>CM075342.1:35213385-45213385 GCA_037788925.1 Mytilus galloprovincialis | reverse complement strand
GTTGTGTCGTTGTTCTCCTCTAATATTTAATGCGTTTCCCTCAGTTTTAGTTTGTTACCCCGATTTTGTTTTTTGTCCATAGATTTATGAGTTTTGAACAGCGGTATACTACTGTTGCCTTTATAAAAAATATAGGTCAACGATATATTAAAAAAGATTTATCAATTCTAATGCCAAAAATGGCATTTTTGCATCAAAGGGAGATAATTTAGAGCTTTTTCAATGATATGTAAATTTAAAAAGTCATTTTGGTTGATTTATGTACCATATGATAAAGTAATAACTAATAGTGTAATAAAAAAAAATTGTAAAAAAACAAATATTTTGTCCCTTTGAAACAATGATTTAATGAAAAAATTACATTCTCATGGTTTCACTTCTTATCAAATTTTTAGGAAAATTATATCATTTGTATATATCAGCCATGTCTATGACTAGTTTGAAAATCTGTAATGATCAATTATTTTTTAAAAGAGTAATGTCCCTTGGAAATAAAAATGTATAAAGAGTTTCATCGTAAGTGGTTTTTAGGCATATCTGACAGGGAAAAATATCTTGAATTATTAGTGTCAATTTGAAGAAGGTTAAAAACAATTTTATCTCGGTGATATTATTTTTTACTTTTTGATGAATTTTTAGAATTGGTTCTACAGAAAACTTTTTTCATTTATTTTGGGAGAAAGAGAAAGAAGACGCTGCTATGAAAGAGGTAATTATTATACAGTTAATTTTTTTTTTATCTGTCTTAGAGCGTTAATTAAAAAAAAACAAAGAAAAGCTCATTGTTGCATTCAAGTTGGAAAAAAAATACAAAATCAGAACTAAAAAATGTAAAAGGTGAGAGCAATAAAACGAGCAGGTGTAGCTCAAAGACGGTATTTTCATATTCCATTATTAAGTTATCCTTATAAGTATATGATTAGAGCTCGATTAACTAGGTCATAAAAGCAAGCAAATATAGCTTTCAAGATTTAAGTTTTTATTTAGAAATATTTCAGCTATTTATGGATAAGAATAATTAAACATATGTTAGAAATGCATCAGCCAGGAAAGACAGTTTGGAAATTAGATTGTTGATGGTCATTTGTATTTTTTCTTTGTAGATAGAGTTGGTCAGACTCTGAAGAGAAGTTCACAGACTTCAAGCAGAAAACCGTCGACTGACAACAATTCTGATGTAAAACAGTCAGGAAAAGGAGACAGAGGTAATGATATTTCTAAATAATGTCACAGATTAATCAGATGATTGAATGAATAGGAATTGTTATGTCTTCTAATTGACATTTTTGTTTAATGTTTCATATCAATCAAAACTTTTGATCATGTTTAAGAAGTATGATAGTATTCATGTCACCTTTTAAAGGATAAAGATTTATTATTTTTTTTTTATAACAAATTCGTTTTTATACAGTTATTCCCCTGTTCATGTTTAAAAATAATGCAGAAAACTGGGTAATTGCAAGTTTCTTGTAAGCTTTCCAAATGGCACAAAATACTTTTTGAAGAAATTTCACTTCATATTCTGTTAATCTTTTAATATCAGACTCAGATCAAATAGAGTTTATGTTTATCATATACTCCATATATCTTCTAACTGCTTCTTTGCATTAAAGTGTAATGATCCTTGTTGAAGACTAAAATTACACTCAACCAAGTTTCTTTTT
The DNA here is from genome assembly GCA_037788925.1 of Mytilus galloprovincialis. Lineage (NCBI taxonomy): Eukaryota > Metazoa > Mollusca > Bivalvia > Mytilida > Mytilidae > Mytilus > Mytilus galloprovincialis. The sequence goes on along the minus strand of CM075342.1, from coordinate 45,211,721 downwards.
TTTTAATTCAAGGCACCACATTCATGGCCATGCCATTCACTCTGAACTTAACTTTTTTTATATGCACTTTATACATAACCATGATAATATACTATTATCAAGATTGCTAAGTAAAAAAAACTCAACGCAAACAATCATTGCTTTGCGTTAATATATGTAAAATATGAAAATAAAAAGGTATTTTTCAATATTTTTCAATTAAAATCGTTTTTTACATGTTGAATATTCAATATCCTCTAGTTGTTATCTCATGTATCTATGTATACTAATTAAAGATTTATCTATAAAAACAGAAATGACACAGAAATCAACAATAATCATACAGCCTTCAACAATGGGCAAAGCCCATACCGCATAGTCAGCTATAAAAGGCCACCAAACTAGCCAATTATGAAAATCTTATAAATTCTTGTAATTTTTCCAAAGTGTTTGAAGGATAAAATGTGTCAACTTTAAATGTAAGAAAAATCTATAAAAGATAAAATATGCCGATGTTAAATGTAAAAAAAAGCTAGAGGGAATCATTTTCCCCAAAATTTCATTCAAAAGACAAGATCATGTTTTCTGCTATTTTAAGTTCAGGTATTGATATGCTTTCAACTTATTTTATTACTGTTGTTTCAAAAGCTACTTATTTCCTTAACTTAAGTTCAAGTTTGTATATTCGATTGTTACCTTTTCATGCATATTATGTTTTCAGACCGTTGAGCCTGAAGTCAAGACCGTTGGGCCTGAAGTCCAGACTGATGAGCCTGAAGTCAGTAGACCCAGTGTAGGTGGTCTTGTGATTGCACGGTGGTCACCAGACAAAGTCTATTATGAGACAAAGGTCCTTTCAGTGACAAAAAGAGGTAATAACTGCATACTATACTTTTTCTCTGAGTAAAAATATGGCAATCTCACATTCATAAAATATAGTTTTAATATAGAAAATAATGCGCTATATCTGAACAGTCTATTTATTACAATGTACATTGTTTTAAGAAAAGAAAATATAATTGTTTTACAAACATTTTTTTTCTTCTGAGAATTATCATATATACATGCCAGAAGCCAAGCAATTATGATAACTATCATATCTAAATATGAATTATTTCTTCTTTTTATTGCATTTCAGGTTATACTGTAAAGTACACAATGGATGGCTACAAGAGGACATATCATCAGAAGTATTTGAAGCCACTGTAATATAGAACTATTTATACTCGGTTTATTGATGCTTTAATCTACAGTACATTGTTTACTTGTTCAGTTTTTTGTTAACTTTGTTTTGTTTGAATTGTATTTTTATGAAGAAAGTTTATATTTATATAAGATTATTTAACAAGAATAATATGTAAATATATGCTTGTACAATTCTCATGATTAGCCAAAATTCAATACGGATTAATAAATATTTTAAGCTGAATGTGTGCATTTTCTCACCAAGTACATGCCAATATTGAAACAAATATCCATTAGCAAGATGAGATTACAATATGCTTCAATGCAATTTAACAAATGCTCTTAATGGTATGAATTTTCTTGGGGTAATTAAAAACAAAGTTACTTTTTTAGAGGAAATTTGAAAAAAAAAGTTAAATTTCTTCAGTGTAAATTTACCGATGCATCAGTTCCTTCGAGGAAATAAGGTGACCCCAAATTTCCTCAGTGGAAATTTTCAAACATAAAACTTGCTCAGTGGAAATTTTCAAACATAAAATTTCCTTAAGGGAAATTTGGAATCATGAAATTCCCTTAAGGTAAATTCGGAATCATGAAATTTCCTTATGGGAAATTTGAAGTCATGAAATTTCCTTAAGGGGAATTTAGAATGATGAAATTTCCTCAAGGGAAATTTGGATTCATTAAATTTCCTTAAGGGAAACATGTTTTTTTTAAATTTCCTCAAAGGAAATTGAAGTTGATATAATTTCCTCAAAAACCTCTGAGGAAAACTTTATGCAGCAAATTCCCTAAATTTTATTTCCCTTGAGGAAAACCACTTTTTCTCTGAGGAAATCTGATAAAAAAGGGGTATAACTTTTTCAACAGTGGTACTAGAGACCAATTGTTTTAGGACAAATATCAGGGAGCCAATACCAACCAAGTTATAAACTTCATTTTGACCTACCCCCAAAAATTAAGGTGACAACTTTTGCACTCAGCGGAATCGCAAACTTGTCCCGGAGACTGTTTTATGTACATATACTTTTTGCTGAAGAAAATTATATAATTTGAAGATTTAGAAGACATTTACTTTTTTTTATTACTTGCTTCTAGGAAGTAAAAAATGTAATTCACCGACATATTTTCCGCATGCAAAGGGACCTTAGCGTGACCCTACTCGTTAAAATCCGGCGATCGCAATACGCAAGGATATATCACTGATATAAACTATCATCTGATTGTACATGTTAAACACGTGTTCAATATCCATTCCTCTTTGTTGATTATTTACTATAAGATAACAATCGGTAAACTTCAGCTTCAAACTCGATAAGTAATGAGCAGCCATATTTTCACATTTTACGATATATTTGCTTAATAAATGATAAAATCGTGCACAGAAGAGTAATTCGATTATATATACATGCATTGATTCAAGAATTGTATAAACATTATTATTCACAAGTCACTCGTTTCATATGACTTTAATATGTGTAATAAAATTTTTCACAGGAACAAAGCAGAAAGTCCTAAGCTAACATCTTGTCATCTGTTAACAAAATTGAATAAAATCTTTATTCTAAACATTTCCCCACCCTTAGTATGTATTAACGCAAGCAATAAAATATAAACATTTTAGCTAAAATAAAAAAACAATTGGTCAGAAAATCCAAGTACCTTACTTCCATTAATCCACATAGAAAAATTACAGCATTTTGTCTTTTTGCAAATGTTGCAAAACACCTATCCTACCACCATGACAGATATGTTGTTGTCCCGCAGATAAAGTCCCAAACAACATCGTTTTTGTGTGTAAAAACTCATTATATTTACTGCTTGATAAACGAATTCGGTATTGACAATTCAATTGGAAACTCAATCCTCATGAAACTTACCAAAGAGCAAATCCTGGATAATCATAGGTCTGTTCTATGTTCCTTTGGAATTTCAACCAAAAATGAAGAAATGTATCCTCCATCACTGTATTGGATACCTAAACTACATAAGGGTCCTTACAAACAATGGTATATTGCTGGGTCTTACAAGTGCTCCATGAAACCTCTTTCTAAATTATTGACATATATTTTATTAGCAATCAAAGACGGGCTTCAAAGTTATTGTGAAACTGCCTATTCTAGAGGTGGCGTGAATCAGATGTGGATACTTAAAAATTCCAAAGATCTTTTAGAGTACATACAATCTAACTCTCTTTCATCTTGTAACAGTATCAAAACATTTGACTTATCTACTCTTTACACAAGTATTCCACATTCCAAACTAAAAGACAAATTGAAAGAGTTCGTATTGCTTTGCTTCATAAAAAAGGGCCAACGTAGATACAAGTATCTTGTCTTAGGGAGGGATAAATCCTACTTTGTGAAGAATTGGTCTGATTCAAACAAAAAATTCTCTGAAACTGATATTATCAAGATGCTTGATTTCTTGATTGACAACATATTTGTTACGTTCGGAGGACGTGTTTTTCAACAGACTGTCGGCATTCCAATGGGAACAAACTGTGCCCCTCTACTTTCCGACTTGTTTCTTTATTATTATGAGGCTGACTTTATGCAGGACGTGTTTTTCAACAGACTGTCGGTAATCCAATGGGAACAAACTGTGCCCTCTACTTGCCGACTTGTTTCTTTATTATTATGAGGCTGACTTCATGCAGGAACTTCTTATGAAGAAAGATAAGAAGTTAGCAATATCTTTTAACTCTACTTTCCGCTATATAGATGGTGTTCTTACACTAAATAATTCAAAATTTGGTGACTATGTGGAACGCATCTATCCCATCGAACTAGAAATAAAGGATACTACAGATACAGTTAAGTCGGCTTCATATCTTGACTTATCTCTAGAAATTGACAATGAGGGTCGGTTGAAAACAAAACTTTACGACAAAAGAGATGATTTCAGCCTTCCAATTGTGACCTTTCCATTTCTAAGTAGCAACATTCCAGTCGCACCTGCATACGGTGTATATATCTCCCAAGTGTTACGATATTCCCGTGCTTGCATTTCCTATCATGATTTTCTTGATAGAGGGTTGCTGCTAACAAGGAACCTATAAAACCAAAAGTTCGAAATGGTGAAGTTGAAATCATCCCTACGTAAATTTTATGAGATCTCAACCCTCCCCCTATACCTCTAGCCAATGTAGAAAAGTAAATGCATAACAATACGCACATTAGAATTCAGTTCAAGAGAAGTCCAAGTCCGATGTCAGAAGATGAAACAAAAGAAAACAAATAAAATGACAATAATAAATAAATAACAACAGACTACTAGCAGTTAACTGACATGCCAGCTCCAGACCTCAATTAAACTGAAAGATTATGTCCTCGTCATATGAATATCAGGCACAATCCCTCCCGTTAGGGGTTTAGTATAATACTATCATAAAATATATGAGATAAACATAACCCGTGTCATGCCAACAACTGTTTTTCTTTTAAATAAATGTGTTTAGTTCCGTTGCAACATAACTGTTACGTTTGGAGACATTCCCATTGTACCTCTTTATCATTAAGAGGCTGACTTTATACAGGAAATTCTTTGGAATAAATATTAGAAGTTAGCAATATTCTTTAACTTTCTTTCAACTATATAGATGATATTCTCTCAATAAATGATTCCAGCAGCGCCTGTATACGGAGTATATATCTCCCAATCGTAACGATATTCCCGCGCTTGTGTTTCCTATCATGATTTCCTTGATATAGGGTTGCTGCTCATAAGGAAGCTATTAAATCAAAAGTTCCAAATGGTGAAACTAAAATCATCCCTTCGAAAATTTTACACGAGTTGGTTGACCATTATAGAATAACAGTTTCACAGATTATATCTCATATGTTCCTTATTTCGTAACTACAATCCACTTCCCTTTTCACCAAGAAATGTGACCTACCCTACCGAATTAGACTATTTACCGGGTTTGTAATTGCATGAGTTACAAGACGGGTGCAACATATGAAGCAAGATATGCTTACCCTTCCGGAGCACCTGAGATCACCTACTTTTTGTTGGGTTCGTGTTGATAAGTCTTTATATTTCTATGTTATGTCTTGTATACTAAAACTATTTGTCTGCAGTTTGTCTTTTTTTTTAATTTTTTAGCCATAGCGTTGTCTGTTTATTTTTTATCTATGAGTTTGACTCTCCCTGTGGTATCTTTCGCCCCTCTTTTATCGCAGATGAGCTATAGAAATTTTTATTTATTTAACTACTGTACTTCAACACGTGCATTAAACTGATGTAAATGGATAATAGGATAATAGTGACGATACTCATTCAAGTATGTCTGTTTGTCTAATAATGATATGAAGATTGAAGTAATTTGTCTACTTGTATACTATCGATCGTATCTAGTTGTTTGGCATTTTTAAATAAAAACATGAAAATGGAGTCAACTCAGTCTTAATACGCGAAACTATAGCAATCTACCACTATCTGTGTTTGTTCTGTGTGTTTGAGAATCATCCAATCAGCACTCCACATCCAAAAGGAACAACGAAAGTGAAGCCTATGTTGAGCATTTGAATTCAACACAGCCAAAACGTCACTGTTGATGCTTGAAAAGATAACTACAATTAAAGATTTATTGAATAAACTGCAGTGTCTTTAAGCTGCCGTTTTCCAGTGTTAGTTTTGCCATTTAAATTTATTTAATGTCCAGGCTATGCTACCGATATCAATGTACACTTGTTTCTTGAAAAACTGTTCTGATTGAGGAATATTATTTATGTTATAATTGAAAGCATTAAAGTACCAAACGACCTAGACAAAACCACGAAGATTACTTATTGGACTCTTTTAAAAGGTGTTCCTTCATTTTACTTTAAATACAAAACCTTCCAACCAATACTCTTCCTGTAATGAAACCAAATATACCTTACTTAACTATGGAAAATGCATTGATACATATAGTCTAACGATATGTCTATCTTATTGTCCTCGTTGCTAGCAGAACGTTGATGTATGCGCGACGTTTTTCTATTGCATATCAACCTTACAAAAGAGTTTATTCATTTTCATAATAAAATAACAGAGAGAGGAAAATTACAGAAATTAACTCATCAAACGATTTTAACTGAATTTCTATGTTCAGAATTTTTATGTTTGATGCCTTCAAAAAGGTTAATACTTCTGTATTAAAAAACTAATTTCATGACGCTTTATACATAAAGTACATAACATTTGAATCTAATAATTGCTTAGTAATTTTCCTAGAATATTTGTATTTAAAATCCGGGTGTTATGCACTAAAACTGTGTTCAATTTTAAGATCCATCCAAACCAACCCAAACCATTCAAAAACATTATTGAGGATAAACACTACAAGTATATTACTAAAAATGCTATCACCAATCAACTATGAGATTATTTTATTTCATTATCCATTATCTCAAAAAAGTACAACTATCAAACGAAAGCATCAACGAAAAAAAAACCGTTTCGGATCAGGTAGATATTGGTCTTTGTATAAAGTTAAAACTAAGCAGGCTATTCATTTTTATAATTCTTTTGGGATTTGTATGTTGTAACTTAAATGAAAAAGAAAAAAGAATACATACCACAAATAGATTTTTTTCATTTTAAATTTTAGTTCTTTCCTTTTCTTACCCTCCAAAGCATATTTTTCTAAATGGAAGTAATTTGAAATATACGTTTTCTAAGTCCACAAAGGGAGAACCTCAACAAGTTTAATAAATATAATGACTTGCTTAACCTTTTCGCAAGTCATATCTGATGAGTAAAAGATTAATTGGCGCCTTAAATTATTTCATTGTTTAAACAAGTTAATAGAGTTAAAAAATTGGTTATCCGAAAACTACCATTTCCTCCAAACTCAATGTCAATTGACTAAAACTAGCTTTTCGTTGCCACTTGATATCTGTATTTAAAAGAATATAATAAATAATGCAAAGGACTATTTAGAAATATATAACTAATGTTCAAATACCAAACGCATAGACGCCTTTTTGAAGATAAGATGAATATTTATCATGAAAATATGTATAATGCCAAAACAATAAATATATATTACAAAAAGGAGAATATGAATTACTAAAATTATTGTTTCTTCTAACATGATTTACATGCCTTCCCTATACAAATATTGGTTTATTCAAATATAATTGGACTTTTTCTTCCCTTTAATATTTGATGTTATAATGAATTTTCTAATCAGAATGAAATTATTTCCTAAATATTAAATGTCAACTGACTATTATTAGCTGTTCTTTGACACTTGATATTTCGTATTTAGTAAGACGATAATAAATAATGTAAAGTAATGTTTAGTGAAAGATCAGCGTAATATCGAATAGTCAATGTATGTAGTACTTTAAGAGCAACTTAAAGGAATCAATAAATAGGTATAAATCAATTAATATTTATTATTTGGGCTATTCCGTTAATGTCATTGTGGTTTCAATACTTTGTTTATTTAATATTTTATCTTTCAGTACCTTTTTGTCATGAGAAAACTCGATGATGGTTCTTTTAGAATCGCATGGTGTCAGGAAGAAAATCTACCATCAGGTTTGTTTAACTTTTGGAAATTTTGATTATTAAAGCTCTGCAAAAATAAAGTAACAAAAATACCGAACTCCATGGAAATTCAAAAACAGAAAGTCTATGACATGTGGAAAGTGTTGGATAAAACCTAGTTTTATAGCTAGCTCAAACGCGCACTTATTTGACAGTCACGTATAATTCTACATTGGATTAAGCGCAAACTGTTTATTATAGAGAAAATCATGAATTAGACATAAAATTTAGTAAAAAAAAATAAGATTATTTACATAGTGTGCTAGTGACGTAATACGGTATATATGGGGTCAGTAAATTCCATATGGGGTGAGAGCGAAACTCAAATCCCCATATAGAATTTACTGACCCCATATATACCGTATTAGGTCACTAGCACACTATGTAATGAATTTATCTTACCGACTATCTTTATTGTAAAATTTAAACTTGTAACCTATCAAAATGAGCAAGTCTTCAATACTGTTAGCATTAAAAAACTACTTTCATTGATCCTGCAAAAACATATGCCAGCAATAACAACTTGATAGGTTTAAATGTGTTTTATGAATTTATTTCAATCTTAATCATCAATTTCTTCGTCAGTTGAAACCTTAAAGATTGTTTCTCAATACCGTTTTGTTTTTATAAAAGGGACGCAACAGCACTACTAACCGTGTATGAAATAAGCCCCGCTTCCCTTCTTACCTAATATGGAATATTAAGGGACGTAACTAGACTACTAACCGTGTAAGAAATAAGCCCCGCCTCCCTTCTTATCTAATAAGGAATATAAAGGGACGTAACTCTACTACTAACCGTGTATGAAATAAGCCCCGCCTCCCTACTAACCTAAAATTAAATATACACCGTCTCCACTCGGACGCTTTAAACCAATCAGTTTCCTAGAAATGTATAGGAGGTAAGATAATAATTATTGCTAGAACCCCCAATTTAATTTGATAATGGTATAATAATTTACAAGCATGTCGTCACTATCACTTTCTTTCCTACTTTTTTTCTTTTTTTTTTTTTTTTTGCTTGGTTTTCATTTTCTACCCATATTTTTTAATTGTATGTCCTTACAATATATTATATGGCTTTTAAATAATTTCGTCATGGACGCACGTGGAGATGTTTCCACTCGGATCCTGTGTTTTTAACATTCATTTCCAACGGATTGGTATGAATTACTACTAGGAGATAATATTAGTTACAAAGTGTGCTAGTGACCTACTACGGTATATATGGGGCCAGTAAATGCCATATGGGGTGAGAGCGCCGAATCTCGAATCCCGATATGGAACTTACTGACCCAATATATACCGTATTACGTCACTAGCACACTATGTAGCGAATTATCTTACCGACTATCTTAACGTGTAAAATTTAAACTTGTTATCTATCAAAATGAGCAAGCCAGTCTTCAATACTGTTAGCATTAAGAAACTACTTCCATTGATCCAAAAAGAACAATAGCCAACGATAACAACTTGTTAGGTTTAAATGTGTTTAATGAATCTATTTTAATCTTAATCATCAATTTCTTTGTCTGTTGAAACATTTAAGATTTGTTTTCATTTCGTTTTGTTTTTCAAAGGGACGTAACACCCCTTCTTACCGTGTATGAAATAAGCCCCGCCTCCCTACTACCTAATATGGAATATAAAGGGACGTAACTCAACTACTAACCATGTATGAAATCAGCCCCGCCTCCCTACTAACCTAATATCAAATATACACGGTCTTCACAAGGACGCTTTTAACCAATCATATTCCTAGAAATGTATAAGAGGAAAGAAAATGACAATTGTCTTCACAATACACACATGTATAGGTGTCATACATGTACCACCAATTACTCCCTCAAATTTAGAACGTATGTGAAAGTAGGCCTACTCGGACAAAAAATAGTGCATTTGATGTCATTGTTCACCTAAACTAACCAACAAATTTGCAGAAATGAAACTTTTTTTGAAAGAGAAATATATTAAGACCATTTTGAGCCAAATTTTACCTGTCTAGGAGTTCGCATTTAAAATTGAGGATTAATACGCTCCACGGTATACTAATTTAAGATTTCGAGAAAACCAGGGGTTATTTTTAGTGGTACCTCCTTTCGGGAGCTCTCTTCTTTCTTATATGATTTTGAATGTAAGTTGAAAATTGACATGCAGAAAGGTGACACCTGTACAATTCAGGATATACCTAGTTTCTATGAAGTTAAAGTTAAGGTAAAATATTTAGAAAGCTGTGAAAATTGCAAAATTTGGTTGAACAGATAGGGACTTTTAATTGGTGGTATAACACCTGTATATGCATTTGATAATAATATGAAAATACAACAATTTGTCGTCACAATAAATGTAAGTTGTAAATAAATATATCCTGAGATACAGAAGAAAACAGTAAACATACTGATTTATGGCAAGCTATCGGTAAATATTATAGTTATGTGGGTGTGAGAATCAATTCGTTTTCATTCATATATTTCTATTTGATATTACTTCATTAGGAAGAGATGATAAATTATGCAAAATTATAATCATCAAGGGGCGAATGCTTATATACATCTAAAGGTACAAATGTTCATCCTAGTATTTATGAGCGTATTTAATTACAAAATGAATAAAACTACAATATTTTTAATGTGTATAACAAAATATAATAGACAAATTATTAGTTTTGATAAACTGTTAAAACAATAAATAAAAAATTAATTGATATTGTTTAAAGTCATAAGAAACGAGTGACTGGTGAAAATAATGTTCATCCAATTCTTGAACCAATGCATGTATATATCATAAACTTAGTCCTCTGTGCACGATTTTATAATTTTTTACGCAAATATATCGTATAATCGTCAATTTTTTTCTATCTAAATAACATTGAAATAACCATAGAAAAAACAACAGCAAAAGGTCACCACCAGGTCTTCAATGTAGCGAAAAATTCCCGCACCCGGAGGCGTCCCTCAGCTGGCCCCTAAACAAATATATACTAGTTCAGTGATATCTGTCTGTTATGATTTAACAAATATGGCTACTCATTAAATGCCGTGTTTTGAAGCCGAAGTTTACCGATTGTCACCTTATAGTAAATAATTAACAAAAATCATGGGTATTCAGCACGTGTTTAACATATACAATCAGGTAATAGTTTATTTTAAAGACAGATTCATGCGTATTGCTATCACCGGATTTTTACGAGGAGGGTCACGCTTACGTCACTATGCAAACGGAAAATATGTCGGCGAATTGCTTCCTGGCAACAAGCAATTAAAAATAAGTAAACTTCTTCTAAATATGGACAAATTAAAGAATTTTCCTCAGAAAAAAAGTATATGTACATAAGTTGTATAATGAAAACTATCCATTTAGTTTTAAAAAAACATATGCATATTTTTTTTTTAATTTGAGGTTTCATATGACTTTAACACTACCTTATATGATAAATCAAGGCAAATAAAAATGTAAGAACAAAATAATACGACTCCAATTGCAAGCTAAACTTAAAAGTTAAAACGGGTAATACAATAATAGTTCTGGTTATCATAGTATAACTGACATGCATAAAGTAACAAAAAATGAAATCCGAGGAAAATTCTAAACGGAAAGTCCCTAAGCAACTGCAATAAAAAAAAAGCTCAAACACATTAAACATAATCGCTTACTGTTCAAGCTGTGTAGAATTTTTAGACTATTTATATGTAGGTTTATAAATATGTATCCTAATATCTGTCAATGAGTTTTTTAAATTCCTTTATGTAGTCTTGACATAATTCAATTGGAATATTCCATAAGTTCTCTCATCATAAATGAAGTTTAGTATGTATACTTTTCAGACATATACGCGTTTTGTCAACACAAAATATATCAGTGGCGCTCGAACTAATGCAATTGGAAAATCTAACTCAAGTGCAATGTTGAAGATCACTCAGTCTGAAAACCCCAAAAAAAAACATGTCTTCATAAACAAGGGTACAAATCGATTTAATCTATATCAACAGTCAGATTTCATTTTAAAAATGAAATACAGCTACACATATTTTTTTTAAACAAACACATTTTTCAGTACCGTTCCATTATTGGCATTTATGTTGAAATATACACGATAGACACTATTTAGCCCTTTATATGTCTCATGGTATATAAACTCAAACAAGATACCAGGATTGAACTTTTGTATTTGCACCCGACGCGCTTTTGTCTAAAAAGACTCATTAGTGACGCTCGAATAAAAAAAAACATTCAAAGGCCAATTAAAATACTCAGTTGAAGAGCATTACCACAAAACATTTCCTAAAGGTTTTGCCAAATAGAACTAAGGTAAAATATTCCTGAGGTAGAAAAGCCTTAATATTGTAAAAAGTATACGACATTTTATTCGGTGCCTGGTTATTAGCGTTATATCAGAGTTTTTTTTTTAAACCAACATGCATAAAATCTTAGGTTTAATGAAGTAGAATTTCTAACTTTGTGGAAAAATGTATTAGGGTAATTTCCTTTTCACGAGAAGTGTTTATACAATATGTCTGATATGTTCATAAAAATATGAAAATATCTGTTGGCAATGCTTTGATCTTCGTACGTGTAGAATTATCTACCTGTCTCAATATTTAAAAAACAATTCAACTCAAACTTAGATTATTTGGGCTATTCCGTTAATGTCATTGTGGTTTCAATACTTTGTTTATTTAATATTTTATCTTTCAGTACCTTTTTGTCATGAGAAAACTCGATGATGGTTCTTTTAGAATCGCATGGTGTCAGGAAGAAAATCTACCATCAGGTTTGTTTAACTTTTGGAAATTTTGATTATTAAAGCTCTGCAAAAATAAAGTAACAAAAATACCGAACTCCATGGAAATTCAAAAACAGAAAGTCTATGACAGGTGGAAAGTGTTGGATAAAACCTAGTTTTATAGCTAGCTCAAACGCGCACTTATTTGACAGTCACGTATAATTTTACATTGGATTAAGCGCAAACTGTTTATTATAGAGAAAATCATGAATTAGACATAAAATTTAGTAAAAAAAAAATAAGATTATTTACATAGTGTGCTAGTGACGTAATACGGTATATATGGGGTCAGTAAATTCCATATGGGGTGAGAGCGAAACTCGAATCCCCATATAGAATTTACTGACCCCATATATACCGTATTAGGTCACTAGCACATTATGTAATGAATTTATCTTACCGACTATCTTTATTGTAAAATTTAAACTTGTAACCTATCAAAATGAGCAAGTCTTCAATACTGTTAGCATTAAAAAACTACTTTCATTGATCCTGCAAAAACATATGCCAGCAATAACAACTTGATAGGTTTAAATGTGTTTTATGAATTTATTTCAATCTTAATCATCAATTTCTTTGTCAGTTGAAACCTTAAAGATTGTTTCTCAATACCGTTTTGTTTTTATAAAAGGGACGCAACAGCACTACTAACCGTGTATGAAATAAGCCCCGCTTCCCTTCTTACCTAATATGGAATATTAAGGGACGTAACTAGACTACTAACCGTGAAAGAAATAAGCCCCGCCTCCCTTCTTATCTAATAAGGAATATAAAGGGACGTAACTCTACTACTAACCGTGTATGAAATAAGCCCCGCCTCCCTACTAACCTAAAATTAAATATACACCGTCTCCACTCGGACGCTTTAAACCAATCAGTTTCCTAGAAATGTATAGGAGGTAAGATAATAATTATTGCTAGAACCCCCAATTTAATTTGATAATGGTATAATAATTTACAAGCATGTCGTCACTATCACTTTCTTTCCTACTTTTTTTCTTTTTTTTTTTTTTTTTTTGCTTGGTTTTCATTTTCTACCCATATTTTTTAATTGTATGTCCTTACAATATATTATATGGCTTTTAAATAATTTCGTCATGGGCGCACGTGGAGATATTTCCACTCGGATCCTGTGTTTTTAACATTCATTTCCAACGGATTGGTATGAATTACTACTAGGAGATAATATTAGTTACAAAGTGTGCTAGTGACCTACTACGGTATATATGGGGCCAGTAAATGCCATATGGGGTGAGAGCGCCGAATCTCGAATCCCGATATGGAACTTACTGACCCAATATATACCGTATTACGTCACTAGCACACTATGTAGCGAATTATCTTACCGACTATCTTAACGTGTAAAATTTAAACTTGTTATCTATCAAAATGAGCAAGCCAGTCTTCAATACTGTTAGCATTAAGAAACTACTTCCATTGATCCAAAAAGAACAATAGCCAACGATAACAACTTGTTAGGTTTAAATGTGTTTAATGAATCTATTTTAATCTTAATCATCAATTTCTTTGTCTGTTGAAACATTTAAGATTTGTTTTCATTTCGTTTTGTTTTTCAAAGGGACGTAACACCCCTTCTTACCGTGTATGAAATAAGCCCCGCCTCCCTACTACCTAATATGGAATATAAAGGGACGTAACTCAACTACTAACCATGTATGAAATCAGCCCCGCCTCCCTACTAACCTAATATCAAATATACACGGTCTTCACAAGGACGCTTTTAACCAATCATATTCCTAGAAATGTATAAGAGGAAAGAAAATGACAATTGTCTTCACAATACACACATGTATAGGTGTCATACATGTACCACCAATTACTCCCTCAAATTTAGAACGTATGTGAAAGTAGGCCTACTCGGACAAAAAATAGTGCATTTGATGTCATTGTTCACCTAAACTAACCAACAAATTTGCAGAAATGAAACTTTTTTTGAAAGAGAAATATATTAAGACCATTTTGAGCCAAATTTTACCTGTCTAGGAGTTGGCATTTAAAATTGAGGATTAATACGCTCCACGGTATACTAATTTAAGATTTCGAGAAAACCAGGGGTTATTTTTAGTGGTACCTCCTTTCGGGAGCTCTCTTCTTTCTTATATGATTTTGAATGTAAGTTGAAAATTGACATGCAGAAAGGTGACACCTGTACAATTCAGGATATACCTAGTTTCTATGAAGTTAAAGTTAAGGTAAAATATTTAGAAAGCTGTGAAAATTGCAAAATTTGGTTGAACAGATAGGGACTTTTAATTGGTGGTATAACACCTGTATATGCATTTGATAATAATATGAAAATACAACAATTTGTCGTCACAATAAATGTAAGTTGTAAATAAATATATCCTGAGATACAGAAGAAAACAGTAAACATACTGATTTATGGCAAGCTATCGGTAAATATTATAGTTATGTGGGTGTGAGAATCAATTCGTTTTCATTCATATATTTCTATTTGATATTACTTCATTAGGAAGAGATGATAAATTATGCAAAATTATAATCATCAAGGGGCGAATGCTTATATACATCTAAAGGTACAAATGTTCATCCTAGTATTTATGAGCGTATTTAATTACAAAATGAATAAAACTACAATATTTTTAATGTGTATAACAAAATATAATAGACAAATTATTAGTTTTGATAAACTGTTAAAACAATAAATAAAAAATTAATTGATATTGTTTAAAGTCATAAGAAACGAGTGACTGGTGAAAATAATGTTCATCCAATTCTTGAACCAATGCATGTATATATCATAAACTTAGTCCTCTGTGCACGATTTTATAATTTTTTACGCAAATATATCGTATAATCGTCAATTTTTTTCTATCTAAATAACATTGAAATAACCATAGAAAAAACAACAGCAAAAGGTCACCACCAGGTCTTCAATGTAGCGAGAAATTCCCGCACCCGGAGGCGTCCCTCAGCTGGCCCCTAAACAAATATATACTAGTTCAGTGATATCTGTCTGTTATGATTTAACAAATATGGCTACTCATTAAATGCCGTGTTTTGAAGCCGAAGTTTACCGATTGTCACTTATAGTAAATAATTAACAAAAATCATGGGTATTCAGCACGTGTTTAACATATACAATCAGGTAATAGTTTATTTTAAAGACAGATTCATGCGTATTGCTATCACCGGATTTTTACGAGGAGGGTCACGCTTACGTCACTATGCAAACGGAAAATATGTCGGCGAATTGCTTCCTGGCAACAAGCAATTAAAAATAAGTAAACTTCTTCTAAATGTGGACAAATTAAAGAATTTTCCTCAGAAAAAAAGTATATGTACATAAGTTGTATAATGAAAACTATCCATTTAGTTTTAAAAAAACATATGCATATTTTTTTTTTAATTTGAGGTTTCATATGACTTTAACACTACCTTATATGATAAATCAAGGCAAATAAAAATGTAAGAACAAAATAATACGACTCCAATTGCAAGCTAAACTTAAAAGTTTAAACGGGTAATACAATAATAGTTCTGGTTATCATAGTATAACTGACATGCATAAAGTAACAAAAAATGAAATCCGAGGAAAATTCTAAACGGAAAGTCCCTAAGCAACTGCAATAAAAAAAAAGCTCAATCACATTAAACATAATCGCTTACTGTTCAAGCTGTGTAGAATTTTTAGACTATTTATATGTAGGTTTATAAATATGTATCCTAATATCTGTCAATGAGTTTTTTAAATTCCTTTATGTAGTCTTGACATAATTCAATTGGAATATTCCATAAGTTCTCTCATCATAAATGAAGTTTAGTATGTATACTTTTCAGACATATACGCGTTTTGTCAACACAAAATATATCAGTGGCGCTCGAACTAATGCAATTGGAAAATCTAACTCAAGTGCAATGTTGAAGATCACTCAGTCTGAAAACCCCAAAAAAACATGTCTTCATAAACAAGGGTACAAATCGATTTAATCTATATCAACAGTCAGATTCCATTTTAAAAATGAAATACAGCTACACATATTTTTTTTAAACAAACACATTTTTCAGTACCGTTCCATTATTGGCATTTATGTTGAAATATACACGATAGACACTATTTAGCCCTTTATATGTCTCATGGTATATAAACTCAAAAAAGATACCAGGATTGAACTTTTGTATTTGCACCCGACGCGCTTTTGTCTAAAAAGACTCATTAGTGACGCTCGAATAAAAAAAAACATTCAAAGGCCAATTAAAATACTCAGTTGAAGAGCATTACCACAAAACATTTCCTAAAGGTTTTGCTAAATAGAACTAAGGTAAAATATTCCTGAGGTAGAAAAGCCTTAATATTGTAAAAAGTATACGACATTTTATTCGGTGCCTGGTTATTAGCGTTATATCAGAGTTTTTTTTTTTAAACCAACATGCATAAAATCTTAGGTTTAATGAAGTAGAATTTCTAACTTTGCGGAAAAATGTATTAGGGTAATTTCCTTTTCACGAGAAGTGTTTATACAATATGTCTGATATGTTCATAAAAATATGAAAATATCTGTTGGCAATGCTTTGATCTTCGTACGTGTAGAATTATCTACCTGTCTCAATATTTAAAAAACAATTCAACTCAAACTTAGATTAATTGTTGATGTATTTCAAACACCTAAGGTAAGGGCATGCCAAATTTTCTTTCGTTTGCTTTGATCATAACAAAAGCAAAACAAAATTCTGTAACAGTTTTTTGGTATAAATATTATCGGATTTGATGAAAGGAATGAGCGTTTCGAAAAACTTGTATACCATCATAATTAATAAATACAAAAAACATTGGGTAAATAAGTACTTAAAACACTATACAGATATTATCTTTTGTTTTCTTTCTTTCATCTCTTGAATTTTTTGACAGTTTATGCAAACTTGCAAATAAAAGGCTAATGTAAAATACATGTTTTTTCTCGGCTGTAAACTACATTTTGGATGCAAAATATATTTAAATAATAAACAGACCAGACAACCGTTGTATTTAAGTGATTTCATTTTACAACAAGTAATATCAATTAAGTGTACTGTTGTGGCTGGTTAGTTACCGGTTATGTATTAAAATTAGAACAAAAGTAACCAAACAACAGGCTGGAATTAACCGCTGTGGTTATGTTTTTCTGTATCGAGGTCAATGTCCGAGGCGAAAGCAGAGTACTTTGACTTTAATACGAGTGCAGGAAATTTATACGACTGGTTGTTACCAGCTCGTTGGATTTTTACTTTTGTTTTTGTATCTGATTTGTACGACATTTTTAATTAGAAAGTAATTGATTTTGCATTCTTAAAATGATAAAATATTCAAAAAATATAAACGCAAAAATTTTTCATACAGGTGTATGTACTTTGATGTTTGGAGATCGGTTTTTTTTTTTTTTTTTTGTAAATTAGGGATTTTAAGTCTAGAGTTTATTTTCAGTCAAAAATATTAACCGAATGAAATATTTTTGTCGATTATACGTTATGGGTTTGTAATTAATGATTTAAAACAAATATGCACATAGGACTTAGCTAACTATATTATCACATTTTGCTTCAATAGTTTTCATAACATTCTATTTACAAAATCTACTGACATACAATTGAAATGTTTGACTAGCTTCAAAATAAGGTTTAATCTACCATTTTCTACATAAGAAAATCCCTGTACAAAGTCAGGAATATGACAGTCCTTAACTATTCATTTGATGTGTTATAGCTTTTGATTTTGTCATTTGATACGGGATTTTTCATTTTGGAATTTTTTACTTGTTCGTTATTTGCCATATTAGTAGTAAACACTTTCAAGCACAAAATTCGTATTATAGATTTCGAGTTTAAGCACTGAAAGACATTTCTGAACGAAAGATTTGAACCTATACAAATTTAAAAGGGTACTTTCATTTTTAATGTTAATGACAATAGGTACGTGTAAGATGTTGTACTATGTCTTTTATCTGTGCCCTATGCAATTAAATCTCATTGCAAAGAGTCCATACAGTTTGTTTTGACTTTCATAAAGTACTTTGGTTTTGCATTTACCTTGTCCAATGTTATTTATGGCATATCCTTCCTTCCCGTTTGTTATTGCTTGAAATGATAAATTGGTAAAAGACAAGTACACAAGTCAGACAATTTTAGAATAATAAACCAGAATATTAGGCATAAGAAAGAAAACCTAATGTAAAATAAATGTAGTTCTCTTCGCGTAAATTGACAGAAAAGGCATTTCCATAATATACCATCGAATAGAGCAAACACCAACATAATCACTAAAGGACATTCAAAGTCAATTAGACTAGAGTTCGTCTAATTGATTGTATATTTTAAAATTTCAAAATTATCTATTGTCTATTGTTTTACACGTGTTTCACGGATGGTATTATAGACTCGATACCGAAGGAAACATGAATAATTTATAAGCATCAGCGTTGATAAAAGCTTTGAATGTGAAATCAGTTTTGATAAACATTGTACCAGGAAGTAGTTCAAGGGGAAGAATATAAAGACATCTTTGAGATCGAAATAAGGTAAAATTGTCACTTATAAAGATCGGACATTGACACTGACAATTCAATAGAGGGTTAAGACAATTTAAATATTTCCATCGATGTTTGCAGATAATTTAACGATAATTTGTATAACAAACAAATCAAAAATGAACTCAAGAAAACATATTAGAATTCATTATCTTTCTTTTAGACATTGTCGATCTTTTATTAAGGAAACGCATGATGATTATGTTTATTTAACACTAGTATTTATGTTGTTTTAGTAGATATAGGAAGATGTGGTGTGAGTGCCAATGAGACAACACTCCATCCAATTACAATTTATAAAAGTAAACCATTATAGGTCAATGTACGGCCTTCAACACGGAGCCTTGGCTCACATCGAACAACAAGCTACAAAGGGCCGCAAAATTACTAGACGTGTAAAACCATTCAAATCGGGAAAAACAACGGTTTAATCTATATGAAAAATCGAGAAACGTGAAACACATATAAATTACATAAGCAAACGACAACTACTGTACACCAGATTCCTGACTTAGGACAGGTGCAAACATTTGCAGCGGGATTAAACGTTTTAATGGTACCAAACCTTCTCACTTTTTCTGAAGCAATAGCATAACATCACAACATAGAAAAACACACGATAAAATATCAATTGGCAGGCTTAACTCAATAAAAAAAACGTAAATTAACACACTATGAACGAATAAATTTGATCTGCGATATCTGAATGCAAATGCACAGTTAATAAAATATTAGGGACACACATTCAAGGTCAAAAAGTAAACAAACAAGTCAAAACAAAGTCATTGCAGGACACCACTGCGAAATATTTAACCCTTCGAAAATAATCACTTTTGAAAAAAACAAGTTTTAATAATACAGGTAAATCTTGAAGTTTATACAAATGTAGTACGAATAAGTGAGAATCAGAAGATATTCCAAATAATAAAAGCTGGTATATAGACAAGATCCATATTAATATAAAATAACAAAAAAGCATTATAAACAGTATCAACAGGTCGAATTAACACTAAAATGCGATTTGAGATCGAGTACTCGCAGTTAGTGAAAAGTCAAAATCAATTAATACTTAAAAAAAAAATCATGCATCAGAGACTTTTAGTGCTTTAATACGTGCAAGATCTGTCGAAGCTAAGCTATATATGTGATTCCTTTAAAAGAATTTTATTGTCCCTACTTATAAAAAAAAACATTTTTCTTATTTACAGAAACGAAACAAGAAAAATAAACTTATATTAAGTTAAATTGACAGTTTTCAAAAGTGCCCCTGTTGTTTTGTTGTGTTCCTTTATTGGTGCTGTTATGTTGTTCATAAACTAAAGAAACCATTTTTAGGAAGAATGAAACGAATTTAGTTTATGCTTTATTGTCACGTTTAGTCTTAAATAGTATGTCCTCTCACTAAATAGTTTAAAGTTTGATGAATATGTTGAACGCATCAAATTTAAATCATAAAGGAAACACAAGACACTGTTATTTCACCTTCATATCTTGATTAAAATCTAGCAATCGCCGTTGAAATTGTATATTTGCATCTTCTTTTTTGTAAATTACATTGAATCAGATTGATCCCATTGATTTGTTATTTGTGCATCTTTTACAGGTGAACAACGACATGTTCTTTGTGTCGTAACTACAATCCCGTCCTTTTTTCTACGAATGTGATCTTCGATAAGACTTGTTACGGGGTTTGTACTAACATGACCAATATGACGGGTGCCACATGTGGATCAGGATCTGCATACCCTTCCGGAGCACCTGAGATCACCACAGTTTTTCGTGGGGTTTGTGTTGCTTTGCTTTAATTTCCTGTGTTGTGTTCTGTGTATTAGTGTTTGTCTGTTAGTCTTTTTCATTTTTAGCCATGGCGTTGCAGTTTTTTTTCGACTTAATACGAGTTTGAATGTCTCTCTGGTATATTTGGCCTGTCTTCTGGAATATCGTCATTTAGCATATATGAAGATATTGACATCATGGTTATGTATATTTTATACTGATGTCTTACATAAACACCAGCATATCAAAAAGCAATCGTAATTGTTTTATTTATGCTAAAAGATATGGAAAAACAGCGACCTAGGAAAGAGTTAATAAAACACAGTAAAACAAACAATTACATTGTATATAAATGCAACGAAATGAATTCTACAAATGTAACCTTTGGGCTAATGAAAAACTGTAAAATGACACTTGTGTTACTATGAATCCATTTGTATGTGACATCGTTTTCCTTGTGGTTAACCTCATCATTGTATTCATCAAGCTTCCGTAAACAACTAAAATTAATATAAAACTCTCAGCCTGTATTTGACGCATCCGATTGTTATTCAGCGTATTGATACAAAATTAGAAACACAAAAAAGTAGAATTGACATGTTTTGTTAGCCGCAAGTTTAAAAATAAATGAATTTCCAAATATATCATCGTTTGATGTATGTAATGATTCATTTCCCATTGTTTCTAACTAGTGGATAATTGAATATAAGGTTTACTAGTGCAATAAAAAACATACTTATCAAAAACATGCTAAACTATATAGATATCAAAATGACGTGCATCAAATGTATATAAACAGAAAAATTAAAGAAAAACAAACATCACACTCATTGACAATTCAATTAAACATAGGGCACAAAAATCAAAGACGTCATAAAATTAAGATTAATTTCGAAGCTTTTCTGCTTATAGTGATGATCCATTCATCAGAACCTTATCTAAATTTTGAATTTTGCCACCTTGTTTCAACTCAAATATCTGGAAAATGCAATAAAAACATAAATCAATTTCCCTCATTAAACAAGTGACAAGAGAGCAAAAAATTATGATGTAAAGAATCTAGATTGCGGTTTTTTTTACCAATTTGCTCTGAGCTTTGTTTGGTCTTCTAATTATTATATATTTTATTTGCATTGTTATACAGAAACTGACATGTGTTTTGTATGCCAATGTGAATGATCGTTTTTTTTTTTCAATCATTCATAAATCAAGTACATCTGCAACCCTAACAACGTCATAATATATAAAAAAAAGATTTTCTACAATATCTTATCGTGCGAAATAAACAGCAACAATTGCGCTAACAAAACAAATAAAACTGATTGATATGAACTTTCTTTTTTGCTCAGCGATTGATGAAATCACGTATTTTTTTCTTAAAATAGTTTTGCAAAACACTTGAACTGACAAAGACAGACTGGGAGAAAACCTCAATGAATGAAAATTGAACGCTGTTTGGTTTATCACTTTACCATCTGATTTATCAATGATTAAAGAAAAAAAAAGTATTTTAGGAACAACCTTTTAACATCGACTTTTACACTTGTACTTTTTCAATCTATAGAAAATATAAAAGCATGATAAAGTTATCCTATCATCTATCCTTCGGCATATGTAATGTAATAGATATTTTTACTTATAAATTTGTATTTTTTACAAGTTTGACAGATTTCACAATTACACAAATTCTTTACTTATATTACTATTTGATATGTTGAAAAATAGTGACTCCCTACAGCATGAGAGAAAATAATATGGCAAGAACATAAAAAAGATGTGGAATGATTTTTTTATCCAAAAAAAATACATTATCGATAAACAGCAATATGTCGAAGTACAGTGCGTGTTTAATGTAATGGCAGAGTCTTCATTTAGTTGGCAATTATATATTTTTAAAAGAGTCGTACCCTTCCGAAAAAAAAAAAAATCCCCCCCTCCCCGCCATTATTACTGGGAACCATATTTCTCAGTCTTTGGTTTCTAATGCTATGTTTTGTGAACTGTTCTTTGCTTGTTTGTTTGTTTTTTTTAGACATGGTCATATTTTTGACTATTGAGTTTAAATATTTCTTCGCTATCATTAGCCTCTTCTTTCAAAATTGTTAATGGTCACCTTTGTATTTGAAACTTTACTGTTTTTCTGCATTTAAAAACATATGATTAACCATATCAGATTATTCGTAGGAAAACTTGACACTATTGATTACCTTTGTCTGTCTTCATTACTATTATTTTGATTTCTTCTTTGCAGGGTTGATGATCTAATATTCAAAGTTTTTCCATAAACATAAATTAAGGAGATACTTCTTTCTAACCGGTTGATCAATTTTCATCTTACAACGCCACATCAGATATAATATCACAAAATAGTATATAACTGAACACTTTTTTGTTATCATGTTTTGTCAGCCGTTTTGAATAAAACGGTTGAGTAGTGATAAGAGCTAACTTATCTGGCTTATGAAATTGCAAACATTTAAGAAATGCTCAAGCTTTTTTAAATCATATTAATTACACCTCTCTTTGAAAAGGGATGACATATGATGGACACTTTAATGCAAAAATGTTGATTGTGATCTCCTGAAACAGTTGATATGTAATCTTTTATTGACATTTTACATATATTTGATTTGGTCAAATAATATATAAGTCAGAAGATCTTTCACCTACATTATCATGTTTTTATAAACAACATGTATTACAATGATTTGGTAAAGCCTTGACTCATATTTAAATCGGTTAATGTAAGGTTTCGGAATTGGCATATTTTGACATTTTTTCAACACTATCTATAGGTAAAAGAAGGACATGTTTTCCAATATTATAAATAGGTCGGTAGTATGTCAAGTTATGAATATATAATTAACATACGGTTTTAACAAAATATAGATGACAACTGTTTAAGAAATAATTGATGCAAGCTATACTTTATTGTAGTTTTAAAATGAGTAGGCATTACATTCGTGATTTTTTTTGCCCGAGCGATAGTGAAGGTTAAAATAACACGAATGTAATGCAATAGGCCAGAAATCCCAAACAAGACTTAACAAACACTCATCAATGACGCCTGAATCTATAAACTAAAATGCTCAATTCGAGTACGATGGTGAAGAGCATCTAGGAACAAAATTTCAGATTTTTTTACCAAATACACCTTATGGTAACTTATTCCTTTTCATATCCATTTATGACAAACTTCTATAATGATATGTCAAATATTGTCAATTACAGAAAAAAGAGGCCAAAGATACCAAAAGGACATCCAAACTCATAAGTGGAAAATAAACTGACATTACGACAAACAATAGTACACAAAACACAACAGAGAAAGTTGAAGACTGAGCAACTGAAACCCAACCAAAAATTTGGGGTTAACTCTGGTGCACCGGAAGCGTAAGAAGATCCTGCTCCATATGTGACAACCGTCATGTTTTTCATGTTGATACAAACCTTAGTCTTATTCGGTCGGTCATATTCTGGAGAGGTAGACGGGATTGTAGTTACGACATTTGGAACATATCCACTATAATCCGTGAAATGGATACTCCGTGACAGTCAACCAACTCGTGATGACGTCCGTAGAATTAACCAAGGAATGATTTCAATTCCACCACTTGAACCTCATAGGTTTTAAGCTTCATTGTGAGGAGCAACTCTCTATCAAGGAAATCATGATAGAAAATTCAATACCTATAAAATATCGTATCAACTAGGAGATATATACTCCGTATACAGGTGCTGCTGGAATGTTGCGTCACAGAAATTGAAAGTTCACAATGGGGAAGCTGAAATCATCAATCTTTTGTCATAAAGTTTTGATTTCAATTGATTTTAATTGATGATTATCCATTGTAGTTTAAGTAAAATAACATAACCTATTAACATATTGATTGATGGTGTATTATAGCTTGCTTGGCAATATCGTAGCGACCAGTTGTTTTGGTAGAGAAAGCCTGAGTACCAAGATAAACCCATCGACAATAGACAGAAAACTAGCATTCCAATTCAATTGAGATCGAAGCTTCAGCATTAAGGAAAAGTCGAACTCACATCGGTGTCGGTAAGGTAGTTGGTAGTCGATATAACTAACTAACTTAGGGAGCTACCATTTGATTTTTATGGGGGGGGGGGGGGGGCTAGGATGAAATTTGAAAAAAATAGGCAGGACAGGAGTTTTGAGTAAAAAAAAAAAGGCAGGATGAGACACTTTGCAAAAAAAAAAGGCAGGATGACAATTTAGGTAAAAAAAAGTCAGGATAAACTAATAAAAAAAAAGGCAGGACCGAATAGAGTGAAAAATAAAAAGGCAGGACAGAGATTACAACTAAAAAAAAATGCAGGACAAAAATTTTCATCCTAGCCCCCCCATAAAAATCAAATGGTAGCTCCCTTACTTTATTTGTTGTGTTTGATATGTTAGTAACTCCTGGTTTCTGTTTATATTTCTATTGTTATCGTTTGATTTTTTTTTTTTGTTTTCATCTGGTAGATTTTACCAGAGACATATTGGAATGCAGTATAGAAAATTGTCTCTTTGATAATTTTATTTATAAGTTATGTTCATTTAACTTCAAATTTTGTGATTTTCAATATTCTGATATTCTGGATATTTGATATATCGAGTGGTGTGCAGATATGTGTTAACAGCACTGATATTCTGAACCCAGCTCTCTAACCTATGCACCATGGTTCAATATACTACTTAATATGTATTAAATGAACGAACCCTTTATCCGTGTTTGCTATGTTTGTACCAGAAATACCCGTTACAAATGCAAGCATTTTTCAACAAGATTAAGATAACGTATATATGTATTACTGATGCATTGCAAATATATTTCAAAAGAATAGCTTAATGTATACGTATGCCCTCGAATGTGAGTGTCAATGACACATAACTCATTATCGGTTAATAGAAAAACTCAGAGCTAATAACCGCCAATATAAATAGCGATCATTAATTAGTATACAAATAGGCTCATATCATTGCTAAAGAAATTAATAATGCATATATATAAGATTACCTTCGCAATATAAAATGCATATACAATTGTACAAAAATTAATATTGATGTCACACTTTCCATTATTAATGAACAACAATATAAGAAATGCTTTTCCGTCATTAGCAGCGTGAAAATTGATATTTTTATTTAATTCAGACGTTTACTTTATGTAATTTTTCAATATTTTATTTTCAAATTGAATTTAGTTTTTGTTATTTGTTTAAATTAGTTTGACTATCCTAACGTGAATGACAATTAATGTTTTCATTGTCATTGGAAATATTGAAATATTGAATCTTACCGGTCTGACGGTGAACAAATTATACGTAATCAATAGATTTTATGCAACATATCGTTTTGGTTCTATCACAGAAGAAATATAACACAGCGCCGGTAACAGTGATTGATAGAATTAACAAAGCGTTAGCAGTGAACAGTGCTAAATAGTAATTAACAGTAATTAGCAGTAATTAAATTACAGAATAATTGTGCACACTGGACTTTACTTACAGTGCAGGTAAAAAATTTATTTTTAATTTTATTATCATTTATTGGGAAGATAATGTTGCCTGTTTTTCTTTAAATTTTGCGTTACATTGCTTAAGATTATTTTGGTACTTAGAATAAAAAAATTTGGAACAACAAAGTCTTGCATTGTACAGACAAATGGAAATGAAACTGAAACCATTTAAAATTTAACATACAATTTTTAGATTCTTGAAATAAATGCATCTTTTCAACTATTTGCTGTGGCGTTTAAAATAAACTCAAGTTAGAACTTTAGGATATAATTGATGATTTACGTCAAGTTTAGTAAATTTTGACAATCATTTGGTTCTTTTCCCTACAACAAGACATGTGTCATAGGTTAAAAATGCTCCATGGCACCCGTATTTATCTGTAACAAAATGACGCATGTACTGTTTCTCTAAGAATAACAAAAAACGTAGCATACCTTCGTTTTTTTTAACAAAAAAATGAAGTGGGACACCAGACAATAGTATTTAAAAATTTCCAGTATGCAGTCCCTTAACACAGTTGGCAAGCTACACAGAAATAAGTACTTAATGTCGTATTCGTTACTTCCCAAAAATGTAATTTATAAAATTATAAAATTGAGAATGGAAATGGAAAATGTGTCAAAGAGATAACAACCCGACCCAAGAGAGGATAGCCCAGGGGCATCAATGAGTCTCCATCACTGAGAAAATCCCGCACCCGGAGGCAGGCTAATCATACTTTGACCACATCACGAACTTGCATCGTTTTCCATAATCCACGAAATTAGATAACACAAAAAAAAATCAATTCCATAGTAATAGACACTTATCGTTTCTCAATAATCTTAATATCAGCAAAACATGCATTTCTATGTACTAAACTGAAAATAAATGGTAAATAGATTTTTGTTTTATTTCGATTTATACATGGTAGCAAAGACCTCCTTAGCACTTTAGCACCAATTGAAATCCAATAAATAAGACGTAGTGAAAATTTTAGATTATTATATACTCGAGGCTTGTTCCCTCAAATCTCGCTTAAGAGTATCATTATAAAACCAGATCGCTTATGTAGCTAGATAGGAAAATGTTGATTAAGCTACAAGCTATAATAAATGAACGACCAAATGTGAATTCCCATCTTTAAAAGAAATCTTGAAAATGTTTTATATGTCATAGCCTATTAGCTTTGTGAATTAGGATTCTGTTTGGTGAGAGTATATTCTTTTCATTCGCTAATCGGCGAATGTTCTTAAGTTCATTATTTATTAGAACACATAGGCTGCATTCCCTCAGCTAAACAATAAACCCTACTTTGATTGATTATTAAGCAGAAAGTAGATTATATAGTCTATAATAGTAAATTATTGTTCTGTTATCACCAATATACAATGATCCGGGTTATTAGCGGTAGATGTCATTAACAGTTACAAAACCTTACATTCTCTAGCTCAAACGAGATATATTTCAGATTGTATATATATACTAATGATAACAGCTACTGGCAAGTTATATATAATTATTGCGTTTTATTACATGCCGTAATTTTCAAATTAAATAAAAGCGCAGGAAGTAAAGGAAGTAAACATGGCGAGGTTTTTGTGACCTTTTCCATTTATATATGTAATATTTATAAATCTAAAATATAGATATACATGTAACATGTTTGCATAAATAAAAGGATGGCTTGTATAAAAGGTTATTGATCCACTGCATGAACACAATGTGAGATAAGCTTTACAATTTTACAAATCCCGTTACAATCTCGATCGATGTATGAGGATTGCGAGTAGAGGTAAGAAATAAATGTTCTTTGTTTTCAGTATATCGCTGAGAATTAAAACTAGTAAACATCGCCGTTTAACATATAACAATATCTTCAAGCTTTAGGTTTTCTAATCATAAATGGCTTTTTATGAGAAAATAAAATTAAACAATTTTATCTTAAAAATGAACATGCAACTGCCCTATGTCAGGAATCTGATATTCAGTGGTTGTCGTCTGTTTATGTGGTTCAAAAGTGTTTTTCGTTTCTCGTTTTTTATATAAATTAGACCGTTGGTTTTCACGTTAAATGGTTTTGCACTAGTATTTTTTGGGACCCTTTGTAGCTTGTTGTTCGGTGTGAGACTAGGCTCCGTGTAACTGTTGAAGACCTTAAATTGACCTATAATAATGGTTTTCTTTTATAAATTGTGACTTGGACGGAGAGTTGTCTCATTGGCACTCATACAACATCTTCCTATATCTATTGGAAAGGAATGCATTTAGACAACATATCCATAATAATGATTTATATCTCCGTTTACGGTCTTAAGGTGTTTCTATCACAGACATGAATTGCTTTGGCCGTATTTAGTAGAACTTTACAGGACTTTATAGTTTCAATGCTTTTTCACCTCTTATTTTATATTGCCTTCCGTCTGTTTTAAGGCGAAGTGTACGTAATTAAACTACACAATGGATTTTTTAAAAATTTTACATGTAGATTCTGCTTGTAAAAATAAATCGGAAAATAAAATAAAAAAGGGGGTAACCGTTTTCGTTTTTGAGATACGAGCTGTTGAAGTTAACAGCATCATACACCAAAATTACAAAGGATATATAGGAAAAATCGTGAAATTTGGCAGACGAAACGCACGTATGGCGTTATAAATTATAACCTTAATATCCATGATGCGTTTTCACACACCCTGGGTTCGTGTTACTACTGATGGTAGTTTTGTTCCCGAGTTAATCACCTTCCCTTTCCTTGCAATGTAAGAGTAATATCTATATTTTTACAAGTAACATTGTTTTTGGAAACTCTAAAAAGACTGGTAACAAACCTAAGAATGATACTTAGTAGCTTATCTTGTATTGACCTTGACATAGGTAATGCCAAACCGTCTGCGTGGCGGGAAATTTTCTGTCAGTCTTTCTGTCTCTTGGACAGTCAAAATATAATGACGATTTCGTTTTTATAATTATCTGTTATGTAAGTAACCTATGAACATGAAAATTGTAGAAATTCAAATATTTTTGAAATATTCGCATCACACTCATTTTATTTTTTCCGTGCATGATTAAGGAAATATCAAAAAAAATACATATGTTTGAAACATATATGATAAAGAAAGACAATGATAAAAAAAATACACTGTTGGGGGTACGAAAAATATTGCCTAGTTTTTCCCTATTTGATTCAAGATTTAAACGATAATTTAATATCTCCGATTGTTTTTCCTTTATATACATGTACTGGAGATTATTCATGTTTTGAAAACAGTACTGCGTACTAGGAAAGCGAGGTTATTGCACGGACGTTCCTTGTATAACTAACCGCCTCTGAGAAAAATAAAAGATAATTAGCCGAACCTTTATCTTCATGATATATCTAGCATTGACCATTAAATGAATTTCCTGTGTTAAAACACTGTTTTTGTATCATGTAATAAGGTTGGACATTGTCAATGGCCAAGTAATACTCGGAATTGGAGATAAAACTGTGAATCAACGGAAATTAACGTTAAATAACGTCGGAGAATGAGACAACAAGATTTCTACGATATATTATATATTTATGTCATTGCAATAACAAGGTTATTTTTAAAGTCACAAAATCAAAATCAACCCACGGCTTACAATTTTGTTGGAGCAGATTCAGAGTTTTTGAAAGGGGACATAAATCCAGTGGGGTGGAAATGGACCGTCAAATGGAGCTAAGCAAAACAAATTTTAAGTTTATTTTATGATAAAATTTCAATTAAATCGTTAGAAATTAGGTGATTCAAAAACAATGACGATCATTTGGGATGCGTATCCCTTGTGCGTCCTACATTGGCTTCGCCACTCAGTTTGCTAGTTGTCACGTGGTATTATATGTTGTTATCCTAAACACTAGTTCAAAATTTATTTTAAAGGTCGAATGATTGTAGGTTGATGAACAAATATGTCCTATTATATAAAGGACGAGTACAAATAAACTATAATTTCAATAGGTAGGTTCTAAAATTGATTCGCCCAGTATGAAGGGTGAGAAATTTAGACCCAACGGGAAAAAGATGGTAAAAAGTATTATGACAGAAATACTGAACTACAGGAAAAATGTTAATCGCAAAGTCTCTTATCGAATGTCTTAATACTATGTTAGATAGGGGCTACATTTTGCTTTGCAACAGGCAACGGATTAATTGTTGCAAGTGTTCCTTCATGGACAGAGATAGTTGTAATTTACCTGCACGAGTTTGCATGAAATTTATTCTAAACGGACATGACTACACATACTTTCGTTTTTTGTTTTTTTTTGTTGTTTTTTTTTTTTTTTTTTTTTCTCAACAGACGCCGCTTTTATTCAAGCCGTTCATTCAAAGTAGAATGACAGAAGTTTTGGTGATCATATTGCTGTACCCCAAGTTGATATTGTGTTCTTATTTATTGTTGTATCAATATCCTACGTGACATTGTATATTTTCAATGACTTTATTATGATTTATTTGTGTTCTCTTAAATCCACAATATTATCATTGTGGGTGATTGACATGTGCACTGAATGATTATATTGGAATTTGACCAGTGATTTGTATAAACAGATAAACATGTTCCAATTATCTTTTTAGCATTTTTTGTGAAGCATATGGCTTACTTATTTAAAAAATGAATAACAGCAAGAATTTTCAATCAAATAAACCTCCTTGCTGGTAGTAAGCAACCTATTTTCCGTAAATTGATACAATTTACTCTAAATCCATGTAATTATTTACCCTGCGTAAATTTAAAAGCTTCCTTGTATTAACTTACATCCTCATTATAAAATCTAATAAAGAATATTAATGGGCCATAAAACTTTATTTTTTATCAATTATTAACCTAATTCTTACCATCTTTTTCTTTTTAATTCAATTTTAATGGAAATCTTATTAGTATTACATAAATAGATGTGGTATCGTTGCAAATGAGACATGTTTCCAACAGAGTCCAAATTATGTGGATTGAAGCAATTGAAGTTAGGTTCTTATCTATGCATGTTATGCTAGACATAAAAAAGAAGATGTGGTATGATTGCCAATGAGAGAACTCTCTACAAGAGACCAAATGATACAGAAATTAACTATTATAGGTCACCGTATGGCCTTCAATAATGAGCATAGTCAGATATAAAAGGCACCGAAATGACAAAATGTAAAACAAATTTAAACGAAAAAACTAACAGTCGAATTTCAGCCCTGATCTAGATACTTTTTTCGCGATGATTGGATAAAAAATTGTCGTACATATCCCATAAATAAATTTGTTCCATCAACACCACGCACACATTTATATATTTCAAGGGTGGCATTCAACGAGTTTCGATAGAAAGATGATACAAAGTATAAGACGGACGATTTGAAGAACCAACAGACTGTTTACATTATTTGCAGCTTTCAACATTTAATTCAAATGATATTTGTCCCATGACCACTTCATAATACAAAGCTTTTATGCAAAAGGGATCAGCTCTTTATTCATACTATTAAATGTTAAAAAAAACGGCAAAAAAAATATTTCTGTGTTAAATAAGGCCCAATTATAGTAAGGAAAATTATTAATTCTTTGCAGTGTAATTTTTATTTTTTTTTTATGGATATTCTTTGCAAAAAATATTTTTCTGAAATTCTTTTCAAATATTTGTTTAAATTATAACAATTATTAATACATTGTATTTTTCAACTCATTCTATAAGTATCATTCAGCACCATGCCTGCGAGCGTTTCGTTTTATATGTATGCATCTTGCCACTGTTCAATTATAATTTCTTTCATATTAACACCAATAAATCTTTTTCATTTTAAGATAATGCATTTCGTCCTTCTGTCTTAAGTCAAAAAAAATGTGGCATTTTGAAATGCGTAAATCATGGCACAGTATGATAGAATTTACTCGTGATACTTTGAAGCGTTTTAATAATTTCACTTACGAAATGACTTGAGTTTTTTTTTCTCGCCATGATAAAGTGTGGTACTGCATTTAAGCTGTCGTCAACGTTTATGTTGTGCTATTCAAGAAAAAGAAAACATTTCATCTCTAATCAATCTTACTAACACATATTAGTTTTCATAATGTAGAGTGCGGCTGAATGATAACTGACTGTAGAGAAGATGATATGCGAATTGATGATTGTTAGTACAAAAAAGTGTTTGGATATATACCGAGCAACGCATATTGAACTTATATACGCTTTCGATAAAAAAATAAATAATTAAAAACGAAAATTTTGTTATGTAATTTGGTAAATAAATATTATCTTTAATCAACATGAGTTTTAATAATGCAGTTTATCGTAGTTTAACAGGCACGAATAAACAATAATCATGGCAGATATCTTAAAAACTGCAAACTGCGGTCGATTAAAACGTATTTAAAAATATTTAATTAGGTTCTATTTCTAAAACAAATAATCGAAACTTTTCAATTCATTTCTAAGACTAACGACAAAGTAATATTAGGTATAATCGCTTGTTTTCATTGGTCTTAATAAAATGAAAAATAAGGCGTTACAGTAACATGTGTTGCTCTGCTCTTAAATGATCATCATTGATCACGTGGTTCGTATTGCTCAGTGCGCAAGTTTCTGTGTAGAGTTTTGCAAACAGTTGGTTGTCTTTCCAAAGTTTCTTTTTGATGACATATTTTTGTATGTTTATTATCTTTCACTTATAGCCTAATATTGCTCAATTGTTATCTTCTCTTTTTTTACCTTCCATATAATAAGACCATGTTGCAAGGTATTCATGTGTGTAACGGACCATGCAGTTTCTTGGTGCTTATTTCAATTAAAATTGAGACACATATTTGTAGTCTAAGTAAGAATAAAACTTTACTATACAAGTATTCTTCATATTCAGAATTAACCGTGGGAATGCATAGTGCATAAGTGTCTTTATGAAATTTCACTTACTACACTCATAGTTCAAACTTTGGAGCTCTTAAATTTACAAAGAACATGTAGACCTACATCACAAATATAGTACCACAGTAAGCTGACCTTGATTTGTCTCTCTATCCATAACGTGAACTTGTTTTCTTCTGTCTTTTTGAAAATGTTTGTGTTATTTTGATGTTGGTGGCACATTTTTTATAGTTCTGTTTAATTTATTGAAAACATTCAGTTTTGAGACGCTGGTCATTTTTCGGCCTGCCAAGTTGTATATAGAACCATGTGTATTATTGAATATACTGTATGCTGACCTGTTATTGATATACATGGTACTGTTTGGTTATTTTTGTTGTTGGGTTGTGTCTCATTGAAAAATACGATATTTTCCAATTTGTTATATATCATTAATAAAGTTTTAACATGGTTTTATTTACTGTTTCAAACATTTCCTGTATTTCTGTTTCTATGGTGCACTTGATGTTGGTTGAGATTGAGGCTTTTCTTTTCTCGAAAAAGAGAGGATACAATTTCATATTTGTCCGAAAAATAAAAAATTCTTGCTGTATATTCTACATGTATTATACACTACTGCGAATGAAATAATTATTGTTCCATGTACATGCTGTAGAAACAATTGTTTACCTTAGTTTGCTACATAGCATGTACATATGTCCTAGATTATGATATCCTGGACTTACATGTATATATTACTATCATGTTTCCCTTTTTAATCTTGTTTCTTTTTAATTAAGGTCTTTCCTTTTACAAAAGGGAAAGACCTTATACTGTATTTCTTCTGTTTATTATTATTCTTCCGCCAAACTTTGACGAAGTTAGCAGCCTTAACCGTAAGACGTGTCGCTTTCATGTTCACACTTTGTATCGGTGTCATGAATACCTATCTGGGACTCACCCTGTGAGTCGAAATATTTTGTCGGTTCGGAGTAATCCCTCCGAAACCCAAAAATCTTGTTACCGTTCCAACACCGTAACCGTAATAGGTAGAAAAAAAAACAAAGGGTGAAATTTGTTCAGGACCAGACCCCGGTTCTTCGTCACATTTGGATCGAAAGGATTCAACGACTCATTGGTAGGGTTATGCCCTATTAAAATTAACCGGTGTCGGTTGGCCACCCAAACTCAGAAACCGTAAGTCATAGACACCTAGGATCTTCACCATTCATCATCAATTCATGTGACTTTGAAAAATACCTCAAGGTCAAATGTGTATGTTGACCTTGACCTTTGACCTAACACCTTGTTACCGGATAATTTCAGAAACCATTATACTTACAGAAGTTTTGAATAGTGGAAAATGTTTGGGTCATTAAGGCGCAACTTTGTTACATTTTGACCGAACAGATTTGACCTTTCTGTAAGGGGCATAACCCCTGATTTAGGTTTCTGAAAAGACAAAATCAGCTTTTACTATATAACCAAAGGTGCTAGACCCATGGTGTCTTCAGCAATGACATTGGGGACTAATGACCTTGCCAAAGGTCACAAGGTCAAAGGTCAAGGACATGTACCAGATAGCGAATTATGTTTTTGACCTTATTTTAAGGTTTTTTAGTGTGTTTTAAATGTTTTTAAGGTTGACCTTGACCTTTGACCTTACAACTTTTTAGTCGATATCTCAAAAACGATTGTACTTACAGAAATAGTCAATAGTGAAAAACGTTGAGGTGGATGAGGCGCAACTTTTTTACATTTGACCGAAGAGATTTGACCTTTCTGTAAGGGGCATAACCCCTGTTTTTATATTGTAAGTTTTTTGTGTGTAAGAACTTTTCAATACATTCTACGTCTATTGGAACATGTATTTTACATTACAAAAGGAAAGACCTCTCAATTGTTCAAGAACAATTGACATTTTAATTTTTAATTTGCATTCTTTATCTTAACCATTTTATTAACATTATAAAGCAAAATGTTACCATTAGAATTCTCCTAAATGAGTTTCTGTAGACGTGCACTATTAACCATATAGAGAAATGCGATATTAGTAGTATGAACTATTTGTAATTTAGATACATAATTAGATAAAATTTACAAATGATGCCCTCATTACAGTGTAAAATATATAGTGCATAAAATTTCAAAAAGCAAATTAGATTTTGCAAAGTTCATGCTTTCATCTAAATAAATTTTTTTTCACGTTTTCATATTAACATCAATCAAAAGCATGCATAATCGACTGTATCACATACTGCGAAAAACAAGATAGTAAATAAATTGAAAACAGATAAAAACAATAAAATTGAGAATGGAAATGGGGAATGTGCCATAGAGACAACAACCCGACCATAGAAAAAAACAACAGCAGAAGGTCACCAACAGGTTTTCAATGTAGCGAGAAATTCCCATATCAAGGTTTCTCAATGATTGTGTTTTTGTAGTTAATTTGATGATTAAGAATTTGAAGGGTAATCTAATTAAAATACTGACCATTGGTGAAATATTTGCAACTGGACATTAGGCAAAATGACAGCGTCGATAACAAAAACAAAAGCAGATTTAGATTTGAAGATCTCAAAATAAATCTTCTAAAATTATCCTTGATCGTGTTGCTGGAATGCCTGTAATACTTAATATGTAACTTGTCTTTGTTTTACATATAAATTGTGTGTAGTTAGTAATGTTGTTTAAGACATAACAACTGAATATAAAAAAGAAGATTTGGTATGATTGCCAATGAGACAACTGTCCACAAGAGACCAAAGTGACACAGACATTAACAAATATAGGTCACCGTACGGACCTCAACAATGAGCAAAGCCCATACCGCAAAGTCAGCTATAAATGACCCCGATATGACAATGTAAAACAATTCAAACGAGAAAACTAACAACCTTATTTATATAAAAAAAAAATAACGAAAAAACAAATATGTAACACTTAAACAAACGACAACCACTGAATTACAGGCTCCTGTGACTTGGGACAGGCACATACGTAAATAATATGGCGGGGTTAAACATGTTAGTGGGATTCCAACCCTCCCCCTAACTGGTTCAGTGGTATAACAGTACAACATAAGAACGAACTATAAAAATCAGTTTAAAAAGTCTCAACTCAGCAGATGGACAAAAATACAACTGGACGTGGCCGGGTACTTGTACATCCCGACAACAAAAATACACTAGGAACAGATCTGAGAGTACTCGCAGTTAGCTGACAGCTGGTTCAAAGCCACTAACAACTAATAAAAAAAATCATGCATTTAAGACTAAACTTAACTAGTCTATTGAAAGATGCTTAATGCCACTTTCAGTACAACAGGCTATTTTGTGTCGGACATTATTATTGGTGTGGAGGAAACCCGAGTACCTGAACAGAACAACCGACCTTCGGAATGAAAATTGACAATCCTAGTCGATTAGAATTGGAGTCGACTTAATACAATGTAATACATTTAGATAGGTTGTAAATATTTTTCTTAACTGTTTGTTCCTATCTCAATGTGCAGTCTACCAATTAATGAAATATTAGCCATTAGAAACAAATCAAGGCATCATTGTAGGATGTTAAGAATAATTGCAAGTTTCATAGCGTAATAAAAATTTGTGAAACAATTTGTTTGGCATCCTATCTATATAGAACGGTTAGACTTCAGCAGACAATTAAATGTGTTATTGTTCTTGTCACGATTTTATAATTACTCTTTATTAAATAGTAAAATAATGTTTTATTGCTAAACAGATACAACGGAAGATGGCCAATGATTTACTATAGGAAAAATAACTTGATAAGGTCTTTGATTGTATTCCTTTTCTAACCATCAACACTAAACATGCTTAAAAGCAACTAAAAACCCGCAACACTTTGTCTGGTAAGATTGATAGTTAATTGTTAAAAGTCCATTGAACAATAGTTCATGCATTTTCAGGACGATGTCTTGTGAGACAAGCCGAGTTCAGACTCGTGGTTTACAACTGTGGTCATAGGCAGGACAAAGGCTATATGATACATGTGTTAACTTTAAATAAACTACATACATTCAGAGTATTGAGCTTGCTAGATAAGTAACTGCGAGCATAAGTTTTCATGTTAGTGTTGATTATACTAGTGTAGTGTTTATAGTTTTGTCTATTGTACTGAGTGAATAGTGTAAAATTGTTGAAATTGGTCTTACTGTCTACATTCTTCTATGTAGCTTTTATTTTTCCATTGGTTAATATATTTATCTCTCGCCACATATATGTTGGTCCCAAGTCACTGGAACTACGTCGGTAATGTCACGATGTAATTAATGTTTGTTAAAAGTCATTTACATTTTACGCCATCTATATTGAAATTACTAAAGGAATTCCCCCAAAGGACGACTTTGGCTTTGGTTTATTTGCGGGTTGGTGCTGGGTATGATAAAAATGCAACATGGATGGCCAAGGTAGTATAAACACATCATATCAATATAATATTACTACAAACAAAACTTAATAACTATCATTGTTGAATGTCGTTAACGTTTATACGCCATATGTATTGAAATTACTTATAGAATTATCTCACAGTCAACTTTGGTAATTTTTTAGAGGGGAAGGGGTTGATGCTGTGTACGATCCAAAAAGTTAAATGTCAGAAGAAGAAACGTATATATATGTTAGGTATACTGTTCCCTGGAGTATGATACTTCAAACAAAACTTAATAATTACACTTTAATTTTGAGCAAAGTTGTATATGATATTTTATTAAACTTTTATATTTAATTTTCGTGACTAATTTTGCCGAGACATAATTAATCAACGATCTAGATCTTATAACAGACAACGCATGCAATCGACAGCCAGTAAAGGGAAATAAAATACAGGCGGAAAACATTTACGACTAAAATAAAGAAGCCGGCTTCTTATTTATATCTT
The DNA here is from genome assembly GCA_037788925.1 of Mytilus galloprovincialis. Taxonomy (NCBI): domain Eukaryota; kingdom Metazoa; phylum Mollusca; class Bivalvia; order Mytilida; family Mytilidae; genus Mytilus; species Mytilus galloprovincialis. Next base: position 45,173,651 of record CM075342.1, on the reverse strand, counting down.
AAACATTGAACATCCATTTCACGCAAACATAAAGATAATGGTATCCTTAATATGTATAGTGATGGTGCCATCTTGTTACAATCTTTATTCCCAATCTTTATGAATTCGATATTTCTAAAAGATAATTTTAACCATATTAGTTAGACATTTTGTTTTAGATAGTTATGATGTTAAACAGAAACAAGATGTAAACACGATGACATTAATGGGTCTTTATTCAAATCCACAGCTGTCTCCTCAATACTTAATTATAGTTTACCTACATTTCAATTCCACGAAACGAGTAAACATATAGTTTTTACGTAAGTTTTTATATCCTCCCAGAAACGTAAATAACACGTAAAATTATTGTGTTTACTTGAAGAATGATTTTTTTCCCCTGTCAACAAGGACTATTATAATATCTACGCGTTTTATCACTTGATGAAACCACGCAGTGTCTTGAAATAGTTTAATTCCAAATTTAACACACAATTTCGTTTTCATAAAATAAATCAAAATGCCTTTTTAATTTCCCTAGACATGCAAGTGACATTTAATGTCTAGTTAACGGCTCAAAACCGGATGTAATTCTATCCATAGGGACAATTATAATATAACAATGTGTTTCTTTTCTTAAAACGCACATGCTTTGTTACTTATCTCGGGTAAATGATGCACTTTTATATTCCATCTAGACACAAATCTATACCTCAGTCTCTTGAAATACGTGTCAGGCTCAATTTGAAGCTATATGAAAAACAATGAACTTTCTTATTTACTCTACGATTAAATAGTTCAATATGCGTTATGCCGTTGTATAAGAATCGAAATTATGTTGTTGTGACGTTTTAGGAAAATGACCTCAGAAACAACGTTTCATTTAAGCTTATGAAGATATTCTACGTATTCTTGCATTATTTTGAAGATTAACAGAAGCTAGAACAATGACACATTGTTTATTACAAACCATCACCCCAATTTAAATTGTTAATATAATGTGTTTGATATTCCTCAAACATATTCAAGCATTGTTTCATAATTGCAGTTCTTTTCATGATATACATTAAGGAGATGAGATAGGATTGTCAATGTGACCACTATCCATCGCAAGACCAATGGTCTAAGATGTAAACAACTTTAGGTCATCGTACTGTCTTCGACAATGAGCAAATTATATACCTTAAATTGAGTTATTGGGGTTAATGTCATCGTGTCGTTAAGCAGACGTAATTCTTTCTTAAAGGTAGACGACATGAATAATGTATCGATATGTGAACTTCAGGCGGAATCTGATCCATTAATTGATTGGTTGATGAATATTTAAAATCTAGTGGCATACATTTCATGCATTTCCGGTCGAAAACAAGTAAACAAATTAGAACATTTATAGATCGATTCAGCAAAAATATAAATGGGTCGAATGAGGTAAAGGACTGGAGATTAAGACATCAACTCTTGGAGTATTCTTATTTTGCATATGCCAAGAATTTCTACATATAATAGGATTTTGACAATTCGTGTTTTTAAAAGAAGAACACGTGATTGAACATTGCACAATGAGACAGCAACTTAGTGCTAAAATATAACCAGAAAACCTTTTTAAGGTTCCAATGTCTAAACTAAAAACATATCTGTAAATTATCCAAAGTCTACATAATTTCTCTTCCATAATAAACACATTCTAAGTGTCAACACACGAACAAGTTTAAGGCTAACTATTAACTTCTCTTTTTAAACGTACGTCTATGGGACGTAGTTGTGGTAAACCGTTTCATTCCGTCCGTCCGTCTGTCATCAACATGTCGGATAATAATTAAAAAATGCTTTGATTAATTGTTCTTATCTATTAAAATAAGCTCCCTTTAGCTTTTTTTTTTTAAATTAATTTTTGATATGACATGGATAATTTATTCTTTGTGAAAGAGATGGGTATATCATGCACTTTATTAAATGTAATCAATATTTTAAATATTTCTATAAGAATCTGACAATACAATTTCATTTCTTGTTGTTATTTCTTTTTCATGATTTACAAACTGCTTCGTAAAATGGTGTGAAATGGGGAAAAAATACTGTTCATAATTTGCACATTAGCAGAAATTTTTAAGTGCATGATACTTCTGAATAATTCATTTGATACCCCTGAGATTTTGAACAATATATTAAAACACGGAAATAGATGTTTAATTTATATAAAACGATAATGATAGTTATATAGTGTAAGCCGTTCAGATTAGATTGAACAGTTCAACTTTCTGTCCTTAGGTCAAATAAACGATATTTTTTTTATTCATACCGAAATTATCATTTTAAAAATGATTAATATTGTAGGCTTGATAGCATCATCATATGACATAACTTGATTGTTTTTCGTGCAAATATATAAAATGAATATAAAACTTCACAACGATTCTTCACGTATGTCATTAGATTTTATAAGCCTGGGGATTCTTATTTTTTAATCATCAAAATTAGTTTTTATATTAATTTTAAGAACAAGGTAGTCTTTTGTTGATTTGTAACGTATAACATATATTATTTTAATATATGTACTTATGCTTTTTATTTGTTTGGTTTTTTTTTATTTGTCTATTTGTTTTGTTTTTATTTGTTTATTTTGGTTTTTTATATTTTTTTTTTTTTTTAGGGAGATATGCTTGTTTTTATAGAAATTTTACCGTACATCTTTTTATAAGCACCTGCATGCATATACATATATAAATATAGGTGCTGTTTGTTTAAATTGTTACATTTTTTTTTTTTATCCTTTAAGCTTAGTTTGCAAATAAACTCAACATATATACCAGGCTTAGAAATGTGTATGTCAGGTGCGTGTTTAGTCTCACAAACTAAGACTCATAAATGACGCTCAAATCAAATTAAGGAGTTAAAAGAACAAATAAAAAACGAAATTGAACTTAAACGGTTTTGACTGTTTTTGTTATGCACATTTTGTTTTAAACCATCAGACATATTTATTGGCTCTAAACTGTTGGATCTCTAGTCAACCTAATATGGATTATGACGTAAAATTTTTTACGTGTCTTGTGCACGGATACAGTATCGGATGAATTTTAACTATTTATATGCATGTCACAATCAAAACCAGGATGTTGAATAGAGTTTTCTAAATTATTCATTACATTTTGAGACAGCTACCATGTTTCAAGGTTTAATTACCGTAACGGTTTAAATCTAACATTAATACAAAAAAGAAGATGTGGTATGATTGCCAATGAGACAACTATCCACAAAAGACCAAAATGACACAGACATTAACAACTAAAGGTCACCGTACGGCTTTCAAAAATGAGCAAAGCCCATACCGCATTGTGGGCTATAAAAGGCCCCGATAAGACAATGTAATACAATTCAAACGAGAAAACTAACGGCCTTATTTAAGTAAAAAATGAACGAAAAACAAATATGTAACACATAAACAAACGACAACCACAGAATTACAGGCTCCTGACTTGGGACAGGCATATACATAAATAATGTGGCGGGGTTAAACATGTTAGCGGGATCCCAACCCTCCCCTAACCTGGGATAGTGGTATAATAGTACAACATAAGAACGAACTATAAAAATCAGTTGAAATTAAGCATACATTTGATGAACTTTCCCCCTTGAAACGGGTTATATTTATGTCATGTTAATCTCACATGTAAAACTAGTTTTCATCAACAAAAACCTTGAACAAAATTAATTAGCAATGGTATGTTAAATTGATTCATAAACCACCAGCATGCAATCTCCGCTGTTTGGTTATGGGAGCATATTAGATTATCTGATAATCTCTATTGCTGTGATTAAGTGTTACAAATTATTAGTGTCGTATTTGTACTAAAATGGGTACCGATCGATTTCTATGCTATATTCATTAATACCTGTCCATAGCAATTTAAATATTGTCAAGTTCTTCGGGTTTTTTTTATCTAGACAAAATTATATTTACTTTCGTCCTGTTGTTTAGATACGGGTTACGTTATCAAATTGAAATTATAGGCTTAATTTTGAATGAATCAATGTTATTAAACGACTATTTAAATGTATTGTTATTTAAGAAAGACGGAAGATAACAATACATTTGAAACTTATTAGTCGAGATCAACTGATTAAGCCATAGCAAAAATAGAAAGACGACGGAATGTAGTCCACACAACGCTACAAAGAAAACTAAAATCTGACCCTCCCCAAAATACTAAGGGTGATTTCAGGTGCTTTGGAAGGGTATGCACATCATTCTCCAATTTTGACACCAGACATGTTGCCCATTTTAAGTTAAAATCAGTGATAAGTTTCAAAAATATTGACGAGGGACGTTTTAAACCTGCTCAATGGAAACCCGGAAACCCGAAAATCAAATCGGACAATAAAATGATAAAGTAAAACAAAAATACCGAACTCGTAGATAAATTTAAAAATGGGAAATCCACAAAAGCTGACAAATCAAATTTTATCAGCCAATTTAACGTGGATAAAATAACTGTAATATCCCTGATCTGGTTCAGACATTTTCCGAAGATATGTTAGGTTAAACCAACTTTATGACGGTTTCATTACATTTACAAAAAAATAGGTGAGCAATCCAAATCATTGCGGCTTTCAATAATGAGCAAACGCATACCGTATGGCATGTTAAAAACTATATAGGTATGATTACGAAAAATTTCATATTTTATTTTAAAGAATAAACAAACTTCTATTATGTATCAAGAAGTTAGATTTTTAAAACATAAATAGATCTGACAATCCTATTATAGGATCGATGTTTTATTCCAAGCCAAGGCCGTAGATGCATGCAATGTCTAGATCCAGCTGAGAGCAACACAATAGCGTTTTTTGTTCTCCGACGAAGACAATGTCCTCAAAGGACAGTTCATTTCAGACTATTTGTCCTTCTATTTTGCAGCTAAAATTAGCTTTTGAAGCCTTGAAATTATTTTCCCGGCTGAATGAAGCGATATATATCCGGAAACTTAAAGAGAATTTTGAAATCAAGTTTTACATCTAAGGATATTAGATTTCAAGGAAGCCGAAACCATGTAAGACGCTCTTCAATTTGACAATTATTCTATAAATATCATGCCAAGCTGTTCTACACTAATTGCTCCGAAGACTAACATTACATAACTGTTTGTACTTTGTAATGATATTAGTAGAAACTTCCAAGAAAGTGATTTATATGGTCTGGTATAAGCAATATCATGCATCGATATTAATTTTGTAGTCTCGTCTGTCAGTAGTTACATGCATTTCATATAATTTCGCTGTTTGATTCTAATACTGCAGATTAGAATAGACATAATAAATTAGTTATAAGTCCCATGTATAGGAAAACAATCAATTTAAAGCATGTTATCTTCAAAAAGATACAAATGCATGTTAAGAGGTCAATGAACTGTCTTTGACAAAACAGCAACGTTCTTTGATCTCTATATAGTTTTTTTTTTGCCTGCTGTCGATGGTTTGCCTTCTCGTATACCACATTTTATTTACTCTTGTTTTTGTATAAACAGGGATAATACCAATAGCATATATACCCCAAATGCAAGTGCTGCATAGCTAAAGTGAAATGTTAGTGCTTTATGTTAAATGCAATTATAACCTGTCGACCCATTGTATTTCGTCCCCTTGTAACATTAGTTGGACTTTTATGTTTACTTTATTATCACGCCCTTTGCAGCTAATTGCAATTGCAAATCCCTATGCCCTATGAATCATTATTCTAAAACTATCATTGTATTATTTAATATTATAGTAACTAAAGCCATGTGCATGTTCACATACAACGTATATCCGAAGAAAATTTTCGAAACTCACCGATGCACTTATATCTTGGTCTTTATTGTGATAATATGGCAAGAAATTCATAAAAGCTCATACCTTGTAAACATAATTTGTTAAAAGTTTTACACATGTACTTCGATGTTGTTATTTTAAAGTCTTAAATATACTCTGCCGAAAGGTGTGCTTAATTATTATATTAATGTATTGTATAACCAAACTTTCAGAAAACTGGGGATATGGCCAATGCAATGGCATATACATAAAAAAAGGGCCACTCAAAAATTTTCTTTACAGTAAGTTATTTAACATTTCTATTAAACGCAGTGTTTTCTTATCATTAACTGTTGTGCAAAGTATTTAACCCTATGACAATGTTCATATTATGTTCTTAAAGTCACAGGCAAAGTGTAAGTTTTTTTTCTCGAAAACTTCGATACAGATTTATGTAAACGAATGTTTGCGGTACTTAGTATAAAATATTACAAATACAGAATCGGGAATTCAATCCTGATCTAAGAGGTAATGTTGTACGATTGAAAAATGTTGAGTTATAAATAAGGTGAAAACTCTAGAATAAAACATTTTTTATCACTCATTTGAAGGGAAAGTATCATTTAATAGTTTTTATATACACAAACAGAACAAAAGGTTTCATACTCGTACACGAATTGTCACATATGTAACACACTTTCTTAATTTATTGTATTCAATAGGCTTCAAGTTTGTCACTGATTGTGCCTATAGCTTGATCCTACTGGGTAAAATTTTCAGTCCTGATATTATTACCAGTTCAGTTGTCTTTACTCTGTTTGTTGACGCAAAATATCATTGATACGATCATTTGCTGTACATTTATCGTTCAAAACATGTAACATCTGTGCATGCTAAGATTCTCCTTATCCCTGGTATATATAAATGTTAGTGGCCATAGCCAGACTCCCAAAACTGTTTGAAATTTATTGACGCAATGTTCGTCATCTTTTTAATTGATTTGAGTCCCGCTGTTTTCATTCGAGTGAGATGGAAAAGTTTTCATATGTATAGACGAAACGAGCCTATTATATTCGATGACTTTTATTTACTTGTATATTACGAAATGTAATCATAGACGGAGAAACATTTCATATAGATAACTACCGTGCACGTTTCATTTGCACTGAGACTCTTCCTTGTAATTATATCTATATTAAAATGAAGTGAGGTCTGCTAAACAGAGTTTGTGGTTAAAGGCTTAGTAATCCGAGATCTTTACGACAGCACGTAAAAAAGACATTCTAAGACTGACACTTAAAGTTGTGATAATTGCGGGTTGCCGTCTTTTACAGCGCTTATTTTATGTGATACGATTTTATGCATAAGACATATGCATAATTAACGACTACAATGTATCGTTTCACAGACAGATTTAACCAGGATATTTTGTTACTGACATCTGCTCTGCCTACCACATATATAGTGTTTATATAGCGGTTCATATTTGTTCGGAATCTAAAAATCTTGTGACAAATGTCTAATCTGTATCTTTTATCGGTGGTGTGTTTTAGAAATGGAAACCAATTGTGCCCCTGTTCTTGCCGACTTGTTCCTTTATTATCGAGGCTGACTTCATACAGGAACTTCTTAGGAAGAAAGATAAGAAGTTAGCAATATTCTTTAACTCTACTTTCCGCTATATAGATGACGTTCTTTCACTAAATAATTCATCATATCATGAGTTACATCTAGAAATTGACAATGAGGGTCGGTTGAAAACAAAACTTTACGACAAAATAGATGATTTCAGCTTTCCAATTGTGAACTTTCCATTTCTAAGTAGAAACATTCTAGCAGCACTTGCATACGGGGTATATATCTTCTTATTGATACGATATTCTCGTGCTTGCATTTCCTATCATGATTTTCTTGATAGATGGTTGCTGCTTACAAGGAAGCTATTAAACCAAGAGTTCCAAATGGTGAAGTTGAAATCATCCCTTCATAAATTTTACGGACGCCATCACGAATTAGTTGACCGTTATGGAATAACCGTTTCACAAATGATATCGGATATGTTCCTTACGTCGTAACTACAATCCCCTTCCCTTTCATAAATGTAACCTACCGAATTAGACTATTTACCGGATTTGTTATATGATAAGCAACACGACGGGTGCCACATGTGGAACAGGATCTACTTTCCCTTCCGGAGTACCTAAGATCGACCCTAGTTTTTGGTGGGGTTCGTGTTGCAAATTCTTTAGTTTTCTATGTTGTGTCATGTGTTCTATTGTTTGTCTGTTTGTCTTTTTTCATTTTTAGCCAGGCATTGTCAGTTTATTTTCGATTTATGAGTTTGACTTTCCCTCTGGGATCTTTCGTCCCTCTTTTAGCAAATATCTCTGGGTTAAACTTAATTTTAACATTTGTTCCACTTCCATCCTCTAACTGCGCAATTTTCCATTTAACGTGTCTGATAAATAGTCGTTTCAACACCTTTTGTTTCGTATTTTTCAAAATAACAGTCTTGATATTTAATTGCCTCGCAATTATATCTCATGCAGGCGTTGCGTTGCGTTGACCGATATTCCCCGTGTATTGCAGCTGTAAGTGCCTGTTATTGTATGTTTACATCGTGTTGTGTTTAAACTGCGGTAGATTTGTTTATTTTCATTTGTATTAATTTTTGTGGATTGAGGAAAACTTGCACTTTCGTGGACATTTTATTTCGTGGTTTTACCATATTCTGCATACAAGCAAATAGAAAATTATATATTAGTTGAACTTTTATACAAAGTGATGGGGAATCACATATCGTGCGAATTACATGAACTTTAAAAGAGTAGAGACCTTCTGCGACGACAGGGTACGCATCTATGGTTATACATTATGAGGACAAATAATATTTATATATAATTATCAACACAGTTGTTTAGTATTTCATACGTAGGAGGTTGTCAAATCTATAAATATTTCTTCATTTCGCTCCATTTTAATTGAAAAATATGGTTGTACAGATCATTTTCGTTGTTTTCATTTTGATAATATGTAGAAGTCATCAATAGATGAATGGATGTTAGGCCAAGGGTGGTTTTACACAAAAATCAATCAAGCGAACGTTTATAATCTTTTTTTAGTAATGATTACTACGACTAAACTGCACGAACTGCACATTTAAATATTTAGTTTGATCTTTTCGAGCATATCATCATTAATTATCAATAATCAATTATACAAGTTTGTAAAAACTATGCCATATAATACAAATATTGTTTATCTATTTACTCATAAATGACAAAACTTTTTAGATTATCCGTACTCGCCTTTATTTTATTACTTATTTCAACTATTCAGTATAATGTATGCTGCTAATAGTTATCAAAGGTACCAGGATTATAATTTAGTACGCAAACGCGCGTTTCGTCTACATAAGACTCATCAGTGACGCTCATATCAAAATATTTATAAGGCCAAACAAGTACAAAGTTGAAGAGCATTGAGGATCCAAAATTCCAAAAAGTTGTGCCAAATAAGGCAAAGGTAATCTATGCCTGGGTAAGAAAATTTCAAAGTTTGGTAAACAGGAAGTTTATAAAAATGACCACATTATCGATATTCATGTCAACACCGAAGTGTTGACTACTGGGCTGGTGATACCCTCGGGGACGAAACGTCCACCAGCAGTGGCATCGACTGATGTTCATCTTTTAACTCATAAATAATAACTTAACTTTTTCGGTTATCCCATCTCGCCCTAACATTATAGAATATTTATTTTAGTTACGAATGGTCAACATTGTTTGTCCCAGCCGATGCAGTATATACCAAAGTCAATCGTCACTATAGAAAGCAGTGTTGAGTTTTAAACCTGTTCAAAATGAATACTCACAAAATTCAAATTATCAAATAATAACATTAATAATAATAATTTAACGTACTGGCATTTAAAAAAAAATGGCGGGTCAATTATTTCCTTGTTTGTTATATGATCGTGTTCATCATTATAATTAGCTATTACGTATATGTCAATAAAATCGTCAATATATGCATGATGTTAATGGCATATGATAAAGCATATTTGTTAATATTTTAAAATGATGATACTAAAAATAAATTTTCTAATATGAGTTTACTATGAAGATTAAAAAGTTTATATTTTTCTAATATGAGTTTACTATGAAGATTAAAAAGTTTATATTTTTCTAATGAACCGGATCAAGAATCTACTGAAACAGACATCAAATGAAAATCTATACGCAATTTAATTGTGTATATGTAGAATATATTCGTACACATTACTTATTTCCTTAAAAAATCGTTTAAGTAAGGTTGTTCTCAAATATATAACATGTAAAGAAATTCCAACGTAGTTTTTGTCATTGCTGAGGAATATTTGTTTACATTTTGTGCATGATATATAATTAATAAGAATAATTTCACATGACAGTAATTAGTGCATATCAATAAACATAAGTTTTTATCAAAGAAAAGACAAATCCGGATCCAAAATATTTTATTGATGATTATATAATACATGTATAATATAATAGCATGACAGATAGTTACTGGTATAAGTATGTTTGACTAAGCGTATAATAGTTTGATAATTCCGAAATTTATCTTGTAACTTTACATATAGCACGCCCCATGTTGGGTGCGTTATGCAGTAAATTGTTACATTTTGATAAGTCTTCATATGACGTAGATAGAAACAACAAAGATATAATCATTAAATAAAAATTAAAAAAGATAGTGGTTGTGCGTGGTTATACCTATACAAATTTTACATTCGAGCATACCAACGTTATCCCTATATACTTCTCAAAGACATTTATTTTCTTTTTTATTTCATACCACTACATTGGATTGGAACCGTTGTTGGTGGGCTAGTAGAATACGAGAGACCATTGAGCTAAGTTACTAGTGTTTCTGTTCTGGCATAACTTAAATGATACATGGTTACTTGTTTAATAATTTCCACTGACTTTGTTTACATTAGACATATTTTGCAGTTCTGTTGAGTCCGATTGGTTTCGGTAGTTACACGTTTTAAATCTGTTTTGTTAAATATCTATGTACACGCAAAGATGCATGTGAGTAACTTCTAGTGTGCGGTTTTTTTTTTTATGTAACTCGTAACTTTTAATGGTCTGTTTTTCTCTTTTTGTCATGGATTAGATTATGTCTGTTCCTCGGCTTATTGATTCAATTGGGTCGAATAATTTGAATCTTCTTATCTTTCTACAAATACTGGAACTTATACTTAAATAACTTTACAACTCACAATAAATAGAGTAATTTGCATCTGATAAAACTTTCAATTTCATTGTAGCAAATATTAAATACCGTTTGATTTGCCCTAAGACAGGATAAGGAGTTAGTGATCTTTTTATTGCGAGGTCTATTTGTCATAAATAACACGATTGAAAAATGTATATCTTGTTGTTTATGAAAACTTACACTGCCGAAACACCTGCTTTGATTCTAGGTTTTTAGTTGCTTGACTTTTGGTTTGTAGTGCAGTCATTTGTAGTTGCTGTGTTTGTACTTCTGTATTTTTTCAGGTGAGTGAAGGTGGTTTTGCTGGATTTCCTTTTCTTAATTTTAACTTCGACTTAAAGCTTTTCGTTCCAAGATTTAAAAGTATTTTAAACGATCAGTGATTTGGGTTGACATTTTACCATTATTCTATGAAGTTCCAACATGTTTAGGGATACATTTAAATTGTTATCAAATTTGATGTTTCTAATACATGTTAGCGTTTCTGTAACACACAAAATATATTCGTCAAATATACCAATAGCAATGCAAGAAGTAAAACAACAAAAATACCGAACTCCAAGTTAAATTAAACAGATCAAACTTTTCCTTAATTTCCTTGTAATTGTATTCCATACTCCTTATTTTGTACAGCAATTGGAATTGGAAACCAGAAGAAATGAAACGGTGTCGCATAATATTGTAAAATCTTTCATTGTTTGTTAATATTGTCTGGTTATAACTCTGAGTCAGCTTGTGAACATTGTTTGTTTAAATTGTACATTCAAATTAAATCCATTTGCAGTACAAGTTTAAGATCTAGGTGACAAGGATCAGTTTTCAATTGACATTACAAATACAATTTCCTTGCATACATTGCGTCGATTTATATGACAATAATGCTAAACCCTATATCTCAGACAGTATAAATCAGATGATAAAACGCTTAGAAACATCAATAAACCGTATGTCGTAGACTGATATTTCGTTTAGAGACAACGTTGAGAATCATCTGATTATACTTATGATGAATCTTCATTGCAATATGACTTTTTTGTCTCATTTCCATAAAATGATTGCTAGATTTTAGACTAATTGTTGTACTAATCTATATTGGAGATCAGTCATTTCATGTCTTTCATTTAGAAAACTTTAGAGGTGGTCCATTTTAATATATAAAAACTCGGTTTATATGATGGTTTGTTTAGACCGTAAAAGACAGCCCTTAGTAAGCCGCAATGTAATCAACTATTTACTACATAAATAAAGTCAACAGTAGTTTACCACTGTTCAAAAGTGATAAATCGATTGAGAGAAAACAAATCCGAGTCAGAATAATTTTAAGTATTATCCGTTATTTACTGCATACGGGACAGGGTATGTATGTCGAAATATAATCCATTGGTTGTCGCATAAATTGAAAATCGTGCAGTGTATGTAACTTTTGTCTGGTTATGACTTTAATTCATCTTGGGAACATTGTTTGTTTGAATTGTACATTCAAATTAAATCCATTTGCAGTTCACGTTTAAGATCTAGGTGACAAGGATCAGTTTTCAATTGACATTTCAAATACGATTTACTTGCATACATTGCGTCGATTTATATGACAATAATGATAAACTTTATATCTCAGACAGTATAAATCAGATGATAAAACGCTTAGAAACATCAATAAACCGTATGTCGTAGACTGATATTTCGTTTAGAGACAACGTTGAGAATCATCTGATTATACTTATGATGAATCTTCATTGCAATATGGCTTTTTTTTTCTCATTTCTATATAATCATTGTTAGATTTCAGACTAATTGTTGTACTACTCTATATTGCAAATCAGTTATCTCATGTCTTGCATGTAGAAAACTTAAGAGATAACCATTTAAATGTATAAAAACTCGGTTTATATGATTGTTTGTTTAGTACGTTAAAGACAGAATTTAATCAACTATTTACTACATAAAAGCCAGAATAGTTCTAAGTATAATCCGTTATTTACTGCATACGGGATAGAGTATGTATGTCGAAATATCATCCATTGATGATTCCGTTTAAGACAAAGTTTGTCGAAATAAGATCAACTGTTTGCTACAAAAAAATCAATAAGTCGAAATTTTATCGACAGTTTACTATATTAAGTATAGAGTAAATCGAAATATAATCGATTGTTAACGCAGTCAGAGACAGGGTGAGTAAAATTAAATCGACTGTTCATGATGTAAGAGATGGGGAAGGTCGAGTGTGCAATATAGGAGGAGGATTAACTCGAAATGTAATCGACTGTTTACAATACAAAAGACTGACTATCTGAATGTAACCGACCGTTTACACAGTAAGACGCAGATTGAGTGAAATTTAATCTACTTTTTTTGTGTAACTAAACTCAATGGCATCATAGATACCAGAAATGAGATTGTTTGCGCAAAACTCGGTTTTGTCATCAGTGATGCTCGATAACAAGAAATTAAAAAGGCGAAATAAGGTACGAAATTGAAGACCTAAAATTTCTAAAATTAGTACCAAAACACAGCTAAGGTAATCTATTCCTGAGGAAGAAGGGACTTAGTTTTTTCCAAATTCAAAGTTTTGTAAACAGTTGACTTGTAATTATGACCATATCAATGATAATTTATGTCAATACATAAGGGCTTTCTACTAGGCTGGTGATAAACTCACCAGCAGTAGCATCAACACAGTGGTTCTATATAAGGGTCAGAATAATTCGAAATGTTATCTAAGTTTAACAAAAAGTAGGTCGAAATGTGATCGACTGTTTACGTAATTACTCAGAATAAAATCACTTCGAAGTCGAATCACTACATAAAGCCTCGGTCACACCTTACCAGATAGCTCTAACGGACGCCTAACGGATAACTTTTTTTCAATCCGTTCATGTCCGTTCTTATTCGTTAGACGTCCGTCCATATCCGTTGCATGTCCGTTAAGCGTACGTTTTATCCGTCGATGTCCGTTCTGTTCGGTGGAAAATTTTGAGCATGTTCAAAACTTTGAACGGACGTCCAGCGGATAAAATGTCCGTTTTGTACGGTACTCGTCCGTTTCGTTTCCGTTTTGTATCCGTTACGTGTTTGTTATACATCCGTTGGAGGTCTGGAAGATAAATTCCCCAACGGACTTCTACCGGACGTCTAACGGATAAAACGGATGTTGAACGGATGAGAAACGGACTTCATCGGGACGTATAACGGATAAAACGGATGATGAACGGATCTGAAACGGATAAATGCCGATTGAAAATTTCGCATCAGAAATGCCAATTATTGGTATGTCAGATTTCTTAAGGTTCATGAATTCTTATTATTCATAATCGATCTTAGAGTATAGGCACGTCTTCACAATCAAGCAGTTCTTATTCATGCCAGACACTGTCCTTTGGCGGAATTTTGAAGAACAAACCAAAACCAGTTACACAGAAACATTTTGAATATTTATGCGATTTACATGTATTGTTAATGTCGCCTTTGATTTTTCCGTATATCTTGTTCATCCGTTTTATCCGGTACGCCTCCGTTAGGTGTCCGTTTTATGCGTTACTCGTCCGTTGGATGTACGTTTGACATCCGTTCTGTCCGGTACGTGTCCGTTTCTCGTACGTTGCATATCCGGTGTGTGTCCGTTACACGTCCGTTTTATTCGGTCAGTACATCAACGGACTCCCAACGGATAACAATTTTGTCAACGGACAACTTTTATTTTTCATCCGTTAGGCGCTGTTCGTGCTATCCGGTAAGGTATGACCAAGGCTTAAGAGACAGCAGAATAATTCGAAATGAAATCGAACTTTGACTAAATAAGAGGAAGAATAAAGTTAAAAACGTGACTTAAAAAAAAAAAAAACAATGTACGACCTAAGAGCGAAACAAATTATATAAATCTTCGTAATGATTGATATAATGTCCACACCCGACACCGAACAATTTCGAGTCTTTCAAAATATTTTCGGTCAATAATTAGGTACACGTTTTTGTTACTAGCTGTATCAATGGCCAGCGATAGTTATAAACAGTTATTTGTTGATACAATTTTGCTACCTTCGGTCCGTGTTCTGTATCCTAAAGCCAGTCCCGGACTGAAGTTTGTTGATTTTCATTGAATCATTTTTGGTAGGGGAGATAGGGTTATTTTGCCTGTCTACAGTGATTATTTTCTTATAACTGATGCATCGAAAATAAAGAACATGAAATGAAAATTGATTCTTTGAAATAAGAAGGACAAAAAATTGATTTTTACTAAGCCTCATTTTCCACTTTTAAACAAACAATTCACTTTTATTTTATCATTTATGTGAGAGGGGTTGCTATATTAGTTCGTCCATAATTTGTCTACCAAATGAAAGTGGTGTGTTTGGTATTTAAATAATAAACTCTCCTTCCGTCACATGATAGTTGTGCTCTTCTCTAAATACTTACATCTAACGTTTTTAACCTACGATTCTTTGTGATACTGTTATAATGTAAAAAGAATGAGAACCTTTGGTTCAATCGATTATACTGCTGTCAGTTGTGTGAAATGACATGTGTCTCTTGTGGGCTGCTAAGCTGTATTCTGAAATTAGCGTTTGAATCCGTAATAAACGAGACTACAAATCTTTTGGAAGGATCGAACAACAAGAAAAATTTCACTACTAGAAGTTTTATGACCAATATGAAAATGAAAAACTTTATATTCCATGCTCCCGAATCTCTTCTTCAAAAAAGTTAAAATCAAAGGGAATCGAAAGTTACCAAAATAATTGTTAGGCAAGATATTCATTAACGTTGTCCATAACAATTTTACTTTGAATTTGCAGAGTTATAAAAAATGAAAACAACTCGTTATATAACGTTCATGCATACGAAGCGTTTTTTCTTCATTTATCAGCACTTCACCTGCAATGCTCAAAGCCAAATGTTTGAAATCCAATGATTTATTTACGACAAAACCACATATTCACAATGACGGTTAAATGCAATTTATTCACAAGGTTATTTCTAGCAGATGCACTTCGCAATGAAATAAAAACTATTTTATTTTTAATTACGTCATATTAATAAAGGTTGATAATTCCATCATATTCTCACGGATTGATAGTTGTAACATATTCACATAGGTTGATAAAAGAAAGGCAAAATGATGATTCAAACTCAATAGTTTCAAATATACTGACAACCCTATAGCAAAAAGGAATGACCAATGACAATTCAAGAAATGTATAATTATAAATCACATCAGTGATAAATAATTGACAACTGGGTTTCCTTCAGTGATTGTCGTTTGTTAGTGTGGTTCATAGTTAGTTTTCTCTCCTTGCTTTTTTTTTTGTACAAATCAGACTGGTTGTCCTGTTTGAATTGTTTACACTAGACATTTTGGTACCCTTTATAGCTTTATAGCCATGGCTCTGTGTTGAAGGTTGTACTTTGACCTATAACTGTTAACGTTTTATGCATTGTGACTTGCATTTTTTTTATTGGAAATTTTTCTTAATGACACTCAAACAACGTCCTGTTTTATTGCATTTTGAGACCCTTTATGACAACAATCCACCAGCAACAGTGGACTTTATCAAGTTTGAACTACGAATAAACGACCATTGAAAAATAAAATCTGTCATGATTGAAAAATAATCTCAGATTGTTTTTAACTATAAGCATTAACCTTTTAGTTAAAGTATTTTCTATTTTGTTGAGTCAATATCAGATCAGACAGACTAATGCGAACAGTTAATTTAAAAAAGCTATTTTATATGTTTTGTAATTTTATCTCGCTTCAGCCTTTAATTACAGTGATAAACCTCGTCAGTAGGATTACTGCTAATTTTGAATTATTGATTAAATATCTTCAGGTGGCATTAAAAGTACCACCGACGGAATTGACAATTCATTATTTTATATGTCAATGTCGATAATATCATATAACTGTGTTGAATCACGTGATCGTAATATCCAATAAAAAGAGCAGAATTCTACACCATATGTAATATAATCACATAACTGTGTCCTAACATAGCATTGACATCATTATCTCACAGACTCTCAATATACAAAAACCAAATATAGCAACACTTTCATGGATTATTTTAAATTAACTATCTTTCGTGGGTCATTATTAATTTAATGTTGAATTTCTAATTAAGGGCATCCATGATAGTACCATTCTAATTAAGGGCAACCATGATATTACCCTTTTATGTACATTTCGATTAAGACCAGATATACAGAGTATAACGAAAACATATCATTTACTGAATTGAATTACATCAGACATTTTAACGAGTAAAATAAACGGAAGGTCTCTCTCCTCTTTCTATGACTTTCACATTCATTTTTTGCATCCAGACACATATCTCATATTACCATGAAATCATTAAAGCGCCATGGTAATTATTTTGCTGTGTAGCTTAATCGGAAAATTTGTATTGCACTTGAAAATTTTGAAAATTATAATGGGGAAAATCTTTAATGAAAGTGTTTTCTGCACCTCAGATTTATTTTTATCTTATCTTGCTTGCTATGTAGGTGTCTGAGCTTTGCGTATCAGTTTATATATCAAATGATAGATGATTTTATAGATATGTAATTCAAACCATTGACAGATAAATATAAACAGTTAATAACTTTACACTCTTTATATTATAAAACTTCAAAAATAAACGCACCTGCACCAATTTTCAATAATAAAATGCGGTCGAATTGGATAAAGAACTTGAGAAAAGTTTACAAGCTTGCGAAGATAATGAATCAGTATATGGCTATGGTTTAAACACAAATGGTGAAACAATAATTGTTAAAAGTAATTGCATGATGGCTTAATGTACGGCAGTATCGTATAAAGCTGCTTCAAATAAGATGGTGACAAATTTTGTAACTGCATGCTGTCGAAATGGACGTCGTCAGAGCACGTTACCGTATCACGCCCTAATAGTTACTGGAGGTCATGCAGTTACTTTTAAACGCCGTCTAAATCGGTTGTGACAGCATATGAACGAACGCATGCTGCCCAAATGGAATTTGACATAAGAAGTAACTGCATTATATCTAAATATAAAATGATAAAATTAATGAGTGCATGCTCTCATAATGAATGCATACTATATACTTGCATAGACATAATAATTGTTCTGATTAATGACCGTTTAAATGACATTAAATTTATTTTGACTGTTCTTTTTATGCTGTTTATACATCCTTGACTTTTGAATTAATGAGCAAATGAAGGAAAATTTATAAATTCTCTTCGGACGAGCAAAATGTATAAACAGTTATTTTCATTTGACATTCTTAACAATCACATCTGCCGTAATGAATAGACCGTATATTGGCTAAATGAAAGCTGATACTGTATTCGACCAAATGTTTTCTAAGTGATTTGCAAATATTCTGGCCTGAAGAATCAATGAAGAGACATTAAATGTCGAAATGTTCCACCTTGGTACCGTTAATGTTGTAATACTAGTATGAAATATAAGTTGATGCAGTATCCATCAATTTGTATCTTTATTAAAGTTGATATAGTAAGTAACAAAATGCTATATAAGGGTCATTACTAAATGTGACTGAACGTCATCTGAACAAAAGGTGATTGATACGTCCTGTACGGGAAATAGTTTGCAATTAAAGTCCGAAGTTTCTGCAGTGGTGTTTAAATAGCTACTACGTACTGTCTAGTTTGACAGTACAATAAACAGCCTACATCTAAACTAAATTTGGCGAGGAATCGACCGTATGTTGTTTTTATGGATGGTAACTGAGTCATGGCATGGAAGTTGTACTTCAATGGTCAGATATTGCATAAAATATCACAATAAAGTAAAGAGCTACGCTCTAATGTTCATGGATTTCAAATGTTTTTGAAGAATTTTCACAATATACTTTATTTATCTTTTCAATACATTTTTTTATAGAAGTAACATGTTGGTGATCATTATCTATATATAAAGTGTTGATTTTTAAATGCATTTAAAATGTTCTGACTAGCTGATGAATTATTAATCAATTTTTTACGTTTTATTATGTCATTACCAACCATAAGATTGCAAATCTTTCGTTAATGAAAGACAAAAATATTTACCGGAATTTTGTTGGAAAAATCCAAACACCTTGAAATTGTGTAATCTGTTTTCCTCAAATAATATTACAGTTTTAGAAAAATTATGTCGATATATTATAAAAGCTGTTAATGTGTAAGTCTCTCCTCCTGGTTAATGTATATCATTTGCTTCATACATACACTGTATATAATATTGTTGCAATAATTATTGTCTCTATAACTATGTCATTGGTTGATGAGAATAAAATTCATTCAAAATTCATTCTTTCATTCATACCAAACGTATTTTTAACATTGAATAAAGGCAACAGTAGTATACCGCTGTTCGAAACTCGTTAATCATTACATTCATCATTTTCCATAACATCTTTTTGAGCAAAAAGTAAAACAACAAAATTACCAAACCTCATGGCAAAGGAAAATTCAAAACGGAAAGTCCTTTATCAAATGATAAAATCAAAAGCAAATAAAATTGTAAACATAACAAACGAATAGGAAACAACTGTCGTATTCCAAATTTTATAGAATACGCCTAAAATATTAAAGTTGTGGGGTCGTAAGAATACTTCACACCACTCAGTTTTATGACAGTCGCATAGGGTTCCATTATGTTGACCAGTTTATCCCGTTGATAGCAATATTCAGCCAGTCTCGTTGGTTCCTTGCATTTTTAAGTTTGACAATTTTACTATCTCGAATGGATATATCTTATTCTACGGAATTGTGTGGTTGGATATACATTTTTATATCTGTAGATTCAACTTCATCTCTAGTTCTCATAGAAGAGGGTGTGAATGGTGTTTATAAAACAGAGGAAAATATGCAAACGTTTATAGAATACGCCTAAAATATTAAATAATATAGAAATGAGGATCATCCACCAAAGCCCTCTTAAGAACAATAAAACAAAAAACAAAAACATGCAGTTTAATAAGAAGTAAAAACACAAAAATACTGAACTCCGAGGAAAATTCAAAAAGGAAAATCAAAAATCAAAAGGCAAAATCAAAAGTCCAAACACATCAAACGAATGGATAACAACTGTCATATTCCTGACTTGGTACAGGCATTTTCTAATGTAGAAAATGGTGGATTGAACCTGGTTTTATAGCTAGCTAAACCTCTCACTTGTATGACAGTCGCATCAAATTCCATTACATTGTCAACGATGCATGAACAAAACAAACACACTCAAAGAGTAAAAATGTCAAAAATAGGGGTACAGCAGTCAATATTGTGTTATCATCTTAATATCACTACATAAACAACAAATGTAACAAAGTAGCACTTTTAAAGAAGTGTAGTGTTCAGTAAAATATATCTGGAAAAATCATAAAACAAAAATGTGTCCATAGCACACGGATGCCCCATCCGCACTATCATTTTCTATGTTTAATGGACTTTGATAATGGGAAAAAATCTCTATTTTAGCATCAAAATTGGAAAGATCATATAAGGAACGTATATACTAAGTTTCAACTTGATTGGACTTCAACTTCAATCTCGACCAAAAACTTTAACCTGAAGCGGGACGGACGGACGAACGGACGCACAGACCAGAAAAACATAATGTCCATAAATTGGGCGTAAAAATGTCACTGTGCAACGTTGAAAGTCAACGACAACACAAAAATGCGATACTTGGTATCGTTTAATATTAATTCCGTTTACATAATTATGTACATAAATGCCAATGTGTTCAATACAAAACAAAGTTGTATAAGCCTGTAAGTTGTGAAATAAACTGTTTAGTCAATATCCCCTTATAATCATCAAACGATTGAAGAATGTTATTGTCATTTATGGTACAAAATCATTGTTTACAGGCCAAAGTTCCATAGTACGGTAAACAGTTAGGTAAATAGTCATGGGGTCATTGGAATCTTGGGCATTCGAAGTTGTATATATGGCATTCAGTCGGGAAAATATGTATATTAATAAAGCAATACAATCTGTCTTTAGTAGGGTCAAAGGAATGTCAGACTATGAAGATAAAACATATTTCAGACTTCTTAATACTGCATTCAGTGGGGCAAATTTACATGTTAATAATCTAAAAGCAATACACTCTGTCGCTAGTGGCGTTATAGAAATCTTAGACTTTTAAAGATGTAAATGCATCAGACTTTATTCAGTCTGGCAAACATATTAGGAAATTAAGCAATACCATCTGTCCATTATGCAGTGGCGGATCCAGAGGGGGGTTCCAGGGGTTGAAACCCCCCTTTTTTTGCCGATCAATGCATTTGAATGGGAACATATAGTTGGAACCCCCCCCCCCCCCTTTTACTCTGGGTTGGGACCCCCCCCCCCCTTTTTAAAATGGCTGGATCCGCCACTGTTATGGGTTCACAAGACTTTTTAAAATTTGAAGTCAGGGAAACATATTTTATTTGCTCTAACACAAATTTGATAACAGACTTATCAACCCTTCTCAATTGAATACATATATACACTTAACTTCGTAGTGCTGCATACGTTCAGGTAAATTTATAAGTAATTGAGCAATTGTGAGGTCATAGGAATCTTAGAATTTTGAAGATGTGAATGAAATGGAACGTTTCGTATATTAGTATTTTTAAATTATGTCACCAATCATAGCTAACCTTTCTCATCTGAATATAAACTACTGTGGATTCATTTTTATTCGTGGTATACCAATTTTCGTGGATTTCGTGGGTAACAGCGAACCACGAATTTAAGAATTCAACGTAGAATAATCCCGAGAAATGTGTATTGAATCGGATGTTTATTTCCGGTTATGTTTTGCAGTTCAAGTATAGTGTTGACTAGCGATAAACATTGTAACATAACACGTGTTTTTTTATTGAAAGAAGATACAAGTATTTTAATTCAAACTATAATAAATATATCTAATATCAGACTGTGAGAATTTACTTTTTAAAATTGATTAAAACTGTTCATTGAAAATAACTGCAAGTTGTTAATTACCGTGTCATAGTTTGGTTTATCAGTGATTAAACATCAATAGGATTAAGTACGGGGATATTGCCCGTAGGTAATATTGATTATGACAGGAACATTTATTTTCACACCCAGGGGCGGGTCCAGGTAAGGTCGTAATGGGCGTACGCCCCCCCTTTAAAAAAAAAAAAAAAAACTATCGTTATAATCTGCTAGTATTGTATTGAATGATGGCAATTTATCATATTGTATACTAGAAATATGTATATTTCCACATTAAAGCAATACTCAGAACGAAAGAACTTTATTCTTCAGTGTTTATTTGTCTTGTATCATGTGTGTCGTTCAACGAAACCCGAACTTAATCAAAAATAGAGGGATTACTTCATAATTTGATGCTAAATTGTTGAAATTCAGGAGCTTCTGAGCTTCCCCATGGACCCTCAACCGTAATCACGCCTCTCGTTCATAAAATCCTGGCCTAGGTATTGAAATGTTAAGTTACTCCTTATACCCTTGAGTTTGGAATTTCTCGTTATTGGTCTACTGCTGTTAAGATCCATCCAATCATTTTAATATACCATAGACAATTAATGGAGAAAACTCGGCATAAAAAATGTCACACCCTGACACTTTAACTATAAAATATACATGCTCCAAGTCAGGAACCGTTACATTAGTGCAATTCTCTATTATTTTATGCTTTTAAGCCAAAAAAGGTCCAAAAAAATTTTGGCCTCGCTTCGCTCGGCGAAATATTTTATTCTACGCCCCCCTTTCAAATATCCTGGACACGCCCCTGACACCTTATACTTATATCACTGTTTATTATATCGTGATTAGGGAAATGAGCTTTCAATTATAAAGTTTTGAATGCCTTATTATTTTTAGGCCCGGGCTTATAGAATTCAGACAAGAATTTATAAATTGTAAAACAAACAAATAATTAGTTGTCTCTGTCCATTATTGTAATCGAAGTTATCAATAAACACTTTAACCTAGAATGACCTAGCGAGCTTTTTCAATGAATTCCTTCTTTTTTGTTTTATTATTGATCGAACCAAGGAGGTTATATGATCTCCTAAATCAAAAAGAAATCCACGAATTGTGTATCTATTGTTTGTTGTTGTAATCAGCGATCCACGAATTTACGTATACCACGAAACGTCTTTTTTTCTCTATCCACGAAAATTGATACCCACGAAAATAAATGAATCCACAGTACGTGTAATTTTAGGCAACCAAAGTACTAATGATTGTTTATGAATAGTATTGAATGGATGATACCAGACTATGTTGCTTAGAGTTTAAGTAATAAAATACGAAGAGAAAAGTAAAATCGGCAAATAATTAAACAAAATACTCAAGTTAAGTAAGCAATACCATCTGTAATCTGCGAAGGTCATGCGAATATTGGTCTTTGGACGTTACAGCATAGGTTGGCTATACTGTGTTACTGCGTCTGATTGGATTATCACCAAATCGATAGCATGAATATAAACAACTTGGTTTTTTGTGTCGTTTATTTTTAATGAGTGTTATCATAAGGCATATTGTATGTAACTTGAATGTAAAAGATGATCGAAGCGATTTTCAGATGTTGGATTTTGAAACTAATGGGATATGTTATAATTGACTGTTTTTTATTAAATTTTACGGATTACACTGTACATGTAATTAAGGATACATACAAAAAGCTGTATTTGGATATATCAAACTAAAGTAAGTCAATATTAATCTAAAAAATTGAAAACGCATGAGAATGTGTTTTTTTTTTTTTTAAATAAATATGTTAATTCTTTGTACACTTTAATAACATAAACGGTACCAATTTTCCTGCACCAGATGCGCATTTCGACAATACATGTCTCTTAAGTGATGCTCGTGGCCAAAATATTTGAAATCCAAAGCTTATATAAATAAAGGCAACAGTAGTATACCGCTGTTCAAAACTCATAAATCCATGGACAAAAAACAAAATCGGGGTAACAAACTAAAACCGAGGGAAACGCATTAAATATAAGAGGAGAACAACGACATAACACCGAAATGTAACACACACAGAAACGGACCAAGCATCAGACAAAACACCACGAGAATAACAAATATAACATGAAAACCAAATACATGAATTTGGGATAGACAAGTACCGTGCCACGTCTTATCTCAATTTCTCAAAAATAAGACAAAACACAAACGACTCAACGTTAAAATGCAATACACACAAAAACGAACAATAATATAACAATGGCCATCTTCCTGACTTGGTACAGGACACTTTTAAAGGGGAATAAAAATGGTGGGTTGAACCTGGATTTGTGGCATGCCAAACCTCGCACTTTAATGGCAAAGTTAAATATAACATTGAAATGACGACATAATATTACAGGACTACAATACAAATTAATAGGAGAACATATTAGACAAAGAAAAACATGATTAATAGATAACAAAAAGCATCAGGTTTAAAATTCAATACGCCAAAAACGCGCCTTGTCCACACAAGACTTACAAGTGACGCCCAGATATAAAAGATCGAAAGTGAAAAAAGTACAAAGTTGTACAACACTGAAGATCAAAAGTTATAAGGTTTCGCCAAATACGGCATTGTTTTTATGCCCGGGATAAGAACATTCTTATTATATAGAACAATTCATGCTATTGCAAACAGTAAATTTAATCAAATGAATATGAAAGAGATATACATAAAGAAACTGAAGTATTAACTAATTACAGAAAACTAAACCCGAATACATAACGCCCAGATATAAAAGATCGAAAGTGAAAAAGGTACAAAGTTGTACAGCACTGAAGATAAAAAGTTGAAAAGGTTTTGCCAAATACGGCATTGTTTTTATGCCCGGGATAAGAACATCCTTATTATATAGAACAATTCATGCTATTGCAAACAGTAAATTTTAACAAATGAATATGAAAGAGATATACTGAAGTATTAACTAATTACAGAAAACTAAACTCGAATACATAATGCTATTAAAGTTTAACACAGAATAGACACACCCGAATCAGTCCAGGCGTCAACGTATATAAAAGATGAAGAGCTAAAATCCAAAAGGTCCAAAAAGTAAAGCCAAATCCTTGAAAGGAATCAGAGCTTTGCATGAGGGAGATACATTCCTTAATTTATAATAATTTCTAACATTTTGTAACAGCAAATGTTAGGTTTGTCAATACTATTACACCCGGTAATGACCATTTTATGTTAAGAACAAGATAACAA
Organism: Mytilus galloprovincialis; assembly: GCA_037788925.1. Classification (NCBI taxonomy): domain Eukaryota; kingdom Metazoa; phylum Mollusca; class Bivalvia; order Mytilida; family Mytilidae; genus Mytilus; species Mytilus galloprovincialis. Next base: position 45,148,425 of record CM075342.1, on the reverse strand, counting down.
AATATTTCAAGAAATTAAAGTAATCGTTAAACGTTCATTAAAAAAATGAAATGTGAAAACTTTTCAGTAATTCTTGAGTTAATTGGGCCTATAAACTCATTACGGGTGCTGTATAAATCATAGGAGATGCCTGTTGTTGTTATTTTTATTCCATTATTTGATCATCCACATTTCTAATTCAAATCCAAGGTACTATTCTATGGTAGCTATTGACCTTGATTGTGGTTCTTTTTGTTTCAATTAAAGGTACATTGTCTTCGACTAGTTAATTGTTGCTTTTATCAATAAATATTTGATTGGTTGTTAATTGGTATCTATAACTTTAAAAGTACTATAATCAACAGCACAGCATCATCATTTCAATATCATTGCTGCTTAAGCATAATTCTGACTATTCCTTTACTTTGAAAATGACATAACTTATAGTTTTATTTCTACGATATGTCGTCATCCGATGACGTTTACATGCATCAATTTAATGACATTATTAATATGCGGATGTTTTGATTTTTCATCCGGAAATTTGAGATACTGTATTATGAATGACAGTTTGATAATTAATTTTATTCAGTTTAGTGTAAATAATATAGAGTGTTGATCACGATGACCGTTAAAATATAATGTGCAATATATATGTAAATCATAGTAAGTATAACAATATTTTGACAAATCTGCTCCTATGGACATGATGGAATACGAATATTTGAATGATAAAATTTTTGCGCAGCAGGACAACTGCACTTAAAAACATAAAACTTTGGAATATTAAAGTGTTTGAATATAAGAAGTGGATGAAAATAAAGGTAAATCATTTTAAAATATTAGTTTATAATTACAACAATTAGCAACATGTCTTCGCAGTCTATGATCTTAATTTGCCAAAGTTGTCGTCTTATCTGTAACATGTACTAAACCGATTGTGTCTTATACCCTTAGTGAGATGTTTCTACAAAGTATGAATACTCATGACGGAAGATATATTCATAGCAGGAGAGGTTTATCCTGTCGACACTCGTTTTCAAGGTTTATACTAAATCCATCAGTTTTTGTACATACCCTTTAATAGCCCTTTTAATCAATTTATGAGATTTAAACATCTGAAAACTACTGTTGTCTATATGTATTGATTTTAAATGTAATATTTCAACATTAAAGAATATCGAATAACTGTTAAAATCTTTTAAATTTTTTTTTTTTAATTTATGATGATAAATGACAGGAAAAACAGTTCGCTGAACGAGAATCTATCAGGATATTAAAAGTTATGCGATATAAGAATAAAACATAAAGTAGGCCATAACTAAGTAGATAACAAAGAATATATAATAGGAAATAACTGTAAAGGAACAGTTAGTATGCATTTTTATGAAGCATTCAAATACAATGTCATTTTTCATTATCAATAGAAGTGATAAGATATTTTATGAAATTAAAATTTCGCTCTGCTTAATGGCGTGTGCGTTTAACAATATTTGATTTGCAATAAACATAAGCATACTTTGTTTCTCTTTTTTTTCTTTTCAGTTAATTCTGTATGTGTTTTTCCATAATGTTTTATGGACTGAAAATCAAGATGCATACTTTGAATGAATTGTCGATATTTTCATTGAAAGAACATTCACGTAATTTTCCCCGTTTTGTTTTAAGTCTTTAATTTAGTCTCTCTTGGGACAAAACTTAACATTGTCTTCAGTAGGCGTATAATTTAATTGCAAACCATTAAATTAACAAAAATACTACGTCATTCTGTCACTCCTAAAACACTTAGATGGTTTTTTTTAATATATATAAGCGTTTATTTTAATATAGCCACATACTAATTCATTTGGGGTCACAATACATTAATATTCTCAAAGATTTTAACCCATTAAATCAACAAAAATACTACGTCATTCTGCAACTCCTTAAACACTTAGAGGGTTTTTTTTTAATATATATCAGCGTTTATTTTAATATAGCCACAAACTAATTCATTTGGGGTCACAATACATTAATAGTTCTCAAAGATTTCAAACAAAGTAATTGATGAATATATTGAATTGCAGTTCTGTTTTATGATAACGTGATCCCCAATGATATTTAACAAATCTCAATACCAATAATAAGCATGAACCTTAACAATTTATTTGTCAACTTTCCAACCTCTTCATAGGAGAGTGATTATTACGGCAGCGATAAAGTATTCATTTGTCAATATCAACACCTCAGGGGTATAAATTAATCAGTTAAGAAAGACACATCGTGCCATCATACAGGCAGTCATATTTAACCGAATCGTATCATATTGGAACATCTAATCGCGGATCGACATGAGTGGTAGATTATGCAGTCGTGTTAAAAACAAGAAATACAACGAGTTGTGAAGATTTTTGGTATGATTAGCACCGTTCTTGCAAACTTTGCAAACACTTTAGAAAGTGCTATGAATAACATTTTGCTAATAATCGAAACATTTAACCTGTTATCGACAAATTCGTATTAAGCATTCCATACATAAAATGTTTTTTTTTTTATCAAATTGTCATGCAATGGAAAAATCTTTAAAGTAGTAGAGTTTTTTTCCCTAGAAATTTTTCACACAAAGACCATTTTCAAAAAGTTTTTAGACCTTTGAAAAATTTACAGAAAATCAGTTCCATGCGTATCTAACAACGTCGTTGCTTGTTTCTGAGTAAATGGCCGACTCATAACCGCCGGAAAATATCTCAAACTGCAGTGTTAACAGAGTTTTACTCATGTCATTTGTTTTATGATTGTGTTGTACTGTTGCTGTCCCAATGGCGAAAACTCTACTTAAAATCTAAAGGTTATATACTACCGTATATTGATACGAGCTCCAAATCGGATGTCATCCTTAATATGCATGAAATATTTCAAACGGAATAACCCTTCCAAAATTTTACGGTGATGTTGGTAATTGAGCCCGTAAATTTAGATACGATTTGGTTAAACTTATCAATTCTTTAAATAAACTCATTCTTAAGATTACATAATCAACCCTGTAATTAAATCTATGACTATTGTTTTAATTGAAGTTGGATATTGATTTTGTTGTCATATTAAAACCGTACACATATTTTTTTATACACATACATATGCATGTATGCACTTTCACAGTAGGTACATGTACCTCAGTCTGTCGATACATAAATTTTGGAATTGGACAATGTCATGTTTTTTCTGTGGCTATTTATGACGTCTGACGTTAATTGAATGCTTGGTGTGTACTGATTGATAGTTTTAGTCTTTGATACATGATTTTTGTTATTATTTGTTATTGGCTTTGAAATAGCCGTCAGTAACTTCGACTACTCGACGATCTTTACTTAGTGTTTTTTTTTTCTTTGTTGTTGTTGTTAGGGATGAGGGATGTTATAATACTCTGCCACGTCCGGTTTGTGTTTTTATTGGATGTTTTTCTCCTTTGTGTCGATCTGATGAGTTAAGCCTTTTCATCTGAAATTTATAGTTGGTTCTTATGTTGTGTCTTTTCACTACTGTCCAACGTTAGATGGAGGGTTAAACGCTCACATATTTAACCCTACCACATGTTTAATATAATATTTGTATGTGCCTGTCCCATGTAGTGCTATCTATATCCGACTATACGGTATGCGTTATTCTCTTGGTTAAAGGCCGTACAGTTGCCTATGATTGCGTACACCCACTTCATTTGAACTTGCGTGGATAGATGTCTCATTGGAAATCATTCCATATTTTCTTATTCTTATTCTCCAGAAAAACATACAACTCCCGTCAAATTGTTCCCTAGAAGGATGATGAACTTGTTCGAGCCTGAAACATGTGTATTGTTCCATGCTTTGAACAATCGCAGTAATTCTATTCCAAAGAATGTTAGTCTGAATAGAAATTGTCACTCAATACCGTGTAATTGATAATCTTCTGCATTGTAGAATAGGAAAAATATTCAACACAAAAAACTCTGAATCTAATCAATTGCTTATTATCATGATAAAAGATGGATGGGTATAGCAAATAATTTCAGAGCTTAAGGCGCATTGGTTTCATTTAAGGTTTATCAATAGTAACTTCAAAGCATTCAGAATAAAACTTTATACCATGCAGGTCAAGATGCAATTGATTTTGATGCATGTGCACTCTTCAGATACAAATTCTATCTAAAATGACCTACAATATCTTATCGGTTAATTGGAGTCTATTCAATCAATGATGTCAGAACTTTCAATAATAGTCAGCGTTCTACGTCACAATTTGAGCAGAAGATGCATCATTTTGTCAATTGAAACGATTAAATTTTCCTGCAGCCATTTCTTATTTCTTTCCTATATCATTATGATGACATAATCAAAAGGTCGGATACCTTTTAACTTGATAATGATTTAATATGAAACTTGTCTATATTCTCCAATCCGAAACTAAATATGATTGATCTGCTTAATATTTTTTTTGATAAAATTAGCAGAGAAAAGCTATCAGTATACAAGTGTCAACGATATTCTGTTTTTCTCGTTACTTGAAAAACTGAAGCGGAAATGAGAAAGGTAGAAAATTTCCTTAATGAAACTTTCTTATAGCAATCAATATTACTGTCTATTTGAACTCAAGATTTATTGGAATTTAAGCATGTTAAAGTAGAGAAGATTCGTCTCTCATAGTGAGGAAATATATATGAAAATGATTGCAGAAACAATTACCTCTATGATTCATTCGCAATCTAAATAATATTCTATACCTTCGGAACTTTGCAATGTCATAGTGAACGAGAAGGTTGACAGTTGTTCGGAAATCTATGACACTCATAGCCAAGTTGTTAAGATTGCCATTGTAACCTAATGATAATTATTATCAACTGCTAATGACTTATTGTGTATCAGTAGATTGTCTAATATCATAAGAGCGATAATTTCCTATGTAATGATTTATTGTATAAAAGACGGATTTACTGCTGACAATGAGTTGGAGGACTTTTCTTGGAACACTTTCTCGTAGTGTAAAGTCAGAAGATTCGTATGTTTTCAATAGCGGTATAAAAGCTATATTATAATTTACAAGTGGGTACATTTGTACTTATTACTATTAACTGAAATGATTATGTAATTAATAATTAATGTACTGTTTTACCTTTGCAGAATATTACATCGATCGCGCTACTATTGTAATAAGATGCTGGTAGATTGAGACAAGTCCAGTCAGTATGAATTCATCAGAAGACATTCCGAGTTCGTACCCGGATAATGCATTGTTCCAGTTCGCCTCGTGGTTTACAGGGGTTCATGGATATGTAAGCTTGATTATTTGCACGTTTGGAGTATGCACGAATATTTTCAATATAACGATATTGTCCCGGTCGGACATGAGAAGTCCGACAAACGTCATGTTGACCTGGCTTGCTGTGTCAGATATTCTTACTATGATACCTTATATACCTTTTGCTATTCATTTCTATTGTGTCTTTGATCCTATGGATGTTTCTCCAGAGAAGTTTACGAAACAATGGACAACGTACATGCAGATACTTGTAAACTTAGCAGCTACAACGCATACTATATCTATATGGCTCGGAGTGGCACTAGCTGTTTTTCGATTCGTCCAAATGAGAACGACGGCCACTGGACCTATAGCCAGAAAACGAAGTATGAAACAAGCCAAAACTGTGATAATAGTTGTTTATATAGTATCAACTCTTATCCTTATTCCGAATTATGTTACAAATGAAATTGAGGAGGTCACAATGAACAATAGAACAATGTATGTACTAAAGGATTTAAAACTTGCGTCCAATCAAACTGATACAATCGTCCTTGTAAATGTTCTTGTGTATTCTATATTGGCCAAACTGATTCCCTGTGCTTTAATGGTCGTATTTGGTGGTTCTCTTCTGTATAGTTTAGCAATCAAAGGGAAAAGTCGTCGGCGAAGATTGTCAACCAATGGAATGGGACAAAAGCGCGAGACGCGACAAACAAAAACAACAAGAATGCTACTCGTTGTTATGATATTATTCTTAGTTACAGAATTTCCACAAGGAGTTCTTATATTTATGAGTGCTGTAATGAAGGATTTTTACCATAATGTCTACGTGCCTCTTGGTGATCTCATGGATTTCATTGCATTAGTGAACAATGCTATAAATTTTGTGCTGTACTGTTCCATGAGTCAGCAGTTTAGATCGAAATTCCTAGAAATGTATCTCAGACGTACGTCAAAATTTAAGAAGATTGAAAAATTGAGTTTTACCCACTCGTTTACGAAAACTTTATTTACTGATGTTCATTCGTGAAATAAAAAGAAATTGTAAAAGCCGTCTATAAAACAATAAATTAGATTTTTTACACTGATAGTAAAACAATAATAAAACTTAACCGGTGTTATTTGTGATGGCTGAAAATATCATTGTTTTTTTAGTTGAAATATACCATCGATATATGTAATTAAAACCAACTACTAGGATACCCCATACCATCCTCACCTTATGATCTAAATGGGAAAAGGATGTATACGCAGTCGTCAGACCACATGGACTTTAATACGTCATATCCGGTATGTTTATTTTTTATCTAAATTATGTTATGTCATAAATCTTTAAATCGATTTTAATTTATTTAAACACCAGTAAAACAAACGTGCTTAATTCAATGTCTAAGGGTGGTGTTTTTATCTCATAGAGAACAAAAGGTGTTAGTACTTGAACAATGTATATAACACTTCTATATAACAGAGGGAGATGTGGTATTACATGTTAGAATATGGAACAGTGAAATAACGTTGTTTCAGACCATCAGGGAACGAAAACGTGGTAACATAAAACTTTAATGCAAACACGTGCAAAATTTTTGAACTGACCAATAAGAGAACATGTGGGTTTTAAATCAATATGAGACAACCAAGATGATAGAAAAAAACGCATGGACTGTCTTTGCCTAAGGAAACTACGCCATGCGGCTAACTCACGTCACAGTCAAATGATATTAAATATACGAAAAATCAGTTATTTATCATGATTTTCTTCGGGAAACAGAACTAAATTTTGAATGAGAAATGTGTACTTTAACTTCAAATTCATATCAATTCTATAAATTCATGACTGTTGTTGAATAATAGAATTAAAATAAATCACAATTATGTCTCAACTGGAAAATTCTATTACACCAGCTTGCGTGTTTAATTTATATTCTACGAGAGATAATATTCAACAATTATCCAAACAATATCTTTTTTTAGTGAATGGCAAAAATTTCAAAAGAATAAAAGTGCAATAATTACCCAGTGATTATATCGTTGTTTTAATGCTATGGTACACGCAAAGTCTGTTGTAATTTAATTTTGATTTAACCTTTTATACTTTTAGTGCTGTATTTGAATTGAAAAGTTTTATATTGTTTTATGTTGTGCTGTCTTGAGTCTCTTAGTGCTGTATTTTAATGAACATATTTAATATTGTTTTATATTGTGCTGTCTTGAATTTATTAAACATTTTTAGTTTATTATACATAAGTTATTTACTAAAAAGGGTTAACGAATATTTTGCTAAAATGGGCTTTGACATTTTTAATTTTCGCTAAAATGGGTTAAAATTCTGGCGCTCAAACGTCCTATTTTTTTCGCTCAAATGTCCTATCAATGGAGTAAATTCTATTTTACATGACGATTGTAGCAAATCCCAGTATTATAAATGAAACATTATTGGTGCATCAAAATGTTTTACAGTTTAACTTTTTTCAATTGTTATTGATTAAAGCTTTCATGTTATTATTGACTTTAATTTTTTTTTTTTAGGAACAAAGGAGAAGAAGAATTAGTGAGAAAGAGACAATTCATATTTTGGTATATTGGACATAAAACACAGATTATTTGAATAATAACCATTCCGATCCTTGTCAGAGACATATACCTAGCCCAAGATGATAATTGTTGCTATTATGATAAAACATTTAATGTAAGAAAACATGTTCTTGAGTTTACATTTTTAAGATAACTTTTCTGGTATGAATATGAAATTAATGCGATGTGGTCCGAACATTTTCATTATGTCTTTTTACTGCGCTTCATTTTTTTCAATTTCTAATTTTCTTATTTTCTGTCTGTTTGATACATCTTATAATTTAATGATTGTTTTTTGTGTTGTGTTCGAAGACATCTTCAAAAAAAAGCTCCAACAGAAAAATATTCGACTTCAGTATTTATTCATTTTTGAGCAGATGAAAATGTAGTATTCAGGCTATTATCAGTTTTATATATGCGCAATTTTTCCATTGTATAAAAGACTTTTTTTATTTTTATTGTTGCTGTTATGCGTTGATAATTTTTTAAAGATATCTATTTTACCAAGGTTTCTTTAAATATTATATGTTAATGTTAAAATGATATAAGCAATGATTCATCTATAAAAGAAATACAGAGTCAGTATATGTTTCTTCATGATATTCTTAATTTCAAGAATAATTCTATATTTTTTCTATTAAAGAATATTTGCTGAAAAAAACGAATCAATAGTTCATGATCAGAAGATTTTTACTGAACTGCATATGCAGGGAATTGTTATTTTTTTGTATAAATAATCACTTTGATTTGTACAGAAATAAATAAATTTATAAGACATTTTACAGATAATTCCTAATTATTGAATGTGATTTTATTTTCATTTTCACACTGCTACAATTCCTTGTCAGTTGCAAGTACACGATATATACTAAATTATACCAAAATATAATAAAAACAAAAACACGAGGGAAACTAATCCAGAAAACTGTGGAAAAAAATACAAGACATATTAAAAAGGTAATAATAATCAAATAAATCTATATCGAACAATTGAATTAAACGTATTCATTAATATCAATATCAATATACGCTAAATTATGAGATAAAATAACTATAGAAAAGATTGAACAATAACTCCCATTGTTCTGATTTGTAACACACTTGTAGCAGTGATAGAAAACAGTCAATTTGTATTAAAGTCATGTAGAATGAATGAATCTTTCTTGTAGAATAATACAAAACAACAGTATATATAAAGTGACAATAATTACAATGAATAGAGAGCAACATAATACAGCTGTTGAAAAAAACAGACATGCAATAATTGTACCCAACCTACTCAAAAAAATGTATGCAATTTTTCGGTTATTAACCTATATCTGAGACAACGAGAAATAAAACAAGTTCTCTTTTATTCGACCGAGTTATGAAAAAAATACAAGTTTGCAATTAATCAAGCATTACAACTTATTGATTGTTTGTTACTTAACGTCCAGTTGCAAATATTTGATGCAACAGTAGCATGATTCCACCATGATACGTACTTCATAAAATGGAAAATGCAACGCGTCATTTTCATTCGATTCATATGACCACATTTACAGATACAACAGGCTCTGGGTGATTGTAAAAACGGCCATGTTCTATTATGTATGGTATTGTACCTATACGCAATAAAGTGAGTAAATTTATATTCAAATCATATTGATAATCATAAAAAAATCATTAAAACAAGGTTGCGATTCGAATCGCACACGGCTCCATTCGGCATTTCATTTGGCAATGGTAACCCTGTCGACACACCTTGCTTTAAAATTGAGAATGGAAATGGGGAATGTGTCAGAGAGAGAACAATCCGACCAAAGATCAGAACACAGCCGAAGGACACCAATATGTCATTAACACAGCGAGAAAATCCCCACCCGGAGGTATGCTTTAGCTGCCCCCTAAACAAAAATGTGTACTAGTTCAGTGAGAAAGGACGTCTAAACTCCGAAATAAAAAAAGAACTAAAATTAACCCGTTTAGAATTCAAATATGTCGCACCTTGTTTTGAATGCATTGATTTATACACGTGAGAAAATTGAAACAAAACTGTTAGACTACTTTACGACATTTCAAACACTGACATCAAACAATTGGATTGGGTTCCTTGTCCTTGTTCAGCGTATATTTCCTGTACATATGTATATGAAGCTAAATTGTGACGTGTTTTATAAGAACATTTAGAAAAAAAATAGCATTTACTCATGTGCAGTTTCTTTGAACAAACTCAATCTAAAAATTCCAATAGGATTAACTGTAAATAGATTTAACAGCCCATAGATTGCTTCTCATCCCGATTACAGATCAATAGACATGATTATTATATATTGTGACAAAATGTGCGTATCTGAAACGCTACAATGTAGCGGAAGAAAAAATATGAAAATGTAGGAGGTTATCTAGATGTCAAATCTTGGTTAATCTTCTTGATCTGAGATTATTTTCTGTTTGACTTTCTGCTTTATTTGCTATTATTTCTGATGAAACTAAAAATGTATATGACAGACTTATGGAATTCCATTTACTGGTTCGGAAAGAGATGTGGTTTATTGTCCTTTTTGATAATTTGTTTTGTTCTTTACACTTAATCCGTTGAATGTGCACTGATTGGTATGTTAGTCTGGAAAAATATGGTTTACTTATTAGTTGAAATTGGTTTTGTACTTGTGTTCAATATAAACTGCGAGTACTCTTATATCGGATCTTAAAGTCTTCTGTCCATTAACTAGTTGGTTTTTTTTTCTTCTTGTCGATCTAATGAATCAAGCCATTACCAAGCAACACATTTTGACAGTTTGTTCTTTTGCTGTGATTAAGGTAAATTCATGGTATACCGCAATCTTGGATTGTACTATCGCAGTACAAAATCAGTCTATTTATCTGCCCAAATCTGCAAATTTGTAAACAGATGTGCAATTTTTTTGGTTAGACTGTTTATCTATAGGAAAACAACTTACTAATTTATTGCATTATTCAAAATATTCAAACAAACACCAAACATTTGTGTATTAGAATCATTTTTCCCAACTGAGCCACTTAAGGGGAGATAACTCTTTTAATAAAAAAAAATATATACTGGACTGATAAGGAAATTTTTAATTTTTATGTATAGCAGGAAAACAAGTTCGGTGACACCATTTTTTCTTTTTATTTTCTTAAAACATATTATGAAAATTATCTTCTCACAATTTATTTCAAAATTCTATTTCATAGATTTCTTTTTATGCACAAAAATGTGTTTATTCATGATCATGATTTAGTCAATTTTCAACGACTCATAACTTGATGAAAAGCACGGTGACCCATCCTTTTCGTTATATTTTTAAAAAGAGAATAGTAAAATCTTTATTTAAGCAAAGTGTAAGAAAATACTATCTCGGAAAACTTATACCTATGATCTACCTTAACCAGTTTGGGGATAGTTTACGCGCGCTCACAAACATGTTTAACCACACGATATTCTGTATGTAGATATAAGAAGATGTGGTAGGAGTGTCAATGAAACAAATTTCCACCCAAGTCACAACTTGTAAAAGTAAACAATTATAGGTACCTGTTTAAAATTAAATACTGATTGTCATGCTGGCGCCTTTTGTATCTAGCTTACTTTACGGTATTGTTTGCTCATTTTCAGGTCGTACATTGACTTTTAGATGTTTACATCTTCGTTCATTAGTTGTTGTGGTTAGTTGTCTGATTGGCAATCAAACCCCATTGCCTTTTTACAGTGCAAACGATATAAATACCAATATTACTCGGAAGACTGCGACCTTTGATAAAAATAAAGTTTATATATTCACTGAAGTTTTTAATATCTCAAGAGAGATTGATTGACCTTAGAAAATACTACCACGTATGTCAGTTATAGAGCGCTGTAATTAGAAAGTCCTTTATTATCGAGCCTAGATTCATTGAGTAATTGTTGTTTGCTTTAAGTAAAGTGGAAAATATGTCATGCATATTCATGATGAGAAAAAATAACGATGAATCAACTATGTAGGTCGACTGTGATGTAGAGGGCGAATACGTACCGTTACAATTATTAATATACAGTAAAAAAATAAGATAGTAAGTAAACATTTTGCTTGAATCATGCCTCGTCGTTTTTCAGTTATAAACCCGTCGATATATCTTAAATGTTTTTTCTTTGTGTTGTTGATGACGGTTAATACAAAAATACGTATTAAAGACAACTAAAACCGACAAAAAACAAACAACATCATGAAGAAAAAGTAAACAGAAGAAAAGATCCCAAAACACTACACCGAATACCAAATACTGAGTCACACAAACACCATCGAAAACAGGCGATTTATTCATCAGACATGGTTAGAAGTTCTGGCTTCACTAAACATGCTAAACACATCGTCGTCATGCTCATGGCATGTTAAAAGTCGGCCATAGGTTTTATTCGGTAATTTGAAGAATTAAAGAAAAAGGGACGGGATTGTGGCTACGATACGGAAATATATCCGTATAAACATCTGAAGCAGATATTTTATAAATATCCACCAAATCACGACGGAGATTGTAAATATTTTCAATGAATGACTTCAAATTTACCATTAGAAACCTTAGTTATAATAGCTACGATGTTAACAGCAACATACTATCAATGAAATCTTGATATTAGAAACGTACATTTATAATGTACATGTTGATTGCAAAGAAATATTGTTGATTGTTGATCGTTTTGTGTGAAGCACAGAACCCACGCTGATTGATAGTTACAGATATAGTTAATGCATGTTGTGATTTACACCACTGTCCAAGGTTAACAGGGTTTGGCATTAAACAAACACGTTAACCCAGTTACTTTCTTTATCTGTCTGTCCGAATCCATGAACCTGTAATGCAATGGTTGTGGTTGGTTGCTGTTTGTCTTATTTCTTATTCGTTTCATGATTGTAGTTCTAATCTGACCGTTGGTTTTCTTTGGAATTTTCCATTTTTTGTCATACTGTAGCCAGTTATGATTAAAAACTTCCTATACGTAGATTTTGCTCATTGTTTAATTCCGCATAGTCGATTACGCATCTCAAAATTATTTTTAATTAATTTAAGAAAAATCCAAATTAAAGTTAGAAAAGAAATATCAGGAAACACTCCAATAAAGCGGCCATCAACACGCAGTAACGATGAACATCCACCAGAAGTCAAAAGGTTTTTAACTGAAGAGTTTTTACTATTACTAAACATCAGCTAAAGATTTTCGATTTTCCATATTATTTTGCTATGGAGTTTAAAATCGTCACATATCTGGTAAAATAATTTCCTCTATATTCTTCGATGCATTATTATTAATTTTTTTTTTGGGGGGGGGGAGGGGGTGCTTTTATTATGAATAATACAGAGACGTCTTATTCCCACCAATAAAGATTACAATGAAATATTAATCTGGTTATGTTTTTTTGTATTTTTTATTTGCCATGTTGCTTTGTTGCCTTATGTTTTGTGCAGGTTTGCGCCATAGTTTGTGATCAGTCTTCTGCCGTAATCGTGGTGATGTGGATATTCGAAAAAAATATCTATCGTTCATTAATTTTTTGTGCTCTTATTTCGTTCTCTGATTTTCTGTGAAATGTTGTTATTGTATATATGGCAAATTTTCTTAGACGTCCCCTTATTTGAGGAGATTTTCTACATTTGAAAATGCCTGTAACAAGTTAGGAATATGACAGTTGTTGTCCATTCGATTGATGTGTTTTATCGTTTGATGATTAGCCATTTGATTAGGGACTTTTCGTTTTAAATTTTCCTCAGAGTTCAGTATTTTGTGATTTTAATTTTGAATAACTTATAGAAGTTGGTTTTTTCACCTGCGTCTTGTATATATTCATTAATCGGCATCTTGACGCTCCATACTTTTCCTCCTTTACTAAGGCTGTTTTCCTCCGAGCTGATTACAAAACTATCAATAAATATTAAAGATTAAATCTTTATGCGTTTCTAGCAAAACTGTCATTAGACAAATTTGACCAATTTACTTAGTTATTACAATCAACTAAATAAAAACTTGAGTTTTATTTAAATTGAAATCAAGCAATACACGTACACCAAAACTTGAACTTATATTCAACATTATTAAGAACGCAATACAAAATATTTAGAATAAACAATTTAGAAGACATCGCCTTGGTATTGGTCATGTGTTATTGTTTACTTTTTCATAAGTTCTCAGTCAATGAATTACCTTTTTAGTACCATATCATTGGAACACACTCACGCAATTTGAATTGATTTTCCCCCAAGTTCCAATTTGATTATGTAATTCCTACAAATTTATTTGCATTGTCTTTATAAAATTTAAGAGCTGAATGTTTACAATGATTGTAAGTCCTTTTAATATTTTTACACGCTGGAAATCCGATATACTTGCTATTGCTTTAATTTATCTTGTCAATCCTTGTACATATAATGGTACAAATGTATTTAATTTGCGTTAAAAAGATACAGCTGATGTTGATTAAATTCTCTAATTATTATAATGGATCAGCATCGTTTGATGTGTTTTCTTGAGAATTATGCAGTCATAAATAAAGTCCATCTAATCCTCCAACATATTATATATATAAAATCCATCCAATCCTCCAACGCAGATGGGAAAATGTTTTTTTTAACGAATCGTGATTTTCAAATGGAACGATTCCTTCTTTCCTTCTTTGTAAAATAATACCATTCTTTACACAAAAAGTGCTTTTACATTATGACCTGACGCTTGGCTTTTTATTGACATAAAATTGAGGAAGGAAAACAAACAGTTTTTTTTTATAAGGTGGACGCATTTTGGCTCCAATTCTCTGTGAATTCATATACGGATTATTGAAAATATTTAGATTGGTTAATTCCTTAAAAAGGGAAAAATATACCGAAGTCCAATACAAAATCATAATTATTAAAAAGAAGATGTGGTATGATTGGCAATGAGACAACTCTTCACAAGAGTCCAAATGACACAGCAATTCAAAACTGTAGGTCACCGTACGCCCTTCAATAATAAGCAAAGCCAATACAGCATAGTCAGCTAAAAAAGGCCCCGAAATGAAAATGTTGAATAAATCAAACGAGAAAACTAACATCCTAGTTTAAATACAAAAAAAAAAGAATGAAAAACAAATATGTAACACAACAACAGAAGACAACCACTGAATTACAGGCTCCTCACTTGGGACAGGCACAAACAAAATATGGCAGGGTTAATCATGTTAGCGGGCAATGGTTTAACAGTACAACATATTAAGAACTATAAAAATGCTTAAAACATCTAATTTAATTGATAAACTGCTCGATTTGTTAATATTTTGCTCATCGTTTGGGAGACTTTTGATTAACAGTTAACACAATTTCAGAATAGGACCACGCTAAAAACATACCATTTCATATTAAAAAAATAATAACCACTACAACTAAAAATTCAAAACATTTTAGTTATTATAAACTTTAGTAAAATAACAAGTCGGGCCTGTTAGTACTTAATCTTGTCGACTCTACCGTTATCAAACATGGCCGGTTTTCCTGTTTTTCATATTATCTTTTACATACTTCAACAACAAATAAGACAAATATTTGCCACCGGATGTTAAGCTGTAAACAATCAATTACTAGTAATCAACTGCATTGTTCTAGGATTGGATTCACTTCTATTTGAACTCTTTCCCTTCTTTTACGGTTCTAAGTAGTTCCTGTCTGAAGCTTTGAATTCCTAAATATTATTCGTATTCTTCAAGCTTATCACATTAAAATATGATAACTATATTTTTTTAGAGATATATAAAAACCATCACAGACGTTGATTCCATTATAAAAGTAATGAAATAAAAGGCATAACGTGTATCTCGTGATTGTTTTCTTCCTGTTGTCTGCAAGTCAATATAAGGTTGTACATAACACTACAGGGAGATAACTCTGTAAAAGTCAGCTGCACGTTTAATCACATTCTATTGTTTTGGAAATATTCAGCTTCTCAAAGATCAAAACTGGTATTTGCCCAACCTCTATATGTCCAATATTTTTCTGATAAAGTAAGTGGTTCAATTTTTTGGAACATTTTTTATATTTTTATCAAATGGTTTTAGTAGTACTCAGTCCCTACTTTCAATATTGGACATATAGAATTTTAGAAAGGTGTAATGAATAAAAACGCAATTTTTTATACGTGTGCATGTAAATCAAATTTCGGTGTAAAGGGGTACAACTACAACACAAACAACATTTTCCAAAAGACCAAAAAGAGTGAAAAAGTATATTTTAACAAAACGCATTTGACTAGCAGGTGTTCGTAAACCCTGCTGTCTGCCATTGACGATTGCCAAATAAATTGATCACAAGATATAACAAAATGGATCTGAATATTAATTATAAAGTACGAAGTTGAAGAGTATTGGGGACCAACAATTCCTAAACGTTTGCCAAATACAACTAAGGTAATGTTGTGCTGTGCTACCAATTATATACAGAATATAAAGTAGCCTTTAGATTATGTCAAATATGAACAGTTTCTTGTTAGGTTAAAAGGTGTTTTTGTTTGTTTGTAACCTATTCACCATGGTAGTTCTATTTACACGCATTCCTTTCAAATGTGTTGCAGCCATTTTTGTGTCATCAAAATGTATTAAAATGATATCTTCCCAGGCTCAATGTAGAATTCAAAAATGTTCTCAGATCATATGATGATATTGAAGACGGACGAAAGATACCAGAGAAACAGTCAAACTCATAAATCGAAAATCTAAAAACTGGCAACGCCATAATTAAAATGGAAAAAGACGAACAGAAAAATAATAGTACAACATAGAAAACTAAAAACCGAGCAACACAAACCCAACCAAAAACTAGGGATGATCTCAGGTGCTCCGGAAGGATAAGTAGATCCTGATCCACACGTGGTACTCGTAATATAGCTCATGTTATTACAAACCCGGTAAATAGTCTAATTCGGTAGGTCACATTCATGAAATGGGAAGAGGATTGTAGTTACGACTTAAGAAACATATCCGATATCATCTATGAAACGGTCATTTCATAACGGTCAACCAACTCGTGATGGCGTCCGTAAAATTTACGAAGGGATGATTTCAACTTCACCATTTGGAACTCTTGGTTTAATAGCTTCCTTTGTGAGCAGCAATCCTCTATCAAGAAAATCATGATAGGAAACGCAAGCATGGGAATATCGTATCAATTGGGAGATATATACCCCGTATGCAGGTGCTGCTGGAATGTTGCTACTTAGAAATGGAAAGTTCACAATTGGAAAGCTGAAATCATCTCTTTTGTCGTTAAGTTTTGTTTTCAACCGACCCTCATTGTCAATTTCTAGATGTAAGTCAAGATATGAGGCCGACATAATTGTATCTATAGTATCCTTTATCTCTAGCTTGATGGGATAGATGCGTTCCACATAGTCACCAAATTTTGAATTATTTAGTGAAAGAACATCATCTATATAGCGGAAAGTAGAGTTAAAGGATATTGCTAACTTCTTATCTTTCTTCCTAAGAAGTTCCTGCATGAAGTCAGCCTCATAATAATAAAGAAACAAGTCGGCAAGTAGAGGGGCACAGTTTGTTCCCATTGGCATGCCGATAGTCTGTTGAAAAACACGTCCTCCGAACGCGTAACAAATATGTTGTTAATCAAGAAATCAAGCATCTTGATAGTATCAGTTTCAGAGAATTTTTTGTTTGAATCAGAGTGTTACTTTACAAAGTAGGATTTATCCCTCCATAAGACAAGATACTTGTATCTACGTTGGTCATTCTGTTTTATTAATCAAAGCAATACCAACTCTTTCAATTTGTCTCTCAGTTTGGAATGTAGAATACTTGTGTAAAGAGTAGAAAAGTCAAATATTTTAATACTGTTACAAGATGAAAGAGAGTTAGATTGTATGTACTCTAAAAGATCTTTGGAATTTTTAAGTATCCACATCTGATTCACACCCCCTCTAGAATAGGCAGTTTTACTATAACTTTGAAGCCCATCTTTGATTGCTGTTAAATAGATGTTAATAATTTAAAAAGAGGTTTTGTGGAGCACTTGGAAGACCCAGCAATATACCGTTGTTTGTAAGGACACTTATGTAGTTTAGGTATCCAATACAGTGATGGAAGATCCAGTTCTTCATATTTGGTTGAAATTCCAAAGGAACACAGAACAGACCTATGATTATCCAGGATTTCCTCTTTGGTAAGTGTCGTGAGGGTATATGTTGAGTTTTCAAGTGAATTGTCAATACGTAATTCGTTTATCAAGCAGTTAATGTAATGCGTTTTACACACAAACACGATGTTGTTTGGGCTTTATCTACGGTGACAACAACATATTTGTCATGGAGGTAGGATATGTGTTTTGCAACATTTGGGTCTTTAAAGATTGACGTAGCATGGGCATTGATAGACCCATTCAGTTAAGTGTCGTGAGGTTTTATGTTAAGTTTCCAAGTGAATTGTCAATACCTATTTCATTTATCAAGCAGTTTATGTAATGTGTTTTACACACAAAAACGATGTTGTTTGGGGCTTTATCTTCGGGGACAACAACATATTTGTCATGGAGGTAGGACAAGTGTTTTGCAATATTTGGGACGTAGCATAGGTATTCATAGGCCCATTCAGTTTCTTAATTCTGATTTGTATGAACGACATCACAGCCCTAATCTATTCAGAAAGAGTATCTACGTCTTCCATCTTGCGTTTAGTCCATTGCCTGGCATAATCTGCGACAGAATTCATCAGTATTTTGAAGTTGTATTTCCAATTGATGGATTAAGGCTCACGATATTTCGGACCTTTGAAAAACACACATTTCGTAGGGAAGTGTTATTGACCATGTTGAGGTCTCCGTTAATAACATGGCCAGCCGGATTATATGTGAATTGGGATCTTGCGGAGGTGCAATCAGGAAGTTTAGACTTGAAGTCGTTCATATTGAGATCCTGTAAAACGTGTTTGTAATACATTTTATTTGCAATTTGTTAGGTATAGGTATAAGAAATTATTGGTACATACTGATCTTTGAAATAAGGAGGTATGTTTGAATGAACTAATTAATGATGAAGGATAATGCCTAATTTAACACCATCGAGACCTTTGTTGGCAATGGAAAGTTTAAGAAAATATCTTTTCCAATGCGAACTGGTTTTAAAAATCTGTGACTTGCAATATCCGGAATGATAGCTTTAAGTTTGTATTGGTTTGAATGGGGGTTTGTAACAGTGGTTTTCAAACCTAAATTGAACCGAGAATGAAGTTTTGAAAGGGGTAATGAATACAGTTTTGTTGGAATGTGATTAATACCTAACGACTTTTGTATAAATGGCAGCAAGTCATTAATGGAGACATCATGCATAGTAGGTGATGTATAATGACGATAACCATGACTGCGTCTACGTCGAGGAGTAGAGTTGAAAATATTCAGAACATTCACCGAGCTACACGGAGGATTAGATAGAATACCTATACCATCACTTTTGTCATTGCAACCATATGGTGTCGCAGTTCCAAATTTTCGAATCCAGTAGTTGTATATTTTATCGATAATGCGAACTGTCATAGAAACGATGGAATGCTCAGGATTAAAATGCTGTTAAAGAATGTCGTTTGCATTGAGGTTAATGTCTGATCTATGGCCGCACGTTTGTTTAGCCTTCCTTCGTTTAACCGACGTATACCAATCCGCATATGATACACGCTTACCCGTAGACGACATTTATAGATCTACAATTCAGATCATCGTAACTTCTGGTAAAATAAGACTTCTTAGTTTTACAAATCGCTTGTGAATTGAACATCTGTTATTAAGGTTTCACAAGTTTTGCAGCCTTTGGCTTCACATTTCGAAATGCGACAGTGTTGTTCAGATTTATCAAGATATAAAATTTCTTTAAGGAGAACTAAACATGGCTGTGTGTGTATACTATTGCTGTTGTCACTGGTATGATGATCTGAATGAGTCATGTTTTTGGATATTTGTCATGTCTGGTGATGAGGGGACACCTGCCGTATCAAACGTCACCGTGTCCATGGTGACGTCTGTTTCGGACCTTTATAAACTGGGCAACGTCCGAGCAAATATCCTGTTAAATCTTTGTAAATTCATGCAATTTTGATACTGGGCAGAAGATGTCCTCGGGGACAAAATATCATACAGTATTAAAACCATTTTAAATATAACCATTTACGATGTTAAATTAATTTGTACTGTTTTTTTAAGTTGTTGTTGTAGATAATCACGGGCATCAGATGCAGATCCGACAAATTTTAAAAAGGACGGAATTCTAGAAAACGTATTAGATGCTACCGAGCTTCGCAAGGTTTTAAATGTCACTTAAATCGCAAGAAACATTTTTAAAAACACAATGAACAAATGTGAAACGTACGATCGCTACTGTCTATCTTGGATTCGTTTATTTTTAAATATTATTGTACTATTTGATCAAATGAAATCAAAGAGAATTTTCAAGACTCATATTGAATTGCCGACTTTTATTGATAAAAACTTGTTTGTATCTTCTTAAATACAAAATCGCCAATCTTTATAGGAATAATTCCAATATATTTAAATATCAATCGTTTTTATCTCAAGAAAAACGTGTTCTCCTAAAAAAAATCTGTTTCATCGTTATAAAGGTAAGAGCAGGAACATCAAAGATGATCTTCACATAAAGTCTCTTGCTTCATATTTTGAATCAACAATTGAGAATTGTACAGATCTGTAGAGTGTTAACTTAGTGATGATAAAGAAGTTTATTCTGCTTTTCCAACATTTTTTTTTTATTTTGTAGGGTTAAAAAAAAGATATTTATGTAGGAATTTCAGGGTAATTATGTAACAATTGGGGGTGTTTTCACGTTTCTCCAACATGTGATATTTTTGAAAAAGGTAAATTATTTTTTGATGGAAAAACCTGATTTATATGTATTAAGGATGAATTGAATATGTACGAATTATAATTAAGAAAGAATCCACTATACATTATTTTCTGCATAGACATGACTTGGCAGAAGAAGGAAAAACAGTAAAATTTTGGGAAAATTATATTCATTACTTCAAAAAGCTATTAGTCTCAGAATAAAAACTAATATACGTCAATAGTGATTTGACGTACTTGACTAAATCCACTTTGTCTCTTGATGTTCGTAGGGTGAAAACATTGGCTTTTTATCTTGTCCTGTCCTTGGCTAGTTTTTCTTTCTCTCTCCATGTTTTCCCAATTTTCTATTGATCAGAAGTAAGATCTCTGCGTCGCTCGTTTTTGGTCGCCCTCTAATCTTTTACGATGGCACTGAGGTTTCCAATCTAATATCTGTCAACATTTGTACATTTGTGTTGGTTTTTACGTTACCACCTACGTGTTGCAATCGTTCTTTCTATTATTTCTTGTCTTGTCCTTTACATTAATTCTTTGTTGTTAATTGTGTTAGGCCACTTAATTCCAATAATGTTTCTAGGATACCTGTTCGTGAAAACTGCATTGGTTTGGTAGACGCAGCTGTTAGTCGCCAAGTTTCTGACCCATAGGGAAATATATATTTGACATTAAAGTTTAAGATCCTGTTTGTTCTTAGTGCTTTGCCCCTCCAGAATGGTTTATGAAAAACAAAGGCTCAACAGTGATTCACAATCAAGTAATTGCATAAAACAGGCGATACATAATATCATTTACTAAGTAGTCTTTCAGAATTACAAGCGTTTTAACGTTCTTTTCAATAAACTTTAAATTATAAATATCTAACATTGGACAATGATGTAACAGCGCAACACATATAAAAATCAGTTGAAGAAGGTTTGACTTTATTGACCGATATAAATCATATACATGTAAGGTTAGAATATTTATTTCTTCTGATTACTTAATCAATACATTTACGGGAATAAATAATAATGCATCTTCGAAAAGCCTGAGGCCACCGATGAAAAATTTCGATTTATTAGAAAAACAATGGTGTCTCAGGGCAATTTGGCGATGATTCTTTAATTTACAGGGTTAATTTCAAGCCAAAAATAAAAACTATATCATTTTGAAAATTCGGTTTAAAGCCTAACATTTATTTTCTCGCATGGGAATTACATTTTAAAAATTGTTTAAGCTGTTACCTCGTCGTGCAAATGTAAGAGCGATATCATGCATATGGAGTGGCGCTATTTATATGATAGGTGAAAATAAAATAACACAAGCATGTACTCCAGGGAAAAATTCAAAACGTAGAGTCCTTTATAAAATAGAAAAATCAAAAGCTTCGACACGAATGGTAAATAATTATCATATTACTGACTTAGTACATGCATTCCCTAGTGCAGGGATTGGTGAATTAAATCTGGTTTTATAGCTAGCCTTACCTCTTACATGTATGACAGTAGCACATCATTCCTGAATATTGACAAGAATAAGCAAAACCAACTGACATAATTGTTAAAAGAAGCTAAAATTTTTGGATGAAGCAGTCAACATTGTATAAAAAAGAAGATGCGGTATGATTGCCAATGAGACAACTATCCACAAAAGACCAAAATGACACAGACATTAACAACTGCAGGTCACCGTACGGCCTTCAACAATGAGCAAAGTCCCATACTGCATAGTCAGCTATAAAAGACCCGATAAGACAATGTAAAACAATTCAAACGAGAAAACTAACGGTGTTAATTTTATTAAATTTTTAAACCAAATAACTATTTCCGCGTAGTTATATAAAAAGGTAAATGATTTATCAGCCCAAACATTGTGTATTTATTTTATGTTGGTTTTAATTCTTATTATTGAATTTGATGGTTTTTTCCCCACTTTTTCACAATATTTTCTCTAAGATCCATGTCGCTGTTCCTCAAGCAGAACAATTCAGTCTATTAGGGCTAAAATCTATAAATGTGTAATCGAATGAATACACGGAATAGTCGGCTAGCCCTTAATACAGACTCATTTTTTTTTACCTTGGAAATATGAAAAAGAGATAAGGCCAATTTCTCCTGAGTTTATTTTACCACACCAGGGCACTTTCAAATGTCTTTCAATCTTTATGTAAATCTACAGTATGAAATCTCAACCTGTGTACTTTAAGGTTCTAACAATTACATGGGTTATCTTTAAGCAGATGATCAAGTAAGAAATATTTGATGATAACAAAGAATCGCAATTTTAACAGATTTACGTATTTTTACCCCATAACAAATGTACAAGAATGACTGTCTTAACGATAAACTAGGTAGTGTTTGAAGTAGATCTATAAACTGCATTCCTAAAACATATTGCATATATAATTATAGCATTTTGATTATCACTGTTATTCGATGCAACATTATGTAAAAGCATGTCAAATTTGCAGTTTTTGATTAAAACGCCTTCAACAGCAACATGCAGTGCTAATTTTTGTGTGTGTATTAAATCAAAATATGTTAAATTGTTAACAAATAATTAAAGTAAATTATTAAGCGACTCCAAACTCTGTAAAGCTTGACAACTTTTAGATCCCGTTCCTGTGAATGAAACGAAACAAACAAAACAGAGTATAATTGATTGGCTGACCTACGAAATTAAATCTGGTTGCAATCCCTTTTTAATTTCATGTTATGTACACCCCAAACAGTACCTTTTTATAAGTCAATGCCATAAGAAAAATAATGGTAGATACTCGATATCGTATATGTTTCCTGTCAACAATGTCCATGTCGTCTATCAGGAAGTTTTACATAATCTTATACAACAAAAGAAGTCACGAAATCGGATTATATAATAAAAATGATTGGCATGTACGGAATTGTATAAAACATTCGATGTCAAGTATTATCTTGAGACAGAACTATAGAAAGTGATTGCGATTAATTGCTTGTCATAAAGTTCATTTGTCTGAATATCAATGTCGATCAGTGCTGAACGTAAGGAATCAAAATGAACAAAATAAGGTCTACGGTAAGGATGAAGCAATCCGAGATAACCATAAAAATTAGTTTATGTTCAACAGACCATGTACATTTTAACTTTTAACGTTGAACATTTTTTCCTTTTTTTTTTTACTTAGAAGTTCAATGTATATTAGAGTTTTGAAGTCTGTCACAAAGACGGTTTAATGTTATAC
This sequence comes from Mytilus galloprovincialis, assembly GCA_037788925.1. Classification (NCBI taxonomy): domain Eukaryota; kingdom Metazoa; phylum Mollusca; class Bivalvia; order Mytilida; family Mytilidae; genus Mytilus; species Mytilus galloprovincialis. The sequence goes on along the minus strand of CM075342.1, from coordinate 45,124,565 downwards.
TAATAACGTATTGTGATGTTTTATTGTTTACGACTCATCTGTTTATATATATTTAAACTAAGATGTTGTATCGTTTTAAAGTTGTATCGTTTTAAAAAAAAAACAAGGAGTTCAAAATCTGTCAAAAAATTCTAAACTACATTCTTAAAATGTGTTGTATCTTTATTTGTGTATTCTGTTTGCTTATCTTTTTCTATTTTCTCAAATTTTGATCGTTTAAAGAGCTGCCTCAATTTATACAACATTGTCTCATAACACATCAAACTATTTCTTAATCTGTATCTGCCGTCCAGTGCTTTAGATTTTTTGACCTTCATCACTAATGAAGTATATGAAATTTATCTTTCTGTTTATTTCCGACGTCTTGTCGTCTACTTGACCATTTTACATAATATCGTCTGATTGATACACATTTGTAGGTGCAAATAGGGAAACAATCATTATAAAACAAACACCTTAATATGACTAGTGTACAAAGGTTTGATTCGACAAATCAGGACACGCAGATACAGTACATTGGAATTATATAAAAGTTTGGTTCTTATTTTTAAGCAATATGAACCAAACTTTATATAATACCAATGTACTGAATCTCAAAATTTGTTTGCAACCACATTATAGGTTCATAATGATTAGAATATACATGAATGCATGCATTTTATTATGTTGTAATATTAATTATAGATCAGAGCGACAGTCTTCAGTTTGTTTCTGGCAATATTTTGATATGATGTTGAAAAGGGCCTTAGATAAAAATGATAGTATAATTTGTTTGGGTGATCTGAACAAAAATTTCATGTCAGATATATCGTCAAATATAAGAGATATTATTTTCATTAACGGCCTCATTAACATTATAGATAAGCCGACGCACTTTGATACACGTACAGGTAACACTTCGTTGCTTGACCCTATTTTAGTAACAGATTCGATACCTGTTGTCGATAAAGACACGGTACCTATTGATAGAGGGATCAGTGATCACGATGGAACATATGTCACAATTAATTGCGGATTTACAAGTAGTCGTACTTATAAGCGGAAGATTTGGGATTATAAAAATGGGGATTTTGACCTCATGAATCAAAAGGTGTCAAGTACCAATTGGGAGCATTTGATTTCTGACACAAATAACATGAATGTTGCTTGCACTAATTTCACTAATTCACTCCTTGACATAGCATCAGAGTGTATACCAACACGAGAAGTTGTAGTGCGATGTGATGACAAAATTTGGTATAATTCTAACTTGCGTCGTGAAATGCGCAAGCGAGACAGATTTCGTAAATTATTTCTACGTTTGAAATCATCTTTCGCTGAACCTAAGTTTAAACAACAGCGAAACAAAGTAAATAACAAGAAAAAGCAGGCTAAAAAACACTTTAACGCCAGTTTAAATGAAAATTTAGATGAAATCAAACAAGCGAATCCGAAACAGTATTGGAAGATTATTAATATGCACATTAAAAGCGACAGGCCTGTTCATGACGTACCACCTTTGAAGGATCCGAATCAAAATTATAATTTGGCATATGAGAGCTCTGAAAAGTCTGAAATTTTGAATAAATATTTCTGTTCTATAGCTAATTTGGAGAATCCAGATAAGGATTTACCAGTCTTTAACGATCGGTGTGCTGATTTCCTGTCATCGATTGTAGTTAGTGAACAAGACGTGCACGATATGATTTCCACACTTGATGTTGATAAAGCGGTGGGGCCTGATATTATAAGCAACAGAATGTTACTTGCTGTCAGCAATCAAATTTCAAAACCGCTATGTTTATTATTCAATAGGTCATTACGGGATAAAATATTCCCAAACCAGTGGAAAATTGCACATGTTATTTCATTATTTAAAAGTGGTGATAAATCTTTGCCCTCAAATTATAGACCTGTCTCTTTATTATCTTGTGTGAGCAAACTTCTGGAAAAAATAGTTTTTAAAAATATTTTTAATCATTTGCACTCACATAAGCTATTATACAAGTTTCAATCAGGATTCATTCCTGGATATTCTACTACCCACCAATTGATTGAGTTGTATAATCATATTATAAAGTCACTAAACGACAAACAACTTACTAGTATAACATTTGTGGACATAAGTAAAGCTTTTGATACAGTTTGGATCAAAGGTCTTTTATATAAGCTCGAAAAATATGGCATTAAAGGGGATTTATTATGTTGGTTAAAAAGTTACTTATCGGGACGGTCACAAAGAGTGGTTATGAAAGATTCACTATCCACATTGGGCTGTTTAAGAGCTGGTGTGCCCCAGGGGTCTGTACTTGGTCCATTATTATTTTTGATATACATAAATGACATTGCAGATGATCTAAGTGGGTTCAGTAGACTTTTTGCTGATGATACATCTATTGGTCATACTGCACCCGATGTTACAAGTCTCAGCACTTTAATAAATATTGATTTAGATAATTTGCAAAATTGGTCTGAAAAGTGGATGCTAAAATTTAATCCTAATAAAACAGATATCATGATTTTTAATACTGAAATATGCAGAACGTCCTTACTTTTGATTTTGGTGGTGTCTCAATAGCTCCTGTAGATACACATAAACATTTAGGTATTATTTTTAGTAGTGACTGTAAATGGAATAAACATGTTGATAAACTGATAGAGAAGACGTCAAAACAAGTAAATGTACTGAGGAAACTAAAATTTAGACTAAAAAGGGAATATCTTGAAAAGATTTATATGATTTTTATTCGTCCTATTTTGGAATATTCATCTGAAGTTTGGGACAACTGTGGGCAAATAAATTCCGAACGGTTGGAAAAGATTCAGATTGAAGCTGCACGTATAGTTAACGGTTTACCATGTTATGCTAGTATCAACTCTATCAAGTTATAGAGAGACGGGATGGGAGAAATTAAGTGTCAGATGGGAAGTTAAAAAACTGGCCATGTTTTATAAAATTGTAAATAACCAAATACCGGATTATTTACAAGCATTGCTTCCTCCATATGTAGCAGATACTAATAATTATAATCTGCGAAATAGACATAACATTAATATACCATTGAATCGTCTATCAGTTTATCAACAGTCTTTTTTTCCATCCTCTATTACATTGTGGAATGAATTAGATTTGCATATTCGTCAAATTCCTACTTTTTCTTTTTTCAAGCTATAATTGCAACAACTGTATTTTCATAATGTAAAACCTCCTAGGTACTATTCTTATGGAGATCGACTGCTATCTATATTACATGCAAGGCTACGCAACACGTGCAGTGCACTTAGCGCAGATTTAAACAAGGTCAATTTAGTACATGATGCATATTGTGCATGTGGTTACACTAGTGAAAGTGTTGAACACTATTTATTATATTGTAATAACTTTGCATCGCAAAGAAATGTTATGCTTACTGAACTGACCCACTTAGACATTCATGTTACAATTGATTTGTTATTGTTTGGTAATGACAACCTAGATACAAAAGACACTTTTGTAATATTTTCTGCAGTACATAAATATATAAAAGAAACTCAACGTTTCTCACATTGATAACAGCCTTGCTGGTTATTGTTTTATTTACTAGTCTAAAAGTACAGACGATGCAATGTTCGAGTGATCGATTTGTTGTTCATAACGGTTAACATAATGTTTCGCCTCAATGGATTTCCAATTATTGAAGTTAATACAAAAACGATATTTACATTAAATCTATGTTCTTGTCATCCCCTTATCCGTATTTTAAAGTCAGAATTTAATGTCCGTTTCACAATAATATATATTCACAATATTGCACGTTACTTTTTACAACTTATACAGGTAAATATTATAGAAAGTCATTGAACACACTAGTAACAGTAGGTGTTTTCCCTTTAGACCCGATCTTTTGGGTGTGTTTGATTATTCAAAATAAGAACGTTTGATATAAATGGAGCCGTTTCTATTATTTTTTTTTTTGTGTATAAATATTATAATAACAATAGTTGTGATTTATTTAATTATTTTTCATGCCTTCATGCTTATTAGAAAATTACAAATTTATGTAATGTGCTATATAAATATAAATTATATTCATGTATATTATGGAGAAGACGGAACTAAGTTGAAAAACTTGTGTCAAATCCATTTGTTTCGAACAATAAAATATGTTTAAACTATTATGTTGTTTCGGAATTTTTGGTCCTCAATGCTCTTCAACTTCGTCACTTGTGAGGTTTAGCTGTCTATACAACTGGTTTAATCCACCATTTTCTGCATTAGTATTTGTTGTACCAAGCCAGGAATATGTTTGCCATTTGTATGATGTGTTTGAGCTTTTGATTTTGCATTTTCTAAACGACTTTCCATTTTGAATTCACCTTGGAGTATAGTTTTTGTTTATTATTTTACTTTTTCCGTATTTCATTTTGGCCTTTTTAAAGTGTTAAGTTCGGCATCACATATGTGTATTTTGATAGACAACACACGTCTTTCGCGCGCAATTTCAAATCTGATATTTATGATGAATTTATTTACACTATTCTTCTTTCTATGTGTGTTTTTTTTCTAGGAACTCTTATACAATTTGTAGACAATCAGTCTCGTAAACGAAAAAATATCAATAACATTTTTTCGAAAGAGGTATTTAGTCAGGTATATAATTATAGTTGCTGTGAGCATAACTAGTCGTCAAAAGGCGTCTTTGTGTCTGTGTGTGATATTTTACTCTTCCCATACCTTTGCAAGTGTGTCTTTTTATATGAACGCCCTAACAATGATTTTTGACATATGTGGAAGATTAACTCCTCAGATACCTGAAGTACTTATCAAATGATAGGTCGCATGTGATTAACATCATTTTGAATAATTATCGAAACGTTTCATATTAAATTGCTAGGCCTTTCAGAGGACGCAATTATAATTATTCAGGACAAATATTTCTTTATCTAAACACATTTCCTTTCACGACAAAGATATTTCGTTTCAACTCTTCGATATTGAAATAGACTCATCTTCCGATAATCATATACTATTCGGGAAAAATATCCAAACCATATATATATTTTCTTTGCGTATTTGAAAAATAAAACCAAGACAGTTGTCAGAAGTTTTTGATGAACACGTTTTCAATTCTGCAAAAATACCGCGACCTCAACAAGTTGTCAACCAGGTTTGAATAGAAGTTCAGTATTAGGCAGCAACCATTTGATTTTCTGGGGGGAAGGGGGGGGGGGGGGGGGGGGGCTATGGTTTTTTTGGAAAAAAAAAGTTTGTTTCCAGTTTTTGGAGAAAAAAATAATTTGTTTTGAATTAAAAAAATGTTTGTTACACACTCAGCTGCCACTATATGTAATGCTAAAATTGAAAGAAAAAAATTGTTTTCGACTTGACGCGAAAAAAATAGATTGTACAGAAAAAAAAACATATCGTAGTGCATTTCTTTTAGAACATAAATGAAAATTTTAAAAATCCCACCTGCGCTTTCTCAATGAAATTTTTACAGTGTATTTTACTACTTTTGGGACAAATTATATCAAAATTAAAGAAAACTTCATCGGCTCTAACTCAAAATATGGACAATTTTATGTTCAGGGCGTCTTGAAATCTTTTGACAGCTTCTGAAGTGCTAATTTTTTAACCTTTTTCAGCTGGACCAAATCACTACTTATCTTTAAAATTCTGGACCCAAATATTTCTACAGTGTAATTTCATCCCCCCCCCCCCCCCCCCACCCCTACTTGCAATTTGAGGCATTAAACATGGAGAAATAAATTTGGAAGGGGTATAAAAATAAATAGCAGGTAACCCACTGTCGACACTAAGGACTATATTCGTGAACAACGAAAATCAAGGGACGACAATTGTGGTCTCGGACCGTATGGCTATTCAATAACAAGTTAAATATTTCGATATGAGCGTCACTGATGGGTCTTATGTAGACGAAACGCGCGTCTGCCGTACTTAATTATAATCCTGGTACCTTTAAATAACAAAAACATAAAACTCAAAGATTTTTTTTAAAAAGTAAGCCTTTTATCAAATCTTAAATCTTTTCAGACGTTGAGGAATTGCCAAAAAAATAAATGCATACCTACATTTGTAATAACCTACACAACCAGGACATGATCAATAATAATGGCTTCCCTACAAAGCATCCGAGTTCGCCACCAGTTTTTATAATGTTTTTATTTCTGGGTAGTGTCTATATGGACTGTTGTTTGTCTTCTCTTTCCTTTTTTATTCGACTTCCGTTAGTTTGTTTTTGTTAGACTTCCATCAAAATTGACATGTACAAAGTTGTTGTAAGCCGTTTCATGACGTGCTGTTAAGAACCTTGTTTTTGTGCTTTTTAAGGTTTATCATAGTTTTCTCCTATCAGAAAAAAGTAAAATCACAAAAATACCGAACGCCAAGGAAAATTTAAGATGGAAGGTCTCTTATCAAATGGCCAAATCAAAAGCTCAAACACATAAAACGAATCGAATGGATAATAACTGTCATATTCCTGATTAAGTAATGTTATGTAGAAAATGGTGGACTAAACCTGGTTTTATAGCTAGCTAATATATCACTTGTATGACAATCACATACAATTCCATTATATTGACAACGATGTGTGAACAAAAAAAAAATATACCAGCAGAGGGGTTAGTATTAGACTTATAATCGAATTTGTTTTGTCAGTCTGATCCCGACTAATAATTAGTACCAGCAGCTTCTTTTTCGTTACAGTCTTTAGGACATTAAAAATGACTAGTGTAAAACTATTCAAACGGAAAACCAACGGTCTAATCTATATAAAAAAAAACCAAGAAACACTTATGAACCACACCAACAAACGACAACTACTGAACATAAGATTCCTGACTATTATGGATACATACATACAAGGAACTTATAAATATTGTAAAGACCTCAAAATGCTTATAGTCGAACTGAACAAATGAAACCCTATAAGTGCTTAGTTTTTGATAGACTATTTCAAATTGAGATTTCTTTCGATTTAATGAAAAGACCCTTTCGCCTCTTTTTTCAGAAGAAACTAAATACTTCACGAACAAGATGTGTCTGCTTAAAAAATACGAGTAAATACGTAGATGTTATTATTATTATTTGTTTATTTAATATAAATATTTTACTATTCATGCAGCTATTATCAAAGTACACAAATAAGACGATTATGTAAGGAGAAAACTTTCCATCAGAAACAAAATGATGTAAAAGTTAAAACCGATAATTCAGTGCATTGTCTTATACAATAAGTAATTTAAAATAACTAACTGGTCTATGCAGAAAACAATTAACGAAAACTTATATGACAGACGGAAACTAACGACAACCAATCAATTACAAGCCTAGGAATAAGGAATGTAATGAGGTAAGGCATGTTTATTATCGTTAAACCATCAACTTACCTTGACCAGGAATGAAACGGCACATCATCAGAACAACTTGTAACAAATGGTATGAATAGGTTGTGTCTTGTGTACTATTATTTGTCCGTTTGTCTTTTCTTTTTTTTTAATCATGGCGTTGACATCTGGTATCTTTCGCCCCTCTTTTGAAAAGACTTGACACAACAGATCGACAACATTCACAAGAAAAAGAGTACTACTGAAAATAGTTCAAAGTCAATTATAACATGACATTTTCCGTACACTTTTGAAACAAAGTCATGTTCTGATTCAAATTGAACAGAGGCTGCACGTGGATGACACGATGTAAGTATTTAGAACAACACTGGTATCAAAATGGACATTTGTGGTGTTGTTGCTCGGTAGGAAATTATATTAAATCATTCTGCATGAACTCATCATTGCTACCAGGATTAAAATAGTGTACGTTAGACGATCGTTTTGTCTACTAAAGCCTCATTAGGGAGCTACCATTTGATTTTTATGGGGGGGGGGGGGGGGGGGGGGGCTAGGATGAAATTTGAAAAAAATAGGCAAGACAGGAGTTTTGAGTAAAAAAAAAGGCAGGATGAGACACTTGCAAAAAAAAAGTCAGGACGACAATTTAGGTAAAAAAAAAAGTCAGGATAAACTAAAAAAAAAAGGCAGGACCGAACAGAGTGAAAAATAAAAAGGCAGGACAGAGTGTACAGCTAAAAAAAAATGCAGGACAAAATTTTTCATCCTAGCCCCCCCCCCCCCCCCCCCCCCCCATAAAAATCAAATGGTAGCTCCCTTAGTGACGCTCGTATCAAAACAAATTAAAAGGGCCAAATGAAGGTATGTTTACATAAATTTATTTTACGTGAAAACGGTTGATTTTCTATGCCGTTTTTGAATCATCAAATCACAATGGTTAGCTTTCGAACGTGTACATGTAATATATGTCCCGTGTACATGTAATATATGTCCACTTCGTTATAAAGATGTCTACAAATAGAGCTATTAAACATGTTTAAATGTGTAAAAGGTATGGCATAATAATCTTAATTCATCATTCCATACTAAACAAAATCTTTAAGTTTTCAGAACACACGACTATTCTCAGTCTCGATAACACTTTGAGACAAATCACACTGTAACAGTCAACAGTTTTGTAAAGGCCGCAGTGCCTTATACAATAATTCATCATAATCCTGCTGGTTGAGTTTTTGTGTGAGGGATAATACTTCATGTAATATGACGCAATCGATAGATGTAAAAATGAGACGGCTTTTCAAGAATATATGGTATAAGAACACTGAAACATGTCGACGGCGTGCGTTGAAATCAAGTCTTCGAATTGGTTATAAAGAGTAATGTTCTTATCCGTCACCACTGATTATCGTATTGCGTGGAAAACAATTACAGGGGTAATATACCACATGAAAGTTTACGGTGAAATTCCCAATCGGAAATTTATACTTATAAGCTTTATTTATAAAAAAAAACGGCAAATTAATTACTTCCAAAAACAAATAATTGAAGATAGATTCGTCAGCCCAAATTTCTATTCAAATTCGTCTCATTTTTAGTATATCATTGTCAAATGCAGGCAATTTATTGAATTTAAAATGGCTTTTGGTTTCGAATTTGTGATTCAACATAATTTGTTATGGTTTTCATTAAACTAATGGTCAACTGCATGAACTGCAAACACAACGAAACAATTTCTGCGTGTTTCGGTGTATTACATATAAAGGTCCCGATATACTTTTCATTTGTCTTTATCGTTAACTGCAGAAGTATAGGCTATGCTCGTTTCGATGGTATATTTGCCAATTTGTTGAAATCTGTTGAATTTTACATATGCAATCACGTGCACAAATCAATAACACAAGCATGAGAACCATGGGTTTCTAACCTGTCATTATATAGTGTTAAGAGTAGCAATATTGGTTAATTATGACCAGAAGTATTGCGCAACTGACTAGTTTCTGAGCAATTATGTTGTCTAGTCCCTTTGATCAAATTATTGCGAAATTAACTTGGTTTGGCTTTCTTGCCATGTGCGATCGTTCGTGAAATACATAGATCCTAAGTGATTTTTTTTTTTTTTTTGCTGTGCTGTCAACTTGATAACTTGAGTGTTGGTTAAAACTCATAGCGACTTTGACCTTGAACGAGCAATCCAGAATTGAAAGTTTACCTTAATATGTAAAATAATTTAGAAAGTTCAATGTAAATATAAACCTGAATAAGAAATTTGTTGATAAATAAAATTTCAAGATGACCTAAAAAGGAAAATAATAGAAATATCGAACTTTCAGAAAATAAATTTAGAACGGAAATCTTTGATCAAATGCAAAATCAAAAGCTCAAACACATCAAAACGGAAAATGGAAAACAACGTTTATACTCCTGACTTAGTCAAACACATCAAAACGGAAAATGGAAAACAACGTTTATACTCCTGACTAAGTCAAACACATCAAAACGGAAAATGGAAAACAACGTTTATACTCCTGACTTAGTCAAATACATCAAAACGGAAAATGGAAAACAACGTTAATACTCCTGACTTGGTACAAACATAGAAAGAGTGTACATGTGTATAGTTATACCTTATAACTAAGAAGATGTGGTACGAGTACCAATAAGACACCTCCATTTCCAAGTCAGAACGTACAAAAACAAACATTGATAGGTCAAAGTATGACCTTGAATAGTTATCAAAAGTACCAGGATTATAATTTAGTACGCCAGACGCGCGTTTCGTGTACATAAGACTCATCAGTTACGCTCACACGGAGCCTTGGTAAGAAAGCTATAAAAAGCTAAAATTGGCTAGTGTAAAATAATTCATTCGGTCTAATCTATATAAGAAACAAAAAACACCTATGAACTACAAAAACAGACAACAACCACTGAACAACAGGATCCTTAAACGTTTACCGTAGAATCTGCAGAAATAAAAAAAATGTATTATGAGACCAAAGCTTTAGTAAAGCTTTATTTTAAGCTTAATGTGTTTAATTATATGACACTTACATTGAATATCACATCTTTTTTTAATAACATTTTTAAATTTAGTCTGTTTAGTTCCTAAACATGTCTGATACCCGTATTTTAGATTTTAAAATCAATCTTTTTTTTTCTATCAGCAATCAAATTGATTCAAAGGTATAACTTTATTGGTTTGTAAAGGTCATGAAAACACTAATAAACCTAATAACATAGATTAATAACAAATCTGTGTCCCGTAAGCCCTCTTGTCTGCCGCAATTTGTATAATCTTGTATAATCTGGCAGACAAATTAAAGCTCGAAAATGTGTTTGATCAGCAAAAATTGATTGACAACACAAACTGACTATAATTTTAATGAAACTGATGTCGAGAGATGCAGTGTCAAGTGAATCTTGAGATTCAATCATAGAACAAGTTATGGCTTGGTGCAATATTATTTACATCTTTTTAACATGGAAGGTTTTAAGATAATTAATTTGAAATTATTTAGATATGTGCATACCTAGAAGTACACTTTACAATGATAACTCTTTATTTTTTTTCATGATGCGTTCTTTCCTAATAATTATATGTAGATTTCTCAGACCGACGGGTTTTACTATGTAAACAAACAACCCCACAATTTGATTATTTTTTTTCCCAACGAGGTGACTTTTTTAATAATTTCTAGTGTTACAATTGCCAGCCTCAAGTGTCGTCTCCAAGTCTTCTTGATTAATTTCTGGTGTAACAATTGCCAGTCGTCAAATGTCGTCTCCTAGTCTGACTGTTATTTATGAAATGTCTTTCAACATTTAACACCAGCCATTTATAGTATCCTTAGCTGATTGGCAAATCAAGTTTCTTGACACATTCGACATATTACTTCTGGTCAGCTAAGGATCGTACTGAATAGTTTTTCAGAGGAATTGTAACAAAGTAAAGCATGTTGCAAGTTTGTTAATTGTTTTAACATTTCATGTTTTAAATGTTGATATTTCTCTTTAGATTATATTAACCTGGAGGTAGCTACTGTACTTGTACTTGTGCAGTTAATAGTAATTAAATTTGAGGCAACATTAGGTTACCATAATTAAAATCTCATAAAACCAATATGAAGAGCAATTAAATCAAGGTAAAAATGCGGGAGTCATATGCACTCCATAAGGATTGAGACTGTGTGTGTCTACAGTGTAAACCTTTTCTGCTAATCATGTGCATTACCTGTCCTTTATATAAATTATTATACTCTGTCAAAATGTCACAACCCGTAAATGTTTAGAATGTATATTACATATATTCGTTCTGGCTTTTCAAAGATATGCCTTGAAGGTCTTTTTATCAATTTTTAAAAAGATTATCATTACTATCACTTTAATATGTTCATAGATATAATTCAATAAAACATTTGACTACTTGAATATATTTTTTCCAAAAAATAAAGCGAATTTTCGCCATAATTGCTGTTCAAATACCATTGAGAATAATCTTATTGACTAAATATAATGATGAACTCAAAATAGTATGTTCGTATTTCTCAAGGTACAGTTAACATATTGGAATTCTTAAGCTCTAATTTAATTGTTGCTCAATTAAATCCTTGGCATTTCAACGTATTATCTAACCAAGTTAACATGCCATTAGAGAATAAGTTATCGTAGCTTAATAGGGAACGTAGTCGCACACACTTTGAACAAACACATTTTTCTATACTGTGAACCATAGATATGTATGATACAAGCCATACTTAATCTTGGTACATCTGTTAAAAGTCTGTAGCCCGTATTTCGATGGTTATCGGGGTAGTTTTTTTTTTTGTGGCATTTTGTTTTTTTGTGTATTGTTCTGTTTTAAATTTTGCCGTTGTCTTTTCTTTTGAATTGTTTCACATTATTTTATCAAGTCAGGCCTTTTATAGCGGACTATACGGTATAGGTTTTATTTACTGTCGGAAGGCCGTATTGTGATCTACTGTTGCTTACATTCACGCCATTTGGACTCTGGTGGATATCTGTCTCATTGTCAATCATACTACATCTCCTTACATTTCTATTTGTTTCTGCATTATAGTCATATTTACCAATTTCAAGTACATGATGTGTTTTATGTATCTATCAAAAGTCGTAGAGAACTGGTTGTCATCTGAATAGTTGATTTCATCATCAGTCTGTCAAAAATGACAGATAATCGTTATTAAGACATTTTATAATTCATCAGATTCCGTTGTTAACTCATTGGGTAATATTAAATATATCTGATATTTAGTGTTATTCAGTGTTTTTTGTCAATCATTTGTCATAGTAAACCTCTTTGGATTAATTTAATCTTCTTCTAGAAATTTTAAATGTGCTTATATGCGGCCCTTTTCATTTATGTTATTTCCTTCAAAGTCTATTTTATTACATCGTAAGAGTCTTCTTGTGTCGTAAGATCTGAAGTAAGAATTCTACTTACATTGCAAAATCCTTTTATTTTTTCCATGTTCATTACTTAGCCTAAGTTGACTATCGCCTTCTTGGATGGATTCATGTTGTTTAAGCTCTAATTTATTTTAGATCTTTTTTTATTTTAAACACTTCGCTCTTATGAAACCCTACTTTTATGAATAAAAGCAACATTAGTATATCGGTGTTTAAAAGTTAAACATCGATTGAGAGAAAACAAATTACAAACCAAAACCGAGTGAAACACATCAGTCATGAGAGTTAAACTAAGGAACATGAAGAATTCCAAAATGCAAAAAAAAACCACCAAACGCTAACACACATAGCAACGAACTATTTGTAGCAAACGTGGAGCAAGCAACCATAGAAGGATTTCATGAAGACCTCTTTGATACCAAAACTGCTAAGATTTCTGTCGTTTTCACATAATTGTGGTGAGTAGAATTCAAAAGGACTTGGAACAATCCTGGAACTAAAATATATTGCGGACTTATGTTTAGTTATTTCCGTTTTGAACATTGCATTATCTGTCGTTTTCTGACATTTTACTGAACTATTGCTACCATTTCACTTTTCATTCTTATTTAAGTAAGAAATTCATGCCAGCGGCAAGTATCAAATTAAAAAAATGTAATGTCTATTTAGAGTTTGGTAATTGTCTAATAATAATAAATCCTGTCCACTTAATCGCCCTTTTTATTGTTTGCAACTGTCTGTGTTACAGTTGTATTTCGTTTACAACGGTTGTATTTCCTAAATTAAAGAATATTATGCAAGAAAATTTAGTTTTAACTGATACATTTATTGTGCATGTAAATTGACTGCCTTTGACGTGCTTCAATAGTGGCAGAAGTTGTGCTTTAAACATACCCGCATATAACTAGTTCAAGAGATAATTGGAAGTTCTTTAAGATGCTTGAATGGTAGCACCATTCGTTATACTGGTTTTCATCTAACAGGAAAGCGTTATCTTTGTAATTCTCAAAGATTTAAACCGACCATTGTTAAAAAATAAATAATTTCCTTTCCCTTCATGATATAAAGATCTAATTAGATTATTCGGATGACATTTTCCGTGTTGTTGTCAGATGAAATGAAGTCAGGGGTAAAGTAGTTTCGGCCTCGCTCTGGAAATGTCAAGATGATTTTCCGCTTGATTGACATGACATGAACGACGAGTTATCAGAATGATAGACAATCATTGTGTTTGTTCAACTACCAATCACTTTCTACTTGTCTTTTCTAAAGTTGATGGCCATGTAATAAATAAATGAAAAATAAAGTTTTGTGACATGTTTCGCGATTCTTTAATAAACTATTACCAAAGAAAGTGCAACTCCGGAAATCGATCTTTATAGCAAGTGAAATATATTTCCTGATCACTTTCAACAACACGGAAAGTGATGTTTTCTTAAAAGATGAAGTGCAAGATAGTGTGATGAACTTGCACTTTGATAATTAAATCGTATTGCAAATCACGCAAAATACAGATTCTGTTGCACAGATTGAAATGATAAAATATTGTGCAAAATATTTCATATGACATTTTTGTAGGCGTTGTGTCACGAATCGGAAAATCTGAGATGTGGATAAAAAGTTACTTGGTTACTGACGAGAAATAAATTTTCTGAATGCTCAATCAGTACATCGAATTAAATTCTAATAGCTTATAAATTTGTATTTCTACCATTCTGCTGATAACATTGCTGACGAAATTCAGGTCACTAAGGGTATCACCATACTATATCAATAGAAAGTCATTTTCTAGTGGTTTGATATTTGATATTTAATCTTTTTCAGCGGAGTAAGAGATGTGAAAATAGTATGTATCAATTTCAATGATTTTCTCCTAAAGAAATGAGTTGTGTGATCGTTTGATGTTAATATCACTTAATTTTTTAATACTTTATAATTCGAAATATTTCTTTTTGAGGACTATTAAAAAGAAATAGGAATCATGATGTCAGCATAATCCGTCAAATATAATTCATAGCCTTGTTGTTTTGAATTTGATAAAGTTAGTCGACGTAGTTGTTGATGAACACCTCATCTACCAGAGTATAACTAGTGCTACTGTTCTTTTATATTTGGCATTGAAACTTGAGAACTTTTTCTTATGCGTGCTCATGAACTAGTTCTCGCGGCCTTTACCTATATATGTTTAATTTTATATATTGTTTCTTCTCATTAATTCTTCAAGCTTTTATATTTTCCGATTATATATAGGATACATAAACAAACAGCAAAATGCATATACATATGTATGGTTCATCCAGTTAAAAAATCTAGAAATAAAGTACTATAAGAGAGAACGGGTTTGTTATAACATGAGCAACGCGACGGGTTCCACATGTGGAGCAGAACCTGCTTTATCCTTCCGGAGCACCTGAGATCACCCCCAGTTTTTTGTGGGATTCGTCTTGCTCAGTCTTCAGTTTTCTATGTTCTTTTTTGTGTACTATTATTTGTCTGTTTGTCTTTTTCATTTTTAGCCAAGGCGTTGTTAGTTTATTTTCGATTTATGAGTTTGATTGCTCCTCTTGTATCTTTCGCCTCTCTTGTGTTTTCGTTGAGAATAGTTTTTTTCCTGTATTATAGTTATACTATTTATATGTTTTAAACTCGTTTAAGTAGATACGAAACGGTTTCTAGTTTTTGGATATTAATAAATATGGGTAATATATGCATGGGAAAAAGGTATTAAGCTGGTTTATGTTATATTATATGAAGAAAGGTCAGTCAGTCAATCTACATAAGACAATGCCTGTAGCAAGTCAGGACTATGAAAGTTGTAATCCATTCGTTTAGTGTGTTTGAGCTTTTGAATTATCTATTTGATTAGGGAACTTCCGTTTTGAATTTTCGACGGGGTTCAGTATTTTTGTGATTTACTTTTCAGTTCACCATTTTGTGACATATTTAGTGATTATACCAAGCTTGAATTCAGTTATCCTTGACATTTTTTATATGAAATATAAGAATATTGTCGTTATATATAATATTTGTTTATTATGTTATTTAACATTGTTTACAAGAAAAATAATATACTGCAAGCAACTAAGATTTATATGTTATACCATGGCTCTTAGTGAAGATGTTTTGGGACATCTGACATTTTTCGAATTTAATTGTCAAATAAAAAATAAAAAACAACCCATACGCACATTTGCACACCAACATAAACATCAATTGGAAATAACAACTTGCTAACAGACATCGTTTTTCTTTTTCTGTTTTCCTACAGACAGAAAAAAAAACATTGCACAACGCAATCTTAATTATATACTGAATGAATAGATGATTTCAAAGACGTAATTCTTATTCAATTTTTCTTAACTTTTGTTATTTTTATTGTTTTTTAATTCGATAATATAACAAAACGTCACGACAATTTCTCTTCTCATGAGATCCTAATGCTAAATTCAATTGTCGTGTTTTGGTAAATCAGTTGTCGAAATCCAATCTCATCTTTCTCTTTGTCAATGCTAGACTATCCCAACACAGATTGGAAATTGAGATAATGTGGTAAGATTATATTCAATTATTTCCAAATCAAATAATGCCATGTGTAAATTCGTCTCTTTCTTTTGTGTGATTTCTATGAATTTCCTTAAGAAAATATTGTATTATTCGTTAATACATTCATGTGCGTATGTACAGTTTCCTTTGCACGTAATAAAGTCACGTTTAATGAGTTCGAAAATTTTCAGATTTTAAAAATATTTATTAATCGGAGGCTTTCATGATGTTTGAATTAAATTTGATATTTTGAAATACGACATAGAAGAGTGCTTCTAGAGGCAATTCTAATATCACTAGAGGGATAGTAACTTGAATGTTGGGTGATCTTTAATACGCAGTTTAATGTTTAATCAGGAATATGAAAGAATGTAGTTGATATGTAGACGAGTGTTTGACTTTTAATTGTTTGAATTTACCTTTGAGTTCGATATTTTTTTGTCATACTTTTCAAAATATTAAATGTTAACTGGAATTTCACATTCAATTCAAGATTGCATCCACAAAGTCATGCTTATAAGCCGTCATCTATGTTGTCTGTTATCAATCTGACTTCCTTGGTGTATGATTCAGTTTGAAATAAGTATTTCTTTGCATTTGTTGCGCAACGCTACTTGTTGATAATTCTTATCAATGAAGTTAATTTATGATATGGATCTCAAACCTGGTGTCATTTCCATTGTCTTCATAATTTTCCATTAATTTGAAGATATGGAACAATGTGTCGAATTATCCCACTCACTGGTGTGTATTTCCTCTGCATGCTGATCCGTAAGCAAATGTACCAATAGATCATATAGACACATTAAATAAACAGATCAAGTTTATCAACATTCAGTATAAAATCATAAAACGGTCTCAACTTTCTTACACTTTGCTTGATTTTGATACCTTGCATATACACCGTTCTATGTGTTGTCTGAATTGTATCTTTTGTGTGCTTTTCTTTCTGACTTATCTCTACGTCTCCATATATCGCAGTGATACTTTGGTTCTTATATTGTTCGTTGTCAGCTCAACTTTCTTAAACTCTTCGTGATATCATAACTTGAATATGCAACTTTCTATTTGTTGTCTGCTTTTTAGCGTTGTTGTGCTTTTCTTTTGAGTTGCTAGTATCTCTACGTCTCCATACATCATAGTGTTAAGTTGGTTCTTATATTGTTCATTGTCAGCCCAACTTTCTTACACTCTGCGATGTATCATAACTTGAATATACACCTTTCTATTTGTTGTCTGCTTTTTAGCGTTGTTGTGCTTTTCTTTTGAGTAACTAGTATATCTACGTCTCCATACATCATAGTGTTAACTTGGTTCTTATATTTTTCGTTATCAGACAGTTTTGGATTAAGCAACTTCAGAGACAATAATCAATAATCAGAAGACCTGATTTAATGTGGATAATTACACGTTGCTATAACATCGAAGGTAAAGAAAAATCTTATAAAATTAGCAAACCATACATTCCTTCATCTAAAGGTTGAAAAATTATGCTAAATCGATGATGATCCAACGTTAAATCATTAAACATTGCAATACAAGCAACAATCTTGTGATACTCATTCTAGAAATAGTGTCTGTTTTTAGTCACATTGGATGTGTTTATTCAGATGGCATTGTTTCGGGGGGGGGGGGGGGGATATTATTTTCCCATTCTTGCATGTGATAACAGATTAAAGAAGTCATCTAGACATAACATGCGAGTTGTCTAAACCGTCAATGTATGATTTGTCTCTTAATTTCAATCTGCTTTCCCAATATTGTAATCAAATACAACTGAACCATGCAATGCAACAGGGTATATGGTAAGTGGATCGTCATGGAAGAGTTGTTTGTGCAAACAACACCTTTTGCCTCTGATTTTCGAAAAAAAATTATAGTAAAACTTTGGTATTCATTGTTTTATTCCAGTGTTTAAATGCTACAACTTTTTCATCGAAACTCAGAGGCAGCAAGTTTTGTATGTACAAACTTTTCCATGACGATCCACTTACCATTTACCCTGTTGCATTGCATGGTTCAGTTGTATTTGATGAAATATAAATCGGAAACATATGCTCAGAATTATTTTTTTTAAATAACATATCATTGCTTTGGCGTTTATTTATGAAAATTGTTTGCGATGTGTAATAGTAAAAAGAATAAAATAAGGACGGCGTCATGGTGCAAAATCGTATTTTTTAGATTTTGTGTTTGTGGTGCAATTCTACTAAGCTATTGTGGTACATGAAAATGCAAACAATTAAACATAACAGCTTCACATATCATTATGAAATAAATCACACACGACATTATACTCACTTTCTTCCGGATATCAGTCCATGCAGCAACTGCTTAAATAATAAGCGTAATGATTTTACTTTTTGTCTAGTCGTTGGATTTAAAATAAATTTCATTTCATCCTTTATAATCAGATCTATAAGTCTTTAAGAACGAATAAAAAACTTGAATATTTTATCATCCAAAAGTTTAGAAACACTACCACGACATACAATAAACTCATCATAGATGTCAGGATTGTGTAAGTGTGCCAGACGCGACTTTCACAAAAGACTCACCAGAGACGCTCGAATAAAAAAATAAAAGTTTTGCCAAAGGTTAAGTATTTCAAACATTCAAAAAATAAAAGAGTTGGAAATCTTTCGTCTCTGTCATGTCTGTTCTGAATAATATTTGTTATCAAAGAATTAGAATTCTCATCGAAAGTTTTCCATTATGATGCATCACTATTTGTGAGTCGCTTGATATCAAATTATGTACACTATCTACTATTACAGATTTGGTCAAAAGTTGAACTTATATTTAAAAAAGATATGATGTTAGCCAGATGAAACGACCATAAGAGAGAGAAGAAATACAAGAATTATTACCGAAAGGTAAATATTTTCGAGGAATTCGTGAATGTCGAAGAAAGATGAGGGACTTCCGCTTGCTTATTAATTAGTGACAATATTAGTGTGCATCTTCATGACGATTGAGTGCATAAATTATAAGAGTGTTTTGTTCAAGACTACTCATGAATTTAACATAGGTTGAAGATATATTAACATAAGAAACACAGAATGTACCCTTTCTATGTCATAGTGAAACCATTTGACATCTTGTGTCATCATGTGCACAGTTTGAGGGAAAATAAGCCTATTTTAAAACTGATATGTCTAAGGATCTAGGGGAAATTGCACGCCTTACTTAAAGTTATATGAAACGAGTATATGATCATTATGATGTTATAACAATTATTATACCAAAACATACATCTTTATTCTATATTAACTCATATGTGCATGTTTTTCTATATATTACGAATCCATAAAGTAAAATGGAAAAAAATAAATTCGGTCGCTGGTTGTGGATCGAAAACAATAGCTGCTAATTTACTTTCGGGTTTTAATTCTGAAGATTACCAGTTCACCAGACAGAGACAAAATATAAAGGTTTCTAATAGTTATAAACATATTATTAATACATTTTAAAGGAATACAATTCCATCAATTGCTACTGATTACATTGTATGATATTTAAGGCTTGCAAGATAATGTAGATAAAAGTAAAAGTCATTGGTCACAGATCATTACCAGTGAATCTTGAAATTAAATTGATACTTTTGATATCATTTTATGTGAAAATAATAAACAACAGGATAAGATTTGAACTTTTAACATCATTAATCAAACCTGTGAGCTCTACTGATTTTTATTCAAAAATCTGTCAACACATTGATAAACAATAAAACAGATCACAGTATTCGAAAACATATTTTTAGCTGTTTGATTCCGCGTCATTCAGATGGTAGATAGTTTAAAAACACAGTAAAAGTAATCAACGATACCAGACTTATAATTTAGTTTCCCAGATGAGAGTTTATTCTATAAAAGATAAATCTGTGGCATGCAAATATAAACAGGTTGATGACCAGACATAATTCCAAGATGGAGAATATTGAAAACAAATAATCCCAAAAATCAAGTCATATTTTGTTCATGCCATCTTTGCTTGAAAGAAGACAAATTTCAGTGGTTTAAATATAAATATACTTTTACTGAACTTTTGTTCTTCCAGAAGCAGTGAATATAACTGTTTTTTATATAGATATAACTGAACTATTTGCAACGATTTTGAAACGATCATGGGTAATTCAACCTTAGCTTTCAAGATTCCTTTGAAAAATTTAAGGTGGTACCTAACATACCTAACACTACAGGGAGATAACTCTGTAAAATCAGCTAAACGTTTCAATCGCGTTGTATTTGTAAGGAAGTATTAAGTTTCTAAATGATCAAAACTAGTGTTTGTCAAACTGCGATATATCCAACCATTTTTTTCTGAGAAAGTGATTGGCTCAAGTTTTTTTAAATTTTGAAAAAAAACTCAAAGGGTCAAAGCATATATTTTGTAAATATTTTATAAAAATTAAACTAGCCAAATTAATTGTAGTCAAGGTGTTGGGTACCACCTTAATCAAACCGACTAAGTTCCAATATCAAACTTGCTACACATATGTAGTAGAATAGATTAAAATCTTCTTTGATTACCAGGATTTTTATGCCTTTATAATTACTTTATTACTGACTGAAATTAATGCAATGGTTGAGTTCAATTGGCCGTTTCAGAATCTAAAGAATCATGGGTCATTTCATTATTCGTACCCCAAAATGAAAATAACGTAACGTCATTGGTTAAATTTCCATTGTTTATGACATTTTAACCAATCATGATGTTTTAGTGTACACTTTTGAAAATATTACCCATGATGCATTAGATTCTGAAACGGCGAATTTAAGCATGTTTCTCCAAGATATAATCAAACAGTAGTCCATAAATCATGATAAAATCAAACGCTAAACTAAATTCAATCGACTGGAACATTGTCATATTCCTGACTTGGTACATGTATTTTCAACCGACTGGAACATTGTCATATTCCAGGCTTGGTACATGTATTTCACATTGGAATATGTATTTAACCTGGTTTTAAAGTTAATAGCTAACTGAAGACCAACATGTACAGGATAACAGTTGTTTATAGATCCGTTGTATATTGACGAAATTGTTTGTCCAGTCTTCTCCGTAAGTTGATTCTTTAATGCATTTCGGTTTTTTGGCATGTTATTTATCAGTAAATTCCTACTCTAACGTTTAATTCCAAGTTAGATTTTAAAACATATTTGTTCATATATCAGAATTTCTTGTGTATTTCGGTCTAGACGCCATTTAATTAGCTATCGAGATGACCCCAGAACCTACTGACCGTCACATAACACGATATAAATATAATCATATATATGAATAGACATTTTTCTATGTCTATTAGATTTCAGGTTTAACGCTAAAAAAAACTTGCTATTTTTCGATTTTACTTGTATAAGAATGATTTTTTGTGTGGATCGAATAAGTAAATCATGTGATTTTCCTTTGCTTCACTTTTAATGTTAACATTCTTTTCTTTTAATAACCGAACACGCATCAATCATGTGTAATCCAGCCTTAGGTTAAATTAAAGTTCACATGAATACGGATTCGATGAGGTCGAATTATCCACTTGCAAGTGAATAATTCACCATCGGTGTTTCTTAGCTTATTTTGACAAAATTGAACTATGCTGGCTGCTAAAAGCGAATTATCATTTCACTATTTCACCTATCAATTCTTGAACAAACAAAAAACAGAATTCATTTTGTTTTAGGGGTCTTGTAGCTAGTGTCCCTTTAATACACAAATTGTTGAGAGATAAAAACTACGATACTTCTATGTCATATTAAAAAGGAAATATTCTTAACGGGTTCATATTAACATATCATTCTTCACTATATTGATAGTTTTCTGAGACCCAAAGACGTAAAATAAACTGAAGATATCTTGAGAATAATCTCTTAATTATGAGTTGTGTCAGTGATTTGGAATGTCCAGTATCAGTATCACAGTTGAATTTTCAGTGCATAATTACTTATTAGAAGGCCAATGAACTCTCTATACTTGATATTTTCTTTTTGTAACACACTAATTCAAAGCTCTTCTGTCACATCATAGTAAGATTAAAAAGAGATATAAACAATACTGCATCTCTTTGTGGGATTAATTTAAATACATATTGGGAATAAAGGTGACAATTTAATATAATTCAAAATTTGGAATAGTTTTATAATTTTTCTGTTGATTTGTACACATTATTGTTTTCTATAGTCCTTGATACATGATTCTAAATTTAATAGATATAAGAAGATGTGGTATGAGTGCCAATGGGGCAACTCCTCGTCCAAATCATGATAGTTTGTTAAAGTAAACCATTATAGGTCAAAATGCAGTCTTCAAGACATTTTTTTAAAGTAACTATAGTTATTTATAAACAAAATAATCTTATTCTTAAAAAAGATCAATATAATATTTTTGTTTGATTATAAACGAGGACGGGAGTGAGGGTTTGGTATGCATAGGTATAGGAAGATGTGGTATGAGTGCCAATGAGAAAACCCTCCATCCAAATAA
The DNA here is from genome assembly GCA_037788925.1 of Mytilus galloprovincialis. Classification (NCBI taxonomy): domain Eukaryota; kingdom Metazoa; phylum Mollusca; class Bivalvia; order Mytilida; family Mytilidae; genus Mytilus; species Mytilus galloprovincialis. Next base: position 45,101,783 of record CM075342.1, on the reverse strand, counting down.
CAATTTATAAAAGTAAACAGTTATAGGTCAAGGTACGGCCTTCAACACGGAGCCTTGGCTCACACCGAGAAACAAGCTATAAAAGACCCCAAAAAATAACTAGTGTAAAACCATTCAAACGGAAAAACCAACGGTATAATCTATATAAAAAACGACAAACATTTATGAATCTCATCAAGAAACGACAACCACTAACATCAGGTTCCTGACTTTGGACAGGTGCAAACATGAAGCGGACTTAAACGTTTTAAAAGATACCAACCTTCACCCTTACCTGAAACTATATAGTGTGAAATGTTTTTGTTTTCCTGAATTCGTTTCTTGTTATTTATATAAGTTGAACCTTGAATTAAATAGTTTTGACTAGCGTAAAACCATTCAAACGGAAAAACAAACGGTCATAGCACAGCCAAACAAACGGCCTACTTGATCAGAGACTGTACTGCGAGATGGGAAAAGACTAAATTGGTCCGCAATCCCATCTCAGAGCTCCGCTCTGTTAGTTTAGGGATGTACGACATAATAGGTGTTTAGTTTAAAGAGAAGTTTATGGTTGACCATTTTTCGTTTTAAAGAATTTAAAAGAACAGTTGTTTAAAGCTCCGTTTTATATTGACAAAACTGTTAGTCCAGTCTTCTCCGTAATTTGATTCTTCAATGCGTTTCGGTTTTTTTTGGCATGTTATTTGTCAATAAATGCCTACTCTAACGTTTAATTCCAAATGAAATTTTAAAACATATTTGTTCATATAGAATAGTCTATTAAAAGCGGGATAACTTGAAGGTAACCAAACCTACAATTGAAACGTGTTTTTTTTATCGGAAATCGTCTTGCCTAAATAAATAAATCGTATATGTATTTGTTTGTCATTCATAATTATTTTATATTCAAATCACTCGAAAAGATTATATAAATCTTTACAATATGAGTTCTTTGAACTTAAATTGTAAGTTTTTCAGATAATGCCTTGAACATGAAAATGTATGGTTTCAATAAAATATTCTGTTAGATTACTCAATTCAGTAGATAAGTCTGGTTCATATTAAGTTACCTGAATCTAAAAAGAAAGCGATTATTTTTTCACTCAATACATAAATTTAGTTAGAAATGATTTCCATCGACTGATTCAATGTTACTGAAATCACGATATACCAATGTTTATTTATTTTTTTTTTTTTTTTTTATTTTTTTTTTGCTGATTTAGCAACAAGGAAAATTAATGTGTCGTATGTGACATCTTTCATCACATAGGCGCCACATATGTTATTTATGAAGTAGAAGTTTAACAAAAGTGTATGTGTTAGGCTTTCAATAGGTTTATCTTTGTTGATCTAGTGTAAACTCAGAAATTATAGTGATTATTTTATTGATGCTAATACTGGGACTGGATGAGTACCTCAATAGTAAGAACTTTCATTATATTATCTTATACCTTTATCTGTATGCAGTGTTATCCAAATCGTAATAATCAATCTCGCATTTTGTTTATTCTGCGAAAATCGCTATAATTTCTGAACTAACAGGATTGCGCTATGATTATTTTCGTATTATCGTCTTAATTTTTGCTTATGTGCATTGTCTTTATGCCAAAGGAGTAGGTCCAGTAAGACCCCTTTTTGGCCCCAAAATATAGCAGTTTTACAAAGTTGTTAAAATGTAAACTTTTAGTTATTTATTGCACAGTAGAATGCTTCTGCTCTATAAAAATGGGCTGTTTTTGATATAACAATGCACATATATCGGGTACTAGCATCATAAAGTCATGCTAAATTACTGAAATCTTCACAATTCTAGCATTTTAGTTAAATTTTAGACGGTTTTCGTGTAAAACGAAAGTGGCCGCATTCGTGTTCATCCTTAATATTGAAATGTAAGTTGTATTTTATGATGATACATAATATATATAAAGGTTGGGGATGAACACGGATGCGGCCACTTTCATTTTTGACAAAAACTATCTAAAAAGTGACATTTTTCGGCATATTTAGTAGATTTCTCATATTTGAGCTTGAATCGGATCATTTTTAATGACTAAATCAGTTAAAATCTTTCACATAAACTAATTGATTCAAATGAAATAGACACTAAAGTGTTTAAAAAGTGGTCATAATCTTTCGTCAGATGAACCTGAATTTTGAGGCCAAAATCGGTCCTTACCGGACCTACTCCTTTTATAACACAATGCAACTGTTGTTCCCCTTTTTTTATGCATGTCAACACCGAAGTGTAGACATGAATATCATTTATATGGTCATTTTTTTAAATATGAATTTCCTGTTTACAAAAATATGAATTTCTCGAAAAATTAAAGATTTTTCTTATTCCATGAATAGATAACCTTATCCGTGTTTTGCACAACTTTTGGAAATTTTGGGTCCAAAATGCTCTTCAACTTTGTACTTGTTTGGTTTTATAACTATTTTGATCCGAGCGACATTGATGAGTCTTATGTAGACGAAATGTGCGTCTGTCGTATTAAATTATAAGCATGGTACCTTTGATAACTATTTGGACAATTTCACCTATTATTTTGGGTATTTTGTATACAATAAAGACCAATCAAAGTCTATCTTAGAAACAATCAGAATCATTTGTTCACTGCTTTACCTGTAGGAGCATTGCCTAGATTTGCGTGTTGCTTGTCAAAGACCAGCGGTAGTTTTCGCTTATATTCATGACAGAAACAAACTAACAGACTGCAATACGTAGTACATTCATCAAATTAAAAGGTGTAAATATATATATAAGGAATACTTAACAATATAACAGACCAAATCAACCACTAGTATCAGACTGTCTCTATATTAACTAGACACACAAACAAAGACAAACAAAAAATTAACAAACAACACATGTTTTCAGCTCTACACCTAGATCTAACCGCCTCATCCTATCCTGTTGTGGCTGCATATCTATACATTCCACAGTTAAGTTGATAGCCTACTTTATCAAAGACTGTACTGCCAGATGGGAGATGACTTAACTAGTCTGCAATTCCATTTATAAGCTCCGCTCCGTTATTGTGGCGATTAGCGAAACAACAAAATGTTCAGTTTAAAGAGAAGTCTAGTGATAACCATTGTTTTGTTTCAAAGAAGATTCGGGTTATATATTATAGATAATTGCCCCAAACAAAATTAGTTGTCGAGCTGTGAGTCTTCTTTATTTCAAGGCAAATATTGTCTATAATTACACACATGTAACTCTTACTATTGTGTTTGTATAAATGAACCGGGAACTTTACAAAAAAAAACGTATTTAAAGCTGATGGTAACGAATGGTAACATTACTATAAGACGTGTCACGGTACTTTTCTATCCCAAATTCATGTATTTAGTTTTGATGTTATATTGGTTATTCTCACCGGATTTTGTCTAATGCTTAGTCCGTTGCTGTGTGTGTTACATTTTAATGTCGTGTCGTTGTTCTCCTCTTATATTTAATGCGTTTCCCTCAGTTTTAGTTTGTTACCCCGATTTTGTTTTTTGTCCATAGATTTACGATTTTTGAACAGCGGTATACTACTGTTACCTTTATCTGTTATCTAGGATCTATTTCATTAATTGTTCCAGACGACATAATATGAAAGAATAGTTCTTCCCCTTAGAAATTCTATTAAAAGGTGGCTGAGAGGTTTAAGTAGTCAAACTATTTGTCTTATGCCTGTCAATACTGGTAATGTGAGTCCGAATCCTCGTGCTCGACGACAATTTGAAATGACTAATATTGACAGTTCGGATATCGATAGTTCTATTAATAAAAAGTGTCCACTACTAAAAAAACAATAGTGCTGAAAGTGGCGTTAAACACCAATCAGTCAAAGAAGAAACTTCTATTTCATGACGTGTCAAGGGCAGTCTTTTGATGTCAAATCAATGGAGGCTATCGATGTCACCGTGACGAAACATAAGAAAGACACCCCGAAAACAGAAAAATATTCTTCCAAAGTAACCTGACATTGAGCAATAAATAAATATTGCTGTATAATGTTTTTAAAGAGGATTAACTGTCAAAATCATAGACTCAAATTCTCATATTTGATTTATAACATACTAAAACATATATCAAACTTAGTCTTATAATAAGTTTTAAATAAACAGTTAACAGTGCACATATTAGATAATAATCATATATCAGAATTTCTTGTGTATTTCGGTCTAGACGCCATTTATTAGCTATCGAGCTAACCCCAGAACCTACCGACGGTCACATAACACGCTATAGATATAAACATATATATAAATAAACATGATTTTCGTGCAAATCGATTTTTCTATGTCTATAAGATTTCAGGTTTAACGCTAAAAAAACTTGCTATTTTTCGATTTTACTTGTATAAGGATGATTTTTTGTGGATCGAATAACATGAATAAGTCAATTGTATGATTTACCTTTGCTTCACTTTTAATGCTAATATTCTTTTCTTTTAATAACCGAACTAGCATCAATCATGTGTAATCCAGCCTTAGGTTAAATTGAAGTTCACATAAATACGGATTCAATGAGGTCGAATTATCCACTTGCAAGTGAATAGTTCATCATCGGTGTTTCTTAGCTTATTTTGACAAAATTGAACTATACTGGCTGCTAAAAGTTAATTATTATTTCACTATTTCACCTTTATTAATTCTTGAACAAACAAAAAAACAGAATTTATTTTGTTTTAGGTATCTTATAGCTAGTGTCCCTTTAATACACAAATTGTTAAGAGAGAAAAACTACGATACTACTATGTCATATTAAAAAGCAAATATTCTTAACGGGTTCATATTAACATATCATTCTTTACTATATTGATAGTTTTCTGAGACCCAAAGACATGAAATAAACTGAAGAAATCTTGAGAATAATCTCTTAATTATGAGTTATGTCAGTGATTTGGAATGTCCAATATCAGTGTCACAGTTGAATGTTCAATGCATACTTATTTATTAGAAGGCCAAAGAACTCTCTATACTTGATATTTTCTTTTTGTACCACACTTATTCAAAGCTCTTCTGTCACATCATAGTAAAGATTAAAAAGAGATATAAACAATACTGCATCTCTTTGTGGGATTAATTTAAATACATATTGGGAATAAAGGTGATGATTTAATATAATTCAAAATTGGAATACTTTTATAATTTTTCTGTTGATTTGTACACATTATTGTTTTCTATAGTTCTTGCTACATAATTCTATATTTAATAGATATGAGAAGATGTGGTATGAGAGCCGCCAATGAGAAAACTCTTCATCCAAATCATAATTTGAAAACTAAACCATTATAGGTCAAAGTCTTCAACACGGAGCTTTGGCTCACAACGAACAACAAGCTATAAAGGGCCCAAAAAACGGGAAAACTAACGGTATAATCTATATGAAAAACGAGAAAGGAGAAATATTTATGAATGACATCAACAAACGACAACCACTGACATCAGGTTCCTGACTTAGGACAGGTGCAAACAAATGCAGCGGATTTAAACGTTTTAAAAGAAGCCAACCTTCACCCTTATCTGAAACTATAGTGTAAAATGTTTATATTTTCCTGAATACGTTACTTGTTATTAATATAAGTTGAACCAATACTAGTGTAAAACCATTCAAACGGAAAAACAAGCGGTCATAGCACAGCCAAACAAATGGCCTACTTGATCATAGACTGTACTGTTAGATGGGAGAAGACTAAATTGGTCCGCCATCCCATCTAAGAGCTCCACTCTGTACGTTTGGTGATGTACGAAATAATAGGTGTTCTGTTTAAAGAGAAATTTATGGTTGACCATTTTTCGTTTTAAAGAAATTTCTGCTGTATCTTATTGATTATGGATCCAAACTAAGTTAATTACATGTATCGAATTGTGATTCTTCCTAATGCCAAGGCAAATATTGTCCATTACACACATGAAATTCTTTTTGTTGATTTTATATATAATATCCGGGAACTTTAAAAAAAAAATGAATAATGCTGATGGTAACAAAAGTTTGTGTTATCTAGAATCCACAAAGAAATTAAGATGGCGGAATGATAACGAAAAAACCGCAAGGAATGTTTGGCAACTTAGTTTTGTTCCGTCTTATAGAATATCCCTTGGAAACTTTTGTATGAACAATGCCATTTAACTGTTTATGTTAGAACAAATAGTCTATACCATTTATTCCGTAAGGGGAAAGTACTGTAATGTTTGTCAATTACACACATGAAATACTTTTTGATGATTTTATATTAAAGATCCGGGAACTTTATAAAAACAAAAAAAGAATAATGCTGATGGTAACGAAAGTTTGTGTTATCTAGAATCTACAAAGAAATAAAGATGGCGGAATGATAACAAAAACCCCCGTAAGGAATGCCTGTCAACGTATTTTTGTTCCGCCTTATATGATCCCCTTGAAACTTTGGTATAAACAATGCCATATAACTGTTCCTGTCGGCTTCAAATCGCGACAATTAATGAGCTGACATATTTTCACATCATAACAGACAGAGAGAAAAAGAGAGAAAAAAATTACGATTATACGATATGTTTGCGTAACAAATGATAAAATCGTGCACAGAAGACTAAGTTTATAATATATATATACATGCATTGGTTCAAGAATTTGATAAACATTATTTCACACCAGTCACTCGTTTCATATGACTTAAAGAAAAAAGATTCCGGAATATGTCTTTCCCTAGGAACTTCTTTAACTAAAGTTACCGAGTGGTGTAAGTAGTCAAACTACTGTATCACCAGCGTGTCAACAATGACTTTGTGAGTCCAAGTTTCGCATGTTGCAGGTGCGCTCGAATCCAATCATAATCAGTTTTCGAATGCCGTTTGGTTCTCTCTGGACAGTCCGGTTTCCTCCACTAATAAAAAGTTACCTCCATGAAATAGCGCAATAGTGCTGAATGTGGCATTTTAACACCAACCAATCATCGAAGGCACATTTATTTCATGGCATGGCAGGGGGAGGGGGTATGAAATCAAATCAATGGAGGCTATCAATGTCACTGACATCCAAAGAAAGACAGCTCGACAACAGAAAAATCCTATGCCAAAATTGACACGTGCGATTTAAAAAAAAATCTGTATAATATGTTTAATTCACAAGTAAAAACTACGGTTATTTCTTCTCTTCAGTGGTCAATTTTTTTTAATTACCGATAGGTTGTGTTCGTTGGGGAAACTGCCTCTGATTTCTTAATATTTGTTACTGATCGTTACTGGTCTGGTATTATGAATATGAGGGGATTTGTGGTATAAGATAAGATAACTTAAAGATTAGATATTTTTATTCAAATTAAGGTTTATGTACCCTTCTGTAGCCATTTTTGTACGAAGTTTTCAAACTTCAATTGTATCAAAACTACAGATATTATGAATAATAGAGATAGGCCATTTTGTACATATTCCAAGGGGAAACTTGATGCAAAGCATTATTTTTTACTGTTCCATTGCATTTAATAGAAAAAGAGGACTTTGTGGCATAAATCAAGATTTTTATAGAAAATCCACAGCCTTTATCCTTGTATTCTCATATTTGGCAATTTGATGACTGATAGATATAGGATTATTGCATGCAGTGCTAGCATTGATTTCCTTAAAACAAGTTTATAAATGTAGTTATTGGTTAAGACAAGTATAAATATGGCCAAAATCAAGTACACCTTTTAGGGTGCGCTCGACTTTAGTGACTCAGCACGAGGTGTTTTGGAATTTACAGGTTACTTAGAACTTTTTGTAAAAAATAAACACTAGCACATCATAGAAAATCAAGTGAGTAATTTAGGTTTCAAATTTTATAACAAAAATCTCTGTATTGAAGGCTGTGGATTTTCTATAAAAATCTTGATTTATTTGCCACAAAGTCCTCTTTTTCTATCAAATGCAATGAAACAGTAAAAAATAATGCTTTGCATCAAGTTTCCCCTTGAACATGTACTAAATGGTCTATCTCTATTATTTATTATATCTTTAGTTTTGATACAATTGAGGTTTGAAAAATTCGTACAAAAATGGCTACAGAAGGGTACATAAACCTTAAAGGTTCCATGCAAAGCCATGTAATTTATCACAAAATTTTTTATCGTTGACACACTATTTTTGATAACCATATATGATTATGAATGCAATCATCTCAATTATAAGATTGTAAACCAGAACAACCCACAGCAATAAGCATATAAGTAAACAAACATAACAATTATATATATAATATTAACAGGCAAATATTTTTAATGGATTACACAAAAACATATGTGTACTATATTGATAGTTTTCTGAGTTCAATACGTTACTGATTCATTGATTTTTGGTGATTTAACGCCACTTTTAATCACTGCATTTAGGCTATTTCGTGTCGGCCAGTTTTTATTGGTGGAGGAAGCCAAAGTGCCCAGAGAAAACCTCCGATCTTCGATAGGAAAACTGACAATCGTAGTCAATTAAGATTGGATTCGAGTGCACCCGCACGAGCTGGGTTCGAACTCACAACCTCAGAATTGACTAGATAGTGATTACGGAATTAACTACTTTTTTCTCTTGACTACTTAGACCGCTCTGCAACCAAGACCCCACTGAGAAAACAACCAAAAGGCGTACAAAATAAAACTAAAGATATCTGGAGAATAATTTCTTGATTATGAGTTATGTCAGTGCTTAGGAATGTCCAGTATCAGTATCATAGTTGAAGGTTCAGTGCAGAATTACTTATTAGAAGGCGAAAGAACTCTCTTTACTCAATATTTTCTTTTTGTACCACACTTATTCAAAGCTCTTTTGTCACATCATAGTAAAGGTTAAAAGAGATATAAACAATCCTGTATCTCTTTGTGGGATTAATTTAAATACATATTGGGAATAAAGGTGATGATTTTATATAATTTGGATTTTAATATAAATATGGAATACTTTTATACTTTTCTTTTGATTTGTACACATTATTGTTTTCTATAGTCCTTGATACATGATTCTATATTTATTAATACATTGATTCGTACAAATTATTGTTTTCTAGACCTTAATATTTGATTCAATATTTAATGATATTTTGTCCTAGCATATTATATAAACCTGTCTTCATATACATAACAATGGAAAAATATACTTAGATAAAGAGCTACGGACTTGTTTTTAAGTATTACTATTGAGTTTGTTAGAATTTTCGATTAATTTTTCAATTTGTCAAATCCGATTGAAAGTCATTGAATACTGCCCTATACTAAGGCTAGAACTATTTTTTTTCTTTTCTTATCAATAAACTGATCGAAATTGAAACTCCTTCTCATAACACTTATACATGTCTTTAGATTGTTTAAAAAATATCAAGAATTTAACATTTTTTTGTAACGACAGCCTCGAAATAATACAGCAGAAGTATAATCAAAATCCATAAAAAATTTTGAAAAATACAATATTCAATAAATAGGTCGGACCGTTACTTATCTGTAGGATTAACTGGCATTAAATATACATATGGTTGATCGGATTATCCAAGTCCTACAGCAGAACTGTTGCTAAAGAATGAGGCATTTTGTTTTGATCTGCAGGATGTATAAAACAGTCACATTCAGTCAGATGTTTACATTGGCGAATGGAGAGTGCAACGCTCAAAAAGGTTTCCGAACATTTGCAACAATTCCATTGGTATATGTTACAAGACAAAATTGCTTTCTATGTCCACTAAGACGACTTTTTTCCCAATGGCTATCAATCACTTCAATTTTCCGGGCGTTCAACATTGCACAACCTACCACTTAGTCATATCATTAATTTTTTCTAGTCCTAAATATAAATGAAATGTTTGCAACTAAAAGCTATCGACAATCATCCAATATTCACTTCAGAAAACACGTGTAAAATGGTGACTTACTTCTCAAGTTCTTACAATTTTTTCAGATGTAGTTTTGATGAGTTTAAAATTTGTGAATAAGATTCAATAGATTCAATTCACCGACCTTCAAGACTATTTCACCACAAACTTGTACCATCGGACACTCGCCATTTCAACGGACGAAGTAGATGTAACATCATTGTCTTCCAGCAAAGATTATCTGTTTCATGGCCTTGAAGTGAAAAACATCAATACAAGTGTTGTTATTTTCTAGTATTTGTGTCAATTAGATTTAAGTGATTGAAAGTGCAAGAAACTCAGTAATTGTAAAAAAATATCCAGAGACACTCAGTTCAATAATGATCACGTGTCGTCCGTGTCCACTAGCTATATAGACGTTACTAGTTTTTTTATGTGGATTATAAAACAAGATTACAAAATAGTACTTTTCGAATATACTCATTGCCATGCATTCCTGAGACAAACAGTAAACACGATTTATGTAATGTAAATCTTGAGGTTTCAGTGAATGCACAATAGCAGATGCATTGGCATAGATAGCGAGTCTTGTTGATAAGTGACCGTGACGCTGCAACATCAAATGTATCCTTTTTATAAATTTTACTAAACATATAGCCGAATTTCTCATTGAAATTTGATCTTACACATATGTGCCTGATCTGTTTACGCCGGTATGGTTTTGATACTCCTAATATAAACATTTTAAGTATTGGCTTCCTAAACATTACCGCATGAGTGGACCTTGTGAGGACTGTTATTAAAAGAGAGGCGAAAGATACCAAAGTGATATCGAAAAAGAAACTGACAATGCCATGGCAAAAAAAAACGAAAAATGACGAAAAGACAAACAACAGTACACAAAACACAACATAGAAAACTAAAAACTGAGCAACAAGAACCCATTAAAAACCAGGGCTGATCTCAGGTGCTCCGGAAGGGTAAGCATATCACACTCCACTAATGGTTCATGTGTGTAATACCGTAAGACTTGTTCCCTGTCCTTTATCTGTTATATTCTGTCTGGGTCTAGACTAAGATACCCGTATGTTGTAAGGGAGAGAACCAGCCTATTATGTACCATGAATTTGGTTACCTATAATCAGATTCAGGATTGTATTAATTCACGTGAATTTACTTCGATGAAATCAACTTTGTATTGCCATTTACATTCCTGCATGGTGGACAATCAAATCTCAACCTAAAAGTTAATATGAGAAACTTTTCGCTGGAACTTCCTTTTGAGCTTTTATCTCAACAATGCATGCTTTAAGAGACGGTAGGTTGCTTCTTCACCTAAATATCAGAGGCTTACAATAAATTGATGTACTTACTGTTCATATATGTTAACCTTAGTATTTGTATGTTTGTTCTTGAAAATTTAAAGCACAACAAGAAATTTATTTTTTTTTTGCTTTAGCAGATAATTGATGGTTTACGAGGCATATCTTTTAATATGAATTTCTTTACAAATGTCTTGCACAAATTTCATGTGACCCTACAAGAATGCCATAAACTTTCACAACTTGCAGGTGGAAACTAAACAGGACTATAATAAACATAATTACACTTTTGGTTTTTAGCTGAATTTTGTCCCGATGATCTAAGGTCCGTCTCCGAATAATCTTCTGACGTCAAGCAACAATCACCAAGTTTAATTATGACGTCAAATTTATTAAATTGTGATGTCAAATTTTACGGGAACTTGTGTGATTTTAAGTAATGGCGGACAAATTTGCATACAAGTGTAAATACGTCTATAAAGAAAAACGAGAGCCTTATCTTACAAAAAAATCGACATCGACAGTAATCCTTGATAGGACAGCAAAAATTCCCGTAGAAATTGGAAATACCACCAATAATACAATATACATAAGCTTAAGGAATGTATCGAAGTCGTGCCAGTATCAGAAGTATCGCTGTACAAATGTCAACTAATATTCATTCTTATCAATACAATCATCAGTAATGGTTTTTAATGAACATGACAATCGTCAAAATCTAGAAAATAATCTTTATTGCGTATACAAATAATCCTTACATTTGGTCTAATGTTTTCTTATATCATCTGTTCAGATCATTTGTGATTTTATCGCCTTTCACAAATAGGGAGACACAGATAAGCCGGGTAAAATTTCTTTACGTCGTGCCACCTACCACCAGCAGACTGCATTATTTCAAGATACCCTTGTCCCCCATCTGGTTCTTGACTGTCCTCATTCCAGTTAAAGTAATTCATCGGGGTTCCATCATCAAACGTCCAAACCCCGGGAATTACAGTATCTGAGCCCTGGATACATACTCTCTCTGTTGGTTCGTTTGCTGAAATATAAACACAATCTTCCAACCTTACTAAGTTACTTATGGTCCATATAATGTAAAAGATGCTTACAAGGTCAACAAAACCTGGTTTCACTAGTTTAAATGTGATATTATTATACTTGTTTGATTGTGTTGCTACTTAAAATTGAGAATGGAAATAGAGAATGTGTCAAAGAGACAACAACCCGACCAAAGTGTAGAAAACAGCCCAAGGCCAGCAATTGGTCTTCAACACAGCGAGAAAATCCCGCACTCGGAGGCAGGCTTCAGCTGACCCCTTAACAAAAATGTGTACTAGTTCAGTGAAAATGGACGTCACACTAAACTCCAAAACTTATAAATCAACTAAAATTAAAAAAACATACAAGAATAACGAAGGCCAGAGGCTTCTGACTTGGGACAGGCGCAAAAATGCGGTGGGGTTAAACATGTTTTGTGAGATCTCAACCTTCCCCCTATACATCTAGCCAATGTAGAATAAACGAACACACAGCAATACGCACAGTAAATCTTAGATTAAGAAGTCCGAGTCCGATGTCAGGATAAGTAGTAAAAGAAACTAAGCAAAAATGACAATGATACATTAATTAAAAAGGACTACTAGCAGTTACTAACATGCCAGCTCCGTACTCAATTAAACTGATTGAAAGATGATGTCTTCATCATATGAAAATCGAGCACAATCCCTCTCCTTGGGGGTTTAGTATCATACCATCATAAGATATATGAGAAGATTATAACCCGTATCATGCCAACAACTGGTTTTAGAATAAATGTGTGTATTTCCGATGCAAAGACCCTATGAGAGAATCAATACTAATTTCCAAAATATGCCATCTTTAATGACCAGACAACAGTATCGTAAGTATATCCCTTCTTAATAAGTCTGTTTGAAGGCTTGATTAGCTTATGAGGTGATTGACGACATTTTTGTGCTTTGTATAGAATATTACCATAAAAGATTGGATATGAAATACCTGAACGTATAAGATGACTGCAAGTAGATTTATATTTACGAATGATGATCCTTGATCCGATGATAACATTTAGTAAATGTTTTGCTATCGAAAACACTGTTGTAATAACTTTTCAGTAATACAAAGATTTCTTTCATTTAAATCAATTACGTTGTTACATACACGACAGGGGCGGATCCAGCCATTTTTAAAAGGAGGGGTTCCCAACCGAGGATAAAAGGGGGTCCAACCCCTTAACCCCCCTCTCTTCCCTTGGACTGGCCACTGCAAGAACGAATCGAACAAGTTGAGATATATAAACACTATAAGATGGTGATAAGGGAACGTTACCATCTAAAAATGGATAATTAACAATAGGAAATGAAAATTCATTCTTTTATCGTTAATTTTGAAAATAAGCTTTTCGTTAAAGATATAGATATGAAGATCCAGAAAAGGGCAGTGTTCATTGTTAGTATTAGCTTTATTTAAAGTCAGTTCAGCAGGATAAATCTCTTCAGTGTACGTACTGAAGTCGTCATTATTTAGAGCCAATATATCATCCAAATACATGTATCTAAAAGTGTTATTAAATTTTTGTATCAGATGTTGTTTCGAAGGGTCTTTGCTGATTTTAGTCATAAATTGTAACTAATAACAATACAGAATCAGGTCCGCAATAAGTGGTGCACAGTTAGTCCCCATTGGAATTCCGATAACATGACGATATGCGGAATCTCCATCGCGAACAAAAACGTTATCTAGTAAAAATTCAAGGGCAGTTGTCGTATCAAAGCAGATCCAATTGACATAGTTCTTTTGTTTGTTGTAACTAAACTAGAGGCTCTAAAGAGCCTGTGTCGCTCACCTTGGTCTATGTGAATATTAAACAAAGGACACAGATGCATTCATGACAAAATTGTGTTTTGGTGATGGTGATGTGTTTGTACATCTTACTTTACTGAACATTCTTGCTGCTAACAATTATTTCTATCTATATTGAACTTCGCCCAGTAGTTTCAGTGGAAAATGTTAGTAAAAATTTAAAATTTTCATGAAAATTGTTAAAAATTGACTATAAAGGGCAGTAACTCCTAAAGGGGTCAACTGACCATTTCGGTCATTTTGACTTATTTGTAAATCTTACTATGCTGAACATTATTGCAGTTTACAGTTTATCTCTATCTATAATAATATTCAAGGTAATAACCAAAAACAGCAAAATTTTCCTAAAGTTACCAATTCAGGGGCAGCAACCCAACAACGGAATGTCCGATTCATCTAAAAATCTCAGGGCAGATAGATCTTGACCTCATAAACAATTGTACCCAATGTCAGATTTGCTCTAAATGCTTTGGTTTTTGAGTTATAAGCCAAAAACTGCATTTTACCCCTATGTTCTATTTTTAGCCATGGAGGCCATCATGGTTGGTTGGCGGGGTCAAGTCACACATTTTTTAAACAAGATACCCCAAAGAGGATTGTGGCTAAGTTTGGATTAATTTGGACCAGTAGTTTCAGAGCAGAAGATTTTTGTAAAAGATTACTAAGATTTACGAAAAATTGTTAAAAATTGACTATAAAGGGCAATAACTCCTAAAGGAGTCAACTGACCATTTCGGTCATGTTGACTTATTTGTAAATCTTACTTAGCTGAACATTATTGCAGTTTACAGTTTATCTCTATCTTTAATAATATTCAAGATAATAACCAAAAACAGCAAAATTTCCTTAAAATACCAATTCAGGGGCAGCAACCCAACAACAGGTTGTGCGATTCATCTGAAAATTTCAGGGCAGATAGATCTTGACCTGATAAACAATTGTACCCCATGTCAGATTTGCTCTAAATGTTTTGGTTTTTGAGTTATAAGCCAAAAACTGCATTTTACCCTTTTGTTCTATTTTTAGCCATGGCGGCCATCTTGGTTGGTTGGCCGGGTCAAGCCACACATTTTTTAAACAAGATACCCTAAAGATGATTGTGGCTAAGTTTGGATGAATTTGGCCCAGTAGTTTCAGAGGAGAAGATTCTTGTAAAAGTTAACAGACGACGCCGGACGACGACGACGACGACAACAACGGACGACGGACGCAAAGTGATGAGAAAAGCTCACTTGGCCCTTCGGGCCAGGTGAGCTAAAAATGACGTAAATTATAAAAAGAGTTTGAACATATATATTTACATTCTGACTTTTAAACGCCCATTTAATTAGCTGCGTTATTTTTCTTAATGAGATTATGAGTCAAAGTGGTATATCGGGTAGAAAAATCAAAACTTTGAACAGATTCGAAATCACCAATATAAGCATGCAATTTATCAAGTACTTCCAACGAATTTTTGAAACTTCAAAAGTAATTAATTCCATTATTTTCCAAGGCCTTATTTTAACAATTTATTACCAGGTTTTTGATTGTACCAAGTGTACCAGGTAGTATAATAGACAGTTTAATAGTGGCACAAAGGTTTGAAGACGAAGAATTAGTACTGTTCAAGCATATAATTGATAAAAGGGAAACATCCTTTGTCATGTTGATGTGGATACTAAATAAGATAACTAAAACAACTCCCTTCTGATACAAACACATTTTACAAACCATATTTTTTTTTTCAATGTCATACAATCCACAAAACACTATACAGGAAACTAAAGATTGAATAAGTAAAGATTAAAATTCGGGGGGGGGGGGGGGGGTAATTCAAGTGCTATGTAGGGTATGCAGCTGCATCATTACCACTGTTTTGCTCGTATGATTTCGTAAAATTAGATAATAAGTTGCAAAATGTGATTTATGTATGAAAAATAATAATATGGTTCTTCCGTTCTGACATGATTTATAACTACTACTAGTTACTGTAGTACTTTTTTACACACCCAAGACGGAAGAAATTTATAATGTGTTTTTTTTTTTATTGTTATTAAAATATATTTGTGTGTATTTTATTTCGAATATTATGTTGTTTACTTTGAGAAAAAAAACTACATGAGATCTTGTCACATCCTGTAAAATATCGTCAACAATGGCCAAATAAGTAAAAAAAAAAAACTACCAAAAAAACAATGAGTTGACACTGCGACCCATACGGCAATGTATGGACCGATTGGTCAGCTACTTAAAAGTGTGTGGATCAAAGCGAAGCTGATGTCAATATCCTTTTGGAAGATGACCTTCAATTGAAGGTGAATTGATATGTATTATATGTTGTGGTTACCTATAAATGTTCACATCTTTGTCCTATGGTCTTTAAGGATAGCTGTCTAGCTTACCAAACTTCATTATCTTTCTTTTATGTTAAAATAAGGCATAAGGTAAGTTAATAAACTTTGTCATATCAACTTGAAACTTTAAGTTAGTACATACATTATATGTTCATAAGGGACGACATCAAAAGATCAATGTAAGATAAAAAACTTAATTCAAATAGTTTTTTTTTTGGGGGGGGGGGGTTAAACTGCTGCAAGATTTGGTTATCCGACATTGATTTTTACATATATCCATATGGGTCAATCAATTTTTCCCAAATTAAGTTAATATGGGGGGTAGGGGGGTCAGTGAAAAAACTATTTGAATTAAGTTATTTATCCTTCATTGAACTTTTGATGTCGTCCCTAATGAGGTAAACTTTAGAAAACATAAATATACAAGTTTAGATTGTTGCCCCCGATTTCGCGGTTAACTGGACATGGGAATATATGATAGTGCGAGCGGGCCATATAGTGCTATATGCAAATTATAAATACATTAGACATGTTAGAATATACCTGTGATGAATTCAATGAATTCTTGTTTGTTGACCGAATCTATTCGTATCAACTCGGCACTCAATGATGCACAATGGAGTTTAACGACTGAGAAGTCTAGGGTCATCGGTACGTTTAAATTAAAGCACAATGTTAGCTTCCTGTAATACCAGAATCCATCTGCTGGTGGACATCGACCGCTTCCTAAAAAAGAATCAAATATAAATTTCATGAAAGTGTACAAATATACCATTTACTTAGTATTAGATAACATGTGCCTTTCATTCCTGTACTGTTTTACTGTCATGACACTTTGTGCCTTTATGTTATACACACTTTTATTGTTATGCATGACACGATTTGTCTTTGATTCCTGTACCATTGTAATGTCATAAAACAAATGTCTTTTATTTCTTAACCTTTTTTGGTATGACACTATGTGTCTCTGATTCCTGTGCCATTTACTGTCATGACACTATGCGTCTTTTGCCCTGTACCGTTTTACTATCCCGACACTTTGTACCTTTCAGTCCTGTACCGTTTTACTATCCTGACACTCTGTGTCTTTCAGTCGTGATACTATGTGCTTTCAGTCTTGTACTGTTTTACTGTCGTTACACTTTGTGCCTTAATGTCTTTCGTCGTTTAACTGTTGTGACACTTTTGGCCTTTAATTCATGCACCATTATACTGTCATGACACTATGGGCCTTTATATCATGTACATTGTACATTTTTAACGTTATAACACTTCGTGCATTTAAGTCTTGAACCGGTTTACTGTCAATACACTATGAGCCTTTTACAAAATGTATTTCTGTGCCGTTTTACTGTAAAAAAAAAAACTATGTGTCTTTTATTCCTGAACTATTTTACTGTCAGTCTTTTTCGTGTGTTATAACTATGTGTCTTATTCCTGTACCTTTTATCTGGCATTATGGGCCTATAATTATTAAATGTGGCCAATGAGATGAATCTTCACAAGAGACCAAATAACACAGATATTTAACAACTATTGGTAACCGTACGTCATTCAACATTGAGCAAAACCAATACCGCATGGTCAGCAATAAAAGGCCCCGAAACGACAAATGTAAAATCGTTCAAACGAGTAAACAAACGACCTAATTTATGTACACAATAATGAACGAAGAACATATATATATGTTAGCGGCAATAAGTGAAATTAGGCATTAAGCTTAAATCCTAGGCAATAAGCTAACGCCTAGGCATTAAGTCTATTGCCTAAATGGTGTTAGTCATTAGTCTTAAATCCTGAAAAATGTGTGCAGGCATTAAGCTTAATGCCTAAAATATTAATGCAAGTAAATAAAGGAAATTTATTCATTTAAATAAAAATATATTTGCTACATAATAACATTATGAGAACTGGGGCATGTTTATCGAAACTGTCATATTAAGATCGGCCCTATAAGATGTTTTTTAGGACAGAAATTATCAAAGGCGGATCCAGGCCCCCCTCTTTCGTGGGAAATTTGGTTGATTATATAGGAAATCATTGAAGCATGACTGGAGCGGGCCCCCTTAGGTCAGTCAGCGGGCCCCCCTTAGGAAAAGTTCTGGATCCGCTACTGATTATGATAAAATTAGGACCGACTTACGACATGTCTCAGCATGCACATCGAAGCTATTTCAGGATGATCTTAGTTAGGATGTCCTAACCGCTGTCCCAAGTATTGGCGTAAAAGAAAATAACAAATGAAAAAATTGAAATATTGTATCAAAATAAACCAACAACTTTATTAAAAACCCGATTTTAAAAATATTAGAAAATAACTATTAGTTTTGAATTAAAGGTAATAAAATAAGTTTGATATTTTAATTGTACATTTAAAATCTTTGAAACAAAACACAAGTCAAAAATATTTGAATTGAACAAACTAATTGTAAATAGTTCAAATTAAAGATATAATCGGTAAAATCATTATATGCTTTGAGGACGGTGAATTTGAATTGTCACGGTTTCATACTTAAAGTTTAAATTCAAATCTCGTGCAACTTTCATATAAATACTGAGTACTTCAACTATTTTATTTTATCACTGCAATTAACTTACCTTTGAATACATGTGTAAGCAAAAGAAAAAAAATCGAATTTTACCAAAGCAAAACTACAGGGCCCAGTTTCATCCTAAATATAAAAATGAAGATGTGGTATGATTGCCAATGAGATAACTCTCCGAAAGAGACCGGAAATGAAATCACTAATAAAATATGTTATTTGTATTAAAACGCATCAAATAATAATTTAAAATATGAAATTTGATGGAAATTTGTGTTAAAATCATTTTGTGATCACAAGTTGTGGAACTGTTAACAAAGAAAATTTACTTATCCAATACAAAAATTGGAAAATGGTGTGAGCAAAAAATACTATCTTAATTCTGTCTACTTTTGACCAGTTCAAACCAATGATTAGTATACTATACAAATCCTTGTTCAAACCAGCTCGACTAGTGATGTGTAAAAATTTTCGAATTAATATTATAATTACTCTATAGAATCTTTCCCCTTTTTTAATTTCATACAATCACTTTTTTTTTTAATCTTGTTACATATTTTTTAATATCGCAACATATGGAAAAGGCCAAGTTTGAGATAATTCTGTTTTAGCTGCTAAAATTACTTTTAAATAAACTTAGTATACTAAATTTGAAGATATGTCAAATGAATGTATATTCATACATGTAATATTAGAAAGATAATTAGGAAACGAATTTATATCAAGAATAAATCACCAAATAAGCATAGTTACATTCCAGAGTTTACTTATTGCCTAAAATTATGTTCGGCAATAGGATGAATAATCATCATCAAATTTCAGGAAATAAGCTTAAGGTCTGAAAATTCCAGGCATTAACGTAATGCCTAGGCGTTAGCTTGTTGCCTAGGATTTAAGCTTAATGCCTAATTTCACTTATTGCCGCTAACATATGCAATGTATATGGCTTGGGACAGGCACATATAAAAGGTGGCGGGGTTTAACATGTTAACGGGTGCCCAACCCTCCTCTAACTGCGTCGTATCTGTTAACTATTGAGACTTATATACCGTTTGCTTTCTAACAAAGTGACTTTTATATAGAATTGAAATAAGATGATTTAGTAATAAGGTATTTCTAATTGCATTTTTAAAAATTAATGCAAAGAAAAACTGCTTCGTTTGAAAGTATGCGTTCTTGTTGCCCTCCTGATTTGATGATTACTACCATATATAACGTACATAAGGATCTTAATGGGGGTTAACGGAGCAGAGGGAGGTAAAAAAAAATAATAAAAAAAAAAAAACGGATTAATGAAAATAAAAACTAGATAATAGTGGGGTGCTAAAATACAAAGAAAAGAGAAGAATGGGCTGAAGAGAAAATAAAACCTATTTAATTAAAGAATACAGAAATGAAGGACCCATAAGCTAGACCATCGTACAAGTAAAACTTACCATCTTTTGTGTAGTAATGTCTCCATCCTCCTTCCGTCACCTCCAGTTTTGTGTACATGAATGTATCACGGTGTAAAATGCATTTTTGTTTTTTAAAATGAAAGAAATAAGTTAAACATTCTGGATTAGAATAACATTTCACATGGCATTCTAATAATGACCTTGTATGTAATTCCTCAAGCGAATAATTCAGTCCATATTTTCCATCTAAATTTGGGTTGCTTTGAGCATAAAGTATGTTTAATGAAGAAAACAATGGAATGAACGAAAAGAGTACCAATATTGAATGAAATCTTTTAAAAAGAAACCGATACATTGTATTGATATATTTTCAAATGCTTTGCAATCTTCTTATGAATCTTTACTCAACAATGCAGCGGTCAATTTACTAAACACTGCAACGAACAGATATACTCAAGACTGCAGCAAACAGATATGATATTTGTAGAATACGTAACACGGTAAAATGCAATGTGAAACTAAGTCCTGTTCTGATTGCTTGAAAATCATTATCGATCTTATGTTATACAAACGACTTTGGTCTTCGAACCTTGGAAAGAATTAACTCTATTTCTGGGTTGTGTAAGTTTAATTGGAAGGCAGTGATTTACTGATATTCAAATCTAGTTGATCAATCATAATGATGCAAATCAAGGTAGAAAATTAAAAAGAGGGAACAGCATGAACTCAAAAGGGAATAATTGCATAAAAGAAAGCAATTAAAGGGCCAAAAACTTTGAAATAGGATAATGATATTAAGATTGTCATGAATGGCATCAAAGACCAATCAGATTTTTTTTTTTTTTTTTTTTTATGAAAGTCATATTGATGAAATATTCTTCCCGATTGAAGACAGTCAAAATGCACAGAGTATCATGGACTGAAACAATGAACTGACAGGGGAGATTCTCGAAATGAAGTTCACTTCATGAAATATAAGTAAAACTGCACCGTGTGTATGAGAATATAGAAAACTTCATTACAAGAGAGCTAGATTTCAATGTCAAAACAGTTTCGTTCCAAAATTTGTATTGTTTGCATCAGAGACCGGATGGTTATATAAGTTACACAGTGTGCTATCGACCCAATACGATGTACAACACATGGATGGTGTCAGTAAACTCCATATAAAAGTACCTCGGACATATTATAACGTATACAAACTTAAGTATAATTGCTTTAAAATGGGTTTAAATTGTTGAAAATATGTTGAAAATAAAAATATGTTTCTATTATGCAAGTGGATAGACAGTATATATTTCACAATGAAATACAAATGTACCTGATATGTCGAGGGAGCAATTCCTCTGAAAACAAATTTCCTATTTTCAAAGAAGAGGATACAAATTTTGATAAGGAGTGTTCAGATGCAGGTAAAACTACTGACAAGGAAAGAACCGTTCTGAAGCAGCGTGAGATATTGACAGCTGGAACCCTAAAAAAAAATAATCAGTTGAAAAGAAAAAACATTATTTGGCGAGCTAGTGCTATGTTGATACAGTCTGCTAAAATTTCAGATTCTTATGAAAGGGTACATGTCTGTCAAAATTTCAGAACACTTAATGTTCGCAGTTTGATCAAATTTCACATGAGAAAATTTATTGAAATTCAGTGCATCAAAATCATTAATACGTTTATAATCGCTAGGTGAAACAAGTAGAACGTCGTTGACACTCCTGCCATTCACTGTACAGAATGTGAATTTTCCAACACGATTTCCGAGTCTTCCATTAGCAATTATAGTATGTTCAGTATTATAACATAACAGTAAAAGTTTTCGACCAAATGCGTTAACGGTTTTGTCTACGGAGTGCCTTTTCGGAACAATTGGGGTTTCCACGTGGTCTACACTATCTAAATACAGATCTAAGTTATCATTTGATAAAACATCATCAACTTCACCAATACGACTATTTAAATGTAGGTCGTCACACACTGAAAATTAACCCTTTTCTTTATACTCTAAACAAATACGCTCTATAATATCATTAAAATCAACTTCACATTTGTTATAAAAAGTTTGATTTTTCATGTGTAATATAAGAAAAACATATGTAGATACATGTATCATTTTGATTTAGTTTAATTATAACAATACCACAGTCTATCTCTATATCTATGGAAATACCATCTGTTAACTTTGTTTTACAAAAAAATAGCTAATCCACCTTCACTTCGAGTACCTATTTTAACATTTCTATTTAAACATATAAGTTTCACGAAACCTTCTATTTCTATCATATTTTTTTCTTGTGACCAAGTTTCACAAAAAGCAAAATTTCGTATGTACAGTATTTACCAAATTCAAAAAAACATTGTCTTCATAACAAGAATTTAAACCATGCACATCCCAACTTAAACATTTTAAATTGCTCAATTGTTCCCTGTGCTGTAACTATGGGACATACTCTTTACCACCCACAAAACTTTTGTCCTTCATAAAATATGCCTTGATATCCCTGGAGCGCAGTTCCTTCAGTAATGGTAATTTTTCTGTTCTACGTTTTTGCATTTCTAATGATACTAGTATTTGTTCAGAAATTCCAAAAGGTGAATCTTTCAAATTCTTTGAACTTTTCCTTACAAGATCCCGCATCTCAAAATTTGCAAACTTTACCAGGGTTGGTATATTTTTTCAGCTTTCTTTCTCAATCTGAAAGAATCAAGTAATGAAATTTTATTTGCAGGGTTTTTAATTTTTAAGTATTTACCACAAAATTCCAAAACCACATCCGAACACAGATCCGTTTCATTTTCCGGAATATTGTGAAATATAAGATTATTTCTCATAGAACTCATATGGACATGAGTTAACTCATTTTGTAACCTGTCATTTTCCTTTTTTACTTGGTCTATTGTTTTGCTCAACTTTTCATCATTCACATGGTTGTTTTTTAAGGGCATCCGATACAGTTTCTCGATAAAATGTCATTTTTATAATTTTGTAATATGTTGTAGACCTTGACGAGTTATAAAATAAAACACAAAATAAAACATAGGTCACCGTGCTTGTTTTCGAGAAAATTGAGGCTCAAAATTGGGCATTTGTGCAATTTTGTAAAACAATTAGGCAATGTTATAAATTTTTTGGAGCAGATATTTTTCGTCGTAAATTATTAAGATCGGGTTCAATCTTAAGCTGTGATAAGTGACAAAAAGGAAAAAAAATAAATCACTACACGAATAACTATACAATTATTCAAGCTTGGCTTGACATTGCGGACCAGATGCTCAAAGTGGTATGTTTTTAAACCTAAAAAAATACGGGTGTATAAACATATTGTTGGCTATTGCCTTTTGTTAGGTAAAATACGTGCAACGTTGAGGAAGTAAGAATTTTGTTCTTTTATATAGCGGTCTGATCTACATTTTCGGTATTAGTGTTAAAATATCATTGGTTTCCTGTGTTGCAATAAAATGTCATGGATGATGAATGATAATAAAAATGATAATTGACATGCATGATATTAGTAACACCAAAAGGGTCAGTCGTCTTGAGATTGCTCACTTTACATTATTTTGTTGAAGATCTCAAAGAAACAGTAATTTGTTTTATTTCTGTTAGAATCAAATGCATTAATATTAATGGTGTAGAAGTTAGCATGCGGGAGAAACATAAATTGGAGCATCGAAATTCCACATTACGTTTCTTATTACGGAAAATTACACGCATTACGTCCCGCGAATAGTGACGTTTTGCGGGAATATATTTGATAGAGATTTTTTTTGCGTTTCAAATTCGTTACTGATATACTGCGTACTTAACTCTGACAAAAACGGTCGTCTAATGCCTTAATTTGTGGTGTTTTCTAATTTTGTCACTTTTGAATTCAAATGGTCTAACTTATTTTCAAATCTGTCTATTCTACTAAATAGTTCGTATACCCATTGTGGTCTTTGTTGCATAGTGGAAAGCATTTGGGGCGAGACGTGCTGCATATAAAAGGCATAGGAATCATTCCAGTGTTTGGCGTTGAACACATCTGTTGACTTTGACTATAACTTGGAAACATATTATGTGGATTAGGACAGTAAAAGTTAGTGTCTTGTGAAAAGCTAGACTGATTCATATTGTTCATTATGTTTTCTTGCAATGAACTGTTTTGTTCTCCGTTATCCAAGTGAGTACTCAGTCTGATTAACTGTTTATTTACATTTGTAATGTCACCTTCCTTAATACATGTTGATTGCGTTTTACTTTTTATTGTTTCGCTTTCTTTAACTTTGGTTTCTTTTCATCGAGATCATTTGTAGCACTATTGTCACTCGTGTTACTAACATTGTTTCTTTTCTTCCCCTTTTTTGGCATATTTCACATATAAAATCATAGCTTTGTCTCTCGACTAAAAACCTCGACTGTCCATTACATGTCACGTGTCAGTACCATTATGTATTATTTGTGAATTCGAGGATTAAGTCTACAAATGAGGCAGAGGAAGCCGTGTCTATTGCTTCTTTAACTTCTAGTTCTGGAAGATATATTAATGGAACCAAATCCGAAAAGTTTGGATTTTTAATGGAAATAAAATCATCCATATATCTGAATGTAAAAGTATATGATCCGGCTTCTTTGGTATTCTTATTTTTGATAGAAGAAACTGCGACTCATATTATTATTACAGTAAAAATAGGTCAAGGAGAGGCGCACAGTTCGTTCCCATTAGAATGCTGACAATTTGTTAAAAAGGTCTACCTCAAAATTTAACAAATTTGTTGTCAATAAGAAACTCCAGCACACTGGTCACTTGTTCTTCTGTGTAGCATATTTTACCTTTGTGTTCACTATTAACAAAATATGCTGTGTGGTATACATTTATAGCGTATTTGTATTGAAAAGCATTGTCGATTATTTCTTTTAGACAATTTTTCAATTTTACATGGGGTTTGGTGGTATATAAGGGTAAAAAATTGAAACAGTTTTGATAGAGTTAAATTCACTAGAAAGATCCAGATTTTAAATTATCCTTGAGTTCTTTATGGTGTTTTTTTAATCCATGATTTAAACCCTCGGAGTTTATACCACTATACGAGTAAACAGTTTCACAGTATATTTCTTGAGGCCCTGTTTCATTGAGGACAGATTTTAGTCAAAATCTAATGTGAAATATCTTTGTAGAACATGCAGATGAGCCGGCAATGTACAGTTATTTGAACGAAGTTTTGTGAAGCTAAGGTATCCAATACAAACAACGACGTTACGTAACTCCGTTTTATCATAAATGTTCCATTTAAACAAAAAACTGGCCAGGATATTTGAGCTTATAGATCATAATACAACTTTCAAAATAAATATGCACATGAGCTAATATCCCGAACATACTAGCATATTAAATAAAAATAAAAACAACTAAAGGCTCTTCACGTGTTGTTCTACATTTCGGCAAAATATCCTTATATAAGGAACTATATCTTTAAATGAGAGATTTGCTTGTTAAAGAAAGTATAATATTTTAAACGTTCCAATAATATCGTAGATGATTTTTGTCTTTGTAAGAGAGAGGGTAAAAATACCAAGTGATTTTCAAATTCGTAAGTCGAAAAATAAATTGACAAGGCCATGGCAAAGAGTAAAGAAAGTCGAAGACTTAAGCAACACAAACCCAACCAAAGACCGTGCATGTTTGATAGCATGTCCTCCGAAAGGGTAAGTAGATCACGTGACATCTGTTGTGTTGTTCATGTAAAAATAAACCATGTTAAAAGTTCAATTTTGTATACGAGGAATAGAGGACAGGATTATAAAATGACAAACATATACAAACTAGAGGCTCTAAAGAGCCTGTGTCGCTCACCTTGGTCTATGTGCATATCAAACAAAGGACACAGATGGATTCATGACAAAATTATGTTTTGGTGATGGTGATGTGTTTGTAGATCTTACTTTACTGAACATTCTTGCTGCTTACAATCATCTCTTTCTATAATGAACTTGGCCCAGTAGTTTCAAAGGAAAATATTTTGTAAAAATTTACAAAAATTTACAAAATTTATGAAAATCATGGAATCTCACATATTTGAAAAACGGAAGGAACACAGTAAAATAATGTACAAAAAAGATAATAATATTCTTCACTATATTTGCGATACAGAGCTGTTAACATGTATTTGTTAAGTTGTAACAGTATAAGACGTACAGAGATGACGATCTCAAGGGCCCATCAACATATGTTTTAATAGTCTGTTGCAAAAAAAAAGTATTATATATAGAAAACAACCAAGGTAAGTTTATAAAGGATAAAATCCATAAACACTGACAAAATCAAATGTAAGGCTATATAGCTAGCTAAACCTCCCATGACTGTTCTTTCGTTGTATAACTGTCAAACTTGGGCGTGCAATCCATACAGACACAATTGGTTACTGTAGCGATAATTGGAAAAAATTTTAAAAAATGGGTTAATAATCTACTGGCCTCAAGTATCACACCAACAACCTTTTTTTTTTCTAATTAAACGAAGGGAAAATACTTGTATGTTAATATTAATTAATTCGTTTGACATTCAATTTCCGTACACTGATTTTAAAATCATATTCTAACTACACATATGTACTACATTGTACTACATTACCCCCAAGAACAACTAGTAAAAGAATAATATGCAACAATATTTTACCATAGAACAACCAAGGTAAGTTTATAAAGGATAAAATCCATAAACACTGACAAAATCAAATGTAAGGCTATATAGCTAGCTAAACCTCCCATGACTGTTCTTTCGTTGTATAATTGTCAAACTTGGGCGTGCAATCCATACAGACACAATTGGTTACTGTAGCGATAATTGGAAAAAATTTTAAAAAATGGGTTAATGATCTACTGGCCTCAAGTATCACACCAACAACCTTTTTTTTTCTAATTAAACGAAGGGAAAATACTTGTATGTTAATATTAATTAATTCGTTTGACATTCAATTTCCGTACACTGATTTTAAAATCATATTCTAACTACACATATGTACTACATTAATATTGTACTACATTACCCCCAAGAACAACTAGTAAAAGAATAATATGCAACAATATTTTACCATAGAAGATACAAATTATATATTTTTTTTAAATCTATGGGGAACGAGATCTTATATTTTTGCAAAAAAAAAAGTTGTATGCTATACAATTCAGTTGAATGCAAATATTCAGTACACGTACCTAAAATCTCGACCGATCCAGATTGATTTTCGGGATAATTGTATTCACTGTTTATAGGGCCAAAAAGATTTTAAAAAAAATGCATTTTTCTTGTTTCAGGACAATAACTTGGGTAGAATTCTATGGATCTCTATAAAAGTGTACCACAAAGTTCTATTTGTATTTTACAAATGACAGTTAGGAAATAATTTTTTGGGTAATGGCTAAAACCGTTTAGAAGAGGGATGAAAGATACCAAAGGGACAGTCAAACTCATAAATCCAAAACAACTGACAACGCCATGGCTAAAAACGAAAAAGACAAAAAAAAAAAAACAACAACACACACGACACAACATAGAAAACCAAAGAATAAACAACACGAACCCACCAAAAAACTAGGGGTGATCTCAGGTGCTCCGGAAGGGTAAGCAGATCCTGCTCCACATGTGGTACCCGTCGTGTTGCTTATGTGATAACAAATCCGGTAAATAGTCTAATTCGGTAGGTCACATTCATGAAAGGGAAGGGGATTGTAGTTACGACGTAAGGAACATGTCCGATATCATTTGTGAAACGGTTATTCCATAACGGTCAACCAACTCGTGATGGCGTCCGTAAAATTTACGAAGGGATGATTTCAACTTCACCATTTGGAACTCTTGGTAAAATAGCTTCCTTGTGAGCAGCAACCCTCTATCAAGAAAATCATGATAGGAAATGCAAGCACGGGAATATCGTATCAATTGGGAGATATATACCCCGTATGCAGGTGCTGCTGGAATGTTGCTACTTAGAAATGGAAAGTTCACAATTGGAAAGCTGAAATCATCTCTTTTGTCGTAAAGCTTTGTTTTCAACCGACCCTCAGTGTCAATTTCTAGATGCAAGTCAAGATATGAGGTCGACTTAACTGTATCTGTAGTATCCTTTATCTCTAGCTCGATTGGATAGATGCGCTCCACATAGTCACCAAATTTTGAATTATTTAGTGAAAGAACATTATCTATATAGCGAAAAGTGGAGTTAAAGGATATTGATAACTTCTTATCTTTCTTCCTAAGAAGTTCCTGCATGAAGTCAGCCTCATAATAATAAAGAAACAAGTCGGCAAGTAGAGGGGCACAGTTTGTTCCCATTTGAATGCCGACAGTCTGTTGAAAAACACGTCCTCCGAACGTAACAAATATGTTGTCAATCAAGAAATCAAGCATCTTGATAATATCAAATTCAGAGATTTTTTTGTAGGAATCAGAGTGATCCTTTAGGCATCAAAAGGGACAAAAATTGGTAGACGCGATGTCTAATTCATAAATATTTATTTGAATTGTTTTTATTGCCAAAAGTTGGTTTCTGTTCTTATTGTTGTTGTTTTTTTTATGTACTTTTTTTCAACTTATTTTGATTAAATATAGATTAGTTTGCACCTGTCCTAAGTCAGGAATCTGATGTACAGTAGTTGTCGTTTGTTTATGTAATTCATACGTGTTTCTCGTTTCTCGTTTTTTTTTTTTTTTTTATTTAATATAGATTAGACCGTTGGTTTTCCCGTTTGAATGTGACCTACCGAATTATACTATTTACCGGATTTGTTATCACATAAGCAACATGACGGGTGCCACATGTGCAGCAGGATCTGTTTACCCTTCCGGAGGAGCTGAGATCACCCCTAGTCTTTGGTGGGGTTCGTGTTGCTTATTCTTTAGTTTCCTATGTTTTTGTGTTAAGGGCGGCAACTCTGAAAAACAGATATCCAGTTTTAAACTCTCGAAACATGCTGGTATAGCCGAGAAAGAAGGACAATCTAACTTGAAGTGAAAAATATTCTCAGTCGCATTTGAGGAAAATTAGGCAGATTATTCGTTCTTGTTCAACATTTTTAGCCTTGAAGAGCGGAAGTCGTCCAAGTCTGATAACAGACATATGTTAATAGGTTTATAGTTTCTGACCTACTCTGAATCCGACTGGATTTCCATCGCTGTCTACTAATTTTATTTAGTTTCCATTCTCCTCGAAGCACTAGGTGATCAAATCTCGAATTTAGGAAGTTGTTGGTGATTTAACCCAATAGGAACTGTAAAGGTTACACGCTAGCAAATAAGCATTAATATGAGGGTATAATATTTAGCATGATCGAAATCTTCATTGACCTTAATAATATTAGTTAAATGTGGTGTGTTTGTGACCTAATACGATATATCTAGGGTCAATAAATTCCATATGGGGTGAGAGCGAAGTTATGTATATACATAAAGTGTATGGAATTTGTTCACAAAGAGGTAAGATATGGACATCACCTTTCAAACTAGATAATTCTCGCAGACCAACAACGACGTCGGGGAATCACATTTGTAATTTAGATATTTTGATTGAATACATTTTTTCGTTACTTCGTTACCTAAGAGACAATTTATGAAGTATTATATGTATCTGGTTATACTTTAATTGATAGTTTGTTTAGTATATTTTATCTATATTATCATGATCGTTCTTAAATTATTCAATGTTAACTGTTTTAGTCAGTAAAACATGTACCACAGAATGACAACACACACAACTGTGGTTCTCATAGTTATTGCTATAAATGTTTTGACCAGTTACTGTACACCGACGAAAGAAGATATTCAAAATGTGTACAAAGATATTTTTAACAACTACGACAGAAGAATAAAACCAAGGAGGAATCTACAAGACATTGTTAACATGAAGTTTACTTTCTCGCTTGTGTCTATAACGGAAATTAAAGAAAAGTCTCAAATGTTTACTGTTTATGGTTTCTTCGAAACTCGTTGGAAAGACGAATACTTACAATGGAACTCTTCTGACTATGGAGGCGTGAAAAATATAACAACATACCAAAATAATGTTTGGAGACCAGAAATATCAGCTTTGAATACCATGATCAGGCTTAATCTAATAGGCGATCCTGCACTTCCGGTTATTATTAACAACGACGGAACCGTTCGATGGTTCGCCGGAGAACATTTTTCAGTTTTGTGTAAGCTACATATAAAGTATTATCCGTTTGACAAGCAGGAGTGTAGTCTAATTGTGGGAGTGTGGGGTTATGGTGTGGAAGACATTACATTTGGTACTTTAGATGACAAAGTAATGTTCGAATTCTACGAACCGCATGTCGAATGGGAAGTGATGGACACGCTTTTGACAATAGACAACTGGGGAGATACGCCATTACTCCGTGTGAACTTTTTTCTAAGACGCATGCCGGATTTTACAGTGCTAACATTTCTTGTGCCTATAATTTTATTATCCTTTTTGAATTTAAGTGTCTTCATCACACCAGTTGGTGAAGGGAAAATTGGGTTTTCCATGACAGTATATTTAACATTTGCCGTGTTTCTTGGGAGTCTTAGCTCTCGCCTGCCTCCAAATTCTCACGAGACGTCAATATTGACAGTGTATCTGACGGCCCTAGCGGTATTATGTACATGCATAGTTCTTATTTCTGCTATACAGACGCGTGTTTATATACGATATAAAGACCGACCAATTCCATCTTCTTTACGTTTTCTAGCAAAACGACATTCGTGGTTTTGTTTATCATGTTGTCGCAGGAAAGACAAATACTTGCTGAATGAAAATTCAGTCACCAGTGAGGATAGCAATACAATTAAAGCAGATGGAAAAGATTCAGATTTTGATAACTTGAAGATCACGTGGGATGATGTCATGAATGGACTTGATTCCCGGTTGTTTTGGTTATTTATATCAGTTGTTGTTACCCTAACCTCGTCATGTTTTCTTACCTTGTTTTTGTCATCACAAAATACCTTTAAATATTTCTAATATATACCCTTTCAGTATTCCGTATAAACACAACTGTTGATTTTTATCGGATAAACGATATCTAAAGTTTCTTGTTATTTCTCTAACTGTACAAACAATATTATAATTATTTTCAGATACATGTATGAAATTTTTGTTAATCAATTCACATGCTTTACAATCTTTTTAGTGAAATATTAATTGGTCATTATTGATGTCCTATTTTAGGACCTGTTTTTGTATTATAATAAAGGATTTATTATCTTTAACATTGGTTTTGATATACTCGGCAAAAGTTACAACAAAATGTGTTTACAATATAATGCTCCCATTCTAGTAAATATAAAAGGATACCTGTCCTCGGGTATAAATCAGTGGAACGGCACATACATGTACCTACAAAAAGCGACATTTAGAGGTAAACATTCAATGTAATCTTTAACACGTTTCTATACATGTTCTATACGACAAGCTGTAAATCATAAGGAGTCTTGACGGGTTGTGAATATGATTTATTTAAGACATAACACACTACAATGCTGTAACTTAAGACAGCTGCTGGTGAGGTTCCTGGTTTGGTACATGTACATTTACATTTTTTGCGGTTAATCGTTAACCTTTTTTGAACACGCTTCCGTTTTAAAATAACTTAGTGGAATAACTAAGAGTCGAATTATAAACAAAAATAAGTTCATCCGGCGTACAGTAATTATTTACTCGATTATCCAAAATATGAACGAAGAATGATATCGATTATTGATAGTAATTTATTATTAATTTCTATATCACAGCTAAAAAAAAACCTGCAAAATTGCTAGAAGTAACTTGCAGTTGTTTTCTTACGTCCGGAATGAAATATTTAGTAATGAGTCGTTCGACTCATCTTCGTTACAGGCTTCTCTGGAGTAGTGGACTGGATTGTAATCCTTGGCTATAGTGCCTAACAAGATTTTGTGAGGTAGACGAAATTGACTTTAAAACGATCGTATTGACTTTTGATGTGCAGAAATAGGCAGATCGGACATATTTTGACTTTAGTTACTTACTTCTTAAGTTTGGGATTAATTGTAATCAACATATTCCAATGAGACTGAAAAATGCTTTTTTTTATTATGATAAATAATAATTTTACCTGCCGTAGTCGTGCGTAAAATATATTTCGGTATTTCTCTTACGAAAATGACTTGTTTAATGGAACAAAACGTATTATTTGTAAACTTTCTCTTTACTCTTCACAATAGGCTTTTAAAAAATAACCATTCCAACTGTATATTCCGAAAATTTTGTGAAAATCGAATAAGTGGCAATTCTTACCTTTCATACCTTAACTTTCATTGATAAAACATAATATTGACTCGTCCAGTGTCCAGTTTGAAGGTCATTTTATTTACCGGTCACATTCATGCACGTTCTAATTAATCAATAGTCATGTATGAAAAGCATAAACAAGTTTGAAGGTAAACTAATAACAACTTAATCCAATCAAATTGCCTACGATTCAATAACAATGACCAGTCCACATCATAAAAATGTATAGGGGTAAACTGGGTAGGGAGAAAATGTCAGATATATTAAGTTCATTATTTTGCAATAACGAGTAAAAATTTGTTAACCAATAGATTTGTTATAATTTCATAATCATGTCGTTATGTATTGGTATAGTTTTTGGATCTTTCATTAGCGTATTTAAGGCTGTAGAAAGTTTGGCCTTCAAAAGTCAACATAATCATTGACTTTATAAAGAAAATTCGCCTTTTTAAAACATTGAATGTTAAATTCACAAATAATACGCGACAACAAATCAAAATCATTTCTTAAAACACTGCAAAAAAAAATAATTCTGATTGATGCAGTGGTATTGTAATAAATTGCACTGGAGTGAACAGTGGTACATCAAACGTCGAATTCCCTCACACAATGTTATCACACACTATAGTGAAGTTGGTAATTAAAAAATTAAACAATTTATCAATTTAGAGAATTATGTCTGATAGAAGCTTGACACGGAACATAATTAACAAAGACGGCGTTCTAGGTATTGCCAAACATTTTGCCTTGCAACAAGACAATAACAATCAAAACCAAGGAGTAAACAAAGACTCACAAAACCAAAAGACATTTACATCAACAGTTATAAATAATAAATAAGAAACAACACGAACTCCATTAAAACCGGGAGTGAAATCAGATGCTCCAATAGTCTTTTGGAGGACCAAACCTCCAAATTCAACAAATATGTTTTCAATTAAACAGTCCAGCATGACAGTGATATCCTCTTTTGTGTATTTTTTGCTTGACTCTGTGTGATTTTTCACAAAGTAGGCTGAATTCCTGCCCAAAACTAGATATTTAAAACGTCTAGTGCCCTTTTTGTTAAAGAAACATAAGCTGACGAGTTCTTTCAGTCGAGCGTTAAGTTAAGTATGTGGAATAGTGGTATAAACAGTTGAAAAATCAAAGGTTTTAATGTTGGTACAATGTTTTAATGATCGATATTGTAAATTCACCAATAACTCTTTTGAATTTTTCAGTATCCACATCTGATTAACACCACTTCTTGAATATGTTCTTTCGAAATATTTCTGAAGTCCTTCTTTAACTGCAGTGAGTATGGCAGTAAGGACTTTAGAAAGGGGTTTAGTGGAACACTTTGAAGAACCTGCAATATACCTTTCCTTATAAGGATTCTTGTGAAGCTTGGGAATCCAATATAAGGAAGGAAGATCCTGGTCTTCATCCTTTGGATTAACACTAAAGGAGATTAGAACCGAAATGTGGTTTTCAAGGATTTCCTGCTTCGTAAGCGTACTTAGTGTATATGTAGGATTTCCAAGTGTGTTATATATCGCGAGTTCTTTAATCAGACAGTCAATGTAGTGTTTCTTGCAATCAAAAACAATATTGTTTGAGGCTTTGTCAGCTGGAACGACAACATATTTGTCATGAAGGCAAGACAACTCCTCTATGACCTGATGGTCTTTAAAGATGGAACTCTTATCTGAATCAATGACCTCACTGATTTTACCCACTCCGAAAGAGTGTCAACTTCAACCTTTTCTCTTTTTGCCCAGTCTTTTGCAGATTCCTCAACAGAATCCATTAGTAGTTTGAACTTCTTCCTCCAATTGATTGGCTGTGGCTCTCTGTATTTAGGACCCTAACAGGTGGATGTAAAGAGTCTCCCATATTAAATGTATGTCATCCGATCAGATGTAAGTTACTGTCTATAAAATAAACACCACAGATGTAGTTCGCCCCCGGTTCAGAATTTGAAAAATCCAGAAGGCCTTATTTCAATACTAAAGTCACTCTTGCTGGTGTATACAATACGGAATAGGTCTCCAGATGCCTTAAATTGCCATAATGAGGTCTCTTTTCCCATAGCGTTAGTATTTCAAATATTTCTAAATTTTCTTTGTATGTTTGTTCGCATAGTTTGTAATATCGATATGATCTTAAAGAAAGACACCGCCTTGTTTTCTTTACCTTAAAATTCCACGAAAGTATAGGGATCAGCCAGTCTAGAAGTCAAAGCTTCAGTATTGTCTACAATTTGTCTATACATATTAAAAAGGAGATGTGGTATGATTATCAACTCAAAAAGAGACACAGAAATTAACAGCTATAGGTCATCTTTCTGCTTTTAACAATGAACAAAGCCCATACCGCATAGTTAGCTATGAAATTCCCCGAAATTACAAATGTAATACAATTCAAGAAGAAAACTAAAGGATTGATTTATGTACAAAAAATGAACGAACAACAAATATGTAACACAAACAAACCACAACAACTGAATTACTGGTTCCTGACTTGGGAAAGGCACATACATACATTTTCAGGCTTAAACATGTTATCGGGATCACAACCCTACCCCGTTTGTTGAAAGTCATGAGCTCTGATTCAGTGGTTAACGTTGGTTGTTGTCAGTCATATTAGTTTTCCGTTTACTGTTTAGTATAAAAAAAATCACGCCATTAATTTATTGTTCGTTTGAACTGATTCACATTTTGTCATGACGTAGCCTTTTGAAGCTAACTTTAAAATATTGGTTTATTCATTTTTAGCGGTACGGTATGGTGAAATAAAGCTGCTTAAATCCATCCAATTTGGACTCTTTTGGATATTTGAAGCTATAAACAATCACACCACATCCACCTATTCTAATAATTTATTTATTGACGCAATAAACAACATTTTATGTTCTTAAATGATAGCCTAAAAATATTAAGTGAGCCACTTACATTCTTTTTGTATAGTTATGTTATGATAATGAAAACGTTGACGGAATCTCTTTTTGTATAACGCTTTAATGCTTGATACAAAATGAGACATGAAATATCTGCAAGGTCAACTTTTTTTTCATAGAACTGTATAAAAGATGTGCAATTCTTATCATGACTTTGACATTTCAATGCTTAAACCAGGAAATTATCAGGTAAATCCATCGGCAATTATTTTATGCGTATTCATTATGACGAGAAAACTTTAACAATCTTAAATGAAATAGATTGGTCCCGCAAGTGAGGCCGAAAAAATGGATGGGAATAGGCCGATTATAAATGAGGGCTTGTTGGACAAGGGACATAAATAAAGCCTTTCAGCAGGCCACTTACGAATCACTCAAGCCGAAGGAGTATTAGCAAGTCTTCTTTGGCGTACATAGAGTATAGCACTCTGCATACACGAGACATCGGAGTATCATTCCATCCGGTAGCGGCTGAGTATTTTTACATGATACCCGTGCAGCCAAAGGGACGACCCATTTGACAAGGTTTTGCTTTGTCAGAACGTATTGGTATACCCTTGTTATACCTTGGGGATTCAAAAATGTGTGAAATTGATCTTTGAATTCATAAAATGCTACATTAATATTCAGGCGCGGATCCAGGGGGTGGGGTTGGTTGGAACCCCCCTTATTTTTGGACGATCAATGCATTTGAATGGGGACATGTAGTTGGAACCCCACCCTTTGTCTTGGGTTAGGAACCCCCTTTAAAATGGCTGGATCCGCCCCTGATATTTATTGTACTTTATAAATATGTTACATGGAATTTTAAGTCACTAAAATGAAATAATAAGATCCATTTCAATGATTTGTTTATACTTTATATGTCTTTATCAGGTTGCTTGATTTTAATTCCTTACGTTTTGTTTAGTACATTCCAATTAATTGATTATATGTTGCTTAACGTCGACCACTGGTAGTACATTCGGTACTAGTGTTGTTGTCGCGTATACTGTTATCCCATATGCGATGTGTTTGTATATTAAAATCATATATCAAAGCCAATCAAATGTGAACGACGTTTGTTTTCAATTTTATCTTAAATATAATTTCTTCCTGCATTTGAATTTCAAATAAATCAAACTGCAAAAATAGATAAATCAAACAATCATGTTTTATTATTTATTACAATTGCTTGACAGATTATGACATGCTAATGTAAATTTTATCATAGTTAGAAATTTAACCTCTTAATATAATCACTACATATGAATTCACGACGACAATTATACAAATTGATATTGTTATAAATTGGCATTTATTAATAACACGACTACATGTCATAGAAAAAATATTGATAAATATAGAACAATATTGAAATTAAGACATTAGAAACGGATTTAAGTTTTAACGTTCTCAGGCATTAACATTAAGGGCATACGATACCGTTACAGGGGAGGTAATGACGTTGCTAACGTAAAATGTTATTTTCGCGACGTCAAACTATGACATATCGGGAAAAGATGCATTTTTGACTGATTGTTATCATTCAAACTGATTTAATTTGAAAACGAGTGCATGAACCCTATTTGTTAAAACGACATTTTGTTTCATTATGTGGACCAAATTTTATAAAACTGTAAATAGCGGAATTTTTTTTTAATTTTGATAAATATACAGCAAAAAATTACGTTTTTTCTCATTTCATGACCATTTGATAAATATGAGTTATTTCTGAATAATTTAATTTTGGACGTAACGCGTCTTCTGATTGGCTGACGTTATTTTGTTATCAGCCCATAGACATAATTTAGTCACGTGATCGTGACGTCATCAACGTTTTTTCATGGTTTTCTATGGTTTAAAATGGAATTTAGAATTAAATTATAAGAAATGACTGTAATATTTTTTCTGTCTATTCGAAATAACATAAAAAATGTAGTCAAATTTTTTATGTTATTTCTTCATGGACAGAAAAAATATTACAGTCATTCCTTAAATAAAAAATGCATACATTTTAGGATACTTATAAAATACAAAAATTACAAGTCATTTAACAAAAAACAATTTGTGTTTATCTTTTAAAACAAAAATGTTATGGCTTTCTTTTGAAAGTGAAAATACGGCCACAAATCCGAATTTTAACGTAATATACAAAATTTCGACCTCATTTAACTCAAAAAGTAGCATCAAACTGTAAATACGGAATCAAAACGGTATTGTATGTCCTTAAGTATTTTGGCTATCTATATTGGTCCGTTTACGTCATTTAGCATTTAACGTTTTTACGTATTTATACATCCCAGGTTTTCAAATGATTATGGGTGCAATCAACAGTTTTTTTCTATGACGTCATATTTTGAGGGAACATGCATATTAAGTGACCTTTAGTGGTGGACAGCTGATTAATAAAGATACTTGTATAAATCTAGATATCACTGGAATCAGAATGTTCTCTAGTTTATAATGAAATAAATATAAAGAGTACTTTTATCAGATTAAAAAAGTTCTATCCAAAGAAAGGGGAACAAAATGCCTACTTTGAACATAAAAAACCTGAAATCAGGTCATGTTCATACCCATAAAGACATGATACGTGCACATTTTTCATAATCAAAACTGTATGAAATTTATAGTTTTTTACCAGGCCTTTCAACATGTTCAAAAAAATCTTGTTTCAGGGTACGGTCTCCTGCTCCGAAATAGCTACAGTGGCTGCAAATAAGTTTTCATTTTTCACTGCCTAAAAAACAGGATGTTTACAGTGTTGTCTCCCCTCAAAACATGAATATTTAATATAATTTTTAAAATTACTTTAATCATTCAACCTGTTTTAATTGAAAGCTAATTAACTATTTTTTACAATCAAATACAAAAAACATGATACTTTTTCACCAATTAAGTAAATAAACAGGGGTTTCCCACCACGGTTATTTTTAGTCGGGGAATAACCCCTAGTTTTTTTTATACGAAACTGTTTATAGCACCCTATAGGTTTGATAGTTCCTGATGAAAATTAATTTCAGAAAAGGTGCTCCGAACGCATGCATTTTATAAAGTATAATAGGTTATTTTGCTTATTAAGAAAACGCTACTTTTTGCACTTTGATAGACTATGAACGTGGGACGAAAGATACCAGAGGGACAGTCAAACTCATAGATTGAAAATAAACTGACAATGCCATGAAAGTTATGATTTGATAAAACAATTTCAAGACAATTGAGTGAAAGATTATAACCAAACATCTTTTGATGTTTAACCGTACACTATATAATCACAGGTTGTGTGCTAGCTTATCATGAATTGCTAAAGAATATGTTAAACAAAAATCATATGTTCACATTTCTACAGCGTTGGAGATATCCGTGCAACATTGAATTAAGTATATCGTATAAACGTATGAAATTAATTTCAGTGCACAGGACGAGTACTGTTGGAGTTGAATTTGAATTTAACAAACGTAGTGTGGGAAGTCAAAAGCATTAAACGTCTGTGAGCAACCAAATCATATCAGCCTAAAGTAAACCTGTAAATTGTCCTTATTGTCTGGGTGAGTAACAGATGCATCTAAAACCGTCTTTAGCTATCATTGGTTGAGTGAGGAACATCTCAACCCGTCTATAGTCCTCATGGTTTGAGTGGGTAACATCTAAACCCGTCTATAGATTTTATTGTCTGAGTGAGTAACATCTAAACCCGTCAATGGTCCTTATGGTCTGAGTGAGTAACATCTAAACCCGTCTATGGACTTCATTGTCTGAGTGAGCAACATCTTAACCCGTCTATGATCCTCATTGCCTGAGTGAGTAACACCTTAACCCGTCTATCGACAGCATTGTATGAGTGATTATCATGTGAACCCGTCCTAGAGACAGCATTCCCTAAGTGAGTACTAGTAACACATAAACCCGTCTATCGACAGAATTCCCTGAGTGAGTACTAGTAACACATTAACCCGTCTATCGACAGCATTGTCTGAGTGATTAGCATGTGAACTCGTCTAGAGACAGCATTCCCTGAGTGAGTACTAGTAACACCTAAACCCGTCTAGAGGCAGCATTCCCTAAGTGAGTACTATTTACACCTGAACCCGTCTAGCGACAGCATTCCCTGAGTGAGTACTAGTAACACCTTAACCCGTCTATCAACAGCATTCCCTGGGTGAGTACTAGTAACACCTAAACCCGTCTATCGACAGCATTTTCTGAGTGATTAGCATGTGAACCCGTCTATCGACAGCATTCCCTGAGTGAGTACTAGTAACACCTAAACCCTTCTATCGACAGCATTCCATGAGTGAGTACTAGTAACACCTAAACCCGTCTATCGACAGCATTGTCTGAGTGATTCGCATGTGAACCCGTCTAGAGACAGCTTTCCCCAAGTGAGTACTAGTAACACCTGAACCCGTCTATCGACAGCATTCCCTGAGTGAGTACTAGTAACACCTAAACCCGTCTATTAACAGCATTGCCTGAGTGAGTACTAGTAACACCTAAACCCGTCTATCGACAGCATTGTCTGAGTGATTAGCATGTGAATCCGACTAGAGACAGCATTCCCTGAGTGAGTACTAGTAACACCTGAACCGGTCTTTCGACAGCATTCCTTCAGTGAGTACTAGTAACACCTTAAACCGTCTATCGACAGCATTGTCTGAGTGATTAGCATGTGAACCCGTCTAGAGACAGCATTCCCTGAGTAAGTACTAGTAACACCTGAACCGGTCTATCGACAGCATTCCCTGAGTGAGTACTAGTAACAACTGAACCCGTCTATCGACAGCATTCCCTGAGTGAGTATTAGTTACGCCTGAACCCATCTATCGACAGCATTCCCTGAGTGAGTATTAGTTACGCCTGAACCCGTCTAGAGACAGCATTGTCTGAGTGATTAGCATGTGAACCCGTCTAGAGACATCATTCCCTGAGTGAGTACTAGTAACACCTAAACCCGGCTATCGACAGCATTGTCTGAGTGATTAGCGTGTGAACCCGTCTAGAGACAGCATTCCGTGAGTGAGTACTAGTAACACCTGAACCCGTCTAGAGACAGCATTCCCTGAGTGAGTACTAGTAACACCTAAACCCGTCTATCGACAGCATTGTCTGAGTGATTAGCATGTGAATCCGTCTAGAGACAGCATTCCCTGAGTGAGTACTAGTAACACATAAACCCGTCTATGGTGTTCATTGTCTTAGTGTGTTACATCTAAATCCGTCAATGGTAAGCATTGTCTGTGTGAGTTACAGCTAGACCAACCTATTGTTATTGCCTAGTGATCAAAAAGTAATCTCGTCTATAGTCATCATTGCTTTAGTGAGTACTCACTTTTTTTCTGAGTGAGAAACATCTACCCAACTATAGGCATAATTGTCTGAATAAGTAAAACCTAAACCTGTTTAAAGTCACCCATGCCTGAGCGAGTATCATCTCAATCCGTATATAAAATTGAGAAAGGAAATGGGGAATGTGTCAAAGCGACAACAACCCGGCCATAGTCAGCATTGGCTAAGTTAAACACGTATAAAGTCATTAATGTCTGAATTAGCAGCGTCAGGCATAAATTACCTTAGCCGTATTTGGAACATTTTTTTTGAATTTTTGATCCTCAATGCTCTTCAACTGTATACTTGTTTGGTTTTATAATTATCTCTGAGCGTCACTGGTGATCCTTATGTAGACGAAACACGCACAAAGTGTATCAAATTATAAGCCTGTTACATTTGATAACCACTTAACCCGCCTATAGTCATCATCGTATAAATTAGCAGCATCTTAAATAATTTATAGTCATCAATATTCAAGTTACCAGCATCTTAACCTGCATATAGTCATCATTCCTTTTCCTTAATGAGCACCATCTTAACTAGTCTACAGTCATCATTGTCTGAGTGAGCAGCATCTTAATTTATCCAAATTCATCAGTGTCTAAGTGAGCAACATCATAATTCATTGATATTCATCATTGTCTAAGTGAGCAACATCTTTGTTTGAGTGAGTACATGTAACATCTCAAACCGTCAAAAATACAATTGTCTGAGTGATTGACC
This sequence comes from Mytilus galloprovincialis, assembly GCA_037788925.1. Classification (NCBI taxonomy): domain Eukaryota; kingdom Metazoa; phylum Mollusca; class Bivalvia; order Mytilida; family Mytilidae; genus Mytilus; species Mytilus galloprovincialis. Next base: position 45,060,283 of record CM075342.1, on the reverse strand, counting down.
CTTAAACCTATCTATAGTGATCATTTTCTGTATCATTTTAACTAGTATCATTGACTGAGTGAGTTATATCTGAACCCGTCTATGGTAATCATTTTCTGAGTGAGTAACATATTACCCAACTATAGTCATAATTGTCTGAATGAGTGAAACCTAAACACGTCTAAAGTTATCATTGCCTGAGTGAGTAACAGCTTTACCCGTCTATAGTCATAATTTAAAAGTGAGTAACAGCTAAATTCACCATTGTCTTAGAAAGTTGTTTGCAATCGTACATAATTCATAAATTAAAAACAAGTAGAACATGATCTGATCATACTTCCTCAGTGAGAAGAACGCTAATTGACAATCGACGCACTATGTCACCTTAATCTGCAATCAGATTGCCGATTGTCTCTGATTCATCGCTAAAAATTTCACAGTGACAGCCGACCTGAATAAAAGCAATAAAAGTTCAGTTTCTACGATATATGGTGATTTCCCGGCATATTTTAGAAAGTCGTTCCATATACACCCACCAAGTATCCTTTTTCCTCACTGGTCATACAAAAAGTCCAACCCAGTAAAGTACAATGCTAATGATTGGTCAACGAAACCACTTTACGTAATGAATTAATGCTGTGCATAAAGAATGAGATACTTGGTTAACTTGAGTGACTTTTTAAATACAAAACATAGAGAGGTGTGGTGACAACTATCCACCAGAGTTCAAACAACGAAGATAGTAGTAATTATTACCTTGTCATAAAAACAATTATCATACTTAGTAGTTATTCCGCAAACTAATTATAGTATTAAGTATTACTAGTGTTTTATCAATCAAATATATTAATTAACATTTGGTTTTGAATAAGTTAATTAAAGGTCATTGAAAGATGCCCATCTGCATTTAGGATTTCATAGTGACTACATGTACATGTAGTTGCGGTTTATGTTCAGATCCATGTTCTGTTTTTAACGCATCTTGATAAAAAAATATAAGGAAACTTGTTTACATATTTCTCTTAAAATATATGTTAAAAAGTTTTGTTATAATAAAAGATAAATCCATTATACGTCTTTCTATCAAAATATAAGATATCAGTTAATTAATTCTTTCTATTTTTATAGCAAAAAGTCATTCTTACTTGTCAACTTTCAATACAACATTATTCAAAAAATTATTAATATTTTACCACTTTTCGTTACAATATATGCTTTTTATTGCTAATTAAATTTTACATTTGACAATGTCATTTCTTATTATTCACCTTACAGTTTGAAATTAATCGGAATCGTTTACCACAACCACATTTTTGTGTTATAATAAATTGATACGTATGTTATGAGCATGCAAATAAGACACAAAACCACGCCTCCATTTGGATCTCTTTATATCAGTAAACATAATAAAATACAGGTTTTATATATTTGGGAATACTTGATCGTCCACTTTAGACCGGTAGAATAACTTGATCATCCGCTAAATTAATATTGAGAAGGATGAAACACATTTTACTTTGTGTTTTTCTTGTTGTTACCTTGCTGCTAGTGTGCGGTAAGTTATTAGATTTATGCTTATAATATGCTTATAAATGTTAGTTTGACTTGTTTTGTTGTGGGATTTATATTACTATAATTCTGGAATTCAAATCTTTTAATTTTTTTACCCACATTGCTAGAAATTTATAAAAACATAATTTAAATAATAGGGCAAAAAGGCGTCTTTGTTGTAGCAATCACACAAACTTTTAGTGTAGCAATCAATGTTTATCGTATGTGTTAATCATAACATAACAACTACAAATAAAATTGTTTAATAGGACCAAAAAAGGAAAAATATCTTTACCAAATTCCTTTCGAAAATGATGAAATAATTGATGAATGGCGTCACTTATACATTTTTACGGATTTCAGAATTGAACAAATGCGTTATAATAATACAAACTACAAAATGTCGTTTATTTATCAGTGTTAATATTACAATAATTGCTGTGTATGTTTTATTATTTTTTTGCTTATTGTTGACCCTTCTGGGGCACCTGAATTGACAACAGGTTTTATTTTCAAGGCGTTTTGTTTTGGTATTGCACAATTTTGTCAGTTCCCGGGCAGTTACATTGTGGAATGTGTGTTGTTAACAATGTTGCTGTAAATAAACTCATCATAGATACCAGGAATAAATTTTGTATTTACGCCAGACGCGCGTTTTGTCTACCAAAGATTCAGCAGTGACGCTCGAATCCAAAAAAGTTAAAAAGGCCAAATAAAGTACGAAGTTAAAGAGCATTGAGGACCAATGTCTTTCTACTTTTTGAACATTTGTTTTTTTGAACTATGGTTTTCCTCGGTTTAAGTTTGTAACCCGGAAGTGTTTTCTCTCAATCGATTTATGTCTTTTGAACACCGGTATACTACTGATGCCTTCATTTGCGTTGCCTTTTTCACACCGGGTGTCTTAATCCGAATTCTACGGAGTGATCAGAATTCTCCGGAAGATTATGCTATGTGGGAAGCAGATACCGATTTTACTTACCAATCGTGTTGCGGTCTCGTGTAATTGTTTCTCGGATACCTGGTGTTTTTTTTTTTTCTATCTTCTTATTTCTTTTACTCCTGTTTTATGTTTAGACATGTATCATGTTTATAACAAAAATGTCCTACTTGCACAAAGTTATCTGATTTATTATCACATATGTAAGAAGAAGTGCCAGTTATCAAAAAGGCTTTTTCAAGATTCTTATCAGAATATTTGTAAGAAAATAAAAGATTCTTTATCATAGGTAGATTATTTGAAAACAATTGTTTACATCAGTGAACTTACAACTCGAACAATAATATTTATGCCACACAGAAGCCACAAAGATTGAAATTTGAACAATAGTTATCAAAGGTAGCAGGAATATAATTTAGTACGCCAGACGCGCTTTTCATCTACATAAGACTCATCAGTGACACTCACATCAAAATATTTATAAAGCCAAACAAGTACAAAGTTGAAGAGCATTGAGGATCCAAAATTCCAAAAAGTTGTGCCAAATACGGCTAAGGTAATCTATGCCTGAACATACGTGAAATGATGTTATAAACCACGGAGACAAATTAATATGACTTAATACACACAATCAAATCGTGCAAACAAACCTTTGAATAAATCGTACAAATAACAAAATGGACATGTGTATCGTACAACCAAAATAAATCAATTACTATATCAAGTCATTTGCAACATAAAAAAATCTGTAAACATGACTTTTAAATGTTTTAAACACTTTTTTTCGTTTCCGGAAAAGATAATTTCCCATTAAAAAATCACGTGAAGTATAACTGCTACTGCCACAAACACATTACAAATATGTTTTTCTGGCCATTATCTTTCTGACTTAATATTACTAATTTAACAGACCACCCATATTTTCAGCACCTTTTTGCCATACATTTGGACCTTCTTTAATGTAAACATTTGTTCACCTTTTATAATTAAATTAGTGTTATTGGTTTTTTGGGGTTGTTTCAGTCAGCTGATGCCTGTTTATATCTAGTGAATGAATATATCAGAGTCTTGAAATGTTTTTGTATTGATAATCAAATACAAATTCATTCATTTTAGTTACCAATGCACAATTTCACAAAAACATGTGATAATTGTTTTTATTTTATCAATTGAACTACACATATAAATTATAATTTCAGATGGTCAAGTGATACCCGGTACCTGTCGGTGTTTCCCCAATGATTGTCCTGACCCGTTTGAAGAAGTATACTACCCCGGAGACTGTGAGGGATATAACGACTATTACAGAGATATCATTTACAAGAGATGTTGTTTAATGAAGTTTTGGTTCGTTGATTGACCATAGAAAATCCCAAAATGAATTGGTAAGTATAATTAGTTTCAATGTATTTGATAAACATTCGTCTTTTGCTTTTCAAACTAGATTGTATTATAAAATGTACGTTCAATTTACTACAATAATATTTTAGAAGCTTTAGTTTTAATACCGTTGTTGTCGTATTAATAAGCCATGATCATAACAGGTCACAACGAGACCAATTGAACAGGTGTTAGTTTTTGTCTTACGTGAAATTATCGATTTTCATTTTATCGACTTCCTAATAATCAGATATTACTGGTATATCTTTTTTGTTAGAACCCACACAACCAAACAGGTAGTCCCTCTACGATACACATTTGAAATCCGAACGAAACTCGTACATATGTTGAGCTTTTAATATGCGCTAATACAGAAAACAAATATGCTTCCTGCATGGTTGCTTTACCAAATCGTTTGGTTTGTAGTATTTTGTGGACTTCTCCTTCAGTCGTCTTTCGTTTTGCAATGACGTTGTCAGTTTATCTTCGACTTATGTGTTTTGAGTGTCCCCTTGGTGTATACTGCCTTGTAATTAGAGTAGATTTCGTACATGTATAACCTTAATTAAATATCTTACTATTTATTTTACAGAGTATAGATGCAACGGGTAGAAATAGGAAAGCCTCACCATGGGTGGAATTATTTGACACAAAGGGATTTTATAACTTTGTTAAATGTATTTTTGTACGTCTGTTTGTACTGTTGTTCAATAAATACGTTATTACAACACAGTTTTATAATTTCTATATGAATTTTCCAAGGAGGAAACACACATACAATACACAATTATTTAGAGATGAATATTGGGAAGATATTAAAAAGACACACATTCCCTTTACTCTTAAGAGGAGTATCATTTTCAACCGTTCTGTTGTACAGAAACAGAATTTGAAATTCAAAATTACTACATAAGGAAATGTCATTAATAAGTCAGGAATATGACAGTTGTTTAAATTCGTTTGACGTGTTTGAGCAAGTTTCTTAAGCTATGAAATAGTTAATATTGTTAACATATGACCTGTGATGAGGGTTGAGTAATGGTGGATTTGGGATGATTTGCTTTTAGGGAAAAATTATATACCCAAAGAACAGAACACATACAAGAAAAATATCGTTCTTTGTAAAGACAAAAAAGAAAAACAAAATTTAAATTAAAAGATTACGCACTAGTCACTAGTAAACTATTTCGAATTGAAATTGTCATTTTACTATAAACAACTTTTATGTAAAAAGACCGAACAATAAAATTGAAAATGGGTAATGTGTCAAAGAGACAATTACCCGACAAAAGAGCAGAAAACATCTCAAGATCATGCATAAATGGGTCGTCAACACAGCAAGAAAATCCCGTACCCGGAGGCTGGCTTCAGTTAAATATTTTATTAGGCCATCTCAACCTTTCAGAATTATACACTGCCACGAATTCAGTACTATTCAATTCAGATGTTAATTAATATATGTTCAGTTTATGTCTAGACTGACTATTAGTTTTAAGTTGTGAATAGTACCCCACAGCAGCATACTCATATATCTGAACGATACTGAATTTGTTTAATTTCTATTGGTCTCTTTTGGAGAGTTGTCTAATTGGCAATCATACCACGTCTTCTTTTTTATATTTACAACAAAATATTTGAAGAACAACTTGACCTCTTTAGAAGACCTGACGTTCTCAGCTTAAGACTGTCTATGATATGTTAACATCAAAATAAATGTTTAAGACTAAATGGCATGCACTAGTTAGTACACAACTGACATGTGCGATCACATCTGTATAAACCAGACAAATGCAGAGACATATAAGAAATAAAAGTTTTAAATCCAACGATTAAAAATACAATGGAGATATACGAGTAAATCGAGACCATCGAGACGATTGCAAAGATATCAACATATAAATCCAAAGAAAAGAACACATACAAGAAAATCTAGACCTTCTAGACAGTTGCACAAACAAACAAGAAATCAACATATAAATTCCAAGAAAGAACACATAAGAGAAAATTTAGACCAATGATGCAGTCGTACAGACAGACAAGAATTTATATATCTAACTCGAAAAATCTGGACAAATACGACACACAACAGAAAATCTAGATCAACTAGACGGAATAAATTCAAAGAAAAATACGAGAACATCTAGACAAAAACGAGACAGTTCACATACAGGCAGAATAAGAATAGTTTTATTTGTCAATCACGTCGCTCATAAAGAGCAGAATAATTAATTTAAATTATGATATTTACATATGATTAACAACCCTGGAGTTTTCATTGTTAGCATAGACTTAATAATTTATTACATATAATAAAAACATGCATTATGATTTGAAGGTATTTGACAACTAATTACAAACACACTATGATCATATTTGTCCTCACATGACATAAATCAAACACATTTTGATTTCAAATCATGCAATGTTATTAAAGCACGAAACCAAAAACTAAACCCATCGAACAGGAGACAATTGCACAAACGACAAGAAATAATACCTAACCATAAGTGCATGGTAATTAATGCACAAATTTTTAAATGATACTGCTTACATTTAAAATGTCGGGTTCACTTATTGTTTCTCAGATTTTTTTCTTTGCCTTTGTAACACGTTTCATTGGTAAGAGAAATCGAATTTGTTGCTTTCTTTAAAAGGCAATTTGGAATACACAAAATCAGATATCTATTTGCTATGAGTATTGAAATAAACTTTTTTTTTAATAAAATATTTTTTTTCTATAAACTAGATATCGTCATAAATGAAAGAGCATTTCATTTATAAATATTTGAATGTTTTTTACAACAAATAAAAAAGAAAAAAAATAACAACAAAATTTATTTTACATTAAAAAGTATATCGGTAACAGATACAAAGGTCCAGAGTGTCTGAGGAAAAAGTTTACTTAAATCAAAAATTCTACTGTTTTGAAGCTTTCAGAACACAGTGCATATACTTAACTTAGGATTTGAACTGTGTAATGGTTTCCTTCGTCGATATTGCCAACGCTTGGGAAAAGCTTTGACGTCGATACTTTTCCATGGGTTGTCGAATTCTTAATTAAAGAGGCGACATATTTGAAGATTTTACTAGATTTTGATTCCTCAATGCGCAAAAACGGCACATTTTCCAAATTGATATATCATATACTAGCAGTCTATGGGGACAAATTCAAACTGAATTGACAAGTGCATAGTTCTCATACTTCACGTTTGTATGGATGACGAATTAACTAAGATGCGAGCTTTATGAGTTGTCCTTTTATCCCCTTTGCTGTGTAAGTAGAAAGTAAAATCACAAAAATACTGAACTCCAAGGAAAATTCAAAAAGGAAAGTCCCCAATCAAATGGCAACATCAAAAGTTCAGACACATCAAAAGAATGGATAACAACTGTCATATTCCTGACTTGGTACAGGCATTTTCTAATGTAGAAAATGGTGGATTGAACCTGGTTTCATAGCTAGCTAAACCTCTCACTTGTATGACAGTCGCAACAAATTCCATTATATTGTCACCAATGCGTGAACAAAAAAAAAAACCCAGACACAATGGGTAAAAATGTCAAAAATAGGGGTACAGCAGTCAACATTGTATTATCATCTTAATCACTATAAAACAACAAATGTAACGAAGAAGCACAAAAAGGCATACATCAAATTTAACATCCTCATTTACCAAATAGGGAAATTCTATAATGGTAAGTTATAGTCTCATCATTAATGATGTAGTTGACACTTGATAAAAGCTTTACCGTAGTATTTTTTGCATTTGAGGAGGGATTACGGCAAATGTAAAAATTGCTTACCTGCTACAAATCAACATTACAAATTTGTAGACCAAATATATGTTCATTCCTTTTCCAAGAAGCCAAGGGAAAAGTAAATTTACAAACATACCGAACTCCGAAAAAAATTAAAACGGAAAGTCCCAAATCAAATGCAAAATCAAAAGCTCAAACCGACATCACACAATTGGATAATAACTGTCATACGATTGGCTTGGTACAGGTATTTTCTTATATAGAAATTTGTGTATAAAACCTGGTTTTAAAGCTAGATAAACTTCTCATTTGTATGACGGTTGCAAAAAATTCAATTATATTGACAACGATTTGTGTGAACAAAACAAACAGACATAATAGGTAAAAATGTCAAAAATAGGGGTACAACAGTCAACACTGTGTTATAATCTTTATCAATATAAAAACAAACAAATATATCAACAAAGAAACACAAAAAGGTGGTATATAGAGAACGCACATTAGCAATAATGAAAGACAAGAATACAAAATTACACAATGACGGGATGTATAAGTAACGAGCCAGGTCAAATTAATAGTGCGAAAAATACAAACCCACTCCAAGCCGCAAGCTCTGAATAGCACTGATGACAAGCATTTCAGGTCTGAGTAACCCCAATGACAAAACATTGTGCACTTTATTTAAGATTCATGAGTGATGAAGGAGATCAAAACATTTTTAAATCTTCCCCAAATAAATGTGAAGTGCAGAGACAACTAAAAGTGTTGGAAATATGCAAGATTATAGTTTTGCTATAGAAACAAATCATATAGATATAAAATTACGCATGGTTACAAAAAAAAGCCTGCCTGCCGGGTCTTAAAATTTTTCCCATGTTAGGGGAAACAGACATTTAATTTTCCATGTACAATAGGAACCGTGAGACTGATCTTTAAATTCAGTGGAATTTTAGACGTGAAGTCCTTGTGAAGAAGAACGTTGATGATGTTGATTGCATCAATTCCTTTATTGGTAAACTGAACAGGATGGAATTTCCTGTTTTCCTCATGTAATGGTCCCGGTCTTATTGGTTTTAAATGTCAGAAAAGAGCTACATCACAAATTATACTTACATGTCTGTATATTGGAGAAAATATATTTATGCATCCTTAGTCAAGTGCATAATTTCTAACACATTTTAAACAAGTATGTGTCCTTACTACACGGATGCCCCATCCGTACTATCATTTTCTATGTTCAGTGGACCGTTAAAATGGGGTAAAAACTCTAATTTGGCATTTAAAATTAGAAAGATCATGTCATAGGGAACATGTGTACTAAGTTTCAACTTAAGTTGATTGGACATCAACTTCATCAAAAACTACCTCGACCAAAAACTTTAACCTGAAGCAGAACAGACGGACGAACGGACGCAGACCAGAAAACATAATGCACATAAAAATTAACAGGCAGTATAAAAAGAATAGTTCTTATGTGATGTTACCCTAGCGGATGATAAAGATGTGAAATAATGTCCTACAAGCATCAGAAAGCCGCTTATCGATCTAGATTTGGAAGACTTTCAGACAAGTCTGATGGTAATGTTTATGCTCATGACTACGCAGTTGGAAACCCGGTTGAAATAGAACAGAAGAATCGAAGCTCTTTGTTAGAGAAGGCGATAAATGTGTACTGTATTGTTTACTATAGTGACAAAAATTTTAAAAGTTAATAGAAACAAACAAAATTACAATTTTCTTCTCAATTATTAGGTGTCTTATTTTAAAAACACCATTTGCATAAGTTTTCAATTTATCTAGGACATAGTTAAGCAGAACAATTAGATTTCAAGTCGATGACATGGGTATCTTTCAAGTTGGATGAAGAAAATGCATAACCTCCGATTTTTTTGAAAAAATTACCACGGACGGAAAACATATCAATCTATCAGTTCAAAAATTTTCGTGTCTCAAGAAAAAAATCCAAAAAATGGGCAACAATTTTATCGAAAAGAGAAAATCGAGTGCACCTTTTTATGTTAGGGCGTGTTTGAGTTGAATATTTTGTCTTGATATCGTACAAAGTAAGATTATTTCATACATCGTCTCGCTTCAGATTCTATTATTTTTATATATCAAAGCTACAGATTGACTTTATAACACAAAAAAATAACAGTACTTATTAAAAGATGAAATATATGGGTCAAGTGAAATACCTATCTAATGAGTCACAAAAACAGAGAAGGTGCGTTCGAATAGCTATTTTTTTACTGAAAGTACTTGACGACAGTCGTTCAAGTTGGATGATGAAAATGCATATCTTTGAAAAAATATAATTTTGTGTGTGTGAAAACTAGGGTTTATAGTCTTTATACACTAAAAAAATCCAGTCCGCCCTTCCACGAAATTTTTAATAAGAATTTTTTAAAATGTTTATGAATTTTCAAAAATTCCACCTGACAACCGCTAGTTGATACATTTGTCTTTTAAAATACAACTGACATGTAAGGATCGTAATGGCGCAATGTGGATGAATTTATCGGTTTCCATGGGCAAAATTGGTAGTGCGTCATCCCTACAATGGCTTCCATTTCTACGATTGTGAAAATGAACTGGCGCAATGGGGAGATAATTCTGATGAAGTAGAATCCTGACTGTACGATGGTGTCTTAAAGTAGAATCAAATAAGCTCCTTACAATAACATCCCTGCAATCTGGACTTGACAAATTCCCTACTCCTTTGGTTGTAATCGTTGCAACCATATGGCATTGCAGTACCTAGTTCCTTTTCCAGAATTTTTTTTGGGAAAGGAGTACTCAGTATAGGGCTATTGGTGTGGTGATAAATTTTCTCGATGATACATACTTTCATAGATAAAGAATTATATATATATCTTGGTCCGGTTGATTAAAATGGTTATAAAGAACTCTGAATTGCCTATACTTTTATACAAGACAAAACAGATGGTATAGGAAAGGAAATAATTAGTGTTTAGTTCCGTGTCTTTATGGATAGTCTCACATCACCTGAATTCACATCAATTCTTTCATGCAATACATTATATGAATTAGAAAATGATGACTTCTTTCTTCAAAAAAGTGTGTTCATCATGTGAAAAAAAATTTGTAGAGTTTTAAACAATCAATAGAATATGTTTAAGTGTTCTCCATTTTAGACCCTGCTCATGTTTTCTCTTCTATAACTTAAAACTTAAAACTGTAACTTACATTCTTTGTTTCTTTTTTTATTTAATACATTGCATGTACACCAAATCTTTATCATCGAGGAAGTATAGTAATATCGTATATTTTCCATGGCTAAGACACACTTTGTGGATTTTATTCACTAAGAAACACATATCTGTCTCCAACCACCTCATAGAAATAAATGAAAACCAGTTTTTTTTTTTTTTAAAGTTTATTAGAAAAGGTAAGAAAAATAAGTTTTCACTAAAATTGAATAGTATAAAAGTATAACACCAGATTAAAATATCACATGACCTTTTGAACTGAGATTTTGATTTCTGAACCATATAATGTAACATGTATCCCAAAAAAAATTACATAAATACATATATGTGACAACATAATTCATAAACCACCACTGTTTAAATCTTTGTCATTTAACAATCAAATTCCTATAATAATCTATATTAGTGATAACATTGGTCAGAATTTGAAATCAGGACAGTGAAGTTTGAGACCGTTTGTGGAAAAGAATTATGTGTAAGAAAACATAGTATTCAAATTAAAAATGTTATTTTAATTAAATATGTTTTTATTTAAATTTCAGAGAAAGTTGAAGCCTCATGGAAGTCTTTAAAATAATTGAACGATGCAGTAATTGCTTTCTGTTTTTATAGTTGAATTTGAACACAAAGCAAAAAATGTATTATCTCTTGGCTTGGAATTTTGTTTCTATCATTGCTTTTAGATTAGTTAAAATTTAAGGTTTTTGTATAGACTTTAAATTATTTCCAGTAATTTCTTTTTATTTTCCATTTCATACAAAAATAAATGTCAACAACTAAATGACACAAAACTGTGACCATATCAAATGTGGTGCATATCTTTGCTTGCTGAGTATACTAACAACTTTTTTATTTCTACTTTGATAAATTGATATGAGATTGCATACAAAAAAATTAATTATCAAAATGTATAGAGATATATTCATCACAGAAAAATACCTGGACGGATATTAATCACAAAAAAATACCTTGACAGATATTAATCACATAAAAATACCTGGACAGTTATTTATCACATAAAAATACTTGGACAGATATAAATCACATAAAAACCTGGACGGATGGATTTTAAATTTAAAATGACATTTTTAAGAAAAATAGAAAAATTAGAAATGTGATATAATATTCTGTAAAATCTGTCTTGTAAAGTACTGGTAAAAAGCTTCAAATATCAATTTTTAAAAGAATCCCTCTTCACATTTCTAATGTCTCTTGGTCTGCTTCATCATACATTGATACTGTTTCAGGATCTAATGTGGTCGTCTGTCTGTCGTAGAGAAGATATGGAGAATTACTACTAGATTGTGCTGGATGTCCACTGGTTTGATCAGTTATGGCCCATCGTGCCTCATTCTTTGACAAAGCTTTTTGCATGGAGGCACCGTATCCAGAGGATCCTGGTTCAGTTGGTGCATCCATTATTGGAAATGTCCAGCCAGGTTTTGACATGACATCAATATCAGCAGACAGATTGGCCTCAACAATCTCAGATGGATGTGGAGCAATTTTAAAATCAGGAGGAGGAACCACAGGTTCAAATGAAGGCATCATATGGCGTTTCTCATTTTTACATTCATCTTTTGTTGGAGGGAAGTCCTACAATAATGAAACAGCATTTAAAAATTTTTTTTTTAGAAAAATGTAGACAAAGAATAATGCACTCATCTGGAATCTAAAGAATACAACACAAAAAGACATTTTTTTTTTTAAAGTTAGTTACTGTGAGACTAGTTCCACACCATAAAGTAAACAAAAATACAAAGAAGGAAAATTCAAAATGGATAGTCCCTTATCAAGTGGCAAAATCAAAAGCTTAAATACAGAAGTTTTATTTTACCGACTGAGTCCTATTACTCTAGAATGATTTAATTGTAATTCATAAAATTTTATACTGATCATCTCTCTACCATTCTCAATAGCTTGTGAAAGTTGAATGAAAAACCATTAAAGCATATCTAAAGTACAAATTTCTAATTTATCTTTGTAAATTATTGTTAATCTCCAAGAAATGTTAAAAAAAAGAAACAATTGTAATTTTAAGCCCCAAAAATTGACAAACGATTTTTCTATGATAAAATGAAGAACAGATCTCATCAACCTGTATTTCATATTACTCTTCCTTTATACTTATTAACTTATGTCTTTAGTTAATCCATTGAGAGTTGATGTTAAAAACTCAAATTAAAAAAAATGTCTTACCATGTCATCTGAGATTTGATCTGGATCTATAAAATCTGTAAATAAAAAAGAAACAAATCTGATAATTTTTTGTACAACAAAAACATTTTTTGCAGTTGCAGTAAAGTTATGTATATGGATGAGATATAACACAAAAAGGTTCAATGTTTTACAAAGATTTTTAAGAAACAAAAAAACTTAAATTCTGGCAGAGTTTTTTTTTTTTTTTACTTTCCACTGACTAGAGTCTCTCAAGAGCCTGTGTCACTCATCTGTATCTAGTGTGGTTTGGGAAATCAAGTTAAATAAGGTTAACAAGAGGCTGTCAGAGTGACAGCAAACCAGATTTTCCTGAAGAGTTAAATTCCTGAACAGTTGATCAAGAATGGTCACAACATTTAAGCTTAAAACATCTCTGAATTTGAATTGGGATTGAATATTTGTTACAGCATGGGTTTGTGACACGAAATAAATGTGGTCAAAGAACTGAAAAATTTGAAATTGAACATGTACCTAAAATGGTCCAAAATCTAGGTACATTGCTAGAATCAGCATATCAAAGAACCCCAAGAATTTAATTTTTGATGAAAATTTCTTAGTTAAACCACTTCTGTTCAAATGGAAAAAACTCAAACTTTATTCGCATGAACCAATAATGTGGCCAAGATTGGTTTAATTTGTGTCAATAGTTTCAGAGGAGAAATTTTTGTAAAATTACAATAATTTACAACATATTGTTAAACATTTACTATATAGGGCAATAACTCCTTAAGGGGTCAGTTGACAATTTAATGTAAACTCGATAATTAGCTGTTTTATCAAGGAAATGTTTTAAAGAACAGATGAAAACTAGAAATAGGCAGGGAAATTTACACCAGTTAAATTTTCGGGTTTCGATAGGTGCCGTGAACAAAGCGAAAATCAAATGCAGACCCCCCAAAAAAAAACAATATTCAGTATGTTGAAATATGAAAATTAAATTAAAATCATTGATTTTTTTCAGGGGAAATTGATAGTTTAGCAAAATACAAAATAAAATAAACTTTGAACAAAAAAATTAAATTAAAATCATTGATTTTTTTCAGGGAAATTGATAGTTTAGCAAAATACAAAATAAAATAAACTTTGAACAAATAGTGAGGGTTCTGCATAGCTTTAATGGCAAAGGTCTTTATTTTAATTTGATTATTCGGGGGTTAGCGCGAACGCAGTCCCCCACACTAAAAAATTGCGTACCCGAGATGCCCACATTTGGGGCATTCGCAAGCTTCAGCCTATCCGAAGTGCAATGGAAAGGCCTCGACCTGGGGAGACCGCCTTTTTGATCACGGTGCTCCCTGTACCAGGTAAGTATGCTAGACAACAGAGATTTTAAACATTTCATTGAGCAAACTATTACAATACATGAGGTGTCAGATACAAATTTAAAGATTGCATCTGTTTTGTAAAGAACAGTAATTACATGAAATCATAGATATTTTTTTAAAGGTTATATGGTAATAATAAAATCGATCAGTGGACTTTTATCAAAAACACTTCTTATAAGCTGTATTATTGATTTTAGTCAGAATTGTGTACACAAATATGTCAGTACAGTAACGACAACTCTGTACAGGTAAACTGTTATATCTACTACGTACAAGCTTATTATAAATGGTATTTAATTCTATTGAGTGTTGTTATCTATAAATAAATACCTCATTCAAAAAAAGGTAAAAAAGTCAATATTTTGCTGAATGATATTCTTAATTTCCCTGTTTATCTAATATTGTGGACATCAGAAGTTTTGTATACATGTAACCCCCCTGTAAAAAAACCTAAACAAACAAAACTTGAATATAAAGAATATTTTTCTTTGTTTGTTATTAAATAGGTATTTCTAAGTAACTAACTATTTATGTCATAAGATGGTTCTCAATGATATGATTTTTTTGTCTGCTAAAATTTTCTGAAATATCGTGTGTATTTAAAAACCTTTCAGGACAGTGAGGTAATAACACATTCTATTAAAATCACATAATGTTATAAACAGCTATGAAACAAACTTTATAGAGTTTGAGTGAAAGTAATTAGTAAATAGTGATAAAACAATTTGGAATCAACAAAAACGATGTCCATGATTTAAAATCTTCAATATGACATATAAGGCCTAGGCCAACTCGGAGTAGCATATGCAAATCATGCTTTTGAAAATCAAATTCATTAGTTTTTTAAAAAGGTTCAAAGAACTTGAATGTATAAATTTTTAACCTACCATCAAATGTTTTTTGCTAATACTATTTGTTTACATTAAATATAACTGATACAGACACCTATAAGTTGCACATATAAGTATAAAAAAAAACTTATCAAAGAACCACCTTTGTTATGTCTACAAAAGACTTATCAGTGATGCTAGGGAATAAAGTAAAAGGCAAAATACAGAATTCCAACGTTTTGCCAAAGATATCTATTATACATAGGTCATCTTTTCATTGGGTAGAAAATCCATTATAGTATTTAGAAAATTTATAGTTTTGTAAAAAGTTCATATTTTTATATATTGATATAACAATATGAACGATACACCTACCAAATATGGGGTTTCTATTGGGTAATCCACCATCTGAATCATCATCCATATAATCTTCAAACGAGTCTGTGGATCCAAATGAGTTGTTTTTGTCATCACTCTGGCATAAGATGTACTTCTGAACCCAAGGTATGTGGCTACTGAAAGTACAATTTTTTAAAAATCATTTTATATGCTAAAAATCTTTCATAGAGATTAATTTTAGTTAGCATAAGTATTTAGGATTTTGTTTTAACATTAAAAATTGATTTTTTGTTGTGTCATTCTTATTTAGCATTAAAAAAAGGAGATGTGGTATGATTGTAATTGGGACAACTATCCATACAGACCAAATAGCGAAGTAGTGAACAAAATATGGCAGACAGCAACTAACAACAACCACTGAATAACCATGATAACAGTCTCCTGAATTGGAACAGGCTCATAATAAAGGTGAAAAAGGGGAGGATTGGGTTCTCACAAACAGGTATTACCACTCATTCTTATGTGTGCCTACGTCAAGAGCCAGTCATTGCTGTCCGACATATTTGTTTTTGTTCATAGTTTTAGCATAAATTTGGTTGTTTTCTTCTCTCATTTAAATTGTTTTACAATTTGTCATACAAAAGCCCTTTACAGCTTATACAGTATGAGTTTTGTTCATTGTTGTTCACACTGTAACCTATACCTGGTACTTATACAGTATGAGTTTTGTTCATTGTTGTTCACACTGTAACCTATACCTGGTACTTATACAGTATGAGTTTTGTTCATTGTTGGTCACACTGTAACCTATACCTGGTACTTACATCTATGTCCTTTGGTTCAAGGTGGAAAGTTATCTCATTGGTTATCATATCAAATCTCATTATCTCATTGGTTATCATATAAAATCTCATTATCTCATTGGTTATTATATCAAATCTCATTATCTCATTGGTTATCATATCATATCTCATTGGTTATCATATCAAATCTCAATGGTTATCATATCAAATCTCATTGGTTATCATATCAAATCTCATTATCTCATTGGTTATTATATAAAATCTCATTATCTCATTGGTTATCATATCAAATCTCATTATCTCATTGGTTATCATATCATATCTCATTGGTTATCATATCAAATCTCATTGGTTATCATATAAAATCTCATTATCTCATTGGTTATTATATCAAATCTCATTATCTCATTTGTTATCATATCATATCTCATTGGTTATCATATCAAATCTCAATGGTTATCATATCAAATCTCATTGGTTATCATATCAAATCTCATTATCTCATTGGTTATTATATCAAATCTCATTATCTCATTGGTTATCATATCATATCTCATTGGTTATCATATCAAATCTCAATGGTTATCATATCAAATCACATTGGTTATCATATCATATCTCATTTCTAACTTCTGTGGAATCATTTATTTTTTGTTTTTTTCGTGAGAATTATTTTTTTAGTGAAGAAAAATCGTCTTTTTTCTTGGACATTTCAATTTCTGTCTTTTCCCTAAGTCTGCATTCTGTAACATAGGTGACTTAATTAGGTTTGGGAAACTAAAGACAAGAATAATTAATAAATCAAACAAAGAGCTTTCAATTTACACCCTTTTACTTTGGATTCAAACACAAAAAGAGGCTGACGATCATGGATAAGGCAATACAGCTCTGGAAAATACGGATTCAACATACAGATATACAACAATTATATCCTAAAATTTGAACTTTATTGAACATTTTTAAATTTGTGGTTAATTTTTTAAATACCCAGGAAATCCATGAAAATGACTATTCAACTAATAATAATAAATCCATACCAACTTGCCAAACGCTCTTACTTTACAGCTGGTATGTGAATCACTACACAAATTAAAGGAAACTTAAAATGGGAGGTAACTCCTGTAATCAATAAAAAGATATTACTTACTCCCTTCTTTTCCATCTGTAAATGAGGAACAGTACAATCAGGACAATAATCAACAAGCTTATCATGATCAAGGCAATCATCAATTGGAGACAACTCAAAATAACAAACAGATTTTACTTACTCTCATCTTTACCATCTGTAGACAAGGAACAGTACAATCACGACAATAATCAACAAGCTTATCATGATCAAGGCAATCATCAATGGGAGACAACTCAGGTTAACAAAAAGATTTTACTTACTCTCCTCTTTTCCATCTGTAGACAAGGAACAGTACAATCACGACAATAATCAACAAGCTTATCATGATCAAGGCAATCATCAATGGGAGACAACTCAGGTTAACAAAAAGATTTTACTTACTCTCGTCTTTTCCATCTGTAGACAAGGAACAGTACAATCACAACAATAATCAACAAGCTTATCATGATCAAGGCAATCATCAATGGGAGACAACTCAGGTTAACAAAAGATTTTACTTACTCTCGTCTTTTCCATCTGTAGACAAGGAACAATACAATCACAACAATAATCAACAAGCTTATCATGATCAAGGCAATCATCAATGGGAGACAACTCAGGTTAACAAAAAGATTTTACTTACTCTCGTCTTTTCCATCTGTAGACAAGGAACAGTACAATCACGACAATAATCAACAAGCTTATCATGATCAAGGCAATCATCAATGGGAGACAACTCAGGTTAACAAAAAGATTTTACTTACTCTCGTCTTTTCCATCTGTAGACAAGGAACAATACAATCACAACAATAATCAACAAGCTTATCATGATCAAGGCAATCATCAATGGGAGACAACTCAGGTTAACAAAAAGATTTTACTTACTCTCGTCTTTTCCATCTGTAGACAAGGAACAGTACAATCACGACAATAATCAACAAGCTTATCATGATCAAGGCAATCATCAATGGGAGACAACTCAGGTTAACAAAAAGATTTTACTTACTCTCGTCTTTTCCATCTGTAGACAAGGAACAGTACAATCACGACAATAATCAACAAGCTTATCATGATCAAGGCAATCATCAATGGGAGACAACTCAGGTTAACAAAAAGATTTTACTTACTCTCGTCTTTTCCATCTGTAGACAAGGAACAATACAATCACAACAATAATCAACAAGCTTATCATGATCAAGGCAATCATCAATGGGAGACAACTCAGGTTAACAAAAAGATTTTACTTACTCTCGTCTTTTCCATCTGTAGACAAGGAACAGTACAATCACGACAATAATCAACAAGCTTATCATGATCAAGGCAATCATCAATGGGAGACAACTCAGGTTAACAAAAAGATTTTACTTACTCTCGTCTTTTCCATCTGTAGACAAGGAACAATACAATCACAACAATAATCAACAAGCTTATCATGATCAAGGCAATCATCAATGGGAGACAACTCAGGTTAACAAAAAGATTTTACTTACTCTCGTCTTTTCCATCTGTAGACAAGGAACAGTACAATCACGACAATAATCAACAAGCTTATCATGATCAAGGCAATCATCAATGGGAGACAACTCAGGTTAACAAAAAGATTTTACTTACTCTCGTCTTTTCCATCTGTAGACAAGGAACAATACAATCACAACAATAATCAACAAGCTTATCATGATCAAGGCAATCATCAATGGGAGACAACTCAGGTTAACAAAAAGATTTTACTTACTCTCGTCTTTTCCATCTGTAGACAAGGAACAGTACAATCACGACAATAATCAACAAGCTTATCATGATCAAGGCAATCATCAATGGGAGACAACTCAGGTTAACAAAAAGATTTTACTTACTCTCGTCTTTTCCATCTGTAGACAAGGAACAGTACAATCACGACAATAATCAACAAGCTTATCATGATCAAGGCAATCATCAATGGGAGACAACTCAGGTTAACAAAAAGATTTTACTTACTCTCGTCTTTTCCATCTGTAGACAAGGAACAATACAATCACAACAATAATCAACAAGCTTATCATGATCAAGGCAATCATCAATGGGAGACAACTCATGTTAACAAAAAGATTTTACTTACTCTCGTCTTTTCCATCTGTAGACAAGGAACAATACAATCACGACAATAATCAACAAGCTTATCATGATCAAGGCAATCATCCATGGCCGCAACAAACAGTTTGGATAATCCTCAGGACAAGCACACTTATAATAGTCAATGTAGTCATAACACACAAACGGGTCCTGACAAGGGGAGCTAATACACTCGTTGATATTCTCTTCACAATGAATACCAGTCCAACCAGAGGCACATATACAGTTGTAGTTGATATCAAAACTTTCAATAGCCCTACGGTAATGTTCACATGGATAGGATATAGTCTTGTTCTTTGCTGAAACATAAATCATTTGCATTCATGAATAAACAGGATATAAGAGATGTCAAAGAGAAGTCAGAAATGTGGGGAACAAAAAATCCCTCATACAATCTATATACCAGCTAAGCAACATTTTACAGTTTAACAAGAGGCTGTCAGAGTGAGACAAGATTTTTTGACATTTATTTGTGCCATAGCATTTTTCAATATCACAAGGACCATAACTCCTGATTGGTAAAATTGACAATCATCAAAATCCAATTTGATCTTCATTTTGTCATCAGTCACAGTGACAACATATTACAATTATAAAAGCTTTGGTTGAAAGGTTCATGAGTTAATGCATGTACATGACTGGATACACCATTTTTCAATCTTTCAAGAACCATAACTCCTGAACAGCTATGAAAGTGAATTTGTCAATATTGAATGTTACCTCCATTTTGACATCAGCAATAACATATTAAAAATTGAAAAGCTTTGGTTGAGCAGTTCATGAATATATGCATCAGAGTCACTGTTTGGCAGCTGCCCAAATCAATTTTCTTTCACAACGATATTTTGGTATACTAACGTTCGCATTCTCCTTCATTGTGACATGGTGACTCCAACACGGTAAACTGTATGGTGACAAGACGTGATAAGGCACCACTAGCATCATGGAAGTAAACTTTAGCCTCATCGTAGCCAGAGAAGGAATAATTCTGTATATATGTCAACTTCATGTAGTTCCATTCATGTTCATTTATTGGCTTCAACAGGCCGAGATCACATGGGAACATCATATTATCCTGTAAAAAGAAAATCACTTTTTTTTTTAAATTTGGTGCTGAAACCCTAGCCATGTGGGGCCTGTAATATTACGATCATACCCAAAATATCATTATTTTGCTCCAAACTTTTAGAAGTCAAATTTATGAAATTAATTTCCATGTGTATGCATGATATTTCAACTGCACTTTATTAATTGTCCTGTTTCTCAAGTTTAATTTTCCTTTTGAGCTCAAATAAGAACTTTGAAAAATTGAAATCGGATATAACTGGAAAAAGTGCAAACACCCAGGTATATAACTTCTGATTGTGTTTATTATTGAAATATACCTAGGAAATGACTACCTGCTTCCAGTTGCAGGTCTATAGTTGAAGTAAAAAGTTTTATTGCCAATGACCTTCCTAAGACTGCTGTACTCAGATCAGTTTTACTCTGACCTAAGAAATGGTGTGGTTAATGCATGTGTTCAGTGGGGTCCTCTCTACATGCAGACTACAGTTCAAGAAATAGGACAAATTGTCAAAATTGACTTTTTTTGCACCTGATGACCATCTTTGGGGGCAAATATATATTCCAATTTCATTTTTTTTTCCAATCTCTACTGAAAAGAACTTACACTTCTTTGTGTAACATTTGGACATGGATCTGCAATGGTTGGCAACATTGTTGTATTGTCTGTGATAATCAAGGTTCCATTAACTGGTTCCTGAACATTAAGCTGTGGTTTATCCCCTGATTCAATATCATAAGCTCCTATCAAAGCATACCAGGATGGGGACCAGATAGGCTCATTCCATTCATTCTTTTGTTCCAGATAAACCTGTAATTGATAAATCCAATTTTTCATACAATAACGTTAAACTAGAACTGTGGTTCAACACACAAAAGGTAACCTCTGCCAGCTCAGTATGTTTAAACTAACCTCTGCCTCACTAGTGACTATTTACCACATACTGCAATATTGAAGCAATTGTATTTACTTTTCTCCCCTTGAACATGTAGGACAAAATTCAATCATTCTTTAAATTAAGGAATAGGTTGAATGCATATCCTCAGGAAGTGGTCTATACTGTGTACAGTTTTACCGATTACTTTCTTGCCATTTAAGGTTTTGCTAAAATTTTGCATACAATCTTGGCTCGTTAAATACTTAACAAAAAATTATAAAAAAGAGTGCATTTTTCTCTACTACTGATGAAATTCTTTGAAATAAGTGACCATTGTAAAAAGACCACATAAAATCCTGGAGTAATCACCAGGGAATGACTTTTCTCCCATTTACTTGGATTTATATTTGGTAGCTGTCACCTAGGTAACTGACTTGAAAATTGTTCAACTTACTTAAACTGAGGATAATATTTAACCTTCAGGGTCAAGTGCACTGCGCATGCATTATTATAAAATTTTATTTTTTTGTTACATAGTCCTTGTACATCTGAACTATGCAGTTTTATCAAATGACTGGTTTTCCATAATAGACCCGATAATTAAAGGGCTCAGCCTTCTTCTTTTCTGTAACTTCCTTCTACTAATGAGTAGCCCACATCCAATAGCCATAAGTTGCCATCTGTTATATCTATAGTTGTATGACTGACAATCAAACCATATCTCCTTATTTCATACTGATAGTAACATAACAAAACAGATGTAAAGTAACCTGGTAACCACACTGGGTTACTAAGGGTAGACAACTTACTATAACTGATTCCGTAGGATCTGCGTATATAACAAAACTGGGGAAAAGTAACCTGGTAAACACACTGGGTTACTAATGGGAGACAACTTACAATAACTGGTTCTGTAGGATCTGCTGGTAGTTGTGATTCTCCTACCAAAGTTAGGAAGATGACTGGTGGGTCTATTATATCTGTTACATTTACAGTCAGCCAGATTGTAACATTAATTGGTGGAATAATATCTGGATCATCTTGTACTTCCTGTAAGGTGACTGGGAATGTCTCAATACCCTGACAGTCCTCACAAGGTGTATACAGCAGGCTGCAGAGAAATTGAAAACATAAAATCAAATACTGAATAACCATGCAGAGATTACAGTTCTTACAAAGTGTACAGCAGATTACAAGGACTTGACACCAGCATTGATTTTTTTTAAAAACAAAATTACTTTCAATATTTTGTAGTCTATTACATGACCCACATAGATTTGTAATATGTTATATCTTTAATTTCTTAAACTCAAATGTCAGCATTAGGTGATAAGTGTGATACAAGTTGAATGGAGAACCTGATGGGGGTGTAAAATCCATCTTGAATTTAAATGCATAACTAAAACAAGAATGTGTCCCAAGTACACGGATGCCCCATCTGCACTATCATTTTCTATGTTCAGTGGACCATGAAAATGGGATAAAATCTCTAATTTGGCATTAAAATTAGAAAGATCATATCATAGGGAATATGTTTACTAAGTTTCAAATTGATTGGACTTCAACTTCATCAAAAACTACCTCGACCAAAAACTTTAACCTGAAGTGGGACGAACGGACGGTACAACGGACGCACAGACCAGAAAACATAATGCCCATAAATGGGCATAAAAATATAAATAGAAGAAGTTAAGGTATATTTAAGAATTGTATTTTACAATTTTAATCTGCCAAATCATCATTAAATGAACTTACATTCCATCAACAGACAGGATAGGTGTCCCCATGGTATAATTAGTGTAGTTACCGACCAGATAGAACTCAATCGTATCTCCCTCATCATCTGTCGCTTCCAACTGGTACTGTATTGTACCTAAAATATATAAATTACACATAACTATAGTAGCTACCAGTCAGTACTGTATGGTTCATAAAAATACACATATCATACAGCTGTAAAAGAGAAAACTAGAGGCTCTTAAGAGCCTGTGTTACTCACCTTGGTCTATGTGCATATTAACATGATTAAACAAAGGACACAGATGGATTCATGACAAAATTGTGTTTTAGTAATGGTGATGTGTTTGTAGATCTTACATTACTGAATATTCATGCTGCTTACAATTTTCTTTATCTATAAAAAACTTGGCCCTTTAGTTACAGAGGAAAATGTTTTGTAAAAATTTACCAAATAAAAATTGACTAAACAGGGCAATCACTCCTTAAGGCGTCAGCTGACCGCTTTAGTCTTGTGAACTTATTTGTAGATCTTACTTTGCTGAACATTATTGCTGTTAACAGTTTATCTCTATCTATAATAGTATTCAAGATAATAACCAATAAAGGCAAAATTTCTTTAAAAATTACCAATTGAGGGGCAGCAACCCCACAACCAGTTGTCCAATTCATCTGAAAATTTCAGGGCAGATAGATATTGACTTAATAAACAATATAAACCCCTGTCAGATTTGCTCTAAATGCTTTGGTTTCAGAGTTATAAGCCAAAATCTACATTTTACTCCTATGTTCTATTTTTAGCCATGGCGGCCATCTTGGTTGGTTGGCTGGGTCACCCCTAACTAAAGGGCCACACACATTTTTTTAACAAGATACCCTAATAATGGTTGTGGCTAAGTTTGGTTAAATTTGGCCCAGTAGTTTTAGACGAAAAGATTTTTGAAGTAGATTACAAAAATTTACGGAAAATTGGTAAAAAAATGACTATAAAGGGCAATAACTCCTTAAGGGGTCAACTGACCATTTTGGTCATGTTGACTTATTTGTAGATCTTACTTTTCTGAACATTATTGCTGATTACAGTTTATCTCTACCTATAATAATATTCAAGATAATAACCAAAAACGGCAAAATTTCTTAATAAAGGGCTGCGCTTAGGCGCATGATACGCCCGTTGCTCTTTTAACTTGTCTTTTATGCTTTAAATGAATTTATATGATCAACTAGAAATAGTGTGAGCCCTGTCAAATACAAATAATAAATAAAAATGCACAAAAAAATTGGCACTATTAAGGCTACCTCAAATTTAACTAAGTTTGTTTTCTTAATTTTTCATCCATACATAAAATTTTGTGAAAGTGTTAGTTATAGTCCCAAAATTGGAAAAATCCCTCCTTTTTTAAGCATAAAAATTCATAACACGGAAATGTAAAATCTGAAATTTATAAAAATTGAAAGGGAGCTTACATTAATAGATATAAACAATTCACCAAAGTGTCATGGACATTGGTGAAAGCCTTTTTGAGTTATTGTCTGAAGTGTTAAAAATCACCCTTTTTTTTATGAATAAAGCCCCATAAATCCAAAACTTAAAATCTGAAATTTATAAAAATTGAAAGGGAGCTTACATCAATAGATATAAACAATTCACCAAAGTTTCATGGACATTGGTGAAAGCCTTTTTGGGTTATTGTCCTAAGTGTTAAAAATCACCCTTTTTTTATGAATAAAGCCCCATAAATCCAAAACTTAAAATCTGAAATTTATAAAAATTGAAAGGGAGCTTACATCAATAGATATAAACAATTCACCAAAGTTTCATGGACATTGGTGAAAGCCTTTTTGAGTAATTGTCCGAAGTGTTAAAAATCCCCCTTTATTTATGTATAAAGCCCCATAAATCCAAAACTTAAAATCTGAAATTAAAAAAAAACGAAAGGGAGCTTACATCAATAGATATAAACAATTCACCAAAGTTTCATGGACATTGGTGAAAGCCTTTTTGAGTTATTGTCCGAAGTGTTGAAAATCCCCCCTTTTTTATGAATAAAGCCCCATAAATCCAAAACTTAAAATCTGAAATTAAAAAAAAACGAAAGGGAGCTTACGTCAATAGATATAAACAATTCACCAAAGTTTCATGGACACGGACGGACGGACGGACGGACGGACGGACAGACGGACGGACAACGGTATACCATAATACGTCCCGTCCCGGGCGTATAAAAACTACTAATTCAGGGGCAGCAACCCAACAACCAGTTGTCTGATTCATTTGAAAATTTCAGGGCAGATAGATCTTGACCTGATAAACAATTTACCCTATGGCCATTTTGGTTGGTTGGCCTGGTCACCGGACACATTTTTTAAACTAGATACCCCAATGATGATTGTGGCCAAGTTTGGTTAAATTTGGCCCAGTAGTTTCAGTTTAGTAAAAGTTAATGACGACGACGGACGATGGACACCAAGTGATGAGAAAAGCTCACTTGGCCCTTTGGGCTAGGTGAGCTAATAAAAATAAAGGAAAAGGTTTAGATCTAAAGATCTTTTTGGCACAACAGTGTATTCTAGTCAAACGATATCAACAATTTAGATTGGTAAGTAAAATTGAAAATGGAAATGGGGAATATGTAAAATAGACAACAACCCAACCAAAAGGCAGATAACAGTTGAAGGCCACCAATGGGTCTTAAATGCAGCGAGAAAATCCAGCAACAGAGGTGTGCCTCAGTTTGCTGTTATAAATTTAGAAACTGTTGCAAAGTTTTATTATTGTGAAAACTGTGACAGGAAAGGTTAGTCAAAATTAAAAAAAAATATTTTAAATTTTGATATTATTTGTATATGAAGTATTACGGTACCAAAAACGTAATAAACTATCTGGCACTTTTGTCCAACATGCACAATAACAATAATAAATGCACACAGAAATCTCTAAATTCAAAGTTATGGGATCTTTATAGAAGGTGTGACAAAGTTTTATTCTCTTTCCTACCTGCATCCTCTGACATGTAGATAACATCTGGTACTGCAAGTTTGGGTTCTGAATTTGTAATGGATGCTTTGGCATTTGTCAGTGAAAACATTGTTTCATGGCGAAAGTATGGTTCATTGACTGCATCTTCTGTTAACGCTCTCCAGGTGTTGCATACCTGTAATCATAGCAGAAAGTATACAAAATTAAACCTTCATATGTTTTAATAGAAAAAAGATACCAAAGTTACAGTGACTTGTCTGTTAGTGTTGCTCTCCACCAATTGCAACTCATTAAAAATTTTGACCAAATTGCAATTTGTTTTATAAAATCAAATTGTTCAACTGGTCAGAAATTTGAACCAACTGCTGTAGAAAACCACAGCCAAGTCATGAAAGTGCAAGGTGATAAAATAAAACATACTTACAATCCTATAAGACTTTAACTCCACTTTAATGATGTTGTGACAAAATTAGTTTATCAGTTTGTATAGTTATATTATATTCATTTCCATGCTGAAGGGGAACTGTTTATTTTGAATTGCTGTTAAATTGTCCAAACTAAGCTTTCATATAGTTTTTCTTTCTAAAAGTATTCTATATTTATAAGAATCAGACATTATGTGAATTAAAACATTTCATATTCAGTAAAATATGTGTAAAATTGCAATATATGTTTGTAGGAAGTTTCCATGGGGGAGATAATAACTTTTCTTTCAAAAAGTCTTTATTCAAAAGAATAATATTTTAGGTTATCTCCCCTGAAAACTTATCAATAGCATATTGTTATTTCACACATATTTTACTGAATATATGATGTTTTATTTAAAATGATATCTGATTCTTATAAATATAGAATACTTTTAGAAAGAAAAACTATATGAAAGCTTAGTTTGGACAATTTTATAGCAATTCAAAATAAACAGTTCCTCTTCAGCATGGAAATGACTATAATATAACTATACAAACTGATAAACTAATTTTGTCTCAACATCATTAAAGTGGAGTTAAAGTCTTATAGGATTGTAAGTATATTTTATTTAATCACCTTGCACTTTCACATTTTGACTGAACAATTTGTTCAATATTCTGACCAGTTGAACAATTTGGTTTAATAAAACAAATTGCAATTTGGTCAAAATTTTGAATGAGTTGCAATTGGTGGAGAGCAACACTAACAGTCAAGTCACTGTAAAAGTATGAAAAATCTAGATAAAATTATTTCTCACCAATTTTTCAATTGCTGATATCTCAAAAACAAGAACACAGAATTTTAATTTTTCCTGCTTTTTACAGTGCTTATCCAGTGACCTTTGGGGTATCACAATAGCAATGGCCAAAACAGTTTACCAAATTGCAGTTAGATTTCTTCTCCAACTAACTGATCAACTGGTAAAATGTTTCAGTAGATTGCTCAAGTGAAATGTTGTTAGTATGAAGTGAGTGCTGTGAAATCAAAAGTAATACTTACCATCCAGATCCAGTTAGTTGATATCTTTGTCATTTGTTTCAAACACAAAAATGACTTACTATAGTATGAGTCACTGAATAAGAAGGTCTAATTTTGACATGGAAACTTCTATCATAAATAGATTTATAAATAAATAGTTCAAACCATTGTTTTGTAGATGTATATTTTATAGCTTTGTCTTCTAAGACAAAGTTATTGTGTAATTATGATTCGTATAATATTTTCTATACAAATTACTAATCTGCTGGCATTAAAGGGAAATAATTTTTATTGAGTTATTGTACACTAAAAAATTAATCAATGATACCTGGCTTTTGATTTTGCCTACAATTTTTTTCAAAATTTTAATCATCTTAAAAATAAATTTCATTGTTTCTTTTCAAAACAGAGGATAAAAGTTTAATAATCATAAAAGTAATGTTACAAACAAATTAAATGAGGAAAGTTGATATTTGTCAGACAAAAATTGTGACAACATTTTGCTGATTTTCAGTAATGTAAATTATTTCCCTTTAATGGTAGCAGATAAGTAATTGCTTTAGAAAAAAAAAAATCCAAATTACAATTATGCACTAACTTGTTGTTGGAAAACGGAGCTATTAATTATAGACTTACAAAACAATGTTTTCAACTATTTATTTATAAAATCTATCTATGATAGAAGTTTCCATGTCAAAATTAGACCTTCTTATTCAGTGACTCATATTATAGTAAGTCATTTTTGTGTTTGAAACAAATGACAAAGATATCAACTAACTGGATCTGGATGGTAAGTATTACTTTTGATTTTACAGCACTCACTTCATACTAACAACATTTCACTTGAGCAATCTGCTAAAATATTTTACCAGTTGATCAGTTAGTTGGAGAAGAAATCTAACTGCAATTTGGTAAACTGTTTGAGCCATTGCTATTGTGATACCCCAAAGGTCACTGGATAAGCACAGTAAGGTTCATTATGAGGGTGGTAATGGGGGTATCTTCATGATGAATAAAGGTAAAAGTTCTTGTCAAATAACATTAACAGTACTTTTTTGTGCATGACAATAAAAAAATTGACTGAATAAAAATAGTGGTAATGTTTCAAATAATTTGAGACCTCTGAAGAACGACAACAAGTATATTTTGACAGATCACGGTAAAATTTTAACCAAATTGACCCCAACAGTAGCCGAAAATATAACTGATGGTAAAGAACATTCCTACAGTCCATTATATATATACTATAAAATTTATAACAGTCTTTTCAAAAGCTTGGTTTTTTTTTACAGAGAGTAGAAAAAATCCATAATCTTGCTCATTTTTCGTAATATTCCAAAACAGTAATACATTGAGGAAGCCTGTCCTTAGAGATGTTAAAAAAAATAACTTTTTAATAAAAGTGCAAAAAAGTATAGTTTAGACCTCAAACATGGGGAACATTCTACTGTACCTCAACAGCACTAGAGGCAAACTATGTAAGCATGATTATAAAAAAAAGCAAAGAGTCAAAAATGATAATAAATAAAAATACAACAAATACCTTTACAGTGACAGTACTGTCATTATGGAAGACTTCAGTATCTGTTTCATTAATACAAGTTCTGCTAGACTCCTCCCAAACTTGTCTCACTGAAAAATATGATATATAACTATTTGTAACTATTACTAAGAAAGGAGGATAAATAAGGCTTTAAACTTACACAATTTATTTTAGTTTCAAAAACAAACAACTTCTAATATGATATGTTGATGATGAATGCCATTTCTACAAAAAAAGACTAATCATGATAAATTAATTATGCTAAATGCTATTTCAACAAACATAAGTAAAGAGTAAAGAACATATCATGTTTGCCTAATGTATTTTAAGAATAGCTCAAATAAATGCCATCAATATGACATCTTTTTCCTAAACCATGAATTCAAAATACAAGAGATACTGTAAATCAAAAAAATATTGTGATGTTTTCATTATTGCGAAAAATGCCACAGGGTTATAATTGCAATAATTTAAACTCGCATTTTGAAATTCTTTATATAAATTATTACACAGGATTTTTCTCAATTTAACCAAAAAATTAAAATCACATCTTAGTCTAAAGTGACAAAATCGCAAAATTGAAATTTCTGAATTTACAGTAGTGAAAAGGTACAATAAATAATTTTTTGTTTTACCTGGATTCCAGTTTGCCAATAAAGTCCTATTGCCTGACTCATGTGGCCCTGGTCCAGCAACGTCTCTGTAGGTCATCAGAATGGGGCCAGGCATCATAACATGTCCAACAGACACAAAGGCAAAGGCAAATTCACTTCCATAGAGCCTAAAACAAAAAATATCTATATGAATTCTATGGCAACAAACCTTGAAGTTTGTTCAAACTTAATACACTGCTAAGTATATCATTCGTATAACAACAATGCTGCATTTAATTGTGGGGTCACAATGATTAGTCTATATTTAAGGCTGAAATTCCCTAGGCAAAGTTGACATTACATGATTCTGGCTTTTTTTATCTTTACCACTGCCTCAGTGGTCTTATGGTTGCTAGCTCTCCTTGAGGGAAAGAGTTTACAAATTGTGGATTTGATCCCCTGTCCAGTCAAACCAGAAATTATAAAAATTGGCAGAGAAATTTTACATGAATGTGAAAACGCATTAACTATTCTTGATATTGATCCTTTAATTTTTAAAGAAGCAAGGACATAAACTAAGAATTTAAAAAGATGCTTGATGTGGAGAAGTTTTCATTGCCACCTGCTTTTTATCTCACAATTATACCTTCCAAGCAGAGTTCTATCCACCAAATCAGTTGTAGTAGATGGATCCACAATGTAAGGTACAAAATCTGTTGACGCTGCTGATTCATAGGACGCTGTTAACTCAGATTGAATGAGTTTTGTAAACGTTGTACTGTGTCCAGAAGTCAAATCTAAAATAAAACAATAAATAATATGTGGTGGATATCTAAAAATATCTTCAATAACAAAATGTACATGCAAACTTTCTGACATGTAAATATACATACATGTACTATGAAAGGTTCCAGATATTATGAATTGGAATTTGGTCCTTAAATGTTCAAAATCTTTTTCACCAACAGAATGCAGATTACTTTGGCAAAAGATGTACAATTTCTCACATAATTGAATCTCATAAATTCATAAACTAGTGCAATGCTTATATAACACACAAAATTGCAAGATAATTTTTTACAATTTCAGAAAATGATGCATACAAATCAAAAAAACTTTTATTTTTGCAACACACAATTGTTAAATTTTTTGCAATAATGAAAACATAGCAAATATTTCAAAATTAACATTACATTATATCTTAATTTTGTTGTAGGAGAAAGCAGGGAATTTTCAATCTTCATCTTCTGTAAAATCATTATTTTCCAACTTGCCATGAAAAATGGCATTCCGAGTGACATCAAAATATTATCATTTTAGTCAATGAACAGAATATCTGTTTAATGTAAAAATCTTCAGATATTGTGTTATTCTTATATGAGGGTAGGATTACGCTTTAGCGTCAGGTATCAAACTGTCATTTTCAGCTATTATTGACATCAATTATTTTTTTGGAAAAAAATTAGCATGATTTGTCAAAATCAGTCAGTTTTTTATCGTCATGCACCAAAAATTACCGTTAGCGTCATTTGACAAAAATTTTTAATGTTATTTGTCATGAAGGTACCCTCATTTTAACCCTCTTTCGTGGGAATTTAAGATTTGAATAAGACTGTATATTTTAAGAACTAATTATGGGTACTTTCAATGCAGGAATAAATTAAGAGCACAAAAAATCCAAAGGATAGACGTCTAAACTTGTCATGTATTTTAAAGGTTTGAATAGTACCCAAAAGTAACCACAATTGTACTTTTACATCTTACTAATACTTACTGCTTGGAGTAACAATAACTAAATCATCTCCAACAGCTCTCTTTTTCCTTCTACTAGAACTTGGGGTGACTGATATTGTGATGGCCAATCCATTCAGGGATGTTTCTAGATCAGTGTTGGCATTGGTTATTATGACACTACCCATTGTTTTATTTAGACATCTCATGGCTGCATTACATAGCCTCATCATCATAAACACGGTCCGTCCTGGTTCCATGTTGAAGGCATTATTGGCGCTTGAGAGACGGTCTGATTCAGACATGTCTGGATCTTGCACAGGGTTTAATTCAGATAATCGCCTTATGTTCATTCCATTGATTTTTATCCATCCATCTTCAACCATGATTGTCCCGGAAACATTATATGCTACCCAAGTACATGGGAAAATATCATCCTTTTCTTCATCCGTTCCAAAACACAAGTCTAAAAATTTTCAAAATAATTATAGTACAGAAATATTTTTCAGTAAGCCATGGC
Organism: Mytilus galloprovincialis; assembly: GCA_037788925.1. Taxonomy (NCBI): domain Eukaryota; kingdom Metazoa; phylum Mollusca; class Bivalvia; order Mytilida; family Mytilidae; genus Mytilus; species Mytilus galloprovincialis. The sequence continues at coordinate 45,028,217 of CM075342.1, read as the reverse complement.
TATAGAAAAATTAAAATAAGGGGTTTGAAAACAGAATTGTGCTGAAGATCAGTCATACTATTATGTGCTTTTCTGCCTATAATATCTAAATTTCTGTTGGCATCCAGTCATAAAACCAATGGCAGCCTTCAGAGGTCTGCTTAAGGTTAATTAGATGTAGTCTAATCTTAAATGTGCAGGAAATATTGAAACATTATAACTAGTCCATGCATAGTCTATTGTTTCTTTTCACTTTTTTGTAATTTTGAAATATGAGTTAGTATGTTATAAATCAAATACTGTGGATTCATTAATATTCGTTGGATACCAATTTTCGTGGATTTCATGGGTACAGGAGAACCACGAATTCAAATGTTCAACGAATAACAAATTTTCTAAAGGAATGAGTGTAGACTTTGCCAAAACCTCGAAATTAAATATCCACGAATATGTAAATTTTCCTCAAACCACGAAAATTGGTACCCACGAAAATAAATGAATCCACAGTACAAGAATTTGAGTCAAATGGAGGAACATAAATTAGACAGCTTCTATTGTACTTCAACATACATTTGGTGATCCTTCTAAAAGATTCAAATCTTGAATATGTTGGTGAGATACTAAATTGAATTTGGCTTCTATCAGATTATGCATCAAGTTTAATAGTCTACTTACCATATCTATTGACTGAGGGGTCATGACTTAGTGTAAATGCAACTCCTAATTTGGTTGGATCAGTACTCTGAAGAGCATCTTTTGGAACAACATCCTCTGATAGCTGAGTAGCACCAGGAATAGTGGCATTTACATCATCTACTGGAGCCTCCAGAAGTACAATTACACCTGAAAAGTAAATCAAAGAGGTTGGATATTTATTAAATTCAAAACTTGACCTAATTAGACAGACCTGAAAAAAGGCATGCTGAAATAGGCCAACCCCCTAGTTTTTTGTCTGAATTTTTCAAACTTTCTTTCATCTTTTTTTTATTTTCAAAATAGGTTATTTTTGGTATCTGACCTTCTTTCTACAATTAAACATTTTCTAGTTGACCTACTTCATTTTAACATAAATCTTTTTGTAAATTCCCCTCAAGTTATTGCAATGTCTTAATAAGTGACTGAGTGACTAAGACCTCACATTCTGATATCTGATAAATATATCTGTATGCATTCTATTCTGAAAGCACAATAGTAAATCACACATTTTTGCCAATTTTTTAAGAACCACAATTACGAATGCATACAATAATTTTTGACTAAACAGTACGCTGAAAGCTAAAAACTTGTTTGGCAAAATATTGAATTGCCAGACATTTTAAAATTGGATGCAATGTTATATACCTTTAGTATCATTGAAGCCAACAGCCGACCCAGCCCCATTCTCACAGATCAGGGATACATAGTATGTGGTATTGTGTTCCAAGATGTCTTCAAATGTATTGTTCATGCCAAATTGATTGGTACCTATAGACTCAAATTCCTGCAACTCTTGTCCACCAACTGTGGTACCAATGGCCCACCAATTTTCCTACAAAACAAGTGAAAACAAAACGGTTCAATAATGAAATCCTTGAAACACTCAACAGGTGGAGGATAAACAATTGAGGTGATTGACTTTACAGGATGAATTTTGCTCATTGTTGAAGGGACACTACCTATATAAGGTGATAGGACGTGCAGCTGGAATAGGTCACATATATATACCAGCCTAAAAATATGTGAATAGGTGGGGAAATTGATCAGAAATACAAGATAAGGTCAATAAATTTCTCATTACTTGTTTTAAGATAAGTCCTGTATTTTTTTCACAGCCAAAAGTCTTACTGCAAGTTCACATTACTCAAGAAATCTGAGCTCCACAGAGCAAAGGGGATATTTTCTTATGCAGGAGAAGGTTATATTTTTACCTATGCAATATATATATAAAAAGCTATACAAATTTTAAATTATATTAAAAGGGTAACAGAACTCCAGCTTAAGTTTTGATTGGGAAGCCAGAGCCTAAATCAAGCCATATATCAGCCAAACTAACCACTACATTGCTCTCTTCATCAAAACATCTCCAGAATGCCTTTATAGTGCTGTTGGACCCCTGATATCTGACAGGAGTGAAGTCCCCTTGATCTACATCAATATAAAAATCGCCGCCCATCACATCAGGATCAAATATTGGTGGTGTATCGTCAATGTAAAATCCATCTGAAGACACAACAGTGGTAACACCAGAACTAAGCACAGCTTTCACTGAAAAAAATAAATCATTTATATATATAAGAAAAAACTCACTTTTTTCAATGGTAAAAAAAAAAATCAAGTTTGCATTGTAATTTTTCTTACTCTTATTGATAGATTGCCTGATTTATTCTATCTGATTTGGGATTATTTAGGGTTTGACATCTTTTGTAAGAAGTTTGTAAAAGCATTTGCCCCAAAGTTGGTCATCAGGTACAAAAAGCATCCATTTGTATGATTTGCCATCCTCATTCTTGACCTGGAAGACAGAGGGATACTGATAGATGTTTCAAACTTAAGTCTGCATGTAGAGTGGACCCCAGTGAACACATTAACCACAACAGTTCTTAGGTTAGAGTGATCAGGGTCCAAAGAAGGTCATTTGCACAAAAAAAATCTGCAATTTCTTGATATTTCTGATCTTGACTTCAGCTGGACCTGCAACCAGAAGTAGTCATTTCATAGACATATTTCAATAATAAATATTATCAGGAGTTAATGCCCGCAAGATTGCACTTTTTAGTGAAGTTTTAGGTCTCTGAACTTTGTGAGTCAGACATCAAAATGATGCACACTCTTCCAAAAAGAAACCACAGTTTTGTCTGATTTAAATATACAAAGTTCAAATTTGACCTCAAAATGAACATTAAACCTGAGATACATTACAATAAATCAAATCAGATTGAGGAAATATAAATAAACTTCAAAATTAATGTCAGAAAGTTGACCTCTAAAAGTATGGAGAACCATTTGAGTCAAATAACTGTATATTTGGTAAGACTTTAATATTACAGTCCCCCCATAGTATAAGGGTTAAAGATGTTCATTGAATTTCTGTCATTTAGGCCTTTGCACAATTAAATGGCATTATATTCTACTATAAAAGTATGAACATAACTTATAATAGGATATAAATAAAAAGATGTGGAATGTATGGTTTTTACCTGTGAAATAATAATCTATCGGTTTAGTCACATTATCTTCAATTTTTGTAGCTGGTAGAGTAAAGTTGTCAAGCATAAACTGGTATAACACATGTTCCTCAGCGTCACATGTTGAATTACAATTGTAACGTGAGCAGAAGTTATAACACGGGAGACATGGTGATATCTTTTCCATGTAAGGAACAGCCTCTGTGCCTAATATTGTAGTTCCAATACCAATTTCATATTTGATTATTGGATTTTCTCCTCCTCTGAATGGAGCACCATATCTGCAATATGCACTTGGTTCTGGTGGCAAAACTACATTTCGGAAGAATGCCTTGGTGGAGTAAGGATTAAAAGTGTCAACGACTGGCGGTAAATAGTTGTTTTTAGGGAATACATGGAAGATTAGGTCTGTGTCAGTACTCAGATCACGTATTCCACATACTTTACTCCACAATACACCGTCCACATACAAATAGAAGCACAATGCTGGCTGTAAAATAAATAGGAATCAATGAAAATCTTACACAAAATATCAGAGCCGAAAATGATAATTTCTTAAAAGTAAGTTGAATTAAATTTAGTTCATAGCATTAACCATAAGATTAATGTAAACAAGAATGTGTCCATAGTACATGGATGCCCTACTCACACTATCATGTTCTATGTTCAGTGGACTTTGGAGTCAAAAATCTAATTTGGCATTTAAATTGGAAAGATCATATCATAAGAAGCATGTGTACTAAGTTTCAAGTTGATAGGACTTCAACTTCATCAATCAAAGTGCTCTAAGGGATAGGATTGCCGTTGTTTTCATTGATATTAGTTATATAGTATTATTCTTAAAAATAATTCAACTGCACATGTAAAATGTACCTGTGTTCTCTCTTAAATTTACGTAATCTGAATATTTTTTTAACTTTAAACAAGAATGTGTCCAAAGTACATGGATGCCACATCCGCACTATCATTTTGTATGTTCAGTGGACCGTGAAAAAGGGATAAAATCAATTGAGCATAAAAATTAGAAAGATCATATCATAGGGAGCATCTTTACCAAGTTTCAAGTTGATTGGACTTCAACTTCATCAAAAACTACCTTGACCAAAAACTTAACCCTGAAGCGGGACAGATGGACGGATAGAAGGACGGACGGAGGGAAGGACAGACAGACAAACGAAGGAACGGACCCACAGACCAGAAAACATAATGCCCATAAATGGGGCATAAAAATAGCCAATCCTATATACAAGTGTATGAACAATGTTATTATTGTGTTTTATTTTTGTACTATCAATTCCAAGTTTACTTTCCACAGCAGTCACTGTGAGTGAGAGAAGGTATTTCACTTTGTACCTTATCACCTATTTTCCTACGTGAATTCTAGGAGGAACAAATTTCTAATTCATTAAATATTTAATTTCCTTAGGTCAGTGGGCATGACTCCTTTCTGTACACATTCCTCTGTTTAAATTGCCATAGCTTTTAATATAATTCGACGTCTATTGACAGAACGTGGTAAATTTTTCTTGACGTATCATCCTATTTTGATTCTGACATTGACATAAGTATAAGGGCGACAACTAGAAGCGCTAATATGGAAGACTCCATTTTGGGAGAAGGGGTGTTCTAGTTACAACTTTACGATGTTGACTACATTTTTTTTTAATTCAAATATTGCACATGATTTAAAATTATGCAACAACAATAACCCTCAATAGCAGACAGACATAGAAATGATCTCTTGAGTTTCAAATTAATCAATGGAGTGGGGAATGCAGAGCAACCATTCAGTCTGATACCCCTGGAGGTCAAGAAAACTATATGCATGCGTATACCTAAACAAACCATAGACTTATGACTTGTAGCAAGCATATATTAAATGTTAATCTAACGACCTTGATGGTTCTAAATTTCTTTATGGAAGTTCAATATATTAAAAATATCAGTTGCATAACAGTGACATATAAGAAAAACTCTACTTCAGTTCTTATCTGACAGAAATAGCTTTATCGGAATTTGGAGAACTCAACCATTTTATCAAAACTGCAGAATTCCCTCTGTGACCTGTTTCTAAATATATAAAAACACTAAATATAAATACTGCTTAATTCTGATTTTCTGTGTTGAAAAAACAAGCATATAAAAAAAGGGAAATATCGAAACATTAAGACTATGAGAAGAAAATTATAGGAAAGTTGTTTTAATTCAATCCCTTTGTTTGTTTTTATCTTTTAAAGCAAGAAAATCTTAAGAATATGAGATGTTCCTCAATATTTAGAACAAAATGGTCGACGTGAGGGCATGGGAAAGGAGTCAATGGTAAAAGTCTACAGATTGCTTGACAGCAATCGTATCCCAAAAACTATCTTTACCAAAGACTTAAACCGGAAGCAGGACAGACGGACAAATGGACGAAGGAACGGATGCATAGTTTATTAAAAAACAATGATATTGACTAACAGTAATTTTTTTAAAATCATTTTACAAACTTACATTTACAGCTTCATCAGCTTCAAAGTCAACAACAATCTTGTAAGTGTGGAAATCAGCTGAGGGGTCAAAAGTGAGGACATCTTCTACCACTTGTGGGGGTAATGTATCATTGAAGATTCTACACCACGTAACAACATGTGGGTCATCACCTATAAACAGAATATTGAGATGTTTAATATTTCAATTGGAAAAATTACGAGATTTGGTACATGTTAAATAAAAGTTTGAAAGAAAAGATTTGTTGGTGCAATGCAAAACTATTGGCAATGGGAGACAATAAAACATCTATATATGAATATTTTTCATATAAAAAAATGGCTTTCCTTTTCTGAATAAAACTCTTATGACAAGATTATATCATGCATCTCAAACCAAAAGGTACTGCAAGCAAAATTACACAAAACTAAGCTAAAAACTATGCAGTATTGGGTAAAAAAGCTGTGTATCATGTTAAAATATTTCTGATTAATTACTAAAAGGAGTTGAATTTGATCAGTTTTATTATAATTGATCTGGATTTTAAAAAGTAGGAGTAGTTGGTTATCCCAACATATCCACCAAATTTTAATTTCCCCCCCACAAAAAAAACCCAGAAAAACAATCACAGCCTTGCACATTTATTATTCATTTAGTTCAGTGATGGAATACTTATGTTTCTATATTTTCAAGTTTAGAAAAATTGATTTGAATTCACTAATTGAAAATATATCTTCAAAAAAATTATCTTGGTACAATAAGATAATACAAGACTGTAGCTAGGATTTTTTAAATAGTGAGACAAGATCCTTTCGCCGAGCAAATTTTTGGCAGGGGGTCTGGGGGCCGCTGAAGGCCCCAGAAGCTCTGGGGTAAATGGTGCAAAATCCTGCTACCTGGGCGTTTCCTTGGCCTATATTAGTGATATCGATCATATGGGTTTCATGTGCCATAAAAGTGATAAAACATTTTTTTTCTTGAGGGGGGGGGGGGGGGGGAGACATGGTTACTTATGTGTAAAATGAATAAATTGGAACCTCTTTATCTGGTAAATTATACATGTGGTACTGCTTACAAATGCGCGGTTATGTGCATTTTTATGTCATATGTAGATATTATCGGCGATTATGGCAAATAGAAAAACTGTCAGAGAAAAATATAAATAAAATAAAGACAAAACTTGTGGTCATTAAACTGTTTCTTCCAAAAATCAAAATTTCACACATTTATAAGGGCCTATATTTCATTTAAGTGAAATCTTCTAGTCAAATGTCAGCTTTCCAATCCGTCTGTGTCCAGTTCTATCGAATCTTAGTAGAATATCCTCCCGTGAAACATCCTTGTCCCTGTGAGTGTGAAGCATTGCCAGTCCACAAAGGCGTTCCTCACCCATTGTGGATCTTTCCCACGTCTTCAGTCTACGAAGACATGAAAAGGATCTTTCACAACAAACGCTGGTGACAGGCATTGTCAACAGTAGCACAAATATCCGTCTGATATTTGGATAAAAGTCTTGATGTGCCTGTTTCAAAGAAGATTTGAGTGTACCTGGTAATTGGGCCTTAGGGATGTCAGAAAATTTAACCTTCCACCTTGTCACTTCTTGTTCCCATGTATTTACATCTGGCAGATCCTGGGAATAAACTTGAAGCAATTCGTCTTGTATGGTATCATTAAGATATGCCAATTTTGATGGAACCAAGTTTTGGCCTAACATCATCTGACATTGGTCATGTGGAAAACGTCTCTCCATCTCGGTACAAACATGGTCTAAGAATGCAAAGTAGATAGTTGTCCTCCACAATTGTTCAGCTGAATCAACAGTTGGGTTATCTCTATGGACCTGTCTGCCTGTTCTGCGTCTGGGAACAAGTGGAATCTCCTGCTTAGCAGCAATTGCCTGTGCTCTGTTATATACTTTTCTAAAGTGTTCATCTGTTCTCAACTGTCTTAAGGTCTTTAATGTATTAGCTGCATCGTCATATGCAAGAACCATATCACAATCTTTATTTTGAAGAGATTTCGTTAAACAATTCAAGTAGGACAGAACAAATTGCATTACGCACAAAGCCACAATAAACTCTGGATCATCTAGGAGTCGCCTATGTCCACCTGCTTTGGATTTAGCTTCCCCTGAACTTTTATTTTCTATCTTTGAGACTGCATTTTGAATAGAACTGTAGTTAGTAATTAGGTTAGTCAAAGAATCCACACGAGCGCTCCAACGAGTTTCGCATAACGGTTGAATTAATTTTTTCTTAGACTTTACTAATAGTTCAGCACTTTTATCTTCAATTTCATCCTCCTCATCTTCTTCTACGATGGCTTCTAATATTGTCTCATCAAAATGTTCTCCTAACTCTTCCTTTAATATATTCTTACGACTTGCTGAGGCGGATAAAAAGAATGTGAGTTGAACAACGCTGTCAAATAAATTTCTAATGGGGTTTACCGATTTGCAGCTTTGGGTAATAACTAAATTTAAGTTGTGTGATCGACAATGGACGTATGATGCCCTTGGACAAACTTCTTTGACGCGCGCCTGAACGCCTTGGACATGACCGCTCATAACACTAGCTCCGTCATAGCCCTAGCCTCTTAATTGTCATAGCCCTGGCCTCTTAATTTTGCTATGTCAAGATGGCACGATTGCATAAAAGATATGATTTTTTCAAACATTGTTCTAGCATCGGAAGCCGCAAGTTCTACAAATCCTATAAATTCTTCTCGGATTTCATCTGATTCGTGATCTAAAAATCGTATACAAAGAGACACTTGCTCCTTGACGCTCATGTCAGTTGTACCATCAGCGCAAATTGCAAAGTATCTTGCTTTGGTACAGTCGGCCACTATCCCTTCCCTGATGTCTGCATCACAACAGGCTATGAGATCATTCTGGATGTCGGGGGACAAATAAGTAGGTCCAGGTGATTGAAGATGTGTTTTTAAGACGACATCGGATTTGCTTTTCAATCAACAAAAAACCTAAAGTTTCCATCTTCTTGTTTAAGTTTTTTGTCCCAATTACCCCTTAGCGCTATATTTCTCTGGCCTAGCACGATGATAACATGAATAATCGAAAGAAGCACTTTTCTGTTATAACTAACTTTATCCTCATACGCTTTACTGATGCTACTATAAATATTGGCCTTTTCACCTTGACTTACGGACAATAGATTCTCAGACTTTTCCATGGCTTCTGTATGCATTTTACTTATTTCATGTATCTTAAAAGTCCCCCTTTTTTCGCCAATCGCATTTTTCCAGTCACTAAAGCCTTTTGTTTTAAAGAGCCCATCACCCTGGCCGAATGAAACACAATAAGAACAATACGACGCATCTTCCGAAACTTAATACCTCAGCCAACTGTATCGCTTTTCCCATTCTTTTGAGTATTTACGTGCCTACGTAGTCGGATAAGCTGATATTGCTTTACCAAAATCTGGATAATTTCGTTTTCAGATAACGATTTTTTGGTGTAATTTGAAAAATCATCAGGATCAATATTTGAAGAACTTGGTATTTCAGAAGCTAAACTATGTACAGGTACTTCAATATTAGATATTTTGCTTTGAGGCACGTTTTGTCGAATTTCCGAGTCTTGACATTCGGTAGATTCATTTGGATTTGTTGCACACCTTTCTTCGTCAATATCAAGATCTGGAAATTAATAACATGAATCGGGGTTACGATTTGCTTGGTTTTCAACACTATTGAATTCATTATACAATTTTTGACACTTTTTGACATTATATGAACCTAAACCAAGAACTTAACCAAAGTGTGACGGAAAGACGTACGGACGGACAAGGGTACCACTATATGTCCCGTCGACATATGAGGTCTGGTCAGAAAAATTAATGGAATATTAAGTGATACCCCGCCACATTATATCTTTTTTATTTTATTGATTTCAATGGCAGATCCAGAATTTCTGAGAAATAACGGGAGTTGCAGTTATTAGGATGGGACCCTGCGGCCATGCCTGGTCATTGAGTCCCTACATAATCACTCATATTTTATTAAAACTAATACCTGCACTGCTTCTTTTTCTACATGATCCTGTTTTAAGCCACAGATCCATGTTTAACGTTCATTGATCACGTTCGATTTCATGACCTATTGATAATTATTGATTCGGATACTGAAACTGACACTGATAAATTCCGGACACGATTAGAATTTTCGGGATATTCAGAATCAATTAATTTACCGGGCTATATACGATGATTGCAATCAAATAGCGTACCCGTCGTCTTTTAGGATTAGTTTTGGTCATCGCTCATTATTTGGATATATAAATGATTTTTTTTAAACATCAATACCATACTTGGTCATTTTTTTAGTGAGGCATTTGCCTCACTTGCCTCAATGGATGCTACGGCCTTGAAATAAATAATCATATTTTACCTGCGAAAATTTCAATACCACAGGATGCTCTAGCAGGCTGTTTTGATAAATCAATAGGTGTGATGACAGCGCCACCTTTAGGGTTTTCTACCACTTGGTACAGAGATGATGTACCGTTATCAACAACAGGAACTGCTTCAGTTGTTGGTGCTACTATTGTACCATTACCAAACTTTTCAGCTAAATATGTCGTACAATCACAGGCAGTGCATGTCTAAAAATGAAGAATGATGTCAAACATTTAATTATTTGGCTTAGGATATTATCTTGTTTTGAATATGAAGAGTTATATATATGGGATGAGACAAACAGTTATGGTGCACTGAAAAGGTCTTATCAATGTAATACTGAATATATATGGTTTGAAGGTGTGGATCTTAATCATTTCCAAAATATTAATTATATTTAAGGGGGTGGCCATAAAAAAATGCAGAAATAATTTAACCATGGGGTAAAGTTCAGGGTCAGGCGTCATATTTCATATTATATTGATTTTTTTTGTTGTTTGATAAATGTCTAGCGGCAAATATTTCATGCATGCTTAGAATAAGAACTAATTAACAATATTTACAATAGGCAGGTGAAAAATAAGGATAAATTGAATATAGGGACATAATTCTGCCATGCAGCAAGTCACATGGCATGACAAAGAGTTGTTACAAGGGTTCTCAACATATAATTAAACTTGAAAAGGTGTACAAATAAGTCATATATCAAAAGTCTAAATTAAAATATAAAAAGTTTTGCACTTACTGCTGGTATCGGATTTTCAAAACAGCAATAACAGACAGTGACAGACCAGTCAGCCTCTGGAACATGATCGTATGGCATTATTTCACCCTCTGGTCCGTCCCATAACATCACAGACGTGGCAGCCATACCTTCACCACTAGCAGCCTTGATTTCAAACTGTAATTTAAAAATTGATAAGTTAACTTATTATTTAGGGGCCAGCTGAGGCCCACCTCTGGGTGCAGGATTTTTGACTGCAATGGAGACCCATTGGTGGCCTAAGGCTGTAATCTGCTCTTTTACATATTCCCGATTTCCATTCTCAATATTATGCTATAGAAGTCAAAATCTTAAATCTACAACTATAATGAAAAAAATATATTTATTTTTTGCCAACTAGAATATTTAATAATTATTTGAAGAATCTTGGTTTTACTTTAAATACTTACTATGGAGTCACAGACTGTTTATTCTGAAAAACAAAACGAGGTTAATGACTGTTCTACTGTAAAGTTATACTATACTGAACTAACCTCCCACTCTCCTCCTAATTGATAGTCAGCTTTTCTGTAGTATCCTGAGGAATACATAGTGTTCAAATTTGTATCTCTTCCTAACTTTATCCATAGTTCATCATCATAAATTTCATGTCCAAGATTTTCTGTACGCATCTTTATGGGCCAGTCCTGTCCTTCGGGATCTCTGAAGCCTATTTGCTGTAAGATTTTCCAGTTGGTATCATATACAATTGATACTGGACGAGTTGGACATGCCTGACCAAATGGAGTTGCCAAATGCAGAATAGATCCTGAAAAATATTTTATGCAATTCTCTTTACAATAAATCCAACCTTTGTAGCTACCACAAGTTTCAATTTCTTTGTTATATACTGTGGTCCGTGTGGATTAATCATTATTTGTGCAAAACCTATTTCTATGGATTTATTAGGTTAAGGTGAACCATAAATTTAAATGTTCAACCTGGTTCACATTTCTGATAGGCTTGTATGCAGACTTTGGCAAATACACGAGAATACATTTTTTTCTTAATCCAAGATAATAAATGAATCCACAGTGGTCATGTATGTTATGCTCATCAAGTGAAGTCTATTTGACTCTGAGGAATGTATGAATACTCAGCCAAGTCTAGTTGGAATAGTGATATAAAATCTAATGCCTCATTTAGCTATAGCGCCTAGCTCTCTGCATTTTAAACAACTTTTGCAATGAAACAAGTTGGTATGTGCCCTGTTGCTAGACAGAATTTCTGCCTTTCTCCAAAATACCCTAATTGTTCAGTGACGGCAGAGTCTGTCTTACTGTAAGATAAATTTTTAGTTCTATTGAAAAACATGCAGCATAAAAAATTACTTTTTATACATATTTTGTTTTGATTAGTTTTGCAAGGGATTATGAATTATGTATACCCCTTATACTAATATGTTTTAAAATATACCACAGTTATCCATCATTTTTATGAACTTACCTTTCGCACTGTTGGGAGAATTAAACCAAACACGATCTTTCTTGAAATCCCAGCCATCTACAACTTTTCCAGGAGTTGGTTTGGTCATGTCTACTAGTATTGGTACTGACTCGTCTGTTATGGAGAGACCTGCTCCGTTTGTGATGATAAACTTGACCACTAGTGGTTCTGATTTCTGAAAATATCATAAGATTGACTTTTTAATTTCAGTCTATAAAGTATCATACTACACAATACCTTGTTTAACATAAGTATCACACAGCTTTGGAGCTGGGTCTGCTTACCCTTCCAGAACACCTGGGATCCCCCTGTTTTGGTGGGGTTCTTGTTGCTTATATTCTATGTTGTGGTTTTTGCTGTTGTTTGTCTTCTGGTCTTTTTACTTTTTTTGTCATAGCATTGTTAGTTTTTTTTTAACTTCTGAGTTTATATGTTCCTTTGGTACCTTTTGCCTCTTTTGTATAATTACAAATATTTCTATAATTAAATTTCGATTAAGACATTGAAGTGCAGAAAACACATATTTTCAGGCAATTTTGTATGGCCACAACCTTTTTGCATATTCAAGATAGAAGAAAAAAACACTGAAAAAGGGCTTTGGAAAAAACAATTTATTTATCAATTGGCTTGTCTTTTAGGTATCTCCATTAGTTTTTGGGTCTGAATTTATTCACATCTTCATGTCAGAATATTTTATAGTTTAATAACTGAATGTTGTAAAAGTTGCTTTTGGTCATGTCATTTGAACTCTGGTGGATAGTTATCTTATTGGCAATCATACCTTATCTCCTAGTTTTGCAAAATATAAATCAGGCCACATTTTCTTGTATAAAATGTTTCAAAGGCTTTCATAGCTTACTATATACAGAATGGATTGTGTTAATACTGTGGCTTCATTATTATTGGAGGAAAACTAATTTTTGTAGACTTTGTGAATACAGGTGAACCACAATTAAATGTTCAAAAAATTATAAATTTCTATATGCAGAGTTTGCATTGGCAAGACCATCCAAATAAATATTCATGAAAATTCAAATTTTACTCAATCCATGAAAAAGAGTAACCATGAAAATAAATGATGAGTCCACACAGTAGTTTTAGGTCATATAGTAACCTATAGTTGTTTAAATCCAAATTACAGCATAATATTGGTGTAAAAAATATTTTATCGAACGATAGAATTTATCATCATACTCCTATGAATCAAACTGTCTTTACAATGGTTCATAGTACATGTAAAACTTACATTAAGAGATAGATCTATGAAACTGTAATCTGTATAATTATTTGATAGGGTTATCCAGCTAACAACCATCTCAGATTCAGCATCTACTGAACAGGATTTATTTCTCCAGATTGATACTTCATATGTGGCTATATCAGAAACATCGTCACCATACCCCTCCCAATACACATATAGTGATGTATTGGCTTGATTGTAAGTCACAGGCTGAAATGCAAACAAAAAGTTTTTATTGAGAAACATTTCAATAGTATAAGTTTTAAAAAATCCTCAAAAATTGTACACGTGAGAGCTCTAACATTAATATTGGTCTAATGAGGCCATTTTCCATAAATTTTATATTTCCAAGGAGCATAACTATTTTATACAAACTTCAAAGGTGTTTGTATCCTGCTATCTCATATTGTATTTTCTTGTAGTCTCATATTGTAGTTTCTTGTAATGTTCTATTGTATTTTCTTGTAGACTCTTATTATATATTTCTTGTAGTCTCATAGTGGGAATATTATTTCTGTAGTTTCAGTAGGAGGTTGTGTAATCTTTGTTTGTGTAACTGTTGAGGATCCTGATATAGCAAATCTCAATAAAAGTCAGAATGGCAATATGATAGCTAGCCCACATAAATGAGCAAAAAAGACTAAATAACTGCTCGAAAACAAACTGCAACCAAGGCAAATATAAGGGGTTTCTGTGTGTAAACCAAAACATAGTCACAGCAAATCATACTGGCTTAAAGCAGAAAGACAGTTAGAATAAATAATAATATTTATTAAAAAATCATTTAATTTTGGCCCTTGAGAAACACTCAGCATACAAACGGAATTTTGAGTTCCTGTCTGAGCAAGTCAGCTTGCAACCTTCAGTGTAAGGAAGAACCTGCCTGCCCGACAATGCGCCAGCCGGGGAATGTGAAGCGAGGGTTCTCCACTTAGGTGATGAGACTAGGTGTCTCATCGGCAGCCAGGTAGTGCAAGGTCTGCCTGGGGGATAGCCCATGTACTAGTAAAGTAGCAGGGGTCTATCAAACTGGCACTGGAATAAATTTGATAAAATTTGTCCCCGAAATGCTTGGGGATGAATGAAATTTTAGAAATTACCAGTGATAAAATTCCATTAAGGTCCAAAAACTCAGATGGAAACAGATGAGTGCCCCCAAGGATTTAGGAGTTTGGATTTATTCACCTTCAATAAAGTCATGAGAAAGAAAAAAATAATAATGAAAATAATGTTACATACTGATTCATAATAATGTTACTACATGTATTACTAATGATATTTAGTATTTAAAGATTCGAAGTTAATGTAAAAATTTCTTAATAAAACTGCATACTTGTTGGGAAATCAAACATGAGAATGTTATAAACAATGGTATTCGGTATTCAAAACATTAAGTGATGCTATTTAAATAAAATTCAGTATCCCTATTTTGAAAATGCTATAAACAAGTGAAACTGCATATTAATGCTCACTGATGATACCCCCGCCGCAAGTGGATAATATTAATACTGTAAAAATATGCAAGTGTTCGGTAAACAGGAAGTTGTCGAGTGATGAATCTGAAAACGCATCACACGGTATAGCTGACTTATATAAATCCTGAAACCAAATTTCAGAAATCCTTGTATTGTAGTTCCTGAGAAAAATGTGACAAAAATATTCATGGGATGGATGGACTGACTGACGGACTGACGGACTGACAGAAGGACAGACAGAGGTAAAACAGTATACCCCCCCTTTTTTTAAAGCGGAGGTATAAAAATGATAGCTATAAAAAATGATATTCAGTATTCCAATTTTAAAAATGATATACAAAAATAATATCCAGTATCCAAACAAGATTAATTCAAAATTTCACATGTTTAAAGATTCAAACATGAGAATACTATCATAGTCAGTAATGCAATGATGAGAATGATATAAAACAGAGGTAAAACAGTATACCCCCCTTTTTTTCAAAGCAGGGGTATAATTAATTACTTGTAAACTGAAATGGCTTTTCTGTTTGTATAAACAATACTTATATTACATATAAGTAAAATATTAAAAAAAATAGTTGATCGTCCACCATTATAGAACTTGTCCGAGATATTGCTTTATTAACCTATAGTGTAAGATTAATAAAAGTCTGGCAAGATTTGTATCCTTCAGAACTCATACAAAGACATTTTCCATAAATTTAATATTTCCAAGGGCATAACTTTGTACACCATTACAGAACATCTCCAAGATATATCGATTACTGACCTGTAGTATATAAGTTTTAGAAAATTTGGCAAAACTTGTATCCGTTGTATCTGTGAGAGGGATAACAAGGCCATTGTACATAAATGTAATATTTCCAAGGGAAAGAACTCTTTTTTTAAAAGTTGATTGTCTACCGTTATACAAATTGTGAGAGACATTGCTGATATCAACCTTTAGTATAAGTATTATAAAAATCTGGCAAGAACTGTTCCTTTGAGAGCTCTAACAAGACCAGATGGACACATGGACGGATGCAGAGTATTTCCAAGTCCTCTGCTAACGCCCTACATGGGGGACAAAATTGATTAGGCATCTACTTTAATATATATAGCCATAAAATTACAAACCATATCATAATAGGGTCCAGTTTTTATCCTCCCCTGGTCTGGTTGCGTGGTGTCAACAGTGAATTCATGCATGACCATACCGCAAGCTCCAGATTTATCAGTACCTATATAAGATAAAATAAGTTTTGAGTTAAAAATAAACTGTGGACACAGAAAAATGTATTGTTTGTGTAATTACAAACTTAAACAATTGACAACAAATGTGGAAACAATATATAGCTAGTCAAGATCTAGACTTACCCATAGCATACACATAGTAGGTAGCTCCCTGTGTCAGACTAGACTTACCCATAGCATACACATAATAGGTAGCTCCCTGTGTCAGACTAGACTTACCCATAGCATACACATAATAGGTAGCTCCCTGTGTCAGATTGATTCCTGTCATTGTGGTAACTGTGTACTTGTTAATATTAGTGACATCATAATCTGTAAATAATTCCTTCTTTTCTTCGACTGTAGCTGAACCGCCATCAATCTGTGCAAATGAAAGTCAAGTCTTAAAAAGTAGATGAGATGAATGGATTATGCCTTATGCTTAAATTGAAGAATTTCTCTTGGCAATCATACCACACCTCCTTATTTCTATATTTATAAGGAATAAACTTTTAGATACACATCGACAGTATAATAAAATTACAAATAGTCCTAGCCTAATGCTTTCTGTCAATTTGTCTGCTACTCTTGCTAAACATCATTAGTCAGAGAATTGATAAAAATCTGATATTTTGGATTAACCTAATTCACTTGCAAAAATTGTAAGCATTATAAAAATAAGGAGATGTGGTATGATTGCAAATGAGACTTTTACCAACTTATTATCCACCAAAATTCAAATGAAGTTGATGAAAGCATTTACTGGCATCCATTGTTTCTTAAATTGTCCATCTCTTTTCTTAATTAAGAAAAACAGTTTGAACTGAACAAAAAGATAATATAAAGCCCTATTGTAAGAAAACTTATCTCTTTTGATAGAATGTATGTTGACATGTGGAAACATTGGGTCGTTGTCTCATTGGGTTTTGTCTCGCTATTTCAATTCTCTTCAGTTATAAAAAAGTTGTTAATAAATAACTTACATATGCTTTACAGTTAGTATTATTGGCATCAGAGTTGTTTGACAAAGCTACATAGTACATCAAGATATCTAACTTGGAACTAAATCCTTCAAACTGAATTTCTAAATAGGTGTATGTTGGAATGTATCTCTCCATCACAATAATCCCAGCTGTAATACAAACAAATTCAACATGAGTTATGATATTTTTCATAATAATTTACAACAAATTATGATTTTCTTGCTTTATTTGATAACAATATAATCATGTGAAAACAATTTGATCACTTAATGTTAATTTCATAAATATTTCTGGTCTTGTGTCATTATGGAATCAGTGGCTTACACAGGACCTGGGTGTAGAGGGCATAATTTGATTGGATAATAAATATAATTTTTTAGCAAAGAATTTTTTCAGCCTCACAATGCTCTGCCGAATTCATTCAGTTGTCTGGAATTACCTCCCCTTTCAAAAATACTGGTATCACCCCTGGGAATTCTGTTCTCTCAATCAAGGTCTTACCTGTAACTCCTCCATCAAATCCAACCTGGAAACCATTTGAGGTGACTGTTGCTATAGAGTACGAGGCACTGTATGCCTTTACTGTGAAGTAATAGATACCAGTTAATGGGGTCAACTCAAGGTCATAAAAAATGACAGTTTTGTTTAGGTATACATTTGTAAATGGAACAACATCATCCCTGGTTTTGGGGAATCTTCTGTCTGTTCCCACAGCAACCTCATAATAAACTACTTCCTGGTTCGGATTTTGTGCCTCTAACTGTGCCTCGTCCACTTGCATTCCAGGGTTTCCTGTAAAATATTCAATAAGTTAAATTCATCCGTCAACACTGTAATAGAAGAAATGTTTCAATTGTTTGTTTTTCTTTCAGTCATAACCTGTAATAAACATTTCCAATTTTCTGTTTCATGCAATTCATTCACATACCCTATAGTATACTGTAAAAGGCCCCAGGAATTGACTGTTTTCTTTTAAGGTGCTTGTTTTGTAAAATCTAATATACTTACATTTTACAACAGGGATGTCAAAATCAATAAAGTGGATTCAATCAATGTCCACTCAGTCACATGAAAACTTAAATAATATTAAAGGAATGTTTGTTTTCTCATCATTTTTAAGTTATGTGGTTTTTTATACATTCTATGAGTTGTAAAAACAACAAAATTATTGCATTTCTTTGAGTACATTCATTCTCCATTTGCTTCAGTCTTTAAGAAATGAACATCTAATATTTTACAAAATACAACAAATTAAAGCATGTAACCTGATAACACATCCACTTGTGCAATTGCATCTGCAGGTAAACCAAATCCATCCCAGTTGGCATAGATAATATTATTGGATGGCAAGTAGTTCATATCGTAGCCTCTAACGTCGCCGTCAAACACCTTTCCAGGTAAAAGTGGATTTTTCTCAATAGTGACACCATCTGATCTTAGAATGTAGGTGTAGTTTAATTTATTGGTCACCTTCACTAAAGAGTAGTACATTTTTCCATTTTCCAAACCTAATCCATCTGTCATACCATCAGTGTTCACTTAAAAATAAAATATGTTTAATATCTTAAATTTGTAATGGATCTCAATTAACACAAGTTTGAATGACTATGTCAACAAGAATGTGTATCCCCAGTACACGGATGCCCCACTCGCACTATCATTTTCTATGTTCAGTGGACCGTGAAACTGGGGTCAAAACTCTTATTTGGCATTAAAATAAGAAAGATCATATCATAAGGAACATGTGTACTAAGTTTCAAGTTGATTGGACTTCAACTTCATCAAAAACTACCTTGACCAAAAACTTTTACCTGAAGCAGGATGAACAGACGTACGGACAAACGGCACGACAGACGAATGGACGTACAGACCAGAAAACATAATGCCCCTCTATTATCGTAGGTGGGGCATAAAAATGTCTGCCATGAAGATTTGAAGTACATGAAGCTTACTGACATTTTTATGTTTCAGACCAAATATATTATTTAGATAATTGATAATAAACAGCTGCACCATGAGTGCATAAAAGGCTGTTGCTTTTTCAAAGAATGAAGATCAATAACTTCTCAATGTCATATCAGAAATTCATGAAAAACTTAATAGATATAAACCAGTCACTTGAAAACTTAAAATGTAAAATTTATAAAAATCGAAATATGTCAATAGATATAAACACTTCACCAAAGTTTCATGTGGAAGTATTTTTGAGTTATTCTCCGTAAACTTGAAAATACCCTCTTTTTTTATTATGAATAAAACCCCGTAACTAGGAAACATAAAATCGAAAATTCATAAAAATAGAAAGGGAGCATATGTTAATAGATACGGATATAAACAATTCACCAAAGTTTAATGAGAAATGGTTAAAGGGTTTTTGAGTTATTGGCCGATATGTTCAATACAGACAAACAACAGTATACCATAATACGTCCTGTAAACGGATATATCAAAATGGTAAAATTCACTGTTGATTGATCACAACATTCTGAACATTTCTGTGTATAGTAGTTTACATGATGCATTTTACCTCTGAACTATTTTAGGCCACTTCATCCATACTTGGCTGGTGGAATCATTGGACAAATTTATTTAAATAGATAGCTCAATGATGAATGTGGCCAAGTAAGGTTACAACTGACCCAGTAGTTTCAGAGGAGATGATTTTTGTAAAAAGTAACTGACAATGGAAGACAATGACAAAAAAAAGACACCTAGTGATGGAAAAAAGATCACACTGGCCCTTTAGGCCACCTGTCAGCTCAAAAATCAACTTACAATTCATTTGCAGCCAGTCTTGAACAACAAGACCATCAAGCCTTTGGATCTTCCATTCATAGTTACTGACTGGACATGGGTCACCTGACATATCCCATGATGCTCTGTAAGTGTGGTCAGATGACTGGAAATTACTGTAAAAAAGATATACTAGCTATTACAAATTATTGGCAAAAATTTAAATCTAAAATTTCATCTTGAAAAACATTGTTTATTGCAATGGTAGCTGTCTGCACACCTTCAAAATTATTGAAATGATATACTGTGTGTTACAATATAAAGCTAGTTTTGACACAGAAAGTGTGCAGATTTGCAAAACAGTTCATGTAGTTACTTGTAATATATTGACTAATAACACTTCTGCTGTTCTGCAAAGTACATGAACATTTTTCAAAGAAAAAGTAATAGTGATAAATGGTTAGAAATATTTTCAACATCAATTGATGTAAACATATTTAAATTGTCTTTTATATCAATTCTTTAAAAGGTTGACAATATCAATAGGCAGACTGTAACATTTTTACATCTATTACAGAGTTGTGCAATACATCAAACACCATGAAGTAGCTTTACCAGCATATATTTGTTCCTCTTAACAGAAGTTCCTGTATTTACTTACACATCTCCGACAGAATTCTCCAGTACATCAGCGACCCCTACATGACTGAGAGGGTTCATTCCCTGACTGAGATAAGACAGATAGAGTCCATTGGATGTAGCAACACTTGTCAGATCAGCCCCATTGATTCCTTTCACAGAAACATAAACCTAAAATGGAACAATTACAAAATAATGAAAAAAACAGACAGAGTTACTGTATATGCAAGCAGACAAATAGATAAATAGTGCTTTCTGGCACTGTAAATTTGAAAACATTCAAAAAAAGTTATTTTTCCTGAAGAAATTACTGATACAGGTTTCAACTGAAACTGGAAACTGAAAGGAGTGCAACACATAAAAATTATGAAATTCAACTCCTATTGCAGACCATTGCACAATCTTTGTTTCAAACAGGTTCTGATTTTCATGCAATTGACCTTGCTGAAAATAGTTCAATTATATAAATAAAACGTTTGGAAGGGTATGATAGTAACCGTTAGAGGCAGGTGACTGCTGAAATGAGGTGACCATTGTAAAGGCCAATTTTATTGTTTATAAATCTAAAACACCATGCACATGTAATAAGTTTAAACTCATAGTAAAATACTTTAAAATACTACAAACTTACCACTCTATAACCAACAAGATTGAGACCACCTATTGTATAATATCTGACTCCATCTTCTAAATCTATGTCAAAGAAAGGCTTGATTTGTCCACCTCCAGGTGTTGTCCCAAGAGCTATCTGGTACCTATGATATATAACAAAGACATGATGCATAATGCACTGTTTCAGAAAATAAGGCATATTGAGTAATATTTTCATAAGTGTACACCAAAACATTGTATCTAACAACGTCATAAACAATGGATATTTGCAACCAATGATAAGATGCAATTATCATTATGGTGTACAAATATTGATGTTATCAAGTGTTATTTCATCACTGCATTTTAGAATTCAAGGGATAAATATTCATTCATTTATTCATAGTTTGAAGTACGGTAATGTCATTATTTTCTCATCTGGTTTGTTCTAGGCACTGTAAAAGAGGATGACTTGTCTTCCTGCACTATAAAGTACAGGAATTTTAGAGTGCATTATGTCATATATTTTGTTTTGTTAATTAGAGTACAGTGCTTTTCTGTAGTTATTATTATTGTATAGTCTTTTGTGTATGTTTTGCTGGTTCACTTATCAAGAATAAAAGGGTGAAGGCTGAGAACTTAAAAGACTTTTAAAACTAGTTAAAACTATTTCACATGTTCCTGTTTCTGTCCCAAGTCAGGACCTTGTAAATTGTTGTGTTATTTCATCTTGAAATGGATTGATAATGATACTTATCTATATGAAACCCTGTTCTTATAGATCCTTACAATTCCAGGGTACCTTACAGTTAATGCTGTAGCGGTAAGGTCATTGTTATCAGCTTTAGTGCAATAAATTTATATTCAAGTGTTAAAAAAAAATAGAAAAAAAAAAAAGAAATTGATTTATCTATTTGAAGAATTTGGTATTCATGGTAGATCTTTCTTCAGTCACAAATTTTATAAACTATTAGCTATAATTTTTCTGTATCTTCAACTGACCTTAGTACTCCAGATTCTGGATCTTGGAATGCTTGCCAGGTGGCTGACACTGAAGTCATAGACTCTGAACAAGTGGCATCCAGCAAATCACATTCTGCAAATTTTAATTAATTCATCTTTATCATTTGAGATACAAAATGGACAGCTATAATTTCAATCCCCAAATACAGCGTAACTTGACCTTTAATGGTTTACTTTTATAAATTGTTATTTGGATGGAGAGTTGTCTCATTGGCACTAATACCACATCTTCCTGTATATTTTCTACTTATAATTGTAGAAAATTATTTAAGACATAAAACATCAGATGATATTAAGACAAAAACTGCAGTGTATCAATGTAATTTTTTTAAACAGAACCTTGAATAAACCCCAAAACTAAGTCAAGCATGTAAAAACAAGAATGTGTCCATAGTACACGAATGCCCCACTCGCACTATCATTTTCTATGTTCAGTGGACCGTGAAATTGGGGTCAAAATTTTAATTTGGAATTAAAATTAGAAAGATCATATCATAGGGAACATGTGTACTAAGTTTCAAGTTGATGTAACTTTAACTTCATCAAAAACTACCTTGACCAAAAACTTTAACCTGAACTTCGCACTATCATTATCTATGTTCAGTGGACCATGAAATTGGGGTCAAAACTATAATTTGGCATTAAAATTAGAAAGATCATATCATGGGGAACAAGTGTACTAAGTTTCAAGTTGATTGGACTTCAACTTCTTCAAAAACTACCTTGACCAAAAACTTTAACCTGAAGCGGACAGACGAACGGAGGCACAGACGGACGGACGGACGGACGAACAGAGGCACAGACCAGAAAACATAATGCCCCTCTACTATCGTAGGTGGGGCATAAAAACACAACAAATATTAAGCCTAAAATGTTTCACATGAGACAGGTTTTACTGTAATATGTTCTTACCATCATCAGTGTCACATTTTTTGGCATTCATGGCTAATGTCATCTCAGTGTCTGTGACATCTACCCTGTATGTAGTGTGAAGGTCAATCACTTTACCATACGTTGGTGGTGTTGAGTCTATACCAATCTCAGAAGAGAAACCATAGGACTCCATGTCAACAAAGTTTACTGCGGTCACTGTCACATAATATTTATCACCATGATGTAACTGGTCACCCAGACCTAAACAATAAATAAGATTTCTCAATTAGAATTACAGTGACATACATGGAAATAACTTTGTAAATTTGTGTTAGAGGCACTTTTAAGGGGTAACTTTCATCACGAAGGCTTAAATCCAAAATTTTGAATGCAATGTATTTATAAAGAACTACATGCCTGACAACCTTAATGACAAAAAGGCACCTAAAAAGAATAGCAAAATTTATCACAGGTCAACTTGAATGTATTATTTGATTCTTGTCCACTTCCCAACGATATT
Source organism: Mytilus galloprovincialis (assembly GCA_037788925.1). Classification (NCBI taxonomy): domain Eukaryota; kingdom Metazoa; phylum Mollusca; class Bivalvia; order Mytilida; family Mytilidae; genus Mytilus; species Mytilus galloprovincialis. The sequence continues at coordinate 45,004,686 of CM075342.1, read as the reverse complement.
GGATTAGAACTCACCTTGGATTGAATATTCACTTATGAATCCTGGGACCTCTGTTCCATTGTAGATATTATTTGACCCTTGTTGACTTCCCATTGTAATGATGTATTTCTGGATAGGACTCTGCTTGTCCAGGAAACCATGCCATGTACACAGTATAGGAGCATTCACCTGTAAACAACAAAGATAAATTATTTTTAATACTTTGAAGTATTACCCCTTTAATTTAATATTAAATGTATATGTTTCACCCCATTTAAAATTTTACAATATTTATTTTTTGCTCTTTCTTTTAATTGCGTTGTTTGGTTACTGTCTCATTAAATGTATATTCAACATCACCAAATGGGGTCCTTATGGGATTATATTCATATCGATGCATTTTTTTTACATGTCATTTTCATAGATGTTGAACTCACATGTATAACTCAAGTTATTTTAAGCAATTTACAATATAATCAGGACCTGATGAGACAAAGCATTCTCAAGGTGAAGATTTGTTAAGAATAAAACTAGAGGTATACTTACCCCAACATAATCAGGACAAGAGACAAAGCCTTCTTCTGGTGGAGTTTTGTCAATGATAACTGATCCAGTAGCTACTTCAGATACGAGTCCAGCTTTGTTCTCTGCCCAGACGCTGATAATGTTTGGCTTTCCTAAAATGCATAATTTTTGTATTCTGAATTCAAGGGGACAACTGGTTTTGTTTCGTAATAAAAATCTTATGTTATAAAAAAGAAACCGATTGCAATACATGGTTTTCTGCAGTTTTGATTATTTTCATTGTTTGAGCAACATATATAAAATTATTGGTTACTTGTTAAATATTTGTTATATTCATGCATTAGATTGGGCGGTGCAAACTCGCCATGGACACATTTTTGTCTTTTTTTACACATTGTGACTTGGATGGAAAGTTGTCTCATTGGCACTCATACTAAATCTTGATTCTTTTTACAATTTTATTTAATTTGATTTTACTTGCATAGAATCTTTTTTTTTTTACATATTTATCGTAACAAGTCAATAGACCACTTTCGAGTTCATCCGTCACCGGAAAAAACTCGTCAATTATACGCGCCTTTATGACGTCATTTACCAGAAAGAGGGGGTCGCCTGTATCCCTGCACTATTTACGTTCATCAAACGTCTTAGTGATCGTCATTGTGCAGGATTAACTAGAAATAATGGTTGTTCTGTAGGTACTTAATGACAATTCCCTAATGACAGCAATGCTGATTTGTCAATTTTGAGAATTCAATTTGCCGAATAATTCGTACAATATAGAATTATAGTTTTCCAACCACTCGCTCAACATTGGAATGGAAGTGACGACGCCCCTAAACACACAAATGACGTTCACTAAAACCAGAGTTTTTGACGGAAATGCATCGAACTCGAAAGTTGTCTATTGAAAGGTAAGGTAAAAAAAAAAAAAAAAAAATTTTCACTCGAAGCAAACTGCAAGAATGGAATATGTAAGTTGTTAGTCTCATAATCAACATTTGCAAACAATCTTATATATATGCTTCATGAGCCAGGCAAATTTGGAGTAGACAAAGGTTCTTGTAGCTTTATAAAAGTTTTGTGTGTCCTACATACCTGTATCAACAGCAGTAACATAAGCCAATGGTAAAGTACTGAAATCCATGGATGAAATCTCTACCTCAACCATAGTGGCTATGTCCTCAGCAAATGGATAGGTTCCTACTGAATACCATCCTCGTTCAATACCACTCTCTGTGTCGTTGTATGTCCATTGGGCTGTCAGTGAGTCAGTTGTTGTCTGGTACAGAGAATTACCACTAGTGATGTCTTGATCTGATGGGATCTTGTCTGTTAACCTATTGAAATACAATTACTTGTTGTCAATATTTCATTTTTACACAACTGTTGTGTTGTTTTAATTTTGGGACATACAGAAGTACAGACAGAAAACAATACCCATCAAATGTGATGGAGGCATACAAATTTAATTCAATCCTGTCAATTTATGTTGACAGTAAGTGTGTCACTCAAAATGATAAGTTGATTAAAAACTTGCATACAAGCTTAAGGTCATTTATAAAATCATGATTTCTAACATTTCTAATGGGATGTGTTCAGATCGATTCCATAATTTGATAATAAATGTTTTTACAGTAAATCATATTTAAAAGTTACCTCACATACCGTTAATGTCTATATATATATTTTTCATATTGTAACTTTTCGAATAGAATTTGCTACAATAACATATATATAAATACTACACAATAACACATATAAATACTACACAATAACTCTTTACTTACCTGTCAATATTGATCATAGGTGGTGAAACATCAACTGTAAAGCCATCAGAAGAAGACTGCAAAACATTTCCACTATTAGTGATTCCCCTGACAGAGGCATAATACATAGTCTCAGGCTCCATTGGTAATGTGGCATGGGCGTGTCCAGAACTTGTTACTCCTACAAGTACAAAATAGAATGATTATTATGTTTTCTAAAACTTTTTTTCTCATTTGAACAGTTGAATGTATAAAAAAGAAGATGTGGAATGATTGCCAATGAGACAACTGTCCACAAGAGACCAAAATGACACAGACATTAACAACTATAGGTAACCGTACGGCCTTCAACAATGAGCAAAGCCCATACCGCATAGTCAGCTATAAAAGGCCCCGATAAGACAATGTAAAACAATTCAAACGAGAAAACTAACAGCCTTATTTATATAAAAAAATGAACGAAAAACAAATATTTAACACATAAACAAACGACAACCACTGAATTACAGGCTCCTGATTTGGGACAGGCACATACATAAATAATGTGGCAGGGCTAAACATGTTAACTGGCTCCCAACCCTCCCCTAACCTTGGACAGTGGTATAACAGTACAACATAAGAACGAACTATAACTAGAGGCTCTAAAGAGCCTGTGTCGCTCACCTTGGTCTATGTGAATATTAAACAATGGACACAGATGGATTCATGACAAAATTGTGTTTTGGTGATGGTGATATGTTTGTAGATCTTACTTTACTAAACATTCTTGCTGCTTACAATTATCTCTATCTAGAACAGTACTTTCTGTGGAAAATGTTATTGAAAATCTTCAAATTTTAAGAAAATTGTAAAAAATTGACTATGAAGGGCAATAACTCCTTAGGGTGTCAATTGACTATTTTGGTCATACTGCCCTATTTTTAGTTCTTACTTTGCTGTACATTATTGTTGTTTACAGTTTATCTCTATCTATAATAATATTCAAGATAATAACAAAAAAACAGCAAAATTTCCTCAAAATTACCAATTCAGGGGCAGCAACCTAACAACCGATTATCCGATTCATCTGAAAATTCCAGGGCAGATAGATCGTGACCTGATCAACAATTTTACTTCCTGTCAGATTTGCTCTTAATGCTTTGGTTTTTGAGTTATAAGCCAAAAACTGCATTTTACCCCCATGTTCTATTTTTAGCCATGGCTGCCATCTTGGTTTGTTGGCCGAGTTACCGGACACATTTTTTTAACTAGATATCCCAATGATGATTATGGCTAAGTTTGGTTAATTTTGGCCCAGTAGTTTCAGAGGAGAAGATTTTTCTAAAAGATTACTAAGATTTACGAAAAATGGTTAAAAATTGACTATAAAGGGCAATAACTCCTAAAGTGGTCAACTGACCATTTTGGTCATGTTGACTTATTTGTAGATCTTACTTTGCTGAACATTATTGCTGTTGACAGTTTATCTCTATCTATAATAATATTCAAGATAATAACCAAAAACAGCAAAATTTCCTTAAAATTACCATTTCAGGGGCAGCAACCCAACAACGGAATGTCCGATTCATCTGAAAATTTCAGGGCAGATAGATCTTGACCTGATGAACAATTTTACTCCGTTAGATTTGCTCTAAATGCTTTGGTTTTTGAGTTATAAGCCAAAAACTGCATTTTACCCCTATGTTCTATTTTTAGCCATGGCGGCCATCTTGGTTGATTGGGCGGGTCACCGGACACATTTTTTAAACTAGATACCCCAATGATGATTATGGCTAAGTTTGGTTAAATTTGGCCCAGTAGTTTCAGAGAAGAAGATTTTTCTAAAAGATTACTAAGATTTACGAAAATTGTTAAAAATTGACTATAAAGGGCAATAACTCCTAAAGTGGTCAACTGACCATTTTGGTCATGTTTGACTTATTTGTAGATCTTACTTTGCTGAACATTATTGCTGTTTACAGTTTATCTCTATCTATAATAATATTCAAGATAATAACCAAAAACAGCAAAATTTCCTTAAAATTACCATTTCAGGGGCAGTAATCCAACAACGGAATGTCCGATTCATCTAAAAATTTCAAGGCAGATAGATCTTGACCTGATGAACAATTTTAACACCTGTCAGATTTGCTCTAAATGCTTTGGTTTTTGAGTTATAAGCCAAAAACTGCATTTTACCCCTATGTATATTTTTAGCCATGGCGGCCATCTTGGTTGATTGGGCGGGTCACCGGACACATTTTTTAAACTAGATACCCCAATGATGATTATGGCCAAGTTTGGTTAAATTTGGCCCAGTAGTTTCAGAGGAGAAGATTTTTCTAAAAGATTACTAAGATTTACGAAAATTGTTAAAAATTGACTATAAAGGGCAATAACTCCTAAAGTGGTCAACTGACCATTTTGGTCATGTTGACTTATTTGTAGATCTTACTTTGCTGAACATTATTGCTGTTTACAGTTTATCTCTATCTATAATAATATTCAAGATAATAACCAAAAACAGCAAAATTTCCTTAAAATTACCATTTCAGGGGCAGCAATCCAACAACGAAATGTCCGATTCATCTAAAAATTTCAAGGCAGATAGATCTTGACCTAATGAACAATAATACCCCCCATGTCAGATTTGCTCTAAATGCTTTGGTTTTTGAGTTATAAGCCAAAAACTGCATTTTACCCCTATGTTCTATTTTTAGCCATGGCAGCCATCTTGGTTGGTTGGCCGGGTCACCGGACACATTTTTCAAACTAGATACCCCAATGATGATTGTGGCCAAGTTTGATTTAATTTGGCCCAGTAGTTTCAGAGGAGAAGATTTTTTGTAAAAGTTAATGCAGGACGACGACGACGACGGACGACGACGGACGCCAAGTGATGAGAAAAGCTCACTTGGCCTTTCGGCCAGTTGAGCTTAAAATCAGTTGAAAAAGGCTTAACTCATCAGATGGACAAAAATACAAGTGGACGTGGCCGGGTACTTATACATCCCGGTAAAGTTCATTTATACTGGAGTGAAATATATCATTTAATTCTGCAATTTGATAGTGAAATTGGTCATAATAATCTTAATCTGAACTTATAGGTCACAAACATAGTAACAACATTTCAACATTGAACTATATGAAGACCTCGTCAATTTTTAAACAAGAGACCAAAACTATTGCTTTTTCCAGCTATATCTATTCCTGGATTATGATGCAGACAAACAATTAATGTTCTTCCATATATTACTAGTTGTACCTGGTACAACACTTACCGTCTCCTGCTACATTTTCTTCCTCTGAATGTATAATACCCTCACTCATGAATGGCTGTACATCTTCTCCACCTGGTGAGGTACCTACAGCCCACTCATACATCATCACACCATGAAGGTGACTTTCAAATCCATCAAATGTTACAGTAACAGTAGTGGTATCCACTGTGTAGTCTACATCCACGCCCAATTCTGGCATGTTTTTGTCTGTTCCATCAGCTCCGTCCACAACAAGACCTATAAAAACATTTTAACAATTTTGATATATCACTACCTCAAATCATGTTGTGATTTTTTTATGTGATGATCAAAACTGCTTTGGTGTTAATGTCAACAAAGCAAAATGTTACTATTCACTTCAAAAGCTTACAAAACCTATAAACAGACTTATTCAGAAGGGATATAGTTACAATACTGTTGTCAGGTCATTAAAGATTGCATATTTTGGCTTTAATATTGATTCACTAGCTTATAGTGTCTTTGCATCGGAACTAAACACATTTATTTAAAAAACAGTTGTTGGCATGACATGGGTTATGTTTTTCTCATATATTTTATGTTAGTATGATACTAAACCCCAAACAGGAGGGATTGTGCCTGATATTCATAGGATGAAGACATAATCTTTCAATCAGTTTAATTGAGGTCTGGAGCTGGCATGTCAGTTAACTACTAGTAGTCTGTTGTTATTTATGTATTATTGTCATTTTGTTTATTTTCTTTTGTTACATCTTCTGACATCGGACTCGGACTTCTCTTGAATTGAATTTTAATGTGCGTATTGTTATGCGTTTACTTTTCTACATTGGCTAGAGGTATAGGGGAGGGTTAAGATCTCATAAACATGTTTAACCCCACCACAATTTTGTGCCTGTCCCAAGTCAGGAGCCTCTGCCTTTGTTAGTCTTGTAGGATTTTAAATTTTAGTTTCTTGTGTATAATTCAAAGTTTAGTATGGTGTCTATTATCACTGAACTAGTAAACATATTTTTTAAGGGGCCTGCTGAAGGATGCCTCTGGGTGCAGGAGTTTCTCGCTACATTGAAGACCCATTGGTGGCCTTCGGCTGTTGTCTGCTCTATGGTCGGGTTGTTGTCGTTTTGACACATTCCCCAATTCCTTTCTCAATTTTATATGGTATGGGTTAAAGGTAGTACAGTGATTCCTAATTGCTTACATGTGTGTATTATGGACTCTGGTGGATAGTTGTCTCATTGGCAATAATAATTGACTATTAAGTATGAATGTTGCATATTTTGAAGGCTTCAATGAGGAACCATGACCTTACATTACTTACATACACATCATTTAGTTTCTGGTGGAGAGATGTCACAATGAAATAATACTACCTAACCTTATTTTTTTTTATAAAAAACAAAAACCGAATATTTTTTTTCTCAATAATTTCATATATACAGTGAAACCTATAAATTTCACCTGTATTACTTCCTATTAATTTCCCGTTTTCAAGTATTATTGTTTTCAGCAAATGGAAATTTCAGTAAAGAAATAAAATTGAGAATGGAAATGAGGAATATGTCAAAAACACAACAACCTGACCAAAGAGCAGAAAGACTACAAAATAGATCAAGTTAGAATATATTTTAAATCATGATTCCCTAATTTCTGTCTTTATTTAAATATTTTACTACATAGTTTACCTGCTCTGTCTTCTTCAACAACCACAATAGGAGTAGACGTCAAGGACGAGCTGACTAATTGAGCTCCATTCTGGGCCTTGAGACTAACATAATACACAGGCTCCTTTGTTGTCAGGTTAGTGACCTCCAGACTAAGACCCTGTATATACAAATCATTCTCTGCACCATATAATGTCCATCCTAGTTTATCTGTTCCACCTATGGTAAAGAGACATAAGGTGTATATTGTATATGTAGAAACATAATTTGCATCATTTTAGCATTTTTTTGAGAAAAAAAACTATACACTTTTAGCAATCTTCAAAACTTTTTTCAAATTTAGAATGAGAAATATGGTATATTGTTGACTACAGAAAGGCTTTTAAATGTAAATGTACTCAAAAGAAAAAAAGAAAAAAAAAGGGTAACATAAAATTTCAATAATGCTTACTATCAATCTTAATATATTCATTTACAGTAAAAATAATATATTTACTCATGGAAAAAATGATAAGGTAAAATTCTTTTAATCCTCAGTGTTAAAATTTCAACAACATAACTGACTTTACATAAAGATAGCTATTTCAATATTCTAAATAAATATATAAATAAGTTGCAAGAAATGACTTCATACATGCATAAAAGAATATTTACCAGGAGTAGTTCCGACAGCGACCTCATACCCTACGATACCAGACTCAGGGTCAGCAGCCAACCAGGCTGCCTTGATCCCTTTTGTATTTGCCTGAAACACATAGCCTCCAACCTCCTCTTCTTGACCAGCGATTAATGTTCCTACTCTCAACCACTTTACCTGTTACAATAATCAAATATCAATATCAATTAAAAAAAATTCCTGAGTTATGATTTTTCACAATTACAAATGACAAACTGGTTCACACAGTTATTTTAAACTTTTTTTTCTGGTGATGAAAAAGATATAATGTTTGCACTTCTGAAAAATTTCTTCCTTTCTAAATTTCAGATCGAATATTAGAAGCTTAGACAAAATTTCATCCATACATGAGAATTCATATACATTTGATTCAAATACAATATAAGACACAACTTTCTAGTAAACTTGAATGTGTCCCCTTTGCATGGCATATAATATAAAGTTATAAAGGTACATAACTCAAGACAGTTAAAGTAACATTACCAAAATTTGTAATTGACCATGAGTTTTATGGTAATAAGTATACATTGTGTTTAAGGTTCATAATAATTGGTTCAGGCAAATCTAAGTTAGAGAACAGAAAGAAAAAATTCAGCAATTTTTCAAATTGTTAAGGGCATAACAAGTTTGAACATACAGAAGGTGGTGATGTATCCACTCTAACACTATCAGTTTCAAACACTGCCATATGTCCTGCTTTGTTAAGGGATCCCACTCTGACACTGTAAGCAGCCCCAAGGTTTAAGGACATTCCATTGTGAGTGTAGGATGTCCTTGTTGGGTCATCAGTTAGATCCAACCAGTTACCTTTAACAACTGAAACAAAAACACAACATATATATATATATATTTATTCTTTGTAAAATTGAAGAACTATCACACACTAAGTTTTTCCAGAAGTCTCTTTCCAAAACTTTTTCAATAATCATGACAATTTTTAAGTGGCTGTATTTTTCAAAATGAGGTTGATGATCTAAATTTTTTGGAAGCCTATTCTATTTAGCATCATTGGAATTTTCTTTTTTTGTTTAAACAAGAATGTGTCCAAAGTACACAGATGTCCCACTCGCTTGATCTTTTCCATGTTCAATGGACCATGAAATTGGGTAAAAAATCTAATTTGGCATTAAAAGTAAAAAGATCAACCAATAGAGAGCATGTGTACTAAGTTTCAAGTTGATTGGATTTTAACTTCATCAACTAGAGGCTCTAAAGAGCCTGTGTCGCTCACCTTCGTCTATGTGAATATTAAACAATGGACACAGATGGATTCATGACAAAATTGTGTTTTGGTGATGGTGATGTGTTTGTAGATCTTACTTTACTAAACATTCTTGCTGCTTACAATTATCTCTATCTATAACAGTACTTTCTGTGGAAAATGTTATTGAAAATCTTCAAATTTTAAGAAAATTGTTAAAAATTGACTATGAAGGGCAATAAATCCTTAGGGGGTCAATTGACTATTTTGGTCATAGTGACTTATTTTTAGTTCTTATTTTGCTGTACATTATTGCTGTTTACAGTTTATCTCTATCTATAATAATATTCAAGATAACAAAAAAACAGCAAAATTTCCTTAAAATTACCATTTCAGGGGCAGCAACCTAACAACAAAATGTCCGATTCATCTGAAAATTTCAGGGCAGATAGATCTTGACCTGATCAAGAATATTACCCCATATCAGATTTGATCTGAATGCTTTGGTTTTTGAGTTATAAGCCAAAAACTGCATTTTACCCCCATGTTCTATTTTTAGCCATGGCGGCCATCTTGGTTTGTTGGCCGAGTTACCGGACACATTTTTTTAGTTAGATACCCCAATGATGATTATGGCTAAGTTTGGTTAAATTTGGCCTAGTAGTTTCAGAGGAGAAGATTTTTCTAAAAGATTACTAAGATTTACGAAAAATGGTTAAAAATTGACTATAAAGGGCAATAACTCCTAAAGTGGTCAACTGACCATTTTGGTCATGATGACTTATTTGTAGATCTTACTTTGCTGAACATTATTGCGCTTTACAGTTTATCTCTATCTATAACTAGAGGCTCTCAAGAGCCTGTGTCGCTCACCTTGGTCTATGTGCATATTAAACAAGGGACACAGATAAATTCATGACATAATTGTGTTTTGGTGATGGTGATGTGTTTGTAGATCTTACTTTACTGAACATTCTTATTGGTACAATTATCTCAATCTATAATGAACTTGGCCCAGTAATTACAGTGGAAAATATTTTCTAAAAATTTACAAAAATTTATGAAAAATGCTAAAAATTAACTATAAAGGGCAATAACTCCTTAAGGGGTCAATTGACTATTTTGGTCATGAAACTTATTTGTAGATCTTGTTTTGCTGAACATTATTGCTACTTACAGTTTATCTCTATCTATAATAATATTCAAGATAATAACAAAAAATGGCAAAATTTCCTTAAAATTACCAACTCAGGGCAGTAACCTAACAACAGGCTATCCGATCCATGTGAAAATATCAGGGCAAATAGATCTTGACCTGAAAGACAATTTAACACGTCAGATTTTCTCTAAATGCTTCGGCTTTTGAGTTATAAGCCAAAAACTGCATTTTACCCCTATGTTCTATTTTTAGCCGTGGCAGCCATTTTGGTTGGATGGCCGGGTCACCGGACACATTTTTTTCAATTAAATACCCCAAAGATGATTGTGGCCAAGTTTGGTTTAATTTGGCCCAGTAGTTTCAGAGGAGAAGATTTTTGTAAAAGATTTCTAAGATTTACGAAAAATGGTTAAAAATTGACTATAAAGGTCAATAACTCCTATAGGGGTCAACTGACCACTTTGGTCATGTTGACTTATTTGTAAATCTAACTTTGCTGAACATTATTGCTGTTTACAGTTTATCTCTATCTATAATAATATTCAAGATAATAACCAAAAACAGCAAAAATTCCCTTAAATTACCAATTCAGGGGCAGCAACCCTACAACGGGTTGTCGGATTCATCTGAAAATTTGAGGGCAGAAAGATCTTGACCTGATAAACAATTTTACCCCATGTCAGATTTGCTCTAAATGCTTTGGTTTTTGAGTTATAAGCCAAAAACTACATTTTACCCCTATGTTCTATTTTTAGCCATGGCGGCCACCTTGGTTGGTTGGGCTGGTCACGCCACACATTTTTTAAACTAGATACCCCAATGATGATTGTGGCCAAGTTTGGTTTAATTTGGCCCAATAGTTTCAGAGGAGAAGATTTTTGTAAAAGATTACTAAGATTTACGAAAAAATGGTTAAAATTTGACTATAAAGGGCAATAACTCCTAAAGGGGTCAACTGACCATTTCGTTCGTGTTGACATATTTGTAAATCTTACTTTGCTGAACATTATTGCTGCATACAGTTTATCTCTATCTATAATAATATTCAAGATAATAACAAAAAACAGCAAAATTTCCTTAAAAATACCAATTCAGGGGCAGCAACCCAACAACAGGTTGTCTGATTCATCTGAAAATTTCAGGACAGATAGATCTTGACCTGATTAACACTTTTAACCCATGTCAGATTTGCTCTAAATGCTTTGGTTTTTGAGTTATAAGCCAAAAACTGCATTTTACCCCCATGTTCTATTTTAGCCATGGCGGCCATCTTGGTTTGTTGGCCGAGTTACCGGACACATTTTTTTAACTAGATACCCCAATGATGATTATGGCTAAGTTTGGTTAAATTTGGCCCAGTAGTTTCAGAGGAGAAGATTTTTCTAAAAGATTACTAAGATTTACGAAAAATGGTTAAAAATTGACTATAAAGGGCAATAACTCCTAAAGTGGTCAACTGACCATTTTGGTCATGTTGACTTATTTGTAGATCTTACTTTGCTGAACATTATTGCTGTTTACAGTTTATCTCTATCTATAATAATTTCAAGATAATAACCAAAAACAGCAAAAGTTCCTTAAAATTACCATTTCAGGGGCAGCAACCCAACAACGAAATGTCCGATTCATCTGAAAATTTCAGGGCAAATAGATCTTCACCTGATAAACAATATTACCCCATGTCAGATTTGCTCTAAATGCTTTGGTTTTTGAGTTATAAGCCAAAAACTGCATTTTACCCCTATGTTCTATTTTTAGCCATGGCGGCCATCTTGGTTGGTTGGCTGGGTCACCAGACACATTTTTTAAACTAGATACCCAATGATGATTGTGGCCAAGTTTGGTTAAATTTGGCCCAGTAGTTTCAGAGGAGAAGATTTTTGTAAAAGTTAACGCACGACGACGACGACGACGACGACGGACGACGACGGACGCCGGACGCCAAGTGATGAGAAAAGCTCACTTGGCCTTTCGGCCAGGTGAGCTAAAAATGGTTAAAAATTGACTATAAAGGGCAATAACTCCTAAAGTAGTCAACTGACCATTTTGGTCATGTTGATTTATTTGTAGATCTTACTTTGCTGAACATTATTGCTGTTTACAGTTTATCTCTATCTATAATAATATTCAAGATAATAACCAAAAACAGCAAAATTTCCCTAAAATTACCATTTCAGGGGCAGCAACCCAACAACGAAATGTCCGATTCATCTGAAAATTTCAGGGCAGATAGATCTTGACTTGATGAACAATATTACCCCGTCAGATTTGCTCTAAATGCTTTGGTTTTTGAGTTATAAGCCAAAAACTGCATTTTACCCCTATGTTCTATTTTTAGCCATGGCGGCCATCTTGGTTGGTTGGCCGGGTCACCGGACACATTTTTTAAACTAAATACCCCAATGATGATTGTGGCCAAGTTTAGTTAAATTTGGCCCAGTAGTTTCAGAGGAGAAGATTTTTGTAAAAGTTAACGTAGGACGACGACGACGACGACGGACGACGACGGATGACGACGGACGCCGGACGCCAAGTGATGAGAAAAGCTCACTTGGCCTTTTGGCCAGGTGAGCTAAAAACTACCTTGACCAAAAACTTTAACCTGAAACTCGCACTTTCATTTTCTATGATCAGTGGACCGTGAAAATGCAGTCAAAAGTCTTATTTGGCTTTAAAATAAGAAAGATCATTTCATAAGGAACATGTGTACTAAATTTCAAGATGATTGGACTTCAGCTTCATCAAAAACTACCTTGAACAAAAACTTTTACCAGAAACTCACACTTTTATTTTCTATGTTCAGTGCACCATGAAAATGGGGTCAAAAGTCTAATTTGGTTTTAAAATAAGATAGACCACATCATAAGGAACATGTGTACTAAGTTTCAAGTTGATTGGACTTCAGCTTCATCAAAAACTACCTTGACCAAAAACTTTAACCTGAAACTCTCACTTTTATTTTCTATGTTCAGTGGACCATGAAAATGGGGTCAAAAGTCTAATTTGGTTTTAAAATAAGAAAGATCATATCATAAGGAACATGTGTACTAAGTTTCAAGTTGATTGGACTTCAGGTTCATCAAAAACTACCTTTGACCAAAAACTTTAACCTGAAGTGGGACGAACGGACAGACAGACGGACAAACAGACAGAGGAACGCACAGACCAGAAAACATAATGCCTCTTTACTATCGTAGATGGGGCATAAAAATATTCTTAGTGTAAGATTGAAGAGTGATTTTTCTTTAAGGTGGATTTGAATGACAGAACTTCTAAGAATAATCTGTATCCTGCTAGCGTAATAAAATTAATGATAAGTTGAGGTATTTATCTATGGACTAAGAACTAATTCTTTTTGTGCTCTGGCAGATTTGAACCATTTAACTTACTTGGGACAAGTTGTCTCTTGCTACCCTGGAACTTCTCATAAATTTGTATTCTGTAGTAATCCAGTCCAGATTCATGGTCTTCAAATTTGAAGTTTGTACTTAAGGAAGTGGCATCAGACTACAAAAGATACATTAAGACATACTGAAAATTAAAAAAAAAAGTATGCATTACCAGTATTATTGCTGATTTTGAAGACTGAACAAAAACGCTAGATTAATAATAGCAATTTCAGGAAATGCTTCATACAGATACCTGTATCAGATTGCAAGTTTTTATTATTAAGATACTGAACCCACTCAACCAGAAGCATTATTCCCATTATTAATATTTGTTAAAAATTTCTTAATTTACAGAACATACAGCAGTAAAAATTAAACATAAGACACAAAATAATTTGACTTTTTTTCAATTTCAAGTTTGAAATCCCCCTTCTAAAATTAACTTCCTACCTGGAAGTCAATATCACCACCCTGTGTCAATCCGTCTCCAAGGTAACTCAGGGCTGGAGGAGTTAAGTCCACAACATATGTATCAGTCTCATTAACAATGGAATTCAAAGCTCCGTTTGTTGTTTTCAGTTCTATCTTGATTCTATCTCTGTGTGCCAAGTGGAAATTAAGCCATTTAGCACTGGTGGAATCGTTACTAAATGTCACCCATTCTCTAATCACTGTGAAGTCGTTAGACATGTTTCTGAAAAAAAGTTTTTACTTTAGAGCCATTCATATAGTATAAAACCTTCTAATAAAAAATTTCATGTAAGTGATCAAAAACTAGATAAAGTCTGACTTCCTAATTAATTGTAAATCAAATTAACTATTAATTTTTCTTTAAACTAAGCAAAATGAAGATTCAGTATTAAATATACAAAGAAATCGTAAGAATGGACAAAGAATACATATGATGACCTTCTACGTCATTTTGTCTCTGGTGGAGAGTATTCTCAATGGCAATTATACTACATTATACATACTGTGGATCTATTTATTTCTGTGGGTTAAGGAAAAGTAAAATGTTCGGGGATACTTCATTTCAAGGTTTTTCGAAAGTCTGCATACAAGCCTAAAGAAAATGGGTCATTCATTGAACATTTAATTTTGTACTTTATCTATACCCCTGAAATCCACCAAAATTGGTATACAGTGAAACCTGACTAAACCGAACCCTTTCGGGACTTGAGATTTTATTCGGTTTTGGAAGGTATTCGGTTTCATAAGGTTCACAATGCATAAAATGTGATATAATTGGTCTTTAGAACAAGTTTGGATTAGACAGGTTTCCGGTTTATTCAGGGTTCGGTTTAATCAGGTTTCACTGTATAACCAATAGCTATGATTCCACAGTAAATATACTTACTGAGCACTGGACACTTGTACATCATACTGTTTAATAGTTGATTCTGGGTCATAGTAATCTTTCCATTGGGCTTCTACCTTAGCCTGACTTGATGTGTAGTCCAAGTCAATAAAATTATCCATCAATCCATCAATAACTTGACCAGGCACTGATGGAGTTAAATCGACCAATACTAGTAATAGAAATATTTTACATGCATAAAAAAGTCATATATGAGGTATAGAAAATTGCAGATTGTTTGTTTCTATTTTTTTTTTTTTTTTAGAAAAGATGGGGTTTAACAAAATCTTTGCACAAAAACTTAAAATCAATTGAAAGCACGTCCATTTTGTCACCTGCTAAAAAGGATGATTGTTTTTGTTAAATACCAGTTTCAGGATTATTGGTTTTATCAAGGCGTTCATTTTTAATTATGGTAGAAGCTGCAGTGCCTAGAAAGACATTTTGACAGTAAACCTGGCAATTCTACGTTTTTAAAAATCAATCACAATTCAGACATTTTTCCTAATATACCTAAACAAAGTTTTGCAAAAATTCACCAGCCTGATTTTAATTCTACTAGTTTAGAGCATCTGACTAGTGGCTAACCATGCAGGCTCCATCTATGACTGATACAACTAGTTGACATGGTCTACAGAAGCCTCTGAAGACAATCTGAATTTTCATCAAACACATGTACTGTTATTTAGAACTGGTAAATTTTATATTAGTATATAAATTTAATTTACCTCCATTTGAAATTGCTGAAATATTAAGTTGTCTAGCTGCTCCACTGAATGCCCAGACTGTTGTATAGTAAATTCTGCCATGTTCAAGATAAGCAGCTTCTTGCAGGAGAACGCAGGCATCGTGTAACTGACGGCTTACTTGTGTCAAGTTAGAAACGTCTGTAACATTTTCAAATGGCTCAGAGCCAATGCTAACCATGTAGAATGAAATTCCAGATTCAGGATCATAGAATCCTTGCCAGTTGGCACATATCTGTCATAGAAAAAATATCCATAAAAGTTTTTATTCAAATGTGCTGAAAAAGCATTAATTGACTTGTTTTAAAGATGATTTTAGACTTTTTTTCCATACAGGTGTGAACTTATTTTCTTTCAACTAGTCTGCTAGCTAAATGACTTAAGCCATAGCTTAGCAAAACAAGTCAACTTCTGTGATATTTACCTTGTTAAAGTTAACCGTATAATTTTGGCTTCAACATTTGATAGTTTTTTTAAGGACCATTTCAAAAAGCTAGACTAGAATTGGACATTTCCAAGAACACAGGTTATTTGGTTGTAAATATAACCTATTCCACATGAACTGTATTTTATTAAGTTTGGAAAAAAGTTACTATTACATGTACAAAATAATCTTACTTAAAAATTCAAATGATTGCCAATAAGAAAACTCTCAATCAGACTAAATGTTATACTTTGTTCACAACTTTTACAAATATTCCACTGTTCAGCTGATTTTCTTTTAATAAGTGAATTATATTTGCAAAATAAGAAGAATAGATATATATATTTCAATATTTGAAGAACAATTTTGTAAACAATTTCGATTTATTGAGGCCATTCATCTTACTGCATTTTTATTTGATAAACAAAACAATTATGAATAGCTTACCACATCTCGTTCTTTTGTAAACAACAGATCAACATCATATGTCTGTCCATCATAAACTTTGCCAGCAATTGGAGGGGTTGGGTCCACAATGATTGGCTGGTCAGCTGCTTTAATTGTTCTCAGGTCCACTGTAATTGAAATGACTTCATATGAAAAACCTTTTGAGGCTGATTCAAGGAAAAGTTGTATTGAGGTTTGGATTTAAAAAGTGTGGGAAACTGATTTCAATTCACAGCTTTTTGTTTACTTTTTTGATTTGCATGTACTGATTCTAAGTCATGGATGGATACCCAATATCCTATGGTTTTCTATTTTACTAAAATTTATTTTTCTAACTTTCACAAGCAAAAGATACTGAAATATAGTATTGAAAATGTCTCATTAACTGTGTAACTATAGGCTCTTAAGTGCATGCATGAACATATTTTGGGCCATTGAGCTAATAATTACATTTATCTAACTCAAATCTTGAAGCAATATTTCATCAATTTCTTTGTTTGTAAGGAACTATATGCAAGAGTATTAAATTAAAATTCAATCTATCAAATTCACCAAAAAAAAATTTTCATAGGACAAATTACATGTGAAAAGAAGGTGGTAGAAAATAATTATATTTCAGCTTGAGTCTGATTAATTAAGAGATAACTGTATTGTATTTGAAGCTTTAAGGACGTCCATCGGTAGTTTTACTGTCGCAAATTAAGTTTACCTGGCGACGGATAGCGGAGACAGGTAAACGGGTATTTGCGACAATAAAACTACCGATGGACATCCGAAAAGCTTCAAATACAATACAGTTATCTCTATTCTAATGCAAAACAAGTTCATAATTAAATTACAATCATTATTTCAGTGTAAAATCGTCATTAAAGAAAATTCATCGAAAAGATGTTATCTTCTTTGGCCCCAACACTAGTTGACATCATAGGTATGCTTCCGGCGTCAAACATAAACACAGGGTGTTTTCTGGCTTCTGTGCCGCTTCAGAATGTAATAAAATTTGATAAAAAGAGGATTTCTAGGTGCAGCATGTGAGTTTTATTGCTTATTATTGTAGAAATTACATGGCAATACATTCAGCAATTCAAAATGTCGGCTACCTTAGTTACAGACAAGGAGATAAAGAATTTTACGCTAACTGTCATCCAATCAGAACCAGTGATACAAACTAATTGCATTAGAATGTAAATTATTGTGAGTTTTTTTTTTATTAAAAGGAATAATACGAATGCTTGAGTATCACAATAGTTAGAACTTGAATTGTGATACCTGGCTTTCAACTGCTGTATATGACCATAACATAAGTAATGACCTAAACACTAACCTAAAATAGAATCTGATTATCTAATCTTTTAAATCAGCATCACTTACCATTATTAATAGCTTTGTTCTTTACCCATATTGGGATACCGGCTGTAATGGACACAGTTATCGTAACAAAATCAGTAAAATCTAGTCGAGTCCATGGAAGCTCATAACAATCTCTTTGAGTAAGTCCAAGGCAGCAATCATTATATAATATACCTGATTCAGGATCACTGAAAACATAAACATTTATATGTAATCATATACTGTGGATTCATTTATTTTCGTGGGTACCAATGTTCGTGGTTTGAGGAAAACTTGCATATTCGTGGATGTTTAATTTCGTGGTTTTGACAAAGTATGCCTATATTCCTTTAGAAAATTTGCAATTTGTTGAATATTTAAATTCGTGGTTTCCCGGTACCCACGAAATCCACGAAAATTGGTATCCAACGAATATTAATGAATCCACAGTAGATTAATACATACTTTCTAGGAAGTGTTATACATATACAAATGTGTAAAGTTTTATCAATATCCATCAAGACGTTTTAGAGAAGCTGCACTAACAAAAAACTATTATCCCCTTTTTGCAATATTAAGTTCTAGTTACCCCCCTGGAAAATGTAGACCTGGAATTTTATTCCTTTATGCACATTTTCATTATTTAATCTACAACTATTCAAAGTTTCAGCAATATCTTTTCAGACATTTAGGCGGATATGCCCCGACAGGGTACCTGAACAGCAGGACAATCATATAAACCCCACCACTACCCCAAGACAAAAAAAAATAACAGCAAGTATACAAACTTTGTTTATGAAGGGTTCAACATATGAGAGCTTACTGGTTTTGTCCTATAGAAAAATAGAGTAGGTAAGTAGGTATCAATTTTGTTTTTTGTTAATTATTTTTTACCATGAGTAAATGGGGACCACCAACAACCTACAAAAATTAGCCATACAATTTGTAGAGAAGGCATTTTGGAGAGTTAAAAGACTATGGTAGGAAGAAAAACCCTAAACACATTTTTTAATATTCTGGCCTGATTCTACAACATTGTTATCTTAATATTCTGGCCTGAGTCTACAACATTGTTATCTTAATATTTGATCAAAAAACATAAAATGATTAATCATCTGTGTTTAACTACCAATGCATATTCAGGATAATAACATCTCAATGTCAAATGAAATTACCCAACTTGAAGCTTACAGAAACATATCTGCAAGGATACAGTGCCTAAGATGACATGTCACAGTTGTTGCTCATAATTTGACTTCTCTTTGAAGCGGCAATTACAAATATAGACTTCAGTCTCCTCATGCTGCAATTGAACTCCACAGTCCACTTTATACAAGCATGACAGTATGATAACATTATACCAACAAGGCCTTTTTAATACTTACTATGAAGTATGTCTGTAGGTCAAGTTATATTGAAATTCATTATATTGAATGTTGTACAGCTCATATATAATTGGAGGTGAATTGTCAACAATGTAAGGAGTTGTGTAAAGTTATTTAGTACTTACGATGAATTGTGTCTGTAGGTCAGGTTATACTGGAATTCATCATACTGAATGTTATACAGCTCATATATAATTGGAGGTGAGTTGTCAACAATGTAAGGAGTTGTGTGGCATACAGTGGTTGCTAAGGGGCCTCCATATTTCACCCCATTTATAGCTCTTACTGTAATAAAATACTGGCCATCTGAAAATATAACAAGTCTTAATTACTAATTTTCAGGTCTATTCAGAACTGAGTACCGGTATATGCTGTGGTGGCCTACTCAAATTATTTTAATAAACAAAACAATCTAATTGTAGTAACATTATAATAGTGTATTTAGAAATATTGATTCTGAGATAGCATCAATCATTGACAAACTAGAGGCTCCAAAGAGCCTGTGTCGCTTACCTGTGTCTAATGTTGTTTCCGAAATCATATTTAATAGGTTAACCATTTTGATTGATAGGCAGGGTCTTTGGACACATTATTTTAAACTAAATACCCTAATGATGATTATTGCCAAGTTTGGTTAAATTTTGCTCAGTAGATTCAGAGAAGATTTTTGTAAAAATTGACAGACGCCAAGTGATGAGAAAAGCTCATTTGGTCTATTGGGCCAGGTGATCTAAAAACAGTATATTTTTATTTCCAATTTTATTGTTCATGCAAATTATGTTTAAAATACCTGGGAGCTGCTCATAAGGTGCTGGAAGTGGACTTATCATAGCACTGTGTGTCCACTGAGATACGTCAAACAGATGAGAATGTGGATCATAATGTTCTTGGATTGTTTCAGCACAGATTTCAGTACCAACAGTAACAGAGATAAATAAAAGACCAGTCTGCTTGTCATTAAATCCATCCCAGTTTGCTAAAACATCAAAATATGATTATCATTAGTACAAATTAGATGTGTTGGAACAACATGAATGGCTTGTAGTTATTCGAATGCTAGACATTCAATAAAACAAGAGTGCACACACTGAAATGTCTCGCCTTCTTTACTAATCACTGATATTATATTCACAAAAGTCGCAGGCTCGACAAAAAACCAAACAAAATACACATAATTTTGTTGTCAAATTGTTTATATCTACTTATATCAATAACCATTTAAAAAAAGAATGTGTCCCACACTGATGCCCCACTTGCATTTTCATTTTGGGGTCAAAACTAATTTTTCGAAGGATCATATCATAGGAAACATGTGTACTAAGTTTCAAATTGATATGACTTCAACTTCATCTACAACTACCCTAGACATGACAAATGATTGGACGAACAAACTAACAGAAAATTGAAAGGAGGAACGGACAGACAAACAGATGCACAGACCAAAAACATGATGCTCCTATGCAGGGCAATACATTTTTTTCTTCTTACCCGAGATATAATTATTTGCTCTTGTATACAGCATATCATTCATAAATGTTGCTCCATTGAAAACAGCTAATGATTCTGGTCCATCTTGTATTACTCTACAAAAGAAAGTAAAAATGAAAGGTTTTGCACTGTTTGGCAAAGCAGTTGACCATCAAAATGCTTTAGGTTTTTCAAATTTATTGTAATAATACATATATATATATAATTATATACCAATGAAGCCTTCTAGATGTCACTTGTTCATTGTATAGTAAGGTTGCTGTCTCAATTTTTCATGTCTTTAATAGACTTCATGTAAAGTTTCATTGAAATCTGAGTCTCATGATGTGCCAACCATTGCCTGAGTTTTCCTTGGACAGCCTCTTAAATATTCCTAACATCTAGAAAAACTTATTCTGTTATATGTACGAATAGATCTATAAGAGGTTCTAGGTTTAAAGATGCACACTGAAATCAAACACTATTTTTTTAAACCTGTATATATTAAATTTTGTGACTTTTCTTTCACAGAACTTCTAGCAATCTATGTAAAGATATAGTACACAGTTTTATCTATATATCATATTATCATATACCCTTGAGAATTGCATGAGACAATCACTCTGAAAAAGAATCTATACCTGTGATTTTTAACTGCTGAATTTTCACCTCTACACCACATAAGGAAATCTGGTCTATCACTTGGTATTATTTTTGTACTGCAATCTACGAATTCCAAATAGTCAATGGTGCTGTTGTTAATAGGACCTAAAATGCAATAATATGCATGATTATGCTTTAAACCTTTGTACTCATTAAAAATTATTCAATACAAAATTAAGAAAAGGTCTATAATCAAAGTTGGCAGGATCAATTAGACTGAATGTTATTTCCTAAAACATAGATTGGCTATGATCTTAACTAATGAATAGTTTGTTCAGTAACATGCATCTTGTTTACTATTGGTATCATAGGTTATATCATATACTTCCATAATATATTAACTCTCTCAGATTTTGTTTATTGAGCCTCTCTTCAAAGATAACTCACCTGTTTTTGAATGTGTAGTATACACCATAACACTTCTGGTGGAAATAATACTCTCAAATCCCAAAGATTTTATTATAATAGACATCTCACCTGTTTCTGGAGGCGTAGTATCCAACATTATTCCAGGGGTAGAAATAATACTTTCAAATCCTAAATCATTGATGATACGAAAGTTGAAGTAATGTGTCTTATTATGAGTCAGCCATAAATTATTATAATCAAAACTCAAGATATGTCCGATACCAAGCCTTTCGTAGTGCAGGAACATTCCATATTGTGCAAGCTTGAAGTGGTGGCCTTCTATTCCTTCCAGCAGTTCACATGTGCCATCATTGAAGTCATAATTGAAGCTCATACATTTGGTGTTCAGTAGGTCAGCACACTGTTTAGCACAATCACCAACTGAATGTTCTTTAGTTATCTCCCCTCCTAATGGAGCTATCAGTCGACCTTCTCTGAAGTCTGTGAACATTTCCATAACTTTATGGTTGTGTGGGTCATTACCTAAAAATGATATAAAAAAGAGATAAGGTAAATTTAATTCTGTTTTAATTTTGTTGCAAAAATTAGACATTATTTGAAATGATTATTTCAATTATAATAAACAGCTGGGCCATAAGCAAATGATACACCTGCCATGTTTTCTAAGAATAAAGTTAAATAACTTCTCAATGTTATATTAGATATTTATGAAAATCAAAAGGAAGTTTACATCATTAGTTATAAACAATTCACCAAAGTTTCATGAGAATTGCTGAAAGCATCTTGAGTTATTGTCCAAAAAATGGAAAATCCCCCCCTTTTTTAATGAATAAAACCCTATAACATGGAAATGTAAAATTCTAAAGAGCTTACATCAATAGATATATACAATTTACCAAATTTTCAGGAGAACTGCTGAATGAATTTTTGAGTTATTGCCAGAAAACTGGAAAATCATCCTTTTTAATGAATAAAACCTTGTAACTCGGAAATGTAAAATGTAAAATTTATAACATTGTGAGGGAGCTCATGTCAATAGATATGAACAATTCACCACAATTTCTTGCAAGTTTGTGAAAGCATTCTTGAGTTATCGTCTGAAAATTGGAAAATCCAGCTTTTTTTTAAAAATAAAACCCAATAACTCAGAAACATAAAATCTGAAATTTATTTAAAAAAAATGAAAAGGCGCTCTTGTCAATAGACAAATGGTAGATATAAACAATTCACCAAAAACTGGTAAAAGTGCTTTTGAGTTAATGTCTGATATGTTGACAATGGATGAACAACATACAGACAGTTGTATACCATAATATGTCCTGTAAATGGACATATAAAAACAAGAGTTGCACATGCTGTTATACAAAGCATACCCTCACTCTATGTGGGCCATGTGAGCTAAAAATAAAAAAAAATGTTTAGCTCTTAAACTATAAATCTTTATAGCCGCAATGACAGAATGGTCAGGATTTTTAGGTCAGGTATCAGGTTCTACTTTTTGTGGAAGGAGTCGACTTTCAGGCAGGGAGCCAATAAAAAAAATGGTGATAGTACAAGTCAGGTATTTTCCTATCTAAATATAAAATCTGAGGGGATTTTAGATTGCTTGCCAGCTGAACCGTGAAATCAATATAACTGTATCAGAGGGAGGAGCTAAAGTCAAGTGCAACCCTGACTGACTATTCATAAATCAGGACCATGTCTCATAATTTACATTATGAAACTCAAGAATTAACTTAGATCTTGTGGTACAAAGCCATCAGCATTAACATAAACCGTGTTCCATGGAATTTCTACCACACCCCTCCCCAAAGACACTAAATAACTTACTAAGATCTGGTGGAACATATGTAGTAGCATCTACATTGACAGTGTTCCAAGGAATGACATGATCACCCCACACCCCCCCCCACATAAACTCTAAAACTTACTTATATCTTGTGGAACATATGCAGCAGTATCTACATTGACAGTGTTCCATGGAATTACTTGATCACCCCACACCCCTCCCCCCAGAGAAACTCTAAAACTTACTTAGATCTGGTGGAACATATGCAGCAGCATTTACATTGACAGTGTTCCATGGAATTACTTGATCCCCCCACAACCCTCCCCCCACAGAAACTCTAAGACTTACTTAGATCTGGTGGAACATATGCAGCAGCATCTACATTGACAGTGTTCCATGGAATTACTTGATCACCCCACACCCCTCCCCCCAGAGAAACTCTAAAACTTACTTAGATCTGGTGGAACATATGTAGTAGCATCTACATTGACAGTGTTCCATGGAATTACTTGATCATCCCACACCCCTCCCCCCCACATAAACTCTAAAACTTACTTAGATCTGGTGGAACATATGTAGTAGCATCTACATTGACAGTGTTCCATGGAATTACTTGATCACCCCACACCCCTCCCCCCACAGAAACTCAAAAACTTACTTAGATCTGGTGGAACATATGCAGCAGCATCTACATTGACTATGTTCCATGGAATAAGTTGATACCCCCACACCCCTCCCCCCACAGAAACTCTAAGACTTACTTAAATCTGGTGGAACATATGCAGCAGCGTCTACATTGACAGTGTTCCATGGAATTAATTGATCACCCCACACCCCTCCCCCCACAGAAACTCTAAGACTTACTTAGATCTGGTGGAACATATGCAGCAGCATCTACATTGACAGTGTTCCAGGGAATTACTTGATCGCCCCAAACATCTTTTCCATATCCCAATCCAACTTGTGTCAGAACTATATCAGAGTCTTCGTATACAACAACAGATGCCTTCATCACGGCTGGATTACTGGTTGATAAAAAGTCTTCTGTAAATCGGCCACCAGGAAGAGTTACATCATATGTATTTAAAGAACATGTTGCCATAGAGCGCACACCAGCATCATTTTGTGCATACATTGTAAAATACAGAGGGACTCCAGTAGCACTTAGTCTCTGAAATTACAACATGTAAAATAACAAGACCCGGATGTTTGCGTTCTAGCAAGTGATCTTGGTTATTTAATGTAAAACAATCTCCGTTACATCTTGGCCTTAATACATATTAAGGAGGCTCGAGGGTATAAAAATTTCAGAAAAAAATTAAACATTTATTTTTCATCACAAATTTTATTCATAACCTTTATTAGTTGTTACTTTATCATATGGTACACAAATCATTAAAAAAAATCAATTCGTGTTGGCCACAGATGACTTTTAAAATGTATCTGTCATTGAAAAAGCTCCAAATTATCTCCCTTTGGTGCAAAAATGCTATTTTTTGGCATTAAAATTGAAATTTTTTTTAACTCATCTGTGACCTATATTTTTTATTATAATTTTCAAATAAGCTGTACTTAAACTAAACCATTGCAAAGTTTGAGCAATTTCTGTAATTTAGTTCTTTCTTTATTTCTATATTACCTCTATTTCTCCTATTAGTTCAACAGAAAAAAAGTACCTTTAAACTAGAGGCTCTAAAGAGCCTGTGTCGCTCACCTTGGTCTATGTGAATATTAAACAAAGGACACAGATGGATTCAAGACAAAATTGTGGTTTGGTGATGGTGATGTGTTTGTAGATCTTACTTTACTGAACATTCTTGCTGCTTACAATTATCTCTATCTATAATGAACTTGGCCCAGTAGTTACAGTGGAAAATGTTAGTAAAATTTTACAAATTTTGTGAAAATTGTTAAAAAATGACTATAAGGGCAATAACTCCTTAGGGTCAATTGACCATTTTGGTCATTTTGACTTCTTTTTAGGTCTTACTTTGCTGTACATTATTGCTGTTTACAGTTTATCTCTATCTATAATAATATTCAAGATAATAACCAAAAACAGCAAAATGTCCTTAAAATAACCAATTCAGGGGCAGCAACCCAACAAAGGGTTGTCCGATTGGTCTGTAAATTTTAGGGCAGATAGATCTTCACCTGATTAACAATTTTACACCATGTCAGCTTTGCTCTAAATGCTTTGGTTTTTGAGTTATAACCCAAAAACTGCATTTTACCCCTATGTTCTATTTTTAGCGGTGGCGGCCATCTTGGCTGGTAGGCCGAGTCACCGGACACATTTTTTAAACTAGATACCCCAAAGATGATTGTGGCCAAGTTTGGATTAATTTGGCCCATTTGTTTCAGAGAAGAAGATTTTTGTAAAAGATTACTAAGATTTACTAAACGTTAAAAATTGACTATAAAGGGCAATAACTCCTAAAGGGGTCAACTGACCATTTCGGTCATGTTGACTTATTTGTAAATCTTACTTTGCTGAACATTATTGCTTTTTACAGTTTATCTCTATCTATAATAATGTTCAAGATAATAACCAAAAACAGCAAAATTTCCTTAAAATTACCAATTCAGGGGCAGCAACCCAACAACAGGTTGTCCGATTCATCTGAAAATTTCAGGGTAGATAGATCTTGACCTGATAAACAATTTTACCCCCGTGTCAGATTTGCTCTAAATGCTTTGGTTTTTGAGTTATAAGCCAAAAACTGCATTTTACCCCTATGTTCTATTTTTAGACGTGGCAGCCATCTTGGTTAGTTGGCCAGGTCACCGGACACATTTTTTAAACTAGATACCCCAATGATGATTATGGCCAAGTTTGGTTTAATTTGGCCCAGTAGTTTCAGAGGAAAAGATTTTTGTAAAAGTTAACGACGCAGGAAGACGACGACGGACGCAGGACGACGACGGACGATGGACGCAAAGTGATGGGAAAAGATCACTTGGCTCTATGGGAGCTGTATAAGATAAAGTTCATTTATAGAAAAATATAGCAAAATCCTATATTAAAATTTTTTTTTTATTTAGACCCGTGAGCCCCCTTAACTGGAAACTTTTTTCTCTAAAATATTTTTTTGTGTTCATTTCAAATTTGTGAATAATTATGTTTTTGCAGATTTCCTATAATAATGTAAGTATTTTATACAATTTCGATGAAATACTAATTGCCTAAAATCTTGAATGCAGAATTTTTACTAAAACAACAAAATCATGTATTGATGAATTTTTTTTTTCTTTTCTGAATCATTGGAAATACATATGTTTGCATACACATCTCAAAGGCAAATAAATAGAAAAGTAATAACATTATGAAAACTTAAAATAAAATTCTATCATTGGAATACTAGATACAAGCATGTTATAAAGACTTGCCTCATCAACTGATGTTTTTGGTCCACCTAGAGTATGCTGGTCCATTACATCTTTTCCTCCCGGTACTGTTCCCACATCAAGGAAGTAAGCCACATCACTTCTGTCATCCTCAGCACGTACAGCGATTTCAAACATTGGCTCTACATAATCTCTATCTGGTATCTGTTCCACTTCACAACTTGGTGTGGCCTAAATATTTAAATAAAAAATACTTATCTCACTAATGAGTTGTTGGAGATTCCATATCATTGAAGACATTAATTGTGGTTAAGTTTGAAATGTTGAAAAGTATTTTTTGCTCATTTTAAAATCATTTTTTTTTTTTTGGGGGGGGGGAAAGTTGTCAACATCATTTATCTCTCACAATCTATTCTGTTTTCAATTCTAAATTTAACTTTCATGGGAAAAGACTACTATCTATTAAAATCCTCTAGTTATTCCAATAACAATTAACAGCTACTGTATAATTTGAAGCAATCAACAACTGTTTTAAACAACACAAAAATTAAATGGCATGAAATGTTGGTGATGTAATATGTCGATACACCGTAGTTGCTTTAAAGTTAAAGTTCCCAATGGAAAAAACACCTATTTTAAGAGTTTTTAAGAAACAGACAAGAGTTTTATCTAGTGTTTTGTTTGAAAATATTTTCTTATACCCCTTCTTTTAGACAGGAAGGTGGGTACAATGAATAATTTTACTGTAATAACATAATCTGTTAAAACATTCACAAGTCAAGGGACTTCTGACAGCAAAACAATTATACACTTTATCATTACCCTTTTTTTCCTGTTTGTATCAGCTCCATCAGTAAATGGTGAAATATCTGGAGGAGTTTTGTCTTCTTCATCTTTTCTATTGTCTATCAGTTTCTTAGTAATTGTTGGAGCCTTGTATGACCATAGTGTAGCTTTAAACAAGGTTTTCGTAAACTTAGCAACACCAATATCAACCTCTAAGGTCACCAGCGCATACAAGTTCAGCTCTATTGGGGTCAATTTCAAGTACATAACCAGGCTGTAAAAGAAAATTATATTGATGATGATTTTCTTTGTTAACAGTTTCTCTCCATCTACTATAGATTTATGTAGAGTGACCAATTTTTTAAAAACTTTTTTGTCATTTGGTTCCTGGCAGATAGTTATCTCATTGGCCATCATACCACATCTTCTTATTCCTATAAAATTGTCATTTAGGGTCAATTAGTCATCCAATTTTTTAGTTTAATAAGGCATTTTTGTAGATCTGGTACAGCTGATAATTTTTTCTGTTAACAGTTTTATTTTTAATTTTTGATTTAATAAGTAAAAATATGAAAATTAGCCAAAACAAAATCATTATTCAAGGGAAATAACTCCTTTAATGAGTCATCTGATAATTATGATAAAAAAGGCAGATGTTGCTATTCTAAGCATCTAGAGGGAACTTATTGAATGTAATCTGTCATTTATCCAACATCTAGAGAAAACTTGTTAAATGAAATCTGCCACTTACCCAACATCTAGAGGGAACTTGTTAAATGAAATTTCAGCTGTTGTTGGGAAACGCAGGTCCATTATTCTGCCTTCTAATCGAAGTTTTCCATACAATGCAAATCCAATACCCAGTTCACCATAGACTGTCACCCCACCATAAGGTTCTACACCACATATAGCCTTCATTTCTAACACCTTGGCACCAATTTCAAATTTCATTCCATAGTATGCTCCGGCACCAAATGCTGAAATAATAGAAAAACTTACATCAAAATTTATTCTTCTAATAATATACTTATTCTGACACAATTGATCATAAGATGACACATAACTCCAGTGAAAAAAAAAACAGAAATGGAGAATTTTGAAAAACATTCAAATTGGATGGCTGGAAGCATCAAAGTACACATAATTTTGAAACGTGACACAAATTCTGGCCCAGATTAGGTTGGTCTAGTTGTTCCAAAATGTTAATTAATTTGAAAGGTGGTCATACTGAATGCAATACTATATCACAAAATTTGAATTTGAAATCCAACCATTAGAGCAAAATTTCTTACAAAACTTCTAAAAGCAGGTCAACTCTATCACTAGTAGCTATATAGTCAATCAGAATTTTAAAAAGCTTTTCTTTCCATATCCTTTAATATACAATAAAAAATAAAATATCTTTTCTATTTATTTATTAAAAAAAAAAAAAAAATCAAAAACCCCTTTAGCTTGGAATTATACACATTCCCTTTATGAACTATATGTCTTTGGTAAAAAAAGCATGTATGATTCACGACCAAGTATGGTCATTACTAATCTAATGGTTAACAAATTGTACTTTCGACCAAAAGGAAATGTGACTACTTACAGAACTGCATTGGTACAAGTCCTCCAACCAACATGTGAATACTATATTTAAACAGATCTACATCCTGTTTAGGAAAACTAAAGTCTCCCTTCAGTGTAAAGTCAAATGATTTAAACACTTCGTCTCCATTGCTCAGTAGCTTGGTCAGGAACTCAGAATACTAAAATTAGAAAATTGAAAAATAAAAAAGAATAACAAAGATCTTATTTATGATTGCTGAAATTTTCTTTATCAATAAGAAACCTAAATGTTCCATGATTTCAAAATATAAGAACAGAAAAAATATTCACATCATATAATTATTCTGTAACTAAAATTTGCGGGTAAGAGCAAACAAAATTAATGCATCTTAAATAGATATAGGTAGATTAAATGAGTTAAACAATCTAATGAAATCAGTTCATTGTTCAGGTATTATCAAATATTTAGAGGTACTGTGGATTCATTATTATATGTGGGTTACACATTTTCATGAATTTTCAGGATATAAGTAAACCATGAATATACCAATTTGTATGCGGACTTCTACAAAACCAGATGAAAATTTTGTCATTAATGGCGTCAAATACCATATTGAAAGAGTATAAATTCTTTGGATAGCGCAACTTCAAGACGGTTTGTTTTAGCTCTGGACTAGATTTTTCAAGTCTTTAGCCAGTACAATTATTCTAAATACTATGTCAGGGTCAACACAGAGACAGTTGATACAACTATCATATAGACCAATTATCAAAAACATACCAATGCCTTTGCTAAATCTCTCAAATCTTTCATAAGCTGGGCCACCAATATTGGATCAACGTTCTTGAAGTCCATTAAAGTTTCAATGTCACCAACTGTCATATTGGCTAACTTCTCTCCTAAAAGTTTAGCTCCAACCTCGGACAATCCTTGACCAATAGCATAGGCATCTTTTATACCAGTTACAGCTACATCCAGTGAATTAAAGATTTCTTCACCTACAAAAAGTTAAATTATGTAGACATTTTTTTTTTAAATGTACATTTGTGGAAAATGATATTGAAGCTATTAGACAATTATAGTTGGATATTAGTTTATTTTGTTTGTTCATTGCCCTTAGCTGTACCATAGTGACCAGTTTTTATTGTAGAGGAAGTAAGGAGACCCTGGATAGAGCAACACACTTCAGCAGCAGGAATTTTGACAATCCTTGTCAGTTAATCTTTATTCTATCATTGGTTTGTTGCTATTTAGTGTTGCTAATCTTGTTTGGACAGTTTTCCATGTTTGATTATAATGAACTATTTCAATTTCCAAAGTTTTTACCTCTTTTTATAAACTGCAACCTCCATCTCCCCTCAATCTAAGCTAACAAATTAAAATAAAAAGAAGATATTTATCTCCCTTTATTGTAATATTGACCTTCCTCTACTTTCAAATTTACCTCCCTTTATTGTAATATTAACCTCTTTTTATTGTAATATTCAAAACATTGTTTTTCCTGTCTGTAATTTTTGTCCTTCTACTTCTACTTCTACTGTTATATTTACCTCCCTGTACTGTAAAGGTTCCACTGAAGACTTCTCCACTCACACCAACAGTTGTAGGATTTCCACTGCCAAGAGCTTTAAGAGCAGACTTTCCACCAGATTTTTCATCACCATCACCCACATATGTTATGGAATAATCCTTACTATTTTTCTAAAATAACATCAAAGATAATCAATTAATATTCGCTTTATTTTTCTACTAGCGATATTTTTCCACTTGCAAAAAATCTTTTTAAAAATGGCTGGCATAAAATTATTGGTGTACAGTATCGCCTTTTAAAGGATGTCTCTTCTCTCATTCTGACATTATCACTAAATATAAGAGTGTAGTTTAGCTAATCAAAATCTGGCATTTAAACGTTAAGTATAATAATTGCAAATATTCCATGCATAATTAAGGGAATAAAAATTTATCAATAATTGTTTATTAGGTTGACTCTTCAAAGTGAGGAAACTGGATGAATGAAAAGTCTACTGCATTATACTTACACTGTACTCAATACAGGCAGCTACATAAATATTCTTTTCTTCCTCAGTTGCATTTCTATCCGTCAATATCTGTAGACCTGTTTTCATGTCAGTGACGTCAACCCTTAGAAAGTAAACAAAGCAATAAACGTAAAATAAAATTTTCAAAAAACTGAAATCCTATATTTGAGGTTTTATAAGACTTTAGCAAAACCTTTTCTATCATGTAACATTGAACTTTATGATAATGGCAAAATATGTCCCTAACCAAACTCACTCCTTTTATTATATTTTAGTATCATTAAGGACAGGGTGATTCCTTCATATTCTTCAAAAACTTAAGACTGATTTGATTTTGGGTGTTTCAGCACCACTTTTAAGTGCCTGTTTATGCTATTTCTTGGTGGACAGCTTTTATTGGTGGAGGAAGCTGGAGTGCCCAGGGAAAAACACTGACCCTCGATAGGAAAACTGACAATCCTAGTCAATTAAGATTGGAGTTGAATGCACCTGCACAAGTGGAGTTTGAACTCACAACCTCAGTGTTGACTGCTAGTGATTACAGTAGTAACTACTTAAACCACGTAGCCACCGAGGCCCCTCAAAAAATTAGATTAAGGGGAAGTATAAGAACACTTACTCTGTTGTTGCAGCACGTCTTCGTCTCCTACGTCCTGGACATGTCTTTTCCTTCAGGTCAGATGCTGTCAGTAACTGATAATCTTCACATGTTCCAGGAGAAATGTAGCATGCAGTCAATCCTATGGTAGTCTTGTAAGCTGTACCTGAGGATGTTGTGTCCAGGGTAAAGTTAAACTTGAATGAGCTAGACAATGATTCAACCTTATTGTCTCCTGTAAAATCAAATTTGAAACACAGTTTCAGAAAAAAACTATTCCTGTTTACAGCTGTTTAAAACTGTCATAATGGTTTTGATGGTATATTAAATTAATTAAGTCAATATGTTTTTTTTTTACAGTTTTGCATTTATTTTTTAGACATTGAAACTGTTTAAAATAGATGTGGAGAATTAACAGGAGGAAAAGCAATAAATCCATGTTTTTCAAACAACAAAAAATTCCCCGATGACAGTTTTTATAAAATAAATGACACAAATAATAAATCATTTCAAAAGTAATACCATTAATTGAAGCCAGTCCAGTTCTTGTCCATGTGTGTCTCTCTAGAGTGTAGTCAATTTGATCACATGAAGTCACAGCGAATGTCAGCTCAGTGTTATGTTTACCAGCCATGAAGTCCAAATCTAAACAACATGTGACACTGAAACAGTCAGCAGCCATCTGACATCTCGTCTGAGCATAGTCGGTAAAGTTTACTCCAGTACAGCCTATAAAATTACAATAATAACATTCTTCTTTTTATACTATTCAGATATCATTAAAGAAACAAACTGATTGATTGTTGTTTGTTTAAAATCCATTTGCAAATATTTTATGCATATTCAAGACAAGAAAGCAAATTAAAGAACCTTAGTGAGCGCGCTCACATACCCCACGCCCCCACATTGTCACTGGACAAATAAAATAACTGTAAGAAAAAAAAAATTGAATCATAATTTCCTGTTGATATGCACTTCTACATAGTATGTCCTTATAATCTAAAAGGTTTCATGAAATTCTGTTGTGAGGTTTTAGAGGAGTAGCGATGACAAAAGGTTGCAGCAGTATATTGGGGCAAATAAGTTCAAAGGGGCGTAACTCCTAGAAAAAAAATTAAATCATAATTTCCTGTGGATATGACATCTACATAGTATGTCCTTACTATCTAAAAAGGTTTCATGAAATTCTGTTGTGTTGTTTCAGAGGAGTTGCGATGACAGAACCGGACTGACGGACAGGTAAAAACATTATACCCTCCGCAACTTCGTTACGTGGGGTATAATAAACAAAAAGTCAATAGGTAGGTAATGCTAGGCCAGTTGACAAAGATGAAAGGCGAAATGTCAGCTCAGTGTTATGTGAACCAGCCATGAAGTCCAAATCTAAACAACATGTGACACTGAAACAGTCAGTCGCCATCTGACATCTAGTCTGAGCATAGGTTGTGAAGGCTACTCCAGGACAGGCTATAAAAATGACAATATCAACTTAATGCATTCATACTATTAAGATATTAAATTTATTTAAAAATTTAATGCTTCTTTTGTAAATTCATTGGGGTGTAAAAGCGTTGACCGAAGTACATTTTGTATGAAGCACAAAGGCGTTTCATTCTATAATTGTACGCAGTTAATCCTTTTAAAACCCTATGAAATTACTAAAAGAAGCATTCAATACTTATAATTATATTTTTTCACTTTGATCAAGAAAAACACGACTACAATTAAGTTTTTGTTTTATTTACCTGTGCACTTTATTTTGGAAACCGGTGTCATCATGTATGTTTCAATTCATGCAATTCATTTTGAAATGAAGAATGACGTGAGATTGCTGTTAGCCAATCAAAATAACGTCAAATAATAAGACATACATCTAATGTAATTATTAATTGTTTTTTGTTTAAAATCAATTTGAAAATGTTTCATACATATCGAAGATGGGAAGCAA
This sequence comes from Mytilus galloprovincialis, assembly GCA_037788925.1. NCBI lineage: Eukaryota > Metazoa > Mollusca > Bivalvia > Mytilida > Mytilidae > Mytilus > Mytilus galloprovincialis. The sequence continues at coordinate 44,970,841 of CM075342.1, read as the reverse complement.
ATTAACAATTAAACAGATTGAAGATTATTAGTCAATTGACAAAGACAAAAGGCAATATTTAGACTGCCTTTTTGAAACTTAAGACTATGTTGGATAGAGGCATTAATTTCAATATGCAACAAGTCAAACTATGGACAAACTAGTAGTTATAAATAAAAAAAAATTTAATGTGTTGAGTGTATAAAGGATTCCTTTTTTTCAATTTCTCGACATAAACGCTGATACATTTTTCGGAAGGAAATTAGAAACCCTAGTTTTCTGTTTCTATTTTTGCAAACATTTGTGCATTGAAGATGACTAAAAAAATAAAGTGAACTGCAATAATTTTTTTTGTTTGTTCCCTCTGCATATTCATGTTTCCCAGTGTAAATTTTGGAATATAATAATAAGTTTTCATACTTTGTTCTATCAAACATTTCACTTCTTATAAAATACTAACGGACAAGGTTAATAATATGCATCCTTAGATTGATTAAAATTTGGACTTTTGTTTTAATACTTTCTACTTATGTCTACTGTAAAGACAAGGTTATAATCTTAAGACATGAAACTAAATGTAATTGTTCTTATTTTATATTTATGCAATCCCTTGGCTACAAAGTTACAGAGAATATTCAAAATATTTAAATTTGCTTCATTGAAACTCTGTGATTAATATCAATTTTCTCTAGGTAAAAATCACATGATTTTTTTGTTCTTCAATTTCTAGGCCAAAAAGAGCTTTGGCTCACCTCTTTCTTAAATAGCACAATATTTTGTCCCTTCCTGTTCATAATCAGATTTTTTAAGGTATCATTTGCTAAATGCTTCAAAATATTTAGAAACATATTAAATCATTTACTAATTATTGAATTTATAATCAAAATTATTTCATATCATTATACTTTTTGGATTATATCCTCCAGAAATCAGTGTACAAGCTGCTGGCTTCCAGAAGTCAAATGTAATTCCTGAAGAAAAAAAAATGTTATTATTGTATAAACATTTTCAATATGTCAAATGGTATGTATGCCAATAATCATCAAAGCTCTTCAGAGATGAAAAAACATGAATCTTGTCATAGAAAATTACAACCATTTAACAAATTACTAAGGGAGAACATGTTTTAAGAAGTTAAAAAGAAACCAATTTTATCATGGAAAGTTAGCAAGACCAATTAGCAGACAATATAAAAAAAGAATTATCTTTATTTCAATGAGGTGGATAAATGATACATACCATAGAAAGGTACTGTAGGCTCTGTACACTCAAGATAGTACAGTTTATTACTGGTAAATATGGTATATTCTTGTAAACATGACCCTCCACTAGATTCAAAACATAATTTGATAGTTAAATCAACATTGAAGTGTTTCTCTGATGCAACATGGTTTACACGATACATGACTCTCAAAACTCCATAGAGGTTTATGTTTTCTGTTGTTCCTATAAAAAGAAAATAAAGTGCTTGATGATTTAAATAGTGATACAATAAAGTAAAATAACAATCAATCTAAATTTGGACATTTATCTAAAAACATGTATGACATGGAAGATTGTTGTTTGTATTACATTAATGAAAAATTCATACAGGTTCAACAAATTTCTAAAAAACAATTGAAGAATATGTCTGACACACACAGGACATGAATGCCCCTGTTAAAGTTTGCTAAAAATACACCAACATACTTTTTGAGAGCATTTGATGACACTGCTAGTTTTAAACCAGCTGTATTGTTCTAGTCTTAGGTATTATTGTTATAAAGTTACACTTTAAAGGGGACATAACTCAAACTATAATTGACCTTCTGCCCAAAATCACACTCTGTCTGGGTGTGTTGATCCTAAGCATCGGTATGAGTTTTATAAAATTTAGATGAGGCAAACTATAGCTAAGATCACTATTTTCCTATGTAAATATAAAATTCATTAATAAAGGAATGAGCAATTTAAGTGAAGAAAAAGAATGTGTCCCTAGTACACAGATGCCCCACTCTGCACTATCATTTTCTATGTTCAGTGGACCGTGAAAATGGGGTTAAAAATCTAATTTGGCATTTAAATTCAAAAGATCATATCATAAGGAACATGTGTACTACGTTTCAAGTTGATTGGACTCCAACTTCATCAAAAACTACCTCAACCAAAAACTATAACCAAAACCTTTAACTTGAAGCTGGACGGAAAAAAGAACCAACGGATGAACGGACCGTTGCACAGAGCAGAAAACATAATGCCCATAAATGGGGCATAATAATAAATTGGACATTAAAATGCCTCTGTATATTCTTTTCCCCAAAAATGTTACAAACTGAAATGAATCCATTATAAATATTTTGACTCATGAGTATTTTGCTAAAGGTGCTAAATAACATACCCCAATCATAGCTCAATAAATCTTTTTCAATGATAAGATTTTCCAACTGTATTGTTAGTGTGTAGCTACAGGTGTCCATGGTCACAGCAACATAAAAGTCTCGTTTGAGAACATCAGATTTGGTACAACAGGAAACTGTTTTACAATCAGGAGCAATATGACATAGTAATTCCATTGAATTTAGAAGAGTTAAGTCCCCTGATGTTACATTGTCACATTCTGTAAAAGAATATTTTTATTGTTTTATGCATTAAATAATATCAAACTAAACATTACTATATATGACAGAAAGCTAAAGCCAATTCTAGAGTTATTATGTATTTTGAAAAGACAAAACTAACTTTGGAGAATTAAGATTTTTTTTTAGCAAAAGTCATTATTTTCAACATGCAGTACTACTAGTAGTATAAACCTTTAGTTTAAAACTGAAGTTTAGAATTGTTTTAACAAGAAACAAATTTCTTTTTAATTAAAACAAGAGTGCTAAGCTGAAATGTCTCGCCTTCTTTTAAAATACTAATCATTGATATCATGTTGATAGTCTTAAATATAAAGCTTTATTACAACTGTCACATGAACTTAACATTAACAAAGAAAACTAAACATTGACCAATGAACCATGAAAATGAGGTCAAAGTCAGATGAACTAGGCCAGCATGTACAGCTAATAATTATTCCATACAACAAATTTAGTTGACCTATATCATATAGTATTAGAAAATAATACCAAAACTCAAAAACTTAACTTTGACCACTGAACCATGAAAATGAGGTCAAGGTCAGATGACACCTGCCAGATAGACATGTACACCTTGCAATCATTCCATACACCAAATATAGTAGACCTATTGCATACAGTATAAGAAAAACAGACCAAAACACAAAACCTTAACTATAACCACTGAACCATGAAAATGAGGTCAAGGTCAGATGACACCTGCCAGTTGGACATGTACATCTTACAGTCCTTCCATACACAGAATATACTAGACCTAATGCTTATAGTATCTGAGATATGGACTTGATCACCAAATTTTAACCTTGTTCACTGATCCATGAAATGAGGTTGAGGTCAAGTGAAAACTGTCTGACAGGCATGAGGACCTTGCAAGGTACGCACATACCGAATATAGTTACCCTATTACTTATAATAAGAGAGAATTTAACATTACAAAAAATCTTAACTTTTTTTTCAAGTAGTCATTGAACCATGAAAATGAGGTCAAGGACATTGGACATGTGACTGACGGAAACTTCGTAACATGAGGCATCCATATACAAAGTATGAAGCATCCAGGTCTTTCACTTTCTAAAATATAAAGCTTTTAGGACGTTAGCTAACACGGCCGCAGCCGCTGCCGGACCACTATCCCTATATCGAGCTTTCTGCGACAAAAGTCGCAGGCTCAACAAAAAACACCTTTTTCTTAAAGATCAAGCAGTATCATTTTTTATTTCATTCATAAACATATGATTGGAAAAGGTAAGAATTCGGGTAGATGATTTTATGTAACACTAAGGGAGACAACTGAAAAAGATTAGCATTGTTTATCTTGACTGTTGCTGTATCAGTTAATCTACATTCCGAAAAAAATTGGAATACAAAATATGCAAGTCAAAGACTTGACTATTTTTCTCTCCCGATCTGTTTATGACACAAAACATTATTCCATTCCATTACAGCACCAGCATAGGGTGATCCAGTAAAGTTGCAAAAGTTCGAATACAATATATAAACTTGACCACTTCACTCTCCCTATCGAACTATGATACAAACCATTATTCCATCCATCTACAGCACCAACATAGGGTGATCCAGTAAAGTTACAAATGTTGGAATACTCCATAAAATCATCTATCTGCAGTAACTGTAATAAATCATCTGTATCGACTATTGACATGTTTGTTAATCCTAGACTTTTGTCTGCTAACCATGTGGATAGAGAGAATCCTGCCAAAAAACACAGAAAGATAAAGATGAAAATCTACAACTTTTTTCATAAGTGCAGAAAATAGGCATTGTTATGGATATCATAATTTAGGGTAACAGGAACTTTAGCTTGCAAATACAAATGTATAATAATCAGTTTTGTTGATGACAACTTTATGCTGAGGATAATTTTGATAACTTTCATCTTTTAAGCTTAGTTTTTCTTTTTGGTACCAGTAATCTTGCTCTTTAAAAATTTCGATTGAGAGATCAGGATGATACTGCTAATTAACAACTTAACTGTTAAGCAAATTTTAAAAATATTTATCAATAAGCAACATTACTGTCATATGTTCTTTGTCAACTGATTTAATAACCCAGATGATAAATTTTGTAAATAATGTTAATTCAAATCACTTTTTTTGTTTTTTTGTTTTAAACATGCACAGATTTTCAAATCTATATAAATTTTCTTTGGCATATATAAGAAAACTAAATTTTGGTAAATAACACTTGTGCGCAAACAAAAGTAATCTTCAGCATCCTAAAGTTTTGATATAACTGAAGAAAAGGAAAGAAGAAGAAGTATGTACCATAAGTGGTTTGGAATTCTAGATAAGAGTGAAGAAGATGTGGGGTATACGTCAATAAGACAACAACAAAATGACAAAACTAACCAAAAGCGGCCCAGAAGACAACTAAAGCCAGTCTATAATCTTACCTGAATCTTTGAAGCCTGTAGTGTAATTACAGCTTTCTTTATCAAAGACCGTTGCATTGAAGATAGTGTATTCCTGGTCACACGCCAATGAGGTATCACCATTCAAGCAGAACTTTATTGACATTGTAACTTCATACTGGTTACTTAGCAACAGATTGCTTACTTGGTAACTATAATAAAGAAATATAGCAAAACTGTAAACATTCTAGAGTACTGATTCTATATTATACCTTCTAAAATCAAATTATTCAGTAAAATGGCTACTTTTTCTGTATCAATAAAAATTTACTGTCAATGGAATATTCAGAGTTAAAAAAGCAGGAGAGAAACCATATTTGAAAATTATAAATATAACAAAACTTACTTTATTTCTGCCAAGCCATATAAGGAGAATTTGCCACTAGATTCAAAATCATAATCATGTAATGATATGTCTGTTTCCAGTTTGTCTACTTTTAGACGTAATCTATTGCCACATGTGTCCACAATCATTTTATATTCCAGTGATGTAGCTAGCTGAGGCACATCAACACAGCAGCGTACCCCATTACAGTCTGTTGGGATACTACACACGATGGTATCAGCTGATGTAAATGTATTGTGTGCAATTGTACCACATTCTGAACAACAAAAATATGAAATGTTGTTTTGTTTACATTTTTCAATACATGTTAATTTATTTTTTATAGTAAAGGAGAAACAAAACATTTTGTCAACCATCTGACAGGTATGCATATTTATTATTCTACACAACACACAATAAGTGTGTTTATCAATACAATTTATTTACACTTTCAAGTTTAGTGACAGAATAAAATTGAGAATGGAAATGGGGAATAAGCCAAAGAGACAACAACCTTTCCAAAGAGCAGAAAACAGCCCAGGGCCTACAATAGGTCTTCAACACAGTGAGAAAATCTCACATCTGTAGGTGGGCTTCAGAATTTATTTGCACCCCTCTCCCTTTCATTTCTTTTTTAAACACATTTTCAGTACATGTACATGTTATATTTAGTCTGTGACAGAAGTTTTACAAATAAATTATTAGAAATGAAATCAGAATACTAGTAATATAAGTTAAGAAACCTAATTCATGAGACTGATGATTTGCCCAAGTTCCAGCTTAGATGTGATTTTAAGCAAAACATGACCTTATAGATGAATTAGTTACTTTTTCAATCTCATATAATCTGTGCACTAAATTTGAAACCATCAAATCTTTTGAAATCCATGCAAAATTTTAAAACACATCACAGTTTACTCATCTTCTAGGTAACAGCTAAAAAATTCAGTTACATTAAAAGTTTTTTAATAAGAAAAGGTGGTATGATTGCTAGAGGTGGAGAATTTTGCAACCACATGTCACTATCTTGCCTTCAACAATGAATAAACCCCATACAGAATAGCAATCAATAAAAGGCTCTGAAAGGTCAAAATTTAAAGGAGACCACTAACGGCTTAATTTAGCATACTACATACCATTATTGAAGCCATTTGTTGCAGTTGAATTCATAAATGGAGTCATTACATTGTAACATTTGTCTTCAAGACTGAAGTAATTATTGACATCAAGATCGTCAATCAGCTGTAGTCTGGCCCATTCTGGTAGGGGTGAAGTATTGTCTGGTAGACCAACTGAAGATAGCCATGAACTATAGGAAACTGTAATAAAATTGTTTTTGCCAATATTTTGTATTAAGGTTTTCAGCCAATATATAGCTATTGAAAAATTACGTCACTATCAGAAAAATATTATCAGAATGGAAATGGGGAATGTGTCAGACACAAAAAATATATTTGATATTGTATTCTTAGAATAAGAAAAAAAAATCATAAGCCTGATAATTCACATAAAAATAGATTTCTACAAAATTTATGAATAAACAGAAATGTATCCTACAAAAATAATAGAAAAGATAGATACATAAATTTTGATGAAAAAAAGAAAAAGAAAACAACAAGTTGAAAGAGACTCAGAAAAAAAACATGCAAAGTTTTGCACACTCACACTGAGAATTAATAAATCCTGTTGACCTATCACAAACTTGTTTTGCAAGTTCAAAGTCAGTGAAGACGGTTTCTTGTAAAGCACAGGCACCGCTGGCTTCATAACATGCCATCAGGTCCATATTCACTAAGTATTTGTTACTGGTCACAAGATTGTTCACTTTAAACCTACAATATTATGTACATAAGTTAGTTAGAATGGTTTCTTGTTAAGCACAGGCACCGCTGGCTTCATAACATGCCATCAGGTCCATATTCACTAAGTATTTGTTACTGGTCACAAGATTGTTCACTCTAAACCTACAATATCATGAAATGTTTTTTGCTGTAAATCTACAATATCATATATATATAATATTATAGAAACAAACCCGTACAATTGTTCACAACGTACTAATTTTTATGCGAAATTGAAATTTTTACATTTTTTTTTAACAGGAAGTTGTTGGGTGATGAATCTGAAACCAATTTTCAGAAATCCTTGTTTTGTACTTCCTGAGAAAAATGTTACAAAAATTTTCAACTTGGATGTCATGTTTAAAATGATGTAAGTGTTCAGTAAACAGGACGTTTTTGAGTGATGAATCTGAAATCTCATCACACAGTAGTATACCTCCACTTTTTAAAATAATTATTTGAAATGAAAAACTTAATTCATTTCTTTTTTCATGTAATTTATCATTTAAATATATAGTCATAATCAGCTTCAAAGTACGATCAAAGGGACTTGTCGTTTAATATTAAACACATTGTAAAGAGTATGTGCTGTTGAATTATTGTGAAAATAATTTTAAGATGAAGAACAGCAATAGAATTTCTAGGATGCTTAAATTTCTTAGAACAAAACTCAGAACCAAAGATAATACATACTAGATAATTTTTCGTATGTCAACCTGTAACACACTGTGTGAGCCAAAATTTGTTCCTGTGAAAAAAGTTCCAGTGGAACATATTTCCAATGGAAATATATTCTGGAAGGACTGTTTTCCACAGATGATTTCTATATAATTCTTAAAAAATTTACAATGCAGGAACACATTTCTTTATAAAATATATAAATTTTCTGTGATATAAATTCCAGTGGAACATATTTCCTATGGAATATTTATGTTCTGGCAGAACAAATATCATGCCAGAACAAATTTTTTGTACCTTTTAATCATATAATTGTCAGTGCTTTCATAACTATTTTACTTACCTAAGGCCATAAACTCCATTCAACTTGTACACTTCCTCTGTTCCTAAAAAAGTAATGTTGTTTGTTTAAAAAAAAATTTGAGGCTTTTTAAGTAGTAAACTCATATATTGAATACAATTAATTAGTTTTTCATTCTATGTGGCAATATCTTATAAATGTTGAGAAGAAGTAAGTACAAATTTTGAAAATATGGAATATTTATTCCTTTATTCAAAATAAAATCATCTAATTTTACATATGTCCTTAAAATAATTTTTTTTAATAATTTTCGATACTGAAGTTAACTCAGATTTTTTTTCTCTCCAATCTTTTAAAAGTTCACAAAGACATAATGAGTTCTATTGCTCAAGAAATATAGATGTTCTGACATGTAGTTGCTGAAAAAAGTTAGGAAAATTTCAAATATATGTGCATGACATTTTAAAGATACAATTTTTGGCAAATAGGAAGTAGACCAATGTAGAAACTGAAAACATGTTTCACAGTGTTGTTTACCAAGATAAAGCTTGAAAATAAACATCTAAAGGCTGAATGTAGTTGCAGAGGAAAATTACACAGAAATATATAACTGTCAAACAAATATATGGACAGAGGTACACCAGTATACCTTCTTAGGAGACATAAAAACATTGAATAATTACCCCAAACATAGCCAGTCAAGGATATAGTTCTGGTCATTCTCTCAAGCGTCACAATCAGCTCTCCTTTACATGCATCTATCTGAACACTGGCCTGGATACTTCTACCTAATTCTGTTTCTTCAAAACAACATGTAACTTTTTCACAGGATATGTCAAAGCTACATGAAACAGTATTCATGAGTGCTGGCAAGCTACTTGTGGGAAGAACAGAACAAGCTAAAAAAAAGACAAAGGCAATAAATTTTTACCATCATCATAGTTATCTTGTTTGAATTGCTTTACAATTTTCATTTTGGGGCCTGTTATAGCTGACTATGTGGTATGACTTTGCTTATTGCTTATTTGCCTTATGGTGACCTGTAGTTGTTAATTTCTGTGTCATTTGATCACTTTAGAAAAGTTGTCTAGAAAAGTTGTCTCATTTGCAATTATGCCACATCTTCTTTTTTATATATCATCATATGTATTACTGTAAAATAAGATTAACTGTCTGTATACTGGCCCCTTAATGTAATTTTCATATTTGTGATGTTGGGTTAATGTCTCAATGATGTATACCCAGCACAGGGGTCGAATTTAAGCTTTTTTGTGTACTGGCCAGCCGGACCAATGGACTGAAAACTCTACTGGTCCGGCTCCAAATCTACTGGTCCTGCAAAAATGACATTAATTTGACAAACACTAATATAAATGACAGATGTTTAATTTTATTTTGATGCTTTCGTTTACATAAGTTAGACAAAGGAATAGTCTTTATTATGATTTTGATAAAGGCTTTGGTAATCTCAATGATTTTCAGGATCAAGGACAGAAAGATTTTTTGTGCTGTTCTGATTGCTCATGAGCAAGTACAGAATCCAATCTGAAATTTGACGATCCAGTTACGAAAATACATTTCCTATCTAGGTCTGTCACTGCAAATTTTTCACATATTGTACAGTTCATTAAATTCCGATCTACTATATAATGCAACCATTCACGATCTTTTTCCCATGATTTTTGGTATTTGCGTTTCCTTTTGTCACTTTCGTATACTTTATTTCGATCTTCCTTTTGATTTTCAGTTATCTTAATTTTTTTGTCCGGCAGTTTAACTCCTTCCAAAAATTTCCACATTTTATATTGTTGTGAAGGACGCTCACCCGAGACATTAATTAACTTGATCAATTGTAATACCCCCCAGTACCGTGTAATTGATTTCACAGGTAAATTGTTTTGTAAACAAACGGAGATTGCGATGCAATCAGTGATTTTTATTGACAAATTTCTACTGGTCCGCCGGACCACCAGCTGACAAAATCTACTGGTCCGACGCAAATTTTACTAGTCCCGGACTACCGGACTAGTGCTAATTTCGACCCCTGACCCAGCATCTCCTTTTATACAGTCAACTTTGTATTTAGTGACCCTACTGTAAATTCTGATTCACTAACCTGAAGTCCATCCATTTTCTGCAGATGAATATGTGTCACTGTTTCTGTCACATGGTGTGGCTAATAGGTAATAAGATATCAAAGCTTCCTTCAAAAACCGAGAGGCATCATGGCTTTCCAAGTTTCCAGAGATCTGATTATCAACTTTAAACTGTGTTAAAGAGATGTCTGAAAAAATATAAAAATAGGCACTAATAAATTGTGTAATGGCCTGAGAACACAGTTATTTCGTAGTGCATTTCTTTTAGACAAAAAATTCAAATTAAAAAAATCGCACCTGCTCTTTCTTAAAAAGATTTTTACAGTGTAGTGTACTACTAGTGAGACAAATAATATCAAAATTATAGAAACTTCTACCAGCTCTAACTCAAAATATTGACAACTCTATGTTAAGGGGGTGTAAAATTCAGTTTGACAGCTTCAGACGTGATAAAATTTGACCTTTTTGAACTGGACCAAATCACTACTTAACATAAAGATTCAGCACCCAAATTCTATTAACATGTAATTACATCCCCCTACTTAATATTTCATGCATTAAATATCAAGAAATAAATTGGGAAAGTGTATCAAATTAAACATGCAATACACTGTTCATACTAGGGACTATATTCGTAGACAACGAAAACCAAAGGACGATAACTGTGTCCTTGGACCTAATGTACCCTCGTAATGTTTATTTTTGTGTTTGTATATTTCTTTCCTTGTTTGTGCAAACAAATGTGATTTTATTCACCTATTGCTGTCTGGATTATAATTTTCATCATAGATGTTAGAGTATCTTCATTATTATATTGTGTTCTTTTTAAAAATTTAAACTCATCAATCACTGGGTGACAATTAAAAACCTGCTTATAAAGAAGATATGTCTAAAAATCGTCCAACCATAGCTGCCAACTGACATGATATTCACCTGTAATACAAGCTTTTTCAACGGTTTACATGTGAGGATTTTGTCACATTGCGTGAACAGGTTTTTTGCACTTTCCACGCAATTACACGCTTTTTCTTTGTTTTTCGATTTTTTGGACATTAGTGATATTGCGATTCTCAAGTTTTTTTATTATAAGATGATAAATACTAAACATTTCGACGTAATTGTTTGGTCGCCATTGTTTTTTCTCTCTATATTTATGACGAACAGCAAATTCCCTTATGGTAAGTAGTGATTAGTTTTTAAGTTTTTGTGACTTTCTTTCTTTCAAATTCACTTAGGGGAAATGCCCACAGAAAGAAGTCGCTTTCAGGACCTGTACCGTCGTCTAAAGAGTCGATTGCTAAGCAAAAACGATGTGCACGTACCTTGAAGATTCAAGATTTATAAATTATATTTCATTATAATTTTGGAAGTTCCAGTTTGAATGATCGAGGGACGAGTAAAACAATGTGCAACTTATGTTGCAATCATAACAATACATGCGAGAGGAGAACTACAATGTAGCTATTTGGTTAACCATTTATCCTGTTTAATGGTAATCAAATTATAATTATTTTTTCAGTTTCAAATCTAGCCAACAGATTTCCACAGGCCATATGGGATTGAAATATCACAGAGCTGTGTTCTGATGAACTACCTAGTTTTGACCAGGCAATAGCAACATATACAGTTTGTTGGGAGCAATGGCAGAAATAACAGATGAAATTTTACATAGCATAAAAAACTTTATAACCATGATGACACTCTTTCAAAGCTTAATAAAGCTATTTTAGTTCAGCCAAATATTAATTATGACTGTGAGAGAGCATTTTCAATTATAAAGAAATTTACACTGAATTATGATCAGAACTTGGCAATAATATATATTGTGTGCCTTGTAATCAAGTCAATGTAACCAAACTGGCAGTTATTTTGAATATGTGCCTATATCTATTGGTGTTGCTTTAAAAGCAGCAAAACAGACCACTGTTGAATACAATAAAAGTTTACAGTAGAATATTGATTTTTGTATTAACAAATTTGTATAATGTGAAATTATGATCATTGTTCTTATTAAGTAGTCTGCATCTACGTCGCGTGTTTTCACACACTTTTTGACATGACATGACATGATTTCTCATTGTCAGAGGTTGGCAAGTATGCTTCCAACTTGTATTTACTTTGCTTTTCAGACATATAAAGAATATTTGGAAATTATTGCTATGTTTGCAATGGGCATTTTACTGCAGAATTACCAGAACATGATTATTTCATTGTCCATTTAATCTAAAAGAACTGCTTCAGAAAGCAGGGGGCATAAAACATCTGACATCAAAAAGAATGCTTCTTCCAAGAAACAGAAGCTTTTTTCTAGTCTATTATAACTTGTGTTTATAGTATAAAATTGATTTCTCAGTAACATGGTTACATCAGAGAAATAAAAACAAGAATGTGTCCCCAGTACACGAATGCCCCATATGCACTATCATTTTCAATGTTCAGTGGACCGTGAAATTGGGGTAAAAACTCTAATTTGGCATTTAAATTAGAAAGATCATATCATAGGGAACATGTGTACTAAGTTTCAAGTTGATTGGACTTCAACTTCATTAAAAAACTTAAACCTGAATCGGGATGAAAGAACAGACAGACGAACAGACGGACGAATGGACCCACAAACAAGAAAACATAATGCCCCTCTACTATCGTAGGTGGGGCATAAAAAATCATTTCTTTAGCACATGCAAATAACAAACTGATATTTCTTCTTACTAAACATTTTTCTCACTAAACATTGATGATTAAATATTTGTAATAACCTTTTTCCTGAAAAGACTTACAAGTGACTGTTAATATGGAGTTGTAATGAAAGAGGTTTCCTTGATAATAAATTATATTTTCATGCTTCATGTGATATTTGTTGCACTGTACACACAATTAGTGTTCTGTGTACTTGACTTACTCGTATGAACAAATCCTGCGTCCCATGTGCATTGCTTTTTTGGTAGAAGGACATTTTCTGCAATCACATAATCTTGCTCACAAGCCTGGGCACTCTCCGTACATACAGAAACTTTCATATCTATTAGGTAGGCATTTTCTGACTCAATATCTAATACAGTAAACCTATAAAACAGAAAATGAATTAATTACTATAAAGGGAGTACAATAGTGAGCAATGGAAATACTTTTTACTTAAACTATCAGTAGTTGGCCATTTATTTTTCTTTTAAATTAAGATCCCTGAAACACTTAGAATGTTAAAAAAGATTAGATATTGGTACTATGGTATCTGTTATCATCAAACTGTGTGGTTTCATACTGCAAAATCGTTATAAAAGTAGATGTGTCAAAGCGACACGAATGGCCCTGTCCCAAAAAGATGAAAAATCTGCAATTTCACTACAAACACATGTGGACACAAACATGATGGTAGTCTCACATATCAAAAATCAGCTCAAAATCTGGAGGCGTATAGAAAAAAAATCTGTATAACTGTGATTTTCAATAATTTATCAAAGTCCAAAGCCCGTAATTTCAGCAAAAATTAGCGGAACGGAACAAAACTTAAACTTCACCTGTAACTCATCATGGTTAACTCACATACCAAAAATCAGCCCAATATCTGAAGGTGTATAGAAAAAAATCTGTATAACTGTGATTTAAAAAAAATTCTCAAAGTCCAAAGCTTGTAATTTCGTCAAAATCAGTGGAGCGGAATGAAACTTAAACTTGATCTGTAACTCATTATGGTTAACGAGCATACCAAAATTCAGCCCAATATCTGAAGGCTTTTAATTAGTGGAGCGGAATGAAACTTAAACTTGATCTGTAACTCATTATGGTTAACGAGCATACCAAAATTCAGCCCAATATCTGAAGGCGTTTAGAAAAAAAAAAATCTTGATTTTTAAGTTTCTATGAGTGATTTTATTCATATTCACTTACTGAGCTTTGATTATTCCTCCTAAGGAGAAGTTCCTCTGTTCACCTAAAATAGAAGATGTTATAAAAGCAATGGTATTGTGTATGTAAAAAATATATGAATCTGATCTCAGATAAAAACCATTAATTGCTTACAAAATGCTCTCCTTTATTTGCCTTTATTATGTATGCTAGAAGTTGAACTTAAATTAGAACTTTAGAAGTGGGTTGATATTTTGTAACTTGCCTGAATAGTCAATTAAAAAGAAGAAAAAGTAAAGGCCTGTCATCTTTCTTTTTGATTTTTAAATTCAATCAGTAAAATAAGTGCTGTTATCATACCTTGATTATGTAAAAACAGAGAATTATTTAGATTAAGAGTTTATTAAGAATTCTAGAAAATGGAAAAGTTTAGACCATGGGATGTTACTCCAGTGTTGTCATTAGTTTTCTTCTGAAAAAAGGCCTTTCATTGGCCACATACATTATTGTGACCATGTATAAAATTAAGAATGGAAATAGGGAATGTGTCAAAGAGACAACAACTCGACCATAGCACAGACAACATGGTTACATGTATGGTTACACCCCTGTGATCATGTATGTATGGTCACACCACTGTAAAAGTAAAATTTCTGTCTATTGTACAGATTTATCAGTATTTCAATGGTTGGTGTTTGCTTCAAGAACAGTGATAAATATTTCATGTATATCAAAGACGAAATTGAGACATGAAAATTGAGAAATAACTTACCAAATGTATAGTCTGCCATGGCCAATATGAATTGAAAGTTTTCAATTCCTACATTGATGACAAACTTGCATGGATCTAATTTGACAACCACATGGAAAGGTCTTTGAAGCTTGACAGAGTCAACACAGCACTCGATTTCTGTACACCTTGATGTCACATGACATGTTATATCCGTGTAACTGCTAGGCAGATCTGGTATGTTGGTAGTAAGGCTACATTCTAAAAATAAATAAAACAAGATTATTACTGTAAAATTGAACAGCATATTTGAAAATGAATTTGTTTGATACTTAACCCTTATTAATGTTGTATAAAAAAAATCCATATAAGCATTTCTGATGTTTTTATTTTGAAGTGGCATGCAGACCAAAAACTTGCAGACATTGTTATTATTTTTTTAATTTAAAAGTCAATTTCTCTAAAGAGGAGTGGGAAAATCCAAAGAACTAGAAATCCAATTGGTGAGGCCTGCTCAAAAGTTTAACAGAACAGGACATTTATTACTTAACAGATATCTTAAAATATTACTGACAACACCTACCATTACTCCATCCACCAGCAATAGATGAGTTAAACTTAGCACTAGTTCTACTGCATTGAAACAGACTGTCTTGTAAATAAGGAGATAGACCAGTTTGTTCGTACAATAAAAATTCTGCCCACATTGGTAACGGGTCACCTATGGTCAATCCTTGATCTCCTTGCCAAGTTTCAAATGAGAAATCTGTAAAAAAAAAAAATGCAGCAGATAAAAATTGTGCATTCTTATACCTATCAGACTTTGCTATTACTGTAACTAGCTATATATATTTCAAGTTTAGTTTTACAATGCTAATGGGACAAAACTCAGTATTATCAAAATAAGTTATTGACCAAATATTGATAAATTAAAGAATTAAACCTTTAATAAGCAAGCACACATACCTCATACCCTAAATTAAATGGAGGAGCTTGATGTGACCTGGGGTCTGTTGTTCAACTTGTCGTTAGGGCTAACGCGTCGTTAAAATTTCTTAATCATTCGATTAAAATTAATCATATGATTAGTGTGTTGTTCAACTTGTCGTTAATTTTAACGCTGCGTTAAAAAGGCTAAAACTGTCGTTAAACTTAATCCACCTCTTTGAGGTGTATTAAATTTTAATCATATGATTAAAGCATCCAAGATGGCTGTTGTATCAATGCAAAAATTAGTTTATCCTCGAAATATGAGGCGTTTAAGAGATATTTAGCTCCTGGAAAGAGATTTCAGCCATAAAATACCTTAATATTTAAAGAAACACAATATAGTTGATAGGAGTTGAGTTGAAACATAAATTGGAAAGAGATTTGACAAGATGGGGCGAAGAATCGGACGCACTCATACAACGGGCATTTGATAACAGAGAGAAATTGCACATTTCGGCAGTTTTTCGTTTGTATTTTACCGCTCAGTGACAGTGTTGATTGCAAAAAAACTAAACGTACGCTGAGACGGGCCACATGTTATTGTGCGGAACCATTCAGCAAATTATGACGAACAGCTTTCATAAATAAATAATGTTACCATAGCATTAATGTACAGGCCATAATTGATTTTCAAAGCAAGTCTTTGCTAATTTCCCCATTGTCGATGTTCAAATATTAGCACTTTCAGTTTCAGTAGCACCCTTGACCTAGTCCTAACTGTTTACGCAGGTAAATTATGATGGATAAATTCGTCCCCGTATATCTCGGACCTTATGATTTTTATCTTTACACGGGAGTTTTTAAACAGTGTATATTGTTTTCCCATTTAGTAAAGCTTATGAGCTATAAGGATCCAAATCATGGGTGGATCCAGCCATTTTGGGGGTTCCAACGTAGCCCAGATTAAAAGGGTTGTTTCAAACCTCACGTCGCCTTTCAAAAACTTTGATTGTCAAATAAAAGGGGGATTCAAACCAGGGTTGGCAAAAACCCGGGTTTTATGAGTATTGCCCAGCCCAGTGGGTAATACTGGGAAAACCCGGTTTTTACTAGGTAATACTGGGCAATACTGGGTAATATAGAATACTGGCCTGAATTACATTTAAAAATTAATATATATATATTTAAACCTATTTTTATTCATAACTACATGTACCCTGTAGGGTGTTTATTTAGCAATCATGATTGCATGTATAGCAATTTAATTTACAATCCACATAAACACTGCAATAAAATGTTTAGATTATTGAAACAATGCTTGGAAATTAACAAGGAATCCTAAAATGTGTAAATTTTGTATTTTGCCTACATGAAATTTAAGTAGAGAAGAGAAGATAATTGAATTTTTTATCTTCAAGAAATGACTCTCAATGGTTATCTGTATAAAAATTATATATTTAGCTATAATACTATAAAACTACAACAAGTCTTTACTATTTATTGTTGAAATAAGCTTAAAAAATCATATTGCCCAGTATTGCCCAGTATTACCCATTTTTGGGAGTATTGCCCGGGCGGGTAATACTTTGCCAACCCTGAATTCAAACCCCAGGACTCCTCCTTAGGCCTAGGATCCGCAACTGCAAATATTTATAATGAAAATATATTGCCATCAGTGTTTAATATTACTGATTAGGTATTAAGAGACTGAGTCAATAAAATGTCTCATATTTTTTATCTGACACAATATACAAAAACAAGCACCTGTTATTAAGAATCTAGGAATTCTCATATTCGAGTGTCAGATATATTTCAAAAGAAGTATTATACCACCGTTGGGAGAGAGGTACAACAATGTATGATTTATGTGACTAGTGCTTTTTCCAGATCATCACAGAATATATCTTTGATTTTTTTAACTTCCAACTCATCTATAGATGCTTCTCTGGTTAGTCCGAGTAAGAAATGATAAGTATAAATGATCATAAATTGCATCAATATTAAAAAATAAAGAGCATGCAAATATCACATAGAGCAAATAACACGGATAATTTATATTGACCATTTGTTATATGGTTGTGGTCTTCAGTGGCGACACTTACATACAGGTCATGATAACCCCTAGTTTTTGATGGGGTTCATGTTGCTTATTCTTCAGTTTTCTATGTTGTGTGTGCTTTTGTTGTCTGTTTGTCTTTCTCATTTTTGGCCATGGCGTTGTCAGTTTATTTTCGATTTATGAGTTTGACTGTCCCTTTGGTATCTTTCGTCCCTCTTTCATAAATTAATTTCACTTTACAATTAATGGATCAAATCTACGAATGGATCCAGGTAATGGGCGCAGTAGGAGGTCCACCAGAGTTTTGAGAGAGGAATTCTTGGCATGTAACAGATGGAAAATTTAGGGTCAGAATTCATAAAACAGACATGGGGCAGTGGCAAATATGGCATGCATATTTGAACACACCCTGGCACCGGCTGTTTCCCCCAAAAAAACATAAATCTATTTCTCTTCTATGTGACTTCAGACTTTATGTTTTCAGTTTTAGTTTCACTTTCTATATTCTGTATTTATTCTTATGTAAGCCCAAGGTGAAAAATAACTTGATGCAGGAATATATTAATTAATAAACATCTTGGAGTTGGGCTATTTCTTTCTGTCCGGGTGGGGACATAAAATAAAGACAGTTGTTGTCAGTCATGACGTCCTTGAATAGATCAGTTAGAAAGCAAGGTTTGAAGTTTAAGTACACTGGAAAACCTCATTTCTAGTGTTGAAAATAGAGGGAGCAAGGTTCCACATTCAGGGAATATTTTTATGTAAAGAACTTTTTATTTAAAAGGTTTATCTTTTTTCAGTTTAATTTAAAAATAAAAAAAATTACCGGTAGACAAATTGTGATTGGTCTTTCTTCCTTTCTTTTGTTATCTTGTGAATTATCATGTTAAAAATCCAGTGGCAATTACTTCATACCTTTATATAACGGAGAACAATTAAGAGAATGTATTTCAAACAAGAAGCTAAACTTTTTGCCACAAAAATAGATACATAATCATAATTCATAGTTATTTTATTCACAGTGAGCAGCCATCTTTGTTGGTCGGTTGTAGCACAATCTCATCAAATGGTAAAAAAGACCACACAATAGGTTCAAGGACACAGTTATCGTCCTTTGGTTTTCGTTATTTAGTCCCTACTGTGAACAGTGTATAACTTGCATTTGTATTTGATACACTTTCACAATTTATTTCTTGATATCTAATGCATGAAATATTAAGTAGGGGGCTGTTATTACATGTTATAAAAATTTGGGTGCTGAATCTTTATGATCCTTTATGTTAAGTAGTGATTTGGTCAGTTTAAAAAAGGTCAATTTTTATTACGTCGGAAGCTGTCAGTTAGAGCTGGTAGAAGTTTCTATTAATTTGATATTATTTGTCTCACTAGTAGTACACTACACTGTAAAAATCTTTTTAAGAAAGAGTAGGTGCGATTTTTTAAATTTGAATTTATTATTTAAAAGAAATGCTCTACAAAATAACTGTGTTCTCGGGCCAATAGGGATCAAATAAACATCTTCTACTTTTATACCGTAAATCAGCATTTGGATGTGCCTGTAATTCAGTTGTTGCGTGTCGTTTGTTGCTATATATGTTATTGTTTTACGTTCTTAGTTTTGTTCATGAATATATATAAGGCCTTTAGATTTCTAGTTTGAATTGTTTTACTGCCTTGATTTGTCATATCTATAGGTCTTTTATAGCTTATGCTTCGATGTGAGTTTTGCTCGTTGTTGAAGGTCATACGGTGACCTATATTATATCTGTTAACTACTACATCTTTTGGTTCCCGATAGGGAATTGTCTCTTTGACAATCATGCCACATCTTCTTGTCTTTATATTTACTATTAGTAAAGCCCATACCGCATAGTCAGCTATAAAAGGCCCCGATAAGACAATGTAGACAATTCAAACGGCCTTATTTATATAAATATAAAAAAAAAAATGAACGAAAAACAAATAAGGAACACATAAACAAACAACAACCACTGAATTACAGGCTCCTGACTGGGGACAGGCACATACATATGTAATGTGGCGGGGTTAAACATGTTAGCGGGATCGCAACCCTCCCCCTAACTTGGGACAGTGGTATAACAGTACAACATCAGAACGAACTATTTAAGAGGTGTTTTCAGGGGCCCAGGCCCCCTCCCCCTTTTGTGGAAAAAATTAGGTTGATTAGATTATATAAACGGCCTAGCCACAATCAGATGTGCATTTTGTGTTTCACATGAAGTCAAAAATGAGTATCACCTCAGGGAAAATCTCTTTTGATATTTTGGTTCAAAAATGGTTTAAATTATGAAAAATTGCCATCGTTAGGCTAACACTGGAAGCATTTATATAATTCCATGCAGTTTTTGAAGGAAATATTTAATATTTTTATTAAATAAATGGTGTTTAAAAAATGTATAATTTTCTTTAATGGTTGCCTTCAAGACATGGTCACCAGTGACAGATTTTTGGTCAATGACAAAGACAACAAAATATGTTTAGAACTATTGAATATCAAACATTTTAATTGAAAAAAAATTAACAAGAACAAGTTTAACTCACAGTTATTTCAAACAACAGTAGCTTTCTTTGATCATTAATCTTATCTGATAAAACTGTATCTAAAATTATCTATAAATAACAAAACTTCCAAAAGAACCCTTTCTTTTGGTGTATAGAACATTAAAATAACTTGATGCATATTCTTACAATAAACAATCAAACTTAGCAATACAATTTATATGTTTTGTCTACGGACAAGACATTGTATTCATATTTAATGAAATGCATTATTAAAACCTAATTTTGATATAGCTGAAAGTGTTATCTTGAAAGAAAAAACATACATTTTATCAGGTTTATCTATCAAATGATGCTTAACTTCGAGGAAAAGGGAAACAAATACATTTTGATAATGTCTACGGACAAGACATTTTATTGATATTCAATTAAATGCTTTCAAAGATGATTGTTAAAGTTAAGATTAAAAGTTACTAATTAAGTTTTAAGCGGTGTTTTTTTATTTTGGAAAATATAAAAATGTACCCATAATTCTTTACATATCTCAATAATTTATTGATTAAGCCAAAATGAAGACACATTCTTTTAACTGAAATCCATATATCTGACTGTTTAAAACAATCAAACTATTATTAAAACTCAATTTTGACATAGTTGAATGTGTTCTCTTGAAAAAATAACATACATTTTACCTATCAAATTAGGCTGAACTCAAGGAAATTGGATACGAATATATTGTGGTAATGTCTACGGACAAGACAATTTCAGTTAAAAAAAAAATCTGTTAGAATTAATTGTGACTATATTTATGTTGAAAATACTGAGTTTTAATTTGAATAGATAACTTTCATCACTTATAAATAAGATTTAAGTTCCATAGCAGACAAATAATTGAATTTAATACTTGTTATGTACAAGTGTCTTGTCCGTAGACACTTCCTCATCTGCTGTTAATACTGAAATGCAAAAGATAAAGTTAGAGAGAGAGAAATACTTTTTCTTCATTTGATTTAGTTAATCTTTTAAGGTATGCAGCAACTGGAATAAACAATATTGAAGTAAAATAAGGTATGCTTTTTATGACCGATAATCTGACACTTTTTAAAATCCACTCCTGTAAAGTAATTTTACAAAAATTGAGAACACTTAAATTACCATTTATTTATTTAAAATAAGATATTTCTAAGTTTAAACAACACATAGGACTAATTAAGCCCCATAAAGCCAAGCAATATTGATAAAAAGACATGTCTACGGACAAGACATGTGTCTACGGACAAGACATTCTGACATATTTTTGAATTTTTTCCTCTATTAATAGATGGTAGAAAAAAATGTTAGTAGTGTTTTCATATCTACAAAAGAACAGGAACTTAGCAATGCAACATTAATGTAATTATGCTTCCAGTTTACTAGGGAATGCATGTCTACGGACAAGACATTTTTTCACTTTATTTGTATATCCAACAGTTTGATGGCATATTTCTCCAGCTAGGGTACTTCAATTTTGATAAATGAGGTAGTTTTTGATAATGTATATACTAAAAGAGAAAACAAAACACATAATAGCATAAATTTGATTTATTTTTCTCTTTTATCATTACACTGAGCAAGCTAAAAACAAAAGTACAAAATTGCATAACAAGCGCATAGTATTCAACTTTTTATCATAACTTTGTAACCACTGAAGATTTTTTGTTGCAACAAACAGTAAAAGAAAGATGAATAAATTGTCTAAAGCAATGAACCAATAATGTAGTTTAAATTAAGTTCACTTATTAACTATCAATTGATAAAAACAGCGAAATTTTAAATGAAACAACATAACGTGAAATTTTGCCCATTTTCAGCGTGTATTTTAGTGTTTTTTTTAAAATGGTAACACCTATACATGATATTTGATATTCATTGTGAAGCCCTACATTCTCTTCTTCAGTTCAAAGATGTATTACTTATGTACAGTTTATCTTCTTGTCTTTACAAGCCTATAACATAGACCCAATATGAAATGCACATCTGATCTTGGCTAGGCCGAAAGGGAATCACTGAAGCATGATTGGAGCGGGCCCCCTCTTAGGCAGTCAGTGTCCCTCCCCCTTTCTGAAAATTTCTAGAACTAACAATTTGTTATTTCAGTTTTAAAAAATCATTGAAAAGGTTCTCGGACTGTGCCATTACACTTGCACAAGTGAATATTTAAAATTGTCACGCTGTATCGTCTTATGCCGTGTGAACTGCAATCGATTACAGTTCTGTTATTTATTACGATCTACACCATCCGTAAAAAAGATCTGAAATGTTAACTTGGCATGCCATACTTGATAAAATGCGGACGTGAAAGAAAGCACCCTTCACATACGCGTCAATGGAGATCGTTATTCCAAATTATTTCGTCATTTATAAAACAAAAGCGTATCTTTTGCATGTGTAGAAGGTATGACTTAATTAACAAAAAATATTTTAACAGATATTTGAAGGAATCATTATGTAAAAACAAAGACTTCAACTGAATTATCATTGCAATCACGGACACTGTCGTTGTTGTCAGACACCAAATTCCGGCATTAAAGAGGGGGGATAGGAGGGGTCTTGATCCCGAAATCCCGAGGTCCCGAATTTAAATAAAGCAAATCCCGACATCCCGAAATCCGAAAAAAGGATTCCCGGATCCCGAAAGGGTCAATCCCGAAATCCCGAGCTTAAAAACCCCGATCCCGGAGTCCCGATAAAGGTCCTATCCCCCCTCATTAAAATCATGGTCATGAATGATGCATTTTGATTGAGGACCGAAGACAATCTCTGACATTGCTTCTGAGTTAGAACAGTCACATGCTGCATGATAAGACTATTTCAACAACGATTGAAAATTTTTTAATATAATTAAGAAACAAACTGATTTCAAGTTACTCATTGGATGTTGGTTTTTCGACCACCTGCATGACCTCATCATTTCAGATACCAAGATTTATGAGCAATAACATGAAAAACTCTGGCCCTAGTCATAATTTAAAGTGGAATGCAAATGCTGATTATTACAAAATGCACCCTAAACCATTTTCATGGTAAATAAATGCATATTACTTTTGAATTTGAGATTACTTAATCAGTGCATTCACTGAAATTATTTTTTCATTCAAGCATATTTCATTTTGAACTGGAAACATATCTAAAATATTTTTATGTTTCCATAAGAAAAAACATGAACATGTTATAAGATATTTATTCAATAATTATTGGCACCCAAAACCTGTTTAAAAGAAGAATGTTATAATTTAATGCATCAAAGGAAGTTTTGTAGGCCCTGATTTACAATGCATTGTGGGAAACACTTGCTAACTACCCAAATTTAATCATATGATTAAAAATTAATCGGATGATTAGTAAATACAATGATTAAAATAAGTTGAACAACGCAATTTAATCATTGCATTTACTAATCATCCGATTAACTTTTAACGGCTGATTAAAATTAATCATATGATTAGTTTAATCACAAGTTGAACAACAGACCCCTGAAAACAACTTTCAAACACAAATCTCAGTCTATTATAACTAAATGTGACCTTGACCTTAAAGGTAATGAAAATATATTTAAATCATAATTTATAGGCAGCACCTAATCTTGACTTACTTGGAATATGATAGTCAGTTTTCCATTCACATATATCTTTAGGTAATCTGGTATTGTCAAATACTGTAGTGACCATATAACACGGCTGTCCATCCTCATAACAGTACGATATATTCATACTGACCAAGTACATACTCTCTCCTGGTATATCTTCAATTATGTAGCTAGAAAATATAAACAAGATGTAAAATTTAAGTATCCATTAGATAAATGATATTAAAATGTCAATTTTTAAATTTTCTATAATATAAATAAAATATAAGCCTCAATCAAAAGAAGTCACACAACAAAACAAAGCTAAAAAAATGAAGCAAACTTTTTATCGAGTTTTGCAAAACTTATTTTACATGAAAAGAAGACTTTGAGAGAACAAGTTTTCTATGTAGTGTTTTGTTGCCAGTAGTTTGTCTTATTGCCTTTTCCTGCCTATGATTTATAATTTGCCTGTGTCTTTTTTGTTTGTTGCTAAAACAACATTTTCTTGTGTGATGAAAAACATAAATCACAATAATTAAACACAACTCACTCAATCATAACAGATCCAACAAGTGAAAACTGTTTCTTGGTTCCTAAAATATATAAAATATCTACTGAAACTTCAATAAAATTTCACCATGTTCAGTTAATTGAAGGATTTTCTAATTCAAAGTTTACAATCATTTGCATTGATTGTGGAAAGTGTGTCTCTTAAATACTGTGAACAAACTGTGTCTGATAAATACTATGAACAAACAATGACACAAAAAATTGTGCTTTTCACTGTTTTAGCCTAGGTTATCTTTAGCTATTCCTGTGGGAAATAATCCTTAGAATTTTGAAAATTTCAAAGTTTAGTGAACAGATAATTTATAATTAAATTCAACGTAAACAATTTAATACCAAATTTCAATAATTGTGCATAAAAAAGATTAATTAAAATTATCATTAAATCTGGGAACTGTTACACTTACTATAGTCAGCTTACACCCCCAGCTGTATAATATGTGAAGTATTGCCCTAATCAAATAACATCATTGAACCTACCATCCATGTAACCAATCAAAGAAACATTTCTATTGAAATGTTCAATTCCAAGATACAATATTTGTGTACAGGGGTCAATATGTAGGTACGTCCTGAATGACCTTGAGAGGAAGTCGATTTCAGTACAACATTCTACTGCAGTACAAGCTGATGTCAGGTGACATTTTGTGGAGTCGGTGATGTTGGGTAAAATGACAGTCTTTGTACAACCTGAAAAAATATTAGGTTTAATATCTGTTTTTATAATCATCCCTTCTAAATCTTACAGGAAGCATCAATGTGTGGAGTTTTGTCATGCTAAATAAATATCATATATATGCAGCTGTGCTCATTAGGTCTAAAGAATTCAACTTTGAAGACCTGGAGACGATAGATTGTAGAAGTAAGCCTCTTAAACAGTCTCCTTAATAATTCTGTCATTTAATTCATTTTTTGTTATTCAAGTTTGCTACAAAGTTACGCAACCAATAATCAATCTTTCTGCAATATTTATAGATTATCGTTGATCATCTCAAAAAGATTGATTTTCTCGCTTGTGCAGGTACGTCAAAATTGAGAAAAGCAATCAAGTTGAGATGACCAATGATAATCTGTTTATTGCTATTTTACCTATGACGATGTTGTCAATTTCATGTCAATTTCATTAGCAACGCCATGTGCCTCCTTAGTTTCTAGCAATAATTTCCATCTCAAGCAAGTAGCATGATATGAAAAATGATCACAAAAAAAGATCAAAGGAAAAATGCACAAAATAGCGATAACTGCGTTTACTGTAAAAAGTAAAATCACAAAAATACCGAATTCTGAGGAAAATTCAAAAGCTCAAACACATTAAACGAATGGATAACAACTGTCATATTCCTGACTTGGTATGTACAGCCAATTTATTATGTAGAAAATGGTGGATTAAACCTGATTTTACAGCTAGCTAAACCTCTCACTTGTATAACAGTCAATAAACCAAATTATTTAGCAGATACTTTATTTTGCACAAAGTCCTTTATTCATGTAATTGTTTTACTCCCAAAAGTCATAAAAATAAATCTTGATATTTTCCTGAGAGGGAGAAGTTACTATTCCCTAAAGTATTTAAAAATCTTTACACTTTCAATATTTTCATGTGAAGGAGAAGTCATCTTTACCTGAAGTATTCAACACTGCGCGCGATGAGAATAAGTAAATGTGATCATTTGATATTACTTCTAGAATTAACCAAAATAACAAAAAAATGAAAAGTATAAACTGACCAAGATTCCATCCATCTGTATATTGAAGATCCCCTTGACCACATTGGTCAGTCTGTAAATAAGCAGCAATGTGAAGGTCATTGAGGAATGATGATGCTGCCCAGTCAGGCAGAACTTGTCCGTCTACTATTCCATTGTCAGCATACCACTGGGTCTTGGAGAAACCTGAAAATATTGGACAAAAAAATATTTATTATACAAATTGACTATAATTAGTTGAATTCTTTGGATTAGCATTTCACAGTTAAAACTCCTAACTGTGTTCCTACCTGGACCATCACTGTTGTCACTTAAACATATATCAATTATAAATTGTAATTGTGCATTCTTAAGGGGCTCACTTTAAACAAACCATATTTTTACACAGACTGAAATTAACAACATTAGCAGCAAATATTATAACTTCTTCATTAAAACAGATATTGAAACAAGAACGTGTCCAAAGTTATGGATGCCCCACTTGCACAATCATTTTCAACTTCACCAAAAACTACCTTGACCAAAAACTTTAACCTGAAGCGGGACGAACGGATGGACAAAAGGACGAACGGACGCACGGACCAGAAAACATAATGCCGCTCTACTATCGTAGGTGGGGCATAAAAAAAAGTTAATCAGAATAGTTGACTCCATACCTGAGGTTTTGAATCCCTGATTCCAGCTACATACTCTTTTAGGTAACTTGGTGTTCTCAAAGATTGTAAAGGTGTTCTCAAGTGTATAGGAACTCGATGTCTCATAGGAAAAATAGACAACCACATTTAACAGATAATAACCTTCTGTATGCAGATCTTCTATATTATATCTGTAATAAAGGTTTTATGTGAACATCAAAGATTTCAAAGTTCTATCAAGTATGTTTCTTTTTTCTACTGCTTTTTGGTCAGGTTGTTGTCTGACATATTCCCCATTTCCATTCTCAATTTTATTGACAAAAGTACTATTATTTTGGACTGGCCCATTAATTTTCTGTTGCACCTTGGACACTATAAACTCATTTAATAAAACAATTTGAAATTAATCTGTCAATGTCCCATTTGAATTTTTTGTTTACTCATTATATAGGTCACAAATTGTCAGACAGATGATAGTCCAAAAGTAAAATCATTGATATATACTACATCATTTCTATCTACAGGGGTGAAACAATTGGTCTATAGCCTATTTAATTATCAAGATCCTCTTTGCACTTTAAAAGATATATGATTTATTAGGATGAAAGTGCTAGTTTAACAGTGATCATTGGAAACAAAACCATGATGAGCCACCAATATAGGTAATAACAATACTTGGTCTGAAATTCATCAAGGTGGCAGTGAATGAAATGAATTATATGTTGTTTGAAGAAGATGAACATAGTGAAGGGTGGTTGAGAAAATGAACAATCAAATGTTAGCTTGTCCAGTAATATCTAAGACATTACTGGACCAAATATCCAGTAAATGCCACCAAACCTTGGGATGAACTGGAACATTGTCCACAGCAACTTCACAGAGTTCAACAATAAGATATTCCAGATTCACCTTTTGAAAGCTTATGTGTTAATTATCACTGGGTTTGAACCTACATGAGCAAAAAGACAGGTGCAACGTGTGGAGCAGAATTTGCTTAACCCTCCTTGGGCACCCGAGGTCACTCTCAGTTTTTTGTGCGGTTTGTGTAGCTCAGTCTTTAGTTTTTTATATTGTGTTTTGTATACAGTACATTTCCTGTAAATGAACTCTTTATGAAATGTTAAATTAATTGACACACCAAGGTTTTATTTTATTCCCCAAACATAAACAACCTATCAAATTATAAGCCATGTATCTTTGGTATATCAATCTGTTTTTCAAGAACTGTTCAATCATTATATTACAAATACTTACTTGAGACGGACAATTCCTTGTAAATTGTAGAAATGATCCTCTCCTACAAATAGAAAAGATGGAACATGAAATATGAAGTCACAACAAATGTTAACTCTGAAATTAAACAGTATATGGAATTATTCTCACAAAAAAAGATATTAAAACATGTATCATGTTTTTTTATATTCTGTTGAATACATTTCTAAAGAAATTCTTGCTTGCTATTTTTTCCCATATTTCCCTATTTTAAGCCTTAGGCTTAAATTAAAATATTGTTTGTTTGCCCTTTTATTTTTCCGTTCCTACAAAAAATCTTATATTTGTATTTCCCGCTCAAAACTTTTTTACCAGAATCCTCGGGTTTTATCTTTCCCGTATAAGGTCTAGTCCATTTGGTATCATGTGATCGTTTGACATGAACACTTGCATTTAGAGTTTCAAAGCATTTGTTTGAAATCGATGTTGAAAGCTTTGAAATCATGATATGACGAACGTTACTCTGTGTCTTTTTATTTGAAGAGTAGGGTTCATTCAAAAAAAAGTTCTTCCAATACAAAATTATCAACATGTGTACAAAATATTTTGTAAACGGACGTTGTATCCTATGTAGGAATGGCCTTTTGTGATCCGTTGATCAGGATGATTATGTTAACAATGCCTTCAACCAGCATTGATATATTATTTATATCTGACATGAATCAAACGTCTGTATAAAAGTGGTAAATATTTGGCAATCAAATCGCCAAGTTTTTCCATACAGATCATTTATAAATGCGATGTAAAATACGTGACAATTGAGTTTCAAGTCTTGTATCATTTTTAATGGAAACCCAGGCACACACGAAAGTTTTAACACTCTAGGGACTTTTTCTACTGGTCATGTATGTCTGCCCGGACATATTTTACCAGGACAAAGTTATCTCTTACAGAAAACCTATAGGGTGAGGTAAGCGTACAAGGTACGTAGTACAGAATATTAGTGCAAGTTAAAACTCTTAAAAGTTCCAGGCATATAAACGTTGAAAATATGCCGCACAGCCCTATATTTTGATATTTGATATATGAATTAATTTCACATTCTACAGGATAATTTTTTTTCCAATACTTCCTGGGACTTTATACTAATAGTCCCAGAAACTTATTAGCAAAAGCATAATTAAACAAAAGCAATACAGACAAAAATGATGTCATGCAGATTTTGTATCTATAAGATAAATTATTATACCTACCTGCCTACCCATGAAAAAAAATGTACCGAGCTATGTTATTTTTGAGAAAGATAAATAAAATATTTTACCTACCTAGCTACCTACCCTGTTTCTAAACATATGGTCGGAAAAGGGCAAACAAACAATATTTTAATTTAGGCCTTATTATTATTATTGTTTTAAACATTATCACTTTTTTTTGTGTTTTTAAAATATATTTTAAAATAATACTTCTTGTTTTGTACAAATACAGTCATGGTTAAGACCTTTTCTTGAATAAGCCATTTATACATTAGAATAAAACAAGCATTCTGGATTAGGAAGGGCAACACTAACTCTGAAGTTTTCTTTATTTTTGCAACAATATATATGTTTTGAATAACTTTCAATGAATGGAACCAACTTGTCATGGGCTTATGCTTGAATAAAAATAGCATATTATACTTACCCTTTTTTTATTCAAAAATATATAAGCAAGCAAAAACAAAATCGTGTCAGGGCTTTAAATTCTAATTTTGCAGAAACCTTAGTCACATAGGGTTGTTAAAATAATAGGCTTTTCACTGTATTTCTTGTATTTCAGTTTACAATACACCTTTTTGCTATTTGGAAATCAGTACCCTTTGACCAGAGAATCTTTTGACGTTATACAACAATCACTTTTCCATTATTACCTTAGATTTTTTCTATTGTGACCTAAAAATTTGACAGGAACCTATGTAATGGCAGACAAAGTGTATAACTACCAATTTCTCTTTCAACGAATCCTTAATATATGTCATAAGTGACAGTTTTCAATACTATGTTTTTGATAGGTAAACTTCTTTTGAGTGCCTGTTGAGTGTTGAACACCTCTAATAAGGGAAATTCTCCATGAATCAGAAAAGTAGATTGGTCTGGTCTACTACACTGAGATTTAAATAAATGCAGGGTTAAGTTGAGAAGGCTTCAACAAATTTCAAAATATTTTGGGTTATCTGTATTCATATATTTCAATAACTTACCATATTCAAAATCACTCAGTGTTCTGTTGTATCTAGCTCTCTCTATACTGATACTGAGTCTGTTTGAACAAGGATCCAGTAGAAGAGAGAACTCAATTGACCTCTGAATCAAATCATTTTCTATACAGCCTTGAACACCTGTACACATAGTAGTTATGTGGCCATTGACTTTGTCTGATAAAGTTGGCAATGTTAAGTTAGCAGCACAATCTGAAAAAAGAAAGAAATAGTTTATATACTTTATAATTATTATGAAATCTGTAGAATTTAAACCAAACATTATTACAACACTTACAAAGCTTTGGACTTCATTTGGTTGAAAGGCTTGCTATGTGGCATGAAACATGTTCGAAGACATGGGAACATCTGGGATATTCAGAAATGGCAGATAAACAAAAAGTTGCATGTCTTAATGACTTAATGTGCTTATCATGACCCACTTGCAATGAATGAAAGGTCGAAATACTTCAAAATTAAAGTATGTCTAAAAATTGTGATTTTTTTTTTAACAAATACTAAGTTTTTTTCCAAAATCAATTTGTCCATTTTAACATTGAAACTAGAGGCTCTCAAGAGCCTGTATCGCTCACCTGATTCTACTTGGGTTTTTGAAATCATATAAAAAAATATAAAATTTGGCTAAAAGTGACAACACAACCTCATTTATAAGGAAAGGAACATGTTTAATTTCATTCAAAAGTCCCCCACTGGCGGCCATCTTGGATGACGGATCGGCTACAAAGTAACAACACTTGGTCAGCACCTCATAAGGAACATTCATGCCATGTTTGGTTTTATTCCATTCAGTGGTTCTCTAAAAGAAGTCATTTGTATGCATTTCCCATAGGGTCCTATGTTAAACTAAGTCCCCTGCTGGCGGCCATCTTGGATGATGGATTGGCTACAAAGTAACAACACTTGGTCAGCACCTCATAAGGAACATTCATGCAATGTTTGGTTTTATTCCATTCAGTGGTTCTCTAAAAGAAGTCATTTGTATGCATTTCCCATAGGGTCCTATGTTAAACTAAGTCCCCCGCTGGCGTCAATCTTGGATAATGGATCGGCTACAAAGTAACAACACTTGGTCAGCACCACATTAGGAACATTCATGCCATGTTTGATTTCATTCCATTCAGTGGTTCTCTAAAAGAAGTCATTTGTATGCATTTCCCATAGGGTCCTATGTTAAACTAAGTCCCACGCTGGCGGCCATCTTGGATGATGGATCAGCTACAAAGTAACAACACTTGGTCAGCACCACATAAGGAACATTCATGCCATGTTTGGTTTCATTCCATTCAGTGGTTCACTAGAAGAAGTGATTTGTATGCATTTCCAATAGGGTCCTATGTTAAACTAAGTCCCCCGCTGGCGGCCTTCTTGGATAATGGATCAGCTACAAAGTAACAACACTTGGTCAGCACTCCATAAGGAACATTCATGCTATGTTTGGTTTCATTCCATTTAGTGGTTCTCTAGAATAAGTCATTTGTATGCATTTTCCATAGGGTCCTATGTTAAACTAAGTCCCCCGCTGGCGGCCATCTTGGATGATGGATCGGCTACAAAGTAACAACACTTGGTCAGCATCCCATAAGGAACATTCATGCTATGTTTGGTTTTATTCCATTCAGTGGTTCTCTAAAAAAAGTCATTTGTATGCATTTCCCATAGGGTCCTATGTTAAACTAAGTCCCCGGCTGGCGGCCATCTTGGATGATGGATCAGCAACAAAGTAACAACACTTGGTCAGTACCTCATAAGGAACATTCATGCCAGTTTGGTTTCATTCCATTCAGTGGTTCTCTAAAAGAAGTCATTTGTATGCATTTCCCATAGGGTCCTATGTTAAACTAAGTCCCCCGCTGGCGGCCATCTTGGATGATGGATCGGCTACAAAGTAACAACACTTGGTCAGCACCCCATAAGGAACATTCATGCTATGTTTGGTTTTATTCCATTCAGTGGTTCTCTAAAAGAAGTCATTTGTATGCATTTCCCATAGGGTCCTATGTTAAACTAAGTCCCCTGCTGGCGGCCATCTTTGATGATGGATCGGCTACAAAGTAACAACACTTGGTCAGCACCACATAAGGAACATTCATGCCATGTTTGGTTTCATTCCATTCAGTGGTTCACTAGAAGAAGTCATTTGTATGCATTTCCCATAGGGTCCTATGTTAAACTAAGTCCCCGGCTGGCGGCCATCTTGGATAATGGATCAGCTACAAAGTAACAACACTTGGTCAGCACTCCATAAGGAACATTCATGCTATGTTTGGTTTCATTCCATTTAGTGGTTCTCTAGAAGAAGTCATTTGTATGCATTTCCCATAGGGTCCTATGTTAAACTAAGTCCCCCACTGGCGGCCATATTGGATGATGGATTGGCTACAAAGTAACAACACTTGGTCAGCACCCCATAAGGATAATTCATGCTATGTTTGGTTTTATTCCATTCAGTGGTTCTCTAAAAGAAGTCATTTGTATGCATTTCCCATAGGGTCCTATGTTAAACTAAGTCCCCGGCTGGCGGCCATCTTGGATGATGGATCGGCAACAAAGTAACAACACTTGGTCAGCACCTCATAAGGAACATTCATGCCATGTTTGGTTTCATTCCATTCAATGGTTCTCTAAAAGAAGTCATTTGTATGCATTTCCCATAGCGTCCTATGTTAAACTAAGTCCCCCGCTGGCGGCCATCTTGGATGATGGATCGGCTACAAAGTAACAACACTTGGTCAGCACCTCATAAGGAACATTCATGCCATGTTTGGTTCCATTCCATTCAGTGGTTCTCTAGAAGAAGTTCAAAATGTAAATTGTTAACGACGACGACGCCGGACGACGACGACGGACGACGGACGCCAAGTGGTGAGAAAAGCTCACTTGGCCCTTCGGGCCAGGTGAGCTAAAAATATGCACATAAGAGATAATATGTGCAATAACTGTTCAAAATTTTATAAAGGTCCTACCAAACGTTTGGTGTTTTCACCATTACAAAATTTGTTGACTTACAGCCAGACAGAAAGATGAAAAGGTAGATTGAGAAGACAGATGTTTGGAGGGACAACGCGAAAACTACAGCAATCTAGTATCAATATATATTAGTTATTCATATAAAGTATTTTGTTCGTACATGCAGGATGTTTAGTTGTAATTTCAACCAGATATTAGTAAGACAATTTGCAAATCAATGATAACTAAGAAGTTTGACATCTTCAGTAGGAACTCATTACTTAATATTCTAATGCAACAATGTCTGTAACATCCATTTTGATTGGATAACGTCACTTGCATCAATTGACAATTGATGTTATGGGACTTACATGCAAGCGCAGACGACATATGACAATTTTTAAATACATATTTTAAAATTGTTTTCTGTCAGTTTCATTAGAATGGAGATAACAATATTGTATTTTAAGTTCTGACGGCATTAATTGGGGATTTGATGGTCGCAAATACCAGTTTACTGTCTAAGCTAAAGTGTCATCAGTAAATTTAATTTGCTACAATCAATTCCCCAATTGATGCCGTCGGAGCTTAAATTACAATTCAGTTATCTCCTATGTGTAAGACTAACTATTGTTTACAATCAAAGAAAACTAGTAAAACTCTGGCACTGCAAGCTGATGCTCATTGAACTACAAATTAATATTAAGAAATCATTTTTGAAGGTTTCAAAATAAACTAAAGTATTCTTGAAAGATACAAATCATTATTTACTATAATTACTGATTTTTCACTAATATAAATGTGTTACAATGTTTTCATCTAAAAAGCAAATTAAAAAAAATAGTCAATTTTTAGTGTTGAACATGAATTGTTGTCCCTAAAATAGAGTTCTCCCCCTTTCTAATCTCTTTAATTTTCATCTGTATAATGTCCATTCCAATCAAATAAGTGAGACTCAAGTTATCCTCATAAACCATTTGTTTTAGTCACAAGGATAAAAAAAGAGTACCACACTGCCAACTTTTCAAATTTCCAAGAGGGAGGTTTAGGGCTCGAGAACCAAATGCTTCTCTTATGTATGTTGTTATAAGTGTTTTCATTCTAAAATAATATTGTTTGAATGAGTATGAATATGCTCAAATACCTTTTTTAACTCATTTGAATGCCTCTTTTGAGGTGTTCAGTTTATGTTAGTAAGAATTTCAAAATTCACATCAACACTTCTCATTGGGGAAATTCCCCACAAATGCATGTTTGGAGCTTAAAATAAAGAATCTTTACTTCTTGCCTTGGAAAGTAATGAAATAACTTTAATTAAATTTGTTTTTCTTCAAATTTTTCACATGCACAATAATGACAGATGTTTTGGTTGTAACTGGTGATCACATCCAAAATGACACAATAACTAGTATCATTCATCAACATAAAGATGTTCTTAAAAACATATGCAGTCTCTGTAAAATTGTTTTTTCAGAAAGCATTTAAAAAAGTCTTAAATCAAGTACAAATTCATCTTTTCTTTTTTTTTCAAAATGTGATATGAAACTCGATACATATACCTTTTACTGGTGTAATGAATACCTAACATATATTCTAGTGTTAAACATGCAATGACATCATTTTGAAACAGTGTAGCAGGAATTCTAAAAGTATAATATAGCTAAACTGCATAGTTCACA
Organism: Mytilus galloprovincialis; assembly: GCA_037788925.1. NCBI lineage: Eukaryota > Metazoa > Mollusca > Bivalvia > Mytilida > Mytilidae > Mytilus > Mytilus galloprovincialis. The sequence continues at coordinate 44,935,887 of CM075342.1, read as the reverse complement.
TCAAAGTTCCAAAAAGCTCAACATGATGTATTTCCAAATGTTGGTGTTTAGTACCTGTCTGTTGTTGATTTCAATGCTTGCCAAAGAAGTGGAAAGTGGATCATGCCCAAAACTTGGTAAGTTTCCATATTTACATTAGAAAAAATAACCTGCATATGTTAACAAATTATTTTGTTAGTATTCGTTCAATTTCAAGAAAAACTAACTATTTAAACTGTAATGATTGAAAAGGAAAGTAGGAAAATCAAAAGTGAACACAGCAATCAAATCAAAACTAATAGACATCAGAAGATAAACATACAGTCTTCAACAAGAATGTGTCCTCAGTACACGAATGCCCCACTCGCACTATCATTTTCTATGTTCAGTGGACCGTGAAATTGGGGTAAAATCTCTAATTTGGCATTAAAATTAGAAAGATCATATCATAGGGAACATGTGTACCAAGTTTGAAGTCGATTGGACTTCAACTTCATCAAAAACTACCTCGACCAAAAACTTTAACCTGAAGCGGGACAGACGGACGAACGAATGAACGGACGAACGGACGGACGAACGGACGCACAGACCAGAAAACATAATGCCCCTCTACTATCGTAGGTGGGGCATAAAAATAAAAAGTTATCTTTACAATTTTTCAAAATTTAACCCATGCCGAGTCTAGAGGGGCAGAAGGTCCATTTTGGGAATGAGGATTTGTGATGTCTAATTGTGATGACACAGGGAATATCAGTTAAATCTTCAGTAATTCAGATTTGATTTTATCATGATGCAGGATCAGACACATTAGTTTATTGTAAGTTCAGGATTTGCCATTTAATTCATTGTGAATCCAGAATCAGCCATCATATAACCCCTACCCCACTATAGTCTCTAAATAAATCAAATTTTAATTTAAACTTTTATTTTCAGAAAACAAGATATTTGATAACTTAGTGGATATGATGGTTGCCATTAAATCTGGATCTCAAATATCAGGTAAATAGTTTAATTAATTTAATTTCAATATAATTTAATTATGAGTCAACATTTCTAATTTCTATGAATACTTAAGGTTGAAGGGGGGGAGGTTCTATACAAATATATCATGTAAGCATGATATAATTGTTTAATTCCACCGAATGTGCCACCTCAGAAAGTTTATTATAATCAGTTATCATATGAAATTTTAACTTGAATGTATAATTTTTGTATACACTGCAGCTGTGCTATTTGCGCAGTCAAATTGTATTGACTGTATGAACATTTCTTATCATTTTTTTATGTACAGTCACTGACTTTATATATATCTCGCTTTTTATGATAATAAGCTGGTGCTCGGCTTACTACTTCACTTTGTTCATCAGTTTCATTGAAGCGTAATACAAGTGGATTCCAGTTTTATGTGACCAGTTGACAATGCGTTTTCATTGAGTTTTAATTATGACGTCATTCCGGGAATTTTTACGTCATTCGGTCCAAATTCAATAATGATGCTTTTTATCCTTAATATTTCATCTGGAACCATATATTTAGAATGACCATGAATTTGTCATATTAGAATAGAAATAATTCATTGAGTTATTTTTAGACATGGTATTCCCCATCTGCCATGGTATTTGCTAGGGTATTTCCCATCTGCCATGGTATTTGCTAGCAAATACCCCGGCACATGGAATTCCCTAATGGCAAATACCCCGGCAGAGAAAAGAAAATCTCAATATATAGAAATTGGTGAAAAATACCATGTTTCTCATCCAATCAAAATACAGCTTTATTACATAAGGTGGAATTAAAACCAAAATCCATAGTTTTTTAATGAATTGTCAAAAGTAGTATTTATATCATGCTTTTTTTTCAATATATAATAAAAAAGTCTCTAAATAAATCAAAGTTTAATTTGAACTTTCATTTTCAGAAAACAAGATAGTTGACAAGTTGGTGGATATGATGGCTGCCATTAAGTCTGGATCTCAAATATCAGGTAAATAGCTAATTTCATTATAATTTCAGTTTTATTATTAGTCTTTATTATTAGTCAATATCTCTATGTATACATGGTATACTTAAGGTAGATGGGGGAGGGGGGGGGGGGACTAAAAATCTATGGATTTTTTTAACCATTTGTCAAAATATAGTTTATATATTATGCTTTTTTCAAAAAATGTAATAAAAAGTATGGATTACCAAGCTTTTTTTCATGCTATGGGGTGTGCAAAATTGTCAGATTTTGTAAAAGATTATGCATGGAAAACCAATTATGTGGGATAAAAAGAATAATATAGAATTTAAAGAAATGTAAGAAGATAGCTCTAATATCATGCTTTCAGATCAGAAACAGAAAAAAAATTCAGTCACCAGATTCCTTTACTTGCTTTACAATAAAATGGGCAAATCAAAACACATTTTATTATAAAAATTACTTTATATGACAAATCTCCGCTTATATCTGAGTTACCTATCTTCATGATGCAAATTTAAAAAAAGGTAAACCAAACCAAAAATAGTTCTTTTTGCAAACTAGAGCAGTAAATATGATAAAATACATCATTTTCTATATCAATATGAAAAGTCTTGCGCAAGAATTACATTATACTCATGAAATTTGCACATTTCATTTAAGATCTATAACGATTGTTTGTTATCTGCTTTTTCAAATCTAAGATGGAAGAAGAATCCCCAGCCATCGTACCTAATGTGCAAGGGCTGTATCGCCAGTCAAGGTCGTTAAAAACTTCCATTTGTTGTAGCCATCTTAATAAGGCAACCATGCAAGGGCTGTATAGCCAGTCAAGGTCATTTCAAACTTCCATTTGTTGAGCTATCTTAAACAGAATACTGTAATGTTCCATCACAAATATAGAAATGGATTCCAGGCTCAATCCACTGATTTAAAATGTTTTAAAAGAGTTCACTAAGTAAGAATTGGTTTGTAAGACCTTCAAAACAATATAATTTTCCTAATTTACAACCGTTTCATCTTTTTAGGGAGAAGAAATGAAAAAGACAGACCTGCTTTCACAGCAACACTGCAAAGCCACTTAACTCTTTCTACAGGTAAAACAATTAAATATGACAGGGTAATTTTGAACCAAGGAAGAGGATATAGTCCAAAGACTGGAATATTTACAGCAACAAAGACAGGACTTTATCTTATTTCTGCAACGGTCATGTCTAATCGTGGTGGTTATTTAGACGCTTACATCAGTAAAAATGGAGCAAACCTCATGAACCTGCATGGCCCAATGCTTCATGGTGCAACTGAAACTGCCACTCCTGTGCTAAACCTTGAGAAAGGAGATAAAGTTTCAGTGAGAAGCAGTGGTTCATATAAAACCTATGGTAACAACTATACCTATTTCTCAGCAGTTTATATTGCTTAGTTAGTAAAATGAGAAATGAAATAAATAAAAGTGATAGTCCTTCCTTCTGTATTTTTTATTTTATAAAGTCTTTCCACTTTTCATGGGAAGACCTTTAATATTTGTTCCAACTATTCATTTATCCACGTCTGAGATGTTTTTTGTTTTATTTCAAGACACATTTTAATAAAAGGATTTTTGTCCCATGACATAGGGATTACAGTATCACCATCAACACTGCCTAGTTGAAAACCTACTCTAGGATTTATCTCCCAACACTTTCTTTTTCTTGTTGTTTTTATTCTTTTGTAACCATACAGGAAATTATTTGTTTTGTTCCAATTTGTTTGTTTTACCTAAAGGATGCTTCAGTCAAATGAGACAAAATTGATCCAATGACATCTTATGTAGTTCTTGAACGGTTGAGAGAAAGGTGAGGTCAAGGTCATGTTCTTGATTTTGACCTTCACATGTTATTTTTATTCCACAGATACTGCAATAAAAGGTTTTTGTAAAAAAATTGGTTATAATATGTTGCAACTTTGATGCGTTTGAGTCAAAGTGTTTCTGTGATCTTTTATGGGAGTTTTAAGCTTTGGATGTCAAATATTTTGGCCACGGGCATCACTGAAGAGACATGTATTGTTGAAATGCGCATCTGGTGCAGGAAAATTGGTACCTTTAATGTTATTACTACCACTGAGTCGATGCCTCTGCTGGTGGACTGTTAGTCCCCAAGGGTATCACCAGCCCAGTAGCCAGTACTTCGGTACTTGCATGAAAATACAGATTTTTTGTGTTGTTAAAATTTGCTGTTACAAAATGTTAGAAATTGTTATAAATTAAGGAATGTATCTCCCTCATGCAAAGCTTAAAGCTCTTCGTCATTTTTATAAGCTTTGAATTTCAAATATTTTGGCCACAAGCATCACGGAAGAGACAACAACAACAACAACAACAACAATACTTTATTTTAAGAGGGTTACACAGTTAGCTATATAACTAATCTTCCCTGAGGCCCTCATCATGAGAAATCAAACAAAATGCAAACATATACATTGCATACATTAGTATAAAAAGTCAAGTATGATAATAATGTTTAATACAACTTGATAAAATGTGATGAAAAAAAATAAACATGATGACATGATCAGTTTTTAATATTATTGATATAGCTAGGTTGATTTCAATAAATGATCTGTTATTTTGTATTTGAAAGAATTAACATTTGTAATATTTCTTAACGGTATTGGCAAATTATTCCACAAGAATGGTCCAGAATACATAAAAGATTTTTTGAACAATTCTGTTTTTGGTTTAGGGAGTATGAGGTTTCCTTGAACAGCATTTCTCAAGGGGTATGGATTTCTGTCTGAAACATAATGAAACTTGTTAGTAAGATATGATGGGGCATCATTTTTAATGCACTTAAATGTCATCACTAACTTATGATATTTTATTCTCTGTTCAACTGTCATCCAGTTTAAATGTTTGAATAAGGGTGCAGAAGGAGCGAATGGGTCTGTTTCTAGTATTAATCTAGCAGCCCTCTTTTGTAATTTTAATATCCTTTTTAAACCCTCACTGCTACAACTACTCCACACTATACAACAATAATCAATTAGTGGAAAGATATAACCATTATAGAATAATTTTCTGCAGTCTAGATTTAGAAATTTTTTAATCTTTAATAGTAGATATAGTCTAGATGATATTTTTGAGCAGATCACATCAATTTGGTTTGTCCATGTGAGGGAAGGGTCAATTTTAATGCCTAAAAGACTTTCACATGTGGAAGATTGTATCACTTGATTGTTAATAGTTAAACAACTCTCATTGTAATGTGGCATTGCTCTTTGCTTCGTTCCAATAATCATATATTTTGTTTTATTTTTATTGATGAACATATTGTTATCATTGCACCATTCCTCTACACCATGTAAATCTTCTTGTACCTTTGACTGTAGAGTTTGATAACAATAACCAGAAAGATGTAAAGTTGAATCATCGGCATATAAATCAGTGCAACAATTTTGCATATAAATAGGAAGATCGTTTATGTATAATATAAACAGAAGGGGGCCTAATATGGAGCCTTGGGGGACACCATACTTGATATAAAGTTTTTCAGAATGAGCATTACCAATTTGTACTTGTTGAGTTCTTTCATTCAAATATGATTTAAAAAAAGAAACAGCAGTATTATCAAATCCATAAATTTCAAGTTTTTTACAGAGAATATCATGATCTACTACATCAAAAGCTTTCTTAAAATCCAACAGGACTGCTAAGTTGATATTACCATCATTCATATCCTGTATCCATTTATCTATGATATTGATAAGGGCAGTTTGGCAAGAGTGTTCTTGTCGAAACCCAGACTGTGCTGGGTGTAAAAGATCTAATCTTTTTAGGTAGTCATACAAATGTTTTGAAACATGCTTTTCTAAAAGTTTTGATAAAACGGGAAGTACAGAAATTGGTCTATAATTTGTTGCCATGAATTTTTCACCAGCTTTAAAAACAGGGGTTACTCTTGCATTCTTTAGAACACTGGGTAATGTACTTGTATCTATTATTCTGTTAAAAATGTAAGTTAAAGATGACGTTATGAAAGGAGCACTCAATTTTAAAATTTTTGGTCCTATGTTATCAGATCCGGTGGATTTATTAATGTCAAGTTTGATCATCTCATTAAATAGACCATTTATTGTGACTGGTGGAATTGAAAATTTTACTTGTTCTGACTTAGTAAATTTCTTTTGTACAAATTGATTTAATTTTGCATAATCATGAGTTTTGCTCATACATCTGTCAGTCCTCAGGTTTTCAACACAAGATGTAAAAAACTTATTAAAAACGTTACAAATGTCACTGACATTATTAGTTTTAACACCATCTTCATTTAAAAGTTCATATGGCTTTTCTTGTTGGGATGGGTTAAGACTTCGAATACATTTCCACAAATCTTTAGAAGCTTTTGAATCTTTTACCATCTTTGAATAAAAATTTCTTTTTGATTCATCGATTATGTGTTTTGTCCTGTTTCGCCAAAATTTGAACTCGGACCACATTCCTAATTTATGGTATTTGTCTCTCATTTTTCTGGCATATGCAATTTCATTATTGAACCATTCAGGTTGTCTGTCTCTTTTTACTCTTTTAGTAACAATTGGTGCATGTTTATCTAGAACTGCATTTAATATGTCATACCACATCTGAATACATGTATTTGGGTGACTTTCATGTTCAATTTTATCAAAAGGTGCAATAGCTAAGTCACTTAGAAAATTTGTCTCATTGAATTTTTTAAAATTTCTGTAAGAAATGGTAGTATGAATATCTTTTTTGATATAAGAGGAATGTTTTTCTTTTCTAGTTAAACAAACTGGATAATGATCACTTATTGAAAATTTAGCAACATGTGATTCTAGTATCAAATCTTTATTGGTGACATAAACATGATCAATTAGTGTACTAGAATCAGGTGTAACTCTTGTTGCCTCTTGAATTATCTGGTTGAGATTGTAGGTTTCTAATAAACTTAGCCATTTTTGTGGTTGTTTATTAGGTTTTAAAAAATCTATATTAAAATCACCAACTAAAATAATATCTGAATTATGATTGATGGCAGTTGTAATTTCTTTTTCAAATTCATCAATCCAATTAATTAGTGAACTAGGAGGTCTGTATACTGAACATAATAAAAATGATTTTTTGTGAACTGGTTTAATTTCAAACCACATTGTTTCAATGTCACTTGTTTCAAATTCAGCTTTTCTATTAAATGTTATTTTTTCTGAAAAATAAGTAACCAAACCACCTCCACCTCGTGATAGTCTATCTTTTCTGTTTAAAATGAACCCAGGAATTTGTATAAAATTATCCTGGGTGTTGCTGTCCAAAAATATTTCACAACAACAGTATATATCTGGAGGATTTTCAGAGAACATTAAATTGTATTTGATTTCATCCAGCTTGTGTTCAAGTCTGTTTACATTATGTGAACATATTTTTATACCCTTTGTTAAAGAAAAGTCATAAACATTATCCTTTCCTTCAGATGTTTCTTGTAAATTAGGTAATAAATAACAATTATTATTTAGTAAGGCAAATAAACATGCTGTCACTAAAACACTTAATCCAATTGAAAAACAAAGCTTAAAATCAACAGGTGATAAGGCCTCAGGGGGATTGCATAAAACATTTGTATCAGTACATTGCAAATTAATTACCTCATCATTAGATTCATAAGTACCATTATCAGATTCTGTAACAGCTACAGAAAGATTGTCATTCATTGTAAAATTTCCAGCATTAGTCATACTGGTGATTGCATTTATTTTGTTCAAATCACTTATACTAGTTTTAGAAAATTTGACAATAGATTTGTCCATTCTATTTGAAGAATGTTTAAGTTTGGTGTTTTTTTCACTTTTCTTAAAGAGATAATTTAGACTCCTGTCTGTAGGGCAGATACATGTGTAATTATTACATTCTTGACAAATTTGATTTAAAACATCAAAGTAGTTTGTGCAAGTTTTTTCATTTTTAGAAATAAATTTTAAAGATGAAATGGCTATATCTTCTTTGCCAATTTTTTAACATGTGCATCTGGTGCAGGAAATTTGGTACCGTTAATGTTATTAACCCATATATATATTTGAAATCAGTATAACTTCTCCATCATACATGTAAAAGATCTGGGTTGTTGTGATTTGATGTCCTTGAAATTGAGGTCAAGGTCGCAGGACTATTTTAAAATCAAGATTTTGCCAATTTTTATAACTTCTTGCTGGTTCATGATAAATCAATTACATTTCTTGCTTTAGGTTGGAAGTGAGATTATCTAAATCAAAATAACTTATTTTTGCACTCATTCAATGTAAAAGTACTAAGAAACCATATATTTCTTTAAATACTTAGATTGCAAGCTCTCATTTGACACCAGAAGTGGTTAGTGCATCGGACTACTAACACAAATGTACCCGGTTTGATCCCCGTATCGGGGGACAAAATTTCAGGGACTGAATTTTGGGACCTCCCTTGACACCATTTGTGAGTATGGTCTTGAGAAACAATGATAGTCCATCGGAAGGGGATGATAAATGGCTGACCTGTGTTAAGAGAGAGCCATATCGCTTGCGGGTAAAAGATACCCTTTTAGATTTCAAAATTTATTTTCATCTTTACTATTCATGGCAGCGATGTTCATTTTGTTCCACCGCTAGCTTTATACTGTGAATCGCTGACAAGTAATGTGTATATCCGAGTAAAATCGTAATTGACAGAATAACAACATAGAAAAACATTGGATGCCTAAACCTGAAATGAAGACAATTGCAATACCGGATCAAATTCTGGGGGCAGAGTAGGGTTATTCTGGGTTTGCCAATCAAATAAAATAAAAAAATAAATAATTTCAGGCAGGTGACAAAATACATCTTTGATGATGAAATGATGACACCAGAATTGAACAAGAGTGAACACACTGAAATGTCTCGCCTTCTTTACTAATCATTGATATTATGTTGATAGTCCGAAGGATAAAGCTTTATTACAACTGTCACATAAACTTAACATTAACCAAGATAGCTAAACAAAGACTAATGAACCATGAAAATGAGGTCAAGGTCAGATGAACCATGCCAGGCAGACATGTACAGCTAACAAAGCTTCCATACAACAAATTTAGTTGACCTATTACTTATAGTTTAAGAAAAATAGACCAAAACACAAAAACTTAACACTGTGCAATGAACCGTGCAATTGAGGTCAGGGTCAAATAAAACCTGCGGGACTGACATATAGATCATAATATATTTCCGTACACCAAATATAGTTGACCTTTGGCATATAATATTAGATAAAAAGACCAAAACTTAAAAACTTAACATTGACCACTGAACCATGAAAATGAGGTCAAGGTCAGATGACATCAGCCCGCTAGACATGTACACCTAACAATCATTCCATACAACAAATATAGTAGACCTATCATGCCTATTGCATAAAGTATGAGAAAAACAGACCAAAACACAAAAACTTAACTATAACCACTGAACCATGAAAATGAGATCAAGGTCAGATGACACCTGCCAGTTGGACATGTACACCTTCCAGTCCTTCCATACACCAAATATACTAGCCCTATTGCTTATAGTATCTGAGATATGGACTTGACCACCAAAACCTAACCTTGTTCACTGATCCATGAAATGAGGTCGAGGTCAAATGAAAACTGTCTGACGAGCATGAGGACCTTGCAAGGTACGCACATACCAAATATAGTTATCCTATTACTTATAATAAGAGAGAATTCAACATTACAAAAATTCTGAACTTTTTTTTCAAGTGGTCACTGAACCATGAAAATGAGGTCAAGGACATTGGACATGTGACTGATGGAAACTTCGTAACATGAGGCATCTATATACATAGTATGAAGCATCCAGGTCTTTCACCTTCTAAAATATAAACCTTTTAAGAAGTTAGCTAACGCCGCCGCCGCCACCGGATCACTATCCCTATGTCGAGCTTTCTGCAACAAAAGTTGCAGGCTCGACAAAAATGGAATTCATTTCCTTACGTTATTTTGACCGTAATAGTTTTATTTAACTTTCTCCCATAAGTCAACATAAAACATTTTTTATCTTGTAACATTGAACTTTATTATCAGGGCCAAATATGGCCCTTAATGAACTTTCTCCTTTTGTACTCCAGTACCACTCTTCCTCTCCAAATGATTAATTAGAGACGCTTATAAAAGTTAAAAAGGCCAAATAAAGTCCAAAGTTGAAGTGTATTGGGATTCCAAATTTAAAATTCCAAAGGTTTTGCAAATACAGTTTAGGTCATCTGAATGTATTCCCAGGGGAAGAACATGCATAGTAATTTCGAAAAATAAAATGTATAAAAACATTTTGGACATCTTGAACATAGAAATAGTTGGGGGCTTTTATTATATATATTTATAACTCAAATAAATCTTTAAATATTAAATACAGGAATTTATTGCAAACAATATTCTCTAATGGTTTAAAAAACATATCAAAAATATTATCATAAATAAACAAGAGTGCACACGCTGAAATGTCTCGCCGTCTATACTAATCATTGATATTATGTTGATAGTCCTAAGTATAAAGCTAAGCTTTAATACAACTGTCACATAAACTTAACATTAACCAAGATAACTAAACAAAGACCAATGAACCTTGAAAATGAGGTCAAGGTCAGATGAACCATGCCAGGCAGACATGTACAGCTAACAATGCTTTTATACAACATATATAGTTGACCTATTACTTATAGTTTAAGAATAATAGATCAAAACACAAAAACTTAACACTGTGCAATGAACCGTGAAAATGAGGTCACGGTCAAATACAACCTGCGCGACTAACATGAAGATCATAAAATATTTCCATACACCAAATATAGATGACCTATGGCATATAGTATTAGATAAAAAGACCAAAACTCAAAATCTTAACTTTGACCACTGAACCATGAAAATGAGGTCAGGGTCACATGACATCTGCCCGCTAGATAGGTACACCTTACAATCATTCCATACAACAAATATAGTAGACCTATTGCATATACTATGAGAAAAACAGACCAAAACACAAAAATTTAACTATAACCACTGAACCATGAAAATGAGGTCAAGGTCAGGTGACACCTGCCAGTTGGACATGTACACCTTACAGTCCTTCCATACACCGAATATACTAGCCCTATTGCTTGTAGTATCTGAGATATGGACTTGACCACCAAAACTTAACCTTGTTCACTGATCCATGAAATGAGGTCGAGGTCAAGTGAAAACTGTCTGACAGACATGAGGACCTTGCAAGGTACGCACATATCAAATATAGTTATCCTATTACTTATAATAAGAGAGAATTCAACATTACAAAAAATCTGAACCTTTTTTTCAAGTGGTCACTGAACCATGAAAATGAGGTCAAGGACATTGGACATGTGAGTGACGGAAACTTCGTAACATGAGGCATCTATATACAAAGTATGAAGCATCCAGGTCTTCCACCTTCTAAAATATAAAGCTTTTAAGAAGTTAGCTAACACCGCCGCCGCCGCCGCCGCCGGATCACTATCCCTATGTCGAGCTTTCTGCAACAAAAGGCTCGACAAAAACAAAAGATATATGGTAAAGGAAGAAAAAGCAAGAAATATTTTACACAGAAACTCAAAATTCAATACAATGATATTGTAATTTTCTTTATCATTAATAAATGTTGATATTATATGTAGATGTTTTTAAAGTGTAAACATATTACTTCAATTCCAAGGGGTCATTTCTTCCCAATTTTGAAGGGCCAGTAAAAAGCTGGAAGTTTATTGCTTTATTTTCACAAATAGAGCAACTAGATATGATACACTTAAACAGCTTTGAAATGGAACTGCTACTTTAATTGTATACTCAGATTAAACAATATAAAAAAAGAGATACATATAGTCCTTTAAATTATAGTAAAAAAAAAAAAACATTGTAGCAAGATAATTGTATAATTAGTAATTAATTTCCAATCGTTGAGACAACACACCCACCCACAGTGACACCCTCCCCAATACCAAAAAAAGTAAAATATTTTTGGAATTCATAATATACAAGACAGTTACATCTATTATAGTATAGCAATATAATATTTCCAACAGAAAGTAATCAAAAGTTAGCGTGCAATAAATTCTAATATTGCACTAGTGCAAGAAATCTTCAAAATTCATGACGTCATCAATGACAAAATCTTAGTTTAAACCAATTTTGACTTTCAAATATTATATTGCTATACAATAAAAGGGTTATTGCATGAATATTGGGGAATATTGTCCCTTGTAGAACATATATTGCACTTGCAAGCTCGTGCCATATAAAATTCTACTCGGGACAATATTCCCCAATATTCATGCAATAACCCTATATTATTAAACATGTGACACTGAAAATGAAACAAGCTAACATAAAACCAAAAACACATTAGTTTTGTATCTTACTGAGTTATGAAATATTTCAAGAAAAAGTAGGACCTGGAAATTTGGTTGTTGACCTTTCAGTATGGAGTGTCAAAGGACCTTTCAGTACCAAATGTTAATTTGAACCCATGTTAAGACAAGAGTGCACACGCTGGAATTTCTCCCCTTCTTTAACAATCATTGATATTATGTTGATAGACCTAAATATAAAGCTTTATTACAACTGTCACATAAACTCAACATTAACCAAGAAAACTAAACATTGATCAATGAACCATGAAAATTAGGTCAAGGTCAGGCAGACATGTACAGCTAACAATTCTTTCATACAACAAATACAGTTGACCTATTGCTTATAAATTAGGAAAAACAGACCAAAAACACAAATACTTAACACTTAGTAATGAACTGTGAAAATGAGGTCAAGGTCAAATAAAACCTGCACGACTGACATAAAGATCATAAAATATTTCTATACAACAAATATAGTTGACCTATTGCATATAGTATTAGAAAAATAGACCAAAACTCAAAAACTTAACTTTGAACACTGAATCATGAAAATGAGGTCAAGGTCAGATGACACCTGTCAGCTAGACATGTACAACTTACAATCATTCCATACACCAAATATAGTAGACCTATTGCATATAGTATAAGAAAAACAGACCAAAACACAAAAACTTAACTATAACCACTAAACCATGAAAATGAGGTCAAGGTCAGATGAAAGCTGCCAGTTGGACATGTACACCTTACAGTCCTTCCATACACCGAATATTCTAGACCTATTGCTTATAGTATCTGAGATATGGACTTGACCACCAAAAACTTAACCTTGTACACTGATCCATGAGGTTGAGGTCAAGTGAAAACTGTCTGATGGGCATGAGGACCTTGCAAGGTACGCACATATCAAATATAGTTATCCTATTACTTATAATAAGAGAGAATTTAACATTACAAAAAATCTTAACTTCTTTTTCAAGTAGTCACTGAACCATGAAAATGAGGTCAAGGACATTGGACATGTGACTGACGGAAAGTTCATTACATGAGGCATCTATATACAAAGTATGAAGCATCCAGGTCTTCCACCTTCTAAAATCTAAAGCTTTTAAGAAGTTAGTTAACGCCACTGATGCGTCCACCACAGGATCAATATACCTATGTCAAGCTTTCTGCAACAAAAGTGACAGGCTTGATAAAATTGAGAGACGACTTAGTATGTGAATATATATATATATATATACAATTCACCAAAATTTTCATGCAAATTGATCAAATCATTTCCTTTTGTTCAATTTAGGTTGTGATTCAATCAATTGTTCAGTTTAAGAACTTTTTGAACAATATTTCTATTACTGCAAAATACCATAAAATGTCTTAAAATGGTTCTACAGCACATTTTCCCATTGACTTTATTCCTCAGAGAAAGATCTGAAGCTTTATAGGTTTGAAAAGTTGATGCTATGAAATAAGATAATCATTTGTTTTATACCTTGTGTCCATGATTGATTGTTAGACAGGTCACCAGTTCTGTTACACATTTCATCCAGCATGAATGGAGCTAGGTTGGTATCTTCCATAAACTGTAGTAACAAGTTTGGTGTCAAGGGATCAGTAGGGGCATGGTTTCTATTTAACAAATACGCATTCAGTGAAAAACCTGAAATATTTTTCTAAAATTAAACACTTTTTTCAAATTATCAAAACTTTATGAAAATTAACAATCTTATATCAATCAAGGGGCAAGCACACATACCTAAATGCTCATCAGACCTCAAAATCAATAGGCTTTTTTCTCTCATTATATGTAATCATATTTCCAAGTTAAGTTGCAATTAGATATATAGTATTTGACTTATCATCTGATTTTGAATCCAAAATAGTATTTGGATAAACTTGAAAAGAACTTATACCCAAGCTACTTATTTTTTTTTCGAAAAAATTGTCCCTTTTTTTGACATTGAAGGTAAAATCACAAAAATTTGAACAATACGATAAATCACTAAACAGTAGCAGGTATAATATAATCTATTCCATTTGTTTATCAATCAACAAAATGATCAACTATGTTTTCAAACATTTAATACTTTCTAAGCAAAACCATGAAAGATATATTACTACATATATAAATACTAACCAGATATATGGAAGTCTGAGCTCCAATCACATTGCTTCTTAGATAGAAGGGCTTTGTCCATTAGTATGTTGGCTGCTTCAACAGGTCCAGCAGATTCATAGGATAATGTCAGATTCATAGAAACTAAGAACTGTCTGGACTCATATAGATTCTCTATGATAAAGCTGTAATAAAAAGATATATATAGGATAATGTCAGATTCATCATAAAAACCAAGAACTGTCTGGACTCATATAGATTCTCTTTGATAAAACTGTAGGAAAAAGATATATATAGGATAATGTCGATTCATAGAAACCAAGAACTGTCTGGACTCATATAAATTCTCTATAACAAAGCTGTAGGTAAAAGTATTTATCTTATTGTATATTTTCACTTGTGTTATCACTGTCTATCAAGAAAGTATCATTAATCATTTGATTTTTGTGATTTCACTAGTCAAGATTAATTTGAGGGTTAACTGCCTTAACTGCTGAAGCAAAACTAGTCTAACTCTGACACATACATCATTGTCTTTATTTATATGTGAGTGTACATGTGTTTGTTTTATAGAGAAATTGATTGGAATGACAGATCCTATATAATATGTCAATATCATTTACAATTTTTTAAGACTCAGAACAATTTAGTGCAAAGTATGTTGTTCATTAGATGAGGGTTTGTTGGTCTCTTGATGTCTTTTGATTTTATGTGATTACTTAAATATCACAATTGAACATCTACTGCAACATATAAAAAGAGAAAAAATAGCATTTTATATATCAACTCATAATTTTGCAATTATAAAACAGAAGGGTCTTATGAAAGAAATATTGCATGGAACTCTTTGAGCATATTTCTATACCCTACCCTAGGGGCTTTAACGATTGTATGATGGTCAAATGATTATACTCAGTCTTACTTTTTTAATTATGCTTTACTGCATTTAGTGAACCAAAATAAGTCAATACTTACTCCATAGTCAACAAACCAAACAAGTCCATACTTTGTACAACTCCTGTAAATTGAGGAAGATACTGTTAGTTTGATTCAGCTAGATATTCATATATCTCCAATATCAAATTTCAAAATCTTACAATTAATATAAAGAAGAAAGAACAAGTTTACTATAAGAGGGGAAAACCCCTGAAATAACAATTTCATTAGAAAGAATAGGGTCCTGAAAAAATAAGCTTATATTCCATTTCCATTAATGATTAATTTATAAAATGGTATTAAGGTGCCACATGAGGAGCAGGATCTGTTTACCCTTCCAGAGCACATGATTTCACCACTAGTTTTTGGTGGGGTTTGTGTTGCTTAGTATTTAGTTTTCTATGTCATGTGTACTAATTGTTTGTCTGATGTTTTTTTCCTTTTTTAGCCATGGCGTTGTTAGTTTATTTTCGAGTTCACGAGTTTGAATGTCCCTCTGGTATCTTTTGTTTCTCTTTTATATGCATTAACATACTTTTCATGTAAATATCACTACAGGAGATAGCCTGAATTTCCTAATTCATATTTCTAATTTGTAGTGTACAATAGAAAATATTTTGATTATCTACTTTTCATAACATTCCCCTCTCCCAATACAAAAATAAAATAAAAATGAAAAGAATTATTGAAATATCAAAGTTAAAAAAACTGATCCCAAACAAGAACTTACCCCACTGGTAGTCATGGAAGGGAACTTTGAACTCAAGTTTTTCAATCCTGACAGACAGTTCAAAGTTACACGAGTCAATTCCAAGCTCTGTTTCCATTGGTGTACCCAGGAGGCCAACTTCATGACAACATCTGATAAAACTACAAGTGGCAGGTATGTAACACTTCATTATATCAGATGGTAAGTCCTCCAAGTTAGAGGCAGAACATTCTGTAATGTAGATAGTATGTTTATCATTGAATCTTATCAAACTTTTAACATTTAAGCCAATCTGACGCAGAATAGGGTTACCATCAGGCAACAAACAATCTTGAAAATGAGCTTGTTGAGTTGACATTTCAATGGAACATGCATTTCTGTACTGCTATTATAAGTTTATTTGTTTAACTGTAGTAGGTTGTAGGTTCTCTATGGCACTCCATTTTCCTCCACCAATAAAATCTTACTACGGTACCACAAATTGCCAATAGTGCTAAAGCTGGTGTAAAACTATCAATCAATCTAAGTACATTTACATTACCAAAAATTTAAAAATCAATATTTTCTTGAAAAACTATATGGTAAAACAGGGATATGTCATTCAATCACAAACTTTAACAATTGTTGATGTTCATGCACAAAGTCTTAATTCTGTCATGTATTGCAGTGGAGACAAAAACACATAATTTTATGCATAAAACCTACCATCTTTCCATCCATTAATAGCTCCTGTGTACGGTGAATTGTATCCTTGACACAGTGTATCTGCCTGATAAGGCCCAACATATAGAGCCTCTGTCAGTCTGGCTATGTCTACAGGGAACAGCTGGGCATCAGATGTAATGTTCATCTCATTTCTCCACCCAGACTCAGAGAAATCTGTAAAAATATTACAGATTTTTTCCAAATATTTGGGTTTTATTTCTTGAAATCAGTCAACTTTGCTTCTCCATCAGAAAACAATCTATATTTCTTTATTTAATATAATTCCTTTTCTCTTTTGACCAACATTAGAACTATAAACAAGTCCAATATGTAAACTACATGGTTACTTCCGTACGTATTAATATTTTTCATGATGATTTGAAATAATATTTTGAAACAATTATATCACAGATATGCAGGCAGAACATTATATTTCTTGACATTTTTTACATTCATAATCATGTAACAAATAAAATATACAAGACTTAAAGACATATTTTGTAGACATCTTTCAAATATTGAAAAAAAAGGCATGTTTACCTCTAGATGTCCTATAGTTAAATAATATCTTTATTAAAGTTTCAAAATTGTTGACCTATTTTCCACATCTTTTTTAATTCATAAAATCAGATAAAGACAAAATTTGACAATTCCTAGATGACAATTGCTGGTTGATTAAGGTCCAGTGGCAAATATTCTATAAATGTTCAGGAAGAGAACCAATCAGATCCTAGAAATCTGAGTATTATTCACTTACTTGGATCTCTGAAGCCTGTTTTCCATTGACAAGGCTTTTTATGCAGCACAGAACTATGGAAAATCATTGACTCTAATTCACATGGTGCTGATGACTCGTAGCAAATACTGATATTCATGTCAACAAGGTACTGGAATTCATTGGTTAGATCATATATCATGTAACTGAAATATGGAAAGTCATAATATTATAATATATTATAATGAAATTATTATCCTCACAAGAAAAGAGAGTAAACAGAATGAGCTCATGATACTTCTCTTTTGTGAGAATAAAACACTCTAAAACAACTTATTTTCACAAATACTTTATGTCACGTTTTAGCCTTTCTAGACCACTTCTCAGCTATTTAATTTCGTGATTTTCTGATTTACTTGATGAAGTTTAATAAGGAAAGATCCAAGTTTTACATATTCCTGACGATTTATATTCGCATTTTTTTTCTAAGTCGCGAAAAAATAAATTGCTACTGAAAATAAGTTGGTTTAGAGTACAATATTTAGAATTAAATGTTGTGCTATATTTCTTGAGAATTGGTAAAAGCAAATTTGATGGACAGGCAGATAAAGGTACATCAAAATACATTTATGACGCAAATATAATAATGGTAAACAATAAACAAATAAAAGTAAAACCAAAAATTTATTTTCAAGAAAAGGTTTGATTCAAATATTTCTCCTATTAACAGTTGCAGTATTTTATTTGAAGTCTATTCAGTATACTCTGATATATCATTTTACTCATTTTAATATAGAAATCTAAGTCACTTTGGTTTTCAGAAATTATCTCCCTTTAAATATTTTATTTCATATCATCATACTCACTCTACTCTTACAACATTTTCCATGTAAAACTGCTGTAAACTTCCTGTAATAGATTAAAACATTATGTATACCATACAACTTTTTCAATTAAGATTAATTAATAAATATTTGTTTACTGAAAACACTTCAATTTGCTCCTTGCATTAAAGAAAATGACTTTAAGCATTAGTTAATCTTTTTTAGTCAACTCTCCATCCTAGAAAAACTATTTTCAAAGTCAAATATTTTAGTAATTAGAATTTAAACAACTATTCTAATGCAACATCGTTTGTAACGTTCATTTTCATTGGATAATGTCACCAATTTTCATGGCATCAATTCACAATTGATGCTATGTAAAATAGCCGCAAGCGCAGACGTCATATGATGTATCTAAATGTATGATTTAACATTGTCTTCTGTCAGTTTCAATAGAATGGAGATAACAATATTGAATTTTAAGCTCCGAATCCATCAATTGGTGATTTGATGGTTGCAAATCCGTGTTTACTGGCTCCGCTAACATGTTGCCAGTAAACTTACTTTGCTACCATCAAATCACCAATTGATGCCGTCGGAGCTTAAAATTCAATAGTTACCTCCTAAATCTATCAACCTAAAATTAAGTGCTACTTATTACACTCATAAGCTCTTTGAAGATGTATAATATATAGTACTTTTTTCCTGTGGTGCAACAAGGCATCTCAATAAAAAGAGGTCAAAATCCTGCTATAAATACTACAGAAGTGACTTGTGCCAACCATAATTCAAAGTTTGATTGTGAAACTAAAACATGGTAAGGGCAACTAATACCCTCAATCACAGGTGGGTAAATAGTAACATCCTTTCTAGCCTCAGACTGCATTACTAGAATGATCCTCATCCTTCATATTCAAAGTTCTTCTCTGATGAGAACCCATTACTTCTGCAAAATATCTTTGTTCATAAAGTTACAAATTCACATTAGGTTTCCATTCAAGTTCTTTTATATCCATCTGGATTCAACTAATTTAACTTACCAAAACTGAAGTCAAACAAACTTCTGTTGTACTCTAGGTAATCAATCGTCAGAGACAAACTTTGGTCACATGGGTTTAGTAGAAGGTGTACATCAATGTTACGGTTCAGTTCCTCTGTGTACACACAACACTTGACACCAGTACAACTACTGGTCACTTGGCAGGTCACATTGTCATGGAGCATTGGCTTGTCTATGGTCAATGGACAACCTGTAACAAAAATTTAAAATCAAGATATAGCTAATACTGTCTAGTTTTATATATTCTGTAACCTTAATTTTAAATGTGAAATGCCAAAATGATTTATTTCCTGAGGTGCAATGTAGCATCTCAATGAAAAGACTTGGCATACTTTTAAACTATAGTTTTACTTTACATATTGCTGTGTGTTTGTTTTTCTACACTAGCTAGAGGTATAGAGGGAGGGTTGAGATCTCACAAAACATGTTTAACCCTGCCACAATTTTTAGCCTGTCCCAAGTCAGGCCTTTATTAGTCTTGTAAGATTTTTAAATTCTATTTCATAAATATATTTCGGAGTTTAGTATGACGTCCATTATCACTGAACTATTACACATTCTTGTTTAGGGGCCAGATGAAGCATGCCTCTAGGTGTGGGATTATCTTGCTGTGTTTTTTTCTGCTCGCTGGTCAGGTTGTTGTCTCTTTGACACATTCCCAATTTCCGTTCTCAATTTTATTATTAATTAGAAAATACAATACATGGAACATATCCAGCATAAAAAAAGTTACAATTGCTGTTCTTCATCCCATTGTCATTACCTCCAGATTGCCATCCTGGTGCTGCAATGGTACATTGTGGATCCTTCATATACTTGGCTATCTTCATATCACTCATGAGGAGAGAAGCAGCATACTCTGGTAGTTCATCAAATGTACCCAATCCTTTACTAGCCTTCCAATCTGTCACTGAAAATCCTGCAAATATAATTTTCATAAAGAGATGATGACACAACTTAACCGAAATTCTATATCAAAAGGTCATCATATGAACTTCAAAGCTTTTAAAACAATGTGTATGTAGTCAATGAGGTAACTTTATCTTCAATTAAAAATCTAAGTATGATAAATTTCTTGACAAAGTATATTGGCATTATTTTTGCACTTGTGGTTTTCAGTAACTATCAAACCCATAAGCTGGTTAAACTTTAGACTACCTGCAACTATTCATTCAAGTGGAAAATTAAAAGCAATCTACCAGAAAACTTTTTAAAAATTCAACCAAAACTGAAAGTAATGTCTTTTTATTATTAAAATTCCACAATTTGCACTTTCTGATTTTAAAAATGAATAGAACCCATTCAAGTT
Organism: Mytilus galloprovincialis; assembly: GCA_037788925.1. Taxonomy (NCBI): domain Eukaryota; kingdom Metazoa; phylum Mollusca; class Bivalvia; order Mytilida; family Mytilidae; genus Mytilus; species Mytilus galloprovincialis. The sequence continues at coordinate 44,915,163 of CM075342.1, read as the reverse complement.
TACATGCTATAAATTATTAAGTTACCTGGAATGGCAAACTGTCCAGTGGATGTACATGTAGGTTTGTCTATCTTGAGACTACTAGCTACTACTCTCTGTACAGTGCAATCAGCATTGGCCTCTAAACATACACTCAGTGTTACTGTCAACAAGAAGGAACCATCAATTGGTAATTCCTCTATCTGGTAGCTGAAATGTACACAATCTTATTTTATATCCACTCTTTAATTCCTTTTTCTAGTATCATATTCTGCTATGTATTTCAAACAGCCCTGGTGATAATTCTCTAAAAGTTTAAACTTGAAAGTAATTCTTCTGGATTACTGTTTTATAAAAAAAAAGGTTCCCCTCATTAAAATTTCATATCTTAAATCTTTATACATATATCTTCATCTAGCATGATTTCACATTCTGATTCAACAGCCAATCAGATAGCATCAGAAACACAAACTTTCTTAATGAATTCAAAGATTTCATGTTATGACAAAGCTTTTTCTTTTTGTTCATGTTGTAAATGTTTGTTGCAGTTTCATTTCTTTTGGCAGAATATGATGTTTTTTTATAAAAAAAAATGTTAACTTACTCCATTTTGAAGACACCATTTATGTAGAACTTATCTTGTGTACCTGAAATATATCAAGAAACATCTTTTATATATACAGGAGATATCATTTGTTTAATTCACTGAAAAAGAAACTGCAATTATTAATGGAACTATAGCATTATTAATTCAAAAACTAATCTCTATAAATACCTTGTAATGCAAAGATTGTATGTTCAGACAAAAAGTTTTAGAAAAAAAATCCTGAGTAACTGAAAAATATTTCGTCTTTCTCATTTTGCTAAATCATTTGCAAATCATTTTTCTATTTTATTATTCATCAATTGTATTCATAATTTATCTAACTTACCAAACTTGTAAGTCAAGAGATTCTGTTCATATTCCAGACCTTCAATGGCGACAGTCAATTTGTATTTACAAGCATCAACAGATATTTTGTACAAAAATGACCTTCCAATGACAGAGGCATCTACACAACACTGGAACCCTGTACAATCTGGTAACGTATAACAGGTTGTCTCTGTTGGTTTGATATATTCCAGTGTCAGGGACTGAGTAGTACAACCTGTTAACAATAGAAATCAGAATTTATAATCCATAGTCTCGATGTATTCAATTTTCTGTTTAAGAATCTAGGATTATGGGTGATTTCTGTGATCATACATCAAATTGAAAATAAAGTTACCTCATTGACTACATACACATTGTTTTAAAAGCTGTTGACCAATCACAAAATTTTGGTGTACAAGTCAATTTTGAAATATTACTCATAATTCCTGAGTGGCTGAAATGACTAATTGAACATAAAACTTATTTTTACTCTTTTTTTCATTTGCAGTATCTTTTTAATATGTTTATCTATTAATGAAAAAAATAGCAATAAAATTATAGAAATATCCTTTTTTTGTTATTGAAAAGTAGTTTGCATCAAGAAAAGGCCCCCTGACAAGCAAATGCTTGGAGTAAAACATATGCATTTATCATTATAAAGCTAAAAAAAGTGGCGGCCTCCTTAAATCTCCCTATGCAAACTCCTTTTTTTTGACAACTATCAATATATACCTTTCATCCATCCATCGTAAGTGGTACCAAATGGTGAAGTCAGTCTGTTACATGACTGCTCCAGTAGATATTGTGACACACTGGCTGTATTCAACACCTGCTGTACAAAGTAGCTTGGAAGTGTGGTCACTTCAGTTAATTGATAAGTCTGTATCATTGCCTCTAAGGAGAATCCTAAAAAATAACAATGGATTTGATTGCACATGATTTACCTTATGATATCACAATGTTAGTGACTTTATTGCCTCCAAAAATAATGAGTGTACAACATGATACTACCACATTACGTTAACAGGGACAATTTAACTATTGTAAAACAAACTGTATGAACAGAAAAATATGATTTTGCTTATAAATAAACACTAATGATGCTCTAGACACATTCATTTAGTGGTGGTATGAAAATGACTTCCAAATCAGTGAGAGAAAAAATGTTACATCAATGAGTTATTTCCCTTTTGCAATGGAAACTCTTTTTTATTCTAAAATATTTCAGCTGAACTTGATGCTATTTTTTTCATTTATTTCATCTATCAAATATTTCTTGTTTTCTGAAATTCTCATACTTGTAGATATAACCACATTCTTAGCATTGTTGTAAATATTAGTCCAAAAATGCATGATTGCATTGCAAACTAAAGCTATTCATTCTAGATCACAGATTGTTTTCTTACCAATTATATATGTAGGACTCTAAAGTGCGATGTCACGCTAAAGTGCGATGGTCTACGCTAAAGTATGATGGTTGTTTGTTCGCTAAAGTACAATGGTGTATTACGCTAAAGTATGATGGACCAACAAGTTTAGAAGACCAACCACATAATTTCTACTAAAAAGTTAAGTAAAGTGTCAAAAAATTCTATATTTCGTCTAAATAATTTTTTAAAATTCGGGCGTAAAAAATATTCGAATAATTGGTGTCGCTTGCCGTCCACACAGTCTATCACTGATGTGAACACCTACCCTTACAGACGTCATTGTAAATTACAAACACAAAAACAAAAGTTCATTGTCGGCATACATAAAATTTATTTGCCTCCGAGCTATCTCCATTTTTGTATCGAGTACAAATACTTGTTATTTTTCCTGCAATGTACAAACAAAATTTTTAGCCGACAATTTACAATTTACCCATGAAAACATGAACCTTTATTTTACCGACGTTAATTTTCAATAAAATTGACAATATTTAAACGTGAACTGCAAAGTAAGCTGCAACATAAATAATGGTTCATATGTATCCGTTCACTTCAAACAGAAGCAAAATACATACGTATGTGTATACTATTTTGTATTTATAGTAAAATGGTCGACTGCAAGACATAACTCCTTCTTCCAGCACCCGAAAAAAACCAACATATTTGCTTCAGCTGACAAAGTCAGATTTGGTTTAAAATAATTTAGTCATGGACATTTGGTCTACAAGATGTTAATCAAACTTAATATTCTTAAAATTGATCCTACAGCATGTACATTTTTTGGTTTGTATAAAAGACTGTAAACGTCATAATCCAACTGCGTTTCTTATGTCTATACTTTCGCGTCCCCATCTGTCATTAGCGTATGTAGGCATCGCACTTTAGCGCAGGCCATTGCACCTTAGAGGGACCATCATACTTTAGCATCCCGATCGCACTTTAGAGTCCTACATATATATAAACTTTTTTTAAATAATAAACCACACATATCTTTTAAGTTTATAAACTTCATTTTTTTAAGTTTGGGATTTTTAAATATACTGGCCATGAGCATCACTGAAGACTTATTTATTGTTGAATGGCCATCTGGTGAGGAAAAATAAGTATCATATTATATTATTATACTTCACGTAAAAATGCCATATTTTGATTGACTGATACAAGGGTGTTTATTTACTCTATCACATGGAAGAGAGGGTGACAATTTTTTTTAATGTTACCCTCTCATCTGAACAAATCTAAATCGATAGTTAAAAGGACAATGAATTGAAAGTACATCAAGTAGTTAAACACAATGCTTAAGTTCTACACTTTGGCTAAGATTTTATTATTTGACTGTCAAAATAAAAAAAAAAAACTCTTGTTGTTTTTTCTAATACCCGTAACGTTTTTATGTACGTGACGTCATAGAAAATACTTTTAAAATAGAATTAATCTGTAAAATACTATTATGATAGGAAATTCAGTATAATAAATTAAATAACACATAGCTGAGAGGGTGAAAGAGCAGATTGGTACCCCTCGAAAAAGCATTGTCAACCTTGGCTTCGCCGCGGTTGACAATGTTTTCTTAGGGTAACAATCTGCTCTATCACCCTCTCAGCTATGTGTTATTCATATAATGTTAACCTTTCTTCCGATTCTTAATCTAAACAATGAGTTATTAAAAATTATCTTTGAAATATTCAGATAAAACACTGACAATTTAATTTAAGAGAACTTTATTGCAATTCCAAGTTTCATCTGAGGTTAAGTTTCAATTTCTTTTTGTCCTTTTAAAAATAATAAATGACCACTTGCAAGAAACCTGGTTAACATATTAAATGTTTATACTGTACTATAAAGTATATTTTTGTCAGCTAAACTTTTCTTCCTATCCAAATAAAGACATGAAAATGGAAACCAAGGATGCGAGTTCATTTGCAGAATATCTAACTCAAGATTTGTGAAAAAGGTCATTTATTCAGAATATCATAAAGCATTATATAACTGACAGTGATGGACAATTATGTCATCAAACAAAACTGAATAAATGACAACAATTGCAAAGGTGGGGAATAAATACCGCCACTCATCAATAAACAAATTACAAAACATAAACAAACAATTATATACAATCAACATATATATGATAGAATAATAATACTAAAACTTTAAAAAAAAAAAAAAAAAAAAGAGGGTGTAGGTGGGTGGGAAATTGAAAGTCTTTACTTTTCTGGCAAAACAAAAATAGCGTCTAGTAGCATTCAGTGCAATTGCGATAATGCGGGCGCAACTTGACGCTTGTTGAAAGTTAGCATGCACTTTAACCTCATTGGTCAATTAAAATATTTGTGGCCAATGATAATTAGTATTGACCCTGATCATGCCATGACCATGCTGACCTTGACTGCCTGTAATCGAAAACTTGCATAATTCCTAGACAAAGACCATGGAAATTTTCGGTTTCTTATTACACCATTGATAAGAAATAAAACCTACACAAGTTGAAACAGTAGCCCATAAAGCTAAAATTTAGTGTATAAAAATTTACTGCCAAAAATGTTTTTATTATAATAAAACTTATTTTTTGTCAGCTAAACTTTTCTTCCTATCCAAATAAAGACATGAAAATGGAAACCAAGGATGCGAGTTCATTTGCAGAATATCTAACTCAAGATTTGTGAAAAAGGTCATTTATTCAGAATATCATAAAGCATTATATAACTGACAGTGATGGACAATTATGTCATCAAACAAAACTGAATAAATGACAACAATTGCAAAGGTGGGGAATAAATACCGCCATGATCCCCAAGTCCCTGAGTTGGGGAGACCGCCAACCGAGTATATTTTCCTGCATACCTGTTACAACAAAATCACTGGAGAAGTCACAAATTTTCTTGTGTAGTAAAGTGTTGACAAAAATGTTCACAGGTCCAACTTCACATGCTCCTGACGACTCGAAACATACACTCAAGTTCATGTTCACCAAGTACAGGTTCTCACTTGGTAAATTATTGATGATGAAACTAAAATTGTTTAAAAAAATTAATTATATAAGAATTTTGTATTGATGAAATCATTTGTCAGAGGACTACATGTTGATAGTATGATGATGACATTGCATAATTTGTGTAATTGAGGATCTCAGTTTGAATACTTATATAGACTAGCTAAAACGATTTTTTTAGAGTTCTTTGTTCATAGTTTTAATTGATTACGGAAGCGTGTAAGTGTACAGAAAAAAAATCTAATTTTCACAAAGAGGGTTAAATGTTTGCTTGTAATTTTATGTCATAAATTGACAAGAATTTAATACAATCTTCAAGATATCTTCATTAAAAAATCAGATGTTACATATTGTTAAACAATTACAAAAATTTAGTAAAAATGACAACTTACTCAATTCTAACAATTCCTATCAGCCAAACTTGCCACAAATCTCCTAAAATATGTAATTAAACATAAAGTGCTTATCAGAACCATGTCATAACAAAACACTTTAAACTTTAATACACTTATATAGCTTAAGCATCTATTGCAATCTTTAATGTTTCAGCAAGAGGCATATTACATGACAGTAATTTTAGGCTGCATTTTCTAGACAAGAGGCTGTCACAATGACAGCAAACCAGATTTATTAACATTTTTTGTGTCCTGGCAATATCACAAGAACCATAACTAATGAACGGTGAAAGTGAAAATCGTCAATATCAAATTTGACCTGCATTTTGTCATCAGTATCAACATATTAAAATTTGCAAGAGCTTAGGTTGAATGGTTCATGAGTAAATGCAACAACATGAATGGAAACACCATTTTTTTATCTTTCAAGAACCATAACTCCTGAACGGTAAAAGTCAAAATCGACATTATTGAATTTGACCTCCATTTTGTCATCAGTAACAACATATTAAAATTTGAAAAGCTTTGGTTGTACAGTTCATGAGTAAGTGCAAAGACACGACTGGAAACACCATTTTTCAATCTTTCAAGAACCAAAACTCCCGAACGGTAAAAGTCAAAATAGTCATTCTTGAACTTGACCTCCATTTTTTCATCAGTAACAACATATTAAAATTTGGGAAGCTTAGGTTGAACAGTTCATGTGTAAATGCATGGACACGACTGGAAACGCCGTTTTTCAATCTTTCAAGAACCATAACTCCGGAACGGTAAAAGTCAAAATCGTCATTCTTGAACTTGACCTTCATGTTGTTGTCAGTAACAACATATTAAAATTTTAAAAGCCTTGCATGAACGGTTCATGAGTAAATGCAAGGACAACATTTGGTTGCCGCTCGCCCGACCGCCTGCCGTACATCCCCAAATCAATAACCGATATTTTTGTCACAAAAATCCGGTTAATAAAAATCAGTAGGACTAACTGCAGGTATTATTTACTTCAGGTCTAGCTAAACTTGTTGCAGATACAGACATCAGACTAAGTAAATCTGATTTTCCAAGACTATACCTCATAAAATTTGAGTTAGACTTACATTCCAATTGATACTATTATACAAAAATTACAAATTTAATGGATTCTTAATGAAAGAGTTTCATTAGTAATCCATTAAATTTGTAATTTTTGTGTAATAGTATCAATTTTAAGAAATACATTTAGAAGGTAAAACTTATTAGATGAACAGTAACTGTTCAAGGTTTATCTTTTCGTAAAAGAGGGTCCTTTAAACGTGTAACTGTTTAAGTCATTCTCTGTCAGCTGAAATAAATGGGACTAAATTTTGGTTCTATTCTGTGATTAAGTTCTTTTTCCCCTAAATTCTTACCATATTGTTTTTCCAGTAGTCCGACATTGAAGTTCATTTTTTCTATCTGTACCATCATACGAGCATGACAGGGGTCAATATCTACAGCAGCATGGAAACTCCTGCCAAGTCTTGGTGAGAATACACTGCAGTCTACTGCAGTACAATGTGGGTGAAGAGTACAATTAGCTGCAGGAGAAATGTCGGGTAACTCTACCATACCCAATTCACATTCTGAAATTATGAAATAATATCATGGATTTTAACTATTTTTCATGTCACTGTTTGAATATAATCACTTATGACTAAAATCAGAAGACTTTTTCCTAATTATGCTAAAAGGACAACTGAAACAATTTTTATTTTAACAGCAACCAGCTTCTCAACGGGAGTAATTCAAAAAGAGTTGATCCGTTGCAATACAGCTTATAGCTTTTTGGAAATCTGAAAGGCTTATACTTTAACGTCATACAACAATAACTTTTTCCATTGTGGCGTCAGATATGTTCTATTATGATGTCAAAGTTTTACTGAAACTTTTGTAATGTCCAGTAATGGCAGACAAATAGCGGTAAGGTGTTTATTTTGCTAGTAGGTGACATCTATCTTTCCTTTTTCTATTCAGAAAAAAAAAATTTTTATTTCTTAATAATAAGAAAAATAAATTTGGACGTTAACTTATATTCTAATATTATATCTAAAAAATTCAGAGAAAATTGAAGCACTGTAAAATCTATTATGAAAGCTTTTCAATCATACAATCAAATATGTTACTGGGCCTGAACAGTTACCTATTTCTTTCTCTCACTTGTATAAACATCATAAAGACATCTCACAAATGTCTTCCATAGTTTTATTAAGAAATACTCAAGTGGAGTAAAGAGTGTGAAAAAAAACCCTGTTCTCTTAATAAATTCAAAATCTTTTAATATATTTGTTCAGGGGACCTTACTCTGATATATGCCATATTCCAATGAAAACATGTGTATGCACTTACCATTATTCCAACCATTACTACTGACATTAACTACAGTATAACCAGTAGGTTCATAGAACTTGACAATGTCAAGGACTTCTTCAAGGTCGTCTAGGGCATCACCTGTCAGGGGTGTGGCATCTATATATCCAGTTGTATTAAGCCAGCTGTTATAACTAAATCCTAAAATTTAAAGATTAAACCAATATATTTTATGTTAGCATCAGGAAAACAAGTCGTCAATCATTTCTTTATCCTGATTTTTAAGATCCCTTTAAAAGAATTTTATTGTTTAGCCCTCCCCCTTTTTTCATGGAGAAAGCGATAAAAAAATTATATATTTTTGTTATTGATTCTTTACTTCTTTCTAAATCTTTAGAGTAAGTTATGACAAAACTGGTTAGAGTATTTAAAAAGCAGTAACTTGTTTTTTTTAAACTTGCACTTTAGAAAAAACTGGACTGTCTTGTATTGCATGCAAATAAATAGAGACAATGGGTAATTGTCATTCAGACAGAAACCATGTAACACTTAAACAGAAATATTTAAGACATTTATAGGTCAGCATATAGCTTTCGATCCGTAACACAGTAACGTACTTGTGTTTTCAATTCAAAAAGTCTAGAAAAAAAATATTTCCTGTTTAACATTCAATATTAATTTCTTTCATTGCAATCCTGCTGCTGGTTAAAAAACCCAACTTAAGATGAAATTCTGTTTCGAGCTAAACAAAAATGTTCATGACTTATGAGTACTTTTACATTCAAGAGTTTCTTATGTACTACTACTAGAAGGTGTTAAACAACCTTGAATACCCATGATGTGAAAAGAATTGCTTTCTCTATAGTTACCCGAAAGTGCAAAATCCGTCTGTGTATCACATGTATGTTTAGGTAACAATGTATTCTGGAAAACTTGTGACACAAACTGACAATCTTGTCCGCTGCTCCAACAGATACTGACTGTCATGTTGACCACATACATTCCACTGCTCACCAGATCGTCCACAGAGAAACTATAAATACAAAAGGTTTTAATAAGTTACAGCAAAATATATTCAAACATTGATTTAAGTTTTTTTTTTGTGGGAAGAATTGTACTAAGAAATATCAGAAAAATAAAGAAGAATGTGTTGGAGGACACTAACGCCCCCGCTTAAGCTTTGCAACTTTCCAAGTTAAAAAGGGGTGTAACTCTAGAACAGTAAATGACCCCCCAAATTTGAACTCTGTCTGCAAGTTCTATTTCTTAGCATTGTATTTCAGTTTCGAAGAATGAGAAGAACGGATGGAAAGACAGAGGTCAAGGAAAACATACAATGCCCCTGTTGCTTAAGATGGGGAAATAATTACAGGTTAAAAACTAAAACTAACAAGAATGTGTCCATAGTACACGGATGTCCCACTCACACTATCATTTTCTATGTTCAGTGGATCGTGAAATTGGGTAAAAACTTTAATTTGGAATAAAAATTAGAAATATCATATCATAGGGAACATGTGTACTAAGTTTCAAGTTGATGTAACTTTAACTTCATCAAAAACTACCTTGACCAAAAACTTTAACCTGAATTTCGCACTATCATTTTGTATGTTCAGTGGACCATGAAATTGGGGTCAAAACTATAATTTGGCATTAAAATTAGAAAGATCATATCATGGGGTATGTGTACTAAGTTTGAAGTTGATTGGACTTCCAACTTCATCAAAAACTATCTTGACCAAAAACTTTAACCTGAAGCGAACGGACGCACAGACGGACGGACGGACGGACAAACGAACGGATGCACAGACCAGAAAACATAATGCCCCTCTACTATCGTACGTGGGGCATAAAAATAAAAGTCTGAAGGACCTCTATATTTCAACATGAACCGTGCAATTGGGGTAAAAACTCTAATTTGGCATTAAAATTAGAAAGATCATATCATAGGGAGCATGTTTACTGAGTTTCAAGTTGATTGCACTTCAACTTCATCAAAAACTACCTCCACCCAATCCTTAAACCTGAAGAGGGACACACAGACAAACAGATGGACGCATGGACAGACAGACGCACAGACCAGAAAACATAATGCCCCTCTACTATCTTTTTTTTACCTAGATTAATTTAATACTTAAATTTAACAGCAATACACCAAACTACAAAAAGACCTGGGATTCAGTAAGATCAATATATAACTAAGATAGCCGTATAGTTTGATGAAAATCCTAGTCAATTAATCAAACTACTAAACAACCTGTCATTCTGTAAGATCAAAGTATAATTGAGATAGCTGTAGAGTTTTAAGAAAACCCAAGTTGATTTGAAAAAGTTATAGAAATAATTAAAGCTGACTATCTGAATTAAATCAATTTTTTATTACCTATTAATAAAATTCTTTAATTTCACAGCAATCAACCAAACCACCAAATAAACTGGAATTTTGTTAGATCTATATTTAATTCAGTTAGATGAGCTGATTTACACCAGTCAAGACTAAATTTGAAGGTCCAGACTAGTCAAGACTGGTAGAGACAGGTCAAGACTAGTGGAGACAGGTCAAAACAGGTTGAGACAAGTCAAGCCTTGGTCGAGACCATTTCAGACTACACCAAGATCATCAAGTACTGAAAGAGATTTATTAAGTTTAGTTGAGACCTAGTCGAGTACAGGTAAGTACTGTCGAGACAATGTTGAGACTAGTCAAGTAAAATGTATGCTCAATTTTACTGGTCGAGCACAAAATCTGGTCTTTTCAGACTCTAAGCAGTTTATAGTATATATGTAATACAAAAATTATAATAAAAGACATCTGTCAACAGTCAAAATGTGTAAATGTATTGCTATTCATCAAATATTCAATGCAATAATATTGAAGACTAGCATTTTAATGATCTTCTCTCTAAAAAATATATCAAAGAGGCTGTTTACAAGATTTCTAACCATGTACCAGCTATTGCACAATTCTTTAATACACTTTTAAATATTATTCTGCAAAATCAAATGTAATAATCAAAGTAAGCACTTAAGGGTAAAGATTGCGTTAATTTATCAGTGGGAAGTAAAATCAAATATTGCATTGTCACTATATATACACATGGAAAAAAGTATTGCAACACCTTGGTTTTTTAAACCTTGGAAAATCAGTCTTTATGACCAAACTTCATAATGCTTGGTTTTCCCTAGCCGATATAAAGGTGGTCTTTCTGATCTTACTAGGTTTTTTTAACATCCTTTGTTGCCTGAATTTTATTCACAAAACAACCTTTACTGGAATAGTGATGACCAACAATACGTGTAATTGTCACAGTAACATACCTGCTTCGCTCATGCTAATTATCTGCCATCTTGCTGCAGTTGAGTCGCAGAGGACCCATTGCATGGTGTCAATCACATATATTTACGAACTTGGTTATTTAAAGTGTTGAAAACAATAGGGATAAAAACACCTGTTTTCTGGTTTACGGTTACAGTAGCTGCATGTGCAGATTTAGAACTTATCAAGTCGACAATTATTTATAAACCTCAGGTGAGAATTGAGTAATGTTTAACTAGTTCTATTTCAATAAATTATATCACAAAATAATATTAGGTGTTTTTTTAATTGGAATTTCAATTCGGTGTTGTAATACTTTTTTCCATGTGTATATAAGATCCATTTTGTTACATCTTGTGATCAATTTTATTTGGCAATCGCCAATGGCAGTCAGCAGGGTTAAAAAACATCAGTTGTTCGTCCTGTTAGTCAAATGCGTTTTGTTAAAATATACTTTTTCACTTTTTTGGTCTTTTGGAAAATGTTGTTTGTGCTGTTTTTAGACCCTTCTACAACGAAATTTGTTTTACATGCACACGTATAAAAATTGCGGTTTTTATCCAACGCAATCATAGGTTTGAACGTAGTTTTCAATTTAGACTCGTTTATATTTTTTCGTTTGGGCTTGTATCATATTTTCCCTCCGGTTTATATGATCCGTTCATCCTATATTGACTCTTAAAATTCCAAGAGTTTATCTAAAAATGAGGGTACTTTTTATATTGCCTTCCTATACCGTTTCGATCCCTAACATCATTGAAGAGACATTTATCGTCGAAATCCGGATCTGGTGTACTAAAAAAATATTGACACCGTATATTTGTGGCATAACATCGTGGCCACAAGTTAAATTTTTTTTCTGTTTAGTATTAAATTTATATTAAGATCCATTTTGTTACATCTTGTGATCAATTTTATTTGGCAATCGCCAATGGCAGTCAGCAGGGTTAAAGAACATCAGTTGTTCGACCTGTTAGTCAAATGCGTTTTGTTTAAATATACTTTTTCACTATTTTGCTCTTTTGGAAAATGTTGTTTGTGCTGTTTTTAGACCCTTCTACAACGAAATTTGTTTTACATGCTCACGTATAAAAATTGCGGTTTTTATCCAACGCAATCATAGGTTTGAACGTTGTTTTCAATTTAGACTTGTTTATATATATATATATATACAACTCGTCTAAACATCAACCCAACAATGTTAGATCTGTAAATTTGCTTTCGCAAATTTTTGGTTCTTCCCTCGTCGGGATTCGAACCCATGCTACTGTGATATCATGACACCAAATCACCTGCACTGCAGCAGTCCCGCTAGACCACACGACCACCTGGGCTCTACAAAAATAGAGCTTTCGCTGGCCGTGTGTTACCTTTCCACGTCAGTTTTAATCTAGCGTATATATATAGCTATAATTCTGGACAATTTTTAAAAATATGACTTTTACAATGACATCATTTATATCTTTAGAACATATATTAGTTTCCTGCACATTGCAAAAGTTGTGTAATTTTCTTGACAAGTATAACATCATTTTGTGACTTGAATATCTGAGCATATATTTCATTGATAAATTCTGTAAATGTTCAGGGATAGGATGTACAGAATGTTATGATCAATGCACTATATTTTGTGTATAAAAAAGGTATCGATCAGACTTGGAAAATTTAGATATCTAGTCAGTAACATAGGGTTTTGATTGCATTTCATGCAATCTTTAACCAAAAATAGGTGTTTTTTTAAACAGACAGATTCAGGAAGTTTTCTCACGAAATTTCCAAAAATAATAAATCTTAAGAAAACTTAAAACTCCTTGAGGATTTTTCCTGTGTTTGAAAAACAAAATACTTCACTTCCATCATTTAAGTGACATCTTATGCAATTTGTTTCCTTAGTATATACCCCCTTCATAAAAGTACGGGAATTTCCAATGAGCATAAAGATATACTTAAAGAGGAAATCCTATGGCAAAGGTTACAAAATTACTATAAGTTACTTTAATACAGTCAATTTCTTATAGTTTAATTAACTAAGCTTGACCAATGATGAATTTTATTTTTAAGCTATGCCTTATATTTGTTATACTGAAAGTTGTTCCAGCTAAGTCTATTAGAAATGACACAGATGATGATAACAGAATGGAATTAATGGAAAGTTCTATGGAAAAAATGGAGCAGAGGATTTTAAATCTGACCAATGAGGTTACAAAGTTATCAAAAAGTAAGTAATTTTTTTTAAATGTTGGAGCCCTGCATCATTGACATACATATGCATTACATTTTCTTCATATTATATTGACTAGTTATAGGACTGCAGACTTTAAGTTTAACAGTAAAAATCAAAGGTCCACTCGGTTCTGAGAGTTGGTTCTTTTTCAGTAATTTCATAACTTATATGGAGATTTGGTAAGAACTGCCAAATGCTTAAAAACAATGATGTTGAACATACAAAATTGTATATGTTTATTAAATTCTACTATCAGTAATTGTTTGCTAAGTGACATTTTTATAATCTCTTTTATTTCAAGTATTTTTTTTGGTATATGCATGGAAATAGTTGTTTGTTGTGCTATAGTTTATGTAAATAAACTTTCAATGTTAACATAAATGAAGGGTTCTATTTATGTTGTGTTATGACTATTTTCAGGAAAGAAAGATGAACATGTAATTTTCTATGTAACACTGTCATCTAGTATTACACTCTACAAAAGATCTATAGTGAAATTCAACGAGATTCAATATGAAGAAGGAGCAAACTTCAATTCTGGAGATGGTGTGTTTGTATCACCTGTATCTGGTGTCTACATGTTTGCTTGGACTATACGTACTTCTAGCGGGAAAATTGTTGATACAGATCTCAGGGTTGATAATGTTATTAAAGCTGAGCAAATCCTTTACCCAGGATCATCAGTTCAAAAAATTCAAACTTCTCAGTTTGTTATTTGCCGAGTGAATGAAGGGGATCATGTTTGGATTGAAACAGGACAAAGTGTCACTAGTGAACATTATTTTGATGAATATTATGGCAGTAAAAGTTCATTTATGGGCATATTGATTCACAGGCTTTAATCTAATGGCAAACACACTCCAAGATTACAAACAATATTGTTACTATTTTGCAATTTCATGATGGTTTCCAATTGTATAAATAAAGCATAAAATATATTATCAACTAGTTTTATTACAATTTCATTAAGTAATAGTAAAAAGAATATTAACACTGAAAGTAACAGGGTGAAAAATACTTGTACTCATTTAGAACATTCTATTTTGAGCCAAAAAATATTAGTTTAAACATGTAATTAGTAAAAAGAAAGTTCCTCGTTCTACAAGAAACAATTCAAATCTCAACCTATTGTAGTTTATCACCACTTTTTCATTATTTGAATAAAAATTAAAGGATAAAAGGAGTCAACAAACCCAACAATACCCAAACCAGTCTAAGAAATAACTTCTGTACAAAACTATCAATATAAAAACAAGCATTGTGTGAGCATTGCATAGCAATACTTTGTCCCCTTTTGGTTAAAAATTCATTGTATTGGAACAAAAAATTGGAGAAAACTGATTATGTGAGTGAATTTTCGAAGTCCAAGGACCATAACTCTGCACAAAATCATCAGACCAGGACACACATCGAACTTAATCTGTAACTTGTCATGATAAAACTATATATAAAATATCAAATCAATATCTTCAAGCATGAAGAAAAAGTGAGGAAAACTGATTTGCAGGACTGACTGATGGACAAACAGACAGAAGGAGTGCAAACCTAACATCCCCTTTGAATTCTTTGTTAGGGGACTAATAAGGAGATGTGGTATGATTGCCAATAAACAACTATTCACCAAAGTTCAAATGAAGAGAATGTAAGCCATCATAGGCAAATACACAGTCTTCGACAATGAGAAAAACTCATCTACTACTGTCAACTTTAAAACATCTAGACAAAAAACTCTTTTATCACAAATTAGAAGAATTCCAATAAATAGCTATTAGTTTCATTGAAAAATAATAGGTTAACTCGTTTTAAGTAGTATACGAAAAAATTGCATATGCTATGCAGATCTTTCCTTGGCATGTATTAAATTTTATCACACATTGAATGGGTTTGCTTGTTTGTTTAATTTTAATATATTACCTCACTCTGTATATACCACCAAGGTCCAGCTCATAACTCTTCTCTGAAAGTATAAAATAAACAAATATTATAATCTCAAGAAAGAAAGAGAAAAAATAGTAACCTTTTTATCTTTATTTCTTTTGATTTAGAGATTTTAAGATCAAATCATTACGTTAAACAAAAATGTGAGACCATATCAAATCTTCATATAATGAAATCAGACAAACATGAGTAAATCTATATTCACTATCTATTTTGAATGGCAAAGGCCATAAAAATTTGCAACGAAGTAACACAAATTCATACTCACCAAAGTCAAAACCAATTAAAGGGTCTTCAAAGCTGTATAAAAAACTGAACAGAAATTTATACTTACCAAAGCCAAAAACAAAGAGATATTTCAAAGCTTTATAACACATAAAATATTAATTCATACTCACCAAAGTCAAAGTCTAGGAGAGAGACTTCAAAGCTGTATTTTTCTACTCCAATCAGTAAGGTGAATTCGCAGGGGTCCAGACTAAGGTAGGCATTGAAGTCACTCCTGGTCTCAGGGTCATTGACACAGCATGACACCTCAGAACATTTACTACCAATCAAACAAACAATATCTCCATCCAAGATACCAGGGGATACTCCTAGTGTACAGTCTGTAAACAAATGTAAATGCCATAACTATATTTGAAATTTGCTGAATAATGAATCTGAATTCATGCTTTTTTTTCTTGCTTTTTTTTTTTTATGGTTATTTCCTTATTCTCCATCATTTTTATTTTAATATGAAGAAATTGAAAAAAAAATGAAACTGAATTTCTATGGTGTTTAAATTTCAGACATAATATGGTTTATAAAAGAGTGAGTAAAACTTGTGTTGATTCATTTTTGATAGTATGCCAAAAAAATCTTTTCATCTAAAATAAGGGAAAAGTTCTTTTCATAAAAACACTGACATACAAAAATAAGCTACCATTCAGAATGCAGTCTGCATTTTAACATGGTCTTTACAAATTGATTTTATTCTTCACTTTTTGAAATGATAATTTTGATTTACAAACTTTGAATTATTGCATGTTTGATTTAACATAATGGGACCGTTTTTGACTTACTGTTAACCCAGCCATCATGAGATCCTTGGTAGTCTCCCATTGTATGATCACAGCGTGGTTTGTTCTGGTAAAGTGCTATTTCAGTTTCTTCCAATAACTTGGCAATCTGCCAGGAGTTCAGTGTGGCATCATCAGCAAGACCTCGAGATGTCTTCCATTGTTCCTTTGTAAAACCTGAAAATGATATTAGAAAAACTGATAGGTTAGCAACTAAATTACATTCAAAAGTTTACAAATGATTGCATAAAATAAAATTGAGAATGGAAATAGGGAATATGTCAAAGAGATATTAATCTGACCAAAGAGCAGACAACAGCAGAAGGCCACCAATGGGTCTCTGTTTCCATCAAGTCTCAAAAAAGGAGAAAATACTCTTCACTAAATGTTGAGGCCTGAAGGTTTTACAGCCAACATAAGATTCCAAACATTTACAATATCATAAAACTATTATGACACATTCAGGGTTCATACACCTTTTTAGTTCCATTTTTCCATGACTTTTCCATGACTTTTCAAGGATGTTTTATGAAATTTCCATACCCCAAAACTATAGACCAAAAAGTCATCCCTAATGCAATAAACATGTTTTTGTGTCCTTTCCATGCAACTAAATAAACAATCTTTTTAACATCCAATAATGACACAATTGCACTGAAACACAATAAGAAAAACCAACATATTTATGAATGACAATACTGAGTTAAGTTTGCTAACAATGATGTAGACCTACTTGTTATCAAAGATTCTACGAAAGAGTATGACCTACACACTCATTTGAATGTCCCCTTTGGTATATGTTCTGCCTCTTTTTACAGTATAAAAGAATATATACAAATTTTGAAATATTTTAATAAACAAAGTATTAGAAAAGGTTATTTGGCATAATCCTCTTGACTGGTTGGACTTTCATCAAACAGATAATACATTGTAGACAAAAAAACTATCACCTTCCTACTTAGAGGCATCATTGCCATTTCAGAAGTGACATTTGTCTACTATCCAGAAACATATTCTTAAATATCGAGACGATATCCTCACAACTTTTGTATGAAAAATTGCTCTTTACTATATGTAGGACTCTTATCATTTCAGCTCCTCTATCCATACATTATCATTAAAAGTGTTTTTCAACGGCTGTTTGGTAGCAATAACTTTATTTTCGAATATTCCGATAGCTGGTTTCTTATTTCAATACTGTTAAAGCAAATTGCACTATGAAGGGAACCAGATGCGGTTGCATATTTTTATAAACAATTTTGAAGAAACGAATTTTAAATTCTCATTTTACACTTACCACAACTGGGGCCTTGTTTCTAGCATTCGAAAAAGAAACAGTTTCGACAAAAACTAAGGCGATCATTTAATTTTAGATGTTTGAAGACATGCAATAAAGATTACAGTGCAAATAATCATTTTCCATGACTATTCAAGGACTTGTCACTAAAATATAGCTTTCCCTGACTCTTAAAGGCCTTTCCCCCCCTAAATAAAAATCCATGACTTTTCCAGGATTCCATGCCCCGTACAAACCCTGCACATTATCATGCTGGCCCTTAAATCTACTGCTATTTTGCAAAGAAAGTAAAACATGTAAAGAATCCATTTTATTGCTATTTTGTGCATTTTTCCTTTGATTTTTTTTTTTTGTGATAATTTTTCATATCATGCTACTCGCTTGAGATGGAAAATTATCGCTAGAAACTTAGGAGCCATGTGGCATTGCTAATGAAATTAACATGAAATTGACAACGTTGTCATAGGTAACATAGCAACAAACAGATTACCATTGGTCATCTCAACTCATTGCTTTTTTCGCTTTCGCTGTAACCGGCTCAAGCGAGAAAATCAATCTTGTTGAGATAACCAACGATAATCTTTAAATATATACACTTTAACCCAAAAGGAAGCATAAAGATGAGGGGCAGAAGGACCCTTTTCAGGATTTCTGGAATCTGGATTGGGCCTTTATTTTTGCAGAAATTTAGGATTGGGCTTTTAATTTCAACAGAATTAAGGATTTACACATATTGTGATCTTAGGAAAGAATACTTAATTTTTATCTGGAATTTGGCATCACACCCTTATTATTGCCCCTCAAAGATGTGACTGACATCAAATGAATATCAATGAAAATAATGAAAGTAAACTTACCAACTTCAGCATATCCATAACCCCACTCTGGAAGACATGATGATCTTGGTAGTTCAACACTGTCCATTACTGTAAGGCTGTATTCACATGGTGAACCATTTGTGGTACACACCTCAAACATAACAGATACTCTGTACAGATTCTGGGCCGGTAAATCATCTATTGTGTACCTGGAGAGAGAATCAAAGTGCTGTAAGCACTGTAGGCAGTTAACCAAAAACCAAGGCAAACATAATTATTTTCAATAGCAACGTATATATCAAGTATATTTTTTTTCGTGGTCATGAGTCTTGAGTCAGCAGTGGTACAAATTCACAATGATTGCAGTTTTTCTAGTTGATCGTAATTGTTCGTATTAGTTAACTGTTAGTAGTTCAAGTTGATTTTAGTACGAGCTTGTAAAAGTATGAATGGACTTGCTTCCCTAGAAAGAAAACTGAGTTTGTGTTCTACAGTACATTAGTTATGAGACACAAATCAGACAATGTATACTACTACAGGGATCAATAGTGAGGTCTGACTGACCTGTCCATAGTAAATGCAAATGACTCCCACCTTCACCCCAAGTCCATGATGTCAAAGTTTGGAATAAAATGACAGGTGTTAGGTCTAGCAAAGTGATATGCATATGTGACGCCTATGAGATTGACCTTGTATGTCATTCAATCTTTTTCAAATGACAAACAGGAATGAATATGGTTTAGGAGTTGGTATCTCAATCTTTTACAAGTTCTCAAAACACACAAAAGAGGGTGTGGGGTGACCCTAGGGACTACCTCTATTTTTCATTTGATTTTTTATATTGTCCCATATATGAATATATATGGTTTAGGGGTGGGGATCTCGACCGTTATCAAGTTTTCAAACAGGAGGGATTGGGGGACCCCAGTGACTTCCCCTATATTTCATTTGATTTGTTATATTGTCCAATACATGAATATATATGGTTGAGGGGTGGGGATCTCATCTGTTTCCAAGTTATCAAACAGGATTGGGTAAGGTGACCCTTAGGACTCTCCCTATATTTCATTTGATGAGTTCTTTTGTCCCATACATGAAAATATATGGTTTAATTTAAAGGTGGGGATCTCAACTGTTTCCAAGTTCTCAAACAACAGGAGGGGTGGGGTGACCGCAGGGACTCCCCCTATACTTTATTTGATTTGTTATTTAGTCCCATACATGAGTATATATGGTTAAGGGGTGAGGATCTCGACTGTTTCCAAGTTCTCAAACAGAAGGGTGCAGTGACCCTAGGGACTCCCCCTATAATTCATTTTAATTCACATGAATATATATGGTTTATGGGTGGAGATCTCAACCGTTTTCAAATTCTCAAACAGGAAGGGGTAGGTAGAGTGGCCCAACGAACTCCACCTATATTTTATTTGATTTATTATATTGTCCCATACATGAATATATATGGTTTAGGGATGGGGATCTCGACTGTTTCAAAGTTCCCAAACAGGAGGGGTGGGGTGACCCCAGGGACTCCCCCTGTATTTCATTTGATTGGTTATATTGTCCAATACATGAATAAATATGGTTGAGGGGTGGGGATCTTGACTGTTTCCAAGTTCTAAAGCAGGAGGTGGTGGGTGACCCTAGGGACTTCACCTATATTTCATTTGATTAGTTATATAGTCCCATACATGAATGTATATGGTTGAGAGGTGGGGATCTCATCCATTTCAAAGTTATCAAACAGAAGGGTGTAGAGTGCCCCAAAGGACTCCACATACATATCATATGATTTGCTTACATTCAGGTATCATATAATCTAGTTGCCCTATATGTGTAAAATAAGAAACTTCCAGCTATTTTAACTGACCCATCAAAATTGAGGGGAAAAAAATACCCATTGAAATTGCAGTAATATGTTTACACTTTAAAAGCATCTAACTTGCTTTACCAACATTTATTACTGATAAAGAAAATTTATACTGTCACCAGGACCATATATATTGTTAGATATACTGTTCCCAGCTGTCACAAAGATTCACATTGTATTGTAATTTTGAGTTTCAGTACAAAATATTTTCTGTTTTTTCATTCTTTTACATATATCTTTTAGTTTTCAATTCTAGAGTTTATATTTATTTACCATGCAAAGATGTTTTTTGTCATCTGTCTGATTTTTTTAAAAGTTGATCACCAAAACCCGGAATTACCCATATCCGCTTCCGGAATCAGATCCGATATTGTAATTTTCTTCTCATGTCAGCCATTTTGTTTTCAATGTTGTTTTTGTCAGATACGATTTTACTCGAATTTACACATTATTTGTCGGCGATTTTCTGTATAAAGCTAGCGGTTGAACAAAATGAACATCGCTGTCATAAATAATAATGCTAAAAACAAGTTTTGAGATCATTTATTAGGAGACTTTGGTAATAAGGTTTGCAAAGTTATTTTTTTATTTCCTCTCAAGTCGGGCATGTCGAGCGTAGCTAATAACCAAGTCGAAAGTCCGACTGCAAAAGTGGAAGGTCGCAGACCTCGGACGACCTCTAATTTGAACCCGTGCCTCCAAATTGAAAAGATACAAAAATTTCGTCTTATAATTTAAAATTGCCGCCAACAGCATGAACAGTGGAACTTATTTTAAGACTACTGACGTAGTTGGCTAAGTATTGACGACAAACAATATTCCTACGACTTTTGCCATTTGGGAAATCTAAACTTCTTGTCTTTAGAGATTTTCGGCGATTAAACATTTCATACATTTGTTCTTTGACAGCTAAGCCAAATCTCAGGGGGTAAATAAACTACATAAAGATTCCTAATGTGCCCTACTTCCTATGTGCAACTTCAAAACTTTTGGATAAATTGACGATCATTTAAGGTTTTTCTGGTCATATTTTTTGTAATCAAGAATTAAAAGTATGAAAAAACTGTTCAATTAGTTATAAATAACATAACATCCAGCTAGAAAATAACAATGGCTCATATTCCAGCATTTATTGGGTAGAACACAAATCTAGGGTGCTCGCATAAGGCAGCTTAACTGCCTAAAAATAATCATAACATTAATCCTATGTAAAAGTATCTTGCAGTCATCCTTTATTCATTAATCCTGTTAGAGTGGCTAAAGCTGCTAAAACATATGCATCTTACAATTTGTTTTGATAAATATTTTAAGGTTAGATTTTCAAGTAGCAATAAATTGTAAAATATTAATAGTATATATTAAGATCACAAATGAGCAAGTTCTGTAGTAGCCTTATTAGTAATTTGCAAGGAAAAGTCTATCGTTTCAAAATAACAGGTGTTTAAAATTGATGATCTTAGAAATAGAAATAGAAGTTGTATTGTCAGCTCATCTTATAAATCTTCAACAGTTACTGCATGTAAAGGCCAAAAGAAGGGATTTTGGCAAAGTCCAGAAAATCACCCAGATTTCAACAACAATGAGGTCTAGGCAACATAAAAAGCTGGGTTCAACAAACTAATTATAAATAATCACACAGATAAATAATTTGTTATAAAAACATAATGTTTAAAGACCTTTTTTGGCAATGCATACACATTATATTTCTGGTCCTAAAACCAAAAGTTTTTTTTATCAATTTTCATAGAATTTTGTGGAAAATCAAATTATTGCTATTGTGCTTGGTTTGAATCTAGTTTAGAAAATAAACCTACTTGAGTCTCAATACTCCTTTAATCCACAGGTAATTCTCCTGTCCAAAGGTGAAGTCTCTCAACATGAATTGTTCCTTGTAATTCTCCAAAGTTATCTCCATGTATTGTGTACAGCCATCCAAATTAAGTGAGAAATCAAATGTATGGTTTCTCAATATTGGAACAGACACACAGCATCTTACATCTGTACATAGGTCAGATATATAACAGGACGTACCACTGGGTAACATGGGCAAGTTGTTAATTGTTGAACCACAAGCTGAAACAATAAAACATCAGATATGTAACAGGAAGTACCACTGGATAACATGGGCAAGTTGTTAATGGTTGAACCACAAGCTGAAACAATAAAACATCAGATATATAACAGGAAATACCACTGGATAACATGGGCAAGTTGTTAACTGTTGAACCACAAGGTGAAACAATTAAACATCAGATATATAACAGGGAGTACCACTGGATAACATGGGCAAATTGTTAACTGTTGAACCACAAGCTGAAACAATTAAACATCAGATATATAACAGGAAGTACCACTGGATAACATGGGCAAATTGTGACGTACCACTGGGTAACATGGGCAAGTTGTCAATGGTTGAACCACAAGCTGAAACAATAAAACATCAGATATGTAACAGGAAGTACCACTGGATAACATGGGCAAGTTGTTAATGGTTGAACCACAAGCTGAAACAATTAAACATCAGATATATAACAGGAAGTACCACTGGATAACATGGGCAAGTAGTTAATGGTTGAACAGAAAAAAAATTATATCTGTTCATTAACCTAACTTCCAGGTATAGATATGTGATTTTTTTTTCTGCGACAAGTGCTTGTGACCATCCACAAGAATTTTCAGTCGCCGATGTACAGTACTTTAGTACTTTGATTTTTAAAGTATCATTGGAAGATACTGTGTAGTGACTTGACATTCCTGGTTTACAAATCTTCAGATTTTTAACAAACCAGTATCAGAGATTGTTTTGTACAATGCATTCACAACTTTGCTGGTAAACATTTTATCTATCTCCCCATCCCCCTACTCCAGTCTTTAAAAGATCTTTCACTTCACTCCTCAAGATTCTTGTATAGCAGATCTAAATCATATTGTCAAACCTCCTTTATCAACTACTGGTTACAATCAAATTAGATAAAACTGTAAACAAGGGAGTAAAACTTACTATTATTCCATCCATTAGCTATAAAGGGTGACATTTCGTAGTCACATGTGTTTTTCAGATACCAAGCAATGTCCAGTTCATTGTAGAGTCGTATGAGGTTGTTTTCAGTCATATCATCCTTGTCAATGCTGTTACTTGTAGCCCATGTTGTCAGAGAGAAGCCTAAAATAAATTGATATTTATATATAACAAGTAGCCCATGATGTCAGAAAGTAGCCTAAAATCAAATTTAATTTGTCTGCATATATCTAGTTTTCCTTGTAGGTTCAATATGGCATATAAGACAATCATTTATCATGTCTGAGTCCTTTAAAAAGCTATTTATGTTTGAAAATCGTCTGATGTGAAAAGAGTGGGAAAATTTGTAACAAAAACTAACCACTAGTCATGGAAATCCTTCAAATGACCTAAATTCATCTACAAACCAAAACATAATGTGGCATCTTAAGCAAAATAACTTTTGATGTTTGAGACTACAAAGAGAACTACCTGTTATTCAGTGATTTTTTTGGGGTAATTTTCTATCATACAATTAACCAATTCATTTCAAAAAATGAATTAACAAATATCACTTGTACAAGGTAAATCAAAAAGATAATATAAATTCTGTTACAATATCTCTTTAAACAAATACTGAAATATGTATCATCATTTTACTCTTGTTGAATCACCTTTCAAGACATAAGTACCTGCATTCTGATATGGCATTTGTGAAGCACATGTTTGCTTTTTAAATCTGGCGTAGTCCAGTACAGATTGGGTCCAGGCACAACTCCCATACCTCTCCCAACAGGACGATATCTCCAGGGATACCAGATATACTCCTTCACTCCATAGGTCATATACATTGTACCTAAAGTTACATTCATTTTATTATTCAAATTCTTCTTTCCACTTTTTTCTGTTTAATATAAACCTGATTCTGATTCTCAAAGGAAATGGTAAAATCATTATTTAAGGAGGCTAAAAAAAATTCAGCAAATATCTAAACATTATTATTTTCATTACAAATTTTATTTATTACACTTAGTTGTTACTATGAAAAAATGAATTTGTTTTGGTCCCAGTTGACTTTTAAAATGTTTATATCATTGAAAAAGCTCCAAATTATCTCCCTTTGGTGCAAAAATGCCATTGTTTTGCACTAAAATTGAAATACCTTTTTTAACTTATCAGTGCCTTATATTTTTTATTAAATTTTTTTTCATATAAGCTGTACTTAAACTAAACAATTGTAAAATTTAAGCAACTTCTGTAATCTAATTTTTTTTTATTTCGATATTACCTCTATTTCTCCTTTTAGTTCAACAGAAAAAAAGTACCTTCACAAAAATGCATGCAAAGGCAGATTGCGAACTTAAATGAACGGTGACCCTATTCTTTTATTTTCTTTTATTCTTTTATTTTATTTTTCTATTAAGTATATAATAAAGTTCAGTTATAGAAAAAAAAATTATAGTGAAATCCTATATTTAAAAAAAAAATTATTTGTACCCGCAAGCCCCCTTTAACATATCGCATCTACTTAAATATATTTATTCTTGAAAATCAAAACATGAGAAAAAATAATTTAAAAAAAAATCCACAAAAAACATTTCCTCTGAAACCAACTTTTTATTATCAGAATTCTGCTATCTTTTGAAATTGATTGCTCTTCCCTATTCATCATTGATAAAATATCAATAAAAGCAGATTTGTTATATCAATGGGTCAACAACATATTTTCAGTAAACTACCACTATCTCACCTTATGCGAATTGTCTTTACTAAACTGAATTCATGCCATGTATCTGGAAGAAAATAAGTAAACAAGTATCAAAATCTATAGGCTTGGGTGGTTATAGACTATATGCTTAGATTCTAATTATTTCTGAAAAATTGATAACCTATCATTTAAAAGCTTGGTTAGATATTGAAGTTAATTATTCCAATTAGTATTAGTAATTTTAGACACAAAATTTGACTTCATAAGAGTTATTTTCTAAATCATTCATTAAATACAATTTTATTTATTTTTAAATTAGGAAAAACTTTAATAATAATACTAAAGTCCAAATGTGTGTCTTCTTTTATTCACACAAATCTTGCCATACTCAAAGTTGTGTAGAGGAATATAAAACTTGAGTTTTTCTATTCCAATGTAAATCTTTCTCTCAAAGAACACTTCAAAAGTCTTGCTTATAAAAACTTACCAAACTCAAAGTCATGTAGAGGAATATAGAATTTCAGTTTTTCTATTCCAATGTATATCTTTCTCTCACAGTCATCTATCTCAAAGAGCACTTCAAACGTCTTGCTGATAAAATCTTCATCTAAACAACAGCTGACAGCAGCACAGTCTGACTTCAGTTGACATGTCATTGGGTTGGTAGAAATAGCTACAACTTCTGTGTCATTACAATCTGAAATGAAATCATTTTGTTTATATACATACATGTAAAGTTCAGTCATAAGATATCAAACTACAAACTCCAATTAAAATTCAACTGAAAATCCTGATACATATCGACTGATGCTTACATCCACCTCATTTGTAATTTGGTGGATAACTGTCTCATTGGCAGTTATACCACATTCAAAATTTATAAAATACATAAATCAATAGGCTATTTGCCAATTCCCGTAATTGACCCTGTAATTAGAGATCCCTTTTGTAGTTGTCTCCCTTATGAAGGACATTAATTTTTATTTACAATGGAGAGCTAGCAGAGAGAGCAAATTTACCTGAGCGTAATGTGAGTAATCTTTAAGGTTATCAAATCTTTTAATTACATTTATTTGTTGTTAAGCTAAATACTTTTGACATAAGAAATTATTTTTCATGAAAAATAAGTTAAACCGCTGATACATCACTTTCAATTCATCATGCATTGCATTGGCAAAAGCCAATTTTGTACGGTATGGAACCAGTCTACGATTGACAAAGGGAAGTAATTTTTTCAAAAGTGTGTAATAACAGAATCAAATTGGTAATTGGCAAATGGACTATTCTTTACATCATCATTTAGAATTGAACTACCTTTTATCATCATCATCCTTTTCTTCAAAATATTTTGTTCAAATATTTATTTTTAGAATTTTAATTTTTAAGTGAAAAGTATTTCAGACATATTAAGGACATTGTACTAAGGCAAATCATATTTCAACAATTTACTTATGTGATGCTAAAATGTTTTACAAGTGAAGGATGCCTTTATTAGGTGTGCAAATAATTATTTACAAAAGTTATTTATTCTACAATAAAGATTTGAAACATGAACACAAAAAAATCTTAAAACAAGAATACAGTGTTGTGTTATTCCAGGGACTTTCTATACTACTGGGACTTGTCACTGATAACAATGTAGGAAGTCCCTGGTTATTCATACTACTTCTTGTAATTCAAAGTATTATAAAACAGGTAGACAGGTAGAAAATGCTTACTCGTTATAACTCCTCACTGCCAAAATGAGCTTACCTTTTTTCCAGCCATTGGTTGGTGAATCATAGGGTGACACTGATCGGCTACACTGTGATGATTGGAAGTATCTGGTTAGGTCCAAGTTCTGTAGAAGTTCTGAGATGTAATAAGCTGGGTACACTTGTGTTGTGTCAATAGATCTCTCCCTACTCCACTGATCCAGTGAAAAATCTGAAATCAAATATCACATGTATTTACATTATTAATTAATAGACAAAATTGCTTCAATTTATCAGGGGGGAGTAAAATTAATTATGGCATTTGTTGTAGTTGATTTAACTGCATGTTAACAATGACATCATTCTATTTTTAGAACAGATATTAGATTCCTGCACCTTGCAAAAGATTTGTAATTTTCTTGACAAGAGTAACATCATTTTGTACCCTTAAATATTTGAGCATATATTACATCCATAAAATTCTTGAAATGTTCATGGATAGGATGTATAGAATGTTATGATCAATGCACTATATCATGTGTATCAACAAGGTAGTGATAAGCCTTGGAACATTTAGATACCAAGTAAGTCCCATAAGGTTTTGATTGCATTTGATGCAATCTTTACCTAAAAAGATCTATATCTTATTGCTGAATTCAAATTCCTAGAAATGCTATGTAAAAATACATCAACATCACTGTTTCAACAAAATTGAGAATGATTTGCATAGTGATGATGGGTGAAGTTGGCAGCAAAATTTAAGATTCTTAAATTTATTAAATCCAAACATTCATAAAGACTGTTTAAGTCCTCTTCTTAAACATGAGTAGTCTCTCAAAATTCTTCTATAACTAATTTTTACCTTTCACTCTATATGTATCATCCCATGTACATTTCTTTTTAGGAAACTTGACACCCTGGATGATGGTTTCTGTAAATTCACAACTTCCTGTCTCTAAACAGAAGGAAAAGCTTATATCCATCAAGTAAGCTCCCTCGCCAAGGAAGTCCTCTATTTTGTATCTGAAAATGAAATACCAAATCAGTTGCACTATCTTACATTACTAAAGGATCTCAAGATCAACACATTTTCAACATTTCTCATCTTAAAACTTCTCTGGCTTTTTGAAGTCAATGTTTATTTAACACATTAATACCTGTATTATTTTCGACATTTCTTGAGATTTTAACATTCATATCTCTCCATATTTTAAGTGTATGATGAGTCAGTTACAATAATACAGAAATAAAGACAATTCTCCTGACATGTCTATCATGTTTCTGCTTAGCACACCCAATTTCTAGATATTGTCTTTTTCACAATAAAGGAGTAGGGGCATTAAGGTAACGTCACAATTACGTCATAATATGTACTGTTTTCAAAAAAACGATGAAAAATACAGAATTTATGCAGTTTTCTATCATTATTCCTGTTGTGGAAACATCGTGCGCAGCCAATAAACAACAAAATAATTTAACAGAAGCTTTATTATAACTATTGACAAAATCTCACCAAATATAAAGTTGTTTCTTGGCTGCGCACATACTTTTTCAAACTAAAATATACTTAAAAAGTTGATGAAAAACAAGGAAAATCATGAAATTTTACAAAATATGCAAATTAAGTCATGATTTGTTGCCATGGTAACTTGTTCAATGTCCAAAATTGTTTTGTTTTTCTGAATACCTTTTACCTAAGATACTTTTTAGTAATTCAAAAATATGTATGATAACTTTTAAATTTGCGGTACTTTTTGGGCCCAATAAGGGCCTTAATGCCCCTACTCCTTTCAATATGGTAAAGATATAAAGTAAACTCAGAAATGATAGTGTGCATTTATTTATTCAGATTATTGTATGAGGGGGGGGATAGGGGGGGAGAGATACCAGAGGGACATTCAAACTAACAGATCGAACAATTGAACAATTGACTGATAAACAATTATTGTGATTTTCAAAACTAGTGCATACAAAATATGATCTCAAAATTTATAATGGAAATTTTTATGTTAGAGTAATTTTCACAATAATTAAAACATCATAAAATTTCCAAATTGACTGTATTATTTCAGGGTCTACAAAATTCCTTCTATTTAGACCAAGAACTTACTCCATTTTTCCAACTCCTATGAGGTTGAAATGTTCAATAGTTCCAAAAGAGTAATCCAGTAATTTGTATTCTCTGTTCATTGATTCCAATCCCACAGTAATGTCCTGGTAACAATGGTTTATGTTGATACGGAAGTTCATTGTCTTGTTTGTTAGTGGAATGGTGATACAGCAGTCCAGACCAGTACATGTGTCAGCAGATACAGTACAGACAACTCCTGATGGTAAAACAGGGACAGAAACGGGCATTCCACAATCTGAAAATAGTTGAAAATGTATGTTGGGGGTAGAAAACAAGTTGAAACTCAAATAAAAGTGCTTTAAAGCTAGATGTACATTATATAAGATAAACAAATTAATATTTTTTCAAAAAAATATTATCGAAAAGTTGTTTTATGCTTTATCTTGGTAAATGTGAAAGAATTGTATATTATAGTGTTATATGTCAGTTTGGTATGGCAAAGACATTTGGTTAAGTTATCATACTTTTAAGAGATTTATCTCTCCTTAATCAGTTATTGGGTTATGTGTATTGCGGATTGCAGTCCGTATTTGAATTATATATTAGGTTGTCTATTGTTTGTTCTCTTGATTTATTGTGACCATTCTTGTACATGTGTTTGAAAAATAGAATTTGATTAACTTGAACAGTAGTTGATTATCTATGCTAGAGTAAGCATAAAATAAGCACATGACTCATTTCATTTTCAAATATGTACAATGCCTCCATCGGAAAAACCTGTCAATAAATATGTTATTTATACACCTAAAACACAGGAGTTCATTTGACGGAACTCAAACTATACCACAGAACTAATACAAAACCTTACCATTCTTAACACCTCCCACATTTCCAGAGTACATACTACCCTGTTGATCACATGACGGTTCATACAGATAAGATGCTATGCCTGAGTCTGACATTAACTTGGATGTTTCTGATCCCCTCAGAGGTTCTGTCTTAGTCACACTGTTGTCTGTCAGCCATGTTGCCAATCCTTGGAATCCTAAGAAAAGAAATTGAAATATATCACATTTGGCCTCATCATATCTTGATGGCTAATTCAAATATACTACACAACATAATTTCAGAAGTTAGTTGATTAATGATGATTTTAAAATTTCAAACAAAGGTATAATCTATTATAATGGAACAATATAGGTCTTTGATCTGCATTTTTAGGAGGAAATCTGATTTAAATATCAAAGTCAATGAAAAATGGCATTGTCTGAAGAGTTGTCAGCTCTTTTCAGTAGATGATGATGGATGGATGCCTAATTTCTAGTGGCAAATTGATATACATATTCAGGACAATCTTCTCATTAGAAACAGTGTGTCTAAGTCTAGCTTCTGTGAATTTGTCACAATTGCCACATGCCCTTACCATTCTTTTATGAACAGTCATCAAATTTATGTTTCAACAAAATACTCTATAATATTTACCTGTATCTAGTCCTGAGTTCCAGTCACATGACAATTTTGGAAGTCAATATTTGTCAAAGATAACGATATCAACTCCACATGGTGTTGTGTCTGTATCTGACTCACGACAAATCTGAAGTTATTTATATTTACCTGTATCTAGTCCTGAATTCCAGTCACATGACAATTTAGGAAGTCTGTATTTGTCAAAGATAACGATATCAACTCCACATGGTGTTGTGTCTGTATCTGACTCACGACAAATCTGAAGTTATTTATATTTACCTGTATCTAGTCCTGAATTCCAGTCACATGACAATTTAGGAAGTCTGTATTTGTCAAAGATAACGATATCAACTCCACATGGTGTTGTGTCTGTATCTGACTCACGACAAATCTGAAGTTATTTATATTTACCTGTATCTAGTCCTGAATTCCAGTCACATGACAATTTAGGAAGTCTATATTTGTCAAAGATAACGATATCAACTCCACATGGTGTTGTGTCTGTATCTGACTCACGACAAATCTGAAGTTATTTATATTTACCTGTATCTAGTCCTGAATTCCAGTCACAAGACAATTTAGGAAGTCTGTATTTGTCAAAGATAACGATATCAACTCCACATGGTGTTGTGTCTGTATCTGACTCACGACAAATTTGAAGTTTCATGTCAACCAAATAATCACCCTCCATCTCCAAGTCCCTTACTGTAAACCTGTTTAAAAATAATTTTCAATTTAATCATATGTTTGTTTATGATATGAGTTAAAAGTCACAGTATGGTTTAAGCAATAACTAGCTCTTCTTATTTATGGAAAATGGTTTTTTTTGGTTGAAGCTGTCAACTTAAATATGTTCCAAGTTTCTCTATGCATATTGCAGTGTGTTTGTTAATTTTACATTGAGTAGGGTTGAGATCTAATTAAACATGTTTAACCCAACCCCATTTTTGTGCCTGTCCCCAGTCAGTAGCCTCTGGCCTTTGTTAGCCTTGTATGATTTATAATTTTGATTTATTTTTAGTGTGACGTCTATTTTTACTGGACTAGTACACATCTTTGTTCAGTAGCCAGCTTAAGCACGCCTCTGAGTACAGGATTTTCTTGCTGGGTTTAATACCCATTGGTGTCTTGGGTTGATTTCTGCTCTTCTGTATTAGGTTATTGTCTCTTTGACATATTCTCTGTTTCCATTCTCAAATGTATTCTTCAAACAGAAGTTCCTCTAGAAACTTTGTTTTCAACATTGCTATAATATCTGATCCTATTGGAACAAATATTCTTTACCCATTATTCCCTTATGAATATATATTGTAATACATTTACAAAGGAAATAATATTCCCGAATATTTCTTCCATATGGAACTAATATTATCATTGAACTCATATTGCATGCATGACAAAAAAGTGATAGCTTTAATTTTGTGAGTATAAGTCAAAACTTTTTTTTTTAATTACAAAAATCAAACATTGAATTGACATTAGTTTATAGCAGTCAATTTTGATCAGATGTGTCTAAATAAGCCCCAAATTTTTGGTGATATATTATTGTCTTGCAAGACAATAATTCAAACTTATTTGCAATCATGTGCCTTCAATTATGATGTAACCACTGTTAGATGTGATTGTGCATGTGTCCAGCAGTTTTATTGTAAATGATATACCATACTTACTCCATTCTGACATATCCAAACAACCAAACTTCAGTCAGCTGACCCCATTCATAATCAAATAAGAGTGTACTGAATGTTAGTTTGTCTATTCCCACGCTTAGTTTGAACAGGCATGGGTCAAACTTCACAAATGTCTCAAAACTTGTGCCGATTCTGGTGTCTGGCAAACAACAGTAGACAGTTGTACAATTACTGCCAACATTACATACAGCACCTGATATAGTGGGAAGAGTTGCCATAGACTGCCCACATGCTGTCAATATAAAAAGACAAAATTACCCTCTGAAATGTTTACGGTTATGAATATATAATATATGATAATTTTGTGTTAAACTGTAAAGTGAAATTTTTGTAAGGGGTTATTTTTTCTAAGCACAACACTGGGTTTATTTGCCCTTTTTTATGACAAAACTACTAATCACAATTCTTCAGCATTAGAAGAAAGCATTCAGACAATATATATATTAATTAAATCATGATGACACAATTTGACAGTGACATCATAAGTGAGATCTTCAGACTTGGTCGACAATGAAATAGATAAGTACATATATTGTTTAAATTATGTTTTTTTGGCGAACAGTTGTGTAATATATTATTTCTAAGAATGTAGAAGTCAAATAAATAGTCAAGATTTTGCATAATTTTTCTGTTTTACTAAAATTATTGTCATTTTTGGATGCACAACCCCTAAAAAAAGGATATATTTCAAACCTAAACTGCAATGTTGTATTGCCCAAATTTGCTCTAATTATTGCTGGTTAAAAGACATTCATTAGCACAGGTTTCGGCAGAATTCTTTTGTTAGAATTACAGAAATCTACATCAAAATATTGATAATAACAGACACAATTACATATTATCAAAAAATAACATATTGAATATAGCAGGAAAAAATAATATAAATGTCAATATAACATTCTTGAAACATTTCTAAAATGTAAATATTCACACAACAACTTACAATTAGTCCATCCATTTGAATGTCCACTGTAAGGAGACACAGCACTACTACATTGTGTGTCCATCAAGAAATCTCCAATGGCTAACCTCTCTATGAGGGCAGACAGTTGATTGGCATCAAGATTATCATTGACATCTATACCTTTCTCATTCAGGAAACCAAGGAATGAAAAATCTAAAACAATAATAGATTCATTCATTGACAGGAGATTGCAACTTTCAAACAACAAGTATTGGGTATATACAATTAAGGTTTTCTCTTGGAAATGGCCATACTTTCTCATTTTTTCTTATACTACTGTATTACAAAGAATCCTTTTTATTATAAGTCATCATTAAAAAAACTTTTTATCTCACTTTTTGGAGATTGTAAATACATGTGAGTGGAACTTCTTAATCACTTTCCTTGGGTTGTCTATTATTGTTTATGCCCTTTTGATTTTCAAATGTTCTAAAACATTTTATTATATTCTGTTATCAAAACTTTGACTTTATATGTCTTAATAAGAGTATTCTAAAGGCAAGTATCATGTCCACATTTACTATTTAATGTCTATGCAAAATCATTCTCATTTCCACTAACCTGCTTGAACATAATCATTCTTCCAATCACATGGTGCCTTTGGTAGGGCTGTACTTATCAAGACAGGAATAGTTATTTCACACGTTCCATTTGTCTCCATACAAATACTCATCTCAAGGTCAACTATAAACTTTCTTTCTTCCTCAAGGTTTTCAATCTTGAATCTGAAACCAAAAACAAAGTTTTGAAACCTTTATGCAGTGAATTTTCTGTTCCTTCCACAATAAATTAACCATCATGCCTCTGTGTCCTATAGGTATCATGCATAGTCGCATTTGCTATCCTTCTAAATGATTATTCCGTTTTGGTAATTTTTGGAGGTAAAGAAAAATAAAGGCATCTGGATATTTTGTCATAGGACAAACTTTTAACTCATTGACAAGACTTCAATTTAAGACTTTTTTTAAATTACACATAATTTTCATAGGTACTTGGGGGATAGGACAATTATTTTCGCTTGTATTCTTTAATTGGAAGAAACTTAAAATGCTTTTTCCTGATACAAAATCTGAAGAAGAACCTAGTTTCCATTGTATCTGAACAGAGATATATCTTCTACATATTCTCTCATTTTTCCGATACAGGATTCTCGATATGGCTTTTATCTTTAAAAGTTCCATCTATTGACATTTGTGTGATCTGTTCCTATACAACCAAGATGCTACTTATAGCACATTGACTATGAAAGCTTATGAATTACTGGAATATTGAAAAAGCAATCTTGCTAAAAAAAACTACTCTAAACTATATTTCTCATGTATTATATGTACTTACTCAAGACCAATTACTCCATGCAATTTGACTTTTTTGACTTCACCATATGTATATCCAAACAAGCTGATGGTAATTTCAAACTTCTCTATGCCAATGACCATTTTACTGTTACAGGGATCCAGTCTCAACTGTGTGTTAACATTCCTATTGATCCTTGGGAAGCTGCTACAACAGGTGACACCAGTACAAGAGCTGTACAAATGACAGATGGTACCAGATTGCAACACTGGTAATTCTACAAATTCTTCACAAGCTGAAGACGGGAAAAAACAGAAATTTATTTCTTTATGGTATCTAATACTAATAATTTCAAGGAGCATTACTTTTTTAAAACCAGTTCATCAGCACTGATTTTCAAAATTGTCTCTGACATTGCTGATATAAACCTATGATACAAGTTTGATAAAAATCTGGCATCATATAGTCTGATCAAACAGCCACATTAATTTTTTTTATGTTACATCGATCATCTTTATGATTTTATAACAATATATATTATATGATTAATTTTATCCTTTATCCTTGGCATAGTACGGTATAACAGTTTGGTCACATGACAATCATGTGATATATAACTATAGATTATACTCTAACCTCTATTCCATCCTTTATCATTGGGAAAATATGGTATGACAGTTTGGTCACAAGCATCATCCATCATGTACGGTGCGAGAGCTGTATCATGCAGTAATTGGGCAATAGTATGGATATCCAGGGGTATAGTGTTAGTAGATACACTTTTCTCGTCTAAGTATTCACTCAGACTAAACCCTGAAAAAGCAATTAATTTTTTATTGCATCAGTTGAAAAGTCTGCCAAAATGTGTCAATATTTTTGTGTAATACCTGAAGAAGTCTATGAAAAATATGTATGCAATTTACTTTTTTATGCTAAATGTGAACATGTTTTCAGCATTAAGTTACATGTAATAGTTTTGGGCAAATCTAAAGATAGAGCATATTTTTTGCCATGAAAGTTGATCTGATTTACATACCAGGAATGACAAACTGTGAATCATAATCACATTCTGCTTTTGGTAACCTGTGATCCTGGAATACATTGGCAAACACTTCACACGCCCCTCCTGATTCTAGACATACTGATATATTTATAGAAACAACATATACATTATCTGCTGTTAGATCATCTACCACAAAACTGAAATTAGAAAAAATCAAAGAACTTGTGAGCACTGAAGGTAGCGATTGCTTTCATTAGTAAACACTTCACATGCCCCGCCCCCTCTTGATTCTAGACATACTGATATATTCATAGAAACAATATATACTTTATCTGCTGTAAGATCATCTACCACAAAACTGAAAATAAAAATAATCAAAGCACATGTGAGCACTGAGGGTAGAGATTGCTATCATTGGTAAACATTTCCCACGCCCCTCCTGATTCTAGACATACAGATATATTCATAGAAACAACATATACTTTATCTGCTGTTAGATCATCTATCACAAAACTGAAATAAGATAAAAATCAAAGCACTTGTGAGCACTGGGTTAAAGGTTACTTTCATTGGTCAACACTTCATACACCCCTCCTGATTCTAGACATATTGATATATTCAAAGAAACAACATATACTTTATCTGCTGTTAGATCATCTTTCACTTAACTGAAATTAGAAATAATGAAAGCGATTGTGAGAACTGACAAAATAAAACATTGTATTGTATGTAGCAAATGAAAGGCAATATTGTGAATTTGAGTTTTTTACCTTTAGGCCACGGTTTTTTAATTTGTTGGTTTACGGATTTTCCCCATGAAAAAGTCGGGTCGGTCGGTCGGGAAAAAAAAAAGAAAAAAAATCATCTTTGAAGACAAAAAAATATGCAAAATCAATATATATTTCACCTTTCTAGCAATATGTTTGTTATGCTATTTTATCATCATTTTAGTTCGATGAAATATTATTGCTCAGCTGTTATAAACTACGCATGACATTGTCTAGTAATTTACAGTAAAAAAAAGGGGATGCACGGACAAAGACGAAATTAAATCATCATTTCAGAAACAAGAAAAATAGATTCGTGTAGCTCTTAATCAATTCCAGAAAACTTGGTAAATAATGATCTTCAAGCACGAAAACTGATAAAGAAAAAATGCATAAACGTCGTACGAAAATAAGTTTCAACACACGTGTCAAAAACCTAATAGAATCGTCCACTGGAAAAACGATATCGGGTTAATCTGTTGTCTTGCATTCCCGTTTTTTTATCCAAATGAACGACATTTTTTTATCACCTATAAAAACAAGAAAATTCCTAATGATTTGTTAATATTCAGTTCTTTAATTTGATGCCTTCACCCTGTCCACATTTGGACAAGTCTATTTCTATGAGATGATGCATCTTACGGACTGATGACAAATAAGGTAAACGAACTTATTGTGTAATTGGTTTTAAACACAAGTTTCGTTCCGCAAAATTATTTGCGCAAACGACATTTCAAGGTCAGTTATAATTGATTTGTCTATATTTAGAAACGTAAACTGGAAGGTGTTTTTTTCACACCAGAAAGTGTTGTCAATTTTGTTAGCGATTAATGCATTTCATTTCAGGAAAAAAAATATTTTAATTATTTTTCAGGGATAATGCATTTGTTAAGGTCGGCGGGAATAAAAAAGCGTGAAAAGTGAATTTTATTTTTATTCTGGAAATCAGCAAAATCGGGTCGGCGGATCCGTAAACCAATAAATTAAAAAATCCTGGCCTTATCAATAATCATTGTTGAACCTAGTTTTAGAAAATAAAGATTCCACTTTGTAGGTGCAAGTGCTGTCTTGTAGCGGCATTAGCCTGCTCTTTTTCAAAATCTACAATCTAACATGCAAGAGATATAGCTCTCTCTTAACACGGGTCAGTCATTTATCCTCCCCTTCTGAAAGACAATCATTGTTTCTCGAGACCATACTCGCAAATGGTATCAAGGGAGAGCTGAATTCAGTCCCTGAAATTTTCTCCCCAGAACAGGGATCAAAACCAGGAACCTTTGTGTTAATAGTCTGATGCACTTACCACTACACCTTGGCAGTTCTTGAATAGGATATGGTCTTGATGTACACAAGACAAATATATACGAGACAAAACCATATGACAAAAGACCAAAGAAATTTTCATTTTTATAAATATCCCCTAAATTCTACTAAGTATTGATTTGAACTTTCCTCAAACAAAACAAAAAAGAAATATAATTCCTCACTTCAAAAATAATTTATATATTGTAAATTCAGAAATTATTGCGTGCATTTATTATTGCGATTTTGTCATTTTAAACTATAATGCGATTTTAATTTTTACGATTTTTAGAAAAATCTTTTTTAATTCATATGAAATATTTCAAAATGCGAGTTTAAATTATTGCGTTTACAACTCTGTCGCATTTTTTGCAATAATAAATACCTCCCAATAATTTTTGAATTTACAGTATAAAAACCATGATTCATTAATGTCAAATTTTAATGAAACATATCATTTAATTGATGAGAATGATTTATCAAAAATTGCTCCCATATTTGCAGATTAAAAACAAAAATTTATTTGCTGACTTTTATTTACAATACTTACTCTACATTAAGAACTTCATTCATAGCATAGTGTTGCACTGTACCAAAATTAAAATCTATTAGAGTATAATCCAAGTCAATACCCTCCAGTCCTATATATATTTTGTAGTTACATGGATCCAGTCTAACATAGCCGTTGAAGGTCAGCCCAAGGCTTGAAGAATCCACACAACAATCCACAGCTGTACACGATGAGTCAAGGTGACATGTGGTATCACTACCCAAATTTAATAAAGAACCGACAGGATCAACACAATCTAAAATATACATATCAAGTCTGAATGATATTAATCATATGGATTTAATTTGATTTGATTTTGTTGTTTTAATGCCCCTTTTAAGCACCTCTTTTAGACTATTTCGTGGCAGCCAGTTTATTTTGATGGAGGAAGCCAGAGTGCCCAGAGAAAACCACAGACCTTCAATAGGAAAACTGACAATCCTAGTCAACTAAGACTGGAGTCAAGTGCACCTGCACAATCTGGGTTTTCGAACTCACAACCTCAGTGTTGACTGGCAAGTAATAAGCAGTAGTAACTACTAGGACTACTCAGCCACTGAGGCCCCTTAATCATATGGAAAATTTGGGTTTATGGCAGATTGATTGCATAAAATATAATATTTTCTTTTTGTGATATTATTTTCCCATTTCAACAATGTCTTTTAATTTCATATTTGCAACAACAACAACTTAAAATACCCTGCAGTTTACTTCAATTATTCCAGACTAATACTATCACTCACCATTTTTCCAGTTATTTACATCAGCCCCAGTGTAAGGAGCTGCAGTCCTACTACATGGAGTCCTCTTCATGTACTGTGAAATACCAGTCAAGCGTAGAATATCTGACACATGATGCTCATCCAAGGTAGAAATACTATTGTCAGTTTTATACTGATTCAGGGAAAAGTCTGAAAAGGATAAATAACAGTTTGTACAATTCTTTTTTAAAGTTACTGATGATTTATTATTTTTCATTGGATTTCAATTTTTGTAAATATTTTTGGTTACCTTGGTTCTAAGAATTCTAATGTCTAACGAATTGAAAATTTTCTAAAAGAATTTACAGACTTGGCAAAAACAAAATTTAATATCCATGAAAATGTAAATTTACCTCAACCCATGAAAATTGGTACCAACAAAAATAAATTAATTCACAGTTATTGAAAAAAAAATGTCTATATACTAAAATAAAATGTTCAAGAGTACATTATATAAGTTTTAACAATAGGCCTACTCAAACTTTGTACCCAATTATATCTTTAAATTTTCGATCAAACTGTTTC
Organism: Mytilus galloprovincialis; assembly: GCA_037788925.1. NCBI lineage: Eukaryota > Metazoa > Mollusca > Bivalvia > Mytilida > Mytilidae > Mytilus > Mytilus galloprovincialis. The sequence goes on along the minus strand of CM075342.1, from coordinate 44,875,814 downwards.
TGAAAAAAACGATTCAATTTTTCAATTGAGTCAAATATTTCACAAAAGCATATAACCTGTAATTACCAAACATTCTTTCCAAACAACATCTAAAGGATATAAGGTTACCAGACATTTTTTTATATCATTCTTCATTGTTCAATGATTGTGGATGGTTGTCTCATAAGCAATTAGGACACTAATGTTAGCCTGTACCTCTTTATTTATATATACAGCAATCCCTTATAATTTTCTTTTCTAAACATTTTTCTGAATATTTACCATTTTGAAGGAACTTCTTGTCCCAATCGCACACTTTCTTTGGTAGTCTGACTTTATCAAAGATATTGTAAACAGTTCCACAAGGCTGATTAGCTTCCCAACATAAACTCAGTTTCATAGAAATCAGGAATGCAGGCTCAGCATACAGGTCATGGAGAACAAAACTGGAAAAATATAATAATTTTATTCCAAATGTTGCCTATATTAACAAACATATAATGCCAGAGGGCACCATGCATTTGTTATACTCATTTACATGATGACTTTGAATGAAATTAAGACCAAATTTGGCATGTGAAGTTAAATTAAGATGGATGAAAGCTACTATAGGTTACTGTACAATTCACAAACTTTTATTTATTATGTAGAGATTAAGAAGACATATTCCTAAAATGGAATGTTTGTGTAATTGTAAGAAGTTTTAGATATTAAAAGCATTTTAAAATCTCATGATAAGCTACAAAAAATTCTGGTCAAATATTTAACAAAAATTTATAGGGTTAAATGATAATGGATGAACATGATTGATTGTTGCTTGCTTACTGCCTATATTTTGCTAGTGTCAATTATTACATGTATATCAAGAATTAATTTGAGGGAAAATTTACAAACTTTAACATTTTTGATGGTATGATTTTTTTTTATAATCTTTTAACTGAATTTTATAAGGTTAATGAGTTGTTTGAACATGAAATGATTGTTGCTTTCATATTTACTGGTGTAAATTATTTCATGCATATTTTGGATGACTATGACATCATTCTGTTTTTCCGGACCAGATACATAATAAACAGACCTGAGCTGTTTAAATACCACTCTATATTCTTAATTTTTCAAGTGTCAAGTATAAAATGACATGACATTTGTCAAAAAAACCTAGTATTTTTATAAATTTGATGCCAAACAAAGATAATATCAAAACAAAACAATCCAACTTTCAAATAGAATATTCAAAATAAGTGAAATTTCATTTTAAAATCACAAAAAAAAAAAAAATTCTTTAACCTTCATTCAAAGACCAGTAACTGATGTTCTTTAAAATTGACAAGGTTAAGATCACATATAATGCTATTTTTAACATAACTACACCTTTAATCTGATACATCATGCATACTGATTTTTCCTGAGATATGGAGTATTTAATTTTCAACTTAAATTCTTAACAGCTCTGTTAAGCAAATAAAATGAATGACAGATCAAATATCATTCTTATAAACCACATGCATAATTCGATTTAAAGGGCTCGACCATTAAATTGCAATATTAGACGAAGACCAGCAATAGTTCATTCGTGAGTCAAAGAAGATGTGTCTTCATTAATTACACTACGTTTCAATTAACCCATCTCAAAAAATTTTGCAAGGATTTATTTTGATTTAATATTGAATTTATCATACAATACTTGACAGATAGTACATAACTTATTCACAATAGTGTTTCTAAAGTAACTTATACATTTTGAACGATAAAGGATTTTATTGTTTATGGCAAGAAAAAACTGAATTCAACTTTTACTCCTCCTGACTTGGCCCAAAACATTAAAATAATACATGATTTTTTTTTTAAACAGTTTTGTCTCATCCTACTATAAAGTAAAATATATTGTAATTTTCCATCAACTTTTAATAAAAAAAAACAAGAATGTGTCCCCAGTACACGGATGCCCCACTTGCACTATCATTTTCTATGTTCAGTGGACTGTGAAATTGGATTCAAAAGTCTAATTTGGCATCAAAATTAGAAAGATCATATCATAAGGAACATGTGTACTAAGTTTCAAGTTGATTGGACTTCAACTTTATCAATAAACAGCTGCGCCATGAGCGCATGATACGCCCGACGTCTTGTGTGGAAGTTTTATGCAATAATCCACAAAAGTTTCTGAGTAATTTTTAAGCAATAACCATTTATTGTTTTTGAGACACGGCGGGACATGTGAATCCCCCCACCCTGTTTTTTTTTACAAAAAACTAAATATCACTAAAATAAAATTTTGAATTAAACCAAAAAGTAAACAGATCTTTAGATTAATATAACAAAGAAGTGTGTATAGTTTCAAGCAATAATCATAAATTGTTTTTGAGATACGGCGCGACATGTAAAAAAAAACATCCCCTTTTTTACAAAATACTCAATAACTCAAAAATAAAATTTTGAGTCATCACCAAAAAGTATACAGATCTTTGGATTAATATAACAAAGAAGTGTGTAAAGTTTGAAGCAATAATCATAAATCGTTTTTGAGATACTGCACAACATGTAAAAACCCCCTCCCCCTTTTTTACAAAATACTCAATAACTCAAAAATGAAATTTTGAATCATCACCAAAAAGTATACAGATCTTTAGATTAATATAACAAAGAAGTGTGTAAAGTTTTAAGCAATAATCATAAATCATTTTTGAGATACAGCGCGACATGTAAAAAAAAACCCTCCCCCTTTTTTACAAAATACTCAATAACTCAAAAATAAAATTTTGAATCATCACCAAAAAGTATACAGATATTAAGATTAATATAACTAAAAAGTGTGTAAAGTTTGAAGCAATAATAATCAAGAATTGTTTTTAAGATAAGGTGCGACATGTGAAAAAAAACACACCCCTGTTTTAGTTACAAAGTGCCGTAACTCAAAAAGTTTAAATCTTATTTTCACCAAAAGGTATACAGATCATTTGACCATTATAAGAAACAACTATATTAAGTTTCATGAAATTTGGATAAGTCGTTTTCAAGTTACAGTGCGACATGTTTACGCCGGACAGATGGTACGACAGACAGACGGACGGACACCGGACATTTGTATACCATAATACGTCCCGTCAAAATTTTGACGGGCGTTTAAAAACTACCTTGACTAAAAACTTTAAACTAAAGCGGGACGAAGGGACGGACGGACGGACGGACAAACGGACGAATGAATGGACCCACAGACTAGAAAACATAATGCCCCTCTACTACCGTAGGTGGTATCGTAGGTAGGGCATAAAAATGATCTGTCCTGATGTAAGCAGTTTTAAACCTGTCAACAAAAAATATACCCCTTTCACCTTTTATTTTATTTTCATTGTTTTAAATCTGAAAGTGAAGATAAACACCTAAAATAACTAAAACAAAAAGCTCATAAGAGCTTGAATTGAACATGTCAAAAAATATATTTGGTCTTGCTTATTAATTTTGATGTCTACAAATACCTTCCTGTACTTAAGTTATACCACCCTTATGTCTCAAACTTTATACTAGATACCTAAAGATCAATTGATTCAATATTTTTTTGAAATTGGTCAAGGGGTTTCTGAAGATAAGATTTTGAAAAAGTTTTTTGATGAGAAAAACTCATTTGGCCCTTGGGCAAGATTAGCTAAAAATGAATGGTATAAAACTTTACAATAACTCACCTCATTTTCAAAATTCCATTAAGGTCAACATGTGTCCATTCTCCCCATTGATATCCTTTGAGTGTCCTTTCATATTGTTGACGTTCAATTCCGACTTTTAACATGTAGTCGCACTGCTCTAGTCTCATGTAGAATTCAAATGTTTTACTGATGAATGGTACGTCTAATGCACAACTCAATCCCCGACAGGTGCTCTCTAGATTGCAGGATATCACAGACTGGTCCATTTGAAGGAGAGTTACAGGGGCCTCAGTACACTCTGAAAGGTAAAGTTGTATGTTAACAATGATAAATAGGTGGTTGGGTGTAATATATTACAGAATGGACCATTTGAAGGAGAGTTACAGGGGCCTCAGTACAATCTGAAAAGGAATGTTGTATGTTAACATTGATAGATAGGTGGTTTGATGTGGGATATTACATACTGGTCCATTTGAAGGAGAGTTACAGGGGCCTCGGTACACTCTGAAAGGGAATGTTGTATGTTAACATTGATAGATGTGGTTGGTTGTGAGATATTAAACATAAGTTCTTTATTTCTAAATGTAATCATCCTAACATGCTCTAAAATTAAATATATAAGAACCTGCAGTTAGATCCCAGTGTCATAGAAATATTTAAATACCACTAATTAAGTGATCAATCTACATAACCACCTGATGTCCAAGCATTTGTCTCAATCTCTTTCTTTTTCACCAATTTTCCAGGTCTGTTTCTCCCCTTCTCCCTGTACGACATAATTCTACCAAAGACACATTTTACTCCAATCAGATTAATTATTAGTCTTAACCACTAGACTACGAACTCACATAAAGATTTACTTTCATGGGCAAAAGAGTGGCCTTATCATATACCCAACTGTCAATATCTTAAAAACACTTACCTGAACTCCAACCAAGATAGGCAGCAGCATATCTACCAAAGGGGTCGTCTCTTGATATCATAGGACTGAGTAAATATTCTCCTAACTCTGTGGCTTCCATCAAAGATGACGCTGTAGAGGAATCCAAGTTAGATCCTGGTGTAAAAGAATTGTCTAAATACCACTGATTAAGTGACCAATCTGAAAGATAAAGGTACATTTGTATGAAGACTGCAATGTCCTGAAAATACTTATCTTGTATCATAAGTACCATCACTCTATTACTGTAAATCCAGAAATTATTAAGTGCATTTATCATTGTGATTTTGTCATTTTAGACTAAAATGTGATTTTAATATTTGCAATATTGAGAAAATCGTGTTTAGTTTATATAAAAAACTTCAAAATGCGAAATTAAATGATTGCAATTATAACCCTGTCACATTTTTCGAAATAATAAAAACATAGCAATTTCTGAATTTACACTTTACAGTATCATTTTCATGTATTATTTTATTCCCTTTCACAAGTCAACGGATTGATTGGATTTATAAATCCCAATGATCAATCTTTCAAACATATTCAAGATATGATTTAACAATTGTTATTTACTTGGGATTTTGATATCCTCTAAACCATTGGACACTTCTTCTCCTGCAATGTCCTTGAAGATGTCCTTGAAAAGTCATTTTTGATATCATAAAATATAATTAACCTATTTTCATATTAAATTTATCAATTTTTATCTAAAACACTAAAGGATGGATTTTTAATAGAACTTAATAACTCTAAATGGTCGATCTTTAAAAGATGAATTTATAATGCATAATAAAAATAAATCATACTTGGATTTGGATATCCTCTAAACCATGGACACACCATCTTTTGTAATTTGGTATTCAGTACTATGGTATCTTGCAGGTCACATGGTGTTGGATCATTGAAGCAAATCTTGACTTTCATATCAACAAGATAGACCATTTCACCAACCAAATCTGTTATTTTATATCTGTTAAATTAATATAGAGAATATATACTGACATTTTTTTTGGCATTTCAAATTATTACAAGGTGAGAAATATGATGCAAAAAGGTTTAATTTAATGTTCAAAACATAATTTTCAATTAAAAGACTGTAAAAATCATTGATTATTAATCTTTTTAGTCTTAAATGATGATCTACCTGCTTCTTATATTCTGAAATAAGATAACTGCAAATTTGCAGAGCAAAAAAATGGAAAAAGTTGGGACCTGTAAAACAAAAGGTTATAAAAAAGTTCTCCTATTTTAAATAAACACCTACCATTTCAACAAGTCTTGGCAAAATAAACAATTAATATTCAATTATTTTATCTTCTAGGATAGATGAATGTCAAAATATAATGTAATCGGAAGAAAAAATATAAATATAAAACAAGAATGTGTCCCATGTACATGGATGCCCCATCGGCACTATCATTTATTATGTTCAGTGGACTGTGAAAATGGGATAAATCTCTAATTTGGAATTAAAATTAGAAAGATCATATCATAGGAATCATGTTTACTAAGTTTCAAGTTGATTGGACTTCAACTTCATCAAAAACTACCTTGATCAAAAACAGTAACCTGAAGAGGGACAGACAGACAGAGGGATGAACAGACCAGAAAACATAATGCCCATAAATGGGGCATAAAAATGGGGCATAAAGAGAATGTGTCTGAGGACAAGAATGTCCCAGCTCTAGCTTTGCAACAAAAAATGAGACGGATGGACAAACAGAAAGACGTAGGAACAAATAGACAGAAGGAAGAACGTCAAGGGTTACACTAAATGTAAATTTGACCTAGCGATCAATGTCTAAAAATAGTATACTCACTCAATTTCAATTACTCTGTAAATATGGAAATATTGTGTCGTCTCAAATGTGAAGGTGTAGAGTGAAAAGTCAAACTGGTACTTTTCTATACCAATGTCAAGTTTCTGTGTACAGGGATCCAGTTTGAGGAAGACATTGAAGTTTCTATCAACAGTTGTAGAATGTAAACAACATGATATACCAGTACAAGTGTCATATAAGTGACAAACACTATTACTTCCTAGAGTTGGTAGAGCTACTGCTGATGTACAACCTGATATATAAAAAAAAATAATTTAGAATGTCTGTTAAAATAAAAATATGTGTAAATTAGAAAAAAAAGATTCATTTTTATTTTTACGTTCCTGTGTAGAACATTAAACACTTCCATTATCACCAGTCTTTCTAAACAAGATGCTTTTAACTTCAGTGTTATTCTTATACTTGGACAAGCTAATTCTTTTAAGATTAACTTTAATTACCTGCGTCTTTTGTCCAGCCGTTACTTAGAGATGTATAAAGAGGATCAGACATTTGACACTGCTCAGTTGGTGTATTCAGTAAACTCGCTACTCCTAAGTACTCTAGAAGCTGTGAGGATACTAATGAGTTCAGTGGTGTACTTGTGGAATATTCCAATCCAGTCAGGTAGGAATTCAAATTGAAGCCTATAAACAATTCAAATGCATATGTTTGATGAATACAGTTACAAGAAGTAATGTTAGAATATTTTACCTAATTATTCCTCTCAAACATAAGTATTAACTCAAAACTGAGACTTAGCAGTTAATTGCTCTTTTACTGAGGATTTTATTACCATTTGTCAAATATCAAAATACCAAAAAAACGAAACTTCATTTCAAAAGTCTTGCTTTCATTTAATGAATATTCAGATAAAGTTTCCATTACATATTTAAGGAAATGTTTCGTTTTATAAAGGCAAGTCATAAATGAACTTGAAATGTGTCAAGTGTAATTTTCTACACACATCATTCTACAGACCTGGTATAGCGTATCCTCCAGTCCAGTCACAAGGTTGTTTAAGAATCTTTACTCCATCAAATACAGTGTAAGAATAACGACAATCTCCAACAGTTTCAAAACATATACTGATCGTCATGTACAACAAGTAAACTTTCTCAGCTGTCAACTCCTCTGCTTTGTATCTATATATATAGTAATAAATGAATGATGTATATGTAATAAGAAAATTTCTACTTATAGGACATGGCTGTTTCAACAAGAGAAATAATTCAGAAGTTATCCAATTTTCTTGTGATGGTTAGTTCAATAAAAATATACCAAGAGATACTAGTACTTAGAAATGTGTAGGTGCTAAGAATTAAATCACTCTTGTAAAACAATTGTATGTATATCTTTTGATGCAAAATAGATAACACCCGCTTTCAAAACCTAAACTAACTTCTTGCACATATAAAGTATCTCTAGTGCTACAAGATGATGCAAAAGTTTCCATATCCATCAAATTACTATTTTTTTTTAATATCTACCTTAAAAAACCTACCTAAGTCTAAGCAGATTGCCTAAAGTGACAGTTTGCCAACTGCCTTGTGTAAATTCCAGTAATGTGACATTGATATTTCTTTTCTCCAGTCCAATACTGACAGAGTAGCTACATGGATCCACCAAGACGAAGGCTTCCAACTTTCTGCCAAGGTATCCAATGTTAGAGCAGCACTGAGCACCAGTACAGTAACTTGGTAACCTACACCGTGTGTAGGCTGGTAACTGTGGTAGTGTTATAAGTTCTCCACAAGCTGGAAGTAATAAGTTAATTATGTACTTACAATACTGATATTCAATAAGAAATCTATTAGAGTCATCCCAGCAACAAGTCTATAAGATTAGGTTTTTATTTTTAAGAATAATAACTCTTATAAATGATGTGATATAGCTTACAGTAAGTAATTTTAATATTAATTTTAAACAAGGATGTGTCCCAAGTACATGGATGCCCCATCGGCACTATCATTTTCTATGTTCAATGGAACATGAAAATGGGATAAAACCTCTAATTTGGCATTAAAATTGGAAAGATCATATCAAAGGGAACATGTTTACTAAGTTTCAAGTTGATTGGACTTCAACTTCATCAAAAACTACCTCGACCAAAAACTTTAACCTGAAGCGGGACAGACGAACGAACAAACTAACAGACAAACGAACAGATGGAAGCACAGACCAGAAAACATAATGCCCATAAATGGGGCATAATAAATTCTTGAAATTTACAGGAAATGATTGCAAGTGACAATCCCATTTTTAGAAAAAAGCTTTTGCATACTTCAGACAAAGTGTTATGGTCACTTGCTTTCATTTCCTTTAAATTATAACCAAAAAAAAAGCATTCAATTCTAAATAGAAGGCCTACATGAAGCTTGATTCCAAATTTTGAGTTGGGGTATAATTACAAATTTCTAGGTTAAGGTATAATAAGAGTTACTTTCAAAATTAAAAATGTTACCTGTTGAATCCCATCCATTGGATAGAGCTCCAGAATAGCTTGATAAGTCACACTGAGGATCTTTTTGGAAACCTGCTATTCCTAATTCTTCCATCAGTAAGTCCACAGCCCAACTTGGTAACTGATTGACATTAGTGTTAACATCCAACTCGCTCATGTAAGACACCAATGAGAAATCTGTAAAGTTCATTAGTAAATCAGTATAAGTACTACAATTTAGATTTAGTAAAAAGCATATCAATATTCAAATATATCTTACCATCAGAAAAACATTTGAAACTATTTCAAGGTTTCCTTCTTCTTAAATAAGTAGCATCAATAGAGTGGGAAACGACTTTTTTTGTAAAGATCAAAATTGTACGAGCCAGGAACATTCACAAGATTTTCCTATTTAAAAATATATCTAAACTAGCAAAAATCTTGTATATTTATTTGCATTTCTTTTGACCAATCTATATTTTTTTAAAGCACTAACCAGGAATGGCATATGGCTGGATGTAGTTGCATGAAGATTTGGGTAACTTTACATCAGTCAAGACTGTGTGTTGTACTGCACATGGCCCAGCAACAGAATAGCAGACTTCAATGTTCATATTGACTACAAACACTCTCTCACTCTGGTAGTTCACTACTTTGTATCTGTAAGAAAAATGAATTTATACTCTATAAGCTTAACAAATAACTAACATACATGAAATTTAGAAAACTTCTGTCTTCATACTTTGTACCTGAAAAAAAAGATGAATGTATCGTATCCTCTATAAGCTAAACAAACAATTAACACCCACAAAGATAGTCATATTTCTGTCTTTGGTTTTTTCTTCTTTTTGATCTGCATTGAATATTCCACTCAATAAGTAAAATTTTTTTTTTTTTTTTTCTTTTTCAAAAGACTTCAAAATTTTAATTTCAGTTATCAGATAGTTGTATATTATTGCGGCCATAGATTATAAACCTTTTTTTATTATTAATTCACTGTATCTGATTGTAGGTTGTGCATTGCTACCTTATAACACTGGTTGTAATGCAATTCTGTGTTCATAGTAAAACAGAAATGTTAAAGAAAGTATAAATAAAGGCAACAGTAGTATACCGCTGTTCAAAACTCATAAATCCATGGAAAAAAAACAAAATCAGGGTAACAAACTAAAACTGAGGGAAACAACAAATATAACAAATTCTTAAAGTACCAGATAGAAAAAGTTTTAAATTAATGTCATCCTAATACTCACTTAATATTAACAAGTCCTCCGAAGGAGAAAGTATCCTCTTGTGCATACTGGAAACTATACAAGGATATAGTCCTGTTGAAATTCTCTACACCAACTGTTAACTCGTTACTACACACATCAAGGTCAGCATAAACTCTGAAGGTCGTATCTAACTTAGCAATGTCAACACAGCAGTCAATTTTAGAACAGCTGTCACCAAGGTTACATACAATACCAGATCCAGGCAATGTGGTGAGTGTTGGTGCAGTCTGACATCCTGTTGGGATATTAAAGGCATAAATTCTTATAAAGACATTTCAACGTTATCATGTTTTTTAAACCATTTGTTCTATAAAAATTGTATAGTCATAAGTAAAATTTAACATGCATTATGATTATCTGCTAATACAACACAATCAAGTTTTGCAATTTAAAGAATTCTGAATAAAAGGTATACAAGAGTGCACACGCTGAAATGTCTCGCCTTCTTTACTAATTATTGATATTATGTTGATAGTCCTAAGTATAAAACTTTATTAAAAACTGTCACATAAACTTAGCATTAACCAAGATAACTAAACAAAGACCAATGAACCATGAAAATGAGGTCAAGGTCAGATGAACCATGCCAGGCAGACATGTACAGCTAACAATGCTTCCATACAACAAATATAGTTGACCTATTACTTATAGTTTAAGAAAAATAGACCAAAACACAAAAACTTAACACTGAGCAATGAACCGTGAAAATGAGGTCGAGGTCAAATAAAACCTGCGGGACTGACATATAGATCATAAAATATTTCCATACACCAAATATAGTTGACCTATGGCATATAGTATTAGATAAAAAGACCAAAACTCAAAAATTTAACTTTGACCACTCAACCATGAAAATGAGCTCAAGGTCAGATGACATCTGCCCGCTAGACATGTACATCTTACAATCATTCCATACAACAAATATAGTAGATCTATTGCATAAAGTATGAGAAAAACAGACCAAAACACAAAAACTTAACTATAACCACTGAACCATGAAAATGAGGTCAAGGTCAGATGACACCTGCCAGTTGGACATGTACACCTTACAGTCCTTCCATACACCGAATATACTAGACCTATTGCTTATAGTATCTGAGATATGGACTTGACCACCAAAACTTAACCTTGTTCACTGATCCATGAAATGAGGTCGAGGTCAAGTGAAAACTGTCTGACGGGCATGAGGACCTTGCAAGGTACGCATATACCAAATATAATTATCCTATTACTTATGATAACAGAGAATTCAACATTACAAAAAATCTGAACTTTTTTTTCAAGTGGTCACTGAACCATGAAAATGAGGTCAAGGACATTTGACATGTGACTGACGGAAACTTCGTAACATGAGGCATCTATATACAAAGGATGAAGCATCCAGGTCTTCCACCCTCTAAAATATAAAGCTTTTAAAAAGTCAGCTAACGCCGCCGCCGTAGCCGCCGGATCACTATCCCTATGTCGAGCTTTCTGCAACAAAAGTTGCAGGCTCGACAATAATTATATACCGTATATTTTCGAATTTAAAGCGCATCGTTTTATAAGCCGCACGGCCGTTTTTAGGGGGGAAGATTGTTTTTGTCCTTACATAAAACGCACCTGAATATTAAGCGCACACTGAAGAAAACGTATATTTATTCTACTGACCTGATAGTGTCATGAATGTTTTCTCCTTTTGTAACTCACACCGTAATTTGTTTCATTTCTATTTTCAGATTGGTGAGAAAGTTGAGAGTATTTTTGAATGTATTTATTTGTGTCATATTAAAATAAAAAATCTTAATAAAATAATTATACTTTTCTCATTGTTTTAATTATGCCAGTTTCGTTTGATGTTTTTTGTCAACAATGGTCATGTGTTGACAGCTTGGGTGTCCATTGAACCTTGTTGTTTGGATTAAAATTAGTATGGTATTGATTGCTTGTTTATTGTTTGAATTGGCATTAAGGATTTAAATTAATCTTAAAAATGTATGCATGAAAGGTCACCCAAGCCATAAAACTGCCATTGTTTACCTTGATTATGACCTACTTACCTGTACCCACGTGTGAAAACTGTTCACCCAAAAGTCAGATTTTTTTTTAATTAAATCAATCTTAAGAATTTTATTGTTGTCTATAAAATAAAAGTCGAAGTTCTGAAAGTAACAAACATTTTTCAATTTTAATTTGGATGAATACCACAAACAAAACAATTTACTTTTTGCAAGTCATTGTCTATTTTTAAATGAAAGTGTTATGAGCAATTGTAAAGCAAAATTATATCCGGGTGAAATTTGATCCGGAGGAAAAAATGTCACAGTAGTTGTTGTTATTTTTTTATCCGGAGGAATATATTTCCCTGGGATATTTTTTCCTTTGCCGTGAAATTCTATCTGGGTAGTTATCTTATTGAATAGTTATTAGAAAAAACTTATCCTTTAAAAATACTATGAAATAATAATAGTGTATTTGAAATAAAGCGAAATTGTTAAAAAAAAAATGTATTATAATGGGAAATAATTTCACAAATTATCCTTGAAAAAATTTCCTGAAATATTCAAGTCAATATCATCCTTTTAAAAAGAAAATTATCATGAAACATAGGGAAGAAAACCAGAAGTAATTTCAAAGATCCTAATTGTGAAAATAATATCATGATTAAATAAGGTTAGTGAAATACATGTAAAAGTGAGTTGTTTTCAGATCTCAGTACAAATATAAATTTAAAAGTAAGTAGAAATATAGTTGCATTACTACTGTTAACAGTAATAGAAGAATTTGATTATGATGATATTTTTAACTATATAAATAGTTTTGTCTGGGGACAGAGATGTAGTTGTTGATTATATGGAAATCAGATAAATCATAGCATAACAATATATTTGAACAAAAGCATGTTTAACAGCTGGATAGTTTTTACCTGTGAAATGTTATCTGTCTTATTAAATCAAGTTGTAAGTCATCTTTTTATATAAATGAATATATAAAAAATAAGATTCAAGGACAAATTTCACTATAAAATAGATTCAGAAATGTATTATATTAATATCTTTAAAATATAAATTGCTCATAATTACCTCCCTTTGATAAATTATGCAAATTTGGTCTACCTTTGTGAAACATTTTATAATTATAGTCAGGTATATATTGATTGTGAGTAACTTACGTAGTAGTTAGTGGGACTTTATTTCACACGGTTCTGTGAAATATAGTACAGCAAATATATACCGGTACATACTATCCGCATAACACAGATAGATTTTCACTCCTCTGGAAAAAATCAACCTGTGAAATACCATGCCTGGAAAAAAATTACCGGGACAAATTATCCTCAGGATAAAATATCCCAGAGGAAGAAATAAACCGTTACACAATGACAAGGGGAATTAAAATAAGACGGCAATAAATAAATGTTTTAACAGATTAAATTATAAAAATTAGTAATCTTTTTTTTTTTTAGTTAAACATCCAATAATATTTCGTAAAGATATTTCGTTTTGAAACACAATAAAACGACAAACAGTTACTCCTCAGTATTTTATCCTGTTTGGTACCTCTTTTCAAACACGATTATCTCTCTTTGTTTATGAAGCACTTTAAAGTGTCGATTTAAGCACATGCATCACCATCGTCATTTAAAGAAACTTGTAACATTGGCAAGACACACAATCACTTTCTTTATTATTTCATTAGAAAATTTTATATTAAAACACATTAAATCAACTAACAACTACATATTTATGATAAATACACAATTAATATCCTGTATGGACACAGTTATCTTTCTTTGTTTACGAAATGAACACTAACACATGGTTATCGACTTCCTGTAAACCAACAATGATTGAATGAAATAAAAACAAACGATTTAGTAAATATATTTATTTATTCATAACAAAATATGACACATTAACAATTTATCAAGTCACTGCAAGCACTTGACAATCTGACTGTCTCCAGAAAACAAATCCAGATATTTTTTTTTTCACCGTCGTCCTGAAAACAGAAAATAATACATACATAACACGCACCCGAGTATAACACGCAGGGACAAAGACAGAGAAAAAAACCTGCGGCTTATTTAACGATTTATACGGTATTCTATATAAAAAGTGAGTGTGCGGATGATTTATGTGCATAACCTCACCTGTACTAATAGCCCAGCCTTCAGCATTTGCGGGTGTGTAAGGTGCAGAAGATGCCACACATTTGCTAGGCTGTAAAAATTCATCTAATTGTAAGTATCTTTCAAGTTCAACAATGACCAGTCCTGACAGGGGATTTGAGTCTGTAAAACTGTTACTAGTTAACCAGGTTGATAAGTCAAAACCTAAAATATATATATATAAACAATGTGTCTAAACATAGATTGAATGATGTAAGAATAAACAGCTGCGCCATGAGAGCATGATACGTTTGTCATCTTGTGTGTGAATTTTTATGCAATAATCATAAATAGTTTCTGACATAAGGCGCGACATGTGAATCCCCCTTTTATTTCATACAAAAATCTCAATAACTCTAAAATTATTTTTTTAATCATCATCAAAAAGTATACAGATCTTTAGATAAATATAACTAAATAGTGTGTAAAGTTTAAACAATAATCATAAATTGTTTTTGAGATACAGCACAACATGTGAACCCCCCCCCCCCCCCCTTTTTTTTTTTACAAAAAACTCAATATCTTTATAATAAAATTTGTAATCAAAACCAAAAAGGTATACACATCTTTAGATTAATATAACTAAGAAGTGTGTAAAGTTTAAAGCATTAATCATAAACACGGTGCGACATGTGAAAACCCCCTCCCCTTTTTTTTTTACAAAATACTCAATAACTCAAAAATGAAATGTTGAATCAACATCAAGAAGTATACAGATCTTAAGATTTATATAACTAAGAAGTGTGTAAAGTTTTAAGTAATAACTGTGAATCGTTTTTGAGATACAGCACGATATGTGAAAAAAAACACCCTGTTTTAGTTACAAAGTCTTGTAACTCAAAAAAGTTTTAATCTTATTTTCACCAAAAAATATTCATATCGTTGGACCATCATCAGAAACAACCATAATAAGTTTCATTAAATTTAGATAAGTCATTCTCAAGTAACAGTGTGACATGTTTTAGACCGACAGACAGACAGACAGACAGACTTAAAATTTCAATTTAACAGAAAGGTGAAGTAAACATTTATAACAAAACTAATTTTTCATACTAGGATTGCCAGAGAATGCAAATCCACTGTTCCAATTACAGGACTTCTTTGGTAGTTTGACATTATCTAATACTGTATGTTTAACATCACAACTGTCTCTGTCAGAAGTCTCCATACACAGACCCATGTCAACAGATACCAGGTACATTCCTTCGCTGGTTAAATCATGGATCACATAGCTGGAAAAATGTTTAACGAAGAAAATAAGTTAGGTCAAAACATAAAAAAATAAAACAGAACTGTAGCACAAAAGACTATCAAGTTAGTTAATACAGCTTCAAACAACAATATAGTGTACAATTAGTAGTAAGTTTTTGATTTTGTTGATTTTATATTACTTTTGGTAGACTATAAAATCCTCAGAAACTATATAAACACAGATATATGTATCTCCTTTTTAAAACCTTAATACTAGATACATTTTTAATGCCACAAAATCTGCTGGGGTCGTAAATAACTATTTTCACAGGTGACACAAAAAAAAATTCAATAGCATTTCTTAAAATGTTTACTTCTCTGATTAAACTTACTCCATTCTGAGTCCTCCTTGTAAGGCAAAGGATTGAGGTTTCCCCCACTGGAAATGTAACAAGGATACAGTAGTCTCCATAGTCTCAATGCCAAGAGTGATTTCATATGTACAGGGATCAAGTTT
Source organism: Mytilus galloprovincialis (assembly GCA_037788925.1). Classification (NCBI taxonomy): domain Eukaryota; kingdom Metazoa; phylum Mollusca; class Bivalvia; order Mytilida; family Mytilidae; genus Mytilus; species Mytilus galloprovincialis. The sequence continues at coordinate 44,859,859 of CM075342.1, read as the reverse complement.
CACTGTAGACTGGATTTTCTTATTAATAAACCCAATGTCAGAACAAATGGTAACTGAGGTACAATCTGATTGGACGTTTAATGATACGTCTGCTGGCAGACTAATGGAGTCTTCAAGTTTTCCACACTCTGAAAAACAAATATATTCTTAGTTATTACATGCATGCAAGTCCCTCTAATTTCATTTCAAAGTTTTATATTTTTTTCTTTTCTACATTTTCTTCATTATAAATCATCATAAATGGCAAAGAATTGCTTATTCTTTCTTTTTTTTAATCAACTAAATCTATATTTACCCTTACCATGCAGGGGTCATAGTATTACAGCCGTACCCAAAACACCGATATTTGGCTCCAATGGCGCTCCATACATTTGGAGGTCAAAGTCATGCCATTTATTTCAAAGTGTATGCATGTTTCCTCAATCTAATACTAATAATTGTTATGTTTTAAGTTTTAATGTTCATTTTGAGCTCAAATTTAATGAAAATAAAAAATCAGAAAAAAACTTTTTTTTTTTGAGGGGTGGGCTTCCCTTCAAGGTCTGAAAAACAAAAGCCAAAAACTTTTATAAATAGTGTAAACCAGAGGACATTTAACTACCGATCGTTATTATCATTGAAATATGCATAGGCAACGACTAATTCCGGTTGCAGGTCCAGTTAAGTAAAAATCAGGAAAAAAACAGAAAATTTCAGATTTTAGGAGCTAATGACCTTTTTTAGACTGGTGTACCCTGATCAGTTTCACTCTGACCCAAGAACTGTTATGTGTTCACTGGGGTCCACTCTACATACAGACTACAGTTGGATACATCTATTATCATCCCTTGTTCTTCCAGGTCAAGAAAAAAATGAAAAAAACATCAAATTTGACGTTTTTTGCACATGAGGACCATATTTAAGGGCAATAATCTAAAATTAGACAGTTTCTGACAACAAATCAGCATGGTAAGGTTTAAGGTCCTTATCGTCCACATGAGAAAACTTTTCATATTTTTCAAATAATCTCTTGAGGTCAATATTGACATTTTGATTTTTCTATCATGTATTCTCAATTTTACATATATCAATTGTTAATCATTTAATTGATGAACACTAAATACCTGAGAAACTGTGCATCTGAATATATTCTGTATAAAATTTTACACTGATAACATTTAATAGATGTCATGTGCTTTCTCATGTTGAATTCACACAAATGAAATCCTTGTCTTGAAAATGAAAAGATATGCCAAAGAACAATTGAAAATTGTAACAAATATTCTGATAAAAACGTGAGCTATAAGCCGTGTTCTTACCATCATTCAGTCTGCCATTAGCTGTGGTGAACGGTAGGACAGAGTGATCACATGGAGTTACTTGGAGGTATTCACTGATTCCAGTATCTTGTAACAGTTTGGTTGTTGTCCCTGATGGTAATGGATCAACCTTTGCTTGATTCTCAGCCAGTAAAAAGCTATCCAATGAAAATGCTGTAAAATAAATATGCAAATTAATGAGAATTGGAACAAGATTATTTACTAAAATATCATCTTAAACCTCAATAACTTTTTTTTATGTTCAAAATAGTTACTTAGTAAGAGCAAATGATGAAATCAACAAATAAGTACCCTTCAAAAAGCAGGTTTGTATTAAGAAAGTTAACCTACAAAAATAAATGAATCAACAGTCATGTGTAAATGTTATTATTGTATAGCAATATAATATTTCTCACAGAAAGTAACCAAAAGTTAGCGTGCAATAAATTCTAATATTGCACTAGTGCAATAAATCTTTAAAATTAATGACGTCATCAACGACAAAATCTTAGTTTAAACCAATTTTTACTTTCAAATATTATATTGCTATACAATAAAAGGGTTATTGCATGAATATTGGGGAATATTGTCCCTCGTAGAACATATATTGCACTCGCAAGCTCGTGCAATATAAAATTCTACTCGGGACAATATTCCCCAATATTCATGCAATAACCCTATAATACTCATATAAGTGTTCTAACTAGATATCATTGAGATGGGAGCCATCTCTGTGGGCCCCGCTGTGAATAATGTGCATTAAAAAATTGTATCTTTACCATAGGACATGGGTTTGTCAACTGAAATCAAAGTTTTTGACCTTGACCTTTGACCTAGGAAGTTGTAAATAAATTATGACACACCCTTTGGTGTTGGTTTATAAACATGTCAAGTATAAACTTTGAAATGATAACGGTTCTCAAGATATAGAGCGGACACGATCTTTACCATAGGACATGGGGTTGTCAACTGAAACCAAAGTTTTTGACCTTGACCTTTGACCTAGGAAGTTGCACATAAATTATGACACACCCTTTGGTGTTGGTTTATATACATGTCAAGTATAAACTTTGAAATGATAACGGTTCTCAAGATATAGAGCGGACACAATCTTTACCATAGGACATGGGGTTGTCAACTGAAACCAAAGTTTTTGACCTTGAACTTTGCCCTAGGCAGTCGTTCATAAATTATGACACACCCTCTGGTGTTGGTTCATATACATGTCAAGTATAAACTTTGAAATCATAACGGTTCTCAAGATATAGAGCGGACACGATCTTCACCACAGGACACAGGGTTGTCAACTGAAACCAAAGTTTTTGACCTTGACCTTTGACCTAGGAAGTTTTACATACATCATGACACACCCTCTGGTGTTGGTTAAAATGGATGTCAAGTATAAACTTTGAAATCATAACGGTTCTCAAGATATAGAGCGGACACAAAGTTAAAGTGTTACGGACGGACGGACAGACGGACAGACGGACGGAAAGACGGACGGACGGACAGACGGACGGACAGACGGACGGACGGACAGACTGATCACTATAAGGCGGGGCCCTAATAATGCTACCTCTATTTTGTAACATTCCCAGTTACTGCAGTGTAAAAATTGAAATTTCAAATCTCTATGCAAAAGATCACGGATCTAGTAAAAGTATTAAGATTATAGAATCAATAGAAAACATACAGAAAAATTTGAGTTTCCAATAAAAAAAAATGCAGTAAGTATACGTATTGATCAGTCCATTTCAAAGAAATTATTTCAATTTCATAAACATACCAGGATCAGTGAAAGTTGAACCAGTGAAGCAATACTGTTTAGGAAGCTGTGTACCACTGAACACTGTCATTTCAAAGTCACATGATACTGATGAATTAAAGCAAATCTCCATCTTCATATCTAACTGGTATTTTCCTGCTGACTGTAGATTTGTGATTGTATATCTGAAAATAACATATAAAAACATCAATTTTTCATCTTTTAATCAAAGTACCTGAAGACTTCAAAAATTATTCTTACTTTTCATTTTAATTTCAACTGTGCATGTGTTTTATTTCATGTCAGTTATTGTCTATTTCTTCATTTGTCAACTAAAAATTAAAGATTATTTTTAAGGAAATTATGGAAAGATTGTAATTTGTGGATACATTTTGTACTACAATTCATGTTATGAAAACTTCTGCATACAAGTCTATAGGAAATTATTATTTAGTCATGGATAACTACTACCCAAAAATTTAGTATTCCATGAATCATAATGAATCTGCAGTATGCAATTTCTTTTTATATTCCAAAACATAACCTTGTCAGATTTTTTCTTCAAATACCAATTCTATACATCACTTTAAAACATTTCTCAAGAATCTTAATATTTTCATAGAACATTTATCAAAACAAAAAGATAAATAGTCCTGTCTGTGAGAATAGGAGGATGAAAACTTAAGATTTAATTTCAAGTGGCCCCGTTTTTAAAAATCATCCAAGTATTCATTTGACTTTAAGTCCTGTATAGTGAGACCTGTAAAAGAGGGATGAAAGATACCAGAGGGACAGTCAAACTCATAAATCGAAAATAAACTGACAATGCCTGGCTAAAATGAAAAAAAGACAAACAGACAAACAATAGAACACATGACACAACATAGAAAACTAAAGATAAGATTATTCAATATTTGTAGAAAAACTTAAAGAACTGTTCAGATGAAGAACAACAATATTTTTTTGATGATTTGTAATTTGCTAGTATTTCAGGACTGAATTCGTCTCCTAAAAAAAGCACATCCTCTACCAGAAATATCTTACGTGAGTCTGACAACATTCATCAGCGTCCTTGTCTCTTCCACTCCTATAAATAAAAATAAGGTGTTTTTTTTAAACATAAGACATCATTATAGGGTTTCATTCAATGCCATAAGCATTTCTAACCAATTCTGATTACAAAAAACAACATAAAGGCATACTATTGAATGGGAGAAATTACATAGCAAGTTATTACCACAGCTATCAAATTGCTTGGGTGGTAAGAAGACCCTTACAATCCATGCAATTCTAACATGTAGCTTGTTTTTCCAATGTTATTTAATTCATTTTGTTGTAAAAAAAAAACTGGTTTCAAGCAACTTACTGGTTCTCATATATACTGAACTGAGTCTCTAAAATGAAAATTAATATCACAAAGATTAATCACACAATACGAAATACTTACCAAACGCATATCCGTTGAGATCTACTGTTCCTGTTACCCTTTCTATACCAAACTTAAGTTTGTGGTTACAGGGATCCAGTTCAACAAATGAATGGAAGCCTTGTTGCAGGAAGTCAGAGTACATACAACAATCTACAGCAGTACACTTATCATGGAGGTTACAGGCTGCATTGGCAGGTAGTGTTGGCAAGGTCACGTCTGCTGCACAATCTGTAAAAAGTATTAAATGAAAAGTCAGTCTACATACAACAATCTACAGCAGTACACTTATCATGGGTTTTACAAGCTGCATTGGCAGGTAGTGTTGGCAAGGTAACGTCTGCTGCACAATCTGAAAAGGAAGATAGAGTACATACAACAATCTACAGCAGTACACTTATCATGGATGTTACACGCTGCATTGGCAGGAAGTGTTGGCAAGGTGATGTCTGCTGTACAATCTGAAAAGGAAGTCAGTGTACATACAACAATCTACAGCAGTACACTTATCATGGATGTTACAAGCTGCATTGGCAGGAGGTGTTGGCAAAGTGACACCTGCTGCACAATCTGTGAAAAGTTACATAAAATGAGAACTGAGCAAATCTTAAGAATGTACATAGGTCAGGTTTAGAAATTTTTGTCAGATGTTCAGTTTTTCTTGTTTTTTTCCGATAAGTAAAATAATTTGCCCCAAAACACTAATTTTTCTTTTCATAAAAGAATTCAATAGCTCATAAAAGGTTGTTTACCAAAACTTAAACAGATTTGAGATTTCTTGTCTTTCGATTTGAGATCCAAATAATACCAATGCAAATATAAGGTATAATAGTCTGAGCCTTTTCCTTCCATTTTTTATCTTGAAAAGAAGATCCAAAGCCTATCAATATTTTTTTCTTATTTTATGCATTTAGATAATGCTATACTGACTTAAAGTATCAATTTTAAATTCTAGATTTTGCCAGCACCATCTTTCTCAAGAAACATGTGAACGTGTACAATTATCAACAGCGCATATGTAACAAAAAATTTGTTCCGGCGTGACATTTGTTCCACCGGAACAAATTTCATAGGAAATATGTTCTACCGGAACTTATGTCACAGAAAATATGTTCCAGCACTATAAAATTTGTTCCAGAACTAATTTTTTAACTAAGTGTGAAATAAGTTCCGGAACAAAAATCACAGCACCATGAGTTTTGTTCCACTATTAAAATTTAAAAAAAAAGTGAAATAAGTTTGTGTGATATTAGTTTTGAACGAAGGTGTTTTATAGAAATCAATGAGAATGTTCTACTCGAACCTATTTAACAGAAAATAAGTACTGTGCTTGCACGGGGTACATTTGCAATTGAAGGCATGACTGTAGGATGAAGATAATTAAGAAATAAAAGCGATGATAATGTTTCATAATTAGTATCTATGTTTTATCATTTATGTGGTATTCCACCTTCTTGTTTCCTGTTGATCTGTCATGGGTGTTCTAATCATACATGTACTTAGCTATGGTCATTGCAGTTTTTAACCGGATTTTTGTGACAAAAATGTCGGTTATTGATTTGGGGATGTTGGGCGGGCGGTCGGGCTGTCGGGCGGGCGGGCGGGCGGCAATCAAATGTTGTCCGTGCATTAACTCATGAACCGTTCAACCAAAGCTTTTAAAATTTTAATATGTTATTACTGACAACTATACGAAGGTCAAGTTCAATAATGGCAATTTTGACTTTTACCGTTCAGGAGTTATGGTTCTTGAAAGATTGAAAAATGGAGTTTCCAGTCGTGTCCGTGCATTTACGCATGAACTGTTCAACCAAAGCTTCCCAAATTTTAATATGTTGTTACTAATGACAGAATGGAGGTCAAGATTAATAATGACGAATTTGACTTTTACCGTTCAGGAGTTATGGTTCTTGAAAGATTGAAAAATGGAGTTTCCAGTCTTGTCCTTGCATTTATGCATGAACTGTTCTACCAAAGCTTCCGAAATTTTAATATGCTGTTACTGATGACAAAATGGAGGTCAAGTTCAAGAATGACGATTTTGACTTTTACCGTTCAGGAGTTATGGTTCTTGAAAGATTGAAAAATGGTGTTTCCCGTCGTGTCCGTGCATTTTCTCATGAACCATTCAACCAAAGCTTTTGAAATTTTAATATGTTGTTACTGATGACAAAATAGAGGTCAAGTTCAATAATGACGATTTTGACTTTTACCGTTCAGGAGTTATGGTTCTTGAAAGATCGTAAAATGGCGTTTCCATTCACGTTGTTGCATTTACTCATGAACCATTCAATCTAAGCTTTTCAAATTTTAATATGTTGATACTGATGACAAAATGGAGGTCAAATTTGATATTGACGATTTTCACTTTCACCATTCATCAGTAATGGTTCTTGTGATATTGCCAGGACACAAATAAATGTTAATAAATCCGGTTTGCTGTCGTTTTGACAGCCTCTTGTTAAAGAATGTGTCTTTTGTTTTTTTATGTCTTTTAATATAATTGATCAGTCACTTTGTCCTTTTTAAAAAAGTACAAATGTTCATCTTTAACTATTATAATACTATTTTTCGGAATGACTTTTATTATTATTTCTTGTTCTACTCTTTCCTGGTTCATAAGTGTCATTTTTAGTATTATTAATTGAGTATGTTATTAAACTTTTGCTTTACTCCACAAGTTTCAAATTGGATGTTTAAACTTTTTATTTATTACCTTATCAATATAATACACGATTTTTATTATGACTTTAAACTCACTGATGACAAGTGCTTAGTATATAAGATAACTTGTTTAACCAGTGGAACATATTTCATAGACAAGGAACTTATTTCACCAGGTGAGGAAAAATCTCACAAATCTAGAACTTATTTCACCAGGTAAGGAACAAATGTCACAAACATGGAACTTATTTCACTAGGTAGGGAACAAATTTCACCAACCCAGAACTTATTTCACCAGGTAAAGTGTGGAACTTATTTCATATAGATGGAACAAATTATATAGAAATTGTCTGTGAAAAAAGTTCTCCCAGAACATATTTCCTGTGAAATTAGTTCCACTGGAACTTTTTTCACAGGAACAAATTTTGGCTCACACATACAGTTATGAGCTGATTCAAAGTAGGTTAAACAATGTTATAAAGCTCAGTCACAAAAAAATGTAATTCTTATTTTTATTTAAAATTGGCTTAAATTCAAAAGAAAATCATGATTAGAAAAAATGTGAAGACATTACCTTTCTTCCATCTCTCTACACTGATTGGTGAATAATCAGCCAGGGCACAAGGTGTTCCCAAGACATAGGAGTTTATTCCAAGTAAGTTAAACAGATCTGTCTTTTCCTCAGTAGTGAATGTCTGTCCAGATGTTTTGCCAATACTGGTCAGGTGACTAGGCAATGAAAACCCTGAAATAAAATAATTCTGCCTTCAATTACAAGGTCTAAATTGAATTCCCTTACATGATGATATTTGAGAATAGAATACACTGTCAATTTGTATGTATGTATGTACTGGTAAATTTCTTTGTTATCTGAAGAACCCCTCGAGACCTGCGAGGGTACAGTGGAATCCATGTACACTCCCTATCGGGATTAATAGAGATGTTTCACTAATGTATTATTAATGTTGACAATCACAACCCCAAAACAAGGGAGTGTTAGGACACCGGGCAGAACCTGTTTCTATGGTGGAGGGAGCCGAAGCACTCGGAGAGAAGCACCGGGCTGATCGGGGGGAACAGATAAACAGAAGAGATATCAGCAGATTGATCTCCAGGTCAAAGTTAGGAGCAACATGACCAACCGAGCGAGGCCCCCAAAGTACCCATTCTAGTTTAGACTCAGGTCTGGGTACCATAGACGTATGTGAGAGGTTGAAAATCACCCTTCTGATCTACTCATATTTTAAGAACCCCAAGTGAGAATCTAACCCGGGACATTCAGCACTGTAGCCATAGGTCTTAACCACTAGACCATGAATTTACATAATTTGTATTGACAAACAAGGGTACACAGAAGAATGTTTTTTTGTTTTGTTTTTTTTTTTGGGGGGGGGGGGGGGGGGGGGGGGGGGGCAAAATATATTTATCTCACTGAAGACTTTTTTGGTGCCATTAATTTTGTTTTTGTTTTCTGAACAGATAATCTCTAGAAAACTTATTTTTGTTTTGATTTCTGAATGCTCTAATGCTGTCTTGCAAGAAGTCATTCAGTATTATATCTCTGTATATTATTTGAAATAAGACTACTTTATATTTTCATGATTTTGTAATTTGTTTTATGTATTGATATATTTAAGGACAGATCTAAGTTAGTCAGTCATCTTCAAGACAATTAATATTTGCTACAATTTTCTACTCAGTTAAGACACGACAAATCAGTTGGTCTCATTTGGGATTACTCTCCTCAAATATAATGTCAAGATTTTTTTCATCACAAGCTGAATAATTACTATCCCATTTTCATCAATACCCTACTTCCTTGAAATAAGAAACATAGTCTTAGTAAAATAAGTTGTAGGACAATAAAATAAGTTAACTTACCTGCTGTGGAATATGGTAAATCCCAAGCACATTGTCTCCATGGGATCATAGCATCCATAAAGGCATCCATTTCTATCCCACATACGGAGGAACTGTTGAAACATATCTGGATTTTAAGGTTGACTTTGTATTGACGCTCTACTGGGAAATTCTCTATTTTGTATCTACAAGACAAATATTCATAAAACAAACTACTCAATGATTAATCAATAAAACCCCAAATTCAGAATTTGAATTAATGTCCTCTCTCAAAATTTTATAAAGAATAGCCCAATTGATTCCATTGTTATATTCATTATTATATATGACGGCTACATTATTGCATGAAGGACTAGTGAAAATTCACCAATTAATCATTTGAAATTGGCTTGGGATTTGCCTATCTTGATAACAATAAGCTTCCAGCTGATTGGCTCTCTCATACAGAGAGCACCAATCATATTTCCTCTATTCATGAAATGTTTTTACTGTAAAAAACGTCCAGGCACTTTCAAGTAGGATTTTCAATAAGGGGGAATGTTAGTAAAATACCAATATTTCTTTGCAAAAATGTTTTAAAACTGTGTTTTAAATAATTCAACACATTATCTGTTTCAAACGTTTTAATAAGTTCATAAATTAAAATTCTACTTACGTCAACTTTACAACTCCTTTCAAATTAAACTTCTTCTCCACATCTGTAACAATAATTAGAGACCATTCAAATCAGCAAATTTGAAAACAATCACATCTTAGTTTTTTATTAACTTTTGCAAGTTATAGAACTTTTTATTCACTTTACTGGCCAAGTCTATGAAAAAGAAAAAAAAGGGGGGGAAGTTATGACCAATTCATTTCTAAATCCAAATTTAAAATTCAGTTAAGAAAAACTGAATTTTGATCAAACTTTGACAAAATACTCATAGCACAAATAACATAAGATAGAGTAATGATCTTATTAAACAAATAAACTACCAGAATAAAAGGGTTGAAAAGTCAAATATTCTTTCTCTATACATTTCCTTTATCAAAATAAATTATTTTCACAAAATAAAATGTTTCTACAGTATCTAAAGCTACATAAAAGAGGCACAAGTGTATATATCATCATGTTGGGTTTTTTTCATTTTCTAGGAGGGGCAAGAGATTCAATAAAACCAAAACATTGAGTGTTTAGCCAAAGGTAATATCTTTGGTTAGCTTGCTTGTTTGCTGAACCATGAAGTCATTATTAGGTAAGGTATACTACCTCCTGTCGAAGTAGCCAAGTCCTACAGACAGATAGAATAGTTATCTATCGGGCTAAACTAATCTTAAAGGAGGGTAAGATGGTTCAGCAACAAACAAGCTAACTAAAGATAAATACCTTTGCCATCAAACACATTGAAATCAGCTGTAATAATGGATGAATTGCCATTTAAAAAAGGATAATTACCAAATATGCTATCATCAGTCAAATCTAACTTTAGACTAAATCGTTCGATGCCAATTGTCCCGATGTTTGTGCATGGATCTAGGTCAATGTATGTGTGGAATGGACGTCCCAAGAAATCAACATCAGAACAGAAATCTACAGCTGTACACACTTCAGCAATGGATCCTACTGACGAGGAATGGAGTGATGCCATGGGAACATCAAGTGGACACACTGTAAAAATATTCAGATATCATATATTCACTATATATCTTATAACAGTTTCAACATATATAAATATTTTAATTTTCTATTTGATGTCAAAACTTGAGTTACACATGCTTATAAATATTGTTTTCCCCTTTATGATCGGTGATTTTTATACTTTTTAAAATTTTATGCAACTAAAAGAGCAGGAACTGCTTTCCCTTTCAGACCAGCAAGGGTGTATGCCCAGTTCTGAAATGGGGTCATAATGACTAATCTGTAATTTTCTGTTTTGTGGTATGTTGTATATATTTTGTCCTTTTTTTTCTCCATGGTGTTAATGTTTGTACATTTTGTACATGCGATTTTTTAATGCCCCATTGTATCTCCATTTTTTTCTTTTTCTATTTCAAATATCAATATATAAATATATATGATCAAAATGCAGGGAGAATTTTTTTTTACCATTCTTCCATCCGGCAACAGATGGACTGTACTTAGCTCCTGATGGTTGACACTGTGTAGGAGACATCATTTCACCAATTTTTAGGAATTCCAGTAAACTTGATGCCATGGCAGGGTTCAGTAGTGATCCTTGTGGTATGTTATGATAAGTATACCAGCTATTTAAGTTGAATCCTAAAAATAATTATTTAGATTTTCATTTTTAAGGAATGACTGTAATATTTTTTCTGTCTATGAAGAAATAACATAAAAAATGTGGTGCACACTGAATAACCCGCATAGCGAGTTATTTAACAGTGTTCACCACATTTTTTATGTTATTTCGAATAGACAGAAAAAAATATTACAGTTATTACTTATAATTTAATTCTAAATTCAATTTTAAAATGGAGTAAACCTTGAAAAAACGTTGATGACATCACGGTCACATGACTAAATTATGTCTATGGGCTGATAAACAAAATGACGTCAGCCAACCAGAAGATGTGTAGCATCCAAAATTAAATTATTAGAGAATCAACATGACATTAAAAGCTTAAATATTTTTGAAAGTTGCAGTCTAATCTCATTTTACAGAGTTAATAAGAAATCACAAAAATCACTAAACAATGTCTTATTCCTGAGAGAATTAAGGAAGAGGGTAGTCCCTAGCTTGCTGTATAACTGCTTTATAATGGAAGGAATCACAGTTTCATTCAAAATATACATTGAAGTCATGTGAAAATTGTCTTCAACACCTTTAACTTTTGGTATTTAATTTGTCTATACCGCTATCAACATATACCAGTTGAAATGCAAATGTGTTCCTTTTAGGGCTTACCATGGATATGAGGGGTTATGAAGAGACGTCTTCAATCTCCAATAACCAACATACTTTCTTTGTGTAATGGTTTATAACAAATGAATGTATGGTTTTGCTCATAGTTAAAGGCTATACACTGCCCTATAGGTGTTTTCATGCTTGTCATTGGTCTCTGGTGGATATTTGTCTCATTGGCTACATATACAACAATAAAAGACCTGTAGAAAAAGTCCAACAAAACCCTTCCCTCAATCATTTTCATAGAATATTTCTAACGTTCTATAAATTTTAAAATTCCATCAGATTTACCTGGTACTCCATAATCTGTATCATAATCACAGACAGGAATGGGTAGAACTTGTCTCTTGAAGAGTACAAAGGTTACGTACTGTTCACTTCTGTCTAAGTACATACTCATGTTCAGGTCTACACGGAAATACTCATCATCTTCACTATAGTCAACTAGGAAACTGTAACACAATTTTTTCAATATTAGAATTCTAAGAAAAAGAGGTAAAGACAACTGTATTGTATTAAAAGCTTTAAGGACGTCCATCGGTAGTTTTACTGGCGCAAATACGTGTTTACCTGTCTCCGCCTATTTGTTTCAATACGTCTTTTTTAATTTTAACTGATAATTCATATATCATGGATTTATTTGATTTTGTTGGAGAAAAACTTTCCAAGGTACTTTATTACTAAATTATTTATATATATATAGATTCTACCACTGCATCAAGTGTAATACGATATTTTTCCACTCGAGACAGTTAAATTTTCAAAGGAATAGGGGCATTAAGGCCTAGTTTTGGCCCAAGAAAATAAAATGTTTGATAACCATTTCAAATTGGCACATAATGTTTAGAAATGCATCGGGTCAAGAAATATAAATGAAAAACATAAAGATTTTTTTCTGATGACGTCACAATTACGTCATAATATGTACTGTTTTCACAAAAACGATGAAAAATACAGAATTTATGCAGTTTTCTATCTTTATTTCCGTTGTGGAAACATCCTGCGCAGCCAAGAAACAACAAAATAATTTAACAGAAGCTTTATTATAACTATTGGCATAATCTCACCAAATATAAAGTTGTTTCTTTGGTGCGCACATACTTTTTCAATCAAAAATATACTTAAAATTTTATGAAAAAACAAGGAAAATCACGAAATTTAACATAATATGCAAATTAAGTCATGATTTGTTGCCATGGTAACTTGTTCGATGTCAAATTTGTTTTGTTTTTCTTAGTACCTTATACCTTAGTCAACTTTTTAGTTATTTAGGAATATGTATGATAACTTTTAAATTTGCAGTAATTTTTGGGCCAAATAAGGGCCTTATTGCCCCTACTCCTTTAAAACGCGAGGCTTGCCCGAGCATTTTAAATATTTAAAATTTAACTGTCGAGAGTGGATAAATATCGTATTACACGAGATTTAGTGGTAAAATCTGTTTCTCTAATGATTTTCTAACATTATGCAGGCAAACTTTTCCCTTCTTTTCCAATGATCTGCAAAAAGATGTGTTCTTTCTATGTGACGTCATTAGGCATGGTCGCCTTTTTTCATGCCGTCACAATAGGAATTTCAGAGGAAAGCAAGAAAATTTGACGTCATAATCGGATTTTAACCAATGAACAACTGAGATCAAACGAACCACACATTGATTAAATTTTTTTTATACAATGGGTGCAGAAAGGGATAAATTGACGAAGAATTAGAGAAACTAAATTATGTGCTTTGGCTCTGGCTTTTTTATTAAATAAGTTTGAATTACATAAACATGTAACTGTCTTATGACTTCAAATTAATGTATAGGAAAGAGACAGGGTGGCTTTTTTTAAACACAAACATCCTTTACAAAAAAATCAAAATTCTAAATAAATTTTGAAAATTTCTTTAGCAAAACACAAGACCCTTCCATTGTTTTTTGGTTCATACAGCTTCCCTTATCCCTCACACATGCCAACCAACATTTTCATTTCTGGAACGACTTTAAACATTGCAAAACTTACTCAAATATGTAGGCATCTAACAAATCTCTTTTATCTTTCTGACCTATAAAATAACATAAACATTTTTTAAATGTAAATAATTATAACATTGATTACAAAACAAACTGTGATTTTTCAGTCAAATAAAAACCTATAAATCACATTTGAAATCTATGATGTATTTTTGTATGTTTGTTAACATTATCAAACTGCTGCAAACAAAGTCCCATCAACACAAAAGCGAGAAAGTGAAAAAATATGGCATTTCTACTTTATTTACATTAACATACTGCCAACCCTCCTGTTTTGAGTGGGAGACGCAAAGGACAAAATTCCAGAAATCTCTCACATCCGGGTCAGCCACCCCACAGGAGTTTAGAATCCCCTGCTTTTGTATATTTTGACCTGGAATAACCAGCGTTCCTAATTCTCTGTCTTTTTCAATACTTTCAATAAATCAAAGTGATGGAAATCACTCATGGAAAGATTAGAAGAGTAGTTTGAAAATTTCATGTTAAGGTATAGTGGGGGAAAATGAACATTAATAAAGCACATTGCTGAAAATTGCATTAACAGCAGGTCTTTGGAAGGTAAAGTGCTTTTCCAGTATGAGAATAAAATGAGCTCATTTAATTAAATAATATGGGTTTCCTAATTTGCACAATTTTATTTAAACTGCAGTTTATATCTTATCCAAATAATGTTGCCTGTTCTGAACATGTTTCAAAAAAACAAACAATTGCAAATCAAAAATTCTTCTAGTAAATGCTTCCAACTATCATTGTAAGCCATAAAATCTAGACCAACAGCTAAGAACTTTAAAGTGTCAACAAAAATAATCTAAATATGTTGTTTTGGGGCTTTTTTTTGAGTTGAAACATAGGTCAATATATGACATTGAAGATTAAAAGTTGTAGAGTGCCTTTTGATCAATTTTTAATGTATTTCTCAAAACAGGGCATTGAAAATGTACTTTTTCAATGTAAACAAATTTAAAAAACTTGGGATTCTTTCTTGATCGCAAAAATATACATTCACTTCTAGTAAAAATTCAAATAACTAAAATAGACATAATGATTGATAGGGAATAAATTAATAAACAATGGTTTGTTTTAATTAAAAGTTTTAAAATTTTAAAACTGTTTCAAGCCAATTCCTAATGATAAAAAATAAGTGAACTAATATAAATTGTTGATTGATTACAGATGATTATTGGAAATTTATCAAGTAAATTATAGGCCTTACTTGAATCTAGGAACAGTAATCTAGTAAATATATATGTTCCTGCTTGAATAGCTTTCATATATTCATATTTATATTCATATTCATTTTTTTAAAAGATCGTGTTAATCCATTGATCATTTATATTTCAGACATAATTTACAGAATCACTTTATGTATTGTAGATCAAAAGTAATAGGCAATAAATAAATCTATCATCCTTATATATATCAAACATCTAATATATATACATTTGTGTAGTATTCAATTATGAGGTCATATATTTGTATATTGAAGTTGTATATTGAAGGTTCTAATTATGTAAGACAGGTTGATAAGTAATGTGGTCAATTTGATTGACAGTTTAGGAGGTGGGGCATTGTAATTAAAGGTCCATCTTGTCTCCGATTGTTTGGTGATAATGACAGTTGTCAATCATTATAGTATTGTATCAATACCCAATTACTTAATCAAAATGTTATAAAAAAAAAAGCCTACATATTAACACACCTTAGTAACATACATTCTTGGATGAACTGCTCCAAAAATATACCATTTTTTTTCAGTTCATAAGTGTATTATGTGCACATACATGAGAATTATAGGGAACTATATTTCAGTGTGGATACATTTAGTAAAAGTAGCTAACCTGTCGTGTTGTTAGGGAGGCCAGTGCCTTAGTAAAGATTTAGAACAAGTTCTAATCTTTCCAAAAATGTATGATGTATGTACAGAAACTTTAACTTACCCCAGGCGTAGGTCAGGAAGTCCAAATCAATGACAAGCTTCTCTATACCAATCTTGAATGACCTTTCACACATATTAAGGTCAAAGTAAGCATGTAATGACTTCCGAAGGAGGGGTATATATAAACAGAAGTCGATGTAAGTACAGCGTGACGCAATGTGACCCTTTGGTGTGGCTAGAGATAATGGAGTCAGTGCTGTTAGGTTACCTAATCCTCCAATACATTCTGAAATAAAGAGAACATTATGTACATGTTTAACTGTTAAATATGGCTAACTTATCAGACCCCTGCTTTAAGTATTCGGTAAAAAAGTAGTTAGTAAGGAATGGATTCGAGATCTCATCACATGTATAAAAAAGAAGATGTGGTATGATTGCTATGGAACAACTATCCACAAGAGATCAAAATGACACAGAAATTAACAACTATAGGTCATCGTACAGCCTTCAACAATGAGCAAAGCCCATACCGCATTGTCAGCTATAAAAGGCCCTGAAATGAAAATGGAAAACAGTCTTATTTATATAAAAAAAATAATAATTAAAAACAAATATGTAACACATTAAACAAACAACAACCACTGAATTACAGGCTCCTGACTTGGAACAGGCACATACATACATAATGTGGCGGGGATAAACATTTTAGCGGGATCCCAACCCTCCCCCTAAACTGGGACAGTGGTATAACAGTACAACATAAGAACGAACTATAAAAATCAGTTGAAAAAGGCTTAACTCATCAGATGGACAAAAATACAAGTGGACGTGGCCGGGTACTTGTACATGGTTTGTTTGATCATATTGAAGAATGCACTGATTTATAGTTCCTGAGAAAACTGCAACAATATTTCATACATTAATTGCCATTACAAACAAGAATGTGTCCTAAGTACATGGATGCCCATTCCCAGTGGACCATGAAATTGGGGTAAGAACTCTAATTTGGCATTAAAATTAGAAAGATCATATCATAAGGAACTTGTGTACTAAGTTTCAAGTTGATTGGACTACAACTTCATCAAAAAAATATTCCAGTACACTTTATGTGTAAACAGGAAGCTGATGACTAATGAATTTGAAAATATATAGCATAGTTTTGAAAGCTCAAACGAAACTTTTTACACCAATTTCAGTAAGCTAAGATTTGTAGATGCAGAGAAAAGTTAAACAAAATATTCTGTGATTGACAGAAAGCTATGTTAACTACATAATCCTGTATGTAACATAATCATGCCCAATTGACAGATCAAAGGTTCTATAATTATACTACAACATCTGTACCTTTACAACCTTCTGTTGTGATCAATACATATAAATAAACTCACCATCTCTCCAACCCTCAGGATCGCCTGGCAGTGATTGGTACATTTGACTGCTAATGTCACATTGTGGATCTTGTAGGTATTCAGCTATACCAAGTCTCTCTAAAATCTGCTTAACTACAATGTCTGTCAATTGGTTTTGTAGGGAAAGCCCTTGCCTGGCCAAGAAATCGGAGGCTGAGAAATTGTTTAAACTGATGCTCCAATCACAACCAATTTTTGGAAGATACAGGTCTTCGACAATCATCAAGGTTATGTCGCACGCTTCTCCTTCTTCTAAACAGACACTGGCATTCATACTAACAATGAACTTCTTTTCAGCTTGTAGATCAATCACCAGAAAGCTGCATGAGAATTATTAACCAAAATTATTAAGATCCATGGATTTTTAAATTATTTTTGCAATTCAAAATATAAGTACAAACAAACAATATTGTAAAACTGTAATTGTTGAAAAATAAATGTAACTGTTATTTATTGTGAAATTGAATTGTCCTGAGTTTTAGCTATTATTAAACTAAAACTAAAGAAACAGAACCTTAAAAATAGCAAAACCACAATTAAGGTAAACACATAAAATTCTAAATTATTTGTTATAAATTAGGTCATTGGTATTCTCAATAAAGTTGTTTCATATTTTTTATGTCAAGTCCTTTTATAGCTGAATATACAGTATGAGTTTTTCTCATTAATAAAGGCTATACATTGTCCTAATACTGCTTACATCCATTTCATTTGAACTTTGGTGGATAGTTGTCTCACTGGCAATCCTACCTTGTTTTTGTAATAATACATTATGATTAATACTATAACATCCATATGTGTCTGTCATTGTATTATTAACAAAAAGATATATGGTGTTTTTATTCATATCAGTAATTTAAAATACTGTTATAAATCTATAATACTCACTCTAAAAACATCATGTTGCCCAACTTAACATTTTTCCGAAGACCTGAAAATGTAAAATGACATGATAAGGCATTCATTAAAATTTATTTCAAACTCTTCTTTCATATTCATAAATGAAGCCAAAGTAACAAGTGGAAGTTCTTCATCAGATAGTACATCATTAATATTACAAAAAAAGACAAAATAAAAATTATAATAAGATACTTATTACTGCTGTTTGATCCAAATGACTGCAATGTGAACATCACTTTTTTGTGGCAAAATCTAGAAACCATTCATCCAAGTTTAAATCCATTACAATTTTAAATATTGTAACCTTGGTCAATAAATCTTTCAGCGGATGGTTTACAGAACTTATAATTTGATGTCAAATTATATATATATATAGCAGTCAACCAAAACACAATTTGGTGTTATTCACAGGAAAATTCTGGTGGGAGAATCATTGTGCCAAGGCAAAAAAAAGCCCCTCTGTCTCAAAAAAAAAATTGAAATTGGATCAAAAAGCTGGTATGGTCCAACTCTTTCTTAACTTTCAATTAATTAAACTTACCACTATCAAATGAAAAGAAGGCTTCATCCACTCCAAAATGATCTATTCCTGCCTTGATTCTGTACTGACATCCATCTAACAGTATGTAGAAATGGAAGGACTTCTTAATATAGTCAATCTGTACACAGCATTCTACTCCAGTACAATAATCTGGTATGTGACATGTTACAGGGGTGTCGTCAGGTATCTTGGGTAGTGTCAGATTCAAAGGACAATCTGGAATTATAATATTATTGTTTAATATATATATGTGGTCATTTTCTTCCCTGCTTCTTATTTAGAAGTTATTAGAAACAGGATGTCCACACCTTTTTGGAATATTCTCTGCCCATATACTTTGGGTGGATCAATCAAAGGTATAAAAAAAAGCAGTACAAACTCTCTCTCGCCAAAGTTGATAATATTGGTAGAGTTACAGTAGTCCTGTATAGACAGATTGTTTTAGTTTTTTTCAAGTCTGTGAAGGAATTTCATATCCAGAACATACACACCACACAATAAAAGCCTGATTTAATATGACCAAGAGAAAATATAAGAGGTCAAAGCCTTACTTATAACTTTCCTCTCTGTACTGTAAAAGTTTGTATTTCAATCTCACACTATTATTCCACCAAAAACAGTTTGTTTTCGAAATCAGCTCATATTTGAGTCTATTATCATCATTCTTTTGACTAAAAAGTACTGACCTTTACTCCATCCATCCGTTGATGGAGCATAAGGGGCACTACTTCTGCTACAGGATGGATCTTCCATGTATTGTTTAACTCCTGTTGCTTCTATGAACAGATCAGACACAAACTCTGGCATAGCATCTAAATTTAAAACAGTGTCTACTACTTGATTTTTCAAGAAGTCAGATGCTGATATGTCTGAAAAAGGAAATTAGTTATTAATCAAAACAGTGAAATGAACAGACTGAATCCTAGTTTGATTTTAACATGGAAGTAATTTTGCAATAAAATCACAATAAATAAGTCTTTGATGCACAGAGAGAGAGAGAAAGAGAGAAAATAATGGCAAAAAATTCTGAATTTAGAATACATTCATCATATATAGTGCACTTTTTTTCTCTTCTTTTCTTTAGGAGGAGGGTGTTACCTGCAGCAATTACAAAACATCTTATGAATTTAGACATATAAATTCACAAATAAACCATTCAAATACTTACTCGGTAAGGTGAATTTAGTTTCCAGATTACACAAAGGTTTTGGTAGCAGTATATCTGTCAAAAGCTCCACCGAAAGAATGCAATCCGCTTTATTATCTAGACATAATGATACTTTAGCACTTAACAGAAACATCTTTTCGGTCTTCAGATCATCAATTTTGAACCTACAGTGAATACAGATAAAAATATGAAAAGAAACAGACACAAGGAAATACAGTAAAATCAAACAGTTACTAAAATATATAGAATGTTCTATAAAATATCATGATGTAATAATTTACAGATTTTCTGCAATGAGTATATAAAAAAGAAGATGTGGTATGATTGCCAATGAGACAACTATCCACAAAAGACCAAAATGACACAGACATTAACAACTATAGGTCATCGTACGGCCTTCAACAATGAACAAAGCCCATACCGCATAGTCAGCTATAATAGGCCCCGATAAGACAATGTAAAACAATTCAAATGTTGGCAAGTGCAAAATATTAATGACTTATGATTGGACGTCTACCTGTGTTTATGAGATGAAGAACAGTAATAAAATTACTTTTCTTTTTCTTTTTTTTTTTTGTCAAGTGTGGTGATATGGTGTCATGAACATAATACATGCATAGTTGTTCCCAGAATTGCATTACTAAAATATAAGCAAACAGTATTGATAGGATGTTAGGGAAAAGAAGGGAGGAGGTGTCTTACAGATCAGAAAATCTCACTTTCATTATTGTGAAGCTGCTGAACAAATATGAAGTCCTTCTGTTCAGAAGTTTCTAAGTGAAGTTTGACAAAATATTTGTTCAACAAACAGCCAGCCATGGAAGGACAAACAGAAAACCAAATGGAAGAACAAACAGACAGCCAGATGGAAGAACAAACAGACAGCCAGATGGAAGGACAAACAGACAAACAAACAGCTAGATGGAAGGACAAACAGCCAGATGGAAGGACAAACAGCCAGCAAGATGGAAGGACAATCAGACAGCCAGATGGAAGGACAAAAGGCCAGCCAGATGGAAGGACAAACAGACAGCTAAATGGATGGAACAACAGACAAACAGATGAAGGACAACCAGACAGACAGATGGAAGGACAAACAGACAGCCAGATGGAAGGACAAACAAACAGCCAGATCGAAGAAAAACAGACAGCCAGATGAAGGGAAAAACAGACAGATAATGTGATTGCAAAATAGCCTATCTTCTAGAATTAATTCACAAAATAATGGTATAAGGAAATATCATAAATGATTTAAAAATACATAGTGTGAATTCATACAAATAAAATAAACTCACGTCAAGCGAATAACATCTGACAGACTTATAATTTCCTCTGTTCCAAAATCATAATCCAATAATTTCTTGTTGTATGGTAAATTCTCTATTCCTGCTAAAAACTCATAATTACAAGCATCCAAAGCTATGTAGAAATTAACAGAGAGATCTAAGTCAGCTATATATAAACAGCATGTAACACCAGTACATGTGTCCATTAGGCTACAAGTCAGTGGTTTATCGGAAGGTATTGCTGGTAACTCAAATGGCAAGGTCAAATTGCACTCTGAAAATAAAAATGTAACATGCTTGATGATTGATAAGTTGATGCAAAATGGCTATTTCATGTTCAAGTGCTTTACAATTTTATACAATATAAACTCATTGGTTATTTTACTATTTAGGCCCAGTAAAATTTGAGATTAAGAAACAGTTACTTATGACGTCAAACTTTACACTAAAAGTTTAAAAAAAAATGCTCATTTTTAATTTTTTTTAATAACTGTTTAAATAATTGTTCTGAACTTGATGCACATTCTATAAGATACAGTCATTTAAAAAAAAAAAGGATTTTGATAATAATTTCTTTGAACCAATTCCTAGAGGATCATAAAGCATCCTTAATAACATATGACATTACTGCCCTACACACCAATGATGTACAAGAGAAGTAAGTAAAGTAGTAATAACATATGACATTACCGCCCTACACACCAATGATGTACAAGAGAAGTAAGTAAAGTAGTAATAACATATATGATGTTCCTAGTTCAAACTTCAGTTTGTTTGCATCAAACGATATTCAAAATATACATACTGTTTGTCCATCCATTGACGGATCCAGCAAATGGCGCTGCAGTCCTGCTACAAGATGGAATCTTCAGATATGGTGTCATTCCCAGAGCTTCCAGCATCTTGTCACGAAGTAGTCCTTCTACAGCTCCACTTATATCATACTGAGCTTTAAAATCACTTAATGAGAAATCTAAAAAAAATGAAAGTAGTTTCAACATTCCCTTTCATTCAATTACAGCATGAGTACAGGCTTATCAAAATTGTTATCAAAAAGATGAGGTGTAAATATCAAAGAGGCAGCAACCCCTCTACACAAATACTGTGGAATCATTTATTTTCGTGGGTATCAATTTTCGTGGATTGCTAGAAACTTACATATTCGTGGATATTTGACTTCGTTGTTTTGCCAATCTCTGTAACAAACATATTGAAATTATATTATTCGTTGAACAATATAATTCGTTGTTCACCTATGCCCACGAAACCCACGGAAATTGATATCCAACGAATAATAATGAATCCACAGTAGTGGTTTTCAAAAACAGACATCAAGCTTCTACACAATATGTCAATCTAGGGGTAGAAATAAGCAATCATATCTTACTGGCCAGAATGACAAGTCAGCTTTACAATTAACTGTTCTTTATGTTATCTTTCTTGATTTGCCAAAAATTTCCTATTAAATTGTACTACAACAAGTCATTGAAGACTGATCAACCATTTCAAGTTCTTAGTTGCTCATTTCATGCTCTGATTTTATCAAATTCTGAACTTCTATGTATATGGCGGCTTCAACCTATTTTTTCTAAGGAGAAGGGAGGTAAATCTTATGAATGAATGACATCAACTTATATCTCACCAAGGTTTGGTATTGTCCAATCACATCCAAGTTTAGGAAGTTTGGTGTTTTCAAATACTGGTATAGACACCAGACATGCTCCAGTCTCCTCAAAACAAACACTTAAGTTCATGTTTAACATATATTTCTTCTCAGCCTGCAAGTCATAAATGACATACCTGCAAAATATAAAGTTTAAAATTTAACTTTTATATTGACAAATTAACAACCGCAGATTAATGCTTATTCTCAGAAAAGCATTTGAATACAAAGGCTCAGCTAGGCCATGTGAAAATTTCCAAAAAAATCTTTGGCTTGCAGGAGTTATTACTTAAATATTTCTATAAACCAAATACAGGAATCTTTAGCCTAGGAGAAGCTTAAACAGGATAATGAAAAGTCAATTATCTAAATATTTTTGCCCAATACACAAAAACATTGTATATTATATACATTGTATGTAAATGAAAGCTTAAAACAAGCAGTAACAGTAACAGAGTTATTGACAGGCAAGGATTGTATGGCGATAAGTTGATAAGTTGATTTGTTGCAAAGCAAAATTTCTGCACCTGTTCAGCTACCAATTTGCTGATGGAAGTCCAAACTTGTCACCTTTTGTCCTAATCGACCCATTTTTAAAAACCCATCTATTGCATTTATTGTTAATTTGTTTTCTTTCTTATGAAAGTGGTCTTATGAAGCAAGTCCGGTCACAGATACCACTTATCATGATAATAACGCTTGTCATTTCATGTCTCCTGCCTCACTTTGTACTCCTGTTTTCAAGCCTAATAATTTGACTTTCATGGGTCATGCTTACCAAAACTTGGCCAATCTTAGTAGCTAAGATAAGACCCACCAAGAATTATTAAAGGAATGACTGTAATATTTTTTCTGTCTATGAAGAAATAACATAAAAAATTTGGTGCACACTGAATAACACGCGTAGAAAACCATGAAAAAACGTTGATGATGTCACGGTCACATGACTAAATTATGTCTATTGGCTCATAACAAAATAACGTCAGCCAATCAGAAGACCCGTTACATCCAAAATTAAATTATTTGCTACTGTATGATTAGCAAACAGTAATCAATCAACCAGAACTTATTCAGTATAAAATTTTTAGGAACAGAGTAAAAACGTGTAAAACCTTTACAAGTAAGAGAGTGTGTAACATAAAGTATACTTACTCCATTTTGAGGACTTGTAATATTGACATAGTCTTTTTCTCACCTGAAAATATAAATAAAATTTCAATAATAACTTTTTCAAAGCCTCTACAACCCTATCTTGTGGCATCAAAACCTTGGAAAACATGGTTAGAGAGAATCTGAACCCAGACTGTAACCTGTAGTGTGAATAACATGTTATATCAGTGCTGTATCTTCAATTAAAGTGAAAAAATTGTTTTTCTAATTTACTATAATTTGTGTATTTTTAATGGCACTCATTTCTTATATCTAAAATCTGTTTTAATATAATTTCCAATGATCAATTTTCAAATACCACTGATGATCACATTCATATTTCCCAAATAAAGACTACAAGACTTCAAAGTTATTTAAATGCCAATTCTTTAAAATAATAAATAGATAAGAATCATTGATTCTACAGTAAAATAATGAATCCAAAATACAACTACTGTGTATTCAAAAAGTATTGTGTTCAATTAATGTGATTCACAGAACTCAAGACAAAAATATGAGGTTTACTCTTTTGATCTATCAAGACCTTAAATTAGTTTTAGGTCATTCTGTCTTACTTTTTTATATTGGCAATAATAATATTTTATTTATTGATCAAATGACCTACAATTTCTATTTCTTAGCACCCTTCCAACAGATGGATACTATTGTGTATCATAATATTTTACAAACATACCCCATTCATAATCTATAAGGGTGAAATTAAAGGCTCGTCTCTCAATACCAATACTCAGCTTCCAGTTACAAGCATCCAACAAGGCGTAAATACGGAACGATTTACCGATCTTTCCTACATCCACACAACAATCAATACCCGTACAATAATCTGGTACATAACAACTGACTGTTCCTCGGATCTTTGGTAAAGTCATATCGGAGGATTTTGGGCAAGCTGTAAATAAAAGAATATCATGTTGTTAGGTTGCTGTCTAAGACATTACTGTCTCCATATTCTGTTGTGTACATATCCCCCTAAATCAGCTCTAATGATAAGAAATGTACATTTATTTAACTAAAGTTTAGATAACTGAAGAATTCTTTCACAAATTATCTAAGGATACCATTTTTTCCAAGCTTCACTGTCTAGGGAAAATGGTGTTTTTCAATGGTGCCATTGTTTTTTCATGAAGACTACTAATTTCAGAAACACATTACTATTGTTTTCTGCACTGTCTGTTAAGCTGTGATCACTTTCTAAACTTATTATTTTGAAAATCATTTTTATCTATACAGGAAACTGGAAGGTTAGCATAATATTAATAAGTTAAGTTGTAAGTTTTTTCTTAAGAATTGTACCCTTGACTGGAAAAATGTACTGTGGATTCATTTATTTTAGTGGGTACTAATTTTTGTGGTTTGAGGAAACTTGCATATTCGTGGATATTTAATTTCATGGTTTTGACAAAGTCTGCATACATTCCTTAAGAAAATTTGTAATTCATTGAACATTTTAAAGTCATGGTTCCCCTATACCCACCAAAATCCACAAAAATTGGTATCCAACAAATATTAATAAATCTACAGTATTTATTCTGTTTAAACCATAATTTTCTCATTGTACCTCCAGCATTCCAACCATCCACAGTATTGGCGTAAACTCCCTCAAACCTGTCACAAGAAGGGTTGTTCAAGAACTGGGTCAGTCCAAAATCATCAAATAATTTATTGGCCAGAGCTGTGGACAAAGACTGTCCTGCTTCTAATCCTTTGTCTCTGACCCAATCAACCAGGGAATCTAAAATAAAAAAAAACAATTTAAAAAATATATATATTTCAATATATGCATGCAGAAATACTTCTCTATTGTAAAAATATTCCTATCAATTTGCCAGTCTTAGCAGTCTTAAACTAGCAGTGATTTTGTGTCATGGATGAATACCCCGTTTCATTCCTTTTCTAGTAAGCTTTCATGAAGAAAAATATGAAACATATTAGAACTTGCTACATAGCTTTTGTCCAGTTTCTTACATTTCTACAAATAAATTTGATATTTTTCTGATAGTTTGCATATTTTTAGGGGAAAATAAATCTAATAATAGACATACTTGTATCGCCATTCCATCCACCCATGTCCAGATCACAAAGTGGTTGTGGAAATTTCTGTTGTACCAAGATGTCAAAACTAAATTGGCAGTCAACATTCACATCCAAACAAATAGACATGGACATATCCACAATTAACTTCTTCTCAAACAATAACTGGTCAATTGTAAATCTATATAACAGGATAGTATTTATATATATTTTTAAATGTTGGATATTTTCTCATTTTTCTGAAGTTACCACTTTTAAAGTCTAACTGTTTTTCTTTCTTTTTTCATTGTTCTATTTTGTTTTATTGCATTTTATATCAAAATTTATTGAATTATAAATCTAAAAACTTCAAACAGGTCACCCTGGTCACATTTTTTTTATTGTCGCATAATTTTTTTAAGCAGGCATTTTTTAAATCATCCTTTCTAGTATCAGTTGTTACTAGCCATGGCATTGTCAGTTTATTTTTGATTTATAAGAATGAATGTCCCTCTGGTATCTTTCGCCCCTCTTTTGTTGAGTTAATGACTTTACAAGTTAAAGACGATAGACAATGACAAATGTTGCCGAGTGTTTTTAAAGCTGACAGGCCCAGGTGAGCTAAAAATACAAACTTACTTTATTTTGATCACAGACTGCAGAGGTATAACAATTTCTTTCCCTGTAAATAAAAAACAAGAGTGCAAACAATAAATCAAAGCACTGTAAGCGCTGTAGGCAGTTAACCAAAAACCAAGCCAAGCATAATTATAAAAACTGTGGCAATGTTGCTTCAATTTTTTTTTAAGATCTTTAAAGAGAACAAACATCAAACATTCATATAATGTACATTTATGTTCATTTAATGAATTAATATTAATCATTAAGGCAAATAATTCATATTTTGTCAAAGTTTTTAAAAGCAACGCATATATCAAGTATATTTTTTCATGGTCATGAGTCTGCAGTGGTACAAGTTTGCAATGATTGCAGTTCTTCTAGTTGATAGTTAACGTCGGTATTAGTTGACTGTTAGTAGTTTAAGTTGACTTTAGTACGAGCTTGTAAAAGTATGAATGGACTTGCTTCCCTGGAAAGAAAACTGAGTTTGTGTTCAACAGTACAAAAGTTATGAGACACAAATCAGACAAATGTTTACTACTATTGAGATCAAAGGTGAGGTCTGATTAACCTGTCCATAGTTTATGTAAATGTCCCCCACCTTCATCTATGATGTCTGAGTTTGGATTAAAATGACAGGTAATTATAAAAACAGTCTTGGGCTTGAAAGATATGTTTTCTTTAAAATGAGCCATATGAAAATGAAAATCTTTATAGGACCAGAAATCATTCAAATTATAATTAAGGTAAATTCTTTAAACCAATTAATTATTTTCCATCAATAAAATTTTATAACTATCAAAAAAATGATTGTAACATAATGCTGTTACGAAGTCTTCCAAACAAAGCTCTCATAATTATTCATTCTCATGGTCGCCTGAAATTGGGCAAGGTCTAGTACACATTGGTTAGGTCTAGCAAAGTGATATGTATATGTGACGCCTATGAGATTGACATTGTATGTCATTCAATCTTTTTGAAATGACAAACAGGAATGAATATGGTTTAGTTTAGGAGTTGGTATTTCAATCTTTTACAAGTTCTCAAAACACACACAAGAGGGGGAGGGGTGACCCTAGGGACTACCCTTATATTTCATTTAATGTTTTATCTTGTCCCATACATGAATATATACGGTTTGGGTGGGGATCTCAACCATTATCAAGTTTTCAAACAGGAGGAGGTGGGGTGATCCTAGTGACTTCCCCTATATTTCATTTGATTTGTTATATTGTCCAATACATAAAAATATATGGTTGAGGGGTGGGGATCTCATCTGTTTCTAAGTTATCAAACAGGAGTGGGTAGGGTGACCCTAAGGACTCTCCCTATATTTCATTTGATTAGTACTCAAACATGAATATATATGGTTTAATTTAAAGGTGGGGATCTCGACTGTTTCCAATTTCTCAATCAGGAGGGGAGGGGTGACTGAAGGGACTCCCCCTATATTTCATTTAATTTAGAGGTGGGGATCCCAACTGTTTCCAAGTTCTTAAACATGAGGGGTAGGGTGACCACAGGGACTTCTCCTATATTTCATTTGATTTGTTATATAGTCCCATACATTAGTATGTATGGTTAAGGGGTGAGGATCTCAAATTTTTCCAAGTTCTCAAACAGGAGGGTGTACAGTGGCTATAGGAACCCCCTTATTATTCCTTTGATTTGAAATATTGTCCCATACATGAATATATATGGTTCAAGGTTGGGGATCTTAACCGATTTATAATTCTCAAACCGGTAGGGGAAGAAAGGCCCCACGAACTCCACCTATATTTCATATGATTTGTTATATTGTCCCATACATGAATATATATGGTTTAGGGGTGGGGATCTCGACCGTTTCCAAATTCTCAAATAGGAGGGGTGGGGTGATCCCCAGGGACTCCCCCTACATATTTCATTTGATTATATATATATTGTCCCATACATGAATAAATATGGTTTAGGGGTGGGGATTTCGACTGTTTCCAAGTTCTTAAACATGAGGGGGTGGGGTGACCCTATGGACTTCCCCTATATTTCATTTGATTAGTTATTTAGTCTCATACATAAATGTATATGGTTGAGGGGTGGGGATCTCATCTGTTTCAAAGTTATCAAACAGGAGGAGGTCGAGTGGCCCAATGGACTCCAGCTATATATCATATTATTTGCTTACATTCAGGTATCATATAATATAGTTGCACTATTTGAGCCCGTCCCAAGTCAGGAGCCTGTAATTCAGTGGTTGTCGTTTGTTTATGTGTTACATATTTGCTTTTTTATATTTTTTTTTATATAAATAGGGCCGTTAGTTTTACTCGTTTGAATTGTTTTACATTGTCTTATCAGGGCCTTTTATAGCTGACTATGCGGCATCGGCTTTGCTCATTGTTAAAGCCGGGCTGTACGATGACCTATAGTTGTTTATGTCTGTGTCATTTTGGTCTCTTGTGGACAGTTGTCTCATTGGCAATCATCTCACATCATTTTTTTATATATGAGAAACTTCCAGCTATTTTAAGGCAGCAACCATTTGATTTTCTGGGGGGGGGGGGGGGGGGGGGGACTATGGTTTTTTTTTTGGAAAAAAAAGTTTGTTTCCAGTTTTTGGAGAAAAA
This sequence comes from Mytilus galloprovincialis, assembly GCA_037788925.1. NCBI lineage: Eukaryota > Metazoa > Mollusca > Bivalvia > Mytilida > Mytilidae > Mytilus > Mytilus galloprovincialis. The sequence continues at coordinate 44,830,676 of CM075342.1, read as the reverse complement.
AATAATTTGTTTTGAATTCTGAAAAAAAAATTGTTTGTTACCCCCTCAGCTGCCACTATATGTAATGCTAAAATTGAAAGAAAAAAATTGTTTTCGACTTGTCGCGAAAAAAAAAGATTGCGGCGAAAAAAAAAGTTTGTACAGAAAAAAAAACCATAGCCCCCCCCAGAAAATCAAATGGTTGCTGCCTAACTGACCTATCAAAATAGAGAAGAAAAAATACCCCTTGAAATTGCAGTAATATGTTTAACTTTTAAAGCATCTAACATGCATTACCAACATTTATCACTGATAAAAAAAAATTTATACTGTTACCAGGAACATATATATTGTTAGATAAACTGTTCCCAGCTGTCACATTGTATTGGTCCAATACAATGGATTTTGACATTAAAATTGGTGTACAAAATATTTTCTACTTTTTCTTTTTTTTTTACATATATCTTTTGATTTTCTATTCTAGTGTTTATATTTATTTACCATGCATAGATGTATTTTGTCACCTGTCTGGATTTTTTTAGCTGATAGCCAAAACCCGGATTACCCTTATCCGGTTCCGGAATCGGATCCGATATTGTAATTGTCTTCTCGCGGCAGCCATTTTTTTTTCAATGTTGTTTTTGACAGATTGTGAGATACGATTTTACTCGGATTTACACATTATTTGTCCGCGATTTTCTGTATAAAGCTTGCGGTTTAACAAATTGAAAATTGCTGTCATGAACAGTAATGATGAAAATAAGTTTGAGATCGTTTATTAGGAAACTTTGGTAAAAAAAGTTATTTTTTTATTTTCTTTCAAGGTCCGTCGGGCATGTCGGGCGTTGTTAGTAACCAAGTAGAAAGTCCGACTGCAAAAGTGGAATGTCGCAGACCTCGGACCATTGCTAATTTGAACCCCTGTGTCCAAATTGAAAAGATACGAAAATTTTGTCTTCTAATTCAAAATTGCCGCCAACAGCGTGATCAGTTGAACTTATATTAATAGACTACTGACGTAGTTGACTACGTATTGACGACAAACAATATTCCTACGACTTTTGCAATTTGGGAAATCTTAACTACTTGTCTTTAGAGATATTCGGCAATTAAATATTTCATACATTTGTTCTTTGACTTCTTAGCCAAAAGCTCAGGGGATAATAAACTACATAAGTATTCCTAATGTGCTCTACTTCCTATGTGCAACTTCAAAACTTTTGGGAAAATCGACGATCATTTAAGTTTTTTCTGGTCATATTTTTTGTAATCCAGAGTGAAAAGTAAGAAAAAACTGTTCAATAAGTTATAAATAACACAGTAGCCAGCTAGATGATAACAATGGCACGTATTTCAGCATTTATTGGGTAGCACACAAATCCAGGGTGCTCGCATAAGGCAGCTTAACTGCCTAAAAATCTAGTCTGCTTTTGTAGAATTTTGTGTTAAAAGTTGGTCAGACCACGGTCTGATTTAAGGTATCACATATGAGAGATTTAAGTTGTTCAACTACTGTATTACTAACCTGTCAACACCCAAGTCGGAATTTGAACCCTGTTTAAGGTTAAATTAAAGGTGCCTTTTGACTTCTTACTCTATTGACAAGAATAAACAGTTTATGAATAAAAGTGATAACTTTTTTTAAATCATAAAAAAGGAGCTATAAACTATTATAGTCATTCACTGCAGTTACTTACCCCATAAATCACCAAAATCTAAGATTTTATATTCAAAGGTAAGTTTCTCAATTCCTCCTCGGATGATGTAACTACAGGTATCAACATACAGGTAAGCATGTAATGAGATATCCAGGTAGTCGTAATAGAAACAACACTCTAGTCCAGTACAGTTGTCCGCAATAAAACAGTTCATAGGTACCGTTATGTTAGGAGGACTGATGACGTCCAAGGGACAGTCTAAAATAAAAACATATTTTATAATTTTCATCTGAAAAAAATCTTTTTGATTTTACTCTGAATTTTCTTGAAGAAGCACATAGAAATTTTTCTCAATATCTGTATAAATTGTCTTTGTAAGTATCAATAACAAAATTAGCTTAACAAAACAAATTGAATTTAAAGTCTAAAATTCTGAATTTGACTTGCTTAATTAGATGGTAGCTAAATATCTATGGCTTATTATAATTTTTACAACATTTAATCAAAAGGAAGTATCTGTATATTAATCCAACAAATTTTACTAAATTCAATCATTTAAAAAAAATCCAATCATAAAAAGTTAAGATTGACCAATGAACCATGAAAATGAGGTCATAGTCTACCTTCTTAAATGTAGAATGCACTTACTGTTTTTCCATCCATATACTGAAGGTTGATAATCATTATCATTACGGGAACATCCTGGATCGTTCAACAACTCATCCAGGCCTAGCTGTTGTAGCAATAGTTGGGCGACATTCTTAGTTAGAGATCCAGTGAAGTCTGACAGGTTAAGTCCTAACTGAGCTCCCCAGTCAATAGCTGAGAAATCTGCAGAAAAGTATATCAGTTTTACTCAATTTTTTTATAATTAATATTGTTTTTTTTTGTTTTTTTTTCTTCAGAAAATGAAAGTAAATAAGTACCATATAGCAGGTTATTTTCGCGTTGTAAAATGTCCCGATTTTCATTAAATAAGGTATACGAAATATTTCGGGGGTTATTATTTTGGCAGATTCAAAATTTTTATCAATACCTTTGCAATTGCCGTTTTAAATTGGAAGAATTTATTTTTGCAATTTTGTTCTATCCGTGAAAATAAGCAAAAGTTTGCAACCCACAAATATAACCCCCTATCAGTATTCTGAGCAAAGTAGAAGTAATTCATTAGTCTTACTGTCAAATTTCCATTGAGAATACCCAAAACACAATATGTCATCCCCAATTTCATTCAGTGGAGTTGTAAAAACAATGGTTCAAAATTCTTTAACCAGGAATCTTGTATATATTTGATTCTGTATTGATAGCTTTGTGAAGGGGGAGGGACCTTTTTTAAAAACATTCTTGATCGAGTCACTGGAACTTTGAGAATAGCCAGTAAAATCATCTGGAATTCAGGATTTAATTATATATCATGATGTGGGAAAAGACACATTATTTCACAGGAATTCAAGATTTAGATTTTTTTCCCTGGAATCAGCACTAGACCTTCTCTCACCCCCAACCACCCCCAGCCAATTAGAATATATCTTACTTAACAAACTCATTGTAGCTGTCATGTCACAGAGTATTTGAGGGATTTCACTTCCTTTCAACATTACAAAGGTTAAGCATTGGTCTTCATTGTCTTCATCAAAACATACACTGGCTGTTAAATCAACAATAAATTTCTTCTCATTGGGTGGTTTCTTCATTACAAATCTGTAAAATAGTCATTAAATTCATGATTTACTTTTAGGTGGTAAATTGCATTTGCTTTTAAAGTTTTAAAATAATGAACAGTTAAAACAAGCAAATAAAAAATTGGACAGGATTTTTGAACATTGCCTTCACATCTTATCAAGCTAATTATGTGATAAACATACAGACCAACAATGTGTCATAAGTCTTCCTATATTTGAGAGGGCCATATAATAATGGTAAAGATTTGTGTTACATTGTATATAGATGTCATGGAATACATATTTTTCCTGAAATATGGAATAAAAAATAATTTCTTTTGTTATGGTAACTATGAGGTTCACTTAAATTGTCACTCCAATTGTTAGACTCAGTGAAAGATCAGTTTTTAATAAGTCAACAAAACCACATATATCATGTATATATGTAACACTCCCAAACGTGTCCTTCCCCCCAAACATGTCCGATTCCCCCAGACGTGTCTATTCTCCCCAAACATGTCCTAAATATTCAATATTGTCCAAACGTGTCCAATAATTATTATTTGACCAAACGTGTCAACTTTAAACGCCATAACGTCTCACGTCTTTTCAACCTAAAACATGTATGTCCAAAATTACATCAATAACTTTCATGGCATTTCTGTGATGGGGGACATAGTTGATGAAGTGGTCATTTATTAGCATTAGTTTGTTCAATGCCGGTTGTTACTGATTACCATAACTGTAACATATGAATTAACTTTTGACTGAAATTGCTTGTTGTCCAGTTACAAGTATTTCATGTTCATTTAGAACAAACATACACATAATTCTAGAACAGATGAATTAATCTTTTATTATGTAAATTATGTGTTACCAATAAACTTTTATTTTAATTAGAATATTGCACGGCGGGCCTTCAGCAAAATTGACTTCACTTTTTTCAACACTTCTGATATTTTAAAAGCTCTCCAAATCATTAAATGTGTAATTATCAGGTTTTAATCCCAACTAGTATTTATCCCGAGTAACCGTAAAAATTTAGGCACAATCCCAAATTCCAGGTATGCCTGATAATATGACCTATCTTCAGTATTTACTGATGTTGTTCAAATAATGCATGAAATATTTGGCACTGGATGTTATGTCTCTTGTTCATGTGTCTTTAGTGATGCTGGAAACCTAAAATTTAGGATAAATACAATTTGGGATTTTCATTTAAAAAATTGAAGAGCGAGTAAAAAGACCGTTTTTTTAATGACTTATGTAAGAAACTATTTTAATCTTCCTATACGTGTAATAGAGGCCGTTTTAAATGAAAGTAGCGGAAATTTAAAACTAGCCGAAGGGACGCTACCACTTTACCAAGGTTATTCTGCTGGATTAAAAAATATATTTCTATTTTTTTAATAAAATAGTAAAATGAGTATACGTTAATAAAAAACAATACCTAAATAACCAACGTATTTATAATATGACCAAGAATTATGATTCCAGTAAAAGAAAAAAATAAGCTAGATATGGACACGTTTGGGTGTTTATACAAATGAAACTTTTACAACTAGATATGTTTTGCAGTTCAGTGACATCGATGTGGACACGTTTGGGAGAATCAGACACGTTTGGGGGGAAGGACACGTTTCTGAGTGTTACATATATATTGAAACAAGACAGTAGTTATATATAATCAGATTTGCACTTATCCTAACAGCTATTCAAAGATTTGTTATTAATTCTACTGATGTTTGATATACCAGGGATAAGTAACTAGTAATTATAAATGATTATAATAACTTAAATTATCTATTATTTTGTTAGAAATGCATGTGAAAATAAAGATTATGTTGCTGCAATACTTACTCTAACTTTACAATTTCTGCAATATTTATGACCACTGGTTTTCCTGAAAGTTAAAAATTATAAATATGTAAGAAAACAATAAAATTTACAAAATACATAAAAGTCAATATTCAAAAATCAATATTCAAAATTCAAATAAATTTGAATTATTCATTAGAAACTAGACACAGATGATGCTTTGGGGTATGCTTTAATATAGTGTAGAAAGCATTACATTAAGAAATTGGTGCTGTTGAAGTATAAATTGCATTGTTTGTGTCTGAAAGACATTTTATTTCCTATAACACCCTGTTATTAGTGGGTCTCATTGGGGTGTAAGTGTGATGTGGGATTGCCGATTTTATGTAAGCATGACACAGGAATGTCAGATTATTGTACCATGAAAACGGGAAATGAAGTCAAGCGGGACACAGAAAATAACAAAAAAATGAAAATTGCTTACATACATAGTGTAAGCAGGATATGGGAATCTGACAAAACAGTAAGCAGGATCCGGGATCATAACCCCCAATGAGACCCCCTTATTAGATCTTTTATTACTCTCATACTCCATATTCAAGCTGTAAAAATATTAATGTGAAGTGTAATATTAAATTTAATCAAAATTAATTGTTTTGGGTGGATTTGAGACTAACCTAACATTACTTTTTTTAATCTATTTGTCCAATCAAATGTCATCATCAATACATTTTTACATCATAATATAATGTACTACAAAATATAAAATACTTGACTTGAAATAAAATATAACAAGAATGTGTCCAAAGTACACGGATGCCCCACTCACACTATCCTTTTCCATGGTCCATGGACCGTGAATTGGGTAATTATCTAATTTGGCATTAAAATTAGAACGATTATCTCATAAGCAACAAGTGTACTAAGTTTCAAGTTGATTGGACTTCAGCTTCATCAAAAACTACCTTGACCAAAAACTTTAACCTGAAACTCCCACTTTCATTTTCTATGTTCAGTGGACCGTGAAATTGGGGTCAAAAGTCTAATTTGGCTTAAAAATTAGAACGATCATCTCATAAGCAACAAGTGTACTAAGTTTCAAGTTGATTGGACTTCAGCTTCATCAAAAACTACCTTGACCAAAAACTTTAACCTGGACGGACGAACGGAACCACAGACGGACGGACGAACGGAGCCACAGACCAGAAAACATAATGCCCCTCTACTATCGTAGGTGGGGCATAATATTGGCTGAATCCTGATATTATGCATAACCTTAATAAACATATTAACATCCTGCTGAATAAGCTGGACAAATCATGTACCCTATGACAGACTGACAGACAAGGGTTACTCAATATATACTACCATTTTGTAGTGGAAACATTGAATACAAAGAATAATAAACGTGTTATTATGTATTATTATATGATTCATCTTCAAATTTAGATACATACCCCATTCATAACTGTCTATTCCACCTTCAAACAATGAAAAATTCATGCCTTGATTGTTGATACCAAATGATATACTGTATTCACAGGTGTTAATCAGGAAATACGGGTGAATGGTCAGTCCAATGAAGGGTATCTCAGCACAACAATCTATTCCACTACATGTTTCAGTTATCATACATGTCATTGGACCAATAATATCAGGTAGCTTGGCCATACTTAATGGACACACTGTCAAGAAATATCATATTTATTTAATCTATAGTTGTCAGTAATCATACATATTTTTGGACCATCAATTTTAAGCATATTTTTTATACTGGCTAAAATTACATGAAAATCAAGTCTAGAACTTAAACCAATGAATAACCAAACAAAATCGGTTATTTAATTTTTCATTAAAAAGTAAAAACACAAAAATACTGAACTCCGAGGAAAATTCAAAAAGGAAAATCAAAAATCAAAAGGCAAAAATCAAAAGTCCAAACACATCAAACGAATGGATAACAACTGTCATATTCCTGACTTGGTACAGGCATTTTCTAATGAAATAGCATTTATACCAGCACAAGTATTGAATGTTAAATTATTTATGAAAAGATTCCATATTTTAATAAATTTCACTTACTATTATTCCATCCCACTACACTAGGATCATAGATTCCACGTTTACGATCACATTTTGGTACACCAAAGAAATCAGTCAGTCCAACCTGTTCTAGTAGATACTGTACAGCTCCCTGGGCCAGCTGTTGTCCTACGTCATACCCAACATCCTTTGCCAGTTGAGAGAAAGAAATATCTGAAAAATGATAGAACTCAATTTATATTAAGATATCTAAAACTCAGAAAGTTAATTTCTTCTTCATTATATTCTTAATCAATTAAGAGACAAAACTAAATTAAATTTTATATTAAAATAAAACCAATCTGTTCTGTGGTAGTAACCCTCTTGGTTGGCTGCTTGTTATATGTGAAATGAAACAGTATAGGAAAACCTGTACATCTTTCAAAATAAATATGAGTTATTTCCCTTTTAAACTTCTATTTACTATAACAAACTAATTGATTTAAAAGAGAAAACAAGAAATGAAATTTATGACAATTTTTTTAAGTATAAATGAAAAAATTGTTAATAGATTCTAAATTCATAATAAACATTATCTCCAATGAAGTAGACTACTTACTACTAAGGATAGGCAATATAAGAAAGATAAGAAAGGTGTATGTGTATTGGCATATATACTATATTTTTATACTTACTACTAAGGATATTGGTTAGGTTTCTGGAACAGAGTGGAATCTGTTGGTTCTTCGGTAGATGTAGCCCAGCAGGCGTAGGTGCACAGAAAGGCTCGTTATCATCAAATGGAATACATATGGTGGTTATGACATCAATGATAAATCCTTCGCCATTTCCCATTTTACTTATGGTGTACCTGATAATAGAAAGATGTAGTTTAAATATCTAAATATACTGGTACAAAATGAAACTGGTACAGATTAGCCAACGCAATGTCCTCCACTTATTTCAATAAATATAAACAAGTCACCATACTAGAAAGTAACCCCTTTTTATAATGCATAAAGTCCCAATATTCCAAAACGAAAAAATCAGAATTTTTTTTAAATCAACAGGAAAATAATATCAATATATATTAACCCTTTCAACGCTATACACGGCATATGCCGCGATGACATACGCCGTCCGCCACTGCTATTCGCGGCATATGCCGTGATGACAACGGATTTTTCATAAGGACTCTTAAACCATTCGGTTTTCATTCGGGTCCTCTCTAATTTTTCCTTGTATGAATCGAGGATATGCAAGGTCTCATTTGCGATTGAAATCCCGGCAATTTGTATTGTAAAATCATGCAGTAGAAGGAAAATTGAAGGAAAATAAAAACAAATATTTTGACAAATGCAAATGGCGGAAATCGGAAACGAAGCTGTAAATATGGAAATATTTCAGCATTTCTATGGCGAAACTGATGACGAGGATTAGTTAAAAGGTTTCTTGTTATCTCAATGTGTTTATTACATTCAATTTGTGTGGGAAATATGATTTGATCGATCATTACGAGACGTAGAAAAAGGGGGGAAAACGGAGGTTGACTGAAAATTTTGAGGACGGAGCCACTGATTTGTGCCATGATTACATAATACGTTGTGTATGATGCAATACGCTACGGAATCGAGCAATTGGTGTATTCTTTATTATATGGCAGATAAAAAAACAAAATAGATGAAGACGAAAAGTAGTTTTTATTCAAAATTCAACACAAATGTAACAAATTACACCTTTTACCTGTTAATTACCTGAAAATGCAGGTAACCTGATAAAAATTTTACTGAAATAACTGCCTAACATTACAGTTCATACTCTCCTGAGCATTTTTTCATGCAATAACTTTTTCTGTATCTCTTATAATAAAAAAGATACAGCAGTCTGAAAAGGAATATACTGTTCTACTGAATGAACACAAAAAAAAATGCAGCAGCAGAAGCCATTTTTCTATTTTTTTGTGTAGCGTTGAAAGGGTTAACAATTCACAAAAGTTTCATGAAAATTGTTTGAAGCATTTTTGAGTTAAAGTTAAAAAAAAAATGAAAAAATCCTGCATTTTTTATCAATAAAATGCAATAACTTGGAAATGTTAAACTTAAAAAGCCAGACAGACATACACTACAATGGTATACCATAATACGAATAATAAACGGACATATAAAAATATAACCACTGAAGTTAATCCTTTGATTAACTTTTCAAATAATGATTTTTACTCTTGACAGCAATTCAAATTTTTCGTAAAATACTTACAAAATTTTAACTGGAGCAGGATCACCAGAGCCAATGGTCAGTTCTTTCTGTTCACCTAGGAAATATTATGAAATATCAATACCTTTGCTTATTTGAATTAACAACTTTAAAAAAAATATAAGACTAATTTCAAACAATTGATAAAGCAGGCCCATAGCCAGGAATTTCCAAGGGGGCGTTATTTGGACTCATGAACTCGACTTTAACAGTCACAATTTGAACAGTGCTTATTTCATTTCAAGGGGGGTTTGTCCGAACCCCCCCGAACCCCCCTGGCTACGGGTATGTAAAGTAAGACAGCAACAAAACAACAGTTAATCAAAATTAGCATTTAATATTCAAGAATTTGAATGGAAGACAAACACCTATAAAATATGAGCTTTCTGCCAATTTTTTTTTTATTTGATTTTTGATTTTTTTCAAGAAGATAATTTGCAACATTCTTCATAGAAACATTGAACATTTTTGAGTCAAGGAATAATTACAAAAATGGTACAAGGAAAAAAAAATATATTGATATACTGAAAAGTTTACCTTTAATGTGAAAATAAAATATCTTTAGCTTAATTGGAATACAATACTAATTAGCTGATAAAGCTTACCCCAAGTGTACTCAAAGAGGGTCTTCTTGTAGGTCCAGGTTCCAAGTCCAACATCAATGGTAAAGTCACATGGACTCATTTTAAACCAGAACGGAACAGAATATGCTATTACTTTGCTTCCCAAAGCTGGTGGTAATTGGAAGTTAAAGTCTATACAACAGTCTATTCCAAAACAGTTCTCTGGCAATTCACAGGTTACAAGATGTTTAACATCATTTGGTAGGTAGGATTTTACATCAATATTCCATTGACAGTCTAATATTTTTAAAATACAAAAATGAATGAATTTAAAGTTTCAACCTCAAGACAATTTGTCATAAAAGATATACTACTGAACACTAGTAACAATTACAAAATGGTTTTTTTCTGCCTTTTTTAACTCATAAAACAATAGCCTTAATTTCAAACATAGAACTTTATCATTCTGACTCATTTGGACTATGTTAATCAAAATTACAGCAAAAAATAATTTAATGATACATTAACAGTTGCTTTAAATCATTGGCAAAAATTACATGCAAATTCAAGATAATTACATGTTAAAGAGATATGAATAATACTTTTTGTACTAGAAAGATATATGCCAAGTCACATGGTCTAACAAGCTAGCTTACAAGGAAACAGTTTGATGAAAGACAAAACATTCAACTGAGATACATAATTCTGATACACAGATGACCCATCTCTTCGTCTAATCCTAAATGTAGCATTTATGGCTGCAAATATCAATAAAATGTCATTTGTTTTACTTTCTTTGGAATAGACCCACAAATGAAATGAGAATACTTCAAGGATACCAAGGACTGTTATTCAGAAAAAAAATATGAATATCAGATGAATTAAAAACAAAACAAATGGAAATTATGCCTACCTGTTGGTCCTGGGGGTACAGAACAGCTTCCTTCCTGGAATATAGTCTATAAAACAAAACAAAACAAAAAATGATCATGCAAATTCCTTAGTTCAAATGTACATGTCTTAGCATCTTCAATATATATCAAACAGATTTTAATTTTAGGGTTAGAGACATCATCTAATCGGAATGGTCACTGACAGAAATAGTAGATTATTTCTTTGAGATCAGGTTTTTTTATCTCCACTTTGCACTAATTTTTTTTTTAAGTCAATAAATCATTTCAATTCAAACTGTTGAGAATGAAATCAACACCAATATTACTTACATTCAATTCCAACTTTCTAAAAATGAGTTCAAAACAAACTACTTATATTCCAATTTAGGTTTTTGAGAATGAGGTTAACATCTAGAACTTACGTCTAAATTTAACATCCTGAGAATGAGGTTAAATGCCTCAGCTGTAATTTCTCCTCCCAAAGTTTTAGCAAAGTCTGCAATTGATCCACCACCTATAAAATATACAAGTAATTATTTAAAAGTTTGTTTTTTTTTTTTTTCATTTTGAGTCGCTATGTTGTTCAATATTGTCTTTGTGATATGTAACATATTATCTCCTTTTATATACAAACATATAAGTTTTTGAAAGGTTGCAAGTTTCAGGTGCTGTCAAAATAAGGATAAATATTAAATGTGTGTCAGCAATTTATTAGCATCTCAGTTGACATTATAATTTTCTCACTGTAAAAATTACGAATTGTGGTAATACATGTACGGAAATTTTATGCAGATTAAAATAACCATTTAAGGTGGTACCTTACACTACAGGGAGATAACTCTGTAAAATTAGCAAAACGTTTTAATTACGTTGCGTTGTTAAGGAAATATTAAGCTTCTCAATGATCAAAATTAGTGTTTGTCAAACTGCTATATAACCAGTGTAATTTTTCTGATAAATTGGTTGGTTCAAATTTTTTGATTTTTTTATATTTTTGTCAAAGGGTCAAAGTAACTTACTTTGCCAAAACTTTATGAAAATTAAACGAGCCAAATTAATTTTAGTGAAGGTGTTGGGTACCACCTTAAGTCCAAAAATCTTTAAATCATAAATTACCAATCCATTTTTTTAATGTCTATTTTCCTTAAATAATAAAAAAAAAAAAATGTAAAAATTTAACGTCCAATTACCCCTTATTCTAAATAATTTGTATTTACTCCCATGTCCCATTTATCATTGTGATCATTTAATCTTATGTCCGTCCCACTATCTTTGTGGTCAAGGGACTAACCTGGTAAGGTGAAATTTTCATTACAAAGAGGAATGGGCACTTCATATTCTTCTATAAAATACTCGTCAATGACACAGTCTCCTGCAATACAAATCCTGAGTCCAAAGTTCACAAAGAAAACTTTCTTTACGTCAGCATCACGACCAATCTTGATTCTGCAACAGAAAAGCAATTTTCAAATCATTTTTTTTTTTAAATATAAAGCATTCAAGTAATTTTTTAAATTACTACTGAAACAAGAGGTTGTCACAGTCATAGCAAACCAGGTTTTTATTTTCACTTTTTCATAACATGTACATGTAGAATATACTATTTTGAATTTCAAACTAACCTTAGCTTTCCAATAAAATTATACATAAATATACTAAATAAACAAGAATGTGTCCCCAGTACACGAATGCCCCACTCGCACTATCATTTTCTATGTTCAGTGGACCGTGAAATTGGGGTAAACCCTCTAATTTGGCTTTAAAATTAAAAAGATCATATCATAGGGAACATGTATACTAAGTTTGAAGTCCATTGGACTTCAACTTCATCAAAAACTACCTTGACCAAAAACTTTAACCTGAAGCGGGACAGACGGACGGACGAACGAACGGACGAAAGCACGCACAGACCAGAAAACATAATGCCCCTCTACTATCGTAGGTGGGGCATAATAAATGATTTGGAAAATACGTTGAAGGTATAAAAAGTCATGAGAATTCCGAATGCAATTAGGTTCTATCCTGGCACTCTGGTTCTAAACCTTGGTTCCATATGGGTTTTTTGGTTCTGGACCTTGGTTCTATCCGGGTTCTTGGTTCGAAACCATGGTAACTGGTTCAACATCCGGGTTGTTTGGTTATAGCAACCCAACTTCTTGGTTCCGTCTGGGTTCTATTCTAGATAGTTTTGTGACCATAAGCATTGTGTATAAGTTTCGAAACATTTGGTTGAGGCAAACTAAAGTTAAAGAACGGAAAGAACAGATTTAGCATTTTTCCTATCTTATGGCTCCGTGTTGACATTTGTATCATTGGTACTCGTACCACACCTTCTTACATCTAATAACTCATGAACAGTGACTCCACCCGATGATGATATGGGAATACCTTCTGTGTGAATTCTTAAGATGTAAAAACTATCCATGTCCATGAAATAAAATCTAAGGTAAAATTATTGAAACATTTTACATTATCTATCACAACTGGCAGCACATGGTGCTACTGAATTAGTAAATGTTCTCTCTAATTTTTCACGTAAATTAAAGGATTTAGTTTACGTTTGAACCAAACATTCTTAAAAAATTGAGAAAACATTAAAATGAACTTACAATTAAAAACATACAAGACTAACAAAAACCAAAGACTCTTGACTTGACGTCAAGGTAATCATACCAAGAGACATACCCAATATGCATAGGTCAAGAGTCAAAAAGTCATAGTCTGGTCAAGAGTTCCTTGTCAAAAAACCTCAAAGTAGATTTTGAGGAAAGGGTCATCGGGGTACACAAAACTAACAAATATATTTATATATCATATATAGATATAAGAAGATGTGGTATGAGTGCCAATCATACAATTCTCCATTTAATTCAAGCAAAATATACAAGTTGTACAATGAGGGCAAGCTCACATGAAATTTCTCATGCCACAAGACTCACCATCTTATGACAATGCATCTACATGCCACCTATTCAAAAGCAAGGTCAATTGAAAATAATATTTTGAAGTCAAGGTAATATACCAAGGAACACACTGTATCATGATGACACACCCAACGTGCATAGGTCAAGAGTCAAAAAGTCATAGTCTGGTCAAGAGTTCCATGTCAAAAATACACACAGCAGTCCTGCTCGAAAGTACACGTAACAATGTCTTATGTCATGATGCACTACACATGCCAAATACAGAAAACCGAGGTCAGAGACAGAAACACAAGACATATAACCAAACTCAATTGAACGGTACTTGTATTGCAGGTCACTACAATTCAATTTATTTATCTAAAATGTACGCTTGCGTTAAACAATGGAAATTAATACTGTATATTTATATAAACGATCAATCTTGTAAAATCTAAATAAATACTTACAAAACCTTTATTTCTGGTGTTATTTCTAGTACTTCTTCTTTTCCTTAATAAATAAATTATAACATTAAAGTTTCAAAATATTATCAGGCTGATTATAATGTTGATGCATAGTGATCTTTTATGTGCAATTAACTTACATTTCACATATACCTTTTTACTTGTTGTATTGTAAGGGTGTGTATGTTTGGTTACTATAGATAGGGTTCAATCACAAGAGAATAAATTAGCCACATTTTTTTTGTACATGTATTATTTGTTTATGAAAATTTCTCAATGGCCATGCAGTAATAAAATGAAATAGATCATCTGATCAGAATTATTCAGCTTAAATTATCTTGATAATTTCTAAACACTGCTCTCCTAAGTGACTTACACTCATAACATTTTTTAACAAAAAGCTTTCAGACCCTTTTACAATTATTATGGAAAAAGCTGTTAAAAAAATATTGTTTTTGTTTTTCTTTAACCTATAATATAACAATATGCAACATTACTTCATTATCAAAACATACCCCATTCATATGAAATGAGGATAAATTGCCTTTCCCATTTCTCAAAACCAGCATAGAGGATGAAGTGACAGGGATCCAGTTCTACGTAGGCTTTCAATGCTTTTGTGTAGTCTATGGCCTTGATGGTTACATCAGCACAAGCATCAAATCGCATACAGTTTGGTGATACTTGGTAGTACAGGAATTTCTTAAGATCAGGATCAGAAATGTTAGGAAGAATCAGGGTTTGGTTGATCAGTGCTGAATAACAACCTGAAAACCAATATTCTCTTTAATATATATCTATGGTATGAAGAGTTGGTCCTATTAATCTATATCAGTCACCTATTCACTGACTTATGTCTATGACATACTTTATACTGCATCTACAACGCTTCCTATTGTCTCTATCAACAAAATATGGTAGCAAAAGAATGTCAGCATTAATCATTTACTTCATGTAAAAGGAGAGTATAATAAGAGATTTACATTTGTGTAGCCTTTTAAATTATAACTGTATATTTCTTACTTCTATCATACAGCTCATATCTGGAATTCAGATCAAGTCTTGTACCATCAGTACTCAGCCCTGCATCAATCATCTTGCCTTTTAATAAGGCTAAGGTCATATTTTCTGGTCTGGGGCATGGTCCAGTAGCAGTAAGTAAATCCTACAGAAATTATATATGAATGTTAATTATGTTGATTGAATTTAAAACAATATTATTCTACTAGCAAAAACTTACATATTATTCTTCACATTCAGTAAAGTGTTGGCTTTGTTTCCATGTTATTAGTACTTAGCTGCTCTAAAGTTTCTATTTCAACCCATAGATATAATTCTTAGTCCAATTCTTTTCAAATTGTTCTGTTATCAATGCAAGAATTTTCTAATACAAAATTTATCTTAACAAACAATAGACAAAAGCTTGAAATATCTACAGTGTCTAAAAATACTTACTGCAGGTAAACCCAGAGCAGCCAAAGCTTCTTCAGCTAGATTGCCTGCCAACTGCTTAGCTGCCTTTTTGCCTGCCTGTTTTAGTCTTTCCAAAACAGCTTCCCTTGTAAAGTATGTTGCCCAGTTTACTATAATCATAAAATATTACAATAGAAAGTCTGAAAAATTATATGACCGAACCATTTATAATGCACTAGTTCTGTATAAAATAAATTTACAGTAAATTGAAGTGCCACATCAATTTAATGGCAAACTTTAAGGTATTATCCGCAAAGACAATATTTCATTTTCCATATTTTTTTTTATATTCCCTATCTTACCCTTTAACAAGACTTACTATCAGGCCATGAGTAACTTCCATTAGGATAACAGATTGGTAATGGTAAGACAGCTTGATCCAGAAGGTTGATTGTACTTACTATCAGGCCATGAGTAACTTCCATTAGGATAACAGATTGGTAATGGTAAGACAGCTTGATCCAGAAGGTTAATTGTACTTACTATCAGGCCATGAGTAACTTCCATTAGGATAACAGATTGGTAATGGTAAGACAGCTTGATCCAGGAGGTTGATTGTACTTACTATCAGGCCATGAGTAACTTCCATTAGGATAACAGATTGGTAATGGTAAGACAGCTTGATCCAGGAGGTTGATTGTACTTACTATCAGGCCATGAGTAACTTCCATTAGGATAACAGATTGGTAATGGTAAGACAGCTTGATCCAGGAGGTTGATTGAACTTACTATCAGGCCAGGAGTAACTTCCATTAGGATAACAGATTGGTAATGGTAAGACAGCTTGATCCAGAAGGTTGATTGTACTTACTATCAGGCCATGAGTAACTTCCATTAGGATAACAGATTGGTAATGGTAAGACAGCTTGATCCAGGAGGTTGATTGTACTTACTATCAGGCCATGAGTAACTTCCATTAGGATAACAGATTGGTAATGGTAAGACAGCTTGATCCAGGAGGTTGATTGTACTTACTATCAGGCCATGAGTAACTTCCATTAGGATAACAGATTGGTAATGGTAAGACAGCTTGATCCAGGAGGTTAATTGTACTTACTATCAGGCCAGGAGTAACTTCCATTAGGATAACAGATTGGTAATGGTAAGACAGCTTGATCCAGGAGGTTGATTGTACTTACTATCAGGCCATGAGTAACTTCCATTAGGATAACAGATTGGTAATGGTAAGACAGCTTGATCCAGGAGGTTAATTGTACTTACTATCAGGCCAGGAGTAACTTCCATTAGGATAACAGATTGGTAATGGTAAGACAGCTTGATCCAGGAGGTTAATTGTACTTACTATCAGGCCAGGAGTAACTTCCATTAGGATAACAGATTGGTAATGGTAAGACAGCTTGATCCAGGAGGTTGATTGTACTTACTATCAGGCCATGAGTAACTTCCATTAGGATAACAGATTGGTAATGGTAAGACAGCTTGATCCAGGAGGTTGATTGTACTTACTATCAGGCCATGAGTAACTTCCATTAGGATAACATATTGGTAATGGTAAGACAGCTTGATCCAGAAGGTTGATTGTACTTACTATCAGGCCATGAGTAACTTCCATTAGGATAACAGATTGGTAATGGTAAAACTGCTTGATCCAGGAGGTTGATTGTACTTACTATCAGGCCATGAGTAACTTCCATTAGGATAACAGATTGGTAATGGTAAGACAGCTTGATCCAGGAGGTTGATTGTACTTACTATCAGGCCATGAGTAACTTCCATTAGGATAACAGATTGGTAATGGTAAGACAGTTTGATCCAGGAGGTTGATTGTACTTACTATCAGGCCATGAGTAACTTCCATTAGGATAACAGATTGGTAATGGTAAGACAGCTTGATCCAGGAGGTTGATTGTACTTACTATCAGGCCATGAGTAACTTCCATTAAGATAACAGATTGGCAATGGTAAGACAGCTTGATCCAGGAGGTTGATTGTACTTACTATCAGGCCATGAGTAACTTCCATTAGGATAACAGATTGGCAATGGTAAGACAGCTTGATCCAGGAGGTTGATTGTACTTACTATCAGGCCATGAGTAACTTCCATTAGGATAACAGATTGGTAATGGTAAGACAGCTTGATCCAGAAGGTTGATTGTACTTACTATCAGGCCATGAGTAACTTCCATTAGGATAACAGATTGGTAATGGTAAGACAGCTTGATCCAGGAGGTTGATTGTACTTACTATTAGGCCATGAGTAACTTCCATTAGGATAACAGATTGGTAATGGTAAGACATCTTGATCCAAGAGGTTGATTGTACTTACTATCAGGCCAGGAGTAGCTTCCATTAGGATAACAGATTGGTAATGGTAAGACAGCTTGATCCAGAAGGTTGATTGTACTTACTATCAGGCCAAATGGTTGATTGTACTTACTATCAGGCCATGAGTAACTTCCATTAGGATAACAGATTGGTAATGGTAAGACAGCTTGATCCAGGAGGTTGATTGTACTTACTATCAGGCCAGGAGTAACTTCCATTAGGATAACAGATTGGCAATGGTAAAACAGCTTGATCCAGGAGGTTGATTGTACTTACTATCAGGCCATGAGTAACTTCCATTAGGATAACAGATTGGTAATGGTATAACAGCTTGATCCAAGAGGTTGATTGTACTTACTATCAGGCCATGAGTAACTTCCATTAGGATAACAGATTGGCAATGGTAAGACAGCTTGATCCAGAAGGTTGATTGTACTTACTATCAGGCCAAATGGTTGATTGTACTTACTATCAGGCCATGAGTAACTTCCATTAGGATAACAGATTGGTAATGGTAAGACAGCTTGATCCAGGAGGTTGATTGTACTTACTATCAGGCCATGAGTAACTTCCATTAGGATAACAGATTGGTAATGGTAAAACAGCTTGATCCAGGAGGTTGATTGTACTTACTATCAGGCTATGTGTAACTTCCATTAGGATAACAGATTGGCAATGGTAAAACAGCTTGATTCAGGAGGTTGATTGTACTTACTATCAGGCCAAGAGTAACTTCCATTAGGATAACATATTGGTAATGGTAAGACAGCTTGATCCAGAAGGTTGATTGTACTTACTATCAGGCCATGAGTAACTTCCATTAGGATAACAGATTGGCAATGGTAAGACAGCTTGATCCAGAAGGTTGATTGTACTTACTATCAGGCCATGAGTAACTTCCATTAGGATAACAGATTGGCAATGGTAAGACAGCTTGATCCAGAAGGTTGATTGTACTTACTATCAGGCCATGAGTAACTTCCATTAGGATAACAGATTGGTAATGGTAAGACAGCTTGATCCAGAAGGTTGATTGTACTTACTATCAGGCCATGAGTAACTTCCATTAGGATAACAGATTGGCAATGGTAAGACAGCTTGATCCAGAAGGTTGATTGTACTTACTATCAGGCCAAATGGTTGATTGTACTTACTATCAGGCCATGAGTAACTTCCATTAGGATAACAGATTGGTAATGGTAAGACAGCTTGATCCAGGAGGTTGATTGTACTTACTATCAGGCCATGAGTAACTTCCATTAGGATAACAGATTGGTAATGGTAAGACAGCTTGATCCAGAAGGTTGATTGTACTTACTATCAGGCCAGGAGTAACTTCCATTAGGATAACAGATTGGTAATGGTAAGACAGCTTGATCCAGGAGGTTGATTGTACTTACTATCAGGCCATGAGTAACTTCCATTAGGATAACATATTGGTAATGGTAAGACAGCTTGATCCAGGAGGTTGATTGTACTTACTATCAGGCCATGAGTAACTTCCATTAGGATAACAGATGGGTAATGGTAAGACAGCTTGATCCAGAAGGTTGATTGTACTTACTATCAGGCCATGAGTAACTTCCATTAGGATAACAGATTGGTAATGGTAAGACAGCTTGATCCAGAAGGTTGATTGTAACCAAACAATTTTCTTCGTCAGGGTAAGATCCTGGTTCACACAGACCTCCTCCAAATGTTGCAACAGTTTCCAAGTCTGTCTTCTCTATTTTTAAGCTACAAAAAAGAAAGTATATCATTGCTATATCTTATTTCATTACTAATATAAAAAAGAAGATGTGGTATAAGTCTATAATTCTTTATTATGACAAAACCTGGAGGTGCTGTGCACCTCTTAAAAAATGAATATAAAAAAACAAAATAGGAAATACACATTGCACAATGTGAAAGTTTGATTTTAGAATTTGAGAGTTTCATGAGAGTTTAGAAGAATCATGTAATAGCATAAAACCTTAAAATCACTAATGAGTCTAATGTAGAAAAAAATGTGTTTCTGACATTTTCTATTATTAGCTGGACAATGACCCAGTATTGACATTTTTAATATAAACAAGTGAAACTGCGAGCTACTGCTCACTGATGATAAACCAAATTCAGAAATCCTTGTATTGTAGTTCCTGAGAAAAATGTGACAAAAATTTTCAACTTGGTTATCATGTGTAAAATAATACAAGTGTTCGGTAAACAGGAAGTTGTCGAGTGATGAATCTGAAAACACATCACACGATATAGCTGACTTATATCAAGTCTGAAACCAAATATCAGAAATCCTGGTAGTGCAGTTCCTGAGAAAAATGTGACGAAAAATTTTCAACTTGGCTATCAGGTGTAAAAATGATACAAGTGTTCGGTAAACAGGAAGTTGTCGAGTGATGAATCTGAAAACACATCACACAGTATAGCTGACTTATATCAAGCCTGAAACCAAATTTCAGAAATCCTGGTAGTGTAGTTCCTGAGAAAAATGTGACGAAAAATATTCATGGGACGGACGGACTGACTGACGGACTGACAGACTGACGGACTGACGGAAGGACAGACAGAGGTAAAACAGTATACCCCCCTTTTTTTCAAAGCGGGGGTATAATAAAAGTATACTTACAAGACAACAATTTCCAGATCTCCTATCACTGGGACGGAGAAGACAATATCAGTATTTATTATTTTCTCTATACCTGTCAAAGAAAAAATAAAATATGAGAATCAAACTATAACAGTGCATTTTAAATCATTTTAACTATATGTATATATATATATATTCTACAACTGCATCAAGTGGAATACAATATTTATCCACTTGAGACAGTTAAATTTTGAAATAAAAAACTTGAGGCTAAATTTTACTGCTGAAAGTGGATAAATACAGTAGTGCCCAGGTTTGGTGGTGAAATCCATTTCTCTAATGAGTTTTAAAAGATATGCAAACAATCAAGATCCTTCTTTTTGAATGTTCTCTGTGTCATCAGGAATGGTCGACTTTTTACATGACATCACATTAGTAATTTCAAAGGAAAGCAAGAAAATTTGACGTCATAATCTAATTTTGATAAATGACTGAGATCAAACAAACCACATATTGATTAAAAAAAAAAAATTGCCTTTGGGCAAAACACAATAAGTATCTGTAACAGTATCAACATACCATCAAAATCAAGTTTTGGTAGCTGTATCACATCCTTAAACACATCAAAACCATAGCTGAACGTGAAATTACATGGGTTAAAATTAACATAAGCTTTAACCACTCTAAGAAACATTGATATTTTGACATTCATGCAGCATTCTACGGCCATGCAGTCACTGGAGAAGATGCAGTATACTTTCTCTGGTAATGTGAAGGACATCAGTGGACACTCTGCAATAAAGATATACTGAAGTCAAAATAAAAATTGCACAAGTTTAAAGAGAACACTTTTTTAAATTTGAAATATAAAATATGAAATAATAGTTTTGTCAAATAAACAATAAAATTTTGATAATACAAAAAACAAATTCTTACAATTTTGATTTTCTGCAAAGATAATATAAAATACATTAAAAATAATAGTTCTGTTTTGTGATTCTTTTTAAGGTGTATGTAACTGAGATTACCTGTCACTAAAAGAGTGACAGCAGAAATAAAAATACATTTTATAAAGATTGCCAATTGTATTTATTTGTAATACATAATTAAACTGCTCTCTAGCTGCAACATGTTTAAATATCTATTATGGAATTGAGGTATGTTTGATAATAACTACCTATATGCTTATTGACCTGGAAAAATGATATCCTTTGAGTCTACAATAATCAGTATAATGAAAATAAGTTATATAGTTTGAAATATATTGGTAACTAGAGGCTCTAAAGAGCCTGTGTCGCTCACCTTGGTTTTTGTGAATATTAAACAAAGGACGTAGATGGATTCATGACAAAATTGTGTTTTGGTGATGGTGATGTGTTTGTTCATCTTACTTTACTGAACATTCTAACTGCTTACAATTATCTCTAACTGCTTACAATTATCTCTAACTGCTTACAATTATCTCTATCTATAATTAACTTGGCTTAGTAGTTTCAGAGAAGATTTTTGTAAAACCCAACAACAGGTTGTCCGATTCACCTGAAAAATTCAGGGCAGATAGATCTGGACCTGATGAACAGTTACCCCATGTCAGATTTGCTCTAAATGCTTTGGTTTTTGAGTTATAAGCCAAAAACTGAATTTTACCCCTATGTTCTACTTTTAGCCATGGTGGCCATCATGGTAAGTTGACCGGGTCACGCCACACATTTTTAAAACTAAATACCCAAATGATGATTGTGGCCAAGTTTGGTTTAATTTGGCCACGTATTATCAGAGGAGAAGATTTTTGTAAAAGATAACTAAGATTTACAAAAAATTGTTAAAAATTGACTATAAAGGGAAATAACTCCTAAAGGGGTCAACTGACCATTTCGGTCATGTTAACTTATTTGTAAATCTTACTTTGCTGAACATTATTGCTGTTTACAGTTTATCTCTATCTATAATAATATTCAAGATAATAACCAAAAACGGGAAAATTTCCTTAAAATTACCAATTTAGGGGCAGCAACCCAACAACAGGTTGTCCGATTCACCTGAAAAATTCAGGGCAGATAGATCTTGACCTGATGAACATTTTTACCCCATGTCAGATTTGCTCTAAATGCTTTGGTTTTTGAGTTATAAGCAAAAAACTGCATTTTACCCCTATGTTCTATTTTTAGCCGTGGTGGCCATCTTGGTTGGTTGGCGGGGTCACGCCACACAATTTCTAAACTACATACCCCAATGATGATTATGGCCAAGTTTGGATTAATTTGGCCCAGCAGTTTCAGAGGAGAAGATTTTTGTAAAAGATAACTAAGATCTACAAAAAATGGTTAAAAATTGACTATAAAGGGCAATAACTCTTAAAGGGGTCATTTGACCATTTCCGTCATGTTAACTTATTTGTAAATCTTACTTTGCTGAACATTATTGCTGTTTACAGTTTATCTCTATCTATAATAATATTCAAGATAATAACCAAAAACAGCAAAATTTTCTTAAAATTACCAATTTAGGGGCAGCAACCCAACAACTGGTTGTCTGATTCATCTGAAAATTTCAGGGCAGATAGATCTTGACCTGATGAACATTTTTACCCCTGTCAGATTTGCTCTAAATGCTTTGGTTTTTGAGTTATAAGCCAAAAACTGCATTTTACCCCTATGTTCTATTTTTAGCCGTGGCGGCCATCTTGGTTGGTTGGCGGGGTCACGCCACACAATTTCTAAACTAGATACCCCAATGATGATTATGGCCAAGTTTGGATTAATTTGGCCCAACATTTTCAGAGGAGAAGATTTTTGTAAAAGTTAACGACGACGGACGCAGGACGACGGACGACGACGGACGCCGGACGCCAAGTGATGAGAAAAGCTCACTTGGCCCTTCGGGCCAGGTGAGCTAAAAAGGGTATAACAAGTAAACAAATTAGCAATGGACATTTAGCAGGTCTATAAACACAAGTTACATACGATTATCCTGGTCCATAATTCTTTTAATCATTTGTGCTCTAGTTCCATTGATTGGTTTCCCTCTTTCCTGTAGGGTCTGTTTGATTTGTTCATCTGTCAGTTCATGTGGGTTAAAACATGGCTTGTTGTCAATTATTGCCTGCAAAAAAATGAAAATTTACAATTTTGAAAATTGAGACTAAATATACATATAGTTACAACTTACTTATTTACTACTCAATTAAATGCTGTGTGTCACATAGCGGCATGAATTCAATCATATTTACTAATTCATTGCCAGGTAGATTTTTCAGACGAACACACTTGTCCCGCCATGCTAGAAATATATCAAGAGTTTAGCATGAGAGTATGCCTTCAAGTTATCTCTTTTAATTTGACTTGTTAGGTTGATGACTTCTTGACATTAACCCCACATTCCCTTAAATGCTGAAATTAAGTAAATTTGGCAAATTTTAGACCACAAAACTAGGGTTGTGGTTAATCATGTAGCCTTTATATAGGGCTTTATTTATTATGAATACTGAACAATAAGCTAACCTAGCTGCTAAATAATCTAAATACAGTTAACTCTCGTTGTCTCGAACTCAGTTGACTCGAAATTTCGGATGAGTCGAAGTTTTCACGTGGTCCTGAACTTTGTTCCATATATATGTATGTATTTCGACTCCTGATCAGTTGGACTTGGATGAGTCGAAATTTCGGTTGAGTCAAACTAAATTTACGGTCCCAAGGTTAACAAAAGCATTCACAAGAGGCTGTCACAACGACAGCAAACCGGATTTATTAACATTTATTTGTGTCCTGGCAATATCACAAGAACCATAACTGATGAATGCTGAAAGTGAAAATCGTCAATATCAAATTTGACCTCCATTTTGTAGTCAGTATCAACATATTAAAATTTGAAAAGCTTAGATTGAATGGTTCATTAGTAAATGTAACAACGTGAATTGAAACACCATTTTACGATCTTTCAAGAACCATAACTCCTGAACGGTAAAAGTCAAAATCGTCATTATTGAACTTGACCTCTATTTTGTCATCAGTAACAACATATAAAAATTTCAAAAGCTTTGGTTGAATGGTTTATGAGAAAATGCACGGACACGACTGGAAACTCCATTTTTCAATCTTTCAAGAACCATAACTCCTGAACGGTAAAAGTCACAATCGTCATTATTGAACTTGACCTCCATTTTGTCACCAGTAACAATATATTAAAATTTGGGAAGCTTTGGTAGAACAGTTCATGTGTAAATGCACATACACGACTGCAAACTCCATTTTTCAATCTTTCAAGAACCATAACTCCTGAACTGTAAAAGTCAAAATCGTCATTATTGAACTTGACTTCCATTTTGTCATCGGTAACAACATATTAAAATTTGGGAAGCTTTGGTAGAACAGTTCATGCGTAAATGCACGGACACGACTGGAAACTCCATTTTTCAATCTTTCAAGAACCATAACTCCTGAACGGTAAAAGTCAAAATCGCCATTATTGAACTTGACCTTCGTATAGTTGTCAGTAACAACATATTAAAATTTTAAAAGCTTTGGTTCAACAGCTCATGAGTTAATGTACGGACAACATTTGATTGCCGCCCGCCCGACAGCAAGGCCGCCTGCCGTACATCCACAAATCAATAACCAACATTTTTGTCACAAAAATCCGGTTAAAAATTCATTATTTATCTCGAACTAATACAAAGAAGTCAAAACATTACCTCTGGGATTTAAATGGATTGAATGTTGATCTGACAATACACGTGTAATTTCCGGTCACTGACCACTGTATTGATTTATAACATGCTATTTCCACGAGTGTTTACCTAAGATTATCTTTTATAGAATTTTGATAAATAATTAGTGATACATTGTTAATGTTCATGAAAAAGTATTTAAAATGTTTACAAAAACAATTAATTGTGATTTATACTAATGAGCTTGGATGTGTATAAAGTGAGGATTAAGACTTCTGTTGACGATCACCTAAAAACTACTCAATCGGCGTCTTTAATCTTGTTGTATTTTATTTTGAAAAGAAAGAGTGAAATGAAACAAAATGAAGAGAAATCTAAATTTTCTTAAAATCTCTTTTATCCGAGAATGAACAATTTATCAACTTTAAACGACCTAAATAACTCTAAGATCGATTGGAAATTACTCTCTCTGATAAAAGCCATAGGAAAAAATTGTAGCTGAAACAATTGAATAAGTAATAATAATGTTATTATAATAATGGAAGACCATGACATACAAATACATCGATCTGATACCAGAATATCGATCCCCTTCCCACATTCATCCGGATTTATAAAAGTCGGTTAAAGAGCTCTTAAGAGCTCATGTTCTTTGTTATTATGTATATATATGCAACCCGACTTTAAATAAAGATTACTTTACTTTACTTTACTTTACTTTAGCTTTACCAAGCTAAGCAAGAGTTGTGTCCCTTGGTCTGTCAAACTTTGGTTTTTGTTTGAGTCGAACTAGGTGTATCTCGAAATATTTCTCTGGTCCGGCTGACTTCCAGATAACGAGAGTCGACTGTACTGTGAAAGTACTTTTATTCGTGGGGTACCAAATTTTCGTGGTTTTCTTGGATGACTTTATCCACGAATTTAAGTGTCCAACGAAATAAAACAACCATTGTCCAAATCAAGACCTGGAAAGATCCCCATCGGTAGGTATGACTACTGATATGATCTAGAGAATATTTTGAATAACGCCAAATCGGAGAATACTTTAATAGCAGTCACAAACTACAACCGCATGCAGGATTATACCCATTTAATCTTTAATAACCTAAACTGTACAACTTGTGATTATTTAATTCTCTTTAGAATATTTTTGATCGATGAAAGTCAGAATTCATTCCGGTATTGATATGCTAGTATGATAAAGTGTTAATTTTATATCCTCATAGTTCTCATACATATGGGAAATTATAAATAATTTCATGCTGGGCTTGATTTTGATAAGAATTATTTGACAATTCAAAATACTTTTATAGCATTTGTTTATGCTACTGTTTTCTTTAGGTGACATTTTTATGGCCTAATTAACACCTTTGATGGTTTTTAATCTGTTGATCACTTTATCATGGATTAATTAGTGTTATCACTACGATTTACACAGGTCAATGTTTACTTTGCAATTTCTTTAATCAAGACTTTTTGTAACCTTCGTTTCTAAAGGCTTTAAATTTTCAATTTTTTTTTTAGAAAATTAAAATCCACAAATTTATAAACCCACGAACATGTAAATATTGTTCAAGCCACGAAAATTGATACCCACGAATTAAAGTACTTTCACAGTAGCCCTAAAAATCATGTCCCTAGTATCTAGAAAATTATGGCATCATATTGGTCATTAGCAATGGCATCATTTTTAACAGGCTATGCATAGTTTATCTTCAACAAAGATAGGTATCTTGGACATAGCAGCTGTACTAGCTACCACCATGTTGCATGTTCTATTTTTATCATTCGGAACTGCTGTATTTCATTCTATCACTTACCTGTAAAGTTTTGAGAGTTTGTACAAACTTTGCCCTGCTGTCTGTCATACCCAACTTTGTTAAAAACTCAATAATTGTCCCCATTTTCAGTCTACGTAGAGAAAACTTCTTCATAAAACTGTCTGCTTTCTGCATCAGGGTTGTGAATGGACCTAAAAATCATATATAATGAAATTATTATCTATATGATATGGTAAATGAAGACTTTCATAACATTATTCTTTAACTTAGAATACAAGCCAAGTACTAATTCCAATAGAACTTAGGGTGTGTGTGTGACTGCAGCTTCAGTTGTATAATGGAGACATTTCTGTTGATGTTGACTGCCACGCTAAAAAAGGTCATGGTGATCCCATTTGTTAATTCGTTCTAGTCAGGAAAATGCATGAAATATTTGGATATGGACATAATGTAACCAACAATCAATCAATCAAACAAAACAGCATCAAACTAGTCCGCTAATTAAACTTTTCTTGCATGCAATCACACCTAAATCCATTGATGCCACTTAATTTTCTTTCAATGGAATATTTCATTCTAATTTTGTGCAAAAAATATTTCAAAATACATGTATTGATGTTCTAAAACCAAAATGACTTTGTTTTTTCTACATTGAGTAGAGATATAGGGGAAAGGGTTGAGATCTCAAAAAACATGAAATGTAACATTTTTGTGCCTGTCCCAAGTCAGGAGCCTCTGGCTTTTGTAAGTCTTGTATGATTTTTAATTTTAGTTTCTTGTGTATAATTCAGAGTTTAGAATGACGTTCATTATCACTGAACTGGTATACATATTTGTTTAGGGGCCAGCTGAAGGACCCCCGGGTGCAGGAGTTACTTGCTGCATTGAAGACCCATTGGTGGCCTTCGGCTGTTGTCTGCTCTATTTTCTTTCAATGGAAGGTTGTTGTCTCATTGACACATTCCCCATTTCCATTCTCAATTTTATACTATGTTTACCATACCTACCTTTCTTCCCATCTTTGGAGTCATCAGGTAGGTTGTTTGCATTAGCCTTAGTTTTGGTATACATTCCATCTGGGTCACCTATAATCACATATCATTACATTTTAAGTTGTGATATGTGAAAATTATACTTTTTTTTAAATCTTGTTATGCATGAATACTCAAATCCATAGAAAATCAACCATACTTGCATATACATATGAAATAATCCTTTATATTACAGATATTTGATTTTTATTTATCTACAGCTAGAAATATGTTTTTATTTTTACTTTTTTACACATCAAACACACAAAATGTTAACATATAACTAGAGGCTCTAAAGAGCCTGTGTCGCTCACCTTGGTCTATGTGAATATTAAACAAAGGAAGCAGATGGATTCATGACAAAATTGTGTTTTGGTGATGTGATGTGTTTGTAATTTCCTTAAAATTACCAATTAAGGGGCAGCAACCCAACAACGGGTTGTCCGATTCATCTGAAAATTTGAGGGCAGATAGATCCTGATAAACAATTTAACCCCTGTCAGATTTACTCTAAATGCTTTGGTTTTTGAGTTATAAGCCAAAAACTGCATGGCGGCCATCTTGGTTGGTTGGCGGGGTCACCGGACACATTTTATAAACTAGATACCCCAATGATGATTGTGGCCAAGTTTGGTTTAATTTGGACGAGTAGTTTCAGAGGAGAAGATTTTTGTAAAAGTTAACGACGACGTACGACAGACGCCAAGTGATGAGAAAAGCTCACTTGGTCCTATGGGCCAGGTGAGCTAAAAAAAAATTAACCAAGGGTTCCTTTAAGTAAAGTCATGATCCTTTAATAGATGCCTAAGGTTGACCATTATCTCCTACAAATTGCTTCAAAATAAAGAACAAAAACAGCAAATAAATGATAATGAAAAGCAGAATTCTGCTTTAAAAAAATATCAGGTCTCCAATCCCTTTTTCAGACAATGTCAAAAATGATTATAAAATTATCTAAGTGGTAATTACATACTTTTAATGGTGTCTGCTTCTTGTCCTGGGTCTTCACTAGCTGATGGTAGAGAGGGTGATAATATCTTACTTAGGTCTAAGTCTGGACTTGTGTTATTTGGAGCCTGTCCACCAAGTCCCACAATTACTCCAGCCGCTATTGTCTCAAACTGAAAAATAACACCAAACACACTTCTATGTATGCTAACTATTGTTTTACCCCGTCAACCAACTTTTATCCAAGAAACGAAATATGAATTGATCTGCTTGTATAGACATTATGACAGGTTATCCATAGACATACATGACTCAACATAAAATTTTATGAAAATAAACTTATATACAATAATTCAATTAGTATTTGCCTAACTTATCACCTATTTTGTAGTCATCACATGTTATTAATGACCTACAGCATGTAGACTCATTAGCAGTTCAATCATGAATTTTAAATAGAAACTGTAGAGGCATCTTTATTATAATTGATTTTGCTTAAAAGCAAGATTGGTTCAAATGGTAGAATCAGAAGGGGAGTGTACTGTCTTTACTTACCTTATACACTAATTTGTAGTCATCACATGTCTGTGACCATACTGGAACCTCAAAGAATCTAGGAGACAGGAACTTAGTAGGATCAACCGTTCCATTGCCTTTCTTCATGGCAAAGTGGATACTATTGAATGGATAACAAGGTGACTGTTTTGCAGTACCAATAGGTTCTCCAGCTGCAATCTATTAATAGCAAATACATCATTTTATGTTGGATCCACAAATATTTTATTGGGTCATAAATGACTGAATGAACAGCACAAAGACTCCATAGCAGATTGATTGGTTTTTAACACCACTTTCAGCACTCTTTGCTAGAACATGGCATCTATATTTTATTGGTGGAGGGAGTGGCTAGAGAGAACCATAACCTTTTGAAAACTGGCGATTGAAGTCAATTAATATTGGAATCAAAGGCACCTTATACAAGCCTGTTTCAAACTCACAATACCAGCCTCTCTTTTTATTTTTACATATTGATCAGTGTAGTCAAGAAGATGAAATACCTAGACCTCTCAGCCAACAATGCTCCCTTAGCAGTCTAAAAAATGTCTATAAAGAATATTTCTCAAATAAGCAAGAAATATCTTAACAGTATTTCATAAGCAAGAAATATCTTAACAGTATTTCAAAAACACCCATCATTTTTCATTTGGTATTTGGTTTTTTTAAAACAAGTTTGTTTTAAATTGTTTTACTGTAACCATCCACTTCCTATGCCGCTATTTTTTTTAAATTAATTGACCCCAAAGTCAATTGGTTTGTCTGAAGTTTTTCTTATAAATCTTACCCTGTATTCAATGTAAAGTTCGTCTGATGGATGCAGAATAGTTGTATTGACATTCACATTGTTTACATAGATCTTTATGTCCTTTAAGGCAGCAGTGTTGGCCTCAATGATAACCTCATCAGGATTATCTCCCTTATATACAATTCCAGGAAAAGGAGCAACCACCTGTTACAAATATACATCAATCGTTATTTTTCTTTTATATAGATTTTTTACTTGAAAAATAATTTCTGAAATAAAGATCCCACATCATAACATAGTGTTAGAGTATGATTCCAAAAGAGTTATCTTTTATTTCAATACTACCCAAATGGTTTTAGATTGTGCTGATACTGTTAAATATTTAAATTGTAACTGCCATGTCATTAACTGCAAAGTAAGTATCATTTGTTTCAATTACTTTCTTGTCTTATTTCACAATCCTATTGTATATAACTGTATATCTCTAATGAAACTATTTTGCATTGATGATTCAGATTGGATGACAACTACCATAATATTCTCAACCTCAACTCAGCAAAGGACTTCTTTTTGCCAAATTTCATTACAATATGAAGTGTACTACTGCGATTTCATGGTCATTTGTTGGATACAAATTTTTGTGGGTACTGGTGAACCATTAATTAAATGTTCCACTAATTGCAAATTTTCTATAGGTTTGTATTCAGAGTTTGGCAAAACCACAAAAATCATATATCCACAAAAATATAGGCATTTCTCAATTGGTAACCCAAAATTAAAGGACTCCACAGTATAAGCCTGTAATGGAATAGCCAAAATAATACTTACTGTACGTCCAACATCAATTTCAAGTTCCACGCCTTGTACATCAAATTCTGCTTGGCCGGATTTTCCCATTGTTGAAGGATAAAATCCTTTTCCACTACAAGGTCCTGCATTTAATCTGTACAGTCTAGGAAAATCTATGTGACATTTGGGTCCAAAAATGGAATTTATAATTGACTGTCCTAATTCATATCTGAAACAATGTTAAATAGTTTCTTAAATTCATATACCCTCTAATTGTGTACAGAAAAAGTTAAGATTATATAAGTCTACATGTTGAAAATGAAAATAAAATTTATTAATTTGAAGGGACCATTGATTTTTTTCTTATTTTTGGATTCAAATATTAATTTAGCTCTTATATATACTCCTTCCTATGGTGCAGATTGTTTTAAGGATATTTTACCCATACTTTCTATTTACAATAACAATTGAAATGATGCTGGATAATTACAACCATCTGATATAATTCTACAAGATGACTACCATTAGAAAATTTTCAGCAATATTTTGTACCTGCTAGCTTTAAGCTCGTGCATTCCTTTATGTTCTAATGTGTTATATTGCAAAAACATTAGTTGGCTAAGCTAATAAGACAATTCCCAAGATAAAAATTTGTCTCCTGAAAGTTAAAAAATGAAACTTATAAAAAAAACCTTAAAACATACCCTTCCTTCAGTATTGCATATGCCTCTTTCACTTTTTTCACTAGATTGAAGAATTCTACATATTTTGCTATAAATCTATCTGCTATTCCTTTCAGTCCATCGAAAGGTTCTAGAAGTTCGGTAATAATATTAGTCAAATTATCTATTATCTGTTCTTTTATTTGTTGCTGAAAATATAAAAATAAGAAAATTAAATAAACTATATGATAAGTTTTTTAGAAACATACAGCAAACCATCTGCATAGCATCAATAGCTCCATGTGCCTTTCCTGTAGCATAGGGTATCAACTAGTCAGTTTCTAAATGATGTAGTTTGTTGTCATGTGTTTTTTGGGGTGTTTTTTTTTAAATATCTTCATTACATAGATGTTTGATAAGAATTCCACATATGGAGCAGAATCAGCTTACTCTTCTAAAGCCTCTAAGATCACCACTGTTGGTGGGTTTTTACGGGTAGAATCCTATTTAGATCACCACTGTTGGTGGGTTTGTATAGGTAGAATCCTATTTAGATCACCACTGTTGGTGGGTTTGTATCGGTAGAATCCTATTTAGATCACCACTGTTGGTGGGTTTGTATGGGTAGAATCCTATTTAGATCACCACTGTTGGTGGGTTTGTACGGGTAGAATCCTATTTAGATCACCACTGTTGGTGGGTTTGTATGGGTAGAATCCTATTTAGATCACCACTGTTGGTGGGTTTGTACGGGTAGAATCTTATTTAGTATTTTATACATGGTTTTGTGTTGCTAAACCTTAGTTTTGTATACTGTTTTTTGTCTTTTAAAATTTTTTCTTTGAGTTGCTTTTCAATAATTAGTTTGAATATCACTTTGTTATCTATTGCCTCTGTTTGATTGGAAGATCACAATCATGTGATCCTTTATAGTGATGCTTTACGTCCCATGACAATTCAACAATGACTGCACATGCTCTACTTGAACAATGTAAAGAGATGCATTTATGGTGAATAAAACTCATAATTTCCTGGTCTCAGTATGCTTCTTTTTCGTAGTTCAATTTAGGGTTGTTAAATGCTGACTGCAAACATAATGTATGAAGAGCTGTATGTACTTCACTTAAGGTGGCTCAGGGGTACAAAAATTTCAGCAAAAACTTAAACCTATATTTTTTCATTACA
Organism: Mytilus galloprovincialis; assembly: GCA_037788925.1. Classification (NCBI taxonomy): domain Eukaryota; kingdom Metazoa; phylum Mollusca; class Bivalvia; order Mytilida; family Mytilidae; genus Mytilus; species Mytilus galloprovincialis. The sequence goes on along the minus strand of CM075342.1, from coordinate 44,797,754 downwards.
AATTTTATTTATTACACTATTAGTTATTACTTTATGATATGTTACAAAAATCAACCAAAAAAATCGATTCAGTTTGGCCCCAGATGACTTTTAAAATGTTTATATCATTGAAAAAGCTCCAAATTATCTCCCTTTGGTGCAAAAATGCCTTTTTTTTGGCATTAAATTTGAGATATCTTTTTTGACTCATCGGTGACCTATATTTTTTATTATTGTTTTCAAATAAGCTGTACATAAACTAAATAATTGTAAAATTTAAGCCATTTCTGTAATTAGGTTATTTTTTTATTTCGATATTACCTCTATTTCTCCTATTAGTTCAACAGAAACAAAATGTATGCTTCTTTCGGAGGCAGATTGTGAGCGTAAATGAACGGTCACCCCTTTTTTTTTATTTTCTTTTTCTTTTAAGTATTTGATAAAGTTCATTTATAAAAAAATATAGCGAAATCCTATATTAGAAAAAAAAAGATTTATACCCAGGAGCCCCCTTAACTCTTTTCCAACCAGAAGAAACATTTAACTCTTCAACCAAATAAAACACTTGAAAAGTAAATTATAACATTTGACAGCCACTGCTTCAGTTTATGCTGTGAAGTTAGATTTTCTTATTTCATAACTGAAGATGGTCCAGAAACTTAATACAAATGTATAAAGAACAGCAACAAGAGTGCACACGCTGAAATGTCTCGCCTTCTATACTAATCATTGATATTATGTTGATAGTCCTAAGTAAAAAGCTAAGCTTTATAACAACTGTACCATAAACTTAACATTAACCAAGATAACTAAACAAAGACCAATGAACCTTGAAAATGAGGTCAAGGTCAGATGAACCATGCCAGGCAGACATGTACAGCTAACAATGCTTCTATACAACATATATATAGTTGACCTATTACTTATAGTTTAAGAAAAATAGACCAAAACACAAAAACTTAACACTGTGCAATGAACCGTGAAAATGAGGTCACGGTCAAATAAAACCTTAGCGACTGACATAAAGATCATTAAATATTTCCATACACCAAATATAGTTGACCTATGGCATATAGTATTAGATAAAAAGACCAAAACTCAAAAACTTAACTTTGACCACTGAACCATGAAAATGAGGTCAAGGTCACATGACATCTGCCCGCTAGACATGTACACCTTACAATCATTCCATACAACAAATATAGTAGACCTATTGCATATAGTATGAGAACAACAGACCAAAACACAAAAATTCAACTATAACCACTGAACCATGAAAATGAGGTCAAGGTCAGATGACACCTGCCAGTTGGACATGTACACCTTACAGTCCTTCCATACACCGAATATACTAGCCCTATTGCTTATAGTATATGAGATATGGACTTGACCACCAAAACTTAACCTTGTTCACTGATCCATGAAATGAGGTCGAGGTCAAGTGAAAACTGTCTGACAGACATGAGGACCTTGCAAGGTACGCACATATCAAATATAGTTATCCTATTACTTATAATAAGAGAGAATTCAACATTACAAAAAATTTGAACTTTTTTTTCAAGTGGTCACTGAACCATGAAAATGAGGTCAAGGACATTGGACATGTGACTGACGGAAACTTCGTAACATGAGGCATCTATATACAAAGTATGAAGCATCCAGGTCTTCCACCTTCTAAAATATAAAGCTTTTAAGAAGTTAGCTAACGCCGCCGCCGTAGCCGCCGCCGTAGCCGCCGCCGCCGCCGCCGCCGGATCACTATCCCTATGTCGAGCTTTCTGCAACAAAAGTTGCAGGCTCGACAATAAAAACTACAGTTCCTTTGTTGTAAGCGTATTTGTAAAATCTACCAAAACACCAGAGCATGGTTTCAGGTAAACTTGCAATTTCATGGATATTTGGTTTTGTGGTTTTGCCAAAGTTTGTATATATTCATATAGATTTTTTTTATGTTGTTGAACCTTTAATTCATGGTTCCCCATCACCCACGAATCCACAAACATTGTTATTTAACGATTAAAAATAATGAATCCACAGTTATATAGGATAAAGTGGTCTAACCAACCTGTGAGACTTTGCCTTTAGTGAATTTTGCCACAGGATCATCTCCCTCTATAACAGTAGTTGCTATCCAGACAGGGCCACCTTTTGCCAAAGCAACGGTGGCTTGTTGTGCAAGTGTAGAAATCTCTTCAAAAACTGTTTCAATGTCCCACCAGTAGGGTTTTTCATCTGCAAAGAATTTAAATATTGGAAAATGTTACTGTACATGTTTGTAATACAAAGATGCCCTCCCAATTCTATATGCACCTAAACTCAAAACAGAACCAAAGAAGTTTGTATATAAATGCATGTCTTTATCTTCTACATTCAAAATAATGTTTTGAAAAATTCTCTTTATTCACCTGCATCATACTGTGATGAGCTGCAAAAATTGGACAGATATTTGTAAGGCCTTTACAAACAAATAAAGGTCTTTGTTTTCAGTCTTCATTCAGAAAGCTGCATGTTCATAAATTTAACATTGTTACAAATCATGTCCTCAATTGAAAATGATGAGGGGAGGACAGGCAAAATTAAATCTCTATGTTGTCTGCCTTAAAACTATGTTGTCCTTTTACTTACCTTTCAAGAAGAAGCAGGCTTCTTGTGTTTTATTCTTTGCATCTAGTAATGCCTTTATGGACATAAAAATCCTGAAAACAAAATATGCAAATTATGACCCAATACATTATTATGTTCTTCAATGAAATACAACATTAGACAAACACAACAGTCTATATAAAAAAGATGTGGTTTGATTGCCAATGAGACAACTCTCCACAAGAGAACAAATGACACATCAATTAACAAGTATGGGTCACCCTATGGCCTTCAAGAATGAGCAAAGCCCATACTGCATAGTCAGCTATAAAAGGCTCAGAAATGACAAATGTAAAACAATTCAAACAAGAAAATTAACAGCCTAATTTATGTACACAAAAAATGAATGAAAAACAAATATGTTATAGATATTTCATATCTTTTGGACAGTTTTGTGGTGTTTCGAAAATTATACTTATGAAACACCACAAAACTATCCAAAAGATATGAAATATCTGTTTTAACCTATCGCATATATTGCTGATTAAAAATGTGCATTTCATATATTTTTGTTAGTTTACTTTAAAAATACTTTTATAAGAATCAGTCAAATTACCCTTTTTGGACCTTACACATTAAGCGCCATCTTATCTTCTTTCTGAAATAAGCAGGGGCTTCTAAAATAGCGGGAACATCAGTTAGACAAGATTTTTCGACAGCGATGGATGCACATCTACATTGGTGACGGGTAACATTATACAGACAAAAGAAATTGTATGTTCTGCATATGGCTGCAAGATATATTTTAAAAGTTTTCCCGACCCCCAGATTAAAAGTTGAACTGCAAAGGGTTAGTGTATTTTTTTATTTTATCAAAATGTTAAATGTTCGAATGTTTAAATTTTTATTGTTAATTAATTTTATGATTCTGTGGAAATTTGTATCTCAAGAATCTTTTAGTGAGTTTGGATGAATAATTCCACGTTTTAATTTGTACCAGAAGCCCAAGTCATGCATTAATTAACAGGGATTTCAAAATATTTTTTTAATTCTCAAACATAATTGTTATTACTTAAGCAACCTCGTTAACAGTTTAGATTTATATCAAATCGGATGAGAATCCAGGATTTTAGGAGTCTAGCAAAAAAAAAAGACTACGCATCAACTATACACAAAGCTCCTTGAAAAGGCTGTGCCTTCCCCTCCCTTCTACCCCAAAAAAATTTTAAAACCTTTTACCCAATACATTCATGTAGCTGTACAGTGGAGGCTATGGGACTACAATCTAACTCTAAGTAGACATCTGAATCACCGAAAATCAACTTATATTTTCATGTATAATTTGATAATTAAAAATTTTAACACATTTATACCTTTTTTTAAATTTGTTCTTGACAATTTTTTGTTCATTAAAAAATATAGGGACAATGGGGGTGGTGTACGTGGGTTCGATTCCCACCCTAGGCATTCATTTATATCCGCTGGTGCAAAGCGGGCAGTTTAGCTTAGTGGCCCCACATTGACTCTGTTGTTCATATGTCAATTAAAAAAATTCAGGCGGCCTCGTTCAGGTCTTGCCATCTTTGTTTTTCTTTTTGAAAATCATACACAACAAAACCATGGTATAATTGTAAAAATTATACCATAGATAGCTATGGTATAATTTTCTGTTATTGAGATTTATACTCTTGTTGCATTCCCATAGGTTACATTGTACAGCTATAGGTTAAGTAACATATCAACAAACTACAACCACTGAATTACTGGCTTCTGACTTGAGACAGGCAAATACATACAGAATGTGGTGGGATTAAACATGTTAGCGGAATTTAGTCTAGTCAATTTCAGCAATATTTTGAATATCTATAACTACTAAATAAAGATAAAGATATATGTATACTCTTTATAAAATATTCAAATAAACAAACTATTGGCATGTCTTCCACAGATGTGGCTATGCTCAACAAAAATAAACACATACACTGTTATGTTGGAAGCCAAAAACGTAATAATAAATTGTTGTATACAAATTGTGGTTCTAAATTGTTGAAATTTACAAAATCTCTTATACCAGTAGGTTTTGTTAATGAGGCCCTATAAATATAAATTCAAGTATACTCACTGTACAACACCTTTGCCAATCTTAACTAAAGCTGTTTTAGGATCTTTCATTATGACCTTGAAACCATCAATGATATCAACGATACTTTCATAAATAAATTTGGCATTCTGTGGAATGATAACAGTGATGGTCTGTACTAATGTCTGAAAGATCAAATAAATCATAAATAAGTTTGGCATTCTGTGGAATTATAACAGTGATGGTCTGCACCAATGTCTGAAAGATAAAAATAAATAATAGATAAGTCTGGCATTCTGTGGAATTATAACATTGATGGTCTGCACCAATGTCTGAAAGATAAAAATAAATCATTAATAAGTTTGGTCTTCTGTGGAATTATAACAGTGATGGTCTGTACCAATGTCTGAAAGATCAAATAAATCATAAATAAGTTTGGCATTGTGGAATTATAACAGTGATGGTCTGTACCAATGTCTGAAAGATAAAAATAAATCATAAATAAGTTTGTCAATCTGTGGAATTATAACAGTGATGGTCTGCACCAATGTCTGAAAGATAAAAATAAATCATAAAAAAGTTTGGCATTCTGTGGAATTATAACAGTGATGGTCTGTACCAATGTCTGAAAAATAAAAATAAATCATAAATAAGTTTGGCATTTTGTGGAATTATAACAGCAATGGTCTGAACCGATGTCTGAAAGATAAAAATAAATCATAAATAAGTTTGGCATTCTGTGGAATTGTAACCGTGATGGTATGCACCAATGTCTGAAAAATAAAAATAAACCATAAAAAAGTTTGGCATTCTGTGCAATTATAACAGTGATGGTCTGCACCAATGTCTGAAAGATAAAATAAATCATAAATAAGTTTGGCATTCTGTGGAATTATAACAGTGATGGTCTGCACCAATGTCTGAAAAATAAAAATAAATCATAAATAAGTTTGGCATTCTGTGGAATTATAACAGTGATGGTCTGAACCAATGTCTGAAAAATAAAAATAAATCATAAATAAGTTTGGCATTCTGTGGAATTATAACAGTGATGGTCTGAACCAATGTCTGAAAAATAAATATGAATCATAAACAAACATTCCTGGCATTAAATATTTCTATGTTTAAATAAATATGGGGGGAAAACATATTTATTTCTTTGTTTGAAAATTATCAAACAAGAAAGTAGGCTATAAGAGATCTTGCCCCACTCGCTCTTATTCCTATGTTCAGTAAAGATTGAAATCAAGATCAAAACCATAAATTTGCATTTAAGGTGGTACCTAACACTACAGGGAGATAACTCTGTAAAATCAGCTAAACATTTTAATAACATTGTGTAGTAAAGGGAATATTAAGCTTCTCAATGATCAAAATTGGTATTTTTCAAACTGCTATATAACCAGTGTAATTTTTCTGATAAAATGGTTGGTTCAAAATTTTTGAAATTTTTATATTTTTGTTAAAGGGTCAAAGTAAATACTTTGTCAAAATTTACTGAAAATTAAACGAGCCAAATTAATTTTAGTGAAAGTGTTGGGTACCACCTTAATATTGAAAGTTCACAATATCATGAACATACATGTGAACTAAGTTTAAGTTGACATGACCACAACTTCATGAAAAAGTACCCTTACTTTAACATGATATGTTATAGATGAATGTACAGAACAACTAACTGAAAGACGGAGGCAAACAGGAATATTCAGTCCGGAAAAGATAGCAGTCCCTACTATCCTATGGCAGGGCATGAAATGTCCATGTTGCAAGGTGTGTTCAATTTTTTTCGGGTCTTCTTAATAGTACTTCTGCTTTCTAGAATGATCTTATGCTCAGACTTGTTTCTTATTCTTGTATGATCGTATTGCACAGTCTTGCATCTGCACAAATCTTTTTGAGCTATTCCTTTTCTATGGTTTGTCCATCAGGGAATATTTTCTCTTTTTTCAATTGAAGAATACTATCAGGTTATGTGTTATGTTTCTTGAGAGATTTTTGTTTTAAATAAGATAGATGCTTGTAAATATAAAATATTCTCCAATTTTAAAATCTTTAGCTACTTACGTTATAAAAGTTCATTATGTCTGTTTTAACATCATTAAAGACTGTTGTTACTTTAACAATCAGATTTCTGAGTGGTCTTAAAAAGGGAGGTAATTCTTCCTCATCGAGCTGTCCTAACATTTTCATCACATTGACTGCTTTGTCCCTGAGACTCCAAACCTGATAAATAATCAAGAAAATCACTTTAGACAAACATAAAGAATCAACAAAAACAATCAAAATACACTAAACATAATGTAAAACTGATTGTTGGTGTTTTTCGTGGTCAAGTCCATATCATAGATACTATCAGCAATATTGGTTATTTTGTGCACTTACGGTCATTTTTATTGGTAGAGGAAGAGCGGTCATTTTTTTTAAATATATCAGAATCATATAAATCGGAACAAAACAAACAATTATATAAATGGAATAGCTCTTGCATAAAATATAGGTCATGATGATCCATTTGTTGCATGTTCATTTACTTCTACCAAAGATAAGTCTATAGACAATATCATTCTTTATGTTCTTTAACCGATCTGAACTTTTATTACAAAATCTGAGTTATGCAAGAGGGACGAAAGATACCAAAGGGACAGTCAAACTCATAAATCTAAAACAAACTGACAACACCATGGCTAAAAATGAAAAAGACAAACAAACAACAGCACACATGACACAACATAGAAAACTAAAGAATAAACAACACGAACCCCACCAAAAATTATTCAATAATTCATTATCTAATTTTCTAACTTTTTTTTCTGTCATCTTATAAAGGATGATTTGAGCTAGACTAATTCAAGATGATTTATATACAGATTATTTTTCTTTTTTGTGAAAATGATGTAAAATAATAACTTGAACTGTGAAAACTCAAGGTCTATGGTATTCTTTAACTCATTTACATTACTTACCTTGCCAGGTAACTCCTGCAAGGCATCTATGAATTCATTAACTATTTCTTTGATGCTTATTTGACCACCAATGAGGTCTTTAAACAACTGCACTCCAGTTTCAACGCCCTGAACAATCTCCCCCGTTTTCTTGTCAAACTGTGTAGCCAATTGAGCTATCTTCTTCATGTCATTTTCCTAAAAGCAAAACAGCAATACAAATCTCCTTGACAAGTTATGACCTTACACCAATATATAATAAACACTGTGGCAACATGGGACAGTTGTTGTCAGACCATTGAATATATGAATAAGTCCATACAATTTTATAAAAGTTTTTCTTCAATGTGTGTACAAATTCTTCGATGAAAAATTTAACTGTCATAAAAATTAACATAAAATTGTGGTCAAAATTAACATCTAAAATCAAAATTGGAAAAATGAAAAAAATTATGATATCAAAGCAGTGTGAATTTAGATCCGTACTTAAATCCTTTAAAATCGGAAAAACCAATCCCTTGAATGCAATTCACAGTTGGGTCTTTAAAAGTAACTTTTAAAATTATAAATTTTTTTCAATACTCGTCCAAATGTCTAATAAAAACATAATTGTTGAACCATTCATAGAGTTTCGTTTTATCTAACAAACATACTTGTAGAATATTCAAGTTGTACTGGGTGCCTCCTTTAAAACAAAGTCTTGCTACAAAGAAGTCCAAGTTTGTATCCAAAATTCCCAGAAGCACTCTAGCATAAGCCTCATCATGAACATTTATTCTCAAATGACCACTTAAGGGCTCTACAAAAAAACATCACATAAATGTGTTAAAAATACACATATACTAGCTACACTCTTACCTCAGCTTCATCTTAAACTAGCTCTTCATGTGTATTTAAAACATTAGAAACATATACCATTCCCCCATAGTCCAGTATTTTAGGTGAATCCATTCATGTTTAGTAAAGACTATATTATTTTTAGCAAAAATAAGCATTGTCCTTAATATACATAGCCCAGATGTGTCCTTTGATGTAATGTGATATCTGCGTTAAAGTCCAGATTAATAGCTATATAGGATAATATAATTATACATTTAACTACTTTTTGAGAAAAAAATATATGAGATGACAAAATTGAGTACGAAATATAAAGAATAACAAATTAATCCCATAAAAATATAGTTTGGAATTTAATTTTTGTTTATATGTTGTTGTTTTTTTTTTCTTTTAAAGTTAAGTGATAAGCCATTTAATATATGTAGATATCTTGTAAGGGAGGTAAAAAAATATTTTTTATAGAAACTTACATTTTTCCAAATCTGTTCTTTATATTCTTGATTTGAATGGTATTCATATTTTTGTCAGTTTCATTCCTCAGTGCAAATACTTTCTTAGGGTATTTGATCCCTACATTATCAGAGGTCTTAAAAGAAGAGGTGTGTAACTGCTATATTTCTAGGCAGAATAAAAGTGATGACAACTTACCAATTTTCAGATCCAGCATGTTATACATGATAATACCAAATGCAGCACCTACAGATTCAGATCCTAACATCTTTCTCCAATCAACACTTGGGGCCTCAAGTCTAAAGTTCAACTTGGGGAACTTTTCTAGAAATCCAACAGATCTTTTTTCTCTGAGATGAGGTGCTATTTCCATAACTCCAGATTCATAGGGATCAATAACACCAGTACCATTTATGTCTTCTCGCCTGGATAAAATCAAAAAAATTTAAATCACTGAAATGAAGTACTGTGGATTCAGTTATTTTCATGGGTACCAATTTTTGTGGATTAAGGAAAACTTGCATGTTGGTGGATATTTAATTTTGTGGTTTTGTCGAAAGTCTGCATACAAGCCTTTATAGAAAATGTCATTCTTTGAACAATTTATTTCATGGTTCACTTGCACCCATGAAATCCACGAAAATTAGTATCCAACGAATAATAATGAATCCACAGTAAATATCTATGTGAGAAACTATTTATCCAAAAGGTAGGCACTTTCTGTTTTAATATCAAAATTTCAATTATAAACCTTTTTACTTTCAACGATTATTTCTAGTTCTAAATACTTACGCTTTTAGAGGTGTGATAATCCTAGCTTGAGGATGTGCTTGATACTGTAATAAAGCCTCGTAACGGACCTCATCATTCTTATAATGTTTTAAACTTACGTATTAAGAGGTGTTATAATCTTAGCTTGAGGATGTGCTTGATACTGTAATAAAGCCTCGTAATGGACCTCATCATTCTCATCATTACTAAAACTTATGCTTTTAGAGGTGTGATAATCCTAGCTTGAGGATGTGCTTGATACTGTAATAAAGCCTCATAACGGACTTCATCATTCTTATAATGCCTTAAACTTACGTATTAAGAGGTGTTATAATCCTAGTTTGAGGATGTGCTTGATATTGAAATAAAGCCTCATAACGGACTTCATCATTCTTATAATGTCTTAAACTTACGTATTAAGAGGTGTGATAATCCTAGTTTGAGGATGTGCTTGATACTGTAATAAAGCCTCGTAACGGACCTCATCATTCTCATCATTACTTAAACTTACGCTTTTAGAGGTGTTATAATCCTAGCTTGAGGATGTGCTTGATACTGTAATAAAGCCTGGTAACGGACCTCATCATTCTTATAATGTCTTAAACTTACGTATTAAGAGGTGTTATAATCCTAGCTTGAGGATGTGCTTGATATGGTAATAAAGCCTCATAACGGACTTCATCATTCTTATAATGTCTTAAACTTACGTATTAAGAGGTGTTATAATCCTAGCTTGAGGATGTGCTTGATACGGTAATAAAGCCTCATAACGGACTTCATCATTCTTATAATGTCTTAAACTTACGTATTAAGAGGTGTTATAATCCTAGCTTGAGGATGTGCTTGATACGGTAATAAAGCCTCATAACGGACTTCATCATTCTTATAATGTCTAAACTTACGTATTAAGAGGTGTGATAATCCTAGCTTGAGGATGTGCTTGATACTGTAATAAAGCCTCGTAACGGACCTCATCATTCTCATCATTACTTAAACTTACGCTTTTAGAGGTGTGATAATCCTAGCTTGAGGATGTGCTTGATACTGTAATAAAGCCTCGTAACGGACCTCATCATTCTCATCATTACTTAAACTTACGCTTTTAGAGGTGTGATAATCCTAGCTTGAGGATGTGCTTGATACTGTAATAAAGCCTCGTAACGGACCTCATCATTCTCATCATTACTTAAACTTACGTATTAAGAGGTGTTATAATCCTAGCTTGAGGATGTGCTTGATACTGTAATAAAGCCTCATAACGAACTTCATCATTCTCGTCATACATGGCAGCTTTATACATCTCATCAGCAGCCTGAAATAAAAGTTTTATGACTTAAATTTTATTTCATATTAATGCAGTATTTAAACATTTAGACTTAAGGCTATCCAGAGACAAAACCATTAAATGGGGTAATCTGGTGTGCTTGGACTGTTTTCTGCTCTTTGGTCGGGTCGTTGTGTCTTTGACACTTTTCCCATTTCCATTCGCATTTTAACCAATCAGAAATTAGAATTTCACTCATATTTTAACTGTACTTGACACCTACTTATAGTAAATAAGTCAGCAAATAATCAAATACATTATTTTTCTAATTCAGTCAGGTCATTCAAATGAATAATGAAATAATAAAATTCTTGTTACACATTCATAACTAATGCAAACTATTAAAAATGCTTTGTTATGTTATTGTCTCATAGCATTTACAACCTTTCAGTCTACATACAACTCACCATTTCATGTTCATATTTCCTTAGAGCATGAACTCCAGCTCTTTTGATCCAAGGTGAGTTAGTTGAGTTGATATGTGAAACAATATATTCAAAAGAGAAGTCCATTCTGGCATTTCCTAATGTTTCTAACAGAATCACTCTCCAATGGTCATAGTCTATTTGTTCTTGTTCACTCTGAATTGCTCTTTTCTTTCTGTATTCAAATGGATCTAACAAAATATAAAATATGCATGTGTAAAAAATGTAAGCAGATTAAATCAATTTAACCCTTATCATAGAGGGAAAATCATCTGAATAAAGGGATGGTCTTTATGAAAAAGAACTAAGGATTTATTATTTTTTACATTTAATTTAAAACAAATATAGAGAGAGGTGTTCAAAACACAAAACAAAGATATTACCATGTATTCCTAGCCATTGATGAACTCGTACAGTTATTTTCATAGCCTCCTCTTCCCGTCCAGCTTTCGATAACTTGTGTGACACTGAGCCGAGACAGAGTAAGACCCTTTCATGGAGATCCTCTTTGTACATCTCTTCTGGGTGGTCATCTTTGTTAAATACAAGGTCCTCCATGGCAGATATCATATTCTGGAATAAAAATGAATCAAACTACAGTTTACACTTTCTTAAAACCAATGAAAGGAAATGTGGGCTATATGACAAGAAGATAGCAGATAAATAAAAAATAATTATAAAATATCCCTTCAATATTATCATTATCATAATAATTGTTTGAACTAGTGCCAATAATTGTATGCATTTCAAGATTATACATTTGTTTTTTGTTACACTTCAGTGTTTCTGTGTTCCTCTTATAGTTGGTGTGTTTCTCTTGGTTTCAGTTTGTAACCCGGCTTGTTTTCTTTCAATCAATGTTTGACTTTTGAACAGGATTATACTTCTGTTGCCTTTATTTATAAATATTATTGTTAACCTTGTGTAAGTACAATACATACATCATGTGGTGGGTTGTCTTTTCCTACAATGTGTGTCAGCAGCCTTAAGATAAGTGTAGGCTTAGGATCAGGACTCTTTAGAATATAATCTGCCAGGAGGTTCTCACTGAAGTTTGTATACAGGACTCCAAAGGCATCCAGCATGGTGTTCATTGCTCCTACATACCTTGCACGACTGAAAAAAATAAACAGATTTAGATAAGACTTAAGCGTTTAAAACATTTGAAATTAAACGTCTGTTTGTCAGGACAATTCTCAGCGTTAGGGTTTTGAATATGTAAAAAGTAATTTCATCTGATTATACTTTAACAAGAATGAGTCCATAGTACACAGATGACCCACCAGCACTATAATTTTCTATGTTCAGTGGACAGTAAAGTTGGGGTCAAAATTCTAAATTGGCATTAAAATTAGAAAGATTATAGTTTTGTTGGTGGGGAAGTAGCTTGAGAGAACTAATGACCTTGAGAGAACAAATGACCTTGAGAGAACTAATGACCTAGTTAATCAAGGTCTCAGTGAAACACACTTTTCAATGAGCAGGGTTCAAAAATGACAACATTGATAGGTTAGTGATCACTGTCAGACCTTCTTACACCACTCAGCCACCACTGTCCTTGTGCCCAATTCTACAGTACTATTTCTAAGCAAAGCAGAAAGACAAACTTTCATTAGCTTCAAACTTACACTGCTTTTCTTTACATCACAATACAATAAAAGTTTGAAAAAGGAATCTGACTTACGTTGGTTTAAGTTCTACAAAGTAGTAATTAGCAAGCTTTATTAGTTCTTCTTCTGGTATTGATTTTAGCACATCGACTATCTTGAAGAAACAAGCATTTGCTTCCAATGTACGACCTGTAAAAAAATAGAACAACTTTATTACTCAAAATCTGTTGGAGGTAAACTCATTAATATATATGTATGAGAGAACATGGTTAATTTAATAGTTGAAATTGGACCTTGAAATAGCTTTGCTTTAAGTAATCGTATTAAAACAGAATCATTTAGTTACTATTTAAACAAATATTAGACTACCGGTAATAATAAATACAACCGATACTGACTGAATTTTTTTCTTTGTGATTATTTTCATAAATCCAGACTTATTATGACAATATCATTTGTAATATACATTACTACCAATAGATGCAATCATTTTGATAGTATTTTTACTGACTTCATAATTTTTTTCAATTACAAAAATCTAAACATCATTTACTTTAATGGATTCAATGTTTATCTATCACTTACATAATGTACTATTTGCCATAAGAAGTTGCATCTCGTTTAAGATCATTAACTTACAGATAATACTTAGCAACCAAGCATACAACCTACCTAAGTGATTAGAAATACTTAAGAATGGATTGTCCGGTGACTTGTAATTGTTTAAAAGTGAGATAAAATTAAAACATTCAATCTGTGCTTAAACAAAGATTGATAAAAAATATTGTTTTTAAATGTCAACATCTTTTAAATGATTGAAAAATGTAATGTCAGCCATGTAGTTGTGAGGAGAAATAAAGAACTGAAGAAGGCCAATGGCCGAAACGTCTTGAAAAATTAATTTATTGATACAATTATATAAAGTATGTTCCCTATTGGAATTTTGGAAACAAAGGAAAATTATTGGATGAACATAATAATGTTCTTGAAGTTATAATGAGATACACAAACTACAATTTGTCATTGTAATATTTACCATTTTGAGGCTGGGTCCACATGCAGGTTATGTTCCCTTTAATGTATTGCCAAGCTGTAGCACGGTCAAGAATTGGTGTTTTTCTTGTAATCTGGAAAAAAGATTTTATGAAATTCAAATTTCAGGCCTTGGGAACTGAAAATTTGTTAAAATACAAAGGATGTATCATTAGTTTAAATTAAAAGTGGAATAATTGATTTATTGTTGATGTCCATTGGCAAATACTACACAAATATTCAGAGCAAAACCTACTTATTCATTATAAATCTATTAGATAGGTTGAGAAAAGAGGTGGACCAAGAGTTAAGCCTAGAATTCTTAATTTCAATAATATAGGCATTTTGGGTCAAGTTAGAAATTTGTACAAATTCGATCCAGAGATTGAATAAAATATCTCCATTGGAACCATAAGGTTAGCATTTCCCAAAAATGTTCAAATTTTGCCAAATGAATAATTGACTTGTGGTAGATGATGTTGCTTAAATTTGTGTCCTTTCACATATTTTGGTGTTGGTCAACTTTGTTTAATTCATTCACCATCTGAAAGCTCAGTTGACAAAGAGCTTACAAAATGATTTGGTTATTAATATTCATTGAATGTTGTTGACCTTGTCAGAATATATAATGGTAAATAATTATAATATATAATGAAAGTTTTCTGACCTTGGTTACATGGATCGTTGATTCTTCTAACCCCAGCATTGGTTTAGTGACAGCATCTCTTTCAAACCTTCTTGTCAGATAGGATAGAGAACCTTTACTTATGGCTCTCATCTCAGGAAATTCTACAATAAATGAGATATATTTTTCATTTACTATATTTTGATGATTTAAAAGAATTAAATAATTGGAACAAAAAGAAAATATCTTGCTGCAATATTGATCATATAAAAGTTGGCCAAGAATATTTGATGCAAGTTGGTTAAACAATCAGGCAGATATAAGTTCAATACATACCCATGGAACTGAATTCATTGACTGCTTTAATTTTCCTCATCCCATGCAATGCATCAAATCTGAGAGAGAAAATAAATTCCATACTTATTTCATGCATTTCTGTAAGATATACATTCAGTTTGTCATTGCATTCAAAAGTAAAGATCCTCCATTCCAATATTTTACAATTAAAGGTATGTTAGATTCATCAATCTCTCTTGCATTTTTAAATAGACGACCCATATGGGCAAAATTCAGACCTTTTATTTAGGGGCCTAATGAGGATTGTCATATCTTGTAAAACCTGAACCATAATTGTTCCTACTTATTTTTTGAGATTTTTAAATCCTGGATCTCACTCTGTTTTCTTAATTCGAAAGAAAAAAATTATACAACTATAATTTACTAATCAATTCATAATCTATCAAGAAAACTGAAGGTATGAAAATAAAATAATCCACAATATCAATACAAATATTTAAATTATTATCAAACTAAAAATTTAACATCCATTGATTAATAAAAGAAAGTACTTACTTTCCAGATGGTCTTGTTGGTGATATGAAATCTTCTTCTATTAAAACACTGTGTATAACTTCAAGGTCTTTGTGGTAATGCATCACCTGTAATGGTAAAAATACTTATCTCAAAAAAATAAAGTTCGGAATGGAAATCGGGAATGTGTCAAAGAGACAATAACCTGACCAACGAGCAAACACAGACCAATGACACCAATGGGTCTTCAATGAAGCTAGAAAATCCCGCAGGCTTCAGCTACAAAATGTATCTCTGGATTAGTGGAATTTTTCCCTTTAAGATATATAGGCCATTTTTCACTGCCTGCTTACATCAAATATGTAATAAAAAATATACCTTCATGTGCTACTTTTTGAGTAAAATGAGGTTGAAATTTCAGATATTGGCTCAAAATTTGTATTTGTGGACAAATTTTTCCTCCCGACAGAAATGCATAACTTTTTTGTTTTAATTTCTCTTTTATATAAGTATCATATAAATTTATGAAATATTTTGTTTAGAAATAACAAAAATTTATCAAATGTTCATGAAAAAAAAACGTCATTTTTTGCTGTATATTTATCAAATTAAAAAAAATTCCATCATTGACTTTTTCATGAAATTGGTACAAATAATCTTCATACGTAATCAAACATAATCTCATTTTAAAACAGAAGGGTCCATGAACTTGTTTAAGAGTTAAATCAGTTTGAATGATAATCAAAGAGCTGATAGCTCTGAAGTGGAAGAAGGTGAATAAACGGTAACTTGAATTACCATTAAAGCAGCCCCACTTACCCAGGCTGCTTTGTTCCATTATCGTTAAAATGTATTTTTTTTCTTCAAACAAGAAAAGGTCATAAGTACATGGATTTCCCATCCGTACAATCATTTTCTATGTTCAGTTGACTATGAAAATTAGGTAAAATCTTTAATTTGGCAGTAATTAAGCAGATCATATCAAGAGGAACACATGTGTACTAAGTTTCAAGTTGATTGGATTACAAACTCCATCAAAAACTACCTCGACCATAAACTTTATAACCAGAAGCAGGACGGACGGACAGACTAGAAAACATATTGCCCATAAATGGAGCATAAAAATAGTAAGACTTGTTACATACCTGCCAACTTTTGAAAGTTCCCATATGGGTTTTTACTGCACAACAATTTTAAA
Source organism: Mytilus galloprovincialis (assembly GCA_037788925.1). Lineage (NCBI taxonomy): Eukaryota > Metazoa > Mollusca > Bivalvia > Mytilida > Mytilidae > Mytilus > Mytilus galloprovincialis. The sequence goes on along the minus strand of CM075342.1, from coordinate 44,781,088 downwards.
GGTTACAATTTTTAGCGACGTATTTTGCAAGATCTGGATTGTCTAGAAAAAGTGTCATATTTGTATGATGAACTTACATGCCTTTTCCTTAAGTCTGTTTGCATGATTCTAGTTATATATTAAATCGGTAGAAAAAATATACATGAAGCTAGCAGACCAGGGTTTATTTTCCAGATTAAGAATATTAGATGCTTGTTGAAATTTCCAATTTTGAATTATGCACAAAGATGGACCTTTAACAGGTTGGGAACAACACTCCAAATGAGGGTAACCTAACTGGAAGATCATCACAACCCACTGTAAAAAATGAACACAAAATAGAATTTTTCTATAAAATGCTGAAAATAGGCTTTAAAGTATTAAAATGCATTGCAAAAAACAAATATTTCATTAAATAAATTTAAGTAGAATATTCCTATGATATTCCTTTTCATATTGGATACAAATTTTATTGAGTCTACTGCAGACACTTTGTAGTCAAAGTGTTTCAACTGAGGTACTACACAGGCGTCAAAAGGCGTCATTATGGAGTAAAGGGGGTGGCGTCAAAAAGCGTCATTATGGAGGAAAGGGTTAAGTACTGAATGGTCAAAACATCATGTTTTTTTATCGACATAAATTTTGTCATAAATGTAACCAAATGATGTAGAAATTGTGTTTTTTCTTCAAATTTCCATCAAATTGTAATGTTTATAGTTCCATTATTGCCTCTTTATTTGAATAAAATAAAATAATAAGAAGAATCTGTTTCTTGTTTTGTTTTGTTTTGTTTTTGACAAATGATTGTTCACTGCTAGCAAATGAATCATTATATTTATATATCTTATCTGTATATATTTTTGTTCATGTCTTCATCTCCTTATCATTTGTAAATGTATAGACAAATAAGAAAGAAATAAGCTCCACATGTATATTTGCAACATCGTAAATTAATTACAAAAACATTCTGTTGTAAACAAAATTATGATATAAACTTTAATTTAATCCTTGAAAGGAGGTCTAGATTGCTAAAATAATTTATAAATTTTAATTTTTTTATTTGTCCAAAATCATTTAAATTCATTTAATCAACATCCTTTTATGATTATTTGATTAAAATATTAATCATTTATAGTCTTTTTACAATTTACATTTTTAAAAGCAAAATAACTGAAAACAGGATAAAACAAAGGGAAGTAACAAAAAAGTATTTCAATATTCCCAATACACATCGTTTTGATAACACAACGGCAGTTAGCCGGAGGTAAACATCGTTGATTACCAGTATGTTTGACACCCAAGCTGTCAAGTGAAGCCATATAATTATACATCTTCTTTGATGTTCAGGTAAAATTTAACACAGGTGTCAATTACACCCGTACAGTAGTAAGAAATGATCAAATATGGCGTCTGAAAAATTTCATACACGGGAGTTTTTTCTCCTAAACGGGAGGTTCACATGTATGTTACGAAGGGCATCTAATTCACATGACAAAGGAAAACCATGAATAAAGACAACACTTTATATATCCTTTTTATTTATATAAAAACAAAATCTTCTTGTCTGCAGGATTGCAAATTCGTAACTTCAAGGGCGAGTTGTCCCGATACCAAATTCACGCATGCGTAATACAAATATCTACAGTTAAAACATCCTGTTACAAGTAAACATGTGGATGAGATGAAATCTAATAATTTACATAAATAAAAGGGTCATATTTACGATAGTGATTGTTTTACAATCATAATTTACAAATTAAATGATTCAGATGCCTAATCATGTGTAAAAATCGGTGTCAGGAATCTAAGTTGTTTTGAAATTGTAATACACGAAATGAATGCGGCATACGGAGACTCAATGCCAATGGTCAGCCCCTTAAGTCTTCAGAAGACTTGACGTCTTCTTCCACTAAAAATCAGTCGAAAAATCCATCTTTTACCAATATGTCACAGTTTGATGTCGTGAAAATAACATTTTACCTTAGCAACGTCATTACCTCCCCTGTATATGTAACATATGCCCTTAATGTATGATTTTATCAGTAACACAATGACACTAACCTTTTGGTATTTTCCACCAGAGTTCTTAACCAGTGGTTCATGTCGGACTTTTGTGAACTGCAGTCCAGTACTTGTCTGTTTAACAGTGTATGTTGCATTATGAGGTCCTACAAATATCCCATAACAACGTTTAATAGCAGAACAATATCATCTCAGTATGTACAACTATGAATCAAAATTTTCAATAAAAATAAAATATAATTAGTCTTGACTCAGTCTTAGCTTTATTACCAAGAAAAATACATTGCATGTCTTTTATGTTATCCTCTAGGCTCATTTAAACACATGGTACTGGTAAGCTTAAAATTTGTCAATATCTTTTGACCACACATTGACTGTAAAGGAGCAAACACATGGCTTTGTTTATATACTAATAGTAGAGCATTGACTGTAATTGAATAAGAATATTTTTTATTTACATAGCAAAAGAAAAGCTTCATCAGAATTCCAATTCTACGGATCACAAAACAATTCATAGCAACAATTTAATTTTTTTTAAAAGATGCAAAATTGGTAACAAAGCAATTACTCTCAGATCTGGTTTTATGTCCTTTTAGCTGTTATGGATGAGGGATGAATAAATACCCTGCCACTTCTGGTCTGTGTTTATGTTTTTTTCCACTTATTTTTATATTTTGTTCTTATGTTGTGCTGTTAAACCGCTGTCACTGGTTAGGGGAGGGTTGAGCTTTCAACAACATGTTTAACCCCACCACATTCTTAATGTGCTGTCCCAAGTCAGGAGCCTGTAGTTCAGTGGTTGTTGTTGGTTCATGTCTGTCATATTTGGTTTTTGTTAATTGTTTTGTCATAAATTAGGCTGTTTGTTTTCCCAATTGAATTGTTTCATATATTTCATGTCAGAGCTTTTTATAGCCAACTGTACAGTATGGGTTTGTCTCATTATTGAAGGTTGTACAGTTGCCTATAATTACTTACATCCACTTTATTTGAATTTTGGTGGATATTTGTCCCATTGACAATCATACCTTATCTTCTTATTTTCATGTATAAGAAAACATTAAATTTCAACTATGACAAGCACACTATGCATGCTGAGTAAACTGGGAAGAAATTGTTCATGTTGTTACTGAATCTTGATTAGGTTATCAGCAGAATAAATCTTGCTTGGTTGATCAAGTCTAACAAATAATATGCTGAATTTGACCATACATTTTTCATTTTCAAATCTTTGTCATATATTTCATCATCATTATTTACCTTCATGGCCAAGTTCTTGTATATGGTAAGAAAAACCGTCATGTGATTGACTTCCAGAAATCTGAAAAAATACATGAAAGTATCAAAATACTGTATTTGATTTTTGTCAGATAAAAATATGTTGTTTTGTCTCTTAACTTGATTTCAACACGATTAAATTTTAACCAAAATGACAATATAATCTGTGTGTTAAAATTTCATTTGGGTTTTAATTTCGTGGATAAAATCTACTGTGGATTCATTATTTTTTGTTGGATACCAATTTTTGTGGGTTTTGTGGGTTCGGCTGAAGCACATTTTAAATGTTCAGCGAATTACAAATTTTCCATAGACTTGTGTGCAGACTTTAGTTAAACCACGAAATTTTAAATTGTAAAGTGTACGTTTTCCTCAATCCATCAAAATAAATGAATCCACAGTATCCACAAATTAAACAAAACTAATAGAATCCCAAAGAAAATTTATGCTTTTACAGTATTTGAATGTTAAATGTGCAAGATTCTTCCAAACTTTATCCCAAGGGTTGCAAATATTGGACCATACAATGAAAATCTAATTGATTTTGTTAAAGGTTACATTAATTTAGCAGTAATGGACTAAGACAGAGAAAACATACTTTGCATGGTTTCGACACCTTGAGATCAAATCCTGTTTATAAAAATCACAACATTTAAGTATTTGCTTTTGGACATATTACCCAGAATGCAATACATTTTGAAATGGCAAATGATTTCTGTGAATATAATCAAAAATATAAGTGAAATTTACTTCTCCTTCTTCGTGAAGTCTTGATGCAAGAAGAGCTGCAAATCCTTTCTTCGTTGCCAAGACAAAATCATCTCTTTCTTCTGGATGGTACACACGTAAAATTTGTCCAACAGGTGTAATCTCAAAAGAGAACCTTAAAATAAAAGCATTAGACAGTTACTGACTAAGGCAGTCAGACCTAACACATTTACAGATTCATAAGGGATTTAGCCAATGTCGGATTTGAAAAATTTCATTATTTAAACTAAATATCTCAAAACAAATCTTTCATTATCAAAACTAAATACCTCAAAACAGGCCTAGCTAGGCATTATAAAGATTTGAAATAACATTTTTAAAAGGACATGTATTCTCATTTATAACCATATATAGTACAATGTATATAACAGGTTGATTATAAACACGTGACATGTGAAAGAGATGCATTTTCAGTTCTCTTGTGTTGAAAATCCCTCATGGAGATTTTGAAAAGTAGGCAAGTATACTAGGCCTGAAAACTTAAATTGTTTTATTTGACCCTCTGAGGCACATATTACCAAAAGCATAATGTTAAGGGTTGCAGCTAGATTATAGTATACCTTTTGTTTTAAAAACAAAAGCAACATTTACAATGCAGTGTGACATGCATGTATCATGTTTTATTGTATATCATGTCCTCACCATTTATTGTGTAAAGATGGTTGTGCAAATAAATTGTCTTTTGTGTATTACATGTATATCATCAAGTATGCTATTCATTCAGATTTTTCTGTACAATGTATGTATAATTTTTTACAAAAACCTTAAACAAATACTTTATTTGTTTTTGAAATCTATAAATATTTTAAAATAGTAAGAAGTTAAAGCATCAACAATGAATATGAATAGATTAAGGCACTGGGACCTAATTTACCAAACAAAATACTTTGCAGAAGAAATTTATAACAGTTGCCTTCTTGCCAAACGAAAATGCCATGTGACAGGAGAAATTTCTGTATTATTAAAACAAATGCAGACACCGTTTCCGATTTTGGGGTTTATTTTTTTTCTACCTTTAAGCAACACTTAACAGTGTTTTACATGATTAACCTTGAACTTTAACGAACTATTTTTGTGCAAGCAACATTTTTGTGTGACTCGGCTTACTAAAAGGGGATTTCGGAAATTCCCTTCTTATCATCTTCAAAGAAGTATTTACTGATCTTTTATATTTTATTCAAAATATTGATCATCACAGACATGAAGAGAAAATGAATAATTAACCAAAACAAATATATATAAGGATGAAGTGCTGATTGGCAGAAATGACATAAAAAATTTGGCAGGATGGGTTAGGTTAACTTTATGGCAAAATTAAACTCTCAAAAGCATACTTAAAAGTGTTAATCAGTAGTCTCATGTCTTAGACTCTAAGACAAGGTGCAAGTTAAGTTAAAGCTTCACCCATGATTTGTATTGGTGAAACAAAAAGCAATTTCTACTAGGTCGTCATTTATAAAAGAATGTGATCCAAATGTAAGAAACAAGAGAACACTTCGTCACTGCTGTGCATGTAAGCAGGGCTTTCCAAAGTAGCCGGCAGATTTCCGCCTTTTACGGTGGCTTCAAGTGCCGGCTACTTGACTGACAAAAAATGTAAATTCAAAAAGAAAAAAAATATCTTTTACAAATGTTTACAGGCACCTGAGAGACGTATTGTCGCAAAGTTGCAGTCACGATAAACAAGGATGAAAAGTCAGTGTTTACCTTGGGCTAAATATAGTTCGCATGAATTCAGGTCACTGATTGGTTGTCTATTTAAAGTCAGAATGCATCGTTTCTTTTCAAAGATACATGTAACAAGACGTTCTGGTGGTCATTGAACGATAATAATAGAGACGTTCTGATGGTCATTAACTTGTTGGTTTTGGCTTTTAGAACGTGAAGACAGTCAGATAGGATGACAATTTTATGTAATGGAATAATATCAGTCAAATAAAAGAAAGTGTAGTAGATCATGTTGTTCAGAATCTGGAAAACAGTATCTTTTGAAGTTCATTTTTCAAAGCCCACGTGGTGTTCAGAGAATCAAGGTAAAAAACAAAAGTAGAATATAATAACATTTCCAAATGATTTATCTGACTTATGGAACAGTTTACAAAAAATGACAAAATCAGAGGATATATCAATTTTCTGTCAATGCTTGAGAAATAATTGTATGATTTAAATACGCATAACAGTCTTTGGAGAAAAAAGGGGGGTCATTTGTTCACAAATGCATGTAGTTATGCAAAATAAATCGATCAAGACTTCTACCAATTCGGATTATTACATAAATAAAATTCCTTTAAAAGCAAATGAATTTTAAGCATAAGGTAAAGAAAATTAAAAAAAAACATTACATAAAAAAAATGAAATTTCTTTTGAGATTTTTTTTTTTTTAATTTCATACATAAAAAATGGTTATTAGAAACATGAAATATTTCCGTGCCAGGAGGCAGGAGATTGCGAGAATGCAGGATTTTGCTTAGTCCAAATAATTATGACGTCTTGAAAGGCTATTATAATTTTTTTCTTTGACGCCTTAGTTGAAGTAAGGCGTCAAAGAAAAAAATTATAATAGCCTTTCAAGACGTCATAATTATTTGGACTAGATTTTGCTCTATTTATGCCAGAGCTTCTGTGGACCTTAAGGCTCTACTGTAAAGCACCAAGCTTACAGCTTGGTGTGCGTCCTGCTTCGCCGAATGCATGTTACAGCCACCTATAATTGTAATTAAGCCTACTACTTCATATAATAAAATTTACAAGGGAAAGCCCTGTGTAAGGAGTCAGGCAGCGCCGCAGTGCTCTTTTATTATCATTCTTTGACTTATATTTATTTGTTTAGCGGGATCGAACATCATAAAGTCTATACCTAACAAAGTTGTTTCACCTTCTGCACCAAAATATTGCATATTTATGACCATGTTTGTGTCAAAAGAGATTTCTTAACTCCCGCCGCCAGTTGATGTCTCTGAGGTTGATGTTGTTGATGATGTTGTGTAAAATTACGAATCGTATTTTTCGATACGAAACTATACGGATTTTGTGAAAGGAACGACCGTTCAAGGTTTTTTTTTTAAATAAATAGTAGGTAAGAAAGAAACCCTGAAACGGGAATAGTTCGCCCAATAGTTATATTTTCCGAAAATTATTGATACTTTTCTAAATCGACTTTCATAATCAAGTGTGGACACAGATCAGTGTGGATAGTAAACATTTCAGTATTGTTTTTGTAGGACTTTGTAATAGATGTGCTAGGTTAATTCCCCTTAATTTGCACAGATCCACTATTTATTAATTAAATTTTTATTTTAAGTTAAATTTGGTCTAAATATACTACGATAAAAGTAAGGATTGTTAATTTTACTGTTTTTATTATTAAACTTTGGTGTTTTTATAATGATTTAAGATTCATTTATTCAACTTTACAGAAGTTTAGGAATTTATTAGATATTCAGTTAGCCAGTTAAGGTCGTTAAAAACGTCCATTTGTTGTGACATTTTACTTTATCAATTACTTTATTTTTGAACTGCATTTAAGAATTAGTTTCAGTCATACTCTGCTTTGTTGAATACATGCCTTATTGTACATTTGTGAATAATTATAGTTTCATTTGATTCATTGTCTGTTGTTCAGCCATAATCTGATATCAGGTATCCAGATGGTCGAATAGGGACAAAGTACTGGCTACTACACCGACCCCTTCCTATTACATTTAGTTTATTACTACGGTATGTCTGACCATCAACGGTTATCGCCACTGAGTTGATGCATGGGTTGTGCCCCCATTTTATGCTTTCTTGGCTTATTTTATTTCTTTTCATAGAGCTATATGTTAAACTGTACAGTAACAGCAACCTTGCATTTCCAGTAAAAAAAACGTGACAAGCAGAATCTCAAACTAAGCAAACTGTACTTTGCTAATTTTGAGGTTTTTCAGGTATTCCGCCGAAAAAATAAAAATACGTATCATCCTAGATAAAAGAAGCTTAGCCCATGTGCCAATTATAGGAAGGATACTGATGCGAATCTGGTATGTATTAACAAACACAAACCCAGTTTCTTCAAGTTAAATAAAGTAGTACTGAACGTTCAGAAAGCTCGTTAGTACATCGATATCAGGGTTGAATTAAATGATAGATGTATTTTTATTTTTCCTTAATTCAGTTTTGTTCAATGTGATAATAAAGTGATCTCTTATTAATATTTTCCACCACAATGTCACTAGCCTGTCCATGCCGCAGTTGCGATTTTGGAAACCGGCGTGTAAAACACCGACAAATCAATCAATTTAATTTATATTAATGTGTCTCAGATACTGTTTTACTAAAAATACTAAGTCTAAGAATGTTGTGCTCTGTTTGGCTAGTATATTATATAATCTATAGTAAAAGAGAAAACGATAAAAAAAGAAACAATTTGGTATTATAGCTTACTGAGAGATGTAACTCACCATTTACTCAAGTCCATGTCATGCCCAGGTGCATCTACAATGGTGATAAAACGATTCTGATTACTGCATCTATTTAGAGATTTTTTTATTAGCTATATGTTATAGTGCAATGCTATCACAAAAATAACATACATGAAAAATAAAAGGCACATATATCCCATGTAGACTATAGATTTGAGAATAGAAACGGGAAAATATCAGACCAATGCCACCATTGGGTCTTCAACGCAGCGATAAAATTAACAAAGTTTGCATCATGACTGAAAGTCATGTTGGCTCTGAACTGTTGTACAGATTATTACAAAGGTGATACATTATTTATAGGAGATTGTTACATGAACAAACACACAAACTATGAACATAACTTAAACGAACTGACAAAGGCTATGCAAAAAATTACAATACCGAACGAACAATCACACGATACTAAAACCTAATGCTTAACAGACTGTGCCATAACTTGGAGGTGTATAACATGTATAATAAGAAATGGCGAATTCATAAAAACAATTAACGGCACAAATCTAATTCAAATAAAACTTGGCTATGATGTCACCAAAACAGCAATGAATCTGAAAAAAGCGTATTAATTCAATATTGTAGGTCCTATAGTTTATTGTGTTTGTGTGGTCTTTTTTAGGTGATTTGTATATAATATATTATTTCTCTATTTATTTCGTGTTTTTGTTTACGAACGGTCAGAATGACAATCTAAGTATGCCTTACCTGGATCCTTTGCATAAAAAGTGAACGCATAGATTCTCAACAAAATCTCCTGGTATCCATACTTTTCATCAATATTAGTGAAACTGATCTGTAAGAAAAGAGAATAAACTATGACACAGCAGATCTACTTGCTTCATCTTAAAAAGCACAATTTGTCTAATGATCGATCAAAATTATATCTTTCTTCATTTCAGCAATTGTTACTCATCATCAAACTTTCGTTTAATTTACAGACCAGTCCACACCAATGTCTATGACCAAATCAAAATTTGGTTTAATCGACACGAAGCACAAAAAGAAAATATCAAGAGGACAATCAAAAATATATGTAAAATAAAAACATAACACACAACACCATGGTCAAAAAGAAAACAACGAACAGACAATCAACACTGAATAACAAAACGCTTTACTAAAGATTGAGCAACTTCAGGAATCCCATCAAAAGTCGAGTATGAACTCAGATGCAGGGTAAGGAGAAACGGTACCTACTAGACCAGTGACACGCGTCTTGTTTCTCATTGCAGATAAAAATACAACAATTAGTCGTATTAGGAAAAAATAGGCTGATTTTGACATCAGTATCCGATTTTCAACATTTATAGAATTGACATTGACTGTTTTTGTTTTCCTCACTTTATTTGAATCAGGTCATGTATTTACAATCTACAAGCCAACTGTGAAGTAAATAAACATGCAAGATAGACATACATGTATACCTATAAGCTAAGCATACCATACACTTTGACGGCCCCTTTCAAAACAAAATAAATTTTGGTCAATAGTCCTCATATCGATACACAATAATTTTGTTTTCTAAATCAGGAAAAGATTTTAGGAAATACATGTCGATGACAAAGCAAGTTTCAAAATGCCTCTGAAAATTCTTGCTACGTTTGCATATTTCAATTTCAAAACATGTTTTGAAATAATTTTGTGTTTGTTTCTGATCTTACGGAACATAAAAAACTAGCAATAGCGGTTAAAATAGAAAAAAAATAAACATTGGCCTTATCATGCTTATAGGCAAAACGTATTTATGGCGAGTTATTTATAAAAACAGTTTTTTAAATGATAATATTTCAAATATTCATTTTGAAATTAGTCGTTCGTAAAATAACAAATCCATGGAAACAATAAAAAAAAAAATTTAAAAATCAGTTGGCCAACTGAGAGGAGGGCGAAGTTAGACTGACAACATCAAAGTCTTCGTTGCGTGTATGGAAGGCTCGAGATAGAAGGCGGGATCGAGGCTGAGTTTTGTTCGAATGTATATTTTCGTGAAAAAATTGTTTTCTTTGATAAATCGTATTAAAAATCAATCTTGATCTTAGAAAAAAATCTATTTGCATTTTTTTAATATACATGTATTAGCTGAAAAACGATTTGTCCCGAGAACACCATTTACTGACAGAATATTATCTAATGATGTATAATATTTTTTCAATATTAGCGTGAAAGAGAACCGTTATATATTTCGACAGTTCGCATGTTAGTATTTAAGTCATGCAGAGATTAAGACCCCAAACAGCCTGCCAATTCAGGTGAATAAAATCTTGTGCATTGTTTTGTGCAAATAGATCAAAGAAAACTAGCGTTAATGCGTTTTACATTTTTTCGTTATTTCAACTGACAGATTACATTATTGGGAATACAAAAGAGTGACGATATCTATTACCGATAATTTAGATTATTAAGGGAAGTTTTTATCTATACCTCTAAACGAAAATCTTTATAGATGACATACATAAATAAAGTATCATAATGGGATTACTTGAAGGTTTCTTTAATTTCAAGCTCTATATTTTCACGTTTGATACAATCAAAGAGATGGTTAGCGCTAAAGGAAAAGTCTTTGTTTTCTTTTTATATCAGAACTCTACCCAAAGTTATTGAACTGCACGTGCTCGCCATTTAAACGTTTGATATTGATAATTCAATATGAATATGAATATGAACCCATTTGCCGAACAAATAACAAAATCTCGGTCTGTTTTTGTTTTATTATGGTAAAGTTAAAAGCGAACTTCAAACAAAGCCTTATTAAATTTGATAAGATATGTTTGGCTTTGAACGTTCCTGATGAAGGTAAATCCAGAAAAGCGCTTCGGACGCATTGAGATTATTAACGTCTTGTTTTCAATTTTTTACGCAACAAACCAACAAAAGAGTGGGAAAAGATACCAGGTGGACATTCAAACTCATATGGCTAAACAGACAACACCATGGCTAAAAAAGAAAAATACCAACAATTTTACACAAAACACAACATAGAAAACTCGACTGAGCATCTCGAATCCCACAAAAAACTGGTGGTGATCATAGCTGCTCTGTAAGGGTAAGCAGATCCTGTTCCACAATTGATACCTGTCGTGTTGCTCATGTTATTACATAACCTGCAGTAAGTCTAATTCGATAGGTCGCATTCTAAACAGAAAATTCACACCAAACAGAACATTGATTTTCCAATTATAATTAGTGCTGATATATGCCATTTTTAAAATACCGACCATGCGAGGGCTGTATAGCCAGTCAAGGTCGTTAAACACTTTCAGTTGTTGTTTTTTAAATTTATTATCCTGTGCAGTTTATGTCTACAAATAAAGGAAACAGTAGTATACAGCTTTTAAATAGTCATAAATCAATTTAGCAAAACAAATCAGGGTTACAAATCAAAACTGAGGGAAACAGATCAATTATAAGAGGTTATCAAACAAGTTTAAAATTAAACAGCATGTTTAAACGTTAGAATCATTGCGCAACTTAAGAAATAAAGAGGCATTTGACTCAATATCTCGCATATATTTGAAATAATGGCAACAATAAAATTGAGAATGGAAATGGGACATATGTCAAAGAGACAACAATCCAAACAAAGAGCTGACAACAGCAGACCACAGCAGACAACAGCCGATATCCACCAATGGGTTTCAACGCAGCGAGAAATCCCGCACCTGGAGGTGGTCCTTAGCTGGCCCCTAAATAAAATTTTGTACTGGTGTAATAAAAATGGACGTCACACTAAACTTAAAAACTTAAAAATTAACTAAGATAAAAAAAAAAAAAACAAAAAAAAAACATACAAGACTTAAAAAAGGCCAGAGACTCCTGACCAAAAATGCGGCGGGGTTAAACATATTTTGTAAGATCTCTACCCTTCCCCTATACCTTTTGCCAATATTGAATAAAGAAACTAATAAATAAAAATGTCAGAATAGGTAACAAAAGAAACTTAGCAAAATAACAATGATACATACATTAACAAAGGACTACTGCCAGTTACTGACATGCCGGCTCCAGACCTCAATTAAACTGATTTAAAGATTATGTCTTCATCATATGAAAATCAAGTACAATCCCTCCCTTTAGGGGTTTAGTATCATACCATCATAAAATATATGAGAAGAACATAACCCGTATTATGCAAAACAACTGGTTTTAGAAGAGATGTGTTTATTTCCGATGCAAAGGCCCTATGAGTGAATCAATATTAATGTAAAGATATGCTATCCTGAAGGATTTGTTTTCTCTTAATCAATTAATGAGATTTGAACATCGGTAACTACCGTTTCCTAAATTTCTCAGGAATATATATTGGAACCAAACGGACTAAGTTTTAATGGTAGCAAATCGATTGCGACATGTTTTCGTGTTGAAGCAATGATTTGCATAGCGGGGATCACAAATGGCAGGAGATGCGTTTACTGTCGACTCAATCGGTCTCGCTCCCTTTGGAGTCCATGTGATTGCCTTAGGATTTTTTTTACCTAATTTCCGATGTGTCTCCTTTACAATTTATGAGATTGGTACATAGGTAACCGAGTGTTGCCTTAATCTTATCAACTACAAATGATCACCTTTGTCATCGATCACACGAAAAATGTCAGTCAGTTGACATAACTCATAAAAGTATTCCGTATTGTCCAACAAATCCACGGTTATGGACCTGAATGTTCTTCCATTTATTTGTACTGTATTTAGTATTATATTTAACATTACCATAAAAGTGCGAGGTTTGGCTAGCCAGAAAACCAAGTTCGACCCACAATGTTTTCTTAAAAATGTCCTGTATCATAGTCAGGAAAATGGCAGTTGTTATATCATAGTTCTTTTCTGTGTGTGTTGCATTGTCGTTTGGTTTTTTGTTGCACTTCTAATCAGTGTTTTGTTATTTTTCTCTTATAGTTTATGTGTTTCCCTCAGAGTTAGTTTGTAACCTGGATTTGTTTTCTCTCAATCGTTTTATTACTTTCGAACAGCGTTATACTACTGTTGCTTTATTTACGTCCGTTAAAACGTTTCACAGGATAAAGAAACATTTGATAAAGAACAAAAAATTAACAGACAAATGCAAAATGATTTTTTTTTACAAACTTAACAGTTAAAAATTGAATAAAAAAAATGCAGACCTCCAAGAAAAATTCAAAACGAAAAGTCCCTTATCAAATTTCAAAATCAAAAGCTCAAACACATCAAACGAATGGAAAACAACTGTCATATTCCCGACTTAAGTCTTGAGTGTTGATAGGCAAATACATTTTCATGACCAATTGATTTATGAAATGCATGTTTTAAAAGGGAGGAGTGGAGTTTACATCAACGACACAGCAACAGGACGGCACATAGCAAAAGCCTTCTGGAGAACAGTAGTCATGTGCCTGTATAGTATGCCATACCTATTCATATTCCTTGTTGCCAGAATAAGATGTTAATACATTTAAAACAACCTCAGTGTCACCAACTGTTAGAATATAACTAAAGACAACGACTGACTATGTCCCTAAGTTGGAACAACCACATAGTAAATAGAGGGCTGTAACGAATTTTATTTTTATCACACATACTCTTAATTGAAAAAAACAAAACAAAAAGAAAGTACAAAAATAATTAGTACCGATCTAATTTTGCAGTGACACAATTCAAGAACATAATTGACTAATGATCAAATCAATTACTTCAGGCGAACCTTGACCTAGGAAAGTAACACTAGACGTTCTACTACATTCGCGTCACAAAGCATAGATATCTTGGCGGATCACATGTATTTGAAGTCGAAGAGAGATAAAAATCTCAACGGCCTATCAATTCAATGCTTTTTATAATAGAGTGTTGCAAAATTGTTCTTAGCCCACTAATTCGATTATTTTCTTTATTCTGACGAAGAGATTTAATAAGAAGGAATACAAAAAATAATGAACTTTGATGACATTCTTTCATTAAACATTTAAATATCTCGGTTAAAGGTCTGGTGGCTTTAATTATTTCACCGATAACGTTTTTCAAACTACACGAAATGAAAATAATACTTTTTTGTTAATTTATTTGACATACTATTTCCTATATAGTTACAGAAATTGTTTTAGCCAGTTATTACTGGTTTTTCATTTAAAAACGACGAATTGCATGTTACAGCATATCCAGAATATATGTTTTATCATAATATGGGTCAGTTAAAGCTTATCTAAGAGATTATTAAGATTATGAAAAGGACTTTAGATAAGAAAAACGCAATTCATGTGATTGTTGTTTTTGTTTGTTTAAAATGTAAAATTTCAAATATACAGGAATAGATATTATGTTTGCATGTTGTAAACTAAAAATTCTAATAAATTAGGAATATTTCACCCCTTTTGTACTCCACCTATAACTCAAATATTGTGACAACTGCATCCATTATATTTTTTTCTAGAAACAACTCTTCTACGAATAAGAGGCAACAGTATTTAACCGATGTACAAGTTTCTTTATAATTTTTTGGCATCTACAAATCAAGATTTAAAAAAAAAATTGGTGGAATCGCACAACCCCTAAATGTAGCTATACGGAAACCTTGACAGAATAATGGAAACAGAGAGATACTGTTTTTAGATATTGGAAGACCAAAGCTCCATGACATTTTCAGCTTGTTTTTGACTTATGAGTTTGATTATTCCTTTACTATCTTTTGCCCTTCTGTTATGATATTTGAGCATATATCTATTGGGCATACGACCTTACTTTTAAGAGTAAACTTATTTCATTCTACCCATTTCTGTAATCAGGAGAAGACAATATTCGGATAACTCAAATGATGTCCGTTCTATCTATTCTAATTAAATCTAACCTCTTCTTGTATTTTTGTTGTTGCTTTTGTTTTGTTCTGTTTTGCATTGATTTTATGTTTTTTTTTTGTTTCGTTTCGTTTGTTTTTATTGTATTTTTTTTAAATATATTTATGTAATAGTCCTGTTTAATTGTTGAAAGAATGTTCATGATTCAAATGGTTTTTCGTAATTTACATTTTTTATGTTTTGATTTTATGGTTACATAACAAAAGCAGTGTTTTGTCATTACGACTTCCATGCATTTCAGTTAAAGATTAATTGGAAAGCATTTGCCCAAAAAATAATATATGTCATATCTTAAGCGATGTTTTAAAATTAAGCAATAAGAATTAGTTTATTAATATATATTTTAAATTATTTCACTGCAAACAATGGTTTCTGTGCTCATTTTGATTGTTCTTACTTTGAAGTAAGTTTTGTTTTTCCACTTATGTAAGAAAAAATATAATTTAACCACGCTACATGTTCATTTGACTGTCTAAAATCAGAGACCTATTCAGTAGCTGTCTTTTGTTATATCATATTTGTTTTTGATATTAATGCCTGTACCATGTTAGGAATATAACAGTTGTTATCCATTCGTTTGATGTGTTTGAGCTTTTAATTTTTCCATTTGCTTAGGGACTTTCCATTTAGAATTTTCCTCGTAGTTCGGTATTTTTTTTATTTTACTGTTAGAAAGTTTCTTTTAAAAGCTGAGATTTAGTCTAAAAAAGCATAGTTTTGAAAAATGTTTATGAGTGGGAATATCAAGCACACGAATTTACCAAGTAGTTATTTAGAACACATTAACTAGCACTTATATGTTTATTCAATGTAACGTGCGGGTGAAGTGGAATTTTGAAATGTGAAAAAATCTAAATAAAAGAACGACATTTACAGTGGCGGATCCAGGAGGGGGGGGGGGTCCGGGGGTTGGAACCCCCCTTTTTTGACCGATCAATGCATTTGAATGGGAGCATATAGTTGGAACCCCCCCCCTTTAATCTGGGTTGGGAACCACCCCTTTTTAAAATGGCTGGATCCGCCACTGATTTAGAAGTAGCTTTTCTATGGATTCATAACTGCATTAATTGTAACGTTATTTATTAAAATGCATATGCAGTTAGTGTTGTAATATCTTCATTTTCATAGACATAATTGGATGCCTTTTCTGTTCTAAAAAATTTAGAATTTCAATGAAAAATGAGACCAAATAATCCTTATCGCACCGTTATAAAACATTATAAAGATGCTGAGGAATACTCACCTTTGCCTTTATGTTGAAATTTCCGTAATCTGTTAACTCGGAATTAGATTCAAACTTATATTCATATTCATATCCAGGCTTAAATCGGATGAATTTTGCTTCATTTGGAATACATGTCCACAATATTACAAAAACTATTCCATACAAGGACCAGAGGTGGTCCATTTTAGTCCTATTTCACCCAAGTTATAGATATTTTTTTCTGTTTCTGAAATATATTTTACGTGTTGTTCTTATGGGATTTAATCCCGTTTCAAAATGTCAATGCGTTGAAATTGTATATAGCCTATTTTTAAATAAAGTCGAATTAAGTCATGCACACATCAGATAAACACTAAGTTCAACTTCGGGTGTGTTTAACCAACTTGATTACATACATAATACTATTGTTTTACCTTTTATACTCTGAAAGGGTCGAGAGAAGAAGTGTCAAAACTTTTATTTGTGTGCATTTAGCGATTATGATTATTACGCATGTGCTAGTATAATTATCTTGAAGACAAGTGCATTATGAGTATTCAATTAATATAAATTTGAAAGTAATAGTTTTAATTTGATTAAACTATTATATCAAGGATATCAGTACCGTAAAATTATGAAAATATTCCCATAAAAGCGGGAGGTTTGGTATGCCACAAAACTAGGTTCAAACCACCATTTTTTTCTTAAAATGTCCTATACCAAGTCAGGAAAATGGCCATTGTTATATTATAGTTCGTTTCTGTGTGTGTAATATTTTAATGTTGTGTTTCTGTTGTGTCGTACATGTAGTTCTCCTCTTATATTTGATACGTTTCCCTCAGTTTTAGTTTGTAACCCGGATTTGTTTTTTTCTCAATCGATTTATGAATTTCGAACAGCGGTATACTACTGTTGCCTTTATTTAGAGTTTACAATAATATACAGATTCAGTCTGGTAAGATTCTACTTATGTTAGATGGAAGGGAAGTATCGTTGAGAAAAACACTTTCATGTTTTGAATCTTTTTATAAAATTTCAGGTTTGAAAATAAATGCTTCAAAGACAAAAGCACTATGGGTTGGAAGTAAAAAATATTCTGATCTTACTTTATGTCCCGACTTAAAACTTCATTGGTCACATTCAAATCTTAAACTTTTGGGATTGAATTTTCTTTAAATTTAAGCTGTATCACAGAAATTAATTTTGCTAAGAAAATTAAAGAGGTCTCTGCAATTCTGAAGAGCTGGCAACATCGAAAACTCACATTATTGGGAAAAATTACAGTAATTAAATCACTTGCTCTTTCAAAGTTGGTCCATTTATTGACTGCATTACCAAACCTATCACACTCCAGGTTAACAGAGCTCACTTCATTATTTTATGATTTCATATGGAATGGAAAACCAGACAGAATTAAGCGAAACACACTTATTGGTGATATTTCACAAGGTGGACTTAATATGGTACATCTTCATTCCTTCAATGTCTATTTGAAAATTAGTTGGATAAAAAGACTGCTGGCAAACCCTAGCGGTGGCTGGAAGTAGTTGTTACTGGAAGACCTTATGCAGTATGGGGGTGAAAGTGTTTTAAATCTTCAGAAAGAAAAGCTGATTGAGATTTCTAAAAGATGTAAAAATTCTTTCTTGAAGGATGTTTTACTATGCTTTTCCCGCTGCAAAACCTATTACTGAGATTTCTGTCAGTGGCATTTTATCCTTAGATATTTTGAACTTTTCTTCTTTGGATGATTTTCCATATTACATTCAATGGGAAAAGGGGGTGTGCAGTCAGTAAGTGACCTTATTAATCGTGAAAATATGATTTTTTTATAAATTTGAGCAATTTCAAGAAAAAGTACAAACCAACAATTTTATTAAATATGATGGTCTGATATCATAAATCCCTAACACTATGAAAAAATGCCTTAGAAAGAACTGTCTAAATCAAGATTTAGATAAGTCTAACACTGGTGATACTTTCTTAAAAAAAATCAGGTGTAATGTGAAAGCCAAATTTGTATATAAAATCTTAGTAGATGAAGTTATTCAACTACCATTAATCAAATTTTTGAAATGGGAAGAACTGTTAGTTATTGATACTACAGAATGGTCAGAATATTTCATAATAACAAACAAGTCTTGTAGAGATGCTTATTTAAGAACCTTTCAATATAATTTTTTGCATAGAATTAGAGCAACTAATACCTTTTTGTACAAAATTAAATTAAAAGCTACCAAGTTATGTACTTTTTGTAAACTTGGAGAAGAAACCACTGAACACCTGTTTTTTGAATGCCCAATAACTTTTCAATTGTGGCAGTCTTTTTCCAATATTGTGAAACTTTTTTTTGTAAACTTTGATCTCAACAAAGATAATGTGTTTCTTGGTTGCAAATATGAAAGTTTATTATTGAATCTGCTAATCATAATTACAAAGAATTATATATATAAATGTAAATTAAATGAAACAAAGCCAAATATGGTTGAGTTGAAGAATAAAATAAAGAAATACCAATTTCTTGAAAATCATATTGCAAAATCCTGACTATTGAAAAAACAAATAAAAGATAATAAAAAAAAAAAAAAGATTCTACTTGTTGATAAAAATAATAAAAAAAGACCGGTATTTCACATTATGTGAAATAATAATACTAACAATAACTAGCAAAATAGTTGAATAAGAGATGTTGTTCAAATCGTCCTTATTGGATTAAGAAACTTATTCATACATATTTAATTGGTTTGATTTGGTGAGTGGGTTGGTTTTTTTTTTCATTTACTGTATTTGAGATGTTTACATTTGTTCTCTTTTGACATACTGTTATACTTTCGTTTCAGTATTGCTGAAGTTACTATGTGAAATTCGTTTAAATATACAGACACCTATATCAAAATTTATTCATATAAAATAAGGATATGCGGTATGATTGGCAAAGAGACTACTCTCCAATAGACGACAAATAGCGTGAATCAAAGCAATCATAGGTCACCGAACGACCTTTAACAATGAGCAAAACCTATGCCTAAAGGTCAGCTATAAAAGCAACCAACAACAACTAATGAATGACATGCTCCTGATTTTGGAAAGGCACGAAAAGAATTGCTGGAGTTGAACATGTTTCTGAGCGATCAAACCTCATAATATGGGTCAATGGCGTAACAGCACAGCATACGAACAAAGTGTAAAAATTGTTGGAATTGGCTTTACTTGCCAGATCGGCAGGTAGCACAGAAACAACTAGCATAAAGACAAAAGACAAGACGCACCAATATAAGAGTACGCAAAATATAAGCACTATAAGACTACTTCATTGTCAACCAATATACATTTCTATTTTGCTTTCGAAATATTGATCATTCTTAATTGATAATATAAAAAATATTAATATATTTGTGCATATATGTATAGATTATCCATGTTTTTGTCAATCGAGAGGTTGGTTCTCAGCTCCAATATCATCGAAAGATGACAGCCTTGAGATGCGAATTGGTCGAGTAACAACATTGAGTTTGAAAGACAACTGATAATCTGTTTATCGCTTTTTTGTCAATGACGTCATTGATGTTTACATAGACAACGCCACGTGCATCCTTACTTTCTGACGATATCTTTTATCTCAAGAAAGTACCATGATATGAAAAATGATAAAAAAAGATCAAAGAAACAATACACCAAAATAGCGATCAATATTTCTTACGTCTGTTATCGATCGTAAAACTATTTTTTTATCGATATATTCATTGTAAAGGGAGGATTTCTTGCTAATATTAGTTCCGTAAAAATGCTCATTTTTGACTGTATGTTTTAAAAATTGCTTATTCAAAAGGTTTTTTTTTCACAATTCGCTGCAATGTCTATCATTTCATATTCACCCTACTCGATTCGATGCTTGAAAATAAAATAAAAACCATCTTAATGCAACAAAGCTTGGCTTCTACTCTTTTCTGTAATTTGAGTTTAGTCCATCTAGTAGAAATGGAAAAAATCAGGTATAGAAAGGGGGGAAATAAAGTGAATTATATAGGAAGGATACAAGATGAAGGCAAAATAAGTTTGATAAACAAGATACACACAATGTTTTATCTGCATTTAATCGCACATCACAACAGTGTTTTATATAAAAACTACTCAGAGGCAATTCTATGTTCCTATTTCTAAATAATTTATAAAAAAAATATCAAAATTTTGAATTATCACGCGAAAGAATTTTGATAATTGTAAACGTGAAAGCATTACATTTTATAACAATTGGAAAAGTTGAAATATACTATCGTATATGATTTTATTTAAATACCTAATCATTTGATACAACTTAGTCAAGTACACTAAATAGACATGCAACTTACGAATTATCATTTACAGTCACAATTAATTAAAATACAAAATGAAAATAAAGAGCGTCATTCAGCAATAAATTCTTTGGTTTCGATTTGCAACTTATCAATTGTAATATTAAAAAAGAACACACAAAGTTCAGAACTGGGACAAATTCAGGAACCGGTCTCGCTTGTGCATTGAAAAAAGACCCAATTCAATCTCTGCTGAAACAGAGACGACGATAATTCCTAATATAAGCTATCTTAAAATGTGGGAATATGTTCCATTTTCCAGCTGACTACACTGTGACAACTTATTTATTTTAAATTTGAGACGAATGATGACATTAATTATTTGTAAATCATATAGATCAAACATGTTATTTAAGTGCTTAAAACCTATCAGTCCAACATATATTCCAATCGATATACTAACATCTAAAGGGTAAAATAGAAAACGTTATTTTATGGACATCTAGCATCCATGGAATAATCGATCATTCCCTTTTATAGTATAATACTGTTCATATTCACTGAAAACACAGTTATATTCCTTCTGAAATGAAAGTTCCATGGTAGTACAATTATGTATTCTGCAGAATTACGGCATCTTTTGACCACAAAACCTGAAAAAATAATAATAACAATAATTTTAATAATACAGCAGGAGAATATTGCTCTTCTTTATTCTTATTGATAAATTGGGAGGTGGTGGAATTCTTGTAACAATGCCTGCAACCGTTCTATTAGGTTGAAACAGAAATGACATCATGAACATTTATTACAATTGTTGAATAAAATTTTAAACAACTGGGATTGATTCCGGAAAAACAGGGTTTCTCTTTAATTAACCGCACATAGATGTTGATGTGAGTAAAATGTCTTGTTTTGTGTAAGACTTTGTCATCTTAAATGTTACCCAAACGTGAGAGTAAAATGTCTATTTCAGGTCAAGAATGTGAATTTTGTGGGGGTTTTAAGACGCCAGCGACATCACATGGGACATTTCTGCACTGAAGTGACTAGATAATATCATCATATTTGTTTATCAATAGAGTTTTTTAAATTTTGAATGGTGTGAAGAATTGCATTATGCAGCAAATTTTGGAACGAAATAATGATTTTCATTTTTAGATAAAACGCCTGAAAGAATTTAACAGTTTTACAAATATCAATACAATGAAAATTTAATTTAGCCATACATATTGCTGTTTGAGACAATTTTTACAAAATATTTCATTTTCTTTTCATTTTGTTCAGTTTTCCATTGAACAAAAATTCATCATTTGTATGCATCAGATAAATCTGCTCTATGTTATATTGTTTTTTAAGCTAATTTTCATATGTGCACGTTTTAAAAATCCCTTTGTCAGTACCGCTGCTGTGAGACTATCAGTACACGGGTAAATAATCCCCCCAGAAGCCATTGATTCGGTATATCAGTGATTGGAATGCTTACTTATTTTTTCAAATTGCAGTTCATAGAATTATGCAATTGCTATCAAACTGAGGTTGCAATCCCTCAATCAAAGATGATCTTAATCTTGATAGTTATATCCATGTTCATTTAAAGATAGGTTAATGTCCTTTTTTTAATTATATTTTTACTTTCAAAACGATTAACCCAAAAGTACCCGTTGAAGGTTGTTAATTTTTTTCGTAGCACACAGCCTTGACTTCAATTGTTATTATCGCAAAATGTTCATATGTAATGAGAAGGCATATGATAAAAACATAATTTACATGTCAGAAATATTACGAGTGTACTCAAATCCAGTGATATTCAAAAATCACAGATAACACTTTGAAAGCAATATAACAAATTTACAGACATAATAGATTTAAAATGTGTATCATAGAGAAATCATATTCATAAGAAAACAAAAT
The DNA here is from genome assembly GCA_037788925.1 of Mytilus galloprovincialis. Classification (NCBI taxonomy): domain Eukaryota; kingdom Metazoa; phylum Mollusca; class Bivalvia; order Mytilida; family Mytilidae; genus Mytilus; species Mytilus galloprovincialis. The sequence goes on along the minus strand of CM075342.1, from coordinate 44,758,356 downwards.
TTACCAAGGTGTAGAGATGATCTTAAAAGAATCGACCGGAATATAAAAACAAATTACACAATCACCATCCAAAAAAGGAAATTATCAATAGGAAAATGAAAATTCCATTTCATCTACATCATTGAAAAAAGGATCGTTTCAAGATATCACTCAGCATGATTCATACCGTTGGATAATTTGTATGATAGTCTTTGTTTTGGGACACAAGGATGTGTAAACTAAACGCACTAAATTCTTACCGGTAAATTATCTCCGTTTCACCTAACACTAAATTTTACTGAAACAACATAATAAATATAGGCAGCAGTAGCATACCGATGTTCATATCTAATATATTGATAAAGAAGACATATCGATTACAAAACTGAAGGAATCGCATGAACTCCAAAAAGCAGCGAGTCTGGGTGCGTCGACAGGGTAAGTGTCTCCTGCTATGTATGCATCATTCGCCATGCGAATCCACACGCAGCCAAAATGTAACAATGATCGATAAAATTACAGATTAGAAGAATATTCTGATGACATAAAATTTAAGATGGGAAAACATGTTGCTTGTGAGTTGAGACACTTGCGTATCGTATCGGCCAAACAAGTTGTGATGGTACTGTAAAGCTGATGCAGTGTCGATTTCAGTCGTTCTTCTTCATAACTCTGTTGAATATAAAAATAAGGAGATGTGATATGATTGCCAATGAGACAACTATCCATCAAAGTTCAAATGAAGTGGATGTAAGCTATTGTAGGCAACCGTACGGCCTTCAAAAACGAGAAAAACCCTTACCATATAGTCGGCTATAAAAGACCCCGATATGACAAATATGAAACAATTCAATTGAGAAAACTAAAGGCCTAATTAATTAACAAAACAATGAAGCATTTTTGTGTAAGGACCGTATCCCATGCTTATGCCATCCATATAGAATGAAGTTGCTTGAGCCTACCATATCAACAATTGTATACGGGAAATTGGGTATGTGACTGCTTAGAAATGAGAACTCGTCCATATGTGACAATATTGAAGAAAAGATCTAGATACGAAGCAGACCTTCATAATATCGAATTCACTGGGTTAAATGAGATACAATCACTCACTGAAATCTGGGTTATTGAGTGACAGAATATCAGCAATATATCTGAGAGTGAAATTAATGATGTTTTCTTTTTTCCTTTTGTCTTTGAGAAGGTTTGTATAAATTCCGCTTTATATTAGACCTTCTCAACATTTGTCTACACCTACAGTTGACAACGACTACGACAGGTAAAATGTAATAATTGTTATTGATCAGTAATTGAATTGAAAGGTGAAAAAAAAAACTTGTTTGCTTATATTTATTAACAACAACGATATTTTTCTTGTTTTGGTTATAAAACATTGACTGATTTATATCTTTAGTTATATTTTTGGATTGAGTATGAATAAGAGTGTCCTGGATTAGGTTTACATAATATACATAAATGGACCAATACTTCAGAATCATGGCCCCAAAATAGAGACCCCCCATAAAAATAAAGAATACTGGGGTGCTAAATAATGATAAATATCAGAGAATAGAGAATAGTTGTCAACATAAAATACTGAATAGAGAATAATGGAAAAAATCAAAGAAAAATAGAGAAAAGTGCTAAGGAAATAAGCGAAGATATATGTTTTAGAAGATGAGAATCTAGCTACTTTAAGCTAGCAAAGTGAAATAAAAGTAAATATGTCAACAGATAATTATTTTATGTCGTTTGACAAGGGCGGCATATCAATATGACATTTGCGCCGATTTTTTAAATTTTCATTCTTTCATTTGCGCCGATTTCATTTTTTCATTTGCGCCGATTTTATATTTGCTCCTAATTGGATTTACAGGTAAGAGAATACTTGTACATGTACTATACCGTGAAGGTATATTGGTAAAAAAAATCTGGTTATAAACCTAGGTTTTAGTTAATTTTGATTCATATTGTTCTGAACTTTGCTGTAAATTGATGGACATATTGCACACTGCAACGACCTGAGGAGTCAATTCTTTAACCATCGACGGCCATACACATAAGTACGTAAACCAGACAAAGAAAAGATGGACTTCGTTATTGACAATTACAACAAATATAGAAGAGACGAAATCACAAGAAAGGAATATATTAGATGTGTTGCCTATAAATACTCAGCAAAAACAGATTTATGATTTTAATGTATTCCATTTTTATGGATTTGAATGCTGTAAATAGATTTTCAATTCGTCATTTTAGTATAAACCAGAGTGCTTTTATCTAAGGTTTTTACTTCTTGATTTTAAAGTATGTGAATATAGTGTACAACTGGATGACGGAAGAGGTCTATAATGATAAATGAAAAATAACATGACTTGGATGGAGAGTTGTCTCACTTGCACTCATACCGCATCTTCTTATATCTATTCACCTCTAATTAACCTGTAAATTACCTGTAAAAAATCGGCGCAAATGAAAACAAAAATCGGCGCAAATGAAAGAAAAAATCGGCGCAAATGAAATGCAGATCGGCGCAAATGCAAAACGCCGATATCAATCGGTCTGGGTTTTTTTTGTGCCTTGGATGCCTTCACAATGTATTTCAAAATTTGGTAGGTTTTTCAACTTCACCAATGCTATGTTCAACTTAGCTAGGTGTGTATTCGTTGACAATATTTATAGAACATTTAGAAAAGGCGAATATCATATTTCATATTTTGATTATAATTTTTTAATTGAAATATCACAAATCAGACTTTGACAATAGGCAGGGACGGACAATGGAGATGGCATGAATAAAGCTCCACATCATAAAACCAGTACCAAGCCCCGAAATCTGAACGGCTCCGACAAAGCATGGAGATAAATATTATCGTAAACAAAAACTTCTACCGAGAAAAAAATATACCTTTGGCCAACATATTCCCGGGTTGGAAAAGAGGCATGACATATGCGCGGTGAAATATAAAAAACAACAACATTAGGATGCATGCTTCAGACACGTTACGGACTGGCAGATGGTCCCGTTACAATGTCCTATCCAGATGTGGATTTAGAGGGAGGGGGTAGGTGGCCCGTCCCTCTTTTGAGTGAAAATTTGGTTGATTATATAGGGAATCACTGAAGCAGGACAGGAGCAGGCCCCCGCTTAGACAGTCAGTAAGCCCCCACTGATGAAATTTTCTGGATCAGCCACTGCTATCTGTAATTTTGTTACTATGGGGATGCTCAAATATAGACTCATAAAATAACATTCCAAAAACTAGTTAACGACTGTTAGCACCGAAGCAGACTACCATGGAATTATCGGACAACTATAGATATCAATAATCATATTACTGAAAATGCAATAGTTTCGAATGTAAATAGATTGACGATTTTATTTCAAAGATTTGAAAGTGAGATGCTTTATAATTTTATTAACTTATGATATTAAGTATTAGGTGAAAGATGGAGACAACACAGAAAATCCACAAAAGCTATGTGCAAAATATTCGTTCTTTTTTTTGTTTTTATAACATCGTTATAATCGAATATGTAGTACTATGTTTATGTTACATGAATGTTATATATGAATGATTTTCTATCTTTGATACGACCCCACTATTTCTCATGTAAACTGTAGGTGTCAAAAGTCGGTGTCGAGAGTTGTTGAAAAGGTCTATTAGCACAGGACAATTCGACTATAAGGAGTGCACAATTAGTATCCAGTGGAATACCGACTACCTGTCAAAATATCAATCCATTAAACTCAATAAACATGTTGTTGATTAAAATGTCCAGCAATTTGATGATTTCCTCTTGGGGTAATTGTTTTTGTAACCAGTGCAGTTATTGACAAAGTAAAATGTTTCGTGTCATTAAACGAGAAATGTATATTTACGTTTCCAATGTTTGGAGAAAATGTCTCTTTTATGAGACGGTGGATTCAGTATTACAGTTGAGCACAGTAAATAGAAAGGTAAATAATAGAAAAATAGACAGATTTCTCGTATCTGCAAAATTGTAAAGATTTTGATGGAAGATTTTGCAGTATATGTTAGGAATTTAAAAAAAATCAACATCTGATTGACATTGCTGGTTAAATAGACATCATCACAATAATTTAAAGGTCATATTTTACTGAAGAAAGAATTATGGTTTGAACTTTAGAAAGATGTTTAGACGAACATTTTGACGACCTGGTTTATATATCGTACTGTAGAAGGATTTTTATGAAGTTTATAGGTATCCAACATAAATATATTTTATTGAACTGAATAGCATCCATGTTTACCTTGCTCCGGCCTCCGACACGACACCGTATAAATACAGTGTTTCAGTATAAAAGTTCACGATATATCCTTTGAGAATAGTTATGTAACATATACACAGTGTGGGAACGGAACTGTACGGTTTTCTAATAATTTGGTCATTCGGGAGACTGTCAAGCGGTGCTCCGACATTTGCAAAATAACAAGTTGCTTTATGGAAACTTTGATGAACTATTATGTTGCTATATAACATTTCTGCTTCAAGTTTTGATAGCTAAAACATTCTTTATGTAAATATGAACCAATAAAATAATAAGAAAGATATATGCATTCAAACGTTTTCCTTAGAATGGTGGAGCTCCGTGTAAAACGATCAAAATTGTCACACAACAGCGATCAAAAATGTCAAGTAAACATCGAAAATGATTAGAAAGATTAAAGTACATTTAAAGAAAAAATATCTATAGCTAGGTCGAAAAATTATCCGAAAACCAGTCAAAGGCTACTTTCTTACACATGACTCAGATCATGTTAGGTTAAAATATTCGAAACGTTCGCATCACATATAAGCATATTATATTTCAAGAATACAATTGATTTAAAGTTCCACAATTCATAGACTGTCACTAACGTGCATTTGAGTTCGAATATAATAAACTATATAAGTAGAAACTATTGAATATAATATATCGTCTTTGTTGCATAATATTCATGTTATTACCCATGTTGTTGCCATATCATAGATACAAAAGCAAGTCACTTGTAACTACCATTATTGCCGTAAAAATGAAAACAACACGATTTCAAATTTTATGCGTTCGATGCATTCTATAAATTTATCTTATCTCTTAGTTTTTATGGCAAGACAAAATAAATGAACAGTCAGTATTGTTATTATTGTGTATTTGTGTTGCTCACCTTGCATATTATAGAACCATTGTGGTTGATAAGTTATAACAGTGACTTGACTGTTAGTGTTGCTCTCCAACTATTGCTAATCATTCAAAATTTTTGATATTACCAAACTGGTCTGAATTTTGAACAAACTGTTGAGTCAAAATGTGGAAGTGCAAAGTGATAAAATAAAACATACTTACAATCCTATTTGATTTTTGTCCACTTTAATATTGTTGTGACCAAATCAGTGTAACAGTTTGTATAGATATATTATAGTCATTACCATGCTAAAGGTGAAATGTTGTAATTTTGAATTGCTATAAAATGTCCAAACTAAGCTTTCATAAAAAAATTCTTTCAAAAAGTCTTCTATATTAATAAGAAAAAGACATCATTTGAATTAAAACATCATATATTCAGTAAAATATGTGTGAAATAGCAATACGTTATTGATAAGTTTTCATGGGGAGATAACCTAAAACATTATTCTTTTGAATAAAGACTTTTTGAAAGAAAAAATGATTATCTCCCAATAGAAACATCCTACAAACATATTGTAATATCACACTTATTTTACTGAATACGAAATGTTTTAATTCACATAATGTCTGATTCTTATGAATATAGAAGACTTTTCGAAAGAAAAACTATATGAAAACTTAGTTTGGACATATTTAGTTTTTACCCCCAGACAGAGAGGCTTTCAGCCATATTCAATCCTCTTCTACTTTGTATTGGATTCCATCTGTTGGGAGGTTCTAAATGACTTTGAAGTACCCTTTCTGTAAATCTGCACAAGTCTATTAAACTAACTATGAATTTATGACTTTTGAACAGCGATATACTACTGTTGCCTTTTTTTTTTTAAATATATATATGTCGAATTTAACGTGTAATTCCGTTTACAAATACATATAGGTACCTTTATCATCAATGCTTTCGACCCAGTGGTAGTAAAAACTCATAAAAGATATAGGTTAATAAGTTTGAGCGCCAAGCATGCGTTTCGTCTTCATAAGACTGTACTAGAGGCAACACTCGTTTACCGATGTCAAAGTCTGATAAATCTAAGTACAAATCAAAGTAAAAACAAACACTGAGGTAATTGAATGAACACCAAACAGGATCGATACCGGATGCATGCACCACCCGCCATGAGAATCCATACGCAGTCAAAATGTCAATAGGGAATAGGACATAATCGGTAAATTTACAGATATGACGTCTATTCTAGTATCTAAAGATATAACTCGTGATGGCGCCCGTAAAATATACAGTTGGTGTTCTCTCACTAAATAATTCACAATTTGGTGACTTTCCTAAGTAGTATACCTAAAACGACAAAGTTTTTTTTCATTTACCTGTAGATATTATTAAAACCGATTTTTTTCAAAAGTGATTATTTTCGAAGGGTTAAATATTTCGCGATGGTGTCTTGCCATGGCTTTGTTTGGACTTGTTTGTTTGTTTTTTGGCCTTGAATTTTGTTTGTCCCTAATATTTAAATTTATTAACTGAATTTGCATTCAGGTATCGCAGATCAAATTTATTCGTTCATAGTGTGTTAATTTACGTTTTTTGATTGAGTTCAGCCTTCCAATTGATATTTTATCGTGTGGTTTTCAATGTTGTGATGTTATGCTATTGTTTCAGAAAAAGGGAGAAGGTTTGGTACCATTAAAACGTTTAATCCCGCTGCAAATGTTTGCACATATCCTAAGTCAGGAATCTGATGTACAGTAGTTGTCGTTTGTTTATGTAATTTATACGTGTTTCTCGTTTCTTGTTTTTTTTTTTTTTATATATATAGATTAGACCGTTGGTTTTCCCGTTTGTATGGTTTTACACTAGTAATTTTGGGGTCCTTTATAGTTTTTTGTTCGGTGTGAGTCAAGGCTCCGTGTTGAAGGCCGTACATTGACCTATAATGGTTTACTTTTATAAATTGTTATTTGGATAGAGAGTTGTCTCATTGGCACTCACACCACATCTTCCTATATCTATTTCATCTAGAAATTGACAATACTTTATGACAAAAGAGATGATTTCAGCAGCGCCTAAATACGGAGTATATATCTCCCAGTTGATATGATATTCAAGGGCTTGTGTTTCCTATCATTATTTCCTTGATAAAGGGTTGCTGCTCACAAGGAGTCTATTAAACAAAGAGTTCCAAGTGATGAAGTACACGTATAAATCATTCCTTCGTTAATTTTACTGACGCCAACATGAATTGGTTGACCGTTATGGAATATCCGTTTCACAGATGACGACGGATATGTTCCAATTGTCTTAACAACAATCTCGTCCCCTTCCCTGGAATTGTACCTACCGAATTAGACATATCACCGGGTTTGTACTTACATGAGCAACACGACGGGTGCCAGATGTGGAGCAGGATCTGCTTACCCTTCCAGAGCACCTGAGATCACCCACAGTTTTTTGTGGGGTTCGTGTTGCTCAGTCATTGGTTTTCTATGTTGTTTTGTGTATTGTTGTTTGTCTGTTTGTCTTTTTCTCTTTTTTAGCCATGACGTTGTCAGTTTATTTTCGACTTATGAGTTTGAATGTTCCTTTGGTATCCTTCGCTTCTCTTATAAAACCACAAAAACGTTACACACAACCGATTCGTGGTGGCAACAGTAAAACTTTACAAACATGAAATGTTTTAAAGATCATTTTCACATACATTGTACATATATATATATAGTTAATATGAAAATCGGAAATATGATAAAAGACTTGCATGGGGGTAAAAAAATATACAGGAAAAATATGTTACTTTTATATTATAGAGACCAAGGTTGGAACAATTTCCTAAGAATTGAAGATGTTTGAAAAGTGCTAAACTAAAGTTAAGATTGAAGTATAAATAACAGGCATTAGTAGTATACCGATGCTTGTAAATGAAAATAAAACTGAAATGCTTTTCTGAATTCAACTTCATTAGGACACGGAAACCCAATAGATTTTTATCACTAAAGGGTACATAGATAGAATAATCAGGTTACCATAAGGTCACCTTTCGCTTAGAGAGTTGGAACATTATCTTCTCAAATCGTGTTACCACTTAATGTCATTCTTGCCACTGGGTCTGCACATAGAAAATAATTACGGAATGCATTTCTCTCAAACATAACTATTCCTTTACGGGTTTGACTATATACGCTTTTTGATATGTAATCTCTTCTACATTTCTATTAGGTTTTTAATATTCAAATAACTTGGTCTCGATCACCATTGACGAAACATTATTTTTCGAACCGTTGAATATTGTTATTACGCAATATTATGTGAAATAAATAAAGATTACTCTTTTGTCAAAAAATCGCCGTGTGGTGGCCTAATAACGTGTTGAACATTTCTATTATGATGTTTTAAAACTTCACAAGAGATAGTTATAATAGTAATTATTGTTTTAAATTCAAATACCATCAATTATATTCATATAAACATTTTTTCTAATTTTTTCACAACAATTAGATAAAAACATAGGTTAGATTTTTTATTTTAAATGCCTTTTCAGGTCAATGACCAATAATATAATAGTATAATTTACAGTGGTGTACTCAATCTAAGCCAATAATTTGAAATATATATATTAAATCTATGCCAACAAACAAAATACACTAATGTTATTGTAACAATTAACAATTTAGGTAAGTCAGTTAGTCAGTGGGGAGTCTAGTGGCAAAAATATTGAAATTTTTTTTCAAATTCTCATGGTCTGACAATAGATTTCCCACTGATTAACTATTTTTAGCAATGATTAAAATTTCAATATATGAATTAAATCAGCTGTTGCACAATGTCAGAATCTCATAAATCTAAATACAAATTAGGGTAAAAATAATACTACAATTATCTGTAAAACCCATAAACCAGATGGGTCAGCTTTGCTTCAAATAATTAATTTCATTTTAAAACATTGTCAATGGTACAAGGTAAAATATGACAAGTTTCTATCACAAGACCAATATGGGGACGAATATTGTTTTATCACTATTAATTAAGATCGTTACACGCGAGGTCATGTCGAGTTGGAACTGGAAGATGAGTAGATATAAGAAGATGTGGTATGAGTGCCAACTCTCCATCCAAGTCACAATTTATAAAAGTAAACCATTATAGGTCAAAGTACGGTCTTCAACACAGAGCCTTGGGTCACACCGCACAGCAAACTATTAAGGGCCCCAAAAATTACTAGTGTAAAACCATTCAAACGGGAAAACCAACGGTCTAATCTAAAAAACGAGAAACGAGAAACACTTATGAACCACATCAACAAACGATAACTACTCAACATCAGATTCCTTAGGTCCAGTTTCTACTCAATTGTAAAATTTTAGAAACTTAAAGAAAACTATACATCAAAGAGCTTTGTAAAACATATCCTGATTTAATGGTCAATAGACTGTGAAAATCCAGAAGTTCTAGAAAACGTCTGTATTTCAATAATCAGTCTGTGGACTGAAATGGACTCGATAAATAAAACAATATGAGTGTAACTTAATTTAATATTAGTGTACTGACCTAGTGAATAATTTCTAGGCCGACGTATAAGGTATTACACATGTCATGTTTGTCACTTAGCCTATTTTGTACACTGCTATATTCCATTCGGTTTTTTTACTTTATTTTGTTATTACCAATCATCAAAAATATAAAAAAAAATAATCATTGTAATAAATGTTTATAATCATACTGCCCTTTGGGGCGGCTTTAAATAACAATAAAATAATTGTATTGTACAACTGTTGACACAGAGATACATGTATGTCTCGCCTTTACGTTAGTATGATAGTGTAAAGCAAATGTTCGAATTAAAATGGCAATATCGTGTAAACAATGCACATCATTTAATTCAATGAATCATGAATGAAGGTGCAGGGCCAAATAACCTCTGTGGAAATGAGAAATGTCAAATACCATTGTCTTATCATAAGTGGTTTCCTTTATTAAACTGACACAAAATAAAACATGTTAACAATACAAAATCAATAAATCATTAGGAGGGGGCACGGTCATATAATATACATGGAAATGAGATGTGCAAAATGCTAATACAACTGCATATCCAATAGCATTGACTTACCATCTTAATAACATTGATCTTAAACTGACCTTATCACAAACTTTCTAAACTGTGCAAAAGTTTAAAAGCCAATAGACCCTGACTGAGCTGACGGAGTAAAATCCTCTCCATGGAAATGAAATGTGCATGTGCTAATACTGCTGAACACCAAATAACATTGAAAAATCGATAAAAATCGGTTAAAAAAAAGTTGATCAGTATTAATAAGTTTCCTGATGTAAAATGGCGAACAAGCGGTTATGTTTCCACTCGAAACACTTATATTTTTCTTTTTTAGAAAACGTCTATATTTCAATAATCAGTCTGTGGACTGAAATGGACTCGATTATAAATAAAACAATATGAGTGTAACTTAATTTGATATTAGTGTACTGACCTAGTGAATAATTTCTAGGCCGACGTATAAGGTATTACACATGTCATGTTTGTCACTTAGCCTATTTTGTACACTGCTATATTCCATTCGTTTTTTTTTTTTTACTTTATTTTGTTATTACCAATCATCAAAAATAAAAATAAAAATAATCATTGTAATAAATGTTTATAATCATACTGCCCTTTGGGGCGGCTTTAATTTACAATGAAATAATTGTATTGTACAACTGTTGACACAGAGATATGTCTCACCTTTACGTTAGTTTGATAGTGTAAAGCAAATGTTCGAATTAAAATGGCAATATCGTGTAAACTATGCACATCATTTAATTCAATGAATCATGACTAAAAGAGGGACGAAAGATACCAAAGGGACAGTCAAACTCATAAATCCAAAACAAACTGACAACGCCATGGCTAAAAATGAAAAAGACAAACAGAAAAACAATAGTACACACGACACAACATAGAAAACTAAAGAATAAACAACACGAACCCCACCAAAAACTAGGGGTGATCTCAGGTGCTCCGGAAGGGTAAGCAGATCCTGCTCCACATGTGGCACCCGTCGTGTTGCTTATGTGATTACAAATCCGGTAAATAGTCTAATTCGGTAGGTGCAGGGCCAAATAACCTCTGTGGAAATGAGAAATGTCAAATACCATTGTCTTATCATAAGTGGTTTCCTTTATTAAAACTGACACAAAATAAAACATGTTAACAATACAAAATCAATAAATCATTAGGAGGGGGCTCGGTCATATAATATACATGGAAATGAGATGTGCAAAATGCTAATACAACTGCATATCCAATAGCATTGACTTACCATCTTAATAACATTGACTTACCATCTTAAACTGACCTTATCACAAACTTAAACATCTAAACTGTGCAAAAGTTTAAAAGCCAATAGACCCTGACTGAGATGACGGGGTAAAATCCTCTCCATGGAAATGAAATGTGCATGTGCTAATACTGCTGAACACCAAAATAACATTGAAAAATCGATAAAAATCGGTTAAAAAAAGTTCATCAGTATTAATAAGTTTCCTGATGTAAAATGGCGAACAAGCGGTTATGTTTCCACTCGAAACACTTATATTTTTCTTTTTTTATCCTTTAATAGAATGAATATAAACTGTATTGTTTTATGATTTTTAGAATTTTCACATCACACAGAGCATTTTACGTTATAAGGGATCATATACATTGTAGGTTTTGTATCATATTGATGACGTTACATGGATTTCATGTCTACAGTGCCTGGTAAGCAGGAAGTGAAGATATTTGACAGAGTTTCGGGAGAGTGGACACCGTATCATTGCACAGGTTCAAACTTACAGTGGAGTTTGCAAAAACGACGGCCTTTTAAAAGAGGTGCGATAGATACCAAAGGGATATTCAAACTCATAAGCCGAAAACAAATTAGCAATGCCATGGCAACAAAACAAAAACGATCAAAAGACAAACAACAGTATACAAAACACAGGCGTGGATCCAGGGGGGGGGGGGGGTTCCGGGGGTTGGAACCCCCCTTTTTTGTGGACGATCGATGCATTTGAATGGGGACATGTAGTTGGAACCCCCCCCCCCCTCCTTTGTCCTGGGTTAGGAACCCCCCTTTTTAAAATGGCTGGATCCGCCCCTGCAAAACACAACATGGAAAAATAAAAACTGAGCATCACGAACCACACAAAAATCCACAGTTTCCCGAGGAATGATATAATGTTGTATAAAATTGTGTAAACTGACCTTGAGGTGAGCCGTTTTAAAATGAATAAAAATCCTGGCCGTGGTACTGTAACTTGACTTTAAAAAAATCTTTATTGCAAAAATACACACATTATGGTCTAGCAATAACAAATAAGATACATACAAACAAGAATACAGCAATTTTTTTTTTTATTAGGGTTCTTCAATGAATCTTATTTAAACATATTTTAATGCATATGGTTAGAGTTATACACTGCAATACCATCATGTTCTATTTAGTACTTAATAAACAGGGATAAAAACTTCAAAGCCTCATATTGTTCCTCACAGGAAAGCTGTAGTTGAGGAGATATCCATATAATATATCAGTAACCGCTGTGGATAGTAAATTTGGAATTGATAGTAAATAGTAAATACTTTTAAAAGTTATTTTTTAGTATATGTATGTTCATATAATACAGAAAATCGCGGAAATAGTTGAAATTAATAGAAAAAAAAATAACGGATTTTGGAAAAAAAGGGGGAGGGCTAAAAAAAAATTGTCCTGTACCCAAGTACCTATGGCTAAAACGGGTTTTACGATATGGCGCTAACATGTTCGATTTTTTTTTTCGCTAAATTTTCTTTCCGATTTGCGTACACACATATTGACTTCAAACAAAAGAATAAATAAATCAATTATAGGAGATAATTATAAATTTTTGTCTAATGCGAGATAACTCGAGCTATATTTTCAGAAGAAATACAGTCCAAAGTAAAAAAATATAATCATTACACCCTAGGGCTAGTCCTTTTTCAGCTTGATAAAGTAAGGATTTGTACTCAAGGTATTTGATGTGGTTAAATAGGGGAAATAAATGTACAATAGACAAAGAAATGGTTGAATTTAAATCTTTATGGTGGTTCAAGTTTTTGGGAGACAAGGAAAGTAACAAATTCACATTTTAATCAGAAAAATAGTGTTTGTAATGCTTGGGATGTGCGTGGAATTTAAATTGTTTTCTGTATCTAATATTAGTGAAGTATATAGAATCATCACCATTTCATTTTAGACAATTTTAAGCTACAAAGGAGAATGACTTAGGGACAAGTTGACGTATAACGGTAAATAAATTTAAAAAAAATCTGTTTCTTCTTATAATTAAAAAAAATAAGATATATAAAAATGCATCGAATTTCACCAGTGGTAAATATTTTAAGATTAAAAATTAGAACTTTTTTAAAATAAATATTCTTTAACATTTTAACCTTTTTCATTTATTTAATGTGATTTAGTTATATATAATGAGGAGGATAAAGACTAGCTAGGTAACAGGTAATGTTGTAAACGTAGAATTCCGAGCGTTCATAAATTTATAACTTAACACCATCTTTGTAGAAAATAACAGTGACGATTTATTCACACTATATGTATATACAAACGTTACGTAAAATGCAAAATACACGGCATACACTCCGACAGTACAAACATTCAGCCATCTTGTCCATCCGGCAACACATCTCTCTCTCTCTCTCTCTCTCTCTCACGTCACTATCACACAACGTCAATAATACGGGAAACAACGTTAACACTGTTTTGCGACATTACGGACATGAAGACAAAGTCACATTCACAACAGGTAACAAGGTAAGTAAACGCTATTGTGCTATTTCGTGGCGTCAGTTTTTATTGGTGGATGAAGCCGCCCGGAGAGAACCCCGACCTCCGGTAGGAAAACTAACACTCCTAGTCAATTAAGATTGAAATCGAGTGAACCTGCCCCGTATGGGATTCGAACTCACCTCAGTGTTGACAGGCTTGTCACGGATACAGTAGTTGGACTACTTAGACCACTCGGCCACCGAGTCTCCCATTAAAGAAGACGAAGAATAGCATTTAAGAGCTATCATTTGCTTTTTGTGTTGGTATTTCTTTTCCTGTGCATAGACTGATCTTGTGTCAGGGATGGATACCCTATATCCTTTCTTTAAAAATTGAGAATGGAAAAGGGGAATGTGTCAAAGAGACAACAACCCGACCAAAGAGCGGAAAACAGCCGAAAACCACCAATGGGTCTTCAATACAGCGAGAAAATCCCGCACCCGGAGGCGTGCTTCAGCGGGCCCCTAAACAAAAATGTGTATTAGTTCAGGGATATTGGACGTCATACTAAACTCCGAAATTTATAAAAGAAACTAAAACTAAAAATCATACAAGGACTAACAAAGGCCAGAGGCTCCTGACTTGGGACAGGCGCAAAAATGCGGCGGGGTTAAACCAGTGTTTTTTTTATATCTCAACCATCCCCCTATACATCTAGGCAATGTAGAATAAACAAACACATAGCAATACGCACAGTAAAACTCCGTTTAAAAGAAGTCCGAGACCGATGTCAGAATAGGTAACAAAAGAAACTAAGAAAATGACAATGATACATAAATTAACAAAGGGCTACTACCAGTTACTGACATGCCAGCTCCAGACCTTAATTAAACTAATTGAAAGATTATGTCTTCATCATAAGCACAATTCTTCCCATTAGGGGTTTAGCATCATACCATCATAAAATATATGAGAAGAACATAACCCGTATCATGCCAACAACTGGTTTTAGAATAAATGTCTTTATTTCCGATGCAAAGACCCTATAAGTGAATCAATATTAAATCCAAAATATGCCATATTTAATGACCTGACAACAGTATCGTAACTATATCCCTTCTTAATAAGTCTGTTAAATGTTTTGTTAGCTTTGAGGTGAATGCCGACATTTTTGTGCTTTGTAAAGAATATTACCATAAAAGATTGGATGTGAAATACCTGAACGTATAAGATGTCTGCATGTTGATTTATATTTACGAATGATGTCCTTGTACCGATGATGAAATTTAGTAAATGTTTTGACTAGTTTGTGATATCGAAAACCCTGGTGTAATAATTTTCAGTAATGCATAGATTTCTTTCGCTAAAATCTAATACGTTGTTACATACACGAGCGAATCGTACAAGTTGAGATATATAAACACCATACGATGGTGACAAGGGAACATCACCATCTAAAAATGGATAATTAACAATAGGAAATGAAATAGGAAAAGACGTTTTTCGACCATAATGACGGATATTTGTGAGTAAGAAGTATTTTCCCGAGTACAATAAAGAATTCGGACATGTTCATTTGTTGATGAATTAGGCGGTTCTTGATAATCAAGATGTTGTTATGAAAAATTTTGCCGATATCCTGCATGTTTGACCTAATTCCTAAAACTGGTATCGAAGTGTTTGCAAAATTGAGATAACCAATAATATTGAGCGATGGCTTATTTATTTTCCTACTTTATATAGTCTTTGTTGGACTATTTTGTATAATCATAACCCTACTATAACTGGCATTATAAGTAAAATTCTTACCTTGAAGCGACAAGATGGTGGTCCAATTTCAATCGCCGATACCCTGCGTGATGACGTAGATTCCCCCCCTTTTGCATTAAATAAGGTGTGTTAATTTTTTCTTAATATGAATAAGAGGCAAAGTGGTATATAGGGTAGAAAAATCAAAACTTTGAACAGATTCAAAATCACCAATATAAGCATGCAATTTTTCAAGTACTTCCAACGAATTTTTGACACTCCAAAATAAGCATGCAATTTTTCAAGTACTTCCAACGAATTTTTGACACTCCAAAAATAATTAATTCCACTATTTTCAAAGGCCTTATTTGAACAATTTATTATCAGGTTTTTGATTGTATTACCAATGTTATTTAAACTGATCGGGCGGAGCTTATGTTTAATTTGCATAAGGACAGTCTATTTGAAGATGTGTGTGATAAGGATGATTGCCGTTATAATTATTACTGATTGCTAATCACCTATCAGTGTCATCAAAGGAATTTACAAAACAATGACTGGACACTTCATTGATGAGTTTATCCTAAAACACCTATCTATAGATGGACTGGTTTATTGTGAGCGAATCGGTTAAACTCCGCCCAGTCAAGTGAAATAAATCGAGTAATACCAAGTGTACTTGTAAGTAGAATAGACAGTTTAGTAGTGGAACAATGGCATGAAGACGAAAAAAATCGATCTTGATATCTATATCACTAACGGAAAGCTGAATACTAAAATTTATGATAAAAGAGATGATTTTTCATTTCCTATCGTTAATTATCCATTTTTAGATGGTGACGTTCCCTTGTCACCATCTTACGGTGTTTATATATCTCAACTTGTACGATTCGCTCGTGTATGTAACAATGTTTTAGATTTTAACGAGAGAAATTTATGTATTACTGAAAAATTATTACACCAGGGTTTTCGATATCACAAACTAGTCAAAACATTTACTAAATTTTATCATCGGTATAAGGACATCATTCGTAAATATAGCTCAACATGCAGACTTCTTATACGTTCAGGTATTTCACATCCAATTTTTTATGGAAATATTCTTTATAAAGCACAAAGGTGTCAGTATTCACCTCAAAACTAACAAAACCTTTGAATAGACTTATTAAGAAGGGATATAGTTACGAGACTGTTGTCAGGTCATTAAAGATTGCATATTTTGGCGTTAATATTGATTCACTTATAGGGTCTTTGCATCGGAACTAAACACATTTATTCAAAAACCAGTTGTTGGCATGACACGGGTTATGTTCTTCTCATATATGTTATGATGGTATGATACTAAACCCCTTACGGGAAGGATTGTGCCTGATATTCATATGATGAAATCATAATCTTTCAGTCAGTTTAATTGAAGTCTGGAGCTGGCATGTCAGTTAACTGCTAGTAGGCTATTGTTATTTATGTATTATTGTCATTTTGTTTATTTTCTTTGGTTACATCTTCTGACATCAGACTCGGACTTCTCTTGAACTGAATTTTAATGTGCGTATTGTTATGCGTTTACTTTTCTACATTGGCTAGAGCTATAGGGGGAGGGTTGAGATCTCACAAACATGTTTAACCCCGCCGCATTTTTGCGCCTGTCGCAAGTCAGGAGCCTCTGGCCTTTGTTAGTCTTGTATTATTTTAATTTTAGTTTCTTGTGTACAATTTGGAAATTAGTATGGCGTTCATTATCACTGAACTAGTATATATTTGTTTAGGGGCCAGTTGAAGGACGCCTCCGGGTGCGGGAATTTCTCGCTTCATTGAAGACCTGTTGGTGACCTTCTGCTGTTGTTTTTTTCTATGGTCGGGTTGTTGTCTCTTTGGCACATTCCCCATTTCCATTCTCAATTTTATATTTGTAAGGTGTTTTGTCGACAGCTTCGGAAGCCATTACATAGTTGGCACTTTCATTGTATTTGGTTCTTCTTGTAAAGAAGTAGCTAAAAGTTTATGTTTGTTATAGATGTCATTTTCGAAAATGGAGTCAGTTGGAATGTTGGTGAATTGATGATTTCCGTTTGCAGAACCTCAATGTAAAATTTACGTCAAACAATAATGATATTATTAGCAGCTTTATCAGCCGGGACAAAAACAAATTCCTTGGCGAGTTCTTTTAGTTTATGTTTAATACGAGAAATAGGATTATTATGGTTGTCGTTAGGAATAAAATATTCTTTAAAATGTTGTATACGTATATCAACTATATTCATTACTGAATTAAAAAAAGAGTCCAAAGATTTCTTGTCAGCTTTTTCTCGTTTTATCCATTTCAAGCAGTAAGTACGGAGTGAGTCGTGGATGATATTACGACACTCATTCCAATTAATAATTGATGGGGGACGATATTTAGATCCTTTACTGAGGAATGATTTCAACTCTCGGTCACGAATGATGTTAAGGTCTCCTGTTATAACATGGGAACTGGGGCCAAAAATGTATTCGGATTCACTGCAATTACATGACGTAGGTGTATTGTCACACTTATATTTACATCTTTATACACTTGGCTATTATAATTAAACACATATTTCCAGGTAGATTTTTTGTAAACATAACAAGTGAGGACACAGATGAGTGTGGATAGTATGTTTGGATGTTTGACAGTGTCTTTAATATGACAAAAAGAAGTTCTATGTTTTCCTATATGGTGTTATTAACTGTGTTGCACGATGACAACCAACCTGAGCATTTGGCTATTCCTACATAAAATTTTACTATTTTACATATAAAATTCATAATGTAGGAATAGCCAGAATGAACCTTATTTACTACTTCTAAAGGTTGAACTTTTAAATATTTAATAGGATGATTGTGCTTCTTTATGTGTTGATAAATGATACTTTTGAATTTATTGGGTCTTTTAAAACGATAAAGGTGTTCTTGCGTGCGTTTAGATAAATAGCGTCCAGTTTCACCTACGTACTGAATACCGCATCCCGGTTTGTTTCATGTGAGTAAATAGAAAATACTGTTAGTTTTTCAATTTGTATCAGTTTCAAATTTAAGGAAAATGTGCGACCATTAAACGTGGACCTTACCGTACTGTTGGTGGAAAGACGGGGACATGTAAGTCATTTTTTGGCATGACACTAATCGATAGAAGGGTAACCACGATTTTTATTGTTAAAAATATTAGCGATAGTAGTATTTTTAGATAAGCGATTTTGAAGATTGAGACGTGTAGATACCCTTTGAACGAGTTTAGTATTTATTATTTTTCCATTTCTAAGCTTTTTTGTTTTTGTTATCCGAATTTTCAATTGAAAGGGACAAAGACTGGCGTTCAGAATATGAACCAGCACATAGGAATTGAATAAAGTAAAAATGATAAAACTGTTCGGCTAAAGACGTCAAACGCTATCCGTCACCAAGTACCCGACAAAATACGTTAACTACAAAATCAGTGGACAGAAACAAAAGACAGGGTATATCAGGGTAGCGCCTGACGTCTGACTAAATAGTAGAATGAGACTGAATAGTGAAATATGAGTTTTAGATAAATATTCCTAAAGTAATGAACATAGAAAAGTTCTAGCTCGGACACACACTCCATTATCTAGTATATTATAAGAGCATAAACCTGAAGCACGGGGATGCACTCTACTGTCTACACACGGCACTAAAGACAAACTCTGTAAAAATAAAATCTATTCTTTCATATATATGCTATTGTAATAACATTTGGATAAGAAAAAGAACACATTAAATAAGTGAAAATATGTTAAAATATTGAGGAATATTTACTAAATAAAAATTGAAATATACACACAAAAAAAATAGAAAATGGGGTCCATTCTCCAAGCGCGTGTGTTACGGACGACAGAATCTATACTTGCGTATAATATCAATGTCACCCAAAAAGTTCAAAAATTAATTGTTAATATGCCGTGGTAAATTGAATTTGAAAATGACTTGTTTTCCAATATTTTCGAAAACAATAAAGATTAAGAAGAAATAAACTTTTGATTTTATGATTCAAAATTTGTTTTTCAACACCAATATAACACTCAAATTGTGTTAAATAGTAAGTTCATTCTTATAACATTACACTAACTACATTTTAGATAGAATCTAAATTCGCGCCACTTTGAATTCGCGTTTTATTTTTTTTTTTTTTATTTGGATGGTATTTATTTATTTATGGTCTTACTGCTAACATTTCCCTGTTTACAGTACCATTACACTATATACATCATAAAAGCTTTGCACGTAGTTTTATTAAATAACACAAGCTACATTCTTCTAGCATTACATTAGGTTGACTTATATACACTAGGAATCCTCCCTTAGCATTGTTTGAGGTACAATCTTTCAGTCATACTTTAGGTGCATTCTTATAGCATAACACTAGGTTCATTCTTATAGCATAGCCCTAGGTACATTTTTATAGCATTCCAATAGGTACGTTCTTGTAGCAATGCACTAGGTTCATTTGTATAGCATGACACTAGGAATAATCCTTTAGCATTGTTTGAGGTACAATCTTTCAGTCATACTTTAGGTGCATTCTTATAGCATAACACTAGGTTCATTCTTATAGCATAGCCCTAGGTACATTTTTATAGCATTCCAATAGGTACATTCTTGTAGCAATGCACTAGGTTCATTTGTATAGCATTACACTAGGAATAATCCTTTAGCATTGTTTGAGGTACAATATTTCAGTCATACTTTAGGAACATTCTTAATGCATAACACTAGGTTCATTCTTATAGCATAGGACTAGGTACATTCTTAAAGCATAACACTAGGTACATTCTTAAAGCATTACACTAGGTTCCTTTGTGTAGCATGACACTAGGAATACTCCCTTAGCATTGTATGAGGTACAATCTTTCAGCCATATTTCAATATCAGGTTTATACTTATATCATTACACTTGGTATATTCTTAAAGTATTACATAAGGAACATTCTTATATCATTACACTAGGTACAATCTTTTAGTTATACTTTAGATACATTCTTATAGCATAGCACTAAGTACATTCTTATAGCATTTCACCAAGTACATTCTTATAGCAGTACCATAACATTACACAAGGAACATTTTTATAGCAGTGCACAAAGTATATTAATGTAGCATAGCACTAGGTATATTTTTATAGCATTACACAAGGTATATTATTATAGCAGAGCATTAAGTACATTCTTACAACAAAGATACGGTATATTCTTATAGCATTACACTAAGTTCACTTTCATAGCATGCCAGTTGGAATCCTTCCTTAGCATTGTCTGAAGTACAATCTTTCAGTCATACTTTAGGTACATTCTTATAGCATTGCACTAGGTAAATTCTTGTAGCATTACACTAGGTAAACTCTTGTAGCATTACACAAGGTACAATCTTAAAGCATGACACTAGGTTCACTTTTTTGGCATGAAACTAAGAATACTCCTTTAGCATTGTGTTATGTACAATCTTATAGTCATAATTGAGGTTTATTCTAATAACATTACACTATTATTATAGCATTACACAAGGTACAATCTTAAAGCATGACACTAGGTTCACTTTTTTGGCATGACACTAAGAATAAATCTTTCGCATTGTATTATGTACAATCTTATAGTCGTAATTGAGGTTTATTCTAATAACATTACACTATTATTATAGCATTACACAAGATACAATCTTAAATCAATACACGAAGTTCACTTTTATAGCATGCCACTTAGAATCCTTCCTTATCATTGTATGAGAAACATTCTTTATTAATTATCTATTGTTTTTTGGCTTTTTAACTAGCTTTCAGTAACTGAAAGTACTATCATATCGTAATTTCTAGTTAATTTGACCTGTTGACACAATTTGTAATGCATTTCTGTTATTCAATGTTTACTTGATTTGTGTTATAACTCGTCTCACTATTCTTAATATGTACCACCTTTAATTTAGTATAAATAAATTTTCACTTCTGTACTCGTACTGTGAACAACAAATGTATTTTGTAAAAAAGATTCTGTACTCCTAACAACAAAATTATTAAATTTAAATTGTGCAAATTACTTTATTAACGCCATTTTGTACAAGGTTAAACTTGTCTTTTTGAAATTATTACATCTTTTTTATTTATATTGTATCTATATTGTGTCATAGATCAAACTTCGTTCAGTATGACGCTAGGTACAGTCTTATTACACGACACTAGGTATATTTTTGTAACTTACATATTCCTGAACACTTAATACAGTTTTTCAGCATTTCACTTAGAACAACATTTTAGTATTACGCTTTAATATAACATAAGTGTACAAACCTGAGAAAATAGCATTTTAACTCGTTAAATAATAAAATGTTATATTGAGAGAAATAGTTCAATTTAACTTAAGAGTAGTAAACTTTTGTTTGAAAGCAATACGTCTAACCATGTATTAAGATCCAAATACTTGTGTTTGTAGAAAGCCATGTTTATTAAACAAAATCTTGCAATCACTCCTTGGGGTTTCCGTTAGTTGAAAAATAACAACATAATTACCTTTTTCTCAGTAGCCGCCAAAGACATGTTACCAATTTTGCCAGTAAGGTGTAGATCACTCACCTGCTGATAGAGCACCTGCTGATATCAGTAAGGTCTAGATCACTCACCTGCTGATAAAGCACCTGCTGATAGAGCACCTGCTGATATCAGTAAGGTCTAGATCACTCACCTGATGATAAAGCACCTGCTGATATAGAACCATCAGCTGACGATATGGCACCTTTTTGGTAAATTTGATTTGCCTCCCTTTGCACATAATCTTTTAAAGTTTCAGGGAAAAAAATATGCGAATGTGCGCTTCCACCATCATTTCAAATTACACATACATCCACAAATGTATTTTTCACAAAAAGATCTAATATACAACTTTTTTCTTCTCGTTTTAACCTAATTTAACTTGTTTTGTTAAAATTTATTTCAATTTATATTTTGAAAATGTAAGCATTTTCCCGATTGGCTTTGTAGTGTCTTATTTAGATTTAGATATTATGTAAACTATAAGCTAAACGACTAAAATGTAAATTTCAGTTCTAAATATTTTTATATAACTAGACAAATAATGATGCCTGCATGAATGAAGGTCTGGATGGGATGTTGTGAGATAATAACGGACAAAGACTACAGAATGGACACAAAATAAGGAATAAAAAATAATAGGATTGAAATAGAGAATAATATGTAAACTACAAGCTAAAAGACCAAAATGTAAATTTCGTTCTAAATATTTTTTATATAACTAGATAAATAATGATGCCTGCCATATACATGAATGAAGGTCTGGATGGGGTGTTGATATAACAGAGAATAAGGGACAAAGACTTTAGAATGGATAAAAAACAATAGAAAATAATATGATAAAAATAGAGAATAATGGGATGCTAAAATTTAAAGAATAGAGAATAATGGGGTAATAAAGTATAAATAACAACAACAAAAAACTAGGGTGCTAAAATAGCGATTTTGTTTTAATTTGAATTTATTGTCAAAAAAGAAATGCATAACGACATAACTGGGGTCTCGGGCTAGTTAACAACATTTTTTTTAGAATTCTGCGACTGCACTAACTGCTACTTATCTCGTAATTATGATCAAAATTCAACACTTTGACTTTCGGCCTCTTTTATTTATCAACTTTTAAACTATTATATTATATCATGATTTTAAGAAACGGTAAAATAACAAAAAAACCTCTACGTGACACTTCAAACATCCACGTGCTTTATGACATTTATGACAATCATTGCATTCATAATATAAAATTCCGCAACTGCTAATCAAAATTTAAAGAAGGCAATGCCTCTGCACCTAGATTGTTCAACAAAAAACCCACGTGGATATCAAAAAATATTCCCGTGCAATGCCAGAAAATGAAAAACATGCTCCAAATTATCTTCAGATAATACTGTCCAGTCATCAGTGAATAGACGAACTTTTTCTCTCTCCTTTTCACAATTAATGTTGTTGTATCAATTCTTATATGGGATAGATTGCGATAACTTTGTGAAGTTGCAGTCGCATTTGGTATTCGATTTACCTTTCTTGATACAGTCTTTACATATATAATGGTGTGGATTGGGTTTACTGTAGCATATTAATCTATTGTAATAAAAAATCATAATATCTGATAAAATTTGTAGATTTAGCTCACAAAGTCCTTATATTTGTATAAAGTAACATTCGTTAATAGTGGGAAATTGTTTTAACGTTGAATAAGCTACAATTAAAACTTGCTTTCTAGTCCCTCTCTGTGATTACCATTAGACAACTCTGGTTCATTTTTCCAATCAATCTATCATCAAGGGAAGATAAATAATTCGAATTTCATTCATAGTTTTTTTCAAAAATGATGAACGGTTCTTTACATTGGTATGTAATCATTTTAAACGTTTTAAATTTATGAAATTATATTCGTACATCAATGTTTTTGATACAACAATAACACAAACTGAAATATATTGAATTGATACATTTTTTAATTATTCAAAATGATATCAGAAACCTAAACTTAATTATAAAATAATGAACCTGTTAAAGGGAGACAATACTAGCATAACTTTTTCGAATTGGCACATAATACAACCGTTACGAAATGTCACTCTTGCACACAAATGGCACATCAATATAATTAATTAACTGCACAAGCGTACTCCACCTTCAATGATGATTCTAAATTATAAATATAACCAAAAGTTGTTAATCTATAGATAGTGAAGACTGATGAAAGCTAACCCACTGTAAAAATATTTCTTTGCAATTTTTTAAAACTTCCTCAGAAAAATTCTCGAGCCACTTGACTTTCATAGCTCATAATTAACGTTTTTACACAATATTTGAATAAAGTAGTTAAAGATTATTCGCTCCTCAAAGCGTAAGACGCAATAAAAACCGTATGCTTCCACCATCTTACCGAAATACGGATTTAATTAAGTCCTGAACATTTCGACATTTCTTCGTTTATTTTATTATAAAACAAGTGTGGACACAGATCAGTGTGGATAGTATGTTTGGATGTTTGACACTGTTTTGTATGACAAAAGAAGTTCCATGTTTTTCCCAAAGGGTTCTATATTATTAACTGTCTTGCACAATTTGACAACCAACCTGAGCATTAGGAGAGTTGTTTATTAAATATTTAGTTTTCTATGTTCAAGACGGGCATGGAAGAGACACTTATTGCATTAATTACCAAATGATTATGATAGAATATGTTCCACATCTTTGATTTTGGATACATTTTGAAGCTAGCAGAGGAACACATAACAGGTTCATTATTTTATGATGTGATTTTTTTTTATATGGGAGATGATATCTGAGAACATGTATTTGCTTACTATTTGTATGGTTCTTTTTATATTAATTTGTGGAGGATCATCATTATCATAAGTAAAAGATTTCGTTTAAATGTCGAAATTGTTTCTCAGATTAGAAGACATTTTTTTAGTAATTAATTTACTCAGATTAGAAGACAATAGTAATGACAATGCCTGACATGATGCTTGGGGCTAGATGAGCTAGAGAGTAAACTTCTGTGTTATTTTATATTAATTATTTGAAAATATTTCCTACAAAGCAGGTTAAAGCAAGAACCTTTGTGAGCATGCTTCAAAGACTCATAACTGCTACAGAAGTTATCTGATAAAATTTCAAGTGGATATGAACATCTACTTAATATGTCTAAAGATCTAAAAAGTTATAGTATTCAATAGGAAAAAGGTTTTGCAAAAATATTCTCTTTTCAATTTATTTTGTTATATGGATACAACTATAAGTAATACCAATACAGTAAGGCAGTTTTGTTGTGGTATAAAAGTATATTGTAGTAATTAATAATTGCTGTTAATTCACACAAATTAAAAAATAAACAAATGAATGATAAATGTTGAACATGAACAATGAAATATAGTTTTTGAATTCAATTAGGCCAAATAGCCCTTATAAATTTTGGTCTTTTTTTTAACATACTGAATGACCATTTACACTCAGGACTAAGGCGTCATGTTGGCAGTATAGATGTACAAAAATAAAGTGTAACATAACAATCTTGCATCATATTGCTCATTTGCTAGTAGCAAGAGTAGCGTTGTTTGGTAAATTTGTGGTTTTTTTTTAAATTTGGATTATTTGGCTAATGGACAAAAAATGTTTGATTTAAATCTAAATAAAATGCTATTACAATGTACATGTATCTCCCTATTACTTACATTGTACATAGAATGGATACTACTTTGATAATTCCCTGTACGTACATGAGAGTTGTCTGTCAAATCTTTATTTCCCAATGAATGAATTGCATAATAATGAACTGAGCTCAAAGCTAAGCACTTTCATAATACACTTAGACAAAGAGCTCAATCCAGTGATATACTTTGTACTACAGGTCCTTCATGAACATCCATCGACCAAACCCACATCTTAATAACATGCCATACTACATGGTTGGATCAGAAGTCCTGAAAGACATGAATTTTATTATTGTATTTTAAGTATATATACACAGGTTAAAACTTTCACAAATTTGTGGTAAAAGCATTCAGTATCTATCAACTATCAATCGCTTCATGCACAAATTGATATAGGTTGAGTGCATGCCTCTCTGTTGGAAATAAGAACATATCTTAATTTCAGTTAACTGATGAACATGATGAAAAAACATTCAGTACTATTAAATTGTATCTTAGACTTGTGAGTGTCTATTTACCATCACCACTAATCAATAATATATGTAAACATATACAAAAAATCCAGATACAATGTACATGAAGATAGAGAGAGAGAGAGGTATTGATGATTTTATACAGAGTTTTATGTAGTTTACTTTCGAAAAAAAGACATTCCAATGAAATGGATGTATCAGACATGTCAGATGCAGAAGCTAATCTATTTAACTCTCCCAGTCATCCATTATGGAGTCAAAGTCTCGTGACAGTACTCATGTACAACTAAAACTATGCCTAGTAATTCATCTGATTCAACAAATGCAAGTACTGTGAAATGTTTCAAAACAGACTATTAATTGTGAAGTAATTGCAGGTCTCCCCATTTATGCAAGGTATAACAAATTGACAAATAAATAGATGACCATTATTCCATGTAGTCCAAAGCAAGGTGTCACAGAAAAAAAATAAATAGCTAACAAATTGACAAATAATTAGATAACCATTAGTCCAAAGGAATGTGTCGCAGGAAAAAAATAAAATATCCAATATTTGAATAAAGTAGTTAAAGATTATTCGCTCCTCAAAGCGTAAGACGCAATAAAAACCGTATGCTTCCACCATCTTACCGAAATACGGATTTAATTAAGTCCTGAACATTTCGACATTTCTTCGTTTATTTTATTATAAAAAAAAAACGGTTTTACAAATCACAAGTACGTGTTAAGATCCGACTAAATACCTATTTCCCGATATGGTCAGGTAAATTTGCTATTTACTGAATAGAGAATAATGGTGTGGATAGAGAATAATGGTGTGGATTGGGTTTACTGAATAGAGAATAATGGTGTGGATTTGGGTTTCCTGAATAGAGAATAATGGTGTGGATTGGGTTTACTGAATAGAGAATAATGGTGTGGATTGGGTATACTGAATAGACAATAATGGGCACAATGTGCAGAATAAAGGGCCAAAAAAAAAATTAAGAATGGAGATAAATAGGTTAAGGTGGCACCCAACACTTTTACTAAAATTAATTTGGCTCGTTTAATTTTCATAAAATTTTGACACAGTATTTACTTTGATCCTTTAACAAAAATGTAAAAAATTCAAAAAAATTGGAACCAACCGTTTAATCAGAAAAAATACACTGGTTATAACAACACAACGTCATTAAAACGTTCTGCTGATTTTACAGAGTTATCTCCCTGTAGTGTTAGGTACCACCTTAAAAGAAATAAAGAATAAAGATTACAGAATAATAGGGTGCTATAATATAAAGATTAGAGAATAATAGGGTGCTATAATATAAAGAATGGAGAATAACAATAGAGAATAACAGGGTGCTATAATATAAAGATTAGAGAATAATAGGGTGCTATAATATAAAGAATGGAGAATAATAGGGTGCTATAATATAAAGATTAGAGAATAATAGGGTGCTATAATATAAAGATTAGAGAATAACAGGGTGCTATAATATAAAGAATGGAGAATAACAATAGAAAATAACAGGGTGCTATAATATAAAGATTAGAGAATAAGAGGGTGCTATAATATAAAGATTAGAGAATAAGAGGGTGCTATAATATAAAGATTAGAGAATAACAATAGAGAATAACAGGGTGCTATAATATAAAGAATGGAGAATAACAATAGAAAATAACAGGGTGCTATAATATAAAGATTAGAGAATAGCAGGGTGCTATAATATAAAGAATGGAGAATAACAATAGAAAATAACAGGGTGCTATAATATAAAGATTAGAGAATAAGAGGGTGCTATAATATAAAGATTAGAGAATAACAATAGAGAATAACAGGGTGCTATAATATAAAGAATGGAGAATAACAATAGAGAATAACAGGGTGCTATAATATAAAGATTAGAGAATAATAGGGTGTTATAATATAAAGATTAGAGAATAATAGGGTGCTATAATATAAAGATTAGAGAATAACAGGGTGCTATAATATAAAGAATGGAGAATAACAATAGAGAATAACAGGGTGCTATAATATAAAGAATGGAGAATAACAATAGAGAATAACAGGGTGCTATAATATAAAGATTAGAGAATAACAGGGTGCTATAATATAAAGAATGGAGAATAACAATAGAGAATAACAGGGTGTTATAATATAAAGCATGGAGAATTACAATAGAGAATAACAGGGTGCTATAATATAAAGATTAGAGAATAACAGGGTGCTATAATATAAAGAATGGAGAATAACAATAGAGAATAACAGGGTGTTATAATATAAAGATTAGAGAATAACAGGGTGTTATAATATAAAGCATGGAGAATTACAATAGAGAATAACAGGGTGCTATAATATAAAGATTAGAGAATAACAGGGTGCTATAATATAAAGAATGGAGAATAACAATAGAGAATAATAGGGTGCTAAAATATAACCTTGGCAAAAAAACTTGATGCGAAGTTAGTGAGTCAGTAGCCCAATGACCCCATCGAAAACCTTCAAAATGAAAATTATTTTCATTCTATAATAAACCAATGTCAACTGTATTTACATGACATTATCAAAATCAAAAAACTGTGTGTTACTCTTTCAGAAATGAAAATATAACTGATGTTCCCAGGGTAAGGACAACTATTCATGGTCTGCACTCATTCATGCAGATATCCAGGAGCCAAACCTTGGAACGAGCTACCGAATGAGATAGAAAGACCTTAAAGTTTGGTTGAGAATTTGGAGGACAGATCGTGTCAATGATCCTCCTGCAGATCTTAGTAAGGCGTAGAATTTAAATGTACCTTTGCATTCGTCTCA
Source organism: Mytilus galloprovincialis (assembly GCA_037788925.1). NCBI lineage: Eukaryota > Metazoa > Mollusca > Bivalvia > Mytilida > Mytilidae > Mytilus > Mytilus galloprovincialis. The sequence continues at coordinate 44,729,222 of CM075342.1, read as the reverse complement.
ACTCGGCCGATTCCGTACCTATATCTAGATAGAAGGAGAGTAGCGGATTCTACCGAGGATTGCCGAATGGTACCTTTGTTTACTCTGACTTTTATACGTTGTTGCATGAATGTTGCCTTTGCTTTTATATGCTATGCTTTTCCTTTATTTGCTATAATTTGCTATGCCTTAGCTAGTAATATTTATGCTACGCCTGATGTGCTTTAAATAGTTAATCTTGTGTTTGTCGTATTTATGTCGGTCAAAAGTTTTACAGTGCTAATTTTGTATTGTTATATATATTCCGACATAAAATAAATCTTTTATGCTTTTTGATTATTTGTGTACTTTTAGGTTCCAACAATATCAATAGCCATTTCGAAACAGATCACAAGATTATAAACGCCCGAAGACAGTCAAAAAACGAAATTTAAACAGATTTTGGCAAATGTCTGTTATTTGTCCCGAAAATGTTTAAGAATGTCATCTTTAACCAAAACCAAAATTCCGTTAGAAGAAAAGCTACACATTGTATTATGGGTACAAATTAATTCAGTTCGGTAAGCGAGATCCGTTAAGCAAAATTTAAAAAAAAAAAAAAAAAATTATTTCGATGATATAGAAATGTATAAAGTATTTGAATAAAATTGAGAATGGAAATGGGGAATGTGTCAAAGAGACAACAACCCGACCAAATAAAAAACAACAGCAGAGGGTCACCAACAGGTCTTCAATGTAGCGAGAAATTCCCGCACCCGGAGGCGTCCTTCAGCTGGCCCCTAAACAAATATATACTAGTCCAGTGATAATGAACGCCATACTAATTTCCAAATTGTACACAAGAAACTAAAATTAAAATAATACAAGACTTACAAAGGCCAGAGGCTCCTGACTTGGGACAGGCGCAAAAATGCGGCGGGGTTAAACATGTTTGTGAGATCTCAACCCTCCCCCTATACCTCTAACCAATGTAGTAAAGTAAACGCATAACAATACGCACATTAAAATTCAGTTCAAGAGAAATCCGAGTCTGATGTCAGAAGATGTAACCAAAGAAAATAAAGAAAATGACAATAATACATAAATAACAACAGACTACTAGCAGTTAACTGACATGCCAGCTCCAGACTTCAATTAAACTTAGAATGTTTCAAGTCTATGATATACTAGTAGAACCTTCAACGTTCAATTTCTGGCTTTACCATTAATAAAAGTTCAGTCTCAAATGATCGCACAGAATCGAAATATACTACTAGTGCAATAAAAATTAAAATAACAAAAATACCGAACTCCGAGGAAAATTCAAAACGGAAAAGTTTTTCAATAAATCAAGGACCATGGAGCACCTATTTGATTCTCTTGGGTGGGACATGGATTTTTACCCAGAACAGAAAACGTGTATTTTATGGCCAATCACAAACGCAATTAATTTTTTTCAGCTGATATTAAAAACATTTTTTTACACTTTTATATTTTCATGTTGTTTTAATATATCATTTTAACTTGAATTTATACGTGTTTACTTTATTTGATACATGTACATGTTTATACCAAGCAAAGTCAGTTAATATCGTGTTTCTCGCGTTACTATTTAAAAGGCCAGGCCACCGTTTCACAAAGCCTTCTTAACTTACGATGATCGTATCAGTTTACGATCGGTTTACGTGTGGTTCTACGTTCCCGTTACGTGTGTTTCACAAAGGCATCGTAAAGAACTACTAAGTTGATCGCAAGTTACGTCGTGTGTATCATCGTAAGTGTATCGTAAACCGAGAAGAGTGCTTTCTTTCACGTCCGCACTTTTATCGAGTATGGCATGCCAAATAAACATTTTTAAAAATAATTATTATGGATGGCGAATTATGTAGATATTTTTATATCAATATTAATACAACTAAAGAATTTTAGTCCGTTTTCAATATTAATTCAAGATATATGACGCTTGCAGTCATAGGACAAAAGTGAGTTCCCACTCAAAAAATGTCCGATCATTTCAACATTTCTTTGTTCTGTAATTCTTTTAGCCATTCTTATCTTTTCAGCATTATAAAATATGCTTATACTTTAAATTATGTGCCCCTTTAGAATTTGCACTACACAAATGAAATCGTTTATCAATTTTGTTAAATTTCTGATTGAAACGAAACACAGAAAAATATAAATATTGTAACTTAGCTTATTTGTAATAATTTGGATATATGGGATAACAATAAAAATTATTTAAGCAGTAGATTAGATGAAATTAGACTAGACTCAAGCTGGCAGCCACTTTTATCGGCCAATCAAGATAGCAGCCACTTTTTTCCAGCAGCCAATTTTGGTGATATGTCTAAAAACCAAAAAACTGAATGAGACTCAAACGTTCCAAAAATCGCTAAAAATTAGTTAAATGCAATCTAACACCGGAAATCGATGATTTCACGGCTTGTACTGGTTCTAAAAGCATTTCATTCCGTTTAAAATATGTATGTGAAGCTAGCGGTCTGTTCGTTATTTGTTATTCGATAATTGATATTCAATATCCAACCGGCTGCTAGCAGCCGGTTAAATATTCAAATTTAGTTGAAAATCATTAAAAAGCATGAGGAAAGGCTACGCCGGAAATCGTTTTATGACCCATTCAAGCTGTCGTAAATTTTCGTTGTCCTCGAATATAAACCATTATATAAGTTGCATATTTGTCTTTATTTTATATAGATTTGTATCAATAAATCGACACCAAAGATGTTATTTGATATATTATATAACAAACAAAAATAAAAACCATCACTCCAGAAATATTTAAAAATAAAAAAAATAAATATGTATGGAAAGCCAAAAATACAAAAACAGAAATGTATAGTGAAAACCTACCGAGGACAGCTTAAATAAGGTTAAACCCGGGCGACTTTGAACCTCTGTGGTGGCTAGACGGGCCCGGATCCCAGAAAAATATTTAAGTGGGGAATAGCCTGGTTCAATACCTTTAAAATGAGCTAGGTCCGGTTCGGAACTTTGCCGTAGGGATATGCCGAAATGTAGCGAATGTGTGATTAATAATGAACATTTGCCATAAGGGCAACTTCGAACCTCTGTGGTGGCTAGACGGGCCCGGATCCCAGAAAAATATTTGAGTGGGGAATAGCCTGGGTCAATATCTTTAAAATGAGCTAGGTCCGGTTCGGAACTTTGCCGTCGGTATATGTCGAAAAGTACCGAATGTGTGTTTTGTATGGAAAATACGTAAATGGGCGACTTTGAACCTCTGTGGTGGCTAGACGGGCCCGGATCCCAGAAAAATATTTAAGTGGGGAATAGCCTGGGTCAATACCTTTAAAATGAGCTAGGTCCAGTTCGGAACTTTGCCGTCGGTATATGTCGAAAAGTACCGAATGTGTGTATTGTATGGAAAATACGTAAATGGGCGACTTTGAACCTCTGTGGTGGCTAGACGGGCCCGGATCCCAGAAAAATATTTAAGTGGGGAATAGCCTGGTTCAATACCTTTAAAATGAGCTAGGTCCGGTTCGGAACTTTGCCGTAGGGATATGCCGAAATGTAGCGAATGTGTGATTAATAATGAACATTTGCCATAAGGGCAACTTCGAACCTCTGTGGTGGCTAGACGGGCCCGGATCCCAGAAAAATATTTGAGTGGGGAATAGCCTGGGTCAATATCTTTAAAATGAGCTAGGTCCGGTTCGGAACTTTGCCGTCGGTATATGTCGAAAAGTACCGAATGTGTGTTTTGTATGGAAAATACGTAAATGGGCGACTTTGAACCTCTGTGGTGGCTAGACGGGCCCGGATCCCAGAAAAATATTTAAGTGGGGAATAGCCTGGGTCAATACCTTTAAAATGAGCTAGGTCCAGTTCGGAACTTTGCCGTCGGTATATGTCGAAAAGTACCGAATGTGTGTATTGTATGGAAAATACGTAAATGGGCGACTTTGAACCTCTGTGGTGGCTAGACGGGCCCGGATCCCAGAAAAATATTTAAGTGGGGAATAGCCTGGTTCAATACCTTTAAAATGAGCTAGGTCCGGTTCGGAACTTTGCCGTAGGGATATGCCGAAATGTAGCGAATGTGTGATTAATAATGAACATTTGCCATAAGGGCAACTTCGAACCTCTGTGGTGGCTAGACGGGCCCGGATCCCAGAAAAATATTTGAGTGGGGAATAGCCTGGGTCAATATCTTTAAAATGAGCTAGGTCCGGTTCGGAACTTTGCCGTCGGTATATGTCGAAAAGTACCGAATGTGTGTTTTGTATGGAAAATACGTAAATGGGCGACTTTGAACCTCTGTGGTGGCTAGACGGGCCCGGATCCCAGAAAAATATTTAAGTGGGGAATAGCCTGGGTCAATACCTTTAAAATGAGCTAGGTCCAGTTCGGAACTTTGCCGTCGGTATATGTCGAAAAGTACCGAATGTGTGTATTGTATGGAAAATACGTAAATGGGCGACTTTGAACCTCTGTGGTGGCTAGACGGGCCCGGATCCCAGAAAAATATTTAAGTGGGGAATAGCCTGGTTCAATACCTTTAAAATGAGCTAGGTCCGGTTCGGAACTTTGCCGTAGGGATATGCCGAAATGTAGCGAATGTGTGATTAATAATGAACATTTGCCATAAGGGCAACTTCGAACCTCTGTGGTGGCTAGACGGGCCCGGATCCCAGAAAAATATTTGAGTGGGGAATAGCCTGGGTCAATATCTTTAAAATGAGCTAGGTCCGGTTCGGAACTTTGCCGTCGGTATATGTCGAAAAGTACCGAATGTGTGTTTTGTATGGAAAATACGTAAATGGGCGACTTTGAACCTCTGTGGTGGCTAGACGGGCCCGGATCCCAGAAAAATATTTAAGTGGGGAATAGCCTGGGTCAATACCTTTAAAATGAGCTAGGTCCAGTTCGGAACTTTGCCGTCGGTATATGTCGAAAAGTACCGAATGTGTGTATTGTATGGAAAATACGTAAATGGGCGACTTTGAACCTCTGTGGTGGCTAGACGGGCCCGGATCCCAGAAAAATATTTAAGTGGGGAATAGCCTGGTTCAATACCTTTAAAATGAGCTAGGTCCGGTTCGGAACTTTGCCGTAGGGATATGCCGAAATGTAGCGAATGTGTGATTAATAATGAACATTTGCCATAAGGGCAACTTCGAACCTCTGTGGTGGCTAGACGGGCCCGGATCCCAGAAAAATATTTGAGTGGGGAATAGCCTGGGTCAATATCTTTAAAATGAGCTAGGTCCGGTTCGGAACTTTGCCGTCGGTATATGTCGAAAAGTACCGAATGTGTGTTTTGTATGGAAAATACGTAAATGGGCGACTTTGAACCTCTGTGGTGGCTAGACGGGCCCGGATCCCAGAAAAATATTTAAGTGGGGAATAGCCTGGGTCAATACCTTTAAAATGAGCTAGGTCCAGTTCGGAACTTTGCCGTCGGTATATGTCGAAAAGTACCGAATGTGTGTATTGTATGGAAAATACGTAAATGGGCGACTTTGAACCTCTGTGGTGGCTAGACGGGCCCGGATCCCAGAAAAATATTTAAGTGGGGAATAGCCTGGTTCAATACCTTTAAAATGAGCTAGGTCCGGTTCGGAACTTTGCCGTAGGGATATGCCGAAATGTAGCGAATGTGTGATTAATAATGAACATTTGCCATAAGGGCAACTTCGAACCTCTGTGGTGGCTAGACGGGCCCGGATCCCAGAAAAATATTTGAGTGGGGAATAGCCTGGGTCAATATCTTTAAAATGAGCTAGGTCCGGTTCGGAACTTTGCCGTCGGTATATGTCGAAAAGTACCGAATGTGTGTTTTGTATGGAAAATACGTAAATGGGCGACTTTGAACCTCTGTGGTGGCTAGACGGGCCCGGATCCCAGAAAAATATTTAAGTGGGGAATAGCCTGGGTCAATACCTTTAAAATGAGCTAGGTCCAGTTCGGAACTTTGCCGTCGGTATATGTCGAAAAGTACCGAATGTGTGTATTGTATGGAAAATACGTAAATGGGCGACTTTGAACCTCTGTGGTGGCTAGACGGGCCCGGATCCCAGAAAAATATTTAAGTGGGGAATAGCCTGGTTCAATACCTTTAAAATGAGCTAGGTCCGGTTCGGAACTTTGCCGTAGGGATATGCCGAAATGTAGCGAATGTGTGATTAATAATGAACATTTGCCATAAGGGCAACTTCGAACCTCTGTGGTGGCTAGACGGGCCCGGATCCCAGAAAAATATTTGAGTGGGGAATAGCCTGGGTCAATATCTTTAAAATGAGCTAGGTCCGGTTCGGAACTTTGCCGTCGGTATATGTCGAAAAGTACCGAATGTGTGTTTTGTATGGAAAATACGTAAATGGGCGACTTTGAACCTCTGTGGTGGCTAGACGGGCCCGGATCCCAGAAAAATATTTAAGTGGGGAATAGCCTGGGTCAATACCTTTAAAATGAGCTAGGTCCAGTTCGGAACTTTGCCGTCGGTATATGTCGAAAAGTACCGAATGTGTGTATTGTATGGAAAATACGTAAATGGGCGACTTTGAACCTCTGTGGTGGCTAGACGGGCCCGGATCCCAGAAAAATATTTAAGTGGGGAATAGCCTGGTTCAATACCTTTAAAATGAGCTAGGTCCGGTTCGGAACTTTGCCGTAGGGATATGCCGAAATGTAGCGAATGTGTGATTAATAATGAACATTTGCCATAAGGGCAACTTCGAACCTCTGTGGTGGCTAGACGGGCCCGGATCCCAGAAAAATATTTGAGTGGGGAATAGCCTGGGTCAATATCTTTAAAATGAGCTAGGTCCGGTTCGGAACTTTGCCGTCGGTATATGTCGAAAAGTACCGAATGTGTGTTTTGTATGGAAAATACGTAAATGGGCGACTTTGAACCTCTGTGGTGGCTAGACGGGCCCGGATCCCAGAAAAATATTTAAGTGGGGAATAGCCTGGGTCAATACCTTTAAAATGAGCTAGGTCCAGTTCGGAACTTTGCCGTCGGTATATGTCGAAAAGTACCGAATGTGTGTATTGTATGGAAAATACGTAAATGGGCGACTTTGAACCTCTGTGGTGGCTAGACGGGCCCGGATCCCAGAAAAATATTTAAGTGGGGAATAGCCTGGTTCAATACCTTTAAAATGAGCTAGGTCCGGTTCGGAACTTTGCCGTAGGGATATGCCGAAATGTAGCGAATGTGTGATTAATAATGAACATTTGCCATAAGGGCAACTTCGAACCTCTGTGGTGGCTAGACGGGCCCGGATCCCAGAAAAATATTTGAGTGGGGAATAGCCTGGGTCAATATCTTTAAAATGAGCTAGGTCCGGTTCGGAACTTTGCCGTCGGTATATGTCGAAAAGTACCGAATGTGTGTTTTGTATGGAAAATACGTAAATGGGCGACTTTGAACCTCTGTGGTGGCTAGACGGGCCCGGATCCCAGAAAAATATTTAAGTGGGGAATAGCCTGGGTCAATACCTTTAAAATGAGCTAGGTCCAGTTCGGAACTTTGCCGTCGGTATATGTCGAAAAGTACCGAATGTGTGTATTGTATGGAAAATACGTAAATGGGCGACTTTGAACCTCTGTGGTGGCTAGACGGGCCCGGATCCCAGAAAAATATTTAAGTGGGGAATAGCCTGGTTCAATACCTTTAAAATGAGCTAGGTCCGGTTCGGAACTTTGCCGTAGGGATATGCCGAAATGTAGCGAATGTGTGATTAATAATGAACATTTGCCATAAGGGCAACTTCGAACCTCTGTGGTGGCTAGACGGGCCCGGATCCCAGAAAAATATTTGAGTGGGGAATAGCCTGGGTCAATATCTTTAAAATGAGCTAGGTCCGGTTCGGAACTTTGCCGTCGGTATATGTCGAAAAGTACCGAATGTGTGTTTTGTATGGAAAATACGTAAATGGGCGACTTTGAACCTCTGTGGTGGCTAGACGGGCCCGGATCCCAGAAAAATATTTAAGTGGGGAATAGCCTGGGTCAATACCTTTAAAATGAGCTAGGTCCAGTTCGGAACTTTGCCGTCGGTATATGTCGAAAAGTACCGAATGTGTGTATTGTATGGAAAATACGTAAATGGGCGACTTTGAACCTCTGTGGTGGCTAGACGGGCCCGGATCCCAGAAAAATATTTAAGTGGGGAATAGCCTGGTTCAATACCTTTAAAATGAGCTAGGTCCGGTTCGGAACTTTGCCGTAGGGATATGCCGAAATGTAGCGAATGTGTGATTAATAATGAACATTTGCCATAAGGGCAACTTCGAACCTCTGTGGTGGCTAGACGGGCCCGGATCCCAGAAAAATATTTGAGTGGGGAATAGCCTGGGTCAATATCTTTAAAATGAGCTAGGTCCGGTTCGGAACTTTGCCGTCGGTATATGTCGAAAAGTACCGAATGTGTGTTTTGTATGGAAAATACGTAAATGGGCGACTTTGAACCTCTGTGGTGGCTAGACGGGCCCGGATCCCAGAAAAATATTTAAGTGGGGAATAGCCTGGGTCAATACCTTTAAAATGAGCTAGGTCCAGTTCGGAACTTTGCCGTCGGTATATGTCGAAAAGTACCGAATGTGTGTATTGTATGGAAAATACGTAAATGGGCGACTTTGAACCTCTGTGGTGGCTAGACGGGCCCGGATCCCAGAAAAATATTTAAGTGGGGAATAGCCTGGTTCAATACCTTTAAAATGAGCTAGGTCCGGTTCGGAACTTTGCCGTAGGGATATGCCGAAATGTAGCGAATGTGTGATTAATAATGAACATTTGCCATAAGGGCAACTTCGAACCTCTGTGGTGGCTAGACGGGCCCGGATCCCAGAAAAATATTTGAGTGGGGAATAGCCTGGGTCAATATCTTTAAAATGAGCTAGGTCCGGTTCGGAACTTTGCCGTCGGTATATGTCGAAAAGTACCGAATGTGTGTTTTGTATGGAAAATACGTAAATGGGCGACTTTGAACCTCTGTGGTGGCTAGACGGGCCCGGATCCCAGAAAAATATTTAAGTGGGGAATAGCCTGGGTCAATACCTTTAAAATGAGCTAGGTCCAGTTCGGAACTTTGCCGTCGGTATATGTCGAAAAGTACCGAATGTGTGTATTGTATGGAAAATACGTAAATGGGCGACTTTGAACCTCTGTGGTGGCTAGACGGGCCCGGATCCCAGAAAAATATTTAAGTGGGGAATAGCCTGGTTCAATACCTTTAAAATGAGCTAGGTCCGGTTCGGAACTTTGCCGTAGGGATATGCCGAAATGTAGCGAATGTGTGATTAATAATGAACATTTGCCATAAGGGCAACTTCGAACCTCTGTGGTGGCTAGACGGGCCCGGATCCCAGAAAAATATTTGAGTGGGGAATAGCCTGGGTCAATATCTTTAAAATGAGCTAGGTCCGGTTCGGAACTTTGCCGTCGGTATATGTCGAAAAGTACCGAATGTGTGTTTTGTATGGAAAATACGTAAATGGGCGACTTTGAACCTCTGTGGTGGCTAGACGGGCCCGGATCCCAGAAAAATATTTAAGTGGGGAATAGCCTGGGTCAATACCTTTAAAATGAGCTAGGTCCAGTTCGGAACTTTGCCGTCGGTATATGTCGAAAAGTACCGAATGTGTGTATTGTATGGAAAATACGTAAATGGGCGACTTTGAACCTCTGTGGTGGCTAGACGGGCCCGGATCCCAGAAAAATATTTAAGTGGGGAATAGCCTGGTTCAATACCTTTAAAATGAGCTAGGTCCGGTTCGGAACTTTGCCGTAGGGATATGCCGAAATGTAGCGAATGTGTGATTAATAATGAACATTTGCCATAAGGGCAACTTCGAACCTCTGTGGTGGCTAGACGGGCCCGGATCCCAGAAAAATATTTGAGTGGGGAATAGCCTGGGTCAATATCTTTAAAATGAGCTAGGTCCGGTTCGGAACTTTGCCGTCGGTATATGTCGAAAAGTACCGAATGTGTGTTTTGTATGGAAAATACGTAAATGGGCGACTTTGAACCTCTGTGGTGGCTAGACGGGCCCGGATCCCAGAAAAATATTTAAGTGGGGAATAGCCTGGGTCAATACCTTTAAAATGAGCTAGGTCCAGTTCGGAACTTTGCCGTCGGTATATGTCGAAAAGTACCGAATGTGTGTATTGTATGGAAAATACGTAAATGGGCGACTTTGAACCTCTGTGGTGGCTAGACGGGCCCGGATCCCAGAAAAATATTTAAGTGGGGAATAGCCTGGTTCAATACCTTTAAAATGAGCTAGGTCCGGTTCGGAACTTTGCCGTAGGGATATGCCGAAATGTAGCGAATGTGTGATTAATAATGAACATTTGCCATAAGGGCAACTTCGAACCTCTGTGGTGGCTAGACGGGCCCGGATCCCAGAAAAATATTTGAGTGGGGAATAGCCTGGGTCAATATCTTTAAAATGAGCTAGGTCCGGTTCGGAACTTTGCCGTCGGTATATGTCGAAAAGTACCGAATGTGTGTTTTGTATGGAAAATACGTAAATGGGCGACTTTGAACCTCTGTGGTGGCTAGACGGGCCCGGATCCCAGAAAAATATTTAAGTGGGGAATAGCCTGGGTCAATACCTTTAAAATGAGCTAGGTCCAGTTCGGAACTTTGCCGTCGGTATATGTCGAAAAGTACCGAATGTGTGTATTGTATGGAAAATACGTAAATGGGCGACTTTGAACCTCTGTGGTGGCTAGACGGGCCCGGATCCCAGAAAAATATTTAAGTGGGGAATAGCCTGGTTCAATACCTTTAAAATGAGCTAGGTCCGGTTCGGAACTTTGCCGTAGGGATATGCCGAAATGTAGCGAATGTGTGATTAATAATGAACATTTGCCATAAGGGCAACTTCGAACCTCTGTGGTGGCTAGACGGGCCCGGATCCCAGAAAAATATTTGAGTGGGGAATAGCCTGGGTCAATATCTTTAAAATGAGCTAGGTCCGGTTCGGAACTTTGCCGTCGGTATATGTCGAAAAGTACCGAATGTGTGTTTTGTATGGAAAATACGTAAATGGGCGACTTTGAACCTCTGTGGTGGCTAGACGGGCCCGGATCCCAGAAAAATATTTAAGTGGGGAATAGCCTGGGTCAATACCTTTAAAATGAGCTAGGTCCAGTTCGGAACTTTGCCGTCGGTATATGTCGAAAAGTACCGAATGTGTGTATTGTATGGAAAATACGTAAATGGGCGACTTTGAACCTCTGTGGTGGCTAGACGGGCCCGGATCCCAGAAAAATATTTAAGTGGGGAATAGCCTGGTTCAATACCTTTAAAATGAGCTAGGTCCGGTTCGGAACTTTGCCGTAGGGATATGCCGAAATGTAGCGAATGTGTGATTAATAATGAACATTTGCCATAAGGGCAACTTCGAACCTCTGTGGTGGCTAGACGGGCCCGGATCCCAGAAAAATATTTGAGTGGGGAATAGCCTGGGTCAATATCTTTAAAATGAGCTAGGTCCGGTTCGGAACTTTGCCGTCGGTATATGTCGAAAAGTACCGAATGTGTGTTTTGTATGGAAAATACGTAAATGGGCGACTTTGAACCTCTGTGGTGGCTAGACGGGCCCGGATCCCAGAAAAATATTTAAGTGGGGAATAGCCTGGGTCAATACCTTTAAAATGAGCTAGGTCCAGTTCGGAACTTTGCCGTCGGTATATGTCGAAAAGTACCGAATGTGTGTATTGTATGGAAAATACGTAAATGGGCGACTTTGAACCTCTGTGGTGGCTAGACGGGCCCGGATCCCAGAAAAATATTTAAGTGGGGAATAGCCTGGTTCAATACCTTTAAAATGAGCTAGGTCCGGTTCGGAACTTTGCCGTAGGGATATGCCGAAATGTAGCGAATGTGTGATTAATAATGAACATTTGCCATAAGGGCAACTTCGAACCTCTGTGGTGGCTAGACGGGCCCGGATCCCAGAAAAATATTTGAGTGGGGAATAGCCTGGGTCAATATCTTTAAAATGAGCTAGGTCCGGTTCGGAACTTTGCCGTCGGTATATGTCGAAAAGTACCGAATGTGTGTTTTGTATGGAAAATACGTAAATGGGCGACTTTGAACCTCTGTGGTGGCTAGACGGGCCCGGATCCCAGAAAAATATTTAAGTGGGGAATAGCCTGGGTCAATACCTTTAAAATGAGCTAGGTCCAGTTCGGAACTTTGCCGTCGGTATATGTCGAAAAGTACCGAATGTGTGTATTGTATGGAAAATACGTAAATGGGCGACTTTGAACCTCTGTGGTGGCTAGACGGGCCCGGATCCCAGAAAAATATTTAAGTGGGGAATAGCCTGGTTCAATACCTTTAAAATGAGCTAGGTCCGGTTCGGAACTTTGCCGTAGGGATATGCCGAAATGTAGCGAATGTGTGATTAATAATGAACATTTGCCATAAGGGCAACTTCGAACCTCTGTGGTGGCTAGACGGGCCCGGATCCCAGAAAAATATTTGAGTGGGGAATAGCCTGGGTCAATATCTTTAAAATGAGCTAGGTCCGGTTCGGAACTTTGCCGTCGGTATATGTCGAAAAGTACCGAATGTGTGTTTTGTATGGAAAATACGTAAATGGGCGACTTTGAACCTCTGTGGTGGCTAGACGGGCCCGGATCCCAGAAAAATATTTAAGTGGGGAATAGCCTGGGTCAATACCTTTAAAATGAGCTAGGTCCAGTTCGGAACTTTGCCGTCGGTATATGTCGAAAAGTACCGAATGTGTGTATTGTATGGAAAATACGTAAATGGGCGACTTTGAACCTCTGTGGTGGCTAGACGGGCCCGGATCCCAGAAAAATATTTAAGTGGGGAATAGCCTGGTTCAATACCTTTAAAATGAGCTAGGTCCGGTTCGGAACTTTGCCGTAGGGATATGCCGAAATGTAGCGAATGTGTGATTAATAATGAACATTTGCCATAAGGGCAACTTCGAACCTCTGTGGTGGCTAGACGGGCCCGGATCCCAGAAAAATATTTGAGTGGGGAATAGCCTGGGTCAATATCTTTAAAATGAGCTAGGTCCGGTTCGGAACTTTGCCGTCGGTATATGTCGAAAAGTACCGAATGTGTGTTTTGTATGGAAAATACGTAAATGGGCGACTTTGAACCTCTGTGGTGGCTAGACGGGCCCGGATCCCAGAAAAATATTTAAGTGGGGAATAGCCTGGGTCAATACCTTTAAAATGAGCTAGGTCCAGTTCGGAACTTTGCCGTCGGTATATGTCGAAAAGTACCGAATGTGTGTATTGTATGGAAAATACGTAAATGGGCGACTTTGAACCTCTGTGGTGGCTAGACGGGCCCGGATCCCAGAAAAATATTTAAGTGGGGAATAGCCTGGTTCAATACCTTTAAAATGAGCTAGGTCCGGTTCGGAACTTTGCCGTAGGGATATGCCGAAATGTAGCGAATGTGTGATTAATAATGAACATTTGCCATAAGGGCAACTTCGAACCTCTGTGGTGGCTAGACGGGCCCGGATCCCAGAAAAATATTTGAGTGGGGAATAGCCTGGGTCAATATCTTTAAAATGAGCTAGGTCCGGTTCGGAACTTTGCCGTCGGTATATGTCGAAAAGTACCGAATGTGTGTTTTGTATGGAAAATACGTAAATGGGCGACTTTGAACCTCTGTGGTGGCTAGACGGGCCCGGATCCCAGAAAAATATTTAAGTGGGGAATAGCCTGGGTCAATACCTTTAAAATGAGCTAGGTCCAGTTCGGAACTTTGCCGTCGGTATATGTCGAAAAGTACCGAATGTGTGTATTGTATGGAAAATACGTAAATGGGCGACTTTGAACCTCTGTGGTGGCTAGACGGGCCCGGATCCCAGAAAAATATTTAAGTGGGGAATAGCCTGGTTCAATACCTTTAAAATGAGCTAGGTCCGGTTCGGAACTTTGCCGTAGGGATATGCCGAAATGTAGCGAATGTGTGATTAATAATGAACATTTGCCATAAGGGCAACTTCGAACCTCTGTGGTGGCTAGACGGGCCCGGATCCCAGAAAAATATTTGAGTGGGGAATAGCCTGGGTCAATATCTTTAAAATGAGCTAGGTCCGGTTCGGAACTTTGCCGTCGGTATATGTCGAAAAGTACCGAATGTGTGTTTTGTATGGAAAATACGTAAATGGGCGACTTTGAACCTCTGTGGTGGCTAGACGGGCCCGGATCCCAGAAAAATATTTAAGTGGGGAATAGCCTGGGTCAATACCTTTAAAATGAGCTAGGTCCAGTTCGGAACTTTGCCGTCGGTATATGTCGAAAAGTACCGAATGTGTGTATTGTATGGAAAATACGTAAATGGGCGACTTTGAACCTCTGTGGTGGCTAGACGGGCCCGGATCCCAGAAAAATATTTAAGTGGGGAATAGCCTGGTTCAATACCTTTAAAATGAGCTAGGTCCGGTTCGGAACTTTGCCGTAGGGATATGCCGAAATGTAGCGAATGTGTGATTAATAATGAACATTTGCCATAAGGGCAACTTCGAACCTCTGTGGTGGCTAGACGGGCCCGGATCCCAGAAAAATATTTGAGTGGGGAATAGCCTGGGTCAATATCTTTAAAATGAGCTAGGTCCGGTTCGGAACTTTGCCGTCGGTATATGTCGAAAAGTACCGAATGTGTGTTTTGTATGGAAAATACGTAAATGGGCGACTTTGAACCTCTGTGGTGGCTAGACGGGCCCGGATCCCAGAAAAATATTTAAGTGGGGAATAGCCTGGGTCAATACCTTTAAAATGAGCTAGGTCCAGTTCGGAACTTTGCCGTCGGTATATGTCGAAAAGTACCGAATGTGTGTATTGTATGGAAAATACGTAAATGGGCGACTTTGAACCTCTGTGGTGGCTAGACGGGCCCGGATCCCAGAAAAATATTTAAGTGGGGAATAGCCTGGTTCAATACCTTTAAAATGAGCTAGGTCCGGTTCGGAACTTTGCCGTAGGGATATGCCGAAATGTAGCGAATGTGTGATTAATAATGAACATTTGCCATAAGGGCAACTTCGAACCTCTGTGGTGGCTAGACGGGCCCGGATCCCAGAAAAATATTTGAGTGGGGAATAGCCTGGGTCAATATCTTTAAAATGAGCTAGGTCCGGTTCGGAACTTTGCCGTCGGTATATGTCGAAAAGTACCGAATGTGTGTTTTGTATGGAAAATACGTAAATGGGCGACTTTGAACCTCTGTGGTGGCTAGACGGGCCCGGATCCCAGAAAAATATTTAAGTGGGGAATAGCCTGGGTCAATACCTTTAAAATGAGCTAGGTCCAGTTCGGAACTTTGCCGTCGGTATATGTCGAAAAGTACCGAATGTGTGTATTGTATGGAAAATACGTAAATGGGCGACTTTGAACCTCTGTGGTGGCTAGACGGGCCCGGATCCCAGAAAAATATTTAAGTGGGGAATAGCCTGGTTCAATACCTTTAAAATGAGCTAGGTCCGGTTCGGAACTTTGCCGTAGGGATATGCCGAAATGTAGCGAATGTGTGATTAATAATGAACATTTGCCATAAGGGCAACTTCGAACCTCTGTGGTGGCTAGACGGGCCCGGATCCCAGAAAAATATTTGAGTGGGGAATAGCCTGGGTCAATATCTTTAAAATGAGCTAGGTCCGGTTCGGAACTTTGCCGTCGGTATATGTCCAAAAGTACCGAATGTGTGTTTTGTATGGAAAATACGTAAATGGGCGACTTTGAACCTCTGTGGTGGCTAGACGGGCCCGGATCCCAGAAAAATATTTAAGTGGGGAATAGCCTGGGTCAATACCTTTAAAATGAGCTAGGTCCAGTTCGGAACTTTGCCGTCGGTATATGTCGAAAAGTACCGAATGTGTGTATTGTATGGAAAATACGTAAATGGGCGACTTTGAACCTCTGTGGTGGCTAGACGGGCCCGGATCCCAGAAAAATATTTAAGTGGGGAATAGCCTGGTTCAATACCTTTAAAATGAGCTAGGTCCGGTTCGGAACTTTGCCGTAGGGATATGCCGAAATGTAGCGAATGTGTGATTAATAATGAACATTTGCCATAAGGGCAACTTCGAACCTCTGTGGTGGCTAGACGGGCCCGGATCCCAGAAAAATATTTGAGTGGGGAATAGCCTGGGTCAATATCTTTAAAATGAGCTAGGTCCGGTTCGGAACTTTGCCGTCGGTATATGTCGAAAAGTACCGAATGTGTGTTTTGTATGGAAAATACGTAAATGGGCGACTTTGAACCTCTGTGGTGGCTAGACGGGCCCGGATCCCAGAAAAATATTTAAGTGGGGAATAGCCTGGGTCAATACCTTTAAAATGAGCTAGGTCCAGTTCGGAACTTTGCCGTCGGTATATGTCGAAAAGTACCGAATGTGTGTATTGTATGGAAAATACGTAAATGGGCGACTTTGAACCTCTGTGGTGGCTAGACGGGCCCGGATCCCAGAAAAATATTTAAGTGGGGAATAGCCTGGTTCAATACCTTTAAAATGAGCTAGGTCCGGTTCGGAACTTTGCCGTAGGGATATGCCGAAATGTAGCGAATGTGTGATTAATAATGAACATTTGCCATAAGGGCAACTTCGAACCTCTGTGGTGGCTAGACGGGCCCGGATCCCAGAAAAATATTTGAGTGGGGAATAGCCTGGGTCAATATCTTTAAAATGAGCTAGGTCCGGTTCGGAACTTTGCCGTCGGTATATGTCGAAAAGTACCGAATGTGTGTTTTGTATGGAAAATACGTAAATGGGCGACTTTGAACCTCTGTGGTGGCTAGACGGGCCCGGATCCCAGAAAAATATTTAAGTGGGGAATAGCCTGGGTCAATACCTTTAAAATGAGCTAGGTCCAGTTCGGAACTTTGCCGTCGGTATATGTCGAAAAGTACCGAATGTGTGTATTGTATGGAAAATACGTAAATGGGCGACTTTGAACCTCTGTGGTGGCTAGACGGGCCCGGATCCCAGAAAAATATTTAAGTGGGGAATAGCCTGGTTCAATACCTTTAAAATGAGCTAGGTCCGGTTCGGAACTTTGCCGTAGGGATATGCCGAAATGTAGCGAATGTGTGATTAATAATGAACATTTGCCATAAGGGCAACTTCGAACCTCTGTGGTGGCTAGACGGGCCCGGATCCCAGAAAAATATTTGAGTGGGGAATAGCCTGGGTCAATATCTTTAAAATGAGCTAGGTCCGGTTCGGAACTTTGCCGTCGGTATATGTCGAAAAGTACCGAATGTGTGTTTTGTATGGAAAATACGTAAATGGGCGACTTTGAACCTCTGTGGTGGCTAGACGGGCCCGGATCCCAGAAAAATATTTAAGTGGGGAATAGCCTGGGTCAATACCTTTAAAATGAGCTAGGTCCAGTTCGGAACTTTGCCGTCGGTATATGTCGAAAAGTACCGAATGTGTGTATTGTATGGAAAATACGTAAATGGGCGACTTTGAACCTCTGTGGTGGCTAGACGGGCCCGGATCCCAGAAAAATATTTAAGTGGGGAATAGCCTGGTTCAATACCTTTAAAATGAGCTAGGTCCGGTTCGGAACTTTGCCGTAGGGATATGCCGAAATGTAGCGAATGTGTGATTAATAATGAACATTTGCCATAAGGGCAACTTCGAACCTCTGTGGTGGCTAGACGGGCCCGGATCCCAGAAAAATATTTGAGTGGGGAATAGCCTGGGTCAATATCTTTAAAATGAGCTAGGTCCGGTTCGGAACTTTGCCGTCGGTATATGTCGAAAAGTACCGAATGTGTGTTTTGTATGGAAAATACGTAAATGGGCGACTTTGAACCTCTGTGGTGGCTAGACGGGCCCGGATCCCAGAAAAATATTTAAGTGGGGAATAGCCTGGGTCAATACCTTTAAAATGAGCTAGGTCCAGTTCGGAACTTTGCCGTCGGTATATGTCGAAAAGTACCGAATGTGTGTATTGTATGGAAAATACGTAAATGGGCGACTTTAAACCTCTGTGGTGGCTAGACGGGCCCGGATCCCAGAAAAATATTTAAGTGGGGAATAGCCTGGTTCAATACCTTTAAAATGAGCTAGGTCCGGTTCGGAACTTTGCCGTAGGGATATGCCGAAATGTAGCGAATGTGTGATTAATAATGAACATTTGCCATAAGGGCAACTTCGAACCTCTGTGGTGGCTAGACGGGCCCGGATCCCAGAAAAATATTTGAGTGGGGAATAGCCTGGGTCAATATCTTTAAAATGAGCTAGGTCCGGTTCGGAACTTTGCCGTCGGTATATGTCGAAAAGTACCGAATGTGTGTTTTGTATGGAAAATACGTAAATGGGCGACTTTGAACCTCTGTGGTGGCTAGACGGGCCCGGATCCCAGAAAAATATTTAAGTGGGGAATAGCCTGGGTCAATACCTTTAAAATGAGCTAGGTCCAGTTCGGAACTTTGCCGTCGGTATATGTCGAAAAGTACCGAATGTGTGTATTGTATGGAAAATACGTAAATGGGCGACTTTGAACCTCTGTGGTGGCTAGACGGGCCCGGATCCCAGAAAAATATTTAAGTGGGGAATAGCCTGGTTCAATACCTTTAAAATGAGCTAGGTCCGGTTCGGAACTTTGCCGTAGGGATATGCCGAAATGTAGCGAATGTGTGATTAATAATGAACATTTGCCATAAGGGCAACTTCGAACCTCTGTGGTGGCTAGACGGGCCCGGATCCCAGAAAAATATTTGAGTGGGGAATAGCCTGGGTCAATATCTTTAAAATGAGCTAGGTCCGGTTCGGAACTTTGCCGTCGGTATATGTCGAAAAGTACCGAATGTGTGTTTTGTATGGAAAATACGTAAATGGGCGACTTTGAACCTCTGTGGTGGCTAGACGGGCCCGGATCCCAGAAAAATATTTAAGTGGGGAATAGCCTGGGTCAATACCTTTAAAATGAGCTAGGTCCAGTTCGGAACTTTGCCGTCGGTATATGTCGAAAAGTACCGAATGTGTGTATTGTATGGAAAATACGTAAATGGGCGACTTTAAACCTCTGTGGTGGCTAGACGGGCCCGGATCCCAGAAAAATATTTAAGTGGGGAATAGCCTGGTTCAATACCTTTAAAATGAGCTAGGTCCGGTTCGGAACTTTGCCGTAGGGATATGCCGAAATGTAGCGAATGTGTGATTAATAATGAACATTTGCCATAAGGGCAACTTCGAACCTCTGTGGTGGCTAGACGGGCCCGGATCCCAGAAAAATATTTGAGTGGGGAATAGCCTGGGTCAATATCTTTAAAATGAGCTAGGTCCGGTTCGGAACTTTGCCGTCGGTATATGTCGAAAAGTACCGAATGTGTGTTTTGTATGGAAAATACGTAAATGGGCGACTTTGAACCTCTGTGGTGGCTAGACGGGCCCGGATCCCAGAAAAATATTTAAGTGGGGAATAGCCTGGGTCAATACCTTTAAAATGAGCTAGGTCCAGTTCGGAACTTTGCCGTCGGTATATGTCGAAAAGTACCGAATGTGTGTATTGTATGGAAAATACGTAAATGGGCGACTTTGAACCTCTGTGGTGGCTAGACGGGCCCGGATCCCAGAAAAATATTTAAGTGGGGAATAGCCTGGTTCAATACCTTTAAAATGAGCTAGGTCCGGTTCGGAACTTTGCCGTAGGGATATGCCGAAATGTAGCGAATGTGTGATTAATAATGAACATTTGCCATAAGGGCAACTTCGAACCTCTGTGGTGGCTAGACGGGCCCGGATCCCAGAAAAATATTTGAGTGGGGAATAGCCTGGGTCAATATCTTTAAAATGAGCTAGGTCCGGTTCGGAACTTTGCCGTCGGTATATGTCGAAAAGTACCGAATGTGTGTTTTGTATGGAAAATACGTAAATGGGCGACTTTGAACCTCTGTGGTGGCTAGACGGGCCCGGATCCCAGAAAAATATTTAAGTGGGGAATAGCCTGGGTCAATACCTTTAAAATGAGCTAGGTCCAGTTCGGAACTTTGCCGTCGGTATATGTCGAAAAGTACCGAATGTGTGTATTGTATGGAAAATACGTAAATGGGCGACTTTGAACCTCTGTGGTGGCTAGACGGGCCCGGATCCCAGAAAAATATTTAAGTGGGGAATAGCCTGGTTCAATACCTTTAAAATGAGCTAGGTCCGGTTCGGAACTTTGCCGTAGGGATATGCCGAAATGTAGCGAATGTGTGATTAATAATGAACATTTGCCATAAGGGCAACTTCGAACCTCTGTGGTGGCTAGACGGGCCCGGATCCCAGAAAAATATTTGAGTGGGGAATAGCCTGGGTCAATATCTTTAAAATGAGCTAGGTCCGGTTCGGAACTTTGCCGTCGGTATATGTCGAAAAGTACCGAATGTGTGTTTTGTATGGAAAATACGTAAATGGGCGACTTTGAACCTCTGTGGTGGCTAGACGGGCCCGGATCCCAGAAAAATATTTAAGTGGGGAATAGCCTGGGTCAATACCTTTAAAATGAGCTAGGTCCAGTTCGGAACTTTGCCGTCGGTATATGTCGAAAAGTACCGAATGTGTGTATTGTATGGAAAATACGTAAATGGGCGACTTTGAACCTCTGTGGTGGCTAGACGGGCCCGGATCCCAGAAAAATATTTAAGTGGGGAATAGCCTGGTTCAATACCTTTAAAATGAGCTAGGTCCGGTTCGGAACTTTGCCGTAGGGATATGCCGAAATGTAGCGAATGTGTGATTAATAATGAACATTTGCCATAAGGGCAACTTCGAACCTCTGTGGTGGCTAGACGGGCCCGGATCCCAGAAAAATATTTGAGTGGGGAATAGCCTGGGTCAATATCTTTAAAATGAGCTAGGTCCGGTTCGGAACTTTGCCGTCGGTATATGTCGAAAAGTACCGAATGTGTGTTTTGTATGGAAAATACGTAAATGGGCGACTTTGAACCTCTGTGGTGGCTAGACGGGCCCGGATCCCAGAAAAATATTTAAGTGGGGAATAGCCTGGGTCAATACCTTTAAAATGAGCTAGGTCCAGTTCGGAACTTTGCCGTCGGTATATGTCGAAAAGTACCGAATGTGTGTATTGTATGGAAAATACGTAAATGGGCGACTTTGAACCTCTGTGGTGGCTAGACGGGCCCGGATCCCAGAAAAATATTTGAGTGGGGAATAGCCTGGGTCAATATCTTTAAAATGAGCTAGGTCCGGTTCGGAACTTTGCCGTCGGTATATGTCGAAAAGTACCGAATGTGTGTTTTGTATGGAAAATACGTAAATGGGCGACTTTGAACCTCTGTGGTGGCTAGACGGGCCCGGATCCCAGAAAAATATTTAAGTGGGGAATAGCCTGGGTCAATACCTTTAAAATGAGCTAGGTCCAGTTCGGAACTTTGCCGTCGGTATATGTCGAAAAGTACCGAATGTGTGTATTGTATGGAAAATACGTAAATGGGCGACTTTGAACCTCTGTGGTGGCTAGACGGGCCCGGATCCCAGAAAAATATTTAAGTGGGGAATAGCCTGGTTCAATACCTTTAAAATGAGCTAGGTCCGGTTCGGAACTTTGCCGTAGGGATATGCCGAAATGTAGCGAATGTGTGATTAATAATGAACATTTGCCATAAGGGCAACTTCGAACCTCTGTGGTGGCTAGACGGGCCCGGATCCCAGAAAAATATTTGAGTGGGGAATAGCCTGGGTCAATATCTTTAAAATGAGCTAGGTCCGGTTCGGAACTTTGCCGTCGGTATATGTCGAAAAGTACCGAATGTGTGTTTTGTATGGAAAATACGTAAATGGGCGACTTTGAACCTCTGTGGTGGCTAGACGGGCCCGGATCCCAGAAAAATATTTAAGTGGGGAATAGCCTGGGTCAATACCTTTAAAATGAGCTAGGTCCAGTTCGGAACTTTGCCGTCGGTATATGTCGAAAAGTACCGAATGTGTGTATTGTATGGAAAATACGTAAATGGGCGACTTTGAACCTCTGTGGTGGCTAGACGGGCCCGGATCCCAAAAAAATATTTAAGTGGGGAATAGCCTGGTTCAATACCTTTAAAATGAGCTAGGTCCGGTTCGGAACTTTGCCGTAGGGATATGCCGAAATGTAGCGAATGTGTGATTAATAATGAACATTTGCCATAAGGGCAACTTCGAACCTCTGTGGTGGCTAGACGGGCCCGGATCCCAGAAAAATATTTAAGTGGGGAATAGCCTGGGTCAATATCTTTAAAATGAGCTAGGTCCGGTTCGGAACTTTGCCGTCGGTATATGTCGAAAAGTACCGAATGTGTGTTTTGTATGGAAAATACGTAAATGGGCAACTTTGAACATCTGTGGTGGCCAGACGGGCCCGGATCCCAGAAAAATATATTTAAGTGGGGAATAGCTTGGGTCAATACCTTTAAAATGAGCTAGGGCCAGTTCGGAACTTTGCCTTAAAGATATTCTTATGAGTTCCGAATTTATGATTGTTGAAGAATCTCAATAAATGCGTTGTGTTTTCTATTTACGTTTGACTGTTGTGATAGGTAATGTTTAATGCAATAACGTCACTCACTATAGCGTTACAGTTACAACGTTATCATAGAATAATGTTTGTACTTTTCGTATTTTTTTTACATTCTGGGGGGGGGGAGCGAGAAATTTGAAATATGTTACAAACAATTATAAGAAAATGTAAGTTCACAATGTAGAGAAAAGAAATCTTAAATTAATGTCCATCTCAAATTAAATAATCTAGTTCCTTGACCTTAAATGATCACAACTATAGTTTATCTCATAGTCCATTCATAGATATTTCTTCTGCCACATACGGTACTAGCTTCACTAAGCGGTAATTTTCTTTTTGCGTTGCAAGTTCCTTTCCTGTATCTATTTGGCTTCTTGACTCTACCCGTTGTAGGTGTGTTGGTTCGGACATTCTAGGTAGCAAGTTTATTCCTTGGAAATGTTCGTAAAAATGGTTCATGTCCGATCTACTTTTTACGAACCATTGTGATGTGTCTTCTGGTCTTCTTTTGGCAAAGGTCGTACCTGAAGGTATATAATCTGGAGGGTCATGTTTTCATAGCAACTTTGCCGTGGACTTTCCTTTTGTGTCAATAGCTTTGTCTGGTTTTCAATGACGTTTACAAGAGGTGTAGGTGTTGACGGATGGTTGGTGTTTCTATTGATTGGTCCTGATAACAAATATCCAATCTTTGACTGTACAGCAGGCGATCCTTTTCCTCTTATAACTCTGTCCTCAATAATTGACCAGTAGTAGTCGGGTCCTATGAGTAAGTCAATTTCAAACGTTCTGTACTTAAATTTAAGTCCTCTCAAATGTGGCAAGTTCCTTGTAGTCTGTGAAATCTTGTTTTAAGTGTATCGATTTGGACTTTTTCTGCTAGGTCGGTCTGTAACTGTACTGTTGCGGTGTCTTAGTTGCAACTCTTCTGGGATAAATCTCCTTACACAGACGGATGAATGCTTACATTTTCAGTTATTTTCTGAGTTATAAAAGAACACTGTGCCCCCTGGTCAAATATGAGGTTACTAAAGTACATTCTACTTCTTGGTCGTTATTTACAACTGATGTAGTTGGTGTTTTGAATGTGGAGGATTTGATTGTTTGCTTAAGTTTTCGTATTTGCCTTTGTTTACTGTCTAAATTAAACATATACTCATCCGATTCTGTAATTTCTTGTTCAATGTGATATTTCTGTAGGACTTCTTTCATCTTCTCGTTTAAATCATGAATAATCTTCTTTTTCTGGGTTACGGCATACTCTATGGCCTTGAATTCCTCCATTTTGACTTTTCAGGATTCTCCTTTAGCTCCTCGAGTTTGATCCAAAGCTTTGTCGCTGATGCTCTGTTGCCAACACGTATTGCCTTTAATTCGTTTCCATTGTTGAACAAATTTCCCGTCAGTCACGCCACGATAAATGTAAAAGAATCTCAATAAATGCGTTGTGTTTTCTATATACGTTCAATCGTCGTGGTAGCTAATGCGTTATGGTTACAACGTTACCATAGCGTAATGTTTGTATTTCACGTATTTTCTGACATGATTATTATGAAAAAGTCTGTTAAGGCACAATAGTAGTCAGAATTGCCATGATCCAAGAAAAATATAACAGCTCGGAACTTCGCCTTAAGGATATGACAAGAAGTACCGA
Source organism: Mytilus galloprovincialis (assembly GCA_037788925.1). Taxonomy (NCBI): domain Eukaryota; kingdom Metazoa; phylum Mollusca; class Bivalvia; order Mytilida; family Mytilidae; genus Mytilus; species Mytilus galloprovincialis. The sequence continues at coordinate 44,705,101 of CM075342.1, read as the reverse complement.
ATATGTGGTTTGTAAGTAAAATACGTTACATGAATTTCGGAACCACTGTAATGGCCAGGTGGCTCAGGATTATATAAAAAAAAGTAGTGCATAGCTTGGGTCAATACCAGTGGTGTAGAATAGAGAGTGTTGCCACACTTTCAAATTTGTTAACCAACAGCGAACGTAAAAGAAGGAAGGTGACAGAGAAAAAGAAAGTGACGTCATATTAATAGTAAGTTAAAGTAATGACGTAACATTATTATATACAGGTAAAGTAGTGTCATGGTGTAAAAGTTAAAGTAGTCTGATTTAAAACCGTTGAATAGGGGTAAGGTGTTTAACGTTTTATGGTAAGGTGTTTTACGTTTTAGGGTAAGGTGTGTAAGGGTAAGGGGTGTTAGAGTTAGAATTTGAATAGGAGTACGGGGTGGTGTTTTTTATATCGAAAAAAACCCTCCAAAATATCGAAATATTTTTTATTGAGATTACGATGGCATCTTATAATCAATATCATTTCATTGATCTGAATACCTTTGATACAAAAGAACAAAAATAAATAGAGGAACCTGCCAACAAGTGAAGCGAACCAAATTATATAGACTACAAGTGTGGATGGAATATTTTGTGATAGTTACCTACTAATCTTGAAGTCAAGGAAGTCGGTAACAAGAAAGGTGTTTGCTTGTAGTGGGTTGTATTACGAAACGAGAACGTTGGAAGGGCCGTTCATCAGAAGTGGCTACACCCTAATTAGAAAGAAAACCGCGTGTAAGTACGTGTCCTTGTTTTCTTTTTCATATCTAGTAATCATTAGATTAAAAAACATACAAGTGGTGGTTAGGGGTGTAAAATAAAAAAAATCATCATAAAAGACATGTTTGTGTAAAGTATTAAATAAACAATGGCATTTACAAACAAAAACATACCGGGTCCGTCTAGATTGTTGCTTAATATACGTACTATACTTAATACAGTGGTGGTGTTAGGTTTATAAAGACAATACCAACGGGACCTTTACATATGACGGTAAACCAATTACATCGAATGGAAAAGGATTTTGAGTTAAACGGATATAGTATAAATCCAAAAGAGGTGTTGGTAAAGCTTATTGAAGACAAAACGAATCAAGTGTTACCCCGTACAGAAGTGTTCACTAAAAATGAATTAATACTAAGGGCAAAGAAACGGTGTATACCTCCACGAAACCCCTTTCTAAATTATTAACATCTATTTTATCAGCAATCAAAGACGGGCTTCAAAGTTAATGTGAAACTGCCTATTCTAGAGGTGGCGTGAATCAGATGTGGATACTTAAAAATCCCAAAGATCTTTTAGAGTACATACAATCTAACTCTCTTTCATCTTGTAACAGTATTAAAACATTTGACTTTTCTACTCTTTACACAAGTATTCCACATTCCAAACTAAAAGACAAATTAAAAGAGTTGGTATTACTTTGCTTCATGAAAAAGAATGGCCAACGTAGATACAAGTATCTTGTCTTAGGGAGGAATAAATCCTACTTTGTAAAGAATCATTCCGATTCAAACAAAAAAATTCTCTGAAACCGATATTATCAAGATGCTTGATTTCTTGATTGACAACATATTTGTTACGTTCGGAGGACGTGTTTTTCAACAGACTGTCGGCATCCCAATGGGAACAAACTGTGCCCCTCTACTTGCTGACTTGTTTCTTTATTATTATGAGGCTGACTTCATGCAGGAACTTCTTAGGAAGAAAGATAAGAAGTTAGCAATATCCTTTAACTCTACTTTCCGCTATATAGATGACGTTCTTTCACTAAACAATTCAAAATTTGGTGACTATGTGGATCGCATCTATCCCATCGAATTGGAGATAAAGGATACTACAGATACAGTTAAGTCGGCTTCATATCTTAACTTACATCTAGAAATTGACAATGAGGGTCGGTTGAAGACAAAACTTTACGACAAAAGAGATGATTTCAGCTTTCCAATTGTGAACTTTCCATTTCTTAGTAGCAACATTCCAGCAGCACCTGCATACGGGGTATATATCTCCCAATTGATACGATATTCCCGTGCTTGCATTTCCTATCATGATTTTCTTGATAGAGGGTTACTGCTCACAAGGAAGCTATTAAACCAAGAGTTCCAAATGGTGAAGTTGAAATCATCCCTCCGTAAATTTTACGGACGCCATCACGAGTTGGTTGACCGTAATGGAATAACCGTTTCACAAATGATATCAGATATGTTCCTTACGTCGTAACTACAATCCCCTTCCCTTTCATGAATTTGACCTACCGAATTAGACTATTTACCGGATTTGTAATCACATAAGCAACACGACGGGTGCCGCATGTGGAGCAGGATCTGCTTACCCTTCCGGAGCACCTGAGATCACCCCTAGTTTTTGGTGGGGTTCGTGTTGTTTATTCTTTAGTTTTCTATGTTGTGTCATGTGTACTATTGTTTTTCTGTTTGTCTTTTTCATTTTTAGCCATGGCGTTGTCAGTTTGTTTTAGATTTACGAGTTTGACTGTCCCTTTGGTATCTTTCGTCCCTCTTTTATGGATCTATGTAAAAGAAAAACGACTCCAACAAGACATAGCTAAGAAACCTGTTTTGAAGGTAAAAGATGGAGTGCTTAACCTACATTTGATTAGTAAAATTTCAGACCCACAGCAATTAAAGAAGGCATCAAAGGTACAATAAGTGCTTTTAGTACAGTTGGTAAAAACAAACCCTGAAACAGATGACAGTGATTTCACTTTTTCGGTCAACTCAAGTTACAGAGTATTACTCATGAATCAACCAACTAAGACACTGAACTAACAGTAATGATAAAAATGGCAAAAGAAAGCATATCAACTCACATGCGTGATGAAAGTGAGTGAACATTAGTTATATTGTAGAAGTCCACCTTCATAGGGATGAATTGTATCCCTGAATAGTAAGTCTAACTTACGCCTTTTAGAAAAACTAGCACAGAAGAAGACTATTATTCACGTGAGCTGTGTTCTCAAAAATCACATAAGAGGTGAATTAAAAAAGTAAACACCGTGTGAGTCAATACAAAACATAGTAAAACGAGTTGAACAAAAATGGGGTGGGAGGGGCTGGTTATTGTCGTTGAAACATATTGACCAAATTTGAAAGGCTAAATCCTACCTTGTATACTTCATGTGTTTGGGTATGGTGAAATAAACAACAACTCTTTAGAAAATTTGAGGTGAAACCCGTAAAGAATTCAAAGAACATCATTACTATTGAATAAAACGATTATCACATTTGTTAAGTCCCCAAGTGTCATCCAACAATGGTAAAGTGTTATTGTCGAAGATGAATGCACCACTGTTGAAGTGAGGACTTTTGAGACGAACAAGAGGAATGAAGTAAAAATAGAGATTCCAGAAGAAGATACCTTTACAATATTTTACAACTTAGTACAAAAGTAAAATGCGATTTCCTTATGTTATTTATGCTGACATTCCATGTAACTTAGAACAGATATACACTTGCCAGCCTGGCAAATTAAAAGCTTACATGGATGTTAACCCAAAAAAAATACACCTTCTGGTTAAACTACCGTTTCAAGTATACTCATGGGGAATACAAAGACACAAAAGTGTACTCAGGGTAAGACATTATTAAGAGATTTGTGGCTTGAATGGAAGAGATAATTTAGGAGATAACAGACATGACAGACATATACATGGATAAAAAGACCTGGTGTCGACTGAAATAGATCCCCAATGTTTTACAGCGAGTTAACATTGTCACACGTGCGATGATAAATTAGGGGGAAAAAGTTCGTGAACAGGACCATTTGACAGGTGGGTTTCATGGTGCAGCACATAAAACAATGCAACTTAAACTGTCAAGTATCTACTTTTGTTCCCAATGTGTTTCAAACCTTCACAGGGTATGACTCCCACTTGTTCGTAAAGGCGTTGGGGTTTACCGATGGTGAAGTGAATTGCATTCCCAACACTGATGAAAAGAGCATATCTTTATCTAAGAACGTGGATGGGTGAGTAATGCTTTTCATCTATTTGTGTAGGTTTATGTTAAAATCGTTCGACACTTTATATATTTAGTTAAGAATTTAAAAGTTGAACCAATTGAAGGTATGAAAGTCGTGATTTGGGTAGCATTATGAATTAATGATAACAAAATGTTTATCTTATGATTTCATGAAGGGTCATTACAACATGACGAAAACTACTATCTGCTGACCGACTTAACAATAAACACATAAGTGTGGTTGACTATGCTGATGTACAACATGTGTTTACTAAATTTAACTGTCAAACATTACAAATTGTCAAGACTACCACGACTTGTACTTGAAAGGACACGTTGTGCAATTGGAAGATATCTTTAAAAACTTTAGTTCCTATTGTTTAAAATACTACGGGCTTGACGCATTTCATTATTACACATTAACAGGGCTAGCTTACGATGTGGCGTTAAAAATAAGCAAAGTTAGATTAGAATTGTTACACGACCCAGTCATGTTAATTCTGTTTGAATAAGCAACACGAAAAGGGGATGCTCAAATAAGCCATCGCCATGGGGTGGCCAACAACAAATACATGAGTGAATACACCCTTCACAACCAACGACTTTTTAGGAATACTTAAGTACTAACAATTTGTATGTGTTAGTCATGTCCGTAACCAACAGGGGTTTTGAATGCGTGGTCCACCTTGAAGACATTGACATGTGGAACTATGAGGATGAAGTTTGGAACAAAATTGAATGCGATTTGGATTACCCAGCAGACAATACAATTGCCATAACGACTAATCATTTTTACATGAAAACATAGAAATGAACAAGGTTCCTAAGTTGGTACCGCATGTAGATAAAACAAATGTGTAAAGTATGTTTTTCATCATAGACATTTGAAACAGTGTTATTCCCACGGGTTGGTATTAACTAAAGTGCATCGTGTGTCAAAATTTAAACAATCAATCTGGCTTAATATTTTCATTGACCTGAACACTAACCTTAGAATCACATCCAGCGAAGTGTTTGAAAAGTATGAAAAGTACTGATGAACAACTCAATGTTTGAAAATGCCATGGAAACATACGTTAACGGGTGAATATAATATTAATGACTACTGATAGGCAACCGTTGAAACTAATAGCAAAAACCATCTGTGACCAATTCGTGGTGTATAACGAGTCCATGGTAGTAGTAAACATAAAGAAAACCACACTCAAGCTTGACAAGCCTGTGTACTTAGGAGCATGCATCGTAGAAAATTCAAGATTTTAAATGATCGACATTCATTTGGACTATGTCCGTAAAACCAAAGGGAACAAAATTCGACTACTGTTTACAGACACTGATAGTTAAGCCTATTAAACTCAAACCGACGACTTTTACAAAGACATGTCTCACATTCAAAACAAGTTTGACACATCAACCTACTGTATGGAAAACCCGTTTTGGAATTCCGACAAACGTCAACAAAAAACATTATTGGTATGCATGTCGTCGTCAAATGATGACTAAGTTTGTAGGGCTTCTTACAAGATGTAATAATATCGAATGGGTGATGGTCAACATACCAGGAAAGCTAAAGGGACGAAGAAACAAGGCAATTGACAGAACATTACATTTAACGATTACAAGACGTGTTTGATGACCCAGTAAAGATATCATAGAAAAATAAACGTCAGTCGCAATAACCTTCAGAACGAGATGTCTGGAGAAATAACCACAATATGACAAATGATACATTTTAATGGATGGAATCATTGCCTTGGCACTTAGACATTACAAAATTGAACATACAACACTATAAGGACGTGTGGAAATGAAAGTACCAATGCCTGGATTCATTAAACCTCTTAAAATCATTATATGAAGAACGACAATATTTGTCATATGTAAACAGAGCGCCCGTTTTGAGGCCCGAAAACTTTAAATATTTAAATACGTGATACGTGTACACAATATTCTACTTCCTAACAAGCTCCTATCAAACGGAAAGTAAAATAAATCATACATGTACACAACATTCTACTTTCCAACAAGCCCCTATCAAACGGAAAGTTAGAAAAACAGTTAAAACTCTACTGTTATTCTATTTTCGAGGTGTGGTTACCCTTTTTTCAAAACCTTTTAATCTTTCCATTATGGGATCTGGAACCCAGTGGACGTGTTAGTTAAATACGACAACCAGCAAAGTGTATTTTGATTCTTACGGATTTCCACCCCCTTACGTAATGGAAATTACTTGAATTTTAAGATCTACTACATCACCGATGAACTTTAGATAAGAGCACCAATGGTCTGTGGACACTATTGTTTGTATGTGTCAAAATTGTTGTCTGAAGTAACTGGTAAACCTTGATGAAGTTGTGTTTCCATGGCAGACAAATTTGGATTTTATGGAAATGGAGAAATAAATACGAGTCAATTGCTTGAAGAATTAAACATGTACGACAATCGTATCACTAACATTAAATCACCGAAAAATAATACGGATGCTGCAACAAAACGATGATTCATGCGTCAATTGAAATACTATACGAAACAATTAGAATTACAATTACAATCCGCGTGTAACCAGATGAAGACGGATATAAAACGACTAGAGAAAGGATATGATACAACCATTAAAGAACTCGAGAAAAATGTAGATGAGTTTAAGACCACTCTACAAAATGAACTCTGGGTAAATCAGATTAAAAATTCCACATAAAACATCGATGAAACTTTCCTTGTCAATTGAAATTTAAGAGCACAACAAGGAAGATCTAGAGGATCTGAGCATGTGTAATCTATTGAAATATGCTGGTGGGAGATTAAAAGCCGTAATTGGTTCAATATTTGGTAAAGAAGTAGCCCAGATGTGTAAGCCTTCACCACAATACTCGTATAATGAAAGTATCCTTTATAATCGTGGGCAAATATTGTCAAAGATTATACTTGCTAAAAGTAAAAGGTTGGTACTGCATATCTGATTGTTTGAATCAAGAGTTTAAGGACTTAGGCTACCCTTTCAATCGAACAAAGACCTCTTTCACCCCACACCTTCATTTTCGCAAAACCTTTCCGATGCAGTTCAAATCCTGAACCGTCTTTTTAAGTTAAGGTTCATCAAAGTAAATAGAAAACACAACGCATTTATTGAGATTCTTTAACAATTATAAATTCGGAACTCCTAAGAATATCTTTACGGCAAAGTTCCGAACCGGAACAAGCTCATTTCAAAGGTGTTGATCCAAGCTATTCCCCACTTAAATATTTTTCTGGGATCCGGGCCCGTCTGGCCACCACAGAGGTTCAAAGTTGCCCATTTGCGTATTTTTCGTATCAATCACACATTCGGTACTCTTCGGTATATCCCTACGGCAAAGTTCCAAACCGGACCTAGCTCATTTTAAAGGTATTGACCCAAGCTATTCCCCACTTAAATATTTTTTTGTGGGATCCGGGCCCGTCTGGTCACCACAGAGGTTCAAAGTTGCCCATTTACGTATTTTTCGTATCAATCACACATTCGGTACTCTTCGGTATATCCCTACGGCAAAGTTCCGTACCGGACCTAGCTCATTTTAAAGGTATTGAACCAAGCTATTCCCCACTTAAATATTTTTCTGGGATCCGGGCCCGTCTGACCACCACAGAGGTTCAAAGTGGCCCATTTACGTATTTTTCGTATCAATCACACATTCAGTACTCTTCGGCATATCCCTACGGCAAAGTTCCGAACTGGACCTAGCTCATTTTAAAGGCATTGACCCAAGCTATTCCCCACTAAATTATTTTTCTGGGATCCGGGCCCGTCTGGCCACCACAGAGGTTCAAAGTTGCCCATTTACGTATTTTTCGTATCAATCACACATTCGGTACTCTTCGGTATATCCCTACGGCAAAGTTCCGAACCGGACCTAGCTCATTTTAAAGGTATTGACCCAAGCTATTCCCCACTTCTATATTTGTCTGGGATCCGGGCCCGTCTGGTCACCACAGAGGTTCAAAGTTGCCCATTCACGTATTTTTCGTATCAATCACACATTCGGTACTCTTCGGTATATCCCTACGGCAAAGTTCCGAACTGGACCTAGCTCATTTTAAAGGTATTGACCCAAGCTATTCCCCACTTAAATATTTTTCTGGGATCCGGGCCCGTCTGGCCACCACAGAGGTTCAAAGTTGCCCATTCGCGTATTTTTCGTATCAATCACACATTCGGTACTCTTCGGTATATCCCTACGGCAAAGTTCCGAACTGGACCTAGCTCATTTTAAAGGCATTGACCCAAGCTATTCCCCACTAAATTATTTTTCTGGGATCCGGGCCCGTCTGGCCACCACAGAGGTTCAAAGTTGCCCATTTACGTATTTTTCGTATCAATCACACATTCGGTACTCTTCGGTATATCCCTACGGCAAAGTTCCGAACCGGACCTAGCTCATTTTAAAGGTATTGACCCAAGCTATTCCCCACTTCTATATTTTTCTGGGATCCGGGCCCGTCTGGTCACCACAGAGGTTCAAAGTTGCCCATTCACGTATTTTTCGTATCAATCACACATTCGGTACTCTTCGGTATATCCCTACGGCAAAGTTCCGAACCGGACCTAGCTCATTTTAAAGGTATTGACCCAAGCTATTCCCCACTTAAATATTTTTCTGGGATCCGGGCCCGTCTGGCCACCACAGAGGTTCAAAGTTGCCCATTCGCGTATTTTTCGTATCAATCACACATTCGGTACTCTTCGGTATATACCTACGGCAAAGTTCCGAACCGGACCTAGCTCATTTTAAAGGTATTGACCCAAGCTATTCCCCACTTAAATATTTTTCTGGGATCCGGGCCCTTCTGGTCACCACAGAGGTTCAAAGTTGCCCATTTACGTATTTTCGTATCAATCACACATTCGGTACTTTTCGGTATATCCCTACGGCAAAGATCCGAACCGGACCTAGCTCATTTTAAAGGTATTGACCCAAGCTATTCTCCACTTAAATATTTTTCTGGGATCCGGGCCCGTCTGGCCACCACAGAGGTTCAAAGTTGCCCATTTGCGTATTTTTCGTATCAATCACACATTCGGTACTCTTCGGTATATCCCTACGGCAAAGTTCCGAACCGGACCTAGCGCATTTTAAAGGTATTGACCCAAGCTATTCCCCACTTAAATATTTTTCTGGGATCCGGGCCCGTCTTGCCACCACAGAGGTTCAAAGTTGCCCATTTACGTATTTTTCGTATCAATCACACATTCGGTACTCTTCGGTATATCCCTACGACAAAGTTCCGAACCGGACCTAGCTCATTTTAAAGGTATTGAACCAAGCTATTCCCCACTTAAATATTTTTCTGGGATCCGGGCCCGTCTGACCACCACAGAGGTTCAAAGTGGCCCATTTACGTATTTTTCGTATCAATCACACATTCAGTACTCTTCGGCATATCCCTACGGCAAAGTTCCGAACTGCACCTAGCTCATTTTAAAGGCATTGACCCAAGCTATTCCCCACTAAATTATTTTTCTGGGATCCGGGCCCGTCTGGCCACCACAGAGGTTCAAAGTTGCCCATTTACGTATTTTTCGTATCAATCACACATTCGGTACTCTTCGGTATATCCCTACGGCAAAGTTCCGAACCGGACCTAGCTCATTTTAAAGGTATTGACCCAAGCTATTCCCCACTTCTATATTTTTCTGGGATCCGGGCCCGTCTGGTCACCACAGAGGTTCAAAGTTGCCCATTCCCCTTATTTTTCGTATCAATCACACATTCGGTACTCTTCGGTATATCCCTACGCAAAGTTCCGAACTGGACCTAGCTCATTTTAAAGGCATTGACCCAAGCTATTCCCCACTAAATTATTTTTCTGGGATCCGGGCCCGTCTGGCCACCACAGAGGTTCAAAGTTGCCCATTTACGTATTTTTCGTATCAATCACACATTCGGTACTCTTCGGTATATCCCTACGGCAAAGTTCCGAACCGGACCTAACTCATTTTAAAGGTATTGACCCAAGCTATTCCCCACTTAAATATTTTTCTGGGATCCGGGCCCTTCTGGTCACCACAGAGGTTCAAAGTTGCCCATTTACGTATTTTCGTATCAATCACACATTCGGTACTTTTCGGTATATCCCTACGGCAAAGTTCCGAACTGGACCTAGCTCATTTTAAAGGTATTGACCCAAGCTATTCCCCACTAAAATATTTATCTGGGATCCGGGCCCGTCTGTCCACCACAGAGGTTCAAAGTTGCCCATTTGCGTATTTTTCGTATCAATCACACATTCGGTACTCTTCGGTATATCCCTACGGCAAAGTTCCGAACCGGACCTAGCGCATTTTAAAGGTATTGACTCAAGCTATTCCCCACTTAAATATTTTTCTGGGATCCGGGCCTGTCTGGTCACCACAGAGGTTCAAAGTTGCCCATTCACGTATTTTTCGTATCAATCACACATTCGGTACTCTTCGGTATATACCTACGGCAAAGTTCCGAACCGGACCTAGCTCATTTTAAAGGTATTGACCCAAGCTATTCCCCACTTAAATATTTTTCTGGGATCCGGGCCCGTCTGGCCACCACAGAGGTTCAAAGTTGCCCATTTACGTATTTTTCGTATCAATCACACATTCGGTACTCTTCGGTATATCCCTACGGCAAAGTTCCGAACCGGACCTAGCTCATTTTAAAGGTATTGACCCAAGCTATTCCCCACTTCTATATTTTTCTGGGATCCGGGCCCGTCTGGTCACCACAGAGGTTCAAAGTTGCCCATTCACGTATTTTTCGTATCAATCACACATTCGGTACTCTTCGGTATATCCCTACGGCAAAGTTCCGAACCGGACCTAGCTCATTTTAAAGGTATTGACCCAAGCTATTCCCCACTTAAATATTTTTCTGGGATCCGGGCCCGTCTGGCCACCACAGAGGTTCAAAGTGGCCCATTTACGTATTTTTCGTATCAATCACACATTCAGTACTCTTCGGCATATCCCTACGGCAAAGTTCCGAACCGGACCTAGCGCATTTTAAAGGTATTGACCCAAGCTATTCCCCACTTAAATATTTTTCTGGGATCCGGGCCCGTCTTGCCACCACAGAGGTTCAAAGTTGCCCATTTACGTATTTTTCGTATCAATCACACATTCGGTACTCTTCGGTATATCCCTACGACAAAGTTCCGAACCGGACCTAGCTCATTTTAAAGGTATTGAACCAAGCTATTCCCCACTTAAATATTTTTCTGGGATCCGGGCCCGTCTGACCACCACAGAGGTTCAAAGTGGCCCATTTACGTATTTTTCGTATCAATCACACATTCAGTACTCTTCGGCATATCCCTACGGCAAAGTTCCGAACTGGACCTAGCTCATTTTAAAGGCATTGACCCAAGCTATTCCCCACTAAATTATTTTTCTGGGATCCGGGCCCGTCTGGCCACCACAGAGGTTCAAAGTTGCCCATTTACGTATTTTTCGTATCAATCACACATTCGGTACTCTTCGGTATATCCCTACGGCAAAGTTCCGAACCGGACCTAGCTCATTTTAAAGGTATTGACCCAAGCTATTCCCCACTTCTATATTTTTCTGGGATCCGGGCCCGTCTGGTCACCACAGAGGTTCAAAGTTGCCCATTCACGTATTTTTCGTATCAATCACACATTCGGTACTCTTCGGTATATCCCTACGGCAAAGTTCCGAACCGGACCTAGCTCATTTTAAAGGTATTGACCCAAGCTATTCCCCACTTCTATATTTTTCTGGGATCCGGGCCCGTCTGGTCACCACAGAGGTTCAAAGTTGCCCATTCCCCTTATTTTTCGTATCAATCACACATTCGGTACTCTTCGGTATATCCCTACGCAAAGTTCCGAACTGGACCTAGCTCATTTTAAAGGCATTGACCCAAGCTATTCCCCACTAAATTATTTTTCTGGGATCCGGGCCCGTCTGGCCACCACAGAGGTTCAAAGTTGCCCATTTACGTATTTTTCGTATCAATCACACATTCGGTACTCTTCGGTATATCCCTACGGCAAAGTTCCGAACCGGACCTAACTCATTTTAAAGGTATTGACCCAAGCTATTCCCCACTTAAATATTTTTCTGGGATCCGGGCCCTTCTGGTCACCACAGAGGTTCAAAGTTGCCCATTTACGTATTTTCGTATCAATCACACATTCGGTACTTTTCGGTATATCCCTACGGCAAAGTTCCGAACTGGACCTAGCTCATTTTAAAGGTATTGACCCAAGCTATTCCCCACTAAAATATTTATCTGGGATCCGGGCCCGTCTGTCCACCACAGAGGTTCAAAGTTGCCCATTTGCGTATTTTTCGTATCAATCACACATTCGGTACTCTTCGGTATATCCCTACGGCAAAGTTCCGAACCGGACCTAGCGCATTTTAAAGGTATTGACTCAAGCTATTCCCCACTTAAATATTTTTCTGGGATCCGGGCCTGTCTGGTCACCACAGAGGTTCAAAGTTGCCCATTCACGTATTTTTCGTATCAATCACACATTCGGTACTCTTCGGTATATACCTACGGCAAAGTTCCGAACCGGACCTAGCTCATTTTAAAGGTATTGACCCAAGCTATTCCCCACTTAAATATTTTTCTGGGATCCGGGCCCGTCTGGCCACCACAGAGGTTCAAAGTTGCCCATTTACGTATTTTTCGTATCAATCACACATTCGGTACTCTTCGGTATATCCCTACGGCAAAGTTCCGAACCGGACCTAGCTCATTTTAAAGGTATTGACCCAAGCTATTCCCCACTTCTATATTTTTCTGGGATCCGGGCCCGTCTGGTCACCACAGAGGTTCAAAGTTGCCCATTCACGTATTTTTCGTATCAATCACACATTCGGTACTCTTCGGTATATCCCTACGGCAAAGTTCCGAACCGGACCTAGCTCATTTTAAAGGTATTGACCCAAGCTATTCCCCACTTAAATATTTTTCTGGGATCCGGGCCCGTCTGGCCACCACAGAGGTTCAAAGTGGCCCATTTACGTATTTTTCGTATCAATCACACATTCAGTACTCTTCGGCATATCCCTACGGCAAAGTTCCGAACCGGACCTAGCGCATTTTAAAGGTATTGACCCAAGCTATTCCCCACTTAAATATTTTTCTGGGATCCGGGCCCGTCTTGCCACCACAGAGGTTCAAAGTTGCCCATTTACGTATTTTTCGTATCAATCACACATTCGGTACTCTTCGGTATATCCCTACGACAAAGTTCCGAACCGGACCTAGCTCATTTTAAAGGTATTGAACCAAGCTATTCCCCACTTAAATATTTTTCTGGGATCCGGGCCCGTCTGACCACCACAGAGGTTCAAAGTGGCCCATTTACGTATTTTTCGTATCAATCACACATTCAGTACTCTTCGGCATATCCCTACGGCAAAGTTCCGAACTGGACCTAGCTCATTTTAAAGGCATTGACCCAAGCTATTCCCCACTAAATTATTTTTCTGGGATCCGGGCCCGTCTGGCCACCACAGAGGTTCAAAGTTGCCCATTTACGTATTTTTCGTATCAATCACACATTCGGTACTCTTCGGTATATCCCTACGGCAAAGTTCCGAACCGGACCTAGCTCATTTTAAAGGTATTGACCCAAGCTATTCCCCACTTCTATATTTTTCTGGGATCCGGGCCCGTCTGGTCACCACAGAGGTTCAAAGTTGCCCATTCACGTATTTTTCGTATCAATCACACATTCGGTACTCTTCGGTATATCCCTACGGCAAAGTTCCGAACCGGACCTAGCTCATTTTAAAGGTATTGACCCAAGCTATTCCCCACTTCTATATTTTTCTGGGATCCGGGCCCGTCTGGTCACCACAGAGGTTCAAAGTTGCCCATTCCCCTTATTTTTCGTATCAATCACACATTCGGTACTCTTCGGTATATCCCTACGCAAAGTTCCGAACTGGACCTAGCTCATTTTAAAGGCATTGACCCAAGCTATTCCCCACTAAATTATTTTTCTGGGATCCGGGCCCGTCTGGCCACCACAGAGGTTCAAAGTTGCCCATTTACGTATTTTTCGTATCAATCACACATTCGGTACTCTTCGGTATATCCCTACGGCAAAGTTCCGAACCGGACCTAACTCATTTTAAAGGTATTGACCCAAGCTATTCCCCACTTAAATATTTTTCTGGGATCCGGGCCCTTCTGGTCACCACAGAGGTTCAAAGTTGCCCATTTACGTATTTTCGTATCAATCACACATTCGGTACTTTTCGGTATATCCCTACGGCAAAGTTCCGAACTGGACCTAGCTCATTTTAAAGGTATTGACCCAAGCTATTCCCCACTAAAATATTTATCTGGGATCCGGGCCCGTCTGTCCACCACAGAGGTTCAAAGTTGCCCATTTGCGTATTTTTCGTATCAATCACACATTCGGTACTCTTCGGTATATCCCTACGGCAAAGTTCCGAACCGGACCTAGCGCATTTTAAAGGTATTGACTCAAGCTATTCCCCACTTAAATATTTTTCTGGGATCCGGGCCTGTCTGGTCACCACAGAGGTTCAAAGTTGCCCATTCACGTATTTTTCGTATCAATCACACATTCGGTACTCTTCGGTATATACCTACGGCAAAGTTCCGAACCGGACCTAGCTCATTTTAAAGGTATTGACCCAAGCTATTCCCCACTTAAATATTTTTCTGGGATCCGGGCCCGTCTGGCCACCACAGAGGTTCAAAGTTGCCCATTTACGTATTTTTCGTATCAATCACACATTCGGTACTCTTCGGTATATCCCTACGGCAAAGTTCCGAACCGGACCTAGCTCATTTTAAAGGTATTGACCCAAGCTATTCCCCACTTCTATATTTTTCTGGGATCCGGGCCCGTCTGGTCACCACAGAGGTTCAAAGTTGCCCATTCACGTATTTTTCGTATCAATCACACATTCGGTACTCTTCGGTATATCCCTACGGCAAAGTTCCGAACCGGACCTAGCTCATTTTAAAGGTATTGACCCAAGCTATTCCCCACTTAAATATTTTTCTGGGATCCGGGCCCGTCTGGCCACCACAGAGGTTCAAAGTGGCCCATTTACGTATTTTTCGTATCAATCACACATTCAGTACTCTTCGGCATATCCCTACGGCAAAGTTCCGAACCGGACCTAGCGCATTTTAAAGGTATTGACCCAAGCTATTCCCCACTTAAATATTTTTCTGGGATCCGGGCCCGTCTTGCCACCACAGAGGTTCAAAGTTGCCCATTTACGTATTTTTCGTATCAATCACACATTCGGTACTCTTCGGTATATCCCTACGACAAAGTTCCGAACCGGACCTAGCTCATTTTAAAGGTATTGAACCAAGCTATTCCCCACTTAAATATTTTTCTGGGATCCGGGCCCGTCTGACCACCACAGAGGTTCAAAGTGGCCCATTTACGTATTTTTCGTATCAATCACACATTCAGTACTCTTCGGCATATCCCTACGGCAAAGTTCCGAACTGGACCTAGCTCATTTTAAAGGCATTGACCCAAGCTATTCCCCACTAAATTATTTTTCTGAGATCCGGGCCCGTCTGGCCACCACAGAGGTTCAAAGTTGCCCATTTACGTATTTTTCGTATCAATCACACATTCGGTACTCTTCGGTATATCCCTACGGCAAAGTTCCGAACCGGACCTAGCTCATTTTAAAGGTATTGACCCAAGCTATTCCCCACTTCTATATTTTTCTGGGATCCGGGCCCGTCTGGTCACCACAGAGGTTCAAAGTTGCCCATTCACGTATTTTTCGTATCAATCACACATTCGGTACTCTTCGGTATATCCCTACGGCAAAGTGCCGAACCGGACCTAGCTCATTTTAAAGGTATTGACCCAAGCTATTCCCCACTTAAATATTTTTCTGGGATCCGGGCCCGTCTGGCCACCACAGAGGTTCAAAGTTGCCCATTCGCGTATTTTTCGTATCAATCACACATTCGGTACTCTTCGGTATATCCCTACGGCAAAGTTCCGAACTGGACCTAGCTCATTTTAAAGGCATTGACCCAAGCTATTCCCCACTAAATTATTTTTCTGGGATCCGGGCCCGTCTGGCCACCACAGAGGTTCAAAGTTGCCCATTTACGTATTTTTCGTATCAATCACACATTCGGTACTGTTCGGTATATCCGTACGGCAAAGTTCCGAACCGGACCTAGCTCATTTTAAAGGTATTGACCCAAGCTATTCCCCACTTAAATATTTTTCTGGGATCCGGGCCCGTCTTGCCACCACAGAGGTTTAAAGTTGCCCATTTACGTATTTTTCGTATCAATCACACATTCGGTACTCTTCGGTTTATCCCTACGGCAAAGTTCCGATTGGGACCTAGCTCATTTTAAAGGTATTGGACGCAACGTCAGATATTGCTACCATTTAGTGTAACAAAAAAAAATGACGTTAAATTTGAAACGCGCACTATCTAATTCTTCCTGCTTTCCTTTTTGGGTAAATGCAAAGTATAACACACAAGTATAAATGCTGTGAGAATCCAATCCAATATGATTTTATAATTAACATAGGATATTCAATTTTACTGCTAGTAATGGTGTTTTTGGAGGAATATTGCTGCATTATAAATGCAGTGTTATATACTCAGCCCGAGTATGATTTTATTCAAGCAATGACATACAATAGCTTATAGTTATGATACTGAAGTTTACATACTTTTTGATCGTTTTATAGATGTGTATTTTTTTGATGTGTGCATCATTTCGTTTTGTTGAAAGAAAGGAACACGCGAATGCAGTTCATGCCGTCCCTAGTATATTACCCTTGTGGCGACGTCAAATTATGATAACGGACAAACTTGCAAGACATTTTCATTAATCTGTATTTTTTATAGATAACCCTGTAATCTGAATGCTATTTGGTGTACCAAATTCAACTTTAAAAGTACTTTTCATTGGTTTAGTAATCAAAGCCGAAAATTAATCTTCACGAAATCAAATCTCTGTTTTTTGGGCCGTAAAAGTTTTGTGAAGGCATGAAAGTTTAACTCGGACATTTTCGCAAGACATTGCAAATCTATTGTTTTGAATTGAATATGTAGCTCAATTTATTTTTCAATTCGAATTTTGGAAGCTTACACTTAGTACAAAACAATCGTGCTTACAATTTAATGACTTATATGTCAAAATTTTATTTTTGAACTGAAATGTTTCAAGTTTCCAAATTAAATTCCGATGGGACATTTCCGTACATCATATTCTTTTAAAAATATGTATGCAAATTTTAAAAGGAAACATCAATGTAAACCAATACTGAAATATATCACGTCATAGAATGTTCATGCAAAATTTCGAAGAGTTGCGTGAACATTTCGCGAATTGTTCGAGTTTTATGTATCGAGTTTGTTACATGGGACAACGCTAAGTAAACGTTTTTCGGATAATCTGTGTCTTCCTAAGCCTATGAATATCATATTTTTATTCTTTCTCTGCCATAATGTGAAAATTTGAGAATTAATCTTTATTTTCATGTATAATTTGAAATATTTATTTCACCATTTCTATAAAAATTTTCCCGTCAAATATTTACTTAACGCTATTTTTCGTGGTAGTAGCAATATCTAACGTTGCGTCATTGACCCAAGCTATTCCCCACTAAAATATTTTTCTGGGATCCGGGCCCGTCTGGCCACCACAGAAGTTCAAAGTTGCCCATTGACGTATTTTCGATACCAAAGACCTTTTTAGTCACGTTTATATGTACACTCAATTTTATATTCTATAGAGTCTATAATATCGTTTCATTTTGGAATATTGAAATACCAGGGTTCTCACTGTCATCTGAGTGGTCTCCCGTAGGTTTTCACTACATATTTATCTTTTTTGGCTTTCCATAGATATTTCTATTTATATTTCTGAATGTTCTTAGAGTGGCCGGCTTTAGTTTTAGTTTTATATATTATATGTTAAATCAAATCTTTGATGAATCTTTGATGTCGTTTTATTGATAAAAAATCGATATTGCATAAAGACAAATATGCAATTTATATAAGGGTTTATATTCGAGGACAACGAGAATTTAGGACAGCTTGAAGGGGTCATAAAAATTTTTGCGGCGTAATTTTTCACTCCTATTAACTATGAAAATTATACATTTTGATGATTTTAAACTAAATTTTAATATTGAACCGACTGCTAGCAACCGTCGGATGTTGAATATCGAATAACAAACCGGCAGCTAACTTCACATACATATTTTAAATGTAATGAAATGCTTTTAAATTAAGTACAAGCCGCGAAATTGTCGAATTCCGCTGTTAAATTATATTTAACTAAGATTTAGCGATTTTTGGAACGTTTGAGTCTTATGCAGTTTTTTGGTTTTTAGACATATTGTCAAAATTGGCTGCTGGAAAAAAGTGGCTGCTATCTTGATTGGCCGATAAAAGTGGCTGCCAGCTTGAGTCTGGTTGAAATTAGTTATATTTGATCTTATCCAGTTTGTAATATATGAGGAAATAGTAATGAGAAGCTAGCGCTTAGCATAAAGTTTTATAACATATACAGCATTATTAGTTATCCGACATGAAAAGTTATCTGGAATCTGACAAAGTAAAAAATTTATCACCAGAACAGGTTAGATTTATTATTGATAGCCCAATATAGAAAAAAATGCTTATCAATATAATCGTTTTGAAGGATTTAATTTTTTTTTAACTTTAATTCGTAGTGAGAGAAAAATAGGTTTTCCCCAACCCCCCAAAAAAATCAAAAACAATGTCATCCGTCTCCGAGCATTCGTCTTCCATATCTATATATAAAATATATTGGGTTTTTTTTGGGTTTTTTTTTAAAATTGGAATGTATTATGGATCTCTCAAATATGAAACTGAGGACGTAGGAATCATTCCGGCGAAAGAGACGTTTGTATTCTGCGACTCTCTTAAAATTATCCATAAATTTTGAAATTATAAAGAAACTAAGGTTTCAACTCCATTAGACAAAGTTGATCTTCGTCTGCATTATTTGGCTTTTTATTCGGTTCTATTTTGTCTGATAGCTCTTCAACTGTTTCTGTTTTTTGTGCATGCTTCGTTCCAAAAATTTGTCGGAACTCTTTCACGAAATTTCATTGTAACATGAATGGTAAATTATCCTTTGATCTTCTCGTGACTTAACTCGGTTATTTTTAGCAGAGTGCGTTAACTGAATGATATTTTAGTTATTTCACTCTCCAATCCCGCCGTAGAGAACTTCTCGTTTGAAAAGCAAAGAATGGGAGGAGCTTAAACCAGTGCATTAACTACCATCTCAAAAGTTGTTAATACACAGTCTAGCACCACCTCCTTGGGGTAGTAATTAGGGAGCAACCATTTGAACTTCATGGGGGCTATGTTTTTTTGTCTCAGTCGGAAATTTGTTTTCGCAAAAAGCGCGATCAATCTTATTTAGTTTTTCAACGCTTTCAAATTTTTTAGGTATGGGGAAAATCTGGATTCAGAATTTATTTTTTGTCATCTGCTTGACCAGAATAAAAAAAACTGTTCATAAAATCTGGGATGAGAATATCTTTTTATACGAATAGGAAACATACACCCCCCCCCCGGGCCCCCACATAAAGTTCTATTTTGGTGTATTGGACAAGCTTCAAACATTTGTCCCTGGACCTTACATGAATTCGACACGCAATCAATTAACCGATCTTCCCCAGTTTTGGGGAACGAAAGAACATTTTGATTTACCTTTATAATTGGTATTAGGGAGTATGTTTCCTTTTTATCACAACGTCCTTTGAAACTACAAGTCTTTTTTTATGTTTTGATTGCAAATAATCATAGAATAAATTTTTGCATTAACCCCCCCCCCCCTCCTTTTTTTTGTCCCAACCACACACCCTTTTTCAAGAATTTTTGGGAAGAAAAATAAATGACTATCGAGTATGAATCAAACGGCAACAATTCTTTGAATTTTAAACGTACCTTTTAGTATCGTACAAACAAATCCAACTGACATTAATTTTCTGAAATCAGTTATGAGGGGGAGGACAGGGGGTACCCTTCTCCCTTCTCCCATCCCTCTTCTCCTTTCTCCTACCCCCGTTCTCCTTTCTCCCATTAGAATAAAACATCTCCTTTTGAGATATTTTTTCTTGAAATATTAGAATTTTTTTTAAAAGGAGAGATATTTCATTTTTTTCCTTTCTCCTACCCCCTTTCTCCCTGTCTCCCTTACCCCTGTCCTCCCCCTCAGTTATAGTATCAAGCCACTATTTGATTGACGTATCTAAAAGTGCAGAAATGTTTTATTGGTTAGGGTTTAAACCCTAACCCTGTAGCCAATTAATGTTACAAATCATATATAGACACGCCTTACTCATTAATATATTAAATCAACTCAAAGCTACGCTTTTCGTGAATTAAATAAGTTAATTCGTAAAAGGCGTGCTATATATATAACTTGTTGTAATTATTATTGACACAATGATGGAGAAGGATGTAAGGTTAACTAAGTCTGCAATAGTGGACGAAAATACCAATGCTTATTAATGAACATAATTTGCATGGCTAAAATCATTGAACCAGTTTTGATAAGGACCAGTTCAACATTTCATTCCACATGATATACGTATATCAATATTTAATTTGGTATGCAGAAAACGCAGAGTTTAGTTATTTTGTCAACTTTACTTTATATTCTCTCTCTTTTTTCTCTTTTTTTTTGGGGGGGAGGGGGAGGGGCATTATTCTCTATATCTGTAAACCTCATTCACAACCTCATATATCTTGGGTTATTCCAAATAAATATCTGGTATTCAAGCGCCTATTAATGGGATAGGATGCTTAATACTATAAGAGTATCCACAAGTAGAGTTTTGGTGGTCTCTTTTAAAAGTCGGTGCATGAGAATATTATGCTATAACAAACCAACAAAAAGGGTTGCCTACTAAGTATATAAAAGCTAAAGAATATGCAAAGCATGTAATTTTTACGACGCAGGAGTTCGGGTTAAAGGGGTTCCCAACCGTGAATATTAAATAATATATACCGATTTGATTGGCCAATAAATGTTTTAACACACGACGCCATCAATTTACGTAAATATTTTGGAAATATACAGACGATATTTCGCAATCCACGGCTCCTAGGAAAGTTTCTTGTAGTGTTACGTAAAGCGGGAAATACGCGTTTATGTAGTTAAAAATTTGTAATTTTTAATTATTAACTTTTTTTACATTTAGGCTTCTTCCTTTTTTTCCTAAATTGTTACATTATTTGGAGAATTGCGATTTAATGTTATTTTTTTGTATCGTTTCTATCAAATTTTATTTTGATATTAAAACTAGAAATTGATCTGTTGTCTCACAAGGAAACAGCTGTTTTGACGTTTTTTTCGAGAAAAAAATCCTAAATTTTCTAAAAACTTTTCACCCACATTTTGTCGGCTTCAATTCAGTGAGCAATATTGAATTTCATGCTAAATACAGGAGCTTACCAGATTAAATTAACGCGACCTATTAAAATAGTCAAAACAATAAGTTTTTATTCCAATTACAATTGAACTTTTTATATCAATTCGAAATTTATGTCATGTTGATCTGTAATATATTTATTTGTATTAAAACTTGACCAACTTCTTAAAATCTGACAGACCGTACGCGAACAGTCCGACGTATGCCGTGTATTTCGAAAAAGTACGCGTACGGTACAAATACTCATATGGTCTGGAACATAGACATCTATCTATATTGTTGAAAACTATACTATACTATGTTGCCTTCTGGATGTCCTTAGTTTGTCTTTGTCATTTGGTTGCTGTCTTATTAACGTATAACCTACATTTCCAACAGTTTTGTATAGCTAAAACGGCTAATGTGTATAGAATAATTGTCTTTCTTTCCCTAAATAATATGCTTAAAAGAAGAAGGACCGAGGAGAGATGTGCACAGGCACTTGTTTCGAGGTCGACTATCCATATATATTACATATTGATAGTCGACCTTCCCGTTGATAAAAAAAATTAAAGTAAACAGAAAAAAATGCTTCACTTTTCAATCTTTAACTTCCTCTCCCGCTTCCAAATTTTTTTTCTACTGTATTAATTTTTGAAGACATGTCGCATCTACACAAAGTCTTATTGATCTGCAGCTTACCCCCATTAGTTTTGATATATATGATCTACATTAAATTCGATTCAAAAATAGTCACTCGGAAGGCATATATATCTAAATAGTTGCAATAAGTTCCATTAACCACGAAACTAATTACAGTCAGATATTTATTTCGATATTCTTATTAAAATACATTTCTTTTTTGGCCGAAATTACAAAAAAAAATAATTATTATCTGGTTTGACTGTGAAACACTGATTTCAGATTTATATTGTACACATAACTTTAAAAATGGGAATAAAACATCCTTCTTTAAACGTTTTATCGATTACCACTGTGCCTGTAGTGATATAATTATAAATAGATTTCAGAACGCGGACGTGATAGAAAGCCTATTTATTAAATTGTGAAGACGTACGCCGGTGGGAAATAAGATGAGTAAACAATGATTGATACCTTAGATTTGCATTAAGTTAGTTGCTTGAATATACAAATAAACAAACGAAGAAAGACTTTAAGTGTAGTTCTATAATATTGAAGATTCTTCTTCGTCTTCTTACATTTGAGGCATCTTGACAAAGAATAAAGAACGCTGCAGCCATGTTAGATGGATTTAAAATTTATTTTCGTAGAAAAACTACGATGGAGTTACGACTGGGTATAGCTGTAGTAAGTTACGCCAGGATTTACGCTTTATTTACGATCATCTTAACTTACGACGTCTTTGTGAAACGGCTGTAAATCCTACGATTTATTTACGATGGACTTACGATGACACGTAGACTTACGAAGGCTTTGTGAAACGGTACCCAGGAGAGCTTTGGCAATCATGTATCGTCTCTGGTAGATTAGCTCGACTAGCTGCCGTTTTATATAAAGTAGTGGTGCAATGGCACAAAGACATCACCAAATCATCCAAATGCAATGCACAAAAAGACACCCAGCGCTTACCACATGCTCTTTAACTGAGCAGGAACTACCCACCAACAGGCAGTCAGCTCTGGTGGGCCCCAAACACAATAAAAGCAATCAAATCCAAGGACACAGCAAAATGTCAAAATATCTAAATTAAACTAAAAGGTTCAACAAGACACACCAATAACAAACACATAATTTACTCTAATAGGATATGATCTAAGGTACTGGTCATTTGCTTTCATTAGGGCGACCTAGGAGGAAACATTGGAACTTCCCATCCGTTTTTGTTTCAAGTCCCCACCTTGAGGAAGGAAAATAAATTCAAGACTAACCTTCCAAAGACATGCAAATTTCAACCCCAACATTTCTCAATTCTTTTATTCTTTATAACAAAATACATGCATACTATTTCTATTTATATTAGTATTGATAGATAAGATATTGCATCAGTAATGGATCTAGAGCTTCAAGTGTGGGAAGTTGTTTGTGATTTCATGGAACTTTTTTTGGATGTGCCTGTTATGGTCTCATTGACATTTACTACACCTTCATTCAAATTCAGCACATGGTTCAAATCCTTTATTAAAGAAGTTAGTAAATTAACTTCAGATAAAAATACTCCCCTGAACAAACATGTTCAAACATAAAGTGCCATTTCCAAATTCATCTAGGACCAAAACTCCCGAACGTCAAAAGTGAAAACTGAATTGTACAACATAAACAGTTGCGAATAATGTCTAGTATGTAGAAGCTATAGGGTACTTTCCAGTGGGACAGTAACTCGACAGCATGATAAAACCAAAAAATAAATGACATAAAATGCCCTATCCAATATAAGACGACCAAAATAAAGTAAATAGATATAAGAAGATGTGGTATGAGTGCCAATGAGACAACTCTCCATCCATGTATACTTTTGTAAGATTGCTTACTTGAAATAAAAAAAAAAACGTAATAAAAAAATAAATGTAAAAAATAAATATCCATAAGTATCCATATATCATTTACTATATTGTAAAATATCTTTTCTTTAATTTTGTACTGAAGACGCACAGGTCTGCATGTTACTTATAATCAAGATGATTGTTCAGGAGGTTGGCGTCACATATAGACCTTAGTTTTTGGACCAGTTTCAAGATGGGTTTTCTCAAACCCCTGAAACGATATTGTGTTAACGGATAAATGAATATTAAATATCATAACTTTGTGTTTGATTTTGAAATTAATGTTGCCAAAATGTAAAATTTAAAGAAATTTTAAACGGTTTTCACTTTATGCATCGTCATGAAAATTAATCCTCATTATTAAGTACTAATATTATTTTGCTTTGTAAATAAATACTATTAAATATATATATTTTCCGTTTTTAAACTTGAATTTTAATAGCCAATCTACAGTTGATGTAGTCTAATTGTTATGTTTATTTACCACCGCCCAGTTAAAAGGGGAGGCCTTTAATTCAATTGGCGTGTGTTTGTTTTTCCTACGATCTGAACCAAAATTATTATGCACCTCACGGTTTTATAGAAGTAATAATTTATTGAAATTTCTATACTTGTATTTTAACTTATAAAATTTCTGTTTTATACAAAGCATGATGGGTCAATATAAAAAAAAACATGCAAATATATGTTATTTGGTATTTTTAAGTCACAGACATGAAAATGTATCAAAATAACACTTGTATATGTTAGATATGAATGTTTTGTGATACCCTATAT
The DNA here is from genome assembly GCA_037788925.1 of Mytilus galloprovincialis. Lineage (NCBI taxonomy): Eukaryota > Metazoa > Mollusca > Bivalvia > Mytilida > Mytilidae > Mytilus > Mytilus galloprovincialis. The sequence goes on along the minus strand of CM075342.1, from coordinate 44,680,374 downwards.
ACAGTTTACAGTATGAAATGTTATAAAAACACCATTAATGTTTTCTGAAACCCTTGGATATAGCCAGAATTAACTGTTATTTTTTTTCTATGGTACCTTTCAGACCTGAAATAGGACTATTTTTCATATCCTTCGTCATTAGAATTTATCACTATTTATTGCATTTTGATATATATTGGAAAGTGTATGTTTGTTTTATAATAAAAAATTTCAACAAAAAGAAGAGTCTCATTTTTTTAAGTCACTGGTGTAACCAAAAGACAAATGGTTGGCTAAGAGTTATTTTTCTCAAGATTTCAGCATTTACAATAGATTCTCCCCTAGTAAATGAAATTAAAGTCCATGGTTTACCCTTATAAAAATCATTTTCCGAAAGATTTCCTAAACTTTGATTTATGAAAAGATATTGATTGTAGAAACATGCATCAGGAACAACATAAGGGGAATGTAGCACTTATTTTGCAACTAAATCTAATAATACACCTGTACGTCATTCGTGTTACTGTCAATGGTGAGACCACTTAATAAAGTAACACCACTGAATTTATAATGAAAATCAGCATTTTTTTGTGGTTCTTTTTTTCCATGTTTAACAACCGAAACATCATATCATTTATGAAATATAATACTTATTTAACAATGTTTTAACAATAATATAATGTATAACCTATACAAAGTTTTCACAAACTGGTATATGCTGGTACACCAATGACACTATTTAGTAACACTATAGACATTTTTAGTTATTGATGTTATGTTATATAATTTGGGATTTTTTAGCCTAAGAATATTTTTTTCATTTTCTTTTGCTTAGTGTTCTTTGTTTTGTGTTCAGTACTTAATAAAAATAAAATTTGAACTTTGTTGTCAATGGTGATACTTTTGTGTCATTGTAGTTACTAAAGGGTCAGTGATGTTACTATATTTACAATACTTTTTATTTTTGTTATTAACAAATGAAAGTGTTTTTAGGCCGTATACAAAGGATTAGGCATTATCTAATCATTCAGTGTTACGCATTTTACATAATTATATTAATTTTAGTTTATTCTTAAATATTAACAACAGCTATATTTTTTACGACAATTTATTTTTGAAAATTGTGTTCAAATAGAATGCATACCTATAAAAATAATGTCAATATAAAGTAGTAATTTAAACCTTAACAACAAATTGGATCAGTTGTTTGGTATTTCAAAATATTTTTTAATAACTAAATGCATGTTTTTTTTATATTGGTACCGCAACACCATTGAAAGGATTTTATCAAAGGATGACCTAAAATTGTTCAAATTGAAGGAACTCCTAATTTTGCCCATTGCATATTTCTGACATGATAAAGCTGCTACCATATTTCGGAATAACAGGACATATTTTAATTTTTAAAACATGACATCAGTTTCCCGAAATTTCCCTCATCGAAATATGCATGTTTTTTTTTATAATGACCCATATAGTGTGATGATTGTGTATCATATGTATTACAAGTGGCGAGACTTTGATAAAATATTGAATCTGAATCTGTTACTATTATTCACCTCGTGTAACCTCTATTACTCTGCTTTTCTTCGTTGACTAAAAGTTACTTATCTTGCCATATCCAATATAATTAAATTAACTAATTGAGTGTTGTCTGTTTAACGAGCAGTCAGATAAAAAAGTTCAGTTAATCTCATATCAATACCAAGTCAATTCTTGGTGCGGAAACAAGATAAAATGTTTTGGGGATAAGATATACAATGTATATGATGACCAAGAGCATTAAAATGGATAACTGATTTTAATATTTTTTATTTACGTAGCTATAGTGGACTCAAAACTTTTTATTCATATCGTATACAATGACACATACATTTTAAATTTTATTAAAACAATTAATATATCAATTAAAAAATGATAATACATAACACAAATACATGTATATGTATATGCAATTTTTGGTAAAGTTCCGTCTATTGAACTTCAAATTAAAACAAGCGAAAGAATTAAGAAAGAGGCGAGAGTGTGGGTAATTTCAAGTCCGCAATATCAAATCAAAAAGTAAGAAACAAAGGAAATTTGCATATCCAATAAAATGAGTGTTAATAACTTGCGAGTAGATTTCAATTCGAGAGTATACTAATAAATTCTAGTTACATGTAAAACCAGTGTGATCTCAGAAGTGTAAAAATTAAGTTTCACGGTCTTGATAATCGAATGACCAGATAACACAATTAATTTCTTTAGGACAATGCAAAAAAAAAAATCCTACCTGCTTTATTTTGATAAGATTTTTAAAAGAGGGGCGAAATATACCAGAGGGACAGTCAAACTCATACATTGAAAATAAACTGACATCTCCATGGCTAAAAAATAAAAAGACAATCAGACAAATAATACCACACAAGACACAACATAGAAAACTAAAGACTAAGCAACACGAACCCCACCAAAAACTGAGGGGTGATCCCAGGTGCTCCGGAAGGGTAAGCAGATCCTGCTCTACATGTGGCACCCGTCGTGTTGCTCATGTTATTACAAATCCGGTAAATAGTCTAAATCGGTAGGTCACATTCGTGAGAAAAGGGACGGGTTTTGTAGTTACGACATAAGGAACATATCCGATATCATCTGTGAAACGGTTATTCCATAACGGTCAACCAACTCGTGATGGCGTCCGTAAAATTTACGAAGGGATGATTTCAACTTTACCATTTGGAACTCTTGGTTTAATAGCTTCCTTGTGAGCAGCAACCCTCTATCAAGGAAATCATGATAGGAAATACAAGCCCGGGAATATCGTATCAATTGGGAGATATATACTCCGTGTGCAGGCGCTGCTGGAATGTTGCTACAAAGAAATGGAAAGTTCACAATTGGTAAGCTGAAATCATCTTTTTTGTCGTAAAGTTTTGATTTTAACCGACCCTCATTGTCAATTTCTAGATGTGAGTCAAGATATGAGGCAGACTTAACTGTATCTGTAGTATCCTTTATCTCTAGTTCGGTGGGATAGATTCGTTCGACATAGTCACCAAATTTTGTATTATTTAGTGAGAGAACATCATCTATATAGCGGAACGTAAAGTTAAAGGATATTGCTAACTTCTTATCTTTCTTCCTAAGAAGTTCCTGTATGAAGTCAGCCTCATAATAATAAAGAAACAAGTCGGCAAGAATAGGGGCACAATTGGATCCCAATGGAACTCCGACAGTCTGTTGAAAAACACGTCCTCCAAACGTAACAAATATGTTGTCAATCAAGAAATCAAGCATCTTGATAATGTCAGTTTCAGAGAATATTTTGTTTGAATCAGAATGATTCTTTACAAAGTAGGATGTATCCCTCCCTAAGACAAGACTATTTTAAAGTGTAGTGTGCATGTACTACTTTTCAGTGTACGAATTATATATCCAAATTATAGAAAAATTCATCGGCTCAAAATATGGACAATTTTTGTTATGGGGATCTTTAAATCAATTTTACAGCTGCAGACGTACTCAGTTCAACTAGACCAAATCACTTCTGTACCTTGACTGAATTAAGACCCAGCTTTCTTTCAGTGTAATTTCATCTGCATTCTTGCTATTTTATGCATAAACACAAATAAATAAATTTGAAAAGTGTATGAATAATACACTGTCCAAACTAGGAACTAGATTCGTGAAAATCAAAGGGCGATAATTGTGTAACCGGGCCTAATACTATATGAATTAGAGAACTTTATTAAATAAACCCAGACGCAGTAACTGCGCTACAGGAGCATCAATTATACATAATACATTATAATTGACAGAATGAGTAAACTATGAATCCTGCTTTGTATTAGACGTTTTTTAGTCGGTTTTTTTTAACGTGCTAGTCTGCATTTTTTTTACGGACACATTATTCTGACCTCCGTTTTTATGGAAAACATTATTCTGACCTCCTGAATACCACGTGCTTCGCGGAGAAAAAGTTAATGTCAATTTTGACTCTTTGGTTTGACTCTGTCAGATCTAGGATTTGAACAGAATTATCCAACCTCGACTGAGTGAATATAAATGAAAAAAAAAATTGATGAAATCAGTAGGATAAGAGAATTATTTCACAATATGATGCAATAAACGATATTTTTGTTAAATCCATGGTGTTTTACATAAATAAGAGGGGTGGACAGGGGTGTCCCTGATTCCCATGTACTTTATTCCAAATTCCCTACCCCTGAATCCCGCTTCCCACTCTTTCATTCCCATGTTCCCTTTCCCTTGTCCACCCCCTCAAATAATAACGGTGAAAAAGATATGCTGCTTTAACCAATCAAAAACAAAATAATACCGGACAGTTATAACTCGTTTAATAAATGAAGTATTAGTACTAGTATTTAATCTAGTAAGCATGATACTATCTTGATATGTTTCAAAGCAAACTCTGAAAAAAAGGTATTACTAATAATAACAAGAAAATTAGAAAAAAGAGCTGGAAAATCCTGCTGAATTTGAACTAATAGGCGAAGAACTACTCCAATAGTATGTACCAAGGCAGAGTGCATATCCACCTCACTTAACTTTTTTTTTACAAAACATTCAATTGTTCGTGGTAATTAAAAAACACTCATTTAAACTTTGGTGAGAGATTTTTTTTAATACGAATATTTTATTATGAATAGAAAGTTATGAACATAAAATGTGTCACCTTAATGAATATGGTATATTATTTTACCTCCTATACATTTCTTGGAATATGATTGGTTAAAAGCGTCCTCGTGGTATATTATTTTACACAATATGTATTTGATGAATTAACTATTCGTATTAAACTGTTTGTGAAAATAATGGTACGACTGTAATACTGGTCATATTATTTCAATATCTAATGATTATTGTTGTTCAAACATTTAAAAAGTGTACTGTCTAAATATTTAATAATAAATTAAAAGGCTATTTCATAATTATTCATTGTCTTGTAAGGAAAACACCATTAAACTACGTTTAATATTGAAGACGTTTTAGCTTGAACTATAAACACCTATGTGCGAATTTTAAAGTTCACAATGAAACAATCGAAATTCATATCCCTCTCTTTTCTTTTGTATAAGAAATGTTGTTTTCTTAAACCATTTCAAAATCATAGGAATTTTTATTAATAAATGAATAGGTTGATATTACCTGGTCATTTAAGTGCAGAAATAATATTTGTGATGTCACTGTGAGATAATTATAAACAATTTATATCTTTGACGAATAATTGACATTTTACCTGTATCTTTAGGCAAAATTTAACATCGTAATGTCAACCTATTCGTTATGGTTTATGGAACGCCATAGCTGTCTTCCGTTGTTCATATTTAGTTTATGCTGTGATCATTTGATTATTTTCAGCGTTTTTTTTCTCGATTATGAGTGCCCTTTTCATTATGTTCAGTAGTATAAAAATTATGTTGAGCAATAACATCATAATAATTAGTAGAATAATCATTATATTGTGCAGATCTGGTATTATATTCAGCACTTTAATCAATATACTTAGCAGTTTGGGCTTTATGTTCAGTAGGTAAATTATTCTATTGAGTAGATTTGTCTTTATATTCAGTACTTTTGAAAATATCTTCTGTCAACATATTTTTATATTATGTAGATTTCTCATTATGTTGACTACAGAAACCGAAATATTCAGTGGTCAAACACACTTTATAATCAGTACTGTTATCATTATGTTGAGTGAAATAAATATTATGTTATGTAGACTGATCATTATGTTTTGTAAAATAAATATTATGTTCAGTACAAACAACTTTATGATCAGTGGTCAAAATGTTTTATGTTTGGTTCATAAAATATTATACTAGGTGGTTAAGTGCTTCTGTTTAAATAAAGTAATTTGTTTAGTTTACTACTGTTATTATAATTTTATCTTATTGACATGTGACCTGGAAAGGTATTTAAAATCAAAATCTGACATGGAAACTTATTTAAAATCAACATCAGTGTACATGCAATTATGTGATTATGTTTGCTGACATTTCAAATTTGTTTACTGCAAAATAGTTTATGATATTGAGTTTTAGAAATAAATTACTACATGTATAACGATGTCGTTTAAGACAGTTTAAATATGATGAAATTTTAATGGGACATGTACAACATTAATCCGTGTTCTTTTAAAAATAAAATTTACCCAAATAGGATGTGATCTCTTTTGTTGTCGCCTTACGTACTTATAAATGACGATGTTCTATGGATACAAGCAAAATACTTTCTCGTATTTTTTTGTAAAGAAAGGAGAATTTGTTGGGTTTTTTTCATAACAATTATCATGTTACGTAAGGTATTTCCACATAGGTACAAAGCCATCATTGAAAATTAATAAAATAATTTGTCTCGAATTTAACATGCTTCAGAAGATAAAGAAATGAAACTATGGGGTTACACCGTCAGATAGAAAGGAGCAAATAAATCGGCCATCACCTGCAATCGTTTGTCTTTTCTTTATATACAGGTCCATTTCATAATTATCTTGTTCATCTATTATTGTTCATTGTTATTTAAACAAGTTTGTAATGTGTGTGTGTCTTCTGTTATAAAGCTACAAAAATACTGAACTCCAAAGTAAATCAGTCAAACTAGAGGCTCCGAAGAGACTGTGACGGTCACCTGATTCTACTTTGGTTTTGGAAATCATGTAAAAATAGATAAAAATCATAACAGATATCCTAATAATGATTGAGGCCAAATTTGGTTTAATATTGACCCCGTAATTTAATCAAAAGCAGAAGACTTTGGAAAGTTTACAGAAATTACCAATAAATTAATTGAAATTGTAGAAAATGACTTTATAAGGACAATAACAAATCAGCTACAAAGTAACAAAACTTGGCCAGCACCTCAAAAGAAACATTCATACCATGTTTGGTTTCAATCAATTAAGCGGTTTTCTAGAAGAAGACATTTGTATAAATTTCTCATAGGGTCTTTTGTTAAACTAAGTCCCCCGTTGGCAGCCATCTTGGTTGATAGATTTTCTACAAAGTAACAACACTTGTTCTGCACCTCATAAGTAACATTCATGCCATGTTTGGTTCTTCAGTATTTCTTCAAAAGAATACTTTTAATTGTATGTATTTCACATAGGGCGAAAATTGTAATATTAGGGTTTAAAATATGTCTTGTAACTTCCATTTTTGTATCTAATTTATCGTTTTTTGTTTCATATTTACTGTATGAAAAAATGCATTAGGCAACCAGAGTCGGCTGCTAGACACTTGCCTCGAATTTTATTCCATTAAGATATGTATTCATTTACAGTAGGGTACATGTTTAAAAGTAAAAAAAGCAGAACAAGTGCGTTTGGTTAACGATGCAATAAACTTGAAAAACACATATTTTAATAACATTTTAATAAATACCAAAGCAGGAACCGACCGGCAATTTCAATAGCAGTTTCAAAATGGTATGTATATTTGGATACAGGTCCCGATCGGCATATGTAAGTGAGTGTAAGATTCTTAACAGTCTCTAAATTCGATCTGGTACATTTAGCCACCCATCTGTCGATTTCTTGTGTCAGATCATTTGGATATATATGGTAAATCATTCATGTATTCTGTTTCATATGTTGAATAATTTCCGGATTAATCTTATTTACTAGAGCTGGTACGAGGTAATTGCCATATAAACTTATCTTCAGTTCTTCTGGAAATCGCGAATTTAAATGTGAAATTATGTGGTCAATAAAAAGAAGAAAGTAGTTAACGCGGTAATGATCTTCAATACTTTCGACAGGTGTTTTTGCTCTGTGTCTTTGTCTCAAGTTGTGCGCTTCTGGGCTTTGTAAGAACAACGTGATCTTCATTGCCGATGGACACGCTTCTCTCATACAAATCATGAAACTTGGAAGTATGCATTACTTAATTGTTGAATGATATCAAAATGCAAACGTTTTTCACCCCTGCATGCCTAAATTTTTCCATTTTCCTTTTTTTTACTTATTTATTATTTTTTTTGCCAAAAATTCAGACGAGGCAGTTTCGTCTGCCTCATCGGTAGTTACGGCCCTGAACATTCATGCCATGTTTTGTTTCATTCCATCAGTGCTTCTCTAGAAGAAGACATTTGTATGTATTGTCCATAGGGTCCTATGTTAAACGAAGTCTCCCACTGGCGACCATATTGGATGATGGATCGCCTACAAAGTTACAACACTTGGTCAGCACCTCATGAAGAACATTCATGCCATGTTTTATTTCATTCCATTCAGTGGTTCTCTAAAAGAAGACATTTGTATGTATTATCCATAGTGTCCTATGTTAAACTAGGTCCCTACTTGGCGGCCATCTTGGATGTTGGATCGGCTTCAAAGTAACAACACTTGGTCAGAACCTCATAAGGAATATTCATGCCATGTTTAGTTTCCTTCCAACAGTGATTCTCTAGAAGAAGACATTTGAGTGTATTGTCCATAGGGTCCCATGTTAAACGAAGTCCCCCGCTGGCGGCCATATTGGATGATGGATCGCCTACAAAGTTACAATACTTGGTCAGCACCTTATAAGGTACATTCATGACATGTTTGGTTTCATTCCATTCAATGGTTCTCTAAAAGAAGATATTTGTATGTATTTCCCATAGGGTCCTAAGTTAAACTAAGTCACCCTCTGGCGTCCATCATGGATGTTGGATCGGCTACAAAGTGACAACACTTGGTTTAGCATCTCATAAGGAACATGCATGCCATGTTTGGTTTCATTCCATTTAGTGGTTCTCTAGAAGAAGTACAAAATGTAAAAAGTTAACGACGACGGACGACGGACTTCGGGCCAGGTGAGATAAAAAGGGATACCCGTAAAAACTGACAGTATCAAACGTTATCAACCAACGAAACGAGGGAAAACAACTGGCATATTCCTGACTTGGTTAAGACATTTTCGAAGAAACTGGTGGATTAAACCTGATTCTACTGCTAGCTAAACCTCCAACGTGCACGTCGGCTGTTTATAGTTCCGTTATATTGACAAAATTGATATGATAGAGTTATGTTTTTTCTTCAGAAATGATGTATATTAGACGTCTCTGTACTTTTGTTATACCTAAAACTGAGGTTGGAGAGTTGACCACTAAAAGACAAGCTTCATTCCGCCAGTTATTCATATGTCTTTCTCTCCTTATGTGTCTCACCAGTATGATGAATTTTAATAAACCACACGTTGCTTAAAATGTCTCGTGTAATCTCCCGCTATCTTTGCACTCCGCATTTTCCATGAAATCATCAGAGAAACAGAGTCTACCCCTCTACCCCTGTTGACTGCAATATTTATCCACTCTCGATTGTAATTCAAATATTATAACAATCTTTATTGGATATATATCATAATCAGGGCCATCGCAATCTTTTCTTAAATTCATAGTATCCTAGCCCAAAGTGTGTAGTTTAAGTTTCTAACAATATTTTGGCTTATTTCTGAGCAAGTTTCAAATTATAAACGCCTGAAGAATGCCAAAAGCAAAGATTAAAAAAAATGTCAACATTTTAATACTTAAATGAAAAATGAATAAGAAGGACATTGTCAAACAAAACCAAAATTATATCAGAAGTTAAACTATATGTATTTTCTTTTAGATACAAATGTAATCGTTTCGGTTAACAATGTCTTCCGATGTAAAAGAAGTAAGTTTACGAAGGGTTTTAATTGATCCTAAGATTTTGATGTTTATTTGAATCAGGCTAAAATACTACAAATATCATACAAAAGTAGATGTAGTATACTATAAATACAAAAGAACTTCATTTTGGCACATCTAATTAAAAATTAAGAAGTATTGACTCCCTAAGTTTGCATTATTTGTGTTGTAACGTCAGTTTTGGTCAAATGTTCAATAATTTAACAGTTTTTTTCGCATAATTCACTATGGCCATCATCAATGACCTAAAACGTTTTTGTGTCTAGGAATTGAATTTCATCATTGGAAACTTACGGTTACAGAACATTTTAGATCTTAGGTTGCGACCAAGGGTTTTCTCAAACGTTTAGGTCCGAAAAATGCCTAAATCATCGTTTTTGACAATATATAAATTCAAAATGTGTTTATTTGGAGCCAAGAGTTTCCTCCTATGAAGAGATTTATTTAAACAAAGAAGTAAGGCTTTTGAAAAAGATCCATTTAAGAACCAAATTAGGGCCATTTTCAAATTTTCTGACATTTTTTAGATTATGACCCTGTGATTCAACAAACATGGAAAAATGGTCCTACCTCTGAATTTTGTTCTGACTAAATGTGGCCTTAACAAGATACATAAAAATTCATTTGTCTTTCATTTTTGTTGTAGTAAATTGTAGTAAATACCTAAACCCCTTAATTTTTCACCATTTTACTTTGCTCTCAAAGCACGGAGAGCGTGTTTCTTCATATAGAAAAGGAGATAAATAAGCATCACAAAATCTTTTTGATCAATAACTTTTAACTGGTTCATTCAATTCTCCTCGGTTTTCTTTCTTTTTTTTATTTTTAATTCCTTTTAACACTCTTTTTTACATTGGATATTGTTTCAATTCTTAGGCCTGCACCCCATGGCCTATATTCATTTGTAAAATTCGGTCAAACATGTTAATAAAATTCTAACTTCGGTTTCAAATAGTTAGTTTAAATTGATAACGGTACAATATTTAATTTAATGTTAAGGGCTCTGCCCCTTAAAATTGACTATTCTAACTATTTGCTATATATATAACAAAGGTTTATGTAAAAGTAACATTTTGGATTTGGATTTCTTTTCTTAAAAGGCGGAGTTTTCCAGTATATCAACATAATAGAAACCATTTACCCCCCTTGGGTTGAGTTTCTCCAATGCATAATTATATGAATACATTTTTACCGTATATTTACTTGCACAATTATATATGTTGAATATATATTATGGTCCGGTAAATACTTGTTGATTAATTTGTCCTCGATTGCTTTTTTTCATACACTGATATTTACGTTTGTCATTCTGAGATATTTACATAATGTTCTGAATATGTCATGAGAAATTATAGATTTTTAATTTTCAAGTAACTGCCAAAACCATAGGTTAAATAATCCATAACAACCTTTCTTAAACATTCTCATATTAATATTGTTTTAAATACATCTGTGTTTTCTTTATTTTCAAAAATATAGTGAACATTCGAAATAGAGTGAACATTCAATTGTTATTTTTCAAATATTGAATTTAATAAAGCATTTAGCGCTATTGTTTGAAAACTTCAAACGATACAATATATACATATATATAATATATGGAAGGTCGTACGGTGACCTATTATTGCTTACATCTACGTCATTTGAACGTTTAGTCCAACAACGATTTCATTTTGCAAATGAAAATAAAACTAAATACATGTTATATGCGTTGGAAGCGCTTTCTGGATCTACTTTCATCATGAACACTCAAATCCAAAACATTTGAAGGTCAAGAATGTATAAGACCTTTTACTTAAAAGTAATCAATCCGATAATTTACTGAAATAAACTTTAAAGACAGAAAGTGGCTGATATGTGGTCTTTACAGACCCCCATCCCTCAATGATAATTTATTTATTGAAGACTTTAATAAAACATTTGATAAAATATCTGAAAAATATGACAATGTTATTATTATTGGTGATCTAAATTACAATTGTTTAGATGAAGAAAAATGTATACCTCTAATAAATATGTGTGATGTTTTTGATTTTACAAACATAGTTAAAAAAGCTACATGTTTCACAAAAAATGCATTACCAACTTTACTTGATGTTATCCTGACAAACAAACCAATTTTTTGTCAAAATGTATCTAATTTTAATTGTGGGCTTAGTGATTATCACAACATAATTTCGTTTCAGTTAAAAGGTTTTGTGCCTAAAACTAAAAAGGAATTTATAAATTACAGAAGTTTTAAAAGTTTTGATCAGGAAAAATTTGTGCATGAACTAAATTGTGTAAATTTTGATAACTTGCTGTCAGTTGATGATGTCAATGAAGCGTATTCAAATTTTCAATCTGAATTTGTTAACATCATTGACAACCATATACCAATGAAAAAAAGAAGATCAACAGTACTCGGCACCTGCACCCTTTATGAATAAAGATCTAAGAAGTGCAATCTACAAAAAAAAATGTACCATAACAGATTTCTTAAAAACAAAAGTGATGCCAACTGGGAGTTATACAGAAAACAGAGAAATACTGTAACAAAAATAAAAAAGAGCCCAATGTAAAACATATTTTTATGAAAGAACTGCTGGTGGTCCAAAATCAACAACATTTTATTCAACTATTAAACCATTTTTATCAAATAAAAATATTAAATCAAACAATAACATAATTTTATATGAAAATGATTAAATTCTCAGTGATCCTAAAGAGGTATCAGAAATTTTCAATAAATTTTTCATAAATGTGACTAAAGATATAGGAGATAAAAACATTAAAATAGACAGAAATCATCCAAGTATAATAAAAATTAAAGAAAATAAAAATGATTATGAGTTGAATTTTAAACCTGTAACAGAAGAGTTTGTGAGTAAACAAATAAATAGGTTAAAGATAAGAAAAGCCACTGGATATGACAATATTTCACCAAAAATTATAAAATTGGCACAGCCAGTAATATCAAATCCTATTAAAATCTTAGTAAATAAATCAATTGAAAGCTCAATTTTTCCTGATAATCTTAAAGCTGCTCAGGTTTCCCCACTTTTTAAAAAGAATAACTCTCTTGATAAAGAAAACTATAGACCTGTAAGTGTGTTACCATGTATTTCTAAAATTAACGAAAGAGCCTTTTCTCTGAAGCATTGAAAAGTTTCTGCAGGCTTGGTGTACGTTTTCATTAATTTTGGAAGCGTTTGTATTCGTATGTAATAACGACTGTCAAGAAAGTCCAAATTCGGCGTTTTGAGAAAATTTATATGTTCAATTTAGGGAGGTACATGCATTGTTTTAGATATATAAGGCGAAAAAGATCGTGAATTACGTCAGTTGAACCTGAATATATCATCCAGCCATCGTATCTAAATATTGAACACATCAATATTTGTTTTCGATAAGTCAAGTTTTGTTAAACATTTTCCAGTATTTAGTAAATTCTTAGGTCGTGTATTTTCATGTATATTTCTAATAAAACGGTTCAACAAATAATTTCTTTAAAATGTACGATTGTTCTTTAGAAATAATTTTTGATCAGTATCGTCACCGACATTGTTTTACTGTTGATTTTCTCGACCTTTTTTTTTTATAAAAGAGGGACTTTTCTTATGTTCTCGCGTCATCGGTTTTGCAACTATTGTGCTCGATTCACTGGTATCGTAGTTCGATGACCATGTGTGAAGTAAGTTTCTAACAATATTCTGTCTTATTTCCAAACAGGTTACAAATTAAAACGTCTGAATAATGTCAAAAGCCGAGATTAAAAAAAAAGCTGAATGGCAGCATTTTAGTATTTATCCCAAAAATTGTATATATGAAGGCTGAGACTACTAGGTATGTGTTATAGTAGTCTCAGATGAAGGACATTGTCAAACAAAACCAAAAACATATCGGATGTTAAACTATGTATTTTCTTTCTGATACAACAATCGTTTCGGTTAAAGATGTCCTTAGATGGGAAATTTGACAAAAACATGTAAAATATGCAATTTTGTTTCAAAACACATTCCACAACAATTTCATGTAGCGCTAAACATATATAAATAGCATTTTGAGTTTATGGAAATATGTACAATTATTAAAAAAATATTTGAAGTATATGAAATAGACTCTTTATCATTCAGTATCCATTAGGAATTGACAACTTTTAGATTATAACCCTGTGATTCAAAATCCATTGGAAAATGACCCTACCTCTTAAATTTTTAATGGACACATTAACAATCTTTCAGAAAAATGACAAAAAAATATATGGCATGAACACTGTAATATCATACTCAGTTTTCTGACTAAATGTGACCTTAAAACTGTTTGTTATATGAGAGACCTTTAAAAATTCATTTGTCTATTGTTGTTATTTTAGTAAGTTGTATAGTAAATCACCAAATCCTTAATTTTTTCCACCATTTTTCTTTGCTCGCAAAGCACGTAGAGTTTTTTCCCCCAAATAGAAAAAAAAAAGACAAATAAGCATCACCCTGTATTGTTGATTAGCAAACTCAGACTGGTCCATTAAATTCAACTCGTCTTGCTTTATTTTTTTGTTGTTGCTTTTAACACTCTTTAGAACATTGGATATTGTTTTAAAAACTTAGGCTTTGTAAAATTCGGTCAAATGTTAATAAAATTCTAACTTCGGTTTCCAATAGTTAGTTTAAATTGACAACGATACAAGATTTAATTAAATGTTCTAGGCTCTACCCATTTAAATTGGCTTTTATAACTGTTTTCTAAATAACAAAGGTTAATTTTGAATTTTGATTTCTTATCTTAAAAGGGGGAGTTTTCCAGTAGATCAACATAATAGAAACCATTTACCCCCATTGAGTTGAGTTTCTCCAATGCATAAGTATATGAATACATTTTTACCGTATATTTACTTGCACAATTATATGTTGAATATATACTGTGGTCCGGAAAGTACTTAATTAATTTGTCATCGATTGTTTTTTTTTTATTATACATTGGTATTTACGTTTGTCATTTCGAGTTATTTACATAATTTTATGACTGTGTCATGAGAAAATATCAATTTCGATTATCAAGTGGCTGCCAAAACCCTAGGTTAAATAATCCATAACAACCTTTTATAAATATTCCCATATTATTATTGTTTTAAATACATAGATCATGATCTGTGTTTTCTTTATTTTCATAAATATAGTGAACATTCGAAACAGAATGAAAATTCAATTGTTATATTTCAAATATTGAATTTAATAAAGCAAATGGCAGCTTTTGTTTGAAACTTCAAACGTTACAATAATACATAATATATTGAAGGCCGTACCGTACGATGACCTATAATTGCTAACATCCATGTCATTTGAACGTCTCATTAGCAATCATACCACATCTCCTTATTTTCATGTATATATAATACATTTGTAAAGGACGTTATGAAGAAAATACGACTGACTGTCCAACAACGATTTCATTTTGCAAATGAAAATAAAACTAAATATACAATATTAGGTCAATGTCAGAAAAATATCAACTTTTTTGTATGAGGCTGAAAAACTCGGGAAGGGCGAGGTTCTACCGAACTCTTCCCCAGTTTTGCGCCGAGTACAAACAAGTTGATATTTTTCTGACATTGACCTAATATTGTTTTTATACTGCAACTTAAATTAATAAATTCATAGCTATTTAAATTGTAACACAAATTTCAAACTTATTTTCATCCCTTGATGAACCCCTGACTGTGGAAAAGGTGTTCCATGATGAAATTGACATTGCACAAAATATAGCTGTGTTACTATATTTAGGAAATAAACACAACTAGTTGCAGTATAATACATTTTATGCGTCCGAAGCGCTTTCTGTATCTACCTTCACCAGGAACACCCAAAGCCAAACCATTTGAAAGTCAACCATGTATAAGACCCGAAACTTTTGAAAAGCGATATATATTTTTTAACCAAATAATAATAAAAAAACCAATCTAAGGTCAACTTTACCTGAGGGAGTTGGAACCTTTGTTTCATGATAATTTCAAAATTTATCAACTGAGTATGTAAGCGAAGCAAATAAAATTGAGAATGGAAATGGGGAATGTGTCAAAGAGACAACAACGCGACCAAAGAGCAGAAAACAGCTCAATGACTACTTTTATGGATGCTCAACAGATATGATAAACTTTTATTCTTTTGCCATTCAAAGAGAGAGAGAAAAAAAAACGTTTTCTTAAACTTCGAGTTGCATTAAGGGATCGTTTCAGCATTATTTAATGACATTTAATTTAATTCAACCTTCAATGAAAATAAATGTGATTTAAAAGAAAATGTTCTTTTATAATTTTATGAAATAACCTGCATTATCTGACTAATAGTGGGTGAAAATATTACGAAATGTATGGATTTTGAATTTGGATATGCTTTTATTGACTTTCTATAATCAAATTTAAATATAATCTGGATGCATTCAAGGTTTAAGACTGGAAGACAGAATCCGTTTATATTGGTTTTTTTGTCGTCTTTGCATGAAAATAAAAACTATTTTTCAGATTATCGTATATACTTTGTCGTAAAGATACTATAGAAAGAAGGAAACACTATATACAAAGTTATATGATACAAAATTTAACTCAATAAGACAGTAACTCCACATCACAAGCAATTTATGGAGAAGATTTCATAGGTATATATTTTACTTATGTCTATCTTTTTTTTGTGTGGGCAAATACAATATGCTTAAACTAAATAACAAGCAATTGAAAAAAAATACCTAGAGATTATTAAAGTGTTACGTATCTAATCATGAAATTTTGTCAAGCTTTATATTTTGTAAAAAAAAATGTAAAAAAAACGGAGGAAAGCTTCTTTCTTGAACCTTCATTGCCAACAAAGGTCTTGTTGCCGTTTATTTCGGCATGATCCTTCATCATTATATTACATAATCAACTATAAAATTCCTTTAAGATCACTTTGTTCCAGTTATTCCTTATGCCTATACCGTACCTATTGCTAATAAGATCTTCATCTACAAGCTTATGTTGCAGAATCTCAACATTGACGACTTTTAAAATCCTCCGGAATGCATCTGTGCAGATCCTCAATTCTTATATGATTGTTGATTGATTGATTGTTGGTTGCTTAACGTCCAGTGGCAAATATTTCATGCATGTCCAGGACGAGAACAAGTTAACAATAATATACAATAGGTAATTTTTTGTAATAATAGAGGCCATCTGGGATGATGGTCGGGGAAATTTGGACTGCCAATGGAAAATGAGGGTATATTGGATAGGGACAGAAATTTTGCCTTGCAACAGGCCACCTACGGACCCCTCAAAGAGTTGTTGCAAGGGTTCTTAACGTGCAAAGAGCGTGGCACTCTCTTTACACGAGGCATCGGATTTAACGTCCCCATTCTGACCGGACGTGGCTGAAAACTTGATACATCCCGCACAGCCAAACGGACGCCCCACTTTGGCAAGCGTTTTATTGCCGGTCGGAAGAACCAAGTGACCATATTTCTATTCCCCAGTCACCCTTGGGGGCCAATTCTTATACATTTGAGACATGTTGGTTAAGTTTGAAGTTGGTGTGATTGCATCTTTATGATGAACTACCTTGACCAATAATTTAAACTGATATAAGACGGACGATGAGACAAACGCACGGGCGGACATACGAAAGGACCAGAAAACATCATGCCCCCTACTACTTGGGCATAACAAGTAATAGTTCACTCTTTGTTATACCGAGGTCGTGCACGAAGATGTTAAGCAGGAAATAACAAGTTTATCCATAACGAGATCATCATTTTTATCGCCCTTTTTCGGGCAAAAATTGAAAGCTTAGTATTCAGATGTTTTGTAGACTCTTTGGTGAAAATTGCCATTTTAATGTCGCATTTAAATTGAAAAAATGGCAAAGATTCAAAATATTTAACACACGATTTTCAATATCTATCATACCATCCTACTCGTCTGATGCGGAGACATACGAATGTTACCATTTGTGCTATAGTGTTCCTACTGGTACCAAATTTAGAGGCATTGAAACATCAAATCATTTGAAGTGTACTTGCTGTGTCGCTCACCTTGGTCTATATGCATATTCAACACATGACTCTCTCCAACATCGTAGGCGAGAATAGACTTTATGACAAAAATCTTTGTTTTGTTGATCTTGTATTGCTGATCATTTAGTCCGTCTAGTTTCTCTCTATCTTCTTTAGTTTTTGCTCAAAACACAAAAGAAGGTAAAAAAAAATCCTAAATTAAGGGCAATCACTCCTATAAAGAGTGACAGTCTACTAACTATATCGGCAAAATTTGACTTGTTAGTTCAATTCAATTCTTTATTTACACTCAGACACAACATATGTGTTACATGAGGACAAATTACAAATCAAATGCAATAAATGACAGAATAGACAGGAAACTAATAACAAAAGTGTACTTTCTAAATTAAGATCATAAAACTTGTAAGATACATGCATCATACTAAATGAAAGTAGATAGTTTCTTGATAAATATAGCTAAATTATTCAATAACTGACAGTGACACAATGACAGCATCTTTTGCATTTTCAGTACAGATGGGTATGTTGTATAATATTTCGGTATATATTTCTTCCGAAGTTCAGTAATAGTACTATTATTACATACATATAAATAATGATATTCATCACCAATACATTCATTACATAAGGTACATATGTGATCGGTTCTAGCGATGTTGTACCATCTGCCAGTTTCCATAGGAATTTTAAGATTGCATGTTCTCAGTTTTGAAATTCAGATTCTTTTATCCTCTGGAAAACGTAGACGAGTTATCAATATTACTGAACCACTTTTGAAGAAACTGATCTTCAGAAGAATCTGTTTTATAACAGGTTTGATAGTTAAATAATCATAGTGTTGGTTGAAAATAGTAGATCTTGTCTTGCTAATCAATTTTGCTTATTTAAGTTTCCATCTATCTATTATAATTTCTATCATATAAGGGGTCATCCATAATTGTCAACCATTTTCCAAAGTGTACAAAACGTACACTTTTTCAGACCCCCCACCCTCCCTCAAAAAGTGTACATCAACCATTTTCAGATTTCAAGAGAAGAATCAGTCATTCTTAATAAAAAGAAGATCCTGTCTATTATATTTTAGTTTAATATACATGATATAGAAATTTGCATCGAAAAAAAACTAAAACATATCTAACTGTTTTATTTGATGACATCTATCTGTGATGCTTTTGTTTTGTCAGAATAAAGAGTACACAAATTAGTGTTTCCCCTATCACACAGTGGGAAATAATTCCAAAAAAAAAGGGCACCTACAGCATGCAAAAGATTAACAAAAGGGCACATAAATTATGCTAAGAATCAAAGAAAGGGAAATGGAAATGCATGGTTATATTGTATTGGTAAAGTATGGACTGACAGTTGTTGATGGAATCAGAGCTCAAGACAGCAATCAATAAAAGTGTAATGTTTTAAAACATTTTGAGTTTTTAAATTTCCCGCCTGTATTTCTATTTAAAAGGTCCCTGTAAATATGCCATTCATGGCACTATTATCGTTAATGTGTATATACTGTAACGTGTACATATATTGGATATTTTTTAAGTTAAGGTTAAACTTCATATGGAGGTGCTCCTAATTAAAGGAGGCTTATACTAAGAAAAACAAGTTTACTTCTGGTTTACTGGTTTACTATTTTGGAATGCATTACTAGGAAATTAATCGAAGGACCAGTTTAAAATCTTTTCACAAAATGGTGTCTTGTCAAAATCAAAACATTTAAAAAAGAATTTAGCATGCTAGTGTTTCCATCAATTTTGAACAGAGTAAAACGATATCGATCAATAATAAAGCAGGTGAAATTGACAATCGGGGGTACTGAGAAATGCTTGCAAACTTTTTGTTGAAATAATTTTACTAGTTCATATTTTTGAACATGTTGAAAGATTTAGTTTTCATATGAATTGATCTGTTAATCGTTGAAACCCGATTGAGTAGAATTATGATATCGAAATCAATATCAAGTGAAAATAATTAAGAGGAAATAAGAAGAGAAACACACCCAAGCCAATTCTCGATTTTATAAATCGACTTTCCCTACGGAAACGGTATAAATTCCGGAAATAAAAAAAAAGCGTACGGTAAAAATGTTGATTTTTTAACCCCCTCCCCCCAAGTGTACGTTTTGTACACTTTGGAAAATGGTTGACAATTATGGATGACCCCTAAGGCACAATGCAAAAACAGTGGTAAAAATCGTCATTAAAGGGTAATAACTCCAAAAAGGAGTAATCAAACGATTTCCACCATAATGTAGTAATTGTAGATCTTGTCGTGCTGATAATTTTTGCCTATTTAAGTTCCTATTTATCTATTAAATTTTTTAAGATATAAGGCAAAACGCAAAAATTTGGTAAACATTTGTCATCAAAGGACCATAACTCTAATAAGGAGTCGACTGACGATTTCAATCATTAGACTTATTTGAAGAAAATGTCTAGCTGATCATTTTTGCATTTGAAGTTTCTCTCTATCTATTATAGTTTTTAAGATAAAAGACAAAAATGAAAAAAATGGTAAATTTGTTGTTCAAAGGCAATAACTCCTATAAGACATCGTCTGACAGTTTTTACATAAATTGACAATAGGTGGAGCTCAACATTCTGAACATTTCTGCCTTGTCAGATTTAGCCTAATTATAAAGAAAGGCAACAGTAGTATACCGCTGTTCGAAATTCATAAATCGATTGAGAAAAAAAACAAATCCGGGTTACAAACTAAAACTGAGGGAAACGCATCAAATATAAGAGGAGAACTACGACACAACATTAAAATGTAACACACACATAAACGAACTATAATATAACAATGGCCATTTTCCTGACTTGGTACAGGACATTTTAAGAAAAAAATGGTGGGTTGAACCTGGTTTTGTGGCATGCCAAACCTCCCGCTTTTATGGCAATGTTAAATATAACATTAAAATGACAACATTACATGACAGGTCTACAATACAAATAAATGGGAGAACACATATGACAGAGAAAACCACGCATAATAGGTAACAAAAGGTACCAGGTTTAAAATTTAATACACACAAGACTAACCAGTGACGCTCAGATGAAAAAAGTTCGAAAGCAAAATCAAGTACAAAGTTGAAGAGCACTGAGGACCAAAAGTTCCAAAAAGTTGTGCACAATACGGCTAGGGTTTTCTGCTTGGGATAAGAACATCCTTATTATTTAGAATAATTCATACTTTTGCAAACAGTAAATTTTATGAAATGACTATATAATAGATATACATGATAAAACCGAAGTGGTGACTAACTACATAATAAAAACGGATACATTACATAAAACAACCTAAACCAGCACATAAAAATACACAGCCGAGTTAGCCAAAGCCATCAACGCACAAAGTGACGTCACATTTGAATTTCTAAAAAGATTTCCCAAAAATAAGATAGAATTAGGATAGAATTCAAGATTAGATTTGTAAGACTGATATAACATTTATTAATAACAATGAAAATTACAATACTAATTAATATCAAATTGTGGAAGTAATTAGATAATTAATTGTATTATCTAGCTATGTCGGTGTTTCTTCTGAATCAAACTGTAAACCAAATATATCGTATAAACTAAAATCTAATAAATGAACTGGATGATTAATTATCTTTACCATTACACACGAAAACAACAGAAAAAAATAAGATTTACAACTACTAACATTAAGACATTTGACAAAATCCGATGAGAATAACAAATATAACGGTTTTCAAAATAATAGACAAAACTTGCATTTTACCCCTATGTTCTATTTTTAGCCATGTCGGCCATCTTGGTTAGCAGGCGGGATCATCGGGCACATTTTTAAAACTATATACCTTAATGATGATTGTGGCCAAGTTTTGTTAAATTTGGCCCAGTAGTTTCAGAGGAGAAGATTTTTGTAAAAGTTAACAAACGACAACGGACGACGACGACGACGGACGACGATGGACGACAAGTGATGAGAAAAGCTCATTCAATAAGTGATTAGTTTTCATGCATAGAATATTTTCCATTCAAAGGTATAATATGGTAAGTCGTAAAAAAACGACTTTTTAATTTGACATATCTAGAAACACATATTCATATTTGTGTTATAAAATTCATGAAATGAAATTTATTGAAGGATATACCTCCAGCAATATATGAGGTTATAGATAGGTTTAAAGGGCATGTTCTCAGGATGCCTGTATCCAATATAACCAGGATAGCTCTTAGAAGGACACCACAGGGGAAGAGACCAAGAGGAAGACCCTTAACCACCTGGCGTCGAACGGATTGAAGCAGAACTGAAGGAGCTAGACATGACCTGGGGAGAAGCCGAAACAACGGCTAAAGACATTACTGGATTGCGAAATCTTGCTGCGACCTTATGCTCCGACCGGAGCGAAGAGGATAGGTAGGTAGGTAGATGGGTTTACAGAATAGAGAATAATGGACAAAACGTGCTGAATTAAGTGCAAAATAAATAAAGAACAGAGAATAACGGGGTGCCAAAATATAAAGAATAGAGAATAATGGTGTGATAAAATATAAAGAATAGAATAGAAACGAAATTAGTTATTTTTTCAATATGTTTGTGTGTGTATTTTTGTTTGTTCAGATTTACAATATTGTACCTTTATGTAAAGATAGAGCTAATACATAGGTTAGCCTGCTGTCAAATCGAATTCAATTCCATATGAATATTGTTTAACTAAACTAACTTTTTACGTCAATAGGTTATGACGTATCATTTTCTTTGACAATTTTAAGTTTTGCAGTCAGACCAGTATGATACTTGTTTAATCATGGCGACATTGTGTTTATAATTCTTGCTGTGACATTCAAGTTTGTCATTGCGTTTCGTTTGCTTTCCTTAGAATTCATATATTAATTATTAGTTTTTTTTCTGGATACCAAACACCCACTTTTCAATTGTTCAGATTGTGTTGGTTTATTTGATTCGTATGACGGTTGCCGCCTTTTAAAATCCATTTTAACTATGTTTCCGTTGTCCTGAAAGAAGTTCATGCAAATGGAAAGTTGAGTTCGAGTATATATTTTATTTGCTTAAGATTTAAATGACACAAGGTACATGATGTAAATAAATTGTAACATGTAGACAGAAAATGGTGATAGGGGTCTGATTTTTGGCAAGGAGATTCTTGATATATTGGATATCAATAGGAGAGCTTCTTTTTTTTTTTTTGGTCAGAAATTCAGGAATTTTTCACATGATAATAATAGACATCTAGAGGGCAATATACAGTCGGCAACAATAGACATCTAGAGGGCAACATACAGTCGGCAACAATAGACATCTAGAGGGCAATATACAGTCGGCAACAATAGACATCTAGAGGGCAACATACA
This sequence comes from Mytilus galloprovincialis, assembly GCA_037788925.1. Classification (NCBI taxonomy): domain Eukaryota; kingdom Metazoa; phylum Mollusca; class Bivalvia; order Mytilida; family Mytilidae; genus Mytilus; species Mytilus galloprovincialis. The sequence goes on along the minus strand of CM075342.1, from coordinate 44,657,365 downwards.
GTCAGCAACAATAGTCATCTAGAGAGCAACATACAGTCGGCAACAATAGACATCTAGAGAGCAACATACAGTCGGCAACAATAGACATCTAGAGGGCAATATACAGTCGGCAACAATAGACATCTAGAGGGCAATATACAGTCGGCAACAATAGACATCTAGAGAGCAACATACAGTCGGCAACAATAGACATCTAGAGGGCAATATACAGTCGGCAACAATAGACATCTAGAGGGCAATAGACATCTGGAGGGCAATATGCAGTCAGCAACAATATACATCTAAAGGGCAACATACAGTCGGCAACAATAGACATCTAGAGAGCAACATACAGTCGGCAACAATAGACATCTAGAGGGCAATATACAGTCGGCAACAATAGACATCTAGAGGGCAATAGACATCTGGAGGGCAATATGCAGTCAGCAACAATATACATCTAAAGGGCAACATACAGTCGGCAACAATAGACATCTAGAGGGCAACATACAGTCAGCAACAATAGTCATCTAGAGAGCAACATACAGTCGGCAACAATAGACATCTAGAGAGCAACATACAGTCGGCAACAATAGACATCTAGAGGGCAATATACAGTCGGCAACAATAGACATCTAGAGGGCAATATACAGTCGGCAACAATAGACATCTAGAGAGCAACATACAGTCGGCAACAATAGACATCTAGAGGGCAATATACAGTCGGCAACAATAGACATCTAGAGGGCAATAGACATCTGGAGGGCAATATGCAGTCAGCAACAATATACATCTAAAGGGCAACATACAGTCGGCAACAATAGACATCTAGAGAGCAACATACAGTCGGCAACAATAGACATCTAGAGGGCAATATACAGTCGGCAACAATAGACATCTAGAGGGCAATAGACATCTGGAGGGCAATATGCAGTCAGCAACAATATACATCTAAAGGGCAACATACAGTCGGCAACAATAGACATCTAGAGGGCAACATACAGTCAGCAACAATAGTCATCTAGAGAGCAACATACAGTCGGCAACAATAGACATCTAGAGAGCAACATACAGTCGGCAACAATAGACATCTAGAGGGCAATATACAGTCGGCAACAATAGACATCTAGAGGGCAATATACAGTCGGCAACAATAGACATCTAGAGAGCAACATACAGTCGGCAACAATAGACATCTAGAGGACAATATACAGTCGGCAACAATAGACATCTAGAGGGCAATATACAGTCAGCAACAATAGTCATCTAGAGGGCAACATACAGTCGGCAACAATAGACATCTAGAGGGCAACATACAGTCAGCAACAATAGACATCTAGAGAGCAACATACAGTCGGCAACAATAGACATCTAGAGGGCAACATACAGTCAGCAACAATAGACATCTAGAGAGCAACATACAGTCGGCAACAATAGACATCTAGAGGGCAAGATACAGTCAGCAACAAAAGTCATCTAGAGGGCAACATACAGTCGGCAACAATAGACATCTAGAGGGCAAGATACAGTCAGCAACAATAGACATCTAGAGGGCAATATACAGTCGGCAACAATAGTCATCTAGAGGGCAACATACAGTCGGCAACAATAGACATCTAGAGAGCAACATACAGTCGGCAACAATAGTCATCTAGAGGGCAACATACAGTCGGCAACAATAGACATCTAGAGGGCAAGATACAGTCAGCAACAATAGACATCTAGAGGGCAATATACAGTCGGCAACAATAGTCATCTAGAGGGCAACATACAGTCGGCAACAATAGACATCTAGAGGGCAACATACAGTCAGCAACAACAGTCATTTAGAGGGCAACATACAGTCAGCAACAATAATCATCTAGAGGGCTACATACAGTCAGCAACAACAGTCATTTAGAGGGCAACATACAGTCAGCAACAATAGTCATCTAGAGGGCAACATACAGTCAGCAACAACAGTCATCTAGAGGGCAACATTGCAACAATAGACAGGATGCCAGTACACTAATTCTAGTCTGCGCAAGTCTGCGTTTGGTATTTACAAGAATCAGTGTTTATAGATGACAATTATTTTTTTTATATTATTAGAATAGTTTTAGTACCCCCATAGATATATGGTCATCCCTGAACTTCTAACATATGGCAGTAAACCCTTTGCTAAAGTGTTTGACATTTGTTCGGCTGTTTGGGATGTATAAATAGTATAAAGTTTTGACATTTGTTCGGCTGATTGGGATGTATAAATAGTATAAAGTTTTGACATTTGTTCGGCTGTTTGGGATGTATAAATAGTATAAAGTTTTGACATTTGTCCGGCTGTTTGGGATGTATAAATAGTATAAAGTTTTGACATTTGTTCGGCTGTTTGGGATGTATAAATAGTATAAAGTTTTGACATTTGTTCGGCTGTTTGGGATGTATAAATAGTATAAAGTTTTGACATTTGTCCGGCTGTTTTGGATGTATAAATAGTATAAAGTTTTGACATTTGTTCGGCTGTTTGGGATGTATAAATAGTATAAAGTTTTGACATTTGTCCGGCTGTTTGGGATGTATAAATAGTATAAAGTTTTGACATTTGTTCGGCTGTTTGGGATGTATAAATAGTATAAAGTTTTGACATTTGTCCGGCTGTTTGGGATGTATAAATAGTATAAAGTTTTGACATTTGTTCGGCTGTTTGGGATGTATAAATAGTATAAAGTTTTGACATTTGTCCGGCTGTTTGGGATGTATAAATAGTATAAAGTTTTGACATTTGTTCGGCTGATGTATAAATAGTATCAATACACAGCCACATCAGGATGGAATGTTCATGTTATCCGATGCTTCGTGTTGGGAGTTTGGACAACAGCAACAATCTATGCACATTTAAGACCCCTTAGGTTATCTGTTGCAAAGCAATTTTGTTTTTTCCCTATCCAACATACATGTGCCTTAATTTGTTTCAGTGGAATTCAAAGTTTCCTGTCTATGAAAATATTACTTAAGTAATTTGGTTCCAAAACGGGGAATAAATGGTTTATATCAGGATAAATTTGTGAGTATTTCCAGGAAATATATACATTGCTCAATATATTTTGCATAATTTTGTTGGGTTTTTCTTTATTGGGGAGAGGAATTTGGGCTAGGAATGAAGAAGTGATTGTTTGCATATGATACATGTATTAGTATGTCCTGAAAAAAATAAACTTTAATGTATATATTTGGCATTATTGTGTTGGATTTATGCTTCATTGTTAAATTTTGTTTTAGCATTCTTTTCGTCAGTTATTGCACAAGGTCATGTTTTTTTCATAGAAATTTTGACCTTGAAGCCTAATTCCAAAAAACCAATATAATTTTAGACTACCACCGGAAACCGCTATCTCCAAAACATGTGCAATAATTTTGCCTAACAACTGGCCACTTATGGGCCACTCAAGATGAGCTGTTCAGAGGGTTCTTTAACGTGCATAGAGCGTGGTATTCTCTAAACACGAGATCTCGGATTTAACGTCCCCAACTGACGGACACATTATATATACTAAAACATAAAATAAACAATAACATTTATAGTAGTGATTCCTTCACTTTTAATTACAAATTAAACAGTATTTCCATCTCGAAACATAAACTCAAAACACAATCTTCTATAAGTGTCCATTTAACTTATTAAACAAAAGTCCAGCTTCCTGCTTATGGCGTGCACTAAATTCGGGGCACCGTCCGATAACTAATCTTCAACCTCTCTAGTTGATATATATGATTAAAAGTAAGTGTTTAAAAGTCATCTCCCTCTTCTACTTCACTTTCTGATACAAGAATGCTTGATATTGTGTCCGTCTGGTGTACAACATGGAAACTGTCCATAAATGTGAATAAAACTAAAGTCGCTCATTTTCGACCGCAACTACAGTGACGGCGTGCACAAAGCTGAGTCCACAAACGTAACGTCTTCAAATTACTAAAACAATTTACGACGTCGGCATTTTCCTCCAGAAAACAAGCGCGTAACAAAAACACTGGACACTTAGTTTATCACATAACTTTAAATATTTACGTTCAACATATTTCTTTTTTCTTTCGAACAATAAAGTGCAGCAAATGCACATTCTGGAAATATAAATAGATTTTAATTTATGCTTATTTAATGTTACAAGTTACACCGTATTTTTGCCGTTTTCTATATGCCCGTTTCATGCTTTATAGATTAAATTTTAATCGTTCTGAATTTAACTTTAAATGTATGGAGAATAATCTCGATTATTGTGACTCGTATAAATATCTTGGTGTCTGGATGGATGAACATCTTACATTTACGAAAAACTCAAAAGAATTAGCTAAAGCAGCCAGTCGTGCTCTGGGAAGTTTAATGACAAAAGTGGTATTAGCAGGAGGAATGACTCATAAGGTGTACACTAAACTTTATACAGCTAATTGTTTTACATAAATAAGGTCGTTAGTTTTCTCGTTTGAATTGTTTTACATTGTCTTATCGGGGCCTATTATAGCTGACTATGCGGTATGGGCTTTGCTAATTGTTGAAGGCCGTACGGTGATCTATAGTTGTTAATGTCTGTGTCATTTTGGTCTTTTGTGGATAGTTGTCTCATTGGCAATCATACCACATCTTCTTTTTTATAATTTATACAGCTACGGTGGAACCGATATTACTATACGGTAGTGGCATTTGGGGCACTAAATCGTTTAGTGCTATTTCAGCTGTACAAAACAGAGCCTGCAAATATTTTCTCTCCGTTGGAAAACTGACCTCGAATGTAGCTACTCGCGGTGATATGGGATGGACATCTTGTCACACAAAACAACGAATACATTACTGTAGGCTATTGTGTAGACTTCTTCGCACCGAACAAGATAGAACATCATATAAAATATTGAAATGGACATCTAGGAAGAAAAAGGGCTGGGCTTTTGAAGTTGACAAAATTGTTAATAGTTTAAACATTAGAGATATTGTATACGACTTGTCTTATTCCATAAAAACTGTTATGAGAACTGTTATTGATAAATTGGTAGAACTCGACAATACAGAGTGGCACAGAGAACTTTTCAATGATAGGCGCAATATACAAAATGGTAATAAATTACGCTCATATATATAGACTGTTTAAAAACAATGTAAAAACTGTACCGTATGTTTGCCTAAATATGGCCAGGCCGGAAAGACAAACTATGGCTCTGTTTCGGTCCGGTGCACTACCCCTTGCCTACGAGATCGGCAGGTACTCCAGGCCGCCTATTCCGGTAGAAGAAAGACTCTGACGTCGCGTACGGTGTTGGTGTTAGTTTTGGTAACGTTATTTAGACGTTATTTTTCATGCATTGTATAAATAACGTCGTACTTATTTTTATTTCGTGCAGCTCAATCATACAGCATAATTTATATGAGCGGTTTGCTTGACTTGCTACGTATAGAAGTTGCACACATTTTTTTTAAGTACAGTTAAATTAAAACGGAAAAATAATATTCATTTACATTAGTATCCCCTTGGAGCAAAGATATTTTCTCTTTCTTTTGATTGAAACAGGATATTTTAAAAACAAGTTTAAACCACTGTCTTTTCTGCTGCTTTTTCTTTTAGTTTAAACATATTTATTTATAGTGGATTGGGAAACAAGTTATTACAACTTATATTAATCCGTTTCAACTTTGAGGGTGCGAGTGCTTCCTTGTAGCCTTAGCCTGCTCTTTCCGAAATCTATAAGGGTGAATTTTATGTGCAAGAGATATTGCTCTCTCTTAATAAAACACGGGTCAGTCATTTATCGCCCCCTGCCGACGGACTATCATTGTTTCTCAAGACCATCATACCCGCAAATGGTGTCAAGGGCTTATTCTTTTATCCGCTTTTGATAATTTCCGAAGAAAAATGTTATTAGTTGAATCGTTTGTTTCATCGCCTGTATTAAATGTTCAAAGAATCAACAGTTGAAAGCAAATTCAAAATTAACCACAATAAAATTAATTTAATCAAATTTTCCAATTTCATAAACAAAAAGAAATTTAATCTCAACTATGAACAAAAAAACAGATGGGCGCAGATAATTTTAGCGCAAAACTACTAGGGGACATTTTAGCGCAGACGTTAGAGCCAATTTTAGCGCAGGATTAATCCGTTCAGCTGTATTTTCGATAGCCCATTTTAGCGAAAACTTTCCTAGTTGAATAATACTAAAACCACGAGCATTAATTTATGCTGGTTTAATATTAAAGTTGTATGTATATATATGTTCACGTTGGTTCATCATGGAAATAAAACTAATTATATAGTTGTCACTCAGCTATTTACGTTTTTCTTGATACTATCATCAACTTGCAAACAACAACATATATAAAAATACAATGTATAGGCGAATGTGCTCCACAATCTAGACAAGATAAAGAGAAAAATCAGCAACTTTATCAACAGTATTGTACTGATTGTGCTTGGGTTTTCTCTTCTAGATCTCGCGCATGGGTCTTTGTATTTTAATAAAAAAGTGTGCAAACAAAATAAATATTGAAACAAATATATAAAGAAAAATGCAAGGATGAACTTAAGGATGTTTCATTTATCCTTGAATGTGCCCATCGAAATTGATAAAGAAGCATGCCAGCATTTTTTATCCTTGCATGTTCCTATGTCCCTAGAAACACACTATCCGTTCTTTCTGATTTGCAAATGTGCAATATAAATTTATCCTTTTTCTATTACAATCGTTCGTTCTAAGACACCAGGTCCCATGTATACTGAATAGAGAATCTTCAAACTAGTCCCCCAAACTGCCTCAAATAATAGATAAAAGGGGAGGGAGAGGGTTTCAGAAACATTAAACATGTTAAGAAAGTTTTGAATAAGCATTCAATGACATATTTGTCGCTGGACGTCAGATAAACAATGAATCAATACACAAAAAAATGCGCCAATTTGGGTTACGCAATGTTTCAAACAATCTCATTATTATAATTAAATCATACTATTGGTAGAGAAATTCACAATTTGTTATATCAAATTGACAATTTGTTATTTCTAATTGATAATTTGTTATATCAAATTGATAATCTGTTATATCAAATTGATAATTTGTTATACCAAATTGATAATCTGTTATATTAAACTGATAATTTGTTATATCAAATTCATAATCTGTTATATCAAATTCATAATTCGTTATATCAAATTGGAAAAAGTTAATTAGCATGGCACGTAAAGGCTTCCGCAATTTTCGACGTTAGGCACTACATGTCAAGTTTTACAGAACGTAACGTCAAAACAAGTAAAAAAGCATGGTGTGACATTATGACTAGACAAAAGTAGTCGCTGACTGTGTCGTTAATACTTCCGACATGTGATCGAAAATGGGTTCAAAAAAATCCCTGAACAGTAGATTTTAATGTTATATAGTATTTTTTGTGCTATTATAATTTCAAATCTTCCCCCCTCCAAAACTGTATAATATGACTTATCATACTTGTAACAAAAATGTAAAAAACGGCGTTTTGTGACATTTTGACTAGACAAAAACAAAGAGATCGCGTTTAATTTTTTTTCAATATTTTCTCTTAAAACTTCGACACAATTTTTTTTCATACACTTAAAAAAAAAGTTTTCACGTTTGAATAAAATTTTATATCGTAGAAAAGAATGCAACTGCCTATTACTTTTCATAAGACACTTAACAAATACGCTAAAACGTCAGAAAACGGCGAGTGTGACATTTCAACGGATTTAATAAAATGAACAATTTAGGACATAATTTAAACAATACTTACTAATTGAAGACATAGAAAGTTGTATATTTATTGTATAATTTTGACACAGGAAGGGTGGATATGTAAATTGTGGTTTGGATCTGCAGCATTCGTTCGAATTTTGAAGAGCTCCAAAAAATATGCGAGATTTGGGTTTTGTGACAGAAATACAAATTTCAAAAAATCATTAATTCTGCCACGATCTTTTGAAATGTTGTAACACAACTGTTTATAATTTATTTCCTTATTATATACGGAATAAAAAGATATATCATTTTCGGAATAATCTATTTGAATTACCTTTAAAAATCACTCTTAACTTCACCCCTATCCATATTTTTTTTCAATTTTCGGCTTGACCACAAAACAAAGTGAACTTTTCGTCCTGGTCAGACGCGTCCAGTTAACGATGACGTCATAAATAAAACATACACCATTAACACCAAAGACTACTCTTGTTAGCAGTACAACTTTTTTTTAATAAGTTTAAAAAATGACAAGAATAACTTCAAAGCAACGCTGATCATATGTCGCGGTGTTACTTGTCTACACGCTCAAAATCAGTGTTATTAGGGATCATTTGAGTAACAAAATGAATAAAAGTATTGATTTTTTAAAGGCATATTCCATTTCTACTTTTAATTACGCACATTTTGATATTTACATTTATATAGTTATCAATTCCGAAACTTCTAACAAATGCAATAAAGGCGAACTAGAAAGCAAAACCCGTATTATCACCAACACCGTACGCGACGTCTCTGTGTTTTGTAACCCTGGTTATGTTGAAAATGAAAAACACTTCCTTCTTGGATGTGAACTTTATAGTGACTTACGGTATAATTTATTTTCCGAATGCTCTAAATATATTGATCACTTTAGCAATCTTGATATGGACGATAAATTTATACAAATCATGAACTGTTCAAGTATCCAACACTATTTGTGTAAAATATTACATAAGTTTTTTATTCGAAGAAAGTTATTTTTATAGTATACTAAATATATTTTAATCAGAATTTACAAATGTTCTTTAACGTAAATATTTTTACCATTAGAAAATTTTAATACAGGCAATAATTTTTAAGCTTTATATTACATTGTATACGTCAATTTTAACCATAGTCAAGAAATTATTATATATTCAGATTTTTAATTTGTTTTTAAAAAAATTTGATATAAGAAAATTTTACAAGTATAAGAACTACGATATAGGAAAATTTTATAAGTATAAGAAACAATTTTAATGAGTAATGTTTAGTTGTTTTAACTATTGATCATTAATTGTATAAAGTTTTATACTGCATGTTAGTGTCTCATAAGTCAGTATTTATGGCTGGATATTGATTGTTTTATGTGTAAATATTATAATTGTTGTATAGGTTTTATGGCAACCAATATTTGGCACTTTAATAAACAATATAAAAATATTTATCCCAATAAAAGAAAACAAATGTATGCATGGCTAGATTTAAAGAAGTTAAAAGGCTATATAATAATATTCACGCCAATGACATTCTGAAACCGGGTTTTAACCCGTAAGAACAAGACGTGAGAACATTGCAGCATTTGAAAGAAAAAAATATTTGGGTCCAACAAAAAAAGATGGACCAGCAGTGGTCCTTGTATGGAATAGTTTGTGTAATATTGTGGTTTTTTGTTCCATCTGAAGCCAAATTCATCAGATTTAAGCCTGGATATGAATATGAATATAAATTTGAGTCCAATGCACAATTAACAGATTACGGAAATTTCAACATAAAAGCAAAGGTAAGTGTACTTAATAATGTTTTAAATACTTGTTGACGATGTTCAGGATGAATAAAGGGTCTTATCATAATATTTGGCTTATTTTTTTCAATGAAATTTTAACGTCTAAAATTTATTTAAGATAGATACCTTTATGGGTTTTTTTGAAAATTGAAGTGATACATAAATCAAAACTGTCCATAACATGTTTTATATATTGCTATAAATTTTCGTTTTTAGTTTTGAAGTCATCCAAATGCGCTATTATATCCTTTATCCTGTTTGGTTTTAATAGCCCAAAATGCGGGATAGACATTCACTTTGCATCTTAATTTTTGATTTTTGTTAAGATACTCAAAAGTGCATTTGTTAAGATCATTAGTAAGAAACTCTTGGTTATTGACTTTTCGGCCAGATTCTAAGTAAGTTCTTAGTTGCTTATTTGATCCTCTACGATTTTCTGAAGGAGCAATCATTTAAAAACAAAAAGGTATTAAGAAAAGTTGTGTATACAAGTTGTTGCCTCTAATGTTATCGTTTTGATATATTTCATACTCTGTCTGTGCTGTGGGTTTATTGCGACTCTGTCCACGTATGATCTGTCCACCCTGACAGAAGTTCCTCTGGAAACTTAGTAATAAACATTGCTATAATATCGGTTTCTTTTGGAACAAATAGTCTATATGTACACTCTTTATTCCGTTAAAAACTATTAATGTAATATTTCTTCAAGTTTAAATAATGTTTCATAATACATCTACCATTTGGACACCTCAATTGATATCGGTCACGAATATTGTTATAATATCATGACTTGTAAAGCTTTGGGTGTACATAGAGAGGAATATTGCTATGAGTATTGTGAGCTTGCTTACTAAAGTTCTTTAATGTGAATATGTCACCTAAATATGCTAAGTTAAAGTTAGATCATAAAAAAAAAACTTTCTCCTTAATAATATAAATACACAGAAATAGATAAATCAGTCTTCGACAACAGGGTCGTAAAGTTTAGGTGACTGAACAGTGTACGTGGTAATTAAAGTTAAACAATTTCGGGAAAATGTCGTCACTTCATCGATTTCTTTTTTTCGTATCTTCTATATTGAAATCTTCTCATCGGAATAATCATAAAAAATAACTTATATCAATTTGCACCAAATAATGCACAAGATTGAATTGAAACAATACGCCGTGGGGATCATTATCTCTATGATATATATATACAGTCCGCCAAAAGTTAAGCACCACCGAAATATAACTGGCAATATTTTTTTAACTATTGCAAAAAAAATATTAATGTTTGGTGTTATGAATTACCTTTAACATACACTAAAAAAATTCATTACGACCAAAAAGATTGCACTCCGATAAAGCAGTCAACCAACCTTTTATCAAAGGTCATATGTGCGTTTATAAATACATTGTTTCTTCAGGTGGTCGTGTAAGTGTTCGTACATTGGTCCGTCGACTTTATAGAGGCAAACGAAGAGCACGTCGTGGTGTATAGAGACCTGTACCGTCAGGTTTAATTAAATGGGATAATGAACATCTATGCTTGAACATAAGAACCTGACAAAACACTCATTGGTCAGATGGGAGTCAGTTTCCTTTACTGCCAGAAGACGCCATAATACGAATTTCGCAGGGGGAAAAAACGGCCTATGACCAAAAACAATATTTGCACAAGGACTGCATGCATTGCTGGTTGTGTTCCAGTACGTGGTTGCTTCTTATACCGTTATAAGCTGGGTATGCATATTCTGCAGGGTAACATAAACGGACAGACATACAGAGATTTGGTGCCTTAACAATATTGTAGTCCGTCATTTTAGTAATCCCCCACTTGCGTCAACATTGTCAAGACACTTGTACCTGAATGACAACGCTATACCACGCAGGGCAAGAATTTTAACCGAGTCCAAAGAGCAACCAGCCATTTACACTAATTTTTGGCCTTCCTTGACTCCATGCATGAACCCTATCAAACATGTCTGAGATGCCATTGTCGGAAATCTCAATCGCAGAGATTCACCTTTACAAAAGTTTGTCGATTTAAAAGTGGCATTTGTTGTTTAATGCAACAGATTTCCTCAACTAAAGTTTTGAAGGCTTGTACCGAGAAAGATAGGTCGTGTTATGAAACTGTACCGGAAATGAGGTTGTTACACATGCTATTGACTCAAATATTGACATTAAATTTGCCAAACATACCAAAGATTATGTGTAGAAAATTTTAATGGTATTGGGTGATTAATTGTTGTAAAAAAATAAAATCACTGACAGTGAAACTTAAATTCCATTTCTTAATTGTGTAATTTACACTATTTCTATGAACGAAAAACCTATATGCATAGAACCTTCATAAGTGACCAAAATTATATTTGTGGTTTGTTTATGGTATACATTAGCAAAATTGCTATATGATTGTTTTCTATTTTTCGAGGAACAATTGATTTTTTAAATTTGAAAAAAAATCGATGCAATAAAAGTAGGTGGTGCTTAACTTTTGGCGGACTGTATATATAAACAATGAGACCTGTCAAATTAACAGTTCTTTGTAGTATACAAATTGTGGAATATTATGAAACATGCGTTTCGTCAATTAATCTTTTTAAACGATATTTAATTAGTAGTACAAACTACTTCGCTGCCTCTCAATTCACCTGATCCATCGTGTCAATGCATAAGAACATATACAATTTTTTATTAATTAATTAATTTGAATAAAAAAATAAAAGAAAGAAATATGTTTTCTAAAAACAACTGCGTAATGGAATTAATAACCCTGAAAAAAAATCCCAATTTCATTGTTTAGATTGTAAGTTAAGAAAGGAATTTTTTACGGACGCCACCATGATTTGGTGACAATAGAATACATCTGTCGCATGCCCGTGGCATTTTCCATTTCTCAAAACCAAAAGCAACAAGCGCCAGTTAACTGTCTGAATTGCTATACATATACTACTGTTAAAACATTCACTTTTTTTCGTAATAACATTAACGGTATCAATTATTATGCACCAGGCCTCACGGTCATAAAACTTTCGAGCATGATTTTTGTACTCAGACTCGAAAATCAACCAATAAAATTGCTGGATTTCATGTTCAGTCGAGCATGATTTTTGTGCTCCGAGCACTGAGCAAAGTTTTATGCCTTCAAGGCCAGATGCGGATTTCGACAGTGTTGCTGGAGGCCGAAATATTTGAAGAAAAAAAAAAAAAAACCTAATGAAACGTTGAAAGAGCTGATCAAAACAAATTAAAAGGACCTAAAGTATAGCCAAACCCGCACAAGGAATCAGAGCTTTGCATGAAGGAGATTTATCCCTTAATTTAAAATGTAACTGAACCCACTCGTTTTGTCACTTTACTGAAGATATCATATGTGTGTTCCCTTTTTATTTAGAGAGAGGGTTGACACCCAAGATGTTCTTTTTAAAAGATGGATTAAGTTATAATAGGTATATACAATTAAGCGCGTTGACAGTGTAGAAAAGGAACGAATAGGGGCAAGGGGAAACAATATTACTGATTGATGTCCATGAAATCTACAACATCGAAATTTTCTTCTTGTGCATCAATGACATTTATAGCGTTCTTACAAATTTGATCCAACTTTACACTTAATATATTTGATGAATGAATATAAAGGTCATGCTTTTCTCGGACTGTTTATGACATCTCTATACTAAATCCGTCGGATGTGTACTGATTTATAATTTATCCTGGGAGAAGATGATTTATCTATAGTTGTTATTGGCTTTGGACTTACTTTCAGCAACAGCGAGTACTTTTAGATCGGTACTTTGTGTCTTTTGTCTTTATGTTTGTTAATTGGTTTGTTTTATGCTTCGTGCCAATCTGACGAGTCAAGCCATTTCCAACTGAGTTTGTTCTTATGTTATGCTGTTACACCACTGTCCAAGGTAAGTGGAAGAGTTGATCACTCACAAACATGTTAACTCCGCCACGTTCTATATACGCATGTCCCAAGTCAGAAGCTTGTCATGACATTCAGTGGTTGACGTTGGTTTCTGTCTTTAATATTTGTTTGTCGTTTTTTGTTTCGTCTTAAATCAGACTGTAGGTATTTTCGATTAATTGTTTTACATTTTGCCGTGCATTTATAGCTTACTGTACGGTCCTGGTATTGCTCATTGTTACAGGTCGTACAGTGACCTATATAGTTGTTTCCATCCACGTCATGTGGACTCTGTTGGATAGTTGTCTCATTGGTTATCATACCAGATCTCCTTATTTTATATCAAATAAACAAAAATTTGAGCTAAAACCAATTAAAGTATTTTTCCTTTTTAATGACACTGTTATGTGGAAAATATTTCAAATATTAAAGGCGAAACAGGACACGCGAACAGATGACTTCTAGCAATTTAAATACATATTTTTAATAACAACACAAGGATTGCCTCGAGAGTCAATTAATGTTTACGTTTTGTGCGCCTGCAGTTATTGTGTCATAAAAAACAGAAATTCAAATTTGTATTGTGTTTTTTTCAAATACATCTAGGAATAATTGATTCGTTCTTATTTCTTATAAATTTATTTATCTGTTTGAAATCGTGGACTCGTAAACCGTTATGTCTGCGTAACGCGATAAAATGATTAACATTTTTTAACCTTTAACCAGGGACCATATTATGATTTTACTTACTTATTTATTCGAAATTTTGAGTATATAGGTTTGGTTTTTCCTTCGAAACGCATCCTACGTTTAAATTGAGAATATTGGTATTTTAAGAACGTCTGTACCCCAATTAATTGATGCAAAGCATTTATATTACGTAAAGATCATACATTGTGTCATTTTGAAAAGAAATATTTAAACTGTTTTCCCCCCTGTTAAAATGATCAATCTATTAAGTCGTGATTGTTGTTAAATAAGATGTTTTTACTGACTGATTTTATGTCATAAATAGATAAACAAATATTTTATAAGCATTTTAGGGAGATAATGTCATAAGAGGATTGGATTAACCCGAATAATTCAGTCGTTATATTCCGCTGATCTACGAAGGCTACATTAATGGATTAAGGCTCGTGTGGGAGAAAATCGGACACGGAAAGGGCTTGAAATATTCGAGTTAGGATTGGATGAGCATGCAAAATAGTTGTCAAGGCATTCCAAACAAATTAAAGTTTTATTTAGTCTTAGATGCTGTGTAAACAAATTGCCGAAACTGATTCAGTACTGACCTCATAACTAGTTTCTTCCCTTACGAATAGGGTCAAGGATAAAAGAAAAAGAAAAAAGTGAAAATAAAAAATTAAATTAAAAAAATACAAATGAAGGGATGAATATCTCGTCATGAAAATCCCCGTACAATGTAATATTACAGAATATGTCTTCCACTTGGAACTTATATTAAGGTGGAACTTCTAATTCATGATATTGTCGTTCATTCTTTATTGTTTCTGGTTGGTGTTAAGGCTGTTTTTATTCTTTTATTCTCTAGCTGCTAATATATCGTCATGATAGCCTCACATAATCAGTGACCGGCGGTATGTATAACGTCTTGAGTTTTACGATATTATTGCTTTCTATAAACATGCTAGCAATAAAGAAAGCAGTTGAAAAACACTCACGACTAGTATTAGCCAATGAGTTCCCAGATAAAATAAAGTATACGATTTGAGATGTTGTATCTCTTATTCTATTTTTCTTACAGATTAGTTTTACGAATATAGATGAAAAGTATGGCTATCAGGAGATTCTGTTACGAATTTATTCGTTTACCTTTTATGCAAAAGATCCAGGTAAGATATCGCAAGGCCTCTCTTCCATTTGGAATTTAAAAAAGAAAACAAACAAAGAAACACAAACACGCAAAACCCACAAAACAACAAATCAGGGACTATTATAGTTAGTATTATAGTCCCAGAACAAATATAATAAAAAGATAAAATAAAAGATACCATAACATAAAAATACACCCTTGATAACTCCGATTGACAATTTGTTTTACATTCGATGTTTTTGTGGTAGCACTGCATCATCCATTCATGTCTTTATAAAAAAAACTCTCGTAAATGTATATAGTGTATAGTATTAAAATACTTGAAACCATTCAAACCGCTTGCACTAATTAGCATACTCCTTTTGCAGATGCGCCTGGACATGATATGGACTTGAGTAAATGGTGAGTTATGTTTTAAAGCACAGCTACAGAGAGAGAAAGATGAAAACCACATTTCCCCGATTAAATTAGTCGTAAGATCCTTGTGCACTCTAAAGTACACGGTCCTCCAAAAAAATGACCAAACGATGTTATCCTTAAACATGTTAAACTATTTTTTTTAATTTCGCGTAGGTATAATAATTATACCTGAGAAGGGAGATGTTGGATAAAGGGGGTAAAAAAAGTAGGATGTGGGATATAGGGTAAAAAAAATTGGATCTAGGGAAAAGATGACAAAAGATGTGTAAAGCGGGAATAAAAAAAAATAGGGATACGGGAAATGACCACTGTGACCTCTGTGTCACTTCTTCACTTGAATGTCCAGACTGACAAAAGTGTCACGGTAAGATTGTTCTTATTAGTGCCGAAAGAAGATCGAAGATGTCATCCCGAATTTCCGGAAAAATAAACCGGCTGAATTCCGAATTCCCCAAAACATAATAATTCTTTCAGTGTATTCAGAATGTTTACATATATTAAAAAAATCTAGTCTCGTACCTGTGGTCATGCCTAGCTGAAATCACAGCTGAGATTACACATGAGATTACCATAACAAACTATGATATCAGGTTAAAGACTTAAGTATGAAAAAAGAAATGAAAAATATCTTTGTAAAATGGAAACATTTCCAATATTTTAAACTATTTACCATTCATGGGTTATGTCTTATCTATTATCTGTATTTAAACTCTGAAGTATTCTGTGGTGTTCTTTGGTAAAAAGACGCGCCGCTCCGCAAAGTTTCCGATTTTCTATACATTAGCTTTGTTTCGTTTCGCTAGAAAATTCTAAATTTAGTTTAACATCATAATCAGAAGATGAGGAGGCAGTTTTAAATTTGTTTTCGTTTGCAGAAGTACAACACAGTCGAAGAAGCTTATAATTCCTATATTTTCTGTAACATCTTTTCCTCACACGAAATTGGTACTTTTGTATATGTCGTTTCCATTATTTTTATTTAATCAAGTACGATGATGACAGATGTTCAGCTGAGAACTTCTTTTGGGATTCTGTGACGATGCAGATTAATTTTCTGATATATCACCTCCTTTAATTTGTCGAAGGAGACCAAAAGGACAGAGAACTGATTACTTGATCATGTGTATGCCAGTCATATATATTTTATGTATTATAAATAATGCAATGCACCTTTGCGGATTGTATATATCCCCGAGGAACCAGTAATGACGCACCAGAGACATATAAAATTATTATTGTATTATATGTCTCTGGACGCACCTAAGGTTGTTTTTGTCTCTGCATTTAATCTACCACATGTACCATTTTAATAATTAAAAAAACGAAATGGAATAAAAAATTGATAACTTCTTAATATAGTTCAATCATTAAACAGTTGATATTTGAAACAGTAATAGTAATAAAAATCATGTTTGCTTAACATTACAAACGGACTGTCAAAAAATGATAGGTACCAGTAATGAAGCACCATAAACAAACCAGGTAAAAGCACTTGCACGTACCTGTTAATCGAAAAATTGCTTCAATCCGGATTTTTTAAAGTTAACACTTTTCAACACTTTTCAACAGGGTTTCTCCTGGGTCAATTATGTTTTTCGCCACCTCTTTCGCCAAAACAATATATTTTTCGCCACTTTATTATTTTTTTTCGCCAAGTAACAAAACAGTTTTTCGTTTAAAAGTTACTTTTTTTCTAACCCCCCCTCCCTTAAATAAGATGATTTTGCCACATTGTGTCTATGATTATTCTCTCAAACTTATTTTAGAGTCTACATTTTAATGAATAAACACTAAACATTTACTTTAAAACAACAGAATTTTTTGTAACTTAAAAATTATTCATTGTATTTTAAACAAATTTTCTAGATGAGGGGGCCACTATACTTTTAATAATAAAGAAGATATAAGTCCTGGAATATATCAAAATTAATGGATATGTTTTGATTATATAATACCAGTATAGTTCGTAGGGAAAGTTTCTTTAAAAAAAAATACTGATGTGCCCTTTTGTACTAAGAAGTGGTTTGTACAATTAGCATGATTAGACAAAAGCTTTTATCACATGAAATTGATCCCTCATTACATTGAAGGGTTACTCTCATTCGAGGGGTTGTTCCCAACCTTTTGGATAGATTTCTTCATAACGACAGTTTTTTTTTCTTGACCATTTTAAATGAAAAGGTTGAGACGTAAAACTATGCTTGAACACGTGTGTCACTAAAACGACTTTAAAGTAGTCTCTCTACTCAATTACCTATATTAAAGTCAAAGGATAATTAAAGTTTTAAATCGGAATTTTTTTTTTTGCTTTTGAACATTTTTCGTCACAACAACAGCTTTCTTTTCTAAACTATCTTTAAAAGGAGAGGAGACGTCAAAAGTTTGCTTCAAACATGTGCGTCGCAAAGTGGTAAATAAATTCTGTATGTGACATTTAGCAGAAGCCATTTTGTCAAACAATTCAATCAACACCTTTAATAATTAGTCCTTTGTTGTCGATATCTATAAAATGCAATCAGCTGATTATTGATTTTCTGTCCAAATCTTAATGAGGTCAAGGTGAATTCCGAGTATTGTGTCACCAAGAGCCAATGCACGTCGAGTTTAAGGGGGACTATCGAACATGCACAGCCCAAGGCACAGGGGGTCAGTCTTTCGCAAGACTTAAGCAATGGCAGGCAAAACTATAAAGCAAGCAGCAAGTTGTAACAATTTTATATAGTAACAGGTCCAAATAATAATAATGATGCCAAATCAATTTACAAACAAATAAAGTCCAAATGTTCCAAATAATAAGGTCACTAATTTCACTAATCCAATTCACAATTTAAAGTTAAAGTCCTAAATGTTCCAAATATTCTAAGTTGATGTTGTCTGGTTGAACGATTACAGTTGTGTTGAGCTGTCTTTTGAGTACGGGTTTCTCCTGAGTAGCTGAGCCTGGTTGGCTTTTGAAGCACTCCTATCTGGATCACACCGACGAGACTACACTGAAGAATAACTGTTCGACTTCGATATTTAAGGCGAAAGCTGAAAACTACTCATAAAATGACAGACATTGATAATTTTGATAATTTGAGTATTAATAATATTGTTTACAATGTCAAAAGGTGAAATTGAATAATGTCAATTAGAGAGATACAAGTTAATTACATTTATAATTCTAATTAAAACATAATGTTGCTCAGACTAATTAATGACATTTGACAAGATACCAAAGTGTTGCTCAGAGCAATTATTAAGAAGCGACATGTTTCACAAAATTTACCTGAGTAATTAAATTAAAAATTTGTCAAACAATTATTTCATATTTTCTAAAATAATATATTTTCTCAATAAAATTCACTTTAAAAACTTATACCTAAAAGAACACCTATAACAAATTCCCCCCTTCTCCAATATGTTTGTCCTCAAACATGAGAAAATATACATATATGCACAAAAATATTAATCGTAAAGAATATATACAGTTATATACAATAATCATGAAGAATAAAATGATATACACAAAAAATGCCTAGATAAAGATATCATTTTTTGCAAGCAAGATAAATATTTCAATTTTTAAATAAAATGGCTAGATTAAGAAAATTGCCAGATAAGATATGAAAAGCAAGACTAATGAAAATAAGAAGTAAGAAAAGACATATGTAAAGAAAAATTCTAAACTGAAAATTACATAAAAACAAATAAAATTTTATGCTGTATGCTCCTTGTATAAGGTGGTCGGCCCTATACAAGTGCAGGGTGTGGAGTTGAATGACCAGTCCAACTCCAAAGGGTTTAAATCATTGATCATAAATATCCTCTTTAAACAAAAATGTTACATAAAAAATAAAGCAAAACATACTAGCTAGTATTACAATAGAAATACAAGACATACACTATATTTACAATACCGGTATCTATCTTTTTACAATTCTATAACTCATTATTTGCCAATCTATGTGGCTATACTCTATAATATTATCATTTATACCAATCTATGTGGTTTTACTCTATAATATTTTCATTTATACCAATCTATGTTGTTTTACTCTATAATATTTTCATTTATACCAATCTATGTTGTTTTACTCTATAATATTTTCATTTATACCAATCTATGTGGTTTTACTCTATAATATTTTCATTTATACCAATCTATGTGGTTTTATTCTATAATCTATTCTTTGCCCATCTTTGTGGCTTTATAAAAATAGTAGCTACAATTTATTATTTCATTCTATAAAACACTATCATATTTAACAATTGTACATGTACTATTCATAAATTTATCTTCTCCTCATACTTATTTCTATCTTGTATTGTGATTCTAACACATTTATAAAGCTATTTATAGATGCATTTGACAGACTATCAAACGTATCCCACTCTGGTGCAATGACTGGATTCCTGTATCCCGATAAATATTCCGTTGTACCATCTATGTTGTATCGAATTTCATGTATTTTACCATCGGAGGCTATTTGAAAACTGCAGTCGCGTTGATTTTCCTTTCCTAATCTTTTTTCCATAGCATATTGAATGTCTTGTTGTAAAAGTGCTTGTTTGAAACGTTCCTTATGATCTATTAAAACTTGTCGTGCAGTATTTGGTACTGAAGTCATTGATTCATATTTTATAGTATTTCCAGATTTAATTAAAAAGTATGGTCGGTTGTTGACAATTTTCACAGCCAATAACTGTTGATGTTCATTTCCTTGATTTTGTTCATTTATGGTTTCAGTTTGTGTGCTTATATCAGCTTTGACTTTAGTTGAAATATATTGTACACTATTAACAGCTAGATCTGGTTTTGTGAAAAATTTATGTTTATTCTGTTGTAATGGTCGTTTTCTTTTCTTACCACTCATTGTACGTTGCGCATGAAATTCTCGTATTAACTTTGCTGGGACCTTGCATGGGAAATACCATTCTGTGTTTCTAGATTTATCGGTAAACTTAAGTTTATAGTATAATGTTCCGTTACCTCTGACTGATGATAGAACTTGGTGAATCTCCTCTTCTTTGAATGCTTTGCACTTATTGTTCTTACAATCCTGACAAGATGGCTTGTTGTCTTTAACTGGTTGATTTACGTTTGAATCTCCTGAAGGACTTGCACTTCTCTTACTTGTTTCACTAGTTTGTGCTGGTTGTTGATTTTGTTGTCTGTTATTGATTCTATCAACAGGAAGTTGTTGTTGGTTCTGAGTTGGCCTATTGTTGTTAATTACAGGAATAGGTGGTTGTTGCCTATTAATTCCATTGTTGTTGATTGGTGGCACAGGTTGTTGACGATTGTTCGGTAAAAGTTGATCATTATCATTGATGTTGTCATCTTGTATTTCTTCTGGATTCAGTTCTTCATTGTCATTTTGAAACTCATCTGGTAAATTAGTCGGTCTGTCTTTTGGATCGTAATATGGTTTCATTCGTTGCGCATTCACCATTGACACAACCTCTTTGTTTGTTGCACAATTCCTAAGTTTGTAAGTACTATTTGGACCAATGCGGGTTATATAATAAGGTCCTGACCATTTTCTATGTAATTTTGGTGCTTTCCCTACAGGAACTTTGGTACAATAAAGCCAAACACGTTGAGCTGGTTGAAATTCAGGTTCTTTAGATTTTTTGTCATATTGTTGTTTATATCTTTCTTGAGCTTGCTTGATGTTCTTAGCAGCTATTTTTCTTGAAGTTTCTAAATTTTGAAGAATTCTGCTTAAAAATATTTTGTGATCTTGTGCCAAACGATCTTTTGGTATTAATGCGGTGTCAATGGGTAATGTCATTTCTCGTCCATAGAGTAAAAAGAATGGTGAATAATCAGTTGATTGAGTTGCAGGTGTAGCACGATAAGCCATTAAAATTCCTGGTAGCACATCATACCAATCATCTTGTTGATCTTTTGTATAGGCTCTTAATGCTTGTAAAATTACAGAGTTCATTCTTTCACATGCACCATTTGTCTGCGGATGGTATGAACTAGTAAGGTGTCTTTTTATATTGAACAGTTCCGAAAGAGCTTTAACTAAATTTGAAACAAAATTACGTCCGCGGTCAGATAAAAGAGTTCTAGGAGCACCATAACGGGATATTATTTCTCTATATAACACATTTGCAACTTCACCTGCTTCTTCAGATCTTAACGGAAAAGCTTCACACCATTTTGAATAACTATCAACTACGAGTAGAACATGTTTGTATTTATCTTTAGTTGTTGGAAGGCCACTTAAAATATCCATATGCCATCGTCCGAAAATATCATTTGTTGGTTGTGGTCGTAAAGGTGGTGGTTTTGAATTGAAAGCGCGTTTGGACTGCTGGCAAACTTCACACGTTTTTACATATTGATTAATGTCACTATACATAGATGGCCAAAAATATTTGTTTCTAATTGCAGCATATGTTCGCTCAAATCCTTGATGTCCTCCTCCAAGAATGCAGTCATGATAGGCCTTGAGTATTGAATCACGGAGATTCCTTGGAACTGCAATCTGTTTGACAAGTCGTTCATCTTTTGGCACTTTCTTACAACGTTTTGAGTAGAAGTGTTTTAAAATTCCATCTTCTAACTCAAAGTTGTAAGATTCTGCTACGACTGCCCTTGCAAGTTCTGGATTCTGTGGTACTCTTCCTCTCTGTTTGTATTTAATAATATCGGCAAAGTCTCTACAATTCTCTTGTTCTTCGGCTAAATTGGTTAATTGAATATTATTAATTGTCACGGTTTGTAAACTTGAAATAACTGCATCTTCATTTTCACCCTTATATATAAATGTTACTTCGCTATATTCTTTCGGTATATCTATGGAGCCTAAATGGTCTGCAAGTTCACTAGAGTCAAAAGAAGCACTATTGTTAATTTCTAAGTGTTTTTGTCTTGATAAGCAGTCTGCTGGGTTTTTAGATCCTGCACGATGTTGAATTTTAAAATTATATCCTTGTAATAGCAAACTCCACCTACCAAGTCTTCCCTGACAATCTTTGATTTTCTGAAGGTATTTTACTGAAATATTGTCTGTATACACCGTGAACTCTTGATTTGCCAAATAATGTTTAAAATGTTGAACTCCTTCTACTAATGCTAAAGCTTCTTTGTCAGTAATATGCCACTTAAGTTCTGAACCCCTTAATTGTCTTCCACCGTAAGCAATCACATGTTCTAATCCATTTTGAATCTGACTTAAAATATATCCATTTGAAAACTCGGAAGAATCTGTTGCTAAGATGAAAGGTTTGTCTAAATGAGGAAATGATAAAATTGGAGCTGATGTCAAACGGTCTTTTAAATTTTCAAACGCAATATCACATTCTGGTGTCCACTTGAATCTTTGATCTTTCTTTAAAAGCTTTGTTAATGGAGCTGCTATATGTGGGCATAGTCTTTCACAAATTTCCTATAGTAGTTTGCCATTCCTAAGAAACTTTTCACTTGCTTTGCAGTAGTTGGTCTGGAGAAATCCTTAACTTTATCTGTATTTTCAGGATTGACGCGGATGCCATCTTTTGATATAACATGTCCCAGGTACTTGATTGTTCTTGTCGCGAATTTACATTTTTCAGGATTAAGTTTCAGGTTTGCTTCACGGAGGTTGGAAAACACTTATTGAAGGTGATTAAGGTGGTCTTCAAAGTTCTTTGAGAAAATTAGAATGTCATCAATGTAAACTAATGCAATTTTGAAATTTAAATCCTTTAGCACTTTTGTCATTAAACATTGAAAAGTTAATGGAGAGTTCATCATACCAAACGGAAGTCTATTAAATTCATATACACCTTTATGCGTAATGAATGCACTTTTATGCTTTGTTGAAGGGTCTAGCGGGACCTGCCAAAATCCTGACGTTAAATCGAGAGATGAAAATAGTTCTGGTTTTGAATCTGCTAAAGTGTCAAATATATCTGTCATAGTTGGAATCACTGCGGACATGGGCTCTGTTATTCGGTTTAAAGCCCTAAAGTCTACACATACACGAATACTTCCATTTCTTTTCTTAACAAGTACCACTGGACTATGCCATGGTGATGTAGATTCCTCAATAATATTATATCTTTCCATTTCATCAAGTTGTTTATCTAGTTCTCTGCGCATTTCTCGAGATTGTCTATATGGAGCAGCACTAATTGGTTTTGCATCACCAGTATAAATTGTGTGGTGATGCAAGTTTGTATGTCCCAGTTCACTTAAATCCTTTGCAAATATGTCCCTATTTTGAATTAGAAAATTTTGAATTTGTTGTTTTTGTTCCACTGTAAGTTCTAAATTGTCTAAATTAAATCCTAGTTCTGAAAGTTCACTACAGAGTTGATTACTAGTTGTTTCACTAAGAGAGTTTATAGGAGCAGATGATCCTTCTGTGAACTTTGTAGCATGGTTCGACTGTATAGTTTCGGCTTTCGCAATTTTAGTCCTCCTGGGAATGTAAACGGTTGAATTTGTAGGATTCATAAGTCTGTATGAAGCTATGCCTCTTAACACTGTAGAAATTGTCTTCCCTCCTGCTACTTGATGTTCAATGGATAAGTTTCCTTTAGGTTCTAAAATTACTGTTGTTCCATGTTTAAACTTTCCAACATGTACTGGAATTATGATTTCAGATTGCGGTTGTATTTCGACTAAATCCACTGTGGTTGCCATGGCAATCTGAATGTTGTCATCTATGAATGTTGGAACAGTAACTGTAGACACCATGATCTCCTTTCCTTTCAGTGTAGCACTATCTTTTTCTGGTATATTAGGCACAGATATTGTCATTTTTCCAAAATCCAAATTAACCTTAGGAGTTACCAAGAAGTATTTTTGAATGAAGCGTTTCAAAAATGTGAAAGTTCTGTAAAATTTTGTGTTCGCCGAATCTAATTTCCAAAATAATTTTTCCTAGCACCGGGTGTACTTCTCCACATACTCCAACTCCACTAAATATTGATGATCTTTGTATTTCAGCTTGAGGTTTTAGTTGTCTTAAAAGATGTTGACTTATACAACTTATAGTGGCTCCACTGTCAATTAAGCACTTTTGATTTGAATTTTCAATGTTCAGGTACATGAAGTTTCTTTCTAAAGATGATTTAAATTCTATATCTGCTTCTCTTGCTGTAACAGTTGAAAGACTTGCACATTTTGATCTTTTGCAGCACCATATATTCTTAATTCTTTTCTGTCCCATGACTTCTACTAAAAGAATTTTGGCTATATTAGGTAAAATTTATTCACAAAATAAAGGCTACAAAAAATGTGTGTAAAACGACAAAATTTCTTGAATTTATTAGCAGTCTCAATAATTTATATGTTCACAACTTTTCTTTGAAGAAACTTTTTGCTTTAATAACTAGCAATTTTATTTCGAGAATTATTATGAATATTATTATTTCAAAAGCTACTTATCTTTAGTCTCTGTAGTACTATTTTGTTCACACACTGCAGTTGTCTTTCTTTACAATTAGTTTGCCAACTTTGGTACAGCAACTTTTAAAGTTGAAAACTGAAACTAAACAAGATTATAATTAGACTTCTGTAAATGGTAGACTATGAAAACAAAATTCATTTGAATACTACCAATGACTTTTACAGATTTAAAACTAATTATATTTTTTATCTATTAAGATTCAATTTTGCACAATATTTGCTGAAACTATAAAAATTTGAATATAACTGTAATGAATAAATAATAAATAATATTCCAATAAGTTACTTATCTTCAATAGTAGATTCTCACTTTCGCTGTTCCTTCAGTTGAATTTTAGTTATGAAATTCCTTCGCAAATTTTGTAAGTAGATAATTAAAAAGTAATTTTGAAAGCTGTTGCTAATAATAATGCCATGCCAAAGCTAAATGGATCGAAATGCTGCCCGGGTCCTCCACCAAATCTGTCACCAAGATCCAATGCACGTCGAGTTTAAGGGGGACTATCGAACATGCACAGCCCAAGGCACAGGGGGTCAGTCTTTCGCAAGACTTAAGCAATGGCAGGCAAAACTATAAAGCAAGCAGCAAGTTGTAACAATTTTATATAGTAACAGGTCCAAATAATAATAATGATGCCAAAACAATTTACAAACAAATAAAGTCCAAATGTTCCAAATAATAAGGTCACTAATTTCACTAATCCAATTCACAATTTAAAGTTAAAGTCCTAAATGTTCCAAATATTCTAAGTTGATGTTGTCTGGTTGAACGATTACAGTTGTGTTGAGCTGTCTTTTGAGTACGGGTTTCTCCTGAGTAGCTGAGCCTGGTTGGCTTTTGAAGCACTCCTATCTGGATCACACCGACGAGACTACACTGAAGAATAACTGTTCGACTTCGATATTTAAGGCGAAAGCTGAAAACTACTCATAAAATGACAGACATTGATAATTTTGATAATTTGAGTATTAATAATATTGTTTACAATGTCAAAAGGTGAAATTGAATAATGTCAATTAGAGAGATACAAGTTAATTACATTTATAATTCTAATTAAAACATAATGTTGCTCAGACTAATTAATGACATTTGACAAGATACCAAAGTGTTGCTCAGAGCAATTATTAAAGGGAAAATTCGCGATTTTTTTCTTATGGTTTAAATATGTTCATAATGACATAATATATATATTCACAAAGTTTTATCGCTAAATGTGCAGTAATAAAGGAGAAATTCAATAATTAATGAAAAAATATTAACTACTTCCTGTAGGTCGTGACGTTTTCTCCTGGTTTTTGCATGCCGGGATTTAAAATACAATCATTAAAAGTCTTGGTTTTTAATCATATTTTAACGTAATCGTAAGCGCGCCGATGACTTATGCTTTATCTAATAACCAGCCGATAATAAGAAGATAAAACGCACAGACGTGCAATTGTACACATTCATGAGATAAATTTTCTATGTTAAACGTATATATTCGAATTATTTTTTTAGACAACACAAAAAGTTATAAAATTATTTTTAATTAATGCATTTTCAGACTGATAAGGTGAACAAATTAAAGTACAATAATCTGTAAAGACAATATGTTGGTGTACTCTTATTGACCTTTTACTATCTCTGCTATGACTAGGTTTATACGATATGTGTATTCACGGTTCTGTGGCAATACTCGTAGATGGCTTGTTTAAAGGTAAATTGTTATTTGCACTTCGGTATTTAACCACGCCTCTAGGGCACACCTTGCCAGGTGTGACTGTCTATTCGGATCAGTGGATTATAAAACAAGGGAGCATTTAATACACACATTAAAAATACAGGTGACAAATAAAAATAGATCGCCGAAGAATTATTTAATTATATTTGGTGCTATTATTTATTTGAATTCAAATAAATTAATTTACTAAGAAATAAACAGTTTTCGGTTAAAGACGGGAAACTTAATTCATGTGTCAGAATAAAATGATATACACCTCTTGTCCTTCATTTAAGTCTCATAAAAAAGGGGAACTTAGAAATTAGAAATAGCTTTACCAAATATTTTTGATTGTCTTTATTAGGCAAAAAAATGTACGAGAACACTTACATTTAGACTTTTGAAACCCATGTCTTAATTAATATCTGAAACTATCTGAAGATAACTCTACCGAAGCGGAATATAATTGTACGAATAAAGAAAAAAAATGTTTTTAAATCTTTGCACATTTATGATTAATTATTGTTATCTATTGTTCATTCAATTATACTTAATTAGTACCTTAAATATGTCTACCGCTCGGCATTAAATCTTGGTGTGGTAGGAAGGGATTATTACATATAGATTATATTATTTGGAAGAGGATTTGAGCTAGCCTATAAAAACACATTAGTTAGTTAACATACATTCGAAACCAAAGGATATTAACTTTGCTAATTCAATTAACTTTTACTCACATATATTTCTCTCATGATTTGTGTGTGCTTGTTTCTATAGGACAGTGAATATATTGTCCCAAAATTAATCATAAAATCGTAACTAAAAATGTCTTGTTCGGAGGTTGATAGTAAAAAAAAAGAATAGAGGTTGATAGTACTAACAGTGGTTCCAGTCCGGTCAAGAGAGGCACTGATATTTTGACGAGTATGGTCAATTTGGGTACGCACTATAGAGCCAGAGTATACCGAAGAAGAGCTCCATAAAATGGAAGCTGCAGAAAGTTCCTGAAATCAAGATATCCTTAGCAACCCTCGCCAGTTTAACACAGCCGGATTGGTGTTCGTGTACTAAATGCATAGTTATGCCGTTATTGACGGAATGTCTTTGTTGCCCCGAATTTACTCTCTTTGATGGTAATATTGAATTGGGTGAATGCATTAGTGACAATATCGATTTCAGAACAGTTTGTCTGAACCCGGTTGTTCTTGAAACAAGCTGTATAAGTTTTCCGAGGTACAAGCGCCATAGAGGGAGAGCTCTAGACGTACTAACTCACAGCCATGTTCACATTTAGTTGAATTATACAATATACTTTTAATTTTGTTCACTGTTGAAGGCCATACCGTGACTTATATAGCTGCTTAAGTCCACTTCATTTGAGTAAGTAAACAAACCACAACTTCTTATTTAATCAAATGACTTATGATATCTTTTTGCGAAAGTTTGGTATGCAAAAGTGCAAAGTTATAAATGGGTGTCTTGCAATATCGAAGTGATAATCTATTTGTCAGATCTCTTATATCTTTTGACGAAATCAAACCATCATGGTATATTCTGCATTTGTATAGACCGAAGTGTACTAAATGATATTCATATTATACATGTTAAATGAATGAACAAATATTAAACCTATCTTTTTATTGTTTTCCGCCCATGTCTGCTCATCGCCAGAAATAAAGTTTGTCGCACGAAAAAATGGTATTAATTCCAGAGTCAAAATTTAAAGAACTTATTTTCCATGTTTTCTGGTATTGTAAGAAAGAGAATTGACCTAACAAAAGAATTGCTATCTTAGGATGTTAGTAACACATGTAGAGCAGTGGGTCGTTGTCGGACATATAAATTTTAGAAAGTGTATCATCTGTTAAATTTGCAGGTCCAGTGGCGGATCCAGGGGGGGGGGTTCCGGGGGTGCGCACCCCCCCTTTATTTTTGCCGATCAATGCATTTGTATCGGGACATATGTTTTGCACCCCCCCTGCACCCCCCCTGCACCCCCCCTTTGCCCTGGGTTAGCACCCCCCCTTTCGAAAATTCCTGCATCCGCCCCTGAGGTCACTGAAAGGGGAAGTCCCATACGGAAGTAGGTGTTGAGGATGATTTTTTTTTTATCCAGTTACACATATTACATGCGTATTCTTGAACGTTTGATACATCATTTACTCTCAAATTGCACAAACGAAAACTTCCAATTGTATTTATAGTATTTGTATTTTTATCCATCTGATGAGTTAACTAAAGCCTTTTTCAACTGATTTGTATAGTTCGTTCTTCTTCTTCTTTTGGTATACAATAGTCTATCGAATTCGTTGATTACATACTGTTGGCATACGTGGACTAGTCTATTTACAAAACTTTAACCCAAATTTACACAAAATGTATGTTTCTTTCTTATGTTCAATGTATACATGCATATAATTTAAATTGCGCTATAGTTCCGTAACTTTCTATCCAGGCGTATAAACGAATCGTCGGCAAATGCGTACATTTTTTAAAATCAATATTTCTGGTATGTTCCAATCTGTCCTTTACTATTGACAACGAGTTTATATTACATTTTCCTAAATTAACCCTTGGAAAAAATATGTAACTAGATTGTTATTTCTTCAAATCTTTTTTTTATGTATTATTTATATTTTTATAAATAATATTCTTTACACCAGAAATGTTATTTATAAACAAGCGTATGAGTTAAGTAATGACTAGTATATCATATCACTTTCGGACACGCAAGACAGAGATGTATATTATAAACCTGATAGTTCAAAATGGAAAGTTATAAGTTATCGGCCGTGTACACCGATCAATACCTACAGAAGTGAAACGATGCATGAACTTGCAAGCCCGACAGGAAATCGCTTGAATACCTGGACGTGTCACTTCACAACCCTCACAATACCTTTGGGAGTAATACCTTAAGCCATGCTGGTGATCAGATGAGGGAAGATCCGAATTTATTTGAATAAAGTTTATTACTTTAAAGAATTATGAACGAATTACATTTTCGAAAACAATTTTCACGGAACACTTATTTATGATTTGAACTTTGACTTTTTAATTAATTCCAATATTAACAGTTTAAAAATAACAGACTATGGTAATTTAAAAAAAAATAAGAACATTTTCCGTATCAAGTTAGTTAGTCAGATAAAACAACCGTACGATTGACAAGATATCGACACGCAATTACGACTACATCGGTTACTGTAGTTTTGGACCTTTGTGGTTTATAGACATATCGTGATTTTTGATCGTAGAAGATGACAAAATGGCGGAACGCAGAGAATTGATACTCAAAATTTAAAATCGATGGTGTTCTCTTATCTAGCGGAATAAAACTTTAATATCTATAAATTTGAGAATTTTTATACAGAATGGACATAATATCAATTTTTGATTTTTTTGCGAAGTTTCCCTTTAAGAAGCGACATGTTTCACAAAATTTACTTGAGTAATTAAATTAAAAATTTGTCAAACAATTATTTCATATTTTCTAAAATAATATATTTTCTCAATAAAATTCACTTTAAAAACTTATACCTAAAAGAACACCTATAACAATTGTCTGATCGGGTAAAGTCCGAGAAACTCGAAAAAAGTAAATAAACAAGATGGAGGAAAATAAATTGTTAACTATATTTCTTTCGCCAAATTCTTTCGCAAATGACGAATTTTTATCGCCACAATTATTATTTTTTCGCAAATTGCGAAAATGGCGACCGACAGCGGAAACCCTGCTTTTCAACAAATTAAATTTTATTAACAACTTTTGACATTTTCATTCACTTCAATGATCATGATAATAGATGCACATAATTTTTAATCATTCAATTTAATTGTAACCTATATAATTATTCAAAATTTATAAAAGTGATATATATTCCATATAATTGAAAATAAAAAGTACATAAAACAACATTGACAATAATACATTTATCAATGTATATACTTCATATACAAATGAAAAAAAAATCAATAAACTATCGAAAATTATATAAAAGACGATCATTTGTTCTACAGTGATTCCCGCTTAAATGTAAAACCATGTCACATGTCAGTCACGTGATTTGAAAAAACACAAAATGGGGAAGCATGCGGTTACAAACTTTTTGACCAAAGTTGATATAGGACTGATAATCATTCGGGGAAGGGTAGAATGTTTTTGACCTTAATAAAATGGCGGAAATTGTGTTGTCTTTAATATTTTAAGCAATTATAACATTTCTGGGCAGAGTTTGAGGCATCTTTGTTGTAGTCAGATGACCTTCACCATCATGTTATGAACAACAAATGTTTTTGTTTAGAAATATAAAACTGAAAACTAAATCGGTGCCTCATTTCTGGTCCGCGTCAAAACAGGTACCAAGACGATATGGGTTTGTGCAATACAAATTACAAATGTACATATTGCAGGGAATAAGCTTTACAGTGCCCAGTACCTAATAAACGTATTTACACTTTTGGTATTTAGCTTAATTTTTGTCTCTGAATGACCATAGATCTGTCTCTGAATAACCTTCTTCCACCAATCAACAATCACGTTTTAATTATAACGTCAATTTTTTTAATTGTGATGTCAAATTTTACAGAAACTTGCGTGATTTTAAGTAATGGCAGACAATTTTGCATACAAGTGTGAATACGTTTATGCTAATGAAAATTTGGCTGGGTCCCTAACTTTTTACAGAATATTCCCATATGGTCAATACAAAATTTGAGTTGGGCCACTGGAGTGAAATTTTGAAGCTTATTCCCTGTATTGTCTGTTAAGACATATTTTTTTGTGGCAGATGAGTGAGTGATTGAGTGAGTATATTGTTAATAAAGTTTGCCTTTTTGAGGTGAAGATTGGTACACATTGTAATCAAAACCCTATTGTTACTGGTTTGATAGTTATACATATTTAAAGCTATTTCAGGCCTTTAAAATCTATATCTAAATGATAGTACAGAAAGTCAGACATATAGTGCAATAAGGTGAACATTCTTTAGATTATATTCAAGCCCATGGTAGGCAATTTATTAGTATTATTTCTCCAAAATGATGTGTATGTAATGTATGTAAGGGTGCAATCAACAGTTTTTTACGTGACGTCATTCTGTAACAGGGCATGTAATAGTGGACCCATCATGCAGAAGTCAGATATTCATAGTTATATAGATATCTATACATCAATGGAAAGATAATTCTATGAACTTTCTGAATAAATAAAAAAAAATCCAACATCTCTTGTTTAAACATGCAAATTGGTACAAGTTATCAGCTGGAAATTAATCATTTTCCCCCTAAAAAACCTTAAAAACAGACCACCTTTGGACACACGGATCAGTAACCTGTGCATATATTTGAGATTTCTTATAATATGCATTTCGAAGAGCTTATCCGGCTGATTTAAGAAAATGTAGTTTCAGCCTACGTTCGCCTGCTCCGAAAGGAGCTATCTTACCTGACAAATCAAAGTGCTTTTTGCAACAGGTGAAAATCAGCTGTTTATGGAGTTGCCTCCCATATAGTAGGAAGTCACAAAAACATTTTTTTTTTTTTAAATCTTGACAAAAGTGGCATTTTAATTGAACTTCAATATATGTTTTTCACATTGAACATAAAAAACAATCAACTTTTTCATTTAGTGGTATATAAATAGCAGGGAATTCCATCAGTATGTAAATCTCACTGGGGAAATACCCCTAGTTTTTAGTACGAAACTGTTTATAGCACCCTAAGTACTATTTTATTGAAAATTACATTTAAGAGGGGGGTTAGGAGGGGTCCTGATCCCGAAATCCCGGAGTTAAAAACACGATATCCCGAAATCCCGGGCAAAAAAACACGAAATCCCGAGGTCCCGAAATTCTAAAAATAGAATTCCCGGATCCCGAAATCCCGAGATTAAAAAACCCGATCCCGGAGTCCCGATAAAGGTCCTATCCCCCCCTCATTTAATAGTTGCAGAAAGTAGGGATCTATCCAATCTAAGTACAATAATGAACAAAGGAAGATAACTCCAATTCAAAAAATTGCCTATTGCTAAAATACAATGCATGATGTTTGATATTAAGTTCACAATCCAAAATAAAATCAATCTTCACCCTTTTAAAATTATCTCTACATATATTT
This sequence comes from Mytilus galloprovincialis, assembly GCA_037788925.1. Classification (NCBI taxonomy): domain Eukaryota; kingdom Metazoa; phylum Mollusca; class Bivalvia; order Mytilida; family Mytilidae; genus Mytilus; species Mytilus galloprovincialis. The sequence continues at coordinate 44,624,512 of CM075342.1, read as the reverse complement.
TATACCCTATAACATTGAACATGTTGATGTGGTTAAAACATGTTGGTGTCCTAGAGTAAAACAAAACAGCTTTAAACCTTAGCCAGTAATTCAAATTGCTTTTTTCTTTAGGTTCTCTTTTGAGATAACACCTGAAGGAAAAATTTTACGTGTGTACCATCCAGAAGAAAGTGATGACTTTGTCTTGGCAACGAAGAAAGGATTTGCTGCTCTTCTGGCATCAAGACTTCATGAAGAAGGAGAAGTAATTATAAACATTACATATTTTTGACCCCTTTTGATCTTGTCAAGAAGCTTTAAAGCCTTTCATCTTATACATTTCTGCCACATTTAATTAATGTTCTTACTGTGACAAGTCTAACATTGTCTAAGATTCCTGTACTCATCTTTTTGGTTGATAAATTCCAAAAATGGTCTATGAATATTATGCATTAATTATAATTTTATACAAATTTAGTTAAATGAAAAATATTGATTTTCAATTTTTGAAGGTTTACATGATAATTTGAGGAATTGGTTTTATTTTTACAACCACTCACTATGACATGAAATGATAAATTTATGGACTCATTTCTGTGTTGCTCCTTGTTCAAATTGATGAATTCTTAGATACAACCCTCATGTTTATCAGCGACATTGAATTGTTATTATTTTATTACTAAAATTTAGGATAGAAACTTAAATCTTTAATCTTTTTAAGTTGTTCCTGACCTGACCACAAATATTTAAGGCATTTTTAATATTTTCCTAAAAACTTTTGGGGCACAAATGATATCAAGTCTTCAAAGTCAACTACATGTACATAAAATTGAAAATGGAAATGGGGAATGTGTCAAAGAGACAACAACCTGACATCACATGTATACAGCTCTGTAGTGAGAACTCTATATGTTGCTCCTAGATTAAAATCTTCTTTCATTTCTTTCTACTGAATTTACTCAGTATGTTTTCTATGTTCAAGTCAATCTATAGGTATTCCTTGAGTAAGAGGTCTAATCTGTCTTTTTCATTTAATTTTGAAATATTTGAATATGCTATTATATTAATTACAGATCTCTGGAAGTCAATCACATGACAGTTTTACTTACCAAACTCAAGAACTTGGCCATGAAGGTAAATAATAATGAGCAAATACTCCACAAAGTTCTGAAAATATTTATGTTATATTGATGTTTTACTATAAGTTTTGATGTAGAAGGCAGATTTATTCTGCTGATATCCTGACTATTAGAGTTCCTGATATTAAAGGTGCATACACAGGCTCCAGATGCATAATTTCCTGTTTGGATGTGCCATTTCATGAACCCAATGAGTCAAGGGAACACATCCTTATAATGCTAGCTGAGTCGAAGTCATAAAATTTTACTCAGTGCTCGGAGCACAAAAATCATGCTCGAAACATGACATCCAGCATTTTGATTGGTTGAATTTGGAGTATGAGTACATAAAACTGACTCGAAAGTTTTATGACTTCAAGGCCTGTTATCATTGATATCACCTTTTAACTGTCAAAAACTTTATAGAAAACCTGCTTCTTGCTGATCTTTTTATCAAAATTTGACTTCCATCTACATACTTTTGCTTTGCATAATTGGTAAAAAAAACCTTGGTGAATCAAAAATATGTTTTCTTTGTATGTTCAGTGAAATATTTACTGTCTTCAATTTTTATTTTGATGAAATATGATTATGTTGTTATGTTTTATTTATAGGACCTCATAATGCCACATACACTGTTAAAGAGACAAGTACTGGACTGCAGTTCACTAAAGTACGACACGAACCACTGGTTAAAAATGCAGGTGGAAAATACCAAAAGGTAAGACCCATTTTTGAACATTTAAGCTTAACAAAAACAAGATACATATAATATTGTTCCCATTTCATACTCAGAAAAAGTTAGGTGGGTAAATATAGGGAAAAGTCATTTTAGGAGACGTTTTAAGGGAAGAGAAAATCTGCACTTAAACAGCTCTTGTTCAAAAACTGTAGTTCAGTAACCAACAGTAAACAATTGCTGATAGGTGTTATTTTGCGCTATAGCAAGGGTTTGTTTTGTAAAACAATACTAATAGACCTCAAATACTAATAATATTGTTCACGTCAAATAATTGAATGCCCTGAGTTACTAACTGTCTAATCTTCAACCACATAAAGTCATAACAAAGTGTTCTGGAGGTAAAATTTTTAAAACACATCAAAATATTCAACAGGAAAGTTGTAGCTTTCAAAAGAAATATGAATATTTTATAAATATTTGTATTTTTTCTATAGTTTGAATGACCTTTTCAATAGTCTCCATCTAAAAATTCAAATATCATCATGGCAAAGGGTAAAACAACATCTTGTTTTCAACATTTATAGCATCAGGATCAGCATTCTGGCATTGGGAAAAATAGTATCTCGCTCCTGACATCTAGGCAAACTCAGCAGGTTACCATAGGCTTTAAACTTATCTTTGAAAAACACATTTTTTCTGTTTCAGGTAATGCATTACCACAAAGACCTTGAAGTTATACACAGTGTCTTGATTGAAGAAGATTTCATATCACCTTCTAGACCGTCTGCAAAGTAAGTACTAAGTTATACACAGTGTCTTAATAGAAGAAGATTTCATATCACCTTCTAGACCGTCTGCAAAGTAAGTACTAAGTTATACACAGTGTCTTAATAGAAGAAGATTTCATATCACCTTCTAGACCGTCTGCAAAGTAAGTACTAAGTTATACACAGTGTCTTAATAGAAGAAGATTTCATATCACCTTCTAGACCGTCTGCAAAGTAAGTACTAAGTTATACACAGTGTCTTAATAGAAGAAGATTTCATATCACCTTCTAGACCGTCTGCAAAGTAAGTACTTGTGATATTAATCAAAAGATTTAATAATGAATTTGAATTATGGCAGTATGGATTCATATACTTTTTAGCCTCAAGTCTACCTGGTTTAATTTAGATACAGATTGAAACATGGTCTTTTCCATATCAGCCTTTGCTTATATTATTATCCTAGATTTCCAGTGATTCTAGAGGAGGGTCTGATATGGGTCAAGGGGTGAAAAACAGGCATACATGTATATGCAAAAAATGTATCAATCTGTCTATCAAATATTTCTGTACACACCCTGGCTGATGACTCCATTTGTTTTCGTGGATTTGCCAAAAATTGTCTTTAATCAAATTTTTACTTCATTGAACATTTAAATCCCTGGCCTTGCGGTCATAAAACTTTCGAGCACGATATCGTACTCAGACTCAGAAATCAAACAATCAAAATACTGGATTTGGTGTTTCGAGCACAAATTTTGTACTCTGAGTACCGAGTAAAGTTTTTATGACAGAGGACCCTGGATTACCTATGTCCAAGAAATCCATGAAAATTGGTACTCCACCAATAATAATGAATCCAATGAGTGCCATTCTGAAGTGATTGAAATATTTACCACTGGAAATTTAGCAAACAATCAAATATAAGTAGTTATTAAGTTTAAATGTGATAAACTATATATATATATTTTTCTATTCTAGGTTTAATGCATTGCATGGAATGAGGAAAATTAAAGCAGTCAATGAATTCAGTACCATGGGTATGTACAACAATGTATTGAATTTAAAAATTAAAAGATGACTGTTATGAACTATTTTTTTAAAAACCTACTTGCATTTAGAGTTTAATGAATTGTAGTTGTGTTGAAATCATTGTGACATATTGAAACTATTTGGTATATGTTACACATAATAACCTATCCAAATTTTTTTTTAGACATATATATATAAACTTGAATTTGAACAAGGTGAACCAATACCTGAAGTGGTTATCGTGCGGTTGGGTAATAGTGGGTGGATACCTTAATGTATTCACAGTTGTCTTTCACTATAAAAGTAAAATAAAACGATAACAAAGACAACAACACCCATCAATTACCACATGGTAAGAGTTTATTATGGTCGACATGTTTCGCCAACAAGGGTGGCGTCTTCAGGACAATTTTATACATGAAATCAAACAGTGAAATACAAATTTGGCGGTTGTGTGGTTCGCCGAACAATAGAGGTTGTTATGACGACGTTATAGATATAAATAGAAAGAGAAAGTAAAAGTAAAATAAGAATCTAGTATAGTTAAAAGTGAAAGTTAGTCAATAAAGTTATTAACGATGTGGCTAGCTGCTATTCTTGCACGTCTGTGTATTTGTCCTCATGGAGGTTTCTAGTGGTAATATTGTAGAAATGATGGAAGTAGATCATAAAATGTCAGTTCATTTCCAAAATTGGACAACACCCCACTGGCCATCCTGTACCAATTCAACTGGCTTCACTCTGAGGGAGGTACTGCTACTTCCATCATTTCTACAATATTACCACTAGAAACCTCCATGAGGACAAATACACAGACGTGCAAGAATAGCAGCTAGCCACATCGTTAATAACTTTATTGACTAACTTTCACTTTTAACTATACTAGAAACTTATTTTACTTTCACTTTCTCTTTCTATTTATATCTATAACGTCGTCATAACAACCTCTATTGTTCGGCGAACCACACAACCGCCAAATTTGTACTTCACTGTTTGATTTCATGTATAAAATTGTCCTGAAGACGCCACCCTTGTTGGCGAAACATGTCGACCATAATAAACTCTTACCATGCGGTAATTGATGGGTGATGTTGTCTTTGTTATCGTTTTACATATATATAAAGTATAAGCACATTTACAAAATATAGATTAAAAGCCAATTATTTGAGTTTGATAAATTTTGATTATGAAAAACCTGTCTGGCAAACAAAATTATGAAAAGGGAGTCTCAAGGTATATTTAACTTACCTCAATCATGCATATACATATTTGATGCCATATTTATTAAGCTTCTCAGAGATTTTATACATTTAAACCAATTTATTTAAGTTCCTTTAAAATACATTTTGATTTCTTTTGGTTGAAAGGCATGATTGCCTTGTTGATCATTCATTTAAGTTAAGAAGCAAATTCATGTGTAAATAATTTTTATTTGTAGAATTTCCTGAGATGAAAGCCATCAGTAAAGGAAGTCTATCCTATCTGACAAGAAGGTTTGAAAGAGATGCTGTCACTAAACCAATGCTTGGATTAGAAGAATCAACAATCCATGTAACCAAGGTCAGAAACTTACAGTGTATATCAGGCTTAGTTACCAAATACATTATATATTAACTTTGAATTTTTGATATTCTAAGGATTTTCTACCCCAGGAATAGATTACCTAAGCTGTTTTTGGCAAAACTTTAAGGAATTTAGGTCCTCAATGCTCTACAACTTTGAACTTTATTTGGCCTTTTTAACTTTTTTGATCCTAACGTCACTGATGAGACTCTTGTATACAAAACGTGTGTCTGGCTTACAAAATTTGATCCTGGTGAAGAACCAATTAAACTCATAGATACCAGGATTAAATTTTGTAAGTCAGACTCATATGGCTAGCTCTTCATCATCTGAGACTTAAGATGATTAATGAATTCAACAAAGATGACCAACACTTAATTACTGTATATAAATGGACACAAATATTGAGATAACAACAAACATTTGGTAGAGTCACACAATATTTGGCAAATATAAATTTAATATAAATATAAATTTAATTTAAAAAAAAATCCAGCTCCCATGGTCTAATATTTGAATTTTATCATCCATGTATCTTTTTTCAGATGACAAGAAAAATACCAATGCTTGACAGGGCTAAAGCTTGGCAATACATCAAAGGGAATATAACCTGTATGTGGACCCAGCCGGAAAATGGTAAATATACCATAATGACAAAAAAAAGAAAAAAAAAATGCATGATAAATCTCATTCAAATTTTGAAAATAATCATTTTTGTTGCTTTTCAATGATTTTCAGCTATCGATTTTTTAGATATTCTATAAATGATACAGAGCCCTGTAAGTATTTGATTTTTTAAAAGGAGTAGGTCCAGTAAGACCCCTTTTTGGCCCCAAAATATAGCAGTTTTACAAAATTGTTAAAATGTAAACTTTTAGCTATTTATTGGAAAGTAGAATACTTCTGCTACATAAATATGGGCTGTGTTTTACAATACAATGCACATATATCGGGTACAAGCATCATTAAGTCATGCTAAATTACTGAAATCTTCACAATTTTAGCATTTGAGTTAAATTTTAGACGGTTTCCGTCTTAAATGGAAGTGTCTGCATTTGTGTTCATTCTTAATATTTAATGGTAAGTTGTATTTGATGATAATACATAACATATGTAAAGGTTGAGAGTAAACACGGATGCGACCCCTTTCATTTTTGACAAAAACCATCTGAAAAGTGACGTATTATGACATATTTGATAGATTTTTCATATTTAAGCTTGAAATTGAGCGTTTGAAATTACTAAATCAGTTAAAATCTTTCACGTAAACTAATTGAATCGACTGAATTAGACACTTAAGTGTTTAAAAAGTGTCCATAATCTTTCATCAGATGAACCTGAAATTTGAGGCCAAAATCAGCCTTTACCGGACCTACTCCTTTGACCTCACTGATGAACAATGACAGTCACAAATGTATAAATGCGCCCTTAGGGAAGTTGTGTGTTTTACCATAATTTTACAATAAATCATGTTCTCCCAGGCTAAGATATCAGTTAGTACACCTCTAACAGATTAAGTGTAAAAACGTTGTTCTATTTATTTACAGGTCGTACATTGGAAGCAAATGCTTGTTTCTTCAAGATAGTCGATGTACTGAAATCTATACCCGAAGATGAACTTGTGAAACTTGCTAACTATTATTTTGTAGAACTGAAATCAGAGTAAGTCAGATTCCCCTTTAAGTTTAATTGTATTGTGACAAAAAGATAGAAGTGTAAGCTTTAAGGTTATTAAAAATTTTCATTTAGCTTAAAACACTTTTACTCCAAAAATTTTGGTGAATTTTCCTGTGCATTACTGATTGCATAGTGTTAAGTAATAGGATTAGTATTTAAATTACAACCAGAAGTAATGACTATTTACATAAAAAAAAAAATCCATGTAAGGATGACACTGATAATTGTCCTGACCAACAGAAGGTTGGTTCTAATGAATTATTTCCCTTAGTTTTTTTTTAAACTTTTTTTTTCAGTCGTTCAAGGTATGTAGGAGCAATGAACATCATGTTGGATGCCTTTGGAGTCATCTATTCAAACTTCAGTGAGAACCTCCTGGCAGATTATATTCTAAAGAGTCCTGATCCTAAGCCTACACTTATCTTAAGGCTGCTGACACACATTGTAGGAAAAGACAACCCACCACATGATGTATGTATTGTACTCGTATAAAGTTAATGATAAATTGGCTATTTCCCAAAGAACTGTTTAAAGACAATTTATCACTTTAAAATGATAAACAAAATGATACATTGAAACAGATATAAATAAAAACATTTTTATGCCCTACTATCGTCCACCTACGATAGTAGAGGGACATAATGTTTTCTGGTCTGTGCGATCGTCCGTCCGTCCATCCATTCGTTCGTTTGTTTGTTCGTCCGTCTGTCCCGTTTCAGGTTAAAGTTTTTGGTCAAGGTAGTTTTTGATGAAGTTGAAGTCCAATCAACTTGAAACTTAGTACACATGTTCCCTATGATATGATCTTTCTAATTTTAATGCCAAATTAGAGTTTTTACCCCAATTTCACGGTCCACTGAACATAGAAAATGATAGTGCGAGTGGGGCATCTGTGTACTTTGGACACATTCATGTTTAAAGCTGAAATCTGACAAACCTTAACCTGTAGAATAACCGTCTACTTTGAATGCTTTCAATGCCATTAGCCTATATTAATCTGATTATCAAACTTCAGTCTTGGTCAAACAATAAAATGAGAACATAATTATTTGTTTTAGACAGGATTTACTGAAAATGCATGGAAATTGGCACATGGAATTCCCTTATGACAAATTCACCGAAAGTGAAAAGAAAATCTCAATATAGATAAAATTTGTGAAATATACCATTTCTCTTATCCAATCAAAATACAGCATTATTACATAAGGTGGAATTATCATGGATATTTGATTTGGTGGTTTTACAAAAGTCTGCATACAAGCCTATAGAAAACTTGTTCTTTGTTGAATATTTAAATTAGTTGTTCACCTGTAACCACAAAATCCATGAAAATGGTATCCCACCAAAATTAATGAATCCACAGTCATCAATATTGAAAAGACACCTATCTATTTATTTAAGATCTTTTGTCCTCTAGATTGTTTTTGTTCTTGTGTCATTTAGCTGCTGTCTTATTAACACACATATATATATATAATATTATTCATTTTTAGAAAGTATAAACTATAGTTTGATTCTTTCTTATTTCAGAATATAATAGCTGCAATGGAAGACCTTGTATTTAACAAGGAGAACCACCCAGATGAGATGTACAAAGAGGATCTCCATGAAAGGGTCTTGCTCTGTCTTGGCTCAGTGTCACACAAGTTATCAAAAGTGGGTCGGGAAGAGGAGGCCATCAAAATAACTGTACGAGTTCATCAATGGCTTGGAATACATGGTAATATCTTTGTTTTTTGATTTGAACCTCTCTATATTTGTTTTTGATTCAATGCAAGAAAGGAAAATTCCTTAGTTCTTTTCATAAATACCATCCCTTTTTCAGAGGATTTTCCCCCTACAATAGGGGTTAAATTTATTAAATCAGCTTAAAGTTTTTCACATAAATATTGTATATTTTGTTAGATCCATTTGAATACAGAAAGAAAAGAGCGATCCAGAGCGAACAGGAACAAATTGATTACGACCATTGGAGAGTGATTCTGTTAGAAACACTAGGAAATGCCAGAATGGACTTCTCTTTTGAATATATTGTATCACATATCAACTCAACTAACTCAGCTTGGATCAAAAGAGCTGGAGTTCATGCTCTTAGGAAATATGAACATGAAATGGTGAGTTGTATGTAGGTTATACAAAATAAATCTCCAATTTTGTACATACACGGTAATTTGTATAAACTTAGCTTAAATTGTCAGGAAAATGTTGTCAAAAAAAACATGAATTTTTTCTTTAATTTTACCTTTCGTTTGTTCTAGTTTCAGTTTTTTTCCCCTATGAAACCTATGCATTTCATAAAAAATGAATATAAAGATTTACTTCCTGTTATAGTATGAATTGAATTATTTGATATTCACGAACAATAAATTTCAGTTGTCTTCCTTTTTTTACACAGTCATGATCCAAATTAATTTTAAGCTGAATTTTCATTGTATAACAGTTTAACAAAGTGAAAAAAAGCAAACTCCATCCATATTATGGACATATAAAATTGATTTTGTCATTACCTTGACATACTTAACTAAAAATTGGTGATAAGGCTATAAGTCATAACACTTTTTTTCAGGCTGCTGATGAAATGTATAAAGCTGCCATGTATGATGAAAATGATGAGGTTCGTTATGAGGCATTATTGCAGTATCAGGCACATCCTCAAGCTAGGATTATCACACCTCTAAAAGCGTAAGTTTAAGAAATAAGGACTTGGAAAATTAGTTGGTTTATTACTGAAATTGCCCAATTAAAACAAATAGTGCCTATAACTTTGACAAATCTTTTCAAACCTAAATTTATGAATTTCTTTCAGTTTTTATTAATTTTTTATGTTTTTATCCAGACGAGAAGAAGTTAATGGAACTGGTATTATTGATCCCTATGAGTCTGGAATCATGGAAATAACACCTCAACGCAGAGAAAAACGATCCTTGGGTTTTCTGGAAAAGTTTCCTAAGATAAACTTTAGACTTGAGGCCCCAAGTGTTGATTGGAGAAAAATGTTAGGATCTGAAACTATAGGTGCTGCATTTGGTATTATCATGTATAACATGCTGGATCTGAAAATTGGTAAGTTGTCTCTATTTTGATTCTGTCTAGAAACAAAAGTAATTAGACACATCTTTGTTAAAGACCTCTGATACTGCAGAGATCACATACCCTTAGAAAGTATAGTTTTTATTCTGCCTAGAAATATAGCGATTACATACCTCTTTGTTTAAAGACATCTGGCACTGCAGAGATAATATACCCTTAGGAATATTTGACATATGAAGTTGAGGTCAGAGTTCATCTAAAAATTGTGTATTTTTTAAGCATCAATGTAAAAAATTTTGTAGAGCCCTTAAGCGGTCATTTGAGAATAAATGTTCACGATGAGGCCTATGCAAGAGTACTCCTTGGAATTTTGGACTTCAACTTAGACTTCTTTGTAGCCAGACTGTGTTTTAAAGGAGGCACCCAGTACAATCTGAATATTTTACAAGTATGTTGGATAAAAAATACAGTCTTTTGATGGTTTATCAGCCACTGTCAGTTAAACAGTTGTATTTATTTAAGTTAAGAAAATGTACATGTAGTTATAAATATTTGGACAGGAATTGAGATAAATTGAAAAGCATAAGATTTTTTTACAAGTTCCTCTGTGAATCACATACAGAGGATTGTTGGACATTGTATTTTATAGAGTTATATGTAGGTGTCTGTATTCACACTGTTATGATGTCATCTTTTTATTTTTTTATGCAAATTGCTGATATAAAAATAAAGAGATGTGGTATGATTGCCTATGAGACAACTATCCATCAAAGTTCAAATGAAGTGGATGTAAGCAATTATAGGCAACTGTTAGGCCTTCAACAATGAGAAAAACCCATACCGAAGGTCGGCTATAAAAGAAAACTAATGGCTTAATTTATAGATTTTATATCTTTATACATTTTATGTTTGACACAGTTATTTTATAACATGTTAATTTTGACAACAGTTTAACATTTCGCTGAAAAAATTAAACATCATTGAAAAATACCTTATATAAAACTGAACGGACTTATTCGTTTACTCAATTTCTATTCTATAGTATTTTGTGCATTCTGGTTATTATTTTTTTTCCAATTTAAAATGCTCAGAATAACAATTGTCCCCTAATATTATATATTGGTATAAGGCATGACTTGTTGAGGATAATTCATTGTTTTACTTTTAGGAAAATGACATGAAGAAAATAGCTTCATTGGCCACACAGTTTGACAAGAAAGTGAAAGAGATTGTTGATGCCATTGAAACAGGAGTGAAGTTGTTTAAAGACCTGATTGGGGGTCAGATAAGCATCAAAGACATTGTCAATGAATTCATAGATGCCTTGAAGGAGTTACCTGGCAAGGTATATATTCCAAATGGAGTTAACTGAAGAAAAAAACCAACAAAACTGTAAACCTACTAAATTGTGCAAGTTTTTTTTTATTGATGCAACTTTCTCAAGTAGAAATATATTGAGAATTTAAATATGTCGAAATTGTCTTATAAATACATCAATAGTTATAAAATCAGGGAAACAAATTTCTGAAGAGTTTCTTGAAAGAGTGAGAAGGACGTTTGCTGCAGAGATTGGTAGAAAGCGGAAGATGGATGATTTGTTTGTGTATCTATACTATTAAACGAGAAGGCCTCATTTTGGGTGTCGCTTCTCTTCTTTCCACAATAAATTAATCAACACGCCTCTGTGTCCTATAGGTACAGTGCATAGTCGCATTTGCCATCCATTCATATGATTTTTCAGATTGAGTTATTTTGGGAGAAAAACAAGAAAAAAGGCATGCGGATATTGTCCCGTCATTGGACGAAATTTTAAGTCAGATTAGACTTCCGGTTTGCGTTTTTCTGTATACTTTGAACATACATATATTACGAATAAAGTGTATTTCAGAATTTTATCTGCTATCATTTTCAAGTTTACTATCCACGGCGGTCACATAGTTTATTAAATAGAGAGGGTCTGTATACTATATCAATGACCACCATGAATCGATTAGTAAACTTAGAATTGAAAGTAAATACACTTTATTTATATAGTAATGAATGTTCATAATATACAGATAAGCGCTAAAAATATTCATGTGAAAATTTGATACCTTTTCTGAAATTCTCCAGTCATTAAATCTTTTACAAAATTCATTAATTACAAAAAAAAGAAGATGTGGTATGATTGCCATGTTGAGACAAGTCTCCACAAGAGACCAAAATGACACAGAAATTAACAACTATAGGTCACCGTACAGCCTTCAACAAAGAGCAAAGCCCATACCGCATACTCAGCTTCAAAAGGCACCGAAATGACAATGTAAAACAATGCAAACGAGAAAACTAGCGGCCTTATTTATGTACAAAAAATGAACGAAAAACAAATATGTAACACATAAACAAACGACAACCACTGAATTACAGGCTCCTTACTTAAATGTTCATAACATACTAAATGTATGTTCATATTGAAATTGATAGAAAACCAAAAATTAAAAGGCCCCGAAATGACAATGTAAAACAATGCAAACGAGAAAACTAGCGGCCTTATTTATGTACAAAAAATGAACGAAAAACAAAAATGTAACACATAAACAAACAACAACCACTGAATTACAGGCTCCTTACTTAAATGTTCATAACATACTAAATGTATGTTCATATTAAAATTGATAGAAAACCAAAAATTAGGAACTTTGGAAATAAAGGTGGAGGGATAAAAAAAAACCATTTCCCTGTCCCCAATAACCTATAATTTATGATACTTTTGCTGAAATTCTCCAGTCATTCAGTATTTTACCAAATTCTTCCAACAACACTTTACATACTTTAAACTACGCTCTGAATGCCTGCGATTTCGCGGGTGTGTTCTAGTATTGTTTTAATATCAATGAATGAATTTATGTAAATTAAGTCATTGTGACCTACATTTTATAGATTGCTGATTTTGTTCAAGTTTTGATTAAATGTTTATATCATTGCCATAGAGAGATGATATTTTGTCAGTGGGCAAGTGTTAAGATAAAACAGATTCATACAAAGAAGAGGGCACTCTGATCTTAACTGTTAATTACTGATCTTGTTTTTTGTAAGGTCCTGATTTCAGAGATTATGTTTATAGATATAAGGTACATGTATCTTTCATCCTAAATTCAAGTCTTTCTTACATTGTGATTAGTTTATGATTTTGTATTTGATAACTCTTATGTTTTTCATAAATTTTTAACAGGTTTGGGGTCTTAGAGACAAAGCAGCCAATGTGATGAAAATGTTAGGACAGCTCGATGAGGAAGAGCTACCTCCCTTTTTAAGACCACTCAGAAATCTGATTGTTAAAGTGACAACAGTCTTTAATGATGTTAAAACAGATATCATGAACTTTTATAATGTAAGTTTAAGTAATATATAGATGATCTCACTGTAAAGCAGGAGCAATGTTAAGGTTATTTAATTTTTGAATAATTTTTTAAAAGAAACAGAATTGTTTTACCCATGTCATTTCTACAGATAAATATATATTTATAGCCTGGAATGTTTATTTATGATTTATTTTTATCTTTCAGACGTTGGTTCAGACCATCACTGTTATAATTCCACAGAATGCCAAACTTATTTATGATTTATTTTTATCTTTCAGACATTGGTTCAGACCATCACTGTTATAATTCCACAGAATGCCAAACTTATCTATGAAAGTATCGTTGATATCATTGATGGTTTCAAGGTCATAATGAAAGATCCTAAGACAGCTTTAGTTAAGATTGGCAAAGGCGTTGTGCAGTGAGTATACTTGAATTCAATACATCACAGCTAATATTCTTGTGGATGTAGAATTACCTGAGCAATTCATGAAACCAATGCAATGAACATAATTATATGAAATATTGAAACAAGTGAAAAGGGATTTTGATAGATTCTTATGATATTTTTATATCCCACGCAACGAAGTTGCGGAGGGTATAATGTTTTTGACCCGTCCGTCCGTCAGTCCGTCCGTCAGTCCGTCCATCAGTCCTGTTTCTTGTCATCGCAACTCCTCTCAAACCACACAACAGAATTTCACAAAACCTTTTCAGATAATAAGGACATACTATGTAGTTATGCATATCGACAGGAAATTGCGATTCAATTTTTTTTCTAGGAGTTACGCCCCTTTGAACTTATTTACTTTAATGTACTACTGCAACAGTTTGTCATCGCAACTCCTCTCAAACCACACAACAGAATTTCACGAAACCTTTTCAGATAATAAGGGCATACTATGTAGTTGTGCATATCGACGGGAAATTGCGATTCAATTTTTTTTCTAGGAGTTACGCCCCTTTGAACTTATTTACTTTAATGTACTACTGCAACAGTTTGTCATCGCAACTCCTCTCAAACCACACAACAGAATTTCACGAAATCTTTTTATATGAAAAGGACATATTATGTAGTTGTGCATATCGAAGGGAAATTACGATTCAATTTTATTTCTAGGAGTTACGCCCCTTTGAACTTATTTGCTTCAATGTACTACTGCAACAGTTTGTCGTCGCAACTCCTCTGAAACTACACAACAGAATTTCATGAAACCTTTTCAGATAATAAGGACATACTATGTAGTTGTGCATATCGACAGGAAATTACGATTCAATTTTATTTCTAGGAGTTATGCCCCTTTGAACTTATTTGCTTCAATGTACTTCTGCAACAGTTTGTCATCTCAACTCCTCTGAAAACACACAACAGAATTTCATGAAATTTTGTAGATAATAAGGACATACTATGTAGATGTGTATATTAACAGGAAATTATTATTCAATAATTTTTTTATACAATTTCTTTTTCTTATACTTATTTAATTTCTCCAATGACAATGTGGGGACGTGGGGTATGTGAGCGTGCTCACTAAGGTTCGTTAATATTAGCTTTTTTTTCAAAAATAAAAATATCTGTATTAAATTATTAGTGAAACCATTTAAATAGTGTCAAATGTTGTTTTAAAATAAAGGACCATAATTAGTATTTGCTCCTCATTTGCATATTTTTGTTTTCAGGATTTTTATGTCTATAAAGGCCTTACTCGATGCAAAGAATAAAACACAAGAAGCTTGCTTCTTCTTAAAAGGTAAGTTGATATATATAAAAACAAAAAGGCCTGTGAAATGCAGACTGAACGTAATAATTTAGTTTATCTTCCTTTCATCTTTATTCACTGTCAAACTTAGGTCGTGGTTTATAACAATGTTGAAGAAATAATCTACAAACAGCTTACATGTACCAGAAACTGAAAAACAGAAATACCCAAATTTGTTTTTCTGGTCATATAACTTCCTGTTCACATTTTGCAGCATGGCTCAGGTTAATAAAGTGTTTGAGACTAAGAGATTTATATTAAAAAGTATGTAAGTGAAATACAGTTGGTTGAATCAGCTGTCATTTGTAACTAAAATATTTTTTATTTTGCAGATGAAAAACCATACTGGTGGGATATTACAACAGTTTTTGAAGAAATTTGGGCTCTTTCACAACAAGCTGTAAAAGCCTTGGCTACAGGTGGACCAAACTGGATAGCAACTACTGTTATTGAAGGAGACGATCCTGTGGCCAAATTCACTAAAGGCAAAGTGTCACAGGTAAGTTAGACTTGTCAGTTTTATGAAGTTATCTCTGGGAATTGGTATATTTTGAGTCAGCAATAAAACTGATATCAAAGAAATTGTATTTGCATTACTATTGACTATCTCAATGGTCTCATGAAAGTATGCTTTCCTCAAGTGTGGGAGAAAAATGAAGACTTAAAAATTGATATTAATGCATCATATCTGTAAAAGCACATAACATTCAGTTGTTAAGCAAAGACGTCTTCCTTCACACTGTAACCTTGTGAACTAGCACATTAAAAAAGAAAAAAGAGCAAAGACTGGTCCAACCGGGTCAAAATACTATAAATTTTCACGATGGTTTTATCATTTCGAAAAATTGCAACAAGATAGGTGTCACAAAAATAAAAAACCTTACATCTTAAATTTTGAAAGCGCTATGTATAAGTAGTTTTTCCTGAAATCATATTTGCATCAATTGTTGAATAATCACTATTCACAATTTCTGAATTTACTGTTATGTGTCTGCATAGAGTGAAATATCTTCCTATGAACTGTTACCTTGTGAACCAGCATTCAACAAATCTGGCTCAGAATGTCAAGTTCGAACAAAGTAGAGCTAATATTCATATTATATTAATAGCATGTTCTTGTCCTGAATATGCATAGGACATTTAATAGCCATCCATCATCATCATCAAATATATTTATAATTTATATTTAGAAGCTATTATTATCATATAGCTAATTTAATTTTTATTTTTTTATTAACAGCAACAAATAAAAGAACAGATTATTGATAATTTAACTAATATTATCGATGAACTTTTGGAACCGTTTGATGATCTCCGAGGAATTGCAGATAAATTTATTAAAAAATATGGAGACTTCTTTGCTCTTGTGAAAAAAGTGAAAGAAGCATATGCAATACTAAAAGAAGGGTATGTTTTAAGTCAATTTTGTCTAAAATGTTTTTGTTTTAACTTTTTGTAGTAATATTTATTGATAGGGATTTTGACTGACAAGCTTAGGGTGTTAGCCAACTAAGTTGGTTAAAATCATATAAAAACAAAGCATGGGGTAAAACAGCTATAAAGGTCTTAAAGGTTGCTAGGACTGATGATTCATGGAGTCTGATGGTAGTTATCTTTTGGAATTTCAAATGCCTGTAGCTATTGGCATTATTTTCACAGTTATTAAAGATAGAAAGTATCAAAAAAATTGTACTTTATAAAAATTCTGATTTATCATAATAATTGATTGATCTATAACACGTTTAAAGCTAAGCTACTAGCTTTTATACATATGTTTTTTGTGAACATGACTAGTATATTTTTGTTTTTATTGAGGACATGAATAGCTTATCTCTTTTTTATTTGAAGACTTAAATAGCTTATCTGTGTTTATTGAGGACATGAAAAGCTTATCTTTGTTTATTGAGGACATGAATAGCTTTTTTGTTTGTTTATTAAGGACATGAAAAGCTTATCTTTGTTTATTGAGGACATGAATAGCTTTTTTGTTTGTTTATTAAGGACATGAATAGCTAATCTTTGTTAATTGAGGAGATGAATAGCTTATCTTTGTATAGCTTACATTTGCTTATTGTTGACATGATTAGCTTATCTTTGTTTATTGAGGAAATAAATAACTTACCTTTAATTATAGGGGAAAACACTGAGGTTGCCTATGAATATCTCATAAAATACATATATATCACAATTTAACAATATTTCAGATATGAATTTGGACAGTCTGTTATTAACACAATTTTTGGACCCAAATGCCACAAGGACTTTCCAAGATTGTATAGATTAGATGCAGGGCCTTGTAAAGGAAAAGGGTTTTATCCGTCTACAATTGAAAAAAGTGGCCAAGCAGAATATGCTGTAGAAGGTGTTGACCTTGAAATTGATGTTGGACAAACAGTAAGTACATTCTATTAAGATTGATGTGAGAGGATAGGAAAGAAACTTTTATTTCTGTGTTGTACTTCATTTATGGCATACAGATGTGAATCCAGAATTTTGAAAAAGGGTGGAGGGGGAACTTGGCAATGTTTAGAGTTTGACATGTTAAAAGTCTCTCTCTCTCTGGCAGTGACAATTATAAGCAACTTGAAATCTCAACTTTTTTTAAATTGGTATAAAAGTGAAAATTTATAGGATTATACACATATAATGTTATGTTATATTACTTTGTTTGTTTCAAATATTAAAGTTTTCACATACATCTGATCTTGAAATTATATTTAATTTGTTTTAATGGGAAATATGTAAATTTTTGAAGCTTACAGTTATAAATATTTGTTACAGGTGATTGCTCCTTTCCCAGGAATTGTTTACAAGGGAGACAATCCAGATGAGGTTATCATTGAGGCAAACACAGCTGCCTTAAAGGACATAAAGATCTATATAAATGGTGTTTCAGTCAATACAACTATTCTGCATAAAACAGACCAACTTTACATTGAAAACAGGGTAAGTTTTATTAATAAAACTGATATACTTGGACCAACTAATCGATCAAGGGAGATAAATGCGTCATATAGTTTTATAATAAATTTAACTGTATTGCTGTTGCAAAATTCATTTAGAAACTAATTTGGTGACAATTTGTATGCCCTCATGTGCAGTAACAGGTGACACATCCTCATGCACTCTTAATTCCTTATTATTTCTCATAGCATTTTGTAAGAGCAATCTTCTCATATGTATTTTGAAATTCTATCATTTGAATTTCTGTCTGAATACATACAAGTGATGATTGATTGGTGTTTAATGCCACTTTCAACATTGTTGGCTATTTTGTGACGGCAAATTTTCATTGTTGGAGGAAGCGGGAGAAAACCATTGACCTTATGTAGGAAAACTAACAATTCTAGCAAATTAAGATTGGAGTTGATCACACCTGCCATGTGTGGGACTCAAACTCACAACCTCAGTGTTGATTGACAGGCTAGTGATACAGTATTTGAACTGAACTACTTAACCACTAGGTCACCGAGGCCCTTATTAGTGCTTAGATTAGAAGTAAAATCCTTACATTATATGCAGAATTCTGCAAAGCATGTAGCTTGAAAAAAAGCATGTTGACCTTTACTTAATATTATATTTTCGATAATACCCCTGTAGTATGATGAAAACTGCATTTAACAAAATAATTTTTTTTATTGTTTGTGTTTCATTTCCTAAAATTCTTGAAAAAATTACAAGATCAATTATAATAAAGATTCCTATACAGTTTCTAGTTAACGTTCATGTTTGAACTGCTAATGAGTGTACATGCTGTAAGTTTGTCCATTTATGACCCATATGACATGACATCTGTTAAAAACCAAATAATAACACGATGTAATTGCTATTAATAGATTGCTGCAGGAGCTCCCATTGGTACTGCAAAACAGTCACCTTGCTATCCATTCAACAGTATCCACTTTGCCATGATGAAAGGCAATGGAACGGTTGATCCTACTAAGTTCCTGTCTCCCAGATTCTTTGAGGTTCCACAGTGGATACAGACGTGTGATGACTACAAATTAGTTTATAAGGTAAGTTAATACAGGGCACTCCCCTTCTGATTCCACCATTTGGACTAAACTTACATTGTTAACAATAAACAAGGGTCACAATGTATTGAGCAAGAAACTTATATGAAAAGCATAGACATATTGAAAAAATGAAATCTTAAGAATGAATGTCAAGTAATTTACCACAGTTAGGGGCATTATAACATAGGAACAATGTGGTGGCACAATTTATTTCATTTCCGTTATTCAGATAAGATCTTGCATTTTTTTAACAGATAAAATGAAAAGAACCCTTTTACCAATGAATTGATTAAAACTTTAAAAAGTGAAGTTATTGTAAAACTTGGTTGATAAGCTGCAAAGGTCAAGTTATTTACATACTGGTAGAGTTTTCTGTGAGATTATAGTATTTGGAGTTGTTGAGCAATAGGGTTGACTCCTTCTGAAAGACACAAGCCAAAAGTTAACTTATTAATAATGTTTGATATCCATTTTTAGTTTGAGACCATAGCCGCTGGAGTAATTGTGGGACTTGGTGGACAGGCTCAAAATAACACCAGTCCTAAGTTAGACACAAGTAAAGTTACAGCACCCGCTGAACCAGCACCTAGTGAAGACCCAGGGGCGGAAGCAGACACCATTAAAAGTAGGTTTCCACTGCTGCAATCATTTTTGCAATTTTGAAAAGAAAAAAAAATGGTAAAATGCAGTATAAGAAGCAATATGGACTTTTCATTTTCATCTGACATGTAATTTACATTTATTATTGATGATTGCAGAGAATATTTATGAGCGACAAAGTTCCCAAGAAGTTCACATTATTTTTGTTTAAAGAATATATATAGGTATAGATTTTCAGGTTCGTTGAAGAAATTTTGTTACATTAATATTCAAATTTGAATGATTTTTTATGCCGCACCTATGATAGTAGAGGGGCATTATGTTTTCTGGTCTGTGCCTCCGTCGTCTGTGCGTCCGTTCGTCCGTTCGCTTCAGGTTAAAGTTTTTGGTCAAGGTAGTCTTTGAAGAAGTTGAAGTCTAATCAACTTGAAACTTAGTACACTTGTTCCCTATGATATGATCCTTCTAATTTTAATGCCAAATTAGAGATTTTACCCCAATTTCACGGTCCACTGAACATAGAAAATGATAGTGCGAGTGGGGCATTCGTGTACTGGGGACACATTCTTGTTTGTGTGCTGTCTTGACTACACATGCATAAACCATTTTTACAATGACGATACATTTAAAGGATGTATAATTTACACTTGTCATCAACTAACATTTCTTATACTTTGTTATAGGCAACCCAGATGGAATGTATTCAAAAACTAAGGCTAATGCAAACAACTTACCTGATGACTCTAAAAATGGAAAGAAAGGTACGTATAAATACAAATAAGGAGATATGATTGCCAAAGAGACAACTCTCCACAAGAGATCAAATGACATAGAAGTTAACAACTATAGGTCACTGTACGGCCTTCAACAATGAGCAAAACTCATACCGCATAGTCAGCTATAATAGGCCCTGAAATGACAAAATTAAACAATTCAAAGGAGTATATAATTCAATGCAATGTAGTAATAGTCAAATTTCAGTAATGTATATTAAAAATGTCAATATGAGGAGATACTCATGCTACTCTTTTCCAAATCTTTAATCAGGGGAAGTTATATGAGTTAGTAAAATGATTAATGATTCTGTAGTCAATAAGATTTATCACACATTGTCATGTTTTTAATACCTTTTAATATCCGAATTAAATCTGTACAAGTGTTTCTGTTATAGCACCTCTTATATTTAAAAACAACATTTTACAAAATTTAAATGTAAAAAAATTAGCTAGCAGCTGTACGAATTTTACCTCTTTTAAGATTTATTTTTGATATACAACTGTTTTTTTCTGCAAGGAAACATGATTGTTTTCATTAATAGACGCTATTGTGACTAATAGGATCTTGATTTGAGTGTCATTTTGTTCATTATTGATGAATTATTTGATTATATTTCTTAGGTCCATTTGCAACCCTGATGGCAAAAGCAGACAGTTTTATGAAGAAGTTTTCTCTACGTAGACTGAAGATGGGGACAATTATTGAGTTTTTAACAAAATTGGGAATGACAGACAGCAGAGCAAAGTTTGTTCAAACTCTCAAAACTTTACAGGTGAGTGATTATTCGAAATATCAAAATTCAAAATTTAATACAAGGATTGAGATTTGTTTTATCTTAATATATTTTGAGTTGGTTTGGTTGTCTAAAATTATAAAATATAATTATGATGGAAGTTGTCTATTTTATTAAAACATGTTTTTACAAAACACAGCAAGGGTTAATTGATTGATTGTTTTTTGCTTAATGTCCACCAGCAGTACTATATCATTATAAGGCAATACCTGGTGCGCCACGCTTAAATTCCTAGCGCCATGCTAAAATTCCCAGCTCCACGCTCATTTTATAGTCCGCCACACTTGCAAATTCAATAGCTTCAGGTTTAATTCCGGATATCCCTAATCTAATTATCATGTCAGTGGCAATTAGGAAATCTAATTAGTGTTTAATAATGTGAACACCGCCTTGGGGGATGTACATTGACAGCTGATTGCATTATTTACATTGTCTCTCGTGGTTGAACAAGGTAACATCCAATAAACGATCATGACTCAGTTTTGTCAAATTGAAAAGTAAAAATTGTTTGCAAACTATTCTTTAAATACAAATGCTTGACTGTACCTTAAATTCGTAAATGAAATGCATATATATCCAAACTAAATTAATAAAAGCAGTATAATCCAGAAATCAAATGAATTCCCTGACCACATGTTTTCTTTTGTTGACAGCTATGTCACAAGTGCACTTTTGGCAGGAAAATACTGGGAAACCCCCAAATACCAGACAACACTGTCTGGTTATTTATAGACATTTGAATAAACAGCTGAGCTGAGCTGTGCCAGTAAGGAAAAGAGCTAAACTGGGTATATAATAATTCCTTCATCAACATCATTTTATTGGAAAAAAGGGGGGGTTAATTTATAATATTGTCATGAAAGGAAGCTCTTTAAGATAATGAAATTGTATAATGAATACTTTATCACATAATAAGAAATATGTTGATCCCTCAATTATATATATTTCTGAAATCTCAGAAGCCATATAAGGGTTTTTAACTTCTCTAATATGTTTCTGTGGTGACCAAAAATGTATATTAGTCCCCATTTTCATATTAGCTTTATATGACAACAACTTGTAAGGCAGAAAGTAAACAAACAAGGAACGATTGGATTATGCACTACACCATCTCTGATTTGATGAACTTTCTCCCCCACCCTTGATTTTCATTCTGTGGTGAACCCTGCAAACTGCATTAAATTCTGAAACAGTGAATTATAAATCTAATCAGGTGTAAAAGTTGACATATAATTTATGATAAAAGAGATGATTTTTCATTTCCTATCGTTAATTATCCATTTTTAGATGGTGACGTTCCCTTGTCACCATCTTACGGTGTTTATATATCTCAACTTGTACGATTCGCTCGTGTATGTAACAATGTTTTAGATTTAAACGAGGGAAATTTATGTATTACTGAAAAATTATTACACCAGGGTTTTCGATATCACAAACTAGTCAAAACATTTACTAAATTTTATCATCGGTATAAAGACATCATTCGTAAATATAGCTCAACATGTAGACTTCTTATACGTTTAGGTATTTCACATCCAATTCTTTATGGAAATATTCTTTATAAAGCACAAAAATGTCAGTATTCACCGCAGAAACAAACAAAACCTTTAAATAGACTTATTAAGAAGGGATATAATTACGATACTGTTGTCAGGTCATTAAAGATTGCATATTTTGGCGTTAATATTGATTCACTTATAGGGTCTTTGCATCGGAACTAAACACATTTATTCAAAAACCATTTGTTGGCATGACATGGGTTATGTTCTTCTCATATATGTTATGATGGTATGATACTAAACCCCTAACGGGAAGGATTGTGCCTGATATTCATATGATGAAATTATAATCTTTCAATCAGTTTGATTGAAGTCGGGAGCTGGCATGTCAGTTAACTGCTAGTAGTCTGTTGTTATTTATGTATAATTGTCATTTTGTTTATTTTCTTTGGTTACATCTTCTGACATCAGACTCGGACTTCTCTTAAATTGAATTTTAAATGTACGTATTGTTATGCGTTTACTTTTCTACATTGGCTAGAGGTATAGGGGGAGGGTTGAGATCTCATAAACATGTTTAACCCTGCTGCATTTTTGCGCCTGTCCCAAGTCAGGAGCCTCTGGTCTTTGTTAGTCTTGTATTATTTTAATTTTAGTTTCTTGTGTACAATTTGGAAATTAGTATGGCGTTCATTATCACTGAACTAGTATATATTTGTTTAGGGGCCAGCTGAAGGACGCCTCAGGGTGCGGGAATTTCTCGTTACATTGAAGACCTGTTGGTGACCTTCTGCTGTTGTTTTTTCTATGGTCGGGTTGTTGTCTCTTTGATACATTCCCCATTTCCATTCTCAATTTTATATGATTGAAATACAATGATATACAGATATAAGTAGCATCTGTTTCAAAAATTCTGTAAATTCTGTTTTTTTTACAGGCAATAATTGACAACAAGCCATGTTTTAACCCACATGAACTGACAGATGAACAAATCAAACAGACCCTACAGGAAAGAGGGAAACCAATCAATGGAACTAGATCTCAAATGATTAAAAGAATAATGGACCAGGATAACCGTATGTAACTGGGGTTTATAGACTTGATACATGTCCATTACTAATTTGTTTACCTATTTTACTCTTTTTACAAATATACTGCAATAAAAATGATTGCCATAATACTAATTATTGAAAAAGCCTTATGATATTCTCTATTCATTACACTTTTTACTGCAAGTCATTCCTCAGACACTAACACCTTAAACAAAGTAGCACCAAACCTATAATTTCTAATGTATTTTAGGTTATCTTTTACAAAAACAAATGTAAGAAAAAAAATCTCAATGTTAGTGTTGATTTGACCAATTAACCCTTTTGGAGCTATTTCATATTTGCAATTTTATATAATGGTCTTATAATTTTAGTACTTTTTTTTTGCAGAATGTCCACTGATGTCTTTCACATTGCCAAAGAAAGTATACTGCATCTTCTCCAGTGACTGTATGGCTGTAGAATGCTGCATGAACGTCAAAATATCCATGTTTCTCAGAGTGGTTAAAGCTTATGCTAACTTTAACCCATGTACTTTCAAGTTCAGCTACGGTTTTGATGTGTTTAAGGGAGAAATACAGCTTCCTGCTCTTGATTTTGATGGTATGTTAAAGCTGTGACAGAGGCGGTTTAGCTCCTAATTTTGTTTTGTCAGTTTACATAGCTCTTTATCATATTAAAAGAGAGGCGAAAGATACCAAAGGGATATTCAAACTCGTAAGTCCAAAACAAACTGACAGTTCCATGGCAAAAACCAAAAAATGACGAAAAGACAAACAACAATACACAAAACACAAAAAAAGAAAACTAAAGACTGAGCAACACGAACCCCACCAATAACCGAGGTGATTTCAGGTGCTCTGGAAGGGTAAGCAAATCCTGCTTCACATGTATAAAAGAGATGTATGCAGTGAATCAATGAGACAACAATTCAACAACACAATAAATTCGGAAAAGTCATTTAGAGGTCAACAAACAGTCTCAGAAAAGTCATTTAGAGGTCAACAGAAAGTCTCAGACAAAGTCATTTAGAGGTCAACAGACAGTCTCAGACAAATTCATTTAGAGGTCAACAGACAGTCTCAGAAAAGTCATTTAGAGGTCAACAAACAGTCTCAGACAAAGTCATTTAGAGGTCAACAGACAGTCTCAGAAAAGTCATTTAGAGGTCAACAAACAGTCTCAGACAAAGTCATTTAGAGGTCAACAGACAGTCTCAGACAAATTCATTTAGAGGTCAACAGACAGTCTAAGACAAAGTCATTTAGAGGTCAACAGACAGTCTCAGTCAAATTCATTTAGAGGTCAACAAACAGTCTCAGAAAAGTCATTTAGAGGTCAACAGACAGTCTCAGACAAAGTCATTTAGAGGTCAACAGACAGTCTCAGACAAAGTCATTTAGAGGTCAACAGACAGTCTCAGACAAAGTCATTTAGAGGTCAACAGACAGTCTCAGAAAAGTCATTTTAGAGGTCAACAGACAGTCTCAGACAAAGGCATTTAGAGGTCAACAGACTCTCAGACAAAGGCATTTAGAGGTCAACAGACTCTCAGACAAAGGCATTTAGAGGTCAACAAACAGTCCCAGAAAAGTCATTTAGAGGCCAACAGACTGTCTCAGAAAAGTCATTTAGAGGTCAACAGACAGTCTCAGAAAAGTCATTTAGAGGTCAACATACAGCCTCAGAAAAGTCATTTAGAGGTCAACAGACAGTTTCAGACAAAGTCATTTAGAGGTCAACAGACAGTTGCAGAAAAGTCATTTAGAGGCCATCAGACTGTCTCAGAAAAGTCATTTAGAGGTCAACAGACAGTCTCAGAAAAGTCATTTAGAGGTCAACCTAGTCTCAGAAAAAAGTCATTTAGAGGTCAACAGACAGTCTCAGAAAAGTCATTTAGAGGTCAACAGACAGTCTCAGAAAAGTCATTTAGAGGTCAACAGACAGTCTCAGAAAAGTCATTTAGAGGTCAACATACAGCCTTAAACAATTAACAATTGTCTATGCCATTTGTTAATTTTGAATTCACACTTCATTGAATAAACTACACTATTCAGAAAATCAAAGATTTACATGCACTTGATCAATTGATAAAGGCTTATTTACCAGTGATGATGTTTTTTGTTGGTTACTCAACCCTCCTTTTTATCCTAGAATTACTGTGGTATAACAAAAGGTACCTGTAAGAATGTAAAACAATATTTGGTTAAAAAAATTACCTAACTCTATAAAATCAGTTTTAAAGATTACAAAAAATACTGCTACAGGTAAAACAGTAGTAATAATATTGTATGAAAAAAACCCAACAATTACTGCAAGCATAGGTAATAGGAAAAACAATATATAGCGGAAATGATTGCATACAATGGTAAATAGTAGACATTTTTGCAGTTTTGTTATGATATATGACTTTTCCTTTGACAGGTATAGAGAAAATAATAAATACTGGTATTGTCTTCCCCATTCCAGTCATTGGTGATCTGGAAATTGTTGTCTTGTAAGTTTACTTTTATTCATATTTAAAATTATTATTAATAAGTCATCTTCATTGTTTACAATCATGAATAACAAGTCATCTCATACTTTTTATGCCCCACCTACGATAGTAGAGGGGCATTATGTTTTCTGGTCTGTGCGTCCGTTCGTCTGTCTGTTCGTTCGTCCGTCCGTCTGTCCCGCTTCAGGTTAAAGTTTTTGGTCAAGGTAGTTTTTGATGAAGTTGAAGTCCAATCAACTTGAAACTTAGTACACATGTTCCTTATGATATGATCTTTCTAATTTTAAAGCCAAATTAAACTTTTGACCCCAATTTCACGGTCCACTGAACATAGAAAATGAAAGTGCATGTTTCAGGTTAAAGTTTTTGGTCAAGGTAGTTTTTGATGAAGTTGAAGTCCAATCAACTTGAAACTTAGTACACATGTTCCCTATGATATTATCTTTCTAATTTTAATGCCTAATTATATTTTTTATCCAATTTCATGGTCCATTGAACATGGAAAATGATAGTGCGAGTGGGGCATCCGTGTACTTTGGACACATTCTTGTTTATATTTTTTCTACTGTGAAAAAGAAGTAATTAAAGATATAAGCTTATCATTAAGTAGGTCAAACTCACCTTTTGTCTACAATGTCAGTAAATGAAAACAGTTGACAGGTTAAATGATCAACAAAGATGATCATTCAAACCCAAAGACAGATATACTATAAGCTCCAAACTGCTGAAATTGCAGAAATGAAATGTCTTTATTTTTGCCTAAATTGATCTTAAGTATCTATGGTAGATAATTTTTTGTAATAGTAAAAATGAAAGAACATTGTTTTGATTAAATGAAATAGAAGAATGATAACAATGTAATTTTCATATATAATTTTCATATATATTTAGCTTAAAGATAGAAAAGACAGACTTGGAGACTGTTGCAACATTTGGAGGTGGTCTCTGTGAACCAGGATCCTACCCTGACGAAGAAAATTGTTTGGTTGTAATCAACCTCCTGGATCAAGCTGTGTTACCGTTGCCTATATGTTATCCTAATGGAAGTTACTCATGGCCTGACAGTAAGTTACCTTAATATGTTATCCTAATGGAAGTTACTCATGGCCTGACAATAAGTTACCTTAATATGTTATCCTAATGGAAGTTACTCATGGCCTGACAATAAGTTACCTTAATATGTTATCCTAATGGAAGTTACTCATGGCCTGACAGTAAGTTACCTTAATATGTTATCCTAATGGAAGTTACTCATGGCCTGACAATAAGTTACCTTAATATGTTATCCTAATGGAAGTTACTCATGGCCTGACAGTAAGTTACCTTAATATGCTATCCTAATGGAAGTTACTCATGGCCTGACAGTAAGTTACCTTAATATGCTATCCTAATGGAAGTTACTCATGACCTGACAGTAAGTTACCTTAATATGCTATCCTAATGGAAGTTACTCATGGCCTGACAGTAAGTTACCTTAATATGTTATCCTAATGGAAGTTACTCATGGCCTGACAGTAAGTTACCTTAATATGCTATCCTAATGGAAGTTACTCATGGCCTGACAGTAAGTTACCTTAATATGTTATCCTAATGGAAGTTACTCATGGCCTGACAGTAAGTTACCTTAATATGTTATCCTAATGGAAGTTACTCATGGCCTGACAGTAAGTTACCTTAATATGCTATCCTAATGGAAGTTACTCATGGCCTGACAGTAAGTTACCTTAATATGCTATCCTAATGGAAGTTACTCATGGCCTGACAGAAAGTTACCTTAATATGTTATCCTAATGGAAGTTACTCATGGCCTGACAGTAAGTTACCTTAATATGTTATCCTAATGGAAGTTACTCATGGCCTGACAGTAAATTTAATTTAAGTCAATGATACTGAGAAAGTTAAAAAAAAAAGAAGAGGATAATGAAATATTGCTCATGTGGATAATACCTCATAAAATTTGAAATTTTAATTTGTGATACAAGAATTAATGGTCAACTTACTTTACACTGAACCAGTGCATTAACAGTTCAGTTATGTGTCCTTTTTCAGACTTATATATTATACTATTTTATAATTACAGTAAATTGGGCAACATACTTTAGCAAGGAAGCTGTCCTGGAAAGACTGAAACAGGCAGGCAAAAAGGCAGCTAAGCAATTGGCTGGCAATTTAGCTGAAGAAGCATTGGCTGCTCTGGGTTTACCTGCAGTAAGTTTTTTTTAGAGAAAGTACTATTTCAATTTGATATGCCAACTTTTTCTATATTGTTTAAGATAGATCTGTTTTATCTGTAAATTTCCTCAACCCTATGTAACTCATCATTTTTAAGTTCATATTTTAGAAAGAGCTATTTAACCCTTTCACCGATGAGTCCCGGTTTACCGGGATTCACGCTTCAGACAGCTGACGATGAGTCCCGTTTTACCGGGATCGGAATACCTCTTTTATATTTCCCGCTCAAAACAGTGCAAACATGAGTTATCTTTCTTTGATGAATACCCGGATGAAAGTGTAAACATGGCGCTTCCGTTTGTTGAAAACCGTGTCAAAATCAGAGGAAATTTACTGAATTTACGAGAATTTGAAATAAGGGAACATTTTTTTTGAAAGAATATGGAAGAATTGAAGCCAAACTAGTCTACTTTTTTGACATAAAATGTCGTTTTATGTACAAAAGACTTGGAATGGACATCGTTCAGTTTGAGGAATTTGTACAGCCTCATAAAATTTTTCAAAATTTTGCTGTTTTGGGTTAAAAAATTACGATTTGGGGTCAAAGAGCAGAGTTTTAAGAATTTCACCTAAATAATGCCGAAAATTTGAAAATATGAATATTTTATGAGGAAAAAATTATCAAAACATGAACAAAACTGTAAACATATTGTTAGTGAATGAAATAAACAAACAAATAACTACAAACAAGTTTTTATTGACATTTATTATGAAGATCTCCTACTTGAGTAATAGTAGCCAGGGAAGCCATCGTCTCGGAGTAGCTTCTGTCTGGGCAGCAATCGGTGGAAGGGTTAATTACATTTTTCACTGAAATTCATAAGAACAGCATATTTTTTTATCAAATGTATAATTCATTCAAATTAAAGAAAATTAAAATAAGTTGATGTGCTTGTAATAGAGATACAAGCTTTTTAAAAGAAAAGTTTTATGCTGGAAAAAAGTTGAAAACTTGTAAATTGAACCTCCATAAAAAGTTATCATTGTTTAAAAACAACTTTCTCAGTTATTAAAACTCAGTTGACCTAAAGATAAATTTACTAGAGTTATGTATAAGCAATTTTGTTTTCTTCAATTTTCAGTCTATAAATTGTTTTTCTCATAATTTCAATTGAAACTGGTAAAAACTTATGGATTAGGTTGAGATAGTCTTTCAGTAATATCATTATAACTTAATTTATTGGACTGATAATGAAATAATAATACTCAGGCCACACCAATTTAATTTCATGTTCTACGGATTTTTGGACTCCAAAATTTGGGGCAAGCGAGCGATTTGAAAATTTTAATAAAAAAATATTTAATTTGCAAATTTTTGAGGCGAAGCTTGAAAAGTAAACATAAAATAGTAGGTTTTGACAATATTAAAACTTGATTTATCACTTGTAATTTGACATTTCTTTAATTTCTGAAGTATTTTTTCCCTGTTCACCAAGAAATAATTAAATCTGGTCTATGTATATGTGACTGACAATGAGACAATTCTCTATCCAAGTCATAATCAGTTTGGGGACAACCCCTTAATGTTATAAATATCCCTTTTACATGTTTTATGAGGGATCAATATAAATTATAATATACAGTGGCGTAGCTTGCCTTCTGTTTATACCGAGGCAGGGGGTCAGGGGGGCACAGCCCGCCCTGAATCTATAGAGGTTTTTACAATTTGAACAAGAAAAAATCGTAATAAATAGTTGCTGTTCAATGTTATTTCATCATAATAATGTTAATTATATGCCTTACTATCTATACTCAAAGCTATAAAAATAACAAAATATGTGAAGGTATCACATTAGACAACCAATGAAAAGTCAGTTTCCTGACTTGCTAGCAGTTACAGAAAGCAGGAACATATATATATATATATTGACATACTGTTCCCAGCAGAAAGCCAACTCAAATGCCTAATAGCTCCCAATATATTTCCAAGCCGTAGTACACTCTGATATAGTTGGCTGTACCTCACACGTCATATCACAAGAAATCATGACCTTGCTCAGTGGATAGAAGAAACCTGTACAAAATGTTCAATACAGAAAAAAAAAACGCAAATATTAAGGTTTATTTGTAATAAGTTTTGTGATGATCATTTATTTGGTCGTAGGTCACGAATCAACGAATTATAGATAATCACCACAAAATGACAGCTGGATTGAACAAAAGAATTTCAGGATAAACTAGGAGAAAAACATATGCTACATGTTAAGTGTAGCACGGCACTTGTTTTAGTGGTGTATTCCTTCGAAGGTCTTGAAATTACATATTGAATGATTTTTAACTTTTTTTTTCATTCACGATGAACATGACAACCGGCGAATAACTAACATTTACTTTATTCTGAAGTCTTCATTATAAATGAACAGTACATTGTATTTGGTTGATTTTTTTTATATATATAAACTGACATTATGTATTAACTAACTGACATATTTCTCTGGAATTAGTGATTCCTTTAAATATTTTAAATTCCCTGCTTGTGAAAACGTACTATGAATTTAAAATAGGGAGAATAAAACTTGAGAACCACAACATATAAATTATTTTCTGTGCACTATAATATATAAATGCATATTTATACCCCCGCTTTAAAAAAGGGGGGGTATACTGTTTTACCTTTGTCTGTCCTTCTGTCAGTTCGTCAGTCAGTCCGTCCATCCCATGAATATTTTTCGTCGCATTTTTCTCAGGAATTACAATACAAGGATTTTTGAAATTTGGTTTCAGGGTTATCTAAGTCAGCTATACCTTGTGATGCGTTTTCAGATTGATCACTTGACAACTTCCTGTTTACCGAACACTTGTATGATTTTACACATGGTAGCCAAGTTGAAAATTTTCGTCACATTTTTCTCAGGAACTACAATACAAGGATTTCTGAAATTTGGTTTCAGGATTTATATAAGTCAGCTATACCGTGTGATGCATTTTCAGATTCATCACTCGACAACTTCCTGTTTACCGAACACTTGCATATTTTTACACTATTAATATTATCCACTTGCGGCGGGGGTATCATCAGTGAGCAGTAGCTCGCAGTTTCACTTGTTTGTTTTGTTTAGTGCCAAAGTCAATGAACATAGTCGTAGGGGAACATGTCAACGGTTATAAATGAGGGTTTGAATGCTTAGAATGGGATTATCAAATATTTATTTTTTAATGTCGCCCATTTGATTTTCCTTTATTTTATAATTAAGCACCATTTTAAATCCATATTCTTTTAAATTTGAATTAATTTCAGGGCCGATTTTTCTGTTTTCTTAAAACCTCACCCAGTCCCTCATATACTAGAAATTACTCTGACACAAAATTAACTAATTGACCTAAAGTGATTTGATCAGGTGACTCGTGAGTTGCATCCTCATCTATTCTACTCACTGTTTTCACTTGCAATGGGGTAGGACAAAATAAATCTGTTGTCGATTTCCTTTTACTCTGACAAACTTGAATTTATACAGAAAACTACCGTAAAGGGTATTTCCAAGTAGAGGAGGGAAAATTAATTCAAATGTTCCCATAAGTCTGGAATAATTCATAAAGGGTATGAATCAATAACCGCGCCAACAAGACATAACAAGTTGCTACATTATTGTTTAGTAGCCAGTTTGCTGCAATAATCATTTAAAAGAAAATACAGTGAAGGAAAATATTTTTTTTTTTTTACAGAGGCAGTTGCTCGGTTGCCTCAACGTAAGCTACTCCCCTGATATATCTGTTTGTACAAAAGGGCTCATATTTTCTCAAAGAACTATATATCTATCTGGTATTAAATGGTCAAAACATGTTCAAGAATTTTGTAATATTCCTGGACTTTAACCATGTTAAATTAACACATTCAATTTAACAGTTTGATATTATTCAAAATAAGTCATGTAAGTGGACCCCTCTTTCAGAAAAAGTTGTTTAAAATATGATGTAACTCTCCTTTGTTTGAGTACAAAATTCTAAGTTTTCTAAGTTGGTATTTCTATTTTCTTTTCTACATCAGTTAAATGACCCCTAGTCTAAGGGAGGGTTGTTCTCAACCTGATAATAACAAACACAGGTCAAAGTACGGCCTTTTACACAGGGCTTTGATACAGACAAAACATCAAGCTATAAATGACCCCAAAATCATTAGTGTACACAATTCGAACAGGAAAACCAACGATGTAATTTACATATCCAAACGGGCAAAATACCAATGAACAACATCAACAAACGATAACTGGCAACTGCTGAACGACAGGCCCCTTAATCAATCAGGACAGGTGCATAAACATGCAGCGGCTATGGATAGTTTTGTTTCGCCAGCATACAATATAATTGCAGTTGAAGGCAAATCCTTTAGAAGTTCTTTGTACTTTATTCTAACAATGAACATTTTTTGATAGGGAATATAAGTAAGGGGGAAAGAAACCAATTTTTTTGTTCTTTACAGGTATTTCCGCTGTTATAAATTTATTTCGGAGCACTCCCACTATAGATAAATAGGTTTCATGCTGAAACAAATATTCTTACATATATTTACACAGTGTGGTGGGGTGCTTTTATGTTTAAAATCGTTATATACAGGTTAGACTGTGATTTTAAAAACAAATGTTGATATCTTTTTATAATATTTACAAAAAAAACGGTGCGGGAAATGGACATGATTACATTTCCAGATGCGGGAAGCAGGAATATTAAAAAAATCAAAATATTCTGTTTTGAAAAAAATAGGTGCGGGCGGGTCCGTCGAACAAGGAATCAAATTGGTGTGGCCTTAGAGTATACGGGTGAAATATAAAGTTTGATGAAGCAGTTTTGATCATGACTGATTCAAGTACAAATAAATTAGAAATTTAAATCTGCACTTTTCTGAGTGTAAATTTTTCCAGCAGAAAAAAAAAGTATGATGTGTAAAAATAATATTTACGTTCTATGATAATCTGGATTTTCACTTTTATATCCCCTGAGTCATCAGGTAAAGGAGATATAGGGTACAGACAGGCAATATGAGCCCAGATCCCCTGTCAAGGTAACCAATCAAATTTCAGGATTAGCTAGGCTATTTCACTACAGTATAATATACCTATATATCTCTGTAGGATTTACTTTCTGCAACTGGACCATGCCCCAGACCAGAAAATATGACATTGGCCATCCTGAAAGGCAAGATGATTGATGCAGACCTAGACACCACTGGTACAAGACTAGCTCTTAATTCCAGATATGAGCTGTATGATAGAAGTAAGTATATCTTCAATTCTTAAACCATTGACTAGATGTCAATCAATTTTTCAGACACCACCTTTAAATTAATATTTTAGCTGTGCTCACACTTTTTTTCCCAACTTCTGACATTAATATGGCTATTGGACTTTGAAAATTAAATGAAAGTGTTGCTGCAGTTTGAATTAGAATTAAGCACACAATAAAGGTTAATAAATGTAAAAGACATAAGTGAATAAAAGTTCTAATTTTCCTTATCATGTCTGGTACACATCAACACTTTGTATCATAAAGAAATGTTTCTTTTGTTTTCAGGCTGTTACATAGCACTAATCAATAAAACACTGACACTTCCTGCTATAACTGACCCCACACTAAAGAAACATCTGTACTACCAAATGTCTCCAAACTGTATGAGATTTGATGCCTGTGCTGATATAACCATCAAGGCTATAGACTACACCAAAGCATTGAGAGCCTACGTAGAACTGGATCCCTGTCACTTTATCCTTTATGCTGGTTTTGAGAAATGGGAACGGCAGTTTATCCTCATTTCTTATGAATGGGGTATGTTGTAGTAATGTAGTAATGTTGCACAGTGAAGACAAACACATAAAAGAAATTTATGAAAATGTTTTTTTTTAGACCAGGGTTTTTTAGCTCACCTGGCCTAAAAGGCCATGTGAGCTTTTCTCATCACTTGGCGTCCGTCGTCGTCGTCGTCGTCGTCGTCTGTCGTCGTTAACAATTTTTCAAACATCTTCTCCTCTGAAACTACTGAATGGATTTGAATGAAACTTAAAATGATTGTTCCTTAGATTATCCTGCACAAAGTGTGTGCTTCGATTTTTGATCCGTCAAAAAACATGGCCGCCGTTACTTAAAATAGAACATAGGGGTCAAATGCAGTTTTTGGCTTATATCTCAAAAACGGAAGCATTTAGAGCAAATCTGACATGTGTAAAAATGTTCATTAGGTCAAGATCTATCAGCCCAGAAATTTTCAGATGAATCAAACAAACCATTGTTGGGTTGCTGCCACTTAATTGGTAATTTTAAGGAAATTTTGCAGTTTTTGGTCATTATCTTGAATATTATTATAGATGAAGATAAACTGTAAACAGCAAAAATGATCAGCAAAGTAAGATCTACAAATAGGTTAATATGACCAAAATTGTCAATTGACCCCTTAAGGGATAAATGTCCTTTAATGACAATTTTTCACAATTTGTTCATCATATTTGCTAACTTTAAAAAATCTTCTCCTCTGAAACTACTGAATGGTTTTGGATGAAACTTAGCATGATAGTTCCTTAGATTATCCTGCACAAAGTGTGTGCTTCGATTTTTGATCCGTCAAAAAACATGGCCACCCTTACTTTAAATAGAACATAGGGGTCAAATGCAGTTTTTGGCTTATATCTCAAAAACGAAAGCATTTAGAGCAAATCTGACATGGGGTAAAAATGTTCATTTGGTCAAGATCTATCAGCCCTGAAATTTTCAGACGAATCAAACAAACCATTGTTGGGTTGCTGCCACTTAATTGGTAATTTTAAGGAAATTTTGCAGTTTTTGGTCATTATCTTGAATATCATTATAGATAAAGATAAACTGTAAACAGCAAAAATGATCAGCAAAGTAAGATCTACAAATAAGTTAAATATGACCAAAATTGTCAATTGACCCCTTAAGGGGTTATTGTCCTTTAATGACAATTTTTTCACAATTTGTTCATCATATTTGCTAACTTTAAAAAATCTTCTCCTCTAAAACTACTCAACCAAACTTCATTTGAATGATCAGTAGGGTGTATAAAATAAAGTTTGTGTTTTATTTTCTATTTCGTCAAAAAACATGGCCGAAGGCATTGTTTACCAGGTGAGCGATTCAGGCTCTTGAGATCCTCTTGTTTCAGAAAGAGATGCACCACACACTTATCTCTTGTTTTCTTAACTAAGGGAATATCTGCATTTAAGGACAACACAAAAGTGTTTTTTTTTAACATTAGCAGGATGGTTTGTGAAAGAAGGGTTAATTTAAAACTGTCAATGTTTTATTTTGTCAGAAACAATATTTGTATACATAGAAGATTGAGACTAGATAAAAGTAAGTTTCATTTATGATTATATCTAGTATTCTCTTAAAATTTCAGATTTTTGCAATTTGATTTCAGATAATTTTTATTATATGATTTAAGATGCCCATGCATATACAATATTTAACAATTTATTTACAGATCAAAAATTTTAATGTTATAATTGATTTTTTTAGGAAAAGAAGAATTACTTGAAATAACACCTGAGATAAAGGTGATGTAAGTATTCATTCAATTTATTTTCTGCATGGTTTTTTGGGGTTTCAAATTCTAAAACGTGTAAATTTCTTTATTTTTTTTTATGGTAGGTGACACACATTTCCCTTTGTAAATTCACACATTTTAGATAAGTGTTTTTAGTGCATAAGTACTCCCAGAACACTTTGGGATATACAAAATACAATTTTAAAAGTTTGTATGTTTGATTTGTAAAAACATCATTCAAGTAGTTCAATATGATAATTAGCATTTGCTTTTAAATAATAAGGTTCTTAGGGTACACAAATTTTATTTTCAACAGTGTCATAAAATGACTTACTGTATTTAAAAAAAAAGAGAAATTAAAAGGAATGACCTTTCTCTTCCAGGATCAAGATAGATCGTGATGCTGACGTAAAGAAAGTATTCATCGTGAACTTTGGACTCAGGATTTGTATAGCAGGAGACTGTGTCATTGACGAGTATTTTATAACCGATTATGAAGTGCCCATTCCTCTTTGTAATGAGAATTTCACATTACCAGGTTAGTCACATGATCACAATGTAAATGTCCCTTTACCAGGTTAGTCACATGATCACAATGTAAATGTCCCTTTACCAGGTTAGTCACATGATCACAATTAAAATTTCACATTACCAGGTAAGTCACATGATCTCAATGTAAATGTCACATTACAAGGTTAGTCACATGATCACAATGTAAATGTCACATTACCAGGTTAGTCAAATGATCATAATGACGGATAGGGCATTGGAGTAAATACAATTTATTTCATATGCAACAGAAAAGGGAGTAAAAATTAAAATAAAGTTTTTTTATGAACCATAACAGTTAAAAATTAATAGATTACGAAGATATTGTATATAAGGGAACTTTTACTGAGTTTGTGATTAGATAAGAAGTAAGAAAATGTATTAATTAATTAAGTTTAATGTGTCAAAAAGACACCAAATCAATAAATATGAAAACCCTCAGACATCTTATGGTTAGTTTTATTGTTTTTTAGGTGGTGGAGCATTGGCAGACTTTGCTAAAACTTTGGGAGGTGCTATTACAGCTGAGGCATTTGACCTCATCCTCAGGATGTTAAAATTGGATGTAAGTAATATACACTAATATCCTGTTTTTTCGCCATTGAAAGAAATAGAACATTTTCCTGTAACTATTTAGCAAATAGAAAATGTTTGACTCACAAAAAAAAAGTGATTTTTCTTGGCATATATAAGTCAGTGATATTGTTGGCTTTTATTCAAAACTACCTCTACCCTTTTTTATTGGGAAAATATGTGTCATTTTTATCAAATTGGGAAATTTATAATAAACCATGAAATTGACTGGAACTTCAATTTGCAGACCTCCTTTCAAGAGGTTAACCCTCATTTGAAATAAGACCCCTTATTGTCAGTGATGATACATGAATAGACCCTCAAATCTGCACATATAGTCATTTTAGGCATGAAAAATATTGAAATGAGTGTTTTCAGTTTGTATTCATACACAATTACTGCTGAGACTGCACTGTTTGGGAAATAAGTTGTCTTTTTGAGAATAAGTTTAAGCCATTTTTTTTCAAATTGGGATTCTTCTCCAGGGGAAAAAGCCTTTATTCTCCGGTAGTTTAAGGCAAACAATATCACTGTAAGTTATTTGGTCAATCGGCCCAAAAATGAGATCAGTTGTAATAAAATCACATATTTAAGATGCTCTAACATTCCATTAAATTGATTTCAGCAAAATCCATAAAGGGTGAAAATTAGTGATCTTTTATAAAAATAAAAAAAAGAGGGAAACCTGCTGTAAATGACTTGAAATTGCTATTAAGATTAATTTTTTACAGTAACTCTTAAGATCTTTTATCAATAAGCTAAATATATTTAAAAATACAAATGTATTACTGTGGATTTTGCATTTTTGTAGGTACCAATTTTCATGGATTGAGGAAAATTTATATTTTCATTGTTTTGCCGAAGTCTGAATATAAGCCTATAAAAAATGTGTACTTCGTTGAACTTTTAAATTAACGCTTACCCAAAAGATCCATGAAAATTGGTTCCCCAAGAATAATTATGAACCCACAGTATATCATCTGATGAAATTTGCAGCAACATATTTTTACGTTTTCTGTTCTAGACTATATTCCAGAAAGGAAGCTGTACAGTACCTCCAGGACCCACAGGTATGCAAAGCAATCATTTGGTTTTGTTTATGTTTTACAACATTTTTTAATGCCCTCCCACTTACAATCTGTTATTCTGAAATCAAGCATTTTTTTTTCATTATGCCTCTAGATATTTTTGATTTTTTGTAAATTTGTGTATATTTATGACTTGCTGATTGAGTTTGCCGTTCGATCAGGTCGATTGACTTTTGGCAGAATTATGACGGTTGAAAAGAAATTTTATGAATATTGTACTTGTCCTGATTTCTTTATGATGTTTGCGGATCTTGAGTTAATTTTTTGTACATTACTGTATAAAAATGACTTGCATATTGAGAGTGTATTTTTTTGGTTTAACTGACTTCTTGCAATAAGGCTACAGCAGGGGCATTCATGTCGTTCTGAAATATCCAGTGAACTAATTTTTCACAATTTAAATAACTAATGTGGAAGTTGAAGAAATTTTTATTGGCATAAAAAAAAAGCCGACACTGTTTTTTCTAATTTTTTTTTGTCACCTTGACTGAAATTAAGATAAAGGTGTCTTATAGAAATTTAAACAAAATAAGGATGTTGGCTTGTACAGGAAAATCTTAATATATTGTAACAATTTAATGGTTAACTAACAACAGAATGGGAAGGAAGTAATTTCTAATTACCTACTAAGTTATCATTGAACCTTGATAACATATACATGTATGTTACATTATTGCTAAGCTTTGGGGATTCTTAAAATTGTGAATATAATTCTCCATTGATCTAGATTGTCCATGGAATATTGATGTAAAATCATATCTACCAACGTCTGTAAAACATCTTGTGACTTGTGAGATGCCTGATAATTGTTTTGGATTGGACTGTTGTATAGATGTGAAGTTTACATTACCACCAGCTTTGGGAGGCAGAGTAATAGCCTACTCTGTTCCATTCTGGTTCAAAATGAGTCCTTGTGACTTTACCATTGATGTTGGATTTGGAACCTGGACCTACAAGAAGACCCTCTTTGAGTATGCTTGGGGTAAGATTTATTCGGTTAGCTTATTTCTTAATCATGATATTGAACATGTTGATGTGTTTATAGTAAAAAAATATTACACCTTACTTATGATAATAACATAATTAGACTTTAAGAAAAACATATCTAAACTCTTGGCAAGAACCATGTTATATTGTGAGAGAGCTTGTCCATGTTATATTGTGAGGGAGCTTGTCCATGTTATATTGTGAGAGAGCTTGTCCATGTTATATTGTGAGGGAGCTTGTCCATGTTATATTGTGAGAGAGCTTGTCATTGTTATATTGTGAGAGAGCTTGTCCATGTTATATTGTGAGGGAGCTTGTCCATGTTATATTGTGAGGGAGCTTGTCCATGTTATATTGTGAGGGAGCTTGTCCATGTTATATTGTGAGGGAGCATGTTATATTGTGAGGGAGCTTGTCCATGTTATATTGTGAGGGAGCTTGTCCATGTTATATTGTGAGGGAGCTTGTCCATGTTATATTAATTGTGAGGGAGCTTGTCCATGTTATATTAATTGTGAGGGAGCTTGTCCATGTTATATTGTGAGGGATCATGTCCATGTTATATTGTGAGGGAGCTTGTCCATGTTATATTGCGAGGGAGGTTGTCCATGTTATATTGTGAGGGAGCTTGTCCATGTTATATTGTGAGAGAGCTTGTCCATGTTATATTGTGAGGGAGCTTGTCCATGTTATATTAATTGTGAGGGAGCTTGTCCATGTTATATTGTGAGGGAGCTTGTCCATGTTATATTGTGAGGGAGCTTGTCCATGTTATATTAATTGTGAGGGAGCTTGTCCATGTTATATTGTGAGGGAGCTTGTCCATGTTATATTGTGAGGGAGCTTGTCCATGTTATATTGTGAGGGAACTTGTCCATGTTATATTGTGAGAGAGCTTGTCCATGTTATATTGTGAGGGAGCTTGTCCATGTTATATTAATTGTGAGGGAGCTTGTCCATGTTTTATTGTGAGGGAGCTTGTCCATGTTATATTGTGAGGGAGCTTGTCCATGTTATATTAATTGTGAGGGAGCTTGTCCATGTTATATTGTGAGGGAGCTTGTCCATGTTATATTGTGAGGGAGCTTGTCCATGTTATATTGTGAGAGAGCTTGTCCATGTTATATTGTGAGAGAGCTTGTCCATGTTATATTAATTGTGAGGGAGCTTGTCCATGTTATATTGTGAGGGAGCTTGTCCATGTTATATTGTGAGAGAGCTTGTCCATGTTATATTGTGATGGAGATTTAGGATGACCTGTTTGATGTTTTTGATATAAACTTGTGTTCTTATTCTGTCTTTATTCTTTCATATGTAACAAGTTATCACAGTTTTATATATTTGATCAAAATATGTAGATTAATATGAATATTTCATAATATATCATAGGTACACAGAAACAACTGACCATTGGTGATGGGGATCCAGCACCTGTTAAAATTCTGTAAGTACTTTGTATAAAACACTATGATTGGTAAAAGTGTACTATTAAAGTAAATCACAGCATGTCATTAAAGTATTTGTACATTTTGCATACTTTACCTGTAATAGGGTTTTTTGAAGGTTTGTTCATGAAACAGCCCAGACATATTATTTCAAGTGTCATCAGCAATACCCCAGAGCTTAATGAATATTTTTGGAAGAGTTATGTCCCTTGAAAATGTAGATCAAATGTGGAAAATCAACATTATGAATGCTCATGCACCAACAATTCTCATGGAAGTTTCATGAAAAAATTATGTGAAAGGGTGAATATCTCAGTTGAGATAGAAAATAAATGTGTATCCATTATATTTTTAGGGGAGTTATGCCCCTTTGAAATAATAGTGATAATAAAAGTATATCAGTGGATGATATTGGCTTCTCTGTGGCGATCTTGGTTCATTTTAAACCAACATATATATTCAAACTATATCTATTGTCAGGTACACCATAAGTAAAATGGGAGGCGGAAAAGGATTTATCATTGATGCTATAGTGACGATCTGTATTCCATTTGATAGGGTCTAGTTTTTTACCAGTATATGTATATCTATTGTCAGGTACACCATAAGTAAAATGGGAGGAGGAGAAGGATTTATCATTGACGCTATAGTGACGATTTGTATTCCATTTGATGACAATGAGCCATTCTGTGCACCAACACCTGATGGATTACACTTACTTAAGAGCCAACAAGTTCCTCTCTGTTCCAGAAATCTAACCAATATCCTCAGTAGTAAGTAGTCAACGATTTCATATGGACTGTTGTTTATAAGCAATTTTAAATCCATTGTCACCTCTTTTTCATTTATATTTATATTCTGTTAACCAAAACATTTTTGCAAGCAATTTATTTTTGCAACATTCGTGAGAAGAAAAATAAAGTGAATATAAATCGTCCATAAAAATATAACAATTGGGTCTTCCTGTATATAAATACATGAAAAAAATAAGAAAATCACAAAAATAAATCTCGGCTGAAAAGGGGTAGACCTGAAAATGGTTTACAGAATATGGTTCATCATGAAAATAATCATTATTATACCCCACTCTAAAAGAATTGGCTATATTGAAATCGTCCAATTCTGTTCGCTTTTCTAAGAAGCTAATCAACAGAATGACTTCATAGTGGTTCAGCAGGTTGACAGTGATGAGTTGTAACTTCACTTCTTCATGTTCTTGTATCTGCCAGATGCCTTATTCCTGTTTGCCCATACTTTGAATTTTTAGATATGTTGAATGAACCTAAAAAATTTCATCACACTTTTCTCAGAGGTGATATACCAACAGTTTTGTCTGTTAATTGATTAAGAAAAATAATGAAATACTTGAAGAAGTTAACTTTCTGTGTTTGATAAGCATATCAAGATTGAAGATATGTTAAATTCCATGATTTTTCACACTTCTTTTTTTTTCAGATGTTTCTTTCTCTCAATTGGCAAAGGATGTTGGATATGAGGCAGGACAGCAGATGGCCCAGGGAGCTGTACAATATCTTCTAGAACAGGTTGGACTGACTGATTTCTTCAAAACCAAATGTGACCGTAAACGTGGAATCTATGATCCTAGTGTAGTCGGATGGAATAATAGTAAGTGAAATCAGTTTATTTATAGATATAAAAATAAGAAGATGTGTAATGATTGTCAATTAGACAACTCTCCACCAGAGAACAAATAACAA
Organism: Mytilus galloprovincialis; assembly: GCA_037788925.1. Lineage (NCBI taxonomy): Eukaryota > Metazoa > Mollusca > Bivalvia > Mytilida > Mytilidae > Mytilus > Mytilus galloprovincialis. Next base: position 44,582,250 of record CM075342.1, on the reverse strand, counting down.
CTTTTCATGAATGATTTACATACATGTCAACCTGTGACGATGAAAATGCAGGTCATGACCTGCATTGAAGAATCAAATCTCAGGTCATAACGCGTACAAACTTTTTCGAGCTGAATTTCAGTATTTATGGTGCATTTTCTTATAATGTTTATCAAAGATACCAATACATTAATGCATGTTGACTTGGTTAAGTCATTTTAAATCCTATTAATTATTGTTTCATTGCACTTTTAAAGATTTTTATAAATTTGTGTAACACAGTCTTTGTGTTGTTTACTTTTTGTGATGATCATCAAAAACTACAATTTATTTTTCTAATGTTATTTTAAAATGTTTACTGGCTATGGAGCCTTTAAACATACCATAATTAAATTATCAAGGAAATTAGACTATGATAAAATATAGTAATACAGTTACAGCTTTTACATTAATGCTAGCAAGACAAATCTTTGTTTGTCTTGCTTGCTTTGTTTGTATCAGTGATTGCTCAAGCATGGTAATTAAGATAGGCGGGGCTTCAGCTTGTATACATCATACTTAGATTTTATTGGACGTTATGTCTGAGGTTAAGGACACTTAATTTTAAAACATCACATGACAAATACACTTTTTTCTTGTATGAGGCTGAGAAACTGGCCTTCAACATTAATTGACTTAATATTTTTTTATAACATATCAATCTATTAGTTCAGTCAGTTATTTCCATGTCTGTCCTTCGATTATGCAACTCCAGAAAATATTCTAAAAAATGGGAAACAATTGTATTGAAAAGAGAAAATCGAGTGCACCTTTTTTTTTATGTTAGGGTGTGTTTGAGATGAATATTTTGTCTTGAAAATGTACAAAACAAGAGTATTTGATACATCATCTCGCTTCAGACTCTATCATTTTATATAGCAAAGCTACAGGTTGACTTTATAACATAAAAAAAAATCACAGTACTAAAAGATGAAATATAGGGGTCAAGTGAAATACCTATCCAATGGATCACAAAATCAGAGTAGGTGTGTTCGAATAGCTATTTTACTAAAAGTGCTTGAAGACAGTCTTTAAGTTGGATCTCTGAAAAAAAAATTGTCTTCCGTTTCTACGATTGTGAAAATGAACAGATAATTTCGACGAAGTAGAATCCGGTCTGTATTGTATATTTACAGGTAAGGAAACATGTGAGAATATGTGTCACGTGATGTTTTAAAATGTAGTGTCCTTAACCTCCAACATAACGTCCAATAAAATTTAAGTATGATGTATACAAGCTGAAGCCCCGCCAATCTTAATTACCATAATAGAGCAAACATTGATACAAACAAAGCAAGCAAGCCAAACAAAGATTTGTCTTGCTAGCATTAATGTAAAAGCTGTAAAGGAAGTACAAATGTAAAAAATAATTTTCAACTTTTTTTTAAAAATTGTATAAAGGTATAAAAATAATGAAAAGTTATTTTTCAATATGTATTTGAATTTTATATTTTTATGATTTAATCCTTTTCACCCATAAAACGTAAATATAAGGAATAATTTTGAATGGTGACAAATAAGGGGAAGTAACTCTAGATGAAATATAACTTGTAAACCAATAGTGCAATTTATTTACGACCTAAAGCTTAGGTAATTGGTGTTAATTAACAGTGTGTTTGACACCAAAGCTGCCAAGTGAAGCCATGCACTTAATGGGTCACTTAATTTGACAGTTTACATAGCTAGATGAACTTTCTGTTCATGGAAGAATTACGAATTTGCCAGTATTTCAAAGGAATATTACTTATGAAATCAATCTCAAGGCTAAGAAATGCGGGTGAAATCGGGTCATTTTCGAAATTCCTGGGTTATTTCAATGACCCGGCGGGTGTCCCTGGTGATCACTCAGAATTGTGAAAATCTCGGGTCACACCCGCAGAATACGGGTCAGTTGACAGGTATGGATTTAATAGTTATTTTGCATTTGTCGTTTTATGAATGATTTAATAGTTATTTTGCATTTGTCTTTTTATGAATGATTGAAAAGTTATTTTGCATTTGTCTTTTTATGAATGATTGAAAAGTTATTTTGCATTTGTCTTTATATGAATAATTTAGCTAGTTAAACCTCCCACTTGTATGACAGTTGTTTAAAATTTCATTATATTGATATAAAATATCAATACCACCCCATAAACAATTAACCTTATCAGAATCTGAAGGATTTTAGTTAATTTCATTGTTCATACTTAAAAATGAAATAATGCCACATCATTGGTTGAATTTCCTTATATCCATTGCTTGGAAGGAAGAGGTATTCTGGTTTACCTCTGTCCTTCTGTCTGTCCCATAAAACAATGAAGGAGTACTATTAGTGTCCCACAGAACATCATGTTTGCCTACTAGATTTTTAACCAAGAACAGTGGTTTGGTCGCATTTAAAGTTATTACCCAGAATTCTTTAAATTCTGAAATAGAGAGTCTTGGTTGTACCTTTTTGAGCTTTTGATGGATGATATTTATAATTGGTAAACTATTTCTTTACAGTGTGTCCATTAAGTATTTCCAAGCTTCCTGAAATTGATGGACCAATGACATGTATGATAACTGACACCTGCAGTGGTATAGATTGTTGTGCTGAGGTACCATTCATTGGGCTGACCATTCACCCTTATTTCCTGATTAACACATGTGAATATAGTATATCATTTGGTATCAACAATAAGAATGTGAATCTGTCATTGTTTGAAGGTGGAATAGACAGCTATGAATGGGGTATGTATCTGCAAGATGAATTATTAGCTCACCTGGCCTAAAAGGCCATGTGAGCTTTTCTCATCACTTGGCGTCCGTCGTCGTCGTCGTCGTCGTCGTCGACGTCGTCGTCTGTCGTCGTTAACAATTTTTCAAACATCTTCTCCTCTGAAACTACTGAATGGATTTGAATGAAACTTAGCATGATTGTTCCTTAGATTATCCTGCACAAAGTGTGTGCTTCGATTTTTGATCCGTCAAAAAACATGGCCGCCGTTACTTAAAATAGAACATAGGGGTCAAATGCAGTTTTTGGCTTATATCTCAAAAACGGAAGCATTTAGAGCAAATCTGACATGGGGTAAAAATGTTCATTAGGTCAAGATCTATCAGCCCTGAAATTTTCAGATGAATCAAACAAACCATTGTTGGGTTGCTGCCACTTAATTGGTAATTTTAAGGAAATTTTGCAGTTTTTGGTCATTATCTTGAATATTATTATAGATAAAGATAAACTGTTAACAGCAAAAATGATCAGCAAAGTAAGATCTACAAATAAGTTAATATGACCAAAATTGTCAATTGACCCCTTAAGGGATTATTGTCCTTTAATGACAATTTTTCACCATTTGTTCATCATATTTGCTAACTTTAAAAAATCTTCCCCTCTAAAACTACTAAACCAAATTCAACCAAACTTCAACTGAATGATCAGTAGGGTGTATAAAATAAAGTTTGTGCTTTATTTTTTATTTCGTCAAAAAACATGGCCGTCATGGCTAAAAATAGAACACAGGGTAAAATGCAGTTTTTGGCTTATATCTCAAAAACTCCTGCATTTAGAGCAAATAAGACAAGAAGTTAAAGTATTTATTAGGTCAAGGTCTACCTGTCCTGAAATTTTCAGCCGAATTGGGTAACTGGTTTTTCAGGTATAATGCCCCTGAATTGATGATTTTAAAGAAATTTTGCAGTTTTTGGTTATTATCTTGAATATTATTATAGATACAGATAAACTGTTAATAGCAAAAATGTTAAGCAAAGTAAGATCTACAAATAAGTCAATTTGACCAAAATTGTCAATTGACCCCTTAAGGAGTTATTGCCCTTTAAAGACTTTTTTCACAATTTGTTCATCATGTTGACTTACTTTAAAAAATCTTCTCCTTTGAAACTGCTGTATCAATTTCAGCCAAACTTAGGCTAAATGAGTTTCAGAGTATCTAGTATAAATTTTATATTTCATTTCCTTGTATGTCAGAAACATAGCTCCTATGGCTAAAATAGAACATAGGAGAAAATGATTTTTTTTTGCTTTTGAAGAAAATAGGACGATTCAAAGAACATTTAAATAAATTGAAAAGCCAAAATAATCATTGATGAGAGATTTAACCAAAAAAATTAAGGTGAGCGATTCAGGCTCTTGAGAGCCTCTTGTTTAATACCACGTCATTATATTTTGGTTATTTTTTTAACCCATGAAAACAAAATGTAATGAAGTTCTACCGTTATAGTTTTTTAAGAATTTGTTATCAATAATAAAAATTTATTTTATAATTGCTTTTTATTTAATTTAAATCCTATAAAACTTAAATAAAATCATGATTAGTATGCCTTTTATTAATGTCATAAAATTTTATTTGTTTTCTTGTATATATATTGTATTATAATTTCTGATATTTACTTTCAGGAAAGCCTTGGGTTCTAAATATTGAAGACATTGTCAAGATAACGTAAGTATTGCAAGGACAAAATAAATATAACGCTATTTTAAGCATTTTCTAAGATGTTTATGTTTTTAAGAGGTTTATATCCTGCATAGAATATTGAATTATACAGTCCAATGCAATAATAAGACTGACATATATATCTTGTAGATTTTTCTCTACCATTCCCTCATAAATCAAGATCACCGAAACTTGCAATGATTACCATTATTATCAATATTGCAAAATTCTCCATCTTTTGGCAATAGAATAGAAATTTTACAGAAAGATTATGGAAATGAAGATAACAAAATAATTATTGAAAGTATGGTCAGAAAAAATGTAAAGACTAGCTACAAAATTGACTGAATCACAACATCCATGATGCTTTGATTCATAAAGTGATCTTGTGCACTACGATTATTCCTTATTGGTTAGATAAATATATAGTGTATAAGTTTTTGAGGAAGGTTATGCTTTATTTTCAATTACATTGTATTAATTGAGCATTTGTGAATCCTCAAATTTTCCAAATTGCTGCCGAAGACATGCCAGTTGTGAATTTAATGGTAAATTTTAGCCAATGAAAACAATTGATACATAAACATTGCTAAAGAATTATTAGTTTAACAAGAATTCAATGATTTTTTTACAGACTTATAATGAAGAAACCACCTAATGAGAAGAAATTTATAGTGGATTTAACAGCCAGTGTATGTTTTGATGAAAGCGAACCAGACCAATGCTTGACCTTCCCAATGATGGTTGGAAGTGAAATTCCTCAGCCATTCTGTGACATGACTGCTACAATGAGCTTGTCAAGTAAGTCTAAAACTAAAATTACAGAATAGTTAGGTCATTTGTTTAAGTTTGTGTGTAATGATTTGTGTTTTTATAATTTCACTGAGCACACTGGAAGCATGAAATGTTATCACTAGGTGTACTCAACTTGTGGCAGTATGATATATGATTTACATCCAATTAATTAGTTCATAATACTAAGCATACTTCTCTATGAATTACTGATAAATTAAGTTGCATATTTGTTGTTGGAAACAAATTTGAAATTTTTCTTTTTATCATTAAAAAAAGTTATTGTATTAAAAAAAATTGAAGAAAACATAATTGTATTAAAAAAAAATGAAGAAAACATAAATATTTTTCTGCAGATTTCTCAGCCATTGACTGGGGAGCACAGTTAGGAATTAACCTGACAGACTTCACTGGAATATTGGCTAAGAATGTCGCCCAGCTTTTGCTACAGCAGCTAGGTTTGGATGAGATGATGGATGACCCAGGATGCTCCCGTAATGCTGATGAGTATCAACCTTCAGTATATGGATGGAAAAACAGTAAGTCCAGTTTACAGATACTTATTTTTACCTAAATATTTAAACATTATGGGAAGCCATTGATATTTACAGAGAAGCAAATTTATCCTATTTGTTTTGAAAGTTTAACTTAGAAATTTACACTTTTTTAGAAACTTGTTTTTTGTTATATACAGTTATTTTTCCTTTGTATGAAAACTTACAACACACATTATACAGGAAATGAGAAAATGATTTTTTTTTCAAAAAGTATGAAGGTATTTAAAAAATAAATAAAATAAAGGTTAAAATAATAATTTCTTGTGATGAAATTAATAAAAATATCTTCTTTTTTTTTTAGCCTGTCCCTTGGACATAATCAGTCCTCCTAACATAACGGTACCTATGAACTGTTATATACCAGACTATTGTACTGGACTAGATTGTTGTTTCCACTACGACTACCTGGATATCTCGTTACATGCTTACCTGTATATTGATACCTGTAATTACATCATCCGAGGAGGAATTGAGAAACTTACCTTTGAATATAAAATCTTAGATTTTGGTGATTTATGGGGTAAGTTACTGCAGGGAAATATATTTTAAGTTTGATAAAAGATAGACTTGTCCATTGTCAATTTTTATTTTTATTTGTCATTTGTCATCTAAAAAGGTTGCATAAAAAAATTAGATATGTAGGACTCTAAAGTGCGATGGGGACGCTAAAGTGTGATGGCCATGCTAAAGTGTGATGGTGTACGCTAAAGTGCGATGTCCCCGGTCGCTAAAGTGCGAGGGTCTGCGAAAGTATAGATGAAAGCGACGTTATTTCATTATGACGTTAACATATTTTTTTGCAAACAAAAATGGACATGCCTGAAAATCAATTAAGTTTTTTTGACAATCTTCTTTTACCTGGCAAGGGTTACGATATTTAACAATAGGTTAATGTTTAACCAAGAGATGAACATCGGCCCAAGCAGTCCATGACTTACTGAATTTTAAAACTAGCTGTGTTATACCGGCGGAACCAAATGTATTTCTTTTTGGGAACTTTCCTACAATCAACCATTTTACTTTACAGTAAAGATGAATAATAGTAGAGAATCTTGATAGGTGGTCGTTCAACTCTGTATTCTTCAATTTTTTCAGACACTTTTCTCTATTCTTTATACATTTTGACCCATTATTCTGTTGCTGGCTAACGGGTACATTTATATATATAATACTGTTAAAGTCGTTCATCGTTTAAATTATGTTGATATAATTGAAAATCAACGTCAGTTAAAAAAAAAAGACATACGTTCAAGCGAATAAAATTTAAAAACATTATTCGTAAATTATAAAAGTTATGTGTAGGCCCCCTATACTCGCTACGAAACAGAAGAAAAACCTCGCCTTTTTTCTCCGTTTCTCAAAGTACAAATCATAGTTATATTTCCGACAGACTATGTACAAATCTTGTATATTTTTTTATGTACACAAAATGTTATTAATTAAGACTTAAATTGAAGATTGTTAAAGGAAGGTGTTCACTGTACTGTTAGAAAGCTGCGTGAACGGCAAGATACATCAATTATCCAAATACTTTATTCGATTTAGAAACTGTTTTTTTTATATTTTAAAACTCATGTCCTTTACTTGCATAAATAAAGTCTACATATATACTGTAATTATTTTGTATTTACAAAATGGATCTCGTGTATGACATTATAGGGCTTACAAGAATAGAAAAGAGTACCTAATACCAGGAAAAAGGACTTAAGGAAATAAATTCTAATTAACTTAAGCATTGTAGAAAAACTTTAATTTTAAAAGATCTCTTTCAAACATTACTGTGCTATACCCCACTAGCACACTAACTTCTGTATTGTGACCATTACAGTGTTTTTGGACAAACACTCTACTTTTCGTTTTATTTCATTGTACTTTAGCCTCTGTTAAACAATCTTACGTAAGCCGCTGCGTGTTATACAATCGCACTTTACCGTAAGACACCATCGTACTTTAACGTAAACCATCGCACTTTAGCGTGAGACATCATCGTACTTTAGCGTAGACCATTGCACTTTAGCGTGACCATCGCACTTTAGAGTACCATCGCACTTTAGAGTCCTACAAATATAAGCTAGAAAATCATTTTGTGTGAAATGAACTAAAATTATGAAATAAAATGATAAACTCCTAAAATTCTGATCTTCTGTTAAAGGTAATAATAATTTGGCATTATTTTTATTAGTGGTCAAATATAAACCTTATTTTCAAAACATAACTAGCTTTTTCTTACTATAATAGGCAAAGAAATTGTTGTTCCACTCCAAAATGTGATCAAAATAAGGTAAGTTGTCATTTTCTATTTTATGTCATAGCAAAATATTCTAATTTTTTAATTTGAAAAACAAATGTTCGTTTGACAACAGCACATGGTAATCATAAAATACATGTAAAGATCACTATGTATTCTAATGAATAAACCTCCCAATCAGTGAAAACTTTTAAATGACCTGGAGTATCATGTTGTGAATAAATTCAGAGACAACAAACACACTGGCAAGATTTATGAAGTGGGAAAATCACATCAAAATCTTATGGAGTTCACTAGTTTGTGGTGACACAACCCTTCTCTTTTATTCTATTCAGTGGAAAAACAAAAGGTTATTGGAAACTCTATAAGTTGGTTAAACAGAGAAAGATGGGCTCAAATATTTAAATGAAATACAGTTATCTCCCTTCTAATGACATTGAAAATAGTAAACAAGGTTCTAATAATTGTGAGCTGGATATAACTCTTAATTATATAATGAGCAGAGTACTCTGATGACATACATGATTGAATTGAAGCCATGACATTTCCCAATTTGTCCAATCAGAATTGATATTGGAATACTTTGATGACATATATCAAAAACAAATATGTATAAGTACATCAAAAAAAAACTCAAAAGATATGTTTCAACTAATTTAAAATAATGAAAAAAAACAAGCAGTAAGACTTCAATAAGTGGATACTTAATAACATGAGATTTCATGAAAATACAATGTATACTTCCTTTATAAAATATTGAAACATTCTGTTGATAGATTTACGGTTGACCAGTTATTGTTTGAGAAGAAGTTAATTGTGGATATGTCCATGTCTATTTGTTTGGATGTAAACACAGAGTGTCAATTCAACTTTGACATCTTGATACAACAGAAATTTCCACAACCCCTTTGTGATCTGGACATGGGTGGATGGACAGGCGATACAAGTATGTCTATTATTTAATATAATTTCCCATAATACACATACACAGGGTATATTTACCATACAAAAAGCTGAAACAACAGTTGTATAATTTTGTGGTAGACATGGAGCTATGTATGATAATTGTGCAGGTAAAACGTTCCTTATAATACGAGCTCACACCTAAGACAATGTATAACAATGCAAAGACCCTAGCAAAAACTTTTTTTTCTTTCTTTTTAAAATGGAAGATGATGCTATGAATAAAGGAAGCTATGAGGTATTACTCAAGGAGACAGAAACCAAAAGACACACAAATATCATAATTCATTTTATTTGGAAGTTGGGAACATTGTTATGGAATATTCAGACAGTATTAGACTTGAGTTTTGTTGCTTGTTGATGCATCTTAAACATTAGAGGTTGGTTGTTCCTTTTGGAGATGAACATAAAACTTTTATCAAACCATGATCCCCTGGCATTGTAATTTACATTTATACCAACTCAGCAATAGAAGTACTCAATCTGTGCAGTTGATGGAGGCAAGCACTGTTACATATTAGTATTAAATGTCTTTACAGTAGAGAATTGTTTCTGCATGTCTGTGCACACATTTAAAATCATTTTTTTATTTTAGACTCTCTGGTTGACTGGGTCAAGGACAAAGGTTTAGAATCAGGGCAGTCTTTATCCACAGCTCTCGCCAACAAATTATTTGATGATTTTGGACTGACCCAGTTCTTGTACAACCCTTCTTGTGACAGATATGATGGAATTTATTCTGGAGCAGTGGATGGCTGGAAGGCTGATGGTAGGATGAAAAAAATATTGAATTTTAGAAAAATTGTGTTTGTATGATTGAGTGAATCTTAAAATACAATGTAGTCTTATAATCTTATTAATAACTGTCACTCAATGAACACTTCAGTCTCAATACAAAAAGAAAGTGGCTTTCCTTAAAACATATAAAATATTTGTATCTGGTAAAAATATTGCAGAAAACAGAAATATGTTACCAAAAGAAGTATTTGGTCTTCTTTAAAAAAATGTCCCTGTTTAAACAAAAAATTAAAAATTTCATAGGCAGTGAAAGTTAGTAAAATGCTTATCCTGTATTGAGGTGTTAAATGAATTGCAGTAATTTAAACTAATTGAGTAACAAGCATATATTTAAACGACATTTGTTATAATTTCATTCACACCATATAAGTTATATGAAATATTTAAAAATTAAAAAAAATGGAATTATTGGTAATTATGAATAGTAAGAGTCATTGAGACAGCAACCAAACAATTTATGATATTCTTTATTTTATAGCTTGCCCAAAATCAGCAGATATGACTTTACCAAAGATCAGAGGAACAGTCAGTTGTTATGTACCAGATTATTGTACGGGTATTGATTGTTGTGTGGATGTAGGAAAGATCGGCAAATCATTCCGTATTTATGCCTTGTTGGATGCATGTAACTGGAAGCTGAGTATTGGGATTGAGAAACGAGCCTTCAACTTCACCATTATAGATTATAAATGGGGTATGTATGTTCAAAAAGAAAATTAGAATAATTGAATTGTTTGATAGTCAAGATTGAATAGTAGTATTTATTTTTTTTTTTTTCAAAGAAAAATTAAAAGAATTCATATCAATTCATTGTGTTTTAGAAGTGTTATTTTAGGAACTTCCAAATATTTTGATCTAAATTTGGAATTTATTGATTTAAGGATGTTTGCTCCTCTGTTTTTGAATTTTTGTCAGATGTTCAGATTCATCTGGTTTTATCCATGTAGTGCCATTAAAAAATATTGCCCATTAACCCCTACTTTTCTTTCCAGAATTTAATTACATATTGTTTAAAATGTTATCTTTGAAAATCTTATAAAATCCTTGTTATTTTTTCATCGTTTTTGAAAGAAAAAAAGGTGTCAATGTTAAATGTATAAAAAATCTAGAGGGAATTATTTCCCCCCAAATTTTCAATAGCTTATATCTCGAAAACAAGCACACCGACCCTTCATTTTTTTCTGCTTTTTTAGTTTATTTATATACTATCAATTTATAACAGTCTTTTAAAAAGCTTGTTATTTTGAAACAGAGTAGCGAACATCCTTAATCACTTGGAATTGTTAATAAAGCCAAGGATGTTAAGCTAAATGAGACTTTCAACATTAAAAATATATGTAATAAAATATAATAATTGGTATTTAAAAATTTAAATTTCCTTGAAATAATTAACCAATGTTTAGATGCTAGCTATTTTAAATCTTTTTTTTTACAACTAAAAAGTGCTAGTTTGGGTTCAAATATTTATATTAAAGCGTCCCTAACTATGTTTTGAAACTTTATGATGCCACTAGGCAGGGTCATAGAGACTTTAATAAAGTTATTATTGAAATGTTTCATATATTTTCAGGTGAGAAAAAGACAATGTCAATATTACAAGTCCTGAAAATGGAGTAAGTATACTTTATGATCCACATTGAGATCAATAGATGTTTGCATTTAGAAATAGGTACTCATTTAACAACAGCTAATACGAATTTTTATTTATTGATCATTTGTTTTTCACTTAAACACCCAGTGGCAAATATTTCATGAATATTTAGACAGAAAACAAATGAACAATAAATCCTGTAAAGTTAGAAATTTGAACTGCTTCGGAAAAAAAGTATGCTGAATAGAGACAGAATATTCCCTTGTGTTAGACTGTTTAAACCTTGTATTATAATATTCTATTATGATAAGTGCATTGTCAGTAAAAGTTAGGCCACACTTAACAATATTTTTGTTTACCTAAAGGTAGAGAGACATTGGATAGGTAGGTAGGCATTTTCTTTTTATTTCAGCAAAGAGAAATTGAAGTGTCAAATATTTTTTGTCTTCATGCCTATCTGATAAAAAAAAACCCTTTTCACATCAGGACCAGGGCTTCCAAAAAATATTTGAGCCAGCCGGACATTTTTGTCTTTTCCCGATTTTTACCCCATAAGACTAAGTAACAAAGGGCAACCATAGTAATCAGTTGGACATCATATGAATTATCATTATTATGATTGACACACAAACTGTATTTCTTCTTCTTTAAGTTTTCCAGTTTTCCATCTGGATAAAGATGATTAATAACTGGTGCATACGTGGCCTATTTATTTAAAACTAGTTAAAATCTAAGTTATATACAAAACGGTGCAGAGAACATATGTATTGATTAAATTTGACTTGATTTTTAATGTAAATTCGATGTTCTGGTTCTAACTGATAAATTAGCAGTGCATTATCCGCAGTGTGCAACATTAGAGTTTTATATCTGTCTAAGACTTTATTTGTGCAAAATTACGCTGTCAATAACTTCACTTTTGTTTAAAAAAGTACTTTTAAGTACTTTAATGTTGACAATGGTAAATCACGGACCAGAGACGGATACGTAAAATCCGTGTACCTTTCAAAGCACGATTGAGTTTTTAAAGTAGATCTTTCCACATTTTTTTCTACAGGAAAAGACTTGACAAGAACGTTAGATATAGGTATCAATGATATTTTTAGCATTTTTGAAAATTCGGATGCATAATTAAATCTCACACCTGCGCACATGCGCACGAGTGTACTAAGTCAAACAACGGTGGTCCTGACGATTCTTCTCTTAAAACCTTTATTGCTACCTTTTTAAATTATTTATATACGTTTTCTGTTAATCTGAATCTTGTTGACGAAATTAATTCGATACAAACCGCTGAATTTTAAGAAAATAACTTTTAATAATAGACTGTTACAGCTAATTTCCTAATGCATGTAGAACAAAACTTTGGTTAGCTTGCTTGCTTTGTTTGTATATTGTACAATCATTAGAATACTACCCAATTAAATTCAAATATGATATATACAGGTTAAACTATGCCTATATAAATTGTTTAAAGATGTCAATTTTATTTACAAAGCTTGTATAAACAATTATACAAACAAAGCAAGCAAGCTAACCAAAGTTTTACTTTGCAAGCATTATGAAATCAGCTGTAAATGTCCGGTACAAAATAGTTTACCTGTCGCCTGAACAGGTAAAATCAGTTGTCTGATCTAATTAATCCTGATTGTAATGAGAGAGTATTATAGTAGGGTTTGTTTTGATAGTAATTATAATCATGTCACTTATATGACCGGAAATGTGTAGCTGTTTAAGGCAAAAGGTCAGGTCAAAAAGTTCGAATAAACTTCGATTTTTTTCTTTCATTTTAAAATGTCCGTTTTTTTTCTAAACTATATTTTAAAATAACAGTTTCAGTCTTGGCACAACAAGTCATTTATATAATTTATCGGACTTGTCCGGAATATATGACCGTTTTGGAAGCCCTGATCAGGACAATAAAAGATTTTAAGCAAGCAGCTATTTTCTGGGTAGGTAGGGTTAGGGCAAACAAACATATTCTTTTTTATGGCCTTAAATGATAATCTTTAAACTTTGCAGGTACACAATACATGACTTGCAGGCTGAGAAGAAATACATGTTAAACATGAACTTAAGTGTATGTTTTGAGGAAAGTGGACCATGTCTGGTTTCTGTGCCAGTATTTGAAAATACCAAACTTCCTAAACTGGGATGTGATTGGACACAAACAAGTCTTGGTGAGATATAAGTTGATGTCTTTCATTCATTAGATTTATTAAGAATGGATTAGGTTAAAAGGCTGAATTTAGAAGAAAGAAAAAAAAAAAATACTATTCCTGCTGATATGAGATGTCTGATGTTCTATGTTAAATTTCTTCACAACTTTTCTAGATGCAGCAATTTGCTTGACATATAGTATAGAGACTTTTTTTTTAATTGTTGAAGACCATCTGTTGACCTATTTCATAGATGTAAACACCACATCTCCTTTTTATAATTTTTCATAAAACAATTCATAAAAATCCTGTTTGAAATGAAATAAAATGTTTTAACTATTTTACAATTTTTCAGATTTCTCATTAAGTGACTTTAAAGCCCAGAATAGTATTACTGGAGCTGTTACGGGCCTTATTCGTGACAAAATGCTGGAAGCTCTTGGGCTGACACCATATCTTAAGACTCCATCTTGTAGCAGGACAGCAGCGCCATTTGCTGGGTCGGTAAATGGATGGACTAACGGTATGTATACCTTTTGAATATTTTTGATGCAAACAAAATGAAATATACTTATAAAAGAGAGGCAGACAATACGCAAGAGACATTTAAACTCATATGTACAAAAAAAACTGACACCAGCATGGCTAAAAAAAAAAAAAAAAAAAAAAAAAAAAAAAAGTGACCAAAAGCAAACAGTTTACAAACCACAATTGTAAACTTAAGACTGAGTGAAACAAACCCCATCAAAAACTCGGGATGATCTCAAAGTTTTCACAGCAGGAATTTTAAATCTCATGTGAATAGAGAGTTTGTTTGATAAAAGCTGCAAGTTTGCCTTACAACAGGCCACCTATGAATTTCTTAAAAGAGTTATTGCAAGGGTTCTTTAACATGCAGAGGATGTCACTATCCCTTCATAAGATGTACAATAATGTTCCATGATATATTAAGGCAAAGACCATGTAATAATTTTTTTTCTCAACAAGTAACAGACACTTGATCTTTTTTTATTTTGCCTTGAAATAGCATAATATCTGAATAATATAGAAACAATTGGTTTATAGTGTTTTTCCTATATGTTTTTTTCTTTCTTTTAGTTTATACAAATTCAATCATCAATTTTGATACATTTTTATTTTCAGAGTGCAGTGTGCCCTTGCCATATCAATTACAAGCAATAAGTTCCAGTATACCACTGACGTGTAGCATCATGGATACCTGTACTGGTGTTACATGCTGTTTAGATATAACTGACTTTGATCTTGCTGTTAATTTTTACATCAGTTTGGATGCTTGTAATTATGAGTTTTCAGTTGGAATAGAAAATTTACCATACAAGAAGAAATTGTTGGATTATGATTTTGGAACAGAGGAAATTATAAGTCTGTCGGATGTTGTTCGTTTGACGTGAGTTTTTTATTTTGATAAATTTGTAACTTTTTTATTTTTTTGCAGCCAAATTGATTTGGCTTTTATTTCATATGTAAATTTATTTGAAGGCATGTTTCTTTAAAAAAAAAAAAAAAAAAAAAAAAAAGACTTTCAATGTTTTAAATAAATATAACTTAAGGCGTTGACATGTATAAATACATGACAAACATTTCTGAATTGACAGTATATCCTACGTATGTTAGTTTTCAACTACCTTTCATTATACCCCCGCTTTAAAAAAGGGGGGGTATACTGTTTTACCTCTGTCTGTCCGTCAGTCCGTCCGTCAGTCCGTCAGTCCGTCCGTCCGTCAGTCAGTCCGTCCCATGAAACTTTCGTCACATTTTTCTCAGGAACTACACATCCACCCTTTCTGTAATTTGGTATCAACATTTATATATGTCAGCCATACCGTGTGATGCGTTTTCAGATTCATCACTTGACAACTTCCTGTTTACCGAACACTTGTCTGATTTTACACATGATAGCCAAGTTGAAAATTTTCGTCACATTTTTCTCAGGAACTACAATACAAGGATTTCTGAAATTTGGTTTCAGGATTTATATAAGTCAGCTATACCGTGTGATGCGTTTTCAGATTCATCACTCGACAACTTCCTGTTTACCGAACACTTGCATATTTTTACACTATTAATATTATCCACTTGCGGCGGGGGTATCATCAGTGAGCAGTAGCTCGCAGTTTCACTTGTTGTGTCAGTTTTACTAGAAATTATTGTTGGCCTTTACTTACAGGTTTAAACTTGATGATCTGAAGACAGAAAAGATGTTTCTGTTGAATGTTGGGGTATCTTTATGTGTGGACAATAAACAGGCATGCCTTTATACAGTGGAGCTTATGAAAGATATACTGCTGCCAAAACCTATTTGTAATCTAGAGACTAAAATCTCTTTAGCTAGTAAGTATGAGAGGTCTATTGACAATATTTATACTCTGTATGACCAAATCCAATAGATGTTTGCCACTGTCTGCATACAATCCTATAGAAGTTTTATATACTTCATTAAACATTTAGATTCACAGTTTACCTGTTCTAATGAAATCCAGGAACACTGGTACCTCACTAAAAAATACTGAATGTACAGTAAGCATATTGACAATTTTCAAGTACAAGAAATAATTATTATGACCTTGCAAGTGAAAATAATTTATTTTGATCTAAATTTCATAAGAATCAAAATATTTTTCAGTCTGTTGACTTCACCATTTTAATAATTAATAAATATTCTTTTTCAGACATATCAGCAACTGACTTCTTGAAAAACCAAGTAGACCAAGCTCTTGATTCTATGCCAGAATATGTCTCAGATCTTTTCATCGAAGCGACAGGAGTAAAACAGTACATGGAAGATCCATCCTGTAGCAGAAGTAGTGCCCCTTACTCTCCGTCAACAGATGGATGGAGTAAAGGTTAGTTTTTTAAGGCAGATATTGAATTCTGAGTTAGGTCTGAGGACTTCATAGAGGTTGAAATAACATGTTTTTAATCTAAACAGATCGAGCTTCAAGTTAAATCTTTAAAAGTGCTGTATGCTTTTCTGGCCCTTTAAAGACTATTATATATTGCTATTATAGTGGACAAAAATGGGTACCATGTATAGATAAAATTCCTACACACATCACAAAACACAAAGCAAAGAAATATTGCTCTTATTTCTGTTCTTCATTCTTCATGTCAAGACAGGAATATATATTTAAGAGAGAAATTCCACAATGCTTTTACTGTGACAAGCATGGTAGGAAGGATTGTTTTAAAAATATTTAACCAACCTGAATTATATACAGGCAGTAAATTGTACAAAAGTGGTGAGGGATGTACTTTTCCGAATATCTTAGATATGTGGAAAAATTTGATGTGTATACAACAAATTATAATTTTTATGTAGATATTTGTCTATTACAATTTTGCCTTTTTTCCAGAATGTCCCTTAGACATGGCACTACCAAAGATACCTAACAACATTCCTGTAACATGCCACATACCAGATTACTGCACTGGTGTAGAATGTTGCGTCGAAATTGAGTTTATAAAGAAGTCCTTCCACTTCTACATCCTGTTAGATGGATGTCAGTTCAGAATCAAGGCTGGGATTGATCATTTTGGAGTGGATGAAGCTTTCTTTTCATTTGACAGTGGTAAGTGTTTTGCCTTATTAGGGCCCAGCATCAATGAACACAAAATATCCCAAAATATGTGTAAATTTTTTTTGCATGATTTCCCCCTTTGAAATAATCATTTTTCTGTTAGAAATTACCTGACATTGCCTGACATGACACCAAATAAGGTGCCATCTTGGTTGTACAATTTTCCATATTCTGCTTATTAACATTGTATCAAATTATAAGTGTTTAATCCATTCACAAAATGTTCAAAATGTTCACCATCACAAATTAATTTGTACAATTCGAAAGGTACAAAAACCAGAAAAGAAGAATTTCCAGATTTTAACGATTAAAAAATAAGAAAATTTGCCACAACATGCATTGGGAACATGCAGCTGTGGTTCAGTAACCAATAATATGAACTTGAGACCTCGCATACGATAGTTTATATGTGAAATTTATCACATTTTCTTTTTTCAGGTATGGTGAAAAACCTTAAGTTGGGCAACATCATGTTTTTAGAGTGAGTGTTATAGATTTTTATAGTATTTGAAATGGCTGTTCTGATTTAAACCACTATATATTCTATTTTAATAATACGATGAATGAGAAATTCTTTTAGATCATTTTATTCATGTAACCTTGTTCATTTTATCTGGTAACTATATGATATTATTTTGTTTATAAATGTAGTTTTATGGTTCTTTTTGTTGACAAGTCAACACTTGTTTGTTTTTTGCAATTCTATTTGTAGTATTATTTTTGATAATTCTCTTGCAGTTTTATGGTGATTGATCTACAAGCAGAAAAGAAGTTCATTGTTAGTATGAATGCCAGTGTCTGTTTAGAAGAAGGAAAAGCTTGTGACATAACCTTAGAAATTGTTAAAGACCTGTATCTTCCGAAAATTGCTTGTGACTGGAGCATCAGTTTTAACAATTTCTCAGCCTCAGATTTCTTGGCTGAGCAAGGACTTTCTCTCCAGAGCCAATTGACAGACATTGTAGTTAAGCAGATTTTAGAGAAACTTGGTATAGCTGAATACCTACAAGATCCACAGTGTGACATTAACAGTCAAATGTACCAATCACAGCCAACAGATTCTGTCGGTTGGAGAGATGGTAACTATATTTACTATTTGTTATGTTTTGATATGTTCAAAAGGTGGTTGTAATTAAAAAGTACTGTAGTTGTAAAAGAGAGGCGAAAGATACCAGAGGGACATTCAAACTCATAAGTAGTAAATAAACTGGCCATGTAATTTAGTAATAGATACTTGACTAGTATATTGTACCAGACAAGCCTTCAAAGGAGCAGGTGTGAAAAGAACCATTGCTTTGTCTTCAAATAGCAAAATAGTAGTTTTCTTCAATCATTTCCATATTATGTAAATTTAATTGATAAATGAATAATATTATACAAGATTTGGGGGGTAAATGGGGGTGCAGATTATACACAAATGAGGACTATACACAGCCAAAAACGGTAGTTTTATGATTTTTTTTTTACTCATAAGGACATCTATACATTAAGTATTTAAGTAAATTGGATATGACCAATAGCCATGTTCAAAATTTTAAATTCACATCAACATCTTTTTATGAGAGATAGACAACATATGGTAAAAGGTCTTATTTGCTTAGGCCATTGCTTATATCTAAATATAGATGGGAAGATTTCAAAACGACTGAATTTTATTATTTTGGTCTTTTCTCCTCTTCTCAGTGTAAGGAGTTTGAAGGCCTACAGCAAATATTTGTGACAAAATTTGAAAATATTAATACTAACCTGACAAACAAATGTTTTGTAAACATCTGGCCTTGAAGGCATAAAACTTTGCTCAGTGCTCGGAGCACAAAAATCATGCTCGAAACATGAAATCCATCAATTTGATTGGTTGATTTTCGAGTCTGAGTACAAAAATCGTGCTAGAAAGTTTTATGACCGTGAGGCCTGAACTATGTTATTTGATATCAAGGCTTTGTTCTTTTTGTTTAGAATGTCCTGGAGGACTAGGTAACTTAACAGCACTGACTCCATCATCTATAGCCACACCCAAGGGATACGTCGCTTCAGGCTGTACTTACATCGACTTCTGTTTATATATACCACTACTGAGGACGTCATTGCATGCTTACTTTGACCTCAATATGTGTGAAAGGTCATTCAAGATTGGAATAGAAAAGCTGGTCATTGATTTGGACTTCCTGACCTATGCCTGGGGTAAGTTTGATCATTACATATGTCAAGTTTAAATTTAAGAAGTCTTGAATTATTACCTACTTGTTCAACTTAAAATGAAAACAATACGTTTGATTAGTTTTGATTTATTTATTTTTTAATTTTCAATGACATTTTTTCTATAGTTATATTTAAAACTTTCTGATGAATCAAATAATAGAAGAAAAACAGTAAGAAACATTTTATTTATAATGTTTATGTTATTTTACAGGACAGAAAGATACCAAAGATTTGTTAGATGCTTATATATTTGAGTAAGTTTTACGAATTGATGATAAGTGCTGTCCAAATTATAATTGTTTGTGGGGTGAGCTACTTGAAATAAGAAAAAATGGAGGATGCTTGTGTCTTTTTTAAAGAAATCTTGAACATTTATGTGGAATTCTGATTTTTTTTTATTTTATGTGTGGGTTCCAACTTAACACATTCAATCATGAGTCAAGCCTATAACATTTTTATGTTGTACTTAAATAATTAAAATCAGATAGATAAGCTTAAAGCCAAAAAATCAAATGCAGATAATTTAAGTATGCAATACATGTTTATTTTAAAATGCTAAATGTCTGGCTGATTTGTATTACAGTTTTCTGGTTGACTACAATGAAGTGGATGAGTATTTCCGCGTAGACCTCAACATGAGTATGTACTTAGACAGAAGTCAACAGTATGTGACATTTGAACTCTTCAAGAGACAAGTTCTACCAATTCCGGTCTGTGACTATGATACAAGTTATGGAGTACCGGGTAATTCTTAAGAGATTTTTAAAATCCGTAGATGAGAATGATAAAAGGTTTTACATTTCTGCAGATATATCTATATTTTTAAATGTATTGACAAATAAAATGTCGCATGTTTAGAGGAAAACTTCTGTCCTATCTTCAATGTACAGTTTAAATATGCATGTATACCATAGACTACTGTGTTTTCATTTTTTTTCGTGTGTACCAATATTAGTGAATTGAGGTAAATTTGTATTTTCAAAGATATTTAAATTTGTGGTTTTGACAGGTCTACATACAATCCTATGAAAAATTTATACGTCATTGAATATTTGAATTTGTGTTTCATGTTTACCCTTGAAATCTATGAAAATTGGCATCCCATGAATAATAATGAATCCACAGTATCTAACCTTCTTGCTTACTTTCATAAGGAATAGGACAGTATATAGTTACATATTCATATATTATTTTCTTTTACCAATGTGGATTAAAATACAACTTGAATATCATGTTTAATGACATTATGATAACCATTTAATAAAATTCTAAATTATTTTGTTTTAGGTTTCAACTTAAACAGTTGGTATACTTATCAAAACTTACCACAAGGATCCCTACTTACACCTGCTAAGGCATCAAGCTTACTGGAATTTCTAAAAATTGGTGAAATGATGTCTCCCACACAGTGTCAACCATCTGGAGCTAAGTACAGTCCATCAGTTGCTGGATGGAAGGATGGTAAAATTATTTGTCCCTGCATTTTGTTTGATATATATGTATTGTTCAAATAAAAAAGTAAGAAGATATGAAGGGAATAATCAAAAGCATAAGTAAAAACAAACACAATGACCAAAGCAAAAGGATAATTCTACCAAAAAAAAACAAAGACTTGTTAGCACAAACCCTTAAAAAAGGTGGGTGAGCTCAGGTGCTCTGGAAGGGTAGGAAGTTCCTGCTCCACAGGTGGCACACATCACTTTTGAACTATGTTTAAAAGGTAAACAAAAATGTGAATAGTTTATGATAAAATGGAAAAGCTTATTAGTATGTATTTCTTCAATGTAATGCATGGGAAAGAACCCTAATTTCATGTCAGAGTTTTAGCAGAATATAAGTGTTACAATTTCAGTTTGTAAACAGAAATAAAAAAGAAAAATAAACATCAATACTTTATAAGATATACATTACTATATTCATGATTTTGTATATTATACAGCGTGTCCACTTGATGTTCCCATGGCAACACTACATTCATCGTCAGTAGGATCCATTGCTGAAGTGTGTACAGCTGTAGATTTCTGTTCTGATGTTGATTTCCTTGGACGTCCATTCAACACATACATTGACCTAGATCCATGTACAAACATCGGGACAATTGGCATCGAACGATTTAGTCTAAAGTTAGATTTGACTGATGCCACCATTTTTGGTAATTATAATTGTTTATGGAATTCATTCATAATTAAGCTAACAATACTTTTTTAACCTTTGTCCCTTCCTTACACTCCTCATAAAAATAAAAATAAAATTTTGTAACTACATTTTAATTTGTTAATAAAAATTTATAACATGTCTTTTTGATATTGTAAATTGTTTGTAAATTATTTTGCCTCATGTTACTTTTTGCTATGAATTTGTTTTAAAATCGATAATAATAGATTGAGAAAAAGCTATTATAAACGTTTCCTTGTTTCCCATCCTTTTGCAAAGACTTGTTATTTAAAATGATTGAAACTTTGGCATAATTTGCCAAAAATAAATGATTAGAGTTTTTGATTTTTTTTTGCTGAATTTAAAATTCTATTTATTGTTACAGGTGTGGAGAAGAAGTTTAATTTGAAAGGAGTTGTAAAGTTGACGTAAGTAAAATTTTATTTTATTCAATCATCAAAACTTTTTATACAGAAAAAGTATTGAATTTAGCTATCTTTTTTTAATGTGTTCACAAAAAAATGTTGGTAATTTTACACATTTTTAGAAATAATACAATTGATATTATGACTTTGTGGTCTTTTTGGTCATTGCACCATCTGTATTATGATTATTTGTCTTACAGATACAAAGTAGAGAAGTTCCCAGTAAAGCGTCAATACAGAGTCAATCTTAAAATCCAGATATGTTTCAACAGTACGTCGGTATGTGAGATAGAAATGGATGCCTTTACTGATGCTATGATACCATGGAGACAATGTGCCTGGAATCTGACCTATTCCACAGCAGGTAAATTGACTTATATTTTTTGTGCCTTTGATTTGAGTTACCAAGGAAGGCTTTGGTAAAAGGTTCTGTCAAATATTACTTATTGGAAGAGAGTAAGATATGAAATATAATTTTGCTTATGTCAAAAATCTTGTTATTTAATTTGATGAAATAATCCCAAATGAGACTATTTTATTCCATATGGTCATATACTTTTGGTGTCTTGCTATTGTGGCCTTACCAGAAAGTCCATTAAAGATTGTAAACAAAAGTTTTTAAGACCACATGAGCTTCAAGGGAATGGAATTCGAAAAGAGTCTTGGTGCTAGTTATGGAGAAGACTTCCGAAGTTGAAAAACTTGTATCTGATCCCTTTGTCATTGTTTTTGACAAAAAATATGTTTAAACTAAACTGATTGCTAGTTATATAAACAGATAGAAGAGGTCAATGATTTAGAAGACCAGCATATTGTTTTAAAAGAACTTGATTAACAAAAAATTGTGAACTTTTTCTCGGTTACAGATGAACTTTTTTTAGAAGTTTTTATAGTATGCTTTTGGTATAAAAAAAGTCATCAGAGAGAAAAATGCATTTTTTTTCAGACTCCATATTATCCTGTATATCACCTGTTAGTCCCAATACAAAAGAACACTTTCATACTTGATTGTCACTATTAAAGATTGAATTATTGTTATAATTTCAGGATTTTCATTGGCTAGTCACTTGACCAGTATTGGTAAAACATCTGGACAGACATTCACTTCACAGGAAAAGACTGATCTGTTTAACTTACTTGGAATAAACTCCTATATTTTGGGAACACCTTGCACAGTGGCTGATTATTCACCAATCGGTGCTGAGAGATGGCAAAAAGGTAATGTTTTACTGCTATGTCTAAGGAGTGATTTTCTCTTTTCTCTGAATGGTTGACCTCATTGATCATAGTTAATAATGCTCATGTTAAAGTTTTTTTTCTCAAAAATTAAAAAAAATAGTTTCTTTGTATTTTTATTGTGTCATATTCAAGTTTCAGCATACGTATTGTGTGACATTGAAAACAAATTTGACAAGATCTTAAATAAAATTGAACCATTTTTCATGAGGAATTAATCATTAAAATAAGTTAACTTAGAGATTTTCCATTTTTATAATATTCACAGATTTTGACTCCATTTAAAAGGGACATAATAATTCTAATTATCTGTTAAAGATTTGTTTGTTTACTTTGAATAAACTCATGTCTTAGGAATATCATGTCCTTCACCCATCAGTGCAGTAAGATGGAGTTTATTACAATTTGTTCAATTCTCATTTGATGCATGCACTTTTCAGATTGTGCAGCAGACGTCACCTTGCCAACCCTTCCTGCCAATGCAGCCTGTAACATCCACGATAAGTGTACTGCTGTAGATTGTTGTATGTACACTGACTTCCTGCAACAAGGTTTCCATTCCTTTGTTGAACTGGATCCCTGTAACCACAAACTTAAGTTTGGTATTGAAAGGGTATATGAAACAGTAGATCTCAACGGATATGCATTCGGTAAGTTTCTTGTTTATTGTGAATAATCGTTTACAAAGTTGCCAACTTGTGATTATAGTTTAGAAAAAGTTAATATTCTGATATAGTTTTACAAACTTGGTGTCAATTAAGTGACAGAAATTTTTATTGCAATGAAACTTTTAACTTGTGGGTTGAGTGCCTCCATCCTGAAAATCCTGGAAAATTAGAATCTGTTTAAAAAAGTGATTCAACAGAATTTATACTTGAGCTCTATGCCATTCTGAGCTAAGGACTTGTTGATTAAAAATGTATGGAGTCTGAAGCTTTTTTTTTTAGTTGATGCAAATTTGATATCAGATCTTGCTGTGCAAAAAGGCGTATGACTTGATTTATTGATTTTATGTCATTTTGTTGTATGTTGCTGTTTGATCACTTTTAATTATTTAAAAATATATATTTTAAGGGAAATATTTAAGAATATCTGATCAAAAGAGTCTTTTTAAAAAAAAATCTGTTCAATTGTAGGAGTTGAAGAGACAAAGACATTGATGAATGTTGTCAGACTCACGTAAGATTTTTGAAGTAGATGTTTATCTTCATGAGATAACAATTTCT
Organism: Mytilus galloprovincialis; assembly: GCA_037788925.1. Taxonomy (NCBI): domain Eukaryota; kingdom Metazoa; phylum Mollusca; class Bivalvia; order Mytilida; family Mytilidae; genus Mytilus; species Mytilus galloprovincialis. Next base: position 44,557,864 of record CM075342.1, on the reverse strand, counting down.
TGGAAAACTAGGCCAAAAAAGCATTTCCCCCAAAAAATATTGTACTTTATCTAAACAGTTTTGAAAGGTTTTCTAAAACAAGCTAAAGAATTGTCACTATACACTACCTACACAAAAGTAGAATTCTTCAATGACTGCTATGCATCTTCTCTGCAATGGAATTAATTCTGAGATTCTCACTCTTTTTTATACGCCCGTCAAAACTTTGACGGGACGTATTATGGTATACAAATGTCCGGTGTCCGTCTGTCTGTCTGGCGTAAACATGTCGCACCGTAACTTGAGAACGACTTATCCAAATTTCATGAAACTTAACATAGTTGTTTCTTATGATGGTCAAATAATCTGTATACTTTTTGGTGAAAATAAGATTAAAACTTTTTGAGTTACGGCACTTTGTAACTAAAACAGGGGTGTGTTTTTTTTCACATGTCGCACCGTATCTCAAAAACGATTCTTGATTATGGCTTAAAACTTTAAACACTTCTTAGTTATATTAATCTTAATATCTGTATACTTTTTGGTGATGATTCAAAATTTTATTTTTGAGTTATTGAGTATTTTGTAAAAAAGGGGGAGGGTTTTTTTACATGTCGCACCATATCACAAAAACGATTTATGATTATTGCTTAAAACTTTACACATGTCTTTGTTATATTAATCTAAAGATCTGTATACTTTTTGGTGATGATTCAAAATTTCATTTTTGAGTTATTGAGTATTTTGTAAAAAAGGGGGAGGTTTTTTTTTTTACATGTTGTGCCGTATCTCAAAAACAATTTATGATTATTGCTTAAAACTTTACACACTTCTTTGTTATATGAATCTAAAGATCTGTATACTTTTTGGTGATGATTCAAAACTATATTTTGGAGTTATTGAGTATTTTGTTAAACAGGGGAGGATTTTTTTACATGTCACGCCGTATCTCAAAAATAATTTATGATTATTGCTTAAAACTTTACACACTTCTTTGTTATATTAATCTAAAGATCTGTATACTTTTTGGTTTTGATTCAAAATTTTATTTTAGTGATATTTAGTTTTTTGTAAAAAAAAAACAGGGTTGGGGGTTTCACATGTCCCGCTGTGTCTCAAAAACAATATATGGTTATTGCTTAAAACTTTCTCATAAACTATTTATGATTATTGCATAAAACTTCCACACAAGACATCGGGCGTATCATGCGCTCATGGCGCAGCTGTTTATTCCACAATCAAATGGGGAGGAGAAGAAGGATTTTATATCATCTTTAATATCACCAAAACTGTTTGCGGTTTTGGAGAAATATTTGAAAATGAAGCACGATATAATTATTTGAAGAAAAATATCAGAGCAAAATCAATAAAAATTTTAAAAAATGAATTAAGATGGTATTGCTATTGTTTTAATTGATTTGCTGGAAAAAAACATTAAATGACTTAATTGAAATAAGACATAAGTACAGTATAGAGGAAGAAAAAAGAATAACTTCCTTCTTGGAGCATCGAGCCTTGCTGCCAAAATAACCATTAAAACATTTAGAACTATTTTTCCCCTAAAATATTACTTTTAGAATACAAGGATAAAGAATTATTATGATATTAAATGATATTTTCAGATATACTATCACAAATCTACAGTCAGCAGGAAAATACCAGCTGGATATGACGATGAAGATCTGTTTTGAAACATCAGGGGCATGTGACTTTGAAATAACCGTGTTCAGTGGTACACAGCTTCCTAAACAGTATTGCTTCACTGGTTCAACTTTCTTTGATTCAGGTACTGGTATGTTTAGGAAATTTAAATAGTCTCTTTTTAAATGGTCCTACATTCTCCATTGCGTTGAAACTTATGGTGGTAAGTATGTATGAATTCTTTTATCACTCTGCTGCTACCAGATAGTTAAAATAATTTTTGCATGGAGACTTGGATTTTTCAGTAACTGAGAAACATGTAAAAGACAATTAACATTGTAAGTGCAATTATTTTTAAAGCATCTATTCAGTATCTTAATTATGAATCACTGAATAAGGGTGCTCCTTTTTAGCTCACCTGGCCCGAAGGGCCAAGTGAGCTTTTCCCATCACTTTGCGTCCGGCGTCCGTCGTCGTCGTCGTCGTCCGTCGTCTGTCGTCCGTCGTCGTCCGTCGTCGTTAACTTTTACAAAAATCTTCTCCTCTGAAACTACTGGGCCAAATTGAACCAAACTTGGCCACAATCATCATTGGGGTATCTAGTTTAAAAAATGTGTGGCGTGACCCGGTCAACCAACCAAGATGGCCGCCACGGCTAAAAATAGAACATAGGGGTAAAATGCAGTTTTTGGCTTATAACTCAAAAACCAAAGCATTTAGAGGAAATCTGACATGGGGTAAATATGTTTATCAGGTCAAGATCTATCTGCCCTGAAATTTTCAGATGAATCGGTCAACCCGTTGTTGGGTTCCTGCCCCTGAATTGGTCATTTTGAGGAAATTTTGCTGTTTTTGGTTATTATCTTGAATATTATTATAGGTAGAGATAAACTGTAAACAGCAATAATGTTCGGCAAAGTTAGATTTACAAATAAGTCAACATGACCGAAATGGTCAGTTGACCCTTTTAGGAGTTATTGCCCTTTATAGTCAATTTTTAACCATTTTTCATAAATCTAAGTAATCTTTTACAAAAATCTTCTCCTCTGAAACTACTGGGCCAAATTAATCCAAACTTGGCCACAATCATCTTTGGGGTATCTAGTTTAAAAAATGTGTGGCGTGACCCGGTCAACCAACCAAGATGACCGCCACAGCTAAAAATAGAACATAGGGGTAAAATGCAGTTTTTGGCTTATAACTCAAAAACCAAAGCATTTAGAGGAAATCTGATGTGGGGTAAAAATGTTTATCAGGTCAAGATCTATCTGCCTTGAAATTTTCAGATGAATCGGTCAACCTGTTGTTGGGTTGCTGCCCCTGAATTGGTAATTTTGAGGAAATTTTGCCGTTTTTGGTTATTATCTTGAATATTATTATAGATAGAGATAAACTGTAAACAGCAATAATGTTCAGCAAAGTTAGATTTATAAATAAGTCAACGTGACCGAAATGGTCAGTTGACCCCTTTAGGAGTTATTGCCCTTTATAGTCAATTTTTAACCATTTTTCATAAATCTTAGTTATCTTTTACAAAAATCTTCTCCTCTGAAACTACTAAGCCAAATTAATTCAAACTTAACCACAAGTTATCTAGTTTAAAAAATGTGTGGCGTGACCCGGTCAACCAACCAAGATGGCCGCCACAGCTAAAAATAGAACATAGGGGTAAAATGCAGTTTTTGGCTTATAACTCAAAAACCAAAGCATTTAGAGGAAATCTGATGTGGGGTAAAAATGTTTATCAGGTCAAGATCTATCTGCCCTGAAATTTTCAGATGAATCGGTCAACCTGTTGTTGGGTTGCTGCCCCTGAATTGGTAATTTTGAGGAAATTTTGCCGTTTTTGGTTATTATCTTGAATATTATTATAGATAGAGATAAACTGTAAACAGCAATAATGTTCAGCAAAGTTAGATTTATAAATAAGTCAACGTGACCGAAATGGTCAGTTGACCCCTTTAGGAGTTATTGCCCTTTATAGTCAATTTTTAACCATTTTTCGTAAATCTTAGTTATCTTTTACAAAAATCTTCTCCTCTGAAACTACTAGGCCAAATTAATTCAAACTTAACCACAATTATCTTTGAGGTACCTTGTTTGAAAAATGTGTCCGATGACCTGGCCATCCAACCAAGATGGCCACCACGGCTAAAAATAGAACAGGGGTAAAATGTAGTTTTTTGCTTATAACTCTGAAACCAAATCATTTAGAGGAAATCTGACAAGGAGTTAAATTGTTAATCAAGTCAATATATATCTGCCCTGAAATATTCAAATGAATTGGACAACCGGTTGTTGGGTTGCTGCCCTCCAATTGGTAATTTTTAAAGAAATTTTGCTGTTTTTGGTTATCTTGAATACTATTATAGATAGCGATAAACTGTAAACAGCGATAATGTTCATCAAAGTAAGATCTACAAATAAGTCCACATGACCTAAATGGTCAATTGACCCCTTAAGGAGTTATTGCCCTTTATAGTCAATTTTTAACAATTTTCATTAATTTGGTAAATTTATGTAAATTTTTACCAAATATTTTTCTCTGTTACTAATGGGCAAAGTTCATTATAGATATAATTGTAAGAAGCAAGAATGTTCAGTAAAGTAAGAACTTCAAACACATCACCATCACCAAAATACAATTTTGTCATGAATCCATTTGTGACTCCTTTGTTTAATATGCACATAGACCAAGGTGAGCGACACAGGCTCTTTAGAGCCTCTAGTTACTGTACTTTAAGGATGTACCTGGGTGAGGTTTTGGGATTTGTGTCAAATGTTCGGACTCCTTGGTGTTTTTCCATACAATACAATGTAAAATATTTTGCCCCATAACACCCATTTATTTTTAGCTCACCTGGCCCGAAGGGCCAAGTGAGCTTTTCCCATCACTTTGCGTCCGGCGTCCGTCGTCGTCCGTCGTCGTCCGTCGTCCGTCGTCGTTAACTTTTACAAAAATCTTCTCCTCTGAAACTGCTGGGCCAGATTAAACCAAACTTGGCCACAATCATCATTGGGGTATCTAGTTTAAAAAATGTGTGGCGTGACCCCGCCAACCAACCAAGATGGCCGCCATGGCTAAAAATAGAACATAGGGGTAAAATGCAGTTTTTGGCTTATAACTCAAAAACCAAAGCATTTAGAGCAAATCTGACATGGGGTAAAATTGTTTATCAGTTCAAGATCTATCTGCCCTGAAATTTTCAGATGAATCAGACAACCCGTTGTTGGGTTGCTGCCCCTGAATATGTAATTTTAAGGAAATTTTGCTGTTTTTGGTTATTATCTTGAATATTGTTATAGATAAAGATAAACTGTAAACAGCAATAATGTTCAGCAAAGTAAGATTTACAAATAAGTCAACATGACCGAAATGGTCAGTTGACCCCTTTAGGAGTTATTGCCCTTTATAGTCAATTTTTAACCATTTTTCGTAAATCTTAGTAATCTTGTAGAAAAATCTTCTCCTCTGAAACTACTGGGCCAAATTTAATCTAACTTGGCCATAATCATCATTGGGGTATCTAGTTTAAAAAATGTGTCCGGTGACCCGGCCAACCAACCAAGATGGCTGCCATGGCTAAAAATAGAATATAGGGGTAAAATGCAGTTTTTGGCTTATAACTCAAAAACCAAAGCATTTAGAGCAAATCTGAGATGAGTAAAATTGTTCATCAGGTTAAGATCTATCTGCCCTGAAATTTTCAGATGAATCGGACATTCCGTTGTTGGGTTGCTACCCCTGAAATGGTAATTTTAAGGAAATTTTGCTGTTTATGGTTATTATCTTGAATATTATTATAGATAGAGATAAACTGTAAACAGCAATAATGTTCAGCAAAGTAAGATCTACAAATAAGTCAACAAGACCAAAATGGTCAGTTGACCACTTTAGGAGTTATTGCCCTTTATAGTCAATTTTTAACCATTTTTCGTAAATCTTAGTAATCTTTTAGAAAAATCTTCTCCTCTGAAACTACTGGGCCAAATTTAACCAAACTTAGCCATAATTATCATTGGGGTATCTAGTTAAAAAAATGTGTCCGGTAAATCGGCCAACAAACCAAGATGGCCGCCATGGCTAAAAATAAAACATGGGGGTAAAATGCAGTTTTTGGCTTATAACTCAAAAACCAAAGCATTAAGAGCAAATCTGACAGGAAGTAAAATTGTTTATCAGTTCAAGATCTATCTGCCCTGAAATTTTCAGATGAATCAGACAACCCGTTGTTGGGTTGCTGCCCCTGAATATGTAATTTTAAGGAAATTTTGCTGTTTTTGGTTATTATCTTGAATATTGTTATAGATAAAGATAAACTGTAAACAGCAATAATGTTCAGCAAAGTAAGATTTACAAATAAGTCAACATGACCGAAATGGTCAGTTGACCCCTTTAGGAGTTATTGCCCTTTATAGTCAATTTTTAACCATTTTTCGTAAATCTTAGTAATCTTGTAGAAAAATCTTCTCCTCTGAAACTACTGGGCCAAATTTAATCTAACTTGGCCATAATCATCATTGGGGTATCTAGTTTAAAAAATGTGTCCGGTGACCCGGCCAACCAACCAAGATGGCTGCCATGGCTAAAAATAGAATATAGGGGTAAAATGCAGTTTTTGGCTTATAACTCAAAAACCAAAGCATTTAGAGCAAATCTGAGATGAGTAAAATTGTTCATCAGGTTAAGATCTATCTGCCCTGAAATTTTCAGATGAATCGGACATTCCGTTGTTGGGTTGCTACCCCTGAAATGGTAATTTTAAGGAAATTTTGCTGTTTATGGTTATTATCTTGAATATTATTATAGATAGAGATAAACTGTAAACAGCAATAATGTTCAGCAAAGTAAGATCTACAAATAAGTCAACAAGACCAAAATGGTCAGTTGACCACTTTAGGAGTTATTGCCCTTTATAGTCAATTTTTAACCATTTTTCGTAAATCTTAGTAATCTTTTAGAAAAATCTTCTCCTCTGAAACTACTGGGCCAAATTTAACCAAACTTAGCCATAATTATCATTGGGGTATCTAGTTAAAAAAATGTGTCCGGTAAATCGGCCAACAAACCAAGATGGCCGCCATGGCTAAAAATAAAACATGGGGGTAAAATGCAGTTTTTGGCTTATAACTCAAAAACCAAAGCATTAAGAGCAAATCTGACAGGAAGTAAAATTGTTGATCAGGTCACGATCTATCTGCCCTGGAATTTTCAGATGAATCGGATAATCGGTTGTTAGGTTGCTGCCCCTGAATTGGTAATTTTGAGGAAATTTTGCTGTTTTTTTGTTATTATCTTGAATATTATTATAGATAGAGATAAACTGTAAACAGCAATAATGTACAGCAAAGTAAGAACTAAAAATAAGTCACTATGACCAAAATAGTCAATTGACCCCCTAAGGAGTTATTGCCCTTCATAGTCAATTTTTAACAATTTTCTTAGAATTTGAAGATTTTCAATAACATTTTCCACAGAAAGTACTGTTATAGATAGAGATAATTGTAAGCAGCAAGAATGTTTAGTAAAGTAAGATCTACAAACACATCACCATCACCAAAACACAATTTTGTCATGAATCCATCTGTGTCCATTGTTTAATATTCACATAGACCAAGGTGAGCGACACAGGCTCTTTAGAGCCTCTAGTTTCATATAAGATTTAATAGCTCATGAAAGGTCATTTACCAAAATTTTAGAAGATTCTTGATTTTCTTTCTTTTGTGTTGAGACCCAAATAATACCAATGCAAATATAAGGTAAAAGTCAGAGTCAGCCTTTTCCCGCCATATTTTAAATCTCAAATATCTCGAAAAGGAGGTTCATGACCTATCAATATGTTTAGCTTATCTTTATCCTTGATTGATGCTCTACCAGCTTATAGTATCAATTTTAATTTCTTAATTTCTACAAATAATGCTATCATAATTTAGAATGCAAGGTTTTCACCTTTGCCAAACCTATTTTGTTGCAATTTTGGCAATAATAATAATACCTCAAACAATTTTGATTTTTCAGTATTTTAAAATATAAAAAGAATGAAAATAACGTTCATGTACATTAGTTTATTGCAATTCTCATATGCATAAATTTGCATATTTATTTTACAGCATTTTCTCTGGACAACTTTTTACTGGCTGAGAATCAAGCCAAGGTGGATCCACTGCCTTCAGCGACAACAACCAAACTGTTACAAGATACAGGAATCAGTGACTACCTTCAAGTAACTGCATGTGATCACTCTGTCTCACCTTTCACCACAGCTAATGGAAGACTGAATGATGGTAAGAACATGGCTCATAATTCACATATTTTAATCAGAATATTTGTTAAATCAAAAACAAGAAATTAAAAAAATTCTTTGCTGTGTATAATGAAATGTAATTGAGAATATGTAGATAGTAAAAAAGGCAAAACTTTCAAATGCAATTGTATGAATTCAAGAAAGTTAGAACATATTTGTTTTTCAGAATGTGGCAATCTTGTAGATTCCATTACTCTACCAACAGAGGTATCTTTGAACATCCAATCAGACTGTACATCAGTTGCTATGTGTTCTGATATTGGGTATATTGATAAGAAAATCCAGTCTACAGTGAAACTGGATCCCTGCACATATGAAATAACTCTTGGCATTGAGACAATGGAGACTACTGTGTCCTTGTTACATTTCCAGTGGGGAAAGCCACAATCCTTTGCCTTACAAGGAGGACTTAGAATGGAGTAAGATTAATCTGTAGAAGAATACATTTTAAGAAATGCTATTAGAAAATTTGTTTATTTGGAATATTTTTTGTGTCACCTGTGACAATAGTTGTGAAATCAAAACTCTTTAGTGTTATTTTTGGTCCTCAGCAGAATTGGTGGCACATACAAATGTTGTATCAAGTGATAAGGTTTTAAAAGGCGAGACATATATCTGTGTTTATATAGTTTATGAGGATTTTGAAATCTACCAAAAGTAATATGAAATCAACAAAATCAAAAACTTGCTACTGATTGTATACTTTGTTATTTTTAACCTGTCTAAACTAACTGTAGAGTCTTTTGTGCTACAGTTCTGTTTTTTTTTATTTTGACCGTCCTAATATTCCTTTTTTCAAACTTTTTTCCAGCTATGTTATCCATGATTTAACCAGCGAAGGAATGTACCTGGTATCTGTTGACATGGGTCTGTGTATGGAGACTTCTGACAGAGACAGTTGTGATGTTAAACATACAGTATTAGATAATGTCAAACTACCAAAGAAGTTCTGTAATTGGAACAATGGATTTGCATTCTCTGGAAATCCAAGTAAGAAAAGTCAAAGTTTTGTTATAAATCTTTACTTCTGCATTATATGTTTTTTTTTAATTTAAAATTTTCAACCATAATAGATATTATATACAGATTTCTTTATGTTTACATGTCCATTATCTTTTAACTGAAGTATGATCATTATTTATGAGTAGTACCAGCATTACTTGAAGAATAACATTTGTATATATAAACATTTGAAGTAAACATATGTGGAATTTAAAATAGAATTCTAATACAGAATCATGTTTTGCCAAACAGAAAGAACTGAATTTTTTTCCCTTAAATTATCCAAGTTTCATGTTTGATTTTTAGACACATTCTTCTTTTTAAGAAATCTGACTATGATTTTCATTATTTTAGGTTTTGACTTGTCAACCTGGCTATCAACTAACAGTTATACAGACTCAAATCCTTTGTCAGAACTGGTCGTCATTGAACTTGAAAGATTCTTACAGTTTGAAGATTATCTGCAGCCTAACCACTGTGTGGCATCTTCTGCACCTTATACACCCGTCAACTCTGAAGGCTGGGCTATTAGTTCAGGTAATATTATATACAGCCTAACCATTGTGTGGCATCTTTTGTACCTTATACACCCGTCAACTCAGAAGGCTGGGCTATTAGTTTAGGTAAGATTATAAACACTCTAGCCACACACATCTTTTGTACCTTATACACCCGTCAACTTAGAAGGGTGGGCTATTAGTTCAGGTAATATTATATACAGCCTAACCACTGTGTGGCATCTTCTGCACCATATACACCTGTCAACTCTGAAGGCTGGACTATTAGTTCAGGTGAGAAATATACATGTACAACCTAGCCAGTGTGTGGCATCTTCTGCACCTTATAAACCAGTCAACTTTGAAAACTGGACTATTAGTTCAGGTGAGAAATATACCAACACACTCACTTTCTAAATAAAAAATGGTGGACAAAATGTTGTTCAAATTAGTAGTGCATGCATTGTTTGTTCACAATTCTACCTACATCAGTAAACATGTAAAAATACTTGATGGTACATTGTATTTCATGAGAAGATGATTATAATTATTTTTTTTTCTTTTTTTTGTGATTAACTTGTTGTTTACTGTGGATTCATTTATTTTCGTTTGTACCAATTTTCGTGGATTAAGGAAAATATGCATTTTGTGGATATTTGATTACATTGTTTGGCCAAAGTCTGCATAAATTCATTAAGAAAATTTGTAATTTGTGGTTCCCCTGTAACCATGAAATCCATGAATATTGGTATCCAACAAATAATAAGGAATCCACTGTAGATAGTTTGAAAAATTATTAACCTGGTTTGGTCTACAAGAATGTCATTATATCTACTTTCTCTAACTATATATATATATTTTTTGGACAGGATGTCAGAATGCACCAACACTCACTACATTGCCTGGTTCTGGTATTGTATGTAACCTTGGTGACAGCTGTACTAAAATTGACTGCTGTGTTGACATTGCCAAGTTAGATACGACCTTCAGAGTTTATGCTGACCTTGATGTGTGTAGTAAGGAGTTCACAGTTGGTGTAGAGAATTTCAACAGAACTATATCTCTGTATAGTTTCCAGTATGCACAAGAAGATACTTTCTCCTTCGGAGGGCTTGTTAATATTAAGTAAGAACTATATTTACATTGAATTTGAGATTTCATTTCATCTTCTTAAAAATGTTTAATGGTAAATCTGTCTTTTTATATTTTTTGGGGGTATTATTAATTGATAATGAAATGCTACTACCATCCACACTTTATAGACACAGTGGAATTATATTTTTAGTTAGCTACAACTTAATTAATTTTGATAGCTCATATTTCTATTAAAAAGGCAAAAAATTTATCCATGCATACTGACTGAAAGGGATATTGACTGAATTTGAAATAAATCTGAAAAGACAAAAACATGTTATTTTTAAATGTCCATTCAATCAATCATATATATTGTTACCATGTCTAGTTTTCCCTCCTTCCTTCAAAAATCCGGCAGTTTTCAAGTCTTTTTTTTCCCCTGTTCTACAGATACAAAATAGTGAACTACCAGAGTGAGAGAGTGTTTGTAGTTAATATGGACATTGAAGTCTGCTATTCTGCTGCTGGGCCATGTGCAGTACAACACACAGTATTGACTGATGTAAAGTTACCCAAATCTTCATGCAACTACAGCCAGCCATATGCCATTCCTGGTAAGAACTTAAAAAAAATTGTGATTTAGGTAAACAAAAATTGAAAATAAACTTTCAAGGTTTGGGCTTAAGGCTTTTCCAGGAAAAAAATATATGGCAGGTTTGGACACCACATGATATATCTGGTGGTGATAGGAATGGTCGCATTTATACAATTCTGTTACAAAATTATGGGTGGTGGGGTATAATAAAAGTGTTGTCCAACCTTCTCATACATTTTTTCCTGGAATAGCCATAATTTAGAAATATTGAATAGGGAGAACTTAGGAGAATTTTTAATGATTCTAACTGTTTTGTACTTTACAAAAAGTAATTAATTTCTTATTTATTTTTAATTTTTATAAGGCTACTTCGTTCAAGAAGCTGGAGACCTTGAAATAATTTCAATTATTTTTCTGTTGGTAAATGTTGACAGCCTTCAAACACATTTGAATTTTTATATGCTTATACCTAAATCTTAATTGTAGTACTTATACTGATTTACTGATGAACTTTACAGATTTCTCATTGGTGTCTTACATGAGTGAGTTAGAGGTTAACACAAATGTCAATCAGTTACCAAGTTGGGCCGTTGACTTACTGATGGAGGAATTAGGAATAGCAGGTTTCCAAAAAGATCCTCAGTGTGAATTGTCAAGCTATTCTGGAGCTCTATCCAATGGATGGGATTCAACAGGTAAAGTTTTAACATCACAAAAGTAAACTCTTGTTAAATCTAAGCATGGAGTTTAGAAATAGGCAACAAGAATAATTTCAGCCACAAATGAATTATCTTTTGTCTAAAACATTGAAGACTTGAAAAGCAGCAGTTGCAGTAATAAGAGACCACATGTTTGAAAACAATAAATGAATTGACAGACTTCATGTTAATATTAAAAAAATAATAAATCTAATGCATACTTTACTCAAGAGTAATAAAATAAAGTTTGGAGTAAAACTCAAAGAAATATCCAAATGCTTGTAACAGCATGTATATACTGAAGCAAAGATTGGTCTACTTGGAGTCATAATAATGTGTCCAGGTAGGATGACGGGCATGCCTGCGACCAGTTACTAGCACTTTAAAAATTTGTCTCAGCATTTCAGTCTAGTTCAAAGAAGGGTTCCTATTCATATCACATTTATATGGGTCTTACATCATGTACTATTTGCCACATGATGTTAATTATCAATTCAACATATTAATTTGTAAGTACATTTTCAACAAATTACTTTACAGCTTGTGGAGAACTTATAACACTACCACAGTTACCAGCCTACACACGGTGCAGGTTACCAAGTTACTGTACTGGTGCTCAGTGCTGTTCTAACATTGGTTATCTTGGGAGAAAGTTGGAAGCCTTTGTCTTGGTGGATCCCTGTAGTTACTCTGTTAGTATTGGACTGGAGAAAAGAAATATCAATGTTACATTACTGGAATTTACACAAGGCAGTTGGCAGACGGTCACTTTAGGCAATCTGCTCAGACTACAGTAAGTTTTTTAGTGATGATATACTTAATAAAAAACAAATATTTTATTCAGTCGGGAATTGTAGACAATTTAAACAAAACTTGTTTTTTGAATGGATTTGTTTTTGCAGATGGAAACTATACCTCATCTTTTAGCACCGGAGAGACATTGATTTGTATACAGTTAGACAAGTTTTTGTGTGCAAGTTTTTTTGTGAGTGTCACAAGATAAATGTAAAATAATTGAATGTTCATTGGCATTTGTACAAAGGCTTTATCAGGTGCTATCAACATAAAGTCGTCTGAATAAAGCTGTCTAGCATACTGTTTTTGGCATTTATAGCAGCATCAAAAATTGTTAAATTTTGTGTCCCATGTGAGACATATCTGTGTCAACAGTTTGTGATTTCAACTTACAATTATCTGAACAGCTCTTGGAAAATTTTTATTTTACAAGATACCAAACAATTGATAGAATCATTTCAGCTTTCCGCTTTTGAACAGTCATGTCCTTTAAGAAAACATTTTTTTAATATGTTGTACATCATTCATATTTTATCATTTTATATTCTAGGTACAAAGCAGAGGAGTTGACAGCTGAGAAGGTTTACTTGTTGTACATGACAATCAGTATATGTTTTGAAACTGTTGGAGATTGTCGTTATTCTTACACTGTATTTGATGGTGTAAAGATTCCTAAACAACCATGTGACTGGACTGGAGGATATGTTATTCCAGGTCTGTATATTCAGATATTCGTAATGTTATTTTTAACCATGCTAGTATTGTTGATGAGAAATTTTTACATATGTCTGATAATGAAAAATTTATATTTCTTTTTACAAATGAAAATATGGTATTTTATGCTGCCAAAATCTGCTATGAAATTTCAATAAGCAAAAATGTATTTTATAATCATGATAGTTGACTTGTATTTGTATTATAATTTAAGAAAAATTGTTTTATAGTCTCTCATAACTCTTTATAGAGTGGCTCTTGTTGTTAACTTGTGTTTTAAAAAGCTGTATATTTTATATGTAACAAGTGGTGAGACTTTAATAAAGTATTCTAATATGACGTCCTTATTACGCTTTGTAAACAAAGCCGTGTTCTAATGAGCACAAAATATGTTTGACACATGCGCACAAACTTACTGTTTAAATTAACGTTATTTCCATCGTTATCCTTTAAAATATATACATTTAGGCAGCTAACATAAACTTTTATAATATATTTTTATGAAACAACATATATTTATCCTGCTCGTAGTTTTTAAACTTATTAAATATGAAATGCAATGCACAGACTCCTCGAGGAGGAAACGGGAACAGCCAAACATTTTTACGGTAATTTCGTACGCTTCGACCCATAAAAATACTGTATTGTCCTATTAGAATCGAAATAATTTCTTCATGTCATACTCTATGCTCATTTTAACATGGGTAGGCATTATATTTGACCACATTTTACACCTCGCTAACGCTCAGTGTAAAATATCGACAAATATAATGCCTACCCATGTTAAAATGAGCATTAAGCATGACATGAAGGAATTATTTCTTAATTTGTCTTGTCTTGTCTGTAAAATGATGTGGAGAAAATTACACTTGACACATTACATGTTCATTTGTGACTTGCTTTTTTAAAACTAAATTCAAGCTTAAATATGTAAAGGAAACTTTGATTTTTAATATTCATTAAAACAATGCAAGAATTTTGATATAATGTACCTTTTTGACAACTCAATACTTGAAAGCAAAAAAAAAGTGCATTATCACTGTTCCATATCCCCCAGGAAAAGTGCAATTAACAACTAAACCTCAGTTTTAAGTTGTCATTAATGGAAATTTAAGTTAAATATTTTTACCTCTAATTTTTAAAATGGTTAACATCAAACACATGCATTTGATTTGTTTTAAGGGTTCAATTTGAATTCCTACCTGACTGGACAAGGATATTCCACAAGTACACCACTGAACTCATTAGTATCCTCACAACTCTTGGAATACCTGGGAGTAGCCAGTTTACTGAAAACAACAGCTGATCAGTGTCAAATGTCAGATCCACTTTATGCGTCCCCAACTAACGGCTGGACAAAAGACGCAGGTAATTAAAGTAAACTGAAAAGAGTTTAATTATGTAGGTCAACAAAACATGTTACTTGCAATATGAAGTACCAAAGACTAAACTAGACACTTTTAAAGTTTTTAGAATTATAATTATCCATTTTCAGCTCACATAAACTGCAAAACACAAGACAATAAAAAAAATTAATGTCTACCGTCATTAAAATTTTGTGGTAGTTTTGCAGTGCGGAATACTTTTAATGTAATAAAATCTGTCTAGGTTAAGCTTTTGCACACATTGCTTTGAATATAGAGACTATTCTGAATTATTCAATAGAACTTACAAAGAAAGTCATAAAAACAAAATACTATAGTATGCCAAAATTTGGGTGTCGCATGAAAAATAAAAAAAGAAGTGATCAGAAAATGGCCCAGCATAGGCTAAAATAGTAATATTTGTTTAAAAAAAAACATGTAAGGTTTTGCAACTCACCATTACCTAATTTTCACAGCTATTTCAAACTATTTACATTTTTATATTTCAGGTTGTACATCAGCAGTAGATCTACCAACTCTAGGAAGTAATAGTGTTTGTCACTTATATGATACCTGCACTGGTATATCATGTTGTCTACATTCTACTACTGTTGATAGAAACTTCAATGTCTTCCTCAAACTGGATCCCTGTACAAAGAAACTTGACATTGGTATAGAAAAGTACCAGTTTGACTTTTCACTTTACACTTTTACATTTGAGACAACACAGTATTTCCATATTGACAGAGTAATTGAAATTGAGTGAGTACATTTGCTCTTTCTTTCAGTTATGGCAATGTCAAATATATTTTTTTGCATGTAAAATTTATTTTAGATTATATTATGTTTTGATGTTCAAGTATCTAAAAAAAAATATAATAGTTAAATATGAGTTGTTTATTTTTGTGAAGAATTGTTATCTTAAGAGATTTTCATTTGAAATAAATGAAATTATGATAACCTTTGGTTTTAGGGTCACAAAGTTTCCAATTTATTTAGATATGTAAGAGACCAAGGAACCAGAATTTTTTTCACCTAATTTCGGTCATTTTGAGATAACTTAAAAGTTGGTGCCCTTTTTCAAAAAAAGATTGTAAAAATCACATTTCTGTAATACTGAGTATGCTCATACTCGTAGCCTCAATGAACTTGTTTTACTGTTGCTTGCATCGCATTTACTTCATGAATTTTCCTACCATTTTCCGAAAATCGTTCAAGAGCAATTAAGGGAAGGCAACAGTTTAAAAATGAATGATTTTAATGACTCAAAACGATAAATTTCTCAGACATGTCTTGCGTTTCTTTCGATTTTGAAGACAAAAATTGAAACCGGATGATTTGCGAAATTCTAAAACGAGCAATTCCGGACTCATTTCCTGGTTTAGTCTTGTTTAAATCAAATTCACAGGAAATCATCGGCCTTTTAATTTTTTACCTTTGATAGTGTTTGAATATGAATGATAATAGTTGCACTTGCTTTATTTAGCATGAAATCATTTTGAATTTACGATTTAGTGTCTAATCTGTGGAAGAGGATTTCGACATGCGTATTACATAGTAAACAAAGCATGTGTGTTAGTAGTGACAAAATATTTTTTCTCCGTAAATTAAATCAAGTTTTAATTAAATTTTAAATCAGAATTGACAATTGTTTTAGCTGAAAAGTAATTAAATAATGAAAACAGTTGTTATGGAATTTTAATTTCTTTATAATATTAGTTCTGAGCTTGTGATAAATAGCCAGGTGTGAATTAAAAACACAGGTAAAGAGATTAGCTTCCTATATTTTTAGTGGTACAAGTGTGCCGCAAAACAGGGTCGCTTTTTCATGCCCTGCTGGTTAGAACAGGGTCCCTTTTTCATGTCCTGCTGGTTAGAACAGGGTCGCTTTTTCATGCCCTGCTGGTGAGAACAGGGTCTTTTTTTAAACAAAGTATTTGTCTAGAACAGGATCGCTTATTTAACTGTTTAAGATACAGATCTCTGTCTAAAACAAGGTATACATTTTCTGAGCGTGTCTAGAACAGGGTATACATTTTCTGAACGTGTCTAGAACAGGGTATGTTTTTCAATATTTCTGTTTAGAACAGGGTATGTTTTTCAATGTTTTCTGGTTAGAACAGGGTATGATTTGGCAAGTGCTGTCGGCACAGTTATACCCGAAAGGATATTCAGTAACCCCCCCGGACTGATTGATAGTTATATGAAGCTTAAATAGAATAGTTATCAAGGATTTCTACACTCTTTCAATTGAAATGTATTGTTTTGAACATTTTATAAGACTTCTTCGCATATTTTTCAACTTTGATATAGGTTTATAATTATATTTGTTTGCATATTTTAAATCTTTAAATAATATTTCCTATCGAAGGTCGGTGGTTTTCTCCGGGCACTCCGGCTTCCTCCACCAATAAAAACTGGCCGCCACGAAATAGCCCAAAAGCGGTGCTTAAAAGTGGCATTAAAACACCAAAAATCAAAAATCAAATTTAAATAATATTCATGTATATGTCATTTCTTTTTTTGCTTTGTGTTATTAATTCATTCTTCTAAAGTTTGGATTTTATGTACATGATGCAATAAAAAAATCTTTTTCTTCTATGCTACATGAAAACAAAATAACAGGGTCTGGATGGATGAATAATGGCTGATAAAAACAGATATGAATACGAAACACTAGAAAAAGACTTGATGTTCTCTATTAATTTCTTAACAGGTACAAAATAACAGATTTGGTTGGTGAAATGGTCTACCTTGTGGATATGAAAGTTAAGATTTGCTTCAATGACCCTACACCATGTGAATTGCAAGATACAATAGTACTGAATACCAAATTACCAAAGATGGTGTGTCCATGGTTTAGAGGATATCCAAATCCAAGTATGCAACAATTATTGTATTGCATTATAAATTCATCTTTTAAAGATTGATCATTTAGAGTAATGACAATAGCTTGATAGTATTTATGATATCAGAAATAGTATTTCAAGGACATTTTCAAGGACATTGCAGAAGAAGATTTAATACAAATGTATCTTCATCTTTCAGGTTGGTCTCTTAATCAGTGGTATTTGGACAATTCTTTGACACCAGGGTCTAACTTGGATTCCTCTGCAGTGTCTTCCTTAATGGAGGCATCACAGATAGGAGAATATTTACTCAGTCCTATGGTATCTAGAGATGACCCCTTTGGTACATATGCAGCAGCCTATCTTGGTTGGAGTTCAGGTATGTGTTTAAAAAAAAATTGTACCACTTTAAAAAAGTAAGACTGACTAAGTTGGTGATGTTAAAAGAACTACACTAATTGGGAAGTGTTTAAGAGGAATATTAGAGGAAAAATAAAGGGATATTGTGTATCCTTGTGGGTTTGGGCTGTAAGAAGATTATAGGACAACCTACTAGAATTTTATATATCACAGAATTAATTTGAGTCTGCAAAATGTGTCTTCGTACCCTAAGTGCATTGATTTGGTGGATTATTGGAGTTAGTTAAAAGAAGAAAAAGAAAAAAAAACAGACCTGATTGTTAGGATTGGAAAGTGGGTGAATAATATATCATGAGAATAATTGAAAAAAAACCCTGAACCAAAAAGAGACTAGAGAGAGAGGTTGTTATATCTACTGATGCCTTTATTTAGAAATAAGGACATGTGATATTTCACATCCAATCACCTATCTATCAATGTTAACATACAAAATTACCTTTCAGAGTGTACTGAGGCCCCTGTAACTCTCCTTCAAATGGACCAGTCTGTAATATCCTGTAATCTAGAGAGCACCTGTCGGGGATTGAGTTGTGCATTAGACGTACCATTCATCGGTAAAACATTTGAATTCTATATGAGACTAGAGCAGTGCGACTACATGTTGAAAGTTGGAATTGAACGTCAGCAATACCAAAGAACACTCAAAGGATATCAATGGGGAGAATGGACAGATGTTGACCTAAATGGAATTTTTAAAATGAGGTGATTTTATAATTCTTAAAGTTATACCATTCATTTTAAGGATTTGTTTAACTGAGGCAATTTAAAACAATGAATTATATTTAGTGGTTTGAGGAAAAATTACAAACGATAAAAATAAGTACTTTGTTGACCCCTTTACTTTGGGGTAAATATTAACCATGACAATTAGTACCTGATGGATGATAATGGTTCCAGAGTAATGTCCATCAAACTATGACAATTATACATGAAAGATTTAGAATGTGATAATTATGTTGCTTTAACATGGTACAAGCTTCCTTTGTTTGTTTTTTTCATTGCATGTAAAATTGATAAGCCATTGTAAGGGGGTCTCATTGGGGTCTTCTGATCCCGGATCCCGCTTACTGTTTTGTCGGATTCCTGTATTCCGCTTATGCTATGTACGTAAGCAAATCTCATTTTTTTGTAATTTCCCGTGTCCCGCTAGACTTCATTTCCCGTTTTCACGGCACAATAATTTGACTTTCAGGTGTCACGCTTACAAAAAATCGGCAATCCGGTGTCACGCTTAGACCCCAATGAGACCCACTTGTAATCATTTATATAAAAAAAAAAATGAAAAAAAAAAGAAAAAAAACATCTACAGTTGTGTATAATATGCATCTCCTCTATCAACTGTATGTCTTGGGTGAAAAAAAGTGTGTATAATACGCAACCAAATCTTTTGTTTTGTTTTAATTTGGATCTATGAAGATGGCTTTTTGGAAGGCATTACTTTCAGGCTTTGTTTTATAAATAGATGAATTATTTTTTAGTTTTGTTCTCCATGACTTGTATGCTGAGCCTGCATTCCTGATTTCTATGAAACTGAGTTTATGTTGGGAAGCTAACCAGCCATGTGGAAATGTTTACAATATCTTTGATAAAGTCAGACTACCAAAGAAAGTGTGTGACTGGGACAAAAAGTTCCTACAAAATGGTAGGTATTCAGAATATTGTTAGGAAAGAAAAGAGAATGAAAAGTCTTTATGTCAGTCTCATAAATTTCTCCTATCAGCTGAAATGGATTCAATGAGACTGACAAAAAAGGTATAAGTAATTGATATCTGTCTGTTCATCACTAATGTTTTTAACACAAAATTTCCCATCAAAGAAATGGGACCACACTTTGCATTTTGAAATAATTTACTTAATCAAATAATGGTAGCTCATTGGCCTAAAAATGTGGTTGCAGAAATAATATTAAAGGACAAGGGAGAAAAGGAGAAAAAGTTGAGTATTAGATAACTGAAAACACAGGTATAATTAATATAAACCTGGTGACAGTTTCTTTAATTGACTTTAAAATAGAATTCCATTTTCTTTTCAGACTTTTCGCTGAATCAGTATAAGACTGACAATAGTATTTCTACCCTGGATGATCATCATGTGTCAGATATTCTACGCTTGACTGGTATCTCACAGTACATGAAGAGGAACCCATGTAGTAGGACTGCAACTCCTTACACTGGGGCTGATGGAAACAACTGGAAAAATGGTGAGTGTTATTTTTAATTGGATAAATGGTGGAAACTGGAGAACATTTTAAGCAATTTTGAAAAGAAATATCAAAAGACAACATTTTAAAACAGGACAAAGGCTAAAAAATTAATGTAATAAAATTAATATATGGTTTCAATTGTCAGTATTACAATATTTACTTGTATTAGAATTAAAATGATATTTGTACTGATCTTGGATGAATATTTATTGTAATGATAGAACCAAACATTTTTTATGGTATGCAGCCATTGCAAAATTTTACAAATTTTTATTTGTTAACAAAACCAATAAATGTTAATGTGACAACAAAAGGTCAACCATAAAACACATCCTAAATTGACCTTATAGCATACAGATGATTGTCAAGCAACTACATAAAGGAGCAAGCTCTAAACAATATGACACAAGCAAATTCTTTTTTTTTTTTAGATTGTGCTGATCCTATTAGTTCTTTATCAAATTTGGGTAGCGATACCACATGTCACATTGACTCATCATGTACAGCTGTTGATTGTTGTGTGGATTCTACAAGCCTCGGACTGACCTTCAATGGATATGTTAGACTGGATCCTTGTAACTACAAAATATATATAGGACTGGAGGGTATTGATTTAGACTATACACTCATTGACTTTAGCTTTGGTACAGTGCAACATTATGCCATGAATGAAGTTTTTAATCTAGAGTAAGTATTGGAAGTAAAAGTCTGTCACTTTTTGTTCTCATTTTGTCAAATATAGGGAGCAGTTTTGAGAAAATCATCTTAAGAAACAAAAAGAGCATGCTTCATTCAAATCGGAATTTTTTAGGAATCTGCATTTCAGCCTTTGGGAATGATTATGAGTTTATCTTTAGATTAATCCTGCTAAGTGAGTCATTTACTAAAGCTTTGGGGATTTTTCATAATAGATGAAACAATTATTGTTGATGTCATAGTTGCATATAATTTTTCTCTGGTCTTGCACTCATAAAAAATATGAATACAATTATTATTCTCAGATTCAGAATTAAACCAATCAAAATACTGGATTTGGTTTTTAAGCACAAATTTTTTACTCCAATTACTGATTTAGGTTTTATGACCAAGAGTCTGTATGTACACCCAATCTATATCTTATTTATTTGTAATTTCAGTTTTGTGGTAGATGATCTAACAGCAGATAAAGTATATGTTGTTTCTATGAATATATCAGTCTGTCTAGAATCAGGAGGGGCGTGTGAAGTGTTTACCAGTGTATTCCAGGATCACAGGTTACCAAAAACAGAATGTGATTATGATTCAGAGTTTGTAATTCCTGGTAAGTAAATGTGATCAATCCTTGAGGTGTGTTTACACAATATTATTTTCCAATGATTTTTTTAGCTCACCTGGCCTAAAAGGCCGGCCAAGTGAGCTTTTCTCATCACTTGGCGTCCGGCATCATCGTCGTTAACTTTTACAAAAATCTTCTCCTCTGAAACTACTGGGCCAAATTAAACGAAACTAGTCCACAATCATCATTGGGGTATTTAGTTTTAAAAATGTGTCCTGTGACCCGGCCAACCAACCAAGATGGCCACCATGGCTAAAAATAGAACATAGGGGTAAAATGCAGTTTTTGGCTTATAACTCAAAAACCAAAGCATTTAGAGAAAATCTGGAATGAGGTAAACTTGTTTATCAGGTCAAGATCTATCTGCCCTGAAATTTTCAGATAAATCGGACAACCCGATGTTGGGTTGCTGCACCTGAAGTGGTAATTTTAAGGAAATTTTGCTGTTTTGGGTTATTATCTTGAATATTATTATACGACCGCAAAAATTTTAATTTTTCGTCGTATATTTATAGATAGAGATAAACTGTAAACAGCAATAATGTTCAGCAAAGTAAGATTTACAAATAAGTCAACATGACCGAAATGGTCAATTGACCCCCTAAGGAGTTATTGTCCTTTACAGTCAATTTTTAACAATTTTCCACTGAAAATACTGGGCCAAGTTCATTATAGATAGAGATAATTGTAGGCAGCAAGAATGTTCAGTAAAGTAAGATGTACAAACACATCACCATCATCAAAACACAATTTTGTGATGAATCCATCTGCGTCACTTGTTTAATATTCACATAGACCAAGGTGAGCGACACAGGCTCTTTAGAGCCTCTAGTTGTCTATGATGTGGTATCAACAAAAATCCAACCATGTGAAAACTAGAATCGTATGTCATTTGGTTAACCATTTGAAAATCCTATCATGGGAACAGAATCCTGTACAATTAACCTTAACATATACTGTCAGTACAAAATGATTTGCATTTATTATACCCCATACAACGAAACGCAACGAAGTTGCAGAGGGTATTATGTTTTTGACCCGTCCATCCGTCCGTCAGTCCTGTTTCTTGACATCGCAACTCCTCTGAAACCACACAACAGAATTTCATGAATCCTTTTTAGATAATAAGGACATACTATATAGATGTGCAAAGCGACAGGAAATTAAGATTCAATTTTTTTTTAGGAGTTACGCTCCTTTGAACTTATTTGCTTCAATATACTACTGCAACAGTTTGTCATCGCAACTCCTCTGAAACCAGACAACAGAAATTCATGAAACCTTTTTAGATAATAAGGACATACTATGCAGATGTGCATATCAACAGGAAATTACAATTCAATTTTTTTTCTAGGAGTTGTGCCCCTTTGAACTTATTTGCTTCAATATACTACTGCAACAGTTTGTCATCGCAACTCCTCTGAAACCACACTACAGAATTTCATGAAACTTTGTAGATAATTAGGACATACTATGTAGATGTGCATATCGACAGGAAATTATGATTCAATTTTTTTTTCTTACTGTTATTTTATTTCTCCAGTGACAATGTGGGGACGTGAGGTATGTGAGCACACTCACGAAGGTTCTTGAATTTGCCAAAAGTACAATGTGTTAAAAATAGATTCACAGTTTGCGTCCACAAATTTTTTTTATTCATGGATATTTTTCATACACTTTTTATAATCCTACACAGAAAACTTGAAGAAATAATGTTTTCCTTTTAAGAATTTTGTTTGCAAGGTACACAACAGATGCTTAAAATCTGTATTTGTTTTCAGGATTCAGCCTGAATGAATACTTAGATGAAAAGAGTGTACCTACTAACAGTGTACCCCTGGATGTCCACACTATTGCTCAATTGCTGCACGATACAGCTCTCGCACCTTACATGATGGACGATGCTTGTGATCAGACTGTTATTCCATACTATCCCAATGATAAAGGATGGAACAGAGGTAAGAATGCAGTCTGTGGTTATCACATGATTGTCATGTGACTAAACTATACTATCTTATATGGTTGAACTGATAGAATATAATACCCTAATATCACACTGTAAAGGATAACAGTAAACTGCATAATATAACTATGTGCTATAGTTTTTGGGATACGATTGCTTTCAAGCAATCTGTAAACTTATACCTTTGGCTCAGGGCCATGCCCTCACGTCAACCTTTTTATTCTAAACATAAGGAACATCTCAGCTTCTTATGATTGTCTTGCTTTAAAAGGTAAAAACAAACAAAGGGATTGAACTTAAACAACTTTCCTATAATGTTCTTTTCATAATCTTCATGTTTGATATTTCCCTTGATTTATATGCATGTTTTTAACAACACGGAAAATCAGAATTAAGCAGTATTTATATTTAGTGTGTTTATAAATTTAGAAACACGTCAGAGGGAACTCCTCAGTTTTGATCAAAATGCGAGAGTTCTCTGAATTCCGATAAATCTATTTCTGTCATATAAGAGCTGAAGTGGAGTTTTTTTTTTATATGTCACCATTATGAAACTGATATTTGATATTGTACTTCCATAAAGAAATAGAGAACCATCTAGGTCTTTAATTAACATTTAATATAAGTTCTTGCTCAAGGTTGGTTGCTCTGGATTCCCCACTCAATTGATTAATTTAAAACTCATGGGATCCTTTCTATGTATGTCTGCTATTGAGGGTTATTGTTGTTGCATAATTTTAAATCATATGCATCATTTAAATTAGAATAAATGTAGTCAACATTGTAAAGGTGTAACTACAACACCCCTTCAGGTGAAATGGAGTCTTCCATATTATCGTTTCGAGTTGTCTCCCTACCGGAAGCAGCTTCCGTGAATTCTGAATTAAAATACTACAACACGTCGAGAAAAATTAACTCATTCTGTCGATAAACGTCGTATTATATTAAAAATGATCGCAATTTAAACCGAGGAATGTGTACGGAAAAGAGTCATGATCACTGACCCAAAGGAAATTAAATATTTAAAGAGTTAGGAAAGGGGTTCCTCCTAGAATAAAGGTAGGAAAATAGGTGATAAGATATGAAGTGAAATACCTTCTCTCACTCTGAGTCTCAGTGACTGCTGTGGAAAGTAAACTTGGAATTGATAGTACAAAAATAAAACACAATAGGCCTAAGTTCATTGTTCATACACTTTTATCCGGGATTGGCTATTTTGTAACTATTCAGATTACGTAAATTACATTTTACATGTGCAGTTGAATTAGTTTTCAAAATAATATTATCCAGCTACATGTATACATGTGTCAATGAAAACAATGGCAATCGTATCCCTCAGAGCAATCTGCTGTTTGATTTAAAGATGAGCTGAAATGAAGTTGATATTGTAATTTGCTGGAAAAGTTGTGTATTGTTAAAACTAGAAAATTGGTGTGGAAAAAAAAGCTAGTAAGGTATTAATTAATAAAGTGAAATAGTGAAGAATTAAAATTATAAATTGTAATATATGAATAAAAGTGAATTGAAACTTGACAAATTTTGTAATTTAAAATGCTTGAAATTGAACAACAGTTTTCGACAAACATATTTTTTGGATGTAGTGTTTGCTATGACCGTAACAATTAGGATAAATGTAAGATCATTCAACATGGTTTTTTATGCCCCAACTACGATTGTAGAGGTGCATTATGTTTTCTGGTCTGTGCCTCCGTTTGTCCGTTTGCTTCAGGTTAAAGTTTTTGGTCAAGGTAGTTTTTGAAGAAGTTGAAGTCTAATCAACTTGAAACTTAGTACACATGTTTCCTATGATATGATCTTTCTAATTTTTATTCCAAATTAAAGTTTTGACCCCAATTTCACAGTCTACTGAACATAGAAAATGATAGTGTGAGTGGGGCATCCGTGTACTTGGGACAAATTCTTGTTTATTAATCATTTTCAGAGGCCAAAAGTATACAAGATGACATTTTTGATGTTTACATCAGTCAGTTTTAAATAAATTTTATTCTATATTTTTCTGTCTTCAGCTTGTGAAGATTATGTAGAATTACCAGTGTTGCAATCTGGTACCATCTGTCATTTGTACAGCTCTTGTACTGGTATAACCTGTTGTAGCAGCTTCCCAAGGATCGATAGGAATGTTAACATACAGTTAAAACTGGATCCCTGTAACCGTAAGATGATCATTGGCATTGAGAAGCTTGAAATTACTATCAGTTTGTTTGGATATACTTATGGTGAAGTCAAAAAAGTAAAATTACATGGAGTAATTGGTCTGGAGTAAGTACTAGTATTTAAAGAATAATTGAAAATAGGCTGCTAAACCCAGGCTAGGTATAATTTTACATATATCATCTGAAGTCAGTCAATTTTAAAATATACAATTAAGTTTTGATTGACTTATAAGCTGGTACTTAGATATAAAACACTTTGGCTTGAAGCTAAGGCAGTCTGTTTAAGTTGAAGAAAATTGATAGTTCACTGACATGATTGACATCATAGTAAAAGTCATGAATTTAAAAAGATATGTAAAGACCTTAGAAGTAAAATGTAAGACTATATTAGGTTTTTAGTGATCCAAACAGCATTAAGAACATTTGTTTCAAATGAGTAAAGGTTTCAAAATTTTTTTTCAGATTCAGAATTGAAAATCTTGAAGCAGAAAGGAAGTTTATGGTAGACCTAGAGATGAGTATTTGTATGGAGACAAATGGAACATGTGAAATAACTATCCCTGTCTTGATAAGTACAGCCCTACCAAAGGCACCATGTGAATGGAAGAATGATTATGTCCAAGCAGGTAAATAACTGTCCCTGTCCTGATAAGTACAGCCCTACCAAAGGCACCATGTGAATGGAAGAATGATTATGTTCAAGCAGGTAAATAACTATCCCTGTCTTGATAAGTACATCCCTACCAAAGGCACCATGTGAATGGAAGAATGATTATGTCCAAGCAGGTAAATAACTGTCCTTGTCTTGATAAGTACAGCCCTACCAAAGGCACCATGTGATTGGAAGAATGATTATGTCCAAGCAGGTAAATAACTATCCCTGTCCTGATAAGTACAGCCCTACCAAAGGCACCATGTGAATGGAAGAATGATTATGTTCAAGCAGGTAAATAACTGTCCCTGTCTTGATAAGTACATCCCTACCAAAGGCACCATGTGAATGGAAGAATGATTATGTTCAAGCAGGTAAATAACTATCCCTGTGCTGATAAGTACAGCCCTACCAAAGGCACCATGTGATTGGAAGAATGATTATGTCCAAGCAGGTAAATAACTATCCCTGTCTTGATAAGTACATCCCTACCAAAGGCACCATGTGAATGGAAGAATGATTATGTTCAAGCAGGTAAATAACTATCCCTGTGCTGATAAGTACATCCCTACCAAAGGCACCATGTGATTGGAAGAATGATCATGTCCAAGCAGGTAAATAACTATCCCTGTCTTGATAAGTACATCCCTACCAAAGGCACCATGTGAATGGAAGAATGATTATGTTCAAGCAGGTAAATAACTGTCCCTGTGCTGATAAGTACAGCCCTACCAAAGGCACCATGTGAATGGAAGAATGATTATGTTCAAGCAGGTAAATAACTGTCCCTGTCCTGATAAGTACATCCCTACCAAAGGCACCATGTGAATGGAAGAATGATTATGTTCAAGCAGGTAAATAACTGTCCCTGTCCTGATAAGTACAGCCCTACCAAAGACACCATGTGAATGGAAGAATGATTATGTCCAAGCAGGTAAATAACTGTCCCTGTCCTGATAAGTACAGCCCTACCAAAGGCACCATGTGAATGGAAGAACGATTATGTTCAAGCAGGTAAATAACTATCCCTGTCTTGATAAGTACATCCCTACCAAAGGCACCATGTGAATGGAAGAATGATTATGTTCAAGCAGGTAAATAACTGTCCCTGTCCTGATAAGTACAGCCCTACCAAAGACACCATGTGAATGGAAGAATGATTATGTCCAAGCAGGTAAATAACTATCCCTGTCCTGATAAGTACAGCCCTACCAAAGGCACCATGTGAATGGAAGAATGATTATGTTCAAGCAGGTAAATAACTGTCCCTGTCTTGATAAGTACATCCCTACCAAAGGCACCATGTGAATGGAAGAATGATTATGTCCAAGCAGGTAAATAACTGTCCCTGTCCTGATAAGTACAGCCTTACCAAAGGCACCATGTGAATGGAAGAATGATTATGTCCAAGCAGGTAAATAACTATCCCTGTCCTGATAAGTACATCCCTACCAAAGGCACCATGTGAATGGAAGAATGATTATGTCCAAGCAGGTAAATAACTGTCCATGTCCTGATAAGTACAGCCCTACCAAAAGCACCATGTGAATGGAAGAATGATTATGTCCAAGCAGGTAAATAACTGTCCCTGTCCTGATAAGTACAGCCTTATTAAAGGCACCATGTGAATGGAAGAATGATTATGTTCAAGCAGGTAAATAACTGTCCCTGTCCTGATAAGTACATCCCTACCAAAGGCACCATGTGAATGGAAGAATGATTATGTCCAAGCAGGTAAATAACTATCCCTGTCCTGATAAGTACATCCCTACCAAAGGCACCATGTGAATGGAAGAATGATTATGTCCAAGCAGGTAAATAACTGTCCCTGTCCTGATAAGTACAGCCCTACCAAAGGCACCATGTGAATGGAAGAATGATTATGTTCAAGCAGGTAAATAACTGTCCCTGTCCTGATAAGTACAGCCCTACCAAAGGCACCATGTGAATGGAAGAATGATTATGTCCAAGCAGGTAAATAACTATCCCTGTCTTGATAAGTACAGCCCTTCCAAAAGCACCATGTGAATGGAAGAATGATTATGTCCAAGCAGGTATTTAGACATCAGGATGATTTAACTTAGAATGTAAAAACGCAAATGATAACAATTTCAGCTAAAGGTCAAAGATTTTGAAAGCAAACAATGTCAAATGTTTTAGTGCATGAAAACCGAAAGGTCTTAAGCACAATAACCAATACAAAAATATTACAAAAGAGATTTTATTGAACAAACAAACTTTTATATTATTTTCATCTTTTTATCTTTAATAGACTTTAATGATGTAAAATACATGGATTATAAGTTCCCTATCAATGCCTTTTTTTTGTGTGTGGGGGGGGGGGGATCCCTAAAACAGGGATGTGAATGGAAGAATTACACTAATGCATGCTATTCACAGCCGAATATGATAGCTAGTTAATTAACTACTCAACCCAATGAAATGTTTTAGGGATCCAAATGTTTTGAAGTCTTTATGTGCAATAAGTCTACCAAGGGAGTTATAATATTTTTAAACGACTTGTAATATTTATAATTCTTAGTGTTACAGTCAACAGAAAAATAATACAAAGATTGACAAAACAGAACAATTAAATAGGAAATTCTTTGGTGGTGGAAATTTCTTGTAACTGAATTTTCAAATAAATCCTTTTTTTGTTTTAGATTTTTCATTCCTTGGATTCCTAAATGAGAAAGGTATAGGTGTGAATGATAATCTGGATAATAATCAACTTTCTGCCCTGATAGAGAGGTTAGCCATTGGAGATTTCTTGATGGACACACAATGTAGTAGTTCTGTGTCTCCTTACAGTGGACATTCAAATGGATGGACTAATTGTAAGTTATTTTGTTAATATTTTTGCAATTGATAATTAACTTAACCTGACCCATATTAAGTACATATTGGGTATATCAAATAAAAAAGTTTAAATGTTTTTTTGATACTGAAATCAATGTGCATTTCAATTTAGCAGATTTAGAAAAGATTTGGATTACTTTGATCAACTGATAATCTTTAATTTTTGACAAGACAGATGGAATCAGAGACCTGTATATGTTTTGTATTGTTTCTAGATCTTATCACTATTTTGAGAGCAAAAATGCATAGTGCAATATTCAGGACATTCTTTACATCCTATCCATGTATATTTCAAGAAA
This sequence comes from Mytilus galloprovincialis, assembly GCA_037788925.1. NCBI lineage: Eukaryota > Metazoa > Mollusca > Bivalvia > Mytilida > Mytilidae > Mytilus > Mytilus galloprovincialis. The sequence goes on along the minus strand of CM075342.1, from coordinate 44,528,466 downwards.
TTTATCAATGAAATATTTAGAATACTTAGATAATAAAGTTACAAAATGATTTGTTTATGTATAACCACTCTTATCAAGAAAAGTACATAATTTGCGCATGGTGTGTGAATCTTTCTTGTTCCAAAAATGTCAATACTGTCACTTTTAAAGTAATAATTGGGAGTAATCTTCCTTTAATTTGTTTATTATTGTAGTTAAACCAATAACAATTATGGTCAAAGGAAGATTCTTCAACTCATGGTATTTTCTTCCAATGCTTAATACAGAGCAATGTTTAATTTTTAGTTCGGACTGCAAATTGAATGCAAACTTTACAGTTAGTGCTCACAAACACTTTGATTTTTCATAATTGAACAAGTGTGGACGCAGATTAGTGTGGATAGTAATTGATAACTTTGTGTTAGTATGTTTGACAGTACTATCTCCACTGAATTTATGTATTGGTTGTTCATAATGAAATTCTGTAAGAAAAATTTAATACAAGGCATACCTATTTTATTTTTTTATTGCCTTAAATCATGACACACAAAGATGGTTAAAGGCAATCGATGAAATTCGAATGTTAAGAAAACCTATAAATCTCCCATGAGCTGTAATCAGTAATTATAATTCCTCATTTTGATCTATTAACAACTTTTTTTTTTCATAATAAGAAAATCAAGGAGAATCAGTTCGATTAATTAGATAATCATATATTCATAATCATATACATTTCAGAGGCTAATTTTGTCTTTTTATATCCACAGCATGTGGACAGTCTATGGCAACTCTTCCCACTTTATCGGGTGCTGTATGTAATGTTGGCAGTGATTGTACAACTGTCTACTGTTGTTTGTCAGACACCAGAATCAGCAAAAGTTTTGAGACATTTGTGAAATTTGACCCATGTCTGTTCAAACTAAGCGTTGGTATAGACAAACTAACATTCAGTACACTCTTATTTGATTATGAATGGGGTCAGCTGACTGAAGTTTGGTTGTTTGGATATGTTAGAATGGAGTAAGTATTGTCTTCACTTAAGAAAACTTGTACAGTTAAACTGTTATTGGTAAATGTATTTTCATCCCTAAGAGTTGAATTTTTTATCAAGCTAAATTAATCAATGAAATATTGGTTTTTCAAGCAGAAATTTAAAGGTCCAATTGAATAAACAGTAGCTATTGTATTTATACAATGGGACAGGTGAACTTGCAAAAATTTAAATACCTTGAAAAAGAGGAACTGATTTTGTGGAAAGGTTTCATGTTTTCGCAATGACCTGTTTTTAAACCATAAAATTAAACTGTTGTATATCATTCAATAATTAAACATTTGACACCTGTCCTATTCAGTTAAAAAAGATTTGTATATAAAGGATGTTTAAGATAAAAGAGAAAGTACATTTGGAGTAGAACCTGTTTAAAGTGAAATGTATTTATAGATTTTAAATTTATAGAATATATGTTGAATCTTCGGACTTCAATAAAAACATAACTCTTATTTTGTTTAATGTTTTTTTTTTAATTGGTTATATAATCAATAAAATGGAGAAATAATTCCTCATGTTGGTAATTAATATAGAGCAAAACCCTATGCCTGAAAGATAATTACACAGGATATGTATTTTGTAATTATCTTTTCTAAATATATACGAATTTTGAAAAATGTTAATATTAAAAAAAGATCAAACACACATGATTTAATTAAAACTTATTTTTTTAAACAGGTTTACAGTTAGAGACTTGGAGATGGAGGGTGATTATTTGATTGACATGAAACTTCAGATTTGTCGTGAGTCAGATACAGACACAACACCCTGTGGAGTTGATATCGTTATCTTTGACAAATACAGACTTCCTAAATTGTCATGTGACTGGAATTCAGTACTAGATACAGGTAAATATAAATAACTTCAGATTTGTTGTAAGTCAGATACAGAAACGACACCATGTGGAGTTGATATCGTTATCTTTGACAAATACAGACTTCCTAAATTGTCATGTGACTGGAATTCAGTACTAGATACAGGTAAATATAAATAACTTCAGATTTGTCGTGAGTCAGATACAGAAACGACACCATGTGGAGTTGATATCGTTATCTTTGACAAATACAGACTTCCTAAATTGTCATGTGACTGGAATTCAGTACTAGATACAGGTAAATATATAAATAACTTCAGATTTGTCGTGAGTCAGATACAGACACAACACCATGTGGAGTTGATATCGTTATCTTTGACAAATACAGACTTCCAAAATTGTCATGTGACTGAAATTCAGTACTAGATACAGGTAAATATAAATAACTTCAGATTTGTCGTGAGTCAGATACAGACACAACACCATGTGGAGTTGATATCATTATCTTTGACAAATATAGACTTCCTAAATTGTCATGTGACTGGAATTCAGGACTAGATTCAGGTAAACAAGAGTATCTTCACAAAATCTTTTATATAGAGGGGTACCCTTTTCAGCTTACAAAAATTACAAAGTATTTCAAAACTAAGTGGTTTTAAATTAAAAATTATTTGTAAGTTTGAGTAAAGTTCTACGTGTAATATTTTTGATATATCATGAAACTGCCCTTTTGTGACAATTATAAAAGAGAGATAAGGGCCTGTGGTGATTTGTGATTTGAAAATTTAATCCTGTCAAATTATGTCTAGGAATGCATCATATTATACTACAAAGTTATGTTTGTAATGGGAAATGAGCAGATAATTGTTAGAAAAAAACAAAATGATTGAAAAGAATTGAAAACCAGGGAAGAAAACAGTAAAAAGCCCTGATAAGACCAAATATATCATTTCCATTTTGTTTTGTAGGATTCCAAGGATTGACAACATGGCTGACAGACAACAGTGTAACTAAAGCCGAACCTCTGAGGGGACCAGAAACATCCAAGTTAATGTCTGACGCTGGCATAGCAGCTTATCTGTATGAGCCTCCATGTGATCAACAGGGTAGTACCTACTCTGGAAATGTTGGAGGTGTCAAAAATGGTAAGTTCTTTGTATTTGATGTCTGTTGTATATTTTGGACTGTGAAATGCATCCCTTTGTGATAGTTTTATATACTGTTTTATATCCTTTTTATTATATAAACAAGCCTTTGGGTCTTGGCAATTCAGTAAAAAATTACATTTCACACTTCTATGTAAAATATTTTGAAATTCTTGTTAATTTTAATATATCTTCTTCACAGTTTCATATTGATTTTTCCCCCACATTTCATAGAAAACAATCAATTTGTATCTCCCCCCCCCCCCCCCCCCCCCCCCCCCCATGAAAATTAAAATTTTCTAAAGGAAAGGAATACATACTTATCTTTTTTTCTCTCCATTGTTGTTGTGTATTATTATTATACATTACTTATTGAAAAAGTCTTTATTTGTGAATATGATATTTTGGATTTCTTTTTGCATTTAAAAAAAATATTACCTATCTGCAGATTGTGGAATGCCTGTTTCTGTCCCTGTGCTACCATCAGGAGTTGTTTGTACTGTTTCCGCTGACACTTGTACTGGTTTGGACTGCTGTATCACCATTCCACTAACAAACAAAACAATGAACTTCCGTATTAACATAAACCATTGCTACCAGGACATAACTGTTGGATTAGAATCAATGTACAGAGAATACAAATTACTGGATTTCGCTTTTGGAACTATTGAAAGTTTCAACCTCGTAGGAGTTGGAAAAATGGAGTAAGTTTTACTTATGAATGCTAGGATTTTTGTAGTCCTGAAGTTGGATATCCCTTCCATATCCAAATTTTGATAATAAAACAAATTATCTAGAATACCAACATGATATGACTAATCAGATGACCAATAGAGAAGTCTTGCTAAGTTGGATTTAAATATTGGACTTGAAAATGGAACAGGATTTTTCATTTGAATTATCTCCCTTTTTACAAGAAAGTATAAAACAATTGAAAGTAAATCAAATATAACATTTTTTTTTCTCCACAAACCCTGATGCATAATACAAATGTCTAATAGGGACCGATTCTAACTGAAAATTTAACTTGCAGTGCTTCTTCAGATTCTTATTCGATATTTTATTGAAGCTATGTATTATATACTTAACCTTAAGTTTGCTGAGGTTTAGAGAAACGACAGCTGAAATATTTTGAATACATTGCTATCTAAAAACTTACTGTTAACAATATTTCTATAGATGTAGTGATTTGATGGGAAATTTTGTTAATTATTTTGTTACCAGAATGTATTTTCTAAAGTTAAAAATAACAACATTAATAGAAAATCTGTTATACATTTAAATTATGGAAAAAATAAAGATAGATTCTTGATCTTGCTTTTAAGCATTTTAAATGCAATTGAACGATAAGTTTCCTTTGGCATTAAAGAGTCTTTTTGGCCTTTTCATTTAAAATATATAGAGAGAAGTAAATATAATACTGTATGGAAAATGTAAAAGAAATAACCAGAATTTAAAAGTGTATTTTGAATGTTTGTTTTAAAAGAAAGAAGCAGAAGGGTTAATTGGTAATTTTGTTAATGTATTGAAAAAGGAAAATCCAGAAAAGTTACAAATGTTAGGGCAATCTTAAAATTGTGTAAACCTGACATTTTCTTAACTAAACGTTATTTTCTTAACTAAGTTTTAGTTAAGAAAAAGATCTGTAGGATAGTGCAACTGATTTTGTAATTAATTTTTAGATACAAAATAGAAGACTTCATTGGAGAGGGAGCTTACTTGATGGATATAAACTTTTCCTTCTGTTTAGAGACAGGAAGTTGTGAATTTACAGAAACTATCATCCAGGGGGTCAAGTTCCCTAAAAAGAAATGTACATGGGATGATACATATAGAGTGAAAGGTAAAAATCAATTAAAGTAGTGTGCGAAATATCAGACTGTCTTTCTGTAGGAGCATGACAGTGGCTAAGTGGTCTAAGAAATTTATAAACTGTTTCATAAGCCTGTCAACAATTTTTTGAAATAGAAAAAAAAATAATATGCTTTAAAATTCCTAAAAATCTTGTTAATCACCATATTTTTCAATTTAAAAAATGTTTACTGTAGAAGAGAATTAATGATATGACTTTCAAGTTCTTATGTGTCCTTTGAAAATATAAAAAACATCAAATTTGTTTTTTACTTAAATATTTGAAGTGTAAGAAAATTATGTCTCTATTTTCTTGTAACAGAATTATAGATAAGTTGATTCTAAATTCAACCAATTATTTTGTTTAATTTGGTCTATTTTTTAATCCTCTTCAGTGTTCATGAAATATTTGCTTTTATTTGTTATTAAGCAACCAACAATTAATCAATCAAGCCATTTATTTATTGTGTAAATCTGATATTTGATTTCAGACTTTTCACTGGATCAGTGGAGTAGGGAGAGATCTATTGACACAACACAAGTTTACCCAGCTTATTACATCTCAGAACTTCTACAGAACTTGGACCTAACCAGATACTTCCAATCATCACAGTGTAGCCGATCCGCGTCACCGTATGATTCCCCAACCAATGGCTGGAAAAAAGGTAAGTTGATTTCACAAGATCAGTCAAAAACTACAGAACCTTATTCTTAGGGGTTTACCAAATTATCAATTTTTTTTTTTAAATAGAGATTTGTAATAATGTTAAATTAAGAAAAAGTTAATTTTGTAACGATTTCTAAAAAAATGGCCTGAAAGTCAATTCAGATGGAAAATTCTCTTAAACTTAAGAGATATCAAGACTGGTGGTTCACATGAATGTAAAATTCACTATCTAATTTCAGAATGCTCTGACACAGATGTGGTAGCTATTTCTACCAATCCAATGACATGTCGTCTGAAGTCAGACTGTGCTGCTATCAGCTGTTGTTTAGATGAGGATTTTATCAGCAAGACCTTTGAAGTTTTCTTTGAGATAGACGACTGTGAGAGAAAGATATACATTGGAATAGAAAAACTTAAGTTCTATATTCCTTTACATGACTTTGAATTTGGTAAGAATTTTATAAGCGAGACTTTTGAAGTTTTCTTTGAGATAGATGACTGTGAGAGAAAGATATACATTGGAATAGAAAAACTGAAATTCTATATTCCTCTACATGACTTTGAATTTGGTAAGATTCATGAGAATTTTTTGCTTTGTTCTTTATGATTTTTCTTCCAATTTTATATGATTCACTTTTTTAAGATGTTTAATGAATTAATTTGGAAAATACCTTTCTACTTTTAGATTGTGATAGATTATTATCAAGCTTTCAGATATATTAACATCCAAGCATTAAAGTCTATAATCTCCCATGTATTAAGATTTTTATTCATTCATGTTAATTTTCTTTCAGATAAATGGCATGAATTCAGTTTAGTAAAGACAATCCGCATAAGGTGAGATAAAGAAGGCTTTCTATTAAATATTGTTAGGTTGCTATCTCATTGATATTATCAGCAAATCTTTTATGGATATTTTGTCATTGATGAATATGAAAAAGACCAATAAAGATATGGCAGAAATGAATAAATTGTTTAAGAAAGGATTTGTTTAATTTTTATTCTTCGATAAACACTTATCAAAGGACTTTCAGGAATTGAAAATAATAAATTGACCTTTTTCGTTTAAGAATCCGAACAGTTATTTTAATATGTAAGACAAAAAAAATGTAAATACAGAACTTGAACTATAACATTGTATATAGAAATAAGAAGATGTGGTATGAGTGTCAATGAGACAACTCTCCATCCAAGTCACAATGTATAAAAAGTAAACCATTATAGGTCAAAGTACAGCCTTCAACACCGAACAGCAAGCTATTGAGGGCCCCAAACATGACTGGTGTAAAACCATTCAAACAGGAAAACCAATGGTCTAATCTATAATTATTCATTCAGGTACAATATATATGACCTATGGAGTGAAGGAGTATATATGGTATCCTTGGAGATATCATCCTGCTGGGAAATGTATAGTAGTTGTGCCTGGACCCAGTCTGTACTGGACTATGCCAGATTTAAAAAGCAGACTTGTGCCTCACAGATGGCATACCAGAGTACAGGTACTTATGTCTTAAAATTGATTCATCAAAATTTTAATGCAGTGAAAATTGTTTCAGTATTTTGAAGAAAAAAAAACATTGTACAAGACTTTGGTTTTTTATTACTGCCAGAAACAAATTTATTTTGGAAGTATATAGGAATCACCCTGTCTGTTTATCTCTATGCATCTGTCTATCTGTGTCAATCCAACTGTCCATGTGACGTGTAAAAGCAACTGCTCTTTAACGGCTTGACAAATATTAATGAAATTTTACACAGTTGTAGAACGCTGCTTCTGGATGTACATGTTAAAGGGGAGATAATCAAGTTTACTTACTTCATTATTGCAATAGTGGTTATAGTCTCTTGTAAGCCCCATTCTCCCTCCCCAGCAGCAAGACAGGTATCGATGAAACTTTATAAACACTACCCGAGAATGTGCATCAATGAATATTATGCCTGTCCTTCATAATGTCTTTTGTTTGTAGATAATTTCAGGTTATTGGTTAGATTTCTTTGCCACATACTGAATGTATTACTATTTCCCACTTTCATACTATGATCACTTCAAAACAACAAAAGTTTCTTATAGGATCCAACCCTTTTGCTAGTCTTTTTATAGGCATTACAGAACATACAAAGTAAGACAAGATACATATATATATAAATACCATTTAATTTCAGGCTTCTCTCTGACAACTTGGGCTACTAGTAACAGTATTGACAAAGATGCTATGAATGAAACCGACCTCACAAGACTCTTTGATGAACTGGATGTTGCTTGGTATCTGAAGAACACATGTGACTATGAAATGTCACCGTTTATAGCTAATGGATGGAATAATAGTAAGTTAAAGTATAAAGTGGACTTGGCATTTTTTACTAGAGGTGGAGACCAAAATATTTTTAACAGCAAGGTGGAAGATGCACATGAAAGAACTGTTTAGAAATTTTTCATGGAAATTTTTTTTTGGTCCATCTACTTCATTCAGATGTCAATTTATTAGAAAAATTTGAATTAAAAAAAAAGCAGTCAAATATAAATTATGTGGTAATTTTAAGGAGTATTCTGCCATTATTGCAATAAATATTTTGTTTCAGCTTGTGGTTCAACCATTAACAACTTGCCCGTGTTATCCAGTGGAACTTCCTGTTATATATCTGACCTATGTACAGATGTAAGATGCTGTGTCTCTGTACCATTTTTGGGTAACCATACATTTGATTTCTCACTTAATTTGTATGGATGTAACCAGTATATGGAGATTAGTTTGGAGAATTACAAGGAACAATTCATGTTGAGAGACTACACCTTTGGACAGGAAGATTATTTGTGGATTAAAGGAGTATTCAGACTCAAGTAGGTGTTTTTTTAGGTCAATTTTACTTATCTCAAAAGTATAAGTTAAACCAAGCTTAAAACCTTTGAGTCAAATCTTGACTTAATTAGTCTCTTAATTTTGTTTTTATTTGATTGAGTTTTTGTTTTGGTTTGCAAACCTTTCTTATATATTCATTTTGCTTGAAACTGTCCTTTTGGCTTTGCGAGATGTATAAATTTCTGTATAAGTATCTGGTCAGAATGGGGACTTTTAATCTGATTTCTAGTGTACAGAGCCTGTCATGCTCTGCACATTTAGGAAATCTTGCAACGACTCTGTTAAGGGTCTTTAGGTTGCCAGTTTCAATTTCTGCCCTATCCAACATACCATAGTTTTCCTATGGTGGTCCAGATTTCCTGCCCTATCCAACATACCATAGTTTTCCCATGGTGGTCCAGATTTCCTGCCCTTCAGTCCTGTTGTCCCGACTTGTAGAACATACTTATTAAATGCATAGTTCATATTTTCTCGTCTTGAATATGCATGAAATAATTGCCACTGGACGTTAAGAAAGCAACAATCAATCATTTATATGAAATAAATTATGGAGTGCTACAAATTTAGTTCAGAGCATCAATTTATAAAGGATGACTGTATGACGATGTCACCCATGATTAGCTGTTTTTATTTTTTTTTCTGTCCAGGTACACAATAGATGATTTGGCAGACCAGAATCTCTACAGAGTTTCTGTTATGTTTGAGGTGTGTACTACCAATGGTGCACCATGTGAGTACAGCCTCACAGTAATGGACAGTGTTGAACTACCAAGATCTTCATGTCTTCCACAATGGGGTTATGGATATGCTGAAGTTGGTAGGTTTATTTACATCTTATTTCAGTAATAATAACTGGGTATGAATAAATGAAGATTTGTAGTAAGCATTAATGAAGCAGCCACCCACCAACATAAATAATCAAAAGTCATCCAGAGTTCAAAATCATTCTTCAACAAAAGACAGGTGTCTATACAATATGCCAAGCCGTAAATCATAAAAAATTAAGCAGAAACTATAAAAAATCTTCATCAACAACAAGTTCTCAAAAAAAAAGAGGGAAAAAGTCACCTTTATAAGTTTAGTCTTTATGTATGATCACATGTTTTCTATTCCTTTTGGTTTCATTTAACTAGCAGCAGACATAAGGTTTGTTACATTTAAACACAAATGGTACACAGGGAAGGAAGGCCCTTTCAAAAAGGGTAAACTATCTATTGAAGCAAATTTATCATTTCATTTAGATTTTCACTGTACCTTGACATCCACTCATATTGGAAATTTCAAAGTGCCTTCATTAGGTCCCATGTTTGCTTTAATTGAACAGCACTTGCAACAATACTGATAATGCCTATAGACTATTTGCCACAATATGGTTATTATTTGAAATTTATGTATACCAAAGCTCCTAGAGAGCCTCAACATAAAATGACAGCTATTTTGCCTTATATGAAACTGGCAGAAGATTGAGTTGCAATCATCTCTTTTCTGTTTTATGTAAGATTTGGCTCAACGAACAATAATTCTATTATCATTTTATTCAGGTTTTACAAAAGAACAATGGAAGACAAGCCGAGGTCTTGCAGATGATGCAACACTGACCTCGTGGCAGATTTCCAAGTTATTGGAAGAAACAGAAGTAGCTCTATACCAGAACAAACCTCGCTGTAATCATACAATTGGTGACTACCAAGGATCTGTAGATGGTTGGGTTAACAGTAAGTAAAAATTTCTTGATATTTTTGTTAACAACATAAAGTAATAAAAGTTTTAAAAAAAGCAAATTTCTTCAGAAAAGATTTGAATCAAAGCATTACATCAAGATAATCTCATAATTCAGACTGTATATAGAATAAAAGGTTACCTTTTCTATCTCAACTGTGCCATTAATTAGATCAAAATTACTGTGGGTTTATTATTGCCCCACTGTTTGTTTACATGTTAACTTTTGTGATCCGATCTGTTTAAAATGAACCACTACTGGTAAGTCAATGATGCTTGGTATGCAGTTGTATTAGCACTTGCACATCTCAGTCTTGTATGGAGATTGTATAACCCTGCCCCCAATGTCATGGTTCATGGGTTTGAAACTTCTGCATAGTGTACATGTTAAAGTTCGTGTTTTGATTAGTTTAAGGGACACTTTTGATAAGTCAACGATATTTGATATGCTTTTTTTTAGCATTGGCATTTCTCATTTACACAGATTAATTTGTGCTGCACCTTCAGGCATGCTTCATTGTCTTTGAATGTTTTGCTTAGTTTACATGTTTAAGAATTGCCATTTTAAATTCCACATTGGCGTAAAATGTTAAAATTACCTGTCTCATATCTGAAACGATTAAAATAAAGCAAAAATAAAGCATGAGTTGAAATTCATAATCATTGAGAAGTCATCAACCTGCTAGATGGGTTGCAAATAAACATAAATTTAAAAATTGATGTTAGATGAATTTTCCAATGATTTTGTTGAAAAAAAAATATCTATGAAATGATTTTTACAGACTGTACATTAGGAGTGTCCCCAGGTGTCTTGAATGGAGATATTGTTTGTTTGATTGGTAGTAAATGTTCTGAAGTGTCATGCTGTGTCAATGACCCTGAGACCAGGAGTGACTTCAATGTCTACCTTAGTCTGGATCCCTGTCAATTCACCTTACTGATTGGAGTAGAGAAATACAGCTACGAAGTCTCTCTCATTGGTTTTGACTTTGGTGAGTAGGGATTTATATTTATGTGTTGGTAGTTTTGATAATCATTATTTGTTTGATTAAAAAGATTTGTGTGGAATACTGAAATAAGACAGCAACCCAATTACACAAATAATAAGCAACTGGAAAAATTAATCTGAAAAAGGAGGAAACATTTCATTGTACACTGTATCCAATATTTATTAAAAAAAAAAAGAAAAAATTCTCTTGTAGACAAATTTAAGATATGAAAAATGTATGTATTATTGTTTGTTCTTTCAGAGAGGAGTTATGAGTTAGATCTTGGTGGTATATACAAAGTCAGGTAATAATTGGATTCAAGTAAACTGTTTCACTAATTAAGTAGTAAATTTGAAGGCATGCAGACAATTAACTCTAGGACTGTACCATAAAAAAGTATATAGAGGTCTTAATAGGCAAGAAATGTATATCTTAAGTGCCTTCCACTGGAACAGCCCATAGGCATTCACCATTTTCCCACAAAATTATGATGTCCAAGCCTATGACATCAGAGGGGACATGATGTTTTCTGGTCAGTCCTTTCTTTTTATTCAGTATTGGTTTGGGTAATTTATCTTTAGTCTTGGTCACGTCAAATTAGAACTTAGTAAAAATGTTCATTATTATGTGTTTTGACTGTTCATCGAATAAGAAAAATTATAGTGTGAGTAGAGCATGGTGTTCTATGGACATATATTCTTTGTTTTACAAGTGTATTTTTAGGATGAATGCTAATATATAGAAAGTAAAATAACAAAAAATACCTAACTCTGAGGAAAATTCAAAACGGAAAGTTCATAATCAAATGGCAATATCAAAAGCTCAAAACACATCAAACGAATGGATAACAGCTATCATATTCTTGACTTGGTACATGCATTTTCTTATGTAGATATCTTCCACATATCTAACTGTTTTGAAATATGCACTTAAAAAATATACATGGCTGAATATTTATTCTAAAACCCAGTCATTCAAAAACAAGTTTCTATAATATATGTTAATTCACACCACTTTTGTCGTTCAATTTCAAATCACATGAATTAATATGCCCATAAATGAACTTTTAGAACCTTTAAAAAGGTGATCAAAGAAATTTTCAGTGGTAAAACCAGCTCCTGTTTGAATCCAGACGTGGTCCTTTTCATTTACCCTGCAAATTACAAACTGGGTACTTTGAATACTTCCTGCTGTTGACCCAAGGGAGATAATTTGTTTAGCTTTTACTATATTATCAACTCTGAGTTCTGTGTCTATACTTTTCCCGCTATATGTAAGTATTGTCCAAGAAAACATGAAAACACCAGACACAGGTGAAACAAACACACCATCTCCCGAGTTGAAGTCTGCTCCTTCGTCAAACTGAATCATTGAATTTCACTATAGAATTTATGTTCAGCACAGTATCAGATGACAAAGTCGCATAGAACATTACATGGTCATCCTTCTTTCCTGAAAATTAAAAGCAAAAGCATGAATTGTAGAAACACAGAATATAAAAACTATTAGAAAAAGAAAATGGACCATCTCCTATTTTTTCAATTGATAATTGGACAAAAATGTTTATTTTAATATCTACTTTTTCAGGCTGCTGATAACATGGAAAATAAAATTAACCTAAATTTTACATTTTAATATTTTAAAAAGTATCTATTATAAAAATAATTTTCTTGTTGCAGACCTGCCGACTATCCCGATTTTGGCGGTATCATCCCGATTTTCATGCCTCAACCCGAATCCCGATATGGGGATCGTAAAACAAGCCTAAAACAGGATTTTCACAAAATTTACCCGAAAAAAATATTGGTTATCGATTTTGAAGTTTTTCTGATCAATTTCCATAAATCTTTACCTTGCGACATATTTATGACAAGTTTACGACCCTACGCTAATCAACGATCACGACAGGTGTCATTATTTGTTGTTTCAAGTAATCCCCTTATCTGATGGGTCATAAAAATCTTCTAAATTATTTAATTTGTAAACAGAATCGGTCTGTCGGCATTTCATCATCATATGATTACAAATTTGCAACGTTTACCATAGTTTCAAGACAAAATCGTAATTAACTGAAAGACGAAAACTGTGATGAACTCATTAGAAAGCAGCATTTATTTTGAAATCTGTTTAAAATTTTGAAATCAAATTTGTTTCTGTCCAGTTCTGATTTTAAAATCGATGCCATTTAGGAGATAACTGTATTGTATTTTAAGCTCCGACGGCATCAATTGGGGATTTGATGGTCGCAAATTAAGTTTACTGGCGACACGTTAGCGGAGACAGTAAACGGGTATTTTTGACCATCAAATCCCAAATTGATGCCGTCGGAGCTTAAAATACAATATTGTTATCTCCATTCTAATGAAACTGAAAGAAAACAAATTAAAACATGTATTTAAAATCTGTCATATGCCGTCTGCGCTTGCGCGTATGTCCCATAGCATCAATTGTCATGTAAGAAAGTGACGTTATCCAATCAAAATGAACGTTACAAACGTTGTTGCATTAGAATTTGTATTCACTTCTACTGTGAATAAGCCTCATAAAGAAAGATAACTCAAATTTTATCCATTTTATCTGTAGATTAATCGTCTGATCGACTAACTCAAAATCTTTTATTATCCTTCTAAATTTTGGACATTTAGGTAGAGGTTTTTTGGGTCATGGTGCAAAGATAAGAAGGTCTTTGGAGGGGGGAAAAGTGGGTTCTTCTCTTTAATACTGATAGACTAACTCAAAATCTTTCTTCATCCTTTTAACTTAAGGACATTAATGGGTGAAGTCTTTTGAGTCATGGTGCAAAGATAAAAAGGTCTTTGGAGGGGGGAAAAGGGAAAGGGTCTTCATTATTTTTAATGCCATTTTTCTCTATTCTTAAGATATTTTGCCAATTAATAAGTACAATAATCATGCAAATAAAATAAATCAAGGCTTATTAGCTCATCTTCAGTATACCAAAAGAAAAATGAAGAGATATGAGGCAATTTCAAAGAGATGTGAGACTATTTCAAGAGTAAAAAATAGTGTACACAGAAACGCCACAAAAAATGTAACCCTTAAGGGTCGCGCGCTAAATCCCCTATGGAGATTTTCAAAAGTTGGCAGGTCTGTTGTTGAGTGATTGTATTCATGGATAGAGGAGGCCCCTCATGGGGGGTCCTAGTAATCACATAATCACCATTTTTTTGCCAATATAATCACATAATCATTAAATATTTGCTTATCTTTAGTAATCAAATAATCATAAACTAAAAATACAGTCCTAGGTAATCAAATAATGATGAAATATTTGGCTTAATAATCAAATAATCATTAACAAAACGGCCAAGTAATCACATAATCAAAAACCCCATGAGGGCCCTCATAGAGGTCTCAGTATTTGTTTTACAATGTATGTTTCATGTAAATTTCTAGGCTAATGTTAATACAAGCATATCTCATATCAATAAATAAATTAAACTTACTTTTGGATAGTTTGTTTACAGTTTTTGTTAGAGTTAATATCCTGTGCTCCATTCTATCCATAGAGCTTTGCAGGAAGTCCATCCTACCTTCAACATCACTGTCATTTAGAATAGACTTTGATGATGGAATTCAGTTCACCAAAACAAATACAAGTAGTAACCTGTTAGTGAAATACACCATTGTTCATGCTTTAGTTTATAAAGCTAAGTGAAGAAAAATGTTTGAAATACACAAATTAACCACTTAAAATCTACATCTATATAAGTTTACTGTCTGCTGTTTTAAGATGCTATAGATTCGTTCTTGTCAGTACTTAGTTTGATAATAGTTTAAAAAAACACTTAACATTTTATTAATAACACCTATAATTGGAGAAATTTAATACAATACATTCTCTAATGGAGGCTTCAAGTGTTTTGAACTAAAGGCATTGATTCCATGTAAACATCCTTTTGCACAACTTTGTATTATATATTTTTAATTACCCCTAACCATTTCTTTATCTACGTTTTGTCATCTTTCACTGAAAATAATTATATAATTGAACTCCACCTTCAAGGCTTCTTTCACCCTTATGCTGTTTATTATAAGAAGACAAATTTAATATTTTGAGATGAGGATATGAATAATTTATGTCAAACTGAAGTGTTTTAATTTTATGTATATTTCTACCATTGATTTTTGGTATTAGAGATAATAACTGATTTGTATTTATAGTTTCTCCGTGGATGATCTGATGTACAGTGGAATGTATGTGGTCAACATGACGGTCAGTATCTGTTGGAGCAGTGGTCAAGATTGTCAGTTTGTGTCACAAATTTTCCAGAATACATTGTTACCTAAACATACATGTGATACACAGACAGATTTTGCTCAGTCAGGTAAATAATCAGAATACATTGTTACCTAAACGAATCAATTTGCGCCAATTGCAGTTTTGAAAAGGTATTAATTGCGCCACTCTCTTTTATTTTGATGGTATTAATTGCGCCAATAAATGAAATGAAATTGCGCCACATTTACCTGTTAATATTTTTTACCTATATCATACCTGTACATGTTTTTACCTATATCAAGACAAGACAAGACAAATACTTTATTAAAGTCTCGCCACTTGTTTCATATAAAATATACAGCTTTTTAAAACACAAGTTAACAACAAGAGCCACTCTATAAAGAGTTTTGAGAGACTATAAAACATTTTTTTCTTAAAATTATAATGCAAATACAAGTCAACTATCACGAGTATAAAATACATTTTCGCTTTATTAAAATTTCATAGGAGATTTTGGCAGTATAAATTACCATATTTTCATTTGTAATGCGGGGTTCACACATTGCCGATTATTACTCCCGTTTGAGATCAGACAGCGATACGACACGAAAAGTGAAAAAGTCGGATTAGTATCCTCAATTATCTGGAATGTCCTATTATTGTCTGAACGCAGTCGTTTAAGTTCGTAACAGATTCCTACTGGTCGGGAAGGGTCCGAATAGTTCGGCAAAGCACCCCGACAGTTTGGTGCGTCCCGTAACATTCGGGGAAACTCAGCCGATTTTGTCTAGTCGTATTACAATCGTGCCTATGTCGTGACAGATTCTGCTGTATCGGGTCGAATTCCTAACAATGTTCTGTGTATTCGGGACGGTGTCCTGTGGAACGGAAATGATCTGGAGAAATTTGTTCGAACAGATAACTTCCGTCAGCGTCGGTTCACTGTCTTGTCACTATCTGATCTCTGTCGGATTACATTCGGTAGAATCGGGACGCAGTCGTGACAGACTCGGTCGAATTTTACCTGGCGAAAGATAAAAATCGGATTAGAAGCGGATTTAGAACGGGATTATCGGGATAAATTCGCTTGGAAACGGTTGAATATCGGCGCTTCCTGAACAATATCTGATTGTTGTCGTGATTAAATTTTTAAAGTTTGAATTTACATCCACGATTCATAGGATCTTGATCAGACTTTTGATAAATTTTAATCGGGAATGGTCCTGTCAAGGACGGCAGTAAAAATCGTGAATGTGTGACCCCAGCTTAAAAAGAAATATATTTTTTTCATTATCAGTGTCCAGAAATTAGAACGTCAAATTTTGAGAACTGCGTGTAAAATAAAAGCAACCAATGTGTTGTCAGAGCGACCTTCAAAAATAATAAATTCAGAGATCTTCAAAATTGAAGAAGAAAATTTAGAAAAGAAAGAGTTAAAATATGTGTGTCAGTCTATGTATAGATAGAGAAGAAAACTGCGTCAGGCTTAATCTAAAAATCGAGCAGAATTTCACAGAATGTTGGATGATATTGGTGTTGTTACAAACAAAGATGATGACTTTGTATTGTGTAACGATCCAGAAAGCGGTATAATTTTATTAGAATGCGAGGCTAGTAATTTGAAATTTCAGTTTACAATGTCAGAGGAATTTTTTGCTGTTGGTATACCTAGTCAATCATTTAGTTGTTACAATGTATATATAAATAAAAATATATAAAATTGGCGCAATTAGATGATTATTTTATTGGCGCAAATGATACCTATAGTTTTGAAAATTAGGTGGCGCAAAAGAGGTATTGGCGCAATTAAGTTGTGGCGCAAATGAGTTACTTTTTGGCGCAAAAAGATATCGCCCACCTAAACATACATGTGATACACAGACAGATTTTGCTCAGTCAGGTAAATAATCAGAATACATTGTTACCTAAACATACATGTGATATACAGACAGATTTTGCTCAGTCAGGTAAATAATCAGTAGGGTTGAATCCTTTAATTTCTTACACAAGCAGAGTAACATTTCCAATTTTTAAAATTTGAATCCGAACTATTGCAGTGTTATTTACTGAATACCTTAGATGTGTGCAGATAAATTAAAATTCATTAAACAGTCCTACTAAGTAACAAATTGTATGGTAAGTAATGAAGAAGAAATTTGGGAACTTTCGTTGATACAGTTTAAACGTTTAACATTAACATATTCAATGAATAATATCCCCTAACTTCTTTCTTTTCCTATTAGAGGTGAACACATGAACATAATTGGTTTTATCTTTATTTTTCAGGCTTTAGTTATACCAGCTGGCTTACTACTACAGGATATACAGATGCTACACCACTGACAGGTGACGCACTAGACGACCTTGAAGAAGTCCTTGACATTGTCAAGTTCTATGAACCTACTGGTTATACTGTAGTTAATGTCAGTAGTAACGGCTGGAATAATGGTAAGTGCATACACATATGTTTCCACAGCAATATGACATGGTATACCAGAGTTTTCTCCCCTGAACAAATAAATCATCAGGTTTGAAATGTATCAAGAGCTTCCATTTCACACTATTTGCTTGACTTTTGTATAACAACTTTGTTGGAAGTTTTCTTACTTAAGGTGGTACCTAACACTACAGAGAGATAACTCTGTAAAATCAGCTCAACGTTTTAATCACATTGCATTGTTAAGGAAATATTAAGCTTCTCAATGATCAAAATTAGTGTTTGTCAAACTGCTATATATCCAATGAAATTTTTCTGAGAAAGTAATTGGTTCAAGTTTTTTGAAATTTTTATAATTTTTTCAAAGAGTCAAAGTAAATATTTTGTCAAAATTTTATGAAAATTAAACGAGCCAAATAAATTAATTTTAGTCAAGGTGTTGGGTACCACCTTAAGGTTCAACTTTCATCAATTATGATCTTATAATGTTATAAAAAAAATGTTAAAATCCATAGTGTTATTTTCAGAATGTGCATTGGGCACGGTAGAGTTACCAGACATTTCTCCTGCAGCAAATTGTACTCTTCAGCCACATTGTACTGCTGTAGACTGTAGTATTTTCTCACCAAGACTTGGCAGGAGTTTCCATGCTGCTGTAGATATTGATCCCTGTCATGCTCGTATGATGGTACAGATAGAAAAAATGAACTTCAATGTCGGCCTACTGGAAAAACAATATGGTAAGAATACATGTCATGCTCGTATGATGGTACAGATATAAAAAAATGAACTTCAATGTCGGACTACTGGAAAAACAATATGGTAAGAATATATGTCATGCTCATATGATGGTACAGATAGAAAAAATGAACTTCAATGTCGGACTACTGGAAAAACAATATGGTAAGAAGATCAAGCAAAATGACTTTATACAGGAAGAAATCGAAAATGACTGTTGTTATGTCATTAATTTCACCTGACTGGGAATGTCTTAAAACCAAAATTAAGGGAATTTTTTTTAAAGAAAGGATAAATCTTGACAGTGGTTCTTAATCATCTTATAAATATAACCTTATAAATGTATAAGTTTCGTTTTAATTCCATTAGACCTTTTTTTCAAAGATATCATTGTAGTTTCTGAAATTGTATGAAGTATAGTCTACAATTAGATTTATGAAGTAAAGATACCTGCTGTTTGTTTAGCTAACCTATAGTTAATAATTTGTACTGTTAGTATTAACAATGAATATTATATAAAACAAATAAAGCAAACACTATATATCGTGTAACATTACTTTTACTGAAACAAACACTATATATTGTGTAACATTACTTTTACTGAAACTTAAAATATTATAGTATAGTGTATAAAAGGTGTACCAAAAGTGTTTTGTTGTGACACGGTTTTGATATGTTCTTCCTGTTTAATTTCAGGTGATTTGTGGCAAGTTTGGTATAGAGGAGTTGTAAGAACAGAGTAAGTTGTTCTTTTCATTCCCATGTTGTAGTTATATCACAATGTATTTGATTAGATACCTGGTGAAAGACCAAATAGATGAACTTGCTGATATGATGTTTAAAACCTGATTTTTCCCCTTCTTATTGAAGATTTGAAATGTTTTTAATCCATTGAATTTGTCAGTCTTAAATACTTTCTAGATCTTTTGAAAGATTTCACAAAGATTTGATTTTTTTTGTGTATATAAATCATTGGAATAAGTGTTGTTCTATTAAGAATATCAAATGTATTATTTACTTTTTGAACATTTATAGCTTTACCATCAACAACTTACCAAGTGAGAACATGTACTTAGTAAACATGAACTTGAGTGTATGTTTTGAGTCGTCGGGAGCATGTGAAGTTGGACCAGTGAACATTTTTGTCAACACTTTACTGCACAAGAAAACTTGTGATTTCTCTAGTGACTTTGTAGTTACAGGTATGTTGATGAAAATATGCTTTACAGTGTACACAATGCATTTGTACTCATGTTATCTAGCAAGTTGCCAATCATGTTTTTAATTTATCAACAGCAAAAATGGTGTCTTTCTTACATCTAAACTGATATGGCTCAGACTGTTGTCTAGACTTGAGAAATTAGTTATTTTCCAGCAAAATTTACAAAAATATTGTACCTCCATTTTCAATTGTCTGAAAACATTTTGTATTATTTCTTTCATTTTATATACATCATTATTCTTAGTGTCTATCATTAATATACCCCGTCCCCCCAAATTTTTATTATGGAAACATCAGTGTTGTTCATCTGCAAAGCATGATTACTTACATCACTGTACATTTATTTGTTTGAAGCCTAATAGAATGTTTACATTTGCATTTTACAAAGCTTATGGTCATAAAACTTTACTCAGTAATCAGAGTACAACATTTGTGCTTGGAACACCAAATTCAATATTTTAAATGGGTGATTTCTAATTAATACGATAATCATACTCCATATTTTTATGATCACATGGTTTTTAGTTCCTGGTTGACATGTTGTTGTGGTATCATGTTGCACACTTCACAGCCCTTTATTATTGGTAGAGAACAAGGATCCTGGAAGTAATTAACTAATGTCATTCTGTAATGAAGTATAAAATAAGCTATTTGTATGCAGTAAATTCCATGGTTACTATTTTAGGATTCTCCTTGGAGGCAATGAGACAGACTTACCATCTAGTCGGAGTGACCACACTTCCTAGGTACTTTGTACAGCAGGTTTTGAATACAGCCAGTGTCTCACAATATCTACTGGAGCAGTCATGTAACAGATTGACTTCACCATTCGGTACGACTTACGATGGATGGATGAAAGGTAAGGGTAATTTAATTTCATCAAATATTAAGGCAAGTAGAAAATATTTCTTTATGCAATTTATTTTTAATAGGTAAAATAAAAGAACCTTTCTATGTTTTCCTGTTTGTTCTTTAATATGGCAAAGATGAATATAGGCTTAAAATAGTTCAAGAAAAAAAGAAAAAAATATATAATCAATATGAAAATGAGAAAAAATGGAGATAATAAGTTTAATATTCAATTTACCATTTTCAGAAACTAATATATTTTGGGTATGAACGTAGAATTACCCATAATTTATTGAATTCTGAAACAGAAAATGGATACAGTAAGACTGTGGATTGTAAATTCTGCTTTATTTTGTTTATAGGTTGTACTACCCAGTCCTTGACACTGGAATATATTAAACCAACAGAGACAACCTGTTATACGTTACCAGATTGTACAGGGTTCCAGTGTTGTGTAGATGCCTCTGTCATTGGAAGGTCCTTCTTGTACAAAATATCTGTTGATGCTTGTAAATACAAATTGACTGTCGCCATTGAAGGTCTTGAATATGAACAGAATCTCTTGACTTACAAGTTTGGTGAGTTCAAATGTTTAAAAGTATTTTGGTTTATAACAGAATTAATGGATAATTATAAAATAAAATTATCAAAAAGTGCCTGTTAAAATAAAGAATGCAGAAGTTGTAGTGTTTATTATTATAAAACTTTCCATTCATTCAATCTTTGTCAAACAAGCTATATTTAGAGAGCATTTTTTTTTATCAACTATGCTATTATTCTTTTTATAATTGCAGTTGATTTTTTAAGTTATGTAAACAAATGATATATCCTGTATATATAAATGATGTTTCTTGATATATTTTAGGTACACAAGATAAGTTTTACATAAATGGTGTCTTCAAAATGGAGTAAGCATTACTTTTTGTAAAAATATCATATTAAAATTATATCATATTAAAATTTGCAAAAAAGGATTCAACTATAGCAAACTTTTCAAAAAAAGGCACAAATAGTAATAGAATGATGAAATAAAGTCTTTGAATTTCATTCTATTATAAAATTCAACAACGTTCATTGAAAGGAAAAGAGAGTATTAGTCCCTTTTAGACTTTATTTAGGTAATGATATACAAGTTTCCTTTACAATGTCAAAATAACACTTTCCAAGTAATATCAGTAAATTTCAGGTTTTCTTAAAGTATTCCCAGGACTGTTCAAGCAAAATTGAAAAAAAAATGCAGAATTTTAATGAAGTGAGGATACATTATTGTATTGTGTACTTGCAGCTATCAGATAGAGGAATTACCAATAGATGGTTCCTACTTGTTGTCAGTAACACTGAGTGTATGTTTAGAGGCCAATGCTGATTGTACTGTACAGAGAGTAGTAGCTAGTAGTCTCAAGATAGACAAACCTACATGTACATCTACTGGCCAGTTTGCTATTCCAGGTAATATAATAATATATAGTCTTGTTCTTACTTGTTGACAGTAACACTGAGTGTATGTTTAGAGGCCAATGCTGATTGTACTGTACAGAGAGTAGTAGCTAGTAGTCTCAAGATAGACAAACCTACATGTACATCTACTGGGTAATTTGCCATTCCAGTTAATAAGCTAGATTAAAGAGAATAATTTTGTAAGTAGTTAGTTCATTATTAACATAGGAAGCAATTATTAACATGTACAATTCTTAATTTACTGGCAAGATTGTTATTCCAGGTAAGATTAATTTATTGATGTTAAATTTTAGAGGGGTATTTCAGTTTTTGAATTAGAAGAGATTTAATTTATCCAATGGCCTTCAAATACATAAAATAAATCATTAAATTTAGGAGCTTGTAATAAGGTGAGAGTTTTGCTCTATGTTGAAGGCTGCTCTCTGATGATGCCCATCACAATAAGTGACTAAATCTCCTTTAATTCATATGAAAATTATATTTCCAGGATTTTCACTGTTAGACTGGAAGGCTAATAAAGGATTAAGTTCATCAAACTCTCTACCAGAGTATGCTGCTTCTCTCCTCATGAGTGATCTGAAAATAGCCAAGTATATGAAGGAACCACAGTGTACCATTGCATCACCAGGCTGGCAATCAGGAGGTAAGTAACCTTAGGATGAAGAACTGCAATTTTAAATTTTGATTCATTGATGTTTTATTGTGTTTATGCTCCATGTATTTGATACTAGCTGTTCACAAACCAGTAGTTTTTGCTGACTCATTAGCATTGATATAATTTAAATAGATGTATACAATTTTTGCATACATTATTGAACCAAAATTATTGTGCTGGGATTCAGAATAAAAAATAATGCTACAAGGTCCTTATTTTCAATAGGCACATTTACTCTTGTATGCAAATTTTTCTGCCATTATTAAAACCACACAATATAAAAATAAGAAGATGTGGTATGATTGCCAATGAGACAACTTTCCACAAGTGTCCAAATGACATAGAAATTGAAACTTCCCCTCAAAATATTTCATCACAATCCAAAATATTTGATGTCAAAATGAAAAAGTGATTGTTGCATGAAATCTGAAGGTTATTCCGACACAGGTCTAGGGTCATACATGACAATTCAGCTGAATACCCAAGAGGGGAAATACCTCTATATTGATGATAAGCTGTTAAAAAAATTGTTATTACTTTAAATTGTTTTATGTTAAGTAGTTTTATGCAGGCGCAGATCCAGCCATTTTAAAAAGGGGGGTTCCCAACCCAGAGTAAAGGGGGGGTTCCAACTATATGCTACCATTCAAATGCATTGATCGGCCAAAAAAAAGGGGGGGTTCCAACCCCCGGAACCCCCCCTCTGGATCGGCCACTGTTATGAAAGCTATACTTTATAACAGTTACTTTCTGTGTTATGCTCAACTGTACAGTACTGCATTGCTGACTTCTAAATAATGGTAGATAAAATTAACACTGTTTTGAAAATACAATTACAGGTTGTCCATTGAATGTCGACAAGCCAATGCTCCATGACAATGTAACATGCCAAGTGACCAGTAGTTGTACTGGTGTCAAGTGTTGTGTGTACACAGAGGAACTGAACCGTAACATTGATGTACACCTTCTACTGAACCCATGTGACCAAAGTTTGTCTCTCACCATTGATTATCTGGAGTACAACAGAAGTTTGTTTGACTTCAGTTTTGGTAAGTCAATTTTTGCGTTAATATTGAGAAAAAAGAACCAAAATGAAAATGGGAAAATTATAATGTAGTACCTCAATCTGTAAATTTATGTAAATAAAATAAGTTTTGCAAAAGAAATTAATATTTGTAATATTAGTAAGATATATTATTGTTTGCTTTACTTTGAATTGAAAAATTGTTATGCATGCAAATTGTAGACATGAGTAAATTGGATAATAAACCAATAAGCTTCAAAAAGTGGGTTGACGGCAGGCTGAAAGTGATTTTAGAAAATTATATTATTCAATTTTAAAATATTTTACTACAATGCAAGGAGACAATTGAAGGGTTTCCAGTTAAAAAAAATGTAAAAATTCATTTATCTTATGTAAACAATGCATAAAGTCTAATATAATGTTTTTACCCATTACAGGAAGTTTACAGCAGTTTTACATGGAAAATGTTGTTAGAGTAGAGTGAGTATCTTAAATTAAAATAATATTTTTTATAACAAAAGTGACTGACCTTTATTAAAACATAAACAGATTTTTGCAAAAGTTTATTATAAAATACAGAAAACTGTTACTAGTAAAAGAAGTAATTTTTGAAATCAGATCTCTTATGTGGTATAAAATTTAATAATCATTTTTTTTTAAATTTATTTATTGATTGTTTACTACATGTATTATCAAATTTTCTTGTAAAGATATTAAAAATGTATATTTTACAATGAGATTCTGTGTATTTTTAATATTTTTTTCAGTTATGT
The DNA here is from genome assembly GCA_037788925.1 of Mytilus galloprovincialis. NCBI lineage: Eukaryota > Metazoa > Mollusca > Bivalvia > Mytilida > Mytilidae > Mytilus > Mytilus galloprovincialis. The sequence goes on along the minus strand of CM075342.1, from coordinate 44,503,997 downwards.
GATATATGATCTGACCAACGACTACCAATACCTTGTTGACATGAATATCAGTATCTGCTACGAGTCATCTGCACCATGTGAATTAGAATCAATGATTTTCCATAGTTCTGTTCTGCATAAAAAGCCTTGTCAGTGGAAGACAGGCTTCAGAGATCCAAGTAAGTTAATATTACTCAGATTTCTAGGATCTCTTGGTTCTCTTCCTGAACATTCATAAAATATCTGCCACTGGACATTAATCAACCAACATCTGTCATCTAGGATCTGTCAGATATTGTCTCTATCTGATTTATATGATTACAATGAGATGTTGAAAATAAGTCAATGAATGTGAAATTTGAATAAAGACACCAAAAAACACATCAAGAGGTCAACATCTTGCATTTCCACCCAAAATGTTGTAGTATAAATTTTTTTTTGATGTTTAAAATTTTATAAAATTTCTGAAAACATAAAATGCAGCTTTACAAAAAGAAATATTAAGGAGATAATTGTATTGTATTTTGAGCTCAGACGGCATCAATTGGTCATTTGATTCTCGCAAATTAAGATTACTGGCCACACCTCAGCTGAGCCAGTAAACAGGTATTTACGACCATCAAATGACCAATCGAAGCCGTGGGAGCTTAAAATACAATATTGTTAACTACATTCTAATGAAACTGACAGAAAACAACATCAAATCATACATTAAAAATCTCTCACACGTTGTCTGCCCTTGTGCAAATGTTTACATAGCATCATTTGTGAATTGATGCCATGAAAATTGATGCCTTTATCTAATCAAAAAGCCATGTCAGTGGAAAACAGGCTTCAGAGATCCAAGTAAGATGTTAACCAATACCATGACTTCTAGGGTCTGTCGAAATTGGTCTTTGGCCAATTTATTAGTATATTAGGTCTAGACGAATGAGACAGCACCTTAATGTCACTCAAAACCATAAGATATTAAAAGGTTAACATACGGTCTTCAACAATAGACAGGTGTCTATTCAATGTAAAACTCTGTATTGCTTTCAATCTTAAAAAGAATTTTTATTAAGTTTTGAATGCATGCTTTACAAAAGGAAAAGGCTTGACAAATGTTTTTAGAGTTTGTAAATAATCATAAGTATAATTTTCTGGTATATCTAGTGCCAAAAAATAGTTCCAAAATAATGTGTTTAATTTTGAAAAATATTGCTACAGAAATGTACATGTAGCTTTATAATTTAAAATTTAAAGCTATCAGCCTACTTTTAATTAGTTTTTATGCTGGTCAAAAGGAATAGATATAAATACAGTCAAAAGATCACCTTTAATACTGTAAAATCAGAAATTATTGGATGCATTTATTATTGCGATTTCAGGCAAATCTGCATACTCTTATTTACGTATCAAAAAGAGAATGCATGTTCTCTATATTGCTGTTATCATCCAGTCACATTATTTGCAATTATAAAAACCTTGCAATAATTTCTGAATTTAAAGTAAGCGAAAACCTGCCTTGTCTGGTCATCCTCTTCTTGTCTAGCTGTAGTAATACATTTGTATTTGGAACCTTAATTCAAAGGTATTCTCTCTTCTAAGGTCATTTTTCTCTGGTCCTGATAGTGATCTTTATATAAAGCTATGACAGTAGATGTCAAGATATGATAATATTTTTGAAAAAGAGGGAAACTTGAAAATTTAGTAATGCAACAATCTAGTGTGAATGTTTGAAATGAGAAATATGACCCCAAAAATTGGAAACAAATTTTATGTTTTTTTTACAGATTTCTCTGAGTCTGGGTGGAGAAATGACATGAACATTACATCTAATGCCCAGCTGTTCCCTGTAGACACAGCCAGACTGACAGAGGCTCTATACGTGGGACCTTACCAGGCAGATACACCGTGTCAGGGATACAATTCACCATACACAGGAGCTATTAATGGATGGAAGGATGGTAGGTTTTACACATAAAATTAAGTGTTTTTGTCTCTACTGCAATACATGACAGAAGTGTGAAGAATTAATGTCAGCAATAATGTTAAAGTTTGCAATTATTAAAGATGCTTTTTTTTTGTTTTTTTTTATTGCAAATGTACTTAGAATAGCTGTACATTATTTCTGTCGACTCAGAAATGGTCAACTTAAAGATTATATTGTTGGCTGATGAAAATTCTATTCTGCTTGATAACAGTAGATTGGCTTGAATGGTTAAAGTTTGATATAAATAAAGAGTCAATGACATACATACTATCTATATTACAGAATGTTCAGCTTCTAACTTGGAGAACTTACCATCAAGTACACTGAAGTGTTACATACCGCCCACTTGTAGCTTTGTCAGGTGTTGTCATGAAGTTGATCTGCTGGGTACACCAATGGAAACAGAGCTTGAAATTGACTCCTGTAACTTTGAACTGTCTGTCAGGATTGAAAAACTGGAGTTCAAAGTTCCCTTCCATGACTACCAGTGGGGTAAGTTCTAGTTAGGGGTATTTAAGATTAATTTTAAGATTTCAATAATGTGGAATTAAATTTTGTTCATGGACTTATTCTTTCTCGTTTCTTTGTTTTTTCTTGCAATATACATGTAATTTCAGCTTTATTCATTTAAAAATCAATTTTTTTCTGATTTTCCCAATATTTACTGATGTGAATATCAGTTCTTTCGTATATAGCTGAGACGAACTTACAATGTCTTCCTCAATTTACAGGAGTTTTACAAAGTATGGACCTGTTTGGTTTGTTGACGATGGAGTGAGTATTCCAATCATTTAAATCAAAGGATAAAAAGTTATATTTCTTTATTATGACCTTTATGTGTTAATGCTTGGATTTAAATGTTATTTCAAAAAAATATTTTTTTGTAGCTTCATTTCACTTTCCTTAATACCTTTGTGTAATCACATAAAAATTCCCATTTAGTGGTCAGAGATAGGGAACTATAATGACCACAATAACCTCTTAGTTTATTATAACTGTATAGTTTGTTTATATGTTTTATTAAAGTAGAATTTTTAACAGTTTTAGATACTCCATATGAGTGAGGTAAATATCTATGAGAAAGCAACCAGACGAAACAAAATTCTTTGGAATAAGTACTTCTTTCATGATACTGTTCCAATAGACAAAAACAATGTCAAGTACAAGGAAACATTGATTTTTTTTACAGCTTTGTCATAGAGAATCTATATGAGTCCAGACAGTTCTTAGTTTCTATGAATCTGACGTTATCCTATGAATCAGCTGGACCCGTTAAAGCAGCCAACATACTAATGGACAAGGTCCTTCTATCTAAGAAACAATGTGATTGGAGCTCTGACTTCCATATATCTGGTTAGTATTTATATTACGCATATCAACAAGATTAGATGAATATTGATTAATAAAAAAAAAAAAATTTTATGAAATATTTGATGAATTATTATGTACTTTGTTTTATTTCACTTTAAATTTTTTACTTTTTAAAATTTGAAGAAAATATATGGAATTATCATACATTGTCTTAAAATATAAAATTTATGTGTTTAAGGCTTAGAAACAGGTAGAAATGTGAGGCTTGCCAAGCCTTTCTTTCCAGTTTTGAACCAAGTACAAATTCAATTTATATCCAAGACAATGTATGGCTAGTCTCTTTATCTTTATACAGCAATGCTCAAAACAAAACTAAACTTAGCTTTTGTTTATGTCACTATTAATACAGAGAATTATGATAATGCATGAAAAGCTTTTTTTTTTAATATTTCAGGTTTTTCGCTGTACACATATTTGATAAACAGAAACCACGGACCTTTTGATCCTTTGACACCAAACTTGTTACTACAGTTTATGGAAGATACAAACCTGGCACCATTCATGCAGGATGAAATGTGTAACCAAACTGGTGTCCTGTATAACAATGGATCATGGACACAAGGTATAAAACAAATGCTAATCTTATTTGATAGCTGCCAGCTGTTGAAACCTTAAAATTTCAGATCTCCCTCTGCAGAAAAATTTTCAATGGGAGATTTGCAGTAGAACCTAAATACATTTTGTCTTATTTTTGCAATAAGTTATTACTGTTTAAAAAGTTGCAATAAACATATAATTATACCCAACCATTTTAAATGTGTTAATTAGCTAAATTTGTTGTTATATGATATCAAATGTTTAAATGTTGCAATTTTCCCCGGTGGAGTGTTGCAGATATCAAAATAGCAATTAGGTCTTTTATGCATTCTTTTCTTTTTTCAGATTGTGCTGCTAACCTGACATTACCAACTTTATCAGACAAAGTTAGTGGCCACATAACTACCATGTGTACAGGTGTGCAAGGATGTATAGAGAATGATTTTATTCAGAGGTCAATTGAATTCTCCCTTCTACTGGATCCCTGTTCAAACAGGCTCAGTATCAGTATAGAGAGAGCAAGATACAACAGAACACTCGGTGATTTTGAATTTGGTAAGTTACATTTGAATATGGTTAGTTTTACATTGGAATATGGTAAATAACATTTGAATATGGTAAGTTACATTTGAATATTGTAGGTTACATTTGAATATGGTAAGTCACATTTGTAAGTTACATTGGTATATGGTAAGTTACATTGGAATATGGTAAGTTACATTGGAATATTGTAAGTTACATTGGAATTTTTTAAGTTTCATTTGAATATTGTAAGTGTAAGTTACATTTGAATATGATAGGTTACATTTGAATATGGCAACTTACATTTGAATATGGTAAGTCACATTTGTAAGTTACATTGAAATATGTAAAGTAACATTTGAATATGGTAATAAGTTACATTTGAATATTGTAAGTTACATTTGTATATGGTAAGTTACATTTGAATATTGTAAGTTACATTTGAACATTGTAAGTTACATTTGAATATGGTAAGTTATTTTTGAATATGGTAAGTTACATTTAAATATGGTAAGTTACATTTAAATATGGTAAGTTACATTGGAAATATTAGATAATTAAAAATATGTATAAGATTATGAAATTGTCTTTTTTACTAATGTAAATATCCCATAGAATGTTTTGAAAACTTTTTTTTCTATTTGCAGGGGAGGATCATTACTACAATTTACAAGGAATCGTCCGTCTCAAGTAAGTGTGTCATATTTTGAATGTAATTTAGAGGATAAATAAATAATTAACCAATGCTTTGCTGAATAACAAAAAGTACATAGAACTTACTATAAAAATCAGGTCAGAAAAAGCCTTGTACTAAATATGGGCATTATCAAATTAAAAATGTTAGTCTGGAAGATAGATGCAAATTTGGTGAGATTGAAAAAAGAAATAAATCAAATTAAATTAAATACATTCTCATAGAACTACACAAGTTGCAAAATTGTTGCTTTTTCAACTACAGAGAAATATTAAGAATGACAAAATAATGCATGTTACTTACTTAAGATGAATCAGAGATGACTATAGTTGTTGAGCTCTTTTTAGTTTTTCTGTTCCATGCTTTAAACTTGTATTTCAGATATAACATTGAAGATCTTCACACAGAGCATTATTATCTGTTAAATGTAGTTGCCTATTTTTGCTATGAGACATCAGGTATTATCTGTACACTGGAGAACACCTTTACAATCTTTGAAAACACCAAGTTACCCAAAAGAGTGTGTAGCTATGATCAAGGATTCAAAACCTCAGGTATGGATGCACCATTAACAACTATTCTGGTTATCTTTTGTCTTGTTTTTATGCCCCAGCAATGCCCCAGCAACTAAAAGTTGGGGGGCATATTGTTTTACCCCTGTCTGTCTGTCCATCTCTCTGTCCTTCTACATTTGAATGCTAGGAAGTTTTCACCTTGCTGGCTGTTTGTACATTTATTGAAGGTATGCATGTGGTCAGGGTTTTGATTATTATTAATATTTATCCTTTTGAGAGATAGTTAAACTTTGTCATTTTAGGAGTATATACTTGCAGAAGAGGTGCATAGCGTTTCCAGATTTATAACTCCTCATACATTGAACCATATACCTATGTGCTCCCATGCTCAACTTTGTGTATTTTAGAATAACACTTTGCATCTGCGGGGCATCATTTGTATCTCCCAGACATAAAAAATATCTCAAAGTATTTCCTACATTGAACTTGTTATAAAACAGTTACTTCAGAGTGGAGTGCGGGGGCATCACTTTGTCTAGTTTTCAGTATTTTATATAAATAAGACTTTTAAAGTTATGATATTTGCTGCTAATGTTTACAGTCAGTGATAGCATATATGGATTGTGTAAGTTAAGTGAGCAACTCCCTTAGGAATCAGATAAAGACTTTATTTTAGTTTACTTTAAGTTACAACAGTGAGGTTCACAAGATCTTTAACCATTTTTTTTTATACAGAATTGCCAATCTTTTAAGTATATGTTATCAGTTTTTATGATATGTTTTTTTTTTTAAATATTTTTGCAGGTTTCTCTAAGACCCAGTGGTATGCTGACAATGGAATACCAGACGGACAAGTTCTGCCTGACTGGGCAGCATCATCATTCCTCAATGACCTTCACATTGCTGCTTATTTACAGACAGATCAATGTGGACAGACAAGTCAACAATATACAAATGGATGGAATCTTGGTGAGGGTTTGAATTTAAATCTTTTTTTTTATATTGATAAAATTGTTAATTTTAAAAAAGATCATCTTTCTTAAACTTAAGAGGTATCTGTAATTTGGGTTATGTTACAGTTTGGTTTAGGTTAAGGATAAGGCTAGTGTTAGGGTTATGTATGGGTAAGGGGTTTGTTTAGTATAACTCTATATGGGTTGAGATCATGAAAGTAAAATAAGACAAAGTTCTTAAGATCAGGAAAATATGAAGAGTTAAAGTAGTGTGGAAATAATTTTTTAATGTTTTTATTTTTTTTATTTTACTGAAACTCATTGACATATCTAACTACTTAATTTAAGAGTAAGTGGATTATATCACAGCAAACTTGAAAAAAAGATTATAATCTTTGAATTATCATAGAGACTGTTTGGCATAATAACAAGATGCTATGACTCTTCAACTGAGTTTCCACAGTTAACCGTACTATGAAATATATATAGCTGTGTACGTGATTCTTGGATTCAGGATGAAATAAACATCTTTCCTTGTAGCTTGCAAAAATATTTAGACCTAATGAGTAGGACACTAGATATTTAATATGCAAACATTTTGCAGGTTGTAAAAAGACTGTCAGTTTACCCAACATCACCGATTCCTCAAAATGTCACCTGACCTCAGCTTGTACTGCAGTGGAATGTTGTACTGAAATCGACTTCCTCTCAAGGTCATTCAGGACATACCTTCATATTGACCCCTGTAAACAAGTACTGTATCTTGGAATTGAACGTTTCAGTAGAAATGTATCTCTGATTGATTACATGGAGGGTAGGTAACAAATTGTTATTTTGATAAGAATAAGAAGTCACTTATTATATAGTTTAGTGGTCTGCTTAATAAAATAAGTGAAATTGTTCCAAAATTTACTAACATTTAAACATTTTTATCAAATTTGAAATTGAATTGTTTATTTCATATTATACATGTATATTTTTTTCAATAGAATTGATAGTGAAAAATAAATCATGTAAAATAAACTTCCTTTACTGTCATATTTGTTTTTAACTTTATCATAAACAAGTTCCCTGCTAAGGATAACAAGCTTCAAATCAGACATTTCAGCTCTAACTTATGTAAGTTTACTGCAGTAAATCTTGTTAGACCAATTGCAGTTGACTACTACTAAATCAGTGACATCTGTTTGTTTTTAGGAACAAAGAAACAGTTTGCTCTTGTTGGATCAGTTATGATTGAGTGAGTGTTGTGTTAAGTTATGGAGATATTTGTTTTTCACTACTACAATGTATAGTTAAAGTATGTTTTGTTGTGTTTCTGTAAATAATTTTCTTCTTTTTCTTTTGTGTTTATTCAACAACTTCACTTTTCCCGATTCTTATAATAGATTCATATTATAGAATAAATAAAGAATGACCATCAGTTATCATTCAATGTAACCTTTGCCTACAAATTCTTAATCATAAGCATAAATTCTTGACATCTCATTATATATTTTCTAGCTACATCATAGAAAATATACCAGGAGAGAGTATGTACTTGGTCAGTATGAATATATCATACTGTTACGAGGATGGACAGCCGTGTTATATGGTCACTACAGTGTTTGACAATACCAGATTACCTAAAGATCTGTGTGAATGGAAAACTGACTACCATATTCCAAGTAGGTCAAGTTTTCAGATTAGAGTATCAAAATATTATAATTGAAAACCTTTATAAAACATCCCCATGCCAAATCATGTCAATCAAATTTAAGTATCTCGTGATCCTACAAAGTTTTTGGTAAATTTTTAACGTGGAATATCGGGAGTTTTTCAATTTAGTACTGTAAAGCTATACCATTAATTGGCTAATAACAATTTCTGATTGCTAAAAGTTTACTTTTTTTTTTACAATGTGCCGTTTCATTTCTTTACAGATTTCTCTTTCGAGACATGGCAAGGAGATCAAGGATTGACCATAGGTGACCCATTACCGATTTGGGCAGAATATTTGTTGTATGAACAAACTGGTCTGTCTCCTTATTTACAAGATAGTCAGTCTCAGTGTAGTAGAAGCAGTGCCAAGTTTAACTCATCTATTGCTGGTGGATGGATTGATGGTAAGCATTATTAGTAAAACAAATTTGTAGTCCAATCAGAAGATATTATAAAAGTCCTGTACTGTTAATTTTTTAATGTACATTCTCATTTAAAAAAAGCATTTCTGAAGAAAAATAATGAAAGTATAATAAGTGTACAGATAAGATATTTATGTTTGTATTTCATTGTATTAATTTGAAAATTGAAATAAAAATCAATATTTCTAGATCATTCAATGTGATTCCTGTACATGTGCTAAAATATAAGTACCGGGTAGCAAAATTCACATGTTAGTTTGAATATATCTTATGTTCACCCTTTCTGTTATTGAACTAATAAAAAGATGATATTGATTTATGATTTTACAATCCATACTTGTAATTCAACAGTAAGGAGTTAGAAAAAAATCTTTGCTGATTTTTAACCGGATTTTTGTGACAAAAATGTCGTTTATCGATTTGGGGATGTACGGCGGTCGGGCGCCTGGGCGGGCGGCAACCAAATGTCGTCCGTGCATTTACTCATGAACCGTTCAACCAAAGCTTTTCAAATTTTAATATGTTGTTACTGACAACAAAATGAAGGTCAAGTTCAATAATGACGATTTTGACTTTTACCGTTCAGAAGTTATGGTTCTTGAAAGATTGAAAAATGGCATTTCCAGTTGTGTCCGTGCATTTACGCATGAACTGTTCAACCAAAGCTTCCCAATTTTAATATGTTGTTACTGATGACAAAATGGAGGTCAAGTTCAATAATGACGATTTTGACTTTACCGTTCAGGAGTTTTGAAAGATTGAAAAATGGCTTTTCCAGTCATGTCCGTGCATTTACGCATGAACTGTTCAACCAAAGCTTCCCAAATTTTAATATGTTGTTACTGATGACTAAATGGAGGTCAAGTTCAATAATGACGATTTTGACTTTTACCGTTCAGGAGTTATCGTTCTTGAAAGATTGAAAAATGGCTTTTCCAGTCGTGTCCGTGCATTTACTCATGAACCATTCAACAGAAGCTTTTCAAATTTTAATATGTTGATACTGATGACAAAATGGAGGTCAAATTTGATATTGACGATTTTCACTTTCACCGTTCATCAGTTATGGTTCTTGTGATATTGGCAGGATACAAATAAATGTTAATAAATCCGGTTTGCTGTCGTTGTGACAGCCTCTTGTTATATTAATGTTTTGAATTAGATATCTGAAAAGTTTAGCTCAATATGATATTCAAGATTAAAACAATTGTGTTTTTATCATTTAGAATGTAGCATGAATACCACCATACAAGACCTATCTAGCAGCTACACTGATATAACATGTCATGTGACATCAAGATGTACGGAAGTCGAGTGTTGTGTTGACTCTGTGAAGCTTCAAAGACCTTTCCACGTGGTTGTCAAATTAGATCCATGTGATTTTGTCATCAATGTTGGAATTGAAAACTTCCAGTACAAGCTGGCCATGGCAGACTATACATTTGGTAAGTTGTTGTTGCTAATTTCTTTTTGAAATATTATCCTGTATATGCATGAAATATTGCCACTGCACTAACAGCAAGCAATAATAAATCATTCCTAAGAAATACTGATATAGTGGTTGTTATATATTATGCAAATTAGACAAATATTATTAGTCATTAACATATATTTTTTTGCTTTGTCTAGTTCAGTCTACCAACTTATTTTCGTGACTTTCATGAACAGAAAAATAACGTATTTGTAACTTGTTGTTGACATTTGAGTAATTAATGTCATATTTTGATTTCAATATCTATTTTAGGTGAACAGAGGAACTTCTCCTTGGGAGGAATAGTCAAAACACAGTAAGTCATATGAAAAAAAAATGCTCTGAGAAACTTGAAACTCCAGATTTCCATTTTTTTCTGTTGTGTTTCAAAAGAAGTTTCGTGGTTTGATTTTCAAAATGTAGTTCTAATGTTTGTGACTGCAAATGTTGTGAAGGGACCTTTAAGATATTTATCTTTTGGAAAACAATATTGAATAAAATTGTACATTAGTACAATGAAAAACTAGTCCACATACATGACATGCATTACATTGGGAATTTTCAAAAGACCATATTTTTAAAAGAAGGAAATAAGGATTGTGCCTATAAAAAGTATTTGTATTTCTGTACATTTAGTAGTTATATACTTTTTGCTCTTTATTTGATTTCAATAAATTCAATTTCTGTGTTATAGGTTTACTGTGTATGATATTGAGTCAGAAAATGCCTACCTAATAGATATGAATGTTGCTGTATGTACCGAGAGTGCCCTGGCTTGTGAGCAAGATTATGTGATAGCACAAAATGTCCTTCTGCCCAAAAAACAATGCACATGGGATGCAGGATTTGTTCATCAGAGTAAGTCAATTATTATATTTTTACATAGAATACATATTTTATCCTTCAATGGAAACACCAATCAAATACCACATAAAATATGTAAGTTTTAACTTATTTCAAGAGAATAGGTCTTTTATTCTTGTTCTTTATTTTTACTGTAATAATGGATCAGTGCATGATCATCAAAGAAATGCACATATACATATAAAATATGGTGATGCGATTTGAAAGAATGTCATTATGGTATGTTTTCTTTTTTCAGACCTTTCTTTAACCCAGTTTAAGGCTGATAATAAAATCTCTGGAAACTTGAAAAGCTATGATGCCTCTCGGTTTTTGGATGAAGCCTTTGTATCGTTTTACCTATTAGCCACACCATGTGATCGAAGCGGTAACTTGTATTCTTCTGGCACCAATGGATGGACCACAGGTTAGTGAAAACAGATTTATAGGGTGATGGAATAATATGCTGACCTCTTGTCTCTTAAGACAGAGTGATAAGTTGATTTTTCAACTATGTTATTCACTAGACTTGATTTAAATGAAACTTTTGCTGAATCTTAAGCATCTAATGGCATTGTTCATCTTTATTTTTCTTTCTGATAGAAATGATATTTTGCCTTCCAATAGCAAAACATGAACCTTGTCTTATCTACAAAAGGGTTAGACAACTTGAATCAAGTAGACACCTTGTATCTACAATCCTGAACAAAAAGGCCATATTTCAATGAAACAATAAATTCTTTTGCTATTTCATTTAGCTGCAAATAATTTTGAGGATCATAATGCATTGAAATATGGACTTTGCAATATCTATACAGTTGCAATATTGAGAAAATGAATTTGTCATTGTTCACAAATTTTCTTTTAGATATCAGGCTGCTTAATCAGCAATATAAAAATAAGGAGATGTGGTATGACTGCCAATAAGACTACCATCCATCATCGACAAAAAGTCATGGATGAAAGCAACTATTTATGAAAGCAAATTTTCTTTGAACCTTTATGTTAATCTTTAATTTGATGTACATGTAACATCTTATACTCAATAAAAATTAAATTGTAGTAAAACATTTACATAAAACTGATTGCGTTATTCCTTTAATTGTAATGTCTTGAATTTACAAAAAATCACTTGCCAATTATGAAGGCAGCACATTTTATATATAACTTTTATTTTTTAGCTTGTTCTATTGTTCCTACAAGTAGCTTACCAGCACTCGCTAATACAGTTTCATGTAACATTGATAACACCTGTGAAAAGTTTACATGTTGTTTTGAGGAAACAGAATTAGGTCGAAGTATTGAGGCCAGTGTTCAGATAGATGCATGTAAAGGAGAGCTGATTGTGACACTTGAGAGAATGACAAGAACTATATCATTGGTTGGCTATGTCTGGGGTAATTATTCTAAGATTTTTAAGAAAGCCTTAAAAAAAAGAAAGATATGTGATGGTGAATTTAAGGGCAGATAATGAAAAAAAAAAATTCTTAAGGGAAATTTGAAAAAAAAAATTTTTCTTTTTAATAAGGAATATATAGATTTTCAATATTGGTACAAGTTCTGGCCCTAATTTACTTTAGGGGACCTTATAGCAGTTATAGGTACTGTAAATTCTAAAATTATTGCATGCATTTATTATTGCAATTTTTGAAGAATGAACCAAAATGTGAGATTAATTATTGTGGTTTCAGAAAAACCTGCATACAGATAAATTTATCAAATATCAGATTGCGAGTTCATATTATTGCGATACTCACCCATTGGCATTATTCGCATTAATAAAAAACCTCACAAGATAAAGAATAAGGTTTGTTTAAGGTTAGGGTTATGATTAAAGATTAAGGTTAGTGTTTGGGCTAGGTATGGGTAAGGGTAGGCTTAAAACAAGGGTTAGTTCAGTTATATGCTTGGTCCCCTGAAGTAAATGCAGGGCCAAAATATTGATAAGACTTTGAAATGAATAATGAGAATCAACTAACTTTTTGGAATGTATTATTTTACTTATTCTGTTAAATATAAAAAAATAATGAATTGATATTTTAGGAACAGAGGAAATGTACAAGTTAAATGGAGTTTATGGCCTGAGGTAAGATAGATAACTAATGAAAGCACTGTCAATTATAAAATTTAGAACTACATGTACTGCATTGTGTTATTTCTTAACATTGCAAAAACTACACTCACAAAACTTTAAATATTTCAACAAAACTAGTGAACACTTGTAAGAGTTTGTGTATAAAACTTTATTATATACTTAGTAGTAAATACAGATAAATTGTATGTGTAATACAATCATTGGCAAGCGTGCTGTATCAGCCACCCGTGATGATATCGATATCAGCACGGTTGCAAAAGCTTTATCACACCTTTAATCTGTATGACGTCACGTCATCGATTACAATCACTGTTGCAAAGTCTTTATCAAATCCCTAATCTGTATGACGTCATTTCAAACCTCCTTATCTGTATGACGTCATGTCACATAAAAAAACATCTACTTGAGGTATATGTATATAAGAAAGTGTATATGATGTGGCTTTTTCAATATCACACACAGTATCAACCCTCAACCAATATAATCCCTCGAGCAGTGCTCTTGGGATTATATTGGTGTCTCGGGTTGATACGGATGCGATATTGAAAAAGCCATATGATATTCTCTATATACATGATATTGTAGGTTTACTGTGAACAATCTTGTAATAAGTACATAGTGTATAATTGTAAGAGTTTGTGTCTATAAGATTATGCATGTTATTGTAGATTTAAAGTGAACAATCTTGTGACAAGTAATAAGTACTTATATAATTAGTGAACATGGACCTGATGGCTTGTTATGAGGCTAACGGTGCCTGTGCTTTACAAGAAACCATCCTAACTAACTTATGTACATGTTATTGTAGGTTTACAGTGAACAATCTTGTGACAAGTAATAAGTACTTAGTGAACATGGACCTGATGGCTTGTTATGAAGCTAACAGTGCCTGTGCTTTACAAGAAACCATTCTAACTAACTTATGTACATGTTATTGTAGGTTTAAAGTGAACAATCTTGTGACAAGTAATAAGTACTTAGTGAACATGGACCTGATGGCTTGTTATGAGGCTAATGGTGCCTGTACTTTACAAGAAACCATCCTCACTGACTTTGAACTTTTGAAACAAGTTTGTGATAGGGCAACAGGATTTATTAATCCACTGTGTGAGTTTTTATTTACATACCTTTCATTACTATCTTGTTCTTTCTTTTTTACTTTTATTGCAAACCAAAATAAAGTTTTCCACAGATTCATCTCCTATTGGTCAATCTATTTTAACTTTTGTCAGTTCTATTGTGACCCATTGAAAAAATGCAATAGCTATTGTTATCTGTGTAGTTTATTCACTGGGACCTTTAAATTTCTCTCAAGAGAAATCTATCCGGCCCAAGTCGATCCGTCCCACGTCGATCCGGCCCCACGTTGATCCGGACAGACACAATAACACTCATTTTCGTATCAATTTAAAAATGGTTCTTTAACTGGTACTCCAATACTTCACTGACCTGTTGTCATCCATCATCGGACACTTTTTTCAAATTCCATTTATACTGTTAAAATTTGTGACAAATTCCTCCAAAATTAATATAGTTAATTCAAATTTTATTATGGGGCCGGATCGACTTGGGGCAGGATCGACGTGGGCCGGATCGACTTGGGCCGGATCGACTTTGGGCCGGATTGACTTGGGGCCGGATCGGTTTGAGGCTGGAACGACCGGATACGGTATTTTGACCACCCCTGCGGTATATTGAACCCCCTACTATAGAACTTGAATTTCAAAAATTCAAGATATTCCAACTCCTAAACATAGTAATAGTACTCCAATAAGTAGTTTGTATGTATTTAACATGATTGAAAAGATGTTTTGAAAATTTTACTTTGCCATGGTATTTTGACCCCCCCTGCGGTATATTGAACCCCCTACTATAGACCTTAAATTTCAAAATATCAAGCTGTTCTAACTCCTTAACATAATATTTATACTCCAACTAGTAGTCTGTATGTATTAAACATGATTAAAAAGATATTTTGAAAATTTTACTTTGCCATGGTATTTTGACACCCCTGTGGTATATTGAACCCCCTACTATAGACCTTGGATTCCCAAAATTCAAGCTTTTCTAACTCTTAACATTGTAATAATACTCCAATTAGTGGTTTGTATGTACTAAACATGCTGGAAAAAATATTTTGAAAATTTTACTTTGACATTGTATTTTGACCCCCCTGCGGTATATTGAACCCCCTACTAGTGACCTTGAATTACTGCATGGTAATTTGACCCCGGGTTCACTTTTTAGGGGGTTCAAAATACCATATGACACCGGCTTTCAGTAACTGTCAGCTGCAAAAAAAATGTCAAAATTTTGTCCGACTTATAGACTTATACGAGGGTCAAGACTAAATCCTTAGAATTTGGAGCTGACTAATAGGCGAGTTCCTACCGTACACAGAGAACAATAGCTATTGTATTTATTCAATGGGACAAAAGAACTTAAAAAGTTTAAATAGATTGACCAATAGGAGATGAATCTTTCAAGTTTCATTTAGTTCGCAATAAAAAGTGATTTTTTATTTTGTTTGAGAACATTTTTAAAAAGTTTCTTCATGTATAATGTCCACTTTATAATATGAGAATTTTTTATCCGATTCTTAAAAAGATGAGTTTTTTGTTTTCCTAAAGAGTTAAAATTGAAAGTTTTCAACAGAAAACTATTTTGCTAATAGCTTACTGTGTAATAATAAGAAATATCTCATTACAGTTTCCTATAGTTCATGGCTGTCATCAGTTGGTCTACCAGCCAACACTTCACCCCTACCAGAATGGGCAGGTCTACAACTGGTCGAAGACCTTGATGTAAACAATTACTTCAGTCTTGATGACAAGTGCTACAATGTTATGACTCCATTTATGACTGCAACTGCAACAAATGGCTTCAATAATGGTAAGTAGATTCTATATTTTAGCCATTATGTAGACGAAAAGTAAATTGTGATGTATTTTAAAAAATGGAGGGATATAAAAATGCAATGGTTCATATTGATGAAAGTAAGTAATTGAATTCAAGCTGAGCTGGAACTTGTTTAAATCTTGCTGTAAGTAAAGTTTCCTGAATCAAGTTTCTTCGCTTACATTTTTTAAATTTTTAACATCTGTCAATTTTTTTAAAGCCTCTGTTACAGTGTAAAAAGATCATTCACTGGAAAAGGAAATGGAGAGGTTTGAGAGGGATGCAAATGAAGCTCTTTCTGTCTGTGGAACAACACAATCACAAAAGAAAATTATATTGTGTAAAATGCAAAGTTTTGTTTCTCTTATAATAATTATAATAAGATTTTATTAACGTATATTGCAAACTGTAAACATATAGATACAAATTTTATTTTTTTATTGTTCAGAATGTGGTTCATCAATTGCACACAATACATTTACACCAGCTGATACCATAGTATGTAGTGTCCCAACAGACTGTAATGGGGTACGATGCTGTGTTGATGTGCCTAAGCTTAATTCATCACTGGAATATAAAATGATTGTGGACACATGTGGCAACAGACTGCGTCTTAAAGTGGACAAACTGGAAACTGACATATCATTACATGCTTATGACTTTGGATCTAGTGGCAAATTCTCCTTATATGGCTTGGCTGAAATAAAGTAAGTTTATGATAGGATAAGAGAGGGGCATTATATTTAAATGTCTGTCCATCTGTGTATCAGATTAAAGTTTTGATTTAAGGTAGTTTATGGCAACATAAACTTGAAACTTAGTACATTTGTTTATTATGAGGTAAACTGTTTATGCAAAATTAGGGTTTTCATGTTTCACTGAAGATGGAAATGTGATAGGGTGAGGGGGGGGGGGGGGGGGGGGGGCATGGAGTCCTATGGACACATTCTTGTTTTATAATTTACATACAATTCAGGCTTCATTTTTGCTTTTTATGCCCCATTTATGGGCATTATGTTTTCTAGTCTGTGCGTCCGTCCGTCTGTTTGTTTGTTCGTCTGTTCATCTGTTCGTCCGTCTGTCTGTCTGTCTGTCCCGCTTCAGGTTAAAGTTTTTGGTCGAGGTAGTTTTTGATGAAGTTGAAGTTCAATCAATTTGAAACTTAGTACACATGTTCCCTATGATATGATCTATCTAATTTTAATGCCAAATTAGAGATTTTTCCCCATTTTCACGGTCCACTGAACATAGAAAATGATAGTGCGGATGGGGCATCAGTGTACTGGGGACACATTCTTGTTTAAACTCAAAATATTTCACTTGATAGTTAATAGTTTTATATAATCAAACTTAAATACAAAAGAACTGCTTCAATTGTTTAGTAGTAAAATACTCTGAATGTCAAGGGTTTGACCACTGTTGTCCTGTAAACTGTTAATCTTGACAATAAAAATCCAGGTCAGCACATGAGTCTAGGACAAAGTAGTCAATATTCATACCAGTGATATTTTCGTCCTGAATATATGAATACATTTGATAATTGATGCTGAATATTAAACAGCCTTTAATTATCCCCTGTCCTAGCCATTTCGTTTGAAATCTAATTAAAATAAAACCTCCCTAAACAATTAGAAAATGCAGAAGTGAAATTGTTATTGATACAGAATAGGTAGCCATATTAATTAAAAAATCATGAAAAATTAATGTAACTTATGAATAATTTCATAAGACATCATGTGAAACAAGCTGAATGTTAAATTCTATTATTTCTACAGTTATAGCATGTATAGAGACATAGATGTTTATCAAATCAATCTTAAATGCGCCCCCCCCCCCCCCCCCCCCTTTAAAAAATGAAACTTACTTTATTTATACTACTTTCATATTTCTTTATTATAGTTACCTAGTAAGCAATCTGTTGCTAAGTAACCAGTATGAAATTACAATGTCAATAAAGTTCTGCCTGAATGCTGATACCTCATTGGCATGTGACCAGGAATACACCATCTTTAATAAGACAGTCTTTGATAAAGAAAGCTGTGATTTCAATACAGACTTCAAGGATGCAGGTGAGAGAAGTAGTCAGGTTTAAAAAATGAAAATAATATTTATAATTTTTTTGTGTCAGAAGACTTGGAACTGCTTTTCTGGATTAACCTTTATTGAGAAACACTCAAGGCCAAAAAATTGCAAGCCAAGGATGTGAAGAGCTGTATGACTAAAAGGGACTTAAAAATAATAGCAAAATCCATCTACGGTCAACTTTGACTGAGGGAGCTGGAGCCCAGTGGCGGATCCAGCAATTTTTAAAAGGGGGGGTTACAACTATATGTCCCCATTCAAATGCATTGATCGTAAAAAAAAAAAGGAGGGTCCCCCCCCTGGATCCGCCACTGGAGCCTTAGTTCATTTAAGAATGTTAAAGATTTGTTTTCTAAACCAGTTAAATTGAAAATGAGATTAAACTAAAAAAAAAACAACAAAAAACAATGTACTGGTGGATATTTTCGAATGACAAGATTGTTTACAAGAAAATAAGAAAAATAAATTTAGAAGCAGTAAGAAAATCAAAATGCAAATTGTTGTTATCAGTATTAAATCGGGTTGAATTGTGAGTTTAAATTAATGTCACCCTGAAATTGTGGTTTCTTTGATAAAGTTGTCTATTTTCTAAGCATGACAAGTATGATAAGAAGATTACCATATTTATTGATATAGCTGTTCTTTGTTTTCTTTGCAGGATTCTCTCTATCCACATGGTTAGCAGATAGAAGTCTTGGTCAACAGTGGATGCAGTTGATTTATTACAGTTTCTTTGTTTTCATTACAGGATTCTCTCTATCCACATGGTTAGCAGATAGAAGTCTTGGATAAACAATTATGTCAATAGTCGATGCTGATGATTTATTACAGTTTCTTTGTTTTCTTTGCAGGATTCTCTCTATCCACATGGTTAGCAGATAGAAGTCTTGGATAAACAACTATGTCAATAGTCGATGCTGAAAATTTATTACAGTTTCTTTGTTTTCTTTGCAGGATTCTCTCTATCCACATGGTTAGCAGATAAAAGTCTTGGATTAACAAATATGTCAATAGTTGATGCTGAAAATTTATTACAGTTTCTTTGTTTTCTTTGCAGGATTCTCTCTATCCACATGGTTAGCAGATAGAAGTCTTGGATAAACAACTATGTCAATAGTCGATGCTGATGATTTATAACAGGTTCATTGTTTTCTTTGCAGGATTCTCTCTATCCACATGGTTAGCAGATAGAAGTCTTGGATAAACAACTATGTCAATAGTGGATGCTGATGATTTATAACAGGTTCTTTGTTTTCTTTGCAGGATTCTCTCTATCCACATGGTTAGCAGATAGAAGTCTTGGATAAACAACTATGTCAGTAGTCGATGCTGATGATTTATTACAGTTTCTTTGTTTTCTTTGCAGGATTCTCTCTATCCACATGGTTAGCAGATAGAAGTCTTGGATTAACAAATATGTCAATAGTGGATGCTGATGATTTAACACAGTTACTACAGATAGATGATTTTATGGAGTATTCCAACATTTGTAACTTTACTGGAGAACCCTATATTGCTGCTGTAGATGGATGGAATAATGGTTTGTATTATAAATTAGATAGGGAGAGTGTAGTGGTCAAGTATATATTGTATTCCAACATTTGTAACTTTACTAGATCACCCTATGTTGGGGCTGTAGATGGATGGAATAATGGTTTGTATTATAAATTACATAGGGAGAGTGTAGTGGTCAAGTATATATTGTATTCCAACATTTGTAACTTTACTGGATCACCCTATGTTGGGGCTGTAGATGGATGGAATAATGGTTTGTATCATAGATTAGATAGGGAGAGTGAAGTGGTCAAGTATATATTGTATTCCAATATTTGTAACTTTACTAGATCACCCTATGTTGGTGCTGTAGATGGATGGAATAATGGTTTGTATTATAAATTAGATAGGGAGAGTGTAGTGGTCAAGTATATTTTGTATTCCAACATTTGTAACTTTACTGGATCACCCTATGTTGGGGCTGTAGATGGATGGAATAATGGTTTGTATCATAGATTAGATAGGGAGAGTGAAGTGGTCAAGTATATTTTGTATTCCAACATTTGTAACTTTACTGGATCACCCTATGTTGGGGCTGTAGATGGATGGAATAATGGTTTGTATTATAAATTAGATAGGGAGAGTGTAGTGGTCAAGTATATATTGTATTCCAACATTTGTAACTTTACTGGATCACCCTATGTTGGTGCTGTAGATGGATGGAATAATGGTTTGTATTATAAATTAGATAGGGAGAGTGTAGTCAAGTATATATTGTATTCCAACATTTGTAACTTTACTGGATCACCCTATGTTGGTGCTGTAGATGGATGGAATAATGGTTTGTATTATAAATTAGATAGGGAGAGTGTAGTGGTCAAGTATATATTGTATTCCAACATTTGTAACTTTACTGGATCACCCTATGTTGGTGCTGTAGATGGATGGAATAATGGTTTGTATCGTAGATTAGATAGGGAGAGTGTAGTGGTCAAGTATATATTGTATTCCAACATTTGTAACTTTACTGGATCACCCTATGTTGGGGCTGTAGATGGATAGAATAATGGTTTGTATCATAGTTAGATAGGGAGAGTGAAGTGGTCAAGTATATATTGTATTCCAACATTTGTAACTTTACTGGATCACCCTATGTTGGTGCTGTAGATGGATGGAATAATGGTTTGTATCGTAGATTAGATAGGGAGAGTGTAGTGGTCAAGTATATATTGTATTCCAACATTTGTAACTTTACTGGATCACCCTATGTTGGGGCTGTAGATGGATGGAATAATGGTTTGTATCATAGATTAGATAGGGAGAGTGTAGTCAAGTATATATTGTATTCCAACATTTGTAACTTTACTGGATCACCCTATGTTGGGGCTGTAGATGGATGGAATAATGGTTTGTATCATAGTTAGATAGGGAGAATGAAGTGGTCAAGTATATATTGTATTCCAACATTTGTAACTTTACTGGATCACCCTATGTTGGGGCTGTAGATGGATGGAATAATGGTTTGTATCGTAGATTAGATAGGGAGAGTGTAGTGGTCAAGTATATATTGTATTCCAACATTTGTAACTTTACTGGATCACCCTATGTTGGTGCTGTAGATGGATGGAATAATGGTTTGTATCATAGTTAGATAGGGAGAGTGATGTGGTCAAGTATATATTGTATTCCAACATTTGTAACTTTACTGGAGCACCCTATGTTGGTGCTGTAGATGGATGGAATAATGGTTTGTATTATAAATTAGATAGGGAGAGTGTAGTGGTCAAGTATATATTGTATTCCAACATTTGTAACTTTACTGGATCACCCTATGTTGGTGCTGTAGATGGATGGAATAATGGTTTGTATTATAAATTAGATAGGGAGAGTGTAGTGGTCAAGTATATATTGTATTCCAACATTTGTAACTTTACTGGATCACCCTATGTTGGGGCTGTAGATGGATGGAATAATGGTTTGTATCATAGATTAGATAGGGAGAGTGTAGTGGTCAAGTATATATTGTATTCCAACATTTGTAACTTTACTGGAGCACCCTATGTTGGTGCTGTAGATGGATGGAATAATGGTTTGTATTATACATTAGATAGGGAAAGTGTAGTGGTCAAGTATATATTGTATTCCAACATTTGTAACGTTACTGGATCACCCTATTTTGGTGCTGTAGATGGATGGAATAATGGTTTGTATTATAAATTAGATAGGGAGAGTGTAGTGGTCAAGAATATATTGTATGCCAACATTTGTAACTTTACTGGATCACCCTATGTTGGGGCTGTAGATGGATGGAATAATGGTTTGTATCGTAGATTAGATAGGGAGAGTGTAGTGGTCAAGTATATATTGTATTCCAACATTTGTAACTTTACTGGATCACCCTATGTTGGGGCTGTAGATGGATGGAATAATGGTTTGTATCATAGATTAGATAGGGAGAGTGTAGTGGTCAAGTATATATTGTATTCCAACATTTGTAACTTTACTGGATCACCCTATGTTGGGGCTGTAGATGGATGGAATAATGGTTTGTATTATAAATTAGATAGGGAGAGTGTAGTGGTCAAGTATATATTGTATTCCAACATTTGTAACTTTACTGGAGCACCCTATGTTGGTGCTGTAGATGGATGGAATAATGGTTTGTATTATACATTAGATAGGGAGAGTGTAGTGGTCAAGTATATTTTGTATTCCAATATTTGTAACTTTACTGGATCCCCCTATGTTGGTGCTGTAGATGGATGGAATAATGGTTTGTATTATACATTAGATAGGGAGAGTGTAGTGGTCAAGTATATATTGTATTCCAACATTTGTAACTTTACTGGATCACCCTATGTTGGGGCTGTAGATGGATGGAATAATGGTTTGTATCATAAATTAGATAGGGAGAGTGTAGTCAAGTATATATTGTATTCCAATATTTGTAACTTTACTGGATCCCCCTATGTTGGGGCTGTAGGTGGATGGAATAATGGTTTGTATCATAGATTAGATAGGGAGAGTGTAGTGGTCAAGTATATATTGTATTCCAATATTTGTAACTTTACTGGATCACCCTATGTTGGGGCTGTAGATGGATGGAATAATGGTTTGTATTATAAAAAAAGTGATAAAAAGAGTGAAGTGGTGAAGGTTTTGGCTTCAATTTATTATATTCAAATTTTTGTAAAAAATGTAGATCATACGTATACTTCAACAGTCAAGTATGAAAGTTTTAATGTAAGTGTTATTACTATAATTGACTGTTTAAGTGTTTCATGAGAGTTTTTTGTCTCGTGTACAATTACCTAACATCCTATCTTTTCCAATTCATTGTTTCATAAATTAAAGTTGTTGTTTCATCTTTTAAATGGAAAAAATCTTCTTCTTTTTTTTTTTTTGCCAAAAGAAACCTGTTTCTTGTTTAACCAGAAAATTACATTTCTTACTGACAAAAAGTTAATCTTAAAAAAATCTCAACTAAAAAGGTTAATTTTCAATGATATAAAAATATACTGTAGTCACTAAAATGATCAGTTATAAAATTCTTGTTAAAATGGCTGTATTTTGAAAATAATTGATATAATTGTACTTGTAGCCTGAAGTAGTCTTACATCTGTTAAATTTGGTTTCTCTTTCTATCAATATATAAACATTTACTTTTTGGGTAAAGATTGCATGAAATGCAATCAAAACCCTATGTTACTGACTTGACATCTAAGTCTTCCAAGGATGGTCACTACTTTTGAGATACACAAATTATAATGCATTGATCATACATGTAACACTCTAAAACTTCCTATCCATGAACTTTTCCAGAAATTTATCAATGAAATATATGCTAAGATATTAAAGTTACAAAATGATGTTATACTTGTCAAGAAAATTACATAACTTGTGCAAGGTGCAGGAATCTAATGTCTGTTCTAAAAATATCAATGATGTCATTGTTCAAGTAATCTTTAAAATTGGAGTTATCTTCCTTTGTCTGTTATTGTATTACAACAAATTCTTTACACAATGCAATATTTAATTTTACTTCCCACTGATAAATTAAAGCAATCTTTACTTTTCAGTGCTTACAAGCACTTTAATTTTTCTAATGCATAACATAATAAAAATATTCTATTACAGAATGTAACAATGTAACATCAGGGGATTTAACTCTTCTACCTTCATCGGATTTACTGTGTCATATTGCTACTGATTGTAATGCTGTTTCCTGTTGTGCCAAGTCTGATGTTCTGAAACGAGACTTTTTTGTTGCCGTGACCATGAATACTTGTAGCTACACGCTTAAGATACAGTTGGAAAATCTGATAATTGATAAGGATTTACTGAATTATGCTTGGGGTATGTTATAGAGCACCAGCTTTTTCACAAAAAATCTTTAAGAGTAAAACTACTCATAAGTGATGAATGTTTCAATATATCTAATCTAGATGATTTGTGAAAAAAAAAATCACAGGAATCATTTCTCTCCATTTAAACTGCTCTCTTCAATGGTGAATTTCACATGCAGAGTTATATAATGTCCTTAATCTTCAAAATAGATTTTTTTTATTTATGTTCTTTACCATTGACTAAAATATTGTCATATTTTGGTTTACAAAATTTGTTCTTTCAGGAAAAGGAGTAGGTCCTGTAAGAGCCGATTTTGGCCTCAAACTTCAGGTTCATCTCCTGAAAGCTTTTGATAACTTTTTAAACTTTTAAGTGTCTAATTAAGTAGATTCAATTATTTTATTTGAAAGATTTGGGCTGATTTAGTCATTAAAGACGCCCAAATCTAAGCTTAAATATTAAAAATCTATCAAATATGACATATTATGTCACTTTTCAGATGGTTTTTGTCAAAAATGAAAGTGGCCGCATCCGTGTTCATCCTCAACCTTTATATATCTTATGTACCATCATAAAATACAACTTACATTTAAATATTAAGAATGAACACGAATGCGGCCACTTCCATTTCAGACGAAAACCGTCTAAAAATTAACTCAAATGCTTAAATTGTGAAGATTTCAGTAATTTAGCATGACTTAATGATGCTAGTACCCGATACATGTGCATTGTATGGTCAAAAACAGCCCATATTTATGTAACAGAAGTATTCTACTTTCCAATAAATAGCTAAAAGTTTACATTTTAACAATTTTGTAAAACTGCTATATTTTGGGGCCAAAAAGGGGTCTTACTGGACCTACTCCTTTATGAAATACTCTTGATGTAAGCAAAAAACAATCTACCATGTCATATGTGTAGAAAATTTATAAGTACTATTTCAGACAGGTGTTTGTATGAATACCACACTTTTAATAGTGGCTCATTGAATCAAAGGTATATTTTCTTAGTGAGATGGTTTTTCATATTTTTAATTATCTTGTCAGGATTTTAATGTACTCTCTTACATCAGTTTTAATGAAAACAAACATTTCATCTTCTTTTACAGGAACATCAGAATACCTGAACCTCTATGGAGTTTTGAGAGTCATGTATCGTGTAAACCATGTTGCGTCAATGAAACACTTTAATGTTGATTTAACTATCAAATTATGTTTTGAATCTGGAGCAGGGTCTTGTTTACAAGACTATACCATATTTACCAGTAACAGACTTTACTATCCTGAGTGTACAGAGCCTAACTTACCTTTCTATGGTATGTATTGAAAATTGACTTCATCAAAATTAAAGATAATTATTCCCTCTGCAATTTCCATAATAGAGTTGGTTTTTGGAATTTATTAATTATTTTTGTTCCATAGGTATTCATGATTAATCAGTTCTATTTTTCTCTCTTATTGTGAAAAATTAATATTTTGGGGAATAAAACCACTAATTCATAGCCCCATTGCTGTCTATGTTAAATTCAGTGACTTCAAGCATTCATAGCTACAGTCGACTCTCGTTATCTCGAAGTCAGCCGGACCAGAGAAAAATTTCGAGATACACATAGTTCGACTCAAACGAAAACCGGAAGTTTGACAGAACAAGGGACACAACTCTTGCTTAGCTTGGTAAAGCTAAAATAAATCTGGGTGAATATTGGAAGGAGATCGATATTCTGGTATCAAATCGATGTACTTGTATGTCAAGGTCTTTCATTATTATAATAAAATTATTTTTACTTTTTCAATTGTTTCCGTTACAACCTTTTTCTATGGCTCTTATCCGAGAGAGTAATTTCCAATCAATAGTTCCGTTATTCAGGTTGTTGATAGTTAACAAAATTGTTTATTCTTGGATACAAGAGACTTTAGAAAATTTAGATTCCTCTTCATTTTGTTTTATCTCACTCTTTCTTTTCAAAAGAAAATACAACAAGATTAAAGACGCCGATTGAGTAGTTTTTAGGTGATCATCAACGGAAGTCATAATCCTTACTTTATACACACCCAAGCTCATTAGTGTAAATCACAATTAATTGTTTTGTAAACATTTTAAATACTTTTTAATGAACATTAACAATGCATCACTAATTATTTATAAAAAAATTATAAATGATAATCTTAGGTAAACACTCGTGGAAATAGCATGTCATAAATCAATACAGTGGTCAGTGACTGGAAATTTAATTACACGTGTATTGTCAGATTAACTCTTCAATCCATTTAAATGCCGGAGGTCATGTTTTGACATATGTGTACTAGTTCGAGATAAATAATGAATTTTTAATGCTTTTGTTAACCTTGGGATCGTAAATTTAGTTCGACTCAACCGAAATTTCGACTCATCCAATTTCGACTCATCAGGAGTCGAATTACATACATTTATATGGAACAAATTTCGGGACCACGTGAAAACTTCGACTCATCCGAAATTTCGAGTCAACCGAGTTCGAGACAACGAGAGTTAACTGTATTATGTTTTAAGGAGGCTCGCGGGTATAAGATTTTCAGAAAAAAATTAAACATTAATTTTTCATTACAAATTTTATTGATTACCCTAAGTAGCTGTTACTTTATCATATGGTACAAAAATCATTCCAAAAAATCAATTCATGTTGGCCCCAGCGGACTTTTAAAATGTAGATGTCATTGAAAAAGCTTCAAATTATCTCCCTTTGGTGCAAAAATGCCATTTTTTGGCATAAAAATTGAAATATCTTTTTTAACTCATCGGTGACCTATATTTTTTATCGTTGTTTTCGAATAAGCTGTACATAGACTAAATAATTGTACAATTTTAGTGATTTCTGTAATTTAGTTCTTTTTTATGCCCCACCTACGATAGTAGAGGGGCATTATGTTTTCTGGTCTGTGCGTCCGTTCGTCCGTCTGTTCGTTCGTTCGTTCGTTCGTCTGTTCGTTCGTCCGTCAGGTAGTTTTTGATGAAGTTGAAGTCCAATCAACTTGAAACTTAGTATACATGTGCCCTATGATATGATCTTTCTAATTTAAATGCCAAATTAGAGTTTTGACCCCAATTTTACGGTTCACTGAACATAGAAAATGATAGTGCAAATTTCAGGTTAAAGTTTTTGGCTTCAGGTTAAAGTTTTTGGTCAAGGTAGTTTTTGATGAAGTTGAAGTCCAATCAACTTGAAACTTAGTATACATGTGCCCTATGATATGATCTTTCTAATTTAAATGCCAAATTAGAGTTTTGACCCCAATTTTACGGTTCACTGAACATAGAAAATGATAGTGCAAATTTCAGGTTAAAGTTTTTGGCTTCAGGTTAAAGTTTTTGGTCAAGGTAGTTTTTGATGAAGTTGAAGTCCAATCAACTTGAAACTTAGTATACATGTGCCCTATGATATGATCTTTCTAATTTAAATGCCAAATTAGAGTTTTGACCCCAATTTTACGGTTCACTGAACATAGAAAATGATAGTGCAAATTTCAGGTTAAAGTTTTTGGCTTCAGGTTAAAGTTTTTGGTCAAGGTAGTTTTTGATGAAGTTGAAGTCCAATCAACTTGAAACTTAGTATACATGTGCCCTATGATATGATCTTTCTAATTTAAATGCCAAATTAGAGTTTTGACCCCAATTTTACGGTTCACTGAACATAGAAAATGATAGTGCAAATTTCAGGTTAAAGTTTTTGGCTTCAGGTTAAAGTTTTTGGTCAAGGTAGTTTTTGATGAAGTTGAAGTCCAATCAACTTGAAACTTAGTATACATGTGCCCTATGATATGATCTTTCTAATTTAAATGCCAAATTAGAGTTTTGACCCCAATTTTACGGTTCACTGAACATAGAAAATGATAGTGCAAATTTCAGGTTAAAGTTTTTGGCTTCAGGTTAAAGTTTTTGGTCAAGGTAGTTTTTGATGAAGTTGAAGTCCAATCAACTTGAAACTTAGTATACATGTGCCCTATGATATGATCTTTCTAATTTAAATGCCAAATTAGAGTTTTGACCCCAATTTTACGGTTCACTGAACATAGAAAATGATAGTGCAAATTTCAGGTTAAAGTTTTTGGTCAAGGTAGTTTTTGATAAAGTAGAAGTCCAATCAACTTGAAACTTAGTATACATGTTCCCTTTGATAAGATCATTCTATTTTAATGCCAAATTAGAGAATTTATTCCAATTTCACAGTCCTTTAAACATAGAAAATGATAGTGCGAGTGGGGCATCCGTGTACTGTGGACACATTCTTGTTTATTTCGATATTGCCGCTATTTCTCCTATTAGTTCAACAGAAAAAAAGGACATTAACAAAAATGTATGCTCCTTTCGAAGGCAGATTGTGAGCGTAAATGAACGGTGACCCCATTTTTTTATTTCATTTTTCTATTAAGTATAAGATAAAGTTCATTTATAGAAAAATATAGAGAAATCCTATATTAAATAAAAAATTTCATTTAGACCCGCGAGCCCCCTTAAGTTCAAATAATGTGACAATCATTTTATGTCAAAACTATACCTTATCCTGATTTGTGGTGAACAATTCAACATACCTTTAATTGCATATAAGAGTGCTTTGGTTCCAGGAAGTTGGGTAGTACAAAACCAGGTACTTTTTATCATCTGAGCAACAGGGCAAATATGCCCTCCTATTTTATTTTCATATATTTTTGATTATTTAAAAGAAACTTTTAACAAGAATTCTACAGTGATCCCAAGTCCCAAATATTTTACTTATTGACAAAGTGGAACTATTTTGTTTGAAATTTGTACTACTTTCTTGTAAGTGTTTCTGACCGGGCCAAATTAGTGGTTTTATACCTATTATAATAAAATAGGCAGATTTTTTAAGATTGACCAGAGATTACAGGCATTATATGTGAAACTAATAAGAAAGTTTTTGCATCAATAACATTATTTTACATTTTGACAGGAATAACCTTTGACTACTGGAAGCCAACAGTTTGTTCCCAGTTTTCTACAGGAACATACGATCAAGGTATAGTTATATGATTTTTTTTGTATTGTTATTAATTAATTTATGATTAAATATGTTGTAAAATAAAAATGAGTTACCACTATCAGATATTACAAACAATTTATACAAACAAAGTAGCGTGTCTTAATAATCTATTTAACAGGCTATTATTTGAACTTGGAATTATTTTCATTTATGGAATTTGCATAATTTCTTGTTTTTAAAATTTTTAATAAATTCCATGTTTATTTGGTATCATAATCTTTTGAGCTGTTAATAACACTTTCCATACAATGTATTTTGGTTAGATAGTGTTGTGCGCGGCACAGCACATTCTATTGAAAATATACTATTTTCTTTGTAATAGAAAGTGTTGTGCGCAGCACAGAACATTTCAGTACAGAATAAACAAGGAATTTATTAAAAATTTCAATAACAAGAAATCAAGCAAATTCCATAATTAAAAATAATTCCAAGTTCAAATAATAGCCTGTTATTTATACAAAATAGATCCGCTAACCAATATTACTCTCAGTGGCAGACCATTTCTTAATTTTATCTTGGTCAACCTGCATTGCAGCACCTACATACTGTGGTTTTGTCAAAGTTTGCATATAACCTAATAGCAAATATGTACTTCGTTGAACATTTAAATTCGTGGTTCACCTGTACCAAAGAAATCCACGAAAATTGATATCCCACGAATAATAATGAATCCAAAGTATTGGATATTAGTTATTTGTTTTTCTTTAATATGAAGGAATATTTGCCACAAGATGCTAAGCATACAAAAATTGTACAATATTTTCAACTGGATGTTAACCAAATGAAAATCAATTATTCCTTCATCTTAATATCATTATATAAAGGGGACAATGTTATTATTGTAATTTTATAGGCTGTTCTGGTGTAACCTTTACCACCTATGCTCAGACTAGATGTCAGATGGCTGCTGACTGTTTCAGTGTGACATGTTGCTTAGATTTGGACTTTGTACCTGGTACACGTAACACTGAGCTGACATTTGCTTTGGATTCATGTGCTGATCAAATTGACTACACTCTAGAGAGACACACATGGACTAGGACTGGACTGAATTCAATTGATGGTATTCACTTTGTAATGGGACCTTTTAAAATACTATAAAGGGTTGAAAAGATAATGATGCCATGTTAAATTATTTATTTTTGTCATATGTTTTAGAAATTTCAACTTTGGGAGATTTTCCTTATTTAACAGTGATTTATTGTTTTTCCTTCTATTAATTTTTATACGGCCGCAAAAAATTTTGCGTCTTATATTGGTATCACGTTGTTGTCGTTGACGTCGTCGTCGTCATAGTTGTCGTCCGAAGGTCCGAAGACATTTGGTTTTCCCACAATAACTTTAGTATAAGTAAATAGAAATCTATGAAATTTAAACACAAGGTTTATGACCACAAAAGAAAGGTTGGGATTGATTTTGGGGGTTATGGTCCCAACAGTTTCCATACCACAAAGGGATGGTAAAAATTGGCTTTGGAGGGTTATGGCTCAAACTGTTTAGGAATTAGGGGCAAACAAGGGGGCTAAACAAGGGTGTCCTGGTTAAGTTAATGGACAATTACTGAAGTACAAAACATAATTTAAAAGCAGTGTAAGGGAAGTAATTCAAACACAATATTTTGAATTACCTCCCTCACACTGCATGATGTATTTAAATGGGTTATTATGGTTGCAAACTCCATTGGAAATTTGAGATTATGACCATATCTTGAGGGAAAGAATTTGTTTTGGGAAAAAGGGGGGGGGGGAGGAGGAGGTTAAAAAAAATTAGGAGTTGGGGACAGTTTGTTCTCAAGATTTCAGAAATTAAAAAGAAAATTTCTTCAAATATTTTTTTTTATCTTTGCAAAAAAAAAAAGGGGGGGGTAGAAGGTCAATTCACAACAGCATAGTGTGTTGCACAAAAGCAAAAAAAGGAATATAAATTCAAATCACATAACCAATTCTAGTTCTTTGACTACAGTTATTCTGTGTCAGAAACCTATTATGTGTCAAATATTTAATTACAATCCAAATTCAGACCTGTATCAAGTGCGAATATTGTGTCCATTTTTGCCCCAACTGTTTAGGGTTGGACCTCTGCTGTCATATCCAGCTGCAATTTATTAAAGGTTATTATTCTAAGGCTAAAAAATGCATAAAGAAATGATCAATAAAACTGTGAAAACCATGATGAAAATTGATTGTAAACAGGAATGTTGCAAAATAATCAAGTTTTTCAAATTTGATTTTTACAGGAATTGAACAG
This sequence comes from Mytilus galloprovincialis, assembly GCA_037788925.1. Taxonomy (NCBI): domain Eukaryota; kingdom Metazoa; phylum Mollusca; class Bivalvia; order Mytilida; family Mytilidae; genus Mytilus; species Mytilus galloprovincialis. The sequence goes on along the minus strand of CM075342.1, from coordinate 44,472,816 downwards.
GTTGAATCATTGTCTAGCTCATTCATGTTAAACTTCACCTTGGACACGACAACATCAGCTACAGCTTACAAGACTACCATAGGATTGACTGCATGCTACATTTCTCCTGGAACATGTGAAGATTATCAGTTACTGACAGCATCTGACCTGAAAAAGGGAACATGTGCAGGACGTAGGAGACGTAGACGTGCAGCAACAGAGTATGTAGTGAAAATAGTTAACTTTTTAGGGCTGAATTTTGGATTCAAATAAATTTGTGAGTTTACTATCTTGCCATGTATGTAATTCCATCAGATCTGATTTTTTTGGGTAAATTTTTTTTTGAATATTGCATAGATATGTACTGCTTAAAACAAAGCAAAGGAGTAGGTTCAGTAAGACCCCTTTTTGGCCCCAAAATATAGCAATTTTACAAAATTGTTTAAATGTAAACTATTAGTTATTTTTTGGAAGATATAATGCCTCTGCTACATAGATATGGGCTGTTTTTTGGCATTACAACGTACTTATATTGTGTACTTGCATCATTAAGTCATGCTAAATTACTGAAATCTTCACAATTTCAGCATTTCAGTTAAATTTCAGACGGTTTCCGTCTTAAATGAAAGTGGCCGCATTAGTGTTCATTCTTGATATTGAAATGTCAGTTGTGTTTAATGATAATACATAAGATATATAAAGGTCGAGGATGAACACGGATGCGGCCAATTTCATTTTTGACAAAAACCATTTGAAAAGAGACATTTTTTGGCATATTTGATAGATTTTTCATATTTAAGCTTGAATCGGAGCGTTTTTAATGAGTGAATCAGTTAAAATCTTTCACTAAAAATTATTGAATCAATTGAAATAGACATTTAAGCGTTTAAAAAGTGTCCAAAATCTTGCGTCAGATGAACTTGAAATTTGAGGCCAAAACCGGCCCTTACCGGACCTTTGTTTTTATGATCCCAATACAAATGAAAGCAATCTTTCCCTTGCAGTGGTCACAAGCACTTTATTGTTACATTTACTAACATAGTGAGTTTACTTTTTCATTTTGGTACAGTGAAATTTGTCAGAATTACATAATTTGGACTTAGAAATAGGTGAAATTGTACTTGTCCAAACTCTTGTTGTAATGCTTTAAGATCTGCATCTAACTTTTTGTTTTGCTACATTGGTGTATAATGAAGACTGCCGATCAAGTTCATGATTTGTTCTGGTTTAATTACCGCCTTTTGACAGAAAAAAAATTAAAGAAAATTATACTTTGTAACACTTAAAAATTAATGTATACTTTTATTTGCAAAAACATACATTTGGAAATATTGTAAACTTACTAATAATGTACTTTTGGGAAAAAATTATTTAAGTTTTTTCTCTTTTCGAATGCTGTTTTTATTGATTTTCTAAGGGTCGACGTCAAAGACATGAAAACAGGCCTACAGATATTGACAGATAGAAATGCAACTGAAGCAGAGAAGAACTTTTATATTGCTGCCTGTATGGACTACAGTGTAAGTATAATGCAATAGTCCCAACCTTCAACAGCTTGTATGGACTACATGTAAGTATAATGCAATAGTCCCAACCTTCAACAGCTCGTATGGACTATAGTGTCAGTATAATGCAATAGTCCCAACCTTCAACAGCTTGTATGGACTATAGTGTCAGTATAATGCAATAGTCCCAACCTTCAACAGCTCGTATGGATTACAGTGTCAGTATAATGCAATAGTCCCAACCTTCAACAGCTTGTATGGACTACATGTAAGTATAATGCAATAGTCCCAACCTTCAACAGCTCGTATGGACTATAGTGTCAGTATAATGCAATAGTCCCAACCTTCAACAGCTCGTATGGACTATAGTGTCAGTATAATGCAATAGTCCCAACCTTCAACAGCTCGTATGGATTACAGTGTCAGTATAATGCAATAGTCCCAACCTTCAACAGCTCGTATGAATTACAGTGTCAGTATAATGCAATAGTCCCAACCTTTAACAGCTTGTATGGACTACAGTGTAAGTATAATGCAATAGTCCCAACCTTCAACAGCTCGTATGGACTACAGTGTCAGTATAATGCAATAGTCCCAACCTTCAACAGCTTGTATGGACTATAGTGTCAGTATAATGCAATAGTCCCAACCTTCAACAGCTCAAATGGATTACAGTGTCAGTATAATGCAATAGTCCCAACCTTCAACAGCTCGTGTGGATTACAGTGTCAGTATGATGCAATAGTCCCAACCTTCAACAGCTTGTATGGACTATAGTGTCAGTAAAATGCAATAGTCCCAACCTTCAACAGCTTGTATGGATTACAGTGTCAGTATAATGCAATAGTCCCAACCTTCAACAGCTTGTATGGACTATAGTGTAAGTATAATGCAATAGTCCCAACCTTCAACAGCTCGTATGGACTATAATGTCAGTATAATGCAATAGTCCCAACCTTCAACAGCTCATATGGATTACTGTGTCAGTATAATGCAATAGTCCCAACCTTCAACAGCTCGTCATGTAGCTTTATCACTCTGATGCAACTATAAGCACAATCAATCAGTTAAGGTGGCTCGGCCCTTTAACAATGCGCATATTTTAACGCATGTTTCTTACGACGAGTGCCTTGGAAACTGTCGCTTTGAGGGGTCGTCTCAAAAATAGCTTTGACGACCTTGGAACGCGGGCGTGTATGAAAGCACCCTTGACGATGTAAACAAGTGTTGCAAAACAGGAAATACGAACGGTCAGAAATTCAGAGTGCTTTCTTCATTTTTTGCATAAGAGTCTAAAAGGAGAGAAATATACACGATTTAAGCATAACATTAAAAAAAGAATATATAAATACTGACAGTCACATGTATGACGACGACGGTATTTAGTGCCGCTTCGCTCCCAAAACGCATTCTCATCTTACACGGTCGCCCCTTGGGTCCGTTCGTACCATATTTTGAATTCATTTAAATACCTATAATCTAATATAATAAATCCTCGAGGCTAGTGTTTCTATTTTTATGATAGTTTTCTATTACTTATTTTGCTGAATTGTTATTTTGTTGATTTCGATTTTCTGTTGTATCTATCAATATGTCAACCGAGTTCATATTAAAAAAAAAAGAAACATCAAAATTAAAACTAAAATAATTGAATCAGAGCAAGTGTTATTATAATATATATCTCTGTAATAGACTAATGATGGATCATACAACTTATTTCACTGAAATGATTAATTTTTTTTCCTGCAGAAATAAAACGACATTTCAATAATTTGCTGTTTTCCGCCTTTTCATGAAGATGAAAATTGATCAATCGGGGCAGATCTAGCCATTTTAAAAGGGGGTTCCTAACCCAGGACAAAAAGGGGGTGTTCCAACTATATTTCCCAATTCAAAAGCATTGATCGTCTAAAAGGGGGGTTCCAATCACTGGAACCCTCCCCTCTGGATCCACCAATGTTAAATAACCGGGACTGGCCTAGTATTCCGACATATCGGTCTGATATAATTCTTCAATACTGCATGCTTTGCGGAGGACCGCCAAATTTTTGGTTTCACCATGTCGTGATTTTGCTAGGACACACACCCGCAGCATGCCGGGCAGTCTCAAACACTACTAAAGACTTTATATACAAAAAAAACTATACTACTACTAGGTTCAGGAAAAGTTTGGACTGCAATTTAAAAACTCCGCCCAGTACACAGGAACACGTCTATATTAGCCGGTGATATTGGCAACTTTAACTTCTATCTTAATTTTTGACATGCTTTTTTAAAAGGTAAGCTAATAAGGAAAGTTCTTGATTAAAAACAATATAGTGGAGTGATGTCATTGCGGCAAAAATGTGAATGACAATTTTGTTTGTGAACACTGATTTGGTCTTACCGTAGGAAAGAAATGTATAACTAATCATCAATCTATGCGTGATGATAAAATGAGATGGTGTTTTTATTTATAATATTGAATTTTAAATTTGAACTTTGGTGGATAGTTGTTTCATTGGCCATCATACCACATCTGCTTATTTTCATATCGTATGGTTAACATAGAAATGTGACTAATCTGACAGATGATCCTTTGATTATACAGGGTGTTCAAGCAGCTGGGTGTATATACGAAGCCTCGAAGGGTAAAAAGGGGAAATTTTGCCTTTACATGCACCAACTTGACCAAGCATAATTGTCCATTCATTTTCTTATGCCAGTCCATATATCTAGCTCCTCTTACTTTGCATAACTTTCATAATTGATACTAATCCGTATTATGCTTGAAATATTTGCAAGTGACCATTCAGTATGCACAAATTAAATTTTCATTATGTGAAATATATAAAAAAAAAAAAAAAAAAAAAGTAATTTCTGGGACTTTTATTTGTTTGACTTTGTGGTATATCGATTTTTGGTAATTGTTGAAGTCCATACGGGGACATAATTGTTATCTTCTATGTAAATTGGTCTCTGGTGAAGAGTTGCCTCATAAACAATGATACCCATCCTCCTACTGTTTATACCCCACACTACGAAATTGCGCAGGGTATAATGTTTTTGACCCGTCTGTCAGTCAGTCAGTCTGTCTTTCCTGTTTCTTGTCATCACAACTCCTCTCAAACCGCCCAACAAAATTTCATGAAACCTTTTTAGATAATAAGGACATACTATGTAAATATATGTGCATATCAACAGGAAATTACGATCCTTTTTATCTAGGAGTTACGCCCCTTTGAACTTATTTGCTGCTGTATACTACTGCAGCAGCTTGTCATCGCAACTCCTCTGAAATCACACTACAGAACTTCATGAAACTTTGTAGATAATAAGGACATACTATGTAGATGTGCATATCGACAGGAAATTATGATTCAAAATTTTTTTCGTATATCATTTTTTTCTTAGTTATTTTATTTCTCCAGTGACAATGTGGGAACTCACTGCCAAATCGGGACCGGCTTCAGTTATTCGCAATATAATCAACCAATGAGCCCGCATCCTATGTCTCACTCTGTAACAATCATCCCATTAACCAAATATTTTGAAACATATTTAGAATTCAAGAAACAGACAAATCCATGAAAATGAGGTTAAGTTCAGATAAACCCTACAAGACAGACATATTTGTTTTTAATTTGTACATAAATCACCCATTAGTTTTCTCATTTGAGTTCATTTGTCATTTGAGGCCTTTAAAACCAACTATACAGAATAAGTTTTACTCATTGTTGAAGTCCGTATGGTGACCTAAATGTATTAGTCATTTCTGTGTTATTTGGTCTCGTGCGTCTCATTTACAATCATATCACATCCTCTTATTTGATATTTTAATTTGTTATAATACATTTAATAATCATTTCATACGCCAAATATACATGATGATGACCTATTGATTACAATATATCATATTGAAAGAAGACTTACTGTTGACCAATGAACCATACAAATGATTATGTGGTCAATGACAATTGCCAGACAGAATTGTAAATTATTGCACTCAAATAGTTTATCTACTACATGTACCTTTAAGTATTTATCATTTTTGAGTATCTGTCTGACATGTTGACGACAGACAGTAAAACAGGCGTAAAAAAAAAGGCTCAACTAAATCAAATATTTGAAAGATGATTGATTTTATTCCTCTAATGTCTATGAGATCAACTTTATAAAACATTTATTAATATTGTTAATTTCAATGTACTATTATATATGTTAGTATTGTTGCCATTTACACATCATGTACATGTACAATAATTAGCTGATCAGCTCTATATTTTCATTATTTTTATTCCCCTTCAGTGTTTTTTTATAAGACTCGATATATATAAATGATCTGTATTCATCATTGGGACAGGCAGGTGAAGTAGGTCCTTTTGATTGGATTTTTTTAAGGATTTTGACAGCACTAAAGCATATACATGTACATGTAGTTCCAATTTATAGTTGATCTTATCTCCTTAAATGGATTGTGGCAACACATATTGCATATACATGTAGAATGTTGTTCTTAAGTTTCAGCACTGTACACATAGTTTCCGGTTGCAAGACTAGAATATGATACTGGCTTCTCATGAAATTCAGACTTCTGTCAGTACTTGGCCAATAGTTTCCAAGTAAAGTTAAACATTCCAAGATCACTCCTTCCATTTGCATGTACATGTACAAATTTACTTGCAGCCTGAAATTAAATATCAGAGTAATTCTAACAGAAAATCAACAAATTATTGACATTCAAAAGCATATAGATATAGACTAGTTCATAATGGGTCATGTGTCCATGGGACACAGATGAGCAGCCGCTTGCATATAAAGAATGAAAAGAGTAACACCACCCAAATTTGTACTTGATCTGAGTGTTGTTGTAGTAAGCATTGCATATAAGTTTCAAAAAATTTGGATGAAGCAAACTTGTGTTAAAGAAAGGAACAAAAATTCAACATTTTTTTAATTTGTAAAGGGCATAACTCTAGATAAGTAAAAGCGACCCCATCAAAAATTCAAACTTCATGTGGTAATAACCATATATATGCATTAATTGTGTATAAGTTTCATAACATTGGTAGAGGCAAACTGAAGTTAGAGAACAGAAACCAAATTTGGGACATACATGCAAGTTTGATAAGACTGACAACGCAAGGGTAAAACTAAATGCCCCTGCCGCTATGGTGTAAAAATAATGAAGAATTTGTGGTGATCAATAATGAGCAAACAAAATATAATTACATGCACAAGTGTAAATAGAAATTTTGTTTCTATAGGTTGAATAAAAACTTCTTGCTGTTCGGCTGCCTTCAATTCTGAAATGCAGCTCAGTCCTCATGCTGAGGCTTCTTGTACCCTGTTTGGAATAAAGGATACACAAATTTTGTATTTATTAAAAAAAATACTATTCACAAAACAGTAATGATTTTTTCAACTCAAAATACACAGTACCTGGCCAAAAGTATTTGTCCCCTGCATTTTTTTGCTATATATTTCATATAAAAACACATTTCTTCAAAAAAAAAAATTGAGGGCATTTATAGTTGGATTTTTATCTACGAGGCCTTAAAACAAGCAGAATGGTCTAAATTAATATGTATTTATTTGATAATGGGTTCGTTTGCATGTGTTTTTGTATTCCCTTGAGAACACAATAAATATTTTCTATTGGTACCAGGTTGCTTAAAATTGGGAACAGTATATCTAACTAATTCCTGCTTAAAATCAATCCAAAATATTTTTTTTTTGAAAAATGTAGTTTTATATGCAATATACATGAACAGCTAAAAATCTGAAGTGACAAATACTTATGGTCACACTCTGTACATGTTTAACCCTGATACTATTATTACTATAGACCTTATGAAATTTTTGTGTACCTTACAGATTTTTTTTAATTTTTTTTTTTTTTGGGGGGGGGGGGGGGGGGGTTAATGGTAAACAAATTGTGGTTGATCAAGAAGAATCGTTCGATTAAAGGTATTTCCTCTTACTGTAGGGTTTATCATTAATAAATTAGGCCTTTTATATCATATTCTCAAGAAAACAAACAAGTCAATCAAACCCCTTGTCAGATGACCTTAATTGAGGGGGTGGACAGGGGTAAGGAGACAGGGGGTTGAGGGATCAGAGAAAAAGGGGTATCTTGGTAATATATTTTGTCATTTTTATTTTGTCTTGGGGATGGAAGTATTGAAGTAAGAGAAGAATATTTTAGGATAAAAGGGAAGGGAAATATATTTGGGGCTGGGAGTAGAAACTGTCCGAGGGAAGTTATGGGGTACCCCACATACATGTGACCCTAACTTGGCTACTAAATTAGATATTACAAATGATGATTAAAAAGACTAATTCATTGACACTAACGGTAGCGTAAACATGACAGTTGTGGTGCTTCATAGTAGATGTCATCCCCTCCTCTTCGGCCGTTTGCACACGGATATTTTTCAAAACTGGCCAGACATGTTTACAACTTGTCTTTAAAGGGTAAAATAAACACATAAATAAGATAGCAGCTATAACGACTAAACATGGAACAGAAATTGAGCCCGTGCAAGGTTTCAGCCGCAGTGATTTTTAACAGTAGCGGGTATTTTGAGACAACCCCCAAGTTTGTATTTTTCGTGATACTGATAACATTTGGCTGCCTTATATATCGAAATCTATGTTTTCTTATGTAATAACTCTACCTTCATCGTTGTATATTCGCCACAATGTCTGTTATGCATGTACATGGCCGTATTCATCAATGTAGTATGCTGCTCGGCAATGGCGACCTTGAAATTCCTCTGGTCCGATAATGGCGCCAAATTAGAGGGAAGCAACTCGCGCCAGACAAAATTACCGTATTTCACCAAAGTAATCAAAATTTTGCTTTTTGATAACAAACAGTAATACGATAACCACATTTAAATTCAGCCATCGTTTATTTATATAATTACAAACACTATTTTATTAAAGCCATCAATAAAAAATTCACAATTAAGTAATTAATGAGTGCATTGAAATCAGACCTTATGGGGTAGAGGGGTCAAACCAAAGCTCGTAACTTTTTTAAAAGTCTGGTGACCCCCATTTCATTTTACCTTAAAATGCTCGAAAAGTTCATAGCTTTGACATATCTGTTTTTAAAAAAAATCTACCGGGGAAATTTTACGAAAAATCGATTAAACCAATATTTTTTGCCTTAAACTAGAATTAGAAAATGCAAAATTAGACATTAATCTGAAAATAAAAGGATTTTTAAGTCAAAAACAACCAAGGGAAAGGTTTACATTTCAAATTCTAATGTTTTTTCACATAAAAATCATACTGACTTGGTTTTAAAAGTCTTTGAATTTGATGTAACCGTTATTGTTGAAAGGGTGGACATGTTTGGAAATAGGGTCAAAATCGCACATTTCGCTTCAATTTGAGGGGAAAACGAGCCTGGTGACCCCCTTTTTTCTTTGCATTTTTGGATTCAGCATAAAAAAATCTACAGAATATGTGAAAATAAAAAAAATCTACCGGGGGTCACTATTGGGGTGAGCCACCTTAAGAGATAACTGTATTGTATTTGAAGCTTTGCGGACATCCATCGGTAGTTTTACTGTCGCAAATTTAGTTTACCTGGCGACGCGCAAAGCTTCAAATACAATACAGTTATCTCTATTCTAATGAAAAACAAGTACGGTACATAATTCAATTTCAATCATTATTTCAGTGTAAAATTTTCATTAAAGAAAATTCCGCGAAAAAGATGTTATCTTCTTTGGCCCCTAAACTAGGTGACGTCATAGGTATGCTTCCGGCGTCAAACGATAACACCGGGCGTTTTCTGGCTTCTTGGCCGCAATAAAATTTGATAAAAAGATGATTTCTAGGTGCAACATGTGAGTTTTTTTAAATAAATACAACATCACATGCAGTTCTGTGAGTAATAACACATGTATTTTCATCAACAAAGAAAGTCATTTTTTTACTCAGTTAAATTAAACAATGAGTGATAGATTTCTCTTAGAAGAAATTTAAAGGTCCCAGTGAATAAACTACACAGAGAAACATAGCTATTGTATTTATTGAATGGGACAATAGAACAGACAAAAGTTTAAATACCTTGACCAAGAGGAGATGACTGAAAACTTTCATTTGGATAGCAATAAGGTTTACATTAATTCAACAGCAACCCTATGACAAAAGCATCCAAAAACTTTCTTGATATACATGTATGTTTTTGGAATTGATTTTGTGGGAAAATCTGTGATCTTTTTCAACTGACTTCTAAAAACACAATTTTCCAATACTGTGGATTCATTAATTTTCCTTTGTATAGATTTTCTTAGATTCATGAAAACTTGCATTTTTTGTGGATATATATGATTTTTTGGTTTTGTTAAAGTCTGCACACAAGTCTATAGACAATTTGTAATTTGTTGAACATTTAAATTTTAGGTTCACATGTTCCAACAGAATCAACAAAAATTGTATCCTATGAATAATAATGAATTCATAAAGCCTCTCTTTCATTTGAAATCTTTATATAATTTTAATAGTAACATATATTGATTGTGTTTTTTTATGGTATTTTAGAAAAATAGTAAGGATTATTCAGTAACAGATATTGATGATAGTGATGAAAAAACTGGCGGAAAGTCTTCTCTGAAAGCTCTTGGAAGTGGTATGCCCACAACTGTTGGTGTGAGTGGAGAAGTATTCAGTGGAACCTTTACAGTACAGGGAGGTAAATTATAAAACTAAAGGGAGCTAACTATTACAGTTGTAACAGGATTGCTTCCCTTGTTTAGAAAATTATTAGCCAGTAGTTAGAGGTTTAGCTAGGGACGTACTTCTTTTAGCTCAGTCAGTAAGAGCACTGCCTTGAAACACTGAGGTCTTGGGTTCTATTCTTGGAGGAGACCATGTGATTTTCTATTAAGAATAGTGCTCTACTTTTACACAGGAAAGGGAGGTAATTATGTAAGTACAGGGAGGTAAATTGTGAACTGTTAATAAAAACCTCTTTGTAGGTAGTTTTATTTTAACATTGAGAAATGGAATTCACCATTGGGGACACCAAAATCAAGGAAACCAAACATAGGATAAAAACATGTTAGTTTTATGGTTAATGACTGTAATCCCCCTTTTTTGCCAGGGAGCTGAAATATTATATTCCACACAGTTATATTTTATAATATGGTTTGTCTTCATTATATCACTTTTATTTTTCTAGGTGAAGAAATTTTCAAGGAACTTGATTTCGCTGTTACTGGAATAAAGGATGCATATGCTATTGGTCAAGGATTGTCAGAGGTTGGAGCCAAACTTTTAGGAGAGAAGTTAGCCAATATGACAGTTGGTGACATTGAAACATTAATGGACTTCAAGAACGTTGATCCAATATTGGTGGCCCAGCTTATGAAAGATTTGAGAGACTTAGCAAAGGCATTGGTATGTTTTTTATGCCCCATTTATGGCCATTATGTTTTCTGGTCTGTGCGTCCGTCCGTTCGTTCGTCTGTTCGTCCCTCTTCAGGTTAAAGTTTTTGGTCAAGGTAGTTTTTATACGCCCATTTACGGGACGTATTATGGTATACCTCTGTCCGTCTGTCCGTCCGTCTGTCCGTCAGTCCGTCTGTCTGTCCGTCGTCAACATGTCGGACGGACATTAACTCAAAAAAGCTTAAACCAATTTGCATTAAACTTTGGTGAATTGTTTATATCTATTGCCGTGAGCTCCCTTTGATTTATATAAATTTTAGATTTTACGTTTACGAGTTTTTTTCATTAAAAAAGGGGGGATTTTCCAGTTTTCGGACAATAACTCAAAAATGCTGTCAGCAATTCACATGAAACTTAGGTGAATTGTTTATATCTATTGATGTAAGCTCCCTTTTGATTTTTATAAATTTCTAATATGACATTGAGAATTAATTGAACTTTATTTGTTTATAGACTGACAACAGATTTACTAAGTATAGTGCAACAGCACAGTGTATTGCACAACAGCAAGAAATCTTTAATTGAATATAAATTCAATTCATATAACCAATTTCAAGTTCTTTGACTACATTTATTCAGAAACCTATTATATGTCAAATATTTAATTACAATCCAAATTCAGACCAGTATCAAGCTTGAATATTGTGTCCATTTTTGCCCCAACTGTTCAGGGTTGGACCTCTGCGGGCGTATCCAGCTGTGCTCAGCGAAGCAGTTTATTGATCAAGTTGAAATCCAATCAACTTGAAACTTAGTATACATGTTCCTTATGATATGATCTCTCTAATTTTAATGCCAAGTTAGAGTTTTTACCCTATTTTCACGCTCCACTGAACATAGAAAATGATATTGCGGATGGGGCATCTGTGTACTTGGGACACATTCTTATTGATAATGGGTCAGCATAAGACTGTGTTAATATATCTGTTCAATTTTAGAATTTAAATAAAAGGACATATGGGATTTATAAGTCAATGAGACAACAACCCTATGGTAAAAACATCCAAAAGACATCTAAAGGGCTAGCTTTCCTGCTTATATTTTATTATTGGTTTCAATAAAAATTAAGATGATAATTTTATCAATATGAGTCAAGTACTAGAAGGAGTACCACTTGGTAATTTTCACCGAAGTTATTGCCTTTGGAGAATGAACTACATGGAAAACAGAATATATCGTGATTGTACTAATCCTTGCAATTGTTGAAGTTTTCAATAACTTGATATGCAAGGTTTGTAATACCAATTACCCAGGGTATCTTATTTAATTTTGAAAACAAGTGCTGTTTTTGTGAGTTATTTCCCTTGGAAATGTTAACTTTATGGAAAGTCAAAACCTACATGTAAACACTCATTAGCGCTACAAAGCTGTATTTTTTTTGGTGGTGTACACTTAAATCATGGAATAAAGTAGGTTATATAATAAAAAAAGAAAATAATATTTAATAGAGATGATCTTCGGTATTCATTATGGTTTTTTCTATTTTCTAATTTTAGTATTCTGAGTTCCTGACTAAGCTACTGTCCAATGGTGATGAAGTGTTCAAATCCTTTGACTTTACACTGGGGGGAGACTTTAGTTTCCCTAAACAGGATATAACACTGTTTAAATACAGTATCCACATGTTAGTGGGTGGAATTATACCAATGCAGTTCTGTAAGTAATCGTAAATTTATTTGTATGTTCCAGTCCAAACATATATGTTGTTTTTAACCAAAGTATATTGCATATTTCCAGCTAAATATCTTTAATATTAATACTTACAGTTAATATGTTTATCCTTTTAAAGTTCTTCTTCTGAGTATGATTAAATAATCCATAGATTCAATACTGTGGATTCATTATGATTTGTTGGATACCAATTTTCATGGATTCAATGGGTACAGGTTAAACACAAATTTAAATCTTCAACAAACTATAAATTTTCTATAGGCTTGTATGTAGACTTTTGCAAATCCACAAAAATACAAGTTTTCCTCAATCCATGAAAATTTATACTCAAGAAAATAAATAAATCCACAGTATAACACTTTTACAAGAGCTTTAAAAAATATAGAAATTTATAGATTTTTCTGACCTTGTGAAAAATTACAAATAAACCAAGTTTTCTCCTATTTTTAGACACCTTGGTTAAAGCACCAGTGTGTGTAATCTTCATCATTTAATATTCATTGTTTGTTTAATTGTTTTGTACTGTGTACAAAACAATATGGCTGCTCTTAATAAAAATACATATTATTTGGATTGAATTAAAGACTAATATAAATAAGAAGATGTGGTATGAGTGCCAAAGAGACAACAATATGCATGTTTTTAGTAGTTTTAGAAGAAATGTTGCTAAAAAATTGGAACTTCAAATTAGCATGTACTGTGGATTTATTATTATTAGTGTGATTCACAATTTTCGTCAATTTCATGGGAATAGGTAAACCATGAATTTAAATGTTCAACAAAGTACAACTCCATATGTTTGTATGCAGACTTTGGCAAATCCACAAAATCAAATATCCACGAAAATGTGATTTTTCCTCAATCCATGAAAAATTGTTACCAGCAAAAATAAATGACAGTAAATATTTTATTGAAGCAACTTTACATTTAGTAAGACCCTAGGAACATAATTTCTACACAGGATCTTATGATAATACAAAATTATGTTTTTATGCCTCCGCGACAAAATGTTGGGGGGACATATTAATTTACCCCTGTCCATCTGTCCGTCTGGATTAGGATACATTGTAACATAAATTGGATTTTTTCCTTTGATGTTTTTATGAAATAATTTGCTTAAAAAATGTGGTGAGGGAAAACCATGGTATATTATATGCAAATTTATGTTGTACCATACTTTGCTAATTAAATATGCAACTCGACTAGAATCCAAAGGAAAAAAGGCGGAGCTTCAGCCATGGTATAACATATTCATTTTCATGTTATTCCATGGCTGAAGCTCCACCTTTTTTTTTAAATGTATCCGCCTCTAAAATATTTAGGAAACTGTAAAACATACTAAAAGGTCAAGATCTTCATTTGTTTTCATTTTATAAGAAAAAGCAATAAATTATGTGTACCACATTTCAAGAAACCCTTTTCAAACTATATAGGATTGTTACGAATTCCCTTTATTTTGGAAACAATTACTAAATGTTTCTTCTTTCAGTTTTGAAAAAAAATAAAATGTAAAACTGTCATTTCCTTTGCGAAAATTTCGATTTAAAAAGGGGGGTACCTATACAAAAAGGAATAAATATCGGCTACAAATATCTGTGAAAAAACACGATTAGGAGACGTACACTATCTACGCGCCCGGATCTGCCACTGTTAAAATATTGTTTTATCATTAAAATTGTGTTTTAATAAATAATCTAATAAAATAACGGAAGAAAAGCATTTTTCAATTATTAGTAGATGAAAATTCTGTAAAATATGATTAATTTGTATGATACATTGAAAAAAAAAAAACAATTCTTACCGTCATTAGAATAATTATTTAATCCTTGTCGCTGGAATCCGACATTTTTGTTTACCTCAGTCTGATGACATTATGAAATTATCTGGGCCTACAATCATACACGGGGCGCAAAACTAAAAAAAATCGGGAAAATCCGACATTTTCTTTACTATCTGCAAATTCAGGGGTTCTATTGCATGAAATAAACAGACGATCTTACACGAAGCGCAAAAGTGACTTGCGCGAGCTTCCATTTCATTGGATAAAACTGTACGTGATCAATTTCCAATATTAGTTGAAGGTCTTGAAGCTGTCAATCATTGTATTTATATTACAAATTTTATATACCATGTGTCTTACTCATTAACATATTTAAACAAACTCATCCTTCGGATTCGTTTGTTTAAATATGTTAACTCGTAAAAACCATGGTATATATAGTACTTGTTTGTCCGGCTATCTCCTCCTTAAGTTTTGGAGGTACAACTTTAATATTTTGTAGGATGTTCGAACACATAATGAAGGTGTGCATGGCCACAGGATTTTGATTTTTTAGCTCACCTGGCCCAAATGGCCAAGTGAGCTTTTCTCATCACTTGGTGTCCGTCGTCTGCCGTCAGCGTGAACTTTTACAAAAATCTTCTCCTCTGAAACTACTAGGCTAAATTTAACCAAACTTGGCCACAATTATCATTGGGGTATCTAGTTTAAAAAATGTGTCCGATGACCCGGCCAACTAAGCAAGATGGCCACCATGGCTAAAAATAGAACATAGGGGTAAAATGTAGATTTTGGCTTATATCTCTGAAACCAAAGCATTTAGAGCAAATCTGACAGGGTAAAATTGTTTATCAGGTCAAGATCTATCTGCCCTGAAATTTTCAGATGAATCGGACAATCGGTTGTTGGGTTACTGCCCCTGAATTGGTAATTTTAAGGAAATTTTGCCGTTTTTGGTTATTATCTTGAATATTATTAGAGATAGAGATAAACTGTAAACAGCAAAACTGTTCAGCAAAGTAAGATCTACAAATTAGTCAATATGATCAAAATGGTCAGTTGACCCCTTAAGGAGTTATTGCCCTTTATAGTCAATTTTTTACAATTTTTCGTTAATTTTTGTCATCTTTTACAAAAATCTTCTTCTCTGAAACTACTGAGACAAATTTAACCAAACTTGTCCATAATCATCATTAGGGTATCTAGTTTTAAAAATGTGTCCGATGACCCCCCCGCTAACTAAGATGGCTGACATGGCTAAAAATAGTACATAGGGTAAAATGCAGTTTTTGACTCATCTCTGAAACCAAAGCATTTAGAGCAAACCTGATGAGATAAAATTGTTCATAATGTCAAGATCTATCTGCCCTAAAATTTTCAGACCAATCAGGCAACCCGTTGTTGGGTTGCTACCCCTAAATTGGTAATTTTAAGAAAACTTTGCAGCTTTTTGTTATTATCTTCAATATTAATATAGATAGAGATAAACTGTAAACAGCAATAATGTACAGCAAAGTAAGACCTACAAATAAGTCAGCATGACCAAAATGGTTAATTGACCCCTTAAGGAGTTATTGCCCTTTATAGTCAATTTTTAACAATTTGCATAAATTTTGTAAATATTTGTAAATTTTTACAAAATATTTTCCTCTGTAACTATTGGGCAAAATTCATTATAGATAGAGATAATTGTAAGCAGCAAGAATTCTCAGTAAAGTAAGATCTATAAACACATCACCATCACCAAAATATAATTTTGTCATGAATCCATCTCATCCTTTGTTTAATATGTACATAGACCAAGGTGAGCGACACAGGCTCTTTAGAGCCTCTAGTTTCAAATATTCTGAAAATGACAGTAGTCAATTTTTTGGTACTAGCTGCATAAAGAGATCATGGTTTGTCTGGCTATCTCCTCCTACAGTTACATCATCATACATAGTGTTAAATTTATAATTTCCTATGGTCAGGCGGGGCCATCAGACAGCTTACCCATTTCAAGTTGTATGCCAACATCACTGTTTGTCAAATCTAAATTATGTGGAAGTATACTCATGCATATGGCAGAGCAGAAAGAAGGGGGAGGGGGGCATTGTCCATATCTAGTTAACCACACAAAGACTCTTATCAATAAAACATAATTATAAAATAACAATGCTTAGTACGTTATGCTTACTTTAGGTATGTTTCATAGTAGGTTAAGATTTTGGGAAATAAGAGTAGCATCCAGGAAAGTTTGTTGTTATTTCCAATGTGAGACTAAATTTTAATGTAAGTTTTAATAAAATTTCAGCATTTGGTGCTGGAGCATACTACGGAATGAAGTTTGAAATTGCAGCTAAGGTGTTAGAAATGAAGGCTATATGTGGTGTAGAACCTTATGCTGGAGTGACTGTCTATGGTGAACTAGGTATTGGATTTTTACTGTATGGAAAACTCCGTTTAGAGGGAAGAATTATGGACTTGCGTTTCCCAACAACAGCTGAGATTACATTCAATAAGTTCCCTCTAGATGTTGGGTGAGTAGCAAATATATTTTTATTGCCTATAATTGCTTACATCCACATCATTTGAACTTTGGTGGAAAGTTGTCTCATTGGCATTCATACCACATCTTCCATTTTTTTTTTAAAGAGACCTGAAAAAATAATTTTGTAGAGTTTGTTTTGACTTTGCAGATGCATTAAATGTAGAAGAAGCAAGTGTTCAATAAATGTGGCTAGTGCCTCATAACTTGACCCCTTTTTGTGGTGCTGATGATTTGTGGTGACTAGTTAATTAATGTAGCTAGTGCCTCATAACTTGACCCCTTTGTGTGGTGCTGATGATTTGTGGTGACTAGTTAATTAATGTGGCTAGTGCCTCATAACTTGACCCCTTTGTGTGGTGCTGATGATTTGTGGTGACTAGTTAATTAATGTGGCTAGTGCCTCATAACTTGACCCCTTTTTGTGGTGCTGATGATTTGTGGTGACTAGTTAATTAATGTAGCTAGTGCCTCATAACTTGACCCCTTTGTGTCATGCTGATGAATATTTGCATTATCTGATCTATTCTTTACAGTCTGGTTATGTACTTGGCTCTGACCCCAATAGAGCTGAACTTGTATGCCCTGGTGACCCTAGAGGTTGATCTTGGTATTACTAGTTTTAAGAAAACTTTGTTTAAAGCTAAACTATGGTCATACAAGGCTCCAACAATTACTAAGAAACTGATCGACAACAGGAAAGATGAAGAAGACAAAACTCCTCCAGACATTTCACCATTTACTGACGATGAGATTCCAGGAAGAAGGAGAAGGGTAATATGATTTTTTTGTTTTGAACTTTTTATTTAAATGTTAAAAACTTTGCTATTTTCTAACTGCTAGGTAAAATCTTTTGAATACATTTAATTGATACATGGTGTTTCAGAAGTTGTGTAGAAAAGTGAAGAGAAAAGAGCTAAAATTGATGATAAAAAAAATCCTAATGATAAAACACTAAAGAAAATTGAAAATATAATTGAGCAACATCAGATATCTTTCAGCATTCTGAATTTCACCGTAGTCTTTAATGATAAGAATCCATAACTTACAACAAGTAACTTTCTATATTTAAATATTTAGACCACAGCAAGTTGTGAAGTGGACCAGATAGCAGGTAGAGATTATGTAGAGCCAATGTTTGAAATCGCTGTTCGTGCTGAGGATGATCGAAGTGATGTGGCTTACTTCCTTGATGTCGGAACAGTACCGGGAGGAAAAGATGTAATGGACCAGCATACTCTTGGTGGACCAAAAACATCAGTTGATGAGGCAAGTCTTTATAACATGCTTGTATCTAGGATTCAGAGGATAGATTTTTATTTTAAAGTTTTCATAATTTTATTACTTCATCAAAATTGTATGCCAAAATGAATACTTTTCTATTGCCCGGTCTTTGAGATGTCTATGCAAAGATATATATATTGTCTTGTCTTTGAGATTTGCATGTAAACATATGTATTGTCTTGTCTTTGAGATGTCTATGCAAAGATATATATATTGTCTTGTCTTTGAGATTTGCATGTAAACATATGTATTGTCTTGTCTTTGAGATGTCTATGCAAAGATATATATATTGTCTTGTCTTTGAGATTTGCATGTAAACATATATATTGTCTTGTCTTTGAGATGTCTATGCAAACATATATATATTGTCTTGTCTTTGAGATGTACATGCAAACAAATATATATTGTCTTGTCTTTGAGATGTACATGCAAACATATATATATTGTCTTGTCTTTGAGATGTACATGCAAACATATATATATTGTCTTGTCTTTGAGATGTACATGCAAACATATATATATTGTCTTGTCTTTGAGATGTACATGCAAACATATATATATTGTCTTGTCTTTGAGATGTACATGCAAACATATATATATTGTCTTGTCTTTGAGATGTACATGCAAACATATATATATTGTCTTGTCTTTGAGATGTACATGCAAACATATATATATTGTCTTGTCTTTGAGATGTACATGCAAACATATATATATTGTCTTGTCTTTGAGATATACATGCAAACAAATATATATTGTCTTGTCTTTGAGATATACATGCAAACAAATATAATATCTTGTCTTTGAGATATTAACTTGTATAAAGGAAAACCAACTTTTTATGAATGCCTAACAGTGATTTAGTTTTAAGCCAAGGACCAGATCTGTCAGTTAACATCCTGGATAATTATATAAATCTATACAGAAAGAGGATCACTGCGACCTTAATCATCTGTGGATTCATTTTAATGGGTACCAATTTTTAATGTATTTTCATTGATACATGATTTTGTTGTTTAAGAAAAATTCTGCATGCTAGAGCTTTAATGTAATTTGTATTACATTGAACATATGTACTTGTAGTTCACTTAAAACAATGAAATCCGCAAAAAAACATTTCTCCATGAATTTGAGATGAATCCACACTATATTTTAGAGAAGAAAGTTTCCAGTTAGTATGTTTAAGGGCCAAGATGTAATGGATACTGTTTGATGTTAAATGAGCAACATAATTAGCTGGTACACGAAGTCTTATTGACACTAAGTCTAGTTAATTTTTTATGTTGTTTTTTCAGAGACTTAGTGCTACTGGAGTTCCTCTGTATTTTACAATGTATGCACAAAATGACGCTGGTGAGCGCTCCATGGCAACATGTGATTTAAATACATATGATGTAACTCTTCCCGGTGGACGATTCACAGAAGACTTTTTATCAACCAGTAATCCAGCCGTGATGAAGGCATCTGTTGTTGTTTATGAAGACTCAGATATAGAGTTGACACAAGTAGGATTGGGATACGGAAAAGATGTGTGGGGCGATCAAGTCATTCCATGGAACACTGTCAATGTGAATCCTGATGCCTATGTACCACCAGATCTAAGTAAGTAATTGAGTGCCTCTGTAGAGGATCAAGTGATTCCATGGAACACTGTCAATGTGAATCCTGATGCCTATGTACCACCAGATCTAAGTAAGTAATTGAGGGTCTCTGTAGGGGATCAAGTAATTCCATGGAACACTGTCAATGTGAATCCTGATGCCTATGTACCACCCGATCTAAGTAAGTAATTGAGGGTCTCTGTAGGGGATCAAGTAATTCCATGGAACACTGTCAATGTGAATCCTGATGCCTATGTACCACCAGATCTAAGTAAGTAATTGAGTGTCTCTGTAGGGGATCAAGTAATTCCATGGAACACTGTCAATGTGAATCCTGATGCCTATGTACCACCAGATCTAAGTAAGTAATTGAGTGTCTCTGTAGGGGATCAAGTGATTCCATGGAACACTGTCAATGTGAATCCTGATGCCTATGTACCACCAGATCTAAGTAAGTAATTGAGTGTCTCTGTAGGGGATCAAGTAATTCCATGGAACACTGTCAATGTGAATCCTGATGCCTATGTACCACCAGATCTAAGTAAGTAATTGAGTGTCTCTGTAGGGGGTCAAGTAATTCCATGGAACACTGTCAATGTGAATCCTGATGCCTATGTACCACCAGATCTAAGTAAGTAATTGAGTGCCTCTGTAGGGGATCAAGTAATTCCATGGAACACTGTCAATGTGAATCCTGATGCCTATGTACCACCAGATCTAAGTAAGTAATTGAGTGCCTCTGTAGGGGATCAAGTGATTCTATGGAACACTGTCAATGTGAATCCTGATGCCTATGTACCACCAGATCTAAGTAAGTAATTGAGTGTCTCTGTAGGGGGTCAAGTAATTCCATGGAACACTGTCAATGTGAATCCTGATGCCTATGTACCACCAGATCTAAGTAAGTAATTGAGTGCCTCTGTAGGGGATCAAGTAATTCCATGGAACACTGTCAATGTGAATCCTGATGCCTATGTACCACCAGATCTAAGTAAGTAATTGAGTGTCTCTGTAGGGGGTCAAGTAATTCCATGGAACACTGTCAATGTGAATCCTGATGCCTATGTACCACCAGATCTAAGTAAGTAATTGAGTGCCTCTGTAGGGGATCAAGTAATTCCATGGAACACTGTCAATGTGAATCCTGATGCCTATGTACCACCAGATCTAAGTAAGTTTACAGTTACACTTAAAAAAAACTGTGGATTGCGGAAAGATTGTTATTTAATGGTTTTGCAAATGTTTGCATACAAGCCTATAGGAAATGGCCAAAATTGGATTGCTAGAGCTTGCAATAAGACATTAGGGTTCTTATTGTTGGACAAAATTAACAAAAAATTAACAAAAAATATTTTTGTGTTTGAAATTACATGAACTGATTAAAAAAGATAGATACTTAGAAATTGGAGCTTTTGTTGTGGGTGTTTTACTTGGATGTTTTTACAAAATAAAGTTTTATAAATGCTCAACATGAAAAGGACAGTTAATAAAAATTAAGGTTTTAAGTTATTTGAAACAAAATTAAAGGTACATTTCAGACACATTTAAAAACAATAGTTTAGTAATCATTGCATATATTTGCTTAACTAACAGTAAGACAATGTTTCCAGATACTATCATTATTTCTTACTAAAGAAATACCTGAAAATTAGTAAGCTAATTTATGCCAACGCTGATGATGAACTGATCAGCAATCAACTAAAATGTTTTCATTTACACATATTTTTTTAAGATTGACAAACATTTCCAACAATGTTTAATTTTTTGTTATAAAATTTTGATGGAAATAAATAATAATTGAACATGTATAAGGTAACTTATCACTTTTTGAATATTTTTTATTTAGGTAATGACCCACATAACCATAAAGTTATGGAAATGTTCACAGACTTCAGAATAGGTCGACTGATTGCACCATTAGGAGGGGCTGTATCCAGGGAAGCTACACATGGGGATTGTGCTAAAAGGTGTGCAGATATGCCAAAAACCAAATGTATGAGCTTCAATTATGACTTTTTGAATGCTACATGTGAGCTGCTGGAAGGAATAGAAGGTCATCACTATAAGCTGGCACAGGCTGGATTGTATCAGCACTACGAAAGACTTGGTATTGGACAAATCTTGAGTTTTGATTATAATACTTTGTGGCTGACCCATAATAAGACACATTACTTCAACTTCCGTATCATAAACGATTTAGGATTTGAGAGTATTATTTCCACCCCGGGTGTTATGGTGGATATTACACCTCCAACTACAGGTGAGTTATCTTTTTAAAAGGAATTCAAATTAAAAAATGGTTGTAAATTTTGAAGAAAAAAAATATTTATGTCACAACTTATAGTTCATGGATTAAATACGATTTCTCCTACAGATTTAGTAGTAAATTAATCATACATCATATTATATTTAAGGTCCTATATACAACAGCACAATTGATTATTTGGAACTGGTAGATTGCAATGCAAAAATAATACCAACCGATAGACAAGACTTCCTAATTTGGTGTAGAGGTGAAAATTCAGCAATTAAAAATCACAGGTATATATTATTGTTCTGTTGGAAGCAATTCTCAGTATATGAAAAATGTATAAAACCATGTACTCTATCTTGATAAGGATTTCAAGGAATTTTGTGAAAGAAAAAAGAAAACAAAATGATATGCCATTTTTAAAATGTCTCTATAATTTTGATGTTGGTCTGTAAATCTTATACCCCTTTGATTCTACAGTACATGTGACCACATGATACTATGTTCTAGACATGGTTTCACATTTTCCATCAATTCTTTCTTCATTTTTTCAACAAAACTTATGTTACTACAGTAAAATCTGTATGAACTGGCCAGCTACTGGACTATGAAAGCAAATAGGTAGTTTTGGACAGTTTGTTCACACTTTAGATCGGCAGGAATTTATTGGCTTCTGATTAGATATTTTATCCACTGAGCATGACATTTTTGGTGAATAATACAATTGGCTTTATACCTGCATGACATCATTTGGAAATTCCTGTTATTGGTCTTATCTAGTTTTGCAGACTATATGTAGACATGTTGAAGTTTTTCTTGTTTGTTATTGGTCTTATCTACTTTTGCAGACTATATGTAGACATATTGAAGTTTTTCTTGTTTGTTATTGGTCTTATCTAGTTTTGCAGACTATATGTAGACATATTGAAGTTTTTCTTGTTTGTTATTGGTCTTATCTACTTTTGCAGACTATATGTAGACAAGTTGAAGTTTTTCTTGTTTGTTATTGGTCTTATCTTCTTTTGAAGACTATATGTAGACAAGTTGAAGTTTTTCTTGTTTGTTATTAGTATTATCTACTTTTTCAGACTATATGTAGACATATTGAAGTTTTTCTTGTTTGTTATTGGTCTTATCTACTTTTGCAGACTATATGTAGACATATTGAAGTTTTTCTTGTTTGTTATTGGTCTTATCTACTTTTGCAGACTATATGTAGACAAGTTGAAGTTTTTCTTGTTTGTTATTGGTCTTATCTACTTTTGCAGACTATATGTAGACATGTTGAAGTTTTTCTTGTTTGTTATTGGTCTTATTTAGTTTTGCAGACTATATGTAGACATGTTGAAGTTTTTCTTGTTTGTTATTGGTCTTATCTAGTTTTGCAGACTATATGTAGACATGTTAAAGTTTTTCTTGTTTGTTATTGGTCTTATCTAGTTTTGCAGACTATATGTAGACATGTTGAAGTTTTTCTTGTTTGTTATTGGTCTTATCTGGTTTTTGCAGACTATATGTAGACATATTGAAGGTTTTTGTGTTGTTTGGTTGCTGATGAATACACACACTTCCTCTTATGGGCTCTCATTTGAGGGGGGGGGGGGGGGGTTGATCCCGGATCCCACTTATTGTTTTGTCAGATTTCTGTATCCTGTAATCATTGTAATAATAACGCTTGTAATTTCATGTGTCCCGCCCCACTTTGTTTCCCGTTTTCACGCTTAATAATTTGACTATCACATGTCACGCTTACCAAAAATTGGCCAACCCCGCATCACTCTTAGACCTAAATGAAACCCACCTCTAAGGCATAAAACTTTTCCATAGAAAACACTGAATATGTGAAAAAAATGGAGATAATGAGTATAATGAGTCAACTGTAAATATATTATTTATAGATTATAGTTGGTCATCTCAATGAGATTGATTTTTTCACTTGAGCCAGGACGGTGAAAGTGAGAAAAGCAATTGAGTTAAGATGACCAATGATAATCTGTTTATCATTTTTTTACCTATGACAAGGTTGTTAATTTCGTTGACAACGGCACATCCACCCTTAGTTTCTAGCGATAATTTTATATATCACTCTACTGTGCTGAGAAAGGGAATTATTAGTCAGTAAGATTAATGGAAAATTTCGTAAAGTAGTGATAATATATATTCTTATATCTATAAAGTATGTTGTAACAGAACATTTGTTGTACCTAAGAATTTGTACACTAACATTTGTTGTACCTAAGAATTTGAACACTAACATGAGTATAATGAGTCAACTTTAAATATATTATTTATAGATTATCGTTGGTCATCTCAATGAGATTGATTTTCTCACTTGAGCCGGGACGGTGAAAGTGAGAAAAGCAATCGAGTTAAGATGACCAATGATAATCTGTTTATCGGTTTTTTACCTATGACGACGTTGTTAATTTCGTTGACAACGGCACGTGCACCCTTAGTTTCTAGCGATAATTTTATATATCACGTACTCTACTGTGCTGAGAAAGGGAATTATTAGTCAGTAAGATCAATGGAAAATTTCGTAAAATAGCGATAATATATATTCTTATATTTATAAAGTATGTTGTAATGGAACATTTGTTGTACCTAAGAATTTGTACACTAACATTTGTTGTACCTAAGAATTTAAAGAGTTAGTAATGCCTCAATTGTACTGTTTGAAAACTATCATTTCATCTTTATTCTGTAGAGTGATACAAGATGGACCAGAATCATTGGCTGTTTTCAATGGACCAATATTTATGAATGACATGATGTATACAAGAGCAAATAACTATATCTCAGGTAAAAAGGAGTTAATTTTATTAATTTTCTAATTTTGTTGGTGTATTCTTATGAGAGAAGATTTATGTTAGACCTAATCAAGTTATTTTCTTATTACACTGTAACCTTTATAAGGTAAAATCAAGACCAAAAAGTTGGAAACATAGATTAGCAATTTCTAAAGGTGATATAGAATTTTTACCTAAGAAATATATGGAAATTATACCATCAAAAAGAAATATTGTGTTTCTATGTTTCACATTTACTTTAAAAGCACAACATCAAGCAATTATTTTTTTATGACATTGTTATATCAGGGAATATTGTTTAAATTTCAAAAAATTATGTTTTAAGAAATACAAAAAGATCATTGCCCTTTTATGCCAGAAACATACATGTATCTAATTGACATGTTATTTATAGAATGGCTTACCACGCATTTTATGACAGTCATAAAGATGAAAGTGGTAACTTTTTTATTCTGATTATATATGGTTATATATTTTGGTGTTTTTCAGCAAATTGGGATGGATTTGAAGACAGGGAAAGTGGTCTTCTCTTTATTACTATTACTGTTGGAACTGAGATCTGTGAAGAAACAATCCACGATCATCATGATCCACATGCTCATCTGTTTGATATATCTCAGTGGACACACAGTGCTATGATAAGTCCTATACCAGCACCTTATACACAGCTACCAGGTATGTTCTTATCAATTGATACCTTTTAATAACTAGATTTATTACAATACTTTCACTATAAACAGAAATTTTAAACGTTTTTCTTTTTTTAATACCTGAATGCCTGGTGTAATATAGACGTCAGAATCACACAGACAGGATGTTTTTGGGGTTTACACCAATGACACCATTACACCATTTAATAAGTCAATATTTCTCCATTGGAGTTTTGCCTTGTTTATAATAAAAAAAATATGAGTAGGTCATCATACAATAGAATAAGTTTTAAATGCATACCTGCCAACTTTCACGATTTAGGCGTGTATTACACGATTTTGACCCTTTGTCACGATTGCACGATCGTGATCGTGAAAAACCCTCTAAAACACGATTTTGTGAAAATCTACACGAAAAATATGATGGTTCCCGATTTTGAACTGTGTCCAAGGAAGACATTCGTGTTCAGCCAATCAAATTCTATGTTTCTCATGATCTGTATCTGTATGTTATCTTCACCTCCTTTATAGGAGATCAGTGATTTCTCACTAAGGTATATATATCCATCCACCACAGTGTTAAAAATAGTCCATCACCAGTTATATTACATCATGTACAATTGGCTAAAACACATTTTCTATATACAGTCAATAAAAGTGTCTCTCTATTTAATAATATTTCGTTGTTATTTTAAAACTCATTTTTGTGAAATTTATAAAAACTCTAATAAAAGCTAAAATTCTAAATTTATTTATATATAGCCTATTTAAAATTATTCAGATCTAGTTCACTTGGATAATATTAAAATAATCTTCAATATTAAAATTTAAAATAGGGTATAGTTAAATCTTAGCTTTATCAAGTATTCAAATAGATGAGTATTAAATTTATATATATGTATATACATATATTTTTAATGGGTTATGCATACTTGAGATGTCCCTATTTTTTCCTGTTTTTTATATCAGACAGCATCCTATATCTTGCTCTATGAATGTTAAAAACATATCTGCGACACTTAAATTCCAATGCAGATAACATTTTGATGTTTATATTTTTGTTGCTAAGTCCAACTTTTTCCGTAAGGAGATAAGAGCAGTCCAGTATAATTTTGATTTTATCAGTTTCAGTAAGGTATTCCATTTCTCTATCTGTCAGATTATGATATTCCTTCTGAAGATCTTCTAAAGACGCTTTTCTGGTTGTTTCTAATAATGTACATTTCAATAAAAAGTGTGGTAAATCTTCAGTTTCTTGTCCACACAGAAGGCAGGTGGCTTCAACACTATTCTGATTAAATCTAGATCTATTTTCTTGAAGAATGTATGTACCAGAAACAAGTTTTAACTTAACAGGCAGACGGTTTATGTCTCTTGAAGATGATGTTTTGATATAGATGAGCGGGTGTTGTTTTCCAGGGTGGTATTCATCAACATTTAAATAGCTTATATTTCTGTATAGCTTCGAGATATCTGTATAGTACTCTTTCCAATATTTATTTATATAACTGTACATTAAATTTTTCCATTGAATTTTTGTATACGGAGTGTCTAAAAGAAGGTAAATTTCTGGAAGAGCATATTTCCAAATATTTTTTTTTACTTCAATGAACCAACTATGACTATCTTGGTCTTTGACTGCTAATTGTCTTCTAGCAATTTGTTTTTCAGTTGATTCCTCTGATAGTAAACATATACTGTAAAAGTAGCTCAGTATTTTTATATGTATTTGTCCTTCAATAGGAATCATTCCAGATATAATGTATGGTACTACATCAGGAGCATTTTGAGGTAGAGACAAAATCTGTTTGAGCATTTTTTTGAAAAACATTTCCAGTTTATCCATATTTAATTTAGTTGGTATCAGTATCTCCAGACCATAAAGTAATGTTGGTAAGACATAAGTTTTCATTATATGAATACAGGTGCTTGGATCTAAACCATTGTTTCTATGAAAACCTGCAGCCATGAGACTATATGCTGTTCTCCTTGCTTTTTTAATGTTCTCGTTGATGGTGTTATTCAACGTTTCCTTTCTAGATTTTGATCTTTGTATTCCCAGATGTGTTGCTTTTTCTACTACTGGTAGCTTCTTGTCTTTCAATCTCAGATCTATACAGCTATGTCTTTTTTTCCTTTTGTTCTCCATCTCAATAACAACACTTTTTTGTGGTTGTAATTTGTAGTGTTCATTACAACTGAATTCATAAGCCATGTTTAGTAATATTTGTGCTTCGTTTGGATCTGTAGTATTTAAAGTAATGTCATCCGCACAAGCTGTTGCACAACATGGTATATGGCCAATTTTACTTCCTAACTTAGATTGTTGTCAATGGTGCAGTAGTGGGTCTATATATATCTTGTAAAGATCCGCACTGAGAATACCACCCTGACGCACTCCTTGTGAAATGATAAATTCATTTGAAGTTTTTCCATTAAGTTTTATTACAGATGAAGCATGTTTATGGAGATTGTTGATGAGATTCCAGTGTCTGTCTTGTATTCCAAGATGATATAAATTACGCATTAGATTTTGATGAACCACAACGTCAAAGGCTGACTTAGCGTCTAATAATACTATTATCAGGAGTTTTCCCAAATCTAATGATTCTCTATTTACCTCTTCTAAAATGAATGACGCATTTAATGGAGCTGAGTTCTGTGTGAAACCTCTTTGCAAAGTGCATTGTCTTGGTAAACTTGTTGGCCGGATTCTTAATTTCAGAATAGATTCGATGATTTTACAGAAAACTGGGAGAACTGTTATTCCACGATAATTCTTTATTTCTAAAATTGATCCCTTGTTTTTAAATACTGGAGAAAGGAGTCCTTTTTTAAGAAGATCTGGAATTAATCCTTTTTTGAAAATATCAACTAGAATTTGATGTATAGAATCTATAAGATTATCTCCTGCGTATATAAAATTTTCAACAGTTAAGTCAAATGAATCAGAAGCTTTCCCTTTCTTCATTGAATTAAGAGCTTTGTATATTTCACATTTTGTTGGTTCTTTAATTTACGAATTCTTTGTTAATTCGGCTATAATGTCAATTTCATATTTTATTGAATTTTCGTTTTCAAAGTTAAAGTCTTCATCTCTTGAAGGAACTGCAAGGTTTGCAAAATGTTGTCTAAAGCCTTCCATAATATTGTCTTCTCCAGTTAAAATTTCATCATCTACATGCAGATCTTGAATATAACCACGTAATGATTTTCTCTGTTTGTTTATGAGCATGTGGAATATTTTGGTGTCTTTAGTTCTAGTGCTCATTATTTTTTCCTTAAGTTGTGAATTTTTCATTGCTAAGGCCATAGTTATTATATTTTTAGTTTTACAAAATTTTTTGACAAAACCAATGGGTAGAAGGACGAAAAAAAAAAAAAAAAAAAAAAACTGCTGCTGCTGATTTTTTTTTAATACCAACCGTCAATATAAAAAAAAAAAATTTTTATTTCACCAGGAGATTTTCTACTAGTGTAACAACTATTTTTTTTTCTTGACAAGGTTTGAATTGAAAATCAATGTGCAACAACTTACTAAATCGCCAAGAGCATAAATTTAGATTCTTTCATGCAGTTATGAACTAAAATTTATTTTTTTTGCATGAAAAACACTGGGTCGGAGGAGAAAAAAAAATAAAAATCAACATTTTTAATTTTATTTTTTTTCCTTTTTGGCAAAAATTAGGGTAGGAGGGTTCGTAAAACTAAAAATAAAAAAACTACGGCCTTATTCTGTTCTATATACCCTGCGAAAATTTTGCTTATTCTCCTTATATTTAGTTAAAGTATTATGATTGGATGGTGGTTTTCCAGCTTCATACCATTGTAAATTTGTGATTTTCATTTCTTTATATGCCGTGGATATCTCTTGGTTCCAAATTAATCAGCCAATCAAAAACGTTTTCTCTCAAGATAATTCTAACATCCTAGATTTTGAACTTGTGTTGATTTCCTCTGTTTTTTAAAATCGTAAACATGGCAAATGGTTTTTCACCTGCAAGGAGTTTCTTACACAGAATAAAAATAAAAGCATGGTTGATTGACAAACTTCAATGATGCAGTACTACCATAAAGATAATAAATAGTAGTTTATTCACTAATTTATTGATATTTCACTTGAACAAATGATATGTATTTAATTAAAATACCAAATCATTTAATGTACTATTCTTTATTTTTCATATGGACAAAACAAAAAAACCCACATGAGGAATCCCTTAAATGAGGGACTTCCCTTAGTCAAGGGGTCATTTTACTTCTGTGAAAAATAAAAATGAAAAATGTAGATTTTTATTTAACTTAAAAATGGGAAAATCTGACATTATATTTAGAACTACTTTTCTAAATGTAGGGTCCAATTATTTTGAAAAATAAAGAAGATATACATGATATATTAGACCATGAACATACCATAATACTTGGACATGTGTTGACCATATTATACCAGATAGATCTTAAGATGTATAATTCTGTGGGAAAAGTTACTTCAAATAATATGAATATCACTCAGAAAATGTGCTCATTTTTACTTAAAAAGTGGTTTTTAATGTCCTTACATTGAAGGGATACCCCTAGGTGTTGTTCCCAACCTGATAAAGGTCTTTCTTTGTGCATAATTTTAAATTGAAAAAAGTCAACAATTATTTAATATCCTTACACATGAAATTAATTCCTGGTCTTGCAGCTACATGTTCATCTTTTCTACTGATATATAATAACTAGAATCATGCAAATAAACTTTAGAAAAAGGCATGTCAGCTCATCTTACAAATATGACACTTTTTCTAGACCACAAAACAGCACATGCAAAATAGTCGTCGCAAAGAATTGTAACCTTTGAAATTGTTGTCGCGCACTAAAACCCCCATGGGCACTTTCAAAACTTGGCAGGTATGTAAATGGTCCAGAAAAATAGTAAATGTTAGAATCAATTCTAATTGAGGCCTGTTATATTTGTAGATGACCAGTATTTTATCACAGTCAGAGCTATGAATGGCGTGAAATATGGAGGCCCCTTAGCAACAACTGTGTGCCACACAACCCCTTACATCGTTGATAATTCACCTCCAATTATATATGAGCTGTATAACATTGGGTATGATGAATTCCAGTATAACCTTACCTACAGACACAATTCATCGTAAGTATTAAAAAATTTTGTTAATCTAAGCTTATGGTAGCATACTGTCTTCAAGTATGAAAGATTGAGGGTTTCATCTGCAGCTGGGTCAAACTTATATTTTATGATTTCTGATGCCAGCAAAACGATTTATTAGCAATGACTAGTTGGTTTGGAGTCAGAAAGGGTAACATGTTAATTTGCAGACTGTAACTTTGTACCGTTGAAATTGGACTCAGCAATTCCATCTCGTACAGAACAGGGTTATTAATTTGACTTTGGCATGCTACCAACCTGAAATGAATGTAATGATTGCTGGGTTTGTCCTGTTCAAAGAGAATATTATGCAGTGCTGTCAGGTCTCATGCAATTTGTGTGAGACTCACACATTTTTGTGCTTATTTTGCAGCATTTTCCTTTGATCTATTGTTTTTATGGCCCTGCAACGAAGTTGTCTGTGCCATATAGTTTTACCCTTGTTCGAAATTCCGAAATACGATATTCCGAAATTCCGTAATTCTGTGATTCTGTCATTCCCCAACAAACCATTATACGGAGTTTTTTTCTAAACGCCTTCAGATATTGGGCTGATTTTTGATATGTGAGTTAACCATGATGAGTTACAGATCAAGTGTAAGTTTCGTTCAGCTTCACTGATTTTTGCCGAAATTACAGACTTTGGACTTTGAGAAATTGTTGAAAATCACAGTTATACAGACTTTTTTTCTAAACGCCTTCAGATATTGGGCTGATTTTTGGTATGTGAGTTAACCATGATGAGTTACAGATCAAGTATAAGTTTTGTTCTGCTCCACTAATTTTTGCCGAAATTACAGACTTTGGACTTTGAGAAATTGTTGAAAATCAGTTATACAGACTTTTTTTCTAAACGCCTTCAGATATTGGGCTGATTTTTGATATGTGAGTTAACCATGATGAGTTACAGATCAAGTATAAGTTTTGTTCCGCTCCACTAATTTTTGCCGAAATAACAGACTTTGGACTTTGAGAAATTGTTGAAAATCAGTTATACAGACTTTTTTTCTAAACGCCTTCAGATATTGGGCTGATTTTTGATATGTGAGTTAACCATGATGAGTTACAGATCAAGTATAAGTTTTGTTCCGCTTCCCTAATTTTTGCTAAAATTACAGGCTTTGGACTTTGATAAATTATTGAAAATCATAGTTATACGGATTTTTTTTCTATACCCCTCCAGATTTTGAGCTGAATTTTGATATGTGAGACTACCATCATGTTTGTGTCCACATGTGTTATTGTAATTGCAGATTTTTCAACTTTTTTGGACGGGGCCATTCATGTCGCTTTGACACATCTAGTTTCTCTTTGATCTTTACAATTTTTGCCAAATCTCACACATTTGCTTCATGAAAACTTGCACCCCTGTGTTATGTGTTAATCTTTACATATCTTTATGTTTTCAGTGATCCTGAATCAGGTATATTGTATAATGATTGCTGCCTTGGACTAACCCAAAGAGACTGTTATGAGCTTCCCTGGACACGACTAGATTACAGCGATTTTGTTATGCTTACTGTGTCCATAACTGCTGGTATACCAATATGGGTTAAAAACAAAGCTATAAATAATGGTGAGCACTCTTATTTTTAAAGATTCCTTATTAAGATTTTATCATGTGTGTGTCGGAGAATACTATTGTTAAGAGCATATAAAAAAGTTTAAATCTGTTTAAGTTTTTCATCATTTTATAGTATGTTATTACAGTATTTAGGTGATGACATATTGCCAAACAAAATATTAATGTCATAACCATTGTTTTTGGAGATACTGAGATAATTGATGCAAGAAGAGGAGATACACAAATTACATAAATTATCGTCCAAACCCCAAAACAACTTCCCCTGTAATATTGAATACAAATTGTATATGAAGTTAAATTTTGATTACAGTGGACTTGAGAACAATTAGAGCAGCAGACCAGCCAATCATTGTGGACCCAACCCCTCCAGTTGCAGGCAACGTTTATGATGGACAGAGTTATGGAGTAGATCTTGCATTCACAAAAGATCCAGATGTGGTAAGCTTTCAGATTCTTCTGTCTCTTCATAGACAATATAACAGGGTAGCCCCCAAATTTTCCTCAAGTTTTAATTTTTCTTATATTTACACCAATAAAAGGTTAGGGGGCCATGTATCCTCTGCCATAGTCTTGTTGAAATTCACGGTTGCATTTTATATTAAGGGTATATTGAATATAAAGTAAGATGAATGGCATTATGAAATCAAAAGATTTTTTCAATGAATATAAGTTGTTGTATTAGCAAAAGATTTAACAGTTTTATTTTATAATAGTAAGTATTATAAGATAACAGGTGCCGGATTCAGCCATTTTTAAAAGGTGGTTCCAACCATATGACCCCATTCAAAAGCATATATCGTAAAAAAAAAAAAAGGGGGGAACTGCCAGAACACTCCCCCTGGATCTGCCACTGGCAAACCTATGTATAAATGAAGAAGTACCATTAAGTGGTAAAACAAAACATTATAAAGTATTTACCCAATGAAGCAAATGTATTTCATTGATTTATTATTATGTGTTTTTTGACAGATATGTGCCAACTGGCAAGGCTTCTTTGATCCTGAATCTGGAATTTCATTCTACATGGTTAGTGTAGGTTCTGAACCATTAGAAAATGTTACTGACATTTCTAACTTGACACAGATCAACAAGAAGTCACATGAGGCCTGCGTTCTTCTGCAACCAGGATTTTATCTTGAACATGGCAAGACTTACTATACAACAGTCTGGGCCTATAATGGAGCAGCTAGACAACTAAATATTTCTTCAATTTCAAATGGAGGTAATTTAAACTACGATTAACAAATGTACAGGTACTTAAACGACTTGGTTTGGTAATGAAAACATACATTTTAATACACATACAGGGAAAAAGTAGTAGGTAAATGGTTTTTATTTTTGAATTTCTTATACTATTATATTGATTGGCTGTTAATTATACCAGGATAAGGACGACAATTATGGATTTATTATGCAGTATATTTGGCTAATGTTTTAGATGCCTAAACTTTGCCAAAATTTCCCATCATTATAACCTACTGATTTCCTATTAAACAGTAAGCTTGTAAACATAATTTGTCAAAATGAAGAAATCAAGTATCAATAAAATTCCAATTTTACCTGTATCCACCAAAATATGTAAAAAAATAATCAACAGTATGTATGATATAGAAATACTTTTTTTTGTCCTGAGAGAGTTTGAACTTAAATTTCTTTATCATTTTAAATTTATCATCATAATTTCAAGAAATTTTTGAAATCAAGCCAATGGCACAGCACTGTCAGCTGGGCTGATGATTCCCTCTGTAATGTTTTTGCCAAAAAAAATTGATTTATATTAAAAGAGGTATTTAAAGATGTAAGACACTTAAAATACTCAGTATAAAATTTACTTTTCCAATGCATACTCATTATTTTTACTACTAGTTCTGGTTGATTTATCTGCACCTGTACCTGGGGAGGTGGTTGATGGAATGATGGATAATTTTAATGACTTAGACTTCACATCAAGTCAGGCTAAGGTAGAAGCCCAATGGAAGGATTATTATGACCCAGAGTCAACTATCAAACAGTATGATGTACAAGTGTCCAGTGCTCAGTAAGTGTAGCAGTGCTGTCATGTTTTTCAAATCTTATAATTTCATTCTAAATTCTATACGGCTGTGTTATACTAAAATCTTCATTTTCTTAGTATTAGGAAAACATTTTTTGGTTAAGAAGTGAGTCCATTTCATGCATTGAACCTAGATAAAAAAAAATTGGGATATGATTGCTTTCAAGCAATCTGTAGATTTTTACCATTGACTCAGGGCCATGCCCTCACGTCAACCGTTTTATTCTAAACATTAAGGAACATCTCAGATTTTTAAGATGTCTTGCTTTAAAAGGTAAAAACAAACAAAAGGATTGAATTTAAACAACTTTCCTTTAATGTTCTTCTCAATATCTTCATGTTTCGATATTACCCTTGACTAATATGCGTGTTTTTAACAACACGGAAATCAGAATTAAGCAGTATTTATATTTAGTTTTTTTATAAATTTCGAAACACGTTGGAGGGAATTCCCCAGTTTTGATAAAATGTGAGAGTTCTCTGAATCCGATAAATCTATTTCTGTCATATAAGAACTGACGTAGAGTTTTTCTTATATGTCAACGTTATGAAACTGGTATTTGATATCGTACTTCCATAAAGAAATGGAGAACCATTTAGGTCGTTTAATTACATTTAATATACATCCTTGCTACAAATCACAAGTCTAGGGTTTGTTTAGGTAATTATGTGCATGCATATAGTTTTCTTGACTACAAAGGGTATTAGATTGAATGGTTGCTCTGGATTCCCCACTCCATTGATTAATTTGAAACTCGTGAGATCATTTCTATGTCTGTCTGCTATTGAGGGTTATTGTTGTTGCATAATTTTAAATCATGCATCATTTAAATTAAAATAAATGTAGTCCACAACATAAAGGTGTAATTAGAACACCCCTTCAGCCAAAATAGAGTCTTCCATATTATCGGTTCGAATTGTCTCCCTATCGTAAGTAACTTCCGTCAATTCTGAATCAAAATACGACGATATGTCGAGAAAAATAAACTCGTTCTGTCGATAGACGTCGTATTATATTAAAAGCGATTGCAATTTAAACAGAGGAATGTGTACGGAAAGGAGTAATGCCCACTGACCCAAAGGAAATTAAATATTTAAAGAGTTAGAAATGGGGTTCCTCCTAGAAAATAGGTGATAAGATATGAAGTGAAATACCTTCTCTCACTCTCAGTGACTGCTGTGGAAAATAAACTTGGAATTAATAGTAAAAAAATAAAACACAATAATTACATTGTTCATACACTTGTATGGAGGATTGGCTATTTTTAAACTTGAGTAAATATTCAGATTATGTAAATTACATTTTACATACAGTTGAAATATTTTTGAAAATAATACTAATACATGTATCAATGAAAACAATGGCAATCGTATCCCTCAGAGCAATCATGTTTTTTTATTATTAATTTAGTAGGTTTTATTATATATATAAATTGTAAAGTAAGAACAAACTATTAGGATAAAATGAAAACTTTCTTTCAGAAACATGTCTAACGACTTCACAGTGATTAGAGAATGGGTGACATTCAGTAACGATTCCACCAGTGCTAGGTGGCTTAATTTCCACTTGGCACACAGAGATAGAATAAAGATAGAACTAAAAACAACAAATGGAGCTTTGAATTCCATCGTAAATGAAACTGATTCATATGTTGTGGACTTAACTCCTCCAGCCCTGAGTTACCTTGGAGATGGATTGACACAGGGTGATGATATAGACTTCCAGGTAAGTGGTTAATTTTAGAAAGGGGAATTCCAGTGTGACTATCAAACCATCATATTTATGTTTACATATTATAAATCAAAAGAAGCAATTATGGCAGATCATCATCTTTATTTGACAACCTTTGCCTATATAATTTTTCTGATAAGTCTGATTTTTTTTCATTTCAGTGAAGGGTCATTTGTTTCTCACCATAATGTTTCAATTTTCTTCTCTTTTTTTTCTTTTTTTTTAAGTTTTTGATAAATATTTGTTTTTCATGAATGTTCAACATTAATTTTTGTAGTCTGATGCCACTTCCTTAAGTACAAACTTCAAATTTGAAGACAATGAATCTGGACTGGATTACTATAGAGTACAGATTTACGAGAAGTACCAGGGTACCAGAAGACAAATTGTTCCAGGTAATTTTACTTGTGCAAAACACATCATAATGGTATGTATGTCAGAACACAATTAGTTCTGATGAACTGTTCTAATCAATATATGTATCATATGTCGGAGTAATAGGACATGAATAATGCCACAATTAGTTATTTAACTCGTGCAAATGTTTTTTTTTACATAAAGCTGATATATGCAGGTAGGCTTTCCTAAACTAGTTAATGCTTCTTTTATTGTTATATCTCAAAATCTGTAGGAGCTGTATTCCAAGTGTTGAAAATTATCACCAACTTAAAACTGAAGAAGTATGTGCAATTTTAGGTCCCCATTTATGATAGCAGAATGTCAATTTTCACCCGATGAGTAGTGATATAGACTTAGTTGACCCACTTGTTTTCTTGCCAGTTTTTATATCTACCCATATGAAATATGAAAACAGATACCTAATCCAATCATCTTCTAATCAGTGTTCATTAAATAAAAGTAAATGTGTCTTTTGTATGTTTCAGTTAATAATGGTGACTGGATGGATCTATTGGGCAACCCAACAAGAACATCTTACACTCAAACAGGAATGTCCCTTAACCTTGGGGCTGCTTACAGTATTAGAGTGGGATCCCTTAACAAAGCAGGACATATGGCAGTGTTTGAAACTGATAGTGTTAGAGTGGATACATCACCACCTTCTGTGAGTGGATCATTTTAAAATGACAGTTTTACCAGACATAAACCTCTTGTTCACTATGAAAATTGTTAAATGTTGTGAAAGTTTTACAGAGATGGTTTTCAGGGAAACCTTATATTGTTTTAATTTTCTCTTTTACGCTTAAAAAATGTCAACATTATTGAAAAATTTGAAGTTAACTCTAAATTCAGAAATTATTGTGTGCATTTATTATTATTAATAAAAAATGCAATAATTTCTGAATTACAGTATTCTTATTCTGCTTGCATATATTGATATTTGTTGATTTGTTTTAGGTCATGTGGTTGAAAGTAGGAACATTAGTCTCTGGTGTAGAGGAGAAAGTTGATGGATACGTGTGGCAGGCCGGTACAAAAGGGATCAAGGCAGCCTGGTTGGCTATTGACCCTGAGTCTGGTATTATTGGGTATGAGGTTGCTGTCGGAACTACTCCAGGTAAATATTTTTAGATTAAATTTAAATGAAATAACTAATTGCTTAACTATATATCTAATGATCTATTCAAATGTTACCAAGCCTGTCAAATTAGTTTTTCTGTTGACATTTTTTTTATTTTAAGAATTTTTGTGAAATGAAGGCAAGGTCTAAACTCATGATAGTGTGATAGTTTCCACATACTGTACAGTATACACTGTAATAACATATTTTGTATCATTCTCAAAGGTGGAACAGATAAACTAGGCTGGACATTATATGGTGCAGATAATGATGTGTATATAGATGGTCTAACTCTTGATATAACCAACCTGACTACCTATGATCCTGTGTATTACGTCAGTCTGAAGGCCCAGAATGGAGCACAATTACTCAGCTCGTCAATCATATCTACTCCTATTGTTGTTGTGGAAGAAGATAGAGCCGGTAATTATTTTATAGTCACAAATTGAAAAATAGAAACACTTCTTTTTTTAAATGATGTGAAATACAATCTAATGCTGCAAGTACTGAAGTCTATCTTCACTAAATTTTCCATCAGCTACAATAACCTCTATGAAATTTGAAATTTAAGTTTGTTTCCATATAATTACAGACAAAATGTAAATGGCTTTAAAAGGCAAGTTTCTACTGAGTTAAACATACTGTGGATTCATTTATTTTAGTGTGTTCCAATTTTCATAATTTTTTTATCAATGTCTGCATACAAGCCTATAGAAAATTTGTAATCTGTTAAATATTTAGATCATGGCTTGCCTGCACCAATGAAAACCATCAAAATTGGTATTAAACAAATTGAATAACAATGAATCCACAGTAGCTGAATATTATATGTACCAGTTTTTATTTGAAATGTATATTGCTGACCTTTATACAAAACTAATTAACCCTATTACATAGGTATAGATTGAATAGTAAAGTCTGAAGTAATGATAGAGTTTATCTAAAATCTATAACATTATATACAGGTCTTATTGTTGATGGAGCTGATGGAACAGATACTACCTCAACAGAATTGGGCGTGGACGTTGACTACACCGTAGATACCACCACTGTTACTATACAGTTTGATGGATTTGAAAGTCACCTTCATGGTGTGATGATGTATGAGTGGGCTGTAGGTACCTCACCAGGTGGAGAAGATGTACAACCATTCATGAGTGAGGGTATTATACATTCAGAGGAAGAAAATGTAGCTGGAGATGGTAAGTGTTGTCTGCTTTTGAGTCATATTCATCTTCCATTGTCAGTTTCAGATATACTCACCCTCAGTTAGTTGTATCTTGACTGACACGAATTACTTGCTATCTTGTGTATAATTGTCTTCATATTAATTCATAGCTCCTTAAATATCCTTCCATATAAGCCAAATAAAATTAGTATGTTTCTTCAGTTTTGTATCTTTATTTTTTGAATTTATCACACTAGTTTTACATTGCATAAAAGCATTATATTCATTCTCTTTTCTGACTTGTAGGTGTAACAAGTTCTGGACATGCCCATGCCACATTACCATTGAAGCCAGAGACCATTTATTATTCATCTGTCAGGGGAATCACTAATGGTGGAAATGTTGTCCAGTCATCTTCTGATGGTTTTATGGTTGATATTTCACCACCTACAGTCAATATTGACAGG
Source organism: Mytilus galloprovincialis (assembly GCA_037788925.1). NCBI lineage: Eukaryota > Metazoa > Mollusca > Bivalvia > Mytilida > Mytilidae > Mytilus > Mytilus galloprovincialis. The sequence continues at coordinate 44,433,626 of CM075342.1, read as the reverse complement.
TAAGGAAAATAGCTTAGTGTGTGCAATTTACAAGTGAAAGTTGTTCCATAAAAACATATATGTGACCTAGGAAAGCACTTCAAAATCTGATCTAAAGCTACATTTTCCAAAGCAACACACCTTAATCTGTTTAGATTTTATCCTGTTTCTACTATAAATGACATAGATACTAAGATAAAGGATGATGGTTGGAACGATGCTATTTACTCTTTTCATTCCAGTAGAATATTACTCTAGAAAATCCAGTGGAAAGCTGTGTTCAACTGAATTCAATTGGATTAACCAGTTGAATTGCAGCAGGATTTTCAATTCCAGTGGAAAACAATGAGATTCCACTGGATTCACATCTTCGTTATTGGTACATATTTTCATTTTTGAAACTTTAAAATTATATTTTAATAGGTTAACTGACAAGACAGCATCAGATCAGGACATCACTAGCGGTAATTCTCTGTACCAGACAACAACTGACTCACTGACTGCCCAATGGACATACAATGACACAGAGAGTGGTATAGAACGTGGATGGTATTCAGTAGGAACCTATCCATTTGCTGAGGACATAGCCCCAATGGTTGAGGTAGAGATTTCATCCATGGATTTCAGTACTTTACCATTGGCTTATGTTACTGCTGTTGATACAGGTATGTTAGACAAAAAAAAACAGTCTGGGATATTCTGTACTTGCTGATGAATAGTGATAAGGTGTATTTAACCTTAAACATTTGATTTACTTACAATTCTAACAGTAGGTTTGTGCCTGGAAGGAATGCTAACATAGATAAACAAAAAAAGTACTTTACTTCTCTAAAATATTGATAACCTAGTTGACTGAGTGGTCTAGGGTGCTGCACACATTTAAGGTGATGTGGTTGATAATTCAAACTCAACAGCTTGCAAGAGCAAAAATGCATTTTGTTAATTGATTAGCCTTATTTAAGATGTAAAATATATATCATTCTGTGGATTCCTTTAATTTCATTGGTACCATTTTTTTTGTGGAATGAGAACAAATTGTGTCTGCCATAATATTTAATTTCATAGTTTTTACCATCACCATACAAGGTTACAGAAATTTGTATTTTATTGAAACTTAAAATCATGATTAACCTTAACCAACAAATTCCACAAAGATATGCGCCCTACACATAGTAATGCACAAACCTTATATGTTTTAGGAAAGCCAAACATAATCAGCATCTGGGCAGAGAACAAAGCTGGACTAGTATCTGAAGTAGCTACTGGATCAGTTATCATTGACAAATCTCCACCAGGAGAAGGCTTTGTTTACTGTCCTGATTATGTGGGGGTTAGTATAACTAGTTTTGTTATTGCCTTAAATGTTATTTTATCATATAAGTATGCATAAAATCATGTATACTTTCAACTTCTTTGCTTAGGTTTAAATAAAACATTGATATAAATAAAAAAAAAATTAAATCAGAAAAGACAGCTACAATTTAATATATATTTGAATTCAAGATGTATTGTATGCAAGTGTGAGACAGCAACTAGTTTATAACTTATACGGCATTTGGTAGGGATTTGTGTCAATGGCAATCGTACCATAAACTTACAGATTGTAAAATCATTTCTAAGTTTCCAGCAAGGTGGACTTATCTTTGTATCCATATATCATATGTTTAAGGGTTCTATTAAAAAAATGAAGTGATATATGTGTTTATCACTGTTGTTTACAGTTGAATGCTCCTATACTGTGTACATGGCATGGCTTCCTGGACAAACAGAGTCCTATCCAGAAATACATCATTACAATGGGAAGTCAACAAGGATCAAATAATATCTACAATGGAACAGAGGTCCCAGGATACATGAGTCAATATTCAATACAAGGTGAGTTGTAACTCATACTTAAAGTGATGAGCCAGGTTGTAGGAGTTAATAATTACGGGTAATACATAATGAGTTTTAATTAACAATATGCAATTTGAAAGGAGTTTTATTTCAATACCAGAATTGAGGACTCGTGATATATGAAAAAGGTCTTAGTTTCACAAGTTATTTTCCAACTGCAACAAAGAATTCAGCAAGGATCTATGCATTCAAACATTGATACTTTAATTTTGAAAACCAATTTACTGCTACAATGTGTTTGAATATCTTTAGAGTAACCATAATTTGATAATTTGAAATAATGATTTAACCATACATACATAGGTATAAAAAATCTTATTCATTTAATTAGGTCTTGGAGATAAGTTACATCATGGAGATAAATACTATGTGACAGTGACTGCAGTTAACTATGTTTACATGGAAGCTTACGCCTTCTCCGCTGAGATTGGTATAGACTCGACACCACCAACGTACGGTAAAGTGATTGACCTTCACACTACATACAGGGTAGATGTCACGGACACTGAGATGACGTTAGCCATGAATGCCAAGAAATGTGACACAGATGAAGGTAAGAACATATTACAGTGAAACCTGTCTGAAAATAAATCTGTGTAATGCTGAAGTTTTTATTATTGTTTTAGATAGGTTAAATTTAAGAATATACCTAAAATTTTACACAGATTTTGGGATACTGTAAAGGTGGTTTTTTTTCTTGTGGTCAAATATTTTATTTTATATTTTCCTATTTGTACAAGCTCTCAATCTTCAAGCTTTCTGAGCAACAATACATATTTTTTCTTAAATTTTCTTAAATTTTTTCTTATTTATAAAATTAATATTTTAGTATATACACTAGAACTATATTGTGTACTTTGTGAAGTGATCAATAAGATGTTATTGGTATTTCTGATGTATTAAATGATTTTATATCTATTTGTAGAATGTGATTTGCTGGATGCCACTTGTTCAGAATCTATGACTTCAGTGTCAGCCACGTGGCAAGCATTCCAAGATCCAGAATCTGGAGTACTGAGGTCAGTTTAAGATACAAAAAAAGTTATTGTTCATACAATTTCAGATATGGTCAGTTGACAGACCTTGAAAGACTCAAAATAGGTTTTAAGGTCCTGGCATATGACACCTTAATTAACCATATTCTCATTAACATAAGCATCTGTGATGTCTACCATTCCTCTATTTATTAGTCTGCTAACTTACTGAATTTGAATACAGAGAAATCAAAGGAAACAATTTCATTTTGAACTGGGATTCCCTGGGAACTTGATAGAAATTATGTATGTGCTCAAAAAACCAACTTGAAATATAGTAAACTATGTCTTAAAAATGCCTAAATGGGAGTTCACATCCATATTCACAGACATATGTTAATTTCAAAATAGAAGGCTAATGCAATATCACATGTCTGCTGTTGAGAAATTTGTCAAATGTTATGAGCAGATGAATACCAGTTGACCTAAAATTTTTAATTCAAAATTAATTGATTCTCTGAAATGAAATTATCAAAATTTCAGTTTATCTCCATACAACAAATATTCAATAGGACTAAACCGAATCTCAATTTACTGATAAATAAACTTAAGATTTCTAGGTTATTTATTTCTGTAGTTTAAACATTTTATTGTTCCAAAAAGAGACAAATGGATTAGACACAAGTTTTTCAACTTAGTAACGTCTTCTCCATTTATTTCTGTGCATCAAAATGAAAATAATGTCAAATTACTAGGTGAATAAGCATTTGTTCAGGATGTTGTTAGCTGATCACTATGCTTTAAAAATGTTTCTCAGAATGCAATAGATTCTGAACTTGTGTATTATGCATTGAAATAAGTCTTTGTTATATTTTCATAGGTACCAGATAGCGCTTGGAACAACACCTGGTGGTGGACAAATCAAGCCTTTCTTTGACATAGATTTAGAAGATGGTGTCCGATCCTATACAATTGGTGCTCTCAATCTTGTTGGTTATAGAGTGGTAAGTTTGAAATTTTCCCCTAAAAATTTCAGGTTGAGTTGAAATGTATGATATGTGTATACTGTTTACAATTAAGAGTGAATGGCAAAAACATTAACTTGCCTTTTCGATGGCAGCTGCCATATAGAAATTTATAATCTATTCTTAGATAAATATAGGTAAGTGTGAGAATAAGTTATCCATGGCCTTGTGGCCATGAACATTTTGTGCGTATGATTATCATACTCAGAATCAGAATTCAACCAATCAAAATGCTCGATTTAGTGTTTTGAGCACAAATTTTGTACTCGAGAGAACTGAGTAAAGATTTTATGATGCAGAACCCTGGTTTCAATTACAGCTATACTTGTGTAATATTTGTGAAAGTAAAAAGACTGCCTTCCTGTCTTATCTAATAACTATAAAAGTTTATATATATAGCCTGGTAGCTTTTCCTGCTTTTCCTCATCTTTATCTTATCTATGAATGATTTTCTAATTATTATATTTTAGGTTTATGTTTCTGTAAAAGGAATCAATGGAGCTGGTCTGACAAGTGTTGCGACATCCAATGGACTGTATATGTCATACCTCAGTCAGGGAATGGACCCTCTCAGTCATGTAGGGGTCGCTGATGTATTGGAGAATTCTGTTGGAGATGTGTAAGTGAAATAATCTGCGCTATAACCATCTCAGCTATGTGTCATTTAATCAATCCTACTGACTGTTCTGTTATTACTGTCTATTGAATTTCAAACTCAAAGTAACGTCTTGTACATAACAATCATCCATATTTAATAAAGGGCACAGTTGATCAAGCGTTTCTATGAAGGGTAATTGAGTAATATCCATTGGATTAAATTATAGTTGCAGTAACCAATCAAAACCTGGCATTTTAAATAGAAGTATACTTATCTGTGATATCATATATATTTTTATAGTCAGTTCCAGTCTGGTGACGATACTTACAGAGCATCATGGGATATGTCAGGTGATCCATGTCCAGTTACAAGCTATGAATGGAAGATCCAAAGGCTTGATGGTCTTGTTATACAAGACTGGCTGCAAATGAATCGTAAGTTGTTTTTTAATGGTAGCTATATTACCAAATATACAGTGTCAACAATTATGTATGATCTACATATTTATCAGTCTAATTATGACTTTTCTCACGGATATTTATAATTGCATACTGTAAATTCAGAAATTTTAACAATTTTTGAAAGAAAGACAAAAATGCGAGATTGATTATTGCAATTTTGCAAAAATCTGGATACAGTTATATGTATCGAATTTTAGAATGCAAGTTCTTATAATTGTGATACTCACCCTGTCTCATTATTCACATTTTAGAAAAAAACTCGCAATAATTTCTGAATTTACAGTACTATGAAGGTAGCATCTTTAAAGTAGTAATGACTTTTTGACATATCCATACTATGATGACTTTATTTCCAATTGATATTTATGAAACTTCCTGTTATTTTTAAGTGAATACTGATGGCATGACAGATGGGTTATCATTGGAAAATGGAAAAATGTACTACTCTTTAGTGAAGGTGACCAATAAATTAAACTACACCTACATCTTAAGATCAGATGGTGTCACTATTGAGAAAAATCCACTCTTACCTGGAAAGGTGTTTGACGGTGATGTTACTGGCTACGATATTAACTACTTACCATCCAATAAAATTGTCTATGCCAACTGGGATGGATTTGGTTTACCTGCTAGTGCCATGAAACAAGTAGATGTGCTGTCAGGTAAATTTGCTGAATGATTAATGAGGGGGAGGACAGGGGTAATGGAGACGGGGAGAAAGGGGGTAGGAGAAAGGAGAAAGGGGGTGGGAGAAAGGAGAAAAAGTTGGAAAAAGGAGGAAAAATAAAATATCTCTCCTTTTAAAAAAAATTCTAATATATCAAGAAAAAATATCTCAAAAGGAGATGTTTTATTCTAATGGGAGAAAGAAGAACGGGGGTAGGAGAAAGAAGAAAAGGGGTGGGAGAAGGGAGAAGGGTACCCCCTGTCCTCCCCCTCATTAATAGTGTTGATTTCTTGAAGACAAACAATCAGTGAATTAATTAAAAGAATAAAATGCAACAATTTTGTTTGTTTTCACTAATAATAGAATATATGATTTTAAAGTATCATAAAGCAAACAAAAAACAAAACCTTATGGAAATGTGTTATATTTTACAAAATTAGTACATTATAGATTAAAGTAGTCGAGGAAATTATCTATGAAAGTTTAATGAGTGAATTAAGGTAAATGTTTTAAAAATAATTTTCATGAAAGGGAAATATTCATTTACCAAATTGTTAATTAACATTTGAATTGCTTTGAAGAGCTGTATTGAAAAACTTACGATGTTATGGATGAAAGAAAAAATCTCTCACATTTCTTCTAGTACATGATTTTGAAGGACAAATTTTATGTACTGAAAATTTTACAGGAAACCCTGGATTACAAATCGACCAATCACAGTTGGATGCACAAGATCCAAACCAGGAAGTAGTGTACTATGAGGTTGCCGTGGGAACAGATAGAAGATTCCCAAAGACCAGGGATGATGTTGTTCCATTTACAAATGTAGGACTAAACAAAACTATCATTTTCTATGACCTTGAGTTGACCGCAATTACTGGTATCTACTACTTCACAGTAAAGGCATACAGTGCCTCATATTCTGTGGCAACAGTCACCTCAAATGGTTTCAGGGTCGGATTTGATGGAGGAGTTATAGGTAAGTGTTCACAATACTCAATAGTATATTGAGTAAAAAAAGTTGAGAAACAAATATTTTTGATATCATATTACAAAATATTATACTTCTTAACATAACAATAAATTAATTATTGTAACTAGGAAAATAAATCATAAGAACCTTAAAAGACAAAAAATAATTAGAAGATTTATTTCTGCAAAAGTTTTTTGATTAAAATAAGATAAAAAGATAAATAATTAAAAAAGAAATAAATGTATGGGAGTTGTGTGAAGGTGTTTTTAATTTACTCCAGTTTATAAAAGTAAATAGATATCCATGTTTTTTTAACTTTCATGTTAAAAAGGAGTATGAGGAAATAATTTTTAAGTGATTTTGAAAAAAAAACATTTCTATTGTTACAGTAATTTGTTTTGATTACAGGTGGAGCATTTGTGATGCAGAAATTTATTCCTACAGACACATCTTTAGAAATTCAGTTTGAAGGATTTAGTTCCAAGTTAGATATCTTGATGTATTACGTGGCTTTGTCAAACAACTCTGATGCCAATAATACTAACTGTAAAGCTTATGTAAGTTATTTATTATTATCTCTTTTATAACTTAATGTGGGACATATGCCAAATCAAATGTCAAATACAGTTGTCAACAAGAGACAAGTTTCTATACAATGTGCCTAAACTGCCTAGAGTCTAGAAAATTAATCAATAAATTTATTTGAAACTACCAAATATTTCTTAAGTTAAAAAGGTGGTCCAAAATATAGAAAACAGTGGAAACATTTAAGGAACATTACCTAGCATTGTTGCAAGTTATGTTGACCCAAAATTTCAGATAATTATCAATTTTTATTAAAATCAACAATGGGGATTAGCATACAAATTGCCATAAAGCACCATCTAAATGTCTTCTTCTCCAGGTTAATTTTGTCTTTAATTTAAACCATTAAGCACCATCTAAATGTCTTCTTCTCCAGGTTAATTTTGTCTTTAATTTAAACCATTAAGCACAATCTTTTTGTCTCATCCTTTTTAGCTCACCTGGCCTAAAAGGCCATGTGAGCTTTTCTCATCACTTGGCGTCCGTCGTCGTCGTCGTTAACAATTTTTCAAACATCTTCTCCTCTGAAACTACTGAATGGATTTGAATGAAACTTAACATGATTGTTCCTTAGTATATCCTGCACAAAATGTGCGCTTCGATTTTTGATCCGTCAAAAAACATGGCCGCCGTTACTTAAAATAGAACATAGGGGTCAAATGCAGTTTTTGGCTTATATCTCAAAAACGAAAGCATTTAGAGCAAATCTGACATGGGGTAAAAATGTTCATTAGGTCAAGATCTATCAGCCCTGAAATTTTCAGATGAATCAATCAAACCATTGTTGGGTTGCTGCCACTTAATTGGTAATTTTAAGGAAATTTTGCAGTTTTTGGTCATTATCTTGAATATTATTATAGATAAAGATAAACTGTAAACAGCAAAAAAAGATCAGCAAAGTAAGATCTACAAATAAGTTAATATGACCAAAATTGTCAATTGACCCCTTAAGGGGTTATTGTCCTTTAATGACAATTTTTCACAATTTGTTCATCATATTTGCTAACTTTAAAAAATCTTCTCCTCTGAAACTACTGAATGGATTTGGTTAAAACTTAGCATGGTTGTTCCTTAGATTATCCTGCACAAAGTGTGTGCTTTGATTTTTGATCCGTCAAAAAACATGGACGCCGTTACTTAAAATAGAACATAGGGGTCAAATGCAGTTTTTGGCTTATATCTCAAAAACGAAAGCATTAAGAGCAAATCTGACATGGAGTAAAAATGTTCATTAGGTCAATATCTATCAGCCCTGAAATTTTCAGATGAATCAAACATCCAATTGTTGGGTTGCTGCCACTTAATTGGTAATTTTAAGGAAATTTTGCAGTTTTTGGTCATTATCTTGAATATTATTATAGATAAAGATAAACTGTAAACAGCAAAAAAGATCAGCAAAGTAAGATCTACAAATAAGTCAATTTGACCAAAATTGTCAATTGACCCCTTAAGGGGTTATTGTCCTTTAATGACAATTTTTCACAATTTGTTCATCATATTTGCTAACTTTAAAAAATCTTCTCCTCTGAAACTACTGAATGGATTTGGTTAAAACTTAGCATGGTTGTTCCTTAGATTATCCTGCACAAAGTGTGTGCTTTGATTTTTGATCCGTCAAAAAACATGGCCGCCGTTACTTAAAATAGAACATAGGGGTCAAATGCAGTTTTTGGCTTATATCTCAAAAACGAAAGCATTAAGGTTCCACTAAAGTCAAAATATAGGACACTTCATAAACATCTAAACTTTGCCTGTATTTTTCAACCTATAATGAATAAAGTCATAAACTATGAGAACATATGTTCATTTAAACATACTTTATACATACACATTGTGGAAATTGTAAATAAACTTGAAATTGTTATGTTGTGGCCAAACCGGTTCTTGGGGTGAACACTAAATTTTCAAAAAAATCTGCAGGCCTGCAAGACGACCTAATTTGCTTAAAATTGGTATGGATGAATACTGTTACATGTAATGCAGGGCAAGCGAATGCTGATTTGTCACATACATATGTTTTAATGGCATATTTGTCCAATTTCTGTATTGTACTTTCGATATTCGTTCACTTAGATACCTGAAATTAACTGAAACTCGAAAATCAATACATTTTATAAAAAATCAACATGCGCTTGCCCTGCATTACATGTAATAGTATTCGTCCATATTAATTTTAAGCACATTAAGTCGTCTTGCAGGCCTCCAGATTTTTTTGAAAATTTATTGTGTACCCCAAGAACCGGTTTGGCCACAACATAACAATTTCAAGTTTATTTACAATTTATACAGTGTGTATATGTAAAGTATGTTTAAATGAACATATGTTCTCATAGTTTATGACTTTATTCCTTATAGGTTAAAAAATACAGGCAAAGTTTAGATGTTTATGAAGTGTCCTATATTTTGACTTTAGTGGAACCTTAAGAGCAAATCTGACATGGAGTAAAAATGTTCATTAGGTCAATATCTATCAGCCCTGAAATTTTAAGATGAATCAAACATCCAATTGTTGGGTTGCTGCCACTTAATTGGTAATTTTAAGGAAATTTTGCAGTTTTTGGTCATTATCTTGAATATTATTATAGATAAAGATAAACTGTAAACAGCAAATATGATCAGCAAAGTAAGATCTACAAATAAGTCAATTTGACCAAAATTGTCAATTGACCTCTTTAGGAGTTATTGCCCTTTAAAGACTTTTTTCACAATTTGTTCATCATGTTGACTTACTTTAAAAAATCTTCTCTTATGAAACTGCTGTATCAATTTCAGCCAAACTTAGGCTAAATGAGTTTCAGAGTTTCAGAGTATCTAGTATAAATTTTATATTTCATTTCCTTGTATGTCAAGAAACATAGCTCCTATGGCTAAAATAGAACATAGGAGAAAATGATTTTTTTTTGCTTTTGAAGAAAATAGGACGATTCAAAGAACATTTAAATAAATTGAAAAGCCAAAATAATCATTGATGAGAGATTAAACCAAAAAAAATTCAGGTGAGCGATTCAGGCTCTTGAGAGCCTCTTGTTTAAGGCACGATTTATTTAATATCTTCCATTTTGCACAGATTGATGGTGGTTCAGCTACAGATGAAGAGAAGAAACAATTATTTACAGAATATGATGTCACCAATATAAACAAGTACACTGTTACAACGATCTATGGGCTCAATCTGACACAGGGAGCTACCTACTATGTGTATGCTATGGGTAAGTCTAGTCTGACACAGGGAGATACCTACTATGTGTATGCTATGGGTAAGTCTAGTCTGACACAAGGAGATACCTACTATGTGTATGCTATGGGTAAGTCTAGTCTGACACAAGGAAATACCTATTATGTGTATGCTATGGGTAAGTCTAGTCTGACACAAGGAGATACCTACTATGTGTATGCTATGGGTAAGTCTAGTCTGACACAGGGAGCTACCTACTATGTGTATGCTATGGGTAAGTCTAGTCTGACACAGGGAGCTACCTATTATGTGTATGCTATGGGTAAGTCTAGTCTGACACAGGGAGCTACCTACTATGTGTATGCTATGGGGAAGTCTAGTCTGACACAGGGAGCTACCTACTATGTGTATGCTATAGGTAAGTCTAGTCTGACACAGGGAGCTACCTACTATGTGTATGCTATGGGTAAGTCTAGTCTGACACAGGGAGCCACTTATTACGTGTATGCTATGGGTAAGTCTAGTCTGACACAGGGAGATACCTATTATGTGTATGCTATGGGTAAGTCTAGTCTGACACAGGGAGCTACCTATTACGTGTATGCTATGGGTAAGTCTAGTCTGACACAGGGAGATACCTATTATGTGTATGCTATGGGTAAGTCTATTCTGACACAAGGAGATACCTACTATGTGTATGCTATGGGTAAGTCTAGTCTGACACAAGGAGATATATTGATTCCTACACTGCAACAAGTGTATTACGATATTTCTCCACTCGAGACAGTTAAATTTTATTATTTAAAGCGTGAGGCTTGCCGAGCTCTTTAAATAACTAAAATTTAACTGTCGAGAGTGGAGAAATATCGTAATACACAAGTTATAGTGTCGGAATCTGTTTCTCTAATGATCTTTATCCTTCTTTTTCAAAGATTTTCAGAAACTTGTGTTCTTTATATGTGACGTCATCAGGCATGGTCGCCTTTTTTCGTGACGTCACAATAGGAAAATTCAGAAGAAAACAAAACATTTAGACGTCATAATCAAATTTTGACTAATCATTTGCCGAGAACAGATTTTTCACTAGTGAGGAGAAATATTTTTCTCACACCGGTCAGGAAATGTGAAAATAGCACACAAATTAGAGAAACCTATTATGTGTATGCTATGGGTAAGTCTAGTCTGACACAGGGAGCTACCTATGATGTGTATGCTATGGGTAAGTCTAGTCTGACACAAGGAGATACCTATTATGTGTATGCTATGGGTAAGTCTAGTCTGACACAGGGAGCTACCTACTATGTGTATGCTATGGGTAAGTCTAGTCTGACACAGGGAGATACCTATTATGTGTATGCTATGGGTAAGTCTAGTCTGACACAAGGAGCTACCTACTATGTGTATGCTATGGGTAAGTCTAGTCTGACACAGGGAGCCACTTATTATGTGTATGCTATGGGTAAGTCTAGTCTGACACAGGGAGCTACCTACTATGTGTATGCTATGGGTAAGTCTAGTCTGACACAAGGAGCTACCTATTATGTGTATGCTATGGGTAAGTCTATTCTGACACAAGGAGATACCTACTATGTGTATGCTATGGGTAAGTCTAGTCTGACACAAGGAGATACCTATTATGTGTATGCTATGGGTAAGTCTAGTCTGACACAGGAAGCTACCTATGATGTGTATGCTATGGGTAAGTCTAGTCTGACACAAGGAGATACCTATTATGTGTATGCTATGGGTAAGTCTAGTCTGACACAGAATTATTTAAATAATCATACTTTGATGATGTCATTATGATTGTTGATAGATTTCATTGGTCGGTCAACATTGCAGTCCATTATACTGATTATCAACAATAATCATTGTTAGGTGAAAACATTATTCAAAAAATACCAAACTCCAAGGGGAAGACTGTAAAAACTGACAAAATCAAACATTAAACTTTATTAACCAACAGAACAAATGGAAAAATACTGTCATTTTCCTGACTTAGCACAGGCATTTTTAGAAGAAAATGGTGGGTTCAGCCTGTGGTATATTCATTGTTGTCTCACCTTTCATGGAAGCGAATGATTGATTAAAGTTTGAGAAAAATAGACCACACAGACAAGACTTCTCCCTGTGTCAACAATTATTTCCATCTTCATTCTTATTTTCTCTTCCAAAGGTGCTGATAAATCTGGAGCTTGTGGTATGGTCATGCATGAATTCATTGTGGACGCAACACCACCAGACATGGGCAGGATAAAAACTGGACCTTATTTTGATATGGTTTGTATTTTCATGGCTACACTTATTTTTAACAACAGTAACATTTGTGATTTCAAATTATGAACGGACCATGGACAAATACGTTACACTCAAAAACATCTTTATAGTTTTACTCTGTTTATTAATCAAAAAAAATAAATGAAATCAGTAACTTGATGTTCCGGATTATATAAGTTCTTTGGAAAAAAAAGTTTGTGAAAGGTGATATTTTAAAACTTGATTTTTCATTCCAATGTGCTCAGTAAAAACTAATTTCAATAGGCATCTGTTGAAGTGTTTCTGAATTAAATTGTTTTTGTTTTCATTTCAGGTTGTGACATACACTCAATCTAATACATCAGTTTATGTGTATTGGGAGGGATATGGTGACGATGTTTCTGAGATAGCCAATTATCAAGTATCATTGTGGAGAAATAAATCATGTTCAGAAGTTGCCGAGTCTGAGATGGTCGTTAGCTGGATTACCTTGACAAATAATTATACAGAATATAGTTTCATTGATCTAACTCTTAATGTAAGTTATTGTGTTTTAAGAATAATCTGTTTCTTCTGTTTTATTTCTATTATCATAAATGAGGTGCGTTATGAGGGGGTGTCATCCTAGAATTCCAGAAAAAAATATAAAAATCTTTCCTGGATCCAGAAAAATTAATCATTAATTTCTGAGTCCAGAGAAGGGTAAATCCCAAATTCATGCGAAAATACCAGCTATTAATCCTGAATTCCAATAAAAATAAAGGCCTAATCCCAATGTCCGGAAAAAAGGTGCTTCCACCCTTCATAGATTGTACAGTACAATTAAATATTTTTATGCCCCCGCCGTAAGCTGGAGGGGAGGGGGGTGGCATTAAGTTTTATCCTTGTCCGTCGTATGTATGTCCCAAAGTTGGTTTCCGTTCTCTAACTTAAGTTTGCCTAAACCAAATGTTATGAAATTTATACCCAATGCTTATTAACACAAAACACAGATCAAGTTTGAATTTTGGTGGCGTCACTTTTACTGTTGTAGAGTTATGCCCCTTTATAAATGGAAGAATTGCTAAATTTTAGTTTCCATTCTCTAACTTTAGTTTGCCTCAACCAAATGTTATGAAACTTATACACAATGCTTATTACCACAAAACACAGATCAAGTTTGAATTTTGGTGGCATCACTTTAACTTTTCTAGAGTTATGCCCCTTTATAAATGGAAAAATTGCTGAATTTGTCGTTTCTATTCTCGAACTTTAGTTTTCCTCTACCAAATGTTATAAAACTTATACACAATGCTTATTACCACAAAACTCAGATCAAGTACAAATTTGGGTAGCGTCACTTTTACTGTTCTTCAGTTATGTCCCATTATAACTTTATATGATATGCAAGCTGGGGCATCATCTGTGTCTCATGGACATATTCCCCATTTATTTACCAATATTATGCTATGTTTTTTGGAAACCATTTACTTCCTGAAATTGAGATAGAGATATGGTTTAGACATGGTCAGGTGTAGTTGTTCACATCCTTGTTCTTTGATCTTTGGTGCAAGGATAGTTTTCTCATTTGCCACAACATCTACATATTTTGATAGATATTTGCTAATTTGAAGAAAAAAAAAGCTATATTTGAAACATTGGATAACATATATACAAGATGTGCAAACACTTGCTTTATAACCAAAGGAATTGTGTTATAAGAAAATTTCAAAGACTGAAGTAAAATTTTAATTGATTTTTTGACATTCATTATTTTTTGTTTATAGAAATCAGAACCACTAAGTGTCAAGTTTATCATCACAAACGGAGCAGGTCTCTCTATAACAGATGAATCGGTACCTATACTATTAGACATGACCAAACCAACTCCTGGTAAAGTTGTGGATGGCTGGGATTTCAAGAAAGATCGTGTTTGGTTTAACTCTCCCAACAGTGCTCAAGGTTAGTATGCAAAACACAAAGAGAAATATCTTTTATGCATTACATAATTACAATTTGTTTGAAAATAGGGGTATACATAAGACAATTCTCCCCTGAAAAACTGGCTAATACAGAATAAGAAAACACATTTGAAATTGCAAACATTTCTTATAAAGGTTCATCTAAGATCCCCCTCCAAATTGTCAGCTTGAGTGGTGGTATCTGATATTTTATGTGTTTCAAGAAATACTGGCATCTTTAATGGACAGAAGTAATCATTTAAAAAACTTGACACCCTCAAAACCAAAAAATCAAAATTATTATTTCTGACTATAGAAAAAAAAATCTATCAATTTTGGAGGAGTAGAAAAGATCACTTTGTTGGTATTGATAAAGTATATTCTTGATAAAAATTTCAGGATCTATTCTGCATATGGCGACTCCATTTGGAGAAGCATGTCCAACACGTCCAGTATCAATTGTAAACGATACCAACTGGAATGTCCTTCAGCAAATAGGCTTCAGAGATCCTAAAGGACAGAACTGGCCCATTAAGATGCGTACAGAAAATCTTGGAAAGGAAATTTACGATGATTTAATATGGATCAAGTTGGCAAGGGATACTAATTTGGATATAATGTATTCTGGAGGATACTACAGAAAAGCTGACTATGAAAGAGGAGGAGAATGGGAGGTTAGTTCAAAACAAAAAACTTCTATTAATTTGTGGATGGATTAGTATATTGAGGCCCCTCATGGGGGTGTCCAAGTAATCACAAATTTTTTGCCATTATAATCACATAATCATTAATTATATTTTTAAACAAGATAATCAAATAATAAAAAATGCAGTCCTAGAATATCAAATAATCAAATAATCATGAAATATTTGGTCTGGTAATCAAATAATCATGAAATATTTGGTCTGATAATCATGAAATATTTGGTCTGATAATCATGAAATATTTGGTCTGGTAATCAAATAATCATGAAATATTTGGTCTGGTAATCAAATAATCATGAAATATTTGGTCTGGTAATCAAATAATCATGAAATATTTGGTCTGGTAATCAAATAATCATGAAATATTTGGTCTGATAATCATGAAATATTTGGTCTGGTAATCAAATAATCATGAAATATTTGGTCTGGTAATCAAATAATCATGAAATATTTGGTCTGGTAATCAAATAATCATGAAATATTTGGTCTGGTAATCAAATAATCACTATGAAAACGGCCAAGTAATCAATCAAAAACCCCATGTGGAGGCTTTATAGTACAGCAGAATCAATAATACCATTTTGATTTTGTTATCAGATCTGAGATAAAACAAATTGTTCTAGTAACTAATAAATTGACACCAAATATGAATTTCAGTTAAATTTAGTCAGAATTTTTTTTTTAATATTATAAAGGTAGCTTCAATATTTTCATATAAAAACAAAACATGTTTACAAGTAAATTTTCAATATTTCAGTTTGAAATAAAGGCTGCCAGTGGTGAAGGTGTTGCTGCCACGTCTGTGATGTTATGGGATGGACCAGAAGGTGAAATAATGCCATACGATCATGTTCCAGAGGCTGACTGGTCTGCCACAGCCTGTATTTGCTGTTTTGAGAATCCTATTCCAGCAGTTAGTATAAATTCCTTTAAATATGTAGAGTGCAAGGCTTAATGGAAAATATTTTACTATATAAATTAACCTTCATAGAGTGAAAATGAGAAATATGCTCTTGAAATAATTTTGAATACCCCTAGCTTAGTAATTTGACCTTGATTAACTTATTTTTTTTCAAACAAAATTAATATCATCAGAAAAGTATGCATATTTGACATAAATCCGGCAAAGTAAATGAGGAGTTTTACGCATAATTTTTTTTTTTTTTAATTTAGAGGATACTTCCTAAGCCAACCATATTAACATTTGATAGAACTCTCAATATTTAAGACAAAACTATATTATTTAAGAGATAACTGTATTGTATTTGAAGCTTTGCGGACGTCCATTGGTAGTTTTACTGTTGCAAATTTAGTTTACCTGGCGACGCGTAGCTTTTGATAGAACCCTCAATACTTAAGACAAAACAATATGATTTAGTGTTTGACATCATTCTCTATTTTTAGACATGCACTGCCTGTAACTGTATTGAATATTTAGCTGAAAAGTTTGGTAACGGTTCGATAGTTGCACCAACAACTGAAGCTGTTCCTGTTGTTGGTAACAGCACATCATCTCCATACCAAGTGGTACAAAACCCTACAGGTGGAGCTGTTACATCACCGATAGATTTATCAACACAGCCTGCCCGTGCATCATGTGGTTTTGAAATATTTGCAGGTAAAATACACTTAATTTTTATGCCCTGCTTACAGCCATGTTGGGTCATTCTATTTTCTGGTCTGTATGTCCTTCCGTCTGTTAGTCCATTCTGTATTAGGTTAATTTTTTTGGTTAAGGTAATTAACCATGAAGTTGTGATCACATCAACTTAAAACTAAGTACACATGTTCATTATGAGTCAAACTTTTAAAGTTGTACTGTGCATTCATTTATTTTCGTGGATTAAGGAAAACTTACATGTTGGTGGATATTTAATTTCGTGGTTTTGCCAAAGTCTGCATAGAAGCATAAAGAAAATTTGTTATTCGTTGAACATTTAATTTTGTGGTTCATCTGTACCCACAAAATCCATGAAAATTGGTATCCAATGAATAATAATGAATCCACAGTATGTCAAATTACGATTTTGACCTTGATTTCACAGTTCAATGGACATGGACACATAATAGTCCCATGGACACATATTCTTGTCTAATTTTGGACACTGAGGTTTTTACATCATAGTTTTGAGTACATTACCCTACAGCATTTATAATTGATTGATAAACAATCATACAATCGGATTATTTAAGTCTTAATTCTGATAGTGTTAGCCTGTAATTTTATGTGAAATTTTTCTTGTATGTAAATATTTTACCAATTTGTCTTGTCCAAATATGCATCTATTTCAACCTGCAAACAGACTGCTATATTAAATTTTGTTTAACATGAGCCATTTTATTAATGATTTAAAAAAAAAAAGGAATGGACATAATAACTTGAGTTCATTCTGTGTACAGGTGATGACCCACATGTTGTAACATGGTGTAGAATCTTCAATGATACATTACCTCCACAAGTGGTAGAAGATGTCCTAAATTTTGACCCATCAGCTGATTTCCATACTTACAAGATTGCTGTTGACTTTGAAACTGATGAAGCTGTGAATGTAAGTTTGTACAGAAATAAAGAAAAAAATAGCAGTTACATGTATTTTGTTTGTTAGATGGTTCTTATTGTTTATGACAGGAAAATGGTTTAGGCCTTTTAAGAAATAATTGTACATGTATGGAGGGAGTCTGAGTGTTATGTATTTTAAGTGAATGGATGAAAATTGAGTTTGTAAATCTGATTGAGGAAGGAAAGGAGATAAATAACATTTTATGTATGATAGGGTAAAATAAGAAGAATCCAGGAAATTTGTTTTACAGTATTAAATGCCGAAAAAGTATGTAGAAACTAGATCAATTACATTGAAGAAGGACTTTTTTTTGCATGATCTTTTAATATAAGCAATTTGTTCTCAATTATTTTAATGTGTATAATATATTCTACGACATTAAATGCATGACCTTTTCCTAATCATTATTGGCTTCAATACGTTTTCTAGGATTTTAATCTATTCCTTTTCATTTTACAGCCATCATTGTGTTTCTATTTGTACCTGGATGGTGTATTGTGGAGTAAAGTTTGTGGAATACGTGATCTGAGTACAGACACAGACCTAATCTTCCATGTTTTCCCTAAAAATAATTATTTACCACCAGTCGTTGACACTTTTAATCCTTACTCCACCAAAGCATTCTTCCGAAGTGTTGTTTTACCCCCTGAGCCAGGTGCACATTGCAGATATGGTGCTCCATTCCGTGGAGGAACAAACCCAATAATCAAATATGAAATTGGTATTGGAACTACAATATTGGGCACAGAGGCTGTTCCTTACAAAGAAATGATATCACCATGTCTCCCTTGTTATAACTATTGTTCACGTTACAATTGTAATTCTACATGTGATGCCGAGGAACATGTATTATACCAGTTTATGCTTGACAACTTTACTCTACCAGCTACAAGAATGGAGGACAACGAGACTAAAACAATAGATTATTATTTCACAGGTAAAAACCTCTCTCAGTCCATGCATATGATTTTTTTAATATTCTTTTCTTTTATTCACTGTGGTTTAATAATGCCATACTCCTTTTATAATCAGAAACTTATGCCATTAAAAATAATATCTCCCAGATTAAAAGATGTGCACAAGAAAAATTGACAACCGTTTGCTTGAAGAAAGATTAAGTGGTTTTAGGATGGAGAAGTTATTAGATCATTTTAATTTTATGCATTTTTTATCAGTGTTTTAAAGGTCAACTGATAATGTGTAGATCAGTTATCAAATCAGTATATATAATTATATACTTAGTTCATTGATTTGTATTTTATGGTCATCCGTATTGAGGTGCACATTTTTGTGTTTTCCAAAAAAAAGTGTTGAAGTTTCAGAAGTGTTAAAACATGCAATCCATTAATAGGATTTAAAAATATGGAAGTTTGACCAAAATTTATGACTGTCATTGAAAAAAAGAAAATTAGTGGGTTTTTTTTTTGTTTTTTTTTTTACCTGAATCAATTTGTTTCAGTGAAAGCTGTGCTTGGTTCTGGTGCTACCACAGTTGTGTCTTCAGATGGATTTTATATTGACGATACACCACCAATATTTGATCCTGATGTGATGGGCAGCGATATTTATATTGATGTATATCAAGGGGAGTTCACTCCTGTCAGATATCAGGGCTCTAACAACACCATAAAGGCTTTCTGGAGATGTTTTGATGAAGAGAGTGATATTGTGGTTAGTACAAAATGTCTTACCAATGCCTGCTATAAAGAAGGTGTGCTTGATTTATTTTCCAACCATTGTGTGAAGCATATATAAATGCAAAAGGTGCACTGGATTTAAATTACAAAACCTTATATTGTCAATGACATAAAACATTGAACAGTACTGGATTGTCTGCATGCTAAATGACTTGAAAATACTGAATTTACTGCAAGGATAATATTTTATACTTATTGACTGGGTATGAGTGGAATAGTAAGTTTATTGTTCCCGAGGTGCAACTATTGACCTGAGGCGTAGCCGAGGGCAATAGTTGTATCTGAGGGGACAATAAACTTGCTATCCATGAATATCCAGTCAGTAAGTGTTTTATTATATCGAAAGAGATAACAGACAATAAATGTCAGTGCTAAATTAACTATCTCAATATAAAAAGCAGAAACACAACCATACTGTTTAACATTTACTTCATATATATTTTGAGTGCTAATGCTACGTGCTGCACAGACATCAACCCTAGATACAATAGGTAAAACATGACATCATAACTCCAGCGGTATTCTCAACATCCTCCTATCCCGTAGCTGCATTTGAAATTCCACGAAATATAATGACGCTTGCAGTCAAATAGTTTCAACATGGTCCAATAGTTGGAAACTGTTGACCGGTCAAATAGTTCAACGCTTGCAATTTGAAAAATAGCCAAAATATTGTGTACTTATTTTATATAGAAAATGATAACTGAGGTAAAATAATTTTAAATATTCTCCTCTCAACAAGACTAATCAATTGCTGTTGCCTTTTTTGGGGAAAGACGGCTTCAAGCCGTCAATTCCCTAATTGAGTTGGCCAGAGTATCATTCCCTCATGTCAATCATTTTGTTTTGATAGTTTGGAAAACCCCTCAAAATGTCATACTGAAATTGATGACAAGGAGAACAGATTGACTTTAAATACATTTTTTACACATTTCCCTTCTGTTTCTCATGAAATTATCATATATTGAGCTTTCCCTTACACTATATACGTTTCTTTTACAGTCCGGAAAAATCAGTATTGCGAAATATTTTAAGTATATCTAACCTAGTGACGTCATTGTTGGAATACCACACTATACAGGGATATCCTTTATTCATTATAAAAATCATTCACAGTATTTGTATACTAATTTAAAATCTGTATTTGTTAAATATAAACCTAATGATGTTTGCTGTAGTGTAGATGATTCACACACCAACATGCAATGCTTTAATCTGAGGCTATAATCAGATAATGTGTAGGTCAACTTTCGCGGTAAACAATGTCAATGGGGAGACATGAGATTGGGGAGAGAAATGGTAGTTTTCATTGTTTCTGTAAAGTTCTGTTTTTAGAATCTTCCTCAAATTCAGGAGCACCTCAATTGATGAATAATTTTACACTAAAATCAAAGTAAATGTTTCTGAACATTTAAAATGTGACATTTAGTATATGATAAGTAGTCTTCTATATAAAAAAAAATGTGTACCAACATAAGGCCAGAATTTTTTAATTTGTTGGTTTACGGATCCGCCGACCCGATTTTGCCGATTTCCAGAATAAAAATAAAATTTACTTTCATGCTTTTTTATTCCCGCCGACCTTAACAAATGCATTATCCCTGGAAAATAATTAAACAATCTTTTTTTTATGAAATGAAATGCTTTAATCACTAACAAAATTGATAACACTTTCTGTAGTGAAAAAATAAAACTTCCAGTTTACGTTTCTTAAAATTGACAAATCAATTATAAATGACCTTGAAATGTCGTTTGCGCAAATAATTTTGCGAAACGAAACCTGTGTTTAAAACCAACTACACAATGAGTTCGTTTCCCGTATTTGTAATCAGTCCGTAAGATGCATCATCTGATAGAAATAGACTTGTCCAAATGTACACAGGTGGAAGACATCAAGTTAAAGTACTGAATATTAAATAATCATTTTGAATTTTCTTGTTTTATAGATAATAAAAAAATATCGTCCATTTGGATAAAAAAACGGGAATGCATGACAACAGATTAACCCGATATTCTCGTTTTTCCAGTGGACGAGTCTATTTCGTTTTTGACACGTGTGTTGAAACTTATTTTCGTACGACGTTTTTACATTTTTTTTCTTTATCAGTTTTCGTGCTTGAAGATCATACTTCAACAAGTTTTCTGGAGTTGATAAAGAGCTACCAAATCTGTTTTTCTTGTTTGTGAAATGACGATTTAATTTCGTCTTTTCCGTGCAACCCCCCTTTTTTGTACGGAAAATTATTAGAATGTCATGCGATGTTTATGACAGCTGAGCAATACAATTTCATCTAACTAAAATCGAAGAAATGATGACAAAATAGCATAACAAACATATTGTCAGAAAGGTGAAATATATATTTATTTGCATATTTTACTGTCTTGAAAGATCTTTTTTTTCTTTTTTTTCCCGACCGACCGACCCGACTTTTTCATGGGGAAAATCCGTAAACCAACAAATTAAAAAACCCTGGCCTTATTATTGAAATGATTAAAACAAATAAAAAAATAAAATGTTGCTTTTTGTAGTTTATACCTATTGAGATTGGGGAGAGCAACTGCAGTTTTCATTCTTTCTGTAAAGTTATTTTTTTAGAATCTTTCTCCAATTGAGGAGCTCCTCAATTGATGAGTAATTACCCACTAAAATGAAAGTTAATGTATATGAACACTAAAAATGTCACATTAAGTATATATATGATTTAAAAGTAGTCATTAATTAAAAAATAATTTTGTGTACCAAAATAATTATTGTAATGGTCATTTTTTTTCATTTTTTTTTTAAATATTGCTTTTTGTAGTTTAAAGCTATTTATTCATGAATTTTACAGATATATCAAAATGTGGGATCTGGAAACAAACTTCACACAGCTTATATCAATCATATTTGATTTTATAAGTACATGTATCCCTGTGATGAGAGTTGTAACTGGGAACTTTATCAATGGAAAATTAAAACTGAATAGATTTTTCAGTCCTCACTTTCTTGAGAATACTGTCACAAAAAATTGAGAATGGTCTTAGCCTGCAGTTCAGTTGTACATAATTAAAATTTTAAAATATATTGTAGTAGTTGTTAAATTCAATTGAATTTTAGACAATTAACTCCCAACTTTAATCAAATCTTTTGATTTAGAAGGTGTAGATCTCATTGGTCCAAATTGTCTCTATGATGAATTCTTGACTAAGGAAATGAAATAACAATAAACAACAATTAGTTTCATTATTGTCAGCCTTTCTATATGTTCTAGCTGTTCTTTTGCTCATTCTTTGTATGTAGACTATCAAAAGATACCCCCCTAAAAATTGAAACAATGGCCATCTTTTCCCTCAGAGCTCTTCAGCTCTTTGATTATGTTGTCATGATTACAATGACTGTTTTTGAACTAAAGTTATTAAAGTGGTAGATATTTTATGTCTCTGCTAAATTTTATTCTTTTATTTTCAGGAAAATTGGTGGGCCATAGGAGCAACAGTTGGTGGACAAGAGCTACAGGAATTTGAGTCTATAGGTACCAATCAAACTGCCATTAACATGACATTTGAAGGCATCTTACAACACAATACTTCATACTTTGTATCCCTGATCTGTGAGAATGGGGCTGGACATGTTGTGAGCTACAATGATACTAAAGGTAAGTTTTGTTGCTTTTCATCTAATCACTTTGCCAATCAAGCTAGTTTCTTTAAAACGTTTAGTAAATATTAGTATTAAGGACAAATATTGATTAATTTGAATAAAAGTCACAATTAAAAAAATCGTAATGATTAGGAAGTTATAGTTGTAGAAGAAGATTAAAGGTCAGATATACTAAAAACATGGCAATTTTATGGAAAAAGATTAAAGATAATGAAATGTTGATATCAAAAAGTGGACAATTTGAATTAAAACAAAAAGAATATGTTCAAATGCAAAAATATCATTCTAGTAAAAAAATTAAAGATAAAAAGAAGAACTTCAGATACTCTTATGATGTATTAATGGCTGTCTAAGAAGGCCAAATTTTCAGGTCAAGCTTTGTACTTGTTTTGATAAATGGAAACTACAAATATTAAATCTGTTTGATTTACCGGATAGGTGTAATTGTACTTCTGGAAGAGCCCATAGATGATGTAAATACCACTATACCTGGTGCTACCCAATTATCTGCTGATGTCACTCCAAAAGATTCTCTACAGAGTACTGATCCAACCAAACTAGGAGTTACATTTAGTCTTAGTCATGACGAGGCAGTCAATAGATATGGTATGTATATTAAATTGATTATTTAACCCGATATTTCCCAGTCTTTACTGGCATTTGAATACAAACACCATTTAGCCTTTAAGTTGTACTGTTAGTGAGGTTTTTTCTCCTCTTTTTGAACACCTATCATGAAATTCTTTCAGGCACATAATTTTTTTGGGGTTTAAAAATTTTCAGAATTTTCTGCTATTGCCGCTCACAGTTGGTTGAATATTATTGTTTGTTTTTTTTGCAAGATCCATTAAATTTATATTTTGATCATATGTTAATTTTGAGGGAAAAAAATGTTGCCCTTTTGCCTGAAAAATTGAATTGTAGTCAGAAGGCTTGTATTGATAACGGTAGCCATGATCACTAATATAACAAAAATTACCTTGTGAACCAATCAATTTTTTATGGTAGATTTGTGTCAATATGCCTTCCAACCCTTACATTCATGTTTCATGCTTGTTATCAAGAAATTATTTTCTTTTGTTTGTTTTTTAAACAAAGTTATTTTCAGTTAGGTTATGTGAACCATTTTAGGTTCAATGTGTATAATTATTGAGTTTTAACACTTTCAGTACGGAATTGTTTTTTTTGGCGCGTTCGTATAGCCGGAGATTTATTAGCACGAGCAGTTTCGTGGCCGGGATTAATTTGACATGTGCTCATAAAAAAATCGCCTCGGAACTTCAAACAGCAATTACCGCTATTTGAGATCGATTTTCGTTAAAATATTTTAAGGTTAAGTCGTACCCTACTTGTTTTGAGTTGTGGTGTGGTTAGAGCGATATGAAACGGAAGAAATATCAACAGTTTAGCTCTATGACGAACAAGTTTTTTTTTTATAACTGAATGTTTACAAATACATGTCTGCGAAGGGGAGAGTTTCTTCTGACCGTTCCCTTTCTGAGATATTTACTTACGTTCTATGTTTCATTTTGTTTCAAAGAATAAAATGAAATGTCTATGACAACACCATAACTGATTGGGAAGACGATAAACGACCGACAACACGAGAATTACCAGCGATTGAAATCCGCCATTTGCAAAGCGTCGTTCATGTCAACAACAATTAAAGAGAGATAACTCAATTGTAATTTGGCGGACGACAACTCTTTTTAAATACGTTGCCGTATGTTTTTAAGTCACTTGGGTAAAACAGAATTTCTTGTTACGGTTCTATGACAAATAAAAATTTGTACTTGTTCAATGATTAAACAAATAATCTCTGTACTTGTCAAAGTAAATTACCTTCCTTGAAAATATTCATTTCAAACTAAGTAACAGGCATGCAACCTAATAGCAATTTAAGCAGATAAAAAAAAAATACTTTTAAAAAAATCAAAATCAAATGAACAATTAGATATTTGACCAAAAAATAATATTATTTTGATTTAATTTTTAAACTGCTATAAGGTTATGTAACAAACAAAAATAACAGTTTTAAAATTTTTTGTTACTTGCCTCTTTTCAAGTCTTTAATTTTTTTTTCATTGTACAGTTAACTACTATTTGTTGTCCTGATCTCTCTATAAAATTCCTTCTTTATTTTAAAATGTCTTTTGATACCATCTTTTTTAATATATCCTTCATCAGTTATTCTTTAGTTTTGTTCATAGTTTATAAGTAAATAAATTCGCAAATTGAAACGGTAAAGTCAATAAATTCAAAATTGTCTGGAACTAACAACACAGCTATAACACTAACAGTAATTTTTAACAGAATGGAACACCGTGAAACACTCTGGGAGACAGAGGTGCTTTCCACAATCTAGACAGCCAAATTTTGTTTGTCTACGCGTCTCTTGTTGATTGTTTTTCACTCTCATGTGACAGACATGGCACCAACTTTTATTTCCAAAGGAACCTGGCAAGTGTCTCTGTGTAAGACGGTCATCAACCGGGACAAGTGATGGGCGGCCTTTACGAACTGAACCACCTGTATATCCAGCTATCAGTCCTGCTGCTACTGCCTTGGAAAACTTCAAAAAGGTTGTTGGTCTCTTACCAGGGCCTGGTTGATGATGAGGAGAAGCCAGAAAAAGCCTAAAGGCATCAAATTTCAACATTTCTATCATTGTGAAGAAAATCCTTTTAGGCCATTTCAGTGTTTTGTGTTGGAAAACATAGTACTGGATGTACTGGTCAGCCCTATCAACCCCTCCCATGTACTGTGTGTAATCAGAGATCATCTGTGGACATGGTATCTCTTGTCGTTGAAAAATACCATCTGCTTGTTGCACATTCCTCTGCACTGCACCTACTGAGAAATTGTGTATGCTTGAAATTAAGTTTACATTTTTTTTGTCCTTCCATACAACAGCAGCCACTGCATCTTTCTGTCTAAACTGCATGTCCCCACGATTAATTACACCTTCAGGGTTTTTCTTCATAATATCTTTAGGAAGCTCTCTCCTATTTATTCTTACAGTCCCACATGCAGCAGTGTTAGAATGTTCAAACAAGTCTGTAAATAAGGTGGGAGAAGTGAAATAGTTGTCCATATAAATATGGTACCCTTGCCCTATAACATTTGCCTTTTCAATACAATTTTTGACTACACGGTTTGCCAGACCATGAGCTGCGACACCATTTATCCTCCCACTGTATACCTGACAGAAGGAAACATATCCTGTATTAGCTTCAGCTATCGCCCACATTTTTATTCCCCATTTGGTAGGCTTGGCTGGCATATACTGCTTAAAAGACAGTCGTCCTTTCCATGGAACCATCACCTCATCAACTGATAGTTGCCTATTAGGGATATACTGGTTTACCATAGAATCTGTGAACATATTCATTAACGATTCAATTTTGTATAATTTAGAATAATTGGGATCCCCTGGCTCACTCAGTGGGGCTTGCTCACTATTTGAAAAATGGATGTACCGCATAATTTGCATATAGCGATCCCTTTTCATGACTTTACTGAAGTACGGGGTCTCCAGCATAACATCTGTGCTCCAGTAGGATTTTATATCTGGTTTTACATTGATTCCCATCAAGAAACATAAACCTAGAAAAGCCTTCATTTCTTCAACAGTTGGTGTAACCCATGGGGATTTATTTTCATCAGGATGATCACGAATTTGTTTATTGGCATACCTGTCTGTCTCCTGTATGATGTATTGCAAAATGGCATTGGTAAACAGCAATGAGAAAAAATCCACGGGCTCTTTATCTGGATCTAAAACTGTGGTAGGACCAGTATTTCCACGTGGTAAAAATATGTGTGGTAATCCCCTCTCATAATAATTAAAATTTTCATGCCACCCATCAGCTTCAGCAGGACGGTCACCAGCTTCATCAACAACAAGGGGTTCATTTTCATCAGAAAAATCATTTTCACTTTCATTTTCATTATCAACAACATCTAATTCACCTATCCCAATTTGTGCAAGCCTATCATTGTACCGCTGTGCAGCTGCATCAACTTCATTTTGCGAAAATCCGTCAAACTCTTCATCCGAAGATTCAGACATTTTTTTTATTTTCACCCAGACGACAATACTACGTTTTTCACAACTATTTTACTATGGAACCGCCTTTTAGCCTAGAAAAATTTGATTGGCTGCACAAAAATATGGATTTCCTTATTTGGGAGAACACCTGCACATCGTGTGAAATTTATTTGTCGGCAAAAACCGTAAACTTCCGATCGTCAACAGAGCGTAAATCAACAACATGCAAAGATGTTACATAAAGAGACAGCCATTACCGGCTTATCTTATTTATTAAACAGTCCTAAGTAAATATTATTAATTTTTAAAACAGCGATACATAAATGGTTTAAATATTTTGTGTGGAAGGTAATGAACTTTCATTTTTTAAAGCGATCACGTTGACTACACATGTCAACGAAATTGAAAAAATGGCGGCATATTATTTTATCATGAACGCAAATCGAAAGTACGAAGAAATGACATAACAATGACTTTTATTGTCAAAATTTATACATAATATTAATAATTGAAACATGTTCACACATTGTGGTAACGTACGCTTTACAGCTTTACGTAATTGATCTAATATTAAAACTGAAAGTAGGTCAGAGTATTTTTCGTTTTCCATGATGCATTATGGCATCACGCGGCCGTAGCAAGGTGATGCATTAAGGCATCATACGGCGGTACCAAGGTGATGCCTTATGGCATCATACGCCTTGAATGGGTTAATTGTCTGTTGCATAGTTGATGATTGGTAACCTTATATTGTAAGAACAATAAAAGATTTTTTTCTAAGACTTCAACTTCCATAAATTTTCATTGAAAACACTTATTGTAAGTTTGCTCAGCTCAGGCTGATGTTAAATATTAACTGTAATGGTTGACAAAAAAATTTCAGATTTGTGCTGTGGAACAGATGAAGAAAAAGAGGACATTTTCCCATGTACTTGGGTAGGCTACAATATTTCTGGGACAGTCATGATTGAAGATGGATATGTTAGAATTAATGGTGTAAACATAAGACGTTTATCTGAATTAAATCCTGTGCAAAATACAAGTTTGTCTGAAGCAGACCGTCTCTCTAGTGCCAATAATGTATTCAACATGGAGCCAGGACGTACTGTGTTTATGATGATGAGGTTATGTAATGCTGCCATGAGATGTGTTAACAAGACCATGGGTAGTGTCATACAAACCAATGCCAACACTGATCTAAAAACATCCCTGAATGGATTACCCATTACGATATCAGTCGCATCAAGTTCTGGTAGAAGGAAGAAGAGAGCTGTCGGAGATGATTTAGTTATTGTAACTCCAAGTAGTAAGTATGAGCAAGATAAAAAGGGACAAAACAAATATAATTGCAACTTCTAATATGCATAGCAAGTATAAAAAGTCAATTCACTAAGTTGACTGAAAAAAAAATAATCTTGAATTGTGCTCAGGGCTATTCCAGAAAAAAATGTATGGGGGGGTTGGAAGGCAGTTTTTGTCAGCACCCGCCACCCAGACAATGTAATTGAGAATTATAGTGCATTATAGTGTGAAAAGTTGCTCTGATACCCATTCCCATGTATTATTAATATAATAATATAATGTGCCTTCCAACCCCACCCCACCCCCCCCCCCCCCCCCTACATTTTTTTCTGGAATAGCCCTCAATTAAAAATGTAAATTCAGAAGAGCTAAAAACAGACATGTTCAAATCTTCCCCTCAACCAGACTTCTGAAAGTGGCTTTAAACTCAACAATCAATCAATCATACAAAAATGTATATGTCAGAAAGTTTTGCTTGTACATTTTGTTACAGACGGTATATAGTTATTTATTTGTAATATACCACCACAATTGATTTTATTGTATTATTGTAGATTTGACATCTGGACACAGTACAACATTTACAATCCTTGCGCAAAATGAGTTGACAGCTACTTATGACTCTGCAGCATCAACAGATTTTGTACCTTATATTGTTGATCCATCTACTACAACTGATTTAGTGGATAGAACTCTGCTTGGAAGGTATGATTGTTAGACTAAAAGTTAAAAATTTGTTTTACATGATTTTAGAAATTAGAATTATGAAAATTCTTATTTCACAGCCTTTAGTGTTTCTGACTTCAGAAATGTTTTGTCAAAATTTTGACTCATTTCAATCACTTAATGGATATGGTGTGTTCTTTTGTTGTTTAGTATGCCTCATAAATTTTATATGATTTGAAACCTTTCATAGTTGTGTTATACTGATGGTACAATTATCTCAACCAGCTTTTATCCTTTGTGAAAAAGTTTGTGTTCCCCTTTTAATTATGTGGATATATTCTGTTCTAGATTCTATGGAAGTGGATTTGCCTTTTCCTTTGTGTCTGTGGGACATATTATGATGCCTGGACCTATTCTGATGACATTCAGTGATGTTGCTGGACCAGGACCCCATGATTCTGGCAATAGGACAGTATTGGCACACTGGAATCCAGGTATAATAAGAAATATTTGTGTTGCAGTGGCTCACTTTTTCTTTTACTTTAGATACTTTTAACTTTTGTTCATTTAAATCTCATCCTAAAATATTTGCCACTGGACATTATGACACAATAATTAACCTTTGTTTGTTTACTGATGAGGCACAAAAATATGCATTCAATGAATATTGCTTCCTTACAAATAGTTCATAATTGCCTTGAAATTGCATTAAAGATATGATATCCAAGAAGCTAAAATACAACAGCAAGATGAGTAAAACAATTGTGCATGATGAAATATTTATAAAAAGTATTACTTGAATTTGAATTACCAAAAATATACGACAGTAGCAGACTGCAAAAACAACAGTCTTCTTTAAGAAAATAGATTTGCAAACAAAAATTAACAACATTGAAAAACATAAGTTCCAGATAGCCTAAAATGCCTTATTTGTCCTCCTTTCTCAGAAATAATTTATATTTTTCAGTGAGACAATTATGGGAGGAGTCTAGTAGAACCTGTAACGAAACAGATACTGAGGTCTTCAATAATGATGGTACCGTCACTGTCAAGGTATTAATTTATTTCATTTTATTTCTGTCATGCCTACAGACTCCTCAGGTTTTTTTCCTTTGAGGTTGGATCTTTGATTGGGTTTTTTTTCTGCATTTATGACCTCTAAGGAAATTTTTCTAAGATTTTTTACTCTTTTGTAATAATTCTTTTTGGCTGGTCATTGATTTTAAGCCAATAACCCAGATTTTTTACAGATAATATTTGTATTGTTTTAGATCTTCATTATTTCTTGACAATTTTATATATCCATGTTTTTTTTTATTGCCTTTTTGAATGAAAATAACACTTTTATTAACTTTATGCGTTTTTCTGTATTACTTTATCAAGAACACTCAAAGATGACAATTTGAAAGCCAAAGATGTTGAAGTAATGAAATACATGAAGAATTATATGACTATAGGGACCTAAGAATAGAAGCCAAAGCTTTTTAAGGTCAAATTAATCCACATTACTAGTCCCCCCCCAATCCTCCCTATATATTGCTCATTAATCTATTTAGGGACTATGTTGTGAATACTAAGATACTTTCCCTTTTGGGGCCCGAACCAAACGCTGAAAAGATACAGTGCAAATGAAGCATCTGTTTTACACTAATCAGAGATCAGTAAGGGGCCCAAGATATGTTAACCGGTTCTAAGTTAGAAGTATAAACTGAACAAACACAGGTTTGGGACAAAGAACCACAGTTTAATATTTTCTTTGCATATCAATAAAGCAATACATGTAAACATAATTACAAACAAAGCAAATTCCAGTTGAAAATCTGTGGTACTCCTAACACAAAGTACATAATAACTGTGAGTTCTTTTGAAAACATTACTACTCTACTTATTAACAATATATTTTAATAAACATGATAAAAGGCTGAAATGACAAAGCAATAAAGTAAAAACTATCCTCTAGGGAGCGGAGGGTGGGAATAAATAATTTCCCAGAAAATTAGAATGTCTGCTCCAAGCAAGCGTTGCTTTCAGAATAATTATGTGCTTGTGCCTAAAACAAAAGCCCTGTTAATTAAGCGCTGATTGGTTAATTCAAATGCAGTGTTAATTTTGATTGGTTAATTAGGATAATCTCGAAAAGCAATTAGTAAACGAGATTTCACATGCAGCAGCAACTGGGAAACACCCAAGCTGATTGGACCAAATAGCAGACAGGGATTTCCAATTAAAATTATATGTACCAGCATTGCACAAAAACGTATTGTGTATTAATAATCTATTTATACAAAATAGTTCCATTAATCCACATTACTAGTCCCCCCCCAATCCTCCCTATATATTGCTCATTAATCTATTTAGGGACTATGTTGTGAATACTAAGATACTTTCCCTTTTGGGGCCCGAACCAAACGCTGAAAAGATACAGTGCAAATGAAGCATCTGTTTTACACTAATCAGAGATCAGTAAGGGGCCCAAGATATGTTAACCGGTTCTAAGTTAGAAGTATAAACTGAACAAACACAGGTTTGGGACAAAGAACCACAGTTTAATATTTTCTTTGCATATCAATAAAGCAATACATGTAAACATAATTACAAACAAAGCAAATTCCAGTTGAAAATCTGTGGTACTCCAAAGTAAAACCCCAAACCTGTGTAAAGGTAGAAAGTAGGACATGCGTTAGAAAATGCTAAGACTGATCCCATAAAAAACTAAAGAAAAAAACTTGACCTGTCATGACTGTGTGCCTGTAAGCCTAAAGATGAGAAAGCGGAGAGAAAGACAGGACATGTGAGGAACAAGGTGATGCACATACAAAGGGGTGGATAGGCATTCCTTCATAAAAAATTGACATAACTTTAATTCATGCAATCTGGAAATAGCATCCGCTAAAACATTTTGCTTCCCCGGTAAATGAATTGCGACCAGATGAAAATTATTAGCAGCAGATAGCCAAAACAATTCACGCAAAAAAGACATCAAAAGTTTGTTCCTTGAGGTACACTTATTGATACAGGCAACAGTTGATGCATTATCACAATAAATAAATACACGCCTATTTTGCCAGCACTTAGCCCAACGTTTGACTGCCAAAGCCACTGCAAGTGCTTCTTGCTCATTTATATGCAAAGTTTGCGCAAATGGGAAATCCTCTTTCCAATTGACATAAAACCAATCAGTACCAAAAAACCCACCTGCACCTGTATTGCAAGCATCTGTGTAAACTGAGGTGACAGGGTTAGTATTGAGTAAGATGGATTTCCCATTGAAAGTTGCCATAAAATTATACCACCAATGGATATCATGCAAAATATCGCCGCTTAAGCGCATTTTGTGCCTGTCATGCTTGAGCTGCATTATGCTGTCAATGATTCTCCGGAGAAAAACTCTCCCGCCGTGAACCACTGACGAAGCCCAGTTTAGCTTGCCCGCCAGGGACTGCAATTGTTTCTTAGAAACATGCTTGCGCTGCTGAAAACTTGCTAGTTCCCGCCTTAATTCATCAAGTTTTTTAATAGGTAATCTTAATTCCAATGTTGTGGAGTCTATCTCCACGCCTAAAAATACTAATTTCTGGCAAGGGTCAACAACCTTGGACCAACTAATAGAAAAACCTAACTTGCGCAGCAAGTAAATTAAAATTCTAAGTGCATGTGCACACCGCTGCTTTGTTTTTTCGCAAATGAAAAAATCATCCAAATAAGCTATAATGGTAAAACCTCTGCGTGACATCATGCGCCGAATAGCCTGTGATAGCCTATGAAAAATACCTGGTGCAAGTTTTGAACCAAAGGGTAATTTTTTATCAATAAAGGTATGGGTCTGACCATCAGGAAAAGTCCACCGTAAACCAGTGACCTGTTGACTATGGGAACTAATGCTGACAGATCTATAAGCCGATTTTAAATCGACTTTGGCCATGAAACAATTTTTTGTGACTAATTTTGCTGCATCATCAACAGATTGAAACTTTTGTTTTTCTACATCCCCTGCAAAATCATTTACAGCAGATCCAAGTGGTCTGCTGCAGTCATGAATTATCCTTACACCCCCATCAGATTTGGGAATAATACCTAAAGGGCTAATAATTTTAGGTGTGGACTTAGCAAACTCATAATTTCCATTTTCAATTTCAGTCAAAATCTGTTGATGAGCTTTGTTATATAAAGGACTTGAAGGATTAGCTGAAGGGTGATTTTTTGCCGAAATATGTGATGGAGCCAAATTATCTTGAACAATGTCGAACCCATTTTTTATGCCTTGCAAAAGAAAATCTTTATCAACATCATTTTTTAGTTCATCATGCCAAACATTATACACCAAGTCACGCACAGGCTTTACCTTTATCCGTTTTTTGGATGGGCAAAGGCTTGGTGTTGGGCACCACAACCTTGAATTGAACAAATATGAACATAGCGACAGTTAGGAAATGAGCAACCTTTCCTACTGTTAAAACTTTTGCAAATTTCATTTCCTTCTACAGAGTGTGAAGTATACTTGGAATAGTCCTGTTGCTGTTTATTTGCATTCTTAAATATTGGACCAGATGCCTGAGATTTATTGTATACAGCTTTAGGTCGTAAGTAAACTGACTGCAAATGAGGAATGTCAGTACCCCATCTAAAAGTATGCTGCTTTTGAAGCCTACGATATTCTCTATCAAAAAAAAGTACTGACACAAACTCACATGAAGAAACTAACTGGTAAAATCTCATGGTATATGATAAATAATCGAGGATCTGTGTCTGTGCCAGTTCTCCAGTGCTGAGCAGCTTGTACATTATTGACAAGTTTGCCCTAGACCATTGACACAGAGACAGAGATTCAAGTTTTGGCCTTAATGGCCCAGACTTAAACACTAGTTGCCCCCCTGATGCGTTGGAAATAAGACGTTCTTCAGGCATACTGGTCCCCCCTATATCATTACCAACAAAATCTATAATATCTAAATAATTAACTTTACTGTCTATGTTTGAATGTTTCAAATAAATTTGCGGATCCTGCCAAGATAGAATAGAGTTAATGCCAGTGTTACCTAAATTGGTTACGGAATTGTCACTTTCATTCGAATTTCCCGCAATGTTCTGGTTTTGACGTCCATCCAATAAGCCAGAGGAATGTACATATTGTGTTTGCTGTCCGGTAAGCTGTTGCAATACAGCATTAACGTAAGCATCATCTGTGTTTGTTTGTATTCCGCCATCTTTAAGATGCTCATGGGCGCCGCCATCTTTGTTCATAGTACTTCCGTCGTCGCCATCTTGTAATGCGCATGCACCAGAATTTGATACTGCCGGAAGTCTAGAATTTGCCGCCATTCTCTCGCTGGGCGAAAAGTCTTTCTTAAATGTTTTTCCTACTGCTCGCAGTAATAACTTTCGTTGGCCTATCGGAATACTCGAGTTATCCAAATCTTCCTTCTCAATCAACGCAACGGCCTCCATGCTGTCAAATCCAAGTTCTAGCATTTCATTTGCGGTGGCTGTGTTTAGCTTCATCACTTCGGCCCATGCCATTACTTTATCGGACTGGAGATTGGTTCCCGTCCTAAAAGTAATATCTTCGTCATCAGACATGATGGAAAGACAGTTTAGTGAAAAACAACAGTTTATAGCAATTATAAATCGTGCCGTTAAATTTTCTAGGAATACGAATTAATCCTGTTACGCCGGGTCGTCAGAAGCACAAAACTCGTAGCTTTGGAATAAACCAGCCATCTCACGCTGCTGCAGATGAGATTCCACAATGAAACTTAAACAGACAAAGCCGATTCTGCTTCCTGATTGTATTTAAATTTGTCCATGTCGTAACATCAATTTTGACATTAAAAAACTAATTCGGAATGTTATTAATGCAAAATCAATTCGTATACGTTTCCTAAACGTTCACATATATAATATGGTTAATTTCCACATTGAAAACTTAAATCCGTTCATGATTTTTATAAATAAATAATTTCCCAGAAAATTAGAATGTCTGCTCCAAGCAAGCGTTGCTTTCAGAATAATTATGTGCTTGTGCCTAAAACAAAAGCCCTGTTAATTAAGCGCTGATTGGTTAATTCAAATGCAGTGTTAATTTTGATTGGTTAATTAGGATAATCTCGAAAAGCAATTAGTAAACGAGATTTCACATGCAGCAGCAACTGGGAAACACCCAAGCTGATTGGACCAAATAGCAGACAGGGATTTCCAATTAAAATTATATGTACCAGCATTGCACAAAAACGTATTGTGTATTAATAATCTATTTATACAAAATAGTTCCCTTTACCTGATTTGCACAATTTGTTAGGTTTTGTATATTGCTGGAAGCCATAGCTTGTCCTGTATACGTTGTTATTCACTTTTTTCATTCTTTTGACCATTTAAAAAAAATTTATTAATATATGAGCTGCGTCGGATAGAAATCGACCTTATGCATTAGTGTACGTAGATATGTAAATGTGTAAGACTCTGATTGATTTTGGAACATTCATATACAAAATACAATAAAATAAAAGATGAAGTTTGGTCTGTTTTGTAGCATTCGATAAATAATTCCACTATAGCACAAAGCCCTATAGACTTTCTGTTGATCTTTTGTTCAAAACCGAATAGGTAAACAGATGCATTGTGTTGATTTGCATAAGGTCGATTTCTATCTGACGCAGCTCATATTGTTATCACATGACACTCATAACCTATCTTCATTTTTAAACTGTCAATAGAAAATACAATATTAGTGTTTTACTTTTAATTTCAGGGTACATTTTCATTTCATATTATTTATAAGGTTTCATTCAACTTATGCTAATAAAATATATTCTTGAACTTCAACAAAGATCTAATTATGTATATTTTCTGCCATGTTTACAGGTATGCAACACCTGGAGAGATTTAACAGAAGGTGCAGTCAATGATCCATACTTCAAACATGAGACAATGTTCTCTCTGGCTAATGCCAAGGCCTCCATAACAAATTCCAAACCCCATCTTACAGTACCTGATGTTATCTACATGTCAGAGGACGCAGGTAAGACATGAGACAATGTTCTCTCTGGCTAATGCCAAGGCCTCCATAAAAAATTCAGAACCCCATCTTACAGTACCGGATGTTATCTACATGTCAGAGGATGCAGGTAAGACATGAGACAATGTTCTCTCTGGCTAATGCCAAGGCCTCCATTACAAATTCAGAACCCCATCTTACAGTACCGGATGTTATCTACATGTCAGAGGACGCAGGTAAGACATGAGACAATGTTCTCTCTGGCTTATGCCAAGGCCTCCATAACAAATTCCAAACCCCATCTTACAGTACCGGATGTTATCTACATGTCAGAAGATGCAGGTAAGACAAGGGACACAAAATATATTTAGAAAAAAAAACAAAAAAACTTCAACCTTTTTGTTGATTCAGCTAAGTCATTGAGTACCCCAACCTTTTCATATATTTTGAATAACAATAATACAAACCCTATCATATATTACCTATATTTAACATGCTTTTGCTATTTCATGGAGAGATAAATAGATTTCTCTAATCCTTGTCAATTTATCCATTTCTGCACCCATTGTATATTATGACAAGACCTACCTATTGTATTTATTGTGAACTTGTTCTCGTCCTGAATATGCATGAAATATTTGCCACTGGACGTTAAGCAACCAACAATCAATCAATCATTGTATACAAAAATTTAATCAACATGTGGTTCGTTTGATCTCAGTTCTTCATTGGTTAAAATCAGATTATGACGTCGAATTTTCTTGCTTTCCTCTGAATTTCCTTTTGTGACGGCATGAAAAAAGGCGATCATGCCTGATGACGTCACATAGAAAGAACACATCTTTTTGCAGATCATTCGAAAAGAAGGAATAAGTTTGCCTACATATTGTTTGAAAATCATTAGAGAAATAGATTCCACCACCAAATCTTGTGTAATACAGTGGTAGAATCTATATTTGTCAAATATCTGACAAATTTACGACTGCAGTTTTAAGAAGGACATAAGAGAGTGACAAATGTACCAATACCCTAATGGAATTGTAAGCAATCTTCTATGTGGCTCCAACATGGTAAAAGCTGACCTGCAACATTGGGGTGTTTGGGAGGGGGGAACCTTGTAACATGACATCTCATTTTAAAAAAACCTGTGACCTTCAAAAATATTTCAAAACCATTTTACTTAAATGTTTTAAATGCTTGAAAGTGACCTGGTGAACGGAGTAATGGGGGTACTCTACTGGAGCCCCTTCAATGACAGTGTCATTCCAGGTTGTTAATTTTTAAATTTCTGAAAGTTCTATCTTTATGACATTTGATGATTTATTTGTTCTAACATATAGTTTTAGAAATTAATAGACTATAATTATGAGTGATTTGTCTACTTTTAGGTACAATACAGTACCAGTTGGAAGCAACAGATGATGAGGGTGATATAATTGAGTTCTATCTGGTTGGTAACTACACTAATTATACCATGGGAACACCTATCCTGTCTGTTGATGGAATGTAAGTTCATTTAATGATAACTAATTATTAAGTTGCAACACCTGTATCAAGTATCCCCATTCAACAAATATTTTGTTAATTTAGATCTCTTAATGTGGAAATTGAAGTTCTAGTAATCAATGATATTACATATTCAAAATTATATGGTATACCACAAAATATTTTTAAAGTAAGTTTATTTTTTGAATAATCAATACCTGTATTTTATTTATCTCTTCAGCCTGCTGTTTGCATTTGTGAGAACTATTTGAGTATTGATTTGTTTTTCTCTTTTCAGACTGCTGTTCACACCTTGTGATAACTGTCAGGGTATTCAGACAATCCCAGTCATCTTACAGGAAGTTCAAACTGATCCAGATATTATTCCACCAAATAATGTAACAGTATGGCTGACTGTCAATGTAACAGATGTAGCAGACCCACCAACTATCTTCCTGACTTTATTAGGAGAATCACAACTACCAGCAGATCCTACGGAACCAGTTTTGGTAAGTTGTCTCCCCTCAGTAACCCAGTGTGGTTGCCATGTAACTGTAGTGCCCTTTTGTTTTGTAAAAACTCTAGAAGGGAGAACCAGTTTCTTTAAAAATGCTACAAATCATTTATTGATTTATATTATTATTAATATTCTCCCTGGAAAAAAAAATTGTTTTTAAGAATAGTTTATCTTTTTATCCAGCCTTGTGTCTGAAACAAATGGGACTTATTACAGGGTTTGTACTTACAGGAGTTTGCAAACTGATTTACTCATTATTGCGCAGCAGATAAAGAAGGAAAAAATAAAAACAAACAGAAATGTTATTTTTACATACTTGAAATAAAACATTATAAGTTTAGAATACTCATTAAATTTGTTCAGTTTCAATGCTAAATACATCTCTATTAGCGAAAGTGAAAATCAGTAGTTTAATTTGGTCATTTCTTTGATTTGATGTATTGAAAATCCAGTAAGACTTAAGCATTGACCTTATGTCAGAATTGATTATTTGACTTTAAAGGGAGGGGAAATATACCAAATGGACATTGAAACTCTTATAGTTGAACACAAACTGACAACTTTATGTCAAAAAACCATATAACAACAAACAATAGTATACAAAACACAACCTAGAAAACCAAAGGCTTAGGAAAATGAACCCCACCAAAAACTATAGGTGATATCAGAATCTCTGAAAGGGTAAGAAGGCCCTGCTTTCCATGGGGCACTTGTCATGTTGCTTGGGATTAAGTATTGATTTTCTTATTCATCAATTACAGGTTTATCTGGAACAGAAGAATGACTGGAATGAGCATGTCTGGTCCCCTTCCTGGTATGCATTACTAGGAGCTTATGATATTGAATCAGGGGATACACTACAGCTTAATGTCCAGGAACCAGTCGGTGGAGTTATGAATATCACAGACAATTCAACAATTATACCAACCATTGCTAACCCATGTCCAAATGTAACAGAAAGAACTGTAAGTTCATTTCAGTAGAGAATGAATAAATATTGAAACTCTTAATTATTTACTCTCAGCTATGGTTTCATGAAAGTCTGAACTCAAAATTTTCATTAATTTTAAGGGGTTTGTTATTTCAAGATTTTTTGTGAAAGTCAGACCCTAAATTTTTACATTACAAAATTTTTTGTCTGTATACAATGATTTTATGAAGAAGGAATAAGTTCCAATGCTAGTTAGCTTATGCTTTGATTAAATTAAATATGTCCAAAAACTACTAGCATACAGCAATTTGACTGTATGGAATCCACACCAGTATACATATGTTTGAATCCATGTTTGAGGCCTTTTACAAACTTTTGTGATTATATCAGTTTTAATGATGGCTCAAACTTAGTGATTGATAATAAATTATTCAATTTTTCTTGGAAATTTCAAATATTGACCTTTCTTTTATTATAGTTGTCAAATACTCACATAGTCAAATACTCGCATACTGTAAATCTAGAAATGTTTGCGACATTTTTATGCCCCACCTAGGGGCATCATATTTTTCGGTCTGTGCGTCCGTTTGTCTGCCCGTCTGTCCTGCTTCAGGTTAAAGTTTTTGGTCAAGGTAGTTTTTAATGAAGTTTAAGTCCAATCAATTTGAATAGTACACATGTTCCCTATGATATGATCTTTCTAATTTTAATGCCAAATTAGAGTTTTGACCCCAATTTCAGGGTCCACTGAACATAGAAAATGATAGTGCAAGTGGGGCATCTGTGTACTATGGACACATTCTTGTTATTATTGTGAGAATTGTGATTGAATAGGTGTCACTAAGAAAAAGTCTTGCATTTTAAGTTTTATAAATAGTATTATTTGTATGCAGCATTTCTTGAAATAGCAAAGATTGACCACACATTTGTGTTCATTGTTTAATAATGGCATTTATAAATTCCTGCAAAAAAACAAAAAACAAAAAAATCCAGTGAATAAATCTATGCATAATAAATTGTTCATTTCTAATTTACAGGATAATTTGATGCTCCCATGTGATCTAGGCCTGTTGAAGCCAGTAAATGAACATGAATGGAGCTACCTGAAGTTGGCATATGTACAGAATTATTCCTTCTCTGGCTATGATGAAGCTAAAGTCTACTTCTCAGACTCTAATGGTGCCTTATCACGGCTTGTCACCATACAATTCACGGTGATGGAGTCACCATGTCGCAATGAAGGAGAATGTGAACGTAGGTTTACTAAAATATTTATGTGAAAGAAAAATGGGGGAATTCAAATATTCATATTTCTGCCATTAAAAGATCAGCATTGTTATTAATTGAACACCTTCTGTAAATATTATATGATAGAGTTTTAAATAATTTCAAAAGATGGTTCTTTTCAATTTAATTTTCTTAAATCC
The DNA here is from genome assembly GCA_037788925.1 of Mytilus galloprovincialis. Classification (NCBI taxonomy): domain Eukaryota; kingdom Metazoa; phylum Mollusca; class Bivalvia; order Mytilida; family Mytilidae; genus Mytilus; species Mytilus galloprovincialis. The sequence continues at coordinate 44,393,125 of CM075342.1, read as the reverse complement.
ATCTAGGGCATATTCTTGAACATGTTTGTTTCTTTATGACAACATTGCATATTTTCAAATGCAAATGTTTATGTTTCAGCAAAGAACAAGAGTATATCCTATCCATGTGAACACTACCGTAGGGCTTCCGAAAGTTTTGATATCAACTACAACTGTATATGTGCATCTGGTTGGACCGGTATCCATTGTGAAGAGAATATCAACGAGTGTATTAGCTCCCCTTGTCCAGATCCATTTGTGTGTTATGACTACATCAATTATTATGAGTGTGCTTGTCCCCAAGATAATCCAAACTGTTTGTTGCGTCCATGGATGATTGCTTTGATTGTCATTGGCTTATTACTAATTGTAGTGATTGTACTGTTGATAGTCTACAGATGGAAGAGAAGAGAGTAAGTGTCGTCTTTTTATAAAGTTTGTGGGAGTTATCTCCCATTATTTGTTTGTTGTTTCAGTTAGTTTGTAAAGTTACTTTTATTTCACCACCAGTGATAGCAAGAGGTGTGGTTTTTGGGAAATATCTTTCTGCAACACAATCTTTGAATGGTTTAAAAAAAAAAACTGCATTTAGACTTCCTGGTATGAGAATAAATGTAAATAAAAAGAGATTGTGTTTATAGGTTAATGTGACAACAACACAAGTTAGATTTGATTTTATGGCTTTTTTCAAAATAGTGACTGTTCTAGAAAAGGAAAGGGCACCTTTTGTTATTAGAAATATATAGATATAGGAAGATGTGGTATGAGTGCCAATGAGACAACTCTTCCATCCAAGTCACAATTTATAAAAGTAAACCATTAAAGGCCAAGGTACGGTCTTCAACACGGAGCCCTGGCTCACACTGATTAACAAGCTATAAAGGGCCCCAAAAAATTACTAGTGTAAAACCATTCAAACGGGAAAACCAACGGTCTAATCTATATAAAAAAACGAGAAATGAGAAACACTAATGAACCACATCAACAAACAACAACTACTGAACATCAGATTCCTGATTTAGGCTGTTTATAACTATTTAATGTACACAACAACCCGGGTGGATTTTGCTTTTTCCACCGGCCCACCGTGGGCAGCCCACCCGTGCCCACCCCAGCTATAATCTCTTTTTTTGTAAAAATAGTGATTACAAATGCTTATCTGCTTTTTTTAATTGACTGTCTTTGCCAGTCTTTTAATTAAACAAAAAGTAAAGTAAAGTAAAGTAAAGTAATCTTTATTTAAAGTCGGGTTGCATATATACATAATAACAAAGAACATGAGCTCTTAAGAGCTCTTTAACCAACTGATATTTAAAATAAACAAAACATACATGTAATAACATCAGATACACACACAACACAAACATACAGACAGACAGCACATATATATATATATCAATGCATAGATAGCACATGCAGAATAAAAGCTAAGCAAGATATATTAAAACAAATGTCTATATAAAAGAAATTGCATGCCCACTCCTATGGGTGGGCAGAGTGGACATGCTAGAAATTTTGCCCACCCGGTGCCCACTCCCACTGTGGACGGGTGGACAAAGCAAAATCCACCCGAGCTGTAGTGTATCAACCTGAGACACCCATATAATCTAAGAGCTCTGGTGGAGGGATTATATTGGTTGAGATTTGTTACCGTATGGGATACTCAAAGGGCCATGTCATATAAACTTTATTATATATCTAAAACTTTCATTTTTTTTATTGTGAAGTTTTCTTTTATTGCTCAGTAGATGCATCTGCTTTTTATGGCTGAAACTTGATAATACATAAATTAACTTTCAGGAGTCATATACCATGGATTGAGAAGTACATCTTATGTCAAGGTGGTGACACTGCCACCTCATATGGATCACAAGCGTCTCTTGGAGATTTCATGGATGATTCTGATCGAATGTCAGCTGATAACCCTTCATTTGGTACGTGTATTATATGTGTAAAAAGTGCTCCGTATTTGATTTATTGAAATACAAATGAATGTTACATTTGCATAATTTCTTTAGGATTTCCTTTGATATGGCATGAAAAATGAAACATATTAATAGTAAGATGTGTTTGAATCTCTGAATTGCATGCAATAAGTTTTTAAAAAGTTGAATATAGTGTTTCAAGTATACAGAGCTTATTGTATATTTTGTATTTAACATGTGGAATCATTGATTTAAAAAAAAAAAAAAATCCCATTTCTTTTTCTATCATAATTGTTTATTACTTTTCTGTATACAAGTTTCAGAAATTTGATGAACATTGAAATAAATTACATGTAATAGTATACTATATTATTAGATTGGAATAAACTCAGCCTTTTTGTTTTGTTTCATGCAGTGCCTCAGAAGGAAATAAATTTATAAATTATTACTGTCAGTGAAATTTTTAAAGTGCTTTTGCAATATAGTTTATTATAATTTTTTTAAATTTTTATTTGCAGATATTAACAGTCCAGATAAAACGGTAAGTTGTTTTATTATTTCATCTTTATTGTTTATAATCATTTTTTTTATAAAAACCTGTGTTTCTGGAAATTTTCCTGCAAACAATATCTAATGACAAGGTTGAATAAGTATAAATAAAATAGGTTTAGGGGAGGGTTGCATTGAAGATCTATTGTAGGCCCTGGGCTGTTTTCTGCTCTTTAATCTGGTTGTTGTCTCTGACACATTCCCCATTTCCATTCTCAATTTTATCAAACTCTTGATAACCCCGCACAAGATGTGAATGAATTTAATTTGAAAGATGCTATCAAAGATCTACTATCAAAACTCAATTCCATAGTCACATATAAAAAAAACAATCACTCAAGAGGTTTCTGGAATGTGAAACTAAAGATATGGCTGTGTTCAATTGGGTTTTTAAGCACTTGAATTTTCATCTCATTCAGTGGGATAACAAGATACATAGATAAATGACCAATAATTTATACTAATTATAACCTTAATCACTAAGCCTTCCTATTAAAACAAAAGGGATTTGAAGGACAATTCTTGCACTTGATTGCTTTATAAATGTCATAGCCATAGAAAAAATTATTTAATTTAACTACAGCTTGAAAAAATTGAGTTGGATTATTGGTATAGTGCAAAGGCAAAACTCCTAGAATCAACTTAGTTATAAGTTTTTATTTTTGACAAATAGAATGTATCAATATTTTACAATAAAGCTTTCGTTTTATATGTTTTAATGTGTCTTCTTCATCAATAATCACACATGATTAGGAGTGATAGTCAGTGAATCACTCTGCTAGCACTTTTTTTTATTAAGATTTATTAAGATTTATGTGATTAACTTGTTTATTATGAATCTTTTGTTATAATGTTGTACTGTACGTTTAGTATATTATGATAACTTTTCACATTAACCAATCTAAAGGATAAGTAAGGTTTTTGACATTCTTAAGATTACAGATGATTGATGTATCAGACTTGTATCAAAGATCTATTTTATGTTTGTTATTATTTTTATTTGGGCTGTCAATCTTTATATACCCAATAATCTTTGCATTGAAAAATTATGAATATTATTATTCCATTTCAGGGCTTCCCTCCAAAAGGGATGTCTTCATTTGATCCTTTGATAGCAAGTTCTGGCCCTAAAATTGCACCACATCCATCTGAAGTTGTTGAGCCCAATCTGTCAGCAGACCTAGATGCCATGTCAAATAATAAACCAGGGTCCTCAGGACCTGGTACTTCCACACCACAACCCATGTCCAAGAATGCTGCCCGATGGGCTCCAGCATCCAGTGGTGGATCACCAGTACCATCAGGCCAAAATACACCTCCCTCTAGAGGATCTGAGGATGGTCGGTCATCTGGAAGTAAATCTCCATATCGTGTCAGTGACAGTCAGGCGTCCACAGCAGACCCTGGTAAAATATCAGTGTATGATGGAACAATGACACCAATACTGTGAGGACTTTGATCACAACTGATTCATTTTAATGGACAATGGAAACTGAACATGGACAAATAATATTTATTTATATTTCTGTCTATTATTTTAATTTCTATTTAAATTTTCTTTTCTTGATTGAATTTTATAATATTTTTTATATTTTTTTTTACTGAAAATGACATTGTATATTTTGAGATGAATGAAAGCCGTCCAGTTGGGTATTTTTATTGTTGAATATCCGTCCATGAATTCAATAAAGTTATTTGTTATATTTTGTATTTATTTTTATTTGTTAATTTTTGTATTTATTTATATTTAATGTTTTATGAACAAATTAATTTAATTTTCATATAGATGTACTACAGCAAAATACAATTTTACATAGATATATTTTTATATAATCAATTTTTTTATGTATGGTTCAGAAATTAAAAAAATGACTGTGGTACATTTTATATTTTTTAGTATAAATAAAACTTTACTATTTTTCTGACCTTGTCTAATAAACTTTAAAAAAAAAAAAAAAAGTTGTCTCTATTTATTTCTTCATTATAGCTAATGACATCTGAACAAATTTTGTGACCACTAGTTGTGTAGAATTAGTTAAAAAAGGGAGATCTAGAATGATTGCAGACAACTATTCATAAAGACCAAAGGACAAAGATGTGAACTAACACATACCACCATGGTCTTTAAACAATGAACAAAACCCTAATCATATAGTAAACGTTTTGATCAATGAAAATATAAAAAGGTAATTAAAACCGTTGATTCCGAAGAAAAAAATGTATTGAGAACAGATGAAATTAAGTGCTAATTGACATTATTTACTCTAGTTATGATATATTGTTTTTCAATACTGTGTCACATATTCATTGAACATTATACAATAACATGATAAAAGAGTTTACTTAAATTTGCTTTCAAACAATTAAAAATAAATAGATATAACATTTTTATGAATACAAATTCAATAAATAAATCAAACATTAAATATGTACAGTTTATATATTGACAGATAAATTAAATTGAGAACCATGCTTGTCAAAATGTATCCTCATGATTTTATAACTTTAATCTATGAATATTTCGCACCTTAAAAACCAATTCTCAAATGAAATTGATTGAAAAAGAGTTACAAACTATAAAATATTGAACAAATAGATTTTTGTATAAAAAGTATTCAAATCAAATTACAAATGAATAATAATGACTGTTGATAACCAAAGACGATATATATAAAAAAAATCCGCTGTAATTATTATTAACAACAAGTACACACCCGTGATATCGCGGGTCCGTGACTGAATTAAAGTATATAACTATGCCTAAGCCTTATTTTAGTAATTGGTATTGTCATCTGATAAAGTCATGTCGATTATAAGATACACAGTTTTCTCTGCTTTCAAATCTTTCTGTTTGAACCCGTCGACCTGGAACTTATCAATTATTGGAAATATTAATTATTTGGAAAACAAAAGGTCCAGGCTATCCAGGAATGGGGTATTTTTTAATCAACAGCATTGTCCTATATTAGTTATCTTAGAAAGTCTTGCTGATTGCTGAATAAAGCTACAATAGGGAACAATTTGACAATGATTGAATTTAGTAGTGTCAGCCCTTTGATTATGACCCGTGTATATAGCAAAATCCTAAATACACCGTTTGGTGGTGCGCCCGTCAAATGCGGAACGTACAGATAAGGTAATAGCTAACAGGTGAATATACTATTGGTATCGGTATCGGATTAGACCCGGAACTTGTTAATTATTGGCAATATTAATTATGTGGAAAACAAAAGGGTCTGGAGTGGTGTAATTTTTAATCTATACCATTGTCCTATATTAGTTATATATAGAGTTGAATTCTTTGATTTGTCGTTTTTACCCGATGACGGCTGACAAATTGGACCTCGTAATTTTAGTATTATAGATATGATCATTTTCAAATGTTTTAAATCTTTGTATTAATCTGATTATTGCTTCATGTATAAACAAAAAATCATTCAGAAAGCACAAATACATTTTGTGAAAAAAAGAATTTGAACGATGGCAATAGAGGTATAAAAAATAAGCAATGTCTACTGTTACATGACCTTATCGAAATCATATGTTTTTTATGTCATTAATAATAATATAGCTGATGTTCCCAGGTAGATACACAGAGCATTGGCTCACACTGAACAGCAAGCTATAAAGAGTCCAACAATGACTAGTTTAAACAATTCAAACATGAAAAAAGTAAAAACACAAAAATACTGAACTCCGAGGAAAATTCAAAAAGGAAAATCCAAAATCAAAAGGCAAAATCAAAAGTCCAAACACATCAAACGAATGGATAACAACTGTCATATTCCTGACTTGGTACAGGCATTCTCTAATGTAGAAAATCAAAATCAAAAGGCAAAATCAAAAGTCCAAACACATCAAACGAATGGATAACAACTGTCATATTCCTGACTTGGTACAGGCATTCTCTAATGTAGAAAATGGTGGATTGAACCTGGTTTTATAGCTAGCTAAACCTCTCACTTGTATGACAGTTGTATCAAATTCCAGTACATTGTCAACGATGCATGAACAAAACAAACATACTCAAAGAGTAAAAAATGTCAAAAATAGGGGTACAGCAGTCAATATTGTGTTATCATCTTAATATCACTATAAAAACAACAAATGTAACGAAGAAGCACAAAAAGGCATACATCAAATTTAACATATTCATTTTGTTTTTCTTCTATACGACTTAATTTATCTATGTAAAGTCTACCCATAAAGGATAGACGGTTTTCAGTACTGGTGTAAAATTGCGCGTTTGAAATTCGCACAGGTAGACATAAAAATAATTTTGTCGTTCAAAGTATGACGGCATACATAAATGCAGAGACACGTTAAGTAGATATAACAGAAAACAGATTTAACAGTAAAAGTAATAATAATTAATAAAATAATTGTGTGGTTCAAAGTATGACGGGATACATAAGTACAGTTTCACGTCAAATGTATATCATAAAAAAACAGACTTAACAGAAAAAGTAGTATAATTGAATAAAATAGTTTTGTCATTCATAGTATGTCAAGATCCATAAGTAAAAGTAATATTAATAAGTGAAATAATTTTGTCGTTCAAAGTATGATGTTTTACATAACCACAGAGTCACTTCAGAAGAATATCTAAAAAAACTGACTTAACAGTACAAGTAATATTAATAAAGACAAATAAAATAATACTATTACACGTTACTAAGATGATAACCAACGTCAGTACGCAAAATCTATACTTCTAGACCATCTTGTATTATTTGTGAAGTTGATACGGATATTTATCAACAAGTTCTGGGTATCTTCCAATGAACTTTTTTAGAAAAAGGACGAGACGTTCTTTGACATACCCCTGGTTCATCAACTTTCTGCTCAGACACTGGTGACATTTTACAAAGTCTGAATAGGACCTGCAAGCTCTTGAATACCTAATAAGTTGGGAAATGTATATTCCATATGCAGGTGAAGTTGGTATATTGCTACTAAGGTGGGGGAAATTGATAATTTCAAAATTAAAATCGTCTCGTTTGTCGTAGATTCTGGTTCTGAGATGACTGTGTATGTCAAATTCTAGGTATAAAAATGAGGCGGAGAAAGCCGTGTCTGTGGTCTCTTTAATTTCTAGTTCTGGTGGGTATATTAATGAAACCCAATCGGAAAAGTTCAGATTGTTAATGGAAAGAACATCATCAATATATCTGAAAGTGAAATTAAATAACATGCTTCTTTGCTCTTCTTGTTTTTGACAAGTGTCTGAAGGAACTCCCGATTCATATGAAAATAAGAAGAGGTCGGCAAGGAGAGGCGCACAGTTCGTTCCCATAGGAATGCCGACAAATTCAACAAATATGTTGTCAATAAGAAACTCCAGCATACTGATCACTTGTTCCTTATTAACAAAATATGCCTTATGGTATCCCAAAGTGATAAATTTATAGCGTATGCTACCATTTTTTATGATGAAAAGCATTGTGGATTATTTCTTTTAGACGGTTTTTTAATTTCACATGGGGAATGGTTGTATACAAGGTTGATAAATCAAAAGTTTTGATAGAACTAATTTCAGAAAATGCAAGGCTGTAACTAGGCATCTTATTTTAGTGAGGCAAAATAATTGAGCCGAGCGAAGCGAGGCGTTAAATTTTTTGTTTGGAGGGTATGAAATGAATGGTGCAAAATCCTGCGTTCTAGACATTTTTAGAGAGTTTGATAATGTTTTGAATTTGGACAGTTTTTATATAAATTGTTCATATTTAAAGACTTTTACTAATACCAAATTTTTAACAACTTTATTTGAATTTGTATGTAAGATAATCATCCAAATATCAATTTAAATCTGCCGCCAGAACATAGAACAAACATCGATTCAGTAGAGTTTGCCAATTATTTCTATGGTGGGTTCAGTCAAATTGTTTTAGAATCATAACTTTGGTCTGCTGATATCCTTATCGCGATGAACATGGAGCATGGCAAGACCGCACAACCTCTCGCCACTCATGTATGCTCTTTTCCTAGATTTCAGTCGTTTCAGGGCAGTCTGTGTTTCTAAAGGTAGCACATTATCATCAACACAATGATCAATGTCTTCTTCCAATTCCTTCTCCATCAGCAATTCGGTAGCAGCATCGGTAGTAACAGTTTTGTTTGCAAAAGGGAATTAAGCTTTCCTATAAAGGCTAGCATCATCATACAGTCTCAGTTACAAAATATTAAACTCGCTTGTATGCTGACAAAGAGTAAACAAACTAGGGATAGAATGAGATAAGATACATGTATATGATCTATCTATAGAGTAAGTATATATGATATGGGTACAGGGGAATTAAAATGGAGTTTTTACGTTTACATGTAGGTCCGTAATTTCAAATTATTTCTGGAAATAGTCGGTGGTATTTTAGTTCCAGAATCTATAAATTTAGGGTTTAGGGGTTGGGGGTGTCTGATTCCGAAACCCCGAATATAAAGAAATGAAATTCCGTAGTCCCGAATAAGTAAAGACAAAATCCTGTGATAAAGGTTCCATACCATTCCTCAATAATGTCAAATTGGAATATGGGATGTTCTTTCATTTTTTAAGGTTAAAGAAACATGGATCATGAAAAACTAATCCATGCATGTTTCATATTATTTATATTTTATTTATCTGTAAAGAGAAAGATTAAAGTTGATGAAACGGAGAAATGAATACACAGACAGGACTGCCCCCTTGCGATGCCCACTACTTGATTTGTCAGTCTACTTATCGTTTTTGGATTGTTCTAATGAAGTTATATGCAATACGCAGACTACGTTCACAAACAAATTAGTTTACTAGAATTATTCCTTCTTTACCTTCAGTGTCGCTTTTCCTTTTTCTGCAAGAGCCTGTTTTTAACCAGAGATCCATGATGATTATCGTTACTAGGTTAATGTAATTGAGAAACATCACCCGTTGAGATGCTGAGTTATATCCAGGAAGAATAGTTTAAAGGAATGATGACAAGTTATAGAAATTAAGGTTGAGACAGAACAACAAAAGACTATTTTATTTGTATATATGTATAAAAAAAAATAATCAGTGTCGAAATTTTAGTGAGGCAATTGCCTCACTTGCCTCAAGGGTAGTTACGGCCTTGAAATGAGATGTACCTGAATGCTAATATAACTGCCTACCAAATGTTATTGGCTTACTATTAGTGGTTTCCGTTAATATATTGACCTAATCACAAACTTTAACAATTGACTAGTTGATAAAGCTGAAGCTGGAAAAGGGATATCTTAAGACTCAGACCAACCTCTTTGACTTGAAGTTGAGTACACGACATAATAAACAGCTGCATCACGAGCGCATGATACGCCCGTCGTCTTGTGTGTGAAGTTTTATGCAATAATCATAAATAGTTTCTGAGATACGGCGCGACATGTGAAAACCTCCCCCTTTTTTTTTTACAAAAAACTCAATAACTCTAAAGTAAATTTTTTAATCATCACCAAAAGGTATATAGATCTTTAGATTAATATAACTAAGAAGTTTGTATACCATAATACGTCCCGTCAAAATTGTGACGGCGTATAAAAAGCATTTGTTGAACGATAATTCTTGCGTTATTCAATGAATTAGCTAAAGCCACTCGTCATACTATCCCAAATAAATAACTGGGTACTTAGTATTTTGTTGGAAAACCCAGTTAAAATCACTGAGCTATTAGTTCATCTATCCGAAATCGGAGTTTCACATCAGTCACTTTTAAGTATTTGTTTTTAAATCAAACATCCATGAAGGATATGTATCTAAACATTGCATGATGAATGAAATTTTTCTTAATTTTTTGAAGTTAATCGCTTTGAATAAATCTGAAATGCTCGGTTTGTTTCCAATGATGTATTTTTGTTAAGAATACAACATCTCAAATCGTTAGCATATATTCATATGACCGTGACATTGCGTTTGAATAATTAATACCATAAACCACACAGGGTTTTTTTCAAGGTCGTGCAAGTGTCATCTACGCATGCTTCAATGAATCCATTTTCAATATAATCAATGCCTATATTCAGTATCATAATATTTATTAATTAGATTACAACGTATTGAAAACGTTCGAATTAATTATAAAATGTAAAAAGCTTGTTCTTTTGTTCAGATGAATTTAATTTTTCAATCATATTCAGTTTTATTTGATAGTTATTTATGTTCAATATAGGAATGATATGAAAAGATTGTTTTATCTAGACATGATGTATATGAATAATCCTAACAACACTTTATAAAAGTAATTTGTGTTTGTACCTACACTTTAAATCTTACCTTTGGCATACTCTAAATAATTAAAGGGAAATGAAATATAAAAAAAATACTCCGAGGTAAATGAATTATATTTGCAGTGCTTCTGCCCTTGTACATATTACTCAAAGTGTTACGGATAATTCTGTGTCATTTTCATCTGTAAAACTATATTGTTTCAATAACATTGGTTGAGCTTTTAATTTTTAATTTTACTACCTTAATTAACAATCTTTTCATTCATTACCTCTGTTATGTATTTTTTCCCCCCTAGTTTTCTAAATACTTGACATTTAGTTTAAACATATTTATTTATTGTGGATTGGGAAACAAGTTATTACAACTTATATAAATCCCTCTCCACTTTGCGGGTGCGAGTGCTGCATTTGTAGCGGCATTAGTCTACTCTTTGACATTTAGTTTTCAAGGTAAAGACAAAATCAAGTTCGGTTTCTTAGATTTTTCTGATAACCGAAATTTACGATAGTTCCGAATTATTTATAAGTATTGGTTAATATAAAAATGTATGACACTGATATCTGTCGTCATGAACATGTATGCAATATCTGCCAACGGATGTTCAGCAACCAACAACAAATAAAATAACTATATCTGAGCCGACGATTGGAAAAGCCTTCATCAGGTTCGGTCATAACCAAAATTTTAGTTTCATAATATAAGTCTTGTATGCCTAAAAAACAAAAAGCAAAAAAAAAGCTTTTCCCAAATCCGACGGTAAATAAAGGAAACAGTAGTATACAGCTGTCCAAAAGTCTTAAATCGATTGAGAGAAAACAAATCCGGGTTACAAACTTTGCTTTATATCGAAGTTCTATTTATAACAATTTATTATTAAAGTTAAAAGTTGCATTGTAGTCATATCGAAGTGATGACTCAGTACTTGGTGGTTGGTATCTTCGGGATTGATAGTCAACTAGAACCGGAATCGACCGAGTGGTGGCCGGGGGGGGGGGGGGGGGGGGTCGTGACTTATGCATTTATGAAATTAATAACGCAGTCCCTCCAGTAATCTCTGTTGACCTCTCTTAATGTAGCTATCGTTGAGCAGAGAAATATCATGACTTGCTACTTTGGTGTACTGCATCATATCGTGGATTAAACGTCTCCTTCAATTTATATATTGAGGAGTGGCAGAATACCTGCGAAATAATTTTGAAAGAAAAAGAATGTTGTCGAAAATATAAAAACGCCAATCAATTTTGAAGGAATTTGAGAAAAAGTAAAAATAAATAAAGTACACATGTGACAATTACAAGAACAATATGTTTGAATGAAAACGGGAGGTGAAGTTGTACATCAAATGTGTTGGTATATACAGTTGAGAAGCCTCGTTTTAAAGAATTAATGTTTATGATATAATCTTTCATTTACATTGTTGTGATGGATTTATGTCACTTTACTCGTTAATGGGACAATAAACCGATAAACAAAACCGAAAATGACATAAAATGCCCTTTCCGATATCAGACGACCCAAATAAAGTAAAATTTCACATTTGTTAAATTGATTGCAAGTACTTAAAATATAAAAATTGTAATTGAAAATTTAATGTAGAAAACAAATATCTCGAAAAAAGTAGTTTTGTCTGAATAGATATAAACTATTCCATCTAGCATTCAGAAAAAAATAAAATAACAAAAATACTGAACTCCGAGGGAAATTCAAAACGGAAAGTCTCTTATCAAATGGCAAACTCAAATGATAAAACACAACAACTGTCATATTCCTGACTTGGTACAGGCATTTTCAAATGTAGAAAATGATGGATTAAACCTGGTTTTATAGCGCTAAATCTCTCACTTGTATGACAGTCGCATCAAACATATTCTTTACATGTTTCAGTTGATACGTTATGCTCGTGCATGTTCGCACTATACGGACTTCATATACAGAAACTGCTCTATCAGAGCTATAAGCAGGAAAGATTAAAAATGACATCATCATGAATTGGTTCATCTAAGCAATGTGTAAACTAACGGCATTTTTACCACCTCTTCGATTGTAGCAGTTCAGTGTTTCTGTGGTTATGTTTTTTCCCACTAAGGGTGATGTGTTTCTATGGCAAGCCGTTTTGCTATTTATTCTTACTTCAAGATATCTCATAAACTTTATAAGATATCTTATATAGTTTATAAGATATCTTATATAATTATCAGATATATTATATAATTGTCTTTATAAGATATCTCATAAACTATATGAGATATCTTATAAACTATATAAGATATCTTATAAACTATATAAGATATCTTATAAACTATATAAGATATCTTATATAAAAAATGTTTATAAGATATCTCATATACTTTATAAGATATCTTATAAAGTATATAAGATATCTTATAAATTTTAGGAGATATCTAATATGACATTAAAGATATCTTATATAATATATAAGATATCTCATATAATATGTAAGATATCTAATAAAAATGAAATTATATAAGATATCTTATACATTATAGGAAATATCTTCTATATTATAGAAGATATCTTATTTAGTTTATAAGATATCTCATAAAGTTTATAAGATATCTCATAAAGGTCATAAGATATCTCATAAAGTTTATAATATATCTTATATAGTTTATAAGATATCTTATATAATTTATAAGATATCTTATATAGTTTATAAGATATCTTATATAGTTTATAAGATATCTTATATAGTTTATATCAGATATCTTATATAATTGTCTTTATAAGATATTTCATAAACTATATAAGATATCTTATAAACTTTAAAAGATATCTTATAACATATAAAAGATATCTTATAACATATAAAAGATATCATATAAACTTTATGAGATATCTTATATAACATTAAAGATATCTTATATAACATTAAAGATATCTCATATAACATTAAAGATATCTTATAAAAATGAAATTATCTTAAGATATCTTATATATTAAAGGAGATATCTTATAAATTATATAAGATATCTTATAAATTATATAAGATATCTTATATATTATATAAGATATCATATCTTATATATTATAGGAGATATCTTGAAATTCGAATAAATAGTAAAACGGCTTGTCATATTTTTTCCCTTAGTTTTCGTTTGTGACCCTTATTTGTTTCAGTTAAAACAATTTATAATTGTTGAATAGTGATATACTACTATTGCCTTTATTTTATATCTACATAGATCATTTACTGTTTAGTGAAATACCTTTTTGTCAAATTATGTACTGAATACACACCTGCAATCATGATAATTATACAAGAGGTTAGCGTTACATATAGACCTTAGTTTTTGGACCAGTTTCAAGATGGGTTTTCCAAAACCGCTGAAAGATATTGTGTTTATGGATAAGTGGTTATTTATTCAAAATCAAGTTCTAATATAACTATGTGTTTGATTTGAAAGTAATGTTGCAAGAAGAAATATATAATGAAATTTAAAATGTTTTTCACTTTTTGCCTCGTCATGAAAATTAACCTTCAATATTGATTATTAATATTATTTTTCTTTGTAAATAAATAAAATTAAATATATAAGTTTTTCGTTTTTAAACTTGTATTTTAATAGCCAGTTTAAAGTTGATGTAGTCTAATTGGTATATTTACCCCCGCCCATTTAAAAAGGGGATGGGGCTTTAATTGGCATGTGTTTGTTCTCCTTCAATTTGCGACAAACTTTTAATTTCATTAAAAATATTCTTGATACTTGTGATTATAGGGCAAAGTTTGAATCCGAAATATGTTAAGATATATATAATACTAAATAGATTTCCAATTGACACTGGTTGCTGGATAGGTTAAGATCGACAATCATACCACATCTTCTTATTCTTTTGTTATAATTTATGTCAATGTCAAGAATTATGTGACGAACCTCATTTTCTTTTGTATTGTAGATCTCTAAACGACCCAAAAAAAACCCCACAAATATGTAACAAGGGAACACAAAAAGGTATATAGACAAAACATACTAGCAAAAATGAAAAACAATAATACCGAAAAAATACCATAACAGAGGCTTGTATAGGGTATATTGGGATACGGGATATTTGCCATTTTAATTTTAGGGATATGGGATATTTGTCCTAAAAGTAAATGGAATATGGAATATTGATGCATTTAAAAGGATATTGAATTTTTAACATGAAAAAAAAATAAGTGGAATTTAAAAGTTAAGTACAGAAATATTTACATCTCACTTGATAAAGTTGCCCCAAAAAGTTTAATTTGTAGGTCATTTTAGTGCTTTGTTGATTTTAATTGAGTTTATGGTCGTTTTATTTAAAAGTCATCCAAACCCAGCGAAAAGTATTGATCTATTTTCGATATTTATATGCTCATATGTACTGATAATTTTAAAAGTATTTGTTTTGCTTTCCATACTTCGTTCCTTATTGTTAATTTTCCTTTTTTGGATGGTGATGTTCCTTTGGCACTATCTTACGGTGTTTGTATATCACAACACCTCCGCTATGCCCGTGTCTGTTGTAACGTTTTGGATTTTAATGAACGAAATCTATGTATTACTGGTAAATTATTAAGTCAGGGATTTCGTTACCACAAATCACTTAAAATCTTTACTAAATTCTAGATTTGGTTTTGAAGTTTGGTTCTACCTGTAGAAAACTTATTTCAAACGGGATAGCACATCCTCATTTTTACGGAGATGTTGTTTACCGTGACATTGGATGCAGGATGTGTAATAATTGATAATTTAGTCTCAGATGCATTACTTTTTATTAGTTGAAATTGGCTTTGAACTAGCTGCCAGTAACTGCGAGTACTCTCAGATCTGTACTTAGTGTCTTTTTGTTTCGGTCACGTCCACTCTCTGTTTTTGTTAGATGTATTTCTACTTGTATCCATCTGATGAGTTAAGCCTTTTTCAACTGATTTGTATAGTTCGTTCTTATGTTGTACTGTTACACCACTGTCCCAGGTTAAGGGGAGGGTTGGGATCCCGCTAACATGTTTAACCTCGCCACATTCTGTATGCATGTGCCTGTCCAAAGTCAGGAGTCTTTAATTCAGTGGTTGTCGTTTGTTGCTGTGTTACATATTTGTTTTTTGTTCATTTTTTTATACATAAATTAGGCCGTTAGTTTTCTCGTTTGAATTTGTCATTTCAGGACCTTTTATAGCTACATTTTGTGTAACTATGCGGTATGAGCTTTGCACATTGTTGAAGGTCATACGGTGACCTATAGTTGTTAATTTCTGTGTCACATGGTCTCTTGTGAAGAGTTGTCTCATTGGCAATCATACCACATCTTTTTTTATATTATATGCTCATATGCATTGATAATTTGCTTGAAATAGTCATAGATTTTTGTTAGATGTATTCATCTGATGAGTTAAGCCTTATTGTTGTCAATGTTTTTATTTGTTTTGATTCTTTATATGATTACAGGATATTTTCTAGTGTTTGACCTCTTACGTTTTACGTGCCGTGGCGAGGATCTTCATGTCTCCATGTTTCACAGATTGCTCTGATGTGCATCGGCTGTTTTGCCAGACAAGCTGGGGCCGAGGGACATCAGAGCACGTCCCATGTCAAAAAGTAGATATTTTGCTGTATAAACTATGTTAAGAACGAATAATTACTAAATAATCAATGTAAATTAATATATTTTCTTTCTATTACTGGTGTTGTGAGGAAGGAAATTAAAAAAAAGTAACAAAAATATTGTGATCTATGTAATTCATAAAGTACAAGATCACAGAGTCAAATGTTGTGTTATTTCTTTGCAAAACAAGGGCTGTGCAAATTTTGCCTGCTGTAAAAATATTGCAACAGTTAAGTGTAATGTAGGTACATTAGCAGAAAGCTTTCTTGTGTTAAATTTTGAGTTATTGAACTTGCATGCTAAATATCCAATTTTTGATATGGACGTGCTCTGACGTCCCACAGTCTCAGCTTGTCTGGCAAAACAGCCGTTGGATATCAGAGCAATCTTGGACAAGAGACAGGGTTGAGTCATTCTGGTCTTTCCAACATAGGTTAACGTGTAGGGTGAAGTGTATTATCAATGAAAGAAGAATGCTATCAAAATGAAATTTTGCAGTCATGCATTACGGTTTGAACAATTAAAAAAAAAGTCTGAAATTAGACCCCTTCACTAAATTTATCGTTTAAGATCACATAAAAAGAGATTGTTATACAATGGAGCACTTCATCTTTTGGACACATATATTCTTACTTAACACTGAAAGTATGCACTGTAAATTTCCTGTAATACAGTGTGTTTTACCAGTCAAAACTGTTGACGTTGTGATGATGAGGGAAAAATAGGCATGGGAATGAATTTATGATGATTTTTTGGGATATTTCAAAATAGTTTTAGGGATATGGGATATTTGTAAAAAATATTTATTGGGATATTAGGGGTAAACATTATAGGGATACGGGATATTGGGATAAAAACTTAATGGGATATGGGATATTGATACCCCCCTAAACAAGCCTCATAACACAATAACGGGATGTACAGAGCCACGTTATATGTCACGAAGAAACACAAAAAGGCATATAGACAAAGCACATTAGCAAAAATGAAAGACAAGAATACAAAATTTTAAACTGGCAAATAACACAATGACGGGATGTATAAGTACAGAGCAACGTCATATGCAACAAAGAACTACAAAAGGCATATAGACAAAGCACATAAGAATCGAAGTAGTGAAGTACTGAACATCGGGTGACCGCAAGTTCTGGTGGATGGTCACTAGCACTTGTCTCAGAAAAAAAAATCACATCTCTATACCTGAAAGTGAGGTTAAGGTACATAGTGATATTTTTTCTGAGACAAGTTCGTGTGTGGATGATGAATAGATAACAGGGGACCTCACCGTAATAACTATTATATTGTAGTGATATAATCATTTGTTATCAGTATACTCTGGTTTGTTGTTATATATTATATCAATACTTGTATATAAAAGTTATATATAATTTTCATCTATGTGTATATCATTTTATTCTATTATTCTAATAATAGTGCAGTGCAATGGCATAGTGGAAACTCTTCTGTAATAATTCGTTTTTCTAATAGATTGGATTTGAGTAGGCATTCATATTTTCCCGCAAAACGTTCTTGAGATATTCTTCCTCATGCGTTAACACAAATTGTCGGTATTCTTGATTTGTCATCAATATATATATTTCTCACGACAATACATATTCATATGATTTATCTATGTTCTTAAAAAATATTTTCATGAATATTTATTGATGAAATTAATATATAACAAGCGATAAGGAATGTTATTTTGCATTCGATAATATCCGCGTACTTATACGAAATACGTTCGGTTATCAGTCAAAAACGCAAGTCACGTGAGTAGAAATGTCTGTGGCAACAATACACCGAAATGCCCTCATGGTCATCCGCTGTAAAAATGAAAGACAAGAATACAAAAGTTATCAAAGGTACCAGGATTATAATTTTAATCGCCAGAAGCGCGTTTCGTCTACACAAGACTCATCAGTGACGCTCATATCAAAACATTTATAAAGCCAAACAAGTACAAAGTTGAAGAGCATTGAGGATCCAAAATTCCAAAAAGTTGTGCCAAATACGACTAAGGTAATCCATGCCTGGGATAAGAAAATCACATCTCTATACATAAAAGGGAGGTTAAGGTACATAGTGATATTTCTTTCTGAGACAAGTTCGTGTGTGGATGATGAATAAAACAACAAATTACCAAAGCACAATATCACAATGACGGGATGTATATAAGTAAAGAGCCACGTCAAATGAATATCACCATAAATAGACTAAACAGTAGAAGTACTAATATTTAAAAAGACAAATTAAAGAATACTATAAGTATAACACGCTATTAAGATGATAAACAACGTAAGTACACAGAGTCTATCTATACTTCAAAACCATCGTGTATTATTTTTGAAGTTGATACGGAATATTTATCAACAAGGTCTTGGTATCTTCCGATGAGACCTTCTTTGACATACCCCTGGGTCATCAACTTTCTGCTCAGACACTGGTGACGTTTTACAAAGTCTGTGTGGCAGCTGCAAGCTCTTGAATACCGAATTAATTGGGAAATGTATATCCCATATGCCTGTTGAGAGAACAATTTAATACATTTTGGGAACAAGACATTTTGTGTGTTTACAAGATATTATGTTAAAGGAACAAGATTATATATGTTTTAGGAACGAGCTAATATATTTTGGAAACAAGATAATTTGCTTTGCGAACAAGATAATATGTTTTGGGATCAATATACTGTTTTTGGAACAAGATAATTTGTTTTGAGAACAAGATATCTAGTTTGGGTAGGAGAAAGAACGTTAAGGGAACAAGATCATATGTTCTGAGAACAAGATAATATGTTTTTGGAACAAGGTGTTATGCTTTAGGAACAATATATTTCAGAGGGTAAAGATAGTATGTTAAGGGAACAAGATAATCTTTTGGGAACAAGTTTTTGTGTTTTGGAACCAAGATAATATGTTTTGGAAACAAGATGATATGTTTTGGGAACAAGATAATTTATTTTGGGAAAAAAATATTTTTAGTGGGTAAACAAGATAATGTTTTGGAAACTAACTAATATGTTATATGGGTATCAAATAATATGATTTAGGAACAAGATAATTTGTTTTGGGATCAGTATATTTTGTGTGGGTAAAAGTCTATAGTTTGTTTAAGGAACAAGATAATGCTTTGTGAACAAGCTTATGTATATGTTTTGGGAACAGGATAATATGTTTTGGGAGCAAGCTAATATGTTTTGGGAACAAGATAATATGTTTTGAGAACAAGTTACAAGGTATTGTGATGAGAGAACAAGATCTTTTCTGATGGCAACACGATTTTTCCAGGTGTTAAATGGATGTTATGTCGTTGAAACAACAAAATATGCCATAACAACCATATGAACACGATAATTGTTTTGAGGGATTACATATTTTTTCAATGAAATTGACTTGGAGTTCAGTATTTTTGTGTTTTTACTTTTTTTGTAACCATGCGCTATTTATTCTCTAGTGAAAAACTGTTATCCGGAATAAATACATGAAATTACGCTTACATATACAACAAGAACGTAGTTTCTTTTTCTATATCATTACCAAGAGCATTAAACTTGGAAAAATAATTTATTAGAATGTTGATGTAGTTATGGTGTACTCAAATATTTTTATACATATCGTATACAATAACACATATACTTACACTATTACAAGCACAATTAATTTTCGAAGGTAGAGAGAAAACGGCGGATAGCAAAAAGCATATTGACCTGCAAAAAGCATATTGCACGGTTATTTTTAGAATATATAAAAACCAATATACTTTGTGACGTCATGTAATGAATTTCAGGATATTGTTTAACGTTTTGAAACACATGATATCTGTGATCAATTATTTTACGAAAAAAATCTTTAAATACATAAGATGTTAAAAAAAAAAAGTAAATGAAATAACACTGACTAATATGTTGTTGTTGCCAAGGAAACAATGTAATATCTTTAAAATTCCAACAAACGTTAATTACGGATTTGATACAAATATGGTCAGAAATTAATAATATAACAAATATAGCCTTTGTATGAGGTCAATACAGGATATATCGACCCAAAGAAGTATATCGACCTGGGACTTCGTCCTCAGTCAATATACTTCTTTCAGGTCAATATATAATTGTATCGACCTCATACAAAGGCTATATTTGTATAATACATAACATAAATATAAGTAATTTGAGGCAAAATTACGCCTACTGAACTGTAAACTAATACAAACGAAAGAATTTAGAAAGGGCGGACGGTGGGGTTATTTTAAGTTAATATCAAATCAAAAAGTAAGAAAAAAAGGAAATTTACATATCCAATAAAAAGAATGATAATAACTAGAGAGTGGATTTAAATTCAAGAGTATACTAATAATTTCTATTTCAAACCAATGATAATCCAATGGTCAGATATGATTAATTTCTTTTGAACAATGCAATTTGAAATTTTAAAAAATCCCACCTTTTCTCAAAAAGATTTTTACAGTGTAGTGTACTATTTTTCGGACAAATAATGTTCTTTTTACGACATGCGAGTCGACAAGTTTTTTTCTTACTCCTGAATGTCACGTGCTTAGTGGAGTCAACTCTTTGGTTTGAATCGGCACTAAAAAGGGTTTGAACAGAATTATCCCCCTCAACTAAGTGACTATAAATGAAAAACAAAACTTTAGGAAATCAGTAGTATGAGAGAATTATTTCACGGTCATTAGATGCAATAAACTATATATGATATATATTTGTTATTCATGGTGTGTTATGTAAATAAGAACGCCGAGAAATAATAATGTTTTAACCTCCAAAAAAGTATCTATAATAAAGAAGAGTTAAACTAATTTTATAAATGAAGAATATTCAATTAATTAAAACATATATTGATATGTTTCAATTTGCACAAACTCAGAAAAAAATGTCCCAAAAAATAACAATATAACTAGAAAAAGAGCTGGAAAATCCTCAAGGATTTGAACTAGTAGTCGAATAACTCATACAATAGTATGTACCAAGACAGGGTGCATTTCCACTTCACTTATTTGTTTTTACAAATCATTCAATCGTTCATGGTAATTAAAAAACACTTATTTAAACTTTGAAGAGAGATTTTTTTGACTGATACGAATATTTTTTATTATGAATGGAAAGTTATGAACATGAAATATATTACCTTGATGGATATGGTATATTATATTACACAATATTTATTTGATATCTTAACTATTTGTAATAAACTTTGTGGAAATAATGGTACGACTGTAATACGGGTCATATTATTTCAATATCTAATGATTATTATTGTTCACACATTTAAAAATTGTACTGTCTAAATATTAATAAATCAAAATGCTATTCCATAATTATTCATTGTCTTGTATAAAGAAAAACACTTTACGTTTGATATTTGAAGAATTTTTAGCTTGTATAAACTATAAACACCTATATGCGAATTTTAAAGGTGACAATGAAACAATCGAATTCGTATCCCCCTCTTTTCTTTTGCATTGTAAATGTTGTTCCATTAAACCATTTGAAAATCATAGTATTTTTATTGAGAAATACATAGGGTGATATAACTTGGTCATTTAAGTACAGAAATAATATTTATGATGTCACTGTGAGATAACAAACAACTGAATATTTAACGAGTAAGTAACGTATGGTAAAATTAAACATCGTATCGGCCAAACTATTCGTGGTGTAGATCGTAGTGTTGATTTCAGTCGTTCTTCTTCGTAACTCTGTTGGAGCAGGTTTTTGTGTCAGGGGCACACCCTTTTAATAAATTTCTTATACTGTGATCATGCACGATCGTAACATTTTGATTGAGATGCGTAAACGCCATGCGATGGGACAGATGTTATGTAACTGCTACGAAATGGGACGTCGGCAATGTGAAAACTGAAATCTTCACATTTGTCATACATTATATAGTCTCAGGTCGTCCCTTTGTGTCAATATCAAGATATGAAACAGACCTTTTTTTTCTTCTTTTTTAAAGTAGCCTTGAGATCTAAGCACTCACTGAAATCGAGATTACTCCGACAGGACATTATCAATATATCTGAAAGTTAAATATAAAAAAATGCCCTTATAAGGTCCTGCATAAATTTTGCTAAACGTGAATAATAAACATGTCGGAGTGCTCAATTAATACCCATTAGAATACCGACTATCTGTTGAAATACCATTCCATTAAAGAAGTCGTCGATCAAAAAGTCCATCATTTCCATGATATCATCATCGATTATCTGTATAAATAAGAAAATGTGAAATGGGTGCCAATGAGACAACTCTCTATCCAAGTCACAATGTATAAAAAGTTAACAATTATAGGTCAAAGTATGGCCTTCAACTGTGTTTTGAATTAGTGTATACAAAATGAAATTGTTCGTGGCTTTAAACGAGGAATTTGCATGTATCATCTTCGATTCCAATTTGGTAGAAAAAATCACTTTTTAAAGATCTAGTTCATTTTCAAATTGAGCATGAGAAATATAAGTTACAGAGTAGAACAATCAAAATGTTTGATATAGCTGCAACTGTAATGCTTATGATTGGAAATTTTCTAGAATTTTCAAGACGCATCTGAATGACACAACTTGTTGAATAAACCTCATCGCAAAATTTCTGAAGGTCATCTTTAGTTGTAGAAAGAATTGTATTGAGAACTTTAGAAAGATGTTTAGGGAGCTACCATTTGATTTTTATGGGGGGGCTAGGATGAAAAATTTTGTCCTGCATTTTTTTTTAGCAGTAATCTCTGTCCTGCCTTTTTATTTTTCACTCTAATTTATCCTGACTTTTTTTTACCTAAATTGTCGTCCTGACTTTTTTTTTTTGGAAGTGTCACATCCTGCCTTTTTTTTTACTCAAAACTCCTGTCCTGCCTATTTTTTTCAAATTTCATCCTAGCCCCCCCCCCCCCCCCCCCCCCCCCCCCCCTCATAAAAATCAAATGGTAGCTCCCTTAGTCGAAAATCTAATTTTTTTTTTATTGTATCCAGTATTTATTTCTACAAAAGTATGACTTCGTTGACCATGGGCAAAGTTACTGACGAATGATTCCAGCTGCCGAAGTTGTTTAAAATGGTTCCTCTAACATTGGAGGCAGTATGCGTCGATGTCTCGCTTTAAATGGCCTGTCAACCTTCAGTTATATTCTGTTACGATTTGTATTAGGATGGCCAATGATGTTGATGTTTGGAGTAGATAATTTCTCTGTTATAAGTATTCATCGTCTAGTAGATATATTAGTAGTCAGTACAGTACATAGCGTACATAGCGGTTGTTGGTATCTGATTTTAGATGTTGTACTTCAATCAAGATGATGGTTGGTAAAACAGTGATGAACTTGTCTTGCATTCTATGCATTTGAAGATGACCAGACAGTCACTTATATATTTGAAGAAACAAACAACGGAAAGTGGTGTACCAATGGATAAACAAGTCTGCATCTCGGAGAAATCTGGACCCAAAACGAATTTTGACATCATCCGAAGCTAGTCTTTCAAATTACATTGGTACAGTTTATTTGTTGTTGGTGCTGAATGGTTCTATTAAGAAATATCATGGCTGAGGTATCTGTGATGATGTACTGGGAAAGTCAAATCCAAGATACGGCATAGCCTTCCGATCAGCACATTCAATGTCCGTGATTTTGTCTTCAATATTTAGTTCGTTCGATTATCAGTAGAATACAGACATTGCTGACTGCTCACTGTTGAACGGGCGTTCAGTATTGCGTCATATTAATATCCGTATTAAGTAGGTCATCGTGCTCGAAAAGTTAGTTCTAGAAAAAACGTAGCTTAATAGAATTTTATCATGCTAAGGACTAAATGTGTGTGAAACACTCAGATACTTTGGAGTTTGGAAAGGGTTTAGATTTTGTATGATTTATCCGATTATTTATAATGATATCCAGCAAAATATTTACATCTTTAAAGTGTAACAAGCTTCTAACGGATTTTTTGTAACGATAAATAGTGAAATAAGACATAATGAATTTTTAATGTATTTTTTTAAATAACATAGTTAGCAGATAATTAAAAGATATATATATATAATTTGTGATTTCCAAATAAATGTATTCAGTGTGATTACCATTAAAAACAAACTACATGTACTGAGTTTGTCTCCTCAAGCTTGAAGGGTTACTTTTGTATTCAGTGGGAAATCTGGTGTCAAAAATATTACCTCCACTGTAAACACTGAAAACGATGTTTGTACCGTTTTAGCCAGGACCTTATATTATAAATGTATATGCATGCACCTAGATCAGAAAAAAGTCCAGATGAAAAATTCTAAAGGAATCGATTGATATGCAGCAAAGATTAACACTTTTAAAATTAAGTTACTAAGCAAACTCAAACGGACCATATCACGATGTAAGCATTGAATGTGAATAGATCGAGAAGACCGCAAATACATGCACAGAAATCGAGACGACCTGTTCTTAAAATCGTCCAAAAATAGTAAAATTTGTCAATGGATAATTAACTTTGTAAACATATTTACAGTCAGGATTCTACTTCGTCAAAATTATCTCCCAATTACGCCAGTTCATTTTTACCCATTGTAGGGATAACGCGCTGCCAATTTAGCTCTTGAAAACCGATATCCACATATCACCATTACGATCCTTATATGCAGTTGTATTTTAAAAGACAAATGTATTTACTAGCGAATGAGCACCAGTTAATGTACTTGTCTGCATTCAGTCAACTTAAAACTATTGTCTGATCGGTTGTCAGGAGGAATTTTCGAAAATTCATAAACATTCAAAAAAATTCTAATTCAATATTTCGTTGAAGGGCAGACTAAAAAAATTCAGTAGTTGAAGACTATAAACCTTAGATATCACACACACAAAATTCAGTTTTTTTTTTTCGAATATATGCATTTTTAGATCCAACTTAAAAGTCTGTCGTCAAGTACTTTTAGTAAAAAATTTGCTATTCGAACACACCTACTCTGTTTTGTGATTCATCAGAAAGGTATTTCACTTGACCCATATATTTCATTATTTTAGTACTGTAAATTTTCGATGTTATAAAGTCAATCTGTAGACGCTTGATATATAAAAATGAGAGAATCTGAAGCGAGATGATGTATCAATTACTTTTGCTTTTTACGTTTTCAAGACAAAATATTCAACTCAAACACGCCATAATATAAAAAGGTACACTCGATTTTCTCTTTTCGATGCAATTGTTACCCATTTTTTGGAATTATTTCTTGAGTCACATAATGGAAGGGCAGACTGGTGTTTTTATGAAAAAATACTTCGTAATTTAGCCGAAAACTATCCTTTTATTTGTTTCTTTTAACTTTTAAATTTTTTGTTTTTTTTATAGTAAACATTACAGTAAGCATTTAACGCCTTCTCTAAAGTAGGGCTTCGATTCTTTTGTTCTATTTCAACTGGGTTTCCGCCTGACAGGCACAACTTTGTATAATTATTTTTCAAATCCCGAAAAAACAACATTTCTATATTAAACTTGCACGTGACAAGAGCAGACCGGTGTTCACCAAAACCTATTTGTAAGAAATAGGTATATTTTGGGAAATTGTATCATGCTAGGGACTATGTGGAACACTCCGAAAAGTGGTGAATTGAAAGATCTTTATATTTTGTATGTACATTATTTTTTTTCCGATTTTTCTTATCAATATGCATCATAGATTAATATTTTTTTTAAATTTTAGTTTCACAAGCTTCTATAGCAATTACCTCGATAAATAATGAACATTGTCTTTTCATTAATATATTGAAGAGTTACTTTTGTATTCAGTGAGGAAACGTCGTGTATCTACACGTACATTTCTAATAAAACAGTTTAACAAATAATTTCTTTAAAATGTACGATTGTTCTTTAGAAATAACTTTTAATCAGTGTCGTCACCGGCATTGTTTACATAAAAGAATGACTTTTCTTTTCTTCTCGCGTCATCGGTTTTGTCACTGTATTGTTCTCGATTCACCCGTTTTTCATTGACCGTGTTTAATTAATGTTTCCAATTATTACGTCTGTCTGACTACTTTAAATAATAATTATATCTTATTGATATGCGACCTGGAAAGATATTTGAAATCAAAATCTGACATGGAAACTTATCTAACATCAAAATCAGTGTGCATGCAATTATGTGATTATGTTGACTGAAATTTAAAATTGTTTACTGCAAAATAGTTTATGATGAGTTTTAGAAATCAAATTACTACATGTATAACGATGTCGTTTGAAACAGTTTAAATATCATGAAATTTCAGTGGGATATGTACAACATTAATCCGTGTTCTTTTAAAAATCAAATTTACCCAAATAGGATGTGATCTCTTTTGTTGTCGCCTTATACGTACTTATAAATGACGATGTTCTTTGACTTCTATGGATATAAGCAAAATACTTTCTCATAATTTTTTTTTTTAAACAAAGGAAAATCTGTTGTTTTTCATAAGAATAATGATGTTACGTAAGGTATCTCCTCATGGGTACAAAGCCATCATTGAAAATTAACATAAAATAATTTGTCTCGAATTTAACACGGTTTAGAAGATGATTACGAGAATTAAATTATGAAACTATCGGATTACACTGTCAACAAATAGAAAAGAGCAAATAAATCGTTCATCACCTGCAATCCTTCGTCTTTTGCTGTAAATACATGTCCATTTCATAATTATATAATAATAATTGTTCATTAATATATATAAAATTGAGAATGGAAATGGGGAATGTGCCAAAGAGACAACAACCCGACCATAGAAAAAAACAACAGCAGAAGGTCACCAACAGGTCTTCAATGTAGCGAGAAATTCCCGCACCCGGAGGCGTCCTTCAACTAGCCCCTAAACAAATATATACTAGTTCAGTGATAATGAACGCCATACTAATTTCCAAATTGTACATGTGTGTACTGTGTGCGAGTGTCTTCTGTAATAAAGCTACAAAAATACTGAACTCCAAGGTAAATTTAAAAAGAGAAAGTCCATGAAAACTCACAATATCAAACGTTATCAACCAATAGAACGAATGGAAAACAACTGGCACATTCCTCACTTGGTTAAGGCATCTTCGAAGAAACTGGTGGATTAAACCTGATTCAATAGCTAGCTAAGCCTCTAACGTGCACGTCAGCTGTTTATAGTTCCGTTATATTGACAAAATTGATATGATAGAGTTATGTGTTTTCTTCTTATATTAGACGTCTCTGTACTTTTGTTATTCCTTTAATTGAGGTTGGAGAGTTGACCCCTAAAAGACAAGCTTCACTTCGCCAGTAATTATTATGTCTTTCTCTCATTATGTGTCTCACCAGTATGATCAATAACGTTGCTTAAGCCTCGGTCACACCTTACTGGATAGCTCGAACGGACGTCTAACGGATAACTTTTTTTCAATCCGTTCATGTCCGTTAGACGTCCGTTCTTATCCGTTAGACGTCCGTCCATGTCCGTAGCATGTCCGTTAAGCGTACGCTTTATCCGTCGACGTCCGTTCTGTCCGGTCGAAAATTTTGAACGGACGTCCAACGGATAAAATGTCCGTTGAACGTACGTTAGGCATCCGTTTTGTACGGTACTCGTCCGTTTCGTTTCCGTTTTGTATCCGTTACGTGTCCGTTATACATCCGTTGGAGGTCTTGGAGATAAATTCACCAACGGACTTCTACCGGACGTTTAACGGATAAAACGGATGTTGAACAGATGAGAAACGGACTTCTACCGGACGTATAACGGATAAAACGGATGATGAACGGATCTGAAACGGATAAATGCCAATTGAAAATTTAGAAATGCCAATTATTGGTATGTCAGATTTCTTAAGGTTCATGAATTCTTATTATTCATAATCGATTTTAGAGTATAGGCACGCCTTCACAATCAAGCCATCAATCTTATTCAGGCCAGACACTGTCCTTTGGCGGAATTTTTGAAGAACAAACCAAAACCAGTTACACAGAAACATTTTGAATATTTATTCGATTTACATGTATTATTATTGTCGCCTTTGATTTTTCCGTATATTTTGTTCATCCGTTTTATCCGGTACGCTTCCGTTAGGTGTCCGTTTTATGTAGTACTCGTCCGTTGGATGTACGTTCGACATCCGTTCTGTCCGTTTCTCGTCCGTTGCATATCCGGTGTGTGTCCCTTATGCATCCGTTAAACGTCCGTTTTATTCGGCCAGTACATCAACGGACTCCCAACGGATAACAATTTTGTCAACGGACAACTTTTATTTTCATCCGTTAGCCGTCTGTTCGTGCTATCCGGTAAGGTGTGACCGAGGCTTTAGAATGTCTCTTGTAATCTCCCACCATGTCCTTAGCACTCCGCATTTTCCATGAAATCGTCAGAGAAACAGATTCTACCACTTTATCCCCATTGATTGCAATATTTATCCACTCTTGGTGGTTAAATTAATTTTCGTAATCAAAAAGATTGCATGGTAGAATGATCCGATATCTATAAATACAGGTTTCCCTGCAGAATTTCTGTCTATGTTGTAGCATTTTTGTCCTTTAAGGATTTGTAAGTGTTGGGTAGCAGATCTTTAGTAATCTCTGTTTAATGTATTCATAACTTGTCTATATTCATGGCGATTTAGAGCTTGAAATGTGCTATAAAAGTTGTTCATGTCCTTCGATGCAAAATTTGATAAGAACATGTAAAATATGCAAGTTTATATCAAAACACCTTCAACAGCACTTCATGTAGCGCTAGATATATATAAATAGCATTTTGAGTTTATGGAAATATGTACACTTGTTATAAAGTATTTGAAGTGATATAAAATTGAGAAAGGAAATGGGGAATGTGTCAAAGCGACAACAACCCGACCATTGAGCAGACAACAGTCGAAGGCCACCAATGGGTCTTCAATGTAGCTAGAATTCCCGCACCCGTAGGTGTCCTTCAGCTGGCCCCTAAAAATATGTATACTAGTACAGTGATAATGGAAGTAGACTCTTTATCATTCAGTTTCCATTCGAAAATGACAACTTTAACTGCGTTTCCCTCATTTTTAGTTTGTTACCCCGATTTTGTTTTTTGTCCATGGATTTATGAGTTTGAACATCGGTATACTACTGTTGCCTTTATTTAAATTATGACCCTGTGATTCAAAATACAGGAGAAAATGGTCCTACCTTTGAATTTTTTAAAATGTAAACAAATTGATAATCTTTCAGAAATAATATAAAAAATATATCAGATGAACAGTATAAAATCATATATACCCAGCTTTTCTGAATACATCTGGTCTTTACAAGATATATAAAATTAATAAATGTATGTAATGTGATAGACCTTTAAAATTCATTTTGTCTTTTATTGTTGTTGCAGAAAGTTGTAGTAAATCACCAAACCCCTTACTTTTTCTCCATATAGAAAAAAAAAAAGATAATTCAGCATAACATTGGTATTTTGCATTTTTAAATTCGGTCAAAATATGTTAATAAAATGCTCACTTCGGTTTCAAAACGGAGAGTGTCTTTTTCAATAAATAAGCATCACAAAATCTTTGATTTATAACCTTTAACTGCATATATTAAATTCTCCTCGACTTGCTTTATTTGATTTGATTTTTATTTCCTATTAACACTCTTTTTTTCCTTCGATATTGTTTCAATTCTTAGGGCTTTATCCCTATATTAATTTGTAAATTTCGGTCAAACATATTAATAAAATTCTAAATTCGGTTTCAAATTGTTAGTTTAAATTGATAACGGTATACGATTTAATTAAATCAGAGACATATAATATTGTATTATATGTCTCTGATTAAATGTTATGGGTTCTGCCCATTAAAATTGACTATTTTAACTATTTGCTATATAACAAAGGTTTATGTAAAAGTGAAATTTGGGATCTCGATTTTGTTCTTAAAAGGCGGAGTTTTCTAGTATATCAACATAAAAGAAACCATTTACCCCCCTTGAGTTGAGTTTCTCCAATGCATAATTATATGAATACATTTTTACCTTATATTTACTTGCACAATTATATATGTTTGAATATATAGTATGGTCCGGTAAATAATTGTTGATTAATTTGTCCTCGATTGCTTTTTTCCATACACTGATATTTACGTTTGTCATTCTAAGATATTTACATAATGTTCTGAATATGTCATGAGAAATTATAGATTTTTAATTTTTAAGTACATCTGTGTTTTCTTTATTTTCAAAAATATAGTAAACATTCGAAATAGAATGAAAATTCAATTGTTATTTTTCAAATATTGAATTTAATAAAGCATTTAGCAGCTATTGTTTGAAAACTTCAAACGATACAATACATACATACATACATACATACATACATATATATATATATATATATATATATATATATATATATATATCTAGCGGGACGGCTGCAGTGCAGGCGATTTGGTGTCACGATATCACAGTAGCATGGGTTCGAATCCCGGCGAGGGAAGAACCAAAAATTTGCGAAAGCAAATTTACAGATCTAACATTGTTGGGTTGATGTCAACCCAACAATGTTAGATCTGTAAATTTGCTTTCGCAAAACTCGTCTAATCATCAACCCAACAATGTTAGATCTGTAAATTTGCTTTCGCAAATTTTTTTGCGAAAGCAAATATATACAACTCGTCTAAACATCAACCCAACAATGTTAGATCTGTAAATTTGCTTTCGCAAATTTTTGGTTCTTCCCTCGCCGGAATTGGAACCCATGCTACTGTGATATCGTGACACCAAATCGCCTGCACTGCAGCCGTCCCGCTAGACCACACGACCACCTGGGCTCTTAAAAATAGAGCTTTCGCTGGCCGTGTGTTACCTTTCCACGTCAGTTTTAATCTAGCGGCGTACTGCAGTACATGATATATAAGGCATGAAGATGTTATTGGTTACAGATCAGCTAAATTATCTATAGTAAAGGATCCTACAAATTAATGTAAGATACAGTCACAGAAAATAATTATATTTATAAGTACGTCTGAGTCAGTGACAACCCTACAACAGATGTATCCATCGGATCGCCATCAATGATGGTGATACATGGCTGTGTACATAATGTATATACAACTCGTCTAAACATCAACCCAACAATTTTAGATCTGTAAATTTGCTTTCGCAAATTTTTGGTTCTTCCCTCGCCGGGATTCCAACCCATGCTACTGTGATATCGTGACACCAAATCGCCTGCACTGCAGCCGTCCCGCTAGACCACACAACCACCTGGGCTCTTAAAAATAGAGCTTTCGCTGGCCGTGTGTTACCTTTCCACGTCAGTTTTAATCTAGCGGCGTACTGCAGCACATGATATATAAGGCATGAAGATGTTATTGGTTACAGATCATTATATTGAAGGTCGTACGGTGACCAATAATTGCTTACATCTACGTCATTTGAACGTCTCGTCCAACAACAATTTCATTTTGCAAATGAAATAAAACTAAATAGTTTTTTACATGTTATATGCGTCGGAAGCGCTTTCTGCATCTTCTTTCATCAGGAACACTCAACTCCAAAACATTTGAAGGTCAAGGATGTATAAGAGCTTTTACTTAAAAGTAATCCGAGAACACATTTATTTCGTAGCGCATTAATTTCTTTTTGACAATAAATGTAAAAAAATCCACCTGCGCTTTCTCAACAATATGTTTAAAGTGTGTTGTACTACTTTTGGGACCAATTATATCAAAAGTATAGAAAACTTCATCAGCTCTAACTCAAAATATGGACAACTTTAGGTTAAGGGGGTCTTCAAATCTGTTGACAGCTCGGAAATGCTTATTATTAACCTGTTTCAGCTGGACCAAATCACTACTTTACTTTAAAATTGATGACCCAATTTTTTTTAGTGTAATTTCCTCCGCTACTTGCTATTTGAGGCATAACACATGAAGAAATAAATTTGGAAGGGGTATAAAAAAAATTGGCAAGTAACACACTGTCCACACTAGGGACTATATTCGTTCCCGGACTTAATAAAGGTCAAAATTTGCCAACCTTTGTTTCATAATAATTTCTAAATTTAACAACGGAAAATTAAAGAAAAGTTTATTAGCGAAGCAATGACAGCATTCATTGTTGCTGAACAGATATGATAAACTTTTATCAATTTACCATTTAAAGAGGTAAAAAAAACTTACTTGCACTTATAGTTGCACCAAGGGATCGATTCAGCATTATTTAATGACTTTTAATTCAATTCAACATTCAATGAAAATAAATGTGATCTAAAAGAAAATGTTGTGTCATAATTATATGAAATAACCTGTATTATCTGTCGTAAAAGTGGGTGAAAAAATTACGAATTTATGGTTTTTGAATTTGAATATATTTAGAAAGTCATAATGAGGTTATTATGCATATCCCTTTATTGACGTTCTATAATCAAATTTAAATATGAGCAGGTGAGAATCTGGATGCATTGGAGTTTTAGGCCTTGGAGAGAGAATTCGTTTGAATTTGGAGGCCCAAGTGGGGTGTTTGGGTATCCAACTACTTAGTAATCACATGAATGTGTTGTCAATATAATCACATAATCATTAATTATTTGTATACCCCATTTATGGGCATCATGTTTTCTGGTCTGTGCGTCTGTTCGTTCATCCGTCTGTCCCGCTTCAGGTTAAAGTTTTTTGGTCGAGGTTGTTTTTGATGAAATTGAAGTCCAATCACCTTGAAACTTAGTACACATGTTCCCTGTGATATAATCTTTTTAATTTGTAATGCCAAATTAGAGATTTTCCAGCATTTTCACGGTCCACTGAACATAGAAAATGATAGTGCAGATGGGGCATCCGTGTACTGGGGACACATTCTCGTTTAATACAGTTATGACCCGACAATTGTTCGTTCAAGTTCACAATTAATTTAGGATTTTGTATATTTTTATAATATTTGCTTTTTATCAATCATGAAATATTTGGTTTGGTAATAATATCATAATCAAAAACCCCATAAGGAGACTCAATGGGATTTTTTGTCGTCTTTGCAGAATAATAAAAACTATGTTTTAGATTATCGTATAAAATTTGCCGTAAAGATGCTATAGAAGGAAGGAAGCAAGTTATAAACATAGCGATATAAGACAGTTACTCCACACCACAATCAATTAAGGGAGAAGATCTTATAAGGAATATATTTTAATTGTGTCTATCTTTTTTGTGTTGTTGCTAAATTGAGCAAATACAATATGCGTTATACCTTAAGTACAAGCAATTGGACAAGAAATACCAAGAGATTGTCATATCGTATCCAGTAATTAACTTATCTGCGGTATGGTCTTTGCTCATTGTTGAAGGCCGTACGGTGACCTATAGTTGTTAATTTCTGTGTCATTTTGGTCTCTTGGTGATAGTTGTCTCATTGGCAGTCATACCACATCTTCTTCTTTATATTTTATGTCCATTATGTGTGTCAAGCTTTCAGTTTGTGTAAAAAGCAATATTTTAAGTCATAAATATAATCGACTATTTAAATGGTTATATCTAAAAGCACATATTCAAATTGTGTTATAAAATCTTCATGCAATCATTTCAAATATGTTTAAATTCAAATTATTTCCAAAGTTGAAAAAATATTTATATAATACGGGAGATGTTTTAATGATGGATATTTTTTTCAATCATCGCGCTATAACTTTTATAAACTGATATACCTCCAGCAATATTTACAAGAGGGTCTAGATGGTTAACAGAAAAGAGAATACTTAGTCTAGACAAAATGTACTGAAATAAGGACAAAATAGACCATAAAGAATATATAGAGAATGATAGGGTACTTAAATATGAAGAAGAAAGATTTCTGAATCCTTATTGTAAATGTGTTCATAATTATACTTGTATTTTATCACAATAGAATATTGTTTGCACTAAGAAGAAAGATTAATGGTTGCTAAAATATAAAAATCAGAGAATAAGGCCTAGGGTCAACGAAAATAAAGAATAAAGAAAGATAGACAAAAAGTAATGAATTAAGTGAATTAAGGACAAAATAGATAAAGAATAGAGAAAGATGGACAAAGAGTACTGAATTTAGGGCAAACTAGATATAGAATAGAGAGTAATTGAGTACTTAAATATGAAAAAATAAAAGGGTGCTAAAACATAAAGAAACAAGAATGTGTCCTCAGTACACGAATGCCCCACTCGCACTATCATTTTCTATGTTCAGTGGACCGTGAAATTGGGGTAAAATCTCTAATTTGGCATTAAAATTAGAAAGATCATATCATAGGGAACATGTGTACCAAGTTTGAAGTTGATTGGACTTCAACTTCATCAAAAACTACCTCGACCAAAAACTTTAACCTGAAGCGGGACAGACGGACGGACGGACGAACGAACGGACGCACAGACCAGAAAACATAATGCCCCTCTACTATCGTAGGTGGGGCATAAAAAGAATAATGGTCAACGAAAATACAGAATAGAGAAAAATGTTCTACAAAGTTTAAGAATAAAGACAAGAGAGATCCATTATCCACACCCTCATATATAAATATTCGTAGTTAATAAAACGAAATTATAAGTTGTTGTTTTTTCAATATTATTGTGTATGTGTTTTTATTTGTTTACATTTTCCATATTGTACCTTGTTGTAAAGAAAATGTTAATACATAGGGTTAGCTTGCTACCATATCGAACTCAATTTAATATGAATATTGGTTAATCTTTTTGGTCTATACGTGTTGACTTATCATTTCCATTGACATTTTAAGTTTTGCAATCACACAAGGCGACAATATATACAATTCTTACTGTGATATTTGCGATTGTCGTTGTGTTTCGTTTGCCCTCCTTAGAATTCTTATATTTGTTATTAGTTATTTTCTGTATACCAAAACACCCACTTTTCAATTGTTCAGATTATGTTGGATAATTATTTCGTAAGTCCGCTAAAAAGTGGTGCAAAAAAGCAGCATGTAAATGCAAAGTTAAGTTCGAGTATGTATTTTATTAGCTTAAGATATAAATGTCACTAAGTCAGTCGGAAAGCAAGCCCTTAGAAACGACCGTTGTTGCTACTTTCTTAAGACAACAATGGGACTGATATTAAAACCCGCCATTCTGAAATTGCGTTAATTTCGCGGATTTTTTTTTTTGGCGCCAATTTGGAAGTTTATCTTTTTTTCAGTTTCCTACTTGCCATTAGGGTCTGAAATAGATTTATTTCGATTTGTTAAGCATGGAGTTTATTATCTAAAGGGAAAAAAAATCTCAAACATGTCAAATTGGCCGTGTTCTAACGATTCCGTAATGCCGTTGATCGTCGTAACTCGTTTAAAATTTTTTTCTTCTATTTTTCACAGATTAACAAAGACTATATGTACTATACAAACAATTAATAATACGTATCTCAAAATTTAAAAAAAAATCATAAAGTATAACGTTCTATTACCCCTTGGGAAACCCCGTTTGAACTAAATTCCAAAAGAAAGACATTTTTTGACATTGTAGATTTTCGGTCTTACACATCGATGTCACCTGGCATCTGAACACAGTCAATGTACACACATTTAGTATGTTTTTTTCACGGGGGGGTCTCAACATGGGATTTTGGGTACAGGTGTGCAGCTGGGATTTTAAAAACACCCCCCATTCATATATTGAATAATTGTGAAATCCCTACCTATACATATATTTCACAGCGAAATCATAACCCATTCATATATTTATCAGCTCATTGATATATCACAATCGGTCAATTACTACCTATTGATATATTTCCTCGGTAAAATTGCACCCCATTGATATATTTGACGGATCAAAAAAGGGACCCATTCCAGCGGCACATATGTATATACCTTTATATAGGAAGAGACCCCCCCGTGGTTTTTTTGAAAAAGTAATGGCGAGATCAGCTGTGAATATTTGACTGGATTAATTATTCTCTTTAAGTCAGTGAAATGTATGACTTAACTAAAACAAGGTAAGGAAATCTTATACTGTCTTTGCACAACCTTAACTGCTTTAGATGACTGACATAAGGCACATTCGTTGTTTATTATAATATATTTTTTTTGTGATAAAGGAATCCTGCAAAAGTAAATGAGAAAGTATTGTCCTAAATTTGAACTTAGGCAGCCAACAACCATTTGATTTTCTGGTGGGGGTAGGGGGTGGTGGCTATTGATTGTTTTGAAGAAAAAAAAGTTTGTTTCCAATTTTTGGATAAAAAATAATTTGTTTTTAACCCTGAGAAAAAAAAATGTTTGTTTTATCCTCAGCTGCCATTAAATGAAATGCTAAAATTGAAAGAGAAGAATTGTTTTCAACTTGTCTGAAAAAAATCCATAGTTCCCCCCTCCCTGAAAACAAATGGTTGCTGCCTTCAAACAATCTCTTTCAGAGTATCATTTTAATCAATCTTATTCAAAGCATTATCATACTGACATGAAGTGTGACTTAATTTTGACTTGTGATCTAAAACATAATAGTTGACTTAGCCCCCCAGAAACTGCTCTGAAATACTTTTATTTATATGTAAAAATGCATAGTTTTTTTAATGTTATTATTATTTTTTTCAAATAGAAAAGGAAAAAAATTACTGAGTCTATTTTGTTCTTATTTATTTTCAAGTTCATGATTAGCACCATTTATTTATTGGTTTAGTGTGTTATTTTTATAATTTGAGTCCATTCATTAGAACTATAACTTGCATGAAATCAATGAGACAACATGTATTGTTATATTTAGTTTGTTCATACAAGGATTGCAAACTAATTTTCCTTTTATAAATTTAAAATGATGAAGATTTTACATTCAGAATACTTTCATTATGATCTCTTTTAAGTTTAAATGAAAAAGGTAGGACCAACTTGCAAGTGTCAGTAATGAAAAGGAATTCCTGTTTTTTATCATTTTAATACTGTCTTGATCCATTATTCATGAATATTTAGACTACCCCTTGTATGAATTGAGTGGACATTTATTTCTGTTTTAAAATAATTTGGTTGCAGCAGTAAAAATACTTACCAAAACATGAATATTAAATTAACTCTTGGAATATTAAATTAATATTAACCCTATTTAGCTATTATGGCACATAGGGACACATAGGGCCCATTTCACATGGACTGAGTTCTGAAAAGTAATAACATCTGCTTCTCTGTTTTTTGGCACATGTTTACAGTATCAAAATATATTTAATAAGATAGTTTTTAATAATATCCACATGTAAATAACAGCATATGGTGCTTGATATAACAATAGTTTGTTCATGATAGTGTCAAACAAAGGGACGTAACTCGTGAATTACCGTCGGCCCCGCTTCGTCAGAAATATCGACACATCTAACTGGCACATTTGCGTATCTTAGAATATCAACTGGCACAAATTTGACATATCATAGTCCAAGTTATGTTACATAACATAATTTAAATTCAGCATAGCTTCCCGAGAAGTTAAGAAAGAAAATGACGATTTTAATTTTCTGTGACCAATTTTTTTCGTCAACACCTTGACTTTGAAGACACATTTTGAGAGAAAAAAATGAGTTTAATCCATAATTGAGTTAAGTAATATATTTCTTATATACTCAAGAATGTTCACTTTAAAGGAAATTAGTTTTAATTCATGCAAAAAACTACAAATTCCAGAAAACGAGCTTCACTTTTTTTGGTAAAAAAATGCCCATATATGGTAATCACATGACGTCCATTGTTGCTTTAAGAAATGGGGTCAAACCGGGGTCAGCTTTCCGACTGAAGTAAGACCAGGTAGATGATATTGATATATAAGTAAAATGAAGACAGAAAATGATGATAAAGTTTCGAATTTTGCATGGTTTATGAGATTTCAGTAGAAGATAAAATTGAGAATGAAAAGAGATTATTGATTTTTGTTTGTGGTCAGAAATTCAGGAATTTTCTTGATTCTGAATATTTTACAAGATAAAAGGGGTCTTATTTTGCTTAATTATTTGAATTGCAAGTCAATATTGTATTACATTTATATTACAGAAATGGTGTAAATTTGATGAATACTCCCTTTGACTGATAGAAGGATATGAGACAGCAACCCAAAGGTCACCTAGACAGCAGCATAAAGTCATCAACAATAGATACGATGTCTGTAAAATTATTCTAGTCTGCGGAGTTCTGCGTTTTATATTTGCTAGATTCATATTGTTTATAGGTGACAGATTTATTATTCTATATTATTAGAATAGCTTATGTTATACGTTGCCCCGCCCCATATATATATGGTCATCCCTGTGTGGGCAAATTAATCAATCTTATCATTTTAAACCCCTTTCAACAACCTAATGTAGGTCATATGTTGCTAAGCATACATGTACCCTCATTTCAGTGGATACCAAGTTTCCTAAGCATCATCCTGCATATATGAAAATATCACTCAAGCAATTTGTCCCAGTTTACATCAAGGTACAATTATTGGTATTTCCGAAATATATATACAAGAGGGGCAAACGATACCAGAGGGACAGTCAATGACGCCCTCTAACAATGACGTTATCAAAAACTTCTACGCCTTTAAGATCAGCACATAGTTTACAACAATATGATTTAAGTCAAATTTTCTTGGTGATTTAATACCTTTTCAGAGAATTATTAAAAAATATCTCCAAAAAATATATTATTACACAGAACATGTTAAATACTATATAGCTAATGACACAAAAATGCTAAACTTTCAGTTAATGGAAAATAGAATTATAAATAAATTAAGTTATTACATTGGTTGCAATGAATTACATTGGTTTCCCAGTTAAATAAAAACCGATAATTTCACATGTGAAATAAACGTGGTTATTTCACTCTCTGACGTCATACAACAATAGGCGTTGTCAAGACGTCGATAACGTCGGATCAAAACAAATTGTCAATGCGTAGGAAAAAGATATAGTTCCTTACATTTTCTACTTTAATTTCATAAAAAAAGGCATTTGCCAATGTAATAAAAAGAATACTATAATTACATTTCATACGTTCCGTGCAAAAAAACCGATCAATTTGGACGTGGTAACATTTTGGGGAGACACGGACAACTTGACGGAAATTGATGAAACATTTAGCGTTTCCTTAACATTGAAGGCTTAAACAAAAAAATGTAGAGGTGGCGAACCCTTTCTATAATTTATGTGAAAATATTGTAATATCGAAGTGCTTGCTTTCATTTTCGTATCCTCGAATTTTCAAATCTTACAACTTTACGGAATTGCGAAAATGGCCGGCAGATTGCGAACTGACATGGAATATTTATCGTGACCTTTTCACATCATGAACATGATCATATTATATCCCACATGTACAAATTTCATAGGAATCCATTTCTTTTTTGGGTTTTTTCTTCGTTTATATTTGGATGGTCAGTTATTGTTGTTACGTCTTACACGGCAAAAATGGCAACTTATGAACGCGGAATCATTGCTTAAGTAACAATACATAACATTAAATTTATTAAAATCAGGTTTTATTTAATTTCGATTCAAATGATGAATCAAGACAAGTTACTATTCAATAATTGTGTTGAAATGAAAATCGACTAAATACCTAAAATCAAACACTTAATAATATTTGAGAAAAAAAGAGATAAAAAGCAATTTTATGATCATTTTTGTTCATTATTTGTTTGTATTTATTATGAAGTATTTTTCAACAAGCAACAAAATATACAAATATACCATTCTTCAACAGAACTTTTGTAAACAAAATTAATTTTGCAATACAAAATTTAAAATAAATATAAAAAAAATGATTTTTTTTATTCAGTTATAGCAAGGAGGTTACATGTATATGAGAACCTCCTTGGTTATAGGCAGCAACTTTCCAGTGGGACAGTGCACCATTTATTTACTTTGTTTTAGTTTAGAAATTAAAGTACTCCGTGTTTGTTTTTATTCGTTATTTTGAGTTGTGAGATTTCTGGTTATATATTGTGTATCTAATTTAGAACTCTATCATCCGAATTGATAATTAGATAATAATAAGATAATTTGCAAAATTAATATAAAAATATAGGGTAATTTTATAAGCAAACTTGTGACTATCATAAGACCATTACTAGTAACCTCTCGATTGGTCCTTACTTTGAGACCAACTTTAAAACAAACCCACTAAGGATTAGAATTTGCCGTAAAACCATCCTAAGACGTATCTTATTCCTGAGATAGTTTTGCGAAACTGGCCCAAGAGACTCAAGAATAACAACATGACACTACATGATTGTGCAGATGTAGCATCATATCTTATATTATGACTTTTGAGGCAATCATATTAGTGAAATTTGTCTTATTCTCTGCATGTGTTGGAAGTAATACATGTAGTGAACATTTAAAATAGTTATTTTACATTAGTCAGTATTTATGAAATACACAAGTTTAAATAGTTTTGTATATCCTTGTATTTGAAGGAATCTATATCATATAAAATTTAATATTTTTATCATTAAATATTTTTATATTATAATTCATGACATGAGAATGACACCGATAGATGTTTATTTTTAATATGACTAGATGATGTTCCTTAAGTTAAATAGAAATTCATAAAATCCTCTTTTTCTCATCATTTCATAATATTAAATTACAATAGAGATCCTCAACACACACAATTACTTACATTTTCACTAGCATGCTAGACAGTACTTGTAAAAGAAATTGTATATTGAATGAGTATACTTTAACGCTAGGTTTAAACTGGTTGTAAATTGATTAGCCCCTAATTAATTTATGTTAATCTGTAACAAGTTATTCAACCTATGCCAACATTTTTTCACACAATTTTATACCTAAATTTCAAAATGTTGGCATAGGTTGGCGTCCTACTGTTGCATCAGTGATCAAATGAAACATATATCGTGCGTAACGTCAAATTTACATTGGTCAATGTCTTTGGCATATTTTTTTTGTATTAGGGAGAGAGCACTGTGCTAGGAATGAAGAAATGATTGCTCTCATACATATATTGGTATGTACTTAAAAAATAAATTTTGTGGTATATATCTGACATATAAATGTGTTAGATTTATTTTATAATGTTAAATTTTATTTAAGCATTCTTTTTGTCAGACATTGCACGTGGTCAAGATTTCTCTGCCTGTTATTGACGTATTTACACTATCACCTTCATGTATAGAGCTTAATATATTGTATTGTTATTTGTGTACCAGACAGGATTTAAATTTCTTTATAATTAACTTTTCCTTGGTTATCATTATCTTATAGACAATACCTTTTGTATTTGTGTGTCAAATAAATTATTCGGTAGATAATCTGTTTGATAGATTATTCAAATATTATGTAAGTATTTAGAAATTGGTTAATTAAAAGTCATGGTTCCATATTAATTGTGATTGTGTAAAGTTTTTTTTATTAGTTATTAGTGGCTTTGAACTAGCTGTCAGATAACTGAGAGTACTCTCAGATATGTTCATTGTGTCTTTTTGTGTCGGGATGTATAAGTGCCCGGCCACGTCCACTTGTATTTTTGTCCATCTGATGGGTAAAGCCTTTTTCAACTGATTTTTATAGTTCGTTCTGTTGTACTGTTATACCACTGTCCCAGGTTAGGGGGGAATCCCGCTAACATGTTTAACCCCGCCACATTATTTATGTATGTACCTGTCCCAAGTCAGGAGCCTGTAATTCAGTGGTTGTCGTTTGTTTATGTGTTACATATTTGTTTTTCGTTCATTTTTTTATATAAATAAGGCCGTTAGTTTTCTCGTTTGAATTGTTTTACATTGTCTTATCGGGGCCTTTTATAGCTGACTATGTGGTATGGGCGTTGCTTATTGTTGAAGGCCGTACGGTGACCTATAGTTGTAAAATGTCTGTGTCATTTTGATCTCTTGTGGACAGTTGTCTCATTGGCAATCACACCACATCTTTTTTTTATAAGTAAAACACGTAGTGTGACACTGAGACTATAAAAACGATTTTTCCCCTACAGATGACAAGTATAAAAAAGAAAAAAAGAATGTTTTTTAAAATGAACATTACATTAGTTTCACATATGCAGCAGTTTAATAAATATTTTCCTGTTATTTTTTTTTACATAGAATTAGATAGGTATCCACTCCAGAGTAACCATAGAATATGTTCAATCTGACAAATAGGTAAACTGAAGTTTTATGAAAAGTCTGGTCTTGATATGAATGAAGCTTTTAGCTTGATAAATACTAAGTTATATTCCTATACTATTCTGCAAACAGAAGGAGTCCTTAAGGGCATACGATACAGTAACAGGGAAGGTAATGACGTTGCTAACGTAAAATGTTATTTTCGCGACGTCAAACTATATAACAGTACGTATTTTTATATGTAAATATAATTACAATTGAAGCTTTCTTCACACAAAAAAAGGCAATAGTTTGACGATCACTTTTTGCACTTTTTTAACTTCTTAACTTTCCAAAGAAAGTGACCTTCTGAGTTAGACTTGTCCAAATGTGAAGCAGGATCTGCTTACTCTTCCAATGTACCTAAGATCACCCACAGTTTTGGTGGGTTTCGAGTTGCTCAGTTTTTCGTTTTCTATGTTGTGTTCTGTGCACAGATGTATCTGTTATACTGTTTTAGTCATGGCATTGACATTGTCAGTTTATTTTTTAATAATTTAATTTTGGATGTAACGCGTCTTCTGATTGGCTGACGTTATTTTGTTATGAGCCCATAGACATAATTTAGTCGTGTGACCGTGACGTCATCAACGTTTTTTCACTGTTTTCTACGGTTTAAAATGGATTTAGAATTAAATTATAAGAAATGACTGTAATATTTTTTCTGTGAGTGTCTATTCGAAATAACATAATAAACACAATGGAATGAAAAGTCAAATTCGTAATTTCGATACAAAAAAGTCGTATGGCCGTATAACCCTGTATTAGTTTCACGCACCACATCAAAACTTTTAAGTTGTCACAAAAACATACTGAAACTTAAATCTTAAAGAGTTAATATAACTTTGTTTGATAACGAATTCACAATTTTACATATTTCCATAAAACTAACATGCTATTCAGCACTAGGAAATTCTGTTGCAGATATTTTGATACAAAATTTCTAATTTAACATGTTTTCCCAAATTTTACATCAAAGGACATCGCTACACGAAACAAATTGATATGTATCAGAAAGACAATACATATAGCAAATACGTCCAACAGGAATGTGGTTAGGTCTATGATGGCCTTTTATACATTTTGGGGATAAACACTTAAATATATACCAAAATTTGACAAATTACGATTTTTTTTAGCTTTCTCAAGGCGTTTCTAATTTGGTTACCTGTTTATAGATAAGTCATATGTTTTTTTGGAAAACACACTGTTTTTGTATATAAACTCATCGTTGATACCAGGATTGAAATTTTGTATTTGCGCCAGACGCGTGTTTCGTCTACAAAAGACCCATCAGTGATGCCCGAAACCCCCCAAAAAGTAAAAAGGCCAAATAAAATAATTATGAACAACTATGTGATTTCAAAAATTCTCAACCTTTACCACAACTTATTTCTCAGTTTTTGCTGAGAAGGTATTTTGCTCCTGTTTATTCAGTCCAAGACAAAAATACAACAATGTATTTCATAACATTCTTTCTCTATTTTCATTACCTAAATAAATAGATCAAAAAAGATTTTAAGTCTGTTTTATAACACAAAATTGCCTT
This sequence comes from Mytilus galloprovincialis, assembly GCA_037788925.1. Classification (NCBI taxonomy): domain Eukaryota; kingdom Metazoa; phylum Mollusca; class Bivalvia; order Mytilida; family Mytilidae; genus Mytilus; species Mytilus galloprovincialis. The sequence continues at coordinate 44,349,267 of CM075342.1, read as the reverse complement.
CATAAATGAATGACTTTCCCCAAGTACTATAAATTAATGTTTTTTTTTCTCTATATTTCCATTAATTACCTGAATAAATAGATTAAAAAATAGCTTTAAGTCTGTTTTATAATGAAAAATTGCCTTCATAAATGAATGACTTTCTAATTACTAAAAATCCATGCTTTTAATAGGATTTTAATTTCACTTCTAAGGTAACGGTAAAAACTACTTATCAAAACAAAATTTGTCTGTTTGGTGAAAAACATCAATAGTTATGGATTAAATGTAGGTACGGTTTAATTATCTTATGAATTGCTATACCTATATCCCAATAAAAGAAAAACGTATGCATGACTTGATTTAACGAAGTTAAAAGTCTATATAATAAAATTCACGCCAATGATATTCTGAAACCGGGTTTTAACCCGTAGGAACAAGACGTGAGAACATTTTATAAAAAAAAGAGGAACTTTTAAAAAATTGAAATAAAAATATCTGGGTCCAACAACAGAAGATGGACCGCCAAGGGTCCTTGTATGGAATAATTTGTGTAATATTGTGGTGCTTTATTCCATCTGAAGCTAAATTCATCAGATTTAAGCCTGGATATGAATATGAATATAAATTTGAGTCCAATGCAGAATTAACAGATTATGGAAATTTTAACATAAAAGCAAAAGTAAGTAAAAAAAATATATTTAATCATATATATTAAATATTTGTTTACGATGTTTCGGGATGCAATATGGGTTTATGATAATTTCGGCCTAAATTTTCTCTGTAATTTTTTCGTACAATACATAAAGACAATGCTAACACATACTTTGTAAACTGTAATTGTACTTTATGAGTGTAGTATTCTTAGGTGTATGGAAAAAAATGCTGATATTTTATCAGGGATAACCCATGGAAGCTCTAAAGCTGGTTTACATTATTTCAGATATACTTTAATTTGTCGGTTTGAAAACTGAAATGATAAATAACGAAAAACTGTCCATAACATGTTTTATAAGTATTTTTATAAATTGTTGTTTTTACTTTAACGTAATAAGCCAGGTTAATCATGCAGTCATCCAAATACTTTATTATATCCTGTTTGGTTTTATAGCCCAAAATGGGATAGACATTCAATTTGCAATAACATCTCATTTTTTTTATTGAAGTTAATACTGAACAGTTGTTAAGATCATAAGCAGCAACTCATCTCTTTGTTAGTGACTTTATTAGAAAGTAAATAAGTTGCTTGTTTGGTCCTCATTTTCTAAGGGATCGATCATTTATAATCAAGAAGATATAAGAAGAGATATGTGTGCAAGTTGTTGCCTGTAATCTTTCCCGTTCTCATATATTACCGCATGATAAACTCTCTATGCTGTGATATATTGCGACTCTGTCAACGTATATTTGTCCCCCCCCCCCCCCCCCTTTACAGACGATCCTCTTGAAACTTTTAATAGGCAATGCTATATTATATGTTTCTATCGGAAAAAAATAGTATATATGTACACGCTTTATTCCGTTAAAGACTAACACTGTAATATTACTTCAAGCTGAAATGTTACATACTATTTTTACCATTTGGAACTTCTATTGCATGATAACTCAAGTGATATCGGTGACGAATATCATTATCTCATGACTTGTAAAGTTGTGCATATAGAGAACGACATTTTTTACGGAAATATTGCAGTAAAAAAATCCCGATACACAAGAATTTAATGGTTTGTTTAATTCAGACAAATGAATAGTATTCCTCTAGAAAAATTTTGTAAGTTTAAAAAATGATACTAGTGAATGTTAGTCCTCCAAATTAAGTAACTTTGCTGTTGACACAAGTGCATATTTTAGTCTGAAATGGACTTATTGTTTGTGTAAAGCAAAAATATTTCCGGGTGAAATTTGATCCGGTGGAAAGAATGTAAGAAAGTTGTTGTTATTTTTTATTCGGAGGAAAATATTTCGCCAAGATATTTATTCTTTTGTCGTGAAATTTTATCTGGGTAGTTAAACTATTGAATAGGCATTAAAAAAAAAAACAGTTCACATTTATATACAGCTTCAAGCTACATATTTATTTGACACCATTAAATCTGTCAAACTTTCGTGGAATGTAATGAATTTCAAAGTTCGATATTTTTTTCTATTCTCTTGAGGTCCCTTTTGGTCACTATAACTACTTAAGAATTCAAGCATTTATACAATGACTTAACGGCTCACTTTGCGTTGAAATAAAACAAAAACTTGTTTCATTATTTTTCCTGACATTACATAAGAGGAATAAATCCATTACTTTGTGATTTGTTAGAGTTTATAGCTAGGGGCATTGTGAGCAACACTTTCTCCTTAATAATATGATTTCAGAGAAATTGCTGAATTAGCTTTTGACAATCTGATTTTTAATATAAATTGGGTGACCGAAAAGTTTACTACGTGTTAAACAATTTCGTGAAAATGTCGTCACTTCACCGATTTCTATTTTTTTTTTGTATCATCTCTATTGAAATCTTTTCATCGGAATAATCATAAAAAAAATATCAATTTGCACCAAACAATGCATAAGACTGAAACAATACGCCGTGGGGTTCATTATCTCTTTGATATATATAAACAATGTGACCTGTCAAATTAAAAGTTCTTTGTCGTATACAAATTGCGGAATATTATGTAACATGCGTTTCGTCAATTAATTTCTTTTAAATGATATTTAGTAGAACTTCATTACCTCTCAATTCACCTGAATTGATAAATTCATCGTGTCAATGAATATGTAATTTGAAGAACATGTACAGTTTCAAAACGTGTATTCGGTTTCCTAATTAATTAATTTGAATATAAAAGAAAAAGATATAAATGACATGGTTTTTTTAAGCAACTCCTTAATAAAATTGCTTGTATTTAGTAGAACTTCATTACCTCTCAATTCACCTGAATTGATAAATTTCATCGTGTCAATGAATATGTAATTTGAAGAACATGTACAGTTTCAAAACGTGTATTCGGTTTCCTAATTAATTAATTTGAATATAAAAGAAAAAAGATATAAATGACATGGTTTTTTTAAGCAACTCCTTAATAAATTGCTTGGCCCTAACTAAAAATCCAAGATCATTCTTTTGGTTCTAAGTTAAGTCGGGAAGTTTTTACAGACGCCACCATGAGTTGGTAAAAATAAAATGCACCCGTCGCATGTGACCTATGGCATTTTCAATTTGCCAAAGGTAAACACAAGAATCACCAGTGACCTGTCCACCTTTTTTTAACTGATCTGACAATAATATATGTCTTTTCTCCTTTATTTCGAGGAGAGGGACACGGAGTAGAATTTATCCGAATTGTTTTAGGAATTATTTTCAAGATGCTCTTTTCATAAGATGGCTAAGGGACTGGGTTGCCAGGTATATACAAATGAGCACGTTGCCAGTAATTGTTAAGGAACGGACAGGAGCAAAGGGGGTTAACAACATTATGGATTGATGTAGCTCTACATTTTCTATTTGTGAATCCATGATAAAAAGTATTCTTACAAATTTGATGCAACATTAGAACAAATACAGTGGCTACAAGAATATAAAAGTCATGCGTTTCTCAGACTGTTTATGGCGTCTCCTACTAAATCCGTTGGATGTATTCTGATTGATAATTTAGCCTCATCTATTACACGTAGTTATTATTGGCTTTAAAGTAACTTTATATTAATTGCGAGTACTTTTAGATCGGTACTATTCATCTTTTGTCTATATGTTAGTTAATTTGTTTGTTTTGTGCTTCGTGTCAATCTGATGAGTCAAGTAGTTTCCAACGGTGTGTTCTTATGTTATGTACCGTCACAGTTGTCTCCGGCGGAGGACATTTAAGCGCATTGATAGGACATTTGATCGAAAAAAATCGGACGTTTTAGCGTCAAAGAAGAACCCATTTTAGAGCCTGATTTTTAACCCATTTTAACGAAAATTAAAATTGTCAATGCCCCATTTAGCAAAATATTTTTAACCCATTATGATATATAATAAATAAAAACTTCAGTAGACTCAAGACACCACAATATAAAACATACGATGTCTATCAAAGTACAGCACTAAATGTATAAAAGATTTAACCAAATGTTAAAAGTTCGTTCTAGCCTGGAATGTATATTCTAGAGAACGTACATAATAGACTCCGGATATACCCCATGTACAAAACTTTTGAATTGCATTAGGAACTGTTCTTTCTCTTTATCTTGTCTAGATTGTGGTGCATAAAGATCAGAGCATGTCGGTTTAGTACCACGCAGGGCTAAATTTCATACTACTGACACTAACATGTTCTCGTCCTGGATATGCATATCAATTTGCCGCTTCATGGTATTGCTCATTGTTAAGGGTCGAACAGTGATCTATATACTTGCTTCTGCTCACGACATTTGGACTATGTTGGATAGTTGTCTAGCTAAATGGTAGTCATATAAGATCTCCTTAGATTATTTGAAAATTAAAAATATAAATCGCAAAAACCATTTTAACTATTGTATTTTTTTCATATAACTGTTATAACGAAATTATTTCAAACATCAAAGGGTAAACAGGACACGAGTACAGATGATTAAACAGGACACGAGTACAGATGATTAAACAGGACACGAGTACAGATGATTTATAGCAATTTAAATACATATTTTTGATAAGACTCTAGAGTCATTTAATGTTATGATATCTCTGGTGGGATTAGCATGTGTGCATGCCACCATGGTGTCAGTTCCTGACCGTTCAATCAGAAATTTAGATTAGTATTTTTTCTCAAGTACGTTGGATCTAAAATCACTGAATTGGTTTGTCTTTAATTTTGATTTATTCCAATATCTAACTCTAGCTCTAACTTAAGTGAAGTTCTGTGTTTCATCCATATGACAGCCGCTGTATGCATGTCTGAGAAGACTTACATGGTGTCGCTTATAAAGCTCATGACAGTGATTCCAGTTATATTTTGTCAGTTTACAGTCGTACAATTCGGCAAAACACAGTGGACAACATGTAGTTGTCTGTGTCATTCTTCAATTGATCACGACCTAATAGTTGTATAGTGATGTAAAGATATTAAAAATAACACGAAAATAGACGCATCTTAAACAAAAAAAAAACCAAAAAAAAAAAAACCACATAATGTCGTTCAAGTCCAAAGCATCTGGAATTTCCCAATCTATAATTATTGAAAATGAACAAATGCACCGAGTGGCCAATGTCTTGAACCAAATATGTTATTCGATGACTGTGTAAAAAATCATTTATTTATTTGAAATCGTTGACTCGTTAACTTATGCCTGCGTAACGCAATAAAATGATTAAAGATTTTAATTTCCATTTATTGAGCCTCTAACCAATGAACCATATTATGATTTTACTTACATATTTATTCATTTTTTTAGTATATAGGTTTGGTTTTTCCTTCGTCATTTCCATTTAATCTATTGAAACGCATCCTACGTTTATTCAGATGATTGCTGTTTTAGTTCGTGTGTACCCCAATTAAATGATGTATTTTAAAAGTGTTTATATTACGCATATTAATCATAAATATATACTGTCATTTGATATACAAACCACAACATGAAAGTTTTAAATTGTTCGTTTTTACGTTAAAATGTTCCGTCTATTCAGCCGTGAATATTTTTAAATAAGATGTTAACACATGACTAATTCATGTAATGGATAAATACATACGTATTTTATTATCATTTAGAGATACTATAGTAAGTCATAAGAGGATTGAATGATCATGTAAAATAGTTGCCAATGCCATCAAAACAAATTTGATCTAAATCTGATTTAGTCTTAGGTGTTGTGTGTAAACAAATTTGATCTAAATCTGATTTAGTCCTAAGTGTTGTGTGTAAACAAATAGCTGAAACTGATTTACCTCATAAATATAGTATATTCAATGAAAAAGAAAAGAAAAAAGTGAATAGGTAAAAAAGAATAAAAATGAAGGGTTAAATATCTGTTAATGAAAATCCCATTACACTATAATATTGGCTACTGGACGTTGTCAGACGTAAATTCTTTGTTGTTTCCTCTGTGGTATCTAGTAGCGTGCTCCCTTGAGTGCAGAAGGGTACGATCACCGAAAAACAATATTATGAATATTTGTTATTTTCCTGCTTAGTACGCAGTACTTTGAGTTAGATCTACCAATAACATCTGAGACAGAGTAAATAGTCCGTAAAGAGTGACTTGTTTCCCTGTGAATAGCTAGTTAGAACCCGACTCGATGTGTTGGTCTTGTACATTCAAACTGGTACATACTATTTATGTATATTAAGTATGTTATTCCCATATTCAAAGAATGGTTTATTTTCATACGACCTTATATTAGTAATTCAAACGATGAATTGAATTGAAAATATTTGAAACAAGTTTCTCAATTATCAAAATCTAAGTAGTCTGTAACACGTGTGTTATAATAATCTGAGGTTTATTTTTTTCGTCTATCGTCTATGGTCTTACTTTTCTTTGTTTTTTTTTTTCGCTATAGTTTTGCTTGTCTTGCTTTTTTTTAAGGTTTCTGATTGGCGTTCAAACTTTTTCTATATTCTAACTCTCTACAAATGACGTAATGCCAGTCACATAACCAGTGACCGGCGGCGCAATGTATCATAATGTATATGATTTAAAAGTTACTTTCACATATAAAGCAATTGATCAGTATTAGCCAAACCATTACCACTTACCATTGTCTCAGTTAAAAGATTGAAACAGAGATATATAATGATATAAAAATATAGTATTATATTCTGAATAAAGTATATAATTTGAGCTGATGCTACTATATATATAAACACCATATCTGTTTATAGGGGAATAATCCTTACAGAAATTGATTGTCTCCCATATTACTTTCTCTTGCATGCAATAACTGTTCAGTGTTCTATTGTGATGCATTTCATTTTATTATTTCATTTTTATAATTAACACAAATCATTGTAACCATACATAATTGGATAAATAAAGTATTCTTATTCTTATTCTTATTCTTATTCTTATAGTAGTCTCAGGATTTGACATGTTTTATCATTTGTTTTCTGTTACTTACAGATCAGTTTTACAAATATAGATGAAAAGTATGGCTACCAGGAAATTCTGTTACGAATTTATTCGTTTACCTTTTATGCAAAAGATCCAGGTAAGATATTGTTCCATTTGGAATTAAAAACAACACTGACAAACAAACTGAAACATAAACACAAATCCGCAAAACCCGCAATTCAAAAAAATATTTAAAAGATGAAATAAAGAGAAAAATACACCCTTGATAAAACCATTTGTTTAACATTCCGGTGATTTTTCAATATAAGTTACAATTGTGGTAGCCTCCTGCACTGCTTTTTATTCATAAATCATTCTTGTTTTCTTCTCGAAAATGCGGATCCGATTGCTCACTTGTCCAATGATTAAAAACGCACGATTCAGATCCCTTGCCATGCATATGCACTAATCTATATATCCATTTTTTCAGATACGCCTGGACATGACATGGACTTAAGTAAATGGTGAGTTATTTTAAATACAGATAATAATTAGTATAAAGTCCCAGAATTGATACAGTCGTGAGCTGAGACTACTATAACACTGTGTTATAATAGTCTCAGTCGTGAGAGAGAAAATTTAAAGATAAAAATCCCTTACCGATTGTATAAGTCGTAGCTCTTTGCGTTCCCTAACTGTGATGGTATACGATCCTCGAAAAGAAAAAAAAAATCGTTTGTTAAATAATTATACTTATAACAATATTACTCTTCTTATTTTGAGTTTTTGCTGCTGTCCAAAATCGAAGTTGAAGAACATATTCAGTCATCAGAATATGAATTACATCGGCAATTAGTAATCCATGACTGTCTTGAGCATTAAAAGTTAAACTATAAAATATTAAAAATAAACCACACTTCTTATTTCTAGTATTTGTCGCTGAGCAACACAGTTAATCACTGAACCCTATGAAAAAACAGAGACACACTTTGAACAGAGACATATATGTATATATATGTCTCTGCTTTGAAACATTCCAACATACTATCCACACTGATGTCATAGAGTGACACGCTTTGCCCACGCTTTGTTTCGTTTTGCAAAAACAATTTCATAATTTAGTTTAGCATCATAAACACAAGAAGAGGAGGCAGTTTCAAATTTGTTTCAAGTTCTTCTGCAGAAACACATGTACAACACAGTAGAGATCAGTCGAAGAAGACTATATTGATATTTTTTCTGTAATATATCTACCTCACACATAATTGGTACTTTTATATTTGTGCATTTCCATTGAAGTACGATGCGCTAACGTCATGTATGACATGTATGAAGGGTTAATTTGCTGATTTATCACCCCACCCCACATTTTTTTGCCGATTGAGACCCAAACAAGTCTACAAAGAAAAATCTGTTTTTGAATCATTGAATAGTTTCTGGTTAGTCGCCCCCTAAACAACTTTGCATTCAAGTTATCTCCCATAAACCAGTTGCCAATTTTGGAACTTGTTGTCATGTTGAATTGACAAACAGCCAGTTTACTGTGCAAATTTTGGTAACAATAGGCAGTTCATCTACACATTATCAGGAGGTATCATCCCAGTCTTATGGAAAATTTCGTTACAATTCAGTTTGTCATTTCAATTTACATTTATTTACTGAGAAGTGTTAAGGCCGCGTCACATTTTTCATCTTTGCCAATCAAGTAATCAAGGAAATTCTTCATTTTCATGCTTACAAGAATAACATAGTTATAGTTTGCAAACCTGCCATATCAAATGACAGTGATATTGTTTGGCTCAAATAACAGCCGAAATTCGGCCTTTTCCCCTAGAGAAAATTCCCAATTACTGAAAAAAATGGCTTAAAATTCCTCCCAAAAAGTTTTACATTTTCCCCAAACAGTGATGGCATTGGTAGTAATGTTTGTAAATATCGTATTCATGTTATCATTTTGATATTAGAAAGCACTTTTGAGATCAGGTTTTCTGATCAGAATCATCATGGTGTTTGTAACACATGTAGTTTTCAATGCATTGTAAGTACCATCGTTGCTTCTGTTTCTTTCCCCTCTCCGAAAGTATCTTTCAGGTTGAAAATGTCTGACAACCAAAATATACATGAAAAAACAGTGCAAAAAGACAGCAAAGGTCAGGAAAAAATCGGAGATGTGTTCAGAATAAAATATACAAATTTCCCAATTTCAATAAAAAATATGCATTTTTCCCAATAAAAAACGGTAGAGGTAGTTTTGAAAAAAGACAACAATATCACTGAATGATATGTTTGGTTAGCAATTTGTAAATACATAAAATACCTTTACACCATCAATTTGTATGTGCGGCCTCATTACTGTTGTTAAATTTAAAATGTATTTTTTTAAAAATGAATTTCACTAGATAATAATTATGAAATTGACATCATTACAAAATTTGCTGTCTGGCATAGTATACACCAATGAGATAGAAACAAACCAACAAAAAAAACCCATACTTTATATTAAAGGAATTTAATAGAGGCCAATTATGTATATATTTTTTTATGCTAGCTTACATGAATCTGGGAGATTACAAAGTATATCATGACTTATAATTTCTCTACCTTGAGTCTGTTTGAAGTTTTAAAGTTTATAAATGAAGAGATGAAAACCAATTGATGAATTAATTTAATTGTTGTTTGCAACCCTCTCCTTCCCCTCCCCCTACAAGTAAAAACTACCTTGAGCATGTATGTGAACTGATTGTCCTAGAGTAAAACAAAACAGCTTTAAACAGTAGCCAGTAATTCTTATTGCTTTTATTTTTAGGTTCTCTTTTGAGATAACACCTGAAGGAAAAATATTAAGGGTGTACCATCCAGAAGAAAGTGATGATTTTGTCTTGGCATCGAAGAAAGGATTTGCTGCTCTTTTGTCATCAAGACTTCATGAAGAAGGAGAAGTAATTATTATTATTTATAAACATTACATATTTTTTACACTCTTTGACCTTGTCAAGAAGCTTTAAATTAAAATGCTTTATCTTATAGTTATAAATCTATGCCACATATACCTGATATTTTTACTTAGACCAGTCTAAGACTCCTGTACTTGAAATTTAAGCTAATCTCATCTTCTTTCTTGATGAATTCCTAGTCAGTCTTTACACTATTAACTTATTTTCTTTATAATTTCAAGATTTAGGTAGTTTTATGCATATCAATCCTGATCTTGATTTTTTTCATTTCTTTTTGAAATATTTGAATATGCAATTGTATTATGTATTTACAGATCTCTGGGAGTTCATCACACGATGGTTTTACTTACCAAACACAAGAACTTGGCCATGAAGGTAAATAATAATAACCTTAAACTCAACAACGTTCTGTAATTAGATATTGATGGATACATTCATCATTTTACTACCAGTTTTGATGCACAAAGGCTGATTTATTCTACTGATATTGAAGGTGCATACAAAGGCTCTAGATGGACAATTTCAAGTCAGGATGTGCCATTTCATGAACCCAATGAGGCTTAAATTAAAATATTGTTTGTTTGCAGTTTACCGACCGACCCTTGAAAATCCTCCCGACTGTGAAAATTTTATTGCTTTAAATTTGAAGAAATTTTTTTTAATACTTCTATTGACGCGATCCGGAACTTTGGGTCCTTTCCGGAAATGATTTAAAGTCTGGGTCAATTACGCATTTCAAGTTCGCAATCGTAACTACTCGGCCATTCTCGCTATGCAATACAATTTCTTCGTGCAACCAGAAAAGCCGAGTAGTTCCGATTGTTCAAGTTAGGTTTTTCTTAGCTTCCCGTCAAGCGTTCATGTGACCATTTAATGATAAAGCACATGGAAATTGTTTACAGGTATCCATGAAGTCACGGAGGAGTACTTTACGCTGTCGTCTCGTGTCAATTTTAAGACAAATAACAAACAAAAAAGTTTATTAGTAAACTGTTTATACAGATTCAGGCACATGTAATGATGTGTGATGATATCATTGACGATGATACAGCGGATATTCATAACTGACACGATAACCATTCTGTCTCAAACAAATCGGGTACAGAATCTGTGGAGCCTGACTTTATGGAACCAATTTCAGTGGTTAAATAATTCGACAGCAGCTTGAAGTATGGCATATTTTCTACAAATCGTTGTGAAGACGACAAAGATGAAACCACTCCTCCGTGACTTAAATCTTAATGGATATCTGTAAACACGCCTGTACGGAGGAAGGGCTCATTTGAAATGTTAATGGATGTAGATCATGCCAAATCAATAAGAAGCAACCCTAACTACACAAAGATGTAGAGAAAATGAATGGTTAGCTTGAAAAATAAATATACTCTCTCTATATTAAATCTATCTTCGATTGCAATGAGTATGCTCCTTTAGGATAAGGGGGCTGCCCCACTCATTGCAATTATTCTCTTTCTTACAATATTAAATATACCCAAACTGTGTGGCCTGTGTGAATTCAATTAAAACATGTCCTTAGGAGCTATGCTGCCAATTTTTTTTATGCATTAAAAACATTTCAGTACAGACCATTTACTTTTAATGGGGTGCTATGGATTTCACCCCAATTTTTAGATTTCTTTGGTTTTCATTAAAGCCTGGCAAAAATATAACCTTATCACATATAATTAAATATTGTTAGAAATATGAAAACAGTCGAATGTCTTAATACTTTTTTTCAAGTTGCCTTTTTTCAATTGAGGAAGATTCAATGGTTATTTTTTTTTTTTTATTAAAAATACACTCTTTAATACATTGTCTTATAAATCTTTAATATCTACATTTTTCTGATGAAAATACTCTACTCATGAAAACATTCTAGTCAAGAAGCATTCATGTCTGAATATATTTCTTTAAAACAGTTCTAGTCATAATGACATTCCTTGTTTATAAGTGTTCCAGTATCTAATAATTATACCATATTTTATGTCATAAATTGGATAATGACACTATGTTAAAGTTTCAGTTTTGGTTAAAAAGTTTTTTATCTGAAAATGCCTGTTCATTTGATGTTGGTTTTCAGCATGTCCAGTGTTTGTTGTTTTAAAATGTTTTTTTTTTCTTCACAAGAAACTTGGTTTAGTGTACGTAACTGCTTGTTTAAACTGTATTTTGGCTGATAAAATAAAATATTTTTCCTACCTACCGACCCTTCAGTCTGAAGGTACAGTCGGAAAACTGCAAACAAACATATTTTTAAGGTTGGCCTGAGTCAGGGAACACATCCTTATCATGCTAGCTAAGTCCTGTCATCATTAATACCACCTTTTAACTGTCAAAAACAATTAGAAAACATGCCTCTTGCTGATCTTTTCATAAAAAAATGACTTCCATCAACATACTTTTGTTTGGCATAATTGGTTAAAAATTGTAGAGAATCAAAAATAGTTTTTCTTTTTCTTTGAAAGTACCATGAAATATTCACCGACTTATTGTTTTATATTGTTATGTTTTATTTATAGGACCTCATAATGCTACTTACACTGTTAAACAGACAAGTACAGGGCTGCAGTTCACTAAAGTACGACACGAAGCATTGGTTAAAAACGCAGGTGGAAAATATAAAAAGGTAAGTATAATTGCCATACTGATATAATCATACTTTAGCTTTATAGGCCCTAACACATTACATATACTGTTCCCATGTCCACACTTAAAAAAAAAAATTAAGGTGAGTAGATATAGGAAAAAGTCACATTTGGAGACATGGTATGAAAATAAAAAATCTTTGCCACAACTTCATTTGTTCAAAAACAGTAGTTGGGGAAAAAGGTCAACAACTGTTGATAATGTATCTATTCTTTTTGCACTATGTCAAGGGTTTTTATTTGTTAAACTATACTTACAGACCTCAAATACTAGTAACAGTGTTCACTTCAAATAATTGAATCTCTTGAGTTAGAAATGTCTAATCTTCAACCACATATCGTCTGAACAAAGTGTTCTGGTGGTATTAATTAAAAATATATCAAAAAATTCAACAAGGAAGTTGTAGGATTAACCTGAAATATAATTATTTCGTAATTAGTTGCATTTTGCTATAGTTTGATGGTCTCCCTCGAATTCAAATAGCATTGTCAAGGTTTGACCGCTATTCATTTACTATGTAACTAATATCACTTGGATTATCAATGGTTTATGGTTCCTAATGTATAAGTAAAGTCACCTTGTGAGCAACTTCTCAACACAGGAATACAATTTGTATGAACACAAGTCTTATTAATTCAAAGTGAAGTACTTTCCACAACCTTCAAGATATTGGTGCCGTGACCAGGATCCTGGAAGAGGGTAAAACAGCATCTTGTTTTTGACAATTATAGCATTAGGTTTAGCAATCTAATATAGGGAAAAAGGGTAAGACTATCTTGATCCTGACATCATAAGCTTTAAACAAATCTTAATTGAATAAGTATTTTTGTTGTCACAGGTTATGCATTACCATAAGGACCTTGAAGTTATACACAGTGTCTTAATTGAAGAAGATTTCATATCACCTACTAGACCGTCTGGAAAGTAAGTAGTTTTAAATTAATTAAAGGATCTAATAAGTTTGATAATGAACTGAATTATAATGGTATTGATTTATTTATTTATTTTTGTGACTTTAGTTTTATGAGTAAAATTAAAATACAGATTTAACATTTTCCATACTAGCCTGGGCTGATAATCCTATATTCCCAAATCAGGATATTCTAGCAAAGAAACTGACATGGATTGAGGGGTGAAATACATACTTGAATGCCAAAAAACATTGAATTTTCCATAAACGGTCTTATAAGATTTGCTCTCCACTGGTTTATATATGTCCATGAAATCCACGAAAAATGTTACTTCACAAATATTAATGAATTGAATGAGTGTCATTCTGAAAATGATTGAGTTATTTATCATTGGAAATTAAACAAATAATCAAATCAAACTAGTGAATATGTATGGTTAATCATACATATTTCTCACATAGAAAATAACAAGAAATAAGTATGGAATTTATTTTCTCTTTCAGATTTGATGCATTGCATGGAATGAGGAAAATAAAAGCTGTCAATGAATTCAGTTCCATGGGTATGTATCGAACGTAAAAACTAAATATCAGACACACTAAAAAATTATAGTTGAATTGAAATTATTTGGTTCAGTTTACACATTATTACCTTGCTAAAGTTTTTTTTATGCATATATATTTAAGATATAAGCACACTTAATCTCTTGTGTTTAAATATTCCTTCATGAGCCCATATATTCAATTTTGCAGATATATTTTCATCAAAGTTTTCATCTTTCAAGAAAAATCTACAAAATATAGAAAAAAAAACCCTATAATTTCAATTTGAAAAAAAACCTGCCTGGCAAAAAAAATGTGAAAAGGGAGTTCATTGTATATTTAACTTACTTTAATAATGCATATACATATATGTTGCCATAAGCTTTATGAATATTAAACCTTCCTATAAACCATATTGCTTAACTTTCTTAAAATTCATTTTAATTTCTATTGGTTTAAAGACACTTGTTCATCATTCATTTATAATAAGAGTTAAGTAGTATTTAAAAAAGAATGAAAAATAAAACTATCCGTACATACATTAACTTCAGTTAATAAGCAAAATTCTTGATATATGTAAATAATTTTATATTTTAGAATTTCCTGAGATGAAAGCCATCAGTAAAGGTTCTCTATCCTATCTGACAAGAAGGTTTGAAAGAGATGCTGTCACTAAACCAATGCTGGGATTAGAAGAATCAACAATCCATGTAACCAAGGTCAGAAACATTACATTGTACATTAGGTTTATTTAACAAAATATATTTGACAAGATCTCCAACAATCCATGTAACCAAGGTCAGAAAATTTACATTGTACATTAGGCTTATTTAACAAAATATATTTGACAAAATCTACTACAATCCATGTAACCAAGGTCAGAAATTTTACATTGTATATTTGGCTTATTTAACAAAATACATTATATTAACTTTGAATTTTTCAATAAACTAAGGATTTTATACCCTAGGTAATTTTATACCCTAGGTAGGAATAAAATTCCCTGAGCTTTATTTGGCAATTTTTTTTAGGAATTTTGGGTCCTCAATGCTCTACAATTTTGTACTTTATTTGGGCCTTTTTAAAACTTTTTTGATTCTAGCATCACTGATGAGTCTCTCCTATACAAAACGTGTGTCTGGCTTACAATATTGATCCTGGTAAAGTACCAATTAAACTTGTCATAGATAACAGGATTAAATTTTTTAAGCCAGACTCTTATTACTAGCTCTTTATCATTTGAGACTTAAGATGGTTAATGAATTTGACAAAGATGACCAACACTTAATTATATAATTGGACACAAATACGGAGATAACCATAAACATTTGGTATAATCACATGATAATTAGCAGAAATAAACAAATCATTCTAATTTAAAAAAAAAATCAGCTCCCATGGTCTAATATTTAAGTTTCATCATCCATGTACTTTTTTTTCAGATGACAAGAAAAATGCCTATGCTGGACAGGGCTAAAGCTTGGCAGTATATCAAAGGGAATATAACCTGCATGTGGACACAGCCAGAAAATGGTAAATATATCATAATGACAGAAAAATTATGCTAAATCTCATTTAAACTTAAAAATAATAATTTTTGTTTCTATTCAATGATTTGTCAATTGTTTAGATGTTCTATGAAGAGGGGAGTAAAGGGGGGTATCTGCATGGAAACGAGAAATAAAATTGCCATTTTAAGATGAACAAACAATTTAAAAATTTTTGCACCTTGATCTTTTTACTGATTTCACAAAAAATATGGTGAATAACGAACCTTTTTCACGGCTTCACGTGAAGTAAGAATGGCAAAACATGTTGAACGAAAATAACCCTTCACAACCCTCTATGAATGATACAGAACCCTATAAGCATTGGCTTTTTCCAAATTTGACCTCACTGATGAACAATGACCATCACAAATGTATAAATAAGCCCTTAGGGAAGTGTGGGTTTAATTATATTTTATATAGTGAACCATTTTCTCTCAAGGTAAGATATCAGTTACTACACCTTCAACAATTCAAGGCTTACATGTCAGTCATTACACCTCAAACAGATTAAATGTAAAAACGTTGTTCTATATATTTACAGGTCGTACATTGGAAGCAAATGCTTGTTTTTTCAAGATAGTAGATGTTCTGAAAGCAATACCAGAGGATGAACTAACGAAGCTTGCAAACTATTATTTTGTAGAACTGAAATCAGAGTAAGTCAGACACCCATTTAAGTTTAATTGTATTGCGACATAGAGATAGCAATGTAAATTTTAAGGTTATTAAAAATTCATTAGCTTAGAATACTTTTACTCCAAAATATTACAGTGCTGAAGAATTGAAAACAAGTTTTGGGAAATTTTCCTGTGCAATACTGATTGTATAGTGTTAATTAACAGGAATAGTATTTAAATTACAAACAGAGGTAATGACTTTTTACATAATAAAAAATCCATTTAAGAATGATACTGAGAATTTTCCTTATCAATGGAAGGTTGGTTCTATTGAAACATTTCCCTTAATTTTTTAAATATTTTTTTTCAGTCGTTCAAGATATGTAGGAGCAATGAACATCATGTTGGATGCCTTTGGAGTCATCTATACAAACTTCAGTGAGAACCTCCTGGCAGATTATATTCTAAAGAGTCCTGATCCTAAGCCTACACTTATTTTAAGGCTGCTGACTCACATTGTAGGAAAAGACAACCCACCACATGATGTATGTATTGTACTAACACAAAAGTTTTTTTCCCCAAGAACGGTTTAAAGACCGTTTAATTAGTTTATTATTTCATGAAATTTAAATAAATTATATGTGTTATGTTATACCTTGTATTTCTATTGCTATTTTGAACACTTTGTTTTGTTTGACAGTTTTTGATACTGTAGATTAGTTTATTTTTGTGGGTATCAATTTGCTTGGATGAAGTAAACATTAATATTGTATTAAGGTGGTACCCAACACTTTCACTAAAATTAATTTGGCTCGTTTAATTTTTATAAAATTTTGACAAAGTATTTACTTTGACCTTTAAACAAAAATATAAAAATTTGAAAATTTTTAAACCAACCGTTTTGTCAGAAAAATTACACTGGTTATATAGCAATTTGACAAACACTAAAGTTGATCATTGAGAAGCTTAATATTCCCTTAACAACACAATGTAATTAAAACGTTTAGTTGATTTTACAGAGTTATCTCCCTGTAGTGTTAGGTACCACCTTAAATAAACATTGTATGTTTGTGGATATTTGATTTAGTGATTTTACAAAAGTCTGTATACTGCCTATAGGAAAATTTGAATTGTTCACGTGTACCCACAAAGACAAAAAAAAAAAATATCCCACAAATAATGATGAATCCATTTTATACTAGAGGTGATTAAGAGATATAAATATTGAATAGAAACCTGTCTTTTATCTATATTGACCTGTACATTTCCTTTATTTTTTTGTGTTGTTTAGTTGCTGTCTCATTGACATATATCATAAATATTATTTTATTCATTTTAACAAAATATAAACTTTTGTTTGATTCTTTCTAATTCCAGAATATGATAGCTGCAATGGAGGACCTTGTATTTAACAAAGATAACCATCCAGAAGAGATGTATAAAGAGGATCTTCATGAAAGGGTATTACTCTGTCTCGGTTCAGTGTCACACAAGTTAACAAAAGCTGGACGGGAAGAGGAGGCCATCAAAATAACTGTACGAGTTCATCAATGGCTAGGAATACATGGTAATATCTTTGTTTTGTGTTTTTAAACCTCTCCACTTGTTTTTGATTAAATGCAAGAAATGATAATTCCTTAAATTCTTTTCATATAAACCATCCCATTCAGAGGATGCCCTTTCCTTAGGGGTTAAACTGATTTAATCTGATTTGATTTTTTGGGGAAAGACGGCTTCAAGCCGTCAATTCCCTAATGGGGTTGGCCAGAGTATCTTTCCCTCACGTCAATCATTTTGTTTTGATAGTTTGGAAACCCCCTCAAAATGTCATACTGAAATTGATGAAAAGGAGAACAGATTGACTTTAAATACATTTTTTACTTATTTCCCTTCTGTTTCTCGTGAAATTATCGTATATTGAGCTTTCCCTTACACTATATACGTTTCTTTTACAGTCCGGAAAAATCAGTATTACGAAATATTCTAAATATATCTAACCTAGTGACGTCATTGTTGGAATGCCACACAGGGATATCCTTTATTCATTATAAAAACCAGTCACAGTATTTGTATACTAATTTAAAATCCGTATTTGTTAAATGTAAACCTTATGATGTTTGCTGTGGTGTAGATCATTCACACACCAAAATGCAATGCTTTAATCTGAGGCTATAATCAGATAATTTGTAGGTCAACTTTCGCGGTAAACAATGTCAATGGGGATACATGAGATTGGGGAGAGAAACGACAGTTTTCATTGTTTCTGTAAAGTTCTGTTTTTAGAATCTTCCTCCAATTCAGGAGCACCTCCATTGATAAGTAATTATACACTAAAATCAAAGTAAATGTTTCTGAACGCTTAAAATGTGACATTTAGTATATGATAAGTAGTCTTCTATATAAAAAAATTTTTGTGTACCAACATAATTATTGAAATGGTTAACAAAAAAATTAAAAAAATTAAATGTTGCTTTTTGTAGTTTATACCTATTGAGATTGGGGAGAGCAACTGCAGTTTTCATTCTTTCTGTAAAGTTATGTTTTTAGAATCTTTCTCCAATTAAGGAGCACCTCAATTGATGAGTAATTACCCACTAAAATGAAAGTTAATATATCTGAACACTAAAAATGTCACATTAAGTATATATATGATAAGTAGTCATCAATTAAAAAATAATTTTGCGTACCAACATAATTATTGTAGTGGTCATTTTTTTTTCATTTTTTTTTTAAATATTGCTTTTTGTAGTTTAAAGCTATTTATTCATGAATTTTACAGATATATCAAAATGTGGGATCTGGAAACAAACTTCACACAGCTTATATCAATCATATTTGATTTTATAAGTACATGTATCCCTGTGATGAGAGTTGTAACTGGGAACTTTATCAATAGAAAATTAAAACTGAATAGATTTTTCAGTCCTCACTTTCTTGAGAATACTGTCACAACAAATTGAGAATGGTCTTAGCCTGCCGTTCAGTTGTACATAATTAAAATTCTAAAATATATTGTAGTAGTTGTTAAATTCAATTGAATTTTAGATAATTAACTCCCAACTTTAATCAAATGTTTTGATTTAGAAGGTGCAGATCTCATTGGTCCAAATTGTCTCTATGATGAATTCTTGACTATGGAAATGAAATAACAATAAACAACAATTAGTTTCATTATTGTTAGCCTTTCTATATGTTCTAGCTGTTCTTTTGCTCATTCTTTGTATGTAGACTATCAAAAGATACCCCCCTAAAAATTGAAACAATGGCCGTCTTTTCCCTCAGAGCTCTTCAGCTCTTTGATTTCACATAAATATTGTATATTTTATTAGATCCGTTTGAATACAGAAAGAAAAGAGCAATTCAGAGCGAACAGGAACAAATAGACTATGACCATTGGAGAGTGATTCTGTTAGAAACACTAGGAAATGCCAGAATGGATTTCTCTTTTGAATATATTGTATCACATATCAACTCAACTAACTCACCTTGGATCAAAAGAGCTGGAGTTCATGCTCTAAGGAAATATGAACATGAAATGGTGAGTTATTTGTAGATAACATACTGAAAGGCTGTAAATGTTATAATCAGACAGCAACCTTATTTTGTACATACACGGTAATTGGCATAAACTTAGCTTAATGGTCAGGAAAATGTTGAAAAACATGAATATTTTCATAAATTATACCTTTCATTTGTTCAAATGTCACATTTTTTTTCTATGAAGTCTATGTTTGAATTATTTCAAGTCTTAGTAATCACTAACAATGAATTTCAGTTGCTTCCCTTTTTGAAACATAAAAAAGTAGAAAAAAAAACCTCCATTCATGGACATATAAAATTCTTTATGTCATTACCTTGGCATCCAAAAAAATTTAATTAAAAATTGTTGATAATAAGTCTTTACACTTTTGTTTCAGGCTGCTGATGAGATGTATAAAGCTGCCATGTATGACGAGAATGATGAAGTTCGTTATGAGGCTTTATTGCAGTATCAGGCCCATCCTCAAGCTAGGATTATCACACCTCTAAAAGCGTAAGTTTAAGAAATAAGAGGGTCTTCCACAACTGGGAAAGTTGGGGTGTCTTCCTTCATCTTATATTTTGAAATAGCAGATAACAATTGGTCTAGATCTTAAATGAAATGTGCAAATTTCGAGAGGAGTGTGTAATTCATGTGCAAGACTTTTCATGATAATATAGAAAATTATGTGTTTTATCATATTTACAAAAAACAGAATTTTTTTGTTTGGTTCATTTTTTTCAACTTTGCCATAGAAGGGTAGATAACTCAAATGTATGGGGAGATAACTCAGATAAAGTAACTTATAATAGAATGTGTTGTGAATTTACCTATTTCATTATGTAGCAAGAAAACGAGACTAGACTAGTGACCCCATTTTTTTTTAATTTTCAGAAAGCATATTGTTAGAGCTATCCTCTCATATTTTATCTTAAAATTCTATGGTGTAGTTTTTTTTAATCACATGAAATAGAATTTTCCATGCATAATCTATACAAAATCTGATATGAAAAAAAGTCCGATGATCCATACTCTTCATTATATTTTTGAAAAAAGCATGATATAAACTACATTTTGAGGAATTATTAAAAAACTGTATAGTTTTTAATTTAGACTCCCCATCTACATTAAAATCAAAAGTGCCTATAACTATGACAAATCTGTTCAAACCTAAATATATAAATTCAGTTTTTATTAATTTTTTATGTTTTTATCCAGACGAGAAGAGGTTAATGGAACTGGTATTATTGATCCCTATGAGTCTGGAATTACGGAAATAGCACCTCAACGCAGAGAAAAACGATCCTTGGGTTTTCTAGAAAAGTTCCCTAAGATAGACTTTAGACTCGAGGCCCCAAGTGTTGATTGGAGAAAAATGTTAGGATCTGAATCTATAGGTGCTGCATTTGGTATTATCATGTATAACATGCTGGATCTGAAAATTGGTAAGTTGTCTCTATTTTGATTCTGCCTAGAAACAAAAGTAATTAGACACATCTTTGAAAAAGACATCTGATACTGCAGAGATCACATAACCTTAGAAAGTATAGTTTTTATTCTGCCTAGAAATATAGCGATTACATACCTCTTTGTTTAAAGACCTGGCACTGCAGAGATAACATACCTGTATTTGACACTTGAAGTTGAGGTCAGAGTTCAGCTAAAATTTGTGTATTTTATATATATATCAATGTAATATTTTTTGTAGAGCCCTTAAGCGGTCATTTGAGAATAAATGTTCACGATGAGGCCTATGCCAGAGTACTCCTTGGAATTTTGGACTTCAACTTGGACTTCTTTTTAGCCAGACTTTGTTTTAAAGGAGGCACCCAGTACAATCTGAATATTTTACAAGTATGTTGGATGAAAAAAAACAAATCTTTTGAAGGTTTATCAGACACTGTCAGATAAATTGTTTTTTTTTCTAAGTAAACAAATTGTGTATTTATATATTTATGACATGTAGTTATAAATATTTTGACAGGAATTGTTATAAATTGAAATGCATAAGATAATTTTTAGCTCACCTGGCCGAAAGGCCAAGTGAGCTTTTCTCATCACTTGGCGTCCGGCGTCCGTCGTCCGTCGTCGTCACCCGTCGTCGTCGTCCTGCGTTTACTTTTACAAAAATCTTCTCCTCTGAAACTACGTGGCCAAATTTAACCAAACTTGGCCACAATCATCATTGGGGTATCTAGTTTAAAAAATGTGTCCGGTGCCCCGCCCAACCAACCAAGATGGCCGTCATGGCTAAAAATAGAACATAGGGGTAAAATGCAGTTTTTGGCTTATAACTCAAAAACCAAAGCATTTAGAGCAAATCTGACATGTGGTAATATTGTTCATCAGGTCAAGATCTATCTGCCCTGAAATTTTCAGATGAATCGGACATTTCGTTGTTGGGTTGCTGCCCCTGAAATGGTAATTTTAAGGAAATTTTGCTGTTTTTGGTTATTATCTTGAACATTATTATAGATAGAGATAAACTGTAAACAGCAATAATGTTCAGCAAAGTAAGATCTACAAATAAGTCAACATGACCAAAATGGTCAGTTGACCACTTTTGGAGTTATTGCCCTTTTTAGTCAATTTTTAACCATTTTTCGTAAATCTTAATAATCTTTTAGAAAAATCTTCTCCTCTGAAACTACTGGGCCAAATTTAACCAAACTTGGCCATAATCATCATTGGGGTATCTAGTTTAAAAAATGTGTCCGGTGTCCCGCCCAACCAACCAAGATGGCCGCCATGGCTAAAAATAGAACATAGGGGTAAAATGCAGTTTTTGGCTTATAACTCAAAAACCAAAGCATTTAGAGCAAATCTGACAGGCGTTAAACTTGTTCATCAGGTCAAAATCTATCTGCCCTGAAATTTTCAGATGAATCGGACATTCCGTTGTTGGGTTACTACCCCTGAAATGGTAATTTTAAGGAAATTTTGCTGTTTTTGGTTATTATCTTGAATATTATTATAGATAGAGATAAACTGTAAACAGCAATAATGTTCAGCAAAGTAAGATCTACAAATAAGTCAACATGACCAAAATGGTCAGTTGACCCCTTTAGGAGTTATTGCCCTTTATAGTCAAATTTTAACCATTTTTTCGTAAATCTTAGTAATCTTTTACAAAAATCTTCTCCTCTGAAACTACTGGGCCAAATTAAACCAAATTTAGCCATAATCATCATTGGGGTATCTAGTTAAAAAAATGTGTCCGGTAACTCGGCCAACAAACCAAGATGGCCGCCATGGCTAAAAATAGAACATGGGGGTAAAATGCAGTTTTTGGCTTATAACTCAAAAACCAAAGCATTAAGAGCAAATCTGACAGGAAGTAAAATTGTTGATCAGGTCAAGATCTATCTGCCCTGGAATTTTCAGATGAATCTGATAATCGGTTGTTAGGTTGCTGTCCCTGAATTGGTAATTTTGAGGAAATTTTGCTGTTTTTTTGTTATTATCTTGAATATTATTATAGATAGAGATAAACTGTAAACAGCAATAATGTACCCGATTTTAAAATGTTCAGAACAACAATTATCAGCTTATATTATACATACATGTAGGTATAAGTCTTGACTTGTCAAGGATATTTTATTGCTATTTTACTTTTAGGAAAATGACATGAAGAAGATAGCTGAATTAGCCACTAAGTTTGACAAGAAAGTGAAAGAGATTGTTGATGCCATTGAAACAGGAGTGAGGTTGTTTAAAGACCTGATTGGTGGTAAAATTAGCATCAAAGACATTGTGAATGAATTCATAGATGCCTTGAAGGAGTTACCTGGCAAGGTATATATTCCATATGGCGTTAACTGGGAAAAAAACACAAAAAAACTGTAAACCTACTAAATTGTGCAAGTTTTTTATTGATGCAACTTTCTCAAGTAGAAATATATTGAGAATTTAAATATGTCTAAATTGTCTTTATAAATACATGCACAAAGTTATAAAATCAGGGAAACAAATTTTTGAAGAGTTTGGTTGAAAGAGTGAGAAGGACGTTTGCTGCAAAAACTGATAGAAAGAGAGAGATGGATGATTTGTATGTGTATATTGTTTTAATATCAATGAATGAATGCATGTAAATTAAGTCATTGTGACCTACATATTATAGATTGCTGATTTTGTTCAAGTTTTGATTAAAGGTTTATATCATTGCCATAGAGAGATGATATTTTGTCAGAGGGCAAGTGTTAAAATAAAACAAATTCATACAAAGAATAGGACAATCTGATCTTTACTGTTAATTAATCATTTAGCTTTTTGTAAGGTCTTGATTTCAGAGATCATGTTTATAGATATTAGGTACATTTATTTTCATCCTAAATTCAAGTCTTTCTTGTCTATGATTAGTTTATTTGAATTGTATTTGCTGATGCCTGATGTTTGTTTTAAATTATTTTCTTGATTTTTATTAGGTTTGGGGTCTTAGAGACAAAGCAGCCAATGTGATGAAAATGTTAGGACAGCTCGATGAAGAGGAGTTACCTCCCTTTCTAAGACCACTCCGAAATCTGATTGTGAAAGTAACAACAGTCTTTAATGATGTTAAAACAGACATAATGAACTTTTATAATGTAAGTTGGATTTAAGAATATTCATGCAATCACACTTGAAAGCAAAAGCAATGTCAAGATGAGAAAAGATAATTGTAGAAATTTTGTTTTGTTTACTATTTTAATAATTTTTTAAAAGAAACAGATTTTTTTTTTACCTATATGTCATTTCTACAGATAAATATATTTTAAACCTGCTATGTTTATATATGCTTTTATCTTTCAGACATTGGTGCAGACCGTCACCGTTATCATTCCACAGAATGCCAAACTTATTTATGATTTATTTGATCTTTCAGACATTGTTTCAGACCATCACTGTTATAATTCCACAGAATGCCAAACTTATTTATGATTTATTTTTATTTTTCAGACATTGGTGCAGACCATCACTGTTATCATTCCACAGAATGCCAAACCTATCTATGATTTATTTTTATTTTTCAGACATTGGTGCAGACCATCACTGCTATCATTCCACAGAATGCCAAACCTATCTATGATTTATTTTTATCTTTCAGACATTGGTACAGACCATCACTCTTATAATTCCACAGAATGCCAAACTTATTTATGATTTATTTTCTCTTTCAGACATTGTTGCAGACCATCACTGTTATAATTCCACAAAATGCCAAACTTATTTATGATTTATTTTTATCTTACAGACATTGGTGCAGACCATCACTGTTATCATTCCACAGAATGCCAAACTTATTTATGACTTATTTTTATTTTTCAGACATTGGTGCAGACTATCACTGTAATAATTCCACAGAATGCCAAACTTATTTATGAAAGTATCGTTGATATCATTGATGGTTTCAAGGTCATAATGAAAGATCCTAAAACAGCTTTAGTTAAGATTGGCAAAGGTGTTGTACAGTGAGTAGACTTGAATTCAATACATAACCGCTAAATTTTTTGGGATTGTAGAATAACGTAGACAATTCTTAAAAATAATGAAATGCGTGAAGGTCTATGAAATATTGATACAAGTATAATTGGGATTTGGATGGATTTTTATTGAATTTTATTATTTGACCTTTTCAAAAATTGAAATATCTGTTTCAAATGTTGTTTAAAAATGAAGGATCATAATTATGTATTTGCTCCTCATTTACATATTTTTGTTGCAGGATTTTTATGTCTATAAAGGCCTTACTTGATGCAAAGAATAAAACACAAGAGGCTTGCTTCTTCTTGAAAGGTAAGTTAACATATAAAAAAAACACAAAAAAAAAGGTCTGCCAATTGCATAATAATTTAGTCTATTGTCCATTGACCTTTATTCACAGTCAAACTAAGGTCAAGGTTTATAACAATGTTGAAACAATCTACTAACAGCTTACATGTACCAGAACCTGAAAAACAGAAATAACCACATTTTGTTTTTCTAGTCATATTACTTCCTGTTAACATTTTGCATCATGGCTCAGGTTAATCAAGTTTATTAAAAAGAATGTAATCAAATCAGCTGTCATTTGTAACTAAAATATTTTTTATTTTGCAGATGAAAAACCATACTGGTGGGATATTGTAACAGTTTTTGAAGAAATTTGGGCTCTTTCACAACAAGCCGTAAAAGCCTTGGCTACAGGTGGACCAAACTGGATAGCAACAACTGTTATTGCAGGAGAAGATCCTGTTGCAAAATTCACTAAGGGCAAAGTTTCACAGGTAAGTTAGACTTATCAGTTTTATGAAGTAATTCTCTGGGAATTGGGTAGATTTTGAGTCATCAATTAAGTGGATATCAAAGAAATTGTATTTGCATTACTGATGACTGTCGTAATAGTCTCATGATAATGTGGTGGTCTCAAGTGTGGGAGAAAAATGGAGACTTGAAAATTAATATTAATGCATCATATCTATAAAAGCACATAACTTTCAGTTGTTAAGCAAAAGCAAAGACATGTCTTCCTTGACACTGTAACTTTGTGAGTTAGCACATTAAAAATGATTAAAGACTGGACCACCCAGGTCAAAATACTAATTTTCACGATGGTTTTATAATTGCAAAAATAAAATGCAACAAGATAGGAGTGGCATAGTTAAAAACTTTGCATCTTAAATTTTGAAAGCGCCATTTGTAAGCAGTTTTTCCTATAATTGTCTTTGCATTAATTGTTGAACAATCACAATTTCTGAATTTACCGGTAATGCATCTGGTAAAATATTTTCCTATGAACTGTTACCTTGTGAACTTGAATGTAACACATCTGGTTCAGGATGTTTAGCTAGAACAAAGCAGAGCTTTTATTCATATTGCATGCACATGTTCTTGTCCTGAAAATGCATTTAATTAGCCTCAGGACATTTGATAGCATCCATGATCATCATCAAATACCATATAACGGGTTATTTTCGCTGTGTGTAAATTTTCGATTATTTTTTGCGGATAGAACAAATTTGCAAAAATAAATTCCGCCAATTTTAAACTGCACAAAAGGTATTGATAAAAGTTTTGAATTTCGCCAAAATATTTCGTATACCTTATTCAATGAAAATCGCAAAATATTACACCCGCAAAAATAATCTGCTTTCTGTATATGTCCATCTATATTTAGAAGCTTTTATTATTATATAGTGTATTTGACATTTTTATTCTTTTTTACAGCAACAAATAAAAGAACAGATCATTGATAATTTAACTAATATTATTGATGAACTTTTGGAACCGTTTGATGATCTGCGAGGAATTGCTGATAAATTTATGAAAAAATATGGAGACTTCTTTGGTCTTGTGAAAAAAGTGAAAGAGGCATATGCAATACTGAAGGAAGGGTATGTTTTAAGGTTTTTTTCTAAAATGCTTTTGTTTTAACTTTTTGTATAAATATTTATAGGTAGGGATTTGACTAACAAGCTTAGAGTTTAACAAACTAATTTGGTTGACATCATATAAAAACAAAGCATAGGGGTTAAACAGCTATACATGTCTTAAAGGTTGCTAGGACTGATGATTCATGGAGTCTGATGGTAGTCATTTTTTGGAAATGTCAAAAAAAAAAATGGAAATACCTGTAGCTATTGGCATTATTTTCACTGTGATTAAAGATAGAAAGTGTCAGAAAAATTGTACTTAAAAATTCTAATTTTTCATAATGATTGATTGATCTGTAACTGGTTTAAAGTTTTGTTTTATTCTAGGCTACTAGCTTTTATTTCTTTTTTTTTTGTGAACATAAAATATTTTTATTAATTAAAGACAATAATAGCCAATCCTTGTTAGTCGAGGACCTGAATAGGTTCCCTTTGTTAATGAGGGCATGAATAGTTTATCTTTGTTTTTATATGACTTGTATAGCTTACCATTGCTTATGGTCGATATGAGAACATTGATAGCTTCACTTTGTTTATTGTCGACATGATTACCTTACCTTTGTTTATTTAGGACACTAATAGCTAATCTTTGTTAGCTGATGACCTGAATAGCTTCCCTTTGTTAATTGAGAACATGAATAGCTTATCTTCGTTTTTTAAGATTTGTGTAGTTTACATTCACTTATTGTCAATATGATTAGCATACCTTTGTTTCGTGAGGCATTGATAGCTTCACTATGTTTATTGTTGACATGATGAGCTTACCTTTTTTTTTTATTGTTGACATGATGAGCTTACCTTTTTTTTATTGATGACATGAATAACTTACCTTTAATTAGAGGGGAAAACACTGATATCGCCTATGAATATCTCATAAAATACATAGATCAGTGTTCCAGCTAGGCAGTTTTCAGAGGGCGTAGCGCCCACCCTTTCCCGAGTGCCACCCTGTGCCCTTTTTACAGTTTCCAGGACGCCCTGCCTTTTTTGAAGATCGATTGTATATTATTTTGTTCGTATTGATATGATCCGCTAATTACTAAATTTACCTGGCGAAAAGTTTATGACTTTGTTTAGGACCCCAAGCTACAACTGGTGTCATAATCTGTTGTTATAGGTAATCTGTATATCGGATGGGTCATTAATGATCATCAACATTAATTCATTCAAATAGAATCGGTCAGTCGGCAATTATCTTTGAAGAAATGTACATACGACAACTTGGGCACAATTTGCAATGTTTACCGTAGTTTCATGGAGAAAACAAAATGACAGAAAGTTGAAAACCATAATCAACTCGTTGCAGACATAGTGTTACTTGTTTTCCATGAAATAAATAGCAAATTCACACGTATTTGTAATTGAGTGCCCTCTTTTTTTATACGACAATAATAAATCGGGCGCCATATTGTTGATCATATAATTTATATTATAAAGCACAGCTGTTTTGTGCTGTATTGCCATTAAGCACAGCAGAGGTAGAAAGGTGAAACTGGTAAAGTGTGTCAGACCATAGAAACAGAATGAAGCAGGTCACCTTTCAAAACATACTGCATATAAAGCTCAACTGTGCCAAGCAATGATCTAAAAACTTGTGTGACAAGCTACTTGACAAGTTTTTCAGCCTAAATAGTAGAAAGATAGAGTTATATATGGGCTTATGATGTTGTTCTTGTATAACCAGTGATTCAATGAATAAACACAATGATAGATAAATATCTTTATTAAAACATGCCCTTTTCATATTATCATATCACGCGTCAAATGCCCTGTTTCAGGATTGGCACCGTGCCCTTTTGAAATCCTAGCTGGAACACTGTAGATAATACAATTTAACAATATTTCAGATATGAATTTGGACAGTCTATTATCAACACACTTTTTGGACCCAAATGCCACAAGGACTTTCCAAGATTGTACAGATTAGATGCAGGGCCTTGTAAAGGAGAAGGATTTTATCCTTCTAAAATGAAAAAATCTGGTCAAGGAGAATACGCAGTAGATGGTGTGGACCTTGAAATCGATGTTGGACAAACGGTAAGTAAATTCTATTAAGATCGATGTGGGAGGATAGGAAACTTTTGACATGTTCAAAGTCTATGCATTTACCATATATATATCTCCATAAGGGGACTTTGACCCTCTAGTCCTCCCTTCGTATTTTGGCACATGTCCTTTGATGAAAGAAAAATTATTCACAGGAAAGTATATTATTTGTGATCATTTTGGGGTAAAGATTGCATGAAATGCAATCAAACCTCTGTTACTGACTTGATAGCTAAATCTTCCAATGCTTATCAATACCTTTTTGATACACAAAATATAGTGCATTGATCATAACGTTTTATACATCCTATCAATGAACATTTCCAGAAATTAATCAATGTAATATATGCTCAGATATTCAAGACACAAAACAATGTTACACCTGTCATGAAAATTACATAACATTTGCAAGGTGCAGGAATCTAATATCTGTTCTAAAAATATAAATGATGTCATTGTTAAAGTCATCTTTAAAATTTGAAGTTATCATCCAGAATTGTAGTTGAATCAACTACAATCAATGCTTTATTGACAATGCAATATTTAATTTTACTTTCCACTGATAAATTAATGCAATCTTAGCCTTCTGTGCTTACAAACACTTAAATTGAAGAAAATCTCACCTACCCTCTTTCATTCAATTTATAAGTATATTTCTACAAATCAGAGCATGCTGCAATTTGGTATAACTCTCTCTCTTACAAAAATGTTTTTTTTTATAGTATTTTGTTTTTTTCAAATATTATAGTCTTCATATATATCTGATCTTGAAATTATATATTTAATTTGCTTTAATGGATAATATGTAAATTTCTGAAGCTTACAGTTATAAATATTTGTTACAGTTGGTTGCTCCTTTCCCAGGAATTGTTTATAAGGGAGATAACCCAGATGAGGTTATCATTGAGGCAAACACTGCTGCGTTAAAGGACATAAAGATCTATATAAATGGTGTTACAGTCAATAAAACTATTCTGCATAAAACAGACCAACTTTACATTGAAAACAGGGTGAGTTTTATTAGAAAAA
Organism: Mytilus galloprovincialis; assembly: GCA_037788925.1. Taxonomy (NCBI): domain Eukaryota; kingdom Metazoa; phylum Mollusca; class Bivalvia; order Mytilida; family Mytilidae; genus Mytilus; species Mytilus galloprovincialis. Next base: position 44,319,084 of record CM075342.1, on the reverse strand, counting down.
TGATATTCTTTGAACAATTTATTTACCAAGGGAGATAAATGTGTTATTATAAAATAGTTTTATAATAGATTTAACTGTATTGCTGTTGAAAAAAATAATTAGGAAAATAATTTGTTTGCCTCCACGTACAATAGAAGGTGACACATCCTAATGTATTCTTAAGTCTTATTATTTCTCATATCATTTTCTAAGAGCAATCTTTTCATATGTGTTTTGAAATTCCATCATTTGAATTTCTGTATGAATACATTCAAGTCCTTTAGGATGATGGCGCAATTGGTATATAATGCCACTTTCAACACTGCTATTTCCTGGTAGCAAATTTTTATTGATGGGAGAAGCTGGAGAAAACCATTGACCTTCAGTTGGAAAACTAACAATCCTAGCCAATTAAGATTGAACATGATCTCATGTGTGGGACTCAAAATCACAGTCTCAGTGTTGACAGGCTAGTGATACAGTAGTTCAACCACTTAGACCACTAGGTCACCATGGCTTTTAGTAGTGCTGAAGATAAGACGTATAATCCTAACATTATATGCAGAATTCTGCAAAACATCAAGCTTGAATAAAAGCATGGTGATCTTTACTTAATATTATATTTTTGATAATAGTATGATTGAAACTGCATTCAACAAACTTCTTGAAAAAATTACAAGATCAATTATAATAAAGATTCCTCTACAGTTTCTAGTTTTAGTTCATGTTTCAATTGCTATTGAGTGTACATGCTGTAAGTTTGTCTTTGAATGACCCATATGATATCTGTTAAAAACCAAATAACATGATGTATTTGCTATTAATAGATTGCTGCAGGAGCTCCCATTGGTACTGTAAAACAGTCACCTTGTTATCCATTCAACAGTATCCACTTTGCCATGAAGAAAGGCAATGGAACTGTCGATCCTACCAAGTTCCTGTCTCCAAGATTCTTTGAAGTTCCAAAGTGGATACAGACATGTGATGACTACAAATTAGTTTATAAGGTAAGTAAATACAGTACACTCCCCTTCTGTTTCCACTATTTGGACTGAACTTTACTTTTTAACAATTAACAAGTGTGACAATGTACTGAGTGAGAAACTTACATGAAAAGCATGGACACATTGAAGAAAATAGAATCTAAAGAAATTAATTGCATAAAGTTAGTAATTCATCACAGTTGGGGGCATTATAACATAGGAACAATGTGTTGGCAAATTTTTTTCAATTCTTTTATTCAGATGGGTCTTGCTTTTTTTTTATACACCTGTCAAAATTTGAGGGTACGTATTATGGTATACAAATGTCCATCTGTCTGTCCGTCTGTCCGTCCGTCTGTCTGTCCGTCCGTCTGTCTGTCCGGCGTAAACATGTCGCACTGTAACTTGAGAATGACCTATCCAAATTTCATGAAACTTGATATAGTTCTTTCTTATGATGGTCAAACGATCTATATACTTTTTGGTGAAAATAAGATTTGAACTTTTTGAGTTATGAGACTTTGTAACTAACAGGGGTGGTGTTTTTTTCACATGTCGCGCCGTATCTCAAAAACGATTTATGATTATTGCTTAAAACTTTACACACTAATCTGAAGATCTGTTTACTTTTTGGTGATGGTTCAAAATTTTATTTTAGAGTAATTGAGTTTTTTGTAAAAAAGGGGGGGTTCCACATATCGTGCTGTATCTCAGAAACTATTTATGATTGTTGCATAGAACTTCACACACTTGTTAGTCATATTAATCTGAAGATCTGTATACTTTTTAGTGATGATTCTTAATTTCATTTTAGAGTTATTGAGTTTTTTTGTAAAAAGGGGGGGGGGGGTCACATGTCGCGTCGTATCTCAGGAACCATTTATCATTATTGCATAAAACTTCACACACTTGTTAGTTATATTAATCTGAAGATCTGTATACTTTTTTGTGATGATTCTTTATTTCATGTTTGAGTTATTGAACTTTTTGGTAAAAAACTTATAAAACATGGTGTGAGCAATTTTTTTTCTGTCTCTTATGAAAAATTTCTATTCAGCAGGAATAAGGAATGAGTTAGAATATACTTAGCATGACTCCCTGTACAACCCCCGTGCTATTCCAAAAAACATTTATTATGTTATTTTCACAAGACGATGGGTGTATCATGCGCTTGTGGCGCAGCTGTTTATTAAAAGATAAAATGATATGAACCCTTATTACCAATGAATTGATTAAGACCTATAAAGGTGAAGTTATTGCAAAACTTGGTTGTTAAGTTGCAAAGGTAAAGTTATTTACACACTGGTAGAGTTTTTTGTGAGATGATAGTATTTGGAGTTGATGCGAAATATTGTTGCACCTTCTGGAAGATACAAGGCCAAAGTCAACTTACTAATAAAGTTTGATGTTTTTTTTTCAGTTTGAGACAATAGCTGCTGGAGTAATTGTGGGACTTGGTGGACAGGCTCAAAATAACACAAGTCCAAAGTTAGATACTAGTAAAGTTATAGCGCCTGCTGCACCAGCAACTAGTGAAGACCCAGGATCAGAAGCAGACACCATTAAAAGTAGGTTTACATTGCTGAAAAAATAAAAAATGCAGTATAAGCAGTAATATGAACATTTCATTTTCATCTGTGCCACTAGACATCAAACATGCAACAGTCTTCTTACATTTAATTTAAATTCATTATTGATGATTGCAAAGAATATTTATGAGTAAAGATGTTCCCAAGAAAGTTACAATATGTTTGTTTAAAGAAATGTAGATAAAGATTTCCAGGTTCTTTGAAGAAGTTATGATACATTTATATTCAAATTTGAATGTGTTTTTTTTGTGTGTGCTGTCTCGAGTACACATGCATACACCATTTTTACAATGATAATACATATAAAGGATATATGAAATACTCTTGTCATTAACATATATTATACTTTGTTACAGGTAACCCAGATGGAATGTATACCAAAACTAAGGCTAATGCAAACAACTTACCTGATGACTCCAAAAATGGAAAGAAAGGTAGGTATATATATAAATAAGAAGATGTGTTATGATTGCCAATGAGAAAAATCTCCACAAGAGACCAAATGACATAGAAGTTTGCAACTATAAGTCACTGTACGACCTTTAACAATGAGCAAAACTCATACCGCATAGTCAGCTATAATAGGCCCTGAAATGACAAAAAGAAAACAATTCAGAGGAGTATTTAATTAAATGTAGCAATAGTCAAATTTCAGTAATGTAATATGGGGAGATACTCATGCTACTGTTTTCCAAATCTTTAATCAGCAGTTGAATATAAGTTAGGAAACTGATTAATAAATGATATAAGTATTTGCTTAGTTTTATCACACATTGTCATGTGTTTTTTACTTTTGACCATCTGAATTAAATCTGTACAAATAGTGTTTCTGTGATAGCACCTCTTCTATTGAAAAACAACATTTAAAAAAAATAAACTGTAAGAAAACTAGCTAGCAGCTGTATGAATTTTTACTCTTTGAAGAACTTTTTTTTTTGATATACGACTGTTTTTTGCTGCAAGAAAACATGATTGTTTTCATCAAGAGACACTATTGTAACTTAAAATATCTTAATTTGAGTGTTATTTTATTGTCATTTTGTTCATCATTGGTTAATTATTCAATTATATTTCTTAGGTCCATTTGCAACTCTGATGGCAAAAGCAGACAGCTTTATGAAGAAGTTTTCTCTACGTAGACTGAAGATGGGGACAATTATTGAGTTTTTAACAAAATTGGGAATGACAGACAGCAGGGCAAAGTTCGTTCAAACTCTAAAAACTCTACAGGTGAGTGGCATCAAAATCCAGATTTAATTCTGTAGATTCATTTATTTTGGTGGGTACCAATTTTCATGGACTGGGAAAGACCTGCATTTTTTGGATATTCATTTTCATTGTTTTGCTTAAGGATGTACTTAGGTGAGGTTAGGTGAAAATTAATAAATTAAGAATTTGAAATTGATACTATAAGCTGGTAGAGCATCAATTAAGAATGAAAATAAGCTAAAAATATTGATAGGTCATGGACCTCCTTTTCAAGATATTTGAGATTTAAAATATGGTGGGAAAAGGCTGACTCGGACTTGTACCTTATATTTGCATTGGTATTATTTGGGTCTCAAAATAAAAGAGAGAAAATCAAGAATCTTCTAAAATTTTGGTAAATGACCTTTTATGAGCTATTATATCTTATATGAAAAAATAAATGGGTGTTATGGGACAAAATATTTTACATTGTATTGTATGGAAAATCACCAAGGAGTCCAAACATTTGACACAAATTCCAAAACCTGACCTAAGTACATCCTTAAGTCTGCATACAACCCTATAGAAAATTTGCAATTCGTTGAACATTTAAATTCATGGTTCACCTGTACCCACGAAATCCACGAAAATTGGTATGCAACAAATAATAATGAATTGATAATACAATGATTGTGTTTAATTTCGTGATGTCTTAATATATTTTGAGCTGGGTTGGTTGTCTAAAAGTTAGAAAATATCATTATGATAGAGGTTTTTCTATTTTATTTAAGGTGGTACCCAACACTTTCACTAAAATTAATTAGGTCGTTTAATTTTCATAAAATTTTGTCAAAGTATTTACTTTGACCCTTTAACAAAAATTTCAAAATTTCAAAAATTTTGAACCAACCGTTTTGTCAGAAATATTACACTGGTTATATAGCAGTTTGTCAAACAGCAATTTTGATCATTGAGAAGCTTAATATTCCTTTTACAACACAATGTAATTAAAACGTTTAGCTGACTTTACAGAGTTATCTCCCTGTAGTGTTAGGTACCACCTTAAACCCTATTGTACAAAAAACGACAAAGATTGATTGATTGGTTGTTGTTAGCTTAACTTCCAGTAGCAAACACCAGAAGGACATACAAGCATGAAATGAAAAATAAAATGAAACTGTATGCAAGTAAAATAAATACATAAAATGAAAACAATCCTTGCACTCTTCCATATCATATTGTATTGAATTCTATTTCTATTTTAAAATCTGTCAATTCTATTATTTGCAGGCCATAATTGACAACAAGCCATGTTTTAACCCACATGAACTGACAGATGAACAAATCAAACAGACCTTACAGGAAAGAGGGAAACCAATCAATGGAACTAGAGAACAAATGATTAAAAGAATTATGGACCAGGATAACCGTATGTATCTGGGGTTGAAATCATAAAACTTTGCTCAGTGCTCGGAGTACAAAAATCATGCTCTAAACTTGAAATCCAGCATTTTGATTGGTTGATTTTGGAGTATGAGTACAAAAAAACTGACTCGAAAGTTTGGTGTTTTTAGACTTGCTACTTATAAAAAAGAAGATGTCCATTACTGATATGTTTACCCGTTTAAACCTTTTCAAAAATATACTGCAATAAAAGTGATTGCCTTTAGACTAATTATGACTGATCTCAAAGGATATCAGTATACCAGGGCTAGCAGTATAAAAGGCAGCTCACTATTTTATAATTCTATAATACGAAATATTTTTATGCCCAACCTACGATAGTAGAGGGGCATTATATTTTCTCTTCAGTGCCTCCGTCCGTCCATCCGTCCGTCGGTTCGCTTCAGGTTAAAGTTTTTGGTCGAGGTAGTTTTTGAAGAAGTTTAAGTTCAATTAATGGAATCAATTCGACAGGCACTAACATATAAACAAAAAACACCAAACTTAAATTTTAATTATTTTATGTTATCTTTATGAAAAACCAAACTGAAAAAAAGAAATTTAAATGTTAGTGTCGATTTGACCAAATCACCCTTCTGCAGCTATTTGATATTTGCAATTTTATATTATGGTTTTATAACTTGAAAATTTCTTTATTGTAGAGTGTCCACTGATGGCTTTCACATTGCCAAAGAAAGTATACTGCATCTTCTCCAGTGACTGTATGGCCGTAGAATGTTGCATGAATGTCAAAATATCCATGTTTCTCAGAGTGGTTAAAGCTTATGCTAACTTTAACCCATGTACTTTCAAGTTCAGCTATGGTTTTGATATGTTTAAGGGAGAAATACAGCTTCCAAAACTTGATTTTGATGGTATGTAAAAGCAGTGACAAGTTTATTTAATCAATTGATACTGTGGATTCATTTATTTTCGTCGGTACCAATTTTCGTGGATTACCGAAAACTTGCATGTTCATGGATCTTTAATTTCGTGGTTTCGCCGAGGTTTGCATATAATCCTATTGAAATTTTGTAATTCGTTGAACATTTAATTTCGTGGTTCACCTGTACCCACGAAAGCCATAGGCTTATTTATAGGTGATGAGATTAAGGTTTTTTGTAAGTACTTAATCCTACTTTTTATCTTAATAACTACTGAAGTAATTACAAAAGGTACATATAAGAATGCAAGACAATATTCAGTTCATATAATAACCTAACTGTCGGTGATTTTAAGATAGTTTTACTTACGTCAAACAATAATGCTACTTTTTACGCTGTTTTCATTTGTCCATGTTAACCTCACTACATCTTTTGTTAACGTTGTTCTATTGTTATGTATTATATTTCTACATTGAGTTGAGATTATACACTCAAACAAAATAGACATTGGCTACTGCCTGTCCAGACATTGAGTTTACCCATCTGTCACATTGGTGCCGTGACCAGGATGGGTAAACTCAATGGGTTTTAAAGATAACAAAACACTAGTACATGTGAAACAGATGGAAAAAACATATATAGTAGAAATGATTTTATACACTGGTAAATGGTCATCATTTTTGCAGTTGTCTTATGATCTTTTACATTTATTTTAACAGGTATAGAGAAAATAATAAATACTGGTATTGTCTTCCCCATCCCAGTGATAGGAGATCTGGAAATTGTTGTCTTGTAAGTATACTTTTACTCATATTTGAAAACATTAATAACAAGTCATCATCATACTTGTAAAAAATATTAAGTAGATCAAACTCACATTTCGTTTACAGTGTCCCTCAAAAGAAAATTGTTAAAAGGTTTAATGACTAACAAAGATGAGTATAAAATTAAAAGACAGGTAACAAAGAACTTTAATGGCTGAAAATGTGGAAATAAATTTTGTTGTTGCCTAAATTGATCTTCATTTGGCTTGCCTTGAAAGTTAGAAAAAGAGGGAGGCTTTGTTTGAACATAATCATAAAATGTGGCTTAAAGACCTAACATTTGATCCTGAATTTTAAATCATGACCCCAAATAAGACAATCAAAGGTATGAAGCTAGTGTAGATGATTTTTGTTGTAGTAAAAAATTAGAAATACTTTGTTTTGATTAAATGAAATAAAAGTATGATAACAATATATTTTTCATATATATTTAGCTTAAAGATAGAGAAGACAGACTTGGAAACTGTTGCAACATTTGGAGGAGGTCTGTGTGAACCAGGATCTTACCCTGACGAAGAAAATTGTTTGGTTACAATTAACCTTCTGGATCAAGCTGTCTTACCATTACCAATCTGTTATCCTAATGGAAGTTACTCATGGCCTGATAGTAAGTACAATCAACCTTCTGGATCAAGCTGTCTTACCATTACCAATCTGTTATCCTAATGGAAGTTACTCATGGCCTGATAGTAAGTACAATCAACCTCCTGGATCAAGCTGTCTTACCATTACCAATCTGTTATCCTAATGGAAGTTACTCATGGCCTGATAGTAAGTACAATCAACCTTCTGGATCAAGCTGTCTTACCATTGCCAATATGTTATCCTAATGGAAGTTACTCATGGCCTGATAGTAAGTACAATCAACCTTCTGGATCAAGCTGTTTTACCATTGCCTATCTGTTATCCTAATGGAAGTTACTCATGGCCTGATAGTAAGTACAATCAACCTTCTGGATCAAGCTGTTTTACCATTACCAATCTGTTATCCTAATGGAAGTTACTCATGGCCTGATAGTAAGTACAATCAACCTCCTGGATCAAGCTGTTTTACCATTACCAATCTGTTATCCTAATGGAAGTTACTCATGGCCTGATAGTAAGTACAATCAACCTCCTGGATCAAGCTGTCTTACCATTACCAATCTGTTATCCTAATGGAAGTTACTCATGGCCTGATAGTAAGTACAATCAACCTCCTGGATCAAGCTGTCTTACCATTGCCAATATATTATCCTAATGGAAGATACTCATGGCCTGATAGTAAGTACAATCAACCTCCTGGATCAAGCTGTCTTACCATTACCAATCTGTTATCCTAATGGAAGGTACTCATGGCCTGATAGTAAGTACAATCAACCTCCTGAATCAAGCTGTCTTACCATTACCAATCTGTTATCCTAATGGAAGTTACTCATGGCCTGATAGTAAGTACAATCAACCTCCTGGATCAAGCTGTCTTACCATTACCAATCTGTTATCCTAATGGAAGTTACTCATGGCCTGATAGTAAGTACAATCAACCTCCTGGATCAAGCTGTTTTACCATTGCCAATCTGTTATCCTAATGGAAGTTACTCATGGCTAGATAGTAAGTACAATCAACCTTCTGGATCAAGCTGTCTTACCATTACCAATCTGTTATCCTAATGGAAGTTACTCATGGCCTGATAGTAAGTACAATCAACCTCCTGGATCAAGCTGTCTTACCATTACCAATCTGTTATCCTAATGGAAGGTACTCATGGCCTGATAGTAAGTACAATCAACCTCCTGGATCAAGCTGTCTTACCATTACCAATCTGTTATCCTAATGGAAGTTACTCATGGCCTGACAGTAAGTACAATCAACCTCCTGAATCAAGCTGTCTTACCATTACCAATCTGTTATCCTAATGGAAGTTACTCATGGCCTGATAGTAAGTACAATCAACCTCCTGGATCAAGCTGTCTTACCATTCCCAATCTGTTATCCTAATGGAAGTTACTCTTGGCCTGATAGTAAGTACAATCAACCTCCTGGATCAAGCTGTCTTACCATTACCAATCTGTTATCCTAATGGAAAGTACTCATGGCCTGATAGTAAGTACAATCAACCTCCTGGATCAAGCTGTCTTACCATTACCAATCTGTTATCCTAATGGAAGTTACTCATGGCCTGATAGTAAGTACAATCAACCTTCTGGATCAAGCTGTCTTACCATTACCAATCTGTTATCCTAATGGAAGTTACTCATGGCCTGATAGTAAGTACAATCAACCTCTTGGATCAAGCTGTCTTACCATTACCAATATGTTATCCTAATGGAAGTTACTCATGGCCTGATAGTAAGTGACTGAAATATTTTATCCAAATGGAAGTTATTTGTGGCCTGACAATAGGTGACCTTCAAGTCAATGATAGTGAAAAAGTAAAGATATGTGGATGATACCTCAAAAAATTTGGGGTGGAAATATTATTTTGAGTTATGGTACAAGAATCAGCAAGCAACATATTTTACATTGAACCATTACATGTGACCTTTTTTAGACTTATATTTATTGGAATATTTTATAATTGCAGTAAACTGGGCAACATACTTTAGCAAGGAGGCTGTCTTGGAAAGACTAAAACAGGCAGGCAAAAAGGCAGCTAAGCAGTTGGCAGGCAATCTAGCTGAAGAAGCTTTGGCTGCTCTGGGTTTACCTGCAGTAAGTATATTTTAGAGAAAATCTATAACAATTTGAAATGGCATCTTTTTCTGTATTGTTTATAAAAGATCTTTTTTATCTGTAAATTTCCTGTAATCATCCAAATTATAGAAAATTGAAATAAGTAGATGTACTTATGATATTTTTTTTAAAGATAAGCTTGATTTTTTGCTGATCATAAAATGAAATATCAATATTTACATTATGGGGCTGAAATATAAAGTTTGACGAAGCATTTTTAACTGTATCAGATTCAAAGGAAAATTTAAATCTGCACTTCTGCCTTCAGGCCAAGGGGATATAGGGCACAGACCAGGATTATGAGTCCATATTCCCTGTTTAGGCAACAAATCAAATTTCAGGATTAGCCAATGTAAACTATTCACTCCAGTAAATATACCTTAATATCTTTTTTCAGGATTTACTTGCTGCGACAGGACCTTGTCCCAGACCAGAAAATATGACATTGGCTATACTTAAAGGCAAAATGATTGATGCAGACCTAAACACCACTGGTACAAGACTGGCTCTTAATTCCAGATATGAGCTGTATGATAGAAGTAAGAAAGACCATTTCTTGATATTAACTCATTGAGTAAAGCGTTTGATACTGATCGTTGTGACAGTTTATTTGTCTGGTGACACGTTGTGTCTTCAATTAGTCAGTGACTAGATTTCAATGATTTTTCAGACATCTTCTTCTAATCAAAATTTTAGCTGTGGTCAATTTATTTTTTATTTCAGCAATTTTGTACATTAATATGGCTTTTGAAATAAGAAAATCATATGAAGGTACTAGCTTCTTATTGTGCTTTCAATTAGAATTTAGCACATCATGGAGGTTAACAAAATGTTAAAATTCGTAGGTGAAGAAATGTTAAAATTGCTAAGTAAATAATCAGAATTGAGACTTGTATGAATATTTTTTTCTTTATCATGTCTAATAAAAATCAACACTTCCCATAATGCAATGTTTCTTTATTTCAGGCTGTTACCTAGCACTATTCAACAAAACCCTATCTCTCCCTGCTATAACCAACCCCACACTGAAGAAACATCTTTACTACCAAATGTCGCCAAACTGTATGAGATTTGATGCCTGTGCTGATGTAACCATCAAGGCCATAGACTACACCAAAGCATTGAAAGCCTACGTAGAACTGGATCCCTGTCACTTCATTCTTTATGCTGGTTTTGAGAAATGGGAACGACAATTTATTCTGATTTCTTATGAATGGGGTATGTGTTATGTCACTTCATCCTTTACGCTGGTTTTGAAAAATGGGAATGACAGTTTTTTCTGAATTCTTATGAATGGGGAATGTTGTATAAACGATACACAGTGAAGAAATATACTTAAAAGAAATTTATGAAATGTTTTTTTTTTAGACAAGGTTTTTACAGAAGGTGATGCACTGTACTCATCTTCTGTTTTCTAAACTAAAGAAATACCTGCATTTAAGGACATCCCAAAAGTGTTTTTAATATATGCAGGATGCTTTGTGGGAGTAAGCTTTATTTTAGATGGTTAATGTTTTTTTTGTCAGTAATGATATTTGTATACTCAGGAGATTGAGATTGGATACAATCAAGTTTCATTATAGATAAATTTCAGATTTTTACAAATTGATTTCAGATAATTTTTGCTATATGATTTAAGATGCTCATGCCTATACAATAGTTAGCAATTTATTTACACATATAAAAATTTAATGTTATAATTTATTTTTTCAGGAAAGGAAGAATTACTTGAAATAACACCTGAGATAAAAGTGATGTAAGTATTTATTCGTTTTATTTTCCGTGTGGTTTTTGAGGTTCAAATCTTATAATATACATATCTTGATTTCTCCATATCATTTAAAGCTAATGGATAAGAAACATCTTCCATTGTAAATTCACATATTTTAGATTAACATTTTTTAGTGCATAAGTACTCCCTCTCCCCAGAACAGTTTTGGAGATACCAAACACAATTTTAAAAGTTGGTATGTTTGATTTTTAAAGATATTCCCCCCATGTAGTTCAATGTGACAATAAGCATTTTCTTTATATAATAAGTTTTTCTTAGGGTACAACAATTTTTTTTTGAACAGTATTTTAAATGTATTAAAAAAAAATATAGAAATTTAAAGAAATGACTTTACTTTTGCAGGATCAAGATAGACCGTGACGCTGATGTAAAGAAAGTATTCATTGTGAACTTTGGACTCAAGATTTGTATTGCAGGAGACTGTGTCCTTGACGAGTATTTCATAACAGATTATGAAGTGCCCATTCCTCTTTGTAATGAAAATTTTACATTACCAGGTAAGTTGCATGACCAAAATGAAAGATGGAACATTGGAGTAAATACAATTTATTTCTGTTACAACCAAAAAAAAGGAGACAATATTAAAAGAAAGTTTATTTATGAACCAAAACGGTTAAAAATCAGTAGATTAAGAAAATAGTTTACATAATGCAACTTTTACTAAGTTTGTTATTAAATTAGAAGTAAAAAAATGTGTATAAATTAATTGAGTTTTATGTAAAAAAAGACACCAAATCAATAAATATGAAAACCCTTAGAGATTTTATGATTAGTTTTCCTGTTTTTTAGGTGGTGGAGCAATAGCAGACTTTGCTAAAACTTTGGGAGGAGCCATTACAGCTGAGGCATTTGACCTCATTCTCAGGATGTTGAAATTAGACGTAAGTAGGATACACCAATTATGTCCTGTATTGAAAGAAATAAGACACGTTCTTGAAAATATTTTGACGCCACAGAGCAAATTCAAGTTTTTTTGGCATAGGTCATTTGGTCATTTCATCATTCAATTGAACTGATAACAGAAAAATATATATGGGTAATATGGGTAAAATTTAGTGATCTTTTACATCAACAGAAAATTGAATTTGCTATAAAAACATAAAATTAGTCTAAAGATCTTTTATCAATAAGATAGATATAGTTAGAAATATAAATGTATTACTGTGGCTTCAAATATTATGTGGTTACTAATTTCCATAGATTGAGGAAAAGTTGTATTTTCATGGTTTTGCAGAATTCTGTATATAAGCCTATAAAAAGTTGGTACTTCATTGATCTTTTTATTTATCGTTTATCTACAAGATCCATGAAAATTGGTTCCTATAGAATAATAATGAATCCATCGGAATAAATTTGCAGCAATATATTTTTCCATTTTCTGTTTTAGACTATATTCCAGAAAGGAAGCTGTACAGTACCTCCAGGACCAACAGGTATGCAAAGATTATTTTTTTGTTTTGTTGATAGTTTAATTACAACATTTTAATGTCCTCCCACTGAATGGCTTGTGACAACATTTTAATGTCCTCCCACTGAATGGCTTGTGACATAAAATTTTACTAATGTTCTTCATACAACCCATCCTATTTTAAATCAAGCAATTTTTTTTTTTCATTATGCCTCTAGTTATTTTTAATTTTTTGGTAAATTTATGTATAATTATGAATTACTGATTGATATTTCCATTCTATCAGGTCTATTGACTTTTCAAAGAGTTATAATAGTTGAATAGATTTTTTTTATGATGTTTGTGGAAGTTGGAGTTAATTTTTTGTACATTACCTTATAATGACGACTTACAAATTGAGAGTGTTTTTTTTATACCCCACAACTAACAACAGAATGGGAAGGTAGAAATTTTAGTTTTCATTGAACCTTCTTTGATAACATATACATATATGTTACATTACTGCTAAACTTTAGAGATTCTTTAAATTGCATATATAATTTTTCATTTATCTAGATTGTCCATGGAATATTGATGTAAAATCCTACCTACCAACATCTGTCAAACATCTTGTGACTTGTGAGATGCCTGATAATTGTTTTGGATTGGACTGCTGTATAGATGTCAAGTTTACATTACCACCAGCTTTGGGAGGCAGAGTAATAGCCTACTCTGTTCCATTCTGGTTCAAAATGAGTCCTTGTGACTTTACCATAGATGTTGGGTTTGGAACCTGGACTTACAAGAAGACTCTCTTTGAGTATGCTTGGGGTAAGACTTTTACAGCTTTCTTAATTCTTCAGCATGATATTGAAAATGTTTATGTGTTTATTGTGAAAAGTTTTACTCCTTATTAAGGGAGAAAAAAATACATTTAGACTGGGCAAGAGCATTTCTAGATGTAATAGGCAAAGAACATATCTAGACTTTGGGCAAGAACATATGTAGACTTATAGCAAGAATATATCTAGATTAAGGGCAAGAACATATGTCTAAACTGCAGGCAAGAACCATGTTTTTTTGTGTGTTTTTTTTGTAAGGGATTTTTTCTATGTTATAATTTAAGAGAGCTTGCCCTTCCTAGAAATCCCTATGGTGACCTTTTTGATGTTTGTGATAAAAACTTATTTTATAAATCTGTCTTTATTCTTTCATAAGAAATGTCATCCAAGTTTTAGATATTTGTTAAAATATAGGTATATTTATATGAATATTTGGTAATATTTTATAGGTACACAGAAAGAACTGACCATTGGTGATGGTGATCCAGCACCTGTTAAAATTTTGTAAGTCATTTGTATAAGACACTATTTTCAATATTTTGGGAGAGTGATGTCCCTTGAAAATATTGATCAAATGTGGAAAATCAACATTTCTCATGGAAGTTTCATAAAATTATATGTGAAAGGGTTGCATCTGCTATATCTCAGTTGAAATAGAAAGTAAGCATGTATCTATTACATTTTTGGAGAGTTATGCCTCTTTGAAATAATAGTGATATGGAGGGATAAAAAGTATATAAATGGAGCTTATCACATATTTGTTATGAATACCTTAGGTTTTGCATATGCAATAACCTCAAAATTGCCCGGGGCAAAAAAGAGTATATTGATATTGTGCACTGATTCCAAATGACGTGACGTCTTCGCGTCCTTTACGACACATTTGTGATAAAATGTGTAAGATTTTACCTTTTATGTTTCATTAAATTGTTATAATTGACCTTTTTTTCTCTTTTTTTTTTGCAAAACTTAAATATGTGATAAAAAGATTATAACATGTCTTTTCCATATTGGCCCGGGTATCATCCCTCGACCCATATCGGCCCTCGGCTAAAGCCTCGAGGCCGATATGGGAGTCTCGGGATGATACCAGGGCCAATATGGAAAAGGGCATGTTATAATCTATACATATTGACTTCTCTGTTGCGATATTGCTTCATTTTAATCCAACATATAATTTAAACAATATCTTTCTTTTGTTAGGTACACCATAAGTAAAATGGGAGGTGGAGAAGGATTTATCATTGATACTATAGTGACCATTTGTATTCCATTTGATGACAATGAGCCATTCTGTGCACCTACGCCTGATGGATTTCACTTACTAAAGAGCCAACAAGTTCCACTCTGTTCCAGAAACCTAACAAATATACTTAGCAGTAAGTTGTCATACTAGCTTTCATTAATATTTTATATTAAACACCAATTGAATTCAACTGCCATCACTTTTTCATTTATATTTATAGATTATCGTTGATCATCTCAATGAGATTGATTTACTCGCTTGAGCTGGGACGGCGAAGGCGAGAAATGCAATCGAGTTGAGATGACCAATGATAATCTGTTTATCGCTATTTTACCTATGACGCCTTTTTCAATTTCATGTCAATTTCATGTCAATTTCATTAGCAATGCCACGTGCCTCCTTAGTTTCTAGCGATAATTTTCCATCTGAAGCGAGTAGCATGGTATGAAAAATTATCACAAAAAAAGATTAAAGGTAATATGCACAAAATAGCAATAATTATATTTATAAACATTTTCACAAGCGATTTGTTTTTGCAACATTCGTGAGAATAAAATAAATAAAAGGAATATAAATCATCCATAAATGTTGAAGAATTTGGTCTTCCCTTATACAAATACATAAAAAAATATAAGAAAACCATGAAAATAAATTGCCGTAAAGTTGGCTGAAAAGGCAGTGGCGGATCCAGCCATTTTAAAAAGGGGGGGGGTCCCAACCCAGAGTAAAGGAGGGGTTTCAACTATATGCTCCCATTCAAATGCATTGATCGGCCATAAAAAAGGGGGTTCCAACCACCGGAATCCCACCCCTGGATCCGCCACTGAAAGGTATAGAGCTGAAAATGATTTACAGTATATGATGACAATTGTTGGCTATATTAAATTGTCCAACAAGCAATTTTGTTATGCTTTTCTAAGAAACTGCTCTACAGAATGATTTCATAGTTTGTTAGCAGCTTGACAGTGATGAGTTGGATCTGTCAGATACCTTCTTCCTATTTGCTGAGACTTTTAATTTTTAAATCTGTTGAGAGTACAAAGTTTTCATCACACTTTTATCAGATTTGATATACAAACAGTTTAGTCTGTTTATGGATTAAGAAAATAACGAATTACTTAAAGAAATTAACTTTCTGTGTTAAATAAGCATTTCATGATATGTTAAATTCCATGATTTTTTACCCTTTCTTTTCAGATATTTCATTCTCTCAAATTGCAAAGGATATTGGGTATGAGGCAGGACAACAGCTGGCCCAGGGAGCTGTACAATATCTATTAGAACAGGTTGGACTGACTGATTTCTTCAAAACCAAATGTGATCGTAAACGTGGAATCTATGATCCTAGTGTAGTGGGATGGAATAATAGTAAGTGAAATCAGTTTATTTATAGATATAGAAATAAGGAGATGTTGTATGATTGCCAATGAAACAACTTTCACTCAGAGACCAAATAAAACTTTTTATGAATGATTGAATAGGTATTTTGCATTTGTTTTATTATGAATGATTGAAGGTTATTTTGCATTTGTCTTTATGTGAATAATTTAACTAGCTAAACTTCCCACTTGTATGACAGTTGTTTAAAATTTCATTATATTGATAAAATATCAATACCACCTCTTAAACAATTCACCTAATCAGAATCTGAAGGATTTTAGTTAATTTCATTGTTCATACTTCAAATCAAATAAACCCACAATACATCAGATTTTGAAATGAAGATTCTTGGTTGTACTTTTTGATGAATGATTATGATATTTATGATTGATTTTTTAACTATTTCTTTACAGTGTGTCCATTGAGTATTTCCAAGCTGCCTGAAATTGATGGTCCAATGACATGTATGATAACTGAAACCTGCAGTGGTATAGATTGTTGTGCTGAGATACCATTTATAGGGCTGACTGTTCACCCTTATTTCCTGATTAACACATGTGAATATAGTATTTCATTTGGTATCAACAATATGGGCGTGAATCTGTCATTGTTTGAAGGTGGAATTGACAGTTATGAATGGGGTATGTATCTGCATGATGATTTATTTAATAACACATCATTATATTTTGGTGATTTTTTTAATGCATCGAAACAATTTGTTATGGATCTCTGCAGTTTTGAATAATTTGTTTTCACCGATATTTTTTTTAATTCTAAATCCTAAAAACTTAAATAAAATCATGATCAGTAGACAAATTATAAATTTCATATCCTTTGATCTGTTTTCTTGTATTTGTATTATATCATAATTGTTGATCTTTACTTTTAGGAAAACCATGGACGCTAAATATTGAAGACATTGTCAAGATAACGTAAGTATCACACAGACAAACTCTATAATACAACTCTATTTTATGCATTTTATAAGACATTTAGCTTTTTATGAGGCTTATATCCTGATATATGATATTGAATTATAAAGTAAGATAATAACACAATAATAAGACCAACATTTTATATCTTGTAAATTCTCTTTGCTTAGCAAGTCGAGATCACAGATACTCGCAATAATAACCAATTATAACTGTCTGAAACAACCATTATTCAACAGTGGTGTTTTCAATTCAAAAGCATATAAGTTGTTGGATGGTTGTCATAAAGTGATGAATTTTGTTTTCAATTTGTAAATATATGTATCAAGAATATCAGAAATTGATTCAAATAAAGTTATTGTACACTACGGTTGTCCCTCATTGGTTAGATAAGATATTTAATGAGTAAGTTTTTGAGGTTTTTTATGTTTTTCAATTATATTGTATTGATTGAACATTTGTGAATCCTAGCAATTCCAAATTGCTGCCGTAGACATGTCAATTGTTGAATTCATGTCAAATTTTAGCCAATGAAAACAAATGATACACAGATATTGCAAAGAATTATAAGTTAATTTTAAAAGAATACAATGACTTTTTTACAGACTTATAATGAAGAAACCACCTAATGAGAAGAAATTCATTGTGGATTTATCCGCCAGTGTGTGTTTTGATGAAAGCGAACCAGAACAATGCTTAACCTTCCCAATGATGGTTGGAAGTGAAATTCCTCAGCCATTCTGTGACATGACTGCTACAATGAGTTTGTCAAGTAAGTCATAAGATTAAATTACAGGAGATAGTTTCACAAAAAAAACATAACAATTTTATTTAGGGGACAGCTGACGGTTGTTGTCTCTTCTACATATTTCCTATTTTCATTCTCAATTTTATTACAACCAAGATTGATTGTTAATACACTGAATTGTTTATGACTTATGACAAGTTAGGATCAATCTTAGTCTTAAGTGTTTTTGTAAAACCAACTCCAGAATACTTTTAAGTTTACAATTCTTCGTAATGATTTGTGTTTTTATAACTTTACTGAATACACTGGGAGCATGAACTGTTACCACTAGGTGTACTTAATTTGGGTCAGTATACCACTTGATTTATATCTAACTTAGTTTATAATACTAATGGTACATCTCTAGGAATTTATACTTAGACTTTACTTCAACATATTTTATTAAATTAAGTTGCATATTTGTTGTTGGAAACAAATATTATGAAGTATTTGGATCATGCCTCTATTGTGCTCTTTCCAATAAACATTGAATTGAATTGAATTGAATTGAATTGAATTGAAAAATAAAAAAAGAATGAAGACAACATAAAAATTTTTCTTCAGATTTCTCAGCCATTGACTGGGGAGCTCAGTTAGGAATTAACCTGACAGACTTTACTGGAATATTGGCTAAGAATGTGGCCCAGCTTTTGCTACAACAGCTAGGCCTGGATGATATGATGGATGATCCTGGATGTTCCCGTACTGCTGATGTGTATCAACCTTCAGAATATGGATGGAAAAACAGTAAGTCCTGTTTACAGATACTTATTTTTACTTAAATTTTAAACATTATGGGAAGCCATTAATATTTACAGGGAAGCAAATTTATCCAATTTTTTTGCAAGTTAAACTCAGAAATTAAAGCACACTTTTTTTGTTATCTGCAATTTTTTTCCTTTGTATGAAAATTTACAACATGCATAATACAGGTGATGAGAAAATTATTTATTTTTAAAATTAAATTTAAAAAAATAAATTAAGATTGAATTTATTTTTTTAAATTTAATTTTAAAAATAAATAATTTTCTCATCACCTGTTATAATAAAATCTTTTGATGAAATTAATTAATAAAATTATGTGTTTTTTTTTTTAAGCCTGTCCCTTGGACATAGTCAGTCCCCCTAATATAACTGTACCTATGAACTGTTACATCCCAGACTATTGTACTGGATTGGATTGCTGCTTCCACTACGACTACCTGGATATCTCGTTACATGCTTACCTGTATATTGATACCTGTAGTTACATCATCAGAGGAGGAATAGAAAAACTTTCCTTTGAATATAAAATCTT
The DNA here is from genome assembly GCA_037788925.1 of Mytilus galloprovincialis. NCBI lineage: Eukaryota > Metazoa > Mollusca > Bivalvia > Mytilida > Mytilidae > Mytilus > Mytilus galloprovincialis. The sequence goes on along the minus strand of CM075342.1, from coordinate 44,299,818 downwards.
AGATTTTGGTGATTTATGGGGTAAGTTTTTCCAGTGAACTATATTTAAATTTTGATTAAAGATAAACTTGTCAATTATCATTTTTTTTTTATCATTTGTCATTTAAAAAGGTTGCAAAAAAACAAGGAAATATTATCTAGTTATTAATTTTGTTTGATGTGATCTGAAATAATGAAATAGAACTATGAACTCTAAAAATCTTCTGTTAAAGGTAAATATAATTTAGCAATATTTTTATTTGGTCAAATATTAACGTTATTTACAAAACATAACTAGCTTTTTCTTACTACAAACAGGCAAAGAAATTGTTGTTCCACTGCAGAATGTAATCAAAATAAAGTAAGTTGTCACTTTTTTTTATCATGTCGTAGCAAAATTGTATGACAAGAAAACAAATACTCGATTAAAAACAAAATACTTGTAAATATCATTATATATTCTAATAGAAAAACCCACATATCTGTGAAAACCTTAAAATGACCCTGAGTACAGATTCAGAGACAACAAACACTGGCAAGATTTATGATGTGGGAAAATTGCTATACAATCTGTTAGAAAGTTAATGAATGAAAAGATACTAAATAACATGTGGTTTTATGAATTTGCAAAGGTTACTTTCTTTATATGATATTAGAATATTCTGTTGATAGATTTACGATTGACCAGCTACTGTTTGAGAAGAAATTAATCGTGGATATGTCCATGTCTATTTGTTTGGATGTGAACACAGATTGTCAGTTCAACTTTGACATCTTGGTACAACAGAAATTTCCACAACCGCTTTGTGATCTAGACATGAGTGGATGGACTGGTGATACAAGTATGTCTATTATTTGATATTATTTCCCATCAATAATACAAATACAGAGTTTATTTACCATACAAAAAGCTGGAACAACAGTGATATAACTTTGTGTTAGACATGGAGCTATGTATGTTAACTGTGCCAGTAAATGGTCCTTACATTACAAGCTCACACCCAAGATGATATATAACAATACAAAGACCCTAGCACAAACCTTTTTTTAAGTTTCTTTTTATTATGATGATGCTATAGATAAAGGGAGATATGACAATGAGGCAGAATTCAAAAGACACACTAAGCATAATTCATTTTATTTCTAAGTTAGGAACATCATTATGCAATATTCAGACGCTATTAGACTTGAGTTTTATTGCTTCTTGATGCATCTTAATCATTAGAGATTAGTTCTTCTTTTGGAGATGAATATAAAACTTTTATCAAACCATGATCTCCTGACATGGTAATCTATATTTCTACCAACTGTAGTACCCAATCTGTACAGTTAATGGATCTCTTGGTGTAAGAAAGGACTGTTCTGTTTTAGTAGTAAATGTGTTTACAGTAGAGAATTGCTTTTACATGTTTATGCACCCAGACTACCTACATGTATTGAATATTTAAAAATTGGAAAATTGTTTTTGTTATTTTAGACTCTCTGGTTGATTGGGTCAAGGACAAAGGATTAGAAGCAGGGCAGTCTTTGTCCACGGCTCTGGCCAACAAATTATTTGATGATTTTGGACTGACCCAGTTCTTGTACAACCCTTCTTGTGACAGATTTGATGGAATTTATGCTGGAGCAGTGGATGGATGGAAGGCTGACGGTAAGTTTAGAAAAAAATATTGAACTTTAGAAAAACTGTGATTGTTTGATGGAGTGAATATCAATATACAGTGTAGTCTTATAATCTTATTTTAAATATCTGTCACTCAGAAAATGTTTCAGTGTCTATAAAAAAGGAAATGTCTCTCTAAATAAAGCATAGAAAATTACTATTATTTAGAAAAAACATTGCAGAAAATTTGCAGATATTTGGTCTTTATAGAAAACAGAAATTTTCATAGACAGTCAAATTTGGTAAAAAAGCTTATTCTGTATTCAATTGGGAAATTAATTCCAGTAATTTGAATAACTTCCGTAAGATGTGTATATTTAAACTACGTCTGTGATTATGTCGTTCACACAGTGTAAGTTGCATGAAATATTTGAAATCAAAAGAAATGGAAATACTGGTAATAAGGAATAGTAAGTGTCATTGAGACAGCAACCACACAACTTATGATATTCTTTTATTTACAGCTTGCCCTAAATCTTCCGATATGACTTTACCCAAGATCCGAGGAACAGTCAGTTGTTATGTTCCAGATTATTGTACGGGTATTGATTGTTGTGTGGATGTAGGAAAGATTGGTAAATCATTCCGTATTTACGCCTTGTTAGATGCTTGTAACTGGAAACTCAGTATTGGTATTGAGAAACGAGCCTTCAACTTCACCATTATAGATTATAAATGGGGTATGTATGTTCATAGAGAAAAGGTTACTTTTGGAACTTCCAAATGCATTGATCTAAATTTGAAAATTATATATTGTTTTATTCAATTGGAAATGTTTAAAAAAGCCAAGGATGTTTTCCTTAGTTAGACTTTAACATTAAATATGTATGCAAAACAATATAATAATTGTAAATTAAAAATCAAATTTCCTTAAAAAGAAGACCAATGATTAAATATTTTTTTTAACCAACAGATGCTAGATTGGGTTCAAATACTTGTACTAAAGCGTCCCTAACTATATTTACAATTGTGATGCCTCTAGACAGGGTCGTGCAAACTTTACTAAAGTTATTATTGAAATTTTATTTATATTTTCAGGTGAAAAAAAGACCATGTCAATATTACAAGTCCTCAAAATGGAGTAAGTATACTATGTGATCCACATTCAGTCCAATAGTTGATTGTTTTCATAAATAGGTACTCTTTTTCCAAACTGTTACGAGTGATACAATTTAGAGGTCTCTGCTTTATGTGTTAAAAATTTCCCTAGAAGATGGTACAGATGGATGAAATGATAATCAATTTTTATGAGGTTATCCAAATAGAAGGTTATTTTAAAATATTTGACTCTGAAATTGTATAGGTTGATTATATCACCAAAGAGGATATTTGAAACCTTGTGATAGCATAATTCCATCTCGTCTAATGCTATTAATATAATAATTAAATAATGAATTTATGATTTTTTAGGTACACCATTCATGACTTGCAAGCTGAGAAGAAATACATGTTAAACATGAACTTAAGTGTTTGTTTCGAGGAAACTGGTCCATGTCTGGTTTCTGTACCAGTATTTGAAAACACCAAACTTCCTAAACTGGGATGTGATTGGACACAAACAAGCCTTGGTAAGATATAGCTTGATGTCTTTCATTCAAGAACAGATTAGGTTAATAGGCTGAATTCGGAAGAAAAAAACAAAAATTAAAAAAAAATAGTATTCCTTGATTTTAGCTTTTATATTGACTTCTTAATTTTTCTTTGAATACAAATGAGATGTTTTGTACAAAATAATGGTTTTCTAATGTTCTGTTGGTATTTTTTTTTTGATTTAGTAGATACAAGTCAAAAAGTACATTGTGGACTGGTAAAAATATTTTTGTTCCTTGTTTATTTGTATTATTTAAACTCATTTTTCAGATTTCTCATTAAGTGACTTTAAAGCTCAGAACAGTATTACTGGAGCTGTTACAGGCCTTATTCGTGACAAAATGCTGGAAGCTCTGGGACTGACACCATATCTTAAGGATCCAACTTGTAGTAGGACAGCAGCACCCTTTGCTGGAGCTGTAGATGGATGGACTAATGGTATGTATACATTTTGAATGCAGTATTTTCTTAGATATTTGATGCAAACAAGATGCAATATACTTATAAAAGACAGGTAGGAGGAAAGGAACATTGCTGAAGGGAATATGGTCAATTGCTTACCTCCACTTCATTTGAATGTTGGTGGATAGTTGTCTCATTGGCAATCATATCACATCTCCTTATTTTTTTATTCAAAGAAAAACTGACAAAATGGCTAACAAAGAAGAAAATGTTGAAAAGGAGCATACAAAGTTAACAAAACACAATTGAAAACTAAAGATGGGGCAAAGCAAATCCCTTCAAAAACTGAAGATGGTCTAATAGTTTTCAGTTAGAATAAATAACAGGAATTTTTGAATGCCACATGCAAAGAGAGCTCGTCTGATAATAGATGAATGTTTGCCTTACAACAGGCCACTTTTAAATTTCTAAAAGATTTACTGCAAGGGTTCGTTAACATGCAGAGGATAACACTATCCCTTTTTAAGGCATGCATGAGTGTTCCATGATATATTAAGCCAAAGGCAATGTAATATTTTTTTCTCAACAATTAAAAGACACTTCCTTGAAATAGCATAATATCTGATTAATTTAGAAACAATAGGTTTAACATAGTGATTTTCCTTTATGTTTGTCTTTTTGTCTTTTTGTTTCAACTAATTTAATCATCAATCTTGTTATATTTTTTATTTTCAGAATGCAGTATACCCTTGCCCTATCAGTTACAAGCCATAAGTTCCAGCATACCACTGACCTGTAGCCTGATGGACACATGTACTGGTGTTACATGCTGTTTAGATATAACAGACTTTGATCTCGCTGTTAATTTCTACATAAGTTTGGATGCTTGTAATTATGAGTTTTCAGTTGGAATAGAGAATTTACCATACAAGAAGAAATTGTTGGATTATGATTTTGGAAAAGAGGAAACTGTTAGTCTGTCGGATGTTGTTCGATTGACGTGAGTTTTTTATTTGATAAATTTGTAACTTTTTTTTTTGAGTAAAAAGATTTGGTTTTTATTTCATATTTTAGTTTGTCTGAAGGCTTGTGTCTTAAAAAAAACCAACCATGTGAATTTCAGTGCTTTGAATAAATAAATAAATATATGTTTGACAGTATATCCTATATTTGTTATTTTTCAATTACCTTTTGTTTCGTGTCAATTTTGCTGGCAAATTATTGTTGTTCTTGAATTACAGGTTTAAACTTGATGATCTGAAGACAGAGAAGATGTTTCTGTTGAATGCTGGAGTCTCATTATGTGTGGACAATAAACAGGCATGCCTTTATACAGTGGAGGTTATGAAAGATATACTGCTGCCAAAACCTATTTGTAATCTAGAGACTAAAATCTCTTTAGCTAGTAAGTATGAGATGTCTATTGGCAATATTTATATTCTGTATAACCAAATCCAATAACTAATATTTGCTAAGGTCTGCATACAATCCTATTAAAGGTTTATACTTCGTTCAACATTTGAAATCGTAGTTTACCCATACCATTGAAATCCTGGAAAGTTGGTAACCAACAAATGACATTCAAATAGCAGTATGCAGTTAAACAATTTACAAGTATTCAAAATATTTAGGAACTTTAAATATCTGAATCAATTAATCAAAGAAATTGTTATTATGACCTTGCAAGTAAAAAAACATTTATTTTCACATAACTGACATAAAGAAATCATTATATTATTCAGTCTTAATTTTCACTTTACCATTTTAATAATTGATAAACATTCTTTTTCAGACATATCAGCATCTGACTTCTTGAAAGATCAAGTAAACCAAGCTCTTGACTCTATGCCAGAATATGTCTCCGATCTGTTCATAGAAGCAACAGGAGTAAAACAATACATGGAAGATCCATCCTGTAGCAGGAGTAGTGCCCCTTACTTTCCATCAACAGACGGATGGAATAAAGGTTAGTTCTTTTATACTAAAGGTCCATTGCATATTGAAGTCTGTCCCAAAACAATCTGATTTGTAGCTTTATAGAGGTCGCAATACCATTTTATTTTTACTCAAAAGTGATAAAGTTTCAAGTTAAAACTTTTGCAATGTTATATGCTTTTCTGGCTCTTTAATGACTATTTTGTTATAATATAATGGAAAAAAGGGGTCAGCTGTATGGAATAAAATGAAGAAACTCAAAACAAAGAAACATTGATCTTTATTTCGATTCTTCAATTTTCATGCCCAAAAAGGACTATACAAATAAGAGAGAAATTCCACAATGCTTTTCCAATGACAAACCTGGTATGAAGGATTGTTTTGAAATTTTTTTCAGCTACCTGCATTTTTTGTAGATATTTGTCTTAATCAATGTTGCTTTTTTTCCAGAATGTCCTTTAGACATGACACTACCAAAGATACCTAACAATGTCCCTGTAACCTGCCACATACCAGATTATTGCACAGGAGTAGAATGTTGTGTGGATATTGAGTTTATTAAGAAGTCCTTCCACTTCTACATATTGTTAGACGGATGTCAGTACAGAATCAAGGCTGGAATAGATCATTTTGGAGTTGATGAAGCTTTCTTTTCATTTGACAGTGGTAAGTGTTTTGCCTTATTAGGGCCCAGCATCAATAAACACAAAATATCCCAAAATATTTTTTGCATGATTTTGCATATAAAATTAAAAATCTATAAGAAATAACCTGGCATTGCCTGACATGACACCAAATTAGGTGCCATCTTGTTTGATCAATTTTCTGTATTCTGCTAATTAACATTGTATCAAATTATGAGTGTTTAGTTCATTCACAAAACATCAAAAACGTCCAATGTCACAATTTGTACAAAAATCAGGAAAGAAGAATTTTCAGTTTTTTTACTATTAAAAATTAAGAAAATATGACACAACATTAATTAGGAACATGCAGTTGTGGTTGAGTAATCAATTATATGAATTTGTGATAACTCATACTGTAGTAATGTGTGAAATTTATTACATTTTCCTTTTTCAGGTATGGTGAAAAATCTTAAGTTGGGCAACATTATGTTTTTAGAGTGAGTATTATAGATTTAGGTATTTAAAATGGCTGTTCTGATTTAAACCACTATAAATTTTATTTTAGTAACATAAATAAACTGATCTTATATTTTATTTTATTCATGTTATGTTGTTCATTTTCACTGGTAATGATATGATTTTATCTTCTTTATAAATGTAGTTTTGTGATTCTTTTTGTTGACAAATCAAATTCTCTTGCAGTTTTATGGTGATTGATCTACATGCAGAAAAGAAGTTCATAGTTAGTATGAATGCCAGTGTCTGTTTAGAAGAAGGAAAAGCTTGTGACATAACCTTAGAAATTGTTAAGGACCTGTATCTTCCAAAAATTGCTTGTGATTGGAGTGTCAGTTTTAACAATTTCTCAGCCTCTGATTTCCTGACTGAGCAAGGACTTTCTCTTCAGAGCCAATTGACAGACATTTTAGTTAAGCAGATTTTAGAAAAACTTGGTATAGCTGAATACCTACAAGATCCACAATGTGACATTAACAGTCAAATGTACCAATCACTGCCAGGAGATTCTGTCGGTTGGAGAGATGGTAAGTATATTTAATATTTATTATGTTTTGATGTGTTCAAAGGTGGGTGTAATTGAAAAGTACTGTAGTTGTAAAAGAGAGGCAAAAGATACCAGAGGGACATTAAACATCATTACTTGTAAATAAACTGACAAGTCTATGGCTAAACGGCCATGTAATTTTAGTTGTTGTTTCAACAAAGGTTTCAAAGGAGTAGATATAAACAGAATCATTGCTTTGTCTTAAAATGACAAAATAGTTATTTTCTTCAATCATTTCCATATCATGTAAATTTAATTAATAAATGAATAGTATTATACAAGTTTGCGGGTAAATGAGGTGCAGATTATACACAAATGAGGACTATACACATCCAAATACAGTAGTTTGATCATCTTTTAACCAATAAGGACTCTTATACATTTAGTAATAAGTAAATTATATATAACCAATAACCATGTTAAAAATTTGCTAATTCAGATCAACATCTATTTATGAGAATAAGACATCATGTGCTATTGCTTATATCTAAACATAAATAGAAAGATTGCATAATAAGACAGATTTATTATTTTGACCTTTTCTCCTCTTCTCAATGTAAGGAGTTTGAACAATGTTATTTGATATTAAGGCTTTGTTGCTTATTTTAGAATGTCCTGGAGGACTAGGAAACTTAACAGCACTGACTCCATTATCTATAGCCACACCTAAGGGATACGTCTCATCACGTTGTACTTACATAGACTTCTGTTTATATATACCATTACTGAGGACGTCACTTCATGCTTACTTTGACCTCAACATGTGTGAAAGGTCATTCAAGATTGGAATAGAAAAGCTTGTCATTGATCTGGACTTTCTGACATACGCCTGGGGTAAGTTAAATTTAAGAAGTCTTGTTTTATTGTCTACTTGTACAATTTTGAATGAAAAAAAACCACTTTTAATAAGTTTTTTAATTAATTTTCTCTAGTTTTATATATAACCTGATGAATCAAACAATAAAAAGAAACCCAGTTAAAATTATTTTATTTATTTTGAAATTTTATTTTACAGGACAGAGAGATACCAAGGATTTGTTAGATGCCTATATATTTGAGTGAGTATATGCATAGATAATAAGTACTGTCCAAATTATAATTGTATGTGGGGTGAGCTGCTTGAAATTAAAAAAAAGGGGAAAGATGCTTGTATCTTTGTTAAAAACAAGAATCTTAAACATTTATGTGGAATTCTGATTTTTAAAAATTTTTATGTGTCGGCTCAAATCAAATGCAGAAAAAGGTTAACATGCAATACATGGTAACACATGTTTATTTTAAAATGCTAAATATCTGAGTCTTGCTTTAAATCGGTAAAATTGATATAAATACACTAAAAGAAGAATATTCTGTTTAAAAATATCTAATTGTGGGTAAATAGAAGCGTACAAATGCTGCAAAACCTATATTAAAAGAGGGAAGATAAAATTATGTTAAAGGAAATATTTTTACCTTTTTTTGAAGGACTTTTAATATTGGCCAATTTGTATTACAGTTTCCTTGTTGACTACAATGAAGTTGATGAGTATTTCCGTGTAGACCTGAACATGAGTATGTACTTAGACAGAAGTCAGCAGTACGTAACCTTTGAACTCTTCAAGAGACAAGAACTACCAATTCCTGTCTGTGACTATGATACAAGTTATGGAGTACCAGGTATTTCTTATGATATTTTAAAAATCCGTAAATGAGGAATGATATGACTTTTTACCTTTAGCAGATCTATATTTTTGAATGTATAGACAAATAAAATAGCATGTGTTTAGAGGTGATTGAGGACGTTTTCACAGATCTTCAATGTACAGTTTAATGAAAATGTGTTTTCTTTAGTTTTTACTAATAAATAAATATATTAAACTATCTAACCTTCTTTCTGACTGTCCTAATTGATAAGACTTAATTTTTTCGAACTTTAAAGTTTGAATTTTATTGTTACTTATATTATTTCTATTACAAATTTGGACTAGAATACAAATTAAAAATCTTTTTCAATATGATAATATCAAACAATTCAAACAATTAATAATCTACTTACTTTTTTAGGATTCAACTTAAACAGTTGGTATACTTATCAAGGCTTACCACAAGGTTCCTTACTTACACCTGCTAAGGCTTCAAGCCTACTGGAATTTCTGAAAATTGGTGAAATGATGTCTCCCACGCAGTGTCAACCATCTGGAGATAAGTACAGTCCATCTGTTGCTGGATGGAAGGATGGTAAAATTATTTCTCCCTTCATTTTTTTTAATTATAAGTATAGTTGAAATAGAAAAATGAGAAGATACAAAGGGAATAATCAAAATCATGAATAAAAACAAACAAGAATAATTCTACAAAATAAACCCCAAAGATTTGTTAACATAAACCCTTAAAAAAGTGAGTGAACTCTGGGAAGGAAGGAAGTTCCTGATCCACAAGTGGCACTGATCACTTATGAATTATTTTTGAAAGGTAAACAAAATAACAACCTGGCATACAAGGGTATCCACTTCATGGACTCTACCAAGAGGATGTACACAGGCATTCAATCACCAGAATGTTAATAGTTTATAATAAAATGCCACAGCTTTTTGATATGTATTTCTTCAATGTTTTACATGTGAAAGAACCCTAATTTTGTCAGAGTTAAAGCAGAATATAAGCATTATAAATCAGTTTGTAAATTGAAATGAAAAATAAAAATGAACATCAATACTTTATAAGATATAAGTTTTTATATTCATGATTTTCAAATATTTTTACAGCATGTCCACTTGATGTTCCCATGGCAACACTCCATTCCTCATCAGTAGGATCCATTGCTGATGTGTGTACAGCTGTAGATTTCTGTTCTGATGTTGATTTCCTGGGACGTCCATTCCATACATACATTGACCTAGATCCATGTACAAACATTGGCAAAATTGGCATTGAACGATTTAGTTTAAGTTTAGATTTGTCTGATCCAACCATTTTTGGTAATTATAATTTTTTTCATTCACTACTAAGCTAATGATCCCTTTTTAACCTTTGTCCCTTTCTAACACTCATCAGAAAAAGAGAAAGAAATCTTTGTGCGTACATTTTCATTTGATAAAAAAAAAACTATAACATGTCCTTTTGATATTGAAGATTGTTTGTAAATTATGGAACTTTGCCTCATGTTATTTCTGGTGATTTGTTTGTTTTAAAAACCTTCAGTTATAGATTGAAAGCTATTATAAAAGATTCCTTGTTTCCAATCCTTTGGCAAAGACTTGTCATTTGAAATTATAAAACTTTTGCATATTTTTTCAACAATAAAAGATTAGAATTCAACTTTTTGCTGAAGTTAATTTTCTGTTTATTGTTACAGGTGTGGAGAAAAAGTTTAATTTGAAAGGAGTTGTAAAGTTGACGTAAGTAAAATTTTAATTTATTCAATCATCAAAACTTATTATACAGAAAAAGTAGTGAATTTATCTATTATTTTTTTTTCATATGTTCACCAAAAAAATGTTGATAATTTTACACCATTTTTTCGAAATAATACAATTTTAAAATACTCTGCCTTTGTGGTCTCATTGGTCATTGCATCATCTGTATTATGATTATTTGTCTTACAGATACAAAATAGAGAAATTTCCAGTAGAGCGTCAATACAAAGTGAACCTTAAAGTCCAGATATGCTTCAACAGTTCCTCATTATGTGAGATAGAAATGGATGCCTTCACTGATGCTATGATACCATGGAGACAATGTGCTTGGAATCTGACGTATTCAACATCAGGTAAAGGAACATTTATTTTATGTGCCTTTGATTTAATTTACCAAGGAAGTCTTTGGTTAAAGGTTCTGCTAGTTATGTACACAGATGGAAGAGGTCAAAGATTTTAAAGATTAGAATACTGTTGTAAAAAGAACTTGATCAAGAAAAAATGTGAACTTTTTATCAGCTACAGATGAATAGTATGCTTTTGGTACCAAAAAGTCATCAGATTTTAGAAGTTTTAAGTATACTTTGGTACCAAAAGTCATCAGAGAGAAAAATGTATTTTTTCAGACTCCATATTTTCTTGTATTTCATCTGCACAAAATAACATTGTATTTTATTCTTGACTGTCACTATTAAAGATTGAATTATTGTTATATTTGCAGGATTTTCATTGGCTAGTCACCTGACCAGTATTGGTAAAACATCAGGACAGACTTTCACAGCACAGGAGAAGACTGGTCTGTTCAACTTACTTGGAATAAACTCCTATGTCTTGGGAACACCTTGTGCAGTGGCTGATTATTCACCAATTGGTGCTGAGAGATGGCAAAAAGGTAACGTTTTACTGCTATGTCTTAGGAGTGATTTTCTCTGTCCTCTAAATGGTTGATCTCATTTTAAAATCATGGTAAAAAATGCTCATGTTGAAGGTTTTTTCCCCAAAAAATTTAAAATTTAGTTTATTTGTATTTTCATTGTGTCATATTCAAGTTGAGTCATAGTTATTGTGTCCCATTGATATTCTATGGCAAGTTCAACTTAAAAACATATTTGACAAGATCAAAATATAATTGAACCTTTTTGCATGAGAAATTAATTGCAAAAATAAGCGAACTTAGAGATTTTCAATTTTTATAAAATTCACAGATTTTGACTCCATTTTAAAGGGAGATAATTATACAGAATTATCTATCCTCACTTACCTGTTGAAGATTGTTTGTTTACTTTTCAATAAATTCATGTCTTAGGAACACCATTTCCTTCACCTTTCATTGAAATAAGATGGTGCAGGTAGTAGTTTATTAAGATTTGTTCGACTCTAATTTGAAAAATATATTTTTCGCAGATTGTGCAGCAGACGTTACCTTGCCAACACTTCCTGCCAATGCAGCCTGTAACATCCATGATAAGTGTACTGCTGTAGATTGTTGTATGTACTCTGATTTCCTGCAACAAGGTTTCCATTCATTTGTTGAATTGGATCCTTGTAACCACAAACTACAATTTGGTATAGAAAGGGTTTATGAAACAGTTGATCTCAATGGATATGCTTTTGGTAAGTTCCTTTTTTTTGTAAAAAATCATTACAAAGTTGCTAACTTGTGATTATAGTGGTCAATATTTTAGAAAAAGGTAATATTCTGATATAGTTTTACAAACTTGTTGCCAATCAAGTGACTTAAATTTTAATAATAACGAAACTTTTTTGATACAATGCCCCTGTTGTAAAAAATCAGGAAAATTAGTATCTGATAAGAAAAAGTGGTTCAACAGAATTAAATCTTGAGCTCTAATTTACTCCGAGCTAAAGACTTGTTAAGAACAAATGTATGGGTCTGAAGGTTTTTCTTTATTTTGTGCAAATTTGATACCAGATCTTGCTGTGCAAAAAATGTGTTTGACTTGATTTATTGATTTTATGTCACTTTGTTTGTATTTTGCTGTTTGATAACTATGAATTTAAAAAAAAAATTTATGATGCAAGTATTTTAAAGGGAATGTTTAAGGAGATCTGATCATAACAGTTTCTTGAAAAAAAGATCTGTTTAATTGTAGGTGTTGAAGAGACGAAGACATTGATGAATGTTGTCAGACTCACGTAAGATATTTGACGTAGATAACATCTTTATTGGATCATAATTTCGTGAAAAACCAGGCAAAAAAGCATTTCCCCCTAAAGATATAAACTATATCTAAACAATTTTGAAAGGTTTTCTATAACAAGTTAAAGAGTTGTCACCATACAATACCTACACACAAGTAGAATTCTTTGATGACTGCTAAGCATCTTTGCTGTAATGGAATTAATTCTGAGATTTTAAACTTAAAATTTCCACAACCAAATGGGGAGGAGAAGAGGGATTTTATATCATCTTTGATATAATAAAAACTGTTTGCCTTTTTTGAGACATACTTGAAAATGGAGCATGAGATAATTATTTGAAAAAAAATATCTGAGCAAGATATTGATAAAAATAATGATTGAAAAATAAAAAAGATGGTATTGCTAATTTTTTAATTGATTTGCCAATAGTTAGGAATAAACCATAACTAATTTAATTGAAATAAGAATTTTTACAGAATACAGGAAGAAACAAAAGAATAAATCCCTTCTTGGAACATTGGACCTTGCTGTCAAAATAACCATGAAAACATTTAGGAATATTGTTCTCTTAAAATATTTCTTTAAAATAAATGGATGAAAAATTGATGTTTGTATATGATATTTTCAGATATACAATCACAAATCTACAGTCAGCTGGAAAATACCAGTTGGATATGACAATGAAGATATGTTTTGAAACATCAGGGTCATGTGACTTTGAAATGACCATATTCAGTGGTACACAACTTCCTAAACAGTATTGCTTCACTGGTTCAACTTTCTTTGATTCAGGTAAGTTTATTCAATTTTGTGATCTCTTTTTAAATGGTCCAACTTGTGTATTTTCAATTGCGTTGAAATTCATGCTGCAAATCATGTACGCAATGCTGCTACCAGATAGATCACATAAGTTTGGTATGGGTACTTCAATTTAGTGCTTTTTACACCTCAGTTACTGAGAAACATGTGAAACACAGTTAATATTGTAAGTGCAATTATTTTCAGAACATCTTTGCAGAATCTTAAATATGATAACACTGAATAAGGGTGCTCCTTTTTACTGTACTTCAAATTAAGAAATTATTTTGTTCTTTTATTATTGGATTATTAAACAATTTATAAAATAAGGCATACAAATAATGATATCAAAATTAAGAATGCAAGGTTTTCACCTTTGCCAAACCTGTTTCGTTGCAATTTTGGCAAGATTAATAATACTTCAAAAATATCTGATTTTACAGTATTTCAAAATGTGAAATAAATAAAGATGACTTTCATGTACATTAGTTTATTGGAATTCTCATTTACATAAATTTGCATATTTATTTTACAGCATTTTCATTGGATAGCTTTTTGCTGGGTGAGAATCAAGCAAAGGTTGATCCATTACCATCAGGGACAACAACCAAACTGTTACAAGATACTGGAATCAGTGACTACCTCCAAGTAACTGCATGTGACCACTCTGTCTCACCGTTCACCACAGCTAATGGCAGACTAAATGATGGTAAGAACATGACTCTTGTTTTTATCAGAATATTTGTTATTATTTTTGATTGATTTTTTATTTTCAACTTCAGTTTGTATGGCCTATGTTAAATTTGTGTGAATTTAATTCTTCATGTAAAAGTATGTAAGTATTTTAAAGTAATAAAAAGATGTTTGGCACATATTCATGTGCATATTTTAAAGTATAGTTAGTACTTATTTGTTTTTCAGAGTGTGGTAAACTTGAGAACTCCGTTACTCTACCAGCAGACGTTTCATTAAACATCCAATCAGATTGTACCTCAGTTTCCATGTGTTCTGACATTGGGTTTATTGATAAGAAAATCCAGTCTACATTGAAACTGGATCCCTGTACATATGAAATCACTCTTGGCATTGAGACAATGGAGACGACTGTATCCTTGTTACAGTTCCAGTGGGGAAAACCACAATCCTTTGCCTTACAAGGAGGACTTAGAATGGAGTAAGTTTAGTCTGTGGAAGAATATATTTTTTTATTTGGAATATTTTTTGTGTCACCTGTAACATTAGTTCTGAAATCAAAACTCTTTAGAGTTATATTTTGGTCCCTGGCAGAATAAGTGACATAAACAAATGTTGTATCTAGTGATAAGGTTATAAAAGGCAAGACATATAACTGTCGTTTTACCATTTATGAGGATTTTGTAATCTACCAACAGTAATATAAAACCAACAAAATCAAAACCTTGCTACTGATTGTATACTATATTATTGATAACCTGGCTTAGCCAACTTTAGAGTCTTTTGTGCTACAGTTCTGGTTTTTTTTTTACCTTACTTATATTCCTTTTTTCAATTTTTTTTCCAGCTATGTGATCCATGATTTAACTAGTGAAGGAATGTACCTGGTATCTGTTGACATGGGTCTGTGTATGGAGACTTCTGACAGAGACAGTTGTGATGTTAAACATACAGTATTAGATAATGTCAAACTGGCAAAGAAGTCCTGTAATTGGAACAATGGATTTGCATTCTCTGGCAATCCTAGTAAGAAAAGTTAAAGTTTTGTTATAATTTTTTTCATCTAATTGCTATTCACAAATGATTCTATTACGATTTTTTTACTATAATTGTAAAAAAATTCAGATTATATACATTATATATGTTTATGTGTCTATTATTTTTCATCTATAATATGACCTTTAAGTTTGTCAGTAGTACATGTACCAGCATTGATTAAAGAAAAACATTTGTATATATAATAATTTTAATTAAAGCATATGTAGAATATATTAAGAATTTCAATGTAGAATCAATTTTAGCCAAACAGTAAGAACTAAGATATTTTTCTTAATTAATTATAGTTTTATATTTCATTTTTTAAAGACCCATTTCTTTTTTTTCAAGAAATCTGACAATATTTTTCATTATTTTAGGTTTTGATTTGACAACCTGGCTATCAACCAACAGTTATACAGACTCAAATCCTTTGTCAGAACTTGTCGTCATTGAACTTGAAAGATACTTACAGTTTGAAGATTATCTGCAGCCTAGCCACTGTGTGGCATCTTCTGCTCCGTATACACCCGTCAACTCTGAAGGCTGGGCTATTAGTTCAGGTAATATTATATACAACTTAGCCATTATGTGGAATCTCTCGTACACCAGTTAACTTTGGTGGACAAATGTATATTGTTTAAATTAGAAGTACATGCATTGTTTGTTCACAGTTCTACTTACATTAGTTAACATGTAAAATACTTGATGGTATTTCATTAGAAGGTTGCATTGTCATAATTCAACTTTTGTCTTACTTTTTTGTGTAGATTTTCTTGTTGTTTTAATAAATTGAAAAATTATTAGCCTGAGTGGTTTGGTCTTCAAGAATGTCCTCGAAACGACTTTCTGTAATTATATATGCATTTTTTTGTCAGGATGTCAGAATGCACCAACACTCACTACGTTGCCTGGTTCTGGTATTGTATGTAACCTTGGTGACAGCTGTACTAAAATTGACTGCTGTGTTGACATTGCCAAGTTAGATACGACCTTCAGAGTTTATGCAGACCTTGATGTGTGTAGTAGGGAGTTTACAGTTGGTGTAGAGAATTTCAACAGGACTATATCCTTGTATAGTTTCCAGTATGCACAAGAGGATACTTTCTCCTTCGGGGGACTTGTTAATATCAAGTAAGAACTATATTTACATTGAATTTGAGATTTCATTTCATCTTTTAAGATAAGATTATTTGTAAAGCTGTCATTTTATATTTTTTGGGTGTTATTTCAAATCAAATATTTCTACCAACCCCACTTTCAGACATTGTGAACATATTTTTTTCCTTATTTTGATAGCTCCAATTTGTAGTAAAAAAAGGACAAATAATTTTCAAAATTTATGGATGCATACTTTCTGAATAGGATATTGACAGTATTTGAACAAAAATTGAATAAAACAATTTCTGTTCAAAAAGATTGTTTTATTTTTAATATGCAGCTTCACTCAGTGACTGAGCATGTAATGTTACCTTCCTTCCAAAATCCAGCAGGTTTTAAGTTTTATTCCCCCTATTTTTCAGATACAAAGTAGTGAACTACCAGAGTGAGAGAGTGTTTGTAGTTAACATGGACATTGAAGTTTGTTATTCTGCTACTGGACCATGTGCAGTACAACACACTGTATTGACTGATGTAAAGTTACCCAAATCTTCGTGTAACTACAGCCAGCCATATGCCATTCCTGGTTAGTACTTTTAGATTGAAAATTAACTTTCAATGTTTGGGATAGAGGCTATTACAGGAAAAAAATGTCTGGGAGGTTTGGACACCACATGATGTTTCTTTCTGTAGATGATGGGAAGGACTCATTAGAACAATTATGTTACAAATAAAAAAAGAAATTGTGGGTAGGGATGTATAAAAAATTGTTGTCAAATACCCTTGTACATTTTTTTCCCTGGCAAAGCCATAATTTAGAAAAATTGGAATGGGAGAACTTTTTTTTTTATGAGTATGAATGTTTTGTGCTTTACAAAAAAAATCATTCATTTCCATCTTTTAATAAGACAACTTCATTCAAGAGGCCGGAGACCAGGAAATAATTTTAAATATTTCTCTGTTGGTAAAATATCACAGACTAAAAAAAAACATATTTGAATTTAAATATGCTTATACCTAAATCCTAATTGTAGTACTTGTACTGATATTCTAATGATCTTTACAGATTTCTCATTGGTGTCTTACATGAGTGAGTTGGATGTAAACACTAATGTCAATCAGTTACCAAGTTGGGCTGTTGACTTACTGATGGAAGAATTAGGAATAGCAGGTTTCCAAAAAGATCCTCAATGTGACTTAACAAGCTATTCTGGAGCTCTATCCAATGGATGGG
The DNA here is from genome assembly GCA_037788925.1 of Mytilus galloprovincialis. Classification (NCBI taxonomy): domain Eukaryota; kingdom Metazoa; phylum Mollusca; class Bivalvia; order Mytilida; family Mytilidae; genus Mytilus; species Mytilus galloprovincialis. The sequence continues at coordinate 44,282,142 of CM075342.1, read as the reverse complement.
ATTCAACAGGTAAAGTTTTTACATCACAAAAGTAATCTCATGCTATACCTATAAATGGAGTTTGAAATCTATTACAAGAAAAAATTTCAGCTACAAACTGTAATTATCTTTTAAACAGAAACATTGACGACTTAAAAAGAAGCAGTTGCTGTAATAAGACACCACATGTTTAAAAGAATGAGTTGATTGAAAGACTTCATGTTAATATAAAAAAAATCAAAAAATCTCATGCATACAATACTCAATAGTTGGTGATGGGTTCATAAGGCCAACTCAATCCAAGCAATTAAAAATGGTTATATTATCTGCTTTCTAAGCTGGTACACAGAATTGAAAAATATAAGCAAAGACTGGTCCACAATTTTGTAGTCATAATAATGTGTCCAGATGGGATGATGGGGATTCCTGAGAACAGTTACCTTGTGAATGAGCACTTTGAAAAATTGACCCAGCATGTCAGTCTAGTTCAAAGAAGGGTTCAAATTTTTAATAATACATGGGTGTTATATGCATATACTATTTGCCACATAATGTAATTATCAATTCATTGTTGTCGACAACAATTTGTAAGTACATTTTCAACAAATTACTTTCCAGCTTGTGGAGAACTTATAACACTACCACAGTTACCAGCCTATACAAGATGTAGGTTACCAAGTTACTGTACTGGTGCCCAGTGCTGTTCTAACATTGGATATCTTGGGAGAAAGTTGGAAGCCTTTGTCTTGGTGGATCCATGTAGTTATTCTGTCAGTATTGGACTGGAGAAAAGAAATATCAATGTAACATTACTGGAGTTTACACAAGGCAGTTGGCAGACGGTCACTTTAGGAAATTTACTCAGGCTACAGTAAGTTTTTTGTGATGAAACACACATTGGCTTTTGTTTATTGTGTTTATCAGGTGTTATAAACATAAAGTCAAAGGTAAAAAAATTTGATCTGAATAAAGCTGTGAAGCATACTGTTTGTTGTCTTTAGCAGCATCAACAATGCCAAAAACAGTATGCTTAACAGCATAAATGGTAAGACAGATCAGTGTCAACAGTTTTTTATTTCAGCTAACAATTATCTGAATAGCTCTTCGAAAATTTTTGTTTTTACAAGATATCAAAAAATTTATAGAATCATATCTGCTTTCAGCTTAAGGACAGTTTTGTCCTTTAGGAATTTTTTTTTTAATATGTTGTACAGCATTCATATTATATCATTTTATATTCTAGGTACAAAGCAGAGGAGTTGACAGCTGAGAAAGTTTACTTGTTGTACATGACGATCAGTATATGTTTTGAAACTGTCGGAGATTGCCGTTATACTTACACTGTATTTGATGGAGTAAAGATTCCTAAACAACCGTGTGACTGGACGGGAGGATATGCTATACCAGGTCTGTAGAATGACGTGCTTCACGCATTACACTTAGTTCTTTTATAACTTGCTTTTGTAAAACTTAATTTAAACTTAGAAAAGTGCAATTAAACATTAATAATGGTGAGTATTAATTCAATATTTTTATGTTTATTCATAAAATTGTTTTAATTTAAAAATGCACTTAATTTTTTTTATAGGGTTCAATTTGAATTCTTACCTAACTGGACAAGGATATGCCACAAGTACACCACTGAATTCATTAGTATCCTCACAACTCTTGGAATACCTGGGAGTAGCCAGTTTACTGAAAACAACAGCTGATCAGTGTCAAATGTCAGATCCAATGTATACATCTCCAACTAATGGCTGGACAAAAGACACAGGTAATTGAATTAAACTGAAAGGAGGTTCCTTATGTAGGTCAACTTAATATGTTTCTTGCATTAAAGAGTTACAGAGACTAAACTTAGCAGTTAAGTTTGAGAATTAGAATAAGCCTGAAAAAAAAATTGGCAAATAAATGCTTTCCATTGTAAATTTAGGTCTAATTGTCTATTTACAGCTTACATGAAGTAGAAAACATAAATCAAACAAAAAACGAATGTCTTCATTTCATCTTTTCACTTGGTTTTCTTAAATTGAGGAATGTTTTTTGTAATAAAACCCAGCTGCTTTTAAGCTTTGTGCACACTCAATTCAATAGAATTTAAAACTAAAAAAAATCTTGTTAAAGAATTTTATGCTATGCCATTTTTTCATGAAACTTAAACAATTAAAATGAATAAATTCATGCTTTTGATTTACAAATAGTAGAGAAATGACTGGAAAACTACTCAGCCTAGGCTAATAACTTAAATGTGTTTCTGACAAGGGTTCCAAATTTAGAGAACAAGAATGAAAACTTTGTAACTCCTCATCCTTATTTTCACATCTATTTTAAACTGAGTACATTTTTATATTTCAGGTTGTACATCAGCAGTAACTCTACCAACTCTAGGAAGTAATAGTGTTTGTCACTTATATGATACCTGTACTGGTATATCATGTTGTCTACATTCTACAACTGTTGATAGAAACTTCAATGTCTTCCTCAAACTGGATCCCTGTACACAGAAACTAGACATTGGTATAGAAAAGTACCAGTTTGACTTTTCACTCTACACCTTCACATTTGAGACGACACAGTATTTCCATATTGACAGAGTTATTGAAATTGAGTGAGTACATGTGTTTTTTCTTTCATTTAAATTCTCCCTCGTCCTGCTCATCCGAATTTAAAGTATTTAATCTCTAAATTCAATAGGCTATAAACAAGACAAACACAGATATAGGATTAGTTGCTCGCAGCAACATCTTATTTTCTCTTGTGATACAATATTTTATTTTACTTTATTGTACATATTTCTTTGATTGAAACAATATATAAATACATGACATATAACATTGTCTCTCTTTCGCATCGTTTCTTTTTCTTCGGCTAATACCTCCAACGCCTGTACGTGCAGTAAACATAACAGCAACTGCATATATACCTATGTGACCAACTTCAATTCGACGTAACTGCGAGCACCTTTGATACTAATACTTTTAAATGCCAAACTTTATATATGACACTTAACCCATTTTCATCTCAATTTTATTAATGTTTTGAGTATCTGCAATTTATTTAGATGTGTAAGATACTGATTGATAGTTATATTCAGCTTAGATAGAAAAGTTATTATTGAGTCTGAACTCTTTCAGGTTGCACTTTGTAACTACAGCTGTTTCCCAAACCACGCCTCTTTTGGGGAGATTTAGAATATTCATAGATAATTAATTTTGTTTACATGCTGGTTCCCAGTTCTGATCTGTAGGTTGCATCTCATAGAGACATAACTTGTGAATGTTTACCAGTAAATATAATGTGAATCAAGGCTTTCAAATGGTCATATGTTCCGGTCATTTGTATAATGTCCGGTAAAAGTCCAGCTTGGCAAAGCATGAAACGGTCATCTACTTTTTTTCCAAGGCTTTTTCGGTCATTTTAACATAATTCACGATGTTTTTGACCCAACCTTTTGCCTTTAACATCCACACATTTACGGCTATAAAAGTGACATGATGATTAATTACTATCAAAACAACCCTTTCTTCAATACTTCTAATTTTAATCAAGGCTAATTAGTTGTTGGACAGCTGAAATCTACCTGTTCAGGTGACAGGTAAACTATTTTCAGTGACGGATATCGTAAAAATTATCGGTCTATTCACAATTATTTTCTTACATTTCAGCGGTTTTTATCTAATTGATTTAGTCCAAAAGAATAAAATTATAAGAAATTAGTTTATCAACATGCTTTGATGAAAAATTTAAAAAGGTTTTAAATGAAAACTCGTCAGCACTACGTTGTATGAACTAGCACACGTGTACGCATATATATGCACAGGTGGGAAATTTAGTTATGCATCCTACATTTCTTCAAAAATGCTAAAATTAACATTGATACCTGTATCTAACGTTCATTTCAAGTATTTTGTTGAAGAAATAACGTGGAAAGAGCTTCTCCACTCAGATGTGCTTTGTAAGCGTTTATGTATCCATTTCTTTTCCATGTTTTACCATTGTCAAGTCAACATCCGGTTTAGAAAATATGATTTTAAAAACGCAAGTAAAGGTTCTGACAATGTCATTTTGCACAAATAAACAGTCTAAGGCAGATATGAGCAGGCTGATGTGAACACTATGAATGATGCACTGCCAATTCAACTGTTCACATCCGAACATCAAATTCATATCAAAGTAAAGTTAAAAATATTTTTTTTTTTTAATCTAATGTCAATCATTGGAATGGCCATCTGATTACCATAATTGCCTTTTGTGACTAAGTCTTAAGGGATTGAAATCGGGATCAGATATAAAATGTCTGGCTGGCTCAAATATTTTTTGGAAGCCCTGATGTGAATATTGTTTATATTGAAATTTGTGGTAACCCTACAGTCGAGGTAGCGGTAGTTAAGAAATTTAGTGTTAGTTTAAACTCTTAGAACTTCGGGGGATTTAACATTGAAAATATGCAGCACAGCCCTATCTTTTGACCTTTGAAAAAAATAGTAGTGCATATAAACTTCCATTCTAGGATTTTTTTCAAAACTTCACAGTAAAAGTGGTACAGTTTTAGCCGTAAAGGGAGTTCCTATGGGAAAATGAATTTTCAGTATTTACAGAAATGCAACCTTCAATCGAAATGTATTATTTTGAACAGTTTAAGACTGCATTGCATATTTTTCATCTTTCATATAAATATGTTATTATGGTTGTTTACATATTTTTACTCTATAAATATGAATATGAAACACTAAAAAAAAAAAGCATCATGTTTCTTATACTAATTTCTTAACAGGTACAAAATAACAGATTTGGTTGGTGAAATGGTCTATCTTGTGGATATGAAGGTCAAGATATGTTTCAACGACCCAACACCATGTGACCTCCAAGATACAATAGTACTGAATACCAAATTACCAAAGATGGTGTGCCCGTGGTTTAGAGGATATCCAGATCCAAGTATGAAACACTTATTATATTGCATTATAAATTCTTTTTAAAGATCATAAAGAGTTAATAATCTTTAATTAGAACCAATCATTTGGTGTTATAGATAAAAATGATAATTTTAATATGAAAATAGCTTGATAGTATTTAAAATATCTGAAAAGTTTTTTTTCAAGGCCATTTGCAAGGACATTGCAGAAAGAATTTGATATTTCAAGGACATTGCAAGTACATTGCAGAAAGAATTTGATATTTCAAGGACATTGCAAGGAAGTTTTAATACAATTGGTCCTTTATCATTCAGGTTGGTCCCTTAATCAGTGGTATTTGGACAATTCTTTGACACCAGGTTCTAACTTAGACTCCTCTGCAGTCTCATCCCTGATGGAGTCATCACAGATAGGAGAATATTTACTCAGTCCTATGATATCTAGAGATGATCCCTTTGGTACATATGCTGCTGCCTATCTTGGATGGAGTTCAGGTATGTGTTTTTTGAAAACAAATTTGTACCACTTTAAAACTACTGTTAAAAATGCACTTATTGGGAGTGTTTAAAAGAAATATTGGAGGATAGATATAAGTGATGTTTGATATCCTTGTGTGGTTGGGCTATTAATAGATTATGGGACAACATATACTGTAATATTTATTCCTGTGGAAATAATATTCCAGAACATTTTTTCCTTTTGGAACTTATGTTATGTAGGAACTTCTATTCTGTGACATACTGATGCCTATATCTAGAAATAAGAACATGTAATATTATACATCCAACCACAAATCTATCAATGTTTACATACCCCATTACCTTTCAGAGTGTACTGAGGCCCCTGTAACTCTTCTTCAAATGGACCAGTCTGTGATATCCTGTAATCTAGAGAGCACATGTCGTGGATTGAGTTGTGCATTAGACGTACCATTCATCAGTAAAACATTTGAATTCTATATGAGGCTAGAGCAGTGTGATTACATGTTAAAAGTTGGAATTGAACGTCAACAATATGAAAGAACACTTAAAGGATATCAATGGGGAGAATGGACTCATGTTGACCTAAATGGAATATTGAAAATGAGGTGATTAAATAATTTTATTACATTGGTTGCAATGAATTACATTGATTTCCCAGTTAGATAAAAACCGATAATTTCACATGTGAAATAAATGTGGTTCTTTCACTCTCTGATGTCATACAACCATAGGCGTTGTCAAGTCGTCGATAACAGGGGATCAAAACAAATTGTGAATGCGTAGAAAAAAGATATAGTTCCTTACATGTTTAACATTAGTTTCTTTTAAAAATGCCATTTGCTAATGTAATAAAAAGAATAACTAATTAAAAAATTCAAATATCGAAAAATATTCGACTTGTGACCGAAACAACACTGATAATTAACTCTGACATGCACTATGCGCATTCATGAATTAATGTGTTGTACGGTCACTCGTTGAATATTTTTCTCTATTTGAATTCTTTGATTAGTTATTCTATAAGTATATGTAATATACCATTAATTTTATGGTTTGTAGATTGAGGCTTATTTTTGTGGTTTGAGGAAAAATCATAACTGATTAAAATTAGCATTTTGTTGACCATTTTAGTTTATGGTTAATATTAACCTTGACATACTTGATCAATGATTATCAGAAATATCCCTCAAACTCTCACAATTATGAAAGATTTATAATGTGAGAATTATGTTTCTTTGACATGGTACAAGCTCCGTTTGTTCTATTAATTCATTGCATGTTGTATAATTATCCATAATGGTTTTGTACAAAGATAATAAATAAAAACTGTCTACAGTTGAGTATATCATCTATCACCTATATGCTTTGGTAAATTGTATGTATCATACACAACCAAATATTTTACTTTGTTTAAATTTGGATTTATGTAGGTAACTTTTTGAAATGCATTACTTATCGACTTTCTTGTATAAATAAATTGAATTATTTTCCAGTTTTGTTCTCCATGACTTGTATGCTGAGCCTGCATTCCTGATTTCTATGAAGCTGAGTTTATGTTGGGAAGCTACCCAGCCATGTGGAACTGTTTACAATATCTTTGATAAAGTCAGACTACCAAAGAAAGTTTGTGATTGGGACAAGAAGTTCCTTCAAAATGGTAAATATTCAGAAAATTGTTGTCAGTCTCATAGATTCCTTCTAACAGCTGAAATGAAATCAACGAAACTGACAAAAAAGGTGTACATAATAGATGTCTGTTTGTTCAATACTAATGCCTTTGACACAAAATTCCCCTCATAGAAATTGGATCAAACTTTACATTTTGGAATAATTAACTTAATCAAATAATGGAAGCTCATTTGCTTAAAAAAGTGGATCCAGAAGGAGGGAGAAAAAATGAATATAAAAAGATGAACTGGAAACACAGTGATTATTTATCTTAGCCTGGTGACAGTTTTATTTAATGGTACTTTAAAATAAATTTCGATGTATCCTTTTCAGACTTTTCACTGACTCAGTATAAGACTGACAATGGTATTTCTACATTGGATGAACATCATGTGTCAGATATTCTACGCTTGACTGGTATTTCACAGTACATGAAGAGGACCCCATGTAGTAGGACTGCAGCTCCTTACACAGGGGCTGATGCAAACAACTGGAAAAATGGTGAGTGATATTTTTAGTTGAAAACTGGAGAATATTTTCAGCAATTTTGAAAAGAAATATCAAAATACCACATTGCAAAACAGAACAAAGGCTAACAAATTAAATTAATGTAATGTAAACTGGTAATACAATTAATATATGGTTTCAATTGTAAGTAATAAACCTTGAAATAATTTTGTTTTGTTTTAGAAATTTAAAGAATTAAAATGATATTGTACTGATCTTAGATGAATACTTATTGTATGTAATGATAGAAGCAAAATATTTTTTATGCAGGCATTGCAAAATTTTAGAAATTTGTATTTAACAAAAATAATAAATATATTTGTGACAACAAAAGGTCAGCCAAAAATCACATCTTAGATTGACCTTAGAGCATACAGATGGTTGTCAAGTAACTACAAGGGGCAAGCTCTTTACTATAAAACACAAGCAAATTCTTTTTATTTTTAGATTGTGTTGATCCTGTTGGTTCTTTATTAAGTTTGGGTAGTGATACCACATGTCACCTTGACTCATCATGTACATCTGTCGATTGTTGTGTGGATTCTACAAGCCTTGGACTGACCTTTAATGGATATGTTAGACTGGATCCTTGTAACTACAAAATATATATAGGACTGGAGGGTATTGATTTAGACTATACACTCATAGACTTTGCTTTTGGTACAGTGCAACATTATGCCATGAATGAAGTTTTTAATTTAGAGTAAGTATATATAAGAAGTAAAAGTCTGTCAATTTTTGTTCTCATTGCATTGATTTAGGGAACAGTTTTAAGAAAATCATCTTTAAGAAACAAATAGAGCATGTTTTATGAAAATCAGAAATTTCTAGGAATTTGCACATCAACTTTTGTGAATGATTATGAGTTTGTTGTTAGATTAATCCTGCTACCTAAGGCATTTATTAAGGCTTAAGTATATATTTTATAACACATGAAGCAACCATTGTGGATGTCATAGTATGGCTAGAACCAGGAGGGGCCTGTGAGCTGTTAACCAATGAAAGCAACCTTTACCCTCAGTGCTCACAAGCGCTTTGATTATTTTTAATTTCAGTTTTGTGGTAGATGATCTTACAGCAGATAAAGTATATGTTGTTTCTATGAATATATCAGTTTGTCTAGAATCAGGAGGGGCGTGTGAAGTGTATACCCGTGTATTCCAGGATCACAGGTTACCAAAAGCTGAATGTGATTATGATTCACAGTTTGTCATTCCTGGTAAGTAAATCTGATCAATCCTTTATGTGTGTTTACACGATATGATTTTCCAATGATTTATTGCTTATAATTTTGTGTCAACAAAAATCAAACAATGAGAAAACTAGAATTGAATGTCACTTTGTTAACCATTGGAAAATCCTATCATGTGAACAGAATCCTGTACAATCAACCTAAACCAATACTGTCAGTACTAAATGATTTGAATTTATTTTCCAAAAAAAAACAATGTGTTAAAAAAAGATTCATATCTTGCCTCCCAGAAAAAAAAAACCATATATTCATAAATACTTTTCATACACTATAATAAACATACTCGAATATCTTTCAAATTTTTTTTTGCAAGGTATACAACAGGGGTTGAAGTCATAAAACTTTGCTGAGAGCACAGAAATCATGCTCGAAACATGAAATCCAGAATTTTAATTGGTTGACTTTGGAGTATGAGTACAAAAAAATGACTCTAAAGTTTTATGACTGCAAGGCCAGATGTTTAAAATAGCAATTTGTTTTTTTCAGGATTCAGCCTGAATGAATACTTAGATGATAAAAGTGTACCTACTAACAGTGTACCACTGGATGTCCACACTATTGCTCAATTGCTGCACGATACAGCTCTCGCACCTTACATGATGGATGATGCTTGTGATCAGAATGTTATTCCATTTTATCCCAATGATAAAGGATGGAACAGAGGTAAGAACACAGTCTGTAGTCATCACATGATTGTCATGTGACCAAACTGTCATACCATATTACTATCTGTGGTAATCGCTTGATTGTCATGTGACTGATAATACATTGAACTGATAGAATATAATATATACCCAAATATCACACTGTAAAGGATAACAGTATACTGCATAATATACTTATTTTTTTTTTTTAAAGATGAGCTAATATGAAGTTGATATTGATATTTTGGTGGAAAAGTTGATTATTATTAAAACTAGAAATTGATGTTATGTGAAATAAAAACCTAGTAAGGTTTTAATTAATTAAGTTAAAAAGTGAAGAATTAAAATGATAAATTGTAATATTTGAACTAGAGTGAATTAAAAGTTGATAAATTATGTAATTTAAAATGCTTTAAAATGAAAAAAAAAGTGATTGACAAAATTATCTTTGAAGAACTAGCGTTAGATATTATCCTATCAATTATCAAAAGTAAGATTATTATTTTTTTCATTAACCCTTTTCAGAGGACAAACATATAGGAATCTAAAAGAAATGTATATTCATTTATAACCTTAATACAAGCATATTTATTGTATACATCAGTCAGTTATAAATGTAAATAAAATTTATTCTGTTTTTTTTTTGCCGTCTTCAGCTTGTGAAGAATATGTAGAATTACCAGTGCTGCAATCTGGTACCATTTGTCATCTGTACAGCTCTTGTACTGGTGTCATGTGTTGTAGCAGCTTCCCAAGGATCAATAGGAATGTAAACACACAGTTAAAACTGGATCCCTGCAACCGTAAAATGATCATAGGCATTGAAAAGCTTGAAATTACCATCAGTTTGTTTGGATATACATATGGTGAAGTCAAAAAAGTAAAATTGCATGGAGTTATTGGTCTTGAGTAAGTACTAGTAGTCAAAGAATGAATTGTTAATGGACTACTTAATCCATCCCAGCTAATGATTTTACATATATCATTTACGATCCGTCACTTTAAAAAAGCTGGAATTTAGTATAAAACACTACAGCTTGAAGCTAAGGCAGCCTAGCCTGTTGATGTAAAAGAAAATTGAAAGTTCTCTTACACTCACAGAAAAAATGAATTTAAAAATTTCAACTTTAATCTTGGCTAAAGAAGTGCAATGTAGGAAATATAAGTTGCTTCATTTGTGATACACACAATATAAGGACTATTTGTTTCAGATAAGTGAATGTTTCAAAAAATATAATTTCAGGTTCAAAATTGATAATCTTGAAGCAGAAAGGAAGTTTATGGTAGATTTAGAGATGAGTATTTGTATGGAGACAAATGGAACATGTGAAATAACTGTCCCTGTCCTGATAAGTACAGCCCTACCAAAGGCACCATGTGATTGGAAGAATGATTATGTTCAAGCAGGTATTTAGAATTCAGGATGATTTAGCATAGAAAGTAAAAATACAAATGATATCAGTTTCAGCTGAAGTCAACTCATTTCAAGCTCAAAGGTTTGGAAAGCAAACTATGTTAAAATCATAAAAACCAAAAGCACTTCAGTAAAATAACCAATAACTTAGTAATCTGGATACCAAACCCAATGAAAATGTTCGAAAGTTCCAAATGTTTCTTGTCTTTATGTACCAAAGTGGGATTCAAAAAATTCTTTAACCAACTTTTATTACTTATAAATCTGTATTACAGTGGGAAAAAATGGAGAAAAAAAAACCACAGTTGTTAAAGCAGCACAATTAAAACATTTTTATGGCTTTAATGTGTGTTTGATAATGGAATTTCTTGTTATTGAATTGCCAAAGAATAAAATGTCTTTTGTTTCAGATTTTTCATTCCTTGGTTTCCTGAATGAGAAAGGTATAGGTGTGAATGATAATCTGGATACTAATCAACTGTCTGCCCTGATAGAGAGGTTAGCCATTGGAGATTTCTTGATGGACACACAATGTAGTAGTGCTGTGTCTCCTTACAGTGGACATTCAAATGGATGGACTAATTGTAAGTTGTTGTGTGAATATTTTTGTATTGGTAATTAAATTAACCTGACCCATGTTATTCAATGCAATTTATTGGGTACTTGGAAAATGAAGTTAAAACATGATGTGTTTATGTATAACCACTCTTGTTAAGAAAATTACATTATTTGTATATGGTGCATGAATCTTTTGGTTAAATTAATATCCTAATTGGGAGTTATATTCTTTCAATATGGTTATAATTGTAGCTAAACCAATAAAATATATGGGCAAAGTATCTGCTTCAAGTCATACAATTTCCATCCTATGCTTTATACAGAACAATGTTTAATTTTTAGTTCTGTTTGCAAAATTAATGCAAACTTTACTGTCAGTTTTGGCAAGCTCTTTGATTTTTCATGATGAACAAGTGTGGACTCAGATCAGTGTGTATAGTAATTGTTAAAACTTGTGTTGGTTTTTTGTAAAACAATATTTACTTATTTTTGTTGTTATTTTTCATTGCGTAAAAAAAAAGCTTTAAGATTACATACACAAGTTCAAATGAGCTGCAATCAGTACTTATAAATCCTCCTTTTGGTCATTTAACAACTTTTTTCATGATAAGAAAATCTAGGAGAATCAGGTCCTATTAATTTAATAATTATATACATTTAAGAGTGTAATTTTGCCTTTTTATATTAACAGCATGTGGACAGACTATGGCAACTCTTCCCACTATATCAGGTGCTGTATGCAATGTTGGCAGTGATTGTACAACTGTCTACTGTTGTTTGCCAGACACAAGAATCGGCAAAAGTTTTGAGACATTTGTGAAATTTGAGCCATGCCTGTTCAAACTAAGCGTTGGAATAGACAAACTAACATTCAGTACACTCTTATTTGATTATGAATGGGGTCAGCTGACTGAAGTTTGGTTGTTTGGATATGTCAGAATGGAGTAAGTATATCTTTTATAATGAAATGTTGAACAGTTACTGGTCTCATTTTAACCTACCTGTTAACTTATCTGTTAGTTCCACCTCTTTCAGGTGCACCTCTGTCAGGTGTTTTGGATAAATGCTATATACTTCACCACAACTTTGTCACTTTATAAGGAAAACATGTTTTTAACAATAAAATATTAAACTATTGTATATAATTCAATAGTTTAAAATTTGAAACCTGTCCTTTTCAGTCAAAATATTGTTTGTATACGGATGTTTTAGATAAAAGAGAAAGCACATTTTGGGAAAACTTGCTCTTGAACCAGTTGAAAGTCAAATGTTTTTATGGATTTTAAATTTGTGGAATAAAATATTGAATCTATGTACTTCTGTTAAAATTTAACCCTTTTTTTCTTTAAAATGTGTTATATAGTGAATAAAAGAGAGAAATAACACCCTATGCTGTTCATAACATTGGGCAAAACCGTATGCCTGAAAGATAATGAATTATGATATTATTTTGTAATCATCTCTTCTGAATATATATAAATTTATAATAAATTTAGTACTGAAAAATCGAGCAAACACACCTTATTAAATGAAAATTATTTTCAAACAGGTTTACTGTAAGAGACTTGGAGATGGAAGGAGATTATTTAATTGATATGAAACTTCAGATTTGTCGTGAGTCAGATACGGACACAACACCATGTGGAATTGATATTGTTATCTTTGACAAATACAGACTTCCTAAATTGTCATGTGACTGGAATTCAGTACTAGATACAGGTAAATATAAATAACTTCACAAAATCTTTTATATAGAAGACAAATTGATATTAAATTAAAAGTTTGAGTTGTGTAATATTTTTGAGATATCATGATTTTTTTAAAAAGTACCCTTTGGTGACAATTTATAAAAGAGAGAAAGGGACATGCAAGTTTTTATTTGTAAATATAATCCTGTAAAATTTTGTCTACACATGCATCACAATATGCAGAAAAGTTAAATTTAAAATAGGAAATAAGCAGAAAATTGTCAGAAAAAAAATATTGAAAGGAATTTCAAACCAGGGGAAAACAGTAAAATGACGTGAAAGAAAAACTCTGATAAGTCCAAATGTATCATTTTCATTGACTTTTGTAGACCTCGACAAGGTATAGAATAGAATGTCTGATCTTAAAATATAATTGATGTTATTGTTTAACTAATCTTTAAAATTGGAGTTATTTTCCTTTGTCAATAATTTTGTAGACTTCCAAGGATTGGCAACATGGCTGACAGACAACAGTGTGACTAAGCGTGAACCTCTGAGTGGACCAGAAACCTCCAAGTTAATGTCAGACTCTGGAATTGCAGCCTATTTATATGAGCCTTCATGTGATCAAGAGGGCAGTACCTACTCAGGAAATGTGGGAGGTGTCAAGAATGGTAAGGTTTTATGTATTAATCGTATATGGTATATATTGAACTGTGAAATGAATCTGTTTATGATAGTTGTATATACTGGTATGATATCCTTTTATATATAACACTGCAAATGGCTTTGGCAATGCAGTAAAAAGTTACTTTTCACACTTCTATGAAAAATATTTTGAAATTCTTGTTAAGTTTAATATATCTTCTACATCGTTTGATATTCATTATTCCCCACATTTTATAGAAAAAATTTGATTGGTATCTCCCCCATTTAGTAAATACAAATCTTCAAGATAGGAATACATTCTGATCTTTTTCTCGATTGTTATTGTGCATTATACATTACCAATGTAAAAGTCCCCATTTCCATTCTCAATATTTCTTTTTGTTTAAAAAAAACCCTATTATATAAAAGAAGATGTGGTATGATTGCCAATGAGACAAATGTCCACAAGAGACCAAAATGACACAGACATTAACATCTATAGGTCACTGTACAGCCTTCAACAATGAGCAAAGTCCATACCGCATAGTCAGCTATAAAATGCAATATAATGACAAATGTAAAACAATTCAAACAAGAAAGCTAACAGCCTTATTTATATAAAATAAATGAAAGGGCACTTTTTAAAAAATTCATGATATTACCTCTTTTCAGATTGTGGAATGTCTGTTTCTGTCCCTGTGTTACCATCAGGAGTTGTCTGTTCTGTTTCTGCTGATACATGTACTGGTCTGGACTGCTGTATCACCATTCCACTAACAAACAAGACAATGAACTTACGTATTAACATAAACCATTGTTACCAGGACATTACTGTTGGATTGGAATCAATGAACAGAGAATACAAATTACTGGATTACACTTTTGGAACTATTGAACATTTCAACCTCATAGGAGTTGGAAAAATGGAGTAAGTTTTTCTTAGGATTTTTTTTGCTAGGATTTTTGTAGCCCTGAAGTTTGATATCCCTTCTATTTTTTTCCCCACAATCCTTAATGCACAAAACAGTTATCTAATAGGATAATAGGACATTCTTACAGTACTTACTTGATAACTTGTTATCTAAACTTTCAAGGTTTATCACTACTTTTGAAATACAGAATAGTGTATTGATCATAAAATTCTAAACATCCTATCTATGAATATTTCCCATGTTTCCATCAATTTATCAATGAAAAATATGCTCAGTTATTCAAGTTACAAAAAGATTGTTTACCAGTCAAGAAAATTACATAAATTGTGCAAGGTGCAGGAATCTAAAATCTGTTCTAAAATAAAAATAATGACATTGTTAAAGTAATCTTTAAAATTGGAGTTATCTTCCTTTTTCCATAATTGTAGTTGAATCAACTACAACCAATGCTTTATACAATGCATTGTTTAATTTTACTTCCCACTGATAAGTCAATGTAATCCTTACCCTCGGTGCTAAAAAGCACTTTGATTAGTTCTATAGTATAGTACAACTGATTTTGTAATTAATTTTTAGATACAAAATAGAGGACTTCATTGGAGAGGGAGCTTACTTGATGGATATAAGCTTTTCCTTCTGTTTAGAGACAGGAAGTTGTGAATTTACAGAGACTATCATTCAGGGTGTCAAGTTTCCGAAAAAGAAATGTACATGGGATGATACATATAGAGTTAAAGGTAAAAATTAGTTATAAAAGTGTGCCAAATATCAGCTTGTCTTTCTGTGGGAGCATGACAGTGGCCAGGTGGTCTGAGTAGTTTAACTTCTGTATCACTAGCCTGTAAACAATTTAAAAAAAAATAATTGAATTAAAGAATATAATGTTAAAAAATCACTTAAAAAGTTCTTAAATCTTGTTAATTACTATGTCTACTTATTAAAAAATACTGTAGAAAAGTGTCCTTTGGATATATAAATATTTGAAGTATTCTGAATTCAAATTTTTCTTTCTTTCAAATTTGTTTTATTTTTTTAGTTCTCTCGAGTATGCTTGAAATTTTTGGCTTACTTGACATTTAGCATACAACAATAAATCAATAAATCCATATGTTAATTCTGTAAATGTGATATTTGATTTCAGACTTTTCCCTGGATCAGTGGAGTAGGGAGAGATCTATTGACACAACACAAGTTTACCCAGCTTATTACATCTCAGAACTTCTACAGAACTTGGACCTAACCAGATACTTCCAATCATCACAGTGTAGCCGATCCGTGTCACCCTATGATTCACCAACCAATGGCTGGAAAAAAGGTAAGTTCATTTTACAAGTTCAGTCAAAAACTACAGAACATTATTCTTAAGTTTTTTTCAAATTGTATTTTTTTTAGATAAAGATTTATATAAATCATTTTAATGTTGAGTTGAGACAAAAATAATTTTGTAATGAATTCTAAAAAAATGGCCTGAATATGTTTGAAGTACTTGTGAATGACAATATAGTATAATTTTCCAGAAAATCTATTTGAATTTGAATATCTCTTAAGCTAAAGATATGTATTTCAAGACTGGTGGTTCTCATGAATATAAAATTCTTTATCTTATTTCAGAATGCTCTGACACCGATGTAGTAGCTATCTCTACCAATCCAATGACATGTAGACTGAAGTCAGACTGTGCTGCTGTCAGTTGTTGTTTAGACGAAGATTTTATCAGCAAGACTTTTGAAGTGCTCTTTGAGATAGATGACTGTGAGAGAAAGATCTACATTGGAATAGAAAAACTGAAGTTCTATATTCCTCTACATGACTTTGAATTTGGTAAGATTTGTATGAATAAAAGTAGACTCCCTTTAAATATTTTTAATGTTTCTCTTCCATTTGTTTTTGATTCACTGTTGTAAGATGTTCAATGATTTAATTTTGAAAATAACTTTCCATGAAATCAAATGTTGGTCCTACTATTTTAAAGATTTTTAAGCTAAAACAATAAGCAAAATGATAAGTATGAAGGTGCATCTAAAACTTTTAAATTGTTTTAGATTTTAATCAAGCTTTCATCAAAGCATTAAATTCTATATTCTCCCATGTATGAGGATTTTAATTCATTCATACTTATTTTTCTTTCAGATAAATGGCATGAATTCAGTTTAGTAAAGACAATTCGCATCAGGTGAGATATAAAATGTTTTATAATTAAATGCTGTCTCAATAATACCAGAAACTACTCAATAATACCAGAAACTACTCTTTTATGGATATTTTGTCATTGATGAATAAGAAAAAGACCAATAAAAAGACGGCTGGAATGAATAAATTGTTTAAGAAAGGATTTGTTTGATTTCTATTCTTGGATAAACATTAAGTTTAATATATAAGACAAAAAAAAATGAATATTATATATACAATAATCTTTTTTTCTCAAGTTTCTTGGACCTTAAAGGGGGTGCATACTATACACAAATGCACACTATACACCCTAAAGACGGTAACAACAACATTAGAATTATAACATTGTGTTGAATATTCATTCAGGTACAATATATATGATCTTTGGAGTGAAGGAGTATATATGGTATCCTTGGAGATATCATCCTGTTGGGAGATGTATAGTAGTTGTGCCTGGACTCAGTCTGTACTGGACTATGCAAGATTTAAAAAGCAAACATGTGCCTCACAAATGGCATATCAGAATGCAGGTATTTATGTTTTAAAAAATTGATTCATCTTAGTTTAAATGAAATGAAAAAAAATGTTACTGTTTTTTTTTGTGAAAAAAAGCCTTTTATGTCTTAAAAATTGATTCATCAATATGTTAATAATGTGAAAAATGTTTCAGTATTTTTAAAAAGAAAAAACAAAATGCATTGTTCCATTTGAATTTTGTTATTACTGCCAATTACAAATTTATTTTGGAAGTAAATAGGAATAGCCAAGTCTGTTAACTTCTTTATTTTGGAAGTAAATAGGAATAGCCAAGTCTGTTAACTTCTTTATTTTGGAAGTAAATAGGAATCGCCAAGTCTGTTAACTTCTTTATTTTGGAAGTAAATAGGAATCGCCAAGTCTGTTAACTTCTTTATTTTGGAAGTAAATAGGAATCGCCAAGTCTGTTAACTTCTTTATTTTGGAAGTAAATAGGAATCGCCAAGTCTGTTAACTTCTTTCTATACATCTGTTTATCTGTGCCAATCAACATGTACATTTGCTGTGTAAACTCCTCGTACGGTAGATTCATTATTATTCATTGGATACCAATTTTCGTGGGTACAGGTGAACCACAAATTTAAATGTTCAACGAATGTCATATTTTGTTAATAGGCTTTGTATACAGAGATTGGCAAAACCACGAAATGAAATATCCATGAATATGCAATTTTTCAGCAATCCACGAAAATTGATACCCATGAAAATAAATGAATCCACAGTAAATGGCAAATATTAATGAAATTTTACACGTTAAAGGGGGGATAATCACGTTTACTTAATTCAATATTGCAATATGTGACGGTAGTCTCTTGTAAGCACATCTAATTCAGGGTATTTGAAAGATTTGTTTGACACAAATAAAATGTTTTATTATTACCATCTCCAAGGACCTAGAAATGATGTGGAGTAATCTAATAGGCATTACATAACACACATATTAAGATCAGATACATATATAGATAAGTGCTGTTTTTTTCAGGCTCCTCTTTGACAACTAGGACTTTTAGTAATAGATAAATGTCATTTAATTTCAGGCTTCTCTCTGACCACTTGGGCTACTGGTAACAGCATTGACAAAGATGCCATGGCTGTAACAGACCTCACACGACTCTACGATGAACTGGATGTTGCTTGGTATCTGAAGAACACATGTGACTATGAAATGTCACCGTTTATAGCTAATGGATGGAATAATAGTAAGTTAAAGTATAAAAGTAGACTTGTGGTCAAATATACTTTCAAGAGGTGGACACCAACATATTGTTAACATCAAGGTTAGAGATGTACATAGAATAACTGCTTCATGAAAAAAATTTGTTGGTCCCTCTACCACATTAAGATGTCTATTTAATTAGAGCAATTTGAATTATAAGAAGCAGTCAAATGTAAACTGTGTAAATTATAAGGAGTAATCTTCCATTAATATATAATTTTTGATAACAAATTTATTTGTTTCAGCTTGTGGTTCAACTATTAACAATTTGCCCATGTTATCCAGCGGTACTTCCTGTTTTATTTCTGACGAATGTACAGATGTAAGATGCTGTGTTTCTGTACCATTTTTGGGCAACCATACATTTGATTTCTCACTTAATTTGGATGGATGTACACAGTACATGGAGATAAGTTTGGAGAATTACAAGGAAAAATTCATGTTGAGAGACTATACCTTTGGACAGGAAGATTATTTGTGGATTAAAGGAGTGTTCAGATTCAAGTAGGTGTTTTTTGGTCAATTTTACTTATCTCAAAATATGATTATGTTAAACCATGCTTAAATCCATACTTATGAGCAAAATCCAACTTGATAAGTACAGTAAAATCTTTACTTTATTTGTTTCAAGAATTTTTTGTTGTTGTTTTAAGTTGTGAAATTATGAAATTAAGCAAACAATTATTTTTTAAAAATTGAACAGAGGTGTTAAAAGAATTCATAGAAAATGTGTCCCTTCTTGTTATATCATGTCTACAGGGAGTGAACATTACTCTCTGCACATTAAACAGCCCTTGTAAAACTTCTGAAGTGTTCGTAGGTGGCCTGTTTCATGACTTAATGTATGATCCTATCTTAAACACCTTTGTTTTCTAGTGGTAGTCCAGAAAGTCTGCCCTTTATTCTTGCTGTCTCTCTTTGAAGAACCTACTGATTGTTATTATTTCTTGTCTTGAATGTTCATGAAATGGTTGCCACTGAACATAAAGGAAGCAATCAACAATCAATCAATCGTCTATTTGAAATTAGGTATAGATTGCTATGAATCAATTCAGAGCATCAATTTATAAATGATCAGTATATGAGGGTAGTTTCTCGATACATTGAAGACCCATGGGTGGCCTTCGGCTGTTGTCTGCTCTATGGTCGGGTCGTTGTCACATTCCCCACTCATTCTCAATTTTACCTATTTATTTATAAAAAAAAATTCTATCCAGGTACACAATAGACGATTTACCAGACCAGAATCTGTACAGAGTATCTGTTATGTTTGAGGTGTGTACTACCAATGGTGCACCATGCGAATACAGCCTTACCTGTTTTAATTACATATATTTTTCTATCCAGGTACACAATAGACGATTTGCCAGATCAGAATTTGTACAGAGTATCTATTATGTTTGAGGTGTGTACCACGAATGGTTCACCATGTGAATACAGCCTTACAGTAATGGACAGTGTTGAACTAACAAGATCATCATGTCTTTCAAATTGGGGTTATGGATATTCTGAAGTTGGTAAGTTTTCTTATATTGTTTATTAGTTTGGGTATGAATTAAAGAAGGTGTGGGGTATGCTTCAGTTAAACAGCAACCCAACAGAATTTCACATAGATAATCACATAAAGTATCTCTGTACTTGGCATCCACACATATTTGACATTTCAAAGTACCTTCCCTAGGTCCTATATATGATTTTGTGGAACAGCTCTCAGGACCACTTAGGACAACTTATGGCAATACTGATAACTGATAATGCCCATAGACTATTTGCCACAATATGGTAATCATTTAAAATATATGTGGTACCAAATTAAATGGCCTCAGCATGAAACAAGAGCATTTTTTTAACCTTTTTTTGTATGAAAATAACTCGATTGAGTTGCAGTCATCTCATTTCTTTTTATTGTAAGATTTGGGTTACAGAACAATAATTCTATTGTTATTTTATTTCAGGTTTTACTAAAGAACAATGGAAGACAAACCGAGGCCTTGCAGATGATGCTACATTGAACTCCTGGCAGATTGCCAAGTTATTGGAAGAAACTGAAATAGCACTTTACCAGAACAAACCTCGTTGTAATCATACTATTGGAGACTACCAAGGATCTGTAGATGGCTGGGTTAACAGTAAGTCAAAAATCTGTCAGTTTTTGTATACAAATAGGAATAATTCAAAAGTCTTTAAAAAAGTGAAATTCTTCCAAAAATAATCTCATAGTTAAGACTGCGTATCTAGAGTAAAAGCTGACTTTTTCTGTCTTAACTGCTATTAATTAGATAAAAATTACTGTGGGTTTATTATTGCCCCACTGTTTGTTTACATGTTAAAGTTTGTGATCAGGTCTGTTTAAACTGAACCTCTATTGGTAAGTGAATTATGCTTGGTATGCAGTCATAATAGCACTTGCACATTTCATTTCCCTGCATGGAGATTGTATAAACCTGCCCTTATGTTCATAGTTCATTGATTGTATAAACCTGCCCTCATGGTCATAGTTCATTGATTGTATAAACCTGCCCTCATGGTCATAGTTCATTGATTGTATAAACCTGCCCTCATGGTCATAGTTCATTGATTGTATAAACCTGCCCTCATGGTCATAGTTCATTGATTGTATAAACCTGCCCTCATGGTCATAGTTCATTGATTTGTAACTTTTGCATAGTGTTCATGTTGAAGTTTGTGGTTAGATTAGTTTGAGGAACACCTTTGATAAGTAAAAGACATTTCATATACTGTTGTATTAGCAATGGAGTTTCTAATTTCCAATTAGATTTATTGGTCCTACACCTTCATGCAAAGGTTTTAAATTTTGAATGTGTTGCATATTTTACATGTAAAAGTTTTAGCTTCAAAATTTGCATTATCATATTAAAGTTGCATATTGGAGAGACATTTCTCAGTGCAACAGTTTATTTCAGTTAGTGTAACATAGGCTCATGTTGACAATGGTGTAAAATAAAGCAGAAAAATAAATAAAGCAGGAATTTGAAATTGATTGAATCGTCATCAACCAATGCAACCAGATGGGTTGTAAATAATCAGAATTTTGAAATTCAATGTTAGAAGAATTTTGTAGTTATTCTGTTTTAAAACCGTAACTATGAAATGTTTTTACAGACTGTACTCTTGGAGTATCCCCTGGTGTCTTGGATGGAGATATTGTATGTTTGATTGGTAGTAAATGTTCTGAAGTGTCTTGTTGTGTCAATGACCCTGAGACCATGAGTGACTTCAATGTCTACCTTAGTCTGGACCCCTGTGAATTCTCCTTACTGATTGGAGTAGAGAAATACAGTTTTGAGGTCTCTCTTCTAGACTTTGACTTTGGTGAGTAGAGATTAATATTTTATGTGTTGTAATTGTTTGCTATTATTGATTTTCATTTATTTGTTTTATGAAAACGTTGCATTTATCCTAATTCTAAAAATTCCAATAGGGAACATATATTACATTACAAATGATTTATGTAAAAACCGTATAGAGGGTTATTTTTGCGGGTGTAAAATCTTGTGATTTTTATTCAATAAGGTATACGAAATATTTTGGTGGTTATTATTTTGGCAGATTCAAAATTTTATCAATACCTTTGCATGTACACTTTTAATCTGAAAAAGAAAGAAATAAGTCATTGTACACTGTCAATATTTATTGAAAAGAAAAAAAAATCTCTTGTAGACAAATTTGAGATATGAAAAATGTATGAATTATTCTTTGTTCTCTTTCAGAGAGAAGTTATGAATTAGACCTTGGTGGTATATACAAAGTCAGGTAATTATTGGATTCAAGTACTGTAAATTCAGAATTATTGCAATGTTTTTATTATTGCAAAAAAATGTGACAGGGTTATATAAATTGCAATAATTTAAAATCGCATTTTGAAATTTTATATATGAATTTTTTTTTTCTCAATATTGCAAAAATTAAAACTGCACTGTAGTCTAAAATGACAAAATCACAATAAAAATGCATGCAATAATTTCTGAATTTACAGTAAACTGTTTCACTAATTTTAAGTAGTAAGTTTGAAGGCATGCAGAAAATTAACTGTTAGGACTGTACCAGGAAAAAGTATATAGAGAAACGTATATCTTCAGTGCATTCAAAGACTACTGGAACAGCCCATAGGCATGCAAAGTTTTCCCACAAACTAACAAGAATGGTGTCCTATGGACATATATTCTTTTTTCCAAAGTATTTTATTTTAGCTCATATATAAAATATCTTTCACACATGATGTTACTGTTTTGAAATATGCACAAAAAAAAAAAATACAATGCTAAATATTTATTCTAAAATGCAGTCATCCAAACACAAGTGTCTATAAGGTCATGATAAAATGTTAATTCACACCACTTTTGTAATTACATTTCAAACCACATGAAGCAATATTCCCATAAAAGAACTTTTGGAACCTTTAAAAAGATGATCAAAGAAGTTTTCGGTGGTAAAACCAGCTCCTGTCTGTATCCAAACATGATCCTTTTCATTTACCTTGCAAATTACAAACTGGGTACTTTGAATACTTCCAGCTGATGACCCAAGGGAGATAATTTGTTTAGCTTTTACTACATTTTCAACTCTGAGTTCTGTGTCTATACTTTTTCCACTATATGTAAGTGTTGTCCAAGAAAACATGAAAACACCTGATACAGGTGAAACAAACACACCATCTCCTGAGTTGAAGTCTGCTCCTTCATCAAACTGAATTTCATTGAATTTCACAATTGAATTTATGTTCAGTACAGTATCAGATGACAAAGTCGCATAAAACATTACATGTTCATCTTTCTTTCCTGAAAACAATAAAATAAAATCATAATTTATTGAAACAAAGAATATAATAACTATTGAAAGAAGTGAACCATTAAGACATGATTTGGGTAAAAATGTTTATTCTAATATGTCTGCTTATACAGACTGCTCACTTCAAGGAATAGAGAATTAACCTTAATTTCACATTTGAATATTTTGAAAAGTGTCTAAAAATAAATACTTGATGTGTGAATTGTTTTATAGGATCTCAGCATTTCTAGGCTACTGTTCAATTTAACTTTGAATACATTATCTCAAGCATAAATCATATCAATCAATAATCTAAACTTACTTTTGGATAGTCTGTTTACAGTTTTTGTTAGAGTTAAAATCCTATGCTCCATTCTATCCATAGAGCTTTGCAGGAAATCCATTCTGCTTTCAACATCACTGTCATTTTGAATAGAATTTGATAATGAAATAAAGTCCATCAAAGCAAATACAAGTAGTAACCTTTTACTGAAATACACCATTGTTCAAGCTTAGTTTATAAATTAAGTGAAGAAAAACATTTGAAATATACAAATAAAGCACTTAAAACCTCTATCTATATAAGTTTACAGTCTGCTGCTTAAGATACTATAAATTTGTTCACCAGTAATTAGTTTGAAAATAGCTTAAAACACTTAACATATATTTGTAACAACTATAATTGGAGAAATTTGATACAATACATTATATAATTGAGGCTTCAAGTGGTTTGAACTGAAGACTTTGGTTACATGTAAACATGCTTTTACACATCTCTGTATTATTATTTTTGATTAACTTAACCATTTTTTTTATCTATTTTTGATCATCTTTCACAGAAAATAATCATTTAATATCACTCCATCTTCAAAGCTACCTATACTCTTATACTGTTTATCATGAGACAAATTTCAACATTTTGAGATGCTGATATAGATTAATTATGTCAAACTAAAATGTTTTGATTTATGTATATTTCTGCCATTAGTTTTAGGTGTTTAGGTTATAATTTATTACTATTTATAGCTTCTCTGTTGATGATCTGGTGTACAGTGGAATGTATACGATCAACATGACGGTCAGCATCTGTTGGAGCAGTGGTCAAGATTGCCAGTTTGTGTCTCAAATTTTCCAGAATACATTGTTACCTAAACATACATGTGATACACAGACAAATTTTGCTCAGTCAGGTAAATAATCACTTCTATTTAATGGGATGTTTAATGGAAAAGAAAAGCACAAGCAGAGTGACATTTCCATTTTTTTTTAAATTTGAATCCAAGCTATTACAGTATTAAAATTGCTGAATACCTTAGATGTGTGCAGATAAATAAAAAAAATCATCAAACAGTCCTGCTAAGTGACAAATTGTATTGTGAGTTATAAACAAAGAAATTTTGAAACTTTCTTCAATACAGTTTAAACGTTTTACATTGCCTTCCAGATGTTATTAATCAAACTAATGGTTTTATTCTTATTTTTTCAGGATTTAGTTATACCAGCTGGCTTACCACCACTGGATATACAGATGCCACACCCCTGACAGGTGATGCACTAGACGACCTTGAAGAAGTTCTTGACATTGTCAAGTTCTATGAACCTACTGGTTATACTGTAGTTAATGTCAGTAGTAATGGCTGGAACAATGGTAAGTGCATACACATGTTTTCATAGGAATATGGCATATATCAGAGTTAGCTCCCCTGAACAAAATAAATCATCAGGTTTGAGCTCCCATTTCACACTACTTGTTTTACTTTTGTATAACAACTTTGTTGTATGTATTTTTACTTAAGGTTCATCTTTAATCAAATATGGTCATATAAGGTTATAAAAAAATGTTAAAATCCATAGTGTTATTTTCAGAATGTGAATTGGGGATGGTAGAGTTACCCGACATTTCTCCTGCAGCTAATTGTACTCTCCAGCCACACTGTACTGCTGTAGACTGTAGTGTGCTCTCACCGAGACTTGGCAGGAGTTTCCATGCTGCTGTAGATATTGACCCCTGTCATGCTCGTATGATGGTACAGATAGAGAAAATGAACTTCAATGTCGGACTTCTGGAAAAACAATATGGTAAGAATATAAAGAAAATTGACTTAATACTGGAAGAAAGCCATAATGGTTGTTATTACTTCATCAATTTCACCTGATTTGGAATGTCTCAAAATTTTTAACTTTTGAAGTTGCATGAAGTAAAGTCTTTAAAAATTAAATATACAAAGTAAAGATGCATGCAGTTAGTTTATCTTACATATAGTTAATAATTTGTACTGTTACTATTGAGAACTAATATTATATAACACAAGGGCAGGAAATAATATATATCATGTAACAATACTTTTACTGAAACATAAAGATTAGTGTGCAGCCCCTTATTTTATGAGTATAGTGTATAAAATGTGTACCAAAGTGTGTTGTTATGATATGGTTTTTATATGCTTGACCTGTTTATTTTTAGGAGATTTGTGGCAAGTTTGGTATAGAGGAGTTGTCAGAATAGAGTAAGTTGATCACTATGTATTTTATAAGATACCTGATGAAAGATCAAATAGATTGCTGATATAATACTGAAAAGCTGATTTTTTTTCTTCTGATTTATGATTTTGAATGTTTCCTATACCTCACATTCGTCAGTCTTAAATATTTTCTAGATCTTTTGAAAGATGAGCAAGATTTCCAATAAATTGGAAATTTCCATATATAAATCATTGGAACAATGTTAAGATGTGTTATTTACTTTTTTTTTTTAACATTTTCAGCTTCACCATCAATAACTTACCAAGTGAGAACCTGTACTTAGTGAACATGAACTTAAGTGTATGTTTCGAGTCGTCGGGAGCATGTGAAGTTGGGCCTGTGAACATTTTTGTCAACACTTTACTGCACAAGAAAACTTGTGACTTCTCCAGTGATTTTGTAGTTACAGGTATGTTGATTAGAACAATTTCTTCACGGTGTTCTTAATGCATTTGCACACGGGTTATCTAGCAAGTTATCAATCTTGTTTTTAATATTTTACAACAGCAACACGGTGCAAAAACATTAGTATTATTTATCTGAAAGCAAGATTACTTAATATACTACAATATTGTCAGATTTCCTGCAGAAGGGTTGTTGTTCTCTCCAAGCACTGTAGCTTTTTTCTTTAATAAAAGCTAACCCCTCTGAAATGGCAAATATTACTAAAAGTGACCCTAAAAACCAATCAATCAGGGCCCTTTAATATCAGTAGAGAACAAGGGTCCAGGGAGTAAGAAAATGAAATCTTATTCTGTAATGCAGTACAAAATTGGCTGTATGTGGTTAATACCTATGTTATTTTTTAGGATTCTCCTTGGAAGCTATGAGACAGACTTACCATTTAGTAGGAGTGACCACACTACCTAGCTATTTTGTACAGCAGGTTTTGAATACAGCCAGTGTGTCACAATATCTACTGGAGCAGTCATGTAACAGACTGACTTCACCATTTGGTACGACCTATGACGGATGGATGAAAGGTAAGAGCAATATAATTTCATCAAATATTAAGGCGAGTATTCGATATTTAGATATGCAATATATTTTTCAATTGAAAGTACATTTCTATGTTTTCCTTAATATTGCAAAGATGATTAAAGTATTGCAGTAAAAATAAAATCTAATCAATATAGAAATCAGAAAAAGGGAGATAAAAAGTTGAAAATTTAATTTACCATTTCAGAAATATGGATTTCAAGTAATGTTTTCGTAAGTGTACATCAAAGTTCGTTTTCTTAGATTAAAAACATCCTATACATGGCATTGGGTAACATTATTTTTACATTTGTTGTATGTTCAAGAAAATTACCAATTCTGTTGATTCACTTATTTTCGTGGGTACTAATTTTTGTTGATTGAGGAAAACTTAAATTTTTGTTGATATTTAATTTTGTGGTTTTGCTAATGTCTGCATACAAGTCCATGGAAAATTTGAAATTCGTTGAACATTTAAATTCGTGGTTCATCTGTACCCACTAAATCAAGGAAAATTAGTATCCAACGAAAAATAAGGAATCCACAGTAATCCATTAGATTCTGAAAAAGAATATGGATACAGCTAGACTATGGATTACAAATTCTGTTTTATTTTGTTTATAGGTTGTACAACTCAGTCCCTTACACTGGAATATATCAAACCAACAGAGACAACCTGTTATACGTTACCAGATTGTACAGGGTTCCAGTGTTGTGTAGATGCCTCTGTCATTGGAAGGTCATTCTTATACAAAATATCTGTTGATGCTTGTAAATACAAATTGACTGTCGCCATTGAAGGTCTGGAATATGAACAGAATCTCTTGACTTATAAGTTTGGTAAGTTCAATTGTTTAAAAGTATTTTGGTTTATTAAGATTTAATGGATAGTTATAAAATAAAAAATAATTATCAAAAAGTTTCTGTTAAAATAAAGAATGCAGACGTTGTAGTGTTTATTATTATAAAACTCTATGTTTAGAGAGCATTTTTTTTAATCAACTTTGCAATTGTTGCTTTTATAATTGCAGTAGATTTTTCAGTTATGTAAACAGATGATATCTCCTGTATATATAAACAATGATCTTGATACATTTCAGGTACACAAGATAAGTTCTACATAAATGGTGTCTTCAAAATGGAGTAAGTGTTAATTTTAGTATAAAAAAATATTTTATTTAAGTTTGCAAATCATGCACAAAAAATAATAAAACCATAAAATGAAGTCTTTCTATTCTCATTCTATAACAAAATTCATCAATTTTCATAACAGTGAAAGGGTTATGTTTGCTCTTGACTATACTTGTGTAGTGTTAAAAGAACACATTTTCATTAGAAACAGTTTAAGTAATAATTGGAAGTTTTCTGTTCTTCATAAATCTGTAATCTATCAAATATTATTGGTACCGTGTTCTGAAATTTTCACATGACTGACAAAATAGATATGAAAAATAAGAAAACCATGGCTATCCAATCACATTTATGTTAGAGTGATGATACTTAATGGATTTATTTACATTTCAGCTACCAGATAGAGGAATTGCCAATAGATGGTTCCTACTTGTTGACAGTAACACTGAGTGTATGTTTAGAGGCCAATGCTGATTGTGCTGTACAGAGAGTAGTAGCTAGTAGTCTCAAGATAGACAAACCTACATGTACATCTACTGGACAGTTTGCCATTCCAGGTAATAATATAAAGGATAAAGATTCAGAAGGGATTAAATTGTACAGACAACAGTAACCAATTCTATTAACAAAATGAATGTCACTTACATGAGGTGTGCATCAGTCAAAAATCTGTTGTTTGCTAATAAAAGCTCTTTTAAATTGACTAAATTCTCCTTTTGTTCTTTTATACATATGAAAATTATATTTCCAGGATTTTCTGTAGCAGACTGGAAGACTAATAAAGGATTAAGTTCATCAAACTCTCTACCAGAATATGCTGCTTCTCTTCTCATGAGTGATTTGAAAATAGCCAAGTATATGAAGGAACCACAGTGTACCATTGCATCACCAGGATGGCAATCAGGAGGTAATAAGCTTTAATAGGATGAAGAACTGCAATTTAGAATTTTCAATAATTGATGTTTGATTGTTCTTATGTTCCATGTAGTTTATACTTTATTTTCTCAAACCAGTTGATCCTGCCAACTCATTAGCATTGATAAATTTTAGATTTTGATTTCTCAAAATAAATCTTTCATACATTATTGAACAGAAATGCTAATGCTTTGATTCAGATAAAACAACAATATGTTAAGTCTATTTTGAATAGACATATTTACACTTGTTTTCAAATTCTAAATAATGGTGGAGAAAATTTACACTGTTTCGAAAATATAATTGCAGGTTGTCCATTGAATGTCGACAAGCCAATGCTCCATGACAATGTAACCTGCCAAGTCTCAAGTAGTTGTACTGGTGTCAAATGTTGTGTGTACACAGAGGAACTGAACCGTAACATAGATGTGCACCTTCTACTGAACCCATGTGACCAAAGTTTGTCTCTGACCATTGATTATCTGGAGTACAATAGAAGTTTGTTTGATTTCAGTTTTGGTAAGTCAATTTTTGCTTTAATATTAAGATAAAAGAACCAAAATATTTGTATGTAATGTAGTACCTGAATCTGGTAATTTATGAAAAAATAAATTTTGCATAAGAAATTAATATTATTAATATTAGTAAGAAAGATTATTGTTTTCTTTAATCACAATTAAGAAATCATCATGCATGTGCATTTTAAAAGTGGTTTGAATAGGCTGAAAATGATTTTCGAAAAATTAGATAATTCAATTGTAACACAAATTAAGATAGAACCCTAGGGGGGAACAGAGAATTCTGTCAAACATCAAAAACCACATTATCCACACTGATCTGTGTCCACACTTGTAAGAATCCACACTGATCTGTGTCCACACTTGTAAGATGTTAAAATACTGGAATGTTAACATTAATTTATCTTAAGTTAACACTGAAGATAATCTATATAATGTTTTGATTTATTACAGGAAGTTTACAGCAGTTTTACATGGAAAATGTTGTAAGAGTAGAGTGAGTATCATAGAATAAAATTTAAAAAAATGTATACAAAAAAGTGACTGACCTTTGTCAAAAATAAAAAGATTTTTGTAAGTTTATTATAAAATGTAAAAAATGGAACTAATGAAAGAAGTAATTTTTTGAATTCAGATCTTTTTTTGGGTATAATATTTAATAACTATTTTGTTTTCACCACTATTTAATTTTCTTGTAAAGATATTAAAAAATGAATATTTCATGATGAGATAAGTGTATTTTTAATGTGTATTTCAGTTATGTTATATACGATTTGACCAATGACTACCAGTACCTTGTCGACATGAACATCAGTATTTGCTACGAGTCATCAGCTCCATGTGAATTACAAACAATGGTGTTCCATAGTTCTGTTTTGCATAAAAAGCCGTGTCAATGGAAAACCGGCTTCAGAGATCCAAGTAAGATGATAACTTATACCCTGACTTCTTGGATCTGTCTAATTGTTCTTTATGAGTCCTAGGCCAATGAGAAAGCAAATTAATGACTAAAAAATATTAAAGATCAACATACTGTCATCAACAATATCAGGTGTTTATACAGTGTAAAACTCTAAATTGCCTTGAATTTAAAAAAAGTAAGCCTTGTTTTTTAAGCATGCACAACATAATGAATTGGCTGTAATAAACCACTGTCTTAATTTGTAAATGGAAGCATGATTTTCTGGCACATTATAATGTATAGTGAAAACAGTTTCAAAATTTGTGTTCATATTTGAATACAAAAATATTTCTTCAGAAGTAGTCATCCAGCTTTATAACATGATATTTAATCCAATCATTCTATTTTAGTTTTTATTAGTTTTATTCTGGTCAAAGATAAAAAAGAAAAAATATAAATCAGATGTTGAAACATGATAAAAATTTAACCCAAAATATTCTGATTCAAACTTTACACTGAAATGAATATTTTTTTTACAGATTTCTCTGAGTCTGGGTGGAGAAATGAGATGAACATAACATCTGATGCCCAGCTGTTCCCTGTAGACATAGCCAGACTGACAGAGGCTCTATTTGTTGGACCTTACCAGGCAGATACACCCTGCCAGGGATACAATTCACCATACACAGGAGCTATCAATGGATGGAAGGATGGTAGGTTTCTTACAAACAAAGTTGTGTTTTTGGTTAAAAAAATATCATGGTTTTATATGTCAGACCTTAAATATGTAAATATTTCACTCAAAAAACATTGACCACAAAAAAAAAAATCCTGGTCTGATGCAAGACCTACTCTGCTTGACATAGTAGACTAGCTTAAAAGAGAATGGTTTGATATATAAACAATTCTATGATATACTATCTATATTACAGAATGCTCAGCTTCTAACTTGGAGAACTTACCATCCAGTTCACTGAAGTGTTACATACCGCCCACTTGTAGCTTTGTCAAGTGTTGTCATGAAGTTGGCCTGCTGGGTTCACCAATGGAAACAGAGCTTGAAATTGACTCCTGTAATTTTGAACTGTCTGTCAGGATTGAAAAACTTGAGTTCAAAGTTCCCTTCCATGACTATCAATGGGGTGAGTTCTAGTTTAATTTAGATTTCAATAATATGGAATAATTTTATATCATGGCCTTACTGTAAATTCAGAAATAATGTGTATAGTTCGACTGAATGATTATTGCAATAAAAAGAACATGCATTCTTATATCTTATAATATAACTGCCTGCAGATTTTCTTAAAAAATTGGATAATAAATCTCTCATTTGAGTCCATTCTACAAAATTCGCAATCATAAATTCACACAACAATTTCTGAATTTACAGGATTCTTTCTCATTTCTTCACGTTTCATTACTTCACCTTTTTGGGTAATTTATTTGTAGTTTCATCTCATTTATTTAAAAATCTGTTTATTTGATTTTTACAATATTTACTGCTATATTGCTGTGTCAATTAATAATATTTTTATTCATTTATAGGAGTTTTACAAAGTATGGACCTGTTTGGTTTGTTGACAATGGAGTAAGTATTAAACATATTGATATTTCATTGATACAACTAATTGTACTTTCCTATACTCTGGCTTCCTCAACAATAAAAAAAAGACAGACGGAATATAGTCATTAGTGTTTAAAGTGTTTTTCAACATGAACACTGAAATGTTCTTGTAAGATAAACATTATAAATGTAAAAAAAAAGATAAGTAGTATTAGTTTTATCAGACTTTTATAAAAGTCTGGAACATTTCATTGTAAATTTAAAAGACTTTCAAAGATCTGGCCCAAACATCAATACCAACAAAGGGACATGGAAAACAATTAAAAATATCTTTTTTCTTACAGCTTCATCATAGAGAATCTATACGAGTCCAGACAGTTCATGGTTTCTATGAATCTGACATTATCCTATGAATCAGCTGGACCCGTTGAAGCAGCCAACATACTAATGGACAAGGTCCTTCTATCTAAGAAGCAATGTGATTGGAGCTCAGACTTCCATATTTCTGGTTAGTATCTAATTATGTATATCAACAACATTGAATAAATATTGATTTATAATTTTAAAATGTTCATTTCATGAAATATTCTGTATTTTGATTATTTTACTTTAGTTTTTTTTAAGGATTAGATATAACTAGAATGATCAAACATTTTTGGAATCTTAGAGACAGGGGGAAATTTCTATCCAATCTTGTACCAAGAACAAATAAATTTTATAATCTATGGTTAGACAATGTATGGCTATTCCCTTTAAATTGCCCTGCTTAAAACTAAATTTAACTTCTGTTTATATAAATATCACTACGAATACAAAGATTTGTATGATAATGCATTAATAAAAATACTTTGAATTTTTCAGGTTTTTCACTGTACACCTATTTGATAAACAGAAACCACGGGCCTAATGATCCCTTGACACCAAACTTGATACTACAGTTTATGGAAGATACAAACCTGGCTCCATTCATGCAGGATGAAATGTGTAACAGAACTGGTGCCCTGTATAACAATGAATCATGGACACAAGGTATAAAACAAATGCTCATCTTATACTATAGCTGTCGTCTGTTGAAACCTTAGAATTTAAGATTTCCTTCTACACAAAATTTATCAATGGGAGATTTTCAGAAGAATCTAAAGACATTTTGTATTAATTTTGCAATAAATTATTACTGTTGAAAAAGTTGCAATAAACATTTAATTAAACTCAATCTTTTTAAATGACTTAATTGGTGAAAGTTATTGTGACATCAATTATTCAAATGTCCCAATTAACCCTGGTGAAGTGTCTCACATTAGTCTTTTATGCATTCTTTGTTTCTTTCAGACTGTGCTGCTAACCTAACATTGCCAACTTTATCAGACAAGGTCAATGGCCACATAACAACTATGTGTACAGGTGTGCAAGGTTGTATAGAGAATGATTTGATTGAGAGGTCAATTGAATTCTCCCTTCTACTGGATCCCTGTTCAAACAGACTTAGTATCAGTATAGAGAGAGCAAGATACAACAGAACACTCAGTGATTTCGAATTTGGTAAGTTATATTTATATTTGAATATATCAAAAGTTAAATTTGAATATTGTGAGTAATATTTGAATAGGGTAAGATGTATTTGAATATGGTAAGTTACATTTGTAGGTAACATTTGAATAGGGGAAGTTGTATTTGAATAATGTAAGTAACACATACATATTGCAAATTACATTTGAAATATTAGATAATTAAAAATATGTATAATATAATACAATTGTCTTTTTTACCAATGTAAATATCTAGACAATGTCGGGTTTTAACTTTGTTTTCCTATTTTTAGGAGAGGATCATTACTACAATCTACAAGGAATTGTCCGTCTTAAGTAAGTTTGTAATATTTAGAATGAAATGAAGAAGAAAAAAAACAGTCTACTAATGCTCTGATGAATAACAAAAAGTACATAGAACTTACTTTATCGATATTTATGAAATTTTCCTTTGATCTTACTCAGCACAGTAGAGTGATATGATAAAGTTATCTCTAGAAACTAAGGGCGCACATGCCGTTGTCAATGTAAATTTCAAAGTTCTCATAGGCAAAATAGCAATTGCTTTTCTCACTTTCGCTTTACTGGCTCAAGGGAGAAAGCCAATCTCATTGAGATGACCAACGATAATCTATAAATAAAAATCAGGACAGAAAAAGCATTGTCCTTAGTATGTGCAATATCTCATTAAATAATATGTCTGAAAGATAAATGCAAGTTAGTGAGGGTGAAAAAAAAATAATATTTAAATTGAATTAAATACATTCTCATACAACTACACAAGATGGCAAGTTATTGCTTTTACAAGTACAGAGAGAGGTTCTGAATGGCAGAATAATAAAGGTTTCTTACTTAAGATGAATTAAAGTTGACTATAGTTGTTTAGCTCTTTTAGTTTTTCTATAACATGCTTTAAACTTGTATTTCAGATATAACATAGAAGATCTGTACACAGAACGTTACTATCTCTTAAATGTAGTCGCTTATTTTTGCTATGAGACATCAGGTATTATCTGTACATTGGAAAACACCTTTACTATCTTTGAGAACACCAAGTTACCTAAGAGAGTATGTAGCTACGATCAAGGATTCAAAACCTCAGGTATGGAATTAATCATTTTAAACTTTTCTGATTATCTTTTGTCTAATAGAGAAGAAAAGATTTGGGGTAATCCATCCTTGACATAGAATTGATGTGTGCACAGCAAGAAACACAAAAAACCAAAGGAACAATTCTTTTGTTTATTACTGTTCTTTTTTTCAGTATTTTATAAATAAAGCTTTTGAAGTTATGACATTTGCTGAGTATGTTGTAATTAATAGTTCGTGAAAAATATATGGATTGTATATTAAGTTCAAAGAGAGCTCTTTATTTTAGTTTAATATAAGTGACAACAATGAATTTTTTGATACCATATTGCCAATCTTTTAACTACATGTGATGATGAGTTATATGGTTTGTTGATGTTGCTATTGTTTTTCAGGTTTCTCTAAAACCCAGTGGTATGCTGACAATGGAATAGCAGACGGAACCGTTCTGCCTGATTGGGCAGCATCATCATTCCTCAATGACCTTCACCTTGCTGCATATCTACACACAGATCAATGCGGACAGACTGCTTCACAATATACAAATGGATGGAATCTTGGTGAGGGTTTGGATTTAAATCTTCTTTATTCATTGAATATTTTTTTATTAATTCTGGAAAAAGGTATCCTTCTTAAACTTCAGAAGTAATAGTACTGTGAGTTAGATTTCAGTTTTGTTTAGTTTAGGAATATGGCTATTGATAGGGTTAGGTATAAGTTAAGGGTAAATTTATTATAACTCATAGTATGGGCTTGGACCATAAAAATAAAAGAAACAAAAACAAAAAGACCAGAAAAATATGAAAGTTAAATTTGCAAAAATATTTTTTTCACGTTTTATTTTAATTTATTAAAATTCATTGACATATCTAACCACTTGATTTAAGAGTAAATTTTTATATAACAGCAGACTTAAAAAGATAGTCAAAATCTTTGAATTATCATGGAACCTGTATGGCATAGAAATATAAAATACAGCTATGTACATAATTCTTGAATTTAGCATGGCATAAACTCCTTAATCTTGTTGCTTGTGAAAATATTTAAAACTGACAAGACAACATAATATATTTATTATACATACATTTTACAGGTTGTACAAAAACTGTCAGTTTACCCAACATCACTGACTCCACAGAATGTCACCTGACCTCAGCATGTACTGCAGTAGAATGTTGTACTGAAATCGACTTCCTCTCAAGGTCATTCAGGACGTATCTACATATCGACCCCTGTAAACAAGTATTGCATCTTGGAATTGAACGATTCAATAGAAATGTTTCTTTGGTTGATTACATGGAAGGTAGGTACCAGATTTTTATTTAATAACTGATTTTTCAGTTTGGTTGTCTGCTGAGTGAAGGAAGTGAAATTGTCTCCAGATTTACAAACCATTCAACATTTTTTTTTTACACATTTTTTTGTCAAATTTGAATTTGAATTTTTTACTTCATATTATATTTTTTCAATATTTTTGATCATGTAAAAGAGAATAGTTCCTCACTGTCATGTTTGTTTTTAACTTAATCACATGTAATATCACTGCTAAGGATAACAAGCTTTGAATCAAACTTTCAGCCTTAACTTATATAAGTTTAATGCAGTGAATCCTGTAATTGCAATAAATTATTAGTAATTCATTGACATTTGTTTGTTTTTAGGAACCAAGCAACAGTTTGCACTAGTTGGATCAGTCATGATTGAGTGAGTATTGTATTAAATTATAACAATCTTTGGTTTTCACTACTTTAATAAAAAGAATGTTATTTTAAATTTCAAAGTTAAAGCATATCTTAATTGTTACTTATTATGCTTTTCTTCTTATTCTGATAAGTCTATTTTCTTTTGTGTCTTCAAAAACTTCACTTTTCCCAATTCTTGTAACAGATTCATATTATAGAAAAATAAAAAAAGATGACCTTTAGGTTTCATTTAATGTAACCAAGCCAACAAATACTTAATGAGGGGCGTGAAAGGGGGGAAGTATCTACATGTGAAATGAAATAGCCATTTCATGACAAACGAACAATTAAAAATGTCTTGTACGTTGATCATTTTACAGATTTCATGAAACACAGTGATAAACGAACCTTTTTCACGCCTGCACGTGAAATAAAAATGGTAAAACATGTTGCACAAAAATAACTCTTTACCACCCTCCTTAATCATAAGCATGCATACTTGACATCTCATTATATATTTTCTAGCTACATCATAGAAGATATACCAGGAGAGAGTATGTACTTGGTCAGTATGAATATATCATACTGTTACGAGGATGGACAGCCATGTTATATGGTCACTACAGTATTTGACAATACCAGATTACCTAAAGATATATGTGAATGGAAAACTGACTATCATATTCCAAGTAAGTCAAGATTTCAGACTCAAAATATTGAAATTGAAAACCTTTATAAAAAGTGAAATCATTTCATTCAAATAAAATTATTTCATGGTCCTACAAAGGCTTCAGTAAACTAGTAATGAAAAATATTTTGAGTTATTCAAATAAGTATTGTAAAACTAAAACTTTGACCAGCTAAAAGCAATTTCTGATGGTTACAGTGAAATTTTACATAATCTTTTTTTACCATGTACCTTTTCATTTGTTTACAGATTTCTCATTTGAGACATGGCAAGGTGATCAAGGATTGACCATAGGTGACCCGTTACCGATGTGGGCAGAATTTTTGTTGTATGAACAGACTGGTCTTTCTCCTTATTTACAAGACAGTCAGTCTCAGTGTAGTAGAAGCAGTGCCAAGTTTAACTCATCTATTGCTGGTGGATGGATTGATGGTAGGTGTTGTTAGTAAAGCATATTGTTAAGTCTGCATTGCAAGAAATAGTCATGTACTGTGGATTAATTTATTTTCAATGGAACCAATTTTTCGTGGATTGAACAAAACTTGGACTTTAATGGACATTTAATTTCCTGGTTTTGCCAAAGTCTGCATGCAAGTCTATGGAAAACTTGTAATTCATTGAACGTTTAAATTCATGGTTCACCTGTACCCATGAAATCCACGAAAATTGGTATCCAACGAAAAATAATGAATCTGCAGTAGTGTCTTTTTAAAAGTACATTCCTATCAAAAATGAAAAGTTAATTGTTCTTTCAATATTTGTGAAATTGTGGTTTTAGTGTGTTAATAAAAGAGTGATTTCAAATTCTCTTCAATCATTAAATTGAATTACATTAAAGGTAGTTAAATATTCTTGTGACCTTTTTAAAGTAAACTAGCAACTTCAGTAACGAAAATAAAAAGGTAAATTTCAATTAATGAAATGTTTATGGTACCTATTGCTTTATTGCATTAAGAAATAGTTGACATTGATTTCTGATTTAACAATCAATGCCAGTTCTTCAACAATAAGGAAAATAAAAAAAAAAAACTTTACTGATTTTATATATTATTGTGTTGAATTAAAGATTACACAAGTTTAACTCAATATGATGTTCAAGATTAAAACGATTGTGTTTTTATCACTTAGAATGTAGTCTGAATACCACTGTACAAGATCTATCTAGCAGCTATAGTGATATAACATGTCATGTGACATCAAGTTGTACGGAAATCGAGTGTTGTGTTGACTCAGTCAAGCTTCAACGACCTTTCCATGTGGTTGTCAAATTAGATCCATGTGATTTTGTCATCAATGTTGGAATAGAAAACTTCCATTACAAGCTGGCCATGGTAGACTACACATTTGGTAAGTTGATAATTTCCTTTTAAAATATTGTCATGTATATGAAAGAAATATTGCCACTGCACTCAAGCAAGTATTGATAAAGCATTCCTTAAGAATACTGATATATTGGTTGGTTTAAACTATGCATATTAAACATATATTATTAATCATCAACATTCATATTTTTGCTAATCCTAGTGGAATAAAAGAACTTATTTTATGTGAATATCATGAGTAGAAAAATAATATATTTGTACTTTGTGTTGACATTTGAGTTTCCAGTATTATATTGATTTATAATATCTTTTTTAGGTGAAGCGAGGAATTTCTCCTTGGGTGGAATAGTCAAAACTCAGTAAGTCATATGAAAAGAAAATCCTGTGTTAAAACTTAAAAATCACAACTTTAAAAGGCAGTGTTGATACTTTATTTATAGATTATCATTGATCATCTCAACAAGATTGATTTTCTCGCTTGAGCCGGTACGATGTAAGCAAGAAAAGTAATGGAGTTGAGATGACCAATGATAATCTGTTTATCGCTATTTTACCTATGACGACTTTGTCAAATTCATGTCAATTTCATTAGCAACGCCACATGCCTCCTTAGTTGCTAACGATAATTTTCTATATCAAGCC
Source organism: Mytilus galloprovincialis (assembly GCA_037788925.1). Lineage (NCBI taxonomy): Eukaryota > Metazoa > Mollusca > Bivalvia > Mytilida > Mytilidae > Mytilus > Mytilus galloprovincialis. The sequence goes on along the minus strand of CM075342.1, from coordinate 44,243,265 downwards.
AGTAGCAAAAAATCAAATGAAAAATGCACAAAATAGCGTTAAAAACTTATCTTTTAAGATGTTTCAGTCTTAATAGATCTTGTATTTAAGAACTTTACTGTTTAAATTTACACTGGTTTTGGTTTAGAAATGTAGTTTCATGTTTCAGGGCTTTAAAGAAGTTTTGATGGTTTTTGGTTCAAAATAAGGTTCTAATATTTATAAATGCACATTGTACAGGGACTTTTAAGATATTTTTATTCTTTGGGAAAAAAAATATTGAATAAAATTGTATGTTATTAAGGTAGCACAATACAAAGATTTTATAACTCCAACTCCCAAGTTTTAAAATGCTATAACTTTCTTAATAATGCTTTAAAATTTATAAAATTGGTAGTTTTGGATAGCTAACAGATTACTCTTTCAAATAAATGCAATGTTAGTATTATGCAACAATTATGTAACCAATTATAATGTTAACTGTGTCTAAAATATTTTTCACCAAATTTCCTCTTTCAAATGAAATTAGTTTCTGCATAGGTATCCCTAGAGGGTTGATTTCATTATATGTTATTCCTATGCCCATTATCTACAAAAGGATGTCTCAGATTTCAAATAGAATGTATAGAACAAATTTTACACCTAATTGAACATTATCTTCTTTTATGTGGTTAGGATGTTTACACTAATTAGAGATTTATGAGAGAATGGAACACCATAGAGACAATCTGAGACACCCTTTTGAAGCCCATGATGTGTTGATTAAGATTCTGTTAAAATTTTCTGTATAGATAAAGAGATGATAAAGCTAAATTCATTCAAGTGAACTAACCCAGATTTTGCCACTAATTACATAATAATTGATTACATAATGATTGTATAATAAAAATATTGCATTCATTTAAAAGATTAATCTTTTATCTATCTATATATACCTCTTTTATTATTTTCTATGCATTCATAAGAAAGTTATAACATTTCAAAGGTTAGTGATTGGAAGTAAAAAAATCTTTGTATTGTGCTACCTTACAATGCAAAACTATTCAACATACATGACATCCATTACATTGGGAATTTTCTAAAGACCAATTTTGTGAAAGAAGAAACCAAGTATTGTGTCTATAAAAAATTAATTGTATTTCTTTTGTATTTATATTACGCTTTATTTTATTTTATGAAATTCATTTTCTGTTTTTTAGGTTTACTGTATTAGATATTGAATCAGAAAATGCCTACCTAATAGATATGAACGTTTCTGTCTGTACTGAGAGTGCCCAGGCTTGTGAGCAAGATTATGTGATAGCACAAAATGTCCTTCTACCCAAAAAACAATGCACATGGGATGCTGGATTTGTTCATCAGAGTAAGTTGATAAGCTTATTTCTACATAGAATTCTAATTTATCTTGCAGTGGAAACACAATCAAATACCACATAATATATGTAAATTTAAATTTATTTCAAAAGTCAATTATCAAATTTTTATATAGAAGTCTAATTTAGCTTGCAATGGAAACACCAATTAAATCCCACATAATATATGTATATTTCTAGTTAAATCAAGAGATTTGATCTTTTATTCTTGCTCTTAATTTTTTACTGTATTAATGGATAAAATCTTTGAAAGACTTTTTAAACGATACATGCATGTTCATTCAAGAAATGCACATATACACATACAAACACAAAATATGGTGGTACAATTTGAAAATGTCAATATGGTATTTTTTAAAATTTTTTCAGACCTTTCTTTAACCCAGTTTAAGACTGATAATCAGATCTCAGGAAACTTGGAAAACTATGATGCCTCTCGATTTTTGGATGAGGCCTTTGTTTCCTTTTACCTATTAGCTACACCATGTGATCGAAGCGGTGACTTGTATTCTTCACCCACCAATGGATGGACTACAGGTTAGTGAACATAGAAATAGGGGGTCCTAGAATATATGAACAGAGTAATAGGTGGTCGTAGAATTATAAAGATGACAGCTAGTCTCATAAGACTCATTGATTTAAAGTTGATTTTTCACTTTTTATCCACTAGACTTGATTTAAACAGCATGTTGACTAGATCTTAAGTATCTTATTGCATTGTTTACCTTTATTTTACTTTCCTATAAAAATGATATTTTGAGTTTCCAATATCGAAACATGGACTTTGCTGTAATATCAACAAAAGGGTTAGAAAACTTGTATCAGTTACACACCTATACTATGGTACTATTAAGACAGTGGTAAAATTTCAATGCAACAGTCATATGTTCTTTTGCTGTTGAATTTAGCTGCAAATAATTTTTAGGGTAAATTTGCGTTACAACATCTATACAGTTGCAAGATTAAGGGTTTGAATTTGTATATAAATTATGACAGCAGAAAATTTCATATGACTTTATTTTTTTTAGCTTGTTCTGTTGTTCCTACAAGTAGCTTGCCAGCCCTCGCCAACACAGTTTCATGTAACGTTGACAACACTTGTGAAAAGTTTACATGTTGTTTTGAGGAAACAGAAGTTGGTAGAAGTATTGAGGCCAGTGTTCAGATTGATTCATGTAAAGGAGAGCTGATTGTCACGCTTGAGAGATTGACAAGAACTATATCATTGACTGGATATGTTTGGGGTAATAAGTTAATTAGCAAGCATTGACAAAAATGAAAAATATGTGGTATAAAATTTTAGGACAGAAAATTAAAAGAAATATTCTTAAAGAAACTGAAGAAAAAAAGTCTGTTCCTTTTTTTTTTTACATTTAAAAATCATATAGATTTTCAAGTTTTTCCAAGTTCTCAAAACATTGTAATATATAATGAAAACTACTTATGTGTATCGAATGTATGATTTAACTGATTGTTTTGCATGCAAGTAAGCTAAACAATTAAATATTTGATATTTTAGGAACTGAGGAAGTTTACAAGTTGAATGGAGTATATGGCCTTAGGTAAGAGAAAATACTTGTAAAAGCACTAACAATTATTAGATAAAGAGCTACTGCATTGTGTAATGTCTTCACATTGCAAAAATGATTTTAATAGATGTTATTTTATCTTTTAAACTTTTACAAAACTTGACATATTTTAGCAAACCAAGTTAAAATTTGTAAAATTAAGCATACAAAACTATACATGATATTGTATGTTTACCAAGAACAAACATATAAGTTTGTGTCTATAAAATTATACATGCTATTGCAGGTTTACAGTGAACAATCTTGTGACAAGTAATAAGTTCTTAGTGAACATGGACCTAATGGCTTGTTATGAGGCTAATGGTGCCTGTACTTTACAAGAAACCATCCTAACTAACTTATGTACATGTTATTGTAGGTTTACAGTGAACAATCTTGTGACAAGTAATAAGTTCTTAGTGAACATGGACCTAATGGCTTGTTATGAGGCTAATGGTGCCTGTACTTTACAAGAAACCATCCTAACTAACTTATGTACATGTTATTGTAGGTTTACAGTGAACAATCTTGTGACAAGTAATAAGTTCTTAGTGAACATGGACCTAATGGCTTGTTATGAAGCTAATGGTGCCTGTACTTTACAAGAAACCATCCTCACTGACTTTGAACTTTTGAAACAAGTTTGTGATAGAGCAACAGGCTTTGTTAATCCACTGTGTGAGTTTTTATTTATATATGTTTCCTTTCAAGTAAGATCTTATTTTTCTTTTGAAAAAGAATGATTTTTTTAGTATTATTTTACAAAGCTGTTTCTTTATGTATAATGTCCACTTATGCAACTGTCATTCAAGTGAGATGTTTAGCTAGCTATAAAACCAGGTTGAATCAACTATCTTCTACTTAAGATAATGGCTGTACCAAGTCAGGCATATGACAGTTGTAATCCATTTTTTTGAATTTCCATTTTGAATTTTCCTCGGAGTTCAGTATTTTTGTTATTTTACTTTTTGATATAAGTATTTTTTAATCTGATTCTTACAAAAGATGTGGTTCTCATTTCTTTAAGTGTTAGCAATGTATTTCAACAGCAAAATATTTCCCTCATACCTTACTATATAGTAATAGCAAGAATTATCTTATTACAGTTTCCTATAGTTCATGGCTATCATCAGTTGGTCTACCAGTCAATACTTCACCACTACCAGAATGGGCCAGGCTACAGCTGATAGATGATCTTGGTGTAGATAATTACTTCAGTCTTGACGAGAAATGTTACAATAAAATGACTCCATTTATGACAGCAGCTGCAACAAATGGCTTCAATAATGGTATGTAGTATGTTTAGGATATTTGTAGTAGTTGTGTAGAAGATAAGTTACCTCTGATGTATTTTGAATTTAATGGCATATAAAAGATGCAAAGGTTTCAAATAGAATTTACAAATATCATGTTCAAAATAATAAAACATAACAGAATTCAATCAATAGGTCATGTTTGTGTTTGAAATTAAAATTGCTGAACTGGCACAGGGGTCTATCTTACTGTGTAGGAAAAGTTTCCTGAATCGAGTATCTTCACTAACACTTTTATTTTTTGACTTCTATCATTTGTGTAAAAACTTCTGTTACTGTATAAATAGATCATAAACCTGAAAATAGTTCAATGGAGAATTTTGAGAGGGATGCACATTTTCCTCGCTTCTTTTTTTGGAGCAAAACAATCACAAAAAAAATATATTTGAAAAATGATCAATTTTCCCGCTTTTTGTGGAATAGCACAATCACAAAAAAATTTATATAATGTAAAATTAAATGTTTTAATTCTCCCACGATAAATATGATAAAATTTCATTAACATTTATTGCTAAAGAAAAACAACATTTTATTTTTTGTTCTTTTCAGTTTGTGGATCATCAATTGCACACAACACATTTACACCAGCTGATACCATCGTGTGTAGTATCCCCACTGACTGCAATGGGGTACAATGCTGTGTTGATGTGCCTCAGCTAGCTACATCACTGGAATATAAAATGATTGTGGACACATGTGGTAACAGACTACGTCTTAAAGTGGACAAACTGGAAACAGACATATCATTGCATAATTATGACTTTGGATCTAGTGCTAAATTTTCTATATATGGCTTGGCTGAAATAGAGTAAGTTTTTCTGTCTTTCCAACAATAGAAATTATATAATATATATAATATTTTCCGTTATCCATATATTGATTATAAAAGAAGATGGGGTATGATTGCCAATGAGACCTTTTTACGTGAGACCAAACTACACAGAACTATAGGTCACCATTCAGCCTATTTAATATAGGATATTGAACAGCAATAAAGTATTCTTGTCCTAGCCATTTCTTTTAAGGTGGTACCTAACACTACAGAGAGATAACTCTGTAAAATCAGCTAAACGTTTTAATTATGTTGTGTTTTAAAGGGAATATTAAGCTTCTCAATGATCAAAATAAGTGTTTGTCAAACTGCTATATAACCAGTGTAATTTTTCTGCTAAAACGGTTGGTTCAAATTTTTTGAAATTTTTGTAATTTTGTCAAAGGGTCAAAGTAAATACTTTGTCAAAATTTTATGAAAATTAAACGAGCCAAATTAATTTAAGTGAAAGTGTTGGGTACCACCTTAAATCTAATTCAAAAACTTTTCCTGAGTAATCAAAAATACAGAACTTAACATTTTATTTATACAGAATAAGCAACCATTTGTACTTATAAATCATGAACAGATATGTTTTTATAACTTTCAATTTTTTTTTAATAAGATAACATGGGAAACAAGCTTAAAGTTACATCCAATCTTTTCAACAGTTCTAGCATATATAAGGACATGGGTTATTGTAGAATCAATCTTGAATATGCAATTTGTGTCTGATTCATTTGTCATTTTGAACAATAAAATATGTTTAAACTAACTTGCCTTATTTAAAATAATTTCATATTTCTCTCTTTAATATAGCTATCTAGTAAACAATCTGTTGCTTAGTAACCAGTATGAAATAACGATGTCAATAAAGTTCTGCTTGAATGGTGATACCTCATTGGCATGTGACCAGCAATACACTATCTTCAATGCAACGGTCTTTAATAAAGAAAGCTGTGATTTCAATACAGACTTCAAGGATGCAGGTGAGAAGTGGTGGACAGATTTAAAATATGAAAATAACAATTTACAAATTGTATGTGTCCTAAACTGCTTTCTAATCTAACCTACATTAGGAAAAATTCAAGTCAAAAAAGTTAAAAGCCAAGAATGTACCTGTACTTAAGCATGTGAAGAGCTGTATGATCAAAGGGGACCTTAAAATAATTGGTCAGCATTCCTTGAGGGACTAGGAACCTTTAAATAATTGGTCAGCATTCCTTGAGGGACTAGGAACCTTAAAATAATTGGTCAGCATTCCTGGAGGGACTAGGAACCTTAAAATAATTGGTCAGCATTCCATGAGGGACTAGGAACCTTAAAATAATTGGTCAGCATTCCTTGAGGGACTAGGGACCTTAAAATAATTGGTCTGCATTCCTTGAGGGACTAGCAACCTTAAAATAATTGGTCAGCATTCTTTGAGGGACTAGGGACCTTAAAACAATTGGTCAGCATTCCTTGAGGGACTAGGAACCTTAGTTTCATCATTATAAACCCAAAATTTATGACAACTTTAAGAAGGATAAAAATTAGTTTTCTAATTGAGTTCTGTTGAAAATGAGATTAAACTTGAAAAAAACTATGTCCTGATTGATATTTTCAAAACTACAAGAACATAATTTAAAAGCAGTAAAATCTTACAATCAAATGTAAAGCATTGTTATCTGACGATGCAAAGGTTAAAAATGTGAGATAAACAGTTTATCTAGAGAGTTTTTATGTTGTCGTTACAGGATTCTCTCTATCTACATGGTTAGCAGACAGAAGTCTAGGACTAACAAACATGTCAACAGTGGATGCTGATGATTTGTTACAGTTGCTACAGATAGATGATTTTATGGAGTATTCCAACATTTGTAACTTTACTGGAGCACCCTATGTTGGGGCTGTAGATGGATGGAATAATGGTTTGTATCACAAATAAGATAAGAGTGAAGCGTGAAGGTTATGGCTTTAATTTATTATATTCAAATTTTTTGTCTAAAATGTAAATCATACATATATATCACCAGTTAAGTTTGATATCTTCATTGTAAGTGCATGAAGTCATAAATTTCTTATTATTAAAATAGCTGCATTTGAAAGTATTGAAAATTCAACTTTTTGCTTGAAGGAGTTTTCATTCTATTAAACTTACTTTTTCTTTTATTTATGTATGATAACAATTAATCTTTATTTTTTGTAGTTCATGTGCATAACATAATAAAATCTTTCCATTACAGAATGTAACACTAGTTTTTTCCTTTAAATTGTTGATTTTTGATTTGTCTAGATGAGAGGGTAACATTAAAAAAAATTGTCACCCTCTCAGCCATGTGATAGTATAAATTAACACCCTCATATTAGCCAATCAAAATAAGGCATTTTAACGCAAAGTATAATAAAATAAAATCTTTCCATTACAGAATGTAACACTAGTATTATACCATCAGGGGACTTAACCCTTTTACCTGAAGCAGAATTACTATGTCATATTGCTACTGACTGCAATGCTGTTTCCTGCTGTGCCAAGTCTGCTGTTCTTAAACGAGACTTTTATGTTGCCGTGACCATGAACACATGTAGCTACACACTGAAAATACAGTTGGAAAATCTGATTATTGACAAGGATTTACTGAACTATGCTTGGGGTATGATACTAAGCACCAGCAACTTCTTTCATAAAAAATCTTATAAGTAAAAATATACATAAGAGGTTTCAATATAAATTATTATGAATTCTAATCTAGAATTTTTTTGATAAGAAAAGCAGGAAATTATTTATCTCTATTTAATTTTACATGAAGAGTTATATTATAACTTTAACCTTCTAAAAAAATAATGTATTAGTGTTCTTTACCATTGACTAAAATTTTGTTATATTTTGGTAAAATGATATTTTTCTTTTCTGTCTATTCATGAAAAATCATGAAATATGTCTAGATGTCAGCAAAAGACAATCTACAAAAACATGTTTTAAAAGAAGTAATTTTTCAGACAAATGTTTGTATAAATACCACACTTTTAATATTTGCTTATTGAATCAAAGAATTTTCCCTAAAACTTATGAGATTGTTTGTCATTCTGTATAACCTATCATGAACTCCCTTACATAACTTTTCATGAAAATAAAAAATATTTCATTTTTCTTTTACAGGAACAACAGAAAATATGAACCTATATGGAGTTTTGAGAGTCATGTATCGTGTAAACCATGTTGCATCAATGCAGCACTTCAATGTTGATTTAACTATCAAATTATGTTTTGAATCTAGTGGAGGGTCATGTTTACAAGAATATACCATATTTACCAGTAATAAACTTTACTATCCTGATTGTACACAGCCTAACTTACCTTTCTATGGTATGTACACAAAATTAACATCATTAAGATACAAGATATTTCTTCCAGCCTAATTATTCCGAATCAAATCTCCATAACAGAGTAGGTTGTGGGAATTTTAAAACTATTTTATTCATGATTAATCAGTTATATTTTTATTCTCCTATTGTGATAAATTCATAATTTCTTAATTGACTAGAACGATTACCATAATAATGTATTATATGAAGTCTTCTTATATCTGATTGTGTACGAAGGTATGAGGCAACTACATCTGATTTACATAAAAGTTATAAATGAACATTTTATCTTTTCTCTTGTTCTAAAAAGAACAATTAGTATTGATGCAACAGAAAAATATTCATTATCTCAAATTGCAAACTGTGAAACTAATATGAAAGTTCATACAACCATTACTTTATTTTATTTTTTGACAGGAATAACCTTTGACTACTGGAAGCCAACAGTATGTTCCCAGTTTTCTTCAGGAACATACGCTCAAGGTATAGTTATATGAATTATGTTGTAAATTGATTTTTGATTTGATATGTTGTTCAAGAAAAATGAATTAGTTGTCACCATTAGATAATACAAACAACTTATAAAAACAAAGTATTTTTTCTTAATTATCTATTTATTTGAAATAGTTTTATCCAGTATACTTTCCTTGTCAAACGATTTTTATTTAATTTCATCTATATCAGCCTACATATATTGGATATTATTCATTTATTTTCTGGAATATACAGGAATGTTGGCACGAGAGGCTAAAAATACAAAAATTTTACAATATTTTCTACTGGATGTTAACCAAATGAAAATCAATCATTCTTTCATCTGAATATAACTACCGTATAAGAAGAAAACAATGTTGTTTATTTACCTTAGCCGACCGTGAAAGGGCTGTATAGCCAGTTAAGGATGTTAAAAACTTCCATCATTTCATTTTATTTACCTTTTATAGCTTGTACTGGTGTGACCTTTACAACCTATGCTCAGACCAGGTGTCAGATGGCTGCTGACTGTTTCAGTGTCACATGTTGTTTAGATTTGGACTTCGTCCCTGGTACACGTAACACTCAGCTGACATTTGCTTTGGATACATGTGCTGATCAAATTGACTACACTCTAGAGAGGCACACATGGACAAGAACTGGACTGGCTGCACTTAATGGTATTATTTTTGTAATAGGACCATTTGAAATATTAGAAGGGTTGAAAAGATAAAGATGCTTGTTTATTTTATTTTTTTAAAACGCAAGGACTTTTTCCCTTCTATTGATTTTCAAGGTTATTTAAAGAACCGTTTCCATGGTTAAAAATATATAAAGAAATGATCAACAAAACCAAAACCATGATGACAATTAAATGTAAATAGGAATGTTGTCAAATTAAACGAGGTTTTTTTCAAATATTTTTTTTACAGGAATTGAACAGGTTGAAGAATTGTCTGACTCATTCAAGTTAAACTTTACCCTGGACACGACAACCTCAGCTACAGCTTACAAGACTACCATAGGATTGACTGCATGCTACATTTCTCCTGGAACATGTGAAGATTATGAGTTACTCACGGCATCTGACCTGAAGAAAAAGACATGTTCAGGACGTAAGAGGCGTAGACGTGCAGTAGCAGCAACGTATGTAGTTTGAAAATATATAAATTTTTGTGGCTGTATTTTGTATTTAAATAATTTTGTCATTGTACTCTCTTCATATGTTTGTAATACTTGAAGATCAGAAGCTGATTTTTGGGGTAAAGATTGGCATTTATTGGTCTTGTTCAGGCCTTATTTCTATCTTTGAGAGTTTAAACAACATAGTGCTGTTAGATGAACTTTCTGTACATACTTTCCATGCCCATATCAATCAATTTATTAATACAATGATAACATTAAAAGTTACAAAATGATGTGTATGTGTATAATCAAAATTGTCAAGAAAACCATTTTTATTAAAATTGCATAAGTTGCAGTGGTGCCATATGTATTGATCTATCTGTTAGTGCCTGGTGTACAAAGCTATCTGTACTACCTACTAGTAAGGAAAAAGGAACATAGCTCAAATAAAAAAAAATCCTAAATATGTACTGTTGCTTAATTCAATGCATGTTTAATTTTTTTGTAAGTTCATCATGAAAATTGAAAGCAATCTTTACAGTGCTCACAGCACTTTGATTATTACATTATCTTTTCAAGATGACTACTTTTTGAGTTTACTTTTTTTTCCGATTGACTGATGTTTGACCTATTTTTATGCCCAACCTACAATAGTAGAGGGGCATTATGTTTTCTGGTCTGTGTATCTGTTCGTTCGTCCATTTGTTCATCCATCCATCTGTTCGTTCGTTCGTTCGTTCGTCCGTCCGTCCGTCCGTCCGTCTGTCCGCTTCAGGTTAAAGTTTTTGGTCAAGGTTAGTTTTTGATGAAGTTAAAGTCCAATCGACTTCAAACTTAGAACACATGTTCCCTATGATATGATCTTTGTAATTTTAATGCCAAATTGGAGTTTTTATCCCAATTTCACAGTCCACTGAACATAGAAAATGCGAGTGGGGCAATCGTGTGCTGGTGACACATTCTTGTTTTTCCCTTGTACTTCGACATTTGTGAAAATTGTATTTGTCTAAATCTTTTTGTAATGCCTTAAGATTTGTATCTGATTTTTCATTACAATGGTTTATAATAATAGTTTTGGTTGTAGTATTGCCTCCAAAAATGATGAAAATTGTACTTTGTATCACTAAAAAAAAATTATCAAATATTATTATTGGCATTAATATACATTTGGGAATATTGTAAATTAACTGATAATGTATTTTAGTGAAAGGGTAATTAAGATTTAGAGTATACATTTATGTTTCTAATATAATGTTTTAATCATTTTCAAAGGGTTGACGTCAAAGACATGAAAGGAGGTTTACAGATATTAACAGATAGAAATGCAACTGAAGCAGAGAAGAACATTTTCATTGCTGCCTGTATGGACTACAGTGTATGTATAATACAATAGTCCCAATCTTCAACAGACTTTTTTCTCTGATACAACATAACTATAACCACAATAAATCAATCTACCTTGTCCTTTGTCCAGGTTACAATCTGTGGATTCAATATTATTATTGTTGGTGGGAGATTAATTTTTAAGGATTTCCAAAAGAAAAAAAAAGCTTGATTTCTGTTGAACTGATTTATTTTGAAATTGAAACAGCAACCCAATGACAAAAGCATCCAAAAACTTTCTTGCCTGTAGGCTGACATAGACATGTATGATTTTGGAATTGATTTTGTGGGAAAATCTGAGCTCTTTTTAACTGTTTTCTAAAAACACAATTTTCCAATACTGTGGATTCATAAATTTGCCTTTGTATAGATTTTCTTGAATTTAATGAAAACTTGTATTTTTATGCCCCACCTACGATAGTAGAGGGGCATTATGTTTTCTGGTCTGTGCCTCCGTTCGTCCGTCCGGTTAAAGTATTTAGGTCGAGGTAGTTTTCGATGAAGCTGAAGTCCAATCAACTTGAAACTTAATACACATGTTCCCCATGATATGATCTTTCTAATTTTAATGCCAAATTATAGTTTTTACCCCAATTTCATGGTCCACTGAACATAGAAAATGATAGTGCAAAGTTCAGGTTAAAGTTTTTGGTCAAGGTAGTTTTTGATGAAGTTAAAGTTACATCAACTTGAAACTTAGTACACATGTTCCCTATGATATGATCTTTCTAATTTTAATTCCAAATTAAAGTTTTGACCCCAATTTCACGGTCCACTGAACATAGAAAATGATAGTGGGAGTGGGGCATCCATGTACTATGGACACATTCTTGTTGTGGATTGATTTTGTGGTTTAGTAAAATTAGACAATTTATAATTTGTTGAAAATTTAAATCTTAGATTAACATTTAACAATGGAATCCTTGAAAATAGTATCACATGCATAATAATGAATTCAAAGTATTAAATGCATTTTTTTTTTTTTTTAAAATCATTTTATAATTATAATAGTAACATTTCTATATTGTGTTTTTTTATGGTATTTTAGAAAAATAGTAAGGATTATTCAGTAACAAATATTGATGATAGTGATGAAAAAACTGGTGGAAAATCTGCTCTCAAAGCTCTTGGAAGTGGTATGCCCACCACTGTTGGTGTGAGTGGAGAAACATTCAGTGGAACATTTACAGTACAAGGAGGTAAATATAATACTAAAGGGAGGTAAATATTACAGTTGTGAAGAATTACTTCCCTTGAGTAGTAGATATTCAGCCAGTAGTCAGAGGTCATGCAAAGCCAGGGACATAATTTTGTAGCTCAGTGGGTTATAGCATTGACTTGTAACACAGAGATTCCATTCCTGGAGGAGACCTTATGATTTTCTAATCAAATAAATAATAGTGCTCTACATTTATACAGCAAAGGGAGGTAATTTGTGAACTGTTAATAATAACCTCTTTTTTTGTAGTTTATTTTAACATTGAGAAAAGGGATTCACCATTGGGGTTGCCAAAATCAAGAAAAACCAAGCATCTGATAAAGAAGTGTTAATTTAAAGGTTTATGACTGTAATACCGCTTCATTGTCATGGAGCTGAAATATATTCCTCACAGTTATATTTTATAATATGTTTTGTCTGCATCAAATTACTTTTATTTATCTAGGTGAAGAAATTTTCAAGGAACTTGATTTTGCTGTTACTGGAATAAAGGATGCATATGCTATTGGTCAAGGATTGTCCGAGGTTGGAGCCAAACTTTTAGGAGAGAAGTTAGCTAATATGACAGTTGGTGACATAGAAACTTTAATGGACTTCAAGAATGTTGATCCAATATTGGTGGCCCAGCTTATGAAAGATTTGAGAGACTTAGCTAAGGCATTGGTATGTTTTTTGATATGGATTAGCATAAGACCCTGTATTAGTATATATGTTCAATTTTAGAATTTAAATAAAAGGACATGTGGGATATATAAGTCAATTAGTCAACAACCCTATGGTAAAAACACCCAAAATACATCTCCTTTCCTGCTCATAATAACTCTATGGTAAAAACACCCAAAATACATCTCCTTTCCTGCTCATAATAACTCTATGGTAAAAACACCCAAAATACATCTCCTTTCCTGCTCATAATAACCCTATGGTAAAAACACCCAAAATACATCTCTTTTCCTGCTCATAATTTATTATTTGTTTCAATAAAGATCATAATTCTATCAATATAAGTCAAGTACTAGAAGGAGGATCACTGGGTAATTTTCATCAAAGTTATGGCCCTGGAGAATACATCAACATGAAAAACAGACAAATATCGTTATTATGCTATACCTTTAAAATTTTTAAAGTTTTCAATAATCTTGATATGAAATATTTTTTCAACAATTTCTGTTTTTGTTAGTTATTTCCCTTGGGAATGTTTATTTTATGGAAAGTTGACCTACATGTAAACACGCATTAGCTCTAAAAAGCTATATTTTTTTGTGGTAAACAGTAAAATCCTTAAATAAAGTAGATTTATTCATAAAAAAGAAAATAATATTTGAGGTATTTATTATTGTTTTTCAATTATCTATTTTTAGTATTCTGAGTTCCTTACCAAGCTACTGTCCAACGGAGACGAGGTGTTTAAATCATTTGACTTTACACTTGGAGGAGACTTCAGCTTTCCTAAACAGGATATAACACTGTTTAGCTACAGTATTAACATGATGGTGGGTGGAATTATACCAATGCAGTTCTGTAAGTAATCATAAATTTATTTGTATGTTTCAGTCCAAAAATATATGCTGTTTTCAACCTAAGTATATTGCCTATTTTTATGCCCCACCTACGATAGTAGAGGGGCATTATGTTTTCTGGTCTGTGCGTCCGTTCGTTCGTTCGTCCGTCCGTCTGTCCCGCTTCAGGTTAAAGTTTTTGGTCAAGGTAGTTTTTGATGAAGTTGAAGTCCAATCAACTTGAAACTTAGTACACATGTTCCTTATGATATGATCTTTCTAATTTTAAAGCCAAATTAAACTTTTGACCCCAATTTCACGGTCCACTGAACATAGAAAATGAAAGTGCATGTTTCAGGTTAAAGTTTTTGGTCAAGGTAGTTTTTGATGAAGTTGAAGTCCAATCAACTTGAAACTTAGTACAAATGTTCCCTATGATATTATCTTTCTAATTTTAATGCCTAATTATATTTTTTATCCAATTTCACGGTCCATTGAACATGGAAAATGATAGTGGGAGTGGGGCATCCGTGTACTTTGGACACATTCTTGTTTATATCTCAATATTAATATTTCAATTCATTTATTTTTGTGGGTAACAATTTTTTCGTGGATTCAGGAAAACTGAAAAAAAATGCTGCTCAAAAGATATAACTTAAAATTAGCATGTAACTGATTTACTGAAGTAATTTCACATTTAGACAGGTTAAGTTGAAAATATGGATTTTTTGTGTTATTAAAATTTGCTGTTACAAAATGTTAGAAATTATTATAAATTAAGGAATGTATCTCCCTCATGCAAAGCTCTGATCCCTTTCACGGATTTGGCTATACTTTTTGGACCTTTTGAATTATAGCTCTTCATCTTTTATATAAGCTTTGGATTTCAAATAGTTTGGCCACAAACACCACTGAAGAGACATGTATTTTGGAAATGCACATCTGGTGCAGGAAAATTGGGAACGTTAATGTTATTAAGTCCCTATGAACATAATTTTTACATAAGATTTAATGGGATAGTTCATAAGTATGTTTTTATCAAACCAAAGACTTTTATCAATAAAACAAAACTATAAAAAAAAAACCAATTTGTATTACATTATGTTTACTATAGCTATGTTTCATAGTTATTAGTCTAGATTAAATAAAATAAGTGTCACATCCAGGAAAATTGGTTGTTATTTTTAGTGTGAGAATAAATTTTATCATAAGTTTTAACAATTTTCAGCATTTGGTGCTGGAGCATACTATGGAATGAAGTTTGAAATTGCAGCCAAAGTGTTAGAAATGAAGGCTATATGTGGTGTAGAACCTTATGCTGGAGTGACGGTCTATGGTGAACTGGGTATTGGATTTTTACTGTACGGAAAGCTTCGCTTAGAGGGAAGAATTATGGACCTGCGTTTCCCAACAACAGCTGAGATTACTTTCAATAAGTTCCCTCTAGATGTTGGGTAGGTGGATTTACAGTTTTACTATAAATTGGGATGTTTTGTGTTGAGTTATTTGGCACTTTTTGTCTTTTTAAATCAATTGTGTATTTATTTTTGGGTTACTTATTAATAAATGAAATAAAATAATTGCCTTAAATTGCTTACATCCACATCATTTGAACTTTGGGAGAAAGTTGTTTTCCTGGCAATCATACCACATCTTTTATTCTTAATGAGACCTGAAAAATTATTTTGTAGAGGTTGACCTATTGGTGGCTTTCTCCTGTTTTCTGCTCTTTGGTCGAGTTCTTGTCTCTTGGATACATTCACCATTCTCAATTTTATTGTATTAACTTTGGAAAGGCATTAAATGTAAAAAAATAAAGTGTTCAATAAATGTGGCTAGTGGCTTATAACTTGACCACTTTTTGTTGTGCTGATGAATATTTGAATCATTTAAATTTTCTTTACAGTCTGGTTATGTACTTGAAACTGACTCCAATTGAGCTGAAGTTGTTTGCCCTGGTGACCTTAGAGGTCAATCTTGGTCTTACTAAGTTTAAGAAAACCTTGTTTAAAGCTGAACTATGGTCGTACAAGGCTCCAACGATAACTAAGAAACTGATCGACAACAGGAAAGATGAAGAAGACAAAACTCCTCCAGATATTTCACCATTTACTGATGATGATATACCAGGAAGAAAGAGAAGGGTAATAAAAGAAATTATGTATTGAAGTTTCTGTTGAAGTCCTTTAAAATGTTCTATGTTTTGATGTTGAAAACTTTGCAATTTTTTAACTCCTGGGTAAAAACTTTTGAATACTGTAAATTATTGCATGCATTTATTATTGTGAATTTGTCAGATTAGACTAAAATGCAATTTTAAATTTTTGAAATATTTAGAATTGATACATGGTGTTTCAGAGGTTGTGTAGAAAAGTGAAGAGAAATAGGGATAAGATTATTGATGAGAAAAATCCAAACAATAAAATACTTTAAAAAATTGAAAATCTAATTGAGCAACATGAGATACCTTTCAGCATTCTGAACATTACCATATTCTTAATGATAAGAAAATGTCCATAAATTACAACAAGTAAGTTTCTATATTTTATTATTTAGGCTACGCCAAGTTGTGAAGTTGAACAGATAGCAGATAGAGATTATGTAGAGCCAATGTTTGAAATCGCTGTACGTGCTGAGGACGACAGAAGTGACGTGGCTTACTTCCTTGATGTTGGAACAGTACCGGGAGGAAAAGATGTAATGGACCAGCATACTCTTGGTGGACCAAAAACATCAGTTGATGAGGCAAGTTTTAATAACATGCTTGTATCTAGTATTCAGAGGATAGATTTTTATTATAAAGTTTTCAAAATATTATTACATCATCAAAATTGTATGCCAAAATGAATATTAATTGGAAGCAATCGTATAATAATGAAATCCAATTTTTTTTTTAAGTCTCCACGAAAATGAATCCACTTTATATTTTAGAGAAGAAAGTTTCCAGTTAATATATAAAGAAAATTCGCCATTTCAGAATCTAATGCATTCTGGGTAATATTTTCAAAGTTTACACGAAAACGTCCACAATGAAAATTCAACCAATGTCCTGACGTTATTTTCATTTTGGGGTACGAACAATGAAATTACCCATATTACTTTAGATTCTGAATCGGCCAATTATACTCTTGTTAATTTAATATGTTGTATTTTCAGAGACTTAGTGCTACTGGAGTTCCTCTGTTTTTTACAATGTATGCACAAAATGACGCTGGTGAGCGCTCCATGGCAACATGTGACCTACATACATATGATGTAACTCTTCCTGGTGGTCGATTCACAGAAGACTTTTTATCAACCAGTAATCCAGCCGTGATGAAGGCATCTGTTGTTGTATACGAAGACTCTGAAATAGTTCTGACACAAGTTGGATTGGGATATGGAAAACAAGTGTGGGGGGATCAAGTAATTCCATGGAACACAGTCAATGTAGATGCTGCTGCATATGTTCCACCAGATCTAAGTAAGTTTTAGAGTTTCTGTGGGGGGAAGGGTGTGGGGTGATGAAGTAATTCCATGGAACACTGTCAATGTAGATACTGCTGCATATTTTCCACCAGATCTAAGTAAGTTTTAGAGTTTCTGTGGGGGAGGGGTGTGGGGTGATATAGTAATTCCATGGAACACTGTCAATGTAGATGCTGATGCATATGTTCCACCAGATCTAAGTAAGTTTCTGTGGGGGGAGAGGAAAGACTATGGTTTTGCAATATTTGCATACAAGCCTAAAGGAAATTGCCAAAATTGCATTGCTAGAGCTTGCAATAAGATAAAAGGCTAATTAGTGTTGGACAAATTTACCAAAATTTTCCTGATTTTTTTTTTTTAAGTTTGAAATTATATGAATTGATAAAGATAAATAAATATTTAAAAATTAGAGTGTTTGTTGTGGTTTTTGGATGTTTTTACAAAATAAAGTTTTATAAATGCTCAACATGAAATTGACAGCTAAATAAAAATTTAGGTTTTAAGTTAAAGTAAGCAAATTTAAAGTTACATAAAGTAATCATTGTATGTGCTTGCTTAACAAACCGTAAGACAATGTTTCCAAATATTATTATTATTTCATACTAAAGAAATATCTAAAAAGTAGTTAGCCAAAACACATATGATGAACTGATCAGCAATCAACTTAAATGTTTTCATTTACATATATTTTTTTAAAGATTTATAATCATTTCCAATAATGTTTTAATTTTTGTTATAAAATTTTGATGGAAATGAAAAATAAGTAAACATGTAATAAGGTACCATTCATTATTGTAGGTAATGACCCACATAATCATAAAGTTATGGAAATGTTCACAGACTTCAGAATAGGTCGACTGATTGCGCCATTTGGAGGGGCTGCCTCCAGGGAAGCTACACATGGTGATTGTGCAAAACGATGTGCAGATATGCCAAAAACCAAATGCATGAGCTTCAATTATGACTTTATGAATGCTACATGTGAACTACTGGAAGGAATAGAAGGCCATCACTATAAGCTTGCCCAGTCTGGGTTGTTCCAGCATTATGAAAGACTTGGTATTGGACATATCTTGAGTTTTGATTATAATACTTTGTGGCTGACCCATAATAAGACACATTACTTCAACTTCCGTATCATAAATACCTTAGGATTTGAGAGTATTATTTCTACCCCTGCTATTATGGTGGATGTTACTCCTCCAACTACAGGTTAGTTATCTTTTTACATGAAGTAAAGTGAATACAATGGATCAGCATTGGTTTGTTAAAACGATACCAAGTACCGGACACTATATCACAGTAAATTGTGTCCACTGACTTAATGTTATTTTTGAACTATCATCTGGACGATATTTACCTATGAAATTGTGTCCACAATTGTGAAAAAGGGTCCCTCAAAGGAAGGACAATATTTTGTATGAAAAAGTGTCCTTCATAAAAGGGACAGTATTTCATGTGAAAAAGTGTTCACTCTCAATACTTACAAATGTATAGATAGCTTTAATTTTTTTATCTCAACTGAAGTTTTAAAATTAGCATGAAGGTTTTATCTCAATTAAAGCATGAGTATTGAAGTCATACAAAATGTGATCATCACCATGTCACAGTAAGGGTTGATTTAGTACAATTAAAAAATGGTAGTATATTTTGAAAAATATTCTTTGTCTCACAACTTACAGTGCTGGATTGAGTAGGATTTCACCAATATATTCAATTGTAAATAATCATACAACATATAATTTAAGGGCCGATAAACAACAGCACCATTGATTATTTGGAAGTGGTAGATTGCAATTCAAAGATAATACCAGCCGATAGACCAGACTTCGGAATTTGGTGTAGAGGTATAAACTCTGCAATTAAAAATCACAGGTATGTATAATTTGTTGCTACAGTAAAATCTGTATGAACTGGTTAGCTATAGGACTTCAAAAATAAAAAAGCAAGTTTGAGCAGTGGGTCAGTTTGTTAAGGTTTTCAGATCAGCAGGAATTTATTGGCTTCTGACCAAATATTTTATTCACTGAACAAGAAAGTTTTTGGCAATAAAGTAAATGGGGTTATACTTGCATGACATCACAGAGAAATCCTTGTCATTTTATTATTACCTGATGCTTATCTTGTTTTCAAGACTATTAGTAAACATGTTGGAAGTTGTATGTATTTTTTGACTGATGATATATATATATAATATACAAACAAGTTTAAACAAGTGACAAACCATACAATATATATGCCCACTGGATCTCAGAGTGATAGAGATACATGGTTAATACAAATATTTATATAAGTCTGAAAATTACTCCAAACAGTGTTAGAGTTAGATTTTCTACTGACAATTTTTTGTTCGTCCTTCAGCGGGATTCGAACTCACACCTTTGATACACTACAGCACCAATCGCTTAGCCTCATGTCCAGCGCTCTAGACCACTCGACCACATCCGCTATATGAAAATATAACTTCAATAGTCGTAGTGTTACCTTGTCACGGAAGGATAATCTAGAGATAGACATGAGACACATGTTTTTTAAGCGTGTGTAGATGTTATATTATTATTTTTATACACAATGTATTTTTCATTTGTCAGTAATCTAACTCAACAATTTTTATATATCATATGGGATCATGATGCATTTCATTATACAGTCACTAGAAATAAGTATTTCATACAAACAAGTCTAAACAAGTGACAAACCATACAAAATATATGCCCACTGGATCTCAGAGTGATAGAGATACATGGTTAATACAAATATTTATATAAGTCTGAAAATTACTCCAAACAGTGTTAGAGTTAGATTTTCTACTGACAATTTTTTGTTCGTCCCTCAGCGGGATTCGAACTCACACCTTTGATACACTACAGCACCAATCGCTTAGCCTCATGTCCAGCGCTCTAACTCTAACACTGTTTGGAGTAATTTTCAGACTTATATAAATATTTGTATTAACCATGTATCTCTATCACTCTGATAGAGATACTATATCGAATACTATACGAATCCCGCTGAGGGACGAACAAAAAATTGTCAGTAGAAAATCTAACTCTAACACTGTTTGGAGTAATTTTCAGACATATATATATATATATAATATATATATATACACATACTTCCTTTTATTTATAACCGTTTTCCATAGAAAACACTGCTCAATACCCTAAATAATCACAAAAACAATGTGAAAAAGGGAGATAATAAATGTTAAGTCAACCCTACATATAATGTTATATATACTTATGTGATAGAAGTGTATTGTTATAGTACATTTGTTGAACCTGAATTTGAAGGGTTAGTTAATGCCTTGATTTTACAGTTTGAAAACTGTCATTTTATCTTTGTTTTGTAGAGTAATACAAGATGGACCAGAATCATTGGCTGTTTTCAATGGACCAATGTTTATGAATGACATGATGTATACAAGAGCAAATAATTATATCTCAGGTAAAACTTATGTATGATTCACAGGTTTCTCGAATACTGTATAGCAACCAATTTTCATAAAATTTTTTTTTTATGAAAAGCCCTTTTTATAATTTTCTAGTTTTGTTGGTGTATTCATATGAAAGAAGATTAATGTTTGACCTAATCAAGTTATTTTCTTATTCACTCAAATTAATTTGTTCACTGTAACCTTTGTAAGGTACAATCAAGACCAAAACCTTGGAAACATCAATTAGCTTTCCTAAATGTGATAGATATAGGAGAAGAAGATACAGATAATAAACATTTTTACCTAAGAAATATATGAAAATTACACCATCACAAAGAAAATATTGTGTTTTTGGGTAAAGATTGTTTAAAATGCAATCAAAACCCTATGGAACTGACTTGGATTTCTAAACCTTCCAAGGTTCATCACTACTTTTGAGATTCACAAAATATAGTGCTTTGGTCATAGCATTCTAAACATTTTACATTACAAAAAAATGTGTTGAAAAAAAAGATCAGTGTCCTTTTATGCCAGAAACATACATGTGTCATGTTATTAATATAATGCCTTTCCTCACAAGTTATTATGCCCCACCTACGATAGTAGAGGAGCATTATGTTTTCTGGTATGTGGGTCTGTTCGTTCATTCGTTCGTACTTCCGGTCTCATATGATAGCTTCTTTCAATCTTGATTCCAAAAATATATAGTTTTTATATACTTTTGTATGTAGAATGGGAGATAATTGGCCACTTCCGGTTTGTTGGAAGTCGTTTTTAGTCTTCAGTAATCAGTTTATGTATCTATATGACAAAATATTCGTCTGTTCATTGGTCCGTCCATTCTGTTCGTCCGTCCGCTCGTCCGTCTGTTTGTCCCGCTTCAGGTTAAAGTTTTTGGTCAAGGTAGTTTTTGATGAAGTTGAAGTCCAATCAACTTGAAACTTAGTAAACATGTTCCCTATGATATGATAATTTTAATGCCAAATTAGAGTTTTTATCCCAATTTCACTGTCCACTGAACATAGAAAATGATAGTGCAAATGGGGCATACGTGTACTTGGGACACATTCTTGTTTTAAGAAGGCATTTAGACTCACGTTATTTATACAATGCATTTCCACACATGTTACTTATAGAATGACTTTCCATACATTGAAGGACAATCCTAAAACATGAAAGTTGTAATTTTTTAATAATGGTTATTAATTGTTCTGTATTTTGGTGTTTTTCAGCAAATTGGGATGGATTTGAAGACAGAGAAAGTGGTCTTCTCTTTATCACCATTACTGTTGGAACTCAAATCTGTGAAGAAACCATCCACGAACATCATGATCCACATGCTCATCTGTTTGACATATCTCAGTGGACACACAGTGCTATGATAAGTCCTATACCAGCACCTTATACACAGCTACCAGGTATTTTCCTATTGATTGATACCTTATGATAACTAGATTTTTTACCGTTGGTACTGGAGTAAAAGTCATTCCCACTATAAGTCGGATGCCCATTTTAGCTTCAAAATCAATGCTTTCACTATATGTATATAAACAAAGAAATTTTAAAAGTTTTTCTTTTGACTACCTGAATATGAAAGCTAGGTGTAATATATTTATAAGAATCATACAGATAGGGAGTTTGGAGGCAGCAACCAGACAACACAAAACAAATAAAATATGGCTGAGGAAAATCCTGAAATATGGAAACTTTTGTGAAAAGTATATGTAGTGTATTATAGTTTTTCAGAAGCGCATGCGTTAAGTTTAAGGAACCAAAAGGACATGCAATAATTCTCCAATTTGATAGGTGAATATTTCCTAGTGGAGTTTGCCTTATTTATAGTAAAAAATTTAAGTAGGTCGTCATACAATAGAATAAGTTTTAAAAGTTTAAAAAAAAATTGTAAGTGCTAGAATCAATTCTAATTGAGGCCTGTAATATTTGCAGATGACCAATATTTCATCACAGTAAGAGCTATGAATGGAGTCAAATATGGAGGCCCCTTAGCAACAACTGTTTGCCACACAACCCCTTACATCGTTGACAATTCACCTCCTTTTATATATGAGCTGTATAACATTGGGTATGATGAATTCCAATATAACCTGACTTACAGACACAATTCAACGTAAGTACTAAATAACTTTGTTAGTCTTATGGTACCATACTGTCTTCTAGTATGAAATATTGAGGTTTTCATCTGCAGCTGGGTCAGACAATAAACTTATATTTATGATTTCTGATGCCAGCTAAAGACATATATGAGCAATGAATAGTTGATTTGAAGTCAGAAATCATAACATGTTTATTTGCAGAAATATACCATATAAAAAAGAGGATGTGGTATGATTGCCAATGAGACAACTATCCACAAAAGACCAAAATGACACAGACATTAAGAACTATAGGTCACCGTACGGCCTTCAACAATGAGCAAAGGCCCATACCGCATAGTCAGCTATAAAAGGCCCCGATAAGACAATGTAAAACAATTCAAACGAGAAAACTAACGGCCTTATTTATGTAAAAAAATAAACGAAAAACAAATATGTAACACATAAACAAACGACAACCACTGAATTACAGGCTCCTGACTTGGGACAGGCACATACATAAATAATGTGGCGGGTTAAACATGTTAGCGGGATTCCAACCCTCCCCCTAACCATGGACAGTGGTATAACAGTACAACATAAGATGCACGTTTGAAATCTCACTCTGCAATTCTTTCTAGTAAAGAACAGGGTTATTATACCCTGCATAACGCATTGCAAAGGACCTTAATTATGGATTGACAGGGCGTCCTTCCATCTGTCTCTCCGTCTGTCTGATCGGTAAAGAATCAACTTTTTTTAAAGAGTTATGCTCCTTGATATATAGAATAAGTGCAACCTGGGGGACATTGGAACTCTTTTATATTATTGACTTTGGCATGCTATCAACCTGAATTGAATGTAATGATTGCCATCTTTGTCTTGTCCAAAGAGACGGTTATATATTAATCTATTTATGTTATGTTATTCAGTGATCCTGAGTCAGGTATATTGTATAATGATTGCTGCCTTGGTCTCACCCAGAGGGATTGTTATGAACTTCCATGGACACGTCTAGATTACAGCGATTTTGTTGTGCTTACTGTATCCATTACAGCTGGTATACCAATATGGGTCAAAAACAAAGCTATAAATAATGGTGAGTCCTGGTGATTTCAAAGACAACTTTTAAAGATTTTATCATGTATGTGTCAGAAAATTTTCATTGAAATGATGACATATTACCAAAGAAAATATTTTAAATGTCATGACTATTGTTTTGGAAATTCTCTGATAATTGATGCAAAAAGAGGAGAGACACAAATTACATCAATTGTCGTCCAAACCCCAAAACAACTTCCCCTGTAATAGTCGATACAAATTGTATATGAAGTTGAATTTTAATTACAGTGGACCTGAGAACAATTAGAGCAGCAGACCAGCCAATCATTGTGGACCCAACCCCTCCAGTTGCAGGCAAGGTTTATGATGGACAGAGTTATGGAGTTGATCTTGCATTCACAAAAGATCCAGACGTGGTAAGCTTTCACATTCCTCTGTCTATTTATAGACAATGTAATGGGGTAGACCTGGGTAGCCCCGAAATGTTCCTCAAGTTTAATTTTTCCTATATTTACACCAATAAAAGAGTAGGGGGACCATGTATCTTCAGCCATAGTCTTGTTTAAATTCATGATGGCATTTTATGTTACGGGTATATTGAATATAAAATTAATATGAATGGCATTAAAAGATTTTTTCAATGGATATAAGTTGTATTAGCAAAAGATTTAACAGTTTTTTGTGTCGCTTGACGGAGTCAAAAAATGAGACATAGGTATGCTGTTTCCGGTGGGGGCGGCGATGGCGATAGGGACAGCGACATCAACAATGTTTTAGTTTGTGATTAGGTCTAGTTTATGGTAAACTACTAGTGGTAAGTTAAAGATATTTGGTATGCAGTTGTATAAGTATTGGCACATCTCATTACCATGGAGATTATTTGACCCTGCTCCCTCAGTTATGGTCCATTGACTTTGAAACTTTTGCTTAGTTTTCATGTATTAGTTTGTGATTAGGTCAGTTTATGGGGAACCACTAGTGGTAAAGTAATGGTAATTGGTATGCAGTTGTATAAGCATCTGCATATCTCATTTCCATGGAGATTATTTGGCCCTTTCCCCTCATTCATGGTCTATTGACTTTGAAATTTTTGCTTAGTTTTAATGTATTAGTTTGTGATGAGGTCAGTTATGATAATTGGTTTGCAGTTGTTTAAGCATTGGCAAACCTCATTTCTGACCTGCCCCGTCAGTCATGGTCTATTGACTTTGAAACTTTTGCTTAGTTTTCATGTATTAGTTTGTGATTAGGTCAGTTTATGGGGAACCTGTAGTGGTAGGTCTATGATAATTGGTCTGCAGTTGTATTAACATTGGCATATCTCATTACCATGGAAATTTGTATACCCTCCACTTCAGTTATGGTTCATTGACTTTGAAATTTTGCTTAGTTTATATGTATTAGTGTGTGTTTAGGTTTAAAGAGAACTACTCATGTTAAGTCAATGGTATTTGGTATGCAGTTGTATTAGCATTGGCACATCTCATTTCCATGGAGATTGTTTAGCCATGTACCTTCAATCTTAGTTCATTGACTTTGAATATTTGTTAACTTACATGTTAAAGTGTTGCTATTTTTTATTTCAACATTTGCATTATCAAAATTACAAAATAACGAGACATATCTCTGTGACAACAGTTTATTTTATGATAGTTAGTATAATAAGATAACAGGGGCTGATCCAGCCATTTTTTTAGGGGGTTCAAACCATATGAACCCCTTCAGAAGCAGTTATTGTTAAAAAAAAAAAAAAAAAAGAGGGGGGAACCCCAGAACACACCCACTTGATCTGCCACTGGAAAACCTATACATAAATTATTTATTAAGTGGTTAAATAAAACTTTATTTACCCAATGAAGCCAATGTATTACATTGATTTATTATTACCGGTACATGTTTTTTGACAGATTTGTGCCAACTGGCAAGGCTTCTTTGATCCTGAATCTGGAATTTCATACTACATGGTTAGCGTAGGTTCTGAACCATTAGAAAATGTGACAGACATTTCTAACTTGACACAAGTTAACAAGAAGTCACATGAGGCCTGCGTTCTTCTGCAACCAGGATTTTATCTTGAACATGGCAAGACTTACTATACAACAGTCTGGGCTTATAATGGAGCAGCTAGACAACTGAATATTTCTACAATTTCAAATGGAGGTAATTTAAGCTACACTTATTAACAAATGTACAGGTACTTAAACGACTTGGGTTGGTAATGAAAAAAATATTGTACACACATAAAGTGAAATGTATTAAGTATTAAATGGATTTAGTTTTTTCAATTTCTCATACTGATATTTTGATAAGCCATTAATAACACCATGATAAGGACAACAATTATGGATATATTATGCAGTATATTTTGTTAATGTTTTGGATGCCAAGAAATTTCCAAATCTCCCATCATAACTAATTACTGATTTTCTTTTGGCTTGTAGACATACTTTGTCCAAAATAAAGAATCAAGTATCAATAAAATTTACTTTTTTTTCTAAATCTACCAAAATATGTAAAAAAAGTAACCAAACATATGGACCCTGTGAAAATGACTTCAGAAATGAATATTTGAAATCTGGAGATAAAAATGACCAAAACAATTGAAGTGTTTGTCATGAGGGAGTTTGATACTAAATTTCTGTATCAATTTAAAATTTACTAACAGAAGTCAAGAAATTTTAAAAAATCAAGTCATAGGCAAAACACTGCCAGCTGGGCTGATGATTCCCTCAGTAATGTTTTTGCCCCCAAAAAATGATTTGTAATGAGGAAGGGGTATCAAATAATGTAAGACTTGCAAAATATTTAGTATAAAACTGACTTTCTTAAATCATGCTCATTATTTTTATTACTAGTTCTGGTTGATTTATCTGCCCCCGTACCCGGGGAAGTCGTTGATGGAATGATGGATAATTTTGGTGACCTAGACTTCACATCAAGTCAGGCTAAGGTGGAGGCCCAATGGAAGGATTACTATGACCCAGAGTCAACCATCAAACAGTATGATGTACAAGTGTCCAGTGCTCAGTAAGTGTAGAAGTGTTGTCATGTTTACCAATTCTAACCATTCCATTCATTGTTTCAATATTGCAGATCTTCATATGATTTTTTTTATTAGTTTTGAAGTGATAAAATTGAGAATGGAAATGGGGAATGTGCCAAAGAGACAACAACCCGACCATAGAAAAAAAAACACAACAGCAGAAGGTCACCAACAGGTCTTCAATGTAGCGAGAAATTCCCGCACCCGGAGGCGTCCTTCAGCTGGCCCCTAAACAAATATATACTAGTTCAGTGATAATGAACGCCATACTAATTTCCAAATTGTACACAAGAAACTAAAATTAAAATAATACAAGACTAACAAAGGCCAGAGGCTCCTGACTTGGGACAGGCGCAAAAATGCGGCGGGGTTAAACATGTTTGTGAGATCTCAACCCTCCCCCTATACCTCTAGCCAATGTAGAAAAGTAAACGTATAACAATACGTACATTAGTCTTTCATGCATTTGACCTATAAGTTTATGAATAGGTTTTATCATACATATGAATTGTATAGTAAAAAAAAACTATAAGGATGATATGTAAAAACTTTCTTTCAGAAACATGTCTAATGACTTCACAGTGATTAGAGAATGGGTGACATTTAGTAACGATTCCACCAGTGCTAAATGGCTTAATTTCCACTTGGCACACAGAGATAGAATCAAGATAGAACTGAAAACAACAAACGGAGCTTTGAATTCCATTGTTAATGAGACTGATTCATATGTTGTGGATTTAACTCCTCCAGCCCTGAGTTACCTTGGAGATGGTTTGACACAGGGTGATGATATAGACTTTCAGGTGAGTGGTTATTTTTAGAAAGGGGAATTTCATTTGAATAGGCCAAGCCATCATATTTATGTTTATAGCATATGTTTATTTCCATTAAATGGGCTCACAAGGATTATAGTACAATATAAGACATAAATAAGACAATAACAAAAAGAAACAACAGGGGTGTGGAAATGCTATGCCCGACTCGCCCGACTCGTACATTTGAACAACCGGACAAGTAATTATTTTTGTCTTGGTTGCCCGTGGACAAGTAAAAAATATCAGATTGCCCCTGGCTATCTATGGAAATTCGGAAAATAAATTAAATTTTTGTCTTATTTATAGATGAAGTCTTATTTATAGATTAAAGATCATTGACAACATTATTTGTTGTCAAAGTGGAAAATAAAAAGGATGCATTAATTGCCCATCAAGACAATAATAAATAGTCAAGAAAAAAACCAAGTGTGTCAGTTCAGAGAAACACCATAAAATCAATAGTTTATCTATTATTTAGTTTACATTTCTTCAATCACTGTCATCAAATTTAGTATATGTACCTACTGGCTACAATTTTTATTTAAAAATTGCTGCAAAATTGTCCTTTACATGTCATTTCATTGGTTGGTAACAATGGTTTGCTGTTAGGTTTCTGTTAGGTTTCTGTCCCCGGGCCATTGATGTCAACCCATTTCCTACTTTCCTATTTTTTTACACATATAAACAAATATATTTTATTTGTTTGTGATGCACAACAGTGCTAAGTAAGAATCATATATTAGCTAACAAGAAATACTTCAATATTTATTGGGATCATCAGGGCAAGTAAATTTGTTTCCGGACAAGTAAAATTTTAGGTTTCACTTGCCCGGGGACAAGTGTTCTCAACAAATATTTCCACACCCCTGAACAACAATACAGTTTGATCATGAACTAAACAATACATAAATATATATATTCTCTCCTCCTCTGGCACACAAGTAGAAGCAATTATGGCATATCGTCACTTATATTTGACATTCTTGGCTTATATGATTTTATGTCTGATTTTTTCCATTTCAGCAAAGGTTGTTTGATTCTCATCACAATGAACTTTAAGTCTTTCAATAAACAAACAATTAATGTTTCAATTTCCGTGTTTTGTTATGACAAATTAGAGTTTTGACCCCCAATTTCAATGTCCACTGAACATAGAAAATGATAGTATGAGTGGGGCATCCATGTACTATGGACACATTCTAGTTTTAAACGTTTTGATATAAATTTGTTTTTCATGAATGTTTAACATTATTTTTGTAGTCTGATTCCACTTCATTAAGTACAAACTTCAAATTTGAAGACAATGAATCTGGACTGGATTACTATAGAATACAGATTTATGAGAAGTACCAGGGTACCAGAAGACAAATTGTCCCAGGTATTATTACTAGTGCAAAAAACATGATTTTCGAATGCATAAAGAGTGCAATTAGTCCTGATGAAAAAAGATTAGTTTTAATGTTTATTTTATGGTATGCCAGAGTACTAAGGACATCAATTATGCCACATTTATTTATTTAACTCGTACAAATGTTGTTTTAATCTGATAGCTGATATATGCAGGTAGGCTTTCCTAAACAAGGTAATGTTTTTTTGTTGTTATATCCCAAAAACTATAGGAGCTGTATTAAAAGTGTTAAAAATTATCACCAACTTAAAATTGAAGAAGAAAATGCAATTTTAGGTCCCCATTTATGATAGCAGACTGGCTGTTTTTCACCTAGTGAGAAGTATCGATATAGACTTAGGTGAGCCCCTTTAATTCTTTCTAGTTTTATCTTCACATTTGAAGTATGAAAAAAGAAACTTAATCCAATCATTTTCTAGTTAGTGTTTAAAAAAATATGTCTTTTGTATGTTTCAGTTAATAATGGTGAATGGATGGACCTATTGGGCAACCCAACAAGGACATCCTACACTCACAGTGGAATGTCACTGAACCTCGGTGCCGCTTACAGTGTCCGAGTGGGATCCCTTAACAAAGCAGGACATATGGCAGTGTTTGAAACTGATAGTGTTAGAGTGGATACATCGCCACCATCTGTGAGTGGATCATTTTAAAATGACAGTTTTACCAGAAATGAGCCTCTTGTTTGCTACGAAAATGGTTAAATGTTGAGAAAGCTTTACAGAGATGGTTTTCAAGAAAAACCTTATATTGCTTTCAGAGGCAGATTTCCCCTATTTGTGAGAAAAATTATTTAAGGAATCACTGAAGTATTTCTGTATCTGGAAATGAAAATTTCTGGATCCACCACTGGCTTAAACTTTCTCTTTTACTCTTTAAGAATGTCAACATGATTGAATTTTTTTTTATGTTAACATGTGATTCTCTGAATTCAGAAATTATTGTGTGCATTTATTATTAAAAAAACTCACAATAATTTCTGATTTACAATATTTTTATTCTGCATATATTGATTATTTGTTTATTTGTTTTAGGTCATGTGGTTGAAAGTGGGAACATTAGTTTCTGGTGTAGAGGAGAAAGTTGATGGATACGTGTGGCAGGCCGGTACAAAAGGGATCAAGGCAGCCTGGTTGGCTATTGACCCTGAGTCTGGTATCATTGGGTATGAGGTTGCTGTAGGAACTACTCCTGGTAAATATTTTTAGATTAAATTTAAATGAAATAACTTTTTGCTTAACTATATGTGTCTAATGATCTATTCAAATGTTACCAAATCCTGTCAAATTAGTTTTTCTGTTAAAAAATTTTTTATTGTAAGAATTTTGGTGAAATGAAGGCAAGGTCTAAAATCATGATAGTGTGATAGTTTCCACATACTGTACAGTATACACTGTAATAACATATTTTGTATCATTCTCAAAGGTGGAACAGATAAACTAGGATGGACATTATATGGTGCAGAAAATGATGTGTATATAGATGGTCTTACTCTTGATATAACCAACCTGACTACCTATGATCCTGTGTATTATGTCAGTCTGAAGGCCCAGAATGGAGCACAATTACTCAGCTCGTCAATCACATCTACTCCTATTGTTGTTGTGGAAGAAGATAGAGCCGGTAATTTTATAGTCACAAATTGAAAAATAGAAACACTTTTTTTTTAAATGATGTGAAATACAATCTAATGCTGCAAGTACTGAAGTCTATCTTCACTAAATTTTCCATCAGCTGCAATAACCTCTATGCAATTTGAAATTTAAGTTTGTTTCCATATAATTACAGACACAATGTAAATGGCTTTATAAAGGCAAGTTTCTACTGAGTTAAACATACTGTGGATTCATTTATTTTAGTGTGTTCCAATTTTCATAATTTTTTTATCAATGTCTGCATACAAGCCTATATAAAATTTGTAATCTGTTGAAGATTTAGATCATGGTTTGCCTGTACCAATGAAAACCATCAAAAATGGTATTCAATAAATAACAATGATTCCACTGTAGCTGAATATTACTGGAATTTGATGCGACTGTCATACAAGTGAGAGGTTTAGCTAGCTATAAAACCAGGTTCAATCCACCATTTTCTACATTAGAAAATGCCTGTACCAAGTCAGGAATATGAAAGTTGTTATCCATTCGTTTGATGTGTTTGAACTTTTGATTTTGCCATTTGATTGGGGATTTTCCTTTTTGAATTTTCCATGGAGTTCAGTATTTTTGTGATTTTACTTTTTATTTTTTATATGTTCCAATTTTTATTTGAAATGTATAATGCTGACCTTTATACAAAATTAATTAACCCTATTACATAGGTATAGATTGAACAGTAAAGTCTTAAGTAATGATAGAGTTTATCTAAAATCTATAACATTATATACAGGTCTTATTGTTGATGGAGCTGATGGAACAGATACTACCTCAACAGAATTGGGTGTGGACGTTGACTACACCGTAGATACCACCACTGTTACTATACAGTTTGATGGATTTGAAAGTCACCTTCATGGTGTGATGATGTATGAGTGGGCCGTGGGTACCACACCAGGTGGGGAAGATGTACAGCCATTCATGAGTGAGGGTATTATACATTCAGAGGAAGAAAATGTAGCAGGAGACGGTAAGTGTCGTCTGTTATTGACTGGGGTTGAATCATTCATGAGTGAGGGTATTATACATTCAGAGGAAGAAAATGTAGCAGGAGACGGTAAGTGTCGTCTGTTATTGACTGGGGTTGAATCATTCATGAGTGAGGGTATTATACATTCAGAGGAAGAAAATGTAGCAGGAGACGGTAAGTGTCATCTGTTATTGACTGGGGTTGAATCATTCATGAGGAGACGGTAAGTGTCGTCTGTTATTGACTGGGGTTGAATCATTCATGAGTGAGGGTATTATACATTCAGAGGAAGAAAATGTAGCAGGAGACGGTAAGTGTCGTCTGTTATTGACTGGGGTTGAATCATTCATGAGTGAGGGTATTATACATTCAGGGGAAGAAAATGTAGCAGGAGACGGTAAGTGTCGTCTGTTATTGACTGGGGTTGAATCATTCATGAGTGAGGGTATTATACATTCAGAGGAAGAAAATGTAGCAGGAGACGGTAAGTGTTGTCTGTTTTTTGCTCATTTTGAGTCATATTCATCTTCCATTGTCAGATCCAGATATACTCATCCTCAGTTAGTTGTATCTTGACTGACAGGAATTACTTGCTATCTTGTGTATAATTGTCTTCATATTAATTCATAGCTCCTTAAATATCCTTCCATATAAGCCAAACAAAATTAGTATGTTTCTTCAGTTTTGTATCTTTATTTTTTGAATTTATCACATTAGTTTTACATTACTCGAAAGCATCATATTCATTCTCTTTTCTGATTTGTAGGTGTAACAAGTTCTGGACATGCCCATGCCACACTACCATTGAAGCCAGAGACCATTTATTATTCATCTGTCAGGGGAATCACTAATGGTGGAAATGTTGTCCAGTCATCTTCTGATGGTTTTATGGTTGATGTATCACCACCTACAGTCAATATTGACAGGTAAGGAAAATAGCTTAGTGTGTGCAATTTACAAGTGAAAGTTGTTCCATGAAAACATACATAGGACCAAGGAAGCAACTTTAAGTTCTTATCTAATGCTACGTTTTCGAAAGCAACAGGCCTAAATCTGTTTTATTTCAATCCTGTTTCTACTTAAGTCATCCTTTATTAAATGGCATAGATACTAAAATTAAGGATGAATCTTGGAATGATGCTATTTACTCTTGTCATTCTAGTAGAATATTACTATAGAAAATCCAGTGGATAGCTGTGTTCAACAGAATTCTAATTGAATTTCGGTGGGATTTTCAATTCCAAGGAAAAACAATGTATTCCACTGGATTGGCATCTTTGTTATTGGTACATATTTTCACTTTGACATTATAATTATATTTTAATAGGTTAACAGACAAAACATCAACAGATCAGGACATCACTAGTGGTAATTCTCTTTACCAGACAACAACTGACTCACTGACTGCCCAGTGGACATACAACGACACAGAGAGTGGTATAGAACGAGGATGGTATTCAGTAGGAACCTATCCATTTGCTGAGGACATAGCCACTATGGTTGAAGTAGAGATTTCAGCCATGGATTTCAGTACTTTACCATTGGCCTATGTTACTGCTGTTGATACAGGTATGGAAGACACAAAATTGTCTGTGATAGTTTGTAATAAAAGATGAATAGTGATATAGTGTATTTAACCCCTATGTAATTGTTTAAAAACATTTGATTCACTTACAATTCTATTGGTAGATTTGTGCCTTGAAGAAATGCTAATATAAATAGACAGAAAAGTACTTAACTTCTCTAGAATATAGATAACCAATATATGTAGCAAGTTAACTGAGTGATCTAGGGTGATGCACACAGTTCATGTGATGTGGTTGATAATTCAAAATCTCAACAGTTTGCAAGTGAGAAAATGCATTTTTTGGTAATTGATTAGCCTTATTAAAGATGTAAAATATCTATCATTCTGTGAAAGATATTATATATACTTTGAATTTCTATATTTTCATTGGTACCATTTTCTTGTGGAATGAGGTCAAATTGTATCAGCCTGAATATAATATTTCTTTAACCATCTCCATACAAGCTATTAAGAGTACAGAAATTTGTATTTCTTGGAAACTTAAATTTATGATGAACTTTAAAGAAAGAAAAAATAAGCACCCTACAAATATTAACGAATGCTCCTTATATATTTTAGGAAAGCCAAACATAATCAGTATCTGGGCAGAGAACAAAGCTGGACTCGTGTCTGAAGTAGCTACTGGATCAGTCATCATTGACAAAACTCCACCAGGGGAAGGATTTGTCTCCTGTCCTGATTATGTGGGGGTGAGTAAAACTAATTTTATAATTGCATTAGATGTTATTTTGTCATTGAAGTATGCATCAAGTCATGTAATTTTTCAATTTCTTTGCTAAGTTTAAAAAAAACATTGATATAAATAAAATTTTATAAAAACAAGAAAAGACTTATGACATTTGATTGAAATTTGTCTCAAAGGCAATTATACCAAAACATACAGATTGTAAAATCATTTGCAAGTTTCTAGCTAGGTGGACTTCTCCACAGTCCCAGGTTAGGGAGAGGGTTGGGATCCCGCTAACATGTTTAACCCTGCCACATTATTTATGTATGTGATCCCGCTAACATGTTTAACCCCTCCACATTATTTATGTATGTGCCTGTCCCAAGTCAGGAGCCTGTAATTCAGTGGTTGTCGTTTGTTTATGTGTTACATATTTGTTTTTCGTTCATTTTTTTTTTTAATTTAAAATTTTTTTTTTTTTTTTTATATACATAAATAAGGCTGTTAGTTTTCTCGTTTGAATTGTTTTACATTGTCTTATCGGGCCTTTTATAGCTGACTATGCGGTATGGGCTTTGCTCATTGTTGAAGGCCGTACGTTGACCTATAGTTGTTAATGTCTGTGTCATTTTGGTCTTTTGTGGATAGTTGTCTCATTGGCAATCATACAACATCTTCTTTTTTATATTCTCTTTGTATGCAATATCATATATGTTTAAGAGCTCTATTAAAAAATGTAGTGATATATGTCTTTATCTTTGTTATTTACAGGTGAACGCTCCTATACTGTGTACATGGCATGGCTTCCTGGACAAGCAGAGTCCTATACAGAAATACATCATAACAATGGGAAGCCAACAAGGATCAAATAATATCTACAATGGAACAGAGGTCCCAGGATACATGAGTCAATATTCAATCCAAGGTGAGTTCTAATCCAATAACATTTGGAAGTCAACAAGGATCAAATGATATCTACAATGGAACAGAGGTCCCAGGATACATGAGTCAATATTCAATCCAAGGTGAGTTCTAATCCAATAACATTTGGAAGTCAACAAGGATCAAATAATATCTACAATGGAACAGAGGTCCCAGGATACATGAGTCAATATATATATATATATATATATATATATATATATATATATATATATATATATATATATATATATATATATATATATATATATATATATATATATATATATATATATATAATACACAGTTATGTATAGTACCCCCTTTTCATCCACCCAAAATCGTGAAATATAGTTGAAAATTGTTGATAATTTGAAACACTGATTTAACAATATATACATGGGAATAATAAATTTTATTCATTTAATTAGGTCTTGGAGACAAATTACATCATGGTGATAAATACTATGTGACGGTGACGGCAGTAAACTATGTTGACATGGAGGCTTACGCATTCTCTTCTGAGATTGGTATAGACTCGACACCACCAACCTACGGTAAAGTGATTGACCTTCACACTACATACAGGGTTGATGTCACGGACACTGAGATGACTTTAGCCATGAATGCCAAGAAATGTGATACAGATGATGGTAAGAACATATTTTTTTTAATTTAAAAAAAAAATCTCTGTAATGCTGAGGATTGATAAGTTAAATTTAAGAATATACATAAAAGATTTTACAGTTTTCGGGAATCTGGAAAGGTGTTCTTTCTTGTGGTCTTATATTTAATTTCATATTTTCCTTTTTGTACAAGCTCTCAATCTTCAAGCTTGAACATTCTGGGCAACTACATATAATTTTTCTTGAACGTTTTCTTATTTATGGAATCAATATGTTAGTAGATTCACTAGAACTATATTTTGTACTTCAACTTGTGAAGTGATGAATAAGATGTTACTGGTATTTATTATGTATTAAATATTTTTTATATCTTTTTGTAGAATGTGATTTGCTGGATGCCACTTGTTCAGAATCTATGACTTCAGTGTCAGCAACATGGCAAGCATTCCAAGATCCAGAATCTGGAGTACAAAGGTCAGTTGAAGATAAAAAAAAACACTCATAAGTATGTTTGGATGCATGCATGCCAAATGACTTACAAAATCTTAATTCACTGTTTAATAAACTTAAGTTTAAGGGTTTATAAATTTGTGCATCGAAATGAAAATAATGTCAAATTACTGGCTGAGTAGACATTGTGCAGGATGTTGCAAGCTGATCACAATGCTTTGAAAATATTACCCAAAATGCAACAGGTTCTGTTTGTGATTGTATATTATGCATTGAAATAAATCTGTGTTATACATTATAGGTACCAGATAGCTCTTGGAACAACACCTGGTGGTGGACAAATCAAACCTTTCTTTGACATAGATTTAGAAGATGGAGTCAGATCTTACACAATTGGTGCTCTCAATCTTGTTGGTTATAGAGTGGTAAGTTTGAAGTTATTTTTATGCCCCACCTACGATAGTAGAGGGGCATTATGTTTTCTGGTCTGTGCGTCCGTCCGTCTGTTTGTCCCACTTCAGGTTAAAGTTTTTGGTCAAGGTAGTTTTTGATGAAGCTGAAGTCCAATCAACTTGAAACTTAGTACACATGTTCCTTATGATATGATCTTTCTTATTTTAAAACAAAATTAGATTTTTGACACCATTTTCATGGTCCACTGAACATAGAAATTAAAAGTTTGAGTTTCAGGTTAAAGTTTTTGGTCAAGGTAGTTTTTGATGAAGCTGAAGTCCAATCAACTTGAAACTTAGTACACATGTTTCTTATGATATGATCTTTCATATTTTAAAACCAAATTACACTTTTGACCCCATTTTCATGGTCCACTGAACATAGAAATTAAAAGAGTGAGTTTCAGGTTAAAGTTTTAGGTCAAGGTAGTTTTTGATGAAGTTAAAGTCCAATCAACTTGAAACTTAGTACACATGTTCCTTATTAGTTGATCTTTTTACTTTTAAGGCCAAATTAGATTTTTTACCCAATTTCACGGTCCATTGAACATGGAAAATGATAATGCAAGTGGGGCATCCATGTACTTTGGACACATTCTTGTTAAAAGTTTAGTTAAAATTTATGATATACGGTATTTAGTTGTGTATAATGCGCATCTCCTGTTAATCCTTCAATTTTATTTTTAAAAAAAAGGTAAAAAGTAAATAAGCCACATAATAATATAAATCTATTATTTAAATAAAATACAAATAAGTTAGAATAAGTTATCCTTGGGGTTGCGGTCATAAACATTTTGAGTACAATTATCATACTCTGAATCAGAATTCAATCAATCAAAATGCTAGATTTAGTTTTTCGAGCTCAAATCTTTTACTCAGAGAACTGGGAAGGAAAACCCTGGTTTCAATTACATATATGCTTGTGTAAAATTTGTGAAAGAAAAAAGAAATGTGCCTTAAACCTGTCCCAAAATTTAACTTTACTTTAGCTTTTACTGTTGTTCTTCATCTTGATCTTATCTGTTGAGTATTTTTTTATATATTTATTTATTTATTATATTTTAGGTTTATGTTTCTGTAAAAGGAATCAATGGAGCTAGTCTGACAAGTGTAGCCACATCCAATGGACTGTATATGTCATATCTCAGTCAGGGAATGGACCCCCTCAGTCATGTAGGGGTTGCTGATGTATTGGAGAATTCTGTAGGAGATGTGTAAGTAAACAATCTGCTCTATCACCATCTCAGCTATGTGTTATTTAATCAATCATACTGACTGTTCTATTATTGCTTGCTATTGAATTTCAAACTCAAAGTAATGTCTTGTACATAACAACCATCTATATTTAACAAAGTGTTTAATTGGTCAAGTGGAAGTGAGGGGAATTAATCATAGGATATAGTTAATTATCTCCCTTATAGTAACCAATCAAAACCTGGCATTTTGATATGAAGTGTAATAATCTGTGATATTATATATATTTTTATAGTCAGTTCCAGTCTGGTGATGATACTTACAGAGCATCATGGGATATGTCAGGTGACCCATGTCCAGTTACAGCCTATGAATGGAAGATCCAAAGACTTGATGGTCTTGTTATACAAGACTGGCTGCAAATGAATCGTAAGTTGCTTTTTAATGGTTACCCAAAATATACTGTTCAGAATTATGAAAGGTCTACATATTTATCAGTCTAATTATGATTTTTTACTCACTGATATTTATAATTGCATTTTAAAGGAGTAATAACTTTTTGACATATCAATTCTATGATGAGTTTTTTTCCAATTGATATTAGTTGATATCACATTAGATATTTAAGTTATGAATCTTTCTGTTATGTTTTTTTAGTGAATACGGATGGTATGACAGATGGTTTATCATTGGAAAATGGAAAAATGTACTACTCTTTAGTGAAGGTGACCAATAAATTAAACTACACCTACATTCTAAGATCAGATGGTGTCACTATTGAGAAAAATCCACTTTTACCTGGAAAGGTGTTTGATGGGGATGTTACTGGCTATGATATTAACTACTTACCATCCAATAAAATTGTATATGCCAACTGGGATGGATTTGGTTTACCTGCCGATGCCATGAAACAAGTGGATGTGTTGTCAGGTAAACTTGCTCAATGATTAGTATTAGTGATTTCCTGATGACAAAGAGTCAGTGAATTGATAATAAGAATAAAATGCAATACTTTGGTTTCTTTTCTCTAATGATAGAATATTTGATTTAAGTACATTAGACTAAAGTAGTCAATAGTCAAGGAAATTATCTATGAAGGTTAATTAATGAGAGAATTAAGGAAAAGGTTTCAAACTGATTTCATGGAAGAGAAATGTTCATTTACAAGATTGTTATCATCTTAATTGCTTTGAAGAGCTGTATTGAAAAATTTGCAATATATGGATGAAAGAAAAAAAAATCTTTGACTTTCTTCTAGTACATGCTATTGAAGGAAGAATTTAATTTATTGAAAATTTTACAGGAAACCCTGGATTACAAATTGACCAAGCACAGTTGGATGCACAAGATCCGAA
Organism: Mytilus galloprovincialis; assembly: GCA_037788925.1. NCBI lineage: Eukaryota > Metazoa > Mollusca > Bivalvia > Mytilida > Mytilidae > Mytilus > Mytilus galloprovincialis. The sequence continues at coordinate 44,203,970 of CM075342.1, read as the reverse complement.
CCAGGAAGTAGTATTCTATGAGGTTGCCGTGGGAACAGACAGAAGATTCCCCAAGACCAGAGATGATGTTGTTCCATATACAAATGTAGGACTAAACAAAACTACTATTTTCTATGACCTTGAGTTGACCCCAATTACTGGTATCTACTACTTCACAGTAAAGGCATACAGTGCATCATATTCTGTGGCAACAGTCACATCAAATGGTTTCAGGGTAGGATTTGATGGAGGAGTCACTGGTAAGTTTTCACAATAGTATACTGAGTAACAAATATTTCTGATATCATATTATATAGAAATAATATACTTCTTAACATAACAATAAATGAATAACTGTAACAAGGAAAATAAACCATAAGACCATAAATGATGTAAAATAAAATAAAATTTATTGGCGTAATTTTTTTTGTCTAAGATATAAAAAGATAAAATAAATAAATGAATTAAAAAAAATTTAATGTGTGGGAGTTGTTGGAAAGATGCTTTTTATTTACCCACTGTTTATAAGAGTATGTTTTCCATGAACTATATATATATTAGAAAGTATGAGTATGTTTCAGGAAATTATTTTTAAGTGATTTTGAAAATGATAATTGTTTTACATTGTCTTATCGGGGCCTATTATAGCTGACTATACGGTATGGGCTTTGCTCATTGTTGAAGGCCGTACGGTGACCTATAGTTGTTAATGTCTGTGTCATTTTGGTCTTTTGTGGATAGTTATCTCATTGGCAATCATACCACATCTTCTTTTTTATATTACTATTGTTTATTTGTTTTAAATTACAGGTGGAGCATTTGTGATGGAGAAATTTATTCCAACAGACACATATTTAGAAATTCAGTTTGAAGGATTTACATCTCAGTTAGATATCTTGATGTATTACGTGGCTTTGTCAAACAACTCTGATGCCAATAACACTAACTGTAAAGCATATGTAAGTTATTTATTATTATCTCATTTATAACTTGAGGATGTCTGCTGGTCATGTTTTGGATTTTTTGTCAGATTTACGGAATCCTCTGGTTTTATCCCTTTGAATGCCCCATGAACCCCCAGTTTTCTTTTTATAATTCTTTTACAAGTATAATTATAAGTAATTTGTAAAAGTCTTATAAAATTTTATTTATTTTTTAAATAGTATTTGAGAACTTTAACTGGCCAATGATAAAGCTATGAAAAAAATCAAGAGAGAACATTTTCCCGCCAAAATTACAATGGCTAAATTCTCAAAAACAAGCACATTGACCCCTATATTTTTTTTGCTTTTTTGATTCCTCAATTTATTCCCTATCAATGCATACTAGTTTTATGAAAAGTTATTTATTTTGAAACTGAGCAGCGAACATCCTTAAACAAAGATTCTGGATGTACGCCAAATCAAATGTCACCTAAAGGCTAATACAGTTGTCTACAAGACACATGTTTCTTTACAATGTGCTAAGCTCTCCAAATGCATCAACTCTAGAAAATAAATGATCAAGACTATCAAATATTTATCAAAGCAAAAACGTTGTCCAAAATATAGAAAACAGTGGAATCTTTTAAGGAACAATACTTAGCATTTTTGCAAGTTATTTCAAATAATTGTCAAAATCACAAAATGGCAATTAGCCTACAAATTGCCATTAAGCACTCTCTATATGTCTTCTTCTACGTGTTAAATTTAGAACATTTAAAAGCACAATCTTTTTATCTCATACTTTTTTAAGGCATGATTTTTCATATCTTCCATTTTGCACAGATTGATGGTGGTTCAGCTACAGATGAAGAGAAGAAACAATTATTTACAGATTATGATGTCACCAATATAAACAAGTACACTGTTACAACGATCTATGGGCTCAATCTGACACAGGGAGCCACTTATTACGTGTATGCTATGGGTAAGTCTAGTCTGACGCAAGATTATTTGAATAATCCTACTTTGATGATGTAATTAAGATTGTTGATACATTTTATTGGTCAGTCAATATTGCAGTCCATTATACTGATTACCAATAATGATCACGTTTAGGTGAAAGGTATTCCAAAAATATTAAACTCCACGGTAAATCAAATATTAGACTTTATCAACCAACAGAACAATTGGAAAACAATAACTTGGTATAGGCATTTTCATATTTAAAAAAAAACTTTTTTCATGTTTTTGAAGGGATACACAACTGCGTACTATACATGGCTAAATACAGTAAACCTGAAAATTTCACTTATTACTGTGGTATATTCATTGGTGTCCCACCTTTCATGAAAGCGAATGATTGATAAAAATGTGAAAAAAAAAATAGATCATACAGACAAGACTTATCACTGTGTCAGCAATTATTTAATGTCCATTTTTATTTTCTCTTCCAAAGGTGCTGATAAATCTGGAGCTTGTGGTATGGTCATGCATGAATTCATAGTTGACTCAACACCACCAGACATGGGCAGGATAAAAGCTGGACCTTATTATGATATGGTAAGTATTATTATGGCCGCAAATATTTAGTAACAGGGAAATTGTGATTTTAAATTTTGGTGGAACTTTGGAAAAATACATTGCACTTAAAAACATCTTAGTTTTACTCTGTTGATAAGTTATACAAAATAACAGAAAAAAAGCAATTAGTAACTTGATATTCCAGTTTTTAATATGAGTTCTTTGGAAAGGTTATTCTCCTTAAAACATGATCTTTCATTCCAATGTGCTTAGTAAAAACTAATTTAAATACACATCTATTGAAATGGATCCGAATTTAATGTTTTTGTTCACATTTCAGGTTGTGACATACACTCAATCAAATACCTCAGTACATGTGTATTGGGAGGGATATGGAGATGATGTATCTGATATAGCCACATATGAAGTATCACTGTGGAGAAATAAATCATGTTCAGAAGTTGCCGAGTCTGAAATGGTTGTTAGCTGGATAACCCTATCAAATAATTATACAGATTATAGCTTCATAGATCTTACTCTAAATGTAAGTTGTTTTGTTGTAAGAATGATCTATTATTCTGTTTTATTCTATTGATCTTAAATAAGGGGTGTCATCCTAGAATTCCAGAGAAAAAAATTCCTGAATCTTGAAATTTTTTTCTGAGTCCTGAGGAGGGTAAATCTAAAATTCAAGAGAAATTACAGGCCAAATCCTGAATTCCCACAAAAATACAGACCATATCCTAAATTCCCCAAAATACCAGCAAAATCTTAAATTCTCCCAAAATTAAAGTCTTTGTCGTGATTTCCTGAAAAAAAATGTGCTTCCATCCCTCATAGATTTTACAGTACAATCTTTATTACCAATATTATGGTATGTTTTTTGGGAACCTGCATTTACTTCTTGATGTTCAGATGGAGATATGGTTGAAACATGGTGAAGTTGTTCAAAATCCTTGTTCTTTGATCTTTGGTGCATGGATAGTTTTCTCATTTGCCAAAACATCTACATATTTTAATAAATATTTTTTAATTTGAAGATTTTTTTTTTTGAATTGAAACATTGGATAACAAACAAGGTATGTACACACTTTCTTTTTAACCAAGGGAATTGTGTTATAAGAAAATTGCAAGCAGTAAAAGTTGATTTTATGACATTTATTTGTTTTTTATATAGAAATCAGAACCATTAAGTGTGAAGTTTATCATCAAAAATGGAGCAGGCCTCTCCATAACAGACGAGTCAGTACCAATACTATTAGACATGACCAAACCAACTCCTGGTAAAGTTGTTGATGGCTGGGATTTTAAGCACGATCGTGTTTGGTTTAATTCTCCCAACATTGCTAAAGGTTAGTTTGTAAAACACAAGAAGAAATTATCTTTTATGCTTTAAATAATTACAATTTGTTTGAAAATATAGGGTATACATAAGACAATTCTCCCCTGAAAAAATTGGTTGATACAAAATATTAAAATACATTTGTTATTGCTCGATGTCAGGCATTGTTACTTAATATAAAGATTCATCAAAGATCCCCCTCTAAAATGTCAGCTTGGGTGGTGGTATCTGATATTTTATGTGCTACAAGAAATATTGACATCTTTGATGAATAGACATAATCATTAAAAAACCTAGCACCCTTAAAATCCAAAAATTCAAATTACAATTTCTGACTATAGAAATAAAAAATCTATCAATTTTGGAAGATGAAAGAAAAAATCACTTTGTTGGTATTGATAAAATAGAGCATATTCATTTCTTGATAAAATAATGAATATTCATTTCTTGATAAAATAATGAAAATTCATTTTTTGATTAAATAATGAATATTCATTTCTTGATAAAATAATAAATATTCAATTCTTGATAAAAATTTCAGGATCTCTTCTGCATATGGCGACTTCAGTTGGTCAGGCATGTCCAACACGTCCAGTATCCATTGTCAATGATACCAACTGGAATGTCCTTCAGCAAATAGGCTTCAGAGATCCTAAAGGACAGAACTGGCCTATTAAGATGCGTACAGAAAATCTTGGAAAGGAAATTTACGATGATGAAATTTGGATCAAGTTGGCAAGGGATACTAATTTGGATATAATGTATTCTGGAGGATACTTTAGAAAGGCTGACTATGAAAGAGGAGGAGAATGGGAGGTAAGTTCAAAACAAAAAAAATCTTTTAATTTGTGGATAGATTTAGTATAGTATAGAATGACAATAGAATTGTTAATACCATGAGCTATGTCGGATATAAATAGACCTTATGCAAGTACATGTGTAAGATTTTTATTGGTTGTGGAACATTCAAGTACGACATAAAAGATGAATTTTGGTCAATTTTGTAGGGTTCTTTCAACTCAGTTTTCAAAAGGTTATAATCTTTCTGTAGCGATTGTTTCAACCCAAAATAAGTTAACAGATGTATTGATGTTCATAAGCATAAAGTCGCTTTCTTTCAGACGTATCTCACCCTTTTGATATTTTTTCCCAGATCTGAGATCAAACAAATTGTTATTGTAACTAATAAATTAACACCAGGTATATCTTGAAAACTCTTTCAAAATTCAGTTATTTTTTTATTTTTTCATTTTAAATAATATAAAGGTAGCTTAGCTTCCATGTCTTCATTTAAAAAACCAACCAAGGTTTACAATTAAATTTTCAATATTACAGTTTGAAATAAAGGCTGCCAGTGGTGAAGGAATGGCTGCTACGTCTGTCATGTTATGGGATGGACCAGAGGGTGAAATAATGCCATACGATCATGTTCCAGAGGCTGACTGGGCTGCCACAGCCTGTATTTGCTGTTTTGAAAATCCTATTCCAGCAGTAAGTATAAATGCCTTTAAATATGTAAAGTGCACAGCATTATGGGAAATATTTTAATGTACAAATTGACCTTCATAGATTCAAAATGACAAATATTTTCTTGAAATAATTGGAAAACCACAAGTTTAGAAATTTTATCTTGATTACATTTTTTTTTTTCAAACAAACTTAATATCATCAGCAAAATTAGCATGTTTGACATAATTCTGGCACAGTAAATGATCAGTTTACTTTAAAAATTCTATTTTATTTAGAGGAATTTTCCTAAGTCAAACATATTTACATTTGATAGAACTCAAATTTAATGTTTGACATTTTTCTCCATTTTTAGACATGCACTGTCTGTAATTGTACTGCATATTTAGCTGAAAAGTTTGGTAATGGTACTATAGTTGCACCAACAACTGAAGCTGTTCCTGTTGTTGGTAACGCCACATCTTCTCCATACCAAGTGGTAGAAAACCCCAGAGGTGGAGCTGTTACATCACCGATAGATTTATCAACACAGCCTGCCCGAGCATCATGTGGAATTGAAATATTTGCAGGTAAAATACACTTCTTTTATGCCTTACTTATGGCCATGTTGGATCATTCTGTTTTCTGCTTGACATCAATCATACAATTGGATTTTTATGCACCATTTATTATGCCCATTTATGAGCATTATGTTTTCTGGTCTGTGCATTCGTCCGTTCGTCCGTCTGTCCTGCTTCAGTAAAGTTTTTGGTCAAGGTAGTTTTTGGTGAAGTTGAAGTCCAATCAGCTTGAAACTTAGTACACATGTTCCCTATGATATGATCTTTCTAATTTTAATGCCAAATGAGAAATTTTCTCCCATTTTCACGGTCCACTGAACATAGAAAATGATAGTGCTGATGGGGCATCTGTGTACTGTGGACACATTCTTGTTAGTATTATTTTGATAGTCTTAACCTGTAGTTTTATTTGAAATTTTTCTTATACATACATATTTTACCAGTTTATCATGTCCAAATATGCATCTATTTCAACCTTCAAACAGACTGCTTTATTATTTTTTTTTTAATGTGCCATATCATTAATGATTTTTGAAAAAAGAAATTAACATAATAACTTGAGTTCATTCTGTTTTTTATAGGTGATGATCCACATGTTGTAACATGGTGTAGAATCTTCAATGATACATTACCCCCACAAGTGGTAGAAGATGTCCTCACTTTTGACCCCTCAGCTGATTTCCATACTTACAGGATTGCTGTTGAGTTTGAATCTGACGAAGCTGTGAATGTAAGTTTGTAAAGAAATACGGGAAAAATAGCAGATATTTTGTTTCTTAGATTGTTCTTATTGTGTATGACAGGAATATTGGTACATGTTATGCTTTTTATGAAATTATTGAATGGAGGGAGTTTGAATGTTATGTATTTAAAGTTAATGGATGAAAGTTGAGATTTTGAAGAAAGGAAAGGAGACAAATGACATTTTATGTATGTGAGAGTAAAATAAAAAGAATCTACGAAAATGTGTTTACAGTATTTTATGCAGAAAAAGTATGTGAAATCGAGATCAATTATTTTAAACATTTTTTTGCATAATCTTTTAATATAAGCAATTTGTTCTCAATAATTTTAATGTGTATAATGTATATTTTATGACATTAAATGCATGACCTTTTTCTAATCATTATTGGCTTTAATACATTTTCTAGGATTTTCATTGATTCCTATTTATTTTACAGCCATCATTGTGTTTCTATTTGTATGTGGACGGTGTATTGTGGAGTAAAGTTTGTGGTATACGTGATCTGAGTACAGACACAGACCTTATCTTCCATGTATTCCCTAAAAACAACTATTTACCGCCAGTTGTAGACACTTTTAACCCTTACTCCACCAAAGCATTCTTCCGAAGTGTTGTTTTACCCCCTGAGCCAGGTGCACATTGCAGATATGGTGCTCCATTCCGTGGAGGAACAAACCCAATAATCAAGTACGAAATTGGTATCGGAACTACGATATTAGGCACAGAAGTTGTTCCTTATAAAGAAATGATATCTCCATGTCTCCCATGCTATAACTTATGTTCAAGGTACAATTGTAATTCAACATGTGATGCTGAGGAACATGTGTTATACCAGTTTATGCTTGACAACTTTACTCTACCAGCTACAAGAATGGAGGACAACGAGACTAAAACAATAGATTATTATTTCACAGGTAAAAAGCTCTCACAGTCCATGCATATGATTTCTTTGATATTGTCTTCTTTTATTCACTGTGCATAAATAATGCCATACTCCTTTTATAAACAGAAACTTGTGCCAGTAAACGAATATCTCACAGTTTAAAACATGTGCACTAGCACAAATGATGACAGTTTGCTTGAAGAGATATTAAATGGTTTTAGGATCAAGAAGTTATTTAAATTTTTATATGAGAAGCATTATGCATTTTTTATCAGGTTTCTTGAAAATTCATCTTATAATGTGTAGATCAGTGATCAAATCAGTATGTATACTTATATTGTTCATTGATTTCTATTACGGTATATAATAATCCTTCTTGAAGTGCACATCTTTGTGATTAAAAAAAAAAAGGTGTTGTAGTTTCCGAAAAAATGAAACCTGTAATCCATTTATAGGATTAAAAAACCTTTTATTTGAATAAGAAAAAAAATTTGAACTTGAATGTACTTTTTTTCAGTGAAAGCTGTGCTTGGTTCAGGTGTTACCACTGTTGTGTCTTCAGATGGATTTTACATTGACGATACACCACCAATATTTGATCCTGAAGTGATGGGCGGTGATATTTATATTGATGTAGATCAAGGGGAGTTCACTCCTGTCAGATATCAGGGGTCCAACAGCACTATAAAGGCATTCTGGAGATGTTATGATGAAGAGAGTGACATTGTGGTTAGTACAAAATATCTTACCAATGCCTGCTATAAAGAAGGTGTGCTTGATTTTTTATATAAAGGCAAAAGTTGCACTTAATTTGATTGAAAATATTGATTAATTTCGCAACCATTATGTGAAGCATATTTTAATGGAAAAGGTGCACTTGAATTCATTTGAACCTACATTTGGTTACAAAACATTATGTTGTCAATGACATAAATCACTGAACAGTACTGAATTGACTGCATGCCAATGCCTTAAAAGTACTGAATTTACTGCAAGGGTAATATTTTAAATAGTCTATTCTTAACAAAACTAATCAGTTTTATGCTGTGGCCTTTTTAACTGGATTTTCAAAGGAAAAATTGGTTATGGATTTGGGGATGTATGGCGGTTGTGCAGGCAAATTACTGACAAACAGTGTCCATTCATTTAATGTTGTTATGCTTACAATTGTTTTTTTAACCAAAGTTATGAAAGTAGTAAATATTCTATGTCTCTTCTATATTTTTTAAAATTTATTTAAAGGAAAATTTGTGGGCCATAGGAACAACAGTTGGTGGACAAGAGCTACAGGAGTTTGAGTCTATAGAAACCAATCAAACTGCCATTAACATGACATTTGAAGGCATCTTGCAACACAATACTTCATACTTTGTATCCCTGATCTGTGAGAATGGGGCTGGACATGTTGTAAGATACAATGATACTAAAGGTATATAACATCTAATGAACTCTAGCATTTCAATTCATTTTGCCAAACAAGCTTGTTTCTAATTTTCAGTAAATATTAGTTTTTAGGACAATACTGATTTATGAATACAAGTCACAATTCTAGATGAAATTGTAACGGCTAAGGAAGTAATAATGGTAGAAGAAGATTTGATTAAATATATAATAAACAAATGACAATTTTATGGAAAAAGATTAAAGATGACAAAATGTTGATATAAAAAAGTGGACAATTTGAATTTAGAAAAACAAACCATGTTTAAATGCAAAAATATAGTTAAAAAAAATTGTACTTGAAAGTATGAATAATAAATCTGTCTGATTTACCTGCCAGGTGTTATTGTACTTCTGGAGGATCCTATAGATGATGTAAATACTACTATACCTGGTGCTACCCAGCTATCAGCGGATGTCACTCCAATAGATTCAATGCAGAGTACTGATCCAACTAAACTAGGAGTTACATTTAGTCTTAGTCATGACGAGGCAGTCAATAGATATGGTATGTACATTCAAGAGATTATTTAACCTGATATTTCCCAGTCTTTACTTGGGTTTTTATAACAAACATCATTAAGTCTTCATGCTGTTCTGTCAGTGAATTTGTTTTTTTAGCTCCATCAGGAATTTGTTTTGGGCACATCACCTTTTTTTATGTTAAAAAAAAAAAGTCTGCTTTTGCCCCTCACAGTTGGATTATTATGTGTTTTTTACATGATTTAATTTAGATTTTGAGCATATGTGAACTTTTAGAAAAAAAAAATGATATGGTCTGCTGCCTATAAAATTGAATTATAGTGAGAAGGCTTGTATTGATAATTGTAGCTATATCACTTATTTAACAAAAAAAACCTTATGTACCAATCAATTTTTATGGTAGATTACAGTAACAACGGTGTCTTGATGCCTTCAAACCCTTAATTTTATGCTTGTGACAACCAAGATATTTTTTTCTTTCTTTTTTTTTTACCAAAAATATTTTCATTTATGACCTATGAACTATTTTAGGTTCATATTGGAAAATTATTTAGTTTGAATTGATAATTGAAAAAACTTAAAGTGTAAGAATTAAAAAATTCTAAGACTTCAACTTCCTTAGATTTTTATTATAAATACTGATTATAAGTTTTGTCATCTCTGACTGATGTTGAATATTACATGATTCACAAATTTTTTCAGATCTGTGCTGTGGAACAGATGAAGAAAAAGAGGACATTTTCCCATGTACTTGGGTAGGATACAATGTTTCTGGCACTATCATGATTGAAGATGGATACGTGAGAATCAATGGTGTAAACATAAGACGATTATCTGAATTAAACCCTGTGCAAAATACAAGTTTGTCTGAAGCAGACCGTCTGTCTAGTGCCAATAACGTATTCAACATGGAGCCAGGACGTACTGTGTTTATGATGATGAGGTTATGTAATGCAGCCATGAGATGTGTTAACAAGACCATGGGTAGTGTCATAATAACCAATGCCAACACTGATTTAGAAACATCCCTAAATGGATTGGCCATTACGATATCAGTAACCCCAGGGTCTGGTAGAAGGAAGAAGAGAGCTGTCGGAGATGATTTAGTCATTGTTACTCCAAGCAGTAAGTATTAGCAAGATAAAAAATGATGCAACAAATATTTGATGTAACAATAAAGCAACCTTTAATATGCATAGAAAGTATAACTAGTCAATCCACTAGGGTGACTGAAAAAAAAAGTTTTGGCACTCTTAAATATTTTGTTTAAATACAATTATTGAGCTCAATTGAAGATGTGAATTCAAAATAGCTAAGGACCGACATAATAGAATACTCCCCTCAACCAGACTTCTAAAAGAGGCTTCCAGCACAAACAATTAATCAAGCATACAGAAATGTACATGTCGGAATGTTTTGCTTGTTATAAAAAAATGGAGAATGGAAATGGGGAATGTCTCAAAGAGACAACAACCTGACCAAAGAGCAGAAAACAGCCAAAGGCCACCAATGAATCTTCAACACACGGGGAGAATCACACATCTGTAGGAGTGCTTCAGCTTGCCCAGACAGTATAGTGTTATTTTTAGATTACCACCACATATATCCTTTCTTGTTTTATTTTAGATTTGACTTCTGGACACAGTACAACATTTACAATCCTAACACCATCTGAGTTGACAGCAACCTATGATTCTGCAGCATCAACAGATTTTGTACCTTATATTGTTGATCCATCTACTACAACTGATTTAGTGGATAGAACTCTGCTTGGAAGGTATGATAGTGAGACTAAACGTTAGAAATGTTTTTTTTCCCAGGATTTTGGAAATTAAAATAATGAAAATTTTCATTTCATAGCTTTTTGGTGTTTATGACCACAGAAATATTTGGTAGAAATTTTGCCATTACTTCACTCACTTAATGGATATGGTGTGTTCCTTTTGTCGATTAGTATACATTTTAAATCTTACATATTTGAAACCCTACATGGTTGTGTTATGCTGATGGTACAATTATCTCAACCAGCTTTTATCCTTCTAAACAACAAAACTTTACCATTTAACTATGTGGAAATTTTCTGGTTTTTAGATTCTATGGAAGTGAATTTGCCTTTGCCTTTGTGTCTGTTGGACATATTATGATGCCTGGCCCTATTCTGATGACATTCAGTGATGTTGCTGGACCAGGACCTCATGATTCAGGCAATAGAACAGTATTGGCTCACTGGAATCCAGGTAAAATAAGAAATAATTGTGATGTGCTGGCTCACTTTTCTTTTATTATAGATAATTTAACTTCATCCTAAAATATTTGCCACTGGAAATTATGCAAGCAACAATCGATTGATTTAAGGAAAATACAACAGTTTCATTGTTCAGGGAACAGATTTATTCTCTTACTATATAATGCATAGTAATTGTGCTCCTAATAATTTACCTCGGTTTGTTTGCTGATGATGCACAAAAATATGCATTGCATGAAAATTGAGTGAAACAATTGTGCATGATGGAATAGGTAGAAAAAGATTACTTGATATTAAATAACCAAAAAATTTAGACAGTAGCCAACAACAACAGTCTTCTTTAAGAAAATAGTTATGTAAACAATAATAAACAACATTGAAAAAAATTATTTAAGATAGCCTTAAAGGCCTGATTTATTCTCCTTTCTAAGAAATAATTTATATTTTTTCAGTGAGACAATTGTGGGAGGAGTCTAGTAGAACCTGTAATGAGACAGATACTGAAGTCTTCAATAATGATGGTACCGTAACTGTCAAGGTAAGATTGTATTTTATTTCTGTCATGCCTACAGAGTCCTCAGTTTTTTTTACCTTCGACTAATTGGTGATTGCTTTACGTTGCGTCAGCACAAAAAGGTTATATCGCAGCAAGTCTTTACCTTCAAGGTGGAATTTTTTTTCTTCTGTATTTATGATCACTAAGGAAATTTTTCAAGAACTTATTACTCTTTTGTTGGTTATTAATTTCAAGCCAATTAACCTGATTTTTTACCAACATTCTTGACTGCCTTATACTGTGGATTCATTTATTTTCATGGATTGCCATAAAAACTTGCATTTTCGTGGATATTTGACAATCTCTGAATACAAAGCCTATTGAAAATATTTTATTCGTTGAACATTTGAATTTGTGGTTCACCTGTACTCACCCACGATGAAACTAATGCTAATAAAATATATTCTTGAACTTCAGCAAAGGTTTAATTTTGTATATTTTTTGCTATGTTTACAGGTATGCAACACCTGGAGAGATTTAACAGAAGGTGCAGTCAATGATCCATACTTCCGGCATGAGACCATGTTCTCTCTGGCTAATGCCAAGGCCTCCATTACGAATTCAGAACCCCATCTCACAGTACCAGATGTTATCTACATGTCAGAGGACGCAGGTAAGACATGAGACAATGTTCTCTCTGACTAATGCCAAGGCCTCCATTACAAACTCAGAACCCCATCTCACAGTACCGGATGTTATTTACATGTCAGAGGACACAGGTAAGACATGAGACAATGTTCTCTCTGGCTAATGCCAAGGCCTCCATTACAAACTCAGAACCCCATCTCACAGTACCTGATGTTATTTACATGTCAGAGGACGCAGGTAAGACATGAGACAATGTTCTCTCTGGCTAATGCGAAGGCCTCCATTACAAACTCAGAACCCCATCTCACAGTACCAGATGTTATTTACATGTCAGAGGACGCAGGTAAGACATGGGACACTAAAAATGTCTTTAGAACAAAAAAGAAAAAACTTCAACAACGTTTTTGTTTTACGGGTGATCAGCTTCGACATTGCAACATGACATCTCAGTTTAAAGAACCTGTGACCTGTAAAAATGTTTCAAAACGTATTCATTTAAATGTTTTATATTCTTGAAACTTGAAAGTGAATTGAGTAAAGGAGTTTACCCAATTGGAGCCCCTTCTATGACCATGCGAAACTGAACTTCCATTCAAGTTTGTTAATATTTAGCAAAATTTTGAAAGTTCTATCATAATGGCATTTCATGATTTATTTGTTGTAACATATAGTTTTAAAAGTTAATGGATTATAATTTTGTATGATCTGTTTATTTTTAGGTACAATACAGTACCAGTTGGAAGCAACAGATGATGAAGGAGATGTGATTGAGTTCTATCTGGTTGGTAACTACACTAATTATACCATGGGAACACCTATCCTGTCTGTTGATGGAATGTAAGTTCATTTAATGATGAAACTGGAAGTATAAGATTGTAATTTACAGCATTCTACCCTTGGTTGGCTTTTCATAGATTTTACAATACGGTTTGAGTATGATTTTAACAAAGAGCTTAAAAGTTACAACACCTGTATCAAGTATCTGTATTCAACAATTTTTTTTTTAATCTAGTTCTCTTAATGATGAAATTGAGGTTCTAGGAGTCAAAGATTTAACTTTTTTTTTAAATTTCTCACAAATTTGGAGGGATGAAAAGGGGGTGCATATCATACACAACTGCGTACTATAGACGGTTAGATGCGGTATTCAAAATTATATGGTATACTACAAAATATTGTTAAAGTAATTTCATTTCTAGAATAATCAATACTAGTTGTCTATTTATCTTTTTAGTCTGCTTTTTGCATTTTTGAGAACTATTTGAGAATGTTATTGTTTTTCTATTTTCAGATTGCTGTTCACACCTTGTGAGAACTGTCAAGGTATTCAAACATTCCCAGTGATTTTACAGGAAGTTCAAGATGATCCAGATATTATTCCACCAAATAATGTAACAGTATGGCTGACTGTAAATGTAACAGATATAGCAGATCCACCAACTATCTTCCTGACTTTATTAGGAGAATCACAACTACCAGCGGATCCTACGGAACCAGTTTTGGTAAGTTATCTCCCCTCAGTAACCCAGTGTGGTTGCCAGGTTACTGTAGACTCTTTTGTTTTGTAACAACTCTAGAAGTGAAAACAGGTTTCTTATAAAATGCTTTACTGATTTATTTTATTTTCAATATTTTCCCAAGAAAAACAAAATTGTTATCAGGAATAATTATCTTTTAATCTGACATGGTGTCTTAAACGAATGGGAATTAAAAGTATGGTTTTTGGGGTCAACTTGTCAAAAGGAAAGGTCATTGTTACCAAATATAGAACCCAAAAAAATGATAAGAGCAGTTTGCTAATGGATTTACTTATTATTGCGCAACAGAAAAAAGAAAGAAATTAAAAACAAACAGAAATGTTAAAAAACAACAGTATAAAAAACAAAATATTGAAAACCATAAACTTACGGGTAAAAAGACTCGGCTCTACATGTGACACTCTCATGTTGCTCTTGTAAGTACAAACCCTGTAATAAATCTAATTTGTTAAATTACATATGTGAAAAAAAGGATTTAATTTTTGATTTAGTATAGATAAGTCTAGATCTTATTCATCAATTACAGGTTTATCTGGAACAAAAGAACGAATGGAATCAACATGTCTGGTCCCCATCCTGGTATGCTTTACTAGGAGCTTATGATATTGAGTTGGGGGATACACTTACTCTTAATGTCCAGGAACCAGTCGGTGGAGTTATGAATATCACAGATAATTCAACCAGTATACCAACCATAGCTAACCCCTGTCCAAATGTAACAGAAAGAACTGTAAGTTTATTTCAGTAGAGATTGAAAAAATATTGAAACTCTTAATTATTTACTCTCCCCTATGGTTTCATTAAAATCTAAACTCCAAATCTTCATGATACTTAAGGGTTATTTATTTCAAGATTTATTGGAAAACTCAGACTCTTAACTTTCACATTATAAACCTTTTTTGTCTGTATGCAATGATTTTATGAGGAAAAATGCTAGTTTGCTTACACTCTGATTAAATGGTTATGTAAATTTATGTATGTCCAAAAAATATTAGCATACTGCAATTTGACTGTATGGAATCCATCCCCGTGATTATACAAATGGTCAATCCTTTCAACATGCTTTGGGGTATTTACCAATTGTTGTGATTATATCAAGTATTAATGTTGGCTCAAACATGTTGATTGATAATAACTTATTCAGTTTTTCTTGAAAATTTCAAATATCTATACAAAGAAGCATGAATTTACTTTGAGAATTGTGATTGGATAGGTGTCACTAAAAAAAGTCTTGTATTTTAAGTTTTGATAGTATTTCTATTCAGAATTTCTTGAAATATCAAGGATTGACCACACATTTGTGTACATTGCTGAATAACGGCATTTATAAATTCCTGCAAAAAAATAAAATCAAGTGTACAAATGTTTGCCTTATAAATTGCAGGATAATTTGGTGTTCCCATGTGATCTCGGCCTGTTGAAGCCAGTAAATGAACATGAATGGAACTATATGAAGTTGGCGTATGTGCAGAATTATTCCTTCTCTGGCTACGATGAGGCTAAAGTCTACTTTGCAGACACTAATGGTGCCTTGTCACGTCTTGTCACCATAAAATTCACGGTGATGGAGTCACCATGTCGCAATGAAGGAGAATGTGAACGTAGGTTTACCAAAATATTTTAGTGAAACAAAAATGGGGGAATTCAAAGTATTCTTATTTCTGTCAATAAAAGATAAGCATTGTTATGTTCTTATTTCTAACCTCAACTGAACATAAAAAAATTAATCAATATGATACAAAACTTTCACATGGAAGTAGCCATTGGCAAAAGTAAAGTTCATTTTCAAAACAAATATTGTAAATGATAACGTTTTAGATTTTTTCAAAAGATGATTCTTTTTAATATCATTTTCTTATATCCATCCATCTTGGAGATGTTTGTTTCTTTATGTTAACACTGCATATTTTCAAATGCAAATATTTATTTTACAGCAAAGAACAACAGTATATCCTATCCATGTGAACATTACCGCAGAGCTATTGAAAGTTTTGATATTAACTACAACTGTATATGTGCCTCTGGTTGGACTGGTATCCATTGTGAAGAGAATATCAACGAGTGTATTAGCTCCCCTTGTCCAGATCCATTTGTGTGTTATGACTACATCGACTATTACGAATGTGCTTGTCCGCAAGATAATCCAAACTGTTTGTTGCGTCCATGGATGATTGCTTTGATTATCATTGGCATATTACTAATTGTAGTGATTGTTCTGTTAATAGTCTACAGATGGAAGCGAAGAGAGTAAGTTTCCTCTATTTATTGTAGTTGTGGGAGTTGTCTCCCATTATTTGTTTATTGGAGTTATCTTCCATTATGTTTGTGATAGTTATTTCCCATTATTTGTTTGTGATTTCAGTTAGTTTGTTTAGATAGATAGCAAGAGATGTGGTTTTGGGAAATATATTTCTGTGAAATAATTTTTGAACTGTCTAAATAAAAAAATAAGTTTTGGGAAATATATTTCTGTGAAATAATTTTTGAACTGTCTAAATAAAAAAATAAGTTTTGGGAAATAAATTTCTGTGAAATTATTTTTGAACTGTCTAAATAAAAAAATTAGTTTTGGGAAATATATTTCTGTGAAATAATTTTTGAACTGTCTAAATAAAAAAGTAATACTGCATTTAGATTTACTGGTACATGTATAAGAATAAATGTAAACAAAAAGAGATGTGGTTTATAGATTGATGTGACAGCAACACAAGTGAGATTTGAATTTATGGCTTTTATTCAAAATAGAGAGCTGCTTGTCGTAGAAAAGGAAAGGGTACCTTTTGTTATTAGAAATATCTCTCTTTATAACTTTTTGATATATCAATCTGAGACAACCATATAAGCCAAGAGCTCTGGTTTAGGGATAATATTGCTTGAGAGTTGTAACCGTATGTGATACTCAAAGAGCCATATCAGATACTTTTTATTTTATATCTCAAACTTTGAAACTTTTTTATTGTGAAGTTTTCTTTAATTGCACATTATACATAGATATATCTGCTTTTTATGGCTCAAACTTAATAAATGATATATGAATTACCTTTCAGGAGTCATATACCATGGGTTGAGAAGTACATCTTATGTCAAGGTGGTGACACTGCCAACTCATATGGATCACAAGCCTCTCTTGGAGATTTCATGGATGATTCTGACAGAATGTCAGCTGACAATCCTTCATTTGGTATGTGTATTTTATGTGTAAAAAGTGCTCTATTATGAATTTATTAAAATACAACTGAATGTTATATTTGCATAATGACTTCATGATTTTCTTTGATTTGGCATGAAAAATTAAACATATTAAAATTGAGACGTGTTTGAATATCTAAATGTCATGCAATAAGTTTTTAAAAAGCAGGATATTGTATTACAGTATATAGCGTTTATTGTGTATTTTATATTTTACATGTGGAAGCATTGAATTTTTTTTTTTTATTATTATTAAGTCTCCCAAACAAAGTTTGGAGACTTATTGTTTTTGCTCAGTTCTTATTATTTTTCTTCTTCTTCTTCTTCTTCTTCTTCTTCTTCTTCTTCTTCTTCTTCTTCTTCTTCTTCTTCTTCCGCCACTTTAAAAAATGAACTTGTCCGCAGCGTTTCTCCAAAACCGCTTGTCAGATTGACTTAGAATTTCATAAAATGGTAGACTAATATGTCTAGGTGAGCCATCAATCTTTCGTTTGTGCATTGGGGTCTATTAAGGGGTATTTTGGGGGGTAGAAAGGAGGAAGGGGTTTACTATAGAACCCTATGGGATTTTATTTTCTAAAATTTTCAAATGAATATAACTTGAAAACTGTAAGTGATAGATACATGCAGTCTTCAGAATTGATTATAGGACAATAAAACAAATCACATGAAATATAGGGGGAGTCCCTGGGAGTTCATCCCCACCCCCTTCAATTTGAGAATATGCTTATATTTTGTAAACGGTCCAGATCCCCACCCCTAAACCATATATATTCTTGAATGGGACGATAAAACAAATCAAATGAAATTAATGGGGGGTCCCAGGGGGTCATCCCCACCCCAGTCAATTTGAGAATGTGCTATTATCTTGTAAACGGTCCAGATCCCCACCCCTAAACTACATATATTCTTGTAGGGGACAATAAAGCAAATGAAATGAAATTAAAGGGAAGTCCCTAGGGGGTCATCCCCACCCCCTCTTGTTTGAAAACTTGTAAACGGTCAACATCCCCACCCCTAAACCATATATATTCTTGTAGGGGACAATAAAACAAATGAAATGAAATTAAAGGGAAGTTCCTAGGGGGTCACCCCACCCCCTCTTGTTTGAAAACTTGTAAACGGTCAACATCCCCACCCCTAAACCATATATATTCTTGTATGGGACAATAAAGCTAATCAAATGAAATTAAAGGGAAGTTCCTGGGGGTTGCCCCACCCCGTTCAATTTGAGAATGTGCTATTATCTTGTAAACGGTCCAGATCCCCACTCTTAAACCATATACATTCTTGTAGGGGACAATAAAACAAATGAAATGAAATGTAGGTAAATTCCCTGGGGGTCACCACAACCCCCTCCTGTTTGAATACTTGTAAATGGTGGAGATCCCTACTCGTAAGCCATATACCGGTATATTCCTGTATGGGACAAAAAATCAAATCAAATGAACATGGGACCATATGAATGACGAGTTATGGGAGCTTTGTTTGGGAGACATCAGCATCCTGTTACAATTACTTCTTGTTACAATTTTTTTTTGATCACAATTTTTATATTACTTTTCTGTATGCAAGTTTCAGAATTTTGCTTGGTCATTAAAATATATTATTTATACTATATATTATTAGATTGTAATTAAGTCACAAATAAACTCAGCCTTTTTGTTTTGCTTCAGAAGGAAATAAATTTATAAATAAGTATTTTCAGCAGAACTTTTAATTTGCTTTAGCAATATAATTTATTATAATTTTCTTAATTTTTATTTGCAGATTTTAACAATCCAGATAAAACGGTAAGTTGTTGTTTTGCTTATTATTGTTTTGGCATTGAAGACCTGTTGTAGGCCAAGGAATGTTATCTAGTTTTTGATTTAGGTTGATGTCTCTTTGACACATTACTCATTTCCATTCTCAGTTCTATCAAGCTCATTATCAGCCTGAGTGCACACAGTATGAATGAATTAAATTTGAAAGATGCTACCAAGGATCTTCTATCAAAACAGAAGTCGTTGAAGTACAACCAAAACATACCCTCATAAAAACCAATCACTCAAGAGGTTTCTATAATGTGAAACTAAAGATATTGCAGTGTTCAATAGTTTTATTTAAGCACTTGACATTTCTTCTTATTCAGAAGGATCAAAAGATACACAGATAAATGATCAGTAAATAAGACTAAGTATAACATTAATCACTTACGAATTTGAAGGAATTCAAACTACAGCTGAAACAACAAACAAAAAGCAGACAACAGCAGAAATCGACCAATGGGTCTTCAACGAAGCGAAGAAAATCTCGCACCTAGAGTTGGTTCTCAACTGGCCCCTAATAAAATTGTGTACTAGTTCAGTGAAAATTGATGTCACACTTAACTTCATCAAGGATTTTTTGTTATTTTATTAATTATTAATATCATTTTTTCCATTTCAGGACTTCCCTCCAAAAGGTGATTGGAACGCTGAGAAACGTCATATGACGTCTTCATTTGATCCTTTGATAGCAAGTTCTGGTCCCAAAATTGCACCACATCCATCTGAAGTGGTTGAGCCCAATCTGTCTGCAGACCTAGATGCCATGTCAAATAATAAACCCGGGTCCTCAGGTTCTGGCACCCCTACACCACAGCCCATGTCCAAGAATGCTGCCCGATGGGCCCCAGCATCTAGTGGTGGATCACCAGCACCATCAGGCCAAAATACACCTCCCTCTAATGAATCTGAGGATGGTCGGTCATCTGGAAGTAAATCTCCATATCGTGTCAGTGACAGTCAGACGTCAACAGCAGACCCTGGTAAAATATCAGTGTATGATGGAACAATGACACCTATACTATGAGGACTTTGATCACAACTGATTCATTCAAATGGACAATGGAAACTGAACATGGACAAATATAATATATTTATATTTCTACCTATTAGCTACATTTCTGTTTAAAATTTTCTTTTCTTGATAGATTTTAAATATTTTTTAAATATTTTTTTTTTACTGAAAATGATATTACATATTTCGAGATAAATGAAATCCATCTAATTGGGTATTTTTATGTGATAAATATCCGTCCATGAAGTTAATAAAGTTATTTGTTATTTGTTATATTTTGTATTTATTTATATATTTGATATTTATGAACAAATTAATTTAATTTTCATATACATATACTACAGCAAAATACAATTTTTCATAGATATATTTTTATATAAAATATTTTTTATGTATGGTTCAGAAATTGAAAAAAATTGACTGTGATGTTTTTTATACTTTTTAGTATGAATAAAACTTTACTATATTTCTGACTGTCTAATAAACTTTTAAAAAAAAGTTGTCCCTATTTATTCTATATGATGCAAAGGACTAATGACATCTGAACAGATTTGTGACAGTTAGTTGTGTGTTGAACTAAAAACAAAAGGAGATCTAGATTGATTGCAGACAACTATACATAAAAATCAGAAAACAAAAATGTGAACTAAAACATACCACCATGGTCTTTCAACAATGATCAAACCCTTAAATTAAGGCAATATTTGTATATGCAATATGCATAAATCAACTTAACTGAAACAAATCTGGGTCACAAACCAAAACTGAGGGAAGCACATCAACAATAAGAGGAAAACAAACCAACAACAGAAACATTGAACAGCTCAAAAAACAAATGCCATCATATATAGAAACTGACTATTTGATAACAACTGGCATATAGTAAACTAAGAAATGCAGGTGATAAAAACACGAAACGTTTCAAACTATAAAACCAACTGCCTGACTTATTCCTTAACAAAATCTACAAATAATTACTGACGATAGCAATCACTATTAACCACTTGTTTCTAAGTTCCTGTCCTTGGACTTTCATATAAAAAAAAATGGAGGGGTTCAACACATAGTGTTTTAGCACTTTACCCTTGTTAAGTTTGAACAGTGGTTAAAAACACCAACACAACAATGGGTAAAAACCGTTATCAAAGAGTAAACTAAGAAATGCTAGGGATAAAAAAAATCATGAAATATTTGAAATGAGAAAACCAACTGCCTGAATTTTACCATGGCAAAAGCTACAAATAGTAATAGAAGGTAGCAACCAACATTAATCAGTGGTTGATAAAGTGTCTGGCCTTGGATTTGCATATACAAATGTGGAGGGGTTCAACATGTTATTTAGCAATTCAACCTGCATTAACGTTGAAAAGTTTTGTTAACATATGAAAACAACAAAAGAACAAACTTCATGTGTAGCCACATTATGATCTATTTTAAATAATTTGAACTCTTGATTGTGTAAACTCTGTTATTGCAGCATTATTCTACTAAATTAATCATTACATTATTGATGAATGTCAATTTGTTTAGTGCTATCTAGGAAGACACAAAAAAAAAGTTACCATCATTTAATAACAATCACAATTGTTGAATAATAGACACACATGTGAGATTAATTATTGCAATTTCAACAAATGATGCTAAACAATACTGTTTTGAAATCAAAACTGAGTATTCATTAAGGTGACACCTATCCCTTAACATCTTTATTTATAATGAAAATTACGATGGGAAATCTGATGTTGTTGAGATAAGTGAATAAAGTCAATATAACTTGGGAAATCCTTCAAAGTAATACAATTCCAAACTGATAATTGAAAACAAATTTAAGACAAGCTATTCGTCAAATGGATAACTGAATAGACGTTGATGAGTCTTGACTAGAACTCTTAGCTCTGATGATATTGTATTCAACAGTAAAACATGATAACTTGTTTCCAATTCCTGCCACAGGTTGGCGGTTTTATCATTATCCAGGCACTCCAGCTTCCTCCACTAATAAAAATAAAATACCACTATATAGTGCATTGTGTCAAAATGAGATCTTTGTTTAACACCAACAATCAATTAATCCTAAATATTTCACCTTTTAAAGTTTATATTAAACTTTTTTTCCAGCTGAAATGTATCAAAAGGGTCAGTGTGACTATTATCATCACTTGACATTTTCCCATTGTTTGTAATTTTGATTTGAATTTTATCTGTGAAAACACCAGGTCAAATAAAAAAATGGGTATTAATCATATAATTTTATTTTAATTAGTGTTCTGTCTATTAACCAACATGAGTGCCTTTGGATTTAATACAGGACTGAAATGCAAATAATTGGAACTCTTGTCCAATATTTTGTACGCCATTTTAAATTTAAAAAATATAAAGGATTTAAATGAATAGAATATCATATTCTGTCTCAATTTTAGACAAACAAAATTGTATACCACCTCTAGAAGTTTGGGACATATTTTATTAATAGTGTATTATTTTTGTCCGACCAATATTGTCAATGCTTTCATTGGAACTACTGAGGAGAATGACTATATTTGCTTGATATATTTGGTCAACAGCTTGATAGTGATGAGCTGTTCCTTGTGATACATTTGCTGATGCTTTTAACGGTTACATGTGTCAAATGGACTTGTTATTTTCGTAACAAATTTCTTCAGTACTACTGAGCGTAATGTCTTCATATTTGATCAACTTGGCAGTAATCATGAGCTTTGGATAACATATTAAAAGAATAACTTATACAAGGCTGAGACTATGAATTTATAATTACATGATAGGCTTGAAAATTCTAAAAGAATTAAAAAATAAATCGATTCTCATTGTTCCGGAGCTACTGATATACATTCTATCTATACTGAATAATGTATTTATAAAAATGTGTATTAAAGAAGAACTTAATGAATGGACCCATGTCATTTTCTTTCACAGATGAAGAATAGAATTCATATAAAGTAAAACAATGCAAGTTGGATCTGAAACACTTATAAAATTAGTTATTATTCAACAATTGGGTTACAATTATCAGCGACTCACCTGAGGCAATAAGCATAATTACATAATTCAACTTTTTAGTTACCAATTTCTTGTTTTAAATAGTACATTAAAACCGATCAATCTTCTCAGATTATTTATAAATGAGATATTTGCATAGAAGATGAATTTCTAACTTTGGGCATAAAAATAACAACTTAATGAAATTTTGGAAATGAAAATTACCCTACGATCATTTATTTTCAATATCAATGCCAGATGACACTTGCTTATGAATATATCATTTTCGGTACAATGTGTGCGAGTTCAAAGTATCAATGATTGCTGGGTGTCAAGTGACATAGTTTTGGAGTCCAAATGATGATTAAAAAAAAACATTTTGCGCACGTTTCGATATTTAATGTCACAGTCACTTCATTTTCTCAATGAACGAAGAATACAATCAGAGACAGAAAATACGAGACACAAGATACACATAAATGAAATGATTATTTGCATTATGTATGAACTGTAACTGCTACACAATATATACTATTCCAAGATTACACATATATTTGTAAGAAATAACTTTATTGATTTTTTAAAAATTAAATCGAGTATTGTTGAAAATATCAAAAATTCAAGTGACGACAACGACTAAGTGTATTTACCTTAGTTTATCTGGTATAGTTAAATATATACTTAGATAATTTACATATCAATCTAACAATTGAGCAGGAATTTAAAACCTAGTCAGTCAAAATGGCGATTGCACCGGACAAAACGGATAATTTTGATGATTTATTGACGTGTACCATCTGCTTGGAGACCTTTAAAGGTCCGAAATATTTACCATGTCTCCATACTTTTTGTACGGCATGTATAAACACTTATATTATATCGGCAGTTGGTAAGGAAAATACAAAAACATCGTTTAAGTGTCCGATTTGTCGACTGGATGTTTTGATGGCAGAGTCGACAGGTAACCCGGAGACCTGGGCTGAAAAATTACCAGGCAATCATTTTGTTGCTTCAATGATGAATAGACAAGCAATAAGAAGAAGTGAAAAAATATGCGACTCTTGTAAAGCGAACAATGAATCGAAAAATGCGTCATCTTGGTGTGTTGTATGTGAAGAGGCGTTTTGTGAATCTTGTGAAAAATGCCATAAATCGTTTAAAATGTCTGCAAAACATCCTATCGTGTTGCTGAAGGACATTGCTACCAACAAAGAAACGGTAAGCATTTCATCGTTGATATATTGCGAGGAACATTCAGGGGAGGTAATAAAAGCTTACTGTGTTGATCATTCGAAACCATTATGTACATTATGTGCCACTTTATCGCATAGAAAATGCGAAGATGTCATTACAATCGAGAAGGCTGCGTCAGGAATAAAACAATCGGAAAAAGCAATTCAATTGTCTACAGAACTGAAAGAAACCAGCAAACAGTTATCCGACTTAATACAAAGCAGAAAACACCTTGCTACCGATTTTGAAAAAGAGACTGAAGATATTCTAACAGAAATCAACACCATTAAAGATAAAATTATCAAACATTTAGACAAAATTGAAAATCAAATTAAGGATGAATTAAAATCACTGAAAAAGGAAGCAGTTCTGAAACTTTCAGAACAATCACAAACAGTTGAAAGTCTGAAGAGTACGGTTAATAACTGGACTACTATCTTTGATACCTGTTTACAACACGGATCCGAAGTGCAGTGTTTACTAGAACTGAATAGAATTAACGAAAATAAGGTTAAATTTGTAGATGCCTTTAATGAAGGGAAAAGTGAAATGAAGAATGTTTCCATGCTTCTAGAGACTAATGATATTGCAGAGAAATTTGCCGAAAGAGTCGCAGCTATAGGAGTTGTTAAACTTGTTGAAACCAACGCAAGTTGGGCAAAGTTATTCATCGGTAAGAACGTAAATTTTCGTTCTGGGAATATAAATGTAATCCAAGTCATTGACTTAACTGGACCGAATGTCTATCTTAGTGGTCTTTTTATGAAAGATACATATGTCTTTACTCATAGTATTTCATCGAAAGTTTTAAAGTATAATTACAACGGAGACCGTCTAACTGAACTTAAGCTACCAAACCAACCATACGATATAGATCTAATGAATGACACAACTGCTGCTGTTTCATCGAATTCTAATACTTTTTATATCATCAATACGCATGAAATGACACTGTGCCGTAAAATTGATAATACAGTGCAAGTTCGTGGATTCTGTTATGTCAATGGGGAGTTTATTCTTGCATGTAGCAACACTTTATCCTGGATTAACTCATCGACTGCTTTCAAAAATGAACAAACTAGAACAGACGGAGACACTTATTATATCTATGCACAAAACCGCAAAGACTATATTTGCGCAGATGGAAGTAAAACGGTTTCCAGGATGGTAAATAATACAAAAGTGTTTACTTACACAAGTGATAAACTTGTTAATCCGAGAGGTATAGACATAGACTGTGATGGGAATGTGTATATTTGTGGATATAGTTCAGGAAATATACACCAGCTAAGTAACGATGGCAAGCTTGTAAGAATTATTCCAGCGGAAAGTATTGGATTAAAACATCCATGGGTTATACGTTTCCAGAAAAATAGCCACCAGTTCTTTGTAACATGCTATGCAACGGGGAAAGTTGCCGTGTGCGAATTTGTATAAAATTTGTAGTATTATATATTTTAGTAAAGTTGTAATGTTGAGCATATGTGTTTTGTGAAATATTTTCTTATATTTAAGTAAGTAGGCAATAACAAACCAGATACTTAAAAAAAATTGGCTTAGGTAATACCATGAAATCAATATTTATATTGCAAAGAGGTCAATATATACAGCGTAAACATAAAGAGGCAAAATTGGTACCCACTATGGTTTTCGCATTTGAAGCCATTTTAACTATAAAGAAATAACGATTAAAATGCATAGAATATCAAATTTGGTTTCAATTTGAACCAAACAAAATTATATTCAATCTTTAGGAGTTGAGAATATATTGCAGTCAGCCTATATAATCTGTTTATCAAACAAAAAGTTTGAACACTTTCACTAGAACTAATGAACTTGATAACTTCACATTGGGTCAACAACTTGATAGGGACGAACTGCTTGTGACACAAATGCTAATGCTTTTAATTTTTGAATATGTTGATTAAACTTATAACTTTTGTAATAAATGTCTCCAGTAGTACTGATCTACAGCAAAAAGACTTCATATTTGGTCAACTTGGCAGTCAAGAGTTGTATTTTTAAGCATTTTTTTTTTTCAGAGTTAACCATTTACCTATGTTGTGCTTACTAATACTCTAAATGTTTTGGTAGTTTTTGATGACATCTTAATAAAAACTTATACGGAGCTGAGACTATTTCTTAATAATGACATAAATATACTTGTAGATTCTAGACATACAACAATAGATTCATTCTCATGATGATGATTGGTGTTTAGGGTCCGGCTATTCTTTTGGATATTGCGGACTAGCGTAAATATGTTACAGATTTCGATCTGCTTGTCTTCGCTTTCATTTTGCTACGCCGTTCTGACAGTATTTCCTTTTATAGCCTCTCAAAATCTAAGATTCAAAGGCGACGTACGCGGTGGTGATGCTAGTAGGTCAGGGTCGTCGATGTCAAACCCCTCATCACATTTAATCCTACTACGCATGCCTCTTTCTGTTGTCGAAGTGTAGTTAATGAGGCGATGTCATGTCTTTTCGGGTTTGTACAGAAAATATTGTAAAATAGAACTGTACTGATCTGTAATTACTCATTAAGTGATTCACAATAGTTATCAAAGGTACCAGGATTATAATTTAGTACGCCAGACACACGTTTCGTCAACACAAGACTCATCAGTGACGCTCATATCTAAATATTTATAAAGCCAAACACGTACGAAGTTGAAGATCATTGAGGATCCAAAATTCCAAAAAGTTGTGCCAAATACGGCTTAGGTAATCTATGCCTGGGATAAGAAAATCCTTAGTTTTTCGAAAAATTCAAAGTTTTGTAAAACAGGAAACTTATAAAAATGACCACATTATTGACATTCATGTCGACACCGAAATGTTGACTACTTGGCTGGTGATACCCTCGGAGACGAAACGTCCACCAGCAGTGGCATCGACCCAGTGGTGTTAATAGTTATCAAAAGTACCAGGATTATAATTTAGTACGCCAGACGCGCGTTTCGTCAACACAAGACTCATCAGTGACGCTCATATTTAAATATTTATAAAGCCAAACAAGTACGAAGTCGAAGAGCATTGAGGATCCAAAATTCCCAAAAATTGTGCAAAATACGGCTTAGGTAATCTATGCCTGGGATAAGAAAAACCTTAGTTTTTCGAAAAATTCAAAGTTTTGTAAAACAGGAAATTTATAAAAATGACCACATTATTGATATTCATGTCAACACCGAAATGTTGACTACCGGGCTGGTGATATTATCAGCTATTCACCTGAGGCAACATTTTATAACTTTAACTGGTTCATTACTGAAACTAATTTAAATAAAAGCAACAGTAGTATATTGCTGTTCGAAATTCATAAATCGATTGAGAAAAAAAATATCGGGTTACAAACTAAAACTGAGGGAAACACATCAAATATAAGAGGCGAACTACGACACAACAGAAACACAACATTGAAATGTAACACACACAGAAACAAACTATAATATAACAATGGCCATTTTCCTGACTTGGTACAGGACATTTTAAGAGAAAAATGGTGGGTGAACCTGGTTTTGTGGAATGCCAAACCTTACTCTTTATGGCAATGTTAAAGATAACATTAAACATGACAACATTACATGACAGGACTACAATACAGATAAATGGGAGAACATATAGGACAAAGAAACACACGAATAAATGCAATGACATATGTTTATTCTGATCTTATTGTCTTTAACAGTACACGATACGTTTGATACATTAAGGTACAGAAAAAATATGTTTCAAACAATATACATTCTTTGAAAACTTTATCATGAACTTGAGACAAAAAAAAAACCACCTTGCCACCCAATTGAATGTCCTCTATCAAGATATATTAAGCATTAATCAACGGGAGGGGGAAATGGGGTACGAAAATACGATACCCCTTCTGTAATTATTTCAGAAATATGTCTAAAAAATGAAGAAACTAAATGTGATAACAGTCATCATGTATTTTTTTTTAATCAATATTAATTTAAGATAAGACAAGTTTATTATCATATATTTTTAGTGAGGTGTGTGAGTTCAGAAATTAATGCAAAATGTTTCTGTTATCGAATGACCATGATGACCATGATGACATCATTTTGCTATCAAAATAAGTATTTTAAAAAACCCTTTGCGTCGTTCCGTGTTTTCATAACATGGCAGTCACATTAATAACCTCTATGAAGAAGATATAAGAAATAATGATTGTTCGCATTTAATATATGTATCAATTCACTGTGTCTAAACCACACCGGCATAATTTGATCGGACTCGATGGTATCTAACATCCGGCACAATGACGGAACTTCAATAACCAGAAGAAAGATAGGTTTCTCCTTATTTTCTTATTTTCTTAATGATATCGAAGAATATATATACATATACATATACAACTATTTTCTATTGTGATATGCAATATTTTCTACAACCGTTCTTTATTAACTGAGAAAAAAGTAAAAATGGTCAAAATGACGAATTGAGTGAACCTTGCCTCGTAATTGTTTAATTTCTCGTTAAATTGTTCACATTGTACGGAAAGAAAGGTACGGAAAGATAGATACTGACACGGAGATTGCAAAACTTGTTTTTATGAACATCTCAATACTTGTATTTCTGAGTATGGAACGAAAGAAATGGGTCATGTCAAAATGGAACTGGTCGGTTTCGTCAATGTTTACCACACGGTTTGGTCATAGATTTCACAATGCATAACCCGTTTTGGTCAAATAAAAAAAATTCATAATCGCATTACATTATAATTGATAATTTAACTTAAGTGTTACAAAGGAGTTTTGTGACCGGGTCGTTGGAAAACAAGTTCTTTCACAGGACAACGGCTTATTATTTATATGATTAGTCTCAGATTCAAATAAATAATAAGTAAACACTAGAATTCCTACTCTTATAAAACACAAATAATTTTAGATTTACTTTGCATTCAAAAAATTTTAACAGCAGAATAGATAGAAATGAAGGTTATAACGCAAATTGAGGTTAAAGCTCTCAAATATGCGTTTTCTATATGAATGATGGAAAATATGTTTAAACTTGAAATTAGAGTTAAACTTTTCGGTCTTAAAAAATCGAAACACACAATTGATATGTGATTTTCTCGTACAATAGGATGGACACCTTTATAAGTAATCTAATCATTCTATGTATGTAATCTTTTCTATGATCGTTAAAAATACATCTTCTTAAGGATAAACGTTGATGATAAGACAAATGTTATATGCATGCATAATCGACATAGAAAATGAATGTTTATAGGAAGAAAAGGATTACAACTGTCATGCATCAAAGGTGGGGTCGGGGGCGTGCAATCTATACGTCTTCCAGATTCGCCACTTATCTTATAAAGTGTATACCGAATTAAAATATTGTAAGAAATAAGAAAACAGGGACACCCGCGAAATCGGATTCTGTGAGTTTGATTATGTTTATTATAAACATTCTCATTGATATTTTTAAACAAGCGACACTAAGTGATTCGAATTCATAGCGTTTTGAACTATTTGTATAAAGCTGCATATGTCAAAAGTTAGAAGGTTTGAATGTAACATATACAAGTATGGAACACAGATCTAACGATTTTACCCCCTTTTTGCCATATGTCCTTTGCCCTTGCCTTGACCTCATTTCTATATTATTTTTCCTTCGGCCACATGACGATTCATGTGACCGTGAACTTATTTCCTCCATTGATTGGTAAATGTTAAGGGTTTTGTGTTGTTGGTTTTAATAATTAGAATGTGTTCATGTCCGTCTGGCAGGATTCATTAGACCTCGACTTAAATGGTTCCATAAACAATTGGTTAAGTTTCTGTGACCATCTTTTTTTTTTATCTTACAGACCTTCATCATAAATTGAATTGCGACAATTTAAGCATTTGTGACATGTCAGTGCGTACACTTAAATATAAATAATATATCTTTTTTTTTTATTGAAAAAAAAACGCCAGTGAAGTTGATTGCTATGTCCGATCCGGTTCGCGAAATTTGAAATTTTCAGTTGTTACACTTTTTTTTTTAAATTCAAGAACGGTGTAATTTTGTTTGGAATTCTGGATTGTTTTTAGCTCACTTGACCCAACAGGAAAAGTTTGTTTTTTTTCATCACTTGGCACCGGTCGACCGTCGTTCATTATCTTTCAATACAATTATTCACATAAACGTTCACATCTAAAATTACTAGGCTGCATTTAACAAACCTTATTTAAAATCATATGTCTTTTTTAATTATAATTAGGGTATCTAGTTTTAAAAAGTTTTCTGTGACCCCGCTTGTCAACCAAGATGGCCTTCATGGCTAAGAAATAAACAAAGGGGGGCATGCACGTGCATGATGTCAATTATTTAAAACAGCCGTAAACATAGACAATTCGAAAGGGCCAGATGATTATCTTAAAATGTTGAGCTCTACCATTTGTCCATTTACTATAAAATTCTCACATTAGTTCTTAAAGGAGTTATTGCATTGCCCGTAGATGACGAGTTTGACGTTCTTTTTATCAATTTCTATCTATTATTTTCAAACATATATATAAAAGTCATATAGCAAAAATGACTTAGGAAGTCAAGAAGATATACAAATAAATCGACTTGGCCGATATCCTAATAAAACTTATTGACCTTTAATTAAGAGTTTTTTTTCATTTCATTGCGTTTTTACACTCCCGTCACAATTTTGACAGGACGTATTATTGTATACATCCGTCCATCCGTCCGTTCCTCCATCTATCAGTCATTCTGTCCGTCCGGTCCGTCTATCTATCCGTCTATCCTTCTGTCCAGCGTAAACATGTCGCACCGTAACTTGAGAACAGCTTATCTAGTTTTCATGAAACTTAACAAAGTTATTTCTTGAAATGGTCAAACTATCTATAAACCTTTTAGTGAAAATCAAATTAAATCATTTTGAGTTATAGAACTTTGTTAGTAAAACAGGAGTGTGTTTTTTTTTTAACATGTCGCGCTATATCTCAAAACGATTTATCATTATTGCATCAAACTTTACACACTTCTTGGTGATATAAATCTTAACCTGTGCATACTTTATGGTGATGTTTTAAATTTTGTTTATAAAGCGTTATTTAGTTTTTTTTGTAAAAATCAAGGGGGGGGGGGGGGGGCACATATTGCGATGTATCTCAAAACCTATATAAAAAATATCATAATGCTAATGTTAAAAAAATAATTAGATATCAGTGTTTGCTATTCAGTATTTATATTCCATTTAAAATTAGTTTGCAGATCAGTGAAATAACGGATACGCCTTTCATTAGGAAAATGTGTATTTCTATAATTACCTATGTAAATAAATGTAAACACGCCAACTTTACTTTATAATACATATATATTTAAATTCTTTCGAAAGACAATGTTCAGATCCGTGTTAACGTTGCTTTTCATAAATTGTTGGTTTTAAAAAAATATAAAAAACCGGGTGATATATATAGACGAAACCGGGTGATTGTGTAGTAAACAACAATGACGAAACCGGTGTATTTTAGTTTGACATGACCCATTTCTTTCGTTCCATACACAGAAATACAAGTATTGAGATGCTCATAATGACTAGTTTTGCAATCTCTGTGTCAGTATCCATCTTCCCGTACCTTTCTTTCCGTACAATGTGAACAATTTAACGAGAAATTAAACAATTTCGATGCAAGGTTCACTCAATTCGTCATTTCGACATGCATTTTTACTTATTTCTTCGTTAATAAAGAACGGTTGTAGAAAATATTGCATATCACAATAGAAAATAGTTGTATATGTATATTTATTCTTAGATATCATTAAAAAAATAAGAAAATAAGGAGAAACCTATCTTTCTTCTGTCTATTGAAGTTCTGTCATTGTGCCGGATGTTAGATACCATCGAGTCCGATCAAATTTTGCCGGTGTGGTTTAGACACAGTGCAATTGTAAAAAAGGAATACTATAAAAATTAAAGGGGAATATCTTTTGATAAATAAATATTTGAAATCGGATATTGTTCAAAATATAGATTTATAAGATAGATATATACCTGATATACATTTTTGTTGAAAATATTAAAAATTCAAATGATAACGACCAAGTGTATTTACCTAAATTAATCTGTTGTAAATATATACCTATCTTTTAATTTGATAGATGCTTTTGTGCTTTTTTGTAAAATTGTTCATTTTAGAATTGTAACACAGTGATGACTTCTGTACCCATATTTTGACTATTTTATTTATAATGTCTGTTTTGTTCACGAATCGATGTATATATATATCGGAATTTGATGAGACTGTCGTACAAGTGAGAGGTTTAGCGCTATAACACCAGGTTCAATCCACTATTTTCTACATTTGAAAATGTCTATACCAAGTCAGGAATATGTCAGTTGTTGTTTATTCCTGACTCGATGTGTTTTGTCATTCGATTTTGCCATGTGATTAGCGAATTTCCGATTGAAATTTCCTCATAGTTCAGTATTGTTGTGATTTTACTTTTTACATATGAATCTAACAAATGAGAAGGCAGTTTAAAGTCAAATGGTGATTGCACCTGTCAAAACAGATAATTTTTATGATTTATTGACCTGTACATTCTGTTCGGAGAGACCTTTTAAGGTCCAAACTATTTACCATGTCTCCATCACTTTCTGCACGGCATACATTAACATTACATTATGTCGCCGTAGGGGAATAAGAAAACTAAAACAACGTTTAAGTGTTAGATTTTTCGACAGAATTTTATGTAGCAGAGTCGTCATGTAACCCGGAGACCTGGGCTTAGGAATTACCAGGTAATAATGTTTCAAGATTCAATAATGGATAGAAAAGCAATGAAAAGAAACATGAAAATAGGCGACTCTTGAAAATTGAACAACGAAAAATGCGTTATCTTGGTGTCTTGTATGCGAAGAGGCGTTTGTGAATCTTTTAAAAAAATTCATTAATCGTTTAAGATGACAGCAAAACACCAGATTATGTTGCTAAAGGATCTTGTATCTAACAAAAATCGGTAAGCAATTCTTCGTTTATATTTTGTGAAGAACATTCAAATGAGATAGTAAAGGTTTTCTGTGTTGACCATTCTGTACCATTTATGTGTACATCATGTTCAGCTTTCTCGCATAGGAAATGCGAAGATGTCGTACCAATCGAAGTGGCGGCCTCGGGGATAAAAGAATCAGAAAAGGCAACGAACTTAAAGACACCAGCAACCATCTGTCCAATTTGATCCAAAAGAGAAAAGACCTTAAGACCAATTTCGAAAAAGAGACTGAAGCTATTCTCACAAACGTAAGCACCATAAAGAATAACATTATCAAACATTTGATCAAAATTGAAGGTAAAGTTAAGGACACAATAATTGCATTAAAAAAGAAGCAGATATGAAACTTTTCGAAAAGTCCACAGAACTTGAAAGTCTGAAGAGTACGATTTACAACTGGACTAATATCTTTTATACCTGTTTACAACACGGATCCGAACTGCAATATTTACTAGAAATGAATAGAATTAATGAAAATAAGGTAAACTTTGATGATGCATTTACTGAAGGAACAGGTGAAATGAAGAATGTTTCCATGCTTCTAGAAACAAAGAATATATTAGAGGAATTTGCAGAAAGAGTCGTAAACATGTTGAAATCGACACAAGCTGTGCGAATTTATCATTTGGAAAGAACTTTAATTTTTGCACGGGGAAAATAATTGTAATCAAAGTTATTTTCCTTGCATAACGGGATATATCTATATATATGGTATTTTTATGAAAGATAAATATGTATTTACTGACGACAAGTCATCGAAAGTCGTACACTACAGTAACCAAGGAGACTGTCTCACTGAACTTAAGCTACCTAGCCGACCATACGATGTAGATCAAATGAATAACACCTCAGATTCTAACAATATTTTTATTATCAATACGGATGATATGACACTGTGCCCTACAGTTGATAACCCATGGCAAGTTCATGGAATCTGTCATGTCAATGAGGTATATATTCTTGCATGCGGTGATACTTTAACCTGGATTAACTCATAAACTGGTTTTAGAAATAAACATGCTTCAACGAACGGGAACTCCTGTTTTGTATATGCACAAGATCGCAAAATTACATTTGTGAAGAGGGAGATAGTACCGTGTTCAAAATGGTAAAAAAAAATAATCTTTTCTTACACAAGCGATAAACTTTTTACCCCGAGAGGTATAGAAAAGATTGTGATGGGAATGTTTACATTTGTGGATTTAAGTCAGAAAATATACACCAATAAAGTAAAGATGGCAAGCTGATAAGAATTATCCAAACTAACAGTATCGGAATACTGAAACCGTGGGTTATACGTTTCAAGAAAGATAGCAACCAGTTCTTTGTCACATGCTATTTAACGGGGAAAGTTGTCGTGTGCGAACTTGTTTGAACTTGGTAGTATTATATATTTAAAGAAATTTGTAGCGTTGAATATGGGTTTTGATTAATATTTTTCGACAAACAATTAAGCAAGGAAATAAGACATAATTTTATACCTGATATCCTCTCTTGGAGTATGTTACATCCTGAAATGAATACTAGTATTTATAAGAATCAAAATATCGTAAATTTAGTGGTACCCATTTTGCTTTTCGAATTTAAAGATATAAGAAGTTATATCAGGTCCCAGGATTTTTCTTTTTATACAAATTAATTGTGAAAAAAAGGAGATGTTTGGTATACCTAAATAAAATACCTTAATATATCGACAGCTAACTAACTAACAAACTAACCAACTAATTTTATTCAGTATAAAATCCAGTACAAAAGGATCATCGCTGAAACACATGAACACATATAAAAACTTAAACAAACAAAACTATAATAAAACATGACATAACAGACAAAAATTGTGACACTTATAACAAGCAATAGACAAAACTCCCACTTCAGTATTATGCAATTATTCCCACTGATGATATAAATGTCTAATCAAAGTACATTTGTCTATATATATAAGAAATCTGGTGAGAACATCAGTCTCCGAACAGTTCATTAGATATTTAAATTTATCGTAATTATCTAAATTACAATAACATGGTATAATATTAACAATGTCATCATGAAACTTTTCCCTCTCGTCTTGATAGAGGTTGCATTCAGTATGCAGTTTAATAAAGCGGACAAATGCAGGTGGCATTTTAGGTGACTAATATTACTTCACAATTTATATAATCCAATTATATTCTTGAGTTTCTTACTAAATTGACTGAAAATTACACAAAATTTAGTGCATGCAATTAGAATAGAATATTGATTTTCGAGTTTTCGTTAAAGCAATATACACCAACAAGTTGTAAAAGTACAAAAAGAAAAACAACAACTTTATATTATCAGTATGGATGTTGTTTCCTGCCTTGCTATTAAACGTAGGTCGTTTCAATTAACTTGAATGTTTTGCCTTTTATTTACAGATTTTCTCGTTCCAGCATTTTATTTTCATTATATTAGTTTTTTGGAAGACTTGCGAAATATACCAAACATGCCAAAGGGTCATTCAAACTTATTAGTCGAATATAAACTGACAACGCATTATATGGAATAGTAATGACGATTTTACAATTGACCCTGTGCAATCTAACACTTTTTCAAACGAGACCTTCAATTAGTCCATTGTAGTAACAGGAAAGATAAATTTTATTAAAGGATTGGGCACACAAAATCATTCTTATTTAGGTAAATCGACGATTTGCATATTTTTAATCAATGACATGAAATGAAGTGAGCTATAAAAATCACTGTTAATACGATTGTACGTGCCTTTCTGTGTATTTATTTCTAGAGATTTATGTCTAGATTAAGTCGAATGGTAATCGACCATTAGATGGCAACTCGTTTAAAATAGACGTAAAATTACATCAATCAAAGAAACAAAAGCAGCTAGTGCTATAAATTCTGAGAGTTCAATCTTTCCCTGACGTTCGTTATTACAATTTGTGAACAAAATGATATTCAAATGATAATGCTATGAAATCAAAATTTTAACTCTTTATTTTTGAGATGGCTGTCCTGTTGCAAATTTAAAAAAAAATTGAATCTCTGAATTTACAGAGTATATTATAAAGATGAACATACGTAAATATGATAAGTTAACATGGTGCCATCTTGAAAAACAGAGATGAGGCTATTGCATGAAAGGACGTCAAACTTCTAGTAGTAATCAGCAATAAGTTGATTTCCATTTTCATAGAGCTACTTATATAATACCTGTAACTTTCTGTCTACACTACATAAAAATTTCGGCAAATTATGCCTCAAAATGATTTTTGATGGATTATCATATGTTCTAAGATGAAAAATAGAATCTTTTTACATACAAGAATGAGAGTGGAATATAACTTGTAAAATCAGTGCTATATTGATCTGTTGTTAATCAATAATTGGAATACAAAATTAGTAATTCTCATCAGCAAAATTGCATATTTTTAAATTGTTAGCTACCTTAACTCTAAGAAATGCAGCAGAATATACGTATCATTGGTATATAACGATAGAGAAATGAAATTGTAAAAACGGAACGTGTTAAGGTCTAATAGGTGGTTAAGGTAGGAATGACCTCAGTACTGCTTTCGGCTCTAATCGTTATATACCAATGTAGCAACCATTTTAATCAAAGAGGCGAATCATTTTCTGTTTTCAACATGAAACTCGATTCATATCTAATAACGATAAGTTTACAGCACACACCTGGATAAATGAAGTCAGCTGACATTATTGTTTCTATACTGTTTAATATTCTGCTATATGTTTATAAGTTGAAAAAACGTCCTTATTTTCATTTCAAGCAAAATATACACTGCTACTAATTTTTTGCGTATTTGGGTCTACTGACCATTTTGGATTCCAACCTGGATCATTTGGTTGTCCATCGTCGAAGTCATATTTTTCAATTCCAACCATTTGTAAAACTTCTTTCGTTTTAGCTACTTCAGGGAGTTCTTCAATTATTTCCAAGTGTGCAAAATTTTTAGTAGCCTCTCTTTCTGAAGTCTTCGGGAAAGTCCAAACTCCTTGTGATGGCCAATGGGCAGTAGCAACCATTTCGTTATAAGCTTTCTTTTTCATTTCAATATCCCGTTCCGTTGCCCAGACTGCAGGTGCCATGCAAACAAAAACAACGAATCGCCATCTGTCTGAATTTGGTCTGCCAACGATAGGCGCTTTGTTGTCATGGATCGTTCTGGAATCCCACAAAACAATACCGCCTTTTGGAACTGGAACTTTCTTAATTTTACAACCTTTAGATAAATACCAATCAAAATGCTCCTTTGTCAGACGATAGAAGTCTTCACCTGCAGCTTCTATAACAGCCTTTGGAAAACTTTCATAGAACTCTTTATGAAACTGTATGGAATTTTCAAGAACTCGAAAGCAATAGTCAGTTTCTGTTGTTTCTTCCAAGTAAACAGCTCCTTGGTAGACATGGAGACCTTCTCTCCAGCTACCCTGGTCCATGTGAAACCAATTGGATTTAGGATCACCAAAATCAGTGTTTCCTACAAACGAGAAGCATTACTGGTTTAACTGACGGTAATTATTCATATATATTAGAAGTTTTCTTTACTTCCGATCGAAACCTATAAGAAATACGACAAAATCGTTTCTATCCTCTTAGACCTCGTATTTCCTAAGTGTTGCAGTGTTTTAAAATCAGGTGTATACTTACTTCTTTATGTGTTGGGAAATATGGTTATCCCTAGTTCCGTCTGGATTTCAGACGAATTGTGGGTAGAAAATTTGATGGCTTTGCATGATATATGAATACAGTCCCGATCCCTCTTATGATAAATCCAAGAACCATGTCCTCGAGCGGATGTTCTCTTTGCATGTGATGGAACATAAATAACAAAATTTTAAACGACTTTATAAATTGTTTATGTAGGCAAATGTGTTCCTACTAAATGTACCATTGGGTTTCAAGTGATAGATTCAATCTGTTGACCCTTCTACTCTTTCACCTAAAATCTTCTACCCACTATAAAAATTTCTGAATAATAAAAAAGGTTCTTTATTTGTTTGTTTAGTCTTTGATAAGTAATTTTATAAAATCTACATGTATCAATTGTTGTATCTTCGGTATTAAAAATGCTGAATTTTGTCATTGCATTGCTTAATAATTTGTCCTGTTTCCAGATTCTAGTTCACTCATATTTTCGTATTTTGGTCACATCGATTGAGAATGAGAATGCGTTAAAATTTTAAATACATGCACATGATTTTTGCATAAAACTTCTGAACTTATTTATTCTTTTTATTGAGTCAAAATTCATTTCTCTTATTCGATAATCAGTTTATTGTTCTTACTTAATTCAGGAGGTTCACCAATCGCAATACCGTCCATACTGGTCAACAATTTATCAGTTTTCCATATGGAAGCAAATACAGGTTTCGTTGCAAGTCTGACATTCCATGTGGGTTCACAGTGTGACAACCTATATTGTTGCATCAATGATTTATCCCAGTAAGGCCTCTCATCTCCAAATCTTTCAACCCAAGCCTTATAAATTGATATATACTTTTCGCATTCTTTGTCGGTCAGAACATTCGGGATGACACTGTATCCTTTTGTTTCTAATTCTCTAACTACCCGTGCTCTGAATAGAATGAGTATAAAGTAATGTACAATGTTTAAAGATCATCCCTAAAAATAAGACACGTGTTTTAAAGCTTGGTTTGAAAGTTTTGTTGTATCTGTAGAGTCCTTATCACAAACGGATAATCACATGACAACTGTTGATGTTCTTTATAAAGTAACGACATTTAAGCACAATCCATTTAAACTTCTTTTTACCCTTTAAATTCGTACGATGTATACTGATTGATATTCTAATCTTGAAAAAAATGGCAAATTGTAGATCTCAATTGGAATTGGTTTTGACTATCTTTCATTGACTGTGAGTACTCATATATTGATATTTTGCTCCTTTTACAGTTTGTTCTAGGTCATGGAAAGTCTAAAGTAATAGTTCTTCGTAGATATTTATTCACTATCATAACTTCAAAATTATTTTAAAAAAAATGGGAAATCTCATTAGTGTGTAGAGAAACAGTTAAATAGAGTGTACAAATTTACCCATGAGTTGACAACGGTATATTTATGGTATTTTTTAATTCGAAAGTCCAGTAGTAAAATCCTGGACAAAGTGATATAAAGTCTTCTTTTAACAAAATGCCTTTACATCATCTAGACGTTTTAATAATTAAGGTATAAACATCAATCTGTATAACCTTTATAAACCGTTAAAAGTACATCAATGCATATACACACCTGTCCATTGTTGTAGATGAAATCAATGTGGACTTATCAATAAAATTGTGCCAACTCCAAATCTTCCTTCCACAAAATAATAATAACCTCACAAGTTACAAACAGGTACAACTACAATCTATTTAACATATAAAAACAACATTAAAAGTATTTTAAT
This sequence comes from Mytilus galloprovincialis, assembly GCA_037788925.1. Classification (NCBI taxonomy): domain Eukaryota; kingdom Metazoa; phylum Mollusca; class Bivalvia; order Mytilida; family Mytilidae; genus Mytilus; species Mytilus galloprovincialis. Next base: position 44,164,031 of record CM075342.1, on the reverse strand, counting down.
GCATACACATACCTCTCCATTGTTGTGGATGAAATCAACGTGACCTAAACCACTAAAATATCACTTTAAGTCGATTACTATAAAGTGATGCTTACAATGTACTCATAATATTTACAAAATTAAATCCGATTGTATGCAAAAGCTGTCACATCACTTTACGGCACTAGTTTGTTGCTGTCAATCTATGTTTAATGGTACTCGTTTGATTAAGCTTTCACAATTTACGTTCTGAAATTTTCAATATTCTAGAAACAGAAACAGAACTCTGAGGAAAATTCAAAACGAACGTTCACTAATCAAATGGCAAAATCAAAATCTCAAACACATCAAACGAAAGGATAACAACTGTCATATTCCTGAATTAGTACAACTGTTTCTTACGTAGAAAAATGGTGGATAAAACTTGTTTTATAGCTAGCTAAAAAAACTCTCACTTTTATGACAGTCGCATAAAATTCAATTATAATTACAACGATGTGTGAACAAAACAAACAGACACAATTGGTAAAAATATCAAAAACTGGGGTATAGCAGTCAACATTATGTTCTATTCTAATTTAAAAAAAAAAAAAACAAACAAATATGTAACAAAGAAACTCAAACAGGCATATAGACCATTTAATGTAGACAATACACATTAGCAAAAATGAAAGACAAGAATACAAAATACAATAATCATTTCTTACCATAGCACTACAACACAATGACGGGATATATAGATACAGAGCCACGTCACGTTGAATACGGTATTTTTGTTCTTTTACTTTAACCTATCATATTAAACATTTAGCTGGTAAATAAAACATTCACCTATCACCCGAAACATTTACCGGTTGCATCAATATAAATATATAAAAATATTTTTGTAATCTTTTTAATGATTTCATAAAACCAAGTCATTCAAGTACTTTCCTAAATTACGTGACCTGGTCATATAACTTATAACTAAATCGTCTTTCAATATGATAGAAAATATTTGCGACTACAATAGAAAATATGTTCAGGATATAGCACTTCGCATAAACTGAAGATTAAAACAAACAATGACAATGAATACAGTATGTCATAATTATTCATTTATATGCAAGCATATATTATACGAGATACCTGTTTACACTGTACTAGATATTTACCACAAACGCCAATGAACTTCATGCACTGAACATGAATAGCTTGAAATAATACTTGGAAAAATAATAAAATGATATTTGCTGACTATTAGATATATATATTTTCACGAGAATAGAATAATGTGGACAAGAACGAATAAATATGTTATTGATTGGTACCATAATTAATTATCATATTACCATTAACTCATAGTTTTAAGGCCAGTCAACATCGTTCTTTACAACAGCATGAGTTCGTCTAACCTCAACATTGAACGAGTGTCTAAAGTAAATAATTTCAAAACAAATAAATCTTCACTTGGTTAGTAACCTGAATAAATCTAACCCCTTCCATTCAAAAGGTTGATGTGGCCATCGTGGAACAGCAGAATATAATGAGTTGATTACTCAGGTTACTTCGTAATAAATATAGGTCTGTTTATATATGTTTGTGAACACGATACGGGTACGTGATATAGTCGATCAGATATCGAGTGTCAATACACATTACATATCTTAAACATGTCTTAAACATCCTTAAAGACATTTTGGATTTTGATGACTCAGAACAACACTGTCGTATTTCGAAATATGAGACCAAAGGCTGCAAAACTTGTGAAATTTTAATAACAGATGCTCAATACACTAGCAATTCAACTAAGAAGTCATATTTTACCAGAAGTTACGATGATCTGAATTGTAAATCGATAAATGTCGTCTATGGATTAGAGGGTAGCCATAGCGGATTAGTATACGTCGGTGAAACGAAAGGAAGGCTTAACAAACGTATGTGCGTTCATAGATCAGATATTAACTTCAATGTAAACGACATTCTTTACCAGCATTTTAATCAGTCTGATCATTCCATCGTTTCTACGACAGTTCGCCTTATCGAAAAAAATATACCACAGCGCTAACAATCCTCATCTTTCAACGCCTCTCCGTAGACAAAAAGAGGACTCCTGGATTAGACAATTGGGAACTGCGACACCATATGGTTGCAATGAAAAACTTGATGGTATAGGTATTCTATCTCGCCCTTTGTGTAGCTCGGTGAATATGATGAATATTTTCAACTCTACTCCTCGACGTAGACGCAATCATGGTCATCGTCAGTATACATCACCTACTCTGCATAATGTCTCTAGTATCTATTAATGACTTGCTTCCATTTATATAAAAGCCGGTCACATTTGCACGAAACTTTATTCATTGCCCCTTTTAAAACTTCATTATCTGTTCAATTTATGTATGAAAACCACTATTACAAACCCTCATTTAAACCAATACAAACTTACAGCTATCATTTCGGATATTGCAAGTCACAGACTTTTCAAACCAGTTTGCATTGGAAAAGATGAAAAAGAGAAAAGACTTTTTCTTAATATTTTCGTTTGCCAACAAAGGTCTCGATGGCGTCAACTTAGGCAATATCATTCATCATAAATTAGTTCAGTCTGTACCAATCATTTCTTATGCCTATACCAAACCTAGTGCAACTAACATTTTCGATTACAAACACGTTTTGCAGAATCTCAATGTTGACGACTTCAAGTCTAAACCTCCTGATTGCACTTGTGCTAGTTCCAAATTCACATATAATCCTGATGGCCATGTTATAACCAGTGACCTCAACATTGTCAATATTACTTCCCTGCGAAATGTATTATCAAAAGGACCGATATATCGTGAGCCTAAATCCATCAATTGGAAATAAAACTTCAAATTTTGATGGATTCAGTCGAGGATTATGCCAGGCAATGGACTAAGCGCGAGAAGGAAGACAAAGACACTCTTGCCAAATGAATTGAGGCAGTGAGGTCGTTGATACAAACTGAATGGGTCTATCAATGCCCACGCTACGTCAATCTTCAAAGACCCAAATTTTGCAAAACACTTATCCTACCTCCATGACAAATATGTTGTTGTCCCCGCAGATAAAGCCCCAAACAACATCGTTTTTATGTATAAAGTTCATAATATTAACTCCTTGATAAACAATTTAGGTATTGACAATTCACTTGGAAAGTCAACATATACCCTCATGACACTTACCAAAGAGGAAATCATGGATAACCATAGGTCTGTTCTATGTTCTTTTGGAATTTCAACCAAATATGAAGAACTGGATCTTCCATCACTGTATTGGATACCTAAATTGCATAAGTGTCCCTACAAACAACGGTATATTGCTGGGTCTTCCAAGTGCTCCATGAAACCTCTATCTAAATTATTAACATCTATTTTATCAGCAACAAATAAAGGCAACAGTAGTATACCGCTGTTCAAAACTCGTAAATCTATGGACAAAAAACAAAATCAGGGTAACAAACGGAAACTGAGGGAAACGCATTAAATATAAGAGGAGAACAACGATCACAATATAAAAATGTAACACACACAGAAACGGACTAAGCATTAGACAAAATCCGTTGAGAATAACCAATATAACATCAAAACCAAATACATGAATTTGGGATAGAAAAGTACCGTGACACGTCATATAGTAATGTGAATTCACACTAATATATAAGAGAAAACAAACGACACAACGGAAACACAACGTAAAAATGTTACACACACAGAAAGAACTATGATATAACAATGGCCATTTTTCTGACTTGGTACAGAATAAAGGCAACAGTAGTATACCGCTGTTCAAAACTCATAATTCTATGGACAAAAAACAAAATCAGGGTAACAAACTAAAACTGAGGGAAACGCATTAAATATTAGAGGAGAACAACCACACAGCATAAAATGTAACACACACAGCAACGGACTAAGCATTAGACAAAATCCGATGAGAATAACCAATATAACATCAAAACCAAATACATGAATTTGGGATAGAAAAGTACCCTGACACGTCTTATAGTAATGTGAATTCACACTCAAAAATAGGAGAAAACAAACGACACAACGAAAACACAACGTAAAAATGTTACACACACAGAAACGAACTATGATATAACAATGGCCATTTTCCTGACTTGGTACAGGACATTTTTAAAGAAAAAAATGGTGAGTTGAACCTGGTTTTGTGGCATGCCAAACCTCGCACTTTAATGGCAATGTTAAATATAACATTAAAATGACAACATAATATTACAGGACTACAAAACAAATGAATAGGAGGACGTATTAGGCAAAGAAACACATGAATAATAGATAACAAAAGGTATCAGGTTTAAAATTCAATATACCAAAGACGCGCCTCGTTCACACAAGACTTACCAGTGACGCCCAGATATAAAAGTTCGAAAGTAAAAAAAAGTACAAAGTTTTACAGCACTGAGTTTCAAAAGTTGAAAAAGGTTGTGCCAAATATGGCTAGGGTTTTCTTCTTGTGATAAGAAAATCCTTATTATTTAGAACAATTTATGCTATTGTTAACAGTAAATTTTATCAAATGAATATAAAAGATATACCTGATAAAACTGAAGTTTTAACTAAATACAGAAAACAAAACCCGAATACATAATACAAAGACCACAAAATACAGAAAATAGACACACCCGACTTAGTACAGGCCTCAACGCAAAAACGTCACATTTGAATTTCTGAAACAGCACAAAAATGACGTCACATTTGAAAAACTATATCTCAAAAATAAGATAGAATTAGGATTATAATAGAACTAAATACTGATATTACATTTAAACACAATGCACATTGAAATACTTATTAATAGCAATTAACTATATTAAAGCCGGGGTTCAAAGTTATTTTGAAACTGCCTCTTTTAGAGGTGACGTGAATCAGATGTGGTTACTAAAACATTCCAAAGATCTTTTAGAGTACATACAATCTAACTCTCTTTCTTCTTGCAATAGTATTAAAACATTTGACTTTTCTACACTTTACACAAGTATTCCACATTCTAAACTAAAAGACAAATTGAAAGAGTTGGTATTGCTTTAATTAAAAAAAATGGCCAATTTAGAAACAAGTATCTTGTATTAGGGAGGGATAAATCCTAATTGTAAAGGATCACTCTGATTCAAACAAAAAATTCGCTGAATCTGACATTATCAAGATGCTTGATTTCTTGATTGACAACATATGTGTTACGTTCGGGTTACGTGTTTTTCAACAGACTGTCGGCATGTCAATGGGAACCAATTGTGCCCCTCTTCTTGCCGACTTGCCGACTTGTTTCTTTATTATAATGAGGCTGGCTTCATACAGGAACTTCTTTGGCAGAAAGATAAGAAGTTAGCATTATCCTTTAACTTTACTTTCCGCTATATATATGATGTTCTCTCACTAAATAATTCAAAATTTGGTGACTATGTTGAATGCATCTATCCGATCAAATTAGAGATAAAGGATACAAAAAAAATATATATTTTTAAGCGATTTTTAACTGAGATTGTTATAACATTATGTAATCTCATTCTCGTAGATGTATACCCCGAATGCAGGTGCTGCTGGTATGTTGCTACTTAGAAATGGAAAGTTCACAAATGGAAAGCTAAAATCATCTCTTTTGAAAACTAAACTTTACGACAAAAGAGATGATTTTAGCTTTCCATTTGTGAACTTTCCATTTCCATTTCTAAGTAGCAACATACCAGCAGCACCTGCATTCGGGGTATACATCTACGAGAATGAGATTACATAATGTTATAACAATCTCAGTTAAAAATCGCTTAAAAATATATGAAGCCACTAAATGAATCATATATAGATAACATAAATCAGGCATAGACAGAAAAGATGAAAGACGATGTACCTTCTTAAATTATAATATTTTTCATTATTCGTAAAGTTTTTATAACAATCCTTTTAGTACTGAAAAAATATTACACCTGTGTCTGCCATATCACAAACCTGTCAAAACTTGAACGAAATTTTATCATCGCTACAAGGACATCTTTCGTCAATATAAATCTACGTGTATATTTTATACGTTCATATATTTCACATTCAATATTCTATACATAGCATAACGATATTGAAATTCACATCAAAAGCTTATCATACCTTTACATAGACTTATCAGCTAGAGACACAGCTACAATACTTAAGTCATTGAAGATGGGTTCTTTTAAAATTTGATTTTGATCCAGTCACAGAGTCTTTGCATCGGATATAAACACATTTATTATAATACGTGTTGTTAGCATGCACCTATATTTATATATAGTTCTACTCATATAATTTATGATGGTATCATACTTAACCCGAACTAGAGGGATTGTAGTTGATTTTCATATAAAGGATATATAATCTTAAACAGTAAAAATAAAATGTGAAGCTAACTTCTAGTAGCTGTGTACACAGCTACTTTTGCATAGGTACTATTTCTGTTCTAAAAAAAATCAGTACTGGAAATTTACTTTTAATATTTAGTACTATTTCTTTACTTTAAAACTAATGTGATATTTAGGTACTTGTAATTTACAGTACATGATTTGTACTAAATATTTTGGTACAGAAATAATACAATATTCCATGTTTGAAAATCATAACTTTAAGAGATTTGAAATAGAAAAACTTTCAAAATGCTGAAAATGTAACGGTACTAACCAAAAATCTGTAGTACCTAAATTTCAAGTGCAAATAAAGTACTGTAAAATACAGGTACCTAAATATTACAATAATTTTAGAGTAACAAAATAGTACTGAATTTTAAAAGTAGATTTCCAGTACTACAATTTTTTAGTACAGAAATAGTACCTATGCAAAAGTAGCTGTGTAGTCTTTTGTCAATTTGGTTTTTTTTTTACTTTAGTTTTTTGTTACATTTTTCAACATAGGACTCGGACTTCTTCAAACTGAATGTAACTCTGCGTTTAAATGTAGTCTTGTTTATTCCATATAAGAAATGGAGGTGAGGTGGGTTTCCAAAACAAATGTTTAAACTCACCGCATTTTTGCTCATGTCCTTAGTCAGAAACTTCTATCCTTTGTTAGCTTGTGTTTTTTATAGTTTTTTTTCTATATTTAGGTTCATTTGTATGTTACGGAGTGTGAGATTTTACAGCTCCGTTAAAAACCCATTGGTGACCTTGGGCCGTTTTCTAATCTTTCTTTCAGGTTGATTTTTGAAACAATCCAGTTTCAATTCTTTATTCTGTTGATAAAGCTATAGGAATGAAAAAAGTACACTGTGGAACATTGAGAATACTCTCATTATCACCCTACACTTTAATATATGGTTTTATCAATTTCAGTTTTAACTGTAAATTCAAACTCTAAATTGTAATTTGGCATATAATCTAAAAAAAAAAATAACATCATAACATGATTATGAAAACATGTTTATTCAATAAGTAGAGGGCGTCGGGACTAGTTTGATTGTAAACAGTCTACTTTTCTATGTTATTTTAACATCAGAGAGGAATATACTTTGAAGGCTGTTTATTATGACACCCTATAAAATGTATTAACTGTATAGTAGTAACAAGTTATGAAAATTAGGAAACTCAACACAGGATTGGTTTTTCGTAATGTATCCTGACAGAGGTGAATAATTCTCATCTTGATTTACCGATATCAAATTATTTGATTTAAGAATAACCTTACAACACACATCTGGATATGTATACTACTGCTTAACATTGCACTAGTGTTCCTTTACTGTCTACTATTCTGCTATATATACAATCGCTTTAATGAATAATGGCAATCTTCTGGCGACGATTTTATAATGTCCTTGACGACAATACCGTTGGTAGCATATATATGTATAGACATTTTCTAAAAATACGCCTTCATTCTTATATCAAGCAAGATATTTTACGCTTCTAACTTTTCTTGTAGATAGGTCAACCGACCATGTTTGATTCCAACCTAGATCATTTGGTTGTCCATCGTCAAAGATATATTTTCAAATCCAACCATTTGTAAGACTTCTTTCATTTTAGCTATTTCAGGGAGTTCTTCAATTATTTCCAAGGGTGCAAAGTTTTTAGTAGCCTCTCTTACTGATGTTTTAGAGAAAGTCCAAACTCCTTGTGATGGCTTATGGGCAGTAGCAACCATTTCGTTATAAGCTTTCTTTTTCATTTAAATATCCTGTTCCGTTGCCCAGATCACAGGTGCCATGCAAACAAAAACAACGAATCGCCATCTTTTTGAATACGGTCTACCAGCTAAAGGTGCTATGTTGTCATGGATCATTCTTGAATCCAACAAAACCATGGGAACAGGCACTTTCTTGGTTTTACAACCTCTAGATAAGTACCAATCAAAATGCTCCTTTGACAAACAATAAAAATCTTTACCTGCAGTCTCCCTCAATAACCTTTGAAAAACTTTCATAAAATTCTTTATGAACCTGAACGGAATTTTCAAGAACTCGAAAGCAATAGTCGTTTTCTGTTGTTTCTTCCAAGTAAACAGCTCCTTGATACTCATGGAGACCTTCTCGCCAGCTATCCGGGTCCATGTGAAACCAATTGGATCCAGGATCACTAAAGTTAGTGTTTCCTACAAACGAAAAGCATGAAATAACTGTTTAGAAAATTTTATTTTATTTTTCCTTTAAATTACTTTGAGAATAGATACTTTCAAAGATTCAAAACCTAAGAAAAAACAATATGGGTATATATGCTAACTGCAGTCTTATGTTTTGAATTATGGTTGTCTATACTTCCGTCTTGATTTATGTCGCATTTTAAGTATGACATTCGATGGCTGTGCATGATGTATGTCTACAGTCCCGGTAGGCATTATAATGATTAATTCAAGAAGCGTGTTTTAGAGAGAAGTTTCTGTTGACATATGATGGAACATAAAGTTGCAACACTTTGAAGATTTCATAGATAATATATGTATGCAAATGATAGTTAGTTTTGTCTGCAAACAAATCATAATTGCTGTAATTGTAATAAACTTGAAGGCAAAAGTTATTATCCTTCCGTCTCAGTGAGTTTACACACATATGAGAACAAATTTGGCACATTCTTTTGCCAACATTTTTATGGGGGATCTTGAAGATCGCATCCATTCGATTATGCCATACAAACCCTTGTCTTGGCTCTATATTATTGATAATATCGACATTTAATGGAACGATACTGCGGAACAATTTAAAGGTGTTTTAGATCATTATGACAAGTTTCATAATTCTATAAAATTTGGAAATAGCTTCATAATTTGATATCTGCGCCATGATATATAAACTTGTACTAAGTCCGGTCATTTAACTAAAGAGGGCATATTTTGAAATTGATATGAATTCACTCAAAGGTCTTTGCATCGGAAATAAACACATTTATCTTAAAACCCGTTGTTGGCATGATACGTGTTATATTCTTCTCATATACTCTATTGTGGTATAAAACTAAACCCCTTACTGTAGGGATTGTTCCTGATTTCCATATGATGAAGACTGAAGACATATTCCTCCAATCTGTTGAATTGAGATCCTTATATGTCAGTAACTACTACTAGTAGTCGTATGTTAATTTATGTATTATTGTCATTTTTCTAAGTTTGTCTACATTGGACAGAGGATCATAGAGGTATAGGGGGAGGTTGAAATCTAACAAAACATGTAATACCCCGCTGCATTTTTGTGCTGGTCCCAAGTCAGGCGTTTTCTACATTTGTTAATCTTGTATATTTATTTTTTTATTTTCTTTATTTTTTAATTTCGGTTCATTTATGTGTTTCGGTGGTTAGTATGACGTTCATTTTCAATGATTAATTTAATCATTACATTTTGTCTACATTAATGATGTATTCTTCTCCTTCTTTGATAAATACTCTGTTTCTTAATACAACAAAGATGTTAAAGTATTCATATGCAAATTTTACCTATCACAACATTATGAACAACATGTATCCTTTTTTAATTATAATATGACATATATATTTTCGCTGAAATATCAGTACCGTCAGCATACAACGATAAATACAGATTGAGCATGGTTAATGTCATAAGATTGACAACCCTGTTTTATTATTTCTCTTTCAATATCACATATATACATAGCATTTTCAAAAAGATGATCAGGACTTTTCTTGCATAAGACCAATATCACTGTTAAAAAACTTTTTTTTATCTTAGGGGCCTACATATTGCATTAGTTCAATTTCATATCTTTGAGTCCAAACTTATCTATGCCTTCAGAGTCTGATTCACTGATATTTTTATTTGTGGGAAACTTGGCATGAGGACGAGTATGGAATTATAATACATGTATTACCAATTTTATTTCGACTGATCGGGCGGAGTTTATGTTTTAATTTGCATAAGGACAGTTTATTTGAAGCTGTGTGTGATAAAGATGATTGCCGTTATAATTATTACTTATTTCTAATCACCTATCAGTATCATCAAATGAATTTACAAAACAATGATTGGACACTTTATCAATGAGTTTATCCTAAAACACCTATGTTAAGATGGACTGGTTTATAATGAGCGAACCGGCTAGACTCCGCCCGGTCAAGTGAAATAACTTGAGTGATACCGCAACAATTCAATGTGGCACAGTTAATCCCTTTTAAGAAAATGCATGAGTGACGCACAACCCTTTTCTTATATCGTCTTTACATTGAGTGAAAATTTAGGTATCATAATTCTTATTTTAGAAAAAGTATATTGTTAATATTTGTTCGTACCTAATTCGGGGGGGGGGGTCACCAATGGAATACCATCCATACTGGTCAAAAATTTATCAGTTTTCAATATTTAGGCAAACACAGGTTTCGCGGCAAGCCGTATATTAAACGTGGGTTCACAGTGTGACAACCTATATTGTTTCATCAATGATCTAGCCAAGTTAGGCCTCTCATATCCAAATCTATCCAACCATGCCTTGTAAATTGATATATACATTTCGCATTCATTTTCAGACAGAACATTCGGGATAACACTGTATCCTTTTGTTTCTAATTCCTCAACAACCCGTTCTCTGAAAAAATAGTACCTGTATAGATCGTATCACACACCAAATGTAATGGTGGTATTGAATTATAGCCAATAAATTAAGATAAGATCTACACATTTGATTATGCCTCAGTTTAGTGGAAATATGCAAATATCAAATACATCCGATTGATAGCTTATTCCGTCAGACCAGTTCATTATGTCTGAGTAAAGTTATCAAAAAAAAAGATCACAGCCGCAACAAATTTTAACAAGAGCCGTTCCCCTTGGGTCAGTACTTTTTAAACTTTAAAACATCGTATGCTGCATCTGTTTTGCATTTTTTTAACTCACAAAACTACATAAAAAGTATTTACCTGTCCATTGTCGTGAATAATATATACGTAATTGTATTTCCGGAAATTTCACTCCAAGTTATTAGCTATGACGTAACGAGTGCAATTTGTCACACGATGTACAAGCCTATATATAATTATAAGCTGTCGCATTTAAATTAATGCACTATTGTGTTGCTGTCAATTGTCCGTGTACATTAACGCCAAAGATTTGTACTTTTAAAAGGAAAAATAGTTTTTGAAAATTGCTCTGCAACTTTTAAAGTTAATTGGTTGGAAAATGTAACAAAACTCTTTTAAAGTCACTTGATAAAAATAATTTTTTTTATAATATTTGAAATTTGTACTTTTCTTGAGATCACATATTTGGATACTTAAAAATTCCAAAGATCTTTTAGAGTACATACAATCTAACTCTCTTTCATCTTGTAACAGTATTAAAACATTTGACCCTTCTACTCTGTACACTAGTATTCCTCATTCTAAACTAAAAGACAAATTGAAAGAGTTGGTATTGCTTTGCTTCGTAAAAAAGAATGGCCAACGTAGATACAAGTATCTTGTCTTAGGGAGGGATAAATCGTACTTTGTAAAGGATCACTCTGATTCGAACAAAAAATTCTCTGAAACTGATATTACCAAGATGCTTGATTTCTTGATTGACAACATATTTGTTACATTTGGAGGACGTGTTTTTCAACTGACTGTCGGCATTCCAATGGGAACAAACTGTGCCCCTCTACTTGCCGACTTGTTTCTTTATTATTATGAGGCTGACTTCATGCAGGAACTTCTTAGGAAGAAAGATAAGAAGTTAGCAATATCCTTTAACTCTACTTTTCGCTATATAGATGATGTTCTTTCACTAAATAATTCAAAATTTGGTGACTATGTGGAACGCATGTATCCAATCGAGCTAGAGATAAAGGATACTACAGATACAGTTAAGTCGGCCTCATATCTTGACTTACATCTAGAAATTGACAATGAGGGTCGGTTGAAAACAAAACTTTACGACAAAAGAGATGATTTCAGCTTTCCAATTGTGAACTTTTCATTTCTAAGTAGCAACATTCCAGCAGCACCTGTATACGGGGTATATATCTCCCAATTGATACGATATTCCCTTGCTTGTATTTCCTATCATGATTTTCTTGATAGAGGGTTGCTGCTCACAAGGAAGTTATTAAACCAAGAGTTCCAAATGGTGAAGTTGAAATCATCCCTTCGTAAATTTTACGGACGCCATCACGAGTTGGTTGACCGTTATGGAATAACCGTTTCACAAATGATATCGGATATGTTCCTTACGTCGTAACTACAATCCCCTTCCCTTTCATGAATGTGACCTACCGAATTAGACTATTTACCAGATTTGTTATCACATAAGCAACACGACGGGTGCCGCATGTGGAGCAGGATCTGCTTACCCTTCCGGAGCACCTGAGATCACCCCTAGTTTCTTGGTGGGGTTCGTATCGTTTATTCTTTAGTTTTCTATGTTGTGTCGTGTGTGCTGTTGTTTGTTTGTCTTTTTCGTTTTTAGCCATGGCGTTGTCAGTTTGTTTTAGATTTATGAGTTTGACTGTCCCTTTGGTATCTTTCGTCCCTCTTTTAATTTCACGAGGATATTAAAAAAATAAGCAAAAAAAGATTTATCAACAGTTTGAATACTTGCAAGACTTCAAAAGATTTTTATTACATTTTTCAAACAAATTAACTTTAATTTTTGAAGCATTTTGCAAAGTCTATCTTATCTGTTTAAAATGACATGTGTTTGACGTAAATTTACACGGTCTGCCAATCAATGTAAAATGCATTTAGTTTTAAAAGGTCTCTAGCATTATCAACCTTATTTTCACCATTTTCTTGAAACAGTTATAGAAGAAAGAGGTTAATGAATTATAGGTGTAATTTAATTGTAATTTCGTCTTCGCCTATTGTCATTTTTAAAGGTGTTTTAGTAACTCCTGTCAACATGACATTGAAAGTGAAGTATTTTAAATATTCTTTAGAAACATACGGTTTTGGAAAACAGTATTGTGTAGAGTTTTCTGCCGCTGTGTTAACTATTTTTAAGAGTGGTATGCTTTTAAACAGAAACAAAGCAATGAAACAGAGATATCCTTTACGAAAGCATGAAGTATTCTTTTTCAACCATTGGTGGGGTACTTCGTTAATGTAGCGCTTCTTTTGTCAATTTATTCGTTCAGCAAAACATTTGGCTCTTGATCATTATTTAATCCTGATATAAATGAATCCGAAAATCGAATGCAACAATAACAAAATGTTAAAAAGATTCATTTAATTAGCCCAACAATACTTTTTCAATTCCTGAATTCGTTCGTCCATTTCTTCACAAAAAACGGTCAGTCAATTTTAAGTTCCAAAATATAAATGGAAAATTAGGAAAAGGGAGCGTGTTCAAAGATCAAAGAAGCCTACTCGTTTAGTTTAACATTCAGGTGTATTGATGATATTCTTTCCAAACTTCCATTTATATATCCTTAATGTTTAATTTTGTCGCATATGTAATGTCAATTTGCACCAAAAAAAACCAAAAAAAACCAAAAAACACAGGACTGCTGAACCCCAATTTTTGACATTTTTACCTATTATGTCTGATTGTTTTGCTCACATATTGTTGTCAATAAAATGGAATTTATTGCAATTGCTATACGTGATTAAGAATATTTAAAACGATGACATGATTAGGTATTTTTAAAACAATGACATGATTAGGTATCTTTAAAACCATGACATGATTAGGTATCTTTAAAACCATGACGTCTCCGTAAGCTACAAACAGGCAATGTCTGTGTCTAGTCTTTCATTTGTTTGATGTGCTTCAGTTTTTGATTTTGCCATTAAGTAAGGCACTTATTTAGAGATTTTCCGTTTTAATTTTTTTTTGGAGTTCAGTAATTTTGTTGTGTAGTTTTTTCATAGATAAATAAAACTGGAAAGGAGTTTTTGATATCTCGATCACATAGTTTAACATTTCGATTTCTCGATTTAACATTCCGTGCACAGGTTTAAAATGTTGAGCACACAAATGAACATTTCATGCACACGATAAAACATTTCGTACACATCGTTGTCAGATGTGATAAGTTCTTCATGTTGGGAAAATACACACTAATAAGATTTAACATGAATCTCCATTTTAAAGTCAATGACTGAATGTTAGAATAATTCCTAATACATTTTATTTATCGCAAGCAAATTCATCGATCCAGTAAATGATTTACCTATATAAATATCTGCCTTTTCATTAAATTCTTTTTAAAATATGTAAATAAATAACAAATACCTATTTATTCTTGTCTCAATACAGTAAAATATAATGATGACTACAACAGAAAACGTTTTCATCATATCGCACATTAAACTGATTTTTTAAACACAAAAAAAGAGCACATTAATTATACATGTACATGTAACATTTTTGTCTCGGTAGACCTGTTAAAGTTGTATTAGATATTGACCCAGACAATGACATTCACTGAATGTTTTCTCGTTTAAAGAAACTGAAATTCTTTATGAAAAAACTGCGAAATTATTACTTTTACCAAAAAAATGCTTAAATTTGTAGATATGTTGTGAATATTTGATGCGCATGTTTTCACAAAAATAATAACAAAAGATATGAATAAGAAATGTTTAAAATGTCAATGCTTACACCACTGGGTCGGTGCTACTGCTGGTGGACGTTTCGTCCCCGAGGGTATCACCAACTCAGTATGTTGACATAAATATCAATCATGTGGTCATTTTTATAAATTTCCTGTTTACAAAACTTTGAATTTTTCGAAAAACTAAGGATTTTCTTATCCCAGGCATAGATTATCTTAGCCGTATTTGGTACACAACTTTTTGGAATTTTGGATCCTCAATGCTCTTCAACTTTGTACTTGTTTGATATGAGCTTCACTGATGAGTCTTATGTAGACGAAACGCGCGTCTGTTGTACTAAATTATTGTCATGGTACCTTTGATAACTACTTAGTACCATGATTTATTGTAACATTACAATTTACTTAAATTTTGACGACGACAATTTCTATACAAACGCATAAGCAATTCCATAGAGGATTAAAAGCATTTGAAGCAAATAAATGTCTGCTAACTTAGTAAAATAAAGTAAAAAACAAGTTTTTAGTCGAAGGAGGCAGACAACACATGAAGCTTTAAGAAAAAAGTGTCGGGTAACAGAACCCCCCTAAAAAAAATGGAATGTAGTTCAGGGACTGAAGGAGTCACATAATCGTGTTCATAAAGAGTAACTAATGTTTTGTTTTTTTATGCTTAAAGTTAAAACAGTTCCAGGTATACTATATACCTGTTTTTCATTGTCATTTTAACTCTAGTGGATAACTATTGCACTGCAATCATACTACATGTGCATATAGATTACACCGTTTTTTAAAATTGATTTAAACTAGTCATTATGGGGGCTTTATAGCTTGGTGCTCGGCTAGCCAAGGCTCTGTGTTAAATACCGTACTTTGACCTATAATTTTTGACCTATTATGCATTGTGAATCTGATAGAGAGCTGTATTATTGGCACTCATACCACATCTATTATTCATATACATGTCCTTATGTTTTAATGTTATATTTATTGCTCTAACATAGAGAGAAAAATATGGTCAAAACAGTGCTTCGTAATCACTTTTTCAACATTAACCTGCCATGTCATGCAATTAGATTGCAACCTAACTTTTTCTTCTTCTGGTTTCTTACCTTGAACTTGCACCATAATAATTATCTTACAATGAAAAAAACTAAAAGATTGCATTCAAACAACATGACTGATTCAGCTTGTCAATGAATTCATTGACTTATTTAAGGTCAAGGTATTCAACAATTTTCTGAAATAAACTTTACTTATAACGCTTTATTTTGCAAGTTGGTACGATATACATTGTATAAATAAGTCAGAAATATACAGCTTCTGATTTTTCCATTTGCATAAAGACTCTCCGTATATCAGTTTCCTCGGAGTTCGGAGGAATTTTTTGTTATTTTACTTTTTTATTGTTATCATTAACCACTGTGCATTATGTTGTGACCATGATTCAGATCAATGGCCAATGTTAATGTGTTTTCCTCAGTTTTAGTTTGTAACCCGGATTTGTTTTCTTACAATCGATTTATGACTTTCGAACAGCGGTATACTTCTGTTGCCTTTATTTAATAAATGTTATTCCAAAAGGTACTTCGATGAAGACAGCAAACTTGAAAACCTGAATCAATTCTGGTTTAGAACATTCATTAACTATGCACAAGGTTATGACCGCATTTACAGTTGTTTATGAGTGCCTATTGCCTGAAATGACATTCGTTTGATGTGTTTGAGCTTTTGTTTAAACCTTTCCGTTTTCAATTGTTCTTGGAGTTCGGTATTTTTGTTATTTTACTTTTCATTCATTTTTATCTAAATCCGAATCAGGAAAAAGGATATTTTATTAATTCTTATTATTGTTATTTTTAATATATCAATAATAAGACTACTCAAATTTACTTTTCCACAACTGTCATTTTGCAGACTTGGTACAGGATTATTCCGAAGAAAAACTGTAAAAGATTAAATGAGTTGTAGTTTAACTAGTTTTTCGAGAACAAAAATCTCCACGTTTTTTTTTACATGTTACTAGATATATAACGACAAGTAAAATACCCAATTATAAACAGCAAGAGTGGTTTCACATTTTGTTATTTCGTTCGTTTTAAGCTTAGTAAACAGTAAGAGTTTTTTTCTTTTATGAAGGTTGTATACTGATCTGTATATATTCACATCTTTGGTTCGTGTTGACTAATTTACAATCTATCAATTTATTTTGATACTAGTGACATTGTATTACAATGAAATTATCTATAATAAAAGATACAGTGCTTTTGTTGTTCTTCTTAATCTTGCAACATGCTATAAGGCTTTCCAGAATATAGCAACTTAACCCCGTCACAAAATTGATAACTTCCCAAATAGCGCAGAGTCGAGGCGATTTAGAGCTTGAAATATTACATAAACGGTTTTCTTCTATTGAAACAAGATGCTGTCCTCCATATTTTTGTTGGCTTGTTGTATACTCCATTAAAATATTTCTGTCATCTATATACTTTTCACAGTGATGTCCGTTTCCCATGATCATTTGATTTTTTGATTATTAACGTCCAGTGACGTTTCCCTAATAGACCTCCAATAAAAATTATCGCAGAAATCAAGCTGCATGCTGACATGAAATACAGCGAAGCTACGTAACTTCCAGTTATATCCCTTAGATAACCTGTAAAAACAAAATATAATGATAAAATGCTTTCGTCATGCGGGTCTTAATCTTCGCCTCTTTAGAATCTCACACACATACACATGCACACATATAAAAACACTTAAAAGGGCACTAGTTGTCAAATTCATGTTCATCGATTTTAATCAAATTCTGATATTTTATTTATATCAATGTAAACATTTATCCAAACCATTAAAAGTCTGAAATAACAATTAACAGGGCACGGGCATGACAAGACGTAGCTTCGTTTCGTGTGTAATTTAGTCAAGACGCCATCTAATTATTTATCGAGTTGACCTCTAATATCATTCGATGACCATATAAACGATGTAAACATAAATAAAGATATAAATAGATTAAGCAAACTCGTGCTCTTGTGTTATTCTAGGTCTATTTAATTTCATATTATAGATGAAAAATAAATGTTTATCATCGTTTTTACCTAAGAATGAAATTTTGTGGATCGAATCAGTCAATCAAATGATTTACCTTTGTTTCACTTTTAATGTTGACATTCTGTTCCTTTAAATATTTTTACACATACAATTCACGTGTTATTCATCTCAAGCTAAGAGGTTAAATTGAAGTTCACATGAATACGAATATGAATTCAATGAGGTCGAATTATTCACTTGCAAATGAATATTTCATAATCTAGGTTTTTTAGCATATTTTGTCAAAATTGAACCATACTGGCTGCTAAAAGCGAATTATTATTTAACTATTTGTATTTTATTAATTAATTTGGCACAACTTTTGGGAATTTTGGGCCCTCAATGCTCTTCAACTTTGTACTTGTTTGGCTATATAAATATTTTATATTAGCGTCACGTGCACTGATGAGTCTTATGTAGACGAAACGCGCGTCTGGCGTACTAAATTATAATCCTGGTACAAAAATGTACCTTTGATAACTATTTACACCACTGGGTCGATGCAACTGCTGGTGGACGTTTCGTCCCCGAGGGTATCACCAGCCCAGTAGTCAACACTTCGGTGTTGACATGAATATCAATAATAAATTTCCTGTTTACAAAAGTTTGAATATTTCGAAAAACTAAGGATTTTCTTATCCCAGGCATAGATTACTTCAGCCGTATTTGGAACAACTTTTTGGAATTTTGGGTCCTCAATGCTCTTCAACTTTGTACTGGTTTGGCTTTATAGATATTTTGATATGAGCGTCACTGATGAGTCTTATGTAGACGAAACGGGCGTCTGGCGTACTAAATTATAATCCTGGTACCTTTTATAACTATTGAGCAAAACAAATAATATATATTTAATTTTTTATATATCTCGTAGCTATTGTCTTTTTAATATGTATAAAGAGTTTACACTGACTGCCGTTGTCCTTAATGGTGATTAAAGAATCAGATTGCGAAACAATTGGCGTGCCATATATCCATTTAAAAAAATACATATCTAAGTTTACGTTGTCTGTAGATTTGGTTAAAATAAGTATTTTTTTTTGTTTTGTAATTGACATCAACACCACGTCTTTTAGATAAGAGAATTAACGTGAATTTGAGGTATAGTCTTACCTATAAATGGAGCTGCTAGACCGGTTGTTATTCCTTCGCCAAACATAAGTATCCCCATCGCTGATCTAAAATTTTCCATTCCTAGAAAATCTCCAATAATTGCTGGAGTCAAAGCAAGCAGACAACCTGCATTTAGTCCACTTATTACTCCATAAACTACAAAGTGCCAATATTTCGTGTATAAAGGAGCTAATGCCATACTTATTGCTGTTATGGAACTGGTTAAGATAACGGATTGATAATTCTTCAGAATTTTACGATCGGTTATAACACCATTCATAATACGTCCAATAAAGTCACACGTGTTTACTATAGAGACGAGAATTCCAACATCGTTCACACTAACATTATTATCTTTTGCAAATGGTGCTATATAAATAACATTATATATTACTCCTATACAGCCAATGCAAAAGACTCCTATGTAAACACGCATGAACCAATGCTTGAATAGAGTGTAATCCACTATGACGGTCAACCATTGTAATAGCCTGTTTAGGACAGACTTTCTTGTACCAGAACAAACTATACTCTCCTTAAAATCAAACTTCTCTTCAATATTCTGCTTTTTGTTCAAAAAAGTCTGTAGTTCTTCTGGAGAAACTGAAGTTTCTGGTTTAGATTTGAAAGCTGTCATATTTTCATTAATTTCTTGTTGTTTAGTTTTTGTTTCCCTTTCTTTTAAGACATTACTGGATTGTGGTCTCAGAAGTAAAGCAAATGCAACCATATTCAATTGAACTCCCCCTGTTAATAATAAGCCACCTCTAAGTCCATACTTTTCTATAAGATATGAATAAATAGGTGGAAAAATCAGCCCTCCTAATCCAAATCCTGATCCACATATTGCTTGTGCTAAATTTCTCCTTTTAACAAAATATACTCCAATCAAGTATGAAACTGGTCCATGTAATAGAGCAAATGAAATTCCTGAAGAAATAAAAAACTTAAACAATTTGCATTCTGATAAATTCATAAGAAAAAAAATATCCTTACATATTTATGGAAATAAGATGAATTTCGTAAACTATGACCGTTTATTAAAAAAAAACAAGTTTCAAATGTCCTTACTACGATAATACAAATCATGGTACGCGTATAACTTTTTCATATTCGAGGTAAACTGGCGAGTCTGGTGTAGATGAACCACGTGTTTGGCGTAAAAAGTCGTAAACCTGGTAGTTTTGATGAGTTTCTTTCACAAAGTTATGATTTTTTTTACAGGAAAATTATCTTCAGTAACTAAAGGGAAATCTGATGTCATTCATATCTTACCTAGTATTACCCCATATGTGAAGATCAGTACCTGAACTGAATTGGCTAGGCATGCAATGATAAAAGACGTCCCTGATAAGATACCTGCCGTTATCACAAGCTGGCGTGTTGAGAAAAATCGTAAACCAATGGTTAAAAACGGTAAAGCTACAAAATTTATATTCACATTATAATTACTTTTTTTTAATACGTTTATATGGTTTCAAACGTTTTAAACTTTTATGTTTTGATTTTTTTTTATTGTTAAACAATTTGTCTAGTTTGCATTTGAACCAATTGATTATATGGGGTTTACCTGAATGAAACAGCAACACTTTAATAAGAAAAATAATCAAAAGACATCCGCAGTGTGTGAAGGCTTAAAAGAGACAATGTCATGTTGTCTGCGTTTATTTGTTTTTTTAGCTATATATTTATTTTTGTTTTGGTCAACGTTTTACTTTAATTTTACTGTAACAAGCTCATAAACGTTGAATTACACCATGTGTATCGTTTATAGTTTTTATAATAACCAATAGAGAAGCAGATAGCAAAATATATGGTTGAAGTCAATATAATCACATTTGTCTAGCTATGAAATTAAAGACCTTATAAAATAAAATTGAGAATGGAAATGGGGAATATGTCAAAGAGACAACATTCGACAATAGAGCAGACAACAGACAAAGGACAGTAATGGGTCCTCATCGTCGCGAGAAAACCCTGCACCCGGAGGTGGTCCTCTGGTGGCCCCTAAAAAATGTATACTAGTTCAGTAAAAATGGACGTCATACTAAACGCTAGTACTAATAAATGAACTTGATTTAAAAAAAAGATAAGTCTCACAATGGGCATAGGCTCCGGTTTTGAAGCAAAAATACGTCGGGGTTAAACATGTAGTTTCGTCAACACTTTAATACGTGGTTTTCAATGATTCTTCATACAAGCATGTAGGAAATTTGTATAAAGTTGAACATTATAGATCGTGGTTATACTGTACCCACGAAATCAACGAAAATCAGTACCTCAAGAAATGTACATTAGCATAAAAGATCAAATGCTCATCAATATATAAGCATAAGAAAAAAAAAAGATGTTTGCAGCTAAAACGGTTTAAAGTAACTAATACTTACAGAAAAAGCTATAAGTAGCATGAAATACACCGGGTATAATTGACGTCACAGCAGACGAGGATTCAAAATGATCTATAAATCCGTTGAAGAAAACACCCATTCCTTTGGTCACGGAACCCATTAGACAGAACTGTACAGTGGCAGCTTGATTAGAAAAAAGTACTTTAATGAAAAGTGCGTCTTTCTGTTTTTTTTTTTATTAACACAAATTCAAGTATCGATTTTAAGGCACTAATCATTAATGTTTTGTATCGAGCATGTTTATTTTCTCTCTGGACAGACGATTTCAACTCAAATGAAAAACAAAGCTATATTTTTTTTCTTTAAATCTATGTTTTTTTCTTATCAATTATACTTTGTTTCGTACTTTCAATAGAAACAAACTTTATTTTTCACTTTCGTTCAGAAACATTTTTTTTTGTCAAGAAATTTCGATAACAATTGTTTTACTAGGAGTCCAAACAAAAGATGAATATCTGGTAATCTAGGATAATGCATGACAATTTCATATTGAGATCGTTTTCTTGCTATTACTAATAGTTTTTTAGTACAACTTCTTCTTGTTCAATTATTTTAATCCAATTTCAAAATCATTGTGTTGATCTTACCTGCCAAAACAACCCAAGCCCATCCACTATCTACATTCACATGTCCGTGGTCTAGTCGTGACGACCTTTCATCGCCGTTGCATCGTTGATTAGTTCCGTCTTCCTCATGTAGTTCGAAGGACAAAATTTCGATTTCATTTTCAGTCATAACACCAACGTTATGAAACCTTTAGATACTGTATAACATATAATCTTTATTAGTTTAAATTTTAGAAAACGTTGCTTTCAAAGAAAGAACAAAATATTCCTTACCTTTTCAAATAGGTAAAGTCAATATATGGGGTACATGACACAAGGCAAACTACAAAAGTATGTGAAAACAAGACATAACAAAAAATGTTTGATACTAACTCTAATCATGATTATTAAGCTTGATTTACTCTAAATAGAAAAAATTACATCAGTTTTATGTTTCATAATAATACGTTATTCTGATGGGCTAACTGCACATCTCGTGTTATTCCTTAATCAATTGCATTACTCAATAAAACTTATCATTCATGACACGAGATCCCACAATTAAGTGCACAGGTGAATTAAATATAAACTTGATAAAAATCTAGTTTTCATGATCCTAGCTAAAAAAATGTAATTATAAGTATTGAACGTTTCTTTTTGTAACTTCATAGGGTTGTAAAATCGTTGACCGTGTGCACATTTTTAGAATGAGGCGCTACCGTGCTTCATACAAAATGTACTTCGGTCAACGCTTTTACACCCTAATGAAGTTACAAAAAGAAGCATTCAATTCTTAAATAACACTTTATAAATTTTGTGCGTCCGAAGTGCTTTTCCTGAT
Organism: Mytilus galloprovincialis; assembly: GCA_037788925.1. NCBI lineage: Eukaryota > Metazoa > Mollusca > Bivalvia > Mytilida > Mytilidae > Mytilus > Mytilus galloprovincialis. The sequence continues at coordinate 44,141,105 of CM075342.1, read as the reverse complement.
TAACCTTCATCAGGGATGCTTAAACCCCAACATATAAAAGATAATTTCTAAATAATAAAGAATTGCAGTGGTGTATATATAAATAATATAATAGTTCTCACTTTTCTAAAAGACTCGTTCTTATGTATAAGTTAAAATGGCGTTTTGATGTTAATTTTGATATGATATGTTTTATATATGCATGTGCATGTAATATTTTAAACAAGCGGTGTGACTTTAATAAAATACTGAAACTGAATATGTATCAAAATAATATGCGTCAAAAACAATTTTCTGGATAAACCCTCATCAGGAACCCCAAAGCCCGAATTTTACAAATATTAACAAACAGGGACTCTTCACTGGAATACTGGACTAGTGAAGTACATTGTTCGGTAGAAAGTGTAATTTGTTGTTGAAAAAAAAAAAAAAATAAAAGATTTTTTTAATGCCGAGGGCGTATTCATACTTGAGAATTTTTGAAAGTCTGGATGGGGTCCTTCAGTTCTGTATACATCAATAGTTTAGGTCATTTATTTCTAGTGTTCTATTTTTTGTTATCCTACTATGCATTCTCTTTTTAGTTTTTCCCTCTGTTTTTCTCTTCCAAATGTTTTGAGTCATTCACTTTTTTGCTCATTATTCTCTATTCTGTAAAACCCATTCACCTCATTTAGGCTAGGGGACCTACTTCTTTTCAGCTGATTAGTTAACCAACTTTCTCTGACTGCTACTTTTAATACCTTAAACACAACGGGGTTGAAAATAAGGCAAACATCAAATAGAGATCAAATGACAACTAGTCTTGTTGTTTTCGTAAATTTTTTTTTCCTTCTCCAGACTTGAAGTTTGGATGATTTCGAACTTCAAAATGCACACAATACAAAGACTCGTTTTATACTTAAAATAGTGTCTTATTTTTAAACAAACAGTAAAATTGCATTGAATAAATCGACTTACCTATAGCCTTACTTTTATGCTCACAGTAAAGCAATATTGTCCTATTTAAAATCTAGTTCAATGAACTTTTGTTATCACAATTTTACTTTCAATGAAGATCTGTCCTATAATAAGTTAAACAACTTGATTATGTTTTCAATGACATTTGTCTAGGTTGAATATCGTTTTTTAATCAAAAACTTGGTCATAACCAGTGTTGTAAACTGCAGCTGCAAGTCATCAAGGCTGTCGCCCTTCAAGTAATTAATGATGCAGCTTTAGTAACATTTCATGTATACATGTACAAAAATATGAATACTGAGTTATGCTTCGAATGTATGTGGAAACTGTTAAACTGTTAACATATGCTTACGCATCAATATGGTTGATGCTAATGCCTAGGTCACATATTCACGGATGTGAAGCCAGATTAGAAACGAAAAGGATCCGGCATCTTTCGTGGCAATCTGTATTAGTCCGTAGATTTCTGTATTGTAGCCGAAGTCATACGTAGTAGTACGTTGTAGTACTTGTATATTCTTCACACTCTTTAAACATCCGCAAAATTTGACCACGGATAAAACTACCGTAGTATATCTTTACTTACCTGTATTAGGACGTACTAATCTGTTTTAGTCCCTAACAAAACTATATTAATCCGTACTTATTCGTAGGTCCGAATGATTTCTACGGTTAATTCAAGAAACTATGTACTAGTACGGTCACACCACATATTTGTTAAGGATACATACGATTTGTTACGAATTTGTCAAGACACGGCACCATTTCTTTTCGTTTAAATACGGATAGCTAGGAATCAGATAGCGTTTGTTACCGTTTGTAGTCATACCATTGTGCATCCGTATCGGACTACGGAAACTGCATTTCCGAGATCATCCGTGAAATTTAATCCGTAGTGGAACTGGCGAGGTGATTCGTGAATGTGTGACCTAGGCATAAGACAAACATCGCAGTTCGAAACTTTATTGTGAATTACAAAAAAAAATGTTTTTGTACATAAATCTAATAGATGAAGGAAAAACTACAATTCTTTTTTTTATGTTTTTAGCTGGAAATCAAACATGGCTAATATTTTTCCTTTGTAAAAAAAAATCTTTATAATTTTAAAACCATAAAACCTGGATTCACATTAATTTGTATTTTAATTTATTACACAGCATAACTCAGTTAACATTTTAAAACCAGTGCACCTATAATACGACATTTAAAAGAAATGATATAATCTACGAAGCAGCTGAAACTCATACTCTCTAAAACAAATACTACCTAAAATCCTTAAATGCAAATACTAAAAATAAAAAGAAACAACCAAAGTGGTTGATTTGTTTTTAATTAAAATGCGTAAACAATTAGAAGTCGAGAAAAAAATATTTAAATTAAATAATATAATAACGAACGTATAGTGAGAGGGAAAAAGTAAAATCACAAAAATACTGAACTCCGAGGAAAATTCAATCGGAAAGTCACATGACAAGATCAATTGACAAAACACATAAAAAACGAATGGACAACAACTATCATATTCCTGACTTGGTACAGGCATATTCAAATGTAAAAAATTGGTGGATTGAATCTGTCTTCAGTTTTTAAAACTTAATAGAAAAACTAGGAAAAATAAATACAAACAGTTCCGTAAACATATTATTGTACAACATGAGAGATAACAATCCATCCCAATATTGGGCCTTACTACAGTCTCTCAGTAATGAATCCTCTAGGAAAGGAGATACGTCCAATATATCAAACTCTGATTGGTTACATTATTTTGAAAAGGTTTTTTTTCCAAATTCCTTACCTGTAAATCACTAAAAAACAATAAATCAAGCAGCTATCACTCCATAATAAATGAGATACTCAAGTGTAGCCAATCATATCTGCTTAAATGTTTTGTAAAAATTTGAAAAAGTATTAACAACAGGAAAATTTCCTGAAATATGGGCTTATGGATTTATTGTCCCGTTACGTAAAAGCGGATCTAAAGATGACCCCTCAAATTTTAAAAGCATCAAGATAGGTTGTTGTGTAGGAACATTATTTTTAAAAATACTGAATAATAGATTAAAAAAGTTTATAACTAAAAGAAATATAGTTGACCCAGAGCAAATAGGATTTGGTAAGGAAAAAGAACTAGGGACCACATGTTTGTACTTCAAGTGTTGATTGATATTATACTTAAGCAAGGACATAAACGCTTGATTTATTGATTTTAAGGGGATAATTTGAGCCCTACATTGTTTAAACTTTTCCTAACTGATTTACCAGAAATTTTTGATTATAACTGTTGCTCAGTTCTGTTAAACCCTTTAACTGTATAATGTTTGCAGATGACCTCATTGTTATTTCTGCAACTTCATCTGAATTACAAAACTGTTTAGATAATTTAATGGATTATTGCGATAAATGGGGACTAGAAATTAACATGAAAAAACAAAGTGTTAATTTTTCATAACACAGGAAGGATATCAAAGGAAAAAATTCTGATTTAATGGTCAGCTTATTTATAATAAAAAAATATAATTATATTGGCATTATATTCACTGTATTTTGCAGATTTACAGATGCTAAGTTCAATCTATATAATAAAGCATTTAAAGCCTTTTTTAGATTAATAAGATATTTTACTCATTTTAAACTCAATATTAAAATACTTTTACATCTCTTTGACCTCATACTGAAGCCAATTTTAGTATATGGCTCAGAAATTTGAGGCCAATTCTCTCCAAATAAGTTACAATCAAAAGGAGATAACTATTTTTTCCAGATGTGCAAAGATCTAATTATTAAAAAATTACATGTTAAATTTTGTAAATATTCTCTATATGTACCTAGAAGATCAACTAACCTAGCAGTGATATGAGAGTGGGGGCGCTTCCCCATATTTCTTGATGTTATTCTTAATATAGCTAAATTTTGGGTCAGACTTTCAGAACAAAATAACTTCCTCATTTAAGAACCATTTGAAGAGTCCAAACTTTTATCAAAAAAATGTAACGACAATTGGTTGGGAAGCATTTATTCATTATTTAAATATCTTAGTTTAATCCCAGAATATTGGGTTAATCACAAATCTTATAAAAAGTCAATCATCATTGAAAAAAAAAACTAATCAGATATGATAAAATTTGTCTTAACCAATAAAATAATGACAAACCTGGCATGGCTCAAGGAAATATATTAAGAACCTGTAGACTATTCAAAAATAATATTGGCCTTGAAAAATATTTATTGTTAAGTAATTGAAAAACAATAAATGAGTTAACCAAACTTAAAATCAGTGCCCATGACCTTGAAATAGAAAAGGGAAGACATAAAGGAATACCCCCAGACAAAAGATTTTGTAAATTATGCAATAATTCCATTGTTGAGGATGCAATTCATTTTTTTCATCAATGTCCATTACTTAAAACTGAAAGGTCCAGTTTCATTTTAGATTTATCCTCTAAATTTACTAATTATAAAACTCTAAATGACCAATAAAAATTTGTATGGTTGATGTCAAATTTTAATGAAGATCCATTTGTTAATAATGTTATGAATATAGTATTATACCATCAGTTTACTCGGAACTAAATATACTTGGGTTTACTATTACCAATGTAAATTCGGAAGACTACTACGTCATATTCAGAAATTCCGGCATTCCCCATGGTATATTTGACAATCATTACCCAAGTTGTTATCCTGATCGGACGTCCCCCCCATTGATGAGCAATCAGAGATATGACCAAGTGACTCAATCATAGTATTGTTATATTAGGTAATATAACACATACACCCAACCCTATAATATCATTACAGTGTTGTCAAAAGTCTGCACTGATTTTCCCTGAGATTTATCGTTGACATTTATTCGCGCCGTATTTCAATTTTCTTTCTTTTTATTCCGCGAGAGGATTTTCTTATTCTTCTCTCTTGCGATTGTATTATTTCTTGGCGCACTGATTTATCAGGACTTTTATATTTTGCGGGAGTGATATATTAGTTTCATATTCATATTGTGATAATCAGAGTTTCCGCCCCCCTTTTTGTAACACATTTATAGAATAAACATATTTGCATACGCCATGATATAAATTCGTCATAGATGATAAGACAAAATAACCATATAAACAAACTACTAAAGTGCCTTACAAGATTTTGTGAGGTAGACGAAATTGACCTTTAAACGATCGTATTGACCTTTTTGTTTCAAAAATAGGTAGATCGGACATTTTATGGCTTTATTTAATGACTTCCTTAGTTTGGAATTAATTGTTATTAGCATGTCCCAATGAGACTGAAAAATGTTGTTTTTTTGTAAGAAGAATGATAATTTTACCTAGCGTAGCCGTGTGTAAAGTGTATTTCGGCATTTCTCTCCGAAAAATGACTTGTTGATGGGAATAAAACGTCTAATTTGTAAACTTTTTTCTGTTTTTCTCCGCAATTGACTGTTAAAAACTAATCTATTTACTGTGTATTTTGAAAATATTGTGAAAATAGGAGAATTGCCATTTCTTACCTTTCATACCTATACTTTCATTGATAAAACATAACATGGACTCACTCATCCAGTGTCCAGTTTGAAGGTCATTTTAGTTACTGTCACATTCATGCACGTTCTGATTTAATCAATAGTCATGTATGAAAAGTATAAACAGTTTGAAGGTAAACTAGTAATAACTGAACCCAATCAAATTGCGTAATATTTAATAACAATGACCGGTCCATATTATAATAAGTAATAGGGGTAAACTGGGTAGGGAGAAAATGTAAGATATTAAAAAAAAATTTTTGGCGATAACGAATAAAAATTTGTCAACCAAAGGTTTTGCTATAATTTCATTAACATGTCGTTCTGTATTGGTACAGTTTTTTTTATATCTTTCATTTATGTATTTAGGCCATACAAAGTGTGGGCTTCAAAAGTCCACATAATTATTGACTTTATACAGAAAATTTATCCTTTTAAAACATAAGATGTTTCCAAAACAATACGTTTTTACAAAGTAAAATCATTTCTCAAAACACTGCCAAAAAAATCATTTCGATTGGTACAGAAGTATTGCCATAAAATGCGTTAAAATAAACAGTGGAATAACAAACATCGAATTCCCTCACAAAATCTTGTTAGGCATTATAGTGGATATTTTTTGATTATCTATTTGGTTTATTTCAGGTTGTGTTTATCTATATAATACAAATCAACACAATTTTCGTTCATTGATTCACGTTGAGCGTCAGATCTTACGATGTCAGATATTATTTATACATGTATGTTTTTCTTTTGTTTTTCATAAATTATTGATACAAATGTGTGCGTCAGCTTTTCTAATGTCATAGTTGTTATCAAATTATTATTTTTTCGTTTTGCTTAATTGTCTTGTCTGTGTTACCGTCTGAAAAGTGTTCACTCATTTACGATAAAAGAATATGCTGATAAAATACTTGTACTACTATTTGTTGTGAATTGTGTATACATACGTCATTGTTTAAAATTTCATGCCTGTATTTAAATACTAGTTATTTTTGTGATTTTGTGATTTTGTGATTTTGTATATTTTACAATAAAAAAAAAGACATAAACCCCTCTTCATGACACCAAAACAGATGCAAAATGAACTTCTACATGGAGGTCATGATGTCGTCTCGTCTGGTCACTTGGAACAATCCAAAACATTAGAAAAACTGAAACATATAACTGTTTGGTTCAACATGACGCAATCTTGCAAACTGTATACGAAATCATGCACTACTTGTAATCTTAACATGAAACAGACACGAACGGCCAGATCGAAGCTAGGGCAATACCATGCTGGCTTTCCAATGGAACTAGTACAAAGAACATCTTGGGGCCTCTTCCTGTTACAAAGACAGTAAATATTTGCTTATGGTAATTGACCAATACACAAAGTGGTTAGAATGCTTCCCAATTGCAACACAGACAGCTGAAGTTGTTGCAAGAACCCTGGTGAATCATTTCTTTTCTAGATTTGGCTGTCCGATTGAGATTCACACATACCAAGGAAAACAATATGGATGGAAATTTAGTAAGACAGCTCTGTGAACTACTACAAATAGCCAAGACAAGACCCACACCATATCATTCGTCATCTAATAGGCAAGTGGCACGGTATAACAGAAAAATACTACAGACAATAAGATGTTATATCAAAAGTAAACAACACAACTGGGATTTATTTTTACAGCTAGTTGGAGCTGTCTGAGCAACACGCAACTCGCAAACATGATTCTGTGCTAGGATGATGATGCTGGGAAGAGTAGTTTTTCAACCACTTGATGTAATTTTAGGCACGTCAAACTGGAATGTTGAGAGAAAGGAAATTAAACAATATATTAAAGATCTAGTGAAGAATTTTAAAAAAGGTGCACGACATTTCCCGATTTGAGGGCTTCCCAGGAACAACAATAAGTCATATATGATTTGAATTATAACCAGAATATTTATAATGTCGGAGATGTCGTTTATAAACTCAATCAACCTACAAAGGTGGGACAGTCTGGAAAATTGAAATCTCTGTGGAAAGGACAATATTTGATAACAGGTTGGCGATCACCTGTATTATACAAGATTAAGGAAAGAAAACAGATAATTGGATTCACCATGACAGAATAAAATTTTGCGAAGACAGGAACTTCCAATCTGGATTGAAAGGATGAGGAATGAATTACTAGATCAAACTATGGATGAAGAAATCAACGAGATGGACGAATGCACACTTGAACTGCCATATTTATTTAAAGAAAACACTAATGTCATGAGTTCGTGAGATCCTCTGGTATCTCATTTCATTAGTGATGATGCTATTGTGAGTGCGACAGATCTTCTGTCAGTACTTTGAATTATTTTGATACGTATGTCGTCTTCAGAGAATGAATGTCTGACTGACATGTGTGAGAAGAATATCAATGAGGATCTTAAAGAAGTATCTAATGATTACATAGTAAACAGAAATGATACATGTATCTATGATGAGTATATTTGCAACCACTGGGTCGATGCCACTGCTGGTGGAGATTTATTTGCCCGTATCACCAGCCCAGTAGTCAGCACTTCTGTGTTGACTTGAGTTATCATTGATATGTTCATAATTATAAATTAACTGTTAACAAAACTTTGAATTTTTGAAAAACTAAGGCTTTTCTACCTTATGAATAGATTACCTTAGCTGTATTTGGCAAAACTTTTAGGAATATTTGGTCCTCAATGCTCTTCAAGTTTGTACTCTATTTTTCCTTTTAAACATTTTCGAGCGTCACTGATGAGTCTTTTTAAGACAAAACGCGCGTCTGGTGTACATATAAAACTTTGATCCTGGTATCTATGATGAGTTTATTTGATCTTGAGATGGATGCATCTGGTGTTGAATCTGATAGGTTAAGTAGTAAAACCTGTTTACTTTTTAGAAGATTAATGATTCTGTTACAGATAATCATCATTTATGTATCAATAAAGGCAACAGTAGTATACCGCTGTTCAAAACTCATAAATCCATGGACAAATAACAAAATAGGGGTAACAAACTAAATTTATAATAATGTTATAACATTGTAATATTGTCAAGTATTATTTCATAGGAAAAGAATATGTAGTCAAAGTTTAACATATTTTCTTTTTTTATATATTTCCTATATTTTGGTTACTGTGTGTGCAATTTTTGGTTATAAAAAAACCAGTTGAAATGAAAGTTGCTAATAACACTTCTCTACGAAATGTGTTATCGAAAGGTCCGAAATATCGTGAGCCTAAATCCATCAATTGGAAATAGAACTTTAAAATTTTGATGGATTCAGTTGAGGATTATGCCAGGCAATGGGCTAATCGCGAGAAGGAAGACGTAGACACTCTTTCCGAGTTGATTAAGGCAGTGAGGTCGTTGATAAAAATTCATAATTTACAGAATTAAGAAACTGAATGGGTCTATCAATGCCAATGCTACGTCAATCTTTAAAGACCCAAATGTTGCAAAACACCTATCCTACCTCCATGTCAAATATGTTGTTGTCCCCGCAGATAAAGCCCCAAACAACATCGTTTTTGTGTGTAAAACGCATTACATTAACTGCTTGATAAACGAATTAGGTATTGACAATTCACTTGAAAACTCAACATATACATGATATACCCTCACGACACTTACCAAAGAGGAAATCCTGGATAATCATAGGTCTGTTCTGTGATCATTTGGAATTTCAACCAAAGATGAAGAACTGGATCTTCACTGTATTTGATACCCAAACTTCATAAGTGTCCTTACAAACAACGGTATATTGCTGTGTCTTCCAAGTGCTCCATGAAACCTCTTTCTAAATTATTAACATCTATTTTATCAGCAGTTAAAGACGGGCTTCAAAGTTATTGTTAAACTGCCTATTCTAGAGGGGGCGTGAATCAGATGTGGATACTTAAAATTCCAAAGATCTTTCAGAGTACATACACTCTAACTCTCTTTCATCTTGTAACAGTATTAAAACATTTGACCTTTCTACTCTTTACACAAGTATTCCACATTCCAAACTAAGAGACAAATTGAAAGAGGTAATGCTTTGCTTCATAAAAAAGAATGGCCAACGTAGATACAAGTATCTTGTCTTAAGGAGGGATAAATCCTACTTTGTAAAGGATCACTCTGATTCAAACAAAAAAGTCTCTGAAACTGATATTATCAAGATGCTTGATTTCTTGATTGACAACATATTTGGTACTTTCGGAGGACGTGTTTTTCAACAGACTGTCGGCATTCCAATGGGAACAAACTGCCCCTCTACTTGCCGACTTGTGTCTTTATTATTATGAGGCTGACTTCATGCAGGAACTTCTTAGGAAAATAAGAAGTTAGCAATATCCTTTATCTGCTTACCCTTCCGGAGCACCTGAGATCACCCCTAGTTTTTTGGTGGTGTTCGTGTTGTTTATTCTTAAGTTTTCTATGTTGTGTCATGTGTGCTGTTGTTTGTTTGTCTTTTTCATTTTTAGCCATGGCGTTGTCAGTTTGTTTTATATTTATGAGTGTGACTGTTCCTCTGGTATCTTTCGTCCCTCTCTTGTATGTCTCATCTCCATGTTTTTACTTATACCTGCAGTATGAATGAAAATCATGAATTAAAGCCAGAACAGTGACCTTTCGAGGATGAACTACCGAAAAATAACGCGTTATATTCGTGCTAGTACAAAGAGATACAATAGAGGAAGAAAGTGTCCGAGCTGGAGTTTTCACTAATGTCAACAGGCATGTGTAAAGAACGTACCAACCTTGGTATGTTGCCGCACAAACTGCTTGCTGGCAGTACAAAATACAAATTGCCCAGAATAGTGTTTTAGATGCTTATATTGCAGGATGCCATCAATCTGGCATTACAAATATAAAATTTTCGAAAGACAAATATGAACGTTGGGTTAACCTTATGAATGGTTTGTTGGATGTTATTTCGAAAGAACTCGAATGTGATACGCTCTAAGATCTCTGTTATTTAGCTGACAAAACTTGTGTTTGTCCAAAGCATTCATAGCACATATTTCCATATCTAATGCTATGAATGAATATGTATTTGAATTTGAAGGTAAAAATGCTATAGTTCAACCTCCATACAGTATACCGTTTTTGTTACATTTGAGAATATAATCTTCGCTGATCCTGCACACAGAAATGGACGAGAACATCATTCCATATAACAAATTAAATCTTTAAGACCAGTTTTTGAGGAAAATAAGACTTTACATCTAACGGATTTTTATTTTCATTTAAATATGCTGTCAAAAAAATTAGGCACCATCTCATTACCTCCCCTTTCTTGGACCTTAAGCAACACTGATTATAGAATATCCTATTTCATTAGCAACCCTAGTTATTCTAGAAACTGGCCATCAAGTAAGTTAAGATCTGAAATTAAGAAGGATAAAAGGATAAAACTTACTTTTGGTATATTCATCTCCGAATGGTGGAGCTGGAAAACACTTCAAAATTGAATGGTTGGATTACTGATTTAGTGTTTAGATGTAAAAGGAAGTGCCATGACTTTATTCTACAGAACGCGTTCATTTTTATTAAAGAGGGAGGAATATAATGAATATGGTATGTTACCTTCAGTTTACTCGGAACTAATTATACTTGAGTTTACTATTACCAATGCACATTCGGAAGACTACTACATCATATTAAGGGTTTCCGGGATCCTCATGGTATATTTGACAATTATTACCCAAATTTTTATCCTGATCGACGTCCTCACATTGATGAGCGACCAGGTAGATGACCAAGTGACTCAAGCATAGGATTATTATATTCAGGTAATATAACACATACACACAACACACAACCCTATAAAATCATTACAATAACATAATGATAAAGTTAATAGAAAGTTTGATAATGACTAGAAGAGAAACATTAAGTGATAAAACATGAGTAGCCCCAGCTCTTCTCTAATAATACAACGGTACTGACTTTGTTCACTTAGTCATTCATTTTTTTCTTTGGGAATATATAAATTATTCGTACATAAATGACAGTGCATCATAAGCCTCTAAAGGCTGATTGGTATAATTATACATGTTTATTGAATGTTTATGTTTAAAACTGCAATATATTGTATTTCATGTATATGTATCAAGTTGTACTTTAATAATAAAAATATCTATTTATCAATCTATACTATGTTTTTTGTCTCCCTTCTTCTATATTGTCTTAGTGTTATGTATTGTAATTTCAAATAGTTCAATGAAAAAATCACCACAATAATTTATAAACTTTAATTTAAACTGTAGCTGTACTGCACCTCAAGGCGTCTTGATTGACAAATGAAAATGGTTGTTGTTGTTGTATAAATAAAAACATTGTTATTCAAGATGCCTTCGTCTGTCATTTTCAAAAGTTTACGCAGTAATTGTAAAATTTCAGCACTGTGTATTAAACATTTATAATACCGCTTGACAAATATATCAATTTCATCAATCAAAGAAATAAATTATACTTCATACAATACACCCGGGAATGTGAGTCTTCAAGAAGAACAAACAAACATGACTTTGTACTCTCATCAATGACAATGTCGCAAATGTTACAAATTAGTCATTGTTATGATTGTAATTATCTGGAGAATCGTCTATATTAATACTGAGGGAGGATGAAGATGGATTTCTATTATTTCTGTCTTCTTTAGATTTTGGTCCATTATTCTCAAGCTCTATTCGTTATATTTTTGGTCCATTATTCTCGAGCTCTACTCGTTATATTTTTCGTGCATTATCCTCTATTCTTTATATGTTTGGTTTATTATTCTATTCTATACTTTTTTACTTTATTCCCTAATCTTTATATTTTAGCAACCAATTATTATTTTATATTTTTTACCCCTTTATTCTACACGGCGTTCTACGTTTCCGGAAATTGACATTACTTTTCCAGCAACAAAAATGACGTATCCGGGAAAAACAGTTTTCGTTTCTGGAAATAAATACCTTACTTTTCCGAGAAAGTAGTAACGATTTCGGAAAAATAAATTATTACTTATCCGGGAAAATAACCAAGGAATTCCTGTTGAAGTAAAGCAAAGTCATACTTTTTTTAACACTCAAATTGATTCTTTATTGCACATATTGCTGTTTGACAATTAAACTTGATGTAAAGCATTTCATCAAATTACCCTGTTAAATTACCCCTGAATACCCAGGGAGAATATTCAGTAAAATTAACTAATACAAAACATTGGTTTAAATATCTGAATACATTAATAGTTGTTACAAATAGTCTTTTCTACTTCACAAATAGTAATTTCGATTATATTAATCTAAATTACGATATATAACAACATTTTTACGGCAATTAATCATTATACAATTTGTAACAAACACGTCGTACAAAAATCCACACTAGTATATACATTCACCGTTTAAAACGTTTTGTTCAAGAAAGAAAGTTCACCTTCTCCTTTTCATATTTTAGAAGGGGTGCTTTAATTTACGATGATGTTGTTTGCAGTCTTGATAGCACATCGACACAGACAAAAAGGATATTATAAAACCACTCGTTTAAGTGGGCATGAAATGACTCGGCACCATTGGTTGGTGGAAATCTCGAACTGCCATCGATATAAAATTCAAATATGTAATCTGCAAACTTCATGCATTTATCGTCAGATGGAGCATCTGATATTTGATTCTACAAAGCATTCTTCGAAATTATTGTATGGCAAGTAAGCCAAACCAAAGAAATGTGTCAGCCATTTCACCAAAATCCTAATCTTTGTCCTGGTGATATCTAATATATGGTAGATATAAGATAAGAATATTTTTGATATAAAAATATGAAATAATAATTTATCTAACATACATTCAAATATTTATAATTAACTACCATGTAAATTTCCGGAAAAGCAATAAATACAAATTCTGGAAACGTATACTTTTTTCTGACAACATAGTATTGGAACTTACGCCCATTCAACGCTGTTTATCCATTACCGGTATTCTCTATTTTTTATTTATTTTTTTCCTTTTAAATTACACTGTTAGCCCATTATTCTCTTTTCTCTATTTATTTTTTTCCTTTTAAGTTACACTGTTTGCCCATTATTTTCTATTCTGTAAACCCCACAAGGACCCCCTTGATTGTTAGAAGTTATTGCTATATTAATTATTCATCGTTTTTAATTTTTCTGATTCGTATTTTTCCAATGTTTTTAATTAAAATCATCTACAAATGGAAAATAAATGAATCGTTGTTCGGTGGAAAAGATGACCAATTGCAGCTTGAATAGGGAATAGATAAGAGAAATAGTGTTGCCAAGATTGCTGAAGTTTAATTTTTCAAATGGGTGGACATTAGAAAAACAAAAACGCATCAGTACAGTACATAAACCAGGAACTCGGCTTCTGCTCCTCATTGCAAAAAGCGTACAGACTCAACATTTGAAAAAAAAATCAAATACAGAATAATAATGTAAATTATTCTTGAATGGAAGCTTATAAACATGTGCAGAATTATATTCATCATCAGTAAAACAATATCTGAGTAGATTAATTGCAATGAATCGATCTAACATTACATTGGATAGTTATACTCTTCTGCCAATATTTCCGGAAAAACTCAATTTGAGTAGAAATGACAGTTTTATTGAAAATTTTGACCTGAAGCCGAACTCATCAAATATTTGCAACTATACGAATGCCAGTGTCTCAAATTTGACAAATAATACCAGTGACGTTTGTAAATTAGATCAAGAAAATATTTGTGGAGGATATCAAAGATATGGCCACATCGTTCCTGTAAATGTTTTCATAATTTTTATTGGCACTTTTATGGCGATAATGATTGTTGTTTTAAACGGTCTTCTCATTTCTATACTGTTACGGAAGAATACAGTATCTGCAATAAATATCTTGATGTCTGCCTTGGGATTTTGTGATGCGTGTTGTGCTGTTTTACTTTTTGTTCCCTTGATTATAGGGTATCTAATCGGCTCAGTACCAATTGATGTAAACACCATACCTCTAGAATCTATACCTGGCACGGCGTTTGTTAACATTGACTATCCTTTTTGTATTATCTTCGACTGGACCCTTATTACCTTAGCCGACTGGTTCCATACAATGTCTATGTTAATAACCACCATCCTTGGACTACTTAAAGCCATTGTGCTGATGTTTCCTCTTAAAAGCAGATTGTTCATTAAAGGAAAAATGGCTAGAATTATTTGTTTGGCGACTGTCATTGTCTGCATAGCCATATATGCTCCACTGTCAGCAACTAAAAGGTTTTCAGGTATTGGTGATAATATTTGTTGCTATAAGAACGACTTTGGAAATGAATATAGAAAGACATTTGATTGGATAGTGACAATGATTTATTTGCTTTCCTTTGTTATTTTGATTACTTCCACAATATATATTTGCATGACTTTAACAGTGAAACGATCGACCATTCAACGATCAGAAAATTCTAAAATCCAAGATAGAAACAGACGAGCAGCTATTATTGTTTCAATCATCGTAGTAATCTATTTACTGTCTGAATCTATATCTGCGTTTTGCTACTTTTCGGTCACATTCATCAGATCGTATGATTGGTGCGTTTTTAGTTTTTATCAGTACCAACAGTTAATCATGCTACTCGGCTTCGCCTCTAACTTTTTCATTTATTGGTTTATGAGTCGTGATTTGAGAGCACAGGTTTATAATTACATACGAATTTGTTTCCATGTGAAAAATGAAAACATGCATTCAACTTATACGAAAAGTTCTGTTACTTAGTCGCTCATAATTCGGCACTTGTATATGTTGTATTATTTAAGGAAATGAAAGCTTACTGTTAGTTTTGATATACACTAAGGAGTATATATGTGTATCAATGTTTTATGTTATACATTGTTTGTACCAGTGGTTAAACTTCAATAAAACAAAAGTGAATGTTAATAAGGCCAATTATTTTATTTGTTTTATATCCGCTAGATGATAGGTTAAAAAAAAAAAAAGCAAAAAAAAAAAACAAAAAAACCGCAAGATGTTAGAGAAGCTTAGTAAAAAATCCTGTTCGGCAAACATCATTTTTTTTGTTAAAAAAACTTATTACGGTTATATAAAGAAATTTTGACCAAAAATAATTTTTAAATTGGCGTCAAACTATGTAAGCCATTATGGTACGTGTGTATGTGTATTACTTCTAGACTGGTTAGTAGGTTTTAAAAGTTTAACTGGACGCAATCTTTATATAAAAAAAAACATATAAAAACACAAAAAGTGGGGGAGATCTTTTCTGGATTGTTTAAGCATTTTTATTTGTTTTTCTCAGATACATATTTCGTGACTTAGATGAACAAAAATGTATTTGTACTTTTCAGTCTGTTGTTCATTTTTAGCTTTTACCAGGCAAGGATATGTATTCTATAGAATCATCCTGTCCCTTCTAGAAAATCGTATGGTCGCCTCCTAATTAAATCAAGTTTAATTTAGAGCATAATAAAGCTCAACCTTCATAATTTATTTCCTAGGCATTAGAAACAAGACTATCTATTGTTCTATAGGCTTAACAGGTTTTAAAAATAAATAAGTATTTCCACTGATTGTATTCAAGGTAATTAAATACAAAATATTGCCGACGAATCTACTGTTAATTAATTTGTTCAATTATGTGAAACTGGAAAAATCCAGTTCTGATATACTTCCTGTATCAAGGTCATCACATTTTGATATATTTATTATATACTGATGTTATTTGTTCTAAACTTAGAGCATATATAACTGATGAGTTTTATGCAGAAGAAACGCGCGTCTTGTGTTTTAAATTATTAGCCCTGTAACTAATCATAACTGATATGTAAATTTGATTTTTTAATGATCTTTTTTTAAATCCAATGTTTGCAGAATAAATCTTGAAATTTTAATTTGTAGATATTCAAAATTTAATTATCATAGGCATTTAATCATAAAAGAAACACATATGACCAATAGAGTGAAGTTTGTTTTTCACTCTGATGATAAAATTTAATTAAAGTATATGAAACAACTGTATGGGAAAAGTAAAATCTCAAAAATACTGAACTCCGAGGAAAATTCAAAACGAAAACTCCCTAATCAAATGGCAAAATCGAAAGCCCAAACACATCAAACGAAAGGATAACAAATGTCATATCCCTGACTTGGTACAGGCATTTTCATATGTAGATAATGGTAGGTTAAACCTGGTTTATAAGCTAGCTAACCTTCTCACTTGTATGATAGTTGGATTAAATTCCATTAGATTCTGTTAGACTGACAACGATGTGTGAACCGAAAAAAACAGACATAATAGATAAAAATGTCAAAAATAGGGAAACAGCAGTCAACATTGAGTTATAATCTTAATCACTATAAAAACGAAACAAATAAGGTTTTGACGCGTGAAAAGTAATTTGCACTTTTGTACCATCAATTATGTTTTATGCAAGGTTGTTTATTTTTAGTTTTTTTCCAGACCAAAATATTCATTTTATGAAAAAAACCTCCTGATCCCTCTTATAATACAAATGGTCTTCTCCTCAATAAATTATATCAACAATCATTTGTAACATAATAAAGTTTAAAATGTATAATTTATTTCCCAGGCTTTTGATTGAAAGGCTAGTATTGTTCTATAGTTTTACATGTTTTCAAAAGGAATTAGTATTTCCCCTGATTGTATTGAAAGTAATTGAATGCAAAATTGTGTCAACAAAATTCTTTGTTCAAGTATGTGAAACAGGAAAATCTAGTCACTGTATACTTCCTGTTTCAAGGTCATAATTTTTTTTATATTTCATTATTTACTGATTCTTTGTTTCCTAAACTTATCAATAGATATACCAGAGGCACAATCAAACTCATAGATTGAAAATAAACTGACAAAGCCATGGCTAAAAAAGAAAAAGACAAGCAGACAAATAATAGTTCACAAGACACAACATAGAAAACACGAATCCAACCAAAAACCTGGGGTGATCTCAGGTGCTCCGGAAGGGTAAGCAGATCATGTTCCACATGTGATACCCGTCGTGCTGCTCATGTTGTATCTCATGCATTTTACATAACAAAACAAAACGAACGTACTCGCATCCATTATTCTAAAATACAGTTATATTCTTTTTAACTGAAAGATTGTTATTTTTTAAACAGAATATATTTTTTTATCAATTAATTTGTAAAACACCCTTTATAAAACTAAATGTTTACTCCAGTAGTAAAAGTTAAAAAAATCTGAAATATGACGATGTATACATTCCAAGGAAATTACTCTCACAATTTGAGATAAGACGGATTATTAAGTGACCTTCGCCTGAGATATAGAATAATTCTTTTTTATTATCGTGTATAATTTTACCTTTGGCTAGATTTTACTGTGATATTTTTTATTTTTTTTTGCCAAAGAGTTTAATTAAGTTAGTACGAGAAAAACATTCCATTGATGAAGATTCAGTACTGTTATCAATAGTCAATGCAGTCAATATATATTCTAAAAGAATAATATAGGGAGGCTATATATCCTGACGGTTGCTGTTTATAATAAAGCTATTGAACCAAGAGTTCCAAGTGGTAAAGGTGAAAAAAACTATGCGGATGATATCAAGAGTTACTTGACCGTTATGGACTATCAGTTTCACAGATGATGGCGTATAGGTTCCAATTGAGGTAATTGCGATCCCGCATTCTTTTCCTTGATTAACCACCACATTAAACTTATCAACATATTAGTTCTACCAAGAGCAACATGAAGGATCCCAAATATGGAGAAGGATCTACAGACCCTTCCACGGAACATAAAATCTTCCCCATGTTTTGGGTTTTTTTACTCAGTCTTTAGTTTTTCTATGTTGAGATTGGTTTAATATTTTATTTGTATTTTCTTCGACTTCTGACTTTTCTTTGTTTTTTTAGTTTATTTCGGTTTTCTTGAATTTGTTGTTGTGTTATAATCTCAAAGAAATGTTTACCTTAGGATTTTGATTCCTTAAAATCCTAATTTTAACCAGTATACGTATCTCTAATACCACGAACAATATCGTAGATATATTCTGCTCATTACGATTGCTCCTTTGACCTCTAAAGGCAATAAGAATCGTAGAAGGAATAGGCGTGACTTTTTCGTGTTATTTTTTTTAATATGTATGTGCTAGTTATGAGTATAATTGACATCACTAAATTTCAATCATTAGATGTATTAAGTCGTTCCTGTTGTTAGCAGTGATATTGAACAATACAAATCTGACCAAATCCTTGTCGGCAAACATCTTTTTAAAACATAACAAATTACATCTCCTTGAAGTGGACCAGTAAAATGACAGCAAATGCCCATTCTGTACAAATGAAACAGTTCTTCACAGGGAAATTATCAATTTTACTTAGGAGCTTTGAAAACGTTTATGAAAATGATAAATGTTTTTTTAACAGTTGTGTCCCTTACCCGAGGTTTAGTTCCAGGTACTGAAATGTTTTTCAAGTTTGAAAATATACTCTTCCTTTGCACATGAAAAAGGAAAGATACGATTTTAAATCTTGATTGGTTTTGAGGAATACTTTCTGTCTTTTGTTGATTTCAGCTCTGATTTTATGTCATTGCTGCGTAATGTGTATGGGGGTCCATGATTGTTGCTTTTGGTAAGAACAGTCGGAATAGCAAGTGTTTTTCATAAATGTAGTTGGTTAAGTACACCGTTTGAAGTGTAATTGCCTTATAAATAGGTTTGTTTTAAAATTTTACCCATCGTTCTATTGGTGGTCATCATTGTTTTACAACATTTTGTATGTGCAAAAAGAAATGATTTTTTAAGTGAATAGAACAGTCATTTTCTTATACTTATTTATCAAACATAAAAGTATACAATGCACAATAATAATATATAATGAAAGACATATTTTTGAATATATTGAAATTTTCTTTTGTGCTTTTTATATATGTCAATGTAAAAGGCAAAAGCGAAATTCAAACATATGAGCACAGGTTCACAGAACAGCCTCTCTGACTTTTTCCCAGAATACAACATTTCCTTGTTCGTCATGTGGGTACTCTATGTACGACTGGTTTTGAACCAGTTCTAACATTACCAGCGGAAGATTTCGAGGTTGAATTTGTTCATAAAATACTAAAAACAGAATATTTTGTTCGTTTCTTGAATAAATACTCTCCATTCTGGCCATATTAAATTCAAACATGCAGTAATACGAATCTAGGAATGATCTAGTTATTATGCATATTGTCTTTTTACTCTCATGAATAGCGTTTGTTATATTAACTGATATTTCCTCACCAGGAAGAAAATCTCTATGATGTATGCATAATTTCATTTTATCATCTTTTTCAAGAATTGGAATACATTCTTTGACCACAAAATCTTTCTCCTCATCAGAATATGAAATGAATGCATTATACGTGTAAGATTCATTATCATCATTAGGTTTATATCTATAATACCTACTTTTGGTCATATAATACATATAGCGAAGCTTCCATCTATAACGATACATAAGTCCCACACAAAGAGTAATAAGAAACACTATAATTCCTAAAGTAACACTTATTACAATGGTACTATATGAATTACATTCTTTAGCCATTTGTCCAACTATTTTCTTAAAATTATGCATTGTAATGATTGTTTTGTTTTCCAAATTGCATTTATAAATATCATTGTTACGGAAATGTTCCAAATTATTCACGATCCATTCTAAAAATCCTACTGTGTAACAGTTGCAACGTAATACATTATTTGAAAGGTCAATGACGAATGTCGATTGTCCCATCATTTTTGTCAGTGTCATCAATGCTTGTTGGTTTGATATGATTGTAATATTATTGTATGAAAGACCTAGTATTTGCAATTTTGGTGTATAAGAAAGATTGAAGTTAATGTCTGATAGAAGATTATTGCTGAGATTAAGAATTTCTAAATTTTTGTGCCCAGCAAACATCTTGTCTGATAATTGATATATAACGTTAAATGACAAATCGAGTTTTTCTATTCGAAGATTTTTTGTTCGTGGACAATAATGCTTCTTTAAACAATTACCAAGGACGTTGTGCTGTAAATTCAAAATCAAAATATTATGCATTTCAATACACAAACACGTCAGGTTATTGTAGGAAAGGTCCAGGATTTGAAGTGTGTGTGGTATATTGAGAATAAATTCAGGCGGTAATATTTCTCTGAAACAGTTGTGATTCACGCGAAGTTCTCGAATTTGTGTCGAAAATAAGTTTTGGAAAAGTCTTATGTTCAATTTATAATAATCGTCATCGCATTCAAATGAGCCTGTAAGTAGAAGTTTTTCTAAAGAAGATAACGTTTTGATATCAATTATCAAATTAAGCCAGCTGCGTGTCCTAGGCGGTATTTGTTTTTCAAATGCTAAACTTGTTAAGATACTTCTCCCTTGCAGTGCTCTATTATACATTGAACCGTAACAAGAAGATATATCTATATTTGTTAGATTTTTCAAGTTGTTGAAAGTGCTCTTATCAAAATTGAAAGATGAAGAAGAACAAGATCCCGTCGTCAGTTTTGTTAAATTGTGAAGTTCTGCAAAATGTTTATCAAATAAAATTCCATATACTGTAGTTGTATTTTCAAGAACATCAACTTCTAAATATTCTAATTGTGTCAAGTTTGAAACAAGCCTGCCTGGTAAATTCTTCATATAGCCAAAATGTGTATTTTTACAGTTCAGATGTTGTAACGACGTTAAAGGTGTAAACACGCCATCTGGAACTTTTTGAAAGTTGATACAGCTTTTTTCTAAAACTAATTCAAGCAAATTTTTAAGACCTTTAAATGAACCAGTTTCTAATGCCTTTATACAATTTGAAGTAAGGTCCAATATCCTCAAATTTCTATAATTCTCAAATGTTCCATTTGGAATGCTTTCTATTTTATTATTTGAGAGATTGATAGAGTAGACAGTTGGAGGAAATGTCGGTATCTTGGTTATATTCTTTCCAACACAGCTGACATTTATGAACGGTTTACTTGTATCATTGAGACAGACACACCTGCTGTCAAATTTACACGGAGCAATCATGATGCACTGATAGTATTTCATCATGAAAATAATAATCAAATATAATACGAGTTTCATCTTTGAGCTTTTTCCCTACAAAAAAACAAAACGAAAGGCGTTAATCAAATATATATTACAGGAAAAATATTTAAATCATTTGTATCACATTATAATCTATTAGACTAGTATTTGAATAAAATTTGGCAGTCACAAGACTCTTTTTGGTTTATAAGATATGTGAATAAATTTGCTAGTTAATCAGCAAAAACTGTCCGTAGACATGACAGTTTCCTCAGAATAATAAATAGATTAATTAAAATTGGTAATAAGTATAGAAAATTTCAACCCAAATAATTAGAAAAAAAAACTGTTCTCACGAGAATGAAGCGATCGATAGTGAGCGGAATACAACGATTTGGGTTACCCTAATCAACATTTTAAGCGCCATTACTGATACTACAATATTTTGACACGCTCTATTATTGATCAGGTCGCAGAACCAGACTACAAATACAATCAAAGTGCTTTTTTTGGTTTTTAATTGCAAAGTTAAATTTTATTCCACTAATTGTATTAACTTTGTATGTTGTCTGATTTATATTAAGCAGTTTTTAACTTAAAACCCTTTAAATAAGTAATGTTATACTTACAATTCTTACAATCGTTTTAAACAAAAAAAAAAAATCCACACTGATGTTATAAAAACTAACGGTTTGTATGTCTTTTATGTTCCGTTTTAAAATCAAACAAACAGGAAATATGTGACGTAGCCTTTTGAAACAAGTTTCATATCCCAAATATAGATATTTTCAACTTTATTCTGAATAAAACTTAAATCGATAACATAAAAAAGAAGATGTGGTATGATTGCCAATGAGACAACTATCCACAAAAGACTAAAATGACACAGACATTAACAACTATAGGTCACCGTACAGCCTTCAAGAATGAACAAAGCCCATACCGCATAGTCAGCTATAAAAGGCCCCGATAAGACAATGTAAAACAATTCAAACGAGACCCATAATTTTTGAATTATAACATGACATTATGCCTCCTTTATAGTTAAAATAGCATATAGTAAAGCAGAGTATTATCCCTCCCCCCAAAAAGATGAATGTCCAATAACCTAGGGCGATCCATGATGTATGGATTATAAATTTGAAAAAGTTCAATATCAGCTTGAGAAATTTTTCCCAATTATCTCAATTGTTTTACAGTAAAACTTCATTTTATAGTTTCTCCAAGTATGCACATATATCAAATTATCATAATAATTGTAGCCTAAATACTGCACTTTACACTTCGTATCTTTTGTTTGTAGAAAGTTCTCAGTAATTGGTCTACAGCCCTCCTATTGAATGTAAAGTAGCAAAAATATGCGTACATACGTACATGTGTGCCCCGAGGGCACATGAGAAAGGATATTGAAATCTAGAAACGTTGTCATGCGCACATGAGTCTATGTCATACTTTCATTACTACTACAATATAACATAACAAAGAACACATGCACCCACGACTATTTAGTACTCAAGTAATCGATATGGTCTTGACTTGATAGAGGTCGGTCTAATTTCCCATGAAATATTTCTCATCTGCTTTGGCCATATTAAAAAAATGTCTTTGAAATCTTTACCGAAGTTCAGAGTATTTTTGACTGATTTATAGACAGACCACAAATAATAAACGCATAAAAATAACCAAAAACTGCAATTTTGATAGATTTTTATTTTTTTTTAGTATCAATCCCTAAAATTAATAAGAAGGACATCGTAAACAGAAACCCGAGTTATTAATTGTCTTCTGGAATTAGATTAACTTTTTTTAGCAACGTCCTTCGATGAAAAATTTGATAGACATATTTTAGTTTCGAAAGGTGCTTTCACAACAACATACAGTGATGAACAACATTTTGATTTGATAGAAATTTGTTAAATTATGAAACAACATTATAAGTATGGGATCTACGTATACACTCTTTTGGAATTTAGAATTTCCGATAAGCTATGACAACCTTAGATTTTGATCCTGTGAGTGGGATTGACGAAGGGTACCTTTTTTAAATCTAATTTCATAGGTTTTCTAATCCGTTGATTAACTTGAAGTCTGATAATCGATTAACATCAATAATGATAATCGATAAAACGTAAAGACCGATAATCAATTAACATCAAGAATGATAATCGATAAAACGTGAAGACTGATAATCGATTAACGTGAAGATTGGTCATCGAAAAAACGTGAAGACTGATAATCGATTAACATGAAGACTGATTATTTATGAACGTTGAGACTAGTAATCGATTAACATTAGGCTGATAATTATTATAATTTAATTTATTTGAAAACTGTAAATCGATTAAGGATAAGACTGAAAATAGAGTTTACATTAAAACAAACAAAAATAACAAAAACCCATGTTATTCCATCCAGCGCTAAAACAACCAAAGCTCATCCACTACCTCCATTACTATTACAGTGTTCTAGTATTGACGACTTTTCCTCAATGGTGCTTCGTTGATAAGCTATACATCTGTCTTCGTCGTGTAGTTCAAAAGACAAAATTTCATTTTCTTTTTTAATCAATACGCCAACGTTATGGAATCTATAGATACTGTATAAAACATAGTATTCATTAGATCGTATTTAAGAATACTGTGCGTTCAAAGAAGGACATATCATCTTATCCGGCCACATTGTTCTGACTGAGAGCCGACCACTTATTGCTTCTACTCCTGAATGCTGCCTGCTTAGTGGAGAATCCACAAATACCAATTTTACATTTCGAACCCGCGACCTCCCGCTCCCGAGGTTAAAACACTATCACGAGACCACCGAAGCGGTTGACGGAGGTAGAACATAAATTTTTAAATAATAAAAAAATGAAGAAGTCAGTATATAATAGTTATTTCAATTATTCACACAATTCTAAACATAATGACTCTTGTACATGATTTAACAATCTAAGACTAGATGATGTTTTACGTTAATTTTGATGTACAGTATATTTTATATATGCATGTGCATGTTTTATTTTATACAAGCAATGTGACTTTAAGAAATAACTTAAATTGAATATATATCGGCGCAGAATAAGAAATAGTAAGTTATAATAATATGAGTGCAGAGGCATTGAATACTTGGCGCAATACAGCTTATGGGACTAACAGTTCATCAGCTGCGGTATCGAATTACTCCTTGAAAATGAAATAACTCTTCATAAGTATGGTGCGTCTAAGGCACTCGTCTTGATTAACCTTCATCCGGAATTCTCAAAGCCAGAACTTTTAATGTCAATGAAGTATAAATACTTGAGAAGTTCAGATGGTCTGGATTGGGACCTTCATTTCTTTATTCATTCATTGTTTATGTCATTATTTTCTATTGTTCTATTTTTACCTCACTATTCATTCTCTTTTCTGTGTTTCACCTTGTTTTTCTCATTTAAATTGTTTAAGCCATCTTTTTGCTCATTATTCTCTATTCTGTAAACCCCATCCAGATCCTACTATCAAACAGAGAGCATATGACGTGGATGTTAGCAAATATTTGTCATCATACAACCTTCATAAATGAGCAAATTCATAACCTTAAAAGTCCTCTAGACCGATATGACCAACAGTGAAACAATTCAAACGATAAAACTAATGTCCCAATTTTGTTGTAACAAAACAATTTGCGGAAATCGAATATGACAGAAATGAATCAACAAACAATATTACTGAATTACTGGCTTCTGACTTTGGATAGGCACATGAATAATGCAGCAGGATTAAACATGTGTGGGATTGCTCAACCTTCCCCTAACCCTGTAAAAATCACAGTACGAACCAAAAAAACCAATAGACACAAAAGAATACTCACAGTTAGAGAACGCTAGTTCAGAGCCAATTACAATCATGTTTTCCCCGATTAAAATATTAGTCAAAACACATCCATCAAACTTAGTAGGAAGACGCTATAAACAGTCTGAAGAACGCATGACCTTATATAAGACAAAAATATAAGTAAACTTATCGACAGGATGCTAATCATAAGAAGTCATAACTCATACCAATATACTTCTTATATCTACTACTGTATACTAATGTATTTAGAAATATTTGAACTGTTCAAAAATAACATCCATGTCAGTGCCGATAAAAAATATGTTTTGAAGATTTTACTACAGTTCAGAATTGATAGCCTTTAAAATAAGTTTGCTCTAAAGATCAATAAGCTCACATGAATTGTATCTAAATGTACTGGTTTTATAAACAACAGTAAGAATTCTTCAGAAACAGCCAAACTTCAAAACATTTTTTTTGGTAAAAATCCCTGACTTAATAATTTACTAGTTATACATAGTTCAATGAAAGCACTTTCATATGCAAACAACACAGTAACTATGACATACCGGTATAAGGACATACACCACAAAAACGGGAACTCATTCAACTGCATTTCAATACTGCACGAGCAACAAATAGAATTATCTATATAATCGTTGTCATTTTATTGTTGTTTCCTGTTTAAAGCTGATCAACTGAAGCGTTTCTGCTCGAATAACTCTCTTTATATAATAGATCCTCTACTCGCTATGGCATCAGAGGAGAATTGTAAATTTAAAAAATTGTCCTTGAACGTTTTCTTCAGTCGTGAACAGTGGTTACTATTTTTCTATTATTGAGGCGGATCAGTGACCGAATGTTCTACTTAGTACAACAAAGGTATCACTAACATGTCGTCACTGCATGAGGTTGTGATCTCAAGTGCTGGTGTCAGGTGTACTCGACTCCAATCTTACTTTACAAGAATAGTTAGTTTGCCAACCAAGTTCAGTGGCTTTCTCCAGACATTTCGGTTCCCTCGAAACCATAAAAAACTGATTGCCACAATTTTTGCAATTGTGCTGAAAGTGTCGTTCAGCAACAAAAAATTGTTCAATCAATCAAATTATTGTGTTTCTATTGAACTGAAATTTTATACACTTTTGTTAGCTTTTTATATTGGATGCGATACACTTCATTTTTTCTCGTTTTATTTAAGCTTCAAATCAAATATGGCTAATATTTTTCATATGTAAAAACCGACCTATATCATTCTATTTTAAAAACAAAAAACCTGGATTCACATTAATTCGTACATTAATTTATTAGACAGCATAACCCTGATAACATTTTTAAACCAGTGCACTTAGAAATGAAAACATTGTTAAATATGGTATCTTCATCTTTCATATTCAAAGGTTTACACAGCAATCCCAAAAAACAAAGATACATATCAAAACTGCGTATCAATAGATATAAGAAGATGTAGTATGAGTGCCAATGAGACAACTCTCCAAGTCACAATTTATAAAAGTAAACCATTATTGGTCAAAGAACGTTCTTCAACACAGTGTCTTGGATCACAATGAACAGCAAGCTATAAAGGGCTTTTAAAATGACTAGTGTAAAACCATTCAAATGGGCGAGGCCAACGGTCTAATCTATATAAAAAACGAGAAACACTTATGAACCGCATTTATTTAGCCACTGGACAAATATATATTTCCTTAATCAAAGGAATAAATGATACTTCATACGATACATCCGGGATTGTATGTCTTCGAGAAAAACAAACAAAATGACTTTTTACTCTCATCAATGACAATGTCGCAATTTTACAAATTAGTCATTTTCATGATTGTTATTATCTTGAGAATCATCTATATTAATACTAGAATGAGGGAGAGTGGAGATGGGTTATCTTTATTTCTGTATTATTTATATTTTTAGTCCAATATTCAGTTTTCTTTATATATTGGCCCATTATTCTGCATTTGTTTGTCGTCCGTTATTCCCTATTTTTTTTTTATTTAAACACCCAATCGTTCTCTGTTTCCACCTTAATTCTTTACTGTTTGTCCATTCCCTATTGATGTTTTCCCTTTATGTTGCAATGTTTGCCCATTTTCCCCTGTTCTGTTAACCCTATCCAGACCCTCTTGATTGTTAGAAGTTATGACTGTAAGAATTATTCATCGTTTTGAATTTAACTGATCCTTTTTTTTCTAATGATTTTGATTAAAATCAACTTCAAATTGATAATAAATGAATCGTTGTCCTGTGGAAAAGATGACCGATTACAGTTTGAATAGGGAATAAATAAGAGAAATAGTGCTGACAAGATTGTTGAAGTTTCATTTATAAAATGGGTGGACATTAGAAAAACGCAAAACGCATCAGTACGGTATATAAACCAGGAACTCGGCTTCTGCTCCTCATTACAAAAGAGCGTACAGACTCATCATTTGAAACAGACAGGCGTTTGTTAACATTGACTTTCTTTTTTGTATTATCTTCGAATGGACCCTTATTACCTTAGCCGACTGGTTCCATACAATATCTATGTTAAGAACTACCATCCTTGGACTACTCGAAAGCCACTGTGCTGATGTTTCCTCTTAAAAGCAGATTGTTCATTAAAGGAAAATTGGCTAGAATTATTTGTTTGGCAACTGTCATTTTCTGCATAGCCATATATGCTCCATTGGCAGCAACTAAAAGGTTTTCAGGTCTTGGTGATAATATTTGTTGCTATTAAACGACTTTGGAAATCAATATAGAAAGTCATTTGATTGGATAGTAACAATGATTTATTTGCTTTCCTTTGTTATTTTGATTTCTTCCACAATATGTATTTGCATGTCTTTAACAGTTAAACGATCGACCATTCAACGATCTGAAAATTCTAAAATCCAAGATAGAAACAAACGAGCAGCTATCATTGTTTCTGTTATCGTATATCTGAATCTATATCTGCGTTTTGCTACTATTCGGTCATTTTCAACAGATCGTATGATTGATGGGTGTTTAGTTTTTATCAGTACCAACAGTTAATCATGCTACCCGGCTTCGCCTCTAACTTTTTCATTTATTGGTTTATGAGTCGTGATTTGAGAGCACAGGTATATAATTACATACGAATTTGTTTCCATGTGAAAAATGAAAACATGCATTCAACTAATACGAAAAGTTTTGTTACGTAGTCGCTCATAATTCGGCACTTCACACTTTTCCTTACATCGTAACTACAATCCCCTTCCCTTTCATGAATGTGACCTACCGAATAAGACCATTTACCGGATTTGTTATCACATAAGTAACACGACGGGTGCCGCATGTGAAGCAGGATCTGCTTACCCTTCCGGAGCATCTGAGATCACCCCTAGTTTTTTGGTGGGGTTCGTGTTGTTTATTCTTTAGTTTTCTATGTTGTGTCGTGTGTGCTGTTGTTTGTTTGTCTTTTTCATTTTTAGCCATGGCGTTGTCAGTTTGTTTTAGATTTATGAGTTTGACTGTCCCTTTGGTATCTTTCGTCCCTCTTTTGTATATGGTGTATCATTTAAGGAAATGATAGCTTACTGTTATTTTTGATATACTTCAAGGAGTATATATGTGTATGAAGGTTTTATGTTATACATTGTTTGTACCAGTAGTAAAACTTCAATAAAACAAAAGTGAATGTTTATAATGCCAATTATTTGTATTTGTTTTATATCTGCTTGATGATAAGTTTAAAAAAAAAAAAAAACCACGCAAGATATTAGAAAAGCTTAGTAAAAAAACCGACAGTTCGGCAAAAATCATTGTTTTGTTAAAAAAACTTATTTCGGTTATATAAAGAAATTTTGAACAAAAATAATTTTGAAATAGGCGTCAAACTGTAAGCCATTATGGTACGTGTGTATGTGTTTTTCTTCTAGACTGGATGGTATGTTTTAAAAAAGTTTAACTTGACGCAATTTTTTAATAAAAAAACTTATACTTGGAAAAAGTGGGGAAGTCTTTTCTGGATTGTCTAAGCATTTTCATTTTATTTTCTCAGATACATATTTCGTGACTTAGATGCACAAAATTTGATTTGCACTTTTTTACCTTTCATTCTGTAATCATGTTTAGCTTTTACCAGGCAAGGATATGTATTCTATAGAATCATCCTGTCCCCTCTAAAAAAAATTCACATGATCACCTTCTAGTTAAATCGAGTTTAATTTATAACATAATAAAGCTCAACATTCATAATGTATTTCCAAGGCTTTAGAAACAAGACTTTCTATTGTTATATAGCCTTAACAGGTTTTAAAAAATGAATAAGTATTTCCACTGATTGTATTGCAGGTATTATAAACGTTATTTCAACTGATCGGGTGGATCTTATGTTTTAATTTGCATAAGACGGTCTATTTGAAGGTGTGTCATAAGGATGGTTGCCGTTATAATACTAATTGAATTCAAACCACTAATCAGTGTCACCAAGCGCATATACAAAAAAATGATTGTATGATATACGACGAATAGCTGGACACTTCATTGATGAGCTTATCCCAAATCTCCTGTCGATAGATGGACTGGTCTTAAATGAGCGAACTTCTTAGACTCCGCCCAATCAAGTGAAATAAGTCTAGTAATAAAAAGAATACAAAATATTGCCGACGAATGTACTGTTAATTCATGTGAAACTGGTAAAATCCAGTCCTGGTATACTTCCTGTATCAAGGTTATCACTTTTTGATATATTTATTATATACTGAAGTTATTTGTTCCAAACTTAGAGCATATATAACTGATGATTTTTATGTAGAAAATACGTGCGTGTTTTAAATTATAAACCTAGTACCTTTGATAACTAATCATAACTGATATGCAAATTTGATTTTTTAATGATCTTTTTCTAAATCCAATCTTTACAGAATAAAACTTAACCTTGAAAGATATTAAAAATTAATTATCAAATGCATTTAATCATAAAAGAAACACAAATGACCAAATGAATGAAGTTTGTTTTTCACTCTGATGATAAAATTTAATTACATGCATTACATGAAACAAAGGTATGGGAAAAGTAAAATCACAAAAATACTGAACTACGAGGAAAATTCAAAACGTAAAATCCCTAATCAAATGGCAAAATCAAAAGCCCAAACACATCAAACGAAAGACATAATAGGTAAAAATGTCAAAAATAGGGGGAACAGCATTCAACATTGTGTTATAATTTTAATCACTATAAAAACAAAACAAATACGGCTTTTACGCTTGAAAATTAATTTACACTTTTGTAGCATCAATTATGTCTTATGCAAGGTTATTTATTTTTAGTTTTTTCTAGACCAAGATATTCATTTTATAAAAATACCTACTGTTCCCTCTAATAAATCAAATAGTCTTTCCCTCAATAAATTAGATCAACAAAAATTTATATCATAATAGAATTTAGATGTATAATTTATTTCCCAGACTTTTGATTAAAAGGTTCGTATTGTTCTATAGCTTTTACATGTTTTCAAAAAAAATTAGTATTTCCACTGATTGTATTGAAAGTAATTGAATGCAAAATTTTGTCGACAAAACTCTTTGTTCATGTATGTGAAACAGGAAAATAAAGTCCATGTATACTTCCCGTTTCAAGGTCATAACGTTTTGATATTTTCGTTATTAACTGATGTTTTGCTTTATTTAACCTATCACTTTGAACGAAAGTTTTATTCTATATCCTATGTATTTTACATAACAATAAAACGAACTTGTAATATGACGATTTATACATTTTTAAGGACATTATCTCCATAATTTGAGATAAGACTGATCATTTAGTGGCCTTCGTCTAAGATATAGAATAACTTCTTGTAATTATCGTGTTTTATTTTACTTTCGTTAGATTTTTCTGTGATAATTTACTTTTTAGCTCACCTGGTCCAAAGGGCCAAGTTAGCTTTTCTCATCACTTGCCGTCCGTCGTCCGTCGACCGTCGTCGTTAACTTTTACAAGAATCTTCTCCTCTGAAACTACTGGGGCAAATTTAACCAAACATTGCCACAATCATCATTGGCGTAACTAGTTTAAAAAATGTGTCCGATGACCCGGCCAACTGACCAAGATGGCCGCCATGGCTAAAAATAGAACATAGGGGTAAATTGTACATTTTGGCTTATAACTCTAAAACCAAAGCATTTAGAGGAAATCAGGCACTGATAAAATTGTTAAGCAAGTCAAAATCTATTTGCCCTAAAATTTTCAGATGAATCAGACAATCGGTTGTTGGGTTGCTGCCCCTGAATTGGTAATTTTAAGGACATTTTGCTGTTTTTGGTTATTTTCTTGAATATTATTATAGATAGCGATAAACTGTAAACAGCAATAATGTTCAGCAAAGTAAGGGACGACATCAAAAGATCGACGTAGGATAAAAAACTTAAAACAAATAGTTTGGGGTG
Organism: Mytilus galloprovincialis; assembly: GCA_037788925.1. Taxonomy (NCBI): domain Eukaryota; kingdom Metazoa; phylum Mollusca; class Bivalvia; order Mytilida; family Mytilidae; genus Mytilus; species Mytilus galloprovincialis. The sequence goes on along the minus strand of CM075342.1, from coordinate 44,109,422 downwards.
GGGTGTGACATTGCTGCAAGTTTTGTCAATCCAAAATCGATTTTTCATATATCTATATTGGTCAATCAATTTTTTTCATATTTCTCATATTAAATTTAGAGGGGTGTGGGGGTCAATGAAAAACTATCTGAATTAATTTTTTTTTATCCTACATTGAACTTTTGACGTTGTCCCTTTAAAGATCTACAAATAGGTCAACATGACCAAAATGGTCAGTTGACCCCTTAAGGAGTAATTGCTCTTTATAGTCATTTTTACCAATTCTTGTAAATGTTTGTAATCTTTTAAAAATCTTCTCCACTGAAACTACTGTGCCAAATTAAACCAAACTTAGCCAATCATTATCAAGGTATCTAGTTTAAAAATGTGTGGGGTGACCCAAACAACCTACTAAGATGGCCGCCATGGCTAAAAATAGAACATAGGGGTAAAATGTAGATTTTGGCTCATAACTCTGAAACCAAGCATGTAGAGCAAATTTAGATAAATTGTTTATCAAGTCAAGATCTATCTGCCCTGAAATTTTCAGATGAATTGGACAACTGGTTGTTGGGTTGCCCCCAATTGGTAATTTCCCCAATATATGGTTATTATCGTGCATACTATTATAGATAGAAATAAACTGTAAACAGCAATAATTTTCAGCAAAGTAAGATCTACAAATAAGTCGACATGACCAAAATGGTCAGTTGAGCCCTTAAGGAGGTATTGCCCTTTATAATCAATTTTTAACAATTTTCATTACTTTAGTAAATTATTGTAAATTTTTACAAAATATTTTCTTCTGTAACTAAAGGGCCAGGTTTATTATAGATAGAGAAAATTGTACGTAGCAAGATTGTTCAGTAAAATAAGATCTACCAACATATCACCATCACCAAAACACAATTTTGTCATGAATCCATCTGTGTCCTTTGTTTAATAAATGTATGCACATGGACCAAGGTGAGCGACACAGGCTCTTAAGAGCCTCTAGTTTCTTTTGGCAAGAGTTTAACTGAGTTATTTCGAGAAAAACATTGCTTTGCTCAGTACAGTCAAAATAAATTCAAAAAGGATAATACAGGAAGGCTATACAACCTGACGGTTGTTTACAAAAATGCGATTGAACCTAGAATTCCAAGTGGTGATGTTGAAAAAATTATACGGATGATACTTGACAGTTATGGACAACCTCAGTATCTGTTTCACAGATGATGACGTAAAGGTTCAAATTGTGGCAATTGTAATCCCGTACTCTTTTCCTTGATTATGAACCCAGACACCAAATTTAACAACATTTTAGTTCTAACAAGAGCAACAAGACGAATCCCAATTACGGAGAAGGATCTACCAACCCTTCCAGAGTACATAAAATCATGCCCAGGTTTGGGTTAGTTTTGCTCAGTCTTTATTTTTCTATGTTGCGATTTGTTTAATATTTTTTTGGTATTTTCTTCTTTCTTCGATGCTATGGCATGGTCGGATTGTTTCGATTTTTGACTTTTTTATTGTTATTTTTTTTAGCTTTTCTATTATTTGTTGTTGTATTTCAATCACAGAGAGATGTGGCCTGAGGGTTTTGATTCATTAAAACCATAATGTTAACCAATACACTGTACCTCCACTAACACAAACAATATCGTCGTTATATATCACTCATTACGATCGCTCCCTGAATGCAATTAGAATCGTAGACGGAATGAGCATGTCTTTTTAATGTTATTAATCTTCTATCAGTCTCGGGGGTACAACTTGAATATTTTGTGGGATTTTCATACACATAATAAAGGTGTACATAGCCACAGAATTTATAGACTTTCTTTTCAAATATTCTGAAAATGACAGGTAGTTGGACTAAGTCTCTTTTTAATGTACTCGAGATCATGGTTTGTCCGGCTTTCAACTCCTATAGTTTTAAAGTTACAGCTTCAATGTTTCATAGTATGTTAATATACATAGTGAAAATGTGCATGGCCACATTATTTTGATTTCTTTTAAATATTTTGAAAATGACAGGTATTGCTAAGTATTTTTTTTGTTCTAGCTGCATAAATAGATCATGGTTTGTTCAGCTGTCATCATCTACAGTTTTGGAGATACAGCTTTGATATTTTGTAGTGTGTTCAAACACATAATAGAGGTGCATAGCTACAGAATTTTAATATTTGATTCATATATTTTGAATATGACAGTTTGTTGTACTTGGTAATTGTTTTGGTACTAGCTACATTAAGAGAGCAAGGTTTGTCCAGCTATACAGAGTTACATCATCATGCATAGTGTTGTCATCATGCATAGTGTTGGATTTATAATTTCGTATGGTCAAACAGGGGGCGTCATGTCTCAGACACAGCATAACAATTTCAAGTTGCATGTCAACATCACTGTTTGTCAAATGTAAAACATGTGGAACTTTACTCAAGCATATGACAGAGGAGACAAAGAGAGGGCAGCATTGTCCATATCTAGTTTTTTTAAATGAATACAACAATATAATTTTCTCACACATATTTATCAAACATGAAAGTATACAATGCGCAATAATAATATATAATGAAACACATATTTTTGAATATATCAAAATATTCTTTTTGCGCTTCGGTTGTTTTTTTCTGTTCAATTTTGAAAGTAATGCACATTGTATGTCAGCGTAAGAGGCCTAGACGAAATTCAAATAAATAAGCGCATGTTCACACAATAGCCTCCCTGACTTTTCCCCAGAATACAACATTTCCTTGTTCATCATTTGGGTACTCTATATACGACTGGTTTTGAACCAATTCTAACATAACCAACGGAAGATTTCGAGGTTGAATTTGTTCATAAAATACTAAAAACAGAATATTTTGTTCGTTTCTTGAATAAATACTTTCCATTCTGGCCATGTTAAATTCAAACTTGCAGTAATACGAATCTAGAAATGATCTGGTTATAATACATATCGTCTTTTTACTCTCATGGATAGCGTTTGTTATATTAACTGATATTTCCTCACCAGGAAGGAAGTCTCGATGATGTATGCATAATTTCATTTCATCAACATCTTCAAGAATTGGAATACATTCTTTGACCACAAAATCTTTCTCCTCGTCAGAATATGAAATGAATGCATTATACGTGTAAGATTCGTTATCATCATCAGGTTTATATCTATAATACCTACTTTTGGTCATATAATACATATAGCGAAATTTCCATCTATAACGATACATTAGTCCCGCACAAAGAGTAAATAGAAAAACAACGATACCTAAAGTAACACATATTACAATTGTACTATATGAATTACAATCCTTTGCAAATTGTCTAACTATTGTTCTAAAATTATGCATAGTAATAATTGTTTTATTGTCTAATTTGCATTTGTAGTTACCATTGTTCCGGAAATGATCCCAATCATTCACAATCCATTGTAGAATTCCTAGTGTTCGACAGTTGCAACTCAAAACATTATTTGAAAGGTCAATGGCAAATGTCGATTGTCCCATCATTTTTGTCAATGTATTCAATGATTGTTTATTTGATATCGTCGTAATATTATTGTTTGAAAGATCTAGTATTTTCAGTTTTGGGGTATATGAAACATCAAAGTCAATGTCTGATAGAAAGTTATTACTGATATTAAGAATTTGTAGATTTTTGTGTCCAGCAAACATTATATCTGATAACTTATGAATTACATTAAATGACAAATCAAATTGTTCTAGTCGAAGATTTTTAAATCGTGTACAGTAATAGTATGGCAAGCAGTTACCTAGGAAGTTGTGTTGTAAAGTCAAAATTAAAAGATTGTATATATCGATGCACAAACACGTCAGCTTATTGTGGGAGAGATCCAGAATTTGAAGAGTTCTTGGTGGTACGAGAATTTTTTCAGGTGGTAATATTTCTCTTATATAGTTGTTATTCAGGCGAAGTTCTTTGATTTTTGTATGTATTTGTAAGTTGTTGAAAAATCTAAAGATTAACCCATTAAATTCGACATTGGGTTCAAATGAGCCTATAAGAAAAAGACTTTCTAACGACGAGAAAGTTTTGACATCAGAAATCAAACTCAAAAAGCTCTCGGTCTGTGGCAATATAAATGTTCCTAAAGCCAAACTATTTAATTTGTTCCTTCCATACAATGATTGGTTGTATTTTTGATTCACACAAGAAGATAAATCATTTGCTGTTAGATATTTCATGTTGATACATTTGTAAATGTTTTCTCGTCAAACTCGATACCTGAACATCCACCGGTCTTTAGTTTAGTTAAATTAAGAAGTTTCGTAAAGTGCTTGTCAAACAAAATTCCATATGGTGTAGATTGAGAAACATCCACTTCTAAATATTCTAAATGTATCAGGGTTGAAACAAGTAATCCTGGCACATTTATGCTTTGAAACCAGATATATTTACAGTTCAGATGTTTTAATGATATTAAAGGTTTAAACACATCAACTGGTAGTTTATGAAAGTTGATACAGCTGTTTTCTAAAACTAGTTTATGTAAATTTTTAAGACCTTTAAATGAATCAGTTTCTAATGCTTGTATACAATTTGAAGTAAGGTCCAATATCCTCAAATTTATTTGATATTCGAACGATCTATTTGGAATGCTTCCTATTTTATTATTTGAAAGATCGATAGAGTAGACAGCTGGAGGAAACTTTGGTATCTTGATTATATCCTTTCCAACACAGCTGACATTTATGAACGGTTTACTTGTATCATTGAGACAGACACACCTGCTGTCAAATTTACACGGAACCAATATAATGAACTGACAATATTTCATCATGAAAATAAAAATCAAGCATAATACTCGTTTCATGTTTGCGCTTTCTTCCTACAAAAAATATAAGGCGTTAATTGTATATTTATCAATAGAAAAATATTTGAATATTTGTATTACGTTATTATCTATTAGTCTATTTGAATAAAAGTTGGTAGTTACAAGGCGGGCTTTGGTTTACACAATCTGTGATAAAATGTACTAGTTAACCGTCAAAGAAAGTCTATAGACATGACAGTTTATTTAGCAATTAAAAATAGATCGATTAAAATCGGCAATTAGTATAGACAGTCATTTTGATCCAGATAATTAAAAACAGTACTGTTCTCACTATTGATCAATTTTTTCGCGAGGATGAAACGATCGATAGTGAGCGGAATAAAACGATTTTGGTAACCCAAATAAAAAAATTAAGCGCGATTAATGATTCTTCTATACTATGACCCCCTTTTAAGTATGAATCTGGTCGCAGAACCGGACTACGACTACTATAAAATTGTTATATTTAGTTAATTTATTGCAAATTTAACATTTTTGTCACTAACTGCTTTTTGGCATCAACATTGTACCTGCATTATATATAGAAATTGTTTAAATGTAAATAAAGGCAACAGAAGTAATTCATTTGTTTGAAACACATCAACTTTAAGCGGAGAAAAACGGAGTAACGCAAACAATGAACGACTACACAAACAAATGCAAACATCCATAGAAACGGACTATTTGACAAAAACATCTGACTTGGTACTGAACATTTTCAGAAAAAAAAATGGTTTGGCTGGACATCCCGCTAAAATAATATTGTTAAAAAATACCGCTAAAATGACAACTTTACGTGCAGGAATATAGTACAAATAAACAAATGAACATTCAGGAAAGAGATATATTGAGAAATAAAATAACATAAACTAAATCGATGATAAAAATTATATTAATAAGTAATGCATTACTTACAAGTCTTAAAAAAGTTTTAAATAAATGAAAATAAAAACCCAACTGCTGTTGTATAAAACTTTTTTTATGTCCTGTTTTAAAATCAATCATACGGGAAATATTTGACGTAGCCTTTTGTAATTAGTTCCTTATCCCAAATATAGACATTTTCAAATTTATTCTACTTTCAACTTTCAACTTTTATTTCACTTAGAAACAATACATACGTGTAACATGAGGAATATAATATTTACATATATACAAACAATACAAAACGATGGTGGATACAACAAAGGAAAATACATTAAAAAAAATCATTTTTAAACAGTCATTTTACAAAATGTTCTTCAGTTTATTAATAAAAAGTGTTACATTATTTAACACTTTTACATTACTTAGTGACAATAAACCTATCATTTTTTGATAACATGGATATCTAGTAATAAAAGTAAATAGGAATATGTTTGTTTCGTATTTTTACGACTGTCGGAAACTGACACTCAAAAAGTAATGAAATTCAGTGCCAATTCCTATATGACATAAGTGGCATATTCTTTCTTCTTTTGGAATGTTTGTCCACCTTCCGGTTTCTATGGGTATTTTTAAATTATAACACCTCAATTTTATAAATAATTGTCGTTCTCTTGGAAATAATTTTAGGAGGTAGTTTTCCAGATTAAATTCTAATTTGAATTGCCCATGAAATTTTCCTCTTGATGAATTTTCTATTTGGCTATATCATTTTTGGATGAAATGATCTACTAGCCTTTGCTTTACAGTAACTTTTAATTGGACTGAATTAACTGAAAATTGCTGAGTCCATACATAGCTGAGTCCCGTGTTATCAAAAATAGACTTTAAATGAATTCTCCACTTAAAACTAATATTACCTAATTGACTAAGCTTATACGTTACTTTATATAGCACACTGCTTAATTTGTTTTGATTGACAATAAGTTTAGTCTGTCAAGTTCTCCATAAGACATGAAATTATGAGTAGTGGTTCTTATCTTAAGTACATTTTTGCAAAATTGTAGGTGAGTTTTTTTTTTTTTAGATAAAACGTCATCAATACAACTCAACAAAAATGAGCCAAATCGAAAATTACTATATATGAAATAAACGTGGTTTTGATTACCGTTATCAATACTTAACTCATCATAAATACCAGGATTAAAGTTCTGTAAGTCAGATTGAAGTATTGCTTCCTAAATATGACAATAGCGTATATTCAATAATTGCTGTCGAGCACCACCGATAAAGTAGCACCGAATGCTCTTCACTTTGAGTTCGGTTTCTTGTCATTTTATATTGTAGTTTAGAAATATGCCATTACTTTATCGGTTTTGTCGTTATGCATAAAAGGTTTTAAAATATTACAGAGATTACATTTGTTAGTCATTAAGAGCGACTATATAAGTCATTTCATTTAAATATATCCTATATCATATGATTTCAATAATGTGATTGGTATCAATTCAAATCGAAACAAAGACAATAATGTACTGACAGATGCAAATTTATTTTAAGCAATATTTAGATGGTGGTTTCAGTAGTAAAACAAATGCAGCAATGTTCAACTAAACACCCCCTGTTATTAATGAACCACCTCTCCGTCCATATTTTCTATAAGATATGTATAAATAAGTGGAACAATAAGCCCTCCTAATTCAAGTCCTGCACCAGATATTGCTTCGGCTAAATTTCTCCTTTTTACAACAATAAACTCTACTCAAGTATGAAACTGGTCTATGTAATAGAGCAAATGCAATTTATGAAACAACACTAATATCAATTTGCATACTGACTTTCAGTCTTGATAAATTCACAAGGAAATTATTTTAGTATATTTCATTGAAACATACATGTAATATAAGTATGTGCTTTTAAACTTTTAATGCTTTTTTAAAATATTTTTCTGTGTTAGAAATTTTTAATCTAGGATTTACGATAATGAAACGGAGACCGTGTATATTTAGGCCAAAAATTTGTTATTTTAACTAACAAAATAGATTTTGTAAATTGCCCTAAAAATTTCAAAGTTTTAATTGTTTATAAACATGTCACAAAATTCTTTTGACGTCACTTTTAAAAATTGATTTTCTTAATGAGATTTGACATTTATTATATTTATGCAATTACAATTTTTGATTTTACAAGGATATTAAAGACATAATAATAAGTTTGTGTTCACTATAATTTACGTTATCAACAGTTTGAATTAATAAAATGGTTTGCATTTACTTGTTTTAGATAAAAAAAAAAAAAAAAAGCAAAAAAAAAAAACCATATTTCAATTTCATTCTAAAAGCAAAATATCTTATAGAACTTGTTAATAATTATACGTGTGCACTGGGTGTGATATCAACTAGTTCCGAACATGAGTAGTTTACTGAAAAGTACAGCTATGACCACAAAGATGTGAAGTTTTATTATAAGTTAAGTTATTATTAAATTTATCCGCAAAATACACGACTGTATACCTGCATGTGTCTGGAACATGCATAACTTCCATATATATATATATATATATATATAAAGATGATAACACTTGGAATGGAAACGGGGAACGTGTAACAGAGGCAACAATCCGATCAAGGGGCATTTTCAATATTTAAAGTCAAATTGAAAAATGCTGAAGGTCAGCAATTTCAATATTTGCTTTTTACAATGAAATTGAAATATGTTGTTTTTTTCTAAAAACAAGCAAATGCAAGTGTTTTAATATATATTTTGAATAGTTATCAAAGGTACCAGGATTATAATTTTGTACGCCAGACGCGCGTTTCGTCTACACAAGACAAAACTGACATATTATCAAGATGCTTGATTTCTTGATTGACAACATAATTGTTACGTTCGGATGACGTGTTTTTCAACAGACTAGTTATCGGCATTCCAATGGAAACAAATTGTGCCCCTCTTCTTGCCGACTTGATTCTTTATTATTATGAGGCTGACTTTATACAGGAACTTCGTAGGAAGAAAGATAAGAAGTAAGCAATATTCTTTAACGTTTACTTTCCGCTATATGGATGATGTTCTTTCACTAAATAATTCAAAATTTGGTGACTATGTCGAACGCATCAATCCCATTGAACCATTGATAAAGGATACAACATATACAGTTAAGTCTGCCTCATATATTGACTAACATCTAGAAATTGACAATGACGGTCGATTGAAAACAAAACTTTACGACAAAAGAGATCATTTTAGCTTCCCAATTGTGAACTTTCCATTTTTAAGTAGCAACATTCCAGCAGCACCTGCATACGGTGTCTCAATTGATACGATATTCCCGTGCTTGCATTTCCTATCATGATTGTCTTAATAGCGGGTTTTTGCTCACAAGGAAGCTATCAAATCAAGAGTTCCAAATGGTGAAGTTGCAATCATCTCTTCGTAAATTTTACGGACGCCATCACGAGTTGGTTGACCGATATGGAATAACCGTTTCACAAATGATATCGGATATGTTCCTTACGTCGTAACTACAATCACCTTACCTTTCATAAATGTGACCTACCGAATTAGACTATTTACCGGATTTGTTATCTCATAAGCAACACGACGGGTACCACATGTGGAGCAGGATCTGCTTACCCTTCCGGAGCACCTGATATCACCCCTAGATTTTGGTGGGGTTCGTGTTGTTTATTCTTTAGTTTTCTATGTTGTGTCATGTGTACTATTGTTTGTCTGTCTGCCTTTTTCATTTTTAGCAATGGCGTTGTCAGTTTATTTTCGATTTATGAGTTTGTCTGTCCCTCTGGTATCTTTCGTCCCTCGTTTTGAACAAGTTCCTTGAGGTAAATCTCTTTAATGGACACAACTGTTTAAGAATAACTGGTACGCATGTGTATCTATCCTAAGTAAAACTGATTATTTATCCTAAAAAGAACTGTTTCGTCAGTACAGAAAGGCTATATGCTGGTGTTTTTGCGAGTACACTTCAAGGCGATGTCGATTTTTTATATTTGATCTTTGATTGGTGTCAATCATACTTATGACTAGCACACAGATATTAGAGAAAAATCATGAGAAAGTCACGCCCATTCCGTCTACGATTCTTATTGCTCTTAAGAGTTAAAGGAACGATCATAATTAGCGTAATATAACGACGATTTTGGAATTAAAACCCGTATGGCCACACGTCTCTTAGATTGCAACACAACAACAAATTTATGACTTCACTTGTTCTTGATGTATTATAAAGTGGTTATATCTAATACCAAATTAATGTCTCTTTCGTTTACCCGTACAACTCTTTAACACAGAAATGATAATTCTTGCCTTGGGTTGCTGTCTCATAAGCATAAACCCAAACCGCAATTCTAAAGGACACATGTCTGTAGTTTGTAATAACTGTAAGTGTGATGAGAAGTATACTAATATATACAAAGACTAAGTACTAAGCTATTAATTATTCGAGAATCTAAAAGCATATGCATTTATTTACAATATGGCAACTGGGGACTTATACAAATGCAATTAAAAACCAATAATGTATAATGTTCTATCTCCATATGCAAAGGGAGATAACTCTAGCTAAATTTTGAAACTATGAATTGAGATAATTTTTCATAGATTGACTAAAAATTTTGTATCGAAATAGCCATTCATAAAATAGAGAAAAAGGGCGAATTTAACAAACATTAATAAAAGGTACATAAGGATATTTTGTACCAACAATACATTGTAGCAAAGTATAAACAATATAATGAATGGTATAAAAAATAACAAGATGCTTAAACCATACGTCAGTATGGTATCAAAATATGATGTTTAGACCATACGTCAGTATGATATTAATGAGATACTTAAACCATACGTCAGTATGGTGTCAAAAAAAAAGGTGCTTAGACCATACGTCAGTATGGTGTCAAAAAGAGGTGCTTAGACCATACGTCAGTATGGTGTCAAAAAGAGTTGCTTAGATCATACGTCAGTATGGTGTCAAAGAGGTAATTTAAACCATAAGTCATTATGGTGTCAAATTAAGGAATGCAGACCATACGTCAGTATGGTGTCAAATGGTGCGTTTAAACCATACGTCAGTATGATGCCACAGAAAGGTACTCAGGCCATACATCAGTATGGTATCAAAAATATGTTATAAGTATCAAAGTAAATTAAACCATACGTCAGTATGGTGTCAAAATGAGGTACTATCAAAGTAAATTAAACCATACGTTAGTATGGTGTCAAAATGAGGTACTAAGACCATACGTCAGTATGGTATCAAAGATTGATTCATTCGTTAATATTATTTGATATTACAATACAAAAAAAATAAAAAATTCTTAATAAAATAAAATAATGACAAGCAATTGTAAAATTCTAATAATAAACAAAAAGTATATAACATAAACATCAAACTATGTAACAACATATATAAAATCAATGAAAGTCCCCATGGCACTGACAGCAAGGAGAGTGGCGGGGAGGTGGTGGCAAAAAGCTGACCAAAACAATAGAAGTTCATGTATTACTTGCATACACATATCATACGCAAACATCGTGTGAAGTCATGACGTAGCAATATAGATTAGAATGGAATGTGCACTGTGACGTTATAGACCGTGTGCGAAGATAATTAACTACCCAATAGAGTGAGATGACAAGTTCATAATAAACTCCAATTATAATAAATATAATTTTATTTTATGACTTCACTTGTTCTTGATGTATTATAAAGTGGTTATATCTAATACCAAATTAATGTCTCTTTCGTTTACCCGTACCACTCTTTAACACAGAAATGATAATTCTTGCCTTGAGTTGCTGTCTCATAAGCATAAACCCAAACCTCAATTCTAAAGGACACATGTCTGCAGTTTGTAATAACTGTAAGTGTGATGAGAAGTATACTGATATATACAAAGACTAAGTACTAAACTATTATTTATTCGAGAATCTAAAAGCATATGCATTCATTTACAATATGGCAACTGGGGACTTATACAACTGCAATTAAAAACCAATAATGTATAATGTTCTATCTCCATATGCAAAGGGAGATAACTCTAGTTAAATCTTGAAACTTGGAATTGAGATAATTTTTCATAGATTGACTAAAAATTTTGTATCGAAATAGCCAAACACAGATGCTTGCAGCTGTAGCCCCAAGTTGAAATAATGAGAAGGATAAAAATCAATCCACTCCTTGCTGTCAATACAAATTTTTTTATTTTTCAAAGTAGAGGTCATTTGAATTTGAGCTTGTCTAAGTACATCTGGAGATGTATGAATATATTTGGTATAACAATCTGAGGACCATCGTCCCAAAGTTTGAATAAGATGATCTTCCAGTCGTGCTTTGTTTGCAGTGGTTGCAGCACCACTTCTGAATGAATGGCCATTATACTTTTCGCTGGATAATCCTAATTTGTCTAATGTACATTTTACATGAGAAATGAAAAAAATTCTTGACAATGGATCACCTTTATTAGTAATAAAAAAGGACTCAGAATTGCTAAAAATACTCATTCTGAGTCTATAGTATTTTTGAAGTACAACAACAGGACATATATCTGTAGAGTTTTTGAACAAAGGAATAGTAATACCATACCTAAAAGGATCAGTCTTAGATTTCTTAAGGTGCACAAAAATACAGTCATTTGATATTTGAACATCACTCAGACACAAATTTGATTCATGATCAAATTTTTTGGTATCATAAACACAAAATTCAGCACATCTTAAAAACCCGAAAAAAAGCTGTTACACATGCAGCTTCTATTAAAACATCTGTAAAACTATCAAAAATACAATTGCGTAGTAAAAAACACATTTTGTGTAAAATATCAAATGTTATAGGTAAACAAACTCTCTTAGGCATAATGGCATGCTTCTTTTTCAAACCTACTAATACTGATTTTAATTTTGGCAATGGTTTACCGACAAAGTTCTCTAATGGATTAACACCCCCTTTTAGTAAGTAAAAGAAACGTATACCACATAGGTAGGATTTAATGGTGGAATATCTCAGATGCTTATTAGATTCGCAATAGGCAATAAAACGCATCGACAAGTTCTCAGAAACAGGTGGTAACTGGAAAGTTGACCAAGTTGATCCTTGTAATTGTAAGAACTTAAGATAATGTTCATATCCCACGTTGTACAAAGCTTTAGTTGAATCTGCAACAGCGAAAGCTTGTAAATTTTCTACTGCGATGTCCAAATAATCTCTTCCAGGGTTGGACAAGGAGTTGCTGCTTTCTCTGCCTCTGGTGCTAACTGATGAAATTTGTTCATCTGTAAACGAGATAAAGAGTCAGCAATTAAGTTTATTTTTCCAGGCACATGTTCGCTGTAAAATGCAAAGTTAAAATGTGCTGCACACATAACAAGACGTCTCATCAGTTTCATGATTATTGGATCTTTTGACCGACCTTTAGTTAGAATAATAACAGACGCTAAATTGTCGCAGTGAAATAAAATACGCTTTTTATACCATCCTTTTCCCCATAAAACAGCTGACACCACGATAAGATATAACTCAAAAAAGGCAATAGATAGAGTTGTATCCGAAATAGTTGGGAGGTCTCTTGGCCAAGTGTCACAAAACCATTTTCCTTGATAAAAACCTCCAAAACCAATGGTAGATGAAGCATCCGTAAATAAATACATGTCCGTTGCAGAGGTTAAATGAGATTCATAGAACATGTTAATTCCATTCCACGTTGACAAAAATTGCAGCCACATTGTTAAATCGGATTTACACTCTTTATTTAAATGAACATAGTGGTGACTCTCTTTGACAGAACACATCAGTCTATAAAGGTAAGTGACAAAGGCCCGACCAGGCAAAATTACTCTTGTAGCAAAGTTAAGATGTCCAAGTAATTGTTCAAGTTCTCTACCCGTACAAGATTTTTTATCTAGAACAAAACTAATAAATTGTGTGATTCTCTCAACCTTGTCTAACGGAAGTCTAGCCTGCATATTGATCGTGTCTAAAATAATGCCTAGGTATTCGAGTTCGCAAACTGGTCCAACAGTCTTCTTACATGACAAAGGAATATTAAGTTTGTTAAAAATAAGGCTTAACAAAAGCCATTGTTCTTTCTCCACAATCAGAAGGTTTGTCTACATTTAAAAAGTCATTTAGGGGCCAGCTGAAGGACGCCTCCGGGTGCGGGAATGTCTCGCTACATTGTTGACCTGTTAGTGACCTTCTGCTGTTGTTTTTTCTATGGTCGGGTTGTTGTCTCTTTGACACATTCCCCATTTCCATTCTCAATTTTATCTAATAGATGGAAAATAACTTTGATATCATAATTGTTCTGAGCTATCCAGCACACACTTGTAGATAAAGAGTCAAACAGACGGGGACTAGAACGACACCCAAAAGGTAAACGAACGTAATGATAGTACTGACCATTCCACTTGACAAAAAAGAGATGTCACTGTTCTTTTTTAATCGGAAGTTGTTTGAACGCATCTGAGATGTCCACCTTACAACATAGGGACTTTGAACCATGTCTTTGAATCGCATTAATAGCATAATCAATTTTAATGTATGTCAAAGAACATAGGTCTTTATCTATCAAATCGTTAACACTGCAGTGCTCATCTAAATTATGAGGAGATGATAAATCAATTATAAGCCTTTGTTTTTTTGGAATATGTGTGTGTAGCAATAAACAATGGACTTACTCTATAACTTAAAAAAGGGGGTTGAGAAAAAGTGCCCTTTAAAAACCCTTTATCAACCTCCTGTTGTAATAAATTTGTGACTACTTCAGGATTCTTCCTGGCAGTTAAAGAATTTTTACATTCATAAATAGGTAAATTTACATCTGAAACTAACATATCAAATCCATTACGAAGGCTGTTACATAAAAAGTTCACAAAACGCCTATCTGGATGATTTAAAAGTTCCCTTTCTAATTGGCCAATGTTATTAGGTGTTGACGGAACGTCTGTTGTAACAATAGAATCTAGTCATTTTGATTTACTGTTGGGCTGTCTAACTGGGAATGATTTGTTTTGTTCCTGTTGGGTTCCTGGCATAGATTTATTAATGGAACATTCAAACTTTCCATGGGTTTTCTTGCAGATTTTACACACGTGAGCATATCGGCAGTAAGGTTTGACACAACCTTTTGGTTGATTAAAATTATTACAGATTTGCATTCCATCATGTACCACAATATCTCTTTTATATTTATCCTGTGTAGGTTGAATTTCAGAATTTTTGATATCTCCTGCTATTCCCACACATAGATGATTTGTGAAGTGTTGAAGAACAGAAATTGCACATATTTACTGTAGATCCAGCACAAACCATTTGTCTCAATTCTAAATCACCCCTTGACCAGTCGATTTTTATATTGTGTTCTAGTAACACGATTGAACATTTTGCACAAAACATTTTGTGATATTCGAAAAATTTTGCTGGCCACACATTAGCGGTCTCGATGATGTGAGATAGGTAGCAATCTAGTTCTTCTGTCCTGTTTGGAAATACTTGACACATTATCTTTTTTTTATCTTCCAAAAGCTATAATAAACTCGTCTAATGTTAAATTTCGTTTTAAACGGTCATCATTTTCTTTAAATTTTTGGTGATTAGGCGTTTCATAGTTTGGAAGTAGAAGAATGTTTAAGTTGATGTCTTTACCTGAGATAATTTTGGTGCGAATCTCTGGAGAAACCATATCAACTCCGGAAAACGCTGTGGCGGGATATCCATGTTTTGAAATTTGCATTTGTTGGTTTTGCATGGAAAAGATTGGAACTTGTGAAACGAAACTGTTTGGAAAATTCATCTGATTGGGGTTTGCAAATTCTCCCAGCGTAGGGTTTTGAACACCAAATGTATTTTCGTTAACGGGTAATGTTGTAAAGGCGTAGGCTCCACTGTATTCATCCGCGAGGTAGATGCTGTCGGAATATTGGAAAATTCGGGATTTTGCGTATTTGTAGTCGATAAAATAACATCATCTCCTACATGTGATGCTAAAGAAGTATTCAAATTTGAACTGATGTTGGTAGTTTCAGTATTTCCACTGTCAGAACTTTCCGGACTACTTTTTTGATTATCCAAGAAAATACGTTTTAATTGTTTATTAGTAAAGTTTTCGGATATTTTGATCCCAAGCAAAGCTAATTTATCTTTGAGCTCTATTGAGGTCCAATTATTCGGATTATTAGGATCTAGTTCTGGACCACGAGTTCTTTTCCTAGTATCCCTCCTTTTAGAAGCCATAACGTGACGAACGTTTTACACAGATAATTTGTCCAATAATAAAAGCATCAGGCTAAACACAAAGTTATTCTATATGAAGAAATTCTTCTCGATGTATCAAGAAACAAAGTACACAGTTTCAAGTCAAAAAGCTGACCAAAACAATAGAAGTTCATGTATTACTTGTATACACATATCATACGCAAACATCGTGTGAAGTAATGACGTAGCAATATAGATTAGAATGGAATGTGCACTGTGAATTCATAGACCGTGTGCAAAGATAATTAACTACCCAATAGAGTGAGATGACAAGTTCATAATAAACTCCAATTATAATAAATATATTTTTAATTAAAAGAAAAACGAAATAAACCACCAAAAAAAGTAAACGTCAGAAGTTGAAAACAATCCTGACTTGCCAAAGCATCGAAAAGCGTAGAAAATACAAAAAAAAATAGTAAACATAATTACGTAATTTAATGTGCTCTGGAAGGGTTTGTATATCCTTATCCATATTTTCGATCCGTCGTGTTGATAATGTTAGAACTAACAACCTGATTAGTTTAATCTGGTGGTTCATTATCACCCCTAGTTTTTGGTGGGGTTCGTGTTGTTTATTCTTTCGTTTTCTATGTTGTGTCATGTGTACTATTGTTTGTCTGTTTGACCTTTTCATTTTTAGCCATGGCGTTGTCAGTTTATTTTCGATTTGTGAGTTTGACTGTCCCTCTTTTTTAATTTATTCAAACTGTTGAAAAATTAAATAATTTTTAACTCAAACTTGTTATTATTTTTTTCAATATCCTCGTCAAATCAAAAAATGTTATCTCAAGAAAATTTCAAATCTCTTTAAGGAAATATTTTTTGAGAAGTGACTTCAAAAGATATTTGTTACATTTCTCCAACCAATTAATTAACCTTAAAAGTTGCAGAGCAATTTGCAAAATATATTTTTCATTTTAAAATGACAAATGTTTGGCGTAAATGTACACGGACGAAACATTAACACATTTACAAAAAACAAAAGAAAAGAAATTTTCAATTTGTGTGCAGGTTTGTAGAGAAAAAGTTTACAACATGATTTACTATTGCTTCGGTCAATTTCTTTTTTTAATTCTAATTTTACATGATCATAACTGTTGAATAATAGTATATGTATCCTACATGGCGTTTAAAGTAACAAAAAGGGATGCAGAGCGCAAAATAAATGTTTGCTGTCCATCCCATATTTCAAGTGATAAAAAAAATGTTAAATAAACTCTTTATTGTCAATTCCAATATTGAAATTCTACGATTTCCATGGGTGCCATATATGTAACAAAATCTGCTGACAATTCCTGTTTCTACTACGTGCTAATGAATAAACGAGTGTTTTCGTCGACACTTTAAACATTGTTTTCAAAAATTCCTTAATGCCTATCTGAAATATGTATTTAGTGCAACTTTTAATTCCTGGTTCCCCTATACCAAAAAAGAATTTGATTTAAGGACATAATTATCCTAATTTGAGATAAGACAGATCATTTAGTGACCTTCACATGAGATAAAGAACAATTCCTTGTTATTACTAGTTTCGTTTATTAGTTTACTTTCGATTATAATTCACTTTGATGATATAAAGACTTTTTTTGTTGTGGTGGTATAGATTTAAATATTGATATCGATAAAAAACATTCAATTACATGATAGTCAGTCAGAATAGCTGTTGTTTAAAGTCAATGAAGTAAATGTATTTTTCAAAAGAATATACCAGCCCAGTATTCAACACTCCGGTGTTGACATGAATATCAATAATGTGGTCATTTTTATAAATTTCCTGTTTACAACACTTTGAAATTTTCGAAAAACTAAGGATTTTCTTATCCCAGGCATAGATTACCTTAGCCGTATTTGTCACAACTTTTTGGAATTTTGGATCCTCAATGCTTTTCAACTTTGTACTTGTTTGGCTTTATAAATGTTTTGATATGAGCGTCACTGATGAGTCTTGTATAGACTAAACGCGCGTCTGGCGTACTAAATTATAATCCTGGTACCTTTGATAACTATTTACACCACTGGGTCGATGCCACTGCTGGTGGACGTTTCGTGCCCGAGGGTATCACCAGCCCAGTAGTCAACACTCCGGTGTTGACATGAATATCAATTATGTGGTCATTTTTATAAATTTCCTGTTTACAAAACTTTGAATTTTTCGAAAAACTAATGATTTTCTTATCCCAGGCATAGAATACCTTAGCCGCATTTGGCACAACTTTTTGGAATTTTGGATCATCAATGCTCTTAAACTTTTTACTTGTTTGGCTTTATGTAAATATTTTGATATGAACGTCACTGGTGAGTCTTGTGTAGACGAAACGCGCGTCTGGCGTACTAAATTATATTCATGGTCAGTGGCGGATCCAGAAATTTTCATAAGTGGGGGCCCACTGACTGACCTAAGAGGGGGCCCACTCCAGTCACGCTTCAATGATTCCCTATATAAGCAACCAAATTGTTTCCCAAAAACGGGGGGCCCGGGCCCCCTGCCCCCCCTAAATCCGCCTCTGATGGTACCTTTGATGACAAATTAAAGAAAGGTTATACGTATATCAAATAAATTGTCATTTTTATAAATTTCCTGTTTACCAAATTATGAATATTCGAAAAACTTAAGATTTTCTTATCTCAGACATATATTACCTCAAGTTAGCCGTATTTGGCATAAATTGTTGGAATTTTTGGGTCATTAGTGCTCTTCAACTTTGTACTTGTTTGGCTTTATAACTATTTTGATCTGAGCGTCACCGACGAGTCTAATTAAGTAGACGAAACGCGCGTCTGGCGTATTAAATTTTAAGCCTGCTACCTTTGATAACTATATATATATATACCATTCTTTTAATTAACATCAACTTGTAATAAAAATGACGTTTTTTGTACCCTATTGTCAAATTTAGGAAGCAATAATTCAAATTTCAATCCTAGTATCTATGATGAATGTATTATCAATTACGGTACCCAAAACCACGTCTATTTCATATAAGGAACATCTGTACTTTTCTGTTTGGTTCATATTGGTGGGGTTTTATTGAAAACGTTCTATTAAGAATAAATTTGAAAATGTCTATATTTGGGATATCAAACTAGTTACAAAAGTCTCCGTCACATATTTCCTGTTTGTTTGATTGTAAAACAGGACATAAAAAAGTTTTAAAAACAGATGTTTGATTTTTCTTTCAGTTTAAAACAATTGTAAGACTTATTGTAAGTATTGCATTACTTATTAATATAGTTTTACGTAAAAAAATATAAATATAAATCAGACACAATGCAAATTGGGTGGTAAAAGCAATTAATAGAATACAAGTCATTTTTGCAATTAAAAAAAAGGTACTTAGCTTATTGGATTCTGCGATATTTTCAATGATATTATAGTATCAAAAGTCGCACTATCAATAATATTTTAGGGTGACCCGAATTCGTTGTATCCCGCTATTTATCGAACGTTTCATCCTCGTAAGACCACTCACCAATAGTGGGAACACATTTTATTATTTTGGTAGGATTTAATTTTCCTTTTGCAACGCACGATATCCATTCTTGTTTTTATAAAACAAAAGTAGTATATTTCTTGTTGTCGGGGAAACCGGCATGCCTAAGGTCAACCTTCATCTTGTGAATCAATCAAAATTTACTCAAATAGAAATTATAACGTGATATAAATTATGTAGATCTTTTACCTGTAATATAAAACAATAGCATTTATGCCTTTGATTTTTTTTGTAGGAAAAATCCAAAGATGAAACTAGTTTTCTGTTTAATTATCATTTTCATGATGAAATGCCGAAATTGCATTGTATTTGATCCGTGTAAATTTGATAGCAGGTGTGTATGTTTCAATGATACCAGTAGGCCGCTCATAGATGTAAGATGTGTTGGAAAGAACATATCCAAGGTACCGAGATTCCCATCAACGGTCTACTCGATTGATTTCTCAAACAATAGAATAAGAAAAATACGAAATGGAACATTTGAGAATCAAATAAATTTGAGGAAATTGGACCTAACTTCAAATTGTATAGAGGAATTAGAAACTGACTCATTTAAAGGTCTTAGCAATTTAAGTGAACTTGTTTTAGAAAAAAGCTGTATCAACTTTCATAAAGTACCAGTTGGTGTGTTTAAGCCTTTAATATCATTAAAACATTTGAACTGTAAATATATATATGGTTTCACGGCATAAATTTGCCAGGATTACTTGTTTCAACCCTGATACATTTAGAATATTTAGAAGTCGATGTTTTTAAATCTACACCATATGGAATTTTGTTTGACAAGCACTTTACGAAACTTCTAAGTTTAACTAAACCAAAGGACGGTGGATGTTCAGTTATCGTGTTTGACGAGAAAACGTTTATCAATATGAAATAAATATAACAGATCATTGTATGGAAGGAACCACTTAACGAGTTTAGCTTTAGGAGAATTTATACCACCACAGACAGAGAGCCTTCTTAATTTGATTATTGATGTCAAAACTTTCTCATCGCTAGAATATCTTGTTCTTACAGGCTCTTTTAAACGCAATGTCGAATTTAATGGGTTAATCTTAAGACTTTTCAATAACTTAAAAATAGGTACAAAAATCAAGGAACTTCGCCTGAATAACAACTTTATAAGAGAAATATTATCACCTGAGGCTACTCCCCTACTACCGAGAACACTTCAAATTCTGGACCTCTCATACAATAAACTAGCATGTCTGTGCATGGATATATATAATCTTTTAATTTTGAATTTACAAAACAACTTAATTGGTAACTGCTTGCCGCACTTTTATTGTGCACAAATTAAAAATCTTCCATTAGTAAAATATGATTTGTCCTTCAATGTTATTCATAAGTTGTCAAACATGACGTTTGCTGGACACAAAAATCTTCGAATTCTTAATCTCAGTAATAATTTTCTATCAGACATTGACTTTGATCTTTCATATAACCCAAAATTGAAAATGCTAGATCTTTCAAACAATAAAATTACGATAATATCTAATAAGCAAGCATTGAAAACATTGACAAAAATAATGGGAAAATCGGCATTCACATTTGACCTTTCAAGTAATGTTTTGAGTTGCAACTGTCGTACACTAGGATTTTTAGAATGGATAGTGAACAATTTGGATCATTTCTGTAACAATGATATCTACAAATGCAAACTAGACAATAAAACAATTATTAATATGCATAATTTTAGAACAATAGTTAGACAACTGGCTAAAGATTGTAATTCATATAGTATGATTGTAATATGTGTTACTTTAGGAATTGTTGTGTTTCTAATTACTCTTTGTGTGGGTTTAATGTATCGCTATAGATGGAAGCTTCGCTATATGTATTATATGACCAAAAGTAAGTACTATAGAAATAAACCTAATGATGATAATGAATCGTATACGTATAATGCGTTCATTTCATATTCTGATGAGGAGAAAGATTTTGTGTTCAAAGAATGCATTCCAATTCTTGAAGATGCTGATTAACTGAAATTATGCACACATCATCGAGATTTTCTTCCTGGCGAGGAAATATCAGTTAATATAACAAACGCTATCCATGAGAGTAAAAAGACGATATGCATTATAACCAGATCATTTCTGGACTCGTATTACTGCATGTTGGAATTTAACATGTCCAGAATGGAAAGTATTTATTCTAGAAACGAACAAAATATTCTGTTTTTGGTATTCTATTAACAAATTCAACCTCGAAAACTTCCGTTGGTTATGTTAGAATTGGTTCAAAACCAGTCGTATATTGAGTACCCACATAACGAAGGAGGAAACGTTGTATTCTGGAAAAAAAGTCAGGGAGGCAATTGCATGAGAATTTTCATCTTAGTTTTCATTTTGTAAACGCTTTTTGCATTGAAAAAAAACAAAAAAAGCAAACAAACAAACAAAGTACAAAAAGAGTATTCAAAAATATGTGTTGCATTATATATTATAATTGTGCATTGTATATTTTCATATTAAAAGAAATAAATGTATTATTTTTCGATTTTCAAATATTTTTCGAAGAGTCCAATTTATATGCAAAGTTTTACCAAAATCTGTGCCATAGCTTTTGCTAAAAAACGAATAGCCAAAACAATTTTTATAATAGGTACCTCACCGTACCTGGTAAGATTAAATCCCCATCCTTTGTAAAAAATAGTTTATCGCACTGTGAACCATATTCTGTACAAGCCAGTTTAGGGGAGGATTTAATGGAAAGTGTTTAGACTTGTACAAATAAAATATCATTAAAGCATTGTCTCATTCACAAAACACTAAATTCTTTAAAAAAGAAAATGAAACAAAACAAACAAAGATAAATCATGCATGTATTCAAACAAAACATGCAATGCAAGCAAGCTTAAAATATTAAAAACTGTAATTCATGGTGTTTGTAAAATTGTCAAATAGAATGAATAATTCACACCCTCTTCTAAACAGAAAGAGAAAAGAATAAAAAAGATAAAACCGAAACGGAAAATGAGAAGAAGAAAAAATCCGAAATCAAAACAAAACTGAAACAAAATTCTTAAATCTGACTCAAACATATTTTTAAATGTTTTTTTTATCTTAAAAATAATATAGCTACAAAACAACGCGCTATTGATTATCCATGTCTATTACTATTCGGTTTTTAGTAAATTTAAAGGAAATAGATAGCTAGAAACTAATTAAAACATTTTTTTATCACATTATATTTTGTTTCTGTCCTGCAATCAGCCTACTAGTGTTCAAGTAACAGATACACAAATACATTTTTGCTTTATTTGTACTTCCGTTACCCAATTGAGCGGTCATGGGATATTTCTTTTTTGCGAAACAGTTCGTTATGGGGTCCACTTCATGGTCCGTGTTTAAACTATGTCAATTTCTTTGCAAAATTAGAAACACGATTTGGGTTTTAGCAACCAAAGTTTCAAGTGTCGGATGTTAATTGCAGGATAAAACCAATATATGTACATTGTCGGAAAATATATAATTTATTTGTACTCGCTAAGAAACAGGAGAAAAGCTCGGCGAGACTTGCTTTTAATCCTGTTTATTAAGCTCATATGAATAAATTTTATATTTTCCTACAATGTACATATATTGTATATTTACTGAACACCTTAGTAACTGCATGAAATACGCCTAGTTGATAGTATAACACAAATACTTCCAATCATAAACTCTCAAGCCCTCACCTAATTCATCTCAAATACAAAATACCTAATTTTGCAAAATTGTCACGCTAGTTAGAATCAAACGTATGTTAAAAAACTGCATGTATGTATTCAAAATTTGACTCGATTGTTAACCTTATATAACTATCATCTGACAAAAAAAAATTTTGACGGAATTTCATTTTAAGCTTGTTAACCGTAAATCTGGTTTCAAATATAACACCATTTAAGGATATACAGTGATATAATTAGTATTACTTGTGTTGATATGAATGTTTAATTTCAACAATAAGCTCTGCTTTAAATGTGACTGTCATAAAAGTCAGAGGTTTATCCAGCTTTAAAACTAACCAGGTTTGATCCACCATTTTCTACATAGGGAAATGCCTGTACCAAGTCAGGAATATGACAGTTGTTTTCCTTTCGTTACATATGTTTGAGCTTATGATTTTGCCATTTTTTAAAGGACTTTCCGTTTTTTAATTTCTTTTGGAGTTCGGTATTTTTGTTCTTTAGCATTTAGGCAAGAATTTTTAGTCATATGTCTATAACTTAATATGCATAAATACGCAGCATTATTTTGTCAACTTTAAATTTGATTACCCGTTTTCGCATAGCGTTAATATTTCTGCAAGCTTAATCCATAGATCTATATAACAATCCTTCTTTAACATATGGAAATAAAAATCTCCTGCCTATTTTCCCAACCGAATATTTTCAAAGGACTTACGAAGTCGAATTATTTGATTTGTTATTTTCTTGAACATGCATGAAATACTTTCCACTGGACTTGAATTCTACAATAACCAACCATTCACATATCGTTTCATCAATAACGATCATTATCGCTATTTTACGGAATTTTCCTTTGATTTTACTGATCGATAATTTTCTTTCTCAGCACAGTAGAGTTATTTGAAAAATTATTGCTAGAAACTAAGGGTGCACGTGCTTTTGTCAATGTAAACATCAACGTCGTCATATGCAAAATAGCGATAAACAGATTATCAATCTCATTGAGATGACCAACGATAATCTATAAGTTTACATATAAGTGTTTCTTAGATGGTTTGACGTTCATCTTTGAAAGGTATGGCGTTTTCATTCACCATTACACAGATTTATATATTGCTATAGCGTTATAGAATATTTTGGGACGTTTCAATGAATCTGAATAAGGGGTTTTGGAGCAATTTCGCATAAACAATGGTACCCCCAAATGTGTATTATAGTGTGAAGATATGACTATGTCTATGTTATCACAAAGACAACCCTAACAATTTATTCGGAGGAGGCATGAAATTGTACAAACGTACTACATGTGATTCAGACTGACAATATTTCTCATAAAACTACTTATTTTGCAATTGTTGTAACACAAATTTGACAGGAGGAAGAACTAACGAACGAACATAGAAACAAACGAACGAAAGGACTTACCCATCACTTTATTCCGCAGCTTTCGATAGCGGGGTATAATGAAAATAATTTAAAAGTATAAGACTTCAACTAATTACCACTACCACACAAAAACAAAATCAACAACAAACAACAAACAACGCAAAGAAAAAACAAAACAACCTTTTTTTTTGTGTTAGTCTAAATTCATTCAGTTATTCCGTACCAGCAAATCCACAACGTGTTTTTTTTTCAACATTTATATATATTAGTGTCAGAGAGGATCTCCATTCAATTACAAATGTATATGTTTTGATCAAAATTTCTGAACTACGGGTATTGTCTTTTTTTACCACCATGCTATGCATTTGTGTGTTTTAAATTTTTTTTCGCAGATTCTGAAAAGGATATATCAAATCATTTGAACAAATATTAATTAAAAAGAATCAAAATAATACACAATAACAATGAAGGGGAGTATCTTTTCACTCTTATAATGAAATTACAAGAAACAAATTGAATTGAGATATACTTAAATCAAAAGATATTTATAGCAGAATAATGAAGAAAACGAATAATTATTTCTCAGAAACACTATACTTACTATTGTTATTTATTTTTTAAAGGTCCAGGTATACTTCTTGTTTTAAGGTCAGAACATTTTCTTATTTTCATTATTAACTGATGTTATGTTGACCAAGCATATCATTTGAAAAAGTAATGATTTTTTAATATAAAATCACAGTGTATACTTTGTAACATAACAATGAATCGACCTTGCTGACTTCCATTTTCCTTATTTTCATAAGAGGCATAGTCAGCTTGCTATCTTTATCAACCTAAAGATTGTGTTTTTTTTAGGAAACTTTTTTTATCAAATAACTTTCGAGCCGGCCTTTATAAACTAGAATGATACTTAACACCACAAGTATAAAATAAACACTGAAAAATAACGAATAAACAATTCCAAAGTCATGATTATCCCAATAAGTTGAGATTAATTAGTGAACTTCACATAATCGAGATCTAGAATAATTCCTTATTATATCATTTTATTTCCGTTTTTATTTTCTTTGATAATTGATTTTTTTTAGTTTTGCATATAGTTCAAATGATTTATATAGACATCACTTTGCCTAACTCGAATAATTCAAGCCCTTTCCGTGTCCGATTTTCTCCCACACGAGGGCTTGAACTCCTTATGATCATTGGCCGCGTCGCCTGCTCTCTGAGAGAGAGAGTCAATCGGCGGCGATCAGGATAA
Organism: Mytilus galloprovincialis; assembly: GCA_037788925.1. Lineage (NCBI taxonomy): Eukaryota > Metazoa > Mollusca > Bivalvia > Mytilida > Mytilidae > Mytilus > Mytilus galloprovincialis. The sequence goes on along the minus strand of CM075342.1, from coordinate 44,083,670 downwards.
TGAGTCTGCGCAACTGTCTTGTAGTTGTCTTACCAAACACGTGTATTCAATTAACACAAATCCGATAATAATTAATTAACATCAATTAACATCAGTTTACATCATTTAACATCAATTAACATCCGGAACTCCTCCTTCTTTAGCTGCCAACTTAAATCAAAATTCCCATATTGCATAACGGTGTGAATTTTCCGGTTGACGGTCTTTATTGAGGAAGACGTTCAGGCGTTAATGTAGCCTTCGTAGATCAACGGAATATAACGACTGAATTATTCGGGTTACATTTGCCTGAAAGTCAGTAAAGCAATTTCAACAGTCAACACTGTTGACTTTAGAAGCCAGAGTTCAGCACAATTGTTGTCTGCATCATCAAAGCGCTTCATGAATGAAACAATAGGAGTAGAATCCCGTAAAAAATAACTATTGTTCGCTTGGGATCAAAATATCGTTTGAAGCAGATTATGAATGAAAGACGTTTTCTTTTTTGTAATGCTATCGTTCAAATAACAAATATCTAGATGTTATTTGATAATGGTTTAGAAGAATTCGGCAGTCATTTTAACACTAAGAATATTTTTTGAGTTAACTGTACATTTATTATGTAAAATTGTTGTCTCTGATGGTGAAATGGCCCTTCGGTTGTTCCCTTTGGTTGCAATTTTTGCATAGTGTTTATTTAGCTATTTGGCCATAGTCAATGCATATCAAACGTTATCCTGTACTATTGTTACATTAAGGAAACATGCCAATAATGTTAGTTCTCAAGTCATTGGTAAACATATTTATTATAAACTATCAAAATTTCATACAGAAATGCAATAGTTTTGCATGCATTTTTATTCCTTACAAAAAAATAGGTAGCACTACACAGTTAGGAAATAAAATTAAAATTAAACAACAAAATGTTAAATCCTCTTCTATTCCTAGCTTTCAAATACATTAAGCCAACTCTTTGTGTCATACATGTGCAATTGTCTGTAATTGGTATATTCCATAAATTTAATTTTCAAAAGTTAAAATGGTGAAATAGAATTCCTTTTTTTTTTCATGGCAACATTCTGCATTTATTCAGCATAGAATATTGCAAAAAGGGGAATGAAAGTGTCACAAATTCTCCCAAAATATAGTTCAAATGATATTTTTCTGAAACTATTGACATTAATCAACCAAATTATCATATAAAAAATTGAGAGTATTTCGCCTGATGTTTTTGCAATAATGTCTGGACCAATATCTGGTATGCATACAAAAATACAGAAAACAGCCCATTATACATCATTACACATTCTTGATGTATTAATCTTAAGCTATCCAAAAATGAATTTAATTGTACACTAGCATTTATATTTGAAAAATATACCATAACCTGAATATGAAACTGCACACCTAACTGTGGCGTGATACCTTAGGAAAACTAAATATCTTATTAACAAATCGAGACTTTATAAATTAATTAAGAATCAAACAAACATGGATATATAAAGCGAGGTAATTCATGGTTCTTTCAATTTACAACGAATTTTAAGGTAAATTAACACATTTTGTTGTATCATTGACACATACTTATTTTTTTGAATTTTCTGGTAATATTCAACGAAAACTCTCTCCTCCAACCTTATCATATATTTAATTCAGTTTACATAACTGTGTGTTTCTCTGATATAATCTTTAATAAATAATATAATTTTGCACTCCTTGTGACTTGAAACACATAGTCGTTGACATAGACTTGTAATTGAAAAATAACTCGGTCACCCATACTTTTGATTATTATTTTTTACAAAAACATGGTAACATTTCCATTTTGGCAAAGTTTAAAAAAATTATTAATGAGGAAATATATATTGATGATCAATCTAAATAGTTACTCATTTTACTAGATAAAACAGAGTACTTTTCTTATACATATTTATTCAAAATGAAAGTATTCAATGCGCAACCATACTATTTCGATTGCCCTTTATAGGTTGCTGTTCGGTGTGAGCCAAGGCTCCGTGTTGACGATCGTACTTTGACCTATTATAATTTACTTTTTACAAATTGGGATTTAAATGACGTAGTGTCTCAATGGCACTTATACCACATCTGTTTATATCTATCCAATGTAGCACAAATTGTTAAATATATTGGAATAACTTGTACATGCTTTTTTTGTTTGATTGCTTGTTTTTTTTTCTGTTACATTTCATTTTTCAAGTATTGTTTTTCAATCAAGGCATAAACGAAATTCAAACAAATAAGCACATGTTCGTGCAATAGCCTCTGTGACTTTTTCCCAGAATACAACATTTCCTTGTTCGTCGTGTGGGTACACTGTATACGAATGGTTTTGAACAAGTTCTAACATGACCAACAGAAGATTTCGAGGTTGAATTTGCTCATAAAATACTAAAAATAGGATATTTGTCATTTCTAGAATAAATACTCTCCATTCTGGCCATGTTCAATTCAAACATGCAGTAATACATTACTCAAACAAAAAGAGTAATTAGAAAAAACAACGATATCTAAAGTAACACATATTACAATGATACTATATGAATTACAATTGTTAGCTAGTCGTCTAACTATTGTTCTAAAATTATGCATAGTAATAATTGTTTTATTTTCTAATTTGCATTTGTAGATATCATTGTTACAGACAAGATCTAAATCATTCACAATCCATTGTAAAAATCCTACTGTACGACAGTTGCAACTCAAAACATTATTTGAAAGGTCAATGATGAATGCCGATTGTCCCATCATTTTTGTCAGTGTAGTCAATACTTGCTTATTAGATATAATCGTGATATTATTGTTTGAAAGATCTAGTATTTTCAATTTTGGGGTATATGAAAGATCAAAGTCAATGTCTAATAGAAAGTTATGACTGAGATTAAAAATTTGTAGATTTTTTAGTCCAGCAAACGTTATGTTTGACAACTTACGAATAACATTAAATGATAAATCATTTTTTCTAGTCGAAGATTTTTAAAATAGTACGACAAGCAGTTACCAAGGAAGTTGTTTTGTAAATTAAAAATTAATAGATTAAACCTATCGATGCACAAACACGTCAGTTTATTGTATGAGAGAACCAGAATTTGAAGAGTATCTGGTGGTACGAGAATATTTTCAGGTGGTAATATTTCTCTTATACAGTTGTTGTTCAGGCGAAGTTCCTTGATATTTGTACTTTTTAAGGTGTTGAAGAGTATTAAGAATAACCCATTAAATTCGGTATCGCATTGAAAAGAGCTAGTAAGAAAAAGATTTTCTAACGAAGAAATTGAAATCAGTAATCAAACTTAGAAAGCTCCAGGTATATGGCTGTACTCTTCTTCCTAAAGCCAAACTCGTTAACTTGTTTCTTCCATCCAATGATCCATTATATTTTTACCATAACAAGAAGATAAATCTATTGCTGTTAGATATTTCATGTTGGAGAATGCTTTCTCATCAAAATAGATATTTAAACATGAACCGGTCCTTAGTTTAGTTAAATTGAGAAAGTCGGAAAAGTTTCTGTCAAATAAAAATCCATCTGGTGAACGTTCAAAAACATCGACTTCCAAATGCATCAGGGTTGATACAAGTTTTCCCGGCAAATTTATGAAAAGAACCTCTGTATGTTTACAGTTCAGATGTTGTAATGATGTTAAAGGTGTAAACACACCATCTGGAACTTTATGAAAGTTGATACAGTTTTTTTCTAAAACTAGTTCATGTAAATTGCTAAGACCTTTGAAAGAATCCATTTCTAATTCCTTTAAACAGTTTAAAGTAAGGTCCAATTTCCCCAAATTTATTTGCTTAATAAATACTCCATTTAGTATTTTTCCTATTTTATTATTTGAGAGATTAGTGCTGTAGACAGTTGATGGAAATGTCGGTATCTTGGATATTTTCTCTCCAGCTTACATTTATGAACAGTCTGATAGTATCATTAAGGCAGACACATCTGCCATCAAATATACACGAAACAAATCGCGCAAATACAATGCACTTTCGGCATTTTATCATGAAAATGATAACCAAACAGAATACTAGTTTCATATTTGCGTTTCTTCCTACAAAAAAATCAAAAGCATAAATGCTATTTTACAGGTAGAAGATTTTCTTCAAATATATCATATTAGATCACTGTAGCTTTTTGAGTAGCCTTTGATATGGTCACTAGACACGCTTGACAGTATCTGTGATAACATTTGCCGGTCAACAGCCAAAGACTGATCCTAGTCCTGCCAGTTTCCTTATACAATTATATATAAGATACATTTTATAACTGAAATCGGTGATAAGAATAGAAAACTATCATAACCCAAATATATTAATTAAAAAATGACTGTATTCACTATATATATATTTGTCAGTGTTCTCACGAGGATGAAACGATTGATAGTAAGCGGAATATATCGTTAATCAATATATTAAGCGCGATTCCTGATACCACTATATAATAGTCGCAGGATCAAACAGGCTTTAACTACTTTTAGTTTTTAATTGCAAACCTCTATTCAATTAAAAGTTTTTAATCATCAGTTTTGGTGTCTAATTTATATAAAAAGAAGGTTTTTGTTAACGCAAGTATACCAATAAGTAATGTTTTACTTACAATTGTATACAACTGTATAAATCACACTAGTTTTGTATATAAGGATTTTTATTTCCTTATCTGAATTCAATCAAACTAGAAATATGATGAAACCTCTTGTATCTAGTTTCATATCCCAAATATAGACATTTTCAATTTTATTTCTTAACAAAACGTAATGGATAAAACTCCATCAATGTGAGCCGAACAGAAAAGCACATAAATTCCTTGTATGGAATAGACGTCATTTTAGGTGCTGATTTTGGATTTATTGCTATTTCATTTTCTACAATTTCGTATTTTTAATTCTTGCTGTCGAACATCACCGACTTAATAAATAACATAGCACTGACTGTTCATCAAATTTAGTTAAGTTACTTGTCATTTTGTTTTTTAGATGAGAAGTATATCATGAGGCTTGCTCTTGAAAAGCCAGGTTTGGAACCATGACAAAGGTATATTTGTAAGTCTCTGTCAGGGATTCTATTAATATATATCACATTATTTAACAAAATTAACGCTACCATTTTACTGCTTTTGGATATGCAGATAATATTGCAATAATGGCAGAACCACTGGATTTACAGGCAATGCTCAAAATTATTGAATTCCGCACTATTACAAACATGGTAAAAAAAAATCTTGTCCTCTGTATACGTCTAAAGGCAAAATGTGTCAGCTTAAAACATATGGAGGATGATCCTCCTACCGTTCTGGAGCACTTGAGATCACCCCCAGTGATCTGCCTACCCTTATGGAGCACTTGAGATCACCCCCAGTTTTGGTTTGGTTCGTTTTGCTTAGTCTTAGTTTTCTATGTTGTGTGTTGTGTACTTTTGATTGTCAGTTTGTCTTTTTCTTTTTAGCCATGACGTTGTCAGTTTATTTTTGACTTATGAGTTTGAATGATCCATTAGTATCTTTTGCCTCTTTTTTGCAACAAATTGGTATTAAAAATAAAGAAGCACAAAAAAACCCGCTGATGATAGGCTGAAATATGGAAACTGGTAAAGACTTCAAAGATTCATATATGAACAGAATTGGAAAAAGTCTTCTCTAAACAGAGTCTATAAAAAACAAAGGATATTCTAGAAAACCCACGCTCAAAATACAAAAGAAACAAATCGTTGAAAAGTCCATACATAGATACTGGTCAAATAATGTAAAAATGAATGTTCACCAGAAACAACGATCAAATACTTATAATTTAATTCTGTGTTGTCAGATCCTTGTAAGCGAAGCGTAGACACAGGATTTGCATTTTAATCAGATTGAACTAGAAGTTACATACTACAATCATCCGAAGCAACATGTAGAATAATCTGGAATAAATTAACTCTGCACCAAAGAAGACATTAGGCATTTTTTGCTTGAATGTGAATCTCCTGAAAGCGCTAGACAAAATCATTAGAACAAACTGATATCTCTGTAACGATAAAAAGGACGAGACGTTACAAATTGGACCACTCAATGTCATCAACTAATACAATATCTCACATACCAGCAGGTGAACAAATAGATCTGTGAAAACTTTATCAGAATTTCTGTTATCAGTTGCAGAAATTAATCCGAGTTGCAGCATCTACATTTTTATTCAGATGTCTCGATGTACTTTTAGAATAAATAAGAAAAATTTAAGATTGCGAGAAAGTGTAGTTGGACCGATATGTAATTAGAATTAAACTGAAACTGCCGGAGAGCAACGTAACACGAGCAAATCTTGGTTTAATTTAAAGCAGGAGACGCTTACCCTGACGACCCATTCTATCTCACTCCATTTGGTCGCATGCAATTTCCTCAGTTTTGATGTTAACTTTATTTGTATCTGATTAAAAGAAAATGTGAGATTTGAATATAGGATAATTACTGTTGCCTCTATTCATTCGACCCAGTAGAAATGATACATCGGTATAAAACATACATAATTTAGAGTCTGGATGATGATGAGGAGGTGAGAGGTGGGGGTGGTTAACGACCTTGACTATCCATGATGGTCTTGCACGGTCTGCAGACACTACAAACTGCTCAAAGTTTGACCAGTTTTTGTGCTCGACCAGTAAAATCGAGCACATATTTTACTCGACTAGTCTCGACATTGTCTCGACTGTACTTAACTGTACTTAAGTGTACTCGACTAGGTCTCGACTTTATTTAATTAGTCTGATTCAGTACTTGATGATCTTGGTGTAGTCTGAAATGGTCTTGACCACGGCACGACCTGTCTCGACCTGTCTCGACTCAGTCTCAACCAGTCTGGGCCTGTCTCGACTAGTCTTGACCTTAAAAAGTTTTGACTGGTGAAAATCAGCCCATCTTACTAAATTAAATATTGATCTTACAAAATTCATGCTTATTTGGTAGTTTGATGTATTGTTGTCAATTATCCATGTTTCAAGTCACAAAGAGTGCAAAATTATAATGCAATTTGGATGTAACAATATTTTTCATTGGCTAAAAGTTGCCGTCAAATCCACAGTTGACCAGGCGTAACTAAGGAGGGACCCGCCATTTTGAGTTGACGAATCAACAAATGTTCGATTACTACTATATAATCGAAAATAAAACAACACCTACCTCGAATTCGCCGTTTAATTTTAATTTTATCCGAATTTGAAGCGTACATGTAACGTAATAAACTCCAGTTTGTAAGTTTTCATATGTATGACGTCACGTTTAGCTATGACGTCTTTGTGCCAAAATCATTCATGAAAATCGCGGATTTTTTTTTATTTTACAAATTTAGACATTTTTTTCAAGTTTTATCGTATTTTTCTTTTTGTAATGCATTAGAATCGGAATAACAGTACTGTAGTTGAAGAGTTGCCACCGTCAATTTTGATTTGACGGTCGCAAATCTCCGTTTTAATGTCTCCGCTACGCGTCGCCAGTAAAACTGCATTTGCGACCGTCAAATCTACAATTGACGGTGGCAACTCTTCAACTACAGTACTGGTATTCCTTAATTATATTATTTATTAAAGATTATATAAGAGAATAACACAGTTATGTGAACTGAATTGATATAAATTAAATATAAGATAAGGTTGGAGGAGAGAGTTTTCGTTGAATATTTCCAGAAAATAAAAAAAAAAATAAGTATATATGTCACCGATATAACAAAATGTGCTAATTTACATTAAAATTCGTTGTAAATTTAAAGAACCATGAATTACCTCGCTTTATATATAAATGTTTGTTTGATTCTTAATTGATTTAAAAAGTCTAGATTTGTTAATAATATATTTATTTTTCCTAAGGTATCACTCCACAGTTAGGTGTGCAGTTTCATATTCAGCTTATGGTAGATTTTTCAAATATGAAAGCTAGTGTACAATAAAATTCATTTTTAGATAGTTGAAGATTAGTACATCAAGATTGTGTAATGATGTATAATGGGCTGTTTTCTGTATTTTTGTATGCATACCAGATATTGGTCCTGAAATTATTCCAAAAACATCAGGCGAAAAAAAAAAGGCAACAGTAGTACACCGCTGTTCAAAACTCATAAATCTATGGACAAAAAACAAAATCGGGGTAACAAACTAAAACTGAGGGAAACGCATTAAATATTAGAGGAGAACAATGACACAACATTAAAATGTAACAAACACAGCAACGGACTAAGCATTAGACAAAATCCTATGAGAATAACCAATATAACATCAAAACCAAATACATGAATTTGGGATATAAAAGTACCGTGACGCGTCTTATAGTAATGTGAATTCACACTCAAAAATAGGAGAAAACAAACGACACAACGGAAACACAACATAAAAATGTTACACACACAGAAACAAACTATGATATAACAATGGCCATTTTCCTGACTTGGTACAGGACATTTTTAAAGAAAAAAATGGTGGGTTGAACCTGGTTTTGTGGCATGCCAAACCTCGCACTTTGATGGCATTGTTAAATATAACATTAAAATGACAACACAATAATACAGGACTACAATACAAATAAATAGCAGAACGTATTTGGCAAAGAAACACATGAATAATAGATAACAAAAGGCATCAGGTTTAAAATTCATTACGTCAAAAACGCGCCTCGTCCAAACAAGACTTACTTTGACGTATTGAATTTTAAACCTGATGCCTTTTGTTATCTATTATCTGTGTTTTTCTTTGCCTAATACGTTCTCCTGTTTGTTTGTATTGAAGTCCTGTATTATTTATTATGTTGTCATTTACTTTTCTCGAATTCAAATATAAGTGAATCAATATTAACGCCAAAATATGCAATCTTTAATGACCTGACAACAGTATCGTAACTATATCCCTTCCTAATAACTCTATTTAAAGGTTTTGTTAGCTTCTGAGGTGAATACTGACATTTTTGTGCTTTATAAAGAATATTTCCATAAAATATTGGATGGGAAATACCTGAACGTATAAGAAGTCTGAAATGCAGCCAAAGGGAACAACCGAAGGGAGTCAACCATTTCACCATCAGAGACAACAGTTTCACATAAACAATGTACAGTTAACTCAAAAAAATATTCTTAATGTTAAAATACCTGCCGAATTTTTCTAAACCAATATCAAATAACATCTAGATATTTGTTATTTTAACGATAGCATCACAAAACAAAAAACGTCTTTCATTCATAATCTGCTTCAAACGATATTTTGATCCCAAGCGGACAATAGTTATTTTTACGGGATATTCCTTCTATTATTTCATTCATGAAGCGCTTTGATGATGCAGACAACAATTGCGCTAAACTCTGGCTTCTAACGTCAACAGTGTTGACTGTTGAAATTGCTTTACTGACTATCAGGCAGAGTGATGTCTGAATAAATCATTTCAACTATATGCAAAACTAAAAAAATCAATTATCAAAGAAAAGTTAAACGGAAATAAAATGATACAATGTATAATAAGGATTTAGATCTCGATTATGTGAAGTTCACTGATTAATCTCAACTTATTGGGATAATTATGACTTTGGAATTGTTTATTTGTTATTTTTCAGTGTTTATTTTATACTTGTGGCGTTAATTATCATTCTAGTTTATAAAGGCCGGCTCGAAAGTTATTTGATAAAAAGAAAGTTTCCTAAAAAAAATCACAATCTTAAGTTGATAAAGATAGCAAGCTGATTATGCATCTTATGAAAATAAGGAATATGGATGTCAGGAAGGTCGATTCATTGTTATGGTACAAAGCATACACTGTGATTTTATATTAAAAAAATGATATGCTTGGTCAACATATCATCAGTTAATAATTAAAATAAGAAAATGTTCTGACTTAAAACAGGAAGTATACCTGGACCTTTAAAAGATAAATAACAATAGTAAGTAAAGTGTTTCTGAGAAATAATTATTCGTTTTCTTCATTATTCTGCTATAAATAACTTTTGATTTAAGTATATCTCAATTCAATTTGTTTCTTGTAATTTCATTATAAGAGTGAAAAGATACTTCCCTGATATATCCTTTTTAGAATCTGCGAAATAAATTTAAAACACACGAATGCATACCATGGTGGTAAAAAAGGGTCTTTGAAAGGCAATACTCGTAGTTCAGAAATTTTGATAAAAACATATACATTTGTAATTGAATAGATATCCTCTCTGTCACTAATATATATAAAAAAAAAACACGTTGTGGATTTGCTGGTACGGAATTAATGAATGAATTTAGACTAACATAAAAAAACAAGGTTGTTTTGTTTTCTCTGCGTTGTTTGTTGTTGATTTTGATTTTGTTTTTGAGTGGTAATGGTAATTAGTTGAAGTCTTATACTCTTTAATTATTTTCATTATAACCCGCTATCTAAAGCTGCGGTATGAAGTGATGGGCGAGTCCTTCCGTTCGTTTGTTTTACGTTCGTTCGTTTGTTCTTCTTCCTGTCAAATTTTTGTGACAACAATTGCAAAATAAGTAGTTTTATGAGAAATATTGTCAGTCTGAATCACATGTGGTACGTTTGTAAAATTTCATGACTCCTCCGAATAAATTGTAAGGGTTGTCTTTGTGATAACATAGACATAGTCATATTTGCACACTATAATACACATCTGGGGGTACATTGTTTATGCGAAATTGCTTCAAAACCCCTAATTCAAAAAATATTCTGTACCGCTATAGCAATATATAAATCTGTGTAATGGTGAATGAAAACGCCATACCTTTCAAAGATGAACGTCAAACCATCTACGAAACACTTATCATATGTAAACTTATAGATTATCGTTGGTCATCTCAATGAGATTATTTTTCTCGCTTGAGCTGGTACGGCGAAAGTGAAAAAAACAATCGAGTTCCGATGACCAATGATAATCTGTTTATCGCTATTTTGCCTTTGACGACGTTGATGTTTACATTGACAAAGGCACGTGCTCCCTTAGTTTCTAGCAATAATTTTTCAGATAACTTTACTGTGCTGAGAAAGAAAATTATCGATCAGTAAGATCAAAGGAAAATTTCGTAAAATAGCGATAATGATCGTTATTGATGAAACGATATGTGAATGGTTGGTTATTATAGAATTCAAATCCAGTGGAAAGTATTTCATACATATTCAGGAAAATAAAAAATCAAATAATTCGACTTCCTAAGTTCTTCGAAAATATTCGGTCGGGAAAATGGGCAGGATATTTTTATTTCCATATGTTAAAGAAGGATTGTTATATGATCTATGAATTAACCTTGCAGAAAAATTAACGCTATGCGAAAACGGGTAATCAAATTTAAAGTTGACATATTGATGCTACGTATTTATGCATTTATGCATATTGAGTTAAAGACACATGACTAAAAATTCTTGCCTAAATGCTAAAGAACAAAAATACCGCACTCCAAAGGAAATTAAAAAACGGAAAGTCCTTTATAAAATGGCAAAATCATAAGCTCAAACACATGAAACGAAAGGAAAACAACTGTCATATTCCTGACTCGGTACAGGCATTTCCATATGTAGAAAATGGTGGATCAAACCTGGTTAATTTTAAAGCTGGCTAAACCTCTGAATTTTATGACAGTCACATTGAAAGCAGAGCTTATTGTTGAAATTAAACATTCATATCAACACAAGTAATACAAATTATATCACTGTATAAACTATCAGTTAAACTTGTTAAATGGTGTTATATTTGAATCCAGATTTATAATTAACAAGCTTAAAATGAAATTCAGTCAAAAAAAAAAAAAAAAAAAAAAAAAATTGACAGATAATAGTTATATAAGGGTATCAATCGAGTTAAATTTTGAATACATACATGCAGTTTTTTCACATACGTTTGATTCTAATTAGCGTGGCAGTTTTGTAAAATTAGGTATTTTGTATTTGAGATGAATTAGGTGAGGGCTTGAGAGTTTATGATTAGAAGTATATGTGTTATACTATCAACTACTAGGCGTATTTCATGCAGTTACTAAGGTGTTCAGTAGATATACAATATATGTACATTGTCGGAAAATATAAAATTTATTTGCATGAGCTTTATAAACAGGATTAAAAGCGAGTCTCGACGAGCTTTTGTCCTGTTTCGTAGCGAGTACAAATATATTTTCCGACAATGTGCAAATATTGTTTTTATCCTGCAATTAACACCCGACACTTGAAACTTTAAAAATGCAAATCGTGTTTCTTATTTTACAAAGAAATCGAAATAGTTTAAACGCGGACCGCGGACCGAATCAACTTGGATTTTCATCAAACTATGCAGTGGAGACAGTTCGAGACTGGTTGAGACTGAGTCGAGACTAGTCGAGACAGGTCGAGCCTTGGTAAAGACCATTTCAGACTACACCAAGATCATCAAGTACTGAATCAGACTAATTAAGTCAAGTCAAGAGCTAGTCGAGTACACATGAGTACAGTTAACTACAGTCGAGACAATGTCGAGACAATGTCGAGACTAGTCGAGTAAAATATGTGCTCGATTTTACTGGTCGAGCACAAAAACTGGTCAATTCAAACTCTAAGCAGTTTGTAGTGAGAGTCTAGATGCAGGGGTTCTTAATTTCTGCATTCTTTAAATTTTTAGGGCATATTCTTTAAATATGATAAAAATAAGAAGATGTGGTATGATTGCCAATAAGACAACTATTCATTACAGTTCAAATGAAATAGATGTACGCAATTATGGGCAACCGTACGGCCTTCAACAAGGATAAAAAAGAAAAGGCCCCGACATGAAAAATATGAAACAATTCAATAAGGAAAAACAAACGGCCTAATTTATAACACAACAATTTACAGAAACAAATATGACAGACATGAACCAACGACAAGCAATGAACTACAGGCTCCTGACTTGGAACAGGCACATAAAGAATGTGGTGGGTTTAAACATGTTTGTGAGCGCTCAACACTCCCCTTACCTGGGACAGTGGTGTAACAGCAAAACATAAGAACTATAAATATCAGTTGAAAAAGGTTTCACTCATCAGATCGATACAAAGCATAAAAAAACATGAAAAAAAGTACAGAGACCGGACGTGGTAGGGTATTAACCCTCCCCTATCCCTAACCACAAAAAAGACACTAGTACAGATATGAGAGTACTCGCAGTTACTGGCAGATAGTTCATAGTCAATAACAACTAATAACATAATCATTTATCTAAGACTAAATTACCAATCCGTACACATCCAACATCCAATGAATTTAGTGTAAAGATGTCATTAACAGTCAAGGAAAAACAGTGTACAATGCCAAAATATAAGTTTCGACATATTGTAGTACATTGAAAGTACATATATTAAATGTATAACAATAATATTTAGTATGGTTTTGATTTACTGATAACAAAATCAATATGTATGTCAATAAAAACTATATTGAAAGATTTAATTACACAATGTTGAATTGATTGGTAACCTTTTAGAATAAGTTTATTTAAAGAATTGATAAGTTTACCTGGATCGTATTTAAATTTTCTCTGTTAACAAAATCACCGTAAAATTTATGATGTGCTATTCCGTTCGAAATAAGTTAATAATAATGCTTATTCTGTAAACTTGTCATGCAAATGATTTTACAATTATACTTTTCTGTAATCAGATGATATCTTTATTTTGTACATCGATCATGTCTGTAATCATGCGGTATTTTATAACACAAATATTTTATTTTTCACTGTTATTCTTTAAACTTTTGCACCTCATTATTCTCTATTTTTTGTTTATTTATTTTTTTGCTTATTTTTAGTCTCTATTCATTATTTATCTTGACCATTATTCTCTATTTTATTATTTTTTTTTTTGCTTATTTTTAGTCTCTATTCATTATTTATTTTGACCATTATTCTCTATTTTATTATTTTTTTTGCTTATTTTTAGTCTCTATTCATTATTTATTTTGACCATTATTCTCTATATTTTTTTGTTGTTGCTTATTTTCAGTTTCTATTCATTATTTATTTTGACCATTATTCTCTATTCTATAAACCCCATTCCACCCTCTTTATTTTATGTCTTTTTACCTATTCTTTCTATTTCCATCAAAGTTTCATTTTCTTTGTTACTGAAAACAAGGATTTGTATAGTAAAACTTACTATACAAATCCTTGCTGAAAACAATAAATAGTAATTATTTCACTGAAAAAAGCACCTGAAATAACAAATTTAAAAAAAAAACAAAACTCTAGGATCTGGTATTGATTTACGGTAGGGTTGGTAAACTATACAATAAATTGTTCTAGAATTGACGAAACTCTGCTTGTGTGAATCACAGAGGCGATAATTGCAAAATTAATGATGGAAATACTACATATGATTTCGTACGTTTATCATAAATAAGTTATTTTGTTCCATACTAAAACGTTGACCTCAAATATATAAAGGAAGAATTCTGACAAGCGACTGGTAAGATTTTTGTATTTCAAACAAATATATGAAGACATGAATTGTGAATTTCTTTCTTTATCAGTTAGAATGTTATAAATAATATTTCATCAAATTATTTGGTATGCATTTAATTTCAATAATCTGGAAAAGATAAATGTATTGTTAAGGGCATATCCAGCTAACACATAATATTTTCATGATATTATTGACTGGTTATATATATGTTTGTCAAAAATATTTTCCAAAAAATATTTTATAGACATTTTTTTACATCAGAAATTATGCATGAATGATATTTTAACAATAATATTTCATCCCAATGTTTTATTGCTATAATATAAAAACATTTTTTTGTAAATATTTTTATCATAAATAAATAAATATTCTTTGCTTATGTTTTTAAAATGTTAAATCGACAGTTTTATAAATGAGAACAATTGTATGTTGAGGAGACATTTCTCTGCAATATTCAATCAATATCTGATGGACATTTTTATATTACATTTAATATATATATTTTTTAGATGTGTAAGAGAAATATTTTTAAAACATTTTTGATTAATATCTATGTAAAGTATAGGTTTGATGTATAATAAAATAAAAAATATAAAAATGGTAATATCTAATGAATATTTCAATAACATCATAACAATATATTTTTTCGATTTTATTTTAAAAAAATATTAGTTAAAGACTGTTTCATAAACGTTTTAAGATTATATGTTTAATAGATATTTGTAAGATGTATGATAGAAATGTTTTCCAAATGTTTGATAGTGATATTTGAGTGCATGAAGCACATGTTTGATATGAAAAAAGAAATATTTTATAAACATTTTTACATAATATTTCTTATTGATATTTGTAAGATGTACGACAAATGTTTTTCTAATGTTTGTAAGTGATATTTGTGTGAAGCCCATATGTTTGATATGAAAAAGGAAATATTTTTTATATAATTTTTTAATCAGATTAACATGAATGTCTCCTCATTTTTTATAGAAAAGTTTTGACAATTCTAATCTAACTTAGATGAAAATTACATTCAAGTCAAAAGAAACATTATCTAGCGAATAACGATTGTTTGAAGAGCATTGAGGACTCAGTAAAAAATCAAATGATAAATTCATACCAAATAGGACTACGATAATCTGTGCATAGAACTAGAAAATTCTTTGTATTTTGCCTCATGCAAAGTTTTTAAAACAGTGATTCAATGATAAAAATATATTATTGATATTTCATGCCAATAACGAAATATAAGCCAACATTGTGCCAACAATATGCCAACGTATTAGGTACTTATCTCCCCCCTTTATACCACATAATTAAAATTTTATTTTTTATAGTATTCCAACGTTCTAACAAAAAAAATGTGCTCTTCATTCTCTTTATCTAACATTTTTATATCTGTGTAGTCGTTTTAATATATTTACCTAAATGATTGAATAATTTTATGGACAAAAAAGAAATATTTAAAACCAGCCCAAAACAACAAATACAATTTGAATATATTTTTATTTTTTTCATCTGAATTGAAAGCAACAGATGATTGACATGAGTAATTTAACTTGCTCTTCAATCGGTAGTTGAGAAACTACTGTAAATATTATACAATTACTGTCTTTTGATGAGGTAAATGTGTAGTTTTATTGGCTTTTGAAAAACTGATATTCACTGAGGCCAACGGCCGAAGTGAATATCAGTTTTTCAAAAGTCAATTAAACCACATATTTACCGAAACAAAAGATAGTAATTGTTTTATTCCATATTCCGAGAGAAATGTATGTAATGGCAATTATTAACCAAAACCAATTGTACATCAATCGTTTTTTTACCAAAAAAAGTGCAGTTAAAAGCACGCGACGTTATGCGCGGTGAATATCCTTTTTCCGCAGGTGAATATGCTTATTTATTCAAAATCCCATTCATATAGAAAAACCTACTAAAGTTCTATCAATATGGAATAAATATCTTATATTCTATACCAATAGATTATAAGAGTTGAATTATAAACAATCATTTCTATGCATCAACTATTCATTAAAATGGGTATAAACAGATACGGTTGTAGACTGTATTTAAAAAACATTTGGTAGACATCAATAAAACATATCCTACACATAAAAAGAATATTTTGTCCAGATGTTTGAAAGATGTTGTCTCGATATTTTCAATTGACACTGAATAATATCAAAATTATGTTAAAATCAAGATATTTAAAAATAATGCTCTTTAAACATCCAGAACAAATATTTCCTGAAAATATGCTATTCACATGAGTAAAGCCAGACATATCACGTCAAAAACATGTTTTTGAATGATATTTTGGTGACATTTTGCAATATATTTTAAAAATATCAATAAAATATTTTTGTGCTACCTGGGTATATCCAACAGTCTATTTCTGACGGTGAGAATTTTTTCCCTTTAAGATATTTAGGCTATTTTTTACCTGCTTAAATCAAATAAGTGTAATAAAACATATACCTTAATGTGCTACTTTTTGAGTAAAATGAGGTCGAAATTTCAGGTATTTGCTCAAAATGCGGATTTGTGGAAAGACCTATTGTTTTTTTTCTGATTATTTTTTTTTTCTTCCGCCAAATTTTGTTCTTGCGATAAACATTTGTTTCGCAATATGTCGCTTAGATATTTGGTATATGATATCGAACAGTTTATGCGCTTTTGAAATTTACCCTGCGTAACCGAATACTTTTCTTTATAGGAGTTATCTCCCCAAACACTGTTTTTCTTGTGTCCACAACTCCTTCGCAACCGTAAAAGATTACGACAAATTTATTTTATAAAATTGCTCGTTATATCCTTGGCATGATTTGTCCAATTTTGACCGAAGCAATATGAACGCTCCATATGAGAGTTATTTCCCTTTTTGTATTTGAAATTTTAAAATGTATTTTAAACTGGAACACCATAAGTGATAGAGACCTAGGATCTTTTGATTTGAGGTCCTTGGTCCAAAAAAATGAAAATTAGGTCAAGGTCAAAGGTCAAGGTTATATTCTAATTTTTGAATTTGTCTTATTTTCCCTCATTTTCATTAACCTTATAAGATATCGACAAATTATTTTGTAAAAATTGTTAGTTGCGACATGTTGTAACTAAATAATTTTAGTTGAAAGGGTGCGTAAACAATGAATGGGAGTTTTAGCCCCTATCATATCTTAAATTATGTCTAAAGTGATATAACTTATTAACCATACATATTAGAGAGTAGGGTCTTTTGATTTGAAATCCTCAGTTTGTGACCTTGAACAATTGGTTTTTAATTATTATTATTATTATTATTATTATTATTATTATTATTATTATTATTATTATTAATTATTATTATTATTATTATTATTATTATTATTATTATTATTATTATTTATTATTATTATTATTATTATTATTATTATTATTATTATTATTATTATTATTTATTCGATTATTATTATTATTAATAATAATAACAGAGACATATGTATGTCTCTGTTAATGATAATTTGTTTTTAGTATTATTATTATTAGTAGCAGTATTGTGAAATCTTTTATTCGTAAGTGTGAACCATGATACTAAGTTGAGATGTAGTATTATTGCCGATGAGACAACTCTTCAACAGATTCCAAATGGCGTGGATATCCCCGTACGGTCTACAACGACGAATAAAACCCATACCAGTCAGCTATAAAGGGCATGAAAAAATGAAAAACAATTCAAACGAAAAAAATATTAACCTGATCTATGACAAAACAATGAACGAAACACAGATAAAACAGACATTAACAAATAACAAACACTGAATTATAGGCTCCTAACACGGGACAGAAAAAAAGAATGTACCATTGTCTTCCTCATCGTAGTATAATCGTATCAATATCATAGTAGAAGCTAATAAAGACGTTGTGAAATCAGGATAGTCACAGTGAAATCGTTGTAAGGTTGTAGCGAAATATTTCCCATTGGTTTTCCCGATTGCACCAAGTTTCCAATGCGATGCTTCTATATGATCGTGAAGACTTATTTGATCTTACATGTACCACGACCACCACGATCTTACTACGACTTCCAAAATTTTTCATAATTTCTGAGATCGTAGCGCGATCGTTGTCCTAGTGTAATGTTTATATTACCCTCCTTGTTTTAAAGTCGCAGTTCTTCTGTCCCAAGTCAGGGGCCTCTGACCGTTGTTAGTCTTAAATGTTTTTATAATTTAAGTTCATTTATATGTTTTGGAGTTTAGTGTGACGTCCATTTTCACTGAACTAGTAAACAATTTTATTTAGGGGCCAGTTGAGGACCACCTCCGGGTGCGGGATTATCTCGCTGCGTTGAAGACCCATTTGTCGCCTTCGGCTGTTGTCTGCTTTTTGGTCGGATTGTTGTCTCTTTAACATATTCCCCATTTTCATTCTAAATTTTATCTGATAAAAAAAAATGGTGAAATAAAGCTGAATTTTTATGTTATTTTTTTAACATGTAATTACTTTAAAATGTAGTGAGCATGTAGATGTTGATGTGTTAATGGCGATTTCATGTAATTCACATTATAATTATAACGATAATTGTAGATAAATACTGCATGTCTGTCAGTAAAAAATCAAATTATCATGGTGAAAATGTTTAAGTTGGCCATACTCTGTAATCGATAAAGGTAATTTATTCGGAGATTATCAGTCATTATTTCACATGGTTATTATCAAGCTGTTTTGATATTATTTGTGACGTCAAATATTTTACTTAAAATCTAAACGTTTGGAAATGTGGTTTTAATGTATGCCTTACAATTAATAATTCGTTTTATCAATCTTTAGTTTTTGGTGGAAGAAGACTTCAAATCTTCTGAAGGCCTATAGTGCCGACTTTAAAATCATTGAACCTCCGTATATCGCATTCGTTTCTGTGTATTACAATTTCATAACAACTTCTGATTCCTGACACCAATTTTTATACATGATTAAGCATCTGATTCATTTAATTTGTAAATTAAGATTGAAAAACAATCACTATCGAAAGTATGTACCCTTTTATTTATGTAAATTATTAGATTTCATCTCATCTACATCAACGTTATTTGTTTACTTGTAACCGGATGTTTTTACTATAGATATTTGTAGTACTCATGCGTGAATTTGGTATAAGGACAACTCGCCCTGTTTACATGTTAGCTCTTGGTTTGTTCTTTCCCCGTATAGTACGTTCGCCCTGTGTTCATTCTCTTTACTCTTATCAAGGATGTTTTATAATACGTCCTTGCATTTATCAAAAAATATTGATATTAAGGGTATCGTTACAAAACTCTAAAACACGATTTAGTGAAAATCACCTGTTCCTTATTTTGTCCCCAAGGTAGGACAATCGTGTTTAGCCAATCAAATTCTGTGTTTCTTATGATCTATTAATAAGCCAATCAAAAACGTTTTCTGTGAAGATTATTCTAACATGCTACATTTTGAACTTGTGTTGTTTTCATCTAGTTGTTAAATCGTGAACATGGCATGTAAATTTTCATCTGCAAGCAGGTTCTTACACAGCTTAAGGATAAAAACATGGCTGATTGACAAAGTTCAATGATGCAGTACTACCATAAAGATAATAAATAGGTTTTTTTTCACTTATTTATTGACATAGTACTTGTAACATATGATTTTTGTATCAATAAAATCATTTAAAGGACAATGTACTATTCTTTTTTCAAGAAAACCAATAAACAGGTTCGGACCCCCATCCCCCATTATGAGTGGTGTCCCTAAAACAAGGGGTCATTTAACTGATGAAAAAAAGAAAAAAGAAAATTTTTAAGATTTTTAACTCAAAAGTGGGAAAATATCATTATATTTGGAACAATTTTTCTAAACGAGGGGTCAAAATAATAAAGAAGATATAAGTTTAGAAACATCACAAAATTCTTTTGACATGTTTTGACCATTTAATACTTGATAGATGCATAGTTCTTGGGGAAAAGTTTCATCAAATAATATGATTATAAAGGTGCTCATTTTTTACAGTGGGTTGTTATATTCTTCCAATGAGTGCTGTTCCCAACCTGTTAAAGGTCCATCTTTGTGCATAATTCAAAATTGGAAATTTCAACAAGCATCTAATATTCTTACACAAGAAAATAAACCCTGATCTGCTAGCTACATGTTCATTTTCTACCGATTTAATAACTAGAATCATGCAAACAGACTTAAGGAAAAAGTCATGTAAGTTTATCATACAAATATGACACTTTTTCTAGACAATCCAGATCGTGCAAATTACTTCGCTCAAAATTGTACCCTTTAAAATTGTTGTCGCGCACTAAAAACCCCCATGGGAACTTTCAAAAGTTGGCGGGTATGTAACAACTTGAAGTCTGACTATTTTTATCCCCCATTTATGGGCATTATGTTTTTTGGTCTGTCCGTCCGTCCTGCTTCAGGTTAAAGTTTATGGTCGAGGTAGTTTTTGATGAAGTTGAAATCGAATCAACTTAAAACTTAGTGCACACGTGTTCCTTATGATATGATCTTTCTTATTTTACTGCCAAATTAAAGATTTTACCTAATTTTCACAGTCCACTGAACATAGAAAATGATTGTACGGATAGATAACACATTCTTGTTTGAAGAAAAAAAAGATAATCATAATGATAATGGAAAAAAAGCAGGCTGAGTTAGTGGGGCTGCTTTTATGGTAATTCAAGTTACCTTTTATTTATTTTCTTCCACCTCAGAACTACATGTATCAGCTCTTTGATTTATATGATGTTTTGTTGACAGTTGTATTTTCGTCATGTTTTGATATATTGCCATGGTATTGTTAGTTTTCCTTCGACTTATGATTTTTATTGTACCTTTGGTTTATAAAAAATGTTTCATAAATATATAAGTAAAGTATTAAAGCGGATAGCGGCTACAAATTGCGACTCAAGTACATGAATGACAATAACTTAATACAGAATGTAAATATACGAAAACAACTACTTTGATGTTTGTATGTTACAGAAGATGTTTGGTATTTGTCAACAACCTTATGCCGCACCCCTCCAAAATACACAAAGTAGTCAACTAATCATTTAGTCTTAGATGCATGGTTTTTTAGTAGTTGTTATTGGCTTTGAACTAGCCGTCATTAACTGCAAGTACTGTCAGATCTGTACTAGTGTCGTTTTTTTTATTGTGATGTATAAATACCCTGGCACGTCCGGTCTGTGATTTTGTGAGATGTTATCTGCTTTGTATTGATCTGATGACTTAAGCGCTTTTCAAATGGTTTTTATAGTTTGTTCTTATGTTGTGCTGTTACGAGACTGTCCTAGTTTAACGAGCCGGTGTGTGCATGTCCGAAGTTAGGAGCCTGTAATTCAGTGGTTGTCGTGTGTTGCTGCGTATCATATTTGTTTTTCTTTCATTGTTTTGTACATAAATCAGACCGTTAGTTTAATCATTTGAAATGTTTTAAATTTGTCACTTCGGGGCATTTTACAGTAGACTATACGGTATGGGTTTTGCTCATTGTCGAAGGCCGTACGGTGACCTATAGCTGTAAACTAATATGTCATTTGGTCTCTGGTGGAAATTTGTCTCAATGGCAATCATACCAAATCTTCTTATTTTTATATATGATAGTATGTATGTTTTGAATTCCGTGCACATAAGACGTGTTTCTCCTTATTTTCATTTGTACCGCTCGAAAAGAAAAGAAAACCCCCAAAACGTCAAAAATCTTTCATTTTTATACTTATATAGTTTAATTTTGGATGTAAAGCGTCTCCTGATTGGCTGACGTTATTTTGTTATCAGCCCATAGACATAATTTAGTCATGTGACCGTGACGTCATCAACGTTTTTTCATGGTTTTCTACGGTTTAAAATGGAATTTAGAATTAAATTATAAGAAATGACTGTAATATATTTTTTTTCTGTCTCTTCGAAATAACATAAAAAATGTGGTGCACACTGTAAATAACCCGCTACGCGCGTTATTCAGTGTGCACCACATTTTTTATGTTATTTCTTCATAGACAGAAAAAATATTACAGTCATTCCTTAAGGTGGTACCCAACACTTTCACTAAAATTAATTTGGCTCTTTTAATTTTCATAAAATTTTGTAAAAGTATTTACTTTGACAAAAATATCAAAATATCAAAAAGTTTGAGCCAACCGTTTTGTCAGAAAAATTACACTGGTTATATAGCAGTTTGACAAACACCAATTTTGATCATTGAGAAGCTTAATATTCCTTTTACAACACAACGTAATTAAAACGTTTAGCTGATTTTACAGAGTTACCTCCCTGTAGTGTTAGGTACCACCTTAAAGAAACAAAAGGGGTTAAACGGAACAGCCAAACAAAACGTTTTCTAATCTCAAACTCAATCATTTATTTAAGGAATTACTGTAATATTTTTCTGTCTATAATGAAATAACATAAAAAATGTGGTGCACACTAAATAACCCGCGTATCTGGTTATTTTAAAAAAGTGCACCACATTTTTAAAGCTATTTCGAATAGGTAGAAAAAGTATTACACTCATTCCTGATAATTCAATTCTAAATTCTATTTTTAACAGTTGGAAAGCATGTCACTGTTTGGCCCCAAGTTTATCAGCAACAATAGAGTCACGTGACCGTGAAAATTCAGTACAAAAACGGACGAGACAAACCTCATTTTTACTCACTAAATACTATTGTCGTAATAAAAACTTATTGATCCAACTAATCTTGAATATACATATTTTATTCTCGTCAAAACTTACACATCAAATAAAAGTCCCTTTATTCTTTATTTTATCTTCAAACTTGGAGTTTGGGTGAAAATAGTCAAGTCTCCTGATCGAAAAATCTAAATATTTACGAGGAAACTAAAAATTATGGGCTGAATTTAAATTTAATAAAGCATCTCATTAAGACAAACACTCGATATGAATATCTCTGCAATAGAATGTTGGATACGCAAACATCAAGTTATTTTCAAAACGAAACGGTGGTTTTTATGCCGATTTATACAAGTGGTTATCTCCCCTTAATATCACCAGCCAAAAATAAAAACTCAGCAAAATGCATAAAAATTAAAAAAGGAGTTTACTTTACAAAAATTAGAAAGAAAATAAACGAAACTCGATTTACACCTATGTTATGATAATATAAAGAAGAGATACTTCCCTATTTTTCAGAGAAGGACTAAATGTAAAAATTAAAAGACAAAATATTAGTAAAAAAAAAAAAACAATTCAGAAATGTTGATAATGGCACCTTCATGTAAAACTAAAAACCTAGCTATATTGAAAGATCTGGCTGATGAAATATACTGTGTAATTTTTATATGTGGGATCATTCCAAGCAGAATTTTTTTAAACACTGTTAATTTTTAATGCAATAAATTATATTTTATACAATTTGAATATAAAAAAATATCTGAAAATTGGTATAATAAATAGTATGATCATATATATTTTATATTCTATAAAGTGTGCAAGTGTGACCAAGAGTCACAATAACTTTCTTCAAATCAAGAGACCCTTTAAACTCATGCCTATATGTTTCATAGTTGAACAGTAAAATACTGCCTAGAAAATATCCTACAGAAAAGGGATTTATAAGTTTTATACCAAAAATATTGACAGCAATTCTGTAAAAAAAAATATGCTTTAAATTATAAGTGAAAGTGACACAATTTTGAATTTAAGAATCATTATTATTGTAAAATTAAACTATTAGATTAGATTGCACAGTAGCCCTTTGTCTTATTTTTCAGGGTATTTTATAGATTATGAAAGTAAACTTTTTGGAAAAAATGGGGCTTCTTCTCTTGAACAGGTTGCTGTATCAGCTGCTTTACATATTTATAAACAAAGCATTGTATATATACTTTGCCTGAATACTAGTAATTGGAAATGAAATGAAATTGGTGGGACAAATCTTGTGCATTTTACTTCAATAATGATCAATGATGATTTAATTTGACAAGAATTTGCCATCTGAATAAATTCAATTTTGTAAGAACACATCTCTCTGAATTAGCTTCTTGTTTGGCTTGATAAGCTAGTTTTTGCTCTTATTACTGTAGCTTACTAAGTAAAGAGATTATAATATAAGCAAGATTTTCTTTTATAAAATATGAATATAATTAACTGACCTTCATTTCCTTTTTTCATATTTTTTTTCCTACAGAATTTTCTTTGCAATGCATTTTCTATTGCTATTTTTGTGCTTTTGTATATCCATACAGTAGGCTATCAATAATTTGTCAGATCTGTCAGCATTTTCCAAGACGTTCAGCTTTAAACGCAATAAAGAAGATCTTTGTTTGTTGTTTCACTTTTCCAATGTGTAAATTTTTACTATGTACATGACCCTGACACATACTTTGTTATAAACGTTACATGACGTATGTTGAAAAAAGAAAACAATGTCACCGTCAATTTGTGTAGGGATCAAAAGGGGTTTTAGTTACTTTAAAATACAGGTATCGTATGGAATTGTGAAAATCCACAACTTTTAATCAAAATTTCATTCATGTCTTTAATAAAATCAGTATTTTAGAACACTTTGAAACAGGTACAATGAAAAGAAGCTAAACTTCACTGTTTTGAAGTAGAATCGTAGCTAAAACCAGATACAAATTGACATGGCTAGTGGTCACTAAAATTGATGTACATGTATAAAAGTAAAAAATGATGGCTTCAAAGGAGTGTATAAATTTGAAATAGGTTTCCCGGTTTCGTTTAAGATTATAACCGTTCTTTTCTGTATTTGGATTTTTTTTTGGCGAACAAAAAAGATGGCTATTTTTTTTATTTTTTTTTTTAGAACGGACTAGGATAAAGGAATAGCAATAACAAGCTATTTTTTGTAATGTTTGTATGTCGTAAAGAAATTATATTGGTCACAAAATCTACAAATTTTAAAATTTGATTATAATAAAAGCATGACAAGTTGCAAAAAATTCTTAAAACGTCAATTGTTTAGCCGATTGATTTGGCGGACTTTTTGACGTTACGGACAACTGTAGAGCCACCTAATTAGTTCCCCCTGCTATTGTTGCTGATAAAGCTTTACGACAACGGACGTTTCCAAGGACTTGCTTTCCAACTGTTAAAAAAAAACCGTTAAAAAGCCAATCAGAAGACGCTTTACATCCAAAATTAAATTGATCAAAAATGAATCTCATAAAAAGTAAAATAACAAAAAAATCCGAACTCCGAGGAAAATTCTGAACGGAAAGTTCTTGAGCAAAAGGCAAAATCAAAAGCTCAATCACATTAAACGAATGAATAACAACTGTCATTGCTGACTTGGTACAGGCATTTTCTAATGTAGAAAATGTTGGATTAAACCTGGTTTTATAGCTAGCTAAACCTCTCACTTGTATGACAGTCGCACAAAATTCCATTATATTGACAACGAATAACCCATTTTCTCTAAAACTCAACTGATTGAAACTTTACTTGACCAGTAGATTATTTTTTAAAACCAAACTGTGGTTCACTCGTTTCTAGATATTTTTATAATGTAGAATTTGCACGCCACCCTCTGAGTTTATTATTAAAAGTACCAGATTATTCTTTTTAAAATTTTACATGAAAGATACAAAGTATTGCCGAAATTTCATGAGTTTATAAGTAGTCAAATCGCACACTCTACGTGCACGCAATATCGATGTGCAGAAAATTCGATTATCT
The DNA here is from genome assembly GCA_037788925.1 of Mytilus galloprovincialis. Lineage (NCBI taxonomy): Eukaryota > Metazoa > Mollusca > Bivalvia > Mytilida > Mytilidae > Mytilus > Mytilus galloprovincialis. The sequence goes on along the minus strand of CM075342.1, from coordinate 44,057,611 downwards.
ATTAAACCTATTAGACAGTGACATTTAGACAATACTAGAACACACCCGTATATCGCGGGTCCGTGACTGAATTAAAGTATATAACTATGCGCAAGCCTTATTTAGTATTAGTGTTGTCATCTGATAGTCATGCTGATTATAAGATACACAGTTTTCTCTGCTTTCAAATCTTTCTGTTTGAACCCGTCGAACTGGAACTTATCAATTATTGATAATATTAATTACTTGGAAAACAAAAGGTCCTGGAATGGAGTATTTTTAATCAACAGCATTGTCCTATATTAGTTATAAATATTGAATTCTTTGATTCGCTGTTTTACGTCATGCCCGCTAACAAATTGAAAACTGTACCTTTAGTCCAGATTTTTAGTATTCGTATTGTTATCTTAGAAAGTCTAACTGATTAAAATACTACAATAGGTAACAATTTGACAATTAAGTAGTGTCAACCCTGTGATTATGACCCGTGTAATACTATATAGCATATTAATCCTGAATACACCGTTTGGTGGTGCGCCTGTCAGATGCGGAACGTACATATAAGGTAATCGGTAACAGGTGAATATACTATTGGTATCGGTATCGGACTCGACCCGGAACTTCTTAATTATTGGCAATATTAATTACGTGGAAAACAAAAGGGCCTGGAGTGGTGTAATTTTTAATCTACACCTTTGTACTATATTAGTTAAATATAAAGTTGAATTCTTTGATTCGTCGTTTTTACGTGATGACGGCTGACAAATTGGACCTCGTAATTTTAGTATTATAGATACGTATAGTGTCTTGAAATATGAAATTTATTTGTATGAGGCTTAGAAACGGGGGAAATGCGAGGTTATACCGAGCATTTCCCCTGTTTCGTGCCGAATACAAATAAATTTAATATTTCAAGACACTATACGTATATTGTTTTTATACTGAAATTGATAAAAAAAAAAAAAAAAAAAAAAAATAAAAAAAATATGAAACAAATATTATTAAAAAAAAGTGTTTGGAATTTCCCCCTTGGGGTACCATTTTGGGGTATTTCCCTATGAGCGTAGTCTAGGCGGTAAAACAATGACAATTTAAGGAATTAGAAAGGGAAAATGAAGTTAATTAATAACATTTGATAAACATGGTATATAAATTACCAATTTGAAGACATAACAAGTTTAAATTCATAAAAGTTTGACCATTGTTACTACACGTTGTCATGGTTGTGACGTGACGTTGTAAGTAGGCGGGGCTTATAGGTGAGTTGAGGTCATTGACGTATAAAGCTAACGTTTATACGTATAGCTTTATCTGTATAGTAAAATAGCTGATTGCAGTATAAAACGTACCAATAGTTTACCGATTCATTGGCATTTAAAATAATAAAATGCCGATTTCCGTGTGCACGCTACCTGTTTCCGGATGAACCTTCGTCAGTGACCGACGTAAAACGCTGTGAGAAAAAAACCTAGCTAAAACAATAAAAACCTTCAATGGTCATATTGCCTCCAAGGGTTGCAACATTAGTTTTAGTACAGTAACTTGAAATTAAAGACAAAATAAAACATACATGTTACAAAGGCTATTATACTCTGGCATTTATAAAATATATATATAAAAAAAAAACAAAAAAAAAAACACCAAAAAACAAAAAACTTCATGGAAAATTCAAAACGGAAAGTCCCTTAACAAATGGCAGAATCAAAAGCTCAAACATATCAAACTAATGGAAAACAACTGTCATATTCCTGACTTGGTAGAGGCATATCCTTATGTAGAAAATGGTGGATTAAACCTGGTTTAAATGGAGGCAAGCGGATTTCTTTATCAGCCCCGCCCCGGATCCATTACATTGTTCTGAGATCATTCTTACATGTAGACCAAAAGTAAAGCTTGTTATACATTTAGTTCAATATCTTACGAAATAAAGTATCGTTAAATTTATTTTAACAGAAATTATTAATGGTGGAAACTATGAAGAGAAAGAATGACGTTGCAGTATATTTCAGTTCGTCATCAAGTTCAGTATTTCGTGGTTCCTCGGGCTTGATCGATGCTCTTCAACCACAATTTATGGGAAGAGGTAATTATATGAAATTCTTGAAATATAGTTGTTTAAGAAATAGATCAGATCATCATTTTAAGAGTTCTAGAGTAGAAGCGGCTCCAATTCATAAACACAATAATTCGTATATCGGTTTTAATTCCAGGAATTTGCCGTGATGAACCACTGTCTCAGTCTGGTAAAAGAATTCAGCTCTTCAAAATGCTCTGTTTGAACGTGCTGCCAATATTAGGCCTCTGGGCTTATACGGTTTATACCCTTGCTGATAGTGTAGGCTTCAGGGAAGAGTATTACAAGGTAAAGATAAAATATTGTGTGTACACAGGTTAAATAAAAGTGTTGTTTGAGAATACTTATTAACTAAACATATTCCTTAAGATACAATAAGAAAAACTATAAAACAGATTTCTGATTTTGTAAATTAATATAACCTGTTAAAATTACGATATCGAAATACAAGGTCCAAAGAATACAAATTTAGAGTACATCTTTTTTTTTATGAGTTGTATGTGAATGTATTCTGTAAATAAACCTATTTTCGTGTATAGTATATTTTGCATTTACTCTTTCTAAGCCTACTACTAAGTGATTTTTTTTTCGCGATTTTTGAATTTACGCAATGTACATGTAGTCAAATATAGAAGATCCAAGTCTAAGATAGGCGTGACGATTTGTATTCACGTTACTTTTGTACTCACAAAAGTCTCGATATCAAACCGCTCGCAAAAAATAGAACATGTATTCTAAATCTATTTTCAGAGACTATCTGCACTATCGATATTTTTGAATTTACTCAATGTACATGTAGTCAAATACAGAAAGATACAAGTATAAGATATTCGTGAAAATTTGTATTCACGTTAATTATTTTTCTACTCGCAAAAGTCTCGATATCAAACCGCTCGCAAACATTAATTGGTGTTCAGTACGTGAATTTAAATATATTTTCAGAGACGATCTGCACTATCGAGATTTTTGAATTTACGCAATGTACATGTAATCAAATATAGAAAGATCCAAGTCTACGACATTCGTGAAAATTTATATTCACGTTATTTTTGTACTAGAAAAAGTCTCGATATCAAACCGCTCACAAAAATTAATTGGTTTTCAGTACGTGTATTCTAAATTACGGAAGCCGTAAGGGGACACACAAAACATTAGAAAATATTTTTTTTAATTCGAGATCACGATAAAACATTACCGTTTTACCGAGATCTCGATAAAAAATATATCGTTATTTCGATAAAACGAAATTGTTATATCGAGATCTCGGATTATTAAATCGTTTTCTCGATTAATTATATCATTATCTCGATTTATTATATCGAGATCTCGGATTATTATATTATAATAAATATATATGTTTTGGTATTCAGGTCGTCCATACATTAAACCAAGGAATTTCTGTTAAAAATAGTTAGGGAAATCCACTAGTTTATTCTCCGAAACTAAAAAAATAAATGAATCAAGTTAAAAATTTTAAAGAGTGCTTTGAATTTTTGTTTCTGATATTAATTTGAATATTTGTAAGATAACATTTAAATGACGAATTCAGAAATACAGATTCGTTTTATCGAGATAACGATATATTTTTATCGAGATGTCGATATATTTAACCGAGATAACGATTTAATAACCCGAGATCTCGTTTTAATAATCCGAGATCTCGTTTTAATAAATCGAGATAACGATATAATAATCCGAGGTCTCGATATAACAATTTCCGTTTTATCGAGATAACGATATATTTTTTATCGAGATCTCGGTAAAACGGTAATGTTTTATCGTGATCTCGAATTAAAAAAAAATATTTTCTAATTTTTTTTGTGTCCCCTTACGGCTTCCGTACTAAATCTATTTTCAGAGACGATCTGCACTATCGAGATTTTTTAATTTACGCAATGTACATGTAGTCAAATATAGAAAGATCCAAGTCTAAGATAGTCGTGAAAATTTGTATTCACGTTATTTTTCTCGATATGAAACCGCTCGCAAACATTAATTGGTTTTCAGTAAGTGTATTTTAAATCTATTTTCAGAGACGATCTGCACTATACTTCAGCATTGATTTAGGAAAACTGGTACATCGCCTCCAAGTTGAAAGAGATATGAGTGTCCTTTATTTAAGCGCCATTGGACCAGAAACCAAGTCATTTCTTCTATCCGAGTACACGAAAACAGATGACGTTATACTGGAATTGACCTGGCCAAATGACATCGACAATTTAAATGTTATGTTTTTGTCAAAGGAAAATTTTCTGGCGTTTCTTCAAGAGCATCGACGGGTCCTCAATCCAAACGTTCTATCAATCCAAAATGAAATAGATTTCTATTCAAGAAGCATTGATACAATAATATTATGGCTGTATAATACCATCACTGAATCGAAATTTTCTCTCATCTGGAAATTACTGGTAGCATATCAGAAATTATCAAGTGCTAAGGAAAACCTAGGGGTCGAACGTGCTCTTGGTACAATGTTTTATGCTCGAGGAGGATTCGAATCGCGTACTTACTTTGAAAATTATAACTTGAGGTTACACAGCTTTCGTGCATACATGAGGAGTATTGGAATGTATTCTACTGTTGTGGATGAAATTTATATTAAGAACGTAGAAAACCTTCCCATTAATTTTTCATCCACAATAGAATATTTTAGAGCCGAAATTCAATTGACAAACTCCACCATTGCTGCCGTAGACGTACGAAAAGCGCGTTTCTTTTTCGATAACATGACAATATATCTAGATACCCTATTCAGCGTTCAGACAGAAATGGGCACATTTGTAATATCAAAATTTAATAACGAAATTGATGACCTAACGCAGCAACTCGCCATAAACGCCGTACTTCTAGTTATCGTTATTCTTGTTTGTCCTGTTGTCATCATAGCAACAGAGAGCTTAACTAGCAGCATACAGACATACGCGCTTACTTTGGTTGATAAAACCAAAGAGCTCACGAAGGAAAAGAAAAGGACGGATGGATTACTATACCAAATGGTACCAAGACAGGTTGCCGATATGCTGAAAAAGAAAAAGAAGGTTGACGCTGAGTTTTTCAAGATGGTCACTGTTTGTTTCTCTGATATGTATGGGTTTGACAGGCTAACTGTCGATCTTACACCCATGGAGATTGTTGAACTGTTGAATGCATTGTATAACACAGTAGATGATATTTTAGATGATTTTGATGTTTACAAAGTGGAAACTATCAACGACTGTTATATGGTTGCATCAGGTTTAAACTTTATAGCTTCATAAATTTTTAAAAGACATTGTTTTATTTTTATTTGTAGAAAAACAAACCAATCAGTATTTTAAAAATGTTCATCCCATCTAAGAAATGATAAAATGTAGATTTGTTGCTGTTGCATATATATTTAACATGAGCTTTTTGCTTTTTACATATTTGAGTCTATAGTTGTGTATTAGTTTTTTGTTTGATCTCATAATTTGAGCAACTATTATATTTAATTAAATAATTTTGATCATTATAGGATTACCAAAACGAAACAAAGACCGCCATGCATTTGAGATAGCAGAGTTTGCCCTCAATATGCTTCGTACTGTGTCTGTAATGAAAGTTTTGTCCAGTAACAGATCTATTCAGTTGAGAATAGGGATTAATTCAGGTAAACTAACAAAACTTAGTAATATGTATTCTTTAACTCTCATTTTCAACACGTGACATGTAATTGGTGTGCTACGTGTTTTTATGAAAATATAGTGGAATGCTTATCTTATCTTTATCTTATTTATTACATTTGGCCACTACGAAATTCGATTTTACGTAGTGCACAACGCGCAGTATGTTTCCCCAAAAGGAAGTGAAACCATAAGAGTGTTTGGATTGTATTTATGTTTATATGTGCTACTATAGTTATATTTGAAGCCGATGTGGAAGTTATAATCATATTGCGTTTATCAACTTTCATTTTAAAATCATAGAATTGAAATGAACTTTAATGAGGTTTTCATACAATACCTTTTTGGGATTACAGCTAACGTAATAGACAACTTTCGATTTCGATGCATTTCCGTCAAAAACTCTGGTTTTAGTGATCATCATTTGTGCGTTTAGGGGGGCATCGTCACTTCCGCTCCAATGTTGAGCTAGTGGTTGAAAAACTATAATTCTATATTGCACGAATTATTCGGCAAATTAAATTCTCATAATTGACAATCAGCACTGCTGTCATTAGGGAATTGTGATTAGGTACTTACAAAACAAATATTATTTCTAGTTTATTCTGCACAATGACGATCACGTAGACGCTTGATAAACGTTAATAGTGCAGGGATACAGGCGATCCCCTCTATCTGGGAAATGACGTCATAAAGGCGCGTCTAATTGACGAGTTTTTTCCGGTGACGGATGAACTCGAAAGTGGTCTATTTTTCCTTTATCTTAATAATTTATTGTTGATTATGACTTGTATTCAATTAACGACTACGTGGTATTGGTTTTACTCATTGTTGAAGGCTGTGCGATGACCTATAGTTGTTAATTTCTTTGTTATTTTGTCTCTTGTGGAGAGGTGTCTTATTGAAAATCAAACCACATCTAATCTTTTTGGTTCTAACATTATTAGGTCCATGTATGGCTGGAATTGTGGGAACATTGATGCCACGGTACTGCTTATTTGGCGATACAGTCAACACTGCATCAAGAATGAAGGCATACAGTGAACGTAAGTTAAAAACAACTTTAATCCTTTTCTTATTTATTGTATTTTTATTTTCCAAAAATATATTTTAATATTATCTCAGACATTTTATTGTGACTTTCCGTTTGTAAGTGACAATAATCTAACAGCACCGGTATACATGTATCATTATCTGTATAGTTACATAATACAGGAACCATTCGCAGTTTCCTCACACTGGAATGAGAACAAAGGGATTTATTCCAGCTGTTGGCTCTAAATGGAGTATTATATATCTATCAGTTATTACACTTTTCTAGAGCTTGCGTAATATAGTGCTATTTTTACGTAATTGGTTGCTACTTTAAAGAAATCTCTTTGGAATATCGGTGTCATAGAAGACATTGTAAACGTTCCTCTTGTAGTGGCAACATTCCCGTCCTCCATTAAAACATTATGACTGAATGCGACTTATCACCGAATTTTACCTGCCTTGAGCAAAACTGAAATACCAAAAATATTTTTGAAACAGCATCTCATTACTTATATCCTACATATTTGAGAACATAGGGTACTTTGTAATGGAAACAACTGATCTTTTGTTCTTTTCCACAAAAGAAATCAATACGCTACGTAGTATCTGCTATGCAGGTAATAATGAATGTACTATTACATGTATACTGTATGCAAAATTTATATGGCTTTATCATTAAGTAGTTTTTTTTTTCAGCAAATAAAATACATATCAGTTATTCTACATATCAATTGCTTCGGAAGACGAAATCGTTTACTATCAAGAAAAGAGGAAACGTTTCAGTAAAGGTAGTATATATTGAAAGTATATTGTAAGAATTAAAATGGCTTACGAAAAACGAGACTGGGAATTACGGAAGCCATAAAAGAACATAATTATACAAATAAAATAATTAATATGAACATAAAAAGACGAGGTATGATGGTCAATAAGACATCCTATAGTACAAAAGAATTCAAATGAAGTGAATGTCAGTTATACACCTTATCGCTATTTGTCGCCATTACTGGATACCACACAGGTTCCCGTAAAATTTTGACGTCATAAAACAAAATATCTGACGCCACAATGGAAAAGTGATTGTTGTATGACGTTAGAAGTTCAAGCGGCCGGGTCAGTAGGGATTAGCGATAAGGTGTATTATAGGCCATCGTACGTCATACAACAATGAGTAAAACAATACTGATTGACGGCTATAGGCCACATACCACAATTAATTCCTCTATCAGTTCTTTATAACGTTTTTGTCATTAAAAACATTGCACAATGCACTTTTGTCAAATTTTTTGTGTGTGTAATGTATAGTACTAGTCCAAATATACATCTAAAATTCAGAAAGATTGAAGCAATCGCTTTTACAAATTAGCCAATACACATCCATACCCCTATTGACAAGTCAAGAGATGTAAATATAACCTTTTTGCACTTGGTCTAATCACTCATTCCATATCAAAATCAGTTTAAATTCAACATCCAAAAATTTAGTTCACCTCTCTTCTTTCATTTCCACCCAAAAAAATCTAAGAAATGAGTGAGGAAGGGAAAAACAAATTAAGGAAAAATACACTCTAATTAAAAGGAACTCGAAAAGCGGGGCCTTTAATTGTGGTCTTGGGCCTATAGAAGGCTCTCACAATCTGAATTATGTTTGTAACATTACTTTGATTTTATCTAAATTTTGTTTATTTTGTTTTTCAATAGGGAAAAGGTGATATGAGAACATTTTGGTTGATGGGAAAAGTTGAAGATTTTGGCACAGTTGAAATTGAAGCAGACATAGAACCTAACCCAAAAGCTATTGATATCACTGACATGCCTGGAGAAATCGCATCAGTTCAACATCACTCGTCCGGTGTCTATGTAATGCCCGGATGTTCTGCGAAGGACGAAAAATCTTTTGGGTCGAATACTAGCCACGGTGACGTAAACAAAGAGGATCTTCCGGGTGAGATCACAACAATAGAAAGTCCAACATACAGTGCCTCTCTTCAATACCCAATGCCAGGTAGACAACCACAGCGAAAGAAACCAATACTGAAAAAGACGACAACTAATCCTAATATTGAAGTCATCAACGAGAAAGAGACAGAGCATAAAGCCCCGGATGTCCGTGAGAAAACATAATTTTATAGGTCAGCGATTGTGCAAAGTTCAAAATTACCTATTTTGTTGTTGAATTTGTTTTAATGTATTTAAATCATCTCCTGTGAGTTAATGTATCTATCTATCTATCTATCTATATTATTAAACGAGAAGACCTGATTTTGTGTGTCGCTTCTCTTCCTTCCACGATAGATTAAAGAACATGCCGCTGTGTTCTATAGGTAAAATGCATAGTCGCATATGTCATCCATTCTTATGATTATTCAGATAGAGTTATTTTTTGAGAAAAAACGACAAAAAAGGAGTCCGGATATTAATTCCGTCATCAGACTGACTTTTAGTCGTAGATAAGACTTCCGGTTTGGCACATGCACCAGTACAACCAATCGTATGATAGATAACAAAAATAGAAAATAAATAAGCCAATCAGAGCGTTCTCCATATCATGGTGTTTAGATCGCAAGAACCACAACTATTATACCTCATTAGAGGATAGGATAGTTATTTTTCGCGTTTATCTACATGTTAACTACGATTATACTACTTTAATATATAGAGATTCTGTATTCTGTCTACTGTTTTCTTTGAAATGTTTACTATTCAAGGGGGTCATACCAGTTGCATATATATTAGAAAAAAGTAAAACATGTTGAAACAAGAATATGTCCATATATAGTACACGGATGCCACATCGGCACATTATTTACTAAAGTTCGAGTTGATTGGACTTAAACTACCTCGACCAAAAACTTTAACCTAAAGCCGGGACAGGCGGACGGACGAACGATCGAACTAACGCACCGATGCACAGACTAGAAAACATAATGCCCATAAATGGGGCATAACAAATTTATTGTTGAAAGTGAATCCGAAGGTAGTGATTTGGCAAAAATATTGTTAAAGTGAATTTGCAGGTAGTGATTTGGCAAAAATGAAAGTAGGGTAGAGATTAGAGGGAGGCAGGACCTTTTTCTGGACATCGGGATCGGGTGTTTTTAAGCTTGGGATTTTGGGATTGATCCTTACGGGATCCGGGAATAAATTTTTCGATTTCGGGATTTTGGGATATGAATTTCTTTAAATTCTGCATCTCGGGATTTCATGTTTTAAAGTTTTAGTATGTGATAAATATGATATGCGAAATTTATTCAAATAGGCGAACATGATTTAAACAGCTATTCCCTCTTAATGTATACAATAAATGAAAATAAATATTATATATTCAAACAACTAAAGTGTTATGTTTGTACGTCTATAGTTTAGTTTATTAAGTCAAACAGGGGAGAAATTTTACAAAAAAACAAAATAAAAAGGAAAGAAAAAAACATACTTTTCCTTTCATAATACTTTAATAATGTTTTCATAGAAGTACTATGCTTACGAAATAGAACGCCATACGTTTGATTTGTCTTCACCAGACTCGTCAATTGCAATTGAATTATAACAATTGCAATATATAAAAGTTGTCAAGTATAAACTAATTCGAAACCCAAAACTTAAATGAATCGGTAACACGATTCATTCTTGAAGGTGTTACAACGACTGACAAAAACACGCATATTAATTAAAGCAAACGAAAAGTCTGTAACTCTGATCTTATTCTGCGTTTAGGCAAATTTTATGTCGACCTGCTTGTAACCAGAACAGATGAATAATACATGTATGTACCTAAAAGTTGAAATATACACCAGGTGCTCCTTTTTAGTAACTGTTAATGAATTACAGCCATATTCCTTCTTTAACATACATATACATATACATCACGGAGAATCATCTTTACAACAAATAATTGACTGCTATACCTCTATTTTTGACATTTTTCCAATCATGCCTAATGGGGTTTTTTAAAACACATTGTTATCAATATCATGGAATCTTATAGGACCGTCATAAAAGCAAGAGGTTTTGCTATCTATATAACCAGGTTTAATCCACCATTTTCTACATAAGAAAAATGCCCGTTCCAAGTCAAGTGTGTGACAGTTATTTTCCATTCGTTTGAAGAGTTGCAGCTTTTGATTTTGTCATTAAAAAAGGACTTTCCGATATGAATTTTCCTTTGATTTCGGTATTTTTGTTATTTTACTTTTTAAATGTAAAGTTAAAGGACAATGTTAGCTTCTTTTGTTACTTTATTCATATAAGGCCGACATTATACAAGAGCTGACTAGGAAGAATGAAAAGAAGCTAGCATTATCCTGTAACTTTACATTCCGTTAAAAAAGATAATGTTCTCACTAAAATATTCAGTTTTGGGACCTTGTTGAACCCATCTTTTCCATCGAACATGTAAAAAAGGATATAACAGATACAGTTAAGTCTGCCTTATGTCTAAACTAGACGTTGGCAAAGAGTGTCGGTTGAAAACAAAAGTTTACGACAAAGGAGATCATTTAAGCTTCCAAATTTTGAACTTTCCATTTATATGTAGCAACATTCAAGCATCGCCTGCCTCTGGTTGACAAATATCCCAGTTGATATGATATTCCAGATGCTTGCTTTCTTGGAAAGACGGTTGCTTCTTATATAAAAAAAAACATGAAATATAAATTGATGTCAACCCGACGATTCTTACATCGTGTTTGCTTTTTAATAAGCTCAAAGTTGTTAACAAATCTGAAGAATGATAGTTATTTGAGTAAGAAGAATACACAGTTACTATGATAGCTTTATTGAATATCAGCACCTGAGATCACCCCCAGTTTTTGGTTAGGGTTCGAGTTGCTTAGTTTTTAGTTTTCTATGTTGTGTCTTCTGTACTGTTGTGTCTGTTTGTCTTCTCTCATTTTTAGCCATGGCTTTGTCAGTTTATTTTCAATCTATGAGTTTGACTGTCCCTCTTGTATCTTTCGTCCATCTTTTATTTGATGTAGAATAGTCAATAGATGTCATTTTCTCATAGTTTTAGTTTGTGTAATATATCGATAAAAATAAATAAAAAAACAACAAGTTATTAATTTCAGGAGTCTGATGCGGTAATTTGTATATTGATTTAAATTATAAATCTCTATAAAAGTAACATTACATTGCAGACTTGTAAATTTTTCAAAGAAAATAATTATATAAAATATCTCTGGTCAGAGAGTTGCATTTTCCAACTTTAAATTTGGTTTAGATCCACTTAGGATTGAAATTAGGATATATGAAAGTATGTGCTGTGATGTTTTCATCGGTTTATTTGAAATCTTTGTTTTTATATTGGTGACGATTAAATGAGAATTCAAATGAGAAACAGGGCCAATTCAAAGCCCAATATGCATTCCTGAAGATTCTAAAATAAATTTGGTTTATTTCTACGCAAGTTATTAACTTGTACACGCAGAAAGAATGCACGAAACCGTTCAGTTGCAAATTTTTGAAAAAAAGTGCATAGTTATCTCAAAACTTTTTGAAAAATGATAACAATTTTGAAGAAAAATAAACTGCAATTTTCAGTATTTTTAATGAAATCAGGTTCCTGTCCAGAAATATAGTTTGTCAATTAGTCTCGGAAGAAACACTAAGTATTTCGTTCTATTCTTTATTGCTACTTTTTGTGATAACTCAAGGCCAATACCAATATAACTAACTGTATTACATATTTTTATGCGCCAATATCTTAAACCATTGAGGAAAATTGAATCTTGTTGACTTTCCAGACAAAATAAAAAAAATTCAATGTAAGCAAAAAGAACGACTTTAGACTTGTTGAATACTGTACTTTAACCTATAAGGGTTTTTCTTTTATAAATTGTGACTTGGATGGAGAGTTGCACTCATATCACATCTTCTTGTACCTATTCAAAAATTACAAAATATTATTCATTCCCATCAAATATCCAGCAGTATGATTGTAATGATAAAGTGTTGAATTTATTGAGTTTACGTGTATATAGTTATTCAAAAACTGGAGTCAAATTTAGGAATTGATAAGTATGTGGTATTGCTCATTTCCTTGATCCATGCAGGTAAATTGTAGTCCAGTGATCGTCGTTCGATACTGTCTGTGAGAATAGTTTTCATTGAATATTATGAAATTGGATGACTGGTTTCTCTCTAAAAATTATCTTCCTTTTGTAGCGTACTATCCGGTCTGATTTTTTTTATGTTAATTTTATTATTAAACGGTGGTCTTTATTTGTTTACATCTATTTGCTTTTTTCTCAATCGATTTATGAATTTCGAACATTGGTATACTACTGTTGCCTTTATTTTGATCTTGGCTTATACATTTCTCATTGGTAATCATATTGTTGCGTAAAATATGAGACAGGGCTGAATATGTTTCTGATACTCAAGCCCAATTCGTTGTGTATACATGCTAGACAAAAAAAGTATATTTATCAATCGATATATGAATCCAGAATGTTTGTATCAATAAATCTTTCGAATGTTTAACTATTTTTTTATGTAAAGGAATAATATGCATATACATTAAAAAATATAATCAGGAGGATTCAACACATGTGTTGCCTTGTTTCTCATATTTGTCTGGACATTCGCAGGTATAAGCTGGGTTTCCTGTATGATTCGGTAAGCACAAGTGAGTGCAGCCACCGTTGTTGCTACCACAGGGATTTGTACCTGAAATTTGAATAAAAAATATGTGTATACACTTGTCTCATATTATTATATTTATCGAACACATTTCAGCAAATTCGGCTTCATTGTTTCCTTTGCATACTATTTTTCAATTTCTACAAATGAACTTAGAAATTAAGAGTAAACTTGGGATAAGAATGAAAATTTCTACAAATATCCTATAATTTTTCGAAAAAAAAACAATTTACAGAAACATTAAAGTCATTGAATATTTTTTTTTGAAAACCTGAAAAACTCTAAAAATGACATGTATTCAGATGATGGCACAGATCATTATAATATCTTCTTAGGAGATTTTAATTGTGCGTTAGATAGAAAACTAGATAGGTCCCCTTCACATCAAAATGATGATACAGGCTTAAACGAGTCGAAAAGTCTCCTATTAAATTTTTATTTAGATGATATATGGCGATTTAAATTTCCAACAAGTAGACGGTATAGTTTTCAAAGAGGCAATTCAAAATCACGAATAGATTATATTTTTTGTACGAACTCTCTTAGCTGTAAAATTTTAAACACACGTATTATCACATTTCCATTTAGTGATCATGACATAGTTACTTCAAAAATAAAATTAGATGATATTGAAAGAGGACCGGGAATGTGGATCATGAATCTAAATACAATTAAGACAGATGAATTTTCAAATGCATTTAAAATGTTTTGGGAAAATTGGGTTAAAAGTAAGAACCGATTTAATAGCATTCAAGAGTGGTGGGATGTTACTAATTTAAATCAAAAATTAAAATTTTGACCATGGAAATTAGTCAAAAACTAAACCGTTTATCAAAACAAAATAATGTCATAGTTTTAGAAAAACAGCTTGAAAAATTGAAACTTCAATTGAACGATTCAAATAAAATTTAATCATGTGACAAAATTTTAGAAATAGAAAATAAAATTAAGGAATATTATACTAACAAAACAGTCTCCGCAAAAATTAGATCACGAACTAAATGGGCCGAAGACGTGGAGAAGTCGACCAAATACTTTTTTAATTTAGAAAAGAAAAATGGGCAGAACAAATTATGGCAACGTGTAAAAACAGAAAACGGTGAGTATAAATGTGGCATTGATTCTATCTTAAATGAACAAGTAAAATTTTATACTAAACTTTTTACAACTGAAGGCTGGGACAAAACAGCAGGCAAAAAACTGTGTCAGTTTATGATAGATAAGGTAAGTAAGGAAGATAAAGAAATGTTAGATAGAGATATAAATATCTGTGAAGTAGAAAAGGTACTAAAATTACTCAAATAGAACAAATCACCTGGCGAAGATGGTATAATATCAGAATTTTATGTTTTATACTGGGATATAATAAAAGACGATTTCTTTAGTTTACTACAAGAAATTTTTAATGATACTATTTTCAGTAACTATCAACATAAGGGGGTCTTAACCTTGCTACATAAAGGAGGAGAAAGGGAAAATATAAAAAATTGGAGACCACTAACTTTAATAAATTGTGATTATAAAATTATTGCAAAGATTCTATCTGAAAGACGTAAGATAATATTGCCTAAAATTATTCACACCAATCAGAAGGGGTTTGTTAAAGGTCGAAATATAAGCGAGGCTAACCGAATGATTCAGGACATTATAGAATATATTGACAACGAAGACGAAGAAGGAATTATATTATTTTTGGATCAACAAAAAGCGTTTGATAGGGTTGAATGGGAATGGATAGATTTTGTATTGGAGAAATTTGAATTTGGCGGAAAATTTAGAGCATGGATAAAAATGCTATTATACAATGCTACTACATGTATTAAAACCAATGGTTTTGTATCAAGATACTTTTCGATTACTCGCTCCGCTAGGCAAGGGTGTCTAATAGCGCCTCTCTTGTATATCATACAGGCTGAACCCATGGCATGTGCGATTAGGGGTAACATTAAAATGGAAGGATTAAAATTACCAGAAGAGAGAGGGAACTTTATAGAAACCAAATTATGTATGTTTGCAGATGACACCCAAGTATTTAATAAAAATGAAACCTCTGTAGAAAATACTTTCAAAATTTTGTCCTTATACGAAAAAGCTTTGGGTTCTAGAATAAACTTTGACAAAATAAAAGGCTAACTATTAGGGGCTTCTAAAAGAAAGCGATTTAAATTTGATAAAATCAAATGGATCACAGGCAATGTTAAAACTTTAGGGGTTTGTCATGGATATGAAATAAATGACGATGATATTTGGAGAAAAATAATAGATAAAGATAAAAAGTGTATACACGTATGGAAAAGTAGGAAGCTTACATTTAAAGATAACACACTTATAGTAAAAAATATGACACTTTCTCTCTGTTCTTACGAGATCGAAATACGAGGAATTCCGGATAAGTATACTAAAGAGCTAAATAATATAATTTGGAACTTTATATGGGACGGAAAAGTGAATCAGGTAGATAGAAATGTCTGCTGTTTGCCTGAAATAAAAGGGGGGATGGAATGGTAAGTATAGATACGTTTATTAAAAGTAAACAAACAAAACTTTTATATCGTTTAATTCATGAGCCATAGGAAAGCTGGAATGCGATCGGTAAGTATTGGCTTCGGAAATTTGATGAAAAATATAATGATGCCTTTTTTGTATGTAAATGTTCAAGTTTAAATGTTTTAGATATGAACCAACTACCACAGATTTATCAGAAAATTATAAATACGTGGTCAGGATTCATTCAAAATGTTGATACACCTTCTAATAAAAGTGATATTTTAAATACGAGGATATTTGGAAACTCTTCTATTCGTTTCAAAAATAAATCATTGTTCTACTCTTCTTTTTTGAAAAGCGATATCACAACTATCCAGGACATTTGGGATTCAGAAACTACAGATTTTATTAGCTGTAATGAAATTTATAGGAGGCTGATTGATAGGAGAAATTGTATTTCCGAATTTTCAAAAATTAAACAGGCAATTCCTAAAGATTTCGTACAAATTTTGAAATCTTGCGGAAACCAGAATTTGCATCATGGAAATAAATTAAAGATATCAAATGACCTTGAGATCATTAACTTAAACAACCAAACAATCAAACCATCAAAGTTAAAACTCAAATATATTCGTACGATTTTAAATAAAGATGTATCTCTAAAATGTCAAATTAAGTGGGAGGAAATATTTGGAACAAATATACCTTGGGAAAATTTATGGTCGGGATTAGAACATTTGAAAATTGAAAATAAAGTAAAAGAATTTCAATGGAGATCCATGCACAATATTTTATATACTGAAGAAAGTTAAAAAAAAATGAAGATATCAAATGGAAAATGCCACATTTGTCAAAATGACAGTGAGATAGAAACCCTGCAACACTTATTTTTCAGTTGTCATACATGTACATCTCAGTTAATTTTAAAAAATCTCCAAGAAATATTATCAAATCAAACATAGGAATAAATAATCTTTTTGTTGAAAAGGACATTCTATTAGGTAAAAATACGAGAGATTTAAAATATGATAATTTTTTAAACATAATTATCATATATTTTAAATGGACACTATGGAAAATTAGGAATTCAATAAAATTTGACAAAACGCCTAAAGAACCGCAAGATATTTATAAAATCTGGAAACAAAACTTGAAAAATAATCTAAAATTTGTTCTTCTTTTGAAAGGCGTTGAAATCATTGATAAGACAAAATTGGGGTCGGTTATAATGAAAATTTAGACAGTAAATATAGTATAAGTTAGAGTCAAAGAACATTTTTTTTTATATTTTATCGTATAAGAATATTGATTTTATCAATTTATACAAACATAAAAAAAAAAAACGATAAAATGTATTAGCCTATCATGTTTATTATAGTAAATGCACATCTTTTGTGTGAGTATCTTATTATTTACTTACTATTTTGAAATAAAAGTATAGAACTGTTAGATGCTTGTAACATTATATGGATATATTTTTTACACCAATTGTAAATCCAAGGTAAAAGGTGGACTACATTTTTATTGCCTTCTATTTCCACTGGATAGATGGTTCATTTTATAAACAGGGACCCTTAGCCTGTTCCTGGACGACTAAAGTAATTGTATACAGAAATACTTAGGAGTAAAACGTTTATATGTCTTAAAAAAACGAGAAAAAAAAAGAAAAACAAAGTCATTGAATATATTGGTGTCCATGTGACCGTTTGTTTAAAAGTTTGTATTACATCAGTAATTAGAAGAGGGACGAAAGATACCAAATGGACAGTCAAACTCATAAATCTAGAACAAACTGACAACGCCATAGCTAAAATGAAAAAGACAAACAAACAACAGCACACATGACACAACATAGAAAACTAAAGAATAAACAACACGAACCCCACCAAAAAACTAGGGGTGATCTCAGGTGCTCCGGAAGGGTAATCAGATTCTTCTCCACATGTGGCACCCATTGTGTTGCTCATGTTAAAACAAATCCGGTAAATAGTCTAATTAAACATGCATCCCATCATAATGAATCACATTTATTTTTTACTTTCTAAATCTTTCAAGAAATTAGATTACAAGTAATGTCATGACCTCAATTTATGAGTTAATCGTTGTCATTTGTTCTAAAAAAATTTTTACATCCTATGAATTTTTTTTTTACTTTATATTATATTTTGCTTACTATTAGTTAGTTTTGTCTAGCTCATAATTTTTATTAACTGTACTTAATACAAATGATATCTTCAAAAATGTATAGCTTTTTTATTTTTTTTTTTATTTTTTTTTCAATAGTCAGGATTTTAACACACCCTTTCAACACCACCTGAATAAGGTGTTTCGCTGTGTCAAGAATATTAAAACAAAATCCTATTGTTTTACTAAGTTTATAAACAGCTACCTAACGAGAGCATGATACGCTCTTCGCCTTGTGTGTGAAGTTTTATGCAATAATCATAAATAGTCTCGACATGTGAAACCGCCTATTTTTATAACAAAAACTCAAGAACTCTAAAATAAATCTTTAAATTAATATAAATAAGAAGTGTGTAAAGTTTTAAGCAATAACCATAAACCGTTTCTGAGATACGGCGCGACATGTGAAACCCCCTCCCCCCGTGTTTAAAAAGAACTCATTAACTATAAAATAAAATTTTGAATCATCACCAAAAAGTATACAGATCTTTAGATAAATATAACCAATAAGAGTGTAAAGTTTTAAGCAATAATCAAGAATCGTTTTTGAGATACGGGGCGACATGTGAAAAAATCACAACCCTGTCCCGTAACTCAAAAAGTTTAAATCCTATTTCCATCATAAAGTTTACAGGTCGTTTGACTATTATAAGAAATAACTATGTTAAGTTTCGTGAAATTTGGATAAGTGCTTCTCAAGTTACGGTGCGACATGTCGACGCGGAAAAGACAGACGGACAGACGGACGGACGCCGGACATTTGTATACCATAATACGTCCCGTCAAAATTTTGGCGGGCGTATAAAAACAAAACTAAGATATAAATCATATGAAATTTTTTTTTGATCTCGGATTCTCTCTTTTTCTCTCTCACCCTCTCTCCTTTTTCACTATTTTAGTTACTTACCCGATGCCTGTGCAAACGGATGATATATCTTGTAATCCCACAAATTGTGTTCAAGGTCTTGCTGTGTTGTCGCCCCTGTTGAAGGATTGTAGCGCATGAATGTGTCCAAGTCATACTTTGAACCAAGGTAATACAAGTTACCCTGCGAAATTGAACAATGACATATAATTTATTCAATGATTTAAAGCTTCTTTTTTCTTAAATAAAACGTTTCGATGTTGACATCTTTATTCAGGTAGATACTAATGTCATAAAATCATTCAATTACATAATAACTATTTTTTGTGTGTTTGAGGACATTTGTTCGTCTTACAAATTTCCCCAGAGGACATTGCGAATGGTATGGAGAGGGTTAACATTATAGAGAATAATGGTTCAAAAGTGCAGAATAAGGAGGAAGCAAACTATAGAATAGAGAATAATGAGGCTAGAATACAACATAGAATAGAGAATAATAAGGCTAGAATACAATATAGTATAGAGAATAATAAGGCTAGAATACAATATAGAATAGAGAATGATAAGGCTAGAATACAACATAGAATAGAGAATAATAAGGCTAGAATAAAATAGAGAATAGAGAATAATAAGGCTAGAATACAATATAGTATAGAGAATAATAAGGCTAGAATACAATATAGAATAGAGAATAAAAAGGCTAGAATACAACATAGAATAGAGAAAAATAAGGCTAGAATACAATATAGAATAGAGAATAATAAGGCTAGAATACAACATAGAATAGAGAATAATAAGGCTAAAATACATTATAGAATAGAGAATAATAAGGCTAGAATACAATATAGAATAGAAAATAATAAGGCTAGAATACAACATAGAATAGAGAATAATAAGGCTAGAATACAACATAGAATAGAGAATAATAAGGCTAGAATACACCATAGAATAGAGAATAATAAGGCTAGAATACAACATAGAATAGAGAATAATAAGGCTAGAATACAACATCGAATAGAGAATAATAAGGCTAGAATACAACATAGAATAGAGAAATAAGGCTAGAATACAACATAGAATAGAGAATAATAAGGCTAGAATACAATATAGAATAGAGAAATAAGGCTAGAATACAATATAGAATAGAGAATAATAAGGCTAGAATACAATATAGAATAGAGAATAATAAGACTAGAATACAATATAGAATAGAGAATAATAAGGCTAGAATACACCATAGAATAGAGAATAATAAGGCTAGAATACAACATAGAATAGAGAATAATAAGGCTAGAATACAACATCGAATAGAGAATAATAAGGCTAGAATACAACATAGTATAGAAAAGTATAGTGTTTTTCTATGTTGTGATGCTATGCTATTGTTTCAGAAAAAGGAAGAAGGTTTGGATCCATTAAAACGTTTAATCCCGCTGCAAATGTTTGCACCTGTCCCAAGTCAGGAATCTGATGTACAGTAGTTGTCGTTTGTTTATGTAATTTATACGTCTTTCTCGTTTCTCGGTTTTTTTTTACTTTATATAAATTATACCGTTGGTTTTCCCGTGTGAATGGTTTTACACTAGTAATTTTGGGGTCCTTTATAGCTTGTTGTTCGGTGTGAGGCAAGGCTCCGTCTTGAAGGCCGTACATTGACCTATAATGGTTTACTTTTTTTTTTTAAATTTTTATTTGGATGGAGAGTTGTCTCATTGGCACTCACACCACATCTTCCTATATCTATTATAGACAACGGTCTAATAAAAATAATGAATACAGAAATTAATCACCCTCATAACGTTCTTTACACTTAAATTTGATGTTCGCGTCAGAATTAGAATCATTAGTCTTTGTAACGTTAAGGAAGCAACCATTTAACTTTGACATCATTTTTTGTGTGAGTCAGAAAATTTTTATCTAGTTTTTCAACGCTATCAAGCTATCAATACAATATATTTTTTTTCGATATAAAACACTATACTGTAACAACTTCTTACAGACTACTTCTAGGGCTTATATCTCAAAACCAAAGACACGGACCTTGCATTGTTTTGCTTTTTCAGTTCTTATTATCAATTAATTACTACTTGTTATTTTGAAACAGATTAGCGAACATCCTTCATGTTATAATGTCTTTTAAAAATTATAAAATGTAAACCACAGAACTGCGAGAATACTTGAACTATATCAGCACATCTAATGGTAATTCTAGATATATCTACCCTCCCCCCTCTTTGACTAATTGCTTTTGTATTTAAATTGTGTCAAGGATCAAATTTGTTTGTTCAGTGATGGTTCACTTGTTTTTGTAAATATGTCTTTTTATTTAGTTAAGCCATTCCAGTTGATATTTTATAGTGTGTCTTTCTATGTTGTGATGCTACACTATAGTTTCAGGTTGGGTGCAGGTTGGTGCATATTAAAACGTTTTAGCCCACGGATTTTGTTTGTACCTGTCCTAAGTCAGCAACCTGATTTTGAGTGGTTGTCGTTTGTTGATGTGGTTCATAAGTGTTTCTCGTTTTATATAGATAAGACACTAGTCATTTTGACAGCCCTTTAAGCTTGCTGTTCGGTGTGAGCCAAAGCTCGGTGTTAAAGACCGTACTTTACATTATGGTTTACTTTTACAAATTGTGACTTTGGTGGAAAGTTGTCTCAATGGCACTCTTGCCTTGTCTTCTTACATCTGTATTGACTATTATTCAAATACTTGCCTGATAGCATGTGAGAAATTTACTTTTGTATACATTTGTCAATTCTTGTCTGTTATCGGTACCATCGGATTTCATCGAGCTAATTCTAGAATACACTTTTTCTATGTAGTATATTCGATCAGTTTGGAAATCTTAAAGTAGATAAACGATATGATATTTAAGTTGATAAAGATTTTTTTAATGTGTAATTACCTATGTTAGAAGTTTGCATGACTGTTAGACTGTTAACAGACATTAAGGTGAAAGTGTGCGTCAGAAACTGAAATAGTTTGATTAACATTTAGAGTCGTTTACGTGATTATTCAATGTCGAAAGAACTAGAAATTTTATCGTATGTTTGTAAAAATTGATAATTTTGCTGATATAACTAATAGGAAGGCTGAAGATAAATGAATTAATAAAACCATTGATTTACTTTTCAAGGGCAAAAACTTTGACCAATTTATACATAGTCATATCGGTTTTTCAAAAGTCACGTTTAATGGCATTGCCTAAACCTTAAATGGTATATTTAATATCAAAAGACCATATTTTAGATACATTTCCTCATGAAAACTGATTTTTTAGCATGTTTCAACTGTTAAAATCACCCCCTTCTTTTACTGCGTATCATGTAAATACAAAATGCAATGTAATAAGCAATTCAAAATAACGCTCATGCATATTAAATCATATATTCTTAAAGTTTTTTTACACAAGATCCAAACACAAAATTCTATAACTTACCAATGGCCATATCGGAGCCTAAATCTGTTCCTATGAAGAAAATATCGCTATAAATCATCTTCCTGTCCTTGCCGTTCATTCCTATTCTCTCTATTCCATTGGATGAAGTAAAATAAATATATCTGAAAGGAATATATTACGATCAAACACAGTGTCGGTGCATAACAATTAATTAAGACGGTTGTTTAAAATTGCCAAGCGCAGTCACAATAACTTTGGGAGCTCAAATATACAGGGAGCAAGTTAGCTCATACGGCTCATGGCAATAGTTGCACCTCGGGGAAAATAAACTCACTATTCCACTCATATGCAGTCATTACGTATAAAATGTGCAAAAGAGGCAATACATAATATAATATCAGTGACAGTTATTCAGCCAAGTTAATAACAAACTGCGGATATTGTTGTTGAATTTGAGACACTTCATTTTAAACGATAGAATTACAATTCGCAAATCAAATCTGTTTTTTTCATAATGAAATATTTGATGTTCATTGTATTACTACAATGCCATTTATCATTCGTTTTACTAAGTTTTTGTCTTTATTCAATACGATTGATCCATAATATTTCCATTACCAGAAATATTCTTTTTCTATGCATTTAGAATGTACTATAGGATATTTGGTTCCATGCATCTTTGAGCTCATAAAGTAATTATGATTCCGCTTGGCATTTTTTAAACATCTGTCTTAAGTGTTATGCACATAATCTAATCCTGTCTAAAAAAATATATATAAATTTTATCATTTAAAAATCGAAGCAGCCATCAGAAGTTATCCCCTTTGAATATCAATCCCTTAGATAAGAGGGTACTGACTGAGATGTTATGCCCAACAATTGACGTCAAATAACGTCGTCACCTGAAACGAACCGCTTTGGCAGAAAGATAATTATTTGAATCAATTATGCGAATACCTCGTTACATATGGTTGAACACTTTTTTAATAAATAAGGATAAACATCCTACTGCATGAAAATGAATAATAGAAAATAACTTTCCATCGCAGAAAAACAATGAAAAGTTTGAGCAATAAATAAACGTCACATGTGTAATTTGATAAAAATGATTGTATACAACAAACTATGATATACATACTTTTTATACGGATCCAGTATCGGTTTTGTCATTCTGACAAGTCGATTTAAAACAGCCAGGGTCTTGGTCATTGTTCCATCAAGATTTGATACATACAAAGTATCATTCTTCTCAACGTCTATCCAGTAAATTTTGTCCTGTACCCAGTCTACAGCATATTGAGAAAAGTCCATAGATTTAGTAGTGATGATACTTTCTTTAGGTGATACACTTCCATCATCTCCAAGTTTTACTCTGCAATAAAATAGATCCTTTATCAAAGAAAAACATGGATAAATGCAAAACAACGAAAAATAGAACGTACATGATAAGTTACTATGAAATTTCTTGTCCATTCGTTTTTTAAGTGTTTTGTCATTTGATTTTGCCATGTGATTGTGGACTTTCCGATTGGATTTTCCTCTGAGTTCAGTATTTTTTGTGATTTTACTTTTTACTGTGGATTCATTTATTTTCATGGGTAGAAATTTTCGTGGATTGAGGAATGCTTGCATGTATGTGGATATTTAATTTCGTGGATTCGGCATTCACGCCTTTGGAAAATTTGTAATTCGTTGAATATTTTTAAAAATTCGTGGTTCCCTTGTACCCATGAAATCAACGAAAATTGTTCCAACTAACATAAAAGAATTCACAGTATATTGTTTGGTACTGACCCCTTATGAAAAGAGGTATAATAAAATCCATAGATTATAAACTGTATAAGTAATTTATCGCAGACAGAACTTTTCCTGCTAAGTTATGTATAAAAATAAACCTTAAAATTTGATAACATTGCACTTGTCAGTGAGTTGTATCAAGTTCCGTTATATTGTGTGAGCAGACCAAAAGAGACATATTATGAATTCATTATTCGTGGATACAGCTTACCACGAATTAAAATTTTACTATAGATTGAATGCAGCATTTAGCAAAACCACGAAATCACATATCAACGAAAGGGATAGTTTTCGGCATTCTACAAAAAATGGTACCTATGAAAATAAATGGACCCCCAGTGTTTAACGCGACAATAATTGTGATACATCAGCAGAAATGAATGGAGAACAATGTCTTTTATTTTGACCATGGTGTAACAATATTATTATTTAGGTGAAAAATAATAAAATGATCCAATATCCTTTATTCTTTTAATCGATTATTACGATTAAAACTATCATGTTTGTATACTTATTTTAAATGACATCTTGGTGATTATCAATACTCCATCAATTAATTAGTTTGTTCATTAGGCGAGTGGTTAAAACACATATACATTCACCTAATCAAGTTTTCAGTTAAATTAGCTCATTTGGAATCAACTAGAAAAAGAATAAATTGAGAAGGAAGTTTGCCTTTCATTATTTATTATTAAGTTTTCTGATTCGAAGACATTATTCATTTGCAAAAAAATAATTACGTCAAAGTATGTAGGTATACGCCAACTATAATTTATGACGAGTATTGAGTTTAGGATATACATAACAGGATTGCATCACATGTGTTTAATTTAACAGTTCTGAAAACTAAGGAAACCATCACCTATATAACTCTCCAGCTGGCATTTCAGAATAGTATATGAATTGTTTTTCCCAGTGATAATCGACCGAAACAGGAAGGCCAGAAGGTGTTACATTAACAATCTTCTTCGTATTCCAAAGAGGTTCCTCTTTGATGCTGACACCACCTCTAGCTATTAACAAAGATGGTTTATCTATAAATAAAAACAAAAATATCAATTTTATGGCAAGCATAGAGTGCAATGTAAGCAAGAGACGTTTCTTTTTCGCTTCTATTTAATTTCCTTTTTATTTGTGTAAATAAGAATAGTAAATTGAATGTGTATGAGAATTAAGTGTTAACAAGTTTGCAATACAATATTTCCATAAATGCTAAATCAAAAATCTTTAAAATTTGCAATTTGTTCATATTTGAAGAGTTTTATTACATCAAAAATTATTTTCAAAGCAATCCATCAACATACCAGTTCATACATTGCGCTAATATATAGTTATCTTCGTACGGAACGAATAAATTGAGACATTGGTTGCCAATAACAATCGACCGAAATGCATTGTGTAGTAACTTTATGAGTTATACTGACAAAAGCATATCTAAAGAAAAAAGTCTAATTCATAAAACTATCGAATTCACAGGAAATTTCAAAAAGGAAATTTCAAAAGGAAATGTAAGCTTTAGAATTTTCCTTATCAAAAGGAAAATTCGAAAGCTTACATACATTAAACAAATGAGAAAACAACGTTGATATTCCTTACTCTACCTATAATGCTTGTTTGTATTGTTCACACATCGTTGTAAATATGATGGAACTAGATGCGACTGTCATACATGTGAGAGGTTTAACTAGCTATATAACCAGGTTTAATCCATCATGTTCAACATCAGAAAATTTCTGTATAAGTCAGGAATATGACAGTTGTTATCCATTAGTTTGATGTGTTTGAACTTTTTATTTTGCCATTTGATTAGGGACTTCTCTTTTCTGAATTTTCCACGGAGTTCAGTACTTTTATGATTTAACTTTTTAGTACAGGCATTTTTTATTTGTAAAAAATGGTTAATTAAATCTGGTTTAATGGCTAGATCAACCTGTCGCCTTTATGAAAGATACCAGAGAGACGCTCAAACTCATACAGTCACATTAAATTAAATTTTATTGACAACAATGTGTGAGCATAAAAACTTGAGAAACTGAGAATTTGATCGTACCCATCAATAAAAGTAATATAAGAATATTTAATACCACAGTCAATAGTGTTACATTTACCATTAACATTACTAAAAAAATATATGTTTTTCTCTCACTTATTTAAGTTACAATTTTATATGTATTTTCATATTATAAAATAAGAGCTAAAAAGAAGTTTCGAAAAATATTTTCAGACGGTGGTTTGTGGTAGCTAGTTTACCTCGAATTTAGGTGAGTTCGAATCCCGTTTGGGTATGGTATATGTGAGGTCACTTTTTCAACTAGCTCGTTAAAAATCCAGCTATGTGTTAAGGTATTGTTCGTAGTAGTGTTTATATATTCATATCACATTATCATGTCTTTGTCCTAAATATATATTTAATTTGCAAATGGAGGTAAGTTTCACCTACCTCCCACCCTTTATTTTCTCATATTTAGACAGTTTTCACAGTGACCCACCGATTCTGGTATTTTGACTTTCATTTTGAAAGATTGTCATGTGATCAGGAGAAAAAAGTAAGGCACAATGGACTATGGGAAATGATGTATGAATATGACCCTAGGTCAATATGAATATATAATCTAACACCTCGCTCATTTTACAAATTGAGACTTGGATGGAAAGTTGTATAATTGGCACTCATACCACATTTTCTAATACCTATTATAATGAGACTTTACTAGGTCAAAGTACCATGCATTGACGACGTGATAGCCAGGTGATGCATTTTCTAAGATACTTAAATCGTTTGGAGTTACATATTCAATTACAGACATCCTGGATAATCGACAAAATTCAATTTTCACGGGCACAACAACAGATTTAGGAAACACGTTGGTGGCTCCTCATGTAAATAGGTAGCAACGTCCCGGTATATGGTTAGCAACACCGGGGCTATGGGGTTTTAACGACGTGTCATTAGCCTTTCAAATTAAGAGAAATATGCTATGAGTTAAACCATATTTTAAGTTTGATCTCATGTTGTGCTGTAACACCACTGTCCCAAGTTAGTGGAGGGTTGAGCGCTCACACACATCTTAAACCAAGCAACCTTATTCATATGCATGTCCCAATTTCATTGGTTGTGTATTTCTGATTGTTTCCTTTATGTGTGATACAGTTGCAACTAAGTGTTTTCAAACTCATCAATTATTTTTAAACGCGTCTTTGATTAGTTTGTCAATAAATTGTGATTTATAAAAAAAAATGTGTTTTAAAAAGGACACCATAAGATCTCGCACGAATATATATACGAATACTGTCAATAATGTGCCCCTCCCCTCAATAATATCAACAGCTGAAACGTATGTTTTAAGAAAAATTACATCTATAATGTAATTACCTCATTACATTTGCTTAAGATTATTTTCCTTTTTCATTCTAGAAGACTGCTTCGTTTGAGTTGTAGCTAATATTTCTGCAATCCGATTTTATGAGGGACCATTCAAATAAGCAAGAACACTTCTATTGGAAATAATGATGTGGTTATGTAATAAACAGATTTAAAACTTCAAGCAAAATGACCGAACCATCAGAAGCACTTGATTTATTCATAACATCAAACAATACCTGAATTCATTTATATTTGCAAAAGCTTTATTTCAATAATAAATAGCTTGTTTTGTAGTAACCAAACAGAAAGATAAATCTAAGAACATTTACAAGACGCCAAGATAAATCGAAATTTAGAAGTTGTGTACATAGTTTTGGAAGCCAATACATTAAAGATATTCAAGAAGGCATGAGCTGAGATGTGATCATGTCGTAATTATTAACTATTAAACCCTCTTTGAAGCGCGCGGCTTTGGTTGGAGAAGATTGTTCAAATTATAACTTTTAGTAAGGTATTTACCTATAACCACCACCAGCTAGTTTGCTGCTATGATGACCGTACAAAAACAAAACGCTTAGTCTTTAGTTTTCTAAGTTGTTTCGTGTGTGCTTGTATTTGTCTGCTGTTTGTCCCTTTCTCTTATAAGCATGACGTTGTCAGTTTATTTCAGATCTATGAGTTTGAATGTTCTTCTAGTATCTTAAGCTCCTCTTTTGCAAGTACTCGAATTGTATACACCGGCTCGTGCTTTAACCCATTTCAGTGTCATCAATTGCGTTCGGAAAGAGTCCTGAGACACTATGACTTATCTACAGTTTGACGTTCTCGTTTTTCTATTTGATTAAAACATTTTGTGTTTACAAAAGAATACCCTTTTGTTTGTCACAGGATTACGGAATGTTAGATATTCTATATAATACAGAAGGCATAAGATTTAAGCGTAGAGATGAAAGACTAATATTTGAAAAGATTTGGTGTATTATGTCTGCTGATTATTTCTAGCAAACATTAACTTACTTTAGGAAGAAAAGAAAAATGTTTTATAGCCATCTAAAAATACTTTTTACCGTTGAAAGTTTTGTAAATATTGTAATGTATAATCTTATATAACTCACCCAATGAAATCAAATTGGTCAGTAACGTTTTCAATAAAAGATTGAAGATAGCCATTTCACAATTCGGTGATGTTCACTTGAGAACTCACACATATATGATGAGATGATTTTAAAATAAGTCTACTTGAACAGACATATGTATCTTCATGTACTAAAGTAGATACTTACTTTCTTTTAAGTACTTAAATAGCAGATGATATATTTAATAGTCGGACGTTTTATGTAAGTATCTTGTAGATAATTAATAGATACCACTGCAGTTTCAAAATGGGCAATTGGGTAGTAGAATTATCTTTTACCACAAAAGTTATCTATTCTTCTTGAAAAGTTAACCATTTTATAATTTAATCTTTGACTTTTATATCTAGGTAAAACATACTTTAACTCATTTGAAGAAGGGGCAATAAGGCCCTTATTTGACCCAATAATTACTGCAAATTAAAAGTTATCATACATATTCTTAAATTACTGAAAAGTTGACTAAGGTACAAGGTATTCAGAAAAACAAAACAAATTTGACATTGTACAAGTAACCATTGCAACAAATCATGACTAAATTTACATATTTAATTTTTTTCTATTATTTTCCTTGTTTTTCGTCAAATTTAAAGTATATTTTACATTGAAAAAGTATGTACGCACCCAAGAAACAACTTTATATTTAGTGAGATTATGTCAATGGTAATAATAAAGCTCCTGTTTAATTATTTTGTCGTTTCTTAGCTGTGCACGATGTTTCAACTACGGAAATAAAGATATAAAACTGCAGAAATTCTATATTTTTCATCGGTTTTATGAAAACAGTACATGTAATGACGTAATTGTGACGTCATTAGATGAAAATCTTAATATATTTTCATTATATTTCTTGACCCTATGCATTTCTAAACATTGTGGGCTAATTTAAAAAACAAAAAAAACCTTAATGCCCCTACTCCTTTAATGTTTAATTTTGTATAACTTACAAAAGTTTCCACTTTGTATTACATGTTTGTTTTTAATCTTTAACTGTTTTTTATGTTATCTATATATTTTTATATTCTGTCAAACGCTCTAAAGAGCTAGTGCTGTATATTTGACTAATGCCGAATCAAAATAATTTCTTCTTATCTTATCTTATCTTATCTTATCTTATTTTATCTTATTTTATCTTATCTTATCGTATCTTATCTTATCTTATCTTATCTTATCTTATCTTATCTTGTATGCAATGTTTGCAAAGAAACAGATTCTTTCTTGATTTTTTATAGTCATTAATTATGTAAGCGGGTGATATTTTGATGACTTCACTGCAAATCAAAATGGAGAAGATGTAACTATAGTAACAATAAAGATCATTAGCTTGCGTATTTCTGATTGTTTCTTTTGCTTCAGACACAGATGCACATATTATACACCCGTTTAACCTTTTGTTTAATTCTATAATAAGAGTAGATGTGTTTAATTAAAAGAATTATGAAAATAGGAGATTTGATACGATTGTCAATGAACTATAAACCAAAGTTGAAATGACAAAGTTGTTAGCGTTTATAGGTCACCGTACGAGTTTTGACCATTTGAAAATCTTGACAATAAGGTCAATAAAAACAACACGCTTTTAAGAATGAGAACAGTGTCAAATAAGAAAACTAACAGCCTTATAAACTAATAGCAATACTGATTACAAAAACAAACATTACAGACACGAACCAACGTCAAACAAAATGAACGAACCCTCAGAAGCAATTGATTTATTCAAACGTAAAAAAAAATCATTATCTTCATAAGCTTTATAACAAATAACAATCAATGTTCAATAATCAAGGGATTAGCAAAATAGAAGGATAGATCCGAGGACATTTAAAGAATAAACAAGGCGTCAAGGTAAACAGTAGTGTGTGTGGTCTGGATAGCCAACACATATAAGTACCTTCAGTTATCCAGAGGAGAGATGTGAAAGTGACATATTTACAATTAAACTCTTTGTAAAGCACACAGCTTTGATTGAAAATAAAAGTATAATTCAGAACTGTACGTTTACTGCATACCATCACCTCATAAGTTGGCTGCTTAGGTGACCGGTACAAAAACAAAACATTTACAAGAACTTGAATTTAACATATCGGCTCAGGCTTATACCCATTCCATTCAGAATGAGCACTGAGACACGATGAGTGATTACCCATTACATTCGGAATGAGCACTGAGACACGATGAGTGATTACCCATTCCATTCGGAATGAGCACTGAGACACGATGAGTGATTACCCATTCCATTCGAAATGAGCACTGAAACACGATGAGTGATTACCCATTCCATTCGGAATGAGCACTGAGACACGATGAGTGATTACCCATTCCATTCGAAATGAACACTGAGACACGATGAGTGATTACCCATTCCATTCGGAATGAACACTGAGACACGATGAGTGATTACCTATTCCATTCGGAATGAGCACTGAGACACGATGAGTGATTACCTATTCCATTCGGAATGAGCACTGAGACACGATGAGCGATTTACAGTTTGATGTTCTCGTTTTTCTGTTTGATTAAAACTATTCATTACATTTTGTGTTTAACAAAAGAATACCTTATTGTTTGTTACAGGCTTACGGTTTGTCAGACATTTTTCATAATACAGAAGGCATAAGATTTAAGTGTAGAGATGTGAGACAAATATCTGAAAAGATTTGGTGTATTATGTCTGCTGATTATTTCTAGCAAAAATTATCCTACTTTTGTAAAAATATGTTTTGCTTTATAGCGTTTTATAAATTAATTCAGTTTAAAGTTTTGTTTGCATAGTAATGTATAATGTAATATGACTAATCCAATGAGGTCAAATTTGTCAGTGAAATTAGTCTATTTTAACAGACATAAGTCTCTTTATATAGATACTTTAAGTACTTAACATGCTTAAGTAGCAGATAATTTATTTAATAGTTGGACGTTTTGTGTAAGTACATGTATCTCACGATTTTATGGAAACTTGTAGATACAACTGCAGTATTAAAGTGGTAATTAAGAAGTAGAACTATCTCCAAACTATAAAAGTTATCTAATCTATTTGAATAGTAAACCATAGCTTAAACTAATTTCAACGTTTAAATCTAGGTAAAACATGCTTTAACTTATTTTAAATGTGATGTTAAATTTTTTATAACTTGCAATTTGTAAGTTTCAACTTTGTATTACATGTTGGTTTTATATATAACATTAAAAAAAGAAGATGTGGAATGATTGCCCATGAGACAACTCTCGACAAGAGACCAAATGACACAGCACTTAACAACTAAAGGTCACCGTACGGCCTTCAACAATGAGACTGATTTATGTTATCAATATGTTTTTATATTTGGTCGAAAGCTCTTTGTAGCTAGTCCGGTATATTTGACCTATGCCAAATCAAAATAATCCGTTCTTATCATTTTTAGTCTTATCTTATATTAATTGTTTGCCATTAGACAGATTCCCTCTTGATTTTGTTATATTAATCAGTTAAGCTGGTTACATTTGCTGACCTTATTGCAAATACAAAATGAAGAATATGTAACTATAGTCACTATAAAGATCATTAGCAGATTGGAGATAGCCACTTGCGTTTATTTTTGCTTGAGACAAAGGTGCACATATTAAAATGCCCGTTTAACCTTTTGCTTAATTCTATAATAACAGTAAATGCGTTTAATTACAAGATTTATGAAAATAAGAAGATTTAATATGATTGTCAATGAACTATCAACCAAAGTTCAAATGACAAAGTTGTTAGCATTTATATGTCACCGTACGACATTTCACCATTGAAATATCTTGACAATAAGGTGAACAAAAACAACATGCCATTAAAAATGAGAAGCAAACGGCCTTATTAACTAATAGCAAAACTGTTTTCGAAAACAAATATTACACACACGGACCAATAACAATCACTGGCTCTTGACAGGAACATAAGCAATGTGGTGGAGCTGAACATATTTTTTGGGAGCTCAACCTGGAACACTTGTGTGACAGCACAACATAAGAACAAAAACGACAGTTACAGATGATCGATACGAAGTCAAAATAACAAAAAAACATAATACAATAGACACAAAGCATTTATATTAGAATACTCGCAGTTATTAAAAGCAGGTTCAAAGAAAATAACAACTCATAAATAAATAATGTTCAACCTGACAAAAGTATCAATCAGTTCACATTCAAGGGATTTAGTGTGAGGACGTCATAAAAAATCGGAAAAATGCATGTCCTTGTCCAATGCCAAAATAGAAATAAACAGTGTTGAAATAATTTAAAATTATGAGTACTTATAACTGCATAAACAAAGCAATATATATATTTAGCTGTTTAAAATTTTCATATACAAAATCAATGTTAGTACCGATAAACAGAATGCAATTTAAGAGATTTTTCGAATGTGATGAAAATATGTCCTGTAAGACATAGCTGTAATTAAGACTATTTTCCTTCTCATTACAGAAGAATGCTTTGTTATAATTGCAGCAAATAATTTTGTAATAAGATTTGATAAAGAACCATTTACAGAAAGAAAAAAATCTGTTGGAAAAAAAGATGTGGTCGTGTATCAAAACGTCAATCGAAATTAATGAACCGTCAGAAACACTTGACCTTTTAAAAACATCAACATATTCCTTAATCATTATTGTTTTTAGAAAAATTAATAACTAGTTCTTTTTAGTATGGGGATTAGCAAAATAGAAAGATATATCTAAGAACACTTAATAGACGTCAAGATAAAAAGTAGTGTGTGTAGTTTGGATAGCCAACATATACAAGTATCTTCGGTTATTCAGAAGAGGCATTAGCTGAGATGTGAACGTGACATATATGTTTGACTCCCTGTAAAACGCACGGCTTTGATTGAAAATGAATGTATAAATCAGAACTGTTCGTGTAGTATTAACTTAATACCATCACCACATAGCTGGTCGCTTTGATGGCCAGTACAAAAACCTAACTCTTGAATTTTACATCCTGGCTTGTGCTTAAAACCATGTCAGTGTCATCGATTGCATTTGGAAAAGCAATGAGATACAATTGATTACTGATCTATAGTACATAGAACAGGTTAGGTTCTGTAAAAATAACTAGACGTTGTTTGACGTGCTCGTTCTTCTGTTTACTTGAAACTAATTATCCGGTTTTGCATTGTGTGTTCACAAAAAAAAATAACTTATTGTTTGTTGTAGGCTTAGCCTTATGCATGTTATGATCAGTTAAATATATACTATACTACGGTGACGTATAGTTGTAAAATTTCTGTGTCATTTTGTCTCTTGTGGAGTATTGGTGGAGAGTTGTCTTATTGGCAATCATACCACAAATCGTTTTTTTTATATATGATATTAAGAATGCATAAAAATATTGCAGATGATATGAGCAAAATATCGTGATTCTTTCAAGCACTCGTTAATCTCCTTTTGGAAGGAATGAAAAAGTGTTTTGCAGTAGCTATATATATTATTTGCCGTTTAAATTTTTGTATACATAGTAATGTAATATGTAATATAACTCACCTAATGAGACCAAATTGGTCAGCATTGTTTTCATTATAAGATTGAAGAAAGCCATTTCAAAATTCGATGATGTTCACTTTAGAACTAACACATATATGATGAGTTGATTTTGAAATAAGTTTAATTCAACAGACAGGTGTCCCTTCATTTAAATACTTTCAATAATTAAAATAGCAGATCATTATTCTAATAGTCGGACGTTTTGTTCAAGTACCTCACGAAATGTGGTAATTGGGAAGTTAAAGTATATTTAAAATTATCTTTAACCTACCATTCGTAATGACTCATCATTTGCCTGATGTGATATGACATTTGAAATTTTGAAACTATTCCCTATCATCCTATATGGGTGAATCAACAGAGATTTGAGATACTAGTATTCGTCAAAAACACAAAAACCCTATTAAAGATAAATAACTTAAATGGCAAGTAGATTAGTACTTTGTAGCTTAAAAAAATATATGTGCTTTATATTGATATGATGAATAAAGCCTTTTCCGACTGATTTTTACAGTTTGTTCTTTTGTTGTAATATTTCACCATTTTCCCATGTTACGGAATTGTTAAACGGTTGCAAATGTGTTGTTTTTTTTTCTTATACTATGTGTTTTGGTAATGATGTATCTAAAAATTTATTGCCTAGTAATGTTGTCATTTATTTCAAATACATTACTGTAATGTTGTCCTATTTTCGTCGAATGTGACCTACCGAACAAGACTGATGAGGTTTGCAATCAACCCGACGGATGGCACTAGATCTGCTCACCCACCCAGTTTTGGTGATGTTTTTGTTGGTCGGTCTTTAGATGTTATAGGATGTGGACTTTATACTGTCTTTTGATCTCTTTTCGTTTTGTTTTTTTTTGCCATAGCATTGTGAGTTTGTTTTCGACTAATGAGTTTGGATATCCTTTTTGCATCTTTCAACTCTCACCCATGGTCTTAAACAGCTTCTCTTGGTGTTATATTGTTTTTTTTTTTGTTTTTTTGTTTGTTTTTTTTTTTTAACTTTTTTGGATTTGAGCGTCACTGATGAGTCTTTTGTAGACGGAACGCGCGTCTGGCGTATATACAAAATTTAGTCCTGGTATCTATGATGAGTTTATTGTCACTAGTCTTACGACAAGTACGTGTGTACGTGAGAGCACATAAGTATTCTGTAAACAAGAAGTTGATGACATTATTCAAAATATTAAAATCAAAATAAATACTGATGCGATATGAATGAATAAATGTAACAAATTTACGACAGCATATGTGCATTTATTAACCAACAGACGCTTTGCTTTTGTCCTTATTAGCATTTACATTTATTTACATTTTGTATCAGTCTCTGTCAGCAACAAGCAAACATCATTTTAAACAAAATAATAGACAACTACCATTTTGATAAACTAGCACCTATATAGTATGAAACAAAGTATGCAGAAAATATAACTAGAACAGCAAATACTTTGAAAGTACTTAAAAATGTGCCAATGATAGATCAGATATCCGCTGGAATTCATTGATACTATGGATATCTGTTATAAAGAATTTCAAAATATAACATTTGACCTACTGGTATACCGAAATATTAAAATTGACAAGTGCTGGTAAACTTGTAGTCAATTTGTCCGTAGCGGAAACACCTATACGTTTTATGCTTGTCGGCAAAACGAAAAATGTACAAAAAGTAATTTTATAAGCCTTGTACCTTTGATAACTATTTAAGCTAATGTAAATTCTGAAAATTTTGAGAGGTTTTTATTATTGCAAAAATTGCAAAAAAACGAAGTATCGCAAAAATAAAAACTCTCACATTAAATTTTGAAACCATTATCTATATGCAATATTGACTAAAATCGCAATAATCAATTTCTCTTTATGTGTCCTTTTTTTCAATGAATGGATGCAAAAATATCTGAATTAACAATATTCAATTGTGTTTTATTAAGACTGAGATTTGAGAGGTGAATGAATCAAACAATTTAATGTAATGTCATCACTTTATGGTTTTATATATAGGTAAATTATATTTTTGGCGATAATGTATAAAATCTACAAGAATATAAATTCTCCATTATCTATGCATATAAACAAACAAAAAAATGAATTGCTTAGTGACATAAAACTTTACAGAACCTTCCTAAAATACACTATTATTTTTTAGATATCAGTTAAAAATATATGATAAAAATTAAATCATTTGAATCATTCTATTTCGTTTTTAAACATACACAAAATCATGCATTATAACCATGATAAAAAAAAACAATCCACATATAACCAATTTCCATTTCTTTTGATTTTTTTCAAATATATATATCTTATCAAAAATTGTTTTCTTATTTCTTATATATTTCAGTTACTGATTAACATACAACTCATATGACAAAATATTTCCTCCAAATACTGACGTATTTTTTTTCTATAATTGCAATTTATAAGTACCGTATTATCTTTTGATGACGAAGTCGTTGATTGGAGAATTGAATTTTTGAATGCAAGCATCGAAAATTTGATTTATCTAAGTTAGTGTAGTAATGGAAGATTTTTTCCCCCAGCTTTTGTAAGTTTGCTGTTTGTGTTCGTAATTAGTTTTTTTTTTTTGTATTTTGTTTGATGTATTTCTAAATTCTAGTTTTGACGGTGTGTGAAATTTGCTACACAAACACGATAGTATGAACTACACAATTGGTTTTTGAAGAATTCAAATAATTATTTCTTCTGTCGTTTTGTCCTTGGGAATGTATTGTCAATCACTTTGTAGTTTCGTCGTTCCACTTCTTCGATCACTCCCATTATCTGAAATAGACCCAAATGAATATTAAAATTTGATGAAATATATATAAAGAAAAGACAATATTGAGCACAATATATATATATATTGAAGCAAATTAACAGATCTAACATTGTTGGGTTGATGTTTAAGACGAGTTGTATATACATAATGTACACATCCATGTATCACCATCATTGCTGGTGATCCGATGGATAAATCTGTTGTATATATATATATATATATATATAAGTCTATAAAAAACGACCAACCAGCAAATTTACTATGTACCGGATCGTCTAGAATAGGCGATACTATGCAGATAAGGAAAAAATTATATCAGTCTAAAGATTTGCACAATATATATATATATATAAAATAGAGATTAATGGGCACAAAATAAAAAAAAAGAGAAAAATAACCTAAACATTTTAAGCATTCAGAATTGAAGGACCCCATCCTATCATTTATGATATAATATAGATGATACCTCCAAATTTAAAACATTGCTGTTTTCAACTATAAAAAAAATATTGAAAGAAGATTATATAAAATGAGGAGATATGGCATGATTGTCAACGAGACAACTATCATACGACAGCGTTCAAATGACGTGGATATAACAGATAATTTGGCCGTTTCAGAATCTAAAGAACTATGGGTAATTTCATTGTTCGTACCCCAAAATGAAAATACCGTCACGTCATTGGTTGAATTTCCATTGTTTATGAAATTTTTAACCAATCACGACGTTTTGGTGTACATTTTTGAAAATATTACCCAGGATGCATTAGATTCTGAAACGGCGAATTGTAAGCCACCATACGGCCTTAAACAATTCAAAATCAAACCGTATCATAAAAAGATCCAACATGAAAATGTGACAAAAAATTAAACGGCCAAATTTATGTCAATACACTTTGCAATAAAATAAAGGCAACAGTAGTATATCGCTGTTCAAAACTCGTAAATCTATGGACAAAAACAAAGTATGTTGTTCGTCTTTATCTGTTTCTTGATTTGATTGGCTTAGTAAAAATTGATATAACAATTGTTCCAGTTAACAAACAAACAATCCCCTGAACACTCAATAGATAAAATTATCATTGCACACACTCAAATATATATGCTGTATTAAACAATTATGCAACGAAAAATAAAGCATTAAATATAAGTATTTTCCATCACATCTTTAAAAAGTTAGTAGCTAGGTTCCTTTGATAGACAAAAATCGTACTGAAATTGACACTGCTAATTGTGTATCGTTTTGGTTATTGTTATCTATCCACACAAAAAATCAAAGTAAACACAGTGTAAGCGTTCAAAAATCAAACAACACATTCAGATTTAACCTCTTTATGCAATCAAATGTCATGAAGAGCCATATATTCATTGACATCTAAAACCATTTGAAGCGGCTTTCCTTGTCCGCTCATAAGATGAGTTCGAGGGGCAACTAATCCAATCATATCTGAATAGCGACTTTGCATTTCGCCGACAATTCCTTGCACCTTTACAAAAAAAGTCATCGTAATTTAAAAATGTATTCAAACGTAAAGAAAGACATCCTTACTACTTCCATGTCTATTTGACTTATTTCTTTTATACAATCTTATTTAAAATAAGTTTCCCCGTTTAAAACCAAAATAATAATTAAAAATGCATTAAACAGAGCATTCTAAATGAGATAATGACGCCATTACACTAAATCCATTGGATGTTTGATGTGTACTGATTGATACTTCAGTCGTGTATACATATTTTATTTTGTCAGTTGTTATAGGCTTTGAACTTACTGTCAGTAATGCAAGCAAAATAATAATTAAAAATGCATTAAACAGAGCATTCTAAATGAGATAATGACGCCATTACACTAAATCCATTGGATGTTTGATGTGTACTGATTGATACTTCAGTCGTGTATACATATTTTATTTTGTCAGTTGTTATAGGCTTTGAACTTACTGTCAGTAATGCAAGTACTCTCAGATCTGTACGTATGCGTCTTTTTGTTGTTAGACATCATGACGATGGATAAATAAATACCCTGCCACGTCCTGTCTGTTCTTTTGTTTGATGTTTTTCTTTGTATCGATCTGGTGAGCTAAGCCTTTTTCGACAGATTTTTATAGTTTTTTTCTTATGTAGTGAGACCACACAACTATTTATGGACCTGTGGAAGGATAGGATAACTGTAAAATGCATGTACCGCATCAGGAATATGACAGTTGTTTAACTTCTTCAATTAATTTATAACGTTCGATTTTGACAGTTTGTATGAACTTCCACTTTTTAAATTTGCTTTTGAGTTCGTTTTTTTTTTTTTTTGTTATATATTTTTTTTTACTTGTGATACGTACCCATACATAGAATGTTGCCGCCCCTGCACTAGCCTGGTTAACATTGTCAATGAGAAGATTCCCTAACATCTTCCTAGCACCCAAAGCTATATCCAGCTCTAGTGTATCAATGTCAAACAATGCTATTCTTCTTTTAATGGATTCCTTTCCAATTTTACCCAGCAATGCTTGTACATTGTCCCAGTACTACAAAATATAGAAAACCAAACAATGGTTGTATGCATCGACTGTACTTGTGTTTGCAAATATAGAATACATTTTTCTGTAAAATATCTAATGTATATATAATTAGAAATATATTTTTTTCCAAAGAACGTAACAAAAAGATGCCGCGCAATATTCTAGTAATATATTATAAACATGTTTACTTTTAATACAACAAACAGAAAAAAATTGACCCAACGAAAATTTTCAAATCAAAGCTTAATAATATTTTAGTACAGTACTATATAAACATTATTAACTCATTGACTTAAGTCTTTTGGAATGGAATAAAATTATCATAATTATACTTATTTTACTAAATTTTAAGTTTGCTTCTGTATTTAACTGCTTAAGGGGCTACTAGCGGCATTTAGCTTAACATTAATTCCATAGTTTTACCTTACGCTTTTAAATTTTATTTCTAAATTTTGGATATTATTTTTCTATTCCATATATAGCTACATTTTGTAGTTACCTTTGTCTCCTCTTCAAAATTTCCCAAAAGGAGCAGTGCTGCTTTCATCACATCGTGAATTTCCGGAATAGGACTCGGATATGAACGAATCTCTGCGAACACTCTGTTATCTAGTGCCAGAACATCATGCATTAGTCGTTGTATATTACGGAGACGTGCTATCAGATCTCGAGCTGTGTCAGTTTCTTTTGGCATATGTCTTTCGTAATTTTTTGTTTCTACAATGTCTACTGCTCTTTCCAACAAATCGAGCTTCTTCTGTTCAATAGCCAAAAGCAAAGCTGCAAAAAAAAAATCAATTTAGTTGCAACACGACTGAATAATTTCTTTTATATATTCTGAAGTACTGTATTCGATTAAATTACATTTTTGTAGAATATTGTAATCATCGAATGTCTATCACGGCTTACTTTTTTTCATTAGCATTTGATGTGATGTGTTTTTACATTTGATGTTCTCTGTATCACTTTTTGACAACATGGATGTATGTTTGATATTTTTCACTTCAATTTACCTAAAAATAATCACCAAGGGTAACTAGGATAAAGACTTAAAACATCCGATGCCCTTTATTAATGTCACTATATAAATAAAAAGATGTGGTATGCTTGCCAAAGACACAACTCACCACCAAAGACCTAATGACGTAGAAGTAAGCAAATTAAATTCGACATATGCTTTCAACAATGAGCAAAATTCATACAACAGTACAAACTATAAATGAAACTTAAATTCCAATGTAAAACAATTCAATGAGAAAACTAACGCCCTGAAAAGCAAATATGATATTCAGCAATAAACGACAACAAATGAATTACATACAGGCTCCTGGCTTCAGATTCTAGTTCAGAAACCTCCACTTCCAGAATGAGAAGGTTTTTTTGAAAGAAAGCGTAAGAACTTAACGCTATGGGTTCTTTAAAAAAATATTGGAATAAATCAATCCGTATCTAATTATCCATCCGAAAGGTACAATACCGGATCAAAAATAGGAATGCCTACCAAAATGAAAACTTACTTTTGCGCGTTGATTCTATGTCTTTCAGTGTTATTTCATCAATAGGAAAACTAACAATCAAATAATTACAAATATTGACTTCAACTGATCCATACGTTTTGTCTTCAACAAGAGCAAAAACACACGCTGCTGACTCTTCACCGGGAGTTGTTTCTATATCAATCACATGCTTATCATGTGATTCCACTCGAATACCCTCGGTTTCAGTCGGAACCTCATCCAAAGATTCTTTCACCGTTATCATTTTCACTGACAATTGTAAGTCCTCTAATTCTGGTTCTTCGAATTTAAACCTGAGTTTTGTGAAACCGTCTTTTGCAAATATCATTCCTTGAGTATGCTTAAGAGGAGTTAATCCAAGATCCTCTAGTCTATGATCATTGTTTGGACCCCAGCCAGCAGCCCCAACTCTAGGAAATCCAGAGTATGGACTAGCAGCTTGTTCACATTTAATTTTATAAATGGCTACCCAATCAAAGTCATAATTCTTTTCTGTAATTGTTGTGTCTTTACCAACGAGTTCAAATCGATAAATTCCACGTTTGGGAAAGCGTAGTTTCACCACAAGTGCTTCCGCTATTGGCACGTGAATGAAGTCATGTTGAACTTTTTTGTCCTCTAATATTTTCCATTCATTAAATTCCTTCATATAAACTAATGCCATAAATTTCAAATCTTTTGCTCTCTTTTTCGGAAGCGCAAACATCATTTCTATTTCACCATTTTCTGTAGTAATTTCACACTCTTGATGAGATAAAAGACGTAATTCCAACTCGAAAAATCGTTCTTTTAAATATGCTTTTTCCTCCCATTCTTTAAAAGTGATGGGATCTTCTAACAGCTGCCATTTTTCCTCTTCTGGAAAGTGCGTATGAATCAAGTGCTGTGGATCAGGAACAAAGTAGTTCTCATCGGGTTTATACTGAGCAGCATTTACTGCTTTCTCACTTCCGAGAGCACATGCGCCCCAGAACGCATTAACAAAACGCCATTGACTGCTAATTAAAACAGCATTCCATTCACCGTAGTGAGTTTTTATGTCCAGTTTTTGTCCAATTTCATAAGTGTTGCCTTTTAAGTATCCATGTATTACAACACAAGGAATTCCAGCAATACTGAAAAGCAAAAACTAATATATTAGACATCAAACTGTAGAAAAGTATCTTC
Source organism: Mytilus galloprovincialis (assembly GCA_037788925.1). Taxonomy (NCBI): domain Eukaryota; kingdom Metazoa; phylum Mollusca; class Bivalvia; order Mytilida; family Mytilidae; genus Mytilus; species Mytilus galloprovincialis. The sequence continues at coordinate 44,015,520 of CM075342.1, read as the reverse complement.
TATTTTTTACTAAGCTTAAATGAAATACACAAAAAAAAAAAATTACAGAAAAATACCGATGGTCCTTAAAGATGTAATTGTTGGTAAATTTAAGAATGGAAATGGGGAATGTGTCCAAGAGACAACAACCCGACCCAAGAGCAGAAAGAGGTGAAGGCCACCAATGGGTCTTCAACACAGCGAAAAAATCTTGCACTCGAAGGCGGGAATTATCTAACCCCTAAATAAAAATGTGTACTAGTTCAATGAAAATGGAATATTTTTTCAGCAATTGCCTTTCCATATATCTGATTTTTTCCAAATATAATAAGAAGATCACCATTTGGGACAATTTCGACAAGTTTATAACATTATATGCACAAAAGAGTCAATATGACCGGTTTTAATCCCCCAAATCCTTTATATCACCAACCTCAGAAATCATACAACAAAAACACAAGTATCAGAATTCAACATAAGCCTTACTTGCACATTCTATTAAACAGCTGGGAATAATTTCCAAGTCTTTCTTTTATCTTCATAAGATAGAACATGGTGTATCCAACTTTAGGGTTCTTTAAAGGATGAGACAGTTTATTGATGTTGAGTGAGGTCAACCACACATAAATGGCCCTGACCTTTGACATATCGTCCTCGTATTGGTCTGTTAGAAGGGACACTAAAGATTTTAATGTCCCTGATGTCGCCTTTGATTTCGGAATCTGAAATAGGTTCAAATCATAAATGTGAGTAACAGAAAATTTACTTTCTAACATACAATATTCTAAAACAAATCTATTTGAAAGGAGACCATTTCAGCTTTTGTGTTCTTTCTTTGCTTTAATGTAACGTATGGTTTTTTCTGAGTACTTAAAAGCCTTAACGTGAGTTCACTTTTGAAAAACCACCAGCCTTTTTATGTTGGACTTCTGCCACGATATTTGATTTTGCATATCGTTTGGTTCGTGTAACTTAAAGATTGAATTTTAAACCCCTGGTCTATTTCTTGAACTTTTTAGCTATAAGTCAATTACTCTATGCGTGCGTATTAAAAGACATAAAAATGGGATTTTTTTTTTTTGATGGATAGCAATTTCAAAGTCGTATATCACACATCGCATTTATAAATAAGTTTAAAATATAGGCAATGTTTGGCTAAAACATAACCTTGTTTTTGTCAACATAATAACGATTTGTTTTATTTGACAATAAAAACTATCCCATGGTATTAAAAATAGCATGAAGTAGATGAAAATAGTCCGATTTGTTTTCTAAATAAATTAATACGTACACCAGAGGCGCATTTGTCAACCTCAGCATAATCCTCCGGATCGAAGAACTCATTTTTCCTTGTGTAAGGAGAATGCGGTGGTGGTATCTCTTCCAGTGTTTTCTCGTCCTCGTCTGTATAAAAGTGGTGTGATTCGGAGAAGGTAAGTTGCCGGAAGTCACCAAATTTGAACGTAGCAAATTTCAACGAAATTCGCCTTCCTTCCTGTTAACAAAAAAATATCATAAAGCTTAGCTATATTTCATATGTAAGAATAGGATTAAACTTTCTGACATTGACGGCCACAGCTATTATATAATTGGCAGTACTTATAGGTGCAATTTATACATATATATGTATTTTAATAAAAAGTTATTTATTTATTTTATCTTGTATTATTTTATGCTTATTTTGTGGAGTAATAAAAATATATGGCGTGAATTTTTTTCAATTGAAAGAGCCTTTCATACGTTTAAAATCTAACTTTTACTCTAATGAAAGGACAAACTAATAAATGTTTGGCTATATCGTCCGTCAAGTGTAAAAATTAAAACAAACATTAAGTCTATTATGTTTTTAAAATTGCAGTTATTGTTATCAAATGTCATCAAAGTTTGATGCGAGTGAATAAACATGAACTAACAATTATTTTGGTTAAGCCTTGAAAGTCCGTAAACGGCAGATGTATCCTTAGTTTCAGTTCAAACTAAAAATTATTAATAGACATAATAAAATAATGCTAGGGATAAAGCTGTGTGCTTATTCAACACAAGGAGGCTATGTAGTTTTATTATTCAAAACTTTACAATTATAAAATGCAGATGCAAAAGTCACATGTTTTATAACAAACTCGTGAAACAAAACGAAAAATGACGAAAAAGACAATGTCATACAAGCAACAGTCTGTGTTAAGAGAGAGCCATATATCTTGCACGTTAAAGACACCCTTGTAGATTTCGAAAAAGAGTAGGCTAATGCCACTACAAGGCAGCACTCGCACCCGCAAAGTGGAAAGGGATAAATATAAGTTGCAAAACTTGTTTCCCAATCCACTATAAATAAATATGTTTAAACTAACTAAACTACATAACACTGCATAAAAACTAAAGACTAAGCAACTTATTCTTTGTATTAATTATATATGTTAAAAGACACATAACAGTTTAAATTGTCCATGTTATTTAATCATATTTCTGTATAAACTCCCTGCCTTTTCATGCAAACATATATCACTACTTTTATTAGCTAGTATATCTACCAAAGTGTACGTGTAGTGCGCTAAGCAGCATATAATTGTATTTATACGGCGTGATGATTCAAAATACACATTTGTCATTTAAACAATATTAATTGGTTTTAACATCATTGTTGATCATATTTTCCATATGTTATTCAGTACATATAATTTTAAACTATGATGGCTTTGTTAAATTGTAGATTGATTTGAAGGTTATCAAATACACATACAATATGATGTCTCTATCTCTGCACAATATATTTTATGAGGGAATGCCCTTTGTCAAGCGTCAAACGTCTGTGTTTCGCTATCTTAAGGATCAAATGAGCCTTTATTTTTATTTATCTTCAAATTGAGTAAAAAATCTTTCGTCGTAAAGGGTATCTCATCATTATTCGCAAGCATATTATAGTTTGAACATAAGAAGTCAAGATGAAATGATTTCTTTTTCTTTTATTTTGCGACTTTTATGAATAATATAGTAGGTAAAATTGTATTTTCACTCATGGTTTCAACAAGTGGTGGCTCAATATAAATTCAGATGATTCATAACATCTTTTGTTAAACCTTGAACGACTTATTGACATTCAAAGAGTTTTTCTAAATTCTAGTATGAAGACGGGTATTTTTTTGAAAGGCGATTTAAAAATGTTCTTTATGGGATGTGTCTAGAGACAACAGACCTATCAAAGAACCTAAAATGTCGAGGGTCACAAACGGGACTTCTAAAATGAAATGTTCTCTACCACATTGATGTTTGGGACTGTTGATGATGAGGGAAGTTTTTGACGAGCTTGCCTGTCTATACAGCCCTCGCACGGTCGGTACTGGCTTGCGCCTTTTTGCGCATTTAAATAATTAATTTTTAACCATAAGGTACTGTTGTAGTAGACCGGGAACTATTTGATAAATATATACATTCATCATGATTGAACATAAATGATGAATTAGTCAAAGCTCTCACATTCATTTCGACCTTTAAATAATAGGTCAATACGTTCAAATACCATAAAAGGAAGTAAGGTTTTTGTAATTCAATCACACATTCATCATGATACGATTAAATACTTATATTATTTCTTTCCCACATTGTTAAACTTTTCAATAATAATGATTTAATAGTTAAAACATCGCAAAATACAAAACTGTACTGTTTTATTATTTTTATATTCGCTATACGACAAGACTTTAGGGGAGATTTTTACCACATGTGAATTTTAAGTACATTTCCTATCAGACTATCAAACTTTCGTGTTGAACTTTTAAAGTCCTTTTTTTAAACAAGTAAATATATTGATGTATAGACTTTGTCTGGAATGTGTCAACGGGTTTGCTTACTTGCTTTATTTCGATCAGATAAACAAAATGTCATTGCTTACAGTTCAGTTCAGTTTCAAGATATTAAAATAGATATATTTATATATTAGTTGTTATATTATAAGAAAAATTGATAACTTTTTACTTTATGTACTAAGCAAGTTGTGGGTTTGTGCTATCCAACACAACAACGTTGTTTGCTTGTCTAAAGCAATAGTTAACTTATCCCTGTATATAATCTGTTATTGCATTAGGAAATGAAAATGCAGTCTTAAATTGTAAGAAACATCAAACGAAAACCAAATACAGCAAATCAACAACAACCACTGAAGCACAGGCTTCTAACTTTGGACAGACATTTGAAGAAAGTTGAAGGTCATTTTTATAAATTTCCTGTTTACAAAACTTTGAATTTTTCGAAAAACTAAGGATTTTCTTATCCCAGGCATAGATTACCTTAGCCATATTTGGCACAACTTTTTGGAATTTTTAATCCTCAATGCTCTTCAACTTTGTATTTGTTTGGTTTATAACTATTTTGATATGAGCGTCACTGATGAGTCTTATGTAGACGAAACGCGCGTCTGGCGTACTAAATTACAATCCTGGTGCTTTGATAACTAATTGCAGATATAAGAAATAAGCCTTCTCTAACATAAGACAATGATGAAATCGCAATGCATACATTTAAAACATAAATTATAGAATCGGCTTGAAAAAAGATCAACTCATCAGATCGGGACTAAGCACACACAACATTGGATTGCGTATAAGTGAACTTTTCTTTGGTACATTTGGAATAGTTTTGATTGAGGATATGCATGTCAGCAATAGTAATTCATGGTAACATGGGTGCGTACCTATCTGAGATGCACATATCTTAATGTACCAAGAAAGTGCAAGGAAAAATGCACGGGAGTTCAAAAACATGTAGAACATAGATTTAAAATAAAGTAATAGGTTTTATTTGTTATGTTTAAAATGACACCTTCTGAAGTTCACGTCATAACACGTCATAAAATATCTATCATTTGTATACTACTTTTATATAGTAATCTTTAATTTCATCAAAATGTTTTGTTTTAAATCATCGGCGTTAAAAATTAAAGATCTTAAAATATATATATTTTATCAATTTGTATTTGTATTTAATTTTATCGTGTCTAATAAGCCACATGATGTTTAAAAGGTCACAATATGTACCAAATCAGGCACAACTAGGAAATAACTGTTCTATATGAGAGAATGAAAACGGAGATTATAGAAGAAGAAACAAAATTTAACGTAGAGTAAAAGTAGCTTAGTCTGGCGTCTCGAAATCATAGACAACATTGCAGCCTTCTGAAGAATCCAGATACACTATCGCATGTTCAATTATTACGACTTAATTTATAAAAACAAGCGCAGAGAATGAATAATCTTTAAACTTTATAATCTCATACATAAATTGTGAGAGATAAAAGAAAGATTTGAAATCGAAATATTTTCCCCAAACATGTTAAGCAACATAAATGTGGAGTATGGCTGTATCACCACAAACCAAAAGAAAAACAGTTTTATGATATAATTTAGCCTACATTTACACACTGAAAAGTAATGTTAACATGAATATATTTTGACTCCATATATTAAACTCACCATTTTCACGATTTTTGATGGTACATAATTTTCTCCGGACGATTTACTTTGGTCTGATCTATTGGTTCTGGCGCTCACTGTAGATCTAGACCGAGGACCATGCCCATTTTTCACAGATTTGGCGACAGTATTATCCCTATTCAGTCTATCAGCTCCTTTCACTGGAGTAATGTTCACACTTGCTCCATTCCCCATAATTGAGCATAAGAACTAAAAATGCTTAGAAACGTTTGAAAATCTGTGATGAAATATCATAATAATTTTTATATGTTGTAAGTTCTCTGCGTAAAGCTGTGAAATAACGGACCAACTGGCGCAGTAACTGTTTAAAGGGTACGTGTACAATGCATTATTGTTTAATGTTGCGTGCGTAATTAAATTACATAAATTTTTAAATTAAAATGGTTCATATCACAGTGTTTTATCTCGCATGTTCAATAAAGGTGCCTTTTTTAGTTCAATAGACTCAATCATGGCAAAATCACACACAAAATATTTTTAAATTGTCTACCTTGTCTTCCAAAATTTTATTTAGCTAATGCATGCTATCCTCTTCGGTCTGTTTATACTCTTTTTCTTTCTCAAAACACAGCGTTATTATGTATGTTAAGATAACCAGTGGCGAGGATTATTGAACCCAATCAAAACTGTAAAAAGTCGATTGAATATGCTACAACAAGACAGCAAACAAACAACACAACAAATCTGCAAGACATTTTGAGTTAAGCATACTACCTTCAACAATAGATAGTTCGAAGTGTAATATACATATAAAAATCTATCTGCAATGGTTTTGAAGTATTCACAATATTTGATAAATTATGAAAATGCATAAGTAAAGTAAAGGTAAAATTGAAAATGGGGAATATGTCAAAGAGACAGCAACCCGACCAAACAGCAGACAACAACCGAAGGCCACTAATGGGTCTTCAATGCAGTGAGAAACTCCCGCAGCCGGAGGCGTACTTCAGCTGGTCCCTAAACAAAAGTATATACTAGTTCAGTGATAATGGACGGCATACTAAACTCCAAAATATACACAAGAAAATAAAATTACAAATCATACAAGACTAGCAAAGGCCAGAGGCTCCTGACTTGGGTAGGCGCAAAAATGCAGCGGGGTTAAATATGTTTTTGACATCTCAACTCTACCCCTATACCTCTAGCCAATGTAGAAAAAACAAACACAATAATACGCATGTAGAAAACGTGTTATGATGATGGAAATGTTTAACGACCTTGACTGGCTCTACAGACCTCGCACGATTCCTTCAATACTTGTAAGAAATTGCAATGTAGAGTAAGAGTGCAGTTATCTTGAGTAATCTCCAAATCAGTAACATCAAAAAGGACGATTATCTGCATTATACCTAGAAGATGGTCAGAGTGGAAGGTCTAGAACTCCATATCCAGTGAGAAACTGTAAAGCAAAGAACAGATATACATTTTATTAACAAACACAAAGAGAAACAGTGAAAAAAAATGTTAGTAAGATTCTTCTTTTATAAGGACCAGAAAAACATGTTAGGTGATTCATATCTCACGCTGGATACAGAAGGGATATTTCCGGCTTCAAAATATGAGTATATTGTAGTCTATGTAAGCCATATTTCACGTAGTATTCTTTACCCAAAGGTAATTTGCTTTGGTCAATATTGTAAAAACTAAATTAATGAACGAAAAATTCAGATATTAACAACTATAAAGCACCGTATGACCTTCAACAATGAGCAAAACCAATGTCGCAAAGCAAACTTAAAATGGCCCCATGTGATAAAAACCTATATTCAATTTGATACTTATCTATGAGCCAGAAATACAGATTGGTTTGTTCCTCATGCTTCTCTACGCATCTCTTTTTAAAATTGAAAATCAATTGTGTAATTCAAATTCAATTAATGGCAACATTGAAATTGAAACAGTTAAGGATATGTCAACATTTCAAATATAATGAAAAAGTAGTAAAATATTGGTAAAATTGCTCCGATCTTTCGTAAGACGATTTGATTTATAGGCACTATTACGAGTATTCTTACATGAACACAAACTGGATTTACTCTGTTCGAAACCATAAAAATAACATTATATATGTATATTGAATGGTTCAAAAATATTTGAACAGTCGTGTATGTATCAAATAACGAAGTTTGAAGATAATAACTTCTTTATCGCGTCTTAAAATGGTCTTTTGTTTGATGCTGTTGTATAGGGCTAATCAACGAATGGCTCGTTTCGTCGATAACCATTTAATCGCTCATTAAATATGGGGGCCTTGACATCAATTTTATAATACGTTATACAATAATTGTGTCCTCGTTTAAAAGTTTGGTAATAAAGGCATACGGCGAAATGTTATGTCATAGGTGTTTATATTGTTATTAATTTTTAATATATGAGTAATCATTTACCACCTGCAATACACATCTCACGATATGATATGGTAAATACATTTTAAAACAACAGTTCCTTTTTCGAAGATAATGTTTTGTAAATAGAGTGTACGTTTTTTTTATTTGTCCAAGGTAATGTCTATCTGATATTGTTTGACATCCAAACCCCTTGTTTTGTTAATTTTGTATATACAATTTGTCATAGATCAAATTTGTTTGCACCTGTCCTATGTTAGAAATCTGATTTTCAGTGGTTGTTGTTTGTTGATGTGGTTCATCAGTGTTTCTCGGTTTTTTTTTTTTGTCTGTTTCCTGGATTGTTTTTTCGATAGTCATTGTTTGTGCCCTTTATATCTTGCTATATTTGGTGTGAGGCAATGTTCTGTGTTGAAGACCGTACTTTGACATGTAATGGTTTACTTTTTATACATTGCGACTTAGTCAAATGTAGCGACTTAGTCAAATGTATTTAAATATTTGAAGAAATTTTACGAATTTTTATGCTCTTTAACTCAGTATTTGATTTGTTTGTTTCCAACTGTTTCATTCAAAGCTCATTGATGAGTATTATGTAGAGGAAACGCTCGTCTGACAAAACAAATGTTAAGCTTGTTATCTTTGATAAGTTTTACATTGACCAGATTATACAAGTACACTTTACCAATCTTGACAATATCTCATAAAATAAAGTGAAACCCTGCACAGTCTTCTTACCAACAGAATGAGCTTACTGTGAATATATAGGTTTTGAGTTTGTGAGTTTGAAGGTTTAATCTTGTTGATAGAATTAAGAACAAATATGACAAATGAAAAAGTATAAAATTGAGAATAACAGGGCATTAAAACATACAATGAAAATTGGGCATTAAAAAACAAAAAATGGAGCTCTCAAATATAAAGAATGAAAAATAATGGAGACTCAAACATATTTTAATTATTAAAATTAATTAATATGTAAATTCAATCATCGTTGATATTTTGAAACCAAAATAAAACAAATGTAATCACCTTACATATGCATGTGACAAACGGGTTAAACTTCAGTATTTCGTTTAGACCCTCTCAGAACGTAAGGATGGTGTTTATTTTTAAGTATAAATGTGAATGGCACATTTAAACTCATTTAAAATCATAAACGTTCATTTGTTTATCCGTTTAAATGAATAGTATGATTCAGATGTTAAAGTACATTTTATGTGTTCAATGAAAACTAAACACGTGCAAATAGTTAAATCAACTGAAAATATACAAATGATATGTCATATGTATAATGTTTCTTTTCTGAATCGCATGAGTGATAAACAAAAGGACGAAAACAATTTCTGGTCCCCATAAAGAATTTAATCACAAACTCCATGTATTTACTATATTCAAAATAATATCATTTATCATCCAATTACAACGGTTTAAATTCAATTGAAAGTACTTACGGTTTGATTTTGATTTTAAAATCAGTATAAACATGCAATGTGCATAACATTAACAAACATTTAATGTGCATAACATTAAAAAACATGCAATATGTGTAACATTAATGCACTTAACAAACAAACAAAATACGAAAACAATATTTAATGTTTATTATTCTCGTTTAGATTGATTCATATTTTGTCATGCGAATGGCATTTTATAGCTGATTAAAATGTGTGAGGTTTTCTAAATTGTTGAAGGTCACACGGTGACAAGATAGGATTGACTAAAAGCAAAACAATAATTATTTTCTTTTTTCACGCTACAGAGGGAAAGTAAAACAACTTAAAACCGAACTCCAAAGAAAACTCAAAACGGAAAATCCCTTTAAGGATGTTCGCTACTCTGTTTCAAAATAACAAGATTTTTAAAAGACTGTTATAAATTGATAGTATATAAATAAAGAAACTGAAAAAGCAGAAAAAAATGGTGGGTCCGTGTGCTTGTTTTCGAGATATAAGCCATTGAAAATTTGGCGGGAAATAATTCTCTCTAGATTTTTCTTACATTTAACATTAACACCTTTTTTGTTTAAAAGCTATGAAAAAATAACAAGGATTTCATAAGATTTTGAAATATGGCTTTTTAAATTGTATGTAATAAAAATGTGAAAAGAAAAGTGGGGGTTAGTGGGCAAAATTTTTTTATGTTAATACATGGATAAAACCAGAGGATCCCGAAAATCTGACAAAAATTCAAAAAATAGAGGAGCAAACATCCTTAAAAGTTTGAATTTGAGAGGTCTTGGTGAAGGTATTTCAAGGCTTTGGACGGTCGAAATAGTTACTTATGATTATAATGTGTTGTAGACTTATAACAAAGCAGATGTGATTCTTCAAAATGGTAAGAGAATTGTTTGAAAATAGTTTTAATGCTAGACACAATGGATGTTGTTTCATAACAATAATACTATCCGACTCCGGACTTATCGAAGGATTTTACGCATATTATTTTAAGGCAAATTTATTTTAAATGGAATACAAGAGTATCTTTGCTGAATTTCTAGAACGAAACAAAACTATAAAACCTAAAATTACACTCAAAGTCATGTAAAAAGTAAAATCACAAAAATACTGAACATTCAAAACGAAAAGTCCCTCATCAAATGGTAAAACACTTCAAAAGAATGGACAACAACTGTCATATTCCTGACTTGGTAAAGGCATATTAAAATGTAGAAAATGGTGGATTGAACCTGGTTTTATTGCGCTAAACCTCTCTCTTGTATGACAGTTGCATCAAATTCCATTATATGAGATTGTGTATCTCTAAAGATAGGTATTAAATAAATGTAATAACAAAACACAACAAATTGTTGTTTTTTTTTTAAAATCATATCGACAAATTGGATATAGCGGTTTTTTTTCTAAACACAAGAAATAAACCATTATAAATAAATAAAATAATCCGTGATTATCGTGAAAAACATCAATAACGAAGCTAAAAATCAAATCAAAACAAATCAAGACCAAAAAAAATTAATTTGTATTAAATGTAAACCTCTTATTTCCCTCATATAAAATGGAATATTTAAAAAGCACACAATGATCACATTGAAATATACAGAGAAAAGACAATTAAGGTAAAACAAATTGGTAGCCTTCTGGTTTCGTCGATGTGCTAAGTATTATTACATTTATAGACTTGAAGGAGTTTGTTTGATTCTGAGGCTTAAAAGTTTGTACGCAAAACGATGGCCAGTAACGCTCGAATACAGCAAGTTGAAAAGGTCAATATGATAACGTCCCAGTTAACATGCTTTCATATTGATTCATTATCCAAACGAAAATTTGCAGTTTGCATTTAATGGGAAAACATTGAAACTGTACAACTTTCATTCTTAATATTGTTTTGAATGTGTGCCAATAAACATTAAAGGCGCTGATGTTTTCAATATAAACAATCCTCTTTTGCCATCACACTGCATATCTTTACTATACATGCCTTTTTTGTTTTATTTCAATAATAAGCATCTTGTTTGTATGAATTTGTTAATTTCATGCATAAATAATGGGACTGAACAACGCCCAACATGACACAGATCTCGCACTTTTAATTTATATCAAACAAAATTGCATTTTAATTCATTAAACTACAAAAAGAGCATACTTATATGTGTCAAAGGACAAACAATTTAGTCCTACTTTCATTAAAAATTATTGGTATAAAAAGTCAGTTTAAAGCTAATTATTAACATTTTGAAATAAATCATTGTTCAGGGCAATGAGAAACATGCGGTTGGTTGTCTACATTAAGCCTCAATTACTTAAAGATGACAACACCCTTTGATTATATCATGGGGGAAATGTTTTATGATTTTTACATACATTGTATTTGATGAAGACACTTATTCTTGTGTATTTGTTTAATGTCCTGTTCGGTTAGCTTGTTTGTCTTTTCGTTGTCTCAAACAAAATTGCAGTTTTATTCATTTAACTACAAAAGAGCATAGTTATATGTATCAAAGGGCAAACAATTTAGACCTGTTTCCATTAAAAAAATATTGGTATTAAGAGTCAATTTAAGGCTAATTATTAACATTTTGAAATAAACCATTGTTTAAGGCAAAGAGAAACATGTGTTAGTTTTCTACATTAAGCCTCAATTACTTAAAGATGAAAACACCCTTTGATCATATCAAGGGGGAAATGTTTTATGATTTTTACAAATTTAATCAAGACACTTATATTGTGTGTAATGTTGCACGTGTTCTGTTAGCTTGTTTGTCTCTTCGTTATCTCAAACAAAAAATTGCAATTTAATCCATTAAACTACAAAAGAGCATGCTTATATGTATCAAAGAGCAAACAATTTAAACTTACTTCCATTAAAATTATTGGTATTAAGAGTTAATTTAAAGCCAGTTATTTACATTTTGAAATACATCATTATTTAGGGCAAAGAGAATCATGCGGTTGGTAGTCTGCATTGAGCGTCACCTAAATTAAAGATGAAAACACCCTTTGGTCATATCTCGGGGGAAATGTTTTATGAATTTAAAGTATTGGATCTAGACACTTATATTGTGTGTAATTTTTTAACGTCGTGTTCTGTTAGCTTGTTTTTCTTTTTGTCTCAAACAAAAGAATGCAGTGTAATCAATTAAACTACAAAAGAGCATGCTGATATGTGTCAAAGAGCAAACAATATAATCCTACTTCAATTAAAAATTATTGGTATAATAGTCAATTTAAAACCAATTATTAAAATTTTGCAATAAATCATTGTTTAGGGCATTACAAAACATACGGTTGGTTGTCTACATTAAGCCTCACCTACATTCAAGATGATGAAAACACCCCTTGATCATATCACGGGGGAAATGTTTTATGAATTTTACATATTTAATCAAGACAATTATCCTGTGTATAACTTTTGACATTGTGTTCTGCAAACGTGTTTGTCAATTCGTTGCCTTTCGTCTTTTACCAAGGCATTGTCAGTTTATTTCACTTATATCCATCCGTTAAAGCGCATAAGGTTTGTTAAATCAAATCATCTTACTGACTTCAATGTTCATTTCACATAATTTTCTTACAGACTGAAAATCTACATTTTGTAAGGATTTCGAGTTTATTGGAGTCATACAATATATTTGTTTTATTCAATGATATCAATCAAATTCTTGAAAATTTCCAGGGTCGTCCGTCCGATAAATTTGGTGCATATGTTTTTCACTCGATTCTTCCTTCAGTAATTTGTGGGTCTAAAATTCATTTGAAATACCAAAGTGACTTTACACATAGTAACATGTGCATATTGTCAGGATTCAGGTTTTTCAAAACATTTACACAGAATATGTTTAACTAAGGATTTTCTTGTCCCAGGAATAGATTACTTTAGCCGTATTTGGCACAACTTTTTGGAATTTTGGATCCTCTATGCTCTTCAACTTTGTATTGTTTGGCTTTATAACTATTTTGATATGAGCATACTAAATTATAATCCTGGTACTTTTGATAACTATTTTAGATAGTCATATTTTGGGTAGCTTTTGGTATATAGCGTGTTGTTGATTTCCTTTCAACGTCTACTAGTGTAGCTAGAAAGAAGGTGAAAAAATTGAAAACAACACGTTAATAATGTCTTGCGTTCGAAGCGCTTTTCTAGATTTACCTTCATCAGGAACGCTCAATGCCACACATATGAAATCCGAAGATGTATAAGTACCGAAACCGTTGAAGAGCTACGTACATGTCCAAAATACCTAAAATAAATAGCCAAATTCTTCTGAAGCCAACTTTGCCGGAGGGAGTTGTAACCTTAGTTTCTTAATAATTTCAAAATTGATAAATGGACAATTTTAACAAAGTTTGTTAAATCATATCAGTACCAAAGTACTGACTACTGAACTGATGATACCCTCAGGGACTGATAGTCCACCAGCAGAGGTATCGATCCAATGATGTAAAAAATCGAAAACAACACATTTGATAATTTCTTGCGTCCGAAGCGCTTTTCTCGATTTACCTTCATCAGGAACGCTCAAAGTTAAGTAAACTGGATGTGTCCTGGTGTGCATGCATATGACGACATGGAGAACAGTAATAGTGCAAACACCGGTATTTTTTTGAGAAAAAATATGGTTTCTTGGGGAAACTATGGTGTTGCTACTTTCTTCATGTTCTTACTTGGGTGTGTTTTTTTGCAGAATGTTATTTTGCTGGCTGTTAATGATTGAACTTCATATATATGTTTAAATTGATCAAACTATGCTTAGAACTATACAATGGGACGAGTTAAGAACCGTGATTATTATCTGGTTGAGATTAAAGAGTAAAGGATACATTAGCTATTGATAAACTGATGTTTGGAACATTCCAATTCGTATCGTATAAAACCTTGATACGTAAAATTAGCCATAGGTATAGTCGAAATATGACTCGTTCTGTGGTTGTAATGCATTTGCTTATAGATAAGATGTCTTTCTAAAAAAATACGATTGGCTTAAATAGAATATGGTATTTATAAATATTTCACTAGATGAATAAGTATCTTTCAGTAAAAAAAATCAAGAAATCTAAAACCGCATTATTTTTTCAGTCATTACGCATCAGTTCCATATTTCGATACATACAATAAATCATTTAAACAAAAATAAGGAGATAAAGTATATCTGCCGATGAGACAACTGTTATATATCTGTATGTTGAATCCGTACTTTCCGGAACCGTTGTATTGTCTTAACCATGATTGTTGTGATGATTACATGTATCAGCCTCTTTTGGCGTTTGGATCCAAAGTAAAAGGATCATAATTTGAAAGTTCTTTTTTTTATGTTCAATCTATATACTTCGTCTTTAGTCCCCCAAACTTAAGTCAGGTATATCATATAATTATAATCCTGGTACTTTTGATAACTATATCACACAACTATCCATCAAAGTTCTAATGGAGTTGAAGTTAGCAATTACGGGCAACTGCTCGACCTTTAATAATGAGAAACACTCATACCTTATAGTAAGCTTTAAAAGGACTCGACGTGACAAATGCGAAACAATTCAATTGGTTTAAATATTTCATAAAACCAACATTCTAGGTAACAATCTCTAAAATGTAAACAAGCGAATTGTTTATCTTCACAATTGAGACCTGTTATACGCTTTATTCATTCGATTTTGATTTAAAAGGGTGAACATTTTGCAAACATTTAAAAAAAAGTTGTTTACTTGATGCATAAATAATTGCACTAAACCAAGCCCAGTAGAACATACACTTCGCACTTTCTTTTGTTAAATTATCAATTTACATTTTAATCAATAATTCTACAAAAGGGTATGTTTATGTGTGCAAATGAGCAAAAAATATAATCTTCTTCTCTTAAAAACACAGATTGATATCTTAGTCAAAGATTAACCTTTGAAAATAAATCATTGTTTAGGGGAATTAGAAACTGGTTGTAAGTTGTCTTCATAACGTCAGATACAGCAAAGACGATATCACCCTTTAGAATTAAAGAGATTTATCGCTATTTTGTGCATTATTCCTTTGATCTTTTTTTGTGATAATTTTTCATATCATTCTACTCGCTTGAGATGGAAAATTATCGCCAGAAACTAAGCAGGCACGTGGCGTTGCTAACGAAATTGACATGAAATTGACAACGTCGACATAGGTAAAATAGCGATAAATAGATTATCATTGGTCATCTCAACTCGATTGCCTTTCTCGCTTTCGACGTCCCGGCTCAAGCGAAAAAAAAATCAATCTCGTTGAGATGATCAACGATAATCTATAAGTATCACAATCTGAGATGTCGAACACTGAACAGTTGAAGGTATGGGAACTACATACAAGTTTGATACCGCTCTGAGTTGGGACGTATATACAAGTATGATGTACATGAACTAACAACAACGACTGTTCTACAGGCTCCTGACTTATGACATGCACACAACTAATGATGCGGGGTTTTAAATAGTACTCAACCTTCCCCTTAACGCGTGCCAGTGGTGTAACGGTACATCATGATAAATAAAAGCGTTTACATACTTCAATGAATTAAGTGATCTTGCAATCGTAATGTTATATTTAATAATGTATTCTGTTTCAATACGAAAACTTGGAACAAATATGCAAACAACAAAGTTTATGTTTAATATGCACCGGTTATTGTAGTACTTAGACATTAAAGAACATATAACAAGTATTAAAATTCTTTATTTTCGTAAAGAATAATAAAACTAATCTAATTGATAAATGATATGGGAAATAAAAACAAATTGTACACATAAACATGTCGAAGGCCGTACATTGCCTTATAATGGTTTACTTTTTTTTTAAATTGTCATTTGAATGGAGAGTTGTCTCACTGGCACTCACACCACATCTTCCTATATCTATGTTTTATGTAAACGTAAACACGAGCAACAGCTATGATCAAACGTACTCGATGAACATAAACATCTTCATATGGATCATATTCAAGCCTAATTGTGTATATAAAGGCTGCGATTAATAATAGAATATTTCATTCTTAAAATGAAGACATTTCGAGGCAAATACGATACACGTTTTAAAAATATGTAACAACCTAATGTTTTTTAGACACGTGAGGAATTTTAACAAATTCTTTTATAATTTTTTGGTGTTCAGGCAGCACAAATGGATCTTATCATATTATATCCTTCAAGAGAGGTAAAAGATACAAAAGGGATATTCAAATGTGTTAGTCGAAAACAAACTGACAATGATATAGCAAAAACTAAAAATTTATATTCATGTAAAACTACTAATTTATATAATACAAGTTTATCATTAATGAACAATTTATACGACATTCGAAGGACGGAACTTTCGCCATTATCAAGGAGCAGGTGAATATAATGTTTCATATATTGTTGTTTTCCATAAGGGACAGTATGGTTCCGTTTTCTCAAAATAATCTATATATATAGTTTATTCTCATAAAACCATGCAAGTACAAAGGTTACAGAGAAGTTAAAAAAATAGTATACATAAAAATAAAAAATGCATTAAAAATGCATAAAATTCAAAATTTCGGATGAGATACCATATAAAAGAATATATATATAGACTTGTATAGTCAAATGTTAAAGCTAAAATTGTATAAAGAAATACTTTCTATAAGTATGTTAAATAAATTATGGTTGTTAAGAAGGAGTGAGCTTACTATTAATACATCTTATAAAATTGCAGAGGTTTCTTAGTGTCTTTGGTTTTTTTGAATTAAACAGTTTGTTGAATGTAAAAATGTTATGTCTTGGTATTAGTCCATTTGGAATAAATCTTCTTCTTTCATCTTGTAAAGCCGGGCAAACAAAAATATAGTGGTATTCGTCTCCGATATCTCTTTTTGTACATATTATCTAAGAATCATTGATGATGAATTGTTCATTTGCAAGTGAAGAGTTCTATCTCATAGAATCCGTATTCATGTGATCTTCAATGTAACCCCTAATTAACTATGCGTGTTCAATTTTTAAAAGCAAACGAATGTCAACATTGAAAATTTGAAAAAAAAAGGTAGATCATTTGATTGACTGATTCGATCCACAAAAACTCACTTATACAAGTAAAAATGATGTTTAACATATATGTTTAACCTATAATATGAAATTAAAAAGACCTAGAAAAAAAATCTAATTGCACTAGATCGCTATCTATTTATATCTATATTTATGTTTATATCTCACATATGACCATTGGCAGTCTTTGCAGATCAATTCAATAGATGCTGTCTAAACTCAAATATACACGAAACGATGATACATATTATCGAGCCCATACCTTGTAAATTCATCCATTTTAAAAACCAGTTGTTTGAATTTTACGGGTATTGTTCCTCTTGTATAAATTATTATGGCATAATTCTAAAACCCTACAAACAATAGAGATTATGGTTGATTCTCCTATGATGAAGACATAATATTTTGATCAGTTTAATTGAGGTTAGAATCTGGCATTTCAGTAGAAAAATGTCGAACTCCATTGAAAATTCAAATCGGTTTATGCCTCAACAAATGGCAAAATGTAAAGCTCAAACACATCAAACGACTAGAAAACAACTGTCATTGACTTGGTACAGGCATTTCCTTTTGTACAAAATGGGGGATTTGACATTGTTTAACTGCTAGTAGTCCTTTTAATATTATACGTTTTTAATATAATACATGCTTGTATTTTTTAAACCTTCATTGTTTAGTCCATTTTTATGAAATACTTATGACGTGGTCCAGTACTTATACATCCCAGCATTGTGTTTGTGTGCTATGTTCAGTTTTGAATTCTTGTCCATCATTTTTGCTTATGTCCTTTGTGTATATGCAATTTTAGTGTTTCTTTGTTGAAGCAGTTATTTGCTTTTATAGTGATTAAGATAATATTACAATGTTGTCTGCAGTACGGCAATTTTTGAGATTTTTACATGTCTTGCTCACACATTGTTGTTAATATAATGAAATTCAATGTTTCATACAAGTAAGAGTATTAGCTAGCTATATATACATGTATATATATATAACCAGGTTTAAACCACCATTTTCTACATAAGGAAATGCCTCACCAAGTCAGGAAATTTACAGTTTTTTCCATTCGTTTGATGTGTTTGAGCTTTTGATTAAGCCATTTGATTATTGAATGTCCCTTGGAAATCGGTATTTTTGTTATTTTACTTTTAATTAATTTATGTTGACCACTGTCTTTATTCTTAATTTCTTCTGTTAACTAATCTAACATCGATATCAAACTTCTTTAAAACTTAGTTTTATTTTCTGTATTGATGTGCGTTTGTTTAAGCCACATTGGCTACAGATATTAGGGGATTTTTGAAATGTGACTACTGTTGCCTTAACTTGTTGGAAGAGAGTAAATACGGTGACCTATAGTTGTTAATTATTGTATCATTTGGTCTCTTGTGGAGAGTTGTTTTAAAAGCAATCATACAACAACTTCTTTAATACATCTAATCAAAGAGGCTCTCAAGAGTGTGAGATTTGCTTTAGTTTTTAAGATGTTAATATTTATGGCAATCACTCCAAAATTGGTTTTTAATTTGTGAGGAGAAATAAACCTTGCCCTGTGGATCAAACTGCATTTAGTCCATGTTCTTGTTAGCAACAGCGACCATGTTTGCTGATGGATTCGAGCCAGGGACTCAACTTTTAAACTAAATACCCAAAAGGAACATTCAGGAAGTGTTCTGTGTTTTTTGGGTTAGTAGTTTCAGAGATGATTTTTAAAGATGGATGAACAGACAAGAGACACAAAGTGAAGCAAGGCCAAAAGTAATTCAAAACTCTTATTTTCAAAATATATTTATTTAACAGTTGATTAGCAAACATTTTTATAAACATATAACATTATTTCATTAAACAGATAACTGGTTAAAATATCTTAAATGGAATACTTTTAATTCATATGATCAGCATATAACCAAAGGAACGTACTATTCATATGATTGGCATACAACCAAAGGACAACTTTGCTTTTTGGCCAAATTGTCATTAAAATCAAAGAAATTAGAAACTTCCTGAGATTTTACCATTAATGTTGAATGCATGATTATGATAAAATAAGGCTAATTTTATTATAATATATACCCTTTACATGAGTTATATAACCATAAAATGACAGAAAATTCAATATAATATTGAAATTAAGCAAAATCTCAATTAAATGACTTATATATGTTTAAAAATAATATAAAGCACAATAATCGCCCAAAAAACATTAAAACATTAAGTGTATTTTATTTTTATTTATTCATTGGCAAAAAAATATTTTGGACGACAATTGTGCTCTGTGTTAATGTATGCCAAAATTCCTACCATTAGCTTATTTTTGAAACAAAAAAGATAATTCTGCTTTAATAATTTGATGTCATTTTTAAGACTTAACAATTTAATTGTGTTGCTGTGTTCTATTTTAAAG
Organism: Mytilus galloprovincialis; assembly: GCA_037788925.1. Taxonomy (NCBI): domain Eukaryota; kingdom Metazoa; phylum Mollusca; class Bivalvia; order Mytilida; family Mytilidae; genus Mytilus; species Mytilus galloprovincialis. Next base: position 43,995,827 of record CM075342.1, on the reverse strand, counting down.
TAGACACTTTAAGAAAATAAAATCATTTTGTATATTTACCTAAAATTTTCTAACTGGAATGTGGAATAACAAAAACAAATTCGATACATCAAATATATTTAAACTACAAACAAAAAGACAACAAATGGTTTGAAAAATGGAGGTTTTAATCTCAGAACATTGAGACAAATGTAATTGTGTCTGGTTTTTTTTAAGCACATAAAAAAGAAACCTTCAGTGAACCACTGACATACGAAAATAATGTTTTATGGGGGAAAAGTCAGATTGCCATAGCAGCATGTATAGTTTACAACAGGCGCACAAAAATATAACTGAACCATCTCTCTCAATATAATGAAAATGTAGGTATTTATGCAGCAATGGGGATGAGGTCCAGTTAAGGGGTCCAGTGAGATGGGCGAGGTTTGAGTTAAGCTTTAAGTAAATACTATGTTGTGGGTATTTCTATTTCTAATTAATGATATATGACAAAATTTTTGTTTCTAAATTCTTGAATAATGAAATGAGGTTATGGACAAACTATATAAGTTTGGGTTAACTTCTGAAGGGCTGTAACTTTATAAAAACTGTATCACCAGAAATGAAATGTGATCAACTTCTATACTATTTTATCAAAATTGGTTGAGTATCTAAAAGCATAACAAAAACTAAACACTTTCAATTTACATTTTGATCTTAAATTAAGCACTGCTTTGTAATCAGCAAAATGACAAATTTAGGCATGATTTTGAAAAGATCAACAAAAAAAGTTGTCTTTAAGTTTTAGAAAATACCACTATCATATAAAAATATATAGTTTTCATCACATACAAAAGTTAAATCCATATAAAACATGTATGGTAAAAAAATATTTGTCATTGTCGATTTGAGGTTAAATATAATGTAGAGACCAATTTCTGACAAACATAACACGAACACAAGACATGATTAAGATTAATTTACAGTAAAACAACCAATTTTCATAACCAATCATTTTTTGTGGACTTTTCCCATGTAGAAAAATTGCAAAAGTATAAATTGTTATGAATGACTTGGATCTTCTCTTATTTATAAAATCATATAGATCTTTTGATGCAAATCTGTTACAAAGGGTTACCAAAATAAAAAGTGTAATGGAAAATATTTTGGTTTACAGTATTAAAGAAATATCTTTTTGTGGGCAGCATTATTCTTAATAATTTCATTGGACCATATAGATAACATTAATTTGGTTAAAATTGAAAATATTCTAAATAAACAACCAATTTTTACTGATTTCCATGAGCATTTTTACAATCCATTCCATCTCAATCTTTTTTTATATCTCCCAAAGCAAGAAAGAATCAAGGCTCAAAATTCCTTAACTAATTCTACTTATTCTGACTCTCATAACAGGAAGCAAAGATTTGAACTGGGTACAAGTCTATTGCATTCCTGGTTACCCAACACATTGCACTGTGTTCCAATATATGAACTTATTTTAAACATCACTATAAGCATGATAAACATTTGTATCACTCATTCTTTCACATCTTTCTATTTTCACTAACAAAGAAGTGATTGCAATGTATTTTTGATTCTGTTCATTAGACTTTCAGATACCATTAAAACACATTATAAACATATTTCATCATTCTTGTCTCATAAAAAATCTAGACATGATCAAAAATTTAAAAGACCATGCTTTTTGACGAGTTTATATTGATCTGGAATCTCCATTAAGGCATGTAGAGCAAATCCAGCTTGAGGGTTTCTAGCTGTAGACATTATTTTGTGAAATTCTACAAATTGAAAATTGTCAAACTTTCGTGCTGGGATTCTGTCATCAAATTCTTCCATAGTTTCCCAAGGTCCATCTCCAACACCAACCATTACAATTGACAATGGCCATCTTGAAGCTTCAACGATTGCATCAATTGTCTCCCTTTCATTTGTCACTTGTCCATCTGCAACTATCACAAGTATGTGATACTGAAAAAAAATATATATTAATAAAATATAAATGGTGATTACAGAGATTTATGTTTATCATGAATATGCATTGCTCCAAATGAAAATAAAAACAATAAAATCAATAATTGTTTCTCAAATTATGAACTTACTTTTGTACAGTGTAAGTATATATCTTTTATTATGCTTGTTACTTTATGGGTTTTTTTTAAAGGAAGCAGTACAGAAAACAATTGTTATTTCATTAAAACATTTATTGGTTTGTATTTTTAATTTTGTTAATTTGGAATTGTTTGACATGTTGTTATCCAAGTGCCTTAATATCTTTACATTCAGTACAGATCTTGCTCATTGTTGAAGTCTGTTTTATAGCCAATCTGCTTTTGGGAATTGTTAAAAGAAAAAATTTCCAATTTTTCTGACTTGAGAACTTAGTCATATTTAAGACAAATTTCAAACAACAGAACCAGTTTTGTGTGAACAATATCTCTTACAGTTTCTCATCTCAAATCATTGAAATTTTACTGAATGTTTGCATACCAATTGAAGTTCTACACATTTAATAAAGGAATTTATCAATGATTTTTCTTGAATTTTCAACATTTTATATTTCAACATATTTAAATGGTCGTTAGTAACAACAGACCATGATACATTATATAACAATCATTCTTTGCAAGCCACTTTTTTAGTCTTTAAACCAATTTTTTTCTATTAGATATTTTGGTGTGATCATCTTTTCAATAACACATAACCCTTGTATTTATATACATTTGTAAATTAATTCAAATGAACACTTACAGATTTAGTTTTTTTCACTGTATCTATAGCCTGACGTATCAATGGTGCAAAACTTGTAGGTCCACTCAACCTTACATTGGGTGTTAGTTCATTATAAGCATTTAAAACATCATGGAAACCATTGCAGTAACCCTGAAAAAAGTAAAATTGATTAGTAAATGTACTCGTTGATTATATTATAATAAATCAGATGGTTTTGTTTTATTGTAATTTTGTTCATTCCTTAAGCCTGCATGTCATTTAAATTCTAAGAAAATTATTTTCTTCCTTTCAAACCAGTGAATTAACTCCACAGTGACTTTGTCATGTACAAAAAGCTCCCTACCATAGTTTTATCTTGCAAAAAATGTGAACAACAACATAATGATGATCTTAACTCGCAGGGGAATCTAGATTTAGGTGACATTCATATTGCTTAGTCAATAGTTTTCAATGTCGTGTTTTGTGGATCGGTTTGTATTTTTTAGTTTTTGTCTTTTACCATGGCATTATCAGTTTTTTTCATTGATTTTAAGAGTTTAAAATAACTAAGTGCCTGCTGCCTCTATCTTTTTTGTAATAATTATATACCAATACATTTATTCAGGGTTTGCTACTTCTAAATAGGGTTCCTAGATATTGACTGACCAATTTTTCACACAGTCCCTCTGACAAAAGGCCTGCACAGTCTATTTGCATTTGACCTTCTTTTTTTGTAGTTGAATTAACTTCTATAATATTTTGGCAAATAATGTAGATTCATTTAATTTTGTTGGTAACAATCATAAAGGATAGAGGAATAACTAATTTTGTTGATTTTACTGTGAATTCAACAAAGTTACAAGTAATTTGTAGTTTGTTGAATATATATATGTAAATTATTAAGTCATCTGAAGCCCAACTCAAGGTGCTGGATTTTCTTGCTCTGTTGAAGACCTATTGGTGGTCTTGGGCTGTTTTCTGCTCTAAATCTTTGGTCAGGTTGTTATCGTTTTGGCATATTCCCCTGTTGTTTGTCTCTTTGACATATTCCCCTGTTTAGATTCTCAATTCTTTATACCTTTTTTTAACCTCGGAAATTTATCAGTAATTATTTTTACCTGAGACCTGAATGAAAAGACTGATCTATCCTTTGTAGATGCATCCCCAAATCCAAAGGCTGGAATGATGCCATCATCATCAAATGGTTCTAAGGTTTCTCCAAGGATACAGATTACCTGTAAATGTAAATGATTATATATATATTTACTCATGTACAACTAGCTATTCCTGCTTCCTTTATATTCTGTCATCAACATCAGAAGATGTTGCAAGAAGGATATTATATACTAAGTGCATATATTCTTGACACCAAATGAGATAAAAATTCTAACAAATACGATAATTTTTTTCCATATAAAAGTTTTATCATAAATGTATTATTAATGTATCAATCAACAGGTAAAAGGAGCTGATTGGGGTATGTCAATACAACGACAAGGATATAACACAAAACAAAAAGACATATAGTGGTTAATGCATATGATTGGTCTTCAGTGCCAGATAAATCATAAATGTCAAGCTCCAAATCATTCAAGTCTTGAAATTTTGAATAAATTTAACATAGAAACTACTGGTATACAAAAATCCTGTAATAAGCATCAAGTTCATAAAAACAAAAGTGTATATTAAGAGACATTCAATTGTCAATCAATGTGTGAATATCTAATTTGCAGCACATAAGATAATGTCTGGAAACCAAAACGTTGACTTTATGAAGAATGCTACCATAAAACATGGACATTTACAATTGAATTAGATATACGTGTAGTACCAACTAAACTGAACATAAATATTTAAATACAATTCAAGATTTAGAAAATATATAATATTACGTATATATTATAATGCAAGTGGTATACTGCAAGCCTAGAAAAAGAAGCATAATTCTTTTTAAATCTCCTATTTAAGTCTTAAATTAATTTTGTTGTGCACTCATATACACTAGTACTGGTAGATATAGTTTAGGTAGCATATTAATCTATTGTAATAAAAATTCATAATATCTAATAAAATTTGTAGATTTAGCTAACAAAGTCCTTATATTTGTATAAAGTAACATTTGTTTATAGTGGAAAATTGTTTTAACATTAAATAAGCTACAATTAAAAATTGTTTGCTAGTCCCTCTCTGAGATTACCATTAGATAACTCTGGTTCATTTCCCAAACAATCTATCAAATGAAGGGAAGATAAATCATTCAATTTCCATTTATAGTCTTTTTCAAAAATGATGAACGGTTCTTTATATTGGTATGTAATCATTTTAAACGTTTAAAATTTATGAAATTATATTCGTACATCAATGTTTTTGATACACCAATAACAAAAACTGAAATATATTGAAATGATACATTTTGTAATTATTGAAAATTATATCAGAAACCTAAACTTAATTATAAAATAATGAACCTGTTAAAGGGAGACAATACTCGCATAACTTTTTCGAATTGGCACATAATACAACGGAATGTCACTCTTGCATACAAATGGCACATCAATATAATTAATTAACTGTGCAATCGTGCTCCACCTTCAATGATGATTCTAAATTATAAATATAACCAAAAGTTGTTAATCTATAGATAGTGAAGACTAATGAAAGCTAACCCACTGTTAAAATATTTCTTTGCAATTTTTTAAAACTTCCTCAGAAAAATGCTCGAGCCACTTGACTTTCATAGCTCATAATTAACGTTTTTACACAATATTTAAATAAAGTAGCTAAAGATTATTCGCTTCTCAAAGTGTAAGACGCAATAAAAATCGTATGCTTGCACCATCTTACCCAAGTACAGATTTAATTAAGTTCTGAACATTTTCGACATTTCTTCGTTTATTTTTATCCAAACCGGTTTTAAACAAATCACAAGTACAAAAATGTATGTGTTAAGATCCGACTAAATACCTATATCCCGATATCGTCAGATAAATTTGCTAGTTTAGGTTATAAAACTAGGAGTAAAAACAATAATGTGTCCATAGTACATTGTACACTGATGCCCCACTCACACAGTGACACTATCATTTTCTTTTCAGTTGACTGTAAAATTGGGGTAAAATTGGGGTAAAAACTCTACTTTGGCATTAAAATTAGAAAGATCATATCAAAGAGAAAAATGTGTACTCAGTTTTAAGATGATTGGACTTCAAATTCATCAAAATCTGCCTTGACCAAAAACTTTATCCTCAAACAGATATATCGATGTGCAAACAAACACACGAATGAACAAACAGACCAACCCATGCACAGACCAAAAAAACATAATTGCATCATAATATATAGCACATTGAAGGTGACATCAGTGAATTCACATGTACATTTTAATGTAAACTCTATCAACTTCTATTTGTATACAGAATCTTCCTATACCAATGTTTGAAAAATTACAAATTTCATAAAAGAAAATTTAGAATATTTATTATGGTAGGTTAATTTGTTTTCAAGTCTTTATTGGCAAACTTTATTTTTTTATGTTTTCACTGTCTAACAAACTGCTCTAAGTTTCTGAAGCAACCTTACATGCAATAATGAAATTAAAGTTTACCTGTTGATAAGGGTTCATAAATCTTGGTTCTATTGCATGTAGGCTGTTACCCCCAAAAGTAATACGCCCTTGATGTAAGTTGCTGACAGTATAATCTATTCCTAGGAAAATAGTAATGAGTTTTATTGTTAGTACTTTATACACAGTGTTAAATGATAACAACAGATTCAGGGTTTAAGGGATTTAACAATACTAGCTGATTGTGAAAACTTCATTTCCATTTCTAGATTTACATGTATCAAAGTGATTTTTAACACTTTATACAGATTATGAGATACATGTAAATATACATGATATATGTATATATTTTTTGATACATGAATATGTAGCCGAACTGTAAAACAAATTAAAATTTAAGCTGTCACAACACAATATGAGATTCCAAATAATTGATTCCCTCAAGTTTTTTATTATCATTTTAGCATACAATGAAGTTTTCACAATCAATATTGTCTGTCTAACCAGAATTTAGGTACATGAACATGCAATACATATTTATATTTGTCATCTAAACATACTCTTTGATAAGGATTCATTTCATAGGGAACAATTTGATGTAATGATCTGCCTCCAAAAGTTCTCATGCCCTGTTGAAGATTGCTTGCTGTATAATCCATTCCTATAATGCAATTGTCATCTTAGTCTTACTACAATTAGTGTGTTGTAACAGAATTTAAGAATCATTAACATTGTGTGTTTGATTTCACTTTAACAATTTATCTTCATACAGACACTGAGAGTAGCCAAAATCTCTTTCTTTTCTGTTTAATATCAATATAAAAAAGAAGATGTGGTATGATTGCCAATGAGACAACTCTCCAAAAGAGACTTATCAAGCTTGTTAAACATGGTCATGTGAATGTATGTACACTTGTATACCATATTGCTCAAAAACATTTTCATTCACTTTGTACGTAAAAAAATGTCCATATATATAACAACAGTGTGATTGCTCAAACTTGGGTGTACAAAAATGTACACAAGTACACTTGCTTCATTGTACAATTTTTTTGTACATGTAAAATGTAATCTACTGATCTGACAATCATTACTTATTAGTTCTCATTAAATTTTCAAATCATAATTTCAATAAGGAATTTATAAATAATAACACTTACCAAAAATCAAATTACATGATTCTAATCCTGCTTGCCTAATGGCATTTTGTACTTCCTCCAGGGAAGTAAACTTGTCCAGAATGGCATTATAATCGGATCCTCCACCACCAAACATGTTCCATATACTGTTTTGTTGCATACTTGCTTTGCTCTTCTGTAGATTTGACAAATCTGGATACAGTTTATTTGTGCTGCTATTGTTTTTATCTGTTGATCTTTTTGACTGGTTACTTGATCCACCACAGAAGTACCAGATTAGGAAAACTATTCCACCAAATATAATTATGCTGATGAATTCCATAGTGGTGTGTTATACTGATTCTATTATCTTTTTGAACCTTTTTTGTTATATTTTCTTATCCAAAAAGATCTGTCTGTGAACTGAAACTAAAACAAAAAGCAAAAACTCAAAAATCATTCTTTTCATCAACCTACATGTAGTGGTTAATCTACATACAAGTGTACATGTGTGTGTACAATGTATGCTTATATGTTTTTCTTCCTCAGAATAAACTTCTGCTGTACCTTTAAAAACTTCTAATTTCAATATTCCATTTTTACAGTTTAATTAAGTAAATAGTTTTTTGATGACTCCTGAAAGGATTTAGTTAAAAATTTCAGACATGTTGACTAAATTTTAGAATATTAATAAACAATTTTTATATTTAGTTTCTCTATTTCTAAATGTACATGTGCATGTATATGTATATGTAAATCACTCTGTTGTTCTCTTGGAGCTTGGGTCTCCACCACTAGACCATGAACCCACACATATGTATGTACATTAAACTACATGAATTAATTGTTATTTTGTAAGTTCTTTAAATTTGTTAAGAGTTGTTTTTAATATTCACTCTTTAAAAGAACTACCAATATGTGCGTACAATTTGGAAATTAGTATGGCGTTCATTATCACTGGATTAGTATATATTTGTTTAGGGGCCAGCTGAAGGACGCCTCCGGGTGCGGGAATTTCTCGCTACATTGAAGACCTGTTGGTGACCCTCTGCTGTTGTTTTTTTATTTGGTCGGGTTGTTGTCTCTTTGACACATTCCCCATTTCCATTCTCAATTTTATTGTCAAATTAAAGAACAAAATTATTAATCATATACATGTACATGTAGTTGAATAAGATAATTTTTCAACAAATACAATACTTGAGATACAAATTATTAAGATAACAGGTAATTTGTACAAAATTTTAAATATAGATAAGATAAAGGGTGCAATATTTAAGATACAATAAATGGTATCAAAACAGTTTTCAAGATTAACTTTTATATCAACATACCTGGAGCTTAAACTATTGGAAAATATAAGTTAAAATAAAGGTCTAAGGATTGCAACTCAATACCAATTCATCATGTTCATTTTTAATAATCCTTTTATATGAAAAAAAACGTTACCTGATGAAAGTGTTTCTTTGTTTACATTGAACATGTTGAATATGATGTCATAACTTAAATAAAGTCACAACTAAATCCCTAACAACAGAACCAAAACCAGAAACGTTGCAGTATTTCCATTTCTTTTTTGACATGTTTGAATTAAAAAATAATTCATACAGACTTTGTCCCCATTCACAGGTAATGCCTGTCTCATATTATTTTTTCTGTTTTGCTGGTGTCAGCAAAATAGACTCTGTGGAACTGCCTAAAAATATATATTCTTTCACTGGCTTCTGGAGCTTGTAACAGTATAAAGATATAATTTCATATTGCTCTTACCAATTAACTTTTGTTTAAGAGGCTCTATTGGTTTAAGTCGTTTTCATACACTTAACAATTGTGAATAACAGTCTGTTCACTGTTGTCAGTTGACATAAAAAAAAGTCTTGATTAAGGTTCCACTAAAGTCAAAATATAGGACACTACAGAAATATATAAACTTTGCCTATATTTTTCAACCTATAATGAATAAACAGATTTTTTTGCAAATTAAGTGTTCACCCCCAAAACCGGTTTGGCCACGGTATCGGGATCGTTCGCCCTGATTACATGTTCGCCCTAGGTTCGTTCGCACTGAGTTTGTTCGCCCTGGTAATCCGTTCGCCCTGGGTTCGTTCATCCTATTTTCATTTATGATACCATGCTATGCATGCTATGTATATGTTATATATTATATATTTTATATTTAAAATTTATAATGAAAGAAATATATATTTATATATATTAAAATTTATGTATATCTATTAAAAGTTAAATACAGAATATTTATTAAATAAAATTCGTGGCTGCATTGTAATACTTTATTTTATAATTACGTTTAATTACTGTTGATTGAATTTTGATAGGCTGATTAGGTATAATTTGAAATCTTTGATATCACTGATTGGTATATGAATTGTCTTTGATGGATTAATAATGAAAATAACATTTTTCTCAAATAAAATAGTCAGCTTGGATGGGTAAAAACACTGATGTACAAATTGTTAGGCATGAAATGGAAATTATTTTCGCAGCTTGGCTTCTTTGATCTCAAGTGTGTTTTGACAAATTTGTTATATATGGAAGTGGATTATGGAACCGGTGCATTATTCCATAAACTATGGAAGTGTACATGTGTATTTCTTGTGACAGAGAAGTCCGACCTCGTCAACATGCAGTTTGCTGAAATTCCGAGACACTTATTTCCCAAAAGCAACAACACGTAATACATCATAAATAAATATTCGGTGAATGTAAACAGACTTCAACATATGCCATTACATACAAATAATTTAGTCTTCAGTTGTTTTACATTTAAAAATACAATGTAGTGCTGATTGAAATTCACAAAAACTAATTTCCTAGTAACGTAATTACATACAGATACTAACTTAGTTCTCAATACCTTGAAGTCACAATATCTTGTAGTCCTATAATTTACAGGAACTTATAACCTAGTAGCAGCTAGCTGTAGACAACATAATACATCGTAAATATTCGGCGAAATCGTAGACTGACTTCAACATATTCAATTAAATACACACAACACAACACTATAATAAAAAATATAAATCAGGGCGAACATACCTGGGGCGAACAGGTATCAGGGCGAACGGTCTCAGGGCGAAACGGAACTAGGGGGAACAGTAACTAGGGCGAACCGAAATCAGGGCGGACGGACCCGGATTATTTGGCCACAACATAAAAATTTCAAATTTATTTTCAATTTTCACTGTCTGACTGTGTACATTGTAAATGTTAAGCATTTCTAAATGAACATATGTTCCCATAGTGTAGGACTTTATTCATTATAGGTTGAAAAATACAGGCAAAGTTTATATATTTCGGTATACGTAGTGTCCCATATTTTTGACTTTAGTGGAACCTTAATTTTCATAAAACAAGGAAGAAAAATCAAAATCTAAGAATTGCATTGTAAGAATTGAAAAAACTTACATTTAAACGATATTGTTCTTTAAGGTAGACGATATTGATCAGCTATACGATTCTGTTCAACTTAAATAACAAAAATATCACACGTAAGCCTAATTTTCTGACTCAATTTTCGTAATATTTGTTTACACTGTGTCATTTAGTTACTAAAATCATGTCTTAAATATCTTTAGATAAAAAACGCATCAAAGATATTTATAAGAATTATAAATCTACACTGGTTAGTGACAAGTATGTTTTCTGGAAAAGCCACGTAATCATTAGGGTTCATGATGACGAAAATTTAATAATTTATTTCAACTCTTATTTCGCTTAAAACGTCAATGATGCAGCAAATTCTAATTAGAAAAAATTACATCTGAAGGTAGATGGTCATTTAAAATCGATAGGATTTTTTTTATTTATCTGCAAACTTATATTAGTATATTTTTTTCTGATATTCATAAAAAAAGAATGATCAACGCAAGGTACAAGTTAGTATCTTGTCTTAGGAAGGGATAAATCCTAGTTTGTAAAGGATCACTCTGATTCACACAAAAATTCTCTGAAATTGACATTATCAAGATGTTTGATTTCTTGATTGACAACCATGATAGTTGTTACGTTCGGAGGACGTGTTTTTCAAGACTGCGGTCGGCATTCCAATGGGAACAAATTGTGCCCCTCTTCTTGCCAATTTGTTTCTTTATTATTATGAGGCTGACTTCATACAGGAACTTCTTAGGAAGAAAGATAAGAAGATAGCAATATCCTTTAACTCTTCTTTCCGCTATATAGATGATGTTCTTTCACTAAATAATTCAAAATTTGGTGACTATGTCAAAGTGATCGCTTCTCGTCCCATCGAACTAAAGATAAAGGATACTACAGATACAGTTAAGTCGGCCTCATATCTTGACCTACATCTAGAAATTGACAATGAGGGTCGGTCGAAAACAAAACTTTACGAAAAAAGAGATGATTTCAGCTTTCCAATTGTGAACTTTCCATCTCTAAGTAGCAACATTCCAGCAGCACCTGCATACGGGGTATATATCTCCCAATTAATACGATATTCCCGTGCTTGCATTTCCTATCATGATTTTCTTGATAGAGGGCCGCTGCTCACAAGGAAGCTATTACTAAACCAAGAGTTCCAAATGGTGAAGTTGAAATCACCCCTTCGTAAATTTTACGGACGCCATCACGAGTTGGTTGACCATTATGGAATAACCGTTTCACAAATGATATCGGACATGTTCCTTACGTCGTAACTACAATCCCCTTCCCTTTCATAAATGTGACCTACCGAATTAGACTATTTACCGGATTTGTTATCAAATAAGCAACACGGCGGGTGCCACATGTGGAGCAGGATCTGCTTACCCTTCCGGAGCACCTGAGATCACCCCTAGTTTTTGGTGGGGTTCGTGTTGCTTATTCTATAGTTTTCTATGTCGTGTCATGTGTACTATTGTTTGTCTGTTTGTCTTTTTAATTTTTTGCCATGGCGTTGTCAGTTTATTTTCGATTTATGAGTTTGACTGTTCCTCTGGTATCTTTCGTCCCTCTTTTATAAGGCGATAACAATTATTTGAATACTCAGTTTGAATAGAGTCTCAGTACTATACAAATCCTTGTTATCAGCAAAGACCACCATCACAGACACTTTTCTCTAAAGAAATTCTGTATTCCTTAATATATTTTTTAAGCTTTATAGGGTTGGAAAAAATCAAAGACAAATACCTGTGGCAAAGATCCATCAGAACCATAGGTAATTGGAGACAAGTCACATTTTTTTTAGCCCTCCCCCTTTTTAGCTCACCTGGCCACAATCATCATTGGGGTATCTAGTTTAAAAAATGTGTGGCGTGACCCGGCCAACCAACCAAGATGGCCGCCATGGCTAAAAATAGAACATAGGGGTAAAATGCAGTTTTTGGCTTATAACTCAAAAACCAAAGCATTTAGAGCAAATCTGACATGGGGTAAAATTGTTTATCAGGTCAAGACCTTTCTGCCCTCAAATTTTCAGATGAATCCTGAATTGCTGCCCCTGAATTGGTAATTTTAGGGAATTTTTGCTGTTTTTGGTTATTATCTTGAATATTATTATAGATAGAGATAAACTGTAAACAGCAATAATGTTCAGCAAAGTTAGATTTACAAATAAGTCAACATGACCAAAATGGTCAGTTGACCCCTTTAGGAGTTATTGACCTTTATAGTCAATTTTTAACCATTTTTCGTAAATGTTAACCCGTTGTTGGGTTGCTGCCCCTGAATTGGTAATTTTAGGGAATTTTTGCTGTTTTTGGTTATTATCTTGAATATTATTATAGATAGAGATAAACTGTAAACAGCAATAATGTTCAGCAAAGTTAGATTTACAAATAAGTCAACATGACCAAAATGGTCAGTTGACCCCTTTAGGAGTTATTGACCTTTATAGTCAATTTTTAACCATTTTTCGTAAAAAATCTTCTCCTCTGAAACTACTGGGCCAAATTAATCCAAACTTGGCCAGAATCATCTTTGGGGTATCTAATTTAAAAAAAATTGTCCGGTGACCCGGCCATCCAACCAAAATGGCTGCCACGGCTAAAAATAGAACATAGGGGTAAAATGCAGTTTTTTGCTTATAACTCAAAAACCGAAGCATTTAGAAAAAATCTGACAGGGTTAAATTGTCTATCAGGTCAAGATCTATCTGCCCTAATATTTTCACATGGATCGGACAACCCGTTGTTAGGTTACTGCCCTGAATTGGTAATTTTAAGGAAATTTTGCCGTTTTTTGTTATTATCTTGAATATTATTATAGATAGAGATAAACTGTTAACAGCAATAATGTTCAGCAAAACAAGATCTACAAATAAGTTTCATGACCAAAATAGTCAATTGATCCCTTAAGGAGTTATTGCCCTTTATAGTTAATTTTTAGCATTTTTCATAAATTTTTGTAAATTTTTAGAAAATATTTTCCACTGTAATTACTGGGCCAAGTTCATTATAGATAGAGATAATTGTAGCAACAAGAATGTTCAGTAAAGTAAGATCTACAAACACATCACCATCACCAAAACACAATTATGTCATGAATTTATCTGTGTCCATTGTTTATATGCACATAGACCAAGGTGAGCGACACAGGCTCTTGAGAGCCTCTAGTTTCTGATAAGAAGATCGCCCGAATGCTCGAGCCATATGATGAGAACCAAATATTAACTTACTAACGTTATAGTAGTTTGAGCTTGGAACTATATAAGAGGGTGGTAATGGGGGTAACGTTACCTTCATGACGAATAATGGTAACAATTCTTGCCAAATGACGTTAACGGTAATTTTTGGTGCATAACGATAAAATATGCACCTTCTTTTAGACGAAAAAAAAATCGAATGATTTTGACGAATCACGTTAATTTCTTTCCAAAAATAACGGTAACGATAATCATTTGAGACATCTATAAGGATATTTTGACGAATCACGGTAAAATTGTAATCAATTTGACGCTAATGGTAGCCGAACATGGCCGTTTGACGCCTGACGATAAAGGGCAATAATTACTACCCTCATATAATATGTCGATCAAGTTTTCCCTGATTTGTTTTAATTTTATATTCTATAGATCGATCTATTGATGTGTTTACATCTAACATGTGTCTAAGAATGTAGCGCATATAAAATTAATATGATTGTGTCGAAATATTTCTGAAAAAAATATTTAACTGGAAGAAAATATTCAATATGAAAATTCAAATTGAACCAAATTCAGTTATTCATATGTCCGGTAAGGATTTAATTTATCAATCTCATGTTTTTAAATTTAAGCTATTTATACAGTTACTAAGGTAAACAAGTTATTTTTAGTCAGTTTACTCGTCATACAATTTAATAAAAGGTTATAAACTTAATTATAATTTTTAGTTTCAAGTGTGCTATCTTGTGTACAGTTAAGAACTAATTTTATATGTGAGAAGTATGCAATTGAAATACTACATTGAATCTAATTCTTGGTTCTTTTTAAAAGTAAAAGGCCATTTCAATGAAAATTTTGTTTCCTTTGTATGAACAAAATTAGCTATGTTTAGCTGCGTATAGAGACCTAAAGCCTTATGCATTTTCACATGTATTGACGAATGTATGTTCATAACTAGTAAATCTGTTGTTCTTCGTCATGTGTTTTGCAATTTTATTTTCTCGATTAAGATTTAGTTAAAACAAATGATAACAATTTGAAGGAGGTACTATTTGGATTGTATATACATGCTAGAAATATCATCGCCGCACAACCGTCAACAGGCACTCGTCTCAGAAAATAAATTTCCTATATACCTTGTTATATAAAGGTATATAGGGAAAAAAATTCTGAGACGAGTGCCTGTGCAACCGTCACCCAGAAGATGTTTCAACATTGGATTTATCTATAGTCACCAACATATTTTGAAAGTAGCCTATTTTCGTAGTATAAAATCTAATTTTCGTAGTATAAAATCTAAAAAAACAAATCGCTTTAAGCGTCACACTAAAGTTATGTTTTTAGGGTTTGACTTATATTTATATTTTCGTATAGCCTTCTATGCTGCCGACATGTACATGTTAATTGTATTAGTAATGTTAAATATCAGAAAAATAACAGTTTAAAGTTCCAATCTTTTCCTAAAATGTTCTCTTTTCATTAATTTTACAGGCAGTTATAAAGAAGACTGTGATGGCACCATTACCATTACAAATCACGAAGATTATGATGTCAAATTTAAAGTGAGAACAACTCTGCCACATATTGTTAAAGTTAAGCCAATTTCTGAAGTTTTATCTGGAAATAGTTCAAGGAAAATCGATAGTAAGATATTAATATATACTTTCTAACGTCTTAAGGTTACTTTAACATGATCATTTATATCTATTAAGTTAAAATTAGATTTATCACTTAACTTTGGTAAAACTATTGTATTGTACCTTTAATAGCTATAAAATAGTCAGCTATAAAAGGTCCAGAAATGACAAATGTAAAAAAAATCAAACGAAAAAACGAATTTCCTGCTTTATGTAAAAAAAAACCAATAAAGGCAATACCTATATGATAAGAAGGAGATGTGGTAGGATTGTCTTTGAGATAAATTACGACCAAAATTCAAATGAAGTGGATGTAAGCAATTAATTTGTAGGAAACCGTACGGCCTTCAACAATAGAAAAACCCATACCGTTTGTATAATAATTAAGATGGGGTGTAATTGCCAATGAGACACCTCTTTACTAGAGACCAAATGACACAGAAACTTACAACTACAGGACACCGTTTGGGCTTCATCAATCAGCAAAGCCCATACTGCATGCATAGTCAACTATGAAAAGTCCCGAAATGACAAATGTAAGTAAAACAATTCAAATGAGAAAACTAACGACTGAATGTATATATGTTACAGTGAATTTGTAAAATCAGTGATTTTGTAAAATCACTGGACTAATCAGTGATTTTGTAAAATCACTAACAGTTTCAGTGGTTTTGTAAAATCACTAACAGTTTCAGTGGTTTTGTAAAATCCCTGAAATTTTAGGGATTTTACAAAATCACTGAAAATAGAGCTAGAGATTTTGTAAAATCACTGATTTCAATTAAGTATAACTTGCTATTAGAAATGTGTTTTTCTTATTAAGATAATAATAGACTAATGATCACTAATGATTTTGAAATATATTTGTTTATTAAACACTATGAGCTAGAATTAGTGTATAATGCTAATGACTAAAAGTCATGTAAACGGATATTTTGACCACTGTTAATTTACTTATTTTTGCATGGCAAGTTTGGGTGACATCTACTGCTACATAATTGCCCTGCTTTTCAATGCATGTCTGTATCAAATCAACCTGTACTAGGAAAATTGAACTCTTTGCTTATCATAGACTTAACAATAATACCTTTACTGTAGCAGCTCTAAGTTTTTTAAGTTGGCATTCCTCTCAAAGTTTCTTGTAAAGTTCTAAAGCTTTGAATGAAACATTTGTGTACTTTTGATACCATTTTGTTCCTACCACCATGACCTATTGATATGTGAATTTTCTGAACTATCCTGTACATGTCTTCAAGACATACATAATATTTCTAATACATCTTCATCTGATGAATAGTGCTTTTAACGATTTTTCAAAGCTCCAAATTGAAGAACTTCATACCTACATTTAATAAAATATTTACTTTATTTGGATTAAAAGAGTTGAGAAAGTTAAGAAATTGTGATACAATACATTTATCTGATATATGACCAAAGTAAGTAAAACTTTTTATTTTTGCTTGGTTAGAACTTTATAAACATGCAAGTACAAAACACAGTATTCTTATCTACATGTATATTTTCTGTTATCTTATTTCATTATTATTTTGTGAATATTAATGTTATTTTGTAGGTAAATTTATACATGTAATAATACAACACTTATTTGCTTTTTATCTATCAATTTTCATGCAGCAATAAGATGCTCTTGCTCTGATATGCATGTAATATTGCCACTGGATCACATATCGTAACCCACTCAATTTCTTATACCTTACATATGTGTTTTTCTTCTCTAATGACAGCAATCAACTTATGTTCCGTTTTTATATTTGATTTTAAAAATTTGATATAATTGGTTTTATTTTATACAGTAATTACAGAAAAGAACTATAATAAATAGTAACTTTCTTACAAAAAAATGTAGTGATAAGACAATGTAAGAGCTTGTTTTGTCTTGAACTCTTCTTTCTGTGGCTCATTGACAACATGTTCCATAAGTTCATCATATTTTCCCCAGTTCTATATGTTGCACTTTAATTTTCCCTCAATTATTTGAAGTAACTTTTGTGTTTGTGTTTGCTCTTGATTTAAAGACCTCTGTGTCTGAGCCATTGTTCTACAGTATGTCAGTTGTATAGTGCATGAAAACTGCTCACTTGATATTAAAATAAAACCTCAAACATATTGAGTGTTACTGTAGTAGGCTTTTTTCACAGAAATACTTTAAAAAAATGAATGAACTTATTAACAAATTCCCTGAATTTAATCAGTGAATCTGTAAAAAAGATCTTAATTATTTCAGGGATTTTGTAACTAGTCAAAATCAGGGAAAAGCAAATATGTAAAAGACATGAACCAACGTCAACCAATGAACTAAAGGCTCCTGACTTGGTACAGGCACATAAGGAATGTGGCGGGGTAAAACATGTGTTTAAGCACTTTAATAACCCTTCCCCTAACCCGGTACAGTGGTGTAACAGTACCAAATATAAGAACAAACCATATAAATCAGTTGAAAAAGGCTTAACTCATCAATTGTATACAATTAGAAATACAATTAACAAAAACAAAGAGTGGGTGTGGCTGAGGGATGCATGTGGACGGGTACTTAGACATCACAAAAGCAAAAAGACACTTTAACTTAGTACAGACCTGAGAGTTCTGGCAGTAACTGGCAGCAAGTTCAAATCCAATAACAACCAATAAGCTAGATGTGTCAAAGCGACACGAATGGCCCCGTCTCAAAAAATTAAAAAACTGCAATTTCAATAACATATGTTGACACAAACATGTATGTCCCACATATCAAAATTCAACTCAAAATTTGAAGGCGTTTTGAAAAAAAAAAACCGTATAACTGTGATTTTCAACAATTTATCAAAGTCCCAAGCCAGTAGTTTCGGCAAAAATTAGAAAAGCGGAACGAAACTTAAACTTGATCTGTAACTCATCATGGTGAACTAACATACCAAATTTCAGCCCAATATCTGAAGGCGTTTAGAAAAAAAACTCTGTATAATGGTTTGTTGAGGAATGACAGAATGGCGGAATTACGGACAGGGGTAAAATTATATGGCACCGACAACTTCGCTGCGGAGCCATAAAAAATCATGTATCTAAGACTGATTTACATATGCATATATTTCTGAAATCATGTATATTTCAATTACAGTTTTTTACCAAGGACAGAGAACTGATCAGCATTTAAAGTTCATGGTCCTTTATCTTTCACTTAAAGACATAGAAGACAACGAAAATGTGGTATGTGTATAAATTCCTCTGTCTATGATAGAAATGGTAATGCCTTTATAAATGGATACACTATGGCAAAAGGTTGGAAACAGTCATTAAGTAAATATGCAAAATACTGTTTTATCATCTTGAATTTACATGAACACTTACAATTTTTTTAAGGGTGTTGGGGTTTGGCGGGAGATACATAGCCTCTTATAATCTTCTAATAGCATCATATATTGATAAATAAAGACGTGTTTTAACCGTCAAAGAGATACCAACCTTATATATATCCTTCATAAACGAAATGTAAGGATATAAACAACTACTCTACATGTTTCCGTATATTGTCCTCAAAAATAAACAAAACAATACCCGCACAAGCTATCAAAACGTGAACCCAAAAGAGAACACTAACGGCCTGTTTTACCTGATTTACGGCGACCGAAACAACAAGCGGTTTTAAGGGCATACGATACAGTTACAGGGGAGGTAATGACGTTGCTAACGTAAAATGTTATTTTCGCGACGTCAAACTGTGACATATCGGGAAAAGATGCATTTTTCGACTGTTTTTTATCATTCAAACTGATTTAATTTGAAAACGAGTTCATGGACCCCTATTTTTTAAAACAGCAATTTGTTTAATTTTGCAGGGAGATTATGTGACCCAAATTTTATAAAACTGTAAATAGAGGATTTTTTTTAATTTTGATAAACATGCAGCAAAAAATGACGTATTTTCTTCAATTCATGAACATTTGATAAATATGAGTTATTTCTGAATAAAAAATGCACAATGTTTTAGAATACTTATAAAATACAGAAATTACCGATTATTTAACAAAAAACAATTTGTGTTTATCTCTTTTAACAAAAAAGTTATGTCTTTCTTTCGAAAAAGAAATTACGGCCACAAATCTGAATTTTGAGCAAATATACCAAATTTCGACCTCATTTTACTCAAAAAGTAGCACATGAAGGTATATTTTTTATTACATATTTGATTTAATCAGGTAAAAAATAGCCTATATCCAAATTTTCACGAACTTGTAAATACAGAATCAAAACTGTATCGTATGCCCTTAAGTATAGTCAAACCTTATCAACATGTCCAATTTAAAACTTTGTATACGAAGACGTGAAATACGGTTGTTTTATTTTCAGTTTGAAAAATATAAGGATGACGTAGATCAAAAAAGACTTTCAGCAGTTTTTGTTATTAAACATAATTTGGATGAGGAGGTACGTGGATAAACTTATTATTCTACCATTTATGTTTTAATTATCACTCAATAAATGAAGAAGTATTGCAAAACCTTATTTTTATAACAACATATATCTTAGACGAAGAGGCAATGATAATAATCTTTATTTGTCATATAAATAACATGATACTTGTTACATAAACAAATTAACAACAACAATAAAATAACTGAGTTGAACACACACATATATATTTATATTCAATGATAGAACAATGCGTACAAAAGACTCATCAGTGACGCTCGAATCCAAAAAAGTTCAAAAAGGCCAAATGAAGTACGAAGTTGAAGAGCATTGAGGACCAAAATTCCTAAAAGTTTTGCCAAATACAGCTAAGGTAATCTATGCCTGAGGTAGAAAAGCCTTAGTATTTCAAAAAATTCAAATATTTGTAAACAGTAAATTTATAAATATAACCATATCAATGACAATTCATGTCAGCACAAGCACAAAAAGTGCTGACTACAGGGCTTGTGATACCCTCGGGGAAATAAATCTCCACCAGCAGTGGCATCGACTCAGTGGTTGTAAATAAACTCATCATAGATACCAGGACTAAATTTAGTATATACGCCAGACGCGCGATTCGTCTACAAAAGACTCATCAGCGTCCTTTTGTGCTTGTGCTGACATGAATTGTCATTGATATGGTTATATTTATAAATTTACTGTTTACAAATATTTGAATTTTTTGAAATACTGAGGCTTTTCTACCTCAGGCATAGATTACCTTAGCTGTATTTAATAAAAAGTTAAAAAGGCAAAATAAAGAACGAAGTTGAAGAGCATTGAGGACCAAAATGCCTAAAAGTTTTTGCCAAATACGGCTAAGGTAATCTATGCCTGAGGTAGAAAAGCCTCAGTATTTCAAAAACTTCAAAAGTTTGTAAACAGTAAATTTATAAATATAAGCATATCAATGATAGTAAAGAGAGGCGACAGATACCAAAGGGAGATGCAAACCCATAAGCCGAAAACAAACTGACCATATCAAAGCAAAAACGAAAAACGACCGAAAGGCAAACAACGGAACAAATAACACAACATAAAAAACTAAAGACTGAGCAATATATGAAAAAGAGTAGGCTAATGCCGCTACAAGACAGCACTCGCACCCGCAAAGTGGAAAGGGATTAATATAAGTTGCAAAACTTGTTTCCCAATCCACTATAAATAAATATGTTTAAAACTAAAACTAAACTATGAACTCCACCGAAAAACGGGGGTTGATCTAAGGTGCTCTTCAAAAGTAATCAGATTTTGCTCTACATGGTACTTGTATTTTAAAATATAATTACAACACCTGACATCACTGATACTGCTTTATAGCATGACATAGCTGAATGTGCATCTGAACAGGACACAAAGAGAAATCAATTTGGAAGTCTATCACCTAGTATATGTACTTCAAGTTGAGGTTAAAGTTTTATGCTTTTGATATCTAGTATTTGATTTAAGGTTTTAAATAGATAGGCTTGTTTCGTGATAGTCCAGTTTTTCACTCTTGCAGCCAAGCTATTCTTCCTGTAGAAATTGTTTTAATGATATGATTTATTTCGTTTTAGTTCCTTTCACCTATGGCTCGTAGCCATCAAATTACAGATGCAGATGATAAAGATTTTGGTGGCAATATTCGAAAGAAAGTCCCATGGTTAAAGAAGAAGTAAACGAAACAGATACGCATAATGCTGAGATTATCGTTTTTCATCCTTTGACTAGTATATCTAAATTACAAGGGCGCGAAACTTGAAATGTGACAATATGTAAATGAAAAGGACCATTTTTCTTTTTAAATTTAAAGTATGACAATAACATACAAAATTTATATCGTTTCAGTTTGAATTTGTAAACTAGCAATTATTATATATTACCAGCTTATGTCGATTTTACTACCACAGATACGGTAAATGATCTATGTTACCGATTGTGTTTTAATAAAATTATGTTTCTATCCAGTACGGCAGATATATGTGTGGTGTTCCGCCAGCCATTGCAAAACTATGGATTTTGTAACCGTTTTCGGCAGATTTTGATCTGTCTTGACTTGCATCTGCAGTACATTTGACCGGTGATTTCATGAAAGGTAGCTGTTGTTCAATTCCAACTGGTATATATATATATACATATATATATATATATATATATATATATATATATATATATATATATATATATATATATATATATATATATATATAACTCGTCTAAACATCAACCCAACAATGTTAGATCTGTAAATTTGCTTTCGCAAATTTTTTGTTCTTCCCTCGCCGGGATTCGAACCCATGCTACTGTGATATCGTGACACCAAATCGCCTGCACTGCAGCCGTCCCGCTAGACCACACGACCACCTGGGCTCTACAAAAATAAAGCTTTCAGTGGCCGTGTGTTACCTTTCCTCGTCAGTTTTAATCTAGCGGCGTACTACAGTACATGATATATAAGGCATGGAGATGTTATTGTTACAGATCAGCTCAATTATCTATAGTAAAGGATCCTACAAATTAATGCAAGATACAGTCACAGAAAATAATCATATTCATAAGTACGTCTGAGTCAGTGACAACTCTACAACAGATGTATCCATCGGATCGCCATCAATGATGGTGATACATGGCTGTGTACATTATGTATATACAACTCGTCTAAACATCAACCCAACAATGTTAGATCTGTAAATTTGCTTTCGCAAATTTTTGGTTCTTCCCTCGCCGGGATTCGAACCCATGCTACTGTGATATCGTGACACCAAATCGCCTGCACTGCAGCCGTCCCGCTAGACCACACGACCACCTGGGCTCTACAAAAATAAAGCTTTCAGTGGCCGTGTGTTACCTTTCCTCGTCAGTTTTAATCTAGCGGCGTACTACAGTACATGATATATAAGGCATGGAGATGTTATTGTTACAGATCAGCTCAATTATCTATAGTAAAGGATCCTACAAATTAATGCAAGATACAGTCACAGAAAATAATTATATTCATAAGTACGTCTGAGTCAGTGACAACTCTACAACAGATGTATCCATCGGATCGCCATCAATGATGGTGATACATGGCTGTGTACATTATGTATATACAACTCGTCTAAACATCAACCCAACAATGTTAGATCTGTAAATTTGCTTTCGCAAATTTTTTGTTCTTCCCTCGCCGGGATTCGAACCCATGCTACTGTGATATCGTGACACCAAATCGCCTGCACTGCAGCCGTCCCGCTAGACCACACGACCACCTGGGCTCTACAAAAATAAAGCTTTCAGTGACCGTGTGTGACCTTTCCAGTCAGTTTTAATCCAGCGGCGTACTACAGTACATGATATATAAGTCATGGAGATGTTATTGTTACAGATCAGCTCAATTATCTATAGTAAAGGATCCTACAAATTAATGCAAGATACAGTCACAGAAAATAATCATATTCATAAGTACGTCTGAGTCAGTGACAACTCTACAACAGATGTATCCATCGGATCGCCATCAATGATGGTGATACATGGCTGTGTACATATATATATATAATATATGACAGTATCATAATTCTAGGTAGTTAACCACTGTTCAAAAGTCCATCAGACAATGTATAAATGAAAATTAACAATTGATTAATAAACAGATGACAAAAGAGTAAAGGGAATCGAAATCACACGAGCTCCGATTGTAGTAGGACTTGTTTCACCGAAAGAGTAAACACCTCTTTCTCTGTATAAAACAGACATCACTTTATTGATCATTTTCATTTCAGCTTGGTCTTTTCCATTTGCGATTGCCTCGATTTGTCATTTATTAAGTTACAACATGTTTTGCAGTTTTCTCAGAAATGATGTGTATGCTTTAACAGTTTTAAAGTGGTTAAATCAATTAATTACTGTTGATTATTGCATAATGATGGGCATAATATTAATACTGACGCATGAGTTATCTTTCTTGTTGAAACACAATGCTCACGATTTTAAAAAAACGGTAAAAAAAATTGAGAATTCTCGTCAATGGTTGTCTCTTTGTGTATTTCCTTTAAGCTAGGTTCACACTGCCGATCAGATCAACTCGATGATCCCGATCGTCCAAATTTCCACGACCAAGCTCAACCAAATTCTTGATCGGGCCTATTTACGACTTCTACCCGACCGCCCTCCGACTGTACACGACCTTAACTCGACCATTCACGACTCCTAAATGACTCCATCATCACTTCATCCCGACAACAAAATGAATACTTATTCGATAATTCCGATCAATTCACGATCTTTACACGATCTTTACTCGACTATCTAGACCAATTTGGTCTAGATAGTCGAGTAAAGATCGGCCAAATAAAAAAGTATGTGTGGTTCCAGTTACATCTGAAAAAAAGTTAGGGTAGGTAGGTAGGGATTTTTTTTTTATTTTTATGTTGTTTTTTTTTTTACATTGAGTCTATGGGAGCAACATTCTGACTTTAACAGTGCTTAATGAAAAATGACAATAAAATCTTTAGTGTAGGCTATTTTTAAGCCGAAAAAGTAGGGACGGTAGGGTTACTGGAACCACACATATATTTTTATTTGGCCAAATCAACTATTCACGATGTCAACCGGATCTCGACCAGACCAGATCGTATATGGGTTGTAGAGATAATCTGGAATTGGTTGGGTATGCCCATTTTTTCCAAAATTGTTATTCCCTGCCGCTTCGGAGTGGGTATTAAGTGTTACCCTTGTCCGTATGTACGTCCCAATAATATTAGTTTCCGTTCTCTAATTTTATTTTGCCTTAACCGAATTTGATGAAACGTATACACAATGCTTATTAACATAAAACATAGTTCAAATGCGAATTTGGTGGTCGTTCTTGCGTAATGACCCTTTATAATGTTATATATGCTAGCTGGACACACTCTCCGTTTATTCAGTTATATTCAGCAGAAGGTTCGAGTAAAATCATACATTTAAAGGGGGGTCATTTAAAATATCTACATAGAAATAAAGCAGTTGAATTTTTGCGCAAGGTGGTAAGAACTCAGAGAGGCAGGCTGTGACGGAGCTTGAAGAGTGCATAGAAGATGATGTAGACAGCAACAGGCGCCGAGAAATATAGGTGAGACAGTGGTATTGTGCATAAGTATGTAATCAGTATTGTTCATAGATTTGGTATCCAGTAGTTGAAGGGTTAAATATATTCATTTTCTTTTTGCTGTATGGCAACAACCTGCATGTATTTTCTGAAAAATATTGCAAACGAGGGCAAAGATGTCACATATTTCCGCAAAATTTTACCCAAGGTAGAATTTCAATCTCCTGGAGTGATACCTTTTCTGAATGACATATATCTATCAAGAGATCAAGAGTGCATGTTTTTCTCACCAAAATTTGGTAAACGTTGTGTGCCGTTTGTTATAGTTTGTTAAACGTTACAGAAGCAGAAACAAATGCATCTTTTAATCAGAGTTTGCTGACCTTGTGTGAACTGTCAAAAACGCATGCACATAAAGCAACACGTAAACCAACAAAACCTGGGAAGATCTCAGGTGTTCCGGAAGGGAAGAAAATCCGGCGATTTTGGCGCCGGCGGATTTTTCAATAATAATGAATGTTATAATTTTACAATTACTTTCATATTTGAAAAATCCGTCGGTGCCAAAATTGCAGGATTTTCTTCCATTCCGGAACACCTGAGATCTTCCCAGGTTTTGTTGGGTTACATTTTACTAAGTTTTTAGTTTTTTATGTTATGTGGACTGCTGTTTGTCTTCTCGACGGGTTATCGCTATGACTGTGTCGGTGTCGACCTTTGAGTTTAATTTGTCCTTTGGTGTCTTTTGCCTCTTTTTTAAAATGTTACCTCTTCTTGCAAAAATTAAGACACGTACTATACATGGAGGAATTTTTGTGCAATAAATAAAAATGTTGCCAATATATTTTTGCGGAAGCTGAGTTATGAGAGATCTGCACACACTTTTAGAGAAATCGTGTAGCAGTCATGTGTTCTCGTGTATGGCCGAGTAGTGATCGAAGAGTGGTCGAATGTGGTCGCGAAGGGATCTGGTATTGGTCGAATTGGTCTGGGATAAAATAAATATAGAAGTCGCAGTGATCTGGAAGTGATCGGCCATTGGTCGAGTCAATCTGGAAATGATCGGACATTAGTCGAGCAAAGGTCGAAATGATCGAGTACTGATCGGTAATAATTTTGTATTCCGACCAAACTCGATCTCTACACGATCCTTTCCCGATCAATTCGACTGTTACTCGACGAATTCTCGATCTCTTCTCGAGTGAATTGCTTCTCGATCCTTACTCGAATGTTTTTGACAAAAAAACTCTCGGGTAGAAAGTCAGATCGATGGAGAGCAAGGTAGACTATCCCGAGCATGCTTGTCGATTGAGTCAGACCAGTCTCCCGATCACGTAATTTGTCTTGATAAGGAACTAATTTAACTGTCATTCTTCTTGGTACGGACAAACAATGGCTTTCGATACGATTTGGCTACTGTTACAAGCCGTATTGTAAACGTTTCTGTGTCATTAAAGGCTGCTATATCATTTAAAGTGGGGATTTTTATTGTTCCACAGCATGTAACAACATAAATTTTGCATAAAATAATACTTCTAAAGAAACAACAGAAAAGCAGATTTGTGTTACAAACTTCATATTTGTTTTCCTTATATGCCTTAACAATAACTGTTCACAAATGAAACAATAAGTGAAAATCCGAGGAAAAAATAGCAAAAGTATCGAACTCTAAGGAAAGTTTATCGAAAAGCATCATCAAATGGCAAAATCAAAAGCCCCATAACACTAGATGGATAGAAAACAACTGTCATAAAAAAAAAATTATCTTAGTGATTGCTAGTGAGGATCAACTAGCTTTGAATGTTATTGCAAATATTGTAAAAAGACCATCAGTTGTTTGGTAATTTAAAGTGATTGATATCGTCTATGTACAGTGAACGTGGTACAAAACATAATTATAGTGTAGAAATGATTTTTTTGTAGTATGTCGTAGTGACCATACGATCATGGAAATGTCGCAGTGTTGCATGTACCAGCCGTAACACTGCACATAGAACAGATAAGTAACATGAAGTTTATTGTTCATAACCAAATCATAGAAAACTTGCAATTCTATTTCAAGGTAGCACAAAAGATTTCTCAGAACATGTGTAAAAAGTAAAATCACAAAAATACTGAACTCCGATCAAAATTTAAAAAGGAAAGTCCCTAATCAAATGTCAAAATCGAAGCTGAAACAATTCAAACGAATAGATAACAACTAACATATTCCTGACTTTCTACAGACATTTTCTTAATATGTAGAAAACGGTAGATTAAACCTGGTTTTATATCAAATTCCATTATATTGACAACGATTTGTGATTATAACAAACAGACATAATAGGTAAACATGTCAAGAAGGGGTACGGCATTCAACATTGTGTTCTAATCTTAATCGCTATAAAAAAAAGTAACAAAGAAGCACAAAAAAGCATATAGACAAAGCACAATTTGTTTAAAGTGACACTGAAGCTTTGGCAAAACTTTTAGGAATTTTGGTCCTCAATGCTCTTCAACTTAGTACTTTATTTGGCCTTTTTAACTTTTTTGGATTCGAGCGTCACTGATGAGTCTTTTGTAGACGAAACGCGCGTCTGGCGTATTTACAAAATTTAGTCCTGGTATCTATCAAGAGTTTATTTACAACCACTGGGTCGATGCCACTGCTGGTGGAGATTTATTTCCCCGAGGGTAGCACCAGCCCAGTAGACAGCACTTTTGTGCTGACATGAATTATCATTGATATGGTTATATTTATAAATTAACTGTTTACAAAATTTAAAATTTTTGAAATACTAAGGCTTTTCTACCTCAGGAATAGATTACCCTAGCTGGATTTGGCAAAACTTTTAGGAATTTTGGTCTCAACGCTCTTCAACATAGTACTTTATTTGGCCTTTTTATCTTTTTTGGATTCTATCGTCACTGATGAGTCTTTTGTAGACGAAACGCGCGTCTGGCGTATGTACAAAATTTAGTCCTGGGGTCGATTTCACAAAAAAACTTACGACTAAGATTGATCGTAAGTATACTGATTTGTTCATGACTTACGACCAATCTTAGTCGTAAGTGTTTTCGTGAAATCGACTCCTGGTATCTATGATGAGTTTAGTTACAACCACTGGGTCGATGCCACTGCTGGTGGAGATTTATTTCCCCGAGGGTATCACCAGCCCAGTAGTCAGCACTTTTTTGCTGACATGAATTATCATTGATATGGTAATATTTATAAATTAACTGTTTACAAAATTTAAATTTTTGAAATACTAAGGCTTTTCTACCTCAGGAATAGATTACCTTAGCTAGATTTGGCAAAACTTTTAGGAATTTTGGTCCTCAATGCTCTTCAACTTAGTACATTATTTGGCCTTTTTAACTTTTTTGGATTCGAGCGTCACTGATGAGTCTTTTGTAGACGAAACGCGCGTCTGGCGTATGTACAAAATTTAGTCCTGGTATCTATGATGAGTTTATTTACAACCACTGGGTCGATGCCACTGCTGGTGGAGATTTATTTCCCCGAGGGTATCACCAGCCCAGTAGTCAGCACTTTTGTGCTGACATGAATTATCATTGATATGGTTATATTTATAAATTAACTGTTTACAAAATTAAAATTTTTTGAAATAATAAGGCTTTTCTACCTCAGGAATAGATTACCTTAGCTAGATTTGGCAAAACTTTTAGGAATTTTGGTCCTCAATGCTCTTCAACTTAGTACTTTATTTGGCCTTTTTAACTTGTTTGGATTCGAGCGTCACTGATGAGTCTTTTGTAGACGAAACGCGCGTCTGGCGTATGTACAAAATTTAGTCCTGGTATCTATGATGAGTTTATTCATATTAAATTGTATTCATATTGCATGTGTTTGCTATGACTATATATATATTACATCTATGCTATGACTTTATTATGTTGTAACCCTATACAATAAGAGTAATGATACACCTTATATGCACCAGCTGTGCATTTCGACAATAAATGTTTCTTCAGTGGTGATAGCCGAGGTCAACACATTTGAAAATACAAAGCTTATTAAGACAAGGAAGTTCTTATAAACCATATAGAACAAAAAGAATAGACAAAGTCGAACAATGAATGAGATCATTGCATGAGGGAGATATATTCTTTATTTCTTTAACAATAATTATCAAAATTTTGAATAATACCAAAATTTTGAATAATGTTTTTTTGCTAAAGCTTATTTTTGTTTCTGCAAATAACTCATCATAGATACCAGGAATAAAATTCAATATTAACGCCAGACGCGCGTTTCGTGTACAAAAGACTCATCAGTGACACTCGAATCAAAAATGTTATAAAATGCCAAATAAAGTATGAAGTTGAAGAGCATTGAGGACTAAAAATCCTAAAAGTTTTACCAAATACATATGTGGTAATCTATTCCTTAGGCAGAAAAGCCTTTGTTTTTCCAAAATTCAAAGTTTTGTTAACAGTTAATTTATAATTATGAACACATCAATGATAACTCAAGTCAACACAGAAGTGCTGACTACTGGGCTGGTGATACCTTCAGGGAAATAAATCTCTACCAGCAGTGGCATCGATACAGATTTATCCATTCAACAGAAGCATCTACAAACGACAAAGTACAAGTACATTCTATTTGACAATATAACATAGACGATTGACAGAACGAAATTTGAAATCATTGAACCATATTATTTATATTTCTCAATTACCTAAAATGGCGCATTTCTATTTAAAATTAATGTTACGTAAAAGCATATTTTAACCTTTTACGTACATAGAACATATCAGATAAAATAAATGTATTGAACTTAAACTTTCTAATATCAATTGTTTAAAAAGAGAAATACTTATCAATTGTAAATATTTAAACTGTTTCAATATTTGTAGCCAAAAGTTATAGATTTCACCGTAGCTGGCTATCAATATCGTATTTTAATTTCTTTTGAATAGACTATGTAGATATTTAAAATTCTTTTTGAAATTTACGATTTAGTGTATATATTTATCAACCGGGTGTATTAATATGCTAAAAGGATTGTAGAAGTTGATAACTTTCATTTAAAAGATATATGTCAACATGTCATTTACAGGGTGTCAATAAATGAATCTTGACGGGAATGACTTGAGATTATAACTTTTTTACATACCTTGACTATCTATCAATATTGAATTGGCGATAATGTGTAGTAAGAGTGTTCAATATCTGAAAGTGACTAGGTAAAGCTGAGGTTTTGAGGCTTCAAGTGAGTACGTTTTAATCTATATTTACATTACTGTGTCTTCATTCTCTCATTTATATGTCCAAAAAAAACACAAGTCAAATAACTATTTACATTATAACTGAACTAATACAATTACAAGCATTGTTAAAAGTAATAGGAAAAAAACCGTGACCCAGTATTTCAGAAAATAGAAACATAGATACTACCATATCAAGTATTTATGTATCTGAAACTTAAAGATAGACACACTCATTAATATTTTTGATTTTTATATCAGCATGAGCATCAGAGTATGTGTCTCTTGTGTCATTTTTGTTGTTATGATAACGATAAGGATATCGATCACAACTTTGATGGGGTTCGTGTTGATCAATCTTTAGTTTTCTATGTTGTGTTTTCTGTACTTTGTTAGTTTTTTCGGCGTTTCCTTTTTTTCTTTTTTTGCTATAGCATTGTCAGATTGTTTTCGATTTATAAGTTTGAATATCCCTTTGGTATCGTTGCCTCTTTTGCTATCAATGAGTCATTAAATGCTAATATAATCAAATTAAAACTAGTGGAATCATTTGAACAAAATCTTATTTGTTTTTTACTTTTTACTATAATCGCTCAGTAATATTCATGCTTTTGCTTATATTAGTATCTTATAAAACATACCAAAATTCATTATGTCGAATCGAAACGTTACCTTTACCTTTATTTAATACACGAAAATGACAAATCAAAAGTATAACACGTGAAAAATATATAAAACGAAATATATAATTTACAAACAGATTTCACAATATCCGTTCTATTCCAAGAAAAAAATAACTTGTACAGAGTGTATAAAGGCCTGGTGTTTATCAATTCGTGCTCTCGTCAAAACAAAAAGTGATGCCAGGTGCACCAGAAAGGTTAGCTTTTTTTCGAATCTGACATACGTCGTTATGTCCAGTGTTCAAACACGACAAGGATCAAAATCGAAAATAAGATAGGTGTCTAATTTGGCTATCATCAGTATTAATGATATTGATTTTATCGTTTTGCTATAATTTTAATGTATGTTTATATTCCTGTCTTATTTTACTGTTTACGTTTTTCAGAACGTTGGTGATAATAAATTCAAAATGAAAAGAAGCCAAATAAAAAAGCCATTTTATGATATGAAAGTAACTTTTTCAAGACTTGATGAGATAACCTCAAAGACACGAGCACGTGCGAACAGGGTTAACATGCTAGAAGAAGCACGTCTTAACACAATGCAGAAAATAATTGAAAAGGAGGAAAGATTTAAAAGCAATATTCTTGATCGCATGTTAACACGATCAGACCGCTCTCACAAACGATTAAAAGGTTATGAAAGTGTTTTGAACGATCAATACCGAGCAAAAGAATTTGACACACTTAAGAAAAGAGGATATAAACGACCTTGGGTACAGTCTCCTAAAGCTGCAAGACATTTCGCCCAAGAAATTAGAATCTATCATGGCGGGTACGATCGAAGGAACTTTGAAAAAGAAATAGAAAGAAAAATCAGACAAGTTGATCCAACCCGAGTACAGAAAATATTGCGTAAAGTTTTAACTGAACAAAGTCAAACTAAATCTAATTTCATTGCGGACAGAAATTTGGAAACTACAGAGTTTTATGAAGCTTTCAAACAGAAAATGAACCCCAAAATACGTGTAGACAGACACGGTAAACACATAACTGTGGACATGCGAGAGAGTAGATTACAATCGAGACATTCGAGACACACAACAGAATAACATATAATAAAGTTTTAGTATTGTTTCCTTTCATTGCAATTTAAAACAGACATTAAGAAATACTACAAAAGACTTTTCATTTCATCGAAATAAGCTTCACACCTAGTTTTATTTTACGTACAGGATATTTGTTTTTCAATATGTTATTATTCTCATGCGTCTCCCTTTGTCGCCATTCCTTACGTTTTCTGTTATAAGGTAGACTGCCTGTTACTCTACGAAAAATGATTTTGTTCTCCCTTTTTTTCGTTTATGAGCTATTCTGTATCGAAAGTGGACATCCTTAACATCAAACCTATTGTAATATATATTTGTCTTCCCTTCTTGTATTCATGATATTATATCTTTGGTATGCTTGTAAATGGTCTAGAAAGTTGTGAATAAATTTAACAGTAACACTTGAAGACAAAATGATCTAGAAAAGAAATGCATTAAAATATGGCTGACGAGGTTCCTGATTTTGGACGGACATTTCAAAATGTGTATGTCTCGGAAAAGGGGAGGTTAAACTCATTTTGTGAGATATCAACCCTCCCAGTATCAGTAGATTAACAAATTACACAACAGAAGTTACAATGAAAACCAGCACAGAAAAAGCACCGATGAACTAAAAACGATACAATACCAGTAGAATGTGGACATTATTGATTCTTTTTGTATATTTAAATACTGAGACATCATGTTGAATAACCAAATTTATTTCTACTAATTAATGAGATTAGTACCTGGTTAACGATCGCAACAGCGAGTCTACACTGTGAAACCAAATATGAAAGCGTTGTATACTTGTTACTTATACAAGAAAGCGTATTTTTTTTTTACCCCTTCATGTATGTCTCTGGTTGTTCAAGAGGGGTTCAAACGGAAGATTTGCTATGTATATTTACGCAAACTACAATCTACTAAGACTGTAAATGGTTAGCTTCTAACTGAGTTCAGATATCATGTCTTATAACAGTAACTACAAATATTTGGTTGAAAATTGTATATAGCTATACCCAAATGTCCCCGTCATGCCGATATTGTGTAACGTAGATCCTACAAATATATTGTCTTTCTGAGCTTGTCGCCACCAAAAGGTTAATTAGGGTAAAGAAATATGTCCATCTTATAGATTTCACCTCTCCCGCTTGGTCATCCATGCTAAACAATGCCGTCAGCTTGGATTTGCGGGGTTGTATAAATACGCAGTCACGTCCGATGGAAAACTGGGACTTTAAAGGGGTAGGTGATACAGGTCTTGGTAGGTATAGTGTCCGGCTAGGATCGTGGTTTTTCGAGTGATTTGATCGGGCTTTTTCGAGAGTGACCACCTTTTTTTGAGTGATTATGAACAAAAAAAGTAAACAAATAGACTTCATTTCTGACAAGACGTGATATGGAAACGTGTGTTTAACATACAAGGATATACAAGATGTGTTAATATTAAAGATATAAAATACATTATCAATCTGATTAAAATTTGGTTAAAAAAGATGAATTTTGCCTTACAATGCTTATATTCGAAAGAACAGAATAAAGACAATTTTATACACATACCGATGCAAATGTCGATAAAAATGCATACATGGAATCGTTATATCTATAGATATACAGATACTTAACAAAAAATCCTGTAATGCATTGAAAACGACATTTTCAGACTAAATTGAGTAAATTCATGTTTATGTATCCGGTGATAATGCAAATTTCCAAAGCTTAAAATGTTAAATGTCAGTGTATTTACGTTTAAAAACAGTAAAAAAGAGTTCAAATTAAGTACCTTTTAAGGCACGAAACAAATGCATTCATCAGTTTGATAATGGTTCACTACGATTAAACTTTATACATGTAAACACCATTGTTTATATTGTTGTTTGTCACTTTCTATAAATTACATATTCATTATAATTTTTATTATGTAAGCATATACAATTTGGATGAGACGTTCGTACATATAGTGTGTTAAGCTGCACAGAGTGTGAAGCGAAAAAGTGATACGAAAATCTGCGCTAATTTGATTCTTATCCAGAATCATGAGATGATATTACGGCATATCATTGGCTATTTGTTAGGTCATTGATGACCTTCAAAGGTTAAGACGATGTATATTTCGTTTGAAGGATTTGCCTAATTTTTGATTTAACACAATGAGAGTATTGCCCATTTTACTACGAATAGGTTTAACTATTTGTAAGAATTGGATACCGTTTGATATTTAATTATTTGATATTAAATTCAAATAGAATAAACTCGCCGTATTTTATTGAAATTGAAAAACTAGAGTTGATACCAAGCGATATCCGTTCTCACTTGTTTTTAAACCTATAAATAATTTCTCAATGTCATCAAAAATTTATGAAAAACTAACCTTAATCTATGTAAACCAGTCACCAATGTTTCGTGAAACCTTAATAAAGCAGGTTAAAAATATTGTCTGAAAACTGTAAAAAATCACCCCTTTAAGCTCAACTGTCCCAGAAGGGTCAAGTGAGATTTTCCAATCACTTGGCGTTCGTCGCTGTCCGTCTTCGTCGTCCATTGACTTTAAAAAAAAAACAAACATTGCCTCTGAATCTACTGGACCAAGTTCATTATAGATAGAGATAATTGTAAACAGCAAAAATGTTCAGTAAAGTAAGAATTACAAGCAATTCACCATAACCAAAACAGAGAATTTTGCCATGAATTCTATTCTTGTCTTCAAAGTTGAAGAGTGTCTTTGGTTACTATGCACTGCAGCACATATACCAAAGTGAGGGGCATAGGCTCTATTTTGTTTAATTAAATCCAATAACTCAAAAAATAAAATCTAAAATTTATAAAATATACCTTTTTATAAAGGATCCAATAATTTCTAATTAAATACGGGAAAGTTGTGGTAGAACGTTTACAGAACAGAATTAAATAAAAAAAAGGTTCATTTTGGTCACCCTAACAATATGGTTTTGTGATTTGTTGGGAAGATATGATATTGTCCTTCACTTGATTATGGTTATAAACAAGAAAAAGTTATTTTTTTCAAGTTAAAAATACTTTTTTATCACATTTTTCTTTAAAAAAAAAACCCGGACGATTTCACAGTTTCTCTCCAAAAAGCCCGCACAATAATAAACACTGTTTTCTTTTGTTAGAAACAAGGAAATTATGATTTTTAATCAAAACATGTTTAGTAATCAAAATAAGTTGGGTAGTCATGTAAAAAACTATTATAGTTACGAATTAACAGCTAATTGACTTTATCACTTTTTTCTTCATTCGAAAAAGCCCGAACTACACTCGAAAAAAGGGCAGAATCATTCGAAAAAAACACGATCCTAGCCGGACACTTAACCTACCGTGCAGGTACAGGAAAGTCTTTAACTAAATTAACATTAACAATCTTAGGTCATCGGCTGAAGAAATGGATAAGTCAACAAACATATTACAAACGGTGGGAAATGAAGCCATACCGAATTACAGGAATTTCAAAAACAGTTAAAAACTGAATTTCGAACGACGAAATCAGTCAGGCTTCAAAACATTCCAAAATAGTATTTTTCGAATGAAAATCAGATAGGCTTAACAATGAGGGAAAAAGCAGTAAAATGGTAAAGCAACAAAAAGACTACTAGTATTAAGACGTGTGCAACTTAGGGGTTATGAATCTCGGAAAAACTCCTTTATTGATAAAATTAAGATAGCTTGTTAAAACGACAACATAAACAATCAAAGAGGTATCAAGAAAAAATTGACCACACACATTATGAGAATTATACAAAAGACCAGTCAGAACCTGAAGATATACTGGCAGGATGGAAAAACTACTTCAAGGTCTGTACAAAAATCTCCAAACTGACGATGAAACTAATAACAACAACAAGAAGCTCATACTTGCCTCTATGCAGAATGAAATGATTAAGCAAATAGTAATCAGTAGGAACGTAGAAATAAAACAAACATATGAAGAGGAAGTAACATCATCCATTCAAAAGCTGGAAACTGGAAAGAGTCCAGGATCCGATGGAATATCAGTTGAACACCTAAAAAGTATGCAAAGTGAACTACTACAATACATCATTAACATTATTAGCCTTATTTTTACAGAAAGGATGTCCCTTCAACACCGAAAGAAGGTGTGTTAACTAATATTCTCAAGAGTGAGAAAGATAACATATATATCCCGAAAACTACATAGGCACAACGGTGACAAACTCCTTCACATTGATTGAAAGTATACTTAAAGACAGAATAGAACCTAAGCCTCTACCACAACAAAGGAATTTTCAACGTGCATTTACCAAAAATTCATCCTCACTTAATGCAGCCTTTATTGTAACTCAATGTGTAGACTACTATAAAGAAATGCTTGCACTACTTGTTCTCATGACATTATCATCAAAAAGCTTTTGACACATTTAATCATGAAATACTCTTTCATAAATTGTATCACGATACCTAGATTTTAAGGAAAACATATATAAACACGTTACAGTTAAAGTTAAAGTAAAGTCACAGCAGTTTAAATAAAGGCAACAGTAGTATACCGCTGTTCAAAAATCGTAAATCTATGGACACAAAACAAAATCGGGGAAAACAAACTAAAACTGAGGGAAACGCATTAAATATAAGAGGAGAACAACGACACAACATTCAAATGTAACACACATAGCAACGGACTAAGCATAAGACAAAATCCGATGAGAATAACCAATATAACATCAAAACCAAATACATGAATTTGGGATAGAAAAGTACCGTGACACGTCTTATAGTAATGTGAAGTCACACTCAAATATAGGAGAAAACAAACGACACAACGGAAACACAACGTAAAAATGTTACACACACAAAAACGAACTATGATATAACAATGGCCATTTTCCTGAATTGGTACAGGACATTTTTAAAGAAAAAAATGGTGGGTTGAACCTGGTTTTGTGGCATGGCAAACCTCGCACTTTAATGGCATTGTTAAATATAACATTAAAATGACAACATAATAATACAGGACTTCAATACACTTAAATAGGAGAACGTATTAGGCAAAGAAAAACATGAATAATAGATAACAAAAGGCATCAGGATTAAAATTCAATACGTCAAAACTGCGCCTCGTCCACACAAGACTTACCAGTGACGCCCAGATATAAAAGTTCGAATGTCAAAAAAAAAAGGGTACAAAGTTGTACAGCTCTGAGGATCAAAAGTTGAAAAAGGTTGTGCCAAATACGGCTAGGTATTTAAATAGAGACTATAGAGTAAGTCAAAGATCAAAGCTTTCAACAATACTCTACAAAAGATACGAAAGAGGGACGAAAGATACCAGATGAACAGTCAAACTCATAAATCGAAAATAAACTGACAACGCCATGGCTGAAAATTAAAAAAAAGACCAACAGACAAACAATAGTACACATGACACAACATAGAAAACTAAAGAATAAGCAACACGAACCCCACCAAAAAATAGGGGTAATATCAGGTTCTCCGGAAGGGTAAGCAGATCCTGCTCAACATGTGACACCCGTCGTGTTGCTCATGTTATGAAAATCCGGTAAACAGTCTAATGCGGTAGGTCACATTTATGAAAGGGAAGGGAATTGTAGTTACAACAGTATCTTAGATGATTAAGGGGCAACAAGAGGCAACATAAGTGTAGTGGCACAAACTTGCGCTGACGACTAAGCGCTACTAGCTAGTCATAAGCATGCGATGCAATCCTAATTAGATAGTGTACATGATACCACAAAGAAAGACCTTGTCACAATTAATCCAAATAGTCAGATACTAGTATAGTGCTGATAACACCAAAATGTGAAAATATCTTTGTTCAGCTTGGAAATAAAAATATAGAGCAAAAGTCAGAAACATAACATCCTCTAGGATTAGTCAGAGACGTCACAACTAATTAAACATTGAAGATAGGTCAAAACCAGCAAGGACAACTGTCTACGCAATGTTAGAACCAAGCATTCATGCACGTAATGGAATGTCACTAGTAGTTGCAATTAAACATGGCATACCTATGCAATTCCTATCCTGCTTGTATGTTAAAGAGATAATTAACTATACAAAAACTGACATACTCAAGTTAGATTGATTACAGCTATAGGTTCGTAGACAAATACATGGACTGCCAAACAGAGCAGCAAAAGAAGCCATCTATGCTATGCTTGGGGGAGAACCGATATAAGCAACCGTTGACCGTTTTGCTCTTATTTTTTTCGGAGGCATTATTCAGGCTCGTACTAGCATTGAATTTATGATCATAGAAATAAACTCATCATAGATACCAGGACTAAATTTTGTATATACGCCAGACGCGCGTTTCGTCTTCAAAAGAATCATCAGTGACGCTCGAATCCAAAAAAGTTAAAAAGGACAAATAAAGTACGAAGTTGAAGAGCATTGAGGTCCAAAATTCCTAAAAGTTTTGCCAAATCCAGCTAAAGTTATCTATGCCCGAGGTAGAAAGCCAATTACGCATGTCACCACCAATTAATAACAATTTAGTTAAAAGACTAAAAACAGTTTTAGAATAATATTGTCTACAAAAGACACATGAAATAATGAACAATAATACTGTGGATTCATATTCATTATTATTCGTTGGATACCAATTTTCGTGGATTTCGTGGGTACAGGTAAACAACGAAATTAAATGTTCATTGAATGACAAACTTTCTATAGGCTTGTATGCAGACCTCAGAAAAAACACGAAATTAAAATTAAGAACATACTAGTTTTCCTTTATCCACAAAAATAAATGAATACACAGTACACAAAAGAGACAATAAAAAGAACTACAAAAGAGGATATAAACATGCATTGGGAGAAAAGGAGGTT
Organism: Mytilus galloprovincialis; assembly: GCA_037788925.1. NCBI lineage: Eukaryota > Metazoa > Mollusca > Bivalvia > Mytilida > Mytilidae > Mytilus > Mytilus galloprovincialis. Next base: position 43,956,966 of record CM075342.1, on the reverse strand, counting down.
AGCAGAACAAAAAACCAAAAAACTATGAAATATCTAAAAATAAATTCACTACCTATATCTGAAAGCCTTTTCCCATCTGGCTGCTAGTACCCAACACAAATTTCACAATACAATCAGACAATCAGAATTCATAAGAGGTCGAGAAGAAGACCAGTGCTTGCTATGTGAAAAAAACCGTGAAGATACAAATCACTTCCTGCTAATGCCATAAAGACAGCGCGAGAAAGAAATATATCAGTTCTAAAATCCTATATGTGTAATAACACATCTTTTGGATCATATGACAAGATTGTCCTTGACCCATCTGCAATCAAATTTAAATTTATAAAATAAGGAAGCCTCAGTATAAGGATACTGAAGCAATAACTAGAATATTGTGTTGCAGCCGACGAAGGCTTAACTAGACTGTTACATAAGATCAGAATGTGATAAATATCTAAGTGAAAATGTTATGTAACAAATACTTGCGAAAGACTTGTTTCAAAAGACATTGTAAAAATATTAATAAAGACTTTTAAGTACCCGATATGTTATGGTGATAGAAATGTCGAATTTTCAGGACATAGTCGGAACAAGCGAACAAAATGTATGCATTTTAGTTTTTAACGTGGATATGGAAAGTATAGGTATTTTCAATGCATAACAATCATGTACTGTTTTTATAATTGTTAGACACAACTAATTGTATTGAATCATTTATGGTATATCAACCCTTTTGTTTTAAGGTAGTAGCGCTTGTCTAGTCATTTGATTCACAGTAATAGAATAATGAGTATATTGGAAAACATTTAAAAAGTGAATGTAAGTATAGCTTAAGTTTACTGTTTGAACCACTATTGTAAATATATTATTTAGAGTACTGATTTTGTAGAAGTTTATCGTATAAATTTCAAGTGAATAGCAACACACAATGTAATACTATACATATATACTTATTATTTTCTTATTCGTGCCCTCAAACGCAAATAAAGTATTTATGAACAAAAACTCAAACACATATCTATGGGAAACAGCTCGCCTAGACGAGTGCAGCAAAGTTGTATTATCAAATAATTCGCCTGTCCTCAAATCACTTTGCCAGCACACTAAGACCGCTGCAGCATACATGTCTTACACACATATCTACAATGAAAAATAATGAAACAGAATCATTCATATCACAAAAACATATTTTCATAATGTTCTTTTTAACATCTGCAGAAAAAAACATGATGCACTTACAATATTATAAGCTTATACAAAACATGTACACAGGGGGAGGGGGAACTTCACTGCACTAAGACTGAGCTTCAAATGGTCAAGCTATGAAAATGTATTTTCAATGTTAACTTTTACCCCGAATGACCAGTCCGTGCTATCATACAAAGAACATTAAACTCTTAACTTTGTTATGATGACTTATTGTTATGCTAACATAATTTAAATATTATTGTAAACATAAACACATGTTCCCAATATAACAACAAACCCATGTGCTATCGATAGTTAATAAATACATTTTTATACTTACCAATGAAAAGATGCACTATATATATGAACTAGTATTTTGTTGGTATGCGTCCTAAAATAATCATTCTAAAGCGTTATTTAATTTTGGTGTACTTAGCCGATATAGTTTTGGTGTATTGTAATGGGTACCAGTGATATAACCTTATAACTGACTTGGTAGTGTATTGTAATGGGTACCTGTAATATAACCTTATTACTGACTTGATAGTGTTTTGTAATGGGTACCTATGATATGACCTTATTACTGACTTTGTAGTGTTTTGTAATGGGTACCTGTAATATAACCTTATTACTGACTTGGTAGTGTATTGTTATGGGTAGCTGTGATATAACCTTATCACTGACTTGGTAGTGTATTGTAATGGGTACCTGTAATACAACCTTATCACTGACTTGGTAGTGTTTTGTAATGGGTACCTGTAATATAACCTTATTACTGACTTCGTAGTGTTTTGTAATGGGTACCTTTAATATAACCTTATTACTGACTTGGTAGTGTTTTGTAATGGGTACCTATAATACAACCTTATTACTGACTTGGTAGTGTTTTGTAATGGGTACCTTTAATATAACCTTATTACTGACTTGGTAGTGTTTTGTAATGGGTACCTGTAATACAACCTTATTACTGACTTGGTAGTGTATTGTAATGGGTACCTGTAATATAACCTTATTACTGACTTGGTAGTGTATTGTAATGGGTACCTGTGATACAACCTTATTACTGACTTGGTAGTATATTGTAATGGGTACCTGTGATATAACCTTATTACTGACTTGTTACTGTATTGTAATGGGTACCTGTGATATAACCTTATTACTGACTTGGTAGTGTATTGTAATGGGTACCTGTGATATAACCTTATTACTGACTTGGTAGTGTATTGTAATGGTACCTGTGATATAACCTTATTACTGACTTGGTAGTGTATTGTAATGGGTACCTGTGATATAACCTTATTACTGACTTGGTAGTGTATTGTAATGGGTACCTGTGATATAACCTTATTACTGACTTGGTAGTGTATTGTAATGGGTACCTGTGATATAACCTTATTACTGACTTGGTAGTGTATTTTAATGGGTACCTGTGATATAACCTTATTACTGACTTGGTAGTGTTTTGTAATGGGTACCTGTAATACAACCTTATTACTGACTTGGTAGTTTATTGTAATGGGTACCTGTAATTTAACCTTATTACTGACTTGGTAGTGTATTGTAATGGGTACCTGTAATACAACCTTATTACTGACTTGGTAGTGTATTGTAATGGATACCTGTAATATAACCTTATTACTGACTTGGTAGTGTTTTGTAATGGGTACCTGTAATACCACCTTATTACTGACTTGATAGTGTATTGTAATGGGTACCTGTAATACAACCTTATTACTGACTTGGTTGTGTATTGTAATGGGTACCTGTAATACAACCTTATTACTGACTTGGTAGTATATTGTAATGGGTACCTGTGAATAACCTTATTACTGACTTGTTACTGTATTGTAATTGGTACCTGTGATATAACCTTATTACTGACGTGGTAGTGTATTGTAATGGGTACCTGTGATATAACCTTATTACTGACTTGGTAGTGTATTGTAATGGGTACCTGTAATACAACCTTATTACTGACTTAGTAGTGTATTGTAATGGGTACCTGTAATATAACCTTATTACTGACTTGGTAGTGTATTGTAATGGGTACCTGTAATACAACCTTATTACTGACTTGGTAGTGTATTGTAATGGGTACCTGTAATATAACCTTATTACTGACTTGGTAGTGTATTGTAATGGGTACCTGTAATACAACCTTATTACTGACTTGGTAGTGTATTGTAATGGGTACCTGTAATACAACCTTATTACTCACTTGGTAGTGTATTGTAATGGGTACCTGTGATATAACCTTATTACTGACTTGTTACTGTATTGTAATGGGTACCTGTAATTTAACCTTATTACTGACTTGGTAGTGTATTGTAATGGGTACCTGTGATATAACCTTATTACTGACTTGGTAGTGTATTGTAATGGGTACCTGTGATATAACCCTTATTACTGACTTGGAAGTATATTGTAATGGGTACCTGTGATATAACCTTATTACTGACTTGGTAGTGTATTGTAATGAGTACCTGTGATATAACCTTATTACTGACTTGGTAGTGTATTGTAATGGGTACCTGTAATACAACCTTATTACTCACTTGGTAGTGTATTGTAATGGGTACCTGTGATATAACCTTATTACTGACTTGTTACTGTATTGTAATGGGTACCTGTAATATAACCTTATTACTGACTTGGTAGTGTATTGTAATGGGTACCTGTGATATAACCTTATTACTGACTTGGTAGTGTATTGTAATGGGTACCTGTGATATAACCTTATTACTGACTTGGAAGTATATTGTAATGGGTACCTGTGATATAACCTTATTACTGACTTGGTAGTGTATTGTAATGAGTACCTGTGATATAACCTTATTACTGACTTGGTAGTGTATTGTAATGGGTACCTGTAATACAACATTATTACTGACTTGGTAGTGTTTTCGATGATTTCTTAAGTCTTGGATATTCCCTATAGCTATTGAAAGACTGGATATTATAATAAGGAAAATGTCTTTCTCTTTTACAATCCTAACACATCTTCTATTTCTGAGCGCCCTAATTTTTAAAACAACAAAATTGAGATTTGTAATAATGTTTCATTTGTCCATTCTTTTTAAAACGACAAAATTGAGATTTGTAATAATGTTTCATTTGTCCATTCTACACATTTTAATTGACTCTTTTGTTAACAGGGAGATATCCTTCATAATCTTCCTGAAAACAAATGATATTGATAGTCATGCAGAATGGGATGTTCTAATACAAAAGTGGAAACTAATTCTCCCGTTCGGAAAATAAAAGGTAAATATGAACTTCTAGTTGACACAAATCCATGCCGTACGCAATAAGTTTGGTTGCTATATCGATGTTTTTTGCTATTTTTATCGTTGGGTTATATTATTGTCTCATTGAAGTATACCCGCCACCTCTTATAATCTGACAATCAAACAAATTCATTACTTTAAATTACAACTATAATATGTTCATGTGTGTTTCTTGTTTTTTTTACTAAGATATAAGAGAATATTTAATTTGCTCTGTAAACATTGTTTGTTTATGATCACCACTTGTATTATTTTGCAGTTAATAAACATGGATATGGAAATAAGTCTATCATTACGTTGCCCCTGTCTTTTCACGTAACATTGAGAGAACGATTAAAAATAAAAGAGTCAAATGCTGATATATGGATAACAGACTGCATCACGTTCAAAGACAAATATATATTCATAAATCGTAATACCGGTTTAGTTATCAGGGAGGCGGACGGAAATATCAGAACTATCACACTTACTGGAAACGCGAATGGATTATCGGCCATAGATGATGAAACTGTTGCTGTGACGTTTCCAAATGGACATTACATTGAGATTATCTGTGTTGCAACGGGTGAGGTAAACAATAAAATCGAAGTTGATGGAATGTGTTTCCAAGTTACTTATCGGAATGAACTGCTGTATGTTGGTTTTGATGAAAAGATAGAAGAAATTGACTTCACAGGAAAGACAATAAGGCGTGTTCCTAGTCCGACAGCAGATATCGGGTACATAGCAGCCACGGACGAAAAATTATTTGTCACTGATTTAGAGAAAAATTTATTATATTGTTGTGACTTTACGGGATTGGTTCTGTGGGAGTTCGAAGACAGAAAACTGGAATGGCCCATGGGTGTAACAACTGACAATGATGGCAATGTATACTTGGTTGGTAGTTCTTCTCACAATGTCTTAGTTATCTCCCCTGATGGGAAACATCATAGAGAACTGCTTAATGAATCAAATGGACTGAAAGATCCAATCGGAATACATTATGACAAAACGAATAATAGTCTATTAGTGTGTAATAAAGAGAGTGGTGATGCGTTCTTGCTTGATATTGAAAATGTTTACTAAGTCATTAAGTGTTGAGGAAAAACTTGGAATGTGATAAGATATTACATGTTAAAGTATGAACCATGTATGGGGATTGACTGTTAAAAAATTGATAAACAAAATAAAGTAATTGCAATTAACATAATATGATCACAATGCCTTTTTTGCTGGAAAAGAGATTTTCCATTTATTTTGCTATAAAAACAGTGTTTTTATCAGTTGTGAGTGTTTTGGTAATCATTTTCATGCAAGAAATAATTTTTGGGGTAGGGACATTATCATCTGAAATTATTCCACGCGCGGACAAGTCAAAATATTGAGTATAAATTATCACAAAAATTATTGAGGACAATCAAACCCAAATTTCTCAGAGTCGCATACGCATCCTGATTGTTGTATCTCAGCAAAATGGCAATTTCTCACAAATCAACACCAATAGACTTAAAATTTTAATCGCACTTAAACTACCAAAATTCTGGCTATTCCTACATTTTGAATTTTATAGGTAAAATACTAAAATTTTATGTAGGAGTTCCCAGAATTTTTGTGTAAACAATGGGATTATGTAGGATTATGTTGTAACAACACTGAACTAATGAGATCTAATGAATCAAGGTAAATGCAGGTAATTCTTGTAGAAAGTAAAGAAAAAGAATAATTTATATCACAAAATATTATTTTTTTTAATAATATTTTATAGCACAGTTTATGTAAATAATATTCAAATGCACAATATGAATTTATAGCTATAATGGCATGCACAAGTAATTCCAATTATTTACAATAAAATATACTCACATAGTAATACATTGAACACGATTGAACATATAAGAGAATTCAAAGTCTTAATCAATGTGCAGGAGATGCGAAGCAGCATCTCCATGCTCAACTGGAGTAAGTTCATCATTCTGTAACCTTATTTTCTATTATTATCTATGATAATTAAGTACTTTTGATATTATATTCGTTTTTAAAAATCATAATTTGTTAAAATAATGAAATTAATAAATTCTTTGTGCCTGTCCCAAGTCAGGACCCTGAAATTCAGTGGTTGTCGTTTGTTTATGTGTTACATATTTGTTCTTGGTTCATTTTTCTTATATATGAATAAGGTCGTTAGTTTTCTCGTTTGAATTGTGTCACATTGTCATATCAGGGCCTTTTCAGACTTTCCAGACATTTAAATGTTTTTACTACTTTTTTTCTTTCATTTTATTTTTATTTTTCCAATGCTTTTACTTCCTTTTTCTTTCAATTAGTTTTATTTTTTAGAAATTCCATGGTTCTAAAATACTTAAAATTATTACTTCATGCATGTTTTCAAACAAAAAAGTCTCATTTTTTACATATAAATAATGATTTTTATTTAATTTCCACAGGTAAATTTACCTTTGACCAAATTAGACACTAATGACTAAAACAACATATTTTGCAATAAAAACATGTATTGTTCTTCTACTAATCCCCATGTAGGAATAGCCAGAATAGTAAAATACAAAATGTAGACACCAATTTGTCATGTAGCAATTATGTTTTACTTCCACAGCGGTTGATATTATCTAACAATAAGGTTAAAAAAATACCCAAACGAAGCATTTTTCTTCCAGTGTGCCTTAAATGTTAAAAATTTAATTGCAAAAGTACTGTTATTGAAATCTTACACTTACACTTATAGTTTATCAGCATCTAAAATATTGGTGTTGATACACTTATATCATTGATGGGTTTTTTCGAATTTGAGAATAAAAATGATTAACTCTTTTTAGAGTATATCTTTTTAAATATCTAATAAAATTGATATAATTTAATTTCTTATTAATAGTTATCTAAAAAAATAAAATCGTGAGTTCGAATTGGTAATTTTCCTCGTAATATTTCTTTGAAAGGGAAAATAAAATTATCTTTAATTTTAGCCATTTGAAGAAATTGTTATTTAACAATTTACAAAAGAAGTCAACCGTTATAAAAACGAACGCGAGCTTCAGTGAAAACGAAAACTAAAATCTCATTTTTAGGTGTTTGGCAACAAAAAAGATCTTAACATCTATCAAAATGAATTTAAACTGTCTTCGGGGAAGTGTTTTGTCAAAGTTTCCTTGCAAACAAAATTAGAATTAAAATTTATTCAAAAGGGGTTGACCGTCTTATCCAATCAAAGCATTACGTCACATTCAGTGAAAGGATAACCGAAGAAAAGAAAGTAAGCATTCCGATCGGCACGAGACTTGTAATTTGTCTCCTTTTTACTTGATAATACTATCATTTATCAGTTGAACAGCCACGAACAAGGCCGAAGAGGAGTTATGCAAGAATCCAGATAATGGCTATAATATGTCGACAATACACGGGTCATGAAAGACAGTTTAATTCAACAATAAACATCATCGAAAAAAGTCAGTTCAAATTAGAACACCTGTGATGCAGATAAAAGGAGAAGGGATAAGAAGGTCGGTATTTGGCCGAAGAAAATAAAGATTTTGAGAACTATTTTGCACATAATCTATGGAAATGCATAGAATAAAAATATAAATGAAATAGACAAAATATATTCGAATTACATCATTATATATATATGCACCAATTATATGAAAATGATGCAAAATGATAAATTTATGGTGTTTTCCTTTATGCAAACATTGAACACAGCTAAGAAACGGCATAATTGTGAAGGGGATTTCTATAGCTATGTTTTACATAATCTCAACAAAGACAAAGTTTTTTATTGAACAAGTCATGGTTCCATAGAGCTATATTAAAAGTCGTAACAATGCACACAAATCATCCCGAATGGTAAGTTTTGAAAGGGTTTTGAGACTAATTTGAAAAAAATAACTCAGTGAAAACTAACGGCCTGATTAAATTAATAGCATTAGGCAGCAACCATTTGATTTTCTGGGGGGGGCTATGGGTTTTTTTTCTGGACAAATTTTTTTTTTCGCCTGCGGCGAAAAACAATTTATTTTTTTCGCGACAAGTCGAAAACAATTTTTTTCTTTCAATTTTAGCATTACATATAGTGGCAGCTGAGGGTGAAACAAACAATTTTTTTTTCTCAGAATCAAAAACAAATTATTTTTTTCTCCAAAAACTGGAAACAAACATTTTTTTCCAAAAAAAACCATAGCCCCCCCCCCAGAAAATCAAATGGTTGCTGCCTTACACGAAAAAAATCAATGGCAACCACTAGCTGTCTACTGGCGTGGAACAGGCACATAAGAATATGGCTGATAAATACGATAACTTTGTGAGTGTCCAACTACCAAACCTATTACAACTTGCATTGACAGCATATCATTAGAATACATTGTAAAAATCAGTTGCAATGGGCTAGACTCATCATATCGGTACAAAGCTAAAAACTGCGAAAAAATAAACTTAACTTAAATCAACAACAATTAAACATATGACACAAAATACCAATATAAGAGTACCCGTAGTTACTTTTCGACTCAAATTTAAAAAAAAAAAAGTAACCAGTGTCTGCACAGAAATTTGTTAAGCCATGTTTATACCAAAGAACATCTCCTCCTGTTTTCCAAAAAGTTCATTGGAAGATACCTAGACCTTGTTAATAAATATTCCGCACTAACTTGACAAATTGTACATGACAGTATTGACGTTTAGATTCTATAGGTACTGACGTTGTTAAAGTTCCCTTTCTTAGTCCTTTTATATGTTTAAACTTTACTGTTTAGTCCATTTTTCATGATATACTTATGACGTAGCTCGGTACTTATACATCCCGCCATTATGTTAAAGTGCTATGGTATATTTTGATTTCTTGTCTTTCATTTTTGCTTATGTACTTTGTCTATTTGCCATTTTGTATTTCTTTGTTGAAACAGTTATTTCTTTAAACAGTGATTATGATTATATCACAATGTTGACTGTTGTACCCCAGTTTTTACCTATTACATGTATGTCGGTTTGTTCTGCTCACTCGTAGGTGTCATTATATTAGAATTCAATGCGACTGTCATACAAGTGAGAGGTTTAGTTAGCTATAAAACCAGGTTTAATCCACCATTTCTACATAAGGAAATGTCTGGACCAAATCAGGAATATGGCAGTTGTTTTGCAATCGTTTGATGTGTTTTAGTATTTTTATAAGGACTTTCCATTTTGAATTTCCCTTTGAATTCGGTACTTTTTACTAAAACATATAGCCCAAAGCCCAAGTTTAACTAACAGATAAACCATGTTTCCACAAGCTAAAATAAATATTATCGGAATTATAGAATGCATCTTGAAGTCTACTATATTAAAACGTTGTTCTTGCTCATGAACTATTTTGTTCATTAGTATATAAAATTTCTCTAAAGGGGATAACCAATTTCGTTCTGTCCTTTGTTTTTTGCTTTTGAAATTCGTGATGACTTTCAAGATCATTGACTGATTTGGCCCATTTAATACGACAATCATACACTGGACAATTGTTACTGATGAAGGATATTTGTTAAAATAATTATTGTATTTTTTGGTGCAATTATTTTATTTTATTTTAGTGCTTCTTTTGTGTATATTATGTATTCATTATTTTATTTCTTGTGCATTTGTCATAGTTTAAAATACGCATACGTTTTGTGTGTTTTGTGGTTCAATGTTATTCTTTGACCTCAGTAAAATTGTTTATTAGATGGAGAGTTGTTTCATTGGCTCTCATCCTTAATAAATCTAAAATTTATCTAATGTTGCTGTTCCTATTAAGTAATGTTTACGGACTGCCTTTCTGCATCTTTTAACTTGTATAAGGGACTTGAAATCTTGGTTTTTTTTGGCTTTATTTCATTTTTTGCATTCTTAAATAATTCAAAAATAAAGGTAAAATAACAAAAATACCGCAAAATTTTAATAAACATAACAAAACAAAATCATTTACTGCACTAAGCGTTGCATCAAGTCTTGTATGAAAGCACCAATATTGAACGGAATACTTGAAGACAGTATTCATGTATCAATTACACTACCACGGTCTCCAAACTTCTTCATTGGTAATGATATGATTTTCTGGATACCAATCTGATGCGGAAGGTCTTTTATCGGTGTCTTCATCTTCAGTTTTGCAAAATACTTCAATTACCGACGATGAAATATCTTTATCAATTCCTACGTGCATTTGTTGTTCTTCGTCCCGAGTCTGTTGATTCATACAACCATATACATCGTCATCATTGTTTGTTTCTGGAGGTGAATGGTTTCTTGTGTTTACATTGGATAACAGGTACGATTGGATGTTGTACAGTATTGACTGTGGTATATGAGCATCATCCAGATATCGACCAATAGTATCCAGGCATTTCATATATCCAAATAAATAAGTTGAAGTAGTGTCTGAAAATGAAAAAGGCATCATGATACTTAGTATATGATGTCGGTCAGATTGATGTGTTTAATGTTTGATACAAAAAAAATAACCCTTCAAAGAAACATTTCCTGCGACTGACCTGAGGAAGAGCGCAGTGTTTTTGAAGTATGTTTTAGTTTCTAACACATCGTCTAGATGAAAAATGTTTGTTTGCACCAAACACAAGTCATGCTATCTAGACCATGTATTGTCAGTTTATGTATGTCTGTTTTTTACCGCAATATTTTTGGAGATTCCCGTTATCTCTTCTTATGTATCATTTCTCGGATGCATCGTATTTTTTAAATGTTTATCGACCATTTAAGTTAAAGATATCATGCAAATGCTGAAGAGAAGAAAATAAGTAGGAATATGAGTAGTTCTTTTTATGCATGGTCAATTATAAGTAATATAGCTTTGTATATCATGCAATAAATCATTCTTGTTTTCGTCAAAAATGACCATCCAAAACCTATACAATCATGTAAGCTATACAAAACCTAATATAACAAAATATGAAACAAAACAATAAAGAGAGAGACTTTACGGGCAGGGTGAAAGTTATAATCTTATGACTGATAATAGACAATGAAAACTATTCTTAGACTACAGGCTCCTTATTATGGCACATTAAGAATGTTGATAGGTAAAGTTTGTCTTCTCAGATTGACCATTCTTGAACTTTGAACCACACTAAAGTAGTTCAACAGTACAACAATGGCAGAAATCAAAAAATCAGTTAGTTCGTCCGATCCGTATTAAGCACACAAACATGTTCTTAGAAAACAAACGAAACCACTATCTACTAATCTAACCATTCTCAAAGTTTCTGATAGGTAGTTCGAAGCCCAACTTTAAATATTAAATAAGCCATGTCTTCCTAGATTAATGTATCAATCAGTACACATTAAGTCTTTTTGAATAGAATATATACTAACTTCGTACTTCTGGTTGATTTTCTTATTTTGCTGTATCTTTTGTTTTGCAAACAAGTGCTTTCCACCTCTATCGACGCCAAATGTTTGCACCAGTCCAATTCTCGTGAAATTGTTCATAATGTACGTAGTGAAAAATAAACTGTATCACTGTGAAAACACCCACAATTGTCGATACCATCAGAGACTGAGATAAAATTCAGAATGGAAATGGGGAATGTGTCAAAGAGACAACAACCCAACCATAGTGGAGAAAACAACCTAAAGCCCCAAAGTCTTCAATACAGCGAGACAATCGCGCATTCGGCGGCGGGTCTCAGCTGGCTACTAAGAGACTACCCGAAGGATAATCAACCCATTGATTGCAAACTGGGATTTTTTTATAAACTTTACATCATATTACCTGCAGATCCAGTTTTTAATCTTTTAATGTATTCAACTGTTCTTTCCAATACCTCAGCTTTCTCTAGTTTTACTGGTGAGCCCTAAAAGTACAAACATTTTTTGATAATACTTTACGTTAATACTTTGTTCATGAAAATGTTAAAAAAAAAAAAAAGGAAAAAAGAAACGGGGAATGTGTCAAAGAGACAAACATCAGACTAAAAAGCAACCCAGTCCAAGTGCTTGCTATGTATATAACAATCTAATTAAAAACCGATCTCTCATCGCTCACGTTGTCTGATATGTCGCGTGGGAGATCTAACGAATCCCGCTTTGAGGTCACATGTGAGTGACCTCGTAGGTGTGTCTTTTTCGGCCAATGAAATTGAGTCTTCCACGATCTTGAAAGTTTATCGTAAGGTAAAGGGATGTAACTCATTTTATTTACGACGAAATTGTCAGTCAAAATAATTCATAAACTTTTTTGATTGGCTTATAAATAGGTCGTCAACTCATTTGCATATCGTTATAAATTCATAACTTCTAGTTCACTCACATGTGACCTCAAAGCGGGTTTCGTTAGATCTCCCACGCGACATATCAGAAAACGGGACGATGAGAGATCGGTTTTTAATTAGATTGCGCATATAAGTGCAGGATTTTTAAAATCGGCGAAATTTCCATTAGGAAAGCCGTCCTTAAAAAACTAAGAATCGATTCAGTCTGAATTTAGTTCTGGACAACATTTAACGATACGTTTTAATATGTAGAAGCGGGAAATCAAATAAAAGACAAAAGCTTGAAAGCCTTGAATATAAATATCATTGTTTTGAAAGTAACGATCAGCTCGTTGTAAAACTCAGACAATATATGTATAAATTTATTATAGGATATTTCAAAATTTAAGCATGGCAAATTGCATATGTATTTTCGAAATAACAATTGATCCTTTTGAATTATTTAAACATTGATGTAAGTTTCTGTACATTCGCAAGTTTCATAAGTATAACATAAATTTTCAGGAAATCAGAAATCTATTTTTCATTTATTTTCGATTTGTAACTAATGTTCAATATAAAAAAGATTTGTTATGATCGCAAGTGAGACAACTCTCCACAAGAGACCAAATGACACAGAATGTATCAACTATAGGTCACTGTACGGCCTTCAACAATGAACAAAGCCCGTCCCGCATAGTCAGCTATGCAAGACCCCGAAATGACAAATGTAAAACAATTCAAACGAGAAAACTAAGTTTACTATTGACCTTCATTCCTCTAGGATAATTAGAAAATGAATTTCCTCAACATTAATATACTTAGATAATATGTTTACTTATAATTTCGTAGTAGTGATAATTATAAAATGCCTCTGGCAAAAATAACTGAACTTACATCGCTATCTCCTGGAGAAATAAGAATTTCTAATTGTTCCAGTAAATGGTTTATCCGAGCTCTTCTTTGACGTTCCGCTATATGCTTCCGGGTCTAAAACATAATTATTTTATTTTAACATAATTATAATAATATATAAATTTGTATTTTAATATCTTTACAGATTATTTTTTTTGGAACCACTAATTGAAAACGCCAATAAAATTTTACATTATTGTTTTTCCACTTATTTTCTCTACATTATTTTTTAAATCTTTCCAAGACAATTGTTTCTATAACTTCCATTCTAATAACTTATTTTTCTTCGATATATTAATATTAATAACTATGCTGCTACTGCATTGCTGGTAAGAAAATATATTGTGAATTCATTATTGTTCAATGTATACTTTTTTGTGGATTTTGTGTAAAAATTAAAACAAAAAGTAAAAAGCAATCAACACATAACAAATTTTCCTAATTTTGTCATCAAAGTTAGGAAAAACACAAACTTGTAAAATGATGGATTAAATCGCACCTCTTTTTGTATGCTTTACTCCTATAAAACACGAACACACATTTGTTTTTAATCCATGAAAATTGTTACTCTAAAAAAATAAACGAATTCTCAGTATCAGATCGAAATATTATCATTTTCTCAAAATTATCTTCCTTTTTATCGTGCGAATGTCAATCATTGATGTAGTCATGTTTAACAATACTATAACGGTAAATATTGCAACTATGAAACATATGTACATTCTGCATTACTTTAACATTGTCATGTTTGATAATAACATAACGGTAACTATTGCAACTATGAAACATATGCACATTCTGCATTAAAAACATTGTCATTTTTGACAATAACATAACGGTAAATATTGCAACTATGAAACATATGCACATTTTGCATTAAAAGCACTTACCGGCTGCCTGTTAAATTTATCGTGTGTCATCAACGACATATTTCTTTAAATTGAAATTTTATTCATTAAGTTACCTTCTTTTTAATCCTCTTTTGAAGTCTTTAAAACACGCTTCCTTTTAAATTTTCCGTTTTAGCCCGGAGCTAGCCATTATTGTAACCGTATTGTGTCCACCACGTGGGCAGATTCTTCAATCAGATAATAGTTAAAATGTTAATTATTACAAATACCCCCTTTAACGAGGAAGACACGTGCTTACAAAATTCCTGTTTAAGTACAGGAAGGATCGGTTGCTTCTTTTTGACAAAAAGTAATTGTATTTGGGATTAACTTAGATGTTATTATTATAATGGCTGCCTTCCACGGGATACTTTTTAATGGACAACTTCTATATTATGCATACATTTCTAAACACAAGTTAGCTCCATCTGCTGAAAAAAATAGTTATGAAGTTATGGATTGTATTTCCTGTTGCACAAATGTATATGTATTTTACCTATTTTGATATATTTATTTATTTGTTTCATTTAGACAAAAAATACGTGAAAAGTTATGGTCAAAACCATGCACATATTTACTGTCCAACCGGTTTCACTGCTGCACACAGACAGCCATGGCGTAATACCACCACAGTTGCCTTTTTTATATATCAATTCAATTTAAATGTTTAGTCGACAACCTTATGGCAATTGGTTATCTGAATGCAAGACACATACAAATTCAAGATTAGCAACTGCATTCAAAAGCACTTTTTACAACGGTCAGACATAGATAAAATAGCCTATATCTATGGGTCAGGCTAGTCAAATTTTACATATTTAATCTGAGTATTCCTTTAAGTTGAGGTATTTATAAGTGAAGTCACTTCAACTTGACACTTAGTACACACACACATATATATATATATATAAGCAAATGCGGTATGATTGCCAATGAGACAACTCTCCATCTTAGTTGCAACTTAAAAAATGTAAACCATTATAGGTCAAAATATGGTCTGCAACACGAAGCATTGACTCACATCGAACACCAAGCTATAAAAGGTCCTAAAATGACACTTATAAACCACACCAACAAACGACAGCCACTGAACAAAAGGTTCCTGACTTGGGACAAGTGCAAAAACATGCATCGGGTTTAAACGTTTTTTAAACAGGCGAAAACCTTCACTCTAACCTGAAACAGTGGCAAATTATGAGTTTTACCCTAATTTCAAAGTTTGCTGAATATGGGCATTAGATAATGCGAGCGGAGCATGGTGTCACACAAACTCTTGTTTATGATGTTTCATACATAAACAGCAAAGGGCCAAACTTCAAATATTCCCTTACACTTCAAAGATAATATTTATATACAATTTAATAAAAAAAAATATTTCACCGTTTTTGTATTTATTTTTATTTCAACTACAACTTAACGTGACAAAAGATTTTAGTTTAAAATATAGTAAATGAATACTGACTATACTTACCGAAAATTTAATCTGCACACTAGAATCTCAATTTGAGAATACCCCCTAATACAAAAACAAACCTGATCATATATCTTGCTTAATGTATCAATGTCAGCGGAAGAATACAAGAACTGTTATACCAATGTAAGTTAAATGGCCAACACTGTCAGTTCTGCGACAAATCTTTTGTAACGTTTTGACACACATCTCGTCTTCAACATGATACCTCTGTTTATATACATGTCCATCAAATTCAATAAGTTTTAGATTTTCAAAAAGCTTGTCTAACTTGAAAATCTTTTAGAAGTGAGAATCGTGTTACTAGATAGAAGGGCACGTTGCATTATAGGTTAAGCACGTCAGTCAAAAGAGAAGAGCTTAGACAGTTTTTTTTAGGTGGATACTGTCTGTTTGTGCGTATAGATATTGAAATAATGGTAAATATAAAATGATCCACTAATTGTTTATGCATTTTGTGGGGTTTGTTTCAAAGATAATTTCTGCAGCCTACCTGTTGAAATATATTGATGTATGCTTTGATCAAGTTCTACTTTCCACTAATATTCCGATTATTAAATCTATTAATGCAGAGCTCTGAAACTTGAACAGGGGGATGTGTTCTAAATGTTCTAGCACAAACAAACTTGAAATAAGTAAATGCAATATTCCCCATGTGAAATTGAACTAGAGGCTCTAAAGAGCCTGTGTCCCTCACCTTGGTCTATGTGCATATTTAACAAAGGAAACAGATGGATTCATGACAAAATTGTGTTTTGGTGATGGTGATGGTGAACTAACAATTTTGGTTCTGTTGACTTATTTGTAGATCTTACTTTGCTGAACATTATTGCTGTTTACAGTTTATCTATAAAAATATTCAAGATAATAACCAAAAACGGTGAAAAAATAAAAAAAATTACCAATTCAGGGGCAGCAATCCAACAACCAGTTGTCTGATTCGTGTCAAAATTTCAGGGCAGATAGATCTTGACTTGATTAACCATCTAAGTAGTCAGATTTGCTCTAAATGCTTTGGTTTCAGAGTTATAAGCCAAAATCTACATTTTACCCCTATGTTCTATTTTTAGTCATGGCGGACATCTTGGTTGGTTGGTTGGTTGGCCGGGTTACCCCACACATTTTTTTAAACAAGATACTCCAATGATGATTGTGGCCAAGTTTACTTTAATTTGGCCCAGTATTTTCAGAGAAGATTTTTGTAAAAGATTACAAACAATTACAAAAAACTGGTAAAAAAATGACTATAAGGGGTAATAACTCCTCAGGGGATCAACTGACCATTTTGGTCATGTTGACTTATTTGTAGACCTTACTTTGCTGAACATTATTGTGTTACAGTTCATCGCTATCTATAATAATATTCCAGATAACAACCAAAAACAGCAAAATGTTCTTAAAATTACCAATTCAGGGGCAGCAACCCAACAACCGGTTGTCCGATTCATCTGAATATTTCAGGGCATATAGATCTTGACTTAATGAACAAATTTACTTCCTGTCAGATTTGCTCTAAAAACTTTGGTTTCAGAGTTATAAGCATTTTACCCCCTATGTTCTATTTTTAGCCATGGCGGCCATCTTGGTTGGTTGACCGGATCAACCCACACATTTTTAAACTAGATACCCCAATGATGATTGTGGTCAAGTTTGATTTGATTTTAGCCCAGTAGTTTCAGAGGAGAAGATTTTTGTAAAAGTAAACGACGACGGACGACAACGGACGACGACGGACGCCAAATGATGAGAAAAGCTCACGTTGCCCTGTGGGCTAGGTATGCTAAAAATCGTCTAAAAAGTAATCCACAATGCTTTTCAACATAAAAATAGAAGCATACGCTATACATTTATTACTTTAAGATAACATGACACACAGAGGAACAAGTGATCAGTATGCTTGAATATGTCATTGACAACATATTTGTTGAATTTGGAGGTAGACTTTTTTTTAACATATTAACGGCATTCATATTGGAACGAACTGTGCACCTCTTCTTGTTTATTGAGTCGGAGTTCCTTCTGACACTTGTCAAAAACAAGAACATTGCAGAAGCCAGATAATTTAATTTTACATTCAGATATATTAATGATGATGTTCTTTCAATTAACAATCCAAACTTTTCTGAATGGGGTCCATTAATATATCTTCCACAACTAGAAATGAAAAAAAACAACAGATACGGCTCCCTCTGACTCATTTTAGTCTTATACTCAGAATGTGGCATAAGCGGTCATCTCAGTATCAGAATCTATGACAAATGAGACTATAAATGAGCAATATTCCAACTTCACCTGCATATGGGATATACATTTCCCAACTCATTCGGTATTCAAGAGCTTGCAGCTGCTACCCAGACTTTGTAAAACGTCACCAGTGTCTGAGCAGAACGTTGATGAATTAGAGGTATATCAAAGAAAGTTTCGTCTTTTTTCTAAATAAGTTCCCCGGAAGATACCAAGACCTTATTGATGAATATTCCGTATCAACTTCACAAATAATACACGATGGTTTTGAGTATAAATTATTGGTACTTTCGTTGTTTGTCATCTTAATTAATAACGTGAAATAGTATTCTTTTATCGTCCTTTTAAACTATTACTTTCACCGTTTAGTCTATTTAAGTAATATTTATTTCACGTGGCTAGGTACTTATACATCCCGTCATAATGTTATTGTGCTATGGTAAGGTTTTGCATTCTTGTGTTTCGTTTTTGCTAATGTGCTTTGTCTTATTTCTTTTTATGTTTTCCTTGGTTTTTTTTATTGTGATTAAGATTATAACACAATGTTGAATGCTGCACCCGTGCTTTTGAAACTTTTACCTGTTATGTCTGTTTGTTTCGTTCACACAACGTTGTCAAGATAATGTTATTGTATGCAACTGACATACAAGTGAGAAGTTTATATAGCTATAAAACCAGGTTTAATCCACCATTTTCTACATAAAAATATGCCTGTACAAAGTCAAAAATATGTTATCCATTCTTGCAATGTGTTTGAGCTCTTGATTTTGCCATTCGATAAGGGATTTTCCGATTTGAATTTTTTTCAGAGTTCGGTATTTTTGTTATTCTTTGTCATTTAAGGGGGAATTTTTTATATGAAGTCGCCTGACAGTTGTGACGTAATGGACAATTGGTAGAGCTCAACATTCTGAACATGTTTGGGCCAGTCAGATTTTCTCTTAATATCATAACAGTTTTCAAAATCAAAAACATAACTTTTTCCCCATATGTTTTTATTTTAGATATGTCGGCCATTTTGGTTGGCAGGCAGGACCATTGGACACATGTTTGATACTTTGATTAAATTTGGTCCTGTAGATGGACGACGGATACCATCTGATGAGAAAAAATGTCACTTAACCCTTTTGACCAGATAAGTTCATAAAAAAGTATCCTTTTGTCATTGAAATGATGCCCACTAAATGTATCTGATATTTGATGCCATGACATTAGACAGAGGAAAACAACGATACCAAAAAAGGACATTTTTTATATCATCAGCTCTTTTTCAATATAGGAAGGCTCTTTATCAATGAGAAGCTTTTTAGAAAAGCTAACCCACTTTTCGTCAAATTGCATTTTTCTTGTTACACGCATTTTAAACAAGAACTATCTTTAAAAAAGATATCCGACGTATTTAAATTTGAGTATATGTTTAAAACTATCATTTCGATAACCTTCAGCAGCACAATGACTTAATGATGCAGGACCTCTTTAATTAAATCTCCATCTGAATGTAACTGCAAGAAGGCGATTGCGGTGCACTGAAAACCTGCATAGTTTGACACAATTTGTCCTTGGTGGCAACGCCCGTTCATTACCTTCATCTTGTGAACAACAATGCTGTAACTATCTAAAAATCATTGAATTACCAACAAAAGAACGTTACAAATTGTTTTGTGAATATTCCGATTATATTTAAATAAGTGATTTGCCATTTAAATAACGTTTTCTCTGTTTGTGTTACCCCGCGGAAATCTCACATGCGTAGGTGCGTTCTAAAAGTCATGTACGCTCGTACAACAAAGTTTACATTAAAAATTATATAATTGTTCCGAATAAACAGCTGTCATGGATGCAAAGAGCTATTGGAGAAACAATTATTTTAATAAAGATATGAATCTTTGTAAGATCTAGTTCAAATATTTATAGTTTTTCATTTGCTTTCCATCACGATATAATTAACGAGACGTTTTTTCAAACACAACCAAATCACCCACCATGACAGCATTTTGTCCAATCACAGAAAGGATTTTCGAGCATGCGTATTCTGTTGCCATAGTTAAGCGTCCTTAAGTTCAAAGGGCACAAGCCGAAACTATACCGACTACGTCGGAAAAAGCTATTACTTTTTAATTACATTTTTTTTTAAATCTTAGAAAAGCTATTACTTTTGCAATTACAGACGATGCAATTTGTAATGGTCTATTTATGGAGAACGAAAGAAAATTACTCCACAGATTTAAATGTAAAGATGTTTTGTTTTTGTTTTTACCGTTTAAGTATGATAGGTAATGTTTTTTATCAATTTTGTAAGAAAATTTAAAGGGGCACTAGCTACGAGATATATAAATAATCTAAAGTTTGATTGTTTTCTGTTCAATCAATAATGAAAGTGAAATAGTGAAATAACAATTCGCTTTTTGCAGCCAAAAAGGTTCAATTTTGTCAAATTACGCAAAAAAACATTGATAAAATTTAGTTCTTCACTTGCAAGTGAATGAGTCGACCTCTTTAAATCCGTATTCAAGTGAACTTCAATTTAACCCCTAGCTAGAGATTGACAACGCATGCATTGTACGTGTACTGGTCATTTAAAGAAAAAGAATGTCAACAATGAAAGTGAAACTACGGTAAATCATTTGATTACTAATTCGATGCACATAAAATCATTCTTATACGGTTAAAAACAATGAGAAACATCTATTTTTAATCTATAAAATAAAATCAAACAGACCTATAAAAATCCCATTACACGTGTTGGTTTAATCTATTCATATCTTTATTTATGTTTACATCGCTTATATGGGCATCTGAGGTCAAATCGATAGTTAATTAGATGGCGTCTGGACACACGAAATATCTATCCCATGCTCTGTAAACTGTTTTTTTTTTTTTTTTAGACTTTTGATAGTTTGGATAAATGTCTAACATTGTTATAAATCAAATACGAGAATTTGAGTCAAATGGGACTATGAATTTGACAGCTAGTGCCCCTTTAAGATTTGTGTAATATTTTTACATACTGACAATCCTTAGCAAAGATGTCAATAAATTTTGGTACAGAATAACTTATATAGAATTTGTTTTTAATTGCAGGTAAGATAGGACTGGAATAAGAATGAAAAATGAACCTACTAGTTGTAAATATTTTTAAAAACTGCGTATGAGCATGCGCAACATATCAAATTTTAGTCTATTATTAGACGTATATATGTGAATCTTTTACATGTTTTTCTGAAGCATTAGACATTTCAGGTCTGTTGTCGTTATTGTTTTGAATAGATTCGTTTCTGTTGACAACGTCTCTTAAGCGATTGAAGGTAGTTTTAAGATTTAAAATCAGAATAGGAACATCTAAACCAATAATAACAATCGTTATTAGAGAAAAAAATATTACTCCGAACGCTCCAATCACTGCTGAGGATGTCCTAGGGTCACTGGCGCTGTAAAATTTTCTTAAGAAATTACTGGTTTGTCTCCTGTCAACTTCGATTGCTTTTGTTAGACTTTCAATCTTTTTTTGAAGGTCGTTTGGTGCCATTGGTGGTGAATTACCGACCGCAAGACTATTATCCAATGACGAATCAATACTTATATCATTATAAATGCTAGAGTCTGACATTATTGATGATGCTGATACGAAGCCGATGTTAAAACTTTCCGATAATAAGTCGTGAAATGTGTCACTTTGTCCAATCTCAATTGCATTGGATGCGTATGCCGAAGTGAGGTAACTTGACTTTGTTTTAGTTGTTGCAGTGCAACCCAAGTCTGTCGATGTTACAGTGCAACTTACAAAAGTTGATATTACCGTCAAAGTTGACATTGTGGTTGTTGTTGCAGTGCAACTCGATTCAGTCGATGTTGCGGTGCAACTCGATTCAGTTATCGTTGCAGTGCAACTCGATTCTGTCGATGTTGCGGTGCAATTTGCTCCTACACTTACTACAGGAGATGAATAAGTGTTCGGCGAAGACTGTTCAGTGCAAGCATAAGGTGAAGTGGTATCTAAAATAAAAAAAAATAATCAACAGTATGATGATTGTCATTTAATTATCATGAAAAGTAAAAATCTAATGTTGTAGACCAATATTCAGACAACTTTACATGCAGAAAGAGTCAATACAATAAAAATACAAATATAACTTTCAATTGGTAGACCAAAATTCAGACAACTGTCTGCTGAAGGAGTCAATAAAAATAAATATAAAAAAAACTTTAAAAAAAACAATGGGACAGTCGTTATTTGATATATAGTTGTTAAAACAATTATTCTTTAGTATTATGTGGATGTTTGTCTCATCGGTAACCATACCACATCTCAATGTTTTATCATATCATTTGGTCACATGTGGAGAGTTGTCTCAGTGGCAATCATACCACATTTTCTTTCTTTTTTTTTTAAATCAAGATAAATAAGTCCTTTCTCTTTCATGGAGATAATTCGGGATACTCTAACTCAGGGCATCAACAAAAGAGTTTTCTGTCCGCAGGTAACCGAGGTTCTTATTCAAGGATATTAGTGGGAAATTCAATGTAGTGATACTCGCCAATGGTTAGTTTTATACATTATTGTAGAAATGTTCTCTCTGTCGTTCTTATACTTATTTCCGAATTTGATCACAAAGTAATTATAGGTAATAACCTTTTCAAGATAATGGCTTAATATGAGGATAAATAAGTAATGCTCCTTTTGTTGTATGTTATGTATATTTTGTCTGTAAGTTATCGAATATTAAATCAGAACTTCAACATAATCTTGGTTATTTTTACTACATGACCAATTCCAAACAGTTATTTTGCCTAAATATGCCTCTGCTCAGTTTTCCGCTGGAAAAAGGGTCATTTAAAAAAATTATTATTAGTGGTTACTATAAAGTAAAGTATAATAATTCAGAAAAATTGTAAATCAAATACATCCTATACCTACTCATATTACAGGAACATGCCACGTAGTAAGAGGTTGAACACGGAGCAGTATGCCATTTAAATTGATCAGCTTTTTCAGCTACTACACAGACTTGAGAGTTTGTTATTACGCTGGGCTCGTGGTCGTTCCAGTTAGTATGTTGCAATGTGTTTCCTAACCAGCCTGTAAATACATTTACCCCAGTTTTCGTCACACCAATGTAGACGTCATCTACATGGGGATATAAATCACTAAAAAATATTTAAATAAAACCAATATTTTTAATTATTTACTGATGTTAAATATAACTATTAACTGATAACGTTTGTTGATGTGGTTCATAAGTGTTTCTCGTTTTTTTTATATAGATGAGACCATTGGTTTTCACGTTTGTATGGTTTTAATACTAGTATTTTGGGGGCCCTTTATAAATTGCTGTTCGGTGTCAGCCAAGTCTCGGTGTTGAAGACCGTACTTTAACGTTTAATGGTTTACTGTTGTGATTTGGATGGAGAGTTGTGTCATTGGCGTTCATACCTCATCGACTTATATCTACTAACAATAATTTTTAAAACTGCGACAATATATAAATGCAACATTTTGTTTCCTTTCATCTTATGACTGACGTAATGTTCGAAAATCTCAAACATTATTCTGATTTTTGTTTAATTAAAAAAAAAGGAATAAAGTTTTATGAAAGGTTATATTTCAGGAAAGATAGAAGGATATTAACGTGTAAATAGAGATATCGTAATAATTCCTTTTTACTATAATTTTAACACCGTACAATTTATGAATATAAAAAAAGAAGATGTGGTATGATTGCTAATGAGACAGCTCTCCACAAGAGACAAAATGACACAAAAATTAACAGCTATAGATCATCGTACGGCCTTCAAAAATGAGCAAAGCCGACACCGCATAGTTAGCTTTATTAGTAAAGGCCCTAAAAGGTCCCAAAATTAACAAATGTTTTAACAATTCCAACGAGAAAACTAACGGCCTATTTAATGTCCCAAAAAATGAACGAAAAAATGTAACACAACAACAAACGACAACCACTGATTGAATTACAGCCTCCTGACTCGAGACAGGCATATTCATACAGACTTTGGTGGGCTTACATATGTTAGCGGGATCACAATTAACCTTCTACCTAACCTGGGACAGTGGTGTAACAGTACAACAAAAGAACGAACTATAAAAATCAGTTAAAAAAGTCTTTCTGGTTAAATACGTATTTCCTCTTTCACCAAAACTTCTCTACTCAAAAGTTATCTTAAATATACTAACGATATCAAATCTGCTAGAAATTCTTGATGTGATTCTTTAATTACTCTTGCCGGGATCCCTCCATTTTCTCCGCATTTAACAGCGCCATCTGAAATATTATATTCTGCGTCTGTTACCCAATAACAAGCGCCATCTTCTTCGTGTATGCCGAGGATGTCACAGACACTCAGAGTTTGTGCCGGTATTAAATCTAAAGAGTAATCGTAAAGAGTTGTTGAAAACAATTTCATTTACAAAAAAATTCCAACGGATTGGATAAATCTTTCTTTCCAGGGAAAAATAAAGAATTCAAATAAAAGATCATCTGAAACTGACATCAGCCAATCTCCGCCAAGGATAAATAAAATGGTATGTCCGTCTCGTATCTTCCTTTTTATCTGTAAATTGACAATAAAGGTCGTTTGAGAAATGAACTTTACAGCAAAAGAGATGATTTGAGATTTCCCAATGTAAACTGTCCGTTTCTTTATCTGGCAACCTTCCAGTTACGCCTTCATATGTA
This sequence comes from Mytilus galloprovincialis, assembly GCA_037788925.1. Classification (NCBI taxonomy): domain Eukaryota; kingdom Metazoa; phylum Mollusca; class Bivalvia; order Mytilida; family Mytilidae; genus Mytilus; species Mytilus galloprovincialis. The sequence goes on along the minus strand of CM075342.1, from coordinate 43,932,093 downwards.
GTCATGTATCCCTCGTGGTTTTTCTGATAAGAAAACCTTGAACCAAGGGTTATCATGGGTAGGTCGAAGTCTTCCACAGTTGCCAACATGATTTGGCTGACCGTTTTGGCAGACTTGTGTTGCAGATGACCATAATTCTATTTTAATGGTCTTATCCCTAACCCGGTCTCTTTTGCTATTTTTTTTCAGTTTTTTATTTCTTTGAAAAGAAATATTTTAACCGAAGAAACTTTTACGGGCGAAAAGTGACAAAAAGGAGAAATCATTCCAATTCTTCATTACAAATAGGATTCTAAATTATAGAATGTACCAAGGTGTAAATATGTATTGAAAGCTGCTACCTTTTCAAAGTTCATTTGTTATCATTTGTCTTAAAGTATATATATCTTAGAACGAAATTTAATAAGTATAGTTTTATATGCAATATTTTAAAAATCTTTTTGTTTTAGGATTTTATAACATTGGCTTTCATATTTTATAGTTAATACTTATGTATATAAAATTGAGAATCGAAATCGTGAATATTTCAGAGAGACAACAGCCGAAGGCCACCAATGGGTCTTCAACGCAGCGAGAACAATCCCGCACCGGAGATGGTCCATAGCTGGCTCCTAAATAAAATTGTGTACTAGCTCAGTGAAAATGGACGTCACACTAAACTCCAAAACATTTAAAGGAACTAAAATGAAAAAACATACAAGACTAACATAGGCCAGATGGTCCCGACTTGGGAAAGTTGAGAACTTTGTGCTAAAAAATAAGTCCAAGTGTCTGTGGAGATATGGCATGGTTGGCAATAGACAACTATATCCACCAGTAACCTTTCAGCAATAAACTAAATCCGCAACGTTACATGTTATTTATAAAATGCAACTTTAGGAACGTGTATTAAGATATGAGAAGTCACTTCTAAAGAAAACTGTAGTGCGGTTTAGCATTCTGGTCATTCATTTTTCTTGGTACAATATTGTTTGATTAATCGATCTTATTTCGCATCAGCACACATGTCGCAGCGAGAACAGACGAATAATTCGAAGTCCTTGATTATGTATAGCAATTAAAATCTGAATGTAGATTTAATTTACGGAAAATATATTAAAAAATAAATGATACAACATTTACTTACTTAAGCATGATATTTCAATCGTTATGAATAAATAAATCCATGAAGTCATTGTTATAATTTGTTTCTTTTCCTTTTCTTACTAACGAAATAAATTCTAGTGTTGAGATAACAATTTCTTGCCGCTTTATTTTTTACCGTCACCATATGAGCAATTTATTCTATAGATTTTCAATTTAGTTTAGCAATTTTGAAGCAACAACCTCAGTATAAAGATTTCAATTAACTACAAAATCAATTAGAAAGAAGAACAATTTACTACAATCATAACATTAAAACTCTAGACAAAGAATGGAATACAATGTGCATTTGTCATCAATATATTTTAGTGATTTCCACGAAATGACAAAATAAATAAAGAAATGTTATCCAAAAGGTTTAGTTACGCCACTTTAGTTTGTTCTCATATATTTATTGACCAGTCAGTTGGTTTATTACTCGTAGACAAAACTTATTGATAATCATTTTAACTAATTTGTATCCGTTTCGATATCTATTATGTAAATTCACGAAACTAACATATTTGTGTTGTCGCTAATCAGTTGATTGACAGTTTAAATGATTTTATCTTTAGATAATTCTGCAATTGGTATCTTTGTTGGGTTTTTTTCACATTGTTGAAGGCTGTACGGCGACCTATCATTGCTTACATCCAATTTATTTGAACTTTGGTGGATAGTTGTCTTATTGGCAATCAAACCACATCACTCTATTCGTATATCTTTATGCATTTCTTTACCATTCAAAATCACTAAAGCAATTGCTGTTTAAAACTGAACAGTCCAGTTGAATTTATGTCTTGTCCGTCCTAAAGTTTTCTTCAGAAAATTAGCATATTTTATATTTTGAGTGAAAAATCATCTATTGAATGGTATTCATGTTAGAAAGGGTTAAATATTTTTTAAGTCTTTCAGTTAACTATTTTAAAATTTGGAAACGTTATTTTTTTTCATATATCAGATATAAACACAACACTTAGTTAACCCGGATTCGCCCCCGGTGCAGATTTTGTGGTATGAACACATTACTATAGTTGTTAATGTTTGTGTCATTTGGTCTCTTGTGGGGAGTTGTTTCATTGGCAATCATACCACATCTTCCTTTTAATATTAAAAACATAAAATTGCATGCGGTTGATGCAAAATGTAAAGGTCTATTTCATTTCCACGCCTTTTTTCTTTGAAAAAAAAAACACTCAATAATCAAAGGTTATGCATGTAACAAACATCTACGCGGTCTTGTATACATTACATGTTATATACATGATCTCCTCATGATCAATTTGTTGTTTTACATGTACCTATATGTTATTACACACACTGACTGTAGGAAATTTTGTATTTTTCATTCTCAGGAAATAAAATATAGATCTTTCTTAAGAATGATAGAAAGCTTCCTGGTGAGCATGCTTTAAATACCATAAGAAGGTGTTTTTTTTTTCACCCCCTCCCCGTAAATCATATACATGTCCTTTTTTATCGAATATTGTTACAACACTATTGTTTATTTCTACACAGGTCATCAATCTATACATGATTGTTCAAACCCCGCAATTTTGAAAGATTAAGCAAATGATGAGTATTTATCCAAACAAATTGTTTATTAAGAAGGGCATCGTTTACCAAAAACAAAACAAAAATATGTTTTGAGAAAAAAAACATGACTTGTCTTAAGGATACACATTAATCCAATCTGGTAAGTGATGTTCTTAGCTGAAAAGACAAAAATCATGCAGCATTGTGTATCAAAATGCCTTCAATAGCAATATAAGTTTGGCATATATTTATTCAATTTTTATTTTTATAAAGAAATTCGTAAAATAAAATTTTAGTATATGATCTTATTTCTTTGATATTCCATTTCCAGTAGTATGACAACACAGAAATTAACAGCTATATGTCATCATACGGCCTACAATGCACAGAAGTAAAACATACACACGCACACAAAGCAAATAAACAATTCTTTCATTGCATAATCTCATCTCACAGTGACAGTGCGGGAGGACCAAACACGGCGCTGAATTTGCATTAAATAATCGGTTTATTTCCAGATTGGATTTTTATTACAATATTCGAGTTTAGAATTCAAGTGCTAAAAGTAATAAATCTTCTGTATTTCACTGACCTATTTTATTGAACGCGACACTAATAAGTTGATCGACTTTTTTATCATTTTGTTTACACGTGTGGTGTAGGTGTGAGATAAATATTAATTGTTTACATATCGGATCAATGTTCAAACTTAACAAAAATAAGATTAGAAAACATATGTTCAACTTCGAAAAAAAACCCAGAGCAAGTCTACGTGCACATGCATGACTCGAGTTATTACTGCAGAGGCGGATTAAGGGGGGGGGGGCAGGGGGTCCTGGTCCCCCTTTTCTGGGAAAAATTTCGTTGCTTATTTAGGGAATCAATGAATCATGATCTTAGGCAGTCATTGGGCCCACTTATGAAAATTTCTGGATCCGCCACTGCACTGGGATTTGCTTTGAATTGAAGATGAATACTGTCCATCAAACAATCATGGTGAAAAAGGTTAACCCACTTGGATTAACTAAAATCATTTTTTTCATTTTTTTGTGGCTTTTTTTCTATTCTTAATGTGCATACAAAAGGCTGCATTTGGATTCAATATAGTTATTTATGAAAACCAACATACGCGGGTTTTAATAATTTGGACGTCGACGGCGTTTATGGTTTAAAATAATTGTATTTTTCTTTATCGCCCTTCCCTATGCCTATTATGAGAGGTTATGTTATCAAGCTTGCTTTCGTCAAGCGTAAAACTGTCTTAGGGAGGGGGTAAAGACCAGTAATAAAACGATAAACAAATAATCGGGTTTTCTTCGAATATATATCGTAAAATATCAGCCGCTCGGCGCAATGTGAAGTTTTTTTAGCTCGTTCGCTGTGCTCAATCGCCAAAATAGTTCACATTGTGGCTCGTGGTTGATATTTTACGATTGCGAAGTGTAGAAAAAACGATCATCTATATTTATTTGTTCTTTCCGACTAGACAGTCATCTCGAGACTTTAATCATCCAACAGGATACATCATCTAAGTTACAAGTAGTTTTTCAGAAATAAGGTCATGTTTTAATCAATATTAAGATAGGGTTTGATTGGTATAGATTAAAAACCTAAATATGGGTCTGAAATATTTGAACTGCTTTTCCTCCGTTTGTTTAGTTTTTTAAAACCAAGACTGTGACTCGAAACTTTTAAAAATCAAACAGAATCCATCAGTTTATAAGAGATTAATTTTTATATAATATTAAAAAAATGTATACATGTGCAGTATTGCAACAGGATTCACCAATTTAAGAGACAATATTAAATATGTATTGAATATACATTTCTTCAAAGCCAATCAATATATAGTGGCGTTTCATTTGCAAGGCCATATGATTTGATCGAATACAACAACAAAAAAAGGTTTGCATGTGTTATATTGCAACATCGTATAATAGGATTCAACAATTTAAGAGACAATTTAAAATATGTATTAATGTTTGCACCTGTCCTAAGTCAAGAATCTGATGTACAGTAGTTGTCGTTTGTTTATGTAATTTATACGTGTTTCTCGTTTCTCGTTTTTTTTTAATTTTTTATTTTATATAGATTAGATCGTTGGTTTTCCCGTTTGAATGGTTTTACACTAGTAATTTTGGGGCCCTTTATAGCTTGTTGTTCGGTGTGAGCCAAGGTTTCGTGTTGAAGGCCGTACATTGACCTATAATGATTTACTTTTTTAAATTGTTATTTGGATGGAGAGTTGTCTCATTGGCACTCACACCACATCTTCCTATATCTATTAAATATACATTTCTTCATAGCCAATTAAAACATAGTGGCTTTTCAAATGCAATGCTATGATTTGATCGAATATGTAAAAAAAAGTTGACATGTGTTATATTGCAACATCATGATAACAGGTGTTTGTTATTGATAACATCGTCTGCCTCGTCATGAGGATAACGTGACCTACATGTGATTAAAATGTAAATCATGTACTAATATATATGTGTAACTTAAAGTCGTTGTTCAATAAAACCGGTACATAAATTCATCATAGATACCATGACAAAATTTTGTATATACGCCAGATGCGCGTTTCGTCTACAAAAGACTCATCAGTGACGCTCGAATCCAAAAAAGTAAAAAAAAAAAAAAAAAAAAAAAAAAAGAAAAAAAAAAAAAAGGCAAGATAAAGTACGAAGTTGAAGATCATTGAAGACCAAAATTCCTAAAAATTTTGCCAAATCCAACTAAGTTAATCTTTACCTGAGGTAGAAAAGCCTTAGTTTTTTCAAAAATTCTAAATTTTGTAAACAATTACTTTATAAATATAACCATATCAATGATAATTCATGTCAGCACAAAAAGTGCTGACTACTGGGCTGATGATACCCTCGGGGAAATAAATCTCCACCAGCAGTGGCATCGACCCAGTGGATGTAAATAAACTCATCATAGATACCAGGACTAAATTTTGTATATACGCCAGACGCGTGTTTCGTCTACAAAAGATTCATCAGTGACGCTCGAATCCAAAAAAGTTAAAAAGGCCAGATAAAGTACGAAGTTGAAGAGCATTGAGGACCAAAATTCCTAAAAGTTTTGCCAAATCCAGCTAAGTTAATTTGGTTGACGACAAAGGCACCATGAATAACTATGAACGAGATCCATTGCTTGTAAACAGTGATGACAAGAAACGATCCAAACTTGTTCAAGCTGCATGGAGTTCTAAAAAGACTACAAACAGTCGTTTCTCTGCCAGGACAAGAAATCTTTTAATTGCAGTAATGAATGTTTTCTCAAATGTTCTTATGAATGTGTCACTTCCAGTCTATGCTGGAACTATGGAAGTAATTGTAAGCGATAGTTTTGTACTTCTGTTCATAACGTGTTGTTGCAATTTGTTTACACGTGTGGTGTAGGTGTGAGATAAATAAATGTTTACACATCGGATCAATGTTCAAACGTAACAAAAAATTAGATTAGAAAAAACATGTCCAACGTTGAAAAAAATATAGAGCAAGTCTACGTGCATATGCATGACTCGAGTTATCACTTGGTTTGCTTTGAAATGTTGAAGATGAATACGTAAATTGAGCTGTCCATCAAACAAAAGTGTAAAAAGGTCAACCCACTTAAAATAACCAAACTCATGTTTTCATTTTTTTTGTTGGCTTTTTCCCCATTGTTAATGTGCATACACAATGATGCATTTGTGCTCAATATAGTTATTTATCAAAACCAACATACGGGTTTTAATAAATTAATTTAAATGTCATTTAGTGTTAAAATAGTTTATTTCTTAATTTTGTTCGTTCCGACTTAAACAGACTTTAATCATCAAACAGGATACGTCAACTTAAGTTACAAGTATTTTTTCATAAGTATAAGGTCATGATTTAATCAAATATTAATTGATGAAAATATATATACATATTATTGCAACACTAATAATTAAGATAGGGTTTGATTGGTATTGATTAAAAACCTAAATATGAGTCTGAAATATTTGGACTGCTTTTCCTCCGTTGTTTAGTTTTTTAAAACCAAGACTGTGACTCGAAACTTTTAAAATCAAACAGAATCCATCAGTTTATAAGAGATTATTTTTTGATATAATATTTTTAAAAAATGTATACATGTGCAGTATTGCAACAGAATTTACCAATAAAGAGACAATATTAAATATACATTTCTTCAAAGCAAATCAATATATAGTGCCGTTTCATTTGCAAGGCCATATGATTTGATCGAATACAACAACAAAAAAAGATTTACATGTGTTATATTGCAACATCGTTTAATAGGATTCAACAATTTAAGAGACAATTTTAAATATGTAGACATTTTTTCATAGCCAATTAAAAAATAGTGGCTTTTCAAATGCAATGCTATGATTTGATCGAATATGTAAAAAAAGTTGACATGTGTAATATTGCAACATCATGATAACAGGTGTTTGTTATTGATAACATCGTCTGCCTCGTCATGAGGATAACGTGACCTCCATGTGATTAAAATGAAAATCATGTACTAATATATGTGTAACTTAAAGTCGCTGTTCAATAAAACCGGTAAATTTGGTTGACGACAAAGGCACCATGAATAACTATGAACGAGATCCGTTGCTGGTAAACAGTGATGACGAGAAACGATCTAAACTTGTTCAAGCTGCATGGAGTTCTAAAAAGACTACAAACAGTCGTGTCTCTGCAAGGACAAGAAATCTTTTAATTGCAGTAATGAATGTTTTCTCAAATGTTCTTATGAATGTGTCACTTCCAGTCTATGCTGGAACTATGGAAGTAATTGGAAGCGATATATTTGTGCTTTTGTTCATTACATGTTGTTGCATAGCTGTTGTGTTTACTCTTTTAACATTGTTCGTGAAATATTCTAAAATTGACAGTACTGCAACATTGAGACCAACATCTAGTTATAAAATTCTTTTTATGATGGGACTTTTTACAGCTATGAACGGTATTCTTGTGGTGTATGCCAGTCCGCCCAATAGAACACCGCCGTATTTGCAGGGTATTTTACAGTCATCAGTCATACCATTCACCGTGTTATTAAGATTGGTTATACTGCGAAAAGGTATGTATTGTTCAATTAAAATTGTTGTGTTTTATAGAGGTTAGTACTCCAGATCTATTAAAGGCTGTAAATACGTTTATCGTGCTTCTAAGATTGGTTATACTGCGAAAACGTATGTATTGTTCAATTACAATTGTTGTGTTTGATAGAGGTTACTCTAGATCTAAGGCTGGTAATACGTTTACCGTGCTTCTAAGATTGGTTATACTGCGAAAAGGTATGTGTTTTGACGAATACAATATTTTAAGTTTGATTGATGTTATACTCTATATCTAAGGCTGGTAATACATTTACCGGGCTAATGTCTGTGTCATTTTGGTCTTTTGTGGATAGTTGTCTCATTGGCAATCATACCACACCTTCTTTTTTATAATACTAGAATTGGTTATACTGCAGTTCTACTGTATTATTGAATAGATTGCGTATTTAATGTTTAATAATGTTACTCTAGATCCATAGCTGTTGATACATTAATTAACCGTGCTTCTTAGAATGGTTACTTCGAAAAGGTAGGTTTTTGAATAGAATATTTTATGTTTGATAGATGTTACTCTTGATCAAAGGCTGGTAATATGATACCAAAAACAAGGTAAGTACTTTTATATTGTTTATCTAATGTGTTATGCTGTCTTTGGTTCTGATAGCAAACAGTCATTAACAAATAGGCGATGATGATGATGATGATAATATATACATTGAATACATTTGTTGGAGTAACTATCATGATTTACACCAAATAAGAATAGCCAAATATACTCAAAACATTTAAGCCTGAGCTTTATGAATACAAGGGGATGTGGTATGCATGTAAATGAGACAACTGTTTTCAAAAGAGTATTAAAATGGGATATTAACAACAGTTCTACTCGTTATCTTACAGCTTTCAACAAGTTTGTAAATTCAAAACATAAAATGTCAATTGGTGTATTTGCTTGCTTTATTGAATTTTAGGCATTAGCATTGTTCGTGGTATCTGCACTGGGATAGTACTTGTTGGAATATTCATTACTATAGAACCTCAGATATGGGGTTTAGATGCAGATGCTGGTGAAACGGGATCAAAACCAGAGTCAACCGGTGCTAGAATTCTGTGGCCATTGTGTTTCCTGATGGGGTTCCTTCCAGTTGGTTTGATGAATGTTTTCTGTGAAAAAGAACTTCAAAAAGAAGAGGTTAATTATTATTTTTTTTTTTTTTTTTTTTTTACTTGAAATTGTTTTTTTTTTTTTATTTTTTTTATACTTAAAATTGCAAACTTTAATTCTTTCCATATTTAGTATGCCACAAATAACATTTGATTTTCATGACAGTAAAGTTTGATTTAGTTTTTTGAAAAAAAGAGAGAGTTAAATTGTCACATCAATGTGTGAAAGTTGAGTCAACGGTAGCGTAAAATGCTTCTGTTTTTGTGTGAATGAATATTTTGCCAAATTGTACCTGATGTTAAACATTTGGTGTTTTTTTTTATCTGTTCCACAACAATGAAATACTTTCTTCTTTTTTTAACAGGGTCAGTCGTTCAGCTTTATTACATGGGGTCAATATTTTCAGACTGCAATTATGGTCTGTTTCTTCTGGGTAGATTTTGTTCCAGGTTTCGGCAGTGTATGTATATCTTTAAAATATATATTTGACGTAGAAAAATAATGTTCATTGATCATGGTTGCAAACATGTGTTTTATGAAATACTGTTACCTTTCAAATATTTCTGACGAACTTATCTGAGAAGTCATTAATGATGGAAATGAAAATGTATCAACTATTGGTCTTCAGTGATGTTCGAGCCAAAATTTGAAGGAAAAAAAGAACGTAATTAAACAATATAGACCTACGTAAAGCCAAAAGGTACCAAAAAAATAGTGGTAGATAAAGGAAACAGTAGTATATTAATGTTCAATAGTCATAAATTGATTAAACTGAAACAAATCCGGGTCACAAACCAAAACTGAGGGAAACTTATCAGCTATAAACTTAAAGGAAACAAACGGAACAACAGAAAAAACAAGAAATCAGGCTTTGAAGTCATAAAACTTTCAAGTCAGTTTTTTGTACTCATACTCCAAAATCAACCAATAAAATGCTGAACTTCATGTTTGAGCATGATTGTTGTGCTCCGAGCACTAAGCAAAGTTTTATGAGGAAGATGTTTTCCTTAATCTGAAATAATTCAAAAACTACTATAAATGGATGATTTTGTCAATGCTACAGATGATACGTGCATGGTATATGAAAGAAAACTACACTATACTGGTTTTTCATCAAGATTTACGTAGAAAATATCTGATCTAACATCCAAGACGGTAAAAACTCCAAAGGACTAAGGGTAAATGTACGCGTGTGAAAATAACACACAGAACTCATTGAATTTTGAAAAGGTAAAACGGTATTGTTCCCAGACACATACACAAAACGGAATGGTCAAAAATATATTTGCTTTACGTGAAAATTAAACGAAATTGGCACTCCTTCTCTACCTTTTTAACACAGGGTGCACGCCTTTCATGTTAAGATAAACTTTTACCACATTCTGAAATCTTACCTAGTGGCACTCATATGTTAAGAAAATGTCATGATGATCATGTGTTTCTATTTTGTTTGGCATAACGCATGTTTTTTTTCTGTTGTAGTCCTCATCAGGAAAAGACTTTTTTCATCGATTACAAAGAGGTCTGCATTGCAGTTTCAGTACAGAAAGTTCATGTAAAAATCTTGGCGGGAAAGCATGGCTGTTTTATACTGGATATACATTCGGAAACTTATTTCAGTTTCTGCTGATTCAGTATGCCGAAGGAGCAGTATATGCCGTGGTAGTTCAAGCGCTAGTGTCACCTATAGCTGCCTTATTTTGGAATTTATTCCAATACAATCCCCAAACTGATGTTTTCAAATACAAACCTACAATGGACACAACAACAGCTTTCACATTTGGCGGACTACTACTTATTTTTCCGGGAGTTATTCTTTATAACTATTTTAGTGGAAAAGAAGCAAGTGAAAAAGTACAGAACCAAGAACTTGAAGTACATGCTTAAACAGTCTGAATATTAGATTGTTGACTTCTTCTTACATTTTTGTGCAATTGGTTATCCTTAAATTAAGGATGGAAGTGCCCTTCTAGGGCCGTCGGGATTGGGATTTTTTTTCGGGAACTCGGGATTTGGATTTACACTTATCGGATCTCAGGAATTAATAAGTAATGTTCATGATCCTGGAAAAAAATACTAGTACCTTATTTTTAACGATATTCGCGACCCCGCGTTTATGTTTCCTGGAATTCGGGATTACAACGACTCCTACACTCTCTCAAATAATAAGAAAAATAGCAAATTACAAATGACTTCAACGGTGTTTCTACCATCTAAAGTGTCTAATGCCTGAGAAATATTGACCTGAATTTCAAACAATGTTGTATATAAAGTATATGTTTTATAATATTTACTTTTTTGCTATCATGATTCTCCATTCTATCAATTATGGGAAGGGGATTTAAAGTATATTTTATATATCATTTACTTTCTTGCAATCATGATTATTCCTTTTATCAATTGTGGGAAGCGGATTGGATCCAAAAATCTGTCAGTCAAGAATATTTTGGTTACTGGCACGCTATTATCACGTTAAATTCGTTGTTCTCAACCATATATTGTGTTGTGTCAACTGATTTTGTGTTGTGTCAATTCCTTGTTCTCAACCATTTGTTGTGTTGTGTCAACTGATTTTGTGTTGTGTCAATTCCTTGTTCTCAGCCATTTGTTGTGTTGTGTCAACTGATTTTGTGTTGTGTCAATTCCTTGTTCTCAACCATTTGTCGTGTTGTGTCAAACGACTAATGGTTTTTTGTCGTTGGAATTTAGGGTTCGTTACATGGTGCGGAAAGTCCCCGTTTGTCTTAGATCGAATGGATACGGTTAGGTGTACTTTTTTGTCAGTTTATTTCGATCTGGGATGTTGTTACCCAGGTATTGAATCATAACAATCCTTTTTTATAACTAAATTTGTTTAAATTATTGAATTTTTATATATTGTAGTTTACAAAATGTGATTAAACTGCTATTTGATTAAAAAGTTCAAAATAAAAAGATTAAATCACATATTTTTTTTCAGTAAATAAAAACCACGGTCTAGACCGATCGTACCTGTTAAAATGCAAAATTGTGAACAACTCCCTTCCTATACCTTAATGGTCACAGGCAATCGCAATGCTCTATGAGGATATGGCAGAAAAATACAGTAGACAAAATTAATCGTAAGATTTATCAAAATTATTCAAACAGTTCAGTTACGGAAGCATTACAGCCGATTTCATTGAGTGTGTTGGGAAAGGTAGAATCCTTGGTTATCTTGCTTGTTAGCTGAATCATGAAGTCATTATTAGGTTATGTGAAGTACCCTCCTTTTAAAGTAGACTAGTCCGACAGATAACTAATTTATATGTGTGTAAGACTAGACTACTTCGAAAGGAGGGATTTATACCTAATAATGACTCCACGGTTCAGCTAACAAGCAAGCTAACGAAAGATTCTACCTTTCCATACACACACAATGAAATTGGCTGTAAAATGCATGGTTGTGACCAGTTTGTTTAATTTTGATACACCAAATCAATTTATTTGGTCACGTATAATTTCCCCGCCTGATCTAATCGGAATATTAAACTTGGGTGTTTCTTCAAATCATTTGAGCTTCTACAACTTAAACACAGGCACTTGTTTCTACTATCCACATCTTCCCATGGATAGAAACAAGTGCCTGTGAACTTAAACCCCATTTATTACAACTTTTATTCGCTCTCGATAGATAAATTTTAAAAGTTAAAATGTTTGATCATGCTTGGATTTACGATTTGGATTGAAAAAAAAACACAATAAATTAGCAATTATGATTATCATTCTTTACTTTTTTTCACAATAATCATTCTAAGTTGTTTTTTCGCAACAATTGCAATTTCCTTAATTGTGATTATTTTCAATTTGAACTCTTCTGTTTCTTTCCTTCATTTCTTCCATTTCTGTGACTATACATTTGATCTAAAAAGAAAAATACATTCAAGTTTGTTTTTTCTTTTAACTTTTACTTGATAGTTCATAATATCCACAAATAATTTAATTTATGATGTAACGCGTCTTCTGATTGGCTGACGTTGATTTTTTATGGTTTACTCCGGTTTAAAATGGAATTCGGAATTAAATTATAAGAAATGACTGTAATATTTTTTGTTTATTCGAAATAACATAAAAAATATGGTACACACTTCAAAATAACCCGCTACGCAGGTTATTCAGTGTGCACCACATTTTTTTATGTTATTTCTTCATAGACAGAACAAATTACAGTCAGCCCTTAATTAATTTAGGTACATGTACATTCCTAATTTATATTGTGTTGAATTGTAAACCTTTAGTTCTAATCGACAATTCACCCGTGACATATAAGGCTTTAATTCTTCGCCTGACGAGATGCAGGTATCAGGGTTACAAGTCAGCTTGAAACAGGAGACTTGACTGAATGTTAGAAACCTAACAATTAAAAAATTAGTAATATAAAAAATATTCTCACTAGTTGATTTCGACCAATAAGAGTGCCAAAAAATATAACTTGCCTAGTACACGTTCACTTGTGTAAAAGGTGTCAAAGGTACCAGCTTATAATTTAATACGCCAGACGCGCGTTTACTCTCCATAAAACTCCTCAGTGATGCTCAGATCTAAATAGTTAAAAGCCAAACAAGTATAAAGTTGAAGAGCACTGAGGACCCAAAATTACAAAAAGTTGTACAAAATACCTATGTATACAATTCACTTACTTTCTCTTTTAAATAATTCAATCTATCACTCGTATCCCTTTTGAGTCCAAACCCAAATGAAATATCTGCCTGGTTGCCTTAAAATAGAGGTTCTTGTATATAAAATAGATATTATATTGAACTGAATCATAACATGCAATTTGTATTTGCGCATAATTCAAGATTTGTTGTTCAAGGGAGGATTGAATAATTAAGCTTAATTCTTTCAAATAAATTTCTTTTTGCGTGTATGTGGGCGGCTTTCACTCTTTCTTGTAGTAATATGTGTTTCATGTGGAAAAAAACACGAATATAATCAAATAAATAGAGTTCAGTTTTTATAAGGAATCATACCTTGTCGGAATTGTTTAATACTCCAAGGAGTCCATTTGAAATGTTGATACATTATTTAGACACATCTCCTTTTTTTGAACGGGTTCGTCGTCTTCTTTTGTAGTGTTTTGTGGACTTCTTTGTTTGTCTTTTCATCCTTTTTCTTTTATTATCATTGCTTCGTCATTTTCTCATTGACTTATTAGAGCAAAAACTTTAAAGTTAGCTAACTGTATATATTTACTCACCACAAGGATATAATGTCGTTTGTTCTGTCAAATAAATTGTCATAAAAATAACCACAAAATGTAGAATTCCCATTTGCTTTTCTTTACTAGCAGCTGATATGGACTGATTCTTAAACTTCTTCTTTCCGATACTTGTTCGAACAACACTCTTAGTCTAAAAGTAAATAGGCTATCGGATATGTATTTGGTGGTTGACTATCAGTACCCGAGGGTTTCAATCGCTCAGTAGTCAGTTATTGGACTTCGATACTGAAATGATTTAAAACAAATTCTGCTTTAAATTTCTGTTCATCAATTTTGAAATTATTACGAAATTAAGGTTTCAACTCCCTCAGGCAAAGTTGAACTTAGATGGATTTTGCTATTTATTTATTTGTTGGTCCTTTTTTTCATACATTCAACTCTTATATATGTGCCACATGTGGATTAGGATCTGCTTACCCTTCGGGACCACCTGAGATCACCCCAAGTTTTTGGTGGGGTTCGTGTTGCTCAGTCTTTAGTTTTCTATGTTGTGTCTTCTGTACTATTATTTGTCGCTTTGTCTTCTTATTTCTAGCCATGGCGTTGTCAGTTTATTTTCTATCTATGAGTTTGACTCTTCCTCTGGTATCTTTCGTCCCTCTTTATTATATCATTGGCTTTCAAATATTCGGATTTGAGCGTTCCTGGTAAATGTAGGATAAATGCTTCGGACGCTTGAATATATATTCCAAACCTTACGTTGTCGTTACATTTTCAACTGATCTTTATCATTTGTTCCTGTGTTGTGATGATAATGATGCAAATATGCCCCCATGTTTTGTAAGATTGGACGTTCGCCGCAATAGTTTGCATACAAATGTATTTTTATGTGGATTTCCCAGACCAGGAGAGTGGTCCGGTGGTTGTCAAATGTTTGCTTTCTGTCATGCTTTTGTATTGATGTAGTTTTGGTCAGGCCGTTTGGTTTTCTCTTTTGAACTGTTTCATACGTTTTCATAGCTTGTTGTAGGGTTTGAAATTACTTCATCTTTTATTCGCATATTTTGTGTTTGTTGCATCTTTCTCGTTTGGGCTTTGGTTGATATTTTCTAAATGAAAACAATATTATTTCTCCTTCTTTCCATATCTTCGTATTGGAAAAATTGAGTTCTATATCAACGTTTGTTAGATCAGTTTCCCGAATAATAGTTTTTTTTCTTGACAACCAAGTTTTAAACCGCTAACAGGAATGTTTATAATGTGACTGCGCTTCTCATTAATCTCATATTTAAAGATAGAAAATCGATCGTTATATTAGTCAGATTATATACATAAATGCTTTTTCCAAATGACTGTTTTTATGACTTTCAAACCGTCAAAGCATGACACTTTAATTTTTAAAAGGTAATGTAAAGTTTTCGGAATCGAATCGCAAATAGTTGAGATTCTATGTGCATTTGAATTGTTTTATATGCAATAGCCTAGTTGAAGATGTTATAATGAGATCATTTTTGGCAATGCCTTCTTAGTCCATAATGAGAAATGAAAGGCTAAAAATTGTATATATATGTTTTTTTTTACCTGAAACGGTGGCGAAATGGTTAAAGTGTGCTTAAGTTTCAGTTTCAAACTTTATTTATATGCATCGTTAAGTTAAAATTTGGGAAATTTGATTTTCCTCCTCTTTATCTATTAACAATTGGGTTACTACAGCTAATCATAACAAACACCAATCTTTTTGTAAGACGAGTGACGTAGCAGGATACGATCCATGACATACAAGTATTTGTGTTATACATGTACATCAGCTTAAGTATATATAAGTGTATACAAATGTACATGTATAGCCTATGTAACTACCGCATTAATGTATTAACGAGTAATATGCTTTGCTTGTAATATCCATGACTGTTTATTGTGTTCATTAGACATCATAAGTCAACGATGTGTCCGTTATTGAACACTAATGCATTGTTCTTCTTGTAACACTTACATATATGCAGGAAACAACAAGCAAAGTTTATATAAGTATTTCCCCAAAAGGTAGGGTATATGAAATGTGTATATATAAAAGATACAAGTCTCTGTTGTGTGTTAGTAAATGCAATTAGCACTTGATTTCAGTGCTAACTCGGGGTCAGGGATGTGGTGAATTTTTCTCATTGAGTGAATAATTAACGAAAATCTGAGTGTAAAAATTTAGAAAATATGCTAACCTACACAAGGAGTATCAGTACTAAAGAGTCAAATCCAAAAGACTTTTTGGATCATTTCTACAATATTTAATAGATATGCAAAGACATTTTTAAAATGATCTTAGTAATTTAATGACATAGGAATACTTTTAAGCTCACCTGGCCGGAAGAGTTTCAGTGCGTCCGTCGTCGTTAACTTTTACAAAAATCGTCTTCTCTGAAACTACTGGGCCAAATTAAATCAAATTTGGCCACAATCATCATTGGAGTATCTAGTTTATAAAATATGTCAGATGACTCGGTCAACCAATCAAGATGGCCGCCATGGCTAAAATAGAACATAGGGTAAAATGTAGATCTTGGCTTATATCTCTGAAACCAAAGCATTTAGAGCAAATCTGACATGGTTAAAATTGTTTATCAGGTCAAGATCTATCTGCTCTGAAATTTTCTGATGAATCGGAGAATCTGTTGTTGGGTTGCTGCCCCTAAATTGGTAATTTTAAGGAAATTTTGCCGTTTTTGGTTATTATCTTGAATATTATTATAGATAGAGATAAACTGTAAACAGCAATAATGTTCAGCAAAGTAAGATGTACAAATAAGCCAAACATGAACCAAAAAGGGTCAATTGCCCCCTTAAGGAGTAATTGCCCTTTATAGTCAATTTTTAACATTTTTTTGTAAATTTTTGTAATCTCCGGTGTTACTAAGACAAATTTAACCTAACTTGTCCAAAATCATCATTGGGGTATCTTGTTTAAATAATGTGTCCGATGACCGTGTCCGTGAAACAAGATGGCCAACATGGCTAAATAGTACATAGGGTAAAATGCAGTTTTTGGCTCATATCTCTGAAACCAAAGCATTTAAAGAAAATCTGCTGTGGATAAAATTGTTCATTAGGTCATTCCATTATCAATCCATTCACGTCTCAGTCATTACAGCTGAACGGACGTGCTGGGCCAGCTCGCCTTTACCCGCTATCTTCGATGAGGGTTTACAGTTAGATGATCAACGACTTACTGCTTTAGATGACAGTAACCAATCCAACGCCGTACAGTAAACGCAATGGTTGGGCCGCCCCGCATTAACATGCACTCCAAAACCATTGTATCATGGGAAGTGTTATGCCGATTAACGTCCGAGGGATGTATCCTAGGTGTTGGGTGATTGACCTTCATTTCACTGCCTCACGGCTTTGGTCCTGATAAGGGGACGACCATTTGATATTCTGGGGGGGGGGGGGGGGGGGGGCAGGAGGATTTTGAAAATAGATAACTTGGCCTTGATAATCACAAAAATAAATGGTTTGTTCTGTGGTAGTTTGAAAATAAATTACCTGACTTGCAATGTCTTGAAAATAAATAACTCAGCAGGTCTAATCGAAAGTATGAGATGGCACCAGATTCTTCATAAATTCATCTTTTCCCCCAAAAAAATCGGGAAACTCTTCCCAATTTTTTTAATAATAAAAGTATAAATATTATTTAAATATACTTGAAATGTCTGAAAATTGGTTTCATTTATCTTGAGGTATATATTGTCTCAGAAACCTTACCTCACTTTTATTTTATTACAGGGCCGTAACTACATTGAGGCAAATGCCTCATGTAGGAAATTTAAAAACCAAATGCTTGTCTCCATATCAAATTGTGTTCACAGCGAGTGCCTTGCAAGAAGCAAGTTCTGTTTTCCCTCAGACGTAGCCCTGATTTTTCGGGATCAATGTTTCTTATTTATTTGTCTTTTGTTCATTGATTGCCCTTCTGTATTCTGTTAGTGTTGCATTCCTTTTGTAATCTAGTAATTTTGTTATGAACTTGATCATGAGTTTAAAAAAACAGCAGCCACAGACTTAACTATGTGAATTACATTTTTGCTTTATCATGCACATTGGTCTTTTGATGTTGTCCCTAGAAACTTAAGTCTTACACTGAATTTATACATTGTGCTTTGAGACCAAAATATTGTCAAAAAATTATTAAAACAAAACTTGCATTTTCAGATTATAAAAGGGTCTTCGGAACACCCAGAAAGCATGATTTTGCATCATTTGTTCTATAGCTTCTTGGGCCTGCAGTGGCTCCAAAACCCTTCAAAAAAAATTTTGCCTCGCCCCGCTCGGCGAAATATGTTTGCCAATACTTTTAAAAGAGGCTAGTTACAACCAAACTTTAATAATATGTATGTATGCAATGCATGTATATGCAGTTGGGAATATAAAGAGATTCCTTTCTGCAGAGGATTATGATTAATTCTGATTAAATGGTACATAATGACTTTACTATACATGTATTAGTTATAATAAACAAATCATTTAAAAATTGTATGTTTTCGAATATCATAAATATAGTTGTGAAAATGAATAATCAGTCCCTTGCTTTAATGAAAATGAAAAATCTTGTTTCAATAGTGCAGAAAATGAATAATCTGTCCTCTTAGTTTACGAAAATAAATAACCGATCAAAAACAAATCCTCCTGCCCCCCCCCCCCCCCACCCCCCCCCCCCCCCCAGAATATCAAATGGTCGTCCCCTAACGCTTCCTGTCATCTTTAGAACTACGTCCACGACTCATCTACCAGTACTCCATCATCGAGGTTAGCGGGCTGCCAAGCTGACCAAACTGGCCCTGAAAGCAGCCGTTGTGAAGAAATAAGATCAAAATAGTCAACAAACCAAAATCTACTCACCAAAACAAAAATGGCGACCTCCAAAATGGCGTCCTCTACCACCTGTTCCTGACCCACGGCAGAAAATATTGAAACGCTCACCAATCGCCTTCGGGCACCGAGCCGACCGTGCGAGGGCTGTATAGCCAGTCAAGGTCGTTAAAAACTTCAATTTGTTGTTCATTAGGTCAAGATCTATCTGCCCTGATATTTTTAGACCAATCAGGCAACTTGTTGTTCACCTGCTGCCCCTGAATTGGTAATTTTAAGGAAATTATGCAGCTTTTAATTATTGTCTTGAATATTATTATAGATAGAGATAAACTGTAAATAGCAATAAAGTAAGAGATGCAAATAAGTCAACTTGACCAAAGTGGTCAATTGACCCCTTAAGGAGTTATTGTCCTTTAAAATCAATTTTTAACAATTTTCATAAATTTTGTAGATTTTTAACAATTTTTACAAAATATTTTCCACTGTTACTTCTGGGACAATTTCATTATAGATAGAGATAATTGTAAGCAGCAAGATTGTTTAATAAGCCAGTCAAGGTCGTTAAACACTTCCATTTGTTGTTTAATAAAGTAAGATCTATAAACACATCACCAACACCAAAACACAATTTTGTCATGAATCCATCTGTGTCCCGTTTGTTTAATATGAACATAGACCAAGGTAAGCGACACTGTGAGTCTCTTTAGAGCCTCTAGTTATAGGAATGTTTTAACTAGTAAAATCGAATTCAAATGAAGTATTTGAAATTTATTAAAGTTTTCTATGGACAACAAAAAACTTTGACTATTAAGTTAGCTTCCATTATATACGTTAGATAGCATATCTGTTTGTCCCAGTGCACAGTTATTTCGTAGTGCATTTCTTTTAGACAATAAATGAAAATACAAAAATCTCACCTGCGCTTTCTCAATATTATTTTTACAATGTGTAGTACTAATTTGGGACAAACCATATCAAAAGTATAGAAAACTTCATTGGCTCTAACTCAAAATATGGACAATTTTATATTAGGGGAGTCTTGAAATCTTTTGACATCTTCCGAAGTGCTAATTTTTAACCTTTTCAGCTGGACCAAATCACTAGTTTACTTTAAAATTCATGACCCAATTTTGTTGACAGTGGATCATTTCATCCACCGTCTTGCTATTGGAGGCATAAAACATGGAGAAATACATTTGGAAGAGGTATAAAAAGAATTGGCAAGTAACACACTCCACACTAAGGACTATATTCGTGAAAAATTGAATGTTCAAACTTTGACTACAAGACTTCTTCGGAGTTCTCTCTTATTGGGCATGCAGATGTGTCTTACTATGAAATTCTTATTGGTGTTGATGTCTTTCTTGGGGTTTATTGATATAACTAACCTAAAATTAATTTGAAGAGCCATTTTATAATATTTTCTTTTTGTTGATTACTTTCTGTTATATGTTGGGTCAATAACAGTTTTAGGGGACCTCGGTGGCCGATTGGTCTATGTAGTTACTACTGTAATCACTAGACAGTCAACACCAATCTTAATTGACTAAAATTGTCATTTTTCCTATCGAAGGTCGGTGGTTTTCTTCGGGCACTCCGGCTTCCTCCACCAATAAAAACTGGTCACTACGAAATAGTCTTAATACAGTGCTTAAAAGTGGCATTAAAACACCAAAAATAAAATTAATAAAATAAAAACAGTTTCACAGTCAAATATTTACTTGATGGTTTCCCTTGTATATGACAGGAACTATCTTTAATTAATGTGTTTGATAGCACGAGTTTAGATAGGCTGCATTCTAATAATTCTAGAATTTGATTTTGAAATTAATTTGATAATGGATATTTTGAAACAATAGTTAAAACAATATAAAAAAAAGTATTTTGGATACATGTAATTAGTAAATTTCTGTTTCAAACATATATATATATTCTAATTTTACCAAGACAATGCCTATAGATTGATTTATTGTTGGTTGCTTAATGCCAAGTGGCTAATATTTCATGCATATTCAGGACAAAATGGCTATAGACAATCTCTACAGATTTTATGACGGTTAATGATTGTTTTCATATTTATTAAATTATATTTTCATTATTAAGACTAATTCATTGTTATCCCAAAATTCCATATGCATCAAGTTCAAATTGAGTTTTCTACTGTGTTCTAAACTTATTAAAACTGGTAAAGGCTGCAGCATGTCGTTAATAATAGCCATATTATACACATTAAATAAGAAGATGTTGTATGATTGCCAATGAGAAAACTCTCCTCAAGATACCAATTGAAAACAACATTAACAACTATAGATCTCCATACTGCCTTCAACAAAATGATAAATCCATACAACATAGTCAGCTATAAAAGGATAATATACAAAATACTGAAGGAAATTTCCTTTTAAAAGATGATAATAGTGATTGAATATTTGTCATGTTGTTTTTAAATATGGAGTTCAATCTTTCTTTAAGTTGCTCATTGTTGAAGTCAGTTATAGCTGACTATACAGTGTGGGTTTTACTCTTTGTTGTAGGCAGTATGGTGACCTCTAATTGCTTACATATCTCTGGTGGATTGTTAGGTTTTACCTAGAAATTATCAGGGAAAATTACAAAGACTGTAAAAATATGAAGGTTTGCAAGTCTAAGAGTTGATTCAGGCAGGGTTCTGATAAATATCTAGTAAGGAAATTTACTACCTATAGTTATCAAAAATTATGAATGGCAAATAGAGATCAGTATTTAAACATAATACATACCTTCCGTGACTTTTAAACTTAAGAAAATTGTACAAATATCTTCATTAAAACTTATTGAATGGGGTATATTATTAAAGGAATGTCTTAACTTTTTAAAGAGAATGCAAATGACGTATTTAGAATTTATTAAAGTTTTCTATGGACAACCCACAATACAATAAACATTGGTTTAGAATTTGAGTTATCTCCCATTATATACATCAAAGAGCATTTCTGTTATATCTTGAAATATTTATTTGGACAAAGTTACTCTATTTTGTAATATGAATTAATCATGTTGATGTTTTAAAAGTGTAAGTTCTTGGTATGTGTTTCTGTTAATACTCTACTTATGTCCATAAAATTAAAACAAAAAAATCAATCTTTTAAAATATCTGTTTTATTAAATACTCAAAGTTTGACTACCTATCTATTTGCTGTTGCCTAAGGACAATTGGTCCATTTATTATTGTCTTTTATTATCTGGTTTCTGTCGTATTGCTATACAGCTTTTTTAGCTCACCTGGCCCACAGGGCCAAGTGAGCTTTTCTCATCACCTGGCGTCCGTCGTCTTAACATTTTACATTTTGAACTTCTTCTAGAGAACCACTGAAAAGAATGGAACCAAACATGGCATGAATGTCCCTTATGAGGTGTTGACCAAGTGCTCTTACTCTGTAGCCGATTCATCATCTAAGATGGCCGCCAGCGAGGGATTTAGTTTATCATAGGACCCTATGGGAAATACATACAAATGTCTTCTTTTAGAGAACCACTGAATGGAATGAAACAAAAAATGGCATGAATTTTCCTTATGAGGTGCTGACCAAGTTTTGTTTCTCTGTAGCTGATCCATCATCCAAGATGGCCCCCAGCGGGAAACATAGTTTAACATAGGACCCTTAGGGAAATACATACAAATGTCTTCTTTCGGAGAACCACTGAATTGAATGAAACCAAACATTGCATGAATGTTCCTTATGAGGTGCTGACCAAGTGTTGTTACTTTGTAGTCGACCCATCATCCAAGATGGCTCCCAGCAAGGGACTTAGTTTAACATAGGACCCTATGGGCAATACATACAAATGTCTTTTTTTCAGTTTAGAGAACCACTGATTGGAATGAAACCAAAAATGGCATGAATGTTCCTTATGAGGTGCTGACCAAGTTTTGTTTCTTTGTAGCCGACCCATCATCAAAGATGGCCCCCAGCGGGAGACTTAGTTTAACATAGGACCCTAAGGGAAATACGTGCAAATGTCTTCTTTTAGAGAACCACTGAATGGAATGAAACCAAACATGGCATGAATGTCTTTATGAGGTGCTGATTAAGTGTTGCTGACTCTGGTTTACTGTTAAAGATGGCCACCAGAAATTATTATTTAAATTATGGGGCCAATTTTAAACCAAATTTGTCTTCAATCATTAGTTAAGTATCTGTTATGATTTTTATCTTTTTATGATTTCAAAAACCCATGTAAAGTCAGCTGAGCGACACAGGTTCTTGTTAGCCTCTAGTTTAGCCTTTGCAATCATTTAAAATTTCAGGGCTAATATGCATAAAACCACTTAGTTAAGATTTCAAATCGTAGTACTGTTTTATCGTAGGACATGTTAAAAAATCTGTCTGTTCGGAACAAATCTTAACTTCAGAAGTTTTAGGCGAAGCAATTTTGCTGCATAAGGTGAAAATAGTTCTAATAGTTATAAAGGATTTTTTTAAGCAGCTGTCTCGGTTATCTCAACGTAAGCTACACCAATGAATTCGTCTTTTTGATGGGCGGGATCGTCCTTTTACATACTGGATAGGCAGTGGCTATTTTGCCGGCTCCGCTTGAGTACAATAATGAAGTTGTTGATGTGTGGGCGGGTATGTTGGAGTATCGTATTTATTTTGTTGTGCCATCATTACAGGTGGTTGGTGGTGCACGGTCTTTTTGGTGAAGTAGTAGTGTATGCTTTAACCAAAAATTCTGTCATGTGCATGTTTTAAATGTTTTGTTTGTAATGAGTCGATAAAGCTTTTGAACTGTGTACTTGTACGTCACCAATAAGTTGTCTAGCTTGGATACAGAATGTCATGTATATTGTTATACTGAACGGTTGCATTTATATCATATTTTTTTCGAATGAACTGGGTTTTTTATACCACATTTCAGAACAAATTAAAGTTTCTATAAGAATTTAAAAAAAAGCTGAACCAATAAAAAAAATTATAAATAGTACTTGCTTTATGTATATTAAGTTTTGTAATTTTACTTATGTACCAAAAATGTATTTTTCTCTCTCAAAAATTTGTCAACATAATGAACATTTTTGTATATTTTTTTTGTCCATGTAAACTACTAAAACATCACAATGTGTTCTAAATTACAAGTTGTTTTCAAAACATTCCCAAGGTAAACTATCTTTAAACAAAACTTAAACCCTGAACTGGGTGGTAGAAAGAAGACTATTTAAATGGTTCAAGAAATATACCCCTGAACGAAACCAAATTTGTTATCAAAATACTTTAAAAAAAATCCAGCCAATTGCTTGAATGAATTAGTGATTTGTATGGGTTTAAGGCAGGTAGTCTTATGAAAATATCTATATTGTTATTTCTGTTCCATGAACATGTATTAAATAAGAGTGCACTCACTGAAATATCTCTACTGTTTTACTTACCATGATTAATGTTGATAATCCTACCAATAAGGTTTACCTACAAGTGTCTCATAAATTTAACATTGTCAATGATTAAAAAAAATGAGGTCAATGTCAGATAAACCAAAGCCAGACAGACATGTACACAAATGCTGATAACAGTTAACAGTGGGTTGAAAACAGTTAACAGTTTAAATTCATCTCGGAGAACAGTTAACAACACCTTGAAAAAGGTCAAAACAGGTTAACATAAAAAGGTATTCCCCCCCTCTTTTACTGAGATAGTATTGTAAAACAACCGACAGATGATACCTGCTAGACTGATACATCTTACAATCATTCCACATACCAAATATAGTTGACCTATTACTTATAGTAATACAAAAGCCGATTAAAACACAAGAGTCCACACTGAAATGTCTGCTTTACTAACCATAGAATTTTTGTTGATCGGTCTAAATATGGAACACAAACTTAACATGATCCAAGAAAATGAAGTCAAGATCAGATAAACCAAACCAGCTTTACATGTACAATCTTTCCATACACCAAATATAGTTGACCTGTTGCTTTTAGTTTCCGAGAAACGAACTTAACATTGATCAATGAACCATGATGTGGTCAAGGTCAGATGAAGTATGCCAGGAAGACTTGGAACACAGTAAAACCAATATCTGTGTCAAATAGATTACATATTGATTTTAGTATCCAAGAAACAAACTTTACCATGAAAACGTTTCCCCTATAAAGTTATAATGTGACATAACTGAAGAAACATGAAAGTGAAGCTATCCAATTTGTACTTGATCTGAGTCTCATAACATTGGGTTGAAACAACTAGAGTAAGAGAATTGAAAATTTTGACAGCAATTTTTCCATTTGTAAAGGGGCATAACTCTAGAAGGATTATAGCAATTGTTAATCTTTGTTGCAATAAGCATTGTGTACAAGTTTCATAATATTTGGTTCAGGCAAACTAAAGTTAACGAAAAATTTAGCAACTTTTCTAATTGAATTACTAGGGTAAAACTGAACTTTTAACCTATGAAGCAATGAGTTCGAGGTTAGATGAAACCTGCCTGTTGGACCTATATTCCTTACACAGGCACTAGGACCTTGCAAGGTATGATCATACTAAATATACTTATCCTATTATTCATAATAGGAGAGAAATTAACATTACAACAAATCTCTTCCAATAGACAAACAAGACAGAAACTTCACAACAAAAGCGCATCTATTTACTTAGTATGAAGCATCTAGGTCTTCCCCTTTTAAAATATTTAGCTTTTATGTAGAAGTTCTGACGTTGCACTTACACCACTGTAAGAGGCTACTAGGCTGGGGGGGTTTGGTGTAAGCAAACCCACCACATTCAGTACCGGTATGTGCCACCAATTCTGTGGTTGCTGCATATTACATTTGATTGGTACATACATCTGAGGCAATTTTCTCGTTTGAACTGGTTTGCATGTGTCATTTTAGGGTCTTTCATGGCTTGCCGCATGGTTTGAGGCGGTCAAGTGACTTCTGATACTGTAAATTCAGAAATTACTGCATAAAAGGTGACAGAGCTGTAAACGCAATAGTTAATACTCTCATTTTGAAATATTTAATATGAATTTAACAGGATTTATCTCAAAATCGTAAAAGTTATAATCGCATTAAAATCTAAACTGACAAAAACGCACTAGTTTCTGAATTTACAGTGGTATAGTTCTATGTTTGATTTAGTGTGGAGAGGTGTCCTATGGGCAATCATACATCTTATTTTTATCAAATTGACACTCATGACAAAATAAATTGGGAATGTGTCCATGGAAAACAGATGACCCCGCTCACATACGATATAAAGTTTAAAAGGGACAAAACTGAAGAACAATAAGTCACTATACTCAAATTTGTACTTGATCAGAGTTTCAAGGTAAGAAGTATTCATTACATTTGGTTAAAGCAAACTAGGTTTGAGAATGGAAACAAACTTTGGGATGTACATAGACGGACGGACAAGGGTAAAACTTAATGCCTCACACTGCTTCAAAATGCTGGGGCATAAAAACTAACAAAATTTCAATTCATCCATTGAACCAAAATATTAACATTTAGGACAATGGACATTGTCAGTGATTTAGAGACATTTTAACTTGTAAATGTAAAACTGTAACACTGTTTTCATTCACCCAATGTCAAGGTCACTATATCTTTTCTTAACACTCAATTATGTAATATGTTATAATATGGAGTTGAAATTACACAATCAAACGAAACACATTGTTTATTGTTTACTACCTGTTCAGACACATGAACTTCTTTGTGTCCAGTAAAAGATGTTAAATCAAGCGAACAATTGGGAGAATATTGGGAAAAAAAAATAATCGTTTTCTGCTTAATCTTGAACAAGTACCAGAATGTCCTACTACAAAGTATGTAACCTGTCGAAAATAATATTCTCCATATTGAAGTTGGTAATATGAATTGCATGCCTAAAAGGTTTATGGAACAACATTCCAGGACTGACTACCCAAATACCATTCAACTTCGTGTGTAATAAATGCAAGCAAAATTCCTGAACATGTACAAGAAAAACCACAACAAATAATAGATTCAATCTTGGTTTATTTACACCCCCTGGTTTTTTAATAATTTTTCAGTCATCACAGTCATAAAAGGTCAAAAGCATTTTAGGCTTGGTTTATTTTGATGTTGCTAGAATATCTCTATATCATGCACAATGCACAGATATCAGCAACTGTTTAATTCATACACATTCAAAGCTTGAAAACAAGAATTATGAAACAATTTGGTAAATTAACAAAAAACTTTTTAACAATTACACATAATGTCCTTGTTTTCAAGAAAATAATAGTATTAACATAAATAATATTCATCTTTCATAAATAATAATTTATCACAATACATAAACAATTATTCATTTGCATATATAACACAAAATATTTAAATTGCATGTTATACACATAATTATGCACAAAATGCTTCAAATCATTTACCAGCAATTATACTGTCACATGATTGATGAATGGGTTAAAGGTCATACGAATAAGTTAGTAGCACCATATGCCATGAATTTATTCCCCTGAAGTTTTAAATGCACTTTCTCGAGAGAACTTGTGTCACATAATATTGATCAACCTCACTGGGGAATATCTTATTTCATTTGTTACAAGACATCATGGAAGGCAGCTGAGCAATATATAAACATGAAATGATACTCCACATAATAATGCTTCCATATCTGTAAAAATATTCCAGTAAAATGAATCAATGATTTATGCTCGGCGCGATCAATCACACTGTAATAAATAATCTAACTTGTTACACATGCACATTTCTTGAATTTATACAACCAAATCCATGATATAATACAATAATCTGTAATTGCTGAAGACGTTTCAAAACGTCCGGTTTTATACATACATGATCACATTAAAAATTGTCAATTTCAAAAGATCATGATCACACCACTGTTTTAAGTGTTTCATTTATGTTGCCATTCAATATATCAACAGTAAATAAATGCCTTATGCAGCCACACTATTTATATCATTCAGGACAGTGGCAGTATAAAACATGAAAACATTTATATGACTAAAATGAAGCTATTCTCAGCTATCCACTTCATCATCTGCCTCTCGTAACCATGTGAAAAATTGAACAACTTGTTTCATTGCTACACCTTTTCCTTCCTGTTCTGCAGGGTCCTTACTTGCTTCCCACTGATTAAAGGCATCCTCAGAAATAATGTCTTCATCATATAATGTATCAAATAATGTTCGTAAAACTCCTGCAAAAAAGAAATAATGAATTTGGTATATCTTTATGTACAATGAAGTGTCCATTTTATTTGCATTTGAAATTTCTGTTAAAAAAAATGTGGTTCTAGTAAATCTTCAAAAGATGAACCATAAGCTTTACAACGACAACTTTTTACTATGTTGTTCATTTTTAAAAATTCAGAATAATGCAAGCATTTGAAGAAATTGTACAAACATAGCATGTCTACCTTCTTCACAGAAAAGACAAGTCTATTGTCTTAAAATGGTATCACACAATTAAAATTATAAAGGTGAAAAAAAATAATTTTCATAAAGAAATAAGTATGAAAATTAAAGGTTTCTAGACAAATGATTACCATGCATAGAAACTGAAATGAAGGATCTAAGACATATGCAAAACATCTTCTCAGTCTTAAATAATTTTTAATATGAGTTCCCTAATTACATTACCACACAAAAGTAAAACTACCAATATTTTCTAACATAAATATTTGTAAATTCCTTTTTATTTGTCACTTAAGTGCATATAGTGCCTGTAATTCAAACTCTGCTTGATGATCTAAGTATTTCTGTAATATAACTCCTCGTGCTGTAATTCTTGTAGCGTCTACTTTAGCACTGTTACCACGTCCTGGAAAAGAAAACATATCACTGTAAATATTTTGGAATGTTTATAATGCAGATGCAAATATTTATTGCAAACTACATACACAAATGGGATTCAAAATGGGAATCATTTCTACAATTACGTTATCTTTTATTGTGTCCATTCTTTTAACATGGACTACACTTTTTTCTCCCAATCACCAAAAGTATATATTTTCATTTGTAACACAGTTGTATTTGCTTCCACACCTATAAAACACATACAAATATCCAGGGATGGCCAACACTTTCATACATTTTTTAACTACTGTGGATCTTTATTTTCGTGGATATTTGATTTCATGGTTTTACATATCTTTGCATACAAAGCCCATAGGAAATTTATAAATCGTTGAACATTTGAATTTGTGGTTCTCCTGTACCCACAAAATCCACAAAAATTGATATCCAACAAATAATAATAAATCCACAGTACAAGATAGCCCTTATAAAATTTAGGATCTTTGATACAGCAAATCAATATCCATCTACACAAAAAAATAATCTGAAACAAACTGCACCACATACCTGTTATTGCACTTGAACATACTGCAGTCATCAATGCACGAATGAACTTCTTATCTTTTGTTGTAAAATCATCTAAATTAGCCTGTGAAAAAAAATATGACCAATCTTAAGTCAATTTTCATCCAAATCATTATATCTTTATTTTGATTTTAATCTAAATGATTTCTTCCATTGTTTGTTGAATATTACAGCTGTTGTCCTAAGGGATCAAGGTAAATCTAGTCTAGTTTCACTTGTCCAGCTGCATATTAGGCAAGCATAGGAATCCTTTTCCCCATGTTTATTTCCTGTTTTTTGTTTTGGCAAACAGTTAAAACTTCTGAATAATGCGAGGTCAGAAATTATTGTATGCATCTATTTTATGATGGTTGAACAATGGACATGAATGCAAGTTAACTTGTAGTTTCAGGAAATACTGTGTAATATTAATGCTATCAAACTTTAAAAAGCTACACTTGGTCAATATAATATAACCACCACAAAAAAATACAATTTGTCGTCATCTTTGGAATGAGATATCTAAATTAAATGCTGATTAATTGTTGATTTTTAAAGTTTTGTTTGACATAAAAAATAATAATATCATCTGAATCTCCAATCTTGCATACCTCTATCCAATCAAATATTTCTTCGTTCCTAACTCCCTTTTCTACAACTAAGTCTTGTAAATTTTCTTGGATTCTTTCTAATGGCATTCTAACTGTTGGTGTTGTTGGTGTGCTACCATCCCTAGTTGTAAATTCTAATTTCTGAAAGAAAAGGACAATGCTACTAAATTTATCAATGCAATCTTGCAATTTTAAACAATCTAACGTTGCTTGAGAAAAAACTTAGTGATACAATGAGTCTGTTAAAGTGAACTAACGTGCAATATAAAGTTTTAGCATTGAAGATGTTTTAAAATAAATTTAAAAGCAGTTTTTTTTTTTTTTAAAACCTATTAAGATATGTTGACTAAAATTTCTTAGTCCATATTCCTAGAAAATTTTTTCAACACAACTTTCAGAGAGAATCTGCAAATGTTGTCACATATAAAAAATCTATAATATTGAAGGTAACTTTTATTGTAAGCTACAAAACTTTCATACATGGCAGAGTAAAAATCATTTGCACGGAGAATATAATTAAACATTTCGTCATTACCTTATCCTTCAAAAATTGTGTGATCTGGTCTTCAGGTACAAAATCTGACCATTCTAAACCTGATTTTTTCCATAAATCACCAACTTTTTTATGACCCTGCAAGAAAAATTTTCAATATATGACAATGACAATTTGTACAAGTTTTAATTTCAAAACAATTTTGATCTAATACTTTTAAAACTTAAAACTCAATCAATTATTCTAACAGCATATTCATTTTAAATAGACTGTCTTATTGTTATCATAAAAACATAAGGGCTATTCCAGAAAAAAATGTATGGGGGGGGGGATTGGAAGGCACATTGTATTAATAATACATGGGTGATGGGTATCAGAGCAACTTTTCACACTACAATGCACTATAATTCTCAATTACAATTGTCTGGGTGGCGGGTGCTGACAAAAACTGCCTTCCAACCCTCCCATACATTTTTTTCTGGAATAGCCCTAATGGAAATATAAAATAAAATCAGTTTCAACTGTTTCAAATGGTGTCTATTATAATATTTTCTTTTCTTTTCTACATTTGCCAGAAACATGGATGGACAGGACATAAATAATAAGTCGCCACATTTAAATCGAGGAGACAAAGCGTCAGAAACTCCCATTGTTTTCATTTTCAAATATATTAACTAACCTCACGGTCACTGGCATCATGGAGAATCTCAGCCACCAGAATTCCAGCTTTGCCAGATTCTTTGAGAGGCTGACATGCTTCTTTAAGGAAGCTAAGAGGTACACTACCATCTTGAACCATGGGACCTATTAGTTCTCCAAAATACTGGTAGATTTTAGGAATGTCTATTTCCATATCTTCTGCATATGCAAGAACTGAATTCAGCCTACAAAAAATGTATAATACTACAGCCCTGTCCTTTATGGAGAATTTTACACAAAAAATATTACTTTTTAGTGTATTGATTTTTGCATATACATGCTTTCCAAACTCAATTTATATAATGCAAGAATCTAATCAATATCAATCCTTGTTTACATTAAATTTTGTTATTTTCCCGCCAACTCTTTTAGACTTGCAACTAGATACAATTAATAATCATACTTAACCATTTAGATTTGTAGTCTCAGAAAGAAAAGTTATCAACATTGACTATCAGACCTGGATAACTTTATATAAAAATCATCTTGGACTACAAATTGCAAATTAAAAAAAAAACCAATATTTTATGTTTGAACGATTGGGCAAGAGAATTTCCAAACATCCTTTCAGTTGAGAATCCAGTCATTTTAATTGATCAGAGGTTTAAAGATGAAAAAACTTGTTATAATTCATCTGCAGATAAGGGATGATTTGTGTGGCAGGATAAAAACCAATGGAGGTAAATCAGCCTATGCAATGGTATTTCCAATCATTTTAAGCTGTTCTTGCACATGGCTTCAACATAACATAATGAAGTCATCAAGTAATACAAAATATAGGCATTCAAGAAAATAATTGAAATAGAAAAATTACCACAAATATCAATATTTTTGTGTGTATATAATTTCTATAGAGTATAAAGTTTTAAGTTTCTGGAAATTGTCTCAACTCCATCAGCTTAGTTGTACAGTAGCAGTTATTTTCAATATGAATTTGAACCATATCAATCCTTTTTTATCTTAAATTTTGTTTTTTTTCTCACCCACTGTTTTGGACTTAGTTGTAGTTATTAATAATTTTACTTAACATTGTTTATCAGACCTGGATAACTTTATATAAAAATCATCTTTGACTGCAATTGTATATCCCAAAAACCCCAATATGTATTGTCTTTAAACAATTGGGTGAGAGAATTTCTAAACATCCTTTCAGTTGAGAACTCAAGGAAATAAATGATGCCCCCGTTTGCATCTGATATAAAGTTATAAAGGGACAAAACTGAAGAACCGTAAAAGTGACACTATACCTTATTACTTCACTTACCCTTGTAAATATTGCTTGTCTGTAATGATTGGTTTCTTGACTAGATCGTGAAGTAAAAGACCTGTATGTCGTCTAGCGACTGTAGATCTCTCTAGCACTTGATTTATACATTCAGAAACGAACACATGGTTGAGTGAGGGGCAGTTCAGTTCTTCTACACATATAAGAGCCTCCTGGAATTAGATATATAAAACATTGAATTCACTGAGATGTCATCCATTAAGTGTTACATTTACTTTACAACAAAACCATTTCAAGTACTAAATTACACTCAATTTTTCAAATCAGATCAGAACAGTTTCTTCCACTTCTTGATTTCACACTTTATTTTCACAATACATATGGATATGCTATCTCTCACTCAAGTTGTTTAAAAGAAAGTTTTAGAAATATATCAAGAAGAAACTAAACGGTCAAGTACCTAATGTTAAAAGGCATAGCTATATTGCTATGCTGAAATTTATCATAAATTTTTGTAATTTTAAAAACAATTAAGTTCATTTTAAACATCTGCAGAGTTCTTTAGAGGTAAATTTTACTGACCTTTATATCTTGTAAATGGAGGTATTCATCTAAGATTGCTTTAGCTTTCTTCACCATTTCTGCTTCAGTTAATTCAACACTAGCTTCAACAGGTTTTTCTGGCTCTTTTAAAGAGCTCTCACGAGGTTCCCTTCCGCGACTACTTTCTCTGCTGGGTCCTTCCCTAGGTGTGGTTTGACCACCGGCAATTGACCTAAAATAGGAATGTTATAAAATATCAATGTCACAGATTTTAAAGTTTGATATTAGGAGCATTGTGTTAGAATATATAAGTATTTGTAACAGTAGGTTGTGAAGTGGTGTATCTGAAAAGACATTGAACAGTTAATATAGGAGCTTTGATTAATAGTTCCCTCCCTTTTTCTTCCTTTGGGGTGGGTTAATTACATGTCATAATAAAAAAAAGATATTTGCATATGATATTACATTATTCATTTATTTTCCATGAAATGTATTTCTGAAAATTACTGAATAATAACGGCTAAATATATTCTCAGAAAGACCTTTAATTGGATTAAACAAAGTATTCCTATTAAGGTGGCTCGCGGGTCTAAATCATTTTTTTTATTTAATATAGGATTTCCCTATATTTTTCTACAAATGCACTTTATCTTATACTTAATAGAAAAATGAAATAAAAAGATGCGGTCACTGTTCATTTACGCCCACAATCTGCCTTCGAAAGAAACATATATTTTTGTTGATGTCATTTTTTTCTGTTGAACTAATAGGAGAAATAGCGGTAATATCGAAATAATCAAAGAGCTGAAGAGCTCTGAGGGAAAAGACGGCCATTGTTTCAATTTTTAGGGGGTATCTTTTGATAGTCTACAAACAAAGAATGAGCAAAAGAACAGCTAGAACATATAGAAAGGCTGACAATAATGAAACTAATTGTTGTTTATTGTTATTTCATTTCCTTAGTCAAGAATTCATCATAGAGACAATTTGGACCAATGAGATCTACACCTTCTAAATCAAAAGATTTGATTAAAGTTGGGAGTTAATTATCTAAAATTCAATTGAATTTAATAACTACTACAATATATTTTAGAATTTTAATTGTGTATAACTGAACGGCAGGCTAAGATCATTCTCAATTTTTTGTGACAGTATTCTCAAGAAAGTGAGGACTGAAAAATCTATTCAGTTTTAATTTTCCATTGATAAAGTTCCCAGTTACAACTCTCATCACAGGGATACATGTACTTATAAAATCAAATATGATTGATATAAGCTGTGTGAAGTTTGTTTCCAGATCCCACATTTGGATATATCTGTAAAATTCATGAATAAATAGCTTTAAACTACAAAAAGCAATATTTAAAAAAAAAAAATGAAAAAAATATGACCACTACAATAATTATGTTGGTACGCAAAATTATTTTTTAATTGATGACTACTTATCATATATATACTTAATGTGACAGTTTTAGTGTTCATATACATTAACTTTCATTTTAGTGGGTAATTACTCATCAATTGAGGTGCTCCTTAATTGGAGAAAGATTCTAAAAACATCACTTTACAGAAAGAATGAAAACTGCAGTTGCTCTCCCCAATCTCAATAGGTATAAACTACAAAAAGCAACATTTTTTTTTTTTTTTTTTTTTTTTAACCATTTCAATAATAATGTCGGTACACATTTTTTTTCTATATAGAAGACAACTTATCATATACTAAATGTCACATTTTAAATGTTCAGAAACATATACTTTGATTTTAGTGTAAAATTACTCATCAATTGAGGTGCTCTCTCTCCCCAATCTCATGTATCCCCATTGACATTGTTTACCGCGAAAGTTGACCTACATATAATCTGATTATAGCCTCAGATTAAAGCATTGCATGTTGGTGTGTGAATCATCTACACTACAGCAAACATCATTAGGTTTATATTTAACAAATACGGATTTTAAATTAGTATACAAATACTGTGAATGATTTTTATAATGAATAAAGGATATCCCTGTGTAGTGTGGCATTCCAACAATGACGTCACTAGGTTAGATATATTTAGAATATTTCGTAATACTGATTTTTCCGGACTGTAAAAGAAACGTATATAGTGTAAGGTAAAGCTCAATATACGATAATTTCATGAGAAACAGAAGAGAAATGTGTAAAAAATGTATTTAAAGTCAATCTGTTCTCCTTGTCATCAATTTCAGTATGACATTTTGAGGGGGTTTCCAAACTATCAAAACAAAATGATTGACGTGAGGGATGATACTCTGGCCAACCCCATTAGGGAATTGACGGCTTGAAGCCGTCTTTCCCCAAAAAAAGAACTAAATTACAGAAATCGCTAAAATTTTACCATTTTTTATTTTATGTACAGCTTATTTGAAAACAACAATAAAAAATATAGGTCACAGATGATTTAAAAAAGATATTTCAATTTTAATGCTAAAAATTGGCATTTTTGCACCAAAGGGAGATAATTTGGAGCTTTTTCAATAATATCTACATTTTAAAAGTCACCTGGGGCCAACACAAATTGATTTTTTGGAATGATTTTTGTACCATATGATGAAGTAACCACTACTTAAGGTAAAAGATAAAATTTGTAATGAAAAATAAATGTTTCATTTTTTTCTGAAAACCTTATACCCGCGAGCCACCTTAACAGTAAAGAAAGATTCCTTAGTCTTGAAGAATTTTATAAAAATTGTATAACATTGACCAGTAAAAGTCTCAGATAAAGTTGGTCACCATTTCAGTTCTGACAGGGATAACTTATATTCATCATAGACATGGATTAACAGTTTGAAAATTAAAGGTATATACCTAGCTGCAGCAAGTGCGCTTTCTTTTTCTTGTTCCTGTGAGGCTCTTTGAGAAACACGTACTGGCCTCCCAAATCCTCGTCCTCCTCTACCTCCATCACGTGCAGGACTAACTCCATAACGTGATCTTCCTTCATCTTCAGGTTTACTGAGTGCAGAAAATCTGTAAAGTCATACAAATTTCATAATTATTTGTCAATTTCTTTACATACAACTGAATAATTCAGTTTAAAAGATATATCTATGAAAAATGATTTCAACACATGAAAAGTAAGCAGACAGTTATGCCCAATCTACTCTATTACACTTGACATTACAACATTTTAATCCCTTTGACATTGAAAAGAAAGATATGTTGGAAGAAAACATTCAACTTGAAATATTTTCCCCCATTAATTGTGAAACGTTTATATAACAATCCTTGTGTGAAAACTCAATCTTGCTTTTATACTAAGGTTATTTTTTCAGGTTTTAAAAGTCAACATTTTGTGAAAAATTCTATTTTTCCTAATAAACAATCTGATATACCGACCTGTTTCCGGGAGTTTTTTCTGCTTCCTGTGAAGTTCTAGCACCACCACCTGAACTTCCTCTTTGCCATCCAGCAAATCTACCAGCTCCACCCCCAGGTCCTAACTGAATGTTTTCATCAACATTTTGCTAGAAAAGTAAATTATTCTATAATCAAATACTGTCAATTCAAAAGTGTGTGCATGCAATTATGAATGTGATTATCGAACAATGGACAGAAATGTGAAATTAATTATTGCTATTTGATAAACAAGCCCTTAAATAATTGGATCAAGTAAAGTACTCTTATTCATCAGTCAAGAGCAATTCCCTTTTTCTTAAACATTCTTTAACACGTTCAATAGAAGTCTCAGACAAAAGTTGGTCACCATTTCAGTTCTGACAGGGATAACTTTTATTCATCAAAGACATTTTCTATGTAAAATGTATATGCAAACAAGTAATGGTTTTAACTGGATACTGTTACAAATTCCTTATTAATAAATACCCCTGAGGACTCATCCAATTCATGTTGATATGTGCAAAGAGAAAACATATGGTTTAGAGGTTGAGATCTATTTGCAAGATATTTATAAATTCAACTGTGGTAGAGGGTGGAGGCCACCCTTTACCGCTCATCTCATTTATCATTTAATTTACCTTGACATGTACAACAAGAAAATATATGATTTGGGGTAACATCTGAACTATTTGCAAGTTATTTCAAAATTCTAAAATGGCTTGGTTAGAAGCAACCCCTTAGAACTCATTCTAGAGATCACACTATACATCTTAACACATAAATTGTATAAAGCAATTCTCAGCATTTCATTACTTTGTTATACCTCAACTCACACTGAAAGTGAGACAAATGACACATTTGAATATGATGTACAATTGAGAAAGTATACAACATTTTTTAGCATTCTTTCATAATCAAAGATTTTTGTGTTTTTAAGTCTCAGAATAAAGTTCAACACTATTTTTATCTGACAGGGATAACTAATATTCATCATAGACTTTTTCATATATGTTCCAATACAAATTCTGTATAACGTAGGTGATTTGATATTTAGTGTTTTAATGCCACGTTTAAGCACGGCATTTAGGCTATTTCGTGGCGGTCAGTTTTTATTGGTTGAGAAAGCCGAAGTGCACAGAGAAAACCATTGACCTCGATAGGAAAACTCTCAATCCTATTCAATTAAGATTATAGTCGAGTGCACCTGCATGAGAGGGGTTCAAACTCACAACCTCAGTGTTTACTGGATAGTGATAACAGTAGTAATTACTTTGACCACTCGGCCACTATAACGTAGGTGAGGTCACGTGTAAAGCAGAGGAAAGTACATATATCACATCCGTATGCATATGAATGTACTTACTTTGGATAGTCTTAACCTTGCAGGATCAATAGTTTGTCTTTCTCCTCTCCTACTGGGTGGTCCAGCAACTGTACTCCAGCCATCAGGTGTAGCACCCATTGAACCAGCGTCTCTACCAAGTCGTGGACCTAAAATGTTTGTTTTTATATTGTATTGGTTCAACTAAGGTACATGTTTTAAATGGTCTACATATTTCAGCTTCACATTTGAATGTTTTGTATAAGCGTACATGTTTTAAATAGTCCACACATAATTCAGGTTTTTGAACCAGACTGTCCTCAAAAATCAGGGACTTGTTTATTTTCATCTATAGGTACATGTTTTAAATAGTCTAGATATATTTCAGTTTCTTCGAGTGTCAATGTTAAACTACTGTAAATTCAGAAATTATTGTGAGGTTTTTATTATTGTGAAAAATGCTACAGAGTTGTAAACGCAATAATTTAAACTCGCATTTTGAATTAATTTATATGAATTTAACAGGATTTTTCTCAAAATAGTAAAAAATAAAATCGCATTTAAGTCTTAAATGATAAAATCACAACAATAAATGCACACAATAATTTCTGAATTTTACAGTACCATTTTTTAAAATGAATAAACTATCATTTATTATGTTCTGAAATATAATAATTATTCTTCAATGATAATATGCAAGATCTTTTCTTTTTGTTGCTATTCATACAAATACATCATCTTTTCATTGGTAGCAACTTTCACTTTAATATACATAATAACACCTTAACATTCTTAAGTGCATGTCCTAAGTCAGGAGCATGTAGTTGTGTGCCTGTGTCATTGTTTCATTAATTGCTTAGTTTTCTCAGTTGAACTTGTTCATATTTTTCATGTCAGGGCCTATTATAGCTGATCATATGGTATGGGTTTCTCTCATTGTTGAAGGCTGTATGGTTGCCTAAAATTGCTTATGTTTATATGAATCTTGACTCCTACCTCCTCCACCTCGGCCACCACGCCCACCACCTCCTCCAGACTTTGCTTGTGTATTCAATGACTGGACCAATAATTGTTTCTCCTGTGCCTCCTGCTGAGCCTCTTTGTGAATCTGTTCTATCGTCTTTGGATTACTTTCATCTCTTCGTGGTACCCAATTGCTCTTTAAAAATAATAGATATAGTTTAAACACATTGGAGGTTGTTTTTTTTCAGTCAAACTCAGTATTGTCTAGTTTATGTATTTCCAAATACAGTTACTTTTTATGTAAACAGCAATATATTTATTTTAGATGTAACCAACTTCAGAAACGAGGAATTCAGTTGTTCACCAGCATTTATGTAAGCCAGGGATAACTTTTTCATCATCATTAGCTGAATACACATAAAAGCAAAAATCTGACACCTAAATCAGGTGTGAAAAACAAATGGGGTTTTATGGTCTGCTACCAATAATTCTGCACACATTATAGAATTTTTTTGCAACTTTTGTTGTTTTTGTGCCGTTTTTCAGGGACTGACTCATATACTAGCTTATAGCAGTCATACATTACATTTTAATTTAAATAAATCATATATCCATTCAGAGTAGCAGTTATTCATATTAATCTGGTGTAGAAGGTTTTCTACATGTACTTTTTATTTGAATATTATTTGGAATGATATCAAGCACCAGAGAAAAAGTTTTAAACAAGTGGCAGCTATCCATTCCCTCAATTTTAGAATGTTAGGTTTGTATTCTTACCATTCTGAGTTCTAACACATCTTGTAACATAAATACTGTTAGGTTTATATTCTTACCATTCTGAGTTCTAACACATCTTGTAACATAAATCTCACTCTTGATGAAGTCTTCTTTTCTTCTATCACCTTATGCATTCTTTGGAAATATTGATCTACTCTTGGCTGAAAAAGAGAATACATTTCAGTATAAATCTATAATCATGATAATCATGTTGTTACAATGGTAATGTGGTAATGTTTTACCAAGTTACATCACAAGGTCTTTCCTTTAGATACATTGAATTCCTTTTTATTTATGGACAGTAATTACTGATAGTATTTTTTCAGTAAAGCACAAGTCTTTATATTTGCACTTCATTAGTTTTTTATAATTTCAATACATTTATTTTCAATGTAACCAACTTCAGAAACGAGGAATTCGTTTATTCACCAGCATTCATGTAAGCCAGGGATAACTTTTAATCATCATTAGCAGATTACACTGATGAGAAACAAAAGCTATGTTATAGCCCATCCTTTGTGAGTATTTTAAAACTCATTAAATATTTTTAAACTGTAAATTGTGGTCTTAAATTAAATACGTTGAAACTAAACATGTTGTGAGAAATTTCATTTTGACACAGAATTATTTTTAATGATCAGTTCATACAGCCAATCGGATGTTTTTTTTAAAACTTTCTTAGGTTGTTGTCGGGTTGTGATCTCATGTACACTACATTTCTTTATATATATGTATACACCTAACAACTTTGTAAAATGTGGAATTGTCCCTCTCACTTACAATTTTTTTCCAATGTAAACAGCTTCAGTTCGAGGAATTCGTTAGTTCACCAGCATTGATGTAAGCCAGGGATAACTTATGATCATCATAAGCTGATTACAAGGTGACTAGGAGTAAAAACAATCAAATAGCCCATAATTTATAATATGTTGAAAGTACTTTTACATTATGTCAACACTGGTAATTGTAATTCCAAATCAACAAGTAGATAAGAATTTGACAAAGACACTTCTTGTCAACCCATATAGTAACCTCTGGACATTTTTTTTTTTTGTAGATGTCAAGGTTGCTACCTCATTAAATATATTCCCAACATTTACAACTAATATTCGTTTCAATGTAAGCAGCTTCAGAAACGAGGAATTCGTTAGTTCACCATCATTGATGTAAGCCAGGGATAACTTTGTCTCATCATAAGCGTACTACACTGTGATGAAATTTTTTTTTTTTTTTTTTTAAATATCTCAATTTTTATTAACAGGTAAGGATTTCACAACTTATTTATTGTAAATTGTGGTCTTAAATTAAATACATTGAAACAAAACATGTCGTGAGAAATTTCATATTGACACAGAATTATTTTTAATGATCAGTTCATACAGCCAATCGGACGTTTTTTTTTTTAAAAACTTTCTTATGTTGTTGTAGGGTTGTGATCTCATGTACATTACATTTCTTTATATATATATATATATATATATATATATACACCTAACAAGTTTGTAAAATGTGCAATTGTCTTTCTCCCTTACAATTTGTTTTCCAATGTAAACAGCTTCAGTTCGAGGAATTCGTTAGTTCACCAGCATTGATGTAAGCCAGGGATAACTTATGATCATCATAAGCTGATTACAAGGTGACTAGGAGTAAAAACAATCAAATAGCCCATAATTTATAATATGTTGAAAGTACTTTTACATTATGTCAACATTGTTAATTGTAATTCCAAATCAACAAGTAGATAAAAATTTGACAAAGACACTTCTTGTCAACCCATATAGGACATTTTTTTTTTTTTTTTTTTTGTGGTTGCTACCTCATTAAATATATTCCCAACATTTACAACTAATAATCGTCTCAATGTAAGCAGCTTCAGAAACGAGGAATTTGTTAGTTCACCATCATTGATGTAAGCCAGGGATAACTTTGTCTCATCATAAGCATACTACACTGTGATGAGAATTGGATGCTTTTTTTTTTTTTTTTTTTTTTTTAAATATCTCATTTTTTATTAACAGGTTAGGATTTCACAACTTATTTATTGTTTTTGCACTGTATATTGTGATCCAGAGTTTATTAAAGGGGTGTTACATCTGAGCATGGAACATTTGATTAAGATAAAAAAATAACCTCTTGATGCCTTTTAGGTTTTTCGTTAATTGGCTGACTAGCTCATACAATATATACCTACATCAAATTTTATTCACAGTACATGTTTGATTTTGGGATTTTTTTGAAAATTAGTCGATAAGTTTTAAAGGACTCTCCATAATATAATACAATTGTCGATGTATACAGCTTCAGTTCGAGGAATTCGTTAGTTCACCAGCATTGATGTAAGCCAGGGATAACTTTAGATCATCATAAGCTGACAAACACTGTTATAGCAGTCAAAACAATTCTACAGTCCATAATTTATATTGACATCCAAAACGTTGAAATAGACAGACTCAACGTGAATTCTAGCATTTAACAGACACATTTCTCAAGCCTCTATTGTTAAGACTGTATAGCAAACTTCAGATGCTTTTTAGTTTAAAAGGTTGTAGTCTCGCATAACATATACCCTGTATTTGTTTTCATATTTAAGAAATGGTATTTCTGAACTCTTCCTTTCAAATCAAATGTTCAGGGATAACAGCTTCAGTTCGAGGAATTCGTCAATTCACCAGCATTGATGTAAGCCAGGGATAACTTTAGATCATCATCAGCTGATTACACTGTCATGTCGGTCAAAACAGCTGTAGTCCATAATTCACATGCTAGTAAAACTCATTCATTATTTCAAAATTGTTAATTGAAATCCAACAAGACATTGAAATATACAAACTTTTGTGAGTTTGAACATGTACATAGTCACCACACACCATTGTAGAGACTTTGGGACTATTTAGCAACTTCTTCATGTCTTTGATTGATTCGTATGTTTGTTCAGGTTGCTATTTAATTTAACATATACCCCCTCCCCCTTTTTCATCTTTAAATAGAATTTCCTGCTCCCCCCATTTCCCTTACAAATTGAAATTTCAATGTTAAAAACTTCAGCATTGAGGAATTGGTTAGTTCACCAGCATTGATGTGAGCCAGGGATAACTTTTTCATCATCGTAAGCTAATTACATTGTGATGGGTATAAGAATTCAAATAGGCCAAACATGTAAGTATTTCACATCTTCTTTATATTTCCATTCTGTTTTTGTAAGCCATGATATATTGGGTAAAGCAGACTTCAGATGTGTTTAGCTTAAAATGGACATTTGCTTCTTCAACAAAGACAAAATTGGGACTTTTAAAACTCTTTTATGGGTTTTTGGTTAAGGGATTACTGGCTCATTTTGGTCTTAACCTACAGCTACTTTTATTTAATTCCCAGGTTTATTTGGGGATAAAAATAAAATCATTTTATTTTTTTTAAAAGGGGTGGAAATCCATATGAACTCTTTCGTACATAATAAATTTTAAACAGCTTCAGTTCGAGGAATTCATTAGTTCACCAGCATTGATGTAAGCCAGGGATAACTTTTCATCATCATAAGCTGACAACTCTGTTATTGCAATAAAACAATTGTAGTCCATAATTCAAATGTTAGTTTTCACAATGGATTCGTTATTAAAAGTAAACAGTCACCAGTGTCAAGACTACAAGACTATTTTTAAACAACCTCTACATGTCTTTTACAGACTTTTATTGGTTTGTTAAGGTCGCCATTTAATTTAACAGATGGCTCTCTCCCCCCCTAATTTTTCATATATTATTGGAATTTCCCTGACAAATTGAAATTTCAATGTATACAACTTCAGAAACGAGGAATTCGTAAATTCACCAGCATTGATGTAAGCCAGGGATAACTTTTCATCTGACATCATAAGCTAATTACACTGTGATTGAAATACAAAATTAAATAGGGCAACTTGTTTATATTTCTAAACTGTTTATTGTAAGCCATAACATGTCAAACAAAGCAGACTTTGAGATGAGTAAAGCTTAAAATGGACATTTTTCTTTCACTAAGACTAAATTGGAACTTTGAAAACTCTTTTATTGGTTTTATTTTATTGGATAAATGGTTCATTTTGACATAAACCTACAGCTAATTTTATTCAATTCACAGTATTTGTTTGGGTAAAATAATAAAATCATTTTAGAGTTTTGAGAGATGAAATTTCATAAATACTCTCTCACATAATAAATTTTAAACAGCTTCAGTTCGAGGAATTCGTTAGTTCACCAGCATTGATGTAAGCCAGGGATAACTTAAGATCATCATAAGCTGACAACACTGTTAAGGCAATCATAACAATTCTAGAGTCCATAATTCACATACAACTCTTTAATTATTTCAATATTGTAAAATGCAATCTGATAAGGCATTGAAATATACAGACTTGAGGTGAAAAATAACGGTCAACCTTGCCAAGACATAATGATATTAAGCAATCTAGAGGCGTCTTTCTATTGATTTTTTTTTTTTGTGGGTATTAAAATTGAAAATCGTTTCAAAATCCCCCCCCCCTTTTAATTGTTTTCATATTCAAGACTTCGAGTTGAGTTTGAACATGTACACCACCATTATCAAGACAAAGTTATTAAGCAATCTGTAGGTGTCTTTTGATTGACAATGTGTGAGTGATAAAGTTTAATTTAACATATACCTCCCACTCCCCTCAATTGTTTTCATATTCGAGAAGTGGAATTTCCCTACAAATTAAACTATCAATGCAAAAAGCTTTCAGAAACGAGGAATTCAGTTGTTCACCAGCATTAATGTAAGCCAGGGATAACTTTTAATCATCATAAGCTAATCACATCGGGCCATA
Organism: Mytilus galloprovincialis; assembly: GCA_037788925.1. Classification (NCBI taxonomy): domain Eukaryota; kingdom Metazoa; phylum Mollusca; class Bivalvia; order Mytilida; family Mytilidae; genus Mytilus; species Mytilus galloprovincialis. The sequence goes on along the minus strand of CM075342.1, from coordinate 43,888,000 downwards.
CAAAAGAATAGGTGTGTTTGCCCTAACCCTACCTTCCCAGAAAATAGCTGCCTACTCAAAATCTTTTATTCATAAATTATTGTCCTGATGTGAATTTTTGTTCTTTTTCAGATAGACATGAAGACTAATAAATATCCGATACTTTAAATTTCTCTTTGCAAAAAAATAGAAAATGCCTACCTACCTTCCCACCGTCTCAATGCTGGGCAGGGTTAGGCAAACCCAAAAAGTGTGGCCTCAGTGATAATTTCAAAAGTTTTTACTATTATAAATTTAATTTATTCATTTTTTACCATTCTTCATTTGCATTTAATTTAAAATGATGCTTCAACTCTGGAAAAATTCTTTGATGATTATAGAGACTGAATACTTTTCATGCCAAACCATGTAAGAAGTTTCCAGCTCCGTAGGATTCCAAATACGTTAAATGTACAAAAATGAATGTAATATTTACCTTGGCCTTCTCAGAGTCTAATTCTTTTCCAATGGTTCGTAACAATTTACATAGACATTCTAAACTCTCCTCATCTTTGGAATTGAGCAATTTAAAGACACATTCATGCATGATTGGTTCCGTTAACATTTTCAATTTAAATAATTCTCCAATGAATCTGAAAATTAAAAATAGAAACCTATGTACTTTTTTCAAATCATTAACAAATCCTATTCTTTTGATCTTAAATTATAACTAAATACTCAAGTCTTCTTCCACCAAAAAAAGCAGAATCTCAGAACACGAATCTTGAAAATATTTTTATTTCTATGAATTTGTCTTCTGTCACTAGTTTTTTTACAGTAGTTTCAATATCTTAAAGGTCAATGTGTTACACAAATTAAACAGTAGTTTATATATCTAATGTGCAACATTTTCAAATAAGATTTTTGCTATATATCAACATTTACGAAGTTATTGTACTAAGTATTTATTTTTCCATTTTTTACCACTATGTGATGAAGAGCAAATATTCAAACCTAATATTTCCTAAAGATCTGCGTCTAGCATTTGTCTCAGTTAATACAATCTCTGCTTCAATTTCTGCCTTTTTGCTTTCCTGTGTAAGAAAATTATTTATTATTTTCATTATCAAAATACCAACATTATAAACAATGGCTGAAACTGAACATAATAAAAACAAATATCCAGGATAACACATTCATTTTCTATTGCATATATTTTTTACCAGCTTCAACAATGAAGATTTCATGTTAAAAATTTGAGTTAGCATAGCTCTTTTCTACCTTTTATTCATGGCTTTTAGGTTTTTCTCCATATGATTTCAAAAGTGGGATTCCCTTTATACTCGTCTTTAAAGAAGTAAATTTCCAGTGTAAACAGGTTCAGAAACGAGGAATTCGTTAATTCACCAGCATTAGTGTAAGCCAGGGATAACTTTCCATCATCATAAGCTGTTATCACTGTGATGGGAATCAATAGCAATTCAAAAGCTGAACTTTTATAATTAAATATCTTAGTATTTCACAAATAATTTTTAAAGGAACACTTGAGGTTGATTTGAGTTGAATAAAGACACTTCTCTATTGTTCAGACCAGATACTTTAACATGAAGTGGGACAGACGGACGAACAAACAGATGGAGACAAAGACTGGAAAACATAATGCCCCAAGGTGGGGCATAAAAAGTGGGATTCTCTTACTCATCTTCAAGTAGAAATTGTCCAATGTAAATAGCTTCAGTTCGAGGAATTCGTTAATTCACCAGCATTAATGTAAGCCAGGGATAACTTTTAATCATCATAAGCTATTATCACTGTGATGGGAATCAAAAGTGTTTAAAGGAACTTTAACAATTATGTATTTTACATTTAACAGAAAATGCAGTTGCAAATATTTTTGAAAATAAAGTCTCAATGAGGATTCCAGTTGGACAGACTTCTCTCCTGTTCAGACCACACAACTACCATTATAATGTATTTCTAATTTTTAGGGTCGCTATGTCATTTGATATATAACCATCATATAGTATTTATATAATACATGTAGTTTTTTAATGTAATCAGCTTCAGAAACGAGGAATTCGTTAATTCACCAGCATTTATGTAAGCCAGGGATAACTTTCCATCATCAGTAGCAAATTACACTGTGATGGGAAACAAAAGCAATTAAACAGCCTAACTTTTTTTAAAACATGTTAGTTCTATCTCATAATTTAGAGAAACAGTAGTCATAAATATTTTTTAAAATAAAGACAAAAGGTGTATTTCAGTTTGACAAGACACTTCCCTATTGGTAAGACCATATAACTACCACTAGAGTGATTTTCATCATTTTCAGGGTTGCTATGTCATTTGAGATATACCCCACATATAGTATTTACATGTAGTTTATAATGTAATCAGCATCAGAAACGAGGAATTCTTTAATTCACCAGCATTGATGTAAGCCAGGGATAACTTTCCATCATCAGCAGCAAATAACACTGTGATAGGAATCAAAGCGTTTATAAAGCCTAACTTTTATACAATAAAACATGTTGGTATTTCACAATTTACAGGAACTGAATTTTATTTCTCATTAACTACAAATTACATAGTTACAGAGAATATATATGTATAAACAATTACATTTAATATTAAAGCATATGTGAACAATACAAACATAAACATTAAATTGCAAACTAACCAGGAGGAGTGACCCTCACATTTATAATTTTTATAAATCTACAAAGATTGTCAAGCACAATATAATTATTTGAGCTCATCAATTGTTGATATTTATAAATATTCGGACGAAGAGTAAAATAATGTGGTAACAACCTCATTCTGCAGTCACTAGTTTCATAGAATAAAGACTCAAGGAGAATGCCAGTTGGACACAGAAACTTCTCTACAGTTAAGACCATGTAACTACCACTAGTAATTTTCATCATTTTTTTGGTTGCTATGTCATTTGAGAGATACCCATCATATCGTGTAGTTTTTAATGTAATCAGCTTCAGAAACGAGGAATTCGTTAATTCACCAGCATTGTTGTAAGCCAGGGATAACTTTCCATCATCAGTAGCAAATTACAATGTGATGGGAAACAATTTTATAGCCCTTTTTTTAACAATAAAACGTGCATGTATTTTACTTTTATTATTTCCCAATATTTTGAAATGAAGGGAGGATTTGAATTGCACACCAACACTTCTCTATTGTTCAAACCATGTATTAAACAACCCACTGGATGTCTATTAAGTTATTTTTTTGTGTATTTTTTGGAGTCTCCGTCATTTTTGACTCATAACCCACATCTCTTCTGAAAGCTACAAATTTTAAGAATTGGGATTCACTAACTTGTTAAAAGTATTAAATTCAATGTTAACAGCTTCAGTTCGAGGAATTCGTTAGTTCACCAGCATTGATGTAAGCCAGGGATAACTTATGATCATCATTAGCTGTTATAGACATGTGTTGAAGGCCGTACATTGACCTATAATGGTTTACTTTTATAAATTGTTATTTGGATAGAGTTGTCTCATTGGCACTCGCACCACATCTTCCTATATCTATTTATGATTAATTAGGAAAATTGGTATGATTGGCTCATATTGTTAGGCAGTTAGATCTGGTTTTTAATTTAAACTAGGCTAACATTTCTTTCTTTTTTTACAATATGGCTTGCTAAAAGTCAGCAAGAAGTCATGTCCCCCTTCCCCGGATCTAGAATTCTGACTTTGATCTAACCAGTATTTGCTCTATTATTCCTAATTGCTGTGCACATCAGCACAAAAGCGATTTTCTAAACTATCAAAAACTTACTTCTGCATCTTTTAATTTTACTCTCAGTGCTTCTATGTCATCTTCAGCAGCTTTGTCTTTTTCAAATTCCTTTTGACATTTAGTCAGCAGTATAGCACGGAAATTTACAAATTCTCCAGATTTCTTAGTGGATGGCACTTTAATCTAAAAACAAATGCCACATTTTTTCATTCAACTTCTGGGATACAAGAAATCCGTCATAGAATTAATTATCAATCATTGAAGAGCTTTTCTACAAGTCATCTTGTCAGCTAAAAAGTTAAAACTTCATTAAAACTATTTGAAAGTTATGTGCTGATGTTTAGATACCATGGAATTAAAAATTAATGTGTTAAGTGAGAACTGACCATGACCTCTAGAGATTATTTTTTATTCATTTTACATTAGCTTGATGAAACGTTTGTCTTCAAAATCATAGATCTTTCGGCTATCATATAAATACTGAAAATAAAATAAAAATATTGGAAATTTTTCTCTTTACATGTATGTCATTTATAGTAACTTACTTGGGTTAAATAACGGCACATGCTGGCATAGGCTACACTAAATCCTGGTTCTGCAATGGCCTGCAATAAGAAATCAATTGTGTATTCAATAAGAATAAAATAAAGTTCAGCAGCAACTTTGTCTTGAATGAAAGGTTTAATAGAATTGTTGTTTGATGGATATATACTTATGTTTACATTTTGTTACCTCAGGTGATAATTTCTTCTGTCTGATTATCAGGTTTTAAAATTGCCACTGGACAATGAATGACTTGCAATGTTCAAATCCCTTTCCACTTTTCCAAAATATTAAAAGGGATTAGTTATTGTTTTATAAACCCTCTGAATGTTGACTGCAGTTGTTTTTAAACTAAGAGGCACATTCATTTTAGGTTGATATTCCTTATGTGTGCCATACACGTGTCAATGACCTCTAAGTAACTTCTCCTGTTAGTATCTCTTACCTTTTCAAAAACAAGGTTGGCAACACCCTGTAGATGATCTTCGGATGTAATTTCAAGTTCTGACATCTGTTTGACAAGGGTCTGGAACTTTTGTGGAGTAAGTTTGTTTAAGATACCCCTAGCTTTCTTGTACAATTCCTAAAAAAGATGTAATATTACATAAAAGAAACATCAATTCGCTTTTCAACTTCAGATTATTTTTCAATATTACTTTCCAAGGGCTGTGCAGGACTTCAATTAGTTGTTCAAAGAAAAATTCTAAGCATCAAATTGAGTCTCCGAATCCAACCCTCATTCATGCCACAACCAATTTTCTACAGGCTTATACATCGCATTTTCATGTCTTCATTTAGGAATTCAGTTTATGCATATTAGAATAGAACAAAGCATATTAAAAAATTTGCATTTGAAAGAAATATATTATTTGCTTATCATATCTTCCAGATGCAGTTCTCATTTAAATTTCGATCTACTCTTGCAAAACAATCAAAATTGTATAAGATTCATCTTTGATAAAGGAAGTTGCAACCCTCAGTTTTAGTACAATACCACACCTGTTTTAGCAAATTTGCCATGTTATAATGGAGCAGTTTGATGCAAATTCAAAATTCATCCTTAAAATACTGTAACTAACATACAAACAACACTTAAAGCATCTTGTTTTACAAACCTCGGTTTTAGTTTCATTTTCATCCTTATCATCCTTAGTTTCCTTAGTATCTTTATGTGTAGGTTTCCAAGCAGATTCAGCTTTGTGTAATTTAACTTCCTGTTGCATCGAGGATAAATTGATTACTTTCTGAGCACTTGGTCGATCAGGAATTCTCTTATGACTTTGTTGAGAGTTTCGTTTCGTTATACTTCCACCACCACCGCCGCCACCCTACAAAACAAATTGAGAATTTATAATCAGGCATCTCTGAGGAGAAACTTTCACTGGTAGTCATTCAATTTAACTGATAATTAATGTACTTGTGTTATTTGGCATGATAATTTGTTGCGTTTAACAATTGAGTGTAATCTGTTCTCATTCAAAAAGGGGGATGCAGTATTTTTGTCACTTTTTCAGCTCTTGATGTCCATTCCTTTTCAAATGATTTTGAATTTGTTCTTTTGTTTTACTGCAACCCCACTGGCCCAGGTCACGAGGAGGGTTGACCCCTCACTAACATGTATTTTCTGTATTTTCTCATTTCCAAACCAGAAGCCAGATGGTTATCATAACTTATGTTGTTTTTTCTATCCTTAACAGCTTAAATCAGTGTTTTCTAAATTGTTTCACATCTTATCCTGGGGCAGTATTGTTTGTGTTTATATATTTTTACAAGTACATCAGTCCAAGACAAATCATTTTGACGGGGAAACAGAAAACAGCCCTAACCAACATATTTGTTTTTTTAGAATTTTAATAAAGACTTTTAATCACTTACCCTTGATGGTGTTCCTTTCACATAGCCAGGTGTAAAATCAAACCCACTTGATTGTGAATGTGATGCAGAGAAACTGAAATTATCTCGTTGACTTCTACTAGCGGTACCTCCTAGCAGTGGCTGTAAATATTAAGTCGTTTATTAGCGATTAAAGAGGAAATGAAAACATGACAATTAATATTGGTAAAAATTACAATTCAAGAAGGTATATATAATCTGAGATTCAAAAACTGAATACCAAGTGTAAATGTGATACAACTACATGCATCATTCTTGCAAGGAATATAGATCCTACTTAAATGCTTTTCCATAATTAATTGTATGGGGGGTCGGAAGGCATTTTTATTAAAATTTGATGAGTTGTGGTTATATTACTTGAACATTTAAAGGAAATGTCTATTTAAAATTTATGCATGGTGGGGTCAAATAATATAAAGTGCCTTCCAACCCCCTATGCATTCATTTTTGGAACAGCCCTTACTTCAGACACATTGCCTAAGAAATTTTTAATTAAAAACTGATCAATGTTATTGAAAGAACCAAGAAAATGAAATCATTGTCAGGCAAACCCTTTCATATGGACATGCATATTTTATGACAATGATGTTAAACAAAACTGGTCAAAACTTAACTCTGATTGGTTGATGTTTGCCTAACATCCGGTGGTAATTATTTTGTGCAAAACTAGTACAATCTAAACATTTATCCATGAGCAACGATTAAAGTTCTTGAGCATATATTACTGTGATAAATTTCTGAGAATGTTCATAGATAGGATGTAAAGAATGTTATGATCAATGCACTATTTTGTTTATCAAAAAGGTAGTGATAAGTCTTGAAAGATTTAGATATCAAGTCAGTAACACAGGGTTTTGATTGCATTTTATGCAATCTTTACCAAAATTACTAACCCAACTCAATGAATATGGATATTTTTTAGGTAGCTGTACAAGCTCATGAATCAACTGACTGCTTTTGCAGAAAGACGTGTCATCTAACTGATGAAATGCTTTACTTTAAACAAACAGTTTTGTCAGTGACCTAGATGCAATATTTTGATTGTAAGAGGAGAATAAAAATATACTGTCCAAAAACTTTTATTTTGTCCCTTGCCTTTAAAGTTGACATGAATAATGATGACTTGTAAGACAATGCCTAAGAATCATAGTAAATCAACGAAACTTTTTTGTAAGAAGATGTCTATAACCTCTGTCAATATGAACATTGATTTCTAGTCGGATGACTTTTATAGCTGACTATGTGGGAAAGGATTTGCTCATTGTAGAAGGCTGTACAGTGACCTATAGTTGTTAATTTCTGTGTCATTTGGTCTTTTGTGGAAAGTTGTCTCATTGGCAATAATAATAAACTTTTTTTTATATATATAATCTCAGTAGGCATATAGATCATGTACTTCAGTTATGATTTAAAACGATGTAATGCAAGATGATTTAACTTACATTTTCTATAACAATATCAGGCAAATCTGGCATGTCTTTTGGTTTGGCTGTAGATTCTTTTGAAAATTGCAGCTGCAGCAAAAATTCTCTGTCATATAATTTTTTTCCTTCCATGTTCAGTGGACTCCACTGATCTAAAATTAAAAATATTATGGTGAGCTGAATATTGTAGAAATGTAAAATATTCAAATCTGAATTCAAAAACTGTGGATACTGGATGTAACAAACCGAGTAAACCATTTAATGATATCATGGTAAAATTGCCATTAATAATTTTTTTTATAATATTCTTAAATGGATTAAAATGGTTGAGGATTTGTTAGTAATGAAGTTAAAATGTTTAGAACTGTTACTAATGTTGTTAAATTCTGGTATTAAAAAAAAAAAAACAGTAAAATACAAGATGCACTGTCATTTGACTGTGGGCTCAAGAATTAAGGTGGTACCCAACACTTTAACTAAAATTAATTTGGCTCGTTTAATTTTCTTGAAATTTTGACAAAGTATTTACTTTGACCCTTTGACAAAAATATAAAATTTAAAAAAAAATTGAACCAACCGTTTCATCAGAAAAATTACACTGGTTATATAGCAGTTTGACAAACTCTAATTTTGATCATTGAGAAGCTTAATATTCCCTTAACAACACAACGTAATTAAAACGTTAAGCTGATATTACAGAGTTATCTCCCTGTAGTGTTAGGTACCACCTTAAAGCTTTGCTGAATGTTAAGTAAATTTGAATGAAGCTTGATCTTTGGGAAAGGCCTGTGAAAAAAAAGTTTTTGACAAACATCCTTGGAATTCAAGTGTCACAAGTTATAGCACAAAGAAAGAGATATAACTGAGCCAAGGGTACGGAAACGGTCATATTTGCCAGTCTTGTCCAAAACTGAAAGTATTTTGTCCTAAATGTGTAATTGGGATTTAGGTCAAATTTTATTTTTCAACAGAAATAATTTATGTCATTTCGTTGAGATCGAGTTTCAAAATCGCCATTTTTAACATATTTTTGCTTTGTTATCAATTTTATGTAATTAAACTGCCACTCCAGTAAAGTGTTATAATCCTGAGGGCCCTCCTAATAACTATATTAATGCCTTGGGGAGCTATTGGCTAATGATCGCTAATCTCCTTACCTGTATTTTTAATTCACAAGCTCTGAACTAATATTATAAAGAAATTAAAATTCCATACCAACTGTCTTCATTATTTAATTACTTACAGCTAAGACAATTGTCAATTATGATTTAAAATTAGATTAAAACTTGATTTAATTTACGCAGAAAAAAAGTATTTTTTCACTACTAACACACATGCTTTGTTTACTATGTAATATGCATGCTTGAAATTCTCTTCCCAAATTAAACACTAAATCGTAAATTTAAAATGATTTCATGCTAAATAAAGCAAGTGCAACTATTTTCATTCATATTCTTACACTATTAAAGGTAAAATATTAAAAAGTAGATGATTTCCTGTGAATTTGATAAACAAAACTAATCCCGGAAATGAGTCCTGAATTGTTCGTTAGTTTTACCGCATTACATCCGGTTTGAATTTCGACTTCAGAATCAAAAGAAACGTAAGCAATGACTATCAGGATAAATCATGAAATGTGATGCTATGAGTATGAGCATACTCATGCAGTAATTAGATTTTGACAATCTTTTTTTTAAAAGGGGCATCAACTTTTAAGTGAAATGAAAATGACTGAAATTAGGTGAAAAATTTCCAGATCCTTGAACTGAGCTATACAGTTGCTTAGAAAAATAAGTTTTGGCAGGACAAAAGTAAAATAACAAATGATAGTTCCATAAAATATTGTGTATATGTGAATACCTTCTTTGTAAGTGTATTTCAATTTTGATGATGGATCAGATTCAGAATCACATTCAGATATTTCTCGATTCTTAGAATTTTCTTCCTGGACTTTTTCATCTTCCACAATTATTTCAACTGTTGGAACTTCAACACTGACTTCTGGAACCGACTCTTTTTTTGTTTTTTCCTCCTCTGGTTTTTCTTGTGGTGGGTTTTGTTCAACAGGTTTTTCTTCTACTGGTGTAATTTCTTCTTTCACATGCTATTTTAAAACATGAAAATCATGAAAACAATATGCTTTATGCTTCTAATTTATTCAAATCAATAATATTTCCTATTCTGGGTTAGAAAAAAATGTTTAGAGGAAATATGGCAAATAATAAAATAATTCATGTTTAATATTGTTGAAAGTGGTATTTCTCACACCTTTAACATCTTTTACTGTACATGCAAGTCAATAATCATGATTATGCTGATGGAATCTCAACAAAGGTGACAAAATTTATTAACTTCTATTATCTTTCCTTTTCACTCCTATCAAAGCAGAGTGTAAAGACACTATTTATATATAAGGCCAAATAAAAATATATGTGTGGTTCCAGTAACCCTACCGTCCCTACTTTTTCGGCTTAAAAATAGCCTACCCTAAAGATTTTATTGTCATTTTTCATTAAGCACTGTTAAAGTCAGAATGTTGCTCCCATAGACTCAATGTAAAAAAAAAACAAAATAAAAAAAAATCCCTACCTGCCTACCCTAATTTTTTTTCAGATGTAACTGGAACCACACATACTTTTTTATTTGGCCTAACTACTGAAATACATTTAACATGTACATGTACAATGTACTTTCAAAAGAAAAAGATCATTTACCAAAGAAATCTCATATAATCTTTAACAGTGAAAACTTTGTGTCTTGATGGCATGTTTTTTCCCTGTACTTTTAAGAAATTACTCTTTTCTGGGTTGTGATTTTACAGATATTAAAACGGCTCATGTACATTTGTATTAAAGTGCAGTTGCTTTGTGAGAAAATTACAAGAATGAAACAGGCAACCAACAGCAATTGCTTTTATCATTTCATTAAACTTTAAAGGCCACAGCTACCTTATTTGGGACATGGAAAGTTGAATCTAAACCTCTGACTAAAATATGCCTGATGAATATTATTTTTAGACTTACTGAAACATCCATAAATGCATCCATATCACTACCATCCATTTCCTTCTTGTTCAAATCTTTCAATTTCTTTTTGGAACTTTCTTTTTTGGCTTCTCTTGGAACTGATAAAAGAGTTTAAACATTTCAAGTTATAATTTATGGTGAACCTAAATTAGACCCTTCAGATATGTTCATTGTATGTCAACATCTTTTACTTATTCCATTTCCTGTCAAATATATAGGAGCTTCTTTTTAATTGAAAAGATTATGTCCTTTCGCTGACATTTTGTTTACATGTATTAACAGAGGAAATCTGAATATTTCTTCCTTGTAAAACTTTTCAGGAGTAAACGAAAAATGCAGCAATTTTTTATTGAACAGGGTAAATTTTGCTTAAAATCTCAATCGAATAAAGTCTTTGTTATTTTGCATGTTTTTTTGATTCTGCAAAGGAAAAGGTAAAGTTTTATAAAACTTCAGTGAAAATTTCAAATGAGCAATTCTGCTTTATAGCAGAATAAAACCAACACCAAGTTGGTAAAGAATTAAGACAGACATGTAACAATGATGACCATTTTGCCAATTTTTTAAATGAAAAAAACAAAACAAGAAACTTCATTGTTGTAACATTGTAAAAAAACATGAAGAGTAACTACCCACTGATACATAAACTCTTACTTGATCCCATCATCTAAGCATAAATTTAACTAACCAACTGTTTCTGTAACTGGAGCTGGTTCCCCTATAGCTTTTGGATCTGGTACTGGATCAACAGATGAAGACTCCTCTTTCACTACTTCCTGAATCAACACATTTTCTTCACTTTTGACAACAGGGTTTTGTTTTCTATCTTCAATTTTAACAACACTTTCTTCACTTTTTGTTTTTGAAGGTTCTGAAATAACTTTAGTTTCAACCTTTGCTTCCACTTTAGAGGGAACATTTAAGTCCACTGCATTTACATCCTGACTTCCACTAACTAATTCTTGTGTTGCTTCTCGACTGGAATCTTCACTTATTCCATTTGTTTGTACATTTGACAAAGTATCTACAGAACTGACATTTTCTGGAGTTTCTGATTTAGTCCTTGTAGCTTCTACTACTTCTACATTGTTCTGAGAATGCACATTAGATTTACTAGATGAAAGACTTGGGGCGTTTTCTACAGGCAGCTGAACAGCTGAGACATGTTGTGTATTTACAATTGGTTGTTGTTGTGGCATGATGTTTGCCGCGTTTTCTTCCGTTACAATCGGAGGTTGAGATTGAGGTTCCACCACTGGTGCAGTTTGTACCAATGGTTGTGATTGAACACCTTGTGGTGGAACTTCTGTTGGAAGCATCTGTGCAGGATGCTGTCCTCCTCCTCCTCCAGATCTCATGGTAGCCGCAACCTGAGCTGCAAACTGAGCACAAATAGCACTAGCTTCACCTTCTGGAGGGGAAGTCCCGGGGGCAGGAGGTTCCTAAAAAAAGAGGAATAAATTAAATACAATTCTTAAAGTGTCCGTCAAGGTAATGTTACTGATAAAAAATTAAATGTCTGACACACATGCATGTTGTTACAATGTCGGTCCAAATATTTACACAAGCGAGTGAAAGTTTCAATAAAACTAGAGGCTCTAAAGAGCCTGTGTTGCTCACCTGTATTTACTGATGCTACTGGAATTCATGTAAAATAAGGTTAAAATCATAATTTATAGTATAAGATATCATTAGATACTATATAATATCTAAGATAATAGCAAACCAGGTGCTCCGCAGGGCGCAGCTTTATACGACCGCAGAGGTCGATCCCTGAACAGTTGGGGCAGGTATGGACAAAACATTTAAGCGTGATACAGCTCTGAATTTGGATTGTGATCAAATTTTTGACATTATATGGGTTTTTTACACAAAACAAATGTCAAGATTTTACAAATCAATTAAAGATTTCTTCTTCAAACTTATTTAAATCTAAAATTAAATAGTTGACACAGCATAGGTTTCTGACACAGAATGAATGTGGTCTAATGAACTTAAAATTTTTTTTGCCTTTGAGCAATTCACTATGCTGTTGAATATTAATCCTGTCAAAAAAATGTTTGAAGAAATTTTCTTTTTATTTATGAAATCTGAAATGAGACACAACTTTTAAGCTAAAAATATTTTAGACAAGATAAGGAAAAAAAACTTCATCAGCAACATTTTATATTGGCAAATTTCCAATGAAGTTATTTCCATAAAGTTATTGGCAAATAAAAATAGAAAATGACATCATAGTCATGCTGCAAATGTCCAACATACATTATCTAAAAACATTTTAGATAAGATAAGGAAAAAAAGCTTCATCAGCAACATTTTATATTGGCAAATTTCCAATGAAGTTATTTACATAAAGTTATTGGCAAATAAAAATAGAAAATGACATCAAGTCATGTCTGGCAAACTTCCAACATATATTATCAACTACTATTCTATACAAAGAAAGATAACTCCAATTGAAAATTAATTGCTATTGCACAATATTGTGCAATTAGATATTTCTTGCTATTGTGCAATACTGTGCAATTGAAAATTTCTTGCTATTGCACAATACTTGATATGGAATCCTGATTTGGACCAACTTGAAAACTGGGCCCATAATCAAAAATTAAAGTACATGTTTAGATAAAGCATATCAAATAAGCCCAATAATTTAATTTTTGTTAAAATCAAACTTAATTTAATTTTGGACCCTTTGGACCTTAATGTAGACCAATTTGAAAACTGGACCAAAAATTAAGAATCTACATACACAGTTAGATTTGGCATATCAAAGAACCCATTTATTCAATTTTTGATGAAATCAAACAAAGTTTAATTTTGGACCCCCATTTGGACCAACTTGAAAACTAGGCCAATAATTAACAAGAGTGCACACGCTGAAATGTCTCGCCTTCTATACTAATCATTGATATTATGTTGATAGTCCTAAGTATAAAGCTAAGCTTTATTACAACTGTCACATAAACTTAACATTAACCAAGATAACTAAACAAAGACCAATGAACCTTGAAAAAGAGGTCCAGGTCAGATGAACCATGCCAGGCAGACAGGTACAGCTAACAATGCTTCTATACAACATATATAGTTGACCCATTACTTATAGTTTAAGAAAAATAGACCAAAACACAAAAACTTAACACTGTGCAATGAACCGTGAAAATGAGGTCACGGTTAAATAAAACCTGCTCGACTGACATAAAGATCATAAAATATTTCCATACACCAAATATAGTTGACCTATGGCATATAGCATTAGATAAAAAGACCAAAACTCAAAAACTTAACTTTGACCACTGAACCATGAAAATGAGGTCAAGGTCACACAACATTTGCCCGCTAGACATGTACACTTAACAATCATTCCATACAACAAATATAGTAGACCTATTGCATATGGTATGAGAAAAATAGACCAAAACACAAAAATTTAACTATAACCACTGAACCATGAAAATGAGGTCAAGGTCAGATGACACCTGCCAGTTGGACATGTACACCTTACAGTCCTTCCATACACCGAATATACTAGCCCTATTGCTTATAGTATCTGAGATATGGACTTGACCACCAAAACTTAACCTTGTTCACTGATCCATGAAATGAGGTCGACGTCAAGTGAAAACTGTCTGACAGACATGAGGACCTTGCAAGGTACGCACATATCAAATATAGTTATCCTATTACTTATAATAAGAGAGAATTCAACATTACAAAAAATTTGAACTTTTTTTTCAAGTGGTCACTGAACCATGAAAATGAGGTCAAGGACATTGGACATGTGACTGACGGAAACTTCGTAACATGAAGCATCTATATACAAAGTATGAAGCATCCAGGTCTTCCACCTTCTAAAATATAAAGCTTTTAAGAAGTGAGCTAACACCGCCGCCGTAGCCGCCGCCGGATCACTATCCCTATGTCGAGCTTTCTGCAACAAAAGTTGCAGGCTCGACAAAAATCTAAGTACATTTTTAAATTCAGCATATCAAAGAACCCCAAGGATTCAATTTTTGTTAAAATCAAACTAAGTTTAATTTTGGACCCTTTGGACCTTAATGTAGACCAATTTGAAAACGGGACCAAAAATTAAGAATCTACATACATAGTTAGATTTGGCATATCAAAGAACCCCAATTATTCAATTTTTGATGAAATCACACAAAGTTCAATTTTGGACCCTTTGGTAAATTGGACCCCTTATTCCTAAACTGTTTGGGCCAAAACTCCCAAAATCAAACCCAACCTTCCTTTTATGGTCATAAACCTTGTGTTTAAATTTCATAGATTTCTATTTACTTATACTAAAGTTATGGTGCAAAAACCAAAAATAATGCTTATTTGGGCCCCTTTTTGGCCCCTAATTCATAAACTGTTCTGACCTCAACTCCAAAAATCAATCCCAACCTTCCTTTTGTGGTCATAAACCTTGTGTTTAAATTTCATTGATTTCTATTTACTTATACTAAAGTTATTGTGCGAAAACCAAGAATAATGCTTATTTGGGCCCTTTTTTGGCCCTTAATTCCTAAACTGTTGGAACCAAAACTCCCAAAATCAATCCCAACCGTCCTTTTGTGGTCATAAACCTTGTGTCAAAATTTCATAGATTTCTATTCACTTAAACTAAAGTTATAGTGCGAAAACCAAGAAAATGCTTATTTGGGCCCTTTTTGGCCCCTAATTCCTAAAATGTTGGGACCAAAACTCCAAAAATCAATCCCAACCTTCCTTTTGTGGTCATAAACCTTGTGTTTAAATTTCATAGATTTCTATTTACTTATACTAAAGTTATGGTGCAAAAACCAAAAATAATGCTTATTTGGGCCCCTTTTTGGCCCCTAATTCATAAACTGTTCTGACCTCAACTCCAAAAATCAATCCCAACCTTCCTTTTGTGGTCATAAACCTTGTGTTTAAATTTCATTGATTTCTATTTACTTATACTAAAGTTATTGTGCGAAAACCAAGAATAATGCTTATTTGGGCCCTTTTTTGGCCCTTAATTCCTAAACTGTTGGAACCAAAACTCCCAAAATCAATCCCAACCGTCCTTTTGTGGTCATAAACCTTGTGTCAAAATTTCATAGATTTCTATTCACTTAAACTAAAGTTATAGTGCGAAAACCAAGAAAATGCTTATTTGGGCCCTTTTTGGCCCCTAATTCCTAAAATGTTGGGACCAAAACTCCAAAAATCAATCCCAACCTTCCTTTTGTGGTCATAAACCTTGTGTTAAAATTTCATTGATTTCTATTCACTTTTACTAAAGTTAGAGTGCGAAAACTAAAAGTATTCGGACGACGACGACGCAAGACAACGTGATAGCAAGATACGACCAAAAAATTAAAATTTTTGCGGTCGTATAAAAACTGCAAAATTTCCATAAAATTACGAACTCAGGGGCAGCAACCCAACAACTGGTTGTCCGATTTGTCTGAAAATTTCAGGGCAGATATATCTAAATCTGATGAACATTTTTGCCACCAGTCAGATTTGCTCTAAATGCTTCAGTTTCAGAGATATAAACCAAAAACTGCAATTTACCCTATGTACTATTTTAGCCATGTCTGCCATCTTGGTTTGCGTACAGGGTCATCGGACACATTTTTTAAACTAGATACTCTTATGCAGGCCTGGGGTAATGGTAATTTGTAATTGTAATGCATTGTAATATTACATTTTTTTTATGTAATGCAAAGTAATTTGTAATGCACATTTTCTGCATTACAATTACATGTAATGTAATGATTACTTTAGTTAAAAATCAATGTAATGCCTCCATTACTGTACATTACTTTTCATTACAAATTTGTAAAATACATGAAATTGAAGAATATTGTAAAATAAAAATAAAATATTAACAAAAACAAAAGAAAGTATTGAATAAAATTATTGTTACAGTTAATTACTGTATTAAATAAATTGCATCAAACTTAAAACACATATTGTGGTAAGAAATATAAAATTGTTAAAATCATGAAGTCTTAATCTTGGTTTCTGATTTTTGTATAAAAAGATATTGGGAATATTTTGGTGTTTGGTGGTCTATGAAAAATCTTCTAAAAAAAATATTAAACAAACTATAAAGATGGATAGAAAAAATATGAAGATGAAACTTTTATAATTCTATACATGTATTTCAATGAAAGATTGAATTTGTCAATCAACATTTTTGCACCAAACTGAGGTTTGGGTCCTGTGTTGTTATTTCACCTAATTAATATCAAAATGTTTTTATTGCAATCAAATCTTCTCAACTTATGTTTGTCCTCACAGAGCCCTTAGGCATTTAACAAGATAATCCTTTAATGACACATTTATTATATCCCTTTGAAATCCCTTTTTGATGTCTTAATGATTAAGTGATCAATGATAGAAACAAAATTATATGATAATTTATTTATTTTTCACCACCGAAGAAACTTAAATTACTTTTTCAGTTTCATGCCTCCTACTACTCCAACGAAGAGTAGACACAGGTTTGGTGCAGTACATGATTTTGACATTTACTTGTCAGAGCCATGTGAAGAAATGTCAATCAATTTACTGGAATTCTTGAGGTCAAATTCAGTGCATCTTTCTTGAGCTAATACAGCTATATCAAGTATTTAGCCATTTCCTCCACATCAGCTCCTGTTGAAAGGCTTTTTAGTATTAATTGCCGGAAAGGTGTACAGACCTGATTTGAAGTCTATGTCTATAACACTGTATATATATGTACATAAACATGTATCCAGTAATAATTTCTTATAAAAATCTGTTTATGAAATGTTTTTAGTTTTTATATTGAAAAAGTAATGTGTAATGTAATGCATTACACAGGCAAAGTAATTGTAATGTAATACATTACATGTGAGAAAAAATAAGAGTCTTATGATGATTGTGGACAAGTTTAGTTACATTTTGTCTTAAAAGTTTCAGGAGAAGATTTTTGTAAAAGATTACAAAATTTATAAGAAAAATTGGGTCACCAAACACATTTTTCAAACTAGGTACCCAAATGATGATTGTGGCCAAGTTTGGTTTAATTTGGCCCAGTAGTTTCAGATGAGAAGATTTTTGTAAAAGTTTACGGAAGACGGACACCAAGTGATGAGAAAAGCTCACTTGGCCCAAGGGCCAGGTGAGCTAAAAATATATGAACGGACTTATACAGGTATTCTGAAGCATAGTATTTGCTTTTTGATACGCAAACATGTTATTGAGGACTGGAACAAAAGTAAATGAAAAATTTAGTTCCCAGGCAAGGTAATGGGGAAAATACTCTTTAAAGAATAGCAAGTGAACCATTTCAAAGTATGACAGTCTTCACGACGAGTGGCAGCCCAGGCAGCCCAGGCTGGTAAAATTGCTCTCGGGCCTGTAAAAATCAGACCTGCAGGCCAACAGAATCTAACTAAAAAATTTCAAAAATTGAGCTGCAGGCCTGTAGATTTAGCAGTTCAGCGTGAAGACTGGACTATGTGCCAGCTTTCTGTTATGTTTCAATGAACTTATTTGAAATTACACAACAGTGTTTTCGTTGATTCTCACCTGTCAATCAGACATCACAATACTTTAAACAGTATTTGTAATTTCCTTGACCCAGCCAATTTAATTACATGACAGATATTCAGTCTTCCTAATACACATGCAATTCATTTAACTCATTTATTTAATACAATATTTTAAATATTAATGTGAAATTAAAACACTACAATTTGATTAATTTTAAGACTTACCTCGATACTCTCATTAGGAGTTTGTCCTCTTGACCCTGACCCCGACCCTGTGGTGGATCCAGGTGTTGTTGATCTTGCAGACATAACATCACTAATTATATCTTTCCCAGTATTGGGGTCAACTATGGACAAAATCTTTCTCTCTCTTTTCTGTATTACAGGTTGTGGAGCAGTCATCCCTGGTGCTGACGGAGGTCTCTGTGTTGGTAATGGGTACATTGTCATTGTGTTTTGATATGAAGTCGGTGGCATGCCACTATACCCTCCTGAACTTACTGTTTGCTGTGTAGGCATATTGTATGGTGGTTGGGGAGCTGGCATTCTCTGACCACCAGGAAGTTGCTGAAATAGTTTAAACATTAGAATATTAACTATGATATAATATGAGATGTAATGTCACAGAATTTAAATGAACTGTTGACATATGTTTCACTTATATTATATTCGAATAAGTAATAATTTTGTTGAAAATTAAATTGCATTACGTTAACATGTAATCAATGTAAAAATTTCAATCAATGTACTTAAGGATGTTTGCTTGTCATGTTTTGGAATTTTTGTCAGATTTTCGGAATCCTCTGGTTTTATCCATTTGAATGCCTTAAAAAAATTTGCCCATGGACCCAAATTTTTCTTTTCATAAATCTTTTACATGTATAATCATAAGCCATTTGTAAAAGACTTATAAAATCTTATTTATTTTATAATAGTTTTTAGAACTTACTGGTCAATGATAAAGCTATGAAAAATCAAGAGAGAACATTTTCCTGCCAAAATTCCAATGGCTAATATCTCAAAAAAAGCACATTGATCCCTATTTTTTTTTTGCTTTTTTAATTCCACAATTAATCCCCTATCAATATATACTAGTTTTATGGAAAGTTATTTATTTTGAAACTGAGCAGCAAACATCCTTAAGACTGAGTTAAAGTTCAAATAATGTCCATATAAACCAGATACACCATTGCTCATACAACCCTATTCTCAATCTGTTACTTCCAAAAGATGATTCCCTTTAAAGTTAAACTTTCTTATCTTTAACTTCAACATGTAAACTTGACACAAATTTCAAGGTCAAATTCGTCATGACCGAGGGTGTACATGTGGGCAAAATAAGCTTCATGGAAATGTTAATACAACTGCATTCCAAATATCATGGACTTATCATTTGTGGTTTCCTTTTAATGACCCAATAAAAAACTGGAGCAATTGTATAAAATATATTGAAAACTGATCATGTCATTCATCACATTAACATTTTATCAAGTTGTATTGAACATTATTATCATACTTGACTTTTTATACTAATGTATGCTATGTATATGTTTGCAATTTGTTTGATTTTTATGATGAGGGCCTCAGGTTATATATCTAACTGTGTAAACCTCTTAAAATAGTCTTGTTGTTGTTATTAAAATGTTTGTGGGAGGGTAGGAAAGGACTTTCAAATTATTCTTGCAACCAAGAACTTTTTTTTAGATAATTTTGAATAATGGCAATAGACACGTACTGAAAAAAAGATCCATGACTAACAATCAATAATTAAACTTCTCTTCCTACCCTCCCACATAATAAAGTCATACATTTTAATGGAACCACATGAACAAGTAGATAATCTGAATCTCATCTTTTCACTTCACATTCACCAACAAAATGGGACATAGATTCGGTGACCACTTTCAAACAGAACACAATTGGTTTAAAAAATAATGGAAGAATTTTAATGGGAAAATGTTATAACCAGACACTGACAATTCACATCCAAGAAATAACTTATAGGCAAGCTCAAAATTGTGGCAAGTTTAGTTTTGAGACATATGGATACAACATAACACAGATTATAGAATTCCCTTTTCAAACTTGTTCTGTAAGCACTTCTGTAAATTCAGAAATTATTGTGTTCCTAATATTGTGATTTATGAAGAATGAACAAAAATTTGATTTTTATCATCAGTTATTGGGAAAAGCTACTTTACTGATGTATGTTGTTTGATAAAATAATGCAAGCTATTATCAGGATACTCGAAAAGAAGCTTTATGAATTTATAGCATCTAATATTTACAGGTCCCAAGTCAGGAGCCTGTAATTCAGTGGTTGTCGTTTGTTGATGTGTTACATGTTTGTTTTTCAATCATTTTTGTACATAAATTAGGCTGTTAGTTTTTTAGTTTGAATTGTTTTACATTTGTCATTTCGGGCATTTTATGGCAGACTATGCGGTATGGGCTTTGTTCATTGTTGAAGGCCATACAGTGACCTATAGTTGTAAATTCTGTGTCATTTGGTCTCTTGTGGAGAGTTGTCTCATTAGCAATCATTCCACATCTTTTTTTTTTAAGTATTATAATGTTATTTCTACATAAATCTTACCATCATTGGCTGCATTTGTCCTCCAGGCTGAGACTGAACAATAATCTGTGTTCCATAACTATTCATGTTAGTACTTGGAGGCATGAACATAACTGTTGGATACATCTGACTCTGTCCTTGTCCTGGCATCTGCATCCTCTGCTGTTGTGGAGGCTGCATAGGCCGTTGTGGGTAAAAGGGCTGAAATAATAAACAATGTTAATGATAAACAAGAGTGGACAAATTGAAATGATTGGTCTGTTTTACAGATTATTGTATGAATATTGTCAAGAAGAGGTTTTATATAATGCACAAACTTGTGAATGCAAAATATCTTCTTTTTGGAATAATATTTACCAATTTGCATGACATAAACCTTTGATTCAGATTGTACAAAAATGATTACGAGGAATAATTAGTTCAAGGTCATAATTCATGTACATGTATTAAACTTCAAACTTGTAATCTTGCATAGTAATTTTCTGTAAAATTAAGATATTTTACCTTGAATTAAAAAGATGCCCAAAAGCATAAAAGCAATTTAATTAATGTAGAGCAGACCATGTAAGGAACTATGCTGTAAGCTACAAATGTATATACATACTGCTGGTGTCCTTTGTTGTTGTTGTTGATACATGTTTTGTTGCTGAGCCAGGGCTTGGCCTTGTACCAACTGTTGATTATTCAATTGTTTACTTATATCATGGGGATAGTTCTGTTGTGGGTTCACCTGTTGTTGAAGAAATTGCTGTAAAAAAGTAGATACCCATTTTATCATTTGGTCTCTGGTGGAGAGTTATCTCATACATGATATCACATGTTATTTTTTTCATATTTTCCCATCATGCAGTATCAAATAGATTAGACAACTGAAATTTATATCCAAGATGTTAATTAAGAGCTTCCCAATATAAGTGCATATTTTTCCAATTTTTATGCACAGTACAACTTACAATTCACACATGAGCAAAAAAAGGTAATCGTATCATTTAGTACAAATATTACATATAAATATATTCTGCCAAATCTTGAATATTTAATCAAGTGTTAAACATCAATGGCAAAATAGTACATAAAAATTATAATAAATACAAATAATAAGTCATGTTGTTCAATGCTTCTCTTACGAAAAAATACATTTTTTTTGCATTGAGTGTGTAAGTAAAAGTAATATCTTTAGCTAGCTTGCTTGCTCCAGTCTTCATGCTAAACATTTGAATCCACAAGCCTGAAGCTCAATTTTAACAAATTTTTAGTTGGATTTTGTTGGTGTGAAGAGAAGAATTTCACAAGCCATTGCTGTAGGACTTGTGGTTAAGCGTGAAGTCATAATTAGTTAAGATATACTACCCTCCTTTAGAAGTAGCTGTGTCCTACAGACAGATTGGTTATATGTCGGACTAGTCTACTCTTAAAGAAGGGTGGTTTACCTAACCTAATAATGGCTATGGTTCAGCTAGCAAGCAAGCTAACCAAAGTTGTTACCTTTACCTACTTACTCAATGCAATCAGCTCTTAACAAAATATACACATCGATACATACCTGTTGCACCTGTTGTGGATTAAAATACCCTCCTTGAGAAATGTAAAACTGTGGCTGCTGTTGTACTTGCTCCTCTTGTGGTACCCCTAAAACAAATCATGCCTTAACATTATTTCATTGGTCTTTTGGACAATGTCTGCGAGACATACAAGTATCACAAACTGTAAGGGGTCATTCCTCATGTGTAAATACACACATATTCTATGTATGTAGCAGAATCTTGAACAACTTTAGAATCAATTGGCCCTGGGCATGAAGTTCAATTTATTGGCCTATAGAGATTTTTTTAATCCTGAGCTGGTGGGTATGTGGTACATGTAACTCAGAAGACAGACGTAAACTTTTTTTTTAACAGTCAATTTTCTCCCCATAACATCTTTGTGGTATGGATGTCCTATCAGTCTAGCTGTGCCAAAGGATAAATCATTAACAAACGATCATCATGTTTTACATGAAACAACTAATTTTGCTTAAAATCTGAATCTGATGATGTACACTGGTGTTACAATGCATTGAAGTGAACAAAAGTATGCCTTGATTTGCTTGCACAAAAAGTTGTTCCTTAGAAATAATATGATTTTAGTCTACAAAGTCGATCATACATGCTTCCATTATTTAAAAAAAAAAAATAGTTGTCTGTCTTATAAAAGATCAAAATGGAAAATTACAGATACCGAGAGTGAGCTGAAATACCCAGGTGACAACATAAAGCTTTTGACAGTTGGGGAGCAAAGTAACAAATTGATGGAAAGGTTACTTCTTCAGCCTAGTTACTCAGGAGCACAAGACCAGATACTACAAAACATAAACCCATATTACCCCCACAAGAATGAAATACAATGTGAAAATATTCATTTAAAGCAGATCCTATAATAAGCATGCAGCCTAACTGTACCATAAACATATATACTTACAATTGTTAAAATTTGGTGTTCCTCTTGGACTGTACAAGGTTAAGGAAAAGGACTATGAGTTTAAATATTTAAATCTTCCCATTTCTAGGCTAGCACAACAAAGCTTTTAATTTGCAACCTGGTACCCGCAACATAATACAAGTTCTTAATCTAGAATAGTATATCTCTGACACCCTACCATACAAGGAACAAAGGGAATAAACTTACCCTTTTTACTGACACAATTTCCCATAAAGCATGAGCTACAAAAGGGAATAGGTTTAAGAATCATATCGCTTTTTAAATACATTTGCAGATGTGCATATACCTTATTTTTAACTATTATTGACGTGGAAATACCTGTTATGTAGTTGCATTAATTCACATGGACATATCATCTTTACACTTTGTAGATATTATTTCTTGAACTAAAACATTGAATGAATAAGGTTGGATCTAACATTAAAATGGCATTTTTTTCTCTTCAGATTAAAGAACACAAACTAAATCTTGGCCAAGGGTTTTAAAGCTGACATGGTAACAAATGTGAACAGTTTTTAATGTTCCATCAATCAGCAATAATCTGGTGGGACAGTTTCATGTACTAAATAAGGTCAACCAAAAAAATTAAGATTTTAAAAACTGCCCGAAACTGGTTTCAAGAGGCTGGATATCAGATTTTTTTTAACAAAATAACCAATAGCTCATTTTTTAAATTACATGTGTGTATGTACATTAAAAATAAGTTGGTAAGATTGGTTAGATTCGTAACAGGAAATGTTAAACACGATTTTTACTTCCATAAGATGCAACTTCAAATTACCTTAACATTACATACATGTAGATATGCCACTCAATAGAATTTTAAAAAAAAAGTAGTCTCCAAATTGAAAGCTTATTTTTACCTTATCATAATGTGACAATGTCTAAAAATAAATCTTGACATTGTACTTTCTGAAAATGCCTGTTTTTCCAATAAAATACCCTGAACACAGATCTATACAAATATAGGTCAGATTGAGGTTAAAATATGTAACAACAAAAATACTCATAAAAGAAAAAGAAAAATCTCTGCTACTGGTATAAAGAAAATATATCATAAAACCATAACTGGAAGTAACAAACAAATGTAAAATTAATAAGGCATCATAAACAACAAAACAAGAATTCTTACTTTCTTTCTGGAAATTGATCATATCTATTAATCAGTGTTGCTTTTCATTATATTCAGCTTCCATTGTATGTTATTATTTTCACTTTTGTTCATCATTATAACAAAGACTATTGTGTATCTACTAATAATTTGTGTATTTGGCAAATATCCAATATCTGACAAATATTACACATCACCACATGTCAATAATCCTAAATATCATTTAAGGGTTATTTTAGAGAAAATTCACAAGAAACATTCCAAAATTTCCAAATTCATTTTGATATTTAACTAAACACTGTTGATAATACACTGTAACACTGTTTCGTGTTTTCATCTTTTCCATGATGTCGTAATTAATGTCATGTGATATGTGCACGCTCAAAGAATGTGGTTCCTCGTTCGAAAAGCCCCGCCTTCATAACGAGCTGTCGGAACATTATGTTACAGAAAAAAACAAAACAAACAACAAAAAAACAATTTTAAATCAGATGTGCAATCAATAGTTCAATAAACTTGGATATTTCTCACACAAGTTGTCCCGAAAATTGCAAACGTGACAGGACGAAAAACCGGCATCTGTTCTCGTGCAAACTGACATGAAATAAAATGAATTAACCCAAGTAGTACATAAAATAAATTGTTGACTATGCATAAAAAGGATACGTTACACTTCTTTGCTGTGTATGTCCTGTTATTTGAGATGGTGTAGGTGATTTCACTTTTGGTACATTCGACATTTCATTCAACGTGAAAAGGAAGCGGTTTAGTCCTGGAAAAGGACCCTTCCGATGCTTGTTTCCCAAGCTCTGTCTCCTACATAAATTGAAACAAAATCATTTTTGTTAGAGTTCGTGTATTCAATTTTCATACTCACTAGTTTTTAGATTATTATGATGGTCAGATAATCAACGATGGCATAAGATTGTAGTCATGTAAATAAGTATGGCTACCTTGTTAAGGGTCTGCAAGGAGACGTAGCTCGGCTATTTCCGGTTACTTTACGGAGGTTACCGGCAAGGGTCAAAGGTTACCATAAATTCTGTTGTTTGAAGTTGCAACTAGTCAGTGTTTTTTTTTTAAATTCCGGATTTAAAGTATTTAATAATAACAGAAGGTAATCTGAGTTTCTTTGTCATGATCTTTTGACATCAGTGACAAAGGATGAAGGTAAAGAGAAATCGTTGAAACGTTAAAAAGGTTGAGTGCAAGAAAAAGGGGGGTATTTGGTACACTCACAATCACAAGACAGTAAACATTCGCATTAAAAAAAAATAAAAATGAAAATATCAGTATAAAAACGTTAAATATTGAATAAGAATGCGAAGTCATATGTTATAGGACTAACCCGTGTTAAGAGAGAGCCATATTTCTTGCACATCTAGAATTTTTCGTAAGTGGGGGCCACTGGCTGCTTAAGAGGGGGCCCCACGATACACCTTATCGCTATTTGTCATCCATTACTGGATATCACATAGGTTCCCGTAAAATATTCACGTCATAAAACAAAATATCTGAGCCACAATCGAAAAGTGATTGTTGTTGACGTCAAAGTTCAAGCGGCTGGGTCAGCCGGGAATAGCGTTAAGGTGTATTCCCTATATAATCAACCAAATTTTTTCTCAAAAGGGGGAGCCACACTGGCCCCCCTCTAAATCCGCCTCTGCATAAAAGACACTCTTGTAGATTTCCTAAAAAAAGAGTAGCACTCACACCGGCAAAGTGGCGAGGGACTAATATAAGTTGCAATTACTTAAGATCCAATTATTATGTGTGATTTGGTGTCTATGTTGCAAGTTGTTGATTTGTTGATACTGAGTTAAAGATGTATGTATACATGTGTATATATATATATAAATATATGAAGTGCCTAGAAAATCAACCTAACAATGTTCATGATGTTACAGTAGATTTGATTCTTTTCTTCCTCCCCAGCCGGGGCTGGAACCTGTACTTTTCACTTCATACTTCTATGACAACACCGCCTAGCATTTTTGTATAGCCTAGTTGGTTCAGTGGTCTTAGAGCGTTGCATAGTGCAAGGCGATTTGGTGCCACAATATCTCATGAGTTTGAATCACGGCAAGGGAAGAACAAGAAATTTGCAAAAGCAAATTTACAAATCTAACATTGGTTAGGCTAATATTTAGACAAATTATATATATAAATTAAAATATATATATCACAAATGGTTGTTATTTTATTACAATCATGACAATATTAAACCATTCATTGTTAAAGATTTCAGCAAGGGTATTAGCTGCTTCTTAAAATACATGTAATTGCATAGTTTATACTTTTATAAATAGGTTGTGACTGTCTTTATCATTAGGTCCATTAATAATAAGAATTTTTTTTTTAACATGGGACAAGGATTTAGAAAAAAAATTGTGCATTACTAAACATGCTAGAGTACTACTAAAATTTTCCTGCTTAAAACTTCAAACTCTCCAACACTGTTTGGTAAAATCAAGGAATTGTATGTTAAGAATTCAAAGTAAATACAGCTTATATTAATAGTCACTTCTCACAGAGCAATTATCCATGTCTGTCTCGTCAGAACTATAATTATATTAAGAAACAAAATAATGACAGAGGTCCTGTCATGTGTTTTGGTCAGAGATTTTGACTTTTCAAGATTTCATTTCAAGATTTCATTTCAATGCATTTTCAACTTTGTATTTAATATATTTTCTTAGAATATAGGTGAATATTGTCGTCAGTAAATTTTAAGATTGCATATACTTGCATTGTTAATTTTCAAACTTTTCACACAGCTGAGACCAGCTAACGACAGTTAAAAAAAATTGTAAAGAGAAAAAAACTCGGTTTCACTATGATTAATGTTGTTTTTCAGTCTGATTAAATATTTTTTAGAAATTGTAATTTTTTTAATGACCTTGACTGGCTATACAGCCCTCAGGACTATTGCAGCAGCCTCTCTATATATATATATATATACTCTTTTAAATATGTTAGCCTGGAACTATATGGTCAATATTATACAGTACTTCACAGTTTCCATTTGGCCAATCTTGAAATAACTTAAAATTTCACAGTATGACGACTAATGCAGGACACAAATTTCAGAGATACAATTAGAACAATTAACCAAATATATTTTAGCAGGCAATTAATGAATGGGTATTATTGATTTTAATATTTTATCAGTGTAAGATCTCCAGGAAGTATATTTGCAGTCCCCATGGGGCAGGGAACTGACAGAAGTGTCATGTTGAGGACATACTTAGCATGAGGATAGCTTATTACATAAGGTCATGACCCCTGGCATGGAGATTATTTATTATGTAAAATTCGATTACATGGTTTGTTATTTTATTGACCTGGAAGGGGTCATATTTCATAACTGTCTTCACTAGACCATTAAACTGGTTTTGTAACTGGTTTTCTTGAAATAATCTATATTGTCATATTTTTCATATTAGAGTTGATGACATATGATTTTTTTAGATCTTAAAGTAGATATATTGATTTCAAGGGGAAAATGGATGACATGCATTAAAATTTGAGGAAATGTTAGCATGCTGTTTTATGATTTAAAAGGAGAAAACCTTCTAAGTAAATAGTGTCTTTTGCATTATATATAAAAAAAAAAAAAAACATATAAATTACTGACATTATGATCTGTTTAATTTTTTTAGGGGTAAATTCCTTCAAAAGTTAAAATAGTAGCTAACTTTACTTAAAGATATAAAAAATGCATAATCAATGTTTTTGTCTCTAAAGATGTTTA
The DNA here is from genome assembly GCA_037788925.1 of Mytilus galloprovincialis. Classification (NCBI taxonomy): domain Eukaryota; kingdom Metazoa; phylum Mollusca; class Bivalvia; order Mytilida; family Mytilidae; genus Mytilus; species Mytilus galloprovincialis. The sequence goes on along the minus strand of CM075342.1, from coordinate 43,859,974 downwards.
TTCGTATCATATCAGTATCAAAAGAAAAAATAAATAAAACAGCATAAACTTAAAGTATTTAAAAAATATTTCCCAATATTATATAATTTTCAAGTGATTAAAAATAATAACTACCATTGGATTGTTAAAGATCTCAATTTAGCAACCAGACCAGTATATTTATACATGTGTGAACAGGCTTTTGAAATAACCCTACAACAATTTTTTGTTAGATAATTTAGAACATTTTTTGCATAATGACCTGAATACTATTATTTAATTGTGACCTTTTAGGTCAATGGTAAGTTAAATAAAGGACATTATATAGATGTACGGTAATAAATTACCTAAATATTTTGTTATTGATTGAAATTGACCACAGGTACTATATGCATAATGTGTATATATTTATATATGTACTGTTTTATAAAATAGATATATATATAAATGTGCGTAAATACATTTATCATATGTTAAGTAGTAAATACAGTAGTTTTGAATATTTGATAAATAGCCTGCTGTTTAATACATATCGCGCAACTTTGATGCCCACCCTTTATCACATCCCTACCCTTTATCGCATACCCTTTATCACACCCCTACCCTTTATCGCATACCCTTTATCACACCTTTACCCTTTATCACACCCCTACTTCCTTTTTTTTTTTTTTTACGGTCAGTTTTTATTTATTTATTTTTATTCTATTTTTTGCTTAAGAAACTATTTTTCCTCAAAATAAGTACGGTCATTCGGGCGTGACGCAATTTATTGAATGACGTCATTGTTTGGTATGTACATGTGACGTCAAGAACGTCAAGTTTTAATATTTTTTGGCACACTAAATGCAACTATAAAAAATACAAAACACACGAAAAAATACAATAATAAACAAAATATTTTTAAAACAACAGCACACAAATTGTAAGGTAACCCAGATGCGTTGGATAAGCAGTTCTTTTAAGGCTTTTAAAACAAGACAAAAGTAGAACTGAAGGTAACCCAGTGAACAGTTCATATAATATAACTCTCCTGTTGAAATATATGATAAAGCGTATAAAACATGGCAAAATCCGTATCACATGCCATATCACCCTCAACCAATATCATCCCTCGGGCCTAAAGGCCCTTGGGCTGATATTGGTGTCTCAGGATGATACGACATATGATACAGATTTTGCCATGTATTATTCTCTATGCATCTACACTTTGACATATCTAATACCAAATCAAGAATATACTTAAAAGGAAAATGACAAAGTTTTGTTGTATTTTTGTTCTTTTTTTTTTTAAATATGGTGTAAGACAGTAAGAGCCAGTGAATTATCAAAATGAAGCATTATTTAAATAAAATTGAGAATGGAAATGGGGAATGTGCCAAAGAGACAACAACCCGACCATAGAAAAAAACAACAGCAGAAGGTCACCAACAGGTCTTCAATGTAGCGAGAAATTCCCGCACCCGGAGGCTTTACACAGAAATTTCTGACTAATCCCAAGACTAGTGCTGATGAAAGGTCTAAGATTTCTCCTACCTTCTCTCTCTACTTAAGTCTTACTTCAAGAGTTATGGGGATTTTCACTGTAAATTTTTGTTTCACAAACCCCATTGTTATGACTTTTTAGGTTACCATTTAGTCAGTCTCACATGTCTCAGCCAAGTCAGTCAGTTGTGGAATACATTCTTACATATATATATTCATCAATATTTATTATACATCTGCATTGACATCTATTATCGCTATTTTGTGCATTTTTCCTTTGATATCATCTTTTTTTGTGATAATTCTTCATATCATGCTACTAACTCGCTTGAGATGGAAAATTATCGCTAGAAACTAAGGAGGCATGTGGCGTTACTAATGAAATTGACATGAAATTGACAACATCGTGATAGGTAAAATAGCGATAAACAGATTATCATTTATCCCAGCTCAAGCGAGAAAAACAATCTCGTTGAGATGATCAACGATAATCTATAATTCTCTCAACTGAATGCACGACAAGAAGATGTTGTTTGAAAGCCAACTCTCCATCCAAGTCTCAATTTGTAAAAGAAAACCATTATAGGTCAAGGTACGATCTTCAACACAGAGCCTTGGCTCACACTAAACAGTAAGCTATAAAGGGCCTCAAAAATTACAAGTGTACAACCATTTAAACGGGTAAACTAACAGAATCTTGTGTAAAAATAAACAAAAACGAGAAACACAAACGACAACTACTGAATATCAGGTCCCTGACTTGGGACAGCTGCAAACAAATGCAACAGGTTTAAACGTTTTAATTAGTACCAACCTTCACCCTTACCCGCAACAATAGTTGAACATCACAACATAGAAAACACACTATAAAATATCAATTGAAATGGCTAAACATGCATTTTAATGTGTACATGATTTAGTAGCCATTTCAATCAAGTTGTTAGATATAAATGATAATCTGTTTTTAATTTTTTTATTACACAGTTAATGGTGGATATAAAACCATGCTAATCTGAAAACTGTGATTGAATTAAGACTGTAGTTGCCAATTTGCCAGTTGACATTGCAAGGTAATATTTTTATACCTTGCTAAAAATGTTGGTTAAGCATAAAAGCTTGTGTTTATATATAATTTTTTTCAAGTATGGTATTTTTTTCATGTAATATAGAAATAAAGAAGATTTAGTTTGATTATCAGCAACACACATTTCCTCCAGAACCAACGAAAACAAGTTAATAACTTTAGGTCAACATACAGTCTTCAACAATGAGCAAAACAAATACTGCATAGCAAGCTATACAAGGTTCTGAAATAACAAATATAAAACAATTCAAACATTAAAATAAATGGCCTAATTTACAAATTTACATTGCTGTCTGAACATCTCAATTTGTCAACTCTTTTAAGGCCCTGACCACTAGCTTGTCCAGCTACTTTGAATTAATTAGCAATGTTGCTGTCCATCAGATTTTCAGTTCTGAATTTTTAAGCAGAAAGGCTAGACATATCTCTGTGTCAACTATATATACTTCAGAGAAGAATTCATACAGGAACTTCATGACCAGTTCATGAAGTTACTGAAAAAATATAAAGAAAAGATGATGTGATATGAGTGATAAGGAGGTTGAACGTGTACAATTTTAAAATTATTTAAATAAATGTCTTATTTCAACCACTGTCTGCTTTCTTTAAAAAAAAACTTTTGAGAATGTAGGTTACTCTTTTGTGTATAAGTATAAGGCTGTAAATGCTTAGATATTATATCGAATATGAAACAATTTTTTTGTGAAAATACATGCATGATTATCTGCTTTTAATAAATTTATGCTTATTTCAGGCATTGTTAAACATGCCACATTTGTATCCATGGTTATTTGGAGGTCATCACTATGACAGGATACATAACCTCACGAAAGGTAACTGTAGTGATGGAGTACAATGGTTGTATGTGTTACTTGGTGACTGTGTGACAAATTCAAATGAATATGCATCTGATATTTTTGGATTGCTGTCCATTGCATTATGGGTATTTGTTAGTACACCGTAAGTATAAACTGAGTTCAGAATTAAGATTAACTTTTCACATAAGATTTTATTTGTCTGCCAGTGCCAATAAAATATTTCAACCAAATATGGTTAACACGCAGGTTTATTTAGATGTGAATGAGTAATAGTTTATTTATAATTTATTTGAATATCATTGGCTATCTAATAAACTGTGGTGTAATGAGTTTTATATGTGATTAATTTAACATGCTATTTTTCTTAAAAATGAAAGAGTATTGTGATGCATTGCTATTGCTTTTGCTATCCTATATAATGCTATTGCTATTGCTTATGCTTATGATAATGCTATTCTTTGCTACTGCTATTCTGTCCTATTGCTATTGCTACTACTATTGATATTCTATCCTATTGCTTATATGCTTTTGCAAGTCTTTCCCATTGCTATTGCTTTTGCTATTCTTTCCTATTGCTTTTGCTATTCTTTCCCATTGCTATTGATACTTCTATTCTTTCCTATTGCTATTGCTATTGCTATTGCTCTTGCTACTGCTCTTGCTACTGCTCTTGCTATTGCTCTTGCTACGTGTATGCTTTCCTTTTGCTATTCTATTCTTTCCTATTGCTTTTGCTATTGCTATTGCTCTTGTTACTGCTCTTGCTATTGCTCTTGCTACGTGTATGCTTTCCTTTTGCTATTCTATTGAATTGCTTTTGCTATTCTATTCTTTCCTATTGCTTTTGCTATTGCTATTCTATCCCATTGCAAATGCTTTTGCTATTCTATCCTATTGCTATTCTATTCTATCATATTGCTTTTGCTATTCTATTCTTTCCTATTGCTATTCATATCTTTCAAATTGCTTTTGCTATTGCTATTCTATAATTTTGCTATTGCTATTCTTTTCTATCCTATTGCTATTCTATCCTTTTGCTATTTATCCTATTGCTATTGCTATTCTATCCTATGCTACAGTAAGCACATTATAATGATAATTCAAACAATTAAATACCTCATGTTTAACCCCAAAAGTGTGTTGTCTGTCTCTCTTCAACTTTTTCCATTGACAAAAAAATAGGTACAGAGATATCTACATTGGTACAAGTAGATGTATCAGATTTATCCAATCTTGATAGTTAGTCATAAGAAACCTCAAATCAAAAAAAATAATGCATATGTTTTTATATAACTCAATGGATAGTTTTCATTATAAAACTTATGCACATATACTTTTTTCTGAAGAAAATTCTTTAATTGATTCATAGTTAGAAGAAGTTTACTTTATTTTAATTGCTTTCTTCCAGGAAGCAATTCCCCCGACATATTTTCCGTATGCAAAGTGACCTCAGTGTGACCCATCTCGTAAAAATCCGGTGATCACAATACGCATAGATGTCCTTAAAATAAGCTATTATCTGAATTTACATGTTAAACACGTGCTCAATTTCCATGCTTTTTGTTGATTTTTTGTCGATTGTTGACAAACTGGTGACAATCGTTAAACTTCGGCTTCAAAACACGAACTTTAATTACCTGCCATATTTTCACAACAACACTGACCGATTGAAAAAATTGACGATTATACGAAATTTACATGAAAAAAATGATAAATTCATGCACAGAAGACTAAGTTTATGATGTTTGTATGCATTGGTTCAAGAAATGGAAGAACATTATTTTTCACCAGTCACTCGTTTCTTATGACTTTAAAGTATCATATATTAAAGTAAATTTTGAGTCTGAGAAATTCAATAATTTAACTACCAATTATCCATATGTAAATATTTAAAAATCTGTTTCTTTAAGAAGATTATCAAATTAATTTTCATTTTTGATAAACAAAAATTCCATTTGAGTTCCTCCCATAGTCCAGATTTCTACGTCATGCAACTTTAAAGTTGTCAATTAAGACTCATCCAGACAGCTGATAAAGGTTGTGACCTTTTAACTTAGCCCAATCATCTACTGAGATCATCGGCAATAACACATTGATTTCATATTTTTAATCAATGGGTCCAAGGAGGATAAATTGCCAAGAATTAAAAAAAATATTTTAGAATGATAAGAGTAGGAAAAATTGTATATCATAAAGACACATGTCTTTTGTAAAGACAGTTTGTTGATCGACCTTTAGATATTTTTTAGATTAATTTTATGGTTTGGGTTGCTGTCTTATTGATATCTCATTTGATTCTTTAATAAGTTTTGAATTCCAACATTTAATATTACACATGTATAATTTTAATTGCAGTCAAATGGTCAGCAATTGCAGAAATATCCAAGGTGTTGCTGGAATATCAGTATTCCTCATAACCCAGTGGACATTAGGGGACACCACCAATCTGATTGGAAGCATATTGACCGGTCAGATGCCATTACAAGTATGTTTAATGGACCCAAATGTAGACTGCATTACTCAATAGTTATCAAAGCTACCAGGATTATAATTTAAACCGCAGACACGCGTTTCGTCTACATAAGACTCATCAGTGACGCTCAGATCAAAATAGTTATAAAGCTAAACAAGTACAAAGTTGGAGAGCATTGAGAACCAAAAATTCCAAAAAGTTGTGCCAAATACGGCTAAGGTAATCTCTTCCTGGGATAAGAAAATCCTTAGATGCTTAGTTTTTCAAAGTTTTGTAACAAAATAGCAATTAGTTGCAATCTTAAACCATTGGTTAGCTTGATTCATTTTTCAAGAGTTGATGTTTAACCATGGCTTTATTTTGACAAACAATTAGCAGCTCTGTTTTCAAACAAAATAAACAATAAGGAAATTTACACTGCATAATAATCAAGATATTTATCTTGAAATTCTCTATATGTGGTATGGGTTTTGCTCATTGTTGAAGGCATTTACTGTTAGTTGTTAACTTTACTGTTAACTTTTTCTTTATTTGGTCTATGGTGGCAAGTTTTCTCTTTGACAATCATACCATATCTTCTTACTTTTAAAAGTAGAAATATAATTGCCATTTAACAATTAATAGAAAATAAGATTATTAGCCAGTTGCTTTTTTACCAATTTGCAAGAAACAATAATGAGTTAATACAGAGTCTCATGCAGTGCTAGAAAAACACATAAAATAAAAATTGCTAACACATTGCACAAAATGATCCTTTATCACCCATACACTTTTGAATTTTTAAAATACTAAAGCTTTTCTACCTCAGGAATAGATTACCTTAGCTGTATTTTGCAAAACTTTTAGGAATTTGGGTCCTCAATGCTCTTCAACTTCCTACTTTATTTGGCCTTTTTATTTTTTTTTGGTTTGAGTATCACTGATGAGTCTTTTGTAGAGAAAATGTGTGGCAAGCGTAAATACAAAATTTTACTCTGATATCTATGATGAGTTTATTTAATTATCCACAAAAGTCTCATCATGTCTACTAAAAAATTTATTTAATTATTGTTTTTATATCCCTGCTGTAACAAAGGGGGCATTAAGTTTTACCCTTGTCCTTCCTGTATGTAAATCTGTACGTCCCAAAATTGGTTTCTGTTCTCTAATTTTAATATGCCTCAACCAAATGTTATGAAACTTGTACTCAATGCTAATTACTACAGAACACAGATGGTTCAATATCCCTAATGTACCTTGAAATGAGGAACTCAAAAGTTGTGTGTAAACTAAAAAATCTCTGTGTAGTGATATTGGACATGTTTCTATTTTTTACAAATGACTGAGCTTAACCATTTGTGGTGATTAGGAAAGTAGAGGAACATAGAATAAATGTGTAAAAACTGTGGAGCTATTAAATGTGTTCAAAGTATTAATTTTTCAAAGAACTTATTGTGTTAATATAGGGATTTTTTACCACGAGGATCAGCATCACGAAAGGATGTTTGGGGTCTACTAAATTACGGAAAAATTAATCTCACTCTGTACCCAGAAAATTTAACCACATATGTGAAAATGTCACAGCTTCGAAACAAGCTATCATACATATATATATCCAAGTTTATGATATGGACTGAGCTACAGGAAAAAATGTTACCATTTCCGTCCTTTGAAAAACAATAAAAGACATTGACCCAGATCAAGTAAAATTTTGGTCGTGTCTCTTTTACTGTTCTGGAGTTATGCCCCTTTACAAACGGAAAAATTGCTGAATTTTGTTTCTGTTCTTGAACTTAAGTTTGCTAAAAGTAATGAAATGTATACACAGTTCTTGAGTTATGTCCTTTATATTGGTATATGCAAGCGGGGGCATCATCTGTGTCCATTTATTTTTTTATATAGAACATGGAAGGAAAATTCCCATGAGCAATAAATTTGTTTTACAGTTTTAAATTGACCTCTACAAATAAAAAGAGGGTTGTTAAAATCCTTAGGGAATCCACAGGGATCCATAGGGGTGCGTTGCAAATTAGTGCAGTGCTAGATAATTTAAAGTATTGCAACATTCTTGTATACACACATAATTTTATTTTAATTTCACTAACTATTTATTGTCAAATTTAGACATACATGTATTTCCAAGCATGTTTGAATTTTTTGGCTAAATCGATAATTTACTGTTTCAGATATATTTGGCAGTTTATTTTGTTTTCTCTGACTTAGTTTTGTTTTCACAATATATATGGTATCAGATCTGGAGAAGAAAGCAGAAAAGGAAAGGTTTGTTCTTTCTTATTTATAATATGATTTTTGTGTAGCACTCAACTTGCCTATTAAAGACTCATGTTTGTATCGACCAGATTGTAAAATTAAGATATATATTTTTTCGTCAACTCAATCTATGATGAAATTTATTACAATTTATTTAGAGGGACATGCTAATAATTGATAGAGAAAATGTATTTAAGAAAGCTTGGTCATTATACCTGTAAAACCCGTAAAAGCAAGATGAAAGACAGATGTTAGGGTTTAGTAAAATGCTAACTTTACTGGTAAAAACTGGAATTGGTTGTTTCTAGGTGGAGATTGAAAAAGTCGTAGTACTTGACATTTTTCTATGCATCGGGACTGGTTTTCCCCACAGGCATATTAAGACACTTTGATGATTTAACAGTTTTCCCCTTCAATTTGTTTTTCTTGTTTTACCCCTGCTAAAATTACTTGACTTGTGTAATTAACCTCAAAATCCACAAAAAAAAATTGCACCCACATATACCTTCTTAGTACTCTCTTTGTAACACATAACAAAATTTAGCATTTTCTTTTTAAAAGTTCATTAAAAACTGACAACACACTTGTCAAAAGAAAGAGAGAAACATACAACCAGCAAAATACTTTACACAGAAGACTAAGAATTAAGCACCATGAACTCCAACAAAACCTGGTTGAAGTCAGGTGATCTACAGTGCTCAAGAATGGTCAGTTGTTCCTGTTCTACAAGTGACTCCACATGTTGTAAAACGTGTTATAATTCTATAAAATGTGCAATACATGTAGAATGTTTCCAAAATTAGTTTAGGCAGATTAGAAGTTATTAACATCTTTTTTTATACCCCACACATAGCTGAGAGGGCATTAAGGGTTATCTTTGTCTGTTGGTCTGTCAATGCGTCTCTCCCGTCCCTCCATCTTGTATGTCCTCAAAATTGGTTTCCTTTCTATAACTTTAGTATTCCATAATCAAATATTATAAAACTTGTACACAATTATTATAATCAGTCACAAAACACAAATCAAGTTCTAAATTGGGTGGCATCACTTTTCCGTTATTAAGTTATGCCCCTTTATAAAGAAATATTGCTAAATCTGTCGTTTCTGTTCTTTAATATTTACCATTCATGAGTTATGCCCCTTTATAAACATAAAATTTGCTGAATTTAGTTAGCCTCAAACAAGTGTTATCAAACTTATACACAATGCTTATTACCACATAACACAGATCTAGTTTAAAATTGTGTGGTGTCACTTTTACCTTTCTTAAGTTATGCCCCTTTATAGATGAAAATATTGCTATAAACTCTGTCTTTTCTGTTCTTTTACTTCAGTTTGCTTCAACAAAATTTAAAGAAACTTATACACAATGCTTATAATCACAAATTTGTCTTAAATCATGCATCTGAATGTGAAAGCTGTGAAAGCTGACTCATAAATATTTACAAGCAAGGGGCATCTGTGGCATATTAACTCATTCTCCATGTGTTTTTTTTTTTGTATTTTAGCACAGCACCAACCCTCAACTTTAATATTATGTCTAACAGTTGGTTTTCTGGTAATGAATGGATTATTCCAGGGATACTTGCCTTCATCTAGACCATTACCAGTTAGACATCATCCTGCAGGCAGAAATCTTCTTCATGTAGAAATATTTCACGTAAGCAATGACAAATAAGGACTCCTTCTATGGAAATTATATATATTGTAATTTAAGAAATGTTTGTGTGTATTTATAATTGTTCAATCTCCAGAAATGTTTTGTGATTTTCAGAAATTATGTATACAAAAACAGCTATCAAAATTTATAATGCCTGTTTTTAATTTTGCTACACCTGTCTCATGTGTCTTGAAGCAATTTTTGCATACACAAAAAAAAAAAAACAGCAAAAAATTCTGTTTTGAATTTACTGTACATGTATATACCATTAATTCCATACATATATAAACATGAAAAAGAATGGGAAAAAATTTGGATGGAAATGAAAAAAGTTTTCAATAAAACATAAAAAAAGACTGTTGCAAGAAAGACCAGGGTAACAATAACAAAAATTACCATGAAATTAAACTGTGACATGATTCTTATGACTATTGTAATTTTCTTCCTGGTTGCCAACCAAGATGTCTCTCATCACTATAAATAGGATACATTAATGAATGAACAGAGTACAATAGGGAACTTATCTAGCTCTATTTTTTACTAAAACAGATTTTGGGATTTTGGATTTTCTTTTCAAGTCTGATTTCAATTTGTGAAAATACAGAACTTGAAACAAGAAGTATAGTAACAATGATTTAATTTCTCATTTATTGGTACCAATTATTATTTTAGAAAATAGATAGATTAGATTTTATTTTTACTAGGTAATCTGACTTGCAATAACAAATAGAGGTCATATGAAAATCAATACCCCTTTAAGTTCTTTGTCATTGTAAGCAACTACGGTACTCAAGAACTTTATTCTTGCATAATATTGAGTAAATGTATTATTTGTCGATATTCCCACAGCAAAATGTGTTTAAAACTAAAATTTGTTTGTCATATTTGGAGGAAAATACATTCATCTTTTAACCATAGAATGTTAAATCAATTTGAAAGTTTTGATAGTCCATTTGCCAATTACTGATTTTATTCTGTTATTATACACTTTTCAAACAAATTACTTCCCTTTGCCTAGAACTGGTTCTATACCAGACATTAAAATCAGGGGGTTTAACAAATTTTTCATAAAAAAATATTTTCTGATGTCAAAAGTATTTAGCTTAACAACAAATCAATGTAATTAAAAGATTTAAAAAACTTAAAGGTTACTCACATTACGCACAGGTAAATTTGCACTTTCTGCTAGCTCTTGATTGTAAACATAAATTAATGTCCTTCACCTTCAAAAGGGAGACAACTAAAAAAGGGATCTCTAAATGCAGGTTCATTTACGGGAATTGGCAAATAGGCTATTGAGTTGCAAAATACTTTTCCATACATTTGTGTTGATAAAAAAAGAGGCTTGGTTGCAGCTCAATATCTTTTAAATCAAAGTTTAGGGGAATGCATAAAAAATAAAATAGAAAAAATAAAATTATGATTTAAGAATCATACAACTTCCAAAAATCATAAATTATATTTGACTTTTGTTTTTTTTTTTTTTTGTTGCCAATCTGCATGGTAGTAATTTACACATGATATATGATAAGGTCATGCAGCATTTTTATATTTTCAGGGTATAGAAGACGAAGTAGGATATGCAATAGGTGTAATATCAAGTTTATTTTATATAGGATCTAGACTAGCACAGTTATATAAAAATGTAAGTTTATTTTCATGGTTCAGCGACTGAATAAAACAACTGAATTGTTGTGTTGCCATATAAATTTCTCAATTACTTTTAGTACTAGGATAACTATATTTTATTTATAAAACCAATGCAAGGTCTACATGGAAGACAGACAGGGTTCAGTTGACCTGGACCTTTTTTCATGGATGAGTGATCACCCATACAGTTTTCGAGGTTAAGCATATTTTGCAGATACTAAGCAATAGGTGAACATTATCTGGTGTATTGAATGTTTGTAAGGTGGAAATGTCCCTTGGCAGGGTTTATCTATAATCTTGAGTTCTATTTCCTGGTATATTAGTCAATATTAAGTTTAAGTTGTTATGTACCTTTTTCAGATAATGTAATGAATACTATTGGTGTATGTATGATTGTAAGGTGTACATGTCTAACTGGTAGGCTTCATCTGACCTTAGTCTAACTTTAGTGATTCATTGATCAGCAATAAGCTTTTGCAGTTAGATCCATTTCTCAGATACCATAAGCAATAATTTTTATGTCTGCTATACTTGGGATACGGAATGATAGTGATATGCACATGTCTGTCTGTCAGAGTTTATCTGACCTAGATCTCATTTATATTGATTAATGATCATGTTAAGTATACTAGAACAAACCTGTGACATCGCAGGTTCGAGACAGAATTAAAGTATATTATTTTGTATAAGCTTTATTTCTAACCTGGATTTTTAGTATTGTCATCTGATACAAGTCATGCTGATTATAAGATGCACAGGTTTCTCTGTTTTCAAAATCATTCTGTTTGAACCTGTCGACCTAGAACTTATTTATTGAGGATGCACGAAAGCGTATAAAACACAGATTGATAATGGTCTCTGTATTTAAATATTTTGTAAAAAATTGGCATTTTTAAGGAAAAAATATTGTTTCAAAGACAAATTTAAGAAATACTAAACACTACACGTCATATTAAAAATGTTTCCGACTAGTTGTGGCTCAATGAAATTGGTTTCAGAGGAGTTGTGGCTCAATGAAATTAGTCTCTTCCTTTAATAGTGTAGATATTATACCTGTAATAAAACCTATATCTTAAAAACTTTCAATGATGCAATCAGCAAAAATATTGCAGGCATGACATTTCAGTATATGCAATTTCGATTTGGTTTCTTAAATATTAATTGTTTACAAACCTTTGAATTGTTCAAAATGGTATGGATTTACAACCCAGGAATAGATAACCTCAACTGTATTTGAAAAAATCTTTTGGAATTTTGAATCTTCAATGCTCTTCAACTTCACCCTTTATTTGACCTTTTGAAAGTTTTTGATTCAAGTATTACTGATCATTTATAAAGGAAATGCTTGTCTGGCATACACAATATAAGCCTGGTATCTTTGGTAAGGTTTTATCCTGCATAACATGGACTTTTGCCAGATCTTGATCAGATGATTTACATTGAATTATGGATCTTGTAAAAAAAAAGGGGGGTGGCATTCATGTCCTTGATGATTTTAATTTGATTTGTGTATTTTCTTTTTCAGTATAAAAGAAAGTCTACAGATGGCCTGGCTCTAATGATGTTCTGGTTGGCTATACTTGGTAATGTGACTTATGGACTGTCTATATTAGTAAGATCTATAGTACCAGACTGGATTGTCATGCATCTTCCATGGTTGGTTGGAAGTCTTGGTGTTGTCACATTGGATGTGTCTGTATCCTTATTTAAATCAACTTTTTTGGCAGTTTTACTGCATTCAAGTCATGATGATCATTACTAATATGACATTTAGACTTCTTCAAAAATATAATATGCTGCCTAGTTTCAGAGTTATCATACTTCCATACATCTTACAATATTACAGACGCAATTGGAATTAGTACATCTTTCCATGTGAAGCCTTTTGGAATGTTATGCATTGTCCTGTGAGGTGTGGGTGTTGTTCATTTTGGAAAAGATAACGACAATCCATTATTAACTTTTAATTTCACTTTCATTTTAACGACTCCAAACATATTATTGTGACTTAACCTCTTATTAACCTTTGTAACCCAATATGCACCGCATTTTATGTACTTCAGTATTTTTTTCCTATCATTAAATTGTCCTGAAGACACCAACATGAGTGGCCAAACATGTTGACCATAATAAAGAATTTCCTTGCAGTAATATAGGATGTTGTTATTATTATTATATATTTTTTTTTATTTTCCCAAGGTTTTAAGACAACTGCATCATACTTTCGGGTATCCATCCTGATCACTCTACCAGCTTTTACAGTTGGCAGGTAGTTTTTGATGAAGTTGAAGTCACATCAACTTGAAACTTAGTACACATGTTCCCAATGATATGATCTTTCTAATTTTAATTCCAAATTAAAGTTTTGACTCAATTTCACGGTCCACTGAACATGGAAAATGATAGTGCAAGAGGGGCATTCGGGTACTATGGACACATTCTTGTTTAACAAAGTGTACAACATTTATGGTAAAGATAATTATAGTAGATTGATTTGAACAGAATGAAATGTAAATTTAGAATATAATATATGTGTTTATAATTGTGTAGGATCTTTCATGTTATAAAATATAACACCAAAACAAAATGCAAATTACATGTATAAGTTTTACTTACTGTAAATTCAGAAATGGTTGTGTGCTTTTATTATTGGGATTGTTAAAGTTGGACAAAAATGCGAGACTTACTATTGCAAATTTAGGAAAATCTGCATACTGATGTATATGATGTATATATCAGATATCTGAATGTGAGTTATTATTCTCAGAATAAAAACTTCACAACAAAATTCTGAATTCACAGTAGTTGATTTCCAATCTGTCCCATTTTAACCTAAATCAACTCAATATAATGATAATTGAATATACTTTATACTTTACATATTCCTTAACTTTTAATCAGCTAGTTATACAGTTTCGTATTTATAGTGCAACAGATTTTGAAAGACTTTCTAATGAGAAAATGACTGAAGAAGATATACAGGTGGATGCTAATGGTGTGGTCAATTATGGCGGACATGAGAATTATGGGTCTATCAATAATCCCGATCCAGTTCCAGCTGTGTACTCAAATGTTAGACATTGATTACAATTGTCAGTTCTTATTTGTTATTGATTATGTAGGTATATGTGCAGTGTTCTCCCCAGATATTTCCAGTGGCGGATCCAGAACTTTTCCTAAGGGGGGGGGCCGCTCCAGTCATGCTTCAATGATTCCCTATATAATCAACCAAATTTTTCCCACGAAAGGGGGGGCCCCCCCTTGGATCCGCATATGATTTCATTTAGCATCCTGGTAAACAGGAGAATTAAAAATACCATCTTTGTTTCTAAAGATTATAGCATCACATGTACATCCATAACATTATCTATAAGAAAACAACTTTAGATAGCATTATATTTAAGATTATAGCATCACATTACCATGATGCTAAAAGGCCCTGGGGAGAACACTGATGTTAACCACAACTTCAAGTGTTCCAACAAAAAACAGTGTAAGAATTGGTTAATTTATAGTTCTTATAATTTAATTTTGAAAGTGACACTTCTTCTGATTGGCTGAATATTTTTTGTCTTTTAGCTCAGACATAATTTTATCATGTGAAGGTGACGTCACCCCTTTTTTAAATGATTGTCTCCTTAGAACTGGAATTAATTAACATTGAATTTTAATAAATTATTGTAATATGTTTTCTGTCTATTCAAGATAACCTCAAAAATGTGGTGCACACTTTTAAATAACCCATTATGTGAGACATTCAGTATGCACCACATTTTTTATGTTATTCCTTCATATACATTTCTTAAATTAATCTAAAAAATATTAAAATTTATTGTGTGGTCATTTCTGGTTCAATTTTGACTAATTTGGTATAAAGAGAAGATAACCTGTCACAGGTTTATTAAATCTGTTAATTTATTTGGTTGTATTTTTGTTGTAAAGCATTTTCATTTTATGATGATATAAACATGAACATTATTTTGCTGTATATTTTAACCAAATTAGATTGTAAAAAATATTATTCATGTTCAAATCAGTAGAAAACATAACTACATTATTTCCAAAATGAACATTGATACTTCAGACAATTCCGTGTCTTTTAACACATAGCTTTTAACAATCCTTTTAAGAAAGCCTTTAAAATGATTTTTTTAACAATTTTATACGACCGCAAAAATTAAAAATTTTTTGGTCGTATATTGGTATCACCTTGGCGTCGTCGTTGTCGTCGTCGTCGTCGTTGTCGTCGTCTTGCATCGTCGTCGTCCGAATACTTTTAGTTTTCGCACTCTAACTTTAGTAAAAGTGAATAGAAATCTATGAAATTTTAACACAAGGTTTATGACCACAAAAGGAAGGTTGGGATTGATTTTGGGAGTTTTGGTCCCAACATTTTAGGAATTAGGGGCCAAAAAGGGCCCAAATAAGCATTTTCTTGGTTTTCGCACTATAACTTTAGTTTAAGTAAATAGAAATCTATGAAATTTTGACACAAGGTTTATGACCACAAAAGGAAGGTTGGGATTGATTTTGGGAGTTTTGGTCCCAACATTTTAGGAATAAGGGGCCAAAAAAGGGCCCAAATAAGCATTATTCTTGGTTTTCGCACAATAACTTTAGTATAACTAAATAGAAATCAATGAAATTTAAACACAAGGGTTATGACCACAAAAGGAAGGTTGGGATTGATTTTTGGAGTTGAGGTCCCAACAGTTTAGGAATTAGGGGCCAAAAAGGGGCCCAAATAAGCATTATTCTTGGTTTTCGCACTATAATTTTAGTATAAGTAAATAGAAATCTACGAAATTTAAACACAAGGTTGATGACCATAAAAGGAAGGTTGGGTTTGATTTTGGGAGTTTTGGTCCCAACAGTTTAGGAATAAGGGGCCCAAAGGGTCCAAAATTGAACTTTGTTTGATTTCATCAAAAATTGAATAATTGGGGTTCTTTGATATGCCAAATCTAACTGTGTATGTAGATTCTTGTTTTTTGGTCCCGTTTTTAAATTGGTCTACATTAAAGTCCAAAAGGTCCAAAATTAAACTAAGTTTGATTTTAACAAAAATTGAATTCTTGGGCTTTTTTGATATGCTGAATCTAAACATGTACTTAGATTTTTGATTATGGGCCCAGTTTTCAAGTTGGTTCAAATCAGGATCCAAAATTATTATATTAAGTATTGTGCAATAGCAAGAAATTTTCAATTGCACAGTATTGTGCAATAGCAAATATTTTCAATTTCACAGTATTGCACAATAGCAAGAAATATCTAATTGCACAATTTCAATTGGAGTTATCTTTCTTTGTCCAGAATAGTAGTTGAATCAACTTAAATCATTGTTTTATACAATATACATTGTATATTCACTTTTACTACCAACTGATAAATTAAAACAATCTTTACCAGTCAGTGATAACAAGCACTTTATTTTACATTTTAATATTTTATGATGTATTTAAATGAGTAGTTATTGTTGCAAACTCCATTAGAAATTTGAATTGAGATCAGTTTTGGAAAAAGGGAAAGGGGGATGTGAAAAAAAATGGGGGGGGGGGGTTAAATTTTTCTCATTTCAGATTTCATAAATAAAAAGAAAATTTCTTCAAACATTTTTTTGAGAGGATTAATATTCAACAGCATAGTGAATTGCTCAAAGGCAAAAAAAAATATTTTAAGTTCATTAGACCACATTCATTCTGTGTCAGAAACCTATGCTGTGTCAACTATTTAATCACAAGCCAAATTTAGAGCTGAATCCAGCTTGAATGTTGTGTCCATACTTGCCCCAACCGTTCAGGGTTCAACCTCTGCGGTCGTATAAAGCTGAGCCCTGCGGAGCATCTGGTTTTTATTATTATGTTTGTTTTTAGTACTTGTAATTCTTTATTTAAAGAGGGTAACACAGTTAGTTATGAAATATATATATATATATATATATATATACACTTATGAAAAAAAGGATAAAAAAAATTATAGATGACACATACTTTTTGCTATATACTGTTCATATTCTGCTGAAAACAGACTTCCTTGCAGAATTTTTCAAAACTATGTCAAAGGGTCTATGGAATTTGATCACATTCAATGAAATTTGGCATGCACAAAAAACATCACAACATATTATGGTTTGTATCAAAGGACTTGGTGCAGTGTGCCCAAAATGTTATATATTTTTTATCTATAACGTTTGAATGGTTTTACACAAGTAATTTTGGGGCCCTTTATAGCTTGTTGTTCTATGTGAGCCAAGGCTCCGTGTTGAAGGCCGTACCTTGACCTATAATGGTTTACTTTTATGAATTGTTATTTTGATGGAGAGTTGTCTCATTGGCACTCATACCACATCTTCCTATATCTATGTAATAAGTTTGAAACCTTGAAATGGGCAACAACCAATTTTATTTTTTTATTTTTTAATGTACCATTTTACATGATTTATATGAATCCACATGAAGTGGCCATTCTGATTTCAAAACTGTTAAATTTTAAAATACAGAGTTTATTTCCCATCTTTAGATAATTCCCTTTGTTAGATTTTTACAGCTTATCATTGATGATTTTAAGCCAAAAAAGTTAAGAGTGTTATGATAAAGGTGTCAATACACCCTCTACCACCTTGCCTATGCCACTGTTTACTAAGTTTTATTAACATCATTAAATGTATGTGAATATAAAAATATTTACTCATATGTTTTAGCATTTTAGAAAATTGCCTGTGGTATTTCGGAAGAGCCAAACAAATTAGTAAAAATAGTGTTAGAATTTACAAATTAAATTCATGAATTTCATACACTTATTTTTTAAATCTAGAGAGAAAAAGATCATTATATATTACCAAGCAATAGGATTTGACTTTTGTATGAGTTAATATACACATGTAAATATTATCTTAAACTATTTACAATCTTCCAGGATTACAGACATTTTTTATTTTACCTCCTTAATTTGGGCATTTTTATTGGTTATGTTTTCATATTTCCAGTATAATTTAAAATATATTGTCTATTAATTGGCATAATAAATAAAGAGACAAAATGTCTTTCAGAAATTTTAAAGTGTTTTAAAATATGATTCATGTATAATCTACATTGTATAGTTTATTATGTTTTTTATTTCAATGCCAGAATAATGAATAAGATGTGCATGGAAATTGAATGGTGCTTTTCGTATATATACAATTTCTTTTATTTTATGTTTGTTTTAATTTTATTAATATACATAAAGCTTATATGTACTCAAAATAACCATTATTATTTGTTTGTAAGTTGTAGTATTATTTGTTTATTTTTATTTGTTATACACAGAAGATCTTTTATCACATCTCCTCATAAGCAATCTCAGTAAATGTATGAAAAAACTTTATATTTTCTACAAGAACAACAAACATCAGTAGTGAATCCAGAAAGGAGTAGGTTCAGTAAGACCCCTTTTTGGCCCGAAAATATAGCAGTTTTACAAAATTGTGAAATTGTAATCTTTTAGCTATTGATTGAAAAGTAGAATGCTTCTGCTTCATAAATAAAGGCTGTTTTTGACAATACAATGTATATATATCGGGTAATAGCATCATTAAGTCATGCTAAATTACTGAAATCTTCACAATTTTAGCATTTTAGTTAAATTTTAGACGGTTTCCACCTTAAATGAAAGTGGCCGCATTCGTGTTCATTCATAATATTGAAATGTAAGTTGTATTTGATGATAATACATAACATATATAAAGGTTGAGGATGGACACGGATGCGGCCACTTTCATTTTTGACAAAAACCATCTGAAAAGAGATGTTTTTTGGCATATTTGATAGATTTTTCATATTTAAGCTTGAAACAATAGCGTTTTTAATGACTGATTCATTAAAAATCTTTCACAAAAACTAATCAAATCAATTGAAACAGACACTAAAGTGTTTAAAAGTGTCCAAAATCTTTCGTTAGATGAACCTGAAATTTGACGCTTAAATCGGCCGTAACTGAGCCTTCTCCTTTTCTTAAAAGGGGGGATGACTACCATAATAGTGGCCCACTCCAGTCATTCCCTAACTAAACAAGTTGCATTTAAATCCATTCTTTATTGGCTATGATTTTCAGTTTTCCCATCGAAGGTTGGTTGTATGTCTCTTAGGAATTCATCTTCCTCCTATAAAAACTGGCTGACATGATATACAGGTAGCCAACATGCTGAAAGTGACCTTTAACACCAACAATCAATCAATTTTTCAATAATCAGTTTTGTAGGTGAATATTCAGAGAATGTTGGTTGTTTTTGGTGAATCACTCTGAAAGAGCTGTCTGTATAGATGTTAAAATTATTAGGTTTTCTACACATTTATTATTAAATATCAATTGCGAGCCACAATCTGAACATTTTTGGAGAGTGAGCTCAAAGGATGAACAAAAGAGCTTCACAATGTGTATATCTATATGTAGAAAACCTGATCATCTGTTCATACTTCTTTTACTGGTCTTCCCCTCTCCCTTTGAAAGTTATACATTTGATGAAAGCAATCTTTCCTCATGCATTACGATGTTGCCGATAATGCCTGCTGACATCTTAAAGCTTGATATAAAATAACAAAAGGGAATGAGGAGGGGGATTTAGGCAAAAGTTTAAAGTATATTATATATGTCAGGGTTGTATATCAAGACTGTTAATCACCTCCATGTTATCACTGCCAATCATCAGCTATCACCCCATTTCACATTGAATTAGTCCACAACAGCAAGAATGCTTTGTGTGTAATGTATTTGCATTTATCATTCTTGACTTGGTTTAGATTATTTTTTTATTTCCCTTATAAGAATTCTCATTACTTTTATGTTAGTTGCTTTTACTTTGTAGATACATGTATTTTTATATTCTTGGAAAAATCTCACTAAACATTGTGATTCTATGTCTCTTATTATGTACCATTATCTCACTAAACATTGTGATTCTATGTCTCTTATTATGTACCATTATCTCACTAAACATTGTGATTCTATGTCTCTTATTATGTACCATTATCCTTCTGTTAAAAGTTAAAACTTTTTAACAAATCTTGTACTCTAAATGCTTACAATTGAATTGTTATTTGCTGATATAAATCTAGTCATTTCTCATATGTTGTATAACACAGATTATTATTATAAAATTATTTTAAGAAAATTGTATTTGAGACAGTTATTGTGATTTTAAATTTATGAAATGAACCTATTATCAGTCTTTATGCATAGTTAATAAAACATTCCCATATTTTTGTCTAAACATTCTGATATTGATTATAATCTTAAAGAGGTTTTGTTGAACAAGACCTAATGTTGACATGTATAAAATTATACTACATCCCTCCCTTAAATAATGCTATCGTATTTTCTGCAACCATTGTTTCAAGGACACTTTCTCCAGATGAACGTTTTGTTATCTATAGTCAATTAATAACTTCAAGTTCAAGTAGATCATATACTACATAAAAATAAGGATATGTGGTATGAATGCCAATGAAACAACTATCCACCAAAGTTCAAATGAAGTTGAATTAAGCAAATATAGGCAACCATATATGTTTGCTATATAGGCAATTAAAAAAGCATGATATTCAGACAAATTTAAATTATTTTTTTGTTCAAGAATACATTAAAAGATATAATGACAACAGAACAATGAAATTTAATCCATTACTAAAGCCACTAAAAAGAAGTTTAGACAATTGTATAGAATAAAACATAATGAATTAAAATGTTGTTCAATTGTATTCCAAGGAATTTATACAAATTATTATAATATATACATATATACCAGCAGCTGATTATTAACCTGTGTAATCAGTGGAATATAACAGGATACATAAAAAAAGCTTGGTTTCTTGGTGTAACAATGTAACAAGCATATTTGGTGAATAAATATATAATGTCATTAAAATAACCCCCCAAAAAAAACAAAAATAGAAAGAAAGTTGTTTTAACTATGTAATGGACTTCTTCAGTTTTAGATCTGTTCCAAAAAAAACATAATATATTTTTTTTATCTATTGACATGTAAACATATAAGAAATTTTATTTAAGTGTATTCTTTACTATATGTACAATATGAATACTTCTTCCTGATAATAAACATGTTTTACTGCCACTCATGTTATGTATTTGTCATGTTGTTAGTTTCCTGTGCTGCAAGATGTAGATTCAGAGTTTAGATTTGGATTTGAAATATATATAACTATTCCTTACATCAGTCTTAGTGAGAATTTCTCATCTCTTGGCATCCAGTGTCGTTGTCAATCATCCTTTGACATTTACGAAAATCTTCTCTTGCCATAAAATATATTTTACCATTTTTCATCTTTTGATAAAAACTTTTGACAGCAAAAATGATCAGTAGGTCCAAGTATACAGTTATATTCCTTTGATTTTCGTTGTCCACGAAATATAGTCCTTAGTGTGGACAGTGTGTTATTTGCCATTTTTTTTTTATACCCCTCCCAAATTTATTTCTCCATGTTTTATGCCTGAAATAGCAGGTATGGGGAAAGGAGGGGAAAAGGGGTTTGGGGGGGGGGGGGGGGGGGGTAAAATTACACTAAAAAAAATAGACCAGGAATTTTAAAGTAAAGTAGTGATTTGGTCCAGCTGAAAAAATTTTTAAATTACCCCTTCGGAGGTTTAGAAAAGATTTCAAGACAACCTTAATATAAAATTGTCCATATTTTGAGTTAGAGCTGATAAAGTTTTCTATAATTTTTATAAAATTTGTCCCAAAAGTAGATCAACACACTGTAAAAATAATATTGAGAAAGCACAGGTGGGATTTTTAAAATTTTCAGTTATTGTCTAAAAGAAATGCACTACGAAATAACTGTGGTCTCCGACCAGTATGACTAGATCTACAAAAAAGACAGATTGCAGAAATTCTAGGTTGAACACTTATAGGAGTTATTACTTTTAGATGATAATTTCCATATTTTTGTGTTTTTAACTGATATATATATGTATCTTAGTTTACTTATAAAGTAAACTGTAAATAGTTAACCTGATCCACAATTGTTGGTCGACTGTCTATAGGAGTTATTACCCTTTAATGATGATTTTTGTTAAGAATGCCAAGGAAGCCTCAAGTGATACATAGGAATAGTGATGCAGGGTTGTTGACGGCAGTGATAACTATTTAAAAGCTTAAAGATTCAGAAGATAGAAGACCAGTGTGCTCTATACTCTTTTAAAAAGATGTTTCCTTTTGTCTTATGTTCATTGTCCTTGGCCTCAAAGTTAAGATTTTTGAAATCTAGATTTATATCTTATTATGAGTATAATCATTGTACATCAGATAGTTTTGTTAAACACTAATATATTTATTTGAAATTGAATTTGATAATAGCAATTTTTCGTATAACGATGAATCCGGATAACACTGTAATACGTGCCGCTGGACATGAAAAAGCTTAATTAACCTTTTTAATTACTTTTGAATATTAAGCGGAATAGATGAAGATTAAGGCAGAACTATTTTAACTTTAAGTCAGAAATTTGCGGGGAAAACATTTAATGATGAGAAAATATTTAAGACTTCCAAGGATAAGGCAGCATTGAAGGGGACTATCTTAGAGGTTGGTGTGTCCATTATATTTTATATGTGGCAACCTTTTGTTTAAGTTTTATATTTAACTAAACTTTTTAAAGTTATTTAAGTTTCATTCCTTACCTACAGTCGAAACCTTAAAATGTAGAATATCAACTTTAAATAGAAAAGGGTGTTTTCTTTGTCAAAAGATTGCAAAATTTTTAAGAATGAATAGAGCAGTTCCTATTCGAATGCAGCATTTGTTAACTTAGTATAGACATGTCTTTGACAAGCAATACCTTGAACCAATGACAGGGTCTTTAACGATCCCATGCACAAAAATTACAAAATTAAAAACAGAGTATTGTCCCTGCTAACCTGAAGAGTGTGGGTTTCAGCTCGAGAGTTCCCAAGGAAGACATTTTTTTTTTCAGTTAAAAGATTTGAGGTACAGAAAATCAGATCATTTCGTCTTTTTATATTTAGTTCTTTGAGTCTCTTTTTTGCGTTTCTTTATTTAATATGCATACCATGAAATTTTACTTCATGTTCTAAAACAATATTTACGTGTGCATTGTGCTTGAATATGAAAATATGGGATAAACGGCAATGATACAGCCGCCTAGTGACAGGAATAACCAAAAGACATGTGCTCGGTTTGACGGTAAACCAGATATATGCGAGATTCCCTCAAGGAAGAATTAAGAAAGTCCATTCACAATTTGCCTTACATTGGTTTTTCCCTCTTATAATTCAATATAAAAAAAAACTTTCGAATGTAGATGCATAAGATAAAAAATATTACTTGTGCAAGAACCCTTTACCCTTCTTTTTCGTGTTCTCCGATTTTAACCCTCAAATAAAGCTTTCCAAACTAATTAAAATTAAAACCTTGATTTCTAACCGATCCATTAATGTACCGGACCGGCAACTTTCTTCATTCAGTTAGGAAATATACATAAAACATGCATGTTGTCTGCTTGGAGTCCCCGTCCGAAAAGAAAGAAAAAACCTAACTGCAAGATACAATATTGCTGCATCACGTGAATTTTGCCACGTGGAGCTTAAATTGCTTACATTAGAATGAATACCGAATATGGAAAGTGAAACTACTATTCAAACATAAAGTCCAAAGGCACATGGAATAAAAAGAAGGATTATTTTGACAAAGAGTGCCGGAGTAATCTTCTCTGTGTTCATAATATACATGAACTATTTGCCACAGCCCCTTGTCTGTTTTATAAATTCTTACCCTGAGTATTGTATCTGTTACTGTGACGAGACAGCATCCCAGCGATAAAAGAATATGTTAGAAAGAACTGTATAATCGGGTACCTTATTTTCTTCAATTCGTTTTTTTTTTTAAATCTTGGTTTATTTAATTTGTATATTAGAAAACAAAACTATTTATCAAACGAAAACCGAATAAAGTTAGAAACAAGTTTCTTTTATTAGTAAAAATGACTGCTTCACTGACTTTTTTTTCAGAGTTTGTACCTACACGTGCAACCTTAGTTCGACTACAATCTTTAATTCCTAGGATTGACAGTTTTATTGCCGATAGTCAGTGGTACTTTCCAGGCGTCCCAGCGTTTATACTCTAAAAAAAAGCGGGGCGCCAAGAAAAAAAGCAAATAATGAAAAAAGTGGCATTAAAGACCAACAATACATACATTAATCATTGTACATCAGATCATAGTTTTGTTAAACACGAATATATTTATTTGAAATTGAATTTGATAACAGCAAATTTTCCCGCATCGTATAACGATGAATCCGTATTACACTGTAATACGTGCCACTGGACATGAAAAAGCTTATTTAACCTTTGATACTGTTGAATATTAAGCAGAAAAGATGAATTTTAAGGCAGAACTATTTTAACTTTAAGTCAGAAATTTGCGGGGAAAACATAAAATGATGAGAAGATATTTAAGACTTCCAGGGATAAGGCAGCACAGAAGGGGACTATCTTTAGAGGTTGGTGTGTCCATCATATTTCATATGTGGCATCCTTTTGTTTAAGTTTTATATTAAACTAATCTTTTTAAAGTTAAATCACAGTTCCATTACTAACTTACAGTCGAAACCTTAAAATGTAGAATATCAACTTTAAATAGAAAAGGGTGTTTTCTTTGTCAAAAGATTGTAAAAAAAATTTGAGAATGAATAGAGCAGTACCTATTTGAATGCAGCATTTGTTAACTTAGTATAGACATGTCTTTGACAAGCAATACCTTGAACCAATGACAGAGTCTTTAACGATCCCATGCACAAAAACGACAAAATTAAAAACAGAGTATTGTCCCTGCTAACCTGAAGAGTGTTGGTTTCAGCTCGAGAGTTCCCAAGGAAGACATTTTTTTTTTCAGTTAAAAGATTTGAGGTACAGAAAATCAGATCATTTCGTCTTTTTTAGATTTTCGAGTCTATTATTTTGCGTTTCTTTAATTTATTATGCATGCCATGAAACAATATTTACGTGTGCATTGTGCTTGAATATGAAAATATGGGATAAACGGCAATGATACAGCCGCCTAGTGACAGAAATAACCAAAAGACATGCATGTGCTCGGTTTGAAGGTAAACCAGATATGCGAGATTCCCTCAAGGGAGAAAGAAAGAAAGACCATTCACAATTTGCCTAACATTGGTTTTTCCCTCTTTTAATTTAATATAAAAAAACTTTCGAATGTAGATGCATAAGATAAAAATATTACTTGTGCAAGAACCCTTCCTCCTTCTTTTTCGTGTTCTCCGATTTTAACCCTCAAATAAAGCTTTCCAAACTAATTAAAATTAAAACCTTGATTTTTAACCGCACTGGCGGATCTAGAAATTTTTATAAGTGGGGGCCCACTGACTGCCTAAGAGGGGGCCCGCTCCAGTCACGCTTCAGTGATTCCCTATATAAGCAACCAATTTTTGCCCCAAAAAGGGGGGCCCAGGCCCCCTGGGCCCCCCTCCCTAAATCAGCGTTTGAACCGATCCATTAATGTACCGGACCGGCAACTTTTTTCATTCAGTATTAAATGAGCATTTGATAAATGTAGTAAACAGATTGTAATTTCTGGAGTTATCCAAAATATGGCATTTCCATTTTCCAATGTTCCCAATACCTTAAAAACGGTTTTGAAATATTGTTATTATACAAATATATTAGGAATCAAAATTCGATTAGTGTGTTGCTGTTGTTTACATTTTTATGTACAAAACAAATAGACTAGCATATATGATTAAGGAAAGAATAAGCCACAATGATATGCCAAGACTTGATGAAAACAACAATCGCATAGAATGTAGTCAGTTGTGCCATAATAAGACCTGTGTCAATTCAGAGCATATCAAACTTGAGCCCCATGCTACAAACCAGGAACGTATTCATTGTAAAGGGCAAAATGTATGTGCAAAATGTCATGAACCACACTGTATTATATAAAAGAATGCTTTATTTACAAATTAACACTTCTTTGTCACTGGAACTTGTGTTTTTTTGGCGTAGGGATGGTTCTCGGCTTGCGTTTTGGTACGTTTTACTGGCCGCATAAGCTTGTTTTTCTCATAACATTTTTCTTCCTGATGTTTTTCATAAATTTTATACAAATGTTTCCTAGTATTAGATCTCTCCTTTTTATATTTCATTGATTTTTTATAAGCTTTCTGCATTCTGTCTGTTTTTTGAATAGCTCTAAGTTCTTTTTCAGCAGCAGACCCAGGACTGATTTCTGCTCCAAGTTGCTTACAGATCACTAGGAGAGACTCACCAGGACCAAGATTTACACTATGAATAGCTGAATGGACACGACCTTCAAAGTTTTTTGTATAGGTAACATTTTTTGGTAGTGATCTACGCAATGATCTGTTAAATCCCTCGACTTTTTGAGTATTTAGGTTCATCCTCGTCTTTTTTAAAGCGCTAGGACTGAGACGATATAACACACACTTTCTTATGGCATTCAAATTTTCATCCAATTTTCTGATTTTGAAACTGTTTGGTAAGAAAGCTCTGTTGGACAACCAGAACTGTTTTCCACCCTTGCAAACAAAGGAATGTCTACGACAAAGTTCATGATTGCCAGTGTAACATGTCGGTATGGCATCAACGGTGAAAGAGATTTTATTCTTCACTTTGGTAAAGTCACCACCATATTTTTCCATGGCCTGGGTAAACTCCGACTGACATCTCTCAGCTAAATCCAAAGCAAAATTGTTCAAAAGCTTTTCACGGTCTTTTTTAGTTCTACCAGGTATTATTTCTCCCAATTCTTTATTATTCTTGATGTTTTTTCTGTGATTATTTAAAAAATGCCTGGTATCTAGAAAGTGTTCTGGTTCTGTAGATGTTGTATTTTCAAGATACAAGTCATCTGCAGCTCTATAAGCAGAGCTATCTGGATCTGTTGTTAAATGTTTAGCCTCAATGCCATCACTTGCAAGATCTTGAAGAGCTTCTTTTGCCCAGGTGTACTCATCTCCTATGCTTTTCATAAATGTTAAATTTGAACTACATGAAGAGGTACACTTTTCACCAGACTTGATTGGATGAATTGAGCAAAGTTTATTTTTGCAAACCACTCCTATAATACTTTTATCTTCTGTTTCAGCTTCTGCAACAGAGTACACCACTTGTGTAGCAGGCTGGAATGGGGTTTTTCCAATGCCGGAATATATTGCATTGTTGTATGCACCGTCAGCCTGTAGACTTACAGAACCAGGATATTTTCTTCCTCTGAGTGTGTTAATTTCAATCAGCTGTTTGCGTCTCGCTTTCATGTCTTCCTTGTTTATATTTATTATCAGAAGCTGGAGGTAGAGCTTTAGGAGGAGTTATCTCCAAGATTCATCATCTAAAAGACTTCGGAATTAAAACTTTTGAGAAACTTTTTACCTCTTGTGTAGTACCAGTGCTTGACTACAGCTCTTCGATCTGGGGATACAAAGACTTTGCTTGCTTGAATCAAATCCAGAACAAAGCAATTCGTTATTTTCTTGGCGTCCATAAATTTGCACCGACATTGGCAATAAACGGTGAAGTTGGTTGGGTGAACTCAAAGGAACGACGATGGTGCAATATGATAAGGCATTGGAACAAACTTATATCAATGGACAACACTCGTATATGTAAACGCGTCTTCAATTGGGACTACGAAAAATGCATGAACAATTGGTCATCCGAAGTGAAAAACATTATGTCAGTTATAGGTATAGAGAGCAATTTTATTACAAAAAGCACATGCGATTCACTGATGTGTAAAACATTGCTCAAAGATAAATGCTCCGCAGATTGGCAGAAAGATTTAACAAACTTTCCGAAACTACGAACATACAGGCTCATAAAATCTGAATACTGCTGTGAACAATACATTGAACTTAATCTTAACCGTACTGAAAGATCCATAATAGCGCAACTCAGGTGTGGCATTCTTCCTCTCAGGTTAGAAACTGGTCGTTTTGTAGGTGAAGACGAATGTGACCGTTTGTGTAAAATGTGTAGCGATAACTGTGTGGAAAACGAATTTCATTTCCTTATAAACTGTAACTTTTATAACAATCTGCGACTGCAACATTTCTCACAAATAGACAATTTATGTATACTATCAAATGAAGAACAGTTTAAATATTTACTATGTCAACGTCCGAGAAAAACTGCTAAATATCTATTGCAAGCTTTCAGTAAAAGAAAAAACTTTTTATATGAAAATTTTCGATAACATTTTATTTATTTTTGTTCGTCGTACCATTGAAATTTATGTTTAAAGTGACTTATAGACCCAAAGGGTCGGGTGTTCTAATTATTGTTTTTATATCTCACTGTATTATATAATATTTTGTGAAAAACACATGTCACTATAATAAATAATTTACTTACTTACTTATTATTTAAGGTAGAACTTTATTTGCCCTCTTTTGAAGTCCTGAAGCAGATGGAGCTGGCATGTTACAGTCAAGTACTATTTTCCTCAAACCAGTATATCCAAGTGGTGTTTGACTTAATGCTGCTTGAGCAGATACATTTATCTTGGCTGCCTTCCTTCCTGGTTTTTTGGTTTGCACTTCTTCGTACAGCTTGAACTTTCTTGATTGATAGTTGCATTTGTCACACATTGCCTCCTCACGATTAACAAATCCAAACTTTTCTTCTCGTTCCATATTCCACTGTAAAAATCCATTACAGTTGGGATGAAGTCTTTGGTATTCTCTAAATACAGAGTTCCACATTATTGCATTCAGTCTCACATTAACTGTTCTATTAGATGAATCTTCAGACCTAAAATTTAATCGAAAAAAATGCCATACATAAGAGAGTGTTTTTAATTTCTACCTGTAACAGAAGTTTCTAAATGTACTTCAAAATATTTGTGAATTACCTCCCTTTGGTCATAATTTTTTTTTGGCACAAATATAAAATGGAATTTCTTGGTATTATGAAGCTAAGCAAGTTAAAGTGTCATTATTTTCTTTAAGTTAAGCATATATTTTATAAATTCAAGAAGGTACACCAACAACATAGGATTATTTCAAGGGAAATTTGTAGATTTAATAAACTGATAGGCATTATCAATCCGCTTTTAGAAAAATGATTTAAAATAGAGTTAATTAATACCTATGTTCATATTAACTGGTATTTTGATATTTTATGTTATTACTTTAATTATCATTTAACCTACCTTTGATTTTTCTTTGCTGATTTCTTTGTTTTTGGAATTTTAGGAGCAGCCTCTCTTAGTCGCAACAGAACAGCAGGTTTGGTGTCATTCACACATTGAGTATCGGTATCCTTATATGGAATATTTTGCACAAGAAAAGTCATTTTTCTGGTAAGTCTTTTATAAACTTTTGTGTTGTGTCACTTTTACTGGGTTTTACAGTTTTTTTCTGTCTATTGTAAGGCACAGTTCCAGTTGGAAAACCTGAATTATTTCCCTTTCTAAGTTTGGTCATTTTTATATGTAGAATTTATTTTTAATCAGTGAATGTAACTGTTTAAGAAAAAAGTTTGAGAAAGTTTGGGATTCTGTCTTTACTTTTATATTGAAGATTTGGTTAAAATTGGCATCTTTTATTAGATGTAAAGGCACCAAACAGAACTCTCATAAAAACTTCTCATAAACAGAGAGAGATAGCAGTACAGATATATTTTTTTACTTCTTACAGCTGCAGTGACAGATATGATAAGATAATTGAGTCATCATCTCTGGTCAATGTCTTATCTGTTTGGTGTAAGGTTATGGTTTTTTAGTGTATTAAGTTGTTTCAGATTAAACTTTTAATACTTCAAAATTAAGAAAATTGTCATTTTTTCCTGTAGTTTTCAATTCTTGGTAGAATCTACCACATTTATCTGACAGCTGATGTTAGTGTTTTATGTGAAAGTCCTATCCACTAGTCTACTGATAAAACACACAGACATATTGCTTTTGTATATTTAATAAGAAAATAAATAAGTTTTATTTGTCCAAAAAATCAACTCTCAGCTTCACATTTCCTCTGCCGTCATTTGGGGTACATGTTGAACTTTTCTTTTTTCTTCGCTTGTAAGTGATCGACATCTTTTTCCTACAACTTTTCCATTACTAGATATAACAAGTATTCATTTGACCAAAAATTTGCTAGATTCTGGGCCCTTTTTTTTTTATTCTATAGGTTATAATCTACCATTAGCTCTTTTAGTGGGAGACATTATGGACATAATTGTGCAAATCGTGATACAAGCAAGAAATTTGGTATAAAGGTTGACTAAGGAAGGCCAGAACGGTAGCATTTACAGTTACCAACACAGCTGGATTTTTGACTCCGCATTCAAAAATTCCTGACACGAAGATGCAACGGCAGTCACAGAAGTCCATTTCGGTTTCCAACTGTCATTGATTCTTTCTTTCATCAAACCCAGTGTTCATGAATTGGTACATGTACCTGTCAAATACATGAATCAGACTGAGCCCAAACAACTCCTCCCTGATTTACTTCTCTTTTGATGTGCTCTGGAAAAGAACCTCTTGTAGACGGAATTGCATCACAATGTCGCTGCTTCCTGGCAAACAATTCACATCGTGCCTCGCTTCATACTTAAGAAAGACAGGAAGTATCCTTATTGAAATTGCAAAGAATATTTTCACCATGAGTAACATACACATTTTTATTAGTCTCTTAAGAAGCAATTTTGTCAGCAAGAAACTTGAACAATTTCGTTTCGATGTCATCTTCACAGAGAAAACTACTCCAAACCTTTGGAGTTCTACCAGAACCAACACGTTTCCATCTGACACAAAAACCTTGCATTTGTCTTGTCACAGCCTTTAAATTATTCATTTAGTAAACATCAAATACCATGTTTTACTCTTGAATACTTATCAATGCAAGATTTTATGTAAGGCAGTATGACATCATTTGCATAATCATCAAATATTTTTGCCCAACTTTGTGACCTAGAATTAACCATTGCCAAAATAAGTAGTTGTTATTTTTAATTTGGTTATAAAAAGCAGATTCTCTTTCATTTGCATTTGCTTCAAAAGATCTTCGTATTGTGTGGACCAAATTTTTTCGTATTTATTTACATATCTTACATGTTCAACAACTTCTAAATGGAGTATATTTTTTTTTTACAAATCTGACGACTCTTCTAGAAATGAATTTGCAAACTAGTTCATCACTTTACAAAGTCTTAAAAGCTGTTTAAAGAGATCGTTTTGTGTTTTCGCCAAGTCTTCATTAGGTCGTTCATCTGTTATCGAATAACCCAAACCGCAAGATCTTTTAAATTCATCTTCTAGTATACTGAACCCTGGTCCAGCTACCATCCATTTGTCTAAATTGGATCTTCGGTTAATCCTATGGCACCAACATCGCCCTTCAGAATATTGCATTATTCTGTTTTTGTGCCTAATCAATTGTTTTATTAGAAAGAAATTTGCTGGTCTTACGTACAGTGAAATTATCATTTTTCATAACAGATTGGTTATGAGTTGTTGTCATCCAACATGGCAGCTTTATTTTTTCACTGAGAAATTTTCTACTTGTTTTTACCTTTGATTTTGGCATCCGATGTTCTTTAAGCAATATATTTGCTACACTACTTTATCAGTGCAGATAGAATACATAGCTGAATTTTCAAAACAATCGATAAAGTGAAAATATATTTATTTGTGCCTACAACCAACAATCATCCACAGACCATCCAGGATTATATCATATGTAAACAAACATTTATCGTGAATACTAAAAACATTTGATCTACAGTGGGGACGCCTCGCTGGACCAAAAAACGTGAGTACTACGATTTATAATATGATGAATATGTTGAATGTCAAACAAACTGGAAATATGATATGGGCAGAAAAAAATCCATGATAAATAATTTCACAACTATAAAATCATCATGAAGACCACTATGCAGGTACTCATCGTCACCCTTTGTGTCCTGTCACTGTCATTCATATGCTTCACTATTTGTAAAAGAGATATAGACTGTTCAAATACAAACTTGAAGATCTCGATTGTAACATGGCATGAGCACAGATCAATCTATCATGCATACATGTACAATAAAACAAAGTCGATACTTACATGTAAAAGACCTGTAGCATTTCTAGCATTCCTACTTATCATCACCTCAGGGGATAAACAAACAAACCCTGGTCCAATAAAATACCCATGTGGAGTATGCAGTAAACCAGTTGCAAAAAATCACAGAGCACTTGAATGTGACAGTTGCACATATTGGGCACATATAAAATGTGGAGGCATTACGCCTAGTGATTATCAGCAGTTTCAAAAAATACAAACACCTGTCTTGGGAATGTCCCAACTGTTTATTACCAAACGTAACAGACTCCTTCTTTCTAGCAGA
Organism: Mytilus galloprovincialis; assembly: GCA_037788925.1. Classification (NCBI taxonomy): domain Eukaryota; kingdom Metazoa; phylum Mollusca; class Bivalvia; order Mytilida; family Mytilidae; genus Mytilus; species Mytilus galloprovincialis. Next base: position 43,827,195 of record CM075342.1, on the reverse strand, counting down.
TGACATAGACATCAGTCACAATTCTTTTCAGTCGCTGTCTGACATCAATACAGACGAGGAAGAAGAAACTATCAACTCAGAAAATCAAGAACACCAATCGAAATATACTAAATCAAAAGGTAGTACCATTCGCCTTCTTAATATGAACTGCAGAAGTCTACGAAGTGAATTTAAACGCCAGCAATTCATATCAATGATAGACTTGTATAAACCACACATAATACATGCAACAGAAACCCATCTAGACAAACAAATATCTAGCTCAGAGATTCTTGATCCAGAATTTTATGACATATATCGCAAGGACAGAACATTCCAACCTGGCCACGAAGGAGGTGGTGTGTTAAATGCGATGAGAAAAGACCTTATATCTTCAGGAGAAGTGACTCTGGATACTGACTGTGAAATATCATGGAACAAAATACAAGTTCAGGGGAGTAAACCCCTATACACCGGATGTTTCTATAGACAACCATACAATGTAGCTGTATCACTACAAAAACTAGACGAATCACTTGGGAGACTCACTCACAACCAAAACTTGGCTTATATAGCACTAACAGGAGATTTTAACATCCCTGATATACAGTCGAAAGATGCATATTCAATCCGATCACCACAACAGTACAACCTAGAGGTAAATGAGACCATTCTAATTATCACAAATGAACATAACCTTGAACAACAAATTGTGGACATCAAAACTAAAGTTAAACTAACGAAAAAGAAACCACGCACAACATTCTTATACTCCAAAGGAAATATACCAGCTATAAAGACCAGACTGAAGGATGAATTTCCTGAATACATCAAGAAGACAAATGATCAATCTATAGAAATGTTTTGGGAAACATTTAAGACCCTACTTACATCACTCATGGACGAGCATATACCACAGAAAACATGCACCAGTAGATGGAACATCCCCTGGCTCACGAGAGATATTAAGAGAGCAATACGTAAGAAACAACGACTATATAACAGAGCTAAAAAAAACAAAAAAGATAAAGACTGGGTAAAATTCAAAAATATTAGAAGAAACATAAAAAACCTACTAGAAGTTGAACACAAAAATTACTTGTCCAATGTATTAGAAATTAAGGATGAAACCAATGCTGAGTCGCCTAAGCAGGGAATCACCAAGCAGTTTTGGAGATATGTAAAGTCAAGAAAACAGGAGGGTAGTGGTGTATCAACACTCAATGTAGATGGACAAATTAAGGAAGACAATACATCCAAAGCAGAAGCACTTAACAACCAATTCCAGTCTGTTTTTACAGAGGAAGACATGGCTTCTTTTCCAAACATGGGACCTAGTACCATCAATAAGATTAACGACATTAAAATTGAAGAAAAGGAAATAGCAAACCTACTAAAACAACTAAATATCAATAAAGCTAGTGGTCCAGATAAAATATCTTGCAGAATATTAAAGGAAACAGCTGATGAAATATCACCTTATCTGAAATATATATTTGAAAGATCATTATGTCTAAAACAAGTCCCTCACGATTGGACTACTGCAAACATAACAGCACTTTTCAAGAACGGAGATAGATCAAAACCAGTAAATTAAAGACCGGTATCGCTTACATCAGTACCGTGTAAAGTAATGGAGCACATAATCTTTAAACACATCATGGAACACTTAGAATGTTATAAGATCCTTGCAGACTTCCAACATGGATTTCGGCAAAAGAGATCATGTGAAACACAGCTTATTATTACAGTTGAAGAAATAAGCAGGTATTTAGATTCCAAACAACAAACTGACTTATTGATACTCGACTTCCGTAAAGCCTTTGACACCGTACCCCACATCAGACTCCTCCATAAACTAGACCACTATGGAGTCAGAGGAGACATCCACGGGTGGCTGAAGTCTTGGTTAACAACTAAACAGCAGAAAGTACTAGTAGACGGCGATGAATCATCATCTGTAAATGTAAAATCTGGTGTACCACAGGGCACAGTGATTGGGCCATTAATGTTCCGCTTGTATATCAACGACATAGGTATTGACATTAAATCATCAATTAGATTATTTGCAGATGATAGCCTAATCTACGTAGCTGTTCAATCAATGAGCCATTGTCTTCAACTCCAGCAGGACCTGACCACTGTAGGTAACTGGACTAAAAAATGGCAAATGATTTTTAATCCAACGAAATGTTTTGTATTACGTATAACAACAGGACGACAACCAATAATCTACCCATATGAAATGGAGGGACACATCCTTGGAACAGTCAACCACAATCCGTACCTAGGAGTGGAGCTATCTAGCACTTTATCATGGAATGACCACATCGGAAATATCACTACAAAGGCAAATAAAACTTTAGGCTTTATACGGCGGAATCTTAGTAAATGCCCAATGAATATAAAGCGTCAGGCATACATTACACTTGTACGACCAACACTAGAATATGCTAGCAGTGTCTGGGACCCGCATCTCCAAAAACACATACAACAGCTAGAAATGGTCCAAAGCCATATTCATCAGGCATGAGTATTCTCGAGACCCGGACATAGTAACATCTTTATTAGAGGACCTCAAACTACCACAATTACAGGAGAGACGAAACACATCACGTTTACTCCTGTTTCAAAAAGTAATTCACCAACATATTGCTATTCCGATTCCAGAATACTTGATGACACCAGCAAGAATGACACGTCAGTTCCATCAACGACGATTTGTCAGATTAGGATCAAGTTCTGAACAAAGAAAACATAGCTTCTTCGTAAGAACCATCAAAAACTGGAATGAACTACCGCCTAGCTTATTGGACATTGATGACTATGAGACATTCAAAACCAACCTCATAACACACAGATATCCGTAGATCAGCACACACATGTTTTTATCTGCACTGGCACCTGTACATATGATTTTAAAAGAGCACATTTTGGATGACAAAACTTTAATTTTAATACATTCGTGTGATGAGTCAAACGACTCTTTACGGATTACCCATGTAGATGTAGATCATTTTCAAATTCCATTGCCACCTGTGGGTGATGTTCGGGAAGTGAAGTCATATCTTGGTGATGGTCGGTAACGATCGAGCATAATTTACACGATCCAGACCTAAAACAATACGCTATCATGCTTTATATGGACTGTTTGTAAAGTACGAACTCTCGCTCATGAAACGAGCATTGAACGTCACAGAGTCCTGACATAATTATACATTTTCAGTTTAGCTTTCATAATCCGAAATTAGCAATTCAAGCAAAATACATGCAGTTGTCTGATGCGCCTGTCTAGTCCTGGGTACATTTGAGCTTATATAAAATGTAGAGCTCGTCGAGAGGAACAAATTATACGCTGTATGTATGCAGCAGAGTCTTATCGTTTTCCTAATATGTAAGCTTGAAATTGCAGCGTAATTTTTTTTTGCGCTCAGTGACCTTTGACCTTGACTGCATATTAAAGGTCACATGAATTAACGATTATTGGTGAAGGTCCCAAGTCTCTACGACTTCTGGTTTTCGAAATACAATTTTTCTAAAATTATGTACAGTTTTTCAAGGGAAATAACTCCTTCTAAGGGTTAATTACAAAATGATTGTACATGTTCATTAACATTGCCATCTGGTCCTGTACATGTTGCCGTTTTCAAATCGATTCTATCTCTTATACCTTTTGAGAAAAATGCAAAGGAAAGAAATTGTTTCAAGGGGATATAACTCTCATAGGGGATGATGGAATCCTATTCAGCCTCACATGGTAATACATCATGATAAGATCTACATTTTGTCCAATCAAGGTCATGATATCTTTAAAACCAACGAGATGGGGGCATGTTGAAAAAAATCAATAAAAGGGAGATAACTCCTAAAGAGGATGATGAAATCCTGAACAGGGTCATTTGGTAATACATCTTGGTGAGGTCTAGCGATGGTCCATATTTGGTCTTGATAAATTCAACAGAAACAAGAGACGGGCATGTCAAAAAAATGTTGGAAGAAAAAAAAAAAAGAAAAAAAAAAGAAAAAGAAAAAAAAACATTAGAAAAACAATAAGGACTTTCCTCACGTAGGGTAAAGACCTTAACAATAAGGTCTTTCTTCGCGGAGAGGAAAGACCTTAACAAAACAAAACAAGAAAAAAAAAAAACATACCAACAACAAAAATCACTTAATTATCAAATAACAATATGTGTGATTGCTTTTGAGTAAGTCCGGTTTTTATTATTACCATTATTTTTATGGGAGTCGGATAAACGTGATTTCCACGACTATTGAAAAATCTACAGCTACTAAAAGATAACGTATTCTTTTTTTTTATACATCCTTGGATTTCAAATATTTGGCTATGAGCGTTCCTGATAAAGGTAAATAAAAAAGAGGTTCAGACGCATGAAATTTATAAAGTGTTGTTTTATTTTTTTAAACAACCCGGTCGATACCTCTGCTGGTGGAATATCCGTCCTAAGGGTATCATCAGCTCAGTAGTCAGTACTTTGGTACTGACATGATTTATAACAAACCTTTCTTAAATTGCCTGTTAATGAATTTTGAAATTGGTTGAAACTAACTCGCTACTGCAAAGTTGACCTTAAATAGAATTCGCTAAATTTTAGGTCCTTTTTTGTTATGAAGAAATTCAACTGTTGAATTCTCATACATTCTTAGCTTTCGAATGCCTGCAATTTATAACGTGTTGCTTTAAGTTTTCCCTTGCTTTACCGTATGCAGATGGTCTCGTTAAAGCGTCTTTTTAACCAATCAATTTGGCTGTTGTGTTGTATTGAGACAAAAGATATTCATAAAATGGTTTCGGTCTAAATTTACTCTAGCACTTTGACAGAATATGACCTCTTACAGCATTGCACGCCTTTACTCATTAAAAGTACGAAGCGCTTTTCATGTTTAACCATCGCCAGGAACGCCCAAATTTTCGATCGGATGTACCATGTAGCTACTAGGCAAGCTTGTAATTATTGCATTTAATATGCCGATTCAATGAACCTGATATTATGTTTTATTTGCTTAGTTATTAAATATGCTTTTGTTAATTCTATCAACATCCTTGAAATAACGCATATTGCTAAGCAGTACTCTCAAATAATGTAAAAGCACTAAATGATTTCATAAAAAAACACAAAAAAACCGGATCAGTTAAACATTTTGATATTCTGAACTAAGAATCAGCTAATATATTTATACCTCAGGCATAGATTACCTTAGCTGTATTTGGCAAAACTTTTAGGAATTTTGGTCCTCAATGCTCTTCAACTTCGTACTTTATTTGGCCTTTTTAACTTTTTTGGATTCGAGCGTCACTGATGAGTCTTGTGTAGTCGAAACGCGCGTCTGGCGTATATACTAAATTTAGTCCTGGTATCTATGATGAGTTTATTCACTATGTCTAAAAATAATTTATAGTGAGTATACTTCTTTGGGGTGATTCAAAGATTTATCGCTGTAAAGTTTCTTACAATAAATAATCAATGAATCTCTTCACCCTAAAGGTGAAATAGTTATATATAAAACCTTTTTCTAGATCTACGTACATCGGGTTTTTAGTGTGCGTTTAATTTTGGCTCGTTTCGTGACAGCTTAAGAAACATAATTTTCCTACATATTCAAAGATTTATCGCTGTAAAGATTCATACAATAAATCATCATTGAATTTGAAATCTCTTTACCCTAGAGGTGAAAAAATATAAATATTACCTACCCTATGGTTAAAAATTACCGAAATTACAGTTGAAAAGTCTATTGTTTAACTTAATGGAAAAGGCAAATCGTTAACGTGACCGTCATGTATACATTGAATATATTTGTTTGAAATTGCATTCGATAAACCCAAATGCTCAAAATATAGACTATCCAAAGGACGTAATCGAAGTCCTATTTTTACTTTTATTCCGGATATATGGTCCGAGTACACAGTTATTTGGTAGTGCATTTCTTTTAGACAATAAGTGAAAATTAAAAAAATCCCACCTGCGCTTTCTCAATAATATTTTTACAGTGTGTTGTACTACTTTTGGGACAAATTATATCAAAATTATAGAAAACTTCATCAGCTCTAACTCAAAATATGGACAATTTTATCTTTTGACAGCCTCCGAAGTGCTAATTTTTGACCTTTTTCAGCTGGACCTAATCACTACTTTACATTAATATTTATGACCCAAATTTTTTTACAGTGTCATTTGACCCCCTAACTTGGTATATGAGGCATAAAACATGGAGAAATAAATTTGGAAGGGGTATAAAAAAAATTGGCAAGTAACACACTGTCCACACTAAGGACTATATTCGTTTTTTGTTATGAAGAAATTCAACTGTTGAATTCTCATACATTCTTACCTTTCGAATGCCTGCAATATTTAACGTGTTGCTTTAAGTTTTCCCTTGCTTTACCGTATGCAGATGGTCTCATTAAAGTGTCTTTTTAGCCAATTAATTTGGCTGTTGTGTTGTATTGAGACAAAAGATGTTCATAAAATGGTTTCGGCCTACATTTACTCTAGCACTTTGACAGAATATGACCTCTTACAGCATTACAGGCCGTTACTCATTAAAAGTACGAAGCGCTTTTCATGTTTAACCATCGCCAGGAACGCCCAAATTTTCGATTGGATGTACCATGTAGGTACTAGGCAAGCTTGTAATTCTTGCATTTTACTATGCCGATTCAATGAACCTGATATTATGTTTGATTTGCTTAGTTATTAAATATGCTTTTGTTAATTCTATCAACATCCTTGAAATAACGCATATTGCTAAGCAGTACTCTCAAATAATGTAAAAGCACTAAATGATTTCATAAAAAACACAAAAAACCGGATCAGTTAAACATTTTGATATTCTGAACTAAGAATCGGTCACTAGGTCTAAAAATAATTTATAGTGTGTATACTTCTTTGGGGTGATTCAAAGATTTATCGCTGTAAAGTTTCTTACAATAAATAATCGATGAATCTCTTCACCCTAAAGGTGAAATAGTTATATATAAAACCTTTTTCTAGATCTACGTACATCGGGTTTTTAGTGTGCGTTTAATTTTGGCTCGTTTCGTGACAGCTTAAGAAACATAATTTTCCTACATATTCAAAGATTTATCGCTGTAAAGATTCATACAATAAATCATCATTGAATTTGAAATCTCTTTACCCTAGGGGTAAAAATATATATATATTACCTACCCTATGGTTAAAAATTACCGAAATTACAGTTGAAAAGTCTATTGTTTAACTTAATGGAAAAGGCAAATAGTTAACGTGTCCGTCATGTATACATTGAATATATTTGTTTGAAATTGCAGTCGATAAACCCAAATGCTCACAAAATAGACTATCCAAGGGACGTAATCGAAGTCCTATTTTTACTTTTATTCCGGATATATGGTCCGAGTACACAGTTATTTGGTAGTGCATTTCTTTTAGACAATAAATAAAAATTAAAAAAATCCCACTTGCGCTTTCTCAATAATATTTTTACAGTGTGTTGTACTACTTTTGGGACAAATTATATCAAAATTATAGAAAACTTCATCAGCTCTAACTCAAAATATGGACAATTTTATCTTTTGACAGCTTCCGAAGTGCTAATTTTTGACCTTTTTCAGCTGGACCTAATCACTACTTTACATCAATATTTATGACCCAAATTTTTTTACAGTGTCATTTCTCCCCCTAACTTGCTATATGAGGCATAAAACATGGAGAAATAAATTTGGAAGGGGTATAACAAAAATTGGCAAGTAACACACTGTCCACACTAAGGACTATATTCGTTTTTTGTTATGAAGAAATTCAACTGTTGAATTCTCATACATTCTTAGCTTTCGAATGCCTGCGATATTTAACGTGTTGCTTTGAGTTTTCCCTTGCTTTACCGTATACAGATGGTCTCATTAAAGTGTCTTTTAGCCAATTAATTTGGCTGTTGTGTTGTATTGAAACAAAAGATATTCATAAAATGGTTTTGGCCTAAATTTACTCTAGCACTTTGACAGAATATGACCTCTTACAGCATTACAGGCCGTTACTCATTAAAAGTACGAAGCGCTTTTCATGTTTAACCATCGCCAGGAACGCCCAAATTTTCGATTGGATGTACCATGTAGGTACTAGGCAAGCTTGTAATTCTTGCATTTTACTATGCCGATTCAATGAACCTGATATTATGTTTTGTTTGCTTAGTTATTAAATATGCTTTTGTTAATTCTATCAACATCCTTGAAATAACGCATATTGCTAAGCAGTACTCTCAAATAATGTAAAAGCACTAAATGATTTCATAAAAAACACAAAAAACCGGATCAGTTAAACATTTTGATATTCTGAACTAAGAATCGGTCACTAGGTCTAAAAATAATTTATAGTGTGTATACTACTTTGGGGTGATTCAAAGATTTATCGCTGTAAAGTTTCTTACAATAAATAATCGATGAATCTCTTCACCCTAAAGGTGAAATAGTTATATATAAAACCTTTTTCTAGATCTACGTACATCGGGATTTAGTGTGCGTTTAATTTTGGCTCGTTTCGTGACAGCTTAAGAAACATAATTTTCCTACATATTCAAAGATTTATCGCTGTAACGATTCATACAATAAATCATCATTGAAATTGAAATCTCTTTACCCTAGGGGTAAAAAAATATATATATTACCTACCCTATGGTTAAAAATTACCGAAATTACAGTTGAAAAGTCTATTGTTTAACTTAATGGAAAAGGCAAATAGTTAACGTGTCCGTCATGTATACATTGAATATATTTGTTTGAAATTGCAGTCGATAAACCCAAATGCTCACAAAATAGACTATCCAAGGGACGTAATCGAAGTCCTATTTTTACTTTTATTCCGGATATATGGTCCGAGTACACAGTTATTTGGTAGTGCATTTCTTTTAGACAATAAATAAAAATTAAAAAAATCCCACCTGCGCTTTCTCAATAATATTTTTACAGTGTGTTGTACTACTTTTGGGACAAATTATATCAAAATTATAGAAAACTTCATCAGCTCTAACTCAAAATATGGACAATTTTATGTTAAGGGGGTGTTGAAATCTTTTGACAGCTTCCGAAGTGCTAATTTTTTACTTTTTTCAGCTGGACCTGCTTTACATTAATATTTATGACCCAAATTTTTTTTACAGTGTCATTTGACCCCCTTACTTGCTATATGAGGCATAAAACATGGAGAAATAAATTTGGAAGGGGTATAACAAAAATTGGCAAGTTACACACTGTCCACACTAAGGAATATATTCGTGGACAACGAAAATCAAAGGACGATAACTGTGTACTCAAGCCATATACACTTTAAATGTAAAACTTGGAAAACCCCCTCACAAAAATTTTATCAAAGGAAGTTATCGTGGTTATCAATGTGAAGGTTACGATATATTCCTTAATCACCACAATTCGTTTTAATTGATACATGTTTGGACCTTAAAAATAAAACTTGTAATGAACGGTAAGTTTTATTTTTATTTTCATTTATTCATATGAAAGATTAATCAATATCTATTATATATTTTGATTATTATTTTGAATTATTTTTCTGTGTCTAGTGTATATTTTTAATATTTGTTCTTACGGAAAAAAAGTTCTCAATCAATGAATTCATATATGCATTTTTTCCGACTTCCAAAGATAGTGTCATTGTTATGTTGGCCTATTTTGATTCAAGTGTATATACTGTTCAGATTATGCTTGTCCTTATTCAGCATCTTCCATTTCTACTCACTGCAATCATGAGTGCAAAGTTCTACTAGATCTTTTCATTAAAATCATTTTCTAACTCTTCTATAACCTTTTGTAGATCTACGTACATCTGGTTTTTAGTGTACGTTTTATTTTGGCTCGTTTCGCGATAGCTTAAGAAACTCGGATATTTGACTCTGCTTTAGTTTTCCTACATATTCAAAGATTTATCGCTGTAAAGTGTCATACAATAAATCATCAATAAATTTGAAATCTCTTCACCCTAAAGATGAAAAAATATATATAAAACCTACTCTTTTTTATTTATCAAATCGCACATGAAAGCATACGCAATAAAAAAAAACAACGATAGACGGTACATTTACACGCTGTTCGGTTGCCAAACATATTCTTTGAAGTAGACTGGTTGATGTTACATTATAAGGCAAAATGAATCTTAAAATGGGTGATATATAGAAAAGAGACTTTTGTATTTTCATGACAGTATGTTTTTACCCGATAAATTCATTTTTTGGTTTGACTGTCTTGCTGTGTTGCTTTCTTCGTGACATTCATCCAACATTTCGGTTTAATACAAGGGCAATTCTAATGCAACAACGTTTGTAACGTTCATTTTGATTGGATAACGTTACTTTTTTACATGGCATCAATTGACAATTGATGCTATGGGACGTACGCGCAAGCGCAGACGGCATTTGACAGGTTTTTATTACATGTTTTAACGTGGTTTTCTGTCAGTATCATTAGAATGCAGATAACAATATTGTATTTTAAGCTCCGACGGCATCAATTGGGGATTTGATGGTCGCAAATTCCCAATTGATGCCGTCGGAGCTTAAAATACAATACAGTTATGTCCTAATTCATAACATATAAGAATTCATTCTTTATAACTAAGCAGACGTTAAATACAACATCAATATTCCAAAGACCAACGTTAATTTTTTTTTTTGCAATGTATTCCTTTTTCAATATATTTGGGATAGTATAGAAATCCAATTTTCTATAGGAAATAATTCCGACAAAAAATGTACTTTCTAATGTAGTGGAGTTTTTTTTATCCCCAGAAAGGAGTTGCTGGCTTTATTTCAGATGATTCTTCAATACTCATCAGCAAAGAGTTGTTATTCAAGTCCATTAATTCAATTCCTACGTAGCTCTTTATATATCAGTCAAATATTTATAATATTTCACTTTCAAAGTTGCACTTTCCATTGGGTACCAGTGGTGTTCCATATTTGATTTCTTGAACAATATTTAAATTAGAGAGAGAAAAAAATTGGATATCAGTTTATGTTACTACAAATGTCAACTTAATATTACAGCTAAAAAAGAATATACACATGGTTTAAAATTACCTAAATTACAGTTGAAAAAGTCTATTGTTTAACATAATGGAAAAGGCAAATCGTTTACGTGTCCGTCATGTATATGTTCCAGACCATATGAGTATTTGGACCGTACGCGTACGGTCCGGACCGTATACGTATACTCGTACGGTCGGACCGTATGAGTATACGCGTATGGTCCAGTACGATCTGACCATACATGTTACTAGATCATATGGGTTAAATTTTAACAAACATTGTATATTTACTTTTAGTTTTACAAATTGTTATTATTACAATTAGATGGATAAAATAAAAAAACGAACACTTGAAATTAAATATTTGTTTAATTGTATATCTGAATCCTATTTTGGTACTCTCGCCCAAGGTGACACTTGCTACCACAAGTAGCGTAATATTTTTTACATTTACATGTTTGCAGTTCATGCTTGTTCCTTTGCATTTGGATTTTCTTTGTAAAGTTGCTAAATTGGCCTCCCACATTATATTTACTTCCGATAACTTCAAATTCAGTGATCATTATTCAATAAATGTATCATTGATCGACATGCTAAATACTAAGAAATTAACATATTTAATAAGCGTGAGTTTTTTTAAATAGTTAAAATATAAAGTGTTTATTTAAATTACCATTGAACTTTTATATATTCATTTAAGAGTTAAGTTATGTTGATCTGCTATATGCATTTGTATCTTATAAACTTGACCAACTTTTAAATATTAGTCGGACCGTACGCGTACGGTCCGACCGTATGAGTATTTTGAAAAAGTACGCATACGGTCCAGACCGTACGCGTACGGTCTAAATACTCATACGGTCTGGGACATATACATTGAATATATTTGCTTGAAATTGCAGTCGATAAACCCAAATGCTCACAAAATAGACTATCCAAGGGACGTAATCGAAGTCCTATTTTTACTTTTATTCCGGATATACACTTTAAATGTAAAATTTGGAAAACCCCCTCACAAAAATGTTGTCAAAGGAAGTTATCGTGGTTATCAATGTGAAGGTTACGATATATTCCTTAATCACCATAATTCATTTTAATTGATACATGTTTGGACCTAAAAAATAAAACTTGTAATGAACGGTAAGTTTTATTTTTATTTCCATTGATTCATATGAAAGATTAATCAATATCTATTATATATTTTGATTATTATTTTGAAATATTTTTCTGTGTCTAGTGTATATTTTTAATATTTGTTCTTACGGAAAAAAAGTTCTCAATCAATGAATTCATATATGCATTTTTTCCGACTTCCAAAGATAGTGTCATTGTTATATTGGCCTATTTTGATTCAAGTGTATATACTGTTCAGATCATGTTTGTCCTTATTCAGCATCTTCCATTTCTACTCACTGAAATCATGAGTGCAAAGTTCTACTAGATCTTCTCATTACAGTCATTTTCTAACTCTTCTATAACCTTTTGTAGATCTACGTACATCTGGTTTTTAGTGTACGTTTTATTTTGGCTCGTTTCGCGATAGCATAATAAACTCGGATATTTGACTCTGCTTTAATTTTCCTACATATTCAAAGATTTATCGCTGTAAAGTTTCATACAATAAATCATCAATGAATTTGAAATCTCTTCACCCTAAAGGTGGAAAAATATATATAAACCTACCCTTTTTTATTTATCAAATCGCACATGAAAACATACGCAATATAAAAAAACACGATAGACGGTACATTTACACGCTGTTCGGTTGCCAAACATATTCTCTTGGGTGATATATAGAAAAGAGACTTTTGTATTTTCATGACAGTATGTTTTTATGCCCCACCTACGATAGTAGAGGGGCATTATGTTTTCTGGTCTGTGCGTCCGTTCGTCCGTCCGTTCGTCCGTCCGTCTGTTCGTTCGTCCGTCTGTCCCGCTTCAGGTTAAAGTTTTTGGTCAATTAAACAATTGACCCCAATTTCACGGTCCACTGAACATAGAAAATGAAAGTGCATGTTTCAGGTTAAAGTTTTTGGTCAAGGTAGTTTTTGATGAAGTTGAAGTCCAATCAACTTGAAACTTAGTACACATGTTCCTTCTGATATGATCTTTCTAATTTTAAAGCCAAATTAAACTTTTGACCCCAATTTCACGGTCCACTGAACATAGAAAATGAAAGTGCATGTTTCAGGTTAAAGTTTTTGGTCAAGGTAGTTTTTGATGAAGTTGAAGTCCAATCAACTTGAAACTTAGTACACATGTTCCTTATGATATGATCTTTCTAATTTTAAAGCCAAATTAAACTTTTGACCCCAATTTCACGGTCCACTGAACATAGAAAATGAAAGTGCATGTTTCAGGTTAAAGTTTTTGGTCAAGGTAGTTTTTGATGAAGTTGAAGTCCAATCAACTTGAAACTTAGTACACATGTTCCTTATGATATGATCTTTCTAATTTTAAAGCCAAATTAAACTTTTGACCCCAATTTCACGGTCCACTGAACATAGAAAATGAAAGTGCATGTTTCAGGTTAAAGTTTTTGGTCAAATAAAGTAGTTTTTGATGAAGTTGACGTCCAATCAACTTGTAACTTAGTACACATGTTCCCTATGATATTATCTTTCTAATTTTAATGCCTAATTATATTTTTTATCCAATTTCGTGGTCCATTGAACATGGAAAATGATAGTGCGAGTGGGGCATCCGTTTACTTTGGACACATTCTTGTTACCCGATAAATTCATTTTTTGGTTTGACTGTGTTGCTGTGTTGCTTTCTTCGTGACATTCATCCCACATTTCGGTTTGATACAAGAGGAATTCATAACATATAAGAATTCATTCTTTATAACTAAGCAGACGTTAAATACAACATCAATATTCCAAAGACCAACGTTATTTTTTTTTGCAATGTATTCCTTTTTCCATATATTTGGAATAGTATAGAATTCCAATTTTCTATAGGAAATAATTCCGATAAAAAATGTACTTTCTAATGTAGTGGAGTTTTTTTTATCCCCAGAAAGGAGCTGCTTGCTTTATTTCAGATAATTATATAATACTAATCAACAAAGAGTTGCTATTCATGTCCGTTAATTCAATTCCTACGTAGCTCTTTATATATCAGTCAAAAATTTATAATATTTCACTTTCAAATTTACACTTTCCATAGTGTACCAGTGGTGTTCCATATTTGATTTCTTGAACAATAGGTAAATTAGAGAGTGAAAAAAAATGGATATCAGTTTATGTTACTGCAAATGTCAACGTAATATTACAATTAAAAAAGAATTTAAACACACTAAATTACAGTTGAAAGAGTCTATTGTTTATATACGAAGGGTCGTCATCTAAGTCCTATTGTATACCGCCCAGTTATGGCAGTATTACATGCAGTCTATTTTAAGAATGTTCAAAAACGTAATCTACGATCAAATGGATATCGTGGTTACTATATAAATGTAAGGGTTATGATAAATATTCGCATTACTATAATTCGTTTTAGGTTTGGAAAAAAAAAATAAAACTTGTAATGAACGGTAAGTTTTATATCCCTTTGAATTGATTCATATGATTGATTAATCAATATTTATTTCATATTTTGATCATTATTTTGAATTAATTTTCAGTGTCTATAGTGTATACTAGTATATCTTTAATAGTTTTTCTTATGGAAAAAAAGTTCTCAATCAATAAATTATAAGATGCAGTTGTTCTTCTATTCCGACTTCCATAGATAGTGTCTATGTTATGTTGGCCTATCTTTATTCAAATGTACATACTGTTCAGATGATGTTTGTCCTTTTTCAGCATCTTCCATTTCTACTTACTGCAATCAAGGCCGTAGCTACCCTTGAGGCAAGTGAGGCAATTGCCTCACTAAAATTTCGACACTGATGTTTTTTTATACATAAAATATAATAGTCATTTGTTGTTCTGTCTCAACCTTAATTTCTATAACTTGTCATCCTTCCTTTTAAACTGTTCTTCCTGGATATAACTCAGCATCTCAACGGGTGACGTTTCTCAATTACATTAACCTAGTAACGATAAGCATCATGGATCTTTAGTTAAAAACAGGCTCTTGCAGAAAAAGGAAAAGCGACACTGAAGGTAAAGAAGGAATAATTCTAGTAAACTAGTTTTTTGTGAACAGAGTCTGAGTATTGCATATAACTTCATTAGAACAATAAAAAAACGATAAGTAGACTGACAAATCAAGTACTGGTCTTCGGAAGGGGCAGTCCTGTCTGCGTATTCATTTCTCCGTTTCACCAACTTTTGACAAATCAAGTACTGGGCATCGCAAGGGAGCAGTCGTGTCTGCGTATTCATTTCACGAACTTTAAACTTTCTCTTTACAGATAAATGAAATATGAATAATATTAAACATGAATGCATGGATTAGTTTTTATCCATGTTTCTTTAACCTTAAAAATTGAAAGAATATCCCATATTCCAATTTGATATTATTGAGGAATGGTAGAACCTTTAACACAGGATTTTGTCTTTACTTATTCGGGACTACGGAATTTCGTTTCTTTATATTCGGGGTTTCGGAATCGGACACCCCCAAACCCTAACCCCTAAATTTATAGATTCTGGAACTAAAATACCACCAAGTATTTCCAGAAATAATTTGAAATTACCGAACTACATGTACAAACGTCAAAAACTCCATTCCAATTCCTCTGTCTGACCCATATATACTTACTCTATAGATAGAACTATATACATGTATCTTATCTCATTCTATCCCTAGTTTGTCTACTCTTTGTCAGCATAAAAGCGAGTTTAATATTTTGTAACTGCGACTGTATGATGGTGCTTACAGCAAAAGCTTAATTCCCTTTTGCAAACAAAACTGTTACTACCGATGCTGCTACCGAATTGCTGATGGAAAAGGAATTGGAAGAAGACATTGATCATTGTGTTGATGATGATGTGCTACCTTTAGAAACACAGACTGTCCTGACACAAACTGAAATTAAACTTGGAAAAGAGCATGCATGAGTGGCGAGAGATTGTGCGGTCTTGTCATGCTCCATGTTCATCGCGATAAGGATACCAGCAGACCAAATTACGATTCTGAAACGATTTGACTGAACCGGCTATAGACAAATTTGGAAAACTCTACCGAATCGATGTTTGTTCTATGTTCTGGAAGCAGACTCAAATCAGTGATATTTGGATGATTTTCTTACATATGTAGTAGGTGGTTTTCTATGCGTTAGGAATAACACCAATGAGAGTTTAAGGTTCTGATTCTTTATTGTACCAGTATATAGAATACAAGTCTGAAATAGCAATACAACATATATCAATAACAAGCTATTTCATATAACATAAATATATATATAAGTTTAAAAAAATATAAAAGAAAGGAGTTTAAATCAAAAATTGTTAAACAGCTTGATAATCTACTAACTAAGAATCCAAAGGAATACTGGAACCTTGTAAATAAACTAAAGGGGGAAACAGAAGAAACTAGGGACACCCCCAGAAACTTCTATAAATAACTCCACATGGACAAAATACTTCCAAGATTTAAATTCTCTATCTGATACCAATAAATCAAAAATAAACCTATTAAATAACATGCTTGTTGATTTAGAAAAAGAGAACATGTCAAATGTATTAGACTATAAAGTGACTAATCAAGAAATATTTAAAGCAATTACCAACTTAAAACCTGGAAAGGCATGTGGTCTGGACCTGATACTAAACGACATGCTTAAAGCTGGACAAACAGCCCTTATAGGCTGCATTAATAAACTTTTTAATTTAATATTTGCTCATAGTACATATCCAAAGCTATGGTGTGAAGGATACTGTATACCTATACATAAATCAGGAGATATAAATAACCCTGAAAATTACAGAGGTATAGCTATAAATTCTTGTATTGGAAAGTTATTTAATGTTGTGTTAAATACAAGACTTTCTAAACATTTAGATGAGAGAAATATTTTGACTGATTGCCAAGCTGGCTTCAGAAATAAATCAAGGACAACAGATCACATGTTTATCCTCAAATGCTTACTTGATAAATATACTAACTGTAAGGGAAGTAAATTTTATGCTTGTTTTATTGACTTTAAAAGAGCTTTTGATACTGTGATACACCCAGGTATTCTTATCAAAATGCTCAAGTCAGACATTGGGGGAAAATTTTACCAGTTAATTAAACACATGTATACACTTAATAATTTAAGAGTAAAAGTTGATAACAAACTAGGTCCATGTTTTAACTCTTATATTGGGGTTAGACAAGGGGATGTTTTAAGCCCTGCCCTTTTTAATCTATTCATAAATGATCTACCTAACTGTTTACTAAATTGTCCTGATAGTGTAAAACTCAGCACTAGTCGCATAGACTGTCTTATGTATGCAGATGATGTTATTGTATTTTCTGATTCTGCAGATGGACTTCAAAAGCGCTTGAAGGCATTGGAATCATACTGTGATACCTGGTGCCTTAATGTAAACTTAAAAAAAACTAAAGTCTTAATCTTTAATAAAAGTGGACGCCACATAAAAGAACCATTTTATTTTAAAAGTGAATTAATTGAAACTGTTTTCAAATATAAATACCTTGGAGTTATATTCCAGTCAAGTGGCCTATTTAATTATGCAAAAGAAGACTTATTTAATAAATCTTTAAAAGCTTCATATAAACTTAATAGATGTTTATCTGGCTCAGATGCTAGTATTAAAACAAATTTACATCTGTTTGACCATACCATTAAACCTATTATTTTGTATGGCTCAGAGATATGGGGAATGTTTAAAACCAACTCTGCTTCCTGTAAAAAAGATGCTACAAATGTGCTTGAAAAAATATACCAGAATAATGTTGCTGATAAAATGAACTTAAAGTTCTGTAAGCATATTCTAGGCTTAAATAATAAAAGTACAAATGTTGCTGTACAATCAGAATTAGGTAGATTTCCTATATATTTTAATATTGTTATATCTATGATAAGCTATCTGCATAGATTACATCATTGTAACTCAAATTTATTGAAAGAAGCGTTTTTATGTAACAAAGATATGCATGAAAATAACACTATAACATGGTATTCCTCTGTTAAATTTATTTTACAAAAGCTTGAATTGAAAGAAACATATTGTATTGATTATTCAATTAATAGATTAAAACAACTTATTATGAAAAAGTTAAAGACATTATTTTTAAAAGCATGGTTCAATGATAAAGATAATGTTAATGGAAAGCTAGATACATATTTTTCTCATAAAAGTAATTTCCAAATGGAAAAATATCTTGATATTCAAAGTTTTCAATCAAGACAAATTTTATGTAAATTTCGCATAAGTGCTCACCAATTAAGAGTAGAAAAAGAGCGACATAAGAACAAACCTATAGAAAGGTCACAGAGGACTTGTAATTTTTGTTCTCATAATGATATTGAAGATGAGTTTCATTTTTTAATTAACTGTCCATTGTATAATCAATGTAGAGAATCACTGTTTGCACAAGCTCATGAACACTGTCAAAATTTCAATAACTTGGGACTGCAAATCAAAATTTTTATGGTTAATGACCACTGAAGATCAACATATACTGAAAAAGTTATGCATTTTTCTTATCCAGAGTTTTCAATTGAGATCCACAAATTCTGTTAATGGCTAAATCTCTTTTAGTTTATCTATATATATATATATTAAATTCAAAAATTTAATTTAAGTGCACATTTCTCTATGTGTATGCATATTTCTTCTATTATTATGTAAATGCTTATAAACAAACTGCAGTAAAACTCTAAGGTGCTTATCATATTCCTGCAATTGTCAAAGAATATAATTATATACATAAATATCTAGTAATTGGTTGCTGTGTGTACATGGGAGATAAATACCCTTATATCTAATCAGTTGGGGCTGCATATCATTTGTATGCAACTCAAAACACCATATCTGTTTAAAGGGGAATAATCCTTACAGAAATTGATTGATTGTCTCCCATATTACTTTCTATTCCATGTGCATGCAATAACTGTTCAGAGTTCTATTGTCATGTATTTCATTTTATTATTTCATTGTTATAACAAATCATTGTAATCATTGTTTGAAATTTAAAACCCGCAAGGGTCCATAATTGGATTAATAAAGTATTCTTATTCTTATTCTTATTCTTATATACTTTACGAATATCACAGGTTATATAATACAGAAATATAATAAATAGTACCTTTGACTGTTATTAACTAAATAGCAAGTAAAATGTATTGCAAGTAGAAAATGTTCAATGTTTACATTCAATGAAATTGACATCGGGTGTCACGTATACTTTTACAATAGCTTGAACTTTGTCGATACACTAAATCGGAATATGCTATGTAATATATATATGTGGTGGTGTTTAACGACCTTGACTGGCTATACAGCCCTCGCACGGTCGGTAATGCTATGCAATATATATGTGGTGGTGTTTAACGACCTTGACTGGCTATACAGCCCTCGCACGGTCGGCTCGGTGCCCGAAGGCGATTGGTGAGCGTTTGAATAATTTCTGCCGTGGGTCAGGAACAAGTAGTAAGGACGCCGAATGGAGGCCGCCATCTTGGTTTTGGTGAGTTGATTTTGGTTTGTTTACTATTTTGGATTTTACTTCTTCACAACGGCTGCTTTCAGGGCCAGTTTGGTCAGCTTGGCAGCCCGCTAGCCTCGATGATGGAGTACTGTCAGATGATCTCGGACGTAGTTCTAAAGATGACAGGAAGCGTTATCAAGTGTATATACTGTTCAGATTATGTTTGTCCTTATTCAGCATCTTCCATTTCTACTCACTGAAAGTTCTACTAGATCTTCTCATTACAGTCATTTTCTAACTCTTCTATAACCTTTTATAGATCTACGTACATCTGGGTTTTAGTGTACGTTTTATTTTGGCTCGTTTCGCGATAGCTTTAGAAACGCGAATATTTGACTCTGCTTCTGTATATTCGAAGATTTATAGCTACAAAGTTTCATACAATATATCATTAATTGATTTGAAATCTCTTCACCCTAAAGGTGAAAAAGTAATATATAAAACCTACCCTTTTTGTGGAGCCTGCGACTTTTGTCGCAGAAAGCTCGACATAGGGAAAGTGATCCGGAGGCTTCGGCGGCGGCGGCGTTATGTAACTTCGTAAAAGCTTTATATTTTAGAAGGTGGAAGACCTGAATGCTTCATCCTTTGTATATAGATGCCTCATGTTACGATGTTTCCGTTAGTCACATTGGCCAATGTCCTTGACCTCATTTTCATTGTTCAGTGACTACTTGAAAAAGAAGTTAAGTTTTTTGTAATGTTAAATTCTCTCTTATTATATGTAATAGGATAACTATATTTGCTATGTGCGTACCTTGCAAGGTCTTCATGACCGTCAGCCAGTTTTCACTTGACCTCGACCTCATTTCATGGATCAGTGAACAAGGTTAAGTTTTGGTGGTCAAGTCTATATCTCAGATACTATAAGCAATAGGTCTAGTATATTAGGTGTATGGAAGGACTGTAAGGTGTACATGTCAAAGTGGCAGGTGTCATCTGACCTTGACCTCATTTTCATGGTTCATTGGTTGTAGTTAAGTCTTTGTGTTTGGGTCTGTTTTTCTTATACTGTATAAAATAGGTCTACTATCTTTGGTGTATGGAGTGACTGTAAGGTGTACATGTACAATTGGCAGGTGTCATCTGACCTTGACTTCATTTTCATGGTTCAGTGGTCAAAGTTAAGTTTTTTAGTTTTGGTCTTTTTTTTTGTAATACTTTATGCAATATGTCAACTATATTTGGTGTATGGAAATATTTTATGATCTATATGTCAGTCGCACTGGTTTTATTTGACCTTGACCTTCACGGTTCATTGCTTGATGATAAGTTTTTGTGTTTTGGTCTGTTTTTCTAAAACTATAAGTAATAGGTCAACTATATGTGTTGTATGGAAGAATTGTTAGCTGAACATGTCTGCCTGTTATGGTTCATCTGACCTTGACCTCATTTTCATGGTTCATTGGTCAATTGTTTAGTTTTCTTGATTAATGTAACGTTTATGTGACAGTTGTAATTAAGCTTTATGTTAAGTAAAATCGAGAATGGAAATGGGAAATGTGTCAAAGAGACAACAACCCGACCACAGAACAGACAACAACAGAAGGTCACCAATAGGTCTTCAATGCAGCGAGAAATTCCCGCACCCGGAGGCGTCCTTCAGCTGGCCCCTAAACAAATATATATACTAGTTCAGTGATAATGGACGTCATACTAAACTCCAAATTATACACAAGAAACTAAAAGTAAAAATAATACAAGACTAACAAAGGCCAGAGGCTCCTGACTTGGGACAGGCGCAAAAATGCGATGGGGTTAAACATGTTTATGATATCCCAACCCTCCCCCTATACCTCTAGCTAATGTAGAAAAGTAAACGTATAACAATACGTACATTAAAAATAAGTTCAAGAGAAGTTCGAGACCGATGTCAGAAGATGTAACAAAAGAAAATTAACAAAATGAGGACTATCAACATAATATCAAAGATTAATAAAGAAGGCGAGACATTTCAGCGTGTGCACTCTTGTTTTTTTTTTTTTTTTTTTTTTTTTTATCATACCGCGCATGAAAGCATACGCGATAAAAAAAATAATAATTAAAAAAAATTAGGTAGACGGTTGTATCAAATATTCTCTGAAGTATACTGGTTGATGTTGCATAATAAGGCAAAATGAATCTTAAAAAGAGTGATATATAGAAAAGAGACTATTGTATTTTCATGACAGTATGTTTTTACCCGATAAATTCATTTTTTGGTTTGACTGTGTTGCTGTGTTGGTTTCTTCCTGACATTCATCCCACATTTCGGTTTAATACAAGGGGAATTCATAACATCTAAGAATTCATTCTTTATAACTAAGCAGACGTTAAATACATCAATATTCCAAAGACCAACGTTATTTTTTTTTTTGCAATGTATTCCTTTTTCAATATATATTTGGGATAGTATAGAATTCCAATTTTCTATAGGAAATAATTCCGAAAAAAAATGTACTTTCTAAGGTAGTGGAGTTTTTTTATCCCCAGAAAGGAGCTGCTTTATTTATTTCAGATGATTCATCAATACTCATCAACAAAGAGTTGTTATTCAAGTCCATTAATTCAATTACTACGTAGCTCTTTATATATCAGTCAAATATTTATAATATTTCACTTTCAAATTTGCACTTAGTGAACCAGTGGTGCTCCATATTTGATTTCTTGAACAATAGGTAAATTAGAGAGAGAGAAAAAATGGATATCAGTTTATGTTACTACAAATGTCAACGTAATATTACAGCTAAAAAAGAATTTAAACACACTAAATTACAGTTGAAAGAGTCTATTGTTTATATACGAAGGGTCGTCATCTAAGTCCTATTGTATACCGCCCAGTTATGGCAGTATTACATGCAGTCTATTTTAAGAATGTTCAAAAACGTAATCTACGATCAAATGGATATCGTGGTTACTATATAAATGTAAGGGTTATGATAAATATTCGCATTACTATAATTCGTTTTAGGTTTGGAAAAAAAATAAAACTTGTAATGAACGGTAAGTTTTATATCCCTTTGAATTGATTCATATGATTGATTAATCAATATTTATTTCATATTTTGATCATTATTTTGAATTAATTTTCAGTGTCTATAGTGTATACTAGTATATCTTTAATAGTTTTTCTTATGGAAAAAAAGTTCTCAATCAATAAATTATAAGATGCAGTTGTTCTTCTATTCCGACTTCCATAGATAGTGTCTATGTTATGTTGGCCTATCTTTATTCAAATGTACATACTGTTCAGATGATGTTTGTCCTTTTTCAGCATCTTCCATTTCTACTTACTGCAATCAAGGCCGTAGCTACCCTTGAGGCAAGTGAGGCAATTGCCTCACTAAAATTTCGACACTGATGTTTTTTTATACATAAAATATAATAGTCATTTGTTGTTCTGTCTCAACCTTAATTTCTATAACTTGTCATCCTTCCTTTTAAACTGTTCTTCCTGGATATAACTCAGCATCTCAACGGGTGACGTTTCTCAATTACATTAACCTAGTAACGATAAGCATCATGGATCTTTAGTTAAAAACAGGCTCTTGCAGAAAAAGGAAAAGCGACACTGAAGGTAAAGAAGGAATAATTCTAGTAAACTAGTTTTTTGTGAACAGAGTCTGAGTATTGCATATAACTTCATTAGAACAATAAAAAAACGATAAGTAGACTGACAAATCAAGTACTGGTCTTCGGAAGGGGCAGTCCTGTCTGCGTATTCATTTCTCCGTTTCACCAACTTTTGACAAATCAAGTACTGGGCATCGCAAGGGAGCAGTCGTGTCTGCGTATTCATTTCACGAACTTTAAACTTTCTCTTTACAGATAAATGAAATATGAATAATATTAAACATGAATGCATGGATTAGTTTTTATCCATGTTTCTTTAACCTTAAAAATTGAAAGAATATCCCATATTCCAATTTGATATTATTGAGGAATGGTAGAACCTTTAACACAGGATTTTGTCTTTACTTATTCGGGACTACGGAATTTCGTTTCTTTATATTCGGGGTTTCGGAATCGGACACCCCCAAACCCTAACCCCTAAATTTATAGATTCTGGAACTAAAATACCACCAAGTATTTCCAGAAATAATTTGAAATTACCGAACTACATGTACAAACGTCAAAAACTCCATTCCAATTCCTCTGTCTGACCCATATATACTTACTCTATAGATAGAACTATATACATGTATCTTATCTCATTCTATCCCTAGTTTGTCTACTCTTTGTCAGCATAGAAGCGAGTTTAATATTTTGTAACTGCGACTGTATGATGGTGCTTACAGCAAAAGCTTAATTCCCTTTTGCAAACAAAACTGTTACTAACGATGCTGCTACCGAATTGCTGGAAAAGGAATTGGAAGAAGACATTGATCATTGTGTTGATGATGATGTGCTACCTTTAGAAACACAGACTGTCCTGACACAAACTGAAATTAAACTTGGAAAAGAGCATGCATGAGTGGCGAGAGATTGTGCGGTCTTGTCATGCTCCATGTTCATCGCGATAAGGATACCAGCAGACCAAATTACGATTCTGAAACGATTTGACTGAACCGGCTATAGACAAATTTGGAAAACTCTACCGAATCGATGTTTGTTCTATGTTCTGGAAGCAGACTCAAATCAGTGATATTTGGATGATTTTCTTACATATGTAGTAGGTGGTTTTCTATGCGTTAGGAATAACACCAATGAGAGTTTAAGGTTCTGATTCTTTATTGTACCAGTATATAGAATACAAGTCTGAAATAGCAATACAACATATATCAATAACAAGCTATTTCATATAACATAAATATATATATAAGTTTAAAAAAATATAAAAGAAAGGAGTTTAAATCAAAAATTGTTAAACAGCTTGATAATCTACTAACTAAGAATCCAAAGGAATACTGGAACCTTGTAAATAAACTAAAGGGGGAAACAGAAGAAACTAGGGACACCCCCAGAAACTTCTATAAATAACTCCACATGGACAAAATACTTCCAAGATTTAAATTCTCTATCTGATACCAATAAATCAAAAATAAACCTATTAAATAACATGCTTGTTGATTTAGAAAAAGAGAACATGTCAAATGTATTAGACTATAAAGTGACTAATCAAGAAATATTTAAAGCAATTACCAACTTAAAACCTGGAAAGGCATGTGGTCTGGACCTGATACTAAACGACATGCTTAAAGCTGGACAAACAGCCCTTATAGGCTGCATTAATAAACTTTTTAATTTAATATTTGCTCATAGTACATATCCAAAGCTATGGTGTGAAGGATACTGTATACCTATACATAAATCAGGAGATATAAATAACCCTGAAAATTACAGAGGTATAGCTATAAATTCTTGTATTGGAAAGTTATTTAATGTTGTGTTAAATACAAGACTTTCTAAACATTTAGATGAGAGAAATATTTTGACTGATTGCCAAGCTGGCTTCAGAAATAAATCAAGGACAACAGATCACATGTTTATCCTCAAATGCTTACTTGATAAATATACTAACTGTAAGGGAAGTAAATTTTATGCTTGTTTTATTGACTTTAAAAGAGCTTTTGATACTGTGATACACCCAGGTATTCTTATCAAAATGCTCAAGTCAGACATTGGGGGAAAATTTTACCAGTTAATTAAACACATGTATACACTTAATAATTTAAGAGTAAAAGTTGATAACAAACTAGGTCCATGTTTTAACTCTTATATTGGGGTTAGACAAGGGGATGTTTTAAGCCCTGCCCTTTTTAATCTATTCATAAATGATCTACCTAACTGTTTACTAAATTGTCCTGATAGTGTAAAACTCAGCACTAGTCGCATAGACTGTCTTATGTATGCAGATGATGTTATTGTATTTTCTGATTCTGCAGATGGACTTCAAAAGCGCTTGAAGGCATTGGAATCATACTGTGATACCTGGTGCCTTAATGTAAACTTAAAAAAAACTAAAGTCTTAATCTTTAATAAAAGTGGACGCCACATAAAAGAACCATTTTATTTTAAAAGTGAATTAATTGAAACTGTTTTCAAATATAAATACCTTGGAGTTATATTCCAGTCAAGTGGCCTATTTAATTATGCAAAAGAAGACTTATTTAATAAATCTTTAAAAGCTTCATATAAACTTAATAGATGTTTATCTGGCTCAGATGCTAGTATTAAAACAAATTTACATCTGTTTGACCATACCATTAAACCTATTATTTTGTATGGCTCAGAGATATGGGGAATGTTTAAAACCAACTCTGCTTCCTGTAAAAAAGATGCTACAAATGTGCTTGAAAAAATATACCAGAATAATGTTGCTGATAAAATGAACTTAAAGTTCTGTAAGCATATTCTAGGCTTAAATAATAAAAGTACAAATGTTGCTGTACAATCAGAATTAGGTAGATTTCCTATATATTTTAATATTGTTATATCTATGATAAGCTATCTGCATAGATTACATCATTGTAACTCAAATTTATTGAAAGAAGCGTTTTTATGTAACAAAGATATGCATGAAAATAACACTATAACATGGTATTCCTCTGTTAAATTTATTTTACAAAAGCTTGAATTGAAAGAAACATATTGTATTGATTATTCAATTAATAGATTAAAACAACTTATTATGAAAAAGTTAAAGACATTATTTTTAAAAGCATGGTTCAATGATAAAGATAATGTTAATGGAAAGCTAGATACATATTTTTCTCATAAAAGTAATTTCCAAATGGAAAAATATCTTGATATTCAAAGTTTTCAATCAAGACAAATTTTATGTAAATTTCGCATAAGTGCCCACCAATTAAGAGTAGAAAAAGAGCGACATAAGAACAAACCTATAGAAAGGTCACAGAGGACTTGTAATTTTTGTTCTCATAATGATATTGAAGATGAGTTTCATTTTTTAATTAACTGTCCATTGTATAATCAATGTAGAGAATCACTGTTTGCACAAGCTCATGAACACTGTCAAAATTTCAATAACTTGGACTGCAAATCAAAATTTTTATGGTTAATGACCACTGAAGATCAACATATACTGAAAAAGTTATGCATTTTTCTTATCCAGAGTTTTCAATTGAGATCCACAAATTCTGTTAATGGCTAAATCTCTTTTAGTTTATCTATATATATATATATATTAAATTCAAAAATTTAATTTAAGTGCACATTTCTCTATGTGTATGCATATTTCTTCTATTATTATGTAAATGCTTATAAACAAACTGCAGTAAAACTCTAAGGTGCTTATCATATTCCTGCAATTGTCAAAGAATATAATTATATACATAAATATCTAGTAATTGGTTGCTGTGTGTACATGGGAGATAAATACCCTTATATCTAATCAGTTGGGGCTGCATATCATTTGTATGCAACTCAAAACACCATATCTGTTTAAAGGGGAATAATCCTTACAGAAATTGATTGATTGTCTCCCATATTACTTTCTATTCCATGTGCATGCAATAACTGTTCAGAGTTCTATTGTCATGTATTTCATTTTATTATTTCATTGTTATAACAAATCATTGTAATCATTGTATGAAATTTAAAACCCGCAAGGGTCCATAATTGGATTAATAAAGTATTCTTATTCTTATTCTTATTCTTATATACTTTACGAATATCACAGGTTATATAATACAGAAATATAATAAATAGTACCTTTGACTGTTATTAACTAAATAGCAAGTAAAATGTATTGCAAGTAGAAAATGTTCAATGTTTACATTCAATGAAATTGACATCGGGTGTCACGTATACTTTTACAATAGCTTGAACTTTGTCGATACACTAAATCGGAATATGCTATGTAATATATATATGTGGTGGTGTTTAACGACCTTGACTGGCTATACAGCCCTCGCACGGTCGATAATGCTATGCAATATATATGTGGTGGTGTTTAACGACCTTGACTGGCTATACAGCCCTCGCACGGTCGGCTCGGTGCCCGAAGGCGATTGGTGAGCGTTTGAATAATTTCTGCCGTGGGTCAGGAACAAGTAGTAAGGACGCCGAATGGAGGCCGCCATCTTGGTTTTGGTGAGTTGATTTTGGTTTGTTTACTATTTTGGATTTTACTTCTTCACAACGGCTGCTTTCAGGGCCAGTTTGGTCAGCTTGGCAGCCCGCTAGCCTCGATGATGGAGTACTGTCAGATGATCTCGGACGTAGTTCTAAAGATGACAGGAAGCGTTATCAGGACCAAAGCCGTAAGGCAGTGAAATGAAGGTCGTATCACCCAACAGCCTAGGATACAGCCTTCGGACGTTAATCGGCATAACACTCCCCATAATACAATGGTTTTGGAGTGCATGTTAAAAGTCGTTGATATCTAACTGTAAACCCTCATCGAAGATAGCGGGTAAAGGAGAGCTGGCCCAGCACGTCCGTTCAGCTGTAATGACTGAGACGTGGGATTGATGAATGAGATGAATGCTATGCAATTTACGTGTATCTGTGTATTTGTATTCAATACTGGTTTACCTTACAAACGGTATATAATAAATGTTACATCTACATTTATTAATAATGACTTCATTAAAATATATAATACGTATAATAATAAACTACATAATATCATACAACAATCATAAAGTTGCAAATATAATAATCATAAAGACTTATGATGTCAATATTAACGATTCGTTAAAAGCTCCAAACTAACGGGAGGTAAGTCATGTTTACAATACAATATAAACAATGCTAAACTATAAATAAATATACTCTTACCACTTGTGGAGTGAGTTGTACTGATACAGTTAACGGCACATCATATGAACATCACACAATCATGTGTTCTACATAATTTACCAATCATGAGTGCCCATGCAGTTCTACTTGATCATTCTCATTACAATCATTTTCTAACTCTTCTATAACATTTTTCTAGATCTACGTACATCGGCTTTTTAGTGTGCGTTTTATTTTGGCTGGTTTCGTGACAGCTTAAGAAACGCTAATATTTAACTCTGCTTTAATTTTCCTACATATTCAAAGATTTATCGCTGTAAAGTTTCATACAATAAATCATCAATGAATTTGAAATCTCTTCACCCTAAAGGTGAAATAGTAATATATAAAACCTATCTATTATTTTTTTTATCAAATCGCACATGAAAGCATACGCGATCAGAAAACACGATAGACGGTGCTTTTACACGCTGTTCGGTTGCCCAACATATTCTCTGAAGTATACTTGTTGATGTTACATTATAAGGAAACAATAATCTTAAAGAGAGTGAGATATAGAAAAGAGAACCTAAAAAGACTATCACAGGAACGTTACACTCATATGCGGCTTAGCTTAGCGAAAAGTAGTGCGACGTAATCAGTCAAACAAACTTTATTAGATTAACTCTCTAAGGAACGATCGTTTCCATTGGTCAATTCAAACCTTCGACCTCACACCTTCGAAAATAGAACACACATACTATAACGTTGAATGGACTGATTAATATTCACGTATCTGGTGAAGGTCGTTTAAAGATTCCATCGACATATTCTCATACATGATTCCAATCACAATTCTAGCATTTATAAATGTGCATGTGAAATTCATTGGTTTTATCAAGGATTTGTATAGTTTGAGCATTTTGGAAAATACTGAAAAAAGGTGTAATATAGTTACATGTGGCAATAATAATACAATATCATATGGCTTAAACAATTCCAATATCAAATATGTCCTTAACAATAGCAATACTACCTCAAGATCTCTGCTCGAACAATTATATTTGCAAAATTTATGTTAGATTTCTATGGGTTTATGCAAATTCAGGAATAATTTATATTTGTAGCAATGTTTCTATTGTTTTAAAATAAAATATTTTGCAATATTGTAGGATCAAAAGATGTCGCAAACAAACAAAAAATCAAAAATAACAATAAAAGGAATAAATGTTAGATATTTTGGATAACAGAATATCCTTTATATATTATATATATATATATAAAACTCTAACTGGACTTGACTGGAGTATAGTTTAGAGCAGTTCGGTCAAGAAAAGATAAAGCTCAGGTACATTTGTAATCCACAGGTTTAAAAAAATTATGACGTCTTCCTATTTTAATTATTTGCTTTGACGCCGTTGCAGGAAAAAATCTTGCAAGGCTATTTTGATTTTTGCTTCGTCACCGTTGCAGGAAAACATCTTTCATTGTTGGATTTGAAGTTGTTGCAGGAAAACATTATTTAGCCTAGCAAAATGCCGTAATTAACAGGCATAATAATTAATTGGACTTAAATTTGTGATGCATTTGATATGTGGTATAAACAGATAGAGAAGAAGGGAGTCCATAATAATAACATGCATAATAAAAGGGGGCAGTGATTTATAATGAAGACCAAAACATACATCATATATATTAAAGGCATTAAAGTAGATGAACTGTGTTGATGTATCATTATTTTGATGTCAGTAAAAATGTACATTCATTTGTACATAATGTACGTTCACAAATTTACCATGATGCTGGTAAACACTGGGCTGAACATTTGAAAATATTACCATCCATGCGTTGTCCCTTTCCACATCGGCAAAGGCAAATCTATGGAGTTTTCTATGGAACATGGATAGTTAAAATTGATGTAAAACTATTTCAAAACACATGGTTTAACGATTTCATTTCGGTATAAACAGGAAGGAAACTTGTATCAGATTATTATGACAACTGGATCCCCTCCCGATTTAGGCCTGGTAAATTGCGATTCATCTGAGAACCACATTGATGTTTAAAGACAGAAAAGTATCACAATTCCCTTATTTAGCGGTTTGAGCTTTCTTCAATACACTTTATCACCAATGTTTTACGTTTGTAAACATGTTTGAACATTAATCTAGGCCAATTGAAGAACTTTATTCATTTTTCCCAAGCCACCCCCATTTTCGCTCCAGAACGCCATTTTTGTTGTAATCAACTCAAAGAAACGTAAAAAAATAGGAAAAGTAATGCATCAATCACTACGAAATTTACTCAATACACGAAGAAATCATATATCTATCAGAAAATATAAATTTTATCACTCATCTCCGTTTTTTGAGGAAGGAGTATGAAAATAGAAAATGATGATAGGACAGCCTAATAGGCGGGATAGGGTGAGGTCACTTCGGTCAATATGCAAATTAATTCTATGGAGCCGTGTATTCTTACTGCGATCGTAAAAGTTATTAATTACACCAGAACCCTTTTAAACTTCTTATTTCAAGCATAAAATTTGATAGATATGGATTGTAATACTTACATATCGGGTGTCAATTTGTTTAGGTGATGCAAATGTCCGCCATTAATAAAGGCACATTGAGCATTTTCCAGATGCATCACGGGTAATCTCACAAAATCTCGCGCCGCAGAAGATATTATACTACAGTCTATGCAAAAGCCCACGAGATTCCAATCCTTCTTACTATACAAATCCTTGGTTTTATAGTTTTCTGCAATTGATAGTAAAGTTTAAACTCTAAAATCTTTACAGTTTTTACATCTAAATATTCAATTTAAATGTCTCCTCTAGATCAACATAGGGTAGCGATTTTTTTCTGATTTCGTTTACTTGAAAAAAAAATCCCGAAATTGTAAGTAAATTCATAACATGTAACCAAACATGCTTTGTTAAGAAAAAACGGTAATTGCCAATCATGGCACAGGGGATGATTAAATGTAGTGTATAAACTCCAACGATATACTTCATTAGGTTTTGCTATTCTCGGTTGAAAAACGGCATAATGTATTGTATGGAGTGGAGTGTTGGAGTGGAGTATTGGAGTGGAGTGTTGGAGTGAACTTTTGGAGTGAAATTTTTGGAGTGAGATTTTGGAGTGAAATTTTTGGAGTGAGATTTTGGAGTGAAATTTGATGAAAAATTTTGTAGTGATTAATTTAAAAACAAACTATACTGAAATAGAAATAAAAAAATGCATGCAGTGAAGTATTCGAATAATACTGTTTCGAATAATAATGTGAACGACCTCATATCAACAGTCCTTTATAAACAATTTCAAATTCTCCTGATCTACTGATGCATAACTAAGAGTTATATAATTATTTAGCATTGTGATTTCCCAATCTCTTAAGAATCTGGCAGCATCCTCATTAGGAGAATTTTACATGCTCGTGTATTAGGTTTAGTCCCCATTTCCATTCTTTATTATATTATATTATTTTGTAAAATGAAGAAAAAATCTTCACATTATCATGTTTAAAGGTATCATATTTATTGTTTTTGCACTGTTGTTTTTAGTTTTTTAAATGATTTACAAATTAATTGACTTGAGCTTCTGTTTAAATAAAAAAGAATGTTTAAATGTTTTCAACAATGATGAAAGTATTTTCATTTTCTGAATTTAATTTAGATGAAATTTGAATTTATGAAAAAATAAGTTATTAATTGGTATTACCTAGCTATTATTTCGGTATCAATAGAAAACAATAATAAAAGATGAACTGCAATTACAGTGTTATTTCCTGGATTTACATTGAGAAAATATTGTTACACCTGGGGTGTGTGGTTAAACATTCGTAGCAGGCTGAACTATAAATATAAATATAAAACATAGGTAATATGGTGATTTTTAATACAGGCACTGGTATAGATACATCAATAGTAATATCATATCATATATACTGTATATATGATAAATCTCCAATATGTGGATACATATTAACAAGAGAGATTGGTCAAATTTCGATATTTACAAAACTATTTAGTTGTAGTTATAAGGCATATACTAATTATGGTCTCAATAAAATATATAAGTCTTGAGATTCATTACGTATGTTGGTTGAAGGAACCGCATTTAAAGACCAAACAGCCTATTGTTTATGCGTATCAACTAACGCAACTTGGTAGTGACATAAAAGCTCTATGACGTTGCTTCTAGCAATGAAAAAATGTCTTGAGGAATAATAATGAATCAAAACACGGACACATGTACCTTCTTCCAAAAGTTCATAAAATGAATCTAGAAATAATTAATGAGGCATTCCGAACTGGTCAAATAGTTGGAAACATAAACATTCCTTACCGACCAATCATCAATAAGTGTAATTCTCCCACGAGACGCAATGGAAGATTACTGGGTCTAATCTTAAAACCATTATTGAAGAGGCATAACTTTTACATTCAAGATACAAAAGACTTTATTAATAAAATAGAGTCACACGAGGTCACAAAAGAATGCATCCTTATTGCCTATGATGTAACGTCGATGTACACAAAGTTCTATGAACATTGATAACTTAGAAGAAACAGTTATCAATTCATTACAATCAATTGACACACAAGAATATAGTTTCAGCAGATTTTACTATAATGTTCTTTAAACGGTTGCAGTATTTCTTTGCGTGTGAACTGGGTTATCACAGGTTTCAGGTAATAATATATTATGTAAATCATTTGCGGGTTGTACCAATATAGAAAATAATTTAAAAATATGTGATATTGAAAATTTTTACTTTATAAGAGAAAAAAAGAAAATGAATATACAGATAAAAGAAATTATGCAAGAAAATTATAAAAAACTGTTTTAAAAAAAATTCAATTCGTTAACAGAAAATAATAAATTATTTATTAATAGTAAAGTTAAAAAGAAATATGAAATTGAGCCTTATTTAATAAAAAATAACTCTGAAATCAGGAAATGTTTTACTAAATTAAGGGTAAGTGACTATATTTTGGAAATCGAAAGGGGAAGATACAGAAATATAAAAAAAGAGGAACGTTTATGTCAACATTGTTTTTTAAATAAAATAGACGATGAAGATCACTAAGTCTTTCTGTTTGTATGTAAAAAAAATAAAAAATTGAGACTTGAATTTTTACAGAAAGTTAAAAATAGTTATTCTTATATAGATAATATGGATAATTTTAATAAATTGATTTTATGTCTTTCGTGTCCGTTAATTATGCAGTATGCTGCTCCATTTGTTAAAAAGTCATGGTCACTGAGGAGGGTGGACTCGACAGCTGCATGATATGTACTTATGTATATAATGTCTTATTAATTTGTTCTTCTTTGTTTTTTATGATGTACTGTTTTAGTCATTGTTAATTTGTATGTCATGCCTTCAACCCCATTGGGGTATAACTGTGCATTTGTTTGTTTAATAAAGTTAAATATATCTTTAGGTAAGGTGTTGAGTCAATGGGGGCTGGTTGCATTCAGTATCTGATAATAGGGTTAGAAAGGTTCATATGCCCTTGTCTCGGGCCCACAATCTTACAGACACCTCGTGAAAAGCCCTTTATATACTAAAGGTCCCACCAAAATCGTTGAGATTCCAAGGGCAATGATTGGTCCCACCGTTACGATTGGTCCGCTCCAGTTGTAGAAGGTCGTTTTTTATGCTTCTATACACAATTGGGTCAAAATTCATAATCGGGCCCACACCATAGCCCACTGGGCAGTTAAAAATATATCCCTTAGTTGAACGGCAAATTACAAAATATGAGAAGGGGTGTATGACAATGTTTTTTTATCCAACTAAAGAATGGCACTCTTACATCTGGGGGGGGGGGGGGGGGGGGACAATGAAAACGAACTCTGTATTACCCTTAAAATCCCAAAATATGGCATAATAACAATACACATAATATACATAAGTCATAACAATAACAATTTTCTCATTTACAACCATGTTCATACACGCTTAAAGTTTGCTCAGGCGGAAAGCAAAAAAACAAGTTATCAGAATCTAAGATAAAAAGGATAAATAATCATGTGTACATCAAGTTGTATCTAACTCCTAACCATTACAATATATATATCACGATATTTTACTATTAAAGGGTGACTTCAAAAGGATAATTTTCTTATACAAAAATGAGGTGGGGGTTCCTGGCGGATATTTTTTTGAAAGTGTACCTATTCATCGCTAATTTTATGCAAAAAATTGACTTCCACTCATCCATTACATTTAATTCAAGATCAGCCATCTAGGGATAAACCCATTTTTTTTTGTAGTGGGAAGGGTCGGGTTCAACTTTTTTTAATCCTAAATTTTACTTTTGATGAAGCATCTAAAAGAACAAGTGTAAACACTATATATATGTATACCAAATATTAAATCAATATGTTTAAGCATGACACAAAAAGAGAAGAAAATTGATTATTAACTTGATCTGTAATTTAACACGGTTAAACTCAAATCACCATCTCCAAGCATAGTGATAAACAAGAATGTGTCCATAGTACACGGATGCCCCACTCGCACTATCATTTTCTATGTTCAGTGGACCGTTAAGTTGCAGTCAAAACTCTAATTAGGCATTAGAATTAGAAAGATCATATCATAGGGAACATGTGTACTAAGTTTCAAGTTGATTGGACTTCAACTTCATCAAAAACTAACTTGACAAAAAACTTTAACCTGACACGGGACAGACGGACGCAAAAATTCAAATTTCTCAGATGGTAAGGTTGTCGCCTATCAAATGAAAGAATATAAAGCGTACATTTCAAATTTCAAATTGACGTCCCCAAAAATTGGTTGGATGGGGTCATTGAGTGCAAAAAATAAATTTTCTTTTACGATAGGGTTGTTGTATATCAAATGAAAGGTCATGATGTGTACACTTGAAATATCAAATTCCCAACCTCCAAAAATTGGTTGGATGGGGTTATTAAGTGCAAAAATATAAATTTTTAGAACATGGCGTTGTCGCATATAAAATGAAAGCTCATCTACCCTGTTTTACATATATCATACTTCCGATCTCAAAAATGTAGGCGGATGAGGTCATTAAGTGTAAAAAGCGAAAAGTTTCAGAAGGTATGCTTGTCGTATATCAAACGAAAGGTCGTACAAAGAACATTACGAAAACATCACTTTTACAGGAAAGACCTAGTTATTACGAATTTTATTCTTTGCACAAAGACATTCAGCATTATTATGATATTCTGGTTCAATGAGTTTTCCCAGACTTTTGCCCATTAGGACTTCGAAATTCTGTGCAATTCAATGTGCACTTTGTCACCACAAGTCAAATGACACTCCCACAAGGTGAGTTAATGAGAGGAGCATATTTCCTATTTTTAAATGAACATGACCAAATAATTATTCATGATTATCTGTGATCAAAATTTTAATCAATATTTAGCACTGTAATTTTTCTTTATTTATTTTTAATGAATACTTGTTCAAAATTAAACAAAACATTTAACCCCCTGACATTCTACTAATAATATACTATATACGTAGCTGCGAAAACGTAGCTCTTAATGTTCTTTTGATGATTTTTGATATTTGCGGAGGCAAAAAAAAAAATCAAAGGACAATAGAGCTACGTTTTCGCAGCTAACTATATACTCTAAAATTTCACAAAAAAAAATCACTCCAAAATCTCACTCCAAACATCTCACTCCAAAATCTCACTCCAACACTCCACTCCAATACTCCACTCCAACACTCCACTCCATAAAATACATTATGCCTTGAAAAACGAACGTAAATTATATATTGTAAATATTTATAGACCTTTGGTTTTCCCGTTTAGATGGTTTTACACTAGTAATTTTGGGGTCCTTTATAGCTTGTTGAAGGGCGTACATTGACCTATCATGGTTTACTTTTATAAATTGTTATTTGGATGGGGAGTTGTCTCATTGGCACTCACACCACATCCTCCTATATCTATGTAAATAGACACAAACAGTTTTTAAAAAAGTGTTTATTCATTAAATCATTCAAATGTATCGATAGAAAGGTGAGTTTCTTCTTGTGCATGCATTTAGTCATCCTTAATTTCTTGATATTTTGTTTATCAGTTTATCATACACGTTTCGTTTTGTATTTCATTTTAAATACGAATACATACTACATATACTTTAACGGATAGTTCAACAATGTTATGCAGCTCTATTCTTACAGTATAAGATTGAAAGATAAATGTTCATCCATTTAAAATCGAAAACAGTACATTTATATTTAAAAAAAGAAGATGTGATATGATTGCCAATGAGACAACTATCCACAAGAGACCAAAATGACACAAAAATTAACAACTATAGGTCACCTTACGGCTTTCAATAATGAGCAAAGCCCATACCGCATAGTCAGCTATAAAAGGCCCCGAATTCAAACAAGAGA
Organism: Mytilus galloprovincialis; assembly: GCA_037788925.1. Taxonomy (NCBI): domain Eukaryota; kingdom Metazoa; phylum Mollusca; class Bivalvia; order Mytilida; family Mytilidae; genus Mytilus; species Mytilus galloprovincialis. Next base: position 43,790,494 of record CM075342.1, on the reverse strand, counting down.
ATTGTTCCTTATAAACTACGATTTCTCACAAGTATTAATTTATTATTTAGTTCCACACATGCATAAGAAATAATCTTCGCCGATGTAACATTTCAATTTATTACAACAACATGCCTTCACTGAATTCATTCAGGTGCACCAATGATACGATTAAAGTTATTTTGTTTCTATCTTTGGGGGACAATTTCCTCCGTTTATGGTACGCTTATAGCTACATTTTTGTACTGTGTGTATGTTTTATAGCATGAAAATAATAAAAGAGGAATGTCAATGCAACCACTGATTAATGATTGTAATGGATCAGTATTATGAAATACTTATTATAAGTGACTACGACATTGTTAGGACAGAGACATATAATACATATATATGTCTCTGGTTAGGATTATAACCTATCGTCAGTATGAAAGAAATTAAAAGTGGTTCATATATTCATCCGTATAAAAGCGGCACATGTATTTTATTTTATCCTTATATTTCTGAGGGCCCTCATGGGGTTTTTGATTATGTGATTACTTGGCCGTTTTTTTAATGATTATTTGATTATTAAGCCAAATATTTCATGATTATTTGATTACCTAGGACTGTATTTTTAGTTTATGATTATTTGATTACTAAAGATAAGCAAATATTTAATGATTATGTGATTATATTGGCAAAAAAATGGTGATTATGTGATTACTAGAACCCCCCCCCCCCATGAGGGGCCTCATTTCTCATCATGTCGGATACAAGATAATTGAGTTGCTGCATGCATGCAAAGAACTTAGAATATTACTTAAAACAAACTATCAGTATAATATTTCGACCCCACTATTTGAAGTTAATAAAACATTTATTTATTTCTTTTGACCAAAGGTTTGTAAACTATACAAATCATTGTTTTTACGTTCGTAGTAACATAGTAAATTCCATTGTCGGTCACCTGTGTCAATTCACGTGCACACTTATTACATTGTTGTTGTATTTAAATCTTTAGGCCAATGAAATGAGACGTAACAAGTTGTTTGTTTGTGATACGCCAGAATATCAAACGTTTGATAGTTCATTGATAACATTACGTTGATAACCACGATAATATGATAAATATCCGCACTACTATAATTGTTTTAATTGATACAGATTTTGACCTTAAAAAAATAAAACTTGTAAAGAACGATAAGTTTTATTTCCATTTGAATTGATTCATAAATGATAGATTAATCAATATCTATTTTATATTTTGATTATTATTTTGAATTATTTTTCAGTGCCTAGTGCATATTTTCAACATTTTCTCTTGTGGGAAAAAGTTCCCAATAACTTAATCCATGGCCAAATGTGCATTTGTTTTTCTATTCCGACATCGATGATCATATCATAGTGTTTATTTTATGTTAGTCTATCTTGATTAAAATGTACCATACTGTTCAAATTATGTTTGTCCTCTTACAACACCTTCCATTTCTACTGAGTGCCAGGTGCTACTTTGTCATTCTCATTACATCTTTTATTTGCAATGTATTCCTTATTCAATATATTTGGGATATTATAGAATTCCAATATACAGGAAATAAATTCGAACAAAAATGTACTTTCTATTAAAGTAAGTTTTTTTTCTATCCACAGAAAGGAGGTGCTAAATTATTTATTTGAGATCATTTTTCAATACAAATCAACTAAGAGTTGCTATTCAAGTCCATTAATTCTATTCCTACGTAGTTGTTTTTTTTTTTATATCTCAGTCAAATATTTATGACATTTCACTTTCAAATTGACACTTTCCATGGTGTTCCAGTCGTGTTTTATGTTTTATTTCTTGAAGAAACATATAAAGGTAAACACAACACGTTATAGTAGTGTTGAGAAATTATGTCCACGGTCCCCCTAAAACCTATCTAGACCAAATTTTGAAAATAAAAATAGAGCAGATTTTCAACTTTTGTGAAATCGTCTCTAAACTTAACCGAACGATATTGAATCATTATGCAAACTGAATCTTGTAAGAAAAGGGCTATTTGCAAAGGACTTATGTCTTTGAAAGACATGCTATGCTTTCCTTATACAGATATAGATATTTCTTTGGTTTAACATTATTGTGTCGTTTTTTTCATGAAATTAACCGTACATTTCATTTTATTCATATGAGAACTTGCAAATTAATAATTTATCCCGGAAATACATCCATTTCCTATTCATGCGTTGGAACATCAGTTTTAGAAATACCCGAATGTTTTTTTGCAAGCTGTTTCTGTTCCAATATAGTAACTGATACGATCACAATCCAACATTAGATTCCATTGACCCTATCAACCTATTTTTTTCATATTTCAATAATGTAAATTGTTGATTTTGCAATTTAGCAGCAGTTCAAGAAGACTCCTCTGGATATCCGTCTCCAATAATTCCAAGCGGATCAAGATATACAGCACATAAGTGTTCTACTCGTACACGGATGTACCTGTTTCAGTCAACTGAACCATATGATCCTAGAAACATCCAGATTCTACTTCTTCCACTTTCTGAAGAAAAATTTGGTATTCAGGAATCAGCGAGCTATTATTACAATTCAGCTATTTGCAGTATGAGGTGCATGTCTCTTACCAAACAGGTAATTTCAAATAGAAAAAGTATCTTATAAGTTTCAGTATAATAATGAAATTTTGTAGTTATTTTATTTCGTATGTGAATTGTTTGCTTTCGATGTACTTGAGAATGTGTTTTACAGCATCAAAGTTTAATTGTTTAAATACATACTTACCAATTAAGTTCATTACTTCACAAAAAATGTTGGTAATATGTCAGATATCGAAGTTTGTATCCAGTTAAAATTTGATGGCACCAGAGGAATACAAGTTCCAAAAAAAATAGTAAAATGTTTAAACTCATGTGCCTTGAAAAAATGGGAAAGGGTAAATCATTGCTGCTTCCATTAAGTCATTCATTCCTTCGTTTCATCGTTCGTTAGACTTGCACCTATCACATTTAATTTGAAATAAAGAACACCACAGAAGCAATAGGACGTTACATTATAATCTATGTTGTATGCCATTGCTTCGTAAAGCCACTGTATACAATCTTGCGCTTACACATGTATGATTAGAGGAGCAAAATGGCGAGGAGGTCTGATTAATTATTTCCGATATCAACGATTCTGTTGAAATATACGTTGACAAACGTAATAAATTTGATGTCAATCTATAACATTTTTAAACGTTTTTATGTAACCAATGATATAACATGTGATGATATTAATTTCAACCAATTAAGATTTGTCAATTATTAGCCCCCAAACAATGGTATTAGCCTTTTCCCTTCTTTTAACGAAGCAAATTTAAACTAACTTTTTTGTAATTGTATCATGTTAAGCATGGAAATGGAAGCCAGTGAAGGAAGTGAGGGGACCAGCAACAGTTACAAGCAGAACAATCCGTAACATCTACCAGTCATATATAATTTTAGATTGTACAAAATTTTAAATTTTAAAAAGTAACTGTAAATTGACAATGTGGATGTAATGTTCTATTTGTTTTACCATAAATATGTGATTTATGTAAATATAAATGTTTAGGTAAAAGAAAATGATTTCTCATTCTTTGAATTAGATTAACAGATATAACTGAAACAAATAAAAATAATGTATGATTGTTAATGAGACAACTGCGTACAACAACCAAGAAACAAAGATGTATCACACTTCAGGTAATCGTGCGACCTTCAACAAAGATCAAAACCCACAAACAATTACAAAGAGCAAACCAACTGCCCGATTTACAATCCAATAATGAATGAAAATCAATTATGGTAGACGTTTGGATAAGTCACATACTATAACTTGTGTAAGGCGGAGGTCAAATGATTGTTAGCGTCAACGTGGAGAGTGGTGTTACATAACAAAATATAATATAATGAAAAGCAACTTCGAAACATTTCGATACTAAGCTTGTTGACGAGAAGAATATCAAAAGAACAAAACACAAAGGTACGATATCATAGTGTTAACAGTTAATGGAAGCATGTTTACTCATCTTGTTTTGTTGAAAAAGTCAATTTCGTATACACAAAAAAAGAAGAATTATGGTATCCATGGTACGATACATAGAAAAGGCTATGCATACTAGTAAATCTAAATCTAGTGCCACATGGTTTTTTGGGTTTTTTTTTAGTTAGAATATATGTGACCAGGTTATTTTGGTCGTATATTGAAATAAACACCTCAGGATCAATGTATTCGTTTTATTGTGAAGTCTGAAATGACCCTGCAATACAAATACCAATAATCAGTACAAAGAAAGATAACTCTATTCATTCTAGATGACAATACCTAAACTACAATACTCAAATATTTCCTACTGTACAACTATGGTTTTCCATGTTATTGACTTACAAATCTATTCATAGAGAAATATTATTCATAAAAAATTATGCATCTTAACATTCAACATATTGAATTCTACCAAATATTCTTCTGATAGTCATTTACATGTCATTCTATTCAAAATAATAACAACATATTATTCCATATTGATAGAACTTCATTAATTTTTTTCTCTATATGTATGGGATTTTGAATACTATAAAATAAGCATATTCACCTGCGGAAAAAAAAAGGATTCCCCGCGCAAAACTTCGCGTGCTTTTACGTGTATATTTATGTTAAACTCGTTTTATGTACAATAGGAATCTGATGTTCTGTAGTTGCTGTTTGTAGTGTTTCTCGTTTCTTATTTTTTTTTTTATAAATTAGACCGTTGGTTTACCCGTTTTCATGTGCACATTGAAAATATTTAAGTTAATTATGTAACAAAACGGGTAACCCTACCGGTTAAGGGGTGGACACGGCCTTTACTTCGCATCCTATCACATATGTCTTAACAGCATAGTGGGGTGAAACTTGTATATCACAAAGCATGAATCAACTAGCATGACTGACCGTACACGTAAATTCTACATTTTTGCCATTGCCTTTCTACGGAAACTCTCAGCCTTCACGAGTCTGGTAGCATACTCAACTCCACCTTTACAAACTGCATAATCATAGTAAAAGATGTCTGGTTTAACAAACAGATTTTCTGCATGAGCTAAAGTGTAGGAGATTGATTTGTTGTGTCTCAGTCCAAAATCACTGAACGAAGAAGTCAACCCTTATTGGGTATCTATAAAACAAATATAAATACAATATAATTTTTAGATGGAGAAGAATTCTTTGATCTTTTCACGGATATCAAGAATAGACCAAGTATGTTGGCTGTTATGAAATTAAGTTCTATTCAAATACCTTTCACACAGTCAAAACTACTTTAAACTGTTGAGTATAGGCGAACTCCGAAACAGCGGTTACGTCCTCTTTACTACGCTACGTTGACTTTAATGATAGTTTAGCGAAGCAACGTCACCACTGTTTCGGAGTTTGGAGTAAAGGCAATAGTAGTTTACTGGTGTTCTTATCTCGTAAATACAGTCACATTGAACTGACACAAATCATGATACAAAAGAAACCCATATCTGATGGGATGGCCTCAACTAAAAAAAAGCAATAACGAGTACACCGAAAGGGTAAGCGTCTCATACCAATACATGATCAATTTAAGAGTCAAAAAGTCCCGATACGGAATAAAATGTAATCGGTACGTTTATAAATCAGACTACTATAGTTTCCATTCTCAATTTTATTTTACTATAGTACTGGTTACTTAAAGATCACATACCGCAAATATTTGCCGTTTGTCGATCAACTAATTCGTGATAAGACCATACAACATGTAAAGTGTTGAATTCAGTTATTCTTCCTCATAGCCATACTTTAGTAATTTAAGTGAAAGGATTAATACTGTTTTCCATGAACATTTAGGCGAGACACGTATCAATTGAGACATATCAATGAGAGATTTAGCTAGCATCAAACACCAGGTTTAATCCACCATTTTCTACATAAGAAAATGCCTGCACCAAGTCAGGAATATGACAGTTGTTATCCATTCGTTTGATGTGTTTGAGCTTTTGGTTTTGCCATTTGTTTAGGGATTTTCCTTTTAAAATTTTCCTCGGAGTTCAGTATTTTTGTGGTTTTACTTTAAACAATGGTACCTCGGGTAATAAATAGGAAGTTGACGTCACGTTTGTCGTATATCCTTTATAGATGTCGACCATGTATGTCAGTATTTAGAAAAAAGAATCAGATACTGGTATGAACGGTAAATAAATGAACCAGATCACCATGTCTTGGTGGTATCCTTACTCTCACGTTCACTGAGATATAAGAATTTTACAGATTCGTCTTATTTTCGTCTCTGTGAACGTTTTTTATGATTTTTTCTTCAAGCTGAGTTGTCCAGTAGGGAGGTGTCAAAAGCATTCATTAGGTTTAAGGTCAATCGACAAAACTTAAACAAATGGTGTCGATAAAAAATTAGTATCTTTTAGTTAAAGAGACCCTAACATATCAAAACATGTGGGGTCTCGGAGGCCGAGTGGTGTAAGTAGTCGAACTAATGTATCACTAGCCTGTCAAAACTGACGTTCCTGTTATTTCGAATCCTGCATGTTGCAGGTGCACATGACTCAGATCTTAATTAACTATTGTCAGTTTTCCTATCGAATCATTCCCGCTTCCTTACCAAATAAAACAAACTTACCGCCAATAATAGTATTGAAAGTGACGTTAAAAAACAATCAATCGAACAATGAAAACATGCAACATTCTTAAATATATCTTCAAATAACAAAAATACCGAACACCAAGGAAAATTCAAAACTGAAAGATCCTCAATAAATGGCAAATTCAGACGCTCAAACACGTCAAACACTTCAAAAGAATGAAAAAAAATGTCACATTCCTGACTAGGTACAGGCATTTCTTTATGTAGACGAATGGTTTAATAACTAAATCCCTCACCAGTATGCCAGTCGCGTGAAATTACTTTATATTGATAAAAATGTGTGAGCAAAACAGACATAACGAAAACTGTCAAATATTAATGTACAGCAGTAAACATTGTTTTATTATCTTTATCACTATACAAACATACAACAAAGTAAAAAGGCAAGTTTTATCCAGCCTCAGTATCCAGCACCAACTGTATAGTTTTATTGTTGCATGATATTCATCCCACATGTACCAAGTTTTGAATTTTACTAAACATATAACTACTGAATCAACGGCGGTGGTCTTGAAAGTAGCAAGGTTTGTGCTTTGGGTGGTAATTTTGATAAAGGGAGCCAAATCGCATTCTGTGCTGGTTCTCCTACTTTCTGAATCAAGTAAACGTTTGCAACGTCTTTTCGCTTGGCAAGAATACGTTTTACTTTCAATTGATTGTTTTCGCATGAATCCAATATTTTATCGGGGTCAATAAAGTTATCATCACGGTACCGCACAGGCTTCTGAATATTCCTTCTTAGTCTATTTAAATTCGTAGTATCATGTTGAGAAATCACATCTGTATCCAGGGCTTCACTTTCTGTTGTAACATTTGTAGATATAGACTTAGAATTCTCCGAGGTGTCTCTGTCAACGTAGCTGGAACTATGATCCGACTTACTGCTAGTATTTTCACTTTCGTCGGTTTGTTGGTTAAAATAAGGTGCTGGTAAGGGCACCCGTATATGTGCAAGCTTTAATCTATTGATGTGCACGGGACGGCGAAAATTTCTCTTTCCCGTTAGATCTCTTAAAATAACTAGATGTGCACTCGGAAGACATGTTACAGTAAACGGTCCATCATAAATATGCTGAAATTTTCTGGCTTCTCCAACGGGCTCTCTGGATAAATAAACATTGTCGCCTACAGTCAAATCTAGTTCATGTGCATTTTTATTTTCGGTCTCTACCATTTTCCGTTGAGCAACAAGGGTATTCAATTTTACATGCTCTCGAATAATGTTCAAACGGGCATCCAAATTCTCAACATAGGTTTTTACATCTTTCGGAATATCTTTAAAATCAACTATGTAAGAAGGCGATAACGGAAAATTTGGCCTTTTTCCGTAGACAATTTCAAAAGCAGAGTATTTTGATCCTGAATTTACACAACTATTGATTGAGAATACTATTCCAGGAAGCATTTCTTCCCATTGTTTATTGTCTAAAACATATGGCGTTAAACGCTCCGCTAAGGTCCGATGCGTTCGTTCACAGCGACCCAATCAGTGATGCATCATACTAGGTGTAAAGTCTTGCTCTACATTCAACATTTTGCACACTTCCATTGTACATTTGCCAATAAATTCTGATCCTTGGTCTGAAATAACCGTGCTACACACACCAAAATTACATAAAAAATTGAAAATTGCCTGAGAAACTGATATTGCATCGTTATTTCGTAATGGCACAGCAAACAAGAAATTACTGAAAGCATCAACTGCTGTAAAAACGTATGTATTGGCATTATTTGATGAAACAACGAAGTGGTCCAAAAATGTCCATTTGCCATACTTGAAATGGTTCACTAGGCGTAGGATAAGCTACTATTTTTGCTTTCGTTTTTAAATTGCTAACTTTACGTGACTGGCACTCATGGCAAGACTGCACGTATTCACTGATTATTTTACCCATTCGCGCAAAATAATAACGCTCTCTAACAGAGTCTAAAGTATTCTGAATTCCACTGTGTCCACCTAATGGGGAGTCATGAGCAATTTTTAAAATTTGCGAAATCAATTGTTTAGGAATAACAAGTTGAAATTCACTCATGCTCTTTGTCCTTTCTGATTTTGCCTTTCTACGGTGATATAACACATCGTCAACTAAAATGAAATCACACGACTCCAATAAAATACGGCGAGATTTTTTTTGTGAATCTGGCAAAACATCATCTTCTAAATATGCAATGATTTTCCTTAAATCGCTATCTTTCCGTTGTAACTTTTTGATGTTAGAGGTATTTGCACCAACTTGAAAATCGCGCAAAGTATTAGCAAGTTGTTCAACGTTCTGATTATTTCTGTCAAATTTCTTTTTGCGATTGTGTACATAAGAGTCTGACTCGTCCGTATCGGCATCATATGGATCATTTAGCGAGTTATGCTCGTCCGTTTCTACATTGTATAAATCGATGTGCTTGTCAGCTACCATGTCTATAGCCTGTACAACAACGTCCGTATTATCATTAGTTTCAAATAAATCAACAAATTTCACTCCACCGGGTAAACGTATTTCTCCTGTATTTTCTGTTAACAAGGGGAAAACGGATCATCTGCTGCAGGGCTTTCGATCGGAATGTTTTGGGGATTTTCACATCTTGAGAGCGCGTCAGCGACTTTCATTTGTTCTGCAGGTTTATATTGAATTTCAAATGTAAATTGCTGGAGAATGGCAAGCCAACGCTCATAAATAGCTCCTTTGAATTGCTTCATAAACAATGGTTGGAGTGCTTGGTGGTCGCACTCCACGATAAATTGTGTACCCCTTCAATAGTCCGCACAGTCAAGAATACTAGTGACCATTCCCAACAACTCTAATTTCGTAGGACCATACGACTGCTGCCATCGTGATAAAGACTTTGATCCGAAACGAATGATACTTGGTTTTTCCTTTGTTGGGTCCTTCTGATAAAGCATGTACCCTATTCCTTTTGATGAAGTATCCACAGCCAATATAAACGGTAAATCGAAACGGGGGAAACTGAGATTATAGGTATTAACAAGATGAGTTTTAAGATTTTGAAATGCTGTAGATTGTTCAATTTTCCATTCAAATTTTTGATTTTTCTTCAGGAGTTTAGTGAGTGGACTAATTATAGCACTGAAATGTGGTATAAAATTTTTAAACCAGTTTAATAATCCAATTGTGCGACGAAATTGTTTTATATTCTGTGGTGCCGGAAAGTCGACAATAGCCTTCACTCGATCTTTTGGGGGTCTTATCCCATGTTTAGAAATCTCGTGTCCAAGAAAAATACACGTCTCACTTGCAAAATGGCATTTTTTCTGTCCCAGTTTTAGTCCTGCATCTCGAAATCGTTTAAAGATTTCTTTGATATCGTCTAAATGCTTTTCAAAGGTTTCAGAGCAGATCAATACGTCATCTAAATAGCACAAACAAGTTCTGAATTTTAGACCACGCAGTACCTTGTCCATTAGAAGCTGAAATGTGTTAGGTGCCGTCTTTAACCTCATTGGCAGCCTTAAAAACTTGTACGTTCCAAAGCATGTGTTGAAAGCGGTATATCTTGACGATTCGGCGGATATGCCCATCTGAAAAAACCCGGAAGATAAATCTATCGTATTATATAATTTGGTACTATTTCAGCAAAGGATTCCGTCAGTTCCTGTAAGTTTGGTATAACATATTTAAAGTCTTCTGTTTGCGCGTTTAAATGTCTAAAATCACAAACAAACCTATAACTTTGAGTTGAAGTCTTACTATTCGACGCTTCATTTCGCTTTGTGACTAATACTATCGGACTTGTAATGGGTAGCTCCTCTTGTTCACTAACTGGCACAAATATTCTCTGTTCAAGCAAGTTATCCAGTTGCTCACGCAAAACCTCACGTTTGTAAGGGGGTAACCTGTACGTCTTATGATGTTTACCAACAGCACTTGGCTTCAGATGTATTTTATGCTCCACTAAATGTGTATATCCAAGGTTTGGATTTTCTTTCGTCACAAATAAATCAAGATTATCAAACAAACATTCAGCTAATTCCTATTTTTGATCGTGTGTTAAATGATCGGATAAATCAAAATCTGTCTTGATCTTGCTCAAAATTTCTTGCCTGTCGGGACTGTCTGTAATGTCACATTGCTGTTCGGAATTATCGGTCCGCAGTCCATTTTCATTAGCAACCAACTGAATATTCTGCACTTCGGGTATCTCGGATTTTTCAGACATTGCAACATAGGTGTACTCATTTGATAAAGTTGAAAATTCAGCAATATTTTTGCCTTTTGGAATCGTTATTTTCACATTACTAGCATTTAATAATTTAATCGGAACTTTGCGATTGACAGGAACGACAACTAAAGATTTGGCAACTAAAAACTTGTGGTTAAGTGAAAATTTACTGTTTACGCATATCCCTTGCAATCCGACTGTAACGTAATTTGGTAACTTCCGAAAAGTTAAGTATTCTGTATTCGGTTCAAGTTCTATCCTCTTACCTGTTTTAACCGGCACAGTCTTCTGATTACAACTAAAATCACTAAAATCTAAAACAATTTTATTTTCTCGTAAATATTCAGTACCAAGAATCAAAGGATGAGATGTTTTGGGAATGATATATGTTTCAATAATTTCATTTTTCTGATGAATTGTGGCTTGAAGTTTGGATATTCCGTTAATTCTGATTTTATCGTTGTTGGCTAATCGAATTTCAGATTCACTTAGTTGCTCAAAATAAAGTTTATGACGATCGGATATCGAATCATACAAAGATTAGAAATGACATTGATAGAGCTCCCTGTGTCAACTAATGCAGCTATTCTTAGATCACCAAATAAAACAGTTATGTACAAAAATTTATCCTTAGTTCCATTTTTATCAAAATCGGCACGAATAGACGAAGTTAACCCGGACGATTGTGCCCCACATCCAGGTTGGTCCTGTTTCCCTGTGCATAAAACTCCAGTTTGGTACAAGATTGAGCAATGTGGCCATTCTGATTACAAAGTTGGCATTGATTAGACGGTTGAAATTGACCATACCCGTTCCAGTTACACACCCTTTGAAAATGACCGAGACCTTTGCATCTCCTACATTCAGCTGAGTCAAAACGAGACGTATTTGCATAATTCGTGCTTGTATTTTCAGGTATTTTTGGTTCTTTGTGGGGTACTTCCCTGACTGCCATACTAGTTATCAGACCGCTTAACTGTCCGATTTGATCACTAATGTCATGAACATCAGAATGGGATGGTTCACTTTGAACATGCTCCTTGTGTTTACCCTGAACTAAGTCGGTAAGAATAGCAACCTGATTTTGTAAATCACGGATAACCTCGCTCTGGTTGGAATCAATAATGTTTGATTTTCCTGGCAACTGCCGAGGTGCATGTTTATTTTCATGTTTAAGAGCATTTATAGAGTCTCCGTGTTATCTATATCCACAGGCTTCCGCCATTTTTGCAGAAGTTAAGGCATGGTGTGCATCGACTGGTTGACCAGCACGGACAAAAAACGACATTTTTTCTGGCAACCCACTTATAAAATTTGCTACTAACTCGTGGTCATGCTTTCTTAATATTTAAGCTTTTTCCGACAGCTGACTGAAATAATCTTCTAACGACTGACCCGGAGATAATACCATGTTTTGGAAAATTTCACTTTCCATTATAACTGTTGCGCTTTGCCAACTAAAATTTATATATTTTTCCTTGAACAAAACACAAATTGTTATCCACGAACTCTTAGACTCGTCACTCAAAGAATTGTACCAAGTTAACGCAGGCCCCTTTAGATGTAAATGAAATGCTGCAATGCGTCTTTTGTCTGTTTCTGGCAATTTATGGAGAAGTGCGTAAGATTCAAATTCACTGAAAAATCCTTTCGCATTATCTTGGGGGTATCCTGAAAATTCACGACACCTGACTAATTTGCTCATTGTTGAAGTAGTCTGAATATTAATAGGTATATCAACCGATTCTGTGGGGATTTCTGTTACATTTAACGGTTGTGGGGTAGATGTAATTGGACTTGCCTCGGCTAATAACACATTTATTTCTGGTTCAAAATTTGCAGTGTTGTCCGGAGAATTAACATCACCTAAATCAAACTCTGTTAGTCCTACAATTTCGTTATCCTCAAGGAATCCGTCACTTAATAATGATTCAGAAGATAAACTTTGTATGTTACTGTCCGTTTTTGAATCGCTTTGATATTGGTTGTGTTCTATAGAAGGCTCGGAATTTTCATCTGACATAATCACCATTTACCGGTACAAAAAATTGTGTTCATGTTAATAGAATGGATACAATGGGCACTACTTGAAACTCATTGGCGATACAAATATCACCAAACAAGTATTAATAAAGGAACATCGAAAATATTTTATGTCTACACACGTATTCAAAACAGTTCACTGCACATTTATTTAAATTGGAATGCAATACAATAATACTGGCGATACTATTATCACCCTGTCTATGCATGCATCATTTTTCCTTCATAAATAAACGAAAACGGATAATATCGGATTGCTGAGTTGTTGAGACATGCACTGGCGATACTTTATTACCAAATAATTATGAGATACTAATCAAAATATGTAGCTGACTTGTCGCTGACAAAATTGTCCACTTCCACGTGTTCGCAAAAAAAATAATGTTCACCAAAAATTATATCACAAATAAAAGCAATATTTACGCTAAAAGCCTTTTTAAGTCCTCCACCATGTCGTGGGCCTCAATCCTTTTTGTTGTCTGGGGGGACTATGGGATTGAAGTCACGCTTTTCGTTATCCAAATTTTATTTTACTGCCATTTAACAAACACATGTATGTCAGACGACACTAATTCTTCGCCGCCGACAAGCATAAAAAAAAGGTATACAGTCCCGTAAAATACAAAAAACAGACTGAATTATGTCCTACATTTCCGGTAACCAGAAATACCAAATAGAGGTATATAACAGCATATAGGGTTAAAAATCAAAAGTATGTAAGAATATATTTCAGAAATATATATAGAATTTATAAGAATCCACAAATAGTTAATTCCACTACGCGATTGAATGATTTTGACGTTTATGGTTCAACGTAATTCATAATAGAAATATATCATAATGACATAAAATAGAACAATATCATACTGACGGGATCTTTTAAAGTACAGAGTCACGTTATAAGAACCAAAGAAATACAAAAAGTCGCATATACAAAACACGCCACCAAAAAATGAAAGACAATACAAACACATTGACGAGATGTATAAGTACCGAGCCACGTCAAACGGATATCACACAAAACCATTCAACAGTAAAAGTAATATTAATAATAGAACAAAGACAAACGAAAGAACTATAAAACACGTTGTTAAGATGATTAACAACATCAGTACACAGAATCTATACATCTATACATCAAGACCATCGTGTATTATTTGTGAAGTTGATACGGAATATTTATCAACATGGTCTTGGCACTTCCGATGAACTTGTTTTTAGAAAAAGGACGAGACGTTCTTTGACATACCCCTGGTTCATTAACTTTCTACTCAGACACTGATGACGTTTAACAAAGTCAGAGTAGGAGCTGCAAGCTCTTGAATATCGAATAAGTTGGGAAATATATATCCCATATGCAGGTGAAGTTGGTATATTGCTACTAAGGTGGGGGAAATTTATAATTTCAAAATTAAAATCGTCTCGTTTGTCATAGATTCTGGTACTGAGATGACTGTGTAAGTCAAATTCGAGATATAAGTCTAAAAATGAGACGAAGGAAGACATGTCTGTTTTTTCTTTAATCTCTAGTTCTGGGGTATATACTATTGGAACCCAATCAGAAAAGTTCGGATTGTTTATGGAAAGAACATCATCAATATATCTGAAAGTGAAATTAAATAATCTGGCTTCTTTGATCCTCTTGTTTTTGACAAGTGTCTGGAGGAACTCCAATTCATAAAAAAATAAGAAGAGGTCGGCAAGAAGAGGCGCACAGTTTGTTCCCATAGGAATGCCGACAATTTGTTGGAAAAGTTTACCTCCAAACTCAACAAATAATAGACCGTTGGTTTCCAAGTCACAATTTATAAAAGTAAACCATTCTAGGTCAATTTTCGGTCTTCAACACGGAGCTTAGGCTCACACCGAACAGCAAGCTTGAAAGGACCCTAAAATATAATAGTGTATAACCATTCAAACAAGAAAACCAACGGTCTAATCTATATAAACAAATGAAAAAAAAAGAATGTGTCCCAAGTACATGGATGCCCCACTAGCACCATCATTTTCTATGTTCAGTGGACCGTGAAATTGGGGTCAAAACTTTAATTTGGAATGAAAATTAGAAAGATCATATCATAGGGAACATGTGTATATACTAAGTTTCAAGTTGATTAGACTTCAACTTCTTCAAAAGCTACCTTGACCAAAAACTTTAACCTGAAGCGAACGGAGGCACAGACGGACGGACGGACGAACGGAGGCACAGACCAGAAAACATAATGCCCCTCTACTATCGTAGGTGGGGCATAAAAATATGTATTTGAAATTAGGTCTAAATACCAATCAAAACAGAGTACAACAGCTTAAATTGTCTATTCCTTCAGCTTCGGATATCAAGCAAAAACTGACATGTTAGTTATATTTAAATATATAAAAAGAAGATGTGACATGATTGTCAATGAGACACAAATCTTCATAAGAGACCAAATGACACAGAAATTAACAACTTGAGGTTCAAGCCTTCAACTAGCCCATATCGCATATTCAGCTATAAAAAGCCCAAAATGACAAATGTAAAACAATTCAAACGAGAAAACTAACTGCCAAATTTATGTACTACATAATGAACAATGACATATATGTAACACAGCAACAAACGACAACCACCGAATTATATGGAACGCCATACCTGCCTTATGTTAATGATCAGCATTATATGCAGTGCTCACACCATTATATTAAGTGCTCACAACATTATATTAAGTGCTCACAACATTATATGCAGTGCTCACACCATTATATTAAGTGCTCACAACATTATATTAAGGGCTCACAACATTATATTAAGTGCTCACACCATTATATGCAGTGCTCACATCATTATATTAAGTGCTCACAACATTATATTAAGTGCTCACAACATTATATTAAGTGCTCACAACATTATATTAAGTGCTCACAACATTATATTAAGTGCTCACAACATTATATGCAGTGCTCACACCATTATATTAAGTGCTCACAACATTATATTAAGGGCTCACAACATTATATTAAGTGCTCACACCATTATATGCAGTGCTCACATCATTATATTAAGTGCTCACAACATTATATTAAGTGCTCACAACATTATATTATGTGCTCACAACATTATATTAAGTGCTCCCAACATTATATGCAGTGGTCAAAGCATTATATGAAGTGTTCAAAACATTATATGCAGTGGTCACAACATTATATGAAGTGATCACAACATTATATGAAGTGCTCACAATATTATATGAAGTGCTCACAACATTATACGTTTTTTGTTGTATGATGAGATTGTTGTATGATGAGATTGATGTATGATGAGATCATTCGGTAAACATCGTTTTTTAGCGGAAATTACCGAATCCATAATTTGTAAATTACGGTAATGCCCAGCAAACAAATTTAAACAGTTATTAAAGTCATGTGATCATAAGGCAGTATACAATATTTAAAACTGATTGAAATAAGTAAGGAAAAGATGAAACTAAGAAGTGAATGATTAAAGTAGTTCTGTTCGTCGTAAGAAATACGAATGGCAAAATGTAAGTGAAATAATAAAAAGTTTATTTAATGAAATATCGAAGGGAAATTTGTATGACATATTCCTCGAGTTCATTTCCTACTGAAGAACTTTAGCAAGGTGCCACTTTATAGTCCGTACTCAGTTTAAAAAAAGCTTAATTACCTTTTAAATAAAACAGTCAGCTTTCTATAACACATAAGCGTCATATTACGCTAGCTTATATATGTCATGATTGAGTGTCATGATTGAGTCATTTTTGGCATCCATTTTCAGAATTTGTCATTTCACATGAATAAGTATCTAACAGATATGGAAAATGCAGTTTAAAGCATTTCATTGTAGGTGTTTAACATAACTTTAGGCAGCAACCATTTAATTTTTTTTTGGGGGGGAGGGGGGGGGGGGGGGGCTATTGATTTTTATATTTTTTTCGCGACAAGTCGAAAATATTTTTTTTAATTCAATTTTAGCATTACATATATTGGCAGCTAGGGGTGAATCAACCAAATTTTTTTTCTCAGAATCAAAAACAAATTATTTTTTTCTCCAAAAACTGGAAACACACTTTTTTTCAAAAAAATCCATAAATTTTACCCTTTCAAAACCCAGTTTAACATTATTTTCATTTAAAGTTATCATCTCTTATGAAAACTGAGTTTGTGGGGATGAAAAACGTTTACTACGTTTGTTCGTCATTTTGCACGGTTAATATATATAAAAAAAAGTGGTATGCTTGATAATGAAACAACTTTCCACAAGAGACAAAATGACATCACAGAAATTAACAACTAAACGGCCACAGTACGGCCTTCAACAATGAGCAAAGCCCATACTGCATAGTCATGCAGCTATAGAAGGCCCCGAAATGATAAACGTAAAACATTCCTAATTTATGTACAAACAAACGATCGAAAAACTAACATGTATATAACACATTAACAAACGACAACCACTGAAATAAAGGCACCTCCTGACTTGGGACAGCCACATATACAGAATGTGCGGCGGGTTTTAACATGTTAGCGGGATACCAACCCTCCCTCTAACCTGGGACAGTGGCGTAACAGAACAACATAAGAACGAACTATGAAAATCAGTTGTAAAAGGCTTAACTCATCAGATGTGTACAAATATAAATCCATCTACCAGAAAATAGAGTAGACGTGGGCGGCTACTTCTATATCCCAACAACAAAAAGACACTATAAGTACTGATCTGAGAGTACTCGCAATTACTGACAGCTAGTTCAAAGCCACTAACAACTAATAAAAAAACATGCATCTAAGTTTTGCATTTAGGTAAAGATTGAAACAAACTGTGAGTAAAATAGAATGATTTACTATTATTGGATAGTAACGATTGTCCATGAAAAAGGAGTCATTTTCAATGCTCTTCAACTTTGTACTTGTTTGGATGTATAAATATTTTGATATGAGCGTCACTGATGAGTCTTATGTAGACGAAACAAGCATTTGGCGTACTAAATTATAATCCTGTACCTTTGATAACTACTTGACCTAAATTAATTCTGGTTAAGGTACATTAAGATACAAAATATAATCAACTACAAGTCATAGAAGAATAATATCTTTTAGATCGCACTTCTTTGATAACAATGGACCTCGAAAAAAGATTCAAATTTGTGTTTAGGTCCAGATGATAGCAACAACACAAAAAAGAGGAATGCTATTTGTTGCTGAGCACTTCTTTGATTTTATTTAAAGTCCACACAATTTATTTTGTAACGGAAGCACAAAAAAAAAAGATGCTCATTATTATGTCAATATATAATTGTAATATAATTATATTAATGGAGAACTTCTAGTATTGTTTTACTGTGAATTCTTCTCGTTGTTGTGATTGGCGTTCTAATTCTTCTCACATACAAGCTTGTCTATAGTCTGAGGATTTCTGTTATTTTTGCTACCAATTTTTTTCCATATCCCATGTTGGGATCAATCTAAAAGGTTGAAAATTTCATATCTGAATATTTTTTTCGTTATCTGGAAAGTTACTTTTGACGGCGGATCTTGATTGTTTCTGTGGGGCTTCTTTCTCATGGATAGGGATCACTCACGGGGGAAAAAATGGAAAATTGTCGAAACTAATTTGACTTTTATGTATACTAGCATAAAATCGAGAATGGAAATGGGGAATGTATCAAAGAGACAACAACCCGACTCCATAGAAAAAACAACGGCAGAAGGTCACCAACAGTTCTTCAATGTAACGAGAAATTCCCGAACCCGGAGGCGTCCTTCAGCTGGCCCATAAACGAATATATATTAGTTCAGTGATAATGAACGCCATACTAATTTCCAAATTGTACACAAGAAACTAAAATTAAAATAATATAAGAAAAACAAAGACCAGAGGCTCCTGACTTGGGACAGGTGCAAAAATGCGGCGTAGTCCGAATTATATTCTTAAAAGAATTTAAATTCACAAACTAGTTTTTTTGCACCAAACATTAATAACTGTTTAAATTTGTTTGCTGGGCATTACCGTAATTTACAAATTATGGTTTCGGTAATTTCCGCTAAAAAACGATGTTTACCGAATGATCTCATCATACATCAATCTCATCATACAACAATCTCATCATACAACAAAAAACGTATAATGTTGTGAGCACTTCATATAATGGTGTGAGCACTTAATATAATGTTGTGAGCCCTTAATATAATGTTGTGAGCACTTAATATAATGGTGTGAGCACTGCATATAATGTTGTGAGCACTGAATATAATGTTGTGAGCCCTTAATATAATGTTGTGAGCACTTAATATAATGGTGTGAGCACTGCATATAATGTTGTGAGCACTAAATATAATGTTGTGAGCACTTAATATAATGGTGTGAGCACTGCATATAATGCTGATCATTAACATAAGGCAGTCATGGCGTTCCATAGAATTACAGGTTCCTGACTATCATGACTATTGACAGTCACATACGTATGACGCACAGCTCAAATAGTTTTGTGCTGAACTTGTGTTATGTCGCAAATTAATTTAGATGTTCGTTGTTTTTCTGTGGTTTACATATAGAACTGTACTATTATAATATTTATCTATGTATTTCTCTATCCTGGGTGTTCTTGTGTGTATTTGTATGAATTCCTGTCACGTAATGATGATGTCATTTAAGCGATATTTTTAAACATTTTCATATAAGTGGGAGGTTTTTCTAGCCATACAACTGGTTCAACCTATCATTTCTTCTTAAAAAGTCCTGTTCCAATTCAGGAGTATTGCATTTGTTATCAAATAGTCTGTGTCTATGTTGGCATTCGTTTTTGTAGCAGTTCAGTGTTTTTGTTATTTGTTCGTTTCCTATTCTAGATGATGGGATTTTCTCGGTTTTTTGGTTTGTGAACTGGATTTGTTTCAGTTAAATCGATTTATGACTATTGACCAGCAATATACTAATAATGTCTTTATTCAACTCATTAGATGGATTCAAATAGAAATGCACCTAACAAAAAAAAAGTGGACATGACCGGGTACTTGTACATCCTAAAAACAATAAAATATAGATCTGAGAGTACTCGAAGATACTGACAGTTAGTTCAAAGCTAATAACAACTAATAAAATAATAATGCATCTAAGACTAAATTATCAATCAATAAACAATTGGATACATCCTTGCATTTAAGTACCGAATATGCATATAAGGACAGAATACATCTTTGCATGTAAACACTAGTAAGGATATTTTGATGTCAAATACATATCCTGTATGGCTCGACATGCAGCATTTTAAAAAGTGCATTTAAAATGAATAAAGACATTATCCACATATATGTATTTTAAATATCACGATTCAAACGAATTAAATAGCACTTGTTTGATAATAAAAACCACACAAATCTAAAGTCGGTTTATGAACACTTTAGTTTTCACAGCATACAAAAACACCCTTAGGTGACGATTTATATATCCATGTTGATAAGCAGCCGTTTTGCTTTGGTTGATTTTCCTCTCTTTTAAATTTTATCATATTTCCTGGTACATGTGACTCCATTACCTGCTGTCAGTTTCTGAAATAAATAAAACAAAAATGTAATAGAAACATCGGCATAAATTATCTTTTCTACGAGAGAAAAAAATACAGCCCTTGGAAAAGGACTTTATTTTTATTCTCTTTTTCTTTCGATTAATACTTCTTTTGATTCCTATCTATAGTTTCATCAAAACTAGTAGCGGAAACAAAGAAAGTTTTCAGCAAGTTCTTTCTACAAAAGAGAATAGCATGTCTGAAGATTAAATGAGATTGGTCTATTTTGCAAATAGCGTGAGAGGTAAAGGTCCAAACAAAAACCTCCAAACGGGCAAGTGAGCGATTTAAAAAAACAATTGGTACCAGTTTTCTGATATTGGTTCATTGCGTTGCAAGTCATATGATGCAATATTTATTGTTAAGTCAAGTTACCGTATGATTGATTAGAAAACAAGTGGTGGACTTCAGAGTTTGACCAGTTGAATACTATTTTGGGTCATGCATATGGTAGAATAAAAGAATGGAACTATTATTAGTTCACCCATTACTAAAAACACAGCATTTGGTTAGATTTGGATTAACACAAAGTTAGTCAACGGGAAGTGTTCAATTTAAGTGATGTATTTTCGGTTTTCAAAAGTCAAATATGAATGTAAGAAAGAATGTTAACTGCAAGACCATCAAGCATTAAATAAATATTCTCCTTTGACTAGTGACGTATTTTATGTATATATTTTTTTTTAAATATGGACACAAGTAACAAATCAACTGTAAAACTTAGATAACGTTGGTTAAAGTTACCATGATAAGTTGGCCGCCTTCTAGAGCCCTCACATTGACAGATTCAAATGATCCTTTTTGTTCTTCAATTAGTTTGTCACCATCTAGTTTGTATATCACCTAAAAGGTAAAAACAAACAAAATCTGCATCATTGACTTCATTTCAGATATACAATCAAAAGCATGAAATGCGCATCTGGTGCAGAAAAAATTGGAACCGTTTATATGTCATTGCATGTTCTCAAACTTAATTTCCAATTAAACACGAAAATAGTTCCTCAAGTAACGATTAAATATCTTGACGATTTTCGATGGCTTTTTGAAATATTAATGTAGTATTTAAAAGGAGTCAACAAAGTGCATACCGTTAAGCAGAAATTTTGTAATAACTTCATTTGGAAGCCATGTAACTTTGGTGAGCAAATATACGGTACCTTTAACGGACTACCATCAATTGCAGATTGTGATGATTCTTCCCCAACTGCAGCTTTCGTTTCCGTTGTTCCCATTGGCGTTGTTGTGATAATTGTGACGTCATTTCCAGACACCTTGATTTCTTGCGTTATATCGTTATCTGGGGTCAAAACTTTTAAAGCTTTCGCCTTCACCTCGTCTTGAAGTCCTGGAATATTGTGTTATCATTACATTACAATAACAAATATTTATGACGCTTTAAAAAGTAATGAAATGTGTGTTATGGTGTTTATGACAATGATGGGCGAAACTTATACCAGAGGTATATTCAAACTCATAAATCAAAATTAAAATGACAACACCATGGCTAAATATGAAAAAGAAACTCAGACAAACAATAATGATCAATAGTACACACAACACAACTTAAAACTAAGCAACAAGAACCCCACCAAAAACTGTGGGTGATCTCAGGTGCTCCGGAAGGGTAAGCCAATCCTGCTCCACATGAGAAATTGTTGCACACTTTTGTTTTGATGCAGGTCCTGACTGTTTGTATTTTCTTAGTGCTTAAAAAATACAAAACGAACAGTAAAACGTATTTGAAGTCTTCTTTTGATGTAACTTTGAAGAAACAAATCTGTAAATGTTCTTTATTTTTTTTCAAATATGTAAACTTGCGGAAAATGTGAGAATAGGCATTCCAGAAAAATGTCAGAGGGAAAATATTTCACAAGATATTGATAAAGATGCCCTTGCTCTAAATCTGAAACCAGCTATAAGGATATTAATTGCATAATAATTAGGAGTAACGAAGAATAGCTGAAGGCAGTCTGGTTGAAATATACCATAACAAATAATCCCATGTTAACTTACCTAATGCATCTAAGTACTCCTGAAGTTTTTCTCCAGAAGAAAGTTTCCATTTTCCGTTAAGAGCTGCCATCTCGAAACTAATCTGTCTTGTTCTGGTTTAAAACGCGTTTTATCAATGAGTTTATCGATTTACTACATGTGTTTTACTTTACTTTTAAAGTTTATTTGAATGGATAGCAGGTTGGTCAAACAAACCGTTGATAAATAACTTCCTAAGTTTGACATTCGGAAAAAGAGATAACGTTGTTCAGGTGTAAAATGGGGGTACTCTCTACTATTACTGGCAATTAATATGTTTAAGAAAGGGATTTTATATACTTTACATATCATATCGATTAAAAGGCATAATATAAATATTCCTTACGAAGAGATCCAAGAGAAATCTTTTGTAAAAAAATGAAAATGCGAAAGTGTTTTTGTAGAACCTAAAAAGATACCCATTTTCAGTTTCAGACATGTTTTAAATACAAGCGCTAGACGAATTTGTAGACGGCAAACAAATGTATCTAGAGTGTTATTTTCCGATTGATCTAGGTGCACGAAGAAGTCTTTTAATTTATGCGTCACCTTTTTATGCCGACAGAGGAAAGAAAGTGGTATTCTTTTTTTAAGCGTCTATATTTCATATTGATGTATGATGATATGTCTACGATATTTTTAAGTAGACAATTTGTAACATTTTCTTAAAAAAGGGAGGACAATATGGGGTCCGTTAACAACAAATATGAAATGTAAAACCAATTTTAACGAAATAAAAGTGGGGATGAATTAAGTGGGGGGGCGAAATAAACTTCACTTTTTTACACATTGGGACTTGTTAAGACAGAGATATGTCTCGCCTATTTGTTATTTTGATAATGCAAATGTAGAAATTAAAATAGCAATAGTTTGATATTTAAGTTATGCAAATATTCAGTCAATGGTACAGGGCTAAACAATCTCCATGGAAATGAGATGTGCAAAAGCTACTGAATACACCTGCATATCAAATACACATGAAATCTCACAAGTCGTTCCCTTTAAACAAACCTCAACACAGTCATTAACTGCGGTTTGTAAATTATGTAAAAGTTTCAATGTCAATAAACCATTTTGAGGGTGTTAGGCAATTCATTTGCATATCAAATATCATTGACAACATTATTGATTTATCTTAAACTAACCTTATCACAAACTAATATTATATATATTTTTACGTGTAAACTAAGTAAAAGTTTCCAAGTCAATACACCCTGACTATATATGGGTCGGAAGCCAAATAGTCTCCATCGAAATGAGATATGCCAATGCTTATACAACTGCATACCAAATATCATTGACTTTCAACTAGTGGTTCACCATAAACTGACCTAAAAACAAACTGATACATGTAAACTGAGCAACTAAAGTTTCAAAGTCAATAGACTATGACTGAGGGGCGGGGCCAAATAATCTCCAAGGAAATATTAAGATTTGCCAATGCTTATATAACTGCATACCAAATATTACTTATATAATGATTGAACTACCACTAGATGACTTGTTCCCCATAAACTGACCTAATCATAAACTAATACATGTTAGGGAAACTAAGAAAAGTTTCAAAGTCAATAGACCATGACCAAGGATTGTCTATTTAAATATACAATTCCTTGCCATGACTGGAGCGGGCCAATAATCTCCTGATGGTAATATGATATGTCAAAGCTAGAACAACTGCATACCAAATATCACTGACTTACATCTAGTTGTTCCCCATAACTAGACCTAATCACAAACTAATACATTGTTGACACCGACGCCGGAACTCGGACAGCATATACCTATGTCTCGCTTTTTGACTCCGTCAAGGCGAGACAAAAATGATCTGCCCTTAGCGAATTTTTGTTTAATTGCTTCTAAAATTTCGTCATCTAAAGTTTGTTATAGCTTTTCTATTTGGATTTATCAGTTGCATTCTACTACAAACCTTTTTTTCACTCCAAGATTTGTTTTCAGACGGTAAACACTTTGTTCTTTTTGTATTATTTTTGAGTTTTTAAATTTGA
Source organism: Mytilus galloprovincialis (assembly GCA_037788925.1). NCBI lineage: Eukaryota > Metazoa > Mollusca > Bivalvia > Mytilida > Mytilidae > Mytilus > Mytilus galloprovincialis. Next base: position 43,766,035 of record CM075342.1, on the reverse strand, counting down.
GTTGAAGCATCAAACTAAAATTCGATAGTTTAGAGAACACTCACTTAAGAAACGGCCAAGTAATCACATAATAGAATTAATTAAAAAAAAATTGAGCAACCTCATTAAAAGAGACACAGCTTTTAACTGACGATCATTCGTTTCCCTCTGGAATTTTATCTTAAAAATACCTAGGCATTGTGTAAATGATCGTAAATACTACCAGAGAAATATTATACTCTGACACTACACATTTATATTCATGTCTCTATCTAGCTGATTGATATCTGACACAGTTGCATTAGTCTCTTTCCCCTGTCTAAAAAGGTATCTTGTTTTTCTTTGAAAAGGATTATTACAAAGTAAGTGTTTATTAGATCCTCGTCGATTAATCGACAGACAACATGACAATCACCTCTTTCGTCGTTCCGTACTTGCGTGTGTGTGTCTGTTCCTCCATAAAAAATAATTTCCCACATTGGAAGACCCACTATCAACGTATATATACTAAATAGATAAATATACGTTGATAGTGGGTCTTCCAATGGATAGAAACAAGTGCCTGTGTAATTTCCGCTTTCTAATCAGGGGCGGATCCAGCCATTTTAAAAAGGGGTCGGATCTCCTGTAGTTGGTGATCGCAATACTGGTATAAAAATTTTGTACCAGTATTGTATTCAAGTATTGTACCAATATTGTGCTTTTTTTAAATAAACAATATAGGTAATTCATCTTTAATTAAAGGTGTTACATATGTGCATAATTAACGCTTTCGCGTCGATCCGGCCCAAGTCGATCCGTCCCACGTCGATCCGGCCCCTAGTCGATCCGGCCCAAATGTAAAGTCGATCCGGCCCCAATAAAAAAATATATTTATAAGGAATAAAAATAAAGATATATATTAAAGTAATTCATAAATGTTTATGATTTTTATTATAATGTTAAAGGTGTACGGTAAAAAAAAATTAAAAAAATTTTTCTTCAGATTGTTCTTGGCCTTCCTTTCGAAATAAAACCTATGGCAGTTAGGTTAAAATTTGAGATTTATGGAGAAATCCAAAAACTTATATCTCCGACCTTCAAAGAGTTCCCTAATATACAAAAAACTATACCGACAAATCCCCCAAAAAACAAACAAGTAAATAGAAGCCTGTGGTGTTACCTGAAAAAAATACAATTTATAATTATTATATACACCAACCTAAACCAGAAGATCAATTAATCAGGATTTGTTTAATTAAGTGATTACAAGTGGCATTACCTTAGTTCACAATCATCAGACAATTGTTGAATAAACAAACCAATTATAGACTAATAATTTGATTAATCAAGTCATTATGATGAGTTAAATTTAATAGGTTCCAGTGGACTGTAAATATTTGTTTAGATATTCTGTGTATGAACAAAAAGAAAATGAAATCGCCATGAGTTAAAGTTAAAGTTATCATGGAAAATAACTTCATATTTTAAAATATGTCGAAGCTGCTATACAACCAACGACATAATAACAATCATTTTCGTATCGATTTAAAATAGTTCTTTAACTGGTACTCCAATACTTCACTTACCTGTTGTCATCCATCATCGGACACTTTTTGCAAATTCCATTTATACTGTGTCACAAATTCCTCCAAGATCAATATAGTTATTTCTTATTTTATTGTGGGGCCGGATCGACTTGGGGCCGGATCGACGTGGGACGGATCGACTTGGGCCGGATCGACTTTGGGCCGGATTTACTTGGGGCTGGATCGGTTTGGGGCCGGAACGACCGGATACCTAATTAACATATGCCATGACAATTTTATTAGGAATGATTGTGTTTAACTGATGATGCCATAGATCAGGGGCGGATGCAGGAATTTTCGAAAGGGGGGGTGCTAACCCAGGGCAAAGGGGGGGGGGGGGGGGGTGCAAAACATATGTCCCGATACAAATGCATTGATCGGCAAAAATAAAGGGGGGGTGCGCACCCCAGGAACCCCCCCCTGGATCCGCCACTGCCATAGATGGTACACTGTGATTGTCATCAAATAAAGTTTTATCTTCTGATGTTTTTTTCTTAACCATTCTGTCTCAGCATTTTAACAAACTCTGTACTTTCTTCTATGTTTTCTTTCAGCTCTCTCAGCTTACTAGATTACAAGCTATTTCAGATAGCATTTGTACAGCTCTCTTAGTCTTACTGTCAGAATTTGCTAAATGTCAGCAATTTGCTAAATGACAGCATGATTAGTTGGAATTGCTTAATTTGTGAAAATCCCAATTACAGCACATGCCCTTTTGACTTACATGGTGCAAGTTCATCTAATCCATTTGAAAGTTTATACCATTATTCAAATGATGACTGTGGCATGAAAACGCCAACAAACTCTTTTAAACCATCTCACCAGTCTACACCAATACGTAAAAATAAAACAAAAACAAATTGTAAGACACCTCTACGAATACTTAACATCAATTTTCAGTCTATCAAACGTAAACAACATCTTGTTCAAAATATCATAGATAGCACTAAACCGGATATTGTTATTGGGACAGAAACTTGGCTTGACCCAACAATCAACATGATCAAAGATATTGAAATATTTCCTGAAGAGTACACACTATACAGAAAAGACAGAAAAAACCAGCAGGGTGGTGGTGTACTCATTGCAATTAAATCAGACTTTATAAGCGATGAAGTTGAAGACCTTACACCTGATGCTAAATCTGAAATGGTTTGGGCAAAAATTGAAATTAGGGTAGCAGATCACTTTACGTATCATCCTTTTACAACCCAAAAACATCTGATGAACAAAGCATAAAGTGGTTTGATACATCAGTTAAGAGAGCTACTCAAATTTAAAATGCAGCAATACTAATAGGTGGAGATTTTAATCTCCCAGGGTGGGATTGGAAAAAACAAAATTCTAAAACCAAAATCTACCCACCAAAACATACACTATGATTTTGGAAACACACTAGATGGTACCGGCCTGGTACAACTAGTCGAATACCCAACAAGGAAAGACAATATATTAGACCTTATGATCACAAATTTACCAAACCAGGTTCCACGAATTGAAATCATGCCGGGAATCTCAGATCATGACATTGTCTTTATGGAATTCAAAATAACACCATCCTAATTAAAGCAAACACCAAGGAATGTGCCAATTTACAACAAGGCAAACTTGGAAACTATAAAAAAAGAAGTAATTAACCTACAACATACTATACAGGAAAAGGTTAATACACATACTGTTGATGAACTTTGGCAACAATTCAAAACAAAACTCAATGAACTAGTCAGTGAACATATTCCACACAAAAAGCTCACTTCAAAAAGCAAAACCCCATGGGTTACATTCGAAACAAGAAAATTAATGAAAAAAAGAGACAGACTCTATAAAAAGATGAAAAAATCAGGAAATGACAATATGAGAAACAAATATAAGCAAGTTAAACATCAGGTACAAAAACAACTAAGACAATCATATTGGCAATACATTGAAAATATTATTACACCAAAACCTTATGAAAGCAAATTTTCAAACATGAACAAATTTTGGTCATATATAAAAAGCAAAAAAACTGATTACAGTGGAATAACATCACTTAAGCAAAATGGGAAACTTGTAACAGACACAAAACAGAAATCGGATGGACTCAACAGGCAGTTTCAATCAGTTTTCTCAGAACAAAACAAAATCACTGCTACTGAATTTAAAAACAATCAGTACATGCAACAAAAACAACTTATCCTATCATGCCAGACATAAACATAACCATCAACGGTATCACCAAACTACTTTTAAATTTAAACCCATCAAAAGCAAGTGGACCAGACGAACTTAAGCCACGCCTCCTTAAGGAGTTAGCACTTGAAATTTCACCTATACTGTGCATCATATATCAGAAATCACTAGACACTGGCGAAGTCCCCACTGACTGGCGTACTGCACATGTTTCTCCCATCTTTAAGAAAGGGTCCAAATATAATCCAGAGAATTATAGGCCTATTTCTTTAACATGCATATGTTGCAAACTTATAGAACATGTCGTAGTTAGCGCAATCATAACACACGCAGACAACCATAACATCCTGTATCCCCTTCAACACGGCTTTCGAAAAAAATAGATCCTGTGAAACTCAGCTTTTGGAATTTATAGATGATGTCACTAAAAATATTGAAACTTCAAAACAAACAGATGTACTCATAATGGACTTTTCTAAAGCTTTTGATAAAGTCAGCCATAATTTATTATCACACAAACTAAATTACTATGGGATACAGGGGAAAACAAATGCATGGATACAGGGCTTTTTATCATGTCATACCCAAGCAGTTATTCTAGAGGGTGAGACTTCAGGCTATGTCCCTGTGAAGTCAGGAGTGCCCCAAGGATCTGTTCTGGGCCCAAGTCTGTTTCTATTTTATATTAATGATATTCCAGTTGGGCTAAATTCCACCATACGCCTTTTCGCAGACGACACTATTGCTTATCTGGTTATAAAATCTAACAGCGACTGCGAAACCCTACAAAAAGATCTTAACACACTAGGCATCTGGGAACATACTTGGAAAATGGCTTTTCATCCTGACAAGTGTAATGTTATGTCCATTAGTCGAAATAAAAATCCAATTACTTACAATTACACTCTACACGGCCATGTTCTTGAACATGTGGACAAAGCAAAATACCTAGGCATGACAATACAATCAGACCTAAAATGGCATAGTCACATAAACACCATCTGTAACAAGGCTAACAGTACACTAGGTTTTCTAAGAAGGAACCTTAACATCAGTTCCACCTCAGTAAAGGAACAGGCATATAAATCCTTAGTCAGACCATCACTAGAATATGCCTGTTCAGTATGGGATCCTTACTTTACTGAGGACATAAACAAACTAGAAAAGGTACAACGAAGGGCTGCTAGGTTTGTCACTAACCGACATAGAAACACATCAAGTGTTAGTGACATGATTGACCACCTAAAATGGAGAAACCTAGCATACAGAAGAACTGATGCACGCCTTGTCATGTTCTATAAAATTTCAGTATGGGATCCTTACTTTTGTAAAAAGTTACAATACTGGAACAAATTTTTTATACCAGTATTGTGGACAATACTGGTATACCAGTATTGCAATCACCAACTACAGGAGATCCACATCTTCTGACATCAGACTCAGACTCCTCTTGAACTGAATTTTAATGTGCGTATTGTTATGCATTTACTTTTCTACATTGGGTAGAGGTATAGGGGAGGGTTGAGATATCATGAACATATTGAACCCCGTCGCATTTTTGCGCCTGTCCCAAGTCGGGAGCCTCTAGGCTCTGTTAGTCTTGTATTATTTTTAATTTTAGTTTCTTGTGTACAACTTGGAGTTTAGTATAGCGTTCATTACCACTGAACTAGAATATATATTTGTTAAGGGGACAGCTGAAGGACGCCTCCGGGTGAGGGAATTTCTCGCTGCATTGAAGACCTGTTGGTGACCTTCTGTTGTTGTCTGTTCTATGGTCGGGTTGTTGTCTCTTTGACACATTCCCTATTTCCATTCTCAATTTTATATTTCAGTAAAATTTACATACAGTTTGCAGTTAAAGTTTTTAATACATTTATTATATTCTTAGACATTTTGTAGTAGTGATACACTTGGTTCCACAGAACCTTTACAATTTTTGTTTATGATCATTGCTTTAGAAAGCGGCCATATGGTTGAAACATCCCCCCTTTTATCCTTAGTTGGAAACCTCTATTTGGAAAATGACCGGATCCGCCCCTGTATCTATTAAAACTAAAATTGATTTAATATTTAATTTCAGATAGATATACTAGCATCAAATGGAGAGAAGACGAAGGTCTAGATCTACTGAAAGGAGAACAGTTAAAAGACAAAGAGGATCTTCATCAGCTTTAGACTCTAGCCCGTCAAGAAAAAACTATTTCAAAGTTCAATCATGGATGAACAAATCTACCTCACAAAACTCTGGAACCTTTTCACTGTGGAAAGGATTAGACTTTACAAGATTGGGAATTAATTATGATACCAAAAATCTTTCTCTAGAAGAATTATTTTCTTTAGTGGAAAACAGATGTAATGATAAAATCAAAGACATGCCTGAAGTTACACAATTGTTGATAAGATTAACAAAAGATTATTTCAAATTGTCCTTCAAAAACATTGGCATATTTGAGGCTAACAATAGAACAGAGGAGGATATTAAATTAGTAGAGGATAGCAATTGTCAGCTTAACTTGGATATCAACGAAGAAATTAAGAAATTGTCTGAACTCATCATTGGTAGACCTGACAATACAGGGTAATTTAATCAGAAAAATTAGAAAAAAATATGATCCTTAGTGTACTCAAAACCTGCTGGTCATTAGACCACACTTAAAAATATTAGTCTTCATGCCTATCTGAATAAAAAAATGTTTTTTTACTTCAGGACAATAAAAGATTTAGAGTAGGCAGCTATTTTCTGGGAAGGTAGGGTTAGGGCAAACAAACCTATTCTTTTGTATGGCCTTATTCCATTTTGTTAGAACTTTTTATTTAGGTTTTCTTGGAAATAAGTTCAGCTGGTACCATTCTAATGTTTATAAGTTACCGTACCTTAAAAAAAAATTATATATTATAATTATTAAAGTAGCATAGGCTTTCATGTGCAAGTAACAGTCTGTAACCAGGCAAAATAAAATAGACATTAGACACTAAGAATTTATTTTGAATACCCATAAGTCTTTAATTGTGTCAGTTTTGTCATTTTGTTAGAGTTGTAAGGATTTTATTCCTTAAAAGTAGGATTTTTAGGTCCATTTTCTTTCATCTATATGTGCTTATATTATTTTTGTCAATTTCTGAAAGTAAAGAAAGGAATTAGCTCAAGTGAAGGTCATTTATAAAAATTCCTTATGTCTCTCCTATCAATTATCATGATTATAGTACGTCAAATAAAAATGACATCAAATAAAAGATCAACTGAGAAATCAAAGTTTTGTCTTGGGATAGCAGTTTAATCTATTTTGTTTCAAAATTGTAGAGGATACATTATGGTTGTTGAAGTATATGGTCTCTGATGATAGGATAGTGGAATTTATTTTTGGTTAAAAAAAGTTAATTAAATATGATGAATATATTAAAAGCATAATTTCAAATTTAAGGTAGACATTTGAAAATGTCATATTATAGATATAAGAAGATGTGGCTTATTATAAAGTGCCAATGAGACAACTCTCAATCCAAGTCCCAATTTGTAAAAATAAACCATTACAGGAAAAAAAAAAAACAGCCTTCAACACAGAGCTTTGGCTCACACCAGACAGCATGCTATAAAGGGTCCAAAAAATGATGTGTAAAACCTTTCAAACAGGAAAACCACCATTCCTATCTTTATCTATATAAAAAACAAGAATCTAGAAACACCTTTGAACCACATGAAAAAAAGGACAACCACTGAACATCAGGTTCCTGACTTAGGACAGCTGCAAACAAATGCAGCAGGTTTAAACGTTTATCTGGCGCCAACCTTCACCTTAACTATCATATTGTCTTTTTTAAAGACTTATCCCTAAATATTCCAATCTTACAAATCAAAAGGTCAAAGTTTATATTAAAACAAAAATTTCATGAGAAGGACATAACAATATGCATGCCTATCTTGCTTGATTGTGCTCCCCTTCCTGTCCCTGATTATAGTAAAAACATTGAGATCAATCCAATCAGGTGAGTTTTACAAGCTTTTTAGAGTCTAGAACCTCCAGCTTTAGTATAAGTTTTCAAAATGATATATATATATATATATATGTATAAAGAAATCATGAAATCTTAAATGAAAGATGAATCTTATTATAAAGTACAACCAAAAGTCAATTACCCGGTACTAAACTAGTAATGGACTTCAGGTACAACTTATAATTATCATATATAAAAAAAAATATCTAGACTTTATTTATTTATTTTTCAGGACATTTTACAAATGGTTCTTAAACTTGAAACGTTTCCATTCTCGTGACCTGAAAAGATTTTTATATACTCTCTGTCATAACTATGAAGTGAAGGAGAGGGATTATCAGTTACTTTTCATGAAGTTTACTGAAATTTTCTTGATGGAACCAATGTAAGTGTTTTTAATGCAAATGATTAAAAATACAAAACAAGTTAAATAAAAAGAGTTATAAATGCCCAAGAGTCACGAGACAACAATATACATGTAGCTGACAAGAAAGTGTGTTTGCTCCTTTTTAAACCTAAATATACCTTGACATCTGTTTACTTTGTTCTTTGCTGGGTAGTTCTGATTGGCAATCATATCACATTTCCATATTTTTTATGAAAGTAGCTTTATATTGATACAATGATAACTTTATAATATACAATGTACTACAAACCAGAGTTTACTAATTTTCAATAAATGCTTTTATAAATTATAAGTGAAATTTGAAGATTTCCAAATGCTATAGAACATGTAGAATTCGCCCTTTCTATTAGCACTCAGTATATGGAAAAATCAGGGTATGAATAAGTACTGTCAATTCAGAAATGTATTGCAATGTTTTTTTTATTTGCTAATAAAATCATATGCTGAGCGCAGCCTGATACGACCACAGAGGTTGAATCCTGAACAGTTGTGACAAATTTGGACACAATATTCAAGCTTGAATCTGTCTGATTTTGGATTGTGATAAAAATTTTGACATAGCATAGGTTTCTGACACAAAATTGATGTCAAGATCTTACAAATCTATTGCACAATATTGTGCAATTAAAGATTCTTCTTGAAAATTTATAAAAAATGAAATTGGAAAAATTTTGAAAAAAAAATTTGAACCCCTTAAAAAAACTGGAACCCCTAAACTTTTTGAACCCCCCTTGGATCAATTACCCCAACACTCAAACCCAGTCTTTCCTTTGTAGTATGGAACCTTGTAGTATGATTTCAGAGAGATTCATATCCTTGAACACGAGTTATTGTTTGGAAACTAGAAAAATGCTTGTTTTGGGCCCTTTTTGTCGAGCCTTCGACTTTAGTCGAAAAAGCGAGACTAAGCGATCCTACATTCCGTCGGCGGCGGCGTCCGCAAATATTCACTCTGTGGTTAAAGTTTTTGAAATTTTAATAACTTTCTTAAACTATACTGAATTTCTACCAAACTTGGAGAGAAGCTTGTTTGTGATCATAAGAAAGTATCCAGAAGTAAATTTTGTAAAAATAAAATTCCATTTTTTCCGTATTTTACTTATAAATGGACTTAGTTTTTCTGCGAGGAAACATTACATTCACTCTGTGGTTAAAGTTTTTAAAATTTTAATAACTTTCATAAACTATCCTTGATTTGTACCAAACTTGGACAGAAGCTTGTTTATGATCATAAGATAGTATCAAGAAGAAAATTTTGTAAAAATAAATTTCCACTTTTCCGTATTTTACTTATAAATGGACTTAGTTTTTCTGCGAGGAAACATTACATTCACTCTGTGGTTAAAGTTTTTAAAATTTTAATAACATTCATAAACTATCCATGATTTGGACAGAAGCTTGTTAATGATCATAAGATAGTATCAAGAAGAAAATTTTGTAAAAATAAATTTCTACTTTTCCGTATTTTACTTATAAATGGACTTAGTTTTTTTGCCAGAAACAAAACATTCACTCTGTGGTTTAAGTTTTTAAAATTTTTATAATGTTCTTAAACTATCCTGGATTTCTACCAAACTTAGACAAAAGCTTGTTTCTGATCATAAGATATTATTCAGAAGTAAATTTTGTAAAAAAAAAATTAACTTTTTCCGTATTTTACTTATAAATGGACTTTTTCTTCCAGTTACATACAGTCTGCAGTTAAAGTTTATAAAACATTTATTAGATTCATAAGCTATCCTGGATTTTTTACCAAACTTGGAAGCTTCTTTCAATCAAAAGACAGTATCGAGAGGGAAATTTTTATTGATGTTTTTCCTCATTTTTGTTTAGTCTGCGATTAACAGCAAACGTAGGCGAGACACTGGGTTCCTTGGAACCCTTACGAATTTTTTAGCCCTTCATTCCTGCATGAATTGGGCAATTACCCCCAAACTCAATCCCAGCTTTCCTTTTGTGATATGGAACCTTGTGGTACAATGCAAGAAAGATCCATACACTAACACGCAATTTATTGTCCAGAAACTATAAAAATGCTAGTTTTTGGCCCTTAATACTTAAAATGTTGGCACCATAACCCCCATAATGAGTCCAAACCTTCTACTTGTGGTATACTTATACACAAGTTAATATCCTGAAAGTAGAAAAATACTTGTTTTTAGCCCCTAATACCAAATGGTTGGGACCATCATCCCCGAAATCAATCTCAACCTTCCTTTTGTGGTATTGAACCTTCTCATTAAATTTCATAGAGATCTATTCACTTGAATTAAAGTTATTGTCTGGACACCAAATGTGTCTTCGGACGACGCAGACGATGATGACGACGCAGAAGACTAAGACAACGACACAGACGACATCATACCATTATACAATCCCAAAATATTTTTTGCGGTCGTATGAAAATGCAATAGGGTTATAATCACAATAATTTAAACTCGCATATTGAAATTTTTTATATGAGCTATTAGATAAAAATTTTCTCATTTATATTGCAAAAATTAGATTTGGATTTTAGTCTAAAATGACAAAATCACAATAATAAATGCACGCAATAATTTACAGTACTGTGGATTCATTTATTTTCGTGGGTACCAATTTTCGTGGATTAAGAAAAACTTGCATATTCATGGATATTTAATTTCGGGGTTTTGCTGAAGTCTGCATACAAGCCTATAGAAAAATTATCATTCGTTGAATATTTAATTTCGTGGTTTGACTGTGCCCACGAAATCAACGAAAATTGGTATCCAACGAATAATAATGAATCCACAGTATGTAGTAGTTATTCTGTTATGACTTTTCTTTAGACCAGGTGATTGCTGTGAAAATAGTACTGAAATAAATGGTGAGATGTTTGCACATGGTGCAGATATCAAGTATGAAAGACCCCAGTCAACGAAATCTTTTCTCAATGTTTATGTTAATGGGGTAAGCAAACACCTTAAAAAGATGATTTAGAAAATATACATAAACATGTGGCAGGGTTAAATGAAATTGACCTCTTAACCCTTTCTCCATTTTATCTAGATAAATGGGATAATAAATGGCACAGTGAAAAGGTACAATAAATTCACTTAAGGTGGCTCGTGGGTACAAAAATTTCAGCCAAAAAATAAACCTTTATTTTTTCATTACAAATTTTATTTATTACACTATTAGTTGTTACTTTATGATATGGTACAAAAAACAACCCAAAAAATCGATTTGGTTTGGCCCCAGATGACTTTAAAAATGTTTATATAATTGAAAAAGCTTCAAATTATCTCCCTTTGGTGCAAATGCCATTTTTTTGCATTAAATTTCAAATATCTTTTTTTATTCATCGGTGACCTATATTTTTTATTCTTGTTTTCAAATAAGCTGTACATAAACTAAATAATTGTTAAATTTAAGCGATTTCTGCAATTAGGTTATTTTTTTATTTCGATATTTCCTCTATTTCTCCTATTAGTTCAGCAGAAAAAAAGGACATTAACAAAAATGTATGCTTCTTCCAGAGGCAGATTTTAGCTTAAATGAATGGTGACCCCATTTTTTTATTTCATTTTTCTTTTAAGTATAAGATAAAGTTCATTTATAAAAAAATATAGCAAAATTCTATATTAGAAAAAAAAATTGATTTATACCCAGGAGCCCCCTTAACTGAATGATATAGGTATTACTGACAATAAAAACACAATAACAAGTTAACAAACACCAATGATATCACTAGTTAATGCAGTATCAAACCCATGTAACTGGCAGTTTCTTTACATTTTGTCTTGTTCAAAAAAGTTTAAGATTCATTCATATATCATTTCCTAGAAATCTTCAAAAAGACAGTGCTTTTATCATTATCTTCATTGGAAAATGTTATGTAAGGTTTTCTAATATAACAAAGTTTGCCTGGCCCTCTCTGCAATTATTCCTTGTAATCATCTTTCTACTGATAAATAATTCATGTTATAGCTTCTTCTTATTGCTTTCTTTAGATGTACAGAATATCATGATCGCACACAATCATTCTGAAAATGTATAGGAACTAAAACATTGAAAACCGAATGAATGTTCACAAAATCTCATATTTCAATATTATGTAAAATTACATAGCAAACAAAGGCATGCATGAAACAACATGATTTCAAGAATTAATTAAATTAATCAATCTAGTTGTTTTTGCATTTCTGAATTGGTAATTTTAGTTAAATTTCATTTCAGATAAATAAGCACAATGAAAAGTTATATGAAAATATTGATGCAGGAAAAGAAATCAGAGTTATAGACTCGTTATCTGAAGATCTTTTGAATAAGGTTGCAAAAGAGCTCTTATTAGAAAGACGTAATTCTTGTTTTTGTCCTGGAGTTATTGGAATTCTTTGCTGTGGAACAAAGGTAATTTATTTGATTGGTGAAATTGAACAAGATGTACCTGTTTCTGTTGAGCCAACAACTTTTGTCGCAGAAAACTCGACATAAGGATAGTGATCTGGTGGCAGTAACGGCCGCAGCAGTGTTAGCTAACTTCTTGAAAGCTTTATGTTTTAGAAGGTGGAAGACACAGATACTTCATACTTTGCATATACATTGTAGTTGCCTTATGTTTCATACAAAGTTTCTGTCTGTCACATGTCCATTGTCCTTGACCTCATTTTCATGATTCAGTGACTACTTGAAAAAAAAGTTAAGATTTTTTGTAATATTCACTGCTCTCTTATTATGAGTAATAGGATAACTATATTTGGTATGTGCGTATCTTGCAAGGTCCTCATCCCTGTCAAGACAGTTTTCACTTGACATCAACCTCATTTCATGGATCAGTGAACCAGGTTAAGTTTTGGTGGTCAAGTCCATATCTCAGATACTATAAGCAATAGGTCTAATATTTTCGCTGTATGGAAGGATTGTAAGACATCATGTCCAACTGACAGGTGCCATCTGACCTTGACCTCATTTTTATTGTTCTTTGGTTTATATAAGTTTTTGAGTTTTGGTCTTTTTTTAAATACTATTTGCAATAGGTCAACTATATTTGAAATATTTTATGATGTACATGTCAGTCTTGCCTGTTTTAATTGACCTTGACTCAGACTTCTATTTCACGGTGCATTGATCTGTAAAGTTTTTGTGTTTTGGTCTGTTTTTGTTAAACTATAAGCAATAGGTCAACTACATTTTTTGTACAAAATGATTGAAAGGTATTCATGTCAAACTGGCAGGTGTTATCTGACCTTGACCTCATTTTCATGGTTCAGTGGTCAAAGTTAAGTTTTTTTAGTTTCTAATACTATATGCAATAGGTCAACTATATTTGGTACATGGAAATATTCTATGATGTACTTGTCAGTCCTGCTGGTTTTATTTGACCTAGATCTCATTTTCACAGTTCATTGCTCAGTGTTAAGTTTTAAGCTCACTGGGGCCTGAAGGGCCTTATTTAAACTTATACCATCACTCTGCGTCCATCGTTGTCATAAACTATTTAAAAAATCCTCTCCTCTGAAACAACTAGGCCAAATACCTTCAAACTTTAATTGAATGTTCCTTAGGGTATCTAGTTTATGAATTGTATTGAAGTTTTAATCCATCAACAAACATGGCCGCCATGACTAAAAATCAAACATAATATATCTGCCTTGAAATTTTCAGACACATCAGGCAACCCGTTGTGGGGTTACTGCCCCTGAATTGGTAATTTTAAGGAAATTTTGCAGTTTTTGGTTAATATCTTTAATATTATAATAGATAAAAATAAACATTAAACAGCAAAATTTTCAATTGACCCCATATAAAGTTATTGCAATTTTACACAATTTGTTTGTTTTCTACTTTAAAAAATCTTCTCAAATAAATCTAGTATAAATTTTGTATTTTATTTCCTTGTACGTCAAGAAACATAGCCACTATGACTAAAATGGAACATTTGGATAAAATGAATTTATTTGCTTAAAAGAATATATGATAGATACAAAGAACATTTTTAAATGGCATTTATAAGCCATTCATTACTATTTTTTGAAAAGCAAAAATAATCATTGATGAAAAATTGAAGCAAAAAATAACAATTGAGCAATTCAGGCTCTTGAGAGCCTCTTGTTTTATTTTGGTCTGTTTTTCTTCAATTATCAGCAATAGGTCAACTATATTTGTTTTTTGGAAGGATTGTAAGCTGTAAATGACTGCCTGGCATGGTTCATCTGACCTTGACCTCATTTTCATGGTTCATTGGTCAATGTTTGGTTTTCTTGGTTAAGTCGTTTTCTTGGAAACTATAAGCAATAGGTCAACTATATTTAGTTTATTGAATGATTGTAAGGTGTACATATATTTCACGTTTGGTTTATATGACCTTGACTGCATTTTCTTGGATCATGTTAAGTTTATGTGACAGTTGTAGTCAAACCTTATTTATATTATGAACATAAATGGTTAGTAAGGAAGGCGAGACATTTCAGCAGAATATTGTGTCCTGTTAGATTGAGCATAGAAGTTATATTACTTCCATGGTTTGATAAAACATACTGCTGTCCATTACATACCTATTGTAAGGTATAAACAAAATTGTCAGATGACCCTTAATAGGAGTAATTTCCCTTGAACATGTTAAATGACATCTTTGCTAGCCACCCTTGGCTAGCGAAGATGAATTTAGTGAAACAGAAACCACAAATATAAGTTGACATCTCATCGTTTTCACTAGGAATATATCCCAGAACTTTGATAAGTTGATCAAATACTTTAAACGTGTCACTGAATATTGTTCTTCTATTTTTTGGGGGTAGAGACTCGTGACACAATCTGCAGGTTGCCATGTTTGTTTACATTTTATCATTTATACGTGTTCGCTGTAAGATGCTTTTTGATTGGATGCTGCCAGTTACGACTGCGACCAATCGAAATGATATTCTTGTGGTTAACAAAATCTGGCTCAATCCACCAAGGGTGAAGAGAGCGGGAGTGGATTGTAACCCTTGGCTAGCGAAAATGGTTAAATGATGATATTTACAGTTTACTACATTAAATTCAGAAATTAATGCAATTTTTGAAGATTAAAATACAAATGTGAAGAAAAAAAAAATTTGACTTTCATCTTTATTTTCAGATAATATTTTTATACTGTGAAGTTACTCCAAATCACTATAAAGCCGCTATGGAGAAATCAGGAGATTTAGGGGATTGGTATCACAGCATTATCCATTTCACAAAAGCATATGATTATATGAGTGCAGAAGACAGAAATGAAATTATTCCTTACCTCTTTTGGCTTGGATATGTTCAATCATCAAAATATAAAATTTTTGATATATCTTAATTATTGTATTAAAACTAACAAAAATAAGAATTGTACCTTTGTTTTAATCATTTTGACATTGATACAAGAAGATTATGAAACTATGTTTCTTTATTGACTCCTCTGTATATAATAACAAATTCTCCTGTACGGAATCTAATGCATTCAGGGTCATTTTTTTCAAAACATACACCAAAACTTTGTGATTGGTTTAAAATGTTCTACTCTTCAGTCAGGTTGTTGTCATTTAGAAATATTCTCCAATTCCATATGCTACAGATTTTTGTCTCACCTAAGAATGCTAGTCAGAGAGATAACTATCCAGCAGCAGTGTAAACTTTTTGTAGAAAGCTTTATATATATCAGAAGACCTAGATGCTTGATACCTTGTATACATGCAGATGCTTTACATTACTAATTTTCTGTCTTTCATATGTCTATTGTCCTCCTTTTCATGGATCAGCGACTACTTGAAAAAAAATGTTGAATTGTTTGTCATGTGAATTGCTCACTTATTATGAGTAATAGGATCACTATTCTTGGTATATAGGATCCTTGCGAGGTCTATAGGTCTGTCTGACATTGTTTAGCAGACCTCAATTCATAGATCAGTAATCAAGGTTATGTTTTCTTGGTCAGGTCCGTATTTTAGATACTTGAAGCAAAAGGTCAACTATATTTGGTGTAAAAAATCATTTCAAGGTCAGACTGGCAAGTTTCTTCTTACCCTGACTCTCATATTCATTGTTTATTGGTCAATGTTAAGTTTTTGTGGTTTGGGCTATTTTCTGTCAGATGCTATAACACCCCGTATAACCCCGATACAAATGAAACCGGACGTTGACGCGTTCGAAGCGATAATCAGGACAATATTTAGGATGACAACAATTTGGAATGCCTCTCTAGAACTTATTTGAGTATACATAAATATGTCAATGTGCATGCTAGTTTATTTATTCAATTATACAATTGTTGTTAGTTTTAGATATTGCATAGAAAGTTTGACAAAACTGCTAGATGCAAAACGCACAGACATGGTGCAATTTCATACGTTTTATGAGATAAACAATGCTGAATATCTTTTCATGCATACACCTTTGCGTATTAATACCTTAGCCAATAACAAATAACCATACTTTGAATTACTACGTGCCTTCAAATGTTCACTAGAACTAAGAATAAACGCAATATCATAGTAAATAAGTTTTCTCTTACTGTATTGTTCGTTCCACTAAATGTGTCGCGTTCGTTGTGCGTTTTTAAAAAATCACTGTACAGTTCGTTGACAAACACCGTCACGAATCACTTTCTTGTCAAGGTATTTGAGATGATGTCGGCGACCCTTTTTTCTGTATTTTATTGTAAATGTTTATCCGTTAAATTAGTCAAAATAGTTGAACTTAAATCAGCAGTCACCCAAAGCCAAAATTGCAGTGTTTAACCAGCGTACATCTGATAGGAATGTTTCTTTTGAAAATTGGGACTTTCAACGTTATTCCAGATGAAATGAACAGTTAATAAATATATTCCAGAAGAAATAAAGTTTCAAAAAGTATAGAACAGTTATTAAAAACATTAATGACTTCCTTTTCACAATTTGAGGCTCTTCAAAATGCTGATGTTGGTCCAAATTCGCATAGACGAAAGCAGACATAGGAGCTCGTTGAACTTAGTTTGCCGAATGCCTTAGATGGCATTCCAACTGCTTTATCTATGGGTGTTTTTTTTTTTTGTTTTTTTTTTTTGTATACATATAAAGCTTTTTAGATGTGGTGTGATGGCCAGCGATACAACTTTCCACCAAAGTTTAAATGAAGTGGTGAATAAAGCAATTATTATAGTCCAATGTACAACATTTAACAGTGAGGAAAACCTATACCATATAGTCGGCTATAAAAGACACCAATATAAAAAAAATGTGAAAAAATAAAAACGAGAAAACTAACGGTTATTTATTTATTACTTATGGATTATTTATCAAAGAAAAAAAATATGACAGATCTATATAACGTATGTTATACAAGCCCATGACGTAGGACCGACACGAAAAAAATGCGGCGGGATTAAACATGTGAGTCCCCAACCCTCTCCTTAACCTGGGACACTGGTGTAACAGCACAACTTATAAAAAAACCATAAAAAACCTGTACAGTTACAATTGGCTCGACTCAAAATGTCGGTACAAGGCACAAAAACCATATACATAAAACATCGAACAAAGGAGTAATTGTAGTAACTGATAGTTATTTCAAAGCGAATTAAAACTAAGAGGTAAATCATGTGTATCTAAAATATTAGTCAGTGATTATGTTCCAGACCGTATGAGTATTTGGACCGTACGCGTACGGTCTGGGCCATATGCGTACTTTTTCAAAATAATCATACGGTCGGACCGTACGCGTACGGTCTGACTAATATTAAGAAGTATGACAAAGGACGAATGGGAATATACGATCCAATGTCTCGTGTACTTTACGAACCCTTGAAAAACTTTTTGAAAGGTCCATAAATGGCCTGTTGAAAGGCAACATTTGTGTCCTTATTCAATATACATGTACCTCATTTTATCCAGTTGCAGTCCCAACTTCCCTCACGTAATTCCGGAGGGCCTCCTTCCAGGACCTACATGTAGTATGTGTTGCTACTTTGTGCTTATCTTGAACGTTTTTAAAAGCAGCCAACAATCAGCTATTACGTACGCGTGTCATTAACAAATAAAGGGGTCCAGAAATTGTTAAGTATCAACTGTGAAACGTTTCAATTTTTTATTGATAACTATTAAGACATGATAAAAGAAACAAAGCGAATGTCTAAGGTTAGATTGATGGTTGATGATTGATGCTTTCCTCAATTGCATAATTTACCTATGACGCCAAAGGTAACTGGGGAATATAAATATGGTCCTTTTGGTCTTCTCCGAAATAAGTCAAAATTTGAATGAAATGCATATGGGTGGGTATAGACTTCAAGGTGCTTTAAGTACCAGAATTACCAATCATGTCGATTTTGGCATCACAGTAGAAAGACAGTTATGTTCGAGGAAACTAAGCATACTCTTTATACCTTAAAAATTAAACAAACAAAAAAAAACATAATCGAAGAAAGCAATTCCGTTAATATTTAGAAGTATCTCTTCATCTTTATATCTTTACATTAAAGAAACTGTGTTACTACTGACGGCTATAAGTTACATGTTCATTGTATACACATGTTCTCTAGCCTTAATGTAACTCTATTGTAGTCTATAACCCCCTTAGACCCACCTCTGAGATTCAGGCCAAAAGCCTATAATCCATTAATTGTTTTTGATTGCCGTCTACATCAAAAAGAAGATGTGGTATTAAAACAACTCTTCGCAAGAGACCAGACGACACAAAAATGAACAACTATAGGTCCCCATACGGCCTTCAACAATGAACAAAGCCCATATCGCATAGTCAGCTAAAAAATCACACAGAAATGACAAATGTAAAACATTTCATAAGAGAAAACTAACAGCCTAATTTTTGCAAAAAATAGTGAACACAAAAATATACATAACCACTGATTACATGCTCCTGGCTTTTAAACAGGCACATACAGAATATGGCGGAATTAAATATGTTAGCGGGCACCTAACCCACCCCTAACCGTACATTGACTGTCGTATGGTAAACATTTTCTAAAATGCTATCAAATTACATATTCGGACGTGTGTATCTGTATGCTTAGTCATATTTGCATCTGTCGAGTTAATGTATTTCTACCAATTCAACTTTCGTATACATAAGGATTTTTTTTTACATGTACAAAATACCTCCAAGAGTGTTTCGACAGTACAACGGATATTATGGGTTGCTGTCTGCATGTTATGGTGGTAAATTATTTATTTTTAAACATGCATATTGGTTATAATCATATCAAAGCATTATTTCATACACGCAAAATTCATTGACAAACGCAATATTGTGTCAACGAAGCGTACAGTATAAAAAGGTGTAATGACAACGAAGCGTACACAACATGAAAATAAAGACACTTTAAAACGTGTATTTTTTTGTTTCTAGACACAACACAAACATACGACCTTTATAAGTTGTTTAAATTTAACT
Organism: Mytilus galloprovincialis; assembly: GCA_037788925.1. Lineage (NCBI taxonomy): Eukaryota > Metazoa > Mollusca > Bivalvia > Mytilida > Mytilidae > Mytilus > Mytilus galloprovincialis. The sequence continues at coordinate 43,746,553 of CM075342.1, read as the reverse complement.
TTGAAATTTTCAAAAATGTATGTTATAAAAACTATGAGGTACAAGAAACATTAAGTTTTGAATATTTAAAAATACCAAGCACGTTTTATTATTGATATCGTCGTGCGTTTTTTGATATTTGTATATAAAAATTCCACATATTTGAAAAACCTTTTAGTAACTAATGAGTTATGGCAAAGAATATATTGGAGCAAATTATCCGAAGAATAGATATTGGATTTTCTTTAAAAGTATTAATTTCTTACTGTCTAAACTCAATGTTACACGATGTGTTCGATTCGAACGCGTCAACGTCCGGTTTCATCTGTATCGGGGTTATACAGGGTGTATAAGCAAAGGGCAATTGTATTAGGTGTATGGAATGATTGTCAAGTGTACAAATTTTTCTGGCAAGTTTGATCTTGCCAAAAACTCTTTCATGGTTCATTCATCAGTTAAGTTTTTCTGGTTTGCTCTTATATTTGTTTATGGAATGCTTGTTTGTCTGGAAGGATTAATCTGACCTTGAACTCATTTTCATGGTTCATTGGTCAATGTTAAGTTTTGATGGTTTTTGTCCATTCATCAAATACTTATGAGCATGATTAACAATATATCAACTATATTTGGTGTATGGTGTATGGAATTATTGTAAGGTACACACATCTATCTGGCAGGGTTCATCTGACCTTGACCTAAATTTACATTGATCTTTGATAATGTTGCATTTATGCGATACTTGTAGTAAAACCTTTATATTACAGCTCTTCTTTAAAGGCATGCAAAGCAAACCTTGAATGTATGCTAACAATAGGTAGGTGGAGTTTTAGTCTGTTTTACTTATACTGGGATTTGATTGGACAATAAAAATTGACATTGAAATCAAGTTAATGTTTATTGTCCAATCAAATTCCAGTATATAGTAAACAGACTGTAACAGACTACCTACCTGTAGTTTACAAACACCCAAACAAACATAGCAAGCAAGTTGATCAAAAGATTGCTTTGCATGCTTTTATAGAAGAGCTGTAAAGACTTCCAACATTACTAAATTGTGAATGAGTAAAGCATGTGAGACATTTCAGCGTGCACTCTAGCTATAGAATTTTAAGTTCTGAGTGAGCTTTGGTTCATCTTAAATTGAAAGTTTAAACAAGACCAATACCAAATCTGGATCTGTTTTGCTGCATGTATTTGATTGAGGTTGCATATATACTGAACTTAACTGAAGTACAACTGATCATTCCCTTTCATAGATTTTTTTCTTGTACAGAAAGTGTATAAATTTCAAGCTAATATCAAACAAGAAGAGGATGCAAGGCAAATGTCAAAATTGCTTACACACTACAACTCATCATTTTCAAAGCAAGCTGGAGACCAAACATATTTTTTTTACTTTGATACTAGCCAAGAAATCTTGGAACAAAAAATTTCCTTTTACATTGAGTGTTGTTATATTTCAAACTTTTGGCAATTAAGAAGTGGCAGATATAAAATTGCTGACATACTGCAACTCATCATTATCAAACTGCAGACCAAATAAAAATCATTCCATTCAACAATCTACACTACTTTTAACCATAACACATTATTCTACAACTGGCATGCAAATGAATCCAGAAATTAATGCTGAAAAATTACTTTCTTTCTCTAAAACCAGATGCACCACTTCAGAGTGTGTGCAATATTTCTTTCGAGCTTGAAGGGTTTGTTGAAAAGTGTAGGAGTGTATACAAGCTATTGACAATCTCTTTTGAAAATTTTGCTGAAATACAACTAGGTTCCCAAATCTGGAAAACAAGAGAAAATTTCTCAAACAATTCCATAAGAACAGGTTTACTACTTTAATGGTTGACATTTGAAAACTTGAAGTTGGATTACAAGTTGCTACATGTATCCTCTTTTCTATGCCTGACCATTCAAACTTGTTCCAGTTTTGCTCTTTGTGCAATTAGGTAAAAAACAAAATTACTTATTTACTCAGAAAATGTATGGTCATTTTTAATTTCAGACAAAAACTCCATGAAAGTGACGAGTATTTGGACAAATGATATGCTGTCATCCAGCTTTGAACCAAATACCTTAAAAAATTTGTTTAAGCATACAATTACCACCTTTTTTTTCAAATGGATGCTGTTGTTCAAATGTTACCCATTTACATGTAGCTCAAGAATGCTCAAGCGATCTTTCTGGGCTTATTGTGTTACAAAAATAGGTACTAGAATTGTACTAAGTAATCTTGGTCAATTTGCTTGTCAGAAATTTGCAATAATAAAAGCACACCTTGATCTATGCATTAGGGTCCATAATTTGGATATAGGTCTAATAAATTAAAACATTCCAATTTCAGAATTTATTTCTCCTTCCAGCACCAAACAAAATATACACAATTGACAATTTGAGTATCTTCCCTTACAAATTCTGACTGTCTTTAAAAAAAAACTAAAGTTTGTACAAATTGAATGACTTGAAAACTTCTACAAAATTCAATCAATTACTCTTAATGCCTTTGGTTGTCATAAAATAAATGATAATGATTGATCTCTATATTTTAAGAATACTCTAAACATGCTAAATATATGAGCATTGATTAACAAGTGGTACTTAAGTACATTTTAACAAACACTATCCATTTAAACTGCAAACACAACATGTATATCCTTAACAGTTCTTCTATAAAACAAACTTGGTTTTAAACACACATTTTGATTTGTCAGGTATACAAAACTTGCATTCATGAATTTTTGAATAACCAATCAAATCTTAAGCTATTTTTATCAACCAATCTTCAAGGTCCTTCATTTCTGGTTTACTTTCAGCATTTTTACCCTTCAAGCTACATTCTACAAAGTCAACTTTCATTGGTTTCAAATCATCAAAACTGAAATCCTTGTTACGTTTACCAAGAAATGTATTGTTGTTTCCCGAACTTTCAATCTGCTGCAATGAGGCTGACCTTGTTACTCTCAATGTGTTCCTAAAATATCAAAAATATAGGAATCATTTGTTTGATCGCCAAATTTATAACTTCTTCTATATCTTTGTAATATTGTAAGTGGTTTTGGCAAGTGTGAGATTGCTCTGACATCTGACTATCTAAGTAGTTGTGATTTTGTAATCTTTCTTTTTAAATAGCACTTGTGCACATGGGAGATAAATTATGCAAAAATAGGGATTAGTAGGAGAATAATTGTTATATGTTCATGGAGTAATACAAATTGGGAATCCAATATAATTTGGTACTTGAGATGAGCATTTAATCTTAATTAGACTCATCAGTGGTGCTTGATTTTAATCAGTTGGAAGACCATGGCCAAATCTTATATTAAAGAGAAGAGCAAAAACTTGTGGCAAATACGGCTAAGTAATGTATACCTGGGGGGTAGCAATATCTTTTCAAATTATCAAATCATATTTTTAACAACAACTCTACAAAAATTGAAAATTCATTGACTTGTCATGTCAACACAAATATGCCAGGTACTGAGTTGGCTATACAATTCAGGACGAATCCTCAACCAGTAGCTTATCTGATTATTAAAATTCCCCGCCTATTTAAATCAATCAAATAAACTTTTTAATGGTGATTCAGTGTTAAAAGATGTAACACATAAGCAACACAGGTACTTACATTTCCTTTTCTAATTGTGACCTAATGACCTCAGCTCCTTTAGACGTTAAAAGGTCCTGCTTATTACATGCTATCAATACAGGTGGGATATTGTATGATATAACGCTGTCACTAAGTGCTGTGTATAGAAAACTAAAAATAAAATATAAAATATTTTTTTACAACATGTCTGAGGTAATAATAAATGACATCAGTTGATCACTTCCAACTATTCCATCAAAGAACATCTCAACTTTATATTTCAACAAAAATTCAATTCAATAGAGCTTTGTTGTTTTAAAGTTTTCACCAAATACAACTTCATTTTATAATACATTCAATTAATTTTGTTATCTATTTAATCAAGGATATGCCAATAGAAATTGTGGAACAAATATGATTTTTATTCACTTTTCTAATATGACAAAAAGAAAAACAAATTTCTAGTTCTGATCTTAAATATATGAAAATAAAAAATATTTTTTTATCAATAAGGTTACTGTAACAAAAATTCGTTATGGTTAAATTTGCAATGATTTTTGTTACTGTTACAAAATTACCTCTTCCTTTTCATTTTGCTATCGATTTTTAAGAGTAATTGTCATACTAGTGTATACTCTACAGTGCTCTAGCTAGAAATCAAAAGGGGCAGGGTGCCAGTGGAGGGCAGGGCACTTTTTATGATAAGAAAAGGCACTGCTCATTTTTTTGTCTACGTTTCTGTGTGTATCACGAGTTAACGAATCTCTTTTTTTTTTTTACTGTATATGTTGGTTTTTTTAAATAAAGATGCTTTTCAACTATAGTCTTTATTTCATTGTTTGTGTAGTTATGATTGATATAGTACATCTTCATTAACATATTATGTTTGTACAGTTCAACTTCACTCTACCCATTATCAAAGAATATGTGTTTTTTTTTTGTTTTTTTTTATCTATATAGGAATTATAGCTTTGAATACATCATATGATTTGAAACAGAGAGCATTACTAATTTAACAATGTTTAGAACATGGATTGCTAAAAGTATAATTATCAAGTAGAAATTGCAATATATATTTATTTAATATGTTCAAAGACAGTTAATATCTTTAAGGTAACATTATTATGTTATTATATATTCAATTGGTAATTTATTCCTTTTTTTGGTACTAGATAATATTTTTAGAGCAAAAATTTGTAATAAGCTAAAACAGGGGAAGTAACTCCAAAATCAATTTCCACCACGTTTGGGTTAATTAAAAACTGTGCTTGTCGCTAACAAGTTGAGATGGAAGGCATTTCTGTAAAGGCATAGTTTTATTTTGATGACTTAAATTCAATTCTAAAGTCATGAAAGTCTTCATTTATATACGCTCTTCCATTGTAACTTGGAGATCGAAAATGCCGACTCAAGCTTAACACACTCGCTGACACATTCATCAAAAGTATTACAAAAAGATACATTGTCCTAATTAAATTACCTAGTTATTAACACCTTTGAAGTCTTTATCATTGTAATTGATTGTAATGACATGATTAACCTGGGGGCAATCACACAGGTGTCATATATGTAATTAACTTGGAGATCAGAAATCGATGAAACAAAATTTTACCAAAACGGCACAAGATAATTTTGGAAAAAGACGTCAGGGCAGAAGGGCGCGGATGAAGGCACCCAGGGCGCGGCGCCCTTCTATTTTGGGCTAGCGAGACCACTGCTCTATTTTCATCTTTACTGACAGATTTCTTGAGGACATTTATTTTTTAATATTAACTTACTCAGCAACGTCTTTAATTTCTTTCTGTAAGGTTGAACTGTCAACCATAAATATTATACCCCTGGAAACAAATAAGCAAAGTTGTACATAATTATGCTGACCATTTGAATAAATTGAAAATTTTCATAAATTACATAACTACATAAACAAACAGTTCAAAGACACACATTTAACCTTTTTAATCCTGTCACATTCTGTATGTGTCTGTCTCAAGTCAGGAGCCTGTAATTCAGTGGTTCAACTTGTCGTTTGATGCTGTATATCATATTTGTTTTTCATTTATTGTTTTTTTACATAAATCAGCCATTATTTTTCTTGATTGAATTGTTTTATATTTGTCATTTCAGTGCTTTTTATAGATAATTATAAAGTATAGGTTTTCCTCATTGTTGAAGGTCATATGGTTATTTTTGGTTGTTAAGTGATATGTCATTTGGTCTCTGGTGGAGAGTTATTTCAATGGAAAGCATATACCACATCTTCTTATTTTCATATTTAAATTCTTTTGTTGGATATTTCAAATTCGAAAACAAATATTTGACTTATCAAAATATAACAGGTTTTAACAGTAGACAGTCTCTTTGAAAAAGTTAAAATTTGATACACAATTTCATCAATCAAAACTCTGATAAAAGTCACATGATATCTGGTAAAAGTTCACTTATAGCCTATACTTTACCTTGCTAAGCTTTTGTACTGGTTCAGCATGGTCTGTCTTAATCTTTCATGACCTGGTACATCAATTATCCTTAAACTTTTATTCTACAAATAAAATAGTGAAATGTCTGAAAAAATTTGATATACAAATGTTTTTACAAGAATAGCTTTGATTCTGACAGTACGAGAAAATTTTTTACTCAATGCAGTAATTAATAGAACTAAATTATTATAAATTTCCACTTTTCTTTCCTCAAAACTAATATGTGAGATTATACTGTGGCCAGTGCTACTTTTCATCATTTATAATAAACTGTGAGCTACTTAACTTTTATCCATAAATGACCAAATATCAAGAAGCCCTGATTTTTAGTGTCTTTAAATTATTTTTCTTAAACATTCATCCATGTGAATAACATACATTTATACTGCAAAAAGTAGGATCTATGATTCCTTTCAAGGTACAACATATAGATATTAATATGACACATTGGTACCTTATCAACCAGCTCAACTTTGTAGTTGTTGAAAAAAATGCAACAAAGATGTGTAACACTATGGATTGACAAGAATGATAGAGGGTAACCAGTATATACAACCCTCATTTGGAGAGGGTAACCAGTATATACAACCCTCATTTGGAGAGGGTAACCAGTATATACAACCCTCATTTGGAGAGGGTAACCCATATATACAACCCTCATTTGGAGAGGGTAACCAGTATATACAACCCTCATTTGGAGTTGGGTATAGTAACCGTAAAGGCATACATGCATGTTTTCAATTAATTTTCATTTACACATTTAGAGTTGAAGAAATCCTTTTTTGCACTATCATATACATTGTACAAATGTTTCTGGCAGGTTTGATACACAATTTACATATGTCCCTTGCGACATTTAAATGGTATTAATATTAAATCATAACTAATTCATATTTACAAAAGTATAGCTGCTATTAAGTCATGTAAGTCACTCATTTTGTACAACAAATTTTAAATTTGACTGTGCTGTATGTTACATTGAAATCTTACAAATCACAATTAATTTTTCTTTCAACTTGACCTTTACGAATACTAAAGGAATTTCTTAAATGCTTGCAATATGGTTATGCAACTCTAAGACACACATCTGCAGTAGTTTATCTCCCTTTAATTACCTTATTGGGTCATTAAATAAAGCAGAACTATTTTGTATCTATAGTACCTTTCCTTGAACTTGGTAACTTCCAGAATTACTGGCTATTGAGGTAAAGGTGTCTGTGTAATTCTGATGAACAAGCTACAAAACAAAAAACAGTCACGGTAAAACATGGACATACATGTACAATGTACATGTATTGATGTTCACGATATGTACATTTTTGTACAATTATAAAAGCATCTTTACAAATGTACCACTTTGCCAACTTTCTAATTAATTTCACATATTAACGTAGAATACTTTTGACATTTAGAAATAAATTCTTGTTGCATTCTATAAGGACCCTTAAAAAATTGTTGAAACTTCAAAAAACCAAGAGGAATGTTTGTATTTATAACTACATAGCTGTAATGAATGGTGACCAAAAATTCTTTTAATCCAATCAACTTATATGTGACTTATAAATCTAACACAAGAGTTTGTGATGCATGGTTAGATTTGGATCCAATAAGGTCTGTAAGTTGAGTGTGTTGTATATATGTTTTGTACCTACCCTGGTATACAACAGGGTTTTCCCTGAGTGTGTTGTGTATATGTTTTGTACCTACCCTGGTATACAACAGGGTTTTCCCTGAGTGTGTTGTGTATATGTTTTGTACCTACCCTGGTATACAACAGGGTTTTCCCTGAGTGTGTTGTGTATATGTTTTGTACCTACCCTGGTATACAACAGGGTTTTCCCTGATTCACATATTCCCAACACCAACACACCACTTCTCTTATTGGATTTTCCTCTACAGACAAGGAGTACTGAAAATAAAAAGTAAATTATTTTACATGAAGGTTTAACAATATTTCAGGATTTTGTTACAATTTTTAAATTCATACAAACCATTCATTTTTTGTACCTGGATTTCAAGGTGCAGAAGATAACCACATAAAATCATGAAAAGCCCATGCTGTACATTGTAATAGGCATACATGTACTAAAAATGTTAATATTGGAGGAGTGTTGCAATTTGTTTTTTAAATACAAAATCGCATTAAAAAATAATGTTCTCATTCAGTATTTGGGGGAAAAAATGATATAACCTTAGGGAGCTACCATTTAATTTTTAGGGGGGGGGGGGGGGGGCTAGGATGACAAATTTTGTCCTGCATTTTTTTTAGCTGTAATCTCTGTCCTGCCTTTTTATTTTTCACTCTAATCGGTCCTACCTTTTTTCTTTTAGTTTATCCTGACTTTTTTTACCTAAATTGTCGTCCTGACATTTTTTTTGCAAGTGTCACATTCTGCCTTTTTTTTTACTCAAAACTCCTGTCCTGCCTATTTTTTTCAAATTTCATCCTAGCCCCCCCATAAAAATCAAATGGTAGCTCCCTTAAGACAGTGAATCTCTACTTATTTTTTATAGTTACATGTAGTATATCTACTGGTATGAAGGGGTAGAGCACTACAAACCAGTAATTGACATACTAAAGATACTATTCCTGACTTAGAAAGTAAACTTTTTCAATACATTGTAGTTCATTTGCTAATTGCCTATTTGATTGTTATTATACACAGTCATTTAAAAAAAATTGCTTTCCTTTGTTCATCCTAGATCTGTACTATTCCAAACAAAATTGGTTTTAGTATGCGTAAAGTATGATCAGTTGAAAGTGATAATTTTAATCAATTTGAAAAAAAAAATTCTGATATAAAAATATTTTAGTTTATCAAAAATCAATTTAATTATATTTAATACGGTGATTTGAAAAACTTTAAGGGTTACACTCATTATGCGCACAATAATTTGCTCTTTCTACTAGCTCTCTTTTCTCAATGAAAATGTGTCCCTGCTAAGGGAGACAACTAACAAAATTGATCTCTGATTATCGGGTCAATTACATGTACATGAATTGGCAAACAAGACTATTAATCGATTATGAAGGTTGCAAGTACTTCCTTCCTCCTTGACATATGCAGTACACACACCCCAACAAGTTTCCTCATTTACAATACTTATCTGAATCAACTTTAATTGACAATTTTTATCAAATTAATATTTTTTCATATCATAAAATACATCTTTGAGTATACTGACTTTTTGTCACAAGAAACTTGTTTTCAAATCTTACAGATATAGACAAAATTTGTGATTTGTGGTAGTGATAAAAACGGTCTAGATCAACTCAACCATATTTCTTTATAAAAATCTACCAGAAAATAAGGAATATATCATTTAACTAAAGTTAAAGGGGTTAATTTTTTCTGGGTTTTTTTCTTCATTTTATTAAGAGGAAGTGGTCACTTCAAAATGCATTAAAATTTATATGTACATACATGTATATCCAGGAAATTGAGCAATGTCTAAGACATGTCTTAAAACTTACGGCTGCTGGTGCACTTGTGAGACTGTAGTAAAGAGTTACAAACAAGGCCATATTTGTCAGTAGTTAATGTTATGATCCATAATAATTCCTTTTGAAATCTGAATGAGGAGTAATTTTCTGAGTTGGCAGCCCTAATACATGTCATATATAACCAGTAAAGAACTTAGGATAGGGTTTACAATGGTGGCCATTTCACATTTTGCAAAACAATAATAATTGTGGCAATTAGAAATTAAGAAATACAATTGTTTGAATTCTGCTATCTTGTTAAATTTGCTTCAGGTTTCTCAAACTTTTTCCTTAATGAGACAATACTCGTCATTTCACCTTTTAACAGAAATAACAGCTGAATGCATTTTGTAGCATTTGGCAACAATGGACTTAAATAATGAAGGTATTATTAGTATGGCTTAATGAAAACATGTGGTAAAATGGCTGTACACGTCATCCAAGCTAAGTACTGTTATAACAACTACAAAATGTAATTGTTTGAAGAAGGTACTTCACATAGTTTTATTTACTTATTTTATGACTCAATTTTTACTTAAGGGGTTAAAGTATCTATAAGGATAATCTCTTATTTTATTCCTTGTCCTTCAACTAGACCATGTAGACAGGACATATCGGACTGATGATAAATTGAAGTTGAATCCTGTGTTCCCAGAAGTCAAATTATACAGTATCATTAAAAAATTATGAGAATTTTTTGTTCAAAATTAGAGTTCATTTATTATGATGTAGGTTATAAAATAGATATGTACACAAATGTAGAATAGTAATTAAGAAAATTTGCAAGGGTTCCACAAAACCCAGTGTCTAGTCTACTTTTGCTGTTAATGGCAGGCTCAACAAAAATGAGGAAAAAAACCAATAAAAATATCGATTGTAAGAAGCTTCTGTCCAAGTTGGGTAAAAATTCAGGATAGTTTATGAATCTAATTAATGTTTTAAAAAACTTTAACTGAAAACTACATGTAAGTCCATTTACAAGTAAAAAACAGATACACAAGGACAAAATTTTAACAAAATTTCCTTCTAGATACTAGATTTTGATCATGAACGAGCTTCTGTACAAGTTTGGTACAAATCCAAAATAGTATAACTGTATAAGAAAGTTATTAAAATTCGAAAAACTTTATCCACAGAGTGAATATTTGTGGCCGACAACGACGCCGACTGAATGTAGGATCGCTATGTCTCGCTTTTTCGACTTAAGTTGCAAGGATCGACAAAAACAACAAAATCGTTCAATTTTTTTGATGTCATGTTTTTGAATTCCTGCATCTGCGCAAAAATCTACAATGCTCTTCCTTTTACCGGTCTGGTTTGTATGAAACTTTGAGTAAAATATATATTTATCAGTCTAGTATAAAATAGGAATGAACGCAAAACCAATTTCATTTTTAATTATTCCTTGATATGAAAAAACGTTACATGATGATAGCATTTCTTTGTTTACATTGCATATGAGTCATAACATAAGTAAGGTCACAACTAAAATCCCTAACAATAGAACCAAAATCGGAAAGGTTACTGTATTTCCGTTTGTCCCCATTTACAGGTAATGCATTATGCCTGCCTCATATTATAGGGAATCAAAAAAGTGTGACTTGAGCGGGCACCCTCTTAGGCAGTCAGTGAGCCCCACTAATGAAAATTTCAGGATCCGCCACTGTAAACTACATTATGTATATAAATCTTCAATCTTCAATCTTTGTCGTGATGACAGAGTAATCTCTCTTGTGAATTACCCTCTCTTGTAAAATTATTTTCACTAATGTAGTTTCTCCTTTGTACTTAGATATTGTAGGTGGCGCTTTAAAAATATTATAGAACTATATAAATGTATCACTTGAAAAAAAAAGGTTAATTAGGTTATTGGAATGGCATGAAAAATTAAAAAATATTAAAAATTAAAAGAAATTTGTATTAAATTAAATTATCCACTTAAACGGTTTGTTTCCTCTATGTACTCCGCTAATAGTTGACTGATATTTTCTGAATTTGGCAAATTGATTGTTAATAAATCGTCTAAATCTGTTGGAATTTGTCCTGTTATGAAGTATATTTGATGAAATAATTTGTCTCTGGCATCTGAATACAGGTCACATTCAAAAAGGTAGTGTTGTACATTTTCTTTTTCTTTGCAGTGATCACAGGTTTCCGAGTTGATGTGCTGGTTTATTATAAATTGGTATGCATTTAATTTAGAATAACCTGTTCATAAACTGTTGATTATGTTGTACATTTTTTTTTGACCGGTAGTCTTTTTTTACTTTATTTTTAACTTCAGGATGAAATCTGAAATTATGACGTCCAGCATTACTGTTTTCCCATCTGCGTTGCCATTTTTTTGTAACAGAATTTCTAGCTGCTTTTTTTACATCTTGTTTAGTATACACTATGTCATCAACTGCTAGTGATTCTGCTTCTTTAGCAGCTTCTTTTGCTAGGGAGTCTGCCTCATCGTTTCCTTTTATGTTGGCATGTCCTGATGTCCAGTTTAAGTTTATTAAAATTCCATGTTCATTTAAATTTTTTATTTTCCCTTTGATTTCGTTAATGGTTTGATGATAGCTGTCACTTTTCCAATTAAGAGTTAAGATACCTAAATTATGCGGTCTGACTGTCCGAAAATAAAGTTAAAGTATCAATTTGCTGTTTTGAAAAAGATTCTATGTAATCGAGTACAATTTTCATTGCTATAAGTTCAGCTAGCAAGATTGATCCTTTGTTAGAGACAGGTCTTTTTAATTTTTCTTCTTGATTATTAAGGATCTCCTGTAGTTGGTGATCGCAATACTGGTATACCAGTATTGTCCACAATACTGGTATACAAATTTTGTACCAGTATTGTAACTTTTTTATAAAAAAACAACAATACTGGTACATTACTGATATACCAGTATTGTAGTTGTATTGTTGATTATATTTTAAGGTCTATAATCATGATAATGAAAAATGAATTTTAAGCAAAATTAGATATAATGTATTGAAGATCAAAGTGAGATTAAATGAAGCCAAGCAGATTATAGGAATAGTTGTGAAATCAATTAACAACCAGTTAAAAATAATTACTATACTTATACAAATAAACCAAAGACTCTTGTAATTATCTCATAAACAATTGTTAATTATGTAAAATAATTGCTAATAATTTTATCATATTTCTATATTTTATTAAATTCAATTTAGATAAAATATATTTTTCATTATACATCATGTACATGTTACATGTATATGAGTTATTAATAAATTAAAGCAAATTATTAAATTCTAACAAATGGAAGTTTATAACAATCTTGACTGGCTATATATACAGCCCTTGCATAGTTGGTATTACATTCTAACACTAAACTCAGCATACATTGTACAAATGTTGTAAAGTATATACTTAGATCATATGCATTTGTTGGTCTTTATTTTCTTATTAATCTTTCACAATAAAAGATATCAATATCCCTTAAACATAAAAACTTGCATACTACATGTACTAAAGGAACCTGATTAACTAGTTTGTCTACATGTATATGATTGTTAAGGGTAGTTTAAGTACTGTAGTCACTTCAGAACAATATATATGGGCAATACAATTTGTAACAGATATATCTTCTGGAACAAATATTTATACATTTTTGTACTAGACAAGCACTTAACGACAGTAAGAGAGCTGTACAGGTGCTATCTGAAAAAGCTTGTAATCTAGTAAGCGTAAGAGAAAGTCCACAGAGACTTTAATACCTAAATATCAATATAGGAAGTGTGGAGGGAGGATTTGCAGAAATACCATCTTATTAAGATATAGACACTAATATATACTATGAGACTTGGAAAGAGAGAGCAGAAAGAAAACATAGAAGAAAGTAAAGAGTTTGTTAAAATGCTAACACAGTACGGTTCCCATAAGCAATGTTAAGAAAAAAACATCAGAAAATTAAAAACTTTGTTTTATGACAATCACAGTGTACCATCAATGACATCATCAGTTAAACATACAATCATTCCTTATAATTTTGTCATGCCATATGATATGTTAATTTCATTATGCATTTTTATATGTGACACCTTTGATAAAAGATTAATTACCTGTATGTATTGTTTATTTAAGAAAAACACAATACTGGTACAATACTGGAATACAATACTGGTACAAAATTTGTATACCAGTATTGTGCACAATACTAGTATACCAGTATTGCGATCACCAACTACAGGAGTAGTATTAATGTAAATTATAGCTCCTGCACCGCATATAAATCTGGATAAAACATATGGCCACATTTCTTCACGCGATTGCAACATTAACTTGGGTGAAATAAAATATCATGTGTTACCTATTGTAAGCAAAACAACTAAGATTGCTACTAAGATGCCTATGGTAGTTGGATCCTGTTTCTGGACATTGTCAGTCAATATATTTGCGTACTGTAAAATTTGTTCCTGAATGCTGGCTCCCATGTTGTCAGTCAACGTCAACTTCCGGTGTGAATAATATTAAGACCAAAGACGGAAATGTAAGCGTATTCCGATTTTCCATCGAAAAAAGACGTAAAAAGGCGGAAACAACCGAACATGTCCGAATATGTGAACGTTTCTGAGTATAGGATCTTAACGGATCAGACCAAGAATTTGTAAAGCGACGCTATACAAATCCTTGATCAGACTCACTTATTTTCATTTGCTCTCTGTTATAGCTTACGCTTTTTAACACCATAAACAGACTAATATATTTCACTTCATATTCTCAACCAAACCTATCATGAAACAGATTTATTCTAGAAATAGATATGTATATATTATACCGTATATTCATAAGCATTGGCGGATCCAGGGGGTTCCGGGGGTTGGAACCCCCCTTTTTTTTTTTGGCCAATCAATGCATTTGAATGGGAACATATAGTTAAAACCCCCCTTTGTCCTGGGTTGGGACCCCCCCCCCTTTTTAAATGGCAGGATCCGCCCCTGATAAGGAATATACTTACAATACTGTTGGAAAGTCATTTAGGATGACATATTTTGGTATAAACAGAGATGGGTCTGATTACTTTCAATGTAATTGATTAAATTACAATTACTTTGGCATTTGTACGATTAAATTAAATTAACGATTACATCATTTCTGAAATTATCTGATTAAATTAATGATTACATTGGCAAAGTAATCATGATTACATCTGATTACAATGAACTTTAAAAAAAAAACGTTTTGACTGATGTGAATGAATAAACGTTTAATATAACAAAATTAGCATTTTTGCAAAAGAATTTTATGATATGTTATAAAATAATAACATCAAACTGTATCTGTTTAATAAACTACACAAAAATTTACAGCATATTTACATGTCATTGGTTATGACCCATTACACTTAATCATCATTGATCTCTGAATTATTTTTACTTCAATTAAATAAAAGGTTTATAAAGAGTTTGGTGTTTGTCATCAAACCTCTCGTTGTATCATGTGTATTTCAAGGTTCAGTTTCTGGAAGTTAAAATAAGGATGAAATAAAATTACCAATTAAAAACTATGTAAAATGTTACTAGAATTGTTTTATCAAATCGTTAACAAAATATAAGTACCAAAAATCATTGCATTTTACATGTCCAGTCCAAAAACATACAAAATTATTTTTTTAATTTGAACTACATATTTGTCCCCTTTCAATTAGTTTGTGCTAATTAGATTTTCACTTGTCTGATTTATCATTTATCATATATATTACCATGATTTCCCTACAGCTATACACAATAGGTAATTGCAATTGAAACAAACCTTAATTTGGTTACCTACCTGTCAATTTAAAGTGGCCAAAGATCACAATACTAAGAAAAGATTATAATTCAGGGGTTAAAGAAAAGTATTACGTGAAATTAACAGTTATTATCAATAATTTATTTTATTATAAAGTATATATAACATTGTTGGGTTCTGTAAATTTGCTTTCGCAAATTTTTTGTTCTTCCCTCGCCGGGATTCGAACCCATGCTACTGTGATATCGTGACACCAAGTCGCCTGCACTGCAGCCGTCCCGCTAGACCACACGACCATATATATGAGTCTGAAAGATTGTGTAACAATACCGATAAATAGATGGAAAACAAAACACTAAAAAGTGTTGAATATCATTGCACAAAGATGGAAAAACTGAACAGATGATATAAATTATACAATAATTGCAAATATTTCGGCTCAACAAATGGCCTTCTTCGGTGACAAAAGTTTTAACAATAATGAGATATAATGTATAAGGTGTAAACATAGATCACTAATAATACAGGTAAGTTTTGGTCGATTGATTTTAATCCAAAATCCTGAATATAATAATATAAACACTAGACTGTAAATTTAATTATTTCTTTCTATTCCAAAACCTCTCCCGATTTTCTCTTTGCCTATTTTGCCATGTACAATCCTGTTCGATCACAAGGATCTTCATGTGATCAAAACCTTTCAGATTGTGATCTGGTAACCTGAAATGTTGGCTGACAGGAATATACGGTTTTTTTGTGAGGTCACTCCTGTGGCCATTGAGGCGTTCGTGAAATGGCTGCATAGATTCACCAACATATTGGAGACCATATCTAGGACACTCAAGAACGTAAATCACGTTTGAGCTTTTGTAGTTGACATTGCAGAAGATCTTGTATGTCTTTTCTGTTGTCTTACTGTGAAATGTTGATGAATGCTGCAATTGGTTGCAACATTTGCAGCGCTTATCCCCACAAGGCTGACAATTACCTACAGTATGGTTAAGTTTGGAAAGGTCAGCACGGACAAGTATATTTCTCAGGCTGTTAGGTTGTTTGAAGGCAATCACTGCAAAACAACGTCTGGGGCAGCTTAAAGGACATTTGAAAAAAAGGGGATATAAACACAAAAACATCAAAAATAGTTTTCGACAAGCGGAATCCATCCCCAGAAGCAGTGCTAACTTACAAAGATAAATAGAAAAGTAAAAGAATCCCATGTGTGCTCACCTACCATCCATGCCTGATAAATAGTTTCAAGACCATTCGTGATCATTGGACAGCAATCGAGAAACATTCGAAGTTATCCAAAATCTTTCCTGAGCCTCACATGATTGCCTTCAAACAACCTAACAGCCTGAGAAATATACTTGTCCGTGCTGACCTTTCCAAACCTAACCATACTGTAGGTAATTGTCAGCCTTGTGGGGATAAGCGCTGCAAATGTTGCAACCAATTGCAGCATTCATCAACATTTAACAGTAAGACAACAGAAAAGACACACAAGATCTTCTGCAATGTCAACTACAAAAGCTCAAACGTGATTTACGTTCTTGAGTGTCCTAGATGTGGTCTCCAATATGTTGGTGAATCTATGCAGCCATTTCACAAACGCCTCAATGGCCACAGGAGTGACCTCACAAAAAAAACCGTATATTCCTGTCAGCCAACATTTCAGGTTACCAGATCACAATCTGAAAGATTTTGATCACATGAAGATCCTTGTGATCGAACAGAATTGTACATGGCAAAATAGGCAAAGAGAAAATCGGGAGAGGTTTTGGATAAAAACACTGCGTGTCCTCCATCCAGATGGAATCAATAGAAAGAAATAATTAAATTTACAGTCTAGTGTGTTTATATTATTATATTCAGGATTTTGGATTAAAATCAATCGACCAAAACTTACCTGTATTATTAGTGATCTATGTTTACACCTTATACATTATATCTCATTATTGTTAAAACTTTTATCACCGAAGAAGGCCATTTGTTGAGCCGAAATATTTGCAATTATTGTATAATTTATATCACCTGTTCAGTTTTTCCATCTTTGTGCAATGATATTCAACACTTTTTAGTGTTTTGTTTTCCATCTATTTATCGGTATTGTTACACAATCTTTCAGACTCATATAATTTTTCCTGTTTGTGTAGTATTGTCAATTTTGATGATCCAATACCTATTTAGTTTACTGGTTGGTAGATTCTTATAGACTCTATAAAAACGACTAACCAGCATATTTACTATGTACCGGATCGTCTAGAATAGGCGATACTATGCAGATAAGGAAAAAATTATATCAGTCTAAAGATTTGCACAACGGTACTGATATAAGATGTTATAATACGAAAATGTTGTTATTAAATCGTGTTGACAAATATTTCGGCTCAACAAATGGCCTTCTTCAAGTGTCACAAGTTTCTTTAGACTAATATATATATATATATATATATATATACATCTTTAAATTATGAATCTTTCACTTAGGCTAATAATGATGACTTTTCAATACTGTAACAGTTTTTTTACTGAAGTTTACAAGTATGGACACAGACGCAAATTGTCAGTGGGGTTAAAGGTCGTTACAAATGTATTGAAAGCTAGACTGGAAATGTGTATTAACAAATTGAGTTGATGTGTACATGTCTTCATTCAAATGCATTGACTGATAAAAAAAAGGGGGGGGGGGCTTCAACTTCCACCCCTCTCTGTGAATTAGTTGTTTGAGTGTTTGAATATGGAGTTTGTTAATAAATAGCTGCACTGTAAGCGCATGATATGTCTTGATTCCTTTTAAGCTTGCTTAAAGGTTGAACTATTTTGTTTTGTACAATAATTAGTCTATTTGTTTTCTCATTTCAGTTGTTTTATATTTGTCATTTTAAGGTCTTTTATAGCTGACTGTGCTGTATGAGCTTTTGTCATTGTTGAAGGCTATTTGAGGACCTGTAGTTGTTAATCTTGTTTTAAATTTTGGAATGTAGCTGAAGTCAACAGACATAGACAATTCACCCAAGTTTTATAAAATGATGTGGAAGTGTTTATGTGAATAATTGAGATGGGAAATGAGGAAAGTGTCAAAGTGACAACAACCCAACCATAGAGTAGACAACAGCTGAAGGCCTCCAATGGGTTGTCAATGTAGCCAGAAACTCCTGCACTTAAAGGTGTCCAAAAACTATAAAATCCCTTCTTTTTTTTAGCATATATAAAAATTCATAACACAGAAATGTATAATCTGAAATTTATTACAATCAAAAGGGACCTTAGGTCAATGGTGTAAACAATTCACCAAAGTTTAATTAAAGGTGATGGATGCATTTTTGTGTTATTGTTCAAAATTGGAAAATTCTCTCTTTTTTAAGGATAAAATCTCTCTTCATAACATGATAATGAAAATTCTAAAATTTATAAAATCGATGTGGAGCTTATGTCAATAGATATAAACATTTCAACAAATTTTCTTGAAAGTAGGGGGAAGTGTTTTCTAGTTATTGTCTGAAGTGTGGATGATGGACTAATAGACAACAGTATACTATATTATGTTGTGTGTGAGACATTGGTATAATAAAATGGTTTCGAATGAATAATGATTAGAAACTGTTTAATGCAGTTATTGAGGGAACGACAGTGAAGAAATTCCTGAGATCAATGCGTTTGAATCCTAAGAATTCAATTTTTGTTGAAATGAAACAAAGTTCAATTTTTGACCCTTTGGATCTTAATGTAAACCAATTTGAAAAAGGGACAATCCTGTGCAATTGAATATTTCTTGCTATTGTGCAATACTGTGCAATTAAAAATTTCTTGCTATTGCACAATACTGTGCAATTGGAGATTTCTTGCTATTGTGCAATACTGTGCAATTGAAAATTTCTTGGTATTGAACAATACTGTGCAATTGAAGATTTCTTGCTATTGCAGAATACTGCGCAATTGAAAATTTCTTGCTATTGCACAATACTCAGTTAGTATAATAATTTTTGACCCCGATTTGGACCAACATGAAAACTGGGCCCATAATCAAAAATCTAAGTACATGTTAAGACTCACCATATCAAAGAACCCCAAGAATTCAATTTTTATTAAAATCAAGCTTATTTTAATTTTGGACCCTTTGGACTTTAATGTAGACCAATTAGAAAACAGGACCTAAAATTAAGAATTTGGACATGGTTAGATTTGGCATATCAAAGAAGCACAATACCGTATTTCATTTTTTTGATGAAATCAAACAAAGTTTAATTTTGGCCCCTTATTCCTTGGGACCAAAATTAATCCAAACCTACCTTTTGTGGTCATAAACCTTTATAGATTTCAATTAACTTATACTAAAGTTATTGTTCAAAAACCAAGAAAAATGCTTATTTGGGGCCTGTTTTTTGGCCCCTAAATCCTACACTGTTGGAACTAAAATTACCAAAATCTATCCCAACCCTCCTTATGTGGCCATAGACCTTATGTTAAAATATCATAGATTTCTTTTAACCAACTTAAGTTATAGAGCAAAAACCAAGAACAATGCTAATTTGGCCCCTTATTCCTAAACTGTTGAGACCAAAATACCCCAAATCAATCCCACCCTTCCTTTCATGGTCATAAATCTTGTGTCTAAATTTCATATATTTCCATTTACTTTTACTGAAGTTAGAGTGCGAAAACCGAATGTCTTTGGATGAAGACGATGATGCCAACGTGATACCAATGTACAACCAAAAAGTTTTCAATTTTTGCGGTTGTATAAAAATGATGTCAAATCAAATTTTTAATGGAGTTTGCAACAGTAATTATTCAACTACTCATTTTAATACATCATAAAGTATTAAAGTGTAAATGTCATACAGTCATGGTGATGATGCCTCCGCTAGCATATAACGTTATAAAGGTACATAAATCAAGAACTGTAAAAGTGAAGCTGCTAAAAATTGAACTTAAACCAAGTTTAGAGGTACCGGTAATAAGCATTTGTATACACATTTCACTAAATTTAGTTGAGACAAACTTGAGAAATTTTTCCATTTGTGAAAGGGGATAACCCTAGAATGATAATCAAAGTGCTTGTAATCACTGAATGGCTATTAAAGACTGCTTAAATTTATCAGTTGGTAGTAAAGTGAATTTTGCATTGTATATTGTATACATAGCATTATTTTAAGTCGATTCAACTACTTTTCTGGACAGAGACAGATAACTCCAATTTTCAAAGAAGATTTCATAAAGCAATGGTTTTAGGTAATATTAATTCAACAACCATTCTGGACAAAGAAAGATAACTCCAATTTATTGCCTTGAATCTACAACCAGATGCTCCGCAGGGCGTAGCTTTATACGACCGCAGAGGTTGAACCCTGAACGGTTAGGGCAAGTATGGACACAACATTCAAGCTGGATTCAGCTCTAAATTTGGATTGTGATTAAATAGTTGACACAGCATAGGTTTCTGACACAGAATGAATGTGTTCTAATGAACTTAAAATTTTTGTTTCTCTTAGAGCAATTCACTATGCTGTTGAATATTAATCCTCTCAAAAAAATGTTTGAAGAAATTTTCTTTTTTATTTATGAAATTTCAAATGAGAAAAATTGAACCCAATTTTTTTAATCACATCCGCCTTTCCCTTATTCCAAAACTAATCTCAATTAAAATTTCTAATGGAGTTTGCAACAATAACTACTCATTTAAATACATCATAAAATATTAAGATGTAAAAAAACTGCTTGTTATCACTGAATGGTTAAGATTATTTTAATTTATCAGTTGGTAGTAAAAAGTGAATATACATTGTATATTGTATATAACAAAGATTTAAGTTGATTCTGGACAAAGAAAGATAACTCCAATTAAAAAAAATTCTTGCTATTGCACAATATTTTGCAATTAGATATTTCTTGCTTACTATTCTGGACAAAGAAAGATAACTCTAATTATTTTTTTTTTTGATATTTCACAATATTGTGCAATTGGATATTTCTTGCCATTGCGCAATACTGTGCAACTGAAAAGACTTGCTATTGCACAATACTTAATATAATAATTTTAGATCCTGATTTGGACCAACTTGAAAACTGGGCCCATAATAAAAAATCTAAGTACATTTTTGAATTCAGCATATCAAAGAACTTCAAGATTTCAATTTTTGTTAAAATCAGACTAAGTTTAATTTTGGACCCTTTGGACTTTAGTGTAGACCAATTTGAAAACAGGACCAAAAATGAAGAATCTACATACACAGTTAGATTTGGTATATCAAAGAACCCCATTTATTCAATTTTTGATGAAATCAAACAAAGTTTAATTTTGGACCCCGATTTGGACCAACTTGAAAACTGGGCCAATAATCAAGAATCTAAGTACATTTTTAGATTCAGCATATCAAAGAACCTAACTGATCCATTTTTTGTCAAAATCAAACTAAGTTTAATTTTGGACCCTTTGGACCTTAATGTAGACCAATTTGAAAACGGGACCAAAAGTTAAGAATCTACATACACAGTCATGACAGTTAGATTCAGCATATCAAAGAACCCCAATTATTCAATTTTGATGAAATCAAACAAAAGTTTAATTTTGGACCCTTTGGGCCCCTTATTATGTTGGGACCAAAACTCCCAAAATCAAACCCAACCTTTCTTTTATGGTCATAAACCTTGTCTTTAAATTTCATAGATTTCTATTTACTTATACTAACGTTATGGTGCGAAAACCAAGAAAAATGCTTATTTGGGTCCCTTTTTGGCCCCTAATTCCTAAACTGTTGGGACCTAAACTCCCAAAATCAATACCAACCTTCCTTTTGTAGTCATTAACATTGTGTTTAAATTTCATTGATTTCTATTAACTTAAACTAAAGTTATAGTGCGAAAACCAAGAAAATGCTTATTTGGGCCCTTTTTGGCCCCTAATTCCTAAAATGTTGGGACCAAAACTCCCAAAATTAATACCAACCTTCCTTTTGTGGTCATAAACCTTGTGTTAAAATTTCATAGATTTCCATTCACTTTTACTAAAGTTAGAGTGCGAAAACTAAAAGTATTCGGACGCCGGACGACGACGACGCCGACGCCGACGCCAACGTGATAGCAATATACGACGAAAATTTTTTCAAAATTTGCGGTCGTATAAAAATGTTTGTTTTTGGCCCTCAATTCCTCGACTGTTTGCCCCATAACCCACAAAATAGACCCCAAACTTCTACTTATGGTATTAAATATTATGGTACAGTTTCAAAACAATTGAAATACTTATACACAACTTTTTGTACTGACACAAGATTAATGCTTGTTTTGGGCACCTTTGGAACCCTTATTCATAAACCTTAGGGACTATATATATATAACCGCCCCAAAACAATCCCAAGCTTCCTTTTATGATTATAAATATTATGTTATAATTTAATGGCTTCCTTTTTACTTATACTGAAGTTATTATCTGGAAACCATCCGTCTTGGGAAGACGACGACAGGATACCTACATGTATTTCAACTGCAAAAATTTCTGTGGTTGTATAAAAATTTCAAATATGTACAATGAAATATAGTTTCAAAATTGATAAGCCTAGATAGGCCTTATAATTTTTTCCCCACATAGTTGAAGGACCATTTACACTCAGGACTGAGTCATAAGTAGGCAGTAAAGTCTACAGATGTATTAAAACAACCTAGCATCATATTGCTAGTAGTGGGAGTAGCATTCTTGGGTAAATTTGTTCTTTTTTTATATAATATGTTTGGTTCAAATCAAAATAGAATGCTTTTATCTCCCTAATACTTACATTGTAAATAGAGGTGGTACTACTTTGACAAATCCTTGTACATGAGAGTCTTCTGTCAAATCTTTATTTCACAAAGAATGAATTGCATAACAATGAACTGAGCTCAAAGCAAAGTACTTTAATAATACACTTAGACAAAGAGCTAAATCCAGTGATATACTTTGTACTACTGGTCCTTCATTAACATCCATTGACCAAAACCACATCTCAACGACATTCCATACTACATGGTTGGATTCGGAAGTCCTGAAAAAGACATGATTTTTTTTAACATATTTTAAGTATATATATATACACAGGTTAAAACTTTCTTGTTGTATAATCATTCCGTATCTAGCAACTATCAATTTGCTTAATGCACATATTGATATATGTTGAGTGTACCTCTTTTGGAAATAAGAACACACAAACCTCCACCTAGTTTTAGTCAATGGACAAAACATTCAAAACTATAAAATATTATAGATCTAAGACTTGTCAGTGTCTATTTACCATTGCCACTGAATCAGTGATATATGTATTGTACACATAATTATATACATGCAAGACTAAAATTATAAAGTACATACATGTTTGTATATAAGACTAAAACTGACAGTCTTTACAACATCTTCATTCCCAAAGTCATTTTCAAATCTGACTTCATGGTAAAATAAGATTCCATATCTACAACCAATTAAAAGGAAAAATCCCTCTGATAGACTAGCATTTAAATCCGATTTCTAAAATGGAAGCTAGGTCACCTTGGAACTTAGAACTAAAAAAAATCAAACAATATATCTGATATATTTCAAATGCATGTACATGAAATAATATAAATCTCTAAAATTCACCATATTGTTCCCTTTTTCATCTTCTGTTAGATACTGTATATCCAGTGGCGGATCCAGAAATTTTTTTAAGTGGGGGCCCACTGACTGACCTAAGAGGGGGCTCGCTCAAGTCATGATTCAGTGATTCCCTATATAAGCAACCAAATTTTGTCTCAAAAAGCAGCCCCCCCCCCCCTAAATCTGCCTCTGATATCAACCTCTAGATGTCTTTCAATTACATTCAGTTTAGTGTGGGTTGATCTTTGATTGTTGTACATGTTACAACCAGATTCCCGGCAGGGGGCAACTTTGTAAGACCGCAGAGGTTCAAGCTTAGATTTTGAATTAAGGGGGAAAATGTAACCTTTTCAATTTATAAAACAGGTTCAACATCATTTCTGTACATATATAAACATATTCTAAATTGTGGACACACCTTCATTAAATATTCTACTTCAATTAGTGGAGGAGATCAAATTAAAAAGTTGCAATGGTTAAATACTCCAATCACAGTCTTTCCTGCTAAAATCTCATGTGTAGAATGTGATAAACGGTTTTTGGGTCTATATATTGTCCTTGATATTGAGGTTATCTTGACACAGCAAAATATAAAGAAAAATGTAAACTATGATCTGGAAATTGACTTCGTTTTCCCAAAATAAGCCCACTTAAACTGAACTTTAAATGCAAAAGACCTCTAAATGGCTAACAGATATTGCTATATAAAAGAATAGTCCATGATTATACATGTATAATGATATTAAAGAATTCATGAAATTTACACTGATTCTGTCAGTTGAATGGACTAGAATGAGATAAGTTATATACATGATAGACATAAAGGTTTTTTCCAACAGTTGTGGTGTAAATTAATTCAGTTGTATTTTATGGTTGATATATTTATGTATATACATGTATGTAAATCATTGGCTCTTCAACCAATGATATTTTACAATATCAATTATTTGTTTATTTTTCTAATGTTGGTATTTTTCAGCATACTAAAAATGTTTTAGCACAACACGAGCACAAGCTTTATAGGGTGTCCTCACACAGGGTTTCCGCTGGCCATCGCCATTTTTCCCAATTTGCGAAAAAATAATACTTGTGGCGATGAAAATTCGTCATTTGCTTAAGAATTTGGCGAAAGAAATATATAGAAAGATTTATTTTCCTCCTTCTTGTTTATTTACTTTTTTCGAGTTTCTCAGACTTTAACTTATCAGACAATACTCGGAATTCACCTTGACCTCATTAAGATTTTGACAGAAAATCAATTATCAGCTGATTGCAATTTACAGCTATCGACAACAAAGGACTAATTAATAAAGGTGTTGATTGAATTGTTTGTCAAAATGATATGGTTGAATGACTTCCACTAAATGTCACATACAGGAGTTATTTACCACTTTTCGACTCATGTGTTTGAAGAACTCTTTTGACGTCTCCTCTCCATGTAAAGATAGTTTAGAAAAGAAAGTTGTTGTTGTGACAATAAATGTTAAAGGGCAAGAAAAATCTCCGATTTAAAACTTGAATTATCCTTTGACTTTGATGTAAGTAATTGATCAGGGAGACTACTTTAAAGTCGTTTGAGTGACACACGTGTTTCAAGCATAGTTTACCGTCTAAACTTTTTCATTTAAGATGGTCAAGAAAAGATGGTCAAGATGGTGGTTATGAAGAAGGGGGGGGGGGGGGGGAATGCATTCTGGCATCACAATTTCAAATGACAGAGGATAACATATGATCTGTCCATATACATGTATGGGGGTATCTTATTGAAGTATTCTTGCCAAATGAAGATTAAACAGTAATTCTTAGACATGACAATAAAAGAGGGGGGATAGGACCTTTATCGGGACTCCGGGATCGGGTGTTTTTAAGCTCGGGATTATCCCCCCTCATAAAATGTACACTTTTTTCAAGACGATTAAAAAATCAGCTGAATTTGACAAATCACACTATTTGTTTTCCAAAAATAACTGTAATTGGATGGGGGTTCTGTGTATTCACATTATTTTAACAACTCTCCTTGGGCCGAGAAAAAAAAATCTGTGTTTCAGGTAACCTGACCGACCCTGTTTTTTAGCCCCGACCCTAACTTTTTTATTGGATCTTTCAAAAAAAAAAAAAACAATAATAATTATCAACCGACCCTGTTTTTGACACAGGCTTCTGATAAATGACATAATATTTTTTCTCTCTTGCTTCCTCTTGCATAGAAAGCCAGTAAAACATTTTATTAATGTCAAAAGGTATTCCAAATAGATTAAAATCCAAGAAATTTGCACAGCAGGTGCTTCAAAAACATTGCAAATGGCCCAAGACCACAATTAATGACCCCGCTTTTCGTTGTTCACGAATGTAGTTCCTTTTAATTAGAGTGTATTTTTCCTTAATTTTTTTTCTTTCCCTTCCCCACTCATTTCTTAGATTTTATTGGGTGGAAATGAAAGATGAGAGGTAAAATAATTTTTTGGATGTTGTATTTAAACTCATTTTGATATGGAATGAGTGATTAGGCCAAGTGCAAAAAGGTCATATTTACAGTTTTCGGAACATCTCTTGACTTGTCCATAGGGGTATGGATGTATATTGGCTAAATTTGTAAAAGTGATTGCTTCAATCTTTCTGAATTTTGGATATATTTTTGGACTAGTGCTATACATAAGACACACAAAAAATTTGACAAAAGTGCATGGTGCAATTTTTTTAATGATACAAAATGTTCTAAAGAAATGATAGAGAAATTAATTGTGGTCTGTGGCCAAATGGCACACTTCCGGTTTTTGAAACTAATTATGGATCCGGACTTGGAAAAAACATGATAAATACTTTAATAACTCAAATATGAAATTTTGAATCATCACCAAAAAGTATACAGATATTTAGATTAATGTAACTAAGAAGTGTTTAAAGTTTTAAGCCATAATCAAGAAATGTTTTTGAGATACGGTGTGACATGTGAAAAAAACACCCCCCTGTTTAAGTTACAATGTGCCGTAACTCAAAAAGTTTTAATCTTATTTTCACCAAAAAGTATACAGATCATGTGACCATCATAAGAAACAACTATATTAAGTTTCATGAAATTTGGATAAGTCGTTCTCAAGTTACGGTGCCACATGTTTACGCTGGACAGACAGACGGACACCTGACATTTGTATACCATAATAGGTCCCGTCTTTGACGGACGTATAAAAAGCAGTACTAAGCGTGCATGTTACGCTAGAAACATATTCAAAGAATACAGTTTTATAACTTCTTAATGTCATATCCAATATTTATCAAAACCTAAAGGGGAGTTACATGTATCTTACTTCCTATATTTTTTCGTGGATGTCAATACACCTAATCGCTATTTATTCCATACCGGATGAATTCTAAAATTACACAACTTTTTCATCCAGTTGAAGCTATCTGGGGGCCGTTGAAACAATTCACCATGCACAATACTTTTTAATGAGACCCGTTTTAACTTATTGTAAATACTTAAAACAAAATAATTTTTTACTTCAATTTTCAATTTCGAAAAATAGTGGATTATTAACTATTAAAGTTTCTTGATGATCGCTTTCTAAAGTTTTTCCTCCCTCAGCTCTCTAGTAAAAAACCTTTATTTTCAGTCGCATGACCCAAACAGAAAGTTGTACATACAGTGTATTACTGTTTTTCCCAGATTGGACTAAATAGCCATGCGCGTAGCTACGTTTACGTCAAAACGCCCGGGCGTACACTTGAATTTTGAAAATAAAACAAATAATCGACATAAAATAAGAAAAATTGGTCAAAAGCACATCAGCCTTGTGCTTCTTTTTTCAATGGATTGTAATTTTGAATAAAAAGAGTCGAAATCTACTCAAATAGACCATTTAATATACTAGTATTTGTTCGAATCTTTTGTAAAAGTCTGAATCTACTATGAATTCTACGTACTTTTCTTATATTTAAAGCAATTCACTGTCTGCTCAGATACGATATGCTGTTTGTATTTATGTCGAGCCTGTGATTTATGTCCCAAAAGCGAGACAAAGCGGCGTCAATATTTAGGTTCCGAATGTGGATAAAGTCTTTTGAATGACTCTCCGTGAAATTTTACGAAAGTTGGACAGAAACTGTCATAATGATCAAAAGAGTATTCAGAGCAATATAATAATGCAATTATATCTTTAATTTTCCCGCATTTAAAGGACAAAATGTATTTCTTTCTGCAATTAATAAATAGTCGCAGTTTGGGCTTACATTTTATTATTTCTCAATTACATTAACTACTTGTCGAACCTTCATCGAATATTATGAAAATGCTGAAGAAGCTTTTTCTATGACTTATGTCTAAAGGTTGCATTTCTGTAAATATTGACAATGCAATTTCCCATAGGAACTCCCTTTACGGCTAAAACTGTACCACTTTTACTATGAAGTTTTGAAAAAAATCTTATCCTACAATTGAAAGTTTAAACTAACACTAATTTTCTTAACTACCCCTACCTCGAATGAAAGGTTACCACAGATTTCAATGTAAACAATATGCACATGTACATTTACTGGTAACATTCCCAAGTTATGTCTCTGTGAGATGGAACACAGAGAGCATAACTGGGAACCAGTATGTAAACAAAATTAATTTTCTATGAATATTCAAGTTCTCCCCAAAAGAGGCGTGTTTTGATAAACAGCTGTATTTACAAAGTGCAACCTATAATAGCTAAAATTTTGAAAGCATTTGTTTTCGTTCATTTTTCTGTTCTTTTCTGATAGACAGATAGCCGGACTTTTCTTTACGCAATTAATTGTTTTACATGCTCAATTTATAAATCTTCATAGATTGTCGTGAAATATTCCAGATCAAGAAAAAAATATCAAAAAGATTTTTTTTTTAAATCCCTTTAAAGTAATGACAAATTGATTCACTTTTTGTGGGAAGACATCCTAGGTGTTCCAGAATTTTTTTATATTGCACCTCTTAGAAATATATTTTTTTTCGTGTTCATTAAAAAGTGCTTTTGTCGATTGTATGCTCAGTCACGGCACCCTTTAAACTTATTTAAAAGTAATATTGGTTTGGACGTTTTCTCTAAAACCAATGACCATTAGGCTAGCTTCCAGTTTAACACGATGAATAAGTTAACATATTACAAAACTTAACCAAAACAAATAAACCATTTAGATTCAAAAGTATGTTGCTATCAATGATTTTTTACTGACAGGAATCATTATGGTATCTCATTCTCGATAGCTTTCCCTTTCGAACCCACTACCAGCAGGTGGTTTAACATTGAGCGGTTGGAACCCCTCATATCCCTCGCCAAGGTTCGGGCGTACACGTAAAAATGACCCAGCTACGCCACTGATAGCGATAATTAAATAAAGTGTAATTTCCGGGATTGTTGAAAACTTGCATATTCATCACTATCTGATTTTGTGGTTTTAACAATCCAGACAGACAAATAGCAATAAGGTGTTTAGAAAAAGATGACCTAAAACCTCCTTCATATAAGACAAAAAAACATGGGAACTCATACTGAATGGTCAAATGTGTTCAATATGAAAATTTGGTAAAATCACAAATCAGCCGTTAATGTAAATGGACTATAAGTATGACTTTTGAGCAAATTTAAAGGGAAATGACGGGGAAGGGGCAAATTAGCTTTCAAGGGGAGCAAATGCTGTTTAAATTGGTAAACGGGTTTTAAATATAGAGGGAAAGTGGAGTCATCTTTTTAGACTTTAGTTACATGTAAATATAACTTATGTAGACTTACCTTCTAATTCTATAGACTATTAAAAAAAAAACACACACACAACTCGGAACTATTTCTAATTCACTTGGACTACTGATATGCAAACCTAAAAACAAAAAGAAAAATATCATAAAATAGTGATTGAAAGATTCATAACACTTTAAAAGGATAATTCAGACACGTGTTACACGGGGAGCATGTTTGTTTACATATAATAATGTCACGTGATCGCGCACTGACCTTGCATGCTGCATCGCCCTTACAATTCACTAATACATGTACATAACCATTTTCATGCAAACATGCAACGTGAATGTGATTGGTTATCAAATAATACAAAAATAATGCATGAACCGTTGAAGAAGAAATTATTTCATCAAATAGAGTGGATTTTCACTTTCGACACGAATAGGTCGAGTTGACATTCCTGTCATCGGAGATAGTATTTGTAACCGGAGCTAGTTATCCTGTCTTGTTTTTCATGTAACTTCTGAATTATTTATTTGTAAATGTTGGTGTCCTGTTTTAGTACGGTATGATTGTTCAATGAGATCAACCTAAATGATAAATTGGAATATTCAAACCACCAAAAACCAAAAAGGAACAACCAGAATTATTGACAATGACTAAAACAACCAAAATAATATGAACGGTGTCATGTTAATGACTAAACCTTTAAAACAGGGTATATCTAAGCTCTAGGTTCTGTTGTAGTTCGATCCTGAGTCTTTGACTCCTCTTGGTAGCTTATTTAAATAAAGACAATCAAGTTCACATAGTTTAATGATGTTATAACTACAAATCTACATGTCAGGATTTAATATAAGTATACATCAAATCAACACTTCTATAAATTACAGTATAGTGAAAATTGGGCAAAGTTATCTCCCCTTTTCTAAAATAACATTGAAAAACCTTAATTTCCTACTTACTTAACACTTCTTATCTAAACTTGTTTTATAAAATAAACGGACTACTTAATTAAATGTGGGAAGGGAAAAACCAGACGTGGAAGCTTAACAGTTTTTAAAGTTTTGTCAAAGTTTTGTAATACAACAAGCCAAACATTGTAAGTCGTAACTAATGCATCAGCCAATTTGCTAATAGTCGAAGACTAACGCTGGCTAGTAGAAAACAGTCCTAAATTAATAGGCACCTACCTTAAGAGTCTGTTACAGACAAGTGGCTCTTGCATAAAAAGCAATGATATTAAGAATATGTAGGCCTTATATACTAGTTAAGTTCTAATTATAGAAACTATATCTAAATTTACAAACCCAATAAGAAATATCAACACATAAGTTAAACCAATGAAATTTACTATTAAAAACTTGTTATGCCTCGATTTAGAAAAACGTACAGAGAAAGATCTCCGAACGCACCCAATTGAAAAATCTAGAGAAATAATAATATTCGGAACTCCTCTAAATAAAAGCATGGCTAAATTCAAGGAAAATATAACAGTTTGGGATTTAAAAGTTACTTAATGACAAAATTATAAGGTAACATCAATATTTAAAGTTCAAAGAACGTTTCCCAAGTGTAAATACTATATTTTTAAAATAACCAGGTCGAAAGTCCCATGACATTGCACAATTTACATTTTGAAACAAGGCTCCACGGCCACACTCCCCCCATCTAGACCATTGCAAATACCAATAAATGGTCTATACAAGTCAATATAAATTAAAGAATGAAATACACAATACATGAATATAAATTTTACAAAAATAATTAATTTAAATGTTCAAAATAAAAAGTCTTTCTTCGGAACCAGTTTCATGACCATCTCCCCACTTTCCTCCACCAACTCGTATTCCATGTCTCTTGGGACGCCCTCACCGTATTCTACATATTCTTGAGGTTGAACATATTCCTGTGCGTCCTCATACACTTCCTCCTCTTCTTGAATCATAGCTACCTCTATGTTAGTACTGTCTTCATACAACGGAGGTATACACTTCCCAGGTTTTACATACTTCAAATTAACTGTGATGGTTGACTGTAATGATGGCATGACGAGATTGGCATGACGTGGTGTGAAATGATGGAAGCTGATTAAGTGCTCCTTAACATGGTGCCTGCGCGGAAACGAATCATTACATCCTATACAACTAAATTCTCTGACCTCACGAACATGTTTCCTATGCCAGTGTCTCTGGTATTGTCGGAATACACTAAATGGGCCCTGTCCACATGTAGCAACTGGGCAAATATACCCTTTTTTAAATACAGGTCTTTCTTCTGCCATACTGTAATAGAATACATATTATGAATAATTTAATAAAATAATTGAACAGTTAATATATAAGGTATTCATGTACACACATTAGAGTAATAATAGTACATTGTCAATAAACATACATTGTGTAAATAGTAAATGAATAAAACAAATGTGTGACAGCCTTTTTTTTTTAGGTATAATATGTGAAACTTTAAAAATCCATACGCACAATTTCCTATCAACGTTTGATAAACTCTTTTTATTGAGTAACTGGAAAAATGTGACTATTATGTGAGAACAATATGAACTCTTCTGTTATCTAAATAAAAAAGACAGCCTTTTTAATAGGTCTACGAAGCGAACATATAAAAATACATTACATATATTTTATAATATAACTAGTCTCAACATAAATACACTGCTCTATCCTTTACTAATGCTTGTGTAACAACATAAATTAAAATCTGTTGTGCATAAATTACACCCTTAATAAACATATCAAATATTCTTATTTTTTTTATTCTAATCCTCAAACTAAATTCAGATATGAAAAGTACATACCTTATTCCATCTGCTTACCATTCTCAGTATTATTACTTTACCATGTTTACCGCACCAATATAATTTAAAAATATGCAAACTTGAATTTTCAATTTTTTTTTTTTTTTTAAAAACTAAGTACTGATTTCAGTACAAACATTATAAACAAATTTCTAAAACTATATACACGGTGAATACTTTGTTGGCTTTTTCACTGTTCTTCCACATCTGGTTCTTCGTGGGCTAGGGGTACAGGGGTTTACATCTACATTAAGGGGAATATCATTTTCAGTTTCATGAGTTTCATCAAATGACAGGTGAAAATCCAATAAAGGGGGTTCTATATCGGACTCATCAGACTGAATTTCATCCTCTATTTCAGGTGGTAGCCATGTGACAGGGACATTCCCAAAATGGGGTTTTAAATGGTCTACATGGACTACTATGTCCTTTGCAGTAGGGGTTTCTTGAATTCTGTAAGTCACATCAGAAAGTTTGGCTTTTACTTTATATGGACCTCTCCAACCTAACCCTAATTTAATTCCTGCAGTAGGGGGATACCATCTATAGACAAAATCATTTACTTCATATTGACGAGGTTTAAGTCCCCTATCATAACTTTTCTTTTGCCTAGTAGCGGCCTTTGACAACTTTTCCCTAGCAAAATTAAATGTTTTTCTAAAAGAATAATTCAGCCACTGTACATATTCTACTGGGCATGGGGTATGTACAGTTGAAGGATTTCCAGCCATAATATCTAACGGGTAAACCATTTCCCTACCAGTCAACATTTTATGGGGGCTAACACCAGTTGAATCATTTTCTGTGGCTCGATAAGCCATTAACAAGTAAGGCAATAAATCATCCCAATTATTTCTGAATTGATTGACAAACATGGACAACATTTTCTGTAAAGTTCTGTTGAAACGTTCAACAAGACCATCACTCTGTGGCCGATAGGGTGTTGTTCTAGTTTTATCTATTCCCAACTTATCACAAACTGCTTGAAATAAAATGGATTCAAACTCCCTGCCCTGATCACTGTGTATTTGTAGGGGCATTCCAAAGCGACAAAATATTTCAGAAACTAGTTTATCTGCTACTGTCAAAGCATTATGGTTTTTAACTGCAAAAGCCTCAGTCCATTTTGTAAAGTAGTCTTGTACTACAATCAAATACTCATTCTCATTTTCAGTCATGGGACATGGGCCTACAATGTCAACCCCAATCCTATCGAATGGACAACCCACTAAAGACTGTTGTAAAGGAAATCTACCTACACCTGGGCCAGGTTTAGCTTTAGCACAAACAATGCACTCACGAACCCATGAACTTATATCAGAAGTCATTCCAGGCCAATAAAACCTATTTTTAATTGCTCTAATTGTTCGATCTCTACCCAAGTGACCAGATATAACTGAATTATGAAATTCTTTCATAATTTGATTCCTAATTTCAGTTGGGGCTACCAAAACAAGATTTTCCCCATTATCTGTTTCAATCCTATAATACAGTAAGCCATTTTCTATTAACAAAGACTCCCATACGCTCCATAAATTTCTAATTCCATATGAACAACCGGAAACTACTTCCTTGCCAGGTTTTTCATCAAATTCTCCTAACATATTTACAATTTTTGAAATATCTGGGTCATTATCCTGCCAAGAGACTTTCTCCTCACTTGTCCAAACTCTTAACCAATTTGAAATTTGCGGCAACTCAAGTTCACCTTCGTTATCACTATCATCTTCAACATAGGGAATTGTCTCATCTAAATCACTATTTCCAGGCCTAATGGGTGCTAGAAGACATTTATCGGGGTTGTTACAACTCTGACCTACTTGATTCTTATCACACGCCGGACAATCCGAGCGTTTACACAACCTATATGGTTTTCTGGACAAAACATCAGCATTCGTATGCTGAGTACCTTTTCGATATTCAATCTCATAATCATAGGTATCCAAGACAGAAATCCACCTAGCAACCATACCTTCTGGGTGTTTAAAATTCTTCAACCAAATTAAAGATGCATGATCTGTGCGAATCCTAAATTTTTGACCTAACAGGTAGTGGCGAAAATATTTGACAAAGGTAATTACCGCTAAAAGTTCCCGGTACGTAGTACAATATTTTTGTTGGGTATCACTCAACATTCGACTAGCATAGGCAATAACCTTTTCCTCACCATCCTGTACCTGTGAAAGGACAGCACCTATTGCATGACCACTAGCATCCGTATCCAAAATAAATTCACCATCCCCTATAGGGTAACTTAAAATGGGAGCAGAAATAAGTTTCTCTTTCAAAACTTCAAAAGCATTTTGACAATCCTGATCCCACAAAAATTTCAAGCCCTTTTTCGTCAAATTTGTCATTGGCGATGCTATTTCTGAAAAACTAGGGATAAACCTCCTATAATACCCTGCCAAGCCTAGAAAACTGCGGACTTCATTTACATTTTTCGGGACTGGCCAATCACTAACACTTTCAATTTTTGCTGGGTCACAAGCTATTCCCTTATCACTAACTAAATGTCCTAAATATAACACCTGGTGTTGAAAAAGAAAGCATTTCTTAGGTTTAAGCTTAAGATTAGCCTTTCTAAATCTATCAAAAACAAGGTCTAAATTCTCTAGAGCCTTCTCAAAAGTAGGACCAAAAATAATGACATCATCTAGGTAACACATACACCTTTCCCACTGATAACCTTTTAGAACAATGTCCATCAATCTTTCAAAACAACTGGGCGCATTACACAACCCAAATGGCATCACTTTGAACTGAAATAACCCCTTGTGGCAAGAAAAGGCAGTTTTAGGCCTATCTTTTTCATCAACGAGTACCTGCCAATAACCGGAAGCTAAATCGATAGTGCTAAACCACTTATTGTTCCCTAGGGAGTCAAGAGAAGAGTCTATACGGGGCAAGGGGTACGAATCCTTTAAAGTATGTAAGTTCAAAACCCTGTAATCAATACAGAAGCGCCATGTTGAGTCTTTCTTTAAGCAAAGTGTGACTGGGGCACTCCAAGGACTACAACTTGGTTCAATTACATCATTTTGTAACATTTTCTCTAACTCTTGTTCAATTATTTCCCTTTGTTTAATGGGTACCCTCCTGGGAGGTATCTTAACAGGCTTTGTGTTCCCAGTATCTATTGTATGCCTAACAATATCTGTTTTCCCAAGCTTTCCGTCGGGACCCAAAAAAATATCCTGATATTTTATAACCAGTTTACTTAAATCCTGTTTTTGACTCTCAGTCATTTTTGAAGAAACCCTATCAATCAGACCTGTTAAATGTTCTGGAAGTTCAGATAAATTGTTTAACTTGTTCACACTAACTGAATCAGAAATTGTTTTAACTGTTTGTATACTACCAACAACTTTATTTCTTTTTAAAGTTACATCTCGATCCCTACAATTTATTGCAGAAATGGCAACCTTACGTTTAGTTGTATTTACTAAAGCAGTAGAAATCAAAATTCCATTTCTAACTAATCTTGCATTTGGTTCGACAAGCATGTCTTCTTCCTTAATGTTTTTAGGAACTTTAATTTGAAATACTGACTCAGTATTAGCTGGTAAAACAAGTCTATCTGAGAGTCTAATTAAGGCACAATGTTTATTTTGTTGCTTATGAAGCTTTATGGTACTGTCATCTGGCATGATCAATAAAGACTTAGAAATGTTTATTTGAGCTTCATTGGCTTCTAAAAAATCTATGCCTAATATTCCCTCAAGATCATCTAGTTCAGCTATGACAAAATCATGTGTAAAAGGAATGCCTTGAATAAAGAACTCTAAGGTAACTTGTCCATGTACTTTTAACTCTTGGCCTCCTGCCGTAGTTAACGAAGTTAAAATATCTTGAACTTTCAATTCATCAATGTTAAATTCATCAAGCTTTGCTTTAGAGACACAACTAACAACTGCACCTGTGTCTAAAAGAAAACTACCCTTATTTAATCCTACTTTCACAGAAGCAAATAGACCATTTTGTTTAATAGGGTTTACTTTTATACTGGGCCTTATTTGTGTTCCGCAGCCTGGGTTTCTGACCCTGAACTCAGGCTTTCCTTGTTTAAATCTTGATTCGAATTGTTTTGTCTCCTATTTGACTTTGGAGCCTTACAATCTTTGCTAACATGTCCTACTTTTTGACAATTATAACAAGTTGGAACCCTACAATCCTTAACTACGTGACCTAACCTATTGCATTTAGTACATTGTAGGGGAATAGTTTTATTTATTTCCTCAATTTTTTTGGACAACTGTTCAAAACAATTCATAATAGTTCGGGTAACTTCAGACAGATCTGACTGAGCTTTAACATTTTCAGTGTTTCCCTTATCGTTCTTATCGGACCGTTTTACCGATTGTATAGCAGCTGCATGCTCCTCAGTCTGTTCTTTTGGTTTACGGACTTCAGTTGACATAGAACCAACAAACGCTTCATACTCAATGGCTAATGCGATCGCGCTTTCTAAAGTAGTAGGATGTGAGAACTGGACGCGTTTCTGAACGTCAAAATTCCCTAACCCTCGAATAAATTGGTCAATGGCTAAGTCTTCAGTTTTCTCCAAATCTGGATAGGCTAAACGTACAAGCCTTCGAAGAGCGTAACCGTAGTCTTGAATCGACTCGCTTTTTCTACGTATTCTAGTATTAAACTCGCATCTATAAGCGGTTATTCTTTCCTTCGGAGCAAATCGTTTGCTCAACATATCTTTGAGTGAAGTATAATCTGCCAATACGTTTGACTTTGCATCTCCAAGTAACTTCTGTGCAGTGCCACGTAAACACATACACAATTGTTGTGCTTTCGACTCGTCATCCCAATCATTCCATTGGGCGGTTTGTTCAAAGTGAACTATATAGTCTTGCCAATCAACGCTTTTACCATCGAACTTATCTGGTTCTCTTTCTCTACGTAATATACGCGGCTTAGGATGATTAAAGCTAACATGCCTCGGTGCAGGCGGCTGTACATTGGTTTGTACAAGATTTGTACTGGCCATACTACTTGGTACAGATTTAGTTGTAACTGATAATGGAACTCGAGACGGCACGCTAGTCCCTACCGAAGAGGTGTTTCTGATTTGAGGGGTGACTTCACAGTTGTTTTGATCAACAAATCCATCACTCGGTACCTCGTTGGTTTGTCGGCTTATGTAATACAAGCCTTCGCGACTTTGGTTTGAGGACAACTCCTCATCACCACCGTATCTTGGACGGAACCTCTTAAAATCAGTATCAGACGCTCTGGTTGATTCGGCTCTCTGTTCTTCATAAATTACCGGACGTGGTAAACCCAAAGGGCTAATTAAAGAAAGATCTGATCTGGAGTTTTGTTCCCTACTTTGTGAAATATCTACTCCTAAGTTTTCAATTTGAACTTGTAATTGACCTATCATTTGTTGACATTGGTCTCTAAATTCACTTATATCTGCCATTATAATGTTATATTCTTATATTTATAAATCCTATTTATAAAGTCCTAATAAGTTCCTTACTTAAACAAAATAATTAATCATCAGTTTAAAGAGGGGCCAAAATTTTTACAGCAGGATCCCACCGCTGCCACCAAAATGTAACCGGAGCTAGTTATCCTGTCTTGTTTTTCATGTAACTTCTGAATTATTTATTTGTAAATGTTGGTGTCCTGTTTTAGTACGGTATGATTGTTCAATGAGATCAACCTAAATGATAAATTGGAATATTCAAACCACCAAAAACCAAAAAGGAACAACCAGAATTATTGACAATGACTAAAACAACCAAAATAATATGAACGGTGTCATGTTAATGACTAAACCTTTAAAACAGGGTATATCTAAGCTCTAGGTTCTGTTGTAGTTCGATCCTGAGTCTTTGACTCCTCTTGGTAGCTTATTTAAATAAAGACAATCAAGTTCACATAGTTTAATGATGTTATAACTACAAATCTACATGTCAGGATTTAATATAAGTATACATCAAATCAACACTTCTATAAATTACAGTATAGTGAAAATTGGGCAAAGTTATCTCCCCTTTTCTAAAATAACATTGAAAAACCTTAATTTCCTACTTACTTAACACTTCTTATCTAAACTTGTTTTATAAAATAAACGGACTACTTAATTAAATGTGGGAAGGGAAAAACCAGACGTGGAAGCTTAACAGTTTTTAAAGTTTTGTCAAAGTTTTGTAATACAACAAGCCAAACATTGTAAGTCGTAACTAATGCATCAGCCAATTTGCTAATAGTCGAAGACTAACGCTGGCTAGTAGAAAACAGTCCTAAATTAATAGGCACCTACCTTAAGAGTCTGTTACAGACAAGTGGCTCTTGCATAAAAAGCAATGATATTAAGAATATGTAGGCCTTATATACTAGTTAAGTTCTAATTATAGAAACTATATCTAAATTTACAAACCCAATAAGAAATATCAACACATAAGTTAAACCAATGAAATTTACTATTAAAAACTTGTTATGCCTCGATTTAGAAAAACGTACAGAGAAAGATCTCCGAACGCACCCAATTGAAAAATCTAGAGAAATAATAATATTCGGAACTCCTCTAAATAAAAGCATGGCTAAATTCAAGGAAAATATAACAGTTTGGGATTTAAAAGTTACTTAATGACAAAATTATAAGGTAACATCAATATTTAAAGTTCAAAGAACGTTTCCCAAGTGTAAATACTATATTTTTAAAATAACCAGGTCGAAAGTCCCATGACATTGCACAATTTACATTTTGAAACAAGGCTCCACGGCCACAAGATAAAACGGATAAAACGGACCGTCAAAAAGGTCTAGAGAATCACATCAGTAGAACCTTAACATAAATAAGTAATACTTGCCAACATTTCTCTAATTGATAACCTATAGAACTGAAATTTCACAAAAATACCGGTAAATAATTTTGTTGTGATGCTGGTTAAATTGGCGCTAAATAAATATTCTTACTCCTATTGCTTCATGTAAAAAAAAATGTATAGAATTGAATTCGACTACAGTTCAGAATAAAAAATAGTGAATATGCAAAAGCCAGGTAATATGTTAATGATAAAGTGTGTATAAATTTTCGTAAACGAAGTTACCCGTATACTTCCCCAAGAATTACATTTGAGCGCAAAGTTCTGTAATTGTGTGATATGGTTTTGGGTTTATGTAACATAATTTAGACTGGGATCCTGGCTAATCTTGACCTTACGACGCGCAGCTAGATTGGGCCGGATCCCAGTCTTAGAACTCAGGGTAACGGAATTTTTTGCGTTGCTATTAGATCATTGAGGCCATCTATTTTTATTGCGGGTTCCACATATTTAAATCGGAATTATAGAAAAAAATGGAATGTTGTGAGCAGAATCAAAACAGAAATGATGAACACTGCAACATTTCCAGAAAAATATAAATAGGATGGAGGATCTGTGTATTCACATTATTTGTAAAACTCTCCTTATTCATGTGAAGCGTGTGCTTTACATCGAGGCTTATTATGCTAATCATTGACGCCACAGTACTTCAACCAATCAGACAATGTTTATTTGGGGCATTCGATCGATTTTAACTCAGATTTTGGAATATTTCAATCGAAATTATAGAAAAATGGAATGTTGCTGGTACATATAAAATAGAAAATGATGAATACTTTTAGCTAAAGATAATTTGGATGGGGGTTCTGTGTATTCACATTATTTGCACAACTCTCCTTACTGATGCCATATTTTGGAATTTCCGTGACCTAAATGGTTCGCGAAAATTAATATTTTTATATATAGTATAGTAACAATTAAATATGAATAACAAAAAGGTTAATCTATTGACCATAAACAGTTTTTGATTTTGTTTATTGTAATCAGAATGTAATCTAAAAGTAATCCGGATTACAGGGTATTTTGAAAAGTAATTGATTAAATTAAATTACATGTAATCAGATTTTTGGATGATTAATGATTACAATGATTACTTGAAAAAATGTAATCAATTACAGCTGATTAACGATTACAATTACAATTACCCCATGTCTGGGTATAAAATATTGATTCACTCATTGGGTTTCACATTTGCATAGGAAATAAACTGAAATTTTATCACAAAGCAGCTGTTGGTATGATACGGATTATGTTCTTCTCATATATTTTATGATGGTATGATACCAAATCCCTAACGAGAGGGAATGTGCTTGATTTTCACATGATAAAGACCTAATTTTTCTATCTGTTTAATTGAGGTGTAGCTGGAGCTGGCATGTCAGTGACTGCTGGTAGTCCTTTGTTAATATATGTATCATTGTCACTTTGCAAAGTTTCTTTTGTTACCTTTTCTGACATCAGACTCGGACTTCTTCAATTAAAACGATGTTTAGTTACTGTGCGTATTGTTATGTGTTTCTTTACTCTACATTTGGCTAGATATATAGGGGAGGTTTGAGATGGCTCAAACAAACATGTTTAACCCTGTCGCATTTTGCGCCTGTTCTAAGTCAGGGGCCTCTGGCGCACGCCTTCGTTAGTATTGTATGCTTTTTCCCAATTACATTCTCAAATTGATGTTTTGTCTAGTCTATTATAAAGACTTGTATTGAAAGAGGCCTTTATCACATTACTATTCGATCGGTTTGTCCCCAATCATTTTTGTATTTCTTATAGCAAAACCGTATCATACATGTTTTGAATAGTTGATATATATAAACAAACACGATTGAATAGAAAACTTACAAAATTACATGACCATGACCAAAAATTATTATTTTGAATAAGAAACTAACATTTTTATCCGTTAAAAAGATCCGAAAACAGGAAACTGGAATATGCGTCCAATTATAACTTTATTTGTAACACCATTCACACAATTGGATAAGGAAACTGACACTTTATGACCACAGTTTTTAAAGTAGTATATTATCATAAATCTATTGCATCAACAGTTGCCAGTGTAGCAAATAATCCTTATCCAACATAAGACTGTAAAATGTCAAACTTTAGATATGATCCCTTTTGTCATGTTATAATAGTCTAATATCATTAGTCAGTTTTGTTCATTGGTTGTCGCTTGATGGTGTGCTTCATTTGTTTTTCTCGGGGTTTTTTTTATATATATTAGATCGTTGGTAATTTCCTGTTTGAATTGTATTACACTAGTCTTTTCTTGCCCTTTATATCTTGCTGATGATCGGTGTGAGCCAATGCTCCGTGTTGAAGGCCATACTTTGACCCATAATTGTTTACTTTTCTGGATGGAGAGTTGTCTTATTGGCACTCATATGATGTCTTCTCATTCAGTCTACTCAACCTCATTCAGCGTCAATAGGTTGTAAACTAGAAAACCAAGTAACCAAATATGATATTTTTTTATTGTTAACATTGATATAAAATTATAAATACAGAAATCCGATATACATAACTAATTTCAATTAATATGAAAATAAGAAGGTATGACATATTGATATATCAATATATGCAGTTCCCGGATTAGACATAGGCTTCAAGTTATCGGAAAGCATTTTGTGTGAATACCAGTCGACAAAGCAGACAGCAATGAGGTAGTGCCTGACACAAATATTACGCTAAATATTGTAATATTACCTTGTCTTATCTCATTATTTACTCGGAACATTTGAAGGGCCTCGCTGTATTGGCTTCGTAAATAACACACAATTCTCATCCAATATTATTTCCTCTTAGCCCCCCTCTCTCTATATATATATGGTAGGCGACCAGTTGTTGTTCAGCAACATATCGGTCTATCCCTTTGATAGATTCCCTGACTACTATTATAGAACTTGTTTGAATGATTATTCTAGCTTTAAGTGGAGTTTGTTGTTCTGGACTAATTAAGAGGTAGACATGCTGCTGATAACAATCTATACCAATTTTCATTTTTATGCCCAATTTATTGTTTATTCTGTCTGTGCGTCCGTTCGTCCGTCCCTCTGTCCCGCTTCAGATTAAAGTTTTAGGTTTTTGATAAAGTTAAAGTTCAATCAACTTGAATCTTAGTACACATGTTCCCTATGATAATTATGATCTTTCTAATTTTACTGCGAAATTATAGTTTTGGCCCCAATGTCACAATCCACTTAACATATGAGATGACAGTGCGAGTTCGGTATCCGTGTACTAGGACACATTCTTGTTTTTCTCTGCTTTGTATTGACCAAGCTGAGCTTTTGAGCAACAAATGTATATTGATATCGTTAAATGAAATGTCTGACTAGATGCATCTGGGACCAAGTATATAGGATAGTTAAATGCATAAGTTCTTTTCATTGCCATAAAAATCATTGACATTTAAACCCGTAAGGTCCCATTTTTACAGATTAACCGTTAGTTTTCTCACTAAAATTGTTTATATATTTATTTTTTATGTCAAAGCCTTTCATAGCCGAATATATACGGTGCATTTTCCCTCATTGTTGAAGGCCGTTCGGTTGTCTATAATTGCTTACATCCACTTCATTTAGACTTTGGTTAAATACTTGTCTCCTTGACAATCATAACATATCTTCATAATAAATATTTCAATAAAGAATTTCTATTCACTGTAAAAAGGGAAACAAGCGATTTTGAATTTAACTTATGTTGTTGCATTTCTAGTAAATTGTGTTTTCCCGTCATGGTTTGTAATGCATGTTTGTATATACACACACTAAATGGAGTACTAATACTGTCCAGTCTAATTATTATATATAGAGCTCTGATTTCGTTATACTTCATATGGAGTATAACGAAATCAGAGTTCTATATTTTAATAAGACTCAAGTATAAATGTCCTGTGTCTTTTTTGATTCAATAAAAAAATGTGGACGTATAAAATAAGAGGATTTGATATGATGAATGAAATAACCATCCAACATAGTCTTAATAGCCTGGATTTAAACCGTGCAGCCTTCAACAATGAGATAGATCCTCAATCAAGCAAGCTACAAGTCAGAATAAGGGCTTTGATACTGACACGATTTGCATCTATTTTTCCGTTTGCTATAATATATATTATAGGGTCTTTGCATCGGAATTAAACACATTTATTTGAAAATAAACAATTTTATCACAAATCAGCTGTTGGCATGACACGGGTTATGTTCTTCTCATATATTTTATGATGGTATAATACTGAACCCTTAACGGGAGAGATTGTGCCTGATATTCATATGATGAAGAAATAATCTTTCAATCAGTTTAATTGAGGTCTGGAGCTGGCATGTCAGTAACTACTAGTAGTCTGTTGTTATTTATGTATTATTTTCTTTTGTTACTTCTTCTGACATCGGACTCGGACTTCTCTGGAACTGAATCTTACTGTGCGTATGGTTATGCCTTTACTTTTCTGCATTGGCTAGAGGTAAATGGGGAGGGTTGAGATCTAAACAAAACATGTTTAACCCCGCCGTATTTTTGTCCCAAGTTAGGAGCCTCTGACCTTTGTTAGTCTTTTATGATTTTTAATTTTAGTTTCTTGTGTATAATTTGGAGTTAAGTATGGCGTCTATTATCACTGAACTAGTATATATATTTGTTTAGGGGCTAGCTGAAGGACGTCTCCGGTTGGGAGAGTTTCTCGCTACATTGAAGACCCATTGGTGACCATCTGATGTTGTCTGTTCTATGGTCGGGTTGTGGTCTCTTTGACACATTCCCAATTTCCATTTTCAATTTTATCACTTAGATTAAACTATAACATCAGTAAATTCATTAATTTGAGGCCTGTTAGAGAGTCGAAAGAGATCCGAATCTTTAGGTGGTACCTAACACTACAGGGAGATAACTTTATAAAATCAGCAGAACGTTTTAATGACGTAGTGTTCATAAGGGAATATTAAGCTTCTCAATTATCAAAATAAGTGTTCGTCAAACTGCTATATAACCAGTGTAATTTTTCTGATTAAACGGTTGGTTCAAATTTTTTGAAATTTTTATATTTTTGTCAAAGGGTCAAAGTAAATACTTTGTCAAAATTTTTAGAAAATTAAACGAGCCAAATTAATTTTAGTTACAGGGTTAGGTACCACCTTAAATAAATTGCAAACTATACTTCGTCAAACATTTACAGTTTAGTTACATTGCTCATTAACCATCAGAATTTAGAACTATCTAAGCTTATCGGAGAAGACAAAAAAGTAAAATAGGTAGTAAAAAATAACTGTAATTTTATTTCGATATAAGATTTCACGATACAAAATTGTTAAATCCATATTCAGTTCTACAAGCAAATGACATCTTTAAAAAC
Organism: Mytilus galloprovincialis; assembly: GCA_037788925.1. Lineage (NCBI taxonomy): Eukaryota > Metazoa > Mollusca > Bivalvia > Mytilida > Mytilidae > Mytilus > Mytilus galloprovincialis. Next base: position 43,701,958 of record CM075342.1, on the reverse strand, counting down.
AAATACGACACGGAATTGCATTTTTTTCTTATAGAATTGCACTTTATATATAAAAGTAGAAACATTTCTTTGTAGTTCTTGCATTCTTCAGCCTACGTCTTCTAGCACGTAACAGGCATCATTCACTGAAAATAGAAAGTTATCTTCTGGATTTAACAATATCTTGTACAAATTGTGCATATTTATGTACCAACATATTAGTTATATTTGAATAATAAAATGCTACAGTAACTTTTATATTAAAAGTGCATCCTTTATTGGTATAATTGGTGTTTTTTCCATTAGTTATCAACGATGAACTCAGACACTGTACGATCACATTTATGAAAATACCATACAAATCGAAGACTTTTATTTTTACATTTATGCCGAATAATTTTAATAGCCTTATAATTTTTGACATTGCAAAGTCGTCTCTGATTGTTGCTAATGTTTCTTCAATTTATTAAAATAATAAATTTTAGTGTTTTCTTAATTTAAAAAATATATAACAACGAGTAAGACGTCCAAAAGTTGTACGACATACACATATTTAAAACAATTAGATGTTTAAAAAGATAATTATCAAGATCTGTCAAGTCAACTTTCAATTCGGGAAAGCATCAACAGCAAGTTGAAAAAAAACCAACGAAATTTAGTAACTAGCACGTGTTACTTTTAAAATCACTGTCTTTTTATTCATTCATGAAAAGTCTTTATAGGGAGTTATATATACTAAAAAAGAAGCGATTTTCAATTATATTTTTTCCTATTGTGATCTATTGTTAACATCGTTGTTTTCTTACTAAACTACAGAAATTGTCTTGAACGACCTACCGCATATAATGTAAATAGTAATTCCATTAAGACGATGCTACTGATACTGTTCTAATTATAGACTTAACAATGACTTCAGCCTTCTGTGTATGTTACTTTAGAAAAGCTTACCATTTAAAAATTCATCCATACACTCATTTCAGGAGTAAAAATTCTTGTAACGTCCCTGCTTCCAGTGCATCATCAAAGGACTGGAAATCCTAAAACAGTAATAAAATATTGAAGAAACAAGTCTACAGTTATTTGGACAGCATTACAAAACTTGAATACACTATCTTAATTATGAATGATGTATACACTATACCCCTGTGATCTAAGTAGTTTGCACCATCCTTATTTCTGTTATGTGACTTCACCAAATGATACTTATTACCAAATTTGTACTAACACGAACAAAACGACAGGTGCCATGTGTGTAGCAGGGTCTACTTACTCTTCTGAAGCCACTAAGATAACCTGGTTTTTAGTGGGAGTCTTGTTGCTCATGCTTTTTATGCTAAGTTTTGTGTACTGTTGTTTGTCTTTTGATGTTTTCGTTTGTGCCATGGTGTTTTCAATCATGCATGTTTTCGACTGTGAATTTGAATATCGCTTTGGTGTCTTCCACCCCAGGCTCTATTTGCTGAAGATCACAAGGTTTGTCTATTTATAGTTTAATGTGAATAGTATGGAATGTTCTGTAAACCTCTACAAGACAGCAATAACAAATGCAAACAAACAATATTTAGATAAAGACAAGGCATTTAACTCTCGGCAGGTGTCTCTACAACTATAGTATATATTTCTGTGACTGTATCTTGCATTAATTTGTAGGATCCTTTACTATAGATAATTGAGCTGATCTGTAACAATAACATCTCCATGCCTTATATATCATGTACTGTAGTACGACGCTAGATTAAAACTGACGAGGAAAGGTAACACACGGCCACCGAAAGCTTTATTTTTTTAAGCCCAGGTGGTCGTGTGGTCTAGCGGGACGGCTACAGTGCAGGCGATTTGGTGTCACGATATCTCAGTAGCATGGGTTCGAATCCCGGCGAGGGAAGAACAAAAAATTTGCGAAAGCAAATTTACAGATCTAACATTGTTGAGTTGATGTTTAGACGAGTTGTATATATATATGTAAATAAAGACTATACAGACTTCAAGTCATTCAAGTCCGTTGGGCTCTTTATTTATGACATGCTGGCACATACACTTTTTTATTGTCTTTTGAACTAGATAACCGCTGAACGATCGTGACTTGTGATGCATGAGTATTTCAACTGATTACAGCATATATACCGAAAGTTTAGAATTAGATCTAGTTAATGTATATTTGTTTTTACAGCCATAAAGTAAACTTTTAATGAACGATTATCGCTTCATAAAACAGAAATAACTAGTATCTCAATTGTTTGTAAAACAATTGAAAGGTCTTTCCTGTAAAAGTGATGTTTTCGTATTGTACTTTGTACGACCTTTCGTTTGATATACGACAAGCACACCTTCTGAAACTTTTCGCTTTTTACACTTAATGACCTCATCCGTCTACATTTTTGAGATCGGAATTATGATATATGGAACAGAGTAGATGAGCTTTCATTTGATATGCGACAACACCATGTTCTTGAAAGTTTGATTTTTGCACTTAATAACCCTATCCAACAAATTTTTGGAGGTCCGGAATTTGATATTTCAAATGTACACATCATGACCTTTCATTTGATATACAACAACCCTACCTTAAAAGAACATTTATTTTTTGCACTCAATGACCCCATCCAACCCATTTTTGGGAGACGTCAATTTGAAATTTGAAATGTACGCTTTATGTTCTTTCATTTGATATGCGACAACCTTACCATCTGAGAAATTTGAATGTTTGCACTAAATGACCCCACCCGTCCCCCTGGGATGAAAAGGTGGTTTAAAATTTTCATTTTTAAGTAGAGTTTATTAAGACCTTTAATTTGATATATCAGATGACCCCATTTGACAAAGTGCAAATAATGATGCAATATCAATTATATAAATAGAAGTTATGAAACTTACAAAGTCAATGCAAAACATGAAAATTTCAAATTGATTTTTTGGTGTTTTTTCCATGGAATGTTTTTGGTATATGGTCAAACATATAACTATGTCAACCTCTTCAATTTCTAAAACATTTTAAGTGGTAAGCTCTTGATGATTCAGAAATACATGCCTCCGCTCGAAAAATTTAAAACTGCATTATCTCTAAAACGACAATAGATATCTCAAATCTGTTAAATGATAAATGATCTACAGTTGAAGGACAACATTATAGAAAAAGAATTGGGACAATTTCAAAGTTCACCAAGGTCACAATTAATCATCAAATATATGATGCAATACAAAACTTGAGAACCGGAAGTCGTAGAGACATGGGACTATCACCATTCAACTCAGGACCACTTGACCTTTCAAATATTACAAGGTCAAGGTCATAGTAAAATGTGAAGGTCAAGGTGAAATTTCATCATGACCTGACATTGACCTCAAATTGAAGGTCTTGAACTACTGATCATCTTTGCAGTTTATAGTAGGTTGATATCTGTTACCTTTAAAAAGATATACACACAATACTATACTTTTAAGAATCATCCCGTCGTAACTTTTGAACAGACAGTCGGACTCTTTTGAGGTCAGTGTATAAAATGTAGAGCTCGTCGAGAGGAACATTTTATACGCTGTAAATATGCAGCAAACTCTTATCGTTTTCATAATATGAAAGCGTGAAATTGCAGCGTAATTTTTTTTTGCACTCGGTGACCTTTGACCTTGGGTGCAAATTAAAGGTCACATGAACTTAAGATTATTGGTGTAGGTCCCAAGTCTTTACGACTTCCGGTTCTCGAGATACAATTTTTCAAAAATTGTTTATATTTTTTCAAGGGAAATAACTCCTTATAAGGGTTAACAACAAAATGATTGTATATGTTAATGAACATTGCCATCTGGTCTTGTACATGTTGCCGTTTTCAAATCGATTCTATCTTGAATACTTTTTGAGAAAAATGTAAAAGAAAGAAATTGCTTCAAGGGGACATAACTCTCATACGGAATGATGAAATTCTTAGCAGCCTCATATGGTAACACATCATGATGAGATCTAACTATTGTCCAAATAAGGTCATGATATCTTTAAAAACAACGAGGGGGGGCCATGTCGAAAAAAACTAATAAAAGGGAGATAACTTCTAAAGGGGATGATGAAATCCTACACAGCCTCATCTGGTAATACTTTATGATGAGGTCTACCGATGGTCCATATTTGGTCTTGATAACTCCAATAGAAACAAGGGGAGGCCATGTTAAACAAATGCTGGATGAAAAAAAAAACAAACTAGCATCTCAATTGTTTGTAAAACAATTGAAAGGTCTTTCCTGTAAAAGTGATGTTTTCGTAATGTACTTTGTATGACCTTTCGTTTGATATACGACAAGCATACCTTCTGAAACTTTTCGCTTTTTACACTTAATGACCTCATCCGCCTACATTTTTTAGATCGGAAGTATGATATATGTATCACAGGGTAGATGAGCTTTCATTTGATATGCGACAACGTCATGTTCTAGAAAGTTTGATTTTTGCACTTAATAACCCCATCCAACTACTTTTTGGAGGTCGGGAATTTGATATTTCAAATGTACACATCATGACCTTTCATTTGATATACAACAACCCTATCGTAAAAAAAAATATTTTTTGCACTCAATGACCCCATCCAACCAATTTTTGGGGGACGTCAATTTGAAATTTGAAATGTACGCTTTATGTTCTTTCATTTGATATGCGACAACCTTACCATCTGAGAAATTTGAATGTTTGCACTAAATGACCCCACCCGTCCCCCTGGGATGAAAAGGGGGTTTAAAATTTTCATTTTTAAGTAGAGTTTATTAAGACCTTCAATTTGATATATCAGATGACCCCATTTGACAAAGTGCAAATAATGATGCAATATCAACTATATAAATAGAAGTTATGAAACTTACAAAGTCAATGCAAAACTTGAAAATTTCAAATTGAATTTTTGGTGTTTTTTTCCATGGAATGTTTTTGGTATTTAGTCAAACATATAACTATGTTAACCTCTTCATTTTTTTTAAACATTTTAAGTGGTAAGCTCTTTTTGATTCAGAAATACATGCCTCCGCTCGCAAAACTTCAAACTGCATTATCTCTAAAACGACAATAGATATCTCAAAACTGTTAAATGATAAATGATCTACAGTTGAAGGACAACATTATAGAAAAAAAATTGGGACAATTTCAAAGTTCACCAAGGTCACAATTAATCATCCAATATATGATGCAATACCAAACTTGAGAACCGGAAGTCGTAGAGACATGGGACTATCACCATTCAACTCAGGACCACTTGACCTTTTTAAATATCACAAGGTCAAGGTCATAGTATAATGTGAAGGTCAAGGTGAAATTTCATCATGACCTGACATTGATCTCAAATTGAAGGTCTTGAACTACTGATCATCTTTGCAGTTTATAGTAGGTTGATATCTGTTACCTTTAAAAAGATATACACATAATACTATACTTTTAAGAATCATCCCGTCGTAACTTTTGAACAGACAGTCGGACTCTTTTGAGGTCAGTGTATAAAATGTAGAGCTCGTCGAGAGGAACATTTTATACGCTGTAAGTATGCAGCAAACTCTTATCGTTTTCTTAATATGAAAGCTTGAAATTGCAGCGTAATTTTTTTTTGCACTCAGTGACCTTTGACCTTGGGTGCAAATTAAAGGTCACATGAACTTAAGATTATTGGTGTAGGTCCCAAGTCTTTACGACTTCCGGTTCTCGAGATACAAATTTTCAAAAATTGTGTATATTTTTTCAAGGGAAATAACTCCTTATAAGGGTTCACAATAAAATGATTGTATATGTTAATTAACATTGCCATCTGGTCTTGTACATGTTGCCGTTTTCAAATGGATTCTATCTTGAATACTTTTTGAGAAAAATGTAAAAGAAAGAAATTGCTTCAAGGGGACATAACTCTTATAGGAAATGATGAAATCCTTAGCAGCCTCATATGGTAACACATCATGATGAGATCTAACTATTGTCCAAATAAGGTCATGATATCTTAAAAAACAACGAGGGGGTTCCATGTCGAAAAAAACCAATAAAAGGGAGATAACTTCTAAAGGGGATGATGAAATCCTACACAGCCTCATCTGGTAATACTTCATGATGAGGTCTACCGATGGTCCATATTTGGTCTTGATAACTCAAATAGAAACGAGGGGAGGCCATGTCAAACAAATGCTGGATGAAAAAAAAAAAAAAAAACTAGTATCTCAATTGTTTGTAAAACAATTGAAAGGTCTTTCCTGTAAAAGTGATGTTTACGTAATGTTCTTTGTATGACCTTTCGTTTGATATACGACAAGCATACCTTCTGAAACTTTTCGCTTTTATCACTTAATGACCTCATCCGCCTACATTTTTGAGATCGGAAGTATGATATATGTAACACAGGGTAGATGAGCTTTCATTTGATATGCGACAACTTCGTTTTCTAGAAAGTTTGATTTTTGCACTTAATAACCCCATCCAACTAATTTTTGGAGGTCGGGAAATTGATATTTCAAATGTACACATCTTGACCTTTCATTTGATATACAACAACCCTGTCGTAAAAGAAAATTTATTTTTTGCACTCAATGACCCCATCCAACCAATTTTTGGGGGACGTCAATTTGAAATTTGAAATGTACGCTTTATGTTCTTCCATTTGATATGCGACAACCTTACCATCTGATAAATTTGAATTTTTGCACTAAATGACCCCACCCTTCCACCTGGGATGAAAAAGAGGTTTAAATTTCTCATTTTTAAGTAGAGTTTATTGAGACCTTCAATTTGATATATCAGATGACCCAATTTGACAAAGTGCAAAAAATGATGCAATATCAACGATATAAATAGAAGTTATGAAACTTACAAAGTCAATGCAAAACATGAAAATTTCAAAATGATTTTTTGGTGTTTTTTTCCATGGAATGTTTTTGGTATTTGGTCAAACATATAACTATGTCAACCTCTTCAATTTCTAAAACATTTTAAGTGGTAAGCTCTTGATGATTCAGAAATACATGCCTCCGCTCGAAAAACTTCAAACTGCATTACCTCTAAAACGACAATAGATATCTCAAATCTGTTAAATGATAAATGATCTACAGTTGAAGGACAACATTATAGAAAAAGAATTGGGACAATTTCAAAGTTCACCAAGGTCACAATTAATCATCAAATATATGATGCAATACAAAACTTGAGAACCGGAAGTCGTATAGACATGGGATTATCACCATTCAACTCACGACCATTTGACCTTTCAAATATCACAAGGTCAAGGTCATAGTATAATGTGAAGGTCAAGGTGAAATTTCATCATGACCTGACATTGACCTCAAATTGAAGGTCTTGAACTACTGATCATCTTTGCAGTTCATAGTAGGTTGATATCTGTTACCTTTTAAAAGATATACACTTGTTACTATAGTTTTAAGAATTATGTTGTTGTAACTTTTGAACAGACAGTTGGACATTTTTTAGCTTAATGTATAAAATGTAGAGCTCGTGGAGAGGAACATTTTATACACAGTATGAGTGCAGCAAACTCTTATAGTTTTCTTAATATGGAAGCTTGAAATTGCAGCGTAATTTCTTTTTGCACTCGGTGACCTTTGACCTTGGTGCAAATTAAAGGTCACATGAATTAAAGAATATTGGTGAAGGTCCCAAGTCTCTACGACTTCCGGTTCTCGAAATATAATTTTTCTAAAAATGTATAATTTTTCAAGGGAAATAACTTCTTATCAGGGCAAATAACCTACAATTTTTTTATGTTTATTAACATTGCCATCTGTTCCTGTACATGCTGCCATTTTCAATTCTATTCTATCTCTAATACTTTTTAAGAAAAATGCAAATAAAAAAAGTGCTTCAAGGGGATATAACTCTCAAAGGGGATGATGAAATCCTACACAGCCTCATCTGGTAATCCGTCATAATGAGATCTATCGATGGTCAATATTTGGTCTTGATGACTTCAATAGAAACGGGGGAAGGGCATGTCAAAAAAATGTTGGAAGAAAAAAAAACATTAGAACTAGTATCTCAATTGTTTGTAAAACAATTGAAAGGTCTTTCCTGTAAAAGTGATGTTTTCGTATTGTACTTTGTACGACCTTTCGTTTGATATACGACAAGCACACCTTCTGAAACTTTTCGCTTTTTACACTTAATGACCTCATCCGTCTACATTTTTGAGATCGAAATTATGATATATGGAACAGAGTAGATGAGCTTTCGTTTGATATGCGACAACACCATGTTCTTGAAAGTTTGATTTTTGCACTTAATAACCCTATCCAACAAATTTTTGGAGGTCGGGAATTTGATATTTCAAATGTACACATCATGACCTTTCATTTGATATACAACAACCCTACCCTAAAAGAACATTTATTTTTTGCACTCAATGACCCCATCCAACCCATTTTTGGGAGACGTCAATTTGAAATTTGAAATGTACGCTTTATGTTCTTTCATTTGATATGCGACAACCTTACCATCTGAGAAATTAGAATGTTTGCACTAAATGACCCCATACGTCCCCCAGGGATGAAAAGGGGGTTTAAAATTTTCATTTTTAAGTAGAGTTTATTAAGACCTTCAATTTGATATATCAGATGACCCCATTTGACAAAGTGCAAATAATGATGCAATATCAATTATATAAATAGAAGTTATGAAACTTACAAAGTCAATGCAAAACTTGAAAATTTCAAATTGATTTTTTGGTGTTTTTTTCAATGGAATGTTTTTGGTATTTGGTCAAACATATAACTATGTCAACCTCTTCAATTTCTAAAACATTTTAAGTGGTAAGCTCTTGATAATTCAGAAATACATGCCTCCGCTCGAAAAACTTCAAACTGCATTATCTCCAAAACGACAATAGATATCTCAAATCTGTTAAATGATAAATGATCTACAGTTGAAGGACAACATTATAGAAAAAGAATTGGGACAATTTCAAAGTTCACCAAGGTCACAATTAATCATCAAATATATGATGCAATACAAAACTTGAGAACCGGAAGTCGTAGAGACATGGGACTATCACCATTCAACTCAGGACCACTTGACCTTTCAAATAATACAAGGTCAAGGTCATAGTAAAATGTGAAGGTCAAGGTGAAATTTCATCATGACCTGACATTGACCTCAAATTGAAGGTCTTGAACTACTGATCAACTTTGCAGTTTATAGTAGGTTGATATCTGTTACCTTTAAAAAGATATACACACAATACTATACTTTTAAGAATCATCCCGTCGTAACTTTTGAACAGACAGTCGGACTCTTTTGAGGTCAGTGTATAAAATGTAGAGCTCGTCGACAGGAACATTTTATACGCTGTAAGTATGCAGCAAACTCTTATCGTTTTCTTAATATGAAAGCTTGAAATTGCAGCGTAATTTTTTTTTTGCACTCGGTGACCTTTGACCTTGGGTGCAAATTAAAGGTCACATGAACTTAAGATTATTGGTGTAGGTCCCAAGTCTTTACGACTTCCGGTTCTTGAGATACAATTTTTCAAAAATTGTTTATATTTTTTCAAGGGAAATAACTCCTTATAAGGGTCAACAACAAAATGATTGTATATGTTAATTAACATTGCCATCTGGTCCTGTACATGTTGCCGTTTTCAAATCGATTCTATCTTAAATACTTTTTGAGAAAAATGTAAAAGAAAGAAATTGCTTCAAGGGGACATAACTCTCATAGGGAATGATGAAATCCTTAGCAGCCTCATATGGTAACACATCATGATGAGATCTAACTATTGTCCAAATAAGGTCATGATATCTTCAAAAACAACGAGGGGGGGGCCATGTCGAAAAAAACCAATAAAAGGGAGATAACTTCTAAAGGGGATGATGAAATCCTACACAGCCTCATCTGGTAATACTTCATGATGAGGTCTACCGATGGTCCATATTTGGTCTTGATAACTCCAATAGAAACAAGGGGAGGCCATGTTAAACAAATGCTGGATGAAAAAAAAAAAAAAAAACAGGAGAAAAACAATAAGGTCTTTCCTCGCGGAGAGGAAAGACCTTAAAAACTAGTATCTCAATTGTTTGTAAAACAATTGAAAGGTCTTTCCTGTAAAAGTGATGTTTTCGTATTGTACTTTGTACGACCTTTCGTTTGATATACGACAAGCACACCTTCTGAAACTTTTCGGTTTTTACACTTAATGACCTCATCCGTCTACATTTTTGAGATCGGAAGTATGATATATGGAACAGAGTAGATGAGCTTTCGTTTGATATGCGACAACACCATGTTCTTGAAAGTTTGATTTTTGCACTTAATAACCCTATCCAACAAATTTTTGGAGGTCGGGAATTTGATATTTCAAATGTACACATCATGACCTTTCATTTGATATACAACAACCCTACCTTAAAAGAACATTTATTTTTTGCACTCAATGACCCCATCCAACCCATTTTTGGGAGACGTCAATTTGAAATTTGAAATGTACGCTTTATGTTCTTTCATTTGATATGCGACAACCTTACCATCTGAGAAATTTGAATGTTTGCACTAAATGACCCCACCCGTCCCCCTGGGATGAAAAGGGGGTTTAAAATTTTCATTTTTAAGTAGAGTACATTTAGACCTTCAATTTGATATATCAGATGACCCCATTTGACAAAGCGCAAAAAATGATGCAATATCAACTATATAAATAGAAGTTATGAAACTTACAAAGTCAATGCAAAACTTGAAAATTTCAAATTGAATTTTTGGCGTTTTTTTCCATGGAATGTTTTTGGTATTTGGTCAAACATATAACTATATTAACCTCTTCAATTTCTAAACATTTTAAGTGGTAAGCTGTTGTTGATTCAGAAATACATGCCGCCGCTCGCAAAATTTCAAACTGGATTATCTCTAAAACGACAATAGATATCTCAAATCTGTTAAATGGTAAATGATCTACAGTTAAAGGACAACATCATAGAAAAAGAATTTGGACAATTTCAAAGTTCACCAAGGTCACAATTAATCATCAAATATATGATGCAATACCAAACTTCAGAACCGGAAGTCGTAGAGATATGGGACTATCACCATTCAACTCAGGACCACTTGACCTTTCAAATATCACAAGGTCAAGGTCATAGTATAATGTGAAGGTCAAGGTGAAATTTCATCATGACCTGACATTGACCTCAAATTGAAGGTCTTGAACTACTGATCAACTTTGCAGTTTATAGTAGGTTGATATCTGTTACCTTTAAAAAGATATACACACAATACTATACTTTTAAGAATCATCCCGTCGTAACTTTTGAACAGACAGTCGGACACTTTTGAGCTCAGTGTATAAAATGTAGAGCTCATAGAGAGGAACATTTTATACGCTGTAAGTTTGCAGCAAACTCTTATCGTTTTCTTAATATGCAAGCTTGAAATTGCAGCGTAAATTTTTTTTGCACTTGGTGACCTTTGACCTTGGGTGCAAATTAAAGGTCACATGAACTTAAGATTATTGGTGTAGGTCCCAAGTCTTTACGACTTCCGGTTCTCGAGATACAATTTTTCAAAAATTGAGTATATTTTTTCAAGGGAAATAACTCCTTATAAGGGTTAACAACAAAATGATTGTATATGTTCATTATCATTGCCATCTGGTCTTGTACATGTTGCCGTTTTCAAATCAATTCTATCTTGAATACTTTTTGAGAAAAATGTAAAAGAAAGAAATTGCTTCAAGGGGACGTAACTCTCATAGGGAATAATGAAATCCTTAGCAGCCTCATATGGTAACACATCATGATGAGATCTAACTGTTGTCCAAATAAGGTCATGATATTTTAAAAAACAACGAGGGGGGGGCATGTCGAAAAAAACCAATAAAAGGGAGATAACTTCTAAAGGGGATGATGAAATCCTACACAGCCTCATCTGGTAATACTTCATGATGAGTTCTACCGATGGTCTATATTTGGTCTTGATAACTCCAATAGAAACGAGGGGAGGCCATGTCAAAGAAATGCTGGATGAAAAAAAAAAAAAAAAAAAAACAGGAGAAAAACAATAAGGTCTTTCCTCGCGGAGAGGAAAGACCTTAACAATAAGGTCTTTCCCAGGTAGGGGAAAGACCTTAAATACTTGTGAATGTCTCTATTATACAATTGTGCGACTGTTTCGTCTGCTAAGTTTTAAAGGCAATTAGTATAAAAAGGAGCTTGTGGTTGAAATAACACGGTTACTAAACACAAGAAAAATCCAGAAAGGTTCAGACAAATTTTTCACTAGTTTTAATAGCAGAAAACACAAAATCAGTCAACTGTGACATGAGAAAAGGAAACGTGGTAAATGGCATCTTTCTCATGAAAAAAATGAAAATTGGTAAGGCGATGAAAAAGAATATGTTTTGCTTGCCTTAACCCTACCTATATACCCATAAAATAGCTGCCTACTCAAAAACTTGTATTGTCCTGATATGATTTTTTTTAATCAGATAGGCATGAAGACTTATAACATTTGACACTTAAATTTCTTTTTGCCTACTATTTCTACTCGTACCTTTGAGTAGGGTTTGAGCAAACCAAAATATTTTTAAGTGTGGTCTGAGTGATTGTTTTGGTTCAGTATAAACTTGAGGTTCAGATGATAATTATGCACTTTTATTCTTAAACGATAACCTATTCTCACATTACAAAATAACTGAGAAATAAAAGTGTGAAGGCCGTATACATCGAAAACGACACTAAAGCATATAATTGCATAGTCGCTTGATATCAAAATAACCAAAAGGCAATTACTTTTTCAACAGCTGAGTCATGTAAATATATGATTCAATGCACATTGTGCCTGTAACGTAGTGTATGTTTTGAGGAAATGTAAGGGGTAATATCTTCAGGCATTTCTTTAATGTATTTATGTTTAATCAAAGAAATCGAAATTGAAATTCAGAAGAAAATGTCAAAAAAGATAAAGGTTGTTACTTTCAGTTTGATTGGACGTCATGTATAAGAACGGTAATATAAGAATGACGATTTGATTATCATTTCTCATTATGATAATTGCATTTCTTTGTTAGTGCAATATCTTAGAGATAAGAAATTAAGCATCAATGAATGTTAATCACAACTACAACCCGAGAATGATCAAGTCGTTATATTCCACACACTACGACCAGGTCACTGACGATAAACTATAGAGGATGGAGCAAGTTGAATTATTTGAGGTATCATAAGGACTAAAAGTAAACATTTGTTTAGTCAAAAATGCAGTGGCGGATCAAAAGGGGGTCCGGGGGTAAGAACTCCCTTTTTTGACAAGCAAAATTTTTGAATTGGGACATATAGTTTTATCCCCCTTTAGTTTTGGGTTGAAAACCCCTCCTCTAAAAATGACAGAATCCGACCCTGGAGATGTTTGAAGTATACGAAATTCTATGTAACCACATATAGACAAACTGATTGATATCGGACAAAACACTTTTTAATACATGTATGCTGAATTTCACATGATATGTCTGATATTTGTACACTACAAGTTGACAATAAAATGACAATGCCAGAAAAAAAACCCAGATAAACAATAGTACACAAAACACAACATATAGAAAGACTGAGCCACAAGAACCCCACTAAAACTTCGGGTGGTCTTCAGCTCCGGAAGGGAAAGCAGATCCTGCTTCACATGTGGCACCGTTGTGATGCTCATGTTAGTACACTGATCTCCGTTAATAGTGAAACAAAGACTGGACCTTTCAGACAGTGTTGAATCACAATCTTGTTCATCTCTTCTCGCTTTTAACTGAATGTTATATTAAAAGTAAACGTAAAATCCTATTTTTGTCATTCTCCGACAGAGTAAAGAATTTCACGCACGCATTTGTGTTTATAAATAGACATCTCTAAATATCATCTATAATGATCTATATTTAGGTTATCATATTCAATATATCTATCTTCAATACACATCTGTCATGTAAATATGGTTATGTAATTGAGTTTTAGATCTTGAATTGATTTATATAAGACCACTGTCCATGTCTTTGTATCCAGTCTGATGAATTACTTGTATATTTCAAATGTGCTTGTACTAGTCTTATACATGATGAATTTATTAATAAGGAAATGACAAGGAGGCACCAGAAACATATTATTAAACCAGTAAACGTCATTGTATTACTGAAACATTAAACACCATTGCACCTGAAGTTATAGTTTCATCAATATATTTAATCAAATAGAAAAACAACAAAAAGTTGTTCAAACAGTAAAATATCTTCTCTAATATTGTTGGCATTTAAAAACATTATTATTTTTCATAGGTCAAACTCATGCAATAGACTGTGTTGAATATGCATTATTTTTTTTATATCAATGGTATCAATAATCTTGAACATGTTCATACTTATAAAGAGTAGGAAACATGAATGACATAAAGGACAATTATATATATGATATAGTATCAGATCTATAATATGAGCATGATACATCAGCATTTCTTTTGAATGCTAGATAGCTGGTATACCACTGGTTTGTGTACCGATAGGCTGTCAACTGGGTTAAAATATTGGTGTTTTTTTTAATGAAATCGCCATAGATGATACTGAACAGATCTAGATCTACAGTAACAGAATAACATCTGATAATCGCATCTTTGCAAACTTTTATCCTGTTCTGAAACAGAATATCCAGTTTCATTATATTATGTATAAGTACCGGGCCACGTCCACTTGTGATCACTTGTATTTTTGTACATCTGATGAGTTAAGCCTTTTTCAACTGATTATTATAGTTCGTTCGTATGTTGTACTGTTATACCACTGTCCCAGGTTAGGGGCAGGGTTGGGATCCTGCTAACATGTTTAACCCCGCCACATTATTTATGTATGTGCCTGTCCCAAGTCAGGAGCCTGTAATTCAGTGGTTTTCGTTTGTTTATGTTACATATTTGTTTTTCGTTCATTTTTTTTACATAAATAAGGCCGTTAGTTTTCTCGTTTGAATTGGCTTACATTGTCTTATCGGGGCCTTTTATAGCTGACTATGCGGTATGGGCTTTGATCATTGTTGAAGGCCGTACGGTGACCTATAGTTGTTAATGTCTGTGTCATTTTGGTCTTTTGTGGATAGCTGTCTCATTGGCAATCATTCCACATCTTCTTTTTAATATAATCTTTTTTTAAAATTTACACAAAGACTAGAACACCGTTATATTCAGTGGCGGATCCAGGAATTTTCATAAGTGTGTGTGTGGGGGGGGGGGGAGGGGGTACTCCGGTCATGTTTCGGTGATTCCCCATTCGGACGTTTGACCTCAGTAGTAACTAGAGATGTATTTGTATTGATCTAAGTAATATATTACCCCACAGTATGTGTCTCCGTTAAAGATTTGTGGTGGGAGTAAGTCTGGAATTCCCGCCTTTTCTCTCATGTAATCTCGTTTTTCCTTGTCCTTACATAGATCTACTTCTTCGTATTTTATTCCTTTTCCCTCAAGAACAAGTTTTATTCTACTTTGCTTGTGGTATATCTAAAACGAGAAATCATACTGATCGAATGTATTCATTGTATTATCACTATAAAACTAATAGCAATCCATGGTAAAGCACGTTTCGCTCACCTAGGTATATTTGCATCCTCAACATTAGACTCTCTGCAGCAATTGTGGACCAAAATATGATTCATGACTTAGATCCTCTTTTTGTTGAACTTGTATTGCTGATAATGTTTCATGTTAATCGTTTTTCTATATTGTTTAAATGAGGGGGCGGGGGCAATCGGGGGTCCGTTAACATGTTAACAACACCTGGATTTTTGCAAAAACGTTTAGCCTAAAATACAGAAGGGTAAACACCTTCATTGATTGAAGACCTATAACCTATGCATATATATATATATATATATACGATGACAACTTACAATTTAATCATTTTAAAAATTTAGTTTCCAAGATAATAGGAAAATCTGCAATCGTTTAAGCAACACTACTTATAAAGAAGTCCTCTGACAGGTTTTACATGTTTTATGTATAAAGATAGTAGGTAGATCTCACCATTCTGATCATGTGTGCCTTATTAGATTTTCTCTATCTATAGTTATTTCAAGATAATAGACTAAACTTTCATTGTACTCCAGTCCTATACCTTCATTTTAAACCATGTCGGTCATGTTGGTCATGTTGTTGGCAGACAGGGTCATCGCACACATTTTTAAACGAGATACTCCAATGATGATTGTGTTCAAGTTTGGTTAAATTTGGCCAAGTACGTAGTGTCAGAGGAGAACTTGATATGTTTGTTAAAGTAAACGGACGACGGACGCCAAGTGAGGACAAAAGCTTATACTGACTCGTTGGTCTTGGTGAACCAATAAAAATGGAAAGGAGAAAAACGGATTATTTTGTGTAGATCCTTTTTGTTCTATAATTTATCAATTCTTTCGTCAAGCGTTTTGTCAGCCTGCAACCGGAAAGATGTGCATGTGCCAACATTCTTACAGAGCGGAAAATGTACTTAAGAACACGCCGGAATTTAAAAAAAAAATGAAATGCTGAAAAAAATCTAACCACTTCAAAGTATTTCGACTTTTTCTTCCGTAATTATCTCAAAGACGAGATATAAATCTAAGTCTTACAACGTTACAAAATACACACATCATGTGCGTAAGACATATGTTTGGCCAAATTTTAACATCAAAGTGTCCTAAATTTAGTTTTATATGTTTTAAATTACAAGATTTTAAGCACACTTATCTTAAAGTTTTGCAACAACATCGTTCAAGGTCAAACATATGTTCTGAACATCAACGATATTATGTATCAATTTTTCGTAAAAAATACTGTTAGTACAAAATTGATAGTTTTACTTTACCGAACGATTATACAATTATACATCAGACGGATTATAAATGAGCTTAAGCGAATTATAAGATTCCCCTTCCAAGTACCCCTTAGATATCAGTGTGAGATGACATACAGATTCATCATGAATGCATTCACATGTGAATATTTTTCATTTCCTAGTTAATAAACAGACTAACTAGCGAAATTTTCTGTACGTCTTATATGACACATCAGAAACAAAAAGATGATTAAAAAGCGGGGGGTGGGTGATGAGATAATTTGGGCATATACTGTATACATTTGCATTTAAAACACATGCAATGACCAATTTTTTAAAGCAAGAATACATTAACACTAGGTTGCCATTTCATCTAAAAATTTCATAACAAATATGAACAAAATAAAAGTTAATCACCCCATTTTTTCAGTTTGATAGAGTTCGGTCTAGTTCGGAATAAATATGTAATACGTATTTGCCTTACATCTTTTCACCAGATATAAAACACAAACGATAAATAACACTGTATTGACCTATGCAAATCGATTAAATAGATAGCCTGCAATAATTTAATAAGGAGTGTGAAAAACAGATAACCATGGAAACCATTTTAGATGAAGTGCTGTGGAAAAACTGAAAACTCAGCTTTTTAACGAAATAATATCATTGAGTATGCATTCAAATCAAAATCATATTGCAATAAATAAATAAACTTACGTCTCTGTTTGTCGTTGTTGAAGTCATGTATATAATCACAGACATTGCTTTAGAAAATGACACACAATAAATATATGAAATCCTATATTACTGAGAAAGTTATCATCAGGATGCTGACTCACATACAGCAGCAATTGGCACATCCCGATGTTATCTGATATCATACTTAATGGATCAGTTCATTCATGTGGAGAAGGGGGGATAATCTTTCACTAATCGAAGGAATTATTCAATGTATGCATCTTTTTTGACACGAAAGCTTACATGATTACTGTACAAATAATTGGTGTCCTTTCGAAGTTTTAAGTTATGGACTAGTTACATGTAGCAAAACAATCCATTTACTGGTGACGTCTGGGACTAATTTATTTATATATTGGTACCAGATGACGTAAAATTTCTCACTTTCAATAGTCGGTAGCAATTTAAGATTTTGTAACAATTTGTTCTGTATTCAATAAATGTTCAATTTGTTTAATTTTTTTTGACATCTTTGATGCCTCTTTTGTAATATTTTTCAAATAGACTCATTGTTGAAGGCCCGAAAGTTACCTATAGCTTTTTAACTTCTGTGTCATTTTGGTCTCTTGTGGAGAGATGTCTCATGGGCAATCATACCACATCTTCTATTTGTATATCAACACTGCCGGGAAAACTATCAGGTGTCTAGTATACCGGTATGTGAAACTGGTGCGAGATATATATGAAAAAAATTAGATTGTTAGTCTGCTAAAAAAACGTATCTTTTAAAAATAAAACTTGAAAATGCAATCCATTCATTCATAAGACTACAATTTTAATTTTCTATTTGGTTTAATTCAAATCTTTTAAGAATAAAACTTGAAAATGTAACCCATGCATTCATAAGACTACAATTTCTCTATTTGGTTTTATTCAAAATGCCATCTTAACTATGAGTTTATGCCGGTTAGCCTTAACTGTTCCATAGTTCAGACCTTAAGTTATCCCCCTCCCCCTAAATAAACCCTTAATTGTTAGTCATCGGGTAAAGGGATTATTTATTTTTTGTCAAAAACTTTAAATAGATTGAAATCAAATTGACATCAAATTGCTATAGTCGTCCTTTCTCTCGAAAAGAGGTATACGTATAGACAATCATGTTGAGTACATTTCGATTGATTGATTGTTAGTTGATTGACGTCCAACGGCAAATATTTCATGCATGGTCAGGAAGTTGGATAGGAATAGAAAGTCAGCCTTGCAACAAGCAACCTATGTAGCTCTTAAATAGTTTTTGCAAGGTTTCTTACCGTACTAAGTGCGTGGCACTCTTGTTTGAATATAGCATGCTATGTTAGTATATGTATAGCAAGCTAAGTGTGTTGATAATAATTTGATAATAATAAATTTAATGAATACGTCGACGGTAGCATAGACATATATATAGTATTGCATATTTTATTCTGAATATAACTATAAACCTAAAAAAAATAGTTCAGCATAAACAAATAGTGATGTAGCACACCATGACACTTTAATTAAATTTAATCAAGACGTATAACTATATGAATTTATTTTTTCTTAAAGCTCTCAACTTAAGGCAACAGGTACGTAAATGGCTTGTCCGGAGATTTTTGAAAGAAATTGTATACATGTAGAACTTTTAAAAAGATAATGAAAAATACAAAAAAATAAGTTGGTAACCGATCTAACTTCGGAGTTCCAGACATTTGAAAATGGTAAAGAAACAACATAAAAACATAGACATAACACCAAAACCAAAAATAAGAAATTTCAAGCTGAACTTATTCTGCAGTTAAAACCAACCCTACGATTTATCTATAAAAATATGATATTATAAGGTGGTTTATCAGACATTGGATGGCATATCACCGACATGTCGGATATATCAGTTGATGATATTGCAGCCTGTGGTATATATCGGATCAAATCGGCAGGGTGTATATCGTAATATTGCAGTAGGTTGTACATGTACATTTGTATATTGACATATGGTATATATTACCAGAGGCGGGTATACCAGACAGGGTAAAACGGCATGTGGTAAATCTTTAGGGTGGAGGGGTATTACTACAGATTTTAAAAATCCCATCTCATTATTCCAATGTTCAGAATGTTTTGGTATACTTTTTGACAGCCATCACATGCAGTAATTATTTCAATAAGGATATTTTAGTTGGCGAATTTCGGTTAAAAAAAAGAATTTGATGCTAATAGTGAGTAGCCAGACATGACTGTTTGACGCCTGACAATTAAGTGTTTTCCTATCCTCCTATTTGCCTTAATGTTACATTCAGGTAATGGTTTTGGGAAAAAGATTAAAAAAAAATCAACTTTAAATTTCGAATGCAATAAAATTTCATGTGATGAAGATGTTAAACTCCTTCAGTGGTGTAACGATAGACTTTGAACGAAATTTTGATAAACATATCTCACAAACTTGTAAAAAAGCTTCAAACCAACTTAATATTCTTAAACGTATTTGCAAATATCTAAACAGGTTGGGACGTCTAACAGCTTACTACTCTTTCATTCTTTCAAGTTTAAATTTGCCGGTAATTTGGCATTTCTGTAGTGAAAAAAATACGCAAACAGAAAAGAACTCTCCGCTTCATATATGATTTTTATAGCGTAAAGATAATAACATCTGTCTGAACTTTTTTTAATGTTTATTTTAGTTTATAACAATTTTTTTATGTTACAAATCATGATGTATTGTGATATGTGTACATGCTATGCTGCCCATCAAGGGCCCTTGATTGGAATAATAAATATTCTGTAAATATTCTGTAAAATATATGAAGACTATAATCAGCTATGAAAATTTACTTTTGATTTACAAAGTTCCATCTTTTAAAATTCACAGACTTAGAACCATTGGAATAGAAACATTTAAAATTGTAAACAAAAAAGTCCTACTTATCATCATGACCTGATAAATATCAAAACTTATCATAATAATTTTAGATTTAAGGATACAACTGATATTCCAAGAGTTAAAACTACAAGATATGGGCTAAAATCATTTCGTTATAGTGCTGCACAGTTATGAAATTAGCTGCCAAACATCATAAGACAGGAAAATTCTCTAACTGAATTTTTCCAATCTATTACAGACATAGAATGGCAGCTCAAGAATGAATGAATGAATGAATTCTTTATTTGAAAAGCAGTAGTTACATGCTATTGTAACACAAACATATTTACATTGTGACACACAATAGCAACAGAGAACAATATAATAAGATATTACGTGAATAGACAAATGATCAACTTATTAGATGTGATCTAATCTGCAAGGCAGATTTTAGATAATTACATAATTTTCCAACTAAAGATCTAGATTTTGTTTGATACAAATACATAAGTTTTGTCACATTTGGTCACGAACAGTAATAGTTTGGTGACTTGAAACTGCAGCCGTACATGTCTATACACAGGACACACTAAAGTAAAATGGTACTCATCTTCAACACTTTTCATATTACAGCAAGTACATAATCTGTTTTCTCTTAGTATATTTGTATAACGCCCCACCTCAACATTTTACTTCATAGTACCACTACGTAGCTTTGTGAAAAAAATGTGAATTATTATTATAATCTACGTAATCTTCAAAACAAAAATCTAATTTTAAAATTCTGTACATAGTAAGTTTCACACAATCCTGTATAGATGCAAAACCAGCTTTGAATATATTGATCTTTTATCATAGTTTTTATTACATCTCATGTCAATGTAATGCATGTAATTAGTGCTTTGTTATTTGAGCTTAGCTTGGCTTTGTGCTTTTATAATAAAACAAGCATTTGTATAGTAATCTAACTATACAAATCTTTGACTAAAATTAGCTCTCTATGATTTTATATTTTATATGCATGAACAGGATTTTTATATTTGCTTATGTCATGTATGTGTTTGATGTTTTTATTCTCTGCTGTAATGAATGTATGTTTGTCTTAATATATGTGTTTTGTTTGCATGTTATTTCGCTTGTGTTTAATGTATTATAATGTCGATTTGAAAAGCTCACTAGAGCTTGTGTTACTTTGTTTTACTATATATCGACAATAAATAAAACTTTGATTTGATTTGTTTTAATATTTTAGAGACACGTTCCTGTACACGCAGAATACTGAGAACGATATAGAGAGAAGTTTTCCTAATGTTGAAGAATTTTGTATTATTTCTACTGTAAAATCACGGTTACACTTTATCCTGATTCCATGTACTCTGAGACTACTATAACTGTGTTATAGTAGTCTTAGATGTACTGTACTATTTGTTTGAACCTAGAATGTTTAATGTAGTTGACGATTCCTGCATTTAGTTAACAATCGATAATGCTGTTTGATTAATGAAGATACTGAATAATTTTTAAATGTGTTTCGGACTCGTGTTCGGATATTTATCATGTATTTAGATCCACCCTTTTGGGAAGACAACTCTTATAACACACGTGTGGAAGGTCAAGGTTATCCCTTGGACGGACCAAATTTTGACTTCAGTAACCTTCACGGCTTCAGCTGTTAAATTCAAAACAGCAAAATGTCATCAAAAGATACAATTCCCACTGGAGTGAAGTTTTTATTTGGAGGTGGAGGAGGGTAAGTTTTTATTCTGAAGTTAATTGTATCTGATTGCACAAGCATAAAAGTTGCATTTCAGAAATGATCACGTTTTAAATGCCGGATCACCGGTACGTATAATTACTGTCAATACTAATGTTCAGAATATCATTTGGATGTCCAATGAGGAAGAACCTTAATGATTCCCCCTAACCCCTGTTTTGTCCCATGTAGAATTTAAAAAAAAAAAATTCAGTTACATTTTTTAAGGTTCATCATAACAAATGGACAAATATGGCCGTATTTTCACCCCAAAAACTACTCTGTGTACAGACTTACCTGTGCTGTTTGGAAAGTTTTAATGCCTAGCATCCACTAGATATATGAAAGTTAAATGCATTTTGTGTTTAAGAAAGATAAACTCTTTCTTAGTTTTTGATGGGCATTTTTTTTTCCTTTCTGCAGAAGGTGTAAAAATAAACAAACACCTGAATTACTTTGATACTGTCCACTCACTGACTCAGATAAACTCTTTAACTCACCTATAGTTGTGAAGATAACTCTTGTCCATGTCAATTAAGGACAATCAAAACAATACAAACCGGTTTTTTACCTGAGGGAGCATCTCATAGTTGTACCACAACTTAGTTAATTTTCACACCTTTTGCATGAAGGAAAAAAAATGCCCATCAAAATCCAAAAGAGATTTTATCTTTCTGAAACACAAAATGCATGCAACTTTATTATATCTAGTGGATGCTAGGCATTAAAACTTTTCCAACTTCACAGGTAAGTCTGTACTCAGAGTAATTTTTGGCATGTAAATACAGCCATATTTGTCCGTTTGTTATGATGAACCTTAAGGTTTATGTGGACCCTATGGCTAAAATGGCCGTATTTTCACCTCAAAATTTACTCTGAGTACAGACAAACCTGTGCACCTGTAAAAAATTCCAGGCATAGCATGCCCTAGATAAATATATTTCAAATATGTTTTATGTTTTAGAAAAATAAAAACTTACCAGGATTTTGCCGTGCACTTTTTTTTCATTCCTCCAGAAGGTGCCAAAATAAACTAAGTTGGGAAACAGGTTTGAGAACTTCCCCACAGGTAATAATTGAAGTGAGCTGTATTGCTTGACATGGACATGAGATGGACAATAGATACCTAACAATAATTGGTCATTTAAACTGTGTACCTGAGTGGACCATATCAAGGTAAACTCAACTGTTTGTTAATTTTATCATCTTCTGCAGGGACGAAAAAAAGTGTACCGCAAAATCCAGTTAATTTATGAATTTTCTAATTCACACAATGCATTTGAATTCTATTTATCTAGGGCATGCTATGCCTTAAAACTTTTTCAGATGCACAGGTTTGCCTGTACTCAGAGTAAATTTTGAGGTGAAAATATGGCCATTTTAGCCATAGGGTCCACATGAACCTTAATGTTTGTTTTCCTTTGAAATTATTGTTATATGTTATAAAGTATTAGTAATAAAGAACACATATATTCAAACAAAAATAACAGGTGGGATGTAGAATAGAATATTGCGCTGAGCGTAGCAAGCTCAATTTTTTTGGGGCCTTTTTTGGGCTATAAAACATAAAATAAGTGTAAAATGCAATAATTTAACGGTTCCTGAAGTTTAAGGGCTTGACATTTTTGATGCCATATTCTCCCCCTAAAATCCAAAACACTTGCCGACTCCAAAGCAAGAAAACAGAAATATACCATTTTTACCATTAAGAATCCTCCATGTCATATTACAGTTCATATAAAGAAAGATACAACATCAAATCAATAACCTCATAGTCAAATGAAATGGGATGACAGATACTTGATTAGAATCATCAATTGCAAACAGTCCATTTGGCAAATTTTTCCACAAGATAAAAAGATCTACCCTAAGAAAAGATTAACGTCAAAGCTGTTGGGCGGAGTCCTTATAGCTCTTAACAACTCGTTTCTAAGCTCTGAAATACCAGAACTGGACACAAACCATGAAATGGTTAACAATAAAACTGTTGGGCGAAGAAGACCTTATAGCCATAAACAAATTGTTTCTAAGCTCTGAATGACCAGAACTGGCCCAAACTGTGAAATGAGTTGGACTAGCTAGAGCTGGGCATGAGTTTTTAAAATGGAAAAAAAATATCTCTGCATATGCTTATACTATAATCTTAAAACATTTGATAAAGAGTGCCTCTCTGGATTTGAAACATCTATCACTAAAACTGGACCAAATGATGCATGCCAACTGATCAGGGGCAATTTCATCCTATTGGGATGAAACTGGTGAAATAAAATCTAAAGATGAGGAACACTACATTCTTGATGACAATGAATTAAAACAATTTGTCAACAAATGGAAGTTTTTAACGACCTTGACTGGCTATACAGCCCTTTCACGGTCAGCAAAAAAATAATTTGTCTATGAATCAACCAGAAAGAAAGAACAATGGACCTACTTATAACCAACTGTCTAAATATTATTGTACATACATGTACATTCATTCAGTTTTATGACAATACATTTGTACTAACATATTTAACAAAATCTTTTCCAGGATGGCAGCCACATTGTTTGTACAACCATTGGATTTAGTGAAAAACAGAATGCAGTTAAGTGGTAAGATTTATAAATAATATTTCAAGCAGGTTTTACTGTTAGAAGTTTCCATTCTATAAATGTGAAAATGAGACTACATTCATGAAATTTAGTATATATCATGTATATATGCTCAAAACAGAATGTGTTTAGATATATATAGAATAATAGGATTAGAATAAAATGGTTTCATAAATGATTGTCAACTTTGTCTCTGAACTCATATGAAAAATTCTTAATGAAAATTCTGATGTTAAGGGTATGCTGACATATAAATAGAACAAAACAAACAAAAATTTGCATATAAAATGAAAAAAAATCTTATTGTCTATATTGTTTTTAAGGTAGGGATATTTTTTAAGCCATCAATTTCAGAAATCACTGGACTGAGTCAGATATAATATTGCCTCAAATTGAGATGATTAAACTTTAAAAAAAAATATCAAATAGGAGGTTTAAAAAATTAAAAAGCTTGGTTTTAAGTAAGAAAAATCACATATTTAAAAACTTTTATTTATGATTTGCAGGTGAAATGGGTAAAACTAAACAATACAAAAATACTGGTGATGCACTAGTAACTATTTTGAGACAGGAAGGTGTGAGAGGAATATATACAGGGTAATTAACAGTTAGTCTAATATTTTTGTATTTTGATAAAATTATAAGCAGTGACCAAGGAATTACACATACATTTATGTGTA
Organism: Mytilus galloprovincialis; assembly: GCA_037788925.1. Taxonomy (NCBI): domain Eukaryota; kingdom Metazoa; phylum Mollusca; class Bivalvia; order Mytilida; family Mytilidae; genus Mytilus; species Mytilus galloprovincialis. The sequence goes on along the minus strand of CM075342.1, from coordinate 43,676,629 downwards.
ATTATTTTTTGGTAACTATAGTAAAACCTGTATAAACCGGCCGGCTATGGGGCTTTGAAAAAGGGCCGGTTTGGACAGTGAGCTGGTATATTCAGGTTTCCGTTTTGACCGGAAGTAAATGAATTCAGACATCCGATATATTGCATGTAAAAGTTCTGTCCAATTGTAAATTATAAACTGATAAATTCAAATACAAAACACAACAACGAAATAACGTATAATTGTTGTTTTGAATCTTCATATTCATTGGTTATAGTACATCTATTTAGGAGATAACTGTATTGTATTTTAAGCTCCGACGGCATCAATTGGGGATTTGATGGTCGCAAATTCAGTTTACTTGCGACACATTAGAACATGTATTTAAAAACTGTCATATGCCGTATGCGCTTGCGCGTACGTTCCATAGAATCAATTGTCAATTGATGCCATGTAGATAAGTGACGTTATCCAATCAAAATGAATGTTACAAACGTTGTTGCATTAGAATTTAATTTATATAAGAAACTGGTTGTTCCTCGAGTTTATAAAAAAATAATTTCACAGTGTTTTACATTTCCTCGTATGTCGTCGTATATCAAATAAACCTCGGTAGCATCAGTCTCAGACTTGTCAATTTCACTTTCACTTCGTTTTTCATTGTTTCCATTTGCATCATAACACTTCCGTTGTTTGGATTGTGATATGAGATTTTCCATTTACTTCCATGATCCGTAACTTGAAACGTTGGTATGGCCAATTAAAAAGCCAGAATATTTTCTAACAAAATTTCATCACTATCGAAATATTGTTGTACAGTGTTCAATACATATTGATTGTTATCATCCGGGTGTTCTTCATTATCAGGGTCATTGGTTAAGGGGTTCACAACAGGGTACCAAGGATTTCAAAAACATGATATAAATATCTTATTCTGCGATTTTGATTTTTTTAAAGCAATTCCTTTTATGCTATCGCGTATGGCCATCTTTGTGACCCAGATCAGAGACTCCGCCCATATCAAGCCATAGTATTTTGTTAAACAGGCTCCTGGTCTGTCATTCTTTAACACCTATGTATGTTTTCTAATGCAATACATAGCTTGAAACTTTAAAAAAACGTTAGTGGATTTAAGAAGTTTCAGAATATGTTCTTGTAGATGTATTTTTGTATTTAAAGGGTCAACCGTTTGACTATCAAATAACATAGAAGTCCGAGTGAAAAAAAGTACATTTTTATAACTGCGATTCCGTTTTCCGCCGTTCGTACGATGTTTCAACAAAATATGGATTCATTTCAGTTGTTGATTTAGTATTGAAAATTTAACTGAATTATCTCCTATTAAATACGGTTTTATATGTTTAATTTGTGTTTCTTTAAGAGGTCAGGTGCTCTTGTTCATTCATAAAATTATCGTTCATTCATACATTTATCGTAAAATCAAAATCACTACACAGGTTAATGCGTAGTGTCAAATGATTACCTGTAATCTAAAAATAGACAAACTTTGTTTGCGCAAATAATTTAGCGGAACGAAACCCTTGTTGAAAACAAATAACAATAAGTTCGTTTTCCTTTTCTGTCAAACTCCGTAATATTTATCGATCACCTTAATAATGAAATGGACCCGTCCAAACGTAGTAGATGCGAAGTCGGTCCAGATGAAGAGATATTTCAATTTGGAATTTTCTAGTTACATAGATTGAAAAAAAGTACGTCTTTTTAAATATCATGATCAAAACTGGGAATGCATAACAAATGTCAGATGAAACCATTATCCTCGTCTTTTCAGTGAACAAGTCTACTACGTTTGTTGACACTCGACGGTCCACCGTGTTAGCAATTTTATTTCACATGTTTTCGAAATATTGAAGATCATTTTTCGCAATGTTTCCTGAAAATTGATAAATGTCAAAGCAACGTAGAGCTGTTTGTTCTTGTTCGTATAATAAAATTGAGAATGGAAATGGGGAATGTGTCAAGGAGACAACAACCCGACCATAGAAAAACATACAACAGCAGAAGGTCACCAACAGGTCTTCAATGCAGCGAAAAATTCCCGCACCCGGAGGCGTCCTTCAACTGGCCCTAAACAATACATCAGTGATAACGATTTAATGTCATGTTTGTCTGTGATGACCCCCCCCCCCCCCCCCCCCCTTTTCGGGATTGCATGAGAATTATAGTTATCTCGTACCCACATGCACTTGTTTCTATCCATAGGAAGGTCGGCTATCCATATAAAACTATTTTGGATAGAAACAAGTGCCTGTGCTCGAACCGCATCAGAAGGACATACATGTATATCAACTGAGCAATAATGTTTGGAACTTAGTTTTAAAAATGATGACAAAGTACCATTATGAAAATATTTTTATTAAGCTGAAATATATATTTATTCTTTACATGTTTATGTCTTGTAAGCTATTTTATTTCTTTCCCGTTTTTTAACATTTGCGTCTGGAAAGTTGAAATGTTTTAACTTAATCATTTGTGTTAATGGTTAAATATAAATTGATAATGAAAATTGTTAAAATTAAATCAATAAAGGAAATTATTGCTCAGTTACAAACACTACCAGGGGATAATCCATGATGATTTCTTTTTGAGTTATATGTTTCAGCACATGTATATTTGACCCCAACTTTAGCCTGGTAAACGTGTTGTCTCCTTGTGAAATATAAAACATATTAAAAATGACTTTCTGCTAAAGTCTTTTATTTATATAAAGTTAAAACCTTCTTACTTCTAACTAGACAACACTCATGTCAGGTTTAATTATTATATATATGTGGATGAAAAATAAAAGTCCCCAAACATTAACATGACAGCAATTGCTTTTACAGCCTTTAAGGCTTTGATTGTATCCAAGTTACAACATAAGTTCAATCCGAGATATATTCGGCGTGTCTTTTCGTTTAATTGACACGTTATAATAAATAATACAGTTCACTACTTTCTAAGACTACTGTACGATTGTAAGTTCACAGTTTAACACCTGGCGAATTGATGACCTTGAAAAGCCATATTGTATAAACAAATATGTTTTGATTGCATATCAATCATTTGAAATTAATAAGACAAACCGGTTTTGACAGGTAATATATATAATTGATTTGATTAAGAGTATTAGGACTGCATCATAAGACCGGAATTTGGAGTACACAGGATCCGGTTTACAAAGGGTATTTTAATAAAGACTTTGAAGGGAAAAAAATGGGACTATAATTTGCGGCCGGAATGAACAGGAATCCGATTTATTCAGGGTCCTGTTTACTCAGGTTTGACTGTATATGATTTCCTGAAAAAATATTAGAATTGTTGGTGATATTATGGATTGGTATTTTACATCCAATTGAAACCATGATCATCAGACTCAATATTTTTACTGAATCGTCAAATTTTAAATGTTTTTGAAAGAAGAGCAAATATTTGAATTTTTGGAAATTAATGAAAAAGAGTGATAAGAAGCTATTTATGTACGATGTAATCTTGTCTTGAATTTCTGGTTTCTCTGAGTCTCTTGTTATACATGTTATAAGGTACAAATTAAAGATTGGTTGAAAATATGTTTTTGTTTTTTATTCGGTAAATTTTTCAAGATTAATGCTAACTGGATTATGTTAAGTCTTAATTTGCATATTCTAAAAACAAGAAAAAAAGGTAGGTTGTTTCTGTTTCCCTGAAATATGTTTCATTCAGTAATAGAGATGTAATAAAGATCCTTTAAAACATCTTAAAAACTGAACTTTTTAGAAAAAGCATTCTTACTAAAATTAAGCATATTGTGTATTATGAAACAATATTAAATTTAAAGATATTTGTTTTGTGTATTTTACATGTAGGATTGTTGCATATCATTATTTGAATGTTTCAGTCTTTCAGCTGGACTGTTGAGACAGGCAACATACACAACAACTCGACTGGGGGTCTACATGAATATATTTGATTATGTATCAAAATCAAGGTAAGTCTTCATTATAATTTGAATTAATATATACATGTATACTATGTTTGAGAGAAGATGAATACTGTTTATGAAAAATGATACTGTAAATTCAGAACTTATTGCGTGCATTTATTATTACAATTTTGTCATTTTGGTGACATCTACTGAACATATGAGATGAAAATGAGTGATAGAAATATGAGTGATTGATATGACCATCAATTTTCTTATCTGTACTATTAACATTTGTAAGATGTTGAATGATAAACACCATTCAAGTATTAATGATGACAAATATAATGAATTTGGTGAAGTATGAATTGCATTTGTTTTTTTAACCATATTTAAACAAATTGTTTCAAATCATCAAAATGCAACATGTTTGTCAGAACTGGATGATTGTATTTTTCAGAGAGGGCAAGCCTCCAAATGCATTTCAAAAGTTGTTTATGGGGTGTACTGCTGGTGGTATAGGAGCCTTTGTAGGAACACCAGCAGAAGTTTGTCTCATTAGAATGACAGCTGATGGAAGGTAAAAAAGAGGAAGTTAAAAATCTAAGGAACCAAACTGTACCAAGGAAATCCATAAAAGGGGATAGCCTATGACTAAATAAAGATTTCACAGTATCTATAGATTTTATTCGCATTTCTTTGTGTTCAGATTGATATTTTCATTTCAATGGCTACGTATATACAACTTATTATCAAAGAATTACATTTAATATTTTTGGCTTATTTGCATATATGATATTTTGGGATACATATAAACAAGATGTAAATTGGATGTCATCAATTATAGGGCACCCTAATGCTTAAAGAATATGTGAGTGTAACCCTTATATATTTTTTAAATTGACAGTTGAGCACTTTTACAAAAACTATTTTACAGATTACCTATTGACCAAAGAAGAGGTTACACTGGAGTATTTAATGCTATATCTAGGATTATTTCAGAAGAAGGAATTTTAACTATGTGGAGGGTAAGATTAAACACTACACAAGGGTTTTCCCTGGATAATTTTTCATTTTAGCCACCACTTTTGCAAGAATTATATTTTGCCAACTAACATAAAGATAAATTTGTTTAGAATTTTCCTTCTTAATTTCTAACCAGGAAAAAATAAGTTTGCAGCATTGCTATTTCATTTACTTTAATTCTACATATCAGTTTTATAATCTACATTGTTATAAATAAACTCTCAAATACATCTGTAGTACACAAAATTTTTCAAATAGAAATGTACTAAAGTCAGGTCACTCTGACCATTGACTCCTACGATAGTTAAACCTTGTCAATCAGTTTAAACCATAATATGTTAATTTCTACAGGGATGGCAGCCCACTGTTGCAAGAGCTATGGTAGTTAATGCAGCACAGTTAGCATCATATTCTCAAGCTAAAGAAGAATTAAAGAAGACAGGTACAATAGATTAAAAGAAATTTTTCGGTTGTAATTAAGTATTTTAACATAAAACTGTACAATACTTTATTTAAATGCACCTATTTAGATCACATGCATGATGGTCAGTAGATTTAGTTTTGACTCCCTCAATTTGTTTATTGACTGGAAAGTTTTGGCATAGGATACATAAAAACAAGGATTGCACAAATAACTGTGTCTCTTTAGAAACATGAAAAACCATTTTAGTTTCATTCTTCTAAATGCGACTCATTCCTGTCTTTTTATGAGACTTAGGCAAGAAATTTTGGGACAGCAGCATCAATTTTTATACGACCGCAAAAATTAAAAAATTTTTGGTTGTATATTGGTTACACGTCGTCAGCATCGTCCGAAGACGGAGGGCTTCCAGATAATAACTTTGGAATAAGTAAATAAAAATCAATAAAATTTTAACGCAATGTTTGTAACCACAAAAGAAAGCTTGGGATTGATTTTGGGGGTTATGGTCCCAACTGTTTAGAAATTTGGGGTCCAAAGGGGCCGAAAACCAAGTATTTATCTAGTTTCAGGACAATAAGTTGTGTATAAGTATTTCAATTGCTCTGATATTGTACCACAATGTTCATACCATAAAGTAGAAGGTTGAGATTTATTTTAAGGGTTTTGGGGCAAACAGTCTAGAAATGAAGGGCCAAAAAGGGGCCAAAAACAAGCGTTTTTGTAGTTTCGGGACAATAACTTATGTATAACTGTATGGATCTCTCTGACATTGTACCACAAGGTTCCATATAACGAAGGGAACGCTTTGATATAGTTTGTGATTAATATCCGTGAACATTTAGGAATAAGGGGCCAAAAAGGGCCAAAAAAAGCATTTTTCTAGATTACAGGCAGTAACTTGGGTTTAAGTAAATGGATTTCTCTGAAATTATGCTACATGTACAAGGTTTCTTACTGCAAAGGAAAGGCTGGAATTGAGTTTTGGGGTTCTTGCTCCAATGTGGGAGGGAGGTTTCAATAAGTGAGGGGTCAAAAAAGGGGCCCAAATAAGCATTTTTGTAGTTTTCAGTCAATAACTTTTGTTTAAGTGTATAAATCTCCCTGAAATTATACCACAAGTTTCCATACTACAAAGGGATGGTGTTGGGGGTTATGGGTTATGACAGTATTGTGCAATAGATTTGTTAGATCTTTGACCACATTTATATTGTGACAAAAACCTATATTATGTCAAAAATTTGATCACAATCCAAATTCAGACAGTTATCAAGCTTGAATATTGTGACCAAATTTGCCCCAACTGTTTAGGGTTCATCCACTGCAGTCGTATAAAGCTGCACCCTGCAGAGCACTTGGTTTAGTATGTGATAGAGTCAGTTCAAGATGATATTTGGTATGCAGTTTATATTAAGCATTGGCAAATTTCATTTCCATGGAGATAATATGGCCCCACCCCTTCATCATGGTTAAAAGACTTTGACCAAGTCAGGAGCCTATATCCTTTGTTAGTCTTGTATGATTTTTAATTTTAGTTTCTTTTATATATTTCTGAGTTTATTATGTCGTACATTATCACTTAACTAGTACACATTTTGTTTAGGGGCCAGCTGAAGCACGCCTCAGTGTGTGGGATTTTCTTGCTGTATTGAAGACCCATTGGTGGCCTTTCGGTGTTTTCTGCGCTTTGAAGTTTGTTGTCTCTTTGAATTATTCTCCTTTTCCATTCTCAATTTTATTTAAAACTCTTGTATAGTTTAAAGGTAACCATATATGATAAGTCTATGGTATTTGGTTTGCAGTTGTAGAACTATTGTGTTTTTCATTTCCATGAATTTTATGGCTATGCATATTCAATCATGGATCATTTACTTTGTTTGTTTTGCATAATTCACTTATTAAGGTATTGAGATTTATTTTCAACATTTGCATTCTTCTTCTAAAATTACATATAGGCAACACTTATTGTTGTATCAACAGTTTTTTCTGTCCCTTGAGGGGAGTCCAAAAAATACTAGTGTCTGCCCAGTCTTGTTAGCCGTCTCATGTGAATAGTTCTTGCCAAATTTTTATGAAACTTATGTCATAGATATGAGATGTGGTATGAGTGCCAATGAGACAACTCACCATCCATGTAATAACTTGTAAAAGTAAACCATTACAGTCATCAACACAGAGCCTTGGGTGACACAGAACAGCAAGCTATAGAGGGCCCCAAAAATGACTAGTGTAAAACCATTCAACCATGAAAACCAATGGTCTAATCTATATAAAAAACGAGAAACATATATAAACCACATCAACAAATGACATCTACTAAACATCATATTCCTGACATAAGACAGGTGCAAACAAATGCAGCAGTTTATATCAGCAATGTCTGGGAGGAGTTTGAAAATCAGTGCTGATCAATTATTTTTTTCAAGTTATGCCCCTTGTAAATATCAAATATATGAAAAATTATCTTATGAGTGCTCTGATATGTACAATTCTTGCCAGATATTTAGGAAACTCATACTTTAGGTTTATATTATTTTTAGCTCACCTGGCCCGAAGGGCCAAGTGAGCTTTTCTCATCACTTGGCGTCCGTCGTCTGTCGTCGTCCGTCGTCGTCCGTCGTCGTCCGTCGTCGTCGTCCGTCGTCGTTAACTTTTACAAAAATCTTCTCCTCTGAAACTACTGGGCCAAATCAAACCAAACTTGGCCACAATCATCATTGGGGTATCTAGTTTAAAAAATGTGTGGCGTGACCCGGTCAACCAACCAAGATGGCCGCCACGGCTAAAAATAGAACATAGGGGTAAAATGCAGTTTTTGGCTTATAACTCAAAAACCAAAGCATTTAGAGCAAATCTGACTTGGGGTAAAAATGTTTATCAGGTCAAGATCTATCTGCCCTGAAATTTTCAGATGAATCGGTCAATCGGTTGTTGGGTTGCTGCCCCTGAATTGGTAATTTTGAAGAAATTTTGCTGTTTTTGGTTATTATCTTGAATATTATTATAGTTAGAGATAAACTGTAAACAGCAATAATGTTCAGCAAAGTAAGATCTACAAATAAGTCAACATGACCGAAATGGTCAGTTGACCCGTTTAGGAGTTATTGCCCTTTATAGTCAATTTTTAACCATTTTTCGTTAATTAAAGTAATCTTTTACAAAAATCTTCTCCTCTGAAACTACTTGGCCAAATTAATCCAAACTTGGCCGCAATCATCTTTGGGGTATCTAGTTTAAAAAATGTGTGGCGTGACCTGGTCAACCAACCAAGATGGCCGCCACGGCTAAAAATATAACAAAGGGGTAAAATGCAGTTTTTGGCTTATAACTCAAAAACCAAAGCATTTTGAGGAAATCTGACATGGGATAAAAATGTTTATCAGGTCAAGATCTATCTGCCCTAAAATTTTCAGATGAATCGGTCAATCGGTTGTTGGGTTGCTGCCCCTGAATTGGTAATTTTGAGGAAATTTTGCTGTTTTTGGTTATTATCTTGAATATTATTATAGATAGAGATAAACTGTAAACAGCAATAATGTTCAGCAAAGTAAGATCTACAAATAAGTCAACATGACCAAAATGGTCAGTTGACCCGTTTAGGAGTTATTGCCCTTTATAGTCAATTTTTAACCATTTTTCGTAAATTAAAGTAATCTTTTACAAAAATCTTCTCCTCTGAAACTACTTGGCCAAATTAATCCAAACTTGGCCACAATCATCTTTGGGGTATCTAGTTTAAAAAATGTGTGGCGTGACCTGGTCAACCAACCAAGATGGCCGCCACCGCTAAAAATAGAACATAGGGGTAAAATGCAGTTTTTGGCTTATAACTCAAAAACCAAAGCATTTTGAGGAAATCTGACATGGGATAAAAATGTTTATCAGGTCAAGAACTATCTGCCCTGAAATTTTCAGATGAATCGGTCAATCGGTTGTTGGGTTGCTGCCCCTGAATTGGTAATTTTGAAGAAATTTTGCTGTTTTTGGTTATTATCTTGAATATTATTATAGTTAGAGATAAACTGTAAACAGCAATAATGTTCAGCAAAGTAAGATCTACAAATAAGTCAACATGACCTAAATGGTCAATTGACCCCTTAAGGAGTTATTGCCCTTTATAGTCAATTTTTAACAATTTTCATTAATTTGGTAAATTTATGTAAATTTTTACCAAATATAGTTCTCTGTTACTAATGGGCAAAGTTCATGATAGATATAATTGTAAGAAGCAAAATCGTTCAGTAAAGTAAGAACTTCAAACACATCACCATCACCAAAATACAATTTTGTCATGAATCCATTTGTGTCCTTTGTTTAATATGCACATAGACCAAGGTGAGCGACACAGGCTCTTTAGAGCCTCTAGTTTATAATGTTGGAAATATTGATTGTTTGGAAAATTGCATTGTTAGCACTATCATATGTTCAATTCTTACCTGAATTTTATGAAAGTTTTATCAAAGGTTTATATAAGCAATGTCTTTGACACCTATAATAAGTTCTGAACAAATATTTTTAATGAGTTATGCCCCTTGGGAATATTCATTATAATGGAAATCCCATTTATTTGCCCTTGAGCCATAATTTTGCTAAGATATTACAATGTAATATAAAGTATTAAAAAAGATTTAAAAAAAAAAGAAAAAGAAATGTTTTTTTTTTTTTTTATAGTTATTGCCTATGTTCTTTGGATAGATAAAAGATGTATTGCAGGAGGGCATTGGAACTCTGTTCTTTTATTAAAATGAAGAAGATCTTATTTGTTGATGCTTCACTTACTTTATTTGAAAATCCTATACTGAATACAGTTGAATATAGTATCTGTGTATGATTGTGATAGATCTAAGAAATACCAAGTATGTTTCTGTTATTTGTTTGCTATATTATATATAATGCCAATATATTTTCAGGATATTTTGGAGAGGGTATTTTCTTACATTTTGTCTCCAGTATGTTTAGTGGTTTAGTTACAACTATTGCATCAATGCCAACAGATATTGCAAAGACAAGGTAAAGTACTATTTTCCACCTTAATAAGGGTCTGGATGTGGTTTATGTAAAAAAAAAAAAAATAATGGGAGAAAAAATAAAGAACTGAAAAATAAGGGAAATAAATAAAGAATAGAAAATAATGGCAAAAAATTCATACCCTACTTTATGATAGAGGATTTTTTTTTTAATTTTCAATTGCTTTATACAAAATCATTAATAATTAGTGTGTACAATTAATTGCTTTAATCCGTAGCTTTATCCAGTTAAACATAAAATAAATAAAGGGGAAAATACATACTCCCACATACTCTGAATGAGAGCTTGACATATTATATATCAAATTGTCTATTGTTGAAAGCTGTTGTTGCCCTTGGGTGTTTTTTTTTAATTATATTTGATGTCAGATTGCTGCCCTCATTGCTGTTCAACTACTAACTTAATTGGCCTTTTTAAATCTTTTAATTTGAAAATTGAAAAAAAATATGTAGATGGTACTATTGGAAATAACTTCAGTAGGGCATAAGCTGTAAGAATATATGATATGCATAGCTCATTCATTATATATTTATGATCATGCGAAAATAAAAGATGCTTCTGGAAAATGATTTTTTTTTAAAAGGTTCAATAGTTCTACAAATGGGAGAATCTTTTATTTATACATGTACAATAAATGCAGTTATTGAAAAACAGAATGAGGGTGAACCATTTATTTGGATTTGAGCCGAGCTCCCCATTTGCTACATGTACACATATAAAAATATGAAACTGCTAAGAAATGTATGTTGTTTAAATTATCTGTGATCTGTCAAGAAATTGGAATACTTCTTTCTCATTATTCTTTAATTTCACAGCAGATTGGTATAGATATTAAAAATATTATTCTCTATATTCAATTTCCTATACTATTAATATTTATCATTTTTGGCTTTTTATACTTCAGAGTACAGAACATGAAGATTATTGATGGAAAACCAGAGTATAAGAATGCTTTGGTATGTCATACATTGTATATTAATCTAACAGAATAAAGAAATTTCATTTTTAAAGAATAGTAAAAACTATAAACCTTACCTTAAAGAGGCAATTGAAGTTTAGCTTGGTTTAATATGTAGGTATAGGATTGGAAAATAAGATTGAGAATGGGAATGGTGAACGTATCAAAAGAGAGCCGTGGTGTAGTGGTTAGTGCATCGGACTACTAACACAAAGGTTCCTGGTTCGATTCCCGTTTGGGATGAAAATTTCAGGAACTCAATTTTCGGCTCTCCCTTGACACCATCTGCGAGTATGGTCTTGAGGAAACGATGATAGTCCGTCGGAAGGGGACGATAAATGGCTGACCCGTGTTAAGAGAGAGCCATATCTCTTGCACGTTAAAGACATCCTTGTAGATTTCGAAAAAGAGTAGGCTAATGCCGCTACAAGGCAGCACTCGCACCTGCAAAGTGGAAAGGGATTTATATAAGTTGCAAAACTTGTTTCCCAATCCGCTATAAATAAATATGTTTAAACTAAACGTATCAAAAAATCATCAACCTGCACAATGGACAGAAAATGGCCAAAAGCCACCAATGGGTCTTCAACACAGAGAAAAAATCCAGCTCCCAGAGGTGGGCTTCAGCTGAACTCTAAACAAAATGTGTACTAGTTCAGTGATATAAATGGACATCACACTAAACTTCACAACATATAAATGCAATAATTCCTTCAATCACAATAATGAATCTGCCATTTATAATATTATTCTATGTTAAAAAAACACACAAAAAATACATTCATTTCTGTTTTTACAATCTATATAAATCAATTTTTTGGAAAATTGACGCTTTCAGCGGCATGTTTCTGATACTAGTGAACTGAACTTCCATTACATTTCTCTGCCTACCGCACTTGGTTCGTATTTACTTTCCATTACATTTCTCCGTCTACCGCGCTTGGTTTCGTATTTACTATTTCTCATACAAACTGGAATTTGCTTGTATTATCATCTTTGTGTAGTAATCAACTGGGAACCAGTTTACATACCTCCGGTCCTTCTTATTACCAAAAAGATCGAACTGTACCAACCAATGTTGTTAATATACTCATAAATCTATTTTTATAACTTTATTGATTATGTGAAGTAAAATTAAAACATTGTTAAAACATTAAAGATATATAATTAATCGGGGAAAACTTGATAGTCTTTTCTTTTTACAAACAATTGCCTTTTTTATAAGAAAATATAATGTGTCCGTGTTGGTCCACTTTCTACTGGTTATAAGACAGATCGAAGTACCGGAAATCCGACTCAATCTTTGTTTACAAAGTTACAACAGTAGAGTCTGTAACAGACTGTATCTGTATGAAATGTGAATAAATTGTCGATATCGATGCTGGCTTTAATACAACGGTTTTATTGGCGGGGCGGGAGAACAGATTTGAAGCTCTCTACGTTTGATGCGTGCACAATAGTGTCGTCTAGCTGATTCGGCGCGATTACTGTCTTACAGAATAATCTAGTCAAATCGACACTTGGTTAAATCGACACCTGGTCAATTCGGCACCCGGTATAGTCAAATTGGCACCTGGTTAAATCGGCACTTGATAAAGTCAATTCGGCACCCATGTTAGATTTGTTTCAAATATATTTTTAACAGTATTTTTAGCAAAAACAGTAGAAATACGAGTGGGTTGTCAAGAAATTTTACAGTTTTTACCCAAGAAGAGTTAGATAAGGAAGGGGTTGGCCAGAAATATTACCTTAATTTTATCATGTTTATTCACATTTTTAAGGGTTGAATTATTTATATATATTATTGGTTGCCTTATTGATTTTAAATAGGTGCCGATTTGACTAGATGTAGATTTAACCAGGTAAGGTGCCGATTTGACCAGGTGCCGATTTGACTTTTACCCTATTATTAAGGCCCTAAAGTGAGTTTGAATATTGTAAGGTGTTTTACTTGGCGGAATGTCAATACACTCACAGTAAGTTATTCTTTACTTGCTTTTCCACAATAATTGTTGCATGGTATTCTTTGAATTTCTCGGCAGATATGGTTCTTTTCGGACATGCTTTTAAGAGGAATTTGTCTGGTTCAATAGCGTGAATCAGCCCCTCGACTTCTTTGTACATAAATACTAACTTTGGCTTCAAAGCCTTGTTCGTCCTTGTCTGGAGATCTTGTTGTAGTTCCAGTTTGGCGAGCATTTTGGAGACTTATCCATCCTCTTTTGACTTTTAATCTCTGGTGATAAATTTTGCCGCTTGACATGTTTATTTTTGTTACCAAGTAGGGGTCGCATACATATTAAATTATGAGATCAATTTCTAAGGGTCTAGTTTATTATCCAATCTGACACAAATTTCAATAACTGGTATGCCGCCCAAGATGAATATATGGTGACCCTCTATAACAGCATAATTACTTGGAATTGTGTTTAATACCATGATGGTTCAATGCCATAAACTTAAATGGAGACAGAATTTAACATGAAAGATTGTGGATTAGTGTAAAATAAAAAAACTAGCTTACTATGATATATGGTTAAAGAATGAATATCAAATTATATGGGTCATGGGCAGAGTTGTTATAAAATATCAATATGGCAGAGAAGTGGTTTCAAGTTTCATATAAAGGGACCTGAGTGACATGAAATAAAAAAATCAAAGGAGTATCGCTATTTGTCTAATCTTCAATGTGAAATAAAACAAGTATAACAATATTGTGTAAATCTACAGAAATAGAATTTGCTTCAAGTAACAGAAATAACTACATTTGTGTATGTCACTAGTAACTTATTTAATGAGTATGTGGGTAATTAGTCCTATAACATATGACCTCAGGAGCATCAGTGGCGGATCCAGGGGGAGGGGGGTTCCGGGGGTTGGAACCCCCCTTTTTTTTACCGATCAATGTATTTGAATGGGAGCATATAGTTGGACCCCCCTTTTACTCTATGTTGGGAACCCCCCTTTTTAAAATGGCTGGATCCGCCACTGAGCATTATTTACTATTTCTATTTACTGTTTTGATAATTTGTTTTTACTATCAATGTGTCACACTCTGCATTCAAAAATTTAAAAAAAAAATGAAAATATCAGTATAAAAACGTTAAAAATTGAATAAGAATGCGAAGTCATATGTTATAGGACTAGTGAGGTATAAGAGCTTATTACAACAGGCTCTTCATAATCATTTGGTTTGAAAGGATACTACATGTAGTAGTCTGTATTCTTGATTTAGAAAAATGTAATTGCAAGAAAAAAAAAATACACATTACTTAGAATACTTTAGATCATTCAGGTAGTCTTTATTTAGTACGTACAAAAGAACAGCCAGTAGTCATTGGATATTGTAGATCATAATATAAATAGTCTTGACCTATTTATTAGTACAAAAGAACAGATAGTAAGGCCAAATAAAAATATATGTGTGGTTCCAGTAACCCTACCGTCCCTACTTTTTCGGCTTAAAAATAGCCTACCCTAAAGATTTTATTGTCATTTTTCATTAAGCACTGTTAAAGTCAGAATGTTGCTCCCATAGACTCAATGTAAAAATAAAATAAAAAGAAATCCCTACCTACCTACCCTAACTTTTTTATACGACCGCAAAAATTTTAATTTTTCGTCGTATACTGCTATCACGTTGGCGTCGTCGTCGTCGTCCTGCGTCGTCGTCGTCGTCGTCCGTCGTCGTCCGAATACTTTTAGTTTTCGCACTCTAACTTTAGTAAAAGTGAATAGAAATCAATGAAATTTTAACACAAGGTTTATGACCACAAAAGGAAGGTTGGGATTGATTTTGGGAGTTTTGGTCCCAACATTTTAGGAATTAGGGGCCAAAAAGGGCCCAAATAAGCATTTTCTTGGTTTTCGCACTATAACTTTAGTTTAAGTAAATAGAAATCTATGAAATTTTGACACAAGGTTTATGACCACAAAAGGAAGGTTGGGATTGATTTTGGGAGTTTTGGTTCCTACAGTTTAGGAATTAGGGGCCAAAAAAGGGCCGAAATAAGCATTATTCTTGGTTTTCGCACAATAACTTTAGTATAAGTAAATAGAAATCTATGAAATTTAAACACAAGGTTTATGACCATAAAGGGAAGGTTGGGTTTGATTTTGGGAGTTTTGGTCCCAACAGTTTAGGAATAAGGGGCCCAAAGGATCCAAAATTGAACTTTGTTTGATTTCATCAAAAATTGATCAAAAATTGAGGGGTTCTTTGATATGCTGAATCTAACTGTGTATGTAGATTCTTAATTTTTGGTCCCGTTTTCAAATTGGTCTACATTAAGGTCCAAAGGGTCCAAAATTAAACTTAGTTTGATTTTAACAAAAATTGAATCCTTGGGGTTCTTTGATATGCTGAATCTAAAAATGTACTCAGATTTTTTATTATTGGCCCAGTTTTCAAGTTGGTTCAAATCGGGGTCCAAAATTAAACTTTTGTTTTAATTCATCAAAAATTGAATAATTGGGGTTCTTTGATATGCCAAATCTAACTGTGTATGTAGATTCTTAAATTTTGGTCCCGTTATCAAATTGGTCTACATTAAAGTCCAAAGGGTCCAAAATTAAACTAAGTTTGATTTTAACAAAAATTGAATTCTTGGGCTTTTTTGATATGCTGAATCTAAACATGTACTTAGATTTTTAGCTCACCTGGCCCGAAGGGCCAAGTGAGCTTTTCTCACCACTTGGCGTCCGTCGTCCGTCGTCGTCGTCCGTCGTCCGTCGTCGTCGTCCGTCGTCGTCGTCGTTAACAATTTACATTTTGAACTTCTTCTAGAGAACCACTGAATGGAATGGAACCAAACATGGCATGAATGTTCCTTATGAGGTGCTGACCAAGTGTTGTTACTTTGTAGCCGATCCATCATCCAAGATGGCCGCCAGCGGGGGACTTAGTTTAACATAGGACGCTATGGGAAATGCATACAAATGACTTCTTTAAGAGAACCACTGAATGGAATGAATCCAAACATGGCATGAATGTTCCTTATGAGGTGCTGACCAAGTGTTGTTACTTTGTTGCCGATCCATCATCCAAGATGGCCGCCAGCCGGGGACTTAGTTTAACATAGGACCCTATGGGAAATGCATACAAATGACTTCTTTTAGAGAACCACTGAATGGAATAAAACCAAACATAGCATGAATGTTCCTTATGGGGTGCTGACCAAGTGTTGTTACTTTGTAGCCGATCCATCATCCAAGATGGCCGTAAGCGGGGGACTTAGTTTAACATAGGACCCTATGGGAAATGCATACAAATGACTTCTTTTAGAGAACCACTGAATGGAATGAAACCAAACATGGCATGAATGTTCCTTATGAGGTGCTGACCAAGTGTTGTTACTTTGTTGCTGATCCATCATCCAAGATGGCCACCAGCGGGGGACTTAGTTTAACATAGGACCCTATGGGAAATGCATACAAATGACTTCTTTAAGAGAACCACTGAATGGAATAAAACCAAACATAGCATGAATGTTCCTTATGGGGTGCTAACCAAGTGTTGTTACTTTGTAGCCGATCCTTCATCCAAGATGGCCGCCAGCGGGGGACTTAGTTTAACATAGGACCCTATGGGAAATGCATACAAATGACTTCTTCTAGAGAACCACTAAATGGAATTAAACCAAACATAGCATGAATGTTCCTTATGGAGTGCTGACCAAGTGTTGTTACTTTGTAGCTGATCCATTATCCAAGATGGCTGCCAGCGGGGGACTTAGTTTAACATAGGACCCTATTGGAAATGCATACAAATCACTTCTTCTAGTGAACCACTGAATGGAATGAAACCAAACATGGCATGAATGTTCCTTATGTGGTGCTGACCAAGTGTTGTTACTTTGTAGCCAATCCATCATCCAAGATGGCCGCCAGCGTGGGACTTAGTTTAACATAGGACCCTATGGGAAATGCATACAAATGACTTCTTTTAGAGAACCACTGAATGGAATGAAATCAAACATGGCATGAATGTTCCTAATGCGGTGCTGACAAGTGTTGTTACTTTGTAGCCGATCCATTATCCAAGATTGCCGCCAGCGGGGGACTTAGTTTAACATAGGACCCTATGGGAAATGCATACAAATGACTTCTTTTAGAGAACCACTGAATGGAATAAAACCAAACATTGCATGAATGTTCCTTATGAGGTGCTGACCAAGTGTTGTTACTTTGTAGCCGATCCATCATCCAAGATGGCCGCCAGCAGGGGGACTTAGCTAACATAGGACCCTATGGGAAATGCATACAAATGACTTCTTTTAGAGAACCACTGAATGGAATAAAACCAAACATGGCATGAATGTTCCTTATAAGGTGCTGACGAAGTGTTGTTACTTTGTAGCCGATCCGTCATCCAAGATGGCCGCCAGTGGGGGACTTTTGAATGAAATTAAACATGTTCCTTTCCTTATAAATGAGGTTGTGTTGTCACTTTTAGCCAAATTTTATAATTTTTTATATGATTTCAAAAACCCAAGTAGAATCAGGTGAGCGATACAGGCTCTTGAGAGCCTCTAGTTGATTATGGGCCCAGTTTTCAAGTTGGTTCAAATCAGGATGCAAAATTATTATATTAAGTTTTGTGCAATAGCAAGAAATTTTCAATTGCACAGTATTCACCAATAGCAAGAAATCTTCAATTGCACAGTATTGTGCAATAGCAAGAAATTTTCAATTGCACAGTATTGCGCAATAACAAGAAATCTTCAATTGCACAGTATTGTGCAATAGCAAATATTTTCAATTACTCAGTATTGCGCAATAGCAAGAAATATCTACTTGCAATTTCAATTGGAGTTATCTTTCTTTGTCCAGAATAGTCGTTAAATCAACTTAAATTTTTTGTTTTATACAATACAGATATATAATTAATATTTCAATTGGAGTTATCTTTCTTTGTCCAGAATAGTAGTTGAATCAACTTAAATCATTGTTTTATACAATATACAATGTATATTCACTTTTTCTACCAACTGATAAATTAAAACAATCTTTACCATTCAGTGATAACAAGCACTTTATTTTACATTTTAATATTTTATGATGTATTTAAATGAGTAGTTATTGTTGCAAACTCCATTAGAAATTTGAATTGAGATCAGTTTTGGAAAAAGGGAAAGGGGGATGTGAAAACAAATGGGGGTGGGGGGTTAAATTTTTCTCATTTCAGATTGCATAAATAAAAAGAAAATTTCTTCAAACATTTTTTTGAGAGGATTAATATTCAACAGTATAGTGAATTGCTCAAAGGCAAAAAAAATATTTTAAGTTCATTAGACTACATTCATTCTGTGTCAGAAACCTATGCTGTGTCAACTATTTAATCACAATCCAAATTTAGAGCTGAATCCAGCTTGAATGTTGTGTCCATACTTGCCCCAACCGTTCAGGGTTCAACCTCTGCGGTCGTATAAAGCTGCGCCCTGCGGAGCATCTGGTTTCAGATGTAACTGGAACCACACATACTTTTTTAGTTGGCCTAATCATTGGATATTGTATATCATTCCAGTATTCTTGACCTATTTATCTGTACAAAGAAAAACCAGACAGTAGTCATTAGATATTGTAGATCATTCAGGTAGTCTTGACCTATTTATTTGTACAAAAAAAAACCAGCCAGTAGTCATTGGATACTGTAGATCATTTAGGTAGTCTTGACTTTTGACCTATTCATTTGTATTAAAAAAAACCAGTCAGTTGTCATCTTCACTTCACACACTCATATACAAATATCAATTATATTATTATTACGAGACATGTTGCAATGTTCAACTTATTACAGTATGTGAAAATCAAGACTTGCATAAAAAATATCCCAATATATGAGGCAGTGGCGTCATTTTTCCTCAGAGCTTTCAGCTCTTTGATTAAATTTTAACATTAAATTCATCCTGACATATGAAGAAACCTACAAGATTCTTGTTTTGCCCAAATTCTACTTTTTCAGATGCTTTTATCTAACATTAAAACACACATGTTTAACTATATTTTTTCCCCATTTTGGTGTATTATTGACTATCAATGTTAAAAGACATCTGCTATGCTTTTAAATGTAAGTATTGACAACTGTCAATATTTTGCTAGTATAAAATTGTATATTTTGTCTTTTCAGGATGTGATATTCAAAACTGTGAGGAAGGAAGGATTCTTCAGTCTATGGAAAGGATTTACCCCTTATTACTTTAGATTAGGACCTCATACAGTTCTTACATTTATATTTATAGAACAACTTAACAAATTTTATTACAAATTTGTACTAGGTGTTGAAGGCCATGGGGGTTTATAATGAAATTAAATTTAGGCTTTTTTGGTGTTTTATAAATTCTACATTAATTGTAATGGAGGATTGGTCATTTTATTATGTGGTATTAAACTAGCTTTTATAAATATTCATGAAGAAATCTAACAAACGTTGAGAGAATATCCACCATGTTTTTTCGTTGTTGTACAACATAAACCATATATTCATCAACCAATTGCAAGTGAACAATTCTATTAAGGAATTTTAAAGGGCTGTTTGAAAATGTGTCAGCAATGACTAGTGTTAATCCAGGGTTAAATATTTTGAATCAAGCATTTTTATCTGTCACACTTGCATGGTTTATCATGTGTCTGGTGGTAAAAAACAATATGAATCTCAAATTTATTTGTCAAATGCTATATATCATTAAACAATGCCATTATATTTTAAGCTTAGCAATCATACTATGTATACATTTTTTTTTACATACTGTGGATTCATTTTTATTTGTTGAATATCAATTTTCGTGGATTTCGTGGTAACCCGGGAACCATAAAATTGAGAATGGAAATGGGAAATGTGTCAAAGAGACAACAACCCGACCATAGAGCAGACAACAGCAGAAGGTCACCAACAGGTTTTCAATGCAACAAGAAATTCTCGCACCCGGAGACGTCCTTCAGCCGGCCCCTAAACAAATATATACTGGTTCAGTGATAATGAATTCAAATATCCAACGATTTACAAGTTTTGTTCAGGAATTTATGCAGACTTTTGAAAACCTCAAAATAAAATATCCATGAAAAAAGCAAGTTTTCCTCAATCCACAAAATTGGTACCAACGAAAATAAATTAATCCACAGTATCCGGTTTTAATTCAAATAAAAGTGTCAGTTGGTATTATGGACAAAAAGTATAAAGATTTTATGAAATCATCATGGATACATCTTGCTCTTTAGCAATTTATGATTTCTGAACTACCATCTTACCTGCATCCTTTGTCCTCGTTCTAGTTCAGTGTTAAGCAAACCTTGTACAATTTTCAAGGTCAATTTCATTTTATGGAAACAGAAATTAGAATTTTAATTGTCAACTTATGCCAATATTATATTTCAAATGTCAACTTATGCCAAACTTGCATTTCATTTGTCAACTTATGCCAAAATTACAGGGTATATCTTATATCAATTAGCTTATGGTAAGAATTAAATTATTTAAATGCCAGAATAGGTGCAAGCCAGGGCTGACCGTGCAAGGGCTGTATAGCCAGTCAAGGTAGTTAAAAACTTCCATAGTTGGTACTGTGGATTCATTTATTTTCGTGGGTATCAATTTTCGTGGATAGAGAAAAAAAGACGTTTCGTGCTATACGTAAATTCGTGGATCGCTGACTACAACAAAAAAAATTAGATATGTAATTCGTGGATTTCTTTTTGATTTAGGAGATCATATAACATCCTTGGTTCGATCAACAATAAAACAAAACAAAAAAGAAGGAATTCATTGAAAAAGTTTTGAATTGTCAAAATCCTGGCTTAAGTGGTCATTCTAGGTTAAAGTGTTCATTGATAACTTCGATTACAATAATGGGCAGAGACAACTAATTATTTGTTTGTTTTACAATTTATAAATTCTTGTCTGAATTCTATAAGGCATTCAAAACTTTATGATTGAAAGCTAATTTCCCTAATCACGATATAACGATATAACAAACAGTGATATAAGTATAAGGTGTGAAAATAAATCATAAATGTTCCTGTCATAAACAATATTACCTATGGGCAATATCCCCGTATCTAATCCTATTGATTTTTAATCACAGGTAAACCAAACTATGACACGGTAATTAACAACTTGCAGTTATTTTCCATGAACAGTTTTAATCAATTTTAAAAAGTAAATTATCACTGATATTCGATATATTTATTATAGATTTAATCAAAATACTTGTATCTTCTTCCAATAAAAATCACGTGTTATGTTACAATGTTTATCGCTAGTCAACACTATACTAGAACTGCATAACATAACCGGAAATAAACATCCAACTCCATACACATTTCTCGGGATTATTCTTCGTTGAATTCTTAAATTCGTGGTTCGCTTTGACCCACGAAACCCACGAAAATTGGTATACCACGAATAAAAATGAATCCACAGTATATCTGATTATAAACTCAGAGAGTTAATATGTTTGCCTAACAGGGGCATCAACACAAGGGGCATTTATAATAGAATAGATATTCATATGAAAGTTATATCCTAGTTGTCAGTTTAACGAATATAGTTTTTATTTAATCACACTAAAAATATTTACATTGTGTACATTTATTTGATATGTAACAAGATTATAAAGCATATACATGTGTACCTTGAAATGAGATATGTATTTTAGTAGGAGTAATTTTTTGAAACTTTTTATGAAGTAAAAGTTTTCAAGATTTTTCTCTACAGCTACTTAAGATATAAAATAAAATAGCATAATTTGTATTTATTGAAATTTATATACACTATACACATATGTTATGAACTACCGAATTTTTCCAATATTACAGTTATCAATTGGGGTTTAACCAGATTTTGTAGTACTTGTTATTTTATCATTATTTTTATAGATATATATACATTACATATGGTTAATTATTCCTTATTTGATAAAACTTAGATAAAATATATAGCATCAACCTGATGTTTGTAGAAAAGTGCTTTAACAATCATTGTTTTTCTTTTAAAAGGACGTGAAATCAATTGTAAATAATGTGTCTTCATCCAGCAAATGAATTATATAAAATTGAGAATGGAAATGGGAGATGTGTCCAAGAAACAACAAGTCACAAGAAAGAATAAGTAAAGTCAGTTGTGAAGAAACTGCTAATTAGTGGAAAATGGGTACTAGTAGCAATTTGAGAAAAAAATTTACATTGATTAATTTTTCTACATTCTTTACTAAAAATTTATGTACATATTTTTTACTCAATATGGGGTTTTCCTAAAATAGAAATCTAATACAAAAGAATAAAAAAAAAAGGTAAAAGGAGCCAGTATGACATGAGCAAAATATGATAATTATAGTGGAAGAAATAAGGAGGTTGAAACTAGACCTGTACAAACTCTGTTGCCTTTTTTAATAATATGTCTTTTTTCTATCCAAAAAATCATCCTGACCGTTATAAAAACACTACCAACCTCAATGAGTTTAAAAAAAAATTTTAGTCAATGAATTTGTTTACATGCAAAATCTAGAATAGAAACTATTTTAAAAAGCTTTTTTTTTTTTAATGAAAAACAGTTCTTATTTTTGAGAAAATCCATTTATGTAATTTGTTGTACTTGTATAATACTGACATTTTTTCTTCATTGTTTTGTCTATTCAGCTGTTTTGTGTGTTTGTAAACAAAATTTGTTATTCGTATTATATGTTTGTTTTGGTTAATGAACACCATGCAAACAAATTATCTCCCTTAATTCATATAAACTAGGAAATTACACATTATTTGCAAACATACCTAATTATGTTAATTTATCATTTTGTCTCGTTTAAAAGTTGAATAGGTTAAATCCTTATAACAAGTATAATATTGCGATCAGATTTTTTTTATTGAGGCATGCACTTTATGCACTAAATCACTGATGTGATATAGCTTTTGAATAATATACTATGACATGTATGATATGAATACACTTCTACACACTTTTCATTTTCCCAAGTTAACAACTTTATCTTTAAATAAAATCAAAAATGAAAGAAGATCGGCCAATTTTGACTAATTAATTAAAGTATTGCTTCTTGCCAGAAGGAAGGGAAAAAATTATGAAAATGATATTTTAGTTTTTTTCCTAAAAGCTATGTAAGGGATTTATTTATAATTGTCAATATTTAACCAAATTAAGGCAGCACCAATACAAACATCAATACTATTAAACTAGACAAAAGTCCAAAACATGATATAAATAATTATAAGCAGTATTTTGTGTAATTTAATTTTGGAATATTTTATAATGTGTAGTTAAAATAAGTGCAGTTTTACCATTGTTAAGTATGTTTATTTTTTCACCTTTATCATGTGCTTAATTTGTTTGAAACTCAAACTAATGTTACATAAAAATAAAACAACTTATTTGAAATACCAGTCTTGTTGTTGTCAGACTTCCTACAAACTGTGGATATTAGATGCTAATAGTTCTGCATCCAGGCAGTAGATTAAAATATAAAGTATACAAAATTTAAAAAAAAATGTCATCTTTTTATGATCCACTGAGAAGAATTATTTTGGGATATTGCTGAGAGACATTATTTTCACCATAGTCACTGCCTTGCATAAAAAACTATCATCTATATTACTGTCTTACACTTTAAAATTCATCGATAAACAACTAAGAGCAAAGGGAAAAAATTGTCAAAACCAAATATATATAAAATATACTGAAGTTCAAAAATATGTCATTTTAAAAGATATATTTACTCATGAAAGAATTGTGAAGAAAAAAAAAAAAAAAAACCCTACTGTCTTCTGTGAGTATTAAAGGATTTCAAAAACATTTTAAACCAAAGTCCACATGATTAAATGTCTTCCCTCAGTCCCCTGCCTCGTTGTTTATGATTGATTTTATGTCAACAGGTTTTATTATAAGTCGACACTAAACTTTATCAAAGGTCTATGTAAATAAAGTCAAGGTCAGATGAACCCTGCTAGATGGACATGTACTCCTTACAATAATTCCATACACCAAAAGTAAATAAAGTCAAGGTCAGATGAACCCTGCTAGATGGACATGTACTCCTTACAATAATTCCATACACCAAAAGTAAATAAAGTCAAGGTCAGATGAACCCTGCTAGATGGACATGTACTCCTTACAATAATTCCATACACCAAAACAAAGTAAATCTTTAAGCTGGTAGAAACAGACCTAACAACTTAACTCCAGCTAGCACCATATATTGCATAGGGAAAAAACAAGGCTTTCATCAGAGTGTTGTTTGGTGCTGACATGAATATCAATAATGTGGTCATTTTTATAAATTTCTTGTTTACCAAATTTTGAATTTTTCGAAAAACTAAGGATTTTATTATCCCAGGCATAGATTACCTTAGCCGAATTGGCACAACTTTTTGGAATTTCGGATCCTCAATGCTCTTCAACTTTGTACTTGTTTGGCTTTGTAAATATTTTGATATGAGCGTCACTGTTGAGTCTTATGAAGACAAAACACGTGTCTGGCGTTCTAAATTATAATCCTGGTACCTTCGATAACTATCTACTGCTTGTATTTTTATACGACCGCAAAAATTGAAAATTTTTTGGTCGTATATAGGTATCACGTTGGCGTCGTCGTCCGAATACTTTTAGTTTTCGCACTCTAACTTTAGTAAAAGTGAATAGAAATCTATGAAATTTTGACACAAGGTTTATGACCACAAAAGGAAGGTTGGGTTTGATTTTGGGAGTTTTGGTTCCAACAGTTTAGGAATTAGGGGCCAAAAAAGGGCCCAAATAAGCATTATTCTTGGTTTTTGCACAATAACTTTAGTATAAGTAAATAGAAATCAATGAAATTTAAACACAAGGTTTATGACCACAAAAGGAAGGTTGGGATTGATTTTGGGAGTTGAGGTCCCAACAGTTTAGGAATTAGGGGCCAAAAAGGGGCCCAAATAAGCATTATTCTTGGTTTTCGCACTATAACTTTAGTATAAGTAAACAGAAATCTATGAAATTTTAAACACAAGGTTTATGACCATAAAAGGAAGGTTGGGTTTGATTTTGGGAGTTTTGGGTCCCAACAGTTTAGGAATAAGGGGCCCTAAAGGGTCCAAATTGAACTTTGTTTGATTTCATCAAAAATTGAATAATTGGGGTTCTTTGATATGCCGAATCTAACTGTGTATGTAGATTCTTAATTTTTGGTCCCGTTTTCAAATTGGTCTACATTAAGGTCCAAAGGGTCCAAAATTAAACTTAGTTTGATTTTAACAAAAATTGAATCCTTGGGGTTCTTTGATATGCTGAATCTAAAAATGTACTTAGATTTTTGATTATGGGCCCAGTTTTCAAGTTTGTCCAAATCGGGGTCCAAAATTAAACTTTGTTTGATTTCATCAAAAATTGAATAATTGGGGTTCTTTGATATGCCAAATCTAACTGTGTATGTAGATTCTTAATTTTTGGTCCCGTTTTCAAATTGGTCTACATTAAAAGTCCAAAGGGTCCAAAATTAAACTAAGTTTGATTTTAACAAAAATTGAATTCTTGGGCTTTTTTGATATGCTGAATCTAAACATGTACTTAGATTTTTGATTATGGGCCCAGTTTTCAAGTTGGTTCAAATCAGGATCCAAAATTATTATATTAAGTATTGTGCAATAGCAAGAAATTTTCAATTGCACAGTAATCAGCAATAGCAAGAAATCTTTAATTGCACAGTATTGTGCAATAACAAGAAATTTTCAATTGCACAGTATTGCGCAATAGCAAGAAATATCTAATTGCACAATATTGTGCAATAGCAAGAAATTTTCAATTGGAGTTATCTTTCTTTGTCCAGAATAGTAGTTGAATCAACTTAAATTATTGTTTTATACAATATACAATGTATATTCACTTTTACTACCAACTGATAAATTAAAACAATCTTTACCATTCAGTGATAACAAGCACTTTATTTTACATTTTAATATTTTATGATGTATTTAAATGAGTAGTTATTGTTGCAAACTCCATTAGAAATTTGAATTGAGATCAGTTTTGGAAAAAGGGAAAGGAGGGTGTGAAAAAAAATGGGGGGGGGGGAGGAGGGGGGGGGGTTAAATTTTTCTCATTTCAGATTTCATAAATAAAAAGAAAATTTCTTCAAACATTTTTTTGAGAGGATTAATATTCAACAGCATAGTGAATTGCTCAAAGGCAAAACAAATATTTTAAGTTCATTAGACCACATTCATTCTGTGTCAGAAACCTATGATGTGTCAACTATTTCATCACAATCCAAATTTAGAGCTGAATCCAGCTTGAATGTTGTGTCCATACTTGCCCCAACCGTTCAGGGTTCAACCTCTGCGGTCTTATAAAGCTGTGCCCTGCGGAGCATCTGGTTCACTATGTCCTCCAAGCAATATCAGTTTTTTATTTGTCTACTATTTGCGACCTGACAACAGACTCATTACATTGACCATTAAGTCATGGAAATAAGATCATAGTCCACTGATACCTCCCATAAGCCTATCATAGTTGACCTATTGTATATAGTATCAAAGAAACTGACAAAAAACACTAAAATCAACATAGCAGATGAACCTCTATATGAGGTCAAGGTCAGATGATATCTGCCAGATAGACCTGTACATATTATAATCATGCCATTGGTCAAATATAGTTGTTGACTTTTTACTTAATAGTATCTCAGGTCACCTGCCAGTCAGATATGTACACCATACAATCATTCTATGCCGACCTAACACTTTTATAGTATAGTGAGAAAGCTAGTCAAGTATCTTTATCCTTCATCATTGACCTATGAAATGAGGTTGAGGTTAGGTAAACCCTATAGACAGACATGTAGACATTGCAAGGATCTCACAAACCTAATACAACCAGAATGTTACTCATGATATTCATAAAATGAAAAAAAGATCACATCTCTGTATAGCCTGCAACCTTAGTCACAGAATGCTAGACCATGGACGCTAATCCAGAGCTGTGCAAACTATTTGTATAAAGCTTCATATTTCAGAAGATAGACTTGAATGCTTTATACCTTGATAACAAGTCTCTATTTATTTGGCTAATGGGGAAATGAAGATAAACATTTGCTAATAACTTGTCGATTATTAAATATAAAAAGGAATACAATATTAAATAAGATATATATATATAAAGTTATAGAATGATATGTATGATCATATTTACATTCTCATTAATTATTTTCATTACGTTTAATAAATTATGAGTTTACTATGAGGTGTACTGTCAAATAAAGGATCCAGCATAACAGATGATGGGTCATATATTTTATATTTTTCATTATTACAAATTTCTTACTTCATTTACTTTGATATTTAATATTAATCAATTAAATCAAAATCAATCATATTATGTACTTTGTTTAACCTATTTTTATACGACCGCAAATTTTGAAAAAATTTTCGTCGTATATTGCTATCACGTTGGCGTCTGCGTCGTCGTCGTCGTCGTCGTCGTCGTCCGGCGTCCGAATACTTTTAGTTTTCGCACTCTAACTTTAGTAAAAGTGAATAGAAATCTATGAAATTTTAACACAAGGTTTATGACCATAAAAGGAAGGTTGGTATTGATTTTGGGAGTTTTGGTCCCAACATTTTAGGAATAAGGGGCCAAAAAGGGCCCAAATAAGCATTTTCTTGGTTTTCGCACCATAACTTTAGTTTAAGTTAATAGAAATCTATGAAATTTTGACACAAGGTTTATGACCACAAAAGAAAGATTGGGATTGATTTTGGGAGTTTTGTTTTCAATAGTTTAGGAATAAGGGGCCAATAAAGGGCCCAAATAAGCATTTTTCTTGGTTTTTGCACAATAACCTTAGGTTAAGTAAATGGAAATCTATGAAATTTAAACACAATGTTTATGACCACAAAAGGAAGGTTGGTATTTATTTTGGGAGTTTAGGACCCAACAGATTAGGAATTAGGGGCCAAAAAGGGACCCAAATAAGCATTTTTCTTGGTTTTCGCACTATAATGTTAGTATAAGTAAATACAAATCTATGAAATTTAAACACAAGGCTTATGACCATAAAAGGAAGGTTGGTATTGATTTTGGGAGTTTTGGTCCCAACAGTTTAGGAAAAAGGGGCCCAAAGGGTCCAAAATTAAACTTTGTTTGATTTCATCAAAATTGAATAATTGGGGTTCTTTGATATGCCGAATCTAACTGTATATGTAGATTCTCAACTTTTGGTCCCGTTTTCAAATTGGTCTACATTAAAAGGTCCAAAGGGTCCAAAATTAAACTTAGTTTGATTTTGACAAAAAATGAATCGGTTGGGTTCTTTGATATGTTGAATCTAAAAATGTACTTAGATTCTTGATTATTGAAGTTTTTTTGGTCCAGTTTTCAAATTGGTCTACATTAAGGTCCAAAGGGTCCAAAATTAAACTTTGTTTGATTTCATCAAAAATTGAATCCTTGGGGTTCTTTGATATGCCAAATCTAACTGTGTATGTAGATTCTTCATTTTTGGTCCTGTTTTCAAATTTCAAATTCTACATTAAAGTCCAAAGGGTCCAAAATTAAACTAAGTTTGATTTTAACAAAAATTGAATTCTTGGGCCTCTTTGATATGCTGAATCTAAACATGTACTTAGATTTTTGATTATGGGCCCAGTTTTCAAGTTGGTCCAAATCAGGATCTAAAATTATTATATTAAGTATTGTGCAATAGCAAGTCTTTTCAATTGCACAGTATTGTGCAATGGCAAGAAATATCTAATTGCACAATATTGTGAAATAGCAAATTTTTTTTTAATTAGAGTTATCTTTCTTTGTCCAGAATAGTAAGCAAGAAATATCCTATTTGTGCAATAGCAAGAATTTTTTTTAATTGGAGTTATCTTTCTTTGTCCAGAATCAACTTAAATCTTTGTTATATACAATATACAATGTATATACACTTTTTACTACCAACTGATAAATTTAAATAATCTTTACCATTCAGTGATAACAAGCAGTTTTTTTACATCTTAATATTTTATGATGTATTTAAATGAGTAGTTATTGTTGCAAACTCCATTAGAAATTTGAATTGATATCAGTTTTGAAAAAGGGAAACGGGGATGTGAAAAAAAAGAGGGGGGGGTTAAATTTTTCTCATTTCAGATTTCATAAATAAAAAGAAAATTTCTTCAAACATTTTTTTGAGAGGATTAATATTCAACAGCATAGTGATTTGCTCAAAGGCAAAAAAAACCTTTTAAGTTCATTAGACCACATTCATTCTGTGTCAGAAACCTATGCTGTGTCAACTATTTAATTTTAGATTTAAAAAGTTTGAAGAAGAAATCTTTAATTGATTTGTAAAATCTTGGCATTTGTTTTGTGTAAAAAAAAAACCATGTAATGTCAAAAATTTGATCACAATCCAAATTCAGAGCTGTATCATGCTTGAATGTTTTGTCCATACTTGCCCCAACTGTTCAGGGTTCGACCTCTGCGGTCGTATAAAGCTGCGCCCTGCGGAGCACCTGGTTAATATATTATGTTTGACATTTATATTGTAATCATTCTGCTCATTTTGGGCGCCATGACTGGCAATAAAATATTTGTTGTTTTTTTTGTATCAGAGATGTATCTTTTAGTTTTGTAGACCGTTGATAATCTGTTTATCACTGTTTTCCTAGACAACTTGACTTCTATGATCTTGGCTAATGATGTCATACATTCTCTTTCTACTCAACTTGAGAAAAATCCAGGGTGATATGAAAAATTATGACAAAAAAATGATCAAAGCAAAATTTGAGGGAAATAGCGATAATTGTTTTTTTTTCTTGAAAACTCAGTCAGAAACATTTTTACACAAATTTGAGTGTTTTGGTCATTATAATTCATAGATAGAAACTGTAAAAATTTGTAAGGGTTCCGCGGAACCCAGTGTCTCGCCTACTTTTGCTGTTAATCGCAGACTCAACAAAAATGAGGAAAAACATCAATAAAAATTTCCCTCTCTGTACTGTCTTTTGATTGAAAGAAGCTTCCAAGCTTGGTAAAAAATCCAGGATAGTTTATGAATCTAATAAATGTTTTATAAACTTTAACTGCAGACTGTATGTAATGTTAACTCAGAGACATATAATGTATTATATG
Source organism: Mytilus galloprovincialis (assembly GCA_037788925.1). Lineage (NCBI taxonomy): Eukaryota > Metazoa > Mollusca > Bivalvia > Mytilida > Mytilidae > Mytilus > Mytilus galloprovincialis. Next base: position 43,646,220 of record CM075342.1, on the reverse strand, counting down.
TCTCTGGTTAACTGGAAGAAAAACTAAGTCCATTTATAAGTAAAATACGGAAAAAGTGAATTTTTTTTTTACAAAATTTACTTCTGAATAATATCTTATGATCAGAAACAAGCTTCTGTTCAAGTTTGGTACAAATCAAGGATAGTTTATGAAAGTTATTAAAATTTTTAAAACTTTAACCACAGAGTGAATGTAATGTTTCCTCGCAGAAAAACTAAGTCCATTTATAAGTAAAATATGGAAAAGTGGAAATTTATTTTTGCAAAATTTTCTTCTTGATACTATCTTATGATCATAAACAAGCTTCTGTCCAAGTTTGGTACAAATCAAGGATAGTTTATGAAAGTTATTAAAATTTTAAAAACTTTAACCACAGAGTGAATGTATGTTTCCTCGCAGAAAAACTAAGTCCATTTATAAGTAAAATACGGAAAAAATGGAATTTTATTTTTACAAAATTTACTTCTGGATACTTTCTTATGATCATAAACAAGCTTCTGCCCAAGTTTGGTAGAAATTCAGTATAGTTTAAGAAAGTTATTAAAATTTCAAAAACTTTAACCACAGAGTGAATATTTGTGGACGCCGCCGACGACGACGACAACGACGACGACGGAATGTAGGATCGCTTAGTCTCGCTTTTTCGACTAAAGTCGAAGCTCGACAAAAATGTATTGAGAAGGGAGATACAGTATTTCACCAGATGTAGTGGTAGTATCTATATATACATAGGAGATAACTATGGACATTCTTTACATCACCATTTGATATAAAAAACTTGATTATAACATTATCCCCCTTCCAAATCATTAATAAATCACTAATATCATGAAAAAAAATCTTAATATAGGGACAAAATATTTGTTTTTATTATACATGTATAAAGCAATTGTTATGCTAGTCAAGTATCTTTATCTATATTGAATGCAAACTTTTTTTAAGTGTGTCTGATACTAGATTTTGTGACTGAACTAGTATACATTATTGTTAAGTCACAAGCTGAAGCACACCACTTGGTGGAAGATTTTCTCGCTGTATTTAAGAAACATTGGTGGCTTTCAGCTGTTTTCCGCTTTTTGGTCAGGTTATTGCGTCTTTGACACATTCCCCATTTCCATTCTCAATTTTATATGATTTTATTCTGACATTCTTATAATGCAACAAAGAGTCAAATCAATTGAATTGGTTGGAAGAATTTTTTTATTTCTCTGTTCCTATAGTACTTTATGCTACAAAATTTAATAGCGTCCCCCTTTTGATAGTAGATTATATAGTGTGAAAAAAGACATTTAGATTTATAACAATCTAATTGTTTATAATTTTTTTATTTTCAATCAACAAAACATGATATTCTAACATGATATGCCAAGCCGTATAAGAAAATGACATTAGAAACAAACAACTTATAAATGGCACAATTGAGGCATCAGCTTTTTATTTTTCAGAGATTCCTCATTGAAGAAATAGTACACAGAATCGAAATTTCCATAAAAATAAGAAGGGAGAGAATGATTTTATAATATGATATAATTCCTGATTCCACTAAAAATCCAGTAGTCCAGGTCTAAAAATATTACTAAGACTTCATCAAGAAAATCATTATGAAATTAACCTCTTCACAAAGATTCTAAAAAACATAATTAATCAAGCAAAGCATAAATTCAAAACAACTGGAACACTTGTCAACAAAGGCTCAGAAAATTTTAATTTATCATATTAACACATGATTTAGTTTAAAATATGTCTTTACGATTCAACTACTAACAGGTGAGTGATAGTGATCTTTTTCACACCTTTGAATTATTTAACATTTTGCATAGTCTTTTCTGTCACTATGAGAAAATCAACAAACAAGCACCAAACTCTGCCATTGTCAATTAACCAATCACATCTTCACAAGCATTGGACTGACCAATGAATTGGCCTTTTCTGCTCCTTGCAATTTTTCCACAATTTTCAAAGCAAATTCAAAAGTTGTTCCTGGTCCTCTGCTGGTGATAACCTTACCATCGTTCACTACACGGTCTTCTGAATACTTGTACCCACCTGTAGATGATAAAACGAACTCAATTTCAGACATGTAAATTTATATTAAATAGATTGTGGTGTATTTTCCCTAATATTGGCACATGGGAAGATTGATGACAGATTTTGTAGTACATGTGGATTGGACAAAGTATGACTTGAGAATAATCAAAATCCTCTATACAGTTCCATGAAATGTGCAAAGATTTTTAACTGTTTTCTACATTCTTTTATTTGAAAAAATCATTTGATTTTACTTAAAATTCTGTTGAAAATTGTATGTGCCTTTTAATATCAAAACGGTTGTTTTTGAAAAGCATTTCATCAGGAAAAGACCAGAAATTCAAGTTGCCAATGAAAATAAAAGAGAGTATGATTGATAGACAATATTCAGCTTTACAACAGGTCACCTATTTAGCCAAAATCAAATGTGTACTGTGTATGCACAAAGCCAACTGTAGAGCACAACCAATATATGATCTAAGCACAACTTGTTACTCAAACTGTTTTATTAGACAGGTCTTGGTATATGTCTTGCTGCCAGCTTTGGGTTCGTTCTCATTTATATAAATTAGGAAATCCATAATGCTATTAAACTAAATAAACAGGACAAATAATAGAGAGATTTGTTTTTCAAAAGATTGCTGATGATATCTTAAATTACTCGTTGCACAAATTTTTAAAACAGCTAATATTTAGATGCACAAGTTTTAATGTTTCACCAAACAGGATATTGTTTAAAAATTTATTTAACTGTGTTTAAAAAACTTAAATTTTACCTTCCACCATTTTATCTTTCATACTTGGATAAGATGTAACTGTTTTTCCACCACATATCTTGTGAGCTTTCAGAGCTGTTGGACCTGTAAATATAGTACACAAAGAAATACTGAAGAATAATAATAAATCCTTCTAAATTCTACTGGTATACACAAAATGCAAATCTTGTTTAAAAAGCATTACTTTGTGTAATCAAAGAGCTGATAGCTCTGAGGAATAAAAGGCTGCGCCTAGCGCATGATACGCCCGTTGCTCTTTTAACTTGTCTTTTATGCTTTAAATGAATTCATATGATCAACTAGAAATATATATACAAATCAAAAGGGATGTTACATTAATATATTCACCAAAGTTTCATAAAATCCCCCTTTTTTAAGTATAAAAATTCATTACTTAAGAAAATGTAAAATCTAAAATTTATAAAAATGGAAAGGGAGCTTATGTCAATAGATATAAACAATTTATCAAAGTTGCATAAAATTTTGTGAAAGTGTTAGTTATTGTCCCAAAATTGGAAAATCTCCCCTTTTTTAAGCATAAAAATTCATAACACGGAAATGTAAAATCTGAAATTTATAAAAATTGAAAGGGAGCTTACATCAATAGATATAAACAATTCACCAAAGTTTCATGGACATTGGTGAAAGCCTTTTTGAGTTATTGTCCGAAGTGTTGAAAATCCCCCTTTTTTATGAATAAAGCCCCATAAATCCAAAACTTAAAATCTGAAATTTATAAAAATTGAAAGGGAGCTTACATCAATAGATATAAACAATTCACCAAAGTTTCATGGACATTGGTGAAAGCCTTTTTGAGTTATTGTCCGAAGTGTTGAAAATCCCCCTTTTTTTATGAATAAAGCCCCATAAATCCAAAACTTAAAATCTGAAATTTATAAAAATTGAAAGGGAGCTTACATCAATAGATATAAACAATTCACCAAAGTTTCATGGACATTGGTGAAAGCCTTTTTGAGTTATTGTCCGAAGTGTTGAAAATCCCCCCTTTTTTATGAATAAAGCCCCATAAATCCAAAACTTAAAATCTGAAATTAAAAAAAAACGAAAGGGAGCTTACGTCAATAGATATAAACAATTCACTTAAGTTTCATGGAAATTGGTGAAAGTGTTTTTGAGTTATTGTCCGAAGTGTGGACGACGGACGGACGGACAACGGTATACCATAATACGTCCCGTCTAAAAGACGACGGGCGTATAAAAATGATGCCACTGCCTCTAATATTGGGATATTTTTTATGCAAGTCTTGATTTTCACATACCGTAAAAGTTGAACATTGCAACATGTCTCATAAGCATATAATTGATATTTGTATATGAGTGTGTGAAGTGAAGATGACAACTGACTGTTTTTTTTTTTTTAATTACAAATGAATAGGTCAAGAGTCAAGACTACCTAAATGATCTACAGTATCCAATGACTACTGGCTGTTTTTTTTTTGTACAAATAAATAGGTCAAGAATACTGGAATGATATACAATATCCAATGATATCTAGCTGTTCTTTTGTACTCATAAATAGGTCAAGACTATTTATATGATCTACAATATCCAATGATTACTGGCTGTTCTTTTGTATGTACTAAATAAAGACTACCTGAATGATCTAATTAAAAGTATTCTAAGTAATGTGTATTTTTTTTTCTTGCAATTACATTTTCTAAATCAAGAATACAGACTACTAGTATCCTTTCAAACCAAATGATTATGAAGAGCCTGTTGTAATAAGCTCTTATACCCCACTAGTCCTATATCATATGACTTCGCATTCGTATTCAATTTTAAACGTTTTTATACTGATATTTTCATTTTTTTTTTAATTTTTGAATGCAAAGTGTGACACATTTATAGTAAAAAAAATTTATCAGAACAGTTAATAGAAATAGTAAATAATGCTCCTCGGAGGTCATATGTTATAGGACTAATTACCCACATACTCATTAAATAAGTTACTAGTGACATACACAAATGTAGTTATTTCTGTTACTTGAAGCAAATTCTATTTCTGTAGATTTACACAATATTGTTATACTTGTTTTATTTCACATTGAAGATTAGACAAATAGGGATACTCCTTTGATTTTTTTATTTCATGTCAGTCAGGTCCCTTTATATGAAACTTGAAACCACTTCTCTGCCATATTGGTATTTTATAACAACTCTGCCTATGACCCATATAATTTGATATTCATTCTTTAACCATATATCATAGTAAGCTAGTTTTTTATTTTACACTAATCCACAATCTTTCATGTTGAATTCTGTCTCCATTTAAGTTTATGCCATTGAACCATCATGGTATTAAACACAATTCCAAGTAATTATGCTGTTATAGAGGGTCACCATATATTCATCTTGGGTGGCATTCCAGTTATTGAAATTTGTGTCAGATTGGATAATGAACTAGACCTTTAGGAATTGATCTCATAATTTAATATGGAGCTATCGTATGCGACCCCTACTCGGTAACAAAAATAAACATGTCAAGCGGCAAAATTTATCAACAGAGATTACAAGTCAAAAGAGGATGGATAAGTCTCCAAAATGCTTGCCAAACTGGAACTACAACAAGATCTCTAGAGTCTAGACAAGGACGAACAAAGCGTTGAAGCCAAAGTTAGTATTTATGTACAAAGAAGTTGAGGGTCTGATTCACGCTATTGAACCAGATGAATTCCTCTTAAAAGCATGTCCGAAGAGAACCATATCTGCAGAGAAATTCAAAAAATACCATGCAACAATTATTGTGGAAAAGCAAGTAAAGAATAACTCTTACTGAGAGTGTATTGACATTCCGCCAAGTAAAACACTGTACAATATTCAAACTCACTTTAGGGCCTTAATAATAGGGTACAAGTCAAATCGGCACCAATAGAAAAAGTCAAATCGGCACCTGGTTAAATCGACATCTAGTCAAATTGGCACCAATAGAAAAAGTCAAATTGGCACCTGGTTAAATAGACATCTAGTCAAATCGGCACCTATTTAAAGTCAATTAGGCATCCAATAATATATATGAATAATTCAACCCTTAAAAATGTAAATAAACATGATAAAATTAGGTTAATATTTCTGGCCAACCCCTTTCTTATTTAACTCTTCTTGGGTAAATACTGTAAAATTTCTGGACAACCCATTCCTTATTTCTACTGTTTTTGCTTAAAGTCATAAGAAACCTCAAATTAAAAAAAAATCATGCATATGTTTTTTATAACTAAATGGACAGTTTTCTTTATACAACTTATGTACATATACTTTTTTCTGAGGAAAATTCTTTAATTTGTCCACATTTAGAAGAAGTTTATTTATTTTTAATTGCTTGCTTCCAGGAAGCAATTCGCCGACATATGTTCCGTATGCATAGTGACCTGAGCGTAAACCTCCTCCATGTCCTCGTAAAAATCCGGCGATCGCAATATGCATGAATCTGTCATTACAATAAACAATTTTCTGATTGTACATGTTAAACACGTGCTCAATACCCATGCTTTTTGTTATTTATTTACTATAAGGTGACAATCGGTAAACTTCGGCTTTCAAACACGTCATTTAATGAGCAGCCATATTTGTCAAATCATAACAGACAGAGAGAAAAAAAAATGACGATTATACGATATATTTGCGTAAAAAATGACAAAATCGTGCACAGAATTTTAAGTTGATGATATATACATGCACTGTTTCGAGAATTGGATAAACATTATTTTTCACCACTCACTAGTTTCATATGACTTTAAAATACTGTTAAAAATATATATTAAACAAATCTAACATGGGTGCCGAATTGACTATATCAAGTGCTGATTTAACCAGGTGCCAATTTGACTAGATGCCTATTTGACTATACCGGGTGCCGAATTGACCAGGTGCCGATTTAACCAAGTGCCGATTTGACTAGAATTCCGCAAGACAGTGATCGCGCCGAATCAGCTAGACGACACTGTTGTGAACGCATCAAACGTAGAGAGCTTCAAATCTGTTCTCCCGCCACGCCAATAAAACCGTTGTATCAAAGCCAGCATCGATATCGACAATTTATTTACATGTCATACAGATACAATCTGTTACAGACTCTACTGTTGTTACTTTGTAAACAAAGATTGAGTCGGTACTTCGAACTGTCTTATAACCAGTAGAAAGTGGACCAACACGGACACATTATATTTTCTTATAAAAAGGCAATTGTCTGTAAAAAGAAAAGACTATCAAGTTTTCCCAGATTAATTATATATCTTTAATGTTTTAACAATGTTTTAGTTTTACTTCACTTAATCAATAAAGTTACAAAAATAGATTTATGAGTATCTTAACAACATTGGTTGGTACACTTCGATCTTTTTGGTAATAAGAAGGACCGGAGGTATGTAAACTGGTTCCCGGTTGATTACTACACAAAAATGATAATACAAGCAAATTCCAGTTTAAATGTGAAATAGTAAATACGAAACCAAGCGCGGTAGACGGAGAAATGTAATGGAAAGTAAATACGAACCAAGCGCGGTAGGCAGAGAAATGTAATGGAAGTTCAGTTCACTAGTATCGGAAACATGCCACTGAAAGCGTCAATTTTCCAAAAACCACTGTCTATTAATGAAAACAATATGGTGACATCTTGATGTCTTACAATGTCTTATCTGATTGTAAATTTCTCATGTAAGAGAAGAAAGTGCAATAACAATTTCACAAAAATGTACTTTTTTTAAATCATAATAAATGGAATATATGAACAACAGGTTTTCTAAACTACATGTATGTATGGTTCTAAAAAATAAATTCATGACTTAGCTATTGGTCATAGAAAGCTGAAACTATGGAAACATTAATATAAAGATGTTTTTTTTCAAAATTGTTGTGTGAATTTTTTTAAAGCATTTTTAATTAGGGTTTTGTTAGTCACTAACAAAACCTTAATTATAAATGCTTTAAAAAAAACTTTTGTAATATGTCTTACAATCTGAAAATTACTTGTAATTATTTCATTCACAGCATAGGAAAGCAAGCAAAAAATTTTATCACTTTATTTTCATCATGTGTTTATTGACTGAAGATAAGAACACTATAATCATTAATAATGCCATACCTGCACAAATAGCAGCTACATATCGTCCACCCTTTTCTTGTTCTTGAAGCAGATTCCCAACTGCAGCAGACTATAAATGAAATAAACAGGATTTTAAAACTTCCATAAAATACCAAATGCAAAAGTTAAAACAAGAGATCACACACTGACATGTGTCGTCTGCTTTACTTATTATGATAAAACTTCTCTTGAAAAGCTTATAGTATAATATACATTTAACATTATCAATGATCTATGCAAATGTGGTCAAGGTCAGATACATAGTGCCAGACAAACACTTCACAATCATTCCATACCCCAACTGTAGTTATTTATATCTTACAGTATCTAATAAAGTGACAATCAAATGACTGCAGGGTCATATGAAATCTGCTAGACAGACATGTACACCTTTTAATCATTCCGCTCACCAAATATAAAAGCCATATTGTTTATGGATTCTGGGAAATAGACCAAACCATAATAACTAGAGCCTGTAATTCAGTGGGTGTTGTTTGCTGCTGTATATACACATGTATATCATATTTGTTATTTTGTTTATTGTTTTGTCATAAATCAGGACATTCAATAGTTTTCTTGTTTGAATTGCTTTACATTTATTTTTCCTCTGCCTTTTATATCTTGCTAAGCAATATGTTTTGCTCATTATTGAAGGTTGTTTATTGACCTTTATTTGCTAAGTTCTATATTATTTAGGATCTGGCTGAGCTGATTAAATAAATAAGCTATGGTTACTGTAGTAATACCTGACAGAGATTATTTGCTCCTCCTGCTCCACCTGGACAAACCACCACATCATAAGGACCAGATTTCAAAGCATCATCAAGACTCTTATCAGGAACAATTTTCACCTGTCTACTGCAGACAACTGGATCACTACCATCAATCCCTGCAAGTGTCACATCTACCTATAATAACAGACAGGTACATGTATATTAAGTTTACAGGGGAAATATTTTTAAGCTTTCTACATTGAAAAGAAAGAGGGATGTTAAGACTTTTTTTGTCATAATTTTAATCTAACATTATATAATAAAGCCAAATGATTTGTAAATAAAGAAAGAGCAAAGGCTATGTACATAAAGTAGAAGCCTAAATTATGATATCATGACATCATAATTGATGAAATTTTAATCTATAGTGTATCTAAAAGTATAAAATCTATAATTTTGTTGAAATACATGTACATGTACATCATGGGATATGAAGAGTATATGTAGGATTGCATGATTTATTGATTTAATATGGTATATATAATTTGTAGGTTATTTTGTGCTTTTGTTATCTATTATACAATGACCATTTTTTCCTGTACTGATTTGTATGTTCTTTTAATGTGAGACCTCTGATTAGGCTGACCAAGATTAATAAGGGAAAGGGTTGAGATTGCAAATAACTAGTTTAACCCCTCTACATATGCACGTACCTGTTAAATATTCCCATAGAAGATACTGGACTCAACAATATAAACATTTTTACCATAATTCATCTTTTTTATTGATATCTGCATATATTCTTGGGGGACTAGATTTCTAATGTAAATATGAAAATTTCAACATTTTAGGAGCTGAACTCTTGTGTAGAAGAAGTCACAATCCAAAAATCCTTGTTGTTGCCCCACATGGGAATAAACAGATAAAAATATAGTGTACTGTATTTTATAGACACTAGATGATAAAGAGCTTGAGATACTCTATAGACACCTATCTATTGTTAATGTCTGTACATTGTATGTTGAAGCCTGCAAGTCTCTCTGCTATTTTTTGTCACAGTATTGCTGTCTGATTGTGCATAATACACCTTACAATTATCACTTATTGAGTCTTTTGACAGCCAATAATTTGTTAGCATCAAACAAAGTTCTAGAAATCTTTTTATTTCTGGTGGTCCCTGAAGAAAAACTGCTGACCTCACTACTTTTTATATTAATAATTCTTAAATTGTGATGGTCCTTTGCATATTTTAGTTGTCAAATCCCTGGGACCACCACTGTTCGAGAACTCTGTTCAAAATTGAAACAAGAGTGCACACGCTGAAATATCTCGCCTTCTATACTAATCATTGATATTATGTTGATAGTCCTAAGTATAAAGCTAAGCTTTATTACAACTGTCACATAAACTTAACATTAACCAAGATAACTAAACAAAGACCAATGAACCTTGAAAATGAGGTCAAGGTCAGATAAACCATGCCAGGCAGACAGACATGTACTGCTAACAATGCTTCTATACAACATATATAGTTGACCAATTACTTATAGTTTAAGAAAAATAGACCAAAACACAATAAACTTAACACTGTGCAATGAACCGTGAAAATGAGGTCACGGTCAAATAAAACCTGCGAGACTGACATAAAGATCATAAAATATTTCCATACACCAAATATAGTTGACCTATGGCATATAGTATTAGATAAAAAGACCAAAACTCAAAAACTTAACTTTGACCACTGAACCATGAAAATGAGGTCAAGGTCACATGATATCTGCCTGCTAGACATGTACACCTTACAATCATTCCATACAACAAATATAGTAGACCTATTGCATATAGTATGAGAAAAACAGACCAAAACAAAAAAATTTAACTATAACCACTGAACCTAGAAAATGAGGTCAAGGTCAGATGACACCTGCCAGTTGGACATGTACACCTTACAGTCCTTCCATACACTGAATATACTAGCCCTATTGCTTATAGTATCTGAGATATGGACTTGACCACCAAAACTTAACCTTATTCACTGATCCATGAAATGAGGTCGAGGTCAAGTGAAAACTGTCTGACAGACATGAGGACCTTGCAAGGTACGCACATATCAAATATAGTTATCCTATTACTTATAATAAGAGAGAATTCAACATTACAAAAAATTTGAACTTTTTTTTCAAGTAGTCACTGAACCATGAAAATGAGGTCAAGGTTATTGAACATGTGACTGACGAAACTTCGTAACATGAAGCATCTATATACGAAGTATGAAGCATCCAAGTCTTCCACCTTCTAAAATATAAAGCTTTTAAGAAGTGAGCTAACGCCGCCGCCGGATCACTATCCCTATGTCCAGCTTTCTGCAACAAAAGTCGCAGGCTCGACAAAAAAGGATTGGACATATATAACTGTCCAAAGCAATTATTATAACATTTGTACAGCAAACATCATTAGGTCATTCAATTGATGCAAAAAGGAGGTCGTCAGATGCAAAATCTAGAACCTGAAAATTAATATTATGTAATGTAATACATTTGAATTTAGGTGTAATTGTAATGTAATCAATCACATTGACTTAGTGTGTAATTAAAATGTAAACTATTACATTGAATTAGCATGTTTTTGTAATGTAATCAAAACATTAAAGTCATTTGAAACGAGTGACTGGTGAAAAATAATGTTTACCCAAATCTTGAACCAGTGCATGTATTTATCTTAAACTTACATAACTTAATTACTTAGTCTTTTGTGCATGATTTTATCATTTTTTACACATCCATATGGTATAATAAAAAAAAAAAAATACATATCTCTCAGTCTGAAATTGTTATGATGTGAAAAAAAGGCACCTAATTAATTGTTGGGTTTTGAAGCTGTAATTTACCAATTGTCAGCTTAGTAAAGAATCAACAAAGAAGCATGAATATTGAGTACATGTGTAAAAGAGGGACGAAAGATACCAGAGGGACAGTCATGCTAGAGGGACAGTCAAACTCATAGATCGTAAATAAACTGACAATGCTAACCAGCTGCTCTGCAGGGCGCAGCTTTATTTGACCACAGAGGTCAAACCCTGAACAGTTGGGGCAAGTATGGACACAACATTCAAGTTTGATACAGCTCTGAATTTGGATTGTGATTAAATAGTTGACACAGCATAGGTTTCTGGCACAGAATGAATGTGGACTGTTCACCTTGCCCTTTCCCTTATTTCCAAAATAATCTCAATTTAAATTTCTAATGGAGTTTGCAACAATAACTACTCATTTAAATACATCGTGAAATATCAAAATATAAAATGACATACAGTCATGGTTAAAATCAATAGTAACTTCTAAAAATAGTTTTACAGATAATCATCTCAAGACAATCATCATGATTCATTCATTTCTATATACATAATTTTAAAGCGGTGTAAGGGAGGTAATCAAACATTTTTTTCTGTTTAGTATTAAATTTATATTTAGATCCATTTTGTTACATCTTGTGATCAATTTTATTTGGCAATCGCCAATGGCAGTCAGCAGGGTTAAAGAACATCAGTTGTTCGACCTGTTAGTCAAATGCGTTTTGTTTAAATATACTTTTTCACTTTTTTGGTCTTTTGGAAAATGTTGTTTGTGCTGTTTTTAGACCCTTCTACAACGAAATTTGTTTTACATGCACACGTATAAAAATTGCGGTTTTTATCCAACACAATCATAGGTTTGAACGTAGTTTTCAATTTAGACTTGTTTATATTTTTTCGTTTGGGCTTGTATCATATTTTCCCTCCGGTTTATATGATCCGTTCATCCTACATTGACTCTTAAATTTCAAGAGTCTATCTAAAAATGAGGGTACTTTTTCTAAAAATGAGGATACTTTTTATATGGCCTTCCAAATACCGTTTCGATCCCTAACATCACTGAAGAGACATTTATTGTCGAAATCCGGATCTGGTGTACTAAAAATATTGACACCGTATGTTTGTGGCATAACATCGTGGCCACAAGTTAATTTTTTTCTGTTTAGTATTAAATTTATATTAAGATCCATTTTGTTACATCTTGTGATCAATTTTTTTAGGCAATTGCCAATGGCAGTCAGCAGGGTTAAAGAACATCAGTTGTTCGACCTGTTAGTCAAATGCGTTTTCTTTAAATATACTTTTTTACTTTTTTGGTCTTTTGGAAAATGTTGTTTGTGCTGTTTTTAGACCCTTCTACAACGAAATTTGTTTTACATGCACACGTATAAAAATTGCAGTTTTTATCCAACGCAATCATAGGTTTGAACGTAGTTTTCAATTTAGACTCGTATATATTATTTTCTGTGACTGTATCTTACATTAATTTGTAGGATCCTTTACTATAGATAATTTAGCTGATCTGTAACAATAACATCTTCATGCCTAATATATCATGTACTGCAGTACGCCGCTAGATTAAAACTGACGTGGAAAGGTAACACACGGCCAGTGAAAGCTCTATTTTTAAGAGCCCAGGTGGTCGTGTGGTCTAGCAGGACGGCTGCAGTGCAGGCGATTTGGTGTCACGATATCACAGTAGCATGGGTTCGAATCCCAGCGAGGGAAGAACCAAAAATTTGCGAAAGCAAATTTACAGATCTAACATTGTTGGGTTGATGTTTAGACGAGTTGTATATACATTATGTACACAGCCATGTATCACCATCATTGATGGCAATCCGATGGATACATCTGTTGTAGGGTTGTCACTGACTCAGACGTACTTATATATATAAGATCGTCTAAACATCAACCCAACAATGTTAGATCTGTAAAATTTTTTTTTTTTTTTTCTTCCCTCGCCGGGATTCGAACCCATGCTACTGTGATATGACGTACTTATATATATATATATATATATATTTATAACAGTATTCTTCAAATAGAATTAGGTTACCTCCCTTACACTGCTTTTAAATTGTCAAAACTGTCCTTTAACCAGAAATACCCTTGTTTTCTCCCTTTTTTTGCCCCTAATTGCTAAATGATTTGAGACATAACAACCCCCATCCCACCCCATAACCATCTCTTTGTAGTATTGAAAATTGTGGTATAATTTCAGAGAGTCAGAGGGATTCATACACTTAATCACAAGTTATTGACCTTGAAACTACAAAAATGTTTGTTTTGGCTCCTTATTCCTTTATACCTTTGAGACCATAAACCCCAAAATAAATCCCAACCTTCCTTTTGTGGTTATAAACATGTGTTAAAATTTTATTGATTTCTATATACTTATACTAAAGTTATTATCCGGAAACATTAATATAACTGTTAGATTTGAAATGTAATTCCAAATTCTTGGGTTACTTCATTTATTATTACTGAATTTATTTATTTTATTTATAATACTTGTAGATACTATTTTTGGGTATTTGCGCATATGTAACGTTGTGCTCATGAACATTATAACATTTCCCATTTTTAAGTTTTATGACGTTGTGCTTTTGACGTATTTTACATTGTCTAGTTTTTTATTCATCTTGTTCATTGCAAGTTATTTGATATTCGGAGACACATCAAAGTAAGTCTCCAAATGCAGAGTTCGCAAAATCTTTTTTTACCTGGTGGTCCTTGAAGAAAATCTACTGGTCCTCACTATTAAATCTATTGATAAGTAACTTAAATTGTCTCAGTCCTATGCAAAATGTTGGTGGTAAAATCCTGAGGACCGCCACTTTTAGCGAACTCTGCAAATGTACTGTATCTAGATCAAAGATAAATAATTTATAAGGTGCTGATTTTTCTAGGTGCCGATTTGTCTATGTTAGGTGCCGATTTGTCAGGATACCGATTTGTCTGGGTGCCGAACTGTCTAGAATTCGAATAAAGATACTTATATAGACCCATACTCCACTTATCACTTATCGCCTTATTTGATGTCTTTAATCCTGAGAAGTGTTATGTTATTCATATTTCTAAAAAAAGTAAACCTTCCACTTTTGATTATATATTGCATAATCATATCTTAGAAGCAGTAAAAGACAGTAAATATTTAGGTGTAACTATAAGCCATGATCTTGATTGGGGAACACATATAAACAATATTACTTGTAAGGCAAATAAAACCTTAGGTTTTCTTCGTAGGAACTTAAAAAACTGCACACGTAAGGTTAAAAACCTTACGTACACATCACTTGTCCGTCCGGTCGTCGAATACTCTTCCCCTGTCTGGGATCCGTACAAAAAACAACACATCACTCAGGTTGAGCAGGTACAGCGTAAGGCAGCCAGGTTTGTCTTCAATGATTATAAAGACAGATCACCTGGAGCAGTTTCAAATTTAATAAAATCGTTGGAATGGGAAAATTTAGAATTAAGAAGGAAAAAGGCTAGATTAACTATGCTGTATAAAATAAATTGGGGGTTAGTTGAAGTTCCTAAGGACAACTTAACAATATCTGATAGACGCACTAGGGGGAAACATAAATTTAGGCAAATATCAACAAATAAAGATTTCTATAAATTTTCATTTTATCCTCGAACTATTTCGGACTGGAACTCACTACCTGAAGCAATAGGTATGTCAGACACCCTGGAATCCTTCAAAAGTGGCATATCCACTCTAACATTTGAAGGATCCACAGCAACTTATTAAACTTTAAAGCCACTGTACATAATGTATATATGTTATTGATAACGATTTTTCTTGTCATATTATTTTTAAATTAAGTCCATATGTACATAGCACACAAGTTCCGGGAAGTTTTACACTCCTACCTAGGAGTCTACTCCCGTATTCGGAAGAAGAAGAAGATGTGATCCGTTACAATAACATGCACATTAAGGTACATTAGTTCATTAGTTTATTCATGCGTGACAGATTCTCGGGTCTGATAGCAGGGAATTATATGGGGGCAAAGTCCCCAATAACAGTAGAACATTCAATAAAAAAAAAAAAAAAAAAAATCAGGAAAATTTTCCCGATATTTTCATTGT
Organism: Mytilus galloprovincialis; assembly: GCA_037788925.1. NCBI lineage: Eukaryota > Metazoa > Mollusca > Bivalvia > Mytilida > Mytilidae > Mytilus > Mytilus galloprovincialis. Next base: position 43,630,653 of record CM075342.1, on the reverse strand, counting down.
ACTAATGAACTCAAATCGTTCAATTTTTTTTTGTCGCGTTTTTGAATTTCTGGATCTGCGCAGAAATATTTTTCCATTTCCGGTCTTGTTTCCATGAGACTTTGAATAAAATGTATATTTATCAGTCTAAGAAAGGAAAAGGAACTCAATACTAATTCATTTTTAAATATTGCTTGTTATAAAAAAAAAAGTTACCTGATGACAGCGTTTCTTTGTTTACATTGAATATGATGTCATAACTTAAATATAACGTCACAACTAAAATCCCTAACAGAACCAAAATCGGAAACGTTACGTTCTTTGTGTACATTGAATATGACGTCATAATGTCACACCTAAATCCTAACAACAGAACCAAAATCGGAAACGTTACGGTATTTCCGTTTCTCTTTTTAACATGTTTGATTTATAAAAAAAATCATACAGACTTCGTCCCCATTCACAGGTTATGCCTGCCTCATATTAGCGATAAGGTGTACGTACTCCTCCCCGTCTTAGAACATCCACTGTGATGACGGTTTCCATTTCTTCTGCCCCTTCGGCGAGTAGAACAAGTGCACTTGGCATTTTTGTTTTTGTTTAAAGCTGTCACTTGGCAATTTAATATTTCCAAGTTGTCCGAATTTTGATTAAAAAATAGGTAAACATTAAATTCAGAAGCACAGTGCAACTTGTTTAACCTCCTACTTACTTCCTTTGATTAAACGTATAAACGGTACAGATTTTTTATTCAATAATCTCTACTAGAAAGATTAGTAAAAATTATTAAAGTGTACCTACAACATTTATATCTTACATAACACTATAAAAGACAATTAAAAATATAGCCTTTATTAGATTAAAAATATTATTCAGAGATAAAAACAATTCTGTTTATTTTTGTATCCAGGTTCGAGGTTTCGGATGTTTGGTTGTTATGCGCTATTGGGCATGCGCAACATCACTCGCGCCGACAAAAAACTTGTTTATTCTGCATGTAAAATAGAAAAACAATTGATTCTGACTTAATTTACTAATCCCTCGTGGAGAATTTAATCCTATATTGATATAGTCTTCAAATATCTCTTCAAAACTGACAACTGAAGCAATATTTTCAGGAAGCACGTGGGAAAACGGGCACCTGTTCATGAGTATTTGGTAACCCGAGCAGCAACCAAATGTAAACAACTTTCTAGAGTGTCAAGATGAAAGCATTTTTAAAAGGAAATGATGGGTCTGCATTTACTTTAGCCCCCAAAGTGACAACAGTTGGACGTGAAGGTTGTGACATCAACTTACAGGTATAGATTTATTGAATATTTATATTGAAAAAAGTGTGGATATATACACAGAAAAACCACACTTCAAGGGGGGTATGATAATGGATCTGGCTTATTGTTTTGTGAGAATCCCATGTCGTGCTTCTCCAAGCCACAATAGCACATGTAAGCTCACGTTTCCCGCCAGACTTTGTATCCTGTTTACACGTTTTTGAATTATTCAACTTTCACGTGTCACGCTAAAAAAAGGAAGCCAAACCAATCCTGTGACACAGGCTGTGTCACGCTTAGACCTCAATACACCTAATCGCTAGTTGTCCGCCATTACTGAACATCACACAGGTTCCCGTAAAATTTCAAAGTCATAATACAAAATATCTGACGCCACAATGGAAAAGTGATTGTTGTATGAAGCCAATAGTTCAAGCGGGACCGATTCTCAGGTCAGCTGAGAATAGCGATAAAATTTATGAGACCCACTTCAAGTCACTTGTCTCTGAAAAAATCACCTATATTCCTGTACCTTTTTATAAAAAAAGATGATCAAATCACGTCTGAGAGTAGTCTGAGATTACTCTGACGTCCAACTGCTGTTTTGCCAGACCCAAGGCCCCAGCTTGTATGGCAAAACAGCCGTTGGACATCAGAGTAATCTCGGACTAGTCTGAGAGTAAAATATTTCATTATACTTTGGTTCTGTGGTTGTTCATCCTTCAGATTGTAAGAGGGTAGGAATGCCTCTTATGTTTAGCACCAAACAGTCATTTGCAGCTACTTTTAATGTCAAATTTGTTGAAATTACAGTGTGAATTGTCAGGTGTCAAATAAATTACTCTTGCATGTCTTGCCACTATGTTTCGAAATAAATAAAACAGGATCCGACAAAATCATTTGATTTTTTCAATCATCAGTTGAAATTGTACATTTTGTCATCATGCATCAAAAACTATCATTGGCATCATTTGGCTAGGTATTTTACCATTATTCCTAATGAAGGTACTCCTACCATGACCCGCCTGTAATGTTTTATATTCCTTGATCATTCACTTTTTACACCTTTTACAGATTATTTAGCTTTGTAAAGTTAATATTGTTTTTCATGCTTTTTGAATGATTATTTAAACTAATTACAGACACAAGGTGTTGACCTTCAACATAGTGTTATTGAGTACAGTGAACAAGAAGATGGTTATGTGCTGCAAGATCTGAACACATCCCAAGGAACATATGTAAACGAATGTAGAGTTCAGAATGCTACTGTCAGATTGGCGCCTGGAGACCTAATTAAGTTTGGATATAATGGTGTACCATTCACATTAGAAATTGAAAATCCACCACCAGTAAGTAGTGTTTTATCTATTTACTAAACATTAAGTTAAAGTTATATTTGGGGATTTTTATCAGGTGTTTTATATACATTCTTTGTATAACATAAATTGAATTAGAAGTTAACTTTTAAAACCAGTGGCCCAAAATCAAAAAGAAAAATATAAGTGGTACTGATGCTGTTCATCATACCTTCATTTTGACCTTAATCATTAATAAAACATTAATCTGTAATAATAAACCATGATAACAAGATATAAGATATAATGTACCCAGGCTCATGTTTCATTATTATACATTTGTAGCTGAATAATCACATGTCACCTCATTGTTATTGTTATCATTCTAATTTAAGGAGCGACAGTTTTCACAAAGTCAGTTATTAAGATCATCCACTCAGGTAGAGTAACATTGTTAATATTTCACTTCCAATAGACCTGCATGTTCTTTTTCTCTTGGTGATGGTTGTTTTTCCTTACTTTCTTGTCTATAGTACATTTAGCCTTAAGGCATGCAGGCACTTTAAAACATGTTTGATACCAAACATGTAAACAGTGACACGATGCAAAATTTTCACCATACTCTTTTGGCTTGCTTTCTCTTATAATGAAAAACATGTACGCAATATGTATAGCATATCTACATGTATGTTCATATTCTTTTAAAAAAATATTTTATTTTTGTTTTATGATACAAGCTTGCAATCACTAGTGCATCAAAGTTGCACAAAAAATAAGAATAAAAATATTAAAAACTTTAAAATTAGAATATCTTGCAATTTATATAATGAAGATTACCACATGTTGAAATGGAGCTTACATACAGACTAATGCGCGATATGGCAGTCACAAAAACAAATAGTGAGAACATCTTTGATCTTTGTAATAAAGAAATGTCTTTAGAGAACCCTTTCTTTCTGTCAATTTTTTATCATTAGCTTGTATATATTTCAATTTCATTTTCCATCATTACTGTCAGACAAACCTGTGTTTTAGTAACTTTACAATCTATATCTTTGATTGTACTTTATTTAGAAAATGATAGTCCAATACAGAAATTATTAACAGATTGAAGTCATTTTTGTTGAGCCTTTGACTTTAGTCGAAAAAGCGAGACTAAGCAATCCTACATTCCGTCGTTGTCGGCCGCGGCGTCCACAAATATTCACTCTGTGGTTAAAGTTTTTGAAATTTTAATAACTTTCTTAAACTAAACTGAATTTCTACCAAACTTGGACAGAAGCTTGTTTATGATCATAAGAAAGTATCCAGAAGTAAATTTTGTAAAAATAAAATTCCATTTTTTCCGTATTTTACTTATAAATGGACTTAGTTTTTCTGCGAGGAAACATTACATTCACTCTGTGGTTAAAGTTTTTAAAATTTTAATAACTTTCATAAACTATCCTTGATTTGTACCAAACTTGGACAGAAGCTTGTTTATGATCATAAGATAGTATCAAGAAGAAAATTTTGAAAAAATAAATTTCCACTTTTCCGTATTTTACTTATAAATGGACTTAGTTTTTCAACGAGGAAACATTACATTTACTCTGTGGTTAAAGTTTTTAAAATTCTAATAACTTTCATAAACTATCCTTGATTTGTACCAAACTTGGACAGAAGCTTGTTTATGATCATTAGATAGTATCAAGAAGAAAATTTTGTAAAAATAAATTTCCACTTTTCCGTATTTTACTTATAAATGAACTTAGTTTTTTTGCCAGAAACAAAACATTCACTCTGTGGTTTAAGTTTTTTAAAATTTTTATAATGTTCTTAAACTATCCTGGATTTCTACCAAACTTAGACAAAAGCTTGTTTCTGATCATAAGATATTATTCAGAAGTAAATTTTGTAAAAAAAAAAATTCACTTTTTCCGTATTTTACTTATAAATGGACTTCGTTTTTCTTCCAGTTAACATTACATACAGTCTGCAGTTAAAGTTTATAAAACATTTATTAGATTCATAAACTATCCTGGATTTTTTTTACCAAACTTGGAAGCTTCTTTCAATCAAAAGACAGTATCGAGAGGGAAATTTTTATTGATGTTTTTCCTCATTTTTGTTGAGTCTGCGATTAACAGCAAAAGTAGGCGAGACACTGGGTTCCGTGGAACCCTTACGAATTTTTACTATGGTTTCCACCTTCTTATTCAAACAATGAATATGCAGTGAAAATTTTTGGTAAAAAAAAATCAGTGAATTCCCTTGTGGTTTTGGTCATGTTGGTGTTGGTGTTTTATGTGTTTTAATAAATTTCAAAATATATTTTCTTTACCTCAGAATTTACAGCAAATCATTTTTAATGTCAGTTTGTCAATTAACACTTTCACTTAACATGTTAATTTTTATACGCCCGGGACGGGACGTATTATGGTATACCGTTGTCCGTCCGTCCGTCCGTCTGTCCGTCCGTCCGTCGTCCACACTTCGGACAATAACTCAAAAACGCTTTCACCAATTTCCATGAAACTTAAGTGAATTGTTTATATCTATTGACGTAAGCTCCCTTTCGTTTTTTTTTAATTTCAGATTTTAAGTTTTGGATTTATGGGGCTTTATTCATAAAAATGGGGGGATTTTCAACACTTCGGACAATAACTCAAAAAGGTTTTGACCAATGTCCATGAAACTTTGGTAAATTGTTTATATCTATTGACGTCAGCTCCCTTTCGTTTATTTTTAATTTCAGATTTTAAGTTTTGGATTTATGGGGCTTTATTCATAAAAAAGGGGGGATTTTCAACACTTCGGACAATAACTCAAAAAGGCTTTCACCAATGTCCATGAAACTTTAGTGAATTGTTTATATCTATTGATGTAAGCTCCCTTTTAATTTTTATAAATTTCAGATTTTAAGTTTTGGATTTATGGGGCTTTATTCATAAAAAAAGGGGGATTTTTAACACTTCGGACAATAACTCAAAAAGGCTTTCACCAATGTCCATGAAACTTTGGTGAATTGTTTATATCTATTGATGTAAACTCCCTTTCAATTTTTATAAATTTCAGATTTCACATTTTCTTGTTATGAATTTTTATGCTTAAAAAAGGGGGAATTTTCCAATAAAAGACAAGTTAAAAGAGCAACGGGCGTATTATGCGCTAAAGCGCAGCCCTTTATTATACTTAGGTGTTGATGATGTTTTGAAATATCAAGTTTAAAATGAGCATCATTGAAATATGTCAAGTACATATAACTTTCACCATAATTGTTATTTCATCCTACCATCTTCTGCACTCCCAAATATCTTTACTTATTTTCTAGTCTCTCGTGTTGAATGTATTGAAGACATTGCTATCATCAATAATAGATGACATAATACCATTGGCATTGATATTCTATTGCAGGAGGTTTCTTGTAGAAAATATGTTATACTAGATCAATGAAAAATGTGTCAAAAAAAAGTTGCAATGTTTTATTTTGTTTCTCCTGTTATGAAAAAAGGGACTGCAAGTACATTCCAACATTTGATAATATTATAAATGGTACATTGTACTACAGTATTACAGAGTCATAAGACAAAAGCAAGTCAAATTGGATTGGGAGCCTTAAGTCTCCTTAGATATTTTGTCAGCGTTTCCTATTCCTATGACATTTGTTGACTATTTTCTCTCTTTTCTGTAGAAAACTTCTTTCTATCATCAGTTATCTAGATATCAACAGGTATGTCCACATAATACATGTAATACAGTATTGCTTGGTATGACAGTAACAAAGGTATAACTACAGACAATAAGTCTTTTCAAGTTAAGCCTCACCATAAAATATTTACAAGCTTGTGAAATTATGTGTGATACAAAAAGAGGTAAAATCTAAGATATTTTTTAATGTTTTCTATGAGAGTTAATATACATCCACCAGCATATGTCAGCTCAATGCTTTTGGTCCATCCCTTAGATAAAAATGTTACAAAAATAATAAATTTCCTGATCTGGGTTTTCAGTATAACATTGTTATACAAAAAGGGAAATTCCACACATTCAATACATTTAGGATTATTAGGATAGATAACTATTTTGGCATTATTATACATTTAATAAGCAATCTTCATTTGTAGATCTCTGCAAAGTACATCCATGGCTTGAGACAGTAATGTCATTTTGTCTTCTTGAAACTGTACATACATGTTTGTCATTCCTGTACTCTTATGAACTTTATTCAATCATACATGTACTTATAGAATTTTGTTAATTTTATTACTTTTATGACATTTGATTTTATCATACATAATTAAGATAAGTTCATTACTGCTCAGCATTCAGAAATAGATACATTATTTGGTCTGCTATTTTAGAATGTATTGATTAAATGACTTTTTTTAAAGTATCTAGGGTAACCTTTTACAATTACAAGGGATAAGACATATAATAAGAAACACATTCTGTAGATTTTGACCTTTTTAGTGTCTTACCAAGCCTTCAACTAAGCTGTCAATTACATGTTATAATGTAGTATATGTAGGTCAGTGACTGCATGAACCAATACACAATAATTATAAATATAAACCTTTTAAAATTAATTTATGTTTTTTGTACACATATGTACCGTTCAAAAAAGTTAGGGTAGACACATTTATGTAGAATGCATTTAGATTAATATCGTGGAAGGGATAATTATTCCACAAAAATATAGCATAAGATTATATTTTTACACCACAATAACCTCCATAAATATATCACTGCCTTGATGTTAGCATTAAGCTCACAAAATGTATACTTTCAAAATACATTATACATATGACATTGTATGTTCATGCATACACTAGTTTCTAGTGGATTCTGCATGTCGGAGATATAGAGGAATATTGGGTCTTATCTATCTCTTATATTTTTTCTAAGTATTTATAAAAAGTTTGTCCTTTTTTTTCTCTCACAAAAAACATTTCAAATACGAAAATTTGTTTAATAATGGTTTGTATGATAAGTTTATTTGTTATTCAAACACCAAAAGAGCAGGCTCTAGCTGAAGTCTTATTTTAAAAGATTCAAATACATAATTTTAAACTAGAGTTATCTCCCATTTTTAAAAGTATTTGTATTTGTTAGTGTGCGATGAACTGATTAGATAGAAAATTATAAACCCAGCAGTAGTTGTTAGGTGGTTATATTTACTTTGATCAAACTTCCGGTACAACATTGAAGATATATTGTATATAAATTTAAAAAATGAAACTTTAAAGTATGATGAATTGAACATGCGCTTCATGATTTATTTCTTTTCATCATTTAAATCTTAAAAAAATAAAGCATTCAAATATATTACATGGTTATAAATTTTCATTCAACCATTTAAAAAATATAAATACAACTTTGATAAAAAGCTTTATAATACCAGTATTTGCATTTGAAGCTCTGAAGAAGAATTTTAAATTGTGTAAAAAAGGACTAACTTTTAGCTAACAATATGCAAGTCTTGTATGTCAATGACAAGATATTTCAATTTGTTCATGCAAATTTGGTTTCTTATACACTTTCGACAGATATGAATGTATTTAATATAGGACTTATTTTCTTAAAAGTCCTTTTTCATGGTTTTATTTATAGTGTTGGTACAGATTCTATCAAATAAATTGACTGTATTGTGCAAGAGTATGTTATTATGCACTGCTAAAAGATTTCGCTTATTACATGTCTGATAACTCTGCTTATAAATTCAAGATTTTCTAAAAGCATCTGCAAGTTCTATTCCTTATTTGATAACACAGCATAAACTATTTTTGTTTTGCAATTAAGGTTATACTGTGGATTCATTATTACTATTATTTGGTTATCAATTGGAACCAACAGAAATAAATCAATTAACTGTAGAAGAATGTCAGTTTATTACATTGCAAGATTACAATTATAGTGGGCCTCTCTTTTCAATTTTAACCTTATAATTACTGTATGAACTTCAGCAATATGTTTTTTAAAAAGTTTATATTTACAAGTTAAATATATTACCTTGTCAAAACTTGACAAATTGTTAAGATAAAGAAAGTCTGTGTTTATAGAGAGTTTACAGAACTTCTTTTATCCAAATCCCAACAATAAACTTAATCTTCAATTCATCTAAGATCAACATTTATGGTAAAATGGCATGTGAGATAACTTTAAACAATAAATGAGAGGTATTTATCTTTTATTTAATGGCACAGATAGGCTGATTTTCACTGAAGATACTATAAATAAATGATGAAATCATCAATAATCTGACTGAGCGGACTACCATAAAGATGCTTAAATAGTCTGAATTAATGGTGTAATAAGCTTAACTCTCAATTAGATATGCCTTTCTCATTTAAGCTTAATATAGACATGCATTAATATTTATCTTGGTTACTATTGAGGTCGGGTAAATACTGGATCTCTGAAGTAAATTGGGTTTAAATTGACTTGTGTTAGACCTAAATATTGAAATGCAATCTTTTATCACAATTATTGTCTGCAGTTTTAAGTAAACACACATTGCTGGTTAATTGATGTAATTAATTTTGAAATAGAATGAAATTTTTTTAATTAATTTTCTAAAAAATGAATATAAGTTGTATCATGCAGTAAGTATGTATACATTTTTATTTATTTACTAAAAATTCACTTTAGCATGTAATTGCTAATAAATATATATTGAATTAAATATATCTTTATGATTATGTTTAGTTGTCCATTGAATTACCCATACCTGTGTTTCAGGTGTTAAAATTTAACTTTTTCAAACTTAAACCATTATTGTCAAAACTTTTGAACAATTTACATTGTAATAGAACTATTTTCTTTACCATTACAGTTATATCCTATTCTTTTGAGAACCACTTTTAATTGGAAGTTTTTATGTATTTTAGGTTTACATTTATCGGTTTACATATATACTTACCTTGTTAGAACTTTAAATCCCTCGTCAAAAGATTCCATAATTCATACCCCATTGATCGGTAGAATGATTGATCCGCTATGTGCGATCATCTATAAATCGATTCACAGGTTATTAATTATAGCAAATTTTGATGATATCTTCAAACGACGAGTCTTAGACTTGTTGTCACATATCTATGAAGGGAGGATTTTCATTGACTAACACATACGTTTTGAGACATATATCAAGGATTTGAAATAATTTGAGCATGTTTAATTATAACATTTTTGTTATATTGTGTTACTGTGTGTAAATATTGTCTGTCAATAATTAGAAAAATTTGGCCAATTATAGCCGTCACTGATAAGACAAGTCAATTGTTACTCTGGTGTTTAGTTAACTTTAAACAATTGATTTTTGTGATAGAACAAATTCTTGGCAACCAAGTTTGCACAAATACGAAAAGTAAAACAAAGATGCACATGGTTTTTGGTGCATTTGCTTTCAACAATTCCTGTTATATTTGGATATGATTAAAGGAATTCATGCAGTATAATGGAGTAAAATAAAATAGATACAAAAATACACGTTTGTTATACGTGGAAAATAAATTCAAAGTAAAGTGATTCAAAGTGAAGGATTATAAATTTAGTTGGATTAAAATTCTGTGATATAATGACTTATTATAATAGTAAGGTAATGTTGACTTTAGACCATAGTCTTAGGCTTAGTTCAGAACATTTTCATTCTGTATATATTCAGGTGGTTTTAACATTCCTAACTGAATTAAAATAAAAACTTGATCTTAAGAAAAGTGCCTGGTCAGTTCAGATACTGAATATGATATATACATTTAATCCAAGATTTTTATTTTTAGAATTAGTCCTATTCAATTTTAAACTCCAAAAGCTAAAGAATATACATATACTGACTTGAGTAAATTTTTTAATTTCAAACTTTGCTAAAATTCTGTTGGATGAATTCTTGAATTCATCTACTGGTATGCAAAATGAGCTCTAAAATTCATTATTGAAAATTTCTTTTTTGTCATTTAGGTCTTTTGTGGATAGTTGTCTCATTGGCAATCATACCACATCTTCTTTTTTATCTATCCTATTTATAAAACAGATTCACCTCTGTATATGTACTACATTGTTTTGTTTTGGACTAATTTGAATGAATAGACTCTTTTTTTTTTCAAAATGGTGTCATGAAAGTTATTTGTGTGGCAATTATTTGATGAATAACAAAAAAAAAGAACTCTCTGTTGAAAATGACTGGACACTTGTTCCAATCTTCGTTTAAATTGCAGTTCAAATTCTATTTTCTACTAACATTTTTATTCAGAACCGATAAAAGTTTGCATTGTGCAGACTCGTATCCACTTTAGGTTATAAATGACTATAAATTCAAGGATATGAAGATTTTTTTACCCAATAATCTTAAAAAGGTCAGTAGAAGATTTCACAGTTGTGCATATGATGCATAGCAATGCATGAATTTGGTGTTCACAATGACTATTAGATAATATGCCCCCTAGTTATATTGGAATGAATATATCTTTCAATCTATTTTATAGTTTGGAATGATAAGCTGAAGGCATTTAAAACAATGTTGATAAACTAATAAGTTTGGAATAAGAAAGAACAACACTATATACACATGTACATAGAAACTGTTGAGTCAACACGACAAAGCAATTCAGTTTAAACTTTAAAAGGTTTTTGTACTAATTTTCAAACACCTACTACTGTTAAAATCAATAGTCGCTATGTTCGAACAATGTTTTTACATTTGATTAGACAGTTTAAATGGATTTTCTTCTTTTCGTTTTATTAATTTTATTAATTGTTTTATCACATCTTAATTGCTGTCAATTGTCAAAGTAAGGTTCATGCTGAGTTACGTGATTGCTATTAATTGTATCAGAATTACTTTTAATCAAGTTATTGGAAAAATCTGTTCTGTTTGTTGTTAGGAAAGTGTTTACCCTTAAAACATCATTACTGTCGTATTTGTCAGGCCTGAAAAGTTTATCATTTATTAATTTTGATTTCATTGGTTTCAACATGTAAAAGTTCTGTGAAATTGTTGGATAGTTACAAAATTTGCTACGATAGAAAAGTCAGGTTCAGTAGTTAATCTGTGTGGACTTGATGCAAGCTAAGGAGATCCTATCTGCTTATTAATTGTTTTCCCTCATGCGTTTATACTTCAACAAAAGACTATCATCTGTATTTATGATGACTTAATTGTCAATAACTAACAATGAAATAAAGCTTTAACATTATATATTAAGGCATAATTGGTAGTCTGGAAATGATTTGTTCCAGTTTACTGATACAGTACATAGAATTGCTCTGAGAAAAAAACAACTGTTTCTACTGGATTTCCTCTTTGTTATTCTTTTGTCCTAGTAATTTAAACTATTGGACACCAGTTGACACCATTTTAAAGTACCCAGTATATGGAAGTATTCACTGAGTAAAAGTTCTTTATTGAATTTATATGTGATTGACCTTCCATATGTCACAACCCCATAAACATGTAGTTTGGTAACTAGGAAGTTCAGTGAGACATATAATAAGGGGCTGTTTCAAGGGGGTTATTGGCTGCCCCAGTCCTGCTTTAATTGAACAAATAAATGGAAAATGTATGTCCTGGACCACTTGGGCTTTAATCTGTCCCCAAACCCTATTGTGTTTTCCTGCAGTCTTGAGTTCTTTAATGGGGCCAATCCAGCCATTTTCAAAAGGGGGGTTTCCTAACCCAGGATATAGGGGGTGGGGTTCTAACAATATGTCCACATTCAAATTTATTCATGGGGGGGGGGGGGGGTTCCAACCCACTGAACACATCCTTGGGAGCGGCACCTGATAGCTGCATGCATTGATATGTTCAAACTGAAAAAGCACCTTCTTGTACATGGTCTTCTTTCAGTGTTTAATTAGCATGTATATTCTATCTTCATGTATATTTTATTTATTTGATTGATGAATGGAACATTACTTGAATTATACTTCCAAAAGTTTGAAATAGGAAATTAAATTTATTATCAAGTAAAGTATATTGAATTTATTTAAAACATGCATTTTCCCCCTGGTATTGAGGAATTATTGCACCTGTCAAATATAAATTTTAAATACATGAACAAAGGTAAATATACTATAAACCTTGAATAAACATGGCATCAATCTGAATTCCTCTTAATGCTCTACGGTTCTTCTTTATACATGCAGCATGGTTATACAAATATTTGTTCTCATTTCTTTACTTGAATTATGGGTCTTTTCTTTATAAGGATTTAAATCTAACACATTGAATTTATTATTAGTGCACTATACTGCAAGTGTTGATTCATCAAAAGATTTCCTTTTCAAAAGAAGGTTGCCTATCTGATTCAATTTTGTTTTCATTTTTCTTTCCATGTTTTCCAGTGTTTGAAAGCCTTGAGATTTCCTGTTATTCAGAATCATGTTTAATTAGATAGAATTGAAATATATATTGAAACTGCTTGATGGATGCATATCTCATGTTTCTGTACGACCGTGCAGAGTAGTAGTTAGTGCTTTCAGCTTTTTAGTTATCTTCCACTTCTTTTCTTGGAACAAAGATCCCTGTCTCAAAGCAAATTTCTTAATATTAAGTCACTTTTCATAGGTAAAAATCTATTTTATGATATCATTAGTAATACAAATGATGCAAATTTTTATTGCTTTATTTCTTAACGAGAAAATAACGAGGAAAATGATCAGATGAAACATCGATGCAGGCAATATACTAATGTGGATTCATTAATGTTCGTTGGATACCAGTTTTCGTGGATTTCGTGGGTACAGGAGAACAACGAATTTAGATGTTCAACGAAAAATGCATTTTCTAAAGGAATGAATGCAGACTGTGCCAAAACCATGAATACGCAAGTTTTCTTCAGTCCACAAAAATTGGTATCCACGAAAATAAATGAATCCACAGTAAGCTATATTTTCTTGTTTTATTTTTAGATAAGCTACCCACCTGTTCAGCAAAGACCAGCATGGACACAACCCTTGACTCTCCTCTCAGACGCTGGTGGTTACACTGGAGTAGAAGTACCTCAGTCCAATCCTCTTCCATATCTCCAGACTGGAATTTCAACATTTACCATTCCATCAACTGTTTGGACACCTGTCAATCAGGGTCCTGCACCACGCCCACCTACTCTCAGGAGTCGCCCACTAAGTGCTGGAGCAACAAGAAGGGGAACAACTACAACTAATGCATTTGAAAAGTTTCAGACCATTGGTGGAACACCAGTGGCATCTCCTGTTGCACAACGACGTAAGTATAAGATTGTGCCTCATGTTGAATATGAAAGGAAGGAGTAGGTCACAAAAATGAAAAATCAACCCCTCTTATAACACAAAAACATACAAAATCTAAAAATCTCCTGTTGAACAACGATGAAAGTAAAAAAATGTACCTGATGTTATGTTGAATACAAAAAGAAGAAGTATAAGTCTCAAGGAATATGATCACCCAAATGAAATATCAAATTCTAGCTAGTACACAAAAACAAAGCAACATATTTAAAAGTTTAATAGAATTGTAGAGTTCAGATGGTTCCCACGATATTTGTTTGTGGTAGTTTCTTATCTATAGCATTTGCCCATAAAAAAAATCAAGACAGATGGAGACAATCTTAGAAGTCCCCCCCAGTGTTTTTCTAAGAATAAACTGATTCATAAAGACATAATTCACTGACTGTAAAACATGGGAACTGTTAGTTGCACGCTATATAGTGTTGATTTACTTATTACTATGGAACACATTTCTTTTCTTTTTCTTTGTTGAAGCATTTTGTTTTTTGTTGGATAAAATAACATTCACTCATATAGTTAACTTTACGTTATTGTGAAAGAAATAGCTATTATATCTATTATGTCACTATATATTCTATTCTCCACTGCCTAGATAATATCAGTTAGTTATATAATAGTTGAAACTTTAAAATTTGTTTGGATCCGTGTGTACTTTTGAAATTATTTTTCATCTCAGTACTGTTTTAAATATGAATACAGTTTTTAAAAGGTAATGTGAGATTAAGAGAAATGATGTGACAACTTAACCATGTAATGCTTTCCCCCCCTTTTTTTTTGTTAACACTATTGAAATGCATAATTAAATTCTACCGGCATATAAACTAACATTTTTGTAATCAGACATGAAATTATTGTTTACATTTTTGTTTTTTAGCAACATCAAGTTGTGGTTGGGTTGGTAATGCAAGACAGCAAACAACTTCATCAGAAACTTTACGTCTTCAAGAAAAGGTATGAATGATTTTCTTAATCATTATCATGAGCAGGTTTTTAGAATTTCATTATATATACCAAAGGTCCACCTTTTCAATGTTCTTAAATATTACAGAAAAATAAAAGAGGAGCAGGCAAATAAGTTGATCTTTGTCATACAATTTGAATACATTTTTTTGTACTATGAAAATATTATAAAATTGAGAATGGAAATGGAATATGTCAAAGAGATAACAACCTGACCAAAGAGCAGTCAACAGCCCAAAGGCCACCAATGGGTATTCAGCACAGCGAGAAAATCAAATGAATATTTCTGGGGTTTTTAGATGCAGCAGGAAATGGACTCTGCAACTTTCATACAAAATGTGGAAGAAGGGTAAACAATTTTTGAAATATTTTCACAATTCTTGAAATATTTTCACCATTCTTGAAATATTTTCACAATTTTCAATTTATGTATGCAGGAACAAAGGATAATGCAGCTACAAGAAGAAGTTTCCCGTCTGCGTGCTATGGATATGGAAGCCTATAAAAAAGACCAACAAATACAATTATTACAGTCTCAGCTCTCAGAGGCTCAACAGAGGATGTACCAACAGCCTTTAATAATGGGAAATGACCCTGACTTCACACAGAGAATTGTACATTTAGAAAATGAAGTCACTGCCAAAAAGGAGGAAATTGCAGCTTTAAGGGAACAGGTAAGGAAAAAATGATAGACACATTTTTGGTGAATTGTTTTAAGTTATTTTCTTGGAATTGTTATCATTTAAAAGTCATCTGTCCAAGTAATTAAACAAAATTTGAAGATGAAAAATTCTTGTCACATTAATTTAAAGATGGGCATTTGAAAATGCAAAAGTATATTCTCTTATCATGGGGTTTTTACTATGATCAGTGTTTTGTTTATTTTTATGAATTTGAGAATTTTAATTACCATATTGTCAAATTTAAACTAGATTTACTCTGTTTAATTTTATAGGAACTTGAAGAGGTAATTCTAAGTTAATCACAATTTATTCACTAAAATGTCCATCCATTAACTGGATAGATGGTAATAATTGATAGGTTAATACTGGTTTAGCTAGTTAGGAGAAATTAAATTCATGGTAAAATTAGGTTTTGGCTAAAGTTAGATTCAGAGATTTGATATATATGTTTAGCTAGTTAGGAGAAATTAAATTCATGGTTAAATTAGGTTTCGGTTAAATTTATTCAAAGATATGATATACCAAATGGATAATCATCCAGATTTTTGCTAGGCTTACATTATTTATGAATTTTTACCATATAGTCTACTTCAGGCTCTGATGAAATGTGTACTTACTATCTGTATGAATTGCTGTTGAGAATCATTAATGGCACTTTAAATTTCAAAATACAAATCTGGTGTTGAGAAAGAAATATAGAAATTTTAACTTTTTTTACCTTTTTGTTTTAACTACTTTTAAGACCCAGGAAGTGTGTTTTTTGCAAACAATTTAAAAATAAAAACTTCTTAGCTTCAAATCCCGAATTCTTTCTGTAGATAATTTGTAAAACATATAATTTTTGTGTCTACACCTAACACTAGTGTGAATGTCTGCTAATTATAACTGTTGTACATGATTTGACCCATGATATAGACTTACTAATGTAACTGACATTTTAATGAAGAAAACAGCTATATTTGAAGCTTAAACCCCTTTAATGTGTGATAAAATATCTTAGTTATCTCCCCTAGTGAGAAAGATAGTTTTCAATATTAACACATGTATTTAATTTTTGATTTTAGTTGGAAAGCTAATTGAAATAGTTTGTTGAATTGAAAACTACTTTATTGTAAGTCATGGGTCAAATACAAATGTTGTGTATGTTTGTTTTGTTCATGCTAGATGTAACTTGTTGAGACACATGAAGTTTTGTTTCTTTTGGAATAATCCTTTCAAGCAGAATATATTCAAAAATATTTTACTTACATATTTATTTGAATAAGGCGATAAAGGCAACAGAATTTATAAAACACAAGGGCCAATGACACAGCCACACTGTAAAAGAATGATCATTGTAGCATTTTGAATTCAGTAATGAGGGACCTTCCTCACAAAATGACTTTAATTTCCATTGCCATTGCTTTTCCTTCAAGGCAGTTCAAAAAAATTTGTTTAGTCTTAATTTATTTGAAATGAAATAGGAAGAGAAAGTAATAAGAAGACAAACACTTACTACAGATTCCTGGCTTAGCATAGACACATATGGTTAAGTTTATGCAGATTTTTGCAATGTATGGTTCTAGGGTAGATGTTTGGTGGGTGCCATGACTGCTTGCTTTTGGTAATGCAAATTTACCTTGATAAAATTTAAGACCATTTTGATATCAAAAGAATATTTAAACATGAGATGTAATATCTTACCAAGAAATTTGATTAAATGTAACAGATTGTATTGGTGTGCTCGCCTAAAACATTTTGTGTCCCACTTTACATGTTTTTTATACTAAGTTTGTGAAGTTCAGTTTATAACAAAATTGTCTTGTAAATGTGTGTTTTGTCATACATTGAATCAATTTATTTTGTAAAAAAGAATGTATTCATATCCAAAAAGTCTTGCCAAATGATATAAAATCTGTTGTTCCTTCTTAAAGATCCTGTAAAAACTGTGCCATAAATTTACCATTTAAACTTTACAGCTTGTATTATTGCAATCCACTGAGACAAAGGTCCTTCTTCCTGAAGAAATAGCGGAGAAAAATAAAGAATTAAACAATGTTAGAAATGAATTGGAACGTGTTAAAAAAGACAAGGGCATTACAACTGGACTTGTCACCCAGATGCAGCGTGATATGTCCAGCAAAGTAAGTCAGGCATGACTTCTTCAGTCGAGTGGTACACAAATGCATGCTTTGCTTTTTCTCTGTAATTCTTGATGGGTGTGGTTTGGGTGGAAGATTTTGCACCAGCATTGAAATGCACCTCATACTATTCATGCTATTGATGAACTAATTTTCTCTCAGTATTAATTAAAGATGTGATTATCTCTGTATTATATTGCATGCATGATTTCATTCTTTTTTTTTCTATGTGTATAACCATAATTAATATACTTGATATTTTTCATAAAAAAAGCCATGGGCTGTGAATTCATATTATGAATACAGTACCAATGTAAATCGATTTAGGATAATTTATTATTCCTGTAACTTTTTGTTTTGTTTCTTGAACATAATCAATGTTGTCCTTCTTTATAGAAATTAACAATAATGCTTTTAATAAAAACATCTCTTTCTTTCATCATATCAATAAAATCTGGTATACTATGAGTAATAATGTATTCACAGCACTACATATTTCTTTCCATTTACTGTATTAATAGTTATTTTTGTAAAAGAATGAAAAATCAACCAGTGAAATTTAACTTTCCTATTTACTAACATGCTATACTGTGTTTTATGCTCTTGTTTGTGTAACCTACTGTTATGCTATAGTTTGTGTAACGTACAAGTAGCTTTATTCTATAGTTTGTGTAACCTACAAGTAGCTTTATGCTATAGTTCATGAAACCTATGTGTAGCTTTATGCTCTGGTTTGTGCAATTTATCTTTAAGCACCAATATGTTAAATGTATTTTTATTACATTTACCTCACTTAAGGTAGCACAATACAAAGATTTTTTCACTCCAAATCAGGCAACTTTAAACTGATGTAATTCATTTCATCCTTCTTTATATTTTATAAATGAGGTGTTAAAAGAAAGAAGAAAGATTAATCTTTCAAATTGTGATAATTTCATTATGACATTATTATTACATAATTAATTATTATGTAATTAGTTGCTATATTATGATGTCCACACTTGAATGAATTTAGCTTCTTTGTTCTTCATACCATCCCAAAATATTTTATAGATTCTTGTACAACACAGCTTGACCTCCAAAACCGTGTCTCAGATTTCCAAAAACATCAATAGAACAAATTTTATACCCAATTGAATTTGGTGGTCTCTTATGAATTGATGTTGCAAACTTCAATGAAGATTTATGAGAGAATGAAATGCAATAGGAAAAATCTGAGACACAGTTTTGGAGGTCAAACTGTGTTGTGCAAGAATCTATAAAATATTTTGGGATGCTATGAATAACAAAGAAGCTAAATTCATTCAAGTATGGACATCACAATATGGCAACTTATTACATAACAATTAATTATGTAATAATTATGTCATAATGAAATTATCATAATTTGAAAGATTAATCCTTCTTCTTTCTTTTGGTACCTCATTTATAAAATTTAAAGAAAGATGAGTGGAATTACATCAGTTTAAAGGTGTCTGATTGGGGATGAAAAATCTTTGTATTGTGCTACCTTATGCTAAAGTGACTTTTGTCAAGGAGAAAAAGGTGTCCTATACTTTATCTTTATGTTAAGGTGGAAAATTTAGAAACCATGGTTACCAAATTGCTATTTGAAATAATTGGGGGGGTTGGGGGGAATCAAAAATACTGTAGCTTATTTTTGAATCCTCAAATGTTAAAAAATTGTTATGATAACATGCATACTTTTTGTCTCAGTATGTGCAAATTTTAATTCATAAAATATCTTGTACAATATAAATGTCAAGCAACATTAAAAAAAATTATATCTATTTATTTAATTGCAGGACTCAACAATAAGTAAATTTACAAGAGAAATAGAAACTTTAAAGAAAGAGTTAAGAGAAAGAGACACACAGATTACTACAATTACAGCAAAGGTAACATATGTTTTTTGTACCAAAAACCACTAATGCTTTAACTAGTCTAGTCTTCTTGCTTTTGGTCAGGTTAAGATATAGGTTCTAATTTGTTGATTTAGCAAAAATTGTATTTTTATGGATATTTTATTTTGTGGTGTTGACAAAGTCTGCATACAATCCTATAGAAAATTTGTATTTTAGATGAACATTTTAATTTGTAGTTCACATTCATCATTGAAATCCATGAAAATGGGTACCAACCAATGATAATGAGTATATTATATAACCATCACAGTTTACAGTAAACCAGTGGCTTTATTCTGCTTTTACTTAGGTACTTAACCCTTTCCTCCATAATGACACCTTTTGACGCCACCCCCTTTTCTACATAATGACGCCTTTTGACTCCTGTGTAGCACCTCAGTTGAAATGCTTTGACTACAAAATGTCTGCATCAGACCTAATAAAATTTGTATCCAATATGAAAAGGATATTCATAAGAATATTTGACTTCAATTTATTTGATGAAATATTTGTTTTTTGCAATGCATGAATTCTTAAAACCTGAGGATTTTATTTTATAGAAAAAAATCCTATGCAAATCAAGCATGTAAAAAAAAAATTCCATGGAGAAAAGGGCTAATGTATATCCCTTAAATCTTTATTTGTTTATTTTACATCAGTTAAACAAGCCAAAAGATACACCACGTACAACAGAAGATAAAGATGCAAGAGAAAAAGAGCTCATAAGTCTTAGACAGGTGAGTGTTTATTTATAGCTCTTAGACAGGTTATATAGCTGACTATGTGGTATGGGTTTGCTTATTGTTGAAGGCCATAAGTTGACCTATAGTTGTTAATTTCTTTGTCGTTTGGTCTCTTGTGTAGCGTTGTCTCATTGGCAATCATACCACATCTTCTTTTTTATATTATAATAATTTATATCTTGAAAATTTTAGAAAGAAACCTGTTATAAAAAGATTGTGTAACTATGTTCTTTAGGATTCCATATTCAAAAGGACTGTGTAGATTTTTTAAGTTGGAGGGAAAGAATTAAAAACACTGTTTCCTATAGCTCATAGATTTATACCAGAAATGAAGTTTTTCTGTTGTTAACTTGTTCTCATTCTGAACATGCATGACATATTTGACACTGCAGATAAATTAACCAACACTCAATCAATCAATCCTCGGTTTCCTTCTTGATATCCTTTTTAGCTCACCTGGCCCGAAGGGAAAAGTGAGCTTTTCTCATCATTTGGCGTCCGTCGTCGTCGTTGTAAACTGTTTACATTTTGAACTTCTTCTAGAGAACCACTCAATGGAACAAAACCAAACATGGCCTGAATGTTCCTTATGAGGTGCTAACCAAGTGTTGTTACTTTGTAGTCGATCCATCATCCAAGATGGCTGCCAACGGGGGACTTAGTTTAACATAGGACCCTATGGGAAATACATACAGATGTCTTCTTTTAGAGAACCACTGAATGGAATGAAACCAAACATGGCATGAATGTTTCTTATAAGGTGTTGACCAAGTGTTGTTACTTTGTAGCTGATCCATCATCCAAGATGGCCACCAGCGGGGGACTTAGTTTAACATGGGACCCTATGGGAAGTACGTACAAATGTCTTCTTTTAGAGAACCACTGAATTGATTGAAACCAAACATAGCATGAATGCTCCTTATGAAATGCTGACCAAGTGTTGTTACTTTGTAGTCGATCCATCATCCAAGATGGCCACCAGGGGGGACTTAGTTTAACATGGGACCCTATGGGAAATACATACAAATGTCTTCTTTTAGAGAACCACTGAATGAATTGAAACCAAACATAGCATGAATGCTCCTTATGAGATGCTGACCAAGTGTTGTTACTTTGTAGCCGATCCATTATCCAAGATGGCCGCCAGACGGGGCTTAGTTTAACATGGTACCCTATAGGAAATACATACAAATGTCTACTTTAAGAGAACTACTGAATGAAATGAAACCAAACTTAACAATATTAAACCAAATTTGGCCTATAACATCATTATAAGTATCTGTTACAATTTTTTACATTTTTAGCTCACCTGGCCTGAAGGGCCAAGTGAGCTTTTCTCATCACTTGGCGTCCGTCATCTGTCGTCATCGTTAACTTTTTACATTTTGAACTTCTTCTAGAGAACCACTGAATGGAATGAAACCAAACATGGCATGAGTGTTCCTTATGAGGTGCTGACTAAGAGTTATTACTTTGTAGCCGATCCATCATCCAAGATGGCTGCCAGCGGGGGACTTAGTTTAACATAGGACCCTATGGGAAATTCATACAAATGACATCTTTTAGAGAACCACTGAATGGAATGAAACCAAACATGGCATGAATGTTCCTTATATATGCGATGCTGACCAAGTGTTGTTACGTTGTCTACGATGCATCATCCAAGATGGCTGCCAGTGGGGGCTTAGTTTAACAGAGGACCCTATGGGAAATGCATACAAAAGTCTTTTTCTAGAGAACCACAGAATTGAATGAAATCATTCATAGCATGAATAGTCCTTTCCTTATGAGGTGCTGGCCAAGTGTTGTTACTTTGTAGCCAAATTTTATCTGTTTTTATATGATTTCAAAAACCCAAGTAGAGTCAGGTGAGCGATACAGGCTCTTGAGAGTCTCTAGTTTAATATTATTTCAATATCCCAAATAGAATCA
The DNA here is from genome assembly GCA_037788925.1 of Mytilus galloprovincialis. Classification (NCBI taxonomy): domain Eukaryota; kingdom Metazoa; phylum Mollusca; class Bivalvia; order Mytilida; family Mytilidae; genus Mytilus; species Mytilus galloprovincialis. The sequence continues at coordinate 43,608,525 of CM075342.1, read as the reverse complement.
GGTGAGCGACACAGGCTCTTGAGAGCCTTTAGTTTTTATCATTTAGTTTCTCTCTCATTGATGTATTGCCCACAGCTATTCTTCATTTCTCCAGCTTTTAAGACAAACATGTGGAGGGTAATCAAGTAGTTAATGAAATTCAGTCAGGATATATAAGTAAATCATTTAAAATTCAATGATACAAACTTATCTTTCAGAAATTCAAGTCAGCAGAAAACAAAACACAAGAGCAACAAGATCTGATTGTCAGCCTAAAACAAGAACTTGAAAAAATGAAGCTTAAAGTTTACGAGGAACAAAGTGTTCAGAAGAAACTTGAGATTGATGTAGAGAAAGTGAAAGCAGAATTGATTGATGTACAGAGAGCTGAAAGGATGGTCAGGGTAGATATGGAACAAGCTTCTAAAAAGGTAGGTACCAATCCACGGTTACAGAATCCAATGCATTCTGGGTAATATTTTCAAAAGTGCTGTTATTGGCTAACACACCCAAACAATGATGTGACTCATTTTTGGGTGCAAACATTGAAATTACAAATAGTCGTTTAGATTCTGAAACAGTGAATTAATCTTACACCTCACTGCAAATCCAAGACTGCCTGTAGAACTGGGGTTAACTGAAATATTTGCTAGATGTTGATAGCATAACATGTACACATTTAACTGAAATACATGAATTAAGCAAAACTATATACACAGGTATACTGCAGTGCCCATTGGAATTGGGAAAGAAATTCCAGAATAATTATTAATGACATTATGAGAATAGTTCATTGAATTTTATCCTTAATTTCCATTTCAGTCAGAAAGATTTCACAGTAGGATTGTACAGACAGCATTTTCTACTCCTGGAATTAAGGCACCAGAGGCAGAAATCAGTGATGATGAACTTGTTGAAACTTTGAAAAAAGTAATTGATGAAAGAACAGAGTTTTATAAGAAAATAAAAGACTTAGAAGCAGACTTAAAATTAGCAGAAACTTCTACCAGTAAATTAAAGAAAACTAATGGTAAACTACGCAGTCAAGTGGAAGAAGTTGTTGTAAGTTTACTTTAGTTGTTGTGATAATGTTTATATTTTGACAGACTTGACAGACCAGGCGTTTGTCAAAGGGGTATAAGATCTGAGTTAATTTGGGGGTTTATAATACCAAAACATGGACTTTCTGTGTGTAACATTTGGAGACAGAAGCCAACACACTCCTTCTTTGTAAATCTTACAAATTTTTACTATACTAGAACACACCCGTGATATCGCGGGTCCGTGACTGAATTAAAGTATATAACTATGCGCAAGCCTTATTTTAGTATTAGTATTGTCATCTGATAAAGTCATGCCGATTATAAGATACACAGTTTTCTCTGCTTTCAAATCTTTCTGTTTGAACCCGTCGAACTGGAACTTATCAATTATTGATAATATTAACTATTTGGAAAACAAAAGGTCCTGGAATGGAATATTTTTTAATCAACAGCATTGTCCTATATTAGTTATAAATAAAGTTGAATCCTTTGATTCGCTGTTTTACGTCATGCCTGCTAACAAATTGAAAACTGTACCTATACGCCTTATTTTAGTCCAGATTTTTAGTATTCGTATTGTTATCTTAGAAAGTCTAACTGATTAAAATACTACAATAGGTAACAATTTGACAATTAAGTAGTGTCAACCCTGTGATTATGACCCGTGTAATACTATATAGCATATTAATCCTGAATACACCGTTTGGTGGTGCGCCTGTCAGATGCGGAACGTACAGATAAGGTAATCGGTAACAGGTGAATATACTATTGGTATTGGTATCGGACTCGACCCGGAACTTCTTAATTATTGGCAATATTAATTACGTGGAAAACAAAAGGGCCTGGAGTGGTGTAATTTTTAATCTACACCTTTGTACTATATTAGTTATATATAAAGTTGAATTCTTTGATTCGTCGTTTTTACGTGATGACGGCTGACAAATTGGACCTCGTAATTTTAGTATTATAGATATATAATGAATTATTGGAATCAATACTTTGAGCATTGTAGAAATTTGAATCTACCCTTAGTCAGACTTTTCAGCATTTTCAAAAAGCAATTTTGCTAGAAATTCTCATGCAATTTGGAATTCAGAAAGGGAAAGAATTCTCAAACTGATTAACAGTGAAATCAAAACCTTATAAAACACAGGTGTCAAAATTAGTTTTTGTCGAGCCTGCGACAAAAGCTCGACATAGGGAAAGTGATCCGGCGGCGGCGTTAGCTAACTTCTTAAAATTAAAAATCTTATATTTTAGAGGGTGGAAGACTTGGATGTTTCATACTTTGTATATAGATGCCTCATGTTACGAAGTTTCCGTCAGTCACATGTCCAATGTCCTTGACCTCATTTTCATGGTTCAGTGACTACTTGAAAAAAAAGTTAAGATTTTTTGTAATGTTAAATTCTCTCTTATTATAAGTAATAGGATAACTATATTTGGTATGTGCGTACTTTGCAAGGTCCTCATACCCGCCAGACAGTTTTCTCTTCACCTCGACCTTATTTCATGGATCAGTGAACAAGGTTAAGTTTTGGTGGTCAAGTCCATATCTCAGATACTATAAGCAATAGGTCTTGTATATTTAGTGTATGGATGGACTGTAAGGTGTACATGTCCATCTGGCAGGTGTCATCTGACCTTGACCTCATTTTCATGGTTCAGTGGTTATACTTAAGTTTTTGTGTTTTGGTCTGTTTTTCTTATACTGTATGCAATAGGTCTACTATATTTGGTGTATGGAATGATTGTAAGGTGTACATGTCCAACTGGCAGGTGTCATCTGACCTTGACCTCATTTTTATGGTTCAGTGGTTATAGTTAGGTTTTTGTGTTTTGGTTTGTTTTTCTTATACTGTATGCAATAAGTCTACTATATTTGGTGTATGGAATGATTGTAAGGTGTTCATGTCTAGCTGGCAGGTGTCACCTGACCTTGACCTCATTTTCATGGTTCAGTGGTCAAAGCTTAGTTTTTGAGTTTTGGTGGTTTTTTGTCGAGCCTGCAACTTTTGTTGCAGAAAGCTCGACATAGGGATAGTGATCCGGCGGCGGCGGCTACGGCGGCGGTGTTAGCTAACTTCTTAAAAGGTTTATATTTTAGAAGGTGAAAGACCTGGATGCTTCATGCTTTGTATATAGATGCCTCATGTTACAAAGTTTCCGTCAGTCACATGTCCAATGTCCTTGACCTCATTTTCATGGTTCAGTGGTTATAGTTAAGTTTTTGTGTTTTGGTCTGTTTTTCTCATACTTTATGCAATAGGTCTACTATATTTGTTGTATGGAATGGTTGTAAGGTGTACATGTCTAGCGGGCAGATGTCATCTGACCTTGACTTCATTTTCATGGTTCGGTGGTCAAAGTTAAGATTTTAAGTTTTGGTCTTTTTATCTAATATTATATGCCAAAGATCAACTATATTTGGTGTATGTAAATATATTATGATCTATATGTCAGTCCGGCAGGTTTTATTTGACCATGACCTCAATTGCACGGTTCATTGCACAGTGTTAAGTTTTTGTGTTTTGGTCTATTTTTCTTAAACTATAAGTAATAGGTCAACTATATTTGTTGTATGGAAGCTTTGTTAGCTGTACATGTCTGCCTGGCATGGTTCATCTAACCTTGACCTCATTTTCATGGTTCATTGGTCTTTGTTTAGCTATCTTGGTTAATGTTAAGTTTATGTGACAGTTGTAATCAAGCTTTATACTTAGGACTATCAACATAATATCAATGATTAGTAAAGAAGGCGAGACATTTCAGTGTGTGCACTCTTGTTTTAATACTATATGGTCAACTAATTATTTGGTGTATGGAAATATTGTATGATCTATATGTCAGTCGCACAGGTATTATTTGACCTTGACCTCATTTTCACGGTTCATTGGTCAATGTTAAGTTTATCTGACAGTTGTAATAAAGCTTTATATTTAGGACTATCAACATAATATCAATGATTAGTAAAGAAGGCGAGACATTTCAGTGTGTGCACTCTTGTATATAATAATTATGGTTTAAAAAAAATTACAATAAATAAACATAAAACAAAATATGTTTTAGGCTTTTATAATTCTAAATTTTTCAATTGTACACAAAACGATCAGGTGATGGTTATTTTTCCTGTTGAAAATGGCTATTTGTCTAGCTGATATGTTTAAAATCAAAAGCTTATTTGTGTAGAAATTTTAAGAAAAAAAAATTGATGTAATTTGAATAAAACAATTTACCCCAGACACAACTTAGCCTCCTGTTATCTGTTGATGAGAGCATGTATTAAATGCTTGGTTTTCCTTTTTTGTAGTCACATTTGAAAGAGAACGGATTTTCCTGTAGTTCAGTCAAACAGGAAATTAGTTTATTGCAGTCATCATCTACAGATGAATCCAATGTTTGGGTTAGAGATGCTCTTGTCAGTATTCTATCTGGTGCTAGTTCATGGGAGCAGCATATTGACAATGCACTGGAGAAATGTGGTGTCAATGTACGCTTGTCTAGTGATGGTGAGTTACTGCTTCCTATTTTGAAATATATCAAACATAGAATTTTTATGTATAGCTATTAAACATATGCTACCTATGCTGCTGCAGAGTCAATAACAACATGGGTTGATGCAAGTTGAATTTGAAAAGATAAATTGCTGGTGGACTATGTTGGCTTTTCAGATTTACAGTTTATTTAAAAGTTTTATGTTAAACTGCATTTGAAAAATTTCTTTTTTCTATGGATGATATTGATATTCTATGTTGGGCATGTGCAAATTTGTTTAAAAAAATTATAACACGTTAGTTTATAGAAATCTGATAAAACTTGTCATGCTATATTATAATTATTCAATGCGGAATTATGAATCCAACTCCTGATATTTGGTGATTTAAAGTAGAATTTTTTTAATATTCATATTTTATGAAAGCATTTTTAACTTTATGAAGTATGTTAATTTTTGTATGAGGGATATAGGCCAATCCAATAATTGTTAGATTAATTATAAAAGGTAACCATTGAGATATTTTGTTGAACTAAGAAGATTTTTTTTTCTAAAGACCAATACCAGAGTGTATCATTTGATCTTTTAGGCATTTTCAATACATTTTGTATATTTATATCAATTTACGTTGTCTGAATACTGTAATTTACACTTTCATTACTGGTCATTTTTCAGGTCCAGATAAACACATTCTTTCATTATTTTCTAAATGGGAGGCATCAATAAGTGAGAAAGAAAGACTTGTATCACAAATATCTACATTAGAACAACAATACAAAGTAGACTTAGAGCGACAAGTCAGTATCACTAAATCAGATTCAGATAACAGGGTTACAGATGCTGTGGAAAAAGCCAGACTTGAAGGTAAAAATTGTTGACTTTGTATTATCATATGTACAAAAAAAAATATAACCATATATATGCAAATTTAGATGAACTAAAGATTCTTTCATGTACTGTTTGTGCAAAGAATGTTAACTACTTCAAAGGTATGACATTCATAAGTTTTCAGCCAGAATGTCTTTTAAGGTCTCTTTTCTTCTGAAAACAATTGTTACATCCTATAACCAAAACAAATCTGTTTCATGCATTAAATTTTTCAATTCAATTAAAAAAAAATGGTTTTAAAGAATTTGGTTTAAAGATAGAAAAAGTAAAAGAAAAAACAAGGTGGCTTTAACAGAAATATTGCAAATAACATGACTGAATTTATCTTGACCAGCTGAAGAAAGGTTGAACAGAGCACTGGAAGAAATTAAAGCAGTGGAAGAGGAGAAGAGAAGAATAGCTGTGGAATCAGAACAAACGAAGTTAGAAGAACTACAGGAGGTGATAGACAAACTTAGAATGGTAGGTATATTATATACAATAAGTGATAGACAAACTTAGAATGGTAGGTATATCATATACAATAAGTGATAGACAAACTTAGAATGGTAGGTATATCATATACAATAAGTTATAGACAAACTTAGAATGGTAGGTATATCATATACAATAAGTGATAGACAAACTTAGAATGGTAGGTATATCATATACAATAAGTTATAGACAAACTTAGAATGGTAGGTATATCATATACAATAAGTGATAGACAAACTTAGAATGGTAGGTATATCATATACAATAAGTGATAGACAAACTTAGAATGGTAGGTATATCATATACAATAAGTGATAGACAAACTTAGAATGGTAGGTATATCATATACAATAAGTGATAGACAAACTTAGAATGGTAGGTATATCATATACAATAAGTTATAGACAAACTTAGAATGGTAGGTATATCATATACAATAAGTGATAGACAAACTTAGAATGGTAGGTATATCATATACAATAAGTGATAGACAAACTTAGAATGGTAGGTATATCATATACAATAAGTGATAGACAAACTTAGAATGGTAGGTATATCATATACAATAAGTTATAGACAAACTTAGAATGGTAGGTATATCATATACAATAAGTTATAGACAAACTTAGAATGGTAGGTATATCATATACAATAAGTGATAGACAAACTTAGAATGGTAGGTATATCATATACAATAAGTGATAGACAAACTTAGAATGGTAGGTATATCATATACAATAAGTTATGGACAAACTTAGAATGGTAGATCTATCATATACAATAAGTTATACTTAAGGTGATACCTAACACTACAGGGAGATAACTCTGTAAAATCATCTAAACATTTTAACTACGCTGTGTTGTTAAGAGAATATTAAGCTTCTCAATGATTAAAAATAGTGTTTGTCAAACTGCTATATAACCAGTGTAATTTCTGATAAAATGGTTGGTTCAAATTTTTTGAAATTTTTATATTTTTGTCAAAGGGTCAAACTGTCAAAGTAACTACTTTGTCAAAAGTTTATGAAAATTAAACGAGCCAAATAAATTTAAGTGAAGGTTTTGGGAATCACCAGTGACCTTAACATTGGACAAAAATGAAAAAAATCATTTGTGTGTATGTCTATTACAATTAAGACTTTGTCTCCTCATAACGCGTTGCCAGAAACATGGAAATACTGAGCAAACCTTTCATCTTGTTAGCTCTCTAATAGGTACAATTCTTGCTAGATTTTTATTAAATTATAGAATAATATCAGCAATGTCTTGTAATAGGTATATAATTTTTGAAGATTAACTTTTTTAAAGAGTTATGCCCTTTGGAAATATAAAATTAATGGAAAATGGCCTTGTTAGCACTATGAAAAAATTGTTTTATTTAGTAATGCCCTTGTACCTTGGATAGAACAAATATGTCAACATAGGGGGACATTGGAACTCTGTTCTTTTTTTTTAATTTAGATATCTTTAAACTCATACTTTATTTGGGTATGCAAATTATGTAAAGCTGTCCTTAGTTAAAGAAAATCACAAACAGAAAAAAATAAAACAAACATTATTTATAACATGATGCTTAAATAGAAAAACTGGAAGTAAGATGTCACAGATTAGATGAGTTATTATCAGATTTTTTTTAATATCAATGTTGAATAATTTTTAAAAAAAATGTGAGATTTAATATCTGCATATGATATAGCTATGATAAAATATTATGTTAAATTTTCAGGATCTCATGGAGAAGGAATCTGGAAGCAAAGAACAACTAGAGGAAGCTTTATCACAAGTGTCAGAATTAGAAGTATTAAAATTAACAATTGTAGAATTAGAACAACGCAATGTTGAATTAGAAGCAACAATTTCTGAATCTTCTACAAAATATGTGTCAGATTCAGGAGAAAGAGAAAGGAAATATGAACAAGATTTATTGTCTTTCAAAGAACAAACTAAACAACATTCTGTAACTATTTGTGCAATGGAAGAAAGATTGAAAAAACTAATGAAGAAAAACAAAGAATATCAAGAGGAAATTTCTTCACATAAAAAGACGATACAAGGTAAGTTTATTCATTAAGTTTGATACAATAAGCAATAGGCCAACTTTATTTGGTTGATAGAATGATTGCTTGATTGATATGTCCATCTGACCTTGACCTCTTAAATATAAAATGCAATCAATAAAGAATTGTAGAAAAGGTATAAAGCTTGGTGAAAAAATGTGTAACAAATTGTAAATACTTAAAATTGTTTATTGTTGACTATTGATTATTAGCCATGACCATATCAAAATTAGTTCTTGGAAGTTATTTCAATTTTATGATCATATACCCAGGGTTCAACAGTTCAATAAATTTATTGTGTTATGGTTGTGCCAATATATTTATCAAGAAGTAATAATTCTAGTTTATATACTTCTATGTACTGAAATCATTTGCTAATTACAAAAAATAATTACTTTACAGATATGAAGATACAGATGAATGATCTCAGGAATAGAGCCACTGCCAATATTAAACCTGACATCCCTCCAAAGCCAAAGGTCATAGTCCAAAAACCTACACAAGATATCATAGCCATGGAACAACTCATTGTTATGTTGAGGTAAGTCATGACTTGGAATCTTACCAGTTGAGAATGACAAAAGTAAATAGGTGTATACATATTGGTTATGGTAAGCAGTAACTAAGGTCAAAACATGAGGGGTCTCATTGGGGGGTTCTGATCCTGGATCCCGCTTACTGTTTTGTCAGATTCCTGTTTCCCGCTAACACCATGTACGTAAGCAATTCTCAATTTTTTTGCAATTTTCTGTGTCCCGCTAGACTTCATTTCCCATTTTCACGGCACAATAATTTGATTTTCACGTGTCACGTTTACAAAAATCAGCAATCCCGTGTCATGCTTAGACCAGGGCTTCCAAAAAACATTTTTGCCAGCCGGACATTTTATATCTGATCCCGATTTTTATCCCTTAAGACTTAGTCACAAAAGGCAATTATGGTAATCAGATGGCCATTCCAATGATAATGACATTAGATTAAAAAACGATTTTAAACTTTACTTTGCTATGAATTTGATGTTTGGATGTAAACTGTTAAATTGGCAGTGCATCATTCAAATTGTGCACATCAGCGTGCTCATATCTGCCATAGACTCTTTATTTGTGCAAAATGACATGTCAAAAACTTTATTTTCGTTTTTAAAATCACGTTTTACTAAAACCGGATGTTGACTTGACAATGGTAAAACATGGACCATAAACGGATACGTAAAATCCGTGTACGTTTACAAAGCATGACTGAGTGAAGAAGCTCTTTCCACGTTATTTCTTCAACAAAATACTTGAAATGAACGTTTAGATACAGGTATCAATGATAATTTTAGCATTTTAAGAAATAAAGGATGCATAATTAAATTTCCCACCTTTGCACATGCGCACACGTGTTCTAGTTCATTCAACGTAGTTCTGACGATTTTTCATTTAAACCTTTTAAAAATTTCATCAAATAGATAAACTAATTTCTTATAATTTTGATCTTTTTGACTAAATCAATGAGCTACAAACCGCTGAAATGTAAGAAAATAATTGTGAAAAGACCGATCAATTTATACGATGTCCGGTACTGAACATAGTTTACCTGTCACCTGAACAGGTAGATATCACCTGTCCAACAACTAATTAGCCTTGATTAAAATTAGAAAGTATTGAAGTAGGGGTTGTTTTGATAGTAATTAATCATCATGTCACTTTTATGACTTTAAATGTGTGGATGTTAACGGCAAAAGGTTGGATCAAAAAGATCATGAATTATGTTAAAATGACCGAAAAAGCCTTAAAAACTAAAATGTATATGACCGTTTCATGCTTTGCCCAGCCGGACTTTTACCGGACGTTATACAAATGTCCGGAATATATGACCGTTTTGGAAGCCCTGGCTTAGACCCCAATGAGACCCACACATGAGTATGTCTTAAAAATACTCTGTGTAGCAGCAAATGAAAAGGGGAGACAACTCTTCATTTGTAAGAAAAATCTCTCAGTGATAAAAATTATAGATTGACATAGTGATATTTTAGTTTACAAATACTTACACAAATAAGACTTTTCTAGTAGCAAAAAAAATTAAATAAAATAAAAACATCACTAATTGAACTTGAGATCAATATGATTGTTGATTTTTTAATTGATTTCAGGAAAGAGAGCGGTGATTTGAAACTTAAACTACAAGATCAGGATGATTTGATTCTCGGATTACGACGAGATTTAGCTGGAGCTCATGCTAGATTATCAGATGTCACAGGTAAGTACTGTACTAATGAATTTGAATGGAAATTACTATTCTGGTATAAGAAAACTGCCATACTTATAAGAAAATCCTGTTCTAAACTTATGATATTTTTTGTAAATAACATCTGTATATCTTACTGAACAGAATACTGCAAGTTCTGAAGCTTTTGATTTTCGTTTAAATTACAACAAATCTTTTAAATGCACAACAACTTTCACCTTAATTCAATGTTCAGAAAGAACTCAGGATAGTTTGAGCAAATGAAACAATGTTGACTATTCAACAGTTTTATGCCTCTTTGTAATGAAATATTATTTCAAACATTTGTTACTTCAGAGATCTTCTAAATAGAAATTTCTCTGCTGAAACAGTTTAAACAATGCATTTTATTTTCATTGAAAAAATTACGATTATTGAATATAATGAAGGTGTGACAATCCTTTACATTTTAGTAAAATTTTCTTTGTTTTACAGGAGAATTAAGTGAAAGTCAGAAACAGGAAATTGAGAGAAACAAGGATCTGTTGTTTCAGAGAGAAAGAGAACTTATGGACATAAGACAACAGCTGGCTAAATTGTCTAAAATCATTGATAAACAGAAAGAAGAAATGAAATCAGTGGAGTGTGATCTCAGGTATGTCAACAAAACAAATAAACACACATAAAATGACTATACTTGATTAGATATATTAAATTAAACTTCATGAGGTGAACCAACGCCTGTGTGAATCTTTTCGACAGAGTCCCTGAAGTGGATACCTTTAGTATTCAGGGTTGCTGACCATTTGAAGTGTTGTTGTCAATTTGGAGTATTGATTAGATATAGAAAAAAGTAATGCTTAGAAAATATAATTATGCATTTGTCAAGCCTTCAAAAATATGGAGATTTGATTTAAATTCTAAATAAAAGTATTAAAAGGTTTGTAAAAAAGAAAAGAATACAAGATAATTAAAGCCCTATAATAGTTATATGTGAACATTGTACACATCTTAAATAATTAAAGAGGTCCATGCAAAAATTAGGTCACTTTGATTTACATATGTTAGTGCAAAGCCATTACAAAATTATAGAGAAAGGAAGTTTTGTTATTGCAATCATCAGGGACATAGTGATGATGGTCCATGCAGACTTTGAATCACTTTGATCTACATTTCACACATTGATAACTTTGTCTAAATTTGAGCACATACAAGTCAAAGAGATAACACTTATTACATAGGGGTAAAGTTCTACATGAATAGTGAATTGCCATAACATTCCTTATGCTATGTGATTCAAGGATAAGAATCTAAGATTTGTATTACTAAACCAGTGAATGAACTTTTGTTGGGATCAACCCCATTGCTTCCAGTGATTTTAGGAGGAAGCAGTTCTTGTAATAGAAAAAAAATAAAAATCATACTTTTATTTCATAATGTTGTGATAATATTTGTATATATTTTCTTTAGTAAAGAGAAATCCATATCGGTGAAATACAAGTCACATATAGAAGAAAGATCTAGAAGAATACTAGAGTTGGAAAGTCAACTATCAATGAACAATGAAGAACAAAAGAAGCAACTAGATCTTCTTGATCAAGAGGTATAATAAGTCAGAACTTTTATTTGTATTCAAATTAGCTATATTAGTTATCTTACATTTATGAGAATAGTTAATTAAATTTAACTAAAACTGTTCCTTAGAATAATGTGAGATTTGTTATAATTTTGTAGATAATTAATAGGGCTCTTCACGGTTAGTTCGGCCATATTGGCTAGGGGGCAGATTTTCATAATAGAGGTAAAATTGGTGTGAAAAATACGGGAAAACATCATTAAAACAAACAGAACAGTTGCTTGGAAACACACATAGGATTTCTCAAACTTTCATACTATTTCCACCTCTTTCTTAAAAATCTGCCCCCTATCCTATATGGCCGAACTAACCGTGAAGAGCCCTATTGTACAAAATGGAGAAAAGGTTCAAGTAAAGCTAGGTTAACAATTATATAACTATCATTTCTCCATACAATACTGGTTAATTTAGGTAAAAAGATGAAATCACATTTACAAGAAAATGTAATATAAATTAGCTGCTAATTCATTTATATACACATCTATTAATTTTAACCTTCATGTTTCTATTAACTCAAGTAGATTTTAAAATCTAGTTAATTTAATTTGTTTCAGGGAAGAATTACTTCAGAAATGACAGCTCTTGGTGCTCAGTGTCGTGGAGAAAGACATGAACAGGTTATAACACGACAGAGGGAGGCACTTTCTGAACTGAGGTCAAGGGTCAAGGTCTTGGAACAGGCCAATCCCCCATGTAAGTTTTTAACATGATTAAAGTCAATGCCAGTTAAAGTGAATTAGTTTTATGTACGCTTAACTGTTTTGTTCAATTTCTTAAAAATAGCATCAATATTGATTTGCCCATAACTTGATGATGAACACTTTGATTGGTACAAAACCATTTTATTGAAGTTGTACGAGATATAAGTACTAAATGACATTTTAATAATGTTTATGAGTAGATAAAATAATATTTTTGTGTAAAAAAAATAGATGTTTATTTTAATTTATTTATATGTATAGTCAGATGTTGTAAGACATAACCAATAGCCATAGTTGTTTCCTTCCAACACATTTAAATACTGTGAAAGTACTTTTATTCGTGGGGTACCAATTTTCGTGGTTTTCGTGGATGACTTTATCCACGAATTTAAGTGTCCAACGAAATAAAACAACCATTGTCCAAATGAAGACATGGAAAGATCCCCATGAAGGTTTGACTACTGATATGGTCTAGAGAATATATTGCATAACCTCGAATCAGAGAATACTTTATTAGCAGTCACAGAACATAACTTTTGATCTTTTAATTCTCATAAAATTATTTTTTTCTGATGAAAGTCAGATTTCCGATATTGATATGTTAGTATGATAAAGTGTTCATTTTATATCCTCATAATTCTCGTACATATGAGAAATAATAGTTTAATGCTGGGCTTGATTTTGATAAGAATTATTTGACAATTCAAGATACATTTATAGCATTTGTTTATGATACTGATTTATTTAGGTGACATGTTTATGGCCTAATTAACACCTTTGATGGTCCTTAATCTGATGATCACTTTATCTTGGGTTAATTAGTGTTTTCACTACGATTTACACGGGTCAATGTTTTCTTTGCAATTTCCTTCAATCCAGACTATTTGTAACCTTCGTTCATAAGGCTTTAATTAATTTTTTTTTAGAAAACTGAAATCCACGAATTTAAAAACCCACGAACATATAAAACTTGCTTAAACCACGAAAATTAATATCCACGAATTAAAGTACTTTCACAGTACAACAAATGGAAGTTTTTAACGACATTGACTGGCTATACAGCCCTTGCACATTTAAATACCCCCCTTTTTTTTACAGTGCCTACAAAGGATCAGGCTTTACAGCAAGTATTAGTTTTGAAGAAAGAGCTAGCAGAAATGAGAGCCAACCAGGCTTTGTCTGAAGACAGTCACATACTGAATGTATCATCACTAGACAGAGAGGTCAACAGGGCTAGAGGACTTCTGACTAATGTTAATGCTGAGGCTGACATGGAACGCAGTGCCCATAGAGAAACAATGGATGCCTTAGAAGCTAGTGAAAATACTGTAAGTTGTTTAAATAGGCATATGAGTAATCATCTTTTAAAATAAGTTTTCATGAAGCATTTGAAGTAAAGTTTTTCTAAAGAATATTTAACAATGGTCAAGGTCAAAATGAAGCATTGACCCAGTGGTGGTAATCAGAATAAATTTTACAGAATTGGAGACTTTGATTCACATGTCTAATTAAACCTTCATCAGCAGCCTTTAGCAAAGTTTTGGTAAAAAATAAAAAAAATCAGGAAAACAAGTGAACATCAATGGATAACTTATTTCAATTCTTATGTTCTACTCATTGAAGATTAAAGAAGAGCTTTTAGTAATCAGATAGAAAAGTTCATATTTTCAATAATTTATTTAATATACAAGTTCATTATAATAATAAAGCTATCTTTTGTTTCAGTATTTGACACTTCTCAGAGCAATTGCTAGTTGTCTTGATGTTGATTCTGTACAAGGATTACGTCCCATTGGTCACATTCCAAAAGACGAGCGTCAGCGACTGATGGATGAACGAGAAAGAGCTTGTGAAGCCTTGACTGTCAAAATCAAATTGATTAGGGAAAGAATTGACAGGAAAGATGAACTGTTACAGGGTTATGAGAGAGATCTAGCAAGGATGAGGTAAAGTTTATTTTAGAAACAATGTAAATTGGTCAAAAAGAAAAGTTATCTGAATATGCATGAAATTATTGTAAGCCGTTTGGTTTTGTCTACCACTCTTTACCTGTTTGCCCTTCACATATAGCTATAGTTATACTGAATAATGTTGTCATATTTGGACAGCAGCTTAGCAGAGATGAGTAGTTGTAACATGCACATGCTTTTAAATGTCAGAAACTTTCTTCCTTCAAAGGATGCATCCTGGTTTATATTTGGTAAATTGAAAACTAAACCTTTTTGAACTGTCAACAATTGGCATTAAATGATTTTTTTAACTGAAAAGTTTGCCATTCTCTTTTTTCAAAATCACTTTTTCTTTGTATTGTTGCAAACTTGGCCAGTTTTATAAGCAGCCTCCACTTTTAGAAGCACCATTGAAATTAAATTATGTGTTCTTTGGTCAAGAAAACCATTGTATTCTTTAACTTGTCTTTCAAATTTATTTTGTCAACTTTTTCTTTTTATTGAGTCCTGTGAATTTAAGCTAGATTGGAGATTATAAATCTAATATGACTCTTTCAGTCTTATTTCATGAACTATATACAAGCAGTAAGAGGTACAACCTCATACACTGACATGTAATCAAAGGTGTCCATGTGCTGTATAAAAGGAAAGGACTTATTGCAGTAGTTATAAATTAGATATTTTTAATGAAATGTTTATTTCATTGTTTCAGACAAGCAACAGAACTAGCAGAAAAGAAAACTACACAAGTTGATAGTCTAGCAGTAAGTACTATTATTCAAACCGAGTATGGATAGTTTGACACTTCTCTAAGCTATTGCTAGCTATCTGGATGTTGATTTTGTACAAGGATTACGCCCCATAAGTCATATTCCTAAAGACGTCGTCAGTGACGAATGGATAAAATAGAAAGAGCTTGTGAGCCTCAAGTTCTTGAATTCAATTGATCATATTTTTGTATTATTATAAATTGATAACTTTAATTTCACAGGTAGCTTAATTCAGCAGGTTGTATTTAAATGGAAATTTCTACACTGACTTGTTTTAAGCTTATATGTAAATTTTCTTATAAACTTAATGAGAACTACATGTTTAAAAAACTGTAATAGTAAATCTGCTTAATCTACTGTGGATTTTCAATAATTGTATTGTTTCTTTTTAGACTGATATAAAGAATAGAACAGAAGAAACCCACTACTTACGAGAGTCTTTGAACAGAACAAGAGATAGACTTGACCAAGAACGCAGACTTAATTCAGCTATCAAACAAAGGAAGGTATGTCAGTATGAATTTTTTTCATGTTTGAGACTGAAATAAAACAACTTTTATTTATAAATAGAATAAAGTCAAAGTTTTATAGACCTTTGGAAAAAGAAAATTGAATATTCATTAGGAAATTTTATTCACCATTTTAATCTATTGACATTTTAGTAGAATAGAAATTGAACCAGTTCTTGAATATGGTATAATGTTAACGCATTATTTTTAAACAACAAACATTTAATCAACAAAAAAGGAAGATAGATATGTAGATTTAAGTGTTGTTGTTTTTTTTGGTTGCTCTTTTGACCTATAGCATCGATTACACCTTATTACAATCTTCTTTTGAAATTTAGAAAAATGTGCACTTATTGATATTTTAATTCATAACGAGATATTATTACATTTCAGACATTCCATCTTGAGAATGAGAAAGCACACATACGACCACCATCACATAGATGTCCTCCTGAGGATATTTTTGGAAAGGTAATTATCACACAAATAATTGATTTATTGAAAGGATCTGTATCTGTTAATGCCTTCTTTAACATAGACCCAAAGGTGACTGACTGATTGTTGTAATGACCAAACATTGATCAATTAACTCAGAAAGTTTCTCTTTTGCACTGCAATACTTACTCTTTGTAGACATAAGTTAAAATCATGAGAAAGAATTTCTTACCCCCTGATTGTAAATGTCAAAATTGCACTCATTTTTACTTCATTAGCTGTGTCAAATTTTACAGTGAAATCAAAGATTGTTATGAATATTAAAAAGGAAAAATGATGAGAATATTATGTTAAATACTTTGTATGCATTGATTTGAAATTTTTAGAATGCTGCTAAGAAGAAAGCAGAAAAAGAAGCATCCAAGAGAAGAAAATATGAAATAAAAACTTTGAAACAGGAATTAACAGACAAAGAAAGATCCCTTTTTGAAAGTGAAAATAGATTGTATACAATAGAAAATAGTATGGTATGTATAGAAAGTATTTCTTGAGAATTGAGACAAAATGAGTTTTGTTTTTGACAAATGGTCAAGTTTACTTAGGAATTAGTCAACCAATCTTCTTATTTTGTTATGTTGTTTTTTTACGTCTAAACTGAGATCAAGATTAATGTCAGTGATTTTCACTTTTGCTGTTCATGAGTGATGGTCCAGGACTCCTCGATTGATGAAAAAAATTTGGTTAATGTTTTCTATGTAATAGCTTGAGATCCATTTAAACAGTTTTGTTTCAGGAGTTATGGTTCTTGGTTTCTTAAACATGGAATGTAATTTAATTTTTTTTTAAACTGTTGTAATTGTTGCAAAGCTTATTTAGATAATGTGGTAAAGAGTGCTGATGAGACAACTCCCATCCAAGTCACAACATGTAAATTAAACCATTACAGGTCAAAGTACAGCTTTTTATTTATTTAGTCTGTTTTTGGGTTGATTTTTTTTGGCATCATAAATTATTGCATAATTTTTTTAAATAACAGTACTAGTATATTAATTTGAATTTTTTTTCAGAGCATGGAGAGGAGAATAGAAGCAGAAGTAGAGTCCTAGTTTTTAACCCCAGAGCTATAAATAGACTATGTTATAAACCCTAGATTAGACCTTACTCTGATGATGTCTCTGAGCAACTGGTGCTTCATAACTATCGTAGAGAGATTGGATAGACAGCTTGTATACAAAACATACTAGTTCATAAAAATGTAACAAATATTTAACATGTGTTATATTATCATGTGTATCAAATTGAACAAGCAATAAAATATATTCATTTAGCATCAGTCAGTTCAAAGATGCAGGTTTTGAGATAGCGTGCTCATGGTGGGATGATGTTGACACTTGTTAATCAATTAAAAAACAAAATATTTTTTGAAAGCATTGTTATTTAATGGAAATTAGGTATCTGACGATTGGGATTTTTATAGGAATTAAAACAATTTAAGTATTTTGAATGAGGTTCAGATTTACATTATAAAATTTCTGCTTAGATCAGTCCAATTCATGTATAAGTATTTTGTTGCATGTAGTTTTATTGTTGTCTTAAATGATATAAGAAGTGGAATGATTGCTGGTGAATATTATAGTTTATTTGATAATTTTATATAGCAGAAAAGCTTTAATGATAGCCAGGAATATCAAATTTCAGGAACAGCTCAAGAGTCTATGATTTTCTTATCTTTATTTCTATTAAAGATCTTTTTCATGATAACATTGAACTTAGGTAGTTATTATTTAGAAGTATTAGAATAGTTCTATGAAGTTTAATTGATACTTGAGTTTGTATTTTTATATTGCTTAGTATACTATTTACCAATTGATAACATTCCCTTACTTAAACTTTACATTCATTAATATGAAATATAAAAACCTCTTTGCTGAATAGGAATAAGATGAGATGACCATTTTTAAATTGTGATTTTTCTGTTTTAAGATTTAGAAACATTGGGGACTTAAATAAAGTTTCATTTTACGAAACATTTAAAAAAAAAATAAACAATAGAAAATATATCGAGTCTGACATACTTAGGGCTATTTCGATTGAAATGAATGTGGGAGGGTAGGGAGGGACTTTTAAAACATCCCTACAACAAAGAACCCTTTTTAGATAATTTTGCATAATGGTAATAGACACATACTGAAAAAAGAAACAATACCTACATTTAATGATTAAACTTTCCTTCCTACCCTCCCACAGACATTTTAATGGAATAGCCCTACTATACAATTTTGAAAGCTGTTGGAAAATATAAAAATGTGTTATGATCATGTTAAATAATCAAAATATTTTGATAAATTTGTCTTTTATTCATGCATTTTATTGTAATTTATTTTTATATTGTAGAAATTGTGGTATACATTGTAAACTGTGATACAAATTTTGGACATTATTGTCTGTTTATTTATATGTTATATTGTTTTTTTTTCAATGTTTTTAGAAATTCTGAGAAATATTACATTTTACTGTTTCCGTCCTAACTGTAGAAATTTGAATATAGTGTAGCTTTCTTATAATGTAAGCAGGCACAGATGACATAATAAACTAGCCAGCTTGGCTCAAATGTCTCATTGTTTTATTAATCTGTCTAAAATTTATGTTCCACTTGTCTTAGTCTTTATCCTGGGTTTTTTCTTCTTTAACAAACATTATCACTATTTTACAAAATTTTCCTTTAATCTTTCTTATAATTTCCTTTCTGAGTCGAGTGATATGAAATTTTTTCACTAGAAACTAAGGGGGCACATGCCCATTGTCAATGAAACAAACAACGTGGCCATAGGTAAAATAGCGATAAACAGATTATCATTGGTCATCTCAACTTATTGCTTTTCTCATTTTGCTGTACCGGCTCAAGCGAGAAAATAAATCTCATTGAGATTATTATGACAGCATTTTTCATATGCATGGATGATGGGTGCCACTATTGGAACAGGATCTTAGCTCAAGATGCTCAGTTTTTAGTTTTTTTGTACAGTTTTTATGAATTTTTATAGGCGTGTTGATCTTATATCTTTTGGCCATGGTGTTGTCTTTTTTCAGCACGGTTTGATATTGATTTTTACACAGTTCTAGCATTTTCAAAGGAGAATTTGATAACTTTTAGTTTTTTGTTTAGTATCAAAAATGTTGCAAAAAATAAAAATTAGTGAACTTAAGTTTGATCAAAGACATTATTTTCTCTCTTACAATTCATTGTTTACAATATGCAATGAAAATTATGAGCTCTGTGGACTCAAGGAGTCAGTATAGGTAGCTTGATATATGCTTTTGAGGATGATGAATAGATGACAGATTGTTGTTAATTGTCCAGTGGCAAATTAAATTCTGGAAAAGAAAATGTTATTATGTGATATGAATATGAACCCTACTGTCTCGCTGAGCCAGATTTTTTATGTACTGGCTATATAGCTCACTATATATTTAGTTCAAAATATATAGTTAGTAAAAGAATATTTATATTTGGTATAGGGAATTCTTGCAAGGCTTGCAAGGTTCATCTGACCTTGAGCTCATTTTATAGATCAAGGTTAAGTTTTCCCTGATAAGGTAGGTTTTTCAAATACAACAAGTAGTAGGTTAAATGTATTTGATATACTGAAGTTATAGAGATACACATTGTAAAATTAAAATAAGTGGTATGATTCCCAATAAGACAATTATCCACTATAGACCAAATTACATTGATGAAAGCAACTTTAATAGGTCACTGTATGTCCTTCAACAGTGAGCAAAACCCATACCTTATAGAAAGCTTACTATCTGTCTGGCAATTTTCATCTGACCAAGGCCTCATTTTCAGGGGGTATAACTATTTGTCTTGCCTGAGTTGAAAGTCTCCAAATGATAACAACATAGTGGCAGTGGTGGTGTGAACTATTTGTCTTGCCTGAGTTGAAAGTCTCCAAATGATAACAACATAGTGGCAGTGGTGGTGTGAACTGTTTGTCTTGCCTGAGTTGAAAGTCTCCAAATGATAACAATATAGTGGCAGTGGTGGTGTGAACTATTTGTATGAAGTTTTATATTTCAGAAATAAGAAGGCCTGGATGCTTCATACCTTGTATGCAGATGCCTCATTGTTCAGTGAATGCTTAAATAACAAAAATTATAGTTTTGTCGTGTGAAATAATTATCATAACTATAATTGGGATATATGGATCCTTGCAAGGCATATGTCTCCTCGGCCTCATTTCTTAGATCACTGATAAAGATATAAGTTTTTATGGTCAAGTCCATATCTTGATACAATAGGACAATTAAATTTTGTGTATGGAATGATTGTCAGGTAAACATGTCTGGCTGACAGGTTTTATATGACCTTGACATTTCAATGGTTCATTTGTCAATGTAAAGTTTTTGTGGTTTTAAGCAATAAGGCCACTATATTTGGAGTCTTGGGTGATTGTAAAGTATACATATCTATCTGGCAGGTTTCATCTTACCTTGATCTTATTTTCGTAGTTCATTAGGCATGGTTAATTTGTTGCTGCTTTGTCAGTTTATCAGTTACTTAAAGGAATATGTCAAGGGTATTTGGTGTATGAAATGCTTGTGAGTTGTTTATGTCAGTATGGCACCATTTTCATGGTTGAGATGTCAATTTTATTTTTTCATGGTTTTGTCAGCTCATCGGATAATTCAAGAAATTTCGTGTATAGAATGATAACATGGTGTACATGTTGTCTGGCAGGGTTCATCTGACATTGACCTTTTTTTTTAAGGTTCATTAGTCAATTTTCAGTTTTCGTAATTAGTATAAAAATAAGACGATGTTGTATGTGATTGCCAATGAGACAACTCTCCACAAGAGACAAATTGACATAGAAAGTGTCAGTGAAGACTGTAGGTCATTATATGTCCTTCAACAAAGTGCAAAACCAATACCGCATATTAAGATATAACAGGCCTTATTTACAAATTAAATGTAAATAAACAATTCAAACGAGAACATTTACGGCCTGATTTATGTACAAAATAAAGAAAGAAAAACAAACATTATATACAGCAACAAACGACAACCACTGAATTACAGTCTCCTGACTTGAGACATGCAATTACAGAATGTGGCGGTGTTAAACTAGTTTGAAGGCGTCAATCTTCCTCTGACCTGGGACAGTTGTATAATAGTACAACAAGAGAAATAACGTTACCAAAACATGAACACAACAAGATATAAATGTCATGCGTTCGAAACTCTATTCTTGATTTACCTTCATTAGGAACGCTCAAAGTCAAAGGTGTAAAAGAAAAGGACAAAGTGCAAAATGACAAAAAAAGATATTAAAAAATTGACCAATCCATCTCAATTTTGCCTGAGGTAGTTTAAACAATAGCTTATTAATAATTTCAAAATTTATGACCGGACAATAGATTTTTGTTTATTCTAGAACGGTTTGTTTCTTGGTCATGTCAGAACCGAAATACTGACTACTGAGCTGAGGATACCCTTCAAGAATTGATAGCCATGTGCTGTAAAATCTTAAAACAAAATGCTATAAATGCAATGCATCTAAAGCGCCTTTTTGGATATACCTTCATCGGGAACGCTCAAAGCGCTGAAGTAAAGGATAAATGAGAGGGGCATTGGCTGTGAAGCTAACGTACAATAATTAGATTTTAATAAACAAATCTAATTTTAATTTTATTCATCTTCATGTTTCGGAGTTTAGTGAGACGTCCAATTTCTCTGAACTAGTATACGTTCTTATTTAGGGGTCAGTTCCGTATGCGGAATTTTCTCTTTGTCGTGTTAAATACCCATTGGTGGTCTTGGGATGCTGTTGGCTCTTTGGTCGGTTTGTTGTCTCTTTGGCCGTTTTGTTGTCTCTTTGACACATTTCCCTTTCCCATTCTCAATTTTATAATATGTAACTTACATAAATAAATAAAAAGTTAATCGCACAGCCCATATCAGCAAAAAAAACAAAACACAATTGATTAGTCGAGTTGACCGTAATACTTCCTTGCCACTCATTGGATATAAGTGTAGAAATCTGGAGAATTTTTTATGTGTATATGTGTTTCAGAGTCGTAATGTGTATAATTCTACAAAGAGGATTGAATTCGAACCTGTATTAGTTAGAATAGCAAGGTATTTGTAAATTATTCATATTTTCTATCATTATATCAGCATTTTCTACTACAAACGTGTATTTGAAAACACCAAAATAATGAACAATAATTATTTATTTGCATTATGACAGCATTGTTTTGCGCTGGACATAATCAGCTACTGTGTAAAAGTTGTCTAAAAAACAACTTTGTCTATTTAAACAGCGAACTACTTTTATAAAAAAAAACCAGCTTAAACAAAAACCCAAACAAATGGTAGCATCAGCAAAGTGAATATCTCATTCATATATATCTGTAGTCGCAAGTTGGGATGCTGTCTCATGGAGGGAAACTCGCATCTCCTTTTCTCCGTTCAGCGTGCACATGTCGTTTGCATATTTTTGTCGCTAGGTTGCTGTCTCATTGACGTTTACCCCACAATCTGTTTGTTGCACACTATAGATTTGCAAACATGCAGTTAAAAATGTTATTGCATGTATAATAAAGTGAGAAAATGCAGAAGAGAAGACCAAAGGACTTAATAGAAAAAAAAGCAAGGATATTTTTCTTTCTTCAAAAACGACCTGTTTGGTCACTCGTATATTGGTTGTCTATAAATATAGTTCCTGACAGTTTTATGAATGTAAACTATAAGTACTGTGTCTTTTATGTGAAAATGTATAGCTTAACATTATAAGTTATTTGTTTGATAGTGATATGCATCATCATTTCTTGAAATTTGAACTTTTTCGGATTGCATTGTGGGATGAAGTGTCAAAAATGTATGAAAGGCAACTCTGTCTACTTAATCAGCGTAAAAATCGTTGTTTTAAAAGTGCGACTTTTCCCATGTGTCTAAATGACTTTATATTTCATGTCATTAAGCAGTTCATAATAAGTAAGCACACGAGTTTGTGTATGATGTACTACAGACTTCAACTTTTGTTTTATTTAGTAACTGTAAATCTTAAAAAATGTGTGTTTGCCAAAAAAAAAAAAAAAAAAAAAAAAAATATGTCTTCACTGGGAACTCCAGAGCTGAAACCTACAGACTTCAGTTTAGCAGGGACGTAACTCTATTGCCATTTTGCGCATAGAATCTTTACAGACACAGTCAGTGTATCACAATTGTGCTTCCCAACGACATGTCTACTTAGCTACCGAATGATGCATCCAAATAATGACTGCGCGATACATTCTCCGAAATTTTGCAATCCTTGGGCATAAACCACACCCTTTCGTAGTAAGACAAAACATTCTATATATAAAGGTGTCGTCCTAAAGCTTAACAACGAACAGACTAGTGTAACTTAAAATATGAAGTTAAAACTTTATAAAGTTTATACTTAAAGGTCTCCACACTAAAATAGTGATGGACACAAAGACATTTTAACACAGGCCCTCTATTACTGATGCTGTACCCTCCCTACCTTTCTTTTAAATCTTCTGACACTTCTTAGTCATATACTTGTTTGAAACAAGTACAAACTGATATTATAATTTATGTTTCTTAATAAATCAATCAATACTACAAGGCATTGATGAACACATTTTATTAGATGTAGCTGCTTCATGTCCAGCGACAAATATATCAGTCACATTTCAAAAAAGATAGTAACATATAGGTGTTGCAAAACATTGCTTTAGTTAATTTAAAACTCCAGTTAATAGATCATACAAAGCATTCAAGAAGAACTTTTAATCATCGATGAATCTGCTTCATGTCCAGCGACAAATATATCAGTCATAATACAAGAAGATAGTACATGTATGTGTTGCAAAACATTGCTTTAGTCAATTTAAAATCCCTTCAACGGATTCTTGTTTACCAAACCAAATACGGTGTAGGAAAGGGTCTTGATAAACCCTGATTTATTTTATTGCTTTTTTGGTGTTTAATGCCACTTTCAGCACCACTGGCTTTGTCATTGCGGACAGGTTTTTTTTATCTGCAAAAAAAAAAAAAAAAAAAAAAGCAGCTTAAACAAAAACCCAAACAAATGGTAGCATCAGCAAAGTGAATATGTCATTCATATATATCTGTAGTCGCAAGTTGGGATGCTGTCTCATGGAGGGAAACTCGCATCTCCTTTTCTCCGTTCAGCGTGCACATGTCGTTTGCATATTTTTGTCGCTAGGTTGCTGTCTCATTGACGTTTACCCCACAATCTGTTTGTTGCACACTATATATTTGCAAACATGCAGTTAAAAATGTTATTGCATGTATAATAAAGTGAGAAAATGCAGAAGAGAAGACCAAAGGACTTAATAGAAAAAAAAGCAAGGATATTTTTCTTTCTTCAAAAACGACCTGTTTGGTCACTCGTATATTGGTTGTCTATAAATATAGTTCCTGACAGTTTTATGAATGTAAACTATAAGTACTGTGTCTTTTATGTGAAAATGTATAGCTTAACATTATAAGTTATTTGTTTGATAGTGATATGCATCATCATTTCTTGAAATTTGAACTTTTTCGGATTGCATTGTGGGATGAAGTGTCAAAAATGTATGAAAGGCAACTCTGTCTACTTAATCAGCGTAAAAATCGTTGTTTTAAAAGTGCGACTTTTCCCATGTGTCTAAATGACTTTATATTTCATGTCATTAAGCAGTTCATAATAAGTAAGCACACGAGTTTGTGTATGATGTACTACAGACTTCAACTTTTGTTTTATTTAGTAACTGTAAATCTTAAAAAATGTGTGTTTGCCAAAAAAAAAAAAAAAAAAAAAAAAATATGTCTTCACTGGGAACTCCAGAGCTGAAACCTACAGACTTCAGTTTAGCAGGGACGTAACTCTATTGCCATTTTGCGCATAGAATCTTTACAGACACAGTCAGTGTATCACAATTGTGCTTCCCAACGACATGTCTACTTAGCTACCGAATGATGCATCCAAATAATGACTGCGCGATACATTCTCCGAAATTTTGCAATCCTTGGGCATAAACCACACCCTTTCGTAGTAAGACAAAACATTCTATATATAAAGGTGTCGTCCTAAAGCTTAACAACGAACAGACTAGTGTAACTTAAAATATGAAGTTAAAACTTTATAAAGTTTATACTTAAAGGTCTCCACACTAAAATAGTGATGGACACAAAGACATTTTAACACAGGCCCTCTATTACTGATGCTGTACCCTCCCTACCTTTCTTTTAAATCTTCTGACACTTCTTAGTCATATACTTGTTTGAAACAAGTACAAACTGATATTATAATTTATGTTTCTTAATAAATCAATCAATACTACAAGGCATTGATGAACACATTTTATTAGATGTAGCTGCTTCATGTCCAGCGACAAATATATCAGTCACATTTCAAAAAAGATAGTAACATATAGGTGTTGCAAAACATTGCTTTAGTTAATTTAAAACTCCAGTTAATAGATCATACAAAGCATTCAAGAAGAACTTTTAATCATCGATGAATCTGCTTCATGTCCAGCGACAAATATATCAGTCATAATACAAGAAGATAGTACATGTATGTGTTGCAAAACATTGCTTTAGTCAATTTAAAATCCCTTCAACGGATTCTTGTTTACCAAACCAAATACGGTGTAGGAAAGGGTCTTGATAAACCCTGATTTATTTTATTGCTTTTTTGGTGTTTAATGCCACTTTCAGCACCACTGGCTTTGTCATTGCGGACAGGTTTTTTTTATCTGCAAAAAAAAAAAAAAAAAAAAAAGCAGCTTAAACAAAAACCCAAACAAATGGTAGCATCAGCAAAGTGAATATGTCATTCATATATATCTGTAGTCGCAAGTTGGGATGCTGTCTCATGGAGGGAAACTCGCATCTCCTTTTCTCCGTTCAGCGTGCACATGTCGTTTGCATATTTTTGTCGCTAGGTTGCTGTCTCATTGACGTTTACCCCACAATCTGTTTGTTGCACACTATATATTTGCAAACATGCAGTTAAAAATGTTATTGCATGTATAATAAAGTGAGAAAATGCAGAAGAGAAGACCAAAGGACTTAATAGAAAAAAAAGCAAGGATATTTTTCTTTCTTCAAAAACGACCTGTTTGGTCACTCGTATATTGGTTGTCTATAAATATAGTTCCTGACAGTTTTATGAATGTAAACTATAAGTACTGTGTCTTTTATGTGAAAATGTATAGCTTAACATTATAAGTTATTTGTTTGATAGTGATATGCATCATCATTTCTTGAAATTTGAACTTTTTCGGATTGCATTGTGGGATGAAGTGTCAAAAATGTATGAAAGGCAACTCTGTCTACTTAATCAGCGTAAAAATCGTTGTTTTAAAAGTGCGACTTTTCCCATGTGTCTAAATGACTTTATATTTCATGTCATTAAGCAGTTCATAATAAGTAAGCACACGAGTTTGTGTTAAGATGTACTACAGACTTCAACTTTTGTTTTATTTAGTAACTGTAAATCTTAAAAAATGTGTGTTTGCCAAAAAAAACAAAAAAAACAAAAAACAAAAAAATGTCTTCACTGGGAACTCCAGAGCTGAAACCTACAGACTTCAGTTTAGCAGGGACGTAACTCTATTGCCATTTTGCGCATAGAATCTTTACAGACACAGTCAGTGTATCACAATTGTGCTTCCCAACGACATGTCTACTTAGCTACCGAATGATGCATCCAAATAATGACTGCGCGATACATTCTCCGAAATTTTGCAATCCTTGGGCATAAACCACACCCTTTCGTAGTAAGACAAAACATTCTATATATAAAGGTGTCGTCCTAAAGTTTAACAACGAACTGACTAGTGTAACTTAAAATATGAAGTTAAAACTTTATAAAGTTTATACTTAAAGGTCTCCACACTAAAATAGTGATGGACACAAAGACCTTTAAACACAGGCCCTCTATTACTGATGCTGTACCCTCCCTACCTTTCTTTTAAAACTTCTGACACTTCTTAGTCATATACTTGTTTGAAACAAGTACAAACTGATATTATAATTTATGTTTCTTAATAAATCAATCCATACTACAAGGCATTGATGAACACATTTTATTAGATGTAGCTGCTTCATGTCCAGCGACAAATATATCAGTCACATTTCAAAAAAGATAGTAACATATAGGTGTTGCAAAACATTGCTTTAGTTAATTTAAAACTCCAGTTAATAGATCATACAAAGCATTCAAGAAGAACTTTTAATCATCGATGAATCTGCTTCATGTCCAGCGACAAATATATCAGTCATAATACAAGAAGATAGTACATGTATGTGTTGCAAAACATTGCTTTAGTCAATTTAAAATCCCTTCAACGGATTCTTGTTTACCAAACCAAATACGGTGTAGGAAAGGGTCTTGATAAACCCTGATTTATTTTATTGCTTTTTTGGTGTTTAATGCCACTTTCAGCACCACTGGCTTTGTCATTGCGGACAGGTTTTTTTTATCTGCAAAAAAAAAAAAAAAAAGCAGCTTAAACAAAAACCCAAACAAATGGTAGCATCAGCAAAGTGAATATGTCATTCATATATATATCTGTAGTCGCAAGTTGGGATGCTGTCTCATGGAGGGAAACTCGCATCTCCTTTTCTCCGTTCAGCGTGCACATGTCGTTTGCATATTTTTGTCGCTAGGTTGCTGTCTCATTGACGTTTACCCCACAATCTGTTTGTTGCACACTATATATTTGCAAACATGCAGTTAAAAATGTTATTGCATGTATAATAAAGTGAGAAAATGCAGAAGAGAAGACCAAAGGACTTAATAGAAAAAAAAGCAAGGATATTTTTCTTTCTTCAAAAACGACCTGTTTGGTCACTCGTATATTGGTTGTCTATAAATATAGTTCCTGACAGTTTTATGAATGTAAACTATAAGTACTGTGTCTTTTATGTGAAAATGTATAGCTTAACATTATAAGTTATTTGTTTGATAGTGATATGATAGTGTTTGATACTATATATGCCCTTGAATTTTTACTAGATAACATTTTTGTTCGCTTTGGGGATTCCGTATATCGTCAGATTATCGGAATTCCAATGGGGACTAACTGTGCACCACTTATTGCGGACCTGTTTTTGTATTGTTATGAGTTACAATTTATGACAAAAATAAGCAAAGACCCATTGAAACAACATCTGATAAACAAATTTAATAATACTTTTAGATATTTGGATGATATTTTGGCTCTCAATAATGACGACTTCAGTATGTATATTAATGAAATTTATCCTATTGAACTTACTTTAAATAAAGCTAATACTAACAATGACCACTGCCCTTTTCTCGATCTTGATATCTATATCACTAATGGAAAGCTGAATACTAAAATTTATGATAAAAGGGATGATTTTTCATTTCCTATCGTTAGTTATCCGTTTTTAGATGGTGACGTTCCTTGCGCCTGTCCCAAGTCAGGAGCCTCTGGCCTTTGTTAGTCTTGTATTATTTTAATTTTAGTTTCTTGTGTACAATTTGGAAATTAGTATGGCGTTCATTATCACTGGACTAGTATATATTTGTTTAGGGGCCAGCTGAAGGACGCCTCCGGGTACGGGAATTTCTCGCTACATTGAAGACCTGTTGGTGACCTTCTGCTGTTGTTTTTTGTTTTTTATTTGGTCGGGTTGTTGTCTCTTTGACACATTCCCCATTTCCATTCTCAATTTTATCATCATTTCTTGAAATTTGAACTTTTTCGGATTGCATTGTGGGATGAAGTGTCAAAAATGTATGAAAGGCAACTCTGTCTACTTAATCAGCGTAAAAATCGTTGTTTTAAAAGTGCGACTTTTCCCATGTGTCTAAATGACTTTATATTTCAGGTCATTAAGCAGTTCATAATAAGTAAGCACACGAGTTTGTGTTAAGATGTACTACAGACTTCAACTTTTGTTTTATTTAGTAACTGTAAATCTTAAAAAATGTGTGTTTGCCAAAAAAAACAAAAAAATGTCTTCACTGGGAACTCCAGAGCTGAAACCTACAGACTTCAGTTTAGCAGGGACGTAACTCTATTGCCATTTTGCGCATAGAATCTTTACAGACACAGTCAGTGTATCACAATTGTGCTTCCCAACGACATGTCTACTTAGCTACCGAATGATGCATCCAAATAATGACTGCGCGATACATTCTCCGAAATTTTGCAATCCTTGGGCATAAACCACACCCTTTCGTAGTAAGACAAAACATTCTATATATAAAGGTGTCGTCCTAAAGTTTAACAACGAACTAACTAGTGTAACTTAAAATATGAAGTTAAAACTTTATAAAGTTTATACTTAAAGGTCTCCACACTAAAATAGTGATGGACACAAAGACCTTTAAACACAGGCCCTTTATTACTGATGCTGTACCCTCCCTACCTTTCTTTTAAATCTTCTGACACTTCTTAGTCATATACTTGTTTGAAACAAGTACAAACTGATATTATAATTTATGTTTCTCAATAAATCAATCCATACTACAAGGCATTGATGAACACATTTAATTGGATGTAGCTGCTTCATGTCCAGCGACAAATATATCAGTCACATTTCAAAAAAGATAGTAACATATAGGTGTTGCAAAACATTGCTTTAGTTAATTTAAAACTCCAGTTAATAGATCATACAAAGCATTCAAGAAGAACTTTTAATCATCGATGAATCTGCTTCATGTCCAGCGACAAATATATCAGTCATAATACAAGAAGATAGTACATGTATGTGTTGCAAAACATTGCTTTAGTCAATTTAAAATACCTCCAACGGATTCTTGTTTACCAAACCAAATACGGTGTAGGAAAGGGTCTTGATAAACCCTGATTTATTTTATTGCTTTTTTGGTGTTTAATGCCACTTTCATCACCACTGGCTTTGTCATTGCGGACAGTTTTTTTTTTATCTGCAAAAAAAAAAAAAAAAAAAAGCAGCTTGAAAAAAACCCAAACAAATGGTAGCATCAGCAAAGTGAATATGTCATTCATATATATCTGTAGTCGTTGGGATGCTGTCTCATGGAGGGAAACTCGCATCTCCTTTTCTCCGTTCAGCGTGCACATGTCGTTTGCATATTTTTGTCGCTAGGTGGCTGTCTCATTGACGTTTACCCCACAATCTGTTTGTTGCACACTATATATTTGCAAACATGCAATTAAAGATGTTATTTCATGTATATTAAAGTGAGAAAATGCAGAAGATAAGACCAAAGGACTTAATGGGGGAAAAAAAGAAAGGTTATTTTTTTTTCTTCAAAAACGACCTGTTTGGTCACTCGTATATTGGTTGTCTATAAATACAGTTCCTGACAGTTTTATGAATGTCAACTATAAGTACTGTGTCTTTTAGGGGAAAATGTATTGCTTAACATCATAAGTTATGTTATTTGTTTGATAGTGATATGTATCATCATTTCTTGAAATTTGAACTTTTTCGGATTGCATTGTGGGATGAAGTGTCAAAAATGTATGAAAGGCAACTCTGTCTACTTAATCAGCGTAAAAATCGTAGTTTTAAAAGTGCGACTTTTCCCATGTGTCTAATGACTTTATATGTCATGTCATTAAGCATTTCATAATAAGTAAGCACACGAGTTTTTGTTAAGATATACTACAGATTTCAACTTTTGTTTCATTTAGTAACTGTAAATCTTAAAAAATGTGTGTTTGCCAAAAAAAAAAAAAAAAAAAAAAATATGTCTTCACTGGGAACTCCAGAGCTGAAACCTACAGACTTCAGTTTAGCAGGGACGTAACTCTATTGCCATTTTGCGCATATAATCTTTAGAGACACAGTCAGTGTATTACAATTGTGCTTCCCGACGACATGTCTACTTAGCTACCGAATGATGCATCTAAATAATGACTGCGCGATACATTCTCCGAAATTTTGCAATCCTTGGTCATAAACCAAACCCTTTCGTAGTAAGAGAATAAATTCTATATATAAAGGTGTCGTCCTACAGTTAAACAACGTACTGACTTGTACTGACTTGTGTAACTTAAGATGTAAAGTTAAAACTTTATAAAGTTTAGACTTAAAGGTCTCCACACTAACATTGTGATGGGCACAGAGACCTTTAGACACAGGCCCTCTATTACTGATGCTGTTCCCTTCCTACATTTCTTTTAAATCTTCTGACACTTCTTAGTCATATACTTGTTTGTATCAAGTACAAACTAATATTATATTTTATGTTTCTTAATAAATCAATCAATACTACAAGGCATTGATGAACACATTTAATTAGATGTAGCTGCTTCATGTCCAGCGACAAATATATCAGTCACATTTCAAAAAAGATAGTAACATATAGGTGTTGCAAAACATTGCTTTAGTTAATTTAAAACTCCAGTTAATAGATCATACAAAGCATTCAAGAAGAACTTTTAATCATCGACGAATCTGCTTCATGTCCAGCGACAAATATATCAGTCATAATACAAGAAGACAGTACATGTATGTGTTGCAAAACATTGCTTTAGTCAATTTAATATCCCTTCAACGGATTCTTGTTTACCAAACCAAATACGGTGTAGAAAAGGTCTTAATAAACCCTGATTTATTTTATTGCGTTTTTGGTGTTTAATGCCACTTTCATCACTACTGGCTTTGTCATTGCGGACAGTTTTTTTTATCAGCAAAAAATAAAACACCTTAAAAAAACCCAAACAAATGGTAGCATCAACAAAGTGAATATGTCATTCATATATCTGTAGTCGTTGGGATGCTGTCTCATTGGAGGAAACTCGCATCTCCTTTTCTCCGTTCAAACAAGTACAAAGTTGAAGAGCATTGAGGATTCAAAATACCAAAAAGTTGTGCCAAACACGGCTAAGTTTATCTATGCCTGGGATAAGAAAATCCTTAGTTTTTCGAAAAATTCAAAGTTTTGTAAACAGGAAATTTATAAATATGACCACAGTATTGATATTCGAGTCAACATCGAAGTGTGTAACATAAGTGTTGACTACTGGGCTGGTGATACCCTCGGGGACGAAACTTCCACCAACAGTGGCACCGACCCAGTGGTGTAAATAGTTATCAAAGGTACCAGGATTGTAATTTAGTACGCCAGACGCGCGTTTCGTCTACATTAGACTCATCAGTGACGCTCATATTAAAATATTTATAAAGTCAAACAATTACAAAGTTGAAGACCTTTTTACTTCTTCGCATAACCGTTTCCCATTAAAATGTTTTTATATTTACCGGTGTTGACTACAATTAAGAAAACGAGTTTACTGGACCTTAAAAAATTGAAACATACTACATATACTTAAAATGAATGGCTTGAAATAATTCCTAATGTCAAAAACATATTTACAAACTATGAATTCTTCGAAAAACTAAGGATTTTCGTATCCCTGGCATATATTACCTTAGCCGTATTTGGCACATCTTTTTGGAATTTGTGGGTCCTCAATGCTTTTCAACTTTGTACTTTGTTTGGCTTTATAAATATCTTATAAATAAGTGAGCGTCACTGATGAGTCTTATGTCGACGAAACGCGCGTCTGGCGTATTAAATTATAATTCTGGTATCTTTGATAACTATATTACGGAAGCCGTAAGGGGACACACAAAACATTAGAAAATATTTTTTTTAATTCGAGATATAAGAGGAGAACAACGACACAACAGCTACACGTGGTTAAAAACCTGAAAGCAGGTTAGTCATGATTTATTTAGATTGACAAAAGACGACATCTTAAATTGTAGGTCATGTTCAATTGGATTGCGTTGGTTTTATTGTCATTATTACTATTTAAAGTTGTATATTATGAATGTATGTACCTGGTTCTATATTTAAATTTAACTTATAAACTGTATCACGTATACCATAAATTATTTTTTTATATTTAAAACTACTTCATAAAAGAAATAACATTTAATAAAACAATTCCTATCGGTTAGTTGACAATAAGATACATTTACAACTGAGCAAATTATAAAAAAGGAAAATTCTTGTTTAGATTCATACGTATCTTAAAGCGGCGCTAGCTACATGTACGAGATATATACACAATATAATATATGATTTTTTTTCAATCATTAATTAAAGTGAAATAGTTAAATAATTATTCGCTTTCAGTGGCCAGTATGTTTAAATTTTGTCAAAAGAAGATAAGAACTACTAAGTATTGGAATAATTCGACCTCATTGCATACGTATTCGTGCGATCTTCAAATTAACCATTTAGCTAGATATTGATAACGCATGAGTTGTGCATGTTTCTCTCAATCGATTTATGACTTTCGAACAGAGGTGTACTGCTGTTGCCTTTATTTAACGATGAATTAGCTCTTATTCAAAGTTGTTTGATAGCCCCGCTGTGTGATTAATATAAATCTGGTTCATTTTCACAATATTTAAAAAATATGGGGTTATAATATAATTCGACTTTCATTTTGCGACTTAAAAACAATGATTATGTTCTAGGTAGGTTCCAATAATAGTTTCTCACAAAAGCATTTGACATAAATTTAAAGCTTCTGGAATAAAGTGGTGGTTATGGTGTTTCGGATTTGTGTTTGTGCGTAGGTGTATCTTGTGTGTGTTTATATTAGGGAATGTCACACTTCATCTTGTATTTGTCTTAAGAGAATTAAGTAATGCAGATACGTTAATAAAATATATTTATTTATTTGAATTCTGACATAACGGTTAATCAACTCGCGATGGCATCCGTGAAATTTACGAAGGGATGATTTTAACTTCACCAATGGAACTCTTGGTTTAATAAATTTATTGTGAGCCACGATCATCAATCAAGGAAACCTTGATAGGAAAAACAAGCCTGTCAGTTGGGAGATGAATACTCCGTATGCACGCGCTGCATGAATGTTGCTGCATAGAAATGTAAAATTCACAATTGGTAAGTTGAAATCGTCTCTTTTGTCTTTAAGTTTCGTTTTCATCCGACCATCATTGTCAATTTCTTGATGTAAGTCAAGATATTAAGCAGACTTAACTGTTGTTTCTTGTATCTCTAGTTCGATAGGTAGATGCGTTCAAGATAGTCTCCAAATTTTGAATTATTTAGTGAAAAAGCATTATCGGAAGTTAAAGTTAAATTATACTGCTAACTTCTTTTATTTATTCCTAAGAAGTTCCTGTATGAAGTCAGCCTCACAAGAATAAAAGAAACAAGTCGGCAAGAAAAGGAGCATAGTTGGTTTTCATGGGGTTGCCGATAGTTTGTTGTATAAAACGTCCTCCAAATGCAAAAAAAAATATGTCGTCAATCAAGAAATTAAGCATCTTGATAATGTCAGTTTCAGAGAATTTTTGTTTGATTCATAATTATTCTTTTAAGTAGGATTTATTCCTGCCTAAGCCAAGATACTTGTATCTACGTTAGCCATTCATTTTTATGTAAAAAATGCAATATCACCTTTTGCAATTTGTCTCAACTCTTTTCTATTTGTCTCAAATCTTTCAATTTGTATTTTAGTAAAGTAAATTAGTTTGTAATTTTGTTAAATTCTTCTAAAAAATTCACGAACAACTTGACTTTCAGAGCTCATAACTAATGTGGTTACTCATACACATCATATGGTAGTTAAACAGTATATGCCTCTAACAGTATAAGACACCATACATATCGCATGCTTGCATCTTCCTTTAATTACCCAAATGAAGATTTAATTTGAGCCTTAAAATTATGACATTTATATTTTTTTATCCGTGTCTGCTTTTTAATATAAGCACAACTTCCTGTTATGATTGCACTAAATACCCATGTTACAATATCGTCAGGTAATATAAATACGCTAAACTATAGAGTGAAGATTTTAAGTTCGCTCAGGTGTAATATTATCAGGTGTTTTAAGTATGTTTTATTGATATGGATAAATTCTCATCATTGGAAGGAAGTTTTGTTATCTGAATGGTGATTTTGCAATGATAAATTAACACTATGTTTAAATATTCATAATCTGATTTGGAATTTGGTTTTGAAGTTATAAAGGTCAGTTATTCTACTGTATATTAATTATAAAAAAGTAAAATCACAAAAATACTGAACTTAGAGGAAGATCAATTGGGAAAGTCCATAATCACATGACAAAATCAAATAACAAAACTCATCAAAAACGAATGGACAAAAACTGTCATATTCCTGACTTGGTACAGGCATTTTCAAATGTAGAAAATGGTGGATTAAACCTGGTTCTATAGCGCTTATTTATCTGAGGTGCATGTAAAAGTAAAAAATATAAAAGAACTCAAAATTTCTGAATCAATTGATCCCATATGATTAAAAACAGTAAATAATACTAAACAGCTTATTTTCAGTATCTTGGATTAAATTACTACTATCAGATTAAAATAGAAAGAGGACGATATGAGAATAAACCAATATATGAAAGATTTTGTTTTTGTGTAAATGAAATTGAAGATGAAAAACATGTAAATACTTCACGTTCTTAATATGCAGACATTCGATATATATTGTATAGTCGAGGTGGTTATATGAGTAACTTCCTTGGTTTGAGTGACACTAAATGAATGTAAATCAAGAATACGCTCCGTACGGAGGAAATTCATAAAACATGATTTTTATCATAAAACAAAAATGAGAATGGATACGGGCTATTTAAAAAATACAACAACTCAACCAATGAGCAGAAACAGCTCAAGGCCTTTAATGGGTCTTCAACCACCGAGAGAAAAGGCGACACCTAGAGGCGGGCTCAGCTCGCCCTTCAAAAATAACGTACACTCGTTCAACGAATTGGACACCGCACTAAACTCCGAATCATACAATTGAACCAAAAATAAAAAATAATAAATAAATAAATTTATGTATGTTGACCATATGCATAATTTTTGTATAAATGTATTTTGGACTGTATACCGTTTAGAACCGAGAAACAGATTAGCCATGATTGGTTTAGATAGACAAAACAAAACATCCTAGAATGTAGGTCATGTTCAACAGGATTGCATTGGTTTTATTGTTATAATTACTACTTAAAGAAGAATATAATAAATATGTATACATAAATCAATATTTAAATTAACTTCATGAACTGAATCATGTACTAGTATACCAAAACTATATTCAAGACTACTGTCTGAAAGAAAATGTATTTGATAATTAGCTTTCAAAGGTACCAGGATTATAATTTAATACGCTAGACGCGCGTTTCGTCTACATAAGACTCATCAGTGACGCTCAGATCAAAAAAGTTATAAAGCCAAACAAGTACAAAGTTGACGAGCATTAAGGACCCAAAATTCAAAAAAGTTGTGCCAAATACGGCTAAGGTAATCTATGCCTGGGAAAAGAAAATCCTTAGATTTTCGAAAAAATCTAAGTTTTGTAACCAGACTCCTGGGCTGGTGATACCCTCGGGGACGAAACGTCCACCAGCAGCGGCATCTACCAAGTGGTGTAAATAGTTATCAAAGGAACCAGGATTATAATAAAACTATCCCTAGCGACTCGTTGACAGTGAGCTATCTTCACATCTGGACACCACAGAAAGCATTATCTTCGGTCCGAAACGTCAACCGAAGAAGTAGCACGTTTTCCAATACCATGGAATGATCGTATAACTAAATCACAGTCAATCCTGAAATATATAGGACAACACAGTGAACTCAATTATTAAAAAAGTAAATTGTAGATTAAGATTTATGTTTGTCAACTGAGACCCGCACAACCCTATCTTTTTTTAATCCAGTATCACTTTGACCACTCCTGTTCCTCTTGGTCGTAGTATCATAATAGTAATCAAAGGTATCAGGATTATAATTTTATACGCCAGACGCGCGTTTCGTCTACATAACACTCATCAGTGACGCTCAAAACAGTAAAAAAAGCCAAAGAAATACAAAGGTGAAGAGCATTGAGGACCGAAAATTCCTAAAAATTGTTCCAAATACAGCTAAGGTAATCTACTTCTGCGAGAAGAAAATCAATAAACCCTTATTATTTCAACAAACTTCAAATTGCACAAAATGAAATCAGTTATATTCATGACTAAAATCTTGGTCTAAGGTGATGTTTTCGCCCAGAGGAATTGACAAGGGTTTTTTAATCATTGAAAGTGAAACAATGCAGATTATGACACGCATATAGATATATAACAACAAATGTCCCGCTTAATGAAAAGAAAATTTGAGAAGAATTGAAGAACAACACGGATATAACACTATGTCATGCCAATTCAAATTTGTATTTTTAAAAGATAACGGAGTGACTAAAAATCTTTTTTCTCATACTGTTATATAAAGATTGGACAGCGCTTCCCAGTAAAATAAAATAATATATGACCAGCACACGTTCAAAGTTATATAGTTAAGTTACAACTGAAACGTTCGCAAATTTGTTACTTTATTTGCGACTACAATTCAATCAATGGCATGCCTCCACTTCATTTCTTTATGTTTAAATACATTAAGGACCCAATTGGACTCAAGGAGAAACGCTTCACTGTGTTATCATTGGACGAATTTAAACTTCAGACTGCATTTTAGCATTGCTGTACTTATTTTATTACATATTTCAAAAATGTAATTGTATATAATTTATTAATTCCCAAATGATTCCATATGTCTTCTGTGCTATTATTTTCAAATATTCAAAGATAAAAGTAATACACACAGGTGAACTATTAGTGCTTTATTTTTCATAAAAAGTTTTTTTTATTGGCACTTCAATTTACGTTATTTTTCTTCAAAATATAAATGTCAGTGAAACATTTGATAATATTGAAATGGCTCAGTCGTTAACCGGCCTTTCATTGAAATTATAATTATCATTATGTCATGTTTGAATAAACTTAAAAGATCCACAAGAGATTTTTAGAAACCCTTTGAATGTGATTATTCTTAAAAACAGAATTGTAAATATTACATTTTAATATTTCAACCTATATAAAGTCCTGCATTATATATCATTGCCAGCTGAAATTGTGTACCATCAACTCCGAGAGAAAAAAAATTATAAGTGGAGACTTTATTTCGTTTAAACAATTTCAACTGGTTTGTCAACAGCTACGAGATATACAAAAAAATATAAAACATGATTTTTTTGTTGTTCAATCATTAATGAATGTGAAGTAGTGAAATAGTGGTTCGCTTATAGCGGTCAGTAGGGACCAATTTTGTAAAAAAAAAGCTTGCAAGTGAATAATTCGACCTCATTGAATCTGAATACATGTAAAATTCACTTTAACCCCATATCTAGAGATGGATAACGCATGCATTGTGCATGTTGGGTTATTTAAGGGAAAAAAATGTCAACATTGAAAATGAAACAAAGGTAAATCATTTGTTTGACTGATTCGATCCACAAAATGCCCTTCTTATAGAGGTAAAAACGATGATTAACAAATATTTTTAATCTATAACATGAAATTAAACAGACCTTGAAAAATCAAAATGCACGAGTTTGTTTCTAATTTTATCTTTATTTATGTCTATGTCGCTTATAATATATAGGTCTCCGGAGGTCAACTTGATTTTGTAAATTTTTTGTAAATAGATTCAGAAATTATTGCGATGTTTTTTTTAATTATTGCAAAAAATACGACAGGGTTATCGCAATAATTCAAACTCGCATTTTGAAATTTTAATATCGTAAAAATGTACATCCATTTTTGTCTAAAATGACAAATCGTAATAATAAATGCAAGCAGTAATTTCTGAATTTACAGTACTTATTTTGATGACGCTTAAACTAAAATACACACGAAACGAAGTTACATATTCTTGAGCCTCTGCTATGTTATACCGCAGTCCCACTAAGCCACGATCGCACTACGATCTGTGAAAAAAAAAAAATTGATGATCGTAGTACGATCGTGTAGATCGAAGCATGGTCGTATCACGGTCGTGGTGAGTCTTCAAGATCGTGAATAGCGTGACCAACTTTGAACATGCTCAAAACAATCGTGGTGCGGTCGTGGCGAAATCAGGTCGTAGTAGAAAAGTAGTGAGAGCGCACTAATATCGTAGTAAGATCGCAAAGGTCGCTGTACAATTGTAGCGAGAGCGTAGCGAAAGCGTGATTCTATTCAGAGAGCCTGCGCTACGATCTCACAGCGACGTGATCACGACCTGACTACGACCGTCTCGTTCTCACCGCGACCCAACTACGCTTCCACTACGACTATACCACGTTTACACCACACTGTTCACGACCATAGTACGATTCTAGCACGCCCTTGTCGTCCTCATCACGCTCTTCTTACGACCTGAGTACGTCCACACTACGACCATCATTCTCATTGTCATTTTCACATTTAATAAATAAAAAAGCTTCCTAGATTTTGTTTGTCTGAATATAATTATCTATTTGCTCTAACGGCTCAACCATGCTTTTCGTTTTTATATATATAGATTAGATCGTTGGTTTTCCCGTTTAAATGGTTTTACACTAGTAATTGTTTGGGCCCTTTATAGTGTGCTGTTCGGTGTGAGCCAAGTCTCCGTGTTGAAGGCCGTTCCTTGGGCTATAACGGTTTACTTTTATAAATTGTTACTTGGATTGAGAGTTGTCTCATTGGCACTCATACCACATCTTCCGATATCTATAGACACATCTGTGTCATCTCTGCTATTGTTCACTGAAATATCGTCATTTGAGCTTTATGGACTAGCAATAGGTTGTAATTTAGGTTGGATTGGTCGGGCCGACATCTCTGCTTGATCAGGATTTGTTACGTTTATCCCTCTGCCTCTACACCGAACTATGTCCAGTGCACGATGTTTTGTCGATATTGTCAACATCGCAATGTCAACTTTATAGTGTCGTTATTGTGTTTACATTGTATCCTATCAATATGTCCTATACCTTTCTGTTTACATCGTTCACATCGTATACATCGGGATGTTGACAATATCGTGTCGACATCGTGTTTATATTGTATATATAGACAGTCTATAGCTTTCTGTTTACATCGTTCACATCGTATACATCACGATGTTGACAATATTGTATCAACATCGTGTTTATATTGTATATATATATAAATAAAGTCTATACCTTTCTGTTTACATCGTTCACATCGTATACATCGCGATGTTGACAATATTGTGTCAACATCGTGGTGTATATATAGAGTCTATACCTTTCTGTTTACATCGTTCACATCGTATACATCGCGATGTTGACAATATTGTGTCAACATCGTGTTTATATTGTATATATAGAGTCTATACCTTTCTGTTTACATCGTTCACATCGTATACATCGCGATGTTGACAATATTGTGTCAACATCGTGTTTACATTGTATATATAGTGTCTACACCTTTCTGTTTACATCGTCGTTCACATCGTATACATCGTAATGTTAACAATATAGTGTCAAAATCTTGTTGTTGTTGTATATACATTTTTTTTCGTTCTTTTTTTTTAAAATAAGTTAACATGGTTAAGCAGTTAGTTATGTTGTTAAAATTGTTTCCATTTTTCGTGTCGGCGTCTTTATTGTTAACTATGCCATATAAACTTTGCTCAATGTTAAAGGCCATACGGTTATCTATAGATGTGTCAGTTAGTATGTATGTACTGGAAATTTTACTTATTTGCAATCATACCACTTCTTTTTTTATAAATACATTTCTGTTTAAATTGTTCACATAACAATGCTAACAATATTGTGTCAAAATCGTGTTTATATTTTATATTGAGTCTATGGTACGTAACTATATAAACGTTAAACTAACTGCATTTGTTTGCACCTGTCCTTAGTCAGGAATCTGTCGTTCAGTAGTTGTCGTTTGTTGAATTGTTCATACGGGTTTCTGGTTTCATGTTTTTTACATTAGACCTTTATTTTTCCAGTTCAAATAGTTTTACACTAGTGTTTTTTTGTGCCTTTCATAGCTTGCTACTCGATAAAAACCAGAACTCCGTATTAATGACAAACATATAGGGGTTTACTTATAAAAGATGTAACTTAAATAAAAAGTTGTCTCATTTGAACTTATACCGCATCTTCTTATATGTATACATCGCTATGTTAACGATGTCCACGATGTAAACAATATATAAGAGTTCAAACAATGTCAACGATGTTCACACGACATCGCGTTAACCATGTAAACATAACGATGTTAACGATGTCAACGATGTAAACAATATATAAAAGTTCAAACAATGTCAACAATGTTGACACGACATTGTGTTTACATTGTATACATCGCAATGTTAACGATGTCAACGATGTAAACAATATATAAGGGATCAAACAATGTAAACGATGTTGACACGACATCGTGTTAACATTGTAAACATCGCGATGTTAACGATGTCAACGTTGTAAAAAATATATAAGAGTTCAAACAATGTCAACGATGTTGACACGACATCGTGTTTACATTGTATACATCGCAATGTTAACGATGTCAACGATGTAAACAATATATAAGGGTTCAAACAATGTAAACGATGTTGACACAACATCGTTTTAACATTGTATACATCGCGATGTCAACGATGTATACATTATATAAGGGTTCAAACAATGTAAACAATGTTGACACTATATTGTGTTAACATTGTAGATATCGCGATGTCGACAATATTGAATAAACATCCTTCACTGGACATGAATGTCTACACCAACCCCTATCACCACGCCCACGTGTTCTAGTAGATTTTAGTGGCATGACTGTATTGTTTACGAGAAATCTACGTACTAATCAGAAATAGAAGGAATGGAACTGTATTGATATGGGACACGATGTTGACGTTATTGCTGAGAACGTAGTAAGATCGCGGTATGAACGTAATTATAATCGTGGTAAGAATGTGCTATACTCACAGTAAGATCGTGCTGCAATCGGATAACTCGTGGTATGGTCATAGTGAGAACGTGAGAGGCCTAGAAAGATCTTGATAAGCGTAGTGAGGTCGCAGAATAAGCGCGGTGAGAACGTGGTATAATCGTAGCGCGATCGTTGTAGAAGCGTAATGAGGACATAGTAGCATCGTGAAAGCAAGGAAAATTTACATTTTTATGCCGCTCATAACGCGACCTCAACACGATCTAACTTTATTTTAGATCACGGTGAGCGTGGTGCGATCGTGGTCTAGTGGGACTGGAGCTTTCATTGTTTATTTCAGACTTTTTATGATTTGGATAAATGTTTTACATTGTTGAATATTTTAATATGAGAATTTCAGTCAAATCGGTGATTATGAATTTGACAGCTATTGCCCCTTTGAAATGTGACTTCTCTGCTGTGAACTTCAGATAAATGTAACGACTGCGTACTTATATGTACATTAATGGGGTATTTAGTTGAGTTTGACT
The DNA here is from genome assembly GCA_037788925.1 of Mytilus galloprovincialis. Lineage (NCBI taxonomy): Eukaryota > Metazoa > Mollusca > Bivalvia > Mytilida > Mytilidae > Mytilus > Mytilus galloprovincialis. Next base: position 43,566,062 of record CM075342.1, on the reverse strand, counting down.
GCATATGTCTACCTTGATTTAAATTACTAACATAAAAATATATATAAACTATTATATAACAGTTAGGCGTTGATTTAAAGTTGTCTTATTGGTATATATATATAGATAAACGTCAGATTAGACATGCATATCTTTTTAAATCTACTTCACAAAAGAAATTGTTTTTACACTAGTAATTTTCACCTATTTTTAAAGCATCTGGAAATTTTCAAACTATACATTTGTTAGGTGACTCAAATATTAAGTAATCAGAGGATCATTGAAATAATTCAAGTAAGCTAGGTTGGTAAAGGCAATTTGCATTGACATAAAAACTAATAACATACATCTAATGATAACAGATATACCGTCAAGAAGAAATTAATATAAGGTAGGCTTGTACTCAATTTTTTTTGTTTGATAAATAATAAAAAGATATTCGACAATCATTCGATTCAACATTTTTTTTATTATAGTATATGTCTTGTAAACTGTGTTCGATCAAACCATTTTGTATTATTTATCTTATAATTACTGTTTACCAAACAGACAACAATAAACTTGCGGAAGAGATGGTATACCGCAAACATGAGGTGCATATAATTGGTACACCAAACCATATTCGGATTTCGACAATTAGTCTCTTCAGTGATGTTAGGAATCGAAACGGTATTTGGAAGGCCAATAATTTCTCGGGGGGGGGGGGGGGGGGGGTGCAATTACTATGTAATGTGTGGTAGGGATGAGCCGCTGGAATAGATTATACCAATAGATTGATATTTTCACTTGATTATTTATATCATAAATATCTGAAACTAATCAGATGTCTTTATTTTTATGTGAAGCGGTTAAACCACAGTCGTAAATGCATCAGCTATTTGTCAAACCAATTGAACTCTATTTATTCCAATGTGATATTTCCACTGATGCTATAGTTATAGATGATATAAATCTCATCATTTTGGCATTTGCACCTAATTAACATTCAAAGGTTTGTTTACATGAAACATGATAACAATTATTTAAAGAAATTCCATAGTGTCAGCTTTGAGAGGGAACCGCAATGTAACTTTTGATCAGTTTTTTTTTATTAATATAAAACTTAATGAATAAACTTATCGTAGATACCAAAGTGTTTTTTTTCTCTCTGGAGTGTTATTATGCTTATCTGACCAAAAATCTTTTATTTTCTTTTGAAATTAAAATTTCTTTTTAGTGAACATATAAAATGGGCAAATAGAGGAAAGTGTTTAAGATGTGACATTATATATAATTAATAGCGATAATTGCGACTGCAGTGCTTCTAAACAAAAACGTGAAGATAAATTTTGTTTAAATTACAACACATTGATATTGATTACCAAACTTAATAATGATTAGCCGTTCTTTATGACACAATTGTATAGTTGTCCTTCACTTACTTCTGAAGATTTTATCAAATTGATGCACGTATAAGAACCTTCATACTTGGAATAACTTGCCTCACAGATTTAATAATAGTATAATTATATTTTACACCATGTATTTAAAAAAAAAATGCTGTTATTTTTAAACGACTACTTATCATAGGTTATTTAAAGTGTATAAATAATTTTAAATTGGTTAGCTTTGCTTCCACACTTTATGGTAAATGTATTTTCCTACAGAGCACTTTTTACACTTCTTATGTTTAACGATTTGCTTTGTTTGTAGAATAATGTGTACGTAATAAGTGATTAAGTAATTAAATGAGATATGTTTAGACTATTTTCAACACAAACATCTGTTAGAGAACCTAGATATCGGGATTACAGTAAGTATATATTATTTCAATATACAGAATACAGACAATTATTTTAGATTAAATCAAACAAGTGCAGATAAATATTAATGTGATAGTACATGTTTTATTAGTGATGTGTGTTTAATTTTACATTTTAGTGTTGTGTTTCTGGTGTGTCGTAGTTCTCATCTTATATTAATTTTTTTTTCAATCGATTTATGAATTTCGAACAACGGTATACTACTGTTGCACTTTATTTAATAGTATGTTCTTAAATGAGTTTATAAATAAGTTGTGCCAAACCATATGTTTTCTTTGGTTTTCATCATAGAGCTTTATTTAAACCTTGATTCGCAATCACAAATATCTTGGATATTGAGATAATTAGCAAAAGCTCAAAATGAGAAAAATTTAAGGTTCAACTTTTTAACATATGATATATAACTCAGTCGTGTTTCTTATATATCTAGTTCTGAATTATACATTAATGGAACCCAATCATAAGAGATTGGATTGTTAATGAAAATAACATCATCAATGTATCTGAATGTTTTTGATTTACTTGCTTTGACAAGTGTATGAAGGAACTCCGACTCAGGAAAATAAGAAGAGGTCGTCATGGAGAGGTGAACAGTTCGTTCTCAAAGGAATGCCGACAATTTGTTTAAAATTTAAAATTTAGTTAAACTGTGTAATGCTCTGTTTTATTTGGTTGCACTGCAGACGTCAAATGTGTGGCTATAATGTTAAGGAATTGGACAATTGCTGACGGAATATGGTCATATACTTTCTGAGATGTTATACATATCAATGCATACTACTAAATAAATATCATTGAAATAAATATGTTGAAAAACTCCTTTTTTTTAATTCGGTAAAAAGTTAATTTACGTATACAACATTTTAAAGATCTTTGCACTCCTAACAACAACCATAATAGCCCAATTTATCGTATCAAACATAAGCTAAAAGAACTCACCAAGGAATATTCTTTTGTTCCGGCTGGTAAGGCTGCTAACAGTGTCATTATTGTTTGACGTAAATTTTACATTGAGGTTCTACAAAAGGAAATCACGAATTCACCAAGATTCCAACTGACTCCCTTTTCGGAAAATGACATCTGTAACAAACATTAACTTTTTAAGCTACGTCTTTACAAGCAGAACCAATACAAGTAAAGTTCCAACAATGTACTGGCTTCCGAAGCTGCACAAAACTCTTAACAAATATAGATTTTATTTCGTCCTCAAGCACGGTAGGTATAGTGTCTGGCTAGGATCATGTTTTTTCTAGTGATTTGGTCCATTTTTTTCGAGTGTAGTTTGGGCTTTTTCGAGTGATAAAACATGCGATAAGTTCAATTAACGGATATTTCGTAATTATAACCGTTTTTAACATTACTACCCATCTTATATTGATTACTATATATGTGTTGATCAACAAAGAAGCTCATTTTTCTTGTATTTAATAAAAAAAAAATAAGTGTTGTTGTCCGGGTTTTTTCGAGAGCAATTGTGAAATCGTCCGGGTTTTTATACAAATGGTCCGGGTTTTTTTACAGAAAATTTGAAGGTATTCTAGACTTTCAAAAATGATGTTTTTTAGTTTATAACTGTAATTAAGTGGAGGACAATATCATATATTCCCCAATAAGTCATCAAAAACATATCAAAATGAATCAGTTTTCAATTTAATGCAAATCTTCTGTTTGGAGAGCGTTATACAACTACTTTTCAGTGTTTATCTAGAAATAACTTGATCCTTAACAAAACGGTGTCTAGAACATTACGCAAGGAACTCATTTTAACTTCAAATCATGTTACTTTACAGGTAATAATATTGCTTTTGGTGAAATCCGGAGATTAATAAAAGAAACCTATTAATAAAAAAAACATTAAAAACACACACACTTAATCCACCCCATTTTTATGGCCATTGAACACAAAATTTGAATAAAATTTCAGATAAAATCAACAAAGAAATGAATAGTTCATTAGCCTAAATATCATACTTCGCAATGATAGACAAATACAAAATGTGTATATTATATGCTATCACCAGCTAGATTGTCCAGTGCTTCATTGTAATGTCTTGACTAATTTTCATATTTTCCACTTTTTAGACACTTTTCTTTTATTGAAAGGAAGTTATTGTGGTGTTTAGTTGCTGTATGACCAATTATTATATTTGCATAATCAGACTCCTCCTCACAATTGTAGCATTTAGTCATTTTCGGTTTCCATTTCTTAAACAATAAAATAAATAATACAAGAAACAAGACAAATAGATAATGAAATATCTAAGATGTATACTCTTTTAAGAAGAAACATACATCTCATCTTATACAATATATGTATGTACGTCTCAATTCGAATTGTTTATGCTTATGCTTCGGACCATATGAGTATTAGGACCATATAGCGTATGGTCACGACCATATGATTATACTCATATGGTCAAACTGTACGCGTATGGTCGGACCATATGATAGATATAGGAAGATGTGGTATGAAGGCCAATGAGACAACTCTCCATCCAAATAACAATTTATAAAAGTAAATCATTATAGGTCAAGGTACGACCTTCAACACGGGGCCTTGGCTCACACCGAACAACAAGCTATAAAGGGCCCCCAGAATAACTAGTTCAAAACCATTCAAACGGGAAAAACTAACGGTTTAGAGGTGGAGTGGGGTAGAAAAAAAGGAAAATTTTAAACGGAAGATATATTTATGATACTTGGCTAAAACAGTAATAAAGTGGCGAAAAATATATTGTTTTTGCGAAAGAAGTGGCGAAAAAAATAATTGTTCAAGGGGAAACCCAATTTGGGACCATATAGGTATACATTAGAAATGATTCAATAATACAATAAATTTATCTATAACAATGACGGTTACAAGAAATGTATTCATTTTACAGTTCAAAGGCTACCCAAAACAGCACAAGTTACAAGTTGAAACCATTGTCTTCAATTAATTGTCTTACTATAATAATCTGGGTGTATCTGTTTTCTGTCCGTCTCTCGTATCAATTATTAGACTCTTTATCATATCGACTTTTTTGTCAGTTAGTAAAACAGTTGAACTCTTGTTTAACAGTTCATTAAGACAATTTTGGAAGTTATCTTCCAAGTCCACATTTTACTGTTCAGTAATAGTTATCCCGTGAAGTCCAAATACCTATATGGTCCGGAACACTTACACTAGATTGTTGACATCACGGATATATACTGTATATGCAATTTATAAGATGTGAGAAAAAGAATATATACAAATGAACGATACTTGTTTCATGATAAAATGCAAGTTTTGATACAACATGTGCCTTGAAAGTCCTTAATTTGAGCCTTTATTTTATAGTTTTTAAACGTATACACATAACATTTTTAGCGAAAAAAAATGTGTATAATCACTCGATAAAAAAAGGACACACTCGAAAAAGCCCGGACATGAAAAACTGAATTTAGTCTCAAAATGTCGTTTCCAATGCAATAACAATAGTTTTTGTAAAGTGTCTCTATATTTAAGGATATATAGATTCCATGTATGCATATCCGTTGGCATGTGTAAGAAAATGGCTTTATTCGGTATATTGGAATAAAAGCATTTTAAGGCTAAATTTAACTTTTAAAACAAAACATTTGCAAAAAGCAATGTGAGAAGGATACTATCTTTATATCTCAAATATTAACATATCACGATAACCTTGTATATCAAACTCAAGGATCTTTATCACGTCTTGTTAGAAAAGAAGTCTGTTTGTTTACATTTTTGATCATATTCACTCGAAAAAAAGTGGTCACACTCGAAAAAGCCCGATCAAATCACTCGAAAAACCACGATCCTGGCCGGACACTATACATACCGTGTCAAGCCATTGTTCCACTTCTAAACTATCTAGTCTAGTTACTAGTACAAATAAGATCTTTGAACTTAGTTGAATTAATTACTTTTGGAGTGTCAAAAATTCGTTAGAAGTCCTTCATAAATAGCATGCTTATATTGGGATTTCGAATCTGTTCAAAGTTTTGAGTTTTCTACCCTACATTGCACTCTGCCTCATCATCTTATTAAGAAAATATTCACACACCTTATTGAATGACCATTTAAAATGTCGGAATGCTAATATATATGTTCAAAACTCTTTTAGGTCATTTTTTAGCAACAACAAACAAAAGAACTTTGTCAATGTCGGTTGAAAACAAAACTAAGATGAAATCCTATCATTGGCAAAAGAAAACTCCAGCGGTTTCGTTACTGTTAATTTATTAAGGAGAGAATATAGATTTTCTCCGCCATATGTTTACTCACTTACAATGTTATCAAACAGATCTCAGTCGCAGATTTCAATAAGCATGATATTTAGGTTCTTTTCTATGAATAGTACACACGTTATTGATTCAAATGATGTGTCGGTATTTGAAAAAAGTAAAATCACAAAAATACTGAACTTAGAGGAAGATCAATTTTGGAAAGTCCATAATCACATGGCAAAATCAAATAACAAAACGCATCAAAAACGAATGGACAAAAACTGTCATATTCCTGACTTGGTACAGGCATTTTCAAATGTAGAAAATGGTGGATTAAACCTGGTTCTATAGCGCTAACTCTCTCACTTTAATGACAGTCTCATCAATTTCCGATATTTTTACATTGATGCGTTAAATAAACAGACACAATAAATATAATAGTCAAAATATGGGTACATCAGTCATCATCGTTTAACAATTTTAAAAGGAACAATTTAACAGAACACAAAAACATCTACTATCTACGAACACATTTATTGATTTGAGTGTCTGACGTCAGAAAATTTTATACGTCACATAAATTTGTCGTTCAATGTACGTACAAACAATTTAAATTTTCCTGGGAATGTTAGCATACAGGGTTAAAAAATCAAAAGTATGTAAGAATAAATTTAAGAAATAGACCGAGATTTAAACTAGTCCAAAAGTTATATATAGAATTTATAAGAATCCAAAAATAGTGAATTCCACTACGCGATTGAATGATTTTGACGTTTGTGGTTCAACGTATATTGTAATATTGAACATTGAAATTTACGTATTTTTCCAGGTGTAGCCATGTTTCATGAACGTTGTCGTGGTAATACACATGGTTGGTTGAGAATATTTTGTGGTTCAACGTATATTGTAGTATTGAAATTATAACATTCCCTTTTGTGTGAATGTCTTTCTATATGAAGTGTTTTATAACTAATCGTACTTTTTACACTATTTAATCAGAAATCATGTTGTTGAAGCCATCGAAACATATGAATATACACATATAATTTTAAAGTATTATTTGAAATTTACGTATTTTTCCAGGTGTAGCCATGTTTCATGAACGTTGTCGTGGTAATACACATGGTTGGTTGAGAATATTTTCGGAGACTATTTTTCGAAACCCATGTAAGCACCATTTAACTTAGTTTATATACCAAACTGGGCTTATAATTTTGCACGCTAAGCGTGTGTGTTGGCTACAAACGACCAAATGGTAATGATCGAATCAAAACTGTTGGAAACCCAGTTACGAACGTAAAGGGTATTGAAAACACCATAAAAATAAATTAAGTCATAAATTATTGATACCTGGATTTAAATCGTGTACGCCAGACATATGACTCACCAGTGCGTTATACGTAAACGTTAATGTGATGTTGTTTTTTCTTTGAATCCGATTTACTTTAACTATTCGAGGAAGTTTTTTTCGCGTTTCACGCATTTCTGACCGCGAAAAAAGCGGAGATATAACTGCCGCAAAATCTTACTTATTTACAGTTAATAAAACTAATTATGGGTCACCTTCAAATGTGAGAAAACCTCATACTGTATTTCAGTATAACATAAATCTACATTAATTATTCTCATACAAAGGGAATCACAATTTTGATGTAGCAAAAGACCAAAACTTTACGAACTTTGTGGGTTTTTTTTATGTGAGCTTCACATTAATGTCGTTTAAGTAAATTAAGCCACTAAAATATTTATGTTCAACATCGAAATATGTGCAAAATAGCAGATTTCCTAAAATATGTGGAATAATAGGAGTAGCAACAGTATTGTCTCATATTTAAATTATTGCAAGACTTTACTGTCATTGTTTGTAGAGCCATATAATAAGGATGTATGTATTATTATTAATTATACTGTGATTTTATTTCTAATTTTGATTTTCCTAATTGTAACACACTTAATTTTACAATTAACTTATATGTCTTTTGATTTTGTAGGAAATTATAATACTTTGGCTTTTTTAAGAATTTATGTACTAGTCTGACACAAAAATACTTAGCACTAAACCCATCATCAAACCTCACAAAAGATGTTCAAGGTTATATTTGAACAAGTCAGTTGTTGCAATCTGTACTATTTCTTTTAATCTGTCACCGTCACAAGAAGTACTAACATGCAAAAAAAGCGAAAGTAAGATAACATAGTCTTTAAAAATGTTAATCCGGTTCAAGATTTTAATTAACAGTAAAACGTACGTATTTAGATTAAACTTTGGATGTGCATTTGAATTCTATGGAGGCGTAAATAACATTTTTCCTGAGATTATAGAAGCGATCATAATTTGTTACATATCATGGGGTGGTTGTGGAAGCGATCATAATTGCTTTACATATAATGGGGTGGTTGTGGAAGCGATCATAGTTGTGTTACATATCATGGGGTGGTTGTGTTACACATGACAACAGATGTTCGATTTTCCGTTGCCACAATTACTTCCCCCCCCCCGTTTTTTGTGACTTATTACTTGTTTCAATCTTTCATGAACAACGCCAGCAGTAGAAACGTATTTGATTACACTTCCATATTTAAAAGGAATAAATAAAAATTCCTAAGTAATTAAAGAAAAAAGTAAAATCACAAAAATACTGAATTCCGAGGAAAAATCAAAACGGAAAGTCCATTATCAAATGGCAAAAGCTAAAACACATCAAACGAATGGATAACAACAGTCATATTCCTGACTTTGTACAGCCATTCATTCCCGGTTTCAATACAGTTCAGTTGGTTCTTTCTTGTGCCTGTCATTCCTCGACATTTTTGTTATGAGTTCCCTTTTTGGTACCTTCATTGTTTAACTTAAAAAGACTATCAAACATATGTGATGTGTGTTGTAAAATAACCTGGTTAAATACAACCTTTTTCAAAGGAAAATTCATGTCAAACTTTTGTTGGGGACAATGGAATACATCCTGTTATATTCTTATATTACTTAGGCGTTAGTTTGATATGTATTTTCTATCGATTCAAGTAATAGAACACGTAGTTTGCAGTTAAGGTAAGATAATAACCTAATTTTGAAAACTGTTACACGTTTGAAGTGTGAAGTGCTATTAATAAACATAAAAAAATCTTAACATTTCTTTTGTTGTGTTCTGCAATAGAAAAATGCAAACCTTGTTAACAATCACAATTATTATGATTTTGTATTATTTTATGTATATATGAAAATCTTTTTTATAATAGAAATAGTAAGTGTTAAAAGAAAGACATGTGATTCTTCTTCGATAATTCTATATTTGTAGAACATGCATGAAACAAATTGTGCACTCTTTAGTATCAAATACTATTGTATGCATTAAATTTGTAACAACTGAATTATGCACTCACACTCTTTTTGAACATGGCTTCAAATTTCAATTCCTTTTGTTCATTATTGCCATTATAAAAAGTTTATGCGGCGAGTAAAATTTAGAAATGGAGCACGTCGTTCCTTTCAGCATTTGTAAATTAGGTGTAACATATCACAATAAATATTTTAATATTACCAATGTATAAAATGTTTCTCTATTTTAGATTTAAGATTAACATGTGTATTACAAATTTGCACTGCTCACTGTTGAAGGCCGTACGGTGGTCTATAGTTGTTAATTTCTGTGTCATTTAGTCTCTTGAGGAGAACTGTCTTCTTGTTGTAATATTTATGTATTTCTTTTCCAGTTTTGATATAATAAAACGGAGATTCTTATAGAAAAATACAACATCATGCACAAATCTATAAACATTTCGAATACAGACGATTTTACAACACTTACATTTAGGGAAATTCTTCAAAAGATTATTTCTATCTTTTTCAGTAATTGTCACATAAGAGAACATACCTGCATCTTCTGCATATTGAGTTTTACCCTCTCTTGATTCTATATTTAAGAGCTTGCGTTACGTATCATGATTCCCAGTGATTGTTTTAAAATGACGCTATTAGACCAATGGATTGAAGTGTCCAAGCCGACGTTAATTCTATAAAATTTCATCGACTTAATGACTTTTTTTATGAATTTTTTGTTTTTCCATGTGTTTTATTTTCCTTTTGTTTGTTTTCCATTTGTTTTGTTTCCATTCGTTTAGTGTGTTTGAGCTTTTGATTTCACAATTAGATAAAGGATTTTCTGTTTTGAGTTTTCCTTGGAGTTCAGTATTTCTGTTGGTTTACTTTTGGTTAACCGTTAAAGAATATATCCGTGCCACATATACAGATGATCATTTTCACTATTTCATAAGGTATGACCACTTTATGCGTCTTTCCTAGGATAAAACACTAATCTAATTTATAATTTTAGGGAAATTGAAATACGTTTTTCTTTTTGATGGTTGTATCTACATCTTTCCTAATGAAAAAGGATTGAAACCGTCAAGTAGTTATTGTCTGTATTCGTTTAGCAGGTAAGATATAGTAAGTTCCCATTTTAGGTCAAGCTCAAATTTCCAACACAACCCCAACAGAAAATAAATGACTTGTTGTGAATGAGACTTATTAATTAAGAGCGTTAAATAAAATGTAAAGTTTTCTACTAGTGCACAAAAAAAAAACATTTCATGACACAAATCATTTTCGACCAAATTCATCTTAAGTATAAGTTGATAATAGAAATGATAAAAGTGTGTGCACGTTTTATCAATATATCTCCCTACTTGATATGAATGATAATTTAAAACTTACAAGTGCTCCACGAACCGCTTTCTTAATTAACATCATCAATTCTATCAGCAATCAAAGCCGGACTTCAAAATTATTGTTAAACTATATATTCTAGTGATGAATCAAATATGGATACAAAAAAATCCAAAGATCTTTTAGAGTGCATTCACTCTAAGACACTTTCATCCTGTAATAGCTAAAATCATCTCTTTTCCCGTATTGATTAGGTTTCTTTATATCTTTTATAGTGCATTCACTCTAAGACTATTGCATCCTGTAATAGCATTAAAGCATTTGACTAGTCTATGATTTACACAAGTATTCCCCATTCCAAACATACAGACAAAATGGATGAGTTAGTCTTGCTTTGTTTCATTATAAAGAATGACCAACGTAAATACAAGTATCTTGTCTTAGGGAGTGACAAAATCTTTTTTTAATCACTCTGATACAAAAAAAAATTTTCTTCTGGAACTTACATTATCCAGATGCTTGATTTCTTGATTGACAGTATACTTGTTACGTTCGCAGGACGTCTTTTTCGACATGTTCATAGGAATCAACTGTGTACCTCTTCTTGCCGACTTATTCCTGTAATCACGAGTCTGAATTCCTACAGAAGCTACTTAGGAAAAAAGAAAAGACGTTAGCAGTATCCTGTTACTTTACTTTCCGTTATAATGATGATGTTTTCACACCAAATAATTCACAATTCGGTGACTAGGTTGAACGTATCGATCTCATCGAACATAAAGGATATAAAAATAACAGTCCAGGTACTTCATATCGTGACTTACATCTAGAAATTTGCAATAATGAGAGCCGTTTGAAACCTAATCTATACGGGAAAGGAGATGATTTGAGCTTCCCAATTTTGAAGTTTTCATTTATATGTAGCAACATTCGAGCAGCACCGGCACACGGAGTATATATCTTCCAGTTGATATAATATTCCTGAGCTTGCATTGCCTATCATGATTTCCTCGATGGAAGGGTGCTGCTCACAATGAGACTATTTAACCAAGAGTTCTTAGTGATGAAGTTTAAATCGTTCCATCGTAAATTTTACGAATATCACGAGTTGGTTGACGTTGATGATTAAATTTTGATTTGATTTTTGGTGTTTTAGCGCCACTTTTAATCACCGCATTTAGGGTATTTCGTGGCGGTCAGTTTTTACAGGTGGAGGAAGCCGGAGTGCCCTGTGAAAACCACCGACCTTCGATAGGAAAACTGATGATCGTAGTCAATTAAAATTTGAGTCGTGTGCACCCGCACGAGCGGGGTTCGAACTCACAATCTCAATGTTGACTGGCTAGTGATTACAGTAGTAACTACCTAGACCACTCGGCCACCGAGGCCCTCAATGAATATCCTTTTCACAGATGATAGTGGATATGTTCCAAATGTAACAATAATCCTGTCCACTTTTCCTAACATGTGAGCTACCGAATTAGATTTATTACCTACTTTGTACTAAGCATGAATTGGCAACAAGACGGTAGACTAATATGGAGCAGGATTTGCCTACCCTTCAGGAGCACCTGAGATCACCTTAAAGTTTTGATGGAGTATTTTGTCAGTCGACTCCTTGTGAGAGTTATTGCTCTTTGATGACGATTTTTACCTTTTTTGTATTGATCCCTTATAACTAAAAAGTTATAGCAAATACTTAGTAGATAAAACCTTAGATTAGCAAACAATGATCAGCAAGACAATGATGAGGAAATCGTTCGACGACTCCTTATTAGAGTAATTTCCCTTTAATGACAATTTTTGTCATTTTTTGTTATGTTTGTGTTTTTCCTTATATTATAAAGTTATGAGAGAGAAAGAGACACTCTAAATCACCAAAAATAACCAGCAAGGCAAGATCAAAGGTCACAAAGGTTTTCATTAATAGGCTTTACTCATGGAAATGAACTAAGAAACAGTTTCAAAGATTCTTATTTTCCATCTTCTCCTTATTATTACAAATATATAATCCTTTCTTTAATTACTTTAATTATCATAATAATTTTGAACATTATTATTTGTATTATTAAATGTACATGTACTCATTTTAATATTATTAGGTAAATAATGCTCATTTTATTTAATTTACAATTTTATTTAAGGGTTGTAAGAATTGAAAATGGAAGACCCACATGTCTGGAGTTTGCATTATATCCTTGCATGCCAGACATATCGAAACCTAAATTTTTCTCTGCTTCATCTGAAGATGAACTACAGGTAACTGCATGTAATATCATGTATGTAAGCTTTATAAGAAATAAAGGTTTATACATATCAATACATTCAATTTGGTAATTCCAGGTGGTATGAAGTAATATCATTGATATAAGGCTTTCTTTTGAAAATATAGGTAGTAAAAATTCTTCTGACTAAAATTTTCGTGTTAACTCGGTAAACCAATTCATTCAAAAACTCATAAACTGAAAAAAAATCATTAAACTGTATTTCAGTTTGAGAGCAAGTCGTCTGAGTTAACACGTCAAGAAATTACTTCAAAATCAACCTAAGTACTATTGGATCAATGTGTTAAACAGTTAAAAACTTCCTAAAAATTACAGCTCATAGCTTTGTGTTATCAAATATGCTTCATATGTACTGTATGGGAGAGACGCTGCATATAGGTACTTGCTGAAGCATATAAAGGTTGTTAGATGCAATAAAAATCATTATTATGTTAGGTATAATACCTTCCTTTAATAGTAGACTAGTCCGACATATAACCAATCTATCTATTTGTATGGCTACACTAATGATTTCGCGGTTCTGCTAGCAAGCCAGGTAACCAAAGATATTACCTTTACCTACAAACTCAATGTGTTTTGCTGTAGAACCTCTCTTCGATTCAGCTATGACCAATATCCGTCATAACTGTCGGGTATGGTATAACGGTTAACATAAATTATGTTGATAATGTTTACCGGAACAAGTCTTCATGAAGCTTTGTTATCAAGATCTGCTGTTTCAATAATGATAACAAAAGTCTAATCCGAATAAATCGATAACCTATGTCTAAGTATTATTTCCCTTGATAAATATCACCTGCCCAACACAGTATTAAACCATTTTGAACTTGCTGGTTAGAATTTATACACCAAACTGCATGAAAATTAACCCTTGAAAAGCACTAAGAGGAGTCTCAGTCTCACTCGACTCACTTTTCATAACCTTGTTTCTTTATTGATTGTAATCTTTTCTCATCCAAATAAGTGACACGTAATGCAAATCTGTTGTTGACATTTATCGATGTCCGTTAGAAATATAATCATTTGATTTTCATTGAAAATGTGCACTTCGTTTCATCATTTGATTTAGATCTTCCTGTAAACTCATAATAGATACCAGGATTAATAAACAAACTATCTTATATTTTTTTTATATCCATTATCGGATAAATCCGCCTCAGAAATAAACAGAATCGTCGATTTGAAATGTCAAATATGAAGGTAGTATATAGATGACCATTTAACGTTTTTATGCTGGAACCAATGATTTAACAGCAGATGATATATGTGACGCAGGTCCAATAAGGTTGTACTCGATGGTAAAATCCATTGAACTAGCATTGAGAATGCTGGCATAGAAGATACGAATCTGCTGAACACGAGACTTAAATAGATTGTTTATCAATGACAATCGATATCATTGTAGCCTGTAATAGTATGTGGTTTACAAAGAGTTAAGGATTCGTGTATATATCGTTAAAAGCATATAGAAAAAACTATAAAGGTATGAGTAAAAGAAGGGAATCTTTGTCGGAAAGCTTCTCAATAGGTTAGGGTTGTTCAATAATTTATAAACAAAGACAAGTTAATGAAATATAATTGTTATTTTCAAGTACATAACCTTCATTGAGTTATCTATAATTCTTTCAGGACATAGACTTTACTTATTTATTACAAGCAATATATGTGTCCTTTTCATATTTGAGCCACCTTCGATGACGAAGGGACAAAAGTTGTAAATTTGTTGCTTGTCCATGATAGCAGAACATGACCTTTTAAGAATTACAAATGCATTTTTTTATTTAGAGATGGATAGTGGCTTTTGAATTAGACATTTATCGATGTCCGTTAGAAATATAATCATTTGATTTTCATTGAAAATGTGCACTTCGTTTCATCATTTGATTTAGATCTTCCTGTAAACTCATAATAGATACCAGGATTAATAAACAAACTATCTTATATTTTTTTTATATCCATTATCGGATAAATCCGCCTCAGAAATAAACAGAATCGTCGATTTGAAATGTCAAATATGAAGGTAGTATATAGATGACCATTTAACGTTTTTATGCTGGAACCAATGATTTAACAGCAGATGATATATGTGACGCAGGTCCAATAAGGTTGTACTCGATGGTAAAATCCATTGAACTAGCATTGAGAATGCTGGCATAGAAGATACGAATCTGCTGAACACGAGACTTAAATAGATTGTTTATCAATGACAATCGATATCATTGTAGCCTGTAATAGTATGTGGTTTACAAAGAGTTAAGGATTCGTGTATATATCGTTAAAAGCATATAGAAAAAACTATAAAGGTATGAGTAAAAGAAGGGAATCTTTGTCGGAAAGCTTCTCAATAGGTTAGGGTTGTTCAATAATTTATAAACAAAGACAAGTTAATGAAATATAATTGTTATTTTCAAGTACATAACCTTCATTGAGTTATCTATAATTCTTTCAGGACATAGACTTTACTTATTTATTACAAGCAATATATGTGTCCTTTTCATATTTGAGCCACCTTCGATGACGAAGGGACAAAAGTTGTAAATTTGTTGCTTGTCCATGATAGCAGAACATGACCTTTTAAGAATTACAAATGCATTTTTTTATTTAGAGATGGATAGTGGCTTTTGAATTAGAAATTCAAAATGCAAACAGTACAAGAAATCCAACAACTGTCACAACGTAAGGAAGTATATAAATTACACTACTTTTTATGTAGCGAAGTAAGCTTCTTTTCTATAACTATTTCATCGATAAACATAGTAACAAAAAAGTCTTGCATTTGTTTTTAATCTAATAGAATATATGTACCAGGACAATTTTTGCGTATTAGATATATTGAATCCATACGTTTATAGCGCTGTAGTTGCTATGGATTAGTAAAGATGAAGAATCGCATTAAAATAAAACACCATTCCAATCAGAACGTACTTTCCTAGTAATAAAATAAATAATTGTCCCAAATCCTTGAAATAGGTCGTATTCGAGTAAAGAGTCCCAGGATGTAGTGAAATTGGTTTGTAAAGTCAATTGATCATTATTACAAATAGATTTAGGACGAGGCAACACTTTGTGAGGTAAAGTTTGTCGTCTATTTCAAAATCGTAAAAGTAAATTGTTGCAGAATGTTTGCACTATAGAACATTGAACTGTCGGAAAAATCTAAAATCATTACTAATAATATCTCCTTGTTTAGGCGAAATATGATATATATATATGTATATTAATTTACTGTCGATACAAAATTTAAAGTCAATCTGTTGCTATAGAACTATACATTTTTCACTACGGATCAGCATGCCTTTATATTCAATACGTAGAATTTTAACATATTCACTCAGAATGGTTTATTTTACAAATATTATTATGCAAGCTATATGTATATTGAAGAGAACGAAGCGCTAAAAAATGATAAAATTGACAATTACACCTCAGGCAAAGTTGATCTTAGATAATATTTTGGATTTATTTTTTATGATCCTTGTTGGAAACATAGCACAACTGTTTCGATTCTTATACATCCTTGGCATTCAAATTTGCGACTTTTGGTGATTTGGAAAAGAGCTTCGACGCATACATTTCATTACATGTTCTTTTAATTGTTTATATCTTTTATTTTCAGTCGCAGACCAAGCAGTGATCACATTGAAGAACATTGTAAGTGTATGCATTCTTATTTCTATTTTGTAGCAAAAAAATCTTTAAGTTGGATTGCAATGATTTAGAAAAAATATATATAACAGTTCATAAGATTGATAAAATTAATACACCAGCTTTGTCTTCAAAATAAATCATTAGTGGCATCCGAATTTTAATAAAAGAGGCGAAATATACAATACCAAATGGATATTCAAACCCATAAGTCGAAAAAAACCCTGACAATTTGATGAGAAAAGACAAATATAAAAAAAAAAAAATACAACAGAACAAGCGACATAAAATAGAAAACTAGCGACAAACTAAAACGAACCCCACCACAAACAGAAGGGAAAGCAGATCCTGCCGCATATGTTGCATCAATCGTGTTGCTTACGTAGATACAAACCCGGTGATAAGGTTAATTAGATCAGTTTCATTCGAAGAAAATATGTCGGGTTTTGAATCAAGAATATTGAAACAAATGCCTTGTCATCTGTGCAACAAATACAGCATAACTATTGTTGGAATGTAAAAATTCGGGAGGAATGATTTCAACTGCACTTCTTGGAATTCTTGTTTTAACAGTTTCCTTGTATACGTATACAGCAAAGCTCTATCTGGATTGGAAACAAAAAATCCATAAAAATATCGTATTAAGGTGAATCCCTACAGTAATAACAAAAATTTTTTCACCGTTGAATTCTTCTTAAATTTTGCATACATATACTATGCAATGGCCTCTATAAGAATTTGAGTTAAAAATAATATGTCACCAGACTTGTTTCCATGGTAACGGTCACCAAAGTTGGTACATCACATGTATGAGTAAATACATACCTGTAATGAAAATTCTGGATTTTTTCAAGCCTTTGAAAGTAATTTGAAAGGTTTGTTCTTCATTTATCACACGGCCACTTATGACTGTATTGTAGTGACAGACAGACAATAATTCATGTAAACTCAAAAGTGTTAACTTGGCTTCATAAAACCTAGCTGAATAGAAAATGAGTTATATCTATTGAGTAACGTATTATCAAAAGTTTCAACTGATTGTCAAAGACTATTTAAAAGTCACCATTTTATTTTATTTTCATCAAAGGCCGTACGGAGTCAAAATGATTATAAATGTGTGACAACATTTTGTATTATATAGTTGTGGTTTGTGTTTGTATTTATATATGCTAGGTGTTCTAGTGGCATAGCGCGCCGGTCACAGTGGAAGGCGATTTGGTGCCACTATATCTCACTAGTATGAGGAAGAAAAGAACCAAACGAATTGCTTCCGCAAATTGAGCGTAACTGATGAGTCTTTTGTAGACGAAACGTGCGTCTGGCGTATATACTAAATTTAGTCCTGGTATCTATGATGAGTTTATTTACATATCTAGCATTGTTGATTGTTGGGCTGATGTTTATACAAACCATATAAGGCATTAAATATTAATTGCCTTTTCCAACTACGGAGACGGTTGTTATGTGGATGTCTTTGATTGCAGTCTCTCGGTCACTCATGGTCTTTTTTCTTTCATTTATAGTTATGTCATAAGTTAATTTGTTTTACATTTGTTCATAGTCGAAACCTTTTTTTTTTGTTACTTTACGACTTCGGTTTTGTCCACTATTGAAGTCAGTTTATTTTCCTATACTTGCTTACATCCACATCCATTGGACTCTAATTGAAATTAGACTCCAAATTACAATATATCGCTATTACATATTTTTTTCTTTTAAAAGATAAAACAACTAACTGTAGATTAAACCTCTGGTTTCAATCATAATTGTGATTGCCAAGCGGTAAAAAAACGTGCAAATAATATAGATAATGGTATTATTTCTTCTCTCGCGAAAATAAACAAAAACACGCGTCAACAGTTAAGTATTTTTGCATGGATTTTATTCATCACTTGATAAAAGTTTCATTGATATAATATTATACATATATATTTTTCCAGACAACAGACAACCCCAGCTATCTCATATCACAACAAGTCGTCCAATACAGGTTAATCAACAACAATTCGAAAACCTACACTACATGGGTGATATAAACTATGGACAAGGAGAAGGTTTTTTTTTTTATTTCACAAACCAACATAATAGTACTTATAAGGCCATATGGACTTATAAACTTAATACTGTACAAAATTGAAATAGTAAGATGTTTATGAATAAAGGGAACTATTTAAATTAAGTCAATTAGATATCAATCCAACGACAAACAGTTATATGTACAATACGTTATTCTACAAATCGTTCCTAGTCAAGAAAAGTTCTCAGTAAATACGAGTACTCTTAGATTGGTCCTGGGTGTCTTTTGTCATTTTGTAAGTTGATTTAATGGCTTCATCCTGAACTGATGATTCAATTCCTTGTCAATTGACTTTTTTACTGTTTTTGTGCTGTAATATTCATCCAATGTTTCAGGTTTGGGGCGGGTTGATAGATGACACATATTTCTAAAGTAAAAAGTCTGTAATCCAGTGTATGGTTGCTTGTCATATTCCGTTTTCGTGTATTGTTGCACTTATACATCATGCCTTTTGTTCTTTCATTTTTCCATGGTAACGTCAGTTAATCTTTTTGTCATGCCAGGGATTTTTATAGCTTGAATTTGAAAAAAAAATTGTGTGCAGGAGTTTAA
Organism: Mytilus galloprovincialis; assembly: GCA_037788925.1. Lineage (NCBI taxonomy): Eukaryota > Metazoa > Mollusca > Bivalvia > Mytilida > Mytilidae > Mytilus > Mytilus galloprovincialis. The sequence continues at coordinate 43,546,844 of CM075342.1, read as the reverse complement.
TCTGGTATTTGACATAATGACATAAATGCTAATGTTAACGCTTCATTGATTTTGAATCAGTCATTTTTTTTCAATGATTAATATTAAGCACTTATTATAAAGATGAAGGACTCCCACAGCTATCCCATATCACAAGTCACAATGTGTCAGTTAATCGCAAACAATACAGAAACCTGACTGATATAAACTACAGCCAATGACGAGTTATTTCTTTACATTTCACACATATAAAAAATAGTATGAATTTAGCAGATAAACGATCTGACCCATTTACGATTTATATCAATCTAATTAACCATAGTTACTTCGATAATTAAAATTTTATACGTCTAAACGAACATGTTTAATGTCTATAAAAACAGCTATTGGCTTACATAAGATTAAAGAATTACAGACTATATTCTCGTCTCAAGATAAGACATCAGATGCCGGTAAATTTATTATGGGTATTTCAGTTCCTATCAAATGTCATTAATTTATGTTCGTTTTGTATTGCACACTGAAACTCAATATTGAAATATCAATGATTGATATGTGTTTATTTGCTTTGTTAATCTGCAATATGCACGATTTGTTTTGCTACACAATGTTCATATACAATGCTTCTAGACGTTAAGCAACCAACAATCAATCAATCCTATACAATATTATCAAAAATGCATTATCTGTATTTTATAAATTCAGCCAAATGTAGGCACACCTCCAGAGTGACACACCTCAAGAATCATGTCTATTTGAAAATGTTTTAATTTTCAACAAGTAAAGAGACCACAAACAAATTGATATTCCAAGTCCAAAACATCCATTTTATGTCAATCAATATCTGAAAATACTACATGTTCGATACTAAATCAGCAACCACATGCAAAAATATTAACATAAAGTAGGATAGAGCGAAGCAGTCCACAGCTTTTTAGAACGCTCAAACTTATATAATGTATTATTTTTTTCCTCATTAGACCGACCAAGAACGCTCCCAACAGGTGTAATAGGAAATCAGAATTCATCTCATTATTGTAATGACAGTCGAAGTAGACAAACCCACTCTAATTTCACCACAGGTATTTCATAATTTTTTATTTGCTTGCTTATCCTTACTACTGTGGATTCCTTTATTTTCGAAGGTATCAATTGTCGTGGATTGCCAAAAACGTGCATATTCGTGGATATATGATTTCGAGGATTTGCCAACCTCTGTATATAAAGCCTGTTGGAAATATGTTATTCGTTATATATATGAATTCATGGTACACTTTTACACACGAAACCCACAAAAGTTGATAGCCAACGAATAATAATGAATCAATAGTATACTTTGTTGGGTTTTTTTCACTATATTTAAGTTTTGTGTTGTATATATTGTATTCCTTATATCAAAACAAACTGAGGTATGCCGAAGGACAATTAATTAAATCTTAAAACATGCACCAAAAACGGTCACGGTGGGTACAGAGGAACGTCTTAAAACTAAGACTGATGACACCTTCGATTGCTTACTTTTCATGGATTCAACAGAAGAGCAGTGTCAATGGCAAATATACCAGCATGTCCAGTTTCAAGTATTTATATGTGATCTGCATTTTAAAGTTATTATTTCGGGTGGGTTTTTTTTTATAGATTCTCAGTCCCATGGAATGGCCTTAACATATCTCAGTTGATATGTTGCAGGTTGACACAACAAGACTTTCTTAGCGAGGGTGTGCGACTGTAATGCACACGAATTGATAAATTGTATGTGTGGCAAACGACTAGTGACATCTTTTTGCAATCTTCTATCTTTAGATACCCGATCAGTCGTTTGATATGTAATTTCGCGGAGAGTTATATCTGTACTGATTTTGTATTTATACAGCGAATGTGCAAGACTCCTGCTTTTCCTGTTGACACACCTGAATCTCCCCCTTTTTGGAGTTCATGAAATTCCATCATTCTAAATTGATTTTATCAGATTTAAACATCGGTAAACTACTGCATAACTTTACTCAGTATTGTATATTTAGGGGGGGGGGGGGAATGAAAATTAAAGTTTAGACATTGAATGCGTTTGAATTGATACTCGGGATGACCCTTTATTAAGGACTGTGATAATAAAAAGAGCATTACGAAAATACTTCATTACTTAAAGAGCTTTTGACCAAAAGAGTCATAAACAGAGTAGAAAAATCTATGCAAGTAGGACGAAACATACCATAATTTATATTTTCTGCAACAAAACGGTGCGAATTTAAGACACAGAACCTGACTTCGATAATATGCAATTTCTTACTGTAAGATATGAATGAATGCAGGCTAAAATCGTTCAGAGTGTTTAAATGTTTACATATTTACTTAATTTGTGTTAGGCAATAATCTTCCTGGTTTCCTCCACCAAGATCAAGCTACAATTTCAGAAGACAATATCGTGTATGCTACTGTACAAAAAAAGATAAACGAAGACCAGGAGGAAGGTATGATAGCAAATTTATCAAGAAACACATTGATCACTAGATATTCATGAACTCAAGAGATAAGTGACAAGATTGCAAGAAATTTCTTTGTTTCTAGTTATTATTGGGCCTGACATATTGAAATTGTTTGCAAAAATACTATAAAAAACAAAAACAGCACGATATAAATTATATGCGTCCTAAGCGCTTCCAGCATTTATCTTTATCGGAAACACCCGAAGCCGAACATTTTAAAGCCAGGATGTATAAAAACCGAAACAATTGAAGTGTTTTATGAGCAAACAAACATATAATTAAACTTATCATATATACCAGGATTAAATTTGGTATTTACGTCTACAACATACTCATCAGTGACCATATCCATCTAAGGTCAACTTTGCCATAGGGAGTCGAAACCTTAGTTTCGTAAAATTACAATTTATTAATGGACTTTTTATATATCATGTCAGAACCGATGTACACACATCTGAATTAATAAAACCATCGATAGTCCACAAGTAAAGTAAGCGACAAAGTGCTGTAAAAATTCAAAACAACGCGTTTTTAATTCAAGGCATCCGAAACGCTTTTCTTGATTGACATTCATTAGGAACGCTCATTGCCGAATATTTGAATATACATGTACCATATATATTTCTTTTTTATTCAGATTTTCATAATTTATCATGATTAAGAGATATCAGGCGTTAGAATTATAGTTAAGTGCCTACAAAATCCACCTAACATAGTTTCAGTTGATTTCATCCTTTGACTCCTTAAAAGTACAGGTTCATGCCCTATAACTGCGGTCGTTTTGTGTTAAGAAAAGTTTTAGAAATTTGATAAACTTCTTTTTTAAAGTTTCAGAAAATTTGATAAACTTTTTTGTAAAAATTGAAGAAAATTTGATAAACGTTTTTTGTAAAAGTTTACAAAAATTTGATTAACGTTTCTGTAAAAGCTTAAGAAAATTTGATAAACGTTTTTGTAAAAGTGTAAGAAAACTTGATAAACGTTTTTGTAAAAGTTTAAGAAAATTTGATAAACGTTTTTGTAAAAGTTTTAGAAAATTTGATAAACGTTTTTGTATGACAGAGCAAATATAAAACTAGAAAACAAATCTTGGCATTGAACAACGTCATATTTTTCTCTGGCTTTTTATGACGTCTTTATACTAAATCCATTGGATTTTGGATGTGTACTGATTGATAATTTAGTCTTAGGTGCATGATAGTTTTTTATTAGTTGTTATTGGCTTTGAACTAGCTGTCAGTAACTGCGAGTACTCTCAGATCTGCACTTATTTTCTTTTTGTTGTCGGGATTTACAAGTACCCGGGCACGTTAACTAATATTTGTAGTATTTATATTTTTAAACATCTGTCGAGTTAATCCTTTTTCAACTGATTTTTATAGTTCGTTCTTATGTTGTACTGTTACATCACTGTCCAAGGTTAGGCGGAGGGTTGGAATCCCGCTAACATGTTTAACCCCGCCACATTCTCTATGTATGTGCCTGTCCCAAGTCAGGAGCCTGTAATTCAGTTGTTGTCGTGTGTTAATGTGTTACATATTTGTTTTTCGTTCATTTTTCGTACTCAAATTAGGCCGTTAGTTTTCTCGTTTGAATAGTTTTACATTTTCATTTCGGGACCTTTTATAGCTGACTATGCGGTATGTGCTTTGTTCATTGTTGAAGGCCGTACGGTGACAGGCGGTAAAACAATCTCCTTAATGTCGTTTGAAAGGACAGACAAATTGTAAAAAGTAAAATCACAGAAATACTGAACTCCGAGAAAAATTCAAAACGGAAGTCCCTAATCAAATGACAAAATCAAAAGCTCAAACACATCCAACGAATTGATAACAACTGTCATATTTTTCACTTGGTACAGACATTTTCTTATGTAGAAAATAATGGAATGAACCTTGTTTTATAGCGCTAAACCACTCACCTGTACGACATTTGCATCAAATTCCCAGATAATGATATGCTATTGTGAACGAAATTAGAAAAGAAAAAGAAAAAATATGAAGAATTTGAAAGAAAATATGTAGCAACGATACTATGTATGTTTAGTGGGAATTGAAGTGATATTCTTCTTGTGATTAAGAAGTAGGCTCACAAAAGATTAAAATTGGCCATATAACATTTCTTGAAGTCTGCCTAAAAACTACAAATTTTGCAAAGCTATAATTGCGATAAAAGTACTAACACCTAGTAAGTTTTGTTGACACATCACATTTTAAATAAGTAAAGTTATGACCCCTTAATAATGCATTTTTCGTGTTGTATTGAAAGTGTTTGTCCAAAGTTTTAATAACTTTTACATTTTTTTTAAACAGTAATTTATGGCTGCAACATCTGATCAAGGAAATTGATGTATTTAGGAATTCTACGGCAAAGTATGACACCTAGAGGTTACGGAACAATTCTTTAAGTCATATGAATCTTAAAATCTAAAAATAATGATGCATATGTATTTTATAACTTAATCGCTAGTTTAAAAAAAAAAAATTATAAACATATAATTCTTCTGATGAAAACTCTCAAATTTGTCCAAAATCCTAAAGAAATTTACTTTCTTTTAATTGTTTGCTTCCATCCAACAATTCGCCGACATCTTTCCGTATGCAGTTACCTCAGTGAGACCCTTCTCGTAAAAATTCGATGATCGCTAAACTCGAGGGGGAATAACCAAATTGGCAGATAGAGTCAACAACAGTAAATATCTCTCCGTCATTGAAATAAACTATAACTTATTGTACATGTTATACACATGATTACCTGAATATCCATGCTTCTTTTTTGATTGTTTACAATGGTGGCAATCGGTAAACTTTGGCTTTAAAACACGACCATTAATTATCTGTCATATTTTCACAACAACACTGACTGAGTGAAATATTTTCTTGAGGATAATAAGAAATTGATGTGTAAAAAAATACAAAATCGTGCACAGAAGACTAAGTTTGTGATATATGCATACATTGGTTCAAGAACTAGATTAACATTATTTTTTACCAGTCACGGTTTTTGGTCGAGGTTTTCATTAAGGTTTAAAATCTGAAAATGGCATAGAATCCACGTTTTTCGACGCCACCTATAACATGTGCAGACTTATAATCATTGAGTTTACGCTCATTGTTGGTGACGTTTTCTGATTTTATGTATCTGTGACCGAAAATGGGCTTCAAATAATAAAAATACTGGAAAGATCAAGTGTTCTTTTGTAAAAGAAATCTTAAATCATTTAATAATTTAAACTAAAGATAGTCGTTTTTTATTCTGTTTTATCAATCAGCTATTCGGATGCTTACAACAAAATCTAATACTTTTCGTGTAGCCGGGTGACATTCTTATGTTGTTCTTGGAGTATTCCTTCTATTTGTGGTTACTAATAAGAATATAAAACATACCATTGCTTTACTATTTGGAAGATATATATAAAAGTTCTAGCTTTGGGATGACATAAATGTAAGACGTAAATAACACAATTTCGGACCGAGTAGAACCTATAAGAAGCCATTATAGATTAAGGACACCCAAGAAAAATATCACTTCCTTACGGCACAAAGTTCAGAATCCATTCATAGGGAGAGTAATATGTGCTCAAATAGATGATAGCGCATATCCTTTTTTAAACAAGTTTGGAAAACTCTTTAAAAGCTTTTCCAATCACTTGGTGTCCGTCGTCCGTCGTCGTTAACTTTTCGAAAAATCTTGTCCGCTAAAACTACTTGTCTAAACTTGTGGGTTTCATGCGTATACAAGTTAACCACGAATTTAAACGTTCAACGAAATCAAAATTTTTATTAAGTTGTATGCAGACTTTGGAACAACCACGAAATCACATATCCACGAATAGGCAAGTTTCCGCAATCCACGATAATTGGTATCCACGAAAATAAGTGAATTCACAGTAATCCTGAATATTAAACCAGGCTTTGTATTTTTAAGAAGAAAAATGTTGTGACAAAGTCTTCATAAGTGTTTTCTGCGGATACATGTAAACTAAAATCTTTTCAGTTTGAGGGGGCCTTTATCAAATATTTTATATTTACTGCAAATTCGTTAATAGAAAATATACCCAAAACTACAAAGAAACATCACAAGTTGATAGAGATGTATTGATCTGCAAACAGACAACTAAGTTGTAAATTGAAGATAAGTGTTTTACTTGCTAATTCCAGGTCCTTATCTGACAGTCGTGTAAGTTTTGTTCTAATCGTTTTAGCATATAATCCAATACTATTGATTTATTCTCGCTGCTTTAACAAACTCATCTCTCTTTGTTTAACAACTTCATACACTTTTTACAATCAATTGTCTGCTTAATAAGTCATGGCTTCAAAACACATTATTGATGATTTTCTTTCCATTAACAATAAAGACTTTTCTGATCGGATTCCATTAACATATCCTCTAAAACTAGAATTAAAAAAACAATAGACACGGCTTCCTCTCCTTCATCTTTAGACAATAGACTCCGTTTCCACATTACACATAATACACGTTGTTCTTGAAGTATAGTTTGTAAGTGCTGACGTTGTTTATCAGCTTAATGGTGTGTTATATTTTTATTTTATTTTTCTTAGTAAGTTCTTACTTTAACTGTTTAGTCTATTTATGGGGTTCGATACTTATACATCCCGTCATTGTGATATTGTGCTATGGTATATTTTTTTATTCTTATTTTTCGTTTTTGCAAATGCGCTTTTTCTCTATGCCTTTTTGTTTCCAATGACACTCTACAAACATGAAATCGTAAACAGTTACAGGTTTGTTCAATTTTCTCAGGAATTTATACCAATGATGAGAATTGAATATTTTTAAATGCTTATTGGGACCCTAATTTCGTAGGAGTCCCTTCACACAATATTGTGTTGTTTAATTTAAACATATTTATTTACAGTGGATTGTGAAACAAGTTTTGCGACTTATATTAATCCCTTTCCACTTTGCTAATGCTGCCTTGTAGCGGCGTTAGCCTGCTCTTTTTTAAAATCTACAAGGGTGTCCCTTAATGACAAGATATATAACTATCTCTTAACACGGGTCAGTCATTTATCGTCCCCTTCCGACGGACTATCATCGTTGCCCGAAGACCATACTCGCAAATGGTGTCAAGGGAGAGCCGAAATTTTAAGCCCTAAAATTTTCATCCCGGAACGGCAATCGAACCAGAACCCTTTGTGTTAGTAGTCCGATGCACTAACCACAACACCACGGCTCTCGTGTTGTTTGTGTTTGCTAATGTACCGTTAACCCTTTTTCCAAATAACAGCATCTAGTTTATCAGAAATCAAAGTTGAACTTCTTAGCCAATTTGAAATTACAGACTCAATGTATGTATGATTCGGATACATGACAAATTACAAAGAGGTGTTATAGTACAAACAGTCTATATTATCTTGCTATCAAAATTGATGACTTCACTGCTATTTAACCATATATTCCTAATTTCAACCGTAAGAGAAAGATAAAGAGAATTGGTTTAATTTGAAACAACGTAGATACAGATATATTGTCTGAAAGAGGTTTAAAACATTCGCTATAAACGACATGCTCTGATTCAAACAAAAGTATAACTGAAATTGATCAAAGTTCTTGTTTTTTATTAAAATAAACTATTTGCAATATAGGGTCTTTGGACATGATATTTCCAATTGTAAACTTTTCATGTCTATGAACAACGCTCAAGCAGTTTATACAATATTGCCGTGTTTGTGTCTGTTTTCATGATTGCCTCTAAACGTGTTTGAGTGAAACAAATCCATTTAAAAGTTGTTTGAACGCAATCACATCGCGTTAGTTGATCTTTATGGTATATATGTGTCACAGATGACCACAGATATGCTCAATGTATCGTATATACACCACAATTCTCTGTTTCTAGTTACTTGAGAAGCATTTCTGAAATATATCTAATGGCATGATAAAAAGTGATACCAGTATTTTGTATTTACGCGAGACGCGCGTTTCATCTACAAAAAACTCATCAGTGACGCTCGAATCCAAAAAAGTTAAAAAGGCCAAATAAAGTACGAAGTTGAAGAGCATTGTTGACCAAAATTCCTAAAAGTGTTGCCAGATACAGCAAACCTCCCGTTGTGTTACAAAAATGTCGATAATGACACTGATATGTGAGAATAAAACCGTACAAACAAACGCAGGAACACTTAGCACAGAGTTACGCATAAATAAATAATCTAACAGTACATTAGTCACAATTACCAATTATTAACACAATAATAGTAAAAAATTAGATGAACGGTGTGAGTACGTCATAATTATTTGGACTAACACAATACTTTATCCATGGAAAATGGAAATAACCTCGACTACATTAACAAATAAGACATATGAGAAATGTACTGAAAGAGGGACGAAAGATACCAAAGGGACAGTCAAACTCATAAATCTAAAACAAACTGACAACGCCAAGGCTAAAAATAAAAAAGACAAACAGAAAAACAATAGTACACACGACACAACATAGAAAACTAAAGAATAAACAACACCAACCCCACCAAAAACTAGAGGTGATCTCAGGTGCTCCGGAAGGGTAAGCAGATCCTGCTCCACATGTGGCACCCGTCGTGTTGCTTAAGTGATTACAAATCCGGTAAATAGTCTAATTCGGTAGGTCATATTCATGAAAGGGAAGGGGATTGTAGTTATGACGTAAGGAACATATCCGATATCATTTGTGAAACGGTTATTCCATAACGGTCAACCAACTCGTGATGGCGTCCGTAAAATTTACGAAGGGATGATTTCAACTTCACCATTTGGAACTCTTGGTTTAATAGCTTCCTTGTGAGCAGCAAACCTCTATCAAGAAAATCATGATAGGAAATGCAAGCACGGGAATATCGTATCAATTGGGAGATATATACCCCGTATGCAGGTGCTGCTGGAATGTTGCTACTTAGAAATGGAAAGTTCACAATTGGAAAGCTGAAATCATCTCTTTTGTCGTAAAGTTTTGTTTTCAACCGACCCTCATTGTCAATTTCTAGATGTAAGTCAAGATATGAAGCCGACTTAACTGTATCTGTATGCCGACTTAACTGTATCTGCATGCTCAATTCAAACCACAAACGATAACATATAACACAATATCCAACCGAATCCACAAAGTACACTAATCACAGGAATGTTGAATGTATAAATACCGAGACACGTCATATAGCAATGCAAATTCACACTTGGGAAACAATCATATTTAGGAAACGGTCACGTTCGGGACTTACCAGACAGACAGGATAGATAAACCACAATACAAGACGTGGTAAACATGTCGTAAGTTAGTTATATTTGCAAGCACTTTGATATAACAGCTAGTTGAATATTAGTCTACAATGACACCATCGGCTCATTCGCCAGTGCCTCGTATAAGATTTGATTGATTACATTTTATTCATCCGCTGATAAATGGGTAAATTACAACGAAATTAAGGTTCCAACTCCTTAGGCAGGTTTGGCTATTCTTTTAAAGTATCTTTATTTCATAATACTCCTCGTGGTCTCGTGTTAATCCACCATTGGCTATCAAATGTCTGGACTGGAGAGCATTTCTATATTATTTTTATTATCGATATATTGGCTCCTGGGCTAGTGATAACCTATGATTTCTTGCCCAGCTTTTGCTATACTTTTTGTCCTCTAAGGCATCGACTCAGTGGTATTAAAAAAAGTAACGGTACATTTTTTAGTGCTCCAGATTCTCATTTTGTCAATAAATGTCTTTTCTGTGATGCTGGAGGCCAAAATATTGAAAATCCAAACAAAAATATGTTCATAAGCAACAATAAAGCGTATCAAGAAATTTCTAACTTCAATCGATATGGCTGTCCGATGCATTTTTTGTTCGAGATATATCATTGTATACGACACTACCAGGCGTGTTGTACTACTGAGAACTCTGACCATCACGATATAACGGTAATAAAAATTAATTTATTTAATTTCCATCTTTTGCAAGATAGTTAACAAAATTTGTTAAATATGTATCAGTCGATGATGGATTGCCGATTTTCTGATTAAAGTATTATTTGTAAACTTTTTATTTATATTATGTAGATCTGATGATAATAACAAAGACATTGATAGAGAGACACTTTTTACAGTTAATTCGTCAGGTATATAGTTTTGTTTAGTATCAATTAAGGCTTAATTTGTTGAAAGTCATATGAAACGAGTGACCGGTGAAAAATAATGTTAATCCAATTATCACCAGCCCAGTAGTCAACACTTCTGTGTTGACATGAATATCAATATTGTGGTCATTTTTTTTTTAAATTTCCTGTTTACAAAACTTTGAATTCTTCGAAAAATTAAGGATTTTCTTATCCTAGGCATAGATTACCTTAGTCGTATTTGGCACAACTTTTGGGAATTTTGGATCCTCAATGCTCTTCAACTTTGTACTCGTTTGGCTTTATACATATTTTGATATGAGCGTCACTGATGAGTCTTATGTGACGAAACGCGCGTATGGCGTACTAAATTATAATCCTGGTACCTTTGATAACTACTTGAACCAATGCATACTTAAACTTAGTCTTCCGTGAACGATTTTATCATTTTTTTCGCATATATTTCGTATAATCGTCAAAAATTATTTCAATCGGTCAGTGTTTTTCTGAAAATATGGCAGCTAATTAATGATCGTGTTTTGAAGTTAGTAAACAATCAACAAAGAAGCAATGATAATAAGGGAAGCACGTGGATAACAATAATATATAGTTTATCTTGATGACGTTTACGTTTGGTTTTCCAATTTCGCACTTGCGTATTGCGATCACCGGACTTTTATGAGAAAGGTCATGCTGCATACGGAAAACATGTCGGCAAATTGTTGGCTGGAAACAAGCAATTAAAAAAAATAAACTTCTTCTAAATTTGGACTCATTATAGAATTTTCTTGAGAAAAAAGTATATGTACATAAGTTTTATAATAAAAACTAGCCATTTTGTTATAAAAAAACATATGCACATTTTTCTTTTAATTTGAATTTTCATATGAATCAAGAGATAACATCTGCTTGTCCATTCATTGTCTTTGTATCTAATTAGATTCCAATTTTGGAATACAACACAAAAAAATGTCAAAATTAGTATACTATCACGTATTTGCATGTTCTGCGTAAAAGTCAGTGACTGTTGTCTACTTGTATATCTTCATTCAATTGAAAACATCCTAAACCATTTGAAATAAAATTCAGAAAAGAAACGTGGAATGTGTCAAAAACACAACAACCCGACCAAAGAGCAGAAAACAGCTCAAGACCACCAATATGTTTTGTACAGCGAGAAAAACCTCCACCAGGAGTCGGGCCTCAGCTGACCCCTGAAAGTTCAGTGTCAAGATTTTAAATCCTATTCCTTTATCGATCTCAAAATGACACTAATCTTAACGATTTTTAAGCCTTATCTTCAGATTTTCAAATAGAATTATGATTATCATACGTTTTTGTTGCAGACGACCAGAAGCAAGAAGAGTCACAAAGCAGGTTGAAACCACAAACCTGTACTTCTGAAAATATCTATGATGATCCAGATGAAACAGGTTATATTTCTTCGTTAGTTGTCTATATTTATCTTTTCACAATTACAATATTTAGTAAGGCAGACTTTTATTATAATACTCCTGTCATAAAAATAGATCTGATAGAGATTGTATAGTTGGTGTAATCTGCCTTGTGTTTGTAAGGGGCTGTCCAACTGAGGTCGAAACTTTCCACGATTTTGGCATTATTTATTGAAACAAATTTGCAATTTTTTTCATTAATCTTTTTCTTGACGACAGATTTAATTATTCTTTACAAATCCATAAAAAATATGGCACCACATGTAATTTACAAATCAATTAAAGATTATTGTACTGTTTGTTGTAGATGAACAGGAGCAACAAGAGTCACAAAGCAGTTTGAGACCACTCACATGTACTTCTGAAAGTATCTATGATTATCCAGATCAACGAGGTTGTATTTTGTCGACAGTTGTCTATAGTTATCTTTTCACAATAACAATACTTCAAAAAGGCAGACTTTTATTAAAATGTTCCTGGCAAAAGAAAGTTGGGATCAATCCAATTGCTACAAAATATCCGGGGATTTATTCAACCTAATTAAATTTTGTCTTCGTATTCGTCGTAAAAAACATTTTTATAGAGATTGCAAAGTTGGTATAGTCTGTCGTGTTTTTTGTAAGGGTCCGTTCAACTGATGTCGATCTAAAACAATATCAACTTATTCTTAATTGGTTTATTTTTTTTTAATCCCTGCAGGTGTATTGTATAGTAGGTATTTGTACTTGGGCTATATAGTGTGACAACACCAAACTAACCACGATTACGAAAATATTAATTTTAATAAATTTGTAATTTAATTTTAGGTTTCATAAATTCTTATCTTGGCCATAGCAAAAGATTTAATACATTCTTCAAAAATCCATAGAAATAAGGCACCAAATATGTCAACTATAAGAGAAAAAAAACCCAGCGAAATAACAGAACACATAAGTGCAACAAAAACCAAACAACAATGCAACATTCCTAGAAACGAGCAAGTAGATAACAACTGCCATTTACTTCACTTAGTACAGGACATTTAAAAAAAAATGATGGGTTGAACCTGTGTTGTGACTAGCCAAACCTCCGCGCACTATGGCAATGTTAAAAATACCGCTAAAATGACAACATTACATGACGGAACCAGAGTACAAATAAATGCAAAACCACCAAAGGCAGAGAAAAACATAAATGAACAATATTCTAATACTTTTCGACATGTTAACCACGGAATAACAACGAATAATCAATATTATTTAGGACAGTACACAAAAACAGCTTAACAGAATTACGAAGTTACTGTCTGTAACACAAATGGATCACTGCCACAAAAAGTAACGAGCAATTTCTTATAAAATATCCTACTTTCAATTTTGATCAGATTTTTTTGCTCAAACTCATTTACGAGCTATTAGTGGTTGAAGGTCACGAAATTCGAAATATTGCATATTCATTTCATTTTCAGTTTTAATGGAAATGTCTTTATTGGCGTTTTTGTGAAATATCATTCTTTGTTTTTGTACCTCGTTTTATATTGACAAGCTCTGAAGGGGGACAAATAGATAGATCCTAATTTATTGACATATTTTTTATTGAATTTCATATATTGGAAAATTGTCTTTTAACAGGTTCTAGGACAAAGACTATATGTAGAAATTCTGATACAGTAACCATGGTAAGCAACTTTGTCCGTTTATTCACTTTAAAAAAAAAAACAATAAAATTTGTTGTCATTTATCGAGTATCACCATGTCATAAACTCATCATAGATAATAGTTTCTAGTTTCAGTATTTCACACTCTTGATTTTTGTCTTAATTCAGTTTTTGTTTTAAGATTTAACCTCGAGCATCACCGCAGAAACTGCGAATCTGCTGCAGATAAATTGGTATTGTTAAAGGTGTAATCATAGTACATCACATCCAGTTGCATACGAAAATTGGTCGAAAAAAAAATATTCCCTTGAATTGACAGTTGTAGGTAATTAATTCTAATTTCGTTGCAGTAAAACGTTTCTGGGTGATAAACATATATCTTGGGTATTTCAAAGCATTATTATGTTTGTATTTTGGGTTTCAATACAATATTTTGGAAACTTGAGGCTACATGGCTACTCAATCTAGTACATATGTTAAAAGGAAGTGAAATTTGATTTGTTAACTTCCAGTGATGGTTATTTTCTTATATGCAATGAAATGCTATGTGAGAATTTTTTTTCTATAGTACCGAATAAGATACAATTTTAGTCATGCCAGGTATTTCTTTATTCGAAACAAAGATAAATTCTGTATATATTTTTTTTAAAAGTGCAAATTTAACGAAGACTAATGGTGGTATTACACCTAAAATTATTGATAAGTCGAATCAACTTCTTTCTAAAGTAGATTTTTATTCATTATTAAAATATAAGCAGTAGAGTAAAAAAAAAGATAAATTGATGTGGTATACATGTCATTTAGACATAATCATTGTAATTGGCATAGAGTAGTAAAACAATAAATCTTTCGTGTAAGAAATGATATCTGTTTTACATTTCTATACGCTTGTTACATCTAAACAAAAAGATTGAAAAGCATATTTTACTTTACATTTAATATTGCCTCTCTTTGATGTTATAATAAAGAATTATAAAATAAACAACATTTCTTAATTTCGCCTTCTCATCATTTTAATTATATAAACACTTTCAATTACTGCACCGGATGCGCATTTTGACTATGAAGGTATTTTCGGTGGTGATTGATGCCTAAATATTTGAAAAAAAACCAAAGCATAATGCATATGTTGAATAGACGATCAAACCGAATGGATCAAATGTAAATTCAAATCCGGAAAGAGAATGAGAGCTTAATGAGGGATATTAGCGATTCACAATCAATAATACATTCAAAATAAAAATAATAATACATAGTGTATTTGAATTTAAAGAACGTATGATGTTACCAGTTTCTCCTGATGTCGTTTGAATCTATCATTCTAAATGATAGTGTCCAATACCAGAAAAAGTTATAGAATTCGAAAGTTTAATTATTTTATTATTTGGCAATTAATAGTTTTCTCTTGTATAACTATATGAAAATGTTTGATTTTCAGAACTTATTTCTCTAAAGGAAAGAGCACTGTTTTCAACTTTTTTTTTTGAGTTTTTTTTTTTGAGTTTTTTTTTTTTTTTTTTTATCATTAAATACATAAATATCTTTCAGAAAAAATAAAGAAATGTGTATCGTCAATTAATTGTCATATTTATCGACCCAAATAATATTTCATTTTGTCTTTAATTTTTATCTGGGACGATCAGTGATGTAGCAATTGGTCCTAGATTGGAATCACATATTTACATTGCATTATACTGCTGCTATCATTTTTTTACAGGCTGACTCTGTTGACCACTCCAAGTCGTCAGGTAAGTTGTGAAAAATCAATTATTTTTAATTGTTTTTATGTATTTCATTACCTAATCTTTACATCAATACGCCCAAACAACAGAAAAATATATAACTCACATTGGATTGTCTTTAAATGGGCGGAAGACATTTGGGCCTAAATCATAAGCATGACTATGATATTATTTGCGTAACAAATATTTTCAGGCAATTTTACAATTTTACAATTACTCACACCAACATATATGTTTTTTTTAATATACTGTTATATGTTGTTTATTGTTTATTGTCTTTTGTTCTTGTTTTGTGCCTAAAATGCATATACATTCTCTAATATCTGTTTTGTGTTTGTATGAATTATTTACAATGGAAAACCAACTTTGCCAAATTTATTTAATGTTGTATCTTAAGAAAAAAATACTGCTGCCAAATTCCAAATTTCAAGGACTTTCTATTTTTTATTTTTATTTTTTTTCTCTATTTTTTATTTTTATTTGTTTTTGTTTTGCATTTGTGTTTTAATTATTTATTATTTTCTCTTCTCTTCTCACACTCTCTCTTAAAAAAAATTCTCACTTTATTGATCAATATTGAAATAATTGATACACAATAATATACTGTATATATATTTTGTAATTTTGAGTACTAACAATTACTAACAATTTTTCTAAATATACAATCTAATGTTTAGCGAGGCCGGGATAAGGTACCGGTACTTTCTGTATCAAACTAAAAAATGTGAAAGTTTTCAATAAAGTATGTATAATTTAAAAAAAAAAAAAAAAAAAAAAAAAAAAAATATTTTACAATTTGGGCTATAAAAAAAATAGGCCTATACAGGTGAAATTTAATTATCAATATAAATATGTGATATACCATGCTATTTTGAAAAGAAAATAACTTGATGTTTTACACCATTTAATTGAAATTTCCTTTCGGGGAAAAAAAATTAATAATTCCTTTCGAGTTCGAAAACTTTGTTGTTTACCTTTTCCTATGAATATCAGCAAGTATCACAGTATCTGTAAAGACTGTAAGTTCTATATTTTATTTAGATTGAAAGAGATTTATTAGAACATCTTGATTATTTGATATAAAAGTATAAATATCTCTATCCGTCTGGCGCAAATACATAATTTCAATCCTGGTATTTATGATGAGTTTATTTGCAATACATTGAATTAAACATCATTCACAGATACAACAATTAATGGATAACACTTCAAGGTAACACATTCTAAACTTTTTAATACAGCTACCAGTTCTTGTGAAACTGACGGATCAAATTCAGAGGGATATAGCTATGTAACGCCTCCAAATAAGTGCTTGAATAGTAAAGATGCGCATATTGGTAGAAATCAAACAGAAGTAGATTCCACTCAATTTATGTGTGAAGAGAAACGGCATGACTATAAGGTAAGTAAAGATTGTATTGTCATATTTGTGAAACAATAGTCTTCGATTGGTAAATATAATGCTTTATTTTTTATTTGTTTCGTGTTTTGTGTGCCTTTTTACATTTATTGTGATAAAGGGGGTGAACCAACAAAACAAAATCGCGCATTATGCACCACCACTCATTCCACCAATTTGTGTCAGCAATACGTGTGCTCCGCTGATTTAAGAAGAAAAAAACTATTTCAAGCGCAATCATCAGTTGTTCTTTATAGTGTCATATTTTTAGGGAAGTGTCGCCCTACTTGTATTTTTGCTTTAAAGATTCTTGCGTAAACTTAAATCATATTTTTGGGGAGTTTATAATGCATGTAAGAACTATTATTTTCAGATAGTTCTGCCAAATGTTTTTTAAACTCCTCGTTTAACATTAAACGTCTTTAATCAGGTCTTGTCTATACCTAGGTCTAAGATTTTAAAGAAACTATGCTGTATGAATCAGGCCGATGACTAGTTGTCAGTAACTGAGAGTATACCCTCAGATCAGTATTTAAGTCATTGTGGTCTTTCGTCTATTTGTACTTTAATTTGAGCTTTGTGACGATCCTGTGAGTCAAACTTACTCAAAATGGATTTTAGTTTGTTCTTATGTTGTGCTTTTAAACCATGATCGGTAATATTTTTGACCCCGCCTTATCTGAAAGTACCTATCCCAAGTCATAAACCTATGATTCAATGGTTGTCGGTGATTGCTGCGGTCATTTTTGTTTGTCATTAATTAATTTGAGCTTAACAGGCCATTGTTTGTTTCTTTTAATATTTTTTTACTTGTTGTCATGTCATTGTCTTTCATAACTTACTATATAATGTTGTACATTGCTGGTTGATTACATCAATACCATTTGGTCTCTTATTTTTAATATTACTAGTTGTTTGTTTGGCGACCTTGATTACCCATGAAAGAGGGGCGAAAGATACCAGAGGGACAATCAAACTCATAGATCGAAAATAAACTGACAATGCGATAAAAGTCTCGCACTGTAGGTTTGCAATATTCCATATCTTTCTACTTTTAGTTTAAAGAAACAGGGTAATGATGCTATGACTCTTAATAAGTTATGAAAGTTGGATATACTGAGACCATTCGAAGAATTTTTCATATAAAGAGCACTTTTAAATGAGTTCAAAACAAAAGAGATTAAAAGTATATGCAGATTCGATGAATAAATTATCACAATAAATATATAGAGACAAAATAGTAGGACTTAATTTCCATCTCTACATTTAGTCATTTGGAATGAAAAATACGATGTATGTGGTGGAAGAAACTAGCAGTAAAAAAGAAAAAGCACACTGTTGTTCACTCGTTACAACAAAATCACGTTCTGACAAAATCCACTTAAACTTTTCTTTTTTTTTCGTTTCATTTGTAGATGTTTTAGTTTCCCTCAGTTTTAGTTTGTTACCCCGATTTTGTTTTTTGTCCATAAATTTACGAGTTTTGAACAGCGGTATACTACTGTTGCCTTTATTTTTCTTAATGTCATCGGTTGGTTTTATAAAATATTTGTCAGCCTCTCTAAAAGACAAAGACTACTGAATTGCTTTTCGAAGTTAAAATTTCTAGAAAAAAATATAGCAAAAATTACAAACTCTAAGGTAAATTCAAAACGGAGAAGTCCATAAAAACTGACAAATCAAATGTTAGACTTTATCAACCAAGGGTACGGATAGAAAACAACTTGGTACAGGGATTTTTATCAATCTAAATTTGTTTTCATCAACGCTTTTTGGAAAAAATCCGGTTCTAATATTTTTATTTAGTTTTGAATAATTTTATAACTCCTCTGAAACATTAAATTAAGAATATCTTATTACTTAATACTGTATGGTATGGGTTTTTTCTACAGGCTGACTCCATTGAAGTAAATAAATCTGAGGGTAAGTTGTTAAAACTGATTATGAGCATGAACGTTAATAACAAGCAGTCCTTTATAACAAGGGTATCACAAGCTCAGTAGTCAGCACTTTTGTGTTGACTTGAGTTATCATTGATATGATCATAATAATAAATTAGCTGTTAACAAAACTTTGAATTTTTGAAATACTAAGACTTTTCTATCTCAGGAATAGATTTCCTTTTAGGAATTTTTGGTCCTCAATGCTCTTCAACTTCAAACTTTGTTTGGCCTTTTAAACATTTTTAGATTCGAGCGTCACTGATGAGTCTTTTGTAGACGAAACGCACGTCTGGCGTAAATATAAAATGTTCACTTGGTATCTATAATGAGTTTATTTATAATAACCATGTGTTGTCCCCATAGTTCCTCTCTCGTTTGAGTAGTGACCCAAATCAATGGATATTTGAAAAAGATGTACAAAACACTTATTTGTAACCAGTAAATTAAAGTTTTATTTAAAAAATTTATTGTATGTTTTACCACTGACTGTAATGCATTTGAACCGTTTCCTTTTCAACTACAGATACCAGTGATGAAATCGTTTCCCAAGGATATACAAACATGTATCCTCAAAATACTCGCAATGACAGTGACGATAAGAACAATATGTGTACAGAAAATCATCTATCTGATACAGAAGAAGACTCAAGCTGTAGCGATAAATGTGTGGCGCATAGCGATAAATATGTGGAGCATAGTGATGCAAATTTTGAGCATAGTGATGCAAATTTTGAGCATAGTGATGCAAATTTTGAGCATAGTGATAAATGGGAGGCGCCTTCATTTTCCAGTAGCGATACATGGACTCCACCTAAATCGTTTCTCTAAATTATATATTACAGATTGATGTGATATATTATTTTGTATTTACCGATCGTTCGAATACATATTTCCAAGAATATGTTTTTGCTCTTTTGTGTTCATTGTTCATACTTTTTTTGATATACACGTACCAAATGAATAGTTTACCACAATGTTTATGTATATATTTAGAAAACACTTTCGTGCATGATATTATAACTACATAAGAAAATTTGTTTCTAAGATAACTTATTAATCCTTAAGCTATAATAATTACGAATAGTTTGTCAACTGAGACATACATGAAATTGGCTGTCTCTAGTTTAATTTTATACAAATATTTTAAAGACTAAGGGAATGGAATAAAATAAACTTCTTTTAGATGAATGTATTAATATTTGTTTGCATTAACCTTGATGAAAATAACAATATGGCTTCAATGAGCTAAATAGCATCACATAGGTGTTAATTACAACAAAAACAAACTTGCAAAAATTATATTTGATACGTTTCCCTCAGTTTTAGTTTGTAACCCGGATTTGTTTTTTCTCTATCGATTTATGAATTTTGAACAGCGGTATACTACTGTTGCCTTTATTTTGCAAGAACAGGGGTACCAATTGTATCAATTAGATTTTTTAGTTAACATTTTTTTCCAAGATTGCAAACAATTTAACAAATAGAATTATTTTAAACGAACAAGATATTAGGGAAATGATCAATTGAATTATTTAAGAAAGCTGAAATTTTCCAATTGATAAGGGGACACTATTCCTCAAGTCACTTTTAATATGGTGACAAAAATAGGAATCAATCGAACAATATTCGATTTGTGCAATCAGATAATGATGTCTAAATCAAACAGAATCATACAAATAACTTTTTGGCTTTCCAAAAAACAAGTGTAATGTTTATTTTACAGTAGAATTGAGATATCAAAAACTGTATATGCATTCAAATATTCTTACATTATATTAATATATGTTAACAGAGTGTTTAATTGTAAATTAAACCACTGTGTATGTGATTGTTGATTTATATGTTTATAATTAGCATGGTGAATATGTAAATTGGGTTGTACAAGAATAGGGAAAAAAGAAATACTGTCTCGGATTATAACTTTTTTCTAGAGGTGTAAAAACACTATGTAGAATTTCCATTTTTGCCAAGCATTAAATGCATGTACCTTGCCAATTATATTATAAATTTCTATTCGTTCAAGTGGTTAATTTTCCATTTTTTATGGATTTATTTTTAAGTTTTTTTATTTCTATTATTACTTTGTTATCGATTGTCTTATTATATGAATTTACTCCATGTAACAACTGAAGCAATGCATGTTAAATTATTTCGTTTTCTCCTCTGTACCTTTTTCAAATGGTTTTAGAGGATTAATCTATCTATCTATTCAAAAGAAGACTGCAAAAAAAAAAAAGAATGCAAGATTGCAATCCATCCTCTTAGAAAGAAGACGTTAATTCCTATGAATCCTTTTGTAGGGGAGGGCGAAAGATACCAAATGGACAGTCAAACTCATAGATCGAAAATAAACTGACAACGCCATATCTTAAAACGAAAAGACAGACAAACAAAAGACTAAGTACACAAATCACAAAATAGCAAACTAAAGACAAAGAAACACGAACCCCACCAAAAACTCGTGGGGGGGGGGGGGGGTCTCAGGTGCTCCGGTAGGGTAAGCAGATTTGTAGGATGCTATACATTCTAGACTTAACAGAAACCGAGGAATATTTCTTGTGCATGGGTGTCTAAGTGGATGACTAGAGGTATGTTGCAACGTTTATTTGTTACCTTCCCAGTTAGAATACCTAATTTCCAGTTATAGTAAAAACATATGGTCCCTTTCTCGGGATCCCTTATATTTCAGATTTCAATATTCAATGTATATTGTCAATATTAGTCATGCATCTGCATAAAGCTTACATACCGGTACCGTTATGAGAAATCCAAAGACGCTGGAACTCGGGGTTGGTGCTGTCTACCTTTAAGAGCAGCCATATGTGGTTGTTTTGTACTAAAAAAAATCATGTACCAGTAGTAGAAACAAAATTTCATTAAAAATGGTGATTAACATAAATTTTGTATACATTTATTGAATCTTTGATTTCAAGAGGCGTTTTAATATTTCATATTTTTTTTAGAAATAATGCACCTCAATGTATATACATGTATTGTAAATAAATGTATTCTTCTTTAGAATACTATCTTCATGTATTACGTAATCTATTACCATACGATTGAGAGCCTTTGGAATGAAATGTTCAATATGAAAATGACATTATCATGAGTGGTATTTTTTATTTTGATTTTCCCTTGAGATGTAAATACAATTTTTATTAACACTTAGCGATATATACAAATTTTATTTTCACTTGGCGATGTAAATACAATTTATTATTTACTTGGCGATGAAAATACAATTTTAATTTTCACTTAGCGATGTAAAAGTAAACTATTCATAACAAGTGATACGACTTAATTCATCGGTTAATGTGTAGTCCCAAAAAATATAGGATTATTGCAATCATATATTTTTTTTGCCAGGATAGTCTGTTTGAATCGCTAACTTTTTTATTTTGCATACTTTATCTCAATCTGTTTCAAGTTTTACTATCGAAAACAGGCAAATCAAATTGCAATCAATTCATTTTCTGTATCTCACTTAAACTTGTCTCAGTTACAAAATATTATATTCTATATGTATCACTTTGTTTTAAACTTGTATAGATAGATATTTGTTTTTAACATCAATTGTAACATGATTAACCTGTTTATAGTTATCAAAGGTACCAGGATTATAATTTAGTACGCCGGACGCGCGTTTCGTCTTCATAAGAATCATCAGTGACTCTCATATCAAAATAGTTGTAAAGCCAAACAAAAACAAAGTTGAAGAGCATTAAGGATCCAAAATTCCAAAAAGTTGTGCCAAATACGGCTAAGGTAATCTATTCCTGGGATAAGAAAATCCTTAGTTTTTGTAAAAATTCAAAGTTTTGTAAACAGGAAATTTATAAAAATGACCATATTTATATTCATGTCAACACTGAAGTAACTTCACTGTTTTAAACAGATTGCATATATTGCAAATTAAAACGAATACAAACAAATATACATGTGTTGTCCTTGCAAAGATGACGACTTGAATATTTCATGTCTTAAATTTCCATTCAGCATTAACCTAGTTTCCGTTGCATGTCAAAACATGGAGGGAAATAAAATAGTGCATTTTTTCTGACTTTTTTTCTGAAATCATTTTTTTCTGTTTGATTATAGGTTAAATTTATGCTGAATGGAAACATATATATAGACTTCGAAAACATTTTGCATCTTTTGGGGGATATCAATCCAGGAAAGTGAAAGGATATCATGTTTACTGGAAGTGGTGCGGCCTAGTAAAAACAGCAAACTGAAAGTAGAAAAAAATGTTTTGACTTCAGGGAGGCTCCTTCAGGATTACGTAACTTTTTATTCTTCTTGGCATGACCCACTTTTTTTTCGATTAAATCACAATTTCACAGTAGTACATACATGATAAGCACATGAGCATTAACATGGTATTTAGAATTAAGAGTATGGCTAATTCTGATTGGTTGATATTTGCGCCCGTAATTTTTTATTATTAGAGACTTCGTGCATTCTGCATTATATCATAGGCCAAAACAAAAAATTTCCTTAGCCGCAGGGGTGTAGCTGTCGTTGGGCGCTTTAGGCACGTGCCCACACATATTTTTTTTACAAATATTTTTTTTTTAATAAACAACGTTATACTAGTGTCTAGATGAAAGCCGGTGAAGTTGTCAAAACTCTTTAATTATCGAATGTCAGATGTACACTAGTCTCTCATCCTTATTGAATGGAATATTGAATAGAATTGAATGTTTTTGCGATTTTACCTTATATAGAAAACTATAAACTAGAACTTTGATTCAGATCATTTCACTTCTATCAACAAAAACTTGAATAAACCTCAACTTAGACACATGAGTTTTTTAATTAGCTGTTGTAAGTTTCAACTAGCTTTCCACTTTGTCTTCACCCGACTTGCTAATGTTGGTCGTCCGTTTGGCTGCATGTGCAGGATGTATAAATACGCAGTCACGTCTGGTCAGAATTGGGACATTAAATCCGATGCCTAGTTGTAAAGAGAATGCAACTCTTTGAGGATTTCATAGTTGGTCTATTGAAAGGCAAAATGTCTGCTCCTATCCAATAATCCTTCATTTTCCGATGCAATTCCAGTAATTTTGAGTATTCTCAAATTTGCGTGTAATCCATTATGACCTCAATTGTTCAAAATTCCTAAGCAGGTAGGGATTTTATAGAAGAGGAAAGAAAGAAATACGAATTTCTTGAATTTTGGTAGGCATCGACTATGTCTGTATGTGTTTGTGTGACTAAGGTGAAGGTTTAAGATTCAAGAGATTGATGGTTGATGTCTAGCCAAATGGATAGTTCAGTAGTATCAGTGTTTACGTGCCTATTTTTTTTTTATGAAGGATCGTTAAATTGTATTTTTAATTAAGTTAAACGTATACATCAATCAGAACGGAATAGATATGATAATACCAAACAGGGTGTACTGCTTAATTAAAGGGATACGCTGATCTACGCTGGGCAATGCATATTGTAAATAATTTTTTTTTATATTACGGATTGTAGTGCGTTATTTAATTCACCAGTTAGATGTTATGGTACCGTATTCATAATTCTTCAAACTTTTCATTATGTATATTATAATTATCATGATTAAATAACCAGTAAATTCAGGGCCGTAGCGTAATGGAGGCAACTTAGGCAAATGCCTCACTTTTGAAACGACGACCAAACTTTAGAAGTGTCATTTTTTTTCAATAATGTATTTTACATTATCAATATCATTATGCGAATTTCGAGTTTCAAATTATCTACCGGCACACTACATACAGTGTGTCCAAAATGCAGCAGCGTGCAGCTTTTACCATAGCGGTGACGGTAAAACAATAAGTGTTCCGAAAATTCACTGAACAACAAATGCTAATCGATAAAATAATTCATTAACCAAAAATATAATAATTATTTTTAATTAGTTTAAACAAAATTATGAAGCGCCTTTTCTATGGAAGTCTTTAATGTATAACTTTAAGGCAATTCATGATTTTTATTTATCTTTAATAAAAGTATGAAATATATTTTTGGTATTGTTTGAAAGAATTTTGTTCGTGTTTCTTTTTCTGATCAGCATTGTCTGGTTTTATGCTAGCGTGTTCGGTTCTTTCTAGAGCGGTAGGTCGTGCGTTAACACGTCAAAAATCTGGTTAAGTAACAATGTTGGTCTAGTCTTCTCTGTATCTATTCTTATGATTATGTATATATCCTAATTGATGATTATAACGTGTTCTCGTCTTTTATAAACTTATAACTTGCTGTTTGACATAAATATATATAAATACATATAATAAAGCAGTGACTGTGTTAGTATTCATATTCACATTAACATGTTCTCGTCCTTTATATGCTTATAACTTGCTACTCAGCAGAGCAGCATTGGCGAATTAATTTATTTTCACGTCATTAGTGAAATGCAACGCCGGTTTCCTGGTGAGGTAAAAAATCAAATGTTAGGATATTACTTTAATCCCCAAAATGTAGGCAAATTAACACCGGAATTAGTTGAACACCTTTTCCAAGCATTTCCGGACGTAACTGACATGGAAGAGTTAACATGTGAACTTGAAAGGTGGGTAAGAAAGACATTAAGAATGCTAGACGAAGGAAGCCTCCAGACAGCAATTAAGCTAGCTAACAAAGACTTATACCCAAATGTTTGAACAAAATTACAAGTACTTTTAACTCTGCCTGTCACATCAGTCTGTTGTGAGAGATCGTTATCCAGTTTAAGGCGTTTGAAAACCTGGGAACTGGCCATAATGGGTGGTGACAGGCTTTGTGGGCTTGCCATGCTCCATGTGCATAGAAAAAAGTAAAATCACAAAAATACTGAACTCAGAGGAAAATCAATTCAAATGATCCAGTTGACAAAGAACGTGTGTTGAAGCTTTTCGATAGTACAGGTCATAGGAGAATCGGAAAGTTTTGGTTGACCAACAGAGATTAACTTAAATATTGAAACTTGTTTTGTTACTTACTAGGCTAGCTAATAAAAAAACACATTTCTGTTATATATTTTTTGTTTCTTATTATAAATACATTGACTTCTCCCATAGTTATGCTGAAATAATAGTTATCAAAAGTACCAGGATTATAATTTAGTACGCAAGACGCGCGTTTCGTCTACATAAGACTCATCAGTGACGCTCATATCAAAATATTTACAAAGCCAAACAAGTACAAAGTTGAAGAGCATTGGGATCTAAAATTCCAAAAAGTTGTGCCAAATAATGCTAAGGTAATCTATGCCTTATGCAATAAGCTTCTCCCATTTCAGGCACCTATATTTTTGGTCCTAAAAATACTGTCCGAATAACTTTTCTGTAATTCTAGCAAGGTTGCGTTAAAAAATCAACTTTCTAAAGTCTGTATCTCAAAAAAGGCTATCATGATCTATCATTGTCGCCTATGGAGAAATTAAATATTTATTTCAATCTTTAGATTAAACTTAAATTATTCATTAAAATTAAGAAAACTCACCAATAATTAATTAATTTGTTTTGTAATAGAATAGCTTTTCACATATAAAGATGTCTGATATATCGTTAAAAATTGAATATGGTAGGGAGAAACCTGCCATCGTTGTCCGAGAACACAATTTTCGTTAGACATTTGTTAAGAACACTTGGGAAATTGGTTGGAAATGTACAGTTAAGTCGTGTTGTGCTAGGCTATTTACTGATGGATCTTGTACAGTTATTTTGAATGGGGAATTAGATAATATACATGAAACTCATACTCAGAAACTATTTTTAATATACATTAATGACTTACCCGATTATTTACATCACAGTGACCAAATCAGGCTCTTTGCTGACGATAGCATCATTTACCGACAGATAAAATCAACATCAGATTGCCTTAAACTCCAGGAAGACCTAGAAGTGGCAATCGAATGGGAACAAGACATGCTAATGCAGTTCCACCCTGACAATTGCAAAATACTTCGAGTGACCACAAAGAAAACACCTATCCGTTTTTATTATAACATGCACGGTCACATTCTTGAGTCAGTTGAAAATGCAAAATATTTAGGTATAACTATCTCATCAAATTTAACATGGAACAAACACATTCAGAACATCAAAAGCAAATAAGACCCTTGGATTCATCAGAAGAAATTTAAAAATAAACTCAGTAACCATCAAAGACCGAGCATACCAAGCCCTTATTTGACCAAAACTTGAATACTGCTGCACTGTCTGGGACCCCTACACAACAGAGAGCATTTACTCCATAGAAAAAGTCCAAAGACGTGAGCGAGATATGTATGCTCCAACTACTACTGAAAGTGTAACAAAGATGATTAACACACTCCAGTGGCCAACATTACAAGAAAGGAGACTCAAAAGCAGATTAAATATGTTCTATATAGAATAACAAACAACAAAATTGCCATACCACATACTGACATATACTAGTTAAAAGCAAATCAAACACCAGGTCTAGTCATCAACAAACATACCGATAAATCCAATGCAGCAAAGACAGTTACAAATTTTAATTTTTCTGCCAAACTATAAAAGACTGGAACAAATTATCAGAACCAATAGCCTGCAGCACCACTACTGAGTGCTTCAAGGAGAAACTCACTAGAGAGATGCTTCATCATTGTTAAACCAGGCATGCGTCGGAAAGTAATTATCAATTGAGAACAGCATGCAAACAAAAAGACAACTGATATGCTACATTCGATTGAGTCGTTGTAGACTAATTATCAAAATATGTAAATTTTATTTTCCAACTTCACCGTTAAAGAGACGGTCCGACAAGCTTGGTTTTAGCGTAATTATTTAATAAATCTCGTTATTAACGAGATCTGAGACGAGATTGTTGTTGCTACATATGGCGGATAGATTGTAAACACTTTGGAAAAATAAGGTCTCTGTTCAAAAACTCAGTGTTAATGCACTTTAAAAGGCTTTAAACACATTCTTATCATTCAGCAGTTTCCCCCTTCATGAATATTTTATGTTATACTTGTTTACTTGCAAAATCGTTACAATCGCATTGTTTCTGGACTCGGGCTCGGGTCTGTCATACATATCATTATCATAATATGAGGAAGGCGCTACCTTAAATGCAAGCTTTATACCAAGACAATGTCCTATATATATTGATTGGTTGTTGGTTGCTTAACGTCCAGTGGCAAATATTTCATGCATGTTCAGCACGAATGTCCTAGGCTACATTAACATATAGTTTTTGTCTAAAATAAAATAAAAAGTTCAGATGGAAAATGTTTAGGGAAATGATTAATGTTTCAATGAAGTTCAAAAGGCAAGAGGGGGTATGTTTTTTTTGACAAAAAAAATATTCAATTTCCGAATTGATGAAAAAAATATCTGTTCAAGCAGAGGACAAAAAAATATTTTGAATCCATATCTTCATCAAAAACGATTTTATTTTTTATATATCTAAAAACATTTAAAACTTCCTAGTCTGTACACAGTATTTTTTAGGTGAAAATTCGGTCGTATTTGCCAATTTGTCATGATGAACCTAAGGCCTAAAAAAAAAAGATATGTGTTTCCGGTAACATCATTTTGAAAAATAGGGTCGGTAGGTCGGAATTCTTTTTTTTTTTTTTTTTTTTTTTTTTTTTGACATCGTAAATGAAATCCGGAAAATTATCATGTTTTTTCCAAGTCCGGATCCGTTTTAGTTTCAAAAACCGGAAGTGTGCCATTTGCAATGTTTTGAAGCACCTGCTGTGCAAATTTCTTGGATTTTAACCTATTTGGAATACCTTTTGACATTAATAAAATGTTTTACTGGCTTTCTATGCAAGAAGAAGCAAGAGAGAAAAAAATATTATGTCATCTATCAGAAGCCTGTGTCAAAAACAGGGTCGGTTGATAAATTTTTTTTTTTTTTTTTTTGGAAGATCCAATAAAAAAGTTAGGGTCGGGGCTAAAAAACAGGGTCGGTCGGGTTACCGGAAACACGGATTTTTTTTTTCACGGCCTAAATACTAGTGTTAAATTTTGAATAAATAATTTATTATATCTATAGCGCTCTCAGAAGGGCTTTGGTGAATAAATCTAGCTAACTTTTCAAGTTTTCATTATATGACAGCAAACTAAATTGAGCATGAAAATGGGAAATACAAGTATGTCAAAAACTTGCTTTTCGAGTAATGCTTTATCATATCATAGTTGTTTTCAACAGACATATAATACAATTATGTCTCTGTTTTCAAGAAGACACATTTGGTTTCCAGACAATAACTTTAGTATAAGTGAATGGATTTCTATGAAATTGTTCTAGAAGGTTCAGTACTCAAAAGGAAGATAAGAATTGATTTTGGGGTTATGGTACAACATTTTTTTGGGTGTTTTTTTACCAAAACTTTGGGTTTTTCTTAAAAAATTTACCAAATATTTACATTCATTATTATTCATTTAGTATATATAGATGCAACTAATACTGATTTTGTAGTATCATGATAAAAAAAATATATTTGGTAAGTATATTCACAATTGACATGCGCCAGTGTGCGTCAAAAGGATTTTTTCCACTTTAATTCCAAAAATTGCACTTGATTATTTTTCTCACAGAAACACATGAGTTATTTGGTAAATAAAACACTTGTCATTGTTTGAAACTTTCAGTAATCAAAATTTAGTTTAAAGCCTTTTTGAATGTTTCACTGATTGTGTAAAAATTTTATCAAAAAATGTAAAACAACACTTGATATAAAAATTGCATTATCTGCAGAATTATTGATGACTTTCCTTACTATTCACAAGGACATATATCTAACATATTGTCCATGTTATTCTGATCTGAGTTTTTATTCATACATATACTGGCATGGCTGGTGCTGTCTCAGTCTCAACCTCGGTATATGATTATATCCTATTTTCTAACAAGGAGGACCCTTTGGTTTAAAATACAATAAGAATTAAGCACTTACATTCAATTGATTGTAATTACTAACAAAAATTATGGCAGCTACATGCAGCTTCTTTTTTGTCTGTATGAGTTAACTTGCTTCCATCTATGACTATGTAACCTTCAGTTTAGGATCACCAAGACATTTTCTTGTACCAATAAAAGTATAATACAGTGACACTATTTACAGGTATCCGGTCCATTTGCGCCCAATACACTTTCACACCCTACATGTTCTCACCTCAAACCTTCGCACCCTACATGTTCGCACATTGGCACCCAATTTTAAAGCAAATTTTAGTTGAATAATTAGCAAATGATAAGAAAATCATGATAGTAGTCTAAAATTGGTTTGATATTAATACTGCATGTATTAAGCTTGGTATGAGTAAAAAAATTAAGCTTTTAAATGAAAAACACAAAAGATAATTGTGTTTAACAGCCTGGCCCTTTTGATATGAAACAATATATTAAAGCAATGCACTAACCAAAATGTCATTAAAATGTATTTAACACCAAAAGGAAACGTCAGAATCTCACTTTATTTTGAAACAATGAAGTAAAGTTATGGCAATACAGTAACCAAAACATGATAAAGATCGATTTATTCAACACACCAAAAAAAGTGTTGACAAAATCTCACTCTATTTAGAAACTGATTATTTAATAAATTTTTTAACAATGATTAAGATTTATTCAACACAAAAAAAAACATTGTCTAACTTTATTTTGAGACAATGACAACAGATTATACTTATAGGAATACACCTGCCAAAACTTGATTACAAAGTCATAAAACACAAAACCAATAAAAATTGGGCGCGAACAGTCTTCACGCTGAGTGGCAGCCTAGGCTTGTAAAATTGCTCTCAGGCCTGTAAAAATCATATTTACAGGCCAACAGAATCCAACTAAAAATTTTCAAAAAATGAGCTCTGGGCCGGTAGATTTAACAGTTCATCATGAAGACTGCACGAATATGTAGTGTGCGAACGTGTAGGATGAGAAAGTGAAAGGTGCAAACTTTAATGGGCGCAAATGGACCCGGATTCCTATTTACAGGTTCTCTGTGCATCCTCTCAAGGAAATATGGACATGCATAAAAGACCCAAGAGTCACTCACACATTTCAAAGTTTGCTCAATAATACATGTATGAGGCAGGTGTTACCTGTGAAAGGGAACGATGTCCGTATCCATTTTTTTTATTCTATAACATATTTAAATGTTCAAAAAGAAACGGAAATACCGTAACGTTTCGGATGCTTGTCCTGTTGTTAGGAATACTCAAAGTCTCACTACTAACGAGACTGGAAGAAAAAAAGAGATTTATATGCAAATGCAGGAAAATAAAGAATTGACTGAAAGAGAAATTTGAACTTTGTCTCTATATATTCAACCAAAATAACTTAAAATTTCTATCTGTCTGAATGGTTTTTTGTCTGACATTTCTTCAGTCAGACAGAGTTTTGGATACGCTGTTATAGGGGACTTCATCCCCTTCCTATTTTTTAAAATCTCAACACTATAAAGTTTATATGAAAACAAATTTTGAGAATGGTGGGGATCTAAATATTTAATGATGGCACTCACTGAATCATATAACAATGGTGGATAATATTTCAACTAAGGCAGTGTGTCATCATAAAAATTCAGGGCATGGAGATCCCTGCTTATATGTGTATCTTAAAAAACAAAAATGCATCATCAATACCAAAACCTTATTCTTAACAACAGATATCTTCTTCTTATGATTAGATTTTTGATGATTACTAACTGCTAATTATAATGTTGTTTTTGTTAGGTTCTGTACATGTACCAAATATATATTATGGTTAACTTGTATTATGTACATTCAAATGACATACGAAAACATATGATTCGAATCATTCGACCATAATACATATTTTGCACAGAACCTAACAAAATGATATACAAAAACATATGATTTGACCATGATATGTATTTTGTACAGCATCTAACAAAATAGATAATGTGACATCACAATGCCTTCTAAATACATGTACAATGTAGGACAAAAACTCATAATATGAGGATATGTTAACAGTTACAATACTATCATGACTATACAATAATATTACATGTACATATACATTTTTTTCAGGTGTCATGGATGAAGATTATGGTCATATGTTTGGTGGGGAGGAATATTTAGATGATGATGGTTTTGATGATGACATCATTGATTATGACGATGGGGATGCAGGAGGAGATGACCTTGACCTGGGTTCCGAAGAGGATGCAGAGTCTCAAATGTAAGTTACATACTGCCAGGGGATTCATTATTATTCATGGGGTATATGCATGTATTAATTTGTTTTGGAGTTCTTGGATATAGATAAATTCAAGGATTCAAATTCTCAACATAATACAAATTTCATATAGGCTGGTATGAATAATTTTCCACACCATGAAATCAAGTATCGACACTAAAATAGTTTTTGTCGCAGATAGCTCGACTTAGCTTTAGGGATAGTGATCTGGCAGCGACGTTAGCTACATTTGTAACTTCTTAAAAGCTTTATATTTTAGAAGGTGGAAGACCTTGGTGCTTCATACTTTGTATATGGATGCCTCATTTTACAAAGTTTCTGTCAGTCACATGTCCAATGTCCTTGACCTTATTTTCATGGTTCAGTGACTGCTTGAAAAAAAGTTAAGATTTTTTGTAATGTTAAATTCTCTCTTATTATAAGTAATAGGATATTACTATATTTGGCATGTGCATACCTTGCAAGGTCCTCATGCCCGTCAGACAGTTTTCACTTGACCTCGACCTCATTTCATGGATAAGTGTACAAAGTTAAGTTTTGGTGGTCAAGTCCATATCTCAGATACTATAAGCAATAGATCTAGTATATTCAGTGTATGGAATGACTGTATGTAAGGTGTACATGTCTAGCTTGCAGGTGTCATCTGACCTTGACCTCATTTTCATGGTTCAGCGATCAAAGTAAAGTTTTTGAGTTTTGGTCTTTTTTTCTAATACTATATGCAATAGGTCAACTATATTTGGTGTATGGACATATTTTATCATCCATATGTCAGTCAGGTAGGTTGTATTTGACCTTGACCTCATTTTCACATTTCATTGTTCATTGTTAAGTTTTTGTGTTTTGTTCTGTTTTTCTATAAGCAATATGTCAACTATATTTGTTGTATGGAATACTGGTTCAATGTACATGTCTGCCTGGCATGATTTATCTGACTTTGACTTATTTTTATGGTTCATTCATTCATTGGTCAATGTTTAGTTTTCTTAGTTAATGTTAAGTTTATGTGACAGTTGTAATAAAGCTTTATATTAGGGCTATCAACATAAGATCAATGGTTAATAAAGAAGGTGAGAAATTTAAGCATGTGCACTCTTGTTAACAGAGTTTCAGAAGGAATATATAGACATTAATTTGGTGATGTAAGGTGTGCAGGTGGCTGCCAAACAGTTCCTTTGACTAAATTAAGGTCAAGTTTGATTTTCATGATTTTAGTTTTTGTCAATGTTGAAATGTAGAACTCTAAGCAGCAAAAAGTGATACTTTGAGTGTTGTCCATGCCAAAACTTGAAAAAAGCTTTGATGAAATCTTTTCAAATTTAGATATTGTTACCTGTGACTTAATGAAGGTCAAGTTAAATTTTCATGATTTTTGCTTTTATCGAAAGATTCGTTGTTGTGTTGTATACCTTTAAAATGTGAAAAGTGGTCCTCATAAAGTATAAAGTTCAAGAAATTATCAAATCAAGTACCCATTTCTGAACCCTACAAACATTCATTTGTTTTTTTTTTACTTGATTCAGTTTTGTGGTCCAAATAAATTTTCAAAATCGTATTCATGCAGGAAAACCTAGTTTGCTGTCAATCTGCCTGCCTGTTGTTCTTCAATGCATGTAATTTGGTACCCTAAAAAAAAGCTTCATCATGTTATAAATCACTCTGAAAATATTAGGGAACAAAATATACATGTCTCAACATGTGTGTAATCTTACAGCTTAGAATAAAACAAGTACTTGTAATACAGAGAGTACACCTAACATCATAGGAATAGTTATCAAAGGTACCAGGATTTTAATTTTGATACGCCAGACGCACGTTTCATCTTCATTAGACTCATCAGTGACACTCAAATCAAAATATTTATAAAGCCTAACGAGTACAAAGTTAAAGAGCATAATTCCAAAAAGTTGTGCTTAATATGGCTACGGTAATCTATGCCTGGGATAAGAAAATCCTTAAGTTTTTTTGAAAATTTTTTGTAAACAGGAAATATATAAAAATGACCACAATATTGTCAACACCGAAATATTGACTACTGGGCTGGTGATACCCTCATGATGAAATGTCCACAAGCAGTGGCATCGACCCATTGGTGTAAAATTAAATATTTTGTGCTACAAATTACATATTAAAAGTATTCTTTGTGTTGAGGGTAAATTTGTTCATTTTATTTTCAGTGAGGAACCAACACCTGAGTTACTAGAAGAAAAGATCTCCAAAAAAGAACAGCTACATATGATCCACTTACGTGCCTTATTGAATGAAATGACAGAGAAAGTAAAACATCATCAATATCTGACAGAAAAAACTAGGTAGCTGATCTTAGATATAACATATGTTCATTAATTTAACAAAAAAATAAGAATCAATAACATATTTACATATTACATACATATGCTACACAAAAGAAAAAAAAGACAAGGTGATATCATGCATTTTTATTGATAGTGTAAAAGTACTCAAATACTACCTCATTATGATACTATTTTTGCCATTTATCAAGACTGAAAATGTATCCAATCAATATCACTACTCAGGCAAAAGAAATTTAACGACAAAAAAATTTACTGGTTTATTTCTTTATAAATACCTTTGCACATAAGGGGCATATGTACATGTATTTATAGATATTTTTTTTTATTAAAGAGAAGAAATGAAGCAATGTCGATCAAGAATGAGTCAGTTAGAGACAGAAAGAGACCAAGTGTTCGGTCACATACAGTCTGCAGATTCAGATGGCAACACGTTAGTATATACAATAAAATCACCCTATCGTTAGAAGTAAAAAAAAATATGTTCAATTTTACATGCCTGTATTACTACACCAACATATCTACTTGAGTTGATGAGTATACTTCCAAGTACCATGTGTTATAGATTGTTGAACTGAGAGAAATAAACTTCATTTCAGTGTTTTATGCAATAACTTAGAAAGCATATATATGTTAAAAATTTGAAGAGAACATTTGAGAATGGAACCTGTAAGTTAAATAAATTGTACATAGCCTTAGAACAATACTGTTTAACAAAAAATGAGGATTGATAAGTATGCCACTAGATGATATTTCACCACTCACTCTGACCACTGATTATTTGTGTATATATATAACAGGCTATTATTTGAACTTGGAATTATTTTTAATTATAGAATTTGCATAATTTCTTGTGCTTGAAAATTTTAATAAATTTCATGTTTATTTGGTATTATGATGTTTTGAGCAGTTCATAACACTTTCCATAAAATGTATTTTGTATAGACATGATAGATAGTGTTGTGCACGGCACAGTACATTCTATTGAAAATGTGCTATCTTCTTTGTAATAGAAAGTGTTGTGCGCAGCACAGAACATTAAAGTAAAGAATAAACATGGAATTTATTAAAAATCTCAAGTACAAGACATTGTGCAAATTCTATAATTAATGAATGGCTATTATTTATTTTGAATTTATTGAACCATAAAACTAATTTTTGACTCTTCACATTGAATAATCCGCGAAGCGGATTATGTAAAATGTGAAGAGTCAAAAATTAGTTTTATGGTTCAATAAAATCAAAATAAATTATTGCCATTCATTATAAATAAATTTCTATCAAAAATAAGGCTCAAAGAACTTTTTATATTATATATATTAACAATAGCAACGTACACACATGTCGGCGTATGAATACACATCGTCAGAGTGGGCGTGTCGCCATCAAAATTGGCAACATTGAAAATAAAACAAATAATTTTAACCAATCACAAGACAGTTAATACACCAAATTTATTTATTTAAAAATAATTTCAAGTTTAAATAATAGCCTGTTATATTCAATTATTTAAAACTCTCAAGCCTCACATTTTAAATTTGAAAATTTAACTGTCTCTAGCTGAGAAATATGGCATCACACACGATGCAGTGGTAGAATCAATATTCAAATTGACAGAACTGGAAAAAAAATCTTTAATTAGACATACATGTTTTAGTTATCTGCACATTGATTAAAACCACTAAGGGAGGCAATCATTGATTTTATTAAAATAATTTCATTTACCAGTAAAATGACAGCAAATTATTTAAAATCAGACATCCTCCTGAAGTTTATGAAATAACATTTGTTTTAATCGACGATTTTGTTTGCTTTCTATCTTAATGTTTCTTTAAATATTTTTAGGTCAGCTTTATATAGATTGAGAGATCAGCATGCTAAACTGTGTCAGGAATTAGAAGATGAAAGGACGTTAGAAAAAATGATTCAAGACAGACTGGAAAATGAAGAGTAGGTTATTTTAACACCTTTAGATTTTTTATCGTGTATATCAAGTGATAGAATTAAGTTACATATGTATCTGAGTCAGACAAGCTGGTAATAATTGCTTTTAAAGTTAGATAAAATGTCAAAATGTTTTGAAAATGCTCTTCAGATTTACTGATATATTGCTACTAAACTGAATAGATTTCAGTTCTTTGAATTGCATGGGGTATTGAATATATTGAAAATATTTTTAGTTTTCTAAATTTGTCATATAATTTATATTTACTGTGTATTTTCTTTTACCTCTATTTCAATGAACAAATATGTGACCATTTTTGCACAACATAATTTGATGATTCTTGAAATATTATTTTTTTCAACAGATATGAACTAGCCAAAGTTGAGGTAGAGAGAGGTAAATTTTTACTGGCAGAAGATGAACTTGTAAAGAAAGAGCATCAGTTAGCAACAGAAAAAACAGATATGGCTCTAGACAGGCTTAAGAAAGAGGAATGGAAAGTTAGGAAAGCTATACATCACAGGAAAAGTAAAGAAAGGTAATAAACAAATTTGCACATGCCAAGTGAAAAGGAATATTACAAAAATGAAACAAAAAGTTGTATTGATCATAAGTCCTCATGTACTTTTACTTTTATTAAACTATTAATGCATAAATTATTGTAATGTTTTTACTATTGAAAAAGTTGTGATCTCCACAAAAAAAGTTTTTATTTTTAATTGTATTGTTTGTGTAACACAAGAAGCCTTTCAAGAAATCACAATAACTAAACTAACCTTAATTTTCATTGTTCAACAAATAACTATTGCTGGCAGTAGTTTCTGAATCAACATTAGACAGATCTGCATAAAATTAAAAATGTTTATTTTAACTTTGAATTCAAATTTTTTTTCAGATTCATTTGTAATTGAATAAATTAAAAATTCACAAAAAAATGAATTACAACCTGTTGTATCCTCTGTACTAAAATAAAAATACTGTTAACTAAAATCTATTTATATCACATCTGCTATAAAAAAAATATATAATTATATCACATCTCTTATTATAAAAATTATACAAACATATAATATTATAGAACCTTCCCAGATGTATTTATCTTCTTACTTCAGACAACAATTGGAAGCCTTAGAAGATCACAGACAAAGACAACAGATGCACATTGAAGATTCAAAGCAAAGTCATGAAAAACACCAAAAATATCTCAGTGCTACCATGGAAAAGTATGTCAAAATAAAACACAAGAAATTATAGTCACAATTAGGCAAAAAGACTCAAAACATGATACAGGTTCTGTACCAAAGCTTTGGTTACAAGAATTCTCTGTTTAACATCCAAATGTGAACCTCTTTTCAAGATAATCAGATTTTTTTTAATTGATAGACACCTTCAGAAATTTAAAGCCAATGAATTATTTATTGATGTTTTAATTCTCAGAAAAGAAACTAGAATGTCCTGTTGTCAGATCCTTGTGAGCAAAGCACTTGTGTTTTAATGTTCAATTAATCGAAACATTTGAAGATTAATTATAATTTTATTAAACTGGTGATATAGATTTCACATGAGAGAACAGCCAGGTGGCGCTGTCCAAGGTCATACTTCAGAGCTTTGAGGATCTAGTTGTATTTTAGGGTGGGTACAATTTCACAAGAAATTCCCAAGTGGTGGGCATGTGAAATCTATATCACCAGTTTAATAAAATTATAATTAATCTTCAAATGTTTCGATTAATTGCACATTTTATTAAACTGGTGATATAGACGATTTCCCATGAGATTTTAGAGCACAACTAGATCATCAATCCACGTTGAATTGAAAAACCTTCTTTAGGCTATGTTAATACCAAATATTTCAAGTAATATATCTTTTAATAAACATATATACATTTGTACATTAATGCATCATGATCATAACATAAATATCATAAAACACCATATTACATTTAGCTACTTGATGGTAAAATCTTCTGAGCAAAATTATTGTTTTATTATAAAATTTTTGAAAAGTTTTTGCTGATTTCCACCCTGCACTTTTCATAATAGTGTCTATCTTAAGTCCTTGACCTAATGCAGCTGACGTTGATGCTGAACGACAGCTATGTGGACCAAAACATTCAATGTTTATTCCAGAACTTTTTATAACAGTTTTTACCCATCTAGCAATAGTACTTTTGGTGACAGGTTTGTAAGGTTTAACAGTAGAAATAAACACTTTTTGTTCTTTGTTTCGAAGAGTTTCTGTTTTTCTTACATACTCCTCATAAGTTCTCAAAATACATAATTTTTCATTAATAATATATCTATCAAATACTAAAGGTTTCATATGTACTCCAGGTTTAGTTTGTTTTAACAATTCACTAACATAAGCAACCATTGTGTCTCCTTCAATTTGAACATTATCTAATTCTAATTTATATATAGTTTGACATCTTTGTCCAATCAATAACATAAACAACATAGCTAGTTTTTGTGATAACTCTAATAAAGACAACTGTTCATTGTCCGATATTATATCAAAATATGTTAATACTTTGTTAACATCCCAAATTTTACTATATTTTGGTAAACTAGGTTTTTTAGTGAAAACACCTTTCATAAACCTTTTAACTAAAGTTTCTTTACCAATATTTCTATTACTAACTAAACTACACAATGCTGAAATAGCCGATTTAGCAGTGTTTATACCACTGTAACCTACATTCTGTTCAAATAAGGAATTTAAAAACTCAAGTAACACTTCGGTAGGGGGATCAAACAAATTGATTTCCCTTTCACTTGAAAATAATTTCCATTTCTTGAGATATGATTTATATTGTTGTGATGTACTAGATCTCCATGATTGTAGAATGATGTCGGCAACATTGTTCGAAACTCCTTTACTTTTGAGATGTTCCCTGACACACAAAAAATCCCAAGTTGAAGATTTTTCACTGGATGTAGTTTTTGTAGATTTCCTGGAAGTACTAAACTTTTTTGTGGTAGTAGGTATGGTTGTTGACAAGTCTGTTGTAGAAGAATTGGAAACCATACTTGAGTTGTCCAAATTGGTGCGACAATCAATGCTTTGTTGACTTTGTCTGTAATTAACTTCTGCAGACTGAAAGGAGGAAAAATATAATAAACATCAGAACTTGTCCATGAAAAAGTAAAAGCATCAATAGCCATTGCATTTACATCTGGCAAAAAAGACACATACCGTTGTTTTTGTTTATTAAAGCCAGATGCAAACAAGTCAACTGTTATTTTGCCAAACAATTGTTCAACTATCTCAAAAACCTCCGGTTTTAACATCCATTCCATATCCTCATTAAGTTTTCTAGACAATTTGTCAGCTGTAACATTGTCTTTCCCTGGAATATGTGCAACACTTAGCCAAATATTCCTATCAACACACCAGTGCCAAATCTCTTTAGTAAGATTATGTAAAGAAGGTATACGTCCCCCAAAATTGTGTATATAAGATAATGCCACTGTGTTATCAACATACAAACGTATATGTGTATCATGAAGCATATGTCCTAAAGATTGTAATGTTAATAAAGCTGCTTTCAATTCTAAAAAATTGATATGTTCCAAAATTTCATCATGAGTCCAAAACCCATTATCAGTCAATTGGTAGGTTTTATTAAAACCACCCCATCCAGTCTTACTAGCATCACTATAAAAAATAACTGATGGTTGTGAAATAGTCATCAACTTGCAGCTGGACGTAATATTATCAATCCACCAATGAAGTAATTCCTTACTTCTAATATCCAACTCAATAATCGCATCAAAATTTCCTTGATTACCTTTCAAGGACTTATCTTTAAAATGTTCTAAATCCTTGAAATACAAAGGAGCATCTTTCACCCCTGGTTCACTAGCTACCATTTTTCCTATTACTCGTGCTAAATCTCTAATTGTTACTTTCTTTTGATAGAGAAGCAGTTTACATTGTTCTATTAAACTCTTTTTCCTTTCAGAAGTTAACTGTAAAGTCATATTTAATGTGTTTATAATGAACCCTAGAAAAACAATTTCTTGAGTAGGTAAAAATACTGATTTTTCAGGATGAATTGTGAATCCTAATCCATCTAGTAAAGTAACAGTATCTTCAATATTTTTCAAACACTCATGATATGTATCACCCAATAACAAACTGTCATCAATATAAGGTACATTGACGTGTCCCATTTCACGTAACTTTCCATAAACAGGTTTTAACAATTTGGTAAAAACCCTTGGGCTGCTCGATAACCCTTGTGGAAGTACTTTGAATTGGTAGTGATCATTTTTCCATCTAAATCTTAAATATTTTTTATCACTTTCTTGTATTGGTACACTATAATACGCATCTTTCAAGTCAACTGAAGCCATAAATTGGTTTAATTTAATGTTGTTAATAGCAGTATGCAGAGTTTCCATTTTGAAATGTTTTTTGACAACATTATCATTGAACGATTTGAGATTTAAAATTACTCTAACACTACCATCCTTTTTTGGTCTAATGAAAATGTTAGAATAATATCCATGAGTATCATTACATGTATTTGACACTTTTTCAATAATGTCTTTCCTTAAAAACTTTTCAATCTCTTTCTGAATTAAATCACTTTTGTGTTCATTAAATTCAATTGTTTTGGGAATAGTTATTTGAAATGGTATATTGTCTAGTTCAATAGTATAACCAGTTAAAACATTTCTTATCCATTTATCCAAAGTTAGTAAATCCCTTAGTAAATAGTGAATGAATACTGAAATCTGTCCTCCAATAAAATTATCTGGAGTATTGTAAAACTTGAACATACAAGTACTTACAGATTCATTTAATGCATTGTCTTTGGTTTCTTCAGTTTCTTTTTGTTTTTTGCCCAGAATTTGTCCTTTGGCCAGAATTTGTCTTTTGGCCAGTTTTTGTCTTTTGCTGGACCCCAATGACTGTCCTTTGACCAATTGTGCTTTCTTTTGCCTAAAAAAACACCTCCTGATTCCATAGATAACTTGTCTGACCTTTTGTCATCTTTGTCCAATTTGTCCACTTTTTCATCCAGGTTGTCACCGAATAAAAACTCTGTAACAGTTGTGTCTAGTTCACACAGTTTCCTGTATTTTCCTGGGACTATCGGCCTTATCATCTGCTTTCTTTTCCTGTTTGCCGTACATATCCCATGAGTTAAAACTTTAAACAAGTCTTTGAATATTGGTTTGGTTTCACTCATGTCCCCTTTGTCTTAATAGTATTCAAAGCCTTGAGTACCATGACTAATGCTGAACTACATGTCTGAGTCACCTTTTGCATCGCCACATCTCCTTCTCGTTTGGTTTTTAGCACCTTCCATAATTCTCTGTTTACCAGAGGTACATAAAAAAATCAATTGAGCATTCATAAATGCTTGACCATTTATCATGATAATAGAATTAATAGTACCGTTGAATAAAAACGAACTTCAATCTCAAAACCATTATCGTTCAATATATAAATATACTTTTTTGCTTTATTTTGCTCTAATCTTAACTATACTTATATCTAAAGCAATATAATATATAACCTGAAAATATACCTTTATCTTTTTGCAATTTTCAGGCACCAAATACTTGTCTGCTAACTTTTGATACTCCTCGTCTTTCAACGGTTTCTCTATAGCTGTTTCAGCAAGTTTTGCCATAGCACTATCTATCTCAGGACCAAACTTTTTGTCCTCTTGGTACTCTTTCTCTAACTCTAGAAAGAAGTCTTCGTCTACCTCATCCAACATTTGATCAAGAGAACAACCAACATCTTGGTCATCTTGTTCCTCTTCAGACTCCATATCATCATCTGATATGTCTGACAATTCAGGAATGTCACTGACACTAACAGTTACTGTCCTATCGGACTCTTTTTGTGAATGAGTTTTAGTTTTATTCAACTCTTTTCCACTAACTTTGTCTTGCAATTGCAAAATGTTCACGGCTAAATTAGCCATTATCTCTGTTTGGGACTTTTCCATACTAGAGAACTTGTTCATCATGTCCTTGGACAGCGCCACCTGGCTGTTCTCTCATGGGAAATCGTCTATATCACCAGTTTAATAAAATTAGATTGGTGATGAACATAACATATAGTGAATTTGTAACAGTACAAAACTAAATTTGCAGGAAAACTTCTTTATCAAATATTAACCTTTATAAAAATCTCCAACAACAATGACCTCAATAAAAATCTGAATTGAACTGATTACTTTCATAAAAACTTTGTACAGTAAAGTTAAAATATTTTATATTGTGAATTGTTTTTATTATTTTAGGATGAAGAAAAGACAAGATGAAGAAAGTATTAGATACAAAGAAAATATGCATAAAAAGATGGATATGTTACTGAAGCTGAAATCAGACATCACCTCAAACAGGGTATACATATTTTTAACATTGATAACAAATAGCTTGATGAAAAATAATTCTGGAATACTTCATTTTATTATTGTTAAACTTGTCTCTTCTAATTTTTCAGTTTTCCTATTGAAGGTCGGTGGTTTTCTCCAGGCTCTGTGGAAAAAAAATGGCCACTACTAAATAGTCTAAAATTGGCATTAAAAGAGTAACAATCAATCAATATTCTTTTATTTTGAGAGTTAAGGTGGTACCCAACACCTCACTAAAATTAATTTGGCTCGTTTAATTTTCATAAAATTTTGACAAAGTATTTACTTTGACCATTTGACAAAAATATAAAACTTTCAAAAAATATGAACCAACCTTTTCATCAGAAAAATTACACTGGTTATATAGCAGTTTGACAAACACTGATTTTGATCATTGAGAAGCTTAATATTACCTTAACACAACTTAATTAAAACGTTTAGCTGATTTTACAGAGTTATCTCCCTGCAGTGTTAGGTACCACCTTAAAGAGAATTACATACAGTTAAAGGAGACCACTAGATGATTTATTGCAGCAATACAAGAAGTTATTGCAAATGTTTAAAAAAAAAAAAAAAAAAGCTACATTTCCGATTATCTAAATAAATAATTTTTTTGCAGGAAAATTTAAAAGCGTTGCATGCAAGAGATAAGGCTTTAGAGAAAGAAAAAAAGCAACAGGAAGAAGAAGAAAGACAGAGAATTCTAAGTGAAGGAGGAAATCCAGACCAGGAATTTCTAATCAGGAAGAGGATTGAAACATTTGAAAGACATAAATCGTAAATAAATTCTTAAATTTGTGAAACAATTTTCATAAGTGTTATTTAGTTTTTGTTGTGTTGTCTTCTTCTCACTATTTTTTATTTAGTAAACAACATAATTCTATCATTCATCATGCAGTCTAAGTCTAATATAGTTAGTTGTTTACTTCTCGAAGGTGAGTATTAGTTCTTTCTTTTTTTTTATCAATTTTAAATGGATTGTGTGTCTTATTCTCGCTCAATATTACTTTCGCTCTAGACCTTTTTAAATTCCAACTAAAATCTGTGTGTAATTTAAATTCTAAATGAACCACCTTTCTATTCAAATAAGCAATATAAAGTCATTATTAAAAAGCTTACAAACACAATTGAAGATATGTGTTTCATTAATGTTTTATTTTTCTCTACAGAGACTTTGAAGTTCAAAAAAGAAGCAGAGAATCCACAATAATGGGTAAAATTTTATTGGAAGAAGAACGAATGAGAAAAAGGAAAAAACAACAACCACAGTTATTTTCAGATCCAAAAAGGGAAAAATCATTGGTTAGTAAAATATACACACTAATATTGGTAGCTATAGTAAAAATCGTAGTTTTTCGGTAGTATTAGTATTATCAACTGATCACTTTATGAAAACACAATTATAAGAGAAGATAACAATGAAGAAATGCAGATAATTTGTGAAAGAAACTTTTTCTAGATAGATTTCTTATGAATTCTACAATTTATTGAAATACTATTGTTTGTTAAATGTCTGTACTTTGTTGTCATAAACATGTGGCTTAAGATTACTGTTGACAAACTCATAATTCAACCAATCAAAATACTGAATCTGGTGTTTTGTGCACAAGTTAAGCACTCCTAGTATATTCTTACACTATTAAAGGTAAAATATTAAAAAGCCCATGATTTCCTGTGAATTTGATAAACAAAACTAATCCCAGAAATGAGTCCAGAATTGTTCATTTTAGTATTGTCTCATTACATCTGGTTTGAATTTCGACTTCAGAATTGAAAGA
Source organism: Mytilus galloprovincialis (assembly GCA_037788925.1). Lineage (NCBI taxonomy): Eukaryota > Metazoa > Mollusca > Bivalvia > Mytilida > Mytilidae > Mytilus > Mytilus galloprovincialis. The sequence continues at coordinate 43,502,519 of CM075342.1, read as the reverse complement.
AACGTAAGCGATGACTGAGAAAATTATAGTTTTGAGTCATTAAAATCATTTTATTTTTTAAGTGTTAATTGCTCTTGATCGATTTTAGGAAAATTGTAGGATAAATCATGAAGTAAATGCGATGCAACAGTGAAACAAGTTTGTTGATGTTAAGATGTATGAGCATTCTCATGCAGTAATGAGATTTTGACAATTTTTTTTAAAAAGGGGCACCAACTTTTAAGTTATATGAAAATGACCGAAATTAGGTGAGAAAATTTTCGAATCTATAATTAAAAAGAAAAGCAATGTGATTTGAAAAGTTTAATATTTGGTAGGTTGTTAGTGCTCAGAAGAAGAAGCCACTGAAGATAATGAGAGATATGTCTGGGTCTTCTGTGTTTGATGATACAGAGCTTAGGGACAGTAAAGTAGACTTCTTAATGGATGAGGTAAGATATGTCTGGATCTTCTGTGTTTGATGAGACAGAGCTTAGGGACAGTAAAGTAGACTTCTTAATGGATGAGGTAAGATATGTCTGGATCGTCTGTGTTTGATGAGACAGAGCTTAGGGACAGTAAAGTAGACTTCTTTATGGATGAGGTAAGATATGTCTGGATCTTCTGTGTTTGATGAGACAGAGCTTAGAGACAGTAAAGTAGACTTCTTAATTGATGAGGTAAGATATGTCTGGATCTTCTGTGTTTGATGATACAGAGATTAGGGACAGTAAAGTAGACTTCTTAATGGACGAGGTAAGATATGTCTGGATCTTCTGTGTTTGATGATACAGAACTTAGGGACAGTAAAGTAGACTTCTCAATGGATGAGGTAAGATATGTCTGGATCTTCTGTGTTTGTTGAGACAGAGCTTAGGGACAGTAAAGTAGACTTCTTAATGGATGAGGTAAGATATGTCTGGATCTTCTGTGTTTGATGAGACAGAGCTTAGGGACAGTAAAGTAGACTTCTTTATGGATGAGGTAAGATATGTCTGGATCTTCTGTGTTTGATGAGACAGAGCTTAGGGACAGTAAAGTAGACTTCTTAATGGATGAGGTAAGATATGTTTGGATCTTCTGTGTTTGATGATACAGAGCTTAGGGACAGTAAAGTAGACTTCTTAATGGACGAGGTAAGATATGTCTGGATCGTCTGTGTTTGATGATACAGAGCTTAGGGACAGTAAAGTAGACTTCTCAATGGATGAGGTAAGATATGTCTGGATCTTCTGTGTTTGATGAGACAGAGCTTAGGGACAGTAAAGTAGACTTCTTAATGGATGAGGTAAGATATGTCTGGATCTTCTGTGTTTGATGAGACAGAGCTTAGGGACAGTAAAGTAGACTTCTTAATGGACGAGGTAAGATATGTCTGGATCTTCTGTGTTTGATGATACAGAGCTAAGGGACAGTGAAGTAGACCTCTTAATGGATGAGGTAAGATATGTCTGGATCTTCTGTGTTTGATGAGACAGAGCTTAGGGACAGTAAAGTAGACTTCTTAATGGACGAGGTAAGATATGTCTGGATCTTCTGTGTTTGATGATACAGAGCTTAGGGACAGTGAAGTAGACTTCTTAATGGACGAGGTAAGATATGTCTGGATCTTCTGTGTTTGATGATACAGAGCTTAGGGACAGTAAAGTAGACTTCTTAATGGATGAGGTAAGATATGTCTGGATCGTCTGTGTTTGATGATACAGAGCTTAGGGACAGTAAAGTAGACTTCTTAATGGATGAGGTAAGATATGTCTGGATCTTCTGTGTTTGATGATACAGAGCTTAGAGACAGTAAAGTAGACTTCTTAATGGATGAGATAAGATATGTCTGGATCTTCTGTGTTTGATGAGACAGAGCTTAGGGACAGTAAAGTAGACTTCTTAATGGATGAGGTAAGATATGTCTGGATCTTCTGTGTTTGATGAGACAGAGCTTAGGGACAGTAAAGTAGACTTCTTAATGGATGAGGTAAGATATGTCTGGATCATCTGTGTTTGATGAGACAGAGCTTAGGGACAGTAAAGTAGACTTCTTAATGGATGAGGTAAGATATGTCTGGATCTTCTGTGTTTGATGATACAGAGCTTAGAGACAGTAAAGTTGACTTCTTAATGGATGAGGTAAGATATGTCTGGATCTTCTGTGTTTGATGATACAGAGCTTAGGGACAGTAAAGTAGATTTCTTAATTGATGAGGTAAGATATGTCTGGATCTTCTGTGTTTGATGATACAGAGCTTAGGGACAGTAAAGTAGACTTTTTAATGGATGAGGTAAGATATGTCTAGATCATCTGTGTTTGATGAGACAGAGCTTAGACACAGTAAAGTAGACTTCTCAATGGATGAGGTAAGATATGTCTGGATCTTCTGTGTTTGATGATACAGAGCTTAGGGACAGTAAAGTAGACTTCTTAATGGATGAGGTAAGATATGTCTAGATCTTCTGTGTTTGATGAGACAGAGCTTAGGGACAGTAAAGTAGACTTCTCAATGGATGAGGTAAGATATGTCTGGATCTTCTATGTCTGATGAGACAGAGCTTAGGGACAGTAAAGTAGACTTCTTAATGGATGAGGTAAGATATGTCTGGATCTTCTGTGTTTGATGATACAGAGCTTAGGGACAGTAAAGTAGACTTCTTAATGGATGAGGTAAGATATGTCTGGATCGTCTGTGTTTGATGATACAGAGCTTAGAGACAGTAAAGTAGACTTCTTAATGGATGAGGTAAGATATGTCTAGATCGTCTGTGTTTGATGAGACAGAGCTTAGAGACAGTAAAGTAGACTTCTTAATGGATGAGGTAAGATATGTCTGGATCTTCTGTGTTTGATGATACAGAGCTTAGGGACAGTAAAGTAGACTTCTTAATGGACGAGGTAAGATATGTCTGGATCTTCTGTGTTTGATGAGACAGAGCTTAGGGACAGTAAAGTAGACTTCTCAATGGATGAGGTAAGATATGTCTGGATCTTCTGTGTTTGATGAGACAGAGCTTAGGGACAGTAAAGTAGACTTCTTAATGGATGAGGTAAGATATGTCTAGATATTCTGTGTTTGATGAGACAGAGCTTAGGGACAGTAAAGTAGACTTCTTAATGGATGAGGTAAGATATGTCTGGATCTTCTGTGTTTGATGATACAGAGCTTACAGACAGTAAAGTAGACTTCTTAATGGATGAGGTAAGATATGTCTGGATCTTCTGTGTTTGATGAGACAGAGCTTAGGGACAGTAAAGTAGACTTCTCAATGGATGAGGTAAGATATGTCTGGATCTTCTGTGTTTGATGATACAGAGCTTAGAGACAGTAAAGTAGACTTCTTAATGGATGAGGTAAGATATGTCTAGATCATCTGTGTTTGATGAGACAGAGCTTAGGGACAGTAAAGTAGAGTTCTCAATGGATGAGGTAAGATATGTCTGGATCTTCTGTGTTTGATGAGACAGAGCTTAGGGACAGTAAAGTAGACTTCTTAATGGATGAGGTAAGATATGTCTGGATCTTCTGTGTTTGATGATACAGAGCTTAGGGACAGTAAAGTAGACTTCTTAATGGATGAGGTAAGATATGTCTGGATCGTCTGTGTTTGATGATACAGAGCTTAGAGACAGTAAAGTAGACTTCTTAATGGATGAGGTAAGATATGTCTAGATCATCTGTGTTTGATGAGACAGAGCTTAGAGACAGTAAAGTAGACTTCTTAATGGATGAGGTAAGATATGTCTGGATCTTCTGTGTTTGATGAGACAGAGCTTAGGGACAGTAAAGTAGACTTCTTAATGGATGAGGTAAGATATGTCTGGATCTTCTGTGTTTGATGAGACAGAGCTTAGGGACAGTAAAGTAGACTTCTTAATGGATGAGGTAAGATATGTCTGGATCTTCTGTGTTTGATGAGACAGAGCTTAGGGACAGTAAAGTAGACTTCTTAATGGATGAGGTAAGATATGTCTGGATCTTCTGTGTTTGATGATACAGAGCTTAGGGACAGTAAAGTAGACTTCTTAATGGACGAGGTAAGATATGTCTGGATCGTCTGTGTTTGATGATACAGAGCTTAGGGACTGTAAAGTAGACTTCTTAATGGACGAGGTAAGATATGTCTGGATCGTCTGTGTTTGATGATACAGAGCTTAGGGACAGTAAAGTAGACTTCTCAATGGATGAGGTAAGATATGTCTGGATCTTCTGTGTTTGATGAGACAGAGCTTAGGGACAGTAAAGTAGACTTCTTAATGGATGAGGTAAGATATGTCTGGATCTTCTGTGTTTGATGATACAGAGCTTAGGGACAGTGAAGTAGACTTCTTAATGGACGAGGTAAGATATGTCTGGATCTTCTGTGTTTGATGATACAGAGCTTAGGGACAGTAAAGTAGACTTCTTAATGGATGAGGTAAGATATGTCTGGATCGTCTGTGTTTGATGATACAGAGCTTAGGGACAGTAAAGTAGACTTCTTAATGGATGAGGTAAGATATGTCTGGATCTTCTGTGTTTGATGATACAGAGCTTAGAGACAGTAAAGTAGACTTCTTAATGGATGAGATAAGATATGTCTGGATCTTCTGTGTTTGATGAGACAGAGCTTAGGGACAGTAAAGTAGACTTCTTAATGGATGAGGTAAGATATGTCTGGATCTTCTGTGTTTGATGAGACAGAGCTTAGGGACAGTAAAGTAGACTTCTTAATGGATGAGGTAAGATATGTCTGGATCATCTGTGTTTGATGAGACAGAGCTTAGGGACAGTAAAGTAGACTTCTTAATGGATGAGGTAAGATATGTCTGGATCTTCTGTGTTTGATGATACAGAGCTTAGAGACAGTAAAGTTGACTTCTTAATGGATGAGGTAAGATATGTCTGGATCTTCTGTGTTTGATGATACAGAGCTTAGGGACAGTAAAGTAGACTTCTTAATTGATGAGGTAAGATATGTCTGGATCTTCTGTGTTTGATGATACAGAGCTTAGGGACAGTAAAGTAGACTTCTTAATGGATGAGGTAAGATATGTCTAGATCATCTGTGTTTGATGAGACAGAGCTTAGAGACAGTAAAGTAGACTTCTCAATGGATGAGGTAAGATATGTCTAGATCTTCTGTGTTTGATGATACAGAGCTTAGGGACAGTAAAGTAGACTTCTTAATGGATGAGGTAAGATATGTCTAGATCTTCTGTGTTTGATGAGACAGAGCTTAGGGACAGTAAAGTAGACTTCTCAATGGATGAGGTAAGATATGTCTGGATCTTCTGTGTTTGATGATACAGAGCTTAGAGACAGTAAAGTAGACTTCTTAATGGATGAGGTAAGATATGTCTGGATCTTCTGTGTTTGATGAGACAGAGCTTAGGGACAGTAAAGTAGACTTCTCAATGGATGAGGTAAGATATGTCTGGATCTTCTGTGTTTGATGATACAGAGCTTAGAGACAGTAAAGTAGACTTCTTAATGGATGAGGTAAGATATGTCTAGATCATCTGTGTTTGATGAGACAGAGCTTAGGGACAGTAAAGTAGAGTTCTCAATGGAGGAGGTAAGATATGTCTGGATCTTCTGTGTTTGATGAGACAGAGCTTAGGGACAGTAAAGTAGACTTCTTAATGGATGAGGTAAGATATGTCTGGATCTTCTGTGTTTGATGATACAGAGCTTAGGGACAGTAAAGTAGACTTCTTAATGGATGAGGTAAGATATGTCTGGATCGTCTGTGTTTGATGATACAGAGCTTAGAGACAGTAAAGTAGACTTCTTAATGGATGAGGTAAGATATGTCTAGATCATCTGTGTTTGATGAGACAGAGCTTAGAGACAGTAAAGTAGACTTCTTAATGGATGAGGTAAGATATGTCTAGATCTTCTGTGTTTGATGAGACAGAGCTTAGGGACAGTAAAGTAGACTTCTTAATGGATGAGGTAAGATATGTCTGGATCTTCTGTGTTTGATGATACAGAGCTTAGGGACAGTAAAGTAGACTTCTTAATGGACGAGGTAAGATATGTCTGGATCTTCTGTGTTTGATGAGACAGAGCTTAGGGACAGTAAAGTAGACTTCTCAATGGATGAGGTAAGATATGTCTGGATCTTCTGTGTTTGATGAGACAGAGCTTAGGGACAGTAAAGTAGACTTCTTAATGGATGAGGTAAGATATGTCTGGATCGTCTGTGTTTGATGATACAGAGCTTAGAGACAGTAAAGTAGACTTCTTAATTGATGAGGTAAGATATGTCTGGATCTTCTGTGTTTGATGAGACAGAGCTTAGGGACAGTAAAGTAGACTTCTTAATGGATGAGGTAAGATATGTCTGGATCTTCTGTGTTTGATGAGACAGAGCTTAGGGACAGTAAAGTAGACTTCTTAATGGATGAGGTAAGATATGTCTGGGTCGTCTGTGTTTGATGATACAGAGCTTAGGGACAGTAAAGTAGACTTCTTAATGGATGAGGTAATTAACCATATATATTACAGTTAGTAAAGGGAAAAAACTTATAATGTCTATGTAACAATAAAATCTAATATTAAATGCTTAATGAAAGTATAACTCTTGTTTGGATCCATTGTTAGGTTTTTTTTATTAGAAAAATTGTATCATTCATCATTATCATAATTGTAAAATAACGGGGTGTATGGAAAGATTAAAAGGTATTTTCAGAAACTTGTTAATATTATTTATTAAAACAAATAAAATGCCTGGAAACTGTATCAATGTATACTAGCAAGTGCAACAAACAGCAAAATCAAATCTGATTACATAACACTGATAAAATCATGATGGAAAGTAATAAATGATCCAAAAAGATATAACTTGTTCTTTAACTTATTTGAATAATTTTTGTGTTGTCAAATTGTTATAGTATGCTATTACAGATCGTGTCAAACCTTGTTTGTGGTGAAAATGATATGTTTATGTACACTTTTTTATGATAATACTGACAACAGTTAATAAATGACATTTTGATTTATTGCGGTACTTACAGTTAGAAAAGCAAGATGATTCTGACAGTGAAAGAAGACAAACAGAATCAGTCCGACCATCTAGTTCTGATGAGAAGAAAATACCTGACTCTAGTGATTCTGAGGCTGGAGAAAGTGATGGTAGGTAATCTGTAGAACAATGAACAAGCATATCAAGTTTTCTAATATTTACGAAATAATTAAATATCTGTATAAAATTGCATTTACTTGTGTGCTGCTTGTGTAAAACATCAAATCGTTTTATCCATGATTGAAACTTTTTATCAGTTGATACTAGACTGTGTTAGTAATCAGAAGGACTAATAATTCTTGCTCTATAATCCTTCAAATAAATGTAAGGAGATGTGGTATGATTGCCAATGATATAACTATCAGAGACAACTTTCCATTTGTATGTATTGAAATTTTACATGTATATAGGAGGCTATATCTCAGAAGAAAGATTTATGTTTATGGTATTATCTCTCTTTTGTAGATGAAAGAAAGGTAGATCTTGCTCAGCCAGAATTTCAGGGTCTGTGGAGTGAACACAAACCTTACAAAGTACCAAGTGAAACTAATACAGTGAAACTACCAGGAGCTAGTAAGATGGAAAAGGTATGTTTAAATATTTGTCCATCAATGTCCTCTAGTATCAAAATTGTAAATTTAATAGATTGTCTCCCTTTTCATGCTGAATAATCTATATGCCTCAAATGTGATTTATAGCAGAACAATATTACATCATCATGAAAAATGAAATGTAGGATATGATAAAGAAAATATTTTTATAGTCAAAAGGCTGATTGAAATCAAATCAACACATAACTTCCTAAAACCTGATTTCCAAGTAATATGTATTTTCTTTAATTTGTGATATTGATTTTTGCATGCTTCAAGAAAAATAAATTACCATTACTTTTACAGGAAATTTTAAACAAAGTATTGGACAAGCACAGATCAGGTATAATTGTAAAACAAGTAGCTGCTGGCAGAGAGTTCCAAGGATGTCCATTTTATAGCAAGCCTGATGTTATCCATTTCAAGGTAATGTGTTATTAGAACCTATGATTTGAGCTAACAGTTTAGTTCAGTGATCTCTCCTTTTATAACTGTAATGAAAGATTTAAAATGGTTTACAGTTTTCGTTTCAACTATTACTAAACCACAACTAGGTTAAATTCCTGAAATTGACTGCAAAAAACACAAGTGTCATCTGATGAAGAACAATTTCCAATATTTTGAAAAAGATTTTTTTTAACTATTTAAGAAAGGCTAAAAAAAAAATCTCTTCACCATTTTTTGCCCAGATTGGAGAAGTTTATAAACACTGTTCTTTGGTCCGGTTGCTGTTTCTTTGACAAATTTCCCATTTCCATTTTCAATTTACAATACTGTTATTATTTTTATTAATTCTGTGAATATTTTGATTGTAGGACTTTGATGTAGGGAAGTCTTACAAAAAGAAAGTAACCCTGACTAATGTATCCTACACTGTAAACTACTGTAAATACATCAACATCACAGAACATCTTAAAGACTTCATAGAAATACAGTAAGTTATGATTGGTTACAGAGCTATAGAATATGTCTTGTAGCTGTGTTACCTCAGCAGTTCAATTACATGAATTGTATATCTTATCTGTGATATGTATGTTAATACTACTTCTTATTTTGTTTGACTTCAGCAGCTACAATGTATGTATTATTCAGCCTTCCTATGTTCAGAATTTTCACAGTATTTATTCCCAGCCTTTGTTAAAGACAGGCGATAAATACCAAATGGAAATTCAAACTCATCAGTCAAAAATAAACTGACAACAGCATGGCTAAAAAATAAAAAAACTAACAGACAAATAACCGATACAAAACACAACATAAAGAACTAAAGACTGACCAATACTGTTGGTGATATCAGGTGCTATGAAGATTGAGCAAATTATTGCCATTTATTCTGCAAGATGTAATATATGGAATACAGGTAATTCAACAAATACTGCTATAGAATATGAAATATAAAATTTAATACAATATACGTTTATTTACAGGTTTGATCCACCAGGTCAGATGTCTGCTGGTTTGACTTGTGAGATGATGGTTACTTTTAAACCAATGGTAAATATTTTAGTTCAACTGATTTTTATGGTCTTTGCATTGTATAATATATGCCATATCTTAATGTATATGTGGAAGAAGTTAGATTGAATTTTAGTTGCTGATCACAAAGTTTGAAACTTAAAATTCTAAAAAAAAAACAACTAGCGAAAATTCTACAAAATGCAAATGTAAGCATCCATGAGTGAAAATTTCATTTTCAGAATTTTGCTTTTATTAATACATGTATCATGATTTAGAAATGTTTGCCACTCTTTAATCCTGCATTAAGAGATTGCCATTCTTTCTTTATTTTTAAATGCATTGATACTTTCACCTATAATTATTAAAATCATCTAATATTTTATGGTATTTTTCAATGAATTTTATTCCAGATAAATGAAGATTTGGTCGGTGAAGTGAATTTCCTGTCACAGACTGGGCCTTTCTCTATAGTTCTCAAATGTACAACTAAAAAATGTGATGTAAGTATTATATATTCATACAAAATGTTCATAATGTTTTGCTATGCAATTTTTCATTTAATAACAAAATTTAGCAATCTACAAGTAAAGTGCAGCTCTAAGACAGAACCTTTTATAACTACTACTATTATATGTATATAGACACTATGCAAAGTTTTTTGATAAATTTATGTGATAACAAATTACCAGATTATAAATGAAACAATACTGTGATGTTTCATTTATAATTTAAGAATTTATTTGAAACCCTATAAAAACCACATGAATTGATATTAAAGTAATAATACAGATACATTCCTATTTTAGCTGTCAGTAGATACAAACAAAGTAGAGTTTGGCACCACAGTTATAGGAGAGACTCTGAAGAGGACTTTTACTTTGACTAATAATGGAGCTCTTGGAACCAAATATGAGTTCTTTAAACTGACAGGGTCCAAACTGAGGACTGTGACTACTGCTGAAACATCTTTAGGACGATTGGTAAGATATTTTACCTCTAGAAGTTATTTAATTTTTCAGAAATTTTGTTATTTTTTTACAATTTTTAATTGACACTGGACTTTTAAATGTTACTTAGTAGAGATTTATACAAGAGAACAATTTTTTTTCTATGTATTCTCAATTAATTTTGATGCAACATCAACACCAATGTCTTGAAAACACCCATTATTGAATGACATCGACAGAGTGAAGTTATCTGATTTATTTCACATCTGAAATTATTATTTTTTATTTTATTGGAAAATAATTGTGTTTCAATTACCAATATAATAACTATTATTTTTTTTCAAAAATCCATACCCTCCAAGAGAATTGACGGTTCAGAAATATTTTTGCAATGTAATTGAATATTCAAGAAATTATTTTGATTTTTTAGACTACAGCTGACACATTGAGAGGAGGGACACCTGATTCCCTATCAATGATGAAAAAAGAGCCAGCTCCACCTGGTGACAAGAAACCTGACCAAGGTTAGTTATCCGCATTGAAAACTCTTTATCCGATATTGAAAAAAATCTAAATTTTGTGCCATTTACCAGAACTCAGTTGACATCTGTTTTTCATTTTGATTCATATGACATTTTTTTTTTTATATTGAAGGGAAAAGAATATCAAAATTAAATGAATACATACATTTTAATACAAATAGTTTTGAAAACTATTTGTTCTGTTTGCAGCTGTTTGATATATTTTGATCAGATTTTCAACTACATAATATACTGTATATACCACACACACATTTTGCTTCGTTAATCTTTTTATTGAAAAATGCATTTTTTTTTAAAGATATAATACATATCCCTGAGTTGGAATTGTTATTTTTGTATATTTTGTTAAGTTACTTTTCAACTTGTTATGAAATTTGAATCAAGATTTTCTATTTAGTTTTCAAACTGTTAATCACATGATTTATTCTAACCAATAGAAATTGTTGACAAAGCTAGCCAGGAAGGAGGAGGCACATCTATTGACCACCAGGGAACACAGGCTGAAGCTGATGCTATGAGTGGTACTATGGGAGATGTTGAAGGTAAATTTAATGTTGAATAATACAGAAGAAATGGAAAATATTCTTGTACCTTTCAGAAGAGGGGATATTGCAATAAAACCTTGTCAGACCATTAGTCCAACAAATATTTTCTTTTCTCTTTTTTCAAGTGCTAATGGATGACTTCATATTCGATCAGCAGCTTAGCATTTATGAATTGTAACATTGTGAAGTGTGAGTGCTTTTCAAATCTGTCAGAAACCTTCTGCATACTTGCAGATTTCAGTCGAACAAAACTGAAGGACAGATTTCCAAACAACAATACTATAAAACAATGGAAACATTTCTAAACAGAAGCAAGCAATGTTCAAAGATAGTGGATAGTTAGACCATGGTTTACAGCTGTTCTTTTAAAAACTTTAAAAACTTTTATTGGTAGACTAAACATAGAATCTTAAGTCAGCATTGAGAAGTTCATGTAAATTTTTTTTTTCAATTTTCTAAATTGCATTTTCACTCAATTTATTATGTTTGTAGATGGAGAACAGTCCCCAGATCTGGCCATCAGTGAGATAGAGGACTATGGATCCCTAGATGGAATGAAAGTTGGCCCCATGTCTACTGGTGAAGTGGGTCCATTTTCCTCTGTCAAGCTGGAGATTATCTGGCAACCACATATCCCTGGAAAAGTTTTTACAGAATTCTTGATATCCTTCAGTGATCCCCTTTCAGAAAGTGTAAGTTGTTTACAAAACATGACTTTTGAATATTTATTGTGAACAATGAGGAGATATATCATTGCTCTCTTTCTGTATTTTCTGAAATAAGTAGGTGCTCTAGACAGTTCCCAAAAGTAAAAAGATCATGTTATTAATTTGTTTCGGTGTAATACCACCAAATCATAGTACGTCACATCCGGTTTCATATAGAAAAGGGTCCAGTGATGGTTATTATATTATATGCAATGAATTGCTAAATCAAACTTTGTCTGTAGTACTGGTCACTGTAAAACTTTATTCAGGCAAAGTATTCCTGTATTTGAAACAAAGATAAATTTGTACAATTTTTTGGAAAGTGCCAACCTAACAAAGACTAATATGGGGAAATCAATGATGGCATTATTCCTTTAGAATTTTTAATGACAGTCTTTTATAAGATATTGGGAACAAATGTTTTAGGATGATTTATTTTTATAATTTTAATGGAAGTTTGCTTTATGATTTCAGATTTCCATACACTCCTTAGCTAATGCCATTGATGTTCCAGTTTGGGTTGAGAGACAGACTGTCGATCTTAAGATCTGTATGTACGACAGGCTGTACCAAGACACCATCATTGTCAACAATAGGTAAGATCATATACATTTAAGTACCTTATCAATAGCTGGCTATTTATTTCTTGACATGAGAGAGTGTGGAAAAGTCATGAACATAATCTATAAATATGTCAAATTGGATAGTTCTAAAATTATGAAATAGACTAGAATTGACAAAACGCCAAAAAGAATCTGTGATGATGTGCAGGTTTTCAGTAGGTAAATGTTAATATTTGGCTTTCTTGTCAATTATTTTATACTTAAAAAAATAATTGTCTATGACTGTCCCTTTGGTATCTTTTGTCCCTCTTTTATTATACCCCCGCTTTAAAAAAGGGGGGGTATACTGTTTTACCTCTGTCTGTCCGTCCGTCCGTCCGTCAGTCCGTCCATCAGTCCGTCAGTCCGTCCGTCAGTCAGTCCGTCCCATGAAACTTTCGTCACATTTTTCTCAGGAACTACACATCCACCCTTTCTGTAATTTGGTATCAACATTTATATATGTCAGCCATACCGTGTGATGCGTTTTCAGATTCATCACTTGACAACTTCCTGTTTACCGAACACTTGTCTGATTTTACACATGATAGCCAAGTTGAAAATTTTCGTCACATTTTTCTCAGGAACTACAATACAAGGATTTCTGAAATTTGGTTTCAGGATTTATATAAGTCAGCTATACCGTGTGATGCGTTTTCAGATTCATCACTCGACAACTTCCTGTTTACCGAACACTTGCATATTTTTACACTATTAATATTATCCACTTGCGGCGGGGGTATCATCAGTGAGCAGTAGCTCGCAGTTTCACTTGTTGGTTATTTGATACATTTTTCCTGTGATGACCAATAAGTAAGTCTTTTTTTTTAATTGTCTGTATTAATTTGATTTTTTTTTGTGTCTTGCAGGGCAACAACAGCATTGAGGTTAAAGTTTGAAGTTTGTAAAGAACTGAAGAATCATCTTGAACTGTTGCCAAAAACTGGATACATCCAAGCTCAGTCACAATTCTCTGCTCAGCTCAAGTTTCTACCGAGGTAATAGAAACTGGCTACATCCAAGTTCAGTCACAATCCACGGGGGAGATCAAGTTTCAACAGAATAATACAAAACCTCTTAAAGTACTAAAACATGGGATTAATTACCGATGTAGTTTTCACACTTCTCAAAGTTTCAACTGAGAAAAAGAATTCTACCAAATACCAACTGTATATCAGCTCAACTCTACCAATGTTACACAGTAATGCAGAAAATTAATGAAACTTGCATTTAAAATTATGATTTTACAATTTGTTATCAGCATTTCTTGAAATCACTTGAATTATTCTTCACTTATGAATTATGGCATTAATGAAAGCATTCAATATCTTATTGCTTAAAAATAAATTCTCATAAATCAAAATAGTTAGATGGGATTTAAAGGCTCCAGGACTAACAACTATATTGCTAGTGCAGATATTTTAACCATGTCAATTTGATAAAACACTTTTACTTTCAATAGTTTTGTTGTAATTGTAGGAAAAGTCTGTTTCAAGAAGCTGGTAAATATTTTGACAAAGAAACAGGTGTGTTAGAAGCTCCAATGATCATCAGAGTGGCTGATCAGGTAAATATTTTGACAAAGAAACAGGTGTGTTAGAAGCTCCAATGATCATCAGAGTGGCTGATCAGGTAAATATTTTGACAAAGAAACAGGTGTGTTAGAAGCTCCAATGATCATCAGAGTGGCTGATCAGGTAAATATTTTGACAAAGAAACAGGTGTGTTAGAAGCTCCAATGATCATCAGAGTGGCTGATCAGGTAAATATTTTGACAAAGAAACGGGTGTGTTAGAAGCTCCAATGATCATCAGAGTGGCTGATCAGGTATACAAAAATGAACTTCCATAAAAAAAAATGATTCATAGTTATAAATAATAGTTTCACAATCAATAGTAAAAAGAATTCCATAGCAGCAATTTCACTTTAACCAACATCAAAGACAAAACTGCTGATTCTGGTAAACACTTTAAATCATCATATTTTTTTATGTTTAACTCTTTCTAGCTGACTTATCATGATCTTCAATGTTCAAATATTATTATGCAAGAAAGTTCCTAAATTGTCAAATTGGAAACAGTTATATAAGCATTTTTTTTTTCATTCATATGGAATCTATAAATGAATTTATATTTTTTCCAGACTCAACCAGTACCATTCACTGTCCAAGCTGTGGTGACAACCTCTGATATGGAGTTTGACATTACAAACATAAACTTTGGTTGTTGTACCATTCATGAGTCAACGAAGACAAGAATACGTCTTAGTAACAAATCCATCTTACCACAGGAATATGGCTTTGTTGGCCTACCAGATGTATGTACTATCTGTTATACTTGACAGCTAATTTCCTAATGCATGTAAATAATACTTGGGTTAGCTTGCTTGCTTTGTTTGTATATTGTACAATTGTAATTGGGATAACGTCCAATCAAATTTAAATATAATATATACTGATTAAAATATGCCTATATATATTGTTTGAAGATATCAATGTTGATTACAAAGCCTATGTAAATGTTTACATAAAGCAAGCAAGCCTACCAAAGTTATTCTCTACAAGCATTAGGAAATTAGCTGTAAGGATAATTAATGTATATATATGTTTCTTAGTCATGAAACTGCAAAAAGAATTATTTTACTAATGCGTCAATATATTGATCTTATATTATATTGTATATTTATAAAACTAAAGCTACTACAATTGAAGACCAATTGGTCTGTAACTTCAAACTGTATTATTTTCTGTTTTATATGCACTAGTTTTATCTATATTAAGTGTGCATTTATCTAATGTCATTAAAAGGCAATTGAGACAAATATGATTAAAAACCACATACATTTATCTATGTTCCAGTATGTTGAAGTACAACCAGATGATGGCTTTGGAACACTGTTGCCATTAGAAAGTATTGACCTTGATGTGATCTTTAGTCCAAAGAAAGCGAGGGAATATAAATTTGAATTGAATTGTAAATCAATAATAAACAGGTAAGTGAAATCATTATTCATATGAATAATATAAAACAAGCAGTGCTACTGGCATTTAAGTGTGACTTTTCCTTCTATGACTAACAGCAATAAAAGCGCTATCTCTTGCTTAGGATATTTCATAGGCATGTGATTTTGTTTCATAAAGTAATACGCCTATATTTCAATTTACATATATATCTTTTGTGTCACAACGTACATTTAAAAAAGGAAGATTAATTTTATGAAACATTATATGTTAATACACTTGAAATGTAGAAAATATAAAAAATATTATTAGCATCTTTGAGTAAATCGGTTGATTATTTTGTCAAAAGTTTATGTGTTTAGAAACACTTGCTACTCATTTTATATAGCATATGTATACTTGTATAACTATTTCAGGGAGTTTAAGATTCAGTGTGAAGGTGTAGGTGTACATCCACCATTGGATCTATCTCATCAAGTAATACACTTTGCTGCTACTGCCTTGTATGATGTATCAACAGCTACAGTCCATGTTAACAACTCACACATCAGTACTAATGAATTCACACATCCTGTGCCAAGGATTGGTAAAGGTAGGCAACAGCCACAGTTCTTGTAAACAATTTTATTCATAAGTATCTATGAATTAATGATTGGTTTTATGACCCATACCAGCAAATAAATCTGCACTATAGTATAAATGATTTCTCAAAACCTGTGTCAACAATTAATGGAGAGAGTATATGTACCACAAGAAGTAACTCTTTGATCAGAAAATTGTCATGGCATCACTTAAAATTGTTTTTTATTCACTTTTGCTTCAATATATTATAGAAGTCAAAAGGCATTTTAAAATTTTCAATATGTTGACTTTGTTTGTCCTTTCATGTCTTAACTGTTTGAATGAGGCACTTTTATTTCTAATATTTTATATGTTTTGTTATGTTGCATTCATGATGCAGCTTGTTTTTTCTTTATTGTTCTTTTTTGAAGATAAGTAATGAATGACTATTTTCTATTTTTGATCAATCTTCTTAGGAGAAATAGTACCTGTTGGGCCAACATCATTTGAATTTAAGATACCAGAGGGAGCTCCTCTGACTATTTCACCCTCTGTTGGAACAATAGAACCAGGAAAGGTAAGCTGTTGTCAGTTAACTAAAGGAACTTTGGAACTATCAAGTATTTATAGAATAGGAAATTGAGAGCTATCATAGAAGTTCCTGGAAAAGTTGATCTTGAGGATACCTAAAAATATTTGCAATAAATTTATTCACACAACATTTCTAATGAAGATCATATAATTATGGTTTATTGGTGCTTTAGGTAACAGAATCAATTTAACATTACAAACTTTCATCAGTAATTTTTTTTTCTACATCACAATCACAAAAAAACACCGGTGTTATTAAATTTTCTCAAAGTTACCCTAAACTATGAAAAGAAGTATAAAATATTGTATACAGCTTCTACTCACGAAAGCTTCATTTGGAGCCAATGTTTTGAGAGACCTTTAATGTCGGGGCACCATTACTATATTACCTATATGAAAAGAAATTACTATTAGCCTAAAGAGAGTTAGCTATAATATTGTATATTATAACTCAGTACAAATGATGTTTTTACAGAAATGTAGGGTACAGGTGAGGTTTGCTCCACAGTTGGATGAGATGGATGTTAGGAAGGAAGGAGTGAGAATGGCCTCCAAAGCCATGGAGGCAAAGGCACAGAAAGAATATCAGGAGTCTCTTCAGAGAGAGAAAGAAAAGGCAGATGAAGCTTTGGTTAGTATTCTGTCTGTTTTATGTACATTTTTTAAGTCTTGCTTTTTATGTATTTCATTATTTTAGTTATAGTCATGAGTCATAAATACTATGCTAGATATACTGTAGAGTGGTCAATTTTTCATTTCTTTGATTCCCTGTCTACCACAGTATTACTGCTTTATATTTTTTGTCTGTGGTTATGTCTATCCATGCTTTCTGCATCATCTTTGAATATTTGTAATATGATACGTTTACAATTGAGTTTTGCTCACACCAAATTGAAATTTATTATTGTTCATTTTGGGGTGAACTTGTACTTTCGACTCAACTTAATCATACCAGTTAATGTCATCTTTTATATTTTGGATAATTGTATAATATTCTCTTGCACAAAACCATTTTTTATTCATCTTATATTAAAAAATTCTGTTATCTGCATCGTATAAACCTAACAAGTGGCCTATCAATTGCATAGAAAATAATCGTCAGCTATATATGCTTAGTTACAACTGACAAGTTTTTTAGACCGGAAATGGACGTTTGGTAAGTATATTTTTCCTGAACACATTTTATTTTAGTTATTATTTTATATTTATATTGTTTCATTTTTTTAAATAAAGTTTAAAACAGTTTCATTCATGTTTATATGATGATATATCGAATTAATTTCACTCAATGCATACACAGGTAAAATTATTTCCCTTGCTCTATTTTAAGCTGTGATGTCATAAAAATGTCAAAATGGCATTTGTTTGTCTGACAAATACTGTAAACCAACCTTATTTCATGAGTGAGCAACTTTCACGAGTAGAAAAAATAACGTGAATATTAATCGCCGCAAATATATCAAACTTGGATCTTTCCTCATTAAACTTCTTCAAGAATTTCAGAAAATTGTGAAATTAAATAGTTGCAAAGTGATCTAGAAAAAGTATCTGCGAAAATAAGTTGGTTAACAGTAAACTATGCTAAAAAACGAAATCCACTGTAAATAGCTGCATAAAAGCCAAATTAGGATTTTGACCTAGCTTTACAAGGTCCTTCTGCTCCAACTATGACAGATCACCAGAAAACTGAAGGGGAAACATTCAGGAAAAATATAATTATATCATGTTTTGAATATTATAATCTGTACAGGCTGATGGAGAAGAAGATGAGGTAAAGAAAGTGTTAATCGTTGCTTAATGTAACACCAATGACAAAATGTAGGTTACGGGAATTGTCATCACACAATGTCAAATGTCATTTATTATATGTTATATTATAGGTGGTCAGATTAATTGTTGCTTATATAACACCACATAATTATATAGGTGTCATGACACAATGAATATTTTATCACTAGGCCAGTTTTTTTAAATGTTTCTGTTTGTCTCAATTTTACCAATCTTTTAGAATTGTATTCTATTTTAACATGTTCATTTGCAATGGAAAAGGAAAGGAAAGATAAGTGTTGGGATACATGCAAAAATATTTTAATTTTTTTTTAATTTTAAGAGTATTCTGTTTATTGGAAGCCAGCAGTAAAATTTTATTTTGGTCTTATCTGTACAGTTGTGTGTTTTTAACCAGAGTATATTTTGCTGGAATAATACTTGAAATAGGCACTAAAGGGGTTACACAAGATGTAAAAAATGTCTAAATAAGTATTTTTTGTACAACAGGAGGATGAGGTAACAGTTTTATTAAATACGAGTTTTGTAACATTGACGGAATGTTGGTTTGGCGATTGTTTATATAATATGTTTTGTTTTGATAATGCGAAAAATTGCAGTAACAATGGTAATAAGATTGATATTATGCTCAATATGACAGAAAAATAATTCTTTATGGCTGTACTGAAAAATTAACAAAATGTATGGAACATTTTGAGACTTCGATAGGTTATGTAGTCTCTGTTGGTCAACATCAGAACACATATGACCATGTCTCCAGTCACCTTAGCACATAGGATAAAGTTTTAAAGTTACAAACTGTAAATTCTGAAATAATTACAATATTTTTTATCTATTTGAAAAATGCAACAGTATCAGGTTTGCTTTGTGAATTGACATTTTCTAAATGTTAGGAGAGTTGTGAGTGAAATATAATCTAACAAAAATAATCAGCAGTTAGCCATTAAATAATGTTATGTAATTTCTATATTGGTGGTTTGTAATTTACAACTGCTACATTTTTGTTAACTGCATGATGACTTCTATGAAACTTATATATCTAACGTATTGAATTGAATTGTAATTTGTGTAATAAGTAACAACCTGAAATTTTAAAATTTAAGTTTGTAAAAGCTATACCCTTGTCATTGTTATTTCAAATCATGCCAATCTTTGTACATTTATTTGTAAAAAATGTAATGAAAAAATATATGGTAGCAAAAAATTGGAGTGGAACTTGCCCTGAGTCTGTGAAATAAAAAGTGTATTTTATTATCTTTTTTTAAAGTGTCAAAGTATACATGTTTCTGGACTTCATTATAAGTGGATTAAAAAATTACGATAAATCTAAACTGGATTAGTTTTGAAAAAGAGAAATTTGAACAACCTCCCATTCTTTATTATGGCTTCAAACTGAAATCATTGTCTTTATTTGTCTAAAGTTTACCGTTTTATTGGTGAACAGTGTCAGTATTTAAAATAAATGTAGAATTCAACTTTAGATTTTATTTTGTTTTAGAAATCAGGAAATAAAGGTAAAGGTAAAGAAGGAAAATCTCCAGCTAAAGGGAAGGGGAGACAATCACCAGGTGTACCTACTCTTACTGTGGCTGGACCTAAACCTTTTACACCTCCAACACTAGAGAATATCACAAAGGAGTGAGTATAAATATTCAAACATGTCATTTAGATAACAGTCAAAAAACAACCGTGCAAGGGCTGTACAGCCAGTCAAGGTCGTTAAACACTTCCATCGTTCGTAGATAAAAACTGTTTGTTTTCTCAAGTGTAATAATATGCAGAGTGCTTTATTTTTGATTCATAATTTTATTGTCAAATTGAGTCAATGAAGATAATGATCATACCAGTGCAGCACTGCTTAATTGATATAATTGGTTTGTAACATCTTTCAGCCCCAATTGTGCAAGTCAAATATATTATTAAATTACCAGGAATCTTCTTAGCTAAAATGACTTTTGGGTTGGCTGGTTTTCTTATTTTCAAAATGTTCCAGAGTTATAATGTACAAAGAAAAAGCAGAGAATTGCTATACAGAATTTGAAATTCAAAATAATAAAAAAAACTATTTTATTCTCTGTAATATTGTTTTAATGTTCTTAGAACATTCATTTTTGTCTTCTTTTTCATACTTTAATTTTCTGTAATTCTTTTAAATATGATGTTTATTTAACCTTTCCAGTACCCCAGCTTATGCAGCAGCCTTGGGATCCTTGTTGAGACAGTATAGGAGTTGTTTTAGAACCTATGTTATACCATGTTATGTAGCATCAGGGAAATGTGGTAATCCAGGCGAACTACCTTACACGTATGTATTATTTGAAGATAAGATGTAGGATTAAACTAAAGATTGTTGTTTTCTTCTATTTGAGTATTAAAACATGGAATTTTGAGGTAGGTACTTACATTATGATAAAAAAATGAAAGAGGGCACTCATACTAGTTCCTAATAGTATTTTTGCAATCATTGTAAATCATTTATTATTTATCATGTGCATTGATATCTGTCTTTCCTGGTGCTTAGAGATCCATATGAAACCAATTGAATGCTTGTATTCAAATATGACACTCTTTTTTCTTGCCCTGCAACGAAGTGTCGGCTCCATATAGTTTTACCTATGTCCGAAATTCTGTAATTCCGTCATTCCGTAATTCCGCAACAAACCATTATACGGAGATTTTTTCAAATCGCCTTGAGATATTGTGCTGATTTTTGGTATGTGAGTTAACCACGATGAGTTACAGATCAAGTTTAAGTTTCGTTCTGCCTTGTTAATTTTTGTCGAAATCATGGGCTTTGGACTTTGATAAATTATTGAAAATCACAGTTATACAGAATTTTTTCTAAATGCTTTCAGATATTGGGATGATTTTTCGCATGTGATTTAACCAAGATGAGTTACAGATCAAGTATAAGTCTTGTTTGGCTGGGTTAATTTTTGCCGAAATTACGGGCTATATGGACTTTGATAAATTGTTGAAAATCACAGTTATAGACTGTTTTTCTAAACGCTTTCAGGTATTGGGCTGATTTTTGGTATGTGAATTAGACAGTTACAGATCAAGTTTAAGTATCGTTCCGCTCGGTTAATTTTTGCTGTAATTTAGAGCTTTGGACTTTGATAAATTTTTGAATCACAGTTATACAGACCTATTTCTAAATGCTTTCAGATATTTGGCTGATTTTTGGTATGTGAACTAACCATGATGAGTTACAGATCAAGTTTAAGTTTCGGTATGCTCTGCTAATTTTTGCTGAATTTGCGGGCTTTGGACTTTGATAAATTGTTGAAAATCACAGTTATATGGACTTTTTTTCTTTACGCCTCCAGATTTTGAGCTGATTTTTGATATGTGCCATAACCATCATGTTTGTGTCCACATGTGTTATTGAAATTGCAGATTTTTTTCAACTTTTTGAGACGGGGCCATTCATGTCCCTTTGACACATCTAGTTTTTAATCTGTAAGTAATTGTAAGGAAAATGACATTTAGTAATATATGACATTATAAATCTAGAAACAAAATATTTGTTTGAAGTAGGATTAGTTTTAATGGTTTGTAATAATAATAAATGCTGTTGATAATGAATATAGGCATACAGGGTATTATATAAAACACAGGCTATCAGTGACCTAATATGGTATATACACTGTCAGAAATTTTCTATTGGATGAGAGAGTTGCTTATTTAAAGGATACCATCTTATAAAAGGCAATGGACAATAACTTGCAAAAGCCGATTATTTGATAAACATGGTCAGCATGTGACAACTGATTAAATTCTCTGATATGATTTGCAGGTGAGATATGATGTTTTGATCTTATCTTCTTTGATATCCTAAGCTGTGCTCTGAAGCTTAATATTCTAGTCTCAAAAAGGATAAAACTATCTTTATTCAAAAAAGATATCTTTTCTCATCATAACTTTAACAACAATTTCTACATTTGTTTTACAGTAATAAGAACACACTATATATGGAGGTTCATTGTCCTGTTGTTAAGCCTACCTTGGTGGCAATCTCAGACCATGGGAAGACAACTCTGGATTTTGGAGAAGTTTCACTAGGACAGACAATCATCAAATCTGTCACTATACAGAATATATCAAAGAAAACCATAGAAGTATCCTTTGATCTGTGTATTGTCTTATTATTTAAGTACAAAGGTACTATAAAATGACTTATACTTAGACTATCAAGATATTTTATTTTCTGAGTATTAATTAAAAAATAAATAACAATCATCTGCCATTTTTCATAGAGAAGAACATTTGCCTCTTCATTTTCAGCTTATATATTGAATCTTAATGAGTTTATTGCAGGGTTTCCCCTGGGTCAATTATTTTTTTCGCCACTGCTTTCGCCAAAACAATATATTTTTCGCCACTTTATTATTTTTTTCGTCAAGTAACATAAATATATTTTTCGTTTAAAATTTACCTTTTATCTACCCCCCTCCCTTAAATAAGATGATTTTGCCCATTGTGTCTATGAATATTCTTTAAACACTAAACATTTACTTTAAAACAACAGATTTTTTTTAACTTAAAAGGGAAAAATATTCATTGTATCTTAAACAACTTTCCTAATGAGGGGCCCACTATACTTTAATAATAAAGAAGATATAAGTCCTGGAATATAACAAAATTATTGGACATGTTTTGGTCATATAATACCAGTATAGTTCGTAGGGAAAGTTTCTTTAAAAGGAAAATACTAATGTGCCCTTTTGTACAAAGAAGCGGTTTTTACAACAAAACAAAAGCTTTTATCATATGAAATTGAGCCCTCATTTCATGTGTAGTCATTACATTAAAGGGTTACTCTCATTCGAGGGGTTGTTCCCAACCTTTTGGATAGTTTTTCTTCATAACGACAGTTTTCTTTCCTTGACCATCGTAAATGAAAAAGTTGAGACGTAAAACTATGCTTGTAACACGTGTGTCACTCAAACGACTTTAAAGTAGTCTCCCTAATCAATTACGTATATTAAAGTCAAAGGATAATTAAAGTTTTAAATCGGAGATTTTTCTTGCTTTTGAACATTTTTCGTCACAACAACATCTTTCTTTTCTAAACTATCTTTAAAAGGAGAGGAGATGTCAAAAATTTGCTTCAAACACGTGCGTCGCAAAGCGGGAAATAAATTATGTGACATTTAGTGGAAGCCATTTAACCATATCATTTTGTCAAACAATTCAATCAACACCTTTATTAATTAGTCTTTTGTTGTCGATGGCTATAAAATGCAATCAGCTGATTATTGATTTTCTGTCCAAATCTTAATGAGGTGAAGGTGAATTCCGAGTATTGTCTGATCAGGTAAAGTCCGAGAAACTCGAAAAAAAGTAAATAAACAAGATGGAGGAAAATAAATCGTCGTATATATTTTTTTCGCCAAATTCTTTCGCAAATGACGAATTTTTATCGCCACAATTATAATTTTTTCACAAATTGCGAAAATGGCGACCACCAGCGGAAACCCTGGTTTATTGTAAACTAACAGTAAGTAATGAACTGAACTTGCAAAGTTCATTCTGAAAAAAAAATGTTTGTTTTTGTCGTTTATATTGTTTCCATTTGATGATTTTCCTTAACTCTGACAGTTAACATCATCACTGCTGGATACATCTGGACCTTTCCTCATGTTGAATGCATTAAGAGTTTTACCACCAGATGGCACTCATACAATACTGATATCATTTACACCTGAAGCTGGTCGTGTGGTATGTTTATCATACGTTTCATTAAAAATTCAGCTGTTTTAATGTCTTTGCTTTAAAAAGTACGATATAAACATTTAGATTTTGATGATTTTTATATTTTTTTTAATAATTTTTTTATGAGAACTGTTATATTTTAACGCTCAAAAAACAGATACTCAGAGGATACAGATTGATACATTTTAATGTTTAATTTATTGAATTGATGTAGTCATACTTCAGTATTACACAATGTACACAGCTGTATTGAAGTAGTCAAAAGTCTGCACTTTTTGTTGTTTATTTAAGCAATGCACAAATATGGAAAAGATATACAGAGAAACTTTAATAACTGTATTCTTTAAATGGCTTAAAATCAGCAATACAATGTTACAAAATCCTTTAATCAGTTAACCTAATAAATATTGAGGTTTAGTTTTACTTTGTAACTGTTTTTTATTACTTTTATTTATATTACTTTAATTTCAAAATTGAGTTTAGAAAGTTTTTTTAACTTGAACATTTACAATTTTTATTTTAGTTCCATGAAGTGCTACAAATTAACAGTGGAACCTCAGTTTTACATGTGACAGTGATGGGAGAGGGTGTCAACCCAATTATTAACCTTGATATGCCGACAGAAAATGGTGTATTTGATATTGGTGCTGTTTTAGCTGGAGAATACTTAGAAAGAACTTTTAAGGTAATCTATAAGTTCTTATAAAAATTATTAAAAAGTGTTTCATTTTAAAATTGCTTTTTTGTTGTCTTTTAAGAGTTTTGATTGAAAGTATTAATATTACAGTTTTCATGCTTCATACAAGAAAATGCATTGCTTTAAGATCAGTAAAAAAAGTTGTAATCTTAGAAATAAAATCAAAGTAAATATTTGAATACAATTCCATTTATGCATGGTATGTATATTTTTTTATGAATGCAAAACATTTTTTACTATCAATAAAGGAACCCAATGAGTGACCACAAAAAAATCCTCATGAAAAAACACCAGTCAATTGTAAACTATTACATCAAATATGATTACATCAAATATGACAAAAGAGTTACGTATCAGGTATCAGCTAAAGAAATACTACAAGCAAACAATATTTATTTTTCTACTTTCAGATGCAGAATTCCTCATCACTGTCCATAGATTATTCTATAAAGTTAGAAAGTCTGTCTTTATTGCGGCATGCTAAAAGTCAAGAATTGCCTTCGTTTATAAAACCCGATGAAAAAATGAAAAGTTTAGTTGGTATGTATTTCAAAGAAACAACAATTCAATAGTCTCATATCAATGGGATCATTCTGATTTAGAGTGGGTGATTTAAAAGACCAGAAACAATTAATAATAGTGCTCTACTAATCTGATTTGTGAAATGTTATTTTTTTTCTGTAGTGTGCAGTATAAAAATCAAATTAAGGGGAGATAATTTGCAATATATTACCAATGAACTATTCTTCTATGGAAGAATTGTCCACTTGGGTGCAGATCTTTAAAAACTACAACTTGATAATTTTTTGTCATTTGATATTCCAAAACGGTCTGTGGTTGAGAGCTTTTGATTTATTATACATTGTATTTTAGTACTCAGGATTAATAAATGTGTAACACAAATTTATATGATCCCATTTTTATTTATTGTTTTTGAGAGGTAAGATTTTGTCAATTAGTCGCATACACTATATAAGCTTAGTTAGTTTTAAATAGACCAAAGAAACTGTTGACTCTTGAAAGAGAGATACTGCTTATTCAAATTTTACATCTACTGCTTTTATAGAATATCACATTTTTCAATATTTCGTTTAAACTTATATTGTATTTTCTAGGCACACAAAACAACAATGGTCAAAATATATTTGACTTGGTACCGTCTGAAGGTCGAATAGCACCAGGGGCAACACAAGAAGTAACAGTGACCTTTGCCCCAGATCATCCTAGTGACCATTATTCTGATTTTGTGAAAATAGAATTATTTGGAAAGGTAAGAGCCATGATATATTCTTAAGCTTAAATGCAATGCTATAAACAAAGAATGGAAAAGAAAAAATATTTTGTACAGATTCTTGATATAAAAAAAAAATTTTAAAAAAATATTTCACCAATTTAAAGTTTCAGTGGAATAGATTTTAATTTTCACTTGGGAAAAGTATATTTAAAGAGATTAAAGATTTCTTTAAAAAGCAGCTATTACAAAATGTTCTGTTTCATAAATATCAATTATTCTTTTATTAGTAGTTGTATTTGAAATCACTTTCAGATTAGTCTATTATCACACATAATTGTTTGGTTAGATCTTCTAACATCTCCAACAACAAAAACATTTCTGTACAGTGCAAAATTTCAAAGTAAAAGAATCATCATTTAAAAGAATATTAGATATTTGAACAAAGTAAACACCACCATCTAGATATTTTATATGACTAAGTAAACTTTTATTTTACAGAAAGAATCTCACTCCTTCCAAATAAAAGGCATGGCCAAGAAAAATGTTATGTTTGTCCATGGTGTGGATGAAACTACAGTTAATGTGGAGTCATTATCAGAGAACCCACCCTCAACATTAGAAGAAGAAGGTTTGTAAAAAAAATAAGAGCAGCATTTTTACCTAGTTTGACCTGTAAAATTTAAATATTGAGATCTATACAGATGAAAGGAAGAAACAGGAAAATTTTATTCTTTGTAATAATGTTCTTTGTGAAATGTGTCTATTTAAATTGAATTAAAACCAGATTTTAATCAATCCTTTGACTAGATGACTAGCTTAGTTTTTATTATATTTCATTTTGACAGAATTCATCTGTTTTCAAAAGGCTACAAAATCATGTGCGTATGTAAGAAAATTAGAAGGGCAATTTTACAATTTGTGGACCTTTAAATGGTCATCTTTGCATAATTACGTTGAATCAAACCAAGCCTTGACAACAGTGAAATTTTTTAGCAAATTTAATATCATCATAATGAATATGGTTTATATTTTTTAGAATTAAAGGGCATATTACCATCAGTATTATTTAGTGTTAAGAGCATAGCCAAAGAATCAGAATTTGTACCAGGATCCAGGGAGATATATGTGGGCTGTGTCAGGACAATGGCAGTCAGTCAGAAAAAGGTATGATAAGAGTGTGTGTATATATCTCCAGAAAAAACTTTCCCTAATCTGTGTGTTAAGATTGTTCCATTTCATCATACATGGTATATTAAAGGAAATTATCAGCAAACCAAAGAGTAAGTCATTTTCTATTATGGGAAAAAGAATATGAGGGCTCAATAATTAGTCTGTAAATCTTTAACTGTTTCTATATAGATCATTCATTTCTATCTTGA
This sequence comes from Mytilus galloprovincialis, assembly GCA_037788925.1. Classification (NCBI taxonomy): domain Eukaryota; kingdom Metazoa; phylum Mollusca; class Bivalvia; order Mytilida; family Mytilidae; genus Mytilus; species Mytilus galloprovincialis. The sequence goes on along the minus strand of CM075342.1, from coordinate 43,475,226 downwards.
AACTAGTTAATCAGACGGTTAATTAAAAATTACATATTGGGTAAAGAAAATTGAATATATCTGCTAAAATACTACTATTGTACATTAGTTAAAGGGGAATTATACTTGCAAAAATTGTTTGGAAAACATTTTCTTGTGCCATGTATATGCCTGGAACCTGGATCAGTGTTTGTTTCTACTTTCACATGAATAATATCTGTTTTTTATTAACATTATTGCATGAACTTCACATTATACCCTGAAACAGAAACCGTGTTCTGATTTGACCAGGTATCAAAATAATGATGCATGCTTTCCTAAACAAATCCATGACTATCTGTTTGTGACTCTAATCTTGTTTTAATTTGGATAATTTTCTAGTTTAAACCTCAATAATCTGATATATGCAACACATATTTACGAAGAAGGTTGAAAAAATTAACCTCCTGTAGTTTTTCTGAAACTCAAACTATGTATATTTTGTTCTATACATGTATCTTCATAATATTTGAAATTATAATTTATATTGCGAAAAAAGTTTTATCAATATTAATATAATCACTTCAACTCCTGAGTTATCATTTATTATTAACATTATCCATAAACTTTGCATGCTATAACCATATTGTAATACTGAACTCATTAATACAATTTTCAAAGACCACACAAAATAAGGTATTGGTTTTCAAGCAAGGTAATAACAGAGACATATATACACAGAGATTGGCAACTGTAACAGTGGTCAGCGAAATCTAATCCAAAACGCGCAGAACACGAGACTTTAACGAGATCGCCATTTTTATTCTATCACGACAAGTACACCACCTCGCTTCGATTTTTATTTTACATCAAGCATTTCAAAACAGCATAATGTAAGTATATATTTCAATTTCGTATATGAATTACCTTGTTTTATTCAGTTTGTAGTAGTTATTAGTTAAAATATTGCGACGATTAACGTTTAATTGCAGTATATAATAAAGGAAGCTTGGCCGACATGCACGTTATGAAATTTTTTAACCCCTGTCTGTTTACACTTTATAAACTTTTCCGTCTTCAGAGAAATATTGTACCCAGCACATGCATTACTTTCCTATGACAAACTGGATTGGTATATATAGGTTGCTTTTTTCATATTTTCAACCACTTTGATGCAATTTACAATTAAAAATCAGTATTATAGCGGCCATGTTTTTTTTTGCTTCAATATCAAGACAGACTCCTGTCTGTTTACACTTTATAAACTTTTCCGTCTTCAGAGAATTATTGTACCCAGCACATGCATTACTTTCCTATGACATACTGGATTGGTATATAGAGGTTGTTTTTTTCATATTTTCAACCACTTTGATGCAATTTACAATTAAAAATCAGTATTATAGCGGCCATGTTTTTTTTTTGCTTCAATATCAAGACAGACCCTTGTCTGTTTACACTTTATAAACTTTTCCGTCTTCAGAGAATTATTGTACCCAGCACATGCATTACTTTCCTATGAAATACTGGATTGGTATATAGAGGATGTTTTTTTCATATTTTCAACCACTTTGATGCAATTTACAATTAAAAATCAGTATTATAGCGGCCATGTTTTTTTTTGCTTCAATATCAAGACAGACCCCTGTCTGTTTACACTTTATAAACTTTTCCGTCTTCAGAGAATTATTGTACCCAGCACATGCATTACTTTCCTATGACATACTGGATTGGTATATAGAGGTTGTTTTTTTCATATTTTCAACCACTTTGATGCAATTTACAATTAAAAATCAGTATTATAGCGGCCATGTTTTTTTTTGCTTCAATATCAAGACAGACCCTTGTCTGTTTACACTTTATAAACTTTTCCGTCTTCAGAGAATTATTGTACCCAGCACATGCATTACTTTCCTATGAAATACTGGATTGGTATATAGAGGATGTTTTTTTCATATTTTCAACCACTTTGATGCAATTTACAATTAAAAATCAGTATTAAAGCTGTCGGCCATGGTGTTTTGCTTCAATATCAAGACAGACCCCTGTCTGTTTACACTTTATAAACTTTTCCATCTTCAGAGAACTATTGTACCCAGGGCTTGCATTACTTTCCTATGACATACTGGATTTGTGTATATAGGTTGTTTTTTTTCAGATTTTCAACCACTTTGATGCAATTTACAATTAAAAATCAGTACTCAAGCTGTCGGTCATGTTAATTTTCTTCAATATAAAGACAGACCCCTGTCCATGGCTACAGTTTATAAACTTGTCCATCTTTAGAGAAAAATTGTACCCATCACATGATTTAATTTTACAAGACATACTGATACTGGATTTGGGTATAAAAACTGTTTTTTTTTTATTATTTCCACCACTTTGATGACATTTACAATTTTATATTTATATTTACATTCAGTATCTGACAGCTTTTTTTTTAACAGGATCATGCACGTTATAAAAGAACAAAGATGTTGATCAAATTTACCTAACAGTGCAGCATACAAGAGATAAAATATCATACATGTGCTGAATGTAGGACTCCCAAGTCTTTCTGATTGAAAATAAGACTCCCTGGCAAACAGGAACAACTATTAGTGATGACTTTATCCGAATGTGACGGCACTGTCATGTAGTGGACTGATTATTACTATCAATGTGATACTTAACAATGGTTTTGTAAGAGAGAAAATTACATGTGCTTATCCTGACTGTAAAAACACCATACTATTGTAGTTCATATGCCAAACTTGATGTAGATGTGTATGCGATTTTTGTGCAATTGATGGCGAGACCATTGAACTAAAAACAAATACAAGACTCTGCATTCAATCTATTGAATTTGAAGCAGAAGTGATACAGTGGCAGTTGTGCAGATGGATAAAAAATCAAATAAATATCTTGTGTTCAACTTCATTTGTCTTCTTTATGTTTACAAAGTTTACATGTACATAGTTTTTACATACATGTACATGTATAACAATATGATGATGTAGTATGATTGCTAATGAGACAATGATTTACATGTATGACTATCATTGGAAGGCCACTCTATAATATCTTTGTACATCATGAGAATGGAAAATTCTACCCTTGTACCCGCTCACATTGGTCACCATCTATGTTTGTTTCAGTCCTTTAACAAATTGTCAATGGTGCTTATTTATATTTATCTGTTTCAGTTTTCCATGTCCTCATTCTGTGATCACTATTTCACCTCTCCTGTTTTGAAAAGATGTTTATGCTAATATTTTCTGCAATAAATTGAAAAGGCACAGATGTTATGACTAAACAGAAATGTGAGGTATATGTCAATGAGACAACAACCCAACGACAACAATATTCTTTGCACATCTATGAATGTTTAAGAATTCTTGTGAAGGTCAAAAGCACATAACGTGTACTTATATATCCATAACCTGGTACATGTATGTACCTATTGATGCATTCCGTCCTAAACATAAGTTGTGTGAAGAGACCTAGCAGTTTATATTCTTATAAAAAAGCTGATATTAAAATGAATTACTGTATAACAAATTCCGGGAATGAGACTATTTTATTTAAAACAGATGACATCTGTTTTAAATAAAAGATATTGGTTGAAAAGGTTTAAACAGAAGCAGGAGATGTCAAGGGGCAATACAAAAAGTACAAGGTCGTGTAACACAGAGGAAAAAATAACAAATGAAAAGAAAATAACTGCACCGAAAATTACCTTGAACAACATAAACCCGCAAAAGATCAGATAAAACTTGTGCACAATTTTAAATCTTTCTAATTTCAAACTCAAGTTTCACTACCCGATAGGAAAGAGTAAAGATAAGAATGTTGTAGTACTCCGGTGATCTATGAAACAAAACATTAAAATTCTACAGTTCAGCAGGGCATTTTAATGTACTTATGTTATGATACAAATTGTTTTTAATCAGAGTCTGTTTATAAAGTCTTAAAAAAAACTACAAATAATGACAGATTCATATTCAATTTTTCATGGCAGCAAAAATAGTGATTTCGACAACACTATAATGTACGTTCATTTAGGAAATTTATGCAAAGGTTCCATAAATAATTTTATTCTAGGTCAATCGACAATTAAAAATATAATTAAATTAAAACAGATATAAAATCAGTTTCTCACGATACAAAATTCTACTGGCTACACATTTTTATACATGTATATGAAAAAGTTGCTTCATTTCTATTTTTGACATGTTAAACATGTTAAAAGACTTTTTGTTTTCCTGATTGAATACTATAGTATTGCCAGAGACATATAATACATATTGTATTATATGTCTCTGGTATTGCCCAGTGCTTCTGTTAAAATAAAGTTTTGGTCATGGTTAAAATAACATGTCAGAATTTGTTCAGTTTTAAAAACAATTACCAAGTAATAATCCATATAGAACTTCACCTCCGGCAAAATTCAGGTGATCGGAGGGCAATAAATTGCGTAATCGCACACCTGTGAATCAACAGTCACAACTCTAAGGGACTAATTACCGGAAAATCGGACACACATAATTTCCCTGTGTAATTAAGGAGCAAACTATTGCAAAGATATGCGGTAAAGAAAAGTTTTTTGTATAACAATTGATCATTACCAGATTTGAATTTTTAAATTATATGAAATGCAGAAAAAAATATTTTTCTCAATAAATACATAAAAATGACTATAACGATTTCAAGTATTTTTTTTAGAAAAGAAATTATAAATAATCTGAAATAATTTTCCCATTGCTTTTCTTGATTATCTATCGAGGTTATTCATCCCTGACTTGATTACATGTTCTAATATTTATCGACGAGAATCTCATCCCGGGCCGCGATCTTTAACGGGATTTCACGGAGTTGCCAATCTCTGTGTATATATGTCTCTGGTAATAATAATATAGTCCTGCTAAAAAATAGCTACATTGAATGTTTTGATAATAGAAAGATACAAAAAATAATTGGTGATTTTACCTGTTTAATATAAAAGGTAATTTTTAAACCATATTGGTATTCTCTTGTGCTTCAACCAAGAGATCTTTTAAAAAGACTGTGATTTTCTATATTCTATACAGTTATCTGTTTATATCTGGTCACTTTTATGAAAAGTTAAAATGTACCAGATGTGTCCAATATTTTCCAAACAGCTTGAGAAGCTTGAAGCTTATTGCTGTATGGCTTTGTTATATTTAACAGTGTGATTGTTTGACTAATATGTAATGAAATCTTGTGTTATCTAACAGGAAGTCAAAGGAAAGGTAAGTTATCTCCCCTTGAACATTGGTTTTTCTCTGTTTTATATCTTTTTTATTGCAAAAACATCATAAAGTTTAAGGAAATTTTTAAAAACTTTTATTATCTGTAGAAATTTATTTACTGGATGGACTCTTTCTTTAAATATTTTATATTAATACATATTAATTGATTTGATATTTTTTTTATCTTGTATAAATCAATTCTTATGCCCAGATTCAATTTGTCTGAGACAATATACAGATTTGCCCTTTTCAGTTTTTACCTTACATGTCTGCATATCCAATTAAGTTGAGTTTCCATTTCAATTCATTTCTTAAGGTATGTCATAGACATCCTCTTATATATTGTTTCTGGGTTCAACTTTAATATCTGTTATTTTTAAATTCTTTGTTTATTTTAGTATGCCTTTTTTTTTATTGTTCATTAATTTTTTTTTACTTAAAACAAATAGTTTGAACTGGTTGCTGTTTTTCCACATAGATTTACTCATGCTTTGTTGATTCACTTTAGGGACATAGAAAGGTGACAACTTTGTTATCATTGGTGTAGATTCGCTTCTTGCTATATTTTACATTTATTTTCAAGACTCAGTAGTTTATCATTATCATAATTTTCGGATTTGAGTAATTTTTTTTGCATGTTAATGTAACCTTGGTAAGAAATCTATGTAACTCTTAGTCATTATTGAGGAAATTTATAATAGTATTTTTGTCTTTTTATATTTTTTTTTCTTTTGATATTTTTTTTCTTTTGATATTTTTTTTTTTCTTTTTATTGATTTGAAATTAGAGACTACTATCAGAATGTTGTAACTTGAAATCAAACACAAGTTATTAAATTTTTGCACTTAAAAATCATTAAGCATTTGCCATTATACTCTTTTTTACCTTGCTATTATAATTTAGTTTCAGTTGCTATTGTAGAAATGTTTTAGGAGAAAAAAAAATATTCCATATTTATGTATTTGCACTATAACATAGTATTATAATTTTATAACAGAAGTTTAATGGGGTAAGACATCTGCTTTGTTTAGAGTAGTTCTATATACATTGGAATTTTCAGATATTTGTTTTTGTATGTTTGAATGCAAATATTGGTTCTAGTTCTTCAAGGAAACATTTATTCCAGCCCTCTTGTGAAATTATCACATTTCAAGTTTTAATTTTTTCAACATTCGGTTCATATTCATAACCTACATTTTATGCATGAGTAGTTCTGATAAAATTTGCATTCACTTTTATTTCTGATCTAACTTATGTGATATTTTACCACTAGATGCTAATAAAGTTTCAATAACTTGATCATGGTTACTTAAAATCAATTAAATTGGGAAACTGGTCAGTATTCAATTAAAATGATAATTGTTTTTAGAAATTGGCTGGGATAAGTTCATACTTTGTTTAAATAGTTTTATAAAGGAGCCACATGTTTTGAAAATGTTTATTTAAAACTTTAAAAAACAAAACATTCCAAAACATGTACATATTTATACATAAAATCTAATAAAAACTCAACAAAGTCTTGTTGAAACAGTGTTTCTTCTCTCTTCAGCTGACATCTGTATCAGAACTTTACATATTTTAAAGTGATCTTTTATTGTATCATTTTTGAATGTCTCTATCTTTTGACTTTGAAGTCAGAATATTGTTTTCTTTATTTTTTTCTGTCAAGATCAACTTGGTTATGCCTGGGACTGCACTTTTGCATGAGTTGCAATATCTTGGTGATGAGCAATATGAAACACGAAATGAAGACTCATGATACATACATTTTTGGGGCTTAGGGTGCAATTTGAAGTTGAATGAAACTTAGCATGATAAATGGTTATTTATGATGTCTTTTGATTTGATGTATTTTTAAAGATCTTTGGATTATTTCAGCTAGAGCCAAGTGTGCTATTGATAAATCAGTTCTTTTTGAAAAAAAAATAACATCAGTTCTACATGTTTAAGTCTGTCAGAATAACTTATTTTAAGTGAAATATGTACATAACAATTGATTCAAATGTTTTACATCAAGAAAGCATGATAGATTTGGAAATAAAGACAGTTTTTTTGTCTATTTATAGAATGGTGAATTCCAGTTTGAGAATGTGCAAGCTATTACATCAAAGGGTTTTAATATAGATCCTCAAAGGGTAAGTAGAAAGTTAATGCTATATCAGTTTTCCCATACCTTGAAAAAACCAGAATTTAATTATGTATCACCAAGTGGAAGCATAAAATAGGCTAAGACCAAATGGTATAAATATAAAGTGAAATCTGGCTAGTAATTTCATAACAAGTGAGAATATGTAATATCATTGATAGATTTATCTCTAGAAATGTGTTTTGGTTATCTATTGCCAGGCTTAAATAGGAGAAGGTGTGACGCCAAGATCCAGAAACGGTCATATTTGCCAGTCTTGTCCTAAACTAAAAGCTATATGTCCTAAACGAGTAATTGGGATTTAGGACAAAACTTATCTTTGAACAGAAATAATTTTGGTCATTTCATTGACTCAATGTTTGAAATTGGATTTCTTAATTGCCATTTCAGTTGCACTTGTGATCACTTGTTTTTGTTTATAATCTCTTTTCTGTAATAAAACTGCCATTGCAGTGGCACTATGTTTCTCACTTTGGTATTCCTGTGTCCGTCCATCCGTTTGCCTGAACTTATCAAGTTTAAGTTTTGCTTTATGGTATTTACAATGAAGTTGTGGTCACATCAACTTGAAAATTGCTACACTAGTTCATTATGTTGTGAACTTACAAAAAACACATGACACAATAGGGTTTAGACCCTTATTTTGTGGTTCATAGAACATAGTAATGTGATAACCATATAGATAAATATTCTTGTTTTATTCAGTAATTCTTTATTACCATTTAAACAGAATTTTTTAAATAGCTTTCCACTTTTCACTGGTGTTTTGTGGATAAGGTGTCATCATTTATTAATTTGATAAAGAATGTTTATTTAATGCATCAGATTATATCGTAGGTTTATGAGTATACCAGGACTAAGAACGTTAAGGTAGCTGATTTTGTTTAGTTTTGATTTGGGGTTCACAAAACAAATTTTACTGGATACTGGCATTCAAAGAGCATTGCACCCATTTCTTAGCAGTCTCAATTTATTGTTGAGCTTTATAAGGATTAAGTACACAAGAATATTACAAATTCCTTTTGTAGAATAAAATTCCAAGGACTCAGTTTTTATCCTGTACAAGATATTTTGTAAATAAATATTGATTCTAACAAATCTTCATAAATATGAAAAGATGAATCAGTTTATAAACAGTTAGATTACATGAAAATAGGTAAAGAATTATGTCTTAATACAAAATTGAGGGGAGAGTTGATTGCCTTTGCTCCCCACTCTGAATATATGTAGCCAAGAAAGACTATATACTAGCTAGCTCACACCCATTTTCAGCTGAAAGATTTGAAAATGTGTATGATAAAAATTAAAACACTAGGTATTTAAAAATCCCTATTTCACTTGCACCAACAAACTTTTTTGTTCTTTAGTTATTAAAATGTGTTCTGGCATCTAATAATCTAATCATCTCTTTCTCTAAGAGACAGAGAGAAGAAAACTTACCAGCTGATTTTAGTCTGATTGTTTTAGCATCCTTCTCTCAGCTAGTATGTCCCACACCCACCAAAATAAATCTGGTACATGTGCACATGGGTACAAGTTGGTTGATTTTTTTAAAAGATTTTTAGTCAAATATAGTACAAAATGTGATTGATTGCATGGTAATGGTTATATCGTGAGACTCCAGATGTCTTCCCTTGTTTAGCAAGTTGGGTTTTCACCATGGATTTAGGGAGTTTCAGGGATGTTATCTTACATTGATAAAATAATAGTGTAAAAATTGTTTACTTTAAATTAGGCAACTTTTAATAGCTTAATATAAATTTTAAGAAAAAAAATAATTATGTTTTCAAAGTCACAATTTCTCATTGTTCTATTTATTAGAAATCAAAAAACATTCAAATGTTGCTACACTTAACATTTATTCAACATTAAGAATTTCTTCAACAAAAACTAAACAGAATAAGTAATATTTATTAGCAATCAATTTAAAATTGAAATACATTTTGTTGTTTATTTAACAGGGTATGGTAGAAGCAGGAAACCTGAAACCAGTTACTGTCACCTGGTCTCCACCTCCAGGTCATGATGTATGTATACAAATACTTCAGATAGTCACTGTGGTTATTATATAAGAGTTGATAAGGCAACAAATCGTCTTGATAATTGTGTATCAATTGCTGGCCTATTGATAACAATGAAAAATAGCCATAATTGTAAATTAAAAAAAAATGTACTTCAGAAAGTTTTCTGTATCTGTATTTCAGCTGAATTACTGTCAGACTTGCCATTTATTTTTAACTGGTAAATCTTGTATACAGAGAAGTGTAGAAATATATATTTTAAAAGCTAGTTTACATTATTGTTTGTGCATATATATATAGTGATGATATAAGTTTGTATTTAGGTTCAGTTTGATGATAAGGTAAGGTACCAGTAGAGCTGGACCGGTATACAGGCTACCTTAGTCTCATGTAGTTATATAGATCAGGATTTATAAAGAGCATGTTTAATGATATTATACATGTATATAATAATGGAATATTGTTGCTTTTTATTTGCTCATAAATTAATTGGTGGGAATAAGATTAATTTGGAAAGGAATTAACCTTTTGAAAAAGTTTCATAATCAATATGTATTTAATTTAAAGGAGAGATTAGAGGATAATTTTACCAATATTTACAAAAGTATAACTTTATGGCAATTGGAATTCTGTTAGTCCTGAAAATATTCTTTGTAAGATAGTTATTACGTTGAATAAACAACATTTTTATATCTGATGAGCTGATCTCAATTCATGTGTACATGCATGTATACATATGATAATCCTATAAAAATCCTGCATGAATGCTTTACAAACCCTTAAATGAATTCACAGCAAACTATATTATGAATGTTCACGTAATTTAGTTCACATTAAACATTATACCAAAATTTGACATGTGAATAATCAAAACTAAGGAAGATAATACTGGAGTATCTTCCAGTAAATGTTTATAATATTTGCAGTATAAATCACATGTTGATTTTAAGTTTTGACTTCACAAGAGAAAAATACCTCAAAGCAAAATTGACGGCTGTAAGATTTCAATAGGTCCAGTGCAGCAAAAACTCAGGTCAATGGTTGCAAAAGCCAAAGTATCCATAAGTTTTATAATACAATTATATGAAATACTGAGGCAGTCTTCAGATGTTACTTTATATATCTTATTACTAAAAATTGGAGCTTGCTAGCATTCTAAAAAGTGTAGTGGTATTATAATGATTTGTGGATTTATCAGGGTAATTATGTTTATATCAGCAAAACAAAAGCCATCATGTAAGCAGATGTGAACGAATCTTTGAATGCTAAAAAATTCCCGAAAACTAAATGAAGTTGAACATGGTGATAGGTATCATTGTTTTAGAATATTTCTCCATCTCTATCAGTATTTTTTCTGTAGAGGTATTTGACCAGATTTATTTTTGTTAAACTTATTTTCTACTACTTCTATCATCTTGATTATGAAAAAGAATCCCAATTCATTTGCTCATTCAAAAGTTACAAGGAAGTCTTTCTACACTTGTTAACTACTTACATGTCTTTGAAGAAGATTACCAAGTGTTTGAACAGTATAGGTACTACTGCATAATAATTGCATCTAAGGTAGCAATACACAGTTAGAGGTTTAATTTCACATTATGGCCATCGCCCATGGTGAAATTTTTAAATATGAAAGTTTTTGTACAATAAAATTGATTTTTAGATGATTGAAGAATAATATAGCCTTCTTAGTGGGTTTATATGAAGATTTAGATTGTTTTTAGCTGGTTTTATAGGCCATTTATCTGTTTGACAGTCCTTATTTTCCTATCCGTACCGCCCATAGGTCCATAAATTATTGTAGTGTTTATCAACAAAGATTTTGCACTCGATCTTTTCAATTCAATTTTATGGAAAAACAAGCATAAATGCATATGATTTTTTTTGGACCACTTGATAGATATAAACCTATGGTTCAGGAAAGGTATCACTGTAATTGATTGAAATTTTCTTTTGGACCAAATTTTGGAGACTTTTGTGACATGTTCACCCCCCTTTTATGCTATATTTTGTATCCATGGTTACACCCAAAAAGGATTATATTTCACCATTAAGACCATTAGAAATCAAATCTATGGAAGATTCTCTTTCTATAAATATATACATGCATAACACAAATATTAAGCCTTATTTGTTAGACAGGAGGGTGTTTAAAAATTATGAGTGTCAATTTTAAGTTTTTTTCCTAACCGTGTATTGCTACCTACGCAAGGTCAGGAGTTTTAATTTAAGGAATTCGGAATGCTGGAAAAAAAAAATGAAAAATGCACAAATTTTTAGGAGAGCATTACGATTACATTCTATTATAAATTATAATCTTATGTACTATCATTACTAGTTTTCTTGGTGTTTTTTAATCTTAGAATTCTCTACAGTTTCAAAATTAATCAAATATTTGAAACTTTTTTTTTACAGCCAAATGAACCAGTCGAAGCCAGTATTATCTTGACCTTGAAAGGAGACATTACAGAGCAGGTCAAGGTCATGTTGAGGGCATATGTTGTTTCAGATGTAGAGGATAAAACAGACAAAACAGATTCAACAGAAAATACACAGATATAAATTGAAGAGACAAATTAATTTAAAGATTATAAAATATAACATCTAGCCATTATTTGGAAGATTCCAATGCTTCACTTTATACAATCAAAAGTTACATTAGCAAAATTGACAATTATTCCACTTATTCTCTTCAAATAATGTACATGTTTTGTATTTTACAAGAGTAAAAAACAATAGATAGAATTATGCAAAAAATCTCAAAAAGTGTCCCTATGTTATTGTTCACTTAAAAGTAAATATTGTGCATTTATTTTGTTGTTTTGAACATTTGCATATTATGAAGAGAATTATTTATTTATTTATTATGTAAGTTTTATGAATATTTCAATATTTTCAAACTGAAGAAAATGAACTTAGATATGTATATTTATATTTGTTAAAGACTACTTTTACATTCTTTTTATTTGAATTGACTGTGATATTAATGACCCTCCATTTTTTAATAAATTGTTACGATCTTACACTTACACTTGTGTTTTTTTCTTTTATGCAATATATACTATTCCTCAGAACTCGTAGATGTGAACTTTTGAATTGTATGCAAATTATGGTTTTTACCTTGATTTCATGTTCACAGAACATGGAAATGTTTTAAAATTGTTTGGCAAATTATGATGTGAACTATATGCCCAAAAAAGTTTATAGTTAGGGTATAGTTAGTTAAAAATAGGGCAGAGTTTACACCACAAATTTTACCACAAGTACAGACCAACTTGTGTACCTTAAAATTTTAAAGACTTGGCTTGAACTAGGATACTCCTTCAAAATGCTGTATTGATTTATTGTGGATTCAGAGTTATTCATGGGATACTATTTTTTTTAATTTCATGAGTATAGGAGAACCAAAAAGGACAAGGTTCACTTATGGCCCAAAATGGCCTAAAATATCAACTTTATCATAAAACACCAAAACGTTAACAAATGGGTTCATAAATGGGTCTAGTTCAAAAGTCTTAATGCTCAATAAATCAGTTCCTTTCATAAAAGTACATAATACACTCTAAATTAGGCCCATTTTGTCAAATTTTGATGATTTTGGGCAATTTTCAGACCTAAAAGCTTTAAGCAAAATTTGGCCGCCACCTACGGTCTAAAATGTTTTGTAACCAAAAGATTCCCAATATGATATAGAATTCATCAATATAAAAACTTTTTAGATCGTGGATGGCGGCCAAGGTTAATTATGCCAAAAACTGATATCATTTTGGACAAAATTGACCAAAAATGACCCAAAATACAAATGATGTATATTTAAGGGGTCATAGCTCCAAAAAATTTGAAGGAAGGTGCCAAAAAAGTATATTTTAGTCTTAATAGTCTTATCATAAGTATGTTTATTTGAAATTTGTAATCGTTTGGCCCAATTTAAAAAACATTAAAAATTTAGGGTCAATTTTAACCCTTCGTGAACCTTCTCCTTTGAATGTTTAAGAAAGTGCAAATAATCCTCAGACTAATATGCAGACTTTGCAAAACCAGGAAATCAAATATCCATTAATGCATATTGTTGGTATTCAAACACTTCCAAGGGGTTGAAGGACAAAAAGCAAACCAGTTGTTGGCAAGGGATTATTCAACTCTTCATACTACTCCTCACCAAATTAAATGTAACTATTGTCAATGCAAACAATGTCATGAATCCTAAATCTTCTAAGTCTTACCCTAATCAGCTAATGATCTATTTATTATCTAAAAATTTCATATTTCTTAACAGATTATTATACTTTTTTAAAAATTACCTTGAAATACAATGTCTTGAACTCAGAATCAGAAATTTTCCTTACTTTAAAAGTCACCATACAATCAAATAATTCCAATACCAAGAATGGTTCAGTTAATATTAAGAACCACCTTTTCTGCACAATTGTTAATCTATATTTAGAATCATCTTTGTCATTGAACTTAAATCCAATTAGGATGTTTCTTACCATGTGACATTATACTTTATTGTGGTCTGATCCTGAATACAATTCTTGGATCAACGCCAAATCCTAATTAAAATCAAAATAGTCTACACTGTTTTTAGTTACATACTGAAATATTGCTCTTAGAGACTTAGATATATTGACTTCAAAACCGACATTAAGTTCTCTCTGCTATATAACTGTTCATCATTCAATGTGGTACAATCCATCTTATTGAATTCTTTTACATCTGTTCATGCTGAAGCATTTTTTAGTAAACTATATGGTATGAGTTTTGCTCATTTTTGAAAACTATTTTATATGGTGAATTATATTTGTTTATAAATCTTTATATTGCAATCGTTACACATCTCAACATTTTTTTATATTATATTCAAATTCAGTGTGGTTCACAATAATCTTGTTAGTATCCATGACCTATAAGTGTTGCCTCTCACAAGCCAACAATTTAACTCAAACCAAACACATCTTTTTCCAATATGTCACATTTTGATGTAACATTTTACTTGAGAAAAGTCGTTTTACTATACCATTTACCCTGAATTGACAATTGTAATACACAAAAAAAACTATCAATTAACTGTGAATTAACGTTAAGTAAGACAGGTTTAATGTAACAATAGATAAATTTTGTACATTCAACCTTATGTTGTGCTGTTACACCCCTGTCTCAGTTTAAATCAGACACATTCTATATGTAATGGTCTGAAGTCAGGAGCCTTCGATTCAGGGGCTGTTATTGATTTATGTCTGTCCTATTTTTTTTTATAAATTGTGATTTTATAAATTAGGCTGTTACTTTTCTTGTTTGATTGTTTCACACTTTTTATGTCTGGGCCTTTATAGCTGTGTTTTTTTAACTCAATGTTGGCCAAACAGTGACCTGTAATTGATTATACCCAAATTATTTGAACTCTGGTGGATAGTTGATTCATTTGCAATCGTACCACATCTCCTTATTTTTTTTAATAAACTAATCACTATCCTTATAATAGAGACTTCATAAGCAGAAATACATCGAGAATTAAAAACTGCAGATACAGGCGTGTTCTTAAAATGTTCTACTAATATTGAATAACTAAACTTTATTGATGTGCAATATCTGGATCATTTAAGAAGAAAAATTTATAAGGTAACAATGATCAAGTTTTAATAAGAATGTACAAAATGTAATCAATTCTAACATGTATAACCTGTGTAAAATATACAAGAAGTTCTGGATTATAAAAGCCTATAAATACAAAATACAAATCACTAGTTATACAATAGGGAAAAGGGAGGGATGTTTTCTTTGGATTTCTTATGAAATTTTTAACTTAACAATTGTTATTAACAAACAAGGCTATAAGGAAATATAATTCTTCCTAAAAAAAGTTAGACCCAGTAATATTCCACATTCTTGTGGTTATTAAATGTACAAAAAAAAAAACATTATTAGCACACACCTGTAACGTAAGGATGCCCAGATTGCACCTATTTCTGTACCAAAATTGCATTCAACAGCAATATGTCACACTATCTTACGGTTCATAAGACAGGACTCGAAAAAACAAACGGCTTTCCAATTTCAGTCTTGAAAGGTATTGCTATGAAATTAGCCCTAAACAAACAAAAGTTTATGTTTCGTTATCTTATGGGGCATTAATATAAAAACTAATTTGGTAAGGTTGGACATATAGTTAAAAAGATAACACATAGAAGACCATCTTCACAATAACTGCTGTGAAATTAGGAACTCATCCCATGCATCATTATCCCAATAAATTTGGGTAAACTTGAAAGAAAAGATATAAACAAAAATACGGAAATTCCAAAGTAAACTTAAAAAGGAAAGTCCATAAAAAACTGAGAAAAAAATCAAATGTAGGACTGTCAAAAAAAACCCGGAAAGAATGGAAAACATATTTCTGACTTGGGACTACATTTCCCGACGGAAATAGTTGATTAAACCAGGTTTTGTAGCTAGCCAAACCAGCCACTTGTATGAACATTATTTATAGTTCCGTTATATTAACAAAATGGGTGAATACGACAATAATTGGGATCTAGCAGCAAAAACATACACCACAGCCATCAACACTTCTGACTAAAGAATACAAATGAAATACAAATAAATCTTTAAAAAAAAGCCAACAAAAATGTTGTAGTTGTTAATAAATGTGACAAAAAGCCTACACAAAAAAAAAGAACAAAAAAAAAACCACTTGTTTTCTTTCAAGTACATAATATGTAAAATATAAATACAATTGGATAAACAAAAAGTAAACAAGGTTATGATAACCACTTGCGTCCTAATCGCACCTCTAGACCCACCTGTACATGGAACGCACAAAGCCAAAAACCCGAAAGCTGGATGCATAAATACCGAGTCCGGTCAAGTGTCATAAAAGCAAATGGAACTTAAGACCGATAAAAGGCAGACTGTAAAGAAAATAAAAAACACAATGTTTGGACATAGAATATCAAACTTAAGACCATCTTGTAATACTTGTGAAGTAGTCATTGAATATTAATCTATGTGGTCTGGTCTTACTATTTTCTTGTGATTTTTTAATGAATAAGGACGATAGATCTTCGACAAAGCATTTGCCCATCATTTTGTTTCTCAGACACCGATGATGTTTCATATAATTATACCTTGAGTTCTTAGTAGCAGCTGATAGGGCTTGAATATCGTTTTATTTGAGAAACGTATTATCCATACGATGATGAATTCGGTATATAGCTTCTAAATATCAAATGAGGGAAATCGTCTTGAATAACATATAGAACACCAAATATTCTCAAAATTTCAGTTGGTTTAAGCTTAACCTTGTACTAATTGAACCGAAATTGTTTGGTACTTCTTCGTCTACTATGAAGTAAGTTTGATTTGATTGCGCTTGACATTTTTTTAATAACAAAAAATTTACACTTGAACAACCCAGCGTCCAGAAACTACGAAGTTGTTTTTATCTTTCACAGGTATGCCCTTAGTATATTGACAAACTTTTGTTACCTTATCTTACTAGCATATTACCAAATAATTAAAATAAACAATACGATATAAAATACTATTGTTACGACGAACAATTAAAACCCTTAGCTAATGTTTGAACGTACATGTTCTTATATATTACAAATTGAACTTCATTATATAAAATTTATGCATTTACAAACAATATGTCTCTTATGTATAATGTTAACTTTAAGTGTATTTGTAATAAAAATGTCTATTTAAAGTAGTATACTATACATATGAATAGCTATGCCTATCATTACTGTAAAATTTGATCGCATACATGTGCGTTTACCTTGTTTGCATCTGAAAATGGTATGACGGCTATTAAAAGTGCAACTTTGACAGCATTGATCTTTTGCAGAACTGGATATATCATAAATTTAACTCGTAATGCAAGTGGGAACCTGATATTCAAATAAGAAAGGTTGGTCTACTTTTTAAATAATTGTCCGATCATTGTGCGGTCATTTCATTCCATGATTTTACAACTCAACTCGGTTTGTCGTTTCATGGAGAGCGGTTTTAATTATCTTACACCGGCTTAATGTTGTGATTTATGAGTAAAGTCTTCAACAAAGGACATAGACTTCAAAGCTATTCTCCGAGGTGGTGTATATAAAATTTATAAAGTAAATCGGTAATGTGTCAAAGCGACAACAACCCGACCATAGAGTAGAGAGCAGTCAAAGGCCACCAATGGGTCTTCAATGTCGCGAGAAACTCCAGCACCCGGAGGCGTCCTTAAGCTGGCCCCTTAAAAAATATGTATAGTACAGTGATAATGGACGTCATACTAAACTCCGAATTATACACAAGAAACTAAAATTAAAAATTATACAAGACTAACAAAGGCCAGAGGCTCCTGACTTGGGACAGGCGCAAAATTTCGGCGGGGTTCAACATGTTTATGATATCTCAACCCTCCCCTATACCTCTAGCCAATGTAGAAAAGTAAACGCATAACATTACGCACTTTAAAATTCAGTTCAAGAGAAGTCCGAGTCCGATGTCAGAAGATGTAACAAAAGAAAATAAATAAAATGACAATAATACATATATAATGAAACTATCAGTGATTTTCCAGTACCTCTAGTCCTTTAGATTTTAAACTTGTAAAAATAAACTTAAATTCTGACAAATAAAGGTTATTATCTGTCACTTTAACTCTTATTAACTGCCAACTATACTTTATTTGGCCGATTCTCATATGTATGGCCCTCAGCAATCACTGAAAATTATTTGTTTGTTGAAATGTACGCTGAGGTTTTGTTCTATATCTTTTGGTGGAATTTAATACGCAGCAAAATCATAATTGACAAGGTTATATTTTAAACATTGGTTATTCTCAACACGTATCTTTCGACAGATGGACGGGAAGACTTTCAAATTGATAGATGAAAAACAGTATACCCCTCCGTCAGAGCGGAAATAGAAACATTCAAAAAAAATAGTATGTGTTACAGTAAAACAGATATATTACACGTCTTTGTATTGTGAAAAGTTAAATCCTCTATTAATCAAGCTTTGTGGTCAATTTCTATCAAACAGGAATGCTCTTCCGTTAGAAAAATTACAAACAAGTAAGCATTTCTCCTGTTTGTCGTAATGAACACCAGTTGGTAAAACCAGACCGTTCGAATTTGTCAAAAGATTTTCTGTACTTTTTCCACCATAACGCACTATTACATTGGTTCCAGCATCTGCAACGAAGACATTTCCATCCTCGTCTGTCGTTATTTGTTTCGGAATTTTCATTTTGTAAATCCATTGAAATACACCGTTTATATCGTAGCAGAATACTGAATCATCGGCTGAAAATAGTAACTTTTCTCTGTTGACGGTCAGATAGTAAACTTCTGACGCTGGCAAATCACAGAAGATAGAATGACTGTTAAGATCGAAGTTTACTGTTTTGTCCAGACTTATCTTCTTAATGTGTTTGTCACTAATAACAAACAACATTCCACCAACGCTTGCTATCCCATAGCATGGTGCTGAAACTTCTACTTTTTGGCATGTGGTACCCTTTTCTATATCAATTATCTTAATGACTTTTTCGAAAGGATAAGAAACGCCGACTGTATAATTCTCAATCTTAGTTATCCCCCATGGGAAACCCGACAAGCTCTGGAATCGAGTTGAATCATCTTCTATGTTCTTTATTATCAATCGATTATTCAAGTTGTCGACAAGAACAATTAGTTTGCCAATCATAACACAATCCTGTATATTTACCGACAAATGTTTGAAACGAAGCACTTCCTTCCGAATGGTGAAAGAACAAGAAGCACTGGATTCAAATGCTTAAAAATATAATGCATGATATTATTTTTTTTAAATATTATTGTACTAAGTGACTGAAAGGTTCAAAACTACAACTAAACAGGATGATTAATAATAACCTTTAGGTAATTTGTTGGGATTTGAAATCAAAGTTGAATGAAATATCAACATAGTAATTTTGTCAGTTCTTTAAGAATGAAGAATTTTTTCACACATTACTGTTTTTTATTGTTTTATTGTTTTGTTTTTTTGTTTTTTTTCATTTTCTGTAAATTGTAAGTTGTTTAATTGATTTACTTGCGATTAAGTCTTAGGAATATTTTCTTCAGTCAACGAAGCTTATTACACACTATCAGGAATTGTTTTTGGATGTTATAATTACCTTTTGTGCTAATTGGCAATTTCAGATGAATATCAGTTTCATTATAATCTTCTGGCGATGATGTTTTCTTTGTAATGAAATTAACTGTTGCTGTACAAATTTCATTTTCTTCAGTAATTCTGGACACGAATAATCTAAGATTTAATCTCAATTCTCCCTCGTTGTTACTGCCATGTCCACCATCTAGAAGAAATCAATGTGAAATAAACGTATCCTGTCTCGAAGACAGACGATGTCTTACAAAATTACTTATTTGTTTAGAAATAAGAAAAAGAAATCTAATAGGAGGTTCTTAACTGACGAAACAATACAATAACATAAGGATCGTTAGCTACCAGCACTAGCCTTTAAGTTTTGTATGATGTCCTTTGTTTGCTGTTATTTGTCTTTTGTTCGTTCCTTTTTGAGATATAAGAAGCTTTAAAATGTTGTTCTCGTGTATTATTATTTGTCTGTTTGTTTTTTCTTTTTAGCCATGGCGTTTTAAGTATATTTTTGATCTATGAGTTTGAATGTCCCTCTGGTATCTTTTGGCCCTCTTTTAAAAAGTATGCAAAACCTATTTAAAATAGAACAAAAAAAAAAATAAATCAAGACATGGAATAATTTCGATAAGACTGATTTCTCAAAGGCAATAAGGAGAATAAAATTTTCATGGTCACCCACCGTATACTATTCAATTAATTTTCAGACCACCAAGACGTCGACAAAGAACAAAAAGTTTATCATTTTCAATTTTCAAAGTAATTGGTAGACCATAATATATATTTTTCACGAGTGCATAATTTTCTAATGATATTTGCTATATTGTTGAATATTAATACCTGTTGGGGTACACTCAGGAAAGACTAACACATCTACCCATGTTGTTTTCACAGTTGCACATTGCAAATGAGACCTGTAAGCAATTAAAAGCCGCTTTAAAATCATCTTAATTGCTGTGAACACCAAATCTTCCATTCTATCGGTATGTTGTTTAACAGCAAGTACAATGCGTCCATCCTTTTTTCCTTTCAGGAATGCACCATTTATTTCACTGCATGTACTCGTAAGGTACTTGGCGATTTCCTCTGTTTCTGAGTTATCTATTCCTACTATCTTGGCTTTCAGGTTTAGGCTCATTGATTCAAAATCTGCAAAGGAAAATTTATACATTTGATAAATAATTCGATTTTGTTTTATTATTTAAGGAATGACTGTAATATTTTTTCTGTCTATGAAGTAATAACATAAAAAATTTGGTGCACACTGAATAACGCGCGTAGAGGGTTATTTAACAGTGTGCATCACATTTTTTATGTTATTTCGAATAGACAGAAAAAATATTACAGTCATTTCTTATAATTTAATTCTAAATTCCATTTTAAACCGTAGAAAACCATGAAAAAACGTTGATGATGTCACGGTCACATGACTAAATTATGTCTATGGTCTAATAACAAAATAACGTCAGCCAATCAGAAGACGCGTTACATCCAAAATTAAATTATTCAATCATGATAAACTGGACCATAAAAAAACATCCAAGTCTCAAATTTGTGTGAAAGAAACATCATAGCTTTATAATTTTCCAAGAACATAATACATATACATTTTTACCACTAGCTACTGATAAATAGTTTTATTAACATCCAGAAAAAAACATCAAAACTAATGTTATTATTTTGTAATATGAACGGAAACAAATTAATAAAGAAAGTTTAACAATGCAGATCAAAATGATTTAACAATAGTACATCATGCAATTCATTTGTCGTCGATCATGTGATTGTTTTGCGCCTCTGTTTGCGTTAATATCAGATGTGACGTAAACACTTACACAAGAAGTTTTGTCGTATCTTATTCAAGTAGATAGATCTTAAAATATTTTTATCCCTTTTTAAGAAAAAAGCGTGTGGTTATAACTTACCTGCTAGTATAACATTGGCATAAAACTGTTTACCACAGTAAAACCTGATGTTCACGTTGGTGGTCTTTGTAATCATTTTACCTGCAGAGATATAGTAATACAGTACATGAAAAAC
This sequence comes from Mytilus galloprovincialis, assembly GCA_037788925.1. NCBI lineage: Eukaryota > Metazoa > Mollusca > Bivalvia > Mytilida > Mytilidae > Mytilus > Mytilus galloprovincialis. The sequence goes on along the minus strand of CM075342.1, from coordinate 43,453,675 downwards.
ATACAAAATTATCTAGCTGAATATGAATAACGAATTGGTGATTATAATGTTACTCATATTTGATCATACACTTTTCATAAAATTAACACTTTTATTATAAGGAAGCCTATTATAACTAACATGTAAGGCAAACCAATATGAACTCATGCATAAGTAAAGCTAACAAAACAACAATATCTCTATTTGGTTACTCGCCCAATTTTCAAAATATAACTGAATTATAAACAACTGCCAAAGAATAAGGAAGTTAAGCAAGCTATTAACCAGGTTTAACCCATCATTTTCTGCTGAAAATGCCTGTAAAAAGGCAGGAATAATAAAATTGTTTTTAATAGTTCAATTGTTTGATAACGTTTTATCCTCTCAGTTTTTACGGACTGCAGCTTTTTGAATTCTAATTCTAATTTATTATTTTGTAATTATTTAAACTTAATTTTTCCTATATGATAGATATCAAAGGTACAAGGATTATAGTTTAGTACACCATATCAACGTACCTTATTTAATTTGTTTTATTTAATGACTTTGAACATTGGAATATTCATATGCGTAAGAAATACAAATTGAACAAAAGACAATGACAAGGAAGTATCAAATAATTCGGTGACTGCAGTAATTAAAAAAAAAAACATATTTAAAGCTATGAATTCATTTGGGGGTTGTTAACTACTTCTTTTTTTTCAAATTTATTGCATATACACTTATTGTTGTGTGCCAAAAGACGATTTGAGGTTGAATATATTGTATATGTAATTGTTTTAGAGATGGGTGATTAATTTATTCGAAAAAAGTCTAGAATGTAAAAAATTATCTTTTATGACCTTACACTATTTCAAATAGCTGGACGATTCCATGGGGTTTTATTATTGGAGACGTAAGATTCAGTTCTAATAAATAAAGAACACCAGAAACAGAAGACACTGAAACGAATTTTAAACACTGTTGTCAAGAAACAAATAAAGAATATATAAATAAAATACTTACACTGTAAAGCCTCAATTTTTAGCCCTTTCTTTATGTATTCATCCTCTAAATCCTGAGTCAAGTATCTTTGTGATAGCCGAACAATCTCCTTCTTATAGTAATTTTCCGGACTGGTTTGTAAAGCATTGTCCAAACGTTCAACAACTTTCAATATTTTCAGCATTAGGTCATTTTCTTCTAATTCTGCTATCTCGGCTTCTGTTCGTTGAAAAATGTGATTTGTGATCAATCTTATGACCTGGATGTCAGAGGGCACTTGCATCTGGGCATCATGTTCCAATATATTTGTGAATAATTCTATAGCGATATACGACATTCTAGCATAACGTTTCCTGTTCAGTGTTTTCAACGTGTCCGATGCTATAATTGGTAACTTTACGCAGATGTTCATACTATTTGATGTTTCATTTCTTTCCTTAAATTTTAGAGTTGCCTCCAAAACATTTCTATCAACTAAAATTCCAGCCATGTTCAGTTCAAGATTCAACTTGAATAAGTTGTCATTTTGGTCATCTACAAAATATGCTTTATAATTTGCATTAAAACACATCTTTTGTGTGTTTGCGTTCAAGTGGTGGATTTGCAAAGTGATTAGTACAATACTTTGATTCCGCAATAGCTTGTGGAGCAGGATCCGCTTACCCTTCCGGAGCACCTGAGATCACCCCTAGTTTTTGGTGGGGTTCGTGTTGCTTATTCTTTAGTTTTCTATGTTGTTTCATGTGTTCTATTGTTTGTCTGTTTGTCTTCTTTCATTTTTAGCCAGGCGTTGTCAGTTTATTTTCAATTTATGAGTGTGACTGTCCCTGTGGTATCTTTCGTCCCTCTTTTGTAAAACACGATACACATTTGCATTTGAAAAGCAAAAGAATTTTTTGAATTTGTAACATGGACTCAAGTAAAATACCCTATAACTAGGGCTCTAATTTGCATGAGTGTGTTGCAAACTTGACAAAAAATTACAAAAAAATCAAGAGAATAGAAAACTCTTAATAGATGCTTTCTGAACTTTTACGCGCGTCTGGCGTGAATACAAAATTTAAGCCTGGTATCTTAGTTGAGTATATTTATTACATGATTATAATGAGAAAAAAGCTACTGGTCAGGTATACCTGTATTTGTACTGGACAGGTAAAGTAAAACATCTATGTTTGTGGAATTATCTGTTGGCAACGGCAAATGAGATCTGTATGTGAATGTGTTGAAAAAATGACTAATGAACGTTTTGACAGCTACGAACTGCAAATCTTCTCTTGTAACATAATTCAATTGTGCGGTGTATGCTTCTTCTTCACCCTTCAAGAATGGTTCATTCATCTTATGGCAATTTTCATTTATGTACTGTGCTATTGCCTTAGCTTTTGCCTCTTCTAATCCCACTATCTTCCCAGTTATGTTGATATTATTCGATTCCACCCCTACACGACAAAATAGATTAAGTTAATAAAAATATTGGGTTCCACATCTACAAAAATATCTATCAAGCCTTAATTCAATTGTAAAAAATAAGTATATCGATTTTTTTTCTCGCCATAAGCCTTTTTCATGGGAAGGACTTATTAAGAGCATGTCAACTGTAGTCGTACAGAAACCCCTGATAAGCCATATACCAAAAGGACACACTCACAAGAAACAGAAAACGAAGAGAAATGTTTGAGAAGATGAACAACAGTTCACAAGACATCACGCAGAAAACTAGAGATTGATGGCCCTTCTCACTGGTGAAATCAATCGATCAATCAACATATAGACAGTAAGATGTATTTCGTATTTTGTATCGTTGTATGTATGTAACTATGATTTTATTTATCTAATAGAGTATTGTAAAGCCAAGGAAAAGTAGAATTAAGAACCAATTCATGGCAGCCGTAGATTTGTTTTCATTTAACCATGGGTTTGACATTTATAACTGCTGGTGGACGTTTCGTCCCCGAGGGTATCACCAGCCCAGTAGTCAACACTTCGGTGTTTACATGAATATCAATAATGTGGTCATTTTTATAAATTTTCCGTTTACAAAAGTTTGAATTTTTCGAAAAACTAAGGATTTTCATATCCCAGGCATAGATTACCTTAGCCGTATTTGGCACAACTTTTTGGAATTTTGGATCTTCAATGCTCTTCAACTTTGTACTTGTTTGGCTTTATAAATATTTTGATATGAGCGTCACTGATGAGTCTTATGTAGACAAAACGCGCGTCTGGCGTACTAAATTATAATCCTGGTACATTTGATAACTATTTATATTCGATTATTTTACCGTGAGTGTTAGCGAATTTTCGTTTTATGAAATTTTACCATGAAAAATGAATTAAAACGGACTGATTTGTTTACTTTGCTGAGAATAGAGATGAATATATTGTATCTGAATCTTGGCCTACGTAAACTGGGTGTTTTGTTGTCGAGAATTGAGAATATCTGGTATTATGAATAAGTTGGTCGTAACTTGGAACACCCGTTTTTGTGTATTACTGCGTTTGCGCTGAAGGTAGATATATTTTGATTATGCTGTTTGACGATAATAGGTCGTCATATTAAAATATGTGGACAATGCATATTTTCTTTGTATATAAATGTACCTTGAAGTTGTTGGTTAATAGAAAACTGGCTACCACAATATAGCCGAATATTCACATTATTTCCGTGTTGTGACGATTTACCTGTAGAATAAATAAAGACTTAATCAAAGTAAGCAATAATCAATTTAACTGTCTTAGGCTCTGTAGGGGACGAATTTAAAAGAAAAACTATGATTCTCTAAAGATATTTTCAAAGAGGTTTATTGGTGTGGGTAAATATAGTGTTGAATTAAATACTTATCAATCGGTATGCAGGAATTTTAAAAAAGCTGGTGGGGATTACGAAAAATATAAATCAAATTCTTAAATCTTAATTTACAGTAGTATAAGTACCATAAAGCATAATATAAGAATGAATGCATGCTAAATTTAGTTGGTAGTTTAACTTGGTTAATCATTGACAATCAGTTGAAAATTCACGCTATATATTAAAAGCACAATAAACACTTGAAACAAAAAGTATCTTTCTATCCCACATGCAATAACATTAACAGATGAGGAACGATACATTTAGTATAATGAATCTTAACCAAAAGTTTTGAAAGCACAGTAAATATTTTGCAGTAAACTATAACTAAGCTATAATGATTTATCACGGAAAATTTTCTAACGGCAAATCAGGCTTTCTCACTTCTACTCATATGATAAGTTTCAAGACAATAATTTTGCAAAATGCCTAATAATAACAGACAACAAAAGAAGTTATATTCTTTTATCCCCATTTTTGTTTTTCGAATTTTAATATGTCTTTGCAGTTGCAGTTCAATGTGAACCGAACCTGTGTTTGATTTCCTTACTTTTACTGTATTGGTGGACATATATTGTCTTACACTGAATATACAATAGAAAATAATTTTTGTTTCATATCAAAATGCAACTAAACACGCCAAAGAATCAAAACAAACTGTTATGTCTGAGATGATATAGATTTCCATACATAGAATATCTTTGAGCAAAATAATTCGATACAAATAAAAGTACTAAAACCTTAAAAAAAACGTTTCAAGGTTATGTGTTTGTAAATATGACTATTAGAAATGGTGTTCGAAACCGAGCATTGAATCAAAGTTTGTCAGAAATATCTTAAAAAAACAGAAAAGAACTATAATATATATATTTACATTGTAGGTCTTCTACTTTTAACCCAGCCATAACATAATTATCTTCTAAGACCTTGTTCATAATCTTTCCAGAAAGTCGAATGACCATCCTATTATAACTGCTCTTCTTGTCTTTTTTGAAAGTCACATCCATGCGCCTCACAACTTCTAATACTTCTTCTAGGATAACTTTTTCCTCTTCTTCTGAAATCTCAGGATTAATTCTTTGAAATATGCGATCCCTGATCAATCTTATACGTTCAACATCATCACTGACTGAAACATCAGATGTGTGTGGTAACAGCTCCCAACCTTGCTTTGCAGGAGGAAGAATTTCTCTTAAAATCTTAATAAGAAGTTCATGACCACATTTTCTATATCCTTCCGTATTTAAGGTTTCTGACGTTTTCTTCTCTTCGGGGGACAGATGAAGCTTGGAATGTGTTAGAATTCTGTATGCCGCCGCTGGTTCAACGTGTGTTCTATCTGCAATAGTTTTCAAAATATCTGTGAATTTGTCGATAGCAATGCATGCCATCCTAGCATAACGTTTCCTGTTCATCGATTCCCGCAGATCAAAAACTTTAACTGGGAAATGTAGGCATATTGAGATGCGTTGTTCGTCGTCTAACTTTTTGAACAATAAAGTTGCCTCAAAAACATCACTATCCTCTGTTATTCCCGTTGTATTGAGTTCTACATTTAACTTTAATGCAGTGACCTGTTCACTAGTAACAGTCTCTGAAAAGATGAAAAAATTATGAGATTTGAAATATGTACTAGGTGTTATCACAGGAAATATAATCTATATAAGGCAAACAATACCAATGGAACATTAAAAAAATGTTGAAAATAAACTGACAATGCAAGGGCAAACAAACAATTGGTGTAGTAAATTCGAAAAATACAAGGATTCGTATAGAAATGGAATTGAAATGGAATGGACTGGAAATGGAATGACGATGGATATGGAAATAGAAACGAAATGAAATGCGATAGAACTATCAGTGTTCATTTTCTGTAGACCAATCACAGGATAAAAGTCTTCAATTCAGTTAACACTTGACCAGTAAGCTTAACTTTAATCTACTATTAGAATTTTGAATGCGTGCGGACGATTACGATTTTGTCCTGGAATGTATGTAAAACGTTTTAAAAATGATATCTGTTAATTGGGGAATACCAGGAGTATGCCAAAGAACGTCTCGTCCTTTGTCTAAATATTCTTCATCGGAAGGTACCAAGACCTTCTTGATAAATTTCTGTATTAACCTCACAAATGATACACGATGGTCATGAAATATATATTCTGGGTACTGACGTTGTTTCTCATCTAAATAACGTGTTAAAGTATTATTTTTTTGTCTTTAAGAATATTAATTTTACTGTTAAGTCTGTTTTTGGTGATATCCAGTTGACATGGCTATGTACTTAAACACCCCGTCAGTCATTGAATAATTGTTCTATGGTACAATTTATGTATTCTAGTCTTTCATTTTTGATAAATGTGCTTTGGATTCGAGCGTTACTTATGAGTCTTTTGTAGACGATACGCGCGTCTGGCGTAAATGCAAAACTTAATCCTGGTATCTATGATAAGTTTATTGTTTGTACAACTTTTTGTGTTACTTTGTTACACGTGGCGTAGCTCTGTACTTATACATCCCGTCATTGTGTTATTGTGCTCTGGTAAATTTATATATTCTTGTCCTTCATTTTAGCTAATGTGCTTTGTTACAAATTTGTTTGTTTTAATAGGGATCTAGATTATAACACGAAATTGACAGCTTTCACACTATTATTGACATTTTTACCTATCAACTCTGTTTTATTGTTCACGCATCGTTGTCAATATAAAAGAATTTGACGCGAGTGTCATACAAGTGAGAGGTTTAGCTAGCTATAAAACCAGATTCAATCCACCATTGGCTACATAAAAAAATGCCTGTACCAAGTCAGGAGTATGACGGTTGTTATCCATTCATTTGATGTGTTTGAGCTTTTGATTTTGCCATTTGATTTAGGACTTTCCATTTTGAATTGTCCTCGGAGCTCAGTATTTTTGTAATTTTTACTTTTTCATTAGCATTACACAATTGTTCAATCAACTAAGATACCTTCAGAGTTACTAGAAGGAAAGAGTAGAACGTCTACTATTAAGCGCCGTTCCGTTGACAACTTTAGATGTGTTCTGTAGTTGAAATCAGTAAAGAACTTCTTGAATGCTAAACTGATCGCTCTGCAAAATAAACGTTCTGTTTCATCACTGGTTTCATTGGACAGTACCATGTCACTCTGTCTGAATTCATCATTCATCTGACGACATGTTTCATTTAGGAATTTCTCAATTTCTTTTGCAGTTGTCTGTTCTATTCCTACTATCTTTGCTGTTATATTTATGGTCTTTGGTCTCCCATCTACATTAGAAAAAAAAGTAAACGCAGACAGAAATAATACCAATAGTAAGCTTGAGGGTAGTTGTCTTCAATTTTTGAGTTTGGTTTCCAAATCTTGATGGAACTAAAAAATCTTTTATTGTGTTTAGTTAACATTTTGTGTACGTTTCTTTACGAGTAGCATTTAAATTGTGATGAAAGTTATGCCAGTATCTGCTTACAACTTTTCCATTCAAAGTTATTTATAGAAATTAGTAATTTGTCATGTGTAGTACGCTCTATAAAACATTTTGAACTAGAAATGCGTGATATTCCGGACTTCCGGGTCTCAAACAGCTGGTTGTTTAGTTTTGTTATCCATAAGTTTTTCTGTTTATTTATCTTTTTGCTCCTTTTTTGTATTGTTTTAGGTTTAACTTGATTCTTTTGCTTTGTCTTTTTTCAGAGAGAAAGAAACTGTTACTTTGGTCCCTTTTTTCAAAACACTTCTTGTGATAAAAATATACCTCCATGTAAAACTTCTGAAAAGTATTCATTGATCTGTTTGCCATAATAAAGCCGGATAAAAACGCCATTCGTCTCACACGTTGAGAGCATTTCATCTGCAAAATGAAATTATTATCATTATTAGCCAAATAACAAGTGTATATTTATAATATAGTTTCATTGCCTTCAAATAAGGGGAAAATGTCAAGAATGAACTTAATATTCCACCATGAATAATACTCAGTTATATTTGAATTATTTAATACATAATGAGACTTTTAAGAGATAACAGTCTAAATGTTTCTATTAAATTTAGAAAAGAGTAATATTGCAAAAGTTCTACAATTGTAAATCAAAAAAGTTCAAAACAATTAAACGATATGGCTTTACTGATTGAGGTACAAATAATATTACAAATCAGTACATTTTTTTCTGCAACGTTGCTGATACCAACCAAAGTCTAACACGTTGAGCTGAGGTCTTTCGTAATATTCCATCTCAATATTTGTTATACAGTGTTTTAGAAATTTAAAGTGTAAAAATCAAAAAGTTCAGTATATATTTTTTACTGCGATGAAGTCACTTACATTTCAATTCTTCTATTTTCATTCCCTCCGTTGAATATCTTTCCTCTAATAACTTGCTCATTTTCATTTCTAGAAGTGTATTAATTCTCTGGGTATAAACTTTTCCTTCTTTTTTATTCAAAAAATCATCTAACCGATCTATTACGTCTAAAATTTCTTTTCTAATATCTGAGTCTTCCTCTTCAGATATTTGAGCATTAGCGCGATGAAATACATGATTCCGAATCAACATCAAGCGTTCAACGTCCCCTCGAACTGATATGTTGGCTGCATTTCCTTGACATGGTTTTCCGGGATGTAAAAATTCCTGAAGAATTTTGCAAAGAAGTCCAAAACCGCATTTTCTGTACCCATCAGTCAATAAAGTTTCTTTTTCTACCTTATCGTTGGCGAGATGAATTGTCAATTTTTCTATTATCGCATATGCTTCATTTGGGTGGATTTGAATTTCAGTAACGACACTCTTCAAAATATCTTTGAAAACATCAATTGCAACGAACGACATTCTGGCATAACGTTTTCTGTTCATAATTTCAATCGTATCAAATACTTGAATTGCGGAAATAAGACTTACGTCAACCAAGTCATTTTCTGTAGTCTCATCAACAACATTTTCGTTCATTTCAATAGACAAAGCACATATATTACTATCGTCTGTTATACTCCCAGATGTGTTCAGCTCCAGATTCAACTTCATCGTAAGACCATTTTGTTCACAGGAAGGCTCTTTGAAAAAAAGAAGTGTTAAAGAGTGTTAGTATACTATCAAATTGAATAGTTATATAAGTTATCTAGATTTTTTAAGCTGTAGTTATGTATACAAAAAAATAATAAAGGAAAATCCAAGGGAATAAAGAAAATCGTACGTTGGAGAAGTGTGGACATGACCATGAACAAGAGAAAGAAAAACTAGAACATGCAGATACCTCACAAAATACACGCACAGAGACCTTGTAGCATTCATTTTCCGTATATGTTGCATCCTTACATTTCTCAATGATTTCGATTTTAACGTTACTATTATAAGCCGTTAGTTCTATGGCTTACTTGTAGAGAGGAATCCGCTGTCAACTAAATCCTAGTATAGGAAACATGAGCTTAGTAATGATCGTTTTAATTAGGGCAGATTTATTACATATGCAAGAGCTGTTGGAATGATGCTTACGAGAACAATTTTTGAAGGAAAAATGAAATCAATGAATGAGCTGCAAACTAACCGTTCTAATAAGTCTTGTTTGATTTGAGTCGACATATTTCGATGTAGAAACTAGATTTCAAAATAAGACAATAAAGGATAAAGGACATCTTTTATTTCATTTTTAAACCAGCAGTATGTTTTAAGGGACTACACTCCAGTTTTTTTATATTCTTGTGAACTGTCGATTTTTAAAGATCAGATAAGTAGGGACCACACACATCCATCTACCAGGCAAAACAGTACTGTGTAGTTGCTTTTATCAATTTTTCCTGGGGGTCGAAAATCTTTAGTATTTCGTATTGATAATTCAAAAAGAGAAAAGATGATACCACAGCTAAAGGCAGAATAAGCATGAGAGAGAAAGAAGTTAAAACAATAATGTTGAATACTTACTTTTGAACAAATTACTGTAATGTCAAGTTAAATGAGTCTTATGTAGACGAAACGCATATCTGGCGTACTAAATTATAATCCTGGTACCTTTGATAACTATTGACAACATCAAACGTTAAAAACAGATAAAAATTAGGTGCGAGGACGTGAATTGCAAATAGTTCTCTGCAAACGTTCTTTCAAATTAAATTTAGTTTTGTAATTATTAGAAACAGATATTATTAACGTATATAATGAGTGTGAAATAGTTCTCTGCAAACGTTCTTTCAAATTAAATTTAGTTTTGTAATTATTAGAAACAGATATTATTAACGTATATAATGAGTGTGAAATACCTTCAAAATTGTCGTCCGTGAAAATTAGAACATCTACATATGCCATACGTTTGCTTTCTTTTGTTGCCAAATTCCAGTTATCTATGAATTTAACCAAAAGGCGTTTTAAAATCATCTCTATTGAATTGACAATGAAATTTTCCTTTTGAACATCACCAATGCGCAGAGTGAGATCCCTTTTTATTGCTTCCTTGTATTCATCGTTGATATCATGGCAAATATTTTGAATATCGTCGGACATTTTTTGAACTTTTTCTTTTTTCAAGCCAATTAGTTTCACTGCTAAGCTGCTGTTCCTCGGCCTGAAATCTGTAATTGAAAATGCAATAAAAATGTATATGTTATGGTAAAATTAAAAATTAGTATGAATAGAATATAAATCTGACTTTCTACTTGAGATTATTTCAATAATTTGAAAGGTACGGCTTTTTTATCTAGATTTGTCATATCAGTAATTCTTTCGCCCCTCTATCAGTGTGTTCATTGTGTTGTGCAAGTAACAAGAAGTATACGAATGCTTCAGTAGTCGAGTGAATCAATCTGGCCATTTCATGTTGCATGTGCAGGATAAAACTTCAAAAGATGTTAAGAGATTGTAGAAATCTATAAAATAAATATATATAGTACTTAAGTAAAAAAATCCAGGAAAAACAAACAAAGTAAACAATATGAAACACAAACAAAATTTAATGTATTGAATGCATGCATATCGCATGTGATTAGAAATATTACGTAGTCCAAAGGAAGACCCGTTATGTTACTGGTGAATTAGTCCTGAAACAATGAAAGCACCTGTACAACTATCGAATAAGAAGAAAAAAATACATCTACAAGTAAAATAACAAAAATACCGAACCACGATTCAAAATTCCATAACAGAATGACAAAACCAATGGCTTAACACATGACAAACGAATGGATAACAACTGACATATTACTGACTTGGTCCAGGTATTTTTCTTATTTAGAAAATGCTGGATTAAACCTGTTTTTAACTAGCTAAATCTCTCACTTATATGACAGTTGCATAAAATTCCTTTATATAAACAACAATGTGTAAAAAAAACCACAAAAGGTAAAAATGTCAAAAATAATGGTACAGCAGTCAACATTGTAATTTATACTTATGACCTTGCAAAAAACAAATGTAGGAACAAAGTAAAACAAAAGGCATATAGACAAAGCACATTAGTAATTATGAAAGACAAGAATACACAAAATTACCATATCACAATAATACAATGTCGGGATGCATAAGTACCGAACAATAGAAAATGGATATTGCCAAAAATAGACTGTAAAAGTAATACTTTACAATGACAAAGTAAAAATAATATAACACATAATTAAGATTAAAAACAACGTCAGTACTTAGAAACTAAACTTCAAGATCATCGTGCATTATTTGTGAAGTTGATACGGAATATCTATCAAAAAGGTCTTCGTATCTTTCGATGAACGTTTCTTTTTTTAAAGTTATGATAAATAGAGTTGTTTAGACTGGAATATATGGAAATGATTTCACTCATTACGGACTGCTGGTTTGGTAGCTCCCAAGTTCGAAACAACCTAATTTATTTACTCTGCTAGCACACCTTTAGGGCACAGGACGTTTGCTGTAACGAGATAGGACATTTGCGCTCCAACCACGATAAGACACTTGTGCTCTAAACATTCGCGCTTTAAATTCTGATACACCTGTATTAAATTAACGGGACATTTGTGCTTTTTAACTTAAATAGTCTACCTGTAATTTTAATGACTTTTTAACACTAAATAATCATAATAAATTCAACTTATATCCGTGGATAATAAGTTCACATTGTCACAGTCTTGAACATGGAGTTTAAGGTTATATATGGATCAAAGGGAAAACAATGTATGTGTCTCGATCGAAATAGTCGGTTAATTACACTAAAGTTCGTTATATTGATGGACAGGGAACTCAGTCAAGATATTTGAAAGATATATAGAAAATTTATTTGAAAGGCTTACGAACGAAAACTGACATGTGATGACTACATACCGCGTTTTTAAGTCTTTAGAATGTTTACATTTAGCTATTTATATAACGACATCAAGGTGCTATGAAATAACTTTTAAACACGAATGTGCTATAAAATGACTAGTAATCTATTAACAATAATAAAAGTTATGATTTTAACTCTGTCAGGTCAAACATTCTCGTCCTAAGCCCGGATGAAATAAGAAGCAACTATTGTAAATGCGGAAATGTCCTATATCAAAACGCTAGTGTTTTACATGAAAAGCGCAAAGGTCCTACATTTAAAGCGCAAATGTCATATATAAAAAGCGAAAATGTACTATAAATTGACGCGCAAATGTTCTATAAATTGAAGTGTAAATGCCAATTTAAAAAAGCGCTAAGTTCTATGAGAAGCACAAACGTCCCGCGTCGCACCTTTAGCATATTAATTACAAAAAAAAGATTGTTATATAATTTTTTATAAACATTTTCATGATATCGATGAAGTGCAATTTAAATCTTGTAGGATTGAAATTGCTTTTTAATACCTTATAATTCAACATCTGAACTTCAGTTTTCTACAGCAGATTGCTAAGATTTCTGACCAATTACTCAGTTTGGTTCAATAATGAATTTTGAATTTACTGCGGTGGAGAACATCACATGCAGTCAATTCATAGAAAGAGTTAGTATACCTGCATGATAATCTTCGTCAATGTAAGCGTTAAGCTTATTTCCACCATAAATTCGAATTCGAACGTTATCTTGTACCATTGACTGCAATACTACAAACGCAAAGAATAACATTGCCAAATAATCTTTACAACATTCAATTACATTACTGTATGCCTGTATTCACCAATTTCACAGTTGCTACCACGGACAAATAACGGAATTAAAAATTGCAGACCGATGATATTGTAAATAGTCAACTTTATTGTTCATAAAATGAGATCAAGGGGAAAAAACATTTTTGAAAAATAGTGGTTTGTAGTTATTTTCGTTTCGTTTCATTTTATTTCAATTTTAGAATTAGGTTTAAACTTTTAACTATCCCCGTTTTAAATAAGCATATTAAAACGGTAGAAAGCTTGCTTTTTACTAACTATAGATGTGTCTGCGACATTTATGCCCATCAGTGCATCTGTATACACATAGAGGCAACAGTAATTTACCAATGTTCAAATCTCGGAAATCGATTTGGAAGAGACAAATTAAGATAATAAACAATAACCGAGGGAAAAGCTTGAACTTCAAAAGAGCGGCACCTGTTGCGTCGATGGGATAATGTCTCCTGCTATGTATGCATCTCCTAAACGGGGATACTTATTTATACTCAGTAAAAATGTCACATTCTGGAATAGGACATAATCGGTAAAAACACAGATCAGCCGAGTAAGCTGATGCAAAAAGATCCTATTAGAACCGTTTATGTGTAAAGGGCACAAACATTCAATCTTTCTGAATAGTATGAACATGCACGAGCGTAGCGTATAAATTGAGATATTGGAGAACAGTAATATTGAGCACTAGTTGTGTTACTGCTGAGAAGTTAACAATTGGAATGATGAAATCGTCACGCTTATCATAAATACTAGTTTGAAGTCGTCAATTTATTTCAATACCGAGGAAAAGACCAAAATATGAAGCAGAATTTTTCTTTTTTTAGGACCTATATAATCGGAAAGAAAAGCAAAAGAGCAGCTCTTAAAATCTAACGATAGTAAAAGGACGAGAAGTCATTCCCGAAATAAATATTAGTCTTCCGAATTTCTAATTGATCAATTTGTATATTCACCAATGACAATGTTTTCCATATCAAAATGTAAAAGGAGTAAGTTCGGTAAGTGCCATATTTGGCCCCAATTATAAAGTTCATGGTTACAAGACAATAATTGTTTTAAGTTGCCTTAAAGACATGTGAAAAAGTTAAACAGAGCTGTTTTTGTCAAAGTTTAATTCTAACACAACGATTTTTACATTCCAAAACGGTCAAGATAAGGGATTTTGGTGAAATTTGACAAAATCAGCGGGATTTCAACCAAATAAAGGACAGGAAACATAGAGCGCAGGCGTCGACAAGCTTAATATTCAAATAAGACATGTTAAATGTCTTCACAAACATTATTTTAAAAGATCTTTGTTGTCGACGTATGCGTTCTATGTTTCCTGTCAAATAATCTTTGGAAATTTACCCATTTTCATTGATTTTTTCGTGAAAAATCAATATGAGTACAACTTGTGACGTCATAATGAAACGCAGAAACGTAAAATTTTAAACAAAATGGCTTATATCCTATCTAGTCAATGTATTAGCTATAATTTATCGTGATATTGGTCAATAAATCCGAATTTGAAATTTACGCTAAAAAAGTGGGCCATTTTAGGACCTTATCGAACATACTCCTCTTTGATTTGTAATTTATCAATGATTAATAAATGCATTTTACAATTTTCTAGAAATAGTCTGTAATCTACAGTTTAAACATTATGATTACATCTTAATTCCTCTACTTTCTCTCCTGCCTTGACATATTCATTTTGTTCGTTTTCACTCATGTTTGCTTCTGAAAGTCTTTTGATTTTCATAGCAAAGCTATTTTGTTGTTTTCTGTTCAAAAAGACATCTATATGTTCTACCACTTCTTGTATTTCCTTTAAGATTTTCCAGTATTCATCTTCTGAAAGTTCTTCTTTTGTTCTTTGAAATATGTGATTCCTAATCGAATTCATATGCTCAATGTCGTTGATAATCGAGACACCCAATGCATCTTGACTAAGGACACAATCTGTCTTTTTAGAATGCAGAAATAGTCTCAGTATCTTAAAAAGAAGATCAGTGTCACATTTCTTGTATCCATCTGTCAATAATGTTTTAGATATTTCCCTTTGTCTATCTGTCAGATCAGGTGTGATATTGGCAAGTATTTCATAAGCTAATGTTGAAGGAATATGTGCCTTGTCTACAATATATTTCAATATTTCTTTGAAGACGTTGGTTGAAATTTTTGAAATTTTAGCAAATCGTTTTTTTTTCTCTGATGCTTTCGAATCCATGTTTGGGTTATTTGAAGCCATGTTTCTGAAGAAGAAGATAACATTTCACATATTTTTAAATGATAATAAAAGCAATTTTCGAAATGCGCACAAATATAAACTATAGGAAAACAATATGAAAGCAGATTCTCGCTCATATCGTATGTTGGCTATTACGTTATTATATATAGGAAGATTAAAATTTCGATTCGTGGATTTTTGGCGTTTAAATCTCTACAAATATTTAGATTGAATAATTGAACACATTAAGCAGTCAATACGTCATGGTTAAAAAAACAAATACGAACAGACAAACAACAGTACACAAAAAACAACATAGAAATCCAAAGACTACTGAGCAACATGAACCCCTGAAAAAAATGTGGTTGATATCAGATGATCCGGAATGGTAAGCAGATCATGCTCCACATAAGTAATAAAAATAAAAGAATCCTATTCAGCAAAACTACAATAAAAAAAAGTCCATACACGTCTTTGTCAGTTTTTAAGAAGCATTTGTTTAAGTTGCACTTAAAACATTTCACAAAAACAATTTGTGAGCAATGACGTTAGGTTGCACACATGCATCTTTTAAAAAAGGTAACAATACTGATTTAAAAATGTTTTTCTCGAAGATGTATTCCAATAAATTCCATATTCCATGTGTATTAAATTGTACGGAAAGATGACAAGGTCCTTTCAGATATACACATCTGTATTTTGAAGTCGGAAAAAGTATCTTGAAAAAAGTTACAATATTATGGTTATCAAAAAGAAGTTATTAGTGTACGCCTTTTACATTTTGGCGTGTTTGAAACTCTTCTTTTCACATCATAACTTCATCTCGCCTCAGATTTCATTATTTTTTTAATTTCACACTTAATTTTTATTTCAGTGGTTTTGAAAATTCCTCATTTGAGAACTAAATATATGAGTGTAGTGAAATGACCAAGTAATTAACGGTGCATTTGATGGATTTTTTATTCCCTTAAAACTGGTTGTCAATAAAATCTTCCAGAATTTGATAACAAAATATGTAAAAATTTAAGATACCAGATCGTGTTCATTTTTTATCAAAACCTTTTCCAACATTATATGCGTATTCAAAGAGCAACAAAATATCCTGGATTCTAAGCTGCCCTCTGTCATCCTTCAATTCATTAGGTCGAGATAGGTTCAGATAGGTTGATTATGTAGAGTAATGCAATTTCATTGGTTATATCTAATAAATGTTGTTAATACGATTTTAAACAATTCAGAAAATAATTAGATGAGCCATATTTTATGAATTAAAAATGTTTTCCAGTCCTTACCAGACATGTTTTCAATGATAGAATTGTTCTTTTTCGTAAATAAGGAGATTATGAGAACTCAAGACCTCATATGTATTGGAGTAAATTTCAAATATATGTTTTCGATTACAACTCCTGGGAAATGAATGCAACATATTAGCTTGAGCACCTCTGAATCTTTTTACTTATACCATATTGTAAATATTGCAGGTTATTTTACTTATTCTATTGGTTCCTTCTTATGATGTGCACAAACGCAATACACATTTAATATGGCCGTTTTTGCTGTGATATCAACACAGATATCAATGAACGTATCATTTTCATTACTGGAGATCATAATAACAAGTGTACAGATATGATGAATTGTTAAAAGATCTAATAATTGTAATGCAGACATAGGAATTCAATGTAGAAGTGGGTCTCACTAACGGAAATTAAACCTAGTTTTTAGTGATATCATCTAATAAACAAATTAATTCAACAAAGTCTTTTGCATATATCTTTATGGCTTAATACACTTACTGATAAATCCTTTTATCATTTTGTTGTAAACTTGTTTTTAATTACTGCGAGCAGTATTTAATACTTGATTATTTCGATTTAATTCGAGTTAGATGCGCAGTAGTTTTCATAAGTCAAGTCTGTTTGCTCTCTGGGCAAAATGATTATGGACGTAGCTGTTCAATTTTCCAATTATTGTCCAGACTGTTCAGTTATTTGTTTGCACATCGTGTAGAAATTTGTCAGCTATTGAACTAAGACTTTAAATCTCTTCATGCTTTTGTGTCATTGTTGCGGTCTTGCTCAATAAACGTAAAACCCACCTATCGTAATTTTTATAGGTGATATGAAAACGTTTGAGGATGTTTCAGCAATGATTTTTGTAACCGGTACTGTTTTTATCTCGTAATCTCTGGAAATCCGCTGAACACAATTTATTAGAAATAACAAATGATGATTCATAGCCACTTTAAAAACAAAGTGTATTCCTTGCTAAAAATATAAAACTCGAAAACGCTTTATCAAGTCGGAATGAACTCAAAATGTTAAATCACTAGACTGATACGGTCCAGTATTTCTATACCAACGTCTAACAAAAACTTACTAGTATTATTTTGCATTCTAACCAATATAAATTAGTGTCCAGCTCTTATAAGATGTACATTGATCTGTATGAGAACTCAAATTCTCAAGGTATTGGAATTAATATCAAATATTTGTTTTCACACCTGTTGGAATCACAACCGCAGCAATTATTTACATTTTTAAGTGCTTATGAGCACCCCATAATCTTTGTTTTAGTTGTCGTGGACTGGGAGTTTATTTTTTCATTTTAAAAAGTTTATCTTTTCATTGAAAATGCTGTTTACATAGCCTGATTTAGTTGCCAGGGTAAGTAAGATATTAACCAAGTCGGCGTCTCCGGTCTTGTATCTTTTGGAGTTCATGCTATTCCCTACAAATTTGTTTTTTTATCATGCTTTGTCTCTTCCAAATCAATGAACGAGATTTTGACATTGGTAAAATGAATATATGTGCGGTATGCGGAATGAATTTGAAAGATTGTGCATTAATTTCATAATAGGGATTTTGTAAAAGTTGTATAACTATTGCCGTTTAAAGGGGGACGAAAGATATAAGAGGAACAGTCAAACTCATAAATCGAAAATAAACTGACAACGCCATGGCTAAAAGTGAAAAAGACAGACAAATAATAGTACACAAGAAACAACATATGAAACTAAAGACTTAAGAAACACGAATCCCACCAAAAGCTGGGAACCAGTTTGGTGGTTAGCATAAAGGCTAATTGCACGGGTTTTTAGTTGTCGGGGACTGGGTAGTGACCACACAAACACACGTTATAAATATAGGTAGAAGTTTGTATTTTTAAACAAAAAAATATTTGTATTGAAGTTTTTATATACAGTACAGTGTAAAAATGTGTTGTATTTATTTTGTAGATTATTTTGTTGCAGAACGTGAAATTGTTCAAGATTCTACCATGTAGTTTATTTTGTGTTGGGTTGATGTACTTTATTATTGTAGCTTGATGGACTTTAAAGCCATATACAAAGAATTTGTATTAAAGGAATAAAATTTGAGGTGGTCACTGCGCCATTCAGAATTTAAACTTGTGTTTGATCTCTTGCGTTTAGACAGTTAAGGCTAATGTTGAAGTTTACATAATTACATGTGCTCAATTATGCACACATGTGTTCAAAATAGATTGAAATTGTTAGCACATACATATTTTACGTTTTTTGTGAAAGGGGCACAATCAAATTCACCATTAATGTTTATTAGCTGAATTTTACAATACTTGATGCCAAAAGCGAATTATTATCTAACTATTTCACTTTCATTAATGACTAACAAAAACAATCGTACTATATATTGTTTATATATTCGGAGCTAGTGCTCATTTAAACAAAGTGTATAACAACATGCCTACTTTTATTTTTTTCTAATATATATTATAATACAAATTAATTCAACATATACTGTAAAATATTTCTATATGGCTCAATACAATAACTGGTTGCATGCAACAGTAGTTTCATACAGTTATAACTTTAATCAACATTACTTTATTATTTTCATTGGTTATACAAAAACGTTTTAATAATTATTTTGTATAATGAACTATTTTTTTCTTACTTTCATTGGAATATCCAAAAGTTACAGTGCGTTGGATACCAAGCAACATTGTCAACAAGATATCTTGTTTATAACAAGAAAACTATTTATCAAGTTGGCATGAACTCAAAAAAATATTTTTGAAGTAATATATGGGCTATTATTTTAAACACACATTAAAATGCCCATCATTTTTTTTTTTTTAATCTTTTACAACTCTATCATCGTAATTTTTACAGGGATATATATAAATGAACATATATTGTATATAATTTGAAATAATTACTTTAAAATAAATAACTTTAAATATTTTTTCAAGATGTTGAAGAAATCAATGCCATACAATTAACTAGATGAAGTACAACTCGCCGATTGGTTTTCTTAACTTGTAAATCTGTTAGAAAAAAAAGAAACACGTTTATTAGTGTTTTAGTAAGCAACAGGGGCATAAAATTAAATATAGAATACTTAAGAATAAACATTACATTATGCATTTTAAGATTAAGGTATCATTATAAACATATTATATGCACAAGTACATAAGAAAAAAATTATGGTATATATATAAAGATAAGATAAAAACAATCATGTACATGATAACAAAAGAACAAAGTACACGAAAGTAAACAGCTTTATGTCACCGTGCAGTGGCAAACTCCACATCGTAAAGTTAATTATTTAAGGCCCCTGGAACAAAATGTAAAACAATTCCAATGGAAAAGCAATTGTCTACTGTGGATTCATTACCGTTCGTTGGATACCAAGTTTCGTGGATTTTGTGGTTATAGGTGACCAACCAAATTCAATGTTTAGCGAAAGACAAATTTCGTTGAAACTTGAATGCAGACTTCTACAAAACCACGAAATCAAATATCCACGAACATGTATCTTTCCCTTAATCAACGACAATTGGTACCCACGAAATAAAAAGAATATACAGTAATTTAATATAATAACAATAGAAAATCAAAGAGCTGATAGCTCTGAGGTGGAAGAAGGTGAATAAAAGGTTACCTGAATTACCATAAAAGCAGCCCCACTAACCCAGGCTGCTTTGTTCCAATATCGTTATGACGTAATTTATTTTTCTTCAAACAAGAATGTGTCATAAGTACATAGATTTCCCATCTGCACAATCATTTTCTATGTTCAGTGGACTGTGAAAATTAGGTAAAATCTTTAATTTGGCAGTAAAATTAGAAAGATCATATCACAAGGAACACATGTGTACTAGTTTCAAGTTGATTGGATTTCAACTTCATCAAAAACTACCTCGACCATAAACTTTCACCTGAAGCAGGACGGACAGACAGACCAGAAAACATAACGCCCATAAATGGGGCATAAAAATAGTAAGACTTTTTACATACCCGCCAACTTTTGAAAGTTCCCATGGGGGTTTTTAGTGCGCGACAACAATCTTAAAGGTTACAATTTTTAGCGAAGTATTTTGAACAATCTGGATTGTCTAGAAAAAGTGTCATATTTGTATGATGAACTTACATGCCTTTTTCTTAAGTCTATTTGCATGATTCTAGTTTTATTGAAGCGGTAGAAAAGATGAACATGTAGCTAGCAGACCAGGGTTTATTTTCTTGTGTAAGAATATTAGATGCTTGTTGAAATTTTCAATTTTGAATTATGCACAAAGATGGACCTTTAACAGGTTGGGATCATCTCTTTAAATGAGGCGTAACCCTCATTGGAAGAACATTACAACCCACTGTAAAAAATGAGCACCTTTATATTCATATTATGTTATGAATTTCCCCAAGAACTATGCATCTATCAAGTATAAAATGGTCAAAACATGTCAACAGAATTTTGTGATGTTTTTTAACTTCTATCTTCTTTATTAATTTGACCCCTGAGCCTCATTTAGAAAAGTTGTTCCAAATATAATTTAAACAGTAAAATGACCCCTAGTTTTAGGGACAGTTCCTCATTTTAGGGACACCACTCATAACGGGGGGGGGGGGGGGGGGGGTGTCCAAACCTGTGTGTTGGTCTTTGTTGAATACAAAAATAAAATATGTTACAACAAGTATTATGTCAATAAATAAGTGAAAAAAATACTATTCATTATCTTTATGGTAGTACTTGGTAGTACTGCATCATTGAATTTTGTCAATCATCCATGCTTTTATCCTAAAAGCTGTGTAAGAACGATTGCAGATGAAAATTCCGAGCCATTTTACAACTAGATGAAAACAACACAAGTTCAAAATCTAGCATGTTAGAATAATCTTCAGAGAAAACGTTTTTGATTGGCTTATTAATTGATCATGAGAAACACAGAATTTGATTGGCTGAACACGATTGTCTAACCTTTATATAGGAACAGATGATTTTCACTAAAATCGTGTTTAAGAGTTTTTTAACGATACCCTTAATATCAATATTTTTTAATAAACGCAAGGACGTATTATAAAACGTCCTTAGTAAGAGTAAAGAGAATGAACACAGGGCGAACGTACTAAACGGGCGAAAGAACTCAGAACGAACAGACAAAGGGCGAACATGTAAACAGGGCGAGTTGTCCCGTTACCAAATTCTTGCATGCGTACTTCAAATATCTATAGAAAAAACATCCGGTTAGAAGTAAACAAATAACGTTCATGTAGTTGAGATGAAATCTATAAATAATTTACATAAAAGGGTACATATTTACGATAGTGATTATTTTTCAATATCATTTACAAATTAAATGATTCAGATGCTTAATCATGTGTAAAAATCGGTGTCAGGAATCAGAAGTTGTTATGAAATTGTAATACACAGAAACGAATGCGGCATACGGAGGCTCAATGAATTTAAGGTGTCAGACCACCAATTACTCCCTTCAATTTAGAACGTATGTGAAAGTAGCCCTACTCTGACACAAAATAGTGCTTTTGATGTCCTTGTTTACTTAAACTAACCAACAAATTTGCAGAAATGAAACTTTTGGTGAAAGAGAAATATATCTAGATCATTTTGAGCCAAAATTTACTTGTCTATGAGTTTGCATTTAAAATTGAGGATTAATGCGCTCCATAGTATCCTAATTTTAGATTTCCAGAAAACCAGGTGTTTTTTTTTTTAGTACCTCCGTTTGAAGGTCAGTTATTTTGTTAGAAGGCTTTAAAGGTATGGTGAAAATTGGCATGTAGAAAGCTGATACATGTACAATTAAGGATATACCTGGTTTCTATGAAGTTAAACTTAAGGTAAAATATTTAGAAAGCTGTGAAAATTGCAAAATTTGGTTGAACAGATAGGGATTTTTAATTGGTGGTCTGACACCTTAAAGTCGGCACCATTGGCCTTCAGAAGACTTGAAGTCTTCTTCCACCAAAAAAAAATAGTATCATGTTAACCAATGACAACAGCTGGACTCATAAAAGCTCCTGCTTTTATATAGACAAATGTAGAGTTCTAAAATGAAAATACAGTGGTGCGGCAGAACAACATAAGCACAAGTTACATGGGCCATTCTTTTTTTAAAACTCGCAGAATATTTGGTGTGCGATTATTTTTTGGTATTAGGAGGATGTTTGTTAGTCCCTTAGGTATGTTCTTATTTTCTGTTAATTGTTTTAATTGTATGTATAGATGTGTTTTGCGTGAAAATATTTATTATATTTTTGAACAAACATGACAAAAACTTCATTTTGACAAATTATCAAAAAAGTCTATCAATTTTACTAAGACGCCACAGTCACCTGAAATTTACTTTCTAATAATATATTCAACCGGATTTAACTGTTGATCAAAAATTTACTTGTTTTAATTTCTTTGAGACATTCCGGATCTTCTGAGTTTAAGTTGACTTATAAACTGTTATTTAAATAAGTTGTGCCAAACAGATATACAAAAATAACTGTTTAAATATTCAAACTACCGGATATGAATGCCGAATTTGTTTATCAAATTTATATTTATTTAATTTATTACACATTCTGAACATTTTTTCATGTTCTTAGGGGCATACCAATGTAATTTCTGATTGCAAATTGAAAAATAATCAATTTTTCATCGTTGTGACTATCTATTGAAATTTGTCTTTTTCATTTTTATCGATCTGAAATAATTCTGTATCGCGCAGAAGAAAGTATATTGCTTCTAAAAATACCTATATAGCTTTGAGGATTGAAATGTCAGCTCAACCCAATCTTACAATAGAACAACTTTATTTGGCATTACATGCCATTAACTTTGTGAAAAACATATTATTGTCATTGTGACAAATATAGGTACAAGGGTACTTAAATTAAATCCTGTATTCTAACTTAAACCAGATCTTTTGTAGAAATCTGTGACTGTTTCAAACAAGGCTCATTAAAGATATCAGGCTTATAATTGTGTAAGCCAAACGTGCGATTAGTCCACCAGATATGCCCGAATAAAACAAGGAAAAGGCCAAATAAATTCACAAAATATAGAGCGTTAGAAACACAAAATTATATAAAATTTACACACAGAAGTCCCCCTGAAATTATTTCCATTTTTTTCTCGTTCATTTTGCAAAAGAGTGGAAAATCCCTTTGTATTATGGTACAAGGTGGATAATGTTGTTATGGACAAAATGTATATTAGCAGAGACAGCAGCCAAGCGGTAATTTTGCAAATACAGATATAGGAATTCAATTCAATAGTGGATTCCACTCTGAGAAATTAGAACGAGTGTACACACCAATATAGAAATAAGAAGATATGGTATAATTGCCAAAAAAAAAACAACTCTCCACCAGAGATCGAATAGCATAGAAGTTAACAACTATAGGTCACCGAACAATTAGCAAAAACTTCCTCTCTTTGTTCTTGTTTAAACACGGCTTGGAATTATACTAAGCAAATGCTAGATTTTTTTCCAGTTGTAGCTGTTGTTTCTGTAATTGCATATAAAATACCTTAGCTTATTTTTAGTAATTGTGTGAATAATTAAATGAAATATTATTTAAATTTAGTATTGAGTTACCGGTAGAGTAGTCTTTATAAGTTAATCATTTGTTTGTTCGGAGTGAAATATAGTTATTAACGTATTTAACACGTGTGATTAGACTTTCAAATAAATTGTTGACAAATTATGTAGACAATTTGTTTAATGTTAACCTGTCATTTTTGTAGTCGTTGTGGTATTGTCCTTTAGATTTAAATCCCACATTAATTTATTATTTTCATCGGTTCTATAAAAAAAAACTTCATTGAAAATTGCCCTATAATTTAGATTGCATTAGAGATAACAATGCGGATTCATAGCAACATTGTAAACAAAATGTAGTGCTTGCTTATAATAAAAAGAATAATTATCAATTTGGCATGAACTCAAAACTAATATTCCCTAGCGTAATATGGTCTTATTTTTCTAATAACACATTCCGCATTTGAATGCATATAAATTGTGTTTTACTAGTAATAAATATCATATTTGAGTTTCTTCATACAGAAGAGATAGCGGGAAAAGGGAGCAAAATTGTCATAATTATATTTACATTGAATTTTTACAGCTTTCACAAATCTGTTAACGTTTTTCTGTCATTAATATATATACACATGTATGTAAATGTTGTACATGGAAATAGATTGAAATCTCAACTTTGAAATGAATGATTTAAAAAGTGTTTTTTTTTTCTTGATGTTGGTTTTTGAAAAATACACACATTCCCCCACCCACTCCACCCTTTGTGATATCTTATATTCAGTTAAGAAGTCGTTTTAAAGCTTTCTTTGTTTCTTGTTGTTTGTCTTAAATTTAATGTATTTTATTTCTGCGGAGTCTGGTGTTGGCTGTTGATATTGGATTTGTAAATTTAACAGTGCAGTATCAATGATGGTTTATCCCGTTATAATGAGTACTGTGTTGATTTGGTTTGTATGGTAATATAAAAAGTATTTGACTTGTTTGATTTTAACAATGATAATGATAATATACTTTTAATATTTGGGAACACTCAGACACATATTTATGTGTGCAAAAACAGGCAAATGCATAGTCATAAGTATGATTACTTCAAAACAATTCTAACATCTAACAATAGTTAACCAATACTGTATAAAAGTATCTTGTCATCATATATGAGTATTTTCGATTATGTCGATTCAAAATGCAATTATTTGATGTATTCTAATGTACTTTTGCTCCTCTCTTATAATTTCTTGTGGTGACTGCTAATTAATGAGCTCTACTAAATTTAACTGATCAGTTCGTTTGGAATCATCTTGTACCAAACAGAAAAACAAACAATAACATTTACTAAATAGTTAAATGTATTTTCTAATGATATCTGCAACCGGATATAATTGTATATCTGTTTTTCAAAATATTTACTTAATATAATTTATTTGAGGCATTGCGGATCTCTCTGAGTTATAGTTGACTGATTAAATTTTATTAAAACCAGTTGTGCCAAACAAATTTGTATGTTTAATTTTTAATGCTGGAGATATTTCACCTTAAATATTCAAACTACCGGATATGAATGTTGAATTTGTTTGTCAAATATAGACTGATTTAATTACGCATTCTATGCCCTTTTTAATGTTTTTTTTTGGGGTATGACAATGTAATTCCCGATTTCAAATTGAAAAAATAATAAAATTCTTCATCAATGTGACTATTGATTAATATTTAAGAGATAACTGTATTGTAGTTGAAGCTTTATGACGTCCATCGGTAGTTTTACTGTCGCAAATTTAGTTTACCTGGCGCTTTAAAGCTTCAAATACATTACAGTTATCTCTATTCTAATGCAAAACAAGTTCATAATTAAATTTCAATCATTATTTCAGTGAAAAATCTTCATTAAAGAAAATTCCGCGAAAGATGCTATCTTCTTTGGTCCCTACACTAGGTGACGTCATATGTATGCTTCCGGTGTCAAACATAAACACCGGGCGTTTTTTTGGCTTCTGTGCCGCTTCAGAATGTAATAAAATTTGATAAAAAGAAGATTTTTAGGTGCAACATGTGAGTTTTTTGGCTTATTATTGTAGCAATTACATGTCAATATATTCAGCAATTCAAAATGTCGGCTTCTTTAGTTACAGACAAGGATATAGAGAATTTTACGCTAACTGTCATCCAATCAGAACCATTGATACAAAATAATTGCATTAGAATTGTCTATTTCATTTTTAGCGCTCTGAAATAATCCTGTTTCACACAGATTAGACTTCTGTGTTGACGTTTAAGTATGTATATTGCTTCTAAATATATCTATATAGTCTTGAGGATTGAAATATAAGCTCGACCAATGCGTTCAATAGAAGTACTTTATTTGACGCCATGCCATTAACATTGTGAAAATATGGACACACAATTGTCCTTGTGGCAAATATAAGTACAATGGTATTTACATTAAATCCTGTATTCTGACCTAAACCGATCTTATAAAAATCTGTGACAGATTTAAAATTTGTAAGCCAAACGCGCATTTGGTCTACAACAGAAACATCAGTGACACACGAATAAAACAAGAAAAAGGTCAATTAAAAAAATAGCGTTAGTTATTTCCCCGTTTCCATTCTCAATTTCATTAGTGATCCAAAATTTTGTAAAATTACATCATATAAGAATGTCACTTTAATATTTGGTGCGTTTTCTAGATTCATCATAATCAAGAAGATAGAATCCATTGTAGTGATGACTCACTGTCAAATTAGCACTTGAAAACCGATAAATTTATCCACATAGTATCATTAAGATCCTTATATGTCAGTTGAATTTTTTAAGACAAATGTATTTAAAACTTTGATCATTTAACGTACTTGTATGCATTTGTTCAACTTCAAACTACTGTCTAATCGGTTGTCGAGGGGAATTTTCGAAAGTTCAAAAATATTTAAAAAAACATAATTATTAAACAAGGGCAGACTAAAAAAAAATTAGAGGTTGAAGTAATCCTAGATAACTCACACAAAAATTTTTCTTGTTTTAACTCGACTTGGAAATAAACTGGTTAAATACTAATTTTTTTCCAGCCTTTGTTTCTGTAAATACAGATAAGTACCTTAGCTTACTTTTAGTAACTGTGTGAATTATTTAATGAAATAATATGAAGATTTAGTATTGAGCTACATGCATTAGTAATTAGGTATAGGAAGAGGTGGTATGAGTGCAAATGAGACAACTCTCCATCCAAATGACAATTTATAAAAGTAAACAATTATAGGTCAATGTTAGGCCTTCAACAATGCATTTTTGTGAAGGGAATTATGGTAACGAACGTATTTAAAACTTGTGATAAGACTTTCAAATAAGTTCTTTCTTGACAAATCATGTAGACAATTTGCTTATTGTTACAAAAGAGTGTTAAACTTGTCATTATTTTAGTCGTCGTGGTGTTGTCCTACAGCTTTAAACCCCACCTTTATATCTTATTTTCATTGATTCTATAAAAACCGTCATTGGAAATCCACGAGTTTTAGTGTATAAGAGATAACAATGCGGATTCATATCAACATTGTAAACAAAATGTATTGCTTGCAAATTTTTTTTCAATTTATTTGGCATGAACTCAAAAATGCGTTATATGGTCTTAATTTTCTTTGCACACATTCTGCATTTGAATGCGTGTTTTATTGTGTTCTACTAGTAATAAAATGTCATATTTTAGTTTTTTCATACAGAAGAGATAGTGGACAGAGGGGACAGAATTGTCAAAATTATATTTACATTTTACTTTTACAGCTTTTACAAATTTGTTATCGGTATTTTGTCATTGATGTATATGTTGCAGACAACATGAGTATTTGGACCGTAGTTGTCTTTGTCTTGTTTTTCGAAACTTTTCAAATATTTAAAACACAAATAAAGAAAACCAAAAACAAGTTAATAGAGAACAAAATTCAAATTGTACATTATACGGTTCAGGTACCATGATAAACATAAAAAAATACGTACTTATTCATCAGAAAAAGAATCAAGATAAGAAGATCACTTGTATGATTACAACTCCCCAAGGGTGACTGGGGAAACGAAATATGGTCACTTGGTCTTCTCCCGACCGGCAGGCAGTAAGACGCTTGCCTAAGTGGGTCGTTCGTTTGGTTGTGCAGGATGTCTCAAGTTCGCAGTCACGTCTGGTCAGAATAGGGACGTTAAATCCGATTCTTCGTGTAAAGAGAGTGCCACTATCTTTGCACGTAAAGAACCCTTGCAACAACTCTTTGAGTGTCCGTAGGTGGCCTGTTGCAAGGCAAAATTTCTGTCTCTATCCAATATACCCTCATTTTCCAGTGACAGTCCAAATTTCCCCGACCATCATCCCGAAGTGCCTCTATAATGACAAGACCTACCTTTATATTTATTGTTTACTTGTTCTCGTCCTGAACATGCATGAAATATTTGCCACTGGAAGTTAAGTAACGAACAGATAATCAATCAATGTATGGTTACAAATAGAACAGAAATTGATCACAGGCCTAAGGAATTGAAACTAAACATTTTTAGGTTTGCAGCCTGCCAAAATGAACAAAATCCAAATAGGAAAGTAAACTTTTATAAGCTCCTGGATGTAAATCAATTCAAAAGGGAAAACTAATGGCTTGATTTAAACTATCAACAACAAACACAAAACAAATACCACGTGAACCAATAATAACAGCTGGACTACAAACTCATGGATTTAAATAGACGAATGAAAAGTTCTCAAAGAAAGACATTGGTGAGACAAAACAACATTAAAACATGTTACATAGGCCATTCTTTGTAAAAACTTGAAGACTTTTTGTTTACGGGTATTGTAACTAGTAGTTGTTTTTTTAGGCGAGAGTATATTTAGGTTGTTTGTTCCTCAGGTATGGTGATGACTACCATTCAGTTTTAACCCCTTCCCCTTTTCACCCTCCTTGTGATATCTTCTTATTTTCCAGTCTTATGTAGACGAAACGCACGTCTGACGTACTAAATCATAATCCTGGTACCTTTGATAACTATTGTTTGCTACCGGACATTTACGGCACTAATGTACAAAATTAACGTATATCTCAAATGAAAGTCAGGCTTTCACATGTTTTCCAGAGTTAGACCTCAAATTTGATGCTTGTAAAACATTTTAAACCAATTCAGCGGCGTACTTATATTTAGACTTTTACGATTATTGTTTTAGAGTTTATTCGGAAAATATTTTAAAAACAAATTCTAATCATTTCTGTCTTAAATTTCATATTTCTTGTTCTTTATATAACTAGAATTTAAAACAAAAAAGAATATATTTAAGTGAAATGAAAACTAAGAGTAGCCAAACAATGACTGGTAGTATACCCGTATAATGAATAATCGGGGTTGTTTTCTTGACAAACATAAAATTACCTTCTTTTTATATATGTTATGTTACTTACCACCAGAAAATAATAATATTATACTAGTATATCAGAGTTCTGGTATTTAATGTCCTACATAATTTTAGTCTATCACTTCACATATCCGCAGCAACAATGACTATATCAGTTAAATTTAAAAACGCGCAATAAAATTTAAAACGAAACTCAATCAGGACTTTCCAAAAAACTTATCTTCATACAAAATCAAATAGACAAAATTTGTCGTATAAAATTTCTGGCTACTGTAAAAAGAAAAAAAATAACACAAATACTCCAAGAAAAATTCAAAACAGAATTAATAACTTTAAAATGTTAACCAAAGAGTGAATGTAATGTTAAGTGTCAGAAAAACTAAGTCAACTTGTAAGTAAAATATGGATAAAAAAGATTTTTTTACAAAATTTACCTCTGGGTACTTAAACAAGATTCTGTCTAATTTTGGTTGAAATACATGATAGTTTAGGTAAGAAAGTTATTAAAATTGCAAAACCTTTATCCACAGATTGAATATCTGTAAAAGTCGCCGACGACGATGACGACGACGACGACGCATATAGGATCGCTATGTCTCGCTTTTGCGACAAAAGTCGCAGGCTCGACAAAAATGTTGAAAATAGGGGTACAACAGTCAATATTGTGAAAATCAACTCACATTATAAAACTTATCAAATAAGAAAGTTCTAGGTTTTTTTTCATGCATCAGTATTTTGAGAATTACATACGTTAATAATGTGTATTTTGGTTATATAACTCAACACGTGTTCTGGCTTTTATACATCCTTGGCTCCAAATTTTTGGTTTGGGCGTTCCGATGAAGGCATATCTAGTGCTAAAGTCATGAAGTGTTCTTTTTATGTTTCAACTGCAAAGTTTTTTGACGACAGAAAAGGAGTTAATATAAATAAAGACTACTTACTCGTTCAATTCAAAACTTTTTATTGGGACATGAAAGGCAACAGTAGTATACCGATGTTCGAAATTCATAAATCAATAGAGAAAAAACAAACTGAGGGAAACGTATCAAATATAAGAGAACAGAACACAACATTAAAATATAACACACACAGAAATGAACTAAAATAAAACAATGGCTATTTTCCTGACTTGGTAAGGTTACATGAAGAAGTTATTATTATTTTTTTTAACGATATGAAGGGTGGATAGAAATACAAAAAATATATTAAACAAAATCAAAGTCATCGTTGGATATTGCAGAGCTAAATAATTCACGTTCGTAACCTTAGAGTTGTTTGAGGTAGAGAAATATTCTCCCCCACCCCAACCCCTGAGGTAATATATATCCTACTCTCAATAAGTCATTTCTCGTTTTGATTTTACAGAAATCATTATAACTAAGATTTGTGGTCGAATAGAAACAACTAAAGCAGAGCAGAACAAAGGTTTGACCAGGCTAAATATATATTAAACTTTTTGAAAAACACATTTTCCAAAAGCATTTGTTTACTTCTTTTTAAATATCTTATGCTACATATCACTAGATAATAGTTTTTAAAAAATCAGATTTCTAGCTGATAATATATGTTCTAATAATTTCTATCACGTCATCAATCGATAATAACATTGACGATATCAGTTACAATTGATTATAACAAATAAAATCAGAAACAAACTCAAACTTAGCTTCCTAAAAATATTTTCTTTTTATAAGTTTAAATTAACCAAATGTCATGAACGTAAATATAGACTCTTTTAAAAATAAAACTTGGCAATCCCCATCATTCTTTTTTATTTAATATTAGTCATTTCAGAATCATATACACATGTTTCTTACTCAGCAGGAACAATAAATGTTAAAAACAGACCTGAAACCAGAAAAAACGATAACAGTTCCTAAATTCAAAGCGAGAATACTATGTTTGCAGTTTAATGAATTTTGTAGTATTTTCTTTATTTTACTATGAAAGAAAGATTTACAAGTTCTATTGAACAGTTGCGTGTTTGCACAATAAGAATATGAAATTCATTTTTTTTCCGGAGCTATTGGTTTGTTTATTACACAATCAAATACAAATAATATAAACCAACCTATTTTCGCTGATATTCTATTTCGCTGCTAGCTCTTTGTATCCGAATACACGACGATTTATTTTTGCGATTTCTATATATTTTCCCAACTATAAAATTGAGAAAGGAAATGGGGAATGTGTCAAAGCGACAACAACCCGACCATAGAGCAGACAAAATATGTTTATATTAGAGAATACTCAATTCGCAAAGATTAATATTCGCTTTATTTTTTCACTCGCAAAACGTGGCGAAAACAACTCGCGAGGGAAAGTTTGTTGGTTTATAGTAATCGAGTGTAACATTGAACTGCAAAGTTCTTTTGACGAAAGGAAAGGAAACGACATACATTCGATTTTATGAATAAGAAAAAAAAGTACATCTCTGAACTTCTTAGCTACAACGCAAACAAGTACAGATCACAGACTTTTCAAATATTGGTACGTTCAGTTCAAACATATTGAGGAAAACCTGTAAAAGCTTTTGATTTTTAAAGTATATGATGACATGGATAAAATTGCAAAAATGTCTACAAGTTTTGTCTTCACTAGAGACTGCAAAGCATAATCAATCCCTCTCGTATCCCAAGGTTTTATCGATATTATTTGTTTACATGTCTCGTAAATTACAGGTGTTTGAATTATGTGGCAATGAATATGAATATTTATATGCTAAGCAATTTTATGGACTAATACTGTATTTTCACAGAAGACAATCAAAGATGGAAGAAATTGGGTCAGATGGTGGTTTTTTCAATGTTAGAAGTTTTTTTTTGTTGGTAAATATGGATTTATAGGAGAACTCAAAACCTCCAGATATTGGAACTTTTATCAAATACTTGTATTTGTTTCCTAGCACACCTACTGGCAACAAAAATTTACTGCCGGGAACATGTTAATATTTATCAAAGTTACAAGGCTTATAATATGGCTTATAATCAGGCTTATATTAACATGAGCACTTCTGAATCTTTGTTTTTTTTGTGCTGATTTTTTCTAGATATTTAAACTATAACAATTGTCGAGTATGAGTTATAGTCATTACTCCGCATTGGCAGTCTGTATACTTTCAGTTGATGTTTTTAGATTTTCAATATGATTGGTATAGGTTTACAACCCGACAAATTTAACTGTTCTGGGGTTTTTGTTTATCGGTTATCTTCTATACCCGAATGGGAAATTTTTACAGATTGTTTTATATTCATCGCCATGGCATTTTCAGTATCCAAACCAATGACAGTAGTGTAACAACACAACATAAGAACAAGCTAGTTGAGTCATTTTTTTGTGTAGGAATTTCGTTTGCTGTTATTGAGGTTATATTTGTCCATTTCCTCCATTAGGCTTTTTCTCCTTTTGCGAGAGAAGTCATACTGGTCTAAATTGCAAACAGCATTTATTTGTATATTTTCGATATCCACGACATGAGATTCACTGTCGGGAACAAATATAAAATCATCCTCGGACCCGGTTCTTGCGTTAAAATCACCAACAAGTAAACATTTTGAAAACATATGTGATAGTTCGAATAATTCCATCTCAATTTCGTTTATTGCATCAATGGATGAATATGAAGTATATTCAGGGGGGATGTAAATAATTCCCAAAAGAATGACATCTGATATATATATTACTTTCGATATTTTACACCACAAAACAAATTTACTTTCAGTTTTAATTTTTCAATATTATCTTTGAGATGGTTTTTGTACGCTACAGCTAAACCCCCCGATCTTCTTTTGCCAATTTTATTTCTGTTTTTATAAATCAATTCATAACCCTGTAATTGTATATCATCGATATTGTCTAGTTTTGTTTCTACAATGCCAGCAATGTCCGTTTTATACAGCAGTTCCGTAAATTCAGGATATTTGAGTTTTGATTTAATTCCACAACAATTAATACAAGTAAGATTTAAATAATTTAACTTATCATTCTGATTTTTCGGGGACTCTCTCGACCCGTCCTACAGTTGCGTGGTTATGGTTGCCTCATTAATGGCGTCATTGTTTCCAGATTCCTGTCGGGACCTTTTAAAAGGGCGTTCATTTGCAGTTTTGTTTCTATGCGAATTTTATTGGGCTTGACGCAGTAGAACATGCCTATATTCAGTGCCGTTTGGTTTTGTGTCGGGTGATACATGCGGTTTTCCATTGATATATAATTTATCTCTTACAAGTTTTACTTTTTTACCCTCATTCTTGGCCATCTTCATTATAGGGTAGAGTTCTTTCCGTTTTCTTTCAATTTCGATCGGGAATTGTTCGCTTATCCCAAATGTTTTCCCTTTCAGCTTGAATGTATTTTTAAGTACATCTTCAAGCTCATCTCTGTGGATAAATTTGGCTACAATTGGACGGGCTCCGTTCAGTCCGGGTTTTCCAAATCGATGAACGCTACCGAGATTTACGTTATACGGTATGTCCAGTTCGTTTAATAAAAAGTTCTGAATTTTCAATTTGCACGATTCGTCCCCCTGAAACGCTAACCCGGAGAATACTAGGTTATCGCTCATGCTTCTGCATTTTAAGTCTAACACTTCGGCTTTTAATTCCTGAATGATTATGTTTGAGACATTTCCATTTTCCTCCCCTATCGTCTTCATCCTGTCTTTTATTTGAGATATCTCTTCAGTATTTGCTGAATATGTGTCTACTACAGTATGAACGATCTGACCCATTTTTTCAACACTTTCTTCAACTTTCCTATTTCGGTCTTGGATCTCGACAATTGTTTCCTCATTTGACTGTACTCTTGTAGACAAATTTGACAGGCCTTCCTTTATACCATCGTTTTTTTGTACTTCTATCTCTATTTTCTCGATCCTATCCGTTAGGACTCGTAGCGACTTCAGGATCTCCATTAGGATAACTCTAGCATCTTTGTCATACAAGAGGTTTCCCGATAATTCATCGTCGGTTTGTTGGGTATTTGCGGCCATTTTGACGTTGCTTTGGTTATCCGATTGTTATCAATTGTTCCGACGTATAGTGACGTTATGACTAGATACAGGTTCCTTCTTGTTTTGCATAAGTTTTTGTAGAAAACGGTTTTAAGAGAATAGGACCAAAAAATCACATAAAGATCAGAGTTAATATCAAGCGAAATCTTCTTACCGTTTTTATATCGTTTTTTTAAGTTGTTCGGCTGATTATATTCAATCTTGTAGCGATTTTGTTCAAGAGCGAATTTTGCGTGTTGCTTCCTCAACAACGTACCGGAAATGCTCCTACAACATATGAGTCTCTTTCCATCATGTATGTGCATTTGCGGTTAAATATAAACAGCATTTTATCATTTAATGTATTCTATAATACTTTTACTCCTTGTTGATATTGCATGGTGACTGATCATTGAATATTTTCTAAATTGGACTGATTAATTCTTTTAAATCATGTTATACTAAACAGAAATACCAAAACATGACAGTGATTTTATTAATTATAATTTCAGCCACCGGATTTATTTATGAGTTGATTACCAAATATCTACTAATTTCAATTTCTTTGAGACATTCCGGAACTTTTTGAAATACAGTTGAATGATTAACTTTTAATAAAACCTTTTGTACCACACATATTTAACTTTACATTGCTAAAAATATTTTACTTAAAATATTTCATTTCCCGGATTCAAATTCTGCAACTGTGCTCTAAAGCAATACTTATTTCATTTTGATAGCATTCCGGATATTTTTTAATTTTTTGTGTCATACAAAATACTTTCTTATTGCAAAATGAATAATAATCGATTCTTGTTCAATTGTTTATCTATGTGGTATTATTTTGTTTTCGTTTTTATCGATCGGAAATAATCCTGTATCGTGCGGATCAAAATTATATGTTGCAATCTAGTAAATAGTATGTAGGTATATTAGGACGGAAAATACCCATATAACCTTGAGAATTGAAATGTCATTCGTCCCATACATACTGTACAAAGAAGTAAATCATTTGGCTCTATGGCTTTTACTATGTCAAAATTCAGGACACACCATGTTATTGTGACAAATTAACGTACAACACTACTTATATTAAAATCTTATATTCTGACCTACCCATGTAGCAGACCGAATAAAAAAAAATGAAATCTCTTTTTTTGGTTATAATTATGTAAAATGCATAAAAAATACTTTGTTTTTCTGAGTATTCATCAGCCAAAGATGTGCGTTTGGTGAGAAAAGTGCCACAAAGAGTCAAAACAAGCACAATGAAGTTCCAGTAATTCATTATTAACAAATAGGACCCAGATGCAAAAACATTGTTTATTTTCATCCGTCTCCAAACAATAATCTTTTATAGTTCAATAAAAAAGAAATTGATGCAAAAACAGCATATTAATTTTTAGAGAAAAGCTGTTGATTGGTTATAAAGATTTTATGAATTTAATCTGGAATCCTCGTTGAGATTCTAAAACAATTTTTTATACAAATGCATATATTTTTTTTAGAAGTTATTCAATTATGTTTCAGAAAATGAACGTGAAAAAGATAAGATGTTGTAAAAATCTGTGACTGCTCAATATAAGGTCATCAAAGATACCAAGCTTATAATTTTGTACGCCTGACGCGCTACAAAATATTCACCAGTGGTAAACGAATAAAAAAAAAGTAAAAGGTCGAATAAAATTCGAAGTTAAATTGTATAAGTGACCTTAAATTACATTATGTTACATTAAATAAAAAATAACATGTTATATACTTAACGAAGTATATCTCGGTACTTATACATACTTATATCATTGTGTTATTGTGCTATGGGGATTTTTTCTTTTTCTTTTTCGTGTTTCGTTTTTTCTAATGTTCTTTGTCTATATGCCTTTTTGTTTTTCCTTGTTGAAATATTTGTTTGTTTTTAGATTATACCATAATATTGGCCGCGGAACCGCTATATATGACATTTGTACCTTTTATGTCTGTTTGTTTTGTTAATACATCGTTGTCAACACAATGGAATTTTAAGCAAATGTAATACAAGTAAGAGTTTATTACTCTTGAATACCGAATGCGTTTGGAAAGGTATATCCCATATGCAGGTGAAGTTGGTATATTGCAGCTTAGGTGGGTGAAATTTATAATTTCGAAATTAAAATCGTCTCGTTTATCATAGAATATGGTACTGAGATGAACTTTTATGAACTTTTGTGTCAAAATGAGGCGAGTGTATTTGTGTATTGTTTCTTTAGTTTCTAGTTCTCGGGTAAACATCAATAGAACACAGTCAGAAAAATTTGGATCAGTTATAGAGAGAACATCATCAATATATCTAAATGTGAAATTTAATGACCTGGCTTCTTTGATCTTTTTGTTTATGACAAGTGTCTGACAGAATTCCTACGTATATGAAAATAAGAAGCGATCGGAAAGGAGAGGCGAACAGTTCGTTCCAATAGGAATACCGACAATTTGTTGAAAAAGTATACCTCCCAATTCAACAAATATGTTGTCAGTTAGAAAATCCAACATACTTATCACTTGTTCCTGTATGTAGCATATTTTACCTTTTTGTTCCTTTATAAATAAATATGGCGTATGGTGTTTCAAAGCAATAAATTATAGCGTATGCTACCATTATATATTGAAAAGCATTGTGGATCATTTCTTTTAGACGATTTCATAGTATACAGGGTCGAAAATCAAAAGTTTTTATATAATCAATTTTACAAAAAGATCGAGATTTGAAATGATCCATATGTTCTTTAGAGGTTTTTAGAATCAACATACGATACATACCACTGCGCGAGTAAACAATTTCACAGTAATTCTGAAGACCCTATTTTACTACGGACAGATTTTTTTGGCAAGCGAATAGACTATTTCCTTGTTGAACATGTCAATGAGCTGGAAATGCACCATTGTCTGTACTGAATTTTGTTAAACTTTGATATACAATGCTAAAAAGGTTAATCCGTAATTTGCTGTTCAATGTAATGTTCATTGATTCCATAAAGACCAAAATCGCATCCTTGTCAAAGGATATGTGTTTGTTTGTAAGATTACCTGCGTGTTTATTTATTCCACTTGTTTTTAACACATTCGTAGTAGTACGATGTACATACAAAGACAATATTATTAAAAACTTTGTCCACAGGAACAACAGAACATTTATCGGGAATAGAAAATAGACGTTTTACAGCTTCTTTGTCTCGTTAAATTGATGTTGGTCGATAATTCACAAAGTTGTTCAACGGATGAATTCGACATTTTATCAGAAACCTTGTTTTGATCAATTCTGACAAAGTGTCCAGATCAACCTCTTCTCGGTAAGCCCATGCTATTTGAAGAACAGTTCGTTTGATGAATTTGTGGTCTCTTAACTGTCTCATATCACTGCAACATGTTTTTTACTTTGATGTTTTCTTCATAAGACAATGCATGTACTAAATCAGGAATATGACAGTTGTTATCCATTCGTTTGATGCGTATGAGCTTTTGATTTTGGCATTTGATTAGGGTCTTTCCTGTTTTAATTTTGCTTTGAGTTCAGTATTTTTGTGATTTTATTTTCTTTTTAAATGATACAACGAAACGTGTAATCGACAGACCAACTTGTAAGTCTAGTATCGTTAATGAAGTTCATACAACTGTTGGTGGACGTTCCGTTTCCGCTTGTTTTAATAGCCTAGTACTCAGCACTTTTGTGTTGACGAACAATATCATACATGCGTTGATTGTTTTGTAAAATTACTGTTATTGTAAAAAATATGTGTTGTATTATTTGAAACGCTATAGTTTTCGAACACAAGGCGTACATTGTCATGGTCGTTTTTGTATAACCAATTGGAAATGTTTGGTTTTCATTGCTCCTTAACTTCGTGTTTGATTTGACATTCCAACTGTTTAGATAAAACTCATATAAGAAAACTCATGTCTAGACCACTAAATTATAAACAATTATAATCCTGATATATAAAGGCAACAGTAGTTTACACAGCTGTTCGAAAGTCATAAATCGATTTAAGAAAACAAATCCGGGCTGCAAACTAAAACTGAAGGAAACACATCAAGTATTAGAGGAAAACAACGAAACAACAGAAACACTAAAGTGCAAGAATCAAGACGACAGTGCAGCAGACACAGAAACGAACTATAAGATAACAATTGCCATTTTCCTGACTTGGTACTCTGATGTTTTTCTTAGAAAAACAAACAATCTGTTCTTTTTGTGTTTTTTTTATATACTAAAATCGAAGAATATAGTTAGCTTTTAAATCATTATACCTTATATTTAAGAAAATATTATTGTTTGTTTGTTAAGAAAACCATCTCGATACTTTTAAGAATGTGTATCTAAAAAAACAGCAATCAATCAATTACATGGAGAAAGTGAACTGTTTTAAAAAATTTAATTTGGCAATTTTGATCTACGTTTGCGGAATCCAAGGTTGCGGTGCGTTTCCTTCTTGAATTTTCTGATGTAATGGTTTTTATTTTGTTTGTTTTTTATACCTTACATATTGGCTATATCAAGAACCCTAAGTCAAGCACAAGATAACAAAGAATCTACAACTAACTGTTTCGTCATCTCTTTTCTTTACAAGATCCTAACATTGCGCGTCAAGAAAGAAAGAAAGACTGTTTTTGTTTTTCAAAATTCGAAGCGATTTTTTTTTTCAATTTTATAACAAACTTTTTTTTTAATGACTTAAATATTACATTTCACGATCTGTTTCTACGGAAATGCATATAAAAATAGATTTAAAAAAATGTAAAATAGCTATTGTAGATCAAACAAAAACATATTTAATAACGCCGAATATTATTTTCGCTTGAATAACAAGGTTTTTTTTTCAAAATCCAAAATGTATTCTTCATATAAATTTATATGGACTAAATGTGTTATAAATTATTATAGTATCGTTTAAAATTTCAGGCTTATCCAAACTAACTCAAATGCTAAATTTTGCAAAATGTTTCAAAAGTAACTTGAAAACCATTGTAAATACGTTTATTCATTTAATTGATATATTCAACAACACTTACCGTTATCTGAATGATTATTTTTTTTAAATACTCAAGAATTCTCTTACTATTTAGCTGAAATTACACATAAAGAACTTAATTCAAATAAATCAAATAGTATTAGCAATAACTGTCCTTGGACATTACGAAGTGCGATGATCGGTGCGCTGAAACTTTCCAGTCATAGAAATAAGCACTCTTTTTATCGTAAATAAAATCGTTGTATGTAGCGGCTGGAACGATTGCACGAGTTGACCTGAGTAAACTTAAACGTTACAATTATGACTGGAAATATTCTCCAGTGGAGGATCAAGAAATTTTCGTAAATGGGCCGACTGGCTGCCTAAGAGACCCCCCACCCTAAATCCGCCTCTGTTCTCCATTATTTACTTAATAAACAAGAAGGTTCTTCTAGCAAAGATATTTAGTTCTTCATTCTCACGCGGACAATAAAAACACTAACGACATAGTTTATGTATTACCGACGTCAAACATCCTCGTATAGCACAGACGTACGCCGGACGTGGTAAAAAAACCATGTACGCTGCCAATACGGTACTCATTTTGGACGCATTCAATTTGTCAATCATATCTGTATCGTGTGCACAACGAGCTTAAAGCGTATATAAGGCGAACGAGAAACGTACATATGCGTTTATCGGGCGTTCAAGAAATGCATGTTGACGTATGTTTGGCGTTTGTTAACGTAGATGAAATGCACGCTACGAAGGAAAACGTCCCTTGAACGTTTTTGAGACGCGTCTGGTCGTATCTCGGACGATTATCCGTGCCTTTGTCGTGTATAATGTTGGGGTGTTTCACTGAACAAGTACTTATTTTATTTAGGGACCAGCTGGTCCCAAAATCGGGTTCGTGATTATTACGCTACATTGTAGACCCATTGGTGGCCTCTGACTGTTATCTGCTCTTCGGTCAGGTTGTTGTCTCTCAACTTTCTAGTCTCAATTTTATTGATTGTACTACTTCTGGTCGTCTTGTAAATTTACGGACATATGCCACTATATAAATGTCAGAGCAAGTTTCGTTGAATGGCAGAATACGTTTTTGATACGCTACGGGTGCGTTTAATACGTTCACGCAGCGCTAAAAGTACGTCAGACGTATGTTACACACACGCCCGGCATACGTCAAAGTAAAAGTCCAAGTAAAAGTCGAACGATCTTGAGACGTATACAACGTGCCATAAACGTGTCTCAAACTTATCTGTAGCGTTTTCCAACGCATTTGAGCGCAAGGAGATCTCTATTTGTTAATTGGTTTATTAACTCCTTTGAACACAGGGTCGAAGTTCAAGATGTTAACATATTAACGGAAATTTTTTGCGTTGCGTTTACATCATTGAGGCCATCTATTTTTATTGCGGGGTTTCACATATTTAATTCGGAATTATAGAAAAAATGGAATGTTGTTAGCAGAATCAAAAGAGAAAATTATGAACACTTGATTATTGTCAGCAATACATGAATTGGATTGAGGGCCTATGTATTCACATTATTTGTAAAACTCTCCATTTCCGGTGAAGCGTGTGATTTACACCGAGGCTTGCTATGCTTTACGACGCCATTGACTTTGGTATAATTTTACCCCCTTATTGATAGGATTTCAAACTCCTGTGGCCCGACCTATTCGTGTCAAAAGTGAAAATCTAATCTATTTGATGAACTAATTTCTTTTAAAACTGAACATGCATTATTTCTGTATTATTTGATAACCAATCACTTTTACGTTGCATGTTAGCATGCTAATTGGTTCTTTATGAGTGAACCGTGTAGTGTATTGCAAGATCGATGCAAATTGTGACGTCAGTGCGCGAGCACGTGACATTATTATTTGTAAACAAACCGGCTCATGTAACACGTGTCTGTAGTATATATTAAAAGTGCAATCAATCTTTCAATAACTATTTT
Source organism: Mytilus galloprovincialis (assembly GCA_037788925.1). Taxonomy (NCBI): domain Eukaryota; kingdom Metazoa; phylum Mollusca; class Bivalvia; order Mytilida; family Mytilidae; genus Mytilus; species Mytilus galloprovincialis. Next base: position 43,412,441 of record CM075342.1, on the reverse strand, counting down.
ATGATATTTTTGTGTCTGCTTTCAGGTTTGCATATCAGTAGTCGTAGTAAATTAGACATAGTGTCATATTGTTCCTGTTCTGAGTTGTGGTTTTTTATATAGAATTAGAAGGTAATTCTAAATAAGTCATTATTTAAGAGGGGGATCGGAGGGATCCTGATCCCGAAATCCCCTGCTTAAAAACATGAAATCTTGAGGTCACAAATTAAAAAAATATCAAATCCTGACATCCCGAAATTTTAAAAAAGTGATCCCTGACCCCGAAAGTGTCAATCCCGAAATCCCGAACTTAAAAAAACACCCGATGTCCCGAAAAAGGTCATTCCCCCTCTCATTTTACTTGCGTCTAAAAAGATGACTCAACTTTAAAACATCCCTCTAATTTGCTCCCCACTCTAATTGGCCCCTTCCCCGTCATTTTCCTCTACATTTGTTTAAAAGTCATATATACTCTTTAGTCCATTTACAGTAACAGCTGTTTTGTGACTTTGATTCGGTTTCCATGTATTTGTGTCTTATATGAAGGAGGTTTTAGGTCATGTTTTCCTAAACATCTTATTGCTATTTATCTGCCATGACGGCACATCACCCAGGTTCCTGTAAAATTTTGACTTCACAATACAAAATAACTAATGCCACAATGGAAATGGGATTGTTGTACGACATCAATGGTTAACGTAGGACATATTATCTGGTCAGCCGACAATAGTAAGTGATATTAGGTGACTTGAATCTAAGGGTCATGTGCTTAAATCAGTTCCAATAATGCATTGGACATACCGGTACACAAAATGTAAGGTTTTTCTGTTGGTCAAGTGACAATTTTTATACGACAGCAAGACATTTTTTTACATCGATAATGCTATGATGTTGTCGTCGTCTCTTCGTCCGAAGACACATTAAGTTTCCAGACAATCACTTAAGTTTTAGTGAATGGATTTTTATTTTTAAACAGAATTAAGGTTCAATGCCACTAAAGGAAGGTTGGGATTGATTTTGGGGGCTGGGTCCCAATAGTTTAGGAATTACGGGTTAAAAAAGGGCCCTAATAAGCATTTTTCTTGGTTTTTGCACAATTACTTAAGTATAAGTTAATAGAAAGTTAATAGAAATCAATGAAATTAAAACACAAGGTTAATGACCACAATAGAATGGTTAGGATTGATTCTTGGAGTTTTGGTCTGAACAGCTAAGGAACTAAAAGGGCCCAAATAAGCATTTTTCTTGGTTTTCGCACAATAACTTTACTATAAGTGAGTAGAAATCAATGACATTTATACACAAGGTTAATAACCTCAAAAGGAAGGTTGCGATTGATTTTGGGAGTTTTGGTCCCAACAGATTAGGAAATGGAGGCCAAAAGGGTTCAAAATTAAACTTTATTTGATTTCAACAAAAAATTAAGTTATTGGAGTTCCTTGAAATGCTGAATCTAACCGTGTATTTAGAATCTTGATATTATTTTTTTTAAATTGGTCTACGTCATTAAGGTTCAAAACTAAACTTAATTAGATTTCTTAAAAAATTGAATTCTTGGGGTTCCCAAACTGTTCTAGATTTGACCTCTGCAGTCGTATAAAGCTGCACCCTGCGGAGCATCTGGTTGTAATATGTACAACAATCAAACATCAACCAACACCAAACTGAATGTAATTGAAAGATATCTAGAGTTCAATATACAGTCTTAAACAGAAGACAAACAAAAAAAAATATAGCGAATTTTGAAGAATTTATATTATTACATGTACATGCATTTGAAATATTTAAGATATATTGTTTCATTTTTTTAGTTTTAGGTTCCACCTAGCTACCATCTTAGAAAACTGGGACTGTATATAATTACGTGTACATATATCACTGATGCAGTGGCAATGGTAAATAGACACTGGCAAGTCTTAGATAACATTTTATAGTTTTGAATGTTTCATCATCAGTTGACTAAAATTAGGTTGAGGTGTGTTCTTATTTCCAACAGAGGGGCACTCAACCTATATCAATATGTGCATGAAGCAGATTGATAGTTGCTAGATACTGAATGATTATACCACAAGAAAGTTTTAACCTGTGCACATATACTTAAAAAACGATAAAAAAAAGCATGTCTTTTTTAGGACTTCTCATCCAACCATGTAGTATGGCATGTTATTGAGATATGGTTTTGGTCGATGGCTGTTCATGAAGTACCTGTAGTACAAAATATATCACTGGATTTAGCTCTTTGTCTAAGTGTATTATTAAAGTACTTTGCTTTGAGCTCAGTTCAATGTTATGCAATTCATTCTTTGTGAAATAAAGATTTGACAGACAACTCTCATGTACAAGGATTTGTCAAAGAAGTATCACCTCTATGTACAATGTAAGTAATAGGGAGATAAAAGCATTTTATTTCGATTTGAACCAAACATTATATGTCCATTGACCAAATTTTTAAAAAAGACCAAATTTACCCGACAATGCTACTCCCGCTACTAGCAATATGATGCTAGGTTGTTTTAGTACATCTGTACTGCCTACTGATGACTCGGTCCTGAGTGTAAATGGTTCTTCGATTATGTTAAAAAAAATATAAGGCCTATCTGGCCTAATCGATTTCTAAAACTATATTTCATTGTACATGTTCAACATTTTTCATTCATTTGTTAATTTCTTAATTCGTGTGAATTAACATTGCTACAGTAAATGTTAATTACTACAGTTTCATACCACAACAAATACTGTAGTGGTACATGTATCACTTGTATTTGTATCCATATAACCAAAAAAAATGAAAAGAGAATAATTTTGCATAACCTTTTGAATACTATTTCTTTTTAGATATTTAGACATATTAAGACTAATTCAATAGCTGTTGATAATATCCACTTGACATGCTTGAAATTCTATCAGATTACTTTTGGAGCAGTTATGAGTCTTTGAAGCATGCTCACAAAGGTTCTTTTGGTGAAATCATTGTCATATTGGTCAGAGTTTTTCTTTGCCTCGACCAGATTTGGAGGAGATATTATCAAAGAATTGATAAAAAATCAGCCCAAGCATCATGTCAGGCATTGTGACGTCATTACTAAAAACCAATAAATGTATTCAAATCTGAGTAACATTTTAACAAAAAAGAAATTTACTAATGATACTGATGATCCACCACAAAATAATATAAATAGAACCGTACAAATAACTAGCAAATACATATAAAAATGTGGTATGATTGCCAATGAGACAACTCTCCACAAGAGACCAAAATGACACAGAAATTAACAACTATACAGGTCACCATATGGCCATCAACAATGAGCAAAGCCAATACCCCATTATCAGCTATAAAAGGCCCCGAAATGACAATGTAAAACAATTCAAACGAGAATACTAACGGCCTTATTTATGTACAAAAAATAAACGAAAAGTGAATATGTAACACACAAACAAACGACAACCACTGAATTACAGGCTCCTTATATCATGCTATCAAATCTATATATCATCTCCCATTTAGAGAAAAAAAAAACACATGAAAAAATGAACCTATTATGTGTTGCTCTCCTAGCTACAAAATGTATCCAAAATCAAAGCTGTGGAACATATTCTATTATAATCATTTGGTAACTAATGTAATTGCTGTCTCATCCATGCCAGTCTTGAACATAAAAACTAAATATTAAATAAACAATACTCCTAATGCTCAGGTTGGTTGTCGTCGTGCAACACAGTTAATAACACCATATAGGAAAACATAGAACTCCCTTTTGTCATAGGACACTGTCAAACATCCAAACATACTATCCACACTCATCTGTGTCCACACTTGTATAGCTTATAAGATATCTTATATAGTTTATACGATATCTTATATAGATATCTCATTTAATTTTCTTTCTAAGATATCTTATAAACTATATGATATATCTTACAAAGTAAATAAGATATCTTATATAAAATATGTTTATAAGATATCTTACAAACTTGATGAGATATATATCTTATATAACAATACATATATCTTATCGATATCTTATATCTTATATAGATATCTTATTATTACTATACTATACTATATATAAAAATATTTATTTTCGCGAACCATTTAGGTCACGGAAATTCCAAAATATGGCATCAGTAAGGAGAGTTGAACAAATAGTGTGAATACACAGAACCCCCATCCAATTAATCTTTAGCTAAAAGTATTCATCATTTTCTATTTTATTTGTACTAACAATATTCCATTTTTCTATAGTTTCGATTAAAATGTGCAAAAATCTGAGTGAAAATAGGTCGAATGCCCCAAATTAACATTCCCTGATTGGTTGAAGTACTGTGGCGTCGATGTAAAACATAGCAAGCATCGATGTAAAGCACACACTTCATAGGAATAAGGAGAGTTTTGCAAATAATGTGAATACCACGTGGTGAATACACAGACCCTCAATCAAATTTATGTATTGCTGAAAAAAATCAAGTGTTCATCATTTTCTGTTTTGATTCTGCTAACAACATTCCATTTTTTCTATAATTCCGATTTTTATATATGTGAAACCCCGCAATAAAAATAGATGGCCTCAATGATGTAAACGCAACGCAAACATTTTCCGGTAATATGTTAACATCTTGAACTTCGACCCTGGGTTCAAAGGAGTTAATAAACCGATTAACAAATAGAGATCTCCTTGCGTTCAAATGTAATCCTTAGTGAAGTATACAGGCAATTTCGTTAACAGAAATATATACACACTTTATCAGAAATATATTGTCATGCATCTGCATATTCACGTTTTTTTTTATGCTGAACTTTAGTCAAATTTAATTCCATACAAATTTTATTACGTAAAGCAATAGGAGTAAGAATATTTTTAGCGCCAATTTAACCAGCATTCTAATATGACGTCCTTATTACGCTTTGTAAACAAAGCCGTGTTCTAATGAGCACAAAATATGTTTGACACATGCGTACAAACTTACTGTGTATATTAACGTTATTTCCATCGTTATCCTTTAAAATATATACATTTAAGCAGCTAGCATAAACTTTTATTATATATTTTTATAAAGCAACATATATTTACCCTGCTCGTAGTTTCTAAACTTATCAAATATGGAATGTAATGCACAGACTCCTCGGGGAGGAAACGGGAAAAGCCAAACATTTTTACGGTATTTTCGTACGCTTCGACCTATAAAAATACTGTATTTAACCTATTAGAATCGAAATAATTCCTTCGTGTCATGCTCTATGCTCATTTTAACATGGGTAGGCATTATATTTGACCATATTTTACACTTCGCTATCGCTCAAGGTAAAATATCGACAAATATAATGCCTACCCATGTTAAAATGAGCATAGGGCATGACATGGAGGAATTATTTCTTAATTATTTATCGTAATCATTGTGAAATTTCATTTACAAAGAGTTTATAAATATAGTAATTTTGGTAAGTATGGCTTATTAATGTTAAGGTTCTCGAGATGTGCTTCTCTAGACATTTCTGACGGTCAGTTTAATCCCATTTATATCAATATTATCCACGATGACACTGAGAAATGTCATCCCGACCTATTCGTGTCAAAAGTGAAAATCTAATCTATTTGATGAACCAATTTCTTCTTAAACTGTACATGCATTATTTCTGTCTTATTTGATAACCAATCACATTCACGTTGCATGTTTGCATGATATTAAAATTAAAAAATATCAAATCCTAACATCCCGAAATTCGAACAAAGTGATCCCTGACCCCGAAAGTGTCAATCCCCAAATCCCGAATTTAAAAACACCTGATCCCGACGTCCCGAAAAAGGTTCTGCCCCTTCTCATTTTACCTGCGTCTAAAAAGATGACTCAACTTTAAAATTTCCCTCTAATTTGCTCCCCTTGAACTCTATTTGGTCCCTTTCCCGTCATTTTTCTCTACATTTGTTTAAAAGTCATATATACCCTTTAGTCCATTTACAGTAACAGCTGTTTTGTGATTTTGATTCGGTTTCCATGTATTTGTGTCTTATAAATGAAGGAGGTTTTAGGTCATGTTTTCCTAAACATCTTATTGCTATTTGTCTGCCATGACTGGACATCAACCATGTTCCTGTAAAATTTTGACTTCACAATACAAAATAACTGATACCACAATGGAAACGGGATTGTTGTATACATCAATAGTTAAAGTGGGACATATTATCTGGTCAGCCGACAAAAGTAAGTGATATTAGGTGACTTGAATATAAGGGTCATTTGCTTAAATTAGTTTCAATAATGCATTGGACATACACAAAATGTAAGGTTTTTCTGTTGGTCAAGTGACAATTTTTATACGACAGCAAAAAAAATGTTTGCGTTGTATAATGGAGTGATGTTGGCGTTCTCTTCGTCCGAAGACACATTTAGTTTCCAGACAATAACTTTAGTTTTGGTGAATGGATTTTTATAAATTTTAAACAGAAGGTTCAATACCACTAAAGGAAGGTTTGGGATTGATTTTGGGGGCTAGGTCCCAATAGTTTAGGAATTACAGGCAAAAAAGGGCTCAAATAAGCATTTTTCTTGGTTTTCGCACAATTACTTAAGTATAAGTGAATAGAAATCAATGAAATTTCAACACAAGGTCAATGACCACAATAGGAAGGTTATGATTGATTTTTTGAGTTTTAGTCCGAACAGTTAAGGAATTAACGGTCCTAAAACTAAAAGGGCCCAAATAAGCATTTTTCTTGATTTTCCCACAATAACAATACTATAAGTGAATAGAAATCAATGACATTTAAACGCAAGGTTAATAACCTCAAAAGGACGGTTGGGATTGATTTTGCGGGGAGTTTTGGTCCCAACAGTTTAGGTAATAAAGGCCAAAAGGATTCAAAATTAAACTGTGCTTGATTTCATAAAAAAAATGATTATTGGAGTTCCTTGAAATGCTGAATCTAACCGTGGATTCAGAATCTTGATATTTTTTTTTTTTTTTTTTGAAATTGGTCTACGTCATTAAGGTCTTAAGGGTTCAAAACTGAACTTTATTAGATTTCTTCAAAAAATGAATTCTTGGGGTTCCCCAACTGTTCCAGGTTTGACCTCTGCGGTCGTATAAAGCTGCACCCTGTGGAGCATCTGGTTGTAATATGTACAACAATCAAACATCAACCCACACCAAACTGAATGCAATTGAAAGACATCTAGAGGTCAATATACAGTCTCTAACAGAAGACTAAAAAAGAAAAATACTAGTATAGCGAATTTTGGAGAATTTATATTATTATATGTACATGCATTTGAAATATTTGAGATATATTTTTTCAATTTTTTTAGTTTTAGGTTCCACCTAGCTACCATCTTAGAAAACTGGGACTGTATATAATTACGTGTACATATATCACTGATGCAGTGGCAATGGTAAATAGACACTGACAAGTCTTAGATAACATTTTATAGTTTTGAATGTTTCATCATCAGTTGACTAAAAGTAGGTGGAGGTGTGTTCTTATTTCCAACAGAGGGGCACTCAACCTATATCAATATGTGCATGAAGCAAATTGATAGTTGCTAGATACTGAATTTTAGAAACTGGGATTTCAATGCTAGTTTATAAGGGGTATTTGATTTTCATTGGCTGTGTAGATATGGAATCTTATTTTATCATGAAGTCAGATTTGAAAATGACTTGTGGAATGAAGTTGTCAGTAAAGACCGAATGTCAGTTTTAGTCCTATATATGTACTTTATCATACCACATTTTCTTTTTTATATTTAAAACTTTAGTCTTACATGTATATAATTATGTGTACATAGTATTATATCACTGATTCAGTGGCAATGGTAAATAGACACTGACAAGTCTTAGATAACATTTTATAGTTTTGAATGTTTGTTCATCAGTTGACTAAAATAAGGTGGAGGTGTGTTCTTATTTCCAACAGAGGGGCACTCAACCTATATCAATTTGTGCATGAGGCAGATTGATAGTTGCTGCATGTAGATCCTGAATGATTATACCAAAAGAAAGTTTTAACTTGTGCATATATACTTAAAATACGATAAAAAAATCATGTCTTTTTCAGAACTCCTGATCCAACCGTGTAGTATGGCATGTTATTGAGATATGGTTTTGGTCGATGGATGTTCATGAAGGACCTGTAGTACAAAGTATATCACTGGATTTAGCTCTTTGTCTAAGTGTATTATTAAAGTACTTTGCTTTGAGCTCAGTTCATTGTTATGCAATTCATTCTTTGTGAAATAAAGATTTGACAGACAACTCTCATGTACAAGGATTTGTCAAAGAAGTATCACCTCTATGTACAATGTAAGTAATAGGGAGATAAAAGCATTTTATTTCGATTTGAACCAAACATTATATGTCCATTGACCAAATTTAAAAAAAAGACCAAATTTACCCGACAATGCTACTCCCGCTACTAGCAATATGATGCTAGGTTGTTTTAATACATCTGTACTACCTACTGATGACTCGGTCCTGAGTGTAAATGGTCCTTCAATTATGTTTAAAAAAAATTATAAGTCCTATCTAGACTAATCGATTCCTAAAACTATATTTCATTGTACATGTTCAACATTTTTCATTCATTTGTTAATTTCTTAATTTGTGTGAATTAACATTGTTACAGTAAATGATAATTACTACACTTTCATACCACAATAAATACTGTATTGGTACATGTATCACTTATATTTGTATCCATATAACAAAAAAAAAATGAAAAGAGAATAATTTTGCATAACCTTTTGAATACTATTTCTTTTTAGATATTTAGACATATTAAGACTTATTAAGTAGCTGTTGATAATATCCACTTGACATGCTTGAAATTCTATCAGATTACCTTTGGAGCAGTTATGAGTCTTTGAAGCATGTTCACAAAGGTTCTTTTGGTGAAATCATTGTCATATTGGTCAAAATTTTTCTTTGCTTCGACCAGGTTTGGAGGAGATATTATCAAAGAATTGATAAAAATCAGCACAAAGGTTTACTTCCTAGATCATCTAGCCCCAAGCATCATGTCAGGCATTGCCATTACTAAAAACCAATAAATGTATTCTAATCTGAGGAACATTTTAACAAAAAAAATGGCTAATGATATGGATGATCCACCACAAAATAATATAAATAGTATCAAACAAATAGTAAGCAAATACATATAAAAAAGATGTGGTATGATTGCCAATGACACAAATCTCCACTAGAGACCAAAATGACACAGAAATTTACAACTACAGGTCACCATATGGCCATCAACAATGAGCAAACCGAGAGGTGCCCGGGATCAGAAAAAGCGCCCGGAGAAAAGAAAAAGCGCTCGGGGAAGAAAATAAAGCGCCCGGGAGAAGAAAATAATTATACTTTATAACAATAAATGTTTTCCTGAATAAAAAAATGAAGAAAAAAAATCATTGCTTGTTTTGTCTAAAGTGTGTAGATAGTGTTGTTGTACTTTTACATTTAAGATTTCAAAATTGTATACAAGTAAGTCAGCCGTAAATATAAACAAGAGGTCAAATAGAAGAATTGAACAATATTGTCCTCGATCAAAACGTATATATTTCGTTAATAAAAAAAATCAGTGCCCGAGGTCTAATATTCAGAACTGCATAGTGAACTCTCTACAAAGTTTTGTATTTTATTAAACACACTTGAATTGACATTAGAAGATCGTGGAAAGGTTTCAACATGCTAAGAAAGGTTAACCCCACTGCTTAGGCAAATATGTTATTCTGGCCTTGTGGAATATGCCTAAAAAATTGTAAAATTTATTATATTTTTTTTTATAAAACCAAAACTGTTTCAACCGCGGTGATTGGTGATTCAATGTTGTTTGTTTTCATAACAAACACCTGCTTTTAATATGCATAGTATACGTTTTTTTTATTTGCTGATGTTGATATACATGTGCGTGTCACTTTATCGTTCTTAAATAATGTGTAACTCTTTTAATTTTATAAAATTAATATTTATCTGTAAAATTTAAGTTGTTTTGGCATTTTTCATTTTGATATCGTTTTTAAAAAAAACATGTCTTTTGATGTCTAACATTTTATAAATCTTCAGCATAAGCTGTGATCCATTATTATCTGTCTTTCGAAATAGTATTTATATATTATTGTTTAAATTGAACCATTCATACTTGTTTTTGTGCTTTATTTCAAATGTCTACTCTATTATCTGAATTTGCAAAATACTTGTCTGAAATTTAAAAAAATCAATGTGCATAACTTATTTCATCGACACAAAGTTGTCTCATGCCAATACAATTTCTATATATTTTCCCGGGCGCTTTTTCATTTTCCCGGGCGCTTTTTCTTCACTCAGGCGCCTTTTCTTTTTCACGGGCGCTTTTTGTTCACCCGGGCGCTTTTTAGTAGGACCCGTTCCTTATGATATATATGATCTTTCTAATTTTACTGCCAAATTAAAGATTTTACCTAATTTTCACGGTCCATTGGACATAGAAAATGATTGTACGGATGGGAAATCCATGTACTTATGACACATTCTTGTTTGAAGAAAAAATATACGTCATTACGAGAATGGAACAAAGCAGACTGGGTTATTGGGGCTGCTTTTATGGTAATTCAAGTAACCTTTTATTCACCTTCTTCCACCTCAGAGCTATCAGCTCTTTGATTTTTACGTAGTTTGTAAATTAATACTATTCTAAGTTAAAGCTTTTTTGTTCCGTTGTAATCATTGATAATTATGATGATAATTGATAATGATTGATAATCAAGGAGCATGATGATAAATGGTGATGATAATTGAAAATCATGATTGATAATTGATAATCATGATTGATAATTGATATTGATGATTGATAATTGATATTGATGATTGATAATTGATATTGATGATTGATAATTGATATTGATAATTGATAACGATGATGATGATGATGATGATTTCCTTTGAAATATTTTAGAAAAATCCGAAATTGAATTCAATACTTGATTCTTCAGGACTGTGTCATTTGCATCTTAACTTATCTTTCATCATATTTTTTGCTGGTCCTTAATACGTTCTTTTAAATATTAAAAATATTGTTAAAACAATTAATTATTTTTGCAGGTCAGCAGACAGTTCAACAGGTTTGACATTTGCAGCATAAGTAAAATTTATTTTATAATATAGATAATGTAGGTTTGTGGCACCAAGGAAACATTCCATAATAAATTTCACTTATAATTTAGGTTCAAAATGTAATTGTTTCCATCACAATTTTTCAAAAACTGTTTCCAAATGATGTATGTGTTATGCTTGATATAAAAGTATCCAATGATTTGTTTTGATGATTTATTAAGTAATATTTTGCACTAACCATGATAAAAATATTCCTGTTGTACCTAAGTGATTTTTTCCAAGGAAATGAATTTTTTATAAAGGATTTTACTTCAAGGGGAGAAAATTAGGTTGGATATAACATCAAATTTTACAATTTTTAACTATTCAGTAAAAGCAAGAAATAAAGTGATGAATTTACCCAAAAGTTTCTTTTTATTTCTCGAAACTAATGGAATTGAATAATGTCTTTTCAAAAACTAGAATGACTATTTATCATGTTTGTATTTGCCAAAGAATAAATTATCTTTTCATCTATACAGAGTTATCAAATTTAATATATTTCCCAAAAATTAGGATAACCTTTATTTTTAAACACTGTGTTTTTAAATCACGATGACCGTGAGGGCATTCCAATGTATTGCTATCGCCTAGAATTCCATTACATAACTTTTGTTTTGGGTTTGTAACTGATCTATAAACATGATAAATACGTGGATATTAAAGAGTGCAAAAAAACATTCCTTATCATTTGTTATAAATACATCTCTCCAACTAATACTTGTAAAAATTATTTTTGTTTAGAACATAGATTAATAATATGAAAATGTTTTTGTCGTTAGATATATAAATCTATTATCAATGATTTTTACTTATATATATATTTATACACCTTATGTTTGTGGCATAACATCGTGGCCACAAGTTACTTGTTTTCTGTTTAGTATTAAATTTATATTAAGATCCATTTTGTTACATCTTGTGATCAATTTTATTTGGCAATCGCCAATGGCAGTCAGCAGGGTTAAAGAACATCAGTTGTTCGACCTGTTAGTCAAATGCATTTTGTTTAAAGTTAAAAAACTTTTTTTGGTCTTTTGGAAAATGTTGATTGTGCTGTATTTAGACCCTTCTACAACGAAATTTGTTTTACATGCACACATATAAAAATTGCGGTTTTTATCCAACACAATCATAGGTTTGAACGTAGTTTTCAATTTAGACTCGTATTTATATATAAGTAAAAAATCATTGATAATATCTATGCACACGTACCGAAAAATTGTGTTAAAGCATGCGGAAGAATATCTCCAAAACGTTTTGCTTCAATCCCAGCAAGGATCGGTAACTCTGCATTGAAGATTGTTTTTGTGGGAAAATATGAATGCTTACTAATATCCAATCTTTTAGAAAAATCGATTTTTTAACAGAAGATTGTCCACCATGCACTTGCACTGCAATATTATTAGAATAGTAGAATAGAATGATATACAAATGGATATACATATAACTGTTATATAAATATAATATATAACAACAACCCAGTGTATACTGCTTTGTATCACTACAATATATAGTTATTATGGTGAGGTTGAATTTCCTGTCATTTATTTATCATTAACGCACGAACTTGTCTCAGAAAAAAATATCTATGTACTTTAATCTCAATTCCAGCTGTATTATAGAGATGTGATTTTTTTCTGTTTCATGTGCTTTTGACCATCCACAAGAACTTTGGGGTCATCTGATGTTCATAACTTCAGTAGTTTGATTTAACCTGTTTAAAGAAATTTGAAAACTTGTAAAGATAATATTATTTTAGGGACATTTAATCAAATTTCTCATGAATATTGTGATTCGTTACATCTTAGGAAATGTGATATAAAATAAAAGAATTAGATAAACTTATTAAAATTTGGGATAATGATGTTGAGTCTAGGTTTTTGTTATTTCAATTGACAGACCTTTGGCTCACACCAAATAACATGCTATAAAGAGACCCAAAATGACTAGTGTAAAACAGTTTAAACAGGAAAACCATTGGTCTTATCTATATAAATTATGAGTATCAAGAAACAATTAATTTGGGAACAATAGTCTTTTACAGCAGCATTTGTGGTTTTTTGACTAAATTGTCATAGAGAAGATCATTAAGAATAAATTTCAAAAAGACTACTATACATGATTTTATTGAATTTGATATTGCCTATGAATTTCACAGCTTTTCCTATAATAATGTATATGTAAACTATATGAATTTATATTTGCATTCTTTATTTTTTGTGGAAATTTACCTTAGTACATTTTGTACAACAAAATGAAAAATGAAAAAAAGTACATCTGCTTTCAGTCAAAGATTTCATAATAGATTTAACATTTTTTGGAAATGTTTTAAACTGTCTTTATTTCCTTTTTTGTCTTCCTTTTTTTTGATAAAACTAAATCAAGTAACACTGGACACTTTAAATTTGCAAAACACTAGGGCAAAATCCCATGGGATTTACCATTATCCCCATGGGATTTTTTTTGGTCCCATGGGATAATTGTAGTCCCATGGGACAAAAAAAAATCCCATGGGATTATTATTATCCCATGGGATTTTTAATATCCCATGGGACAAATTAAAATCCTATGGGATTCAAATTATAAATATATAGATATAAATAAACAGTAATGTGTATGTTACAATGTATTCTATTTGGTAGTTAATTTTTATAAGATGAATCTTTTTAATTGAATATCTTTTTTCTTTGGAAATGTTAATTCATACTGTTCTATTACCGTTCAAAACTAAACTTTTAAACAACAAAGTAGATAATGTAAGTATCAAAATATATGTTTATTTATGAATTATATAATACTTTCTTGAAACACTATTATTTACCATTTGAAATCAATGAAAAACTCTAATATAAGGCTGAACATACTAGTACTGTAAGTTCAGAAATTATTGCGTGCATTTATTATTGGATTTTTGTCATTTAAGACTAAAATGAGATTTTAATTTTTTACGATTTTGAGATCAGTTTAATTCATAAAAAATATTTCTAAATGGTAGTTTAAATTATTGTGTTTACAACTGTGTTGCAATTTTTTCAAATATAAACCCTCACAATAATTCTTGAATTTACAGTAGCTATTTAAGTAAATCTATTTTCTTCACAATATCCCTCCACACAAAACATTAATAGTGTCTTATCATCCAGCATTGTGTGATCTTATAGTCCACTTTTTGGTCATTCAGCACAGAACATTGACATTATTGTGGTTTCAATATCTTTTGGTATTTAAAAGAACTTCATATCATTGACTGAGTGATGAAAATAATAGCTGATCTAACTTTTGTCTTTGAATTTATTCTGGTCTTGTTTCTATGTTTTCTCCATTTATTCTAGGTGATGAATTTCAATCCTTCTGAAAAAGAACCAATAAAATCTGAGGTATTATATAAAAAAATTTGCATACATGTAGCAATAATATGATTTTTAATAAAAATAGCTATGCAGTATGGATTTTACTGATTGTTAAAGGTTGTCCAGTGTCAGCAGTTGCTAACCTCTTACATCCTTTGGTCTCTGATGGAGAGTTGTCAAATTAGCAATATACCACATCTTCCTATTCTAATACTACCGGTATATAACAATCAATTAATTTATTCTTCTTTATAACATTTGGGTATTTTCCCAAGTTATATATATCATATATATATAAAGATTAATGTTAAAACTTTAGGCAATTATAATAACATATTCCATTATTCACTAGAATTTTCAATATATTAAACAAAATGCAGACAACAGAAACAATATATCTTTAAGCTTTTGAAGTTCTGACAGAGTTCAATTTGTGTTTTATTTCAATGTAAAAATACCTTGAAATCTTCGGACATATTGGAAATTATAACATTGATACAAAAAAATATATTGTTTTATACTTATTTTTTGTGTTGTTGGCTTGCTGTCTCATTTTACAGTTATACATACATCAATATAATCTTCTTCTTTATTAAAAGTAAATATAGGATATTTTTTATTTTTATAATCTGAAAACATTATATTTCTATCGAATAACTTATTACCAAGTTCACAGACACCAACGTGTTTGCCAGATACTAATTTTAAGACATGTATAAATGTTCCAGACCATATAAGTATTTGGACCGTACGTTTACGGTCCGAAACATATCAGTATACTCTTATAGTCCGACCATATTCATACAATCCGACCATTTGAGTATACCCGGTACTTGTACTGTCTAATACCAGAGCTCAAACAAACATGTATTTTTATTTCTACTGCAATTAAACTTTTTGTATTAATCTATTAAAGATTTCAGTTATGTTGATCTGTAATGTATATTTGTTTCTAATAAACTTGACCAACTTCTTAAAATTGGGCAGAATGTACGCCTAGTCTAAATACTCATATGTTCTGGAACATAAACATGATTAACAAGCATTCGACAGGATGTCATGCTAAAATCCCTTAATATTAGTACTAAATTTTGAGTATATATATGTAAACCCACAGGCTACTTACTGAAATTCATGGCTAACACTCACCAAAAAATTAAAGAGGATACAATTTAGAGGAAGGACTGGACAGATGAATGCACAAACCTAATAAAACAGAGCATAAAACTTACCAAAAACAAGATGTTTTACATTTATCCTTCAGAAGCAGGAAAATTGAAAAGTTTTTTGTTCTTTCTCTGCTGTCCATGGTAATGATGGTATAAACTTTAAATCCATTCATGCAAAATAAGAAAATCTGCAAAAGTAGGACCTTGAACCTCAGCTTATCCACATTTTGACTTTTGAGCTGCATTTTTTTTTCTTTTCATCTTGCAGACAATCTACATGATCTAAACATAAAAAAATGATAAAAACATAATTCTAGATTAACTTTGTGTTTTTATTTTTGTTGATACAAACAATTTTTCCCAGCTTAAAAAGAAAACATCATCACAAAAAAGGAGGTCATACTAGGGCCGGGTGTATTAATATTTATCATATATTGTATATTTATAATCCGTACATATTTACACATGTCACTATAATAAATAATTTACTTACTACTTACTTACTTACTGAAATATTTAAACAAACCAAAATTATTACTTGATTAAGATCTTGTCATAAATTAATAGCATTGATACTCTTATTTTTGAAGACCATATATATATATATATGTCTTTTGCATACTTATAGTCCTTTGTACAACAGTCATGACAGTATGCATATTAAGATTGATTCCGAGGACTTAAATGTTAAATTAGCATGATTAATTTTACAGTTTCTCAGCTCCATGTGTACAATATGAGAGAATCTTGCAATATTGTATATTCTGATATTCAGAACACATTGTGAGGTTTTTTATTAATGCAAATGAGAGCTGTATATCATTCTCATTTCTAAGACATATTTATCATGTTTATGAGCTGAAGACCAGTGCCAAAGTTTCCTCACTGCATTGAAGACCCATAGGTGACCTTTGGCCGTTGTCTGCTCTTTGGTTGTGTTGTTGTCTCTTTGACAAATTCCCAGTTTCTACTTCCCATTTTATAACATGTATGCAGATTTTTCGTAAATTACAATAATCAATCACACAATTCTGTCCATTATTTATTTGTTATTGAAAATAAGCAAAAATAAATGCACACAAAATTTAACATTGTTAATAAAGGCTTTTTTTTAAATTCAAAACAGTTGCCTACACTGTTAATTTCCTGGTTTGATTTATTTCATATTTTTAAAGCCTTAATAGCTAGCTAGATGGTATGCCTGGATGGATCCAGCCATTTTATAAAGGGGGTTCCCTGTTCCTAACCCAAGATTTAGGAGGGGTGGTTCCAACTATATGTTCCCATTCAAATGCATTGATTGTCCAAAAAAAAAGGGGGGTTCCAAGTTGAACTTCCAACCCCTAGAATCCTCCCCCTGTGATCCAGAATTTTTTTCACTTAACCACTGGGGATCTCAACCATTTAAAAGTTTTTCAAACATGCGAGGGTGGGGGTGACCCCCCATGGACTCTCCCTATATTTCATTTGATGTGTTTTATTGTTCCATACAAGAATATATATGGTTTAGGGGTGGGGATCTTGACCGTTTACAAGATAATAGCACATTCTCAAATTGAAAGGGGATGGGTGACCCCCAGGGACTAACCTTTAATTTTAATTGATTTGTTTTATAGTCCCATTCAAGAATATATATGGTTTAGGGGTGGGGATCTAAACCGTTTACAAGATAATAGCACATTCTCAAATTGAACGGGGTGGGGTGACCCCCAGGGACTTCCTTTTAATTTTAATTGATTTGTTTTATCGTCTCGTTCAAGAATATATATGGTTTAGGGTGGGGATCTGGACCGTTTACAAGATAATAGCACATTCTCAAATTGAAAGGGGATGGGTGACCCCCAGGGACTAACCTTTAATTTTAATTGATTTTTTTTATAGTCCCATTCAAGAATATATATGGTTTAGGGGTGGGGATCTAAACCGTTTACAAGATAATAGCACATTCTCAAATTGAACGGGGTGGGGTGACCCCCAGGGACTTCCCTTTAATTTAAATTGATTTGTTTTATTGTCCCATTCAAGAATATATATGGTTTAGGGGTAGGGATCTAAACCGTTTACAAGATAATACTTTTTAATAGCATATTCTCAAATTGAAGGGGGTGGGGATTACCCCCGAGGGACTCATCCGCCCTTCTTTCTTCACCAAAAAATACCTGATCACACCCCCCCCCCTTTTCCTCATTTCAATCACCCTGATATGATCTGATATAAATTTTAATAGTTTTATCACTTACAATAGGAATTGGTTTAAATTCCACAATTAATTTTAGTCCGTCAAATATATGAATAAATTGATTTAACCTTATACCATTAATATCAACATATTTCATTTTTGATAAAGAAGAGGGGGAGGACAGGGGTAAGCGAGACAGGGAGAAAGGGGGTAGGAGAAAGGAGAGGGGGGTGGGAGAAAGGAGAAAGGGGGTAGGAGAAAGGAGAGGAAGGCTGGGAGAAAGGAGAAAGGGGGTAGGAGAAAGGAGAGGAAGGCTGGGAGAAAGGAGAAAAAGTTGGAGAAAGGAGAAAAAATAAAATATCCCTCCTTTTAAAATTTTTTCTAATATTTCAAGAAAAAATATCTCAAAAGGAGATGTTTTATTCTAATGGGAGAAAGGAGAATGGGGGTAGGAGAAAGGAGAAGAGGGGTGGGAGAAGGGAGAAGGGTACCCCCCTGTCCTCCCCCTCAAAGAAGGACAAAAGTTTTCTATGGGTAGAAATTGATAGTTATAATTTGAGAAGCTTTCAAATTCATAGCATGCCGATGGCTGTGTTCGAAGTGCTGGGTTTTTCATCACCCTCGTTGTTTGCGGACTAACGATTTAGGCCTGTGGTGGATAATAGTGTGCGTGCATTAATTTTCAATACCTTCTTAATTAATATTTTCAACTACTGACGGCAAGTGTTGTAATGTATCAGTGTCTTATTTGAGACCAACCTGCTATTTACGTGTGCGATCGAAAATACAGGGGAAGGAAACTTGTCAATTGTGTTTATTTTTAATCCAAAATAAAATAAGCCGCCGTAAAATTAACCTTGGGTAAGTAAATCCCTCAAATTGATGCAAGAGGCTTCTTTTTTTTAAGCTATATTTTTAATAATTTACACTTTTTACCATTATTTCTTTCTTTCACTATTCTTTATTCCTTTTTTCTTTGCCCGTTATTCTCTATTCTGTTAATTCACATCCATCTTTATATGTGGACTTTCGGTGGTTTATTTTCTTAGTTCTGTGATAAGTCAATATTTCATACAGGTTCATGAAATAATGGTTTTATGCATATCAGCCAAGATTGTGCGTGGAATTTTAATAAACAATTCAACACCACACGTTATAAGAAATTGATTAAAATCGATGAACATGAATTTGACAGCTAGTGACCCTTTTACAGGTAAAATTCAATTAACAAATTCTGACCTACTGGCATTCAACACCAAATTACCTACTTGCTGTATATTGATAAATGTGATTGTATGTCAATACCTCAACATCGTGAATGCGCCATGTGAGGTGTTGGTTATGTGTGCTACGGGGTCACCGATGGCGCCTTCAAAACAGAAAAAATCCAAGTAAAAAATTGTGGAATTTTGTTGTTGAAAATTTAAGACGTTGTAAATTCCTGAAAATGTACTTAATTCCGTTCAACTGCTAACATGTAAGTTCGATACGAAAATAGGATAAAAAGCATCCGAAAAATTTGTGATCAGTAATTATCATTCGAATATATATGAAAAGCAATGGGTATTAAAATTAAAAAAAAACTGAAGAAGAAAAGTAAAAAGTAAAAGAAAGTCGTTGAATTAATTATTTTACAATTGTTTAAATATATGAGAGAATGTTTTAGGCAAATTGACTTTATTTACAGATAAATGTATTTAAGTTCAGGAAATGATTTATTCTTCTGGCGGCTTCAAATTTTTTTTTATCAATAACTTATACACAAGGAGACATTTTAGACTTTTGACAGTACGAACCCCAGTTAATTAGCAAACACAAATTAAAACACAAAATCGTTTACAAATAAATTTTATAGAAGGAAAAAAAAGGGGGGGGGTAATACGCTCACATACTTCTCTTCTAAAAAGATTTGCATATGAAAGCTGTCTAAAGATAATTTTAAATTATTTCAGGAGTTTTGAAAAAAGAATATATATAATTTACAGTTTAATTTACGACGTCTATACTGTTACAAAAAAAGGTTCTTTTTAAAGATTTGGTACTTCAGTTTCGACTCAAAATTTCTTTTTGAATTGTTAGATGGCAAACTATTTAGGATAAGATTGTATCTGTTCTTTAAGTAATTATGGTGATATTGGCGACGAGATTCATTATATTATAGCAAGGGCGTGTACAAATCCTTGATTAAAGAATTTCAGCAATATAAATAGACGAAAGTAGACAAACAATTATTAAGATCTTCAAGCGGGCCAAATTGTACATCGAAAAAGATCTATATTTCTAAACGTTTTTAAATGATATTACTTGAAAAAAAAAAACTTCCCAACTATGTAAAGATTTTTTCATATTTCTAAACGTACCAAAGAAAAATTTATTTAGCATATTCATATAATTTTATACTTTTTTCCAAGTAAACTTTTTTTTGTAAAGTTTACTTCTATGTGTTTATAACCATCAACAGAGACACATTCTCTGCCATCACCAATCAGTCCTAATCATTAAAGATCAATTGACAAAATTTAAATGATGATTGGTATTGAATATGATCATCGCGATCATCCGTGACGTATTCTAAAATCCCAAATAACGGCGCATGTCGATAGATAGATAGGTACGTCACATAAAAACACGAAACCAGTTTGTCAATACAGTTCATAACAAAAAAGAACAGTTATCGGCAATACTAAACGACCTTCACACTTTACACTCGAGTGATCATTGTACTCAACACGAAATTGACAAAGTTGTTGATAGTATTGGCGAAATACTCGTATCATCTGCAAACGAAACTTTATTAAAAAACACGCACTACAACACAAAGAACTAACCAGAAACCATGGTATACAAAACAGTGTTACGATGCTAGAAAAAAAATTCACAAAGCAAGAAAACAATACAATTTACACAAAAATGAAACAAATCATAAAAAATTACTTGACTTTAGCAAACAATATAAGCAGATTACAAATAAAGCTTACAATGATTATCAATTTAATCTTGAAAGCAAGATTAGAAATACGGCACAAACAAATGGCAAGGAATTCTGGAAAATCTTGAATAACTTTAATAAAAAAAGTAAAGATGATCCAAACATTATATCTATGGAATCTTTGTACAATTATTTTAAGGACTTAAATATGAATGATATGGATGAATGTAATAATGATATAGATGTTAACCTTAATGATATGTCACCAGAATTAAATGAATTATTGAATGATCCTATGACTGTTGATGAAATAAAAAATGTTGTAAAGAAGTTAAAAAATGGCAAATCTGCTGGACAAGATGGTATACTAAATGAATATATTAAAAATACATTAGATGATATGATGCCTATATATATTTCGCTATTTAATATCATTTTAGACACGGGTCTTGTACCTGAGAGCTGGGGTATGGGAATAATGATTCCTATTTTCAAAAATAAAGGATCTAAATTAGATCCTAGTGCATACAGGGGTATAACCCTTAACTCCTGTCTTAGTAAAACATTTACAGCCGTATTGAATTGTAGATTAAACACATTGTCAGAGGAAATTGAATTAATTTCTGAGGCCCAAGCAGGGTTTAGAAAAGGCTTCTCAACTGTAGACAATATATTCATTTTACATGCCCTTATATCACTATATTTTTCTGCAGGAAAAAAACTGTTTTGTTCGTTTGTAGATTTTAAAAGTGCTTTTGACACAGTCTGGCGAATGGGACTGTGGCAAAAAATGCAAAAATCAAATATTCAGGGTAAAATTTTTTAAAGTTATATATAATATGTATCAAAATATTAAAACATGTATAAGGAAAGGAGACGAAGTCTCGGCGTTTTTCAGTTGTGATGTAGGAGTAAAACAGGGAGAGAATTTGTCTCCTTTCCTCTTCTCATTATTTTTAAATGACCTTGAAAGTTTCTTGTTAGACAACAATGTCGATTGTTTACAAAAGGTCTATGCAAAATGTGAAGAAGAATTGTCTTGTCTACTTAAATTCCTAATTATCTTGTATGCAGACGATACTGTGCTATTGTCTGAAACAGAAGAAGGTCTTCAACAGGCCTTGTTAGCGTTTGAGCAATATTGTAATTTATGGAAACTTCGTATTAATACAAACAAGACAAAAATTGTAATATTCAGCAAGAGAAAATTTAAACCAAAAATTGTATTTAATATTTATGGTGAAAATATTGATGTACAAGATTCATATTCATATCTTGGTGTTATGTTCAATTATAATGGTAGTTTTTGTACTGCTAAAAAGAAATTATTGGATCAGGCAAATAAAGCATTGTATGCTTTACTGCAGAAAATAAGAAATTTGTCAATTCCATTAGATTTACAATTAAAATTGTTTGATTCACTCATTACTCCAATTCTTGTCTACTCAAGTGAAGTATGGGGATTTGAAAATAAACAGGGTATAGAAAAAATACACTTGCAGTTTTGTAAGAGAATTCTCAATTTAAGAAACAATACTCCTAGCTATATGGTATATGGAGAACTTGGACGTTCTCCAATGGAAGTTATCATTAAATTGAGAATGGCGTTATTTTGGAACAACCTTTTATCCAGTAGTAACAAAATATCTAGTATTTTGTATAGACTTATGTTTAAACTTCACGAGAGTAAGCAAGGACATTTTAAATGGATTTCTTATGTTAAATCTATTTTTGATGAAACAGGGCTTAGTTTTATATGGAATGATCAAATGTATATGGATAAGAATATTCTCAAGTCTATTCTAAAACAGAATTTGACTGATCAATTTATTCAAAATTGGTTCTCGCAAATTAATAGCTCATCTAGGGGGGAATTTTATGGACTTTTTAAACATGAATTTAAACTGGAACCATATCTACTTAGATTGGCTGTATCTGATAGATTATATATGTGTAAGTTAAGATGCTCAAATTTAAAATTTCCTATAGAGACGGGAAGATGTGCAAAGATCCCTAAACATAATAGAATTTGTCATTTATGTAACTTTAATATTGGTAACGAATATCATTATATGTTTACTTGTACATATCCACAAATCGTGGACCTGCGCAAAAAATTTATCCCACATTATTACAATACAAATCCATCAGAGATCAAAATGATTGGAATGCTGTCAAATTGCAATGTAAAATTATATCGTAATATTTGTAGATTCTTAAAAAACATTATCAAATATCTATAATTATTCACTTTTTTATACATATGTAAAAACTCACATATTCATGACATTGTGTTAAATCCAAATGATATAGACTGACTGTATATACACATGAAAGTGTCACGAGAATCACGTGCATGATTGTTTATTGTGTGTTAGCTCCTGTTGTCGTAGGTATCCGGTCGTTCCGGCCCCAAACCGATCCGGCCCCAAGTCAATCCGGCCCAAAGTCGATCCGGCCCAAGTCGATCCGGCCCACGTCGATCCGGCCCCAAGTCGATCCGGCCCCATAATAAAATATGAAATAACTATATTGATTTTGGAGGAATTTGTTACACATTTTAACAGTATAAATGGAATTTGCAAAAAGTGTCTGATGATGGATGACAACAGGTAAGTGAAGTATTGGAGTACCAGTTAAAAAAAACTATTTTAAATCAATACGAATATGAGTGTTATTGTGTCGCTGGTTGTATAGCAGCTTCAACATATTTTAAAATATGAAGTTATTTTCCATGATAACTTTAACTTTGAATGTCTTGCGATTTCATTTTTTTTAGTTCATACACAGAATATCTAAATAAATATTAACAGTCCACTGGAACCTATAAAATTTAACTCATCATAATGACTTGATTAATCAAATCATTAGTCTATTATTGGTTTGTTTATTCAATAATTGTCTGATGATTGTGAACTAAGGTAATGCCACTTGTAATCACTTAATTAAATAAAATCCTGATTAATTAAAGTTATGTAATCAACGAGGTCTTTATAGTTTGATCTTCTGGTTCAGGTTGGTGTATACAAATCCTTGGTGTATATAATAATAATTAATTTCAGGTAACATATCATAGGCTTCTATCATTCTATAACACTTGGTTTTTATTTTTGTAATATTAAATATAGTCAATAAGACAGTTGGTTTTCCCGTTTGAATGGTTTAACACAATTAAATTTGGGGCCCTTGTTGTACGGTGTGAGCCAAGGCTCCATGTTGAATGCCGTCTCGAAGGCCGTACATTGACCTATAATGGTTTCCTTTTATAAACTGTTATTTGGATGGAGTTTGCTGCCACTTGGAACATTGCTCACACTGAAGTGCATGCTGTCGAGGTCTAACACCACACAAGGAAAAGCCATTGTGATATTAAAATCAAACGCATTCTGTCTTTTCTTTTATAGAAAGGATTCGGCAAATCAAACTACATTTCTCAATTTGAGAAATTTTAAGAACTTAAAAGAAAAACAAAGTTTGTATGTATCAGCTTGGGGATCGGCTTGTAAAGTTGTGTATGTATTAAACTATTTGTTATTACACAAGACAAGACAAGACAAGACAAGACAATATTTTATTTAAGTCTCACCTCTTCATTATATAAAACATACAAACAGTTGATAAAACAACATCATAAAACATACAAGAGCCACTCTAAAAAGAGTTATGAGAGACTATCTAAAATGTATATACAATATTTACACTAAAATTAGCTATATAAAATACATTTTCTTTTCAATAAAATGTCATTGCAGATTTTGGCAGTATAAAAGTACATATTTTCATTTATGAATTACATTAATATATATCTTTATTTTTATTCCTTATAAATATATTTTTTATTGGGGCCGGATCGACTTTACATATGGGCCGGATCGACGTGGGGCCGGATCGACGTGGGACGGATCGACTTGGGCCGGATCGACGTGGGGCCGGATCGACCCGAAAGCTTGTCGTATATATATACATGTTTATCATAATTGTATTGTAATTACTGTATAGATATTTAGTATATATATTTATGTATGTATGTATATTGACCTCTTGTACACTGTTGTGTCTGAGGATAATAAAACTTTGAATCTTGAATCTTGGTTATTAATTATAGTCTCGCCATTTAAATTTCACCAAGGGGTTGAAGCAATGAAGGACTTTATAAAACAAAGGATGTGTATAGTTACTATACAAATCCCTGATAAAACTATGTACATGTACTTATTAATATTTCTATAACAAATTACAAAAACGTTTAGTGTAAAAATCATCGATTTATAAATGTCTCTTTTTGCCCAAAATATATTTGCAGGTTTTGGCATTTTTGTAAATAAAATTAATGTTTTGGCATCCCAATGCAAAACACAGGTGACAGCCGATTCAAACTTAAACAACTTCTTTAAAGTTGGTTTTATTTTATCAGAGACATATATTAAATACATGTAATATATGTCTCAATACATGTATTTATGTCTCAAATTTGATCAAAACAAAAATTACAAGATTATGAAATAAGTTATGAATCGAATGAATACCCTCAACACTAAAATACATGTCCTAAGTGACTTTTTATGTATTTGTATTGCGTGCAAGATCCTTAACGGTTTTTAGACTTTTAGACGTACCATTATTATTTATGCATATATTTGAAGCATTTTGTACATAATAGGTATTCATATGTGCGTATCAGACAAAATGACTTCCCAATTAGCAGAGGCGGATTTAGGTTTTTTCCAGCCCCCCCCCCCCCCCCCACACACTAATCTTGGAAAATGGGAGATTATATAGGGAATCACTGAAGCATGACTGGCAGGGACCCCCTCTTAGGCAGTCAATGGGTCCCCACGTATGAAAATTTCTGGATCAACCACTGCTTAGTTCTAGTTATCTAAGGTTCTAGTGTGAAATATAACCAATAGGAATTGGTCACACTTCTACATAGGCCTACATGTATACGTTTTGTCAAGGGTTGGTTCATTACCGACCGTGCAAGGGCTGTATAGCCTGTCAAGGTCGTTAAAAAATTCCATTTGTTGGTTCATGCAATATTGAAATTATGTTTACTCAATGCGCAGTAACTGAAGTTGATATTTGCTACTTTTCTTCTTTATTTCATATACTTGATTTTTTGATTTTTTTTCCTTCGAAAAATTTGTGGTGTTGAAATAGGGAGTAGACACAGATACCTAAGCACATTTAACAAAAGAAATTTTGTGTAATGTCATCAATCTGTATTACACGTAGACAGGATGTTCTCTAGAAAACTTTACGTTATACACACCGGAGAGTACACGCACTGTCGTAATGGAAAATTACTGTAATCAGCTTTGCAACAAATCAGTTGACTGACCATGTCATTACAGTTCAAACAGATTTTCCTCAAATCAAAATGGAATATATATATATATATTCATTTTTATATCTTTATAATTTAAAACTTAAAAAAGTACACTTTGACAAAATTATGAAATATAACGAATTGAACAATTTAAAATAGTATTTTAACAAAGTTTAAGATAAATAATTTTACAACGATCCTAAAAATATCCAAACAAACGATAAATCTAACGATATGAACCTACGCAGTTTTATATTATAATACTGACACACTGTCACACCAGGGTGCTGGGTGAGGTGTTGGAACTTGATATACATGTATCATTAAGTTACAGTTCTGTTAAGATTTGACTGCCTTTTTACAGGGAATTTCTATTCTTACTGTTAACAGTTAGTATATACTGTTCCTGGCTTAGAATGATTCTCTGCTCAGCAACTGGTGCGTAATTAGCATTTTATTCAAATATCTTGTAGCAGTAAAAAACACAAATTAATGTATTTTTCAAATAGCTTTATTCAGCTTAATAATTATAGCGAAAAACAGCAAACATGGGGAAATAAAATGTTTTTAGTAGCCTTATTATTAAATCTCCAGGCGAGTGTGATCAAATAAAGAGGTTCCCCGTATTAATGGAAAATCTTATCTGATTCAGGATCAATTCATCGGTTACACTCCCCTATCACCAGTGATTCTTTGTTTTTAGCTGACATTCTGAGTTAGAATATCCCATTCTTGGAAAAGGTGTGTAAGTGTTCACTCGCAATTTGCATGATTAATAACAGATATCGATTCGTTACCCGGACTACTGCAAAAAACAATTATTCAGTTCACTGATTTAGATGGAAGGTAAAGGGACAGAAAGTCACAGGATAAAAAGTCACAGGACATAAAGTCACAAATTTGATAGGACGAAAAGTCACAAACAAATTGTTGACAATTGGTTTGAATATATATGAAAAAGATCTTGAAATATTTTCTTTTTATTACATATATTCATTTTTAATTTAAGGAAATTGCTCATAAATCTTGATAAACATGATAAATGGAAATGTATTAGATTTTAATTTTGCAAAGGATATATTTATATATATGGGGCCATATTTATTGGCAAATTAAGTACCAAGCCACTTTGACATTTTGTTTTCATGACAACTAAGTTTCAAGTTGATTGGACTTCAACTTCATCAAAAACTACCTTGACCAAAAACTTTAACCTGAAGCGGGACAGACGGACAAACGGACGAACGAACAGACGGACGGACGCACAGACCAGAAAACATAATGCCCCTCTACTATCGTAGGTGGGGCATAAAAACAAAATATTATGAAAAACAAAAATGACGGATATGAAACAACATCAACCACTGAACTATGTACAAGTCCTGATATTGAACAGGCATAATATGGCTGGGTTGATATAAAAATAAGAAGCAGTCTGATTTCAAATAAGACTTTTCTCCAATAGAGATCAAATGACATTTAAGGAGGCTCGAGGGTATAAAAATTTCAGAAAAATATTGAATATTTTTTTTTCATAACTAATTTTATTTATAACTTTGTTAGTTTTTACTTTATCATATGGTACAGAAATCATTCTAAAAAATCAATTAGTTTTGGCCCCAGGCAACTTTTAAAATGTATATATCATTGAAAAAGCTCCAAATTATCTCCCTTTGGTGCAGAAATGCCATTTTTTGGCATGAGAATTGTAATATCTTTTTTAGCTCATCAGTGACCTATATTTTTTATTATCATTTTCAACTAACTTTACTTAAACTAAACTATTGTAAAATTTAAGCGATTTCTGTAATTAAGTTCTTTTTATGCCCCACCTACGATAGTAGGAGCATTTTGTTTTCTGGTCTGTGCCTCTGTTCGTCCGTCCGTCCGTCCGTCTGTGCCTCCGTTCGTCCGTCCGGTTAAAGTTTTTGGTCGAGGTAGTTTTTGATGAAGCTGAAGTCCAATCAACTTGAAACTTGATACACATGTTCCCCATGATATGATCTTTCTAATTTTAATGCCAAATTATAGTTTTGACCCCAATTTCATGGTCCACTGAACATAGAAAATGATAGTGCAAAGTTTAGGTTAAAGTTTTTGGTCAAGGTAGTTTTTGATGAAGTTAAAGTTACATCAACTTGAAACTTAGTACACATGTTACCTATGATATGATCTTTCTAATTTTAATTCCAAATTAAAGTTTTGACCCCAATTTCACGGTCCACTGAACATAGAAAATGATAGTGGGAGTGGGGCATCCGTGTACTTTGGACACATTCTTGTTTCATTTCAAAATTACCTCTATTTCTCATATTAGTTCAACAGAAAAAAAAGTACTTTTACAAAAATGTATATATGCTTCTTTCAAAGGCGGATTGTGAGTGTGAATGAATGGTGTCCCCATTTTTTTAATTTAATTTTTCTATAAAGTATAAGATAAAGTTCATTTATAGAAAAATATAGTGTATTAAGTGACCCTATATTAAGAAAAAAATTGATTGAAACCTGCGAGCCCCCTTAATTTAACAAAAATAGTTCACTGTACAGCCTTTGACAATGAGCAAACGCTATACTGGACAGTGGTTTTAATAACCATGATAACAGCACAACATTTGAACAAATTGTAAAAATTTGTTGCAATGGGCTTATGTTCTTATGTTGTACTGTTATACCACTGTCCCAGGTTAGGGGGAGGGTTGGGATCCCGCTAACATGTTTAACCCTGCCACATTATTAATGTATGTGCCTGTCCCAAGTCAGGAGCCTGCAATTCAGTGGTTGTCATTTGTTTATATGTTACATATTTGTTTTTCTTTCATTTTTTTACAAAAATAAGGCCGTTATTTTTCTCGTTTGAATTGTTTTACATTGTCGTATCGGGGCCTTTTATAGCTGATTATGCGGTATGGGCTTTGCTCATTGTTGAAGGCCATACAGTGACATTTAGTTGTTAATCTCTGTGTCATTTTGGTCTTTTGTGGATAGTTGTCTCTTTGGCAATCATACCACATCTTCTTTTTTATATTAACTCAAAAGACTGCAACAAGGAACCAAACAATAACCAGTAATATGTAAATCATAGACACAAAGCACTGAAATAAGAGTACTAATTAGATATAGGAAGATGTGGTGTGAGTGCCAATGAGACAACTCTCCATACAAATAACAATTTAAAAAGTAAACCATTATAGGTTAAAGTACGGCCTTCAACACGGAGCCTTGGCTCACACCGAACAACAAGCTATAAAGGGCCCCAAAATTACTAGTGTAAAACCATTCAAACGGGAAAACCAACGGTCTAATCTATATAAACAAAACGAGAAACGAGAAACACGTATATATTACATAAACAAACGACAACTACTGTACATCAGATTCCTGACTTAGGACAGGTGCAAACATTTGCAGCGGGATTAAACGTTTTAATGGATCCAAACCTTCTCCCTTTTTCTGAAACAATAGCATAACATCACAACAAAGAAAAACATACGATAAAATATCAATTGGCAGACTTAACTCAATCAAAAATAGATATTTAAATGAAAGTTTATTAAAATGTTCATAAACATGATAAAATAGCCTTTTTTATTTTTATTGCTGTATTTCTCTTCACTGATAATTTTTGAGTTTTGTGTATTTGTAGGTCGGACATCTCGGTTTTCATGGCCATCATTCAACAGATCAATACTGAACAGAAAACTTGGAAGATGATATTTTTCTCAATAGTGCGACTTTTTTTTATTAATTTGAAATGGAACCTTTTTTTCCTACATTTAATAGAAAAAGGAAATTTCAACATAATGACTATAAACAAAAAGGAGTCATATCATCACGATCATAGATGCTCAAGAACTTGATCATGTAAATGCAACAATGTAATTATCAATTGAAAGAAGGAAGGAATGAAAAAAATATTAGTATGTTGTTGTCCAAATAAACCTGCTTTGTCTTCTCATTTGAATCGCTCCATCCAATAAAGATGTACGGAGGAAGATCTTTGAAGAACAGATTGAAAATGTTTTGTCTAAGAATTGCGGGAATATTCTAGTGGATGAAATAATTTATTGACTTGACTCTTATATATTGGACTGAATAATTGTACATAGCAAGCATCGAAAAAGAAAACTAAAACTTTAACACAAAAAGTGTTTAAATTATAAATTTGCAAATATAAGCATAATATTATGTACACCACAAAGGTATATAATTCAAATTGTTTGCATATTCATGTATTGCAATGAAACTATAACAAAGAAAACCTTACTTCATGAAAAGAGTAAACTATTCAGTCAGAATATGAAATATTTTTTTCAGTTCTATTTTTCATTATAAAATAAACAAGACAAAGATTTCAAAACAATATTTTTTCATTTATTTAAACATGTCATCATTTTGTTTCAGTGAAAGAACTTTACTCTTTGACCTTAAATTTTATTATACATTCCAAAATCAGGATTATAACCTTTATTGTCATATTAACAAATAAAAAACATGTTTGTGACAAAATGAAAAAAAATAAATATTTATATATAAAAAATATAAAAAAACTTGTATACATTTAAAACTTTTTACTTTCAAACAGCATTCATTGCAACATACACATACTGTATATTTATATCTATATATTTATAATTTGAATCCCATAGAATTTTATTTTGTCCCATGGGATATTAAAAATCCCATGGGATAATAATAATCCCATGGGATTTTTTTTGTCCCATGGGACAACAAATATCCCATGGGACAAAAAAACAATCCCATGGGATAATGGTAAATCCCATGGAATTTTGCCCTGTCCCATGGGATATTGAAAATCCCATGTTTTTATAAATCAAATAGCAAAATAAATATAATAGTAACAGTAGAAAACAAATGAAATTATTGAATCCCATGTAATTCCGCACATTTTGGTTATATACATGACATTGTAGCTCTTATTTGAGGCGGCGGCGGATTTGCAAATGAGTGTTTTGCAAATTTAAAGTGTCCAGTGTTAAGTGTTAAGTTTTGTTGAATTTTATTATTTGCTTTAAAAATCTAAGGAAAACCATTATGTGTATTTAAAAAGCATTTTAGAGATATCTTCTATATTCAAATTTTGTTGAATTTTATTATTTGTTTTGAAAATCTGCAGAAAACCATTATGTGTATTACTCCAACAGAGAATTATACCATGGGTGCTATATCATTCAAAAAACATAATAAATTTACCAGTTCTCCTGTTAGTGCTGTCAGTAATTTAAAATTTGGTAACAGTGATGTAAGTATCTAAAAACATGGCAGTTAAATATTTGTCCAATTCGCAATATAAGTTCACTAATGTTTAAACTCTCAAAAATTCTCCTGATGTTGTCACTACTTACTTCAATAAATTAGTATGATGTATACTGTGGATTCAGTAATATTCATTGAATACCTATTTTCGCAGATGTAGTGGGCACAGGGGAACAACGAATTTGAATGTTCAACAAATTACAATTTTTTAATAGGAATGTATGCAGACTTTGCCAAAACCACAATATTAAATATCCACAAAAATGCAAGTTTTCCTCAAACCACAGAAAATAAATGAATCCACAGTAAGCACAATAAATATACCCATAGGAAACATTAAATATGACATACGAGCATTTCAAAAATAATGATACATCTAAAACTTAGTAAATTTGCTTGTTTTCTGTTAAATCTGTTGGTACTATGAGTGCAGTTTAGATATCCAATTAGGAACAGACAAATATTTCCTCTGTACACAAATGTACATATTTATTGGCTTTAATATGCTTATATTGTATTTGAAAACATTTTTATTTTTTTTTATTAATGCACAC
This sequence comes from Mytilus galloprovincialis, assembly GCA_037788925.1. Taxonomy (NCBI): domain Eukaryota; kingdom Metazoa; phylum Mollusca; class Bivalvia; order Mytilida; family Mytilidae; genus Mytilus; species Mytilus galloprovincialis. The sequence goes on along the minus strand of CM075342.1, from coordinate 43,380,550 downwards.
TGTTAACAATGTATTGACTTTGGATACATTTATATATTCAATTGTATATATTTTTTATTTACATAACTAATAATCCCTATTTAGGCTTTTGCAGTACACACAAAATGTGTTTTTAGAATAAATTTCGTGAGGGGTCTATCTATAAATTGTATGTGGTGTTCCAGACACATATTCACCTCTTGAAAAATTAATGTGAACATCATGTTTTTTCTACTCGCATATTTGTGCTATTTGAAGCAATTTTCTAATGTGACTTGCATACACACTTTCTTTAATTTCTTTTCTCTAGCCTTCATGAGGAAATCGTGTTTATGATGGTGATGAAACAGTGCATAGATTTAATAATTTAGATGGTGACAAAATGGCCACCATTTGAGATGAAGATGGAAGTGTCACAAATTTGGCAACAATCCAACAAATTGTCAAACCAGGCCTATTTTATACAACGCCTTCATGTATATATCGTAAAAACTCGAATATGGCTATGTGTCCTTACAAGTATGCAAAGGTATGATAAACATACACACATACATACACGATTGATTTGGGGTAGTTAACAGTGGTGTTTAAATTATTTGTAAGCAAGAATTTAACACTTATATAAGGCTCAATGTTGAACAGTGGTATATTATCTAGACTTAATTGTCTGACAATGTCTTGGTAAGGCTATTGTTAGTCCTGCAAGGATTTGTTTAATGGACACCTTGATATTTACATCACATGCTAAAGCTATAACTGAAGAAATCACATAATTGCTCATTTCTCTCTCCTCTGACTTGAGAATTATAGACGAGAAGAGAACTAGATAAATAAAAATTCAAAATTACAAGTTGAAGTCAAACTTGCAACACCATTGCAAAAGAAACATGAAGAGAAAACATTTATTATCCTCTTCTCAAAGGACAGCAAACTTAATTGGGGCTCTATCTGCCTTTATCTACAAAGAGATTTTCGTAGCACAAATCAGTGCTCTAAGTATTTAATATCAAGCTTCCTGTGAGCCTGATATATCATTTATTGAATTATTATATCCATCACTAATTAACCTCATGTATACTGTAACATACTTGTGTATACTGACAATGCATGAAATTTCAAAGCTTTTTTCTCTCGATTTACAAATTAAAGTTCCTGAAATTTTGAATCAAGCTTCATTTTAGCATGCTATACCATAAAATGCATTATCATATTTGTCACTTATCAACTTCTTGTTTACAGAATTATACTATAGAATTCTGAAACATTATGACCATGTATGAATTTTTCCTCGCTATTTCTCAAAAACTACAAGTGATAGCTAGCTTCTGTAAATTTGGTTTCAAACATTGTTAGAGCATGCTGAACATTTTCACATCTGTGTTCTGTAGACTATAGTTGGTCTTTTTTTATTATTATATTTTGCTGTGTCATTGTCAGTTTGTCTTAATATGAATTTGAACATCCACTTTATCTTTTTTTCAGTTATTAATTTTACAAAATTATATAATGTTTTCTAATTCTATAACTTTTTTCATCAGCTTAATATCAAAATTGATGCAAGTTCTCCAGAACATGGACAAACTGAATCTATAATGGTCAGAGATGACCAACCTGATTCTCCAGAGACGCTAACTGGTGTGTTTTCAAATGAGTTCCTGACCATCTTGGGTGGAACCCATAGCTACACACTACATTGGAGTAATGGAATTCCAAGGAAATTTGGAGTAGGTTCAGTAAGACCCCTTTTTGGCCCCAAAATATAGCAGTTTTACAAAATTGTTAAACTGTAAACCTTTAGTTATTTATTGGACAGTAGAATGCTTCTGCTACATAAATATGGGCTGATTTTGACAATAAAATGCACATATATCCGGTACTAGCACCATTAAGTCATGCTAAATTACTGAAATCCTCATAATTCTAGCATTTTAGTTAAATTTTAGATGGTTTTCGTGTAAAACGAAAGTGGCCGCATTCGTGTTCATTCTTAATATTGAAATGTAAGTTGTATTTTATGATAATAAATAACATATATAAAGGTTGAGGATGAACACGGATGCGGCCACTTTCATTTTTACCAAAAACCATCTGAAAAGGGACAGTTTTCGGCATATTAGGTAGATTTTTCATATTTGAGCTTGAATCGGATCGTTTTTAATGACTAAATCTGTTAAAATCTTTCACATAAACTAATTAATTCAAATAAAATAGACACTTAAGTGTTTAAAAAGTGGTCAAAATCTTTCGTCAGATTAACCTGAAATTTGAGGCCAAAAATCGGTCCTTACCGGACCTACTCCTTTGCAATATATACCAAAGGAGTTGAATTGTAAGTTTGATATATAATATTCTCATGCTGATAATAGATATAAGAAGATGTGGTATGAGTACCAATGAGACAACTCTATATCCAAGTCACAATTTATAAAAGTAAACCATTATAGGTCAAAATACGGTCTTTAACACAGAGCCTTGGTAATGTTTCTTGAAACTGGCACATTTTGATATCTTTTAAACTTTTGAATACTATGACTTTTATTCGTGGGATTCAAGTTTTTATTTTTTCATGAATGGATTAATTCATGAATCTAGGTGTCCAACAAACTATAACAATTGTTGTCCAAATCAAGGTATGGAAAGATCCCCATGAAGGTTTAACTACATGAAAATGTGAATATGATCTAGAGAATACATCAGCAAATGCACTATGAACTGAATATTTACAACTTCAGACAGGGTTTTACCTGTTTCATCTTTAAAAACCTAAACTATGAGATTTTTAATACTCCTGAAAAACTAGTTTTGATTGATTAGAAACAGACTTTTGGTGATAATATGAGATAATAAACATTTTCTTTCAGAGAAATGTTAATGGCCCAATTAACACCTTTGGTGATCATTAATCTGTTTCAACTATATTATTAGAAGTTAAAAGGAAAGAAAAGAATGAAGAATCATTTATGTCACCTTTATACATCTTTTTGATTATTGTAGGAACCAATATGTAAGAGTTGGTATGTGTATGCCATCTGATGCCACCTTTAACCTATTTACAAGGACCCCACTCAGGCGGCTTAAATTAGTTGACTGGACGGAGGTACAATCTATTGAAGAACTTGATAGTGATACTCTTGGAGACAGATATTTTTTGGGATAAGTCGATTGGGTAAGTACAAAACAAATGGTTGGAAAGAAATAATAAATTGTTTTGTTAATTACAGAATTAGAGGGTTGGAAAGGAGCGAGACGTCTTCATTATAAAGTAGTAAATATAATGATTGGATGCTGAACAAACATTATTTAATTTTCTCAAGCGTGAATCTATTGAAGTATTGCACTTCTTAAAATGCTACGGAAGTTAAAATAAAACCATTTACCAATGCTTATGTACACATTGTGATTACAGCAGATAATAAAATCTTTATAAATGCCACTACAGACATTATTTGTACAATTATGGTTTCAGTTGTTCAAATTATTACAGTGACTTGACTGTAAGTGTTGCTATCCACCAATTGCAATTCATTCAAAATTTTGACCAAATTGCAATTTGTTTTATTAAACCAAATTGTTCAACTGGTCACAAAGGAGTAAGTTCGGTAAGTGCCATATTTGGCCCCAATTATAAAGTTCATTGTTACAAGACAATAATTGTTTTAAGTTGCCTTAGAGACATGTGAGAAAGTTAAACAGAGCTGTTTTTGTCAAAGTTTAGTTCTAACACGTTGATTTTTACATCCCAAAAAGGTCAAGATAAGGGATTTTGGTGACATTTGACAAAATCAGCTGGATTTCAACCAAATAAAGGACCAGGAAACATAGAGCGCAGGCGTCGACAAGCTTAATATTCAAATAAGACATGTTAAATGTCTTCACAAACATTATTTTAAAAGATCTTTGATGTTGACGTATGCGCTCTATGTTTCCTGTCAAATAATCTTTGGAAATTTACCCATTTTCATTGATTTTTTCGTGAAAAATCAATATGAGTACAACTTGTGACGTCATAATGAAACGCAGAAACGTAAAATTTTCAACAAAATGGCTTATATCCTATCTAGTCAATGTTTTAGCTATAATCTATTGTGATATTGGTCAATAAATCCGAATTTGAAATTAACGCTAAAAAAGGGGGCCATTTTAGGACCTTATCGAACATACTCCTTTGAACCAACTGCTGTAGAAAACCACAGTCAAGACTGAAAGTGCAAGGTGATAAAATAAAACATACTTACAATCCTATAAGACTTTAACTCCACTTTATTGATGGTATATTTAAATCAGTCTATCAATCTGTGTAGTTATATTATAGCCATTACCATACTAAAGGTGAACTGTTTTATTTTTAATTGCTATAAAAATGTCCAAACTAAGCTTTTATATAGTTTTTCTTTCGAAAAGTATTCTATATTCATAAGAATCACACATTATGTGAATAAAAACATTTCATATTCAGTAAAATATTTGTGAAATTGCAATATGTTTGTAGGAAGGGGAGATAATCTTTTTTGGTTTCAAAAAATCTTTATTCAAAAGAATAGTATTTTAGGTTATCTCCACAAGGAAACTTATCAATAGCATATTGTTATTTCACACATATTTTACTGAATATATGATGTATTATTTTAAATGATATATGATTCTTATAAATATAAAATCCTTTTCAAAAGAAAAACTATATAAAAGCTTAGTTTGGACATTTTTATAGCAATTAAAAAGAAAAAGGATTTTATATTTTTAAGAATCATATATCATTTAAAATAATACATCATATATTCAGTAAAATATGTGTGAAATAACAATATGCTATTGATAAGTTTCCTTGTGGAGATAACCTAAAATACTATTCTTTTGAATAAAGATTTTTTGAAACCAAAAAAGATTATCTCCCCTTCCTACAAACATATTGCAATTTCACAAATATTTTACTGAATATGAAATGTTTTTATTCACATAATGTGTGATTCTTATGAATATAGAATACTTTTCGAAAGAAAAACTATATAAAAGCTTAGTTTGGACATTTTTATAGCAATTAAAAATAAAACAGTTCACCTTTAGTATGGTAATGGCTATAATATAACTATACAGATTGATAGACTGATTTAGTAATACCATCAATAAAGTGGAGTTAAAGTCTTATAGGATTGTAAGTATATTTTATTTTATCACCTTGCACTTTCACATTTTGACTGAACAATTTGTTCAATATTCTGACCAGTTGAACAATTTGATTTTATAAAACAAATTGCAATTTGGTCAAAATTTTGAATGAGTTGCAATTGGTGGATAGCAACACTAACAGTCAAGTCACTGTAAGTCTAGTTTATTGTTCTAACATTATCTTAGAGAAAATAATTGAGTACAGTTCAGGAAGGTAATTTATGTTCAATTAAAGATTTGTTCTAATTTGCTTATATATTTGATTTTTTTTTTTTGGCAGAATGTTATTTTTGAAGTTCATCAGCTACGAATCAAGAACTGATACTACAACCTCAAATTGTGAGGGTAATTGTCCCTACGTACAAGTAGATGTGTTGTCTGGGGATAGGTCAAATGGTGATTGTCGTCAGGCTGCCTACAATAATCCTGGAAATTACAAAAAGACAAGCAATGTAAGTTTTGGTGCTAAGTGACATCTCTTCTGATGGCATTGGAATAATTATATTTAACATTCTTAGTTGGTAAATAATGGAACGGCTATTAATTTTGATATTGTTGCCTGATTAAAATTATCCAAACATTAGGAAAATATATACTGCACAGATCAAAGATAATTTTGTATTCATTCACAAGTTGTTTAGATTTGGGATGCTTTGAACTTGCCTCCTACTTCTTGATTTGTTGTCATTTTATGAGCAAGTTATTGCAATCTCTAGATGTCTAGGTGCAATATATTAAGTGGGTGTCATTGGGGTCTAAGCGTGACACAGGATTGTTGATTTTTTGAAAGCGTGATACGTGAAAGTCAAAATAATGTGCCGTGAAAACGGGAAATGAAGTCTTGAACGGGACACAGGAAATTACAAAAAAAAAAATGAGAATTTCTTACGTAAATAGTGTACGTGGGATACAGGGATCTGGGATCAGAACCCCATAATGAGACCCCCTATTATGTGCTTAAATTTTGTTTCCATTTTTAGGGTCAAATGTCTACAGATACACGAACATTAGCTGCTACAGATCCCACCCCACCAAAGGTAATACATATATGTTATAGTAATTAGTGGGCATATATTTAATTAATGTTACAAAGATAAATAATGATAATACTGTTAGTTGCCATTTTTCATATATTTAGATTATTTACATTTTTAGCTCACCTGGTAGTCTATCTAATGTAAGCTATAAGCATCACACACATGTTCTCCACTAAAAACCAGTAAACCATTTAAAACCAATCACAATCTTCGTTATGAAACCTTGTTCCAGATTTGTTCCTTATGTTCCTTTTGCAATCTACTTGCATGGTAACCACTACTGAAAATAAAACATAAGGGTACCGTAAAATACAACTAATTGTTTAGTAATTAGAAATCAGAATAGAAAAATCTGACGATGTATCATATGCTCACTATTTCAAGATCTATACCAACTTTCTATGTACACAAAAATGACCAGACAAATTTGAGTTATTGCCCTCAAATAATGAGTATGACGAATTTGGGCATTTTTGCCTATTATCTTAAAAAATGCATTGTTCTCATTGAAATAATCAGCAAGTCAAGGTCAACAAATTTACCAAATAGCTAAGTTGTAGTTTGTTGATGTGTTACATATTTGTTTTTTATTCGTGGTTTTGTACATAAATCAGGCCAAAGATTTCTCGTTTTACATTTGTTTTACATCATTGACTCCTTGAAAGAGTTATTGTCCTAATAATGATTTTGATCTCTAAACATGTTTGCCTTTTATGTTGAAAACAGTAATTAAACAAGAATGTGTCCCAAGTACACGGATGCCCCACTCGCACTATCATTTTCTATGTTCAGTGGACCGTGTATTAGGATCAAAACTTTAATTTGGAATTAAAATTAAAAAAATCATATCATAGGGAACATGTGTACTAAGTTTCAAGTTGATTAGACTTCAACTTCTTCAAAAACTACCTTGACCAAAAACTTTAACCTGAAGCGAACGGACGCACAGACGGACGAACAGACGCACAGACAGACAGACACACAGACGAACGGAGGCACAGACCAGAAAACATAATGCCCCTCTACTATCGTAGGTGGGGCATAAAAAGTTATACTTTAAACTGCAAAATAATTATCAGTATAAGATGTGCAAAAATGCAACATAATAGAAAATCATGAAAGTCTCCTTACAGGAATTATTGTCCTTAATGATGATATTTGACCATCTTACAGGAATTATTGTCCTTAATGATGATATTTGACCATCTTTTAGGATTTTGCAGAGTCATTTGAAAAACTATGATAGATAGTTATAAACTATTTGCAACAAAATGATCAGCAAATCAAAAATATCAAAAAAGACTACAACTTGTTAGAGGTTGTTGCCTTAAATTCAGATTTGACCAAAATTAGCAATTTTTTTTTAGATATTCAAATAAAATTCTTATAGATAGAATTAAAACTATACACAGCAAAATGATGAATTAATGCCCCGAAAAGACCATTTTTAACAAATTCTAATGGTTTAATAATATCTTTAAAAGACACACAACATTCAACAAACCGCTACACAGAAGGCTAAAGAGACACATCTATAATACTAAAATTACGAGGTCCAATTTGTCAGCCGTCATCGGGTAAAAACGACAAATCAAAGAATTCAACTCTATATATAACTAATATAGGACAATGGTGTAGATTAAAAATTACACCACTCCAGACCCTTTTGTTTTCCACATAATTAATATTGCCAATAATTAACAAGTTCCGGGTCTAATCCGATACCGATACCAATAGTATATTCACCTGTTAGCTATTACCTTATCTGTACGTTCCGCATTTGACAGGCGCACCACCAAACGGTGTATTTAGGATTTTGCTATATACACGGGTCATAATCAAAGGGCTGACACTACTAAAGTCAATCATTGTCAAATTGTTCCCTATTGTAGCTTTATTCAGCAATCAGCAAGTCTTTCTAAGATAACTAATATAGGACAATGCTGTTGATAAAAAAATACCCCATTCCTGGATAGCCTGGACCTTTTGTTTTCCAAATAATTAATATTTCCAATAATTGATAAGTTCCAGGTCGACGGGTTCAAACAGAAAGATTTGAAAGCAGAGAAAACTGTGTATCTTATAATCGGCATGACTTTATCAGATGACAATACTAATTACTAAAATAAGGCTTAGGCATAGTTATATGATACTTTAATTCAGTCACGGACCCGCGATATCACGGGTGTGTACTTGTTACCTATTATTTATACATTTGTATTTGTTCACAGGGTTGGGGTGCAGGATCTCAGCTTCCATTCACATCAAGAATACCTGTAAATGGTGGTTGGTCAAGCTGGTCAGCATTTAAGGAATGTTCCGTCACATGTTGAGGTATTGATAGCTTCTTATGATAGAAATTATTTGAGATCAGAAAATCATATTGAACATAGCTTGTTGAAGTTGAAAAGAAAGTATTAATAGAATAATTAATTTTTCATCATAATTCTAAACACTTTGTTCTTGTAAAGCAAGGTGTCAAATATTGTACATTTATACATGGTAAACCAAATTTGCATAACAACTTTACCATGATATATATATGATCTATGAACAAACCAGAGTAAGATAAATCAGTTTTGTTAGTTACTTGACTGAACATATTTACCATAATGATTTTTGCACTGCAGAAAACAGTCCAAGGTCACCACAGCTAAAAAACATCCTGCAACCCAAGGCTTGCTTCATTGTCTACTCTAAATTCATACTTGTCTACTTTATATTTATTCAATGTTACAGGTGGAAAGCAATCTCAGTACAGAAGTTGTAATAATCCTGCTACTGCAAAGGGCGGCACCGACTGTGTTGGAGATGGTGTGAATTCTGTCAGTTGTAATGAGCATCCTTGTCGTAAGTATATTGAAATATAAAAATGTGTCATGCCACTTAAAAAAATATGTTCATAGATGGAAATAAAAGTTTTGTTCTTTTAGACTTCTTGTTTAAAGAGGGTTTTTTTATCACTTGAAAAAAATTGCAAATTTTGCCAGACATTTAAAAATAATGTTTGAATAAACCATGAGCAAAAGATACAGGAACCATATTGTGGATTATATTTGTTTACATTCAACGCAAATAAATAATTGCTTTTTTCTTGACAGCTGTCAATGGAAAATTCAGTGATTGGGGACAATGGTCATCATGTATCGTCAATTCTGGTTGTCAAGGTTACAGAGAAAGGAAAAGGTCATGCGATACTCCAGCTCCTCAACATGGGGGAATACACTGCACTGGTTCAGTAGAGGATCAAGAAGCTTGCAACAATTGCACCTGACCAGCAAAAAATGACCAAGGACTATTATAATCCTTTTTAGCATTTAGTTTAATGACATTGATTTTAAAAGTTGAATGAATAAAAAAAACTTTCAATATCAACCTAGTGTCAGTTCTAATTTTTTAAGAAAATGTAAAAATGATCTAGCATTTCCAGTGAAATAGCTACAACTTCTAGCTGCAACAAATTATGGAAATCTGATATATAACATTAAGAAGATGTGGTACGATTGTCAATGAGACAACTCTCCACCAGAGTCACTAAATGACACAAATTAACAACTATAGGTCACTGAATGGCCTTTAACAATGAGCAAAGCCCATACCCCAATGTCGGCCCAGAAATGACAAATGTAAAACTATTTAAACGAGAAAAATTTGCCGCCTAATCTTAATATGTACAAAATAATGAATGAAAAACAAATATACTGCACAACAACATACAACAACCACTGGATTACACACTTGACTTCAGACAGGCACATACAGAATGTGGCAGGGTTAAAAATTAATCAGAAAGTATGAGTAAGGCAAAAGGTTGGACATGAATAAGGCAGCAAATAAAAGTTTAAAATGAAAAAAGGTAGAGGTCAACATGTAGTCTAAAATGGAAAATAGTATTCATCTCTAAATCACTCCAAAGACTTAACAAGCTATAAATGATTAGACCATAGTATGTATTTTAAAAAGGTCGGGCCCATCTGTCCACCCATATGGTTCCATGGATATTTTTATCCCATCTTTCTCAGGAACTACATTACAATGATTTCTGAAATTTGGATTCAAGTTTTATGAGTCGGCTATACCCTGTGATGCGTTTTCAGATTCATCAATCAACAACTTCCTGTTTACCAAACAATAACATCTTTTTATACTATTGATATAATGCCGTCACAGCAGGGGTATCATCAGACTGAGTGAGCAGTAGCTCATAGTTTTACTTGTTTATTCTTTGTCATCAATATCAAAATTATAAGTGAACAACAACCAAAGAAATAGCAAAACAGATGCCCCACTTGCACTATCGTGGTAATAAGTTTCAAGTTGATTGGACTTTAACTTCGTCAAACACTACCTTGACCAAAAACTTAAACCTAAAGTGGAACAGACTGGCGGATGAACGAACTAACGGACGCACAGTCCGGAAATCATAAAAACAGCTATTTCTGAATAAAATTCTTCTAAAAAGGAAAACGATCAGAATAAGATCTACAAATATGTCAACATGACTGAGATTGCAGTTACCTCATAAATACAAATACTTGGTGTGCAAGTTTTACTGGTCCTGTAGAAAACTTATTTCAAATAAAATAGAACATCTTAAATTTTACATTGATGTTGTTAATTAAGCCTGGAAATTTAAATACAATTTGAATAAAAAAAATCTAAAAGGTTTACCTATTCAAAACAGTAGTTAAATCTTTGGATAATGATTTTGTTGGTATAATAAGTATTGATTTTTTATGCCCCACCTACGATAGTAGAGGGGCATTATGTTTTCTGGTCTGCGCGTCCGTTCGTCTGTTCGTCGTACCGTCCGTTCGTCCGTCCGTCTGTCCCGCTTCAGGTTAAAGTTTTTGGTCAAGGTAGTTTTTGATGAAGTTGAAGTCCAATCAACTTCAAACTTAGTACACATGTTCCCTATGATATGATCTTTCTAATTTTAATGCCAAATTAGAGTTTTTATCCCAATGTCACGGTCCACTGAACATAGAAAATGAAAGTGCGAGTGGGGCATTTGTGTACTGAGGACACATTCTTGTTTATTAGTAAATTAAAACCATATAAAATATAACACATATGTTCTTTCAGGGTACTACAATCTGTAGATACCTATATTTTGGCTGTGCAACAAGGTCATGTGTTTCTCTGACTGGTAATGGTGTCTTTATACTTAATTCTTTGGATGTTGAATGTGTAGCAATTGATATTTTGTCTAAGATACATAACTTTTTATGCCCCACCTACGATAGTGTTTTTGTGTTTTGGTCTGTTTTACTTATATTGTATGTAATAGGTCTACTATATTTGTTGTATGGAATGATTGTAAGATGTACATGTCTAGCATGCAGGTGTCATCTGACCTTGACCTCTTCTTGATCACTTGGCATCTGTCTAATAGTTGAAATCTGTGTTGAAAGTCTTTAAAAAGAAATAGGGTTTTAAACAGGCAACATTATCAATTGCAATGACCTATGAAAATAACGAAAATTTTAGATAAACCAACTTACAATAATCTGATACTTATATTAGTTGGAACCCTGTCATGAAAACTCAATGCAGACCAAAAAACATGAAAATAAGGTCAAGGTCAGATGTACCTCATCAGACAAACACGTTAACCTTTCAATCATTCTGTATACCAAATACAGTTAACTTATTTTTATGCCCCACCTACGATAGAAGAGGGGCATTATGTTTTTTTAATATCTTTTATAACTCTTTTTTACTTCGAAGAAATAATCCTAATAAAAACAAGAGTGCACATGCTGAAATGTCCCGCCTTCTTTACCAATCATTAATAGTATGTTGATAGTCCTAAATATAAAGCTTTATTACAATTGTCATATAAACTTAACATTAACCAAGAAAATTAAACATTGACCTTAATGAACCATGAAAATGAGGTCATGGTCAGATGAACCATGCCAGGCAGACATGTACAGCTAACAATTCTTCCATACACCAAATATAGTTGACTTATTGCATAAAGTATTTGAAAAAAAACTTAACTTTGACCAATGAACAATGAAAATGAATGAGGTCAAGGTCAGATGACACCTGCATGCTAGACATGTACATCTTACAATCATTCCATACAACAAATATAGTAGACCTATTACATACAATATAAGTAAAACAGACCAAAACACAAAAACTTAAATAAAACCACTGAACCATGAAAATGAGGTCAAGGTCAGATGACACCTGCCAGTTGGACATGTACACCTTATAGTCCTTCCATACACCAAATATACAAGACCTATTGCTTATAGTATCTAAGATATGGACTTGACCACCAAAACTTAACCTTGTTCACTGATCCATGAAATGAGGTCGAGGTCAAGTGAAAACTGTCTGACGGTCTGATGGGCATGAGGACCTTGCAAGGTATGCACATACCAAATATAGTTATCCTATTACTAATAATAAGAGAGAATTTAAAATTACAAAAAATCTTTAACTTTTTTTTTCAAGTAGTCACTGAACCATGAAAATGAGGTCAAGGACATTGAACATGTGACTGACGGAAACATCGCAACATGAGGCATCTATATACAAAGTATGAAGCATCCAGGTCTTCCACCTTCTAAAATATAAAGCTTTTAAGAAGTAAGCTAACACCGCTGCCGCCACTGGATCACTATCCCTATGTCGAGCTTTCTGTAACAAAAGTCACAGACTCGACAAAAAAAAACTATGGACTAAAATATTCAAAGAAACAAATTCTTAATCCCAAAACTGAACATTAATCACTGAACCATGACTTTGTAAGGCTAGGCGATCTCTCATAATGGTAATGATGGACAGCTGTTAAAAGTCCTGTGGCAATTAAATGCATATTCAGGACAGGTACATGAATATTAACCCTGCTTTGTGCAATCCAACAGAAGAGCAGCAGCAAATACCAATTTTTGCGTCATTTAGGTTTTAACATGCCAGAGTTCCAACTTGAGGCGAACACACTGATGTTATTGTATAAAAGACTCCTTAGTTGTAAATGTCTGTGTCATTTAGTCTCTTGTGAAGAGTTGTCTCATTAGGAATCGCACCACTTCTTTTTTATGTATACCTAGCAATGAATCCATATACATTTGTACCAAATATAGTTGTCCATATTACACATAAAAATGGGGTAACTAGTCAAATAAAAAGACCATTTGGCATCTTCATACAAATATGGAGCTATCCAGCACCTTTAAAGTTTGGACAATAAAGTTTTAAAAAAGACAACCCTGTTAAGTATCCCTAAGTTCTGCTGATGATACAGACTGCCAAGCCAATGATAATGATAGACGCCAAGTGATGGAAATATAATTAAATATAAATAAATATAATTAAAGCATTTGCATGTGTCATACCCTCGATCATAGAAACCTCTTCCCCCTTTACTTGTCATCCAGATACAATTTAGATAAGATGATTTTCCAAATAAATTTTAATTACCAATTATTATGATCCTACATGATACAAAATAACCAAATGAAACCAAACACAAGCTGCTTCTTTTAAGATGTGTGTAAATATCAAACAAACAGTTACTTGTGATATGATTTTGATCACAGTTGTAAATTATCTTTAAATAAAAAGGAGGAAAAGGATCTGCATCATGGGTTTGGTATCAGAAGCAAAATAGTACAATAATGCAAAATAAATGACAGTACTGAGGATACTATCTATTTTCCTGGTTGTTTTTATTATAGGGGGAAATAATCCTAATGTAATTTCTTAGTCTATATAATTACGTATAAAAGTTTATGAATTAAAATAAAATCATGTAAATTTTTTGATAAATTTTGTAACCATTTAGTGACAATTCTTTGTTTAATATATAAACTTAAGGCTTTCTAGTCCTTACTTAACTTTAAATAAATAATAGAATTCCATAAAAACAAAGAATCCTCAGTTTGTCTCAACTTAAAAATGACATCCAAAAACAATACTTTTCTTATACAAAGTAAAACTGTGGTAAAAGCTATAATATAAAAATATTAAAACATGCATGTACAAATTATTTTTTGAGAATTATTCAACTTATTTACTGGGTAATTAAAACAAACTAAATATCTTGATTGGTGCAAAAATGATAAGATTACCAATGAAATAGCAAAGGTGGAGAAAATTTGGTTGATTATTTAGGAAATCACTGAAGTACCACTGGAGGAGGCCCTCTAACAATCGGTGAGCACCCCGTAGATATGGATATTTTAACACCCTGAAGTACCCCAGTACACCATGAGGCGTCTTAGTCCGAATCGGGCGAGTTTAATGGAAATTCGGGTACAAACTTTTGTGGGGAAAAAATTGTTGATTATAAAGGGAATCATTTGGGCTGGCCTGGTCCCCTCTTAGGCAGTCAGGAGTAAAAACCAACTCAAAACCCAAACATTTTTATTTGGGTTCAAAAACTTAGTACCGTAGTTAAAATATTAAACAGGGGACTAGTTTCATATTCTCTTTTCATAGTGTTCTGCCATCAAAATCCTACTACTTTGGATTGTAACCAACAAAATTCATTTCACAAAGCACTTGTAAGGCTTAAATGTACATAACTTAAAAATATATTTAAACCTATGTACGTCTTGTGGGTACTTTGAGAAACCATATGGCATACCTTTGGGACCCCTCAAAAAACAATAATTTCAGTTTAATTTTTTATCAATCACAAAACAATAATTGAATGCAATTAATATAAATAAATAAAAATCTATAATTTGTAATTCAATACAGCAATATAAATACAATTTGTTAAAAAATCATTCTGCTTACAAGACTACTGTCTACAGATTGTTCCAATAGATATATTAACAGTTCATCCGATTGTTTGCAGGATTATTGAGGATTTTACCATACAAGGCAGCAACTGTTACACTTTCAACTGAAAAGAAATAAAGTTAAGTTTCAATTATTTTATCAAAATAATTATGGTACTTATATATAATAATATAAGTACTGTTTATACAAACTGACATTCCAGCTTACACTTAATAATTAATGTGATAATAAAGATGCTGACATTATTGCGTAAACCCCTGAGGGTTTACGCAGTATATATTGGACGAGTGATGTAGTCTTTCGGAACACCGGATGTTAGTCGGAACACTTCTGGTCTTTCTATGACCACCTTTCAAATACATGCGCAATAGCTATGACCACCTTTCAAATGCATGCGCAATAGCTTACAAATCTGTTGAATATGCATTAGCATCTTAAGTTGCTATAGAGATATTTTACGTATGATCTGAAATTTATTATGATATAATATTTTCTTGCACACGATTACAAGCTGCTAATATTAACCTACATGCGTAGTATTTTAATTAGTCAAACGATGTAACCAGCTGTGTTTAGATATGAGATAAGATTTCATGTAAACAATGCGCTTTATATTCTGAACGAGAATAATTAAAAATAAAATCTTTAGAAAGAGTTTTAGTAGCATTTTATTTTAGATTTTACGTTTAGTGAAGATGTACATGTTGTAAAAAGCAAGCTATTTATTTTTTTATACTGAAATTAAAGGGAAGTCTTTCTTGCATATGATTAAATTACAGTTATTTTTTTTGGTTAAATATTGCAACTTTAATAAAAAAAAAAAATGGTTATTGAAAATAAAATTAAATAGATATTGAATATGAAAAAATAAAATATTTTGAACGAGAACAATTAAAAATAATATCTTTAAAAAAAGTATTAGCACTTTTTGAAATTTTACGTCTAGGATAGACCAAGGACATGGAAATATAATCATAAATACGTGCCTCAAATAGGTGTAAAAACGAGGATTTAAAAAAAAATCGTTTATTGAAAATAACGTTAAAATTAATTATGAAAGTTATGTCCGTATTTATTTTCATTAATATTGCAAATTTAAAGTTATTTTCTTTGTTTAAATATTGCAACATTATTTACTTTTTTTAATAACCTCTGAATCCTTTTCGTCATTAAAATGCGACTGATAAGTATAGATATTCAATATGAAGGGGAAAAAATAACCGTGACTGAAATCTAAATCTAAAATTTATTTTTAAAAAATACACATTTGACCATGCAGATGTAAGAAATGATACTTCAAGCAATGAAACAACGAATTAAATGTGCCACTTTAATTACGACTGATAACATAAAAATGAATCATGCATGCATTTTTAGCAGACTTAACCAGGTCGGCGATAAGATATCGAATATAAAAAAAGAAGATATCGGGTTTGGTGTCAATGAGACAACTATCTGCAAGAAACCAAAATAACACAGAAATACAAACTATGGGTCACCGTACGGCCTTCAACAACAGGCAAAGCACGTACCGCATAGTCGGCTATAAAAGGCCCCGAAATGACAATGTAAAACAATCAGTCAAAAAAGAAAATTAACAAAGTCCGTATCATCGTATGCGTAACTTAGTTGCTCACCAGAGGAACTTTACGCAAGCGTTTAAACACGCGTTCCATAAGTTTGAAGTACGTCGAAATGCAAAGGTATACGCTTGGTGAACGCTTTTACTTCAGGAAAATTTTAATGGAACATAAAAAAAATCATTCAGCTCAAGCGTTTGTCAAACGTATATACATGTACCTGTAAACTGCACGCACATAATATACACGCTACACGAGCGTTGAAAACGCTACAGATAAGTTTTAGACACGTTAAGGGCACATTGCATACAAAAATACTCGTCGCCTTAAAGCTTTCATTTAGGAAAAGAAGTCCGATACGAGTGAAACTTCATCATACCTACAGAAGATATTACACCCTCTCTGACCATGCAACATGGGACTAGACATAGAAGTACAGAAACTACTCACATTAGTTTGAGCTGTACAAGATCTACAAAAATATCCCGCCTGCCTCAAAGGTGCATATAGGATCGACCATGGTCCAGCACTAATGATACAAATACCAACCAGAGTTACAATGACGTGGTAGTAAGTCTTTAAAGGCCACCGAGCGGCCTCCAAAAATGAAAAAAAAACTACTATTTAGTCGGCTATTAAATGCCCCGACCATTAAGATTAAAAAACAAAAATCAAACAAAACTAAACAGCTAGCCTTATTGATAACAAAATAATTTACGAAAACAACTTGACCGACATGAATTATGAACAACAACCACTGTACTACATGTTTCTGGCTTTAGAATGGACATTGGCACATAAACAATGTGGTGGCCATAAACCCAACCCTCCCAAATGAACCAAACCTTAAGGACAACACATCGCAAGAAAAAACTGTAAAATATCAGTTGCAATTCGCGTCCCTAAAATTATGGGTACGGTGCACAATAATCACTTACATAAAAACAATAGACACAAATCACTGAAATAATCGCACTTACCGAAAGCTATTTCAAAGCTAGTGAACATGTAGACGAACCAGTGGACATAGACGGACTGGTAAACATGTAAACAGACGGGCGAATGTGACAGACTTATTGACAAACATTCACATATAGACAGACCTGCAGTTGGGAATGTAGGAAGACCAGGAGAAACGCTAAGGTACGCTTTACGCACACCCAATACACGTTTTAAGCTCGTTGTGCACACGATACAGATATGGTTGACAGGTTGAATGCATCAAAATTACTAGCGTTTTGGTAGCGTGCATGATTTTGTTTACCTCGGCCGACGTACGTCGGATCTATACGTTGATGTGTGAAGCCGGTATTACATTATTTAAACCACTAAACAGGCAATGTCAGTTTCTAATTCTTATGCACAACAAAAGTAATATAAGACAATACATCTTTAGTAAACAATTATCTAATATATATATAATGCCAAACAAGCATTTGGGTTTACGATTGCATTTCTTTTTTTAAAGAAAGCAACTTGTTGATACTTTTAATTAACATACACAGACCACTTGGTACATCTTGAGGTTAAATCCCTGGCATTTGACACTTTGAAGTTACAACTGGAATCTCACTAGGAGGCACACTCTAATTTTTTCTTAATCAGATCATGGAAGTATTATATTGACAGGAACTACTACGACCCGACTTCAAACGGTTCATCTGCGATGCCGCGTACCATTTAATGACATGTTAATTAACTTGAAACATGGCACTATATTAATACACCAGCGTGTGGCACATTGCGATGAAGTCATGTGTCGGTTGTTTCCGGGGTACGGAAATACACGAAGAAAGCGGATGTTGTCATAAATCCTAAGGAAACAGTTTATACACACGTGTATAGATGAATGTGAAGGAGACATACAATCATTAATTCCAAACAAACACTTTGACAATGGATGAATTTGAGACAGATGATATACCCGATGATTTTTTTTCCTCACATTTTGAAAGTGAGATATATTGTTCGTGTAAATCGGATGATTCGTCACATCTTATCGAATGTAAAAGCAAAGAGTGCAAAATAAAATTTTATCACATACAATGGGTCATACTTGTTGGTGTACTCCTGAAAGATATCATTCCGCACAACCCTTCCTGAAACCTTTAAAATAATCTTATTTTCTGAAAAACTTATAGAAATGTGTGAATAATCGTCCTGAATTTTCATAAATATTCTGTTTTCAATTCCATTGGAAGATATCCAGCCTAAGGTACTAGCTACCTTTTCAGTATCTTCCCATGTTCTGATTTGATGACACAAATGGCTGAAGTCTGCTATCTGTATATTTATGTTAGCTTTCTTGCTTTTGTTGATTTTTTTTCTCCATAAATACAGCTTAGATTGACAACTAATACAAATAAATTTTGGAAAATCACTTGGATCATTTTGAATATCAATGTTTAGTGAGAGTTTTATGTCTCTAGCATATTTTGATTTTTCGTATGGTAGGTGGTGAGCAGTTCTCTTTTCTGTAGTTCCACATAAACGACAGTTATAGTCTGGGTCCATTATTTACCATATCTGTTGACAAAAAAAGACTATATTGGATTTGTTTTAAAGGGTTGAAGGGTAGATAAAGCACATCATAAGTTGTGATTGAAAGTTGTTTGTCTTACGTCCAGTGGCATGTATTTCATTCATATTCGGGACTGTACATATTGAAAATTGAGCCGATTTAATCAAGATTTAAAAAAAGACAATTTGATTATAGAGCAATTATAAGCTTTACTCCAAATCCAGGGTTGGTATAACACCATGTTAAATAAGGCTTTACGTATATAATTATATATGAAATATCCTGACTGCCAAATATACATTACTGAATTCTGATTTCATGGACATGTATATGTTAAGTGCACTGTAAAACAGTTTCAGTTTACGTTTTTGATATAGACATTAAACCTTGTTTTTTAAGTGCATATATAAAGTATTAGATTTACAGTAGAAGTTGATAACTTTAAGATTTGTCCTTGTGAGAAAACAATACTCGGGTCATAAGACTTTTTTTAAATCTTGGCTAGTATATATATTGGCATAGTCATACATGTTCAAATGATAAAATACTGACCATGGCTTTATATGATCGGAAAGGTCTTTCAATTGCGGGTAGACATGAAGTTTTTATATTCACAATTAAAAAGATATTAACCGACATTATATAAATAGCTACACAAACAAAGTGAGATCTCTGTTTTCTTCTGCTGTATTTTGTTGATGTTGGTACTTGTTCGATTAATTTTCGTATTTTAAACTGGAAATTTCTACTTTCCAGGATTATCCAGTACCTTAACTATATAGATTACTCGAAACTTCACAGTATTTATTTTTATCAAATATATTTATTTTTAACCGGCGGTAACCGGAACACACCTTAATTACGATTTAAACTTAACCCACAAACTAATGAAATATTGTCACTCACCATTTCAAAACGTTGTAGTATTCAAAGTTCTCGTCCGATTTTCTTGTTTTGTACATCAGTCGATTTGTTTTGAAAAATTGAATAATTCTGAAAGACCGCAGACGAGATTGAAATAAACAAAGGGGTTTTCCGACAGGTATTAGAGATAACCTTTCGCAATAAAAACCACGTGATGATAAGAAGTATGTCTGGTCAGTTTAGGACGGCGGCATCGCACATGGTCACAAAGGGCTATTAACGATAACATACTAATTAGTCAGTTTCCATATCTTTTCTACAGAGCTCCCCGGGTTATAAATAAGTGCTAATAAATCGTTGTAGTTCCTGTCAATATAATACTTCCATGATCAGATACATGTCATAAACAATCACAGTTGGTGAAGAAATGCAGATTATGATACCAGATCTTATAGAAAATAATTACACAACAATTAGTACATTATCTAAAGGTCAGTGAGGCCAGACTCCTCCCATTGTTGATTGATGTACCCTATCTGTGTGTGAAGCCATATGCATGGTCTTTGTATAATCACTTTTTTGGTTCATAGCAGGCTTGACTAGTTGATATAGTTTTACAGTGCTATTATTTAATTTACCACCCACCATCCACCGACCTAACACCTTCAATAATGTTTCATGACAAAGGAAACATCTCAGTTTTTACTAGTGATATATATTTTATTTTTTAATTTCAATTCCTTGATGGAATTTTATCACTGGTTATTTCTAAAATTTCATTCATCCCCAAGCATTTCGGGGAAAAATTTTATCAAATTTATTCCAGCGCCAGTTTGATAGACCCCTGCTACTTCACAAGTACATGGGCTATCCCCATGCAGACCTTGCACACACCGGCTGCAGATGAGACGCCTAGTCTCATCACCTAAGTGGAGAACCCTCGCTTCACATTCCCCGGCTGGCGTATTGTCGGGCAGGCAGGTTCTTCCTCACACTGGAGGTTGCAAGCTGACTTGCTCAGGCAGGAACTCAAAATTGTTTTGTATGCTGAGTGTTTCCCTAAGGCCAAAACCAGATTGATTAATTGTTTTTTATAATAAAATTATTATTCATTCTAATATATCTTTCTGCTTTAAGCCAGTATGATTTGCTAAGACCATGTTTTGGTTTACACACAGATATCCCTTATGTTACATTTGGTATTGTTTTTCGGAGCTGGTATTTGCTCAATTACAAGGATGAGATCTGGACTTTAATTGAGATTTGTTCTATTATGAGAGTTTTACTTTGAGTAAGTGTAGAGTCAAGACTTGCTCATTAATACAAACAGAAGAAAAAAATTTACCTCAAAAGTTACACCTGTTAAAATATAAGTTGATGTGATCATTAAACATTTCATCTTATCAATGGAAGGCTTGCTTATTGATGCCTTGATCTTTGGGAAAGGTAAATAAATTTATGTCTATAAAAATTTTGTAAGCCTGCCACTGGTGACCTGAAATGTTTTGATCACTGACACTAGAGGCAAAGACAAGAAGTATTGGCAACCACTCACTCCAACAACTATACAAATTATACAACATCATACTAAAAGTACAGAAACAATATTTCACTTTATGAGACTCAATAAATATAAAACATTACACTTAGAAAAACAAATAGGAGACTACAGAAAAGAATAACAATAGGAGACAACAGATTACAAACTTGGCTTGTTTGTATAAACTTAAGGGTATATAATAAAATTCAATTTAAAAAAACCACATATCAATGAATGTGAAAACTCTTTCTTATTTTTGCTACTTCATTTTACTGAAATCTGTCAATACACAAAAATAAATTTTCCAAACTTTACAATTATGAGACTTGACATCAAATACCTGAGCAATTATTGGAAATATTTAACACAGTGAATGCAGAAGCTGCTGGTAAGTTTACTTAAAAGTAAAATTTAATGAATATTTTGTTATTTGTTGTTTTATTGACCCTTACTCAGATCCAAACAAAATTTTTTCCATGATAAAAAAGTAGAAATAAATTCTTTTGAAATTTGTAATGAAAATATGAATGACTGAATGTAAAGCAGTTATCATACATGATCATCTTTTTTATGATAGCTAAGTTTTACTTGATATCAAATTATCTCCCCTTCACATCTGGCCCAAGACCACAATTTATGAACCCACTTTTTCGTTAAAGTTCCCTTTAATTAATTGTAGTGTATTTTTTCTTTATTTTTTTTTTCTTTCCCTTTTTCATACATTTCTTAGTTTTTCTGGGGTGGAAATGAAAGAAGAGAGCTGAAATAAACTTTTGGATGTTTTATTTTAACTGATTTTGATAAGGAAAGAGTGATTCGGCCAGGTGCAAAAAGGTAGTATTTACACTTTTCGGAACATCTCTTGACTTGCCTATAGGGGTATGGATGTGTATTGGTCAAATTTGTATGATGTAAACATGCAATTTTTCTGAAAATTGCATATATTTTGGGACTTGAACTGTACATTGCACACACCAAAAATTAGACAAAAAGAATAGCCAAATTTTTTTTAATGCGACAAAATGTTATAAAGAACTGATAGAGGAATTAATTGTAGTCTTGGGCCTAATCTTGTTCAGGGCAAGGGAGACAAATCAGTAAATATAGATACACTTCTAAAGTAAAGGTACAACATTTTACATTGACATATATTTAGGATAGCTATATAGATATCTAGGGGCATTTAAAATTAGATACATGTATAATAAATAAATTTAAATTGTTTGTTGATTAATAAATTCTTACCTTAAAACAGCTCTAATAACTCCCCAAGCAAGTAACCCCAAGGAAACTTGTGATGCTAACCTGTAAAACAAAGTTCATGGTCAGTTATACTCAACTTTCAAAAAATATGTACATCATAATAATTGTTTAAAAGTTCTCAGATAACAAACAAAATTCTGCAAGAAAATAATTGGTATTCAAAATCAAACTAATGGTTCTGTTTTTTGACCTTTGTAAGGTTTTTTTTTTTATCTGTCCAACACAGTCCCGATTTACATTTTCAATTTTATTAAGTTAGCAAAAAATAAACTTGTATTTCATCATATTGTATAGTATTTCAAACCTTAAATTTTTTTATTGATGTCAAATACTATTGAAAGTATTAAAAATAAAAGCTTTAATACCTACCAACATGTTAACAATATCAGATATCCATGTCTTCCTCCCAACACAAGGAAAACATTGTAATTTCAACAATCTGAAATAAAAAAAAATGTTTAAAAGATAAAATAAAGAAGAAAAGCATAATTATGCCTTGTATCAATTCTTATAAATTTGTTATACATGTATAATATCTTCAAAATATTGACTTAAATACAAGTTATAAAAAAATGTTATGAAATGATGCAGATATCTTCAATATTACACAAAAAACTTTAATAAATAAAAAGTTTTAAAAGTCTATAATAATACAAGTGAAACTGCGAGCTACTGCTCACTGATGATACCCCTGCCGCAAGTGGATAATATTAATAGTGTAAAAATATGCAAGTGTTCGGTAAACAGGAAGTTGTCGAGTGATGAATCTGAAAACGCATCACACGGTATAGCTGACTTATATAAATCCTGAAACCAAATTTCAGAAATCCTTGTATTGTAGTTCCTGAGAAAAATGTGACGAAAATTTTCAACTTGGCTATCATGTGTAAAATCAGACAAGTGTTCGGTAAACAGGAAGTTGTCAAGTGATGAATCTGAAAACGCATCACACGGTATGGCTGACATATATAAATGTTGATACCAAATTACAGAAAGGGTGGATGTGTAGTTCCTGAGAAAAATGTGACGAAAGTTTCATGGGACGGACTGACTGACGGACGGACGGACTGACAGACAGAGGTAAAACAGTATACCCCCCCTTTTTTAAAGCGGGGGTATAATTAAAGCGGGGGTATAACTATTATAAATTTTGAGGAACATTTCAACTCACCACAGATTTTTCCTGGTAAAGCCTCAGACTTGGTTGAAGATATAATTGACCATCTTCCTTAGAGCTGCTATCATAACTGCCAAGGAGGTCCATGTCCCCGTTATTTTATTGTCCATTTGCTTTCAGAAATATCATTATACATGTATAAAAAAAAATATCAGATGCACTTTACAGTTTTAACAAAATCAGTTTTTTTTTAAATTTCCCCTCATCAAATCAATGGTTACGTTACCCACTATTTCTCAAACCCTCCAAATCTATTATCTATATATAGAGCTCTGCTTACATATTTTTTTTTTTATTTACAGAGCTCTAAATAATAGTCATTTTAGCTCGTATACATCTGATATTTAAATAAAATGTGTACAAAAGTGAATATTTAAATAAAAAAAGTTATATTCCCTATAAACACTTAGGAAATTTAAAGTATGAGGAGTATAACAAGGGAATTATCTCCCCTTGCCTTGAAAATAGAGGGACCCTGTCGAGACTCCACATCCTTCCTATATTCAACAACAATACAAAATATAGTATAATTAAAATGAAAAATAATACGGTATGTAAAAACTACAACACATTTCAAAAACTAATTTAGTACTTTAACTTTTACCTAAGGGCCTTGGTGGCAGTGGTCTAAGAAGTATCATTGTATCTCTAGCATGTCAAAATGAGGTTGAGAATTCAAACCCAACCTGTGTTAGGTGTGTTTGACTCAAAGCTTAATTGACAGGGGGGAAAGTTGGTGGGTATCTACTGGTACTTTTATCTTTTTCAACCCATAAAAAATGGCCATCAAGATATTACAAATTGGGCTGAAAGTGGCATTATACACCAAAATTCAATCAATCAATCTTTTTTCACCAATATGTTCCTTTACTCTGCTTCTTGTGAAATAATTGTAATTTGTTTAGCTTAAAGCACTGCAAAAAAAAACTAGAGGCTCTAAAGAGCCTGTGTCGCTCACCTTGGTCTATGTGAATATTTTTTTTTTTTTTTTTTAACACTCTAATTGATTCTTTATTGCACATATTGCTGTTTAACAATTAAACTTGGTGTACAGCATTTCATCAAGTTTCCCTGTTAGATTACAACTGAATACCCAGGGTAATATTCAGTAAAATTAACTAATAAATTACATTGTTTTAATTCACACATTAAACTATTATTATATTTGTTACAAATAGTCTTTTTTACATCACTTAAAGTATTTTCAGATATATTCATATAAAAAATATCTACACAATAATTGTTTTACGGAATTTGATCATTCATCCGGAATGACTTTTTAGGTTCTTTTATTATTTAATCAAAAATAAATTGCGGTCAAGTGACCTCACACGACTTTTCTTATCCTCGTGTTTGGACAATATTTTTTGAAGTGTTTCGTGAATTTGGATTATTAATTTCGATGTGGTTTTAAAAGCTTGGAATAATATTGCGTAAAGGTATGTTGTAGTGTAAATATATTTTTCACAGTTGCACTTTCAATCTTTATTAAATTTGTTATTGATTTGACCTAGATAAGTATCGTGTCGTGACCTTTAGTTTACCTGTCTAAGTTTGTAAACAATACCCACATATTTAGTGTACACGTGTCGAAGTACCTTTATATTGACAAAGACACACACACACACACACACACACACACACACACCTACACACTAATATATCTGATTAACCCGCATTATCATTCATACATTATAGTAATATAGTAATAGTAATATAGATGTAATAATTACTGTACACACAAACTTCTGCGCTTACAGTCATTCTTGCTCATTGCCACATGATAAATTTTACAAACAAATTTCTTTCCATACCTTTCACACATACTCACACCTAAGGCATAGCACTTACAGATAATTACTTGCATAGTACATTTATAATAAAGGAAGAAAAAAAACACACATGCAATCACACATAATCTAGATCTATAACATCTGGTTTTTTTCTATACATGTAGCTTAAGTTAACTATAAAATGACTACATTTTTATACTTCAAAATATTCAACACCTTTGTAAATAAACTACTGATCTCTCTATTGGTCATACTATATAATTCTACAGTATTTTCTACCTCATATTCAAAAATTTTTAAGGTGTCTACTGCTTTGGTTTTTTTATTGGAAACATAATGTGATTTATAGACTGAAAAGAACATTAAGCTAAGCAAATGATTTAGCGCATAGTATACATTGTCATGAATTTTGTATCCTATAACCAAAGAATGAAGACTTATCACATGTTCGCCTATGAAGACTTTTTTAAGTAAAACTTTCATTGATTTCCAGAATGTTTTATGATATGAACATGTAATGAAAAAATGATTATAATTATCTATTTCATTGCAATATGAACACAAATTGTTTTGTGAAATTTTCCACTGAAAAAGCAACACCTCATTTGGCAAAATAAAGTGCATTAATTTCCACCTAAACATTTTTATTTTATTATCTTTAAGATATTCAAAATTAAATTTAATAGAGTCTTTAAATTCATTTATTAGTCTCCCTTTGCTTAAGACTCTTTCCCATTTCAAAAATCCTACTGGTATTTCTGTTTTTGACACACTTAATACTAAGTTGTATATGTTTTTAGCATTAATAGTTAGAACATCATTACAATCTCTAAGTTTAGTTTTTGTTCGGTTGATATGGACTTTTGTTTTGATTGATTCTTCTGATTTTAATTTGTCGGTCCATTGCTTTGGTATGGATTTTTTTAGTTTTGAGAATTCAGAAATCCAATTCCTTTTATTTCTTAATTTTGAAATAATCATTTCTTCTGATATATTTCCTCTTTTATCTATTATGTCATTTATATATAGTATGTTACTTTCAATCCAGTTATCAAAGAACAGACATTTTCCTTGAAATTTTATGAATTTGTTTCCCCATATAACTTGTTTTCTGATTTCTAAATAATTATTGATTTGATCATGATGATTGTTTTCACAATTATTTACATTTATCCATGTTTTTATCATCTCTTGATAGAAGGTTGGTGTACTGTTCCATATGTTTTTATCTAGCAATTTTGTGTTATTCACATTCATCTTAAAAATAAGAAGGTTTTTTCCAAATTTATTAAGGTATAGTTTTGATAATACAGACCAATTTGCACTTTCTGATTCTAATATTTTTATAATCCATTTTAAATGTATAGATTTTATATAGGATTCTATATCAATCATTTTTAACCCCCCTTCTGCGAAGTTTTTTGTTATTATTGACCTTTTTATTTTATCTTTTCCTCCGTTCCAAATGAATTTATATAAGATTTTATTTATATTTTGTAGATTTTCTTTAGTAATGATACTGTTAGTCGCAATGTAGGTAATATATTTGGTAGAAGAAGAGCTTTTACTACTAATATTTTTCCAAGTATTGTTAACTTTCTTTTTGCCCATCTTTCTACAAGTTTCGTTAATTTGTCCAATACTTTTTCAATATTTAATGTTTGACACTCTTTTTTGTCATACCCAAAATATATTCCAAGGCTTTTGATTGGTTTGTCGGTCCAATTTATATTTTCATATTTATCTTTTGAACTTTTTAGTCGTCCTAACCATACCCCTTCAGTTTTATTTCTATTTAGCTTAAGCCCTGAAAAACTTCCAAATGTTTCAATTATACTGAGAGCTAAACTTATTTCTTTCCTTGACTGAAGAAAAAGTGTTGTATCATCAGCTAATTGACAAATTTTTAAATTACAAGATTTTCCATCTAATGTAATTTTTATACCTTTAAAATCTTTATTACTTCTAAGTCTTATTGCCATTAATTCTACTGTTATAACAAAAAGTAACGCTGAAATCGGACACCCTTGTCTTATCCCTCGAAATATTTTAAACGGACCTGAGACCCACCCATTATTTAAGATACATCCCTTAATGTCGTTATACATAGTTTCCACCCATCTGATAAAGCTACTTTTAAATCCAAACCGTTTCAGTGTTTCGGTCATAAAAGTCCATTCTAGTGAGTCAAAAGCTTTACTAAAATCTAAGAAAAGGATTGCTCCTTCTATATTAAATTTCTCAGAATAATCTATTATATCTTGAATTTGTCTGATGTTAAAACCAATATATCTATTTTTAACATATCCTGTTTGATCTAAACTAATAATAGATGGTAGTACTTTTTTAAGTCTCTGAGCTAATACATAAGCTAATAGTTTAGTATCAATGTTTAATAAAGTTATGGGGCGATAATTATCTAATGAAAGAGGATCATTTTTTTTAAAAATTAGTGAAATTGCACCTTTCTTTTGTGAGTTTGTAAGTTCTTTTTTTTCATAATTATAATTAAATACTTTGACGACAATATGTTTAAGGCTTGTCCAAAATTGCCTATAAAATTCCACTGTCAGTCCATCAAGACCAGGGGATTTATTAAGCTTCATTTTAAAAATTGCATCAGTGCATTCAATTTCTGTTACTTTCCCTTCACATTGATTACTATCGGAATCTTTAAGCGTTTTTGTTAATTTTGTTTCATTAATATATGTTTTAACTTCATTTTCACAAGGATTAGTAGACTCATAAAGTTTTTTGTAATATTTCACTTGTAGATTTAGAATTTTATCTTGATCAGTTGTTGGGATCCCATTTTCATCATATAGTTCAGTTATAATCTTTTTTGTTTGACGACTTTTTTCTAGTCCCAAAAAGTATGCACTATTTTTTTCCCCTTCTTCGAACCACTTTACCCTTGATCTTATTTTTTGTCCTTTAATTTTGTCTTTATATAAACAATCTAGATCATTTTCCAAATTCTCAATTTCTTTTTGTAATATATGATTTACATCTGTACCATTATTTGCTTTATTATTGAGATCATTTAGTTGTTTTTCTAGGATATTTATTTTATCTTTTTTAAATTTGGCTTTTCTTTTACAATAGTCTAAACTTGCATCTCTTACCTCTATTTTCAAATTGTCCCATAGTATCCCTAAATCATCACAGTTAATTGATTCGTTTTCATATCTGTTTATTAATTTGTTTATTTCATTTACATAGTCATCATTATTTAAAACACTGGAGTTTAATTTCCAGTAGCCACGCCCCTTATTTCCTCTTTCAGTATTAATTTTCAAAGATACTGCATTATGGTCAGTTATTTTCTGTACTAAAGGTCTAATATCGCAGCTTTTACAATTTTTTTGTACTTCTTTTGAAATTAGAAAGTAATCAATTCTTGTGGCTTCTGATCTATCTTTTCTACACCACGTGAATTGCCTTAGATTTTTATTTCTACTTCTCCAAATGTCTATCAATTTACATGATTTTATAAGCCCTTTTAAACCTGTTACTGGTTTATCAAATTTTTTAGAGGATTTAGTTTTATTTTTTGTATCAATTAATGACCAGATGTCGTTAAAATCTCCCCCAAGAATTGTTTGACCTAATCCATATTTATTTATATTTGATTTAACTGTTTTGAAAAAACTATTTCTTTCTCTTGATCTATTTGGAGCATAGATATTTACTAGCGTGTAAATGTTTTCATTTATTTCAATATTAATCAAAATAAATCTGCCATCAGAATCTTTATGCTCATCAATAATTTTAAAATTAATTCTATCTTTTATCCATATTGCTACTCCACGTGAATTACTGGTGCCATCACTTCTGAAAATGTTTTTACCAAGTTCTTTAAACAAAGTATCTTGCATTTGTTTAGTAAAATGAGTTTCCTGTATAAAAGTTATATCACATTTTTGTTGATTTGCCCAACTTACTATTTTATTTATTTTTTCAGGTTGCTGTAGGCCATTAGCATTGACCGTACAGATGTGCAAATAGTTTTTCATGGTGGTTTATAGTTGGATATTTTAAATTTCATACAATAGCATGGTGAGTTATCTTTCTTACCATTAATAATGAGGCATTTGGTATTGATTTTATTTATTATTATTTTGTTATTTCTTTTGACTGACTTAAAACTAAATTCTTTTAGTCTTGTTTCTTTCCAAGAAGAATTATTTCACGGCCGACACTCGGCTAACCGAGAGTTTGGTTGGTTAATCTATATTGAGTATGCGGCTATATCGGCGGTTGGTCTGTTAATCGGGTTGGCTAAAGTCTGTTAATCAGGTGTTATCGAGAAAATCATTGAAAGTTAAGCATGTTTAACTATATAACTTTTTAAATATATGTTTATCATAAAAAATATTCATGTCTAACAAAACAATTCAATGTACTGAATCCAGTGGTGTAATTATTATTTTTCTAGCTTCAATGTACGATCTATAAAATTAAAAGGCGGGTTACTCATCAATAAATTTATACACATTTTAAACACACAAACTGTACACAAAATGACACGTTGGTTGAATTTACGTGCATGCAATATTTTAAACATCGAAAAAAGACAGGCATTATGTTTGTTAACCATACTGAAATCATTGTGTGAAAAATCTTCACGAAAATCTGTATTTTGGTGACATAAATCAATCTTTAATTAAAACCTGGTCTGTTAATGGGTCGGATGTATAAAACCCGGTCTGTTAATTGGCCTGAATGGCAATAAAAGTATGATTTTATTGCTATATGGGATGTTATCGGATCAAATGGGTAGGCTCAAGACGAGCGGCTAAAATATACGGAAACAACACATTAGCAATGAAACATAAAATATACGGAAACAACACATGAACCAGTGGCGGATCCAGGGGGGGGGGGTTCCGGGGGTTGGAACCCCCCTTTTTTTGCCGATCAATGCATTTGAATGGGAGCATATAGTTGGAACCCCCCCTTTTTACTCTGGGGTGGGAACCCCCCTTTTTAATTAAAATGGCTGGATCCGCCACTGTGAACAATGAACAGTTTAAACAATGGAAATAGAAAATTGATAAAAACGGTTTCAAAAAGTGTAATATTAAAATAATGTTAATTTCATCCAAGAATGGTCGCATATGTCATGTGGATTCTGTTTAATTGTCATGCATGACACCAACTTGTCATGTACATTGGTAACCAGTATATAAATCAGAGATAAACGTCGTAATGTAACTAAACATCAGTAAGTAAAATATATTGGGGTGCTAAAATATAAAGAATAGAGAAAGAATAATGAGTAAGATAAATAAAAGGTAAAAGGAAAAAAACGTCACGGAAGAAACGTGACATAACAATTTAAAGAATACAGAAATAAACAACACCCCCAATCCGAACCCTCATGGTATACACGATAATCTGGATGGAGTAGCAGAATATAGAATAATAGATAAGGACAGTAGAGAGTGATGCATTGCTAAAAAAGAGAGAAAAAATAATAATTGTTTAAGAATACACACATGAAACACCCCTGGGTGTTGAAACAGTAACGGATTGCGATGTACTCATATTGGTGACAAATGCTAGAAGTTTACATGCGAACAACTGCCGTTCTCCTCTACACTTACGAAGAAAGGAACTAAACGGAATAAAATGTATTAAAACTTAAGATGACCAAATGTAGCTGCATTCGCTCCTTTCCATTTACTTCTTGAGAATGACTAACATTGCCTATGTAAAATTTTAAAATCGTTTGTATGCACATTGAACGACAAATTTATGTGACGTATACAATTTTCTGATGTCAGACACTCAAATCAATGAATGTGTTCGTAGATAGTAGATGTTTTTGTGTTCTGTTAAATTGTTCCTTTTAAAATTGTTATACGATGATGACTGATGTACCCATATTTTGACTATTTTATTTATTTTGTCTGTTTATTTAACGCCATCAATGTAAATATAACGGAATTTTATGAGACTGTCATTAAAGTGAGAGTGTTAGCGCTATAGAACCAGGGTTAATCCACCATTTTCTACATTTGAAAATGCCTGTACCAAGTCAGAAATATGACAGTTCTTGTCCATTCGTTTTTGATACGTTTTTTTATTTGATTTTGCCATGTGATTATGGACTTTCCGAATTGATTTTCCTCTAAGTTCAGTATTTTTGTGATTTTACTTTTTTTTGTAAACAACATATGATTAAGTAATAGAAATAAAGAACCAATTGGAGGATGCTTACGAATTAGGGTTTTTCGTCCAGTGACAAATATCATGTGCATATGAGAATGACAACACGTTATATGCACTGGACAGATGTACAGTTTATATTTATTTTACCGGTACCCTGTGTTGTATTAGAAAGACACTTTCAGTCGGATTTGAGAACGTGCTACTTTGAACAGACACAAAAATTGAGGCTGGTTGAAAACATTAATAATAAATTCATGCATATTCCAGCGGCCAATTTATATCACGCTATATTGAAGTGACACCCTTCAATAAAATGCAAAGAAAGTCAAAATAAAAATGCTCTTACTAGTAAATCACAACCGAAATGAATGACAGACGGACATTTTTTACAAAACTTAATGAACAATTGCAATCAAGATATTTGAGGTTTGCGTTTAACGCAAATATAGGAAGAAAAATTTAAAAAAAATGTGTGGCGCTAATTCGCTTCCGTAGGATACTGTTGCACCGTATTATCATTTTTTTTTTATTACTTAGGAACATCTCATTCTTAACTTTTTCTATGGGAAAATATAAAGGTAGCAAAAATAACTGTGGCTAAATAACTCTTAACTGACACAATTTCAATTGTCCAACCCATTAACAGACTTTATTCCCATAATTTTCACTAAAACGTGGTAATATTCACGTTATATTACAATTATGAAATATTCACCAATGCAAATTTATTTTTTAGACCCAAAGTACTATTTTGTGTCCTTTAAATGATATCTAAAATTGTTTGTTTCGACTTTTATTAAAAAATTCCTATGCGTATAAGCATAAATACTACATACTTGCGCGACGCCTTTTAATTTTACTGAAAACTGCGTAGACTATGAAATGTTTTTACAAGTGGAAAATGTTCTATGATAGATATCATTTTGTCAGACACTTTTCTTTTTTTGATTTGGTTCTTATAATATGCCAAAAATCTGTATATTTGATACAGTTTAACATTAAATTGTGCGTTTTACTCTTAACAGACGTATAACCAACCCGATTAACAGACCAATCTCCCATATAGCCGCATACTCAATATAGATTAACCGACCAATCTCTCGGTTAGCCGAGTGTCGGCCGTGTATTTATAGGACAGTTTACATACTGATATAACATTTGTTTTACCTGAGAAATACCGTTATACGCCTCACTGATTGCGATTGGTTTTTCAGATCGTGGGTATTTAAACGATGAATTTCGGTCTGTGTTTGTTTTTTTCTCAAATATTACCGCTTTGTTTACTATCTCTATGTATATAGTCGGTGTATTCCTGAACAATATTTTTAGCAGTTTATTTTCCCGTACCGTAAAATGTATTATACTATCGATCTTTTCCATAATTAGCATTGATAACCTATTCTCATGATGATTATATTCGTCAAGCATATGATGTTTGTTTTGCAATAGTTTTAGACTTTCGCTGTCCAGGTGCTCTCTACTTTTAGTTGTGTACGTTCTATATTTTGACCTCAACGTTAAAGTATTTATAGAATTTCTGGTCAAGGTTATTTCATCCGTTTTTGATGGAGACGTTTCAAGATGGATTAATATGTTTTCTGTATCAGGATATTTAGTAGCAGATGGTAAATACTTTAATTTAATATTATAGTAACATGACATAAATATTATCATCCACATATCTAGATTCTCTAGTACACAATAAAAAAAAATTTCCACTTTATTAAATACACATACATTAATGTACTTTTTATTTTTATTTGTCTTTTTCTTTTTCAGGATAAAACTTTCATGAAGAACAGACCATTTATAATCTTCATTATTGGAATTGATTAGACTATCTGTCAGTCTGAATATTTTAAGTGGACAACCTTCATCAGCTGTGTCACGTAATAACAAACATTTTGAGACATATCTCGAATAATATATACAGTTAAAAATAAATGAAATCAGTGCTATACATACTGTTTTGTGAAAAATATGATTGACAAAATGCATTTTTTTTTTAGTTTTTTTTTATAATTTAAAATAAAAGAATTCTATAGTCTTATATTTTGTATTTTGATTTAATAACAGATATTAATTTAGCGTCTCTTTTTTGGCTTCTTAGCAGCCTCATCTCGTGTTGCGTCATGCAGATTCTCTGTTGGGGTTACTGGCGATTTTTCAATGTTCTTTGTTTTTGACTGCTTAGGTGTGCTATTTGTAGTGTCACTCTGATCATGACTAGGTCTTGTTGTCAAATACCTCGAGATACCTGGTCTTCTGTCAACACTTTTATTAATTTTATGTTTTTCCTTATGCTGTTGGGAATTGTCTTTTCCAGCGGACTTACTTTCCTGAGTACCAAGGTTCAAATGCGAATGTTCCGTGTCACTCTCTGACCTACTTCTACCCTTGGTATTCAGGAGAGGTTTTGTCATGCATTTGGAATCGACATCACTATCCTGGAATGACTCATCATTATCTTCAGTTTGTTGATTGGTCTGTACATCATTTTCACTTTCATGTAAAATGTCTGGATTGCAGACACTCTCCATGTTGGTCATATATGTATTGCCTTCTTCCTCAACTTCAACATCAGAATGCTCTTCACACTCATATTGTCTATGTCCTAGCTGACCACATTTTTTGCACTTCCATCCGTTTGGACAATTGTTTGCTGTGTGTCCTTCATCTAGACACTTACTACATTTCATATTTGGTCTGCTTGTAGATGCTTGGCCAAAATGGCTAATAGTAGCCCAATAATTGCCTATTTTCATCGACCTCGGCAGTGGCGGATCAAAAGGTTTGCATATGACTATCCTATCACCTGTTCTGCAGTTTGTTACAAGATTGTCAATTCTCAATCTTTCCCTAGAGTGAGTGATTATCTCACACTTGCTAACTGAGGTTTCAAGAGTTCTTAGGATTTGGTCGTCATCTGCTGATAGAGGAACATTTTTGACTCGTACCTTTATAGCATTTGGTTCTTCATTCATGGTTACTTTTGGGTTTCTCAAGTACAGGGTTATTGATTTTCTTCTGATGGTTAACCCCAATGACAGTAGTTCTTTTTTGTCTTGTTCATTGTCGAAATATATTCGCCAGATGCCTCGAACTCTCTGTAATCCAATTAAAGCTCTAACTGGTACCTGCTCTTCTATTGCTCGATATACCTCTATATTTAGTAGGAATGGGCGTTGACCTAAATGATTCATATCATGTTCACCAAATACGTCTGTTTCGATAAGAAATATTGGTTTGACATTACCAATCTTGCAGTCATCATTTTTGTTTTTGTATCTGTTTTCATCTCTAGCTGCTTCGGCATAAGAGGTGGCCATTTTGTTTTCTTCGTTTGGATTTTTTTTGTCTTTACACATCAATAAATACTAAACTATTTGTCCGTTTTTGAATGTTTTTGTCTCAAAAGGAATGTAAACATGTATTGCATACAGTTTTCAACAATTCATACCATACTATTAGCTGCAATCTTTCAAAAATTCACTTTTTTGCGGAGCTATGAAACACTAATCACCTTGGTTCAAGGGCCATAACTATGTGAATATTAAACAATGGACACAGATGGATTCATGACAAAATTGTGTTCTTACTTTACTAAACATTCTTGCTGCTTACAATTATCTCTATCTATAATAGTACTTTCTGTGGAAAATGTTATTGAAAATCTTCAAATTTTAAGAAAATTGTTAAAAATTGACTATGAAGGGCAATAACTCCTTAGGGGGTCAATTGACTATTTTGGTCATACTGAATTATTTTTAGTTCTTACTTTGCTGTACATTATTGCTGTTTACAGTTTATCTCTATCTATAATAATATTCAAGATAATAACAAAAAAAACAGCAAAATTTCCTCAAAATTACCAATTCAGGGGCAGCAACCTAACAACCGATTATCCGATTCATCTGAAAATTCCAGGGCAGATAGATCGTGACCTGATCAACAATTTTACTTCATGTCAGATTTGCTCTTGATGCTTTGGTTTTTGAGTTATAAGCCAAAAACTGCATTTTACCCCCATGTTCTATTTTTAGCCATGGCGGCCATCTTGGTTTGTTGGCCAAGTTACCGGACACATTTTTTTAACTAAATACCCCAATGATGATTATGGCTAAGTTTGGTTAAATTTGGCCCAGTAGTTTCAGAGGAGAAGATTTTTCTAAAAGATTACTAAGATTTACGAAAAATGGTTAAAAATTGACTATAAAGGGCAATAACTCCTAAAGTGGTCAACTGACCATTTTGGTCATGTTGACTTATTTGTAGATCTTACTTTGCTCAACATTATTGCTGTTTACAGTTTATCTTTATCTATAATAATATTCAAGAAAATAACCAAAAACAGCAAAATTTCCTTAAAATTACCATTTCAGGGGCAGCAACCCAACAACGGAATGTCCGATTCATCTGAAAATTTCAGGGCAGATAGATCTTGACCTGATGAACAATATAACCCCATGTCAGATTTGCTCTAAATGCTTTGGTTTTTGAGTTATAAGCCAAAAACTGTATTTTACCCCTATGTTCTATTTTTAGCCATGGCGGCCATCTTGGTTGGTTGGCCGGGTCACCGGACACAATTTTTAAACTAGATACCCCAATGATGATTATGGCCAAGTTTGGTTAAATTTGGCCCAGTAGTTTCAGAGAAGATTTTTGTAAAAGTTAACGAGACGCCGGACGCCAAGTGATGAGAAAAGCTCACTTGGCCTTTCCGCCAGGTGAGCTAATAACAAAAAGTTGTAAAAATATCTTACAACTCAGGAAACTAAAAAAACAATACATTTTGTTTTTGTTTTTTTTTTTTTTTTTAGATTCTCCATTCTGAACTGACTGGAAGCCTTTGGACTAGACAGACCATTATTAGGTTTACAAGTAAAATTGGTCTGTTTCATTTCATTTTCAAAGTAAAATGAAATACAGTTACTGGGGGTGGGGGATAAACGAATAAGATCTAAATTATGAAACATCTCCATAAGCACGATAAGAAAAGTAAGAGTAATTATGAAATTTTAAATACAAGCTTCCAATCTAGTTGAAAATGGAGAATCTTTACACATTTTTTTTTTGTGTAAAAATTTACATTTTTTGAAACATATACAAAAAATTTCTGAATAATATTCTTCACTGTTAAATCACATAATCAATGTATGCGGCAGCCAGAGTTTCCTGTAAAAGAAATAAACATTCTTAAACAAATGATCAAACCTATATAGAAATTTAAACATCATCTGATACAATTATTAGCCAATAAGGACGAATAAGTAATCAATGTGTGTCTTGATTAATTTTCGTTTATTCTTTTTTATGAATCATTGCATTGGTTTTCGTGTTTAAAATTGTTTGACATTTTGTCATATTCAGTACCTCTTATTGCTTACTTTAAAACTGGTACTGTAAAATCAGAAATTATTGCATGCATCTATATTTGTGATTTTTTAATAAATGGACAAAAATGCAATATTGATATTACCGATTTCAGAAAAATCTACCTTCAAAGTTATGCATGAGAGATTAGAATGATGAATATGAGTACCTATTGTGATATTCAACCAGTTGTATTATTAAAATTCATAACGATTTTGCTCATTGCTGAATGTTTTACGGTGACTGTAAGTTGCTTCTCTTATTGATAGTTGTGTATTTGGCAATCTTATAACCTCTCTTTATTCTTATATACCCTTATAAAATTGAGAATGGAAATGGGGAATGTGTCAAAGAGACAACAACCTGACCATAGAAAAAAAACCAGCAGAAGGTCAGCGACAGGTCTTCAATGTAGCGAGAAATTCCCGCACCCGGAGGCTTCCTTATGAATACCGGTATAATTAAAATTTTTAATTTGGAAAACATTTTAAAAATGTTAGATCTACATGCGTACATAAAAAAATCCATGGTGCATTTATTTACATACTCTTGGATGAATAGTTCAATCTATTTTTTAGTTCTTACCATAAAATTCAGCTCCAACGGCTCTTTCCCAGCTTCAATCCTTACAGACAAGCTGTAGTGCTAACCTGAAATATAAAATGCTTAGTCAATCAAAATTGTTTTAAAGGATCACTTCTGGAATACTCATCTACAGGTATATAAAATGGGTAAAATATATAATAATAGACACCAAAACAACAACCCAATTCAATCCTATAAGGGGTAGGTTTAAAAAAGCTAAAGTTGGCCACAGGATTTTAATCTTTTTTGATTCAGGCCCAAAAACTATGAATTTGACATTGTTGTGGTATCATTATTGATACAAAATAACCACATCATCTTTTTGGCACCTCACAATATAAACTACTAAGTTATGACCTGTTGATTATGCAATTCTGCTGTTTTCACAAAAGTGCCAATGAAGGCCCAATTTCTCACAATTCAGAACTTTTTTTAGCATAATTCACTTTCCCTGATCCAGAAATAGTTTGTCTTTTAATTTAAATATTACCCTTAGCACATTTAGTTTATTAAACATTTTGCTTTTAGGTCAGAAAATCCATAAAATCATCGCATTTTGATGATATCTCCCAATATAATTAATTATAGTCTACAATGTATTATAAAGAAGCGATTTATTTTATGTTGCATTAAGTCTTTTGAAAGATATCTATTGAATAACCAGATGGGGCATTTTTTGATATTCTATGATAAAGGCTTAAATTTAAAATCTATACTAAGGCCATATTTTGCCAAGTTAACATTGTTATATATGGTACTGATAAAATAAAGAGTACACTGTTGACCAAACTCTTATCAACCTTTAACCCTAAAAGTCAGTATTTATTTCCAAATAATATTACTTATAAAATTATTTTCTTTTAAACAGGATTAATATTACTGGTACCTACCTACATATTAGCTGTATTAGACCACCAAGTCTTATTCCCACACCATGAAAACATCTCACAGAAAGTATCTAAAAAGAAATTAATACATTTATTAATTTTACAAACTAATTTATATGTCAACCTAAAGATTACTTTACAAATTGTTCTGATTTCTTACTTCATGTACCAATAGTTTAACATTCACGTATTTTGTAATATTTATATAAAAGATTGAAAAACAAACAAAAATAGTCAAAGGTTTATGATTTGAATTCTGCACTCTTTGAATAATGAAAATGAGTTGTCTCCCATTTAATAAACAAATCTTGCTGTTGATTAGTCTCCCCTTGAATGTTGATTCCTATCTCAGGATTTACTCTTGTAATTGTAAAAGAAATTCTTGTTGATGTACCTGCTATCTCAAAATATTAAAACTTGTAAATAAATTCTTCAAAGATGTTTTTCATGCAGAAAATAAAGATGAATATGTACTGTTTAACAATTATACACATGTATTTCTAGAAAATGTATAGAAATGGTTTGACTTCAATAAACTTGCCTTCTCAATTTCATGGTTAAGCCTCAGACTTGGTTGAAGATTTTATTGACCATCTTCCTTTGAGCTGCTCTCCTGGCTGCCAGGGTGGCTATCATCATTATCTTAATTGCAATCTTTCAGTTTTTGGTCCATTATATTTATAGAAATAAATAAAAAATATCAGATGCATTCTCAATTAATCACATATCTTGAAAATTTCACCAAATCAATTCTACCCGTAATGAACCATGATTTCTCCCACCCTCAAAACTATTATCTAGATCTCTGTTTACATTTTTTTTATTTACAGAACTCTGAATAACAGTCAATATATATTTTTGTATTAGCTAGTATGCATCTAATATCAAAGCAAAAACAAATGTGAAAATCAAGTAAATAGTTATATATCCCTACCATGAGGAAATTTCAAGAATGAGGAGTTAAACAGGGGAATAATTTATTACCTCCCATTGCCAAAAAAATTCACCTGTTGGGACTCCACATCACTGCTATATCTAACAAAAATACAAATGGTAGAGCTATAATTAAAAATGAATAATTTGATATAAAATATTCAAACATTTACAAAAAATATTTAGCACCTTGGTGGTTCTCTCCCATTACTCTGACTTTCTCAACCATGAAAAAAATGGTCACCAAGATATAATCAATATTGCTGAATCAATCAATCTTTTTTCACCAGGATGTTTCTTTACTATGATTATTTTGAAATAACTTGTTTGAGCTAAAAACAATGCTAAAAATAACAAAACATTGGAAAAATATTTATAGCATACAAATAAGAAAAATTAAAAAATACATTTTTTTTTTTTTTTTTTTTTTTTTAGATTCTCCATTCTTAACTTACTGGAAATGTTTTGAATACACATGGACCATTATTAAGTCTCAAGTAGGTCTACAAGTTATATCTTAAAATTCTGAAGTATCAATTTAGCATACAACTTCCAGTCTTGCTGAAAATGGAGAATCTGTACATATTATTTTTTTTTTTTTTTTTGTGATAAAAATTATCAACATTTTTTCAAACAACATACACAAAAATAGTCTGAATTACATTCTTTTTTGTTTCAGTCGTATTGCACAATAATTTCCTGCAGCCACAGTTGAATTCACCTGAAAAAGAAATATGCATTCTGATATCTGTCAGAACAATATTCAATGCAAAGGAATAAGTTACTGGTTATTGCACTGATGATGCATAGAAAATTGATTTACTTTGTTTTAAAGTGATGTGTAGACATGAATTTACAAACAACCAGTCTTCTTTAGCAAACAAGGGATGACATGTCGTTGGTTGTTGTCCAACATATTTGTTATTATTTCATTGTTTCATTATAAATCTAGCTGTTGATTTCTTGTTTGAATTGTCACATTTTTTCATGTCGCCTACTTTCTGTTTCATAGTTAATTGTAAAGTATATGTTTTGCTCATTGTTGTAGGCCATACAGTGACCATTAGTTACTTACATCTATGTCATTTGGTCTCTGGGAGAGTTATTTCATTGACAATGATCTTCTTTACTTTATGTATGGGGACAATTTTAGAAAACCAATTTTCTAAGTAGCAGTATAATTTTTAATTTCCTTTATTTATCTTCATACCTACTAATGTCCTCCTTCCAGATTATATATACGATTATAGTTTTAAGAAAAATTAAAGTATACTACTTCTCTGCATAATTAAAGTATAATAGTCCAGTCAAACTAAGATTTAGCCTAA
Organism: Mytilus galloprovincialis; assembly: GCA_037788925.1. Classification (NCBI taxonomy): domain Eukaryota; kingdom Metazoa; phylum Mollusca; class Bivalvia; order Mytilida; family Mytilidae; genus Mytilus; species Mytilus galloprovincialis. The sequence continues at coordinate 43,339,578 of CM075342.1, read as the reverse complement.
AACTAATTGCAACAGAAAATGTTTTAGTTCTAATCTATAGCATTATGCCCTTTATATACACAGAAAAAAGTCCAATAAAATCTAACTTGAGGAAATCTCAAACCAGCACTTTAAATTTCCTATGGAAATTAACATTGGAAGGGGAGATACCTCTTGCAAAAATGAGTCTTTTTTGGTCAGTTTTTGATTGTTTTTCTTGAAATTTATGTAAAGTATGATACTTTGATGGGGTTATAAGTTTGTATTTGACTAAATTATATAATCTTCTGCTCATGAAATGTACAAAACCGAAGTGCTATGGGTAGTTTTATTTTTTTCGTGCATTTTTCATTAAAGAAATTGCAAATTTGAAGCTTTGTAACCATTTTGAAAAAATAATGTGAAAATTTGGTATTGTTTATATCTGTATATTATATTTTTTCAGCAACTAACTTATCTAAAGAAACTTTAAACCACAAAAAGAAGAAGGCATGCTTAATTGTTTTTTTATTAAATTTGAGATTCTTTACCTTGATATGTTGAAAAATTCATTAAATGGTCAACTAATGAATTACGAAATCTAGATTTTAGCTAGATAAAATATATGAAAAGACCTTTAGAGTTGTTTGTTATACTCTAAAGACCGCTAAAAAATCAAGAATCAATACATTCTGATGAATAGAAGCGGTAAAGTTATAATTTTGTATAAATTTTTATTGATATTTCTGCCTTTTTTGCAAGAGTTATCTCCCTTTTCAATGCAAATCTCCATAGGAATTTTAAATGGTGATTTTTTTAGTCTTCCTCAAGTTAGATTTTATGGGACCTTTTTTCTGTGTATATTTGGGGTATAATGCTAAAGATTAAAACTTAAAAATCTTCTGTTGCAATTACTTTCGGGTTAGGGTCAAATCTATGCTAGATTGACTGGACTATAATACTTCTTAGCATAATGAAGAACTAGATTTGTACATGCTCTTTGCTGAATAATTCATTAATTTATGTACTGGTTCTTACCATAAAAGCCAGCTCCAATGCCCATTCCCAACTTCAATCCTTACAGACAAGCTGTGAAGCTAATCTGAAATACAAAATTTTGTCATATTATTAATAAAATGGTTTAAAAGGATCACTTGTTACTGTATTAAAATTAAAAAGAAATGGGTTATATTCATGTACTAGATGTTGAGAACACATTGACTAGACAGCAATCCAACAACATAACAAACCAAATAATCATGTTAGATCCTTCAACATATACTATACATTGTATTTGTACTGATATCAAAAGAGAGGGTAAAAATTTAGTGTTTGATTATTTCAAGGCAAGGAAAGTAAAAAATGGATCTAATTACTTTTATACATGTACTACATTTATCTTTTTTTCTTTCTTCTTTTCCAAACTGTATACTGGTACCTACCTATATATTAGCTGTATTTGACCACCAAGTCTTATTCCCACACCATAAAAACATCTCACAGAAAGAACCTAAAATATAAAAATTGACAATTTATATACTTTATATTTCCATTTCCCCTACATTTACCAATATTGTTAGGATTTCTGACTACATGCACACAAAAGTATAACATCAATAACTGTAAAATCAATGTAAAAGATGAAAAATTAAAAAAAAGTCTTATAATTTACTTATTGAGTTTCAACTCCTCAATAATAATGGTTTAAACATATTTTATTGTTCATAAAGGTAAATCATCTGCACATTTTACAATGAGTTATCTCCCATTGAAAGGCAAAAAATATCATTTTACGTTAGCAACATCACTTTCTCCACTGTAACTGCATGGTAAGCCTTAAATATATACTTTTTATCAAATAATGTATAAAATGTATAGAACTTGTTTGACTTAATTAAACTTGTCTTCTTATTTTCTTGGTAAAGCCTCAGACTTGGTTGAAGATTTATTTAACCATCTTCCTTGGAGCTGCTACCATGGTTACTTTTTCATGCTTTTCAACATAATTCTTTGTGCTGGTCAGCTCACTGAATCCAATTTATGCACTAAACGAAATGTCCTTTCCATAGTATTTTATCAAGTGTACAATTGTCCCATGAATGTTCCAAAGCATCTCACAATATTTTCTTTTTCCATTCATTCCAGTTAAAGTAATTCTCAATGTAATATACAAATAATATTTTTTTTAATTCATACATAAAATACAGTTAAAACACCAGATGTGCTTTTAAATTGGTAACCTGTATTTTCTTTTATTTAGAGAGCTCTAAATAATAGCTCTTATATTAGTTTAAAGACATCTAATATGTAAAGACCTAAAATAAGGGGTTATAAAAAAAGAACAGAATAGTAATTGGCTAACACCTATAAATCACAAACATTTTCTAATATTTTGAAGCATAGTTTAATAAAATATCTCTTCTTTTAAGTTTATCACCATGCACATCATAAGCATGAAAATTATACTCCAAAAATTGACCATAGCCTGAAGTAGCTCAGTTGTGCAAATTCATATTTTTCCTTTAACAATGGAGAATGGTCTTTTTTAAAAATACTGAAATTTAAATACAGTATATGGAATTTTAAAAGGTCAAAAATTGGTGATGACAATTAATCTTAATCAATTTGCATGCTCATTATGAGAGTTCTAAAGATATGAGTTTGAAACAAAAATTGTAACCTTCTTAAAAAGATTTTAAATAAAAAGCTCCCAATTCAAGAAAAAATAGAAAAATTATAAACATTTCAAACTGCAGTAGTTATAATTACACAAAACTGGTACCGTCTGTAAATTTTAATAAAAGTGGGGAAAATTCCTCAAACAATTTCATACTAGGAGTTACACAACTTCAACATGAGTGCAATCTTTCATTGAAGTTTTGATGGTACAAGAAACACTGAAAATATAAAATACAAATTTATAAAATGCAAAACAGTGGTATGAAGTAGAAAATCTTTTTAAGAACTAAAGAAATGGTAAAAAAATGCTGATTCTTTAGAATAAAAAAAAAACAATTGTCCAAATTCAAATTGCATGTGATAAAAATCATTAAATTTTAAACTTTAATAACTGAAGAAAAAAGTTCCAAAATTTACAATTCAAAAGAAACATTTTTGTTCCCAAATCAAGTTTGATACATGTATCATATTAATTGGTGATGTCAAAATTTTGTTTTTCATAAGACTGCTTCCAAAAACCTGTTTGAAAAGAAGAGAAATCACTGAAATCTTGACATCAATAGAGATGGACTAGCACAAGGTAACTCTTGGAATGACTGGTTCCTTAAATGGAGGATAAGTCAGAACTAGCTGCAGTCAATACACAGACAGGACAGCTCTTTTAGGCCATTTGCAGAGGAAACAAATCCCATGTAATAACGTAAATAGTTTTTTTTTTCCATCTTCAAATGATGAAAAAGCAATTATTTAAACCCCAAGGGGTGGTTTAAGCCATCTCTAAAGAGAGGGGACTCCCATCCAAGATAAAAGGCAGGGTTCAAACTAGTTTATGTTCTGATTCAATTGCATTGATCATCAAAAAAATTGTAAGGGTTCCCCAGAACCCAGTGTCTCAATGACCTTTGCTGTTAATCCCAGGCTCAACAAAAATGAGGGGATAAAAATCAATAAAAATATTCCTCTAGATATTATCTTTTGATTGTAAGAAGCTTCTGTCCAAGTTTGGTAAAAATCCAGGATAGTTTATGAATCTAATAAATGTTTTAAAAACTTTAACTTTAGATTGAATTTAAGGTTAACTTAGTCCATTTATAAGTAAAATACGGAAAAACAGGAACAAAGTTTTAAATATTTTTCCTTCTAGATACTAGATTTTGATAGTAAACAAGCTTCTGTCCAAGTTTGTTACAAATCCAGAATATTTTAAGAAGTTATTAAAATTTTAAAAACTTTAACCACAGAGTGAATGTATTGTATCCTGGCATTTATAAGTAAAATATGGAAAAATTGATTGGTTTTATTTACAAAATTTACTTCTGGATACTATCTTATGATCATAAAAAAGCTTCTATCGAAGTTTGGTAGAAATCCAGAATAGTTTTAGAAAGTTATTAAAATTTCAAAAACTTTAAGCAAAGAGTGAATATTTGTGATCGCCACCGACTACGCTGCTGACAGAATGTAGGATGGCTAGGTCTCATTTTTTTCAACTAAAGTTGAAGGCTGGACAAAAAGTATTAATGGTATTTTACATTTACAGTTACATTAAGTGAAATTCCAAGTAAAATATATAATCAGCAAAATGCATAGTATTTTTTGTATTTGAATTGTCTATAAAAGATTCACTTATGATAATTCTTTTTACTAAACTATATATTGGCATGTTTTAATTTCTATATGGCACGTGCATCAGAATAAAAACTAAAGAGTACAAAATAGTGAAGTGATAATTTGTACTTCATTAGGTCAACAGGAGGAAAAATAATAAATCAAAAATAAAAGAAGGTAATAATGGGAGTAAAGTTTAAAAAGAATGTTAAAAATAAAATTTGTTGAATAGTGTTTAATCAAATTTTGGAGAGGTACATGCTTCCAGTTGGCTTCGCTCAGAGTTACTGCCTCTAATTGGGACCACTCTGCCGGGGGTACTGCTTCTAATTAGCTTTAGCAGACAGTGGTATATATGTACTGCTCTCAATCAGCTTCGCAACAAGACAGAGGGTATGGCTCCCAATTAGCTTCACTAAGAGGTATGTGCTTCCAATTGGCTTCGCTCAGACAAACATACTTCTTCCAGTGTTGAAATAGTACGGTAAGCAAGTCTGTACAACATCCAGCATCGTAAATGGTACATAATTGCAAGTCAAATGTCGTCCAAATTTACAAAAACATATTTTATTTAACATTCTTGATCCAGTTAAAGTTCACATCTACGTTCACTCCATATTTGTAACTTATCCTGATGGTGTCAATGTGACATGCAAATTATCATTACAGAATTCTGTACTCTCCTTTAGTTTCAATCCTGTTGAAGGACCCATAGGAACCAACATATGTCTATCTTATTGATTCACTGTAGCAATCCCTAGTCTTTTTCTTATCTTTTGATTGAAAGAAGCATCTGTTCATGTTTGGTAAAAATCCAGATCTAATAAATGTTTAAAAAACAGCAGACTGTATGTAATATTAACTTGAAGAAAAACGAAGTCCATATATAAGTGAAAAACAGAAAAAATGGAATTTTATTTTTTCTTCTGGATACTATCTTATGATCATAAACAAGCTTTTGTCCAAACTTGGTACAAATCCAGGAGAATTTAAGTAAGTTATTATAAATTTTAAAACTTTAACCACAGAGTGAATGTAACGTTTCCCAGGAGAAAGCTTTTGTCCAAACTTGGTACAAATCAAGGAGAGTTTTTAAGAAAGTTATTAAAATTTCAAACTTTAAGCAAAGAGTGAATATTTCTTGATGCTGCCAAGGACGACGCCAATGACGGAATGTAGGACTGCTATGTCTCACTTTTTCAACTAAAGTCAAAGGCTTGACAAAAAGGGGGATCCAACACCAAAACTCCCACCCTCTGAATCTGCCACTGCCCTCAAAGTATGGTACATGATCCAATTGGAACCTGCTTGGTTAATATAACTGATTGTGTGCAATTTTTGAAAGAAATTTATGGGGAATTTCGAAAAGAAATGTCAAAATCTTATCTACAAATCATGATGAGCCATTGTTAAATGTGATGAAAAGGTTTAAATTAAAAATAGTTGTCAATTATGTACTGATAATTATAAACCAAATAGTTACTAAATATTTTTAAATCGAATAAAAATTACACTGATTATAGAAAAATATGATGTTGAATGGACAAAGACAAAAACAAATAGCCTGTTCCCAGAAATTATTTTTAGAATTTTCATCATAAAATTAAAATTTGAAACAAGTTATCTCCCTTGCTTAAAAGAAATGGATTTCAATTGTGTAAAGACAAAGAAACAAACAAGAAATGTTGCTTATATACAACAGTTGAGGCTTAATTATAAAACTTGATGTGAATACTGTGGATTCATTATTATTGACAGGTTTTTTTTAAATTATTTTTCATGAGAACCACAAATTTTAGTTTTTCACAAGATTATTTTTTTGGGATTTGTATGGAGAATTTGTAATATGTCTGAATGAAAGCATATTATTGGGGATTAGAGTTGAAAAGTTAACCCAAGAATGAGATATCTGAAGTAAAATAGATTTTACTACCATTTAACGCGAGGGATGATTTTTTAAATTTCTCTGGGAAATGATGATAGTTTTAGATAACTCAGAATGAATTTTTTTTTTTAGGGGGGTGTGAAATGATTTATTTAATTGCTTTCCAATTTGGTTAAAGATTTAAGTGATTTTTATAGATAAGAGATATATCCAATTAGTTTATAATTTTGAAAAAAAAGTTCAAAGTAGCTCTAAGCTCTAAATGGTCTTTTTTCTAATATTTAAATGACCGTACAAATATCAAATACTTTCATTTCAGAATTACATATGAAGATTCCTTTGAAAGCAGAATACTTGAAAACCATAACACCATCCAAAGAACAAATGAAAAAACAGAAGAAATAACCAGACCCTAACTACTGAAAGCTACACCAAAAAGAAACTATGTTATATGTTAGTAAGAGACGCAGCGCTCAAAGCTCAATGTATTTCTGAAATGATAATTTGATATTTGTTTAATCTTCAAAAACAACTTTCAAGATGAACAATAATGTTCAGCTATGAAACTTTAAATGCAGATGACTATGACTTAAATTTAAATAACTATGTTATTCTCCAATTTGACAATCAAGATGTATTGAAAACAGTAAAAAAAAATGGTGAAATTGTTTAATTACAAATCTGAAATTTCAGTTTTTATCCTTTTTAACTGGTGTACCACCAAAAATTGTATGAATTGCTATGCAAACCCAATTTGAACCACCCAAAAGAACTGGCAATGCAAACAAGACAATGTTTAAAAATGTTTAATTAATATCAGTTGATCATTGAACCCAACGACCTAAAATGTTTTACAACTTAATAAATCTCATCTAAAGTTATTTCAACTATCACCATTTCTACATTCATCAATTTGACAAAATAGTATAAACAAATCAAATAAGCGGGCTTTCCACTCTAATCTCCAACCTCTTTTTCTAGCTTTGACTGTTGTTGCATATTAAAGTATGCCAAATTGAACTACTGAAATTGATGGGCAAATCATTTTACTGCATTCCAGAAGAAAATTTTGTTCAATGGTTTAATAATCGGGGACGCTTTTTGTGTATGTTGTAATCAAATCAAATCAATCTTCTTTCTAAGTTTTTTTATTTAATTTTCAGTTTTTATAGTACTTTCTAAATTGTATTTATACATCACTATTGAATGCCCGAATTTTTTTTATTTATTTTTCCGGTCAAAATTCTAACTACATTGTTCTCATGAAATGCTTACTAAAAATACTGTCATTTATGTGTTCAAACTGAATATGTTCTAAAGGAAAATACTTTTTGGTAAGTTTTAAATATTAAATAAAACTTATTCAAGGATCCACCAACAAGAATGTAATAAGTACCACTTGGATTTATATTGGCATATTTATCTTGATATTTTTTTAATTATGAGAATAAAGAAGAAGGTGTTATGTACTTGGCTATTATTAATCAAATGATCTGTAAAAAAAAAACATGGCTCATCATAATCCAGAAACATTATTAAAAATTTTGATGGTGAATATTTGTGTTAATATTAACTTATTTCAGAAATTAAGAATCAAATTCAATCACATTTTCCCCAATTACTAAATGCTTCTACCATAAAATAGTGGAGGAGGCTTTTTCACCTGGGCAAACGGATTTCAATTCAGATAGCATCACATTTATATTAAGCAGTATATATTAAAAATAAAATACCCTAGGTTTAATAATGTACCCCCTCAACTTTCCCAAGAGTAAAAAAATTTAATCTTGGCATAGTGTACCTGAATTTTACTCCACAAATTTAGAGCAAAATTGCATCACTTAGTTGAAATACCATATTGTATCGAGTTACCTCCCCTTCTAATTTAGTGAATTTTTATTTCACTACTCAGTGGCGAATCCAGAACTTTTCATGAGGGGGCCCGCTCCAGTCATGCTACAGTGATTCCTTATATAATCTTTCCACAAAGGGGGGGAGGCTCCCTGGATCAACCTATGCTACTGTCATTCAGGATATCAGTGTTTTCATGTAAACCCGAGTCATTATTTGTTATTTTACGTTATATTTTCTGTAAAAAAAGATACATTAAATTTTGGAACAGTTCAATTGTAAAAATTCATAGAAGCATATCTTACTTTACTCCAAAAAATATAGAAATTTGTCATTTACAATCTTTTATTTAACACATTTAATAATTTGGTTATGCATGAAAAAGGTTTGAACATTTCTTTTTTCATTTCGTTGATTAAAGTAAATTAACATTTCCAATTTTTTTTCTATTCAAGAAATTATTTACCTATTATATTAAGTAAAACATTTTGAAGAAAGAGATATAAAAACACATAAAAAATTCATGTTGCATTTTGACAATTTTTGATAGAAAAAATGGAGCAATGAATGAAAAAAAACCATTTAACTTAAACAATTAGTAAATAAGTTAACATATCAAATACTTGCTACCATTCTGTGGTACCTAAGATCACCCTTTTTTTTATTTTGGTTGGTGCTTGGTGTCTGAGATCATTCCAGGTCTTTGGTAAAAATTGTGAGTTGTGTAAGAAATCATCCCTGGTCTTTGGAAAGGTTGGTGCTTGGTGCCTGAGATCATCCCTGGCTCTTAAGTTTGGTTGGGTTGGTGCTCTTTGCCCTAGTTCATACCTGTTCTTTGTTTTGGTTGGTGCTGTGTGCTGGAGATCATCCCTGGTCTTTGTTTGGATTGGTGTTTGGTGCCTGAGAACCTCTCAGGTCTTTGGTTGGGTTGTTGCTGTACAATATTTTGTTATCAGTGTAGACGATTTTCTGTCATTTCTTTTGGTTATGTGTTGTCTAGTCTATTTTTACCCCATGGTTTAATATTGGTCCTTTGGTATATTCCTTTTTTGTGTATCTCTTGTTTATCATTGTACCCGACTGTATGAATTTTTAGGATAATTGTAGAAATGCTATTAGCGATATGCTATTCCTAGATGTTCCAGGTCATGAATAACTTCTTGATTACAGTGTGCTGCTTCATTCAAAAAAGGTGAAAGTAAGATGTCTCATGTGTTAAATTTTGTGAGGTGGGATACTTCTTGTGTTCCAGGGTGTTGTCTCAAATAACACCAGTTAATACTTCGATTGATTTTGTTCTATGGGTTTTATCTCATTGACAAAAATACACAAAACAGAAATAATAAATACCGTATACCTATACATCTTTGTAAGAACTCTGAAATGGATATTAAGAAGAAAGATTAGTAATTTGTCACTTCCATCAATGAAATGGACATACAGAAATTTATATGCCACTTTTCTTCATCTGTTACAACATAGCCATACTCTAGGTCTATGACTGAGGTTGCATCTACAACAAAAAAGAAATGAAAATTATTAGTGTTTGAGAATGTTGCATGACTGAAACATCCTCTCGGCTGCATCTGCAAAAAAAATCTGTAGTCTTTTGGAGAACGTTGGTGTCACTTTCATCAAACGGGCCCTTTAACAAGCTCATGGTAGAGTGATCTTGTTACTATTGTATAGTGCTGCGGAAACTATAGGCTACCCTCCCTGGTCTAGTACAACGGAGTCTATTCAAGGTCTATGACTGTAACATCCCCCTGCTGCAATCTGCAAAAATCTAAATTTTAGAATTAAACATCTGTTGGTGAACTCTGAAATGAAACATAAATAAATATACAAAATTACATACGGGCATATAAGAATAAAATCAATGAAACCTTATTTTATTTTCTTTAAAGTAAAATTCAAATTTTTTTATTTTTTTTTAATTAACTTTTTCTACTTTATTTTTCCAAGAAATTTAACATTTTAACTGCTGTAAAAAATACCAAAACTATTGCCAGTCGGCTTAGTTAGTCTGTTTCTTATGTTACCTTTTCTGACATGGGACATAGACTTCTTTTTAAATGAGTTTTACTGTGTGAATTGCTGTGTGTTTGTTTTTTCTACGTTGACTCCTAGAGGTATAGGTGTGGGTTGAGATCTCTCAAACCTGTTTAAACCACTGTATTTATGCACCTGTCTCTAGTTAGAAGCCTTTGTTAGTCTTGTATGTTTTTTAATTTTAGTTCATTTATATGTTTTTGAGTTTCGTATGACATCCACTTTTACCGAACTAGTACTCAGTTTTGTGTAGGGCCTGCTGAAGCCTGCCTCCTGATGCTGAATTTTCTGGTCGAGTTGAAGAGCCATTAGTGGTCTTTGGCTGTTTTCTGCTCTTTGGTTGGGTTGTTGTCTCTGACATTATTTTCAATTTTAAATAAGTTTCATATTTTTTGTTGGAAAAACCAGTCACCAAACCTGTTGTGTGCGGTGGCTCCCTTGTTTCATTTTTTTATTATGACATTCTGTTCTTTTTATTATCTGACCAAGCTGAGCAACCTTCTACTACAATGGTACCTATTAAATGTTGTATGCATACAGACCAAAATGAGGTTAAATTATAGTCTTGGAAAAAAATAATAAATATGCAAAGTTTTTAGCTCATTTTTACAAAATTTAACTAAACAGACTGCTACCCGTTGGTTTTCACGTTTGAATGGTTTTACACTAGTAATTTTGGGGCCCTTTATAGCTTGTTGTTCAGTGTGAGCCAAGGCTCCATGATGAAGGACATTCATTGACCTATAATGGTTTACTTTTATAAATTGTTATTTGGATGGAGAGTTGTCTCATTGGCACTCACACCACATCTTCCTATATCTACTTGCTAATTGCAGGTCATTACTTCATTATTCCACTTTAATATATGTTCATCAAAAATGAAGTGCTGTTATTTATTGTCTTTTTTTATAGCAAATGCCTCTTAATGTATTTTTTCAAACTTTTAAAAAGTGAATGGAAGCTGACACAAATACACAAGATAATTAAGTAATTTTTTTTTTAACAATTTCAAGCTCCTATGTGTATAACATATCAAACTTTAAGCTTAGCTTTACAAATTTGATTAATTCTTTAATGTTTTTTGAGTGAAAGTGACAAGCTCCATGTGAAAAAAAGCATATTCTAGTATTGCACAAACCATAAGCCTTGCTATCATCAGTAAATTTGGTGAAAATATTAAAATCAAATCTTCTTATCATGTAGAAAAGTTATGCTGCACTTTGTTCACTCATTTATACTCTTCAGAAACTAAAAAAAAATCAGTCAAAGTCAATCAAATGTTTAGCATTGACAATGCATTGAACATTTCACTTAAACTAACATACATAAGGTCTTTGTGACTCAAGAGGTCAAACCCCATGAAACAACCAACAATGACAAAATGCTTTCCATGTCCTCAACTAAGTCATCACTAAGGCCATTCAACTTCAATAAAAAAATCTGTTTGTCTTAGTCAAAGTCAAAGTGCAGTGCTAGTGAAATAGTCTCAACAGAGTAGAAATGAGTAAAAAAATTACTATTAAATGTTTTTGAAGATATTTGAACATTTATAAAATGATATTTATTTCAAGATGTAGGACACACATTGGACATTTTAGTGTGCTGATTTGGGTCTCCATGCTGTGGTATTTTGTTAGAAGAATGGCATCCTACATCTTTAGCCTTGGAATTATTTTGGAAAATGAAAAAAAATCTTTTGTTGATGTAAGCATGGCAAAAGGCAATTTAATGTTAACAATTTCTGTATTTCTTTTATCTTATTTATCAATTATAGATATGAGGGGGGATAGGACCTTTATTGGGACCATGGGATTGGGTGTTTTTAAGCTCAGGATTTCGGGATTGACCCTTTCAAGATCCTGGAATTTTTTTTTCGAATTTCGGGATGTCGAGATTTAAATTTATTTAAATTTGGGACCTCAGGATTTCGAGTTTTTAAGCCCAGGATTTCAGGATAAGTTTTCAGAATTATGATCCATGTGGTCACAGTTATCTCCCATTGATTAAAGGTAAGCTTCATCAAAACAACTCCATTTACTTGTTAAATTTTGAAAAATGACCAGAGCAACTGAATTAATTTTAAAGACCATTGAGGTAGTGGCCATTTTCCTCAATAATAAGAGTGACATTTTTCTCTTGCGGGGGAGTCAAGATTTCCAAATATTTTGTTGTTTGTTAATTGCATCTGGCTTTTTTTTTTTAAAGAACAAATTAGCTTATTCAAAATTTGAAACCCTTCAATTTGAAAAAAAATTCTGTATGAAATTTTGTATTTTGGTTAGGTATTGCACAAAAAGGGTGGGCTTTATATAAAAAAGTTTCACCCTGCAACATGCTCATGTGCTTAGGTCAGATATTGGTGTGTATGTAAGTTATTTGTTAGTCTGTTCATTTTATTCACAAATCTTTTAGACTTTGGATGATTTACAAGTTCATGTATTGTATAAACATCAGTCTAATTAGTTGAAGACCTGTAGATGTCTATGGTTATTTATTTTCATTGGGTAGCTGCCTTGTTGATTTATACCCTACATCCCCCTTTTTTCATAATGATGCATAATATCTAACCAACAAAAAGAATACTCACCAAGTTTGATTATAGATGAGGTTCTTACCATAATATTTGGTAACCCCAGATATACTTAACAGCTGTCTTACTGTTCTCATTGCTTACTCTTCAAGGTCATCAATCTCTCTTCTGCTCTCTGCTCAGTTGTTGGCTCCTCTAAAACATCATTTCTTTTTAATAAATATGAAAGAATGGAACTTAAAACTCTATATTATTTATCATTCTTTATAAATCTTGGTTGGTTGGTCGGGTCACCAGACACATTTTTAAAACTAGATACCCCAATGATGATTGTGGTCAAGTTTGGTTTAATTTGGCCCAGTATTTTCAGAGGAGAAGATTTTTTGTAAGAGTGAACGACGACAGACTACAGATGACAGACTACAGACGACAACGACGGACACCAAGTGATGAGAAAAGCTCACTTGGCCCTTCAGGCCAGGTGAGCTAAAAAAGAGTTCTTAACTTATATTACCATATATAACTTATAATGATAAATTTCATTGATAAAATGTATGTCTGTTTAAATGACTTGTATATCAATAGCAACAAAAAGTATATTTTCATACATTTAAATTTTTTTTTAAACTTAATATTCAAACTTTTGAGTGAAGCCAAAATGATAAATTTTGTGCAAATTGATTATGTATGAGATGAAGAACAGCAATAAAAGCACGGTTCCTTTCTTTTGTTCGTTTATTTATGCTGTCTATGTACTGATTTTGTGTTCTGGATGGATATTCCTGTGTGCATATTCTTTGTTTACCGCTATAAAACTGTAGCCCTAGGTCTATCAAAGATGAATACCGCTTTATACTTTAATGTCCAAATCTTAATAGTAGTCAAATCTGAGAAAAGTTTATCAAAAAGAATTTTTGGAGAAATTCATCATCAAAAAACTAATCCAGAAGCTTTTGGTCTCAAACATTTATGAAATTCTTTTTTTAGGTATATTTAGTTTAGATCACCACAGAAACTTACAATCTAATTGTTAATATACATATAGTACAATATTTTATCAGATAAACCTGCTAGTAGTCCGGATGGTAAAAGAAAAATTGATCAAGTTTTGTAATAAACTATTTGACTATACCCTGTATTCACTTGGTCACTGTATCAAGGGAAAATCAACATGTTTGTGAAATGAAGTTGATATACTGTCTTGCTTTCCTAGATGCATCTGAATACCAATTTAGAGTTTAGATGACTAAGTTTGTAGTGTCAAAACACTGAAAAGAAACATTTAATATTAAAATTATTCCAGAAAATTATGTTGCAAACAAAAAAGTATGTGGGTTTACTGTACCCATACCTTCCCTAAAGTTTTGTTGGGAAATTTTTTGATTTAGCAATGTTGATCCCATAGACTCAATATTTTTGAGTCTATTGACCCTACAATACAAGGTTTTCAACGTAGACGTTTTGAGTAAGTTTTGCCAACCAGTTCAAAAACTTTACCCAAATTTGATTCTGTTAATTGTTCCCTAGACAGATGCATGAATGTGAGCTCTATTCTTCTTGTTATATTTGCCACTGGTCATTACATATTAGTAGTAGAAAATATAAGTACTATTATACCTAAATATTCTGAGTCTACCATTGTTGAAAATCTATGTAATGGTGTATAGTGTCTGGTTTTCCTATCTAATACCAATTTAGATGACTACAAGTTCCTAGTATCCAAGAACTGAAAAGAAACATTTAAATATAAAACCAAATCAATGAAAAAATGTAATACATCTCAAATAAATAAACCTACATGAAGAAGGTTTACGACCCCTTCTGTAGCTATTTTTGTACGAACTTTTCAAACTTCAATAGTATCAAAACTACAGATATAATGAATAATAAAGATAGGCCATTTTGTACATATACCAAGGGGAAACTTGATGTAAATCATTATTATTTACTGTTTCATTGCATTTAATAGAAAAAGAGGACTTTGTGGCAAATAAACCAAGATTTTTATAGAAAATCAGCCTTTAATACAGACATTTTTGTTATAAGATTTGAAACATAGATTACTCACTTGCTTTTCTATGATGTGCTAGCCTTTATTTTTTACAAAAAGTTCTAGCAAAATTAAGGTTCATGTGGACCCTATGGCTAAAATGGCCGTATTTTCACCTCAAAATTTACTCTAAGTACAGGCAAACCTGTGCATCTGGAAAAGTTTTAAGGCATAGCACAGTGGCGGATCCAGAAATTTTCATAAGTGGGGGCCCACTGACTGACCTAAGAGGGGGCCCGCTCCAGTCACGCTTCAGTGATTCCCTATATAAGCAACCAAATTTTTTCCCAAAAAGGGGGGGCCCGGGCCCCCTGCCCCCCCCCCCCTCTAAATCCGCCTCTGTAGCATGCCCTAGATAAATAGAATTCAAATGCAATGTATGATTTAGAAAATTCAAAACTTAACTGGATTTTGCCGTACACTTTTTTTCGTCCCTGCAGAAGATGATAAAATTAACAAACAGTTGAGTTTACCTTGATATGGTCCACTCAGGTACACAGTTTAAATAACCAATTATTGTCAGGTATCTATTGTCCATCTCATGTCCATGTCAAGCAATACAGCTCATTTCAATTATTATCTGTGGGGAAGTTCTCAAACCTGTTTCCCAACTTAGTTTATTTTGGCACCTTCTGGAGGAATGAAAAAAAGTGCACGGCAAAATACCGGTAAGTATTTATTTTTCTAAAACATAAAACATATTTGAAATTTATTTATCTAGGGCATGCTATGCCTGAATTTTTTTACAGATGCGCAGATTTGTCTGTACTCAGAGTAAATTTTGAGGTGAAAATACGGCCATTTTAGCCATAGGGTCCACATGAACCTTAAAAAAGTAAATTGCAAAACAACTTGTGCTGAGTCACTAAAGTCAAGCGCACCTTAAAAGGTGTACTTGATCTGGTCCATATTTATATTTGTTTTAACCAATAACTACACTTGTTTTAAGGAAATCAATGCTAGCACTGCATGCAATAATCCTATATCTATCAGTCATCAAATTGTCAAATATGAGAGTACAAGAATAAAGGCTGTGGATTTTCTATAAAATTTCCATATGTTTAGCATTGAATCAACACAAGGGTACATAATCCTTACAGCTTTTACATTAATGCTAGCAAGACAAATCTTTGCTTGGCTTGCTTGCTTTGCTTGTATCAATGTTTGCTCAAGCATGGCAATTATGATAGGCCCCAGCTTGTATACATCATACTTAAATTTTATTGGACGTAAGGTTACACGCCATTATTCCGACAGCCCATTAGTCCGACAACCCAATAGTCCGACAACCCGTTGCTCCGACAACCCATTGCTCCGACAGCCCAATACTCCGACAGCCCAATACTCCGACAACCCATAAGTCCGACACTTATCAAGTCAAGTATCAGGGTATTAGGGTCAAATAAAATTTGTCTGTCTGTATTATTACGTTTAAATATAATGTAATAATTACATTAGATGTATGCCGTTTCATTATAATACTTTATTCTGATTAGCTAACTGCACATCACGTGTTATTCCGTACGCAGTTGCATTGCTCAATACAACTTTTCATTCATGATAACACGTGGTCCAACAATAAAGTGCACAGGTGAATTAAATAAAAAAATAAATAAAATTCGTGTTTTGATGATCATAGCTAAAAAATGTAATTATAAGTATTGAATGCTTCTTTTTGTAACTTTATAGGGTTGTAAAAGCGTTGACCGTGCGCACATTTTTAGAATGAAGCGCTTCCGCGCTTCATACAAAATGTACTTCGGTCAACGCTTTTACACCCCAATAAATTTACAAAAAGAAGCATTCAATTTTTAAATAACATATTTTAAAAAAATAACTCCGTATATATATAGACAATAATAGTGCATTGACTTGACATATCAACGATATAAGGATGAGGCTTAGAAACGGGGAAATGCGAGGCTGTGTCGAGCTATTTCCCCGTTTCGGGCCGAATCCTTATGTCGTTGATATGTCAAGTCAATGCACTATTATTGTCTTTATACTGCAATCTAAAAAAAAAAACATTTTCAATAGTTGTTCAATGCGTTAAGGTTATTTATTTGATTTAAATATTGGGGGAAATACCCTTTAAAAAGGCCTCACAGTGACATCATGCTCGCGGAGAAATATACAACACAATGAAATTTCCATTTACCTGTTAAAAAACCAACACTAGACGGTGAACGAAATCGTTTGAGTATGGACTTAAATATCAACCATAAGCATAAAACATAATGATTTATAGGTTGCAAACAAAAAATATTAACAAATTAAATATGTTTTTCCAATAATTGCAAAAGAAACAAGGTTGAGATTTCCACGCATCGTTGTATGCATTTGAAACAAGAACAGGTTGAAGAGGTCGTATGATAATTCAATATTATTTCGGCAATTTCTATTTAAATATTCATGAGGAAAAGTGATATCGGGTCAGTGACTGTATATGACATAGAAATATAGAGTCAACGCATTTTGACTGCTCAAATAGAACGAGTGCAGTATAAAAAATAATTTAAGGCTTAGGTAGTTCGAAAACTTTCTATATACTCAATTCGAAATCTGTATATAGAACAGAACAGAAAGAATATTTCATTTTCCAAATTAAAGGGTCTATAAAGAGCATATAAATAAAAAAAAAAACAGTGATGGTGCGAGCTCATGCGCGTAGCTACGTTTACGTCAAAACGCCCGGGCGTACACTTGAATTTGAAAATAAAACAAATAATCGACATAAAATAAGAAAAACTGATCAAAAGCACATCAGCATTGTGCTTCTTTTTTTAATGGATTGTAATTTTGAATAAAAAGGGACTAAATTTACTCAAATAGATCATTTAATATATTTGTTCGAATCTTTTGTAAAAGTCTGAATCCACTATGAATTCTACTTTCTTTTCTTATATTTAAAGCAATTCACTGTCTGCTCAGATTCGATATGCTGTTTGTATTTTTGTCGAGCCTGTGATGTATGTCCCAAAAGCGAGACAATGCGGCGTCAATATTTAGGTTCCGAATGTGGATAAATTCTTTTAAATGACTCTCCGTGAAATTTTACGAAAGTTGTACAGAAACTGTTTATGATCAAAATAGTATTCAGAGCAATATAATAAAGCAATTATATCTTTAATTTTCCCGCATTTTAAGGATAAAATGTATTTCTTTCTGCAATTAATAAGTGGTCGCAGTTTGGGCTTATATTTTGTTATTTCTCAATTACATTAACTACTTGTCGAACCATCATCGAAATTTATGAAAATGTCGAAGAAGCTTTTTCTATGACTAATGTCTAAAGCTAAAATTTTGAAAGCATTTGTTTTCGTTCCTTTTTCGGTTCTTTTCTGATAGACAGATAGCCGGACTCTTCTTTGCGCAATAAATTGTTTTACATGCTCAATTTATAAACCTTCATAGATTGTCGTGAAATATTCAATTTTTTGTTAAATCCCTTTGAAGGAATGATACATTCACTTTTTGTGGAAGAAATCCTAGGTGTTCCAGATTTTTTTTATATTGCACCTCTTAGAAATTTTTTTCCCCCCGTGTTCTCCAAAAGGTGCTTTTGTTGATTATATGCTCACTCACGGCACCATATAAACTTATTTAAAAGTAATATTGGTTTGGACATTTTCTCTAAACCCAATGACCATTAGGCTAGCTTCCAGTTTAACGCGATGAATAAGTTAACATATCACAAAATTTAACAAAAAAAAAAAAAACCATTTATATTCAAAAGTATGTTGTTATCAATGATTTTTTACTGACATGAATCATTATGGCATCTCATTCTCAATAGCTTTCGGGGGCTTCGTCCCTTACGAACCCATTACCAACAGGTGCTTTGACATTGAGCGGTTGGCACCCCTCGTTTCCCTCGCCAAGGATCAGGCGTACACGTAAAAATGACCCAGCTACGCCACTGGAGCTACTGATGATTCCCCCGCTCAAAAAATTTCGTTGTTGAGTTATGAATCTGAAAAAGCATCACACAGTATATACATGTAGCTGACTTATAAATATAAACCTTGAAACCAAATTTCAGAAATCATTGTATTGTAGTTCCTGAGAACAATGTGACGAACATTGTTAACTTGGCTGTCATGTGAAAAGTGTTCGGTAAACAGGAAGTTGTTGACAGTGAATCTGAAAACGCATCACACGATATAGCCGACTTCAATAAACCTTTCAGAAATCCTTGTATTGTAGTTCATGAAAAAAATGCAACGAAAATATTCATGGGACGGACGGATGAACTGACTGACTGACTGACTGACTGACGGACGGACGGACAGAGGCAAAACAGTAAGCCCCCGCTTTTTCGAAGCAGCGGTATAATGATTGGGTCAACATTAAGACTTTACAATACTAATATGATATAATTATCTTTATAGCAACATACGCCTCAGTCACAATCGGAGCCAAAACAAAATAGAAAAAAACCTCAACTAACACATTAATATCAAATAACAGTCCTTATCAAGACATGCACTACATAATTCAAAAGAACTAACAATATAATCATCATTTTTCCCCTTAATAGTAAAGTTTTCTTGTGTTATTAAACATCGAAAATTTATTTAACTTTTTAAAAGTTCTGACATGTGCTAGATATATGCTAAAAGAGTTCCTCCCTCAAGTTATTATGAAGTGAGCATTCGATTGAAAAATGACGCTCATCCTCAACTTTATCAGCTGTACAATACGATTTTTTGAGTATCTGACATTTTCAATTCTTAATGTAATGGGTGAGCACCGATTCTTAATTAACATATGAAGTACCTTTCTTAAAATCAATGATATCTAAATAATTTTCTTCTTGAACACAATCTTTAAATGAAAAATAAGTGTCAAGTTTGCCATAAAACACATAATGTACTAAGTTTTTACAATTAGACAATTTGACAAAGACACAAGCAGGACAAGAATGTCACACATTGTCTTAGATTTCTTACCAGTCAAATTGCGTTGACTGTATATTTCTATGTCATATACAGTCACTGACCCGATATCACTTTTCCTCATGACTATTTAAGTAGAGGTTGCCGAAATGTTCTTGTCCGTCATATTTGTCTTAATACGACCGCAAAACTTCTTTGGGGGATTTTATAATGGTATGATGTCGTCGTCTGTGTGGTCTGTGTCGAGGGTAAGGACTGAGCAGTTGAAATAAGCATGTGTTTCTACTCCAATATAATGAGACAAATATCCCGCATGGAAAGAATGATTGGAATCAAAACGGACAACCCCAAATATTAAAGAGAACAGAGTTGGTCTTTTTAGAGAAAATTTACCCATACACACAAGACAGATGCATTGTCGGAATAATGGGCTGTTGGAGTAATGGGCTGTCTGAATAATGGGCTGTCGGAATAGTGGGCTGTCGGAGTAATGGGCTGTCGGAGTAATGGGCTGTCGGAATAGTGGGCTGTCGGAGTAATGGGCTGTCGGAATAATGGGTGTCGGACTAATGGGATGTCACCGGACGTAATGTTTGAGGTTAAGGTTCATCATAACCTTTTGGCTAAAATGGCCGTATTTACACCCCAAATTTTACTCTGAGTACAGACTAACCTATACACCTGCAACAGTTTTATGGGATGGCAGGAACTAGATATATAAATTTTAAATGCATTTTATGTTTCAGAAAATTATAAACTTTTCTAGATTTTGCTATCCATTTTTTTTTGTTCCTGCAGAAGGTGCAAAAATTAACTAAGTAGTGAAAACGATTGAGAAGCTCCCCTCATATAATCAATGTTGTGAGTAGTATTGATTTAAATGGACAATAGATGGACAATAGACACCTGTAAACAATAGGTTATTTAACAGGTTTAAACTGTGTAACTGAGTGGACCGTATCAAATGAAACTCGGGTGTTTGTTTATTTTGCTATCTTCTTCAGACTGGAAAAAAATGAACATCAAAATCCAGGTAAGTTTTTAATTTTCTGAAACGTAGACTTCATATAACTTTTATATATCTAGTTCCTGCCATGCCTTAACACTTTCCTGGATGTACCAGTTTGTCTGTACTCATAGTAATTTTGGAGGTGTAAACACGGCCATATTTTTCAATTCCTTATGATGAACCTTAAGGACACTAAATTTTAAAACATCACAGGTTGACAAATATAAAGCGCAATCGTAGAAAATTTGTTTTTTCTCGAAGATATGCATTTTCATCATCCAACTTAAAAGACTGTCGTCAAGTACTTTTAGTAAAACAAAATAGCTATTCGAACACACCTACTCTGATTTTGTGATTCATTACATAGGTATTTCATTTGACCCATGTTTTTCATATTTTAGTACTGTGATGTTTTTGTTATAAAGTCAACCTGTAGCTTTGATATATAAAAATGATAGAATCTGAAGCAAGATGATTTATCAAATGTTCTTGTTGTGTACGTTTTTAAGACAAAATATTCATCTCAAACACACCCTAACATAAGAAGGTTCACTCGATTTTCTCTTTTTGATACAATTGTTACCATTTTTTTTTTAATTTTTTTTTCTTGAGTCACATAATGGAACGGCAGACACGATAATAACTGAACTTATAGATTGATATGTTCTCCGTCCGTAGTAATTTTAAAAAAAAATCGGAA
Source organism: Mytilus galloprovincialis (assembly GCA_037788925.1). Classification (NCBI taxonomy): domain Eukaryota; kingdom Metazoa; phylum Mollusca; class Bivalvia; order Mytilida; family Mytilidae; genus Mytilus; species Mytilus galloprovincialis. Next base: position 43,318,358 of record CM075342.1, on the reverse strand, counting down.
GTTATGCATTTTCTTCATCCAACTTGATAGATAAGTTGAACCATGTCGTCGACTTGATATCTAATTGTTCTGCTTAACTATGTAATAGATAAATTGAAAAAAATGTTTGTTTTATACAATAAAACACTTCGTATTTTTGAGAAGAAAATTGTTATTTTATTTGTGAGGGCCCTCATGGGGTTTTTGATTATGTGATTACTTGGCCGTTTTTTTAATGATTATTTGATTATTAAGCCAAATATTTCATGATTATTTGATTACCTAGGACTGTATTTTTAGTTTATGATTATTTGATTACTAACGATAAGCAAATATTTAATGATTATGTGATTATATTGGCAAAAAAATGGTGATTATGTGATTACTAGGACCCCCCATGAGGGGCCTCATTTGTTTCTATTAACTTTTAAAAAAAAAATGTTACTATAGTAAACATAACAGAAAGCATTTATCGCCTTCTCTATAAACAAAGAACAATCAGTTTGAAGGTTTACAAGCTAAAATTAATCCAAAGTGCGCAATATTCAATAACAATGGACATAATAAATAAAAGGGATGAATTAAGTCATTTCCCCCCTACTTAATTTATTCCTTTTATTAGAAAATCAAGTGCACCTTCTTATGTTAGGGTGTGTTTGAGATGAATATTTTGTCTTGAAAACGTACAAAGCAAGAATATTTGATACACTATCTCGCTTCAAATTCTATCATTTTTATATAGCAAAGCTACAGGTTGACTTTATAACATAAAAAAATCACAGTACTAAAAGATGAAATATATGGGTCAAACTTTCAAATACCTATGTAATGAATCACAAAATCAGAGTAGGTGTGTTCGAATAGCTATTTTGTTTTAAAAGTACTTGGCAGTCTTTTAAGTTGGATGATGAAAATGCATATCTTCGAAATACATTTTTTTGGATTCCATTTCTACGATTGCACTTTATATTTGACATCCTGTGATGTTTTAAAAATTTAGTGTCCTTAACCTCAAACATTACGTCCAATAAAATTTAAGTATGATGTATACAAGCTGAAGCCCCGCCTATCTTAACTGCCATGCTTGAGCAAACATTGATACAAGCAAAGCAAGCAAGCCAATCAAAGATTTGTCTTGCTAGCATTAATGTAAAAGCTGTAAGAGTCATCATTGTGTTTTACATCCTCCAACCTTATTATGTTTGAAAAATTTGTGAAATCTTTTAAGTAATTTTCTGGAACTAAAAGTTTGAAATCCAAACCAGAATACATTTAAGTAAATAATCATTACTACATTAAATACCTTTATGAAACTTTAAAGTTTTTCATTTCTTCAAACAATTTTCAGGAAAAAATGCAAGTCTTTTTCCAAGTAAAACCCAAATTATCACTCGGAAATCACATGATCGTATGTACTACAGGTAAAAATCTTTTCACTTGAAATCTACTCACTTCACACTTGAGTAACTGGCTGGGTATAAAATAAAATAAATATAACCTGACAAAATATGAAACATAATTTTGTTCAGATAATAAAGAATTCCGTAGAATTCCACTGAAGGCAAAAGTTTTTAATTTATTAAAGAGTAAAATCCAAAAACATGAGACTCCAAGAACCTGCATAAATTTTGTAAACTTTGCATGATGTTGTCTTATAGTCTTTAACATTTAAATGAGTACATGTATAACCCCTGATATTTGGGTTAATTTAGTTTTAAAAAAAAATGAAAGACATTTTGGAACTTATATGAACGAATTGGAATGCATTGCCCAACATTTTAAATCTAAATACACAGTAAAATTTGGCACATAAATAAACTACAATAAATCAATTTTTGATGAAATAGAACAAAGTTTAAATTTGGACCCTTTAGACCCCACTCAAAAAAGTTTTTTTTGTTTTTTGAGGCATAAAAACAAAATACTAGTACATGAATAGATTCAGCTTTTTAAAGAACCCCAAGAATTCAAGACTGAATTAAACCACATTGAAATTAGTCAAGAAATCTAAGAAATGTATATAAGGTATTAGAAAAGTATTGTGTTTAGCATCCATGAAAACGGTTAGGGCTATAACCTTTCAAATCAATCCTAGCCTTTCTTTAAAATCTTTATTGTCAAGAACCCAGAAAATGCTTGATTTGTGGCCCACAACTCCCAAAAGTTGCATTTCTGTAAATATAGACAATGAAATTCCCCATACGGAAACTCCCTTTGTAACTAAAACTGTGCCACTTCACTATGAAGTTTCGTAAAAAAATTTTTATCCTAGAACGAAACTTTGATATGAACTTCACTTTTATTCAAAGTTCAAAATATAGGGCTGTGCGGCATATCTTTAACATATATATGCTCTGAACCTGTTAGAGTTTAAACTCTTATACTAACATTCTGTATTATCCCTAACTCCACTTTGTGCCTATTTCAGAATTCAATTTTCACGGCAACACTTTCACGGATGGTAATCTACACACGCAGAACATTTGGTTCTGCAATGAAAACCGTGAGAGGATTTTCCGGTTGTGCTTGAGTGGAGTAATTGTCACCGCTTCAAAAGGTATGTGCATTTCTAAATCGTAATTTTCTTATTCAACTGATCAAAATATTGAAAATCGGAGAATGCTATGCTGTGGTGAATACTTTAACGAAGAGATACATGTATCATTTACTGTTGTACGTGGAGTTGAACTCCTACAAAATCAGTTGCCCCACGAGAAATTGCCTAAAAAAGTGACATATAAATTTTGAAATGGTTCTATTTACAGACCTACAAGTTGTAATTTACTTTTTATTCAGTCAATTGGTATGAATGTCGTTTTTGGCGGCGTGTACGCTGTCCGGTATTCATAAACATCTCAGTGAATCTAAAAACCGAAAATTTTCATTATGTAATGCGTGAGGGGATCGGTTCTGATTGAGGACATCGTGAATGCGTGAGGGGACGTGAAATCATATCTTCATATCCAAGCTATAAGTCTTTGAAAGTTGCATAAATGTGGCATGCCAAACCTTCCGCTTTTATGGAAATGTTAAATATAACATTTAAATGACAACATTACATGAGAGGACTACAATACAAATAAATGAGAGAACATATAGGACAGAGAAAACATAGCTTACAAAAGGTACCAGGTTTTTAAAAAAATATACGCCAGGCGTGCGTTTCGTCCACACGAGACTATGAAAAGTTCGAATGCCAAAACAAGTACATTAAAGACCAAAAGTTCCAAAAATGTTGTGCCTAATACGGGCAGGGTTATCTGCCAGGGATAAGAACATCCTTATCATTTATAATAATTCATACTTTTGCAACCAGTATTTTTTTTATATAAAATGACTATATAATAGATAAACATGCTAAACTCGAAGTGGTGATTAATTTCAGGATAAACACGGATAAATAAAACAACCTAAACCAGCACATACAAATTCAGTCGAGTTAGCCAAAGCGATCAACGCACAACGTGACGTCGCGTTTGAATTTCTAAAAAAAATCCCCAAAATAAGATAGACTTAAGATAGAATTCAAGATAAGATTTGTAGTACTGCTATAACATTTAATAATAGCAATGAAAATTACAATATATCAAATTGTGGTAGTAAACTAGACCGATTATTTGCCCAAATCCACGGATTTGGAGACATATTTGCAATTAATTAAGTGGTTAGACTGTTTATATTCATATAAAAAAACTGGGTGATTTATTGTTATTTCAAAATTCTATCTTATATCTTTTCTTTATGCACACAAATGTGTTTTTTTTTTCATGAACAATCTAACCATTTTAAGGCAACTTTCAACGACTCATATATATAGCTTGTATACAAAGATATGAGTTCACTTCCCCTCACGCATTCACGATGTCCTCAATCAGAACTGATCCCCTCACGCATGACATTATGAAAATATGAGGTTTTTAAATTTATTAAGATGTCTATCGACACCGATCAGCATACACGCCGCCAAAAACGACATTCATACGCATTGGTCGAAAAAAAAGTAAATTTGAACTTGTAGGTCTGTTAATAGAGCCATTTCAAAATTTAAATGTAACTTTTTTAAGGAATTTCTCGTGGGGCAACTGATTTTATAGGAGTTCAACTCCACGTAGAGCAATAAGAAATACATGTATGTCTTCGTTTAAGTATTCACCACAGCATAGCATCCTCCGATTTTAAATATTTTGATCAGTTGAATAAGAAAATTACGATTTAGAAATGCACATACCTTTTGAAGCGGTGACAATTACTCCATTCAAGCACAACCGGAAAATCCTCTCACGGTTTTCATTGCAGAACCAAATGTTCTGCGTGTGTAGATTACCAGCCGTGTCTTTATTTTTGTACTGGCAACAGTCCCAAGTTATTTCTCTTTGAGATGAAACATAGACCCCGTTCACACTAGGACATTTTTATCGATTTAAACTAGACCGGTTCAATTTAGATCGGTTTAAGGGGTAATGTGAACGCCTTGAATCGATCTTCAATCGGTCTAAACTAAAACACCGAAAGAGGTAGTTTAGTTTGAATCGATCTAAAGTAAACCGATCTTACTTTAGATGTGAACGCAGAGATCGGTTTAAACTAGTACGATTGAATCGAAAATAACGTATGCGCATGTATAGCGGCAAAACTATCTCAGAGGTTCGTTGTTTAACTCATATTTCTCTGTTAAAAGACCTTTAAAACAAACTGTAAACATGTTGTTTTCGCCATAGCATATATTTGCGAAATCTGTGTCTTCTTTTCTTATGTTGATTTTTTTCTTTGCAGGAACCGCAGTATTTCCGGTGTCGTGTTGTAACTTCGTTGCTACAGTTATTTTTTTCAAAATTAAAGAAAACTGTAATAACACCAGTATCAAAATTTTAAATTGTGATTCAAGAGAAACAATAACTTTATCCAATTTTTTTTCCCAAGTGTGTGTATCAGTGTATCAGCACATGAATTTGATAAAACAGTTCTATTTATACACAGTGTTAACAGTTTTACGGGCAAAAAGGTTAGATCGATTGCGTTTTTAATTGTAGTGTGAACGCAGTGGTTCATATAAGACCGATAGAGATCGATATGATTAAAGATAATGTGAACGCTAACTGGTTTTATTTAGATCGATTCAAATTAGATCGATAACAAAAAAAATGCTAGTGTGAACAGGGTCTTAGAGATCATATCTGGAAACCAGTATGTAAACAAATCGAAGTATCAAGGAATATCATATATCTCCCCAAAAGAGGCGTGGTTTGAGAAAGAGCTGTATTTACAAAGTGCAACCTATACGATGAGAACATACATCTAAAAAATTATTCCAACCTTCCTTTTGTGGTAATAAACCTTATGGTAAAATTTCATAAAGATCCATACACTTATACTCAAGGTATTGTCTGGAAACCTTTTTTTTACACCAAAGACGATATTTAAAGCCTGTAAAGATGAAACATGCCAGGCAGGCATGTACAGCTAACAATTCATCCATACAACAAATATAGTTGACCTATTGCTTATCGTTTAAGAAAAACAGACCAAAACACAAAAACTTAACACTGAGCAATGATCAGTGAAAATGAGGTCAATGTCAAATAAAACCTGCGCAACTGACATATAGATTATAAAGTGTTTCCATACACCAAATATAGTTGACCTATTGCATATAGTATTAGAAAAAAAAGACTAAAATTTAAAACCTAACTTTGACCACTGAACCATGAAAATGAGGCCGAAGTCAGATGACACCTGCCAGCTAGACATGAACACCTTACAATCATCCCATACACCAAATATAATAGACCTACTGCACACAGTATAAGAAATACTGACCAAAACACAAAAACTTAACACTGAGCAATGATCCGTGAAAATGAGGTATAGTTTCTGATACTTATGCTCCTATAAACTTACATTTTTTGGCCTAAATATACTACTACCGCGACAGTTGGTTATTGCAATTCCTCTGAAACCACACAACATTATTTTATGAAACAATGTACAATCGTCAAAATTTTTGCTAGGATTTTAGCCCATCTTAACTTATAATTTGATTAAAATGTACTACTGCAACACTTTGTTAGCAAAACTCTTCTGAGACTGCACAACAAAGATTTATAAAACGTTATAGTCAATAAGGACAGTCACATGACATGAATATGTACATATCCACAAGAAATTTTTATCGGTTGACTTTTGTAAGAGTTAATAGTCTTTCAAGCATGCTCACAAAGGTTCTTTAATTGATATAGTTTTCATGCTGGTCATTTTTTTTACAACTCAAACCAGACCTTGGAGAAGACATGTTCGAAGAAAGAACCAAATTAATACGGGAATACCTTCTAACTCATCTAGCCCCTAGCGCCAGGTATTGTCATTACTTATATATATCTTTATACAGACACTACATATAACATTGATAAATACAGACATAAATACATAGAGAATATATGTACACTATTTACAATTATACTGATAGTACTTAGCCAGGAGGGCACACGTGGGAATTTATAAATCTAATGAAAGAATGCAGCTATCTCAATTTAGATTTCTGATTTAAATTCATTACTTTCTTAAACATTTTAAAATATATTTGGACGATTTACATATTTTTCATTAAAAATGTGTTTCTTTTTACTGTCATCTCTTTGTTCTTCATTATATAATGGAACTCATCTCCAAGAACATTTGAGTTACACAATTTACAAGTTCATCTTTCTCTCCGAATATTTGTCCATCTCCCTATCTCAATGGGTAATCTATGGTTGGTGGTTCTAAATTTGAATAAATTGTAAGTATCACGGAATTCTAAAATATCAATATAGTTCTCGAAGTAAAAAGTATCCTTAGAAATTTCAAAATTCGAAATCTTTCACCAATGATACAGTAAGACTTTTCACTCATTTATAGTTTTTGTGGACAAAACTAAGTAAATTATGACCACAACAAAGACACATAATTAAAACCATAAAATAGTCGGGCATGCATAAAATTGAGAATGGAAATGATGAATATGTCAAAGAGACAACAACCCGACCAAAGAGCAGACAACATGCATGCAGCCGTTTCCCAGATACATTATCGAATATCAAAATCACCGTCATCATGCAGAAATACTATCCCCATGCACTTATCTGTGTCCACACTTGTTTCTTTACAAATATCTTGTCAATAAAAAATCGAGCATCGATCATATCAGTTTTACAATTTATATATTATTAGTTGTGAGTGCCTTTCATATATAGATTGCTATGAGAATATAGTTTGTTCATTGCTGAAGACCGTTCGGTGACATGTACGTAAGTTGATCTTTGGTGGATATCATTACATTGCAACCATCCAACCTATCAGTAGAAAGGTATAAAAGTACATTTTGAAGAAAAAAAATATAAGCAAAAAGTATTAAGACAAGCTTGCTTAGTTAAGCATGTTTATTCTTAGATGCATGATTTTTTTTATTAGTTGTTAGTGGCTTTGAACTAGCTGTCAGATAACTGCGAGTACTCTCAGATCTGTTCATTGCGTCTTTTTGTGTCGGGATGTATAAGTACCCGGCCACGTCTACTTGTATTTTTGTCCATCTGATGAGTTGAGCCTTTTTCAACTGATTTTTATAGTTCGTTCTTATGTTGTACTGTTATACCACTGTCCCAGGTTAGGGGGAGGTTTGGGATCCTGCTAACATGTTTAACCCCGCCACATTATTTATGTATGTGCCTGTCCCAAGTCAGGAGCCTGTAATTTAGTGGTTGTCGTTTGTTTATGTGCTACACATTTGTTTTTCGTTCATTTTTTTTATATAAATAAGGCCGTTAGTTTTCTCGTTTGAATTGTTTTACATTGTCTTATCGGGGCCTTTTATAGCTGACTATGCGGTATGGGCTTTGCTCATTGTTGAAGGCCGTACGGTGACCTATAGTTGTTAATGTCTGTGTCATTTTGGTCTTTTGTGGATAGTTGTCTCATTGGCAATCATACCACATCTTCTTTTTTTATGTTATACACTTTTCTATTTTAATTCTTCATTTTTATCAAAGTTTTATATCAAATTACTTTAAGCACTTCATAATGATAAATAAACTCATCAAAGATACCAGGATTAAAATTTTATATTGACGCCATACGCGCGTTTCGCGAGTCTACAAAAAACTCAGCAGTGACGCTCAAATAAAAAAATATTAAAAGGCCAAATAAAGTACGAAGTTGAAGAGCATTGAGTACCATAAATTCCTAAAAGTTTTGCCAATTACAGCTAAAGACTTTAAGTAATCTATAAATCAGTATGAATCTTGACAATTGTACGTAGTATACATGTAGTATACAATTGTGATTGGATGTAGTATATAATTGTAATTGCATGTATACAATTGTAATTGCATGTTACATTGTATACAATTGTAATTGTATGTATACAATTGTAATTGTATGTTTACAATTGTAGTTGTATTCACACTATTGTAACTGTATACATGCAATTGTAATTAGAATTGTAATTAGAAGATTAATTTACAATCATACAGAAGAAAAAAAATATCCGGAAATTTACCTTCTCCGATATTGGTACAACTTTTAACGTACGTTTGTTTACATCCGCAATGTTATGAAAACATGCTTAAAAATGAAAAGCAGTTCAAAACAGAAGTGAACTGTTACAGAAATTTGATATCAAGAGAATACAGTGCTAGATTTAACCGTAGATATAGTTTACACGCTTTGAAATGCTTATGTTTACAAGTATGTGAAAATAATACATTTTTGTGTAAATACTATTTACTGAAAACAGCAGACTGTCTCTTGTAAGAACCATTTGAGGGGTCCATAGGAGGTCTTTTGCAAAGAAGGATTTTTGTAGCTATCTGAAAAATCCTCCTTTTCTAGTGGGGCAGTCAAATTTTTTCCTCCTTGGCTATCCACTTTGCTTACATTTGTCAGGTTGGGAACAAACCCCCTGTATGGTGAATATACCTCTAAAGATGGATAATCCTTCTTTAGAGGGATAAAATTATCTCTCTATAGAGGGGTATTTTTGTTTGCACTGGATTTTAAGCAAATTAGGGCAGAATGGCATTTTCTAGTTATATTGCACAGGCACTTGTTTCTATCCATAGGAAGGTCGACTATCCATATAAATAGAACACTGTGGGGATTATGAAATTAGTTTAGTGATAAAGGAAAATATTCACTGAATTGATTCATATAAGGTAGGGATTTTTAGCATTAAGATGAAGGGTAGAAAAAGCGTCCAAAGCGGACACTGTCAAGACCTAAAAAAAATTTCGTTAGCCACCTTCTTCTATTTATATGGATAGTCGACCTTCCTATGGATAGAAACAAGTGCCTGTGTTATATTGGCTATAATCTCTAGCCTTATATGCATCAACATATGCACTTTACTAAAAATTGGGATAACCAGTTTTCTGCTAAAGTGACAAAACTTGCAATCTATTGTAAACTTATTTCAACACCTGATCAACACCAAAAGGAATAGTTGAACTTTAAATTTCATGTTAAATCTAACAATAGAAATTCTGTTCAGTGAGGCATAAGTGAGTAGAATTTACCTGATCATCACAACTTTCAATCATGGTGAACAATAGATTTTATATTTAGTCAGATAAGCATCAAACTGGGCATGTGCATATTAAATTAAGTACATCAAATGGTGCATCAACTGTTCCAGTTTACTGCCATAACAAGTAGAGAATACCATTGTGCCCTATTTTGATTTAAATCCAGTCTAAACAAAAATACCCCTCTATAGAGGGATAATTTTACCCCTCTATGGAAGGATTATTCCTCTATACAGGTATAATCACCATATAGAGGGTTTGTTCCCAACCTGTTTGTAGCTCACACAACGATCTCCTTTGGCTTAACTCTGTTACTTGTTTTATGATCATCAGAAAAATATCACAGAACTGGGATCAGCTCTCATAGTACCAGCTTTCTTCTGATGAACTACCCAGTTTTAACCAGGCAATAGCAATGGGAGCAATGGCAGAGATAATAGATGACATTTTACATTGCCAAAAAAAACAAAACATTACGTATGACATTCTTTCAAATCTTGATGAAGCTAATTCAGTCAAATATCAATTCCTACTGTGGGAGAGCCTTTTCAATTATAAAGAAATTGACGCTGAATTCTGATCAGAACTTGACTATGTTACATTTGTATTGTGTGCTGTTATCAAATAAATGTAACTTGAAACTGGCAGTTGTTTTGAATATGTGCCTAGTGGTGGTGCTTTAAAAGCAACATAACAGACCACTGTTTAATACAATAAAAGTTCACAGTAGAATATAAATTGTTTTTTTATATTCACAAATTTGTATGAAATTATGAACATTACCACATTCATATTAACAAGTCTGCATCTACATCATGCGTTTTCACATGCTTTTTGACATATCATGTCATGACATGATTTCCCATTGTCAGAGGTTGACATGTATGTATGATGGCAAATCCATCCCTGAAATATCTTCTGCTATCATTAAATTATCTTCAACCATACATTGTATCTTATCATGTCTTATGATCCGGAACACTTTTAAAGTTTTGTTTTCTTTTCACTAGCTGTTTCTTTTTTTTGTAGCAGTTATAATGCATGTAATTGCATAACCCTTGTTGTATTATAACCTTTTTAATTAGTACTATATATCATATTCATGTATATGACAATAACTTTCAACACTTTCTATCTAATCTGTGCAGTTATCCATTTGCCAAGTAAGTGAAATGATGGACTGGAGCTGTGACGGCCGGGATTATTTCCATGGTACTGCCACGGAAGCCGGATTGGTCCAGGCCATATGAATGAAAAGCTTATAGGCCCCACTTTTTTTTATACATTGCTTTAATATTATTTTTTAATTTTTTCTGTCATACTTTAAAACTCGCTTTGATATTTTTTGGTTATCTCACAAAATTACTGTTTTTCTTGCACCCACCGGAAGCGTTGAGTATTGGCAATACTATTGGTCAAATTTGACAGATCAACGTAGAATGCAGATGTAGATAACAAATTTTTTTTCTCAGATTTAGAATCACCATGGCCAAAAATAGCAGTTTTCTAATAAACTTCTTTCATATTTCATCATTAGAACAAATTGAAATCTTTGAAATTTGAATACTTCAAAATTTAAAGCAACAAACTGTTTATTTTGTTTTATAGGCAAATTATAAATACAAGAAAGTATGGGAGAAAACAAGTTCCAAAAATATCACAAGTGAATAGTAAGTAAGATAGTAAAGGGATGGAAGCATTAAAATATTAAAAAAGATGTAGAAAATTCTTTATAAATGTATGATAATGAGGAGATGTGGTATGATTGTCAATTAGACCACTTTGCGACAAAGTTTCAAATGAAGTGGATGTAAACAATCTAAGGCAACCATATGACCTAAAACCTATATAAGATATTTCAAAGAACTTACAAAATGTTGGGTTTTTTGTGTGTTTTTTTTCTCTGTATTTACGTGAATTTGACATTCATTTAACAAAATTCTGTCTACTCCTCATTCCTATAACCTTTATTTATATGGCAAATTAATGGATTGGTAACCGGATCAAATTTCAGAACTGGCATCAAAATTTCCTCGATTTACATTTTAGTGAGTAATTTGTCACCAATTATTTCTTTATATACATGTACAAATGTATATTATAGGATACGCTAGGTTCATCTTAAAGTGATTAGATACCACTTCTTTTTTTAATCAATACATACATGTATACATGTATACAATCAGTGTTAGACAAATCGTTGCATAATATATTACTTTATATGCTTTTCAATTTTATTTATATTTGGAGATGTTTAAAGAATCTGTAAACCCAAGAATGAGACATTTCTATTTCAGTGGAAGAATATATTTTGACAACTACACAAATGTTTTTGGAGGGTTAGTACTGTTAAAATCGTTAAATAAACCACAGGTTTCTTTCTCTCTTTTTTTCCTGCGTGTTATACTTAGGTGTACTTTATATATGTATTTTTTTAGTTATGAATAAATGGAATCAAGAAGCTGTGAAATTTCCTCCTAAAATATGCATATTTTTGATAGCCCAAAGCATATAGTTATATTGATGACTAAACATATAAAAGTTAAATTTGATTATATACCTTGTTTCCAATTTAAAGTTATAGCAAAAATGATCAGCAAGGCAAAATCTACAAATAAATAAAACAATTTTGAAATCATTGTTAGACCCTAAATAGGAGTGATTTTTTTTTTAACCTTTTCTATGTTAAGTTCAAAAACTAATGATATTGAGAAATTGAAGACAGAAAAAATGATAAGCAATACAAGATCACCAAAACTGAGCTTTTTGCCATGAATTCTATTCTGGTTCTCAATGCTGAAAAGGGTCCATTTAGCACATAAACATAGGTGAGAGTCTCCATTTGTTTTTCAGAATTGATACTTTTTTAATTTTAGGTTACATGAAACTTATTCTGATTTGAAAACTTCTATTCACAAAAAAATTATAAAATATTTTAGATACATATTTCCATTTTAGATATGGTAAAGGAAACCAACCAAAACATCTTTATTCCTTGACATCCCAAAAATTAGAGAATGCCCTGACATGTACGGCTAGAACGGTAATGTATTAAGAATATAAGATTATAGGTTATAGATTATTGAAATAAATGATTGTATATGGATAGAATAATTGAAAACTAAATATTTCAAAATTTGGAAAGAAGTTATTTACAATAATGGAATGAGGCCAAAACATTAAAAATCTAGTAAATAACGAAATTTTTCATCACATATTGAATCTCATCTGCAGTCTTATGGTAGCTTGCCTGGTTTTAGGATACAATTGCTTTTAAGCAACCTGTAGACTAATACCATTGACTCAGGGCCATATGCTCTCACGTCAACCGTTTTATTCTAAAAATCAAGGAACATCTCAGATTCTTGAGATTGTCTTGCTTTAAATGGTATAAAAGACAAAAGGATTGAATTTAAACAACTGTCCTATAATGTTCTTCTCATAATCTTCATGTGGTTATATTTCCCTTGACTTGTATGCATTTTTTTACGGAAACACGGAAAATCTGAATTAAGCAGTATTTATATTTAGTGTTTTTATAAATTTAGAAACATGTTCTAGGGAATTCCCCAGTTTTGATAACATGTGAAAGATCTCTGAATTATGATTGATAAATCTATTTCTGTCATATAAGAACTGAAGCTGAGTTTTCATATATGTCACCGTTATGAAACTGATATTTGAAATTGTACTTCCATAAAGAAATGGAGGTCGTTTAATTTACATTTAATATACATCCTTGCCACAAGTCTAGGGTTTGTTTATGTAATTATGTGCATGCGTATAGTTTTCTTGACTTGAAAGGGTATCTGATTGAATGGTTGCTCTGGATTCCCCACTCCATTGATTAATTTGAAACTCACAAGATCCTTCCTATGTCTGTCTGCTATTGAGGGTTATTGTTGTTGCATAATTTTAAATCATATGCATCATTTGAATTAAAATAAATGTAGTCCACAACGTAAAGGTGTAACTAGAACACCCCTTCAGCCAAAATGGAGTCTTCTATATTATCGCTTCGAGTTGTCTCCATACCTTAAGTACCTTTCGTCAAACTATTATATGTCAAGAAAATTAACTCGTTCTGTCGACAGACGTATTATATTAAAACTGCTCGCAATTTAAACAGAGGAATGTGTACAGAAAGGAGTCATGCCCATTACCCCAAAGGAAATTAAATATTTAAAGAGTTAGGAATAGGGCCGGGTTCCACCTAGAATTCACGTAGGAAAATAGGTGATAAGGTACAAAGTGAAATACCTTCTCTAACTCTCAGTGACTGCTGTGGAAAGTCAACTAGGAATTAATAGTACTAAAAAAAAGTCAATTAGTACATTGTTCATACACTTGTATCAAGGATTGGCTATTTTTAAAGTTGAATAACTATTCAGATTACGTAAATTTCATTTTATGAGTATATATTCTACATGTGCAGTTGAATTATTTTTGAAAATAATACTAATACATGTATCAATGAAAACAATGGCAATCGTATCCCTCAGAGCAATCTGCTGTTTGATTTTTTAAGGAGATCACATGTTCAAACCCTTTGTCAAACCAATGATAAAATCCAAACATAAAACAAACATGTGGCTTTAAAATCGTAATATATATATATAGAAGAAGATATGGTATGAGTGCCAATGAGTCAACTTATCACCCAAGTCACAATTTGTAAAAGTAAATTAAACCATTAAAGGTCAAAGTATGACCTGGCATCAAGACAGAGCCTTGGTTCACCTAACAGCAAGCTATAAAGGGCCTAAACATTACTAGCATAAAACTATCCAAACAGGAAAACCAATGGTCTAAACTTTAGAAAAATTGAGAAATGAGAAACACTTATGAACAGGTATGAAATATCAATAAAAATAATTAGGTGTTTATCCAGCCAAAGGGGGATAATTCATATACATATTGTGAAAATATCTTATTGTGTTTACATTTTAGGAAGAAATTGGATTAGCCCATAATGGGGAAAAAGACTGTCTGATTTGTGTTTCCAAAGACAACAAAGAGCTTATAAGGATACACCTGACCTCAGGGAAAATCTTGCAACAGATGTATCTTTCTCCAGTTTATAAATTTAGGTACTTCAAGTAAATGTTTAGGCAATCTTGTTACTTCATGATTTTATAAAAAAAAAAGGAAAAAGAAATTTGAATGAATTTAATATCTTTATCAAAAGGATATTGAATACGTGTTCATAAGATAAAAATTATGGGGGTGAGGGAATCAAAGGGATTAGTACTTTTTTTGCGATTTTTCATTTTTATCTTGACAGACAATTTGAAATCATTGGTAAGGAAGTTCAACTTTTTTTACATTGTAACTTGGATTGAGAGTTGTCTCATGGGTACTCAAACCATATATTCTTATTTATATTAAACCAAGATCAATCTAAATGCACAAAATTGTAATATTATATTTCTGTTATTCAGGATATTAAGTTCTTTATATTTAAAGGGGCACTAGCTGTCAAATTCATGGTCACAGATTTGACTTAAATTTTGGTATTTGATTAATAACAATGTAAAACATTTATCCAAATCATAAAAAGTATAAAATAAGCAATTTGCATGGCATAGTGTCGAGAATATGTAGCTTCATTCATGTGTTTTTTAGTCTAGACGCCATCTAATTAATTATCGAGTTGGCTCCGAATACTTCCGATGACCATATAAGTGATATAAACATTAATAAAGATATAAATAAATAAAACGAACTAGTGTAATTGGATTTTTCTATGTCTGTTTAATTTTATATTATAAATTAAAAATATGTGTTAATCATCTTTTTTACCTGTATAAGAATGAGTTTGTGTGGATCAGATAAGTCAAGTAAATGATTTACCTTTGTTTCACTTTCAATGTTGACATTTTTTGTCTTTAAATAACTATATACACACACAATTCACATGTTATCCATCACTAGCTAAGGGGTTAAATTGAAGTTCACATGAATACGGATTTAATGAGGTCGAATTATTCACTTGCAAGTGAATAATACATTATCAATGTTTCTTTGCTTATTTTGACAAAATTAACCCAAACTGACTTCTAAAAGCAAATCATTATTTCACTATTTCACTTTCATAAATGATTGAATAAGAAATATTATATTTTTAATTTTTATATATCTCGTAGCCAGTGCCCCTTTAAGGGAGATCAGGTTAATTAAATGACTTCTTATCAATTTTTCAGAGATATCTCCTGGAATGAATCCCAGTCATCTATAGTAATCAGATCTACAAAGTCACATGGTAGTCATAGACAGGTAATTAGCATAAAAGATGGGAGCTGACATTTCTTTCCCCAATATTAGTTCACTTTTATATAATTCCAGAGACTAGAGATCATACATTTAAAAAAAATGCCTTGTTTTAAAGTCATCTTGTATGATTGGATACTTGAGAATTAAATTTTGAGTCAGGAATCAAATCATGTGAACCAATTTTTATATAGTATGTACTTTAGTATACAAATAAGAAGATCTGGAATGAATGACAATGAGACAAGTCAGTGTAAACCAGAGACCAATTTAAGCTCACACCACGACCTTCAAAATTGAGCATATCCCATACTGCCTTGTTCCAACTATTTTAACAATCTGGTTAGTTAAAGACAGCAATTAAATAATGTTTTACAGAATAGGTTCTGAATGATTTAGTTTTAAGAAGATTATTTAATTGTGTTGCTGTTCAATTCGTTGTTATTTCCTATCCTGACTGGTAGTTGTGTTGAAGTTATTGCCCTTTAATGACAATCAAAATTATGAAATTAAAAAAAAAAAACCCATATCATCCCATATCTTATCAAGACTGTAAAGTTGCCATATCCTTGTACGATAGTAGAACTATCATAATCCGTTATTATTATGAAGCATAAATTCAAGTGACACAAATACTTTGTTTTGCAGACCGACATAGTGAAAGTGTTGGCAGTATTTGATGTAAAGCCTCTCCAGTTTGTTGGAATGATGGAAATAAAGAAAAAGGTCAAACAAATTTATCAGAAATAATTATAAAAAAACGAATTCTTTAGACATATTGTTTTTAATATTTTGTTAGAATGAATATAACTTATAGCGTAAATAATCAGTTTTAAAAGTTTTAATTATCTTTTAGTTATTTTAATGTCAGTATCTTTAGTCTAAGTGATATTAAAAATACCTGAAGAAAGCAGTACTTAATATGTATTCTTATATTTCCTTGTGCATTTATAATGCATTTTGATGGTACATGCATCTTTATTTATTTCTTTATAAGAGTCTTGTCAGTATAGAATAGTACTGCCATAAAACTTAACAATGTAGAACATGTATTATAATATTTTAAGTGTGCTACATATTGGTATGTTGTTATTTATGAATATTTCATTATATACAGGAGTTTGGTACTAATACAGTAGATGCCGGACTTTGCCAGGGAGTACTGATAACAATGCATCAACAGTCTGTTGTTAAAATGTACAGCTTCCAACATATCTTGGATAAGGTTTGTATAAGTAAAGCATTAGTTTATATGAATATGAATACAAAAGTTTTATTCTGATTCAGTTCACATATAACAATACAAACATAAGCTCTTGAGCAGGGCTTCCAAAAAAATATTTGAGCCAGCCGGACTGATTGACATTAGATTAAAAAAAAAATGATTTTAAACTTTACTTTGATATGAATTTGATGTTCGGATGTAAAATGTAAAATTGGCAGTGCATCATTCAAAGTGTGCACATCAGCATGTTCATATCTGCCTTAGACTCTTTATTTGTGCAAAATGACATTGTCAAAAACTTTACTTTCGTTTTTAAAATCACATTTTTCTAAAACAGGATGTTGACTTGACAATGTGTTCTAGTTCATACAACGTAGTTTCGACGATTTTTCATTTAAAACCTTTTTAAATTTTTCATCAAATCATGTTGATAAACTAATTTCTTGTAAATTTAATCTTTTGGACTAAATCAATTAGATACAAATTAGATTTTTTGTCACCAAACTTCATTTTTTGGCCGTTCTTTGTGGCATATTTGCTTAAAGGTTCTACTTCCTATTTTGCAACATTTATATCTTTAAAATGTCATAGATATAAGAAGATGTGGTATGTGGTATTTGCTTAAAGGTTCTACTTCCTTTTTTGCAACATTTATATCTTTAAAATGTCATAGATATAAGAAGATGTGGCCAATGTGATGACTTTCCATCCAAGTCACAATTTGTTACAGTAAACCTTTAAAGGTCAAAGTATGGCCCTAACAGGGAGCCTTTGCTCAGCGAACAGCAAGCTTTATGTACATATATAAAATTTTACATCTTTTTCCCATCATCTGCAACTTGTAGCCTTTTGATATATGACACCAAATTTAATCTGGTTATGCTATACTGTGTGATACATATTTAGTTCCTTTAATGTTCTACGTTGAGTTTGCTATAGAGCAGGTGTACAAAAATTAACTCATTTACAAACATCTTTTTTTATTTTATGTTTTTAAAACAATCTCATAACTCTCTAACTTCACTGAATTTAAACCTTTATCTATATAAAAAAGAAAGTTATCAGTTGTTTAAAAACTTCATGTAATTATCAAACATAAGATTTCACCAATCAATTTTAAAAAGTCTAAAGATTGTGATTAGTTGGTAAGTTTTTGATGCAAGAGGTTTTTATTTTAGTGAAATAAATAAGGGAGATAACTTCTGTTTATCTTTGAAATAGAGAAAAGTAAAAATGAAATAACCAGACCTTGACTATACATTTACAATTTAGTAACTGATTTTAAAATTTATCGTAACAAGGATATAATTTTTCTGAAATATGAATATTATCACAATTAACTTTTTGATCAATTACAGTACAGAACTAGTACACACAAGTTGGATGATGTCATGGATGATGAAGGTCACAGATTAGGACATAGACCTATAGGGTTAAAGTTCAACATTCAAATAAAAGGTTTGCTATGAATAACTTTAACTAGCCAAGAAAGAAAGGAACAGTTGAAGAAAGGCTCATATTTGCCCTTAACTATGTTATCATAAGATTAAAGATAATCTCGAAACATATGTGATCTGCCATGACATTTCCAGGCTCATGAAGGTATAATATCATCTTGAGAATATGCTGTTAGCCAAGAACGTTACATCATAGTATGTTTACACACTACATGAATATGTAAAAATAAGGGAATGTGGTATGAATACTGTTCACCATTGTAAATAAAGAAGATAAAAGCAATAATAGGTAACTGTATGACCTTCCAACTATAAGAAACATTGATACTGTATAGTCAACATTGTTTTCAAATTGATTCTGGATAAAAAAAAAACTGCAAGTAAAAAGCATTCTTTGAAAAAAATGAAGTTTGACTAAACAACTAATTCTTCTACATGTGATTGTTTAATATATATGAAAATTTGAAATTGATTCTACCATTGATCGTTGTATTTTCCATTTCAGAATCTCCTCCAGTTCTGTTTACAGTTTCTTGTTATGATCAAATAGTAGAGTTTAGCAACAAACCATTCCATTACATATACTCACCTGTTAAAACACCGGAGTACTTTGAAGTTCATTCCTTAGAAAATATATCTTTGGTAAGACAACTTTTATAACAATCCATTTCAAAGTGTGCATTTTGGTCTAGACGCCATCTTATTAAGTATGACATGAGGCCTAAATTAAAACATTGTTTGTTTGCCCTTTTCCGACCCTATGTTTTGAAACAGGATAGGTAGGTTGGTAAAATATTTTATTTTTTCCCCCAAAAAAATAACTTGGCTCGGTATATTATTTGTCATGGGTAGGCAGTAGGTAAAATATTTTATTTTATAGATACAAAATCTGCATAATGTCATTTTTTGTCCGTTTTGTTTTTGCAAATAAGTTTTTATGCTGGGACTATTAGTTTTGAAAAAAAAATATATAAGAGATAAATTTGTACTGGTAAGATAATGTCCGGGCAGACATATATTACTAGTAGAAAAAGTCCCTAGAGTGTTACAAATTTCGTGTGTGCCTTTTTTTTCCAATAAAAATGATATAAGACTTAAAACTCGATTGTCACGTATTTTGCATCACATTTATAAATGATCTGTATGGAAAACTTGGCGATTTTACTGCCAGATATTCTCCACTTTACAGGGTTTTGTCACTTTTGGTTCATGTCAGATATAAATAATTAAGCGGCATCGTTAACATAATCATTCTGATATGCGGATTACAAAAGGCCATCCCTACATAGAATACAACGTCCGTTTACAAATTAGTTTGTACACACGTTAATACTTTTGTATCAAACAAACTTTTTTGTAAATGAACCCTGCTCTTTAAGTTTAAAGGTACAAAGTAACGTACTTCATATCATGATTTCAGATAAACTGGACCCCTGTTGTGTTCACTTATCGCTTCACTGACAACAGGTATGGCCTAAATCCCGCGGTCAGAATTCTGACCACGGGATTTAATAATTCGACGAGACTAGTACATCATGGGCTGTGTTTAATTATGTATTATACTGATAGCAAATCAACGAAAAATTAGCACATTTATTACCCTACTGAGTTCTTAAAGGAACAAAAGATACCGGCTCAGTTTGTCAAGAACATGTTAACACGCTCGTTGGTCATTTATCTGCGCTACTACCACGGGGTTAATTAACAGATACTTGTTTATTTTGCGGCATCGCAGTATTAACATTTAAGGTCAATTTCCTATCACTTTAATTGGCCAATTTTATTAGCGAATCGTTGAATTTGTAAGACTCGTCCAATTAATGCCAATGTGACAATAGCTCCAACCCGTTCCTTCGGTGCGAAGCTGTAGATAGAACGGCGGACCAGTTTAGATTTCAGAAAGCGTTCAACATCGATTTCAAACAAATGCTTTGAAACTTCAAATGCAAGTGTTCATGTCAAACGCTCAGGTGATACCAAACGGACTGGACCTTATACGTAAAGATAAAACCCGAGGATTCCGGTAAAAAAGTTTTGAGCGGGAAATACAAATATAAGATTTTTGGTAGGAACGAAAAAATAAAATAAAATAAAATCTTGCTGGTAAATACAAATAAAAGATTTTCCGGCGGAACGAATTGATAGGGTCGGTCGGTAAAGTGCAAACAAACAATATTTTAATTTAAGCCTGAACTATAAAGACTGCAGACTGTCACATTATCCAATATAAACATAAGGGAGTAAGGGCATTAAGGCTTGGATTTGGCCCCAAAAAAATAAGTGTTTGATATCTATTTCAAATTGGCACATAATGTTTAGAAATGCATAGGTTCAAGAAATATAAAAGAAAAGATTTTTACCTGATGACGTCACAATTACATTATAATATGTACTATTAAAAAAAAAAACGATGAAAAATACAGAATTTATGCAGTTTTCCATCTTTATTTCTGTTATGGAAACATTGTGGGCAGGCAAGAAACAACAAAATAATTTAACAGAAGCTTTATTATTACTATTGACATGATCCCACCAAATAGAAAGTTGTTTCTTGGGTGCACACATACTTTTTCAATCTAAAATATGCATAGAATTTGATGAAAAACAAGGAAAATCACGAAATTTTACAAAATATGCAAAATAAATCATGATTTGTTGTCATGGAAACTTGTTCAATGTCAAATTGTTTCTCTGAGTACCTTGTACTGTAGTACGTTTTTCAGTTATTTAAGAATACATATGATAACTTTTAAATTTGCAGTAATTTTTGAGCCAAATAAGAGCCTTATTGCCCCTACTCCTTTAAATAGATAGCAACCTCATGCAATTGGATTCTTCAAGGTCTGTTTGATTCTGTGTTATAGGTTGAAAAACATAAGTTAGTTATCGTTTTGCAAGTGAATTGTTTCTTTGCTCATTCTGACAAAATTGAACCAAATTGGCTGCTACAAGTTGTGAAGAATTTTCAGAACAAAATTTCATTAATCTATTGTTTCAACTTGAACAAATTAAGTTCAATTTTAAATTTATTCAAATTTCCTACTTGGTAATAAAAAGCTTGGCTTATTTTTGAACATTTTTCCCTATCTGATAGTACTGTCAAATTTTGGTGATTTGTTGATTTTCTCATTTTCAACATCATACAGTAATACAAAACTTGTAATTTCTGTATTCTTAGAAAATATTTTCTGATTAAAGAACTTGAAATTTAAGTATCATCTAACATAATTATATAATTCTTTATTGTTTATAGTCGCTGTCAGCTGAAATTCGTAGCGGTTATCGGTAAAAATAATCTAAACTATCAATCACATTCACTTATGATATAGTTTTTCACATTCCATTCATAAATCGCCAAAAGAAAAACCACTACTGACCTACCTTTCAAGTAATTGCAATGTGATGATCCTGACCTTTGAATTTTCAGATGATTTTTTTTTTCTTTCTTAGAATCATAACTTAATAAATACATTATGTTTCATTATGATACAATATTTTGATTTGTTAACAGCAATATCCTGTCTTTCTGAAATTAACATTCATTACACAATGAACCTAACATTGATTAGGACGTCCCACAATAAAAACCACAGGTAAATTAACGAAAAATGTGAAAGAAATTGAATGAATGAATGAATGAATATTTTATTTGTGAAAGCATAAATAATATACTATGGCAATACATAAACAAGTACATTGTATATACAATGTGACAAAACAACAGATAGCAGAGAACAATACATAATATAATAAAGGTACAATTAATTCACAATACATGATCTAATTTTCCAAGCATATTTCAGATAGTAACACAGTTTAATTGTGTTTTCATGATCCTAGCTAAAAAATGTAATTATAAGTATTGAATGCTTCTTTTTGTAATTCCATAGGATTGTAAAAGCGTTGAACATGGGCACATTTTTAGAATGAAGGGCTTCCGTGCTTCATACAAAATGTAATTCAAAATGATTTTACAAAAAGAAGCATTCAATTCTTAAAAGAAAAGCTGCTTGTATTGTTTATTTGCAGATAGAAAATGGAAGATTACCGACAGGGATTTTAGACTATGCAAAGGATCGTTATCGAGCCTCATTCTGGGACGATGATTCAGGAAGAGTTTTACACATAGCTACCTCAGTTGTCAGGTAATGTCGGGATAGATTTTATCCATCACTCCATTATAATCTGAATATGCTTAAATATTTGCCACTGGACATTCACCAAACAGCAATCACTGTAAGATAACATTTTGCCTTTTTCCGATTTCCTCATGGATTTTGCCACTTCAAAACTTAGGGCCTTAATGGCAAAGTAGTTTTAAGAATGTTAAGTGACCACCAGACTCCAAGAATGAGTCAGAACCTCACTTGTGACTCCAATCTTAGTCAACAAGGGTTGATATTTTCCTGTGGCAAGTTATTCGGTTCTCTGAGAGTTATTTGACTTCTACTTATAAAAACCATAAACCCTCATGTATATATTTCTATCACATCCCTATCTTATCTTCGCTTTTTTTCTAATTGTACAATAAATGGAGAGCGAAAAATTGAAAAAAATGTCATTCTTGTTTCTTTCTATATTCCATAGCTTTTACAATAACTTCCTATAATCTCTGTATTGTTTTTACATGTTTCTTTTATAGTTTTTATAACCTCACTACCGTGCCATCACAGGAAAATGGAAAAAGAATACTCAAGAAAAGTTTTGAAATGAACTTGTCGAAAGAAAAATCAAAGGTAAAGAGTCATAAAGTCTGTCATAATAATCAAATTTTTGTGATTTATCGTTAATCTATCTCGTTCATTTACAGGACATATACTTAAAATTTAGGAATTTGTGCATGCATTTATAAATGTGTTATTTGAAGAATGTAAAAATATGAGAGATTACTTATTGTGGTTTCAGTAAATGCTACATACAAATACTGCTTTTTAAAAAGTAAATGCTAGTCACTGTTTTTGCATTACCTATTATGTCACAATTATGCAATATTGACAACATTGCAAACATTTCTGAATTTCAGGTATATCAAATCCTCATCAAAAGTAGGTGTGAAGTACATTTTAATTAGAATGCTTTTGCTTAATCTTGTCATTTGTCAGCCATATTGGTAAACTTTAAAACATTTTCATTTGAAATTAAATAACTAATATGACTTTGTATAGGATTTATTATATCATTCTGCCTAACAATGGATGATTTACTTTTTTATGGGTTGAAGAAAACTTGCATATTTTTGTGAATACACGTATTTGATTTCGTGGTTTTGCATATATTTCTGCATATATTCCTATAGAAAATGGGGTTCCCCTTTTACCCACGAAATTCACAAAATTAGTATCTAACAAAATAATTATGTAACCACAGTATGCCACTGTTTAGAATATTACTTAATGTGTGCCATGCACATGGGTCTATTTGACATTTTTTAATGACCTGCCTATTATAGTAGAGGTTGATTTTTTTTCTGGTCTGTCTTTCTGTCCGTATTTTCCTCTTACCCAGATCAAGATAAAGTTTTGGTTAATGGTAGATAAAAGTTTGATTAAGGTGGTACCAAACACCTTCACTAAAATTAATTTGGCTCAGTTAACTTTCATAAAATTTTGAAAAAAATATTTACTTTGACCTTTTGTCTAATATATAAAAATTTCGAAAAATTTTGAACCAAACGTTATCAGAAAAATTACACTGTTTATATAGCAGTTTGACAAACACTTATTGTGATCATTGAGAAGCTTAATATTTCCTAACAACACATTGTAATTAAAACATTTGGCTGATTTTACAGAGTTATCTCCCTGTAGTGTTAGGTACCACCTTAAAGATAATTTACAGTCACATCAAATTGAAACTTGGTACACTTGTTCCAAATGAAGAGAATTTTTCAAATTATATGCCAAATAAGGGTTTTTGACTCTGATCTTACAGTTCACTGAACAGGTATATGTGATATTGAAAGTGGGGCATGGTGTTTTCATGGACAAAAATCCTTCTTGCAGAGTTGGCATAAGTGCATATTATATCAGTATTATATTAAAGAATAAACTGTTTCTAGATTAATTGATGATTATAATGGACAGCATACACCTTATCGCTAATCCCGGCTGACCGGGCCGCTTGAACTTTTGATGCATACTACAACAATCACTTTTCCATTGTGGCGTCAGATATTTTGTTTCCTGACGTCAACATTTTACGGGAACCTGTGTGATATCCATTATTCTAACATGATGTCCTTCAAACGCTTTGAGTACACACCCGTGGTAAAATATGAATATATTGCCAGAGCTGTTCCGATTGTTCTCCCACGTCATATATGCTTTTTTATGAATAAGGTACCCGACGTCATAGAAAGATGACGTAAGAATATAAGCAGTTTACTGGAAAATACACGCTAGTGAAACCTAAAATCATCACAACAAGAAAACGTAAACAAATGATGATAAAATCTGGTGTAAGCCAATTATTTTTATACATATAATACATTTAAGTACATTATCATTTAAATTCATCAAAACTATCTAAATACGTTATCGAAAATAGTTTAAGCATGTCACTAATTCAGTTTACTCCGTTCTTTTACGCCAATTTAATAGTGCGTTTATTTACGGGAACGGCAAATATTGTCCTACACCTAGAGCGCTTCGATCCAAAAGAATTGCCGTATATGTCCTATTAGAATCGAAATAATTCATGGGGGCTTGAATATATCTAGATTTTACCACGGGTTGTCCCTTTATGCCGATATTTTACCCCTCGCTATCGCTCAGGGTAAAATATTTGTCATAAAGGGCCAACCCGTGGTAAAATCACGATATATTCAAGCCCCCATGAATTATTTCTTAAATGATGGACAAATAGCAATAAGGTGTATTGGTATATGATTAAGTACAATTGTATATTTGATTTATTGTTTTAAGTGGGATTTCAATTTTCGTTCATGTAGTGGGTAATACTTGATTTATTTCACTTGACTGGGCAGGGTTTAACCGGTTCGCTTATTAAAGACCAGTCCATCTATAGACAGGAGTATTGGGATAAACTCATCAATGAAGTGTCCAGTTATTTGTCCCATATTATACACTCAGTTCTTTTGTATATCTGTTTGGTGACACTGATAGGTGATTAGAAATCAATAATAATTATAACAGCAAACATCCTTATCACACACATCTTCAAATAGACTGTCCTTATGCAAATTGAAACATAAACTCCGCCCGATCAGTTGAAATAACATTGGTAATAACGGGAAGCCACATCTTAATGTTCAACAAAGCACAAATTATCCTTATTTTCCTATTCAGACTTTGGCAAAACCAAAAAAATAAAAAATATTGATGAAAATCCAATCCTTGCTAAATCCACAAAAAAATGGAACCCACAAAAAATGAATGAGTTCACAGTATATGAAAATAGATTTGTTGTATTTAAGTTGTAAATGAATATTTGTATTTACTTACAGGAAGAATTTCCCTTTACATCATCAGGGAGGAAAGTTAATAAGCCAAAGCGTCAAGATAGTGTAAATACAGTTGAAAATATGGTAATTCTTTTTTGATATTTTTAGATTTGAAAAATAACAGAGCAAGGTTCTGAGTTTTAAATGATAGTTAGAAAATAAACTACTGTTTATTGTACAAATTACTTAATATATATATGGACTCAGTTACAAGGTAAGCTTTTGGTTTGGGTCCAGTATTATTATAGGACCGCAAAATGTTTTTGTGTTCGTATAATGGTATGATGTCATCGTCTGCGTCGTCGTCCAAAGACACATTTGGTGTCTGGACAATAACTTTAGTTTAAGTGAATGGATCTCTATGAAATTTTATAAAAAAGGTTCAATACCTCAAAAGGAAGATTGGGATTAATTTTGGGGGTGATGGTCCCTTACCATTTTGGAATTAGGGGCAGAAAAGGGGTCCAAAACAAGCATTTTTCTACTTTTAGCATATCAATTTGTGTAAAAGCATTTCAATTGCTCTGAAATTGTACCATCAATGTTTCATATCACAGATTGAAGGTTTGGATTGATTTTTGGAGTTAAGGTCCCGAATGTGTAGGAATTTGGGGCCAAAATAAGCATTTTTTTAGTTTTCAGTCAATAACTTGTGTTTAAATGTATAAATCTCTGTGAAATTATACCACAAGTTTCCATACTACAAAGGAATGGTTATGGGGTTAGAGGGGGTGGGGGTGGAGGGGCTGGGGTTATGGTTCAAATCATCAAGCAACTAGGGACAAAAAAGGGGGAAAACAAGGGTTTTTCTGGTTACAGGACAATTTAGAAAATTTAAAAGCAGTGAAGGGGAGGTAATCCAATTATAATTTAAAGAACTGTTTTATATGTATATGTTTGATTACTAGATTACCTCCCTTACAGTGCTTGAAAATTAAGTATTAAGAAATGATGATTGTCTTCAGATGTGTAGCTGTAAATTTATTTTTAGAAGGTACTGTTTATTAATATTGATTTTAACCATGACTGTATGTCATTTTATATTTAAATATTGTATGATGTATTTAAATGAGTAGTTATTGGTGCCAACTCCATTATAAATTAGAATTGAGATTATTTTTTAATAAGGAAACGGGGGAGGTGAAAAAAATGTGGGAGGGAAATGTTGGGTAGGAATGTAAATTTTTTCTCATTTCAGATTTCAGGAATTAAAAAGAATTTTTCTACAAATATTTTATTTGAGGGGATTAATATTCAACAACATAGTGTATTGCTCAATAGCAAAAAAAAAAATAATTTTGAAGTTCATTAGCCCACATTTCTGTGTCAGAAACCTAAGATGTGTCAACTTCTTAATCACAATCCAAATTCAGAGCTGTATCAAGCTTGAATGTTGTGTCCATACTTGCCCCTACAGTTCAGGGTTCGACCACTGTGGTCGTATAAAGCTGCACCCTGCTGAGCATCTGGTTTTATTGGTTGTAATGTTTCAATGGATTTTTGAAGGAAAAATATCTGTTATTACCATAGTTAGGTGATGTAAGTCAGTCTGGGGCCAGGTGGGCAGCTGCTAAATAGTGTCTGTTCAATAACTTGAAAACACTTGAGTGTTTGTTCAATAACTTGAAAACACTTGAGGAAATGTTTTCAAATTTATATATGTTGTGTCTTGTGAATAAGTGACGGTCAATTTTGATTTTTTCCATTTTGGTTATCTTTTTTGAGTTGTAGATGTTTAAGGGCATACAATACAGTTACAGGGGAGGTAATGACATTGCTAACGTAAATTGTTATTTTCGCGACGTCAAACTATGACTTATCGGGAAAAGATTCAGTTTTCGACTGATTTTTATCATTCAAACTGATTTATCTTGAAAACGAGTTCATGGATCCCTCTTTTTTAAAATGCCATATGGTTTGATTACGTGAGAAGATTATGTGTGCCAATTTTCATGAAAACATAAATAGTGCATTTGTTTTTAATTTGATAAATATACAGCAAAAAATGATGTTTTTTTTCTACATTCATGAACATTTGATAAATATGAGTTATTTCTGAATAAAAAATGTATAAATTTTTAGAATACTTATAAAATACAGAAATTACAAATTATTTAACAAAAAACAATTTGTGTTTATCTTTTAAAACAAAAAAGTTATGGCTTTCTTTTGAAAGAGAAAATACGGCCACAAATCCGAATTTTGAGCAAATATACAAAATTTCGACCTCTTTTTACTCAAAAAGAAGCACATGAAGGTATATTTTTTATTACATATTTGATTTAATCAGGTAAAAAATAGTCTGTATGGAAATTTTTATCAAAATGTAAATACGGGATCAAAACTGTATCCTATGCCCCTTAGTTGCAAACTGGGTAATAACTTTGAGTGCTGTCAGAGCAACAACTTTGAATATTTTCAAATATTTCAAATTTACATATGTTGTTTCCTGTGACTAAATCAAAGTCAAGTTTGATTTTCATAATTTCTCCTCGTATTGATTTTTAGTTGTAGATCTTTAAGTTATTCTTTGCATTTCTGAACGATACAAAAATAATGTATCAATACCATATACAGAAATAATGCTATCAACAGATATAAAAAAAAACAATTACACATCTTATTCAAAATGTAATGTTGTAAATTCTGGATTTTTTAATTTTTGTTAAAATTGCCACAGGATAGGTTCACAAAATATTAGAATATGAATTTTAGAGTTATTTGCATGGAGGAGTTTCTGAAATTGTATCAATAATCCCATTTCGGTCCATTGTTCAATAAATCATAATACTAAATGGATGCAACAATTTCTGAATTTACAGGAAATGGCCAAAATATGTCTACTTTGAAAAATATTGTTTTACCCATTTTAAAATCCTTTAGCAAAGGTTATTAAAAAATGTTTAATGTTAACTAAAAGGTGTTGTTTCCAATTGTATTTTACCAGTAAGAATTGATAACTAAACTAAAATTACTGCAAATGTTTCATGAAAACTCTATTCATTGACAATGACTGTACATTAAAAATAATTATACAAGGAAGTCATAAATTTAAATTCTGTCAGCAATTCTTGTTAGATTTAATTTTATGATGTGTAAAACTTTCCCTAGTTTAGATCATTCAGCTATTTCGATAGTAAACAAATGTTTTTGGGAGACTTTTTGAATTTAAAGCATAGGGATGGATTTATATTGATATTAGTTTAAACACATTTATTTATAGTGGATTGGGAAACAAGTTTTGCAACTTATATTAATCCCTTTCCACTTTGCGGGTGCGAGTGCTGCCTTGTAGCGGCATTAGCCTACTCTTTTTCGAAATCTACAAGGGTGTCTTTAACGTGCAAGAGATATGGCTCTCTCTTAACACGGGTCAGCCCTTCCGACGGACTATCATCGTTTTCTCAAGACCATACTCGCAGATATTGATGCAAGAGGGTCTTCTATGTTGGTAAGGACATGGTTGGTAAGCTAGCCATCAGTTATGACAAACAGGAGCCCTTGTTGCTAATTCATAGGAAAGAGTAAAGAAAAGTTTAAGACTATTTTATTTTTTTTATTTCTTTTGCAGACAATATACAATGTTGATTATGAGGATGAGCTTGACATGATATGTGTGACAGCAGTATACAATTGCTCAGATGAACCAAGAGGAGTCGTTTGTTTCTATGACAACAAAAATGGAACTCTTCTTAAAGAAATAGATATTGAAGAGCCATCCTCTGAAGTAAGATTATTATAACCCCCTTTCAATGAAGGGAGATATTTTGTTTGTACAAAAAAGAAGATGTGGGATGATTGTCAATGAGACAACTCTTCACAAGAGACCAAATGACACAGAAATTAACAGCTATAGGTCATTGTAAGCCCTTCAACAAAGAGCAAAGCACATACTTCATAGTCAGCTATTAAGGGACCTGAAATGACAATTGTAAAACAAACAGCCTAATTTATGTTAGAAAAAATATGAACAAAAACAAATATGTAACACAGCAACATACAACAACCACTGAATTACAGGTTCCTGACTTGGGACAGACACATACATAGGGAATGTGGCTGGGTTAAACATGTTAGCTGGATCTCAACCCTCCCTTAACCTGGGACAGTGGTGTAACTACAACATATCAACGAACTTTAAAAATCTATTGAAAAATGTTTAACTAATCACATGGATACAAATAGAAATAAATATAACAAAAACACAAGGGTGGACTTGGACGGCTAATTGTTCATCCCAACCACGAAAACACTGAAGTACAAATATGAGAGAACTCCCAGTTACTGACAGCTAGTTCAAGGCCAATAACAACTACTAAAAAATCATGCATCTAAGACTAAACTTAATTTTATTCTTATCATGTTCTACAAGTACTCTGTTCAATTTGGATTAAAGCCAAACTGATAGCAATAATAATCAAGTAGAATTATATTATTTTGATGATTTTTTCCTTTTGAAATATTTTTAAGCTGGTAGAAATTTAATTTTGCTTACATGCACTTTGTCTCCCTAAGATTAGAAAAAAACAAATATTTTAATAACTATACACTGATAAACATTTATGCAGTTGACCTTATACATAGTTCTTATGTTTACAGATTAATGAACACAGGACTATGATTGATCTGGACACAATCATACAGATAAACAAACTGTGGTCTGGTACTTTCCATTGTAATGTGTATAGACTAACTAGTGAGGAATCAGACAAACAGGAAGTAAATAACAAACCAGGAAGGAAAATATCTAGAACATATCATAGAACAAGAAATAGATGAATGTACAAACTAGAAAGTGTTATAATTTTTATTGTCTTAGAATCTGTGATTGTGATCTGTCTTTTGTCTTGGTTGTGTCCTTTTTGCAAATTCTACTGGTCCATATCATAAAATTATGATTTTATACTCTGCTCCATTGGACTTAGACCGTTGGTTTTCCCGTTTGAATGGTTTAACACTTGTAATTTTGGGCCCTTTATAGCTTGTTGTTAGGTGTGAGCCAAGGCTCCGTGTTGAAGGCCGTACATTGACCTATAATGGTTTACTTTTATAAATTGTTATTTCGATGGAGAGTTGTCTCATTGGTATTCACACCACATCGTCCTATATCTATCCAATAGAGGAGGAATATATTGTTTTATCACTTCCTGTCTGTCCAACCTGTCAATGAAAAATATGATGCATTTTTACTTCTATTGTTTGTTAATTTTTTGTTTACCAAGTAGAGATTGCAGTGGTATCAATAATGAGCAAACGATCACAGTTATACTTCTTTTGAACTTCAGTTCTGGTCAGGGGGGATCCAGCCATTTTAAAAAGGGGGGTTCCCAACCCAGGACAAAGGGGGGGTTTCAACTATATGTCCCCATTCAAATGCATTGAGCGGCCAAAACAAGGGGGGTTCCAACCCCCAGACCCCCCCCACCTTGGATCTGCCAATGCAGGTTGTATCTATTTGGTAAATAAACATCAGTTTATATCTACCTAAAGTCTGAAAGTAAGTTCTACTGTTTCCATATCATAAATCTTTTCACAGCTATTGCTTATCACATTTCTGTTTACCGAGTACTGTTTGGAGGATATCAACATTGATCACAGTTAAATTTATTTTGAACTCCCTGTCATCTCTATCGATACACAAATTTCCAGGTTGTTTGCTATTACAGGAATAAATTTATGTAAGGCACAGATCAATTGAGAACTTTTTACTGATATATTGTCTGAGGTTAGTGAGATCAGCCATAGAAAAGTCATGAATTGTGAATCTATGGATTTGAGATTAAACAAGGAAAATAGTTAACTTCGTCTTGTATTGGATATAATAAATCCTGGGACGATGTCAGAAAAAGTAAACTCAAAATAACGAAGACAAAATATTAACTTGGTGTTCAGCTGACAAAAAATTGCTACATTGTACAACCAAGCTTACTGCAACATGTAACTTATAGACAACTTATTAGAGAAATTGTGTCAGGAAGTTCTGATGTATCACATATAATGTTTTTTGAAAGATTAACATTTAATTGTCAAGAAACTAATAAAAAGCATATTAACAAAAATACTGATCTACAACAAAATTACAAAATAGATAGTACTCAAACAAATGGCAAAATCAAAAGCGCAAACACATCACACATATAGACAACAACTGTCATATTCCTGACTTGGTACAGGCATTTTTCTATGTAGAAAATGGTTGATTAAACCTGGTTTTATAGCTAGCCAATTCTCTCACTTGTATCACAGTTGCATAAAATTTCCAAACAAAAAAGACATAATAGGTAAAAATGTAAAAAATAGGGGTACAGCAAAAATCCTTGTGTCATAATCTTAATCACTATGAAAACACTGAGACACATCAAATGATAATTCCCAAAAATACACTAAACAGTAAAAGTTATAAGCAACAACATAAATAAAAAACTCTATCACACATTATTAAGATGATAAACAACATCAATTCCTAAAAACTTCAAGACCATGGTGTATCATTTGGGAAGTTGATACAGAATATTTATCAACAAGGTCTTGGTATCTTTCGATGAACTTATTTAGAAAAAGGACAAGACATTCTTTGTCATAACATCAACTTCTGCCTAGACACTGGTGACATTTTATAAAGTCTGAATAGTAGCTGCTAGCTATTGAATACGACTAAGTTTGGGAATTTATATCCCATATGCAGATGGTATTTTACTACTAAGGATGGGGAAATTGATAATATTTAAATAAAAATCGTCTCGTTTGTTATATATTGTAGTACTGAGATGATCGCTTATGTCAGTTTCGGGGCATAAATCTAAAAATGAGACAGAGGAAGTGGTGTCTATTGGTTCTTTAATTTTAGTTCTGGAGGAACCCAATCAGAAAAGTTAGGATTGTTTTTGATAGAGCGGCATCAATATATCTGAATGTGAAATTAAATTATCTGTCTTCTTTGATCATCTTGTGTCTGAAGGAACTTCGACTCAAAGGAAAATAGGGATCAGCAAGGAGAGTTCTGCAGTTCTTTTCAATAGCAATGCCGATGATTTGTTAAAACAAAGCATACCTCCAATTCAACAAATATGTCAACAATAAGAAAATCCAGCATAATTTATATATGAAATTTTATATACATGTACAAATGTACATTACTAAAACTTGAATCCCCCATTTTCTATCTAAGGACATGTCTGTAACTAGTTAGTAATATGACAGTGGTTTTCCATTTGTTTGATGTCTGGTAATGATTTAGCAATTCAATAAGGGAATATCCGTTTTGATTTTCCTTGGAGTTTCGGTAGGTTTTTGGAAAGTTTGCTATAGCTTGCTATAGCTACTTTCCTTAGGTGTCGGCCTCAACTTCCGGTGAGACAGACTATCACAATGTTCTGCTCCAAGATAATGTAGTACTAGTGTTCGAAATTATTCTGATTCTTGGATATTTTGAGTTGCTACTCTTTTGAAAATATTACATCTTGAATAAAAAAGGAATGAATGTTCACCGACAATTCAGATGAATTTAACTTCATTTTGAAAATAAGTATCACAAACACTTTGCGGATCGGCCATTGGCTGAAGAGAAAATCAAAAGAAATCTACGCGAGACAGCGTTTCATTCATGAATATTTCATGAATGAACATTTTCCCGCACTATTTTTTACTATGTACGATATTTTAACTGTTTATTATTGAATAAGTAAAATCCCGAGTGTATCGAAAGAGTCCGGTATGCGAGAACAAGTTGATATTTGACGAAGTTGTCGGATAATTGTCAGACAAGTGATAATGGTTTAATTTATTTTAACAATACACAGGTGATAGAATATAAAATAATCGATAGTTATATGCCTTATGTCTCACACCAAGGACGATTTAAGGTAAATACCGACTTTAATAGAAAAGTGCATTGTTTTTGTCAAACTGACATCGGTCTGAAAGTTTTGATGCCAAGAATGACTTGAAAACTTTTAATTCCGTTATTTAAATACTAGCTGTTTCACATTCCAATGTGGATATAAGCACCTTCACTCGTTCAGCATGCTCAAGTTGATCAAACTGACATCAGAAAAACATTAAATGACAATTAGTATCATAGCATCCGTATAATTTAAAAGCAACCGAGTCATCATTTACTTCTTAGAATGTTATAGTTCAGTGTATCAAGACAGAGATCAAGCTAAAGACAAGTGCTGTAGAAATTATTAAAATGATTTTTAAAATAACATTTGTCCATGTACTAGCAAAATGACTTTCTTAGTGCTTAACAATGCAGTGGCGGATCCAGAACTTTTTATCCTCTCACTTTATTCCTGGGGCAGTATGATTCTTTAAGATTGACCTATAATTAACAATGTGTCGTCCTAACACAGAGGCAATGATTACTAGTATATCAAATAAATGGCTTAGATCAAAAATCTCAAATGTCATTGCTTCAATGGTAATTACACAGCAGCAACTAAAATGTGTTACAAGGTAATAAGCACCTTAGATCAACATTGTATGAATCTAGTGTATATACACTTTTTATTCCTGAGGTCATACTACTATTGTTCAGTGCCCCCACCATATTGAGTTTTATCCTTGTTTTTTTCTGTAAGTATGTACGTCTCTTATTTGTACATACGTCCATACATCCCAAATTGATTTCTGTTCTCTTACTTTAGTTTGCCTGAACCAAATTTTATGAAACTTATACGCAATGCTTATAACCACAAACCACAAGTCAAGTTTGAATGTTGTTGGCGTCACTTTTACCATTCTAGTTGTAAAGGGGTGACATTTTCAGTATACCCTGTCAAGTATATATACCCTTATATATAAGTTTGACTTGTACCTTTCTTCGGTTATACATTTATCAAGTGAACATAAAAAACGGTCTTTAGATTTAGAAGTATAGATATATATAAAACAAGAATGTGTCCATACACGCATGCCCCATCTGCACTATCATTTTCTATTCTAGTGGACCGTGAAAATGGAGTAAAAACTCTAATTTGGCATTTAAATTAGAAAGATTAAATCATAGGGAACATCTATAATACTAAAATAACGAGGTCCAATTTGTCAGCCGTCATTAGGTATAAATGACAAATTAAAGAATTTTATATATATCAAATATAGGACACTAATATATTCAACCATTGTCAAATTGTTCCCTATTGTAGTATTTTAAGCAGTAAGCCTTTCTGATCTGAGATGACAATATGAATACTAAACATCTGGACTTAAGATAAGGCGTATAGGTACAGTTTTTAATTTGTTAGCGGGCATGACATAAAACAGCAAATCAAAGAATTCAACTTTATTTATAACTAAATTAATAAATATAGGACAATGCTGTTGATTAAAAAATACTCCATTCCAGGACCTTTTGTTTTCCAAATAATTAATATTACCAATAATTAATAAGTTCCAGGTCGACAGGTTCAAACAGAAAGATTTTGAAAGCAGAGAAAACTGTGCATCTTATAATCGGCATGACTTTATCAGATGATAATCCCAATACTAAAATAAGGCTTACGCATAGTTATATACTTTAATTCAGTCACGGACCCGCGATATCACAGGTGTTTTCTAGTGTGTACTAAGTTTTAAATTGATTGGACTTCGACCTCATCAAAAACTACCTCAACCAAAAACTTTAACCCGAATGGGACCGTGAGACGAACGGACAGAAGGACGAACAGACGCACAGACCAGAAAACATAATGCCGATAAATGGGGCATGAACAGTGATTTTTGGAAATTGCTGGCGAGAGAATGGTTTAGTTTGAAAAATCAAAACTATGGTTAAATACATATTTGAAATAATACACGTCTATAACCTATTAATACACATATACAGTTGCAAACTTTCCAGAGGTGCTATCCAGCACTTTGATTTTACCTTTTGTACTACTCAACTTGTGGTTCATTTCAAATTTGTACATTTTTTAGTTTTTCATTTGAGTTAAAATGTTCACTGAGGGAAAAGAGTGGGAAATTTACGAAGAGAATTATGAACAGTAAAAATCATAAAAATACTGATCTTTGAGGAAATTTAAAAAAGGAAAGTCCCTATTGAAGAAAATGGCGGATTGAACATGGTTTTATAGCTAGCTAAGCATGTCACTTGTAGTGAATATTCTTAAACACATTGGGTTTTTTTTTAAGTTTTTGAAAAAGTGGTCAAACAGCATTTGAAAATCACCTGTAAGCTAAACCAAATTCAAAATTGAAAAAATTGAGACAAAGCACAAAGTCTTACACTTACGCATAATCAACTTAAGCCATGTTTCAATATACTAGGTGTGATCTTAGATGCGCAAAAAGGGCAAGCAGATTCTCCTATACATATGGCACCATCATAATATGACTTTGAGAAAATTTAAAACGAAAAATTCGATAACTTTGAAAGTGACAATAAAATGACACGTTCCGTGAAGTACACTGAATACGATGACAAAAGACACTATTTCATATAATACGGATCCACATCTCAGGAACTCTTTCTTTGTCAAGAGCAAAATACATTGGAACCACCTGGAAAAGAGTATTGCACACGCCTATGCAGATGATAGCTTCAATACATCTCTACATCACCACCAATAGGTGTGTCATTCTCCCGTTGAATAAAAGCAATAATTGGTATCGTCGACGTATATATAGAGATACAAATACATCAAAGAAGTCATAGCTGAGAGTTTCACCAACTAAAAGTGCTTAAACTGACCATCAACATGTTAACCCTCAACAGCAGGATTGACTTTTCTACCACGTAAGCTGATTTCAAAATAACTCAATAATTGAAAAAAAATGTTTTAAGAAAAAAATATGGTATCAATAGGCCACAAAATATTATTGGTACATGGTAGATGGTAATTTTCTGTAAATTAAGTATTCGTGAATATTTAATACACTAAGTCCTCTCCTCATGCAGTGCATAGATTGGCTTATTTAAAAAAAAAAAAGAATTGGAGGGGGTAAAAATAAAAGCGGTTCTCAATGTGACAAACACCAACATTTTAGCAATTGAAATACTCACCGAGAAATGACCGATAAATGTCACCGAGTTCGATAGTAAAGTTCGCACATGAAATACAGTTTGTGACGTTGTTTGTTACTAAATGACTAAATGTCCAAATGTCTTCTTGTACGTGTGCGACCGCCCCACCTAAACGTCGCGTCGGCGTGGGTATCCTTATCGTTAACATTAGTGCTTGCGAAATTGATAACCATATGGTGCCTTTTTATATACCTTTTAGCAACTTGTTATTAGTAAATATTGTTAAAATTTGTTATCTTACTAGTATGTAATTATGTTTCCACAAGATTACTTCAAAATGAGAACGTGTGTACTTCCTTTGACAATACCACAGAAGGTAAGAAAATAAAGCTTGGTATTCTTGTGAACAATTTCAATTATATTCTAATGTCATCCTCCTTTCATATTGATGACCTTAGTTTATTACCTGTTTGCAGAACCTTGCATACAAGTATATAATTTATCTTTTAATGAAATATAGTGAAAAGGATAGATTGAATCATATAACAAGGTCTTTGAAACTAATCAGAAGTACTAGTATGCATTAATAACAGACGAGTATTACAATAACATTTACGGTACTTATATTACTGCACCAAATGCGCATTTCGACAGTTAATGTCTCTTCGGTTATGTTTCAGGCAAACATATTTGAAAGTCCAAAACTTGCCATCGAGCTTATCTAGCCTAGTAGTCAGCACTTTTGTGATGACTTGAAATACCGTTGTTGTGTTCATTAGTTTTTTTTTTATTTTACTGTCATA
Organism: Mytilus galloprovincialis; assembly: GCA_037788925.1. Taxonomy (NCBI): domain Eukaryota; kingdom Metazoa; phylum Mollusca; class Bivalvia; order Mytilida; family Mytilidae; genus Mytilus; species Mytilus galloprovincialis. The sequence goes on along the minus strand of CM075342.1, from coordinate 43,280,639 downwards.
AAAAGTTTAATTATTTAAAACACTAAGGTTTGTCTAAACCCGTGCATAGATTTACTTATTTGAATCTGGTTCAACTTTTCTGAATTTTCGATTTGTAATGCTCTTTAACTTTATATTCGATTTGGCCTTCTAACTTAACGCCACTGATAAGTCTTGTGTAAAAGTAACGCACGACTGGTCGAAACAAGTTATAAGCATGGTATCTTCAGTGAGTTCAGTTGGTCGATGTTATTGCTTTTTAACATTTCTTGTTTTTATCACTATCCCAGTTTTCGTCACTTTTTCGTTGACATCAAGTATAATTGATATGTCCATTTGTATTCATGAAATGTTGAAATCAAAAACACCAAGATACCCCTGAATAAATTGCTGATTGTTTTGTTTTTGGAACTTATCACAATTTTCTATTTTGAATGCTCTTTTACTCCGTTTCTGATTTGGCCATCTGACTGATATGATTCAAGTGCTACTTACGATTTTAAGTAGAAGAAACGATCAGCTGGTGTACTAGATTATAAGCCTGGTATCATTCATGAAACTCCTTAACTTCAAACAAATGACATAATTAAATTAATGGTACCAATTTTCTTGCACCAGATGCGCATTTCGACAATACATGTCTCTTCAGTGATGCTCGTGGCCAAAATATTTGAAATCCAAAGTTTATATAAAAGATGAAGAGCTAAAATCCAAAAAGTATAGTCAAATCCGTGAAAGGAATCAGAGCTTTGCATGAGGGAGATACATTCCTTAATTTATAATAATTTGTATCATTTTGTAACAGCAAATTTTAATAACACAAAAAAATCCGTATTTTTATGCCAGTACCGAAGTCATGGCTACTGGGCTGGTGATACCCTCGGGGACTAATAGTCCACCAGCAGAGGCATCGACCCAGTGGTAGTAATTAAATTAACAGTACCAATTTTCTTGCACCAGATGCGCATTTCGACAATACATGTCTCTTCAGTGATGCTCGTGGCCAAAATATTTGAAATCCAAAGCTTGTATAGAAGGCCATAAACAACAAAAGGGCATAAAAAAGCATCTCCTTGACAAGGAATCGGAACTTGAGGGAGATGTATTTTTTTAATTAAAATGAGTTACTTATGTATTTCGAATTTATTTACCCTTATATCTATTTAATAATGATTCCTTTATTATTGCATAGATTTCTATAGTCTTATTAGATACAACTGTTCGTCGTATTTCTATGTTTAATGCTCTTTTAGATCGTATTTGATTTCGACTGTTATGATTCAAGTGCAAGTGACTAGTCTTATGTAGACAAAACGCGCTTCTGGCGCACTACTTTTACATCCCGTTATTGTGTTATTGTGCTATTGAAAATGTTTGTATTCTTGTCTTTTGTTTTTGCTATTGTGCTTTGTCTATATCACTTTTTGTTTTTCTTTGTTAACATATTTATTTGTTTTATGGTGTTTATGATTATAACACATAGTTGACAGCTGTACCCCTATTTTTTTACATTTTCACCTATTATTTCTATTTGGGTTTTTTTCACACATTGTTTTCTATACCATGGAATTTGATGCGACTGTCAAACAAGTGAGAGTTTTAGCAAGCTTTATAACCAGGTCTAATCCACAAATTCTACATAAGAAAATGACCGTCTATTCAGGAATATGACAGTCGTTATCCATTAGTTTGATGTGTTGAAGCTTTTAATTTTGCTATTTGATAACGGACTAGGCTTTTCTCGGACTTCGTTATTTTTCTATATTTTACTTTCTATTCGTCTGGTATCATTATTGTGTTATAAATTTCACTTCAGTGATGGATAGATAAAAATATTCGAAATTCCTAAAATTAATACAAACGTCGGCAGAGAAAAAATTGACAACAAATCACTTAGATGACGCCCCTCCCATAGATGAAAATTTTGTCCAGAACTGTCTAACTATTCATATAAAACTGTATATACGCTTCGTCCCCGAAAAATCATTGATATGGAAAATTATTTCATAAATTTTCTTGTTAAATACTTTTAGAATATATATATACTCGAAACCCATGAACATGTCCAAGCTGCTTTGGCCGTTTTTGTCTCATATTGGATTTTTTTATGCTCTTCGACCTCATGTTTGATTTTGGTTTTCAAACTTTTTCATTTAGGCGACGCTGATAAATCTTATTTAGGCATGGACAATACTGTATGTCTTTATTTGCAGTAATGTCAAAAAAATCCTGTTATCATGTTATTCATTATGTACGCTACTGGGGACCTAATGATAAGATTAGCATAACCACTGATTGATGGGAGACATACATTATTAATATCTAGAAATTAGAAAATAATACTAGCACAAGACGTGATTAAAAAGCCCACAGGCAGTGGCGTAGCTTGCATGTATGCTCAGATGCTCAAGCATCCACATCATTTTGACAAAAACATTTTTGTTTAAATAAATATATAATGCAAGAGTTGGCAGCATATACACATGGTGGTATCCGAATGTAACAAAGGTGAGGGATATGAGAATAGCGTCCAATCATTTCCGAAGCAGTATGCGTGGGTTTTCCTTTGTGTAAACAAGATAGATAAATCCTTGCACTATTATACTAGTTAAATCGCAGAACAGTGTTCTCGACTTTTTCGTAAACATTCTAATTCGTAGCACGTCGTCGGCTACGGCAAGTGCAGATGATGGTGATGAAACGGACCTGCGGACAAGTTTGGTCTGAAATTGAGCCAAGCAGAGCTCAGTGACACAGCAATGTTACTAGTTTCAAAAAAAAAATCTGAAACCATATCCTGATATCGTTTCATGTGACACGAAATACGACATGATAAAAACTCTATTTGTAATGAAGTGTTATCATTCCTGGGGTTATAAATACCCTTTACCCTTTTCCATCTAGGTAGAAATATTAATGTGGTTTTCGATAGAAGATCAGAGTTCCAATGTCCCCCGCATTGGACATATTTTATCTATCCAAGATACAAGGGCAAAAACTAAACAAAGCACTTTTTTCTTTTTTTCTTTTTTTCTTTATCTCGAGAGAAATAAAAGCTTCAGAACTGAATGGGATTTGCATTATAATTTATATTTCCAAGGGGCATAATTTTTAAAAAATATTTTATCAGGATTTATTCTCGCATGTGTGAAAGACATTGCTGCAAGATGATATAAGTTTCACAAAAATCTGGCAAGAATTGTACACATGGCAGCGGTAATTACAAGACCGGACGGATGGAAGGCCGGTATTTCCATATTCACTCGCTGCACTGAGTTAAATTAAGACAAGTTATCAAAAACCCCATTAGGAGGCTTAAATTTCGGGGAAAGGGGGAAAAGGGGGGGGGTCACTTCGGTTCTTATATTCCGAAGTTCCTTATACAGAAGTGCCGCTGTAATTGATTTGTTTTTGAGATGTCAAATATAAGATTTGGTGTGAAACATTTACATCAAATATTTCTGAATTTAATGATGGTAGTCAATACAATAAAATTATGTTGGAAATATAATGTATATTGGTGGGTATTTTGAACTTAAACAGAAATGTAACCAGTGTTGGATTCTAGGTGAGTACTGATGCATACAGGGACAACGTCCGAAAAATATAATTTTCTGAATAAAAAAGTCCCAAAAATTTTTCGACAGAAAGGCATCCACATCATTTAAACCCTGGCTACGCCACTGACAGGAATCCCTAACATGTAAAAGTTTAAAATGCTTATTATATGTTCATGTAGGTTGTAAAACAATGTCTATACAACTATCAGTTGCAAATATGCAATCGTCTCTATAAAATAAAATTGTCTTTATATATTGCTCCAATAAAAGTTCAGTAATTTCTAAGGACAAAACTATTTCCGTCTCGACATGCATTCTATCTAGATGTGATGTTTCTTAACATTTCTATTTTATTCTTTCTACAACAGCAGTACCAGCAACTGCAAAGAAAAAGAAAGAAAAAAAAACATTTATTTATTTATGCTTATGTCTCTAAATTTGCTAATAGAAAATTAGATTTTGTTTGAATTGTGCATAATGGTCACTCATCCGTGCTTAAAAACTGGATTATAACATTATCTTTTATCTTCATGGATAAAGACAAGATCGAAGAGGATAACATTATGATGGATTAGGCGAAATCGAGAAATCGAAGTTCACTTTATACATGAAAAAAGGAGATGTAGGATATACGTCTACGAAAAATCATCTCCCTAAATGTTAGATTAGACGTTAACAATAGTCAGACCCGTGTTTAAACCATATGTCAATCACTAAGTTGCACTTGGTATAAACCAGATGTAAATATATTAAATTGTGCTTTAAAGATTTGCTTACATCACCATAATCTTTAAAAAAAAAAAAAACAGCATTAAGACAACCACTTACGTGGTTTCTGACTTGCGACATGCATGGGAACTTGTGTCAGATCTGTTTTAATTGTTTGAACCCCTTTTAATTTTTATCATTAACTCAAAATGAAAGTTGAACAAACAAGACTTTACTAGTGATTAATATTATAAGACATTTTTGACTGCTGTACCCCTATTTTTGACATTTTTACCTATTATGTCTGTTTGTTTTGTTCACACATCGTTGTCAATACATTGGAATGATATGCGACTAGTACTGTCATACAAGAAAGAGGTTAAGCTAGCTATAAAACAAGTTTTAACCTACCATATTTCTACATAAGAAAATGCCTGTACCAAGTTAGGAATATGACAGTTGTTATTCATTCTTTTGATGTGTTTAAGCTTTTGTTTTTACCATGGGATTACGGACTTTCCGTTATGAATTTTTCTTATATTTTGCTTTGAATACCTTTTTTCCTCTAACTCTTCGATTTCCTCTGGTCTTAGATTTCGTCTTTCGTGTCTAGGTGTAGGTAGCTGCTTATCAGACTGGGCTCTTTTAAATGCATGATGCCACATTCTAAAATAGACAATGAGTTCACTTATGATGAATATATTTTATCAGAATTTTATAATGCTTGGATGTATGTTTTAGAAAACAAAACAAGTCGACCAATATCTAAGGTACTATTGGTTGTGTTATGCTCACTGAGGTAGGTAATCGGTTTAACTTATAAATTCATACTAACCATACAAGTATTGGTAGTTTGTTTTATCATAAAACATAATGCAAATATGGTTAATTAATCACGTATATATTCGTACGAAAGAGTGATACAACTGCGAAGATCTGATTATTCATCTATAACCCTTTGGTATTAATTTAGTTATCAATGTAGGTTAACGATGTTCAAATCGCATTTGCCGATTAAGAAGAAAACAATTAATGTAACAAACAAAAAAAAAAAAAACGAAGGGGAATAGTATCAACTCTAAAAGAAGTGAGACCTAGTGCGTCTGTCTCCTGTTGTGCATGCATCACAAGTTAAACAAAACCAAACTCAGTCAAATGTGCAATATCAGGATTAGGACTATGAAAGTCGGGAAAACGACACTGTGAAAGTGTAGCTTAGACGACTTTACTGGAATCAAAAATTATCAGACTGAGAAAACAGTTAAGTTGAGACAATGGCATCGTTTCGACCAACCTAGATAATATTGGTGTCAAACGTACTTAACTTTTTAGTGTTTAGATGTTAAAATCTCAAAAGTCGATTCAAAGTTTAAAACAAAAACTGTTGAAATCGCATTAACTGCAAAATAGTAAGCTATGCTTAAACATAAATAAACTTGTTTGTTGCCCAAGTACTCACCATCAAATAAGAAGTACTATATACGGATATGCAATGTTTAAATGTAAACTTCATCGTAAAGTCTTCTGATATTTTATATTTTATGACTTATTAGAGCTCCTTTGAACAAACCTTGATTGATCAGGATCAGCTGCGCACAATTTAAGTGTCCTATCACCAGTCATGACTATTTCCATTAAGCACCCTGTGTCTATGTCCTTAGGAGGGAGCATTGTTTTGCACTAAAAGATAAAAATGACCAGTCTTAATCATTGAAGATATGTGCAATCTATTTCAGATGTTTTTTTTCAACATTGTCAAATATTCCGACAAGTCTGAAAAATTGCAGTATCAAGATTTCACTATCACTAAAACTAGGGTGCTCAACTTTTTAAGTCAATTTCCTAATTAAATGCGCCTATCGAGCTTATAAATAAAGGAAAAGAATACAGTATCAACAAAACCCTTTAAACCTAAACAGGTTCTCTCCAACACTGCTGATTTGTGTTTCGTTCCCGATGATAAAACTAACATAAAAGTCTGCATGATTATGTTTACATAAAATGTCATTTATATACGGCCATTTTCTGTTAATCTGTAAAGATAGCCTTAGACTTGACAAACAATTGGTTGTAATTTCAGTCAAAATATGAAAATCACTTGCTTTCACTTCGTCTTAATGAAAAAAAAATATTTATAAAAAATATTCTACCAAAAAAATCGTATTATTCTGTATAAATTGAAATTGAATTAGCTCTATTCTCTCATATCAAGATATTCATTATATAAATAACACATAGCTTAGAGGGTGATAGATCGTACAGTTACCCCGAGAAAACATTGTCAACCGCGGCATGCGCTTGCATACACAACAAATCCAAAATTATTTCAACAGAAATGAAAAACTAAATTTACATGGTGCAACAAACATGGACTCTAAATTTTATGTGCGTGTTGAAGTCTCTTTGACAAGTTATGACTATATGCAGCGATTATAGAGGTAGTGAAGGTGTTCTGATCACTTATCGTTCTTGGGTAAAAGGAATCTTCCTTTATGCTATTCTTGCAAGATGGTATTTGGAAATAGTGAACTTTGGTATCATACTCTCGCCAGCATCAATCTTAACTTCCTTCCTCGAAATTTTATAAGAGTGTTAGTCTAGCTTTTATTTTTCTCTTCTCTAGTGTTGGTCACTATAGTTTTTGTAGCATAGGGATTCAGTTGATGATGTGTTGTCGTACCTGTTTGCTAGATACCTTGCTGAACTTCATTGTATCATTTTCAATTAAAGCTTTTTGTCTTTTTGTAGGTTGTATCCCATACTGAACTTGCATATCCAATTTTCGGTCAATGTGTTTTCCTTGATCTCACTGTTTGCTATATTAAAGTTTCGTTCAAGCAATCTTCTTGTCCTGTTTGCTTTCTTACAAATATTATGTATATGAACACCCCAGTTTAGATCAGATGTGATGGTGCTTCCCAGATATTTTGCTGATGATACATGTTCTAAGTTGTGGCCATAGAGAATGTGGAGAGTGTATTGGTGCAGATTTTTTGGCGATTGGCAGAACTACACATTTGTAGAGTTGGAACTGAATCATCCATTGTTTTCTTCACACGTGGATAGCTTGATGATTTCTTTTTGTACACTGTTGCTGTTAATGAGACAGAGAGGTATGCAATGGTGTCATCTGCAAATAGCCTACCTGTTGATGCAGTGTCTGGCATGTCCTTGGTGTAAAAAAGGAAGAGGCTACGTCCCAGTACTGATCCCTGCGGGACACCGGCTTTTCCCTTTCCATGAAAACGTGCTGTATTCTAATAGAAAGAAAGCCTTTTATCCAAGCAATTGTGTTTTGTCCCCTTTTGATTCCGTAATGATCAAGTTTGTTGGTTAAGGGAATTTGGCTTACTTTTTCCGATGCCTTAGAGAAATGCATGATAAGGTAGTCTGTGTGTTGTCCGTTGCCAAGGTTCCTCGTGATGTCGTTAATGAACTCCACATAAATGATGTTATTCTTAACTGCATGATTAATTATGTGACTGGTAACTTATGCTCAATGATTTTGCACCAGATGCCGGTTAGAGATACATGTCTATAATTGTTGACTTCAAATCGTTTGCCTTTCTCAAAAACTGGGTACACAATGGCTGTATCCAATTAACTGCTACTATTTTCATATGATCTTCTATATGTAGTTGTTAGGATTGTATTACTTGTAATGCCATCTTTTTCGGAACTTTAAGTGTTAAGTTGTCATGGCCTGCTGCTATATGTGGGTTTAGTGCTAACATTAGCTTTTTATTCCATTTTCAATGTTGATAATATTAAAAAAGAATATGTGAGACTCTGAGTGTTAAGTTGTCTGGGCCTTCTGTTATATATGGGTTCGGTGCTAATATGAGGTTTTTGGTTCCATTTTCTGTTATGATTATATAGGAAAAAGAAGATATAGATAAAGGCAACAGTAGTATACCGGTGTTCAAAGGTCATAAAACAGAGTCGGGTGACAAACTAAAACCGAGGGAAACACAGCAACTGTAAGAGGAACAACAGAAGTGAACAAAAAACCGCTAACATACATAGAAACGATGAATTTGATAACAACTATCATGATGTTCATGTCGAAACCAAAGTGCTGACTACTGGGGTGGTGATATCCTCGGGAACGAAACGTCCACCAGCAGTGGCATCGACCGAGTGGTGTAAATAGTTATCAAAGGTACCAGGATTATAATTTAATACGCCAGACGCGCGTTTAGTCTATATAAGACTCATCAGTGATGCTCAGATTAAAATAGTTATAAAGCCAAACATGTACAAAGTTGAAGAGCATTGAGTACTCAAAATTCTAAAAGGTTGTATCCAAATACATCTACATGTAAGGTAATCTATTCCTGGTTGTTCAGAACGATTCTTATTTGTCTAAACATTGTCAGAGACACTATTTGATTTTAACCGAGTGGTTGTTGTTGTTGTTGTTGACATGTTGATCGTAAATCCTGCTGTGCAATACAGGTGCACAAATCCTCTAATGTTTGTCAACAAAGCAGTCTCTATGAGCAATTCGATCTGCGATAGTTTTTTTAACTGTTAATTAATGTCTATATTGTTCATGGTTTTTCTTATTTACGAACGTAATGAAGTGTTTGACTACAGTGGTTATATTGATAAAGTGACATTATGTAATCATTCGCAAACAACTTCCCATGCTGAGTAACCTTTACTTTTAACAACTTGTTTCAATGTCAATATCATGTGACGAAATATGTAGACAGTGTAAGTGTTATTATGACGTATAAGCAGTGGCGTAGCTTCCCTTCAGGTAACGAGGAAACTGCTTCATCAAAGTTTTGACCAGGAAAAACAACAGAGAAGGACAAAGTAAGATGGAAAATACGTGTACTCCAGAATTCGAGAGAAAATAGTTGCAAGCAATAGAATTATTTACACTCTACCCGCGTATTCCTTATCAATAACTTACATAAAATGGAAAAATGGAAACGGGGAATTCGTCAAAAAGACATTCAGACCAAAGAGCACAAGAGGTCTTCAACGCAAATGACACGATGCTTTTTTGTTTTATTGACAATATATACATGTGTAGCTTTGATGGACCTGTTTTTTCAACAGAAATTCGGCATTTCATGTGAATTAATTGTGCTCTTCTTCTCATCGAAAAGTTTCTATATTCATAAGATGCAGTTATAATGATATAGTTTTTTATCTATGGCCTGGATATACAGTAACAAGTCATAGCTAATCTTCAATTTTAATAACTTTGAAAATGTACCAATTTTTTAAAGAGATTTTCAGGAGTATGGCAGTTATATATGCTAAGATAAGGCCAATCTTAATTTTAATTTGTGACTCTTTTTTGTTTATATCTATATATGTCTGATTCTGATATTGCTTTCGGCAAGACGTTGCTATAGGTATATATGCAATTTTACCTGTTTCCCGGCTTTTATTGCGATACAATCATTTTTAACGTCAAAAGATTTCTGTGGACGTGATGCGTTTCTGTTTCTGTAATACCGAACTGAACCACCTAAACACACTACCAACCAAGTACGTTTCCATTTCTTGAAAAATGTTCCTAGAAAAGAATATATATTTTATATACTTTCAATGTCGTAGCTTATGTTATTCAATAATGAAATGAAAATAACTAAAATAATTGTTGTAATCCCTAATGAATTATTTAAATGTTTCCACCAAATGTAGCTAGTCGTCACATATTTCATACTCATTATGAAGAGTTATGATGATACGTGAATTGTATTATCCGGATTGGCTTTAAACTTTTGTGGATTGAAAACTCCATTTGTGGTAATTATGACCCTTGGAAAAAATCACCTTATTGGAGTCCGAAATAATGCTATGCTCGAGAACTCATTTATTTTATGATACCAAAGTCATCCCTTGTCTGTAATGCTCATGTTTAGTTTTCTTTTAATAGTTTTGTGTGCGCTTTTGTTAGTCTTCACGACATTTTTCCTTTTTTCATAATATTATCTGCTTTTCTTCGACTTCTTATTTTTCGATCGTCCACTTTATCCCCAGGTGTATTTTTTCTAGGTTTAAAAAAAAAGCTTAGAGTCGAAGAAAAGATGTCAGACTTATTTCATTTGGCGCTGAGCAAGGTCATCAAAAAAGGTTATGTTGTTAAACCACCGGAGCATCACCCGCCAATATCCACCCATACAGAAGTGTGTTTCTATTCAGCAACACTGACGAATTCCATAGTTTGTGCCGAAATATAAGCCTTTGCATGCGTACGATATGGTTTGTATCTAGTTCAAGTATATCTTTTATAATCATCGTGTGAAGAATCCGTCGTTGCAATCTAATTAAAAACCGATCTCTCATCTCTCCCGTTTTCTGATATGTCGCGTTGGAGATCTAACGAAACCGGCTTTGAGGTCACATGTGAACGAACTAAAAGTTATGAATTTATAATGATATGCAAATGAGTTGACGACCTATTGATACGCCAATCAAAAAAGTTTATAAATTATTTTGACTGACGATTTCGTCGTAAATAAAATGAGTTACATCCCTTTACCTTACGTTAAACTTTCAAGATCGTGGAAGACTCAATTTCATTGGTCGAAAAAGACACACCTACGAGGTCACTCACATGTGACCTCAAAGCGGGTTTCGTTAGATCTCCCACGCGACATATCAGAAACAGGAGCGATGAGAGATTGGTTTTTAATTAGATTGCCGTCTTTGAAAACAAATATATACTATATTTTTTAAATAGAAATTCACAGAAATAACTGCAAGTGTTAATAGTTTTAAAATAAACAAATCGCTCTGTCGTTTTGTTTCTAAATAACTCATATAAGGCAACTGACTTTCGGAAAGTTTCGCATTTTATATCCCCCCAAAGAGCTTATGTGAGCCAAGTGCTGCTATCATCTGTTGTGATGCAGTAAACTATGAACATCTTTTTTTCTGTGAATACAGCTACAAATGTATAATTAATGAAACGGAAACTGGTAACAACAAGGTAAACAAATTTATTTACTAGTATTAAAGTTTATTTTTAAGAAAGACGAATGTTTTTTTCAAAATGATATCCCATGAAAATCGTTATGTAATTTTTCATTTTTTCTATGTTTGAAAAAAAATATGTAAGTTGTACATTTATTTACCGATTACTTATTTTTATTTTTTTACAAGCAAAAAAAATAAAATAATAACTATTGTTTTCAAATTATGTACTTATAAAAATAGGTTGAAAACATAATGGTCGATAATCACTCTTGGTGTTGACATGAATATCAATAATGTGGTCATTTTTATACATTTCCCGTTTACAAAAGTTTGAATTTTTCGAAAAACTAAGGATTTTCTTATCCCAGACATAGATTACCTTAGCCGTATTTGGCACAACTTTTTGGAATTTTGGATCCTAAATGCTCTTCAACTTTGTACATGTTTGGCTTTATAAATATTTTGATATGCGCGTCTGGCGTACTAAATTATAATCCTAGTACCTTTGATAACTATTGCAAAAGAGGGGGGATTTGGTTTAGATTCTAAACGAAAACATGGCAGCCGAATACAATTATTGATTCTGACAGGTCATTTTTTTTAATTTTTCTCCAGCTCTGAAACTTTAAATCCATATTTTTAAAATAGCGATAACGGCTGCTGGACCTTGTAAAATGTTTTTACTGGCAAAAAAAAACCTCAAATATTTTTCAGTGCACCAAAGTGATTCTATTTGACAAAAAGAATATAAAGTCGTTTAACCCCAACATCTTTTTATCTTGACATTTCTTTAACAAAACTAAACGAAATGAATATAGGAACAAATTATGAAAAAAATACTTAATTTTGATATGAAATTGTTTGATATGAAATTGAAATCGTCGATGTTAACATATTTAACAGACAACCAGGAGAACCTCAACTGTCAATGTAGATAACTGTAGAAGATGAACATTTGGAACATCGTCGATATCTTCGACATCTGTATCAGAAAATATTTAATGAAGAACATAAACTTAACTATATACAACATGAGACATTTTTTTAAATGTCAATATGGAATCGATATCGCTGATATTGTTATCATAAACATACGCAATAAGAAACTAAAAAGTTTAGAGGACAAATTGTAGATATAGATTCAATACTCATGCACAATGTTGACAAGAAAACAAAAACTTAGACAACATCGAATCGATATCGACGGCTGATGTTGTTTGCTGCTACTTAAATAGGAAGAGGTGACAGCAATACGATATTATCGAAACTGCATCGTGTCTTAGACATAACTCTGTTAACGAGGCATTAATGTAGTACTCTTAAACTAATCGGAATACTATGGATTTCTAACTAAGGAAAAGACTACATTAGCAGTATTATTTGGCAAAACCTTTCGAAATTTTGAGTCGTCAATGCTCTCAAACTTCGTGCTTTAATTGAGCTTATCTATCTTTTTTATGAAACGCGCGTATGGCGTACACAATGTTAATCCTGGTATCTATGATAAGTTCATTACAACCACTGATGGTTAAAGGTATCACCAGCCCAGTAGTTAGCATTTACCTGTGTTGAGGTGAATTATGATTGATTTAGTCATAATTATGAACAATTAAAACTGTTAACAAATCTTTGATTGCTTCTGAAAAACTGAGTATTTTGTATCCTACGAATATATAACCTTTACATCGGTATTTGCAAAACATTGTGCACACAACATAGTCTGCAATATTGAATATAATTGCAGATACTTTTTTCAGCAAATGCCTTTCTATCCTAGAAAAAGACTACCTTAGTTGTATTCGGAATTGGCTTTTGAAACTTTGGGTCCTCATACTCTTTAACTTCGTTCTTCATTTGTTTGTTTGTTTTTCTTTTTTCATTTGAGCGTCACTGATGAGTCTTTTATTAACGTAACTCGCATCTGTTGTGCAAAATTTAAATCCTGATATCTAGGATGAGTTTATTTCCATGTTTCATCATTTCCAGCTTTTGAAATTTATATATATATATATATGTGTCTCTGGTGCTATTTTTGTTTTCCTGAATCCATAAAGGAAACTTTTATATTCATCACAATTTCTGAACTACTTTGCCATTCGGTTTGCAACTAAATGGTAAAACGTAAAATAACAAACAAACAAAAATGAACTCCGATTAAAATTAAAAAAAAGAAAGTCCTCAATGAAATGACAAAATCAAGTGCTCAAACACATCAAACGAATGGATAACAACTGTCATATTCCTGACTTGATAAGGAATTTTCTGAGGGAGTTGAAACCTTAGTTTCATAATAATTTCAAAATTTATAAACGGAAAGTTTTAGTAATGTTTGTTATATCATGTTGGTACCGAAATACTGACTACTGAGCTAGCTGATGATACCCCTCGGGGACTGATAGTCCACCAGCAGAGGTATCGACCCAGTGATGTAAAAAATTGAAAATAACACGTTTTATAATTTCTTTTAACCATTTAGTTGCAAACCGAATGGCAAAGTAGTTCAGAAATTGTGATGAATATAAAAGTTTCCTTCATGGATTCAGGGAAACAAAAATAGCACCAGAGACACACATATACATACATATTATTAAAGAGTTTCATAAAAAAAATTGGTCTAAGTCACCGGTTTTTCATTTAAAAAAAAACTCTATCAAAGAAATATCTGCACTGCATGCCATTGGGTAATTCCCGTTCTTTGGCGGTTGTCAATATAAAAAAATCCATCAAAAACATTGACCAAGAAAATGTGTACAAGAAAACTGTGATAGTGCCATCGAGTTTCTTCGTCCACTGCATGGTCGTTATGTGCCCTATACTATTAATAATATACAATGACTTAGTAACCCACTGTACACGTAGGGAAGGCTTATGCTTGGAAGCCCTGACTAGGTGAAAATAAGTCACTTACTTTGACGATAAATGTATCCAGCTCTCAATATCATAACATCTTTATCCTCAACTTTTAACGAAGCCATACTTCATAATGTTTACCAAAAATAAATTGCCATTTTTGTTAAAGTGTCTTAAACTAATTTCTCTAATAATAACAATATAACCGTTACAGGGATTAAGAGTTTAAATGTGAACTGATTTAAATGGATATTGGTCATTTGGTCAATCGTTTTAAACTGTGTTATATTATACATGATTAAATTATGGCGTATTAAATTATAAACCTGGTACCTTTTGATAGTTATTATTTGTGTGTTTCTCTGTCCTATATGTTCTCCCATTTATTTGTATTGTAGTCCTGTCGTGTAATGTTGTCACTTTAATTATATTTAACATTGCCATAAAAGCAGGGGGTTTGGCTAGCCGCAAACCCAGGTTCAACCCAACATTTCTTTTCTTAAAATGTCCTGTACCAAGTCAGGAAAATGGCCATTGTTTTATTATAGTTCGTTTCTGTGTGTGTTACTTTTCAGTGTTGTGTTTCTGTTGTGTCGTAGTTCTCCTCTTGCATTTGATGTGTTTCCCTCAGTTTTAGTTGGTAACCCGGATTTGTGGTTTTATTCTCAATCGACTTATGAATTTCGAACAGCGGTATACTACTGTTGCCTTTATTTATCTAACTGCATTGACTTGGTTTTATCATTTCATTGACCCATCTGTTGCTTTCCCCATGTACCTTTCTTTTGTCTGTCCCTAGCGCACGACTAGAAACAGTTACTCTAGTAATCTACTTTCACGGTACATTCAGTGCACAGCTGTTCTAATAACTGATCTCAAAAATACTTTATAGGTGTTTAGATGTGTTAATATTCTTAACATAATAAGTTTTAACTAATCATTCGAATATATGGAATGTAAGATTTAGATTTAATTTAAATTTAGTCCCACAGTTACTATTTAATATCGTATACACATATATCTAAAAATAGATAGGATAAATACAAGACTAAAATTGTTTGAAGCCTTCTGTGTAACGGTATTCAGGGGGGAAACAATTGTGGAAAGGGAGTGTATGGTACACCTATACTGCTTCCAATTGTAAGAGTGTGTTCATAAAAGCAAACACACATTAAATAAAGGGAAAGAAACAGAAGTAATTACTTTTCAAAATAAATTCTAACACAGTGAATAGATCTGAACAATTAAAGGAGGGTAAAATCCCAAACAACTGTGCAACACCGAACAGCAAGCTATAACAGGTCCCGAAAATGACTAGTGTAAAACCATTCAAACTGAAAAACAAATCTATATAAAAAAACGAGAAACACTTATGAACCACATCAACAAACGACAACTATTGTACATCAGATACCTGACTCAGGACAGGTACAACAAATGAAGCAGGTTTAAATGTTTCCACCTTCACCCTTATCTGAAACATATGTATGTTTATTTACACATTGTTGTCAATAAAATGGAATTTTATGCGACTGTCATACAAGTGAGAGATTCAGCTAGCTTTAAAACCATGTTCAATTCATCATTTTCTACAAAAGGAAATGACTACATCAAGACAGGAATACGACAGTTGATTTCCACACGTTCGGTGTGTTTAAGCTTTTGCTTTGGTAATTTGTTAATGGACTATCCTATTTAAATTTTCCTTGGAGTACGGCATTTTTTTATACTCTACTTTTTAATATCATTTGTTTGACGGGCGTGTGGATGCGTTAACAAATGTAATACCACTATGTCACATAACACACCTACAATACTAAGTATTAGAAAAGAAGCTGAAGGTGACACAGATATACTGCTTCCAATTGTAAGATTAAACACACCTTATGTATAGGAAAACACGCTGAAATAATAAAGATAACAAACTTTTTAATATTTAACAGAGTAATATAATGAAAAAGGAGGGTTAAAATCCCAAACAGCTGTGCAACAATATTTTTTTCTCATACCAATATTTAAATATCATTTGTTTGGCGTGTGTATGGAGGCGTTAACAAATCAAACAGTGTAAGTGTTAACAAATTAAATACCATATTGTTCCACACATTATGTAGTAAAATTAAATTACGTTCACTCGACAGACAAATGCCCTTGTAACTACTATTGTTGAGGTTGCCCTGTACACACACAGACTAATCCACTTGGCTGTTTGTGGTGTAGAGATAAAAACTAGACCCACGTCCGACCAGTTTCATTGATCCCAAGAAAATAGCAAATTGTCATTAGGGAAAACTTATGAAAAGTAAAACTAACCATGCAGATCTTACCACACAGAATGACTGTCATATACACGGAAATGCGTGTACCAAGGCAAGACTATGCCAGTTAAACGTTACAATTGTTCCAACGCGCTCTTTTTAGAGATTGATTGATGGTTAACACCATTTTCAGCACTGTTTACTATTTTGTGGTGGCCAGTTTTTATTGGTGGTTAAAGGCTAGAATTAGATTGACTGAAAAAGGAATGCATGGTCGACTATGAATATCAAATTATATTATTAAATCCTAAATGTCAGTTTTAAACAAGATTTTTGTACTTGTTTTCGTGAAATCCTAATTCAATATAATACACTTTTTAAGATCGAGGAACATTTATACAAATTAACAATTTTTGGTCCGTTTTTAAACGTGCATTTTACAAACAACGGTATATTGCTGGGTCTTCCAAGTGCTCCACGAAAACCACTTTCTAAATTATTAACATCTATTTTATCAGCAATCAAAGACGGGCTTCAAAGTTATTGTGAAACTGCCTATTCTACAGGGGGCGTGAATCAGATGTGGATACTTAAAAATTCCAAAGATCTTTAAGAGTACATACAATCTAACTCTCTTTCATCTTGTCACAGTATTAAAACATTTGACTTTTCTACTCTTTACACTAGTATTCCACATTCCAAACTAAGAGAAAAATTGAAAGAGTTGGTATTGCTTTGCTTCATAAAAAAGAATTGCCAACGTAGATACAAGTATCTTGTCTTAGGGAGGAATAAATCCTACTTTGTAAAGGATCACTCTGATTCAAACAACAAATTCTCTGAAACTGATATTATCAAGATGCTCGATTTCTTGATTGACAACATATTTGTTACGTTCGGAGGACGTGTTTTTCAACAGACTGTCGGCATTCCAATGAGAACAAACTGTGCCCTCTACTTGCCGACTTGTTTCTTTATTATTATGAGGCTGACTTCATGCAAGAACTTCTTAGGAAGAAAGACAAGAAGTTAACAATATCCTTTAACTCTACTTTCCGCTATATAGATGATATATAGATGATGTTCTTTCACTAAATAATTCAAAATTTGGTGGCTATGTGGAACGCATCTAGAGCTAGAGATAAAGGATACTACAGATACAGTTAAGTCGGCCTCAAATCTTGACTTAAATCTAGAAATTGACAATGAGGGTCGGTTGAAAACAAAACTTTTCGACAAAAGAGATGATTTCAGCTTTCCAATTGTGAACTTTCCATTTCTAAGTAGCAACATTCCAGCAGCACCTGCTTAATTACGGGGTATATATCTCCCAATTGATACGATATTCCCGTGCTTGTATTTCCTATCATGATTTTCTTGATAGAGGGTTGCTGATCACAAGGAAGCTATTAAACCAAGACTTCCAAATGGTGAAGTTGAAATCATCCCTTCGTAAATTTTACGGACGCCATCACGAGTTGGTTGACCGTTATGGAATAACCGTTTCACAAATGATATCGGATATGTTCCTTACGTCGTAACTGCAATCCCCTTCCCTTTCATGAATGTGACCTACCGAATTAGACTATTTACCGGATTTATCACATAAGCAACACGAAGGGTGTCACATGTGGAGCAGGATCTGCTTACTCTTCCGGAGCACCTGAATTCACCCCTAGTTTTTTGGTGCGGTTCGTGGTGTTTATTCTTTAGTTTTCTATGTTGTGTCATGAATGCTGTTGTTTGTTTGTCTTTTTCATTTTTAGCCATGGCGTTGTCAGTTTGTTTTAGATTTATGAGTTTGACTGTCCCTTTGGTATCTTTCGTCCCTCTTTTATGCAATTAGTAAGGTTACAATTTCCCAATATTTGTTTCACTCACAGGGTGAATATGTAAAAAGTTATCAAATTAGAAGTAGGAGTAACTTCCCCTGTAATCATACGAGGATTTGAAGTAAAATTCTATTTCAATCATATTCATCAAATATTTGTCATCAATTGTACATTTCTACATAAAATAAAAATGGTATGTACCACTTCGTGATGCTGTTAGAAACATATAATTTATAAATAAAGGGAACAGTAGTATACCACTGTTCAAACTCGTAAATCTATGGACAAAAAACAAAATCGGGGTAACAAACCAAAAATGAGGGAATTGCATTAAATATAAGAGGAGAACAACGACACAACATTAAAATGTAACACACACAGAAACTGACTCAGCATTAGACAAAATAGTTTCATTCTTTTACAAGTTGTACGTAAAGAATGTAATATATCCAAACATTCATGTTATAAAATAATGTCAATTTTGAATTCAAATTTATTAAATTTTACATTTTCAAGGCTGGTTTCTCAACATCTAACCTTTCATTTTAATTTCTTTTTCTAGTTCTGACAGCAGTGCTAAATGCTCTTTTTATTGGAATTTGCTCTTACAGTCTGTCAACTCATATAATTTAATTCGTTTACAAGTATTAAAATTTCACATATTGATTGCAATAAAAAGAATTCTTACACTTTATACCATCATAATCAAACAACCAATATTCAACCAAACATCTGAATGACGAGACACTATATTTCAAATGACTATTGAAAATGAAGACGCGGCATAAAATAAAAAAAAAAATAATGTAAAGCTACTGTTGAGTCCCACCATGTATGGTCAAATTTTGAACAGTGTAAATGAGGAAAAACTCACAATGCCAAACACACTTAATTCATTCATTGCATTATCATTATCATTTCCTAAATGTAAGCTGACTCTTTTGTGGTATCGATAATTCTAGCGTGCATCCATTCTGCAGATAACACAAGTCTGTGTCCACACTTATATATGTAAAGCTACTGTTGAGTCTCATTTCATATGGTCACATTTTGAAAAGTGTAAATGGGGCAATACTCACAAGGCCAAACACGCTAATTCATTCATTGCATTATCAATATCATTTCCAAAATGTAGTCCAGTCAATCTAGCAGAAATTGGACCCTAATCTTAAAGTAATTGTAACAGAAGACTTTTTAAGTTTTAATCTTTAGCATTGTACCCCAAATATACACAGAAAAAAGTCCAACAAAATATAACTTGAGGAAGACTAAAAAATAACGATTTTAAAATTCCTATGGAGATTTGCATTGATCTGTAAAAAAGGCAGAAATATTAATAAAAAATTAAACAAAATTATAACTTTACCGCTTCTATTCAGCAGAATGTATTGATTCTTGATATTTTAGCTGTCTTTAAAGTATAAAAACAACTCTAAATGTGTTTTTATATCTTTTATCAAGCTTCAACCTAGATTTCGTAATTTATTAGTTGACCATTTATTCAATGTGTCAACTTTTCAACATGACAAGGTAAAGAATATCATCTGTATAAAAATAATAAAACATATATTCTTCTTTTTGTGGTTTAAAGTTTGTTTAAACAATATGCTGAGCAAATATACCGATATGAAGTTGAACAATACCAAATTTTCACATTATTTTTTCAAAATGGTCTCATATCCACAAATTTGCAATTTGCAATTTCTTAATTGAAAAATGTGAAAAGGAAAAACAATACCCATAACACTTCGGTTTTGTATATTTCATGAGCGGAAGATGGTATAATGTAGTCAAATACGAACTTATAACCCCATCAAAGTATCATGTTTTACATAGAGATTAATACATGGCCTTTTCCATATCAGCCTGGGTATCATCCCGAGACCCCCATATCAGCCCGAGACGGAGTCGAGGTGCTGATATGGGTCGAGGGATGATACCCAGGCTGATATGGAAAAGGCCATGTATTAATCGCTTTATCATATACTTCCGACAATAGTTTAATGTAAGGCAAATAAACTAATGCAATAACTAAAACAGTCGAACACTTTATAAAGAAAATTAAAATTATGAATCAAATATACTATAGTTGTCCAACAACAGCATCATTAACTCCTTATATATTTATGGTAACATTTCCTATAGAATTTTGAAACATTGAAAATTTGGAAGAGTTTTACGATCATTACTACTCCATGTTTGTTGTACTATAAAATGATTCATAATTGTCAATGTCATTTGTTAGCAAGTATTAAACTATCCCCACAAAAGTTCCCGTAAATTTTGACGTCGTCATAAAAAACATCTGACGTCACAATGGAAAAGTAAACAACCGATACCGGAAACACCGGAAGTAACTTGCACGAGAGGCACTGATATGGGTTTTTTGCACGAGAGGCACTTGATATGGGTTATCAGCCCGGGTGGGAAGATATGGCTTGTGCACTTCCGCCCATTACACATATGCAAAAGCTATCATATTAATGCTAAGTATATGATAAATAAATTTTAAGAAAATCAGGACAACGAAAAACTGACAAAAAGGCTCATTATTGCAGAGTTATCTTCCCTTTCCTATGTTAATTTCCATAGGAAATACAAATTGGTGTTTTTTTTTGGTTTTCCTCAAGTTATATTTTGTGGGTCTTTTTTTCTGTGTATAAAATTAATTGGTGCTTTATGTTATAGATTAGAACTAAAACATTTTCTGTTGCAATTAGTTTGAGGTTATACCTTAGATTGACTGGGCTATGATCTTTTGGATTATCGATAATTCAGTTTATCTTGCACCAATCATGCAGACAACACAAGTCTGTGTCCACACTTATATAATTAAAATTGGAATTTACTCTCTTTGATAGGTTATCAGGCAAAATAATTACACTATATTTTCAATACAAGTTAAAACATTTACTAAATTTTATCAGAGACATATAATATAATTGTATTCAGGGGCGTAGCTAGAAAGAAACGAAAAATTTTTGGGACCCTTTTCTGCAGTAAAATGTTTTTTTTTTTTTTTTTCGTTTTCGGTCATAGGACGGTTAAAAGAGGATCTATATGTAGATAGGATTTATAAAAAAATATGAATGTTAAACTATTAATAAATCTTCTGAATAGAGTTATACATAAACAACACATACTTGTGATACAGAATTTACTCAAAATTGTTCAAAATCTGCTCTTCGGGTCTAGGCAGAATCAAACTTCTCTGATTACTTTAATTGTCAATATTCACACTGAAATCCCCGGCGATGAATATGCAGTAATGCTTGCAACTGTCGTTGTTCATTGTTGATCGTACATTTGTTTTCAACATACGTAGTACACTGATAGATCTCCATGGTAGCACTCGCGAGATGTTATAAACCAGCGTACATGTTCGGCATCGAGCGACCTCCCAATTGAATTCGTCAAAATTACATGCCAGGTCAGTTTCGTATGTCTCAGACAATGTTGAGATTTGTTCGTTTGTTATATATCTTACAACACGATGAAGCAGATACAGCGCAAAGAAGCGATTTTCTGATAATACTGGACGCGACTCCACTCTCCAGTTCCCTTATATCATATGGTCTATGAACGCAAAAATAATAATGAGACTTTCTAATACTGTTTTGGCGTGTTTGCAGGGTGATTGGCTCTGGTAGTCTGTCGACCACATCGCCTCGGCATATTTTCAACGATATCGAAGGGTTCTGATAATTCTTATGCCGATTGGTACATCTCATTCCAAACTGATGAACCGTACACTGTTAAATGTGCTCCAAAAACAACATGTCTTAGACTGAGTATTACAAATTCAAATCTTGTAAAAAATACAAGTTACTATCCGATTTTGTCATAATCTCCAATAAAACTTTTATTTTGAAACCAAATGCCGTTATATTTAATGATAATTCACCAATTAAAAAAGTGACAACATAGGTGTTTCCTTTAACATTCAAATTGACAATCTATAATTTTTTTTTTTGCATGCCGAATCGATGTGCACGCAACTGCGTGTTAGCGTATAGGGAGCTACGCGCCTGGTATTATATGTCTCTGATTTTATCATTGTTTTATAGTATGAAATATATATAGAGAAAAATGTCTAGTGAAAACCAATGATTTATCAAAGTATTTAAAATTATTATTGAAAATGAATAGCAAGGGAAAAAAAAAAAAAAAAAAAATATTGAGCATCCATTTGCTGCAATGTAATCGTATCTAAACATGTAGTTGTAAACATGTAATTATTTCTAAAATCAGTCAGTGACAGTCTAATATATGTGTGCATATGAATAAAATCTTAGATTTTTTTAACTGCCGTGTCAGTAAAATAAAGATAAAAATAAAAGTTAAAAATCACTTTCTCCAAGTCAGGAATATGGCAGTTGTTATCCATTCGTTTAATGTGTTTTGTCATTTGATTTTGCCATGTGATCATGGACTTTCCGATTGAATTTTCCTCGGAGTTCAGTATTTTTTGTGATTTTACTTTTTGCATCATACCGCTTATCCAACAGAACCAGGGGCGGATGCAGGAATTTTCGAAAGGGGGGGTGCTAACCCAGGGCAAAGGGGGGGTGCAGGGGGTGCAAAACATATGTCCCGATACAAATGCATTGATCGGCAAAAATAAAGGGGGGTGCGCACCCCCGGAACCCCCCCCCCCCCCTCCCCCCTGGATCCGCCACTGAGAACTATATAGCTATGTACAGATAAAGCAAGAATTTGTATATCCTTGGATAAAATTGCATCTGTGAATGACACTGTTCGTCGTATATCTATGTTAACTTCATTGGTCGGGGCAGGGTAAGGGGTTTTCACATGACTTGTTTTTCAGCAATCGCGTGCCATTTATTGAACCCTGAAAGATAAGTTGCATGGCTGCGGAAAAAAATCAATAGTATTACGTGTAACAGTCATGCGTTAACCGTTTATGATTGACCTTAATATGATCTAGATAAAATAGTGAACTGATAAGACTAGTTTCAAGTCGAGGCAACGCATCGTTACACAGGAAGATACAGTTATGGATGGTAAGTCAAGTGCATATTTTCACTGCTTTGCATGACTGCTCATTGTGGGCTCTGTGAGCGACTTATGAAGTATCTGTGTCTAACTGTTTACCTCGGGAATTCTGCTAAAAGATTAGCTTATGCTTTATCTGAGGAAAATATAATTTAGTGTTTTCAATGTCACTACTGAATAATTTGCTGTTGTTTTTTTTTCAAAGCACAAGTAATGAAGTATATAAAGACTGATGTTGGTTAAACACTCAGACTCAGTACTGGCTCATGTTATGCACATGTTATGTGACAGTACAGACTATAGATGAAGCTTATTTATAATTATTTATATATATTATTATTTATTGCCAGGTTTAACTTTTATCTTTCTTCAACACAATAAACTTTATTTATAACCATGTGATAACTATTCTATAAAAATAAGGGGGTGTTTGGGGGGGGGGGAGGGGGGGGGGGGCAGGTGAAATTAATATGTTATATATATTAGTAGTCCTAATAATTATGACGTCTGGCAAGGCTATTTTATTTTTTTTCTGGGACGCCTTCTACAACGTCGTAGGAAAGCATCCCAGAAAAAAATTAAAATAGCCTTGCCAGACGTCATTATTATTTGGACTAATATATTACTGACAATTATTTTCCATATGCAGGACTGTCAATAAAAGAATTAAGTATATGTACATGTAGGAGATTAAAACCCAAAAGTAGCCAACCCATCAATGCGGTCAGTGAGCTGTTCGACCCGGGAAGCTTCCTGGTACCGTTAATGTTATTGCTACCACTGGGTCAATACCTCTGCTGGTGGACTGTTAGTCCCCGAGGGTGTCAACAGCACAGTAGCTAGCACTTCGGTACTGTCATGAAAATACAGATTTTTTGTGTTATCAAAATTTGCTGTTACAAAATGTTAGAAAATTATAAATTAAGGAATGTATCTCCCTCATGCAAAGCTCTGATTACTTTCACGGATATGGCTATACTTTTTGGACCTTTTGGATTATAGCTCTTCATCTTTTATATAAGCTTTGGTTTTTCAAATATTTAAGCCACGAGCATCACTGAAAAGACATGTATTGTCGAAATGCGCATCTGTTGCAGGAAAATTGGTACCGTTAATGTTATTCCTCACTGTCATTTATAGATTTAGTCATAGGTGTATCTAGAAGGGCCCCCTCTTTTGTGGGAAAAATTGGTTTATTATAGAGAATCACTAAAGCGTTTACTGGAGCAGGCCCCCTCCTTAGGTCAGTAATCAGAACCCCTCTTACAAAAAGTTCTGGATCCACCACTGTTAGTTTTAGGGTGCTGTGCAAGGTTAAAAGTACATTGACATATAACTGCTTTTATCCTTGTCATTTAAACTCTTGTTGTTATTTTTTAATTGGGAATCATCATCCTTATTTTTATAATGAGCTGGAAGAGTAGGTCACTTTTCAAGCTTTCATGATGATAAGGTAGAGAAACTAAGATGAAATATATGATAAGGTTGCTGATTGAATGATGAGTATCAGCAAATATTGCTTTTTCTCAGATGCACAGTAGAAATTGCATCAGAATACTGAGATATTTGTCAA
Source organism: Mytilus galloprovincialis (assembly GCA_037788925.1). Lineage (NCBI taxonomy): Eukaryota > Metazoa > Mollusca > Bivalvia > Mytilida > Mytilidae > Mytilus > Mytilus galloprovincialis. The sequence continues at coordinate 43,255,918 of CM075342.1, read as the reverse complement.
AAGTATTATTTCTCAATGAACTACATGAAGTTAAATCTGACAGTATAGTAAAATTATCTGTAAATTTTGTGTTAAAAAATATGAGGAAACATTTCTGATATTCCAAACAGGCTAAAAGAGTGAGGCGCTGAATGTCTTATCTGCTCATCTCTACCACAGGCAGATTGAAACCCTTATTCTGTTATATTTAGTAATAGAAAAGTAGGCAAAAAAAAAAAATCTAATCAGAAAAGGGCAGACAATGCTATAGCCAAAACTATTAAGAAAAATATCATGAAAATGATGAATAAACAACAGTTCACAAAACATTATACAACTATATATGGAACTAAAGATTTAGCAACTCAAATCACAAACAAAAAGCTTGAAATCATCAACTCAGGAAGGGTAGACAACTCTAGCTTCTCTAGAGCAACATGCAGTTCTATTTTTAATGAAAAAAAAAAAACTCAAATTCTACAAATAATTCAGCATAATTGAACTTGTCAATCAACTCCTTATTAAATTTTGTACAAATTTAAGGTTTATTTGTTATTATGTTGTGTACTCAGTCAGAGGTCAAGCCGAAGGTCAAGAGTCTGGGCCGAGATCTTGTCATTACTATACCAATAAAGTCCATTGAGCACATTTGATTCAAATTGGTTTAAATAATCATTGTCATGTTTGAATACCATGAAAATAGGATGCCTTTAATTTATTTTCATGGTCAGAGGTGAATCTCAAGCTGAGGTCCAAGACTATATATTTAACAGTAAGACGTAGAGTAAAGTCCTTTATATTACATGTCAAATTTGGTATAAAGAGAGGATGAATGGCTACTGTTGATTTTTCAAGTTCTATGCAACTTGATTCCCATTGCGAGAGAATTTTCCTATTTATTTATTATCCTTAGGGTTAGTGTGAAATTTTTTATTAAGAACCCATGTAAAAAATATGTTACCTGATACAGGCTGAACCACATTGTTAAACCTTGAATTTACATGTATACTTCAAGCTTGATATTCCTAATTATCATGTAAGAAGTATAATAAAGTTAAAGTAAGAGGCAGTTCTAGGAAACAAACTTAAATTATATATGGTCAGGGGATAAATCTGCTTTTCATGGTCTTAAGTACTGTACAGACTCAGTGGCGGATCCAGAATTGTTCATAAGTGGGGCCCACTGACTGCCTAAAAAGGGGCCCTCTCCCGTCACTTTTCAGTGATTCCCTTTATAACCAACCAAAATTTTTCCAGAAAAGAGGGGGCCCTGCCCCCCTAAATCTGCCTCTGAGACTAAAGCAATTCTAAGCTTTGATAAAATGTACCTACATGTATCACCAGCAAATCAAGGATTGTCAAGTTAAAGCTAAGTCCCACCAAGATTTAAAGTTGTGAACCCCTCTTCCCTCCTCCTCCTTCTTATCCTAAATTATAAGGAAATTTTATAAAATTTTATGTCTGACCTTAATTCGTTACTAGTATTGTAGGTAGATTAAATCAAAGCTATTATTTTAGTAATAATAATAGTAAGAATAGTGGAAATTTAAGTGATTTATGTAAATGTATTTGATATCCTGCATTATCATGCTTTCCTGAACATTAGGTCAAATGACTGAATGATCCCCCTCCTTTAAGTTTGAAATTGAACCTTTTGCATACATCATTATATATTGGTACAATGTATGAATTAGATACAGCAAGTCACACTTACACCTTCATCATGGCATGGATATATCTGATGTCTTCATATCTGTAAAAGTATTTTTTGTCATTTGCACTTTTTAAATAATCAATGAATGATTAAGGTAACCAGCTTTCAGGGAACCAGTTATCTGATCTGTGATTTACATCTCTTTTCACTTATATCATCATCTCTCAATAAACTTTATTACCCTAAAAATTAATTAAAGGTTTTCTTGTTCTCTGATGAAATTTCATTACTTTGACTGTGTTTGATGTTGGTAACATGTTACCGGAGCGTGAATTGTCAAGTTCCGCTGACTGCCTTCATGATTTGGTTGGCTAGGTAACATACACAGATGTCATAGCCATGAGCCAAGATGCATCCATCATTTCTCAGCTAATGGATTTTTCCTTCATTCTGTTTTATCTCAGTTCACTGACTTGTATATTTGCTCTTAATGACTTTGAAGTAATTACAGTTTTTTTTCTTGATTTCCAAGCTTTTTTTTCTGTAAAAACAAATAATTATTAGAATGAACTTGTATAAACACCTGGTTAGATTTCTGAAATTTAAAATTTGCACTTTTTTGTCTATCATATACTGTAAATTCAGAAATTATTGCATGCCTTTATTATTTTGTTTTTGTCATTTTAAACTTAAATACGATTTTATTTTTTGTGATATTGAGAAAAATCCTGTTTAATTCATATAAAAAATTCCTCAAATGTGAGTTTAAATTATTGCAATTATAACCTTGTTGCATTATTTGCAATAATTTCTGAATTTTCAGTAGTCATTATTGTATCCATACTTGGTTATGTATCTTTGGTTCTTATATTTTTTAAATACATTTACATTTAAACCATAGGTGGTTAACAGTTCTTAATTGCACTCTGTTCTGGTACTAAATGCACTTCACTTCCTGCCAATGTACTCTTAATTAAAGGTAAGCAAATAACAGGTAATCAATCATTGATACCTTACTCATGTTACTGACAGACATCAACTTTTTATTAGGAATTACAAAGTGGCCTTGAGGAGGATTAGCTGGATGATATTCAGGCTCTGACTTAAATAGTCTAAATTTTAATCCGAATCTCAACTTCGAAAGTTTATTATGGTATTTGGGGTTTGGAGGGAATGTATCTGAACAGTATCTATCCCCCCCCCCCCCCCCCCCCCCCCCATTACTATGAGTGTGAAAAATTAAAGAGCTGTTTTGTTACCGATTTTATTATCGATGATATTATGCTCTGTTGCTCAATATTAAAAGTTTCTAACAATATTTTTTGATGTAATGTGGGGGGGGGGGGGGGCATCATCTGACCCCCTCCCCTACTATGGGTGTGAAAAAATTTTATGATTTTTTGTTACCACAGAATTTTCTGATAAAATTTTACTTTGTTGCTCAACATGTAATCAGTATCTAATTGACACAGGTTTGTAAAAATTATATGTACTTCTTTTAAATATACATGTAATATGTACATGTATGAACTTGCGTCACATTTCTCTCAGCAAGCTCTGTGAATCAGACCACCATAGTATTTATTACTGTTTTACTGAACAATATTTGTAACATAAATAACCTTGAGGTCACTAAAAAAGACCACAATTTATATAATGTCATGATGACATAGGTAGACTTTGATAAGTTAGAAACAAGAATTTTTGAGGTATTGATATGCAGCTCAAACTTTAAAAATCTAAAAGATTATTATATGACTGCAAAAAATTTATAAAAACACTTTTTTTTAAAGTATTTTTTTTTGGTTTGATTGGGTTGTTGTCCCTTTGACACATTACCCATTTCCATTCCCAATTTTATAGAGTAGTTTGTTCTTTTTAGCTCACCTGGCCCGAAGGGCCAAGTGAGCTTTTCTCATCACTTGGCATCCGTCGTCTGTCGTCCGTCGTCGTCTGTCGTCGTCGTCTGTCGTCGTCATTAACTTTTTACATTTTGAACTTCTTCTAGAGAACCACTGAATGGAATGAAACCACACATGGCATGAATGTTCCTTATGAGGTGCTGACCAAGTGTTGTTACTTTGTAGCCGATCCATCATCCAAGATGGCCGCCAGCGGGGAACTTAGTTTAACATAGGACCCTATGGGAAATGCATACAAATGACTTCTTCTAGAGAACCACTAAATGGAATGAAACCAAACATGGCATAAATGTTCTTTATGAGGTGCTGACCAAGTGTTGTTACTTTTTCTCCGATCCATCATCCAAGATGGCCGCCAGCGGGGGACTTAGTTTAAAATAGGACCCTATGGGAAATGCATACAAATGACTTCTTCTAGAGAACCACTGAATGGAATGAAACCAAACATGGCATGAATGTTCCTTATGAAGTGCTGACCAAGTGTTGTTACTTTGTAGCCGATCCATCATCCAAGATGGCCGCCAACGGGTGACTTAGTTTAACATAGGACCCTATGGGAAATGCATACAAATGACTTCTTCTAGAGAACCAAGGAATTGAATGAAATCAAACATAGCATGAATAGTCCTCACAAACATGTTTAACCCGCCGTATTTTTGCGCCTGTCCCAAGTCAGGAGCCTCTGGCCTTTGTTAGTCTTGTATTATTTTAACTTTTAGTTTCTTGTGTACAATTTGGAGTTTAGTATGGTGTTCATTATCACTGAACCAGTATATATTTGTTTAGGGGCCAACTGAAGGACGGCTCCGGGTCCGAGAATTTCTCGTTGCATTGAAGACCTGTTGGTGACTTTCTGCTGTTGTCTGCTCTATGGTCGGGTTGGCACATTCCCCATTTCCATTCTCAATTTTACTTTCCTTATGAGGTGCTTGCCAAGTGTTGTTACTTTGTAGTCAAATTTTATCTGTTTTTATATGATTTCAAAAACCCAAGTAGAGTCAGGTGAGCGATACAGGCTCTTGAGAGCCTCTAGTTTTTTTATTTAATTAATGAATTTAACCAGATCATTGTTACTGTTTTGTTTTTTCAATATTTTGTTTTTGTCCTATTGTCAAGAACATATATTAACCTGTGCATGGTGGGAAGCTGTCTCATTTGCAATCATTCCACATCTCCTTTGTATTCCAGTGTAATGACTTGAAGAAAATCACATAATATTAATTCTTGTATGCAGATGTATTCAGGTAGACATTATATTGGAGCATGTTCCGTGTGGTAATATAGAAATTAAAGTTAAACTGTCATTACTTAAAAATTAGATTTTAATGGAAAGATTTATAGAAATTTATTGAAGAGAATAATACCAATTTAATTTCAATATTTGAATGAATATGGAAAATGAAACACCTATTGTATAAAATTTATGTAGATATTTTGCAATATGTTTCCTCTTTTTTTGATTAATCCTGTTGTAATATTAGCTGAAGCATATCTGATATAAAGTATGCGTCTGCATGACTTGGTTCATGAATTTTCATTAGACTTTAAAGCTTTGTTCTACGTTTTAAGGATCATTTATCCCGTAAATTACAATACTGAGAGCACGGAGCGTGAAAATGTCAAAGGCTCTGGTATTCCGCATGGTTTTATCTAGTAATGAACAAAATCATGTATTGTTATAAAAATTAATGCATATCAATATCTGCCGTGTTGTTATGGCTAATGAAGTCAGCCTTGGATCTTATTTTTCCAAATTAAAATATGTTTTCTGTACTGATAACAGTGATTATTCACTTGGCCTGGAGGAGAAAATCAGTTGATATCACTTGTCAGTTTGTCATTAGCTCAGTTCTCCGTTATTAGAATATGAGAAGGTTTTCATTCCGATTACAATCATCACAGATTGTGTGATTACTGAAGACATCATTTTGTAAAGAAAGCAACGATATTCAATGTTTGGAAATTTATTCAAACCAAAATGTTGAGCTTAAGTTCTTTTATGTTGGTCTTTGCCTATTTTCTTGGGGTTCAAAGGGAACTCTTTAAGTCTATGCCTATTTTGTAGGGGTTTCAAAGGGAACTCTTTAGTCTATGCCTATTTTGTCAATCTAAGGGAACTCTTTAATCTATGTGTATTTTGTCAGGGTATCAAAGACAACTCTTTAGTCTATGCCTATTTTGATGGGGTTTCAAAGGGAACTCTTTAATCTATGCCTTTTTTGTCAGGGTTTCAAAGTGAACTCTTTAGTCTATGTATATTTTGTCAGGGTTTCAAAGGGAACTCTTTAGTCTAATGTCATGAATGTACAATGTACTTGAATCAGAATAAAATTAAAGAAGGTAAAATTGACACATATCCATCCATAAAATTTTTTTTTAATCATCTTAAATTTGAAAATTGAAAAGCGTGTGTAAATCTTGCAACTTTTTTTTGTTAGTTTTCCAAGTATAAAAAATATGAGAACATGGCAAAAAAGTTACAATGTTGCCAACAGTAGATCCTTAATTTCAATATGTAATTGTGTGGTTGTTTGATGTGGATTAAATATTCTATTTAAGGAGAAGACAGATATAGATCATCTTTAAATGAATACTTTACCATTAATAGCACTTAAAATTACCACTTTATTATCCCTTTTATATAAACAATAGAAAAAACAAAGGATATGGGATATCCTCCATTTCACAAAATCTTTACAAAATCAGCTGTTTACAACACACCTACAACTGAGAGACTTGTGTTCCTAACATAAAGGTTATATTAACCATCCTTGCAAAATATATCACACATGATTGAAGCAAAGTTTTAGAAATAGTATTTTTCTAGTCTATTAAAACCTATTTTAAGAAAACTTTGTTTATAATAGATAAAGAATACATGAAGTACTGATCTAAGAGAACTCCCAGCTATGAAATCTGGTTGATATTCAAATTAAATTGACCATCACGAAACTACTTTTTTGCAAATGGTCAGTTGAATTCAAATTTTATATGAATATTATGATGCTAATCAAAGCAAATAGTGAAAAAGGGAAAAGTCCACAATACACTATGAAGAAACAACAGCTAGGGAAACAAGGACTCACCTCTAAAACTGCCATTAACTGGGCATGCTTTTGAAAGGGAATAACTCAAAGGAGATTGGTAAAAGACACTTCTTACACCAAATTATCCCCAAAATCATGAAATTCTCTTTACACTAATATTCAAATGAAAGATGAAGTTTGAAATGGAAACACAGTTTTCCCTTTTAAAGAAAAGACCAGATTGTTTACTGACAGAAACAATATAGACTTTGAAATTACAATAGCACAAAATACAACTCTGAAAACTAACAAACTAGAGGCTCTCAAGAGCCTTAGTCGCTCACCTTGGTCTATGTGCATATTAAACAATGGACACAGATAAATTCATGACAAAATTGTGTTTTGGTGATCATGATGTGTTTGGAGATCTTACTTTACTGGACATTCTTCTTGCTACAATTATCTCTATCTATAATGAACTTGGCCCAGTAATTACAGTGGAAAATATATTCTAAAAGTTTACAAAAATTTACAAAAATTGTTAAAAAAATGACTATAAAGGGCAATAACTCCTTAATGGGTCAACTGACCATTTTGGTCATGTTGACTTATTTGTAGATCTTACTTTGCTGAACATTATTGCTGTTTACAGTTTATCTCTATCTATAATAATATTCAAGATAATAAGCAAAAACTGCAAAATTTCCTTAAAATTACCAATTCAGGGGCAGCAACCCAACAATGGGTTGTCCGATTCGTCTGAATATTTCAGGGCAGATAGATGTTAACCTAATAGATTATTTTACCCCATGTCAGATTTGCTCTAAATGCCTTGGTTTTAGAGTTATAAGCCAAAATCTACATTTTACCTCTTTGTTCTATTTTTAGCCATGGCGGCCATCTTGGTTGGTTGGAAGGGTCATGCCATACATTTTTAGCTCACCTGGCCCGAAGGGCCAAGTGAGCTTTTCCCATCACTTGGCGTCCGTCGTCCGTCGTCCGTCGTCGTCGTCGTCGTCCGTCGTCGTTAACTTTTACAAAAATCTTCTCCTCTGAAACTACTGGGCCAAATTAATCCAAACTTGGCCACAATCATCATTGGGGTATCTAGTTTATAAAATGTGTGGCGTGACCAGGCCAACCAACCAAGATGGCCACCATGGCTAAAAATAGAACATAGGGGTAAAATGCAGTTTTTAGCTTATAACTCAAAAACCAAAGCATTTAGAGCAAATCTGACATGGGGTAAAATTGTTTATCAGGTCAAGATCTTTCTGCCCTCAAATTTTCAGATGAATCCGACAACCCGTTGTTGGGTTGCTGCCCCTGAATTGGTAATTTTAGGGAATTTTTGCTGTTTTTGGTTATTATCTTGAATATTATTATAGATAGAGATAAACTGCAAACAGCAATAATGTTCAGCAAAGTTAGCTTTACAAATAAGTCAACAGGACCAAAATGGTCAGTTGACCCCTTTAGGAGTTATTGACCTTTATAGTCAATTTTTAACCATTTTTCGTAAATCTTAGAAATCTTTTACAAAAATCTTCTCCTCTGAAACTACTGTGCCAAATTAATCCAAACTTGGCCACAGTCATCTTTAGGGTATCTAGTTTAAAAAATGTGTGGCGTGACCCGGCCAACCAACCAAGATGGCCGCCATGGCTAAAAATAGAACATAGGGGTAAAATGCAGTTTTTAGCTTATAACTCAAAAACCAAAGCATTTAGAGCAAATCTGACAGGGCTAAAATTGTTTATCAGGTCAAGATCTTTCTGCCCTCAAATTTTCAGATGAATCCGACAACCCGTTGTTGGGTTGCTGCCCCTGAATTGGTAATTTTAGGGAATTTTTGCTGTTTTTGGTTATTATCTTGAATATTATTATAGATAGAGATAAACTGCAAACAGCAATAATGTTCAGCAAAGTTAGCTTTACAAATAAGTCAACAGGACCAAAATGGTCAGTTGACCCCTTTAGGAGTTATTGACCTTTATAGTCAATTTTTAACCATTTTTCGTAAATCTTAGAAATCTTTTACAAAAATCTTCTCCTCTGAAACTACTGTGCCAAATTAATCCAAACTTGGCCACAGTCATCTTTGGGGTATCTAGTTTAAAAAATGTGTGGCGTGACCCGACCAACCAACCAAGATGGCCGCCATGGCTAAAAATAGAACATAGGGGTAAAATGCAGTTTTTATACGCCCGTCGTCTTTTAGACGGGACGTATTATGGTATACCGTTGTCCGTCCGTCCGTCTGTCCGTCCGTCCGTCCGTCGTCCACACTTCGGACAATAACTCAAAAATGCTTTCACCAATTTCCATGAAACTTAAGTCAATTGTTTATATCTATTGACGTAAGCTCCCTTTCGTTTTTTTTTAATTTCAGATTTTAAGTTTTGGATTTATGGGGCTTTATTCATAAAAAAAGGGGGATTTTCAACACTTTCGGACAATAACTCAAAAAGGCTTTCACTAATGTCCATGAAACTTTGGTGAATTGTTTATATCTATTGATGTAAGCTCCCTTTCAATTTTTATAAATTTCAGATTTTAAGTTTTGGATTTATGGGGCTTTATTCATAAAAAAAGGGGGATTTTCAACACTTCGGACAATAACTCAAAACGGCTTTCACCAATGTCCATGAAACTTTGGTGAATTGTTTATATCTATTGATGTAAGCTCCCTTTCAATTTTTATAAATTTCAGATTTTAAGTTTTGGATTTATGGGGCTTAAATATTCATAAAAGAAAGGGGGATTTTCAACACTTCGAACAATAACTCAAAAAGGCTTTCACCAATGTCCATGAAACTTTGGTGAATTGTTTATATCCATTGATGTAAGCTCCCTTTCAATTATTATAAATTTCAGATTTTAAGTTTTGGATTTATGGGGCTTTATTCATAAAAAAAAGGGGGATTTTCAACACTTCGGACAATAACTCAAAAAGGCTTCCACCAATGTCCATGAAACTTTGGTGAATTGTTTATATCTATTGATGTAAGCTCACTTTCAATTTTTATAAATTTCAGATTTTACATTTCCGTGTTATGAATTTTTATGCTTAAAAAAGGGGGGATTTTCTAATTTTGGGACAATAACTAACACTTTCAGGTAATGAATTTTTATACTTTAAAAAGGGGGATTTTATGAAACTTTGGTGAATATATTAATGTAACATCCCTTTTGATTTGTATATATATTTCTAGTTGATCATATAAATTCATTTAAAGCATAAAAAGACAAGTTAAAAGAGCAACGGGCGTATCATGCGCTAAAGCGCAGCCCTTTATTGGCTTATAACTCAAAAACCAAAGCATTTAGAGCCAATCTGACAAGGGTTAAAAGTGTTTATCAGGTCAAGATCTATCTGTCCTGAAATTTTCATATGAATCGGAGAACCTGTTGTTGGGTTGCTGCCCCTGAATTGGTATTTTTAAGGAAATTTTGCTGTTTTTGGTTATTATCTTGAATATTATTATAGATAGAGATAAACTGTAAACAGCAATAATGTTCAGCAAAGTAAGATTTACAAATACGTCAATGCAAAGGAAATAGTCAGCTGACCCCTTTAGGAGTTATTGCCCTTTATAGTCAAATTTTAACCATTTTTTCGTAAATCTTAGTAATCTTTTACAAAAATCTTCTCCTCTGAAACTACTGGGGCAAATTAAACCAAACTTGGCCACAATCATCATTGGGGTATCTAGTTTAAGAAATGTGTGGCGTGACCCGGCCAACCAACCAAGATGGCCGCCATGGCTAAAAATAGAACATAGGGGTAAAATGCAGTTTTTGGCTTATAACTCAAAAACCAAAGCACTTAGAGCAAATCTGACATTAAAAAATTGTTAATCAGGTCAAGATCTTTCTGCCCTCAAATTTTTAGATGAATCCGACAACCCGTTGTTTGGTTGCTGCCCCTGAATTGGTAATTTTAGGGAATTTTTGCTGTTTTTGGTTATTATCTTGAATATTATTATAGATAGAGATAAACTGTAAACTGCAAAAATGTTCAGCAAAGTTAGATTTACAAATAAGTCAACATGACCAAAATAGTCAATTGACCCCTTAAGGAGTTATTGCCCTTTATAGTTAATTTTTAGCATTTTTCATAAATTTTTGTAAATTTTTAGAAAATATTTTCCACTGTAATTACTGGGCCAAGTTCATTATAGATAAAGATAATTGTAGCAACAAGAATGTTCAGTAAAGTAAGATCTACAAACACATCACCATCACCAAAGCACAATTATGTCATGAATTTATCTGTGTCCATTGTTTAATATGCACATAGACCAAGGTGAGCGACACAGGCTCTTGAGAGCCTCTAGTTTAAATTAGCTACCCCAATGATGATTGTGGCCAAGTTTGGATTAATTTGGCCCAGTAGTTTCAGAGGAGAAGATTTTTGTAAAAGATTACTAAGATTTACGAAAAATGGTTAAAAATTGACTATAAAGGGCAATAACTCCTAAAGGGGTCAACTGACCATTTCGGTCATGTTGACTTATTTGTAAATCTTACTTTGCTGAACATTACTGCTGTTTACAGTTTATCTCTATCTATAATAATATTCAAGATAATAACCAAAAACAGTAAAATTTCCTTAAAATTACCAATTTAGCGGCAGCAACCCAAAAACAGGTTGTCCGAATCCTCTGAAAATTTCAGGGCAGATAGATCTTGACCTGATAAACAATTTTACCTCATGTCAGATTTGCTCTCAATGCTTTGGTTTTTGAGTTATAAGCCAAAAACTGCATTTTACCCCTATGTTCTATTTTTAGCCATGGTGGCCATCTTGGTTGGTTGGGCGGGTCACGCCAAACATTTTTTAAACTAGATACCCCAATGATGATTGTGGTAAAGTTTGGTTAAATTTGGCCCAGTGGTTTCAGAGGAGAAGATTTTTGTAAAAGTTAACGACGATGGATGATGACGCTGGACGCCGGACGCCAAGTGATGGAAAAGCCCTAATTCTAATACAGTGGAAACTATAGATGACACCCCTTATACTGTATTCCATCTTTACAATACAGCCAATTAGGTATCAGGTGATCTTGATCATGTCCAAGGGTGTTATAGTGACAATCAAAACCACAAACAATCTTTTTATGTCAATCAAACAACACTAGAGGCTCTAAAGAGCCTGTGTCGCTCACCTTGGTCTATGTGAATATTAAACAAAGGAAGCAGATGGATTCGTGACAAAATTGTGTTTTGGTGATGGTGATGTGTTTGTACATCTTACTTTACTAAACAGTCTTGCTGCTTACAATTATCTCTATCTATATATAATAAACTTGGCTTAGTAGTTTCAGTGGAAAATGTTAATAAAAATTTACAAATTTTATGAAAATTGTTAAAAATTGACTATAAAGGACAATAACTCCTTAGGGGGGTCAATTGACCATTTCGGTCATGTTGACTTATTTGTAAATCTTACTTTGCTGAACATTATTACTGTTCACAGTTTATCTCTATCTATAATAATATTCAAGATAATAACCCAAAACAGCAAAATTCCCTTAAAATTACCGATTCAGGGGCAGCAACTCAACAACGGGTCGTCTGATTCATCTGAAAATTTCAGGGCAGATAGATCTTGACCTGATAAACAATTTTACCCCATGTCAGATTTGCTCTAAATTCTTTGGTTTTTGAGTTACAAGCCAAAAACTGCATTTTACCCCTATGTTCTATTTTTAGCCGTGGCGGCCATCTTAATTTGATGGCCGGGTCATCGGACACATTTTTGAAACTAGATACCCTAAAGATGATTGTGGCCAAGTTTGGATTAATTTGGCACAGTAGTTTCAGAGGAGAAGATTTTTGTAAAAGATAACTAAGATTTATGAAAAATGGTTAAAAATTGACTATAAAGGGCAATAACTCCTAAAGGGGTCAACTGACCATTTCAGTCACGTTGACTTATTTGTATATCTTACTTTGCTGAACATTATTACTATTTACAGTTTATCTTTATCTATAATAATATTCAAGATAATAACCAAAAACAGCAAAATTTCCTTAAAATTACAGATTCAGGGGCAACAACCCAACAACGGGTTTTCCGATTCATCTGAAAATTTCAGGGCAGATAGATCTTGACCTGTTAAACAATTTTACTTCTGTCAGATTTGCTCTAATTATATAAATGCTTTTGTTTTTGAGTTATAAGCCAAAATCTACATTTGACCCATATGTTCTATTTATAGCCGTGGCGGCCATCTTGGTTGGTTGGCAGGGTCACGCCACACATTTTTTAAACTAGATACCCCAATGATGATTGTGGCCAAGTTTGGATTAATTTGGCCCAGTAGTTTCAGAGGAGAAGATTTTTGTAAAAGATAACTAAGATTTACGAAAAATGGTTAAAAATTGACTATAAAGGGCAATAACTCCTAAAGGGGTCAATTGACCATTTCGGTCATGTTGAGTTATTTGTAAATCTTACTTTGCTGAACATTATTGCTGTTTACAGTTTATCTCTATCTATAATAATATTCAAGATAGTAACCAAAAACAGTAAAATTTCCTTAAAATTATCATTTTAGGGGCAGCAATCCAACAACGGGTTGTCCGATTCAACTGAAAATTTCAGGGCAGATAGATCTTGACCTGATAAACAATTTTACCCCGTCAGATTTGCTCTAAATGCTTTGGTGTTTGAGTTATTAGCCAAAAACTGCATTTTACCCCTATGTTCTATTTTTAGCCATGGTGGCCATCTTGGTTGGTTGGCTGGGTCACCGGACACATTTTTTAAACTAGATACCCCAATGATGATTGTGGCCAAGTTTGGTTTAATTTGGCCAAGTAGTTTCAGAGGAGAAGATTTTTGTAAAAGTTAACGACGACGGACGACGCCGGATGCCGGACGCAAAGTGATGGGAAAAGCTCACTTGGCCCTTTGGGCCAGGTGAGCTAAAAAGTAACACAAATCCCTTAAAAAATTTATTAGGGTTGAAATTAGGAAGGGATAGCAGTTCCTACTCCACTGCTAGAGGCACATATTGTGTTGCTTATAGCAAGTAAAAAGTGGCATATTTGTGGGTACAACAATCCTGACATATCTGTAGGCCATCTGAGACACTAATATCCCATAAGGGTCATTCAAATTATGATGAGATCCATAAAACTTTCTAAAAGTATTCCTCACTTCATATAAAATTGGAATAACTTGGATAACTTTTGCATCAGTGTCAGTGGCGGATCCAGAAATTTTCATAAGTGGGAGCCCGCTCCAGTCACGTTTCAGTGATTCCCTATATAAGCAACCAAATTTTTTCCCAAAAAGGGAGGCCCGGGCCCCCTGGGCCCCCCCCCCTAAATCCGCCTCTGAGTGTGACCCAAAATATAAGGTTAATGGGATTGAAATGTAAAGTTCTAGTTGTGCTATTTTTTTGCAAAATGTGTGTGACACAGTTTTTTAAATTTGAAAAAAAAAACAAAATGCGGTTAATTGGTCATACATAGTATTATGACATTAAGATATACTAGATAAAATATGTCTTAATATTTCCCCAAATTTAACATGCATAAGCATGCCTTTCATTTTTACCCTTAGAATCTTTAAATGTTATGACCTCATTGTATTTAAATTGGCAATACATATGTTGCAAGTGAAGTTTGAAATCGGATACGCACGATTGAACAAACAGTATAAATCATAAGTTACAGAATCTCTAATAAATGGGAATTATTTCTGCATGACTGCACACCTGGATAGAAAACATACAATAAGATGCCAAATTCTTAATTACCTTCAGTTTAAAATGTTTGTTTATTTGCAGATAATAAGAGCATCTGTCTATAGGTAGATATAATGGAGTGTGAATTAAACAGAAATTAAGGTTAGTTTAAGGACATAAATTAGGCCAGAACATTAATTCAAGGATCTTTTGTCTTAGAAATCAGTATGTCAGTAATGTTTCTAGACTGAAATAATTGGCAAAAAATTTAAATATATATTAAAAAATTGTTGTAAGAAAGACCCTTTAAGCTTTTTTGAAATTCACATTTGGCTGCTTATCAAGTAGGGACACAGTCTTCACCAGTGTGACACTAGGTGAAGAAGATCTGTAAAACGTTGATTTTTTTAACACCTATAAAAAATGTCATAGCATGCAGGAAAAAGGGATGCCTATATTCTGCTGAGGTGGTATGAATGGCATGATTCTTATTTGTATAAAGCTTTTTTTATCTCAGAAGTACAAAATTTAGAAGAGCTGTAGATAGTTACTATATCTTATATACAGATACCTTATGGTCAAAAGTTTCTGTCTGGCATGTGTCCAGTGTCCTTGGCCTCATTTTCATTGTTCAGTGTCCCTGACCTCATTGTCATGGTTCATTGACTGCTTAATAAAAGTAATTTTATATCACATGATTTTTTTCTGTGATTTTTGAGAAATATGAACAGCAAAATACTTTTAGACAATTATATGATATAAGGTATACATATCAGTCAGATAAGGTTCACCTGACTTTTTTCCTCATTTCTTTTTCTCAGATGCTATAGGTTAACTATTTTTTATTAGCTCACCTGGCCCAAAGGGCCAATTAAGTGAGCTTTTCACATCACTTGGTGTCCGGCGTCCGGCTTCGTCCGTCGTCTGTTGTTGTTAACTTTTACAAAAATCTTCTCCTCTGAAACTACTGGGCTAAATGGAATCAAACTTGGCCACAATCATTATTGGGGTATCATGTTTAAAAATTGTGTGGTGTGACCCGGGCAACCAACCAAGATGGCCACCATGGCTAAAAATAGAACATAGGGGTAAATGTAGATTTTTACTTATAACTCTGAAACCAAAGTATCTAGAGCAAATCTGACAGGGGTGAAATTGTTTATCAAGTCAAAATCTATCTGCTCTTAAATTTTCAGATAAATCAGACAACCCGTTGTTGGATTGTTGCCCCTGAATTGGTAATTTTTAAGGAAATTTTATCGTTTTTGGCTATTATCTTGAATATTTTTATAGATAGAAATAAACTGTAAACAGCAATAATGTTCAGCAAAGTAAGATCTTCAAATAAGTCATTATGACAAAAATTGTAAATTGACCCCTTAAGGAGTTATTGCCCTTTATAGTCAATTTTTAACAATTTTCATAAATTTTTGTAAAATTTTTACAAAATATTTTCCTCTGTTACTAATGGGTCAAGTTCATTAGAGATAGAGATAATTGTTAGCCAAGAATGTTCAATTAAGCAAGAACTTCAAACACATCACCATCACCAAAACACAATTTTGTCATGAATCCATGTGTGTCCTTTGTTTAAAATGCACATAGAACAAGGTGAGCGACACAGGCTCTTAAGAGCCTCTAGTTGTAAAATGTGCAGTCTGTCTGACATTTGATCATTTTTCATGGATCATTAGTAATGTTATGTTACTTTGTTACTTAAAGTAAAACCTAAATATCAAAGATTTTCAACTTAAAACAGTAAGGCAGAAATTGGATAATATGCACATTTGTTAAGAATTTTGCAGTGCATATCTAATTTCAGAATTGACCATTTAACATGTTTAAGTCCTGGTCAAGGATATTTGTTTTTATCTCGTTAGAATTATTTCACATTTGTCATTTCAAGGCCTTTTTATACGACCGCAAAAATTTTAATTTTTCGTCGTATATTGCTATCACGTTGGCGTCGTCGTCCTGCGTCGTCTTGTGTCGTCGTCGTCCGAATACTTTTAGTTTTCGCACTCTAACTTTAGTAAAAGTGAATAGAAATCTATGAAATTTTAACACAAGGTTTATAACCACAAAAGGAAGGTTGGGATTGATTTTGGGAGTTTTGGTCCCAACATTTTAGGAATTAGGGGCCAAAAAGGGCCCAAATAAGCATTTTCTTGGTTTTCGCACTATAACTTTAGTTTAAGTAAATAGAAATCTATGAAATTTTGACACAAGGTTTATGACCACAAAAGAAAGGTTGGGATTGATTTTGGGAGTTTTAGTTCAAACAGTTTAGGAATTAGGGGCCAAAAAAGGGCCCAAATAAGCATTATTCTTGGTTTTCGCACAATAACTTTAGTATAAGTAAATAGAAATCAATGAAATTTAAACACAAGGTTCATGACCACAAAAGGAAGGTTATGATTGATTTTGGGAGTTGAGGTCTGAACAGTTTAGGAATTAGGGGCCAAAAAGGGGCCCAAGTAAGCATTATTCTTGGTTTTCGCACCATAACTTTAGTATAAGTAAATAGAAATCTTTGAAATTTAAACACAAGATTTATGACCATAAAAGGAAGGTTGGGTTTGATTTTGGGAGTTTTGGTCCCAACAGTTTAGGAATAAGGGGCCCAAAGGGTCCAAAATTGAACTTTGTTTGATTTCATCAAAAATTGAATAATCGGGGTTCTTTGATATGCCGGATCTAACTGTGTATGTAGATTCTTAATTTTTGGTCCCGTTTTCCAATTGGTCTACATTAAGGTCCAAAGGGTCCAAAATTAAACTTAGTTTGATTTTTTTTCAAAAATTGAATCCTTGGGGTTCTTTGATATGCTGAATCTAAAAATGTACTTAGATTTTTGATTATTGGCCCAGTTTTCAAGTTGGTCCAAATAGGGGTCCAAAATTAAACTTTGTTTGATTTCATCAAAAATTGAATAATTGGGGTTCTTTGATATGCCAAATCTAACTGTGTATGTAGATTCTTAATTTTTAGTCCCGTTTTCAAATTGGTCTACATTAAATACCAAAGGGTCCAAAATTAAACTAAGTTTGATTTTAACAAAAATTGAATTCTTTGGCTTTTTTGATATGCTGAATTTAATCATGTACTTAGATTTTTGATTATGGGCCCAGTTTTCAAGTTGGTTCAAATCAGGATCCAAAATTATTATATTAAGTATTGTGCAATAGCAAGAAATTTTCAATTGCACAGTATTGCGCAATAGCAAGAAATCTTCAATTGCACAGTATTATGCAATAGCAAATATTTTCAATTGCACAGTATTGCGCAATAGCAAGAAATATCTAATTGCACAATATTGTGCAATAGCAAGAAATTTTCAATTGATTGGAGTTATCTTTCTTTGTCCAGAATAGTAGTTGAATCAACTTAAATCATTGTTTTATACAATATACAATGTATATTCACTTTTACTACCAACTGATAAATTAAAACAATCTTTACCATTCAGTGATAACAAGCGCTTTTTGTTACATTTTAATATTTTATGATGTATTTAAATGAGTAGTTATTGTTGCAAACTCCATTAGAAATTTGAATTGAGATCAGTTTTGAAAAAAGGGAAAGGGGGATTTTAAAAAAAATGGTGAGGGGGGGGTTAAATTTTTCTAATTTCAGATTTCATAAATAAAAAGAAAATTTCTTCAAACATTTTTTTGAGAGGATTAATATTCAACAGCATAGTGATTGCTCAAAGGCAAACAAATTATTTTAAGTTCATTAGACCACATTCATTCTGTGTCCAAAACCTATGCTGTGTCAACTATTTAATCACAATCCAAATCTAGAGCTGAATCCAGCTTGAATGTTGTGTCCATACTTGCCCCAACCGTTCAGGGTTCAACCTCTGCGGTCATATAAAGCTGCGCCCTGCGGAGCATCTGGTTGTAGCTTACTATGTGGTATATTGGTTTTGCTCTTCTTTGAGGGCTGAAAGGTGACCTTTAGTTTTTAATTTCTACATCTTTCTGTCTCTAGTGGAGGTTGTCTCATTTGCATCATATCATATCTTATTTTCTTATATTTTTCATAACAACACATTATTGTGAATAGTATGAAATAATATGCACATCATCTGTCTGTGATCCAAGTTGCTAAGTCTTTATTTACACCTCATTTATGACACTACATGTAGGTGATAGTTAATCAAAAAATGTATGGTCAGACCATTGCAGCTGCAAGACAATTTACGTGCATATTTATTTCAAGCAAGTTTGTAAAAAAAGTGTCAAGATTAACATGACCAGATTATGCTGACATATTGTTATTCTAGAAAGATGAAGTCCAGCAATTTTCATCCAAAACAGGACTTTATGTCAAAGATGGTATGAAAGAATTTTTTTGAATTTTTTGAATTCATATACATTGGGATCATGTATAAAATTGAGAATGGAATATAGATTTAAAAAAAATAAACATTTCAAGTTCAATGTTAATTCTATTCCATTCTGAATTATAACAGGTGCAATTAGAAATTTCCCGTTAATTTCAAATTGGAAATTAGGATTGAGTGAGATACATTTATTTTCTTTTTCTGAAGTTATGAATCACACTGTGATTATATGCTAAAAGCCTTGGTTCATCTAATTAAGATATTTTGCCAATGACATCTCCTACCTGAAAAAAAAAATAATAATAAAAACGATGGCTTCTTCCAAGGGAGTAATAACTCCACTAAATGTTTTCATGCAAGGAACATTTATGTTTGTTGGATTTGTATGCTCTGTACAATGTTATAATCCATGAAGAATATAAAATCTTGAACACAAATCCATTTAATGGAATAGGTCATGTTATTTTTTATATAATTATTTTCATATTCAGAATGATTTTCAAAATGGTACTGTAAATTCAGAAATTATTGTGTGCATTTATTATTGCAAATTTTGTCATTTTAGACTAAAATGCGATTTTAACTTTTGCCATATTAAAAAAAATCCTGTTTAATACATTTATTTCAAGCTTGTTTGTATAAAACTGTCAAGATTAATACGGCCAGTTGGTCAGTACTAGATATATACTGACGTCTTGTTATTTTAGGAAGATGAAGTCCAGCAAATTGGTTCATCTGCAGCGGAGCGGGCATTAAATGTTACCCTTATCCCTCTGTATGACATCCCAAATTTAGTTTCCTTTCTCAAACTTTAGTTTGCCTCTACCAAATGTTATAGAACCTATATATAAAGCTTATAACCACACAACACAGATCAAATTTGAATTTGGTTTGAGTCACTTTTACCATTCTTGAGTTATGTCCCTTTATAATGTTATATGCAAGTGGGGGCATTATGTCTGTTCCATGGACACATTCGCCATTTAGTTATGCTATACATTAATTACATATTATGTATCTTTAAAAACTTAAAAAGTTACTTCTAAGTCAGTTTTATTTTTATCAAAACCGCAATAAAACTTTGAAATTGGGACATTATTTAATACAACAATTCATGTTGAAAATAAAATATCTGAAAAGGTGATGGTGAAACTCTCAATGAAGATATTCATTCAATGAAAAATACAGCTTAAAATACACAAAAAAACTTAACTTTATTTACAATTTGCTTTAACTGTATTGATTATCAGTACGTAACTACCAAATCCGTGTCTGAAACTCTGGAGATAAAATCTTTTTACCAGTTCCTGGCTACATTACATTTCACACTTTCTGGACAACAAGCAATTGACTTTTTTAATCAAGAAAGGTTAGATGGAGCTTGAAATTAACCCAGCAGAGAGATTGCTGAAGCTGTATGGTTTTCCATGAGGTCGATCATGTGTAACTTCCGTGCTGAATCAGGATGCACAGCTGTGGAAAAATGATTTTTTGGATGAATATACATAAGGACCAAAAAAAAAAAGAATAATTGAAGCTTGTTATTGAATATTTATATTTAACAAGGGTTAGTTGGTAACAGATTTTCCCATTTGATTTTTAGGTTGACTGAACTATTTTGTTTTATCTTTAATAGGAATCAAGTACTAAAATACTCAACTTTTTGACCGCAATGTCAATAATGTCTTTTTTTCTTTTTGTTTGATCACATGTGTCAAGGTCATTTGAAAAATCTCCAATTTTAAATGTAAAAATGCTATCTTCAGAGTTGTATGTAGAAATACCATCAACAATGTTGAATACAAAAATACCATATTCAGTGCTTCTAGTAGAAATACCATCTACAATGTTGAATACAAAAATACAATATTCAGTGCTTCTAGTAGAAATACCAGCTACAATGTAAAATACAGAAATACCATATTCAGTGCTTCTAGTAGAAATACTATCTACTATAATGTATGTAGAAATACCATCTACAATGTTAAATGTAGTGGTGTTTCTTAGACATACCATCTACCAAATAATACATAGAAATACCATCTACAACATTGAACATAGGCTAGAAATAATATGTTCATTAAAATAACTTATCATTATTCATTATAAATAGATCTAAAGTAACATGTAAGAACAGTTTGGAGGAAATTTTATTAAACCATACGTATGAAAAGCATAAGTTAATCTTTCATTGTACCTGTTTGTTGAAGATGCACAAATAAATGTTCACATTATTTTCAGAAATTACAGCAAAACTTGATATTTTCTTTTTACATTTCAGAATATAATATGTTATGCAAAGAAAAGCTTGAGGCTGACAATAACTATAGTAAAAGGTAAGTCAAAAAATTGTTTCATGCCAAGCTGAATGACATTTGCTTTATCCTGTGGATCGACAGATAATACATAGCTTGAATATAGAATGATTTACCTATTGATAAAAACACATATGTATTCAAACCATGAAACAAAAAATTGATATAATGACACTTCCATATAATTTATTATGTGGAGTAAGAGAACTTGTATTCTGATGTTTCTATTGTGTATAACTACTCATATCTCTACATATATCCAATATGGATATATAAAAATATTGTGGTATGATTGCCAACAAGATAACGATATTGACCATAGACAAAATGATGTGGATGTAAGTATTTTGGTGTACACAGAACATGGAAATGTGGTAGTTACAATGTAGATAGCTGCATAGAATGCTATAGACACATATTCTCATTTATAAGCAGTATATGCCCCCCATCCCCCCAAACACTCCCCCCCCAAAAAAAAATAATAAACCTCAGAAAAAAAATCCAACAAATAGTACTACACTCTAGTGACACTACACATCCACTGCAGCTGTATGAAAGAGACTTTCCTTTACACTCAGTATTGTTCTGAATATGCATGAAATACTTGCCACTTGACAGTAAGCAAACATATATCAATCATACTTGTTATGGTATAGCAGAGTTGGTAAGACAGACTAAATCATTTATACAACAACTCTCTTGGAAAACACTGGAAGGTATATTTAATTTTTTTTAATGACTAAAAATAGATGCCAGCTAGTTAAAAAAATTTAAATCGATAGTCCTAATTCTGGTATATATAATGAAAAATGTTCATAAGACAAACAAAAAAATAATGATGAGATTGAACAATATATATTTGATTTAAAAACACCGAGGGTGAAATTGATTGTGTAACTTTTTTTCCTATGCCTTTAAATATTAATGGTATCAATCTTTCATTTTGTTGGCGGTTAATTGGATGTGTAAGGTGTTGATTTGGACAGGCAATGGTCTTAATTTGTCAAGGAAGATTTTTTTGCTTATTGATTACTTGTGTGAAAAAAAGTCTGGATAAAATCTGGCAGAGAAATAGAATATAAAGAAATTGTGTCCAGTTTGACCAGTTTGAAATTCTGCAAAAGGTTTACAAAATGTAGCTGATAGTAATATTGGACATATTAATGAGTCGTTTAATACAGAATACTGTGTTTTTTGGTTTTAATGTATAAAAAGTGTCAGCAAAGAAGCTGATGTTTGAGAAGCAAACAGCAAGTTTAAGATTGTAATGGGGGTTGGGGGTAATGGGATGGAATGTTTTACTTTTTAAATTTTTGTCTCAACACAGAAAAAGTCAAAAGAAGGCAGACTGATGCCTGATGTACGTTGTGTTGGCATCTCCAATTTTCTACATTTGAAAATGCCTGTACCAAGTCAGGAATATGACAGTTCTTGTCCATTCGTTTTTGATGCGTTTTGTTATTTGATTTTGCCATGTGATTATGGACTTTCCGAATTGATTTTCCTCTAGTTCAGTATTTTTGTGATTTTACTTTTTCCAAAAGTCTACAGTTGAAAGTTTGTGATATGGTAATTTAGCTGATATAATTATATTTATTGTGTATCATCTTGAAGATTGCAGAAAGTATGGTTTGTGGTTAAATGTTCATTATTTACATGTATGGGTTTTGCTCAGTGTTGAAGGCCATATGGTGAACTATAGTTGTTAATTTCTGTGTCATTTGGTCTCTTGTGAAGAGAGTCTAATTGGCAATCATATCACATTTTCTTTTCTAAATTGTAATCAAGCTGTAGTTAGATGGTTTCTTTTACATCTTTGATTTCATTGGTTTGGGGATCCATTCTTATAAATCCTTTGTTACTGATGACAAACTAGGAGTCATACTTGGTTTTTGTAATCATTATATATACAAAATGTTATAATGATAATGTGTATACTCACAAGTATTCACTTGGTTTCCTACCTACTAGAAGTGTTCTATTAAAATTTTGAGAACTTCACAAAAGTGAACATATTAACTTCCTCCTCTTGCTCATTCTAGACTATCCATCATTGCATTAAACATTGAATTTATTAAATGAAAAGATAAGAGATTTAATATTATAGTATCTATAAAGAATCTGTAAATAACTTTTAATTTTTTATATAAATTTTAAGTTTTTTCAAATTCTTTATTCATATCCATATAAAATTTTATTAGATAAAAGAGTTTTCTCATATATTGTCATTTATGGTAATAAGAAATAAGTCTTTCAGAATTTCTGAGAAGTGTACAAATGATAAGATAATCCAATATTCTAACCGTAAATTTAATATTTTTAATATAACATTTAATTGTTTGTGAATAGAAATGCAGGTCCAGACAGACTTTTCATCTTATTCTCCCAGCACTGGTAACACTTGAACATTTAAAATTAAAATTATGATTGTTAAAGAGGTCATTTCAGGGTAGGTAAATATGAAAAGTTGTTAAATATTTAAAGCATCACCCAAGCAGTTCTATATTCAAGGTAATTGGTCATGAAACTGATTTGTTGATAATCTATGTGATAATTAAGATTATTGACTGTTTTATGGGTCAATAAAGCCTTTTAGTAGGGATTGATTATTTCCTTATACATAAACTAATGAGATTTGGTGACATTTTGTTTGATGGCTTTATGAAGGGGTTCAGGTATATTGATTAAAATTTTTACCTGATTCTATCCAGGTGGGTAGTTAATCAAGGTAACTTCACGGTTACTAAAGCATGACATCGTATCAACATAAATCACACTTTATTTTATTATATTTGGTTATTTGCTCTAAGCCCACCTAGGAAGGTAGATTTATTCTGATACTTGGGCCTGAAATTATATTTGTTGTTTCACGGTTAA
This sequence comes from Mytilus galloprovincialis, assembly GCA_037788925.1. Classification (NCBI taxonomy): domain Eukaryota; kingdom Metazoa; phylum Mollusca; class Bivalvia; order Mytilida; family Mytilidae; genus Mytilus; species Mytilus galloprovincialis. The sequence continues at coordinate 43,232,091 of CM075342.1, read as the reverse complement.
AAATAGGAATTTGAGTTTATTGCATACATTAGTTTCTCCGTTTGAAGTGTTATATGCACTTGTCATTTGGACTCCATTGGAAATTCTATTCTTTGGGAAAAAAGAATTGTATTGTCAAATTTTGTCCTCTCAAAGAAAAAAGATTGAACAGCAGTTTATAAATGAAATGCCATTTGTTTATATATTTTTGTTTTTGTTTTCTAAAAGGTGCCAATCAGTATACAGCAAGAATTATAATAAATAGTTACTCATTGGCCCCATCCATTCTTTAGCATGTATTTCTAATGAACATTAAGAGTCTAGGTAAGTGTAAAAATCTGAAGGTATTATCAGAGACATCAGACAGCATAAAATGTGATAGAGTTGGCCTATTTTATGTAGAGTTTGTGCTTATGTAAGCATAGAATGTGATATAGTTGGCCTATGTTATTTAGAGTTTATGCTGATGTATAGATTTTGGTCCAGCATAAAATGTGATAGAGTTGGCCTATTTTATGTAGAGTTTGTGTTGATGTAAGCATAGAATGTGATATAGTTGGCCTATGTTATTTAGAGTTTATGGTGATGTATAGATTTTGGTCCAGTATAAAATGTGATAGAGTTGGCCTATTTTATGTAGAGTTTGTGCTGATGTAAGCATAAAATGTGATATAGTTGGCCTATGTTATTTAGAGTTTATGCTGATATATAGATTTTGGTCCAGCATAAAATGTGATAGAGTTGGCCTATTTTATGTAGAGTTTGTGCTGATGTAAGCATAGAATGTGATAGAGTTGGCCTATTTTATGTAGAGTTTGTGCTGATGTAAGCATAAAATGTGATATAGTTGGCCTATGTTATTTAGAGTTTATGCTGATATATAGATTTTGGTCCAGCATAAAATGTGATAGAGTTGGTCTATTTTATGTAGAGTTTTTGCTGATGTAAGCATATAATGTGATATAGTTGGGCTATGTTATTTAGAGTTTATGCTGATGTATAGATTTTGGTCCAGCATAAAATGCGATAGAGTTGGCCTATTTTATGTAGAGTTTGTGCTGATGTAAGCATAGAATGTGATATAGTTAGCCTATATTATTTAGAGTTTATGCTGATGTATAGATTTTGGTCCATCATAAAATGTGATAGAGTTGGCCTATTTTATGTAGAGTTTGTGCTGATGTAAGCATATAATGTGATATAGTTGGCCTATGTTATTTAGAGTTTATGCTGATATATAGATTTTGGTCCAGCATAAAATGTGATAGAGTTGGCCTATTTTATGTAGAGTTTGTGCTGATGTAAGCATATAATGTGATATAGTTGGGCTATGTTATTTAGAGTTTATGCTGATGTATAGATTTTGGTCCAGCATAAAATGTGATAGAGTTGGCCTATTTTATGTAGAGTTTGTGTTGATGTAAGCATATAATGTGATATAGTTGGCCTATGTTATTTAGAGTTTATGCTGATGTATAGATTTTGGTCCAGTATTGATCTTTTATTATCTTGGGTCTCATTTATCTTTTGTACACAATTTCACATTGATGATTTCTCAAGTATTTTAAAATTAAATTGTCAATGATATCAGTGAATTCATGTGTTGTCAGATCAATATTACATATATAGTTTTCTCCAAATTTTCTGACAAAATTTAGAAGTGTGAAAAAGGTTTTTTTATAACATCAATCTTTCAGGCTAGTGAAAAATTCTTTGTGTGATATGCTTGCCTAGTTAGGCTCTTCACCTTTTTCATGTCTTGTCAATGACATATATTGCTAACACTTTATGTTTAGAGTCTTCCATACTGTTTTTATGTAGACCTTTTTTTAAAATTTTATTCAATCACATATTTCTTCACTTTTAATTTTTTTGGTTGTAACTTTTCAAAATTTCTGGGAATACAACTTAATGCTTAGGGCTTACTGAGCATTGAAACATTCAAGGCATTGCTAGAAAGGCATGTTTATGTCATAAGACTCAGATCTACAGAGCATTAAAACTCAGGTCATTGCTTGGATTCATGTAATGTTATGTCATATGGCTCAGCCTTGCGCATTATACAGCATTGAAACTTTCAGGGCATTACTTGAGATGTAACTTTATGTCATTGAGCTCTGCCTTATAGTACATTGAAACTTTCATGGCATTGCTTGATGTGCAACTTTATGTCTCAAAGCTCAGCCTTAAAGATACTTGAAAACAGACTCCATAATCCACAATGGAAATTTCCACTGGTCAATGCTGACAGCTGTTCCAACACAAATGCTATCATTACTAAATACATATGTAGTAAAGTAAAGAAAAAAAAAAAAAAAAATATGTTATTAAAATATTTAACTGATTGTCATTATTTTTTCACAAATACATGTATCTATTTTTGAAATTTTGTCAAATCAGTTGGGAAAGATGTGTTAATTATGTTAACAGAAAATTTCCTAGAATTATGAAGATCAAATTGGAAGTTCTTCAATGTTTTAATTAATGGTACTTATACTTGGTAAAATAATAATTGGGGAACCTTGACAGTGACCTCTAGATGTTAAGTAAAAGACTTTTCATTGCTTGAAAGCTGTCTCTCATACACTTATTTTACTCCATATCTTCTATACATTTATAAATCCCACTAAGTCAATTAGTATACTGTAAACAAAGGCAAATCTCTTGTCTGTAGAAGTGTATCTCCTTTTGCACTTAATTCCAAAGATTAATAGAACTTAAGTCAATTGCACTGAATGGTTGGTTGAGTTTCTATTTATATACTGGCTCCTAAGCGATCAGCCGTGATCTGTGGAAACCTTTGTCTGTTATAATCCAGTTCATTAACTAGGTAGATAATATTACGGTAATTTACTGTACCTGTACTCACCTGTAACGACATATAGGTACTTTAAGGCATGTTACAATAATTACAAAATGGTCCATATCATTTAACTTAACTAAGTTTTGTCTTATCAAATTTCAAAAGTGTTATATTTTCATGTTATACATGTAGTATTAAATGTATCTTTGTTATAAATAAGTATTGTTGACTTATTACTGATATTTTATTTCTTATGATGTTAAGGAAAAATGACAATTATAGATAAACCTCAGAGATAAACTTTGTTTTTAGAATTACCCTTTCTGAAGAATGAAAAAAAATGATGCAAAAATTATTTTTTCATAGGAATAACTTCAATGAGGAGGTGTGAATGTCATTTATACATGACAGAGGTCATTCAGAAAAAGGTTCTTCTGTAAAATGAAAAAAAAAGTATAAATAATTTTTATATGTTATTTTATCATTAATTATTCATTCAAGTTAAATTAAAACGGGAATTATAACACTTTCTATTCTTGCTCTTCTCCAGAAAAAATATTTGATTTTTTTCATTTTAAAATCCAAATAGTTCAACAGTTATTAGAAATGATGTTGAGCCTTTCTTCCTTGCATTGAAAAGTATTTGATATATCTGTATTGTATCAGAGTTGTCCCCCCTACACAGATAACATTTTGTAAGATATGCACTAATTAAATATCAGATTTAAAAGATTTCTTACTTTCTGTTGGCATAGAAACAGATTTCTTGCGTGTATTGTCATGAAATAGGGGAAAACTACATTTGTGCTAATATTAGATATTAAAGGTTGTATTCTGTTGTTAAAATGAATGTTGCATTATAAATTGATTAAAATTCAATAAGGTATTTAAGGCTGCATTTTTCCCATGAATGATTTTCTGCATATTTGCGTTTGTAATACTTCTTTTGTGTGCAAATGAGGCAGTTTTTAAGTGTTGTGTGTCTAAAATCCTTGTTATTGAATTCTATCAGACTGACTGAGCCAAGAATTAGATTATCAACAGAGAAATTTCCACCTCAGAGAATTTTCCGATTGGTTGGTTACATGAGGTTTAATCTATAATGAGAGCTATGGGTTTTGGCAGTCAGTCAAGTGTAACACTCTTAATGTAGAAAATTCTGCAACTGAAAACAGACGAAATAAACAAGCAGAGAAAAACATATAAATATATTGACGGACATATATAATCTACCTACAGGTAAATAGAAAATTTTATCTCTCTCACACACACTGTTATCAGACAATTTATTAGACTGCTTGATGTGTATTTCAAGCGGAACTTAAATACACAGTCTATTAAATGTTGATTTTGTGAAGTTTTGTTTTAGTTAGTGCAGTAGGAATCATACTTTGTTTTATCCAGATTTCAGGTTTGTTATGATACTAATCATTGAAGCATGTCTTGTCACACGTCATTTGTTTTTGGCACTATTTGAGGTGAGACTGTTTGTCATCCATATCTGTTTAATCATATTAATCTTAAGATCTATTTTACACCGTTTTTTATTATTAGTTTGACACTAGACTACCATAAAATTACTGTTAGATAATTAATCCAAAGATTTTCTAGTTAATTCCTTATAACAAGATTTGTTATTAATTTTAGTGTTAAAATTACATGGGTAGAAAATCTTTGTTGTAAAAGATAATGAATGATACATTGCACTAAAGTGTTCAACTGCATTTAGTGCAAAAGAACTGATATGGTGTTTTATAATTCATGTAAAATAGTATATATTTTTTAAATTATTCATTATCTATTTTATATTAACCTAGTAACAGATACAAAGGATCCACTTTTTTTTCTTTTTATTTTTGTGGGGGTTGGGTGGTGTAGGGGGAACATAAAGTGTCAATATTTATGTGTCTTTGTATAAGATAAGAATTGAAAATTGTACAAAAGACCATATTCATTTAATTTCTATGTTTATTATTTATGGAATTATGGAACTTACCTTGTGTTTAAATACCAGTGATGAATATTTGTTTGTCCAGTCAAGTGACCTTTAAATACAAGAGGTCATTGTTCTCTGGAAAATTAAATACATAGGTATGATTTACAAATAACGGGAGATGTGGGTAATATGTCAATGAGACAGTATAATCCAACAAAAATTAATCTAAAGACTTTCAGAGGGCAACACACATTCTTCGACAAAAAACAGGTGTGTGTTCTATATGTCAAGACCTAAACTGCAATAGACAGTTGTTTATACTATGTGTCAAGGCCTAAACTGCAATAAACAGTTGTCTATACTATGTGTCAAGGCTAAAACTGAATTAAACAGTTATCTATACTATATGTCAAGGCCTAAACTGCAATAAACAGTTGTCTATACTATATGTCAAGGCCTAAACTGCAATAGACAGTTGTCTATCCTAAATGTCAAGGCATCAACTGCAATAAACAGTTGTCTATACTATATGTCAAGGCCTAAACTGCAATAGACAGTTGTCTATCCTATATGTCAAGGCCTAAACTGAAATAGACAGTTGTCTATCCTATATGTCAAGGCCTAAACTGCAATAGACAGTTGTCTATATTATATGTCAAGGCCTAAACTGCAATATACAGTTGTTTATACTATATGTCAAGGCTAAAACTGCAAAAGACAGTTGTCTTTACTATATGTCAAGGCCTAAACTGCAATAAACAGTTGTCTATACTATATGTCAAGGCCTAAACTGCAATAAACAGTTGTCTATACTATGTGTCAAGGCCCAAACTGCAATAAACAGTTGTCTATACTATGTGTCAAGGCCTATACTGCAATGGACAGTTGTCTATACAATATGTCAAGGCTTAAACTGCAATAGACAGTTGTCTACACTATATGCCAAGGCCTAGCTGCAATAAACAGTTGTCTATACTATATGTCAAGGCCTAAACTGCAATAGACAGTTGTCTATACTATATGTCAAGGCTAAAACTGCAATAGACAGTTGTCTATCCTATATGTCATGGCCTAAACTGCAATAGACAGTTGTCTATACTATATGTCAAGGCTAAAACTGCAATAGACAGTTGTCTATCCTATATGTCATGGCCTAAACTGCAATAAACAGTTGTCTATACTATGTGTCTAGGCTAAAACTGCATTAAACAGTTATCTATACTATATGTCAAGGCCTAAACTACAATAAACAGTTTTCTATACTATATGTCAAGGCTAAAACTGCAATAGACAGTTGTCTATCCTATATGTCAAGGCCTAAACTGCAATAGACAGTTGTCTATCCTATATGTCAAGGCCTAAACTGCAATAGACAGTTGTCTATATTATATGTCAAGGCCTAAAACTGCAATATACAGTTGTTTATACTATATGTCAAGGCTAAAACTGCAAAAGACAGTTGTCTTTACTATATGTCAAGGTCTAAACTGCAATAAACAGTTGTCTTTACTATATGTCAATGCCTAAACTGCAATAAACAGTTGTCCATCCTATATGTCAAGGCCTAAACTGCAATAAACAGTTGTCTATACTATGTGTCAAGGCTAAAACTGCATTAAACAGTTATCTATACTATATGTCAAGGCCTAAACTGCAATAAACAGTTGTCTATACTATATATCAAGGCTAAAACTGCAATAGACAGTTGTCTATCCTATATGTCAAGGCCTAAACTGCAATAAACAGTTGTCTATACTATATGTCAAGGCTAAAACTGCAATAGACAGTTGTCTATCCTATATGTCAAGGCATAAACTGCAATAAACAGTTGTCTATACTATGTGTCAAGGCCTAAACTGCAATAAATAGTTGTCTATACTATGTGTGAAGGCCTAAACTGCAATAGACAGTTGTCTATACTATATGTCAAGGCTTAAACTGCAATAGACAGTTGTCTACACTATATGCCAAAGCTTAGCTGCAATAAACAGTTGTCTATACTATATGTCAAGGCCTAAACTGCAATAGACAGTTGTCTATACTATATGTCAAGGCTAAAACTGCAATAGACAGTTGTCTATCCTATATGTCATGGCCTAAACTGCAATAAACAGTTGTCTATACTATGTGTCAAGGCTAAAACTGCATTAAACAGTTATCTATACTATATGTCAAGGCCTTAACTGCAATAAACAGTTGTCTATACTATATGTCAAGGCTAAAACTGCAATAGACAGTTGTCTATCCTATATGTCAAGGCCTTAACTGCAATAGACAGTTGTCTATACTATATACCAAGGCCTGAACTGCAATGAACAGTTGTCTATACTATATGCGAAGGCTAAAACTGCAATAAGACAGTTGTCTATACTATATGTCAAGGCCTAAACTGCAATAAACAGTTGTCTATACTATATGGCAAGGCTAAAACTGCAATAGACAGTTGTCTAACCTATATGTCAAGGCCTAAACTGCAATAAACAGTTGTCTATACTATATGTCAAGGCTAAAACTGCAATAGACAGTTGTCTATCCTATATGTCAAGGCATAAACTGCAATAAACAGTTGTCTATACTATGTGTCAAGGCCTAAACTGCAATAAACAGTTGTCTATACTATGTGTGAAGGCCTAAACTGCAATAGACAGTTGTCTATACTATATGTCAAGGCTTAAACTGCAATAGACAGTTGTCTACACTATATGCCAAGGCTTAGCTGCAATAAACAGTTGTCTATACTATATGTCAAGGCCTAAACTGCAATAGACAGTTGTCTATACTATATGTCAAGGCTAAAACTGCAATAGACAGTTGTCTATCCTATATGTCATGGCCTAAACTGCAATAAACAGTTGTCTATACTATGTGTCAAGGCTAAAACTGCATTAAACAGTTATCTATACTATGTGTCAAGGCTAAAACTGCATTAAACAGTTATCTATACTATATGTCAAGGCCTTAACTGCAATAAACAGTTGTCTATACTATATGTCAAGGCTAAAACTGCAATAGACAGTTGTCTATCCTATATGTCAAGGCCTTAACTGCAATAGACAGTTGTCTATACTTTATGCCAAGGCCTGAACTGCAATGAACAGTTGTCTATACTATATGCCAAGGCTAAAACTGCAATAGACAGTTGTCTATACTATATGTCAAGGCCTAAACTGCAATAGACAGTTGTCTACACTATATGTCAAGGCCTAAACTGCAATAGACAGTTGTCTATACTATATGTCAAGGCCTAGACTGCAATAGACAGGTGTCTATACTATATGTCAAGGCCTAAACTGTAATAGACAGTTGTCTATACTATATGTCAAGTTTTAAACTGCAATAGACAGTTGTCTATACTATATGTCAAGGCCTAAACTGAAAGTATATGTCAAAGCCTAAATAATTGCAATAAACAGGTGTTTATACTATTCTTTTCTCTAATACCATGGGAAGTTTCATATTTAGTGTCTCAGGTACCTTTATGTTTTAAGTCTTCAACATAACCCTCAGTTAGGTTGTTGTCTTCAGGGATGATTTTTCTTCTACTGGTTTTTGTAGATTAATTATTTGAAATATGTAGTTATTACTCTTCAGGGGCGGATCCAGCCTTTTTAAAAAGGGGGGTTCCAAACCCAGGACCAAGGGGGGTTCCAACTATATGTCACCATTCAAATGCATTGATCGTCCAAAAAAAGGAGGGTACCAACCCCCGGAACCCTCCCCCTGGATCCGCCACTGCTCTTGACTTACACAATGTCATTGCTGAGGGAAGCATCAGTCAACAAATATTTATAAGTCATCTAGATATCATAAACAGTATGTATTCCAGAGGCGGATTTAGGGGGGCACAGGGGGCCAGGGCCCCCTTTTTGGGAAAAAAATTGGTTGCTTATATAGGGAATCATTGAAGCGTGACTGGAGCGGGCCCCGTCTTAGGTCAGTCAGTGGGCCCCCACTTATGAAAATTTCTGGATCCGCCACTATATTCACTAGTGTAAATTGAAAAAAATACCAAAAAAAACATCTGTAAAAATTTATCTGCTTACTATCAAATGTTTGTAGATTATGGGTTATAATTCTATGAATGAAAGAGGATAGTAATAAATGTAAACACACCCTATTTAGTCCTATTATCACTTAATACCTACCGTTGAGTGACGTCTGTAATCAAAGTCATCACTTATCCTGAAAATGATGGTTTTTAGATTCATATGATAAAAGTACTAAAAATATCTGGTTTTATAAGCATTCTTAATAAGTCAAGTTCTATATTTAGTTGGCAAATATTTGTACATGTATCATTAAAAATGCAGACAGTATTTTTATAGCTTGTAATTTTTGGCAAAATTTTCTACATTTACAGCAAATCTCTAAACTGGAATCCAGCATCAATTGAAATTAATATTGCATAACCATTCATTGTTTCAAAATCTAAGGGATTTTGGGTACAGTAATTTATTTTTTCAAAACTAAAATGAAAATGTTTCAAGTCATTGGTTGGACTTGTAAAATTTTCAGTTTAGTCATTTGTTCGAATTGTTAAATGGTGGATAAAGTCATTGGTTGGGATTATAGAATGTTGAGTTAAGTCATTAAGTCATTGGTTGGGATTAGAAAATGTTGAGTTAAGTTTTTTGTTTGAAATAGAAAAAAAATGGTTATGTCATTGGTTGAAATATAAAATGTTGTGTTAAGTGATTGGTTGAAATATAAAATGTTGTGTTAAGTGATTGGTTGAAATATAAAATGTTGTGTTAAGTCATTGGTTGAAATATAAAATGTTGTGTTAAGTGATTGGTTGATTTTATTAAATGTTGTGTTAAGTCATTGGTTGAAATATAAAATGTTGAGTTAAGTCATTGGTTGAAATTAGAAAATGTTGAGTTAAGTCATTGGTTGGAATTAGAAAATGTTGAGTTAAGTCATTGGTGGGAATTATAAATGTTGAGTTAAGTCATTGGTTGGAATTATAAATGTTGAGTTAAGTGATTGGTTGATTTTATTAAATGTTAGGTAAAGTCATTGGTGGGAATTATAAAATGTTGGGTAAAGAGATTGGTTGGAATGATTAAATGTTGAGTTAAGTCATTGGTTGGAATTATAAAGTGTTGCGTACAGTCATTGGTTGAAATTATTTAATGTTTAGTATGTTGTTAACATATTACAGTGTTTTGATGCATGCTTTTTAAAATGTCGACAATATTAGGTTTGATTCTAAAAAGACAACTTTGTTGCAACCTTTTCGTTATTAGAAGACTGTGAATTTTCTACCTGGAATTATATTTTTTCTCTACAAATTCAGAACCAATTTTTCTTGAAGATAAAAAAGTTTATTTTGATTTTTTCTAATTGTGAATTTTAAGTTGTCTGGCATGAAGGTTTTTCACTAATTGGAGTTCATTTGTCAATCATACATGAACTTTAGAAAACTTTCTGTGGAACGCTACTATTCCAGTGTTGACAGGTTGACTAAATGTTCCGTTTCTCACATAGATGTCTTTTTTTGATTTAACTTAGGTAGTGAAGCATTATTATCTATAGGTAAAATAAGATGAGGCATAAATGTCAATGAGATAGAACTGAACAACACATTAAGTGCATCAAAAACATCTTTCTTTGTAACTTTATTTTTGCTGATGTACATAATTAGTTTTGGGAAACAAACCAAAAATTAATAATCTCCCTTTGAAACCACAAGTAAAGTTCGATCATAACATGCTTGAAATTTTGGAGAATTCTGAAATATTCAATGACAACCTGCAAATTACAAATTTCCAGTAATATCAATTAATTGTTGATTGATTACTGCTCACTGATTGATTGTTTAATAATATCTAAAAATATTAAGTGAAAGACGTATTTTTAAAAAATCACTTTCTCTGTAATTTCGGGCTGAAAAGTTATGTTTGTTATATTTCAAGATGAGAAGGGTTTCTAGTAAATGAATATACATGTAAGAAAGTGAATTGAAAGATTTTTATCGAATAAGACATTGACATCTACTTACCTCTTAGGCCAAAAGAAGAGATTTTGGTGAAATTTTGCAAATTCATTTTTGACTTCAACCAGTTTAGGCCTAGGAAACAATAGAGCACTCCCCTGCTAAACATCATAAGTTATGTATGTTATTTGTTATAACTAACATTTTCAGTTACAAGAACTGTTTTGCCTATTTTCAATAAATTTGATTAAAATTTGATATGCTAATTGTGATGACATTTAAAAGAACGCTGATACAAAAAAATAAAAAAATAGAAGTAATTTGTATCTTGTCGTTGTTTTTAACTATTATTCAATGTGATAATAGCTATTACATGCTTATTTGAAGTTTTAGCAAAAAATAGGGACCTTATTACAACTGCTCCTTAATAAAGTGTTATTTTGACTTTCTAGCTGTGTGTCTTTTACGCAACTGCTGCTGTTTGACTGCTACTCCAAATAATTATGACGTCTTGCAATGCTATTTTATTTTTTTGCTTTGGACTAATTAACTGCCAGTCCCCCAGGGTGTCATCAGCTCATTGGCAACATACCTTTCTGAAAATCTCAGATGATCAATTTTGAAATTATTAAGAAACTCAAGTTCCAACTCCCTCCGTTAAAGTCACCTTGTGTGGAAATTCTTTTTAGGTCCTTTTGGAAAAAATATAGCTCCTTAAATATTCATACCATTGACATTGAAAAACTTATTTGTATTTCTTAGGTACCTACTGGTAGTTGTTTTAGCACAATGCAGGATTAAGTATTAGTCGCTATCTTAGTGTTCTGTGAAGGATTGGTTATCAAGGTTACGAAACATACCGGTACCTGTTTTCTTGTTTGCTTGTTAGAAATCTGTTTGCCATGTTTATTTTAAAACTATACACAGCTTGATATATATATATATTCCCTCCCATGACTTTTATTTTTAGAAGTTGTAATAAGGTCCCTATTTTTAGATGCGTTGACATATATGATTATAAACCAATCTTCGTTCTTTTTATATTGAAACATTTAATCACTATAAATATGTCTTTCTTAATATGGCATTTCATGGTGTTAATTTGAAAAATCAAATTCCTTTTGTTACAATAAACGTATTTACACTTTTGGTATTTAGCTGAATTTGCCTCTGAATGACATTTAGATCACCTCCGAATAACCTTCTGACGTCAAGCAACAATCTCTTTTTAATAATGACGTCAATTATTTTGATTTGTTATGTCAAAATTTACGGGAACCTGTGTGATTTTATGTAATGGCGGACAAATTTGCATACAAGTGTAAATACGTCTATTCATTCAATGATGTAAACACATCACACGCAATATCACACGTCTGCCTACTTGATCATAACATGAAGTCCCTCTTGATCAGATGTCTTCTGACGTATTCAGGTGTTAAACCTCCCTGCCTTTCTATGTCTCTGTAAGACATACTAAATGCTTTAAACTTGCCATGTGTACATAGCAATGAATATGCATTATTTGAAATGACCAAAACAAATATCTTTGTGAGAGTTCCATCAGTGATGTAAATGAGTTCCATCAATGAGGTCAATATCACACCTCTGCCTGTTGACCATTGCATGAGCTAAGACCAATGTAGATAGAATATAATCATCTTAGAATAATTAAATACTGTAGTTAAAATTACATCCTACTTAGTATATAAGTCATTAGCAAAATCATCTCATTTCTAATACTTTTGTACATCGGGATAGTTGATATACTTTTGTACACCTGGATAGATAATATACTCTGTACATTTGGATAGTTGATATACTTTTGTACACCTGGATAGATGATATACTCTGTACATTTGGATAGTTGATATACTTTTGTACACCTGGATAAATGATACACTCTGTACATTTGGATAGTTGATATACTCAATGATAGTTGACATACTTTTATACACCTAGACAGTTGATATACTTTTATACACCTAGACAGTTGATATACTTTTATATACCTAGACAGTTGATATACTTTTATACACCTGGATAGTGGACAGCTGATATACTTTTATACACCTAAACAGTTGACATACTTTTATATACCTAGACAGTTGATATACTTTTATACACCTGGATAGCTGGTATACTTTTACACACCTAGACAGTTGATATACTTTTATACACCTGGATAGTGGACAGCTGATATACTTTTATACACCTAGACAGTTGATATACTTTTATACACCTAGACAGTTGATATACTTTTATACACCTAGACAGTTGATATACTTTTATACACCTAGACAGTTGATATACTTTTATACACCTAAACAGTTGACATACTTTTATATACCTAGACAGTTGATATACTTTTATACACCTGGATAGCTGGTATACTTTTACACACCTAGACAGTTGATATACTTTTATACACCTAGACAGTTGATATACTTTTATACACATAGACAGTTGATATACTTTTATACACCTAGACAGTTGATATACTTTTATACACCTGGACAGCTGATATACTTTTATACACCTAGACAGTTGATATACTTTTATACACCTGGACAGTTGATATACTTTTGTACACCTAGAAAGCTGGTATATTATTGTACATCTGGATAGTTGATTTAGTTTTATACACCTGGACAGTTGATATACTTTTATACAGTTTAAATAATTGGATATCTTCAGCCTGAAGCATAAAGATAAGCAACAAATATGGTGAGTTTACAGAATTTTGTACTTGATTTTTCAGGGAAGCAGAAAATATACTTATTTTTTCAGTCAATTATTTAAACTAAATGGATGGGGGTGGTGAATATTTTTTGTCAGTCCATGTCACAGTCATTTTATATTATTAATTAGGTACAATATCTGACTTACTATAACTAAAGAGTTATCTTCCAGGAATTTTTTTAAAGGAGAGCACGGGTGGGTTGGGATATAAAAGTGATGGTCATAATATGTTATCTATTTGATACAACAGCTCACTTGCTAGTTAAACTTTAGAGTTATATGTCAGGACTTTTTATGATTTTTCTCATGTTTTATTATGGCTTCAAAAATAAATGATATATTTACAAATATCACTAAGTTGATGACAAGGTTTTAACATATACATTGTAAAGTCATTCAATTTTAATGGTAGTCTTTCTAGTCTAAATTATTAACACTAACTTATTTGTCTCTCATGGACACCTTGTTTTTTTTGTGAATGGCTGTATTAAGTTATCATATCTGTGAAGAATCGGTTATCAAGATTACGAAACAAACCTGTTACATGTATTAACATTTGTTTGCACAAATACCATTTGACAATTTTATGTTAAAACAATAAACTGCAGGATATTATTACGCCCCTCTGTGAATCCTATTTTTGGCTGCTTTAACATTCAAAAATTAAACATTCAGTCACTGTAAATAAGGCCTTATTTAAGATGACATTTCATGGTGTTAATTTGAAAAATCATATACCTTTATTACAGTTCATTCAATGATGTAAACACATCACCTGCAATGACACACCTCTGCCTGCTTGACCAATGCATGAGCTAAGACCAATGTAGATAGTGTATATCCACCTTTGAATATAAATACTGTAGATCGTCAGCAAAATCATCTCATTTCTAATACTTATGTACACCTGGACAGTTCATATATCACTGTGCATCTGGTCAGCTGATATACCCTTACATCTGGATAGCAAATATACTTTTGTACATCTGGATAGCAAATATACTTTTGTACATCTGGATAGCAAATATACTTTTGTACATTTGGATAGCAAATATACTTTTGTACATCTGGATAGCAAATATACTTTTGTACATCTGGATAGCAAATATTCTTTTGTACATCTGGATAGCAAATATACTTTTGTACATCTGGATAGCAAATATACTTTTGCACATTTGGATAGCAGATATTCTTTTGTACATTTGGAAAGGAGATATACTTATGTACATTTGGACAATTTTTATTATGAAAGTGGAACCTATTTATATAACTGAATATCCTCAGCCTGCAGCATAAAGATAACCTTTTGACCTCAAGTGACAATAGTGGTGAGTGTGTAGAATTTTTAAAAAGACTTGATTTTTTCAGAGATGGAAAATAAAAAATGAGTACAGCTGATATATGTTTGTACATCTGGATATACTTTTGTACATCTGGATAACTTATGTATACTTTTGTACATCTGGATAGTTGTATACATTTGTACAACTGGATAGATGGTATATATTTGTACATCTGGATAGTTGGTATACATTTGTACAACTGGAGAGTTGGTATATATTTGTACATCTGGATAGTTGGTATACATTTGTACATCTTGAGAGTTGGTATATATTTGTACAACTGGAGAGTTGGTATACATTTGTACAACTGGATAGTTGGTATACATTTGTACAACTGGAGAGTTGGTATACATTTGTACAACTGGAGAGTTGGTATACATTTGTACAACTGGATAGTTGGTATACATTTGTACAACTGGAGAGTTGGTATACATTTGTACATCTGGAGAGTTGGTATACATTTGTACAACTGGAGAGTTGGTATACATTTGTACATCTGGATAGTTGGTATACATTTGTACAACTGGAGAGTTGGTATACATTTGTACATCTGGAGAGTTGGTATACATTTGTACAACTGGAGAGTTGGTATACATTTGTACATCTGGATAGTTGGTATACATTTGTACATCTGGATAGTTGGTATACATTTGTACATCTGGATAGTTGGTATACATTTGTACAACTGGAGAGTTGGTATACATTTGTACATCTGGATAGTTGGTATACATTTGTACATCTGGATAGTTGGTATACATTTGTACATCTGGAGAGTTGGTATACATGTGTACAACTGGAGAGTTGATATACATTTGTACATCTGGAGAGTTGGTATACATTTGTACAACTGGAGAGTTGGTATACATTTGTACAACTGGAGAGTTGGTATACATTTGTACATCTGGAGAGTTGGTATACATTTGTACATCTGGATAGTTGGTATACATTTGTACAACTTGAGAGTTGGTATACATTTGTACATCTGGATAGTTGGTATACATTTGTACAACTGGAGAGTTGGTATACATTTGTACATCTGGATAGTTGGTATACATTTGTACAACTGGAGAGTTGGTATACATTTGTACATCTGGGTAGTTGGTATACATTTGTACAACTGGAGAGTTGGTATACATTTGTACAACTGGAGAGTTGGTATACATTTGTACATCTGGATAGTTGGTATACATTTGTACAACTGGAGAGTTGGTATACATTTGTACATCTGGATAGTTGGTATACATTTGTACATCTGGATAGTTGGTATACATTTGTACAACTGGATAGTTGGTATATATTTGTACATTCCAGTAGTTGGTATAATTTTGTATGATTGTTTATCTGAATAATTGATATACTTTTGTACTTTGTATATGTATCTGGATAGCTAATATACTTTTGTATATCTGGATAACGTAAATACATTTGTTTTTATTCTGAAATTTAGACCTGTTGATATAACTGACATCCTCTGCCTGCAGCATAAACTGTTGACCTCAAGTGACAATGATTGTGAGTGTATATATGGTATAGCATGTAGGATGTCTTTCAGAGATGCACACAATAATACTTTTTATCCACTCAACCATTAAGACTGGGAGGGGTTATAATGTTCATCAGTCCAATGCCTCAGTCATAGCATGTTAATTAATGAAGAATCCAAATTTCTAGGCTTAATGTTGTACCATCCACATCTGACAATGTTTTGTATTACATTCAGATCACTAGATTTAGTATCAAACTCCTTTTTGAGTGATCTATGCAGGATTGGTCAATAAGGTTAAAGGATTTACTTAGAGTTTCTTGTGTAGAGTGTAGTTTTAACTGTAGTGCTTCTGATTGTTAACATTGTACCACATGAGTAGTCTAATCTTGAAATTTTAAGATTGTTCTAAAAGCAATATTTTGTGAAATGAATATTGTTATATGTAACTAAATTTTGGGCTGACATTATTTTGGCTGATTTAATGTGGCCCCTCTTATCCGCTATTGGCAGAGGCATTGTACTAATAAATCTCTATTAAACATGGCAAATTACATAAATTTTAAGTTTTGTTTTTATGTGGACAAATCTGAACATTTTTGCTTAAGTGTTTCTACAAAATTAGTACAAAACAACTTTATAAGAATTGGCAGATTAATTGATATCCATATTAGGTATATTTTTTTTGTAATTAAAATTAATAGAGAAAATTTTTCAATTTAGCTTGTGTGTAATTTGAGCGTAATTACACAGTATAATGTTTCCCTGTAACATGTGATCAGACGGCCATTATCTAGCCTTATCTTTACAGTTTATTGATTCCTCAGTCACGGCTTACGTTCTACTTCATTAGATCCTATAGACCTCCTTTGTTTCGTTATAGCTACTGAGACATGTTGAGCGAACGTGACATTTGATAACAGCTTGCTTCGATATATTTACCGATTTTTTTTTTTCACAACGGTTTGTTGAAGTTTAGCGAATATATATTTATGGTATTTTGGTTAAACAGAAATATTACAATAGAAAATTTATATAATGCTGTAAAATATTTTTTTTTAATAAATGTACTGCTAAAAAACCCAATCATAAATGCAATAAAAACATTTGAACAAAAACTGTTTGCAATTATTTAAATAATCTGACATTGGATTTTTAAAATGATTTGCTTGATAAGACCTGTTTTGATACAAATTAACTTAAAAATCAAGCTAATATGTCTGTTCTTTTATTTGTGAGATGTGTGGAAATAAAGAGAAAAAATTATACATTTTTTCTTTTTATCAGAAATATTATCTATAGGAGGAATGGTAGTGTTATGGTTGAATTGAATCAACAAAGGAACTGTAAACACCAAGTAAATAAACAGTAAGAGGTTTTATTAACTGAAGAGCAGGTTGTCAAAGCTTATAAACAGATTACAGTAAGACTCCTGATTGTAAAATTGATTCTATTTGTCATATAGATTGGTGTTAAAGACTGCCTATTGTCAGACAAGCTAATTATCAAGTTCCATCTTAGGTAATCCCTGATAAATCACCTGTAATTTGTCACATCTGATTGACTCTGCAGGTGGGTCAGGTGTGTCAACACTTTTTATCAGCAGTTGTATAATTGTCTCCCTTGGTTGATTACACTGATGTCAAATTTATTATCATATGGCATTTGTTGATTTAATGGTAAGGTGTATTTTTATCTGTTAATTTTTTAACTTACATGTTATATAAAGACAAATTTGCTAAACTCACTTATTCATTAATTTGCATCGAAAACTAAAAATTAATTGGGTTCCAACAAAACTGCAAAAATAATCTCAAAATTTTAAATTAATATTGATAGATTTTCAAATTAATTATAGGTCTTTAAATAGTTCTACATACTTTAAGAAGATGCTAAATAAATATTCTTGCTTTATTTTGATACAATTGTATCAACATTTTGTATTTTTGCATTAAAAAAGAAATAACAGAGGACTAAGTTCAGCATTTTATACTCGAATGTTTTTATGAAAGTGTAGAGTTAAATTAATGTTTTCCTTTAAGAAGGATTTTTTGGAAGTATCAAAATGGAAAACTTCTTGACACAAATAAATTTTCAGTCCTCTGACATCATCTCTTCAATTTCAGGAATGACATCATAAATATTTGAATTTTAAATAAAATGATTTTTTCAGTTTATCATTTATAGATATTAAGATATACTTAAACTTGGAGAGAGTCTATAACACCTCATTTGAACAATCTCATAGAAAGTTCAATGATGGTTTATAGTTTAAATAATGACCATATTTGTAATGGTTATGAAACAAGGTCTTCACTTTTATATGAATAATTAAAACAATACTAAAAGGGGATTGGAGGGAGGGGTGACTGTCAGTGAGACAGCAATCCAACAATAAGCCAAAGTTTTCTTTTTCTGCAACTTTTTATTCATATATATATGAACAATTTTTCATTTGGTGCAGCAAGAAAAAGTAAACCAAGTTCTTTTGACTTCTTGATACTTTTTAATCAAAGGAAATACAAGTTCATTGTATGTTTTCAGTTTAAGGGGTATATGCAATATCACCAGTCACCCACGAATTGCAACCATTAAATCCACATAATTTATAATTTGCATTTAATTTTAAAGCCTTTTTACGCTCATAATAATAAGGATTATGCCAACCATGAAGGTCTCATATCACCTTGATAAAAATGTTTTTTTTATTTAGGTTTTTGTCATTGAATTTTTATAATGAAATTTTATATTAAACCTTTAATACTTTTAAATCTAGATAAAGATTTTATTATGTGAAGTCAAAAAAAGAATAAACTGCCACAATTATAGAATAAAAAGCTTAAAATTCAACCACAAATTGAACACTAAAAACACATTAATATCTGAGTGATAAAAAATGAAGGATGTGCCTTAATGAAAACATTTTTTAAGTGACAGGATCGATTAACAAGGAAAAGGGATAATTGTTCCAAAACAAAATGTTCCGCTATAATGCATTTGACTAAAGATCTCTTCAACCGCTTCATAGAACATAGCGGGTCTTTTATTTACCAATTCAATACCCGGTACCATGTACTGTAGGGGTATTTAATACCGTGGTATTTAACTCAAATAAAGGATTTTGCATGCAATATTAAGAATCGTCAAAGCGTGACTTTTTCTAATAAGGCAGGAAATAACTTCATTTAACAAACAAACATCAACTATTTACATTTTTGTTGGAGTAATACTGTGAGGCAATTTGTCGTAGGTTTAGGTTACAATACTAATGGATTCAATCGTAGTAGGGAGTTTCATCGGATGCTGACCTATCTATAGTGAAAGGTAATAGCCTTTACATACTTGCTTTCATTTTACTGGTGCTGCTGTGAAAGTGTTGACAGTTATTCCTTTGTAAAGTTTTATAAAAAAAAAAAAAAACTTGGATTTTATGAGAGTTCTTTTAAATTGAAGTTATATAATAGAAATTTCATGTTTCATGTATCTTATATAAAGTTGACAATAATAGTACTTCTGTATAACTATAAATTGCATTGGAAATAAATGGTAAAATTAAGTTAAAATTAAAAATGAAAGAATGGAAACATGTGGAAATTGTATATTTTGATTACATTTGCATATATTGGATTTAACTTTTAGTTGGGATTTAGACAGCAACCCTGTAACTGCAATTGCATTCCTTAAAAAATGTTTTTTTTTGGTTTTTTTTTTTTCAAACTGCTGGATTTGTTGCAAAATCGTCTATATTTTGCTTTTCCTTAATTCAACAGATCTGTGTTGATAGAGTTATCTCCCATAATTAAATTGCAGGTTATTTAAAATTTAAAAAAGAATCTTTGATTAAGGGTATTTATGTATAGCAATGAGCAAACATTTATTTTAAACAGATGTTGGTTGTTCTTGACCTGATTTTTATGGTTCGTCAACTGTTTTTTAAAAACTAGATTTTCTTACTGGCTAATAAGAATCATAAAATTTTGGACACTTACAGAACAACATATCAGAAAGTGCTAGAGGTGAAAACAGTCAGTTAGAAAGGGTTGTTAAAAGAGTCAGTAAGAAAGGGTTGTTAAAAGAGTCAGTTAGAAAGGGCTAGAGTTTGAAAAAGTCAGTTTAAAAGCGTTAAGGGTAAAAAAAGTCACTTAGAAAGGGCTAGAGGTGAAACAAGACAGTAAGAGTGACTAAAGGTGAAAAGTCCTCGATTGAGCTAAAGGTGCAAAAAAACAAAAATCATTTATATTCCTTATATTGCACTCTGTAGGGTGTGAAACTCTTTATGTTTGCCTGTCTGTGTATATATGTATAGTTCATGCTTACCATTGAGAAAATTTGCAATTATCGGTCAATAACTGTATATGTATTGTTTTGAACAAATGTATCATGTTCAGAAGTGGTAATAACTAGACCGGAAAAGGTTTAATTTCAAAAAGTTGTTTTGCATAGGGAATTTTTCCTAAGACAACAATATGGATATACTCATCTGATATAAGAAAATAAATAGAAATACCCAAGATATTTCCATAAGTCGCACAGTCTTTGCCCTCATCCTACAGGCCATTAGAATTGTTTAAAATCTGCTTTGGGCCTGTAGATTGAATAGTTTATCATGAAGATTGCTTTCAGGTAATGCTAGTGAAAGTTTTTGGAAATATCACTAGACTTGCAGTGCATAGACATAAGTGGTAGTTACTTCATGATTTTAATGCCCAGCCTACATTATACTATCTGGTCTATGGACTGATATAAGTGGTCGTTACTTCATGATTTTAATGCCCAGCCTACATTATACTATCTGGTCTATGGACTGATATAAGTGGTCGTTACTTCATGATTTTAATGCCTAGCCTACATTATACTATCTGGTCTATGGACTGATATAAGTGGTCCTTACTTCATGATTTTAATGCCCAGCCTACATTATACTATCTGGTCTATGGACTGATATAAGTGGTCGTTACTTCATGATTTTAATGCCTAGCCTACATTATACTATCTGGTCTATGGACTGACATAAGTGGTCGTTACTTCATGATTTTAACGCCCAGCCTACATTATACTATCTGGTCTATGGACTGACATAAGTGGTCGTTACTTCATGATTTTAACGCCCAGCCTACATTATACTATCTGGTCTATGGACTGACATAAGTGGTCGTTACTTCATGATTTTAATGCCCAGCCTACATTATACTATCTGGTCTGTGGACTGATGATTAGTCTGTCTGTTCATCCATCCGAATCAGGTTAATGTATTTAATCAAATTTGTTTACCAGGAAGTGGAGGTCCCATCAACTGGAAATTTTGTAAATAAGTCCATTATAATGTAAAGTTTAAAAAAAAAAATCCAAATTAAGTTTTGCCCTTGGTTTTTTTCGGTTCACTGATCTTATAAATGGGAAACCAGTTCATCCTCAGGTTAAAGTGTTTCATTAAAGTCATTAACCATGAAGTTCACAGGGGTCACATCAACTTGAAACATAGTAACATGTTCATTATCACGGTTCACTGAAAATGGAATTTTGATAGCGTGAAGTCAGTACATACAAGTTAAAGTTTTGTTAACTGTATGCCTAAGGATGAATGGATGATGATGTTTTACCAGAAGAAACAACTTAACATTTGCCAGCTGAGAAAAGAAACTGAATTACAGTTAGAATATCTTCAGTGTATTTTTTGGTAAGTATTTTTAAATTAGATTTAAATGTAGATGTACTGATATACCTATAGTTGTAAACATAACCTTAAGTGATATAAAATTTATAAAATATACTGGTAAAATTACAACTTGTATTATGGCTTTGTCATTACAGTAACTGTTTTGTAAGCTAGCTGTTAAAGAGTTTTTTTTAGTTTATACCAGTGAAATGAAATGTTTATACAAACAGAAAATGATGAAAATTTTAATTCTTTTGGGTCTAAAATATGAAGCAGGATGAAGTACAAATTATTAAACTAATATGTTGTTGTAATTATACCGGTACTTTTTGAGAGAAAAATTAAGCAAACCAAATATTATTTGCGATCAGTTCATGAAGAGATTGATTGATTGTTGGTTGCTTAACGTCCAGTGGCAAATATTTCATGCATATTCAGGACGAGTTCATGAAGAGAAATACATGTAGTCAGTTGAGTATAAAGTATTTGGAAACCAGAAATAAAATAAGGAGATGTAAGTGGTATGATATCAACTTTTCACCTTAGTCTAAATGTAAGCAACTATAAGTCGCAATACAACCTCAAAATTTAGTAAAACTACTTATGTAATTTTGTTAAAACTTATTTTTTCCGTAAAAAAAAACCCAGAAATTATGTGAATCATCTTTTTGTGCTAGAAAAACATTAAAATCATTGATCCATGAAACATAAACAAACTTTACATTGTACTAATAACATGACCAGGGATTGTACAAAAAAGTTACCTTTATTTCATTAGAATTGATAACCTATTTTAATTATTTACCTGCATAAATACACAGGCCAATTTTTACATTAGAAGAAGGGTCAACATCAAAAGACCTACAGGTGGATCAACATTTCCCCAATTATGAATTTTGGTCAAGTTTTGATATGCAAACAGATGCACTTCCTTTAATTCCTGTTGTAAAGTTATGCCTCACAAGCTTCATTTGCTTTTCTTGCATCAGTTTTCATTTTTTGTTTCTGTGCCTCACAAAAAAATGTGCAAATGGAGGGAGCCCTTGCTGGCATGTCAGTTATCTGGTTTTCAATGTAATTCAGGCATGTGATTGCAGTTTTTGTGAAGAATTTTTATAGGATTTTATTCTAGTTAAATGTAATTGTCAACTGACTTTATCTGAATCTCTCTGATATTCAATAGAGACATCAAAACACTCAGTCATGAAATTTAACTATTGTTAACAAAATCTGTACTATTTGTGAATTTTCATGGTCAGTGACTTCTCAGAATTTTAAATAAAAATCATTATAATCATACTGTCATGATCATGTATCTTGAAAAACCCACTATATTTTATTTTTTTACCTTTTCAGAAGTCTCAGCATGACAGATAACATAGGAAATGAAGACGCTTACACATACGATGGCCACGTTTACAAATGTTTTAGATGTGGGAAAACTTATAATAGAAAATCATTCCTACAAAACCATCAATGTCACATTTGTCCTCTTTGTGATAAGTTGTTTGTGTCTTCACAGAACCTAAAATCACATAGCTGTGCCATGACTTCATGTGATGACTGCAAAAGGAGCTTCAAATCAACAAAAACTCTTTCCAATCATAAATGCACATATTGCAAGCATTGTTCTACAGTCTTTAGTTCTTTTCAAAAATTGAATCAACATTTACAGCATTATAAGGTTTCTATAGATGCAACTGAACCAGAGAAGAAACAGCAAGCCGAAAAAAGAAAAACTAAATCACTAAAAACAAATATGTGCAGTATAGGTGTTGAAATGAAAGCAGCAGAAAGTGACTGGCAGTTGGATGGAAATATAGTCAAGATAAAGGAAGAAACTCTGAGTGATACTAATGAACAAGATGGGCTAAATATGACAAATGTAAAAATAAATAAAGATATTTCTTATAGGACACCATGCCCCTGCTTCCACTATCACATTTAAAATGTGTGTCAAAAATATGGCTTTTGAACCACACAGCAAGTAGAGCAAGTGGTCTATGTTGTCCTATGGTCTGATATTAAAATCGTATTAAAAAAAATCTTTGAGAGATTATTGTTTTTTTAACAAACTTGGTACTGACTGCTCCACAGAATTGCCAGTACAATACTATTTGGTTGAAAAAAAAAATGTTGATACTTTTTTTAGCTTACCTGTCCCTTTAGGAGTTATTGCCCTTTAGAGCCTCTAGTTTTATTTTCTAATGATATATATACACAGGAACAATTGTTTTTGCAGGAAATTTTCCATATTTTTCAACTAAGTATGGAAAATAACCAGATGTGCTTAAATCCAGAGACAACAAAAATGACAGATTTGACAACTTAGTGATCATTTGAAATTTAGATTTTTGGACGACTGATCAGAATCATAAGTATCAAGATAAGGTCCTGAGTTATTTCTAATCCCAAAATTTTGATACTAAGAAATTTGCAAATCTTTAAATTTATTCTTTCTTTTTTTTCAGTTTAAGCACAGACTAGCATGTGAATTCAAGATGGCAACTGACATTCTTAATGTTCAAGTCAAGAAAGAGTCCATGGAGCCTCCTTCTGAGGACAAAGTTGAAGAGACTGCACCAGATATAGCTCAGATTGTTGACAAAGAAAACATAGGAGGGACCAACTCTTGTGACAATGACACAGTGACCTCTAACAACAATACTGAAGATAAAAATGGTGATAAACCTGGCACTCCAATCATGGTTATTTCTCCTGAGGGAGGAAATACAGCAGAACAACTTCAGAGAATGATACAACAGCAGTACCTCGTTAACCTGTTACAGTTCCAACAATCCATGTTGCAGGTATGCTTTAATCCATTTCTAATATAATGTGGATTTATTATTATTCATGGAATAGCTAATTTCGTGGATAAAGGTGTAACATGAATGTAAGGGTTCAAAGAAATGCAAATTTGAGATAAACTTGTGTGCAAAATTTGTAAATACTGGGAAAACATATCAAACATCCATGAAAAATCTTATCTTTTCTCTATCCATCAAATTTGATACCGTCAAAATTGAAAGACTCCACAGTAATCCATTACAGGTATAATACATGTAAATTTGCCACTTATAAGTCTTATGCCATTACAGGTATAATACATGTAAATTTGTCACGTATAAGTCTTATGCATTCTGAATATTAATTTCAAAAGAGACACACAAATGCTGTGATTTATTTAATTGTTCTTAGAAATAGAAGTAAAACCTATGAAATGAAATCTTTGCTTGATCCATCCAGGGATGCATTTGTTTAATCTGTATATGTTTGAGTCAGTTAGATTTGTGTTCAGGTTAATATTTCTTTTTCTTATATCTTTATTAGCAGGGACAAGTCAATCAAGCTCCATCACTTCAAGTTCAACACCAAACTCTTTTGAATGCTTTGGACTTCACTGGAAAATCTGGAGAAACAAGTCCTGATTCCACTCAAAATGTTGCTGGTGCAGTAAAGGAAAGGAAACAGAATAGAAGCATAGAAGGAGAGATTGGGTCTGATAATGATAGTTTGGTGTTTGATGATGAAGTCTACAGCAATGGTGAGGAATTAACCGACAAACAAAAAAGTGAAAGAATAAGGCACTCAGGTTGGTTATTGGTCAATCAATATACCTTATCGCTATATGACAGCGTTACTGGATATAAAAAAAAGTTCCCGTAAAATTTTGACATCATAATCCAAAATATCTAAAGGTACAATGGAAAACTGATTTTGGTATGACGTGAAAAATTCAAGCGGATTAGATTCTTTGAGTCAAGCAGCACAGATTTCCAAATAGCAATAAGGTGTATATATCCAGTACAACCCAAATAAGTACAATGTTTAGAAATAAAAACATGGTGTAGTAAACTCTTTATAAATGATTCTCAAACATTCAAATATCCTGAACTGCCTACAGTCCTGCTACACTCTATGAGGAAACCCTTATTATATGATGATATATTGTTAAAATTCCCGAATATCTTAATCTGCTATCGAAATTGTTGAAAAGATATCTTTTTTATCCTCAATAAAATTCAAGTTGATGACCATACATACTCGTATGAAGTGAGTATTTGATTTAAGGTGGTACCTAACACTACAGGGAGATAACTCTATAAAAACAGCTAAATGTTTTAATTACGTTGTGTTGTTAAGGGAATATTAAGCTTCTCTGTGATAAAAATTAGTGTCTGTCAAACTGCTATATAACCAGTGTATTTTTTCTGACAAAATGGTTGGTTCAAAATTTTTATCTTTTTGTCAAAGGGTCAAAGTGAATACTTTGCCAAAATTTTATGAAAATTAAACGAGCCAAATTAATTTTAGTGAAAGTGTTGGGTACTACCTTAATGCAAATTTTCTGCTAGGGGCTAAATAAATTTGACTTAATTTTGATATTACAGAGGATATAGCAATATACCATATATGAAGATAAATGCAAATACACACCTACTTTGCAATATTCATGTAACATTATCGGTCAATCAAGCATCACTTATTATCAATACATTACTGATAATAATACTTTGTTTAAATCTAATATAAATAAATAACCATGCCAATACAGATGTATATTTTGAAAGGCATATTTTTTTCACATAGATTTCTAAATGACATTATTATTGTGTCTTCTCTTAAAGAAAGCATTCTTTTGACTTAAATTATTGTTAATACTTAGACCATATGAAAAAGATAGACTGTTCATAGAAGCATTATATACTGATACTAGTATGAAACTAATCTTGTATATAAACTTCATATTCATACATCTATAATGTATTCAGTGCATTGAATAAAAAAACAAAACCATTTGACCAAGTAGATACATATTTCATAACCATAGAACTTAGTAAAAAGTAGATAGGATATGTATGCCATAAGCACTGCTTTCAGATAGTCCAACGGTTCTAACCATTATCTTTTTGTTATACAGTTTTATGTCAATTGTGTGCAAAATTATATTTTATGATTGCTTAAAGTAAATAAAGGTACACTGTATAATAAATTAATGAATCAAGACTTGAGGAAAATTAAAGTTATTCATAAAAATAGATGTATAAGCACAGATGAGTTATTTTTGAACACATACACATTGATAAAACCAGATCATAAATGTTGAAATATGTTATATTTATACACCTTAAAATCTGAAAATGTATCAGCTGAAGATTTTGATTTTAAAAGTGAGAGTATTTTTATCACATGTAACACAGAGATATGCTGTAAATTAAAACTGTATGGACACAAGGTTCAAGGTCAAATCTCTCAGTCTGAAGTTTGTGTTTAAGAAGGTGCACTCTATGCCTATATGAAAAGTTTATACAGGTCCATATAACTTAAGAATATTTAATAAAAAAGGCTTATAGTGTCATACAAGCTGATGTATTACAAAAGATTTCTGTTAAATTTTAAATACAACTTCCATTTTATTTACAGTTGGAGGTCGGAACATCAATCAGTATGGCAGAGAATTTACAAATGGCCGTCCCTTACCAGATCATCTGCGAGTCCAAATTTTACAGCTTGCCCTTCAAGGCATACGACCTTGTGAGATCAGCAGACAACTGCAAGTGTCACATGGTTGTGTCAGTAAAATATTGAACAGGTAAAATACTTTGACAGATTGAACAAAAACATGATTAGAACATAGAGTAAAAACAATGCTATCAGAAATAAGTCTTAGGGAACTTTGGTATATTTCATACAGGTCTGGATATAAATTTACCTCCCTTTCTGAGGGGGGGGTAAGAGGGGTCCTGTTCCCGAAATCCCGGGCTTAAAAACACGATATCCTGAGGTCCCAATTTTAAATAAATCTAAATCCTGGGATCACGAAATTGGTAAAAAGAATTCCCAGATCCAGAAAGGGTCAATCCCAAAATCCCGAGCTTAAAAACACCCGATCCCGGAGTCCAGATAAAAGTCCTATCCCCCTCCTTTATGTACAAGCTAATCCTTAAAAAAATCAAATGCTCAATGCATCTCCAGACTTGTATACATTTACTTTTCTTCAATAGGTTTCCTTCAGTCATATTTAAGTTTTCCTTGACTTCATTTCATGAATGGATTTACTAACTGTTAGCTCTAAAATTTTGTGATAAGGTTAGATTGTCATTAAGTAGGGAAAAAAGATCAACTGTATTTTGTATATACAATCGTTTTAAAATGTGCATGTTATCACAGTAGTGACTACTGTGAAAGTACTTTAATTCGTGGGTATCAATTTTCGTGGTTTGAGCAATATTTACATGTTCGTGGGTTTTTAAATTCGTGGATTTGAGTTTTCAAAAAAAAAAAAAAAATAAGTGAAAAAATTAAAGTCTTTAGACACGCTGGATTGAAGGAAATTGCAAAGTAAACATTGAACCGTGTAAATCCTAGTGACAACATAAACCCAAGATAGAGTGATCAACAGATTAAAGACCATGCAAGGTGTAAATTAGGCCATAAACATGTCACCTAAAGAAAACAGCAACGTAAACAAATGTGATAAACGTGTCTTAAATTGTCAAATGATTTTTTTCATAATCAAGCCCAGCATGAAATTATAATTTCCCACGTGTACGAAAACTATGAGGATATAAAATGAACACTTTATCATACTAGCATATCAATACCGGAAATCTGACTTTCATCATCAAAAACATTTTTTATGAGAATTAAAAAATCAAAAGATGTACAGTTTAGGTTATTAAAGATTAAATGAGTATAATCTTGCATGAAGGTGTAGTTCTAGAGTGTGACTGCTATTATCGGTAAAGTATTTTCCGATTTGGCGTTATTCAATACATTCTTTAGATCATATCAGTAGTCAAACTTACATAAGGGTCTTTCTTGACTTTGTTTGGACAATGGTTATTTTATTTCGTTGGACACGTAAATTCGTGGATAAAGTCAACCACGAAAACCACGAAAATTGGTACCCCACGAATAAAAGTACTTTCACAGTAATTGAAACTGTTCAGCAGTTATGGCCCTTGAAAAGGAGAAAAATGATAAAATTGATGGTTTCATTATTATTTTAGTTCATAAAGAGGATCAAACTGTGATGGGAGGTAACTGCTTGTATCATTAATTTGATTTCATCAACTATTGATTAAGTTATAATTATTCTTATTATTCAGTGAGTTATCAACCTTGAGAAATAAATAGTAATATATTCCATGAACATAAACTTTTTACTTGTTGTAACATCCTGTTTTTTAAGCTTCACGTTTATTCAGGCATGTCAGTGATATGGGATATTTAGTCTTCTAGTTATTAAGATTTATTGGGAATATGAACATTACACTTTGAAGGGATTTTCCTTCTTTTTTTTTAATATAAAATAACTTATTTTGGAGAATACTTTAGGTATTTTTAGGATATGCAATATTGTTTTAAAATATTAGCCATGCTTATAATTGAACAGTCTATGAATATGATATATTTGTTTTCATTCTTTCTCAACAACAAACATTTGTCCTTCTTACTCAGATTTTCTGCATTAAGTTAGACTGCTGGAAGTTTCATTCTGATATTTTGAATGACCAAAGAAGTTATGGCCCTTTGAAATAGAAATTCTATGAAAAATAACATTGTTAGCAATTTCATGATCTCATTCCTTAAATGATATTTCTGAAGAATTTAAAAAAGTTTTTTTTTAGATAACTTCTTAATTGCCTTTGAACAGCTTAAATATGAGCATCACAGGGGACCTTGCAACACTGTTCTTTCAAATTTGCTAAAAGATTCCATATTTATAGTCTTGTCTGCAGTAAAATTTATCATTGATGCATCTTATTTACATATTTCTCACATAAGTTAAACTTTTATGGGAATTGAGTATGTTGATATGCTTTGATGAATGTTTAAAATTAAAAACAGTATTTGAAGGGTTATAAAATAAATTAAAGATTATTTTGACACCTAAAATTGCTGTTAATATATTTGAATGATAACTGACTTTTATGGGTTATGATAAGGAGGTGTAATTTAAATGATAACTGATAATTTACATTTATATAAGAAACAAACATGGAAAAAAAAATATTAATTGATTTCTGAAAATTGAGAAATTCATGTGATAAAAAATAATCTTTTCAGTAAAAGCAATGTAAGTGCTAATAAAGGAATAAAATTTTGTGAAGGTTATTAAGACCAATGTTATTTTCAGAAAATCTTGAATCATAGGAAAATTTATCGGTTTTAAAGAGTCAATTTCTTCCTGTTCTTGGATGGGACATAAATATTCTTAGTATTTTTTTGTAATCTTTTTAAGTAATTATTTGCTCCGTTAGATCCTTTGAGTTCATACTTTATATATGTATGCAGAGCGTTGTTAAATCTCCAAATTGTGGTGTCACGGTATTTAAAGCACAGTCAGTGATCTTTTGTTGTTATTGTACTGTCAAGAATGACCTATTCAAGCGTGGTTCGTTGAACTTCTTTGGTTGACATAAATTTTCCAATGATTAAATTTAGAATTACAAATAGCTCTGTGTTAGCCCTCTTTATGACTTTCGTGTAATTTCGTCACAGTCTGACAAATCACTTAAGCAGAACCACAATAGTAGATTGACGTTTGTTTGGTTTTTAGTAAAGTGCAAAGTGTCTTTTTATTTGAATAACTATAATTTGATAGATTTAGATTTGTTATGAGGGTAATAAAAACGTCTTTATGATGTAAAAATATATAACATTCTACCCTTATGTATGAATTAAATATTTAAATAAAATATGATACAGAATAAAATTTATTTAATGCTAAACGGGTATAATGATTATGTGATGTGGTATTATACCCAATGAAGACAACTGATATTTAAGGTTAGAAGGACAAAGATGTGAACAAATGTGACCTTCAACAATGAGCAAAACACTTTCTATATAGTAAGCTATAAAAAGGTTTGAAATATAAGAGAATGACTGAGGTAGGATATTAAAACAGGCTGACCGTGCAAGTGCTATTTAGCCAGTCACGATCGTTAAAAACTTCCATCATCATTTTAAAATAGTATACGGAGATTCTATGAAGAAATTTGAAGTGTATCACTTGCATTGATTCTTTAAAGGGAAAATCTGCTTAATATTGTTATTCTTATTGTGAACTCTAGATGAAGAGTAGCAATCAGATAAGAATGGTTGTATATAAATTATCAAATGTAATTAATGTTTTGCTGATTTGAATATTTTGATTCTTCTTCTGAATTCATTGAAATATGAAATTTTTCTACATCTATGAATTAAAATCTAAAGAATATACAAAGTATATTACATTTGCTGCAATGAAATATTATCTTTTCCTGTATTAAATAAAAAAATATTTATTACTGTGCTGTAATTTTATTCCTCTGATGTCATACTACAATATGTGTTGTCATTGACTTGCATCAAAAGGAAAGTTTGAATACCTTTAGATTGCATTACATCAAGATTTTTTTTGTAGGTACAGAAAGACGGGAAGTATAAATCCAGGTCAAATAGGTGGCAGTAAACCTAAGGTTACAACTCCTGATGTTGTCAGTCGTGTACGGCAGTATAAGATGGAAAATCCACAGATGTTTGCATGGGAAATAAGACAAAAGTAATTTTTAAAGATGAATTTTAATAGTTTTATGTAGAAACAGGAGATTAGGATCTCATTATACTCTTCAATCTGAAAAAAAATGACATCTTTGAAATGGTATGGTCAGATCATATGTTATTGTCTGTCATATGAGTTTGTACTATGCATGCTTTTTCAAATGACATCACTATGCCTTCTTAAAAGCACAAAAACCCATGATACGAGGATAAGTGCAGAAGTGAGAACTGCAAAATCAGAGCGTTTGAAACAATGACATTTTATATTTTGTGATTGGAAATGCACTTAATTCCTAAATTTAAATTTTAACATCGACTATAACTTTGGAAGTGGCTTTTCTTTTGATCAAAAGTCCTATTATACAATTACCTCCATTTTGATATTTTTAGGAATTTCTTTTTAATAATATGCAGTTGAAACCTGATACTTTTTATTGGATAAGTTTTACATTCAAACCAAAATTTTAACAGTTGATGAATCAATGCCCAGAATTTAGTTATCTTTTCTAAAATATATGACAAGACAAGAGTAAATTGATATGAAATAAGAAAAGTATGTGCAACAAAGACGGTCAGAATAAAAAGAGATGTACATCTTTACTGTGACAAATTATTTTTATGCTGCATGTTATCAGAATATATAAATGTTTTACGGTTGTTTAGTAATCTAAAATCATCACATGATACAAGGAAGAATATTTGAAATGAACTGGTTACTAGGAGACCATTATTGTTAACAATAATCATAAAAGTACAGTAATTTGTAGAAAAAGAAAGATGCAGTGAAAACATAATGTCGGGACAAATATGACACTGAGGCTTACATTGGCCCCTGCCGTTTTAATACATCAGCGACTTAACACTTCCGATAGCTAAATGACAAGAAACGGATGAGCAAAGCAGGTGCTCAAATTTCTAACGTTGATGTTCGCAAGTGTGACACGTCATTGAAGAAATGAATTAAATAAAGGAGAACCCTTGAGCAGCTCGTGACAGTAATCAATATAGAATTTTCTGTTCCAGTGGAGAAAGTCGTTTAAAATGTCTTTAACCATATTGATTATCCAAGCTTCCTGCATATGGTCCGTCACAAGCATATTCAATACCCATGATGATAAGGACAAAAGATCGCTCAGGCGTAACTAAACAGTCAAATTACAATAAGCCTTAATGATTTCCATTCCGGTAGATATATTGATAGTATGGAAAATATTACGTGGAATTTCTAATTTCTATTGAATATCTGACAGATTTTTAATCTACCGTGAATTATACGTTAGAGTTTTAAACGTTTCTGCACACACCCTATATCCTTTTAAAATTTATACAAGCTTTCAGTAGGTTTTTAATTGTTTTGGAACAATGCACAAATGCTTTTTGTTCCGTTTAAAATTCATGTCAGCTTTTATAGAAGCAGGAAGCATAATATGCTTTCACGGTCTGTGATCTTCCATTGTAGTGCATTAAAAAGATACTTTGTAATTTTTAAAGATTGGTTTTCAAAGGAAAAGTATTGAACCAATTTTACGTCCCTAGATAAAATCTTTATCCTATAAGGAGTATTGTGCAGAAACAATTTATCACTTTAAAAATGTCATAATCGGTGATCCAGAGACATTTTTGTGTCTACACTTTACTGGTTTTATATAATACAATCGCTGTTGATATTTGAAATGGAGGCGAAAAGCATGACCAATAATATCATGTTCCAAATTGAGTTTTTGCAACGCCTGACTACATCATCAATTTACGTCTCTTTCTGCATTATATGTTTTGTGATAACTTTCTGACAAGTTGCTACCAGTGGAATTTTCTAAAGACTTCTCTTGTGTTTGACTGTCATTGTAAAAGAAATAG
Organism: Mytilus galloprovincialis; assembly: GCA_037788925.1. Lineage (NCBI taxonomy): Eukaryota > Metazoa > Mollusca > Bivalvia > Mytilida > Mytilidae > Mytilus > Mytilus galloprovincialis. The sequence continues at coordinate 43,198,799 of CM075342.1, read as the reverse complement.
CACTACTTGCTAATTATTTCTTTCAGTTAAATATAAAGTTTCTTTTGCAGTGACAATATTCGTATTGATGTTTAGATAAAAAAAAAATATGAGTTATTAGATTTAAACTCTAAAATACTATGTTTAGGAACTGTTTTTTTACAGTTCCTATAGTTGTGTCAAAAATTTCTCTTTGATGTTACATTATCAATTAGTACATGTAATTTCACTAAAAATAAAGAATTATTGATAAGTTTGTAGAAAGCATCAATTTTGTTGATGTGCAGGGCAAACCTACCATTGATGCCCAGGGCAAACCTACCATTGATGCCCAGGGCAAACCTACCATTGATGTCCAGGGCAAACCTACCATTGATGCCCAGGGCAAACCTACCATTGATGCCCAGGGCAAACCTACCATTGATGCCCAGGGCAAACCTACCATTGATGCCCAGGGCAAATTACCATTGATTCCCAGGGCAAACCTACTATTGATGCCCAGGGCAAACCTACCATTGATGCCCAGGGCAAATTACCATTGATTCCAAGGGCAAACCTATTGTTGGTGTGCAGGCAAACCTATTCTTGATGGGCTAATTTAAAAAAACAACTACAAGCTATCAGTAGTCACACTATTCGTTTATCAATATAACTTGCATAATTTCAAAAGGTTTGAACAATTTGACAATTTTGGCAACAGAATACATGATAAATCATTCTATTCTTTAAGGATGTGTGTCCATTTATTTGTCAGTCTGTGTCCAATCATTTGTCGGTCTGTATACCTTTTGTGTCCATTCAATTGTCTGTATGCTCTCCTTTTGTGTCCATTCATTTATGGGTCTGCTCTCCTTTTGTGTCCATTCATTTGTAGTTTTGTTAACCTTTTGTGTCCATTCATTTGTCAGTCTATTCACAGTCTGTGTCCACTACTCCTCCTATATCATTTACTTCAATTCGATGAAACTTGTAGAAAATCTTCACTTTTCATTCTATTTGAGAGGTTTCAAAAGGCTAAACATGGACTCCACCTCATTTGTTTATGCAAAAGACTAAGTGGAGTGTTAGGAGATTTTATATTAAGTTAATGAGATCTTTTAACTCAGTAATATCATTAATATATGTATCTGTAATTATCACATTCCAAAAGTTATATTTTATTTCTGTATAAAATGCAATTTCTTTTACCTTGTACTGCATGTACTAACTCATTGATGTGGCATACACATTTTATGATAAGAATTTAAATGCTTATTTTTGGAAAATGACGCAGTCATTGTTCCATAACTGCCGACCTGAACTTCATTACATTGCTCTGCCTACCGCGCTTGGTTTCGTATTTTCTATTTTCCAAACAAACTGGTATCTGCTTGTGTTATCATTATGCATCATTGTGTAGTATTAAACCAGCCAGGACCCAGTTTACACTGGTTTTTGCTTGTATTCCACTACACTCGAACAAAGTGTTGTAGTTTGACGGGAACCAGTTTTGGAATTTGTAAACTACAAAACGTAATCGGTTATTGTTCATTCCGTTTTGGTGTTTCATACCGACTTATATGGTTTGAATAAGCTTAAGACCATTCAAACATTAATGTGATAGGTATATTAAAGATTGTTTTACAAAAGGATTGAACTGTTTTACTTTCAAAGTCGTACTATAGGGATATCTGTCATATACGGATTTCCACTCTCACCGGTTAATTTCTTCTTTTACACGTGCTTTGGAAACTTCCTGTTTAATCGCAAGTTTTAAAATTGTTTTTGAGTGAATTAAACTTATTTTAACAATCATGAAGCGTTCCAGGATCATTTTAAAGCAGTTTCTTCTTCTCTTTGATGATGGAAAATAGGTTTTCTCAAGAAAATACCGCAAACGATCGCAGAGGAATTGAAACGTACAAGTCAAGTCGGCACCTGGTTAAATTGGCATCTAGTCAAATCGGCACCTATTCGACGTCAATTCGGCATCCAATAATATTTGATATAATATTTTCTATTCAATTAATTAATTACTGTTACCAAGTACATAGTGAATATATTGTTGTGTATTTTGGTAAACCACGAAACGAAAGTGAATATGTAGTGTATAAAGGTAAACAACGAAGCCCTTACCAAAGCTGTTGTTTTAACAATTAGACAATTTGTGTAATTGTAAAAACAAGTCAATTATTAAAATAAAATGGAAAACTATGAGTCCCTTTCAATAAATCAAACTTTCATGCCAAATAATTAGCAAATTTAAGGTGTTTGTTTTTCAGTAAAGTTTAAACAGCATTAAACCAACAATCCTGTAAAATGCTCAACTGGTTAAAATAATGCAGAAAAATACACAATATCTCATGTATTAGTCCAAATAATTATGACGTCTGGCAAGGCTATTTTATTATTTTTCTGGGACGCCTTCCTACGACGTTCAGGTGCCAATTTAACTAGGTGCCAGTTTGACTAGAATTCTTTGACAAATGTTTGAAACTATCTGAGTTTCATTAGACCTTTGATAGCAGTAACAAAAAGATTATTTTCTTAATATTTTGTGGGAGAAGGGGGTTCAGACTGTGTGGCATCAGGTCTGTTTGTGCCCAATACATTTTCGCACCCTACACGTTCGCACATTCACACTCTACTCATTCACGCCCAATTTTAATTCAAATTCAAGTTGAATAATTGGAAAATTATGGTTGTTGTTTTAAATTGCTTGGGTGTAAATACTGAATGTATTTATAGCTTGGTATGAGTAAAACATTGAAGATTTTAAAGGAAAAAACACAAAAGATAATTGTTTTTAACAGCTTGGTCCCATTGATCTGAAACAACGAAACAATAAAACATAGAAACCAAAATATAGCAATCCACTAATATAACCAAAACATGATAAAATTTATTCAACACGCAGAAACAAACATAGTCATGATAGTCAGAATCTCACTTCATTTTGAAACAAGTCAATGAAACAAGTTATAGCAATACACTAACCAAAACATGATTAAGAGTTATTCAACACAAAATAAAACGTTGACAAAATACCACCAGGGGCGTAGCTGAGTTGAAATAAAGTGCAAGCATATATCAAAATTTTTTGAACCATTTTATGATGAAAATGATAAATACCCTATCTGTTTCTTACTATACCATATTTCAAGAAACGATAGTAACATCCTAGTGGGTTTCGTAATTTGGAAACCCGGGAACAGATAAGACACAAAATGACAAGCAAAAACTTTCAACATTGAAAACTAACTACAGATGAAAAACACGGACCCCGAAAAAATGTGGCGACCTCCGGTGCTCCGAAGGTAAGCAGGTCCTGCTTCTTGCAAGACACCCGTGGTGTTTCTCACGAGGGTCATTTTAAAATCAAATGAGAGGTTTCTACGACAACGGTAGAAGGTCATTTGTAACACAGATACCCTAGGTGAATCAATAGTCTTTTGGACGAAATGACAATGGGAATACGAAATCGAACGGCTACTTTTTAAGTCTTGACTTATAAGTAATGGAAATAAATCTAAGATGTTTTCAAGGTGATTTTATTGAGCCTGTATTGTAGTTGCAAGTACAGACACCGCCAGACACGATAATCCGGAAAGACTAAAGACTATCCGAAATTCAATTTCAGGATTTTTTTTTTTTTGAAAAACATGTGCAAGCAAATGATTTTTTGCGTAAAGGCAGCTACGCGCCTGACCACTTTATTTAGAAAGGATTATTATTATTTTTAGCAATACCTTATCCAAAACATAATTAAGATTTATTCAACACAAAAAAAAAATTGCTGTCTCACTTTATTTTGAGACAATGACAACAATTATACTTATAAGAAAACACTTGCTTACATAGTTGTTAAACACAAAACCAATTAAGATTGGGTGCGAACATGTAGGGTGTGAAAGTGAAAGGGGTGAAAATGAGTGGGCGCAAACGTGAATGGAAGCGAACGGACTCAGATTCAGACTATGTACCAGTGAGAAATATACAAGCCTTTCTACGGTATTTATTTGTACAATTCAGCTAGTCTTGACCTATTCATTTGTCTTAAAAAACCAGCCAGTTGTCACCTTCACTTCACACACACACACATATACGAATATAAATTATATGCTTACGATACATGTTGCATTGTTAAACTAATTACGGTATGTGAAAATCAAGACTTGCATAAAAACTATCCCAATATTAGAGACAGTGGCGTCATTTTTCTTCAGAGCTTTCAGCTCTTTGATTCTTAAATAGTATACAGTTCTAAAAGTGTTCTAAATGGCATACATTTTCAGCAGTATGATGCTGGGAGCTGTGTTTCAATCAAGACTTCTACACCCAATAAAATTTCAAATAGGAGCATTTGATTTTTAATTAAAGATCTGTTCCACATTCCACATCCACATGGTTGTCTGTGTGGATGAACATATAAGTTATTTTAATTTACTGTAATTATAGACCTTTATTCACAATTATTTATTTGTTTATTTTCAGATTATTAGCAGATGGTATATGCCAGGAGAAGAATATTCCTTCAATCAGTTCTATAAATAGAATAATAAGAGACAAAGCTATACTTCAAAGAAGAAGTTTTGATGGCAGTCTCAAAGATTGTGATGTAAGTTGTTTTATAAATGAGAATTGGCCGTTTCAGAATCTAAAGAATCATGGGTAATTTCATTGTTCGTACCCCAAAGTGAAAATAACGTTACGTCATTGGTTGAATTTCCATTGTTTATAACGTTTTAAACCAATCAAAACGCTTTGGTGTACGCTTTTGAAAATATTACCCAGGATGCATAATTTTTTCTGAAACGGTGAATTACTTAATCAGAGAACGTCTGAAGACAAAACTAAGGGAAGAGGGAAAAGAATAGAAGCTGTTTTATTTAAAATTTTGGTCCATTTAGAATTTCCAAATTTCCAAATATTATGGAATTCTGTGATAGTCTATTGTTCTGATTCCTAAATTCATTTTGTTCAGTAACTCAGGTACATTTTGGATAAGCAACACTTCATCTGAATGAAATATCAACCTATTAATAATATCTTATATATCATATGACTATAGGTTTTCAGCAGGATAGTCAGGTCAAAAAAGAAATGTGAGGTCAATTTGGTCAAAATCTTTTAAAATCATTGTGTTTTCTTAATTTATCTATGAAAAAGTCTAGACAGGCAGATGCATGGAAAAGATAAAAATGGAAGAAAAAAAGTGTTTGCAGTTTCATGACAAGAGTTACATTAACAATCCAAGAAAGACAACTCTATTTAAAAAAATGAAAAAAAATGAGACATTTTGACTGCAAATTTACTCAACTAATAAAAAAAAGTTGTTTAATACTGTATCATGAAATTTTGCATTTATTGATGACAAGTTAAGTAAAAGAAGACAAAAACAATCAGATCTTAAACTATCAAACTTGAAACTTGAAACTTGATATAAGTAAAATTACAGTCTACTTATAGACATAATCATAGTTTATATATATTGGAGATTTGAATATGATTTGACTGTTATGCTCAAGCAAAATTACATGTTTTCCATTCATAAATATATAGAATAAATATATTGATAAAAGAAATGTGGGTGTATACTTAATTGAGACAAGACCATGCATCCTGTGATAATGTAAACTACATACACTTTTTCTTAAGCAAAAAATTTGCAGTTCACTTTTAATTATTTGCTATGAATATATATATATATATAACTATAAAAGGTACTGAACAATCATGCAGAATTTCAAATTGACCTTATTGTTCTGTTTTGTTTTAGACAACTGATATGGATGATCTCCCTTTAGACACAGAACGTATACAAAGGTACATGATCAGCATCCCTAATTTGACAGGAAATAATATGACTCCTTCAACAGAAGGTACAATCATTCCCGTACAGGTTTCCTTGGATACAGCACAAGGTGTCCTGGTACCTACCGTCAACATGATTCGCCAGCAGTACTCTCCTCCCATTGCTCATCAGCAGACGTCACAGGTGTCACCAACATTGATGAGAACCTCACCTAAACAGTCACCGAGCAGCATAGTTATACAAGGAATCGGAAATGATGCCATTAAAACAAACGAAAATGCACAGCATGTTTTCACAGTAGAGGATCTCAGCAGACAGAAATTTGTCAGTGAAAATAACGGACACTTACAACCTGGCGTAGGAACAAGTCAAACAGTTGATATAGGAGAGCTAGCAGTAGAAGGAATGAAATGCAGCAGTTCACCTAAATCTGACCTTAATAGACACAATCTACATTCTGTCATTTCACACTTAATCACTACACAAACGGCAGCCATTATGAAAGAGGATGACATTGCAGCTCAGCAGTTACAGTATCAGAATGAGGCTGCTCAAGGTCAAAGTTCAGAAACAATTATAGAAATAGATCCAGAAATTAATGATGCAGTGAGCAATATCACAAAAAATCCTGGAACAGTTTCAAATCCTTTATCTCCTATTGTTTCTAAAGATTTTTCTCCCATAGTACAAAGAAAATTTAGCAGTGAAGGATTATCCATTATTTCTTCACCTCAGACGTACACAGTGGCATCAGACAAGATCGGAAGTACAGTACCAGTTACAATTAACATTGCACCATATCAGTTTGAATCATCAACGAAGGACAATTCACCTCAAATTTCACCAGCATTAAGTAGCAGTCATTCAATGGAAAAACATCCACAAACATCTCCACAATCTGTAGGATCCAATGCCAGAAATAAAAGTCGTCACAGAAGTCGTGATAGTAGTTCTTCTGGAAGCATGTCTCCAACCACAAACAGAACAAAATCTGTTGAGAAGAAGGCAGTCTCTCGTAGCAATGTAGTACCAGCGCCCCCTGCCGCTGTGACATATGATAAATATGCTGGAACACCCACCATGTATGATTATACACTGCCTGATAGAGGTCTCGGAACTGGACCTGCACCAACACCACGTCCACAATCTGGTAATAGTATCAAATCACATTCGTGGCACTGTCCACAATCTCCAGCACAGTTATCAATTCCAAGTCCAGCTTTGTCAGACAGAAGTGGAACCTCTCCACTTGATCTCTCATCTGCTCCTATCAAAGAGAGCAGAAGAGAAATACTTAAGAGTCCTGCTTTGTCAGATAAAGGCTCACTATCTGTTACAGAAGAAAATTCGGAGAAATCTACTCCTCAGAAAGTTTTATATGAGAAAAACATGTTGATTTTTAGTGAAAATGAAGTTGAAATTATTTCGGTAGGAAATAATAAATGGGTTGTGAGAAACGAGTCACAATTATTGTCAATGACTCATAAAGGTAAACCAGACGGTCAAACTGAGACACAGACAAATAAACGTCCAAGTGATGATGAAAGTGGAAGTCCCGTTGGTTTGAAAATTCCGAAACTTACAAATGGAAATAGTACACCTATGATGGGTCATGGTGCTAACACAGTAAATAGTTCTGTCCCTTTAACAAATGGGAACCTGATTTTTAGTGCTAATGTGTCCGTAGATTCTCAGGCGGGCAGGGATCCAAAGAGTTGTCCAGTTTTACAGAATATGTTGAAACCAAAGACATAACAATGATGTTTAGACTTATGATTTATCTATGGTGCATATAGTATACACATTACATGTAGTGGGTTACTGAAATTTTATTTATATTGTTATTTTGTTGTTAACAGTGAATTCTTGTATTTTGCAGTCTTTTAGTTCTTGCTATTTTATTCTAGGCACACAATTAAGGATGATACTGTTTTATATTCTGTAAATTTTACCAGACAAATAAGATTTTAGGAATAATTTTTATGCTTCTTTTTTAACTTCTTTCTCATTTTGATTGTATTTGTTAGTCAGTTTTTAAGGTTACTATTTATTCTAGCTGTATGCTTTTTAAACTTTTCCTTTAGATAGATTTAGCATTATTTTAATTATAGCTACTGAGATTGCAATTTTGTGTACAAGCTTAAATTGGAAATATCAGTTTGTTTTAGGTTTATCCAAATTTGATATTGCTTATAATTTTCTACTATCTGAGAAAGATGTGAAGTATTTACACTAACAAAGATTCAGATCTTAACATTTATTAAAACTTAAAGTTTTAAAGACACAGATATTAACTAAATCCAAAGATTTAATTTAAATAACTTCTGAATATTACGATAATCATATTTCATGTAAATTATTGGCCAGTAAATTTATCATTCTTTATTTTCTAAAAATCATAAATTTCATAGTTTTTTATGATGACACATTTTCTGATGTTTACCAGAACATAAACAAACACAAAAATGTAAGAATTCACTGTTTCGTCTGTTGTACCAAAGGACCTGTCCCCAAGACTTGGTCATAAAAATGTGTGCCATGTTAACAGGTCAAAATATAGGACATTTATGTCATTATTGTTAATTATATAGATTTTATTCAGTGATTTTTATTGTAATTTGTTTAAAATTTGTTAAGATTTAAGAAAGAACTGATAGAAATTTGTCACTTGTACATATTACAGTTTTTAAATCCTTCTAAAGAGAATTCCTTCAAGAATAAAACATTGGATTTTAGCAGACAGGATTCAGTTTGGTCCTTGTACATTATATTTAAAAAAAAAAAACATTCATGCATTGAGTATTCTTATCATTATACTGAGTTTAGTTTAGAAAGGTTATGGTTTACGCAGGGTTGAGTTAAGCAGGTTTCACTGTAATAGTAATTAGCATTTTGCTCTTTTAAGAATCATTTCATCCTCCAGTATACAACACTTGAGATATCTATGGTTGATTCAGGGTTGAGTAAAGCAGGTTTCCCTGTAACAATAATTAGCATTGTGCTCTTTTAAGGATAATGATTTTAGTGCACATAAAGATATCACTGTATTTTTTATACGACCGCAAAAATTTTAATTTTTTGGTTGTATATTGCTATCACGTTGGCGTCGTCGTCTGCGTCGTCGTCGTCGTCGTCGTCGTCGTCCGAATACTTTTAGTTTTCGCACTCTAACTTTAGTAAAAGTGAATAGAAATCAATGAAATTTTAACACAAGGTTTATGACCACAAAAGGAAGGTTGGGATTGATTTTGGAATTTTTGGTCCCAACATTTTAGGAATTAGGGGCCAAAAAGGGCCCAAATAAGCATTTTCTTGGTTTTCGCACTATAACTTTAGTTTAAGTGAATAGAAATCTATGAAATTTTGACACAAGGTTTATGACCACAAAAGGAAGGTTGGGATTGATTTTGGGAGTTTTGGTTCCAACAGTTTAGGAATTAAGGGCCAAAAAAGGGCCCAAATAAGCATTATTCTTGGTTTTCGCACAATAACTTTAGTATAAGTTAATAGAAATCAATGAAATTTTAACACAAGGTTTATGACCACAAAAGGAAGGTTGGGATTGATTTTTGGAGTTAAGGTCACAACAGTTTATGAATTAGGGGCCAAAAAGGGGCCCAAATAAGCATTATTCTTGGTTTTCGCACAATAACTTTAGTATAAGTAAATAGAAATCTATGAAATTTAAACACAAGGTTTATGACCATAAAAGGAAGGTTGGGTTTGATTTTGGGAGTTTTGGTCCTAACAGTTTAGGAATAAGGGGCCCAAAGGGTCCAAAATTGAACTTTGTGTGATTTCATCAAAAATTGAATAATTGGGGTTCTTTGATATGCCGAATCTAACTATATATGTAGATTCTTAATTTTTGGTCCCGTTTTCAAATTGGTCTACATTAAGGTCCAAAGGGTCCAAAATTAAACTTAGTTTGATTTTAACAAAAATTGAATCCTTGGGGTTCTTTGATATGCTGAATTTAAAAATGTACTTAGATTTTTAATTATTAGCCTAGTTTTCAAGGTGGTCCAAATGGGGGTCCAAAATTAAACTTTGTTTGATTTCATCAAAAATTGAATAAATGGGTTCTTTGATATGCCAAATCTAACTGTGTATGTAGATTCTTAATTTTTGGTCCAGTTTTCAAATTGGTCTACGTTAAGGTCCAAAGGGTCCAAAATTAAACTAAGTTTGATTTCAACAAAAATTAAATTCTTGGGCTTATTTGATATGCTTTATCTAAATATGTACTTTGATTTTTGATTATGGGCCCAGTTTTCAAGTTGGTCCAAATCAGGATTCCATATCAAGTATTGTGCAATAGCAAGAAATTTTCAATTGCACAGTATTGCACAATAGCAAGAAATATCTAATTGCACAATATTGTGCAATAGCAATTAATTTTCAATTGGAGTTATCTTTCTTTGTATAGAATAGTAGTTGATAATATATGTTGGAAATTTGCCAGACATGACTATGATGTCATTTTCTATTTTTATTTGCCAATAACTTTATGTAAATAACTTCATTGGAAATTTGCCAATATAAAATGTTGCTGATGAAGCTTTTTTTCCTTATCTTATCTAAAATGTTTTTAGATAGTGTATGTTGGACATTTGCCAGACATGACTATGATGTCATTTTCTATTTTTATTTGCCAATAACTTTATGTAAATAACTTCATTGGAAATTTGCCAATATAAAATGTTTCTGATGAAGTTTTTTTTATTGTTTTATACAATAAACAATGTACATTCACTTTTACTACCAACCAATCTTTACCATTCAGTGATAACAAGCACTTTATTTTACATTTTAATATTTTATGATGTATTTAAAAGAGTAGTTATTGTTGCAAACTCCATTAGAAATTTGAATTGATATCAGTTTTGGAAAAAGGGAAACGGGGATGTGAAAAAAAAGGGGGGGGGGTTTAAATTTTTCTCATTTCAGATTTCATAAATAAAAAGAAAATTTCTTCAAACATTTTTTTGAGAGGATTAATATTCAACAGCATAGTGAATTGCTCAAAGGCAAAAAAAAAACTTTTAAGTTCATTAGACCACATTCATTCTGTGTCAGAAACCTATGCTGTGTCAACTATTTAATTTTAGATTTAAAAAGTTTGAAGAAGAAATCTTTAATTGATTTGTAAAATCTTGACATTTGTTTTGTGTAAAAAAAAACCCATGTATTGTCAAAAATTTGATCACAATCCAAATTCAGAGCTGTATCACGCTTGAATGTTTTGTCCATACTTGCCCCAACTGTTCAGGGTTCGACCTCTGCGGTCGTATAAAGCTGCGCCCTGCGGAGCACCTGGTTATCAATTAAGTTAATCCAACTTCACCATACATTCATCTTTTATATGCCTACATGTGTAATGTCTGGCGAATTTGATATAGAAATATGGACACAGACACACTTTAACACTTTCTATGTACCCAAAGATTTAAGTTTAATGCCATTCTAACTTACTTTGTAATTGGTTTGTAACAATTTTACATTTTACATTGAATTACTTTTCTGTAAAAATGAAATCATGTGGTAGAACGAATATATAAAATACTTTGACAAATATATATAGAAATCCTTGTATTACATGTATATATTGCCTTGACAATCATTTTTGTTGTTGTGTCAATTGTAAGTTGTAGTTTGTAATCATTTTATTGGTTCAATATTATCAGTTTGCTGGCATTAGCTTTAAATTGTTGTTCACAAAAAAATGGAAAGTGATCTCTTGAAGAAATGCAGTTAGTCTTTTGATTTTGATTTTTTTATTATTATACACTACATGGCACCAAATCCAGTTTAACAAATAATTATATGTAAATCTTTTCAACAATTTCTATCAAGATTGATACAAAAACAAGAATGAAAATATCATATGAATAAAATGTGAAAATATTCAAACTAAATTTAAAAAACTCAATGAAATTCAAGTAAAAAACAAACAAGGCAATATTATGTTGTGTCAGTTTGGTTGTGTAATAATGTATTTTATAGGCCATCTCTATTTAAAGTACATGCAAATTAATGGTAATGAAATTCAATTTAGAAATTATACACAAACTAAATCATAAGGGAGGCAAGTTCTGTTGATCATTTATATTCCAACAAGATTAAAATTGAAGATTGAAGAAAATGGCATAAACAATTCTGATTGTGTACCATTATGGTTGTTTAATATTTGATACCTTCACCAAAGTAAATATTTGTATACATTTGTCTAATGTAACCATGTCGACATGTTCTGGTCATATCATGCTGTCATCAATTATTTAAGTGAGGCATCTATTTTGTGAAATTCGATGATTTCTTTTTACTTTGTAGCATATGGAAAACATATATATATAAAAAAACAAAACATTTTCCTACATATGGTACAGATTTTACTTGTGAAGAGTTTTAGTATCTTTAGACTGATAATTGTAAGCTACACTTAGATTTTGGAAAATTGTTCATTTTACCGCATGTTGTACACATTTTATTTGCGATTTATTCATTTCAGTTTTGCATTGAACAAATTTAGATCAAAGGAATTTGTACAGTTATTCATCTATGATTGTATAGAACACGTACCAATTAGGAACATTTACCAAGTTATATGTAAAAGTATAAAATTTAAAATAGTATTTTAAAAAAAATTCTGCAATATCTTTATAATTTTCACATTTTAAAGACACAGATTTTAAATAGTGAGTTAGTTTGTATAAGTATTAATTATGTAATTAAATTACAGCATTATTTTGTTAAAGTATTGTGTTAGATTTTAAAATTATGAACATCATGTTTTGTTTTTTTGAGAGAAAATAAATGTCTTTGTAACCAACTTGATAGTAATAATATCAAGTAACGGTTATCACCCATATTGGTGTAGATAGGTATTCAAAATGATTTATGTATCTCCCACATAGATGTAAATACACATTCAAAAGATTTATTTCTGATATAATTGTAAATACACATTCAAAAAATGCATCTCCCATATAAATGTAAATACACATCATCAAGAGTTATCTCCCTTATTGGTGTAAATAAACATTTAATAAGACTTATCTCACTTATTGATGTAGTTAAACAATCACTAAGAGTTATTTCCCATATAGATTTGAAAAAATATCCAACAATATTTATCATCAATTTAGATGTAAATAAACATTCAAAAGATTCATCGTCCATATACATGTAGATATGTAGGACTCGGAACCGCGATGGTACTCCGAACCGCGATGGTCACGCTGAAGTGCGATGGTCCACGCTGAAGTGCGTTGATTAACACGCTGAAGTTCGATGGTGACATTGTGACGTTAACTTGTTGATAACTACGCTAAAGTGCGATGGTAGTTACGCTGAAGTGCGATGGTAGTTACGCTGAAGTGCGATGGTCTGCCTGTGACAATGAGTAAAAAACAAAATGTACATGAGCTGTTTAAATAAAATAACATCATTAAGATTTTACCAAAGTAGCTTTTAATTTTTGTTTAGTTCAAACCCAAGACTGTGAAATCTTGATTTATTTTAATCTAATTTCAAGTTGAATTTGCCAATTCTCTGATTAGTACGCATTTATTTTAGTATGGAGTCAGAAACTATGGTGTTCAAGAGTGAAGAAAATTATTTAGCGTGTAGGTCTAAATAATAGTACTGGTCACGTTTTTCACCAAAACCTTTCAAACTTGCTGATTCGCCGCTGAGGAGAATAAAATAAATTGGGAAGTACACGTACGGACCAGTAATGTTAATTTTGGCCTAACATGTTGTAGACAATAAACACTGTAATCACAATAAAGTAAGACTAGTGTGACGTTGTTAATACAAATCAGGATTTATCTAGTGGAACTAAAACAACATTATAAAAACTTGATATTGCAAAAACATTGCTAATACTAGTAAGTCATTTCATTATTAAATTGTCCACACAAAATCGTGTGACGCTTACTTGAAGAGAAGTCAAAATTAACATTTAGATCAAGACATTTTATTTTTTGTGAAAAGTTTTGCGGCATACTTCCAAACACTGGTTAGCTCATCTGCAAACCAAGTTCATCATTTTGCCGCTGTGTTCCCCATGACTTGCCGCCTGACATAGTTTAAAATATTTATGTAAACTCCATCTGCACTGCTCAAAACTGTTCGGGACTTGAATCGTTCGTTACTTTCTTTTTCCCTTCCTTTCCGTGGCCTCGGTGGCCAAGTGGTCTAATTAGTTCTACTACTGTAATCACTAGCCAGTCAACACTGAGGTTGTGAGTTCGAACCCAGCTCGTGCGGGTGCACTCGACTCCAACCTTAATTGACTAGGATTGTCAGTTTTCCTATCGAAGGTCGGTGGTTTTTTCCTGGCACTCTGGCTTCCTCCACCTATAAAAACTGACAGCCATGAAATAACCCAAAAGTGGCGCTTAAAAGTGGCGTTAAAACACCAACAATCAATCAATCAATCCCTTCCTTTCCTTTGTTAGCATGAAACATTCATCTACAAAACCCTATCCTCCTGCCTGCGAATCCCTGTTGTATTGTAGTGACGTTATTTTTGAAAACGTCACAATATTCAAACGTCATGCCAAACCATCGCACTTCAGCGAAAGGACCATCGTACTTCGGCGTTGGCCATCGTACTTCAGCGTGACCATCGCACTTCAGCGTCCCCATCGCACCTCCGAGTCCTACAGATATAAAGATTAACCTTTAGTTGTTTTACACTACTGTGTCATTTTGTCTCTGGTGGAGAGTTGTCTGATCTTCTTACTTTTAAATTTGATAAGAGTTATCTCCCAGTAAGATGTAAATTCTTTATCTAGATTTATTCCATAAATTCCTTAAATTCAATGAAATTCCTGATGAAATCTAGAATTTGGTACAAGTGAGATATTTTTGGATCTTTGTAAAGTATTATTTTTGTGCAACATGTTTACAAATTACATTTAGGTAAAAAATTTATGTTGCATTTTTTCATTTTTATTATTCACCATGTTTCATACAAAAAACCTGACTTGTTTGATATTTTCACAGGATCCTCCTTTTATTTATGTTGTTCAATGCATGTGACAACCCTCTTCAATAAGAAAACAAAACATGATGTTCCTATTAATTAGAGTATACCTTATACTTGTTTTGTTAAGTTATTGTATTATTTTATGTAACAGCAACTTCTTCATAAAGACATTCAGTTCTTTCCTTCTTAAAATTTTGATGTGGAAAATCATGGTAAAACCCTGACAATTTCAGGATTAGATTTTATTGAAATTATTGGATCTTTTAATTGAAACCTCCAGGAGTATTCCTGGTCCTATTTTGAAATAAACGTTATTTTTGTAAAAATGAGATTTGTAGCATAGAAGGACAGAATGTCTTTATAACTTTATACATTGTTATTGGTTTTTAATGTTGTTTAGGCTGTAGAACAATACTTTAAGTTAATCAGATATTCTGTAAACATAAGTTGATATTTTTATCATCAACATAAAAAGTCTCACGAATTGGAGTTCCCTCCAGTTATTTGTTTCACATTACAGTGTTTAGCATTACTTTCAAGCAGCTAAGACAAAAACCAGAGATCTTTTTTAATAAGCTTTAATTGGTAACAAATTGTGTTTTTGAATTTTAACTTTTATCCAATCGTCATAGATTTTAATCAGATTTCCCTGTCGGTGTTTATTGGTGTGCCATTTAGTAGAATAGATAATAGATTATAATTCATGTCATATAGTGAAACCTTTCTTGTACTTTGTTGCAACAGATTTTTTTTTAGGTTTCTGCAAACATTGCAAAACATTTCCTGTTAATGGTTCAGTTGAGACAGGTTTCACTATATGTTTTACAGCAGAATTTGTTTTACCATAATTTTGTATTTTTTTTTATCAACTGGTCAGATCTGCAAAGCTAACAAAATCTTGTTTTCTTTAATTGTTCCCAAAAGAAACCCATTCTTACAAATTAAAAGTTTTTAACCTGATTGATATACAGTGCCATTGAAGGTTATTTTTGAATCTCAATGTGCTCAAAATTGCACATACAAAGCCTATGTATTGTAACTCTTGTAGACTTATTGCAATTATACAATGTATCATTCTGAAATAGGCATTTGCTTTACATTTTCAAGGCAAGTTTTTTGTGATTTCATAGGGTCGAAAAATTTACCTGTTGGGAAAACAAGAAATGGAAAATTTCCCAAAAATATGAATAATTCAACTTCTTTATCTATTGAGAGTTTTCTTACATGCAGATCTCATTAATTGAAACAAAGATGACCAGTTGATAAAAAAAATATTCAAATGCTTGATGCAGGAGTTCTGCAAATATATATTTTAAATTACATATTAATTATATAGGATAGATATTTTACACAGAAATAATATGTACAGTCATATTTAGTGTTTATGAATATTCATGACTTTGATAATTTACATTTATTAGTGATTATGAATATTCATTATGTTTACCAAAGATTTTGAATGTGATGCTTTAAGTTGTCTCTGGCCTATTGCCGTATTATGTGTGTTGATTGTTGTTCAAATTGACAATCAATAAATCAGTACAAATGGTGGGTTTTTTTTTATTACACAGAGGTTAATATGGCATAGTTGGCTGGAATGACCCTGCTAGCAAAAAAGGCTTATCCATCCAGCAATGACCTAGTTGTCTTGGAGATTGCTTCGCAACATATAGAAGTACTCAAATGAAACTGTTAAACACAACAACCTCAAGAAATGACTATGAGATAAATGCATGTCTTAAAACACTTCATGTAGTACAAGTCTTCTCAAAGTTAATGGGGAATTTGTCCCATGACACAGATGATGCCCTCGCTTACATATCATATAAAGTTATAAAGGGACATAACTGAAGGACGATAAAAGTGACACTACCCAAATTTGTACTTAATCAGGGTTTTGTGGTAATAAGTATATAAAGTAAATAAAAATTGAAGGTCACTGTATGGCCTTCAACAATGAGCCATAAAAGCCCATATAGCATAATCTGCTATTAAAGGCCTCGAAATGAATAGTATCTGAGAAAAAAACTTAACATCCACCAATGAACCATGGAAATAAGGTCAAGATCTAATGGACATTCTAATGGACATATAAACCTTACGTCATTCCATACAACAAAATATAGTTGATATATATATAATCTAATTCATAGAACTAGTTGGCTTGTGTTGAAAGTCTTTAGTAGAAGTTTTACTACAGGCATCACAATATACTTTACATTATCAGCAATTTTTAACAATGAGCTAGTCAGAAGAAAATTGCCTTACAGACATGTACACCATACAATATTTATAACATAGCGTACACCAAATATTGATTATAGTATTTGGGAAAAGGACCGCGCTATAAGAACTAATCATTGCTAAATGAACAATGAAAATTAGGTCAAGTTAAGATGAAACCTTTCAAACAAGCATGTTCCCCTAACATTACAATTATTCCATACACCAAATAAAGTTGACCAATTGCTGATAGTATCTGAGAAACAGACTTAAAATTGACCAATAAGGTCAAGGTCTTATGAAGATGTATACCTTACATCAAATCTTTCAGATGAACATATTTATAGCATTGCAATTTTTTTATATTTTGACCATTTTATTGCAGCTACTATTTCAGGTTAGAGTGAAGGTTGGCTCCTGTTTAAACATTTAACCCCCTGTTTTTTTTACACCTGTAACCTGTTGTTCAGTGGTTGTAGTTTGTTGAAGTGGTGTATAAGTGTTTCTGGTTTTTGTCTGACATTGGTCAAAAAGCAAGGTATGCTGTTTCAGGTGGTGGCGGCAGCATCAACAATATAAGTTTGTGATTGGGTCAGTTTATGGTGAACCACAAGTGGTAGGTCAATCATATTTAATATGCAGTTGTATAAGCATTGGGACATCTCATTTCCATGGCGATTATTTGGCCCTAATCCCTCAGACATGGTCCATTGCTTATTTTTCATGTATTAGTTTGTGATTGGGTCAGTTTATGGGACACCATTAGTGGTAGGCCAATGTTATTTTAGTTGAATAAGCATTAGCGCATCTCTTTTCCATGGAAAATATTTGTCCCTGCCCTCTCTATCGACTTTGAAACTTATGCTCAGTTTACATGTATTAGTTTGTGATTAGATTAGTTTAAGATGAACTGCTTATGTTAAGGGAATGATATTTGGTATGCTAATTTATTGCCATTTGCAAGTATCGTTTTCATGGGGATTATATAGCCCCAGCCCCTCTTCATGGTTCGTGGACTTTGAAAATTTTACACAGTTTATAAGTAAATGTTTGTGTTTGTTTAAGGGAACAACTTATAATAAATCAATGGTATTTGGAATGCAGTTGTATCAGCATTGGCACATCTCATTTACATCGAGATTGTTTAGCCATGTACCTCAGTCATGGTTCATTGACTTCAAATATTTGCAGAACTTATGTAGGATGTTAAAGTATTGCTATTTTAATTTCAACATTTTTGCATTATCAAAATACAGAAGGCGAGACATATCTCTGTGATAACAGTTTATCAATATAGATTAGCTTGTATGTTTTCCTGTTTAATTGTTTTTATACGACTGCAAAAATTGAAAATTTTTTGGTCGTATATTGGTATGCTGTTGGTGTCGTCGTCATCCAAAGACATTTGGTTTTCGCACTATAACTTTAGAATAAGTAAATAGAAATCTATGAAATTTAAACGCAAGGTGTGAGTTTTGGTCCGAAAAGTTTAGGAATTAGGGGCCAAAAAGGGCCCAATTAAGCATTTTTCTTGGTTTTCGCACAATAACTTTAGTATATAAGTAAACAGAAATCTATGAAATTTTAACATAAGGTTTATGACCACAAAAGGAAGGTTGGGATTGATTTTGGGAGTTTTGGTTTCAACAGTTTAGGAATTAGGGGCCAAAAAAAGGTCCCAAATAAGCATTTTTCTTGGTTATTGCACAATAACTTTAGTATAAATATATAGAAATCTATGGAATTTTAACACAAGCTAGGTTTATGACCACAAAAGGAAGGTTAGGATTGATTTTGGGAGTTTTGGTCCCAACAGTTTAGGAATTAGTGGCCAAAAGGTTCAAAATTAAACTTTGTTTTATTTCATCAAAAAATGAATTATTGGGGTTCTTTGATATGCCAAATCTAAATAAAGGCAACAGTAGTATACCGCTGTTCAAATTCCATGTATTTAGATTCTTAATTTTTGGTCCTGTTTTCAAATTGGTCTACATTAAGGTCCAAAGGGTCCAAAATTAAACGTAGTTTGATTTTAACAAAAATTGAATTCTTGGGGTTCTTTGATATGCTGAATCAAAACATGTACTTAGATTTTTGATTATGGGCCCAGTTTTCAAGTTTTCAAATCGGGGTGCAAAATTTAACTTTGTTTAATTTCAACCAGATGCTCCGCAGGGCGTAGCTTTATACGACCGCAGAGGTTGAACCCTGAATGGTTTGGGCAAGTATGGACACAACATTCAAGCTGGATTCAGCTCTAAATTTGGATTGTGATTAAATAGTTGACACAGCATAGGTTTCTGACACAGAATGAATGTGTTCTAATGAACTTAAATTTTTTGTTTTCTCTTATAGCAATTCACTATGCTGTTGAATATTAATCCTCTCAAAAAAATGTTTGAAGAAATTTTCTTTTTTATTTATGAAATTTCAAATGAGAAAAATTGAACCCAATTTTTTTAATCACATCCCCCTTTCCCTTATTCCAAAACTAATCTCAATTAAAATTTCTAATGGAGTTTGCAACAATAACTACTCATTTAAATACATCATAAAATATTAAGATGTAAAAAAACTGCTTGTTATCACTGAATGGTAAAGATTATTTTAATTTATCAGTTGGTAGTAAAAAGTGAATATACATTGTATATTGTATATAACAAAGATTTAAGTTGATTCTGGACAAAGAAAGATAACTCCAATTAAAAAAAAATCTTGCTATTGCACAATATTTTGCAATTAGATATTTCTTGCTTACTATTCTGGACAAAGAAAGATAACTCTAATTAAAAAAAAATTTGCTATTTCACAATATTGTGCAATTAGATATTTCTTGCCATTGTGCAATACTGTGCAATTGAAAAGACTTGCTATTGCACAATACTTAATATAATAATTTTAGACCCTGATTTGGACCAACTTGAAAACTGGGCCCATAATAAAAAATCTAAGTACATTTTTGGATTCAGCATATCAAAGAACCTTAAATCAGACTAAGTTTAATTTTGGACCCTTTGGACTTTAGTGTAGACCAATTTGAAAACAGGACCAAAAATGAAGAATCTACATACACAGTTAGATTTGGTATATCAAAGAACCCCATTTATTCAATTTTTGATGAAATCAAACAAAGTTTAATTTTGGACCCCGATTTGGACCAAGTTGAAAACTGGGCCAATAATCAAGAAGCTAAGTACATTTTTAGATTCAGCATATCAAAGAACCTAACTGATTCATTTTTTGTCAAAATCAAACTAAGTTTAATTTTGGACCCTTTGGACCTTAATGTAGACCAATTTGAAAACGGGACCAAAAGTTAAGAATCTACATACACAGTTAGATTCGGCATATCAAAGATCCCCAATTATTCAATTTTGATGAAATCAAACAAAGTTTAATTTTGGACCCTTTGGGCCCCTTATTCTGTTGGGACCAAAACTCCCAAAATCAATATCAACCTTCCTTTTATGGTCATAAACCTTGTGTTAAAATTTCATAGATTTCCATTCACTTTTACTAAAGTTAGAGTGCGAAAACTAAAAGTTTAAATATCATAGATTTCTATTTACTTATACTAACGTTATGGTGCGAAAACCAAGAAAAATGCTTATTTGGGTCCCTTTTTGGCCCCTAATTCCTAAACTGTTGGGATCTAAACTCCCAAAATCAATACCAACCTTCCTTTTGTAGTCATTAACATTGTGTTTAAATTTCATTGATTTCTATTTACTTAAACTAAAGTTATTGTGCGAAAACCAAGAATAATGCTTATTTGGGCCCTTTTTTGGCCCCTAATTCCTAAACTGTTGAAACCAAAACTCCCAAAATCAATCCCAACCGTTCCTTTGTGGTCATAAACCTTGTGTCAAAATTTCATAGATTTCTATTAACTTAAACTAAAGTTATAGTGTGAAAACCAAGAAAATGCTTATTTTGGCCCTTTTTGGCCCCTAATTCCTAAAATGTTAGGACCAAAACTCCCAAAATCAATACCAACCTTCCTTTTGTGGTCATAAACCTTGTGTTAAAATTTCATAGATTTCCATTCACTTTTACTAAAGTTAGAGTGCGAAAACTAAAAGTATTCGGACGACGACGACGACGACGACGACGACGCCAACGTGATAGCAATATACGACGAAAATTTTTTCAAATTTTGCGGTCGTATAAAAAAATTGAATATATGGGGTTCTTCAATATGCTGAATCTAACCATGTATTTAGATTTTTAATATTTGGGCCCGGTTATCAAATTGGTCCACATTGGGGTCTAAAGGGTCTAAAATAGAACATTATTTGATTTCATCAAAAATTTAATTCTTGGTGTTCTATGATATGCTGAATCTAACCATGTATTAAAATTTTGGATATTGGACCATAATAATCACAATTCAAATTCAGAGCTGTATCAAGCTTAAATGTTGTGTCCATACTTGCCCCAACTGTTCAGGGTTCGACCTCTGCAGTTGTATAAAGCTGCGCCCTGCAGAGCATCTGGTTTTTACACTAGTCATTTTGGGGCCCTTTATAGCTTGCTGTTTGTTGTGAGCATAGGCTCTTTATTGAAGGCTGTATTTTGACCTATAACTTTTTACTATTTACAAATTGTGACTTGGATGGAGATTTGTCTACAATGGCACTCATACCACATAATCGTATATCTATGTCATCCATGTTAGTAGGCAGTGTTGGTTGGATGGTCATCAGTCATATTTTTTAAACTAGATACACAAACAAGAGGCTCTCAAGAGCCTGAATCGCTCACCTGGTAAACAATGCCTTATTAACTAAAGCCAAAAACTGCATTTTACCCTGTGTTCTATTTTTAGCCATGACGACCATGTTTTTTGACGAAATAGAAAATAAAACACAAACTTTATTTTATACACCCTACTGATCATTCAAATGAAGTTTGGTTGAATTTGGTTGAGTAGTTTTAGAGGAGAAGATTTTTTAAAGTTAGCAAATATGATGTACAAATTGTGAAAAATTGTCATTAAAAGACAATAACCCCTTAAGGGGTCAATTGACAATTTTTGTCATATTAACTTATTTGTAGATCTTACTTTGCTGATCATTTTTGCTGTTTACAGTTTATCTTTATCTATAATAATATTCAAGATAATGACCAAAAACTGCAAAATTTCCTTAAAATTACCAATTAAGTGGCAGCAACCCAACAATGGGTTGTTTGATTCATCTGAAAATTTCAGGGCTGATAGATCTTGACCTAATGAACATTTTTACCACATGTCAGATTTGCTCTAAATGCTTCCGTTTTTGAGATATAAGCCAAAAACTGCATTTGACCCCTATGTTCTATTTTAAGTAACGGCGGCCATGTTTTTTGACGGATCAAAATTCGAAGCACACACTTTGTGCAGGATAATCTAAGGAACAATCATTTTAAGTTTCATTCAAATCCATTCAGTAGTTTCAGAGGAGAAGATGTTTGAAAAATTGTTAACGACGACAGACGCCAAGTGATGAGAAAAGCTCACATGGCCTTTTAGGCCAGGTGAGCTAATAATAATAGTAGCCAAATTTGGTGTAAATTTGTCCTTGGAAGTTTCCGAGAAATTTTTGAAAAACCGATAATGGCAACTGATGAGATAAATGATATGACAAAATGAAACTTCTTCACACAAGTCATCTGTAACATGTACACAAGACATGAAGTATTCAGGCCTTCTACCTTCTAAAATACAGGCTTTTAACAAACAGTTCAATTAGTACCGAGTTTGAGTACAGGTGATTTCTTTTTCTCATATTCTGCCATACTTGATGAGGGCAAGGCAAAATTATGTTATTGAATGCACAAATAAACCATGATCAACTCCAAGCAAGGAAATTTAATGAGCTATTCAACACAGAACAAAAGGTCACACATCACTTCATATTAAAAGTCATTTCAAAAGGTAAGAACAATATGAATTTACCTTATATGGAATGGGTTTTGCTCATTGTTAAAGGCTGAACAGTAACTTAGGGTCTACATCCTAGTCTTTGGTCGATCTTTGGTGGATAATTGTCTAATGGCAATCAAATCACATCTTTTTATGTCTGTATTGAGTATCTTTATACTAGGGTAGTAATACTGGACAATATGAAATCCCTTTCATTCACTAAAAGTGAATCACAAGTATTTTTTCTGTACTTTTTTAGTTTTGTCATTTAATTTCTGTATTTTCATTTAGGTTTTTTAATGGGGTTAGGGAGCTGGCAATGAAATTTAATCATGCTTTCACGGACTACATGTAAAATGTATAATTACTGAAGCAATGTTCAATTCTCTGAATACCCTCATTAAGAATTTGTTATACTAATGAGAATATTAAGATACCTTGCTCTCACTATTATATGTTATTCAGGTCTCAGACAGGGTATATACTGTGACATTCCCGGCTTAGAGTTTATATCCCCTGAGCCGAAGGCGAAGGGGATATAAGCCCTAAGCCGGGAATGTCACAGTATATACCCTTTCTGAGACCTGAATTACACATATATTACGGATTACCCCTGACTTAATGTTATTTTCCAGTGCAGGTATTTGTTGACAACACATATATATTGAAAAACCCAACCTGATATGTTCGGCATACGTGAAGGATTTTCTAATTTGCTGTGAACATAATTTTATCGTGTATGTAATAATTTATAATAACACTTTTAACATCAAATTAAAGTATTAAAAGTGTTAATTGCGTAATTTGGTATCAACAATGTATTATTGACTGAAGCACGTCATTATTTTCCCTCTGTGAACCTCTGACAGTCTGATAGCTTACGACTACGTCACGAGTAACCGGTGTTATGATGACGTTTTTGAGATTCCAATTGGGGATAAAAACGTCGTATATACCCCGGCAGTTTCCTGAATATATACTGACATCTCTGTGTTGTTATCCAATCAGAAACCTCGACACATTTGTAATCCGTAATATATTTCAATGTTCAGTTGACCAAGAAATAAGGGTAATTTTATACCCTGTGTTTAACACATCTCTCATCACTATTGTGCTATTCCGTGGCAGTTGCTTTTCATCGGAGGAGTAAGACAAGACATTTGGCAGGACCACTGAAATGTCAATTGAGATGGAGTCAAGAATACCTGCTATAAGCTGGATTGGAAGTTTATGACCTCAGTGTGGACAAAAAACACAAATAATTAAGTGTCATAAATTGCAAGCCATCAAAACTTCATAATAAAATACTTTAACCAAATTGTTCCTGATATAAGACAGACTGTTGCATAGAAAAGAAAACATATTAAATGTCCCCAACAATCATAGACATGGCATAAATATAATAAAGACAAAGTGACTTTACTTGGGCAATTTATTTGACCATCTAGGTCATTCATGTACACAATCATCTAAATTCTCTGTACAAAATAGCAAAAGGCCAAACATACAATTTGATATTTGTAAGGGGTGTAAGACAAGGTAATCCTCTGTAGAACACAAATTATATAACACTACGTAACATTGCACTAGAGTGTCATCCTTATACAACAACCTTAGTTCAATTATAAAAATCTAGATTCTAGACTTTGTTCATTTAAAAAATAAAATAGACATTCAATACTTACTTACTTAATGCCCTTATAATGCATTGGTGTTAATTGCATTGGCGTGTAGGGCAGAAAAGACAATTTTAGACATTCATTGCTGTTACTTAAAGCATAGAAAACACACAATTCCCACATTTCTTGAAATTGGATGACATAGATACCTATCAATTTTAAGAAATTATGATAATATTTAAATCCCTACTTCCAAAAATAGTTGTTTGGTACAAAGTTAAGTACTGAAAGCATTTGAAACAATATAAAAGAAATAGAGATTGTTTTGAGAATCTATGGAGAGAGGTAAAGTATAACTTAACATACTACAAAAAATATCAGAAAAAATATGTACATTTAGAACTATAAAATATTTATTATCTGAGGATAACCTTGTCCAAAAGAAATATACAAAATTACACAGCCTTGTTATAATGGAACAGACTATAATGGTTATACAATCTTGAAACAGGCTATAAAACATCTATAGGACCCAGATTATACCAAATGCACATTCATGTTACATTCTTTCCAATCATTCAATGCAAAAACACACAATTTCAATTTCCTACGAACAATGCACATTTAATTTAAACACTCAATGACAAGCTCATGTTTCAGTTTCTCATAATCTTATTTACTTGGAATTCATTGCAAACAGCACCAATTATTCAAAAGAACTCATAATTTTAAAATCTTTCTTTGACAAGTGTGACGTTTTTGGAAATGATTAATGATTATTTTTTTTATTATTTTTTATGGTATAAACTTAAAAGATTATTTGGGTGATATATAAAAAGAAAAATCACAAAAATACTGGACCCAGGAAAATTCAAAATGGAAAGTCCCTAATCCCTAAGTTTTTCATGTAAAATAATTTTGTTCAGAAAGACAGATCATACAGATAAGTCAACTTCTTAGAAAAATGTGTTTGAAAGTATCAAAATATATCATGTATAGATTCATAAAAATTTTACATAATAGAAAGTTTTTGGTGTTTCATGTTTATAATAATATAAAATATTGATCATAAATTCTGATTAAAATTCAGTAAAATGCCTTTATTTCAGTAGATTCTTTAACGGTGAATTACTTGTATATAGCCTCTACACATAATAAACCATTTATAATTTAATTATTGTTGATTATGAGAAACTGAAATTTGTCTTGTACAGTTTTAAAACTAATGAATAAATGATATTTATATGACAGTTAAAAACATAAATATTTATCAAATTAAATATTTTGCATTTGGCACCTTTAAGTGGTTTAATATGAAATATTTTGTATGTTAGTAATTGTGGAATTATTTTTTCCAAGTTTAATGTCTCTTTTGAAATTTGATGCTTCCAACTAATACTTAGTTTAGTTGAAAATATAAATTGAAGGTTAACAAAATAATGCTATTAAAAATTTTGTGATAAAAATAAATTTACATTTTCAAACCGATATGATACCCTTGGATGGCATAGTAAATATAAAGAATAGCAAAACATTTTAGTTTGTGCTAGAAATAAATTTACTAACTGTTGTTTGCTTAATATCAAGAGACAAATATTCAATAATGTTCAGAAAGAGAACAAATCAAACACTTTATCAATGTAAGAAATATAATAACAAATTTCATGTAAAAATTCTTAATCAATTCAATAATTTCTACCCAAACAATAAATAAATCAGTCTATCAATCAAAAATGTACTAAAAGTGGTTAAATATAAATGTAAGAGTGTTACAAACTCCATTGTTGGAGGTGCTCCTTACAAAGGAAGTATATGCATAGAAATATCTGTAAGATACAAAGAGTACAAAAAAAAAAAAAAAGTAAATTCTCACCTAAATAAAGAAACTTGGAAACTATTGTTGCTGAGGATATATTAAAGAATGTTAAATCTAAAATAAAATAAATTTACTTCACATAATTATAGACTAAATGGAATTCTAATATTTTTTAATTGTTCAAGATTTCTGTAAACTAAAAATATCTTTAATATTTCTATCTATAAAATGGATATAAATGAATATGAAATATGTTATCTATGAAATGTTCAACTACATCACCTCTCACAAACCACTCTGAGTAGAATTCTTATACAAAAACTTATAAAAATCGACACTCTGCACTTTCAATAAGGCAAACCTTCTTTTTTGGCATATCAATAAGTGTACAATGGGGTAAATAATAGTCTACAATAAGTGTACAATGGGGTAAATAATAGTCTATTTGGCAATCTCAAATCTGATTCTGTTATTACTTTTAAAACAATTTGTTTCCCTTTGTAGACTGGTTCTGAACTGGACAAAAATGTTCTTCTGTTCATGCAAAGCACTATTCATTGAAAGTGTTATACATTTTTACCATTCATTATAAAAAAAATAACTATCTATATCAAAAGTTTTCAGCTAAACAAAATATGAACAGTAATTAAAAGAATGTGTCCAAAGAAGGTGTCCAAAGTACACAGATGCCCCACTCGCACTATCATTTTCCATGTTTTATGGACTTTGAAATTGGGTAAATATCTAATTTGGCATTAAAATTAGAAAGATTATACTATAGGGAACATGTGTACTAAGGTTCAAGTTGATTGGACTTCAATTTCATCAAAAACTACCTTGACCAAAAACTTTAACCTGAAGCGGGACGAACGAACGAACGGAGCCACAGACCAGAAAACATAATGCCCCTCTACTATCGTAGGTGGGGCATAAAAATATTGGAAATATTTTTTAATGACACCCATTACACACTGACAAATTTTGTTCTTTCCACTAATTATTCGTTGTTAATGAAAATGTATACCCCTCTTATGGGAAACAATTTGTAATAACCGATTTCTAATTTATTTACAAGGTCAATAATAGAAAGACTTTTATCACATAATATTCCCTTCCCATTAATGCCATACTCCAATAATCTACATTCCTATATGTTTAAAAATCTCCAAATCTGATTTCATAATTTAGTTTTTCAAAACTGAGGTGAACAATTCTATCATGCTTCAATGATGCTGATTTTAAATTCCTTTATTAGGATCTTACAGAGGAAAAATTTAATAAAAGTTGTATATCAGTCTCATCTACACTTTGTTTCTTTTTTTCTATTAGTTGTATTCAAAAAATTCGTAAGGGTTCCACGGAACCCGGTGTCTCGCCTACTTTTTCTGTTAATCGCAGACTCAACAAAAATGAGGAAAAACATCAATAAAAATTTCCCTCACGATACTGTCTTTTGATTGAAAGAAGCTTCCAAGTTTGGTAAAAAAAATCCAGGATAGTTTATGAATCTAATAAATGTTTTATAAACTTTAACTGCAGACTGTATGTAATGTTAACTGGAAGAAAAACTAAGTCCATTTATAAGTAAAATACGGAAAAAGTGAATTTTTTTTTTACAAAATTTACTTCTGAATAATATCTTATGATCAGAAATAAGCTTTTGTCTAAGTTTGGTAGAAATCCAGGATAGTTTAAGAACATTATAAAAATTTTATAAACTTAAACCACAGAGTGAATGTTTTGTTTCTGGCAAAAAAACTAAGTCCATTTATAAGTAAAATACGGAAAAGTGGAAATTTATTTTTACAAAATTTTCTTCTTGATACTATCTTATGATCATAAACAAGCTTCTGTCCAAGTTTGGTACAAATCAAGGATAGTTTATGAAAGTTATTAAAATTTTAAAAACTTTAACCACAGAGTGAATGTAATGTTTCCTCGCAGAAAAACTAAGTCCATTTATAAGTAAAATACGGAAAAGTGGAAATTTATTTTCACAACATTTTCTTCTTGATACTATCTTATGATCATAAACAAGCTTCTATCCTAGTTTGGTACATATCAAGGATAGTTTATGAAAGTTATCAAAATTTTAAAAACTTTAACCACAGAGTGAATGTAATGTTTCCTCGCAGAAAAACTAAGTCCATTTATAAGTAAAATACGGAAAAAATGGAATTTTATTTTTACAAAATTTACTTCTGGATACTTTCTTATGATCATAAACAAGCTTCTGTCCAAGTTTGGTAGAAATTCAGTATAGTTTAAGAAAGTTATTAAAATTTCAAAAACTTTAACCACAGAGTGAATATTTGTGGACGCCGCCGACGACGACGACGCCGACGACGACGGAATGTAGGATCGCTTAGTCTCGCTTTTTCGACTAAAGTCGAAGGCTCGACAAAAACAAGTTTATAATTTTAAATTAAAGGGAGGTAACAACATGATTTAGAGTACCCTTTATTGATCTGCCTATCAGAAGGTTTGCATGGTTAAAACTACACAAAGTGAATTTTCAGGCTGATAACATCTGATAAATATTACAACGACTGCTTAAAGCTTGATACAAAAACAGAATTGCATTGCAAGTTGGTTATACAAAAGTCATGTTTATTAAATAATTCTTAAAAATGAAAGAGAACGAAATAAAATAAATTTACAACTTTAAAAAGTGACAACAGGCAGTAAAAAATGGTTTTGAAAAAAATAATTGACAAATAAAACAACCACTTATAAATAAAGTAAAATGCTGGTATAATGAAATCATAAAAATCATAAAAATTTCAAACAATGAAAATGATAAGAATCGACCAATTAAAATAAAGCACCAATTTTTAAAAATTTGAATCAACCAATCACATGCTTGTAAAAGTACAGAACATCAATGACAACACAAGCTCACATGTATCAGATCTTTTTTGAAGGGAAAAAATGGTATGACCAATAAATTAAAATAAATCCAAGTTTGGTGACAAACAACATGCAAAACTGAAATTTGAATATCAAAATAAAAGAGTGAAAAACTAATCTCAGAGTATAAAAAGGGAGAAAGGAGCCATATACTGAAGAACTATGTATTACACGTGAAGGTTAAAAACAGTTACAGGACAAGAGATATAATAATTAGATGTTCTGTAGGTCACCACCATCACACACTCCAGTTACCCAGGAAGCTGTTCGATGAAGGGTCATGAGTCGATGACTGAATCGCCTACAGTGAAATGAAACAGACTATAGTGACCTATTCAATAAAATCAACACCTTTATATAATTCATAAATAAAAAAAAATTTCAGGTAAGCCACACATTTCATGGACAAAAGTAGCTTTTTTTTATCTACCATTCCAATTTGTCTTGTTGTTTTTGGAGAATTGAGAAGTTATGGAAGTAAATATTTCATATTTCAGAAGGAAATATAGACCAGTGTCTTTTTATTTCTAGAATATATCTCAACCATAATAACCCAGATGTAGTAAAGGAAAGCAGTCTTTTTCATAGGCAAGTTGCTATAGTAAGAAGTCTATTTTCAAGAAAACAAAGGCCCAAAACTTCAATTTTGAATTTGAATTTCAAATGAGTTTTAGAAATATTAATAGCATGCTTATAATTTGGTCCATTTAGAAAAGTATTGAAAACATATTGTTCCAAAAAAGAACCATTTCAAAGGTTCTTTTATACTATACATCGAAAATAAAACAAAACTGCCCAATACTGAAAAAAATAAGGCTTTACCCTTAAAAATAGTTGAAAGCTTTGCAACTTACAGTAAATTTTGAATACTTTAGATATGAGAAACTAGTAAAGACCACTTAAAGGATAATCATTAAATAGATATTTGAAATGGATGAAGACATTCTATCAGAAGGTTGGGGTATTTAAAAGACTATATTCAGAGAAAAATATAAACATACAATACAAGCAGAATATCTGCCAGTTCCAATTAAAATTCTTTCCTATACAAGTAAAACTTCTAAGAATTTTGTTAAAAATAATATGTATACAAAATTTCGATCTTTCGATGATCCTTTCTACAATTATAAAAACATGCAAATACATTGATAAATATAAAGTCACATGACAGACATGTGACGTGAGATATACGGTCACATGACATCCACAAAGAACTCACATGGATTTCCCATAGCCATTCTGAAAGACTGTCTACTGCCACTAACATCAGGTGGTAAGTTAACAAGATTGCTATGTGGTGGACCACCAGGCTGTCTGGCGCTCACTATACTTGCTGTTTCAGAATCGCTTCCGCTGTTGGCAGGAGACCTTTTCTGTGACTTTTCTTTGCGACTGCTACTTCCAGAGGCACTGCTTCCTATTGAAGAATATATAGAGAAAAAACATGATTAAATGATTAAAATTCTGTTTCTTTGAAGAAGCATGAATAAATACCTTAAACTAACCATTTTCTTAAATGCGCCCTCATCAAATGAATGTGTATTTAACAGTTAGTCAAGAAGTTTATTTTATTACTACTGATAACTGTAAGAAATACTGACTTTGCCGTCTCAAGTTTTAATAGTTACAGTGTGTCTATTCCAGAAATGTATGTATTGAGAGACATCAAGCATCTGATGATCGAATGTAAATGGGGATTAAACAAAAATTATCTCCAAATTCCAACATCTTAACCAACAAACGAAAAAATAAAACCAGAACAGAATGCAATACCATGCAATACCCTCCAATACATTTATTTCTGGAATAGCCTAATTTTTTTTTCTATCATAACAATATATTTACATAATATCTTCAGAATACTAAATCTATAGAACTCAATAGTAGGAACATGCATTTAGATAAAATGCAGTTATATTTATATATGACAATTAGTTAAATGCCACTATTTCAATGTAATGACTAGCACTACATGCTCAGATACAAACTACAACAAAATAAGTGCAAATCATAAGTTCTATTTTCTATTTACAGAGGTTTTCTCTCTCTCTCTCTCTCTCTCTCTCTCTCTCTCTCTCTCTCTCTCTCTCTCTCTCTCTCTCTCTCTCACTTTTACTTATTTTCATATATGCAATCATTTCATGGAATAGCTTTCCTGGGGTAATTTATGAATGTTAGGTTTAGTACACTTTAAATCAGAGTTACTCCCCTTACTAAGTTTGATAATTTGGTTTGCCACAATGAAGTGATGAGAAGTATTCACTGTCAATTTCTGGTTTATAAATATATAATTCTTTCACAATACCCTGTCCATCATGATTTTCAGTCACCAAGGATCTAAAATGCTCATAACTTCATATAGGAAGGATGGAAAAGAAAATCCAAAATTCATACAATTTAATTTGAAAAGTTTTCAAAAAAT
This sequence comes from Mytilus galloprovincialis, assembly GCA_037788925.1. Classification (NCBI taxonomy): domain Eukaryota; kingdom Metazoa; phylum Mollusca; class Bivalvia; order Mytilida; family Mytilidae; genus Mytilus; species Mytilus galloprovincialis. The sequence continues at coordinate 43,167,133 of CM075342.1, read as the reverse complement.
TAACCGCATTTAAAAAAACCCAACTTACAATGGTAAGTGCAAAAGGATTTAAGAAACTCAAGGTTTATATTTACATAATAGTTTATTTGTCTTTGTGTACACCATCCACATTTTTATTGTAATCATACATTTTAGTAATCTGAACTAAATACGATTGAGATTTAAAATGCTGATAACATTGACAATTTTAATCTTTGCAGGCAAACTTTACACTGCTTACATGCAACTGATTATAATTTTAAGTATATAGTCATACTAATGTAATGATTATGAAGGTGATTGGAATATAAGATACATAAAAATTATATGATTATTAATTTACATAATCCACTTCCCTGTTGTTGCATCAGGACTATAATTAGAAATATATAATCAACCTGTAATAGTGATGTATTCATTTGTTTGTTTACCATGTTTGGAAAAATACATGAAAAGCCATAAAAACCAGCAAAAAAGCATCAGAAAATTGTAATCTCCATTAAACAAGCCAGCTATGCATGCTGATCAGGAAACAGCAAAAGCTTCAATTATTGAGCAGAAGCTGTATAAAGAAAGCTCTAATTCTATGACTGATGACTGCAGAAAGATAAGCTCTGGTTCTCTAGCTCTGGATTGGTGTAAAACCATGCCAAGGAGTCTATAAGCACCGACACACCATGCTGATGTGGAACGCCTAACCTGGCTTCCCAGAGTCAGCCTCTTTTTCATCCTTGTTCACTGGTTCCTTAGCAACAGCTTCTGGTTCATTATTGTTGCTAGGAACATCGTCCTTCGTTTTGGCATCTTTGCTATCTTTTGATTGGTCTTTGGAACTTGGTTGTGCCTGTGGCGTTTTTTTGCCACGGACATTGTTGTTGGGTTCCTTGTCTATACAGAAGGTTTTGGCTAGAAGTTTCTGCGCAGCTGGTTGGAATTTCATTGGCAAACAACAGGCATTATGAACTGATAAAATTAGATAAAATTGTCATTTACCCTTCTCACAAACGAGGAGGAAAAAAGAATCTTATGTATATGATTTAATAAATCTGAAAAAACAGCATGCACAATTTTACTGCAAGTATAAAATGTACATAAGATATGTAGAGCAAAAAGAAAGGTCCATCTAATATCATATTATAAAGTAAAAATATTTTGATCAATCAATTGTTTTAATGATTCGCTGATTGAAAAAGAATAGTTTAAACCTGGATTTTAATGATTGGAGTAGGTAGGGGAAAAAAAGATAAATTGCAGGAATAAATGATGCATCAATTTTGTTTCCAGGAGGTTAAAAGTCCAGACTGCCTCAGAAAGCCACACATCTGGGGATAAGTATTCTCATGCAATGATGTTTGATGACAATATATGAGCAAAGCTGGCATTTATATACAGAAATAATATACTTATAAAGAATATAGCAGAAGCTTTTCCAACCAAAGAAGCAAAATATAAGTTTGTTTTTTTTAAAACAAATCCATGTTCAGTCCTATCTTAATATTTTAAGGATATCTGCAAGTGCAATGTGATGATTGTATTAAAGGTTTCAATGACCAAAATAATTACAATAAAATAAATCATGAAAGAATTTACAATAATTTCATGACTTTTTTCTTTTTCTTTCTTTTTTTAATAAATACTATTCAAAGGGAAGTAATCCAAATTGTATTGAAATAAAATAATCCTGTAAAAAAAACACAACTTTAATAACCGAAATAAAACAGGGTTTTCTCTTAGCAATAAAGAACAAATTGTTGGAAAAGCATATGAAGCAAGTGCTAAATCTACATCAAGTTAGTTTTTACAATGTCTGAATACATCACTATATTGGTTTATTTCACACACATGAAACATTGTTCAACATAAGTTTTCTAAGCTGAAATGCAACAACATGAGCTTATCTGTTTATAATGATCACCTGGCTATTTTATCTGGGCCGACCATTAATGTTTACCCCATTAACTTTCTTGCCAGTGTTTAGATTTATATATTACTTATTAAAACAAAGAGAGTAAAAGACTTTAATTAGGTCCATTCAAACAAGCTGTTTAACCTAATCTTGAAACATGATTTAGTAATTCTTCACACATCCTTTCCTGAATGAGGCTTAAAAAGATTTTATATCAGGAGTTTTGGGAAGTAGCACATACTTTTTTTTTATATCAGTTCTGAATAGATTTAAGTTTATTAAACTTCTTACTAGCTTAATGTAACAATGAGCATCTCAACTTATTTTAAATGAAAAGATAACTTGTATATCACACAAGTGTCAAATCTGTGTATTTTAATATCATTAAAATTAAGTGAAATAAAATATCACATAAAATGTAGAAGTGTGGAAGAAATAAAGAGCATGCAAAATAAATAAAATAGGTGGTAAAGCAGGATTTTTTCTGCCATATCTGAAACTTCCAAATTTCCCCTATACCAATAAGAAACTCAAGCTAAATTCCAAGCAGTATACAGCAATAATATTTGTAATAGCCAAGCTATAGACTCTATATTATTTCTGTAATTCTGACATGGGTGATGTTCTAACAAGAAAAATGTTCCTAAAATATTTTGGAACTCAAGATTCCCGTTTAGTAAATTTGTAAAGATGCCCCTATCATCTTAAACAATTTCCTTCCTATTACCCAGAATGAACTATATCTCTTATAATGTTTCTTTTACTTTAAATATATTTTGTTGCTGTGAAAAGCCAACTAAGATGTCTTTAGCAGTAAATTTTGGTTCTACATTAATACTGAATTTGCCTTTCGTAAAAAATGTTTCAGATATGGCGGATTTTCAAAATAACTGAAAGGACTACAAACCAGAACTATGTAGTGAATTCCGAGAACATGCACGGTCCTGTGGGTGTAAATGATTCCGAGAACCTGCCCGGCTCTTTGGGTCTAAATGATTCCGAGAACATGCCCGGTCCTTTGAGTCTAAATGATGTGTGGCGTTCTGATAAAGCTGCTTGTCTTTATTTTCCCAAAGCTTTTTCAAATGATTGTAAGTACTGACTATACATGTGCAGTCTTTTTGGTTAACTGTAAACAAAGGTCAAAATTTAGGACCATGAATGATTTGTAGCATGACCCTTTGTCACTGAGGACTTTACCCTTAATACTTTTTTCAATCATCAAAATATTTAAATAATTGATGTATTGAGTAATTTTTAAGTACTTAATACATGTATTTCATATTTTGGACTTTAAAAAAAAATCAACAACATAGGCCAATCTCATGTTGATAACTAATATAAATGAGAAAGAATGCAGTTTTCAACTTCTATTTTTTCATTATATAATTCAATTCAAAAATATACCAAATATTTAATGAATATAAAGTGAATATTATCCTTGACAAATTGATAGAGTTTCTTCTCTGATTCAGCTTCATGATTAGATCGTCCAAAACACATTTAAGGTGGTACCTAACACTACATAGACTCTGTAAAATCACCTAAACGTTTTAATGACGTTGTGTTTTAAGGGAATAATAAGCTTCTCAATGATCAAAATTAGTGTTCGTCTTAGAATGCTATATAATCAGTGTAATTTTTCTAATAAAATTACCGACTGTGCAAGGGCTGTATAGCCAGTTAAGGTCGTTAAAAACTTCCATATATATATAATAAAATGCTTGGTTCAAATTTTTTGAAATTTTTATATATTTTTGTCAAAGGGTCAAAGTAAATACTTCCTCAAAATTTTATGAAAATTAAACGAGCCAAATTAATTTTAGTGAAAGTGTTGGGTACCACCTTAAGTGGAGATGGATTTAAGATAAAAAAATAAATTCCAATTAGACTACGAAAAAAAAGGTATGCATACCAACAGGGAATGATTCAAAGCTCATTGAAAGCAAAGTGGGGGAGGTCATACTACATACATAAACAGAAATCATGCAATGGACATTCTCATAACAATAAATTTAGTACAATATCAATTTATATACAATCTGGCAACTGCATGCTAGAACATAATACAGCTGTATATTTCTTTGCCTACTTTTAAGAATTGCTGCCTCAAATATTCAATTTTATCATGCTACATTTTTTTCAGACAAAAAAATATTTTAGTGGTAATCATGGTAATAGTCCACACCATTTTTTAAAAATTCCCTTTCCCCTTTCTACTAGAGGACAGTCAGTACTTACACAAGGAATAATAATAAGTTAAGTTTTTGTGTACTACTGGACTATGTTATGTGACTACTTAGAATTAGATACTATTTAGAATGTGAAACACTCTGAGTGGTGTTACCATAGCATGAAATGTTAGCTATATTAAATTACTGTGACCTATATTTTGAATTAGTTTCCAATAAGCAGGTGTGTCTAGTTGTGATCATTACACTGCAAAATTTTTAATAGCAATACACATTTGTTTTGAATGCATTTTTTCACACTCTAGCAAGTTGCATAGTAAGCATCTGTGTTGTGCTTGTAGTTTTTCTTTTAAAAAATTAATGTGTCATTTCTTGATTCCATTTTCTGCATTCAACTCTTAAGTTTCATACGGCTTTTTAAAATAAATTATAACAAATAGATTTCTTCTTTTGTTTTGTTTTCTCACTATTATCCTATTTTATGGTTTTGATTAGGTTTGCAGCAATTTCTAGCTTTAATAACAATATCACAGAACAAAGCAAGGAATATTTGACAATATAAAGCTTGATAACCATGCCACATGCCACTAACCTGATGCGCTGTGTACACTGCCACCACTGTTATTGCCTCCTCCGTTACCAATACTTGATACTCCGATCACACCACCAGCACCGACAGTAGAATTTTTATCCATACCATCAACAAAAGAACCGATATAACTTTGTGAGTCTGTACTAGTATAACTGTACGGGGGTATATAACTAATGTTTTGTGGTATATAAGTATTGTTAGTATAAGGGTATTGATTGTTCCAGGCTGGCGGTGGTAGTGGAGCTAACGTATCACGATCAGCTTCAGACACAGAATCAACATCTTCTAAACTAAGTGCAGATAAATCTGAAAAACACAAAACATAGGTATTTTTTAAAAATGTTTGTACACAAAATGGAGGGTATACATTTCAGTATTTAATTTGATCATGTTTTCAAATTAAATATCCTAAAATAAGTCCTATATCACAGTAAAGCATTGATGGCTGTATTTAATCAGGATAATGTCCGTTAGTTATTATGTTTGATTAATGCATTAGATTGGTATTTTCACGCTGCATTGAAGACCCCTTCGGCTGTTATCTGTTCTTTGGTCAGGTTGTTGTCTCTTTGACATATTCCCCCATTTCCATTCTCAATTTTAAAATCGTTTATTCTGTTCCAAACTTAACAGATAATTTGTCTAATAAAAGCCCTTCTGTTTTAAATTCTGTTAATTGTATTTTCATATATGAATGTACACATTCTGCTTGTCGAACTATCCATCTTTTATTTGTATGTGAAAGACATAAGTTTTTAAAGTGAAAGGTCTTTTTTAAAGAGTCTTGTTGGTCTCTAGGTGCAATTGTTTTGGTTGTTGTTGGCACAAAACACTGCAAATATCTTTGTAGAAAATTAAACGAACTTTGAATCTTTGTAGATATACCTGTTCTGTTACTTCCAATACACATACATATTATTGTATCTAAATATCAAGCAATTATACTAGCTTACTCTACTATGCTTACATATCAAAATAATGAAGTTGAATATAGAAATTGTAATCTACATGTAGTATGTTATGATGTACCTGTGAACATTGTTTTTGAATTGAATTTTAAAAGTAGCACTATATCTGAGCTGTTATGGGTATTTCATTACTATTTATAACGTTGTGAGGCCTACCATTTCAACAGAAAAGGACATCGCTAGTAAATATGTTAACTGTCAGTATAGGAAAGGGAACATGGAAGAAAGAAATTTAGTAAATTATTCAAAATTTACATGTAAAAATCTGAGGTTTTAAAATGTACAAAGGGTTATATATAACTTCTTAGACTTCAATTTTCTTCTTTCCTAAACTAAAATAAAATAAAAATCACATTTTTTTTTTAAATTCACAATATAATTTCTGTATGCATAGTACCCATAACAACTAAACAGATCTATACCTAAAAATCATGTTATTTATAGAAATATTATATAACAGTTTTGATTAGTGATTGTCATGCATGAGTGAGTTATGATAGGAAAGGTCCTTTATATGAGTGAAGATACTGACCTGGATACAGTGGCCCATCTAAAAAGGCAAAACAAGATGAAAGGTCAAAGTGAGTTCAAGGTCAAATGAATAATGATTCATGCAAGTGTCTATGAAAATGATAATGAAATACAAAATAGATTGATAAAAGGGATAAGTAAAATATCAATACCAAGTCATGCACAGCAAAAAATATTAGATCACATATCAATTTTTTTTCAAATGAACAACTTTGGTCATCAAACATCACCGACATTGTCAGAAAATAGCTAAGCAATGCAAACAAAATTTGCCATACGTTTCTTTTAATATTGCTTGCAAAGCATTAAGATTGAAGATTTATAAAGGGAGACAAGAATTTACAACTATGAATATGGTCCTTCTGCTATATTCCTTTATTTTTCAAACATTTAATATTCCTAACTTTATAACATATAGCTTTTTTGTTTTGTTTATTATCAATTACAAGTTTGAACTATTTCTAATCTAACAAATATGTTTTTGCTATATGCTGCATGAACCCTTTATCATTCACAATCCTGCAGCAACAATTATTTAAACTGTTCATCAAGTTTTCTTGCAATTAATAAACTTATTCATCTTTGTCCATCACAACAGATATGGGAGCCGTTATCCCAATTCCTATAAAATACAACTACTTGAATTGCAGAGAGTTTACTAATGAAACAGAAAGATAATCCTGTATGTACACACAATGACATTGTGAGCTACCCACACTACACACCTATACACACACACATTTAAATGTACATGTATACTTACTTCCATAAATATCACCAAATACATAGTAGCACTGTTCAGAAAATGTTATTTTGTTCACAGTATGTCGAATATATCCAGCTTTTAATAAATTACATGCATATTTTCTAGCATCCCTTCGATCAGTAAAGCCTTCTAGATGAGTAAATAACCAATCAACTAAATCAGATCCTGAAACAAAGAAGGTTTGTTGCATTACACATGAAAAATCTATACACAGTGGATTCATTTATTTTTCGCAGGTACGTATCAACTTTAGTGGATTAAGGAACAATTGTATTTTAATGAAATATATGTCATGCTTTTGCCAAAGTCTGCATACTTGAATTAATAATTATACTATGTAGAACATTTAAATTTGTTAACAACCTGATTTTGTACTTCAGCATGATTTTATGTATTGTTTTTATCCTGATGACGGTGGCACCGAAACGTGTCGATCAATAAAGTTCTGCAGCAGTCCCTAAAGTGTTGTTAAGACTCTCTTCATTTTATGTTTTTTATCACAACGACCCTGCATACCCCCGGGTATCCACTTTATGGACTCTATCTACCGTACTACAGACTCACCAGGTGTTGGTTCACTTTCGTTTGTAATTGATTTAAATTTGTTATTCATTGATACCCTCAAAATCTATTAAAATTGGTATCCAATCACAGTTCAAAAGAAAACAATTTACATAATAATTATACATTCTATAAATATTTATTTAAAAGTATGAAATTTTCAGTGGAGCAGATTTGTCATGTGATCAAATAGTCTACTGTTCATTGTAATTTAACTTCTAAATATGTTTTGTGTTTGTTATATTGATAGGTTGCTCAGTGTTCCAGCTAGCATGAAATGGAGGGGCGCCGCGCCCCGCCCCCGAAATTTTGCGCCCCTCTGCCTTTTTTAAACGCCCCTGCGCCCCTCTGTGCCCTTTTGAAAAAAAGTTTAAAAAACGATCTTTTTTCCTCATATCGTCGCCATTTTGTTGAGCTCTTTATACACACACTTCATTAAGACAACAGATTAAAATTGTTGACACTTGTTACCTGATTATAATCACCTATTTGATTAGAGTCAATTACTTAATCAGGTGCGATTTAAGACCCTGTCTAATCCCTTTACCCTGAAGCACCAAACATCGAAGTTAAATAAATTGATTATTTTAACACCTGACGATGCAAAATATAATTTATAAAATAAATGTGAACGGTGTTCATTTCTATTGTATTTGTTATTTATTATGTCATTTAAAAAGAATCATTCCAATAGGTCAACACGCAAAATGCATGAAACATGATGTAACTTTGACCTCCGTAGCAGAGTTCAAAAAATTTATGGGTCACTGAATATTCACAATTCAGATCGTTTTTGTTTTGATGTTTTTATTTTTGAAACTGATCTTTCAAACTAGTTTTAATCCAGAAGAAAGTAAAAACATTGCTTGACTGTACCTTAAGTTGAATATCTATATCCAAATTAAATTAATTAAAACTGTAATCCATGAATGCTTTGTTTACAATTGTTCAAAGCCATGTGCTTTTTGGCGGGAAAATTCGGGAAACCCCTTATTAACAGGAAACAGTTACATTTCATTGTTATTTATAGACAGTAGGAATTTCATTTTGGAAATCATTTTGATTACAACTTCTAAGATTTATTCATGAAAAATTATAATAATTTCTTGGGGTGAAACTGATAATACTTTTTTTATTAAAATAATTTACATCTAGGGGTATGGAAAGGGGGGCTGTTTTTTTTTTGTTTTTTTTTCAATAATATTACAAATATATATAAAGTTCACCATTCTGAAAATACATGGTTAAATGGATTTTAATTCTGAAAAACTCATGTTTATTTAATTCCTTTATTATTTCCATCATAATAAGAAACAAGCTACATGTATAAGGTATTTCAAACATATATTTTTGGCTTTTATATAAGAACATTCAAGACTATTAGTATGTATGTGCCTGCAGTAAAAACAAACCTGGTAAGGCCTAAAAAAATTCTACAGGGCCCTTGAAAAAACTTTTGAATCCAGGCTGGCCTTCAGAGAAAATGTTAAGTATTGTTCCTGACTGTATTGCAGATTTATGTGAAGTTTTTAAACTGACATGCACAATTCATTTCACAAGTGTAATAAAAATAATTCTACAAAACAACGCAGCGCATCGCGTTGCAAATTCATCTTAGACCCACCATGCATCAAGAAATATGTCTTTATGAGGTAATATTAAGTATTTGATTTTTTTTCAGTGAGAACGCGCTAAAGTGCCCTTTTTAAAAACGCGCCCCTCTATTTTCAAATCCTAGCTGGAACACTGGGTTGCTTTATTATTGACTTATAACATTGAACTTCTATTTCATTCAAATATATTTACAACAAAATAGATTTCTTATATCTCTGTATTTCAATATTTTATTTTAATCTTATTCTGTCTAATTCTATGCCTATATTACTGCATAAACTTCTCAATTTCAATTTTAAATCATTAATTTCTTTGGTAATTGATATTTTGTACACAACTTACAATCCATTACTTGCAGTGTAATTCTTACCTATAAAAGCATTGGGTATTGTTATTTTTAGCCACATTCGGTCTCTAATTTCAAGACCAGAATCTGGTTGTGCCATCGCCTTGACAACAGTGGCCATATCTGTGTTAGTGGTTAAATTCAAATCATCAAATCCTGAAAAAGAAATTCAATTATAAAGATGTTTTATTTTATTGATATTTTATTAGGCATGTCTGGTTTTTTTTGTTGCTGTTGTGAAGTCTCCTGCCAAGTCTGTGGTTTTTTTTAGATGTATTTCTTTGTATCGATCTGATGAGTTAAGCCCTTTTCAACTGATATTTATAGTTTGTACAGCACTGTCCCAGGTTAGGAGGAGTGTTGGGCCACACTAAAATATGTAACCCTGCCCCATTATGTGTGTGCCTGTCTCAAGTCAGGATCCTGTAATTCAGTGGTTGCCTTTTGTTGATGTGTATCATATTTGTTTTTTCGTTCATTATTTTGTACATGAATTAGTCCATTATTTTACTTGATTGAAATGCTTTACATTTGTCTTTCTTAACAATGGTTCAATTACTGGTGGTTTTTATAGTTGTTTCTTTCTCATTTTTTTTTTATGTTTAGTAACAGTGAACTTTATATGTTCATTAAATGTTACATGGATGTTACAGATAAAACTTACGTTCCGAGTCAGGTAACGAACTGGTTAGTGATGAACTCGTTGATGTCATATTACTAATTGAAGGACTAGGTCCACCAATACCATGCATGAAGTTTTGTTGCATTGCTGTAGTGTGTGCTACCCACGCAGATGGATCAATAGGTCGCACAGGTTCTTGTCGAGGGACTGTAAAATATCCTTTCGGACTAGGATCCCAACATTTGGCTACGACTAGTGTAATTGGACTGTAAAATAAATCAATATCAACATTATGATACAAGTTTTTTTTACTGTAAATCAAAGATCTGAAATGTTCTTACCTTTTATGAACACAAAAAAACAAATTCACCATAATACATGGTTTCTTAAAAACTCAATGTTTAAGAATAAAACATGGGGAAACTCTTAGAGCCGCCGTGGTGTAGTGGTTAGTGCATCAGACTACTAACACAAAGGTTCCTGGTTCGATTCCCTTCTCGGATGAAAATTTCAGGTTTATACTTCAATACTACTAAACTAACAAAATACAAACTAATAACAGATAAAAAGCTGAAAATGGTGGAAAAATATTAGTTAACATTCAGATATACAAAACTAATTTTAAAAGGATCTAGTTAACAAAGAATATAGTGAAGACATCTGAACTTAACAAGTTTCCAAACAATGGTAGAACAGTGAAGTGACCTTGTAAACTAGATAATAACCAGAGATCAATAACAATTAACAGTCAAATTAATTGTCATTTACAGTTTTAAGAAACTGTTTTTTATTTTTTTATTTTAAACAACAACTAAAGGAACAATTTCCTTTAACTTCTCTGAGATACATTTGGGTGTATTTTTTGGGTGTATTTCAAACTACTGAAGTCTGTATCATGATTTTTATGTGTTTAAAACTATAAACTTTTCTTCAAAATTTCAAAAGTATTCTTATGGTAAAACAGTTCTTCCACGACAAGAATGATTGACAATTGTTCACTCAGTCCGAGGTTTTATCACCTACCCAGGTTTTTGTACAGCTTCTCTCAGAACTCGAACTGCATCATCATTACTTAAATTTTCAAAACTAATGCCGTTGACTTCTAAAATCATATCACCAGGTTCTATACGACCATCCTGAGCTACAGCACCACTGAAAAACAAATTCATTTATTAATTAAAAGTCACATATATCAGTCAACCGCAATATTTCATGATAAATATTAACTTTTTTCTTAACAACGTAAAACATTGCATCTTGCCTGAATAATATATACTATGCTTGTACATACTACTGAGATGCATTTTTACTTAAAAGTAAGCATTTGATATGCAGCTTTACATAAGTTGTTTATATGAAAAAGAAGCACAATCACTCAATAAATGAATAATTTTTGTAACAGTTGTTGTGTAGTTGTATATGAATTTGTACTTTTTAAAGTACATCCATTATTTACATAAAAACATTGAAATTTAATTATGAGCCTGAAAAATCATGTTTGACAGTGGTTGCAGATAGATAAATGCTATCAAATGGATGGCAAAACCAGTAAGTATACTCTACCAGACCATTGAGGTTGTCACTTCCTAATGATTTGACCCTGTCTGATAGTACTTAATCAGATAATCCTCATGCTTAGTAATTCTGAATCTTATTTATTTCATGTATTAGAAGTGTATACTATATATTGATTTATTTGAACAAAATATAGTTTAAACTAATGCTCATGTGCCATAAATTAAGCTGTTCACACGAAGACAATCTTACCCTTTCATAATAGAACCAACATATATACCACCATCACCACCTTTGTTACTTTGGCCAACGATACTGATTCCTAAAAAGTTTACTGTGTCTGAAATAGAAAGAAGATGAATATCATTTATTCCTTCAATGCAGTTTACCCCCACAGTTTGAAGCTTACCAAGATTTCCAAGACTTTGCAAACTTCATAATTGTTTCAATGTTTACCTGTGTAATTCAGAGTATGCTTTTATTGTGCTTTGTCAATTTGTCAGTTATTTGGAGTTCTCACCTTTCATATTTTGTGATTTGTTCTACTTCTCATGATTTTCTGATTTTTCATGCATTTTGTCACAATCAGACTTAAAAAGTAATCTTAAATTGTGATGGTCTTGTCTTTACTAAAGAAGCTGTCTCAATATTGTTGTAATGTGTTGCTTTTTTACATATAAAAGAAAATCAGATGTATCCAGAAATATGTCAAACAAGAATGTGTCCATAGTACACGGATGCCCCACTCACACTATCATTTTCTATGTTTAGTGTACAGCAACAGAGTTCGCGAAAAAAATTTCCTTGGTGGTCCTTGAAGAAAATCTGCTGGTCCTCACTATTAATTCTATTGAAAAAAACTAAAATTGTGTCAGTCCTATGGAAAATTTTGGTGGTAAAATCATGAGGACCACCACTTTTCGCGAACTCTGCAGCAATCAGGTCAAAATCTTTAATAAAAGACATGTTGCAGTCTTTGTAGCAATGTTTATACCTGCCACCCCCAAATATGTTTTTTTTTTCAATGTAATTTTCTTTTTAACCATACTATCTTTTTAATCCCCCCTTACTTACCCATATTTAATGTAACCACAATCACATTTAAGGACATTGTTGAATCTGTAATACTACTAAAGGATGATGCCTGAAAAGAAAAAAGAAAGAAATCACAATTTTGTTAGTATTGAAATTACAAATATCTCTTGTCATTAGAGTCAGTGAACATACATATGAGCCAAATACACGAGGGTTGAAATGTTGAGCCGATAAAGCTTCAAGGAATAATCAAAATTTAGAAATTTTTTGGTGCATTAATTATTGCAATAGGTGAACGATGGTACACAAATTGTGTTAAATTTATATAATTTCAGAACATACTTAGTACTGCCAAATCTTTTAAGTGCAAAACCTTTTCAATCAAATTATTTGCAATAATTAAATTGTCAAAAATATTACAGTGTTCTCCCCAGGATTTTTGGATAGCGCTGTGGTAAACGCGTGATTTTCGACAATTCTCAGTAACTTTGTCGCGGCGCGCGGTTGGTTTGTAATTGATTTGTTATGTGTTTTTCTTATATTATGCTATTGATGGTTTCTCTTGTAATGATGTCCTCATCATGCTCATGGAAGTTACCCCTTTGTTTGCTAATGTTATTGTCTGGATATAGACATAATGAAGAAAAGCCTTTTTTTATCCATTGTAAATTCATATAATCCTCATATTATCTGTCTATAAATTAAAACCCAAGGAAAAGTCTTTTCCATGGTGGGTCTATACCAGACTACCTATGTGAAGATTTCTTATCACTAACAGGTGATGTTGCAGAACATGTAGGACCAAGAATAAAGCCATTGTCAGCTTCTGTGAGAAAGTTTTCAATGACAAGATTGGTATTTTTTACATTTACTTTTATTAACATTTCTAGCAAAATACAACTTTTCAATAAAAATGAGTATAGTATTTCAAAGGAAGAAATGAAATTGCCCTTTCAATAATATTCAAATGTTATCAAAGACTTGCTTAAAAAAAGGCTAAAATATTCCAATTATGAATATGAAAGAAATCCTATAAAAATATTTTAAAGAGATTTTTTTATTTCAAAGGTGAATTACCAATCAAATACATTATGCCAATTGAAACAACTACCACCTTTAGAGGTTGTGTTTGATAATTTTATAAACATTTGAATACTTGCTACCAGATAAGTTTGTCAAGATTTGACAATACTTCTTTTAGGGCTTTCCCTCCCAAATTATCTCCCTTACTGGCTGACATAACTTCCTGTTTACACTTGTGGCCTTTTTAGCATTAAATACTATTCCTTATCCAAGCCATCCTCTGTTTACATAAATTTAAAGCAATATTTAATTAATATATATTGATGATTGGTTGACAAACATCGATATTTTATATATATTTACACAAAATTTTCGTTTTGTTTTATTCCCTTATCCATTTGAAAAAGAGCCATGGATGGACAAGTAATCGTTAAATACGGGCTTATAATGAATCCCTTGATAACAGGGATGCTTCCATCAAGCAATACAGGTTCGACAGTTCGGTTGTAAACGCAAAAAAAGTAATGATAGAATCGTAGATGGTTCAAAAAATGGTCGAGACCACGTTGTCAGAGAAGGGGGTAAAACTTCCCTTATATCATTTAGAAATGAACTTTTCAGCACCCGAGACATGTATTATATGTCTCTGTTGGCACTGTCCATTCCTTTCATAAGTTTCGGCATCTTTTTAAAGCGAAAAACTCGAGGAAGGAAAGGTTTATTTGGCAGTAAAAGTTTTGCATATGGCGTCATTTTGATCATTAATTGAACTGGCCCCTACGATATTTGACATCGTTGGGTGAATTAACGATCTCTCGGATAAATAAACCAGTTGATCACGTGATCGGAATGTGTACAAAATAATACTGGAAGTTTGAAATTCAAAAACAATAGCGCTGGTTTTTGATTGGATAGCGCTGCGATCTGCCCAAATACCACCGCGGTGAATTCAAATAGCGCTGAACATAGCGGCGCTAAAACGGCCTGGGGAGAACACTGTATTAGTGAATAAAAGTATCTTAATCTAGAAAGAACATTTTGTGTTAAAATGCCAATTGTAGATACATTAAGTAGATTTGAAACCATAACTTGATTGTGCATTTAGAAGTTTAACTCTCTAGCTAATTGTTAAAATGTGCACTGTTCAAAGTGTGTCTTATATTGTAAGCGCATGCAATGCATTAATTTAGAAAGTGCACAGATTTTCAAAACTTGCCAGTAGCTGTTGAGAATGCTCAATGTACTAGTAATTAATTTAAAATCTCATTATACTGTTTACTGATTAGCATTTGAAAAGTTGTCAAAGAATTTTTTTTTATTTAAACTAAGAATACTTTTAAATTGTTCCTTTAAAGAAATCCTATTTGTTCCCTACCTTGATAAATCCCTACATCTCCATTTACAAATTACAAATGTCATAAAATCTAACATGCCTTACATTTTATTAATACAGCTAAATTTCATTCAATTATAAGAAGCATATGTCCACTGAAATAAATTGTTCATCTAAAAACTTGTTGCATCATCAAATTATAAAAGTTTGATGTATAATAATGAATTGCTTTGAAAAATAAATTATTATCAAAAACATAAGATATCTATATTATGTTCAGGCAACCCAGCCTGTTTTATTTAAAGCATTTACATTTACCACCTAGAACATATTTTAATGTGAAGAATAGCAATTAAAATAGAGTGTTCAAATATTTTTTAATCTTGTCACATATCGGTTAATTTTTGTTTTGTTAATTGTCAATGTGTTTGTGTCTCAACTCACTAGAAATATATTTTGGCAGTCTTAGACCTAGAAACTGATCATCTCATAGTTACTGAGTGTGAATTCTTATGTCCGATGATGCATGCAAAGCAGGAGACCCTTACTCTAAATTTGACGCTACTTTTGAAATTCATGCAATTCCCTCAGTTTGTTTGTTTTCTTATTTTGTCCCTATTTAATCAATTTAAAAGATTTTAATAATGGTAAACTACTGTAACCTTAAAGTTGCATATAATGCTTTGTTCAGCAGTATTCAACCTTTTTAGGACCAGCATAAGCACAAAGCGTAAATAAACAATTGTTGCAGAAAGCATGTCATGGAACAATTATTTGTATTTGTTTGCTATACACTTGTCATTTTAGTGTAATTACCCGACTAATAGGGGGCATCCGATGTTTCCGTCTTTGTCGTCTCTTTTGACGGCCATATTTTGAGGCAGTTCGGTTGGTTGTGTCTGTGACTGTAGAAAATCGACTGTCATCGTCGGTATCAAAGAAACTAGTGGTGTCTATATCACTACTGAGCACGGTGGAAGAATCGTATGAATGACCATGATGTTTACTGTGACCGTTAGTTCGAGGTGGACCTGAAACATACAAAAAAGAAATGAATATCATCTTCAGTGTTCATCCAAATGATCCTACTTCTAACTTTCTAACAAATAACAAAAGGATCTGTTCAAGATCAATAAAAATTGTATATTGGATAAGATTACTGTCCCTTCAACATATTTTACAACACTTTTATTTCAATTATTACAGCACTATCATGACAAAACAGCATTATGTAAAATGTATATCAAATCCTTCCCTTCAACATATTTTACAACACTTTTATTTCAATTATTACAGCACTATCATGACAAAACAGCATTATAAGTAAAATGTATATCAAATCTTTATGTTTTATAAAAGTCTGACTTGAATAACATAAACCATATAGGAAGTTTATTATCATAACAAACATAAACAACTTTTATACAATTATATATCAGTATTTATTATAAGTTTTCCACAGATAAAAGACCTTGTTGTGTGTAAAATTAGTTATTATATAATTTTTATCTGTTGATATAAAAATATGATATTGCTGAAGATGAAATTCTTACAATTATCTGCTGTAATAAGTCACATAAATAAACCTTCCAAGTGCATATGGCACTCTTTACTGAATGATTTAATCAACGATCAAAGATTTAATACAAAGAACTTCTTAAAAGCGTTCAAAACCTGAAAACAGAGGCTTATAATTTACAGTAAATAAACAGTTATAGTAATAACCCCACATCTGTTAACATTTGTAACATTGTATTTATATTTACTGTTTCACGTATAAATATAACTGCAAATGCAGGGTTGAGTTTTGCAAAGAAAGTGCTTTTCAATTAACTATATAGTGATAGAAAATCTTTTATATAATAAGGTATGTTCACAAGTTGGTAGTAAATCTCAAAAATTGTGATCTTTAATAATGTTAATAGGAATGATATCTCTCACTAACAAAATTGATGAAATGCTGACATTTTTGAGCAACCAACGTTAACCCCTTCATAAAGACGAATGTAGAAATGTAAAACAGGAATATGAAACCATTCCTTGCTCATACTATGATATCTACATGTTCAGTAAACTATCAAATCTGGAATAAACCCAGAATTTGCCTTACACTGTTATATAATTGAGTTAATTATATCATATCAACACTTTTACTAAGCATCAAGTTGATTTGACATAACATTCATGGTAAACAACCTTCACCAAAAACTTAAACCTGATCTTAAATAGACAGACAGACAGACAGACAGACACAGACTGATAATAATGCCATTCTTCTATTATAGACCTATTAGGTGGGGCATAAATAAGCATTACCAATTGGTACTTGATCTATAAGGAAGACCTTAATTGAGGGGTATTGAGGGGTATTCATGACATTCAATTTCTGATCATCAATAAGTCTGTGATAACATTCATCAGTTTTTGACTTTAGCAGCAACTTTAATTCTCACTATTAGCAGCAACAAAATCTGGTAACCCAACTACCACACTCCTGATTCACCACTTACTGAGATTTTTGTTTACACTGGTAATGGTCTACACAATAACTAAAACATCACCTTAAAAGTCAAATCTGATAACTTATCAATTATTCTTTATTATAGGTTTTTAGGGAGGATTAGGACAATTTACACACGACTGTAAATTTATCAAAGTGAACCTATTAACACTGTTTATATGTTTATGTACTTTTAATATTTAACATAAACTTCAAACCTATCAACTGCTCTATTAAGCATGTATCCTTATCATGTAAACCTGCCTGTGTTTCAGTGCATGGAAAGAGGTGTGTGTATTTACTTTAGATACTATCAAAATACATTCACCTACTTAGACTTTATGTGCTTGCCCAAGGGTGAAGACTATATGTACCTTTTAAGTAAACTATTTGAAGGCTTTGTTTTCATCTGTACTTTTTACAGATATGTTAAAATTGGTAAATTTGTTTGAGTCAGCTATGCAACCACAGTTCCTGTTTGGACCTTCATCAGTTTGCAACTGTTCATGATCAACTCCAGTCTTAATATAGATTAATCTCCTAAAGCAATTTACACACTTATTAAGAATCATTGATCCTAAACTGATTTTAGACACAACAAACCTGCCATAAGTTATTCTATCATTTTGTCGTTTTCTAATTTACTGATATACTGATCTTTACTACTAAACTTTAATTGTACTAAAGTGACAAACAATTACATTTTGTAAATTACATCTTTCATCTGCCAATGCTATCCAATACTAAAATGTACACCCAAACATCCAGAAAATGTAACCTTCATTGTTTAAGATATTGACTATGATTGCTGAGACAAATTGGCTTATGTAGATATGACTTGTGTTTATCATTATAACTAATTAGTAGGTTATATCACAGATGTGAGGATAGCTTTGTCTGGTATCTGACTTCAATACACAAATTATTGAAGATTTATTGGTCTATTTCACCTGCATGGGAAGCAGGTGAACTCATACCCTTGGGTGATTACAGTCTTTATCAAATTATACACCTTGTTATAAAGATTTTGTGGCCGATCACTTTACTTAACCTTTTTTGCCTTGCCAAAAGCTGGACCAGTCATTCTCAATACCATTTCTTTTGTCCGATTCATTTAACTTAAAGATAGAATATATTCTTCAGTAAAAATTTACCAAATGAATAGCTTGAGTACTATATTAAAATGTTGAAGTCAAGAGAGCTGGACACAAAGATTGCTTTTGTAAGAGCCTATTAACCCCATGACTTGTTTTGATTGATCCTACCTACTAAATACAGGAGTGAGGAGATATTGTGTAAAAGCACCTATATTTCCAAGTGAAAGATTTCCAAATGGTTAGCTGGAGTATATAGAAATGTGTCTATTTGTTGACTACTCTTGTCCAGCAGTAACCACAATATTCAATTCAAATATACATTATCATCCACAAGTCTACAGATATCTGAAATGTTTTAACACATGTAAGCATAATACTTTTCATATAAACAAAGATATATTTCTGATGAAGAAATTGTTTTCCCATCGTTCCCCTCAGAATCACCTAACAGTATATATTATTTTCCCTCCTTGTGTATTTTTAATACTAGAGATAAAAGAATGCTAAGATCCCCTGAGTTAATGTAAGATATGATTATATAACACACAGCCATCATTACAGTGTAATTTACTGGAACAGTTTATAATGTGACTGCACATGGTATGCATGTGTTATCTCTTAAAGTTATAAGCAAATGTGTAAATTTTGTAAGCATCATTTTTGTACAGAATTAATCGAAAACTTGAATAGCCTCAAAATTGTTGAGATAAAAGTTTAAGAAATAATTTCAATTTGTTTTTTTGGTAGTTTTTCTCTATTGGGTTCGTCAGGATTTAAAAAGATTGAAAGATGTAAAGACTAATATTAGAAGTTGTTAAAAGCTTGTTTTTCATTTCCTATTGTGCAGCAATTTGTTTATGACAATGCATGTTTTGCTGCTATCAGATATTAACACTGATTTGAATTCGTCAATTTTAATTAACTTGCAAAATTTGTTTAGATAACTGTTAATCCTTTTTTTTACATCATGGAACACCTATAAACCATTATAATGTACCACCTACATAACCATCAAATCGGACTAAAATCATTTTAATAGCTTATCAAAATGCATTTACACAATGAATAAATATATTTACTGCATTTCTTATCTATCTATCTTATTAAATACCTATCATGCGAACTTAACAGTACATTTGAATATTCAAAACTCTGCAGAATTCAAAATATAAATAATCTATTGATGTTTACATATTTATTGACTAATTATAGGCTAGTATTAATTTGGAACTTATCTTTCTATCTGATCAAATACCTATCATTCAAACTTAAAAGTACATTTGAATATTCAAAATTAAGTTGAATTTAAAATATAAATAAACTATTGACATTTGACTAATTATCGGCTAGTATTAATTTGGAACTTGAACTGCCATTACCTTCTAGGTATTAATCACCCAATGGAGTGGAATAGTTCAATGATTTAAGATTAGAGATAAGTCTCCTTCAAGGTGGTCATTTTGTTACAGACTTATCTTTTGAAACAGTAGGAGCATGACTGGTAATATCTGATCAAACTGTTCAGGAAAAAATCTTTGTCAGTAAGAATGTATCCAGCAATTATTTTAACCTGTTCTACAACTTTAAAATTTTACTTGGCTACTGAATATATTGATATCTAGATCATTTTTCTAAAGCCATGTATAACTGAAAAAGTTAACTTGCAAGGTTTCATATGCAATCAATCTTACTATTTATTATATTTATATTCAAACTTAAAAAATTTAAATATTGCTCGCATTAATGTTCTTCAATGCATAAAGAACAACAATTGATATCTACCTATGGACAGACCATCCAAAACCTTCTAACAAAAGGAGACAAAAGCAAAGAAAAACACAATATTGGACTTACTTTAATAACAATGTATACCAGTAGATTTACTGTTGTAAGTGGAAACTTTGTACTGATAAACCTGTAAATTTCAACAAACCTTTTCAGAACCCAAAACTTTAAGCAGCTTTGATATGACTACAAAACAAATCATGTATACTTCAAAGCTCTACTTACCAATAGGATCCCCTGGTCGTCGGAAATTGTGGTTATAACTGTGTTGGCGAGAACTCCGTGGACGATCTGAAAATGCATAGAATAAAGCTTTAAAACACATGAAAATTTACGTCTTGTAATCCATAAACAGAAAATTTAATTTAGAAAAATATTCATGATGCATTAAGACTTTGGACTATAAAATACCTTCTAACCTTTTTATTTTTCAAAAGATTAAAACTTTTTATTCAAAACACTGAACTGTATCATAAAAATTACTGGAGGAAAAAGGTTCTTGCAATTAAAAACTCTCAATTACAATTTGTTTTTCATGTGGATGTCTATAAAAAGGTTCTAATCTTTATTTTAATAAAATGAAAATGAAATATGTATTCATTTAGAATGTTAACCACTCTTTAAAACTCTTGTTAGACTGGTGTGAAAAATTTCAAGTATGGTAGCTAAGAAAGAAAATTTATTAAAATCTTGCTTATCAAAACAGTATTTTGTAGTTAAAATATTTCAATAAAACATCCTCAGTTTAATAAATATGTCAACTGACTGACACCTGGGTACAAATTTTATCAACACAATAACACAGATTTTGTAATAAATAGAATCATCAATGGATTTTAATAATGAATAGAATTTAACACTTTTGGTCAATAAAAGAGCTGAAAGGTTTCAATTAATAGTACTAGCAATAATGTCATCATGGAGAAAGGGAATTTGAGAGTTCTGTCTACAAGAATGACTCTGCTTGTCATTGGTCTACAAACTGATCAAATATTTGAACTGGTTAACTAATTTATTTAGTAGCTATAAACTAGCCATTACTACTAAATGACATATATTAATTATTTGTCATAAACATTTTCAAATATATGTGTACACGAAAATGGTCACCAAACATTTCTCTTTCTCTTTCTTTTACTACATTTGAATGATAAAATTACATGTACCTGCAATTGATTACTTAAATTTTCTAAACAGAGATATTTTGTAAATAGTAAAAGCCATTGCAAAGATACTTTTCTAAGCTATTTCCACTAGTAGCAGTGCCAATGACCAATCACACATGTCATGTACACATGTATAACACAAGAACTTATCAAAATCATCTTTTATAATGAAACAGAAACCTAACAAATACTTGTATACTTTAACAAAGACTATCCTTTCTAAACCAATTCACCAAAACATATGATTTGTATATCGACTCCACACCTGAAATGATGTAGACATTGCACATGGAGAGCTCTAATGATGATACACATTACAGACATGTTCTCTCACACCTAAACACACAATTACAATTAACATTTACATACAGTAATGTTTGTTTAGATAATTAACCCACCATTATGTTTCAAATCTTTCTACAGATGTTTGAAAATTTTTCAGAAAAACAAATGTCTTATGTAACGATTAGATACATCTGTGTAGCTACAGCGGAAATAATAATGATAGCTTTGACAGATGTAAGAACGCATTAACAATGACAAGATATACACCTTACATACAGGTTGGGTGTTCACAAGTTATGGCATCATATTGAACAAGATATACACCTTACATACAGGTTGGGTGTTCACAAGTTTTGGCATCATATTGGACAAGATATACACCTTACATACAGGTTGGGTGTTCACAAGTTATGGCATCATATTGAACAAGATATACACCTTACATACAGGTTGGGTGTGGGTGATCTCATAATTTGTGGCTTCATATAAGACATACTACTATTTTCTGGGTTTATTATTTGGATGTTTCGTTCCACTTAAGAAAATGCCTGTACCACCAAGTCAGGAATATGACAGTTTTTCATTTGTTTGATTTTGCCATGTGATTAAGGACTTTACTTTTTGAATTTTTCTCGGAGTTCAGTATATTTGGGATTTTACTTATCACTACATTCTCTGAGAGTATGGACATTCTAGTATATCACAAGAAGGATTTTATGCTAAAAAACAAAACAGCAGTGTACCAATTACATGGATGACATTACATTAATTATAACATAAATTTTCAATAATTGAAGACATAATACTAGCAGCATCAAATTAAGATAGATGACAAAAGATTGAACTCATATGGTCTTACAAATATATTAGTAGTAAAATTTCAAGACAAAGTAATCAAATTTATCGCAAAAAAAGAAACAAATGTAGCTTTGAGAATTATCAGTACCGTCAAAGGACCAATAAGGTTAATATAATCAAGTAAGAATTGTAGATAACTGCAAGAAAGCAGAATCTTGCAACCCTAAACTGGTTCACCTTTATTTAACTTTCCTGTGCGTAATTGGACCGTTAATTGATTTTGGTCTTACCTGTCTGACTGGGCTCTTTGTTAATTACTATGATAACAAACCAAGCCATAATTACATTTCCTCATCATAAAGATATTCAACATTGTCTATGGTCAACATTAATAATTCACATCACAATATATCCCTATAGGTATATATATATGTAATGACCTGGTTGTAAAGAATGCTTTCTATTCTGTTAACATTCGCAAATATACAAATATTCCATATAAATTGTATTTTCTGTGGTTAATCGCAGCCGCTCTAAGAGTTTAAATTGTATTTTTCTGAGGTTAATCGCAGCCGCTCCAAGAGTTTCTATCCAAAATGTAAACGACACTAGAATGTTTTCAATTGAAAAGACCACTTTCATACAATAAACAAATTATTAAAGATTTCCACTGTTTAAAGCTTTTCCTAGCATTTATTAACAAGATGACAAAAGGCAGAACATTTCAACATGTTCAATAGAACAAGTTTTTCTTAAAAAATTTCAAAATTTCCTCCAGTCTTTTTTTCCCCAATATTTTCTTACAAAATCCATTCAAAGTTAAATTCGAGTTAGAATTCCAAACTTTTATTACACAAAATAGTCAACGCATTTAAAATCAACAGATGCACAAACTGAAGCATAATTTCAATGTGTTCATTTGTTTATAAAATTCTTCAGATCAATCCAAATCTAATCAACAATCTCAAGTCGGTCAAAAAGTTAGGGTACAATACACAAATCCAATTTAACACTAAATAAATTTTAAAGCCTTCTTAACACTATAATCCTCTTGTCTGAATCATTTGAACTGATACACCATTATAACAAATAATCCTTTACTTATATAACAATTATTTAATGTCTTTTTAGACTTAAATGTTCATGCACTCTTTTAAAATCTCTTTAAATACCTATGATTCTATTTTTTTTCAATCAACAGGTAACATCCAATCCAGAGCCAGCACCTGTTTATTATTAAAATTCACCTGGTTGGAAAATTTAATTTATTTCCTACAAATTGTTCAGTTTATGAAGAAAAAATAAACAACTTGGTGTAAAGTGTTTGTTATGAAATTAAAAGTCTTAATTTAATTGTCAACATAGGGTGATGGTTAAATCAATTTATTCTTGATCTTTGACTCGATTCTAAACCACTTATAGACATATACCTGTCATAAAATGTCAGAACTTCAGGGATAAAAGGAAACAATTCTATCAATTATCGAACTTCTATGGTAGGATCAAATGTGATAAAGTACCAAAATAACCCAAACTCTTAGAAACTGCCAGTCACATGAGTATTTGTCGAAGATTAACAGGCAAGGTCTGCAAACTTAGGATTAAGAAATTATCAAATTTAAAAGACAACAATATAAATCTTGTGTCAAAACGCATACTGTGAAGGCTTAAAGCTTAAACATTCTTGACATAGTCCTTGAATTTTCATGAGAATTTTCTTGAGAAAATAAGGCCGTATAATGCCATGTGTATCAAATCTATAATAAACAATAGACCTACTGAATGTATATAGATTTGCTGAATCATTATGTAATAAATTTTCTCATTAAATTAAAAAAAAAGCTAATTTAAATATATCAACAACAAACTGTGTAAATTGAGATAACATGCATGTAACTTTTTGTTAACACATCCTATTTATGGTACTTGTTATTTATTCAGTCCTATTGATTGATTAATGGTATTTCAACACAAAACCTATCATAGCAGCACAACTGCTCCTTTATTCATGTTATTCATGACTCTGCCTGTATGTATAAGTTTTTTTTTGGAAAAGAAAAGGAAAGGATAGGAAACTTGGTTCAGATAGAGATAACATTTTGCTATGGGATAGTCACCAAGTCTATTCAAATGTAAACAACCAGAGTACTAAAGCTTATATTTCTCTCCAAAAAACTTTTAAAAGATTTAAAATACAAAAATTTAGTGTGACGTACTTCAAGCCTGCTGTTTTTACTACTCCCATCTTTACAGAATATACTTTATGTATGGTCACATCATATGCATTCATACTTTACATGCTTTTCAATGGAAATTGTGATTTAACTTCCATGAAACAAGGATATATTGCTTAAAGGTTCACTCAGAATCTGTGTCCTTGCATACATTTCCACTGTCATCTGTATGAACATTCCCCCTTTTCCCCCCTCCTCTCATCTAATTTTTAGTACATGTAACACAATAGCATTCTGAAGCTATTTGTGCCTTCCCCCTCCAACCTTGAAAAAACTTATCTTACCATGACCTCATATAAACTAAATCTTGTACTCATATATGAAAATCTATTCTTTGAACCCCCACCCACTTCCCCTTCTCCTCTACTTACCTCGCCGTGAACTGATCACAGAGTCTGTTTCTGTACATGTATCACAACTTTGGTCTCTGCTAGCAACAGAAGAAGCATTTGCACTGAAAAAGTAACAAAAAAGAGTACATGTACTGTGAGTAGGCTACATATATCTAGCTGAACTGCAGGAGGCACCAAGGGACGGTGCTATATGGCATGGTGGGTGCATATTAAAATGTTTAATTAATGACATTAATGATATGGTGAGATATTGTAAGAAGTTGCACATAACTGGTATGTCACCCTCGTGCCTGGTGCAGAGGAGTCAGTACTATTTAAAGTGACACAACTGCAAGAGGCACCAAAGGACAATGCTAATTGACATGCAAACAAAAAGGTAATAGAACTTATACGATGTGTCCTGTACCCCACTATGCTAACCTCGTGCCTAGTGCAAAAAGCCTGATTTAAATATTTATCTTTTAAGTTATATTTTATCTTCATCAATTAACTCACAGACAGATATCAAGATATCAAGATTCTCTACATAAAGAAGCCATATCAGTTTTTGGCTAGGAATCAAATGCTTAAAGTTTGGGCATAGTGAGTTAATAGTGGAATTTAAACAATTTCTCTTATCTTGAGATGATATACACAAGAATAAACAAGTGAAACTGCGAGCTACTGCTCACTGATGATACCCCCACCGCAAGTGGATAATATTAATAGTGTAAAAATATGCAAGTGTTCGGTAAACAGGAAGTTGCCGAGTGATGAATCTGAAAACGCATCACACGGTATAGCTGACTTATATAAATCCTGAAACCAAATTTCAGAAATCCTTGTATTGTAGTTCCTGAGAAAAATGTGACGAAAATTTTCAACTTGGCTATCATGTGTAAAATCATACAAGTGTTCGGTAAACAGGAAGTTGTCGAGTGATCAATCTGAAAACGCATCACACGGTATAGCTGACTTAGACAAACCCTGAAACCAAATTTCAGAAATCCTTGTATTGTAGTTCCTGAGAAAAATGCGACGAAAAATATTCATGGGACGGACGGACTGACTGACGGACTGACGGAAGGACGGACTACGGAAGGACAGACAGAGGTAAAACAGTATACCCCCCTTTTTTAAAGCAGGGGTATAAAAATGTTTTTCATCATCAACTTCATTTGAGGTGAATCTGAGACATATTCTGTCTTGTCAGAGAGTACCCTGATAGCGAGTGACCTTGTTCAATTCTAAGTCTGTGAGAAGAAATACGCAATCGAGTGACATTTCTCCTCTGCTCAGGTGATTGTAATAAAGTAAGATATCTTTCAAGACCAAAATGAGTCTTAAAAGTGCTATAGCTACAAAGCTTCCCATCAGCACAATTGTGCATTTGGTTTCTCCAATGTATTTCATAGTGCTGATACAAAAACTTTTTAATTAAAATTTTGAATCTAAAGTTGCTTGCAAAGGTTGTCTATATATGACAATGTTAAATTATAGAACTTTATATAAAATATTCTGTAATGGCTGTACTCTCAGTCCTACTTTGACCTTTTATTTAACTTTAGTTTTCAAATATTTCATAACTATTTTATTTCAATTTGTCATGTGTGTGACACAAGAAAACATTCTAATCAATATCTATTTTAAACAACTATTACCATGATTACTATCCAATAGTAAAATTCAATACTTTATATATCACCAATTCCACTCAATCACTATTACATGTATGCAAAAAAAATAACAATTTAGCAAATTATTCCACCTGAAGGAACTTATACACCATATATATATATATATATATATATATTATTTTGATGCACTGAACAACTTTATAGTACATCCTATTTATTTCAGGTGCATCACTCATTCTAATTGGGTAACAAAAATCAAATGAATCCTTTAGTGAGAAATTGAATAGCACGATTGATACCTTTCATTCAGTAAGGAGTACATATAGTCACCGATTAGCATAATGTATATACTTGCAGAAGCTCAATTTACAAATTAAAGTTGTTTTTTGAGAGGGCCTGTTTTTTTCTTATTGCATATATGTTTAAATCATATTCATCATAACATGGCAATGGAATTCAGGAATTTGTGTTTTATCATTATTTTTGTGATTGCATTTTTGAACAATGGACATAAATGTAAGATTGATTAATGATATTTTAGGAATTGCTGTACACTTAACAAATATATAATGCTAATGAAATCTTTGCAAAAACTTTACAGTATATTACTATGTATGAGGGTCTGGATGGGGGGTCTGGATGGGGGGTCTGTAATTCTGTAAACATTTAATTTTCACCCCTAATCTTCCAAAAAATAACCCCTTTTTTCTCTAATCTTCAAAAAATTAGACCACCCATTTCTCCATTTTTTACCCCGTTATTCTCTAATCTTCATTTTAAGGGCATTATTCTTTAATCATTTAACCCCATCCAAACCCTCATGTATATGTTTTGGACCATCTGAACTCTTTTATCTTTTGCATGTTGTCTAACTCTTGGTGTATCTGTTATCTTGCAATGGCTAAGAGTCAATACAAATCGCCTGTATACTGCCAATATTCATTGAAAGCTTAGCAATGAGTAGTTAGATGTATACCATACTGGCCAGTTCCTGAAATTCTTAGAGTAGGATAAACACATTTGAGATACCCTCCAACTATAGAGGGACAGATATATAAGCTCTTTGGATGTGGTCAGGAGACAGAGGCACTTTGTTTGATTACTACTTACTGAAATGAGGGAGGTCTACTGTCACCTATACCTCCTACTCTCTCTGTAGGCGGGTGTACATCTCCTGCTTGAGAATCTGTACATTGAGACTGGGAATCTGATGTGCTGCTTTCTGCTGGAACCAGCTACAAAAACAAAAAAAACACATTTATATTTTAACTAAATTGTCTCTCTACAATCACTGATTTTAATTAGAATACTGAACCTTGATAAAATAATTATAATCTAACATTTAGTTCAATTTAATAATTAAAATTGACAACAACACTTCAAAAGATCTGCAATTTTATTATCTATGTCTACATGTTTCGCCTGCAAGGCAGGCTTCATCAGGACAATTTTTATACAGAAATTGAGCCCCTGAAGTACTCCAAAGTGGTGCATTGAATTTGACGTCGTCATGGTGAGAGAAACAATGAAAAGTGAAAGTAGCAATACAGAGTTATAAATAGATAAGATAAATATAGAAAATTAAAGTTTGTATACAATGTAACTTGAGTTTGTTTTACTATTATATGATACATGAAATTGTTCTAAAGGCTTGGCATCTAATAGGACGAACTTCCCATGGTTCCTACCACTTCGCAAGGCTTCTCTTCCAACCTGGCCATAGTTGGAGGTTACTACTTCCCGGCGCGTCGGCAACAATAGGAAGATTATGATCGCCGCTGTGGATAATAAAATCGTCAAAAACTGTTCCTTTGTTAATTATTCGGTGACTCTATATAATTTTTGGATCGTCTGCAGTAGTTGGTCTGTATAATGGCATAGTTGTGAATTCCTGGTTCATTTAAGATTGGCGCCCGTGGTACGTTTCTTCTGCAATCATTTATATCTGCTATCATTTATAGATGTATAGGTGGTATCGGACATCTTGGTCATCTTGATTCAGTTGTTATTTCGTCGTAAGTATGGAATATTCCTTGGTCCATGTATATGCTGGTGGCCTGTAGATCGGCGCTGTTAGCTTGGCGGTTCCTTTCGGATGCAGGGGTTCACGATTAAATAATAAATTAAATTCCGCGAGGTGAACCAACGCCTGTGACATCGTTTTGGTAGAGTCCCTGAAGTGGATACCTTGGTATGCCGGGTTGTCAAATCATGCAAATGAATGCAATCCTTAAATAATAATTAAAATTGACAACAACACTTCAAAAGATCTGCAATTTTATTATCTATGTCTACATGTTTCGCCTGCAAGGCAGGCTTCATCAGGACAATTTTTATACAGAAATTGAGCCCCTGAAGTACTCCAAAGTGGTGCATTGAATTTGACGTCGTCATGGTGAGAGAAACAATGAAAAGTGAAAGTAGCAGATCTTTTGAAGTGTTGTTGTCAATTTTAATTATTATTTAAGGATTGCATTCATTTGCATGATTTGACAACCCAGCATACCAAGGTATCCACTTCAGGGACTCTACCAAAACGATGTCACAGGCGTTGGTTCACCTCGCGGAATTTAATTTATTATTTAATCGTGAACCCCTGCATCCGAAAGGAACCGCCAAGCTAACAGCGCCGATCTACAGGCCACCAGCATATACATGGACCAAGGAATATTCCATACTTACGACGAAATAACAACTGAATCAAGATGACCAAGATGTCCGATACCACCTATACATCTATAAATGATAGCAGATATAAATGATTGCAGAAGAAACGTACCACGGGCGCCAATCTTAAATGAACCAGGAATTCACAACTATGCCATTATACAGACCAACTACTGCAGACGATCCAAAAATTATATAGAGTCACCGAATAATTAACAAAGGAACAGTTTTTGACGATTTTATTATCCACAGCGGCGATCATAATCTTCCTATTGTTGCCGACGCGCCGGGAAGTAGTAACCTCCAACTATGGCCAGGTTGGAAGAGAAGCCTTGCGAAGTGGTAGGAACCATGGGAAGTTCGTCCTATTAGATGCCAAGCCTTTAGAACAATTTCATGTATCATATAATAGTAAAACAAACTCAAGTTACATTGTATACAAACTTTAATTTTCTATATTTATCTTATCTATTTATAACTCTGTATTGCTACTTTCACTTTTCATTGTTTCTCTCACCATGACGACGTCAAATTCAATGCACCACTTTGGAGTACTTCAGGGGCTCAATTTCTGTATAAAAATTGTCCTGATGAAGCCTGCCTTGCAGGCGAAACATGTAGACATAGATAATAAAATTGCAGATCTTTTGAAGTGTTGTTGTCAATTTTAATTATTATTTAAGGATTGCATTCATTTGCATGATTTGACAACCCGGCATACCAAGGTATCCACTTCAGGGACTCTACCAAAACGATGTCACAGGCGTTGGTTCACCTCGCGGAATTTAGTTCAATTTAGTAAAGAAACATATAATGGCAATATGCCAATATTTTGACAAGTTATCTCCCTTTGTCTATACCCGTATTATTTCGGTACAACCAAACTTTTTTGGGGAAAGTATAACAATAATAGAGACTGATGAGACAATCCATATTTGAAAATACTGTCATCCTGAAATGTTTAAATTAACTAAGATTACCCTAGACTTACTTTCTGTATTTATAAGGAATAATATGAAACTTTTTTTAAAGTTAAATTCAATCTATGCAAAATAAAATTTATTGTTGATAGCAAATTTTCATGTGGGGATTATTCTTGCTTATATCATACATGTAATAGCATAAAATACAAGAATAGTTTGTTAGTGCATCGGGAATATTGATGTAAAGGGTACACTTATTGTTAGATGCATAGATTTAACCCACACAAAATCACAATAAAACTTTATGCATCACACACAATCTAGAAAATAAAAACAGCAAACAATGTTTACAATTTCAGAGATTTACAGTACAACTTTGAATTCAGATACTTTACACAACCCAAAATTGACCATGTCAATCTCTGTCCCTTCTTCATATACAATTCCTGACAGATCACATATAACAAATCTAATCTAGTGACAACCAGACCTTATAAACACAATCTATAATTGATTATTATCCCTTTCTAAAAGATATTATATAACCCACTATAATATTTTATTTTGAGAGTTTGTCAATAAGTCTGGAATCATAGGCTCCATCTAATCAAATATTACTTTTATATCCTCTTATAGACTAAATGTATTCCATCAATATTAACTTCTTTCTGCTTTGTAATGACGGGTTGAATGATTGTCTCAGTAATGTTGATGCTGACAGGTACTTTATGGTCATACTTTGATGTATTGTAAATTCACAAATTATTGGGTGCATTTATTATTGCTATTTCAATATGACAGACCAGAATGTGAGAATAATAATTGAATATATAGGAAAAGCTGTATACACAAATGTGTGTCAGAATTTAGAATATGAGTTTTATCATTGTGTTACTCACTAAGTTCACAATAATATAAACTTTGATTTTTATTTTTTTTTTAATTTACATTACTTTAGGTCACAATTTGATGTATTTAGAAACTTTCAAACTAATGTTATACCCTGTTTACAATTGTTATAAGCTAGACTTTTAAAATCAGAAATGATATTTGACAGTTTTACCAAAACCTCTTGGTCAAATTTGAGTATTTTTTTGTAAGGCTGTATTAACATTTATGGGATCCCTAAACAAGCATTCTTGACAGTTTATGCAACTTTATCCAAAGGAATTTTTGTGTTTCATGCAATTTCAACACTATTCTTATTCATGCCAGTCAGTTTTTCCAGAAAAAATCTCAGTAAATTCAGACTGGAGAAAAAAACCTTCACATCCAGAGCTCCAGATAAGAATTCACAAATTGGGTTTTTTACCCACCATTTTCTTATATAATTGGGTGATAACGTTTTTTGATTGCATTATCAATTCCAATTCACCCCTCATGTTTATATCAAATTGGGTTTTTCACCACCAAGCTCCTTATTGTATTGGTTTTTTTTTTTGTTTTATTTGGTTTATGGTTAGGGTTATTTGCTAGCTGTTTTATTTGGTTTATTCACTGAGGAGCAATTGTAGGTTTAATTTTTGTTCCGTTTCAAACCTTCTGCCAGTTTTGTATTTTCTCGTATATACTGTATAAAACGGATATGTGTATTTACAGGCACTCGTTTTATACCTTTATATAATAAATTCTGAGACCAGTGTAAAATGAAACAAAAAATAGTTTATAAACTCTAATTATACTTGAATGTTTTTGTTTTATTCCAATTTTCATAAATCTGGGTTTAGTTGTCTTTTATTAGAACTTTTGGTTTCTGATGCTTTATCATGTCATAATTGATTTGGCCTCAAGTGTTTTGCCTTTCACTTTTTCCAACTGATTTCTTTTTGAGGAAACCCTGTTTTTATTAGCAATGTTCTCGTTAAGGTACGCACACACGCCCGTGTGTTCGACGGCTTCCTAAAAACACTGGCTGAGTCTTGTTATCATCATAACTTTCCCTCGGCAGCTTTTCAAAAGAAGCAGAAAACATGCTTCTATTCAATATTTTAACCGAACATTCACTTTCGTTTTAATTCAATGTACGTTATGATACATCCCGAGCAATGCGAAAAAAATATGACTACATGACACACGCTAATTGGATAGACGTCGAGAAGATCGAAATGTTTTCAAAAACACGTGTACCTATTGAGCAACGGCAAACTCTAACAGGGACCCATTTCAGCTACTTGATGCAGGGATCTATTTTTAGAACGAAAGGAAATTTCCAATTATAAATATTATAAAAAATAAAAATAGTTTACGCGACGACTGTAAACAGATAAGGGTAAACAACGCAAATGGTAGCCAATAAAAGGGTGGAGAACTCATGGTTTTGGAATATAATTGGGTTTTCCTTTGAATTAATTGGGTTATTGAACCCTGCAATGGGCAATTGCATTGGTTTTTTTTATTATTTGTATTGCGTGATCACGCAAATACGCAGCTTATCTGGAGCTCTGACATCCTTAGTGTTGATAGTATAGTGGTACAGTAATTGAACTACTTTAACCACTTTGCCACTGATGCCCCAACAAATCTGAAGTTCTAAATCAAAGTTAGGCAAGATTCCATCTGATGAGTTAAGCCTTTTTCAACTGATTTTTATAGTTCGTTCTTATGTTGTACTGTTATACCACTGTCCCAGGTTAGGGTGAGGGTTGGGATCCCGCTAACATGTTTAACCCCGCCACATTATTTATGTATGTGCCTGTCCCAAGTCAGGAGCCTGTAATTCAGTGGTTGTCGTTTGTTTATGTGTTACATATATATTTGTTTTCCGTTCATTTTTTTACATAATAAAGGCCGTTAGTTTTCTCGTTTTGAGTTGTTTTACATTGTCTTATTGGGGCCTTTTATAGCTGACTATGTGGTATGGGCTTTGCTCATTGCTGAAGGCCATACATGACCTATAGTTGTTAATGTCTGTGTCATTTTGGTCTTTTGTGGATAGTTGTCTCATTGGCAATCATACCACATCTTCTTTTTTATATTAGATATATGACAAATAAATGTATTCTTGTGAACATGCAGAGAATGTTTCAGAACTTTACAAATCAAATTTGGAAGTCAAGATGACAAAATGTGGTATAATCCATTCTTTCATATCAAAGACAGATAGTGATACTCTACAAGACAGATTTAAGCTGTGTTTTCATTTATCAATATATGTGCCTGAACTGGATTTGAAGAAAAACTTTTATCACTTTTGAAACATCATCTATCAATATTAGCCTTTATGTTTGATCTTTCAAAGCACTTTTCAAAAAATTAATAGGTAGGCGTGTTATTGCAGTGAGAACAGGACCTTGCAGTACAATCACTAACAATTATAAGGGTGGATTATACACCTTTAACAATGGCTGAATAACTTGATCAATATGATACGAATCTCATCTTCATACAAGTTTCTCACAATACAAAATTGGTCTAGTATAAATATCTGTACAATTGGGACTGAAGAAGCTCAAGTTGATTACACACAACAAATGACTTAAACTTAGATTTAAAGTCACTTTTTATGTCAAAATCCAAAGCTTATTGTTAATATTTATGTTAAGAAACAAAACTTTTTGTTGGTAATTCACTGGATGAGATCAGAAATCAATTAGCAAAACCAAATTAAACATGTTTTTCTGGCATGTATTCATAACAAGTATCATCATAATATAAGGAGATGGGGTATGATTGCCAATGAGACATTGAATATACATAAATACTAATAACAGAATTTAAAATTTAATTTAAAATATGCAAATTATCAAAACCACTCAAGACAAATTATCAAATATGACAACCATAACTTTGGGGTACATTTGGAGTTTGATGACCATTAAATACATTGTCTGTATTTTCTGAGTCATCAGGTGAAGACCCTTAATTGACCAATATATGTCACTTTTTTAGTTTGTCAAAGGGTGGTTGCCTCATTGACATATATATATATGTATATACCTTAAATCTCCTTTGTTGATATAAATTTCAAATATGGTACCTTTCAATTCATCAAAGATCTTTACTTAGGCCAAATAAAAATATATGTGTGGTTCCAGTAACCTGACCGTCCCTAGTTGAAACCCCTGACCCTAGAACTTTTTTTTTCATTTCTGAAAAATTAATTTTCAAACGAACAAATTTTGAGGATTGTTAATTTGAAAATATTAAATTCCAAGATTGCTGTCATCTGAATTTCCATCAGAAGTATCAGTTACGCCTACTAAAATGCAACAAATTCATAACAGAATGAATCAAATTAAATAAAAAAGGAAGATGAGTGTTTATTCAACAATCAAATTCATGTAAAATGGCGAACTTCCGATTTGGGTGTCTTTAATTCCGGAATCAATTTTGGTTAACACACTATTTTTTTTTGGATTTTGACAATCCAAATTAAATAAAAAAAAAAAAAAAAAAAGACCTACCGACCCTATTATAAAAAGGATGAAACTGTAATCACACATATATTTTTATTTGGCCTTATTGATCTTTAAATCTAATACATATTGTCTAATGGCTTCAATAATTTCAAGATATCATCATATGCAGGTCTTACTGACAACAATGACACCAGAAAAACTCTTAAAAGTTTATTGCATTGCTGGACCAAATGCAAATATTCAATACAATTTCAGCAAAATTTAATAACTTTGTTACTGGTGAAACTGTGTCTTGTCTAGTAAATACTGATTTTTGTTTGACAGAATTTCCAAAGATAAGGAGAAGGTAATGATTGGCAATGAGACCACTTTCCAACAGATGACTAAATAATGTAGATAGATACAAATGTATTAAAAGAAGTTGTTGTGTGAGTGCCAATGAAACAACTCGTGAATGTTAGCAACTATAGGTCACTTTAAGGCTGTCAACTCATTTGTAAAACACATACTGCATCACAAGATATCACTGATACGTCATAAACTGTTTACAAAATCTTAAAATCCTTTTAGCAAATTTTTATAATTTTGTGAATGTCAAAAGAAGAGAAAATCATCAATAAGATTATATTGTATGAAATCCTCAAAGGGCACCTGCTAATCTGATTTATCATATATAAAAAGTAAGTAATCTATCAATCATGTCTATCACAAATCTCTTTGATGTGAAGCTATCTTTAAAACAAAACACTCAACATGTTTACAATCCTCATTATAACTAAAAGATAAATGGCACAAATACTCTTCTGTTTTCTCTTCATACTTTTGCATTTGATTATTGTCTAAAATGTGTATTAACTTACAGAAAACAGCACAAAAAATATTGGGAAGGATCTTTAAAACTTCAGCAATAAGTCATGTATTCATCTATGTGTATTTCGCTTGGAACTGACCATTGCATTGGACTTTCTTTAGTTTGCCTAATATTATCAAAACTTACTCTTTAACTTTAACCAAAGTGGAAGTCAATATATTGCTTTAGGCATTCCTATACATAACGTTTGAAACTAATTCCTAAACTATGATTGATAAAAAAATTTTTTTTACCTCCAGCGGCAAATATTTCCTGCATAATTTGAACAAGAATAAGATTATTTATAAATTTTAATACTCAGTATGAGTAGATTCTGCAAAGTTGGTCCACCAAATAAAGATCTGAAAAAAGGAGGACCAATATCTCCAGCATTTGTTTCACTGTTTAGTGACTTGCCAACATTAAATTCCTAATACTGAAATAAATATAGAGTACCAGTTGATAATTAAATTTACATGGAAAGTATGGACAAATCATTTATTTGCTAGGTTGATATAAAATTTCACTTATCAGACCCTTGCAATATTGTTTTACTGTATGAAGGGAGGCATATGTGTACTAAAGACTAACATTGTGCTTGAACCTTGAAACAAATTAAAGTAAACAACAGTTATATGTGTTTGTTAACTTTGTTTACAGTTTTAAAATAGATATCACAGTTTTCAATTAAGAGTGACAAAGCTGCAAATTAACTAAATCACTACTATAACCTTTCTTTTCTTAGTAACAGTTGTGGTCGTAAGTCATTACTACAACTACATAGATCAAATAATTACCATACACTGTACATGTACATGTACTTGACCTTACCACTGCAAAATCTGTTATAATTTTTAATTGTTTAATATCAATAATGCACAAAGAGGGTATCTTATCTATCACTGACACTTACAGTATTGGTCACTATTTTAATTAAAAGGACAAAAAGGGGCTGACATTTTTTATGGCTAAGCTTCAAAAAATAGAAATGGAAGTTCCTGTCCTTAACAAAAGGGCAAATACTCCTTTACAGGATTACTTTCACTGAATCATTAAGACTTTATATTAAAACCAACAGTCTGTTTCCTGACTCATTTCTAACAAAGTATGATTGCCAGAATTTGATCAGTAGACTTTGAACCCTATTTTGCTCAATATTCCGCCAAATTTGCAAACAACGATGAAATTGATTTCTTAAAGTCACTTGTAGTAAAAGTTCCACTTTGAGAAAGACAAAGAGATGTTGTATACAGCAGCACTGTAAAGAATGGCAGGTCTTTGATTTGATTTGACATGAAATGTCCCCAGGTACAGGATCCAGACATCAGACATACACTAACTTGGATCCTGTCAATAAGTAATTAATAAGATTGACCACAAAAGGGTGAAAAACTTATCATAACATTTTCAGGAAATTATAATTAAACCATTGTGTTAATCTGATTAAATACAGATCCTTTGTCCAAGCTTAGCTTACAAAGATCTGAAAAAAAAACTCTGTTCTGTATTGGTAATCATCACATGATCCCATGTCATGATGAAGTTAAAGCTTTCAAATTTTGTAAAGTGTTTCTGTGTATCAGATTATAAGTCCTACAAAACCAAAGGATCCTGAAAAGTCTTTTCGACAGGAGGTGCCACAGAGCCTTTTCAGATCCTTGTAAGCAACACTTGGGCACAGTTGCTGTATTAATCAGATTGACAACTGTTTATGTAGACTGGACATGCTAGATGGGTTGTGTAAATGGAGGTCGAAAATTTTTCATTTCCAGATTGTTTCTATATGCCCATCAGTCATGACTGACGGCATGGAACAGACATATATATTTTAAGGTCTTATTTAAATTTTCAACCAATTATTTTAAGTTAAAGAGGTGGATATACATTCATAATTACTGGGCAGCTGACAGTTACAAAGTCTAATATTAACAGGCAAAGAGAGCTATGTGAGCACAAAATGAAATAATAAATAAAGACCAAACATGTACATCATGTAAACCAGTCATTATAATATATTGTAATAGATAGACAAGAACTTGTATAAAGTTAAACATAACTTTTTATCATTTGTATGCCATACAAGGGACATAACTTTGACAGTGACAAAACCCACTTGATCTGTGTTTAGAGGTAATGAGTGGTGTGTAATAGTTCAATAACATTTGGTTAAGGCAAACAAAGAGTGTGGTAATGGCAGTCTAAGCAATTATTTCATTCATTTACAAGAGAACAAAGCTCTACTAGGGGTGAAATAGATGCGAGTATGTAGCTCTTAAGGTCCTTTTGTTGATTTTGATATTTGCGGACCATAGAGCAAAAAAAAATTCAAAGGACAATAGAGCTACATTTTTGCAGCTAAGAGTGAAAGTGACACCAAATTCTAACGGACTCTGTGTTGGCCAACTTGGAGGTAATAACAGTGTTCCAGCTAGGCCGTTTTCACAGAGCGGTCCGCCGCTCTTCCAGAGTGTCGCCCTGTGCCCTTTTTACAGTTCCCAGGGCCCCTGCCTTTTTTGAAGATCTATTGTCTATTATTTTGTTCATATTGATATATTACCTGGCAACAAGTATATGATTTTGTTTACGACTCCAAGCTAATCAATGTTTACAACAAGTGTCATAATCTGTTGTTATAGGCAATCCATTTATCGGATGGGTCATTAATGATCATCAACATTACTTCATTCAAATAGAATCGGTCAGTCGGCATTTGTCTTTGAAGAAATGTTCATACGACAACTTGTGCACAATGTTTGTCGTAGTTTCATGGAGAAAACGAAATTGACAGAAAGTCGAAAACCATAATCAACTCGTTAACAACATCGTTATTATTGTTTCCCGTGAAATAAATAGCAAATTCAGACATATTTGTCATTGACTGTTCTCGTTTTTGATAAAAAAATAACAAAATCAGCCGCAATAATATTGTTGGTCCTATTTACATCTTCTACATACTGTTTATAATCCTCCAAAGAAGGAGCACACCCAAATAAAGAAAGATAACTCCATATGTTTAGGCATTTTGAGTTATTGGAAAAGTTAAAGAGGGTCTTAGTAGTAGGGTTGGTAGGGTGCCTTGGTCATCTGTTTCTATATTCTTTATTTTGAATACAAATTTTCACTGTTCACTTTATCCTAACATTGTGCATTTACAGCTGTCATGCGCTGTATTGCCAGCAGAGGTAGTAAGATGAAACTTGTAAAGTGTGTCAGACCATAGAAACAGAATAAAGCAGGACACCTTTCAAAATATACTGTATAAAGCTTAACTGTTCCAAGTAATGATTTAAAATCTTGTGTGGCAAGCTGCTTGACAAGATTTTCAAGTAGTAATATAGACTTTTATATGGGCTAATGATGTTGTTTTGTATAGATATTATATAACCAGTGATTCAATGAATAAACACAATGTTTGATTAATTTAATATCTTTATAAAAACATACCCTTTTCATATTATCATATCACACGTTATATGCCCTTTTTCAGAAATGGCACCCTGCCCTCTTGAAATCTTAGCTGGAACACTTATTATAAGCATTGTGTGTAAGTTTCGTAACATTTGGTGGAGGCAAATTAAAGAAAGAGTGACAAAATGGCAAATTTTAATTTTTTTAAATTAATAAACAGACATGTACATGTACATGTTTGGTGGGTAATAAGCATTGACATTGAGTTTGCCTCAACTAAATGTTATAAACTTAAACACTCAAGTTAACCCTTGCCTCCATGGATTTTTTTTTTTACATACTTGATTCGCATTGGATTTTTTTAATAATCAAAGAGCTGATAGCTCTGAGGTGAAAAAAAAGGTAGTGTTGGATAATCGGGTGAATTTACCAACCGATTATCTATTACAATCGGTTGGCAGCAACCAACCGACTATCGGTTATAATCGCATCATAATTCCTTGCCCTTTTTTCAAATGAAATCATGCATTTAGTCTCATTGTAATTTGTACATGTCTAATGTGTATATTCCATATCATTGCAGAGTTTATATATTCATATTTGATCTTTTGTTTCCTTTTCATATTCTGACGTACTAAGTTATAACCGGTACCTTTGATAACTATTTATTCAGCAGTTAAAACAATGAATTAATAAGAATCAAGATTCATATTGATCTCATAAATACAACATTAATTACCAACAGTGACACTAACATTTCTAAATTTTAATGGTGTAACTCACAATACAATTTCAATAACATAGCTGTATAAACATTTGAATGCTTCTACATTGTAATTAAGAAAAGATATATACATTTTTTAAGAATTTGAGATTAACAGAAAAAAATAAAACAATGCATTTGCATTATAATATATACAGTAAACAAAGGGGATTAAGCCAATGTCTGTTAATTCGTGTATAATGCTTTTTTCACTTTTGTGATCATTATTTTTCTGTCAATTGTGTCATTCGTGCGTCTGAACTTATAACTGCAAGAATGCGGAATTATTACATAGTTGAACCTTATCCGATTCGTGATTCTTATATTTTTCAATATCGCGGACATATTTCGGAAAATTTACAGAAATAAGCGATGTTTGGCGAGCAATCTGGAAAGGAATATGACGTTTTTGATGCTACAAATGATGAAACATTAATAAAAGACAATTTGCAACACGTTCTAATGAAGCAAAGAAATTATTTTGTCTAAAATCAGAATGATTTTATGTACGCTCTCAAGTAGCAGGTACCAGTATTGAAAGAAAGTATTTCATACAAAGTTATTAATTTTAAATAATATTCCATCAATCTGCAAATATTTATAGTCAATGCATTTGTCACGTTTATAAAGAAGGAAATTGGCTATGTCTTTAATTATAGGATGTTTGACATTGTTATTGTCATCGATCCTGATATGTTTTGTTACTATTTGTTGGTGTAACACCACTAATTCGGGCCTGGCCAGAAAGCACATACCAGAAAGTAGTACATATTTAACACAAAATAGTTCCTACGCATGAGTGTAACTTTCAAAATTAATATGTAAGATATTTAGGTATTTTTGGCATCAAATGAAAGCTGAAGGACTGGTGATTACTGTAGAACACTTTTGGACTTTTAATTTAAATTATTAAAAAAAACTGCACCAAATTTTAAAAAGAGGGTACATTTTGTCTGTTTGTCAGATCTGAAGTACCTGTTTTGGTACATCCGAAGTTCCGGGAACCAGTTCTTTCTTATATGTCATTAAAGGTATGTTGATTTTTTCAGTACAAGACACCATAAAGTGTTGCTTTGACATG
Source organism: Mytilus galloprovincialis (assembly GCA_037788925.1). NCBI lineage: Eukaryota > Metazoa > Mollusca > Bivalvia > Mytilida > Mytilidae > Mytilus > Mytilus galloprovincialis. The sequence goes on along the minus strand of CM075342.1, from coordinate 43,126,266 downwards.
TAATGATTGCCACTTTATTTAAACTTAAAATAAAAGAGGTGTGCCTACTTGAAATGGAGGAATTTAACATAGAAAGCAATGGGACCATGAATTAGTGGTGTACTTCCTGTTTGACTGCGCATATCAATTGCAAACCGGAAACGGACCGAAAGTTGATAAGCTAAACGTCCGGACAAATTAAACGACAATCGATCAAACAAAATCCCAATCGATTATCGACATCGCCAGGCCCAACCAACTGATTTCCGACTTATTTCGATTATCGGAACAACACTAGAAGAAGGTGAATAAAAGGTAATTTGAATTACCATAAAAGCAGCCCCACTAACCAAGGCTGCATTGTTCCATTTATTGTTTTTGAGATACGGAGGGACATACACATGTTTAGATTAATATAACGAAATTTGAAGAAGAAGAAGAAGAAGAAGAAGAAGAAGAAGAAGAAGAAGAAGAAGAAGAAGAAGAAGAAGAAGAAGAAGAAGAAGAAGAAGAAGAAGAAGAAATTTGTTTGCACTTGCAGTTTTTAAATCTTATATTTATTAAAATAAATCAAATGTCCTGAAATATTTATGTGAATTATTATCTTCCATCCATAGTTCGTCTTTACTTGTTTAGTAAACTAATTAATATCCATTTAGACCATTATTTTCATTTTCACACTAGTAAACTAATTTGGCTATACATCGATCAAAGCATGTCTGTGTAGAATCTCTAATCTAAAATCGTAATTGTTATAATTTTATTTCTTTAAATAATCAAATTTAAATTTATGAAAATAATCATGATTGATAAAATAAAAAAATCTTCTTGTCTGCAAATTCGTAACTTCAAGGGCGAACATGTAAACAGGGCGAGTTGTCCCGATACCAAATTCACGCATGCGTACTTCAAATATCTACAGTAAAAACATCCGGTTACAAGTAAACAAATAACGTTCATGTAGATGAGATGAAATCTAATAATTTACATAAATAACCAGGTGCTCCGCAGGGCGCAGCTTTATACGACCGCAGAGGTCGAACTCTGAACAGTTGGGGCAAGTATGGACAAAACATTCAAGCGTGATACAGCTCTGAATTTGGATTGTGATCAAATTTTTGACATAACATGGGTTTTTTTTACACAAAACAAATGTCAAGATTTTACAAATCAATTAAAGATTTCTTCTTCAAACTTTTTAAATCTAAAATTAAATAGTTGACACAGCATAGGTTTCTGACACAGAATGAATGTGGTCTAATGAACTTAAAAGTTTTTTTTTGCCTTTGAGCAATTCACTATGCTGTTGAATATTAATCCTCTCAAAAAAATGTTTGAAGAAATTTTCTTTTTATTTATGAAATCTGAAATGAGAAAAATTTAAACCCCCCCCCCCTTTTTTTCACATCCCTGTTTCCCTTTTTCCAAAACTGATATCAATTCAAATTTCTAATGGAGTTTGCAACAATAACTACTCTTTTAAATACATCATAAAATATTAAAATGTAAAATAAAGTGCTTGTTATCACTGAATGGTAAAGATTGGTTGGTAGTAAAAGTGAATATACATTGTTTATTGTATAAAACAATAAAAAAAACTTCATCAGCAACATTTTATATTGGCAAATTTCCAATGAAGTTATTTACATAAAGTTATTGGCAAATAAAAATAGAAAATGACATCATAGTCATGTCTGGCTAAAATTTCATTGATTTCTATTCACTTTTACTAAAGTTAGAGTGCGAAAACTAAAAGTATTCGGACGACGACGACGAAAATTAAAATTTTTGCGGTCGTATAAAAAGGTACATATTTTCAATAGTGATTGTTTTTCAATCGTAATTTACAAATTAAATGATTCAGATGCTTAATCATGTGTAACCAGGTGCTCCGCAGGGCGCAGCTTTATACGACCCCAGTGGTCGAACCCTGAACAGTTGGGGCAAATTTGGTCACAATATTCAAGCTTGATACTGTCTGAATTTTGATTGTGATCAAATTTTTGACATAATATAGGTTTTTGCCACAAAATTAATGTGGTTCAAGATCTAACACATCTATTGCACAATACTGTGCAATTGAATATTTCTTATTGAAACTTTTCAAAATTTGAAATTTGAAAAATGTTGAACAAAAAAAAAAAAATCCCTTACAAAAAATGGTAAACTGAGATCCCCCCCGAATTTATTGAAACCCCCCCTTGGAGCAATAACCCTTAAACTCAATCCTATACTTTCCTTTGTAATATTGAACCTTGTAGTACGATTTCAGAGAGATCCATACACTTAAACACAAGTTATTGTCATGATTGTTTGAAAACTAGAAACATGCTTCTTTTTGGCCCTTAATTTCTACATATTTTGGGCAATTAACCCAAAACTTAATCCTAGCCTCCCCTTTGTTATATGGTACATTGTGGTACAATTTCAGAGCGATCCACGCAATTACACACAAGGTATTGTCTGGAAACTAGAAAAATGCTTGTTTTGGTCCCTTTTTGGCCCTTAATTCCTAAACTTTGGCCCCATAACCCCTTAAATGAATCCAAACCTTCTACTTGTGATTTTAAACATTGCAGTATACTTTCAGAGCAATTGAAATACTGGTAAACAAGTTATTATCCTGAAACTAGAACAAGAGGCTGTCACAACGACAGCAAACCGGATTTATTAATATTTATTTATGTCCTGGCATTACTGATGAATGGTGAAAGTGAAAATCGTCAATATCAAATTTGACCTCTATTTTGTCATCAGTATCAACATATTAAAATTTGAAAAGCTTAGATTGAATGGTTCATGAGAAAATGCAACAACGTGAATGGAAACGCCATTTTACAATCTTTCAAGAACCATAACTCCTGAACGGTAAAAGTCAAAATCGTCGTTATTGAACTTGACCTCTATTTTGTCATCAATAACAACATATAAAATTTCAAAAGCTTTGGTTGAATGGTTCATGAGAAAATGCACGGACACGACTGGAAACACCATTTTTCAATCTTTCAAGAACCATAACTCCTGAACGGTAAAAGTCAAAATCGTCATTATTGAACTTGACCTCCATTTTGTCATCAGTAACAACATATTAAAATTTGGGAAGCTTTGGAAGAACAGTTCATGCGTAAATGCACGGACACGACTGGAAACTTCATTTTTTCAATCTTTCAAGAACCATAACTCCTGAACGGTAAAAGTCAAAATCGTCATTATTGAACTTGACCTCCATTTTGTCATCAGTAACAACATATTAAAATTTGGGAAGATTTGGTAGAACAGTTCATGCGTAAATGCACGGACACGACTGGAAACTCCATTTTTCAATTTCAAGAACCATAACTCCTGAACGGTAAGAGTAAAAATCGCCATTATTGAACTTGACCTTCATTTAGTTGTCAGTAACAACATATTAAAATTTTAAAAGCTTTGGTTGAACGGTTCATGAGTTAATGCACGGACAACATTTGATTGCCGCCCGCCCGCCGTACATCCCCAAAACCATAACCAACATTTTTTGTCACAAAAATCCGGTTAAAAATGCTCGTTTTGGCCCCTTTTGGGCCCCTAATTCCTAAACGGTTCGGACCATCATCCCCAAAATAAATCCCAACCTTCCTTTTGTGGTATTGAACCTTCTGAAAAAATTTCATTAAGATCTATTCACTTAAACCAAAGTTATTATCCGGAAACCAAAGTGTCTTCGGACGACGACGCAGACGACAACATCATACCATTATACGAACCCAAAATTTTTTTGGGGTCGTATAAAAATCGGTGTCAGGAATCAGAAGTTGTTATTAAATTGTAATATACAGAAACGAATGCGGCATATGGAGAATTCAATGATTTTAAAGTCGGCACCAATGGCCTTCAGAAGACTTGAAGTCTTCTTCCACCAAACAAAAAAAATCATCAGGTCATTGCAGGTTTAAAGTATTAGTGCATTGCGAAAATGATTATTTCATCAATGAAATTCTGGTCATATATATTCTTGTGAATATCCTTTTCATATTAGATACAAATTTTTCTCCATAATGACGCTGACGCCACCCACCCCTTTTACTTCATAATGACGCCTTTTGACGCCACCCTCTTTACTGCATAATGACGCAATTTGACCCCTGTGTAGTGCCTCAGTTGTAATGTCGTACCTACGAAAATTCTGTATAAGACTTAATAAAAATTGATGAAAAATATTTGAAATGAACGAAAGATTAGGGTTTCAATGATAAATTTTGTCATTTTTCAAATGTTGGGATGCAAAATCGGAGGCACTATGTTTGCGCGCATTTGGGGATTAAAATATTTTATGTTTGCGCGCATTTGGGGATTAAAAAATTTTACGTTTGCGAGCATTTGGGGATTAAAATATTTTACGTTTGCGCGCATTTGGGGATTAAAATATTTTACGTTTGCGCGCATTTGGGGATTAAAATATTTTACGTTTGCGTGCAGCTTTTGATTACATTTGCGCGCATTCATTTTACAGGCAATCAATCTCAGGTAAAATTTTAAATAAAAATTATATCCAATTATAAATGACTATATTTTTGGGGTATTTTCATAATGGATATGAAATGTATGACTATCAATTATTAATTTTAAAAATAGTTTGTTGATTCAAATTATATATTGTTTAAATGGAATTCTAAAACCAAGTATAAACTCCGTTAAAGCTTAAGGTCAAGTTACAATAAATGGGTTATGTCACAGATTTTCTTAAAATTTTGCATACACCTTTGACTTGTTGAATTGTATTTGAAAATCAAAAAAAAAATAAGCAGCTTTATCTCTTTTTTTCCCTGCCTTATGAGACTAAGACTAACGGAAGGGGTACTGATACTTGCAATTGTAAATAATTGAACAAATTAATAAATAAATAAGTATTATTACCTGTATTTTCCCTAAAAAAATACTGATCGAATTCTTTCAAAATAGGTGCCTTATGAGACTTAGACTAACGGAAGGGGTACTGATACTTGTAAATAATTGAACAAATTAATAAATAAATATTATTACCTGTATTTTCCCTAAAAAAAATACTGATTGAATTCTTTCAAAATAGGTGCCTTAGGAGACCTAGACTAACAGAAGGGGTACTGATACTTGTAAATAATTGAATAAATAAATAAATAAATAAGTATTATTACCTGTATTTTACCTCAGTTTACCTGTCAAAAAAATGCGTGCAAATGTAATCAAAAGCTGCACGCAATTGTAATGATTTTTGCACGCAAATGCAATGGTAATGCGTGCAAACGTAATGCACCGGCAAAATCTCCATTCAAGAAACATGTGTTCTAACAATGAGGTTCTGAAGTTTTTAACTGTAAATGGTACCTGTATTTATACTACCTTTTATCATCAAATCAAATATAATCAAACATTTCTGATCTAGATTAAATATTTTTTACTAAATAAATTAGATCTATAGATGCAAATAATTTCTTATAGATGCAAATAATTTCTTTACCTGTTGTGTGAATAGGTACATGTACATGTAAATCTCAACTGTCAGAAAACTAATTAACCTTGATTGTAATGAGTGGGTATTTTAATAGTACTTATCCATATGTCAATTATACAACCTGAAATGTGTGGCCGTTATGACTTAAGGTCAGGTCAAAAAGACACATACACTTGTAATTTTTTCTGAATGTTAAAATGACAAACCAAAGAATCAGCACATGTACAACTGCATCAGAATATAATTTATTGGACTTATCTGGAAAAAATACAAAGCTTTGCATGGTTGGAGTAATAGATGCCCTTCTAAGGCCAAAAAAAAATATATGTCTGTTTCCTGTTTCCCGACCGACCCTGACTCAAACCCCCCGACCCTAGATCTTTTTATTGAAATCCGGAAAAAAATCGTTTCCGGTTCGGAAAAATTCATTTCCGGTCCGATCCAGATCCGTATTTTACTATGCCCAAACAATCAAAATGGCTGCTCCCAGTACAAATGTGCTACAATTAAGGTTTAAAAAATGTCAGCACTGGGAGGATTATTCAATTAAAGCTTCTTTAAAGGGATTAAATCATTTTGGGGTACAGGACCCTAACCAAACATGACATGTAACCGACTGCAAATCTGACAGGGAGTGCAAAAATAATAAAAAAAAAAAAAAAAAAAAAATCCCGACCTACCGACCCTGATTTATTTGCCTTGGAAGCAGGAAACAGACATATATTTTTTTTTGGCCTAATGGTGTTTTTTTCATACAACTTAAAAGCTATCTATGAGGTGCAACATAACTGAATCATCATTCCTTTTAAGTTTTAAAACATTTAGCCATGTAGTTTCATTAAAGGGAAATTATTATGAAAATTTAAATAAATACCCAAGGATAATGTGTCTAAGGTGGCAGGTACCAGTTTTGGTGTACCAGAACATGTGTCCCACGCAGAAATTTTGTTATAGTTAAGTATTGAGGTATATAATTGCATCATGTGGACTGAAAAAATAAATGAATGTAAATTCTAGGCTATTGTACTACACAAGTAAGTAGTTGCATACACAGGTTGGGGATTTCCTTCACATATAGGTCCAATCACATGTCAAAATTGTGGTCTCCTCACTTGACGGCATCCAATCAAAGTGGGGGAAAAATTCAGTTTTATGTAAACAAAAATATCTTGAGATTTTGATGGTAAGGATAGGTTCGGACAAGGCTCTAATTCACTGAATATCCTTTCTCTCTTGAATTTTGGCTAAAATTCTTGTCGGCTTTTAGCAGGATTTTGCAGGTGAGGATTAGATTGGTATCAGAGCATCACATTTTTTGCCTTATTTGCAATGCATTTATAAATTTTTAAATTTCCATGCTGGACAGACACCCAAATTTAAAGGTTTTCTATATATTAACATAAGCACGCACACATCTTAGTTCCTTGAAACCATACATTTTATTTGTATATAAGCTTGAATGAATTTTCAAGAAAATAAAATCATAAATCCATGAAATTCTAAAGATTTATTGTAAAATAACTGGTTTTTGCCACCTAAGTTTGGTAACAATTGGCCAAGTACTTTCATAGGAGAAAATGTTGGAAAGTTAATAACATATTAAAGCTAAATGATGATAATAGCTGACACTGGCTCTTGTAGGCTACAAAATAACTGAAGACACAAACAAACAGTACCTATTTTGTGTCATCATGCTTTTGCAAACAAAATTATTGTTTTCAGTTTGGTCTTAAAGACTCTTGAAGTCCTGATGTGTACATGTAGACCAGGAGAATTCATGAAACCATTGTTTCATTTTCATGTACATGTAAACTAAAATACTTTTATCAAAAATGTGTACATACCCAAGAAACAACTCGGCCATTAAAACATGGCAACTTTGCTTCATCATCAACAATTTCTTCTTTCACAACACTGAAATTATAAATTTGTCATTCATATATTTCATGTACATAACTATAAGATTCATAACATAAATTGGTTGTGGCAAACTTAAGTTCAAAGGAATGGAAATGAAAAAGTTGGCTACTTTGCAATTTATAAAGAGGCATAATCATTACTTCAGGGTTGAGATCTCATAAACATGTTTAACCCACCACAATTTTGCACCTGTCCCAAGTCAGGAGCCTCTGGTCTTTGTTAGTCTTGTATGATTTTTAATTTAAGTTTCTTGTGTATAATTCGGAGTTTAGTATGACGTCCATTATCACTGTACTAGTATACATATTTTTTAAGGGGCCAGCTGAAGGACGCCTCCAGGTGCGGGAGTTTCTCGCTACATTGATGACCCATTGGTGGCCTTCAGCTGGTGTTACTCTATGGTCGGGTTGTTGTCACTTTGACACATTCCCCATTTCCTTTCTCAATTTTATACAGAAAGGTGAAAGCGATGCCGCCCAAAATTGTCAATTCAAATTTGATCTGTGTTTTGTGTAATTAAATAAGCATTAATTATCATGTTTATAAGTTTCATAACATTTGGTTAATAAATTTAAAGAATCATGAGAATGGAAACCAATTTCAGGACATACAGATGAACAAAGTTAATATTCAATGCCCTTTCCACTAAACAGTGTCTTAAAAAACTCAAAGTTGTGATTTTTTTTTTATTTATATCAGGTGACTTGTCTATGATCTATCTGAAAACTAATTAATATTACCTCAACTGACCCTTTGTTTAAGGAGCAATTATTCGACTGGGGTCATGGGCCATTGGGGCTGTTCATCATATTCTGTTTAGTGTTTATTTTTGTTCATTGTGGGTGTCTGTTTAGATTGAACTTAAGGTTTTAGATTGTCTGTCCAGTAAGTATGATTTACATTTTGTAAATGTATGCGAGTACACAGTTTACCATTTTTTCAAACATCAAAGGAAAGGAGATAATATCCCTTGATTTTCTGTAAAACTCCTCCATCCAACATTTGAGATTATTTTTCATACAACAATCCCTTTTCCTTGTGATGTCAGGCATTTCTTGTGTGACAACAAATTTCTTAACCCTTTCAACGCTACACAAAAAAATAGAAAAATGGCTGCTGCTGCATTTCTTTTGTGTTCATTCATTAGAACAGTATATTCCTTTTCAGACTGCTGTATCTTTTTCATTATAAGAGATACAGAGAAAGTTATTGCATGGAAATGCTCAGGAGAGTATGGACTGTAATGTTAGGCAGTTATTTCAGTAAAATTTTTATCAGGTTACCTGCATTTTCAGGTAATTAACAGGTAAAAGATGTAATTTATTACATTTGTGTTGAATTTTGAATAAAAACTACTTTCAGTCTTCATCTATTTTGTTGTTTTATCCCCCGTACAAATCAGTGGATCTGTCCTCAAAATTTTCCTTCAACCTCTGTTTTCCCCCTTTTTCTATGTCTCGTAATGATCGAACAAATCATATTTCCCACACAAATTGAATGTAATAAACACATTGAGATAACAAGAAACCTTTTAACTAATCCTCGTTGTCAGTTTCGATATAGAAATGCTGAAATATTTCCATATTTACAGCTTAGTTTCCGATATCCGCCATTTGCATTTGTCAAAATATTTGTTGTCGAGTCTGCAACTTTTGTTGCAGAAAGCTCGACATAGGGATAGTGATCTGGCGGCGGCGGCGGTGTTAGCTCACTTCTTAAAAGCTTTATATTTTAGAAGGTGGAAGACCTGGATGCTTCATACTTTGTATATAGATGCCTCATGTTACGAAGTTTCCGTCAGTCACATGTCCAATGTCCTTGACCTCATTTTCATGGTTCAGTGACCACTTGAAAAAAAAGTTCAGATTTTTTGTAATGTTGAATTCTCTCTTATTATAAGTAATAGGATAACTATATTTGGTATGTGCGTACCTTGCAAGGTCCTCATGCCCGTCAGACAGTTTTCACTTGACCTCGACCTCATTTCATGGATCAGTGAACAAGGTTAAGTTTTGGTGGTCAAGTCCATATCTCAGATACTATAAGCAATAGGGCTAGTATATTCGGTGTATGGAAGGACTGTAAGGTGTACATGTCCAACTGGCAGGTGTCATCTGACCTTGACCTCATTTTCATGGTTCAGTGGTTATAGTTAAGTTTTTGTGTTTTGGTCTGTTTTTCTCATACTTTATGCAATAGGTCTACTATATTTGTTGTATGGAATGATTGTAAGGTGAACATGTCTAGCGGATAGATGTCATCTGACCTTGACCTCATTTTCATGGTTCAGTGGTCAAAGTTAAGTTTTTCAGTTTTGGTCTTTTTATCGGATACTATACGCCATAGGTCAACTATATTTAGTGTATGGAAATATTTTATGATTTATATATTAGTCGCGCAGGTTTTATTTGACCTTGACCTCATTCTCACGGTTCATTGCTCAGTGTTAAGTTTTTGTGTTTTGGTCTATTTTTCTTAAACTATAAGTATTAGGTCAACTATATTTGTTTTATGGAAGCATTGTTAGCTGTACATGTCAGCCTGGCATGGTTCATCTGACCTTGACCTCATTTTCATGGTTCATTGGTCTTTGTTTAGTTATCTTGGTTAATGTAACGTTTATGTGACAGTTGTAATAAAGCTTTATACTTAGGACTATCAACATAATATCAATGATTAGTAAAGAAGGCGAGACATTTCAGTGTGTGCACTCTTTATTTTACTTCAATTTTCCTTCTACTGCATGATTTAACAATTAAAATTGCTGGCATTTCAAGCGCAAATGAGACCTTGTATATCCTCGATTCATACAAGGAAAAATTAGAGAAGACCCGAATGAAAACCAAATGGTTTAAGAGTCCTTATGAAAAATCCGTTGTCATCGCGGCATATGCCGCGAATAGCAGTGGCAGACGGTGTATGTCATCGCGGCATATGCCGTGTATAGCGTTGAAAGGGTTAAGAATGTGATCTACCAAGTACAACTTCTGAAACATCAGATCTGCACCTGATCAAATCTGGATCTTGTTTATTTGAAGAAATTATTTCGGAAAAAATAATATTAGATGCCAGAGGAATATATATAAAGGCTGAAATGACTTAAATCTCTGCATATTTCACTTTTTTCTAGAGGTGCTGTATTGACCAGGTGACGTCTGACTTGTACTAAGACATCCACATGCATATGGCTGCCAAGACTCACAAAATCTCACGCATTTGCTTCATGAAAACTTGGCAGTACTGCATCCCCAGTATCAATGGGATTTATGTTGCTTGAATTTTGTTTTCTATGTTGTGTTTTGAATAATCTTGTTTGTTTTTGTGTTAGAACATTTTCAGTTAGTTTTAAACTATTGGTTGAGTTTAAATATCACTTTGGTTTCTTTTGCCTCTTTATTTTCCAATAATGCAATACATGCATCAATGAAATGTTATTTGTAAATTATATTTCTTTACCAGTACTGCAGTAGTCTACTGGTTGTTTTACTCATACTGCAAAAGTGACAGTATCAATTAATACTCTGGAAATCTGAAATAAACATTATTGCGGGTACCTAAATCTTTCATTTTGTGCAACTGACTTTAACTTACCCGAAGTCATCATCCACCGATTTGAAGAAAAATTTGTAATTTGGTCTGTTTAAAGCGTTCTTAAAATCACCAAGATTTACACGATCAGCGGGAATAGGTAGTTTGATTAAATAAGGAGTGTCTTCGTCATCTATATAATAGATGATTTTGGTCTCCTCCATCCCGAAGGAGGATGTCTGATGTTGTTAAATCCACAATGATTATCAAGTTTCTGTGGAAAATGGCGTCCAAATGTTTTCTTCTGTTCAGTGCCAAACTGAAACCCGTATGTCAATCCGTTAATTTTCGTTTCCGAAAATGAAAATTAAATATCTTAAACTTTCACATCACTTGATCAGTAAAAATCGATAGTTTTATTAAAATCAAGAAATTATCCACAGGTAAATTGTAATGATTTTCTCTATTTTCACATACAGAACTATTTCCTTTGACGTTTGCTTTGTTTCGGATTTAGTAATCGACATTCAAATGGTTCTCTCAAAATTCTCAAAAACAAGTGCCCGAAAAAAGCATCAGATAAAATTTTGTACATTAAATAAATGAAAATAAATAAAATATATAGAAATAGCCACAATTTTAAAGGTCTTAAAGGTTATTAATCCAATGAATTTCATGAGACATGATGAATCATCCTTTTTATTCAACAAAACATGGCAAAATTTGGTAAAATATAAGAATAAAAAGTTTGAGATCAAGACAAATTCATTTTGAGACATTTGTTTCTTAATATTTTATTGCCATGTGACTAGATGAGAATTTTCTAAAGGAATATTTCTTAATTTTATTTTTTTTATTTGTCAACATTTATTCACTGCGGATTTTCGAAGGAAGCACTTCCGCCAGCAACATATTCAGAATTTTCAGCATCACGATGTATTAAATCAACAAGTTGGTAATTTTGGGAGTCTGAAAAGAGCAGTTAAGATTTATATATCTGGCCCATAGTAAAAGTGTCAAGCCCTCTCGGTACCTGAGGTCCCAAATTTGTATTGTAAATGTTAAGGTCGACACGAACATGGCCAGACTTGGTGTAAGGAATGCGGAAACCACAACTTAAATTCATTACAACGTTTTATGACAACAACCAATCATTAGCGCCAGTTTAATCTATTTCTCTGTAAATTGACATCATGAAAGTCTGCATTTTTACAGTGTCCATTTTCTATGAAATCCATATAACATGATTGTGACTGTGACCCTTATGAACTAACATAAGTGTCCCTTTTCTAAATGATTCATGAAGGATGTGTAAATATACATGTATTTGAAATTATGTTGAATGATACAGAAATTTTTTGGAAATACTTTGAGGTATAGTCTTTAAAAAATATCTCCAAATATATCCATGTACATTTTGTAATTAAGGCCAAATAAAAAAGTATGTGTGGTTCCAGTTACATCTGAAAAAAAGTTAGGGTAGGTAGATAGGGATTTTTTTTTTGTTCCATGTTTTTTTTTTTTTTATATTGAGTCTATGGGAGCAACATTCTGACTTTGACAGTGCTTAATGAAAAATGACAATAAAATCTTTAGGGTAGGCTTTTTAAGCCGTAAAAGTAGGGATGGTAGGTTTACTGGAACCACACATGGGTCATTCTCAGTTATTCAGCATTTTTATATATACCTTGGTGAAAAATATAAATGTTGGCTTTTGGTCCATTTTTTGGTCTCAAATTGAGACTAAAACATTGATCTTTATGGTTCTAATAATAAAAAGATAGTTCAGTATGTGGAAATATATTTTAATTGAATTTTTTTAACAGTACCCTCTGTGTTTTGGATGTTATATATTTTTCATTGACAGTATCATATATGCATTAAATGTACAATTTCAATAGAATAATTCATATATTTTAGATAAAGAAGTTAATATCTTTAAAATTAAAATCATTTATCAACTGATATTACAATAGAAAGGGAGTAATTATGTATAATTTGTTGTTGTGGATGGGACTCAAAATTAATACATTAAAAGTTTAGTTCAACAGTTTGTGTGTCAATTATTTTTAAAGGAGAATTCATAAGATTTTGTTGTGGTTATTCATTAAACAGATACATTGGACTTTTCAAATAAATACTCATTATTGCATATATTTTTTTACGGAATTATTATGGATGTTACATTTTGACAATTGACAAAATGGAATTTGTATAACATCCAAAACATAAAAAATATCCTGAGTTTGTGCATCAAACAGTAATGTCCAAAACATGTCACAGAATTATAAGTATATTCCAGAGCAACGGTTAAACCATACACATGTTAAACTAATTTTAGTTTATATAATATAATAGTACCATGTTTATATTCTCTCAATTAAAATTTAATGGGGTTAGTTTGTTCTTTCTGTTTTGGATGTTACTTGTTCGAGTAAAATTTAGGTCACAATAACATCCAAAACAAGTGTTTGTGCATCAAATAGTAATGTCCAAAACATGTCACAGAATTAGAAGTATATTCCAGAGCAATGGTTAAACCATACACATGTTAAACTAATTTTAGTTTATTGTAAAATAATAGTACCTTGTTTATATTCCCTCAATTATAATTTAATGGGGTTAGTTTGTACTCCCTGTTTTAGATGTTACTTGTTCGAGTAAAACAGTAATGTCCAAAACATTGATCATTGATTTGAACATTGTATAATAAAACAGATAATAACTTTGGATATTGTTTTATTTTTCATCATCCAGTGCTACGATATTTAAATAGTGCAGATACACAATTTTAATATATAACTTATTTTTAACTAAAATCGTACGGACATTACGCAACCACGTGCTTATCACGTCAAAATATAACATCCACAAAAAGGTTGACAGGTCAAAATGTCACCGTCCATATGCATCTGTGTTGTTTATCGTCAAATTGGCAATTTCCGTCATATTATATTTACCTATATATTGAACCACGTAAATAACTGATCACGCAATGAAAACTTACCATTTAGTTGCGTATTTATTACAATATCAATGAATTTAAATTAAGTTTTGGATGTTACAACTTGCTTTCGCCTGACCGATGACACTTAACTCCATTTTCGAAAGTCCCACGGCTGCTTTGTGTACACAAAGATCGATGACGTCTTTTTGGACGAGTCCAAACTTTCATTTAGGGGGGTTGGATATCGGACGATTGTAATATTGGAAGTAAACGAGGATTCGTTTTGGATGTTAATTATTGACCGATATTACCACGTCTGTAAAAGATTGACGATTTCTTTTTATTATGAAGCCCTGCATGTCATATCATTTTACAAAATACATCTAAAGAACAACAAAACCCCTGTTTACTTTGCGAATAGTGTTGTCCACATTCTGTTCTGTGTAAATATTTATCGCAAAATTAGGTAAGGTTTGACCGATGCAGTAACATCCATACACTAATTTTTATTACTAAAATATATATATTAATAATGCCCTGTTTATTATATTTTATACATGAACAAGTAAATCTGAGTATATAGTTTTTATTATTCCTTAACTTGCCCTGGTTGTGCATACAAAAATGACATAAAAATATGATTAAATATGACCATGGAAAAATGTCCCAAAATGGACGCCATCAAAACACCCTTTTTTTTATTTTAAAACTCTTGTAAATTTCTTTCTTCTGCACTTATCATCTTTAAATTATCTTTACTATCTATTCAACATTAGTAGAAAAAAATAACACATCAGATTTGCCAATATCTCCTTTATTTTCTTCACAAATTATCATCAAAGTCCAATGGTACTGAATTGCTGATTAACTGAGAATGACCCACATATATTTTTATTTGGCCTAAGAGACCTGTTAAAGTGGGTCTCATTGGGGTCTAAGCGTGACGCGGGATTGCCGATTTTTCTAAACGTGACACGTGAAAGTCTAATTATTTGTGCCCTGAAAACAGGAAATGAAGTCCAGCGGGACACGGGAAATTACAAAAAAATAATAATTGCTTACGTACATAGTGTAAGCGGGATACGGGAATCTGACAAAACAGTAAGCGGGATCCGGGATCAAAACCCCCCAATGAGACCCCTATTAAACACCTATTTAATTTGATAATCAATAAGCACTGAAAGTTCATGATGCTGCTTCTATAGTAGATTGAAATAATGGGTAAAATATGGGAAATTTATATTGAAGTAATTTGAAAAGAATGCCAACTGACAGACAAAATTTAAAATGCAGAACTAGAGTAGAAGGCAAAGTTATATCTTAAAATCTGCAATGATTTATTACTATTGAAAGACTTTATCATTATAGTACATGTTGCAATGATGTACATGTTAATTTGCTAAAGATCCCAGAAACTGTTTCCACTTTCTTAACACACTGAATGGTGTATTATTCAGGATTTCCTGTTGGTGTAAGGCATAAAAAATCCTGTGTTTACTGAACCCATATCATATGATATGGACTCCCTTAAAGGGGCATTAGCTGTCAAATTCGTGTTCACCGATTTATCTCAAATTCTAATATCTTATTTACTAAATACTTAAATGTATATCCAAATTCTTAAAAGTCTCAAAATAAATAATTTACAATGCATGGTCTCAATGATATGTATCATCATTTTATGTGTATTTTAGAAGCCATCTAATTAACCATCATGGTGACCTCTAAAGTTTGCCAACACTGAACAGTCACATGACCCAATATAATCATAAATACAGATATGAATAGATAATGAACACATGCAATTGGAATGTTCGGTTTGTTTGATTTCATGTCATAAGTTAAAGTGTTTGTGTTGTTTATTCTTTAGTTTTCTATGTTGTGTCATGTGTGCTGTTGTTTGTTTGTCCTTTTCATTTTTAGCCATGGCATAATGCCATTGTCAGTTTGTTTTAGATTTATGAGTTTGACTGTCCCTTTGGTATCTTTCGTCCCTCTTTTTAAAGATATATATGTTAATCATGGTTTTTACCTAAAGAAATTGTTTTTTGTGGCTTGAATCAGTCAATGAAATGGTTGACCCTCATATCACTTTCAATGATGACATTTTTTCCCTTTCAAAACTAAAGATGGCTGAGTTATGCAGAATGGAACTCTAGCTAAGGGATAAAATTTAAGGTCACATGAATACTGATTCACCAAGGTTGAATTATTTACCTGCAAGTGTCCTCAATTAAAATACCAAATAATTTGCATCAATATTGCAAAATTCTCTGTTTTTATATGTCTGTTTTCAGGGCGTACTATGGCATACTGTTGACCGTCTGTCCTTCTGTCCATCCTTCCTTCATCAAAATGTCAGACATCAACTCAAAAATGCTCTAACCCGAATATGCATGAAACTCTGGCGAATTGTTAATATCTATTGACGTGAGCTCCCTTTTGTTTTTTATAAATTTCAGATTTACTATTTTCAAGTTTTCAGGTTTTATTTATTAAAAAAGGGGAGATTTTCCAGTTTTCCAACAATTACTCAAGAATGCTCTCGCCAACTTGCAAGAAATTTTGGTGAATTGTTTACATCTATTGACATGAGCTCTCTTTCGATTTTTATTAATTTTAGATTTTATTTTTTTGAGTTATAGGGTTTTATTTATAAAAACGGGGATTTTCCAGTTTACGTACAATAACTTATAAAATGCTTTCAGCAGTTCTCATGAAACTTTGGTAAATTGTTTATATCTGTTGATGTAAGCTCCCTGAAGAATTTTATAAATTTTAGAATTTACATATCTGAGTTATGGAGTCTTAGTCATTAAAAAAGGGGGGATTTTCCAGTTTTTGGACAATAACTCAAAAATGCTTCCAGCAGATCTCATGAGACTCTGGTGAATTATTTATAGCTATTGATGTAATCTCCCTATTGATTTTCATAAATTTCAAATATGATATTGAGAAGAAATTGATTATTTGTTTTCAGTCCGACAACAGATTTATTCAGTATTGTGCAACAGCACAGTGTATTGCAAAACAGCAAGAAATCTCTAATGGAATATACTCAATTCATATAACCAATTTCAAGTTCTTTGACTACATTTATTCAGAAACCTATAATATGTCTAATATTTAATTACAATCCAAATTCAGATCTGTAATCAAGCTTGAATATTTTGTCCTTTTTTGCCCCAACTGTTCAGAGTTGGACCTCTGCGATCAAATCATGCTGCGCTCAGCAAAGCAGTTTATTGGCAATAGTAAAGGAATTCTACAGTGATATTATGGAAATGAAGATGATAAAATCATTATTGAAAGTATAATCAGAAAAAATGTCAGACTAGCGACAAAACTGGCTGAAACAACAGCCAAAATGCTTTGGTTTAAATTTAAGACAGTGGCAGAAGAGGGACTAAAGATATCAGAGGGACAGTAAAAATCATAGATCTAAAATAAACTGTCAATGCCATGGCTAAAAAAGAAAAAGACAAACAGACAAATAATATTAAACAAGACACAACATAGAAAATGAACCTCACCAAAAACTGGGGGTGATCTCAGCTGCTCTGGAAGGGTAAGCAGATCCTGCTCCACATGTGGCATCCTTTGTGTTGCTCATAATATTACAAACTCAGTAAATAGTCAAATTCGGTAGGTCACAAAAAGTGACATTCTTGAAATGGGAACAGGATTGTTGTTACGACATAATAACCAAAATCTGCAAAATTTCCTTCAAATTACTTATTTCGGGGCAGCAACCCAACAACCAGTTGTCCGATTCATTTGAAAGTTTCAGGGCAGATAGATTTTCACTTGATGAACAATTTTACCCCTGTCAGATTTGCTCTAAATGCTTTGGTTTCAGAGATATAAGCCAAAATCTACATTTCACCCCTATGTTCTATTTTTAGCCATGGCGGCCATCTTGGTTGGTTGGCCGGGTCACGCCACACATTTTTTAAACTAGATACCCCAAAGATGATTGTGGCCAAGTTGGGATTAATTTGGCAAAGTAGTTTCAGAGGAGAAGATTTTTGTAATAGATTACTAAGATTTACGAAAAATGGTTAAAAATTGACTATAAAGGGCAATAACTCCTAAAGGGGGCAACTGACCATTTCGGTCATATTGACTTATTTGTAAATCTTACTTTGCTGAACATTATTGCTGTTTACAGTTTATCTCTATCTATATCATCCGATATCATCTGTGAAACAAATGTTCCATAATGGTCAACCAACTTGTGATGGCATCTATAAAATTTATGAAGGGATGATTTCAACTTCACATTTTGAAACTCTTGGTTTAATAGCTTCCTTGTGAGCAGCAACCCTCTATCAAGGATACCATGATAGCAAATACAAGCCCCGGGAATATCATATCAATTGGGAGATATATTCAAAAATATCCTAGGAAACTTGGTATGGGCACTTACAATGTATCATGCTTAACGACTGTGTAATAGTAAGGCAAAATAAAAGTATATGTGTGGTTCCATTTAAAAAAATATAGGGTTCAAAGAGAAGACAAGAAGTGGCACCAAGTTGCAAGCTCGATACAAACCAGTAAATTTATTTTTGTTAAATCATCATTTAATAATGTATTTTGATTTTAGATAAGTAACTATGCTAGAAGTTGGTTTGCGTGTGACTCGTGGACCAGATTGGAAATGGGGGAACCAGGACGACGGTGAAGGTCACATAGGGACTGTGGTTGAGATAGGGAAGCCTGGAAGTTCAACATCACCTGATAAAACAGTCGTTGTGCAATGGGATTCTGGATCACGTACAAACTATAGAGTGGGTTACCAAGGAAAATATGATCTTCGTGTGCTGGATAACGCACCAGTTGGTACGAATTTTTGGTGATAAGATGTCTTGGAAGTGATTTATATTTATAATTTTGAAGTTGTCTGCTCAGAGGTCCCTCAATTTGCGAAATTCTAAAATATATTAAGATCAAAACTTTAAAAAAAAATAGTCAGAACTTGGTAAAACCGACTTTAAATGTGTTTACCATTATGTTGACACAATCATTTTACTTTTTCATGTTATATTTCTAGTCGAAGATTGTTAATTCAACATGTTAAACATATTCAAAGATCAAAGATTAATAAAATGTTACAGCGCATACATGCAGAACAATTAAAAACAGCTTTTCCAATTAAGAGTGAATGTTAAAGGTGTGCTTTTACTTGTACAAAATGTCACTACCTTTGAACTCTGGTCTGATATGTTGATAACAAGTATTACAAGTTATAAAAATGCCTGTGGAAAAAATGGTTGCTGGAATGTGTGAACTCTTACATTTATTCATGTAATTTAATTTTATGTGGTTTTTTTTTTAAACTTTAAACTTTTGATTATCATAATTATTTTGATATTGATTTTTTCTGTGAATTGTAGGTGTAAAACATCCAAACATTATATGTGATATCTGTAAGACCCAGGGTATATCTGGTATGAGATGGAAGTGTACCAAATGTTTAGACTATGATCTGTGTACAGATTGTTATATGAATGACAAGCATGATCTTGGTCATGCCTTTCTACGTCTTGAAACATTTTCCTCCAAAGGGTAAGTAATTAAGTTATGATATGTTCTTTGTAAGAGGGTATGTAATTGGTTAAAAAAAAAGATTTTTTTTATGTTCTGTGTTTTAACGCCACTTTTAAGCACCGCTTTTGGGCTATTTTTTGGAGATAGCCGGAAAAAAAACCCACTGACTTTCAATAGGAAAACTGACCATGCTAGTCAATTAAGATAGAAGTCAAGTGCACCTGCACGAGAGGGGTTTGAACTCACACTCAGTTTGACAAATTTTGGCTAATTACTGTAATGTTTCAACACTTTTTCAAAAATCTAATATAGATTATAAGGTTGATTTCATAGATATCTACAATAATTTGTATTGGGATTTTTACAACCCTGGAGTACCTGGTGCTAAAAACTTTCAGAAACTGCAGTGTTAAAAACTATGTATCGGTTTGTTTATTTGTACATAACATGCATACTAAATTATTTATAATTTATACCCAGTTTTAACCCTCTAATGATATACATAATTAAGGATAATACAGGTTCAAGTAGTCAGAATTTCAGCATTGATCCTTATCACTTCCTGGTTAATTATAGCATTTCAAAGAAACGAAAACTAAGACTATTTTTCAGTCCACTGTTTGCTGTAAATTTTCATACAATATACATTCATACCTTATTTGTATTTGTGTTCACATGATTTTAGAGTGAAAATGCCAAAAAGAAAAGATACATTGAATAGTACAAAAGTGAGAGCCCAGGGATTAATTAATGGAGCAAGAGTTGTACGGGGACCAGATTGGGACTGGGGAAATCAAGACGGTAAGTCTGATCCTATTATTCTATGTGGAGCTAAATGCATATTTATTTTAACACAGCAGCACTGATCTGTTTGTATTGTTAATTAATTAAAGACTTTATGATAAATTTATGGAACATGTTTATGAATACAAAAATCCAGATTTAGAATACTTTGCTGTAAATTTTGTATTCAGAAACATGTTCCATAAATTGATAATTTTTCATAAAGTCTTTAAGTGATTTACAATACAAACAGATCAGTATTGCTGTTTCATAGTAGATACTTTTGAATTAATCCCCAATACCTGATTATTACTAAATACACACTAAAAATGTAATGCATACAGGATCTTTATGACACTATCTAGATTCTGAAAATAATTTATTTTTGCATTTAAATAAACTATAAAGTAATCAAAATTAATTGTAAAATTTCCAATTATCATTTAGTAAGTTTTGTAGCTATTTCAGCGGATTTCATTGAGTGTGTAGTGGATGGTAATATTTTTGGTTAGCTTGCTTGTTAGCTGGACCGTGAAGTCATTATTAGGTCAGGTATGCTACCCTCCTTTCGAAGTAGCATAGTCCAACAGACATATCGATTGGTTTTCTGTCGGACTAGTCTATTAAAGTAGGGTAGTTTACCTAACCTAACAATGACTTCACGGTTCAGCTAACAAGCAAGCTAACCAAAGATATTACCTTTGGCTACACACTCAATGGACTCCTCTGTAAACTTTTAATATTGTTTATAGGTGGAGAAGGAAAAATAGGAAAGATAACTGAAATTCGAGGATGGGATTCTGAATCAGAGAGGAGTGTGTCAAATGTGGCATGGCAGACAGGATCAACCAATGTATACAGAGTAGGACATAAAGGAAAAGTAGACTTAAAATATGTCACAGCTGGTCAAGGCATTTATTATTATAAAGAACACCTACCAGTGCTAGGTAAATTATATTTATACATTTAAATTGAAAGTAGACATTGCAAGTACTTCCCAGCCATTTAGTTCAATGGTTCAAGTTTTAAAAAGTCTAAATCCTATGTCTAGGTTTTAAGCTGCTGCTGATTTTGAATATTCTAATAAAGTGACAAGGACATAATTATTTTGAATCTGGTTTGGTAAATGGCTGCTTTAAACCTGTGGTTAAAAAAATTGTAATTAATAGGTTCAAAACTTTTGATGCACATAGGCGGATCCAGGGGGAGGGCCCGAGCCCCCCTTTCATGGAAAAATTTGGTTGATTATATAGGGAACCATTGAAGCATGACTGGAGCGGGCCCCCCTTGGCTTAGGTCAGTCAGCGGGCCACCCTTAGGAAAAGTTCTGGATCCGCCACTGATGCATGAAGTATTTTTATAAACCAGTCAAGATAAGTTGAGGTATATGCATCCAGTGTTTGTACAGTCCATAGTCAGTCATGTACCAATTGCAGGCAGTTATTAACTTTTACTAAATTTATATTTTATTCCTATACAATTTTGCAGGAGAGTTTTCAGATTCTGTCACTCAGTCAGGAGTTGCTTGTCCATTTAAAGTTGGTGAGAAAGTTCAAGTTGACCTTGATCCAGAAATTCTCAAGGCCATGCAGGAAGGTCATGGTGGATGGAATCCCAGAATGGCTGATGTATGTTAATAAATACAATAATATTCAGGAAAAGTAACATACATTTCAAATAGATTTCTTTGTGGATCAATTGTAAAAACACCTGTTCAGAACAACACATTGCAGACATATTCTTGTTTACTTCTCATTATGTTGTGAATAAAACCTGTTACAAATTTTAACTGTTTTAGTTGGATTTCAAAATATAAATATACAATGATTAAACTATTCTTTGTAATTTCTTTCTTAGTATATTGGAAAAGTGGGTGTCGTCCATAGAATAACTGACAGGGGAGATGTAAGAGTTCAATATGAAGGATGTTCTAATAGATGGACATTTCATGCAGGGGCATTAACTAAGGTAAGTGACAAAAAAGAAAAATCACAAAAATGCTGAACTCCAAAAAAGTCCCTAATTAAATGACAAAATCAAAAGCTCAAACACATCCAACCAATTGATAACAACTGTCATATTGCTGACTTGGTACATTACAGGCATTTTCTTCTGTAGAAAACCGTAGATTGAAGCATCCTTTATAAAATCTTACTGGGATACATAATGTCAAGGTTAGATATGAAGAAAATACCATCACTTCCATTTTATAATCAGAAACATTATCCTTTAGGTATGGTCTGCACAATATCTAACAATTGAGTTGTCTATGATTAGATTTAAAGTGTGTTCTTACTGTTCTAACATGCAGTACAAACTTATGCAGGTAGTAAATAGCTTTCTTGCAAGTGGTTAGTTTAATTTGAATTTTACTTAAACTAGTTAAAAGTTGTTTTGTATTGAAATCAGTATTGTTGAGGTGAAACAGCTTGCTTCAGTTTAATAATTTTCCCTCAATTTGCCTGAATAAAAAAAGCATTGGAATTAAAAATAATGGCAAACAGAAGTTGAAATATGGATAATTTGATGTGAGAAAATAAAATAATAGTTTTTAATTGATTTTTAAAAGTTTAATAGATAGAGTAAGATGTGGTGTGAGTGCCAATGAGACAACACTCCATCCAAATAACAATTTATGAAAGTAAACCATTATAGGTCAATGTACAGCCTTCAACAAGGAGCCTTGGCTATGTTTGCTAATGATATTTTGAATCAGCATTTATTACTAATCTTTCATTGATGTTGGTTATAAGGGATCAAAACAATAGATGGAGGTAATGATTTATGAAATATCAGTATTTATATTAAGTTTTACTTGCACTCAGAACATTTCATAGGTCTGTCTTACAATTATGTATTATTTTTGTTCTTAAGGTACATGCATTCAGAGTCAATGATCAGGTGAAAGTGTCACATAATATACATCTAGTCAAAGAAAAACAGAAAGGACATGGTGAATGGTCAGAGAGTATGAGAGCAGTAAGTCTAAATATTTACCTTGTAATAAGTAATGATACTCATCCTCTCCAAAATCAAGGACTTCCTTTATATACTATGTACCTGTAATGTCAGTGTTGTTTAAGTATTAAAACCAAAATGCTTCAAGGGAAAGTAGAAAACACTATTAAATATAAAAAGCAAACCTGCAACCATCAATGTATGATGTAATAAGGGATGTAAAGTGATTGTGTTAGGGCTGTTGATTAACTTTTTATGAACAACTTAACCTTAACCAGTAACTAGATTTCAATGAATCTTAGAAAATCTTTGGACAGAACCTGTGACCTCATATGAAATTTTAATTAAATAGTTTCGGTACCAAGATTTTTAAAGAACTAATAAATATTCAAAGGACAAATTGATTTGTCCCCAAAACATGGTGTTATACTACTTAAATTAATATTTAAGTATATAATTTTAGTATATTAGTCTATGTACTCAATAAAAGTGCAATTTAACTTCAGGAAATCTATAAGCATGTCTTGTAAGTTCTATGCAAATTACTTGTTGAAAACAATATGGTGGACGCAATTATTCAAAAGGTAGACATCTTTAAAAAAAAATTGCATGCCAATCGATTTCTTGAAGATACTTGTATTTGTATTGAGTATTTACGACTAAAAGGTCTCAGACCTTATAATATACAAGTTTAAGCAGTATAACACCATGCAAACTCATGTTTTGGGGACAAATCAATTTGTCATTGGGATATTAATTTGTTTTGTAATCCTAGGGAAATTGTGGTACCCAAATAATTTAGTAGGTTTACAATAGCAAAACATAAACTATAGATGTGGTCAGTGTATGAATTGTATTGTGTGCAACCAGTGTTTCTGCAGTAAACTGCTGTAACAACATAACAGGAAAACATTTTGTATATGAAAGTAATTTCTTAATGACATGAAATTTGTATTTTTGCAGATTTTAGGAAAACAGGGAAGAGTTATATCAATTTACCCTGATGGTGATCTGAGAGTAACTGTCAATGGGAACACATATACATTAAACCCTATCTGCTGTACTGTACCTTCACAAGAGCCAGATGTTAATAACACTGATCGATTTCCTGATAGAGAACATAGTAGTTAGTAGTGGTTTTCATCTTAAAAGCAGTGTACAAAATTGTAGAATAGTCTATAGTACAATGTAAACAAAAAGTTAACTCATCAAAAATGTTTTTAAAACTTATATTTTTGCCATTTCTGATTAATTTTATTAATAGAATTTTCTAATTATGTATGTTTCTGAATCTTTCAAAAAAGTTGCCTTTTAGAAGGGAGAAATAAAATAACCTAATTTTGATCTTATCTAAATTTATATACAACAAAAAAGTCAACAATAAAATTTTAAAGAAATAAATGTAAGATTTCATGGATGTTTATTATAATAGTTCAAAGTTGGCTAAAAAATTTGTACTGTATTACCTGAAATATACATGTATTAAATTTATTTCAGCCTCAATGCAAACACTTCTTGACCATTTGAAGGAGCCATCACTTTCAATAGAGACTGGTCCTGATAGACTTGTCAGAGAATCAGCTCAAGGACATACAGATATTGTGAAAGATATTGTCACAAAACACCCAGATAAAGTAAGTCGTCATGATCTAATTGCAGTATTTTATGTAGTCCACTAAATTCTGGAAGCTATCATAAGTAAATCCTTATTTAAACTTTAACACTTGTATTAATTCAAGTAGCCTTTGAAATATAAAGTATCATTAATAAGTGTATATTTGGTTATGCAGTCTGACTTGAGAAATTTTCAGATGAATGGCAAAAAATGAGACTTACAATTTTCTTCAAAGCTAATCTTTTGGCATGGTTTGTAAGTTTAAAAAAAAATAGAATGCAAATTCAAGGTTAGTCAAAACACAAAAAGATATAAAAAAAAAAACAATACTGAGTTAAATGTATGTGCCCCTGACATAGCGAAGGGGGCATTAAGTTTTACTCTTGTCCGTCTGTCTGTATGTTCCAAAATTGGTTTCTGTTCTCTAACTTAAGTTTGCCTCAATCAAATCTTATTAAACTTATACACAATGCTTATTACCACAAAATACAGATCAAGTTTGAATTTTAGTAGCCTCACTCTTACTGTTCTAGAGTTTATAAATGGAAAAATCACAAAATTTATAGATAATGTTGTCTAACTTAAATTTGTTTAAACCAAATGTTATGAAACTACAATTTACAGGTAGACCTAAAGAGTGCAGGAAAAACAGCCTTACAGGTGGCCTGTCATCAAGGACATAAAGATATTGTACAGATATTGTTGGACGCTGGGGCTAACCTTGAACTTCAAGATGACGATGGAGACACAGCTCTTCATTACTCAGCTTTTGGGTAACTATTTGATATGAACATTTGTATTTTCCATTGACCTATTAATGGTTATCAACTCATTCATGCAGATTTTATTTTATGAATTTCATCCCCTAGCAGATTGCACTATTATAAAAACTTGACAAACAGTTTTTGAAATTTAAGTATCAAACATAACAAATGCATCTTGATGTGATTGTTTTTCATAAATACAGAAAAAAGGATAAATTTTAGAACAAGCCAGTTTATCTGTTCTGACGTGTGATTTTTATATGACCGCAAAAATTTTTTTTGTTGTGGTTTTAAAAAATTACTAGAGAAAGTTTTCATCAATGGGGTACAAAGTGAAATTTGGTGTATGTACTGGCAGCCCATTACAGTAATTTTGAGAAGTTTATTGAGAATCAGATGCCATAAGACTATTATGTCTACTAAAGACTTTTTGTCGAGCCTTTGACTTTTGTTGAATAAGCAAGACATAACGATCCTACATTCTGTCGTAGAAGTAGGCGGCGGCCACAAATATTCACTCTGTGGTTTTTGAAATTTTAATAACTTTCTTAAACTATCCTGTATTTCTACCAAACTCAGACAGAAGCTTGCTTATAATCAAAAGATAGTATCCAGATGTAAATTTATTAAAAAAAAAAAAAAAAAATTCCGTGTTTTACTTATAAATGGACTTAGTTTTTCTGCCAGGAAACATAACATACACTCGGTGGTTAAAGTTTTTAAAAATTAAATAACTTTCTTAAACTATCCTGGACTTCTTGTACCTACTTGGACAGAACCTTGTTTCTGATCAAAATCTAGTATCTGAAAGAAAATTTGTTAAAATTTAGAATGTGTTTTTCCATATTTTACTTGTAAATGGACTAAGTTTTTCTTCTAGTTAACATTACATACAGTCTGGAGTTAAAAGTTTTTAAAACATTTATTAGGTCCGAGTACACTGTTATTTCGTAGTGCATTTCTTTTAGACACTAAATGAAAATTTTAAAAAATCCCACATGCGCTTTCTCAATAATATTTTTACAATGTGTTGTACTACTATATCAAAATTATAGAAATTTCATCAGCTCTAACTTAGAATATGGACAACTTTATATTAAAGGGGTCTTGGAATCTTTTGACAGCTTCCAAGTGCTAATTTTTAACCTTTTTCAACTGTACCAAATCACTACTTTAATTATAAAATTTTGACCCAAATTTTTTTTACTATGTCATTTCACTCCCCTACTTGCTATATGAGGCATAAAACATGAAGAAATAAATGTTGACAAGTAATACACTGTCCACACTAAGGACTATATTCGTGGACAACAAAAATCAAAAGACAATAACTGTGTACTCAGACCATTAGATTCATAAACTATCCTGGATTTTTAACATTTTTGGACAGAAGCTTCCTACAATCTAAAGATAGCATGGAGGGGAATATTTAATTAATTTTTTTCCTCGCTTTTGTTGAGCCTGCAATTAACAGCAAAAGTAGATGGACACTGGGTTTCAGCAGAACCCTAACAAACTTTTAAAAAATTAAGTCTTCAGTGACATATTGACACATGAGTTAGCAAAATACCACAAGTTGAAGAATTTATTGAGACAATTTATTTTTACAGTTACCAAGCTGAAATTATGGAAATGTTATTGAGGAAAGGAGCTCAGATCAATTCCCTAAATAATGGAGGGTGCAGTTCGTTGCATGTTGCTGTGAACAAACAGCATTTAGAGTGTGCCAAAATATTACTGCGATATAAGTGTAATGTAAATATACAGGTAAGTTTGACATGTACTATAAGTGTTGTGTTATCAGATGATTTCTATAATCTTATTATTAGTTCAAATTAAGTTGATTGATAGATATAATGTATATATAACTAAACTGTGTGTACATAATCACAATAAATACGAAATGACCCTTTCAATTATCAAGGTTAGAAGTAAAATATCAACTTTTTTAAAAACTTTTTATACAAATTAAACACATTGAGCAAACATCTAACTTGGTATACATAATTGACATGAAGATTAATTGATCCTTTTGAGCGTTAAATTGTTAAGATCATGTGGCAAAGGTCAAGCTGAAATCAAAACCTTGTCAGCATAATATAGAATAATTGGTATTTTTAATTTTTTTTTCAAAATGGTTTACTTATTCCCAATGAGAGGAGGATGGCGGTATTTAATGTCAAAATCTAAGTTTTAACTAGTTAATGATCCTTGTCAACTGTTTACAAACTAAATTACTGAAGATTATAACAGCGAGAAGATCACAGAAATGTGTTGCTTCAAGAGTAAGATAAAGATGATATTTTTGTCCACAAGAAGACAGTAGAATTATGATGGGTTGTGAAGGAATACTCTGTTTTAAGGATCCCTTGTATTGCTTTATATTTGAACTGTTACTTTTTCATAGATTCTAATTTGTCTTTGAATAACTATATTTACACTTTTGGTATTCAGCTGAATGACCTTATATCTACTCTGAATAACCTTCTGACATCAAGAAACAATCACTTTTTAAGTGTGAGGTCAAATGCTTTGAATTGTGATGTCAAAGTTTATAGGAAACTGTGTGAAATTTGCATACAAGTGTAAATATATCTATTGACAATGATTGATATCATGCAAACTTAAATCAAAATAGATTAAAAAAAATAAAAATTGCAGGACTCCTATGGAGATACATGTCTCCATGATGCTATTGGTAAAGAGAACAGACAGATTATTGACATGCTAGTCTGCTATAATGGAATAGACTTTACACTACGGAATAAAAGAGGATTCAATGTGCTTCACCATGCTGCTCTTAAAGGAAACAGCTTGTAAGTTATATTATATATTATAGTTCTAATGTTTTGTTTTGCACATACAGAGGAAATTTATAGCATATATAATTTATCTTCTAAGAGAGACATGTATACCTCTGTCTCACTTCAACTGTTGCTTTTATTTCCTAGAGTTTTATTTAAGTTGAGTCATATAAAAGTAACAAGTTGAAATAGATCTTATTTTATACCACATTTTTACCAAGGGTTCTAAAAGTAGAATAAAAAGAGTACATTGTACATTTTCTCTACAGCAAGTTTACACTTTTGTTATGAATATATCAATAGGTATAATGATTATTTTAAATTGAAAGTAAAAAAATGATAAAATATTTTCCCTTGCTTTACTGTAAGATCAAACAAAAAAGGTGAATATAACATTGTTTATATATTTATGCAGTGCTACAGAGAAGATATTATTGAAGTGTAGACAGATTGTAGACATAAAAAAAGATGATGGATTCTCAGCCGTACATTTAGCTGGTCTTAATGGCCATAAGGATGTCACTAATGTACTGCTGACTCAAGTAAGCATGCTAACATAAAACATGAATAAACATTCAAGCATAGACCAGGGCTTAACATATATTATAAACAGACATACTACCTTAGGCCATTGATAAATATACTACCTTAATGGCATAGACCTTGGATAAACCTACTACCATAGAACATTACCATAGAACATGTATAGACATAGTACCATACAACATGTATAGACAAAGTACCATACAACATGTATAGACATAGTACCATACAACATGTATAGACATAGTACCATACAACATGTATAGACATAGTACCATACAACATGTATAGACATAGTACCATACAACATGTATAGACATAGTACCATACAACATGTATAGACATAGTACCATACAACATGAAAAAAAAACATACTGTGGATTTATTTATTTTCGTGGAATACCAATTTTCATGGATTTCATGGTTTGAGGTGAACCACAAATTTAAATGTTCAACGAAGTACAAATTCTCGTTAGTCTAGTATGAAGACTTTGGTAAAAATTCATGAAAATACAATATTTCTTCAATCCCCGAAAATTGGTACCCACAAAAATAAATGAATTCACAGTACTACAATAAAACAGGAAAAGACATACAAGCATAGGTAATAACCTTCCATAGAACATGAAAAGCCATACAAGCATGGATCATGGAAAACAAATTCTACTGTAGAAAATGGCAAATGATACAAGCATAATTCATGAATAACCATACTACCATAGAATTTTAATGGACATACAAGCATTGTTTTTAGGTTGATATTTGTAAATAGAGTGGGAAAAAAAACACACAGCGACAAATTTAGATGTACATAATGGCTTAAGATTAAGATTTAAAGAAAGTCACACACTACAGAATTTAGTTAGACATATACAAACAGAGAATTCAAATTCACATAGATATACTGACATACAATTTGAACAAATGAATTTATTGTTGTTTATTTTCAAGGGCCAAGCTGATATTGAGATCAGAAACAACAGACAACAAACACCCCTACTACTGGCTGTATCCCAAGGTCATACTTCTATCATTGAACTACTTGTAACCAGAGGTGCTGATATAAATGTCAAAGATGAGGATGGAGACACATGTTTACATGTAGCTCTCATGAGACAGTCTGTACCTCAGGAGAGAGAGCCAACACCAATGTTAGAAGCTGTAAGTTGTCCAATATAAAGATGATACAAATCTTTGTTTGATTGCCCCTAGGGTTTACTTAGATTTTGTATAAGAATCAGATGATGTGGTATGCCACTATAGGTTGTAGTAATAACAGTTCAGCATTCAACAATAACCAAAACCCTTACTGCATATATAGCAAGTATAAAAGGCACTGAAGTGACAAATGAGAAAAAAAACAATTTAAATGGAAAAAGTAAGACCTGATTTATTACATACCAATAGAAAAAATGATTTTACTTTAAATAACAACAACTGATTTACAGTTCCCTGATTTGGGACAGGTACATACAAAATTTTGCCAGGTTAAACATATTTGTGGGAGCTCAAACCTCCCCTTACCTGGGACAGTGATAAATTAGCTCATCAAAGAACAAACTATAAAAACTTGTTGGATTTATCCACTGCATCTTTTTGTTTATTTTGTGTCGCTCTCAGATGCTAGACAAACAGCAAATTAGTATGAAAAAAGTCTATGAATCAGAACTTGATTCAGGGTATAAGTAAGGGAAATGTCTTTAATAGCAACTTAAGGTGGTACCTAACACTACAGGGAGATAACTCTATAAAATCACCTAAATGTTTTAATGTCATTGTGTTGTTAAGGGAATATAAAGCTTCTCAATGATCAAAATTAGTGTTTGTCAAACTGCTATATAACCAGTGTAATTTTTCTGATAAAACGCTTGGTTCAAATTTTTTGATTTTTTTATATTTTTGTAAAATGATCAAAGTAAATACATTGTCAACCTTTTATGAAAATTAAACGAGCCAAATTAATTTTAGTGAAAGTGTTGGGTACCACCTTAATGATACAAAAACTAAAGTCAACATATATAGTTGCTCCCATATTATACAAGTTATGTTTAAATTGTGACAACATGTTTAAGACTGTAATGAAGACCACTATTTTTGTCTTATTTTGTCTTGTTTCTATAGATATGTACTATTTTGTCTTGTTTCAATGACTATATACTGTTTTGTTTCAACAGATATGTAATCAGCTTGGGATGGCAGATGACGAAGATCAGATGGGTGCTGCTATTGCTTGTTATCTTGCCCAACAAGGTGCCAGTCTGACGCATAAAAATAACCAGGGTAAAACCCCACTAGAAGTTTGTGGAGATCCTAAGGTTGAAGAAATGATCAAACAATTTACTACAGCACAGTAAGTATACAGGGACACACAAATTTCAGAATGATATCAAAATATGTTGCAGTTCATACTTGTTTTCCAAACAACAAGGGGTCCAAATGGGAGATATTTTTTTAGCTGACCTGGCCTTAAAGGCTAAGTTAGCTTTCTCATCACTTTGTGTTCGATTCCCTCTGTAAACTTTTACAAAAATCTTCTCTGAAACTTCTAGGCCAAATTTAACCAAACTTTCATAATTATAAGAATGGGATTTTTAAGTCGAATAAATGTAAGTGATAATAATATATTCATAATAGATATTTCATAATTTTTTTGTAAAAAGTTATTCATGACTTTTACATTACACTATTTTTGTCATTTTCATAATATCAGTTCTCTGTTAACTTTTACAAAAGTCTTCTATGAAACTGCTAGACCAATATTGTACCTAACTAAACATGGACACAATCATGAATGGGGTATAAAGTTTGAAAACTGTGTCTGGTGATTCTGCATGCCAAAGAATATCGGTGAAAATAGAACACTGAGGGTAAAATAAAAGTTTTGTCTTTTATTTTGAAAACCCCTATAGATAGATAAAATTTGACAGCAAAAATAATCAGGTCTTTTTGCTTATAATTACCATCAAAACTGTCATACAACTTCTTATATATTTTACCTTCAAGTACTAGTATTTCATTTCACACTTGAGATGATCAAATTCACCAATTGATACTTTTTTTTTACAATTGAATTATTTATTTCGAGAGCAGTATATTTGAGGTATTTGTTTCAGGGCCAGTAAATCAGACCCACAAACATCATCAGAGAAAGAATCTCTAGTACAAGAATGTATGGTGTGTTCAGAAAACATGGCGTGTATCAAATTTTCACCATGTGGACATGTTATAACCTGTTTTGACTGCTGTCAGAAGATGAGAAAATGTATATCATGTAAAGAAAATATAGATAGTAAAACTTGTCCAGGTATGTTTTAGTGTAGATATCTAAGTGAATTCTAACCATGTAGCATGTTGTATGTCTGAAGTTATGTTTTTACAAAAGCTAACCATAAACAATTGAAGTTAATGTGTGACTTGCAAACACTTATACACAAACATTTTAAATTACTGATGTAGTAAAACTAGATCAGAATGGAATGTGCATTGGGATATGAATAACTGTGTGCAAAAATATTTTTAAAGACGGTGCGAGGCCTGTATAGCCAGTAAAGGTTGTTAAAAACTCCCATCGTTGTGTGCAAAAAAAAAGTTGAGCTGCCAACTCAATATTAGCACATCATGTACTATCGTCAAATTCTCTGCTGATAAATTGCAGAAGGGTCATTAATTTTTCTACACACATATGTAAATAAACCCAATAGTAGTATACTGTAAAAAAATGTTCATCAAATTTCATTTTTTACAACAGGAAATTACCCTTCCTTATTCATCTGTATCAATTTATATAATACTTTTCAACAGAAAAATTCATCTACTCAATTTAGTTTCTAAGATTTTTAAAAATTTCGTCATATCTTTTTATTTTAGATGGTTCAGAAGTAACAGCGACTAGAGAACATCCTGCTGCTGGAGTTATGGAGTCAAACTTACTGCAGAAGAAACTCCAAGAGATGGAGGAGAACTTTCTGTGTTCTATTTGTATGGAAAGGAAAAGGAACATGGCATTTTTATGTGGACACACTGTGTGTAATATCTGTGGGGATTCATTACGAACATGTCATATGTGTCGTAAACCTATTACTAAAAAGATTCCATTATATGCATGATTATTTGGTTGAAGTCTTTCAGAGAGCGAATTTCTTGGACTGTATTAAGTTTTATATACAAATACTCTAGTATTTATTTTTCAATTTCTATAAAATAAAAAACTAAAGAAAACATTTGCTTCTTTAAAGGTAGCATTATTTCGAAGTATTTTATTGGTTGTTATCTGCTACACATCATGGGCATTTCTCTTCTTTTCTTTATATAAACAATTCTCTGCCATAGTTATTTTATAACTTTAAAAAAAATCACAAAAGAATGTCAATGTTTCAAATGCAATACCTAAAGAGATGGTGTCAGTTTATGTTTGATTTTAAGAAAAATTGGGAGTAACTTGATTAAGTATGGCTTAGGTAAATTGACTATAGGAAAGTTAAATTTTTGCTACCGTTTTGTTATAACCATTGCAAAATTTGATGGTTGGAAAATGTGGATGTCATTGTTAGCTTGTTAGGAAATGGATAAACCAGTGAAATGCTAGATTGTTGTTTGGAAACAGTCAAAGTACAAATTTAATAGGCTCAAAGAATTTAGATAGATTTCATACAGATTTATTAAGTCAAATTAAGCAAGCATGACATCACATTAGTTAAATTTTCTTATTTCAGTGTTTCTATTTAATTCTAATTCTATTTTACAGTTAAAAAATATCAAAAAACTATAAATACAGTCCAATTCATTCTTTGTGCAGTATTGATATTGAGATTTATGCAAATAGTTTTGTAACATTATAATGGATTTTCATTGGTCAAGTAGTCTTTCATTCATAAGTTATATATCACCTCATGAATTATGTGCATTCAGTTCACACTCATTTTATTTCACTCTACGTGTGCTTTAATTTGAAATGTTTTAGTATTGTAATATTGAAGATAATTTCATTCATGTAGTATTAGTTGTTTTATTAATTAACACAACTCATTCATGGATTTTAAGAAGAAAAAAAATCTAAATGGTACACAAGGAACCTCCACAATACAATTGAATAAACTGACCTAGTGTATGAAATATTGTTTAAAACACTTTATTTATCGTAAATTTGGTAGTATATGTTTATCACCTGTATATGCACAATGTCATAAAAAAATTCTATAAAGTAAGGTGTCAGACAGAAATTATCAAACCTTGCCCCAACTTTGTAATTCAGACAAATTTTCTTTCGGTCATTTACATTTTGGTGGCAGGTATTGAAACTGTCTGACAGTTTTCAGAAATCATCATTTTCTTTAT
Organism: Mytilus galloprovincialis; assembly: GCA_037788925.1. Classification (NCBI taxonomy): domain Eukaryota; kingdom Metazoa; phylum Mollusca; class Bivalvia; order Mytilida; family Mytilidae; genus Mytilus; species Mytilus galloprovincialis. Next base: position 43,092,071 of record CM075342.1, on the reverse strand, counting down.
TCTTACTGTTTTATGTGCATTTAAATTGAAAAAAAAATATGCCATTTTTTTAAAGGCCAGTGTTTACATTTAGCACAAAAAAATTATTCATGAGTTTTCTAAGGCTGATCGTCAATTCTATTGGAATCTTATTATGAGCTAAACAGCATTGATTTCGATACTTTTTTATAGGTTTTGGTAAAATTAAACCTTAACTGTTGAATAGTAATTGGCTGTTTCAGAATCTAAAGGATTATGGGTAATTTTATTGTTCGTGCCCCAAAATGAAAATGATGTCACAACATTGATTGAATTTCAATTGTTTTGATGTACACTTTTGTAAATATTACCCAGAATGCATTAGATTCTGAAACGGCGAATTGGTTAGCACATGAAATGATGAATGGTTTCCTATTGTAAAAGCACAATTCATTTATACATCTGTATGTACAATCATTACAAAGTTAAAAGATGTATTATATTTTAGTTAACTCTACTATGTAGAGAATGCTTAGCTTATTTATGTATTATGCATAAAAGTAGATATAAGTATATCCTATTGGTATAGAGTTGTCAGTATCAATTATAAAGAAATGCTATTGACACAGATTTAGTTTGATGAGGAACACATAGTGGGAGTTAAAAAAATAAATGATTTACAGCGGATTGTATTGAGTGTGCAGGTAAAGGTAATATCTTTGGTTAGCTTTCTTGCTAGCTTAACCATGAAGTCATTATTCTGTAAGGTAAACTACCCTTCTTTAATAGTAGACTAGTCCGACAGATAACCAATCTAACAATGTATCTGTCTTTAGCACTAGGTAACTTTGAAAGGAGGGTAGTATACCTTACTTAATAATGATTTCACAGTTCAGCTAGCAAGCAAGCTAACCAAAGATATTACCTTTACCTACACACTCAATGCAATCAGCTGTAAGAATTGTTGTGCACTTAACAATTGTATATCTTTATTGAATGATGTGTTTCATTTCAGTGGTTGAGGGTTTTACATTAAAAACAATAGAATTTTATATACTTTGCCAAATGTAGTTTATATATTGTGCTTTCTCGAATATTGCATAAAAGGGTATAAGTCACAAAGGTATTCAAGCTACAGTTTCACTAAAGCTTACGCTTTTGCAAAGTTAGTTAATTTTTTTTTAAATTTTTTTTCTTTTGTTTTTTTCTTTTGTTTTTTTTTTTCTTTTTTTTTCATATTTTTTTTCTTATTTTTCTTATTTTTTTATTTTTTTTGTTAGTTAGTTAATTTAATTGACAATGAGCTCTCAAAATTTAACTTCTGAGTCTTGGTTGTCAGCAATTTTTTATTCTTAAAATTATAGATTATAGACTGAAACTTTTCTCTTTGTAAATACAAACTACTTAAGATTTGAAAAGTCAAATTATTATTTAATGCATACAAATTGCATTTCAATATTTTGAAATATTATATGTCTTATAATTTTGTGAACAAACCTTAGATACCTCTGTAAAAGCAGTGTAAAAGTTTTACACATGTGGAGCTCTTTACATTTATTTTTCTCTCCCTTACTTTAAAAATGTCGTTAAAATGGTAAATGTGATTTTAATTAAAAACTATTCCTTAAGTTTCCAAGGCATTTTTTATCACTGTGAGAGAAGCATAGCACTTTATTTTCCAGATTTTGTTTGATTAGGTACACCTAGTGTTTGTAAAAGAAGATTTTTAATTCTTTGTATAAACCCATACTACTGTATTTATCATTTATTTTCCAAAGTATGTAAAAATCCCTCTAATTTTCAGATAATGAATAACAACCCTTGTTGAGAGCTATTCTTATGAAATGAGTTGAAACTAATTTGAATTTTTATACTGGAACAAAGAAAAAAATGTTAATTTGGAAAAGGATTGCATTACTGTGGATTCATATATATTCGTTGGATATCAATTTTCGTTGATTTCGTGGTTACATGTGTGCCACAAATTTAAATTTTCAATGTATTGCAAATTTTCTATAGGTTTATTTGCAGACTTTGGCAAAACCATGAATTCAAATATCCCGAAAATATGGGCATTCCTTAATCCACGAAAATTGGTACCCACAAAAAATAAATGAATCCACAGTATCTACAAGAAGAGTGGTCCTTGAAGACTGGAATATGATTGATAGTTTATCCATAAGTAATTTATTTTGGTTTGTATAATTCTTAATGTGCCAGTATGTCATAATTACATAAGCCTTTCTGTGATAGCAATTTTTGTCACCAAATATGTTATTTTATGGGTTTATAACGCTTTAGTTCCAAAAAAGGAAGAAAAACACTAACAAATGTTTGTTACTGCCAAGGTTAACACATTGTACATAAAGTAATTACAGTTTTTATTGTGTATTTTATTGAATAATCAGATATACTTGTATTACAGTTTTACATGGCTTACAATTTCATCATGTTCACTAGCTAACTCATCTTGGGCATTTTGCTTGATAATAGGAGGCTAATAAATATTGTGATAGAGATGTGGTTAATACCTAAACCATACAAGTGTGAAAAAATCTTGCAAATTGTCAGTTGCATTTTGAAATTATTAAATGAAGGATGTTTCTTAAAATTGGAATAATTTATAAACTAGAATCACTAAGATTGAACTCAGTGTATTTCAGGTAAAGTCACTTGAAGCAAGATGTTTTACCTTAACTTTGTTTGTTTATTATATTATGGAGCTCAAGGTAGTTTAAATTGACCTGACCATATGGACGAAAAAAATATACACTTGTATGAGTTTTGAGTGTAATTGGATGAGGTTTTCAAGGTTTTAAAAAGATTAAAAAAATATTACAATGACGCCTTTTACCTCAGAAACATGTTATTATATAACTAATATGAAATTTCATTTTGCATTAAAAGTGTTTTCTTATAGGGTATTTAGATGTTTTGTGATTTCATGTTTTGTGTTGAAATTGTGCTTATTATTTATTATTTAGTCTTGCCACTGCCACAAAACTTGTAGCTTTTTACTTTTGGAATTATGTAGATTCACCATAGGCTCCATTATAAAACTTTAACAATATGTCTTCTAAAGTCCTGTATGTTTGACATGCTATCATAGACATCTGTATTTTTGTGCTGTTTGTTGGTCTTTGTTGTTTTCTTTGCTTTTTTTTTTACAAGAAAACTAATTTGCACTGTTAAGAATGATTTATAGTTGTCTGAAGAAGACACCAAAAAAAAGGTGATCATTTTAAAACTTGTTTAGAATAGTTTTACATACAGATTTTGTGAACTCAAAGTTATTTGAGTGGTTCAGTTCGGAATAACAGTCTTAATCAGTGTAGAATATTATACTTTATTTATTTATGAAAGGTTTGACATGAAAATGGTTTTTTTTGAAAATAATTGAAAACATTTTCTCATATTTGATACTTACCCCATTTGGCAAGTTCCTCATATATTGTCTTTTTTATAAAAGCCTTGTAGTTTTTTTCTCCCCACCCCCCTTCCTCCCTCATAATAAATCAATGTTTGGTTTTTTTTGCATAGCTTATGTAATTTGTTTATTTAATAATATAAGATACAAGTATTACAAATTTACTTTGCAGTTCCCTTACACTTACAATCATCAAATGAATATGTGTTATGGTAGACCTTGTCCTAATTAATTTTGTATATATGGTTCATGATATATTTTAGTGCTGCATATCTTAATTTCCATTGTAGTTATTATATTTTATCATGGGAATTTTGTATTTTATATATTCACATCTAAGAGATGATATGTAAGGTGTATTGAAAAGAAATGAGTTTTGTTTAAGATTATTTGGTGTGAGAGACTTGAAGATTGAAATAGCGTACTGGATTTAAGAGACCGTCAGAATTTTTAAGTGTGAAGTCGTTTTCTTACATTGTATTAAATCTAAAAACTTCTAAGGTTTTGGATTCTACACTGGATTTTAGAATTTAATTCCTTGAATAAGTCTTGTCTGATGATTAATGGAACCATAACAGAATTTTATTTCAAGTTTATTTAATGCTGTGGATTCATTTATTTATGTGGATACCAATTTTTGTGGATTGATGAAAAATCATATCTTTGAGGATATTTCATTTCGTGGATTTTCCAGAGTTTGCATACAAGCTTATAGAACATTTCTTCTTAGTTGTACATCTTAATTAGTGGTTAACCAATGATGATGAAATCCTTGAAAATTGGCATCCTATTAATAATGATGAAGGCACAAATAATATAATAAGGTTGTTGAACCTGATTTCTGATTTACAGGGAGATTTTGCTGTTATTCCCACAGTATTTTTCACTACTGGCATATCCATTTTTTCTTCTTTTTTCTGACATTTTATTTTGCTAACAAAATCCTCTCTTTTTATTTGGATTGAAAACTCAACGCTTCACAGGAATTACAATACCATTAGTTACTCATGCATGTTAATTTTAATTGTTAAAAGAAAAAGCCATCATTCCTTGGATTTTTAATTCGTAAGGTCATACCTTTTGAAGAATTATTTGTAAAATTTGAATTTAGTTCCTGATGAAATTTTGTGGGTTTATGTGCTTTGTACTCAAGGAATGGTAATTGTTTAACATTAATGATGTAATTAAATTCATTAGGTTAAGAGGTAAAATAGTTATCAAAAGAAACCAGGATTATAACTTAGTAAGCCGCTGTCAGGTATCACTTGAACTAGTTCAGGTCATGTGTGATTTTATTCAGGACTATATAAATGTTATGGAGACCCATGTTTTGTATGGAATTCAGGGGTGATGACTCATCTTAAGTCTTTTTATGGAGAAGGTAGGCCTGTTCTGATTGTCACTTTAGCTGTTTAGAGATTGTTATGTGTTGAAACCACTTGTCATATGGAACTGCCCTATTGGATTGAATCTTACTTAAAATCATCAAAGCGTAGACTGAGCAATTGCTAATTTTTGCTTTCAACAGCCACTTTTTCCAACAGTTTTTGTAACAATTTGAAAAGAATTGACTACTTGGAAAGAAAAAAAGAAAGCAGGTAAAATGTCTTGTTGTAGGATAAGGATTGACAGGAATGTGTATTTGAATTGTTTTAAATAAATGATTTGTATCTATTTATCAGGCTGTTGCCAGAAACATTATGTAAATAGAATTTGATTAAAATATCTGTTGCAAAGTTGTTTTGTTTCTTATTATCGATCTCGACTTACATCGATTTGTCCAACAAATGTTTCTGTTTCACTTTTCTCAAGTCTTTACTATTTTAACCCCAGATTACACTGAATGCAAAATTAAATTTAAGTAACTTCTTAAAAGCTTTAAATTTTAGAAAGTGGAAGACCTGGATTCTTCATACTTTGTATAAAGATGCCTTATGTTATGACGTTTCTGTCTGCTATATGTCCATTGTCCTTGACCTCGTTTTCATGGTTCAGTGACTACTTGAAAAAAAAAGATTTTTTGTAATGTTAATATCTCTCTTATTATGACTATGAGTAATAGGATATCTATATTTAATATGTGCATACCATGCTAGGTTCTTATGCCTGTCTAACAGTTTTAATCTGACCTGGATCTCATTTCATGGATCAGTGAACAAGGTACCGGTAAAGTTTTTGTGATCAAGCTACTGTCTATATATCTGATACTATAAGCTATAGGTCTACTATACTTGTAGTATGGAATATTTGTCAGAAGTACATGTCCAACTGGCAGGTGTCATTTGACCTTGACACCATTTTCATTTATAGGTGTATGGAAATATTTTACAATGTATATTTCAGTCTATTTGACCTTGACCTCATTTTTCTGATTCATTGCTGAGTGTTTAAGTTTTTGTGTTTTTGTCTTTTTATGGCCCCGCCACTAAGTGGTCGGGGACATATAGTTTTACCCTTGTCCAAAATTCCGTAATTCCGTCATTCCGTCATTCCACAACAAACAATTATACGGAGTTTTTTTCAAAACCGCTTCAGATATTGGGCTGATCTATGGAATGTAAGTTCTCCATGATGAGTTACAGATCAAGTTTAAGTTTCATTCCGCTCTGCTAATTTTTGCCAAAATTACGGGCTTTGAACTTTGATAAATTGTTGAAAATCACAGTTATATAGACTTTTTTTCTAAACACTTTCAGATATGGGGCTGTATTTTTTTTTTGGTTTGTGATTTACTCATGATGAGTTACAGATCAAGTTTAAGTTTCATTCTGCTCGGCTAATTTTTGGTGTAATTTCAGGCTTTGCACTTTGTTAAATTTTTGAAAATCACAGTTATACAGACCTTTTTCTGTCAGATATTGGGCTGATTGTTGGTATGTGAGCTAACCATGATGAGTTACAGATCAAGTTTAAGTTTCGTTCCGCTCCGCTATTTTTTTTCTAAAATTAAGGGTTAACGACTTTGAAAATTGTTGAAAAAAACAGTTATACGGACATTTTTCTATACGCCTCCAGATTTTGAGCTGATTTTTGGGGAAAGACGTCTTCAAGCCGTCAAATCCCTATGGGGTTGACCAGAGTGACATTCCCTCACATCATTCATTTTGTTTTTATAGTGTGGAAAACCCCCAACAAATCTTACTGAGATTGATGACAAGGAGACACACAAATGAATAGATTGACTTTAAACACTTTTTTTTACACATTTCCCTTCTGTTTCTAACGAAATTATCACATTTTGAGCTCTCCTTTACACTTTTTACGTTTCTTTTACAATCCGGAAAAATCAGTATGACGAGATATTCTAAATATATCCAACCTACATTATATTTTATAGTGACGTCATTGTTGGAATGCCACACTACGCAGAAGCAGGGATATCCTTCACTGGTTATTTAAATCATTCTCAGATTTCGTGCACTAATTATAAATTGGTAATTGTTAAATTTAAACATAATTATGTTTGCTGTAGATGATTCAAACATCTACATGCAATACTTTAATTTGTAGATCAACAACTTTCAAAGTAAACAAAGTCCGTGGAGATACATGAGATTGGGGAGAGAAACGATTTTTTCATTTTTTCTGTAAAATTCTGTTTTGTGAATCTTCCTCCAATTCAGGAGCACCTCAATTGATAAGTAACTATCCACTAAAATAAAACTTAAAATGTGACATTTAGATAGTATATGATTAGTAGTCTTCCATTTAAACTAAATTGTGTGTACCAACAAATAAATCATTGTAATGGTAAAAAGAAAATGTTGCATTTTATAGTTTAAACCTAATTATTCATGAAATTTACAAATATTTCAAAATGTAGGATCTGGAAACAAGCTTCACACAGTTTACATCAATCATATTGTTTTTATTTAAGAATTGAATGCTTCTTTTTGTAACTTCATTGGGGTGTAAAAGCGTTGACCGAAGTACATTTTACAACCCTATGAAGTTACAAAAAGAAGCATTCAATACTTATAATTACATTTTTAGCAATGATCATGAAAACACGAATTTTATTATTGTTTTATTTAATTCACCTGTGCACTTTATTGTGGGACCACGTGTTATCATGAATGAAAAGTTTTATTGAGCAATGCAATTGCTTACGGAATAACACGTGATGTGCAGTTAGCCAATCAGAATAAAGTATCATAATGAAACATACATCTAATGTAATTTGTTAGTACCTGAATCCCTGTGATGAAAGTTGTATTGGGAACTTTATCAATGGAAATTTAAAACTGAATAGATTTTTCAGTCATAACTTTCTTAAGAAAAGTTAAAAATCTTAGAGTACTGTCAAACAAACTGGAAAATGGCTTAGCCTGCAGTTCAGTGGTACACAATTAAGATTTCAGAAAATATTGTAGTTGTTGTTAAATGACAGAATTCAGTTGAATTTTACATAATTAACTATCAACTTTAATCGAATGTTTAGATTTAGAAGATGCAGATCTCTTCCATTGGTCCAAATTGAATCCTAAACTAAGGAAACGAAATGACATTAAACAACAATTGATTTCAGTATTGTCAACCTTTCTACGTGTTCTAGCTGTTCTTTTTTTCATTCTTCATATGAAGACTTTCAAAAGATACCCCCTCCAAAAAAAAGAAAAAAAAGAAACAAGGGCCGTCTTTCCCCTCAGAGCAATTCAGCTCTTTGATTTATATGTCAGACTACCATCATGTTTGTGTGCACATGTGTTATTGAAATTGCAGATATTTCAACTTTCGGAGACTGGGCCATTCGTGTCGCTTTGACACATCTAGTTTTCTTAAACTATGAGCAATAGGTCATCTATATTTGGGGTATTGAAAGATTGTTAGGTGTATATATCTGTCTGGTCAGTATCATCTTACCTAGACCTAATTATGGTTCATTGGTCAATGTTAAATTTTCATGGCTAAGTTTATTTATTCGATACTACATGTATGCAATAATTCAACTATATTTGATGCATAGATTGATTGTAAGATGTAAGTGTCTGTCTGGGCATAGTTCATCTGACCTTAATATCATTGTTAATACCATAACTAAGTAGTGGGGCTATATATTGCAATTACCATATCCCTTAGTTCGTCAATTTAGACTTTTGTAAGAAACTGCTGAATAAAATCTCTTCATTTTTTAGCCTTCAAATTGTAAGTGATTAGTTAAACTATGAGATATTTCAGACACCTGTTTCTATTTTCTGATATTTAAACATATTAATATAATGAATGAACTTATCATGATCTCTTTTTGCATATATATGGTTAAAAGATTGGTCACAGGAGTAAGAACCTGATGTTCAGTAGTTGTCGTTTATTGAAGTGTTTCTCATTATCATTTATTATACAGAATAGACCATTGGTTTTCCCGTTTCAGTGGCTTTACACTAGTCATTTTTGGGGCCCTTAATAGCTTGCTATTCGATGTGTGCCCAGGCTCTGTGTAGAAGACATATGATGGTTTTTTTTTTCATTCTCAAAGTATGACTTGGATGGAGAGTTGTTTCATTGGCTTTCAAACCACATCTTCTTATATGTATATATGTAATTCATTGGTTTCAATTAGTTGCTGTCTGTATACATGTTATCATGTCTGGTACTTTTCTGTCTATTTTATCCCTATCCACTATTTGTTTTGCTCATTGTTGAAGGGCATATAGTGCGTCATAGTTTCTAACATCCACGTCATTTGGACTCATTGGCCATCATATCACATCTCCTTATTTTTATATTGAACATTTTCATCAACGTTTTTCTCAAATACTACTGAGCAGAATGGTTCGATATTTAGTCAACTCGACACTGATGGGTTGTAATTATGATGGCTTATTTGACCACCACGATGTAGTGGAGGTGAGACAGGGTTGTTATTTCCATTAGCTTTATGAATTTGTTCAAGATTGTAATTCCGTCAGGGTAAAGGGAACCCCTAATGGTAAGTCAAATAAATTTGGTATGCATCTGTCATTCATTCTGTATAAGCATTTGCAGATATCATTTCGATTGATGTTATTTTGCCCTGCTACCCCAGTCGTGGTCTTATTACTTTGAAACTTTTGCATTGTTGACATGTTAAATTGCATGATTGAATTCTTAATTGTCAGTAAATGATATTTAGTATGTAGTTGTTTAATCATTAGTATTTTCATAGAAGTTATATCGACCAGGTTCTTGCAACTTTTTGTTTGATAAAGGTTCTGAAAAAATCCTACTGATATGTAAAGATGCATTCTTATATCCGATCGTGTAGAAGTGCACCACTTCATATACAGAAGTGTAAAATAAAATTTTAACTTTGTTACAAAATATGGTAAATGGTCATACCAGCTCATACTTTGTTCTTACATGTGACTCAATCACAGTAACTATCAAGATATAACAGTTGTTTTCGTTATCCAGGGTGCATGTATCGACAGTGGATTGGAATCGATACATAATCGATTATTAGGACCATTCCCTACTTCAACATTGATAGGTTGTCGACATAATTACTCCATATATAAAGGCAAAAGTAGTATACCGCTGTTCAAAACTCATAAAATATATTCCTGTTAATGTTATAAACGATGTTTACATATTATTTTTTTTTATCTCCTAATAATTTACTAAGTCTCATTTTTAACATTTTTTTATTTCAAGTAATGTTGCTATTGATTGCGTAAATATATTGGACGATGTCCGTAGTCTTTCGGAACACTGGATGTTATTCGAAATACATCTGTTCATTCATATACATGCGCGATAGATTATTGATTGACCTGTTGAATAAGCATTAGCATTTATAAGTTTCTATAGAGGTATGTAACATATGATGCGAAATTTATTATGACGCAAGCTACTTTAATGAGCATTTGAATTATTCCTAGCACGCAATTACAAGCTCCTAAATTTACCATACATATATGCGTAGTTATTTTAATTAGAGTAAAACGTACTGTAGTTGAGGAGATAAGTGTTTATCGAGACTATGTGTATATTTGTTATCCTCTGGGACTATAAAACATATATATTTTGTCACAGATATCCTACATCAGTAGTTAATTGAAATCAGGTGATGTGGAATTTTTTCTGAAGCACCAGCTGTGCTCCAATATGAGATAACATTTTAAGAGACTGTCAGAGGATGAGGCGTTTGTATGATATTAAAATTTGCCATTTTAGCGAAATAAAAAATAGAGCGTAGTCCATTTAAGCAGCTTTAAAATTCATAACAGAATAAAATATGGCCACACGGTTGCCAGTAATGGCTCACCTCCACTTCATTTGAACTTTATTATATGGCATTACAGTACACATATCATGGTAATGTTAAAAGTACATTGATTTGTAGTTATATTTAAATTCTAATACTGTATTTGATTTTTTTAATTTAATTAGGAATTTCTGGTTTTGGAATTATGAAATTATCTGAGGGCATAAATCTTGTATTGTATTTTTGGTTTGCAGAAGCTGATAAAATAAGACTGGACATATATTCTTGAGCTAAGCCATGTTTTGCCTTATAAATCAGTTATGATTTATGATCATGTATTCTTTGTGTAGTTGGCACAATGTTACATTCGTGAAATAATTTGCTTGAAGGTTTGGTGTAATCAGGTGCGTCTAAAAATATTCTTGCTGCCCTCTTTTGCAGTTTTAGTAAACTATCTAATAGAAAGTTATTACAGTTTACACATATTTAACAACAATAATCTAAGTGAGGTGAAACATAAGCGTTATAGAACATTTGTCTAGCTTTGTGATTTAAATATTTCTTTAACCTTTTTAGAAAAGCTAAGAGTAAGAGTTACCTTTTTTTATTATATATAATGAATATGAGAAGACCAAGATAGAGATGCATCAATAAAATACCTAGAACCTTTTCACATGTACTTTCTTTCATTTGTTGTCCATTTATAGCAAGATTAATGTTTTCATTTGATGTAACTGAAAGATTCTGTTTAGAGCCAATACATATAGCTTTCGTTTTAGATACATTTACGGCCATTTTATTGTCATGACACCAGCGAAAAATATCTTGTAAAACCGTATTATGTTTTTGACTGATGCAACTTGACTAATATGGTGCAATCATCGGCAAATACATCGGTGTTATGATACGGATTAGACAAAGGAAGATTATTTATAAAAATTAAAAACAACACTGGTCCTAAAACGGATCCTTGAGGTACACCCGTTTTTTTTGTTTTTTTTTGGTACGTCTGAAAGTGTATTTGAAATTAAACCCACGTAACGAAGTAGAAGAAAATTTGTATTTGTATTAAATAAACTCATCATAGATACCAGGACTAAATTTAGTATATACGCCAGACGCGCGTTTCGTCTACCAAAGACTCCTCAGTGACGCTCGAATCCAAAAACGTTAAAAAGGCCAAATAAAGTACGAAGTTGAAGAGCATTGAGGATCAAAATTTCCTCTTTCTCACTTTCGCGCAATCATTTTTTCACTCTCTTTCGTGCATTCAGTTTCTCACACTCACTCTCTACTATTGCACATTCACTTTCTCACTCACTCACTCTCATGGTCTCTCTCTCATTCTCACACTCACTCTGTCTCTACTCTGTCTCTCTCTCGCGCGCGCACACACTCTCTCTGTCTCTCTCTGTCTCTCTCACACACACATTCTCTCTCTCTCTCTCTCTCTCTCTCGCACTCTCTCACTCTCTCACACACACACTCTCTCTCGCGCACACACCCTCTCACATTCTCTCTCTCGTACTCTCTCACACACACACACACATTCTCTCTCTCGTACTCTCTCTCACACACACACACACATTCTCTCTCTCGTACTCTCACACACACACACACACACACACCTTCTCTCTCTCGTACTCTCTCACACACACACACACATTCACACACACACACACATTCTCACACACACACATTCTCTCGCACACACATTCTTTCACTCACACATTCTCTCTCTCTCTCACATTCTCTCTCACTCACACTCTCACACCTTGTCTCTCTCACTCTCACACTTACACACACGCATTCTCTCTCTTCACACATTCTCTCTTTCTCACACTCTCTCTCTCACACTCTCTCTCTCTCTCTCTCTCTCTCTCTCTCACACTCTCTCTCTCACACTCTCTCTCTCTCTCTCTCTCTCTCACACTCTCTCTCTCTCTCACTCACCCTGTCCCTCTCACCCACTCACTCACACTCTCTAAAGAAAGAAAAGGAAAAAAGAGAAAGAGCTAGATGGAAAGTTAGAAGAAAGAGAAAAGAACGAAAGAAAGAGAAAGAGAGAGACAGAAAGAGAAAGAGGGAGAGAGAGATAGAAAGAGAGCATTTTACCTTTCCAAAATAAATTCTTCTGGGCTACTTCAACCCCATCAGAAAATGCACTATAAATATAGTGGTAGGCTACGGCAGTATTGGTTCTTTACCGATATGGATATGAATGAACACAGTCCTTCGGGGAGACCAGTACTGCCTACCAGTATCTTGGAAAAGTCGGCACCCTTACCTTCAGTAAACTTCATTAGGTTAGGGCACAATCTATCGTCATTCTAAATAGAAACGTTTTATCTCAATGGAAATGATGTCCCTATTGGTATTTAAAAAAAACATATCTTGCATTTAAACTTTTTTTTAAAGAAATCTTTATTAGTTTGCTTTCATTTTATATTGATTATTGGTCATTCTTTAGATTTTTTCATTTCAATTGATTTTAAAACACTTTAATTTTGAATATTTTAAAATTTTAGATTTGAAAATATAAAGGAACGATAACTGTAATGGTGTAATATGTTTTACTCAAATTTTACCCGTATTACAGTGGGTAAGATAGTCCCGCGACGTTCTGTGCTGGTGAATCGGTCCTGACTGTTGCTTGTGATCATTGAAAAAATGATTTTTGACGTTTCGCATAAAAAATGGAAGGAAACAGTTTTTAAGTTAGTTTCTTATGGGGTTATAGGCAAACAGTTAAAAATATGATCCTCTAAACTGTTTCAGTAAGCGTATGACAAAAGTGCTCATTTTTAGACAATCTAGAACTGAAAAAAATAAAACAAAATGCTCCTTAGCTATACCCAGATCCACACGACAAAATTATTTTGTGAAAAACCTGTGCAATTTCTTAAAATTGTGCATTTTATCAGTTTAGCCATTTCTTGATTCTGTACTGGTGGGTCCTGTCATTGTCGTGCAAATTGGTCCTGATACGGTGCTGGTGCTGGTGATTTTTTTTCATATTTGATACAACCGTAATAGAATCAATAAAATTGGGAAGATAATTGTATTCAGTCGGATTTGAGACCTATCATTACTCTTTGCATTCATTTAGCTGTTTAATAAGCGTTTTCAAATAATCGTAACTTAAATATATTATATGGAAGGGCAACATCTTCCGTCCAATGTTAGATGAAAAATCTAATTAAAATAGTCTTATTCAAGATGCCCTTAAATTGATGATTTTCTATATAATATGCTTACTAAAACAGTTTTAAAAGGTGCTTAGGGTAAAGCAACGTTTATAACGACAATAAACGTTTGACTGGTTTATTTCAGTTATATATATTCGAGATTAGATGATCTAACTGCTGGTGTCTGTAATTTCTATCTTAATATATAAACTGGCTTAAATACATTTCGACTGGATAGAAAAACGATCTAGACTTGTTTTACATACATGACTCATAAAAACTCACTAGAATGGAACAAGATGTGGACAATTGCTAGTCAAAGTATGATCTTCAATTACAAGCAAAAACCTTAACGAATAGTAGCTATAAAAATGTATACGATTAAAAAAATGAAGTCCTTCGGCCTGATTTAAAATAAATCTTTAAACAAAAACAAATATGACAGATAGCAACCATCGACAACCACTGGTTTTGGGCACTCGTGATAGGGATAAACGTGTTTTTTTTGCGCTCCACATACCTCCTCTTTCCTCCTTTAATGGTGGTACAGTTGTGTAACAACACAACACTTAGCACACAAAATAATATAATAATTGAACCACAAGTACTCGCAGCTACTGAAAGCTACTGAAACCATTTTTATTAGATTAAAATGTTAATCGGTACACATCAAACAACGGAGTAGGTCCGGTAAGGGCCGATTTTGGCCTCAAATTTCAGGTTCGTCTGACGAAAGATTTTGGACACTTTTTAAACACATAAGTGTATATTTCAGTTGATTCAATTAGTTTATGTGAAAGATTTTAACTGCTTTAGTCATTAAAAACGCTCCAATTCAAGCTTAAATATAAAAAAAATCTATCAAATATGCCCAAAAATGTCACTTTTCAGATGTATTTTGTTAATTTTTTAAATTTTTATATAATCAAATGAAAAACAATATAAAGCACAGTAAATAAGTAGAATGATTAGAATGATTTTAAAAAGCACATTTAAACTAAAAAACATGAATACACATCCAAACAAGTAACATACTTATAAACCATGTTATTGACATAACAAATTAAAGTCATTTTGGAAGCCACTGTGACCTGGAGAAATTACATTATTTTATAGTTCTAGGTCTATGGCAGTCAGCTCCTCGTCGATTTTATCATATTTTTCTTCTTTCTAATTTTTTAAACTACATTGATATTTTCTAAGAGTTTCTTTCGTTTTTCAAAAAAGGAGTGCAAAAATTTAGATAAGTTTGAAGTAGCAAACAAATCTTCAGATGATAGAATCTAAACAATTTTCATTTCGTCAGATAAATTTGAAAAAGTTTTAAGTTTAGAATTTGAATTATTATTGTAATTTAGACCGATATTGAGATGTGTATCGTTCAAAAATCTTGTACCGTATACCATAATTTCGGATGACAGAAAAACTCGAAATGTACTTTTCTCTCTCAATCTAAGAAGGGGGGGGGGGGGGGGCAAGGGGGATCCCAATAACAGCAAAACAGCAAATTGATTAGGCTTATAACAGATAACAAGGAATTAAAATGGACAAAAACAGATAACAGTAAATGAGATATTAAAATAATTCGAGTCCTTGACAAATCCAGTATTTCTTATTACGGGTATAATCCTTTGTAATAAATTCCATTAGCTATGAACATGGTTTTTAGAATTATGTATCTAGATATGTAATTGGTATATTCTTGTCCGTCAGTTGTCAACATGTCGGACACTAACTCAAACACTCTTTAACCAATTTACATAAAACTTTGGGAAATTGTTTATATCTATTGACGTGATCTCCCTATCGTTTTGTTTATAAATTTTAGATTTTAAGTTTCTGAGTAATGGGGTTTTATTCAATAAAAATGGTGTTTTTTTTCTTCAGTTTTCTGATAATATCTCAAAAATCCTTTCACAAACTTGCAAGGAATTTTGGTGAATTGTTTAGATCTATTGACATGAGCTCCCTTTCAATTTTTATAAATTTTAGATTTTACGCTTCCGAGTTAAGGGGTTTTATTAATTAAAAGGGGGATTTTCTAGTTTTCGGGCATTAACACAAAAACGTTTTCATAAAATTGAGAATGGAAGTGGGGAATGTGCCAAAGAGACAACAACCCGACCAAATAAAAAACAACAGCAGAGGGTCACCAACAGGTCTTCAATGTAGCGAAAAATTCCCGCACCCGGAGGCGTCCTTCAGCTGGCCCCTAAACAAATATATACTAGTCCAGTGATAATGAACGCCATACTAATTTCCAAATTGTACACAAGAAACTAAAATTAAAATAATACAAGACTAACAAAGGCCAGAGGCTCCTGACTTGGGACAGGCGCAAAAATGCGGCGGGGTTAAACATGTTTGTGAGATCTCAACCCTCCCCCTATACCTCTAACCAATGTAGAAAAGTAAACGCCTAACAATACGCACATTAAAATTAAGTTCAAGAGAAGTCCGAGTCTGATGTCAGAAGATGCAACCAAAGAAAATAAACAAAATGACAATAATACATAAATAACAACAGACTACTAGCAGTTAACTGACATGCCAGCTCCAGACTTCAATTACACTGACTGAAAGATTATGATTTCATCATATGAACATCAGGCACAATCCTTCCCGTTAGGGGTTTAGTATCATACCATCATAACATATATGAGAAGAACATAACCCGTGTCATGCCAACAACTGTTTTTAAAATAAATGTGTTTAGTTCCGATGCAAAGACCTTATCAGTGACTCAATATTAACGCCAAAATATGCAATCTTTAATGACTTGACAACAGTATCGTAATTATATCCCTTCTTAATAAGTCTATTCAAAGGTTTTGTAAGTTTATGAGGTGAATACTGACACCTTTGTGCTTTATAAAGAATATTTCCATAAAAAATTGGATGTGAAATACCTGAACGTATTAGAAGTCTGCATGTTGAGCTATATTTACGAATGATGTCTTTATACCGATGATAAAATTTAGTAAATGTTTTGACTAGTTTGTGATATCGAAAACCCTGGTGTAATAATTTTTCAGTAATACATAAATTTCTCTCGTTAAAATCTAAAACATTGTTACATACACGAGCGAATCGTACAAGTTGAGATATATAAACACCGTAAGATGGTGACAAGGGAACAATTCAGCATTTCTCATGAAACTTTGCTGAATTGTTTATATCTATTGTTGTAAGCAACCTTTCGATTTTTATTTTTTTCCCGATTTTTATGTTATTCAGTTAAGGGGTTGTTGATTCATTAAAACAGATGGTATTTTCCAGTTTTCGGACAATAACTCAAAAATGTTTTCAGCAGTTCTCATGAAACTTTGGTGTATTGATTATATACATGATATATATTGACTGATTTTTATAAATATCTGATATGACATTGAGAAGTTATTGAATATTTCAAAAAGGTGACGGGCGTATCATGCGCTCATGGCGTAGCTGTTTATTTGTTAAAGCATACTTTTTTTCAGCATTTTTTTTCTGTACAGTTATAGAAACTCACACATGCTTGTAATTTAAATAGTGAGTAATAAATTGAGGAATATGTCAAAGAGACAAAAAAGATATCTAGTAAAAATTCAAGGGCAGTTACAGTATCAAAGTAGGTCCAATTGACATAGATCTTGTGTTTGTTGCTACTAAAAAATGACCTAAAAGAGTTTGAATATATATATTTCCATTCTGACTTTTTTAAATGCCCATTTAATGAGGTGTGTGATTTTTTTCTGAATAAGACTATGGGGCAAAGTTGTATATAGGGTAGAAAAATCAAAAGCCCCAATTATAAGCATGCAATTTATCAAGTACCTCGAACCAATTTTGACACTCCAAAAGTAATTTATTCCACTATTTTCAAAGGCCTTACTTGAACAATTTGTTATCAGGTTTTTGATTGTACCAAGTCTACTAATAAGTAGAGTACATAGTTTAGTAGTGGAACGATGGCTTGAAGACGAAATAAATCTTTGTTTGTAAAGAGTTATGTGCAGCTTCTGAACCCAGTACATGGTGGGAACTTTCATTGTACAATGTATTTGGTTCTGCTATGAAAAGAGCTGAGTCTATGTACCATATAATATAAAAGGTTAACTGGTTGTAAGGACTTAGTCTTTAATTGAGATCCTTGTCAGATATTCCTGGCCATATGTTTTCCTTTTTGTCATATTAAGAATAGTTCTAATTTAACATGTTCGTTCGTGGCTGTCAAAAAATGCTAACATTTCAATTTTCGATAACAGTTAACAGCAAATACATAATCACAATAACAGATAACAAAAAAAACTAAAAGCCCAATAACAGCTAACAAAGAATAAGACAATGACAGCTAACAGCAAATATATTTTCAGAATAACAGATAACAAAGAATTAAAATGCCCCATAACAGCATAACAGCTAAACCCCTTGCCCCCCCCCCCCCCCCCCCCCCCCTCATCTAATACCATAAACGATGGTCTAGGTTTATTTTAATCCAAATAATAAGTTTTCATATGACAGGACAGTACATGTAACATATGGGCAAAGGAGGATAACTGCAATTTAAAATCATTCCCTTTTCAAATGTTATAGGTATGGAGAGGGTTATAGCGCTATAAAACATTTTCTACATTTGAAAATGCCTGTACCAAGAATAATTTCAGGCTTCTTATTAATTTGATTGACCATGTTGACAATAAAATCCCTCTGCATTTAATTCATACTCTTGAATATTTATATATCAAGCAAGACTGACATCGAGTTGCATTATTTATGTGATATTTGCGATAATTTTGCAATGCTATTTAATTTTGAATACCATTTTTAAAAAAAAACTTATTATTTAATTTATAAACACGAATAATTCACATCCAAGTTTCGTTTGACCGACCGTGCAAGGGCTATCATATTAGACAACGTTGGTACACACTTCCATTTGTTGTATCATATGGCGACAAAGCCAAAACAAAGCCAGTTGACAATTTTATCATCATCATCCCTTACGACAACTGGCTAGACCTTTAAAGACCGTTGCATTGTTAATAGCCAGTTAAGATAATTTTAAACCCTATCATCGCAAAGTCCGACAGACCGGTCGGGGACCGCAAAGTCAGTCAAAGTCGTTACAAAGTCCCTATAAAGACCAACCGTGCAATTATTTTAATTTTAGTTTTTTGTGTACAATTTGGAAATTAGTATGCCGTCGTTCATTATCACTGAACTAGTATATATTTGTTTAGGGGCCAGCTGAGGGACGCCCCCGGGTGCGGGAATTTCTCGCTACATTGAAGACCTGTTGGTGACCTTCTGCTGTTGTTTTTTCTATGGTCGGGTTGTTGTCTCTTTGACACATTCCCCATTTCCATTCTCAATTTTAAAGACTTTAAACATATTTGTGTTGTTTTGTTTGTCTTTGTTTTTGTTTGTCAGTTAATTTTTCAGATCCGCGGAATTTGCTGGTTGGAGTGGTCTGTTGTCCAGTATATTGTGTTATTTCTGTCATTCTTTATATTTATCTTTCAATTGATTGTCCATAAACTATGCATTTTTGAAAAAAAATATTTTTCTTCGATTATTTAAAACAAATGTGAAAATATGTTGAATCAAGATAAAAGGCAGTACACGAATAAGTAGTTTAACAAATAAAGGGATATCTCGGATATTTTTTATGGGAGCATGACCAAATATAGAAAAGTTACCGATCTCTGGTAGTATAAAAAAAAAAGAAGTTGAAGTGAAAATATTAATAACATCTGTATTATAAGTTTAACTTTCTACATTTTAAGGACATATTTTTATTATGAGATGCGATATTTGTATATTCTTTGTTCGTATTTTTTTTATAATGTAACAGTTTTAGATGATATGTTTCAGAACTGCATGTGCATGCGCTGCAGTCTCATCCGGATGGCATCCCATTGCTGTGTCGTTGGTAACACCCCTTCAGTCCATAGCGGCTGTGCTGTGTCCAATCATACCTTGACGGCATTCCATTGTTGGAACCTTGGTAACGCCACAGCATTCCGTAGCCCTCCAAGTTGCGGATAGCAGCTGAGAAAATCAAAACATTTGTCGGAAGATATTGGTATTTCCTACAGCCAAGAGCTCTAGAAATGTAAGTTTTTACATCTTTGTCATATTTTGGTTTTTTTTTT
Source organism: Mytilus galloprovincialis (assembly GCA_037788925.1). Classification (NCBI taxonomy): domain Eukaryota; kingdom Metazoa; phylum Mollusca; class Bivalvia; order Mytilida; family Mytilidae; genus Mytilus; species Mytilus galloprovincialis. Next base: position 43,072,175 of record CM075342.1, on the reverse strand, counting down.
CGGTGTTAAAGTCTGCAAAATATTAAATTCCAACTCTCGGCAGGAACTTCACTGTACAAATCAGTTCAAGTAACGATAAAGTTTTAACCTTTTTTTTTTTTTTTTTTTTTTATTGTTAATGGAATATGAACGTATGTACCAATAGAAATGATTTTATGTTGCATTCAAATACTGACACCTGAACATTTTATAAAGGAATCAGAAACATCTGTTTTACTACTATTTCATTGTAGTCTTCAGTTTCAGCGGCATCGTGTCACATCAGCCTATCTTATGATGGGTTTTTAAAAACAAATATGAGTTATTTTTAAAGAGTATACATGGAATATAGAAAACTATGAATTAAAAATTGCAAAAAAAAAGATTCATATCAAAATATCCGATTTACATAGAATATTTCACGGCGACCCACACTCAGATTCTACTGTGACGTCGACAATAGATAGAATGATTGTTATTTAACGTCGTGTCATCAACAATAGTGAAGCGCATTTTTTCGATGTTCCAGTACGGTACATTATGAGAAATTACCAAATATTCAAAGATGATTTGTTTCAAAACCATTTATATGTTGAGGAACGTAAAAAAAAATTGAAACTTCTTTAAAAATGTCGATTAAAATGTATGTATATGAAACAGAAATTAAGACGCTTAACGTTAACCAAAAAAAGGTACTTAGTACGTCTGTTTCAAGCTTCATTCTTTATACACTAAGACGAAAATTTTGAACAGGGAAACAATAGTGAAAAAGACGCTAACAGGTAAAAGCATTCTGATCATCATTTTTAATATCAAAGCATGCCTAAGGTAGTTTGAACGTTATAGTTTCTGAACAAATGTGTACTTCTCTAAAAAAAACTAAAATCTCAAATTAAAATATATTTATCCTTGGATATATAAAGAAGGAAAGAAAAGTAGTACAACACCAAATCAATATATTTTACTGTGGTATATCTCTTGTTATTCAATTGTCATTTATAAGATATACGTAGAAGGCCGTACAAGCGCCTTGTTGTCATTTGTAAGATCTGCGCAAAGAGCCGAACACAGTGTATTATTATCACAAATATCAGATCCACATCTCAGTGCAGGAAAGTCCGTACACGCGCCTTTTAATATCCGGAAATTCGTAAAATACATCTTATAAAGTTGATAATATACCGATATTTTATTAACTAATTAAGATTAAAGATATCTTAACAAGATATTTCATCAAGTATTTCTCTAAAATATACTGTATATTAAAAATATACTAGTATTAGATATCTTATGAACTATACAAGATTACAAGATATCTCATCAAGTATTTCTCTAAAATATATATTATACAATTACTGTCTTTTGATGAGGTAAATGTGTGGTTTTATTGACTTTTGAAAAACTGATATTCACTGAGCCCTACATTACAAAAGAGAGACGATAGATACCAAAGGAACATTCAAACTCATTTGTCGAAAATAAACTGATAAGGGCATTTAAAAAAAAAAAGATTAACATACAACCACAGTATTCAAAACACATCTTCGCAACACGATCCCCATCAACTACGTACCAGGGGTGACCTCAGGTGGTCCAAAAAATTAATCAGGTCCTGCACCATACAAACCAGGGTGATAAGTCTAATTCAGTATAACACCGAGCATATGCGTTGTCATCTGTGCAACAAATATTCTGTAACGGTCCATCAACTCAAGATATAACTGTGTTCTTTATTTCTGTAGATGACCAAGCCTAACAAGCCAAATATGGGTATGATGCAGCCTGTGTATGGCAATATACAGAAGACTGACAAAGAGCCACAGCGCCGTCTTCTTAACCGTGGAGCTATAAGAAATGGACTCGGTGGACAGAAAGTGGAATATCCTGTAAACAGAGTGATGCCACTTAACAAAAATGGAAAGCCAGCTAACCTCATTGATGTAAACCTCAACAATTTCTTGCCAAAATTACCAGATGCCAATACTGGTAATACTAAAAGTAAGTACATTATAAAAGGAACGGACCATAGTCTTTTTAAAGAGCACTGGGAGGAGGTAAATCTGTTGAAGAAGCAGTTTCAAAGAGGAAACTTGGTATGGTTGTTAATGAGACAACTATGAATCATGGAACAACAAAAAACAAGCATGTAAGGAAGTGCTGGTGTTTACGAATTCAAACCAAATAGATACCGTATATTAGGCTGTAAATACCTTACCGTGTTCAAAATATGTTAACCAGTCTATGTATTATGTTTTTCTAAAATGTACATCTTTATTGTTTTAGTGAGAGGTGTAAACCCATATGCACCAGAGCCTAAGCCTATAACTGATGGCACCTCCTACTTGGATATATACCAGATGACGCCTGGTTTCCACTTTCCTGATGTTGAAGATAAGATTAAAATTGCTGCTAGGCACCAGCTCCAAATAAAAGTAGTTCCAAAGGAAATAGTTAAGCTTGAGGATGATTTAGATAACAGACCTCGCACTAGAATGCACAGAGAGGTACGTGAAATACTAGACAATTTAATTCAATATTTTTTTTATTCAACATATTCTAATCATTAGTTGGTTGGTTAATTTTAAATCAGATTTAAAATTTCATGGTTTGCAAAAAATGAAGTTTCTCCCCCGAATCCAATGGAAATGATAAGTATAACTAAAACGAATAAACAAATTGCTTTTTTTAGGACCATGTATCAACTGAGAGAATATTATCACCATCTGAACTCAGTGTTATATCATATAACCGAAGTGACAGCCCATTGAACATACCTATGCCACCATCACGAAGAGCTAGTCCTTTACACGCTGGACCACCAACTATGCCACCATCACGTAGAACTAGTCCATTATACGCTGGACCACCAACTATGCCACATGGAGAGGGAACTCATCTTTCTTCATCACCAGAACCACACATTGAAGGGACTCTTGTACCACGTCCACCACCAATGCCATGTGGAGAAGGACAAGAACATGCATATATGCCACGCCCACCATCTATGTCACGTAATGAAGATCGCATGCATATGCCACGCCCACCACCTGGCCCACGTGGGGTGAGACATGCTTTTATGCCACAGCCACCAACCGTACAACGTGAAGATCAACCACATATGCCAACAGTACCAAAAGAAGATGGCCCATTCTATTATAAGCGTAAAACTACTGTTAAACTGGAGCAAAATTTTGAAATGGATATATTTCCACATCCCAATACACAGCTTGGTTTGGGACCTGAAGTATTAAACTACATGCCAACTCCACCTTCTGTGACTCAACGATGTGGATCTGAGAGGAACATTCGCGGACAGTCACAACAGAAAGGTGGGGACAGAAAGAAACTTCCTCCACTCCAAAGGAAGAGGCCTTATTAGATGGGAAAATAGTAAATAAATGAATAGTGCTATAATACGTTGTTCCAATAATACTTATGGTTCCAAAAAAGTAATATATCAATATTAAGCAAGTGCATAATTTGAGTTATAAGAATACCATCGGATTGTATTATATGTGTGTGATTTAAATGTAATCGAACTTGTTTTTAACGTTTGTGCTATTACTTTTTTGTGCTACTACTTTTTTTGTGCTTTAACTTGTTTGTGTTATACTTGTTTATGCTACTACTTGTTTGTGCTATTACATGTATGCTTTTGTGCCATTTATGATGCTATTAATTAATAGAAATGAAAAGACAATGTTAAATTTAAGTAAGTCTAAAAGATGATAAAAGAAAGGGACTGACTAATATTAATGTTAAACACTCAATTGGGCCCTTAAATATTTGTGCTTTTAAAAACCATATGCTCTGGATATAACTACTTCTCAGTTAATATCAAAATTTGATAATTCATGATTTATAAATGCTTGTGCTTGCCATAAATACACATGCTAATCCCAATAGCAACTGCTTGTGCTAGCCAAGGAGTTTTGATTCGAGTATATGGACTGTTTGGTTCTGATTGAACTTAAGCATATAGAAAATTACAAAAAAAAAAAAAAATTGTAATAAAAATAAAATACAAAAATACAAAAACATAGATTTCTTTTATTGTGCATGCAGTTGTTGATTTCAGAACTCAGTTGAGTGATCACCATTTAAATTAGCTTCAACAAAGTTTATTGTTGTTTTTGTTTGTTTTATGTAAATTTAAAGTGGAAGGGGAAAGAGTGAGAACTGAAATCAGCACTTAATTTTTTACCTTGCTCCCATCTGGTCACCATCAATTTAAAAATGTTAATGCACATACTACTTTCAAAATCATTTGTTGTTTTACCATTACACTCAAACTAGATATTAATAGATTTTAGTAAGTTAATTTTTTTCTTCATTGTTACAACTGCATTTTGAATCTTAGAAATAAAAACATTTAATTAAGAAGTGAAAATGCCCACACACTTTTGTATACAATTTAGTCTTAGAAGAAAACATATACAAATGTTAATCCCCAATTTCAATATTTTTGATTACTAGAAAACTCTCCTCTTTGCTAAGAAAATATTTTTGTAAATACTAAATAAAACTATCTTGCTGGTTTTTTTTATAGTTATAACAGTCTATGGTGTTTAGTCGAACTTATGCAAAATACTGCAATTTAACTATTAAGAATGTGTGATATTGTGTAAAAACTGAAATGTGAAACAAACCACAACTTTACCTTCAATGAAAACTGTTTTTCTAAATCTAGCGTATTATATGAAAGAGTTTATGTAATAGAAAATCTATAAATCTTAATTTCGTGAGAGATTTGACTGTTTCTAGCCCAGAACGATTAATCGAACAATGCTTTTTACTGTTATATATTACTAGTATTCATTTTTTTACTTTTTTCTGCTGAATGTGAATAACACCAGGAGGAGAAGAAGGATACTGTTATGTTGTATGGAGGGGGAGAGACGTATATTTTGGTTCTTGATTTTGTTAATAGACTAATGGTCATTTAGAGCGATTCTTCTTCTTCTTCTTCGTTTTTCTAAATAAATATTTGTCTATTGACAAAATCAACAACCAAAATGCACGTCTCCTTAATTTAAAAATGCATTTCTGTGGAGGGGAGACGTGCATTTTTGTTCTTGATTTTGTTAAAAGACTAATAGTTATTTAGAGGGATTCTTCTTCTTCATTCTTCTAAATGAATATTTGTCTATTAACAAAATCAACAACCAAAATGCACGTCTCCCCTCCCCAGAAATTCATTTTTCAATTTTTACAGACAATATACTAGTTATTTGTACAATGATGTTAATTATGTACACACTTTAGTTTACGGTTCGCGTTTTTAAAGAAACAAATTTGTAGAAGAAACATATTCACCAATTTGAAATATAAATACTTGAATGTGACCTTTATTTTCCGATTTGTAAGTTTGCAGATTGCATTTTCTTAGTAGTAAGAAATGGGAAATTACCTTCAAAAGACACCATTATAAAAAAAAAATGAATATCTAATGAATAAAGAGTAAGTTTCGTAAACACAATTCTTCTCTCTTTCTTTTTCTTTCTTTTTCAGGGAGTTTATTTCAATATTGGTTCCAAGTTGATTTTTCTCGCTCTCTCGAGGGTCTTAATGGTGGTGGTGGTTTTTGGGAAGGGAGTGTCCTCCTTCTCCTCTTAGTGCCAGCTGAAAAACTCAATAACGCATTTATGTTCACACGTTCATGTTCCAGATTTTGACTTTTCCAATAAAATGATAGCTCATTATATACTTGTTTTGTATTTTCTCTGTACGTATATTGATCTTTTTTTTTCAAAAATTGAAACAAACAACACTATGGCCTTAAAAAAAATACAACAGTAAGGACAAAACGAAAAACAGACAACATCATGGACAGAAATTAAAACATACAACACCATGGCATAAAAAAGGAGACAACAGCAAGGACAAAAATAAAAACAGACAACACCATGGACAGACAGCACCCTGGCCTAAAAAGGCAGACAACAGCAAAGACAAAAATAAAAACATACTACACCATGGACAAAAATTAAAACAGACAACAGCATGGCCTAAAAGCAGACAACAGCAAGGACAAATATGAAAACAGGCAACACCTGTGACCATGACCAAATATTAAAACAGACAACACAATGACATAAAATTAAAACAGACAACACTATGGACAGAAATAAAAACAGACAACACCATGTACTAAAATAAAAACAGACAACAGCATTGGCTAAAAGCAGACAACAGCAAGGACAAAAATGAAAACAGCCAACACATGTGACCATGACCAAATATTAAAACAGACAACACAATTACATAAAATTAAAACAGACAACACTATGGACAGAAATAAAAACAGACAATACCATGGACTAAAATAAAAACAGACAACAGCAAGGACAAAAATGAAACAGACAACACCATAGACATGCAAATGAAGTAGAGTTATCAGTAAAGTAAGATAGATTGATACTAAGAGAGGATTATATATGCAACTTGTGGTAGGGAGAAAGTCTACGGGTGAATGAACCGAACATCGATGTTAAACTATACAAGCTTCATGGTTATTGGTAAAAAAACATCTATTCATATCAAATCAAATTTGGTAGGAATTATGCTGTCGGCAGCATGTCTATTTCGTGTTATAATTCAGGAAAGCCAACCACACACTAAACTCCACTTGTCACTTAAACTGTGTTTTTACAATTAAGTGACCTTATCAGTTTATGAAATTACAAGCATGTCATTGCTTTAATTCAAACTGTAATTTTACAGGGGCGGATCCAGTCATTTGAAAAAAAAAGGGGGGGATGTTCCAACCATATGTCCCTATTCAAATGCATTGATCGTCGAAAAGGGGTTTCCAACCTTCTGGGTCCACCAATGTTTTACAATGACAATTACTCATTAACTTTATAGATTTAAAACATTCTAATGGGACAAATCGTCTGTAAATGTGTCCTTTTAGTATAATATATTTCGTTTGTATCAAGTATTTACATATGATATGTGGGACACAATGTCTGTATTTTGTGTCTTTCTATTGTACAATTTCATGGTATCATTTAAATACACTTGATGTAAATCGTATAATTTTCGTATGTTTTATATTTCAAGCAATATTATGTTGCTCTGATTCAATGTTGGTAAGTTGTATCAGATGTGTTTTTGGTGAGACCATGGAAGTATTATATTAACAAGTACACACCCGTGATATCGCGGGTTCGTGACTGACTTAAAGTATATAACTATGCCTAAGCCTTATTTTAGTAATTGGTATTGTCATCTGATAAAGTCATGTCGATTATAAGATACACAGTTTTTTTTTGCTTTCAAATCTTTCTGTTTGAACCCGTCGACCTGGAACTTATCAATTATTGATACACAGTTTTTTTTTTGCTTTCAAATCTTCGACCTGGAACTTATCAATTATTGGTAATATTAATTATTTGGAAAACAAAAGGTCCTGGCTATCCAGGAATGGAGTATTTTTTAATCAACAGCATTGTCCTATATTAGTTATCTTAGAAAGTCTTGCTGATTGCTGAATAAAACTACAATAGGGAACAATTTGACAATGATAGAATTTAGTAGTGTCAGCCCTTTGATTATGACCCGTGTGTATATAGCAAAATCCTAAATACACCGTTTGGTGGTGCGCCTGTCAAATGCGGAACGTACAGATAAGGTAATAGCTAACAGGTGAATATACTATTGGTATCGGTATCGGATTCGACCCGGAACTTGTTAATTATTGGCAATATTAATTATGTGAAAAACAAAAGGGTCTGGAGTGGTGTAATTTTTAATCTACACCATGGTCCTATATTAGTTCTATATAGAGTTGAATTCTTTGATTTGTCGTTTTTACCCGATGACGGCTGACAAATTGGACCTCGTAATTTTAGTATTACAGATACTTCCATGGTGAGACATACAATAGCCTACTACTATCGTTCATCTATACGCTTTGTTGACATAATAATTAGTATGAGAGATATAGTTGTGTTCTAATGAGTAACAAAAGTTTCTTGTTAGTACTTTTGCATCAGCTCAATTGTAAAAAGTTTCATTACAATAACTTAGATCATTTGTCAATGTATATTCCATGTATATATTGAGTATAATTCATTGTCTAATTTTTAATATTTGAGATCTTAGTTTAGATAATTGTTGAGAGGAAGTGATTAATATGATATATATTCTCCTTAAAATATGCTTTTTATTAGAAGACGATGCTGGTTCCCTTTGCGGCAGCGTTTCCAGCTCCAAAAGATCTTGTTACGTTATGGTTGTATCTGCTCCCAAAAGTTGAGATGTTACACCGTCATTACCAATCAAGTTATAAGTAATTGGATTGAACTTTATAACTCTAAAAGTATAGGTAGCATTCTATTGGAATTTTGCACAGTTGTGCCTAATATAGATATATGCATATTACATTTTGGTTACATTTGGCTGATAATCATTTTGGAAAAATAACATATTTCAAGTTTTAAAATCACAACCTAGATTTTGTGACACTTCTTTAAGTGCTAGGATCTCAGTTACAACACACAGATTCTTTTTGAAATATGTTTGATCTAAACATTATTAATTCTAAACTATAGTGTTAGACTTATTTAAGAAAAAATGAATCTGTGTTTATTGATCACAGATGAATGTTTTAATTTCAAAATTGTCTAATTTTTTGACAAATTAGTTAAATATCTTGTATATATTTTTTTTTAATATTAATAAATGATACTGTAGCTATATAGAAAAACATGTATGGTGTGAATGCTATACTTTAGATGTATGTATAGTGAGGTTTCAATCAAAATCTATAGTTAGTCAAATCATATCTATCCGAGTAGAAATACAGGCCGTTACTGTATACAACTTTTTATATTAATGACGTGGTAGTTGATCGTATTGTTTAAACCGGGTCTCACTAATTAGCGACAACAAGCGTCAAGAAGCGACAACAAGCGTCAACAAGCGACAAGAAGCGACAACAAGCGTCAACAAGCGACAAGAAGCGACAACAAGACTATTTAGCGACAAGAAAACATTTTTTTTTTTATTAGATATAAAGAAATTTGTATTTAATGGTTTTTTTTAAATATACGAGCAGATATGTCTAATTAAAATGTTTTATTATATAGATAGACGAAGAAAGGAAACATTTGTGAGGAAGAAAGAGATTGTGAAGTTTATATTAGCATATTGGTAGATGAAGAAATTAAACATTTGTGAAGAAGAAAGAGATTGAGCTTCTTTTTTTATTTTTGAATATGAAGAATATGTATAAGATAATGTATGTATCTGTTTTCATCAAAGTCAAGTATGAATAAACGAATGGAGATATATATGGAGCGGGCATAATGGAATATAATATTTTGATTCATTTGCTTAATACTATGCTCTAAGTGTACTCTTGTTATTTCAATTCGATGCTTTATTTGTAGAACTCTCAGCCACGCGCGCTTTGCCATCTTTATTATTTAAGCGTGTTTCCAGACCCCACGACGAGGACGTGGTTCTACCTTGGGGTCCATATAATTTTTTTTTTCTTTAATTATTTTTAGTCATTATATAGTAATATGTACATTCCTATCTAACATAATATTTATACATTTTGTACATGGTGGTCCCATTTTGATAAGCCGTAGATTTTTACCACTATTAAAGGTTCACTGTATTTTTGCCCTTTTTGAAGTTGTAGTCTTAGCATTTTTAATACGTTTCCGTTGGCAAGGTTTACGTGCACATGCACTTGTTTTGGGGATTGTCAGCCCACCATCTGTTGAAGTGGTGGACTCTGGGATTGCGTTTAACTTTCTCCCATGAGTCAAGAATTTTTGCAATGCAAAAGCCTTTTCTTTCTCCGATTTAATCTGCCATAGAGCTTTTGTGCATTGAAAATGGCTTACTGAGGAGCTTAGCTCAAAGTCTCCATGTCCATAAAGTGCGCCATTGACAAGACTTTCTTGTAACTTTATTTCTTTGTGAATTTTATTAATTAACTCTGGAAGTTTCTCAGGCTTCCAATCTTGATTTAGTTTCAAACGTCTTGTCGCTAAAATTATTTTCTTTTGCATATTCTTTTAATATCTATTGCAATAATTAATTTTAACTCAAAAAAATATGTTTTCTTGTCGCTTCTTGTCGCTAAATAGTTTCTTGTCGCTTCTTGTCGCTAAAATAATTCTTCTTGTCGCTTCTTGTCGCTTGTTGACGCTTCTTGTCGATAAAATTCTTGTTGTCGCTAATTAGTGAGACCGTTTAAACCGGAAGTTGTTATCTCCCTTTCATCATAGTTTGCAGACGAAGTTTTTCCAATAATATAATTTAGAAATAATCATCATGACAGAGATTGGAGAATCACAAAATGCATACAGTATATATCTCGTTTAAACAAACAGACTACATTATCCCCTCCGTCATACGGTGACCAGTTTCAGCAAAACATAATGTTACTTTGTCCCTTGATATTTTCGAGTTCCTATTTTCTTTAAATTAAAAAATAGATATGATGTTATTGCCAATGAGACAACTCTCCACAAGAGACCAAAATGACACAGATATTAACACCGTAACTGAGTAAGGGCTGGGAACAGTATATGAGGGTGCTAAAGGGGGGTCTATGAACACGGCAACACGTGAAATAAAAACCGCAAAAACGTTGCACGAAAAATAAAAATTGGAAAAATGTAGCACGTACAGTGTAAATATCAAGGAATAAAGTACTAGAAGTTATTTACTCATCAGTTTTTGTAGATCATTCAGTCATAATTTATTGTCATGAAGACCCTGAGGTCAACTCTTAGTGTCCGCTAGTTTCATCTGATTTGAAGAAAAAAAATATTCATAGTAATTCATAGTACATGTAGTAATTTAAAAGCCTGGGAACACATAATTTAAAACAACCCCCGAACTGAATGAATTTAGTTCTGGTTTACTTCTTAATCAAATGCAAGACAAGCATGAGAAATTAAGACTACCATTTAGTAACGAAACAAGGAAAATAAATAAGGGGAAACATGAAGCACACACGTCAAACCAAAAATAAGAAATGTATAATAAAACGGCAAAACAAGAAATCCCATGAAATAAAAAGGCTGAAAACTTTGCAAGAAAATAACCCTTTACTTCCCTCGTATAATTATGTTCCTGGTTGGGGATAACAAGTACTAACAAAATAAATCTTCTTAAGATACCTGATTGTTGTAAGATCAAATTGACATTTTTTTCTCTCTGATACCTCAATCCTCAATCTGAAGCTCAAATTAGGTTCTACCAACCCAATATCATCAACACATTTAAAGAGCTATAGGAGCTTAAACACAGATCAGACTATACCATTATACCTAACCCTAACAGTAGTCAACATACATGCCAAGTGACATGATATTCGCGTGTAATACACGCTTTTTCAATGGTTTACATGCAAGGATTTTGTCACATGGCGTGTACATTGTACACACACACTTTACACGCAATTACACGCTTTTTCGTTCTTTTCATTTTTTGGTCGTTAGTGATATCGCTATTCTCGTGTTTTTTCCTTATTCGGCGATAAATACCGAAAAATTCGAAGTAATTGTGTGACTGCCATATTGTTTATTTTTCTATATGGACAAACTGTAAAAGGTAAGTAGTTTGTGATTAGTTTTAACGATTTTGTGACTTTCTTTCAAATTCACTTTATAGGGGAAATGTGCACAGAAAGAGGTCTCTTTCAGGGCCTGTACCGTCATCTGAAGCGCCAATTGTTTAGCCAAAACGATGTGTACGTACCAAGATTCAAGATTTTATAAATTTTAGTTCGAGTTTAATTGATTGAGTGACAAGTAATGCATTGTGCATTCTACAGTTGTATGTTGCAATGATAAAACACAATATATGTGAGAGGAGAAATACAATGTAGCTAGTTAATAAGCATTTAACATGTTTATTTAATGGAAATCAAATTTATAAAACATTTTTCTTTTTCAATTTCAGTTTCAAATCTAGCCAATAAGGATTGTACAGGCCATGGGGATGAAAATATCACAGAACTGTTTAATCAGCTCTCATACTCATAGTACCAGCTAATTCAATAAAAGTTTACAGTAGAATATATATTGTTTTTTTATATTAACAAATTTGTATGTGAAATTATGAACATTACCACATTCATATATTAAAAAGTCTGCATCTACATCACACGTTTTCACACGCTTTTTGACATATCGTGTCATGTCATGACATGATTTCCCATTGTCAGAGGTTGGCAAGTATGGTAGTCAACCATAGAATCAATGGGCATTATTCAGAAAAGAAGGTCATTATCATGATTATATTAAATTTAAAAAATATTTTTAAACCAAAGAAGCATTTTTTTGCAATTTCCCAAAAATAGATGCTATAAAGAAAAAAACAAATAATTTCAAAGCCCAAAAGATTGTTCAAATGTTCTATTTGGACATATCAGAAGGAGTTGTCCCAAACAGATTGGTTTATATTTCTCTGAGTCAAATAGAAAGACCAGTTCAATCTACTACAGTCAACACATGTGATTAATAAGGCTATAAAAATATCATTAAAAGTTGTCAAAAGAGTTCAAAATTCAATTCTGTCTGATTTGGAGTTATTACTCTGGTCCTTTGATATCTACTAGTGAAGAATTTTCCTGTTACCAGTGGAAATTTGGATATGCTATGTTTTATGCGTTTAATTTGTCTCCTAAAGGGGCATTATAGATGTCAAAATCATGTTCAGTGGAGTCCCTGGTGTCCGCGCGGCCGCTGATAATGTGCATTAGCTGATTTCGTCATATCAAAACAGTAGCACAAATAAAATTATTCTTATTATTGTTTTAGCCTTCCAAAGGGATAAATAAGAATAAAATTGATAAGTTCAAGAGTTGAATTATAAACTGTAATCCTGTGAAATACAATATTTGGCCAATTTCCATTAAAAAAATTACATCATCAGATAAAATTTGTTTTATTTTAGTCAAATTTAAATCAGATTGAAATAATTTTTGCTCTGCATCCTTGGCAGTGTGCTTGGTTCAAATTCAGCTTTATTTCGTAGTAAAAAATCTTTCCATTATTTAAAATAAGCTATTTTTGGAAGACATGCACAATCATCGGACATTGGAGGAACTCTCAGAACAGGGGTTTCCCTAATTTTGGAAACACATTTCACAAAATATTGAGAGTGAAAGCATACAAACAGAAGATTTTTGTCGAGCCTGCGACTTTAGTCGAAAAAGCGAGACTAAGCGATCCTACATTCGGTCGTCGGCAGCGTCGGCGGCGTTGGCGGTGGCGTCCACAAATATTCTCTCTGTGGTTAAAGTTTTTGAAATTTTATAACTTTCTTAAACTATACTGAACTTCTACCAAACTTAGACAGAAGCTTGTTTATGATCATAAGAAAGTATCCAGAAGTAAGTTTTGTAAAAATAAAATTCTATTTTTTCCGTATTTTACTTATAAATGGACTTAGTTTTTCTGTGAGGAAACATTACATTCACTCTGTGGTTAAAGTTTTTAAAATTTTAATAAATTTCATAAACTATCCTTGATTTGTACCAAACTTGGACAGAAGCTTGTTTATGATCATAAGATAGTATCAAGATGAAAATTTTGTAAAAATAAATTTCCTTTTTTCCGTATTTTACTTATAAATGGACTTAGTTTTTCTGCGAGGAAACATTACATTCACTCTGTGGTTAAAGTTTTTGAAATTTTAGTAACTTTCTTAAACTATACTGAATTTCTACCAAACTTGGACAGAAGCTTGTTTTATGATCATAAGATAGTGTCAAGAAGAAAATTTTGTAAAAATAAATTTCTACTTTTCCGTATTTTACTTGTAAATGGACTTAGTTTTTTTGCCAGAAACAAAACATTCACTCTGTGGTTTAAGTTTTTAAAATTTTTATAATGTTCTTAAACTATCCTGGGTTTCTACCAAACTTAGACAAAAGCTTGTTTCTGATCATAAGATATTATTCAGAAGTAAATTTTGTAAAAAAAAAAATCACTTTTTCCGTATTTTACTTATAAATGGACTTAGTTTTTCTTCCAGCTAACATTACATACAGTCTGCAGTTAAAGTTTATAAAACATTTATTAGATTCATAAACTATCCTGGATTTTTTACCAAACTTGGAAGCTTCTTTCAATCAAAAGACAGTATCGAGAGGGAAATTTTTATTGATGTCTTTCCTCATTTTTGTTGAGTCTGCGATTAACAGCAAAAGTAGGCGAGACACTGGGTTCCGTGGAACCCTTACGAATTTTATGAAATTAAAGTATGTTATGAATGTGTTAACACAATATTATCCAATTATTGGTTATATCAGTTGAATGAAGTGAAGTCATAAGTCTTAGGTGCACGGATACACCGGACTGCACCGTTCATCTATTTCAATCAATTTCTCATATTTGATTTATAACATACTAATTAAAACACATATCCAAATTAAAAAAGTCTGAAATAAACAGTTAAGAATGCATATACTTGATAATATATATCAGAGTTCCATGTGTAATTTAGTCTAGACGCCATCCAATTAACTACTGACGACAGTCACATAACATGATATAAACATAAACAGAAATAGAAATCCAACCTTGTGCAATTGTTCCTGTTTAAGAATGATTATTTGTGGATAGAATCAGTCAATCAAATGATTTACCTTTGTTTCACTTTCAATGTTGACATTCTTTTTCTTTCAATTATAATAACTGAATAGAACATGCATAATTCATGCTTAATCCATCTCTAGTTATTGAGAGGTTAAATTGAAGGTCAGATGAATACGGATTCAATGAGGTCCAATTATTTAATCATCGATGTTTCTTAGCCTTTTTTGGCAAAAGTATACCATACTGGCTTCTAAAAGCAAATTATCATTTCACTATTTCAATTTCATAAATGATTGACCAAAAAAATCATATTTTAGTACACCTCCTTTTTGTGAATTGGTGAACTTTTCTTTCACTCCAAATTAAATTTTACTCAATGCCAAAACTTATCCTCAAAAGAATCTGATGTATAATTTCCATTCCAGTTGGAGCTGACATATTTTGTGAGTTTCTGGAGGTGGCAATACACTGTATACTTTATACAAGAGAACTTTACCCTGCTGGAGTGTTTGAAAAGAAAAGGAAATTCAATGTTCCTGTCAAAGTAAGCAACATACTTTTTGTTACTACAATACGTCACACATGTATGTAAAGGGATATAATTTTGATATAAAATTAGAATACAATGCATCAGAGGCCAAATGACATACATGTACAATAAAGAACTATAGGTCACTGTTCTGCCTTCAACAATTAGCAAAACCCATTTTGTATGGTAAGCTATAAAAAGACTGTCCTGAATGACAAAATTTTTATATGAATGAGCTACTCAACGTCATTGAACAATGACTTAAGAATAAAAGCATTTTACGGGAAATCGTACGATTGTGAAAGCAAAAATCATTAGAACAAGGAAATGTAAACAAACAATGCTAAAATGTGATATAAGACTTTTTCTTTACATATATTAGTAAAATTGCCATTTAAATTCATCCAGACCGATCTAAATACGGTATTGTAGATAGTTTAAGCATGTCACTTATTCAGTTTTATGTCTATATAATACATGTAATAATTTGTTTATTTACGGGATCTGCAAATATTTTCCTTCATCTAGAGCGCTTCCATCCAAAGAATTACTGCATTTGTCCTATTAGAATAGAAATAGTTCATAGGGGCTTGAATTTATACTATTTTTACCACTGGTTTGCCCTTTATGCAGATATTTTACCCCTCGCTTGTATCGTTTGTGGTATAATATTTAGCATAAAGGGCCAACTTGTGGTTAAATCAGTATAAGTTCATGCCCCTGTGAATTATTTCTTAATTGCATGGCATTTGCTTTATATCTCAAAGATATAAGAAAAATTCTAAGTTATTGCCCTTGGACACATAATGAGACAACTCTCCATCAAAGTCTAATAGTTATATAAGAATACATCTACACACACAACATTTAAACTAATGTTGAATAAGTAAAGGTGTTTAAACTCATATAGGTGCCGTTTGGTATCATTTAATCATTTATTTATATATATAAGTTAGTACTCTGGATTCATTAATATTTGTGGGATATCAATTTCATACCTGCCAACTTTTCAAAATGCCCATGGGGGTTTTGCGTGCAAGATGTCTGTCATAGTCCTAAAAAAACCTTCAAGGGGGCCTTTAAATACATTTTAATGTTGGTTTTTGGCTTCTTCATACTTTTATAAGCCTCATGTCATTGTAAAATTAATTGTTTTGTTTAAAATTGTGTACAAAATTGCTCATTCGAAATTTCAATTTGGGAGCCTCCATGGGGGAAATCCCCCGCAAATAGTGACAGTTTGCAGGTATGCAATTTTCTGGATTTAGGTGGTTAACCTGAACCAGGAATTTCAAAAGACCACATTTTCTATAGGCATATATTCAGACTTTGGCCGTACCATGAAATTAATATCCACAAATAAAATTTTTCATCAATTGGAAAATTGGTACCCACAAAAAATAAATGAATCCTCAGTAATATATAGCTCATTGTACGACTCATGTATGCTGTATTAACAAGATATATATATTTTGTTTTCAGATCTGTGTCCATCCAGAAGTTTTGTCATATGTTACCAATACTGTTGATAGCATTCGTCTGTTACTAAAAGAAAATGCTGTTTTTAAGGTGACAGTTGTAGTTGTTACGCCTGACCACAAGCCTGCTGAAAGATTTGTTTTTGAAGTGGCCAGACCAACACAAAATATAGGGTAAATATGATGTGAACAGGTAATCTTGGTTAAAAAATTAATTCAACAGGGAAGGCATAGGTTGAATATGCAGATTGTCTTTTATAAAAATCAATATGCAATAAATATATAAATTTGTTTAACGGAATTAAACTTGAATATAAAGATAAGGAGATGTGCCAATGAAACCACTACATGCACTATACAACAAAGTTCAGATGAAGTGGATGTAAGCAATACAATGATAAAAACTCATGATATTTGGCTATAAAAGGTACCAACATGAAAAATATGAAGCAATTTTATTGAGAAACTAACAGCCTAATCTATAGCAAAACAATTTTCAGAAAAAAAATATAACAGACATAAAGCAATAACAACCACTGTACTACAAGCTCCTGACTGGCACATACATACAGAAAGTGGCAGAGTTAAAAGAGTTTGATGATACAAACCTTCCCTTAACCTGCATAACTCAAGAACAAACTGTACAAAACAATTAAAGAAAAAGAAAAAAAGAGAAACAACCACCCAATTAAAAGCTCTTAACTTGGGACAGGCACATTTAGTATGTGATTGGGTTAAACATGTTTAAGTAGCCTCATTTTTTACTCCAAACTAGGAATAAATGCAACTTTATTATACTCTACGCAACAAAGTTGCGAAGGGTATAATGTTTTTGACCTGTCTGTCCGTCCCTCTGTCAGTCAGTCAGTCCTGTTTCTTGTCATCGTAACTCCTCTCAATCCACACAACAGAATTTCATGTAACCTTTTTAGATAATAAGGACATACTATGTAGATGTTCATATCAACAGGAAATTACGATTCAATTTTTTTCTAGGAGTTATGCCCCTTTGAACTTATTTGCATCAATATACTACTGCAACAGTTTGTCATCGCAACTCCTCTTAAACCACGGACAGAATTTCACGAAACTTTGTAGATAATAAGGACATACTATGTAGATGTGCATATTGACAGGAAATTATGATTCATTTTTTTTTCTTATACAATTTTTTTTCTTACAGTTATTTTATTTCTCCAGTGACAATGTGGGTTCTTTAATTTTTCCTATGGTTTACATTATAGTTGATGTTGTAACATTCATATATATTTTGCTTGAATAATACTTTTAATGCAAACTTGTATGTCAAATTATGTCTATGTTTTTCAATCACTACTAGCAATATAGGTCAACTATAATTGGTGTATGAAATAACTGTTGTCATGGATCTTTAAAAGATCAAAAATATATGACAGTTGTAGTAAAACCTTGTTCAAAGCTGATATTCTTTTTATGTATATAGATGCAATTTTTTTCACCTTATTTCTACTTTTCTATTTTAGCAATGATAAATATTTGTATCGTCTTGAAGAGTCGCTGAGAGGATTCCTGTTAAAACTCAGCATTACAGAGTCTCTATTAAAAACTTTACCTGAAGGTATATATAAATTTTTGAAAATGTTGTTTGTGCTATATTTAGACCCTTCTACAACGAAATTTGTTTTACATGCACACGAATAAAAATTGTGGTTTTTATCCAACGCAATCATAGGTTTGAACGTAGTTTTCAATTTAGACTCTTTTATATTTTTAGCTCACCTGACCGAAAGGCCAAGTGAGCTTTTCTCATCACTTGGCGTCCGGCGTCCGGCGTCCGTCGTCGTCGTCCGTCGTCGTCGTCCTGCATTAACTTTTACAAAAATCTTCTCCTCTGAAACTACTGGGCCAAATTTAACCAAACTTGGCCACAATCATCATTGGGGTATCTAGTTTAAAAAATGTGTCCGGTGACCCGGCCAACCAACCAACCAAGATGGCTGCCATGGCTAAAAATAGAACATAGGGGTAAAATGCAGTTTTTGGCCTATAACTCAAAAACCAAAGCATTTAGAGCAAATCTGACAAGGGGGTAATATTGTTCATCAGGTCAAGATCTATCTGCCCTGAAATTTTCAGATGAATCGGACATTTCGTTGTTGGGTTGCTGCCCCTGAAATCTGTTTTTTCTGTTTTTGGTTATTATCTTGAATATAATTATAGATAGAGATAAACTGTAAACAGCAGTAATGTTCAGCAAAGTAAGATCTACAAATAAGTCAACATGACCTAAATGGTCAGTTGACCACTTTAGGAGTTATTGCCCTTTATAGTCAATTTTTAACCATTTTTCGTAAATCTTAGTAATCTTTTACAAAAATCTTCTCCTCTGAAACTACTGGGCCAAATTAATCCAAACTTGGCCACAATCATCATTGGGGTATCTAGTTTAAAAATTTGTCCGGTGACCCGGTCAACCAACCAAGATGGCCGCCATGGCCAAAAATAGAACATAGGGGTAAAATGCAGTATTTGGCTTATAACTCAAAAACCAAAGTATTTAGAGCAAATCTGAGAGGGTAAAATTGTTTATCAAGTCAAGATCTATTTGTCCTTAAATTTTCAGATATATCGGACAACCCGTTGTTGGGTTGCTGCCCCTGAATTGGTAATTTTAAGGAAATTTTACTGTTTCGGGTTATTATCTTGAATATTATTATAGATAGAGATAAACTGTAAACAGCAATAATGTTCAACAAAGTAAGATTTACAAATAAGTCAGCATGACTAAAATGGTCAGTTGACCCCTTTAGGAGTTATTGCCCATTATAGTCAATTTTTAACCATTTTTCGTAAATCTTAGTAATCTTTTACAAAAATCTTCTACTCTGAAACTACCAGGCCAAATTTTACCAAACTTGGCCACAATCATCATTGGGGTATCTAGTTTAAAAATTTGTCCGGTGACCCGGTCAACCAACCAAGATGGCCACCATGGCTAAAAATAGAACATAAGGGTAAAATGCGGTTTTTGGCTTATAACTCAAAAACCAAAGCATTTAGAGCAAATCTGACATGGGTTAAATTGTTCATCAGGTCAAGATCTATCTGCCCTGAAATTTTCAGATGAATCGGACAACCCGTTGTTGGGTTGCTGCCCCTGAATTGGTAATTTTAAGGAAATTTTACTGTTTTGGTTTATTATCTTGAATATTATTATAGATAGAGATAAACTGTAAACAGCAATAATGTTCAGCAAAGTAAGATTTACAAGTAAGTCAACATGACCAAAATGGTCAGTTGACCCCTTTAGGAGTTATTGCCCTTTATAGTCAATTTTTAACCATTTTTCGTAAATCTTAGTAATCTTTTACAAAAATCTTCTCCTCTGTAACTACTGGGCCAAATGAAACCAAACTTGGCCACAATCATCATTGGGGTATCTAGTTTAAAAAATTGTGTGGCGTGACCCGGCCAACCAACCAAGATGGCCGCCATGGCTAAAAATAGAACATAGGGGTAAAATTCAGTTTTTGGCTTATAACTCAAAAACCAAAGCATTTAAAGTAAATCTGACAAGTAGTAAAATTGTTTATCAGGTCAAGATCTATCTGCCCTGAAATTTTCAGATGAATCGGACAACCCGTTGTTGGGTTGCTGCCCCTGAATTGGTAATTTTAAGGAAATTTTGCTGTTTTTGGTTATTATCTTGAATATTATTATAGATAGAGATAAACTGTAAAAAGCAATAAATGTCAGCAAAGTAAGATCTACAAATAAGTCAACATGACCGAAATGGTCAGTTGACCCCTTTAGGAGTTATTGCCCTTTATAGTCAATTTTTAACCATTTTTCTTAAATCTTAGTAATCTTTTACAATAATCTTCTCCTCTGAAACTACTGGGCCAAGTTCATTATAGATAGAGATAATTGTAAGCAGCAAGAATGTTCAGTAAAGTAAGATGTACAAACACATCACCATCACCAAAACAAAATTTTGTCATGAATCCATCTGCGTCCTTTGTTTAATATTCACATAGACCAAGGTGAGCGACACAGGCTCTTTAGAGCCTCTAGTTTTTTTGAGCGATCAATGCATTTGAATTAGGATATGTAGTTGGAATCCCCCCACCCCCTTTTTAGCTCACCTGGCCCGAAGGGCCAAGTGAGCTTTTCCCATCACTTTGCGTCCGGCGTCGTCCGTCGTCCGTCGTCCGTCGTCGTTAACTTTTACAAAAATCTTCTCCTCTGAAACTACTGGGCCAAATTGAACCAAACTTGGCCACAATCATCATTAGGGTATCTAGTTTAAAAAATGTGTGGCGTGACCCGGTCAACCAACCAAGATGGCCGCCACGGCTAAAAATAGAACATAGGGGTAAAATGCAGTTTTTGGCTTATAACTCAAAAACCAAAGCATTAAGAGGAAATCTGACATGGGGTAAATATGTTTATCAGGTCAAGATCTATCTGCCCTGAAATTTTCAGATGAATCGGTCAACCCGTTGTTGGGTTGCTGCCCCTGAATTGGTAATTTTGAGGAAATTTTGCTGTTTTTGGTTATTATCTTGAATATTATTATAGATAGAGATAAACTGTAAACAGCAATAATGTTCGGCAAAGTTAGATTTACAAATAAGTCAACATGACCGAAATGGTCAGTTGACCCCTTTAGGAGTTATTGCCCTTTATAGTCAATTTTTAACCATTTTTAGCTCACCTGACCTGAAAGGTCAAGTGAGCTTTTCTCATCACTTGGCGTCCGTCGTCCGTCATCCTGCGTCCGTCGTCCGTCATCCTGCGTCCGTCGTCTGTCGTCCGTCGTCCGTCGTCCGTAAACTTTTACAAAAATCTTCTCCTCTGAAACTACTGGGCCAAATTCTACCAAACTTGGCCACAATCATCCTTGGGGTATCTAGTTTAAAAAATGTGTGGCGTGACCCGTCAAACCAACCTAGATGGCCGCCATGGCTAAAAATAGAACATAGGGGTAAAATGCAGTTTTTGGCTTATAACTCAAAAACCAAAGCATTTAGAGCAAATCTGACATGGGGTAAAATTGTTTATCAGGTCAAGATCTATCTGCCCTGAAATTTTCAGATGAATCTGACAACCGGTTGTTGGGTTGCTGCCCCTGAATTGGTAATTTTAGGGCAATTTTGCTGTTTTTGGTTATTATCTTGAATATTATTATAGATAGAGATAAACTGTAAACAGCAATAATGTTCAGCAAAGTAAGATCTACAAATAAGTCAACATATTTAAAATGGTCAGTTGACCCCTTTAGGAGTTATTGGCCTTTATAGTCAATTTTTAACCATTTTTCGTAAATCTTAGTAATCTTTTACAAAAATCTTCTCCTCTGAAACTACCATGCCAAACTAAACCAAACTTGGCCACAATCATCATTGGGATATCTAGTTTAAAAAATATGTGGTGTGACCCGGCCAACCAACCAAGATGGCCGCCATGGCTAAAAATAGAACATAGGGGTAAAATGCAGTTTTTGGCTTATAACTCAAAAACCAAAGCATTTAGAGCAAATCTGACATGGGGTAAAATTGTTTATCAGGTCAAGATCTATCTGCCCTGAAATTTTCAGATGAATTGGACAACCCATTGTTGGGTTGCTGCCCCTGAATTGGTAATTTTGAGGAAATTTTGCTGTTTTTGGTTATTATCTTGAATATTATTATAGATAGAGATAAACTGTAAACAGCAATAATGTTCAGCAAAGTAAGATCTACAAATAAGTCAACATGACCAAAATGGTCAGTTGACCCGTTTAGGAGTTATTGCCCTTTATAGTCAATTTTAACTATTTTTCATAAATTAAATTAATCTTTTACAAAAATCTTCTCCTCTGAAACTACTGAGCCAAATTAATCCAAACTTGGCCACAATCATCTTTGGGGTATCTAGTTTAAAAAATGTGTGGCGTGACCTGGTCAACCAACCAAGATGGCCGCCACGGCTAAAAATAGAACAAAGGGGTAAAATGCAGTTTTTGGCTTATAACTCAAAATCAAAGCATTTTGAGGAAATCTGACGGGATAAAAATGTTTATCAGGTCAAGATCTATCTGCCCTGAAATTTTCAGATGAATCAGTCAATCGGTTGTTGGGTTGCTGCCCCTGAATTGGTATTTTTGAGGAAATTTTGCTGTTTTTGGTTATTATCTTGAATATTATTATAGATAGAGATAAACTGTAAACAGCAATAATGTTCAGCAAAGTAAGATCTACAAATAAGTCAACATGACCAAAATGGTCAGTTGACCCGTTTAGGAGTTATTGCCCTTTATAGTCAATTTTAACCATTTTTCATAAATTAAATTAATCTTTTACAAAAATCTTCTCCTCTGAAACTACTGGGCCAAATTAATCCAAACTTGGCCACAATCATCTTTGGGGTATCTAGTTTAAAAAATGTGTGGCGTGACCTGGTCAACCAACCAAGATGGCCGCCACCGCTAAAAATAGAACATAGGGGTAAAATGCAGTTTTTGGCTTATAACTCAAAAACCAAAGCATTTTGAGGAAATCTGACATGGGATAAAAATGTTTATCAGGTCAAGATCTATCTGCCCTGAAATTTTCAGATGAATCGGTCAATCGGTTGTTGGGTTGCTGCCCCTGAATTGGTAATTTTGAGGAAATTTTGCTGTTTTTGGTTATTATCTTGAATATTATTATAGATAGAGATAAACTGTAAACAGCAATAATGTTCAGCAAAGTAAGATCTACAAATAAGTCAACATGACCAACATGGTCAGTGGACCCGTTTAGGAGTTATTGCCCTTTATAGTCAATTTTTAACCATTTTTCGTTAATTAAAGTAATCTTTTACAAAATCTCCACTGAAACTACTAGGCCACAATCATCTTTGGGGTATCTAGTTTGAAAAATGTGTCCGATGACCTGGCCATTCAACCAAGATGGCTGCCACGGCTAAAAATAGAACATAGGGGTAAAATGCAGTTTTTGGCTTATAACTATGAATTCAAAGCATCTAGAGCAAATCTGACAAGAAGTTAAATTGTTAATCAAGTCAATATCTATCTGCCCTGAATTTTTCAGATGAATTGGACAACTGGTTGTTGGGTTGCTGCCCTCCAATTGGTAATTTTTAAAGAAATTTTGCCGTTTTTGGTTATCTTGAATACTATTATAGATAGCGATAAACTGTAAACAGCAATAATGTTCAGCAAAGTAAGATCTACAAATAAGTCAACATGACCTAAATGGTCAATTGACCCCTTAAGGAGTTATTGCCCTTTATAGTCAATTTTTAACAATTTTCATTAATTTGGTAAATATATGTAAATTTTTACCAAATATAGTTCTCTGTTACTAATGGGCAAAGTTCATTATAGATATAATTGTAAGAAGCAAAATCGTTCAGTAAAGTAAGAACTTCAAACACATCACCATCACCAAAATACAATTTTGTCATTAATCCATTTGTGTCCTTTGTTTAATATGCACATAGACCAAGGTGAGCGACACAGGCTCTTTAGAGCCTCTAGTTCATAAATATAAGTAATCTTTTACAAAAATCTTCTCCTCTGAAACTACTGGGCCAAATTAATCCAAACTTGGCCACAATTATCTTTGGGGTATCTAGTTTAAAAAATGTGTGGCGTGACCCGGTCAACCAATCAAGATGGCCGCCACGGCTAAAAATAGAACATAGGGGTAAAATGCAGTTTTTGGCTTATAACTCAAAAACCAAAGCATTTAGAGGAAATCTGATGTGGGGTAAAAATGTTTATCAGGTCAAGATCTATCTGCCCTGAAATTTTCAGATGAATCGGTCAACCTGTTGTTGGGTTGCTGCCCCTGAATTGGTAATTTTGAGGAAATTTTTGCCGTTTTTGGTTATTATCTTGAATATTATTATAGATAGAGATAAACTGTAAACAGGAATAATGTTCAGCAAAGTTAGATTTACAAATAAGTCAACATGACCAAAATGGTCAGTTGACCCCTTAAGGAGTTATTGCCCTTTATAGTCAATTTTTAATCATTTTTCATAAATCTAAGTAATCTTTTACAAAAATCTTCTCCTCTGAAACTAATGGGCCAAATTAATCCAAAGTTGGCCACAATTATCTTTGGGGTATCTAGTTTAAAAAATGTGTGGCGTGACCTGGTCAACCAACCAAGATGGCCGCCACGGCTAAAAATAGAACATAGGGGTAAAATGCAGTTTATGGCTTATAACTCAAAAACCAAAACATTTAGAGGAACTCTGACATGGAGTAAAAATGTTTGTCAGGTCAAGATCTATCTGCCCTGAAATTTTCAGATGAATCGGTCAACCTGTTGTTGGGTTGCTGCCCCTGAATTGGTAATTTTGAGGAAATTTTGCTGTTTTTGGTTATTATCTTGAATATTATTATAGATAGAGATCAACTGTAAACAGCAATAATGTTCATCAAAGTAAGATTTACAAATAAGTCAACATGACCGAAATGGTCAGTTGACCCCTTTAGGAGTTATTGCCCTTTATAGTCAATTTTTAACCATTTTTAGCTCACCTGACCTGAAAGGTCAAGTGAGCTTTTCTCATCACTTGGCGTCCGTCGTCCGTCGTCCTGCGTCCGTCGTCCGTCGTCTGTAAACTTTTACAAAAATCTTCTCCTCTGAAACTACTGGGCCAAATTCTACCAAACTTGGCCACAATCATCCTTGGGATATCTAGTTTAAAAAATGTGTGGCGTGACCCGTCAAACCAACCAAGATGGCCGCCATGGCTAAAAATAGAACATAGGGGTAAAATGCAGTTTTTGGCTTATAACTCAAAAACCAAAGCATTTAGAGCAAATCTGACATGGGGTAAAATTGTTTATCAGGTGAAGATCTATCTGCCCTGAAATTT
The DNA here is from genome assembly GCA_037788925.1 of Mytilus galloprovincialis. NCBI lineage: Eukaryota > Metazoa > Mollusca > Bivalvia > Mytilida > Mytilidae > Mytilus > Mytilus galloprovincialis. The sequence goes on along the minus strand of CM075342.1, from coordinate 43,046,754 downwards.
TCAGACGAATCGGACAACCTGTTGTTGGGTTGCTGCCCCTGAAATGGTTATTTTAAGGAAATTTTGCAGTTTTTGGTTATTATCTTGAATACTATTATAGATAGAGATAAACTGTAAACAGCAATAATGTTCAGCAGAGTAAGACCTACAAATAAGTCAACATGACCAAAATTGCCAGTCGACCCCTTAAGGAGTTATTGCCCTTTATAGTCAATTTTTAACAACTTTTCATCATTTTTTGTAACTTTTCTAAAAATCTTCTTCTCTAAAACTACTTTGCCAAATTTAATCAAACTTGGCGACAATTATCATTGTGGTTTATAGTTTAAAAAATGTGTCCGATGACCCAGCCTACCAAACAAAATGGCCGACATGGCTAAAATTAGAACATAGTGGTAAAATGCAGTTTTTGCTTTATATCTTTGAAACCAAGACATTTAGGGCAAATCTATCAAGATTTTAATGTCCATCAGAATAAGATATATCCCCTCACAAATTTTCAGTTGAATCAGACAACCTGTTGTTGGGTTGCTGCCCCTGAATTGGTAATTTTGAGGAAATTTTGCTGTTTTTGGTTATTATCTTGAATATTATTATAGATAGAGATCAACTGTAAACAGCAATAATGTTCATCAAAGTAAGATTTACAAATAAGTCAACATGACCGAAATGGTCAGTTGACCCCTTTAGGAGTTATTGCCCTTTATAGTCAATTTTTAACCATTTTTAGCTCACCTGACCTGAAAGGTCAAGTGAGCTTTTCTCATCACTTGGCGTCCGTCGTCCGTCGTCCTGCGTCCGTCGTCCGTCGTCTGTAAACTTTTACAAAAATCTTCTCCTCTGAAACTACTGGGCCAAATTCTACCAAACTTGGCCACAATCATCCTTGGGATATCTAGTTTAAAAAATGTGTGGCGTGACCCGTCAAACCAACCAAGATGGCCGCCATGGCTAAAAATAGAACATAGGGGTAAAATGCAGTTTTTGGCTTATAACTCAAAAACCAAAGCATTTAGAGCAAATCTGACATGGGGTAAAATTGTTTATCAGGTGAAGATCTATCTGCCCTGAAATTTTCAGACGAATCGGACAACCTGTTGTTGGGTTGCTGCCCCTGAAATGGTTATTTTAAGGAAATTTTGCAGTTTTTGGTTATTATCTTGAATACTATTATAGATAGAGATAAACTGTAAACAGCAATAATGTTCAGCAGAGTAAGACCTACAAATAAGTCAACATGACCAAAATTGCCAGTCGACCCCTTAAGGAGTTATTGCCCTTTATAGTCAATTTTTAACAACTTTTCATCATTTTTTGTAACTTTTCTAAAAATCTTCTTCTCTAAAACTACTTTGCCAAATTTAATCAAACTTGGCGACAATTATCATTGTGGTTTATAGTTTAAAAAATGTGTCCGATGACCCAGCCTACCAAACAAAATGGCCGACATGGCTAAAATTAGAACATAGTGGTAAAATGCAGTTTTTGCTTTATATCTTTGAAACCAAGACATTTAGGGCAAATCTATCAAGATTTTAATGTCCATCAGAATAAGATATATCCCCTCACAAATTTTCAGTTGAATCAGACAACCTGTTGTTGGGTTGCTGCCCTTAAATTGGTTATTTTAAGAAAATTTTGCAGTTTTTGGTTATTATCTTGAATACTATTATAGATAGAGATAAACTGTAAACAGCAATAATGTTCAGCAAAGTAAGATCTACAAATAAGTCAGCATGATCAAAATTGTTAGAGGACCCCCTAAGGAGTTATTGCCCTTTAGAGTCAATATTAAACAACTTTTCCTCATTTTTGTAACTTGTATAAAAATCTTTTCTAAAACTACTTGGCCAAATTTAACCAAACTTGGCCACAATCATAATACTAGGGTATCTATTTTTAAAAAGAGTGTCTAATGACCCCGCCTACCAACAAAGATGGCCGACATCAGTAAACACATTAACAGGTGAGCGACACAGGCTCTTGAGAGCCTCTAGTTCGTAAATCTTAGTTATCTTTTACAAAAATCTTCTCCTCTGAAACTACTGGGCCAAATTAATTCAAACCTGGCCACAGTCATCTTTGAGGTACCTTGTTTGAAAAATGTGTCCGATGACCTGGCCATCCAACCAAGATGGCCACCACGGCTAAAAATAGAACAGGGGTAAAATGTAGTTTTTTGCCTATAACTCTGAAACCCAAATCATTTAGAGGAAAACTGACAAGGAGTTAAATTGTTAATCAAGTCAATATATATCTGCCCTGAAATATTCAAATGAATAGGACAACCGGTTATTGGGTTGCTGCCCTCCAATTGGTAATTTTTAAAGAAATTTTGCTGTTTTTGGTTATTATCTTGAATACTATTATAGATAGCGATAAACTGTAAACAGCGATAATGTTCATCAAAGTAGGATCTACAAATAAGTCCACATGACCTAAATGGTCAATTGACCCCTTAAGGAGTTATTGCCCTTTATAGTCAATTTTTAACAATTTTCATTAATTTGGTAAATTTATGTAAATTTTTTCCATATATTTTTCTCTGTTACTAATGGGCAAAGTTCATTATAGATATAATTGTAAGAAGCAAGAATGTTCAGTAAAGTAAGAACTTCAAACACATCACCATCACCAAAATACAATTTTGTCATGAATCCATTTGTGTTCTTTGTTTAATATGCACATAGACCAAGGTGAGCGACACAGGCTCTTTAGAGCCTCTAGTTAAAATTGCTAGATCCGCTCCTGCTCTCCATCCAAGTCACAATGTATTTAAAGTAAATAATTATAGGCTGAAGTTATTTAAAGGTCTTGTAGTTAAGGTCACTGCATATTTGGAAAATCGGCGAATTAGTGTCTGGGAAGTCAACAATTCAATATCAGTACATTTATGAAGATTTTGATGATATAAAGAATTTAAAAAAAAGTTCACATTCACTTTTTTTAGAGTAAAACTTAGCCATTAAAGTATATAAACATGTTAAATTTATTTTTCTAATTTGAAGTTTAAAACTAATAATATAACAAATAATATATATACAAATACAGCTGTGTCATAAGCACATGATAAGCCCTCTATCTTGTCTTATTTGTATGAAATTTATAATATCAAAGGTCTTGGAACAGTGCCCACCAATCATTAGAATTGTTAATGTAAACATTAATAGAACTCCCAAAAAAATTACATTACAGCTCTGTTTTTCATTATTTTTGAAATGTTAGAATACAAAACTTTTACTTTCTTTTTGATAATGGTAAATTTTTCAATTGTTCTTAGAGGGCCATAATGACAATTGCCCTGTATATTTTTATGCTCCACCTACGATAGTAGTGGGGCATTATGTTTTCTGGTCCGAGCCTCTGTTCGTCCGTTCATTTGTCAGTGTGTCCGTCCGTTCGTCCCGCTTCAGGTTAAAGTTTTTGGTCAAGGTATTTTTTGATGAAGCTGAAGTCCAATCTGGCAATCAACTTGAAACTTAGTATACTTGTTGCTTAGGATATGATCTTTCTAATTTTAAAGCCAAATTAGACTTTTGACCCCAATTTCACAGTCCACTGAACACAGAAAATGAAAGTGGCAGTTTCAGGTTAAAGTTTTTGGTCAAGGTAGTTTTGGATAAAGCTGAAGTCCAATCAACTTGAAACTTAGTACACTTGTTGCTTATGATAGATTGATCTTTCTAATTTAAATGCCAAATTAGATTTTTTTCCCCAATTTCATGGCCCATTGAACATGGAAAATGAAAGTGCGAGTGGGGCATCTGTGTACTTTGGACACATTCTTGTTCAAAAATGAAATAAAATCCAAGCCATGAATATTTGAACCTGGTAAAAAATAACAGATGCTTGCAAACCGCAGATACAATGTAACTTATAAAAAAAGAAGATGTGGTATGATTGTGAAGAAGACAACTCTCCATCAGAGACTACATGATAAAGAAGTTGACAACTATAGGTCACTGTATGGCCTCCAACAATGAGCAAAACTTTTACCACATAGTAGCTATATAGGGCCAAAATTGACTAATGTAAAACAATTCAAACGACTCCTGACTTGAGACAGACATACATAGATTGTCATGGACCATAAAGTACAGGTCAATTTTGATTTTAATTGGCTTTGAAATTTAGTGCTAAATATTCTTCCACAGTGAAGCACCAACATTTTTCACATGATATTTAAAGACATATTTTACAATGTTAGTGTGACATTGGTTGAAGCCTTGCCTTAGTTGATTTGAATTTAATGAAAACAAATTTGGCAGATTTTTCCAGCAAAAACAACTGTTCTGGAAACTTGTTTTGAGACATAGAAGGAAATTATAGACAAATAAAACTGTTTGAAGCACTAAAGGATAACACTTGAATATCTTGTATTGATCCTCAACAGAAAGGGAAAATAAAAAAGATATACACAGTATTTTTGTCAGTAGGAAAGCAACCACAAGATGGTGTTTAAAGAATGTTTGCACAAATTTAGTTGGTTACATTTCATTTCATTTTTAGACTGTACGTGGACTGTACAAGTATATACCAGAGAGTCAGCTGCTTTAGCCATTGAACAAAAACAACATCTTAAGGTAATTAGTAAATAGAATTCAAATAAACAATAGTTGTCATAATTATTTAAGAAACACTCTAGACATGTTCATTATGTACCAATTTTTTACAAAGTGAAATTTAATAATTGATAATGATATATGTGAAAATGTATATTTAGTGGCAAATTTCTGCACCATTAGCCAAAAAAAAAAAATCCCCATTCAATAGGACAAACTATTTAATGATAAGGGGAATACCTCTTGATTAGTAACTGACATCTTCCATTTAAAAGTGTCTGTCAAATATCTAAATAGGCTGAAATTAGTGAATGTACAATTCCATTACCTCTCTGGCATGTTTGGGGATTTGTTTATAAAAGATATAACAGTGAAAAACAAATTTAAAAAGCATATGAGTTATTATTTACCATTTATTAGATAAAATTACGCTGTAATGTCACAAATTTGATGTACGTTTGCTACCATATATTTGAAGCCTACAACTATAACCTATTGGGAAAGTATTTTTCTTCACATATCAACAAATCAATTACTGTGCTTTTTATCAACTGGATAATCATAAATATATTTTTTAAATCGATGATTTTAGAAACAATAGTTCTGTCAGCAATTTTTATGTAAGCAATCTTTCAGAAAAACATGTAAAAAGTTGATTATTTTTAAATAACTTTTCCTGCTGATTTATGTTATAACAATAAACAACCACAAAGACCAAATAGGCATCATTTGAAACACATATTGTAGATGGCATTATATTCATTTCTGTAAATAATTTTGCAATCGTCTTTTCTGTCAGGATTTATGACTGAAGTCAATAGCAATTTTCAACTTTGCCTTTCAATGTCTTTCGTCCCTAGTATCATAATTTTTTGTTGCATTGACCACCACAACATTTGAACAGCAATATTTATACGATTCAATCATTTGTCAAAATATTTTGAATGATAGCATCTAATTGTGATTGAAAAATGTTATTAAAAATATTATTTCTAACAGTTTAAATAAGCTTTTTATTGTATGCACATCATCTTTTACTTATTTTTAAGAGACTAACACCAGTAGACTCACAAAAATTGTCTTGACTATAAGCACACACAGACAACTATTTTTATTGTGACTGTCAGAGATTTGACTGACATTTTTTGAGATTACAATATTTTGACAGATACTCATTTAATTGTTAACTTTAAGATTCTTTGAAGTTAATCAACATTAAATATGGTTTTTAATCATTTATTTCATTAATACATTATATCTGTTAATAGAAATTACCTTCCATATAATCATGACTTTAGCAAAAGAATGGCTGCCAAATTCTGACAAATGAATGAAAAATATCTGTCAATAAATAAACCACATCTTTTAACATGAAATATAAGACTTGTATATCAATCCTAGAAAATAAATACTTATCAGTGAGAAGGAAGGTAAATCATGGTAGATATAGACTTATTGTCAAATGGCTAATTGATATTGGAATGCAAGCAACACAGTATCCAAAGAACTAGAATTAAATAGTTCATTTTGAGTATTTCAATACAGCTTAATGTTTTTCTCTTTTTCTTTAGTTAACAATACATCAACATGGAAGGATTACATACTAAATATGGTTTTGTCAGCACTTTTACATTTATAAACACATTTTGAATTCCAGGATTTTCCATGGATTCTGGCAGACGAAAGGGAGACAACTTTGGAAGATGCTAAAATGATTCCATTAAAAGCTGTTAATTCAGATTACTTACAGGTATAGAAATATGTGGATAAGCTTTAGATAATTTAAATGCAGAATCCAGGGAAACTGACATATTTTTAGTGTTAGAACTTATCAGGGTATGACATTAAGGGTTGTCAGATAGCCTGGAACTTATAAGTGAAAAACATCATCGTTCATGTTAAAGCTCCAGATTGACAAGAAAAAATCATATATGTTAAATATGCTGAAAAATACCAAATCTAGTTTATTACGTCTCTTTTAATTATTTCAATCAGCCCCTACAATTTGGAAACAGTTTTTTTTTTCTAGTGGATTACTTTTCTAACTATATAAATATGTTAAAAATATTGGCCAATCAGAGTACGATTCAGTTTTTGACCCAACAGTCTGATCAACTAGGATCAGGAGAGTAAACTCATAGAGATAACCATAACACATCTAAAATATGTAATACAGGTTATCTCTCCTTAGCAATGACTTCCCTAGTAATGATTAAATACTGTTGACACAGTCTTTGATGAACCAATTTTGGAAAGACTGTATGAGACATATAAATTAAAAATGATTCTTGATTTTCTTAATTTGGTCTTTTTTTACAACCTTGCAATATAGAACAAAAGTGAAATAATAGAAGATCATGAGATATATATATATTGAAATCTTTTTCTCCCAGACTAAAGTATCAATCAGAATACATCCAAAGGATTTAGCATAAACAGTCTGAGAAAAGCATGATCTTGTATACATATATCTTTAACCAGTATATACAAAAATAATCAAGCTTGGTTACTTTAAATTTATTTGAATAATAGACAAGATAAAGATGTTCCTGAAAATCAAATGGTTGTAGCTTTTAGCCAGATTTTATTTGCTAAACTGATACAGTTAAGCATAAAACAAAAATGTAACAAACACATCAATTTTTATACAACTGCATATATTTTTTTTTATTTGTATGATGTCATGATGACGTTGTCAGCGTCGTCTTCGTCCAAAAGACATATTTGGTTTCCGAACAATGACTTTGGTTTGAGTGAATGGATCTCTATGAAATTTTATAAGAATGTTCAATGCCACAACAAGAAGGTTGGGATTGATTTTGGGGGTTATGGTACCAACAGTTTAGGAATTAGGGACCAAAAACAGCATTTTTGTAGTTTCCAGACAATAACTTGTGTGTAAGTGTATGGATCTCTCTGACATACAACAATATTCCATATCATAAAAGGGAAGGCTAGGATTGTGTTTAGGGGCAATTGCCCAAAACATGCAAGAATTAGGGACAAAAAAGGGGCCATAACAGCATTATTCTAGTTTCCAAACAAAAACTTGTGTTAAAGTCTATGGATCTCTCTAAATTGTACTCCAAGGTTCCATACTACAAAGGGAAGGCTGGGTTTATGTTTGAGCTAATTGCTCCAAAGGGGAGTGGAGGTAAAAAAGTTTGGGGGATTTTTTTCCATTTTCTTAAGGGTGTTCATATTTTTCCAGAACTACAGATTTTTGATACTGAAATTGTACCTATGCAAAAGTAGCTGTGTATGGGGTATTATTCAACAAAAAAAAGTGATTTTCCAGTTTTTCAGACATTAACTCAAAAATGCTTTGAAAAGTTTTCATGAAACATTGGTGAATTTCATTCAGAATGGAAATGGGGAATCAGTCAAAGAGACAACAACCCGACCAAAAAGAATGGAAATAGCTTAAGGCCACCAGCATCGAGAAAATTCCCCACCCAGAGTTGTGCTTCTTCTGCCCTCTGAACGAAAATGTGAAATGTTTACATCTGTTAAGATTATCTCTTTTTAATTTTTATTTTATAAATTTCTGACATGACAATGAGGAGTTACAGAACTTTATTCTTTAAAAAAGCAATGGGCGTATCATGTGCTCATGGCACAGTTCTTTATTGTTTTATATTATTAGATTTAGATGTTTATATAATTTTAGATGGTTTACTTTGCAGAGCTACTGTAAAGTCAGAAATTATTGCAAATGTTTTTATTATTGGGAAAAATGCGACAGGGTTATAATCGCAATAATTAAAACTCACATTTTGATTTTTTTTATAAGAATTAAACAGGATTTTCTCAATATTGCAAAAAATTATATGGCATTGTGGTCCAAAATGACAAAATTGCAATAATTAATGCATCCAATAATTTCTGAATTTACAGTAATGAAAAATAATATAAATTTAAGATCTTTCAACTTTTATTTTCAGATGCAGTTATATGCAGAAGAAAGTTCAATAAAATAATGCAGAAGTCATAAAGAAGGGTGTCAAAAGTACAACCCAATCACTTTGTATGTGAAAACCAGATTCATACTGTATAGTTACAATACTGGGTAGAAAAACTGTTTTTCTGGTTTTGATAATAAATGGGCAAAATTGCAGTGATAAACAGTTTTCTTTTAGCATATGTATTTCATATGTATTCCAACTGCTAGAATGATCTGAAACTTGCGTAAGGCGAATATGGTTCCACTGTACATTATTATGAAGGTCATGGAAATGTAAGAGACATTCTATTATGGAACAAATTGTCTGTTTGAGAGTGGTTGACAAATTCATAATAAAAGACTTCATTATCAATGTAAATTGTCTTTTTTATTCAAGCCAGAAGGTGTTGTTACAAGTACAATGTACAAATGTATTATATGCATGTTCAGGATGATGACATGTTGATAAAATAGGAATATGAAGTGGCTGATAATAATTTATTACCAACTTACATTTAAAAGATGTTTTACAATGCTTCTATCATTAAGAACAAGGAAACATCTTCAGAAGGAGATAACTTAGAAAATATTGATTTGTCAAGGAGTGCAAAAAGTAAAATAACAAAAATACCAACCATATTCAAAACGATAGTTCTTATAAATCAAATAACAAAATCAAAAGCTCAAACACATTAAACAAATGGATAACTTCTGTCTTGTTTCTGACTTGATACAGGCATTTTCTGAAGTAGAAAATGCTAGCTAAACCTGTCACTTGTATGACAGTCACATACAATTCCATTTTATTGACAACAATGTATGAATAAAACAAACAGATATAACAGGTAGACATGTCATACATAGATAATATTGTTAATTTTTTCCATGGGACTTCTTCACTAGTGAATGCAGGATTTTGTGATCACCGATAATACTAGATTGACATGATCTTTCCACATGTATTTCATATATTTTTATCAAGTTGATATCATCAGGTGGCTTTTTCCATAGATATAAGAAGATGTGGTTGAGTGCCAATGAGACAACTCTTCATCCAATTTACAATATGTAAATGTAAACCATTATAGGTCAAAGTACATGAATATCATGTGACTATGTTTATACCAAACTGTGAGCATACCATGACTATAACATGTCTGCTTGTTTAACATGCTAACCTTTTAGTGTGGAACACATAAATATTACATGTCTGCTCGTTTGACGTGCTTACCTTAGGGTGTGTAACACATGAATATTACATGTCTGCTCGTTTGACGTGCTTACCTTAGGGTGTGTAACACATGAATATTACATGTCTGCTCGTTTGACATGCTTATCTTAGGGTGTGTAACACATGAATATTACATGTCTGCTTGTTTAACATGCTGACCTTTTGGAGTGGAACACATGAATATCACATGTCTGCTCGTTTAACATGCTGACCTTTTGGAGTGGAACACATGAATATTACATGTCTGCTTGTTTAACGTGCTAACCTTGTGGTGTGGAACACATGAATATCACATGATTCTTATTTGGAAATCATGTTTAAAAAAATTGCCAATGTTTCCTCAGTTATTTTCACAGAACCCCAATTTGACCCCATTTAAAAGAGATTAAAAATCTTCTGAAACATATACATGGTCAAACCTAAAACACAGTGACAGTTTAAAGAAAAGATTTTTGGTGTCTCAAACCAAAACTTTGACAGAAATATAAAGACTGGAATTGAGCTTTTCACGCAAAGACGACATTTTATTGAACATTCACCTACAAAAAACACTGAAGTTGAACTTTTGATATGAGGTTAAAAAGTAGAAAAAAAGAATCATGAATATTTATATATATATATTGAACTTTAATATTAAAATCTTTATGTATTCTATGAGGACATTTCATGATGAAAAATCAAACAAATGAAAAACAATCTCCTACATTTTTTACATTAACTTTTAAATTTTAGACATTTTATAGCTAATTAGAATGATTGATTGATTGATTGATTGTTGCATGCTATAAATTCAATAGCAAACATATTTCCTATAATGCATATTCAGCATTGACTTATGAATTGATACAACAGGATAGGAGCTAACATATGGCCTTGCAACAGACCAACTAGATACCACTGAGGGGGTTGTTACTAGCCTTGAAGGATTGTTTTATGTGCAGTCTTTATCTTTTCATACATAATGAATCAGATTTAACATTCATTGCGGTTGTGGCTAAGAATTTATACATCAAATGGATACCAATTTAAGGAAGGGGATGAGCATATTTTTTTAACTCACCTTGCCCAAAAGACATAGTGAGCTTTTCTCATCACTTGGCGCCCAGCGTCCGGCGTCGTCTTTTACAAAAAAACTTCTCCTCTGAAACTACTGGGCCAAATTTAACCAAAGTTGACCACAATCATCATTGGGGTATTTAGTATAAAAAAATGTGTGGCATGACCCGATCAATAAACCAAGATAGCAGCCATGGCTAAAAATAGAATATAGGGGTAAAATGTAGATTTTGACTTATAACTCTAAAACCAAAGCATTTAGAGCAAATCTGACATGGGGGTAAAATTGTTTATTAGATCAAGATCTATCTGCCCTGAAATTTTCAGACAAATCGGACATAAGGTTGTTGGGTTGCTGCCCCTGAATTGCCAATTTTAAGGAAATTTTGCCGTTTTTTGGCTATTATCTTGGATATTATTATAGAGAGAGATAACAGCAAGAATGTTCATCAAAGTAAGATCTACAAATAAGTCAAAATGACCAAAAACGGTCAGTTGACCCCTTAAGGAGTTATTGCCCTTTATAGTCATTTTTTACCAATTTTTCGTAAATTTTTGTAATCTTTTACAAAAATCTTCTCCTTTAAAACTAACGGGCCAAATTTAACTACACTTGGCCACAATCATAATCGAGGTATCTAGTTTAAAAAATGTGTGGGGTGACCCAGATAACCAACCAAGATGGCCGCTATGGCTAAAAATAGAATATATGGGTAAAATGTAGATTTTGGCTTATAACTCTGAAACCAAAGCATTAAAAGCAATTCAGACATGGGGTTAAATTGTTTTGCAAGTAAAGATCTATCTGCCCTGAAATTTTCAGATGAATCAGACAACCAGTTGTTGGGTTGCTGGCCCTGAATTGGTAATTTTTAAGGAAATTTTGCTGTCTTTTGTCATTATCTTGAATAATATAGATAGAGATAAACTGTAAACAGCAATAATGTTCAGCAAAGTAAGATCCACAAATAAGTCAAAAAATGGAAAACAACACGTTTTATAATTTATTGCGTCCGAAGCGCTTTTCTGGATTTACCTTCATCAGGAACGCTCAAAGCCAAACATTTGAAATCCGAAGATGTATAAGTACCGAAAATCGTTGAAGAGCTTTATGTCAAAAATACCTAAAATAAATAGCCAAATTCATCTAAAGCCAACTTTGCCTGAGGGAGTTGAAACCTTAGTTTCATAATAATTTCAAAATTTATAAACAGACAATTTTAGTCAACATGACCAAAATGGTCAGTTGACCCCTTAAGGAGTTATTGCCCTGTATAGTCAACTTTTAGTAATTTTCATAAATTTTGTAAATTTTTGTAAATTTTAACAAAAAATTTACTCTGTAACTAATGGGGCAAGTTCATTATAAATTGAGATAATTGTAAAAAGCAAGAATGTTCAGTAAAGTAAGATCTACAAACACATCACCATCACCAAAACACAATTTTGTCATTAATCCATCTGTGTCCTTTGTTTAATATGCACATAGACCATGTGAACGACACATGCAGGCTCTTAAGAGCCTCTAGTTTTATCTATCCATGCAACATGCAGGTCAAGATTTTTTAGATGGAGCAGATTTTTGAAGTGAAGACATTCCATGAGACCAATGACTCGCAGAAAGTATTATATTGTAGACTCAAACAGATGGTTAACACACACCTTGTGGTGTGGAACAAAGGAATATCACATGATTCCTATGTTGAAATAAAGTTGAAAAAAAATGTTTATGTTTCCTCAGTTATTTTCACTGAACCCCAATCTGACCCCATTTAAAAGAACGTAAAAACATCTGTAAACATATACATGATCAAACCTAAAACACAGTGACAGTTTAAAGAAAAGATTTTTGGTACGTTTACTGTTTTTCATAATTTAGTTTATTGTTATTTTGTATGAACATTGATACAAAAGGGATCTGACACAAGCTGTTTTATGTACAAATTTTATTGAATTTTCTCCCAACATGTTTGGTATATCATTACTATACCAGAAAACTGCTTTAACATCTTTTAAAATATGATATGGGGAAACTTGAACTCTACATCTTTGAACTTACAAGGTCATTGTCCTGTTTGACATTTTTCTAGCATTCGCCTGAAAATTGATGTATATTTTTTAACCCTACCTACAGAAATGTATTTAAATTTTATCATTTATCCTATTTATATAAGCCACAATTCAAATTGATGACAAATAAAATATTCACCCCTTTGCTCAACAAACTGACACAGACATGCATGATGTTTATATAATGTTGTTTAAAACCAAATACTTTGGCAGAAATATAAAGACTGAAATCGACCTTGTCACAAAAATATGATAATATTTTATCAAAAATTCAACTACAACGAAAAAAACAAAGTTGAACTTTTGATATAAGGTGGAAAATTAGAAAAAAAAAAGAAGCATGAATATTTATACATATATATTTTGATATGTGGTAGTTGTTATTACAATCTTTATGTATTTTGTAATGACATTTCATAAATAAATATCAAACAAATAAAAAACGAACGTGTTGCTTAGTCTTTAGTTTTCTGTGATGTGTTTTGTGTGCTATTGTTTGCCTGTTTATCTTTTTCTTGTTTTAGCGAGAATGTCAGTTTATTTTCGATTTATGCGTTTAAATGACCCCCTGGTACCTTTCGTCCCTCTATTGTGATGGGCACACTGACCTTTTTATCGCAATCCTAAGCTATATTGCTATATCGTTTTATCCTTATTATTCCTTGATTTCTTCAGATTTTATTTTCTTTTACTCTGAATAATGCTGGTCGCCTTCGGCTATTGTCTGCTCTTTGGTAGGGTTGTTGTCTCTTTGATATATTCCACATTACCATTCGCAATTATAAATGAATTTATTCTTGTTTATTTTTTTCAATTCCCCAAAGTATTCAAACACATTTTTATCTTATAAGCTGCATCATGTCAGCTACAAAAATTGAACACACATTTGTGTATTGTTGGCGGTCTATTGTGTATGGGGTTTTGGTAAACAGCTTCACAAATTGCATAAAAATCTGTATATTTGTGACGAACTACATTGAACAGGTTTTACAAATAGTTTAAACCTCTGTATAATGGTGAGGCTCTATGTCGTACGGGCTTTTGGCAATCCGTTTCACAAATTGCCTAAATATCTGTTTATTTATTGACGATCTATGTGGAAAAGTTTGTTAAAGAGGGACAAAAGATACCAGAGGGACAGCCAAATTCATGGATCGAAAATAAACTGACAACGCCATGGTTAAAAAGAAAAAAAAGAAAAAGACAAACAGATAAATACTAGTACACAAGACACAACATAGAAAACTAAAGACTAAGCAACACGAACCCCACCAAAAACTTGTAAATAATCAGTTTTACAATTATATACTCATTTGTAGATTGGTGACGATCTGTGTTGTGAAGGTTTAAGTAATCAGGTTTATAAATTCATTAAATTGTATTAAACTCTGTATTTTTGTTGAAGATCTATGTAATAAAGGGTTTTGGCAATCAGTTTCATAAATTGTATCAACGTCTGTAATTTTGTTGACGATCTATATGATAAAAGGTTTTGACAATCAGTTTCATAAATTGTATCAACATCTCTATATTTGTTGACGATCTATGTAATGAAGGGTTTTGGCAATCAGTTTCATAAATTGTATCAACATCTGTATTTTTGTTAACTATCTATATTATAAAGGGTTTTGACAATCAGTTTCATAAATTGTTCCGACTGTGCGAGGGTTGTATTGCCTGTCAAGGTCGTTCAAAAGCTACCATCATCATAAATTGTATAAATATCTGTATTTTGTTGACGAACTATATTATATAGGGTTTTGGCAATAAGTTTCATAAATTGAATCCACATCTGTATTTTTGATGACGATCTAAATGATAAACGGTTTTGACAATCAGTTTCATATATTGTATACCCATTGGTGTATAATTGGTGACGATTTATGTTCTAAAAGGGTTTTGCAATCAGTTTCTTAAGTTGTATACACATCTTTAATTTTGTTGATGATCTAAATGATAAAGGAGTTAACAATCAGTTTCATAAAAGTATACACATCTGTATTGTGTCGACGATCTATACTATAAAGGGTTTTAGCAATCGGTTTCATAAATTGAATAAACATCTGTATTTCTGTTGGCAATCTATATTATGAAGGGCTTCGCAGTCAGATTCATGAATTGTATACAAATTTGTTTATTGGTAATGATCTATGATATAAAGGCCCACGGTTTGGGCGATCAGTTTCATTAGTTGAAGACACATCTATATTTTTGGCGATTTATAATAAAACTTGTTTTGGCAATCAGTTTCATAAATTAAATTCACATCTGCATTTTTCTTGACGATCTATACTATAAAGGGTATTGCAATCAGTTTCATCAATTATATCAACATCTGTATTTTGTTAACGTTCTATACTATTAAGGATTTTGCAATCAGTTTCATAAATTGTATACACGTCTGTATTTGAGTTGACGATCTATCTTGTAAAGTAGTTTGGTGTGTTGACGTATCGACAAATACTAATACATATCGTCTATTCATCTTAAAAACTGTACGAATATCTTTGCGAGGTTTATATTAATGCAACCGGGTGAGGTGATCAATCATAAGAACTTGCATACTGATAATCGTTACATATATCTGTAAAATATATTTGCAAAAATGACATTGAAGATGAGAAGCATTTCATTTTAAAATGTCCCACTTATATAAGTCTTACATCGTATTTGTCAAACCATGTTATTTAAGAAAGCCTTTTATGTATAAATATATACAATTAATGAGTTTTTATAATCTTAGAGAATTGTGTAATTTTGGTAAATTTCTAACATGTTGTAATATGTTTTACACTACCTTCTGCTATCTAAGTATACTTTGTGTAGTTTATTTGTTCTTACCTTAAAAATGGTATTGTTCATGTTTTTCTTAGTTCCCTAATTTATTCCTCTGATCAGTTAAAAACCGGAAGTGGTGGAGTGCTAAAACTGTATAGCTACATTCAATTATTTATTCCTGATGATGTCACAAATTCAAATATTTATTTCGATGCGTTCAGTTTTTGTTTTACATCAAAATTCATGGCTTGTTTTCGAACAGGGAGCTTGAATGTGTTGATTTCAGATGATGGATGTGTTATTAGAAGCTTTTTATATTAAACGCAAGGCGATTGAGTATGACCATAATGTTGAAAATCTTTCTAATAATTTAAAACGAATGTTCAACCGAATAATTATTTTAACAAAATATTTTTTCTCTGAATTCTTAAACTAAAGTTTTATAAAATAAGTAGATTTTCTTATTTTAAGTGCGTTTGTTTTTCTTTCTCCCATGATGGGTTTTGATTGCAATTATCCTCGTGCCGTCCTTAGTAATTCAAATAAGCCAACCTTTTAAAACTTTAAAAATTATATATATATATATTAAAACAACATGTTTTATTAAACTTGTTTCTTTAATATATGCACAACCTGTCCTGATTTGTACATTAATATCAAGTGATGTCCACGTACAGAAAAGAGGAAAAATAGCATCAAGGTAAGCATGGTAGGAATACTATAATTAATAAATCCCATTTTACAGGGTACAACGGAAACGTCAAATAGTATTCAGGTCTGAGGTGATTTTATGCTTTAAACATAGATGTTCATTAATTATAGGTATCTCATTTAAAAATATTATAATTGTTTAGGTGGCAGGTACCAGTTTTTATGTACCAGAACATGTCCCACGCAGAAATTTTGTTATAGTTAAGCATTGAGGTATATAATTGCATCACATGGACTGAAAAAATAAATGAATGTAAATTCTAGGCTACTGTACTACACAAGTAACTAGTTGCATACACAGGCTGGGGATTTCCTTCGCAAATGGGTCCAATCAGAAGTCAAAATGGTGGTCTCTTCACTTGACGGCATCCAATTAAAGTGGGGAAAAAACTAATTTTTATGTAAACAAAAATATCTTGAGATTTTGATGGTAAGGATAGGTTCGGACAAGGCTGCAATTCACTGAATATCCTTTATCTCTTGAATTTTACCTAAAATTCTTGTCGGCTTTTAGCAGGATTCTGCAGGTGAGAATTAGATTGGTATCAGAGCATCACATTTTTTGCCTTATTTGCAATGCATTTATAAATTTTAAAATCTCCAAGCTGGACAGACACCCAAATTTAAAGGTTTTCTATATATTTACATAAGCACGCACTCATCTTAGTTACTTGAAACCATACATATTATTTGTATATAAGCTTGAATGAATTTTCAGGAAAATAAAATCATAAATCCATGAAATTCTAAAGATTTATTGTAAAATAACTGGTTTCTGCCACCTTATCTTTTGGATCACCTCAGTCTAAAGTAAATCATTATGTCGACTGTAATTTTTTTCTGTGGGTACTGACTATTCATCTGTTGTTTTTGGCATTGCTTTAAATAATGTCTGATTTAAAGTGTATGAACACAAAAATCTGTTTCAGATTTGAAATAAATACATAAAGAAAATTTCTTTTAAAATGAGTGAACGATGAATAAATATAATAATATTCATAATTTGAAAATATTTTGGTTTTAGTAAATGCATAAAATAAGTGGTATGATTGCCATTGATACAACACCCCAAAAGAGGCTAAATGACACAGAAATTTAACAGCTATATGTCACCTTATGGCCGCCAACAATAAGCGAAGTACATACTGCATAGTAATCTATAAAATCCCCTCAATTCACAAGTGTAAAACAATGCAATCGAGAAAACATACCGTTTTATCAATGTACAAATATACAGTCCGCCAAAAGTTAAGCACCACCTACTTTTATTGCATCGATTTTTTTTCAGATTTAAAAAATCAATTGTTCCTCGAAAAATAGAAAACAATCATATAGCAATTTTGCTAATGTATACCATAAACAAACCACAAATATAATTTTGGTCACTTATGAAGGTTCTATGCATATAGGTTTTTCGTTCATAGAAATAGTGTAAATTACACAATTAAGAAATGGAATTTAAGTTTCACTGTGATTTTATTTTTTTACAACAATTAATCACCCAATACCATTAAAATTTTCTACACATAATCTTTGGTATGTTTGGCAAATTTAATGTCAATATTTGAGTCAATAGTATGTGTAACAACCTCATTTCCGGTACAGTTTCATAACACGACCTATCTTTCTCGGTACAAGCCTTCAAAACTTTAGTTGAGGAAATCTGTTGCATTAAACAACAAATGCCACTTTTAAATCGACAAACTTTTGTAAAGGTGAATCTCTGCGATTGAGATTTCCGACAATGGCATCTCAGACATGTTTGATAGGGTTCATGCATGGAGTCAAGGAAGGCCAAAAATTAGTGTAAATGGCTGGTTGCTCTTTGGACTCGGTTAAAATTCTTGCCCTGCGTGGTATAGCGTTGTCATTCAGGTACAAGTGTCTTGACAATGTTGACGCAAGTGGGGGATTACTAAAATGACGGACTACAATATGTTAAGGCACCAAATCTCTGTATGTCTGTCCGTTTATGTTACCCTGCAGAATATGCATACCCAGCTTATAACGGTATAAGAAGCAACCCCGTACTGGAACACAACCAGCAATGCATGCAGTCCTTGTGCAAATGTTGTTTTTGGTCATAGGCCGTTTTTTTCCCCAGCGAAATTCGTATTATGGTGTCTTCTGGCAGTAAAGGAAACTGACTCCCATCTGACCAATGAGTGTTTTGTCAGGTTCTTATGTTCAAGCATAGATGTTCATTATCCCATTTAAACCTGACGGTAGAGTGCCTGCTTGAAGGTACAGGTCTCTATACACCACGACGTGCTCTTCGTTTGCCTCTATAAAGTCGACGGACCAATGTACGAACACTTACACGACCACCTGGAGAAACAGTGTATTTATAAACGCACATATGACCTTTGATAAAAGGTTGGTTGACTGCTTTATCGGAGTGCAATCTTTTTGGTCGTAATGAATTTTTTTAGTGTATGTTAAAGGTAATTCATAACACCAAACATTAATATTTTTTTTGCAATAGTTAAAAAAATATTGCCAGTTATATTTCGGTGGTGCTTAACTTTTGGCGGATCGAAAACAAATATATAACACAGCAACAAACAACAACCATTGACTTCAAGGATCCTGACTTGGGATAGACACATACATTGAGAATATGGCGGGGTTGAACATGTTAACGGGATCCCTTACCTGGAACTTGCAGTATGTTATTGAAAATTAATAGTTGTTCTTGGATAAAGTTAAAAAAAAAAACACCGATGTTTGACCCAAGTAAAAAAGTCATGTCCTCCTTACTCCATAAAATAAATTTTGTTCAATCAGCAAATACTCAAAATATTGCATGTATTCGCCTATTCTCATTATTTGATTGGGTATATATCTTTTGAAACACTTACACAATGTGTTTGTGAAATAAATTTTAGAAACATGACACACGTTAACGTAATTAAATAAAATCATTCGAAATAAATTTTCAAAATATCGTTTATTAAATTGTAAATACATTATGGTACATAATGCAAACGATAAGTTGTTTCTGAAAAGCTCCTCATCTATTATTAGAAACGTATCAAAAGTATCAAGTAATCTGTTTTTAGGAAATTTTTTTATTATTACGATCAAGTACAATGTCGTTACAATAAACTAATTATAGATACCAGGATTAAAGGAATAATCAGTGACGCTCGAATCAAAATATTAAAGGCCTAATAAAGTACGAAGTGAAGGGGCACTGAGGACCAAAAAGTCCTAAAAGTTTTGTCAAATACAGCTAAGGGTAATTATTCCTGAGGAAGAAAACCCTTAGTATTTAAAAACTTATTGCTAATTCATGACAACATAGAAGTGCTGACTACTGGGGCTAGTGTTTCCCTCAGGGAATAAATATTCTACCAGCAGTGGCATCGACCCAGTGATTGTAAATAAACTCACAACTTGAAACTCTTGTATAAGACCACATGCATATTGTTTTTTCCACCTTTCTTACAATACCTTCCCTTTTCACGAATGTGACCTACTGAATTAGACTATTTACCGGATTTTTACTAAAATAAAACCCAACTCGACAGGTGCCACAGGATCTGCTTACCCTTCCGAAGCACCAGTTTTTGATAGGGTTCGTATTGCTTAGTCTTTAGTTTTCTATGTTGTGTCTTCTGTATTATTATTTGTGTGTTTTTATTTTTTTTTTAATTTTTAGCCATGGTGTTGTCAGTTTATTTTCAAACTTTAAGTTTGACTGTCCCTCTAATATCCGTTGTCCCTCTTTCAATGCCTTGTCGAAACAAAATCAAACCAAACTACATAAAGACAAAGAACATTGTACAAAACACAATATAAAAAAAACATTATGACTGAGCAAAAGAACCCCACAAAAACCACGGTAACCAATACATAACAGTTGCAATTAGATTAAGATAACCTAAGAGGGAATGTGCTAGTTGCATTTGAATAATATTTTGGGGTTTTATGGTATCTTAAGTTTGCAATTCTGTAAACATTGACAATGCATTTTCCCATAGGAACTCCTTTTACGACTAAAACTGTAACACTTTTACTATAAAGTTTTAAAAAAAATCTGATCCTAGAATTAAAAGTTCATATGCACCACAATTTTGTTCAAATGTCAAAATATAGGGCTGTGCGGCATATTTTCAACGTTTATATGCCCTGAACTTCTCAGAGTTTAAACTAACACTAATTTTCTTAACTACTCGTACCTCGAATGAAAGGTTACCACAGATTTCAATGTAAACCATAGGCACATGTAAATTTACTGGTAACATTCCTAAGTCATGTCTTTGTGAGATGGAACACAAATAGCATAACTGGGAACCAGTATGTAAACAAAATTAATTTTCTATGAATATTCAAGATTTCCCCAAAAGAGGCGTGTTTTTGAGAAACAGCTGTATTTAGATAGTGCAACCTTAATTAGGTTAACATATATTGAAATACGTTCTTTTTTTCGCCATGATACATCAGAATCATCGTTTGTACATACATTTTTTCGAACATTTTCTCTAAATTTGTTTCGGGTTTGAAATTAAGATTAAATATCGAGTCTTCCTAAAAGAAAGTACCTACTTTAACTTGTATGCCATCGTAAATTGAATTAATTTTTTTAGAAAATAATAAGAATGTATAATTGTAAGTCTAAATTTGTTTTACAGTGGATGTAAGCTGATCATAAGTGTCGTAAAAAATTGAAACTGATACGTCAATACCATGTCGACAGACTATTTGGTTGTCGGGTGTGGTCTTTCAGGGGCAGTCATGGCCAGATTTATGGCAGAAGAAAGAAATAAGAAGGTTCTGATCGTAGACAAACGAGATCACGTGGGTGGAAACTGCTATGATTACATCGATGAAAACGGAATAAGAATTAATAAATATGGAGCACATTTGTTTCATACTAATAGCGAAAGAGTGTGGCAATACGTAAATCGTTTTTCTAGCTGGACAAGATGGGAACACAAAGTCTTAGGGGTAATTGATGGACAATACATATCATTGCCACCAAACATAACAACTATTAATATGTTATGTGGACAGCATTTAACAAATAAACAAGAAGCAGATGACTGGTTGTCCCGAAACAAATTGAAGCATGAACGTATTGATAATGGATATCAAATGGCCACGTCAAGGGTTGGTGAAACCTTGTATGAAAAAAATATTTAAGCATTATACATTTAGACAATGGGGGAGGTACCCAGAGGAATTGGATGCATCAGTGTTAGCTAGAATACCAGTAAGAAATAATTTCGATGACCGTTACTTCAGTGACAAATATCAAGCACTTCCTACTGACGGTTATACAAAAATTTTCGAAAATATACTGGACCATGAAAATATAACAATACGTCTGTCATGTGACTATTTTGACATGAATCCTTCTGCTGTCTCCAACAGTACCATTATATATTCTGGACCTATTGATGATTTCTTCACAAATGTTGGCTATCCCAAATTAGAGTATAGATCCGTAAACTTTGAAATTCAACGTTTGAAGAATATTAAATTCTTCCAGCCATGTGCTGCCGTTAATCATCCGGGTCCCGAAACTGCATTTACCAGGATAATAGAATACAAACATCTCCTCAATCAAGATTCGCCACACACCACGATTATCTCAGAGACAACATGTAGCGACGGTGATCCCTACTATCCTGTTCCAAACAAAAGAAATATGGAACTGTATGAACAATATAAAGCATTGACAGAGAAAGAGAGAAATATACATTTTGTTGGACGACTTGCCAGTTATAAATATTTCAATATGGATCAATCAATTTTGAATGCACTTGAGTATTGTGACTCTAATTTTTCTATATAACAATACAACATTATACTCTGCTTTTTAATTATTCAGATGCCAATAAAAAGTAGAAATATTATATTTCAGAATGTTAAAATACTGCTTACGATGTGTAATACCTTTCTTATTATATTGCTCCTCAAATGCAAATTTACCTCATTTTTATTGATATGTAGTATCAATGGTGACAGTACTAGTAATCATGAATTATTTTGGTACATTTAAGGGGATATTTGAGCGGTATTAGGAAACCAGACCGAAATACAATGACAAGAAAGACTCTACATACGGTCTTCTCGATTGACAAATATCCAAACGATACTGGTATGTCAACCCCATCCCTCCCCAAATGGAAATGGATGCCATAATGATATATTGGCACTAATGTTTAGAATGTCAATTTTCAGATTGAATGGAAAACCAGTTAAGCGGCATCGAGTTACATTTATATACTACACATTTGTGTACAATAAGATTTTTCCTGAAACAGGCAGCTTAGAGAAGAAGGAGCTAGTGTAATTGTCTGATGCGGGTTAATTCAAGACCGCAAAATTGTTATAATGGTGTCTTTTGTAGTTCAATACCCATTAAAACATTCACAAATAGTGTGTTTGGCATTTATGATAAAATTCGATTTTATTAACTGCCTCGAATGTTTGAAGTATCGTTCGATTTTAAAGAAAACGATATGCATATCATATGTGAAAGTTGTGAATGACACGTTTATGAATCTTGCACAATACATCTTCGATGATTTGGTTTTGATTTTCTAATTTCTTTTATAAACACTTTTAGTTTATCATTACCATTGGTGTATTCACAGTGTCATGAATTGTATTTCATATGATCAAGTAGAATAAATATATATAAAAAGATCTCTAATAAACATAACAAAGCAGTGTAACTAATCAGTTGTAATGTCTAACCTGTCTTCGATATTCCTGAGGTTGTGTTTCCTATAATGATTTTCATGATAGAGGGTTACTGCTCACAACGGAGCTATTAAACCAAGAGTTCCAAATGATGAAGTTGAGACAACCCCTCGTAACTTTGAGTTGGTTGACTGTTATGGAATAACCGTTCAACATATGATATCGAGTGTATCTGATGTCGTGATAACAATCCCGTTCCCTTTTCACGAATGTGACTTACCGTATTCGACTATTTACCGAGTTTGTAGTGATTGCTTACCCTTCCAGAGCACCATAGATCACCCGAGTTTGAAAGTCCCTCTGGTATCTTTCGCCTCTTTTATTAGAATCAATAGAGCTTTCTTATAAATTGACGAAAGGTACGAACGAATAAAGGGAACACGTATTACATTTCCGAAATAACAAGTTAGAGTCTCTGTTTTATTCGGTAAAACATCATTCTTTTCTAAATCAAATTTATCTTTCAAAAATAAGCATATCGCAAATAATACACGCTTTTTATATTAGAAAATAAAGAAAAATAGTGTCAAATATACTTACGTCCGACACGTTACTTACGTGAACCATCAGTACACACATTTCCGCGAGAATTGTTTAAGCACGAGTTTCACTATTAAAATTTTAATGGCATAGTTGAAGTACGTTAGTCTAGATTTAAAGGCAAAGAATTATAATTCATTTTATTTTTTATGGTACACTATCAGCAAATTGTCAACTTGGAATATCGAGATTTGCAAAACAACGATGCTGCAAAGTTTTGAAAAAGTCATGTAAAATCAATCTAGAAAAACAGATTTTGAAAAAAGTAATGTGAAATAAATCTAGAAAAACAGATTTTGTGATCAAGTTTTTATATCCCCGCAACGAAGTTGTCGGTGCCATATAGTTTTACCCTTGTCCGAAATTCCGAAATTCCGTAATTCCGTAATTCCGTTATTCTGTCATTCCGTCATTCCACAACAAACCATTATACGCAGTTTTTTTCTAAGGTAGCAATACACAGGAGTTTAGTTTCGCATTTTGGTCCCGGTGGATTTTTCAAATAGGAAAGTTATTGTGTAATAAAATTCATTTTTAGAAAGCTGAGTGATAACTTAGCCTTCAAAGATGGTTTATAAGAGCATCAAGATTATTTTTTACATGTTTTATGGGCTATTTTCTGTTTGACAATCCGTATTTTCATAGCTAGACCGGCTATCGGTCCAGAAATAAATGTAATGTTTACAAACACTTTTTTTCTACACGAACTTTTTGACGCAATTTAAAAAAAAAAATGAGACGAAAGACATATGATTTTCATTGGATTTGCTGAATGATGTATGTACACAGTTTCAGAAAAGGTATTACTTCAAGCGATTGAAATTCTACTTTTAGCCAAATTTTGGGGAAATATGTGACATCTTTTCCCCCCTTTTTGCAATATTTTATAACAAATAAATGCAGATTGTTGCCATGGATTTACCCAAAAGAAATTATATTTTACCATTTTATATACTGGATATAAAATCTATGAAAGATTCTGATTAAATACATATGCACATATATGACACAAACAGTAAGCTTGATATTGCAAGAAAGCAATGAAAAGGGGATGGTAAAATCTATAAGGGCAAATTTTATTATTTTTTCCTAACTGTTTATTGCTACCTGATGGCATACTTACCAAGCTCAGAATTGTATAATTTAAGACTTTTCATGCCACAAATCTATTGATATTTAGATTCTAAATCAACTTCTGAGGAAATTAAGTGTTTAAGAATGACAATACATGTCAATTTTATTGTTTACAGTCCTTAGCAACCAAAATTAGACATTTTGACACAAGGCTTATATTTGTACTCTATCGGCTTAACCCTTGCTTCTGATTAACTGGTCTGCATGTAGTAGCCTAAGTATTGAACGCGTTGGTTTTTTTCTTGCGAATATATCAAATTATTGTTTTTATCAAGGTTTCATGTTACATTTTGGCATATATTAAATGTAAAGTTAAATCAGATGCAAGAAATTGATTCTCTATCACCAAGTCTTTTAATCAAGTCTTTGCTATGCAATAGGCATAAAGATTAACATTTTGATGCTTGAAATTGCTAAATTTTGTACAATTTTGCATCATCAGAGATCTTATTAAGATTTTCTGCATAAAAAAACTGACAAAAGAGGTATAGTTTTTGTCGAGCCTGCAACTTTTGTTGCAGAAAGCTCGACATAGGGATAGTGATCCGGCGGCGGCGGCGGCGGCGGCGGTGTTAGCTCACTTCTTAAAAGCTTTATTTTTTAGAAGGTGGAAGACCTGGATGCTTCATACTGTGTATATAGATGCTTCATGTTACGAAGTTTCCGTCAGTTACATGTCCAATGTCCTTGACCTCATTGTCATGGTTCAGTGACCACTTGAAAAAAAAGTTCAAATTTTTTGTAATGTTGAATTCTTTCTTATTATAAGTAATAGGATAACTATATTTGATATGTGCGTACCTTGCAAGGTCCTCATGTCTGTCCGACAGTTTTCACTTGACCTTGACCTCATTTCTTGGATCAGTGAACATGGTTAAGTTTTGGTGGTCAAGTCCATATCTCAGATACTATAAGCAATAGGGCTAGTATATTCCGTGCATGGAAGGACTGTAAGGTGTACATGTCCAACTGGCAGGTGTCATCTGACCTTGACCTCATTTTCATGGTTCAGTGGTTATAGTTAAATTTTTGTGTTTTGGTCTGTTTTTCTCATACTATATGCAATAGGTCTACTATATTTGTTGTATGGAATGATTGTAAAGTGTACATGTCTAGCGGGCAGATGTCATGTGACCTTGACCTCATTTTCATGGTTCAGTGGTCAAAGTTAAGTTTTTGAGTTTTGGTCTTTTTATCTAATACTATATGCCATAGGTCAACTATATTTGGTGTATGGAAATATTTTATGATCTTTATGTCAGTCGCGCAGGTTTTATTTGACCTTGACCTCATTTTCACGGTTCATTGCACAGTGTTAAGTTTTTGTGTTTTGATCTATTTTTCTAAAACTATAAGTAATGGATCAACTATATATGTTGTATAGAAGCATTGTTAGCTGTACATGTCTGCCTGGCATGGTTCATCTGACCTTGACCTCATTTTCAAGGTTCATTGGTCTTTGTTTAGTTATCTTGGTTAATGTTAAGTTTATGTGACAGTTGTAATAAAGCTTAGCTTTATACTTAGGACTATCAACATAATATCAATGATTAGTATAGAAGGCGAGACATTTCAGTGTGTGCACTCTTGTTAAGATTTTGCCAAAAATTGAGGTAGGGACAAGATTTTACACTTTGACTTGGCACCTTTCTTTAAATCAGTTTTTGTCGCGTTTCAGTATCAACTGCTAACCTTCATAAAATATTCATTACTCAACCAATTTTCAAAAATAAAAGGCCATTTTACTCGATTTAGCTAGCAGAACACAGAAAATAAGTTAAAAGGGAGAATTTGAAAAAAAAAATTACTATTAAGGTAGCAATACACAGTTAGGAGTTTAGCATTTTGGCCCCGGTGGATTTTTCAAATAGGAAAGTTATTGTGTAATAAAATTCATTTTTAGAAAGCTGAGTGATAACTTAGCCTTCAAAGATGGTTTATAAGAGCATCAAGATTATTTTTTACATGTTTTATGGGCTATTTTCTGTTTGACAATCCGTATTTTCATAGCTAGACCGGCTATCGGTCCAGAAATAAATGTAATGTTTACAAACACTTTTTTTCTACACGAACTTTTTGACGCAATTTAAAAAAAAAATGAGACGAAAGACATATGATTTTCATTGGATTTGCTGAATGATGTATGTACACAGTTTCAGAAAAGGTATTACTTCAAGCGATTGAAATTCTACTTTTAGCCAAATTTTGGGGAAATATGTGACATCTTTTCCCCCTTTTTTGCAATATTTTATAACAAATAAATGCAGATTGTTGCCATGGATTTACCCAAAAGAAATTATATTTTACCATTTTATATACTGGATATAAAATCTATGGAAGATTCTGATTAAATACATATGCACATATATGACACAAACAGTAAGCTTGATATTGCAAGAAAGCAATGAAAAGGGGATGGTAAAATCTATAAGGGCAAATTTTATTATTTTTTCCTAACTGTTTATTGCTACCTAAACGCCTTCAGATATTGGGCTGATTTTTGGTATGTAAGTTAACCATGATGAGTTACAGATCAAGTTAAAGTTTCGTTCCGCTCCACTAGTTTTTGACAAAATTACTGGCTTTGGACTTTGAGAAATTGTTGAAAATCACAGTTATTCGGACTTTTTTCTAAACGCCTTCAGATATTGGGCTGATTTTTTATATGTGAGTTAACCATGATGAGTTACAGATCAAGTTTAGGTTTCGTTCCGCTCTACTATTTTTTGCCGAAATTACGGGCTTTGGACTTTGAGAAATTGATGAAAATCACAGGTAGACGGTTTTTTTTTCTAAATGCCTTCAGATATTGGGCTGATTTTTGGTATGTGAGTTAACCATGATGCGTTACATGTCAATTTTAAGTTTCGTTCCGCTCCGCTAATATTTGCTGAAATTACGGGCTTTGGACTTTGATAAATTATTGAAAATCACAGTTATACGGGTTTTATTTCTATACGCCTTCAGATTTTGACCTGATTTTTTATATGTGAGACTACCATCATGTTTGTGTCCACATATGTTTATATTGAAATTGCAGATTTTTCAACTTTTTGGGACGGGGCCATTCGTGTCGCTTTGACACATCTAGTTTTCTATTAATGTTATAAAGGTAATTTACCTCTTGTGATCGCAGGGGATACATTGAAACCATAACTTAAATTGTAAATTCAGTTTAATATTAACGTTACAAAGTTTACACTATTAAACAAGTATAATATGGGGGAAAAAAGAATAAAAACAAACAAGTTATGGTAGCAATCATTGAACTTCAAAAGGGGAGGGGGTTATGTGGTTTTTTTTCTTAGTTTTTCGACGCTATTAATCAATTATTTTTATCAAAATTTAAACACTATAAGATGAAGGGAAAATCTGGATTCAGATTTTGTTTGTAATCTGCTTGACCACAACATTTTTTTCGGTCAAATTGGGAACCAGAATATTTTTAAAGGAAAAAAGCATAACCCTCTTGAAGTAAATTGATGGTTCCCTTACACTCAAAGCAAAAACAAAAAACTTGGGTGTTTTAGAAAAGTAAATCGTCTCTCTCTCTATCTTTCTGACTTAATTGTATTTAATAGATTGAGGAAAAGATCGAGAATTGGAGGCTAGGAATGTGTCGGTTGAGTAAATGTTCTCTTGTGCGAATCATTCCTTGAGCTTTAATCATAGATCAGCTAATTATATACATGTAGATCGTTTTGTTCAATTACATACACATTTAAACTCCTAAAGGTATATGAAGAAAATAAATCTACAATTTTGCATCATATATATTGTGGATTTTATAAAGACGATCTAACAGTACACATGCTTGGAAGATAGACGCGAACGTCCAGTGACTTATATTTTATGAATGTTCTGGACTGTAGGCAAAACGCAATTATACGCTAAAATAACGATTCCATAGGAGAGCCTGACTCTGGTACGTGTATCATATAGACACACTAAGGGGCCCAATGAATATTACTCAGAGAGGCGATGATTCACAAGTTATTAAACGAGCTCCAGCATATGGCATAGTATGACGGTCATCTTTTTTTCTTCATTTTATTATTCTGGGCGTTGCAAATATTGAATCAAGGAAGTTTATGTTTTTTCTATCTCAAGAAAAATTCATTGTAAGTGTCGTTGCAAGTAGGTTAATGGTCCGAAGTTCCTGGACTATAATTTAAATATGCCAAAATAAAGGATCCCTTAAACGAGTCTTACGTATGATTCGTCAAGCGTACGTACCTTTCGTCAATTTGTAAGAAAACTCGAATATGCGAAAATGTAAAAAATGACATGTGCATGTATAACAAAGACTCTCATATAATGTGTAAATAAACTTGTATAAAACAGAAATGTGTATAAGAGTAATTGTAACAATCCGTGGTAGAACATAAAATTCACGCTCCCTCTAAATTTGACATAAACATCATTCGTTATTGTTTAGTTTATTTCAAAGAAGTTTTAATGTAAATTCAGAATTATAGATTCCTAGCCTTTTAATATTGTTCAAAAGGTGACTTCTTTAAGCATTAGAAACGTGTTACTTTATGCTTGATAAAGCGATTAAAGCATTAGAGAATATTAAAGAAGTAACTAGAAGTAAGGAATTTGTTGAAAAATAACATGTCCAGTCGCTTGTAAGTATAAAAAAAAAAAACTTTAAGAGAAGGTTACCACACATCAATTGTGATGGACAGAATGACCTTCAAGCGCAGGCTCAACCAATATAGCTAACGCTATAACGATTTATCCTTAAATTTGAGTAACGGCGTAAAAGTATTTAAGTATAAATGAATATATTTCAAAGTATTCCAAAAAATTATTGTTTCAACTTGAAACCTGCATTTTTTTAACTTACAAGGTCATTGTCCGGTTTCAAATGTTTTAAGTATTCTCATGAAAACAAATATTCATTATTCAACCCAACTTACAGCAATATATCTTATTTTTTTCATTCATCCTATACAAGCCACAATACAAATTGATCCAAACTAAATAATATTTACATCATTGCTCAATATACTGACTGGAGTTGTTGCAATGGTTCTTATAACTTACACATGTTACAACTTGCTCTATTCCGAAATAATGCAATCAGATAAAAAGTTCACATCTTATGTTTTGGCTGCATATGTATACATCCAGTACAGTCCAATAGATGCTCATTTTAGCAAGGTTTTTGATGGTGGAATGGGATACTCATAGTTAAGGAAGCTGGCTTGTCATGTTTTAGATATTTCATCAGATTTTCGGAATCCTCTGGTTTTATCCATTTGAATGCCTTGAAAAAATTTGCCTGGTGACCCCCATTTTTCTTTTTGTAAATCTTTTACATGTATGATGATAAGCCATCTGTAAAAGTCTAATAAAATTTTAATTACTTTTTAACAGTTTTTGAGAACTTCAACTTGTCAATGATAAAGCTATGAAAAGTCAAGAGAGAATATTTTCCCACCAAAATTTCTATGGCTTTTATCTCGAAAACAAGCACGGTGACCTATATATTTTTTTTGCTCTTTGGATTCCTTTATTCATCCTCTATCTATATAAACTAGTGTTTTGAAAAGTTAATTACTTTGAAACTGAGAAGCGAACTCCCTTAAGATTAAACCATGTAACATGCAGGTCGTTGAGATTAAGTTTTTAAAATGTTACAGAATTCTGAACTCGAGCAGATGACAAGAATTATGGGAGTGTTTCATCAGTATCTCATGATTGTGTACGTGCATGAATGAAATTTGAAACAACCTGTGTATAATTAGTAAAATGGACACTTTTCTTCTTACTTGCAACCAATTTGAACCACAGACTGTCAGACATAAGTATTACAGTCCATCATCAGCATTGGCGTATATTATTTGTAAAAATCTTTGTCCGGATGCTTCTTAATTTATATACAGAAACCTTATGTAACGAAGTTTCCGTCAGTCATATTTTCATTGTCCTGGACCTCATTTTTATGGTTCAGTGGATGCTTGAACAAAAATTCTGTTTCTTTGGTGAAGTGAAACACTCACTTACAATGGATTTGTAGCAACATCTACAAATCCGTCATGTTGGGTTCAGCTGAGGTTAAAGGTTAAAGTTGTATGGTCAGGTCAGTATCTCCAATACTACACGCATCAGGTCAACTACATTTGGTTTATGGAATAACGTGTACATATCTCACTGGCTGGTAACATCTGACCTTTATTTCAACTTAAGGGTTCATTGGACAATGCTAAGTTTATGTGGTTTTGTTTTTTTCATCAACCTTTGTACGCAAAGTTGTCACTATTTCGTGTATTTAATGAGCATTTACTAGAGGGTCGTTGGTCTATTCAGTGTTCGTTTTTTTGTCAGTATATGAGATACTATAAGTAATGGGTCACCTATATTTGGTGTATGGTATTATTGTAAGGTGTACATATCTATCTTCCAGGGCTCATGAGAATATAACCTCAGTTTCATGGTCCAATGTTCAATGCTGAGTTGCTATGGTTTGATCTGTTTCTCAGGAACTGTTCACGATAAGACCACTATATTTGTCTGGCATGCATGTTTAGCCGTTTAACATTTTTATTCTGTGTTTTTCTTTTACAATGAATACAGTAGTTTGAAATTATTTCTCATAGCAGCAGAACGATAATCATAGACTATTAAATGAGCTAGCATAATCGATTTGTGACTATTGAAAAGCGGTATGCTACGGTTGCCTTTAATTTCCATTTGTTTGCTAAACCATTTCCGCTTCTTAATTATATATGAAAAAATAATAACATATTCAAATTCAAGATACATGATTATACTTTTGTGCAGTATTTGTAATAGAACAAAGAATACATTTCTATCCAACATTAGATAAAAAAAAACATTAGTGCAAAACATGAGATTTGGGAATAAATACATTTAAATGCACACACAAAAAGAAGAAAAATCCCCAAAGGTTATTCAATGTTATATCATGAAAATTAAGATGAACTGATAATAGTCGATGTTAAATGAGTGCAACACATTACAAATATTTAGCTACTAGTATATATGTTTTGATTATTAGCAATTTAAAGTACCTTTTCCTTGAACTTCCTTAAAATAAACAGCGACAGACTATAATAGTAAAATAAGTCTCCGAAATAAAGTGGAAAGAACAAAAACACTTTAAAAAAAATAGAATAAATAAACATATGAACAAAAGTAAAAAAAAAAACCCTCTAAAAATAATTAATATATTCTATGGTCGGGTTGTTGTCTCTTTGACACATTCCCCATTTCCATTCTCAATTTTATTTCTAAAAAAAAAAAAATACAAAAAAAAACATGACAATCAGACTGCAAACTCGATGATTTTGTTCACGTTCTATATTAGTAATGGTTTTACAATCAGTTTCATAAATTGTATACACGTCTGTATTTATGTTGACGATCTATGATGTAAAGTAGTTTGGTATACTAACGTATCGATAAATACTAACAGATATCGTCTATTCATCTTTAATACTGTACGAATATCTTTGCGAGGTTTATATTAATGCGACTGGGTGAGGTTATCAATGATAATCGTTACATATATCTGTAAAATATGTTTTTAAAAATGACATTTTAAAATGTCTCACTTATCAAGGTCTTAGATCTTACTTTGTCAAAGCATCAAGGAGCTTGTGTTGATATCAGATTTTGGATGGATGATTAGAAGCGTTTTTCTAAACGCAAGACGATTTAGAGTGGCCATGTGTTTGAACATTTTTCTAATTATTTAAAACGAATCGTCAACCGAATAATTATTTAAAAAAATATTTTTTTCTGAACTCCTAAAATAAAATCGTACGAAATAAGTAGTATTTTATTTAAAGTGAGTTTGTTTTCTTCGTCTCATGGGGTTTGATTGCTTCATTGTCGTCGTGCCTTTCTTAGTATAATAAGCCAACCATTAAAACTTTTAAAATTCTATGATAACTCTTTATTTATTTCTGATGAGAATAAACGCTACATTATACATATATATATATTTTGAAACAACTTTTTGTTATCAAACATATGTCTTTAATGGATGCACAACCTGTCGTGTTTTCTACATCAATATCAAGTGATGTCCACGTACACAAAAGAGGAAAACTATCATCTAGGTAAGTATTACTATATAATTAAGAAATTTCATTTTCAGTAGAGTACAACGGAAACGTCAATTAGTATCCAGGTCTGAGACAATTCCTTATATCTCTGCGTTAAATATACATGTACATTACTTATAGTTATCTCATTTAAAAATCTTATACATTTTTTCATCTTTTGAATCACCTCAGTCTAAAGTATAACATTATGTCGACTGTAACATGTGTAAGTTTTTTCTGTTGGTACTGACTAATTATCTGTTGTTTTTTGGCATTGCATTAAATAATGTCTGATTGAAAGTGTATGAACACAAAAATCTGTTTCAGATTTGAAATAAATACATAAAGAAAATTTCTTTTAAAATGAGTGAATGATGAATTAATATAATGATATCTATAATTTGAAAATATTTTGGTTTCAGAACATGCATAAAAAAAATGGTGGCATGAATGCCATCGAGACAACACCCACAAGAGGCTAAATGACACAGAAATTAACAGCCATATTTCACCTTATAGCAATAAATAATAAGCAAAGCACATACTGCATAGTAAGCTATAAAAGTCTTTCAATTCACAAGTGTAAAACAATTCAAACGAGAAAACATACCGTTTAATCAATGTACAAAAATGATCGAAAACAAATATATAACACAGCAACAAACGACAACCACTGACTTAGAGGCTCCTGACTTGGAACAGGCACATACATAGAGAATATGGCGGGGTTAACATGTTAACGGGACCCTAACCTTGAACTTGCAGTATTTTATTGGAAAGTAAAAGCTCTTCTTGGATAAAGTTTAAAAAACAACAGATGTTTGACCCGAGCAAAAAAGTGATGTCCTCCTTCGTCCATAAGATAAATTTTGTCCAATCAGCACATACTGAAAATATAACGCGTGTTCGCCTAATTGTCATTGTTTGATTGGGTATATAATTTTGAAACTCTTACACAATGTGTTTGTGAAATTAATTTTAGAAACATGACACACGTTAACGTAGTGAAATAAAATCAATCGAAATAAATTTGCAAAATATCGTTTATTAAATTGTAAATACATTATGGTACATAATACAAACGATAAGATGTTTCTGAAAAGATCTATTATAAAAAACATTTCAAAAGTATCAGGTAATCTGTTTTTTGCATTTTTTTTTCATTAAATGCGGTCAAGTCCAAGGTCGTAACAATAATTTAATCATAGATACCAGGATTAAAATTTTATATTTGCGCCAGACGCGCGTTTCCTCTTCAAAATACTTATCAGTGACCCGGGAATCAAAATGTTAAAGGCATAAAGTACGAAGTTGAGGGGCACTGAGGACCAAAAAGTCCTAAAAGTTTTGTCAGATACAGCTAATGTTATCTATTCCTGAGGTAGAAAACTCTTAGTATTTCAAAACACGATGATAATTCATGACAACATAGAAGTGCTGACTACTGGGGCTAGTTATGCTCCCAGGGAATACATATTCCACCAGCAGTGGCATCGACCCAGTGGTTGTAAATAAACTCACAAAACACTTGTATAAGACCACATGGATAATGTAAAATATAATTTTATTGCATATTGTCTTTTTCATCCTTCCCTTTTCACGAATGTTACCTACTGAATTTACCGGATTTTTAATAAAAAGCAACACGACGTGTGTACCAGGATCTGCTTATCCTTCCGAAACACCTGACACCACCCTCCCCCGTTTTTGGTGGGGTTCGTATTGCTTAGTCTTTAGTTTTCTATGTTGTCTTCTGTACTATTATTTGTCTGTTTTTTTATTAATTTTTAGCCATGTCGTTGTCAGTTTATTTTCAATTTTTAAGTTTGACTGTCCCTCTAGCATATTTCGTCTCCCTTTCAATACCTTGTCAAAACAAAACAAACTACCCAAACAAACAACATAGTACAAAACATAATGCCAATACATTATGACTGAGCAAAAAAAAACATAAACAACAAAAAACCACGGTAACCAATACACAAAAGTTGCAATTAGATTAACGTAACTAAGAAGGGATGTGCTTGTTGCATTTTAATAATATTTTGGGGGTTTAGGGTTTCTAAATTCAGGTAAATAAAGGCAACAGTAGTATACCGCTGTTCAAACTCATAAATCCATGGACAAAAAACAAAATCGGGGTAACAAACTAAAACTGAGGGAAACGCATAAATATAAGAGGAGAAAAACGACACAACACTACAATGTAACTAACACACACAGAAACGGACCAAGCATCAGACAAAATCCCACGAGAATAACAAATATAACATCAAAACCAAATACATGAATTTGGGATCGACAAGTACCGTGACTCGTCTTATCGCAATGTCAATTTACACTCAAAAATAAGAGAAAACAAACGACGCAACGTTAAATTGTAACACACACAGAAACGAACTATAATGTAACAATGGCCATATTCCTGACTTGGTACAGGACATTTTTAAAGGAAAAAATGGTGGGTTGAACCTGGTTTTGTGGCATGCCAAACCTCGCACTTTAATGGCACTGTTAAATATAACATAGAAATGACAACATAATATTACAGGACTACAATACAAATAAATAGGAAAACGTATTAGACAAAGAAACACATGATTAATGAATAACAAAAAGCATCAGGTTTAAAATTTAATACGCCAAAAACGCGCCTCGTCCAAGTTTGCCTGATTAATATTATTTCGCAAACATGTGTTGTATGTTTGGTAATTGTATCATATCATTGGGTACCTTCTTTTTCTTGCCATGATACATCAGGATCATTGTTTGTACATACATTTTTTTCAAACTATTTCTCTAATTTTGTTTCGGGTTTGAAATTAAGTTTAAAATATAGAGTATTCCTAAAAAACCTACTTTAACTTGTATGCCATCGTTAATTGTATTAAAAAATTTAAAAATAAGAAGAATGTATTATTGTAAGTCTAAATTTGTTTTACAGTGGATGTAAGCTGATCATAATTGTCATACAATTTTTTGAAACTGATACGTCAATACCATGTCGGCAGACTATTTGGTTGTCGGGTGTGGTCTTTCAGGGGCCGTCATGGCCAGATTTATGGCTGAAGAAAGACATAAGAAAGTTATGATTGTAGACAAAAGAGATCACATTGGCGGGAACTGCTATGATTACATCGATGAAAACGGAATAAGAATCAATAAATATGGAGTCCATTTGTTTCATACAAATAG
Source organism: Mytilus galloprovincialis (assembly GCA_037788925.1). NCBI lineage: Eukaryota > Metazoa > Mollusca > Bivalvia > Mytilida > Mytilidae > Mytilus > Mytilus galloprovincialis. The sequence continues at coordinate 43,010,736 of CM075342.1, read as the reverse complement.
CGAAAGAGTATGGCAATACGTAAATCGTTTTTCTAGCTGGACAAGATGGGAACACAAAGTCCTAGGGGTAATTGATGGACAATACATACCATTGCCACCCAACATAACAACAATTAATATGTTATGTGGACAGCATTTAACAAATCAACAAGAAGCAGATGACTGGTTGTCCCGAAACCAATTGAAGCATGAACATATTGATAATGGGTATCAAATGGCCACGTCAAGGGTAGGTGAAACCTTGTATGAAAAAATATTTAAGCATTATACATTTAAACAATGGGGGAGGTACCCAGAGGAATTGGATGCATCAGTGTTAGCTAGAATACCAGTAAGAAATAATTTCGATGACCGTTACTTCAGTGACAAATATCAAGCACTTCCTACTGACGGTTATACAAAAATTTTCGAAAACATTCTGGACCATGAGAATATAACAGTACGCCTGTCATGCGACTATTTTGACATTGATCCTTCTGCTATCTCCAACAGCACAATTATATATTCTGGACCTATTGATGATTTCTTCACAAATGTTGGTTACCCCAAATTAGAGTATCGATCCGTAAACTTTGAAATTCAACGCTTGAAGAATACTAAATTCTTCCAGCCATGTGCTCACGTTAATCATCCAGGTCCCGAAACTCCATTTACCAGAACAATAGAATACAAACATCTCCTCAATCAAGATTCGCCACACACCACGATCATTTCGGAGACAACATGTAGCGACGGTGATCCCTACTATCCTGTTCCAAACAAAAGAAATATGGAACTGTATGAACAATATAAAGCATTAGCAGAGAAGGAGAGAAATATACATTTTGTTGGACGACTTGCCAGTTATAAATATTTTAATATGGATCAATCAATTTTGAATGCACTTGAGTATTGTGACTCTAATTTTTCTATATAATCATACAGTATTGTACGCTGCTTTTTAATAAATCAGATACGCAATAAAAAGTAGAAATATTATATTTCAGAGTGTGAACATACTGCTCACGAAGTGTAATGCTTGTCTTATTATATTGCTCCTCAAATGCATACTTCAATTAGGATTAATATGTAGAAGAGGGACTAAATATACCAAATGGAGAGTCAAACTCATAAATTGAAAATAAACTGACAATGCCATGGCTAAAAATAAAAAGACAAACAGACAAATAATAGTACAGAAAACACAACATAGAAAACTAAAGACTAAGCAACACACAACCCACCAAAAACTGGGGGTGATCTCCGGTGCTGCGGAAAGGTCAGCAGATCCTGCTCTATATGTGGCACCCGTGATGCTGCTTATGTTATTACAAATCCGGTATATAGTCTAATTCGGTAGGTCACATTCATGGAAAGGAAAGGTTATTGTAGTTACGACATAAGGAACATATCCGATATCATCGTAAAATTTACGAAGGGATGATTTCAACGTCACCATTTGGAACTCTTGTTCAATAGCTTCCTTGTGAGCAGCAATCTTCTATCACAGAAATCAAGATACGAAATACAAGCCCGGGAATACCGTTAAATATATACTCCGTATGCAGGCGCTACTGGAATGTTGCTACATAGAAATGGAAAGTTCACTATCGGGAAGCTAAAATTATCTCTTTTGTCGTAAAGTTTTGTTTTCAACCGACCCTCATTGTCAATTTCTAGATGTAAGTCAAGATATGATGCAGACTTAACAGTATCTGTAGTATCCATTATCTCCAGTTCGATGTGATAGATTCGTTCAACATAGTCACCAAATGTTGTATTATTTAGTGAGAGAACATCATCTATGTAGCGGAAAGTAAAGCTAAAGGTTACTGCTAACTTCTTATCCTTCTTCCTAAGAAGTTCCTGTATAAAGTCAGCCACATAATAATAAAGAAACAAGTCGGCAAGAAGAGGGGCACAATCGGTTCCCATTGGAATTCCGACAGTCTGTTGAAAAACATGTCCTCCAAACGTAACACATATGTTGTCAATCAAGAATTCAAGCATCTTGATAATGTCAGAGAATTTTTTCAATCGGAGTGATTCTTTACAAAGTAGGATTTATCCTTCCCCAAGACAAGACACTTGTATCTACGTTCGCCGTTCTTTTTAATGAAACAAAGTAATACCAACTCTTTCAATTTGTCTTATAGTTTGGAATGGGGAATACTTGTATAAAGTGTAGAAAAGTCAAATGTTTTAATACTATGGTAAGATGAGAGAGTCTTAGATTGTATGTACTCTAAAAGATCTTTGGAATTTTTTTAGTACTCACATCTGATTCACGCCACCTTTAGACTAGTCAGTTTCACAGTAACTTTGGAGCCCGGCTTTGATTGCTGATAAAATAAATGTTAACATTTTAGAAAGAGGTTTCCTGGGGCTCTTGGAAGACCCAGCATTAACCGTTGTTTGTAAGGACACTTATGAAGTTTAGGTATCCAATACAGTGATGAAAGATCCAGTTCTTCATCTTTGGTTGAAATTACAAAGGAACATAGAACAGACCTATGATCATCCATGTTTTCCTCTTTGGTAAGTGTCGTGACGGTAAATGTTGAGTTTCCAAGTGAATTGTCAATACCTAATTCATTTATCAAGCAGATAAATGATATTTACACACAAAAACGATGTTGTTTGGGGGGTTTAGCAGCGAAGACAACCACATATTTGTCATGGAGGTAGGACAAGTGTTTTGCAACATTAGGGTCTTTAAAAATTGGCGAAGCGTGTGGAATTGATAGACCCATTTAGTTTCTTAATTCGAATCAGTATCAACGACCTCACAGCATTAATCCATTCGGAAAAAGTATCTACGTTTTCTTGTTCGCGATTAGCCAATTTCCTTTGCATAATCCTCGACTGAATCAATCAGTATTTTGAAGTTGTAATTCCTATTGATTGATTTAGGCTCACAATATTTCGGACATTTGGATAACAAATTTCGCAGTGAAAGGTTATTGATAATGTTGAGGTCTCCGGTAACAACGTGGCCAGCCGGATTATATGTGAATTGGGAACTAGCACAGGTGCAATCAGGAGGTTTAGACTTGAAGTCGTCAATGTTGAGATCCTGCAAAACTTGTTCGTAATTGAAAATTTTAGTTGCAATTGGTTTGGTATAGGTATAATGAATTATTGGTACAGACTGATCTTTAAATTAAGGAGATATTTTCGACTGAACTAATTTAAGATGAAGGATGTTGCCTTAGTTGATGCCTTCCAGACCTTTGTTGGCAAAGGTAAGTTTAAGAAAAGATCTGTTCTCTTTTTCATCTTTTCCAATGCGAACTGGTTTGAAAAATATGGGGCTTGCAATATCCAAAATGATAGCTGTAAGTTTGTTTTGGTTTGAATGAGGGTTTGTAACAGTAGTTTCCAAACAGTGGAATGAAGTTTTAAAAGTGGTAATGAATAAAATTTCGTGCGTATTGAATGAATACCTAACGGCTTTTGTATAAATGGCAGTAAGTCATTGAAAGAGAAATCCTGCAAATAAAGTCACCATAGATACCAGGAATAAATGTAATATTTACGCCAGACGCGCGTTTCATCTACAAAAGACTCATCAGTGACGCTCGAATCAAAAATGTAAAGTACGAAGTTGAAGAGCATTGAGGACCAAAAACTCCTAAAAATTTCGCCAAATACAGCCAAGGTAATCTATTCCTGAGGTAGAAAAGCCTTAGTTTTTCTAAAATTCAAAGTTTTGTTAACTGTAAATTCATAATTATGAACATATCAAGTAGGTGATGTATAATGAAGATCACCATGACTGCGTCTACGTCGAGGAGTAGAGTTGGAAATAGTCATCACATTCACCATGCTACAGGAAGGACTAGATAGAATATCTATACCATCAATTTTGAATGTCAACCTTCAGATTAAATGGAAAAACAATTAATCTTACACAATAAATCTCGGTTTATGTGGTTTTATTTTCTCGTTTTATTTAGAAGATAGATACTTATCATTACAATTAGTGACTTCAAAGTCTCATTTGATCTTCAAGTAAGAATAAATACAAACAAAACTATCTTTAATAAACATTCCAGAGCAGTGCAATCATTGTTAAGTCTAGCTTACCTTTGGTAAATTACAGCAGATGCATTACCTTTTTCAAAGAACACATTCAACCATTTATTTAACAGTTTATAAGAATTAATATTTGAAAATGTAAATATTGACATGTAAATGTATAACAAAGACTCTCAGAAAATGTGTACATAAACTTGTATAAAACTGAAATGTCCAAGAGTAATTTAAAAATCAGTGTAAGTGCCAACATTAAATTAAGAAATAATTGATGCAATCTATACTTTATTGTAGTTTTAACATAGGTAGGCATTATATTCGTGATTATTTTTGACCGAGCGGTAGTGAGTGTTTAAATAACACGAATATAGCTGTAGAATGTTTGAGATCTCAACCCTCCCCCTATACATCTAACCAATGTAGAAAAAACAAACACATAACAATACGCACAGTTAAACTCAGTTTAAGAAAAGTCTGAGTCCAATGTCACACAGACAATTATTTTTATTGCGACTGTCAAATTTGACAGACGTTTTTTTTAAGATTACTATATTTTGACAGACATTCTTCATTTATTTGTTTACTTTAAGATTCTTTGAAGTTGATCTACATTAAATATGGTTTTTAATCATTTATTTCATTATATTTGTTAATAGAAATAACCTTCCATATAATCATGACTTTAGCAAAAGAATGGCTGTCAAATTCTGATTTAATGAAAAATATCTGTCAACACAGTCAATGACATTCAACTATAAGCAGGAGTCTGGAATATCTAGAGTTTTATAGCACAATTTTTTAATTTATATTTGTTGATAATGTCATCAATTCAGTTAAAAAAAGCTAAATGAGGAGTTCACTAAAAATATTTGTAAGGTAGTTGTATGTGCACCTTCAAATGATAGATGTCAAATATCAAAACAATTAAACTCAAGCTTTGCCTGTTTTTTATGGGCATAACTCTTCAGCAGTGTATTTGAAAGCCATTAGAACTTAACTGACTTAAATGTTCTAGACCATGACAACCTGTTAAATTAAACTTCAATTTTTTCTTGAATCCACTTAATTTAAAACTTTTTTGTATTTGATTTTCAACAAAGGGAAGTGCCATAATTTGTTTTTCATTCATGTAATGGACAAAAAGAATTACTGAATTTTACCACATCTTTTAACAAGAAATATAAGACATGTATATCAATCTTAGAAAATAAATACTTATCAGTGAGAAGGAAGGTAAATCATGGTAGATATAGACTTGTTGCCAAATTGTTATTTTTATCTTTATAACCAAGCGGCTAATTGATATTGAAATGCATGCAACACAGTATCTTAAGAACTTAAATTAAAAAGATCATTTTGGTTCATATGAGTAATTCAATTACAGCTTAATGTTTTTCTCTTTTTTCTTTAGATATGCAATATATACTATCAGCATGCGATGATTACATACTATATACACTGAACAAGAATGGTTTTGTCAGCACTTTTACATTTATAAACATATTTTGAATTACAGGATTTTCCATGGATTCTGGCAGATGAAAGGGAGACAACTTTGGAAGATCCTAAAATGATTCCATTAAAAGCTGTAAATTCAGATTACTTACAGGTATAGAAATATGTGGATTAGTTTTAAAATATAACACTGAAGAATACCAAATCTAGTTCATTACTTCTGTTTTATTTTATATAAACCAGCTTGAACACAATACGGATTTTTTTTCTAGTGGATTTTGTTTCTAACTATAAACATGTTAAAAATATTGCCCAATGGAGTACGATTCAGTTTTTGATGCAACAAATAGTCTGATCATCAAGGATCAGGACAGGATCAGTTAACAAATAGAGATAAATATGACACATCAAAAATATGTAATAAATGGTGTCAAATGAGAGATGATAATTCAGTTCCTGAAATTTTCATCCTGGAACGGGAATCGAAATAGGAATCTTCTTGTATACATATATCTTAATGTACCAGGTTATACAAAAATAATCAAGTTTGATTACTTTAAACTTATTTGAACGGTAGACAAGATGTCTATTTCCATCATATACCAATCAAACATTGACAGTCAAAAATGTTCCTGAAAATCAAATTAATATAGTAAAGCATAAAGCAAAAATGTCACAAACACATCAATTTCTATACAACCACATGCATTTTTTGGGTCGTATGATGGTATGATGTCGTCGTCTTCGTCGTCCAAAGACACATTTTGGTTTCGGAACAATGACTTTAGTTTGGGTTAATAGATCTCTATGAAATTTTACAAGAAGGTTCAATTCCAGAAAAAAAGGTTGGAATTGATTTTGGGGGTTATGGTACCAACAGATTAGGAATTAGGGCCAAAACCAGTGTTTTTGTAGTTTCCAGACAATTACTTGGGTGTAAGTGTATGGATCTCTATACAATTGTATTTCAAAGTTCTATACTACAAAGGGAAGACTGGGATTGATTTTGAAGTAATTGCTCCAAAAGGGGGGGGAGGGTAAAAAAGTTTGGGGGATTTTTACCCCATTTTTTGTTTAAAATGGTTTCATATTTTTCCAGTACTACATATTTTTGGTACTGAAATCGTACCTATGCATTTTTTTTTTCTATGGCCGGGTTGTTGTCTCTTTGACACATTCCCCATTTCCATTCTCAATTTTAAAAGAAGCTGTGTATGGGGTATTATTCCACAAAAAAGGGGATTTTCCAGTTTTTCGGGCATTAACTCAAAAATGTTTGAGCATTTTTCATGAATCTGTGGTGAATGTGTCAAAGAGACAACAACCCAACCACCAGCAGCGAGAAAATTCCCAACCTGGAGTTATGCTTCTGCCGACCTCTGAACAAAAATGTGTAATGTTTATATCAGTTAAGATTATCTCTCTTCAATTTTTATGTTATAAATTTCTGATATGACAATGAGGAGTTATGGAACTTTATTCTTTGAAAAAGCAATAGGGTTATCATGTGCTCATGGCACCTGCAGTTCTTTATTGTTTTATTCTATTAGATGTTTATAATTTTAGATGGTTTACTTTGCAGGTACAAATTAGATATAATGAAAAAACTTTAAAATAAGCATTTACTTTTAAGATCTTTCAATCTTTATTTTCAGATGCAGTTATACGCAGAAGAAAGTTCAATAAAATAATGCAGAAGTCATACAGAAGAGTGTCAAAAGTACAACCCAATTACTTTGTATGTGAAAACCAGATACATACTGTATAGCTACAATACTGGGTAGAAAAACTGTTTTTTCTGGTTTTGATGATAAATGGGCAAAATTGCAGTGATACACAGTTTTCTTCTAGCATTCATATGTATTCCAACTACAAGAACGCTCTGGAACTTGCATAAGGCAAATATGGTTCCACTACACATTATTATTTAGATCATAGAAATGTAAGAAACATTTTATTATGGAAAAATTGTCTGTTTGATAGTGGTTGACAAATTCATAATTAAAGACTTCATTATGATGAAAATTGTCTTTTTTTATCCCAGCCAGAAGGTGTCGTTACAAGTACAATCTATTACATGCATATTCAGGATGATGACATGTTGATCAAATAGGAAAATGAAATGGCTGATCATAATTTATTACCAACATTACATTTAAAAGATGTTTAACAATGCTTCTATCATTAAGAACAAGGAAACATCTTCAAAGGGAGATAACTTAGAAAATATTGATTTGTCAAGGAGTGCAAAAAGTAAAATAACAAAAATACCAACTCAAAGGAATATTCAAAACGATAGTTCTTATAAATCACATAGCAAAATCAAAAGCTCAAACACATTAAACAAATGGATAACTTCTGTCATATTTCTGACTTGATCCAGGCATTTTCTGAAGTAGAAAATATTAGATTAAACCTGGTTTTATAGCTAGCTAAACCTGGCAATTGTATGACACTCACATACAATTCCATTTTATTGACAACAATGTATGAATAAAACAAACAGATATAACATGTCATACATAGATGATATTGTTAATTTTTTCCATGGGACTCTTTCATAGTAAATGCAGGATTTTGTGATTACAGATAATACTAGATTGACATGATCTTGCCACATGTATTTCATATATTTTGATCAAGTTGATATCACCAGGTGGCTTTTTCTAAAGATATAAGAAGATGTGGTTTGAGTGCCAATGAGACAACTCTCCATCCAATTCACAATATGTAAATGTAAACCATTATAGGTCAAAATACATAAATATCATGTGTGACTATGTTTATACCAAACTGTGAGCATACCATGAATATCACAGGTCTACTCGTTTAACATGCTAACCTTTGAGTGTGGAACACATGAATATCACATGTCTGCATGTTTAACATGCTAACCTTTTAGTGTGGAACACATAAATACTACATGTCTGCTCGTTTAACATGCTAGCCTTGCGCTGTTGAACACATGAATATCACATGTCTGCTCGTTTAACATGCTAACCTTGTGGTGTGGAACACATGAATATAACATGTCTGCTTGTTTAACGTGCTAACCTTGTGGTGTGGAACACATGAAAATCACATGATTCTTATGTGGAAATCATGTTTAAAAAAGATTGCCAATGTTTTCTCAGTTATTTACACTAACCCCCAATCTGACCCCATTTAAAAGAGCTTAAAAATCTTCTGTAAACATATACATGGTCAAACCTAAAACACAGTGGCAGTTTAAGTACTGGTCTTTGTAAAAATCATGCAGAAGGTGATTCATGGCATGTCACAGAAGTAATTTTTTTTGCCCTATATCATAAGAACTTTGGTAGATGGTCAAAATTCTGTCTTTATTTTCCCTGTATTATGCCCGTTGCCATGGTAACCATCAAATCAACATTTTGCCTGAATATGTGAAAAAAGACCCTTTTTGAAAATATAAAATAAGGGAATTTAAAGTCCCATAGAAATAAAGTTAATCAATACAAAGGATATGTATATTTACAGTATTGACAAACAAAACCCCAAACTATATAAAAACGTTAAAATTTTGAATTTACTAAATAGTTTGTTTCCATAGCAACCATTTAAAAATGTGTTAAAATTCGAAAATGAAAAATTTCAAAAACTTTAAAATTTTAAATCTGTTTATCTCCCAAGACCGACAATACCATGACATGTCATTGACAAATTTTGAAAGACCACATTCTATATATTCAGAAAATAAAAAGAAAGTCGTGTGTTTTTTTTTCTTTAAAAAAAAAAATTTAGTCAAAAATTGTCAATTTTCACCAAAATTCAGATTAACAATCAGATGAATAATCAAAAATTTTGAACTTAAAAAGCTAAAACATTCCATTTATATGTGCAATTCTGACACACATTTGTTAATTTTAAAGGAGAATATATGATAAATGAAGATATACTTGTACAAAATGAAAAATCATCACTCTGGGTATGGTGCACCCCCCTTTTTTTTCGATTTTTTTTTTTTTTTTCAAAATTATAAAATTTGTTGAAAGAAATGTGGTATCTCATTGTGTTTACTTGTGAACTAAGTATTTTAAGAATTTAAGCATAACACAACTTCTAAAGTTGAGGGCAGCATATGTACCCCCTCCCTTCAATCTTATATGTAAGATTTCTCAGAAGTTTAAAAAAAAATGGTAATACGCATAACCCGTTGTCGTGTCTAAGACTGATGCTGTCAGTGAAAAAGAATAAAGTTGAATCCAAAACTTAATTACTAGTAAGTCTATGTATAAAGATAAGAGGATGTGTTGTAATTGTCAATGAGACAATTAACTCTCAACCAGAGAGAGCAAAGACATAGAAATAAACAACCACAGATCACCGTATATCCTTCAACAATGAGCATAACATGATTATCTATAAAACAAATCTTACTGAACATTTAAAAAAAAATAGCTTAGGATACTTTCTCTTTCAAAATGGCTATAAAGAAGTTACAGTAACAATTTAATGCAACTCATTGTTGGTTTTTGAAACAGATTGATGCTTTAAAAACTTTAACCCTAGACTAAGATCTGCTAAACAAGAAGACTCACCCTGAAATGTCTGGTTGGTTTTATTTATAATTGAATTACTTTTGAAACTCTGTAAGTGTTATGTAAAGATTTTAATACAAGTATCATATTAACTTAACATTATCAATGTTCTAAGAAAATGAGGTCAGGGTAAGATGAACTATGTCAGACAGACGAAAAAAAGAGAACGGAAACGGAAAATTCAGCATTTTTTCCATTTTTAAAGGGGCATAACTTATTGACAGTACCTGTTACACCAATAACATTCTAACTGTTTTGAATTTTATGGAAATAAGCATTGTGTATAAGTTTCAAAACATTTGGTTGTGGCAAACTTAAGTTAGAGAACGGAAACAAAAAAGTCAGCATTTTTTTCCCCATTTCTATAAGGGTATAACTCTGGAACGGACGTACTTACAGACAAGGGTACAACTTAATGCCCCCTTTGCTACAGTGGGGGCATACAAATTCTACATGTTCTATCTGAGGAAATATATACCAACGATCTACATTAATTGTGCAAGAATTTGTCAATGTTTCTATTGTATATGGTGGAAAAGGACAGCTTGTCTATTATTTTTTTTTAAACCTAACTGAATTATTATTTGTATACCGCAGAATAATCGCGTTTTTTTATGGTTCTCAAAAATATTATCCTTGTGGCCCTGAGGAAAATTTGCTGGTCCGAACTATTGTATACTGTTTTGATTCTCAAACCTTTATGACAACCATGTGCAATGGCCATTTTTGAATTTTGCCTAATTTAATCAATTGTTATATTTACATATTTTTATGCCCCCGCAGTGGCGGAGGGGGCATTAAGGTTAACCCTTGTCCGTCCGTCAGTATGTCCCAACGTTGGTTTCTGTTCTCTATCTTTAGTTTGCCTCAACCAAATGTTATGAAACCTAATCACATTGCTTATTACCATAAAACAAGACTAAGTTTGGTGGTGTCACTTAAACCGTCCAAGAGTTATGCCCCTTTACAAATAGAAATATTGCTGAATTTCCGTTTCTGTTCTCTAACTTTAGTTTGTCTTTACCAGATGTTATTAAAATTATACACAATGCTTAAAACCACCAAATGCAGATCAACTTTGAATTTTGGTGGTGTAACTTTCACTGTTCTATGCAATGCCTCTTTATAGAGGGAAAAAGTTGCTGAATTTTTTGTTTTGTATTTCTTTCTTTAGTTTGCCTCAACCAAATGTTACGAAACTTTTACACAATTCTTATCACCATAAAAGTTAGTACACAATTGGTAAGTGTCTTCAGTCATGTCCGTTTATGACTTTTATGATATGGAAGCGGGAGCATCATCTGTGTCCAATGGACACATTCCGCATTTATTTCAAATCTTTTAGATAAGTTAGATTATTATATATTAGAATAAAAAGAAAGGTTCTGTAGTTCTTCTTCAATTTCAATTTTAGCACAGTTAAATCGACATAGTGACAAATAAGTGTTTGCATAAAGGTTTCGATACATGTCGATTTACATGGGAGGTAAATAGTAACAGCCATTATGTGTACATAATCTGACTCTGTGCAATAGTATACTAGTCCACAAAAGAAACGATGCAAGGCAATGTATTTTCCATAGATAATGAAATTGGAAACACTGTACCAAGATTAAAACTGTCCCATTTGTCTAATCTTTACAGAGTGTTATTATCTTATCAACACCACTGATTTAAGACAAAAAAAATATTTTATTTTTTTATTTTTGTTATATCAAAAATAGTATTTTTATAAATAAACCAGATGCTCCGCAGGGCGCAGCTTTATACGACCGCAGAGACGTTACGCACGGTATTGCGTCGCAAGACGTAACATGTATAATTGACAAATTTGACGCCATATACTAACTTTGACATTCTGTTATCAAGAGCGGAGTACCTACTCGATCGACTTTTATCAAATAAATACCATAAGCTGAAGAAATATTTCAAAATTTATCATGTATAAGGCAATTAATTACGTAAGGCTAGTTTTTATTTTCTGATCAGTTATTAGATGAAAACAAATGCAAATTTTTCCAATTTTATTTTGGATAGAATACATATAACCTTTAAAACAAAATCTTGCTTCCTAGGGGACACATGAGAAGCTAAAGTTAGGCAGCAACCATTTGATTTTCTGGGGGGGGGGGGGGGGGGGCTATGGTTTTTTTTTCTGGACAAATTTAAAAACAATCTATTTTTTTCGCGACAAGTCGAATGCAATTTTTTTTCTTTCAATTTTAGCATTACATATAGTGGCAGCTGAGGGTGAAACAAACAATTTTTTTTACTCAGAATCAAAAACAAATTATTTTTTTCTCCAAAAACTGGAAACAAACTTTTTTTTACAAAAAAAAAACATAGCCTTTTGTCTATAAAGGGTATATTCCTTATGTGTGTATGTTTTTCTAATCTGGGTGTTATTTTGATTCAGCAGACCATTTTGGAATGAACATTTCCCAGCATCATTTTAACTGCCTAAACAGTTCGTAAATAGTGTGTATTTGTATAAAAGACGCCACTGTGCAGAAACGTCAAAATGACACACTTGGACATAATGGCTAGACATAGGGAATACTTTCCGAAAAAAAATGTAAGGTCATAATGTTAGTGAAAACACCCGACTCATATAACCATTTGTATGAACTTATAGTTTGTATCTTATAAATATGTTAGTTTTGTATTATAAATGCACATTTAGTATTTATACAACATGTTTCACCTAAGGAATGGACAAAAATAACGTTTGGACATATTGGCTAGACATTCGATTTTTAAAAAATCTGCTTCAAGAAAAAGTTTTTTTTTTACATTTGAAACTTTGAAAATGTTTATCTTTTCTGAACTTTCTATTGAGTATAGTTTTAATATGATTTGATTATTTTATAGGGATAATAATAAAACTGAAATTTTGATAAACTTTCCTCAAAACTCATTAAGACAGGTTCCTCTGCTGAATATTTCGTTGAAGGCTTGGTTCAAGGTTCAGCCAATACCAAAAAACGGGTATGATGTTATAATATAAATCTAGTAGGAAGCTGGTATACTAAATTTCGCAGATTTTATGTGCAAAATTACAACGGAACATAGAGAATTGCATTTAATTTAATCTGAAATGTTACGTTGGACATGCAATTTTTAACGCAAAAGTAAGATTTGTGAGTTCAATAAAATAAATGTATGGTGCAAAAATTTATAGAATTAACTTAAAATAAGAAAAAATTGTCGGGGCCTTTCTGTAGATATATGGATGTAGGTGATTTTCTTTTTATAGGCAAATGGTTGCTGTTCTAAAATCATATAATAACGTAATTTTAATCCGAACGCATTACCGTGCGTAACGTCAGAGGTATTGCACAATACTTAACATAATAATTTTGGACCCCGATTTGGACCAACTTGAAAACTGGGCCCATAATCAAAAATCTATGACCATGTTTAGATTCAGCATATCAAAGAACCTCAAGAATTCTTTTTTTGTTAAAATCAAGCTAAGTTTAATTTTGGACCTTTTTGATCTTAATGTAGACCAATTTGAAAACAGGACCAAAAATTAAGAATCTGAATACACGGTTAGATTTGGCATATCAAAGAACCCCAATAATTATTTTTTTGATGAAATCAAACAAAGTTTAATTTTGGACCCTTTTGGCCCCTAATTCGTTGGGACCAAAACTCCCAAAATCAATCCAAACCTTTCTTTTGTGGTTATAAACCTTGTGTTAAAATTTCATAGATTTCTAATAACTTATGCTTAAGTTATTATGCAAAAACCAAGAAAAATGCTTATTTGGGACCTGTTTTTGGCCCCTAATTCCTAAACTGTTGGGACTAAAACTCCCAAAATCAATCCCAACCTTCCTGTTGTGGTCATAGAGACCTTATGTTAAAATTTTATAGATTTCTTTTTACTTATACTAAAGTTATTGTGCGAAAACCAAGAACAATGCTTATTTGGGCCCTTTTTTGCCCCTAATTCCTAAACTGTTGGGACCAAAACACCAAGAATCAATGTCAACCTTTCTTTTATGGTCATAAACCATGTGTTTAAATTTCATAGATTTCAATTTACTTTTACTAAAGTTAGAGTGCGAAAACCAAATGTCTTCGGACGACGACGACGCCAACGTGATACCAATATGCGACCAAAAAATTTTCAATTAATAAAAATCGAAATTAGAACTTAATTTTTTTTCGTTTAAACATGGTCTGCTTAAAATTTTGATTGCCATCCGTCCTTGTGTCCATCTGGCTGTCCTTGCAGCGCTCGCACATGTACAAATTATGTCAGATTTTTAAGAAACTAATACTTTAGGTTATTATAAGCAATATCTCGAACAAGTTAGATATTGGTGGTCAATCGACTTTAATAAAAACATTTATAACCCTTGAAAATAATAAATTTATGGAAAATAGCCCCTTTAACGCTCCCACAGGTACAATTCTTGCCAGATTTTTAATAAAACTTATACACTAGATTAATATCAACAATATCTCGGATGAGTTCTATAATCATGGACAATTGACTTTTTTAAAAGAGTTATGACCCTTAAAAATATTAAAATTTATGGAAAGTTGCCTTGTTAGCGCTCTCGATGGTACAAATTTTTTATTTTTTATTTTCAGTTTATTTCTGATAGAACGGACGTAGTTTTTTTAGGTCACCGTTTCAAAGGAACTGTGAATTTTGCCATCACTTTGCTTCCGTTGTCGTCTGTCCGGTGTAAAATATTTGAAACATTTCCACTGAAACTACTTAACCAATTCCAGTAAAACTTATAAACTGAATGATCCTTAGGATATCTAGAATTAAGTTTGTGTTCTATTTTCTATTTTGTAAAAAAACATGGCCGCCATGGGTAAAATAAGAACATAGGGGTAAAATGCAGTGTGTAGCTCATATCTCAAACACTAAAGCCTTTTAAGAGCAAATTTTCAGATGAATCTAACAACCCATTGTTGGGTTGCTGCCACTTAATTGTTAATTGTACGGAAATTTTGCAGTTTTTGTTATTATCTTGAATATTATTAATGACAAAGATAAACTGTAAACAGCACAACTTTCAGCAAAGTAGGATCTACAAATAAGTTTATATGACCAGAATTGTCAATTGAATCCGTATGGAGTTATAGCCCTTTAAAGAAATTTTTCACAATTTGTTCATCTAGTTTGCTTCCTTTAAAAAAAAATCTTCTTTTGATATTGAATATGCTTAATCAATTTCAGTCCAACTTGGGAGTTATAATCTTGTATAAATTTAGTTTTTTATTTCCTTGTACTTGAAGAAACTTAGCCACTATGGCTAAAATGGAACATAGGGGTAAAATTCATTTTTTGCTTTTGAAGAAAAAACGACAGATACAAAGAACATTTAAATGGAATTGTTAAGCCACTCATTGATATATATTGAAGGGACAAATAATCATTGATGCAAGATTTAACCAAAAATTACAGGTGATCGATTCAGGTTCTTTAGAGTCAATTTTAAAGACCATGAAATAGAATCTAAAGATTTTAAATTTCTGTTTGGGTTGTTCTCTCTTTGACACATTCCCCATTTCTAAAAAAAAATCTAATATATAAAAATGGTGTAGGGGGTTCTATTATTGCCCTCACCCTTTGAAGAAATTTCATGTTTTAATGCTCAAAATGTTCACAATTGAATTCCATCTTTTAAATTTATTAATGATTTTTTGAATTTTGAAAAAAAGGGGGGGGGGGGGGGCACCATGCCCAGAAAGAAAAAATGTCCTTCTCTACAAAAATATCTCTATCAATCATATTTTCTCATTTATAATTACCAAATTTGTGTCAGGAATGCACGCATAAATGGAATGTTTTAGCTTTTTGATTTCAAAATGTTTCAGTATTCATCTGTTTGGTAATCTGAATTTTGGTGAAAATTGACAATTTTTGACTAAAATTATTTTTTTAAAGAAAAAAAAAAACACACGACTTTCTTTTTATTTTCTAAATATATAGAATGTGGTCTTTCAAAATTTGTCAATGACATGTCATGGTATTGTTGGTCTTGGGAGATAAACAGATTTAAAATTTTAAAGTTTTTGAAATTTTTCATTTTCGAATTTTAACACATTTTTAAATGGTTGCTATGGAAACAAACCATTTAGTAAATTCAAAATTTTAACGTTTTTGTATAGTTTGGGGTTGTGTTTGTCAATACTGTAAATATACATATTGTTTGTATTGATTAACTTTATTTCTATGGTTCTTTAAAATCCATTATATTTCAATTTTCAAAGGCTACTTATGGACGTATTTAGGCAAAATTTTGTAAGGATGGTTTCCATGGCAACCAAAGTTGAAAAGAAAAAATTAATACAGAAAACTTATTTTCATACCATACCTTCATCATAAACAAAATATAAAGACATTTGAAGAGGGGTCATGAATCGCCCATCAACAGGAACCTGCATGATTCTTACAAAGACCGGTACTTAAAGAAAAGATTTTTGTTGTCTGACACCAAATACTTTGACAGAAATATAAAGACTGGAATTGAGCAGGTCACACAAAGACGACATTTTATTGAACATTCACCTACAAAAAACACTGAAGTTGAACTTTTGATATGAGGTTAAAAAATAGAAAAAAGAAGCATGAATATTTATATGTATATATTGATTTGTTGTACTTTAAAATTAAAATCTGTATGTATTCTTTGGGGACATTTCATGATGAAAAATCTAACAAATGAAAAACAATCTCCTACATTTTTTACATTAACTTTTAAATTTTAGACATTTTATAGCTAATTAGAATGATTGATTGATTGATTGATTTTTGCATGCTATAAATTCAATAGCAAACATATTTCTTATATTTCCTATAATGCATATTTAGCATTGAATTGATACAACAGGATAGGAGCTAACATATGGCGTTGCAACCGACAAACTAAATACCACTCAGGGGGTTGTTGCAAGCCTTGAAGGGTTGTTTTATGTGCAGTCTTTATCTCTTCATACATAATGTATCAGATTAAACATTCATTGCGGTTGTGGCTTGGTATTTATACATCAAATGGATACCAATTTAAGGAAGGGGATCAGCATATTTTTTTTTATCTATTCATGCTACATGCAGGTCTAGATTTTTTAGATGGCGCAGATTTCTGAAGTTAAGACATTCCATGAGACCCATGACTCGCAGAAAGTATTGTATTGTAGACTCAAACAGATGGTTAACACACACCTTGTGGTGTGGAACATAGGAATATCACATGATTCCTATGTTGAAATCATGTTGAAAAAAAAAAATGCTTTTGTTTCCTGAGTTATTTTCACTGAACCCCAATCTGACCCCATTTAAAAGAGCTTAAAAACATCTGTAAATATATACATGGTCAAACCTAAATCACAGTGACAGTTTAAAGAAAAGAATTTTGGTACATTTACTGTTTTCCATAGTTTAGTTTATTGTTATTTTGTATAAACATTGATACAAAAGGGATCTGACACAAGCTGTTTTATGTACAAATGTTATTGAATTTTCTCCCAACATGTTTAGTATATCATTACTATACCAGAAAATTGTTTAACAGCTTTTAAAATATAATATGGGGAAACTTGAACTCTGTATCTTTGAACTTGCAAGGTCATTGTCCTGTTTGACATTTTTCTAGCATTCGCCTGAAAATTGATGGATATATTTTAACCCTACTTACAGAAATGTATTTAATTTGATCATTTATCCTATTTAATATTTATATAAGCCACAATTCAAATTGATGACAAATAAAATATTCACCCCTTTGCTCAACAAACTGACACAGCCATGCATGATGTTTATATAATGTTGTCTAAAACCAAATACTTTGGGCAGAAATATAAAGACTGAAATCGAGCTTGTCACACAAATATGACAATATTTTATTAAAAATTCAACTACAACGAAAAAAACAAAGTTGAACTTTTGATATAAGGTTGAAAATTAGAAAAAAAGAAGCATGAATATTTATATATATATTTTGATATGTGGTTGTTGTTATTACAATCTTTATGTATTTTGTAATGACATTTCATGATAAAAAATCAAACAAATGAAAAACGAACGTGGTGCTTAGTCTTCAGTTTTCTGTGATGTGTTTTGTGTGCTATTGTTTGCCTGTTTATCTTTTTCTTGTTTTAGCGAGAATGTCAGTTTATTTTCGATTTATGCGTTTAAATGTCGCCCTTGTACTTTTTGTCCCTCTATTGTGATGGGCACACCGACCTTTTTATCGTAATCCTAAAGCTATGTTACTGTATCGTTTTATCCTTATAATTCCCTGATTTCTTCAGATTTTATTTTCTTTTACTCTAAATTATGCTGGTGGCCTTCGGCTATTGTCTGCTCTTTGGTAGGGTTGTTGTCTCTTTTGATATATTCCCCATTACCATTATCAATTATAAATGAATATAATCCGGTATATATTTATCAATTCCTCAAAGTATTCAAACACATTTTTATTTTATAAGCTGCATCATGTCAGCTTCAAAAATTGAATACACATCTGTATATTGTTGACGGTCTATTTTGTAAGGGGGTTGGTAAACAGCTTCACAAATTGTATACAAATCTGTATATTTGTGACGAACTACATTGTATAGGTTTTACAAATGGTTTAAACCTCTGTATAAGGGTGACGCTCTATGTCGTACGGGCTTTTGGCAATCAGTTTCAAAAATTGCCTTAACATCTGTTTATTTATTGACGATCTATATGGAAAAGATTGTAATAGAGAGACAAAAGATACAAGAGGGACAGTCAAACTCATGGATCGAAAATAAACTGACAATGCCATGGCTAAAAAGAAAAAGACAAACATATGATACTATTACACAAGACACAACATAGAAAACTAAAGACTAAGCAACACGAACCCCACCAACAACTTGTAAATAATCAGTTTTACAATTATATACACATCTGTAGATTGGTGACGATATGTGTTGTGAAGGTTTTAAGTAATCAGGTTTATACATTGCATTAAAATCTGTATTTTTGTTTAAGATCTGTACGATAAAGAGTTTTGATAATCAGTTTCATAAATTGAATCACTATATTTGTTTGTTGACGATCTCTATTATAGGGTTTTGCAATCAGTTTCATAAATTGTATACACATCCGTAATTTATTTTGTTGACGATCTATATGATGAAGGGTTTTGGCAATCAGTTTCATAAATTGTATCAACATCTGTATTTTTGTTGACGATCTATGTTATAAAGGATTTTGTCAATCAGTTTCATAAATTGTTCCGACTGTGCGAGGGTTGTATAGCCAGTCAAGGTCGTTCAAAAGCTCCCATCACCATAAATTGTATAAACAGCTGTATTTTTGTTGACGATCTATATCATAAAGGGTTTTGGCAATCAGTTTCATAAATAGTATACACATCTGTATTTTGTTGACGAACTATATTATATAGGGTTTTGGCAATAAGTTTCATAAATAGCATACACATCTGTATTTTGTAGATGAACTATATTGTAAAGGGTTTTGGCATCAGTTTAATAAGTTGTATACATATCTGTATTTTGATGACGATCTATATTATAGAGGGTTTTGCAACCATTTCATAAATTGTATACACAGTTGTATTTTTGTTGACAATCTATGTTATCCATGATTTTGGTATGCTAACGTATCGACAAATACTAACACATATCGTCTTTACCGCTTTAATACTGTATTTTCGAACATCTTTGCTATGTCTAAATTAATGTGACTGGGTGAGGTTAATAATATTAAGAACTCACATACTGAAAATCGATACATATATCTGTAAAATGTATTCTATGTATGAATATGTACAATTAATATGAGTTCTTATAATATAAGAGAATTATGTAGTTTGGGTAAATTTATATTCCGTGCACAACAATTAAGATCTAACATGTTGTAATATGTGTTACACCACCTTCTGCTATCTAAGTATACTTTGTGTAGTTTATTTGTTCTAACCTTAAAAATGTTATTGTTCATGTTTTTCTTAATTCCCTAATTTATTACTCTGATCAGGTAAAAATCGGAAGTGGTGGAGTGCTAAAACTGCATAGTTACATTCAAATATTTATTCCTGATGCTGTCACAAATTCAAATATTTATTTCGATGCTTTCAGTCTTTGTCTTACATCAAAATTCAAGGCTTGTTTTCGAACAGGGAGCTTGAATGTGTAGATTTCAGATTTTGGATGTGTTATTAGAAGCTTTCGATTGAGTATGACCATATTGTTGAAAACCTTTCTAATAATTTAAAACGAATGTTCAACCGAATAATTATTTTTACAAAATATTTTTTTCTGAATTCTTAAAATAAAGTTGTATGAAATAAGATTTTTTTTAATTTAAAGTGCGTTTGTTTTTTTTCCTCTCATGATCGGTTTTGATTGCCTTATTGTCATCGTGCCGTCCTTAGTAATTCAATTGAGCCAACCTTTAAAAAAAAATATGACAACTTTTTAATGTTAACTGAAGAATTAACGCTACATTATACATGCATATATATATATATATATTAAAAAAACATATTTTATCAAACATATTTCTTTAATGTATGCACAGCCTGTTGTGATTTCTACATTAATACTAAGTGATGGCCACGTACACAAAAGAGGAAAAATAGCATCTATAAGTAAGCATGGTAAGGATTAATATAATTAATAAATCTCATTTTCAGTCTATGTACAACGGAAACGTCAAATAGCTCTACTTCATTTTTATGCGTTATATGTACATAATGTAAAATATAATTTTTTGTCATAAAGTCTTTTCCATCTTTCTTTCAATGCCTTGTCAAAACAAAACAAAACTACCTAAAGACAAACAACACTGCACAAAACACAATACACATTAAGACTGAGCAAAATACCAACCCCACCTGAAAACCCGCGATAACCAATATTCAACAGTTTCAATTGGATTAGGTTAACCTAAGAGTGATTTGTTTGCTGCATTTTAATAATATTTGGGATTTTAGGGTTTATACATTTAGGTTAACGAGTTTGCCTGATATTATTTCGTAAATATTTGTTGTATTTTGGTAATTGTATCATATTATTGGATACGGTTTTTATTCGCCATGATACATCAGGATCATTGTTTGTACATACATTTTTTTATACTATTTCTCTAATTTCGTTTCGAGTTTGAAATTAAGATTAAAATATTTAGTCTTCCTAAAAATATACTTACTTTAAAAACAAGTTATCAAAGTAATTCAGTACGTCAGACGCGCGTTTCGTCTACATAAGACTCATCCGTGACGCTCATATCAAAATAGTTATAAAGCCAAACAAGTACAAAGTTGAAGAGCATTGAGGATCCAACATTTCAAAAAGTTATGCCAAATACGACTATGAAGGTTATCTATTCCTGGGATAAGAAAATCCTTAGTTTTTCGAAAAATTCGAAGTTTTGTTTACAGAAAATTTATAAAAATGACCACATAATTTGTATGCCATCGTAAATTGTATTTAAAATGTTAGAACATTAGAAGAATGTATTGTTGTAAGTCTAAATTTGTTTTACAGTCGATGTAAGCTGATCATAAGTGTCATAAAATTTTGAAACTGATACGTCAATAGCATGTCGACAGACTATTTGGTTGTCGGGTGTGGTCTTTCAGGGGCAGTCATGGCCAAATTTATAGCTGAAGAAAGAAATGAGAAAGTTCTGGTTGTAGACAAAAGAGATCACATTGGTGGGAACTGTTATGATTACATCGATGAAAACGGAATAAGAATTAATAAATATGGAGTCCATTTGTTTCATACAAATAGCGAAAGAATATGGAAATACGTAAATCGTTTTTCTAGCTGGACAAGATGGGAACACAAAGTCTTAGATGTAATTGATGGACAATACATACCATTGCCACCAAACATAACAACTATTAATATGTTATGTGGACAGCATTTAACAAATCAACAAGAAGCAGATGACTGGTTGTCCCGAAACCAATTGAAGCATGAACATATTGATAATGGGTATCAAATGGCCACGTCAAGGGTAGGTGAAACCTTGTATGAAAAAATATTTAAGCATTATACATTTAAACAATGGGGGAGGTACCCAGAGGAATTGGATGCATCAGTGTTAGCTAGAATACCAGTAAGAAATAATTTCGATGACCGTTACTTCAGTGACAAATATCAAGCACTTCCTACTGATGGTTATACAAAAATGTTCGAAAACATCCTTGACTATGAAAATATAGCAGTACGCCTGTCATGTGACTATTTTAGCATTGATCCTTCTACTATCTCCAACAGTACCATTATATATGCTGGACCTATTGATGATTTCTTCACAAATGTTGGTTACCCTAAATTAGAGTATAGATCCGTAAACTTTGAAATTCAACGCTTGAAAAATACTAAATTCTTCCAGCCATGTGCTCACGTTAATCATCAAGGTCCCGAAACTCCATTTACCAGGATAATAGAATACAAACATCTCCTCAATCAAGATTCGCCACACTCCATGATTATCTCGGAGACAACATGTAGCAACGGTGATCCCTACTATCCTGTTCCAAACAAAAGAAATATGGAACCGTATGAACAACATAAAGCTTTAGCAGAGAAGGAGAGAAATGTACATTTTGTGGGACGACTAGCCAGTTATAAATATTTTAATATGGATCAATCAATTTGGAATGCACTTGCATACTGTGACTCTAATTTTTCTATATAATCATACAGTATTGTACGCTGCTTTTTAATAAATCTGATACGCAATAAAAAGTAGAAATATTATATTTCAGAGTGTTTACATACTGCTTACGAAGTGTTATACTTGTCTTATTATATTGTTCCTCAAATGCAAATGAATACTCAATTAGTATTGATATGTAGAAGAGGGACTGAAGATGCCAGATGGAGAGTCACACTCATAAATTGAAAATTACCTGACAACGCCATGGCTAAAAATAAAAAGACAAACAGACAAATAATAGTACAGGAAACACAACATAGAAAACTAAAGACTAAGCAACACAAAACCCAACCAAACACTTGGAGTGATCTCAGGTGCTCTGGAGTGGTAAGCAGATCCTGCTCTACATGTGGCACCCGTTGTGTTGCTTATGTAATTACAAATCCGGTAAATAGTCTAATTTGGTAGGTCACATTCATGAAAAGTACGACATAAGGAACATATCCGATATCATTTGTGAAACGGTTATCCCGTAACGGTCAACCAACTCGTGATGGCGTCCGTAAAATTTACGAAGGGGTGATTTCAACTTCACCATTTGGAACTCTTGGTTTAATAGCTTCCTTGTTAGCAGCAATCTTCTATCAAGGAAATCATGATAGGAAATACAAGCCCGGGAATATCGTATCAATTGGGAGATATATACTCCGTATACAGGCGATGCTGGAATGTTGCTACATAGAAATGGAAAGTTCACAATTGGGAATCTGAAATATTCTCTTTTGTCGTAAAGTTTTGTATTCAACCGACACTCGCCATCGAGACCTTTGTTGGCAAAGGTAAATTTAAGAATTTGTTTTCCTCTATTTTTCATCTTTTCCAATGCGGACTGGTTTGAAAAGTCTGTGACTTGTAATATCAGAAATGATAGCTGTAAGTTTGTTTTGGTTTGAATGAGGGTTTGTAACAGTGGTTTCCAAGCATAAATTGAACAGAAAATGAAGTTTTGAAAGAGGTAATGAATAAAGTTTCGTGCGAATGTGATGAATATCTAACGGCTTTTGTATAAATAGTAGCAAGTCATTTGTAGAGACATAATGCACAGTAAGTGATGTATAATGACGATGACCATGACTGCGTCTACGTCGAGGAGTAGAGTTGAAAATATTCATCACATTCACCGAGCTACATAAAGGACTAGATAGAATAATAATACTATCAATTTTGTCATTGCAACCATATGGTGTTACAGTTCCCAATGTACTCTTTTTGTCTACGCAGAGGCGTTGCCAGTTGAGGATTGTGAGTCTTGTGGTATAATAGTAATAGTATCATTATCAAGAATAATTGTTAGCGGTATAAGTAAACCAAACAGAAAAACAATGACAAAAAAGACTGTCAACATACGGTCTTCTCTCGATTGACAAATATACAAACGATACTGGTATGTCAAACACCTAAACTTAAATGAAGTAGATACCATAATTATATATTTGGCCTTGTGTTTTTTTAGAATGTCAACCTTCAGATTAAATAGAAAAACAATTAATCTTACACAATAAATCTTGGTTTACGTGGTTTTATTTTCTAATTTTATGTAGAAGATGTTATACTTATCATTACCATAAGTGTCTTCAAAGTGTACTGAATTGTATCTCATTTGATCTTCAAGTAAGAAGAAATACAAACAAAAATATCTTTAATAAACATTTAAAAGCAGTGTAATCATTTGTTAAGTCTAGCGTACCTTTGGTAAATTACAGCACTTGCCTCTTCCAAAGAACACATACAACCATTTATTTAACAGTTTATTAGAATCAATATCTGAATATGTAAACATTGACTAGTGCATGTATAACAAAGACTCTCATATAATGTGTACATAAACTTGTATAAAACTGAAATATGTCGAAGAGTAATTTAAAAATCAGTGTAAGTACCAACATATAAATTTACGCTCGCTCATAATTTGACACCAACATCATACGTACTGGTCAGTTTGGTTACACACAAGTATCTATGTAAATTCGGTACTACATATTCCTAGCCTAAAGAATATTGTTCATAAGTCTTAAGGTGATATTTTTAGCATTGTGTATTACGATGTATAAAAACGTATTAGATAACGTGTTATTTCATGCCTTATAAAGCGATTAAAGCATTAAAGAAGATGAACGAACGAATAGACTTATGAACAAACGCCGAGAAAAATAAAAAAATTAAGGAAAGTCCCTAAGCAAAATCAAACGCTCAAACACATTAACCATATGGATAACAACTGTCATATTCCTAACATGCATTTTCTTATGAGGCAAATGTTGGATCAAACCTGGTTTTATAGCTAGCTAAACCTCTATTTTTTTTTACCTTCTACTAGCAGCGTAAATGTCTTAAGGTATAAATGTATCTCATTTCAAAATATTCAAAAACATTTTCATACGCTTTATGTTCGGTTACAAATATTACAGATATCATGCATACAAATTGTTGTGTGAGGCAGACACATTGTTTTAGTGATATACAAGTTTTATATGATAGATTCTGAAATAAACAATTATTGAGTTTTGCACTTAACGCCACTTTTATAACTATTGGCTTTTTCATGGGGTATTAGTTTTTATTAGTAGATGAAACCGGGGTGTCCGGAGGGAACTATCCGAACATAGGCACGAAAAAACTGTCTATATTAGTCAATAAAAATGGCAGTCGAAAGCACAAGCCACGTGCGGGATTCAAAATCTGAAATAAGTAATGATGCAATAATTTTACCATCAAAAATCAGTTTTATAGTAATAAAAACATTTTTGAAGGAATTTTTTTATACACTAGTTTATAGCTATATAGGTTACTGTTTCAACTTGTATAGGTTTTATTTCTTGTCAATGTTGTGATAAGAAACCGAAAATTTCCATGGTCTTTGTTCTAGGAATTATGTTTTTGATTACAGGCAGTCAAGGTCACCATGGTCATGGCATGATCAGGGTCAATAATAATTATTATTGGCCACAAATATCTTAATTTACCAATGATGATAAAAAGTTAAATCACAAAAATATCGAACTCCGAGGGAAATTCAAAACAGAAAGTCCCTAATCAAAGGGCAAAATCAAAAGCACAAACACATCAAACGAATGGACAGCAACTGTTATATTCATTTACAGGCATTTTATTATGCAGTCGTATTGACAACGATGCGTGAATAAAACACACAGATATAATAGGCAAAAATGTCAAAATAGAGGTACAGCAGTCAACACCGTGTAACAATCTTAATCACAACAAAAACAAACAAATATTTAATAAAGAAGCACAAAAAAGTATATATCACATTAATACGGAAGCCGTAAAGGGACACAAAAAACATTAGAAATTTTTTTTTTTAATTCGAGATCACGATAAAACATTACCGTTTTACCGAGATCTCGATAAAAAATATATCGTTTTCTCGATAAAAGGAAATTGTTATATCGAGATCTCGGATTATTAAATCGTTATCTCGGATCATTAAATCGCTATCTCGATTTATTATATCGTTATCTCGATTTATTATATTGATATCTCGATTTATTTTATCGAGATCTCGGATTATTATATCGAGATCTCGGATTATTATATTGTTATCTCGGTTTAATATATCGTTATCTCGAGAAAACGAAACTGTTATATCCAGATCTCGGATTATTAAATCGTTATCTCGGTTTAATATATCGAGATCTCGATAAAAAATATATCGTTATCTCGAGAAAACGAAACTGTTATATCGAGATCTCGGATAATTATATCGTTATCTCGAGAAAATGAAACTGTTATATCGAGATCTCGGATTATTACATCGTTATCTCGAGAAAACGAAACTGTTATATCGAGATCTTGGATTATTATATCGTTATCTCGGATTATTTTATTGCTTCTTATCACGTGTTAACTTATTACACAATGGTGACAGTCAACACGGGGATCTCGATTAAATAATCCGAGATAACGATATAATAATCCGAGATCTCAATATAACAGTTTCGTTTTCTCGAGATAACGATATATTTTTTATCGAGATCTCGATATATTAAACCGAAATAACGATTTAATAATCTGAGATCTCGATAAAACAGTTTCGTTTTCTCGAGATAACGATATATTAAACCGATATAACAATATAATAATCCGAGATCTCGATATAATAATCCGAGATCTCGATATAATAAATCGAGATAACGATATAATAAATCGAGATAACGATTTAATAATCCGAGATAACGATTTAACAATCCGAGATCTCGATGTAACAATTTCGTTTTGTCGAGATAACGATATATTTTTTATCGAGATCTCGGTAAAACGGTAATGTTTTATCGTGATCTCGAATTAAAAAAAATATTTTCTTATGTTTTGTGTGTCCCCTTACTACGGAAGCCGTAAGGGGACACACAAAAAATTAGAAAATATTTTTTTTAAATTCGAGATCACGATAAAACATTACCGTTTTACCGAGATCTCGATAAAAAATATATCGTTATCTCGATAAAGCGAAATTGTTATATCGAAATCTCGGATTATTATATCGTTATCTTGATTTATTATATCGAGATCTCGGTTAATTATATTGTTATCTTGATTTATTATATCGTTATCTTGGATTATTATATCGTTATCTCGATTTATTATATCGAGAGCTCGGATTATTATATCGTTGTCTCTGTTAAATATATCGAGATATCGATAAAAAACTATTTTAATTCGATAAAAATATATCTTAATTCGATAAAACGAAACCTCTATTTCTGAACTCGTCATTTTGATGTAACTAACAAATATTCAAATTAATACTAGAAAAAAAATTAAAAGCACTATTTAAAATGTTTAACTTAATTCATTCATTTATTTAGTTTAGGAGAATATACTAGTGGATTTCTCTAACTATTTTTATCAGAAATTCCTTGGTTCCATGTATGGACGCCCTAAATACCAAAACATATATATAAATATTAAAATACTCAACGTTATTTTTTTTTTCACGTTTCGTTTGCTGTTCTTCATCCCATATTTAAAAATATAACATGTCCTTTGTGTCGCAATGACTATTAGAGGGGTTACGGAGGACCTGAATGCCAAAATACGCGTGAAAATTAAGAAATAGCAAATTTTAAATAATGAAATGGTTTGCATCGACCCTTTAGCCCCTAATTTCATACATACCTTATACCTCATTCGAAAGATTATTTATAGAGAACAAAAGACATATAGTCAAGGTGTTCCGCAACGCCTATTAGAGGAGTAACACAGACCCTTCGGCCCCTTTATGCACTACTTCAAAGCTTATAGAGGGATACAATGGTATATTTATAATCTTTCGAATGAGGTATAATGTATATTTGGAATTATGGGCTGAAGGGTCGCAACAGTCTATTCGAATATTCAAAATATCCATTTCATTATTCAAAATTGCCTATATCTTAATTTTCAAGCGTATTTTGGCATTTATGTCCTCGGTAACCCCTCTAATGGTCATTGCGGCACATATTATTTATAACCATTTTGTTCCTCTATTAATAAGCTTTCAAATAGTGTATAAAGTTTTTTGCAATTCGTGGCTGACGGGTCGCAGAAGTTCATTCCATTGTTCAAAATAAGCTATTTCATAATGTGCACCCGTATTTTTATTTTTAGGTCTTTTGTTACTCCTCTAATAGGCGTTGCGGAACATATTGACGATATAATAAATCGACATAACGATATAATAATCCGAGATAACGATATAATAAATCAAGATAACGATATAACTATCCGAGATCTCGATATAATAAATCGAGATAACGATATAATAATCCGAGATCTCGATAAATCAATATCGTTTTATCGAGATAACGATACATTTTTTATCGAGATCTCGGTAAAACGGTAATGTTTTATCAAAAAATATTTTCTATTTTTTTGTGTGTCCCCTTCCGGCTTCCGTACCCTTACGGCTTCCGTACTTATGCACTACTATTTTTTCCAAAAGATTAAAATATAGGGCTGTGCGGCATATTTTTAACGTTTATATGCCCCAAACTTCTATGAATTTAAGCTGACACTTAATTTCTTAACTACCATTACCTTGACTGTAGGATTACCACATATTTCAATATATACAATATGCATATGTTTATTTACTGGTAACACTCCCATGTTATGTATCTTTGAGATGAAACATAGAGATCATAACTGGGAACCAGTATGTAAACAAAATTCATTTTTTATGAATGTTCTATATCTCATCAAAAGAGGCGTGTTTTGAGAAGCAGCTGTATTTACAAATTGAAACCTATAGGAACAAGAGATTTTAAGCACTGGGACCGAATCGTAATTTTAACATTAACTTTGGCGTAGAATCGAATGTTTGACGCCAGGATGTAAACGTCACACAGTTAGAGATATAAAAACAATTTTATCGTTCAAAGAATGAAAAAATTATAACAGAACATTAACACAAGGTCGGGATGTTTAAAGTACAGAAACACGTCATATATATCAAAGAAACATAAAAAGTAAAACGGACTAAGCACACAAGAAAAATTGAAAAATAATACAAACAACACAACGACGGGATGCAAAAGTACAGAGACACGTCAAATGTATATCGCCAAAAACAGTTATAATATGTATAAAGACAACTAAAATTCTTAAGTTTGTGTATTATGGTGCATCGAGGTTTGATATTTGGTCGTTCATTTGTACATAGATAAGAATCCTTTTTGTACGAGAATCGTGTAGAGGGGAAATATAATTTTGGATTTAATGGTACCAAAATTACGATTAAAATTGCAGATTTATGCCCGGGTAGTAAAGCATTCAGAAAACAGAATTTATGCATTTTTTCACACTTTTAAAACAGATTCTGTATTTTTTCAAATCGTCAGTAATGACGTGACAAGCGAAAGGAAACCGGAGAAATTGGCTGGAGATATCGCGTTTTTCTGTGATTGCATGTGTATGATGCTGGTCACGTGATCGTTGGGCAATTACTGCCGAGATAATCCGAAGGTCGGGTCCCGATTATAACAGAATCAGGTACTGTCTTCAACTTTAAAATCACGTACAAATATTACTTTTTGGAAACATTGGGGCCAGTGGAAAACACGAAAACTTTGTTGTCAGATAAAGTTCATTTTAATGATGAAGGTATGCACATCAACAGTAAAAGTATTCGTGCAGCTGTTGGTAGTGAAAATCATATGTGAAATAATTAAAAATTGATAACATCAAAATGAGATATCTAACGATACGTTTACATAGTTTGCTTATAATAATTAAAAAGCTTGTATGCTATTATCTGTACATGTACATCATTGATTTATTATTCGTCAAAACTTATGCTTCAGTTATATTCAATACTTTATTAAGTATTTACAAAGATTTGCAAACAATCAACTGCTCTTGTTTAATTTATCCAATTATTGTAGCACATAAATAAACTCATTATAGATACCAGGATTAAATTTTATATCTATAGACATAATTTTATTGCCATCATTATGGCTATGGTAGTCATATATGTCAGTGCAATTTTGTGAAATTGACCAATTTGCATAGGTTTTTATATGTTAATATTTTGTATTATTATACATTCATATGGTTAACCATCATTATGGTATTGATTCAGATATGCATAGTGCACTTTTGTATTTATGTATCAGATTACATTGGTTTTATTTATATACTGTTTTACATGTACCATAGAACTACTAATCCACAAAGAGGTCGAAAACGAGTCGGAAACAATGGTCTAACTACATCAACAGCTTATATGATGAACCGTGCAAGTACAACAGCACAGCCAACAGCGGATGAAATAGCTGCAGCAATGATCACTCAGTTAAGGGTAGCTAGTTTACACTTGACAGACAGCAGTGGAGTCCGAATATCATATGACAGATTGTCAAGTGTGTGTGTGGGATACGCTCTAGTGCAACACAGGAAGTGGTCACCGGCACTGATTATCCAAAAAAGAGTCAGCACACATTGCCGTAGTCATCCTCAAACACCTCCCACTGCTCATTGGTACCCCGTGTGACGTCAGATCTACTAGTTGCAGGATACTTCACAGTCCGTGAGTCATACCACATCTTCTTTTTTTATATTAAAAACACAAGAAACCAATCATTAGGTATTGACAACTCTGTTACAGTCAGTTACTAACTTAGAAATACATACCCTTGGGTTTAAATTTCTGCAAAAAATTCAAAAAAAGATATAATGTCTGATAGTTATTTGGATTTTGTCACCCTTTCTCCAAATTTGATGAAGATTAAGACGATGAAGTTCTTTTTAGTTCGAAAGCAGTTAAATTTCTACCTATGCAAAACCCAATGTAAATTAATATTTATAAATCTATATATTATGTTAACCATCCAGAACATGTTTTAAATATTCATATGATGTTAGGATAATGTTAGAGCAATTTAGGTTAAACATAGTAAAATCATATGATGAAACATTGAGAAAGGTATGCAGAGTGATGAAACTTGATGGGTAGTTGCAAATAATGATCTTTAGCACACTGCCTTATATGATAATTTAAATCATGCAAATACCAAATCTGCCTCAAATAATCAATCCAATAAACAAATGGAGGTTCTCCCTTACAATGACGGGTTCAGCAACAAAGCAGTCAATGCCCACTTTATTACTGTTAGACTCACTGTCAAACAGGTGGCTGCTCCAGTGACAACGACAAACATAAGCACCAATGTGTGAAACATAATAAAGCATGCCACAGTCTTATGTAAAGAGTGGCTTACAACCCACAAGTCTACCAATACCAATAAAAGTAAATAAATGAAACATTTTCGTCAAAGGATTTGACAGAGCAAGGAAATTCAACTTAATTCAGGAATTTAGAACAGATAATTTCAAGTAAAAACTAACAAGTGTGCTGAAGCACTTAACACATTTTTTTTAACTGTATCAAAAACTTAATTACCTACAATAGTTATCAAAGGTACCAGGATTATAATTTAGTACGCCAGACGCGCGTTTCGTCTACATAAAGACTCATCAGTGACGCTCATATCAAAATAGTTATAAACCAAACAAATACAAAGTTGTACAACATGCATAACAATATATGGCATTGAGGTTGATTCTAGGGCTATGGTAGCTCGATAACATTCGTCTGAAATTTCCCACAATGCAACTCGTTGATATAAGACAATATCGCTCGTTGATATAAGAAAAGTTTTATCGAATCGCTTCTTCCATAGACTGGATATGCTATCAAAAACACACACACACACAAAGAAGACAGTGATGAACAGAAATCTTAGTACATTTCTTCTACATGTTACCTGAAATACAATTAATTAGTAGAACTCCAAATAAAAGATCAAACTTGTTGATGTATACGCAACTTTTTTTCAATCAGGATTTTGATTGATTTAAGTGATTACACCTAATCCTTCGAAGTTAATACAGATTATTCATTATTTTATTATGAGGGTACATCATTTTACAACTTATTATTTAATATCATTGACAATTGTTTCCGAAATATACATGCATTACCTGTTAACACTATTAACAGCATATGATTAAGCACAAAACACACACTGTGATACAATCTCCAAGTGGTGAAAACGAGATATTGTCAATAAAAGGACAGTTGAAAAAATAGTTGAAGACTTCTGTTATAATAATAGCGCCTCATTCTGTTGAAGTTTGCAAGCATTTTTTTATCATATGGTTTTACATTTCTATACGCAATGATGAATTGAAAAGTTTTCTTTTAAATTGATTTCTGTTAAATTAAACAAAAAATAAGCAAAGAGGGAACCTTTTCGTAAATAGAATTCTAATTTCGGCACACATGGATTGGAAGAAAAAGCTAATGTTCAATACATACTGTTATCGTAAAAATCCTATTGATACTAGTAGTCTGTACTGATTGAAGAAAGAATACCGTTTGCAAAAAAAGCAAAAACCAATTGACGAATTCGTTAAGAAAATTTTCAAATGATAATTTTAAGTAACAGATAAACTCATCATAGATACCAGGATTAAATTTTATATTTACGCTAGACGCGCGTTTCTTTATTTAACCCTAAACAACCCTACGTCTTTGTATGACACACATTCTCTTGAAACGCATAAATATCCATGCAAAGAGGTACATGTAAGTAATACAAAAAGAAACAATTTTAAACGACCTATGGGTGTACATTTTTGGCTAGACGTGCGTTTCTTAATTTTACCCTTAACAACCCTACGTCTTTGTCTGATACACATTCTCCGAAACGCTTAAATATCTATGCAAATAGGTACATGTAAGTAATACAAAAAGAAACAATTTTAAACGACCTATGGGTGTATTTTTTGGCTTGTTAACTTCTGAGATGAAATGTTGTATCTTTGATATATACCCTATATCTATTCTTGTTGTCCCCCCCCCTAACATCACATTGGACGGAGATATATAAATGCTATTCGTTCGTTTGTCTGTACGAGCATCGGTTCGTATTGTGAAGTATCTAGCAGAATTACTCGTTATCCAATTTTGATAAAATTTATGTCGTTGATTTCTAAAGATTATTATTATTATTATTATCATTATTATTATACAGTATTTATAACAGCGCATTATATAATATTAAAATTGAAAATCAAGAGGGGCAAACATCCTTAAATGATTTTTTTATTGTAAGTATCCTTTTTTATTAAGACATCCAAAATCTATAATGAAATTATCATATCAGTGGGATTCCCTATTGTTTTTAGTCAATTTCACATTATTTTATTTTAGTTAATCCAACTACTGTTTTGTGTTGGAAATATTTTTTGGTTACAAATTTTCAGTTTCATTATATAGTCTTCAGTTTCATTATATAGTCTCTAGGTTTTATTTATTTTTGTAACTTTACTTTATATTTGTACTCATTATAAATGGCTCATAAAACTCTATAACTTTGTACTACTCTAGTGATATATGTTATAGATAATGCATATTTTAAGGTTTTTCTTGTCTACGACGACAAGAAAAACCTTAAAATATGCATTATCTGACTTATATACCGTCAAAAAATATCACTAAAGTGGGATATTCCTTTCTAATGCGTTCAGGTTTTAATACGCCCTACGGCTCATTTAGAATGTGAAATAAAACTCACTAATTAATCTATATATAAACCTTTTAAAAATTGTTATTCATACACAATAAAAAAAATTACTGTAACTGCATGAAGTAAGACACAAACGTATTGTTACCATCCGATAACAGTGTTTGACAAATACAAGACACATTGTAAGTAAATTATTGTACCAACTTAGTTTATGGAAAAGGGAAAGGAGTATGTTTTTTTTCTATTTGTAATGTCATTTCTATCGCGGAAAAGTGGTTATTTTTTTAACAATTTTAATTGAATCGAATGAAAAATTCAGAAAGATTGTCTTTTGAATAGCAATACATTTTATTAACGGATAATTAGGATATAATTACATACCCTCCGCACCCGACCCTTTTGTGAGTTACGTTAATGTTATTCAATAGAATATAAGATTATCTTATTAGTAACTGTTGATCATTTGATAAAGTAAAGGGTATACATAAATTTAAAAAAGTTAAGAAATGACACGAAGACGAATATAAATACATGTAGGTCACAGTATGATTTCCTATTCAGTGTGTATCGTCCTGAACATGCATAAAATATTTGCCACTGGACGTTAAGCAAGCAACCAAAAATTTATCAACCTATTCAGTGTGATTCAATAAGATTTTCAAATTCTTACACATGAATATGTTAAATCTGGCTGTATTTTATGAAGGTCTACATTAAAATTCATCTCACATATATGATAATGTTTCTTTATTGTTGCGATAAATTAACAAAACTTCACGTTATTTGTTTCTAAAATTACAATGCGGGCAATGACGGTTTCTTTTATACGGAAACCGTAAGGGGACACACAAAACATTAGAAAATATTTTTTTTAATTCGAGATCACGATAAAACATTACCGTTTTACCGAGATCTCGATAAAAAATATATCGTTATCTCGATTAAACGAAATTGTTATATCGAGATCTCGGATTATTAAATAGTTATCTCGGATTATTAAATCGTTATCTCGATTTATTATATCGAGATTTCGATTTATTATATCGAGATCTCGATTTATTATATCGAGATCTCGGATTATTATATCGAGATCTCGGATTATTATATTGTTATCTCGGTTGAATATATAGTTTCGTTTTCTCGAGATAACGATATAATAATCCGATATCTCGATATAAGAGTTTCGTTTTCTCGAGATAATGATATAATAATCCGAGATCTCGATATAACAGTTGCGTTTTCTCGAGAAAACGAAACTGTTATATCGAGATCTCGGATTATTAAATCGTTATCTCGGTTTAATATATCGAGATCTCGATAAAAAATGTATCGTTATCTCGAGAAAACGAAACTGTTATATCGAGATCTCGGATTATTATATCGTTATCTCGAGAAAACGAAACACTTATATCGAGATCTCGGATTATTATATCGTTATCTCGATTTATTAAATCGAGATCTCGGATTATTATATTGTTATCTCGATTTATTAAAACGAGATCTCGGATTATTAAATCTTTATCTCGGTTAAATATATCGAGATCTCGATAAAAATATATATCGTTATCTCAATAAAACGAAACTATATTTCTGAATTCGTCATTTTGTTGTTATCTAACAAATATTCAAATTAATATCAGAAAAAAAATGCAAAGCATTCATTAAAAATTCTAACTTAATTCATTCATTTATTTAGTTTCAGAGAATAAACTAGTGGATTTCCCTAACTATTTTTAACCGAAATTCCTTTGTACAATGTATGGACGACCTGAATACCAAAACATATATATATATAAGTATTAAAATACTCAACGTATTCTTTATTTTTATTTTTACGTTACCTTTGCTGTTAATAGACCTCATTTGAAAGCCTATTAATAGAGGAACAAAAGTTATATAGTCAATATGTTCCGCAACGCATATTAGAGAAGTATTGAAGGACATAAAAATAGAAATACGGCTGAACATTATGAAAAAGCTTATTTTAAATAATGGAATGAACTTCAGCGACCCGTCAGCCACAAATTAAGGAAAACTTTATACACCATTTGAAAGCTTATTAAAAGAGGAACAAAATGATATAAATAGTATGTGCCGCAATGACAGTTAGAGAGATTACTGAGGACCTAAATGCCAAAATACACGTGAATATTAAGAAATGGCCAATTTTGAATAATGGAATGGATGTTTGGAATTTTGGAATAGACTGTCGCGACCCTTCAACCCCTAATTCCAAATATACAGTATACCTAATTCGAAAGCTTATTAATATACCATTGTATCCCTCTTTCTATAAGCTTTCAAGTAGTGTATAAAGGGGTCGAAGGGTCTGTGTTACTCCTCAAATAAGCGTTGCGGAACATATTGACTATATGTCTTTTGTTTTCTATAAATAAGCTATATAAGGTATAAGGTATGTATGTAATTAGGGGCTGAAGGATTGCAGCAGTCCATTCCATTTTTCAAAATATCGATTCCATTATTCAAAATAAGCTATTTCCTAATGTTCACGCGTATTTCGACATGTAGGCTCTATGTCAATCCTCTAATATGCGTTGCAGAACAGATTGACTATATGTCTTTTGTTCTCTATAAATAAGCTTTTGAATGAGGTATAAGGTATGTATGTAATTAGGGGCTAAAGGATCGCAGCAGTCCATTCTATTATTCAAAATATCCCTTCCATTATTCAAAATTGGCTACATATTTCTTAACGTTCACGCGTATTTAGGCATTTAGGTCCTCCGTAACCCACTCTAATGGTCATTGCAGCACATATTATTTATAACCATTTTGTTTCTCTATTAATATGCTTTCAAATGGTCTATAAAGTTTTCCTTAATTATGGGCTGACGGGTCGCAGAAGTTCACTCCATTATTCAAAATCAAAGTGATGGAAATCACTCATGGAAAGATTAGAAGAGTAGTTTGAATTATTTCATATTAAGGTATGGTGGGGAAAAATGAACATTTATAAAGCACTATTGCTGAAAATTGCATTTACAGCAGGTCTTTAGAAGGAAACTTGCTTTTCCAGTGTGAAGATAAAATGAGCTCAAATTAAATAATATGGGTCTCTTAATTTGCACAATTTTATTTAAACTGCACTTTATATCTTATCGAAATTATGTTGCCGGTTCTGAACATGTTTCAAAAAAACAAAAAAATGCAAAAATTCTTCTAGTAAATGTTACCAACTATCCTTGTAAGACATAAATCTAGACCAACAGCTTAAAACTTTAAAGCGTCAACAAACAAAAATGTTGTTATGGGGCATTTTGTAAGTTGAAACAGAGGTTATAGGGCATTGAAGATTAAAAGTTTTAGAGTGCCTTTTGATCAATTTTTAAAGTATTTTTCAACACAGGGCATTGAAAATGTACTTTTTCAACGTAGCCAATTAAAAACCTTATCTTATTGAAATGTGGATTCTTTCTTGATTGCAAACATATGTATTCACTTCTAATAAAAATTCAAATGACTAAAATAGACATAATGATTGATGGGAAATAAACTAATAAACAATGGTTTGTTATAATTAAAAGTTTTAAAATTTTTAAACTGTTTCAAGCCAATTCCTGATAAAAAAAAGTGTACTTATTTAATAGTTGATTAATTACAGATGATTATTGGAAATTTATCAAGTAAATTATAGGCCTTACTTGAATACCTTTTATTTATTCATATTTATATTCATATTTCATTTTTTTAAGATCTTGTTAATCCATTAATCATTTATCTTTCAGATATAATTTACAGAATCACTTTATGTAATGTAGATCAAAAGTAATTGGCAATAAATAAATCTATCATCCTTATAAATATCAAACATCTAATATACACATTTGTGTATTCAATTATGAGGTCAAATACTTGTGTATTAAGAATTATATTGAGTGGTCTGTATAATTATGTAAGACTGAGGTTGATAGGTAATGTGGTCAATTTGATTGGCAGTTTAGGAGGTGGGGCATTGTAATTAAAGGTTCACCTTGTCTCTGATTGTTTAGTGATAATGACAGTTGTCAATCATACTAGTTGAATCAATACCCAGTTACCTAATCAAAATGTTTTTTTAAAAGCCTGCACATCAACACACCTTAATGACATACATTCTTGAATGAACTGCTCCAATAATATACCCAGTTTTTTTCAGTTTATATGTGTATTATGTGCACATATATCAGAACCATAGGGAACTATATTTCAGTGTGAATACATTTAGTAACAGTAGCTAACCTGTCCTGTTGTTAGGGAGGCTGGTGCCTAAGTAAAGATTTAGAACAAGTTCTAATCTTTCCAATAAGCTATTTTATGATGTTCACCCGTATTTCTATTTTTAGGTCCTTGGTTAGTCCTCTAATATGCGTTGCAGGACATATTGACTATATTCCTTATGTTTGTCTATTAATAAGCCTAATGTATATCTGTATAGGGTCTGAAGGGTCGCAACAGTCCATTCCATTATTCAAAATATCCCATTCATTATTCAAAATTGGCTATTTTCATAATTTTCACGCTTATTTTGGCATGTAGGTCTTCTGTAACCCCTCTAATGGTCATTGCAGCAAAATGGACATGTTATATCTATAAATATGGCATGAAAAACATCAAAGGTACTGTGAAAATAAAAAATGGTAACGTTGAGTATTTTAATATATTTATATGTTTTGGTAGTCAGGTTTTCCATACATTGAACCAAGGAATTTCGGTTAATAATAGCTAGGGAAATCCACTAGTTTATTGTCCGAAACTAAATAAATGAATGAATTAAGTTAAAAATTTTAAAGAGTGCTTTGCATTTTTGTTTCTGATATTAATTTGAATATTTGTAAGATAACATCAGAATGACGAATTCAGAAATACAGATTCGTTTTATCGAGATAACGATATATTTTAATCGAGATCTCGATATATTTAACCGAGATAACGATTTAATAATACGAGATCTCGATATAACAGTTTCGTTTTCTCGAGATAACGATATATTTTATATCGAGATCTCGATATATTAAACCGAGATAACGATTTTATAATACGAGATCTCGATATAACAGTTTCGTTTTCTCGAGATAACGATATATTTTTTATCGAGATCTCGGTAAAACGGTAATGTTTTATCGTGATCTCGAATTAAAAAAAATATTTTCTAATGTTTTGTGTGTCCCCTTACGGCTTCCGTACTTTTACACCTATCATCGATTGAACTTTAAAAAATAAATTTCCAAATCGGCAACAAAAAACTATCAGAAGAATAAAATTTTGAAGTAAATTATAGATTGCATTTTTATCAAGGAAAATAATGACCTCACACACTCATTATGTTATGCCTTGGAGCATATTTCATTGAAACATTGTATCGTCCGGGTTGATTCTGAAAAAGAATGACCCGTCGTTCTGAAAGAAAATAACTCCATATAGGTATATAATAGATAGTATATGATTCTGTGATATGATTGTGATTAATGAATGTAGCCTACAATGAAAGTTGTTGAATGCAAGATATAGATGTTGCCTTTCCAGTGGCATCTTCTTTAGGGTCGGTGCGACAATTGTTTCTGCTCAAGGCAGCTTGATAGGAACTACTTGTGAAAGATTAACTAATAAAAAATGTTGTTGTTCATTAAATTAAATTTTCTTTCTACAGGCGCGACATATATATCTGTGTTAGCAGTTTTTTTCTTAAAAGTCATCTGTTAATCTCATTCTTATTAAGAAAAAAATAGAAAAAAAAACTATTCATGTGATACAGAAATAGTGCATTCTGTGTAACAAAAGCTAGAATGTATATATATAACTTTGGCAGGATTTTCAACAAAACAAGATAATGGCTGATTTAAATGTTTTGGCGTTTTTGTTTTACAGTTGTGGCCCCATTACCTAGATGTAATCTCAAGCACAGATGGGATCAATATGCAATTCCACTGTGTGAAGTTGATGTTTTTTTTGACATTTTCTATTTGAATGCAGTGTATATATTTTGAATCTCAAATCTTGCATACTGTTTTTGATCTCCAGTTTTTTAGAAGTAGCATTCAATCATTTTGCTAGATTTTTATAGTTTTTAGTTTCAAAGCTAAAATCAAATTATGTAGTTTAGTAATTAAAATTGTGTACTCATAATTCCATTATAATCCATAGCTAGTTATGGCAGTCAAAATTTCATGCCTGGAGATGAAGCTTATTCCAGAAACATGTTGACTCTTTGAATTCATTGAACAACAATTGAAATGATCTCATTGATTGTCTCTGTTTGTTATTTTATTCTATATTTTTGTTTTCATATGAGCTGCATCAGATAGAAGAGGGACGAAAGATACCAAAGGGACAGTCAAACTCATAAATCTAAAACGCCATGGCTAAAAATGAAAAAGACAAACAAACAACAGCACACACGACACAACATAGAAAACTAAAGAATAAACAACACGAACCTCACCAAAAAACTAGGGGTGATCTCAGGTGCTCCGGAAGGGTAAGCAGATCCTGCTCCACATGCGGCACCCGTCGTGTTGCTTATGTGATAACAAATCCGGTAAATGGTCTAATTCGGTAGGTCACATTCATGAAAGGGAAGGGGATTGTAGTTACGATGTAAGGAACATATCCGATATCATTTGTGAAACGGTTATTCCATAACGGTCAACCAACTCGTGATGGCGCCCGTAAAATTTACGAAGGGATGATTTCAACTTCACCATTTGGAACTCTTGGTTTAATAGCTTCCTTGTGAGCAGCAACCCTCTATCAAGAAAATCATGATAGGAAATGCAAGCACGGGAATATCGTATCAATTGGGAGATATATACCCCGTATGCAGGTGCTGCTGGAATGTTGCTACTTAGAAATGGAAAGTTCACAATTGGAAAGCTGAAATCATCTCTTTTGTCGTAAAGTTTTGTTTTCAACCGACCCTCATTGTCAATTTCTAGATGTAAGTCAAGATATGAGGCCGACGTAACTGTATCTGTAGTATCCTTTATCTCTAGCTCGATTGGATAGATGCGTTCCACATAGTCACCAAATTTTGAATTATTTAGTGAATGAACATAGAAACTGACCATATGCAAATGAATAATGTTTTATCTATCTGTTAACCTACTTTGGGTTGAAAAATCTTAATGGAAAGTATAAAATTGAATTGATATAAGAAAATCTACAAAACAAACCCAAATTCATTCCTTATTTTGTATTTTGATTATCCAATCAAAGTGTAACATATGAACATGTATATATGCACCTGCATACGGTCAATTGTTATCTGATGCAGATCATATTGGAACCACGCATAGAAATCTAAGATTTACTGATATTATTCCAAGGTTCATGATATGGAGACTTGCTAAGTTTTCTGTAATAAAAACTGACCAACTTCATGCAAAATTATCATTCTAGTGTCACCATAAGGAAACCTGTCATATATAAGTAACACAATTGAGTCACTTAGGGCTAAATTCATTAACAGAACTAATATTTCCCATTGAGTAGATGTTCACCAAATACATTGTGTGAATGTCTGATTGGTGGATGGTTTGGCTCTAAATAATTGCTTAGTATTGTGAAGTCTTTAACTTTTCATACTTGGGGCTGATAACTAGAATTATTGTTAATACTTTCAAATTTGTAGAATTGTTTGAATTAAATATTATATTTTATTCAGGTGTCAGCAGTCTATGGAAGAAGCGTATCGATAAAAACTTTTCTTATATCACATAGCGATATTGTCTAATATCAATTGTAAATATGCAGACATTCCATGCGGAAAATGTTGTTTTCGGCAACGAAAAATTAAGAAAATACTAATTTTAAAACTTATTGTTCAAATATAAACAACAATTGAGTCTAAATATACATGCAGGAGATAGTTAGAAGCTTAAGTTTATGTCAGTGTAAAATTTGAAGTGCTGTGTTTTTCTTATATGCATAAATAAACAATGCTATACTTTTAAAATATCAATGCGATACTTTTAAAATATCATAGCAGTGTTTTTGTTATATCAATATTAGTACCGATTAGTATTAATATTAGACTCTTGTACCCATATTTTGACAATTTTACCTATTATGTCTGTTTTGTTCACGCATCGTTGTAAATATGACAGAATTTGATGAGACTGTCATACACGTGAGAGGTGAAGTGCTATAAAACCAGGTTCAATCCACCATTTTCAAAATTTGAAAATGCCAGTACCGAGTCAGAAAGATGACAGTTGTTATCCATTCGTTTGGTGTGTTTTATCATTTGATTAAGCCCAAGGGTGACTGGGGTATAGAAATATGGTCACTTGGTCTTCTCCCGACCGGCAGTAAAACGCTTGCCGAAGTGGGGCGTCCGTTTGGCTGTGCGGGATGTATCAAGTTCGCAGTCACGTCCGTCAGAAGGGGACGTTAAATCCGATGCCTCGTGTAAAGAGAGTGCCACGCTCTTTGCACGTTAAGAACCCTTGCAACAACTCTTTGAGGGGTCCGCAGGTGGCCTGTTGCAAGGCAAAATTTCTGTCCCTATCCAATATACTCTCATTTTCCAGTGGCAGTTCAAATTTCCCCGACCATTATCCTAGATGGCCTCTATTTCAACAACCTACCTATTGTATTTATTGTGAACTTGTTCTCGTCCTGAATATGCATGAAATATTTGCCACTGGACGTTAAGCAACCAACAATCAATCAATCAATCAATCATTTGATTATACCATTTGATAAGGGACTTTCTGATTTGAATTTTCCTCGGAGTTCAGTATTTTTTTAAATTTTACTTCTTAGTAGTATTGTATGTAAATAGGCAGTTTTAAGACCATTGCTTAAATTCAAATTGTTTTTGGTAACATCTTACAAATTTCTCAATTGGTTTTGGAAGCAAATCTAATCAAATAAGAGTTTAATAAACAATGCCGTAATCAAATAATCAAATAGCTAAGTATCAAAATGATTGACCTGTACTTTTGAATCTCCTTTTTTTCTTTTTTT
Organism: Mytilus galloprovincialis; assembly: GCA_037788925.1. Lineage (NCBI taxonomy): Eukaryota > Metazoa > Mollusca > Bivalvia > Mytilida > Mytilidae > Mytilus > Mytilus galloprovincialis. The sequence goes on along the minus strand of CM075342.1, from coordinate 42,968,002 downwards.
TTTAAAATTAGACCGTTTGTTTTCCGTTTTGAATGGTTTAACACTAGCAATGTTCTTGTTTCTATATAGCGTGGTGTTCGCTGTGAGCCAAGGCTCCGTGTTTAAGGACCTACTTTGATCTATAATGGTTTACTTTAAACAAATTATTACTTTGATGGAAAGTTGTCTCATTCGAACTCGTGCACCATCTTCTTATATCTATAAATCTTTAAAATTTCTCCTTATAAATAACTGCTTTCCAGTCCTCCAACTGAACAATCTAAATTTATGAGTATAGAAAAGATAGATAGATATAGAACGATGTGGTGTGAGTGCCAATGAGACAACTCTCCATCCAAATAACAATTTAAAAAAAAAGTAAACCATGATTATAGGTCAATGTACGGCCTTCAACACGTAGCCTTGGCTCACACCGAACAACAAGATATAAAGGGCCCCAAAATTACTAGTGTAAAACCATTCAAACGGGAAAACCAACGGTCTAATCTATATAAATAAACGAGAAACGAGAAACAGTTTACACGTATATATTACATAAACAAACGACAACTACTGTACATCAGATTCCTGACTTTGGACAGGTGCAAACATTTGCAGCGGGATTAAACGTTTTAATGGATCCAAACCTTCTCCCTTTTTCTGAAACAATAGCATAACATTATAACATAGAAAAACACACGATAAATTATCAATTGGCAGACTTAACTCAATCAAAAAACGTAAATTAATACACAATGAACGAATGAACGAATATACACATTTCTAACGTCAAAGGACATTTACATCTTATATATTTGTGTTCTAAACATTTTTTTTAGTACTCATTGAAGAAATGAATTTATAACAAGCGATACGGATTGTTATTTTGCACTAAAAAAAGTTCGCGTATTTATACGATCGGTTACTAGCCAAAAACGAAAGTCAAATCTCTGTGGCAACAATACATCGGAATACCCTCACGGTCATCGCGATGTAAAAGAGCGTCCACGCGGCGAGCTGATTATGTTCATAGAGATATCGATTTACCAACGGGGAAAAGTCTTTGATATCCAAAAAGAACTGTCTTCCTTCTCAATATCTTTTGCTATGTTAATAATAAATATATTTTCTGTTTGACAAGATTTTTGATTTTTGTTGTATCTGAAGTTGTCCAATTATAGTCTGAGGCTACTCAGTTGGTATCTTCAAAGAGAGGGACATCAGCATTTGTACATTTTAATTTTTTTGAATTATTGATTTTACCATTTGAATATTCATTGTAATTTGGAGCTGTATTGGACTGGATTGTTTGAATGAATGTTTCTTTTAAGTAATGATAATTTTTTGTCTATTTCGATATTACCAAGTTTGGTAGACTATAGCAGTGTGACCAGTAAATTAGAATCTAATAGGTCGGTAGACGTATTTGCAACCGCTTTTAAATTCCGCCATTGCATCATCACTTCAAACAGAATTATAAAAAAGAAGATGTGGTAAGATTGCCAATGAGACAACTGTCCACAAGAGACCAAAATAACGCAGACATTAACAATTATAGGTCGCCGTACGGCCTTCAACAATGAGCAAAGCCCATACCGCATAGTCAGCTATAAAAGGCCTCGATTAGACAATGTAAAACAATTCAAACGAGAAAATAACGGCCTTATTATATAAAAGAAAAATGAACGAAAATCAAATATGTAACACATAACCAAACGACAACCACTGAATTACAGGCTCCTGACTTGTGAAAGGCACATACATAAATAATGTGGCGGGGTTAAACATGTTAGTTAGTTGGTTAAACCATGTGATTGAAAACAATAGACTGAACAGGTTGTTAACACTTTCAACTATCAATAGGGTCAAGCAACATTTTCGGAATTATAAGTTCATGCAGTAAGCGTTAATTGTGTTACAGTTACGAAATTTTAGTGATGTTGATCCTAAAACATTGAACTGGTCATGATCTAAGTTTGTGAATTATGTTTGCAGTTTTCTTGACATGCATTGTGACGTGTCATCGTATTAATTCTATATTAGAAAACTATAGCAGTTATATTAGAAAAGTATCGCATTCATAAATTTTTGATATTAAAAAATCACCGCTATGATATAAGACAAATATCGCATTGATATTTTAAAATATAGCAGTATCGTTGACTTATAGGTGATTTTGGCGTAGCAAACAATTGAATTCATCTCAATTGCATTCCACTGAATTTGCTACATGATATTTATAGAATGTGTACATCTACAAATGATAAATCGTGCATTTATGTTTCATTTATTCAATAATTCAATTTTCTCGTTTAAATACACCTTGCTTGTTATTACATAAGATAACTCATGAAAATTATACACCAGACGTATGTCATGTTAAATGTCACCCTGTTTTAAGAAAAGAGTCATTACTTTATACCGAGAAATCTGCCTTTCTTCGTACAAATGGTTAACATTCGTCTGAAATTTCCCACAATGCAACTCGTTGATATAAGACAATATCGCTCGTTGATATAAGAAAAGCTTTTATCGAATCGCTTCTTCCATAGACTGGTCAGACAGGATTTATAATGTGACATTCCCGGCTTAGAGTTTATATTGCCTCAACTGATGCTAGGTACAGTGTTAAAGAAAACGTTGTATATACCAATTTGTTTCTTGAATATCTTGGGTTGATGGATTATGATCATGTAGTCTGGGAATTTCACATTATATAAACTTTCTGAGAATTGAACAACATTTAAAATATTTGGATATTTGTTTGATTTAAATATTCACTAAAATTTAATTTATCATCATATCTGGGTATTTATTTATAAAGAAATTGTTTTAGTGATAATAAAACAACAAAATGTGTACTAGCTTGTCTGTTATTACTCTTTATAATTATAAAATACATAGTAATTTATCACGAAATGTATATCTCAAACAGAATGTAACATTGGAATTGTTTTCCTCTGTTTAATGGAGAAAAGCGTGGTCAGTTTGGTTTTTATAGCAATGAAATAAAAAAAAAAAAAATCACCTAAAACCATCTCCTACTGGCTGCTATGGATAATTTTTAGCTCACCTGACGTGATAACTTGGCGTTCGTCGTCTGTCGTCGTTCACTTTTACAAAAATCTTTTCCTCTAAAACTACTGCGCCAAATTTAACCAAACTTGGCCACAATCATCATTGGGGTATATAGTTAAAAAGAGAGTGTCCAATGACCTGGCCAACCAACCAAGATGGCAACCATAGCTAAAAGTACAACATAGGGGTAAAATGTAGATTTTGGCTTATATCTCTGAAACCAAAGCATTAAGAGCAAGTCTGACATGAGAGTTAAATTGTTGATCAGGTCAAGATCTATCTGCCGTGAAATTTTCAGATGAATGGGACAACCCGTTATGGTGTTGCTGCCCCTGAATTGGTAATTTTTAGGAAATATTGCCGTTTTTTGCAATTATCTTGAATATTATTATAGATAGAGATAAACTGTAAACAGCAATAATGTTCAACAAAGTAAGATCTACAAATAAGTCAATATGACCAAAATGGTCACTTGACCCCTGAAGGAGTTATTGGCCTTTAAAATCAATTTTTTACAATTTTTAGTAAATTTATGTAATCTTTTAGAAAAATGATCTCCTCTGCAACCTATTAGACAAATTGAACCTAACTTGTCCACAATCATCATTAGGGTATCTAGTTTAAAACATGTGTCCAATGATCCCACCCGCAAACCAAGATGGTCGACATGGCTAAAAATAGTACATAGGTTAAAATGCAGTTTTTGGCTCATATCTCTTAAACCAAACATTTAGAGCAAATCTGACATGGATAAAACTGTTCATTAGATCAAGATCTATCTGCCCTGAAATTTTCAGACCAACCAGGCAACTTGTTGGGTTGCTGCCCCTGAATTGGCTGTTAATTTAAAATATGGAAACAAAATCTTGAATTTGACGTGGCTTGACCCGAGAATTCTCGACTTGATTGCATATGGTATCAATCAAATCTGTTGAGTCTGTTCTTCTTTTAGTTAGAAGTTAAAATGTGAAAACTAAAATAATAAAAATACTGAACTCCGAGGAAAATTCGAACAGAAAGTCCCTAAGCAAATTGCAAAATCAAAAGCTCAAACCCAAAGGATAACAACTGTCATTTTCCTGACTTAGTACAGGCATTTTCTTATGTAGAAAATAGTGATTTCAACAAGTTTTTATAGCTAGCTAAAACTCTCAATTGTATGATATATTGACAACGATGTGTGAACAAAAACAACTAGACGTAATCGGCTAAAATTTCAAAAAATAGGGGTACAGCCCTCAGCATTGCGTTATTAACGGCGGTGACGTTGATTTAATTAACGTTTTAGCGATTTGCGCATTCGAGACCACGTTCACAACATTTGATAAGTTTCTGATTTTATAGAAGATACAAATGAAGCAATACAGAAACAAGTAAAAGAATATCACAACTATAGGTGTAATACCACCATTGATTTTCCGCTATGAGTCTTTGTTAAATTTGCACTTTTAAAAAAAAAATGTGCAGAATTTATCTTTGTTTCAAATAAAGAAATACTTGGCATGAGTCAAATTTTATCCTGTCCAGTACTATAGAAAAAAATTCAATTAACATTTCCTTGCATATAAGAAAATAACCATCACTGGAAGTTAACCAATCAAATTTCTCCCCTTATTTAATCTGTTTACAAGGTTTAGTAACCATGTAACCTCAAGTTTACAAAATATTCTATAGAAATCCCAAATAAAAATATAATGGTGCATTGAAATACCCAAGACATATATGTTTATGATATAGAAATGTTTTACTGCAATAAAATGTAGGATTAATTACATACAACTGTCAAATTCAAGGGAATTTTTTTTCGACCTATTTCTCGTATACAACCGGATGTGACGTACCATAATTTGGTGGGTTACACCTATAGTCAAAAGAACGAATATCTAGACACAATAATGAACAAAGCAGTGTGCACGCATTGTGAACTCGTGTGTTCTGGAAGCAGGAGCAATAAATACTGTACATAGAAAACATAAAATACTTGTGTAAATTTTTGATATTTTTCATACTTTTTACGACATGTTCATAAGCCAAAAAATTAATGATGAATGAATTTTCTAAACTAACTGATACACTTTAAACTACTTTGAAGTTTCAAAACGTAAAGTGATCAACGATTGGTGCTCTTAACCCTATTGCCACTAAAATTAAGAACCATTTTATATTTATATTTATGCATATGTTTGCAAAGGTTTCCACTTAAGAAATTAAATTTGTATAAGGAAGCTGTATTAGTTGGTCAAAATAGGGAAAGCACCAATAAATTTTCTGTAAACCGATTTGTCAAACTTTCCGAACTAGGAATGAAATTTAGTAATGATATTGATTTTTTAACTGAAGCACAACATATAAAAGAAAATCTTTACAAAGCATATTGCACTTACTCAATTTGTCGTTAAATTACACTGTCAAGAAGATCTGGTAGAGAGTGCAACACTACAATTGTGCGCAGTAATCATCTGCTGTACTACCTTAAAGAGAAATATGATGACAACTACTGCGTTTAATTTTGTGTTCCTGTATTTTTGTGTCTTGGGTTGTAAGTATTGATTTTTTCATAGTCCTCCTCATGCTTAACTTTGATACCTCTGATATGTCTTCAATGATTGTGCATGCATTTTAGAGCATTTGAAGTTCTATAAGGGCTTTCTTGTTAAAAAAAAAAGGTAACAGTAGTTACATAAATGAATCAATTTCGTGAAATGACGCTCGAATTTCAAGACAAATTTACTTTTTAGATGATCAATAACGTAATATATATTTATATATATATAATTCAAATAAACTTTACATGAAAATTTTATCGAGTTCATAAAAGCACATTTTATATTCAATTGTTAAATTTCTGCTATGCATAATTTGTGTTGTTGAAAATCAGTTCACAAACACAATTTCATTTACTTTCTTTTAAAAGCCTTCAGCATGTTCTACGTTTATTCGTTGAAAAATGAAATCGGCGACACATCAATGATTTTGAGCAGGAATTTTACAAACCAATCACACCATAGAAATAGTAAGTATGATTTCTTTTTTTAAATATCACAGGAACATATCATGAATATCTTCAAGGTAAACACAATTTAGATAGAATGGAAAAGTCAACCAACTTCAACGAGTTTCATAGAAATATAGTGTCAATTATATGATTCGACAACTTATATATATAAAAAAGAACTGAACATAAAATTGAAACACTCGATTTATTCAGTAGGTAATTTAACACGAGATGGACGGATATTCAAACTCATCAGTCGAAAACAATTACAATGCACTGGCAAAAAGGAAAAACGATCTAAGACAAATAACAGTTTAAAAAATCAGCAAAGACAACAAAAGACTGAATAACACTACCCCAACAAACACTTGGGTGATCTCATGCGGTCCAGAATGCTTTTCCAAATGAGGCATCCATCATGATGCACATGTAAGTACAACCCAAATAAGTCTTACTCGATAGATCACATTCAAGGAAAGGACACTAGATTGTGGTAACGATAAATGGAAATATCCGTCGTCGTCTTTGAAATAGATATTTTTAACTATTAACCAACTCGTGAAGATGGCTGTAAATTTTTTAAAGAGATAATAACTTAACCACTTGGAACTCTTGGTTGCAGGTTAAGTACCAAAACCGTATATGAATTGTTTATAAATTAAACCAACATGTTCCTTTAACTAACTTCTTGGTTTGTTTTCAGGCATTAATGACCTTATTCTTTTTGTTTTTATTTTGTTGTAAATTTTAACTAATGCTTTGAAGCCATGATTTATTAAACAACACAAAAAATTACATGCACCTTTAATTTGCATATGGCCTCGTTATACACTTATATTTACGTGATAGACTTATTATATCTCCAAAATCGTTGTAAATGCTAATTGAAAGGAGTAGGTCCGGTAAGGGCCGATTTTGGCCTCAAATTTCAGGTTCATCGAACGAAAGATTTTGGACACTTCTTAAAAACTTAAGTGTCTATTTAAATTGATTCGATTAGTTAATGTAAAAATTTTCAACTGATTTAGTCATTAAAAACGCTCCGATTCAAGCTTAAATATATTAAATCTATCAAATATGCCAAAAAAACGTCACTTTTCAGCTGGTTTTTGTCAAAAATGAAAGTGGCCGCATCCGTGTTCATCCTCAACATTTATATATGTTATGTATTATCATCAAATACAACTTACATTTCAATATTATGAATGAACACGAATGTGGCCACTTTCATTTTAGACGGAAACCGTCTAAAATTTAATTAAAATGCTCAAATTGTGAAGATTTCAGTAATTTAGCATGACTTAATGATGCTAGTACCCGATATATGTGCATTGTATTGTCAAAAACAGCCCATATTTATATAGCAGAAGCATTCTACTTTCCAGTAAATGGCTAAAACATTACATTTTCATACTTTTGTAAAACGGCTATATTTTGGGGCCAAAAAGGGGTCTTACTGAACCTACTCCTTTGACGGTTTTTTTTTTTAAAGAGTTATAGTAAATAATTATTATTATGTACAAGCACAACGACTTATGGTCTTTTATTTTTAAAACTATTTTAGGACTACTTCCACAGGAAAAACATAAAAGATCCGTTTCATATGATATATTAGCAGTTGATATGAGATATTCCACACAACACATTATATTGAGATATGCAAGAGAGGCTTTTCAACAACATAGTGGACAATCGGCGGTTGCAAAATACATTAAAGAGAAATCAGAAAGAATTTTTGGGAGATATTTTCAATGTGTTGTTGGTAAATCATATACTTATTATGTAAGCCATAACGATCTGTATTATTTCTATTTCAAAATGAATGACTATTACATTTTAGTATTTAGAACTCGTTCATAAAACCTAGTAGTGGTTTTCTTTCTTATTTTAATCTGTAAAAAGTAATCACACAAAACGGTAAAGTTCTTTTTTATTTATTATTCTGTGAACTAATTTCATGCCATAGTTATTGCTCCTTAAAATTTTAATTTTGAAAAGGAAATATCAGGGTTAAAAAACGATTGAAAGATTTGGACTACAAAAGATCCATGAAATTGATCAACACGAAGTTGAACAAAACCATGGATGCTCCTGAAGAGTAAACGTATGGCACCTGTCTAATTAATTAGTTCAGTGATGTCACAATATAAGAAAAAAAAACCGGGATCTTTGCTATCACAAGTGTAACTTTCTTGGTCAGCTGTCACACAAGTATAAGAACAACTGGACTATGCGTCGGGCAATGTTTTCAAACCCTATACGGACACTTTATTCGCTTTTGAATATCAAATAAATCTTTATTTAAGTTGATTGAAGGTTTATATTATTTCTTCATCTACTTAGAATGAAGGTGCTGTAACATTTGCTTCAATGACGAAGTAATGCAATAGTTTAAAATAAGTTGTTTGAGAAAGATCAATTATCTCATCATACATACCAGGATTATTGCTGTGTATGTCAGGCGTACGTTTAGTATCACGTGAAAAAAAGACTATTACTATACAGTCTACAACAAAGTGCAAGTGAAAATGATATAAAAAAAGATACCAAAAGGATGTGCCAACTAAAATGTCAGAGAAACTGCCCACACAATAACAAACTAATAATAAAACAAGAATGTGTCCATAGTACACGGACGCCCCACTCGCACTATCATTTTCTATGTTCAGTGGACCATGAAATTGGGGTCAAAACTTTAATTTGGAATTAAAATTAGAAAGATCATATCATGGGGAACATGTGTATCAAGTTTCAAGTTGATGTAACTTTAACTTCATCAAAAACTACCTTGACCAAAAACTTTAACCTGAAGCGAACGGACGCACAGACGGACGAACGAACGAACGAACGAACGAACGGAGGCACAGACCAGAAAACATAATGCCCCTCTACTATCGTAGGTGGGGCATAAAAAACGGACTTAATTTCAAACAACATTATACAGAGCATTTAATTTAGAAATAAAGATGTGTAAAACGAAATCCACCAGAAACCAGAAAGATGATAAATGTCACGGTAAGGTATTATATGACCATCGTCGTGTTACTCATACAAAATAAATTGATTTATTATATGAAGAAATAAGGCATAGCACAATAGAAAATTAATAAACTCATCATAGATACCTTGATTTATATTTTGTATTTTCGTCTACAATAGTTTACTCTCGTTTTACAATAAAACACCAACTTCGCAGACCATCGCGTATGTAAGTTTTCTAACACTAAAATCGACAGAAGTAGAGGTCATGGAATTAACAAAACACGTTTTCAAGGGCAATACAAACTCAAAAATATGTCCTTCTTTGGTTTGGTATTAACATACAAAATGGAAAATGAACATATATTTCATACTGGATACCTTACCATAAAACAACAAAAGGATTTATCGTTAGGTCGCCATGATGATCTACTAAATGTCTTTCTAAAGGTCTTGCTGTCAATCTATATACAGTAAAAAAAAAAAAAAAAAAAAAAAAAAAAAAAAAAAAAAAAAAAAAAAAAAAAAAAACTCCGAACAGAAAGTACATTGATAAAAGATAAAAACAAAAGCTCAAACACATCAAACGAATAGAAAAAAACCGTGTCCAATTCCTTAATTGGTACATAATTTCCATATTTATGATGATTTAATTTGTCATTGCTTTAAGAACTAATATAACCGCCGCTCATCTCAAAATACGCAGAGAAAGACGTATTTATGTTCTTTAATTTCTAGTTCTGGAAGTTATATTATGGAACTCAATCCAAAAAATTTCGTTTGTTAATGGTAAGAACATCATCAATATATCCCGAATGTTAAGTTCAATAATCTTTCGATAAAAATGTAAAATATTGCCTCAAGAAATATTGTGAAGATGTATATCCTAAATCAGATGCTGATTTGTAAAAATTCTTAGATCTACTGCTTAGAAGCAAGATGTAGGTAACATTACTGAGCTTAATAAACGTTATCAAAAAGACCAAGGAGTAACTTCCACAGTAAAACTTCCAGATGTAGTTTCAACATTGTTGTATTTTGTAGTCTTTATGTGTGTATGTGTGTGTGTGTGTGGAGGGGTGTCAACAATTGTAAAGTTTTCTGCTTTGATCAGTTGAATATGAATTACTTGTGATAGATTGGTTAATTATATAATTTACAATGTTGCTGTCAATAAGATTGTCTATATCTGAATTTGCTGCTGACTTTCAAGCCCTATATCTGTGTGTTAACATTTTTTTCTCTTTAAGGTGGTACCCAACACCTTGACTAAAATTATTTGGCTCCTTTAATTTTCATAAAATTTTGACAAATATTTACTTTGACCCTTTGAAAAAAATATAAAAATTTCAGAAAATTTTAACCAATCACTTTCTCGGAAAAAAAATGGTTGGATAGATAGCAGTTTGACAAACACTAATTTTGATCATTGAGAAGCTTAATAGTTCCTTAACAATACAACGTGATTAAAACGTTTAGCTGATTTTACGGAGTTATCTTCCTGTAGTGTTAGGTACCACTTAAAGACAACTTTTAGCTACTTCTTTACAAGCAGAACCAAATACAATGAAAGTCCCAACTATGTACTGGCTTCCGAAGCTACACAAAAAAACTTACAAATATAGATTTATTTCATCTTCAAGCCATTGTTCCACTACTAAATTGTCTATTCTACTTACTAGTGCACTTGGTACAATAAAAAACCTGATAATAAATTGTTCAAATAAGGCCTTTGAAAATACTTGTCTTATTATATTGCTCCTCAAATGCAAATGTATACTTCAATTAGTATTGAAATGTAAAAGAGGGACTAAAGATACCAGATGGAGAGTCAAACTCATAAATTGAAAATAAACTGACAATGCCATGGCTAAAAATAAAAAGACAAACAGACAATTAAAAGTACAGAAAACACAACATAGAAAACTAAAGACTAATCAACACAGACCCCACCAAAAAATGGGGTTGATCTTAGGTGCTCCGGAAGGGTAAGCAGAGCCTGGTCTACATGTGGCACCCGTCATGTTGCTTATGTTATTACAAATCCGGTAAATAGTCTATTTTCGGTAGGTCACATTCATGAAAAGGGAAGGGTATTGTAGTAACGACATAAGAAACATATCCGATATCATTTGTGAAACGGTTATTCCGTAACGGTCAACCGACTCGTGATGCTGCGTCCGTAAAATTTACGAAGGGATGATTTCAACGTCACCATTTGGAACTCTTGGTTTAATAGCTTCCTTGTGAGCAGCAACCCACTATCAAGAAAATCATGATAAGAAATACAAGCCCGGGAATATCGTATACATATATACTCCGTATACAGGCGCTGCTACATAGAAATGGAAAGTTCACTATTAATTAACAGTATCTGTAGTATCCATTATCTCCAGTTCGATGGAAAAGATTCGTTCAACATAGTCACCAAATTTTGTATTATTTAGTGAGAGAACATCATCTATATAGCGGAAGGTAAAGTTGAAGGATACTGCTAACTTCTTATCTTTCTTCCTCAGAAGTTTCTGTATGAAGTCAGCCACATAATAATAAAGAAACAAGTCGCCAAGAAGAGGGGCACATTCGGTTCCCAATGGAATTCCGACAGTCTGTTGAAAAATATGTCCTCCAAACGTAACAAATATGTTGTTAATCAAGAAATTAAGCATCTTGATAATGTCAGTTTCAGAAATTTTTTTGTTTGAATCGGAGTGATTCTTTACAAAGTAGGATTTATCCTTCCCCAAGACAAAACACTTGTATCTACGGTCGCTATTTTTTTTTTAATGAAAGGAAGTAATACCAACTCTTTCAATTTGTCTTTTAGTTTGAAATGAAGAATACTTGTGTATAGTGTAGAAAAGTCAAATGTTTTAATACTATGGCAAGATGAGAGAGTCTTAGATTGTATGTACTCTAAAATATCTTTGGATTTTTTTAGTATCCACATCTGATTCACGCCACCTCTAGACTAGACATTTTCAAAATAATTTTGGAGCCCGGCTTTGATTGCTGATAAAATAGATGTTAATAATTTAGAAAGAGGTTTCGTAGGGCACTTGGAAGACCCAGCATTATACCGTTGTTTGTAAGGACACTTATGCAGTTTAGGTATCCAACACAGTGATGGAAGATTCAGTTCTTCATCTTTGGTTGAAATTCCAAAAGGAACATAGAACAGACCTATGATCATCCAGGATTTCCTCTTTGGTAAGTGTCGTGAGGGTAAATGTTGAGTTTCCAAGTGAATTGTCAATACCTATAACGTTTATCAAGCAGATAGGTAATGATATTTACACACAAAAACGAAGTTGTTTGGGGTTGATCTGCGGAGACAACAACATATTTGTCATGGAGGTAGGACAAGTGTTTTGCAACATTAGGGTCTTTAAAAATTGCCGAAGCGTGGGTATTGATAGACCCATTTAGTTTCTTAATTCGGATTTGTATCAACGACCTCACAGCATTAATCCATTCGGAAAAAGAATCTACGTCTTCTTTCTCGCGTTTAACCCATTGCCTGGCATAGTCCTCGACTGAATCCATCAGTATTTTGAAGTTGTATTTCCTATTGATGGATTTAGGATCACAATATTTCGGTCCTTTGGATAACAAATTTCGCAGTGGAGTGTAATTGATAATGTTGAGGTCTCCGGTAATAACGTGGCCAGCCGGATTATATGTAAATTGGGAACTAACAAAGGTGCAATCAGGAGGTTTAGACTTGAAGTCGTCAATGTTGAGATCCTGTAAAATGTGTTTGTAATTGAAAATTTTAGTTGCAATTGGTTTGGTATAGGTATAAGAAATTATTAGTACAGACTGACCTTTAATTAAGGAGGTATTTTCGACTGTCAAAACTAAATTATGATGAAGGATGTTGCCTAAGTTAACGCCATTCAGACCTTTGTTGGCAAAAGTAAGTTTAAGAAAAGATCTGTTCTCTTTTTCATTTTTTCCAATGCTAACTGGTTTGAAAAGTCTGTGGCTTGCAATATCCGAAATTATAGCTGTAAGTTTGTTTTGGTTTGAATGAGTGGTTTCCACAGAGAATGAAGTTTTCAAAGGAGTAATGAATAGAGTTTCGTGTGAATGTGATGAATACCTAACGGCTTTTGTATAAATGGCAGTAAGTCATTAATAGAGAAAACTTGCAAAGTAGGTGATGTATAATGACGATGACCATGACTGCGTCTACGTCGAGGAGTAGAGTTGCAAATAATCATCACATTCACCGAGCTACAGGAAGAACTAGATAGAATACCTATACCATCAATTTTGTCATTGCAACCATATGGTGTCGCAATTCCAATTGTCGATTCCAGTAGTCCTCATTTTGTCTACAGAGAGGCGTTGCCAGTTGAGGATTGTTAGTCTTGTGGTATAATAGTAATAGTTTCATTATCAAGAATGATTTTTAGCGGTATAAGTAAACCAAACAGAGAAACAAGGACAACAAAGACTGTCAACATACGGTCTTCTCGATTGACAAATATACGAACGATACTGGTATGTCAAACACCTCAACTCAAATGAAGTGGATACCATAATTATATATTTGGCCTTGTGTTTGTTTCAGAATGTTAACCTTTAGATTAAATAGAAAAACAATGAATCTTACACAATAAATCTTGGTTTACGTGGTTTTATTTTCTCATTTTATGTAGAAGATGTTATACTTATCATTACCATAAGTGTCTTCAAAGTGTTCTGAATTGTATCTCATTTGATCTTCAAGTAAGAAGAAATACAAACAAAAATATCTTTTATAAACATTTCAAAGCAGTGTAATCATTTGTTAAGTCTAGCGTACCTTTGGTAAATTACAGCAGATGCATTACCTCTTTCAAAGAACACATGCAACCATTTATTTAACAGTTTATTAGAATCAATATTTGAATATGTAAACATTGACTAGTGCATGTATAACAAAGACTCTCATATAATGTGTACACAAACTTGTATAAAACTGAAATATGTCGAAGAGTAATTTAAAATCAGTGTAAGTACCAACAAATAAATTTACGCTCGCTCATAATTTGACACCAACATCATACGTACTGCTCAGTTTGGTTACACACAAGTATCTATGTAAATTCGGTACTACATATTCCTAGCCTAAAGAATATTGTTCAAAAGTCTTAAGGTGATATTTTTAGCATTGTGTATTACGATGTATAAAAAACTTATTAGATAACGTGTTATTTCATGCCTGATAAAGCGATTAAAGCATTAAAGAAGATTAAAGAACGAATAGACTTATGAACAAACTCCGAAAAAAAAATTTAAGGAAAGTCCATAAGCAAAATCAAACGCTCAAACACATAAACCAAATGGATAACAACTGTCATATTCCTGACTTTGTACATGCCTTTTTTTAGGAGGCAAATGTTGGATCAAACCTGGTTTTATAGCTAGCTAAACCTCTATTTTTTTACCTTCTACTAGCAGCGTAAATGTCTTCAGGTATAAATGTATCTAATTTCAAAATATTCAAAAACATTTCCATACGCTGCCTTATGTTCGGTTGCAAATATTATAGATATCATTCATACAAATTGTTGTGTGAGGCAGACACATTGTTTTAGTGATATACAAGTTTTATATGATAGATTCTGAAATAAACAATGATTGAATATTGCTATTAAACCCCACTTTTATTACTATTGGCTTTTTCATGGGTATTAGTTTTTATTAGTAGATGAAACCGGAAAGCTTATATTAGTCAATAAAAATTGCAGTCGAAAGCACAAGCCACGTGCGGGGTTAAAAATCTGAAATAAGTAATGACGCAATAATTTTACTATCGAAATTCAGTTTTATGGTAATAAAAACATTTTTGAAGGATTTTTTTTTATACACTAATTTATAGCTATATAGGTTACTGTTTCAACTTGTATAGGTTTTATTTCTTATCAATGTTGTGATAAGAAACCGAAAATTTCCATGGTCTTTGTTCTAGGAATTATGTTTTTGATTACAGGCAGTCAAGGTCACCATGGTCATGGCATGATGAGGGTCGATACTAATTATTATTGGCCACAAATATTTTAATTTACCAATGATGATAAAAAGTTAAATCACAAAAATACCGAACTCCGAGGTAAATTCAAACAGAAAGTCCCTAATCAAAGGGCAAAATCAAAAGCACAAACGCATCAAACGAATGGACAGCAACTGTCATATTCATATACAGGCATTTTATTATGCAGTTGTATTGACAACGATGCGTGAATAAAATAAACAGACAAAATTGGCAAAAATGTCAAAATAGGGGTACAGCAGTCAACACCGTGTAACAATCTTAATCACAACAAGAACAAACAAATATTTAACAAAGAAGCACAAAAAAAGCATATTTCACATTAAACAACCTTGTTCATTGCTTACTTATTTGTATTTTATATATGTATGCCAAATCAACCAATAAAGGTTGCATTTCTGTAAATATCGACAATGCAATTTCTCATAGGAACTCCTTTTACGGCTAAAACTGTACCACTTTTACTATGAAGTTTTGAAAAAAATATATCCTAGAACGGAAGCCGTAAAGGGACACACAAAAAATAGAAACTATTTTTCTTAAATTCGAAATCACGATAAAAAATATATCGTTATCTCGATAAAACGAAATTGTATTATCGAGATCTCGGATTATTATATCGTTAACTCGATTTATTATATCGAGATCTCGGATAATGATATCGTTATCTTGATTTATTATATCGTTACCTCGATTTATTATATCGAGATCTCGGATTATTATATCGTTGTCGATGTTAAATATATCGAAATCTCGTTAAAAAAAATCTTAATTCGATAAAAATATATCTTAATTCGATAAAAATATATCTTAATTCGATAAAACGAAACCTCCTCTATTTCTGAACTCGTCATTTTGATGTAACTAACAAATATTCAAATAATACCAGAAAAAAAAATTAAAAACACTCTTTAAATGTTTAACTTAATTCATTCATTTATTTAGTCTAGGAGAATAAACTAGTGGATTTCCTTAACTATTTTTAACATGTAATCCTATAGGTTGTTTTATTATTCGTCAAAAATTATGCTTCAGTTATATTTAATACTTTATTTAGTATATACAAAGATTTGCAGACAATCAACTGCTCTTGTTTAATTTATCCAATTATTGTAGCACACAAATAAACTCATTATAGATACCATGATTAAATTTTATATCTATAGACATAGTTTTATTGCCATCATTATGGCTATGGTAGTCATATATGTCAGTGCAATTTTGTAAAATTGACCAATTTGCATAGGTTTTATATGTTAATATTTTGTATTATTATACATTCATATGGTTAACCATCATTATGGTAATAATTCAGATATACATAGTGCACTTTTGTATTTATGTATCAGATTACATTGGTTTTATTTATATACTGTTTTACATGTACCATAGAACTACTAATCCACCAAGAGGGCGAAAACGAGTCGGAAACAATGGTCTAACTACACCAACAGCTTATATGATGAACCGTGCAAGTACAACAGCACAGCCAACAGCGGATGGAATAGCTGCAGCAATGATCACTCAGTTAAGGGTAGCTGGTTTACACTTGACCGACAGCAGTGGAGTCCGAATATCATATGACAGATTGTCAAGTGTGTGTGTGATACGCTCTAGTGCAACACAGGAAGTGGTCACCGGCACTGATTATCCAACAGAGAGTCAGCATACATTGCCGTCGTCATCCTCAAATACCTACCACTGCTCATTGGTACCCCATGTGACGTCAGATCTATCAGTTGCAGGATACTTCACAGTCCGTGAGTCATACCACATCTTCTTTTTTTATATTACCAACACAAGAAACCAATCATTAGGTATTGACAACTCTGTTACAGTCAGTTTCTACGAACTAAGAATTACATACCCTTGGGTTTAAATTTCTGCGAAAAAATAAAAAAAAAATATAATGTCTGATAGTTATTTGGATTTTGTCACCCTTTCTCCAAATTTGATGAAGATTAAGACGATGAAGTTCTTTTTAGTTCGAAAGCAGTTAAATTTCTACCTATGCAAAACCCAATGTAAATTAATATTTATAAATCTATATATTATGTTAACCATCCAGAACATGTTCTAAGTCTAATCAAATATTCATATGATGTTAGGACAATGTTAGAGCAATTTAGGTTAAACATAGTAAAATCATATGATGAAACATTGAGAAAGGTATGCAGAGTTATGAAATTTGATGGGTAGTTGTAAATAATGATCTTTAGCACACTGCCTTTTATGATAATTTAAATCATGCAAATACCAAATATGCATCAAATAATCAATCCAATAAACAAATGGAGGTCCTCCTTTACAATGACGGGTTCAGCAACAAAGCAGTCAATTCCAACTTTGTTACTGCTAGACTCACTGTCAAACAGGTGGCTGCTCAAGTGACAACGACAAACATAAGCACCAATGTGTGAAACATAATAAAACATGCCACAGTCTTATGTAAAGAGTGGCTTACAACCCACAAGTCTACCAATACCAATAAAAGTAAATGAATGAAACATTTTCGTCAAAGGATATGACAGAGCAAGGAAATTCAACTTAATTCAGGATTTTAGAATAGATAATTTCAAGTAAATACTAACAAGTGTTCTGAAGCAATTAACACATTTTAACTGTATGAAAAACTTAATTACCTACAACATGCATAACACTATATGTCATTGAGGTTGATTCTAGGGCTATGGTAGCTCGATCACCAAAGGATAAAATAGCCAAAAAAAAAAGTTATTCATCGAGAATTGCATTCTCTTTTAGATTTATTAAATTTTGCCTGTAGTGTCGTAGTTCCATGCCTGAGAAGGTTATTTGAAGAACAATGGGCCATACACATCCCAATTATGGAATAACACTTTTCAGAAGCGGGAGCCGATTTGAGGGCATGGTTTGATTTTATGTCTTATTACAATGGAAATTTATTTTATATTTTTATTTAAAAAAATGAGATCCTCCGAATCAGACGCAGCTGGAGAACATGGGGATATGCTGCTAGTTTTGGCGGTACTTGGTTTGTGGGAGAATGGCCTCTAAATATGCTTCAATTACACTAATATTATCAATATAACTTCGTCATTTGAATTAAATTAGTCCGCAGACATCGCTAAAGTTTTATATTCATTTTAAAGCAAATATTATTGAGGGTTAGGCAAATGCAATTTGTTGTCTGGCTTTTCTTTTAAGAAAGCCCAACATATAACTCCTTAGTTAACATGGATAAATCTAGCTCCAGTTTCAGTGCAATAGCATCTTTTGAATTTATGACGAGAAAATTATTGCAGGCTTCACTATCATCTACAACAAGGGCATCTTTTAATATAATGTAGAAAGCACAAGATCAATTTTGTAAGGAACGCTTACCTTTATCACATGCTTATCTATCTACGCACTAGTTGTGGCATCACTAAAGATTTACATTCATTTTAAAGCAAATATTATTGAGGGTTAGGCAAATGTAGTTTGCGATTTGTTTATCTGGCTTTTCTTTTAAGAAAGCCCAACATATAGCTCCTTAGTTAACATGAATAAATCTAGCTCCAGTTTCAGTACTGCAATAGCATCTTTTGATTTATGACGAGAAAATTATTGCAGGCTTCACTATCATCTACAACAAGGGTATCTTTTAATATGATGTAGAAAGCATAAGATCAATTTTGTAAGGAACGCTCCCCTTTATCACATGCTTATCTATCTACGCACATGATGGTATCTCATTTTATGAGTTTTCTGTTCTTGCAAAATTATAAACTGTCTACAGTAGTAATAAAAAAAAATTACCAAGTGTAAACAAAATTTGAGGAGTTCCTGTGACAGTAAAATGCCCTTTACAAAAGAGATATTATCAAAATTATTGTTGAACGTTTCCCCTGTTAAACGGGGTCAGTTAAACCAGTTCTAATTAAAAGCTATGATATCCTTGGCATTTCATTGTTTGAAATACATCTGCAAATGATCCGGTAACTTGTTTGTCGCAAACCTGCAACAGATCTTCTGTAAATTTGCAGCAAACTTTTCAGTTCTATAAAAGATGCGAGGAAAAGCTCAGTCATGAGGCACATCGATCTGGACGATAACATTGTAAAACTACCGATTTTATATAAACTTAAAAATGACGGATAACAGTTTTAATCACAGATCTTCAATGTCTGATGGATCGTTCTATTTTGTATAAGGGAAGTCATGATTGACTTATTATATGCTGAAAATTTAGTCTAAATGACTAAATGAAATTTTAAATTAACACAAATAATAACTAACAAGAATCGACAAAACAATAATAGATTATCTTCCTTAGAAAACAAAACCAAAACAAAGGATGTCTCATTTTCCCACTCTTTTGGGGCTACTACAGTTAACTTCTAGTATTTTTTGAAACAACAATATTCTATGAGAATAATAATCATAAATCATCGAGAAGCAACTTGGATAAATTAATTTTTCAGTAACCTTAAATGTTTCCTAAAAATCACATCTGGTCGGGTTTTTTTTACTCTGCCAGAATCTGTCGAATGAAATTTCAGATTTTCCTACAATTCATCCACAACGACCCTTTATGGAGACAGATTGTTTTTACTTGATTTTTCAAAACCTTTCTTCAAGAACATTTGGTACTCCTTTATATGACCTTTCGAAACATTTATGACCTTATTCAAAAAATCTATACAGACATTTATTCAATCTAATCAAACAATGGATCCAATAATTTATTAAAACTATCGTGCATACGTTTTAACATTTATCACAGATATTTTAATAAAAACAATGTATATAAATATAAATGATGCAATTATCCTACTTTCCATGCAATCAATCATAAATTGTTTTTAACACCAGTAACTAAGGAAACATGATTTTTACAGTAAACATGTAAACGTAAGGAAAATAGCAGCAGGTCTGCTGTAAATTTGCAGAAAACATTTCAGTTCTGTAAGAGATGCGAGGAAAAGCTCAGTCATGAGGCACATCTGGACGATAACATTGTAAAACTACCGATTTTATATAAACTTAAAAATGACGGATAACAGTTTAAAGGTGGTACCTAACACTACAGGGAGATAACTCTGTAATATCAGCTAAACGTTTTAATTACGTTGCGTTTTGAAGGCAATATAAAGCTTCTCAATGATCAAAATTAGTGTTTGTCAAACTGCTATATAACCAGTGTAATTTTTCTGATAAAACGCTTGGTTCATTTTTTTTGAATTTTTTATATTTTTGTTAAAGGGTCAAAGTAAATACTTTGTCAAAATTTTATGAAAATTAAACAAGCCAAATTAATTTTAGTGAAAGTGTTGGGTACCACCTTAATCACAGATCTTCAATGTCTGATAGATCGTTCTATTTTGTATAAGGGAAGTCATGATTGACTTATTATATGCTGAAAATTTAGTCTAAATGACTAAATGAAATTTTAAATTAACACAAATAATAACTATCAAGAATCAACAAAACAATAATAATTATCTTCCTTAGAAAACAAAACCAAAACAAAGGATGTCTCATTTTCCCACTCTTTTGGGGCTATTACAGCTAACTTCTAGCATTTTTTGAAACAACAATATTCTATGAGAATAATAATCATAAATCATCGAGAAGCAACTTGGATAAATTAATTTTTCAGTAACCTTAAATGTTTCCTAAAAATCACATCTGGTCGGTTTTTTTTTACTCTGCCAGAATCTGTCGAATGAAATTTCAGATTTTCCTACAATTCATCCACAACGACCCTTTATGGAGACAGATTGTTTTTACTTGATTTTTCAAAACCTTTCTTCAAGAACATTTGGTACTCCTTTATATGACCTTTCGAAACATTTATGACCTTATTCAAAAAATCTATACAGACATTTATTCAATCTAATCAAACAATGGATCCAATAATTTATTAAAACTATCGTGCATACGTTTTAACATTTATCACAGATATTTTAATAAAAAAAAATGTATATAAATATAAATGATGCAATTATCCTACTTTCCATGCAATCAATCATAAATTGTTTTTAACACCAGTAACTAAGGAAACATGATTTTTACAGTAAACATGTAAACGTAAGAAAAATAGCAGCAGGTCTGTTGTAAAGGAGTATGTTCGGTAAGGTCCTAAAATGGCCCCGCTTTTTAGCGTAAATTTCAAATTCGGAATTATTGACCAATATCACAATAAATTATAGCTAATACAGTGACTAGAAAGGAAATGAGCCATTTTGTTGAAAACTTTACTTTTCTGCGTTTCATTATGACGTCACAAGTTGTACTCATATTGATTTTTCACAAAAAAATCAATGAAAATGGGTAAATTTCCATAGATAATTAGACAGGAAACATAGAGCGCATACGTCGACAACAAAGATCTTTTAAAATAATGTTTGTGAAGACATTTCAGATGTCTTATTTGAATATTAAGTTTGTCGACGCCTGCGCTCTATGTTTCCTGGTCCTTAATTTGGTTGAAATCATGCTGATTTTGTCAAATTTCACCAAAATCCCTTATCTTGACCTTTTTGGGATGTAAAAATCAACGTGTTAGAATTAAACTTTGACAAAATCAGTTCTGTTTAACTTTCTCACATGTCTTTAAGACAACTTAAAACATTTATTATCCTGTAACTATGAACTTTATAATTGGGGCCAAATATGGCCCTTACCGAACTTACTCCTTTGCAGAAAACATTTCAGTTCTGTAAGAGATGTGAGGAAAAGCTCAGTAGCGAGACATATCGTGAAAATTATTTTGTAAAACGAGCGATTATATATAAATATACCTTGCAGCAAAAAAAAAACGTCATTAAGTGTTGTAAATAATAAATCCTTCGACTGAATAAAACAAAAAATTAAAAGGACGGATAACAGTTTTCATGGCATATCTTCAATTTCTGATGGATCTTGAATTATTATATGTTGAAAATTGAGGTCAACTGATTACAATTGATATAGAATAAATGCCAAATATTGTTGATATTAGAATATTTAAATAATTAGCTTTTAAAAAGTAATGTTTCGCTGTATCTTACCTAACATATAATAGAATGACTAAATATGCGAAAATAGAATGAAATTAAAAATTAACACACATTATAAGAAAAAAAAAATCAGCAAAACAATAAAAAATTATTTCCCTTAGAAAGCAAAACCAAGACAAAGGATATCTCATATTTCCACTTTTTGCTGGGGATATGACAGCTAAATTCAAGCTTTTTTAAAACAACAATATTCTATGAGAATAATAATCATAAATCATCGAGAAGCAACTTGGATAAATTCAGTTTTCAGTAACCGCAAAATACTTTCCATTAAATCACATCTGGTCAGTGCTTTCAACTCTGTTAGAATCTATCGAATGAATTTTAGAATGTCCCAGGATTCATCCACAACGATTCTTTATTGAAAAAAAGATTTTTTTCCCCGTAATTTTTCAAAACCTTTCTTCAAGAACATTTGGTACTCCTTTATGTTCCTTCTCGAAACATTTATGACCTTATTCAAAAAATCTATACATACATTTATTCAATCTAATTGAACAATAAATACAATAACTTATTTAAACTATGGTGCATACTTTTTTACGTTTAAACATTTGAACATTGTAAAACTAGCGATGTTATATAAGAGGGGGCGGACCGTCCTGCAAACTTGAAAAATTAATGTATAGGATGATAATTTTAAAAGAAATCGATCAAATGACATGTTTTTTATGGCTCGTCCCCGTCTTGTCCTTTCACAATATAGAAGTGTTGTTACTTCTGCTTCCAGAACCTCTATTACTTTTTCACTGACTGCTAAGCTGTCTGTTTGCATAGAATTAATAACTCTGATGGACGCCGTTTCCAGATGATTGGTATGCCCCATTTATTATACCCCATTAATGGGCATTATGTTTTCTGTTCTGTGCGTCCGTACGTCCGTCCATCCGTTCGTCAATTCGTTCGTCCGAATGCAATATTTTTCTAATATAACTGCGATAGTTTTCTAATATAAAATGAATACGATAACACGTCACAATCATGTCAAGAAAAACACAAACATAATTGACAAACATAGTTCATGACCGGTTAAATGTTTGAGGCCCAATATCATTAAAATTTAGTACATGTAACAAAATTAAAGATTACATGAACTAATAGTTTTGAAAATGTTGCTTGACCCTATTGAAAGTTGACGGTGTAAACAACCTGCTTAGTCCATTGTTTTCGATCATAAGATTTTACCGACAAATTTTATTTGAATTAATCATACAATTGCGGAATTCAAATGCGATCAAAGTAAATAGTCAACCGACCTATTAGATTCTAATATAGGTCACACTGACAGTACTTAAAACTTAAAAATGAGAAGAAATTAGCTTCTATCTCTTGAATAAAGATTTTAATACTGAAATACTTCATAAAAATGCATTTGGAATGTCTAAAAATAAACAGAAATGACCTTCACAAACACACAAAATTGCTATAAATAATTGTCACATGATCTCTCATACAAAGGCTTATCAGTTTATTTCAATAGTTTTTTACGCAGAGCTATGGGACTCTGGGTTCGACGCATTGCAGGTGTTGATGTCAACCTATCAGAATATTTCATTGGTGTACGATTTGGACTTGTTCTTCGTCTTGGTTGTGATCTGTAACTTCCACGGAATTCCAAGGATTCGTCTTGTTTCCTGGGTTCTGTCTCCATGATGAGTGGATCGAGAGACTGGTCCCTTGTTACATTTGATAATGAAGAGTCCAGTATGGATTGGATATCACAGATTTCATCCCCCGTACGGGCACTACGGGAAATATAGAGCTGACGTTTCTTCATCTCTGTGGACAGTTGGTCTTTCAATATGGCAATCTAAAATTTACATTTAGCCCATTAGTATTATTTAGAGTGCAACAACAAAATGCTTAACACTTAATACAGTAAATGAAAGTCTTAATATACAGGAAAACTAATTGAATAACCAAAAAATTGAAAGAAAAAAAATAACTTACATTGATGATTATATTATGTTACATTAAAAAAAAGAAAAAAAGTTGATTTCTTTTCTTGAAATTTTATACCATCTTATTGCATTTCTTGAATGATAATGCCTTTATGTTTCTCAACAGCTAGTAAAATGTAGTTAAGTGTATAAAAAATTGACTGTATTTTTATCCTAGGTTCGGATAGGGATTAAATATTTTTCGCAAATGACCCTTTTCCATTTATAAAAACAAGTTCATACTGTTTCTTCAAGACCCTTGATTTTAGTTCTATTTGATCTTTCTCTTGTTTCTAGCATTCTTTCAGCTTGCATCTGAGCTGTTCGGAGTCTCTCCGTCTCCATCTCTGTGTCAGCTCTATGTCTTGTGGTAACATCAATCAACCTAAAATGGATAATTTGTTTCTTTGTATTTATCATCACATATTTTGGATAAAATGCCATTCAATTTTCTGTATAAACCATGTCTCCATGTTTTGGTTACAAATGCATGTAATGGAAACATATACTTAATTCACTGCTATTTTTTCCAAATAGGTTACGGGTTAAGATAAAGATTTGTTTTTCAATTATAAAATGAAAATTTCTTTCTACAACAAAAGAAGTTTACTTTCACTCCTCACAGATTATTTTTTTTTTAAATGCAAGTGCCTTTGCCTATTCATCAATACATTAACTGCTAAAAAAAATTTGCTGTGAATTGGCTAACCGTGAACTTTAAGATATAAGACGTATGCCTTACCTCTGAGCGTGTTGTTGCTCAGCCTCTGCTAACTGAGCCTGGAGCTGTTGTACTTGTTTATTGAGATCACAGTTATCTTCATCAAGACGAGCCAATGATCTATCTAAAGATCCCTTTTCCATCAATGAAGTGTTATGGATCTCTTCTGTCTTCAGTTTTTCACGTTCAACCTTAAAAAAAAAACCCACCAAGTTATCAAAATTAAAAATTCTGCAAAAGACACAAAATATATTTAACAAAAATTAAGAAAATTCACTAATATTATATAAAAAATAAATGGTGAATGTATCCATAGGAAACATATGATGTCCCTGCTTGCATACAACTTTATAAAGGGACATAACTCAAGAACGGTAACAGTGAAGTACGACCGTACTGATGTACAGAGGGACAAACTTAATGTCCTGTCTGCTGTGGAAGGGGCATAAAAGTTCAACAGAGCAATTATATAATGTAAGTTAAGGCTATAAAGGTAACACAATGGCAAAAACTGTAAAACAGTCAGACATAAGTATTTATACTTAGGTGTATTAGCAGACATCTATAATGCATTAACCAATTCATAAACCATTAGTTCAAGTAAATATTTTTCCCCCAAGAGCAGATTTATCTTTTTCCTTGCTATATTACTGACCTTATCTAAAGTTTTCCTGAGAGTTGATTTATATTTCTCCTTGTTATCTGACCGACTTTATCTAAAGTTTATCTGAGACCAGATTTATCTTTCTCCTTGCTACTAGTGTATTACTAACCTTATCTTAAGTTTGCTGAGAGCAAATTTTTCTTTCGCCATGCTATTTTACCAACCTTATCTAAAGTTTACTTAAGGGCAGATTTATCTTTCTCTTTTATATATTACTGACCTCATCTAAAGTTTATCTAGGAGCAGATTTACCTTTCTCCTTAATAGATAACTGATCTTATCTAAGGTTTTTCTAAGAGCAGATATATCTTTCTTCTTGCTATATTACTGACCTTATCTTAAGTTTTTCTGAGAGTAGATATATATCTTTTTCTTTGTTATCAGACTGACCTTATCTAAAGTTTATCTGAGAGTAGATTTATCTTTCTCCATGCTATATAACTGACCTTATCTAAAGTTTATCTGAGAGCAGATTTATCTTTGTCCTTGCTTTTAGTGTAATTACTGACCGTATCATAAGTTTCCTAGAAGCAAATTTATCTTTCTCCTTTCTCTTACACAGATAAAATAAGGGGAGAAATTTGATTGGTTAACTTCCAGTGATGGTTATTTTCTTATATGCAATGAAATGTTATGTGAATTTTTTTCTATAGTACTGGACAGGATAAAACTTTACTTATGCCAAGTATTTCTATATTTGAAACAAAGATAAATTCGACACATTTTTTTGAAAAGTGCAAATTTAACAAAGACTATTAGAGGAAAATCAATGGTGGTATTACACCTATTATGGGAAGCTGTTCATTCACCTTTGACCTTGTGAGTAATCTCATGTGTTAAAATTTCTTGTTATTTAAGTGAAATATTACAAAAAATGAAATATTCTGAGTGGATTGAGTCTTCAAAACACATTTTATGAGTTCATTTTTAGAAGAAATAGGACTATTCCATGAATATTAAGTTTTTTTTGTGTTTTTTTTTTTTGGGGGGGGGAGGTAGCTTTTTCTCCTTATTTTTTATATTCTGCTATGATAGAACATTTTCCTTTTTATTGAAACCGCCTTGGAGACAGTAAAATTGTATATGGATTGTTCATTCTGCTAAAATACTTCAATTACTCATTTCTGATAACATTTCTATCATAAATGAGTGAAAGTTACCCCATTATTTTTACTCATTGGCCTGAAAAGTTGAAATTTTGAGGAAATTCGAGTTATAAATTGACCAAAAGAGACCTTATAAAGAAGACAAAGAGGTCCATTAGTGGTATTTATCTTCCTTAAATCATCTTGAATATCATATTCAACTGTTTGTAGGCAGATAAGATTAATATTTGATCATTTATTAATCCACACTATATTCTATCTTGATGCGGCTTGGTTTGGCTTTGTCGAAGAAATTTTGCTCGAATCGTTGTAGATTTCGTCTTTCATTATACTAGATTTTTTTCAAACTATTGAACTGATAATGACAAAACTTGACAGAAATGCTTGAAATAACCAGTATTACAAAGGAAAAAAGTCACATTCAGTTTATTAAACAATAATGTCTTCTTTATGGGAAACTGTACATTCACCTTTGACCTTGTGAGTAATCTCATGTGTTAAAATTTCTTGTTATTTAAGTGAAATATTACAAAAAATGAAATATTCTGAGTGTATTGAGTCTCTAAAACGCATTTTATGAGTTAATTTTTACTAGAAATAGGACTATTCCATGTATATTCAGTTTTTTTTGTGTTTTTTTGGGGGGTTTGAGGGGGCGGGGGTTGCTTTTCTCCTTATTTCTTATATTCTGCCATGATAGAACATTTTCCTAGGAAATATTTAAATAAATATATATTTATAAGTTAATGAAATTATTTTTAATGCTGTAACGACAAATAATTCACTAAAAGAGAAGCCTTTTATAATGTTTATGTCCCTCTCTGGAACGCGCCGTAAATTTAATTTTGACGTAAGGACTAATAGGGGAAAATCAATGGTGGTATTTTCCTGAGAGTTGATTTATATTTCTCCTTGTTATCTGACTGACTTTATCTTTAAATTACTTGAGGGTAGATTTATCTTTCTCGAGATCCTTGCTATTTTACTGACCTTATCTAAAGTTTTTCTAAGAGTTGATTTATATTTCTCCTTGCAATCTGACCGACCTTATTTAAGGTTTACTTGAGGGCATATTTATCTATCTTATAATATTGTAATATTACTGTCTTAATCTCAAGCTTGCCTGAGAGCAGATTTATCTTTCTCCTTGCTATATTACTGACCTTATCTAAAGTTTTCCTGAGGGTTAATTTATATTTCTCCTTGCAATCTGACCGACCTTATTTAAAGTTTACTTGAGTGCAGATTTACATGTATCCTTCTCCTGGCTATTTTACTGACCTTATTTAAAGTTTACTTGAGGGCAATATTATCTTTCTCCTTGCTGACCGTATCTAAAATTGTTCTGTGGGCAAATTAACCTTTCTCCTTGCTTTTTAACTAACTTCTTCTAAGAGTTACCTGAGAGCAGATTTATCTTTCTGCTTGCTTTTTACTGATCTTATTTATAGTTTTCCTGAGAGCTGATTAATGTTTTTCCTTGCTATATAACTGACCCTTTCTTAAGTTTTCCTGAGAGCAGATTTATCTTTCTCCTTGATATTTTACCGACCTTATTAAAGTTTTCCTGAGAGCAGATTTATCTTTCTCCTGGTTATATTACCGACCTTATCTAAAATTTTCCTGAGAGCAGATTTATCTTTCTCCTTGCTATTTTACTAATCTTTTCTAAAGTTTTTCTGAGAGCAGATTTATCTTTCTCCTTGCTATATAACTGACCTTATCTAAATTTATCTGAGAGCAGATTTATCTTTTAGCTTGCTATTTTACAGATCTCAATGTTAGTGTTCATGAGAGCTGACTAATCTGTTCCCTTGTTATATTCCTGACCTTATCGAAAGTTTTCCTGAGAGCAGATTTATCTTTCTCCTTGTAATGTAACTGACCTTATCGAAAGTTTGCCTGAGAGCAGATTTATTTTTCTCCTTTTTATATAACTGACCTTATCTAAGGTTTTCCTGAGGGCAGATTTATCTTTCTTCTTGTTATATAACTGACCCGATCTAAAGTTTTCCTAAGGATAGATCTACAAATTTATTTTTCCCCTTGTTATATTACTGACATTAAATGAAGTTTTCCTGATAGCAGGTTTATCTTTCTCCTCATTAAATATATGACCTGATCTTAAGTAACCCGAGAGGGATGTACAGATTTTTCTTTCTCCTTGGTATTGTACTGACCTTATGGAAAGTTTTCCGTAGAGCAGATTCAGATTTCTCTTTGTTATATAACAGACCGTAAGTAAAGTTTTCCTGAGAGCAGATTTATATTTCTCTTTGTTATATAACAGACCGTATTTAAAGTTTTCCTGAGAGCAGATTTGTCGTTTCTTTAGTTTGTTACAGGACCATATCCCAAGTTTTCCTGCAAGTATAATTATCCTTCTCCTTGCTATATAACTGACCTTATCCTAAGTTTTTATGTAAGCAGATTTATTTTTCTCCTTGTTTTATAACCTACTTTATATTAAGTTTCTTAAAAACAGATTTACAAATGTATCTTTCTCCTTGATATTACTGACCTTCTCTAAAGTTTTCATAAGAGCAGATTTATCTTTCTCCTTGTAATGTAACTGACTTTATCTAAAGCTTGTCGGAGAGCAGATGTATCTTTCTTCTTGTCTTATAACTGGCCTTATCTTAAGTTTTCCTAAGAGCAGAGTTAATCTTTCTTCTTTATATTACTGACCTTATTTAAAGTTTTCCTGAGAGCAGATTTATCTTTTTCCTTTGTATTACTGAACTTATCTAAAGTTTTCCTTAGAGCAGATTTATCTTTCTCCTTTATATAACTGACATTATCTAAAGTTTTACTAAGAGCATATATATATCTTTTTCCTTTGTATTACTGAACTTATCTAAAGTTTTCCTTAGAGCAGATTTATCTTTCTTTTTTATATAACTGACATTATCTTAAGTTTTCCTAAGAGCAAATATATATTTTTCCTTGTTATATTACTGATCTTATCTCAAGCTTGTCTGAGAACAGATTTATCTTTGTTCTTGTTATATTACTGACCTTATCTTAAGTTTTCCTAAGAGCAGAGTTATCTTTCTTCTTTAAATTACTGACCTTATTTAAAGTTTTCCTGAGAGCAGATTTATCTTTTTCCTTTGTATTACTGAACTTATCTACAGTTTTCCTTAGAACAGATTTATCTTTCTCCTTTATATAACAAACATTATCTAAGTATTACTAAGAGCAGATATATCTTTTTCCTTTGTTTTACTGATCATATTTAAAGTTTTCCTTAGAGCAGGTTTATCTTTCTCCTTTATATAACTGACATTATCTAAAGTTTTCCTAAGAGCAGATATAACTTTCTCCTTGTTATATTACTGATCTTATCTCAAGCTTGCCTGAGAACAGATTTATCTTTGTTCTTGTTATATAACTGACCTTATCTAAAAAAATTATAAAGCATATTTATCTTTCTCCTTAATATTACTGACCTTATCTAAAGTTTTCCTGAGAGCAGTTTCATCTTTCTCTCTTTCTCCTTGTTTAGTTACTGTACTTACTTGAAGCTTGCCTGAGAGCAGATTTATCTTTCTCCTTGTTATATAACTGACCTTATCTAAAGCTTGCCTGAGGACAGATTTATCTTTCTCCTTGTTTTGTTACTGAACTTATCCAAAGCTTGCTTGAGAGCACATTTATCTTTCTCCTTGTTAAATTACTGACCTAATCTCAAGCTTGCCTGAGAGCAGATATGTCTTTCTCCTTGTTTTGCTACCAAACTTATCTAAAGCTTGCCTGAGAGCAGATTTGTCTTTCTCCTTGCTATATGACTAAACTTATCTAAGGGTTCCCCGAGGGCATATGCATCTTTCTTCTTGTTATATAACTGACCCGATCTAAAGTTTTCCTGAGGACAGACCTACAGATTTATCTTTTTCCTTGTTATATTACTGACATTAACTAAAGTTTTCCTGATAGCAGGTTTATCTTTCTCCTTGTTATGTAACCGACCTGATCTTTAGTTATCAGGAGACGGATGTACAGATTGATCCTTCTTCAAGCTATAATACTGACCTTATCTAACGTTTTCCTGAGAGAAGATTTATCTTTCTCCTTGCTATTGTACTGACCTTATCTAATGTTTTCCTGAGAACCCATTTCTCCCTCTCCTTGCTATATTACTGACCTTATCTAAATTTTCCTATGAACAGAAATATCTTTCTCCTTGTTATATAACAGACCGTATCTAAAGTTTTCCTGAGAACACATTTATCGTTTCTATGGTTTATTACAGGACCTTATCTTAAGTTTGCCTGCAAGTAGATTTACCTTTCTCCTTGCTATATTACTGACCTTATCTAAAGTTTTTCTGAAAGCAGATTTATCTTTCTCCTAGATATATAACTAACCTTATCTTAAGTTTTCCTAAGAACTGATTTATCTTTCTCCTTAATATTACTGACCTTATCTAAAGTTTTCCTTAGAGCAGATTTATCTTTCTCCTTGTTATATTACTGACCTTATCTAAAGCTTTTCTGAGAGCAGATTTGTCTTTCTCCTTGTTATATAACTGACCTTATCTAAAGTTTTCCTAAGAGCAGAGTTATCTTTCTGTTTTATATTACTGACGTTTCTGAAGTTTTCCTTAGAGCAGATTTATCTTTCTCCTTGTTATATTACCGAGCTTCCTTAACTACACAAAAAACCATTTAAATATCGTTTTATCTCGGCCTCTAGTAATTGTTCTACAACTAATCTGTCAGTGCTCTTAACTAGTTCATTAACTACTATTAAAGAGCTTATCATAAACTATCTATAATACTAAAATTACGAGGTCCAATTTGTCAGCCGTCATCACGTAAAAACGACGAATCAAAGAATTCAACTTTATTTATAACTAATATAGTACAAAGGTGTAGATTCAAAATTTCACCACTCCAGGCCCTTTTGTTTTCCACGTAATTAATATTGCCAATAATTAAGAAGTTCCGGGGCAAGTCCGATACCGATACCAATAGTATTTTCACCCGTTACCGATTACCTTATCTGTACGTTCCGCATCTGACAGGCGCACCACCAAACGGTGTATTCAGGATTAATATGCTATATAGTATTACACGGGTCATAATCACAGGGTTGACACTACTTAATTGTCAAATTGTTACCTATTGTAGTATTTTAATCAGTTAAACTTTCTAAGATAACAATACGAATACTAAAAATCTGGACTAAAATAAGGCGTATAGGTACAGTTTTCAATTTGTTAGCGGGCATGACGCAAAACAGCGAATCAAAGAATTCAACTTTATTTATAACTAATATAGGACAATGCTGTTGATTAAAAAATACTCCATTCCAGGACCTTTTGTTTTCCAAATAATTAATATTATCAATAATTGATAAGTTCTAGTTCGACGGGTTCAAACAGAAAGATTTGAAAGCAGAGAAAAATGTGTATCTTATAATCGGCATGACTTCATCAAATGACAATACTAATACTAAAATAAGGCTTGCGCATAGTTATATACTTTAATTCAGTCACGGACCCGTGATATCACGGGTGTGTTCTAGTTGTAATAAAATATACGAACATAGTGGTATAAACCAGTTTTGGAGTGTAAAAAATTCTTTGGATGTTTTAGATAAATTACGGGCTTTTGATGGTCCTTTTGATTCTGTTAATAGTTTTGATTTTTCTACTCTTTACACTACACTTCCACACTATCTTATTAAACAAAAGTTTTCCTATTTAATTAAATGGTCGTGTGGTAAAGCTGAATGTAGATATATTTGCTGCAACTCATTTAAAGCCTTCTTCTCTAATGAGAAAGGTAAATATGCTAGATATACTTACTGGAGATATGATGAGATGATTGAAGCTGTTAATTTTCTCCTTGATAATATTTATGTACGTTTCGGCAACAAAGTTTATCGACAGGTTGTAGGTATCCCCATGGGCACTAATTGTGCCCCTTTAATAGCAGACTTACGAATCACAGTTTATGACTAAACTCAGTAAAGACCCGTCGAAATTGGATTTAATTGATAAATTCAACAACACTTACCGTTATTTTAAGGATACTTTTTCGTTAAATAATCAAGAATTTTCTCAATATACTTCTGAAATTTACCCCAAGAAACTTACTTTAAATTAATCAAATTTTTTCGGTAATAACTGTGCTTTCCTGGATTTAAATATTTCTTTTTTAAACGGGAAACTCCACACTAAAATTTACGACAAAAGAGACGATTTTTCGTTCCCTATTGTTAATTTTCCATTTTTAGATGGTGATGTTCCTTTGGCACCATCTTACGGTGTTTATATTTCACAACTTGTTCGCTATGCCCGTGTCTGTTGTGACGTTTTTGATTTTAACGAACGCAACCTATGCGTTACTGGTAAATTATTAAACCAGGGATATCGTTACAATAAATTACTTAAAACCGTTACTAAATTTTTCCATAGATATAAAGATTTGGTTTTGAAGTTTGGTTGTGCCTGTAGAAAACTTATTTCAAACGGGATAGCACGTCCTCATTTTTACGGAAATGTTGTTAACCGTGCCCGGAAATTTAGAAATGATCCATGTAAACTTGTCGCTCCTTTAAATAAACTTATTCTAAAAGGTTACCTATTCAACACTGTAATAAGATCATTGAATATTGTTTTTATTGGTATAAATATTGATTTTGTTATCAGTAAATTAAAAGCTAACTAAATATTACTAGTATGTTATATACATATTCATGGATCTACAATCTGTCGATACCTGTAACTTGGCATTGCACAAGGTCATATTTTTCTCTGGCTGTTTATGACGTCTTTACGCTAAATCTATTGGATGTTGGATGTGTACGGATTGATAGTTTAGTCTTAAATGCATGATATTTTTATTAGTTGTTAGTGGCTTTCAACTAGCTGTC
The DNA here is from genome assembly GCA_037788925.1 of Mytilus galloprovincialis. Lineage (NCBI taxonomy): Eukaryota > Metazoa > Mollusca > Bivalvia > Mytilida > Mytilidae > Mytilus > Mytilus galloprovincialis. The sequence goes on along the minus strand of CM075342.1, from coordinate 42,934,587 downwards.
AGATAACTGCGAGTACTCTCAGATCTGTTCATTGTGTCTTTTTGTGTCGGGATGTATAAGTACCCGGCCACGTCCACTTGTATTTTTTGTCCATCTGATGAGTTAAGCCTTTTTCAACTGATTCTTGTATTTCGTTCTTATGTTGTACTGTTATATCACTGTACCAGGTTAGGGGAGGGTTGGTATCCCGCTAACATGTTTAACCCCGCCACATTATTTATGTATGTGCCTGTCCAAAGTCAGGAGCCTGTAATTCAGTGGTTGTCGTTTGTTTATGTGTTACATATTTGTTTTTCGTTCATTTTTTTACATAAATAAGGCCGTTAGTTTTCTCGTTTGAATTGTTTTACATTGTCTTATCGGGGCCTTTTATAGCTGACTATGGGGTATGGGCTTTGCTCGTTGAAGGCCGTACGGTGACCTATAGTTGTTAATGTCTGTATCATTTTGGTCTTTTGTGGATAGTTGTCTCATTGGCAATCATACCACATCTTCTTTTTTATCTAATCAAAGTTTTCATGAGAGCAGATTTATCTTTCTCCTTTATATTACTGACCTTATCTAAATTTTTCCTCAGAGCAGATTTATCTTTCTCCTTTCAATATTACTGACCTTATCTAAAGTTTAACTAAGGGCAAATTTATCTTTCTCTTTGCTACATAACTGACCTTATCTAAAGTTTTCCTGAGAGCAGATTCATTTTTCTCCAACCTGATGTTTGTTCTCTCCAACTCTGTTTTCTGTGTCTCCACTGTAGACAGATTACGAGACAGATTTGAGATATGGTTCTGCATGTTCTGTTTATCCTCGGTTAGTTTTTGTAACATCTTGTTCAGTTCTTGTTCTGTTTCCGTTCTATTTACCAGCATCTTAGGATATAAATAAGTCATATGCATTAGTGATATAGTTCATAGGGAAGATACTTCAAAATAATTAGACTGGGTAAAATAATACTTTTATGATATACTACAAAGAGGAGATAAATCCTTGATAATGCAAGGGATAGAAATATTTTTTAACAGCAGATAAGTAAATAACACATCAGTAATATCTTTTTTCATGTTATAAACTTTGTATTTATTTCTTTGAGTCCAATCCTAATTGATCTGTGATAAATCCTGTATAGGTCCAAAATCGCACAACTCTGTTGTCTTTTCCAATATCAAAATTCATTTGATTACAGATATTCAGATCTCAGATCTCACTTTTCTTTTTTTTGGTATTTATCACAGAACCAAATAAAATAGTTTTTTTTTAATAAATTTTCCAAAACTTCAGTTGCCATATGGATTTGAAACACTTAAACCAGCATTTTGAAGAATCATATTTCATAAAATTATTTTCAAAGAAATGTGCATTAACAACAGATGGAACATTAAACAACTTTACTGTCAAACATAATGCATATTACAAATTCAGTTATTTTGGCTCAATTCTATCAGGTAAAAGCTACACCAATTTTTTCAAACTTACGCCAGGAGACTGACGGAGTTGACCTTCAACCTCTGCCCTTCTGACTTCATTTTCAGAAGAGTCTAAAAATGGGGCAATTTTAGGACCTTACCGAACATACTCTTTTGATACAAAAAGAATTTTTTTTTGAAAGACTTTTTAAACAATTCTATAATTTTTTATGAATTTATCTTATGGTAAATTATTTTGTATTGCCAAAAATTAACCATTATTATTTATTCAAAATTTTAAATCTTTGGTTTATCAGGGGTGATAACTCATGATGTAATTTAGTTTTATTTAGGAATATTCAGCAAATTTTTTATGTAGCAAGAAAATGTATGTGACCAAATATTTTATTCTTATTTTCTGAATACCTAGTTTAAAATCCATTCTAACATTTAACTTTATATCCTTTCACACAAAGGTGCTTTCTCCATGTATAATTCTTACAAAACTGATTTTGCACACACATTTTAGTTTAAATTCTATATGACCCATACTGCTTGCCCATTTTTTTTTTTAATTGTACAATTTAAACTACATTTTGCCAAAGTATGAAACAATTATATTACTCCACATTACCTCAACAATAGAATAGTCAATATATAAACATGTATATAGATTCTGAATGTACAAGTAACTGATATATACCTTGTCTTTCTGATGAATACCATCCTCTTCAGTTTTAGCCAATGTGAGAGACAGTCTATCTACAGTTAACTGTAAGGACTGGGCTTTGCTGTCAAGGTTTTGTATCTGTTTGTTCAGAGTTTCTACTCTGTCTGTCAGGACCTGTTAAGAGAACAAAATGCTTGAGATGTTTGAACTACATGCAAAAGTAACGAGTTAGCCAATGCATTTTACATATTGAAAACTCACATTACATAAAAAATATAAATTGAATGAACATTCTGTTGTCCAGTAACAAAAGGTACCCACAATGCTATATATAGCACTGATCAATGTTTTTTATTTCAGTATTTCTCAGGTATTGTTAAAAGTCATTTGAGGCAAAATTTAAATTACAAAAGAGACATTTCTGGATTTCAACTCGGTGTTGCTATTTAGGAACACTTATTATTAAAGAGGGGTCATTAAATTATTTTACAAATATATATATATTTTTTTTCAAGAAATTTTTTATGTTCTTATAAAGAGGTAAAAGTTTTTATGACTGTTGAAATTTTTGTGGTATGCATTAAATAGTATAAAACGGGGAAAGCTTCAGTTCACACTGTTAACATTTTGGACATTGAAAGGATAGTTTCCAACTAGAGGCTCTAAAGAGCATGTGTCGCTCACCTTGGTCTATGTGCATATTAAACCAAGGACATAGATGGTTTCATGACAAAATTATGTTTTGGTGATGGTGATATGTTTGTAGATCTTACTTTACTGAACATTCTTGCTGCTTACAATTATCTCTATCTATAATGAACTTGACCCAGTAGTTACAGTAGAAAATGTTTTGTAAAAATTTACAAAAAATTACAAAATTTACGAAAATTGTTCAAAATTGAATATAAAGGGCAATAACTCCTTAAGGACTCAATTGACCATTTTGGTAATTTTGACTTATTTGTAGGTCTTACTTTGCTGTACATTATTGCTGTTTACAGTTTATCTCTATTTATAATAATATTCAAGATAATAACCAAAAGCTGCAAAATTTTTTTAAATTACCAATGCAGGTGCAGCAACCCAACAAAGGGTTGCCTGATTGGTCTGAAAATTTCAGGGCAGATAGATCTTGACCTATAGAACAATTTTATCCTCGTTAGATTTGCTCTTAATGCTTTGGTTTCAGAGATATGAGCCAAAAACTGCATTTTACAATATGTACTATTTTAAGCCATGTCGGCCATCTTGGTTCACGGGCTAGGTCATCGGACACATTTTAAAAACTAGATACCCTAATGATGATTGTGAACAAGTTCGGTCAAATTTGTCTTAGTAGTTTCAGAGGAGGATATTTTTGTAAAAGATTACAAAAATTTACGAAAATTGTTAAAAATTGACTATAAAGGGCAATTACTCCTAAGGGGTCAACTGACCATTTTAGTCATGTTGACTTATTTTTAGATCTTACTTTGCTAAACATTATTGCTGTTTACAGTTTATTTCTATCTATAATAGTATTCTAGATAATAACCAAAAATGGCAAAATTTCCTTAAAATTACCAATTCAGGGGCAGCAACCCAACAACGGGTTGTCCGATTCATCTAAAAATTTCAGGACAGTATTTTGACCTAATAAACAATTCAACCCCATGTCAGATTTGCTCTAAATGCTTTGGTTTCGGAGATATAAGCCAAAATCTTCATTTTACCCCTATGTTCTATTTTTAGCCATGGCGGCCATCTTGGTTGGTTGGCCAGGTCACCGGACTTAATTTTCAACAAGATACCCCAATGAAGATTGTGGCCAAGTTTGGTTAAATTTGGCCCAGTAGTTTCAGAGGAGAAGATTTTTGTAAAAGTTAACGACGACGGACGACGACATACGACGGACGACGGACGCCAAGTGATGAGAAAAGCTCACTTGGCCCTTTGGGCCAGGTGAGCTAAAAATGAATCACAACATCTCTTTTCAAATATATAAATAAGACCGACTGATTCCAGAGTCTAACTTACCTTAATAACTTCCACAGGAGGAATTTTAGCATCATTTTCTACAAGTACCATCTTAAACTTATCCGATTTCACATGCCTGAGTATAATATTTAATCCAGAATTCTCCTTACTCAAATCTTTCTTTTCAAACACTTTTTATTCAAAGGTATTTGATGATAAAATGTTCTCAAAACATTGATCAGTTAGTATGACCAGATGTCGGAAAAACCTTACCAGGCCTTTTTAAGGTTATAATATTTTTGTCTATTTTTTCATTATGCAATTTTGATGAAACCAAGTTTGTAAATATGTCAATTAAATATACAAATGTAACTTTTATCTAAGTTAATAGTGACTTAATTGTTGGTCTATGTATATGAGTTTTTTGTTTGTTTTATATTTTAATCCAGCTCCTATTCTGTACCCCAAGTCAAGACTGCAGCCAACAGAAATTGACTTATTATTAAATATTCATGTGATCTTGTTTCCTTTGTTTATCTTTGAAAGCATTGTTACCTTTATAAAATCAAAGTTCAGTTAATTAATTGATTAATATTATCTATTTTATCAGGGAGAAATTATAATTTACAAGGCAATGTACTTTTGTCAATTATTTAATGCTTTTTATGAGTTTTCCAGGGTCTCCATTTATAGTATATTTGATCAGTGCACTTGATTGAAAATGTATGCTCAACTATCTTTTCATAATGTAAAAGACATGCAGTCGAGTTTGGTTCAATTGCAGCATACTAAAGACAGCATTTGGAATCAGACATAATTTTTTATATGTGCATGTATTCTTTTATATTTTGTTATAATTCCCTGCATAATGTCTGTTTGAAAACAAATAAGAATTCATATTTAATGAAATAATAAAGATAAACATACCAGATTTTCGGTTTCTTTATCATTCATCAACAGTTTGAACCTCTGTAAGGTACGTTTATCATCATCCAGTCTGCCCTCGTTAGCCTTCATCTTACTAATCTTTTCTAGTTGCTGGCGTTTCTCTGTCTCGGCAGAGGCCAGGCTGCGCTCCAAAGCATTCATTTCGTCTTGCATAATCTTGCGTTCCCTTTCATTGCGACGAATTGTCTCCTCTTGGAGCATCAAGGCGGTCTGGGCACTTGCAAGACGTCCATCTATTCCACGTGTGTCTGTAATATGTAATAAATGTTTTAAGATATATTGCATTTTGCTCTAATTATAAGCATCTAGAAAACAAATACACAAGTCCTCTTTAAGGCAGTTTTACCCTTGGCAAAAGGTATTTTTATCTCATACTTGAATACATTAAATGAAACATTTCCTTTCTTCGTCCTGCTCTTAAAATTCAAGATTTCATAATTCTTTTGTTATTTTTTTGGTCTTTAAGCCATGAAATATACTTGAAAAAATATAAGATGGAATTTCAAGTCCAAAAGTTATTGAGAAAGGTGTGGAAATGCAATCACTTCAGAGTCCATTAAATAACATTTTAACTCTTCCAGTATTTACTTTTCAAATGTCTGTCAGCAGAAATTCATCAAATATAAAAAAAAGAAGATGTGGTATGATTGCCAATGAGACAACTGTCCACAAGAGACCAAAATGAAACAGACATTAACAACTATAGGTAACCGTACGGCCTTCAATAGTGAGCAAAACCCATACCGCATAGTCAGCTATAAAATCCCCCGATAAGACAATGTAAAACAATTCAAACGAGAAAACTAACGATCTTATTTATATTGAAAAAAATGACTTGGGACAGGCACATACATAAATAATGTGGCAAGGTTAGAAGTGGTCTTTTAAAACCTATTAAAATCCATTTACAAAGTCATCAACTCATACCAGGGACATTGACTCCCTTTGATAAACAAATCTTGGTATTAAATCAGTTTGACACAAACAAAGAAAATGCTTGTATTGGAATGAGATAAGTTTAGCACAGAATAAGACAAGGCTAGCATTATACAATAACAATCAAAACCAAAGGACATTAACATCAACAGTCATAAATAATAATTAAGAAACAACAGGAACTCCACTAAAAACCGGGAGTGAAATCAGGTGCTCCGGATGGGTAAGCATTTATATATATTTGAATGAGATCAGTTAAGCACTAAACATGACCAAGCATTTTTATAGAAGATTCATTTGAAACTATTGAAATAGATAATGATCTACTTTGTTATACATAGAGCTTATATATAAAGCAACTGTAAAATATTAACTAACCTTCCTCTACATCTCCAAGAGATTTCTGTAATTGTTCCAAACGTCTCTCTACTCTGCCTTTCTCATCTTCTAATTCCTGAAGTTGTATTCCCATACTCTTTGTATTGGCGAGAGCATCATCCTGCAAGGGAGATAATTCAATATGTGAATTCCCTCCTATAGTTGCATAAACCTCCTCTTTTAGAAATGTGTGTAAGCTTATAAAAAGAAAACAAGGTTAAAGAAAACTAGTAAGTTTTCCTTAAACTTAAAACTTCCATGGTAACATATTAGTACCTGATCACAAAAATATTTTGTTATGTTTATTACTTGTCACTGTTGTATGATATAATTGCCAACTTACCCTTTCTCTCTCAGCATTAGCCAACTGTTGTACAAAGTTACGGAGAGTCATTCTGACAGCCTCTGGGTCTACATCAACAGCTGCCATCTCAAATCTGGAAGGTGACACACCACGTGATGACACTCTGATTGGACTTCCTGCTCTATCAGGTGATCCAGTTTTTGGAATAGGACTACCTCTGCCTTCAGTTGTGGTGGCATATGTATTCCCAAATCCTATAAACCAAAATCAAATAAATGAAGATACAATACCCATGTGACCAGAAGTACAACATCTACAAGCTACATATTTCAATCTACCTTTGTAAAAATAAATTAGCTCAAGTAAACTTTAAAATTGGTGATTTTTTTAACATATTAACTAAGTCATAATCTCCCAAGTTTCATTCTTGCAATCAAGGGAAAAGGCAAAAGACAAACTTATTAAATTGACTTCAAAGTGCATTTATTTAATAATTCATTTGATTCACATTTCTATCATAATCTAACTTAACATCAAACAGAAGTAAAATTAGTTTTCCTTATCAAGTTTACCTTTAGCTGTAGAAATTGGTCTGGACCGCCTTGGGCTGGTGGATCGGGACCTAACTGGACTGCGGGCTCTTGGCATTTCTTGTCTGGATCCAATGGTCTCTCTCAAACTTGAAACAATGCTGTTAACTTTGAATTCAATGTCCCGTTTAGCACTCTCTAGTCTGGCTAGGGTTGCTTCAAAAGCATTGACTCTTCCTTCTGCTCCACTCAACCTCAATTTCAATTCTTCATTCTCAGCACCTGTATATTCAAGTTGGATTTCCAAGTTTCGTCTTTGGTCCTCCATTTCCCTCTCGATTCTACGGCTGTCTTCAAGTGCCATTTGGTAATCTCTCTTTTTCATGCTGCTCTCCTCAATAACTTCACCCATCTTACGTTGAGTGTTAGCAAGTTCCTTTCTGAGTGCCTCACGACTAACATCAGTCTCAACCACCTAAAAAATGAATCACATTATTTTTTGTAATCTGTCTGAAGCAGGTCTTTATTATAAAGTAATTTCTTTTACCAAAGGAACTTTCAAATGATATACCCTTAGGTATATATATAAAGTATATTGCTGGGTCTTCCAGGTGGTCCACGAAACCTCTTTCCAAATATTAACATCTATTTTATCAGCGATCAAAGACGGGCTTCAAAGTTATTGTGAAACTGCCTATTCTACAGGTGGCGTGAATCAGATGTGGATACTTAAAAATTCAAAAGATCTTTTAGAGTACATACAATCTAACTCTCTTTCATCTTGTAACAGTATTAAAATATTTGACGTTTCTACTCTTTACACAAGTATTCCAAACCAAAAGACAAATTGATAGAGTTGGTATTGCTTTGCTTCATAAAAAAGAATGGCCATACACGTATCTTGCTTAGAAAGGGATAAATCCTACTTTGTAAAGGATCACTCTGATTCAAACAAAAAATTCTCTGAAACTGATATTATCAAGATGCTTGATTTCTTGATTGACAACATATTTGTAACGTTCGGAGGACGTGTTTTTCAACAGACTGTCGGCATTCCAAGGGGAACAAACTGTGTTCCTCTACTTGCCGACTTGTTTCTTTATTATTATGAGGCTGACTTCACGCAGGAACTTCTTAGGAAGAAAGATAAGAAGTTAGCAATATCCTTTAACTCTACTTTCCGCTATATCGATGATGTTCTTTCACTAAATAATTCAAAATTTGGTGACTATGTGGAACGCATCTATCCCATCGAACTAGAGATAAAGGATACTACAGATACAGTTAAGTCGGCCTCATATCTTGACCTACATCTAGAAATTGACAACGAGGGTCGGTTGAAAACAAAACTTTACGACAAAAGAGATGATTTCAGCTTTCCAATTGTGAACTTTCCATTTCTAAGTAGTAACATTCTAGCAGCACCTGCATACGGGGTATATACCTCCCAATTGATACGAAATTCCCGTGCTTGCATTTCCTATCATGATTTCCTTGAAAGAGAGTTGCTGCTCACAAGGAAGCTATTAAACCAAGAGTTCCAAATGGTGAAGTTGAAATCATCCCTTCGTAAACTTTACGGACGCCATCACGAGTTGGTTGACCCTTATGGAATAACCGTTTCACAAATGATATCGGATATGTTCCTTACGTCGTAACTACAATCTCCTTCCCTTTCATGAAAGTGACCTACCGAGTTAGACTATTTTCCGGATTTAATATCACATAAGCAACACGACGGGTGCCTCATGTGGAACAGGATCTGCTTACCCTTCTGGAGAACCTGAGATAACCCCTAGTTTTTGGTGGGGTTCGTGTTGTTTATTCTTTAGTTTTGTCATGTGTACTATTGTTTGTCTGTTTGTCTTTTTTATTTTTAGCCATGGCGTTGTCAGTTTATTTTAGATTTATGAGTTTGACTGTCCCTTCGGTATCTTTCGTCCCTCTTTTAAATAAATTGCCTACTGAATATAGGACGTACAGGCTTTATACGCTGATGGTAAGGCAGAAACAGTTGGGATTTCAGAAAGAGTGAAAATTTCTATGCAAATTATACCAAAACAGCAAAATTATATATTTTCAATGTGAAGAAATCAATCAATGTGTAACTGTTTTTAGTCCTAGCTGGACTCCAAACTTAGTGAATTTTATCAAAAAATTTGTAACACAAAGAATACTTTTAGGAATATCAATGTGTCAGTTTTAATTGCAACGAAATCTATATTCTATAATCTAATTGATTAAAAATTCAGTAAACACTCTGGTGAGTAATTTATATAACCCATAGCTCATTTAAGGATAAACTACACAAATTATAAACTACTAAGAGCCACATTTATATGTTTTCAACAAAAATGCAAAATGAATGATGCAAATTTGATTAAGATGCAAAGTGTGATATATTTTTCATAACAACTTAACCAATTTTAGTGTACATGTGTATGGATTGAAATTGGTAAAAAAATGATCTGAAGCTTTTAACCTTTGAATCAGTCAAAATTAAAACATTTATTTTCAAAGTTAATAAACTGAGAAGTTACCAACTATCTAAAAAAATAAGATTAATAAAACAATGCATACCTTTTGTTTAAGATCAAATGAAGTTCTCCTGAACTCTTCCTCTAATTCTTCATCCCTAGCCACCCTGTTCTGCAGGTCTCCCACTTCCTTTCCTAGCTTGTTCCTCTCTCCGTCTAACTGTTTCACTTGACGACGTAGTTCCTGCAACTCACGGCGTGCATCAAGACGAGCTTTCTCAACTTCACGTAGACTGGCTTTTAAGTCACCTGCCTCTTTCTGAACATTACCCTTCTCTTCATCCAATACTGCATAGTAAAAAAAAATCCAAGTTACAAAATACCGTTAACCTCCGTTTTGAACAACATTTTCTATTCAATACAATATATCAGAATGATTTTAGTCAAATTGTATTCATCATTCTCTTTTCTTATTTGCTAATTTGGACACTAATAAAATTAAATCCCAAGTTTGCTTTATTTGAATAGAGATCTATTAACAAATTTTACTTTGTTGACATAAAGCTTTCACTACAAAATTCAAGGAGATTTTAAAAGGTTCAATGAGTATAGAAAATCAAATAAGTGTACATTAATTTTAACATTTTACAACGAAAATAAATATCATTTTAAGGATTTTTTAAAATTTTCTTCAGAAACAAAAAATGCACTTTTAATAATAGATTGGTTCTTGGAACCAAAGACATGTTTTGTGAAATATTTACATTGATAAACTAAATATTGACATTGTCAGCAAAATTACAACCATGATATAGTTTTTAAGCTTTTTTTTTTTTTTTTACCTATAAGCAGTATTGCTTTTGGAATAAAGAATATATATTTATTACACACAATATATTTCTGTCTGGGATTATGTTATAGACATTAAATTCAATTTTTCCATATATTTTTAATTGCTTATCTACAATTTTTCGGAAATATAGATGGTATCCATAATTTAATTTACCACTCAATCAATTAATCAATCAATCATATGCATCTCTTCAGTAAATCATTACTACTTTTCATAAAATTTTATATATAACAATCAAAGCATGATCTTGTCCTATAAGTGGTTACAACTTTTACAAAATTTTATATATTTCTGAGGGTGGTATAAAGGGTTATTTTTGTGCAACGTGTTTTGCAATTTTTATTTAACGTGTTGGTGTGAAAAAAAGTTTGTTATTCAACGTGTTTAGTAAAATTGGTAAAAATATCAATGTGCAAGAAATTTTTAATTGTTTGTTCATGGTGAATTGGCAATTTTATTTCGCGTTCTTCTGTGAGATACCCACCCCTTTACGTACTTGTCCCATCATAGAGATCACAATTGTTTTGTATATAATTGTACATACCTGCATATCTTTGTTTGTTGTCCTGTAATGTTCTATTCAGTTCAATCTTGTCAGCTTCGTTCCTTTTCACAGTATTTCTGAGTTCGTCAGCTGTTTTACTGATGGTGTCTTTCTCTCCCACTTCATCGTTAATATTACGTTTAAGTTCTACAATGTGTTTTCTCATGAGATCTTTGGTTTCTTCTTCCTCTCTAATTGTACGATTAGTCTCGATAAGATCTCTACGAAAATTTTCACGATTCTCCTCGACAAGTTTTAGATGAGTTTTGAGTTCAGCCACCTCTCTAAGTGCTCCTTCTCTCTGTCTCTCGAGCTCTCTGATATTGTTTGTGAGATCCTTACATTCCTTTTCATGGTTCATGCTGTCAAATAAAATTAGAGATTATTTTTAGACTTTCATTTTCAACGATTGATGGATAGAAGTTCAACATTCAATTAAGAATTAAATGCTTCTTTTTGTACATTTAATGGGGTGTAAAAGCATTGACCGAAGTACATTTTGTAGGGGGTCTCATTGGGGGGTTCCGATCCCGGATCCCGCTTACTGTTTTGTCAGATTCCCGTATCCCGCTTACACTATATACGTAAGCAATTCTCATTTTTTTGTCATTTCCCGGGTCCCGCTAGACCTCATTTCCCGTTTTCACGACACAATAATTTGACTTTCCCGTGTCACGCTTAGCAAAAATCGGCAATCCCGTGTCACGCTTAGACCCCAATGAGACCCACTTTGTATGAAGCGCAATGTGTGCATGGTCAATGATTTTATGACCCTATACAATTAAAGAAACATTCAATACTTATAATTACATTTTTTGCTAGGATCATGAAGACACCATTTCTATCAAGTTTTCTTTTATTTACCTGTGTATTTTATTGAGGAAGCGTGTCATCATGAATGTTGCATTTCATTTTGAAATCAAAGTTAATTTCAGAATGACGCGAGATTGCTGTTAGCCAATCAAAACAGCGTATTATAATGAAACATGCATGTAATGTAATTACTGAAATATAAAACGATGTATTTTTAAGACAAAATATGTTACGTTATATGAATATGAATCTGGCTTTGTAATAGAACAAATTGAAGAGCCATATTTTTAATTTGATAATTCAGTTATTCACAAGGTTACAAACTGCTAGGAGATATATCTACATGAACACATTATTTCGAATAATAAGATTAATATTGTTATTTCGTTTTTTATCTCATACAAGAACACGTATATTTTCAATTTTTATTAGAATCGAATCATGAATAGTCGTAATAACATATTTTTGCCAATAAACTTACCAAGTTTCATCAAACTGGGTATGAAATTTTTTTAATTCACTACCGAGACCATTAATGGTAGTCCTATCTTGTTCTTGTTTGGTATAGTAATCACGTTTCAGTCTTTCATACTCTACGTTAGCATTGGCCAGATCCATAGTCAGGTTGTTGTTCTTCTCTCCTAGAGTGCTCTTCTCTTGTTCAAATAATAACATTGTCTAAAATACAAAAATAGTGACATTGTCTAAAATTAAAAAAAAAAACAATGATAAAAAAAGTTAATGAGATCAGTTTGAATTACTGTAATTGATCAGTAAATAATCATACAAATTAAGTTGCTGTATATAGATATTTATGGCACCCTCAACGGAGTTTTTTTTTTATTATGGCACCCTCAACGGAGTTGGGGTGACGTATTGTTATTCTACGTTTCTTTTTTTTCTTATTTTTTTTTCTTCCACACATTTGTCCAGCTTATTTCTCGATTCCAATGGACCAATGTTGATGAAACTCTACTATAATAAGGACCACCATGATAAGTTGTGCAGTGGACTTTGGAATGTGCATGATGGCCACCGTTACCATAGAAACTAGAAAAAATGTAAAAAAAAATCAAAATTCCAAATCTTTCATTGTAAGACCCAACTGGATGAAACTTTATGGAAATGTTCCTTGGTATGCACTGCTTGATGTACCTACAATATTTTAAAATTCCAAAATGGCCGGCATTGTCATGGAAACAGGGCGAAAGTTTAACATTATGAAACTTTACAGAAATGTTGACTGGCATGTGCAGAGTTGAAATATAATTTTGGAATTTTCAAAATGGCCGCAGTTACCATACAAACGGCAAAAAAAACTAAATTTTCAAAATACTCCAAATTGTCTAAAACTTTACTGTAAGGATAACTGGCATGTCTTGATGCGATTTTCGACTTTAAAATGTTCAAAATGGCTGCCATCATCCTGGCAATAGGGGAATGGTGCCATCCGTTATTGCTTGATATATTTCAAGAAAATAGGAAATATTAGACATTTTCAAGGATTTTATTGTGTAAACTTGAATGATTGAATTTATCTACAATAGACTTATATAATTATATTGTGTGCAATATGCCTGGAGGTAGTAACCCTTCAAATAGACTTTCAAGTCAATCAGCAGATAAACAGAAAACAGAAACAGGTAAAAACTGTTCAGTCTTTATCAGGTCGGGACCACTACCTTATATGGAAATGCATAAATTAGCATACTTATGTTCTCGCACATGTTATTGTTTATTTACATGTGACGCAATTTATTTTTACCTAGGTTTTTAACCAATCCACTTAATGAGTCACAATGCATGATGGACTACTACGTGTTTACAATCAACCAAGAACACGTGTTATTTACTGAAATACAACACATTTTTTCGTGCAATGCGGGATTCACAATTTCGCTTAGTTTTTCATTTTGTGTATCCTCATTTATAGTTCGTGATATAAAGTATTACTTCCATGCTCAGATTAACGAAGAGTTGTTTCTATGCGAAGAAAACAGGGTTTGAATTACCCGATAAATAGCCATTAACATGTTTGACGATGGCACAGAGATTTCATGTATTTGTCAACCAGACAGCAACGAAACAACAGCGAAAAAACACAATTATCCATGAGACAAACTTACTAGTGTAAAGTAAGCCGTAGATAACAGCCGGTGCTGATATTCACGAGTACAGCAATTTTCGTATAGATAGTTAAAGGCAAATGTGGGATCCTTGAATTTTGTGTTCGTAAAAAAGGCGAAGAAATATTTACATACATGGCAGTGTTAACAAAATCTATAAGTACTTATTTTTGTCTTATTTCAGTATATGGGACTTCCAAACTGTTCCCTTTGTTTTGAAGGTAGTGAAGTCAGCAACTGTAGTTTCAGTTTGTTCGTTTTTTAACAGGCTCAGACTTTTGCCAAACTGAATAAATCATTACAGCTGATTTCGTATATCTGCAAAGTAAAACTTTGGTTTTTTACTTTGGTTGGCTTGCTTGCTTTGTTTGTATAGCTGTTTATACAAGCTTTGAAATAAGATTGACATCTTTAAACAATATATATAAAGGCATAGTTTAGCATGTATATTTTATATTTTGTACAATATACAAACAAAACAAGCAAGCTAACCAAAGTGTTGCTCTACATGCATTAGGAAATAAGCTGTAATGATGTTATCCATATGTATGTGCGACAAGGTGGAAATTTGATATGCTTTGTGAAAATTGCAGCGTTGGATCTATAATAAAAAAAAAGAAGATGTGGTATGATTGCCAATGAGACAACTGTCCACAAGAGACCAAAATGACACAGAAATTAACATTTATAGATCACCGTACGGCCTTCAACAATGAATGTAAAACAATTCAAACGAGAAAACTAACTGCCTTAATTATATAAAAAAAAATAAACGAAAAACAAATATGTAACACATAAACAAACGACAACCACTGAAATACAGGCTCCTATACAATTTTTTTTTTATGGGATAGATTTCTTCTCCTTTTATATATTTAATTGGGCCGGGTTTTTCGTTTTTTGTTTTTGTTTGGATTGTTTTACACAAGTAATGTTTGGGTCATTTATAGCTTACTTTTCAGCATCGAACCTATGACTGCTTACTTTACTGAATTAGGTCTTTGTTGGAAAGATGTCTCATTAGGCACTCATACCTCATCTTCTTATTTCTATATACAAAGCACGTTTTAGAAAAAAAATAATAGGTAATATGGCACCCACTATGATCCAGAGACTTTTAATATTGGAGATATTTTACAAATGTCAACAGGACAGCACCCGAACGATAAAAAACCTCTGAGGTATATTTTGTGATAAAATTTGCAACAAACGGATATTATCGATGGGTGAAACAATAAAACAAATGTATTGAGCTATATACCGTACCCGCTCCAGGAGGGCGGGGATTCCGGGAGATGGACCCCCTTTTTTGGACGATCAGTGCATTTGGATGGGGACATGTAATTGGAACCCCCTCCCCTTTTGTCCAGGGTTAGGAACCCCCCTTTTAAAATGGCTGGATCCGCCCCTGCCGCTTTCATAACACTTATTTTTAGCATACTAAATAGTATGATGTTCTTACTTTTAGTTCAGGTCCTGATAAAAGAAATTACACATTCAGTACAGAAAGAAGTGTTTCAATGAAAGTTTCGTGTTTTTCTAGGCAGAGACATTATATAAAAAAGGAGATGTGGTATGATTGCCAATGAGACAACTATCCACAAAAAACCCAAAATGACACAAACATTAACAACTATAGGTCACCGTACGGCCTTCAACAATGAGCAAAGCCCATACCGCATAGTCAGCTATAAAAGGCCCCGATAAGACAATGTAAAACAATTCAAACGAGAAAACTAACGGCCTTATTTATATAAAAAAAATGAACGAAAAACAAATATGTAACACATAAACAAACGACAACCACTGAATTACAGGCTCCTGACTTGGGACAGGCACATACATAAATAATGTGGCGGAGTTAAACATGTTAGCGGGATCCCAACCCTCCCCCTAACCTGGGACAGTGGTATAACAGTACAACATAAGAACGATTACCGGTTTTAAAGAG
Source organism: Mytilus galloprovincialis (assembly GCA_037788925.1). Taxonomy (NCBI): domain Eukaryota; kingdom Metazoa; phylum Mollusca; class Bivalvia; order Mytilida; family Mytilidae; genus Mytilus; species Mytilus galloprovincialis. The sequence continues at coordinate 42,918,698 of CM075342.1, read as the reverse complement.
CTCAAATGATTTTCTTACTGTACAGTGGTCACTTCATTAGATATTTTACTGTTTCATGTCGTGAAATTAATGCAGGTTCAATTCATAAAAATGCACAAAACCGGTTCAACTACTTTTGCAAGGCGGAAAAGAAAGTCGAATCGTGAAGCCAGTAAACAATATTTTTTTAATCTGAGCATGCAAATTGAAGATTACGTTATATATTTTACATTAAACATATTTGCAGAATAAAAACATTGGTATTGAGAGTCCCTGACAATATGTTAGTTGACTGTTTTCCCACTAATTCCACGTGTTTTAAGTAGTAGTTTACTCGTAGTAGCCCACAATGCATTGTAGTTCATTGAGTCGATTGGTCAGTTTTGCAAGGCCATATTGGCCTTGTGTTTTGGAAATTACTATGCAAATATATTCTGACGTCAGAAAATCTAGAGTTCTCGACCTGTTTATTAACAGCTAAGAAAGATAAAGATAATAGTAAACAACCCACAAAGAGAACTCGCTCAGATGTGTCAACAGATTCTAATACAAGTATGGATTTATCAGGGATAATTAATTTTCAAAAGGACCTAGATGAAATCAAGTTTAGCCTCAGGGATGTTACAACAAAAGATGATCTGAATGAAGTAACAAAAGACCTTGTCAAAACAGAGGGCCCTCATGGGGTTTTTGATTATGTGATTACTTGGCCGTTTTTTTAATGATTATTTGATTATTAAGCCAAAAATTTCATGATTATTTGATTACCTAGGACTGTATTTTTAGTTTATGATTATTTGATTACTAAAGATAAGCAAATATTTAATGATTATGTGATTATATTGGCAAAAAAATGGTGATTATGTGATTACTAGGACCCCCCCCCCCCCCATGAGGGGCCTCAAAACAGCTGACCTCGAGAATATGGTTACTGGTATTGTGAAAAAACTTTTTAGTAAAATTAAAAAAGAACTGTCTGAAACAACAGAAATTGCTAAAGTAACAAATATAAGGGAGCTTCCATTTGATTTTTATGGGGGGGGGGGGGTGGGGGGGTGGGGGGGGGGGGGCTAGGATGAAATTTGAAAAAAATAGGCAGGACAGGAGTTTTGAGTAAAAAAAAAAGGCAGGATGAGACACTTTGCAAAAAAAAAAAAGGCAGGATGACAATTTAGGTAAAAAAAAGTCAGGATAAACTAATAAAAAAAAGGCAGGACCGAATAGAGTGAAAAATAAAAAGGCAGGACAGAGATTACAACTAAAAAAAAATGCAGGACAAAATTTTTCATCCTAGCCCCCCCCCCCCCCCCTAAAAATCAAATGGTAGCTCCCTAAGCAGTAACTACAATGAACAATACTCCAGAAAGAATAACATAAAGGTATATAATTTTCCCTGGAAAGAGCAGCAAGATCTCCGTCAAGATTTTATACAAATGGTAAAGTCTGACTTGAATATAACACTGCATGACAGAGATATTGTAGCAATTCATCGTTTACCTGCACAGCGAGAACCACGACCACTAATCGTAAGGTGTTTCAATACTGATGTAAAGAGGAGTATAATGAGAAAAAGAAAAGAACTAAGAAACAAAGTAAAATTTGTAGATTATGTCACCACCAGAAATATGGCTCTTATAAAAAGACTAGAAGATAGTGGAAGGTTTGATCAGGTGTGGTATTTCAACTGTGGCATTTATGGCAGAACTGATAATGGTCTCCAAATGAAATATGGGTTGTATGATGACATCAACAGAAGACTGAGAGAAGGGAAGTAACTCTGACTTTTTTGAGGTTAAGAAATATACATGTACTTTGTTGATTTAGACTACTCAATACTGAAAGAAGGGAGATAATTCTAGCTACCTTTAAAAAAAAACCCAATTATTACTTAAAGCTTGTATATTATTTTGAAATTGCTTTGATCTGATTATATATTATGTCACAAAAAATAAGATTTATTAAGATAGTTGAGTGAATATTTAACTAAACAGAGAAAAATATTGCAAAAATTGAAACTGCATCACTACATTGTATGCAGAAAACAGGAAGAATGTCTGTTGTCTTGATACTGTTTATAATTTTCTATCTCATAGTATCATCACTTTTTCAAATTATTTTTTTTCCTTTTTTGTTTTTTTTGTTAAAACAAGATACTTTTTTAGTACAAATAACCCATCTGATGAATATTGCTTTTAATTTTTTATATTCTTTTTGGACTTCACAACTTTTTCTACTCATAATTGAATGGGTTCTTTAAAGATATTATCAGTTAACTGTCAAGGTCTAGGTGACATTGAAAAGAGAAGAGATGTATTTAATTTCCTTAAGTCTAAAACATGCAACATCTATTGTATTCAAGATACACATTTCACAAATGAAATTGAAATGAAGATCAAGACCATGTGGGGCTATGAGTGTTATTTTTCATCTTTCTCCTCAAACTCTAGAGGAGTTGCTATAATGTTTAATAATTATTTGAATTTAGAGTATTAAAAGAGAAGAAAGATGTAAATGGTAATTATCTAGCATTAGATATTGTTATAGATAAGGAGAGGGTAACACTTCTATCATTGTATGGCCCTAATGCAGATAATCCTAATTTTTACCATCTTATTATGTGTATTATAGAAGATTTTGGAAATGAAAACTTTATAATATGTGGTGATTTTAATCTTGTATTGAATCCCCAAATAGACTATTGCAGTAACTATTTACATATTAATATAAACCCTAGTGCTAGAGATAAAATCTTAGAAATCGTAGATCAATGGAACCTTATAGATCCTTTTAGGGAACTTTTCCCAGACTTGCATAGATATACATGGAGAAAAAAGAAGCCCTTTAAACAGGCTAGGTTGGATTTTTTTCTTTTTACAGATAATATGTTAACAAATTTACTAAATTGTAAAATTGAACCTAGCTATCGCTCAGATCATTCTTTTGTAATTTTAGAGCTACAATTTAACCCATTTATAAGAGGTAAAGGACTGTTGAAATTCAATAATTCCTTATTATATGATCAAGAATATGTAAATATTGTTAAAGATAAAATAATTGATGTCAAGAAACAATATTGTGCACATGTTTATGATTTGGAACATATTGATGAAATTTATGATGAAAATTTACAACTCACTATAAACAAGCAATTATTTCTTGAGACTTTATTGATGGAAATCAGAGGAAAAACTATTTCATATGCAAGTTTTAAGAAAAAAGAAAAGGATAAAAAGGTTCTTAATTTACAAAGGGAAATTGATTCATTAGAAGCAAATTTTAAGGAAGAATTAATTAATCAATTAAAGATAAAAAACAAGAACTGGAGGATATAAGGAAAGAAAAGATGAAGGGTAAATTAATACGTTCAAGGGTAAAATGGATCGAAGAAGGAGAAAAGCCAACTAAATATTTTTGTGGTCTTGAATCAAAAAATTTTACTAGTAAAATTATACCAAAAGTCGAAACAGAAGATGGAAGGATTATAACAAAGCAATATGATATTTTAAAAGAAACAAAAGTATTTTATGAAACATTATATAAAAATAGAGATTGTAGTTTAAATGGCTGTAAAATTGAACAGTTAGAAAGTGATTTAAAAAATTTAAATTTTGAAAAATTGACAGAGGATGAAAAAAATAATTTAGAAGGGGAGATAAATATAGCTGAGGCAGGTTTAACATTACATAAAATGAAAAATAATAAATCTCCTGGATCTGATGGTTTTTCAACTGAGTTTTTTTAAATTTTTTTGGAAAGATTTAAAATATTTTATTGTAGAATCTCTAAATTATGGATTTCACATTGGATCATTATCAGTCACTCAAAAACAAGGTATTGTCACATGTTTGTCAAAGGATAACAAGCCACGCCATTTTCTGAAGAACTGGCGCCCCATTTCATTATTAAATACAGTTTATAAAATTGGGTTAGGGGTGATCGCAAATAGATTTAAAAAAGTTTTAGATAAACTTATCAATTTAGATCAAACTGGCTTTATAAGTGGGCGTTATATGGGGGATAATATCCGACTTATATATGATATTTTGCAGTATACTGATGAAAAAGATATACCTGGTTTATTACTGTTGATAGACTTTGAAAAAGCTTTTGATACAGTATCCTGGGATTTTCTTTTAGCAGTTCTGACTTTTTTCAATTTTGGGAATTCCATAATCAACTGGATAAAGGTACTTTACAATAGTATTAGCTCTGCAGTCATTCAGGGTGGAAATTTATCAGAGTTCTTTGGTATTGGACGAGGCTGTAGACAGGGGGACCCATTATCACCGTATCTTTTCATATTATGTGCAGAGATTTTGGCAATAAAGGTTAGAGGTAATACGAAAATACAGGGTATAGAAATTTCTCAAGTTGAACATAAACTATCTCAGTTTGCAGATGACACTTCACTGATTTTAGATGGAAGTGAAGAATCTATGGAAGAAGCTTTATTAGAGCTAGATTGGTATGCAAAACTTTCTGGACTAAGGATAAATTTTACAAAAACTCAAGTAGTATGGATTGGAAGTAAAAAATACAGTAGAGAAATGTTATGCCAGAACAGAGATTTATCATGGGGGTCAACTTCTTTTAGGCTGTTAGGGATAAACTTTGATATTGATCTTGATAAAATTTTAAACTTAAATTATACTGATAGGTATCTTCAGATAAAAAATTTGATTAATACATGGTCTAAAAGAAACTTAACAGTTATTGGTAAAATATCTGTGGTTAAAACTCTTATTCTTCCAATACTTAATCATCTCTTTTTAACATTACCAAACCCAAATGCTGAGATGATTAAGAAAATTAATGATGCTATTTATTATTTTTTATGGAACTCACCAGTTCATAGAGTTAAAAAAGAAGTGTTACACATGGATTATAAGAATGGTGGTTTAAAGATGATTAAAATATTCATCTATTTATGATAGCTTTAAAATGTACATGGATTAGAAAATTGTTTAGTTCTAACTGTAAATGGTTAAATATTTTATTTACAAATATAGATAAAGAAAAATTGTTCAAACTAGGAAATAGTTACACAACAAATAATATTTCAAATGTCAAAAACAAATTTTGGATTGATGTATTTAAAGCATGGCAATATTTTGTAGATAAAGATATAAATTCTACATGGGAATATTTTCTTGCTTGTCCATTATGGATGAATAAGAATATAAATATCAACAACAAACATGTATTTTATAGAATTTGGTATAATAAAGGTATTGTTTTTGTAAATGATGTGATTAGTAATAGTGGAAAGTTTCTCTCCTATGGGGAAATAAAAGACAAATTTGATATTTCTGGGAATATAATGATGTATAATAGTATCATTTCAGCATTAAATAAGACAAAAAAGCTGTATTCAAGGGGAGATAATAAGCTCACAGAACCTTTTATTCCCTCTTTTGTTCAAACCATTTTAAAAAGAAAAAAGGGAACTAAAGATATATATTGGATGTTAATACCTAAAGTGGTTCCTAATGGGGTGAAAAAGTGGAATGAAATTTTGGAACTTAATGACTTGAAATGGAGAGAAATTTTCAAACTTCCTTTTGCAGTTACTAATAACACAAAATTACAATGGTTACAGTTTAGAGTAAATCATAGAATATTAGCTACAAACAAATTTTTGTGTAAAATTAATGTCATAAATAGTCAGCTATGTAATTTTTGTATGGAAGAAATAGAAACTATAGAACATGTACTATGGAATTGTGAAAATGTCCAGAATTTATTAGAAGAAATAGATATATGGTTTTTATCTAATGGTATAAGTATTTCATTCACCAAAAAGAATTTTTTGTTTGGTGATGTCTCACATGTATACAAGGGTGAATTTTCAAACCTGATTTTTCTGTGTCTTAAACAATATATTTATAATACAAGATATTTCCAGAAAGTTTTATCAATTCATGCTGTGAAGAAAGTTCTAAAAGATCTTTATAATTTAGAGAAGTGTATAGCAGTAAGAAACAATAAGCTTGAGAGTTTCAATAAATTGTGGATTCAATTTACTCATTTGTTCGATTGTAATTAAAGTCCTATTATAATTCATATGTGAAAAAACATGATAGAATGTTAATTTGTGAACTAACAAAAAAGTTACATCAAAAATATTCATCAGAACAGTATATTTATATTTATTTTCTTTTTTTTTCTGTGCTAATTCTTTCTTTTTTTATTTTATTATTTTAAATTTTATTTAACTTATTTTTCCTCAAAATTTCCATTCTTAAAAAAAGTATAAAAACTTAGAATATCTGTATGTTTGTTAAAACAATTATTCTAAAATGATGAATACATTTATTTGTGGTCCTTCTTTTTGAACTTTTATTAGATTATTTTTTAATGTAAATGAAAAATGCGGTATTATATTGTAACTACTTTTGATATATTTTTTGTAAAATGAACTTACAAATACTAACACATATATATTTGCATGATCTATTACTAACATTAACGAGGCCGGGATAAGGTACCGGTATTCGATGTTTTCATTACTAACAAATGTACAGATTTCAATAAAAAATGAAAATTAAAAAAAAAAGTCGTCAAAACGGAGTTTTGGGGACTTTATGTTTTTCCCCGTTTCTTATTAAGTCACAAAAACGGAGTTTTGGAGACTTTATGTTTTTGTCTTGTTTCTTATTATGTCACCCCATCGACAATGTCGGGTGATATATTGCTATTCCTCTGTTTCTTTTTCCCTTTTATTATGGCACCCTCAACGGAGTTGGGGTGACATATTGTTATTCTTCGTTTCTTTTTTTCTTATTATTATGTCACCCGATCGACAATGTCGGGTGACATATTGCTTTTCCTCCGTTTTTTTTTTATTATGGCACCCTCAACGGAGTTGGGGTGACGTATTGTTATTCTACGTTTCTTTTTTTTCTTATTTTTTTTCTTCCACACATTTGTCCAGCTTATTTCTCGATTCCAATGGACCAATGTTGATGAAACTCTACTATAATAAGGACCACCATGATAAGTTGTGCAGTGGACTTTGGAATGTGCATGATGGCCACCGTTACCATAGAAACTAGAAAAAATGTAAAAAAAAATCAAAATTCCAAATCTTTCATTGTAAGACCCAACTGGATGAAACTTTATGGAAATGTTCCTTGGTATGCCCTGCTTGATGTACCTACAATATTTTAAAATTCCAAAATGGCCGGCATTGTCATGGAAACAGGGCGAAAGTTTAACATTATGAAACTTTACAGAAATGTTGACTGGCATGTGCAGAGTTGAAATATAATTTTGAAATTTTCAAAATGGCCGCAGTTACCATACAAACGGCAAAAAAAAACTAAATTTTCAAAATACTCCAAATTGTCTAAAACTTTACTGTAAGGATAACTGGCATGTCTTGATGCGATTTTCGACTTTAAAATGTTCAAAATGGCTGCCATCATCCTGGCAATAGGGGAATGGTGCCATCCGTTATTGCTTGCAATGGCAAATCTAGTTTTTATGTCATCCGATCGACAATGTCGGGTGACATATTGCTTTTCCTCTGTTTCTTTTTCCCTATTTATGGCACCCTCAACGGAGTTGGGGTGACGTATTGTTATTCTACGTTTCTTTTTTTTTTTTATTATGGCACCCTTAACGGAGTTGGGGTGACGTATTGTTATTCTACGTTTCTTTTTTTTCTTATTATGAAACCCTCAACGGAGTTGGGGTGACGTATTGTTATTCTACGTTTCTTTTTATGTCACCCTGACGGAGGTCGGGTGACATATTGTTATTGTTCCATTCTTTATTTTTATTTATTATTATGTCACTCGATCGACAATGTCGGGTGACATATTGCTTTTCCTCTGTTTCTTTTTCCCTATTATTATTATGGCACCCCAACGTATTGTTATTCTACGTTTCTTTTTTTTTCTTATTATGGCACCCTCAACGGAGTTGGGGTGACATATTGTTATTCTACGTTTCTTTTTTCTTCTTTTTATGTCACCCTGACGGAGGTCGGGTGACATATTGCTATTGTTCCATTCTTTTCATGGCACCCTCAACGGAGTTGGGGTGACATCTTGTTATTGTTCGTTTCTTTTTTTTTCTCTTCTTTAATGTCACCCGATCGACAATGTCGGGTGACATATTGCTTTTCTTATGTTTCTTTGTTATTATATCTCCCGATCGACAATGTCGGGTGACACATTGCTTTTCCTCTGTTTCTTTTTCCCTATTATTATTATGGCACCCTCAAAGGAGTTGGGGTGACGTGTTGTTATTCTACGTTTCTTTCTTCTTATTATGAAACCCGCAACGGAGTTGGGGTGACGTATTGTTATTCTACGTTTCTTTTTATGTCCCCTGACGGAGGTCGGGTGACATATAGTTATTGTTCTATTCTTTTTTTATTTATAATTATGTCACCCGATCGACAATGTCGGGTGACATATTGCTTTTCCTCTGTTTCTTTTTTTTTTATGTCACCCGATCGACATGATCGACAATGTCGGGTGACATATTGCTTTTCCTCCGTTTCTTTTTATTATTATTATTATTATTATTATTATTATTATTATTATTATTATTATTATTATTATTATTATGGCACCCTCAATGAAGTTGGGGTGACAAATTGTTATTGTTCGTTTCTTTTTGTCTTATCATGGCACCCTCAACGGAGTTGGGGTGACATATTGTTATTCTACGTTTCTTTTTTTTCTTCTTATTATGGCACCCTCAACGGAGTTGGGGTGACATATTGTTATTGTTCCGTTCTTTTTGTCTTATTATTATGTCACCCGATCGACAATGTCGGGTGACATATTGCTTTTCCTCTGTTTCTTTTTCCCTATTATTATTATTATTATTAAGTCACCAAAATGGAGTTTTTGGTGACTTATGGTTTTTGTCCCGTTTCTTATTATGTCACCCGATTGACAATGTCGGGTGACATATTGCTATTCCTCTGTTTCTTTTTCACTATTATTATGGCACCCTCAACGGAGTTGGGGTGACATATTGTTATTGTTCGATTCTTTTTGTCTTATTATTATATTTACAAATGTATTCTTCCACACTTTTTTGTCCATACTATTTCTCAGAATTGGCTTGAACAATATTGATGGAACTATACCATAATGTAGACCACCACATTCTATAGTGCAGTGGAGTATGGCACCATCAAGATGGCTGCCGTTGCCATAGAAACGAAAGAAATGTGAAAAAATCTAGTTTTTTGTTTTCTCGAACTGTTAGGATAGACTTTAACTCAGAATCATCATATTTTAATACAATGTAGGTGCCCACTATATACAGGTGTTGGATGATTTTGGCACTCATTGGAACTACTATGTTGCCATGGAAACTACACCAAAAATTTCCAAATTATCAAAATGCTCCAAACTTCATGAAACTTCACAGTAACGATGAGCAACATTGGAAGATGTGGCATTTGGCGTTGGAATTTCCAAAATCGCTGTTGTTACCATGGAAACAATGCAAAAAGGTCAAAACTTTGAATTTTCACAGAACATTCTAGAACATCAATGTATAATTTATTCTAGAGACAGTAAATGGTATATCATGGTATATGATTATGGAGGGAACAAAATGCAGCGGGGGTTTGACTTTGGAATATTCAAAATGGCCGCCGTTACCATGGAAACAGCAAAAATACGAAAAACTTCAAAATGCTTCAAATTTATTGAAACTTATAACAAATGTTGCTCAGCTAATGTAGACTTGACTTTTGAGTTTGGAATTTCCAAAATGGCCGCCGTTACCATGGAAACAGCAAAAATACGAAAAACTTCAAAATGCTTCAAATTTATTGAAACTTATAACAAATGTTGCTCAGCTAATGTAGACTTGACTTTTGAGTTTGGAATTTCCAAAATGGCCGCCGTTACCAATGCTACCGCTCACCTGGCAATAGGGGAAGGGTGCCATCCGCTATTGCTTGCAATGGCAAATCTAGTTATTATTATTATTTTTCTAGATCTTCCACCTAATTTTGTCCGGCAGTTTTCTCAGAGCCAAAGGGACCAATCTGAATGATGGTGCACTATAACAAGGAACCCTAACTTTACAGTTGCAGTGCAACTTTGGAACTAAAAAATGGCTGCCATCACCATGGAAACGGAAAAATGGTCGAACAACTGATGTTCTTTATCTCTGCTGACTGCCATTGGCGATTGCCAAATAAAATTGATCACAAGATGTAACAAAATTGATCTTAATATAAATTTAATACTAAACAAAAAAAAAAAAATTTAACTTGTGTCCACGATGTTATGCCACAAACATACGGTGTCAATATTTTTTTAGTGCCGGCATCGTGGCCATCGTGGCCACAAGTTAATTTTTTTTGTTACATCTTGTGATCAATTTTATTTGGCAATCGCCAATGGCAGTCAGCAGGGTTAAAGAACATCAGTTGTTCGACCTGTTAGTCAAATGCGTTTTGTTTAAATATACTTTTTCACTTTTTGGGTCTTTTGGAAAATGTTGTTTGTGCTGTTTTTAGACCCTTCTATATATATATATGCGATTTGGTGTTACGATATCTCAGTAGCATGGGTTCGAATCCCGGCGAGGGAAGAACAAAAAAAATTGCGAAAGCAAATTTACAGATCTAACATTGTTGGGTTGGTGTTTAGACGAGTTGTATATACATAATATACACAGTAAAATTGAGAAAGGAAATGGTGAATATGTCAAAGCGACAACCACCCGACCATAGAGCAAACAACAGCCGAAGGCAACCAATGGGTCTTCAATGTAGCGAGGATTCCCGCACCCGTAGGTGTCCTTCAGCTGGCCCCTAAAATATGCATAATAGTACAGTGATAATGGACGTCATACTAAACTCCGAATTATACACAAGAAACTAAAATTTAAAATCATACAAGACTAACAAAGGCCAGAGGCTCCTGACTTGGGACAGGCGCAAAATTGCGGCGGGGTTAAACATGTTTATGAGATCTCAACCCTCCCCCTATACCTCTAGCCAATGTAGAAAAGTAAAATAATAACAATACGCACATTAAAATTCAGTTCAAGAGAAGTCCGAGTCTGATGTCAAAAGATGTAACAAAAGAAAATAAATAAAATGACAATAATACATAAATAACAACAGACTACTAGCAGTTAACTGACAAGCCAGCTCCAGACCTCAATTAAACTGATTGAAAGATTATGTCTTCATCATATGAATATCAGGTACAATCCCTCCCGTTAGGGGTTTAGTATCATACTATCATAAAATATATGAGAAGAACATAACCCGTGTCATGCCAACAACTGTTTTTTTAGAAATAAATGTGTTTAATTCCGATGCAAAGACCCTATCAGTGAATCAATGTTAAAGCCAAAATATGCAATCTTTAATGACCTGACAACAGTATCGTAACTATATCCCCTTTTAATAAGTCTATTTAAAGGTTTTGTTAGTTTCTGAGGAGAATACTGACATTTTTGTGCTTTATAAAGAATATTTCCATAAAATTTTGGATGTGAAATACCTGAACGTATAAGATGTCTGCATGTTGAGTTATATTTACGAATTATTTCCTTATACCGGTGATAAAATTTAGTAAATGTTTTGACCAGTTTGTGATATCGAAAACCCTGGTGTAATAATTTTTCAGTAATACATAAATTTCTCTCGCTAAAATCTAATACATTGTTACATACACGAGCGAATCGTACAAGTTGAGATATATAAACATCATAAGATGGTGACAAGGGAACGTCACCATCTAAAAATGGATAATTAACAATGGGAAATGAAAAATCATCTCTTTTATCATAAATTTTTGTATTAAGCTTCCCGTTTATGATATAGATATCAGCCATGTATCACCATCATTGCTGGTGATCCGATGGATAAATCGTTGTAGAGTTGTCACTGACTCAGACGTACTTATAAATATAATTATTTTCTGTGACTGTATTTTGCATTAATTTGTAGGATTCTTTACTATAGATAATTCAACTGATCTGTAACAATAACATCTCCATGCCTTATATATCATGTACTGTATTACGCCGCTAGATTAAAACTGATGAGGAAAGGTAATACCCGGCCACCGAAAGATTTATTATTTGTGAAGCCAAGGTGGACGTGTGGTCTAGCGCACCGGATAAATTGCAGGCGATTTGGTGTCACGATATCTCAGTAGCATGGGTTCGAATCCCGGCGAGAGAAGAACAAAAAAAATGTGCGAAAGCAAATTTACAGCTCTAACATTGTTGGGTTGATGTTTAGACGAGTTGTATATATATGAAACAAATACGGCTGAAAATGCATCAAGTATTAATACTAGATACGAAAATTTACATTTTGTCTATTACTATATTAAAATGTTCACAATTTTCATTATAGTATCCTCTATAGTATCCTACCGGTTTCACTGTTTAACAGATTTTCAAGGATATGGTTGCTGGCGACGGCGCCAGAAGTAACGTCTATTAGCAACATTATTATCTAGTCCTGAACATCATAATATAGTACAACGTAGTAACTATATAAAACGAAATGGCTTCTAGATTATCGTTCATCTATTCCATTTCGGACGGTATTTCTTATTATGCCCGCGTCACACTGTCCCGATTTTTACGCCGACGGCAACACGATAATGGAAATTGTCAAAATCGGGACTGATCGTATCCAGATCGGGCTATTCGTAGTGCCATCTTTAACCATCGTAGAACCATCGGCCACTTTTTCTAGCCTTCGGGGACAACTTCGGGAAGGGTTCTAAATTTTTTAACATGTTAAAAAATCCCCGAAGGTGCGTCATGTTGAGGGTTCGTATTGAGTTCGTATCACCATCCTCACCATCGTAATGTCACCGGGAACGCATCTTTGCACATCGTATGGCATTCGTGTTTCCATCGTTTCCATCGGGCAGTTTTGACATTACGATGTCTACACGAATGAATCACGAAGATACCCGAAGGTCTTACGATGGCAACACGACTTCGTGAAGACCTCGTAATCACGTCGTGTTGCCATCGAATAAAAGTACGAAGGCGACAAGATGGAACTACGACGGCAATAAATCCAGCTAAATGTAAGTTAATTTTCGCGCTAAAATACATTTAAAGTGCCATGCGCGATATGCACTGGTCAATCTAATACGACAGTTAAGAAAGACGTTCACAAAACATGGAGCTCATATCATATGATTCTATGAGAACAAGAAAGGCGACAGCGTTGTTTCTATTAATTCAAATGGAACAAGAAGAGCAGCAATTACAGGCTCAGGATTTACTTTTACAATTAAAATATTATTTTTTGTCAATATTTCATATCAAGTAACATAATGAAAATCATAAACGCGCCTCGTACACCAACACTGCAGGTACACGTATATAGGGAAACCAACTTTTTCTTCATTATTCTGATATTTTATGTATCGTCTGAGTTGTTGTCACACGAATGTTTACTCCATAACCATTTTGTTTTCTATATGTCATATTTTGCCGCATTTGTTGCTTTCCCCACATCCTTCCTTTTGTCTATATTATTATGATATTCTCCTGGAAAGAGCCCTTTTTTTAATAAAAGGGATCAACGAACCCCATTACCTTACCTTAAAGATAGATCAGAAAATATGGGCATAATTATGGGTGATTATTCAGACTAGTGCACACATTTTACAGTTCAAACAAGGCAATGACGAGCGTGGCATCCCCTCCTATGGGGTATGTAACATATTGGGGACAAATATGAACACTATATTTGTATATGACACATGCAGAAAATGGTAAATTGAATATGCATATTTGATACATAAACTATTTTTTTAGAAATCAACCAAAACATTCAGTAACTGGAAATACCTTTAATATTGTCTTTAGAACCAGCAGGTAAAAATTGAGCAACCAATTTCCTGTGTATTATGCTATTTCAAGGAGAAAAAAACAAGTCCATCTGCATGACCTTGACCTTTGGCCTTGAACGTAAAAAATGTCAGATCATTACAAGGAGGAACAATATACCAAATGTGGTTAAAATCTTTTGAAGCATATTGGTTTTAGAGTGTCCACAAGGGTGATATTGCCTTGTGACCTTGACCTTTGAACTTTAAAGTCAATAGCGCTTAAGATATTCTTAACGAGTAACACCATACCAAGTTTTGAGCATTTTGGTTCTAGAGTGTCCATAACAATTTTATCTACATACAACTTACATGTAGTAGGCGAGGGGATAATAAACTAAGTTTTATAAGAATTAGACAAAAAGATCGATTTCCCGCCATGCATGGCAGACTTGTACAGAAACTATATGTTGTCAAAATTCTGTTCGTATCTTTTAGACATCGTATGGCCATCGTGCCATCATCGTAATCCATCGTATAGCCTTCGTAATCCATCGTGTAGCCTTCGTGATCCATCATGTAGGCTTCGGCTGAGATATGAAGCTTAAATATCTGTCTTCGGTTAACCTTCGTATGTTCATCTTTTGCTATCGTATATAATTTCGGCACCATCGTATAGACTTCGTTATTCATCGTACTTGTTTCGGTCACTTTTTGGTATTTTAACGAGATCGGGACCAACTTCGTACGAACTTGCAATTTTCGCATTCGGGTGTCCATCGTATATAAAAATCGGGACAGTGTGACGCGGGCATAATACATTTTTTTTTATTGTTAATTCTCACTGGTTCCGTTGTATTATCTCGGGTTGTGAATAGAAATTTACGGTAACACGTTTTCTTTTGAATGCGGTTTAGTTGTCCGTAATTCCTGTAAGTTAAAAGATTTGGCTCTAGTTATTCCGTCGTCAATTATTCTCTTCGGATATTTTCGGTCCAAGAACATCTTAGTTCCGTTAATATTGTATCCCTTAATTCTGGATTTGAAATGATAATACATATGCGTTGAGCTAGGTTATATGGCCATCAAACATTGCTAATTCTCACAAAAAATGTTCAATTGCTTGAATTATACCCTATTGTAGTATCCGCAACACAGTGGACAACAAAACAAATTCTTTTCTGGTGTGACAATGAAGCTACAGTAGCTATAGTAAAAATTGGCCGTTTTAAGTGTTTATAAATAATGAAATTAATGAGGAAACTTACACGGTGTGCTTGTAAATACAACTTGGATGGAGAGTTGTCTCATTGGCATTCATACCAAATCTTCTAATATCTATTTCATTTAGGTGCGAAACATGTTCCAGGATATCAGAATTACACAAGTGATGCTCTATCTTGTTTTCAGATAGACATATTCCGAAAACTAGCTTCCAGTGCAGTAGAGAATCCAGCGAAGTGCCCAAGCAGCTCAGATGTAAGGTGGTCTTAAATCAAGCAGTGAAGTCTGGTCGTAAGTTTTATTGTTTAAATTGATTTATACATTAGTAAAGCATAGGCAATCATACCATATCTTCTTAATCTCATATTAAAATTGTGAACGCCACACGTGAATTTCGTCTACAAAAGGCTGATATTTAATGCAGAGGTCGAACCCTGAACATATAATTTCTAAGAAATAGACTTAACCAAGAAAACTTAACATTGACAAATGAATCACGAAAATGAGGTCAAGGTCAGAAGAACCATGCCAAACAGACATGAACACCTAATAATCATTTCATACTCCAAATATAGAAGACCTATTGCTTATTGTATCTAATATATGGACTTGACCACCAAAACCTAACCTTGTTCACTGATCCATGAAATGAGGTCGAGGTCAGATGATACCTATAGCTTATAGTATCTAAGAAACTAAACTAAACAGTGACCAATGAACCATGGAAATGAGGTCAAGGTCAGATGATACCTTCAAGACAGACATACAGTGGAGATCACTTCTAACCTCTCATTAAATCTGTTAGGAGAACTGTTCTAGAACAGTACGTAGAACTGTCAGCCTGACACCTTTTAGTCAGTTCTACTTCTAGAACAGTTCTACGGCTTAGAATTGATTTCTAATTCTACGGCTAGAATTGATTTTTATAAATTCTACGGCCAGAATTGATTTATAAGTTCTACGGCTAAAATTGATTTATAAGTTCTACGGCTAAAATTGATTTATAAATTCTACGACTAGAGTTGATTTATAAGTTTCAAGAACTCTTTGCCTTAATATAAAGGCTTGGGTAAAAAAGCGATTTAAATTATATAGAGTTTTGCTATTTTGCCGGTTTTATTTCAGATTTATAATCGGCTAGAGAACATGTTTAACCTGTTAACCACGCCATATTCTGCATGTATGTGCCTGTTCCAAGTCAGGAGCATGTAATTCAGTGATTTTCTTTTGTTGATGTGTAACATAAATTATTTGTTTTTCTCTCATTTTTTGTACATAAATTAGGCTGCTAGTATTAGGGGGGGGGGGGGCATTATTATTTGAATTGTTTTACATTTGTTATTCCGGGAGTCAGGATGGCTCGTTATCACATAACAAAATGATCGGACCTCATTAACCAATATAATATCAGTTTACGAGTAGTTTTCATACCTCGGACGACTTGTTTAACAAAAATCTTTTGACCGCATCAATCTAAACTGCCATTATTTGCTTTTTCTTTCTGCAAATCTATATAGCTGCACAGTACTTCAGTTTTAATTTTAGGTCTAGAGGGACTGTAATATACAAGTAACAGCAATTTTGGAAAAAAAATTTGTTCACATCAATTTATAGTGCCAGCATGCAGGGGCAGATCCAGCCATTTTTAAAAGGCTGGGGGGGGGGGGGGGGGGGGGTCCAACTATATGCTCCCATTCAAATGCATTGATGTTAAAAAAAAAGTGGGGTTCCAACCCCTGGACCCCCTCCCCTTGATCCTAAATATTGATTCATAAACAAATATCAGTAGTTTTTATACTTCAGACTGAGTCATGTAATAAAATCTTTTGACTGCATCAAACAAAACTTACCTTATTTGCTTTTTATTATGTAAATATATATAGCTGCACAGCAATTCAGTTATAATTTTAGTTCGAGAGGGACTGTAGTATATAAATAACTGCAATATTGGAAATCAATGACCACAAATTTTTTTTCGCATCAATTGAGGGTGCCAGCATTTCCTATTTTTATTCAAAATATCGCATCAGAAACAAATATCAGTAGTTTTCATACCTCAGACTGACTCATGTAAAAAAATTATTTGTCTGCATCAATCAAAACTGACCATATTTGACAGCATCAACCAAAACTGACCATATTTTACCACATCAACCAAAACTGACCATATTTGCTCTTTTTTATGTAACTCTTATAGTCGCATAGTAAATCTGTAATATTTTTATGTAAGGATGGAGTGTATAATCATGATAATACAAATGATCTATATTATAGGGTTATTGCATGAATATTGGGGAATATTGTTCCGAGTAGAATTTTATATTGCACGAGCTTATATTTTTATAGCAGGATGGATTGTTTAATATAAATGAAAGCAATATTTGAAAACAAAATAATGCTCGCATCAGTTTATAGTGCCAGCATGTCCTCTTTTTAATCAAAATTTTGAAACGTAAACTAATTTCAGTAGTTTTGATATCTCAGACTGACTCATGGATATAACAAAATTATTTGTCCGCATCACCCAAAACCATGAAAACTGACCATATTTATAGCTTACTATGCGGTATGGGCTTTGCTAATTGTTGAAGGCCGTACGGTGACCTATAGTTGTTAAATTCTGTGTCATTTTGGTCTTTTGTGGACAGTTGTCTCATTGGCAATCATACCATATCTTCTTTTTTATATCTGACAGCATCAACCAAAACTGACCATATATGACAGCATCAACCAAAACTGACCATTACACTTTATAATGTAAATCTTAATATATATATAGCCGCATAGTAAATCACTTATAGTTACATATCACGATGGATTGTATAATTCAAATGACAGCAATATTGTAACACATTGGCTACAAAAAAAATTCCACATCAATTTAGAGTACCAGCAATTTTCTGCAAGTCGTCTTTTTATTCAAAATATTGAATTGTTTACAAATTTCAGTAGTTTCGATATACACGTATCAGACCGAGTCGTTTTAACAAAATTATTTGACCACATCAACCAAAACTGAACTTATTTACACTTATCATGTAAATATATATGCATGATATATGGCCTCAGTCATTGTAAACCAATATTTCTATGTCAAAACGGATCTTATGATAAAAATGACACCAACTTTGAACACAATACACCTTATTGCTAATCCTGGCTGACCCGGCCTCTTGAACTTTTGAAGCATACAACAATCACTTTTCCATTGTGGCGTCAGATATTTTGTTTTATGACGTCAAATTTTTGTTCTCTTCTTGGAATAGTATACTGTTAATATAATTTGAAGAAGGCAAAGAAAAATACATGAAAGTCCAGGGGCAAATGTTTCATTCATGTTCAGATGAGTATATTTTTATGAGTTCCAGACTCCCTGATATCATTAGCTCGAATACTTCAAGCCCTTTCCGTGTCCGATTTTCTCCCACAAGAGGGCTTGAACTCCTTATGATCATTGGCCGCGTCGCCTGCTCTCTGTGAGAGAGAGCCAATCGGCAGCGATCAGGATAATGAGTCTGTGCAACTGTCTTGTAATTGTCTTACCGAACACGTGTGTTCAATTAACACAAATCCGAAAATACTTAATTAACATCAATTAACATCAATCAACATCAGTTTACATCATTTAACATCAATTAACACCCGGAACTCCTCCTTCTTTAGCTGCCAATTTAAATCAAAATTCCCATATTGCATACCTGTACATTTGAACATAGAAGACGTACTTTTATTTCGGGAGTGAAAATTTTATCGTTTTACAGAATTTGTAGATTATCAGGAACTTGCATTGTCACACATTGTCCTACACTGATTATAGAACACTGAACAAAAACATTTCGTAGATTTGCAGCTTTAAACTTCTGCTGAAATCTGCTTACCATGCCGGGTGGCAGCCATTAGACATTTTGAAAATTGAATTTGGCGTAATCTCTATTTAGGCATCCAGAACTATTATAACTATTATAACTTTTATATCATATTATCTTAAAGTGCATTTTATATCTGCATAAACAATTTTAAATATATTCTGGAAATTTAGCTCAACTTTGAGTCTTGCTAAGAGGTGATCTGACTTGTAGTTAATGTAAACATTATTACATTTTTCTACCTTTAACACACGAATTACAACCACAGCCATTATCCTGCTCTATATAATCATCATATAATCATCATATATATATATCAACATATTAACATCTGTGTGTAGTGCTGGTGACTTTTGGCTTTGCATGTGTAGATGTGCCTGATTGTGTAAATATTTGTGTACATATATCGTCTGCTCATTTTTCTGTTGCTGATTAACTACAATTTAAGACAATATTACTCTATCTGCGCTTTATATATTATATTCATACATTGCGATCTTAGTGGAAACTGATTTTAGACTATAATTTTGCGAATACAAATCTACACTCAGTGAAAAAGGGAAGCCCTGTTCACTGTCCTGTTCTGATATACTCTCTAAAATCTGCAACCAGTACAGCCTAGCTAGAAACATTAATATAGTACATATATATGTCGATAATACAAATTAAAAAACAGACAAGCAAACTTGTAGCAGAAGAGTCTAGCCTAGACCCTGATTTCGATCAACCTGACATCTTTATTATTACAGATAGTAAAGGTAATCGTGGTAATTACATAAAACCAGTAATACCAGGAAGATTGAGAGCATCCCTTCATATTTTTTTCTGAGAAAGGTGCAACCATCCACTCCAACATAAGCAATACCAAGTATACAAGCTGCTACAAATCCAATAGTTCTCCTTTGGTTTGGCACATGTGAAATTTCAAAAAAAAGACGGCAGATATTCTGATATTATTAAATATCCATACCAATCAATAGAACATACTTTAACAGAATATAGAGCCGTGAGAATAATCCAGAATAATCCATCAGCAATTGTAATTGCCATTGAATGCCCTTACTTCTCAATATACAGATGGAATCTATCTCGTGGTTTTAATTATAATACTCAAACTACACAATTGTACAAAGATATTGATATTAAACTAAAATCAGCCATCAACTATTACAATCAACAATTATTCTATGTCAACAGAAACATCTTCGCACCACATATCTCACAGGATCAAATCATATCATCAAAACAACGTAAACGCTCTCGTACGCAAAACAAAATCAGCTTTAAATCTCTATTTGACGGTATACACCCAAGGCGTCCCATATCACGACTTTGGATACACCGTATGGTAAAATTAGCAAGAAATCTTAGAAACATTCAATGAATAAGGGAAGCCCTGTTCACTGAACAATTTAGGATTTACTCTGGCTCATACAATTTGTTACATAATCATCATCATTATTCATTAACAATATATTTAAGGCTATACATACCTTGTGAATTCAGGAAAACCATAAGTTTAGATTCAATTTACTAGAACCAACAACTATTATATTTCATCAAATATTACTGTATATCATATCATATCATCAAAACAACGATAGCTCTCTCTCAAACGAAAAATAATAATCAAATCAACTCAGTATTGTAAAATAAGGAAGAAAGTTGAGAAACCATTAGTGGATAAGGGAAGCCCTATTCACTCTGCAATTTGGATTTACTCTTGATTTAGATAACCATCATATCGTCATCATCAATATTTTATTAAATGCACTTTAATTCAATTACTGCACATACCTTGTGACTTGAAGAAAACCCAATTTATCGCCAGGCCATATATCAGATATCTACTCGTTATTTAATATATTTTTCATAGTCAGTGAAGTAGGGAAGCCCTGTTCATTGTCCAGCGATAGTAAATACATATATTGGCATAGGAAGCTGATTCAAAATTCTGTCTGACTTCTTCAATAAATACCATAAAATCTAAAAAAAAAAAAAAAAAAAAAAAAAAAAAAGGAAAGCAACAAATCAATTTGTGAATTAGGGAAGCCCACACAATTCCGATATCGTCATCACTTTCAGCTATACCCTAGCTATGGCGCTCATCTCTACTGGATTCTCCCCCAAAATGGGTAGCACTAATGACTCCATCGCACAACTCAAATCTTCTATATCATATTCGTTGAATCTAGAAAAAACTTTGAATAAAAAGCTAGACAGTGCTAAAAGAACAAATGTCTCGTACAGATTCACAGGTGGGGGCTTCACAGCCGAATTTGATGCCATTATTTTTGAGATATTCCGCCATGCATGTGACGTATATTTTTGTGACTCTTCAAACACATTTGATACTATAAAAGATGAAACTACCGAAGCAAATGGCTGCATAGTACAAACTACGTATAAAATCAAAGAAAACACAAATGATGGATATACTATAAACCTATATCTTACAAAGAGCTCAATACTTGTCAACGGTAAACTAACAGCCAACTTCATAAGTAAAGACATAAAAGCAATACATGAAATCATGAATAACACCAATGTCAATGGAATGAGGATAAATATTAAGAAAATGAACCACCTTTTAGCGTCCCAGCTGCAGGACATTATTAACAATATGAGTCATAATACCAAACATGCTGACTCAGCATCTGTGGAAGAACAAATTGAGAAATGCTTGAAATGTGGAAGGATCTGTAGATCAAGAGCTGTATATTGTAAGAATGGTCATTGGGTACACTATAAGTGCGACAAACTATCCAAAGCTGAAATCCTAAATCTGGAGTATAACAAAGAATCCACATCTACATACTCTTGTCAACAATGTACAATAACCAATTCTGATCAAAAATGTCAGCTTACTATAACAAATCAATCATTACAGCTTGACGATAAACCACCTAATATACATGATATACAACATATAAACTCTCCAACATCTGCACAACAGATCATGCTTGAAGAAAATTTGACTAACTGTCCATGCTGTGATAAGCCATTAGACATGAGCATGAGTGTAGTCAGCAATTTCATCAGAGGTGTATTGATAGTAAGACAGATGTCTGCTTTACATGTATTGGCAAAAATCACCAACTAGCAAGTAATGCTAATATTGCAGTCTCTGCTTCTTCCGATCCCAATATAGTAATCAGTCATGGTAGTGATGAGGCACAAATCCCACTAACAACAGCACCTATATCAACAACAAGAATACACCAGGATACAGTTATCCCACCAAAAATTATCTCAGTAAATACTAGCATCAATGAGCATGAAACTTCTGTTAAAAACATAAACAAAGAAGAACAGTCTTATATTAAACAACGAGACCTGAGGCAACTTGAGTTAAAACTCAAAAAGAAAGAAGAGCAAATTAAAATGAAAGAGGCAGCTATCAACGACGAAGCAAAGGAAAAGACACGACTATTAGATAGACTCCATAAAGCAGAAAGCAGAAACTTGGAACTAGAGTTAACAATAAAAACCTTGAGCAAAAGAATAGAAATACTTGAGAACCAAAGCAGTAATAATAGTACATCTAATAACAACAACAGCAGTACTGATGACCTAATCTTAGCAGTTAGAGACAAGGTTACCCGCTTCGTACTTCGTAAAGTTGAAAATGAGCTTGATAAGCTAGATATCACTGCAAACCATATTGATAAGAATGTTAGAGCTGAGAATCTAGATGGGCTTCCAACACATTCAACACATTCAGTAATAGATGAAAGGACACAAGAAACAAATGTTTCTAATAATATTGCTTGTGATATTGGACAATCTCCCACGAATGTACAGATTAATACAACGGAAATCGGCAATCAAAAAGTATCCAATCCACAAGAAGACCAACAACCAAATACACGAACCATATCAAGACCAGTTAATGTTATAGTGCCACCAGTTCTTGGATATTGTTTGCAAATTTATTATCTGGACATCCGATGTATTTGAATGCAACACCTACTGGACATTTTAGTGCAGCACCTACTGGACATTTTAATGCAGAACCTTCTATAGTTTTAATTCAGCACCTACTGGACATTTTAATGCAACACCTACTGGGCATTTTAATGCAGCATCTTCTATGAGTTTTAATACAGCACCTACTGGACTTACGAGGAATCAATATATTTTTAGATTTTATGGAAGAATGCAAATTTTCTGCAAAGGAGGTTGGTAAAACTTTTATACACTCCAATGGAGTAGACAGTACGGCAATAGATCATATACTGTACCCTGATCTTCTACAAGATGATATATTATATGTCAAAAAGTTAGATATTATAAATAATGTATCAGACCACTATCCAATTAAGGCTGAAATCAACTTCGAGTTTTCAATTGGGTCAAATGAATTAAAGTCATCAAAAAGAGGCAAAATCTACTGTAAAGTTAATTGGGATAAACTGGATAAAGATAAATATCAAGAGTCCATAGAAAAAGGAATAGATGCATTAAAATTGGATCTTAACACCACTGATGGTATTAGCGATGCATTTTCTAACATAAATAACATCATTGATTCTGCTACCAAATCAGTAGCTCCTGCGCACAAGGCATTCAGGAAACGACCGAAGCTGAAAGTGATGAATGAAAATATAGACCACGCTATTAAAGCAAAGAAACAAGCACATGCATTATGGAAATTTCAAGGAAGGCCAGCTGACCCTTGCAATGAACTAGTTATCAATAAAAACAAACAACTTATGAATTAAGAAAGCAGTGCAGGAATGAAATTGCTCAAAGGCGGATTAATGACAGAGAAGAAATAATTCAAGCTAGAGTCATGGATAAGAAACTATTCCATAAACTAATTAGTAGACAAAGAGGCAAACTAGGCAAACTTATTGACGAACTACATGTAGATCAATCTAGTTACAGCGAAACAAACATCTTAGAAGGCTGGCGAATTCACTTTTCAAATCTAGCAAAAAAATCAAATACGTCGAAATTTGATATACAATATCTAGATACTGTCGACAGTGAATATGAGCACATAATTAAGATTTTACCGATGAGAGAGAGCATAGTCCGGTTGCAATCAAAGAGCTAGATGAAACTATACATAAGCTGAACAGAAATAAATCGGCAGATATCTTTGGTGTTACTGTTGAAAGTATTTTATATGGTGGATTAAAATTAAATAGTTCCTTACTTCAAATTATAAATGCAGCATTTAAAACTTGTATTATACCAGACATTCTTAAAGTCGGAACGCTATCCCCTATATTCAAAAATAAAGGAAATATTTTAGACGCTAAAAACTACAGAGGAATAACCATCACTCCAACCATATCTAAAATTATTGAAACCATACTAAAATTCCGTATTAATCCTCAAATTTTAGATCAACAAAACCCGCTTCAACGAGGATTTACCGAAAATTCTGCTCCACTTATTGCTACACTTATGATAGATGAATTCGAAAGAGAGAACAAGGATCTTAAGAAAACAACTATCCTGGAATGCTTGATGCAAAGTCTGCCTTTGATGTGGTTCATCACTCCAACATGATACGGAAATTATACCATCTCGGACTATCGGAACAATCAGTACTACTTATAGATAGTCTATATACAAATGCAACTACCAAAATTAAATGGAATGGACAGCTTTCAGAATCTTTCAATATCGAACAAGGTGTACGACAAGGCGGAACCTTAAGCGCCGACTTATATAAAATATATAAAACCAACTACTAAACCTTCTTGAAGATTCTAACCTTGGCGGAAAAATTGGGTCTATATCATGCTGTGCCCCCACCTGTGCCGACGATATAGCCTTAGTAAGTGATAATCCGTACAACCTACAAGCCATGGTCAATATCGCATCAGATTACAGCAAACGTGAAGGGTACCATTTACAACCAACAAAGAGTGTCATCCTCCCTGTTAAAACATCAAACAGATTATTTGACGATATGGATCTCGATTTGAATGGTGAGCTGATGCCAGTAGTTGACAAAACCCCACATATTGGCATTCAGAGAGCTTTTAAAGATTCTGCATCTGCCACAAATGAGGAAAATCTTAAAAAAGCAAGGAGATCTCTATATAGCTTAATGGCATCTGGCCTACATGGCGAAAATGGATTAGATCCAGTTACAGCAATCAGTTTAGTTAAAACATATATCATTCCAGTTATGCTATACGGATTGGAGACATTACTTCCTAATGGGAAAAATCTGGATCTAATAAATAAGCAATACAAAAAGATGCTGAAGCAAATACTATCTTTGACTACAAATGTAGCAGATCCTGCTGTATATATCATATCAGGTCAACTACCAGCAGAGGCTGAAATCCATAAAAGGGCATTCACTTTGTTTGGCAATGTATGTAGGTCAGGGAATACATCAAGGGAATGGAGAATTGCAGTGAGACAGCTCAGTATTAAAAATATGAATAGTAATAGTTGGTTCATTGAGATAAAAAAGCTTTGCCTGAAATATGACATTGATGATCCTTACAGTTTTATTATTACTCCATTATCCAAATTTTTGTGGAAAAAATTCATATCAACAAAGGTTAATAGCTATTGGGAAAAACGCATTAACGATGAATCTAAGTTATATCCAACACTATCATATCTGGAAATGAGTTATAAGATAGGACAATGTCATCCTATAGCAAGAACTGTAGATGCAAACATCAGAGATATTGCAATGATACCAGTTCGATTAAAAATTGCAACTGGCACATACATTCTCCAAACAAATAGAGCCGCTTTTAATCAAAACAAAATAGATGTTGTCTGTATGCTATGCAAATGTAGTGAAGAGACACTTGCTCATTTTCTGCTAGGCTGTACCCGGCTTGAATATATACGTAAAGATATTCTTGAAAAGATCACCAACACTTGTAGCTTGCTATTTGCTAAATATAATCTGGCTGTAGAAGTAGATCTTCTCACTGTAGTAGTGAATCCTAATGCCTACTGTATCACCTCGGCACATTTAGAGCTTACTATTGACATTAACATTCATTTAGAACCGCTGTGCAGACATTTTATCTACAGACTGCACCATAAGCGATATGAATTATTGAACATTATGCCTAAGAAGAAGAATAAAAAATGCGGCATTAACTATAAGAAATTTCAATAGTGCTGTCAGATCACCTCTATGCAATTTATAAATATCTAAAATTCAATTTTACAATATAAATTTTAGATTTTAAATCATACACAAGTATTTTATGTGTGGATAAAGAACTTTTATCAGTGTAAATAATTCTTACGGATCTACTGTAAATATTGGTGGAGGATATTCAGTGTAACATTTCTTGTATACCGTACTCCGGGTTCCAGGAGGTGTGCCTTAATTGGCAGAAGATATATACAGATAGATAGATAGATAGACATAGCGGTGTGAATTTTTCCGGTTGACGGTCTTGATGGAGGAAGACGTTCAGGCGTTAATGTAGCCTTCGTAGATCAGCGGAATATAACGACTGAATTATTCGGGTTATGATATCATTTATATCGTTATGGATAAGTCTGGCTAAATTGACGAGATGGTGCAAATGTAAATAGTTTTTTTACGTTATAATACACAGTCTATGGAAGAAGCGTATCGATAAAAACTTTTCTTATATCACATAGCGATATTGTCTAATATCAATTGTAAATATGCAGACATTCCAAACGGAAAATGTTGTTTTCGGCAACGAAAAATTAAGAAAATACTAACTTTAAAACTTATTTTTCAAATATAAACAACAATTGAGTCTAAATATACATTCAGAAGTTAGCTAGAAGCAAACGTTTGTGTCCGTGTAAAATTTGAAGTGCTGTGTTTTTCTTATATACATAAATATACAAATGCTATTATTTCTAATATCAATGCGATACTTTTAAAATATCATAGCGGTGTTTTTATAATTTCAATATTAGAACGTATTAGTATTAATATTTGACTGCTGAACCAATATTTTGACCTAGTATGTCTGTTTTGTTCACGCATCGTTGTAAATATGACAGAATTTAATGAGACTGTCATACACGTGAGAGGTTAAGTGCTATAAAACCAGGTTCAATCAACCATTTTCAAAATTTGCAAATGCCAGTACCGAGTCAGAAATATGACAGTTGTTATCCATTCGTTTGGTCTGTTATATCATTTGGTTTTACCATTTGATAAGGGACTTTCTGTTTTGAATTTTCCTCGGAGTTCATTATTTGTTTTAATATTACTTCTTTGTAGTATTGTATGTAAATAAGCAGTTTTAAGACCATTGCTTAAATTCAAATTGTTTTTGGTAACATCTTACAAAAACTCATGCACCATCTTCTTATATCTATAAATCTTTAAAATTTCCCCTTTATATACAACTGCTTTCCAGTCCTCAAACTGAACGATCTAAATTTATAAATATAGAAAAGATATATACACATTTCTAACGTCAAAAGACATTAATATCTTATTTATTTGTGTTCTAAACATTTTTTTTAAGTACTCATTGAAGAAATGAATTTATAACAAGGATACGGATTGTTATTTTGCACTAAGAAATGTTCGCGTATTAATACGATCGGTTTACTAGCCAAAAACGAAACGGGACATCACTCTTTGTACATTTTAATTTGTTTGTCTATTTCGATATTACCAAGGTGGGTAGGCTATAGCAGTGTGACCAGTATTTTAGAATATAATAGGTCGGTAGACATATTTGCAACCGCTTTTAAATTCCGCCATTGCATCATCACTTCAAATAGACTTATAAAAAAGAAGATATGGTAAGATTGCCAATGAGACAACTGTTCACAAGAGACCAAAATAACGCAGACAACAACTATAGGTCACCGTACGGCCTTCAACTATGAGCAAAGCCCATACCGCATAGTCAGCTATAAATGGCCCCGATAAAACAATGTAAAACAATTCAAACGAGAAAACTAACGGCCTTATTTATATAAAAAAAATGAACGAAAAACAAATATGTTACACATAAACAAACGACAACCACTGAATTACAGGCTCCTGACTTAGGACAGGTACATACATAAATAATAAGGCGTGGTTAAACATGTTAGTTAGTCGGTTAAACCATGTGATTGAACACAATAGACTGAACAGGTTGTTAACACTTTCAACTATCAATAGGGTCAAGCAACATTTTCGGAATGATAAGTTCATGTATTAAGCGTTAATTTTGTTACAGTTACGAAATTTTAGTGATGTTGATCCTAAAACATTAAACCGGTCATGATCTAAGTTTGTGAATTATGTTTGCAGTTTTCTTCACATGCATTGTGACGTGTCGTCGTATTCATTCTATATTAGAAAACTATAGCAGTTATATTAGAAAAGTGTCGCATTCATAAATTTTTGATATTAAAAAATCATCGCTATGATATAAGACAAATATCGCATTGATATTTTAAAATATAGCAGTATCGTTGACTTATAGGTGATTTTGGCGTAGCAAACAATTGAATTCATCTCAATTGCATTCCACTGAATTTGCTACATGATATTTATAGAATGTGTACATCTACAAATGATAAATCGTGCATTTATGTTTCATTTATTCAATAATTCAATTTTCTCGTTTAAATACACCTTGCTTGTTATTACATAAAATAACTCATGAAAATTATACACCAGACGTATGTCGTGTTATATATCACCCTGTTTTAAGAAAAGAGTCATTGCTTTATACCGAGAAATCTGCATTTCTTCGTACAAATGCTAACATTCGTCTGAAATTTCCCACAATGCAACTCGTTGATATAAGACAATATCGCTCGTTGATATAAGAAAAGCTTTTATAGAATCGCTTCTTCCATAGACTGATACAACACTTTTTTCATTAATATCCCATAATTCATCCACTGTACAATTTTCGTTTGAACATTTGTCAAAACAGAATCTTAAATGAATGTAAATCCAAGGCAAACAAGGTAAATTACGTTTAAAATTCCGTGAATTAAATGCAGAGTTATACTTATGAAGAGACTGTTAAAAACGGGGAACGAAGAAACGTAAACAATGATGTTTCATATATATGCAATCTTCTAAAAATGTCTCCGATGAGCTGGATAACCTTCTATTCACTTCGATATTTGTACATGTAACGTTTGATCAGTAAAAAATATAGAAAATCTGCTATAGCAAAGTAATTGGAAGTGATTTATTTCTTCTAAATTCTAAAGTGCCCTTACTGCAGTGACGTCATTTAGAACTTTTCTACAGTCCTGACTGATTTAGTCAGTTCTGCTGACAGTTCTACGGTTAGAACTGATTTGGACAGTTCTACCTAGTTCTTCTTAACTATTAGATTATTATATTTACAAAACAATTTACAGTTCAAAAGATTATAGGTTCGATGCGACTGTCATACAAGTGAGAGGTTTAGCTAGCTATAAAACCAGGTTCAATCCACCATTTTCTACATTTGAAAATGCCTGTACCAAGTCAGGAATATGACAGTTCTTGTCCATTCATTTTTGATGCGTTTTGTTATTTGATTTTGCCATGTGATTATGGACTTTCCGAATTGATTTTCCTCTGAGTTCAGTATTTTTGTGATTTTACTTTTTAGACAGTTCTACCCTAGAACTGATCCTGACAGTTCTACCTAGAACTGATTCAGTCAGTTCTACCTAGAACTGATTCTGACAGTTCTACTTAGAACAGTTCTAGGGTAGAACTGTTCTAGGTAGAACAGTTCTATGGCAGATATTCTGACAGTTCTAATGGGAGGTTAGAAGTGATCTCCACTGTATTCAATTCAATCATTTCATACAACAAATATAGTTACCAATCCTTATAGTTTAAGAAAAACAGACCAAATCACAAAACTTAATACTGAGCAATGAACACTGAATATGAGGTCAAGGTCAAATAAAACCTGCAAGACTGACATATACATCATAAAATATTTCCATACAACAAATGTTGTTGCATAAAGTATCTGATATATGGACTTGACCAACCAAAACTCATCCTTGTTCACTCATTCATGAAATGAGGTCTAGGTTAAATGACACCTACCAGTTGGATATGTATACCTAACAATCATCCTATACACCAACTACAGAAGACCTATTATTTATAGTATCTGACATATGGACTAGACCACCAAAACTTAACCTTGTTTACTGATCCATGAAATGAGGTCGATGTCAAATGAATAAAATTGAGAAAGGAAATAGGAATGTCTGGTAGGCATGATGACCTTGCATGGTGCGCACAAACTAAATATAGTTATCCTATTACTCATAATAAGAGAGAAATTAACATATTAACATTAAAAAAAATCAACTTTTTTTTCAAGTGATCACTCAACCATGAAAATGAAGTTAAGGACAATGGTCATATGACAGACGGAAATTTCGTAACATAAGGCATTTATATACAAAGTATGAAGCATCCAGGTCTTCCACCTTCTAAAATATAAAGCTTTTAAGTGAACTAACGCTGCCGCCACCGGAACACTATCTCTATCTCGAGCTTTCTGCGACAAAAGTCGCAGGCTCCACACAATTAAATTTTGCAGAAAAAAATTACTGACCCAAAAACAAAATTCTCGATAAACTTTTTGACCTCTCCTAGATTTTTTAATTTGAAGATTATTTTCTTTTTTTTGGTAAAAAAATGTACAATTTCAGAGAGTAATTGCCCCAAGTGTTCTGAAAATCGGGTAAAATAGGGGCAAAAACAATAGTTGTTGTCTACAAACTAGAAGTATGCTTGTTTTGACCCCTTTTTTGCCCCATAATTTCAAAACGTTTGGACTAATTACCACAAAACTCAAGCCCAGTCTTTCCTTTGTTGTATGGAACCTTGTAGTACAATTTCTGAGAGATCCATAACTCACACACCATGCTTGTTTTGATCCCTTATTCCTAAACCTTTTGAACCACAACCCCTAAATCAATCCCAACCTTATTTTTACTGGTTGTAACTCCTAGTAAAATTTCATAGTTTATATCCATTTACTAAAAATAAAGTTATTGTCCGGAAACCAAACGTATCTTCGACGATGACGACGTCAACAATGCCGACGACATACATGACATAGCATTATACGAACGCAAATGTTTAATTAAGGTAGTATTAAAATGCCCAATAACACGGTAGGTATTGTGTACGGCTAGAATCGTGGTTTTTCGAGTGATTTGATCGGGCTTTTTCGAGTGTGACCACTTTTTTTCGAGTGAATATGATCAAAAATGTAAACAAACAGACTTCCTTTCTAACAAGACGTGATATAATAGAAGCTTGAGTTTGATATACAAGGTTATACATGATATGTTAGTATTTGAGATATAAAGATAGTGTCATTCTGACATTGCTTTTCGTTTAAATAGTTCAATTTAGCCTTAAAATGCTTTTATTCCAATATACAGAATAAAGCCATTGTCTTACACATATCAATGCAAATGTCGACAAAAGTGCATACACGGAATCTATATATCCTTAGATATACAGACACTTTACCAAAACTATTGTTAATGCATTGAAAACGACATTTTGAGACTAAATTCAGTGTTTCATGTCCGGGTTTTTTCGAGAACAGACCGGGCTTTTTCGAGTGTGTCCTTTTTTTTATATACATTTCTGATAGCTAAAAATGTTATGTGCTTACGTTTAAAAACTATAAATTAGGTACTTTCAAGGCACATGGTGTATCAACACCAAAATGTCGACTTGGAAGACTTCCAAAAATGTCTTAATGAACCAAGTAACATAAATATATCTTTCGTTTAAAATTTTCCTTTTTTTCTACCCCACCACTTAACCGTTGGTTTTCCCGTTTGAATGGTTTTGCACTAGTTATTTTGGGGGCCCTTTATAGCTTGTTGTTCGGTGTGAGCCAAGGCCCTGTGTTGAAGGCCGTACCTTGACCTATAATGGTTTACTTTTATAAATTGTTATTTGGATGGAGAGTTGTCTCATTGGCACTCATACCACATCTTCCTATATCTATTATATGGTCCGACCATACGCGTACAGTTTGATCATATGAGTATACGCATATGGTCGTGACCATACACGTATGGTCCTAATACTCATATGGTCCGGAACATAAGCATAGGCAATTTGAATTGAGACGTACATACATATATTGTATAAGATGATATGTATGTTTGATCTTAAAAGAGTATACATCTTAGATATTTCATTATCTATTTTTCTTGTATCTTGTATTATTTATTTTATTGTTTAAGAAAAAAAAAAAACGAAAATGTCTAAATGCTTCAACTGTGAGGAGGAGTCTGATTATGCAAATATAAAAATTGGTCATACAGCAACTAAACACCATGATAAGTTCCTTTCAATAAAAGAAAAGTGTCTAAAAAATGGAAAATATGAATATTAATCAAGAGATTACAATGTTGTTCCTGGTGTCGTTCGAAGCACTGGACAATCTAGCTGGTGATAGTATATACATGTTATATACACATTTTGTATTAGTATATACATGTTATATACACATTTTGTATTGTCTATCATTTCTAAAGGATCATATTTAGGCTAATGAACTATTCATTTCATTGTTTATTTTATCTGAAATTTTATTCAAATTTTGTGTTAAAATGGGGTGGATTAAGTATGCGTGTTTTTTATGGTTTTTTTTATTAATAGGTTTCTTTTATTAATCTCCAGAGTTCACCACAAAAAAATATTATTAACTGTAAAATCAAAAGTAGCATGCAATGAAGTTAAAATGAATATGAGTTCCCTGCATAATGTTCTAGACATCGTTATGTAAAGGATCAAGTTATTTCTAATTGAACACTGGAAAGCAGTTGTATAACGCTCTCCAAACAGAATATTGCATTTAATTGAAAAAAGATTCATTTTGATATGTTTTTAATGACTTATTGGGAATATATGATATTGTCCTTCACTTGATTACAGTTATGAACTAGAAAAAAAAATCATTTTTATATAAAGTCTAGAATACCTTCAAATTTTCTGTAAAAAACCGGGACCATTTGTCTAAAAACCCGGACGATTTCACAGTTGCTCTCGAAAAAACCCGGACAATAACAAACACTGATTTTGTTTATTAAAAACAAGGAAATTGAGCTTCTTTGTTGATCAAATAAAATTGAGAATGGAAATGGGGAATGTGTCAAAGAGACAACAACCCGACCAAATAAAAAACAACAGCAGAGGGTCACCAACAGGTCTTCAATGTAGCGAGAAATTCCCGCACCTGGAGGCGTCCTTCAGCTGGCCCCTAAACAAATATATACTAGTCCAGTGATAATGAACGCCATACTAATTTCCAAATTGTATACAAGAAACTAAAATTAAAATAATACAAGACTAACAAAGGCCAGAGGCTCCTGACTTGGGACAGGCGCAAAAATGCGGCGGGGTTAAACATGTTTGTGAGATCTCAACCCTCCCCCTATACCTCTAACCAATGTAGTAAAGTAAACGCATAACAATACGCATTAAAATTCAGTTCAAGAGAAATCCGAGTCTGATGTCAGAAGATGTAACCAAAGAAAATAAACAAAATGACAATAATACATAAATAACAACAGACTACTAGCAGTTAACTGACATGCCAGCTCCAGACTTCAATTAAACTGACTGAAAGATTATGATTTCATCATATGAACATCAGGCACAATCCTTCCCGTTAGGGGTTTAGTATCATACCATCATAACATATATGAGAAGAACATAACCCGTGTCATGCCAACAACTGTTTTTAGAATAAATGTGTTTAGTTCCGATGCAAAGACCTTATCAGTGACTCAATATTAACGCCAAAATATGCAATCTTTAATGACTTGACAACAGTATCGTAATTATATCCCTTCTTAATAAGTCTATTCAAAGGTTTTGTAAGTTTCTGAGGTGAATACTGACACCTTTGTGCTTTATAAAGAATATTACCATAAAAAATTGGATGTGAAATACCTGAACGTATTAGAAGTCTGCATGTTGAGCTATATTTACGAATGATGTCTTTATACCGATGATAAAATTTAGTAAATGTTTTGACTAGTTTGTGATATCGAAAACCCTGGTGTAATAATTTTTCAGTAATACATAAATTTCTCTCGTTAAAATCTAAAACATTGTTACATACACGAGAGAATCGTACAAGTTGAGATATATAAACACCGTAAACATATATAGTATTCAATATAAGATGGGTAGTAATGTTAAAAACTCATTACTGTTATAATTACGAAATATCCGTTAATTGAACTTATCGCATGTTTTATCACTCGAAAAAGCCCGAACTACACTCGAAAAAAATGGACCAAATCACCAGAAAAACCACGATCCTAGCCGGACACTATACCTACCGTGAATAAATCAAGAACTTGAAAAGATTTGCCAAATACAGCTAAAGTAATCTATTCCGTAGTGTTCCGGAAAATTAAAAGTTTTGTAAACCGTTAATTTAAGATAAGGACAATATCAATGATAATTCATGACAACATTGAAGTGATTACCACTAAGACTAAGCTTATAAAATGGCTTATTGATAACTGGTTAACTCTTCCGGGGAAAATTATGACATAGCTCCTACCTTGGCTTGACGTTTCTGTGCAAGTTCAGCTTGTTTCTGTTGTTCCTCTTCATAAGCCTGGAGTTTATATTTGTAACTTTGATGTTCCTCCTCAAGTTTACTCCGTAACTCATTGTTCTGCTGAACAAGATTTGCAGATGGTGTTTCGTTGTAGTCACTTCCTTCCCAATTAAACTTCTGTTCAATCTGTGATAACAAACAAATACTTCTTGTAACATGGTTTATTTTATTTTGATATGTAACAAGAGTGGACACAGATCAGTGTGGATAGTATAAATGGATGTATGACAGTGTTTTCTGACGTAGAGAGTTCTCTGGTTTTTCCCCAATAAGTTTCTATGTTGAGCTGTGGTGCACAGCGACAGCAATCCTGTACCAAACACTAAAAATGGCAGTGTCTTTTATTTAATATTGAGTTTTAATATTAAAGACTGTCAAATCAGTGTCAACCCTTCATAGATTTTATTTAGAAAAAAATGCTATTGCTATCAAATCTGCATATTGCCCCAAATACTATGACTGCTTCGTGTAAATAATATGTACGTTCCTGTATTCAAATTTTGTGCATTTCAAATTTTCTATTCGGGAATTTCCTTTCAACATTTGGAATAACTTCTTTTTGAATACATTAACATTTTTAATGATCATTTAAGGGAACGATCATTTAAGGCTAACTGAGTGGGCTCCAATGCTGCAGAGATTTGCGTAAAGAAGAAGATGATTGCATGTATTGCCAAATGATTCCGATAAAAAATGTTCCACAATTTTTATTTTGGATAGCAGGAAACGCGCAAAGAAGATGAGGATCACATCAGGTGCATTTCTGCATGATGTGATTCTGATATGCGACATGGCATCCAAAAACCTGCAAGTATGTTATATTTGTATGGTTCTATTTGTGCTCCTTTAATGTGTTAATTTCTTAGTTTGATTTGTCCACAAAAAACTGTAAACCTGTTTCAGGATCTTCCCAGTAGCATTGGTAAAACATTTTGTTCAAATGTCTGCAGTGTTTCTATCAACCTACATTATGTTTTTAAGTAACAACAGTATACGAGTTATATGGCAGATACCAATACAGATGATCTTAACTCCTATAAACTGATAAAAATTCTTTTAGATATGAACAGGACTGACGGTCAAAATGACACTTACTAACATTACCAGTATATATGTGTAAGTCAATGATCATATGATCATATACATTCAGTCTTCTTAAGCAAGCAACACAGATGTTTAAAAAAGAGTTTTCAAAACCACTGGCATCATATTGCTGGTAGCACAAGTAGCGTTTTTTTGGTAAATTTGTGCTTTGTATGCCCTATTTATGGGCATCATGTTTTCTGGAATATGCGTCCGTTCGTCCGTCCGTCCGAGACGTCTTTACAGTACCTTTGGCATTTTTGTTGGACATGTATTTATCACTTTGGCATATATTTATATGAATATGAAAGGAATATGACAAAGAAGATCGAAGGAGAACTTCTTTCACTACTGAGAATTATTAATATACATGTACATTTGCATATACATGTACATGTGCATATACATGTAACTGTTTAGATGGTGTTGAATGTGGTCTTACTGTTATTTTTTGAGATTTGACCTTTAAATTATAAGGTGTAACATGATCAAGATTCAATGTCATTAGACTATGACATCCATGACTAAGGAGGCTGACCGACTAATCCCCATGGATGAGATATTGTTAATCTGACAACAACACACCAAATACTGTTGACTTACCATTACTGGTGTCCCTCAAACTGAACTTATCAGATTCAGCATATAAATTAATCAATGATTTTTGGTGTCAGACCCCATTATACCAATAGAATGAGATATGCAAATGCTCCTCTAACTGTATGATAGTACACTACATACCACGTTTCATTGACTTCCTTTAAGTGTTTCCTGTTAAACTAACCAACATGAACACAAACAGTACTATCCGAAAATTAACATGTTCAACAATTGCTATTGGCCAAAAATTTGTCCACTTAACAAAAACTTTAAGCTCAAATATGGTCCGCTTAACAAAAACTTTAAGCTCAAAT
This sequence comes from Mytilus galloprovincialis, assembly GCA_037788925.1. NCBI lineage: Eukaryota > Metazoa > Mollusca > Bivalvia > Mytilida > Mytilidae > Mytilus > Mytilus galloprovincialis. The sequence continues at coordinate 42,882,249 of CM075342.1, read as the reverse complement.
ATGGTCCGCTTAACAAAAACTTTAAGCTCAAATATCTACGCACACAAAGGTTTAAGACATTTAATTTTGGGTAAACAGACACCGGATTAGATAAAAGGGATATGTGTCCATGGGACACAGGTGGTAATCCTACTTGCGTACATACAATGTAAGATAGCGGAACATAAGTCAAGAACAGTAAAAGTGACACTACCCAATTGTGTGCTTAATCTGAGTTTTGCGGTAATAAGCATAGTTTGTAAGTTTTATATAACATTTCTTTAAGTCAAACGAAAGTTATAGAAAGGAGAAAATAAATTCAGCAATTTTTCCATTTATAAAGCGTCATAAGTCAAGAACAGTAAAGGTGAGGCCACCAAAAATTCAAACTTGATCTATGTTTTGTTGTTATAAGGCTATTAGTTTCATTAAATTTGTTTGAGGCTAACAAAAGTAAGAGAAAGGTGAAAATTAATTCAGGATTTCTTCCATTTAAAGGGGCATACATCTAGAACGGAAAAAGTGAAGCTACCCGAAATTCAAACGTTATCTGTGTTCTGTTTTAATAAGCATTATGTATAAAATTTGTTATAGAACGGAAACCAATTTTGGGACATACGGACGAATAATGGTAATTTTTGATACCCTTTCTTTACGGCCAGTTTGTGTGTGTGTGTGGAAAGGGGGGCACCGCGGGTAAATTATCACGTAAAATTGAAAATTCATGCGTCCGTAGCGCTTTTCTGGATTTAATTTTATCAAGGGGTACAATCAAAATCACTTGATGGATATACACACACCGGAAGTTACAGTCGAACTCGCCGCTTGAAAGGTTAGTAGTTGCATTTTCTTGTTTATCTATAATACTAAAATTACGAGGTCCAATTTGTCAGCCGTCATCACGTAAAAACGATGAATCAAAGAATTCAACTTTATATACAACTAATATAGTACAAAGGTGTAGATTAAAAATTACACCACTCCAGGCCCTTTTGTTTTCCACGTAATTAATATCGCCAATAATTAGGAAGTTCCGGGTCGAGTCCGATATCGATACCAATAGTATAATCACCTGTTACCTATTACCTTATCTGTACGTTCCGCATCTGACAGGCGCACCACCAAACGGTGTATTTTGGATTAATATGCTATATAAACGGGTCATAATCACAGGGTTGACACTACTAAATTGTAAAATTGATACCTATTGTAGTATTTTAATCCGTAAGACTTTCTAAGATAACAATACGAATACTAAAAATCTGGACTAAAAATAAGTTTCAATTTGTTAGCGGGCATGACGTAAAACAGCGAATCAAAGAATTCAACTTTATTTATAACTATTATAGGACAATGCTGTTGATTAAAAAATACTCCATTCCAGGACCTTTTGTTTTCCAAATATTTAATATTACCAATAATTGATAAGTTCCAGTTCGACGGGTTCAAACAGAAAGATTTGAAAGCAGAGAAAATTGTGTATCTTATAATCGGCATGACTTTATCAGATGACAGTACTAATACTAAGATAAGGCTTGCGCATAGTTATATACTTTAATTCAGTCACAGACCCGCGATATCACGGGTGTGTTCTAGTATCAATTAAATTTTGATTAATAAGTTGGCACACCGAATGTCGGATAGTATGTAGTTTTAAAATACACAATTGTTTTTGCTAGAAAGCGTGCAGTTAATGAAAACACTTCGACACAGTTCCAAATTTTCGACGGATAACACACATACTCAATATTTTTTCAACGGATAACCACACACTTTGAATATTTTTAATAAAAATTTCATAAAATTGTTTTCTTTATGATTTGTTTGGCAAAATAAATGCATGTCACAATTCAAAACCGCTACTATTGATTTATACAATAAATTTTTTTACGATAAACGCTTGGTTTATTGTCGAAAATCCAATTTTAAAAATTGTTACCACACACACCGAAAAAAAACAACGGATAACACACACACATTATTTAAGTTAATCGCAAAGAACGTAAAAACAAACAATCATCATGACATGCAGTTTGTACTAAGTGGTTGTTTTCATGAGTTTATAGTCTAACGTTTTACATATGCTTTGCCGCATATCTTGCAAATGTTGGATTTTATCCCTGTGTGCATATCCATGTGGTCTTTCAGATGGGATGCACGACTAAATGTAGCTTCACATTGGGTACATTAGTGATCGCCTCCCTTGTCCTCATACAGGCAGTGGTTCTTCAGATAGGCATCTGTTGCAAATGACTTGCCACACGTTTTACATATGAATGGCTTATGGTTTTGGTGTTTTTCGCTTGCCAAATGGGAAGTAAAGTTTGACTTGCTGAAAAAAAACAAGCTTGCATTCATTACATGAATATGGCCCCTGCCTCATCTCATGTTGCCGTAAACCACTTCGACCTTTAAATTTCTTTCCCAGTGTCACAAATGTGACATATTCTATAAATAAATAGAAAGAAATTTGATTTTTTTTAAATGAATATAAGAAAAATATAAATAATCTAACAATAGATATAATCTATTTAAAAACTTATCTCTCATCGCTTCTGTTTTAAGATATGTTGGTGTCATGCGTGAGTCACTACTACGGGAGAGGTTAACGACTATGACTGGCTATACAGCCCTTTTACGGTAGGAAAACTGAAATTTATGTATTTATATTGATGTGCAAATGAGATGATTTCGGTTCTGTATGTTAATCAAACCTGTTCGCCCTTCGTTATACAAATGCGTTAAGTCCCTTCGATTAACATTCGATAAACAATCAAGGTCGTGAAAGCTGCAAAATGATTTGTCGAACAGAACACCATTCCGAGTTCACTTGTATAAATTTTTAAGACCTCTAACCAGGTTTTGTAAGATACACCACGCGACATTTAAGAATATTAAAGCGATGAGAGATTGCTTTTCAATTAAAATGTTATATAGGTTAAGGCTTATCTTAAATTGTTCTTATGTTTTTAGTATAATGTAGTAAAATACATCATTTGACTTTGCTTGAAACTTTGTACATACTTTCAGTTTCGGTTTGTGTGTGTGTGTGTTATCCGTTGAATTAATGGGGTGTGTGTGGTATCATTTGTGAAAATCGGCTATTCTCCTGTCAAACGACCATTTATCGTAATTATTTGATTGATTAAATCAAAATTAAAGATGATGAATTAAAAAATGTATTCTTTTTCTACTAAAAACTCCCATAACATTGACTTTTCAGAAATTTTTGTTATCTGGTGAAATTTTGGAACTGTGTCGAAGTGTTAGCATTAACTACACGCTTTCCAGCAAGGATAATTGTGTATTTCAAAACTAGATAGTATCCGACATTCGGTGCCAGGGCCGTAACTAGGGTTAGAATTCAGGGGAGGCAGGGGTTTGGGGCCGGCGATTGAGCCCCCTTTGATAGGGAGTAGGGGGCTACGCCCCCCGCCGATTTTTTTTTCTCTCAGTCATAGGCTAAAAATTACCCGTTTCCCTTCGATTTCCTTACTTTAAGAAACATCAGTATTGCTTGAACATGGAAGCAACTTTTATGCAAAAGCATGCAAGCTCAGATTGCTGTTCGGGGTGAGCCAAGGCTAGCTCCGTCTTGAAGGCTGTACTTTGACCTATAATTGTTAACGTTAAATACATTGTGACCGTGGATTTTTTCTCAAATGATAAGGCTAAAATTACCCGTTTTCCTTCGGTTTCCTTACTTTAAGAAAGATCAGTTTTGCTGGATCCTTGGAGCAATTGTCATGCAAACAATTATCATCTGTATTTTCTGTATTTAAAGATATTTTTTTTAGAAACTGGTAAGTTCAAAAAACATATAAAGCAACATTATAAAACGCAAGATATTTTTTTTTATCGTGGATCTTGAAAATTCAATATTGTTGAAAGCTGAACAGACATGTATATAACTACAACCAGGGACTTTCTATACCAGTCTAGTATAAACTTAGTATAGAAAGTCCCTGCTACAATGAATGGAAGTCTTTACCTACTAAGGCATCGACCATAATGTTCTCGTACGATTGGGAAACTTAAAAAAACGATCCAACAGTTGATTCAGCTGGTAACGAATTTCCGATATCTTAAAAGATTCACAATACAAAAGGAACTTCCTCTGCTTAATAATTGAGCTCCCAAATAAATGTGAATAGTTAAGTTTTTATTCAAAATTATCGAAAGCAAAGTGTCATATGTGTTCTCATACGAATACTGACTCCCTCAATATTGAATAACAGACGGACGGCCGCACAAAAAAAAATAAAAATAAAACAAATACTGAAACGGTTTACTTTCGATCAAAAATCCGAAAAATGACATACATATCACGTATCATGATAACACTGTTAAAACTGTTAACTTGTGTTGTTTATAATATAAATTCAAGTTCTTCGTGTACATATTGTCAATATTTAATTTTTTTACTTCAAAAGAAAAATCATGTCCATCTCAGGGTCAGATTAGGGAGGGCATGGTCCGAGAGTTAGAATCCTCCTTTTCTCCTGGGTATGGTACCCCTTTTAAATATTGGCTGGATACACCCGCTCGTATTTGAAATCATATTGGTATATTTATAATACACTAGGGACTATGGATCCTCTTCGTCTGGTTTCCGTCCCTATAATTGAGGGTGAACAGGGGATTGTTCCCCCTTCCATATCACCCTTAATTACTTTTTAGTGAAGCATAGAATTTTTCTATTTTACTACCCTTTTCACCTGGTTTCCAACGACTCCCAATTCCTTCTAACCTTACTCCCACTTATTTCTAAGCCTCGATATAAGAATTATGCATGTCCATCTCAGTTGTGGATTAGGGAGGGGAAGGTCGGCCCCCACCTTCTCCTGGGTCGGGAACCCCCTTTAAACTAGAGGCTCTGAAGAGCCTGTGTCGCTCACTTGTTCTATGTGCATATTAAACAAAGGACACATATGCATTCATGACAAAATTGTGTTTTGGTGATGGTGATGTGTTTGTAGATCTTACTTAACTGAACATTCTAGCTACTTACAATTTTCTCAATCGATAATAAACTTGGCCCTTTAGATAAAGAGGAAAATATTTTGTAAAAGTTTACAAAAATTTACCAAATGAATGAAAATGGTTAAAAATTGACTTTAAAGGGCAATAACTCCTTCAGGGGTCAACTTACCATTTTGATCATGTTGACTTATTTTTAGATCTTACTTTGCTGAACATTATTGCTGTTCTCAGTTTATCTCTATCTATAGTAGTATTCAAGATAATTACCAAAAACGGCAAAATTTCTTTAAAAATTACCAATTAGGGGACAGCAACCCAACAACCAGTTGTGCAATTCATCTGCAAATTTCAGGGCAGATAGATATTAACTTGGTAAACAATTTAACCACTTGTCAGATTTTCTCTAAATGTTTTGTTTTCAGAGTTATAAGTCAAAGAGTGGGGTTCGAACTCACAACCTCAGTGTTGACTGGCTAGTTATTACAGTAGTAACTACTTTTTTCCCTCTTAGACCACTCGGCCACCTAAACTGGAATCCGCTTGTATTCGCTTTACTCAAACAAAGTGTAGAAGTCAGCCGAGAACCAACTTATCGGCCACTGAGGCCCGAAACATTTGAAATCTGGTGGAAGTTTAAGTACTGAAACAGTTGAAGAGTTATACGACAAAAATACCTAAAGTAAAAGCCAAATGCATCTAAGATCAACTTTGCCTAAGGGAGTTGAATCCTTAGTTTCTTTATCATTTCATAATTTATAAACGTATCATTTTAGTAAGGTTTATTATACATCATGTCAGTACCGAAGTACTGACTACTGAGCTGATTATACCCTCGTGGAATGATAGACCACCACCATATTTTGTATTTTGTATTTTTTTTTCTTTGAATCAATCTTTATTTCAAAGAAAACATTTTTTTTTCAAATCGAAAAAGAGCTTTCTTTTGTCGATCCCAATGTTGTGTCAATTTGACATGAGATCTATACTACTGAAGGAAGAGACAAAATTCTTTGAGCCGCAACTCCTCTGAAACCATACAAAATTGGAAATGTTTTTTATATGACATGTAAATCATGTAGTGTTTTGTACCTCCTAAATTTTGGGTGAACATGAGATGATTCCTACTTCCCTCCCCTTATTACTCTTTTTTCAGTGAAGCACAAATTATCCCTTGTTTCTTACCCTCTTCATCTGTTTTTTTGCTCCTATAATTGACGGGTGAACATTGGGTGATACCCAGTTCCCTCCCCCTTAATATTCTTTTGGTGAAGCACAAATTATCCCTTGTTTCTTACTCTCTTCATCTGGTTATCGCTCCTATAATTGACGGGTGAACATTGTATATTTCCCAGTTTTTTTAAGAAGCATATATCGTCCCTTTTTAGCTCACCTGGCCCAAAGGGCCAAGTGAGCTTTTCTTATCATTTGGCGTCCGGCGTCCGGCGTCTGGCGTCCGGCGTCCGGCTTCCGGCGTCGTCGTCGTCGTCCGTCGTTAGCTATTACAAAAATCTTCTCCTCTGAAACTACTGGGCCAAATTAATCCAAACTTGGCCACAATCATCATTGGGGTATCTAGTTTTAAAAATGTGTGGCGTGACCCGGCCAACCAACCAAGATGGCCGCCATGGCTAAAAATAGAACATAGGGGTAAAATGTAGATTTTGGCTTATAACCCTGAAACCAAAGCATTTAGAGCAAATCTGACATGGGGGTATAATTGTTAATCAGGTCAAGATATATCTGCCCTGAATTTTTCAGATCAATAGGACAACCTGCTGTTGGGTTGCTGCCCCTGAATTGGTAGTTTTAGGGAAATTTTGCTGTTTTTGGTTATTATCTTGAATATTATTATAGATAGAGATAAACTGTTAACAGCAATAATGTTCAGCAAAGCAAGATTTACAAATAAGTCAACATGACCAAAATGGTCAGTTGACCCCTTTAGGAGTTATTGCCCTTTATAGTCAATTTTTAACCATTTTTCGTAAATCTTAGTAATCTTTTACAAAAATCTTCTCCTCTGAAACTACTGGGCCAAATTAATCCAAACTTGGCCACAATCATCTTTGGGGTATCTAGGGTAAAAAATGTGTGGTGTGACCCGGCCAATCAACCAAGATGGCTGCCACAGCTAAAAATAGAACATAGGGGTTATATGTAGTTTTTGGCTTATAACTCAAAAACCAAAGCATTTAGAGCAAATCCTACTGACTTTTAAATTGTTTATCCGGTGAAGATCTATCTGCCCTGAAATTTTCAGATGGATCGGACAACCTGTTAGTTTAAACATATTTTATTGTTCAAAACAAATGGATTAGACACAAGTTTTTCAACTTAGTTCCGTCTTCTCCATAATATACATGAATATACATTATATTTAACCTGTTGTTAGGTTGCTGCCCCTGAATTGGTTATTTTAAGGAAATTTTGCCGTTTTTTGTTATTATCTTGAATATTATTATAGATAGAGATAAACTGTATACAGAAATAATGTACAGCAAAGTAAGACCTAAAAATAAGTCAACATGACTGAAATGGTGAATTGACCCCATAAGGAGTTATTGTCCTTTATAGTCAATTTTAACAATTTTCATAAAATTTGTAAATTTTTACTAACATTTTCCACTGAAACTACTGGGCCAAGTTCATTATAGATAAAGATAATTGTAAGCAGCAAGAATGTTCAGTACAGTAAGATGTACAAACACATCACCATCACCAAAACACAATTTTGTCATGAATCTATCTGCTTCTTTTGTTTAATATTCACATATATACCAAGGTGAGCGACACAGGCTCTTTAAAGCCTCTAGTTTATTTATCCAAAACATTCATTTTGAATCTGATGTTTTTGAAAATCGACAGGGACAGAGCTTTCATCAATAGATATTTATTTATTAACAATTTACCAAAGTGTCTTGTGAAATGGTAACAGCAGGTTGAAGTAATCATGTCAGACTGATGATCAAGACAAACGGTAATTTGTTCCTTCTTAAAACACGGACGTATAAAAATGTATACAGCTGAAATCTTAAAATCAATTATTTGTGAAGCAAATATTTTTTTCTATATTTTACTACCCTCGTCACCTGGTTTCCGCTTGACTCCCAATTCCCTCTATTCCCATTTATTCCAAAGCCTCGATTCAAAAATCATGTCCATCTCAGGGTCAGATTAGGGAGGGCATGGTCCGAGAGTTAGAATCCTCCTTTTCTCCTGGGTATGGTACCCCTTTTAAATATTGGCTGGATACACCCGCTCGTATTTGAAATCATATTGGTATATTTATAATACACTAGGGACTATGGATCCTCTTCGTCTGGTTTCCGTCCCTATAATTGAGGGTGAACAGGGGATTGTTCCCCCTTCCATATCACCCTTAATTACTTTTTAGTGAAGCATAGAATTTTTCTATTTTACTACCCTTTTCACCTGGTTTCCAACGACTCCCAATTCCTTCTAACCTTACTCCCACTTATTTCTAAGCCTCGATATAAGAATTATGCATGGCCATCTCAGTTGTGGATTAGGGAGGGGAAGGTCGGCCCCCACCTTCTCCTGGGTCGGGAACCCCCTTTAAACTAGAGGCTCTGAAGAGCCTGTGTCGCTCACTTGTTCTATGTGCATATTAAACAAAGGACACATATGCATTCATGACAAAATTGTGTTTTGGTGATGGTGATGTGTTTGTAGATCTTACTTAACTGAACATTCTAGCTACTTACAATTTTCTCAATCGATAATAAACTTGGCCCTTTAGATAAAGAGGAAAATATTTTGTAAAAGTTTACAAAAATTTACCAAATGAATGAAAATGGTTAAAAATTGACTTTAAAGGGCAATAACTCCTTCAGGGGTCAACTTACCATTTTGATCATGTTGACTTATTTTTAGATCTTACTTTGCTGAACATTATTGCTGTTCTCAGTTTATCTCTATCTATAGTAGTATTCAAGATAATTACCAAAAACGGCAAAATTTCTTTAAAAATTACCAATTAGGGGACAGCAACCCAACAACCAGTTGTGCAATTCATCTGCAAATTTCAGGGCAGATAGATATTAACTTGGTAAACAATTTAACCACTTGTCATATTTTCTCTAAATGTTTTGTTTTCAGAGTTATAAGTCAAAATCTACATTTTATCCCTGTGTTCTATTTTTAGCCATGGCAGCCATCTTGATTTCATCCGTTGGACGTCCGTTCAAAGTTTTGAACATGCTCAAAATTTTCCACCGAACAAAACGGACGTCGACAGATGAAATGTCCATTGAACGTCCGGTAGAAGTCCGTTTTGTACGGTACTCGTCCGGCAGATACATTCACCAACGGACTTCTACCGGACGTATAACGGATAAAACGGATGTTGAACGAATGTGAAACGGACTTCTACCGGACGTATATCGGATAAAACGGACGACGAACGGATCTGAAAGGGATAAATGCCAATTGAAAATTTCGCGTCAGAAATGTCAATTAGATTTCTTAAGGTTCATGAATTTTTATTATTCATATTCGACGTATAACGGATAAAACGGACGATGAACGGATCTGAAAGGGATAAATGCCAATTGAAAATTTCGCGTCAGAAATGTCAATTAGATTTCTTAAGGTTCATGAATTCTTATTATTCATAATCGATCTTAGAGTAAGGGCACATCTTCACAACCAAACAGCTGTTATTCAGACCAGACACTGCCCTTTGGCGGCATTTTGAAGAACAAACCAAAACCAGATACACAGAAGATTTTGAATATTAATGCGATTTACATGTATTATTATTATCGCCTTTAATTTTTTCGTATATCTTGTTCATCCGTTTTATCCGGTACGCTTCCGTTAGGTGTCCGTTTTATGCGGTACTCGTCCGTTGGATGTACGTTCGACATCCGTTCTGTCCGGTACGTTTCCGTTTCTCGTACGTTGCATATCCGTTGCATGTCCGTTATGCATTCGTTAGGCGTCCGTTTTATTTGATCAGTACATCAACGGACTCCCAACGGATAACAATTCTGTGAACGGACAACTTATATTTTCATTCATAAGGCGTCCGTTCGTCTTATCCGGTAAGGTGTGACCGAGACTTTAGGGACACGTAACGGATACAAAACGGAAACGAAACGGACGGGTACCGTATAAAAAGGACAGCTACCTGACGTTCAACGGACATTTCATCCGTTGGACGTCCGTTCAAAGTTTTGAACATGCTCAAAATTTTCCATCGAGCAGAACGGACGACGACGGATGAAATGTCCGTTAAACGTCCGGTATACGTCCGTTAGGTAAGGTACTCGTCCATTTCGTTTCCCTTTTGTATCCGTTACATGGCCGCCATACATCTGTTGGAGGTCTGGCAGATAAATTCACCAACGAACTTCTAATGGACGTTGAACGGATAAAACGGATGTTGAACGAATGTGAAACAGACTTCTACCGGACGTATAACGGATAAAACGGTTGATGAACGGATCTGAAAGGGATAAGTTCCAATTGAAAATTTCGCGTCAGAAATGTCAATTAGATTTCTTAAGGTTCATGAATTCTGATTATTCATTACCGATCTTAGAGTAAGGGCACATCTTCACAACCAAGCAGCTGTTATTCAGATCTGACACTGTCCTTTGGCGGCATTTTGAAGAACCAACAAAAACCAGTTACTCAGAACATTTTGAATTCTAATGCGATTCACATGTATTATTATTATCGCCTTTAATTTTTTCGTACATCTTGTTCATCCGTTTAATCCGGTACTCTTCCGTTAGGTGTCCGTTTTATGCGGTACTCGTCCGTTGGATGTACGTTCGACATCCGTTCTGTCCGGTACTTTTCCGTTTCTCGTACGTTGCATATCCGTTGCATGTCCGTGATGCATTCGTTAGGCGTCCGTTTTATTTGTTCAGTACATCAACGGACTCCCAACGGATAACAATTTTGTGAACGGACAACTTTTATTTTCATCCATAAGGCGTCCGTTCAACTTATCCGGTAAGGTGTGACCGAGGCTTTAGGGACACGTAAATGATACAAAACGGAAACGAAACGGACGAGTACCGTATAAAACGGACAGCTTCCTGACGTTCAACGGACATTTCATCCGTTGGACGTCCGTTCAAAGTTTTGAACATGCTCAAAATTTTCCAACGAACAGAACGGACGTCGACGGATAAAACGTACGCTAAACGGACATGCAACGGATATTGACGGACGTCTAACGGATAAGAACGGACGTCTAACGGACATGAACGGATTGAAAAAAAGTTATCCGTTCGAGCTAACCGTTAAGGTGTGACCGAGGCTTACCACAGTGTGACCCACTTTCAATCGGCCGGATACATAATATGGAGAGTAATCGAATCGATGGTGAAGGAGTATTCAGAAAAATTACAAATATCATATAATAAATCAAATGATACGTTCACGGAAGAGGAGAGAACCCCTATTTCTAAAGCATGTTTTTATTATAAATTCCCTGATGGAGAATAATTATCAAGTATAAATACTCCATCGAGCTTAGTCGATTCTTAAATTGAGGGTTAGTAACTGCAATGGAAAAATTCCGAGTCGTCTGCAACGATTTGACAGATTTGGTCTAATAAATGTTGTACTCATTAAATTGTATTATTTCTGTAACACAATATATAAGATATCTTATTAACTATATAATATATCTTCATAGTTTTTAAAGACATCTTATTAACTATATAAGAATATCAAATGGTGGACCCCTAAGTCTATATATAGGATTTTTTTCTGCGACAAGTGCCTCAAACCATGTATTAAGATTTTTGGATAAAGGACCACAATAGGTAAAAGTCCAATTTAATATTAAATGTTTTAAGTTCTTAGACTACATTCATTCTGTGTCAGAAACCTATTCTGTTTTGACTATTTGATCACAATCCAAATTCAGAGCTGTATCAGGCTTTAATGTTGTGTCCATACTTGCCCCAACTGTTCAGGGTTCGGCCTCTGCTGTAGTATCAAGCTGCGCCCTGTGGAGCATCTGGTTTATTTGAAGGGTAGATGTTCCCGACCTGTTTATTAGTGGAATTGTGAATCAGGCCATTACTCTTCTCAATTGTATTAATACATACTTTTCATGTTGGGACAGTTTCCCTCATTTTTGAAGGCTGTATGGTTGCCTATAATTGCTTTGTCATTTGAACATTTGTGGTTAGTTGTCTTATTGGCAATCTTATTACATATTTTAATTTTTATACGTATCCATCCTTCAGAAAAGTTGTTCCAAATGTAATGAATCCCCTCCAGGCTTATCTTCATTGAAACAATTTTTGGGATACGATTGCTTTCAAGCAATCTGTAGACTTATACTGGTGGCTCAGAGCATTGCCCTCGCGTCAATCGTTTTATTCTAAACATTAAGGAACATCTCAGATTCTTATGATTGTCTTGCTTTAAAAGGTAAAAACAAACAAAGGGATTGAACTTTAACAACTTTCCAGATTTTCAAAGTTGAATATGCTGCAAACTTCAAACAACCTACTACTTATTTACCATGCATGACTATCATGAAACTTTTGATCAGAACTATATATAAGTGATTTCACCATTTCTTCATATGTGTACCACTATCAATCAACAGAACAAATGCAAATTATTTTTTTAATATTTGCATATGATTTCCTTTAATTTCTCACATCTATTTTATTTGAACTTAGGGAAATAAGTATTATGTATATAAACAAATCTCATGTCTCGTGTCGATATATATGTATAACATGTACAACATTGAATCAAACATCAACCCACACCAAACTGGCTGTAGTTGAAAAACATCAAAAGGGAAAATACAGTGAAATTTGGAGAATTTATATTATCACATGTACATGCATTTGAAATATATTTAAAATATTTTTTCCAAATTTTTTAGTTTTAGGTTCCACCTAGCTACCGTCCATATTAGAAAACTGGGATTTAAACGCTAGTCTATTAGAGGGATATTTCCAGTGGCGAATCCAGAAATTTTCATAAGTGGGGGCCCACTGACTGCCTTAGAAAGGGCCCACTCTGATCATGCTCCAGTGGTTCTCTAAATAATCAACCATTTTTATGCAGTTAAGCTGCATTATGCAGGCACCCTAGATTTATGGTCTACCCAATAAATGCTGAAATACTTGCCATTGTTATTATCTAGCTGGCTACTATGTTATATGTAACTAATTGAACACTTTTTTAATACTTTTAATTCTGGATTACAAAAAATATGACCAGAAAAACCTTAAATGATCGTCGAATCACCCAAAAGTTTTGAAGTTGCACATAGGAAGTAGTGCTCATTAGGAATCCTTATGTAGTTTATTATCGCCTGTGCTTTTGGCTAAGATGTCAAAGAACAATTGTATGAAATATTTAACTATATAAAATATCTTATATACAGTTTCTTATAAAGATATCTTATTAACCTAATAAGATATATTATATGTTTAATAAGATATCTTAATTAATTTAAATAAAGCGAAACCCAACGTCCACGGCTTCCCTCTTTATCTTCACACAATTTACTATCAATGTTTTCATAGAACAATGCAAGGTTCATGTTCGAAACCATATTGAAATATTTTGGTTTAACTAATGTCCCGAATTATTTTATCACATAATCTTATAATTATGTTAATAAAGAGATAGATGATCATAGATCCTTCTGATGAAAAATCATCAAGTTTAATATGACAATGTCATGAGTATAGGATTTAATAATTAATTTAATAGTCCCATCATGGACACCTATCATTTCCCAGATTGGTACGATCACTGAATACATAGGTCGTTATGTTGATTATTTCTTTGTGTCAATAGTTAAAACAAGTTGCTTTCTTTAAAAGAAGAAAAGCAATACATGAACCTAAGACCACTGACTGCCGGGTCACCAAAAGATTGTTGCTGAATTTGTGTTTGCTTTTGAATTGAAATAATTGACTGTGAATAGAAGAAGATAGTTGAAAGTGTATATTTACAGCTACTATTTGAATAGTTATTTTAAAGCTCGACTATTTATTATTTATTTATAACTTGGGAATGTACTTAATTTTTTCGATTATAACCCTTTGGCAAATCTTAATTTCTACAAACCGGATGACTTATGCAAATTGCACAAACTAATCGCAATATAAATTTATGCACTCAGTTTGCTTAATAATATGGAATTCTGGATGCGATTATTTTATCTATCATATCTTTATATTTTGTTTCCTATACACATAAATGCCTTTATATTCTCAACTCGTATTTGAAGCTCTCTTTACTCATGGTAGATGTTGTATGCGGTGAAACCTGTGGCATGCAATTGATTGGAACCTCTAATGAAGAGACTTATTTTGGTCTCATAAAACATCTCAAATTTTAAGGATTTCCTAATTTTACTTGAATCAATTCAAACATTCTACAGGGAAACTTGGTTTTTGCCGAAGAATTCCTTAATTCAGAAGTTTATGAATACCTGTACACACTTTCAAAATAATCAATTTATATAAAAAGGTATGTAGATATAAAAAGATACCAGAATTAAAATGATGTACGCCAGACACGAATTAAGTCTACAAAAAAAAAAGCATCAGTGTCGCTCGTATGAAAAAAGTTTAAAACCTAAATAAATTACAAAGTTAAGGAATCTATTCCTTGGGTAGACAATCCTTAGCTTTTTGAAAAGGTCAAAGGTTATTATAGGACAGTGACTCAAGAAAGAAACAAAAGAGAAACAACTCGAGGTCAGAATACCGTAAATAATGATGACCGTGCTTGAAAGTCACATGTAAAGCTCTTTCAGCCGTGTCCTGAATTTAGATAATCAAAGTGATGGAAATCACTCATGAAAAGATTAGTAGAGTAGTTTGAATTATTTCATATTAAGGTATGGTGGGGGAAAATGATCATTAATAAAGCATTATTGCTGAAAATTGCATTAATAGCAGGTCTTTCGAAGGAACCTTGCTTTTCCAGTATGAGGATACAATGAGCTCAAATTAAAAAATATGGGTCTCTTAATTTGCATAACTTTATTTAAACTGCACTTTATATCTTATCGAAATTATGTTGCCTGTTCTGAACATGTTTCAAAAAAACAAAAAAATGCAAATCAAAAATTCTTCTGGTAAATGTTACCAACTATCCTTGTAAGACATAAATCTAGACCAACAGCTAAAAACTTTAAAGTGTCAACAAAAATAATCTAAAAATGTTGTTTTGGAGCATTTTGTAAGTTGAAACAGAGGTTATATGACATTGAAGATTAAAAGTTGCAGAGTGCCTTTTGATCAAGTTTAAGTAGTTTTCAACGTATACCATTTAAAACATTATTTTATTGAAATGTGGATTCTTTCTTGATTGCAAAAATATATATATATTCACTTCTAATACAAATTCTAATGACTAAAATAGACACAATGATTGGTGGGAAATAAACTAATAAACAATGGTTTGTTATAATTAAAAGTTTTAAAATTTTAAAACTGTTTCAAGCCAATTCCTGATAAAAAAAAAAGAGGTAACGAATCTAAATTGTTGATTAATTACAGATGATTATTGGAAATTTATCAAGTAAATTATGGGCCTTACTTGAATACCTTTTATATATTCATATTTATATTCATATATCATTGTTTTAAGATCTTGTCAATCCATTAATCATTTATCTTTCAGATATAATTTACAGAAACACTGTAATGTAGATCAAAGGTAATTGGCAATAAATAAATCTATCATCCTTATAAATATCAAACATCTAATATTCACATTTGTGTATTCAATTATGAGGTCAAATTCTTGTGCATTAAGAATTAGATGTATATTGAGTGGTCTGTATAATTATGTAAGACTGAGGTTGATAGGTAATGGGGTCAATTTGATTGACAGTTTAGAAGGTGGGGCATTGTAATTAAAGGTCCACCTTGTCTCTGATTGTTAAGTGATAATGATAGTTGTCAATCATACTAGCATTGTATCAATACCCACTTACCTAATACAAATGTTTTTAAAAAAGCCGACACATCAACACACCTTAATAACATACATTCTTGAATGAACTGCTCCAATAATATACCCAGTTTTTTACAGTTTATATGTGTATTATGTGCACATACATGATAACTATAGGGAACTATATTTTAGTGTGAATACATTTATTAACAGTAGCTAACCTCACTGTGCTTAAACGGCTGTGGGTAACTTAACCACAGCCCAAGATGGAGCCGCCTTGCGTCGGTTAGATAATTTTCTTCTATAGAATAACAATACCACGAATGCATCAATTAAACAACTGAATTTAAAAGTTGTATTAATCGTTTAGGGAAACACCTAAACTGGAAAGGTGATTAAATTCTACAAAATAAACGATCACAGCACGATTTAAAAAAACACTTAGGCTGTCCGTAACTTCAAAACAACTTGTCCGTAACTTTTTTCATCATACCAATAGAGATGTTCGTAACTTTCAAAGAATCGACATACGCGGATGTAATGTTTAAACTGATGATAGAGATTGCATCGAATACATATTCACAAAACGAAGTAGATGTCTAGTATGATATAATTCATTGTATCGATGGAAGACAAAATTGGGAAAAATATGAAAAAAATCACGATAAATCCGCAAAACTCGGGTCTCATTTTGTATAACGTCGGGGTACCCGAATCGCCTAGTTCGGAGGGTTGTTTCCGATCATAGCAGATAAACTGTTGAAACATCATTGTTCGTTTTTATTTTTGAACAAGTAGACTACACAAGTATTTTTTACACATACATGTAGCATGTATACACTTACTGATTTTCTGCCAGCAACGACAAGGGTAGCGTGAATCCGGGATTTTGGAGGGGAACCCAAATTGCCCAGGCATGCAGTGGATAGACTATACGAGACTTAAGTGCACAAAATTTTTCCGTCTTTTTTGAAAAAGCCAAAAACACTTTTCTCTCATCCCCACAAAAACAAATCCCATCTGCATTGACAGTAAAATAAAAGGGGTGTCAATCTGGACACACTGGGACGTTGCGCACGGTGATATTGCGGCACCCTGGCCAAGATTTACAGTAAATGGGAAAACTTAAAAAAAGGACATTTTGTATAAATGAATAAACCTAGTTTTACAGCTAGCTGCATATTTCATTTGTATGCAAGTTGCATTAAATCTCATTAAACTGAATAAAACTAAAAGACACAATAGGTAAAAGTCAGTGACATTAAAAGGAAAAGAGCAGTCAACATAGTGTAACAATTCGACACAGTATATAAAAATATAAATAACTACGTAGGACAACAGGGTAATTTAATAGTCTAACAACCCCTGATAACATACAAAGAGAGAAAAAAAACATACTTAGGCTAGCAAACATATTCAAAAAATCATAACACTTAAACTAACTGGTGGGATGTATAAATACCGAGCCGCGTCAAAGAGTATTCATCAAAATACACATAGAAAGAAACAGAGGTGAAGGTAAACCGCAAACATATAATTAAACTCAAAACATTAAAGAGTATGGAAAAGCCTTGGTCTGACAAGCGAAAAACGTCGATAAGACGCACATCAGTAAATAAAAGTTCAAACCATAACCAGGATGGAGTACCACAAACCCCACATAAAACTTCTGTGGTGTAAGTATGATGCGTTAATGAAATCACATTTAGTGGTGAATGAGTAGTATAAACGGCCGCGAATGTTACAAATATGATGTTAATTGTCTTCTAATTGTTGAAATTATAATTCTTAAAATTTTAAATCAAAAGTTACCCACATCTAAAAATAAAGATTATACCTTATGAATTTTATAAATAATGTCTGGTTTGGTCAAACTAAGCAAATCATTGTTTCCTTTCAAACTTTTGGGATGATCAACAAATGCGTTACGGACAGTCTGCTTAGTTTCGATCAAAAAGTTACGGACATCTTATGCATTTTTTAAAGTTGACCTTGCGCTTTAGTGAACTCTACATTAACAAATTTATGGTAATTGTTAGTCATTTCTTTATTCAATAATCCTATAAATATTTACATTCTGCATGAAAAACGTCGCAAAAGGTACATTTTGTATGAATTAAATATCAACAAGTTTAGAGTCCGCCATCTTGGGGGGCTGTGGGTAACTTAAGTTACCCACAGCCGTTTAAGCACAGTGTAACCTGTCCTGTTGTTAGGGAGGCCGGTGCCTAAGTAAAGATTTAGAACAAGTTCTAATCTTTCCAACAAAAACGAAAATGCGCTTTCACGAGGGAATTTGATATTATTGCATGCAAGCAGTATTTTAGCGCACGAAATAGTGAATAGAAAGCATACGCACTGATACTCAGGAAAAGAATACGCATTTGCGTCATCACATATATTAATCTAATAGTTGAATTCGAATGTAAAATGGCCTACATTTAATGTTTTGACTCCGGATTCATTGACATTTTATCCGGAATTTTTGAAAACGCAAACCGATAGTGTGCTTTTCAAATGTGATCTATAATGTGAATCAGGGCCGTAACTTGAGTTTGAATTCATAGGAGGCAACTGAGGCCCCAAGAAAGAGGGGTTGGGGGTCGCAGCCCCCCCGCCGATTTTTTTCTCTCAGTAAAATAGCTAAAAATGACCCGTTTTCCTTCAATTTCCCTACTTTAAGAAACATCAGTATTGCTTGAACCTGGAAACATTTTTTATGCAAAAACAAGCTGAGATTGCTGTTCGGGGTGAGCCAAGTCTCCGTCTTGAAGGCCATTGTTTGACCTATAATTATTAACATTAAATACATTGTGACAGCGGATTTTTTTCTCAATATTGCTAATTCCTTTGATTTCCTTACTTTAAGAAACATCAGTATTGCTGGATCCTGGAAGCAATTTTTATGCAAACAATTATTATCTGTATTTAAAGATATTTTTGTTAGAAATCAAACTGGTAATTTAAAAAAAAAAACATATACAGCAAGATCATAGAACGCAAGATTTTTTTTGATCGAGGACCTTGAATTTCAACATTGTTGAAAGCTGAACAAACATGTATATAACTACAACCAGGGACTTTCTATACTAGTATATACTAAGTATAGAAAGTCCCTGCTACAACAAATGGGAGTGTTTAACTACTAAGGCATTGACCATAATGTTCTCGTAGGATTGGGAGACGTTAAGAGATGACCCAACAGCTGATTCAGCCGGTAACGAATTTCCGATATCATAAAAGATTCACAATACAAAGGGAACTTCCTCTGCTTTATTGAGCCCCTAAATAAATGTAAATAGTTAAGTTTTATTCAAAATTATCGAAAGCTTTGCTGCAAAGATTCATATGTGTTCTCGAACGAATACTGAATAACAGACGGGCGGCCACGTGAAATTAAAAAAAAATACTGAAACGGTTCACTTTCGATCAAAAATCCGGAAAATAACAGATATTTCATGTATCATGATAACACTGTTAAAACTGTAAACTTGTGTTGTTTATAATATAAATTCAAGTTCTTCGTGTACATATTGTCAGTATTTCATTTTATTAATTAAAAAAAAATGGTGTAGAAAATTCAGGCGAGGCAGTTGCCTCCCCTGCCTCATAGGTAGTTACGGCCCTGTGAATGAACCAAGACGTGTAGGATAGTTGGTCAATACAATTAATACAATTTTCAAAACCGTACCATAGTACAAATATGTAGATGCTATAACATGTATAAGGTTAAACTATTAAAACAAACAAACAAAAATTGAATTGGAATTTTATAATTAACAAACGTTCCTGTTAGTATTTTTTTTTTTCAAGTTCTTTTAAATATATATAATATCAATAAACACGAACGTCAAGTATTTACGGATGGACATTTTATTTATCGAATGAATCTATTTTTAAATTCTAACATTCCACTATGTGAATATATTACTATACAAAATATAAGCAAAGACTTCTAAATCCATACTAAAACAGTATAAATTAATCAACATTATGGTAGTGATTAAATTTTGTTGTGAATATTGTAAATTATTATTACGGTTGTTGTGAGCTGCAAGGATTTAAAATCATGCTCTGTGAATTGAAAACACACGTCAAGTATTTTTATTCACGACCGTTTAAAATTTAAATATTTAATTAATTTATCTTACTTTCCGTTTTATGGATATATTATTACCAATGTTATTTCAACTGATCGGGCGGAGCTTACGTTTTAATTTGCACGAGGACAGTCGATTTTAAAATGTGTGTGATTACGATGATTGCCGTAACAGTTATTACTGATTTCTAATCACCTATCAGTGACCTCAAAGGAATTTACAAAAGAATGACTGGTAAACATTGATAAATGTATCCTAAAACACCTATCTATAGATGGACTGGTTTATTATGAGCGAACTGGATAAACTCCGCCCAGTCAAGTGAAATAAATTGAGTAATACAATACAAAAAAATAAATAACAATTACTCATAAAACCTTACTAAAATGGTATGAAATAATTAAAGTAGAAATATAATGATTATTGTTTATCAACATTTTTTTTTGTAGGATGATGCAAGGATTTATTCAGATTTAATTCAGGGCCGTAACTAGCCTCTTTTAATAGTGAGGCAAAATATATTCGCCGAGCAAAACGAGGCGAAAAATTTTGGCGAGGGGGCTGGGGGCCGCTCAAGGCCCCCAGAAGCTCTGAGAAAAATAACGCAAAATCGTGAATTCTGAGCATTTCTCAAACTCGATCTTTCTTGCATTAAAACGGCTTAATTATTTTTAGCTATTTTTTTCGACAATATTCTGGTCCCAAAGCAAAAACATAGATTCATTAAATTTTAAGATTTTAGGTTCTAGAGACAATATTAATAGATTAATACCGGATCTGTCTGTCTGTTCTTGTGCTCAGACTTTGGTGATTTTTTTATGACTAGATTTAAATAAAGTGACAGTGCAGTATCATACTTTAAGTGCTAGTACTGCTTAAGTCCACCCTAGGGACAATCTTTACCTTGTTTTACGGTATTATTGATTCTTTCAAAGTATTGTTGAAGTCCCTCCAGCAACTATCAAGATGAAAAACAGAAATAAAAATTTTGACCATTGATCATTTGTATTTTTTCTATGCATTGACTTTGTGTGCGATTAGGTCCTGTGAACGTGTACATATTCCCTTATTTTCTGTTGAAGGGTCTCAACACGACTTAATGCAAGTTTAACCCTTCAATGTAAGAGGTCATATATGGCAATACCTTGTTGGTTATTTGATACCGGGAAATAGGTGACCTTACTTTAATTCAATCCATGTCAGCTACATTGTATCTAGTTTTATTTACAAAAAAACCCTGTTTTGTATTCTTTGATATCAATTTCAATTATCCACGCAGAAAGAACCATTTTTTTTGTGTCCAGTAGCATCGTATATTCTTAAAATATTTTCTCGCACAATGTCTGGACATCGGTGGACTTGCAACATTGCAAAACTACGTTTACAAATGAAAATTAACACTCAGACTATATAGTCATAAAGTAGGACAATGAATGAACAAAACACAAACCCGAGACACAGAAGTACAAACAATAGACCATCAACTCTGAAAACTAAAAGGAAAATAGAAACATGGATAACGAAAAACATGCAGAGGCGACATCAGAGAGTGAAAAGAACTTGCTTCTTGCAAGACACTTTCCGTGAAAACAATTTGATATGAAGACAGTCTTTTGTTTCAGTTTTTTTTTTTTTAATTTCTAACATGAGGCATTTGCCTCATTTGCCTCAATGTAGTTACGGCCCTGTAATTATTATGTTTCCCTTACAAATGAATATTTAAAAATACCAAAGCAGAGTATCTTGTCATATAAAATACTTATTTCTTAAAGTCATAAGAAACCTCAAATTAAAAAAAAATATGCATATGCTTCTTATAACTAAATGGATAGTTTGCATTATACATCTTATGTACATATACTTTTTTCTGAGGAAAGTTCTTTAATTTGTCCACAAGAAGAAGTTTACTTATTTTTAATTGCTTGCTTCCAGGAAGCAATTCGCCGACATATTTTCCGTATGCATAGTGACCTGAGCGAAACCCTCCTCGTAAAAATCCGGTGATCGCAAAGCCAATATCACCGAGCAAAAAAAAAAAGATGAAAACATAATTCTTAGGCTAAAAAAATTCAAATTATATATATATATATATATATATAACATAACATCCATTACTAAAAATGTCAATAGTGTTACTAAATAGTGTCATTGGTGTTACCAGCATACATCAGTTTGTGAAAACTGTGTATATGTAATACATGATATTGTTAAAACATTGTTAAATAAGTATTGTTCTTCATAAATAATATGATGTTTAGCTTGTTAAACATGAAAGAAACACAAAACAATGCTGATTGTCATGATATATTCAGTGGTGTTACTAAACCGGTAAATGGTGTTATTTTATCAAAATGGTCTCACCATTGACAGTAACACCAATGATTTAAGGTGTATTTTAAGATTCAGTTACGAAATAAGTGCTCCATTCCCCTATTCTATATGTTTTTACTGGTGCATGTTTCTATAATCAGTATGTTTCATTATTCAAAGTTAAGGAAATGTTTTCAAAAAATGATTTTTATAAAGGGTACACCATGGACACTATTTCCAATTACGATATAACCTTTACTTACTTTTACGATTTTTTCGCTAAATCTTCAACATAATTGTTTGTTTTCTTTTGCATAACATGCTTACAGGTTACATTGCTAAGGGAGAAACTGTTGTAAATGACCAAATCTTGCGAAAGATAACTCTTATCCCACTAATTTGTCCTTTGGTAACACCATTGACTTAAAAAATGTTACATTTTCTTTTGGTTAAAATTGTTATTATAAAACCAACATACACCTCCCAAAATCATTAAATAAATGTTTGTATGTATCAAAATGCAATAAAAAGTGATAAATCATAATAACAAATGATATGAGTAATAGTCCTATTTCAAGTCTGAGAGGATTTATAGTAAAAAAATAACAGTTAATTCTGGCTATCTTCAAGGGTTTAAGAAAATATTAAGTATGTTTTTATAACATTTCATACTGTAAACAGTATATTGTGTATCATAAAACATTCATATCTAACATATGCAAGTGTCATTTTGATATATTTTCATGTCTGTGACTTAAAGAATAGTTTTGCATGTTTTTTTGATAATGACCCAAATACAGAATATATTTTGTATATATTTCTTTGATTCCGATTGAATTAATTAAATTAAATTTGAAGAATATTGTCTTTCTGTTTTCCGATCTAATATTAAAGGGGCACTAGCTGTCAAATTCATGGTCACCAATTTGACTCAAATTCTCATATTTGATTTATAACAATGTAAAACATTTATCCAAAAACTCAAACTATCAAAGGTCTAAAATAAACAGTTTACAGAGCATGGGGTAGAAAATGTATAGGTTCGTTTCGTGTGTATTTTAGTCCAGACGCCATCTAATTAACTATCGATTTGACCTCAGATGACCATATGTCTACATAAAAAGCAGTAAATCTCGAATAGAACGCTTGATCGAAATGAATGCACATGCCGTGTTGCGTAATCTACCTAATGCTCAAGCAAGAAGTCTACGTGTTGATGCAAACGGACGCATTAAATCGAGAAATCTTCAACCAACTACACAACCTGAAACCCAAGAAAATGATCACCCGTAACAGCCCACCCGGCCTATTGATTCCATTAAACTCTGTCATTTAAATGTTTGTGGATGGACTAATGAAAACAGTACATTGAGAATTGAAATTATTAAAGCAACTAATTGTGATATAATGTCCCTATGTGAAACTCATCTTACTAACGAAGATAAAATTAGTGTCCCTGGGTATACATGGTTTGGCTTTAATAGATCGAAAATACACAGAAAGGCGCCTAAGGCATCTGGTGGAGTCGGGGTACTTGTAAAAAACTGGCTACTTGAACTTTTTAATGTCTCCGTGGTTGATAAGTCATTTGATGGAATTCTTGGAATAAAGTTTACCGGCCGTTCAACAGAATTTGAATTTCTTGTATTTGCGTGTTATTTGCCTCCCGAGAACTCAAGTAGAGGCCGTGATGCTCAAAGTTTTTATGCACATCTATTATCGCAAATATACATGAATAACGAGAATAATGGAATATATTTGATAGGAGACTTTAATTCACGAATTGGAACTCTTTCGGAAACATTGCATGATATCGATAATCTACCAAAAAGACACCCGATAGACAAAAGTATTAACCAGCACGGACACGAACTATTAGATTTTCTGAATGAAGCCAAATTTTGTGTACTTAACGGAAGATTCCCTAACGACAATTTTACCTCTATATCGAAAAAAGGGAAAGCCGTAGTAGATTATATATGCGTCCCGCAGGATATTTACGAATATTTGAATTACTTCAAGGTGTTAACTATTCAGTCAATCATTAACGACAATATGTTGCTAGATCTAATTGGTGACAAATCAAAATTACCTGACCATTCGGTTATTATGTGTGAATTTAATGTTACGCATCATGGACTATCGTATAGGATTAAAGACCAAACTAACTGTCAACCGCGTTTCAAGCTTGATCGCATTCCGTTAGATTTCATGGCAAGTGATATTAGAAGGTCCGCACTATTTGAGGTAATTGAAACAATTGAGCGATGTAGGGAAAGCCAAGATAATGTAGACAAAATTTATGACAATTTGTGCACTGTAATTTTAACCGAAATGAACGAAAAGATACCGAAAACTGGATATGATAGAGCCAACAAAAGACTTAAAAATCGGAAACCGTATTGGAATGATAACCTAACGAATTTATGGAATGATATGCGACATAAAGAAAATGAATTTATACAGTGTAACGGAAATCGAAGTGTTAAATCAGCTATCAGACGCGAGTACAGTCAAGCGAGAGATGTTTTTGATAAAAACCTTAGACGAACTGAACGGACATACAAGAAAGCTATGGCAGTCGATATTGAAACAATGGTAACAACGAATCCTAATGAATTCTTGGAAAAGATCAGAAAGCTTGGTCCTCGAAAGGTAAAGGATATTCCAATGGAAGTCGTTGATGAATCTGGGGAAATCTTAACAAACGAGGAGGACGTACTTAACAAATGGCGTATTGATTTTGAAAATCTTTACAACGGGAAAAACAACATCGAATTTGAAAACGACCATTATAATCAGTCAAAAGTTCACAAACAGTTATTGGAATCTGAAATGGAAGATCCGTTATTTATGCCAAATGAAGATTTAAACTCTAATATTACGATTGATGAAATAACTAAAATTGTAATGCATGCAAAATCAAAGTCAGCAAGTGGACCCGACCAAATTCCATACGGCGTTTTAAAGTACCCAATAATCATTCAAACATTACAACAACTCTTCCAACTAATATTTGACACCAGTATAATTCCAACCATATGGAGAAAAGCCATCATATGTCCAATCTTGAAGGACCCGTTATCAGATCTCCGAGTACCAATGAACTACAGAGGTATAAGTCTATTGTCGTGCACTAGCAAATTGTATAGTTCTTTTATTAATCAACGGCTCGTCAGTCACCTTGATAATAATGATATTCTTGCCGACGAACAAAATGGGTTTAGAAAAAAACAGATCGTGTGAAGACCATATATTTACTTTGAATAGTGTTATAAGAAATAATAAATCAGTCTTTGTGGCATTCATCGATCTTAAGAAATGTTTTGATTTTATTGACAGGGATATGATGTTATACAAACTTTTGCTGAACAAAATTGATGGGAAGTTATACAACTCTGTCAAAAGTATATACCAAAGTTCTGAGTCCTGTGTTCGTATAAACGGTAAACTAACATCGTGGTTCTGCTGTAAAACTGGTGTGAAACAGGGAGATAATTTATCACCGACATTGTTCTCCATATTTATAAACGATCTTGTACAAGAAATTAATGACCTTAATCTTGGGGTAGACTTACTTGAAACGAAGTTATCATTATTATTGTATGCGGATGATATAGCGTTAGTTGCAAAGTCGGCTGAGGATCTTCAGTGTATGCTGAATACACTTCACCAATGGTGTAAACGTTGGAGGGTGTTAATTAATACAGATAAATCTAAGTGTATTCATTTCAGAAAACCAAGAACCAAAGAAACTAATTTCGAATTTACAATTGGTAAAAACAAATTGGAGAAGGTTGGAAATTACAAATATTTAGGGATTACATTCAGTCATAACGGAAATTTCAAAACCAATGTCGAAAATTTGTCGAAAGGCGGTGGAAGAGCACTAGGAACAATCATATCTAAAATTCACAACAATAAAGACTTCGGATTCAATGCCTACGAAAAACTGTATTACTCGTGTGTAGTTCCAATCTTAGATTACGCCTCAAGTGTCTGGGGATACCGAAAATTTCAAACAATAGACAATATTCAAAACCGTACAATACGATATTTTCTTGGTGTTCACCGTTTTGCGCCTACTCTCGCCTTACATGGTGATGTTGGATGGATCCCTAGCCAGTTTCGAAGATGGACAAACATGGTGAGATATTGGAACAGACTAGTCAAGTTTGAAGATGATCGCATAACGAAGATCGCTTTTAATGCAGACTATAACCGTTGCACCGACAATTGGTGTAGCGAATTGAAGGACATTTTCTGTAAACTTAATCTAGAACATTATTTTGATTCAAAAACAGCTGTTAATTTGAAAACTGTAGAAATGAACATTCAGCAACTTTATTCAAACATATGGAATGACAATATACAACAAGTACCAAAACTTCGTACCTATGTAACTTTCAAATCTGCCTTTAATCAGGAACAGTATGTAAAACTAAATTTAACCAAAGTCGAACGCTCGCATTTAGCACAATTCAGGTGTGGAATATTACCTCTGAGGATAGAAACAGGACGATATATATAATTGAAAGACCAGAAGAAAGACTTTGCAAATTTTGCACTGCAGACGTGTCAGAAACTGAAACTCATTTTTTACTAGACTGTACATTCTATTCTGATATACGAGAACATGTTTTTGGTGAACTTTTGTTAACTACTTCCTTTGTTTCTATGAACATTAATGAAAAACTTATTTTTTTTAAATATTAGCCATACTCGAAAACTAGCCAAATACATTGTACAGACGAAATTTTGTTTACAAATAGCTTAATATCTATATATTTTTATTTTAAAATTAATTAAAGGTTAACTTTCGTCAACACAAAGATAATTTCATGAATAATTTGTTATTTTGAAGAACGTGATATATTGTTTTAAAATTACTTAATTTCATTTGAGGTGACTTATAGGTCCATTGGGCCGGGTGTATTAATATTTATCATATATTGTATATTTATAATCTGTACATATTTACACATGTCACTATAATAAATAATTTACTTACTTACTTACTTTTATAAGCGATGTAAACATAAATAAAGATATGACGAGATTAAACTAACACGTGCAATTGGATTTTTATAGGTCTGTTTGATTTTATTTTATAGATTAAAAATAGATGTTTCTCATTGTTTTTAACCGTATAAGAATGATTTTATGTGCATCGAATTAGTAATCAAATGATTTACCGTAGTTTCACTTTCATTGTTGACATTCTTTTTCTTTAAATACTGATTTTAATAAAGAGGTCGACTCATTCACTTGCAAGTGAATAACTAATTATCAATGTTTCTTAGCGTAATTTGACAAAATTGAACCTTTTTGGCTGCAAAAAGCGATTTGTTATTTCACTATTTCACTTTTATTATTGATTGTACAGAAAAAAATCAAACTTTAGATTTTTTATATATCTCGTAGATAGTGCCCCTTTAATGTTTAACCAGAATGTTCTCTCCCATAAGTCTATGATGAAAATAAACAATATCCCGTGGTTAAATCTTCAAACATAATTAGTTTACTTGTTATATATATACCGAGACAATAGACAATACCACGTTATAATTGACCTAGATACACATACACACAGTGTACAGTGGTCGTTTTAGAACAATTATAATTTTGTCGTCATTATACTTGTTTAGAAATCAAAGCGCTTATAAAATTCACATTATGAAAAACACATATGTTTTGTGAAAAGGCAAATTGGTTCTTATATTCAAATAAACAATTTATTGACTGCAACTTAGTCTTTATTGTTTAACTTTCCAATTTACTTTGATTATTACAATGTCACGTGGTAGCCTATCCATCAATGGACCATATCAAACACGTAGGTAACAACCTGTAAAGACCTGTATAAATGACCGAAAACTTTCGAGACGTTCCATGAATTTTATTCTGACTTCCGACCGAGAGATATCGAGTGGCCCATAGACCCATCCAAAACTCGCCAATATATAAGCATGAACCCCCTGAGCGGGTCATGCAAAAAATACCATACTTTTATCACAGATTCATCTGATTTCATACAAAAGAAAGAAACAATCAAACCATAAAACAATAGCCTATTATTATGGGCCGACACTAAGCATATATGATACGGGTTTGAGATTGTTACATGAGTTTCTGCGGATCAACATTATTATTTTCAGCGGTATATGAAAATAAAAGATTTGCAGCCTTTTTTTTTTGTATTTTTATGAATTTAAGCCGCATTTGTACAAGGCATTCTTCTTTTCGTTTAGATCATAGGCCAATATCCAGTCATTCATGATCAATAATCAACTTTTATTTCATATCTTACATCTCATATATGACAGTTCGATTTCTGTTTATACTATTAAAACTAGGTATGCCTCATATCTTCAACTTTTTATTAAAGGAGAAGGTCCGTTAAGGGCTAATTAAGGCCTAGAATTTGAAGTACATCTGATGAAAGGTTTTTTAAACACTTATGTGTCTACTTCAGTCGATTCAATTAGTTTATGTAAAAGATTTGAACTAGTTTGGTCATTTGTATGAATCAACTATGCTAGTAACTGATGCATGTGCATTGTATTATCAAAAAGAGCCCATATATTTGTGTAACAACATTATTACTTTCCAATAATAAGCTAAAAGTTTACATTTTATCTAAAAAAATTTAATGCTAAATATTTTGGGACCAAAAAGGGGTCTTACCGGGCCTACTACTTTGGTGCATTTGGTTGACATCACACTAGACTCTATTTAAAGGTTAAATAGGATGCAAATAGGTTATTCAGATATCGTAAGTCGTATAAGGATGTAAGATTCAATGATCACTAGTGCTGTATAAAGCGAGAAGAATCAACAGTTTTAAACAGATTTGGAATAGGTGAAGGATTCAATTTGTACTAAGTTCTAATTTCATGTATCTGATATATTGGTTTGATCAGTCTTTAAGAAGCCAACATTTAAATTTATGAGGGTGGTGGTGGGTAGTTATGTTTTTCGTCGCGAACTTTTTTTTTTAGTTTTTCGACGCTATCAGTATTTATTTCAATATTTTTAAAACACTATAAGGTACGGGGAACATCTGGATTCAGAATATTTTTTTATTTGGGTGCAATCAACAGTTTTTTTCTATGACGTGACGTCATATTTTGAGGGACCATGTATAAGTGACCCTTAGTGGTGGACTGATTAATAAAGATACTTGTATAAAACTAGATATCACTGGAATCAGAGAATGTTCTCTAGTTTATAATGGAATAAAAAAAAAAAGTGTACTTTTAATAGTATAAAAAAGTTTTATCCAGAGAAACTGGGAAAAACATTGCCTAATTTAAGCTTAAAAAACCTGAAATCAGGTCATTAGCACACCCCTGAAGACATGATACCTGCACATTTTTCATAATCAAAAGTTGTATGAATTTCATAGATTTTTACCTGGTCTTTCAAAAAATTCATGCTTCAGGGTACGTTCGCCTGCTCCGAAAAGAGCTACAGTGGCTGCAAATAAGTTTTCAATTTTCACTGCCAAAAAAACAGACTGTTTACAGTGTTGTCTCCCCTCAAAACATGTATATTTAATCTAATTTTTTAAATTATTTTAATCATTCAACCTGCTTTAATTGAAGTTAATTAACATATCTTTACAACCAAATACAAAAAACGTGATACTTTTTCACCAATTATGTTGATAAAAAGGGACTTCCCTCCATGTCTATTTTTAGTTGGGGGAAAAACCCTAGTTTTTTTATACGAAACTGTTTATAGCACCCTTTGTCATCTACTTGATCACAATACCCTTTTTATTTTTATCACATTGGGGATCAGAGTATATTATATTTTCAAGAAAAAACAATTCCCTCCTTGAAGTTATATGGTCATTCCCTTACCTGATCAATTAATTTGCTTTCATCATATTCTTCTTCTACGATCACCTCATGTCCATTGTGAATTTTGGCCATGCATTCTACACAAATTAGTGTATTGCAACGTTTACAAAACAGACAGCATGACTGTTCTCCATGTTCCTGGCATTTTATGTCCTCGAAAGAAAATTTTTTGTCTGATTTTAATTCTCTAATGTCAATGATTTTATGATCCTTAGCAATCCGGTAATGTACACCTGATTTACATTTATCACACATCAACGATTTACAATTAAAACACTTCCATATTATCTTATTATCGATCTTGCATAACTGGCATGGAATTTGTATTTGGATTAGTGGCTGTGCAGACGCCATCCTCAAAATCAAGATGTCTGACTTTTATACTTCCTTCTTCACACAAAACAAATATACATATTAATATAATGTTTTGATTTAAATCATTTGTTTGTGGCATTCTATGATAAATTGTCAAGTCGGGTGCATTCATTTGCGCCAACTTTTAAAAACAAATTCAATGTTTCATTTGCGCCAAAAGGTCATATTTCATTTGATCAAAAATAAAACAAACGCACATTTGCACAGTTATGTTCTGTATCTTTATATATTCTGACAATAAAAGCACACCTTCAGTAAGAACATGACGAAGTGATAAATCCAATCAAAAATAGAATTATTATAAAGTATGCACATTTTCCTTCATCAGGATCACACATTTAGTCTTTTAAAAGTATGAAATTTAAAATATATATATATTTTATTTTTAAATAAATAATGAAATTATAATTTTTATCAGTAGCCCATCTACTTTCGTATTCTTAACCTTGTATACGCGTTTGTTACCTTTTCACTGTGTGACGTCACTTTCATACGTTTAGAATTTTCTATTAACGTTCGATAACGAAGCTTGCTAAAATATTTGGCCAAAAAATTTTCAACAATCCAGTTCCATCCTCAACAGTGATTTAGTCTCAAAAGAGGAATAGACAAATGAATATTAAGTTACGGTATCGTTTAGGAAAAAAAGGCAATTTCGGAGTGAAAAAGACTAAATGTTGATAGTAATAGACACGATGCAGCGTGGCACCTCGTGCCCATAAGAACATTGATGTGGTGGCTTAACTTCTTCTATTCATTGTAGCTGGAAAACAAGCAGAACCGAGTGAATTGCTTTCATATCATGCGAAGTTTCACCAAGACACACTGTGACAGAAGCCGATCTAGGACAGGCGTCATGTTGTTAGATCCGATTTCTAGAATAAATTATCAGTAGTACATTCACATTAATAATTTGAATTTATGCAGATTATATTCAATCAACAACTCCTGTGATAGTTCGAAGATCTTTTGAAGGGTAAAGATGGGGAGGGGAAATATGCATTAAAGTACATTTGTAATAACAGGTTGTTATTCACTTTTTTGATATTCCGGCTTTCTCGTGAATTTTTGCATTATTTGGATGATTTGCATTTCAATTGCAGATACGATTGTTTCATTTAGATTTATTTACATTTTTTTCCCTCAAGAATATATATGATGCTAATACAAAGAGTAGATTTATAGTGCAAAGTTTAGGGATAATTTTGAAGACATATCAAATCAAGACCTAGTCCGATTGATCAAAATTATATCCTCTAATGGTTTTTAACTGTTTTTTCGGGCTCAACTAGTGAATTCAAAGATAATACACAGTAAATATCAAAATAACACAGAAAATGATGTAGTAGTACAATGTAGTTGAAGGTAAATGAAGACTTCAAAGAAAGTTTCTCCATGGTAAGTTATATTATTTTACAATCATCTTTTTAAAGTCCAATAGACAACTTTTGAGTTTGATGTATTTCCATCAAAACTCTGGTTTTAGTGAACATCATTCGTGCGTTTAGGGGCATCGTCACTTCCGTTCCAATGTTGAGCAATATGTTGGAAAACTATGATGCTATTTTGCACGAATTATTCGGCAAATTGAATTTTTATAATTGTCAATCAGCACTGCTGTCATTAGGGAATTGTCAGGGGTGGATCCAGGATTTTTGAAAGGGGGGGGGGGGGGGACGGGGGCGAAGTTTTTAAAATTTTGCCGAGCGTAGCGATGCGAAAATGTTTTGGGACCTTTTTTTAGCCTAAAAAAACATAAAATAAGTGTAAAATGCACTTTTTAAACGGTTACTGGCGTGGGGCATGTATTTTGTTTATAGTTGCTGTAAAGAGTAAGGGTAGGACATTTTTGATGCTTTATTCTCCTTATTAACTGTCTATTATAAAATGATAGAATGGATTCAAAGCTATGTACTAATATACATTTGATGTGAGACTTGTCAGTGAAAAATAGACCGGGAAAATTCTCGTTTGTTGTATATTAAAGGGGCACTAGCTGTCAAATTCATGGTCACCGATTTGCCTCAAATTCTCATATTTGATTTATAACAATTTACAACATTTATCCAAAAATTCAAACTATCAAAAGTCTAAAATAAACAGTTCACAGAGCATGGGGTAGATAATATATAGGTTCGTTTCGTGTGTATTTTAGTCCAGACGCCATCTAATTAACTATCGATTTGACCTCAGATGACCATATAAGCGATGTAAACATAAATAAAGATATGAATAGATTAAACCAACACGTGCAATTGGATTTTTATAGGTCTGTTTGATTTTATTTTATAGATTAAAAATAGATGTTTCTCATTGTTTTTAACCGTATAAGAATGATTTTATGTGCATCGAATTAGTAATCAAATGATTTACCGTAGTTTCACTTTCATTGTTGACATTCTTTTTCTTTAAATAACCAGTACACGTACAATGCATGCGTTGTCAATCTCTAGCTAGGGGTTAAATTGAAGTTCACATGAATACGGATTTAAAGAGGTCGACTCATTCACTTGCAAGTGAATTACTAATTATCAATGTTTCTTAACGTAATTTGACAAAATTGAACCTTGTTGGCTGCAAAAAGCGAATTATTATTTCACTATTACACTTGCATTATTGATTGAACAGAAAAAATTCAAACTTTAGATTTTTTATATATCTCGTAGCTAGTGCCCCTTAAAGTGAGCATAACCTCGTTAGATTTCTTGTTATAAACAAGATATACGCCGGGCTATTCAAAGAAATTTACAATACAACGGACACGAGTTAAAACAAACGAACATTGCGTGATCTTATTCAAATGTTTGGTTGTTATGTTTCACCAAACAAAATGAAGGGAAGTGAGGGTTTTTAAATCAACAAAAGCACGGCCGACACTCGGCTAACCGAGAGATTGGTCGGTTAATCTATATTGAGTATGCGGCTATATGGGCGATTGGTCTGTTAATTGGGTTGGTTATACGTCTGTTAAGAGAAAAACGCACAATTTTATATTAAACTCTATTAAATATACAAATTTTTGGCATATTATAAGAACCAAATCAAAAAAAGAAAAGTGTCTGACAAAATGATATCTATCATAGAATATTTTCCACCTGTAAAAACATTTCATAGTCTGCGCAGTTTTCAGTAAAACTAAAAGGCGTCGCGCAAGTATGTATAATTTATGCTGATACGCATAGTAATTTTTTTAATAAAAGGCGAAACAAACAATTATAAAGGACACAAAATAGTACTTTGGTTCTAAAAAATAAATTGACATTAGTAAATATTTCATAATTGTAATATAACGAGAATAATACCACGTTTTAGTGAAAATTATGGGAATAAAGTCTGTTAATGGGTTGGACAATTGAAACTGTGTCAGTTAAGAGTCATTTAGCCACTGCAATAGTTTTGCTTCATTTATATTTTCCCATTGAAAAAGTAAATAATGAGATGTTCTTGAGTTAAAAAAAATGACAATACGGTGCAACAGTATCGTTCTAGTAAGAGCATTTTTATTTTGACTTTCTTTGCATTTTATTGAAGGGTGTGTCACTTCAATATAGCATGATATGGATTGGCCGCTGGAATATGCATGAATTTTATATCAACGTTTTCAATCAGCCTTAATTTTTGAATCTGTTCAAAGTAGCACGTTCTCAAAGAACGTGTCTTTCTAATACAACACAGGGGTACATATAACGTGTTGTCGTTCTCATATGCACATGATATTTGTCACTGGACGTTAACCCCTAATTCGTCAGCATCTTCCAATTGGTTCTTTTCTTCTATTACTTAATCATATGTTGTTTTCAAATCATTCTAAAGAAGTAAATGGAAAGGAGCGAATGCAGCTACATTTTGTTAACTTAAGTTTTAATTCATTTTATTCCGTTTAGTTACTTTCTACATAAGTGCAGAGGAGAACTGCAGTTGACCGCATGTAAACTTCTAGCATTTGTCACCAATATGAGTACATCGCAATCCGTTACTGTTTCAACACCCAGGGGTGTTTCATGTCTGTATTCTTAAACAATTATTATTTTTTCTCTCTTTTTTAGCAATGCATCAATCTCTACTGTCCTTATCTACTATTCTATATTCTGCGTCTCCATCCAGATTCTCGTGTATACCATGAGGGTCCGGATTGGGGTGGTGTTTATTTCTGTATTCTTTAAATTGTTATGTCACTTTTCTCTACATTTTATCTATTTTACTCAGTATTATTAATTTGTATATTTGAACTTATTTGATTCGTTCAAGGATAGTCACATGTTAAACTATATTTTCGAAGGTGATCCGGCAAAAACGGCAGATAGCAAAATGTATATTGCGCAGCAAAAAGCATATTGCACGGTTTATTTATATGTCGTTAATGTATAGGAGACAATATGATATTTATAAAATTCAAACAAAATCAAATGACGATTTTGATACGAATATGGTTGGAAATTTAACAATATAACAATTATATCAGGAGCCTGTAATTCAGTGGTTGTCGTTTGTTTAGGTGTTACATATTTGTTTTCGTTCATTTTTTTACATAAATAAGGCCGTTAGTTTTCTCGTTTGAATTGTTTTACATTGTCTTATCGGGGCCTTTTATAGCTGACTATGCGGTATGGGCTTTGCTCGTTGTTGAAGGCCGTACGGTGACCTATAGTTGTTAATGTCTGTGTCATTTTGGTCTTTTGTGGATAGTTCTCTCATTGGCAATCATACCACATCTTCTTTTTTATATAGCCTATTTATGAGGTCAATACAGGATATATCGACCAAAAGAAGTATTTCGTCCTCAGTCAATATACTTCTTTCAGGTCAATATATTCTTGTATTGCCCTCATACAAAGGCTATAATTGTATATATGTGGTGGTGTTTAACGACCTTGACTGGCTATACAGCCCTCGCACGGTCGGCTCGGTGCCCGAAGGCGTTTGGTGAGCTTTATCATATTTTGATGCCATGGGTCAGGAACAAGTAGTGGAGGTCGCAATATGTAGGCCGCCATCTTGGTTTTGGTGAGTTGTTTTTCTTTTGTTGACTATTTTGATGTTGGTTTACTTCACAACGGCTGCTTTCAGGGCCAGTTTGATCAGCTTGGCAGCCCGCTAGCCTCGATGATGGAGTACTGGTAGATGATCTCGGACGTAGTTCGAAAGATGACAGGAAGCGTTATCAGGACCAAAGCCGTGAGGCAGTGAAATGAAGGTCGTATCACCCAACAGCCTAGGATACAGACCTCGGACGTTAATCGGCATAACACTCCCCATGATACAATGGTTTTGGAGTGCATGTTAACGCGGGTACGCCAACTACTACGTCTATCTGTACGGCATGGATTGGTTTCTGTCATCTTAAGTAGTAAGTCGTTAATATCTAACTGTAAACCCTCATCGAAGATAGCGGGTAAAGGAGAGCTGGCCCAGCACGTCCGTTCAGCTGTATTGACTGAGACATGACTGTGGATGATTGTATTGGGCTATAATTGTATATTATTCCACTGTTTATATACATTCAATTTGATAGTTTAATCAATATCTGATTGGTTGAGACTATCCCACGTGTCATTGAACATATCTCCCTGAGGACGGGAAATAAATGTATTTTATTCTTTCTCTATTCTTTATATTTTAGCATCCCAATATATTGTACTTACTGATGTTTAGTTACATTACGACGTTTATCTCTGATTTATATACTGGTTACCAATGAAGATGACAAATTGGTGTCATTCATTATGTAAACAGAATCCATACGATATATGATACCATTCTTGAATGAAATTAATATTACTTTAATATAACACTTTTTGAAACCATTTTTATCAATTTTCAATTTCCATTGTCTAAATTGTTAATTGTTCATGTGTTGCTATCGTATATTTTATGTTTCATTGCTCATGTGTTAATTCCGTATATTTTAGCTGCTCGTCTTGAGCCTACCCATTTGATCCGATAACACCCCATATAGCAATAAAATTATATTTTTATTGCCATTCATAACTCTTAACAGACCAATTAACAGACCGGGTTTTAAACATCCCACCCATTAACAGACCAGGTTTTAAATAAAGATTGATTTATGTCAACAAAATACAGATTTTCGTGTAGATTTTTCACACAAAGATATCAATATGGTTAACAAACATAATGCCCGTCTTTTTTCGATGTTCAAAATATTGCATGCAAGTAAAATCCACCAACGTGTCATTTTGTGTACATTTTGTGTGTGTAAAATGTGTATAAATTTATTCATGAGTAACCCGCCTTTTCATTTTATAGATCGTACATCGAAACTAGAAAAATAATAATTACACCACTGTATTCAGTATATTGAATTGTTTTGTTAGACATGAATAATGTTTATAATAAAAATATATTTAAAAAGTTATACAATGAAACATGCTAAACTTTCAATGATTTTCTCGATAACACCTGATTAACAGACTTTAGCCAACCCGATTAACAGACCAACCGCCGATATAGCCGCATACTCAATATAGATTAACCGACCAATCTCTCGGTTAGCCGAGTGTCGGCCGTGAAAAGGCTACGAATGAGTTTAGTTTAAACATATTTTATTTGCTGAATTAAAGCAAAATGGATTAGACACAAGTAAATCATACTTATGAAGTCTTCTCCATAATACAATATAAAGTTATAATAATAGTATAATATAATGGACATGCATATAAAACAAACAATTTATGCAATATAATACTAGCTTTGATAGGTGAACAAAGAGGATAGAAAGTAAAAAGAGAAAAAGAAAGTTTGAAAAGTCGTATAATTCTGTGATGATGACTTGTGAATTGATGACAATAATGACGTTCCGTGTCAGTAATAATAACGCTCTATCAAGGTATAAGAAATCTGTTTGACCTTTTTATGAAATTTTGAACGTGTTTGAAAATTTGAATATTTTGTTCGTTCGAAAGTTCCAAGTGTCCGCAAATTAATAGTTTTGTATCTAAAACAAGGTTTTCAGATAACCAGTTGAGGTTATGGAATAAGGTTTTTCTACATAATGTGTATTTTGGGCAAACGAAGAAGTAATGGTAGACATCCTCAATATCGGACTCACAATGGCAAGAAGGATCATCTATAATATTAGCTCTAAATAGGTCATTGTTTAAGAATGAAGCGGAACATCGCAATTGCGTTAAGATCATATTTAATTTCCTTGGGCCGTACAAATAAAACGTTTCAATTTTACATAATAGACTATCGTTTTTTAATTCTTTCTTAAATTTAGAAATAGAGTCGACACTGCGAATTTTTGGATCAAGTTTATTCCATTCACGTATAGTAGAGGGAATAAACGATTCAGTAGTAAGGGAAAGTCTACAAAATGAAACAATAATATCATGACCATTTCGCAACGGGTAGTTGGTTGTACTTTGTACACAAGGAGGTACAAGATTACATAAATATTCTGGTGCATGCTTTTGGTTCATGTTATAAAACATCTGTAATTTTCTTCTCCTTCTTCTTTCAAAAAGAGATTCCCAGCCAACCTCAGAATACAAAGTTTCAGTTTTTGTAAATATTGGTAGACCTGTTACTATTCTTGCGGCCTCTGATTGCAAATTTTCTAATTTATTTGAGTAGCCTATTCCACAATTATCCCACACTTCCGTGGCATATTCAAAAATGGGTCGAATAAAAACTAAGTATAGTTTTTCTAAATTATTTCGAGATAATCGGTATTTAAGTTTACGTAGAACATTTAAGTGTTTCTTTACACTTGTAATTATACTTTCAATATGATTGTTCCATTTTGCGTCACTACTGAAATTAACTCCCAGGTGCTTATGAGATGTACTTAAAGGTATATTTTTACCATTTAAGGAAAAGCTAAGGTCTGGAGTCTCAATATTTGAAAATATCATAATTTCGGTTTTATCTGGGTTAAATGACATAAGCCATTTAGAAGACCAAACATCCAGCTCTTTCAAGTCGCGATCGATAACAGATTTAATCTGTTCTCCGTCGTTACCAGAATAATTGAATGATGTGTCGTCAGCAAATAGCCGACACAGTGAAGTAAGCTTATCAGCAATATCATTAATATATAAGACAAAGAGAAGAGGGCCCAGAACTGATCCCTGGGGAACACCAGCTGAGACATTACAGAAGGAAGAAGACGAGTTATTTAATACTACTCTCTGTTTTCTGTCGTGTAGATAATCCTGAAACCAATTCAATACATTTCCGTCAACACCATACGCTTTCATTTTACATATAAGACCCCTATGCCAAACTTTGTCGAAAGCTTTAGAGAAGTCACAGAATACAAAACAGTTTATATCTTTTTTTTCCAAGGAGTTTAATATGCAATTATATATTTCTAGGAGTTGATGAACAGTTGAATTTTTAGGGAGAAATCCTGATTGATACTCATAAATTAATTTATTAGCTTTTAAATGGTTGTATAAGTGCTTAAACACAACTCTTTCCATAACTTTTCCTACACAACTAATTAAGGATATCGGTCTATAATTTGATGGCAGAGATGAGTCTCCCTTTTTGAAAATGGGTATCAGATTTGCTATCTTCCAGCTAGTTGGGTATATCCCCTCTCTTAAGGACTTATTGAATATAATATGGAGCGGAACTGCTACCTTTTCTGGACACAGCTTTAGCATCTTATGACTGATCACATCAGGACCAGATGCTTTGTTTGGATCTAATATCTGAATAATATCTATTATTTCTTTTATATTTACTTGTATGTCTGAAAACTTACTATTAGTTTTTGTATCAAATTCGGGCAAGTCAACATGATCTTCATCTAGCTTTGAAATCATACTAAAATATTTGTTTAACAAAGTACATTTCTCCTCATCTTCATATACAGTATCATTCAGTTCATTATCATTTATAATATTTTGGAGAGGGGGTACGGTTTCTGAACCTTTTTTGGATTTAATTAACGTTTTCATCAATTTCCAATACGTTTTTGAGTTTGAGGGTTGTTTCGATATTAGACAGTCCAAATTTGTTTCAAAATTTTCTTTGGCGATTTTTTTCATATTATTTACTTTATTTCTCTGTTTTTTGTACTTCATAATATTATTTTCACAATTATATTTAATCGTTTTTTTTCTTAATCTATCTCGAATTCGAATTTCACGTCTTATGTCATTATTGAACCAGTGTTTGTCATTATGTCGTACAGTTACTATTTTAGTAGGAATGCATTTTTTAGCTATTTTCAAAAATTCTATTGTAAAACATTCACACATCTCATTAGTGGTTTTACTTTCGGGAAGCATAGTATTCCAGTCTATTTCGTCTAATTTCTCAGCAAATTTGGATTTATCAGCCCGATCGTATAGCCATATTTCTCTTTTAAAAGATTTAAAGTCGGACATTGGACATTCGAGAAATGCAATAGGTGCATCATGATCACTAATTGCAGATGGAGTTTTTAGAACATTTGAAAAGGAACATGACATAGAGTCACTAATAATAATCGTATCTAGCAGAGTGCTACTATGGTCCGTTACTCTAGTAGGTAATTCAATAACGTTGGTTAAATTGAACAAATTTAATGTGTCAATCAGTTTGTTATAATGCGTAGTAAGTAAGTCAGAGTTCAAATCGCCCGTTATTACCATCCTCTCATTGACCTGCAAACCCATTCCAATTGCATGAT
Organism: Mytilus galloprovincialis; assembly: GCA_037788925.1. Classification (NCBI taxonomy): domain Eukaryota; kingdom Metazoa; phylum Mollusca; class Bivalvia; order Mytilida; family Mytilidae; genus Mytilus; species Mytilus galloprovincialis. Next base: position 42,842,056 of record CM075342.1, on the reverse strand, counting down.
TTAATCGTGTCCAGTAGTTATTATCTGAATTAGGCGATCGATAAGTGTGACACAATAAGAAGCTTTGACCTTTAACATGGATATTGACAAAAAGGGATTCGTCTTCTTTCGTTTCTAGTGCATTTATTCGATTGAGTCCGATACCATCTTTGACATAATTTAATGAGTAAACCACCACCAAAGCTGTTCCTATCTTTTCGGACTATATTTGAAGAGAAGGAATCAAGTTTTATATCGTCATCTGCAATGTTGGGATCTAAGTGTGTTTCCGATAACGTAATAATATCAAATTCATCACAAAAATTATTTAGAAATTTTAGTTTATTTCTCACGGATCTTATGTTGAGACTACAAATGGATATAAAATTTTCTTGTGGTTGTGTTTCATTCACCGGTGCGTTCGATTCATTACGAAAACTTGGGCCTGGGTTTGTTTCAACATTTCCGATAATAAGGACAAAATGAAGTACGTACAACAGAAAAATAATGTTTGATCTTGGATTAATTGTTTGTAAAACAGAGAGATTGAAGATGAGGAGACTGCAACGTAAGTTGATTATAAATATGTCTAGATAGGAAGCTATGTGTGAATTAGATGAAGGTCCACATTGTTTTTTTCTGTTATTAAATATAACTATAGCAGCCCTGTAATCCTGGACGCAGTTATCCATTACATGAATAAACTGTTACAGGAATTAAATGAGTCTGAAATGACAACGAATTTATGAACGACGGTCAATAAATGGAGACATAAAGACCACACCCAGCAGGCAGGTTGCAGACTGGTCTTGAGGGGGGGAAACAATATATCAGTTCGGCGAAACAGCAGAGCTGCAAACCTCCGCCCCCCCCCCCCCCCAAAAAAAAAATACGCCCGTTTTTTATTCATCATGTTCATTAAATGGTAAATGATTCTGTTGGAAATCTTCGTTTCTTATAGCAAAAGGGGATAGGAGTATTGTTTTCAATCAAGATACGGCCAGAATTTTTGTTCAAGGCAAAAATCAGAGTAGGATTTTGTTCACTCATATATATCAGACTTCCCCCTCAAATCAAATGGTTCGTACCTTAGACTTAACATATATCTAGAGCTTATACTGAGTGGGGATCATTATTCAGCTACATGTATGTTATTTTAGACCACGTGACAACTTCGACTCATCCGAAATTTCGAGTCAACCGAGTAAGATACAACGAGAGTTAATTAACGTATGTTCTTTAGAATAGGATGGGGTGTTTGGGGTTAATCATGCTCTATCCTGTGTCGCTTTGAAGGTGTCATGATTGTCAGTCTCAGCGTAAGCAATGTGTTACTGTATTTTGAATTTCAAAATGACTGAGTGACGTTTTTTCGACGCACTCGTCAACTACACCATAGCGAATCACATAACTTTGACATGATAAGTAAATACCAGTGAAAAATATCTTAATAAGTGAAGAATTGTCGCATAAAAATTAAATACACGGGAAATGGCAAAGTTCACGAACTCTAGTCTGATTAATCATTTTACAAAAAAAAAAGTCCGAGCAAAAGGGGGGGGGGGGGGGCGTCCGCCCTCTACGCTCCCCTCTGGATCCGCCACTGATTGTGAATTAAGTACGTACCAAACAAACATTATTTCTAGTTTATCGGATATCCTTCACAATGACGATCGCTAAGACGCTTGATGAAATTTATTAGTGCAGGGATACAGACAATCCACTCTATCTGGGAAACAACGGCATAGAGGTGCGCATAATTGACATGTTTTTTCAGTGATGGACAAACTCGAAATTGGTCTTTTGACTTGTTTGGACAGTTAGAAGTGTTAAGGTCGATTAAGGTAAAGGTCAAGATAACATTGAATGATAAAACTTATGCTAATGGTCAAAGTGGATTTTTCAGGTCAAAGTCAAAAGTCAAAGTCAATGTTGCATCTTTTGTAGAATGATTATAAAATTACTAATTTGCAGGGTCAAAGATTAGATTGGCCTTATTTCAGAATGCCAAATTACTCGTCATTAAAGCAAGCAGAGGTTAAAGATCAACTGTATCTTAAATCTATTACCTGTTAAATGACTTTTTAAACTTGCTTCAATTAAAAATAATTATTTATCCTCAGTTCTCAAAATATAAGAAAAATTAATGGTTATAGAATAAAGAAATAGAATCTTCTCCCAACTTTAAATAGGTTCAAAGAATAATATAAAGATATCAACGCATTCCTATTCTAAACTATTAACTAACTGAACACTTTAAAAGTTTTAATTTAACTGCATGTACATTTTTTCCAAAGCTTAAAATAACCCAATATTTCTTAAAAGAAATATCCCCCTTTTGCAATTTAAAAAAAAAAAATAAGTGGAATTAAAATTTCTTTCTGTGGACGATAAACTATGCTGTTCAAAATTTAAACTTGTGTTTCTTATAATCAGCATAGCTTTAACATTATTAAAGACAAATTATTAGACATGTTAATTGATTTAAAGGATTATTTATTCGTCCTCGCCTGTCAATAAAAGTATAATGACAGCAAACAAATATATAGCCATTTCAGTCTAGATAAAAAACAAAAATAAAAAACAATCTTTTCATATTTTTTAAATGGACCTTATTTTCTGTGTTTGAAATAACAGTAGTTCAAAAAGGAGCAAAAAGTCTTCAAATACCTTTTTAAAATGCTTAAATACCATTAATTGTGGAAGATCCCCTTACCTTCTGTCAATTAAAAATTCTACTTCACCCAACAATTATATGTTAGAATTTAGAGTTTTTTTGGCTGTTTGAAGGAACAATTTATTTTTCATATTTAGCAATTATGTTTGGCCTATTAATTACTGAATGTTGATTGAATTCCATTATTATAATGTGAGTACAACATGAATACAAAACTTGCTCATTGTAAAAAGTTTTACAAAAACATAGACATTAACACTGGCAAGTCAGTATAACATTATTTAACCTGTCACACACAGCATGCAACCATACACCACCATTAGCACTGCATTGACAACATAACATGTAAAGCTATGCTGGCTTGCTGATGTTATATCTTTCATTTATTCTCTTTCTTTGTCCCCTTGCCCAACAATACAGCAGCTCTCTTTATGTCCTGGGACTTGGGGAAAGTAGGGAGGTGTGAGGGAAAGCCCAGGGACTGGTATTGAGGGAGGTTTGATTGAGGAGGGGGAGAAAACAGCAGCTCATGAAATTTGGTCCTGATAGAAGATGGAAGTGAGAGAAAGGGGAAGTCCAGGGACTTGGATGGATGGGCTGGGTAAGGGGAAGTATGTTATGTATTGGTGTTGTATTCACACTGCTCTGGTATATTATAATATGCTGAGAAACACTTATGTTCTGAATATTTGTCAAAATATGGTGAAGTACTCCTTTTCTGAAAATTTAGAATTAAAATAATAGAATGTAAGATATCCCAATCGAGCTGATCAAATTTACACAAATCATCCTTAATTTCAATCCCAAAAGTGTTGTTTTTTATATTGAATAAATAGTGTTGAACATTTAGATTGAACAAGCTAAAATCAGAACTGCATGAGTGGACATGATGAAAATTTTAAACTTAAAAACTGCAATGCAGTAACAGAGAAATTCTAAGATGAAAATGAACTGTTCAACATGTGATTCTCCAAGTTCCTCTATTCAAACCATTTTGAATTTTCTATTTTAATCTGATTAAATGTGACCAAGAAAGACAACTCTCAATTTTTACAGTAGATGACCATAAATGAATTTCAGTGTTATGTTGCCACAGAAATTTCTTACCACGTGACTTGTAATTTTGACTGATAACCGAACATCGTTTTGTGTAATAGCGGATATTATTGAGTGCGAAATAACATTCCTTATCGCTTGTTATATATATACCAATGTCATCAATAAAAATTCCTAAAATAAATTTAAAGTCAAAGAAATTTCAAATAAAAAAAAAATAATGCATACGTTTTTTTATAACTCAATGGATAGTTGTCATTATAAAACGTACATATACGTTTTTCTGAAGAAAATTCTTTAATTTATTCATATTTAGAAGAAGTTTACTTTATTATCATTGCTTCCTTCCAGGAAGCAATTCCCCCGACATATTTTCCGTATGAAAGTGACCTCAGTGTGACCCATCTCGTAAAAATCCGGTGATCACAATACGCATGGATGTCCTTAAAACAAACTATTATCTGAATTTATACATGTATGTTAAACACATGCTCAATGTCCATGCTTTTTTGTTGATTTTTTGTCGATTGTTGACAATCAGGTGACAATCGTTAAACTTCGGCTTCAAAACACGAACTTTAATTACCTGCCATATTTCCACAACAGCACTGACCGATTGAAAAAAAAATAACGATTATACGAAATTTACACGAAAAAAATGAAAAATTCGTGCACAGAAGACTAAGTTTATGATGTTTGTATGCATTGGTTCAAGTATTGGAAGAACATTATTTTTCACCGGTCACTCGTTTCTTATGACTTTAAAGAATATGGATAAATGATATATATGCTGATGTTTTGTCTTGAGAAATATATATATCAATAACAAATCAAGAATACCGAGAATTTGAGTTAACACAATACAGAAGAATATTTCAAGAACGTTTTGCAACAAATGCAGGAAAATATGAAATAGCTACTCCAATCCAATCTATTACAAAAAGAATTATTACAGAAGTGCATGTCCACCATGCACTAGCATAGCATAAGAATAGTAGAATAGAATGATATACAAATGGATGAAAATTATATGTATATTATACCAATATCAATGTAATTATGAAACGTCGCACGCTACTGGTGTTACTTTGGTGAAATCACGGACAAGACACATTCATCTTATTAATTTTTAAACATAAAAATTGATATTATAAAGAGTTGTATATCATTTTAAAGCTTTTAAAATCTTCTTTCAGATTATTGCAATTTTGTCTATGTAACAGACCATTTTCATTAATCAAAACTCAATAAAACCTTAATTTTGCAATATGATTTCCTTGTCCCGCGTTACACTTTTAGTTTTGTGAAATTCTGAATACCGTAAAAAACATGTAATTTTTTTGACCAAACGATATAAAAGTTTGTCTAGAACAAGCAATTCATAATTGGGCGATGACGTAATGTCGATTTTTTCCTCTCGAAAAGACGGAAATATGAAAAAAAGGGATCAAGATGATACAAATTATGTGTCCCATGCACGAAACGTTGCCGTAATTTTTTTTAAATTCTCCCAAAAAACGGAATTCCAGAGCAATCCCCTTGTCGAAAGTAAACAATTCTTATACTAGTATTTTGTACAAAGATCACACTTTCGCCTCATGCAATAATCAGGATTTTTTAAAACAAATTCTTTTTATTCTAGTTGAATAGCAATGTCCGACATTTTGTCCCCTTCAAACCAAATTAAACGTAGGGTTACGTTTTCTGTTTTTTCATGATGTTTATTTAATACAGTGCCATTCGCTACATAAATTTTTTTTATAATGGATAAAAGTACAAAAAATTATCTCTATTTTGATATTAAATTCCCATAAATTAAAACTAATATACGAGATATCAGATAAAACTAAAATGTCCGATACAATGTCCCCACATACGATTTTGACGTTATTTAATAAAATATACAGAACGGAACGTCTAATTATCATTATTGCGGTTTTCACAGACGATTTGGAAAACGGCTATTATATTTTGTTGCTTAATAAGAAAACTTTAAAATCAAATATTTTAATGTTAAAGCTCCACCGATTCATAGAGGAGGTTAGGGAGAGAGATTTCCTCGCGGAACTGAAGTGTTTTCCGGACTATGATAGTTGGATCCGCTATGATACAAATTAATAGAAAAAAAAAACCAGCTATAATAATTGTTCCCGCTAATTCCCTTGCATATATTTGTGCAGAACTGCCATGCTAGATATGCCGTAGTCCTTTCGCCTTGACATTCTGGAGTGCAAAAATGAGTGCATTTGCAGTGCATAGTTTATCCATAAAAAAAGAAATCGATTGCCTTTATAATTAAAATGTATATAAAACAAATGGTTTCAATTCAAGTTACTTTTTTATTTTTAATTTGTTAATAAAACTATAGCTTAACATGTTTTATCTAAGAAAAAAAATCAATCCTTTCTAAGGAAAAAAAATCAATCCTTTAAATTTTATGGTAAAAAGAAACAACATGCATTCCAACGTTTTTATTTTGGCTTACGTCTTTGAGTGTGTAACGTTAGGTGACACCATTATCGTGCGACGTTTCTACATGATATAACAGCAAACCAGAGTATACAGATAACAAATGATTATATCACTACAATATAATAGTTTATATTACGGTCATGAGGTTGAATTTCCTGTAATGTATTCATCATCCACACTGGAACTTAAGTCTCAGAAAAATATATCTAAGTACCTTAACCTAATTTTCATGTATAGAGATGTGATTTTTGTCGAGCCTTCGACTTTTGTCGAAAAAGCGAGACATAGTGATCCTACATCCCGTCGACGAGCCGACGGCGGCGTCCACAAATATTCACTCTGTGGTTAAAAGTTTTTGAAATTTTAATAACTTTCTTAAACTAATCTGGATTTCTACCAAACTTGGACAGAAGCTTGCTTATGATCATAAGATAGTATCCAGAAGTTAATTTTGTTAAAAAAAAATCTGTTTTTTTCGAATTTTGGTTATAAATGGACTTTTCTGCCAGGAAACATATATCACATTCACTCGACTGTGGTTAATTTTTTTTGAAATTTCAATAACTTTCGTAAACTATTCTGGATTTTTACCAAACTTGGGCAGAAACTTCTTTACAATCAGAAGACAGTATTGAGAGGAATTTATATGAGTTTATATCGGAAAATTTCAAAATCACTGAACTATTTTAAGACATATGCTGTTATGGTGGAAATCAATTATATTAAAAATTGCACTTTAAATGCTTTCAACCTACATTTATTGCAAGTTGTATGCAATTTGTATCAAAAGTTTATATCAGCAATACCCCCTCTCCCCCTTCGTTTCCCCAAGGTTGACTGGGGAAAAGAAATATGGTCACTTTGGTCTTCTTCCGACCAGGCAGTAACACCCTGTCCAACGTGTTGCACTAATAACATCAAATTTGTATTTTTTACAGGGCCAAAACAGACAACTAATACATTTAATTTGTATTTATTTCAGAATGGACCAAGAGAATCGTCTTGTAAGTCATTCACTTTGAAGGTTGGCTCCGTTGTTGGTGTCATGGATGGGGTAGTACAACAGTTCACTACGTATCCTGCAGCAGTATAATCAATCTACATAAGAGCTTATGAAGGGCTTCTTTGAGGACTTGATGGATAGACGGTCTCGCACAGAAATCTAATAAATATTATTTGGATTTTGTACAGGGCCAAAACAGATAACTAATACATTGAATTTGTATTTATTTCAGAATGAACCAAGAGAATCGTCTTGTAAGTCATACACTTTGAAGGTTGGCTCCGTTATTGGTGTCATTGACGGGGTATTACAACAGTTCCACTACGTATCCTGCAGTAGTATAATCAACCTACCTAAGAGCTTATGAAGGGCTTCTTTAAGGATAATCTGTCCTTAGACGTTTTGAAACCCCTCATTGAGAGGTGGCTATATGGCATTCACCTGGACTGTTCATTTGTTTACCTACAAATGTTTCCCTTACTTTTCTCAGGTATCATTGAGCAGAAGACTTCATATTTGTTCAGCCACTTGACATTGATGTGCTGTACCGTTCGATCACGTTTCGGATCAACTAGGATTGTCAGTTATGGTACTGAAGGTCGGTGGTTTAAATATTTTAGGTCTGAAAAATCCACAAACTCATCATATTTTGACAAAATGTCCAAAATGGGCTTACTTTGGAGAATATTATGTTCTCTTATGAAAACAACTGATATATTTAGCATTTAGACTTTTGAAATAGACCCATTTACGAACCAAATTAAGACCTTTGTGGTGTTTTGTGATAAAGTTGATATTTTAGGTCATTTTGTGCCATAAGTGAACCTTAAAATCTAAAACGTTGTTACATACACGAGCGAATCGTACAAGTTGAGATATATAAACACCGTAAGACTGTGACAAGGGAACGTCACCACCTAAAAATGGATAATTAACGATAGGAAATTAAAAATCATCTCTTTTTTATCATATTTTTTTTTGTATTGAGCTTTCCGTTAATGATATAGATATCAAGATCAAGGAAAGGACAATGGTAATTGTTAGTATTATAGCTTTATTTAAATTAAGTTCAACAGGATACAAGAAGAGAGCGGGAGTGGATCGTAACCCTTGGCTAGCGAAGATGTGTGTAACCCGGATTGGAACGCCACAGCTGTCTTATGTGGAACTCTGATATTACTTTATGTGGTTTTATTATTACTTGATGATATCTTGTCTCTACTAAGTATGGTTTTCACATTACGTAATGATGTTTTAATATAACTCAATATGGAATAGTCATTACTTAATGATATTTCGATATTACACGATATGGTTTCGTATTGACTTGATATAGTTTTGTCATTACTCAATATGGTTTTGTCATTACTAGATGTGGTTTCACCATTATTTAATACGGTTGTGTCATTAGTCAATGTGGTTTTAACATTACTTGATGTGTATGTGACTTAACGTAATGTAGCTGTTTCATTACATGATGTGGTTTTGTTATTTCGTAATGATGATTTGTCTATTCTTTATATGGTTTCAAAATTTGACGATTTTCCACTCTTTATACTGCACTACCAAACGAAAGTTTTGTTTTGATCAAATGGTAGTTTGAAATATCAGGTTTCAAATTTATTTTCTGCATCTCATATAAAGTTAACTTGATGATATTGTTTTCATTGAATAATCAAGAATACTCTAAATATACTGTCGAAATCTACTCTAAGGAAATTACTTTAAATAAATATCCTTTCATAGATTTAGATATATCAGTCTTACACTAAAAAGTCAACACAAAAAAATACGACAGAAAAGACAATTTTTCTTACCCTATTGTCATTTTTTTATTTTGAGATGGCAATGTTCCTTTGGTACCGTCTAATTGTGTTTAAACATCCCAACTCGTCGTAATACCCGTTTCTGTGTTTCTGTTGTGACGTTTTAAATTTCAATGTATTACTGAAAAATAAGGCAACAGTAGTATACCGCTGTTCAAAATTCATAAATCGATAGAGAAAAAACAAATCCGTATTATGGAACGCCACAGCTGTCTCATGTGGAACTCTGATATTACTATATGTTGTTTTATTATTACTTAATGATATTTTGTCTTTACTTAATATAGTTTTGACATTACGTAATGATGTTTTAATATAACTCAATATGGAATAGTCATTACTTAATGATATTTCGATATTACACGATATGGTTTCGTATTGACTTGATATAGTTTTGTCATAACTCAATATGGTTTTGTCATTACTCGATGTGGTTTCACCATTATTTAATATGGTTGTGTCATAAGTCAATGTGGTTTTAACATTACTTAATGTGTATGCGACTTAACGTAATGTAGTTGTTTCATTACATGATGTGGTTTTGTTATTTCGTAATGATGATTTGTCTATTCTTTATATAGTTTTGACATTACGTAATGATGTTTCAAAATTTGACGATTTTACACTACTTGATGTGTTTGTTTCATTATTTGATGTGGTCTTGTCATTCTTTGATGTGGTCCAGTCATTCATTGATGTGGTTATCCCATTTCTTGATGAGGTAAACCACGTGACCAATACGGAAAAAAACCTGTTCTATTTTTAGATAGATTGCCTTGAATGCGTGTGGCCATCCATCTAATTAGTGTTCAAATTAAAGTTCGGGTTACTGTTTGAGTTAAACTTTGAGTTAGTTTTCGAATTCAAGTCACTCTTAGAATTAAAGTTCCAGTAAGCATTGAGTTTCGAGTTGGACTTCGAGTTTGAGTCACATTTAAAGGCAGAGTTCTAGTTACAACTTTGAATTTGAGTCACTTCTTGAGGTAGAGTTTGAGTAAGATTCGAATTTAAGTCTCATTTAGATTGATTAAGATTTCGAGTTGAAATTCGAGCTATTTTATATACCTTTTTGCGTACTAAATAAACAATGTTGCAGTATACAAACGCAATATAGGAGTTGAGATAAAGTTAGATGTGGTGTGATTGCCAATGAGACAACTATACACCAGAGTTTAAATGCAGTGGATGTAAGAAATCATATATAGGCAACCGTGCAGTCTTCAACACTCCGTATAGTCAGCTACAAATCGCCACCATGCACTGTGAAAATGTGAAAACAAATCAAACGAAAAAACTAACGGTCTATTTTACAAAAAAAACAAATATGACACATATGTATACAACGACAACAATTGAACTTCATGCTCCTGACTTGGGGCAGGTACATAAAGAAAGTGCACGTGGCGGAGTTTAACATGTATGTGAGCGAACATCGGACTGAAACAGTAGTGTAACAGCACAACAAGAGAAAAAAAAATGTAAACTAGACAAATTGATGCCCCGCACTCCACTCATTTAACCGCTTATACCCCAAAAAGGACAAAGTTCAATTTTTCTCCCAAAAGAGGAAAAATAATAAAAAGAAAAACCCTTACCACATGAACACCTTTAATACATGTATAAACAGCTAGCAGAATGATAAATTTCTAGCATTCAAACTGTAGGAGGATTTATCTGGAAACGCCCTACTTATGCAAGTAAATTTCCCAAAAATGACAAAGTTTTTCTCCCAAAAGAGCACATATTAATAAAAAAATAAACCCTGACCACATCCAGCACACCATCAATATATGTACAAACAGACAGTAAAGAGAAAACTTCCTAGGATTCAAACTGTTGGAGGAGTTATGCGGAATAACTATATACCCATAATGGGACGGAAAGACGGACGGACGGACAGAGGTTAAACACTATGCCCCCAACTTTCAGTTGCGGTAAAGTTGCGGTGGCTTAAAAACAGTTTCAATTGGCTGACACAATAGATTGGTATGACTGGGTAATATAAATCTGTCGGGGTTAATTCGGGTTCCCCAGAAAGGTAAGGAGATTCTGCTCAACGTGTGGCACCCGTCGTGTTATTCGCGAAATTACAAACCGAGTGATTTGGTTTTATTTGGAAGTTCACATTCGAGTAAAAGATGAAGGTATTATGGTTACGACAACTGGAACATGTTTGTCGTTACATGTGAAACAGATATTTCAAAAAGTTTATTTTTCAATTAGTGCGAGGTAGATCAGAGAATTCAATTGATTAATAGTAAAAGACTGATATTCGTACATATGTTCAAATGATCATTAACGCTAAAAAAAAAAATCGGAGAATTCTTATTTTTATAGTATTGATGCTTTGTCGCTTAGTTTGAGCCCCTCCCCCGATTTTCCTGTGACTTAAGTGTAAGTTGATTTAAAGTGTCTCATTTGTTAACAAAAAAGTATTAGTCTTTTGCTTTGTGTCGAGCCTGCGACATCAATGTAGCGGCAGTGAGACACAACGACGTCGTAGAAAGTGGCGACATATCGGGACCTTTTATAGCTTACTATCGGGTATGGGTTTTGCTCATTGTTGAAAACCATACAGTTTTGTTTTAGTGAAATAAAATCGAATTTAACTATTTTGACATGATAAATTTATTACCTCCATGGAGTGTTTTAAAACTTGTATAGGAGTTTTTCCTCAATATCAAGAAAAAGCATCTACAGATAAAACATTTTTTTTTTAAAATGTTAACGATCAATGTACAGCCGATCACAATAACGCTTTTACACTTAAAGCAGCAATATCAGGCGAGACACAGCGTTCCGTGGACTATTTTACAAATTTATTATCATACTGTTTCTATTTGAGAACTTCGGATCAAATAACAGGACCAAATGGTTTGGGGATATCCCAATTATGTCCGAAATACTGTAAAATTTTAAGGATTTTATTATTTTTATTATTGTCTGCCGTTCCCCTTTTTCATACCAAATAACTCTGAACAACCACTCGAACTTTAATTTGAACTTTGGCGATATCCATCCAAAGCACATTAAACAAACGAAATATTGAAATCTGTTAAAAAATAGATTTTTTTTCACATAGTGCATGGTGGCCTTTTGTAGCTGACTATACGGAGTGTTGAAGGCTGTACGGTTGCCTATATATTATTTCTTACATCCACTGCATTTAAACTCTGGTGGATGGTTGTCTCATTGGCAATCACACCACATCTAACTTTAATTCAACTCATATGTTGCGTTTTGTATACTGCAACATTGTTTATTTAGTACGCATATCCCGGAGCCCTCTTTTCGGAAGCCCGAGCAAAAGACCTTGTTCCGGGATAGAAAATTTAATTACGAACTCAAAAAGACATATAAAATAGCTCGAATTTCAACTCGAAATCTTAATTAATCTAAATGAGACTTAAATTCAAATCTTACTCAAACTCTACCTCAAGAAGTGACTCAAATTCAAAGTTGTAACTAGAACTCTGCCTTTAAATGTGACTCAAACTCGAAGTCCAACTCGAAACTCAATGCTTACTGGAACTTTAATTCTAAGCATGACTTGAATTCGAAAACTAACTCAAAGTTTTACTCAAACAGTAACCCGAACTTTAATTTGAACACTAACTAGATGGATGGCCACACGCATTCAAGGCAATCTATCTAATAATAGAACAGGTTTTTTTTTCCGTATTGGTCACGTGGTTTTACCTCATCAAGTAATGGGATAACCACATCAAAGAATGATAGGACCACATCAAAGAATGACAAGACCACATCAAATAATGAAACAAACACATCAAGTAGTGTAAAATCGTCAAATTTTGAAACCATATAAAGAATAGACAAATCATCATTACGAAATAACAAAACCACATCATGTAATGAAACATCTACATTACGTTAAGTCACATACACATCAAGTAATGTTAAAACCACATTGACTAATGACACAACCGTATTGAATAATGGTGAAACCACATCGAGTAATGACAAAACCATATTGAGTTATGACAAAACTATATCAAGTCAATACGAAACCATATCGTGTAATATCGAAATATCATTAAGTAATGACTATTCCATATTGAGTTATATTAAAACATCATTACGTAATGTCAAAACCATATTAAGTAAAGACAAAATATCATTAAGTAATCATAAAACAACATATAGTAATATCAGAGTTCCACATAAGACAGCTGTGGCGTTCCATAATACGGATTTGTTTTTCTCTATCGATTTATGAATTTTGAACAGCGGTATACTACTGTTGCCTTATTTTTCAGTAATACATTGAAATTTAAAACGTCACAACAGAAACACAGAAACGGGTATTACGACGAGTTGGGATGTCTAAACACAATTAGACGGTACCAAAGGAACATTGCCATCTCAAAATAAAAAAATGACAATAGGGTAAGAAACATTGTCTTTTCTGTCGTATTTTTTTGTGTTGAGGTTTTAGTGTAAGACTGATATAATTTATCTAAATCTATGAAAGGATATTTATTTAAAGTAATTTCCTTAGAGTAGATTTCGGCAGTATATTTAGAGTATTCTTGATTATTCAATGAAAACAATATCATCAAGTTAACTTTATATGAGATGCAGAAAATAAATTTGAAACCTGATATTTCAAACTACCATTTGATCAAAACAAAAATTTCGTTTGGTAGTGCAGTATAAAGAGTGGAAAATCAAAACTGTCAATTTTAACGAATCAAAAGAACCACCAAAGGTAGGTAATTCATCTAAAACATCTAAAGACTTTTTACACTACAAAATAATTAATTTTACTATTTACAAAAGTTAATGATTAGTTTGATATGTGGAAATGCAGGAACAAGTTAAAAGCACTGAAAGATAAGTAGTAGTACACTTACTAGAGGCTGATTTAGTTTAGTAAACCAATACATAGACTAGTACTGTGTTGACCTTCAAATGTCCAGTAGAGGCTAGCTTAAACTGATCTGTGGTAGTTACATGATTATTTACCTTTTGACTCTCTGTGGAGTGCACGGCTTGGTTGGTTTTTTTAGATATACTCTTTCACAGATTTAGCTCTATGAACCGGGACATTGACTTTGTCATCATCATTTATAATATTGTCACCGGGGAACTGATGAGCAATAAAATTGTCAATAATCTCAATATACTTTAAAACATTAATATTACAATAGTAAATGTATTATCACCTTCAGTGGCGGATCCAGATTTTTTTTATAAGTTGGGGCATATTGACCGCCTGATAGGGGGATGGCTCCAGTCATGCTTCAGTGATTCCAAATATAAGCAACCAAATTTTTCCTCAACCTAAATCCGCCTCTGACCTTCATAGATAATGCAGCCCCAGATCATCAAACTCAAACGCGTCCCATTTCCAGGTTTGTCAATTTGAGGAAACAAGTATATGGTGACAAATTAAACAGCTGTAATATTATGATACGTGTACACTCATATTTTGGTCTGAAAACGATATTGTATCACACTCGGTATAAATAGTATGTAAATGTTTAATTAGCTTTGACCCAATTTGCATAATTATTGATGTCCACCATTGATTTTAAATATAGATAAATGATCAAGTGAAAGGGGTCTTATATAGTGGCCGAGTACATGGGAAAAAATTGGTTGATCATATAGGGAATCACTGATGCATGACTGTAATGGGCCCCAGTTATGGCAATCAGTGCCCCGCCCCCTTAAACAAATCTGGATCCGCCACTGCTTATGTAACGAAGTTTCCATCTGTCAAATAGATCTACTATATTTGGTGTATGAAATGATTGTAAGGTGTACATGTTCAACTGACAGGTGTCTTGCGACCTTGACCTCATGTTTATGGTTCAGTGGTTACAGACAATTTTTGTGTTTTGGTCTGTTTTCTTATACTGTATGGATCTGTATGCAATAGGTCTACTATATTTGCAATCTAATTAAAAGCCGATCTGTCATCGCTCCCGTTTTCTGGTATGTCCCGTGGGAGACAGCGACATATCAGAAAACGGGAGCGATGAGAGATCGGTTTTTAATTAGATTGCAATATTTGGTATATGGAATGATTGTATAAAGGTGTACATGTCTAGCTGGCAGGTGTCATCTGACCTTGACATCATTTTTATGGTTCAGTTATCAAATTAAGTTTTTGAGTTTTGTTTTTGTTTAACACTGTATGCAATAGGTCAACTATATTTGGTGTATGAAAATATTTTACGATGTACATGTCAGTTTGGCATGTTTTCTCTGACCTTGTCATTTATAAGTTCATTGCTCAATGTTAAGTTTTAGATTTTGATATGTGTTTTCTTGTACTTTAAGCACTAGGTCAACTATATTAGGTGTATGGAATGATTGTAAGGTGTACGTCCGTCTTGAAATTATCATCTGACCTTGACCTTTATTCCTGGTTTATTGGTCAATCTTAAGTTTTCCTGGTTAAGTTTGTTTCTTAAATACTATATACAAAAGATCAAGTACATGTCAGTCTGGTAGAGTACATCTGACCTTGACCTTATTTTCATGGTTCAATGATCCTATGAAACTACCTTGTTAGTATAAAAAAAAGAAGATATGGTATGATTGCCAATGAGACAACTCTCCACAAGAGAGCAACATGACACAGACATTATCACTTATATGTCACCGTACGGCCTTCAACAATGAATAAAGCCCATACCTTCTGTAGCGGTATAGATTTTTTTGCCTTCGTTTAAAATAATCTTTCCAGTTTGCCCTACAAATTATTTTCTTCAATTTAGTTTTGTTCATGTTACAAGATATATGAGACTTTGGGGTTTTCAAGTATTGACAGAGAAAGAGTTCTTCTGTTGACTGATGGTTAAACAGTATTATCTGAAGAAAATCTGGAGCTAGAGTTGCAGGTTTGCCTTTTTCTTGGATTGCACAGGAATATAAGATAATCTGGAGCTAGAGTTGCAGGTTTGCCTTTTTCTTGGATTGCACAGGAATATAAGATAATCTGGAGCTAGAGTTGCAGGTTTGCCTTTTTCTTGGATTGCACAGGAATATAAGATAATCTGGTGCTAGAGTTGCAGGTTTGCCTTTTTCTTGGATTGCACAGGAATATAAGATAATCTGGAGCTAGAGTTGCAGGTTTGCCTTTTTCTTGGATTGCACAGGAATATAAGATAATCTGGAGCTAGAGTTGCAGGTTTGCCTTTTTCTTGGATTGCACAGGAATATAAGATAATCTGGTGCTAGAGTTGCAGGTTTGCCTTTTTCTTGGATTGCACAGGAATATAAGATAATCTGGAGCTAGAGTTGCAGGTTTGCCTTTTTCTTGGATTGCACAGGAATATAAGATAATCTGGAGCTAGAGTTGCAGGTTTGCCTTTTTCTTGGATTGCACAGGAATATAAGATAATCTGGTGCTAGAGTTGCAGGTTTGCCTTTTTCTTGGATTGCACAGGAATATAAGATAATCTGAAGCTAGAGTTGCAGGTTTGCCTTTTTCTTGGATTGCACAGGAATATAAGATAATCTGGAGCAAGAGTTGCAGATTTGCCATTTTCTTGGATTGCACAGGAATATAAGATAATCTGGAGCTAGAGTTGCAGGTTTGTCATTTACTTGGATTGCACAGGAATATAAGATAATCTGGAGCTAGAGTTGCAGGTTTTCCTTTTTCTTGGATTGCACAGGAATATAAGATAATCTGGAGCTAGAGTTGCAGGTTTGTCATTTACTTGGATTGCACAGGAATATAAGATAATCTGGAGCTAGAGTTGCAGGTTTGCCTTTTTCTTGGATTGCACAGGAATATAAGATAATCTGGAGCTAGAGTTGCAGGTTTGCCATTTTCTTGGATTGCACAGGAATATAAAATAATCTGGAGCTTGAGTTGCAGATATGCCATTTTCTTGAATTGCACAGGAATATAAAATAATCTGGAGCTTGAGTTGCAGATATGCCATTTTCTTGAATTGCACAGGAATATAAGATAATCTGGAGCTAGAGTTGCAGGTTTGTCATTTACTTGGATTGCACAGGAATATAAGATAATCTGGAGATAGAGTTGCAGGTTTTCCTTTTTCTTGGATTGCACAGGAATATAAGATAATCTGGAGCTAGAGTTGCAGGTTTGTCATTTACTTGGATTGCACAGGAATATAAGATAATCTGGAGCTAGAGTTGCAGGTTTGCCTTTTTCTTGGATTGCACAGGAATATAAGATAATCTGGAGCTAGAGTTGCAGGTTTGCCATTTTCTTGGATTGCACAGGAATATAAAATAATCTGGAGCTTGAGTTGCAGATATGCCATTTTCTTGAATTGCACAGGAATATAAAATAATCTGGAGCTTGAGTTGCAGATATGCCATTTTCTTGAATTGCACAGGAATATAAGATAATCTGGAGCAAGAGTTGCAGGTTTGCCATTTTCTTGGATTGCACGGGAATATAAGATAATCTGGAGCTAGAGTTGCAGGTTTGCCGTTTACTTGGATTGCACAGGAATATAAGATAATCTGGAGTTAGAGTTGCAGGTTTGCCATTTTCTTGAATTGCACAGGAATATAAGATAATCTGGAGTTAGAGTTGCAGGTTTGCCATTTTCTTGGATTGCACAGGAATATAGGATAATCTGGTGCTAGAGTTGCAGGTTTTCCATTTTCTTTGGTTTTCACAGGAATATAGGCTAATCTGGTGCTAGAGTTGCAGGTTTGCCATTTTCTTGGATTGCACGGGAATATAAGATAATCTGGAGCTAGAGTTGCAGATTTGCCGTTTACTTGGATTGCACAGGAATATAAGATAATCTGGAGCAAGAGTTGCAGATTTGCCCTTTTCTTGGATTGCACGGGAATATAAGATAATCTGGAGCTAGAGTTGCAGGTTTGCCGTTTACTTGGATTGCACAGGAATATAGGATAATCTTGAGTTAAGAGTTGCAGGTTTGCCATTTTCTTGGATTGCACAGGAATATAAGATAATCTGATGCTAGAGTTGCAGGTTTGCCATTTTCTTGGATTGCACAGGAATATAGGATAATCTGGTGCTAGAGTTGCAGGTTTGCCATTTTCTTGGATTGCACGGGAATATAAGATCATCTATTGCTAGAGTTGCAGGTTTGCCATTTTCTTGGATTGCACAGGAATATAAGATAATCTGGAGCTAGAGTTGCAGGTTTGCCAATTTTTTGGATTGCACAGGAACATAGGTACGTTTTTGTTGAACAACATAGATGCAGAGGCGTTGCCTCCTTTAACAGTTTTCCAACTTTTACACAACGAACTGTACAATATTTACATTTTCAGTCATTAGAAGAGGCCTCATTTAAAGGCAATCACTCCTATATAGAGTGACAGTCTACTAACTATATCGTCAAAATTTGACTTGCTGGTAAATCTTGCCTTGCTGACATTTTTTTTATTAGATAAAATGTCTTTCTATTATAATTTTAAGACAAAAACTTTTAAAAAATCGGTGAAAATCGTCATTTTAGGGCAATAACTGTAATAAACAGTTGACTGACAATTTCAACTTTCAGACTCTCTTGTGGAATTTGTCACTCTGATCATTTTTACAATTTAAAGTTTCTCGCTATCTATTATAGTTTTCAAGATAATAGGCCAAAATGAAAAATAACAAGAATGTGTCCACAGTACACGGATGCCCCACTCGCACTATCATTTTCTATGTTTAAAGGACTGTGAAATTGGAATAAATTCTCTAATTTGGCATTAAAATTAGAATGATCTTATCAAAGGGAACATGTATACTAAGTTTCAAGTTGATTGGACTTATACTTTGACCAAAAACTTTAACCTGAAATTTGCACTATCATTTTCTATGTTCAGTGAACCGTAAAATTGGGGTCAAAACTCTAATTTGGCATTTAAATTAGAAAGATCATATCATAGGGCACATGTATACTAAGTTTCAAGTTGATTGGACTTCAACTTCATCAAAAACTACCTTGACCAAAAACTTTAACCTGAAGCCAAAAACTTTAACCTGAAATTTGCACTATCATTTTCTATGTTCAGTGAACCGTAAAATTGGGGTAAAAACTCTAATTTGGCATTTAAATTAGAAAGATCATATCATAGGGCACATGTATACTAAGTTTCAAGTTGATTGGACTTCAACTTCATCAAAAACTACCTTGACCAAAAACTTTAACCTGAAGCCAAAAACTTTAACCTGAAATTTGCACTATCATTTTCTATGTTCAGTGAACCGTAAAATTGGGGTCAAAACTCTAATTTGGCATTTAAATTAGAAAGATCATATCATAGGGCACATGTATACTAAGTTTCAAGTTGATTGGACTTCAACTTCATCAAAAACTACCTTGACCAAAAACTTTAACCTGAAGCCAAAAACTTTAACCTGAAATTTGCCCTATCATTTTCTATGTTCAGTGAACCGTAAAATTGGGGTCAAAACTCTAATTTGGCATTTAAATTAGAAAGATCATATCATAGGGGACATGTGTACTAAGTTTGAAGTCGATTGGACTTAAACTTCATCAAAAACTACCTTGACCAAAAACTTTAACCTGAAGCGGGACAGACGGACGGACGAACGAACAGACGGACGGACGAACAGACAGACGGACGGACGCACAGACCAGAAAACATAATGCCCCTCTACTATCGTAGGTGGGGCATAAAAATAGTTATAAATGTCATTTTATAACTTTTATAAGAAGTTGTCTGACAGTTTTGACAAATATAGATAATTGGTAGGGCTGATCATTTTGAACACTCAGATTTTCTCTATTCATTACAGTTTTCAAAATAATAAAAATAAAAGACAAAAGTTTTACCCCCATGTGCTATTTTTAGCTATGTCAGCCATCTTAGTTAGCAGGTAGGTCACCAGACACATTTTTAAAACTAAATATTGTAATGATGATTATTGCCAAGTTTGCTTAAATTTGGCCCAGTATTTTGAGAGGAGAAGATTTTTGTAAAAGTTAACGATGATGGATGACCAAGACGACAGACGACGAGCACCAAGTGATGAGAAAAGCTCACTTATCTAAAAATAAGAAGATGTTCTCTTGATCATACTGTTTTTTTGTATTGATTTGACAATTTTTTCGCACATTTGATGTGCATTAACCATTTGTTTTACTATTGTACATTAATGACACTTTGGGAATGTAGCTCTTTTGAGTCTATTTGACATACTCATACCATAATGTATTATGATTTTGTGAAGTTGACTATACTGTATTATGATTTTGTGAAGTTGACCATACTGTATTATGATTTTGTGAAGTTGACCATACTGTATTGTGATTTTGTGAAGTAGGCCATAATGTATTGTGATTTTGTGAAGTAGGCCATAATGTATTATGATCTTGTGAAGTTAACCATACTGTATTGTGATTTTGTAAAGTTGACCATACTGTTTTGTGATTTTGTGAAGTAGACCACACTGTATTGTGATTTTATAAAGTTGGCCATAATGTAGTATGATTTTGTGAAGTAGACATTACTGCATAATGATTTTGTGAAGTAGACCATACTGCATTGTGATTTTATGAAGTTGGCCATAATGTATTATGACTTTTTTAAGTTGACAGCACTGTATCGCGACTTTGATTGCACGATTTTACACGAGTTATAGTACTTTGAAGAGTATTATTCAATTGTACCACATTAACACATTGAAAACACAACTCCTTTAACACTGTTCAACTTTATTAAACAAACTCAGACGCAGTAACTGCACAACAGAAGCATGATTTATACATAGTATATTACCGCGGGCATTCAGAGCATGGTTGAAAGTATGTAAAGTGTTGTAGGATGAATTTTTGTAAAAGATTTAACGACTGGATAATTTACGGAAAGGTATCAAAAGTCATAGGTACTTAGGGACAGTATATGTTTTTCTACCCCTCCTCCTTTTTTTCCAAAATACACAATTTTTTGTTTTCTATTAATTTTTATATGAACATACATTTAGTATACTATGAACATTCATTACTATAAATAAAGTGTGTTTGCTTTTTACTATCAATTCTCAGTTTACTAATCGATCCACAGCGATCATTGATATGTTATATAGACCCTCTCTATTTAGAAAACTCTTTGACCGCCGTGGATAGTGAATGCATGCATAGTAAAAGCATGCATAGTAAACTTAAAAATGACAGCAGATAGCAAATACACTTTATTCATAGTATATGTATGTTCAAAGTATAAAGAAAAACGCAAACCAGAAGTCTAGTCTGACTTAAAATTCCATCCAATAACGGAAACAATATCCAGATGCCTTTTTTTTTGGTTTTCCTCCCAAAATAACCCATACGGAATAATCATAAGCAAGGATGATAAATGCGACTATGCATGGTACCTATAGGACACAGAGGCATGATGATTAATTTATTGAGGATGGAAGAGATGGGACACACATAATCAAGTCTCCTCATTTAATAGTATAGATGTTAAAAATAAAGCTTTCATACTTTGTAGGTTTGTTTGTTGTCATATTTAGTTGACTCTATTGTACTGTCATATGGATTTTCTTCTGGCTTTTGACTATCATGGGCCTATTGCAACTATTAAACAAGTAATTCACACAGCTCTTAAGATAGTATGATACATAACCACATCTATTTTTCATAATTTAATCATTCAACCTTAAATAAATAAAAGGATAACCAAAATCCCACTTTTTAATATTTTAATGTTAAATCAACTTTATAAAATTTGAACACCATTATATCATCATCTTAATCATCATGGTCATCACAGTTTATATCTGGTGTAACCAGGATTTACATATCACATTTTTTCCCCTGGTGTCACCAGGAGTTTTATATCACATCTTTGATCTTTTGTATTTGTGAATTAAAACTTTGTTCTTTGTAGGAATATCCAACTTCATCTGATTATCAATTTACACACTATGATCATGTCAGGTTGATATCCATTTTTAGATGCTGTATGGTTGATGGGTCAGGTATATTGATACCACAGAGTGGACAACAGTAACCAGGATCTGCCTTGTAGTTACTCTGAAATACATAAATAAATGGTTTATTCTTTTTATATTTATACTTTAAATAAGTCTCATCCTGACAGGCCCTTAGAAACTGGACCAGTAATGAGTTATATTTTTCCCTATACCTATGAAACATTAATTTCAGCATTAAACCTTTTATAGCTTTTTAACAACTGTAGAACAAAACATTGGTGATGGAGGAATACACTACAGGTTTCTATGTGCCTGATTTTCTCACCTTGTAAATTTACCCATTGTTTGAAACTTCTAAAGAATTTAGCTTAGATTGTCCAATTTGCACACAACACCAATTTTAAATTAACTTTGAAACACATTATTTTACCAAGGAGGTTATATTAGAAGGAGAGTGAACACTCTGCTTGATACAAAATTAGCATCCCCAGGATAGCAGTTTGATCAGAGAAAAATTATAAAGAAACCGACATGTTTATCATCCACTTGACATGGCCCTCTGATGTACCGGGCTGTTACCGCGAGTAGTTCGGGGCATTAGATAAATCGCATATGTCACATGATTGTTATCAGTGACTGGCTCATTAAAGTTCAGGTGTATTTTTAGTTACAGTGCAGTACATAGGTGTTTATGATTTGGAAAAAGATTTGACGCGCAATTTCAAAATCAACCGTCTGTCTACGGTGAAAAAAGACAAAGAAATGACAAAGTTATGAGGGTTTAAAGGAAAGTTAGTGAGCGATTTCTATTCAACACTACATTGCTTTAAACAAAGATTTTCGCTTCACCGGTAAATTTCTGCTTATGAGAATTGGCAGGTAATAATCATAGAAAATATACGAATATGCAAAGTACTTTAGTTACGGTGACCGGTAACGACCGGAAGGAATATTTGCAATTGAAACATAGAGAAATTTATCGGGAACAACGTAAAAGTGACTTTCTGTTATGACTGTTGATATTAACATTGACGGCAATAAGACAGATATTTGTTTTATTTCTATTGGTAATAAGTTTACTTTTAACATAAAATTTTAATTTTTAATTACCTAATAAAAAATATCACAAAAAATCTGATAACATTTCAATAATTGTATATCCGGTCAGTTTATGACACCTCAGGTGTTTCCGTTCTTACTGGGGTATGTAATTAGGACAAAATCTCCCTATGTGACAGAGTCGATCTCAACTAATTAACACCCACTTACAGAAAAGTCGGTAACATTTTATGTGTAATTATCGTCTTTCGTCCTCTCTCCTTCTAATATATTAACCTCCTTGATTTTACCAAGCTTCATTCATATTTGAGGCATGTTTCAGATAAGAAGTAAAATATGTGATTTCTTTTTAGTTTTTAATGGAAACTTGTGTTTGACTATTGTCATACAATATTGCAAGATTAAATTAATACATCTTACTTTATAATCTTACTGGTTTTTTGTTCTAAACAAAAAACAACCAATCAAAGTATTACAATATACCAAAGCTGACTGGAGCAAAATAAAAATAGATTTAGGAACACTCTTATGCAAAATTAAAGAGCAATTTAAAGAATCGACCTCAAATATTCTATGGAATACATTCACAGATACTCTTACACAATCAGTAGAAGCTAATATCCCTCACAAAATAGTTACAAACAAGAAAAAACTACCATGGGTTAACAACAAGCTTAAAATTGATATCAACAAAGCAAAACGACTTCATAAAAAGAGTAGAAACAATGAACAACTAAAGAAAAAGTACAAGCATCTCAAAAAATCAATTCAAACAGATATGAGAAGATCCTACTGGAACTACATTGAGAACATGATATTTGATCTCCCAGTAAACGAACCAGATAATCCCATATTTAAAAGACAACCTAAAAATTTGTACAGCTATATCAAAAACATGAAAAATGACAGTTCAGGCATTGCAGCATTAAGAAAAGATGGCATACTAACTGATAACACCGAAGAAAAGGCCAATTTGCTAAACAATCAATTTCTGAAGGCATTCTCAACAGAAACATCCAGTGAAACAATACCTGACATGGGAATTTCTAACCATCCAAAAATGAACACCATACAAATTTCAGAAAAAGGCATACAAAAACTACTAGGAAAGATTAACCCACACAAGGCCACAGGGCCAGATGGCATATATGGACGTGTGCTTAAAGAACTAAGTACTGACATCGCCCATAATAACATTAATATTTGAAAAATCACTGAACACCGGAAAAATTCCTACTGACTGGAAGCATGCCAACGTCTGCCCAGTATTCAAAAAGGGAGATAAACACAACCCTATCAACTACAGGCCTATATCCCTAACATGCATCCTATGTAAGATCATGGAGCATGTATTAGCAAGTAACATCATGGCACATCTAGAAAATAACAACATTCTATACGATCTACAACATGGGTTTCGCTCCTCAAGATCTTGCGAAACACAGTTAGTGTCATTTATACAAGAACTGGCAAAATACAGCAATGACAACATCCAAATTGACGTAATTGTGATGGACTTTGCCAAAGCATTTGACAAAGTCCCTCACAAAAGACTACTTCATAAACTCAAACACTACGGTGTAGACAACCAAACATTGGACTGGATAGAAGACTTTCTTTCACTTCGCACACAAACGGTATTACTGGAAGGCACCAAATCTGAACAAATACATGTCACTTCAGGAGTACCTCAGGGAACAGTACTTGGTCCTATCTTATTCCTGGTGTACATAAACGATCTGAATGATTATATAAAACATGGCACTCTTAGACTTTTTGCAGATGATAGCATCATATACAAAACCATTAAAAATAAAGATGACTCAAAAAAATTACAAGAAGACCTAACAGCAGCTGCAAAGTGGGAAGAGGACTGGCTCATGTCCTTCCATCCGGACAAGTGTTCAGTCCTCCAAGTAACAACAAAGAAAACACCTCTCCCATATGACTACATCTTACATGGGCACACTTTGCAACAAGAAACATCCACTAAATATCTTGGCTTAACAATACAAACTGATTTAAAATTTAACAAACACATAAATAACATCACAGCAAATGCAACAAAACAACTGAATTTTATCAAAAGAAACCTTAAAGTCAGCTCGCAGTCAGTTAAAGAAAAGGCCTATATCTCGTGAGACCAAAGCTAGAGTATGGTAGCTGCATCTGGGACCCACATACAAAATCTCAAAAATCACAAATAGAAATGGTCCAAAGACGTGCAGCCAGGTATATATGTAATCGATATCATAACACCAGCTCTGTGACAAACATGCTTAACCATCTTAACTGGCCAACACTTGAACTTAGAAGAATAAGAACAAGGCTTATATTTTGCTTTAAAATTATACACCACCAAGTAGCAATATACCCCATGAACCTGTTAATACCATCAGACAGTCGAACAAGACAATACACTCACAGTCACTCATTCAGGCACATACAGGCAAAAAAAGATATATAAATTCTCATTCTATCCTAGGACAATCGTCCAATGGAACCTTTTACCAGTTACTGCTGTCCAATGCACCACAGTTGAAGCATTCAGAGAACAGATTCCTATATCTGTTCTCAACCAATACTATACCATGTAATGTAACACCTTGTAAATAGTTTTTATCTTATATGTACAGTGAAAATCAAAAACAAGTTATTATTTCGTTATTAAATTATTTTTTTTAATGTAAATATAAAATTGTAAATTTTACCCACGCATGCACGGCACATAGTCATCAATATTATGATGGAGTGCGGAAACTAAAAGAAGAAGAAGAATATAAATTTTGATTTTGACTTTAAACTTGTAAATATTGTTTTCATCCAGTATGGTAATGGCAGTTGCTATATTGTTTTGGAAATATAATTTCAAAACATTAGTGCATAGGCCTTGATATGGCTGATAATGTTAGTTAGGTGATAACTGTATTTCAAGCTCCGATGGCATCAATTGGTGATTTGATAGTTGCAAATTTAGTTTACTGGCAACGCTAATGAAACTGACAGAAAACAACATCAAATCACACATTTAAAATTTGTCATACATCATCTGCGTTTGCACATACATTTTCATAGCACCAATTGTCAATTGATACCATGAGAATTGGTGACGTTATCCAATCAAAATGAACGTTACAATAGATGAGGCATTATAATTATCATTTACTACCTGTATGCAATAGTAGCAGAAGACATGTGCACATCCAATTTCCTGTGGATTTGTTGGCCACTCTCCACAGATTCCACATCCTGTCAAATTTCTCTTTGATGTAGATTGACTAGACATGTCTTTTGGTAGCACCTTCCTAGACAAATAATTCTTCACACGTTGAAAATTAACCAATGGAAGAACAAAGAACAGTAATTCCTGAAAAATATAAAAAAGTCTATTAACAAAAATTCCAAACTCCCATATCACTTATGCATAATAGGTTTAGGAACTCATTAGTGCTAAAAAAAGCATGTTATAAGTTACTTTATTCCGTTGCTTTTACATACTGATACTGTGGATACATGTGATTACTCTTATTTCGGTCCTTGGTAATTTGTTCTTTTGTCGTACTGATACTCCACTGTTCCAGGTTAGGGGAGGGTTGAGCAGTCGTTTAAACCTGCCACTCTATTTATGTGCCTGTCCCAAGTCAGTGGTTGTCTTTAGTTCATGTCTGTTGTATTTGTTTTTCAAGAATTGTTTTGGCATAAATTAAGCCGTTTAGTTTCTCAATTGAATTATATAATTTCATATTTTTCATGTTGAGGCCTATTATAGCCGACTATACAGTATGAGTTTTTCTCAATTGATGAAGGCAATTTGTTTGCCAGTAATACATCCACTTCTTCTTAACCCTTTTGCCGATGAGTCCCGGTTTACCGGGATTCACGCTTCAGACAGCTGACGACGAGTCCCGTTTTACCGGGATCGGAATACCTCTTTTATATTTCCCGCTCAAAACAGTGCAAACATGAGTTATCTTTCTTTGATGAATACCCGGATGAAAGTGTAAACATGACGCTTCCGTTTGTTGAAAACCGTGTCAAAATCAGAGGAAATTTACGGAATTTACGAGAATTTGAAATGAGGGAACATTTTTTTTGAAAGAATATGGAAGAATTGAAGCCGAACTAGTATACTTTTTTGACATAAAATGTCGTTTTATGTACAAAACACTTGGAATGGACATCGTTCAGTGTGAGGAATTTGTACAGCCTCATAAAATTTTTTCAAAATTTTGCCGTTTTGGGTTAAAAAATTACGATTTGGGGTCAAAGAGCAGAATTTTGAGAATTTCACCACAATAATGCCGAAAATTTGAAAATTTGAATATTTTATGAAGAAAAAATTATCAAAACATGAACAAAACTGTGAACATAGTGTTAGTGAAAGAAATAAATACACAAATAACTACAAACAAGTTTTTATTGACATTTATTATGAAGATCTCCCACTTAAGTTATAGTAGCCAGGGAAGCCATTGTCTCAGAGTAGCTTCAGTCTGGGCAGCAATCGGTGAAAGGGTTAACTCGATTGGATTGTTGTCCCATTGGCAGTAAAGGTTAAACAACATCTCCTTATTTTAATATATACATTAATTGTGTACAAAAATCAAATACCACTGAAAATATAATTTTTGTCATCTTTACATCCACACTAAGATTTTATGCTAACCAGCTAAAGCTGATTTTTAAACCTGTCTTTGAAGACCATGTGATGAGGTTAGTGTTTAGTCATACTTACAGAAAATCCATGCCATAATAATTCTCTTGTCATGAATTCAAAGCTAACCTGGAAATAAACAAAACAACCTTGATGAATAAATTTGAGACACCAGAGAGCTTGTATGCCTAACACCAAATATTTCCATTAATATGTATATTAACAATGATAACAAAATGTGTCTTTATTTCAAAAGTAAAGGATTCATTTAGTAAGACATGGGAAACTTTGGTTGATTTGGTCATTTTAAATTTTAGATTTTCTTAATAATCTTGGATTGTCTCCCTTTTCTTAAGTCTTTTTAAAAACTATTTTAAAAACTATATGAGCCAACATTTGAATATAATTCAGGCAGCTTATTACAAGAAAATAAAGTTGCATAATAATACATAATTAGAAGAACAATTATTACTTGTCTAATGCCTTGTTTATCTGGAAACACTGGTTGTATACCAAGTACTCTCTCAACCAAAGAATGGTAAACTCCTTTTTGTAGGAAAACCAAGAAATTGACCAATGCAGCAATCTTCAAACTTATGTCAGTCCATTCTATTAACTTCTCTACCTAAAATATTTTAAAAACATATAATATATAATTGTACATATTTAAACATACTGTTATTTTTTTTTTTCGATCAGAGAATAGACTCCTTTTTTGTCATTGATTTAAGAGTTGAGTCTCTTTGTTTTTTCACAGGCATAAAGCATGCTGGTCAGTCCATAATGCTGTAGGATTTTTCAGTGAATTTGAACTACTTACTAGAACTTATAAAGTGACCCAAATGGAAAATATGCTTTCATTTGTTTTTTGAAACTTGTCAAATTATATTAAAACTAGAACTGTGATTGAGCTCACAAAAGTTACACCTCTTTAACATGTTGGACCATTATGCGATTTCTCAGGTGGTGTACTACAAATGTGTTGTTTCATTTTTTTTTTTATGTTTTTTATTTTATGTTTTTTTTTTACAATTGAGTCTATGAAAGAAAAATTCTTACTTTAACAGTGCTTAATGAAAAATTCGTAAGGGTTCCACGGAACCCAGTGTCTCGCCTACTTTTGCTGTTAATCGCAGACTCAACAAAAATGAGGAAAAACATCAATAAAAATTTCCCTCTGGATACTGTCTTTTGATTGAAAGAAGCTTCCAAGTTTGGTAAAAAAATCCAGGATAGTTTATGAATCTAATAAATGTTTTATAAACTTTAACTGCAGACTGTATGTAATGTTAACTGGAAGACAAGAGTGCACACGCTGAAATGTCTCGCCTTCTGTACTAATCATTGATAGTATGTTGATAGTCCTAAGTATAAAGCTAAGCTTTATTACAACTGTCACATAAACTTAACATTAATCAAGATAACTAAACAAAGACTAATGAACCTTGAAAATGAGGTTAAGGTAAGATGAACCATGCCAGGCAGACATGTACAGCTAACAATGCTTCTATACAATATATATAGTTGACCCATTACTTATAGTTTAAGAAAAATAGACCAAACACAAAAACTTAACACTGTGCAATGAACAGTGAAAATGAGGTCACGGTCAAATAAAACCTGCGTGACTGACATAAAGATCATAAAATATTTCCATACACCAAATATAGTTGACCTATGGCATATAGTATTAGATAAAAAGACCAAAACTCAAAATCTTAACTTTGACCACTGAACCTAAAAATGAGGTCAAGGTCACATGACATCTGCCCGCTAGACATGTACACCTTACAATCATTCCATAAAACAAATATAGTAGACCTATTGCATATAGTATGAGAAAAACAGACCAAAACACAAAAATTTAACTATAACCACTGAACCATGAAAATGAGGTCAAGGTCAGATGACACCTGCCAGTTGGACATGTACACCTTACAGTCCTTCCATACACCGAATATACTAGCCCTATTGCTTATAGTATCTGAGATATGGACTTGACCACCAAAACTTAACCTTGTTCACTGATCCATGCAATGAGGTCGAGGTCAAGTCAAAACTGTCTGACAGACATGAGGACCTTGCAAGGTACGCACATATCAAATATAGTTATCCTATTACTTATAATAAGAGAATATTCAACATTACAAAACATTTGAACTTTTTTTTTTAAGTGGTCACTGAACCATGAAAATGAGGTCAAGGACATTGGACATATGACTGACGGAAATTTCGTAACATGAAGCATCTATATACAAAGTATGAAGCATCCAGGTCTTCCACCTTCTAAAATATAAAGCTTTTAAGAAATGAGCTAACGCCGCCGCCACCGCCGGATCACTATCCCTATGTCGAGCTGTGGACACCGCCAACGCCGACGACAACAAAATGTAGGATCGCTTAGTCTCGCTTTTTCGACTAAAGTCAAAGGCTCGCCAAAAATGACAATAAAATCTTTAGGGTAGGCTATTTTTAAGCCGAAAAAGTAGGGACGGTAGGGTTACTGGAACCACACATATATTTTTATTTGGCCTAACATTGGTGCTAAATCAAAAACTTTCTCATTGAATTATTGGATTTTAAGCACCTTCTTAGATACATGTATCAGTTATCATTGATGCTATGATTTAGACTGCTGCATAATTAATGAATAAAGTTTATATTACAGCAAGTACCAGTATTTACCTTTGACCTTATTTGCATTAGACCAATGACTTTGAGAACATCACTCAGTCTTTCTTTTAACCATGGCAATCCAATCAAAATTGCAGCATATAAAATTCTTTGTCTTTTGGTCATCCATGTTTCACTTCTGTTGCTAAGGTACTTAAGGTTAAGAATATTCTGTCCTACAGTTGAGTTGTGGACCAAAACAGAAAACTGAAATATGAAATGTCAAAATTTAGGGAAAATCTGTCAATATCATGCCATCTAATAATTCTATATGAATAAAATATATCATCATAAGAAAAGTCTTTACTTTCAGTGAATATATATATGTGAAGGTAAAGGAAATTTCAGCCTCCTTGTATATATATGAGTTCAATTTTTGAGTTGGAAACTTTGTAATCAATGTAGGAAATACTTCAATAACTTGCCTCAATGTAACTGAGCAAAAATATGGTCTCTCATAGACATCATAATTACAACATAACCCTTTTATATAAACCTCACATTATCGTTAAAATATTTAAAACACTTTGAAAGAAATATTTATGATTCCTTTACAGTAATTAACAAATGCACACATGCAAAGGTTTACTTGCTATAAACCACAACCATACGTACTGAGAAGAATGAAAAGGAACATTATCTAACTTGTGAAAAACAAAGCCAGCTTTTATTTTACATGACTCACAAAAATAATTGTGCCAAAAAAAAAGTATATTTCAAATGAGTCACTACAAATTCATAAGTATCAACTTATTGCTAGCTAATTTAAAACCACACATTATTAAAAAAAAAAGGTTATATAGAAATAAGATTGAATACAACAGCCTAGAATAATTCAGCTACAATTTTCACATCATAAAAATGACACACAATCCAATATTAATGTAGTTTTATATCCTGAATATGTAAATAATTTTCCTTAAGTTTAATATTTTAACTCTTTTTTTTTTTTAATATTTTGAGTGTTTTCCCACTCATAGGCAGATTTAGAAGGGGGTAGAAGGCCCGGGCCCCCTCTTTTCTAGGAAAAAATTAGTTGATTATATAGGGAATCACTGAAGCATGACTGGAGCAGGCCCCCTCTTTTAGCACTCAGTGGGCCCCACCTTATAAAAATTTCTGGATCCGCCATGGACACAAATGATTTTTTTTTTATTTCAGGTAAAAGTTACACTAGAAAGATATACTCAGCTGGTAATCATTCCAATATTTTCAGGAAAAGAATATATATATTTCAAGAAACTAAGAAATACTGCTTTGGACTAGATTCCACCAAATAATTAATTGTGTATGACTTTGACAAGATTTTTGGTTACATTTCCAGTATGTAAGCTCAAATGGGAAACCTCAACTAGAACCATTACTATGAAACAATATGAACTGCTTAAGCATAAACAATGAAGCACCAAATATTTCTTTTCTCTTAATTCTGCGTGCTCTATTATTAATAAGAGATCGAAGCACCAGATCACTATGTTCTACCATATGCTGAAATTTGCTTAACAGCTATTTTCCTAAAGCATGTAGTTTAAAGGTTTGGTGGACTTACATGTTTTGGTTGTATTACTGGTTGCACAAGCAAATTGTGATTAAGTTTTTCAATTGCAATCAATATATAGGTGGGGCTTTAACTTGTAAAATACTTTTAGATGTTTAACCCTTTCCTCCATTGAATTTTTTTTTTTGCATACTTGATTCATCATTATTGAACTTGACCTCCATTTTGTCATCAGTAACAACATATTAAAATTTGGGAAGCTTTGGTTGAACAGTTCATGTGTAAATGCATGGACACGACTGGAAATGCCATTTTTCAATCTTTCAAGAACCATAACTCCTGAACGGTAAAAGTCAAAATCGTCATTCTTGAACTTGACCTCCATTTTGTCATCAGTAACAACATATCAAAATTTGGGAAGCTTTGATTGAACAGTTCATGTGTAAATGCACGGACACGACAGGAAACGCCAATTTTCAATCTTTCAAGAACCATAACTCCTGAACGGTAAAAGTCAAAATCGTCATTCTTGAACTTGACCTTCATTTTGTTGTCAGTAGCAACATATTAAAATTTTAAAAGCTGTGTATGAACAGTTCATGAATAAATGCACGGACAACATTTGGTTGCTGCCCGACCGACCGCTAGACCGACTGCCCGCCGTACATCCCCAAATCAATAACCGACATTTTTGTCACAAAAATCCAGTTAAAAATAAAGGGCAAATACCAATCTACTACTAAATACTGCATGCTTAGAGGAGGAACAGAAAATACATAATAGTTTTACTGAGCCAACTGTTTCTAAGACATTCAAAACCAGAAACAAACACTCAGAAGTGGGCCATTTAAAATCTCAAGCTGTATCAATGCTTCTTTATTTTACAAAATCATTTTATTCTTTTCAGATCAATACATTATAGCTTTAAATGATCATATGACAGAAAAAAGTAACTTCAATTGATTATTAAAAGAGTTGAATGAAATCTAAAGAAAACTGTGGCTTATTCAAATTACCAAAGTTGTATGCATGTAACCAATATGCATAGAACTCTGTTGTAAGGATTTCACTTATGTTGAAAAAGCTGAGTAATTATCCATTTAAAAAGAAATTAAAAGAGCATAAGTAAATTAATGACAATACAAATAGTTTAATATGTACATTAACCAAAATGCAAGAAATATTAATTTGATACACATGAGGTCGCTTATATCTCTTTGTTTAAGGATTCTCTTTTAAACAGATACTATCATCCCTTCAAAAGTAAACCTATATATACATAGAACATAACATGTCATACATGAAGAAAAAAATCAACCAAAAGTATTGTGTAAAAACTATGAAATGATCTTGTATCGAAAGGAAATATAGTTATGCTACTAGAAAATGAAACATTAGCTTGAAATCGCAGTAGTATATACATCAATACATCATTGAAATTATCACAGTAATAAGAGTAGTAATGGAGGATCTTTGAAGCAAAATTGTCTTTCAGCTTGGTTTCAGGCATTGCTGGTGTGACAGAGTTAATAAATTTTAGTTCTTTCAGGGGTGATTATTTATACCATGTATGTTTATGCATGCAAAATATCACTTTGTTAATGAAATTAAATTAATCTTAAACAAATCATATGGTTGAGTTGAAATAATGAAATAGGTGTGATTTTATCAAAATGTCAAATAAGGTGACACAGCAGCATATCCAATTACATGTACCAATAAGGTCAATAACTCAGTAAGCTAGGTCTCAAATAAACAAATAAACAGCTGCGCCATGAGCGCATGATACGCCCGACGTCTTGTGTGGAAGTTTTATGCAATAATCATAAATAGTTTCTGAGGAAGTTTTAAGCAATAACCATTTGTTTTTGAGACACGGCGGGACATGTGAAACCCCCCCCACCCTGTTTTTTTTTTTACAAATATCACTAAAATAAAATTTTGAATCAAACCAAAAAGTATACAGATCTTTAAATTAGTATAACAAAGAAGTGTGTACAGTTTCAAGCAATAATCATAAATTGTTTTTGAGATACGGCGCGACATGTAAAAAAAACCCTCCCCTTTTTTACAAAATACTCAATAACTCAAAAATAAAATTTTGAGTCATCACCAAAAAGTATACAGATCTTTAGATTAATATAACAAAGAAGTGTGTAAAATTTTAAGCAATAATCATAAATCGTTTTTGAGATACAGCACGACATGTAAAAAACCCCTCCCCCTTTTTTACAAAATACTCAATTACTCAAAAATGAAATTTTGAATCATCACCAAAAAGTATACAGATCTTAAGATTAATATAACAAAGATGTGTGTAAAGTTTTAAGCAATAATCATAAATCGTTTTTGAGATACGGCGCGACATGTAAAAAAACCCTCCCCCTTTTTTACAAAATACTCAAAAACTCAAAAATGAAATTTTGAATCATCACCAAAAAGTATACAGATATTAAGATTAATATAACTAAGAAGTGTGTAAAGTTTTAAGCAATAATCAAGAAAAGTTTTTGAGATACGGTGCGACATGTGAAAAAAAACACACCCCTGTTTTAGTTACAAAGTGCCGTAACTCAAAAAGTTTAAATCTTATTATCACCAAAAAGTATACAGATCATTTGACCATCATAAGAAACAAATATATGAAGTTTCATGAAATTTGGATAAGTCGTTCTCAAGTTACGGTGCGACATGTTTACGCCAGACAGACGGACAGACGGACAGACGGACAGACGGACGGACAGACAGACGGACGGACACCGGACATTTGTATACCATAATACGTCCCAAGGAAAATTTTATCTATAACTTGGATTTTTTAAAATTATTTCATATCTATTGTACTTATTGCTGGTGAGAAGAGTCACTTGGAGACCATTTACATAAAAAATATTATTATGGGGTGTTCAAATACATCTATAGATTTAGATTTGTCAAATCCATCTATACCATTAAATACATGAACCAATTTAATCTAATAGAAGAAACAATGGTCATCTTATCTATATATTTGTTGGTGGTCAGATGTATACAAACTTTAAAGTCCAAATAAATAAATTAAATGGTCCATCACTAAAAAGACCTTTTCATACAAAGGATATTAAACGGTGATGCACTGATGTCAACACATAATGATAAAATCAGCAGGCCAAGCAAATACTATTTTCTGGTTTCAGCGTAAAAAGACATGATAGGAAAAATCTGAATATCTTCTGTCAATAATACGGTCATTGGTTCAACTTCTGTTTAATTTATTTACAACTTTTATTGACTCAGGATGGTTTAGGGCTTGACATACATGTATTGTATAAATATGGACACTTTTCCATTATTGGAGGCTGCATGAAAATTGTCCTATAGACATGATATATGTCTTTAGGTTATCTCAACACTTGCATTGCTGTCTCATTAACAAATAGATGAATACATTCCAAATTTCATTTTTTTTAAGTCAACTTGTATTTCTATGGAAAACTGTCATATACCAGTACATATGAAGTTTGCCCCGTAAAACATGTTACACCTCAATAGGTGTGAAAGT
This sequence comes from Mytilus galloprovincialis, assembly GCA_037788925.1. Classification (NCBI taxonomy): domain Eukaryota; kingdom Metazoa; phylum Mollusca; class Bivalvia; order Mytilida; family Mytilidae; genus Mytilus; species Mytilus galloprovincialis. The sequence goes on along the minus strand of CM075342.1, from coordinate 42,806,729 downwards.
CAGTATCAAAGAGTTATAGCAGTGGATATATTCTGTTTTCGCTATACTCTTACATTCAGACTTTCACAAGAGGTCAGTTCATACTGTAACATCCAATTTTCAAATGAAATGTTCAAATATTTTCCACATGAATATTTTTTTTCGTCAGTTCTGAATGTCTGACTCAATTCATCCAGATCTATCCACATCTAGGCTTGTACAATAACAACAAATTTGGAATAAAAGAAGGTCTAAAATCTCTTTTAATTAAATTTCATTCATGTCAACATTCCATTCATGATTATGGAAATCTAATTTTTTTTTCCATTTCAATACCACAGCATTTGTTTGTAGTGTTTGTCAGTACTAAAGGTACAGTATATCATTACAAAAGACTATTTAATTTGGACTTGAACAAAACTATATTTTTGAACTGTTTAACTATCAACAAATATTTGATTTGCCTATGTATCAATTGTAATTGAAGTTTGAAAACCCTTCCATTGTCTCCTATGCAATTAGTTCATTTAATTTATCTTGTTACAACTTGATTTTTTAAATATTTAAAATCTCCCACTGTACCAAATACATTGTCATGATAATTAAACTAATGCGGTTTAATTAAAATCATCAATTAATACACAAATACAATATTGCATGATAGTCATTGCATGATGGACTAAAATTTCAAACGGAAATTCATAATAATTTTTACATCAATAGACAGAGGAGACAAAAAGGCTTGAACAGTGTGTTATTTGCATATTGTTTTGTGATTTCATTGTCAACACTTCAACAAGGATGAGCCTGAAAGGCAGTGGTGAAGGGGGCAGCACTGAACGACTCTTTAAAGATTCTGGATACTACCATGGTGACTCACAATCACACAGTACATCAATAGATGAAGAAATTCATACTTCTTTTTCTTCAATGTCAAGTTCACAGAGGTCAGCTGCCAGTGGGGTAAGTTCAAAATACCCAAAAAAACCATTTGATTCACTTGTCTCTTTTAAAATCTTCACTACCAGTAGGTATAATACAGAGTAACATGAACAAGACATCACATCAATATTCAGGTAGCACACCAAACTGTCAGCCTAAATGTATCTTATTTTTGAAGAGTTTTTATCAATGGCAAATCTTTTTTTTTTCCTTTTATACCTGTATTAAATGTTGCTGCAGTCTCCCATGCAACTCCATTTGACTTTAATATGAAAAAAAGGTCCTGTCCCCACAAGAACCTATGAAAATTATGTGTAATTTAAAATAATCATAAACAAAAGTCTTGGCTATGAAATAAAAGTTTGTTCGATGATGGAAACAATATCTCGTTTTTCTCCCAAAATAACTCAAATGGAATGTGAATATGTGTGGTACCTTTAGGACACATTTAATGCTAAATGATTAATTTATTGTGGAAGGAAGAGAACTGATACACAAAATAAGGTCTTCTCATCTAATAGTATAGATATACTCTATATTGTAGGCAATAATAGATTTAGTGTGTATTTTCAATAAAACTATAACATGTATAATGTCCTTTTAAAGTGCATTTGTACTATGATAAAATGTGCTGGAAAAGAAAATTCCCTACTTTTTTGTACTAACATTGATTATACACACTTAAGGCTATTCAACATTATATCAATTCCATGGATATACAATATGACAATAACATATTGATCTTTAATAAGCTTTTTCTTGATAAATAAGCCTTCAGATATTTAGTGCAAATGTCTGATTTATTACATCATTGATGCTTTATACTACAATATATAAACTGGGTCGAGAGCACGATTTTTCTAAAATATTTGTTTACTTTTTGTGTTTGAAAAGAGATCATAGACTTACAAAAGTGTTTATATTATCTGATTGAACCTTCAATATAAATGCACCCAATCACCAAATTGTGCCTTGAATTGGTGAATAGATAGATTTCAATATGATGTAATATGAACTTGAGTTTATCTCCTTTAGCTGCCATTTGGAAGTGTAAATGGTTTATTTTCTTAATTGATTTACCTAATAAAAACATGGTATAAACAAGTCTTAAAAAACATATTTACTAGATTATACCAACAAATTAAGCAAAACCAAAAAATATTTATCAAAAAATAACTTTTTTCTGAACTCTAGCAGCCATTATAATAAATCGAAATTTGCCTGATTTATGAAGAAGGTAGTACATGTACCCTCCAACATGGCAACAAATTGGAAATAACTCTTGCTCAAATTGCACCAAATTGGTTAATCTTACACTTTCTGCTACATTTTTCCCATATCAAGTATTTCACCTTCATGGATTTTTTTGTTAACTTAATACATCTTTTTTAAAGATATATATAACTTTTCCTAAGCTGCATATCAAAATATGCACATGTTAATTTCCTTTTATGCTGTATTTTGAGACACTTGTAACTTTCGTAGCTATTTTTTGCAACATTACAGTGGCGGATCCAGGGGGGTTCCGGGGGTTGGAACCCCCCTTTTTTTTTTGGCCGATCAATGCATTTGAATGGGAGCATATAGTTGGAACCCCCCCTTTACTCTGGGTTGGGAACCCCCCCCCCCCTTTTTAAAATGGCTGGATCCGTTACTGCATTATAAGATAACTAATTAAATTTTTATAAAAAACAATCTCTTTAACCATGCTGATAAACAAAATATTCTGTGAAAATAAATTGTCTCCTTTTGACAGTCATATAGTAACTTTGTACAAGTATTTCTTTCAAATCAAATGTAAAATCAAATTAGTAATGCTCAACTTGAGAACAATGGATTTGCACATGTAAGCAATTCTGTTGACAATAGAAAGTGTATGTGGGGTTGATCACAATTTAAACTTGCAACAAAATCTCCATAGGTATGCTCATAAATTACAATATCGTAATACTATAATAAGTGCAATAACTGCATGACTTCACACTGCTTAGACTTGCAGAAACAATGTAGTATCACATTTAATTCCTGTTGATTTGATACTATTGATTTTGTCAACAATGAATTGCAATTTCTGATTTACACGTTAAATACCTACTGATTAAATTCTGGTTTTCCTAATTATGTGAATACAGGAAAACTATTCCAAGAACCTATAATCTAGTTTTATTTATTTTTTTAACAAATATATATGCATGTAAAGGTCTGTTAACTCGTATGAATTAAATAAATAAGAAATGAAAGTCTTAACAAATAGTCACAACATCTACCTCAGAACTTGTAGTTTCTCTTTTAAAATCAGTCAAATACAACAGACTCAACACAACCTTAAATGTCTTGCCTGCATTTTGCTGACAAATGAACCATGAAAATGAGGTCATGGTCAGAAAAAATCTGTCAGACAAACATATATTCCTCAGAATCATTTCATACACCAAATATAGTTGACCTACTGCTTACAAACATGAGAAACAGACCAGGCCTATAATCAGGAAAATTTAAACTTGATCAGTGATCCATGAAATGAGGTCTAGGTCAGATGATCCCTGTATGATGGAAATCTATATATCTTGCTAGGATCCTTTATAGCAAACTTAGCTATGTATGTGACAGTGTTGCAGTTGCTTAAAATGTGGTCAAGGATAATTGCCAATTTACATATGACAGAGGGAATCTGTCTTATACCTAAGGCATCTTTATACAAGGAATGGACCGTTATAGGGTCTTCTTTCATCTGAAGCATAAAGCTTAATACAGAGAGTGACATCTTTGCTAGCCAAGGATTAGAATTCACTCCCCTCCTCTCCACAGGGGAGGGGAGTGGATTATAACCCTTGGCTAGGGAAGATGAGAAAGTTAATGCTGCCGCCATTTGTTATCATCAGATGAGCACACCTATATTAAGGGCATACGATACAGTTTTGAACCTGTATTTACAAGTTGATGAAAATTTGCATGTAGGCTATTTTCTACCTGATTAAATCAAATATGTAATAAAAAATATACCTTCATGTGCTACTTTTTGAGTAAAATTAGGTCGAAATTTTGTATATTTGCTAAAAATTCAGATTTGTGTCCGTATTTTCTTTTTCCAAAGAAAGACATAACTTTTTTGTTTTAAAAGATAAACACAAATTGTTTTTTTGTTAAATAATCGGTAATTTTTGTATTTTATAAGTATCCTAAAAAAATATGCATTTTTTATTCAGAAATAACTCATATTTATCAAATGGTCATGAATTAAGAAAAAATCTTATTTTTTTGCTGTATATTTATCAAAATTAAAAAAAATCCTCTATTTACAGTTTAATAAAATTTGGTCCACATAATCTCCCTGCAAAATGAAACAAAATGTCGTTTTAAAAAATAGGGGTCCATGCACTCGTTTTCAAATTAAATCAGTTTGAATGATAAAAAATAGTCGAAAAAATGCATCTTTTCCCGATATGTCATAGTTTGACGTCGCGAAAATAACATTTTACGTTAGCAACATCATTACCTTCCCTGTAACTGTATCGTATGCCCTTAAGCATTCTGTGTTCACAAAAAACAATTTACTTTGGAAGATTAAAATTTGGAGTTAGCTCATTCAAATTTCAAAGGGATCCAACAAAAAAATAACAAAATTGATTGATTGATTGTTGTTGATATAACGCCACTTTTGAGCTATTTATGTGGCGGCTGGTTTTTATTGCTGGAGGAAGCCTGAATGCAAGTAGAAAACCAAAGACCTTCCATAGGAAAACTGACAATCCTAGTCAATTAAGATTGGAATCAAGTGCACCTGCACAAGCGTGGTTCAAGCTTACAACCTCAGTGTTGACAGGCTAGTGATTACAGTAGTAGAACTACTTAGACCACTTGGCCACTGAGGCTTCCAAAATAACAAGACAACAACAAAGTAATAACAGACAACCAGACTGAAGGATGAGCATACTTGCAGACAGAAACAAAAATATAATACCATAACCAATTTCAATGCATGGGGTATAATAACATGGCTACATAATGCATTAGTACTAAAATACTAGAAATTCTATAAATTATTCAGAGAGAATTTGATACATTTTAATATACCAGGGTACGAGCTAAAAATGGAAATTAGCAACAAAGTAATTTGAAGATGAAATAGATGAAGTATTATCAAGACTTGAGCTTATACAACTTAATATTTTAAATGTATTTTACATAAAAGTTTACTTTAAACCTCTCAAAATTTATTTGTTAAGCATTTGAAAAATGATCCTATTTTGGAAATGGACTAAAAGGCCAAATATTTGTTACTATTACCTTCTTTCCTATATACTTCAAAACAAATTACTAAGTTAACCTTTTAATTCATCTTAAAAGCTAAAGTGACCTGGGTGACATTAATTTTATCTTCAGTTCTTTATTTTATTTTCTAATACATTAAACACATTTGTTGGTAAGCAAAGAGTTTGTGCTACATGTATAAACTCATTTGTCATAATTTCTCAAAACACTTTAAGGCCCATTTCTCATTTCACAAATTATTAAAGAGAAATGACCGACTAAAAAATTTGTTCATGTTGTTTATCGTTGACTATCACACGTCTATTCATATATTTTACCAGGTGTTAGGCTAATATCGTGACGATTAATAATATTACCCTTAATCAAATAAATAAAGTAGATAGTTCCAATTAATGAATGTCTGAATTTAAAAGTAAGTGCTTGAATTCAAAAAGTAAATATGTATATTGTCAAAAGCTAAATCCATTTATTTTCATTTAGCATTTTGGAAATATTTATTTTATTGTGAAGTAAAATATCTTAATTCTTCAAACTGTCAAAGCCTAATACAAAAATCTTCCTTGGTCTTCAGTAAATATAATATTTGTGTATAGTTTAAAACTTTTTGAGACTTTTGTAAATATTGTTTTTATTTTTTCTTCTATTTGATAAAACATCTGACATTTTACAATGTGTGTGTAGCTGAAATCTATATCTTATGCATAAAAGTAGATACATCAACAGTAGACATGTATTATACATAGTACAGGCAGAAGTGGATATAAAAATGATGTTATCAAAAGACTAATTTAAATAAAACAAAAACTCTGAACATTTTATTTTCAATAATTGTACCTTTCACTATATTTTTAGGAGGCTTTGTCCTTTATAAAATTCCCTATCACCTTATTGCAACACAAATATATCAGAACTTGTCAAGAAGCTGGTATAAATTGAAAGTAAAAACTATATACTATTGACCTGCTTTAGACTTATTTCAGGCATATCTTAGTAGTTGTTACAATTCATTTCAGGCATATCTTAGTAGTTGTTACAATTCATTTCAGGCATATCTTAGTAGTTGTTACAATTCAAACATTAAGATGGAGACTGATCTTGCTCATGATTTGGACAAGATAAAAAGCATGCCTTTAATAAACACAAGTTATTAAACTCAGTATGAAGAGCATAATATCTTGAACTAAAATCAATGCGTATATATCTAAAAACAATTTGAGACTTTGTATTTGACATTTTAAAGCTAAAATTCAGTAGATGACAATCAATCTCCAATCAAAATGAATTGGCTCAAAATGATATTTGCCACATTTTAGCCTTGAGTCAGAAATTGAGAATGTGGTGAAATTTCTACCTGCATGAATTTACCTACATTAAAAATCTGACTATAGACATGTGTGTCTACTGTCTAGTACAAAACAAGTACATAATCATATAAGATTAACATGTTCCTATAAAGATATGTATGTTATATTTGCCACTGGACATTAAACACCAATCCATCCATTCATAATAACTTAATTAATTAGAAGTAAGACTGAAAATGTCATTAACAACAATCAAACTGAAACATTATTTTGTCAATTAAGACTACATGCGATTTTATTTTTTGCGATATTGAGAAAAATCCTGTTTAATTCATATAAAAAGTTTCAAAATGCGAGTTTATATTATTGATGTTATAATCCTGTTGCATTTTTCGCAATAATAAAAACATCGCTATAATTTCTGAATTTACAGTAAGCTTGCTACATCATTGAAAATCTGTGAGTTAGACCAGAACTATTAATATAATCACTATGATGTTTCTATTGTATCATGATTATATGAAAATGTCAGAGAGGATGTTTCTGACTCTTAAAGAAAGTTGCTCAGCCAAGTAACATTGCAGATTATATTTCTAGTTCATATTACTTTATGTAATGTAACCTTTCAAATCTTTAACAATACACTTTTACAAAACTGTGTAAGCCCATAAACACAATCTTACTATTAAATGTTTCTAATTCATTAATTCCTAATATCCTTTCAATTTTATGTCATTTTAAAAATCTTGTGCAATTTTATCTTTTGCTGAACAAGTTATTTCAATCTTAGGTTTGCCAAAATTCAACTTCATGTATAACATAAATTTATACCATAATATAAACTAGAATGATTAAAGAAAATACATGCCCTTAATATCTGTAATAAACAAAAATTCACTACATGTATATATTTAGAACTTAGTCTGCAAAAATTTAACTACATGTATAACATAAATTTCCTTAACAATACAAACTTGAATGATTAGAGAATAAACTTGCACTTTTATCTGCAATAAATTATTGGGTATAAAGATCTAAGTCAAGCTGATATACAAATCAACTTCAAAAGAAATTCATATATCCAATCTAAGACCTATATAAACTTTAGTCCATCAAAGATGTTTTTTCATATGTTATTGTTTACCTATAATTCTTTTACATTTTTCAAGGTTAGATGTAATCTGGACTATTGAAATTTTAAATTCAACAAAACACTTTTTTGTATTTTTAAGTTCATGACAGGTACACTCTTTCACTTCATTTCATACAATATGTTCTCACCTACCCCAATTTGTAAATTGAGCAGGGCAATACAACTCTATATAGTTTGTGTTGCAGTACATTTCTACAAATGTGCAATGTTCTATGGTCGGGTTGTTGTCTCTTTGACACATTTCCCATTTGCATTCTCAATTTTATTAACATTAATAATTTGATTATTGAAACTTAAAAATATCTTTAAAAAGTTCATTTGTCCTATGGTTTATAATCATGATATTGTGCTATGGCATTTGATAAAGTGAAAGCTATACTAGTGACTTCCAGATTTAATTATGAAAGCTTCTCAGACTCAAGGAAATGTGTGTTATGTTGTATCTTTTAGGCAGTTTATCCCTTGTTTAAAGCAGTACTGTATCCTCTATATATCCGAGTTTGGTAAATTTGTATTGTTGGACTTCGATCTGTCTCATTGAGATTAACAATAAATCTTTTCTTTTTCAAAGCTAAAAGGTGTTTACTATATATAGCTATTTAAACAGACAAATATGTTAACTTTGGAAATTGAAAAAAAAAACAGTCACTTTCATTTAGCTTTTACAAATAGACATTATTACGCTTTTAAATGCTCATATAATGCATATATATGACATGATAATGTTTTAATTTTAAATGATCTCTTTGCTTTGCTTTGCAATTTGATTATTCATAAATGCTAATTCCTGAGGGTTATATTATTATGCTGATATAGTTGTTTTTGTAGTTAACCCCCCACCACTGTGACCAGGTGTTTTTCTCTAATCCAACTATCTAATAATTAAATGGCAGGTTTAAAACAGGTAAAGAACTAAACCCTGCAGGAACCCACAATCACTCGATATTATTTTAAATCAATAAATATTGTTGTGTATTATCGGTCTGATAAAAAATAACTAATAGGACTGTGTGTATTGTTTAAATGGAACTTTTTATTTGGCTTTAAGCCATGTGATTCAAGTTTCAAAAAAGACACGACTGGGTGCCCCATGTGAAACTACTGTGACTGTCCCAAAAAAGAATATCAACTCTACTCATAAGGAAATATTCTCATAACTTTACTACTATCTTTTCATGAATGAAAAATTATAGACATTTAACTGATGATAGCTAGTTTCAAGGAGTATTGAAAAACAATTAACATCAAACATGGATAGTGAGAATGGGGACCAAAAACAGGATACCAGTAGTGGAAATGGAACAATGCTTGAACAGGATAGTGGTCAGTATGAAAACGTGTCTATGGCAAAAAGTGATAGTGGTGTAGCTGGTGAACCATCACCAAGAACACCACCTAGCCAAGAAACAGATGTAGATACAGGGGCACCAGTTGAACAGGAAGAGGAAGTGATTGAGAGGTCAGAGGTCACAGACACAGTACAATCTCCAGTGCATGAAGATTTTTATTCTGTACCTAGTGAACCAAGGCAAAGTGATCAGTCATACCAATCCATTGACAGTGAACTTTTTTATTCTTTGCCTGAAAAATCTCCAATTTCTTTCAGTGGAGATAGAACTGAGGAAGTAGTGTATGAAGAGCTTCCAGATCAACCTGATGGAGATGATAAATCTGATGGAGCTGATGAAGATGATAATGATAACATTGGTAGTGTCAGTGATGAGGAAAGCTTTGAAGATGTACCCTCTAAACTAAAGAGATCAGCTGATAGTGATGACCTTATGCAAGGGTATAGGGATGACGGCTCATCAGATGTCAGTGACATTTTCACCGATGTCAGCGCTGCATTGCAAAGACTAAATCACACCTACGAGAATGTCACAAGTAAACCTTCTGACCACCATGCCTCTCGATTTGACTCTTTAAGATCTAAATACACTCGTCCTAGAACTTATCCTCCTCTAAGAGAACCTGTCTACGCTAAACCAATGACAAGAGATACTGGTTACCAACAACTCTTGTCCAGTAGAGATCACCATCCTTATACCACATACCAAAGTAGTCTGCCTGTCTCATTTAGTCAGCAACCCACCTATGCTACTGACAGAGATGACTTATATCCTGATGAGGAAGACAGCAAGGTAGGTGATTCTACCAATAAACAGGGCTTCATAATAAAGTACACTTTCCATGAGAAGGCATTGATCTTTCATCTAATAAACAACTAAATTGGTTAACCATGGCACACATAACCAATGTGCCAAAATTTAAAAAAAAATATCATTTACTTGAAAGTGGATGTTACAGGAATTTTTCACATTTACTCCTCTCATATATTTATTTATCCTAGATTATGCTAAGGGTTTGGGATTAATGCTTCTGACCTGTTTAGTTATATAATGTTCTTGTATTTCTTAAATTCTGCTCATCTTTCAATGAAACTGAAAGGATTTGAAATGTTTAAAATTTTTTGAGATTTTGGTTTTCATCAAGAAAGATCTGTAGTGGTGATAAAGAAAGAAAATACCAGGTTTATAGGTAAACAATGAAAATGCTGGGTAAACACCAAAGAAAGCATCCCATCAATACAGTCAATACAGTAAGCCTTATTGCCATGGAGGTCAGCAATGAGTATCAACAAAGGATGACTGCCTTTAGTTGGGTGAACTTGTATGCTGTTCAAATTTCCTCAATCGGCAATCCTTGGGTGACTCCGCTTCTCTCCTTCTGAGGTACGGAATCGGCCGAGTTGTGACGATTGGAAATTTCCTTTGACAAAATGCTGACAAAGTAAACCAGTAGTCCTGAGAATGAATGGCATATCATTAGACTGTGAATCAATATGAAGTATTCAGATAAGAAGACACACCTGAAAGAACCAGTCGCTCAAAATATGCTGACTTTTTTTATTCAATTTCATAATTCCTGAAGTAATCAAATGCAGGCATTAAAAGTACAATAATAATGATTTCCAATTAGAATGAAGAACCTCAAGGTTTTCACCTGATTAACTACCTTCCGGTTCTTAACTTTAATCAATATACCTTCCCATAAACCAAAACATAAAAGATCTGCAATAAGAAATAAAATTGAAAGCAAGGCAGAATCTAACTGTAGTCAATACAACTTTTATGCATCTGATTTCATGTCAACAAAACAAACAGCAGTGTTGTTAGCTTTTCTCTATATTTAAATTTTGTTGCACAATTATCTCATATTCTTTTTTTGCTTCTGAATAACAATTCTTAGAATACTATTATTCACCGAGAAAAGGTGAATCAATACACAATCTTCTTCTAACTACCCAATGACTTATCCAAAAATGTAATTGCAAGATTGCTTGCACAGTCAGAGTTTGAAAAATGGTGGTCAAATTTTGGTATTTTTCAATAGAAATAATAATGAGGATAACCAGATTTTTTTCATAGACCATCTTGGGGGAAGAAATTCTAAGAACTCCAACAGGATAAACTCAGTCTACGAAGTCCTAACATTCATTATCTATAATTTGCATGTCTAGATCTCAAATTATTAAATATTCTCTCATATTACTCTTTCTTTGAAAACTTAGACCTGTATATCTGTTCAATAAGTAAAACATCTGCTTTTAAAAGTAGATAGTTTATTATAAAATGTGCATGTCAAAGTTGAAATTTGGAAGATTTTTTCTTCAAAGGATCTAAATATAGTATGTCTTAAACTGAGTATAGAATTTAATCAGACTTTGACACAAAACATAAGTTTTTATCACCCTATAGTAATGTACAATTCATTATTTGTTATGTTTAACTAGCTGAAACAAATATTGATATTGGATCAAATGTTTATTTTGTTATATTAACTTGATGATCCATTTAACGTCTGTTTTATTGTTTAAAGAGAGAAGTAAATATTGCATTTATCGGTGAACGAGAATTTAGACTAAAAGGAGTCATTTAATAAATGCAATTTTGAATAATGAAGTGGCTAGCAAATTCTTCTTTTTTTTCCTCATGTACGTGTTAACAACTTAGAAATTCTAGAAGTTAATTGTTTACCCAAACAGATCAGAAATAATTATATAATTAATAAAGTCGGTTAAATTCTATAATCAAAACTTTTCTGGACAAGGCTGTAAAGTGTCCTATATTTTATAATTACTTAAATCCATGCCATTTGGATTCTGTTGGATAGTTGTCTCATTGGCAATCGCAACACAATTCTATTTAAATTACATTGAAGCAACTAGAGCTTGATAAAAGTATATAAACATTTGTCTATTGCTGAAGGTCAAAGAAACTCCAAATGTCTCTTTGCTTTTTGATTATGGGTTGCTGTTTCATCAATTTGTAAAATTATGGAATAACTTGCCGACTTCAATCTTGAAATAGCTGTGGCATATTGCAAATACAGATATTAGACAATTATTTATTATACTGATGTTGAAAATTATCAAATCATATTCTTATAATTCAGCTAAAGCTACTTAGTGGGTCTCTTTGGGATCTAAGCGTGACACGGGATTCCTGACTTTATGTAAGCGTGACACGTGAAAGAGAAATTATTGTACCTTGAAAACGGGAAATGAAGTCTAGTGGGACATGGGAATTTGCAAAATAAATGAAATTGCATAGTATAAGCGGGATACAGGAATCTGACAAAATAGTAACGGGATCCGGGATCAGAACCCTCCAATGAGACCCACTACTTAAGCGTGGCAATTTAATGAATTTGTAAAGATAAGAAATTTTGTCTCCTAATAAGCAGACCATTCAAGCACAATAAATTGGGATTTAACTGCCTCAAAATATGTGATATTGTCCAATTAAAAACTCTGTTACAAACAAATATCACAAGAATGGATGGTTACATCATTTGCAAATCATCAGTAACTGATCAAGTTTAAATCACTTCACTATATACTTGTGAAACACTTTCTGGGGTGCTTTGCAATTACAAACACTGATCAAACAATTCAGAACAAAGATCATTATTTATGTTTTTACGATTGATTTGAAACTTTATCCAAACCCCCCCCCCCCCCCTTTCTCCCTTAATTAGACTAATTTAGCAATGAAAAGTCACTTTCATTCAAATATCTATCAATAATAATCAAAACATTCATTGTATTTTTCTATAACTTTTCAAACATGTTTTATGCAAATTTGGCTTAATAGTTATCTATGTTTAATATAGCCTTGTAAAGATTTTACCCATTTAAGGTCATGTCTGACATATAAATCAAAACTTGGAATATGTTCAAACTTTTTACTACAAATTGCATAACAATTCACCAATCTTTAAACATTAATAACGGCTCATAAAACGTCTTTCAATCTGATATTCAAAACACATTTTTCTATTATAATTAAAGTTTGATATGAAAAAAAATAATAGAAAAAATTCAGACATAGTACATGTAGTAAATCAATTCAATGAACATGATGTAACTGATCTATTTGATTATTAATCAGCAGTTCTTGTTTAGATCTAACCTGTTAATTGTCCACACCTGGATTAAGAAATTAATACCTACTGAGCTATTATAAAATCTTGCTCAAACAAATTTAATTGACTGCCCCTTTGAATAATATTGCATGAAAAGTTATTTTCATAATTTGAACTTCAAAATTTTCGATTAGATTTGAAAATGTTTCTTAAATAGAAGATTTCCTGAGTGATTAATTACATTAACCGTAATCTGAATATTAAAGTTTATGACAAATAAAGTCTGATAAAAATTAAACGTCCTACAGTAAATAATGTTCCTGCATAGAGTGAATAGATCAAGATAGCAGATTTTGCAAATTTTGTGACAGAGAACTCAAAGCTGTCACAAAATAATATGGTATTTTGTTTTATTAAAATGTTTTAGGGTTAAGGGGAGACAACTGCATTAAATGACGTACTGAAAGGTCAATGAAATTTTAAATTCAACTTAAAAAAACAAATACTTGAAATTTTCTTTCCAGAAATAACACCAATGCAAACTATGATGACACATGTTTCTGTACATTTGTTCTTTCAACTTAAAATGTAATATCATAATCACTTAAAACCAAAACTGAACATTTACCAGTTGATGCAAACTTGACTCAAAAATCAAGCTCTGCTGTGCTTTTACTGGTATGCCATCATGTGAACGGGAACTTTAACATTGAAAATGATAAGAGTATATGGTTTGTTTTTTTGCAAAATATATTGCACTGTAATACGTTTCTGGACCAAATCCTTGCATAAACCAGGAATGTGTCTGAATGGTTTCAACATTGACTGTTCTCTTGTAAAAAAGTGACACAAGATACTAAAAAGACAATCAAAATCCATAAGTCTAAGAAAAAAATGTTTAAAAAGACAATCAACAGTCTACAAAACAAGTTTGAGCAAGCAGAATCCCACACCAAAGGATAATCTAAGGTACTCCAGAAGGGTAAGCAGATCCTACTTCACATGTATAATCCATCTTTTTGCCCATTGTAAGTAAAAACTGTGAATAAGTCTTATCTGCTAATTAGGTGATGTAACAATCAAGGAAAATAGGTTGGGTTTGTTTCCATGACAAGTGAAACATATCCCTGGACATCTGTGAAACAGATATTCTATAATGGTCAATAAATCATGAAGGCATAAATAAAACTTTCAAAGTTCTGACTTAACCTTTACCACTAGGACAGCTTTCTTGTAGCAGCAACCCTCTTATGTCAGAAGATAATGAAAGGATCGAAAATCTCTAGATTATTGCATCAAAACTTCACTGACTGCACATTTGTCCTGACCAATCAAAATCTTAAATTTAAGGGGTTCTATTTAGACAGGTTCTTTAGGTATATCTTGTTTGATAAATATAAAAATAAGAAGATGTGGTATGATTGCCAAAGAGAAAACTTTCTATAAGAGACCAAATGACACAGAAATTAACAACAACAGGTCACCATACAGCCTTCAACAATGAAGACAAATAAAGACTGAATGTATCATAAAAACCCTATAGTGAACAAGTCTAAAAAGTAACATGAAATAAATATGATAAATGTTAAAGACAGTTGCTTTAGAAAAAATATTGTCAAAGATATCAGGCTTATAATTTGGTATGTATTTAGGTATTTTGTCTGCACAAGATAAATTGGCTGTTTAATAAAATATTGTTACACATTTAAACATCTAAAGGACTACTGGTGCCCTTCAAATACTGACATAAAGCTACATAAAAACAGTATTAAACTTGGGAAATAATGCACACAGCTTACTAGCTTTAAAAAAGAAGACAAGTGACCCCTTTAAATATAAACACATTTTTTTGATTAATGGAGCAATTAGCAACTTTTTTTGTGTGTAAAACCTGATATACTCAGTCAGTACAATAATTTGCAGGCTACAAATGTCTGAAGCTACATGAATGTGTTCTATATAAAGATTTCAACTATTGAAGTCCAATATAATTAAAGAAACCTTAGGGTTAAATATATTCTCACTGGGCATGCTGGGGAAATTCTCTGCTCAATCAATGATAAATAACCCAAAGAATTTTTAGTATAATATTTGATAAATTTTCTATAAGATTAAGGTTAAGATTGCATGGCCTAGCTAATTACATATGACTTTAAATGACAGTTCAATATCTGCAAATTTCTCCTACTGCTTGAAGGAAACACGTAATCTGCTTATCGATACATAGAATGAATTTGATCACACAACCTTTTGTAAAGCATTTTCTCCTTAATAACTTTATATAAAGTTATAAGTAGATATAAGAAATCCATTGAAAATACCTTCAACACAAGGTAATTTAAATCTTTCATTTTAATCTAATACATAGTGATAAGGAAAGTGGAATTTTAACAAGGAGCTTTTTGCAGTAAGTATTTTATTCAGAATAATAACATACACACCATTTTTTACTGATCTGACAATGCAATTACAAGTGTTTTTAAAGGAAAGGCAGATAAATGCATTTTTTATAGAAAAGTTTGCATTGCTGGCTAAATATGCTGAAAGGAACATATTCATCTGTTGACTAAAAATCTAAAATAAGTTGATATAATGTAAAAATAACAATGCAAAAAACCCAACTTTATATAAATCAAAGCATCTCTTTTACTCTAGAAGAATAAGATGTAAAAAAGATTTCCACTACCACATTTTATTGCCGCATTTTGCATTGACCTTAATCCTGAAAATTAACCTGGCGTTTTACCCAATACATTATGTCCTATGACCTTATTAGGTGATTTATCTTTCTAATGGAAGGATATGCACTGTGCACTTTCACTAAGTCACCTCAGTAATGGGGAAGGAATATTTCATCATCAAGTTTTTAACTTACCTTCCAAACTAGCAGTTTTAGGAATGCACTAACTTCTGGATCATATCGGACTAAAATATTTGTCTGAAAATATCAAAATACAGAATTAAATTTAGGTGTATCTTATAGAAAGAACGTTTTGATATACATGATATACATTGTACATTAAATGAGAAAAATGAGAAAAAAAACAGCAGGGCAAATTGATTACACAAATTTGGTCCTATGCTTAAATTTTCTATAAAAAAATATTCAGTTTCAAGTTATGAAAAGGATAGGAAAAAATCCTATTACAACACCATTATCATGATAATAGCAGGTGCATAACTTTAATACATTTGCAATCTTTCTGCGAAGTTTCTAAAATTTCAAAGATCTGGGTTGAAAACTATAGATGACACAAAATTGTAACTGTCTTTTATAAATTTTGCTTGAAATTCTTTAGTTCCTAAATTTGATTACCACATTGACTGGGGGTTATTTCCTCAAAAAGTTCATTTTGTGTATGTGTGCAATCATTCTGTGAAGTTTCAGCGATCAGGCTTGATAACACAAAATACACAGGTACCCCATTTTCCAACCTGTTTAGGTACCAGATTACATGGTAAACATGACAATACTTTAATTATTCTATTCACAGGAAATAACAACTATTCTATTTTGATTCACACAGTCAGTAATCAAACTAACGTCCTCCAGGGCAGAGTTGGCGCCTTCAAACATGTTTAACCCTCCACACAATATTCTGTGTGTCACTGTGTATGTCCCAAGTCAGGAGCCTGTAGATCAGTAGTTGTGGTTGGTTTATGTCTGTCATATTTGTTTTTTTTTCATAAATTATTTTGTTATAAATAAGGTCATTAGATTTTTCAATAGAATTTGTTTCATATTTTTCATATCGGAGCCTTTTAATGCGGACTATACACTGTTGGTTGTTCTCATTGTTGAAGGCAGTATGGATGCCTATAATTGCTGACTTCCACTTTTTTCAATTTTTTTCAGAATGATTGTCTTATTAGCAAGCATAACACATGTCCTTATCTTTATACTAATGATGCTTGTTAAGGAAAAGCTGCATGAGATATAATAAAAATTAATTAGGCTTTACATGTATGTGTTTAGACTAGAAATTATTTACATTTGTACCATTGCAGTCTCTCTTGAATATTTTCTTCAGACCTACCTTGTGATATTTTAATAACTTTGTCAGCTGGTTCTTAATTATAGCAATCACTTCATTGTCTAACTCTTGTGCATCTAACTAAAATATATACAAAGATTAAAAAATATGAAACTGATTCTTCAAATCATCATCAGGTAGAAACATGCAAATATTTTTCATAGTATTTTAAATATATTATCAGACCTGGTTGACATATGGCATGTATGGCCTGCCTAATATCTACAAACTATAATTATTCTGTAAGCTTTCTTAAGGAATGTTCTACTACTGTAATTGAATTTTTAACTGACTTTGGCTACAGTGGTTAATTTAGAAGATTTTTGTTATTCAAATTAAAGAAACTTTGTGAGCACGCTCACAATCCCCATGTCCCCACTCTGTCAGTGGGCAAACAAAATCTCAAAGACTTGTATTTCCAATGTTATTTCAACTGATCAGAGTTTATGTTCTAATTTGTATGAGGACAGTCTATTTGAAGATGTGTGTGATAAGGATGATTGCCATTATAATTAGTTTTGAATTCTAATCACCTATCAGTGTCACCAAACACATATATAAAGAATTGAGTGTATGCTATGCTACCCGCAAGGGTAGTCGCCATTAAACTTTATTTAGTAGTAGTAGTATGGTACAAATAACCGGACACCTCACTGATGAGTTTATCCAAAAACTCCTGTCTATAGATGGACTGGTCTTAAATAAGAAAACTTCTGAAATACAATAATTATCTGAGACCTCTGATGAATCATGATAAAGCTAATTTGACAAATCACAGTAAAATTTTCACCTATTTGATGATAACAGAAGCTTAAAAATGATCGTTTGTCTCCCCAGGGTAAAGGGCATGTCTAACCTCATATGGCCCCCACAAAATAAACTGTACATTATTAGACTATTTACCGGGTTTGTAATAACATGTGTAGTAGGATGTGCTTACCTTTCCTGAGCACCTGAGATCACCTCAAGTTTTTTTGTGGGGTTAGTGTTGCTTAGTCTTTAGTTTTCTATGTTGGGTCTTGTGTACTATTATTTGTCTGTTTGTCTTTTTCTTTATTGAGCAATGGTCCATTGGATTGTCAGTTTGTTTTCGATCCATGCATTTGGATGTCCCTCTGGTATCTTTCTTACATAGTCTTACATAGTCTGTAACTGAGCGCTGGATCACTCCACTATGCTCAGATCTTCAGTTATTTGCTGACTTGTTTCGGTTCCGGTTCCTGTGTCAGCTTTTGCTCTATAGTTATATTTCATTTCACTATTTGTCCAATATTTATCTAGGCGGCTTTCAAATGTCTGAATAGTTGGTGCATTTACAACGCTGCTGGGTAAGCTGTTCCATATTGGTGCAATTCGTTGTGTGAAGAAGTTGGATCTTATGTTTTTATTGCATCTTTGGATAGTCAGTTTTTTGTTGTGTCCTCTAGTAGCAGAAGTGGTGTTATATGTGAGTAGGTTAGGTAACGCTTCGTCATATATTCCCGATGTTAATTTGTAAGCTTCTATCATATCACCTCTCATTCGTCTGTATTTAAGTGTTGGTAACTTAAGCTTCTTCAACCGTTGTTCGTACTCTAGATCTTTTAATGTTGGTATCAATTTTGTTGCTCGCCTTTGAACATTTTCAAGTGCTGTTATATCTTTAACTTTGAATGGGCTCCATATAGCATTGGCATATTCGAGGTTTGGTCTTGCTAGTGCTTTATAAAGTAATAAGAACATTTCCTCATTGAGGCAGGTAAATGTCCTTCTAATTAGTCCCATAATACTATTGGCCTTATTTATTTTTTCATTCATATGTTGTTCGAAATTTAGTTTGTTATCAATGGTTACTCCTATGTCTTTTTCTTTGTCAACATGTTCTAGTGTGGTGTTACACAGGTTGTATTTATGGTTGTTATCATGTTGTTTCCCTGTTGTTAGGACTTTACATTTATCTGGGTGAAATCTTAGCAACCAAGTATTTGACCAAGATTCTAGATGAGATAAGTCTGTTTGAAGTGCATCACTATCATCTGTTGTTTGTATTTGTCGAAAGACTTTGGTATCGTCAGCAAACATGTAGCAATCTGAGTCGAGCATTTCTGGTAGATCATTAATGTAGATGACAAACAATATTGGACCCAGTACACTGCCTTGAGGGATGCCGCTTGTTACTTGTTTGAATTCTGAGTAGCTGCCGTTGACACGTACTTGTTGTTTTCTACCACTAAGGAATGATGTTACCCATGATATTATCTCTTCTGATATTCCGTAACTCTTTAATTTTCCAATCATTCGTTTGTGGGGGACAGTATCAAATGCCTTCATGAAATCAAGGTATATAGTATCTATGGAACCTCCATTATCCAGAATTTTAGTCCATTTTTCAAGAACATGGAGTAGCTGTAATGTAGTCGACCTTCCTGATAAAAATCCGAACTGGTAATCACTAAATAGTTTATTTAGCCTCATGTGTGACACCATATGGTCTCTAACAAATGTTTCTAGGAGTTTGCAAAGTATGCACGTTAAGCTTACTGGCCTGTAGTTTGATGCCTGTTTTCGGTTGCCCTTCTTGAATATGGCTGTAATACATCCTTCTTTCCAGTCTTGAGGTATAGTTTTTTCTTTCAGCGACGTATTGAAAATTATGGTTATTGGAGTTGATAGTGCATCACACACGTCATGTAATAGTCTAGGATGAATATTATCGGGTCCTTGTGATTTATTTATGTTCAGGTTTTTCAGGCGTTTTTGAACATTCTCCTGTTTAACTACGAGATAATTCATGGCTTCCTTTACGGTTTGTCCTTGAAGTTTTGGTATGTCTCCATCGTCCTCCTTTGTAAAGACGCTGGCAAAGAAACTCGAAAGTGTTTCTGCCTTTTCTTTGTCGTTGGTTGTTAGTACATCATTACCATCTTGTGTATTCATGACGAGATCGGATATTCCAGTTCTAGTTTTAGTTTTTGATTTTACGTAATGCCAGAATTTTTTCGGGTTATTTTTTACTTGCTTGGCAATTTCTTTCTCTTTCATCTTGACTGCTTTTCTGGTAAGTTTCTTTACCTTGTTTCTGGTTTTACAGAATTCTCTATATTTTTCGCTACTTTTTGTTTCCATATACCTTGTCCAGCATCTGTGTTTTTTCCTTATTGCTTTCAATGTTTCTTGGTTGAGACCTACAGCTTTATTTTTTTTGCTCGATTGTCCTATCTTTTTATGTGGTATGTATTTACTTTGTAGTTCCAAGAGTTTGTCTTTAAAAAATATCCATTGTTCATTTGTTGACTTCTCTTTCATTATGTTGTACCAGTCTATATTGCTCAGATCTGTCCTTAGTCCATCTAAGTCTGCTTTGTCATAGTAAAACTTTATCCTTTCTGAGTTTGTTTCTTCAATGTAACAGTTGAATTTAAATGTCAATACTGAGTGGTCGCTCTTCCCCAAGGGGCTTAAGTATTCCACATCAGAAATCATACCCTCTTCATTGGTCAGAAGTAGATCTAATATCTTTGGTCCCGCTTTATTAAATACTATGTTCTTTTAGTATGGTGGCATGCCATACGAAACTCTTACCCTAACTTTGGTTGAAATCTGGACAATTTTATCAAAATTCACCGATATCCCTATTTTGATGCTTATTTGTGGTGTAAATAGCATAATTTTATAATAAAAATTGTCTATCTCAGTATCTGCCCACTATTACTGTCACTATGTGAGGGTCCTTTTCCATTCCAACAAACAAAAGCTAATTGTTGTTCATGCAGGTTATAGAAACATAAAGACATTAAGATTCAGATTCCATGTTAACAATTGACTGTCATTCCCTTATTACCTGACTGACACGAAGTGCACGTGTGCAGTTTTCTGTCGAATTTTCCTCCATATTGTTTACATTCTTCCATACGTATTTCATAAAGTCCAATCCCATTAGATCAAATTTTTAAACCAATCAAATTTAATATAACATAGAAGAGTTCGTTATGAACGCCGCCTGTCGTGAAACTGTTTATACAATTCAAGGACATTAACTTCGAACCAAATTCATACGGGTGAGTTAATCTATATTTTATTCTATAAATCAGCTATTGTTCATAATAATCAAAGCGATTAAAAATTGATTTAATTTAAAAACAAAAAATTAACCAACCAATTGCATAAAAATTATTCCACCATTTAATATCGTTGTTGATCTGTTTTATGTCACTTGAAATTGCCTACTTTTATTGATTGAAAATGGATAAGTTTTTACATGCTTTATTCTATTTATAAATACATATGTAAGGCTACACATTATTTTATTAAATAAACTATTGAAAATATCATTTCAAATAGCTTTTGTAAAACATTTTCCCCTTTTTTCATTGTTAAAATTGTAATTCCTATTCATCATGTTCATTGCGAAAAAAAGATATTAAAGATTTATGTTACTGAAATACTTTTATAAGCGATCATAAGCGTCGGATGCGAAAAATTGCTAATCTTATATCAAAAGAATTTAGTTTGATCCAGAAAAGTTTATAGCAATATATTTATAAACTGTCTGTGTATGAAAAAGGTACAGGCGAATTCTAGATTTTTTTTTCTAAAATTTATGAATATATATGTAGAACTCTCGACCGTCGCGCGGTCTTAATATTAAAAACCTAGGACTCATTTACTAATGTATAGAATGTTATGTACCAGTCAAAAACATTTTGTAGACTACCTAAATTGTTTTCTTCATTTAAACTGTTTACAGCAAATTAATTTGACGTAAATAAATGTTAATCTAGGCGAATATCATACTGAACGTTCAACGGTTATCCGCAAAAAGATCGAGGGACAAAATTTGCTGAAAAATTACCTCCTGCAAATCTGATTTTAAATAAAAATTTTCGGTGTGAAAAAAGAAACAAGGCCGAAAAAAAATCATGCCGCAACAGAATAAATTTGTCAGTATATTGCAACTACATGTAATATTTTCGCAGTCAAAATATCACACGATCCATTAACACTAGTTTAAAAATTAAGAGATAAGGTATAATTGCCGATAAGACAACTATCCATCGGTGTGCAAATGAAGTGGACGAAAGCAATTCATGATAAGTAACCGAACGGCTTTCAACAAGTTGAAAACCCAATACCGTAAGGAAATATATGGTCAAATATTAAAGGCCATAAAAAACATGAAAAATATATACTGAAATTCAATTGAGAATTCAATTCAAGTTTGCCCTGTTGGTGACATTGCCACAATATGCTTTCGTAGAGTTTAAGGTTGAGGCCACGAAGTCCGGTTTGCAATTTATATTTGTTGACTTTTTAATAATTCATTTTCTACAGTTTTTGATATTCTGCTCAATATGAAGAAACAACTTGCATTATCACAAAATGTATAAATTCGCGTAATATAGGCAGTGTGGCGAAACATAACGTCGCAAGACGGCACCATAATGGACTTATATCTGTGTCGAGCGGCTGATATTTTACGATATCTATACGAAGAAAACCCGATTATCTTTTTATCGTTCTATTACTGGTCGTTTCTTTATCCCTAAGACAGTTTTACGCTTGACAAAAGCAAGCTTGATAACGTCTCCTCTCGCATTGTGACGTCGCTGATAACTTCTCCTCTCACATTGTGACGTCGCTGATAATGCCTGGTCTCGTTTTGAAGTCTTGATACGAGAATTACGGAGCAACAGAGCAGGGTGATATAGGCAGAGGGAAGGATGATAAGTACCGATTATCAGGTTATCTACATGTTGATATCGTAAAATATCAGCTGCGAGACATAATATGAAGCTTTTTGTCGAGTGAGCGTAGCGAACGAGATCAAAAAGCCTTCATATAATGTCAAGCAGCTGATATTTTACAATATCAATATGCAGATAATCTGATAATCGATTTATCGGGTTATATTTGCGTGTTTTCTTTGTTTCACCAGCACACAAAAGATGACTTGATAAGTTCGGGTCAAAGTTATTAACGTCGGTTCAAACATTATGACGTCGCTGATATGTCCGGGTCAAAGTTATTAAGGCCGGGTCAACGTATTTGACGTCACAAAGAAAAGATACGGAATAATATTAAGAGCTGAACAGAGTGATATAGACAGTGGGACGACCGATAATGGACTTATATCTGTGTAAATCAAAATAAGAATATGGGGTGCGATTGCAAATTACTCATTTGATGGTTGTATGAATGCTATCAGGATCTTGTATGTGTCGATGTTTGTCTTTGGACATTGTTATTCCGGTAGTCGTGTGTTTGTGGTTGGCATCGTCCGTATCGTTCTGTCGAATATTTTACGTTGTTATTTTTATCCATTTTACTATACTATCAAATTCTTTAGGATCTGTTGCCTGATTTTCTTCTTCAGCATGGGCATAAGGCTTTACCCCAGGTCTGTATGTATCATCGTTAGTTTTGTCTGTAGGAAATTCCGCAATAGCAGGTTTTTTAAGTTGAATATGGTAATAATTATTCAAATAGACCTTATTACCCGCTCCGAAATAAAACACCCGTTTCATGGAAGTGTCCAACAGGGAAGAGGCAAATGGGTTTAACAGAAAACTGTACTTAGACCATTTCGACTATTTTAGTGATGTTCCGCCTGCGCCATTGTCTATGAAGAAAAATTAAAAAAGAAAACGCTCTGTTCTTAATTCATCTTAAAATACGTCAGTTAAAACCAAACTATATAAAATGCACCAGTGGTGCTCGGATTAATGTTGGCGGAAAGCTAAATCAATTATGAAGTCTCTTTGAAAACATCCGCAAAGAAAAAAAAATCCAAACAGTTGTGTCAAATAAGGCTGTGGTTAAATTCTTCAAAGTTTCTGATTTTAGTCATTTTTTTATGAACAGAATAACCGCAACAATGATATACATTGGCATCACATGGGTATTCTCCGTGATCTTTGCCATTAATCTAGCAATTGTAAAAACTCTACTGGGATACAGTTATTTATAGTTTAGTACGCAGTCGGACGTAGGTACAATTCTATTCAATGGTACTAGAATCCAAGCAACCGGAATCCAAACTATAATAATTCAGAAGTTGACGAGCCATAAACTAACGAAATGTTGAGTCAAATGTAGCTAAAACAATACGTCTGGTGGTAGAAAAGGCAAAATGTTCGGATTATTTAAAAAATTTCACAAAAATGACCACATTATAGATATAAGAGTTAGCCTATATAACATTCATAAATTCTGCGAATACTATCAAAGCAAAACTCAACCCATTAAATTGAAAATAAGATTGGAATTGTATGTTTGAAGATACAGGTGGTTTTAATGTTTGTATTTAAAAATGTCTAATAAGGTCGTCTATCAGTCTGACCTATGCAGTTACATGTATTTGTATCTCACTGAACAAAAAATATCATTGTAAGTACATCTTTCGGAACGACCGGGCACATTGAGTTTTATTCAAATTAAGTAATCTGAATGTAATTTCGGAATGTCTGAATATGACTTACCATTTACATTGATTGGTTGATTGATTTTTTTGTGTTTTAACGCCACTTTTACGCGCCATTTTGTACTATTTTGTGACGGCCATGCAGTTTTTATTTGTGGAAGAAGCCGAACTGACCGGAGAAACCCACCGACTTGCGATAGGGAAACTGACAATGCTAGTTAATTATAAGATTGGAGTCTAGCCATTTAGAAGCTTGCAAATAAAAAGTAAAGTTTTATACATTTTCTTCAAGTTGGGAGAAGATAGACGCTTTTAGTCACCAAAGACGTGTTATTGGGTCCTTTCTTTTAGTGTGTAATTTCAAAAATAAGTGAAAAAAATCGACTAAGGATGCATTACTATTCGTTGTCAGAAGCGAACTGATATACACTAAAAGCTGTTTATACATTTATTTCAGACTACACAAAAAGAATCACTATTTACCAAATGTATAGTTGACACACTCAAAAAGTTTATTTTATAGACCCAGAGCGACATCAAATTCTAAGTTTCATGAATTTAAACTTTAAGGGAAACTGAAAGTATGGAACAATAATATAATAAAGAACATTAGCTATGATTTCATCTAAGACGCCGGGTTTTCAATGTTCAGTTTAAGCTGTGCATGCTCTCAAAGGGTATAGTTTTCACGTTTATAGAACTTTGGATTATTATACTAAATTTATTTCACAAAATAGAATAGAGAATGGAAACGAGTAATGTGTCAAAGTAACAACAACACTATCGAAGAGCAAAAAACAGCCCAATGCCATCAATGTAAGATTTTTCAACGCAGTGAGAAAATCCCACAACGGGAGGCGGACTTTGACTAGCCCTTTAACAATAATGTATACTCGTCCACCAAAATGGACTTCACACTAATCTCCATTATCACACAAATGAATAAAAGACAAACAAAGACTATAGGTTCCTGATTTAGAACCGGCGCAAAAATGCGACCTGATAATCATTGTGAGATCTCAATACCCCTATACCTATATGCAATGGTGAATAAACTAACACACAGTAATACGCACAGTAAAACTCGTTTTGAGAGACGTCCGAGTCCGATATCAGCCTGAATAAGTAACAGAAGAAGCTAAACAAAATTGCAATGATAAACATAATTGACAAAGGACTGCTAAGCACGGTTACTCACATGCCAGCTCCAGACTTCAATTAAACTGATAAAAAAATATCCCTTCATCATATAATTATGTCTTTAAACCTTTTCAAAGAGTAAAACTGTTTAGGAGAATGTCTGACCAAGGATTTGAGTACCATACTATACAAATAATTGGCCTCGCACATTTATTTTGCACACGGAAATCATAAAATCTAAGTTATGCTTATTTAGATGTAGGAAGATGTGGTGTGAGTGCCAATGAGACAACTCTCCATCCAAATAACAATTTATAAAAGTAAACCATTATAGGTCAATGTACGGCCTTCAACACGGATCCTTGGCTCACATCGAACAAAAAGCTATAAAGGACCCCAAAAGTACTAGTGTAAAACCATTCAAACGGGAAAACCAACGGTCTAATCTATATAAATAATGCTTTCTTTTCGGTTTTATAATGTCGATACCCCACGTACCCTTACGACTTCTAACATATCGATCACAGAGCATCTGCAATAAGTTTGTTTTTTATTTCTTTTCAAACGAGTATAATCGTATTCCAGATCTCAATGGTTGCAAATATCTACCAAATGTTATTGCAAATGCATTCAAACAAATTTTTTGTTAAGGGGTCGGCTGAAGCTAGTACGCCTCCGGTTGCGGGATTTTCTCGCTGCGTTGAATACCTATTGGTGGACATTGGGTGTTTTTTACTCTTTGATTGGGTTGTCCGCGTCTCTTTGACACATTCCCCATTTCCATTATCTGTCTGATTTTAAGTCAATAGCATTATTAGATAAATGCTCAAAATACCACTGACTTGGGGACATGTGTTTTCGTAATGACATCTGACTTTCAATAGAAAAAACAACCTGGAAAAGCACATCTGCTCTAGCTGCGTTTTTCAGTAGAAGTTAAAACTTGTAAGCAGTCCCTGTACAATACATGACTACAGTTGGGGTTAGGTTTTTTTGAACTGATTCTCTGTTTGAAAAATCCACCCGTAGAGGTTGACAGATTTTAAAAAATCAACAATGATATCCTGAGTACCAATTTTACTACACCGGATACCAACCCACCCGTGATGGCAACCTTAAACTTCTTAAGTGGTTAACAATAATTATTCATCCTGGATTATAGTACAACTCAACACGCATGCAAAGAAAAGAAGTGATGGACACCACATTTAGGTGCACTAGACATCACAAACCAACTGTGTATGATCAACTTAGACAAATTTGTTGATTGATTAATGATTTAGTTTAACGCCACTTTCTTTACTATTATGCTTTTTCGTGGCGGTCGGCTTAATTGGTGGAGGTAGTCGGAGTGCCTAGAGAGAACGACTGACGGCCTTC
The DNA here is from genome assembly GCA_037788925.1 of Mytilus galloprovincialis. Classification (NCBI taxonomy): domain Eukaryota; kingdom Metazoa; phylum Mollusca; class Bivalvia; order Mytilida; family Mytilidae; genus Mytilus; species Mytilus galloprovincialis. The sequence continues at coordinate 42,779,699 of CM075342.1, read as the reverse complement.
GGTAGAAAATTAAATCTGAAAAAGTAGTTAATTAAGATTGGAATCGAATGCACCTACCACGTGCGGATTGGAACTCGCAACTTGAGTGTTAACTCGGAATTCTTTTAAAGTGATTTTTACTGTGCGTATTGCTGTGTTTTGTTTTTTTTCTTATTGTCTAGAGCCTATAGGGGAAGGTTGAGATCTTGGACTATTAAAAAAAACATATCAAGTTAACCCCACCATATTGTTTGCGCCTGTCCCAAGCCAGGAGCCTCTTGGCTTTGTTAGTTTTGTATGATTTTTAATTTTAGTTTCTTTTGTATATATCGGAGTTTAGTATGGAGTCCATTATAAATGAACTAGTACACAATTTTTTAGGGGTCAGCTGAAGCACACTCCCGGGTGCGGGATTTTCTCGCAGTGTATTTAAGACCTATTTGTTTGTATTGGCTGTTTTCCGCTCTTTGTCGGATTGTTGTCTCTTTGATAATTCCCCATTTTCAGTCTGAATTCTAATGGATACAGGCGATCGACTACTTAGACCACTCGGACACCGACCAAGCTGTCCCTCAATTAATACACTGTCACACATTCGGACATTGTAACAATGATTGTTATGTAAAGCAAAACTACACTAGTACCTCGATCTCAGTCTGATCTTTATGGCGTGTCTTATTGACAAACATAAGTAAACGTAATGTCATCCCTAACTAAAAGAATGACAACTAAATTTGCAAAGACATTGCATTTAGTTTCATTTCGTTTTAAGATATTTCTTTCATGATTCAGAATTTCATGGTGGAGAAAATTAGTACGATATTGATAAGAAATACATATCTACATTTTATCAAAGCTGTTTACCAGCCTTATCAGTAAAAGCCCATGGGATATGAATTGCTTACATTGTTTTTAGAAAGAATTAAATTCTGTTTAAACAAGCCTTTTTTTTTTATATTAACAAGCGAGGCAGAAAAAAATCTGATATTGGATTGAGTTCATTGATAAATCATGTAAGGTTTTTGCTGCAGTATTTAACCACGATTCTTGGCCACTTTTACACTATATTATTTTTCTAGGCGATAGAGTTATGATTGTTATTGGACATTTGTGTATTGAACGCGTTTATCCATTTAAACAATAAAGTGTATTCCCCGGTTAAATGGAACTTGTGTAGACTTGAAAAAGTATCGGAAACAGTAGGAGAACGCCACCTGTATAAGGTACGATCCGGTCCACTGGCACTTTCGGGTAATTGAGTGATTGATAAAGGAATTTAAACTAATTGTTTATGGTGGTATTTTTGAAAGAGTTGTGATAAGGAACCAAATTTGAATATCTGAAGAACAGGCCAAATGGCTTTCGAAGACCGAGATCAGCGGTTGGAGAGGGTCATTCAGGTGACATTAATATATTTATTATTTTTCTTTTAAAAGCTACATAATTTGACAGGTGCCCGTTTTGACAATTCTTGCATATATCAACAATTTTACGTTTGTAGTACTTTGGGATTTAAAGTTGACCTTGTTTTTGTATGCGAAATTAAATTTAAATGTGTGCTACTCTTTTGAAATTTTGACTTTAATATTTTAACTGTAATTAAACTGAATAAAATCTACTTTCACTTTCATAACAGACATAACAGCCAATCGCAAAAATTATATTTTTATTTTATCACTGTCAGTGTATCAAGTTGGTATTAAAGCTATACAAATCATATTTGCTTTCTTCTGAACTAAATGATCCTAAATGTTGTTCTTAATATTTTGGGTATTTTTGTATTATGTGTTGCCGATTTAACGTACCATTTTTGTTATTTTGCAAGGGACGCTATTACCTAGCAACACAAAATTTGTACGTTGTGTATCGTAAACCGGAAGTGAATTTTGTTTACGAAAAGTTATGAATCGAGAATCAACCAATTTACAAGTTACATGACATAGAAATGAGTTATTTTCTGCATAGGCATGGTTCTCCTCCTGTTAGAGACAACACTGTGGCCAAAACTAACCCAAAATCTGGTGACAGACGTATTCTTGGTCCACATTTAACGGAACTTGCTCAAAGTCTGGGATGTTATGAACTGGTAACTTATGGGATCTCCCTAAAGACCAAACACTCACTGCAAAAAATCAATATTTTATCAGTACCACTCAATTTTCTGCAAGTTAAAAACTTATTTATTGCATGCTCATTCAGTGAAAAGATTTTTCACTAACTCCTTCACCTTCAGCTTCAGACTATCCTTATTTCATGAAAAATAGTGACTTCTACAGAGTTATGTAACTTTTAGGATTCTGTGTCCCCTTGTGATTTTCTGATTTGGCTGCCCCTAGTTCCTACATTATGCTCTATTGAGTCTATTTGGAAAATCTTACCTCACTACCTAACATACTAATTATCCTGATAAATAGTTTAATGATACATACATGACATATATGCACATCACTACATGTATTTAAATATATGTACATGTTTGTACGAAAAAAATCAGCTGCTACATATACATAACATGGAATGATTGCCCATGAGACAACTTTCCTTTCAGAGACCAATTGACTTAAAAGTTAGCAACTACAATCTTAAGTTCAAAGCATGTCCTTCAACATTGATCAATAAAACAATAACAAAGAGCAAGTTTTTAAAGACCTCCTCTTTAATAAACAATAACACTAACTGCCTGATTTACCTGTACAATAAAAAAAATACAAATATGATTTACAGCATCAATATATATAAGACCAAGGAGTTACAGGCACTAACAATATATGACATGTATGACGGTGTTTCACATGTCCGTGTGCAACCCCTCCCTCAACCTCAATTGTGTAATTGTTTCGATATATATATATATATATATCAAATATAACAAGTGCACAACTACCAAGTGTATATTGCTATTTTTTTGTTTGAAAATGGATGATTTTAGAGACCCAAGTAAAACTAAAAACATGTATATAATTCACAGTAGGCTTTCCTCTTTACCTACATTAAACCTATTTAAAGTATTTTCACCATAAACATAAAAAAATAAATGTTCAAGATAAAAAAAATGCAGCATGATCAAAGATGTGAAAATTTTGTAAGTGGCAAATATTTAAAACATACAATTTACAACCATGTTCAATGTACATTTTATGTTAAGTCATATTTGAATATCGAAAGCAAACATGGATTTCCCATTTATGATCATACATGTACCATAATTTGCTCTAGAAAGACTTTCCTTAGTAATTTTGTGAACCAAATAAAAGTTTATAGAGAGTCAGTGACATTTAATAAAGAATGACAATTTTTTGAAGAGTTCTTTACAAATGACTGTTTGTTTAATCTTAAAGTAAACTTGTACTATTCAAATAATCTATATGGACAATTCAATCATTTGTTATAGCACCTTTACAAATTAGTAAGATATGACGATCTTTGATCTACATGTAGATCATGAAAAAAAATATTTCTTTACTTATATTCATTGTATAGGACACCAAATACATATCATGCATATCTTGATATCTGTTTTATATTCATGAAAAATTCTAATGTCACTATATAGTGACTACATTTTTTTTTAGAAAATTGCTAAAAACTTTTTCTGTATTCTGATTTAAGGACTTCAGGATTTTTTACCATGTTTACATTAATTTTTTTTTGAAAAAAGAATTCACTTCTTTGAATTTAAAGGGAATGATTATGGTTTATTCTACTGGACTGAAATTAAAAGCTTTTAGATATATGTTTACAATGGTTTACATACATAAAGTTCCATTTATATAGGCATCAACAAAACCATTAAACTTATATACATGTAATAACACATATAATGTGTACAAATGTATGACTAGACAATACAAACCAAGTCGGTTCTTTGGAGTTTCCTTCAAATGGTTAAAGAGGGTGGTAAAGGGGGGTGCTTGCACGAAAGAAACGTGAAATAAGACATAATTTCACGTTGAATGGAAATAATTTCTGTAATGAACGTTGCACGAAAAATAAATACTTTAATTTGAACCTTTTGTGACTGAGTCACTGCCTTCTTGTATATATTAACTCTTTGTTTTACTTGATATTCCCGATTTAGTATACACATTTATGATATAATTGGTTTACAGGTTTGAAAAAAGTATTTCTTGACGATCCCTGCCTAGTGTTTGAATTTTATTTGAAAAATACCGAGCACGCAAAATAAGACATGTCTTACCCGTTGTATGGCTTCATATACTCATTTTAAAATTCTCTGTAAAACTTTCAATCAAACATGAGATTTTTACCTATATTTTGATAGATATTTAATACAGCTCTGTCTTCTCCAACCCAGCCTGATAAGGTAGTATTACATACAATGCCTTTAGTTTGAAAACTAAAACCTAATCTGCTCAGTTTTTATGACAAGCTCATTAAAGATATAAATGCTAAAATATTATGTTAATTAACCATTGTCCATCAGTGCAGGTTTTTTTAAACTAAGGTTTATCGTGACTAATCTTTACAATTTTTACACGATATGAGATTTTTATATTTTTTTACAATTTTGACTCTTGCCATAGTTAACATGGTTAAATTATTGATCAGGTTTCTGGATTTAAAAATTAGCAGTTTAATTTTTACATGTTTGATTATAGCTCAAGTATGTTTTGACAAAACCTTGCAAAAACAGTAATTAATTGAGGTTTTATGTATTACAGCCATCTTAAAATTCATTTCCACAACTTTTGAACTTACAGAGTTATTGGACTTTGTGCATTAGAATTTACATATTTTTCATCACATGTGATATCAGAACTCAGACAACATTTACCAAAACTTGAAGAATTAATAAAATATTAAACAAAAACATTTATTATAGTACACTAAATGTCATACTTTTATGTAGTTTGTTGAAGACTTTTTTGCAAGTAGTTTACATCTTTGCTCAGTTTATTTGAAGTCAATGCATTTTCAATATCAATGTTAAAAGTTGTCATTTTCTAATTTTCTAATGTATACCAATGATGAATGCACCCATATATTGGATTTCATTGTGTTTAATTAGCTCTGACATTTTGTCTGACTGGTAGTCTATTGATTTTGAAAATTTTGCATATTTAACATACTAGAAAATTCAGTTTTCAGAGTATTTCAAACTTATTAGCATATATACTTACCACATTTACAAACCATACATGTACATACATGACATAGATTTTACACTATATATTGTACATTTCAAGTGATGTCTTTTAGAATATATCTGAAAGCACACAAGACATATCTCTCTGATAAAGTTTATTCTTGCTTAATATTTTTGTTTTGAATGAAATATATGTACAATATAGTATTACAAAAATGTACCGCATATTAAACATGTAATTATAGAAAGATATTTATTACTCTATGAAAATCTCCATTAACGTAATACATATATAAAAAGAAGAAGATGTGGTATGATTGCCAATGAGACAACTATAATGACTATCCCCCAAAGTTGCAATGAAGTTGATGTAAGCAATTAAAGGCAAACTTAGGACCTTCAACAACGAGAAAAACCCATACTGTATGACCAGGTATAAAACTTAAAAGGCTCTGTCATGTGTATGTTATTTGGTTTCCTTGCTCTGTATAATTAATTCTGTTGATATGTCAGAGCATGTCATTCACAGATTGGCCGGTTTCAACACAATTGTTCCCCATTCTAAATGTGTAACAAATAAAAAAAATCATCATGACTATGATTACATATCCTAAATAATAATAGGCTTTAAACAGGATTGGTGGCAGGGCGAAGTATACATTTTCTGAATAAATCATTTACATTTCTGGTCTATAATTTAACGGATGAAATAGAAGTGAATTAATGTGTGAAATTAACACTGCTTTGACTGTATGGTTTACATCTATGAAATGTAACGTTATTTGAGCATTTGATATCAGATTGAAAATGTAAATGAAGTTTTCTCTTTTTGTATGTTAGATTGTAAATTATATATGCCCTCAGATCTTACGGCTAATATTTACTCAATGAAAATTTATTTGAGTTTGTGGCAATAAATTATAGAAATGAAGTCAGTATATTAAAGTCAGTGTTGAAAAAAATATGCTTATCCTTTTATATAATATGTGTCTCAAAATTGTGCAAGTGTAAGTTTCTAAGCTTTAACTTTCTTCTTATGGTAGAAGCTTTTTGAAATCTTTTCTTATACAGTCTGTCAGGATCAATGTATATTTGCAAGTGTCTTGAAGTGACAATGATCGCATATGCAAATCAGATTTCTAAAAAAAAGGTTCAACTACCAGAATTTTGTTATAGATTACATCAAGACTAGATTTCAATGTCTATTTGATTCATTAGTTCTTGACTTATGAAGTAAATGTATGAAAGGATGTAAATTCATGTACAATGCATATCATTGATGGCATATCTGAGTCTCTGAGACTTGCATACTGTTTTTGAGGTTTTTGCCTTTAAATTTTTAATCTTCCAGACTATAATTTTGACTTTGGTCTCTCTCTAATTTTAATGTTTTCTTTAGAACCGTAAAAAGCAATCATTTTGAAGCAATGTTTCTCAAATCATATCATGATTATAAATGATACATGTAGTTGAGGATACTTGTAAGAATGATTAAGGATAAGACATGTCCTGTTACATGATAACATTATAAATCTTAAAAAAAGCTGATTTTGTTTAATTTGAACCAAGCTTTTGAATTGTAATGAATTTATTTCAAGTGGGTAAAAAACTATTTGTAAAAAAGGTTTGTTGTATATTATTATAATTACATGCATACAAATACTAAAACATTCAGTTATATGTGAGAGGTGAACAAAATGTGTATTTCCTTGTTATTATTGAAAGGAAATGTACATACAGGCTTAATAATATCATCCCTTTGGAGTCTGTATTATGAATAATCTTAGAATTTTGGAGCGTGTTTCGTCTTCAAATAGATTGAGTCCATTTTTGTTTTGAACTTTTGCTGATGTCTATGTTTCTATGTTTTGAAGTGTTAAAGGTCCTTAAAACAATAAATCTGGGGTATATCTGCTCATAGAAGCCTCATTGGCACGAAAAATGAAAATTTCGGGTTAAGAAATTCGAGATGCTCTACCTTCATTTGACCAAATTGTTTTGAGAGAAATCTTGAATGGGCCTTCTAACCATGGTATAAAAGACAAACATAAGAAATTGTGGGAAATATAACAGATTTGTAGTTGCTAAATTCTTATAAATCTTAATTTCTTAATATAATTATAAATATAACAAGTTTTTGCTTGGCTTCAGGTTAAAGAAGCAATATTTTATCATCAAATTACAAAGCAACTTCATGATATTAAAGGAAACTTAAAAATCAAGGTTGACGTGATAAATTTTGCCTTAACCCTTATTAAGCTGACTGTTATGCTCACTGTATCTACAATGATTGATTTATGTTGATCGTCTGTGAAGCAACATTTCTAAACCTATTCATAGACAATCATAACATTTTGGGTGCTTTTTAAAATCAAAGCATATTTAATGGAATCAATTCTAATGTATATAACATTAAATTAGTATTAACATTTTCTTTTTTCATTGATCGATGATAAACAAACTTTACCTCCTTGGCTATTAAAAAGAAAAAAAACATAAAAGGGGCAAAAAATATTTAGAAATACAGTCATTTAAATTATATTGACATCTTCTATTTCATTTATAAACAAGCTTTACATGGATATCTGACGCAGTTTAAAGGGAAAAAAAAACACAAAAGGAGCAAAAACATTTGAAAATAAAGTTATAATCAGATAAATCTTGACTTTGTATTAAAGACATGAGAAATGAATTAACTCATCTAACAAGGTAAACATTTGACAAATATATTAATTTGTTAAAGTGTTTAGGTTAATGGTCTTCTTCAACAAAAGGTAAGAATAGCAAAAAGATCAAAGAATTTAAGATATAGATGCTTATACATATAACATATTATTGAATTTGATCATGTTATGTACTGACCAGATTAACAACATTTTTCTCATCAAGTCATAGGCGTAGCATGCCAAAAAATAATTGTACGGTTTTGGCAAATAAGACATATGGGACACGAAGTGGCCCATCCAGTACATGTATGTGTCTCATCCAGCCTCGAAGGCGAGGCTGCATTACGGCAGGGGGTATGGGGGCTGCTCAAGGCCCCCACAAGCTCTGGGGTTTATAGCGTTAAAATCCTGCATTCTGAGTGTTTCCTGGCACTAAAAAATGTTTTTGAACAGCAGCATTTTTTACAAGACAATTTGAAAAAAAATTAATGTCTGTGTCTTGCAGGTTTTGTAGTTTTTTTTCTATATGATTTGTGTCATTTACATAGCAAGATTGGTGAATGAGAACAATTAATACTGTCATACTATACCTCGTGACAAATCATTGCACAAAATTCATGATTTACAAGTGATTTCTGTCAGTTTATTTATTATAAGATCTTAATATTATTATTTTTAAAATAAAACAATCAAAGTGCGGCTAGCAACTATTGAGCTATAGTGAATAGAAAAATGAATGAGGATCGGGAATGTGTAAAAAAACTACGTCAATCCTCACACACTGCATGCATGGGGTAAGCTGCAGCCGGCCCGGTAGTCCTATATTATAAGACTTCCGAGGTTTATATCATTTACATTCAATGTTTTTTAGCGGATATTTTTTTTACTATCAATGTTAAACCCAAATTTGGATAGTATCAGATTTTTTTTACTATCAATGTTGCACCCCAACTGGGGTTAAACATTGATAGTAAAAAAAAATACATGATAAAAAACGTTGAGTGTAAATGATATGAACATCAGAAGTCTTTTTGAAGTGTTTTGGAGAATGCACACCTTTCTAGATCCCATAACACACAAAAGGACTAAAATTGAAAACAATGAAAGAAAACAAAGTTAAATTAAATGTTTTAATGTGTTTTAATGTTTTTAAGGTTCAAGACAATCACATAAATTAACACTATGGGGTCATCTTGACCTGGTAGGATATAAATTTTTGAAATGATCATGCAGCAACTGTCAAGATGAAGAACTGAAATAAATCACTGTGTTCTTGATAATTTGTATCTTGTTTATATGTGTTGTGACGATTTTGTCATATGCACATTTACTAGAGAGCCTGTCGCAATTACCGTGATTTTTTGGACAACGGTTGTCTTGCAAGAAGGACCTGCTTACGCTTCTGGAGCACCAGATTTTTTAGGGGTCCATGTTTCTAATTTGATTTTAGTTTTCAATGTTGAATGGTGTTGTTTGTCCTTGTGTGTCTTATTTGTTCTCTGGTTTGTCTTCTGTCCCTTGATCACGATTCTTTTTAAAAAATACAATGCATTTTGTACATAAATTCTACACCATTCCTACAGTTTTTCTAAATTATTGTAATAAACAATGGAAAGAGTAAATCGGCAGTCCCACAAAAACCGCCTCCCGGTGAAGTATAGATATGTGAAATAATGTGATATATGTTCGGGGTTTATGTTACGGAAGGGCACTCAAAGAAAGGCACAGTGCAGAAAGGAGTATGAAGTGTTAGAGGTCTTACGAAGACCCCCCGAACATAACCAATTCCGACTTTTAATGAACAATTCCGGAGTCCCCATAAAGGTTATATCCCCTTTTGCAATACGGTATCTTGAATTATAAAAAAAAAACTCACCTCTGATTTCAATTGACATTATGCTTGAAATATTTGCAACTGTTTGTTAAGAAAATAAACAGTCAATCAACTGATTTTGAACTGGACTTGCGGTGGTTTTATTGAGAAAAAAAAAATTGAAATCATTAAATATATCGGTTACCTGCAAATCTAAGGATATGGCATTGTGCAAACAATAATATTACTATTTCCAATTGTTTTGAATGCTATGAAGTTTATATCTACATCGTCTGGAATCAAAACTTGCAACAATTAATCAAAAGAAAAACTGCTGGCTTCTTCGATCTTGAAAATGTTTCCAAACTGATGCGTTAAACTAAAAGAACTAGCAACATCATGTGGAGATTTTCCGAATTAGCTGGCGATTGTTGCTGGCTATAGCATTCTTCAGATTATCCATCAGTTTTAGTTTATTCAGACTGTGTCAGATTGGCGCATGTACCAATAACAACACCCAACATTATCCGCAACAGCATCTTACATGTCTTAAACAATTCTGATTTATTAATCATTAATTGCTAATCAATAAACTGATTACGGTACTGCGGTAACATACATTGACGTGCTCAGTACTTTAAATGTTGAAAGACGTTTATTTTTTTCTTTAAGAAAACAGGCAGAGGTAAATGTAAAACATTTATTGTATGGAAGTTTGCATACTATTCTAGCATATATTTTTTTAATATATTGATTTCTTTTGGTAAAATTTTCCGTACCTGCAGTAAAAATTGGTACGGTCGGAACCAGTGCAAGTGATGTATGATTGGTTGGTCTATCGGGAGCCTGATCTGAATCCTTGGCTGGCCAAGATGGTTTTTGCCCAACGATCCTTCAATTGATAGATTTTCTCATTGTTCTATGTAAAATTAATTGTTCCACCATGCTGTTAGATTAAAAGAATATCACAAACTCATTCCAAATAACCATTAAAAAAAATCTTTATGCAACACATTAGAATATTTCTATTTTCTTCTATAAACTTCAGTATTGAAATAAATTTTATGTATTTCAGAGGCTTGAGGATTCTGTACTAAAAGAAGTTGACGACTACACGATAAGAGGTGAGGACAGCAACCCATCAAAGATACCAGCCCGTATAAGGGAGATAATAACCAAGAACCTCTCACCTGATGATATAGACATACCATCTAACAGAATGTCAACTCCAAACACAGGCCAGTTGACAGAAGAAAACCGTATATTAGCAGCAGAATTGAACAGAGTAGAGGACCTTCTTGCTGCGAGTCGAGCAGAGCGTGATGAACTTGGAATCAAGTACAATGCTCTTAGTGATAAGGTAGGTTTTGAGGTCACATGTTTGTAGATGTGTAAAATTGTCTTTTGTGAATATATTACTGTGGATTCATTATTATTTGTTGGTTACCAATTTTTTCGTAGATTTTGTGGCTACAGATGAACCACAAATCTCAATGTTCAACGAATAAAAAAATATATATTGGCTAGTATGCAGAGTTCGTAAAAACCACAAAACTAAATATCAACAAACATGCAAACTTTCCTTAATGCAAGAAAATTGATACCCACGAAAGTAAATGGATCTACAGTACTTAATTTACATGTTTAAGAGTTAATTCCCTATAGCACAAAGGCATGGTTCAGAGTTGAAGTCAGTTCAACAAGCATCAGAAATTCATAAAATCTTCCATTGAATTCAAATTACAAAATTTTAAGGTTTAGTATCATATTTTAAAGAAAAATACCTAATCCTATATTCTTTGGATGGGTATTTTCTTGCCTACAAAATGAAATGGTCATAAGGGGAGTTAACTCTTAAAATAAAATATTGAAACAAAATATAGCATGTTTTAGCCTGTATAGCAAATTATTTGGTAGAAACAGGTAGATGAATATACAAAAGAATGCAAAGATGGACACTGACTGGACAAAAGGCATACTGAATTGCTAGAAATACAACAGCTGAATGCATAGCCAGAATTTAACAAGAAGTTCTTGAACTCTGTTATCACATTGTTATTTATTATTTAGACTACATAATATTATATATTTTTCTCTTTAAGTATTATTAAGTAATACATAATTGATAGATTTTATAATGTATTGATTGTACACAGGTTTAGAATAGAAATGTGTATTTTATTGTCCATAAATGTATGTCCTGATCTCTTAGTTAGAATAATTAGAGTTTGGTAGAATAATTAGAGATCATTTGTAAAAATAATTGTCATGTTTTGGAAAAAAAAAAAGATTTATGCATGCTGTAGGAAGAGACATATGAGAAGTTCTGCAAAAAAATGCTAATTTATTTTATATATCAGTTTAATACGATTTTAAATGTTTATATTTGATGGTAATTGGATTATAATAGTGTATGTCAATATGAATATTAGCCAGAACGTGTCAAAAGGTTTGATCATCATAAAGAACAGTTTGGAAGGCTGTCAAACCATTCAGTTCTACAAGTTTAGAAATATATTGTCCCATTAAAGAGGACATTTGAACCTATATTTAATTTGGATTGGAAATGATTGAATTAAAAAATAATTAATTGATTTTGAAATGTTTTGATAGATTTTAATGAAATTTTATATAGACTTTAATGAAATTTGACGTGAATATAAATGATTTTCAAAATTGTATGTAAAATCTCTAGTGAGTGCACCACTTTATCCTGAAGCCATTAGATTAACAGATAACTGATTTTTTTTTTAATTATAACAATACACGTGAGATTATAAGCCAGTTTATAATATCAGAGATGTAGAGGTTAGGTTCTGGTCAATGAATTTTAATCTTATTAAACGTTTTGTCAGTCTTGTATATAAATGTATGTCTTTTAATGACTTATTTTAAGTTAATCTTCCTTCAAACATTGTGCTGAGCTCTGCTTTCTACAATTTTTTCGCTGTTTAAAGCAGATTGCGCCACAGTAATATATCAGGTCAGTTTTGAATTTTGTTATTTTTGTTATTATATTATTTTATTATTTTGTATTATAAACTTAAATTGCAAGTTTGAGTATAGCACAAGTTTTTCTGTACTAATGGTAAATAAACTGAGACATTTCAAATGCAACTAGAATACATGTAAACTGTTAAAAGCAAGATGTGCATTTTAGACTATTATGGTTATACTTCTTCTCCACTAGTATACTTTGTAATTGGTTATACATGTATATAAGAAACACCTACCGGTACTTATTCTCAGATCTTTGCATTTTGATTTTAAGCTATTAAGATTTATTTATTTTCAATAATTCAAATTGCTTTATTTTTTGGCAAATTAGTAGCAAGTTGCTAATAATTATTTCTCACAGGCGTAATTATTTCGTTGTTGGATCATGATTAATTGCTTGAATTTAGAGGACAGTCATTTGATAATCACAGGAAGGGTGCCACATGTGGAGCAGGATCTTCTTACCCTTCCTGAACACACAAGATCACCCCAAGTTTTTGGTGGGGTTCGTGTTGCTCAGTCTTCAGTTTTCTATGTTGTGTTTTTCCTACTTTTGTTATCTTGTTGGTCTTTTTCCTTTTGTAATCATGGTGTTGTTTGAAGGTTTTTCGACTAATGAGTTTGAATGTTCCTCTGGTATATTTTGCCTTGCTCCTAAATAATTGTTTTACAGCAATTACTGTTTGAAGAAAATTGCAGTTCAACGGTTGACATTTTACCAAAAATTGTTGCATCAGTGTGTGAGTGACCACTTTTGACAATACTTTATTAAACTGTAAGAGTTGCCCTGGGTTTTCATACTTTACATTAGAAAAAGTGTTTGGAAATGGATTAGATCCTTTATTTTAATTTCATACATATAATCTGTCCTTTATTCTTATTAACTGTATCTAATTGATGGTAACTTAATTTGTGAACTAGAAATATATCTATTTCAAGTGCATATGTATAAAAATCTTTTGTCTTGTATTGTCATAGAATTGCATTTTAAAATTTTATATTTCTGTTGTAATTGTTTTGTCATTGTCTTACAAGACTTTATTATACATGATAATATCATTGAGAATGCTCAGTCTAGGTAGATTGGGGTAAGGTAGAGATGTGCCCACTCATTGGTAATCTTTTAGAAAAGAAAATTGTTTAGTTGAATAATTAAATCAACTGAGCAAACTGATATTATTAATTCTTTGTTATACACAGTTTAGGATTGATTCAAATATAAAGCAAATTGTAACAAATAAAAGTTAAATTTCAATAGTTTTTAAAAGATCTTTACATTGGAAGACTGATTTGTTCCAGGCGGCTAATTTTGAATCTTATTTAATGTGTATAAACAAAAAATAATAGGGTGTTTAATACATAATGAAATGTGACCTACCCATGCCTGGTTAGATTTCAATAAATATATCATTGATTTAGTTTGTAACAATAGTTTTTATTACCGTCAAAGTTTTAATTTTTGACCGCTGGTTGTATAATAAATTCCATTGTGCCTTTGATTAATAAAGTTTTGTAAATACATGTATGAAATTTTTTTCTCACACATTGATTTCTGAACAAACAATTTTCTGATAACAACGACCACCATCAAAGTTTGAAAGCTAAAATTGACATTTCTGATTATTTGTGTTAAGATGTAAGAAAGAGATTTAATCATTCAGCAAATTTTAATAATAAAACCGATTGTTAAAAATAATTGCTGTTTGAATGTGAAATAATTGTATTCACACATATATACACTGTATATATATTGGCGAGAAACATCCATGGCTAACCATTGTTTGTTAAGTTGGTCATGACAGCTAAATCAGATGATATCAAATATTTAATTCATGTTAATTGTTCAACTATGCTGACCAAATTCAGAAGATTCTTAATCAAATGAAGTTTTCTATTGGAATTTTTTGCCGCAGTGTATCAGATAAAACTAAATTATAGTGAGGTCGATTTTCTTTTAAGCAAGATAAGTTAGATTTCCTGTTTATAACATAATAATTGCATTTCAGTAACTGATGGCTTATTATAACAAAAGGTAAACACAGAACAGTGTTCTTATTCAGGATTTGATCAAATTGATGAAAATTGGATCGGAAATGAAGTCATGTTCTTACCAGTATGCAGTTGATTTCATACTAAGCAATGCTGAATCAGCACTTTTAATGTGAAGACATTCAGTAATAAAAACATCTTTTATAAAGAACTTTTTTTTCAAAGTTTGAAAAATTTAACTATGTTGTATTGGTTTTGCTTATTGTTGAAGGCTTCATGATGCCCTATATTTGCTAAATCCATATCATTTTTTCATGAGATGACACTAGTTATAAAAATTGTCTTTTGAAAATAACTTTCTTTTTCAAAGTTTGAAATAGTTGACTATATTGGATTGATTTTGCTCATTATGGAAGGCTTTATAGTGCCATATAGGTGCTTACATCCACGTCAATTATACTCTGATGGATAGTTGTCTTATTGGCAATCATATCATATCTCCTTATTTTCATATAGCAAACTTCGTAAATCTTGTTTCTCCTTAATAACTTATAACTGAGTACTTGAATGAAAGTAGTATCCTAGACATTTTTATTTAAAGTACTTAAGCTGTCCAAGACATTTAACGATGTTTTAACTCAAAAAGGAATAGTTTTAATTTATGAAATATAACTTATAAGTTTTAAACTACATGTTTTATCATGACATGATATTGATACAAGTATGATGTATGGACAGATCACTTGCTTAAAGAGGACTTGGTACTAAAGTAAAAGTCCAAAGTTTATCTGAATATTTGTAAATGGAAAGTTTATGTTTGTTAGTACTTATTTTTTACTATGATAGCTTAAGTGAATTACAATCACCTGTTACATACAAATGAATGTTTGCTGTTATTTTAACACTCTGAAGAAAATAGTATTGTAAGGACAAATATTTTGACAAGATAAAAATGAACTTTATTAGATAACTATAGCACAGCATGGAATGGCATAGAAATTTGAAATGATGGGATTTCATACAGGAACATGTATTTTGTTATATGTGCCTTAAGAAAATGTTAAGAAAAATCTTTTAACCTTCATTGGTATAAGATATCTTGAAATGTTACCCAATTGGTTTTCTTATTTTTTTTTGTTTTTATTCATTCATCAAAGCATTTAGGTACTTGTAATAATTCTACTAGGTTTATTGTATCTACCTGAAATCTTGTACATTGTTAATTCCTTGAGTGCATTTCGAAAAGATTTTTTAGATGCTTCAATTGTAATTCAATATATATGATGCTTTTAACTGAGAACTTTTATCTTGCTTAAAACTCCCACTTTTTTCATAATGTCTAATTGTTCATAGTTAGATCCTGGTATTCAGATGTGCATACCAGTTATTTTATTACTTTCTGGTCCTGCATAGAAGCTAATAATAGTCAATGCAATTTTTATTACAAATACAGCCAGTGTAAGCTTGTATCTATAAAAATAGCAGTACAATGTGGTGTCTTTATGAGTAGATGTGTATGTTGTTAGAATCTCATGGTCTATTGTTTTATTTTAGATCTGGGCAAGGATTTAGTTTATTCCATATTCAATAATTGCTTCAATGTGGAAAAAAATAGACACATTATTATTAAGGCTTGGCATGACACAAATTACAGCTTTACTGATCATCAAAATCCACAGCACCGATACCTAAGGTTATTGACTATTTTCATAGTGCTAGTATTTAACTTATGTTAATGAATTTGTACTAGGATCCTCATAACTTAGAATAAGGTAAAATTTTGCTGATACCAAGAAATATGAATTGGTACTTTGGAATTTACCTGTAAATTATGAATTAATTGGATACAGAAAATGTGACATTCATTATTTATGTATAGCACAGCACTAGATTTATATGACCTAAACTGTTATAATGTGTAATACATTATACATGTTTATAACACGTAATTAACTCTATTTGTCCTGTATATTAATTCTAATTGTTTATTGCAGACAAAAATTGATTTTTATTGTAACGATAGGTAATAGGTAAGAACGTGTCGGGTAGATATGATAAATTAAATTGTTTGTCTGCTTATGGGGACTTTGATAAAACTATTTGGGGTAGACTGTTCTGGGAATTAAGACAGCATGGAACAAGAAGATCTTGGCGGTGTCAATGTAAGTGGATTATGTTTTAAATCTCATCTTTGGTCTTTGATACCGTAATTTGGTTTATATTCCAAGGTCCTGAACTGATTTAAGTTAAAAATCAATTTTTATCGTTGTGTGTTAAAGACTACGTAATTTTCTAGAGTCATATATTTCCTGGAGAATTTGAAATCTGACTGACAATCTTATGTGGATTTTAAAGAAAAAGGAAACCAGACATATGGTTACTTATGGCCTGAATGCCATCCAGCTTATTCTAAGGTTTGCATTTTAAGGTCAGCCAAAGTAATGAGCAGCCTTTCCAACATGCTTTTATCGTCAGTATTTTCTTTTGAATGAGGTTTTGGTAAACAAGGAAACTCTATACCAGTACATGAGATTTTTTTACTTAAGACCAGTTTCAGTCATTCAGATATATATATAGAAGAGGTTTATCTGTTTTGGAGATGTCAAAAGGTTTTCCATTATGAATAACCAGTTCTTCCGGTTTATAAATCATAGATATAAAATGTATAAAATATAGGTTGATCTTTTACGATTGATTATTAATGTTTAAATTCATTATTGTACCATGTTAAATGACCTTAAGATTATAATTATTCATCGGAAGGCTTGAAAAAGCATCTAATTAGTGTCAAAAGTCAATGTAAGATATTAGTCCTGATATAGAACCTACTTTATTTAGAGGTTGATACACACAAATAACAATAGAGGTAATAGGTTGACATTGTTCACGAACCTTTAAAAGTTTCATTGTTAAATTTGTATTGTTTTTTTCCCCTATACTTTTGTATACTGCATTATGCATACTTGTTTCATACAATTTGTTTAACTGGTCGTTAGCGACACGCTATTTTAATTGTTTTGGCAGACTTCAGTGGTTTAATTTCGCAGCAAATGATTTTTCGAATATTGTTTTATGTGATAAATTATGCAGAATTAGAGTGTAAGTACAAAATATCTGTAACATGTTAAAAGATTTACATTTGCAAAACAAATTTTCAAATTTTTCTTAGCTTGCATTTTAATTGTCTGCTGTTTTGAATTATTTCTAAGTAGGTTTGATGACTTGCCAATATGTTATATGCTTGTTTGCATAATAGTTTATTTTTCATGAATGATATGATAAATTTTTCATACATGTCAGCTAGACTTTTGTTCTTCATTCATGTCGGTCATCTAGACTTACATATATCTTTTATAATACAATACATAGAATTTTTTCAATGTCAATGTTTACTTTCGTTTTGAAGGTTTTGTAACAATGCCAATTTAAACTTGTACAAAACATGTCTGTTCATTTAAAAAATCATTGTAATCTTTTGGCTTTCTTGGCCCGTATAGCCAGTGTTAGCTAGGGCTTTCGCTTTGTGACCATCATTCACATCCATTATCTTCTCTGTATGGGCCAGTTTAAAAATAAAGAAATATACATCAGGACTTATCTGCTCTTTGGTCGGGTTGTTGTCTCTTTGTCATATTCCACATTTCCATTCTCTATTTTATTGTGTGTGTATGAAAATTCCCCAAGACATTTCTATCACGCAACACTAATTTTTGCCAAAGACACTTTTTAATTCTCTAACTTGCCAATTTTTTCCAACTAAAATTACATTGCCAACTTTAGTGAAGCTATGTAGGCATGATTGTTTGGAGATCCTACATGTATGTAAAAGAATCCCTCCATTTTGAATGAGGCATGGCAAACCTAACATGCAGTAATTCCACCTTATCAACCATTTACTTTCTGAAGAAATCTAGTCTTTGTAGACTACATGGTCAATCATAACCCAAAGGTTAAAACATATTCAATCTTACTGTTAAATAGATTTAAAGCTAGGCACTTCTTAAATGACAACTTTTGAGTTTGATAAAATTGAGAATGGAAATGGGGAATGTGCCAAAGAGACAACAACCCGACCATAGAAAAAAACCAACAGCAGAAGGTCACCAACAGGTCTTCAATGTAGCGAAAAATTTCACGCACCCGGAGGCGTCCTTCAGCTGGCCCCTAAACAAATATATACTAGTTCAGTGATAATGAACGCCATACTAATTTCCAAATTGTACACAAGAAACTAAAATTAAAATAATACAAGACTAACAAAGGCCAGAGGCTCCTGACTTGGGACAGGCGCAAAAATGCGGCGGGGTTAAACATGTTTGTGAGATCTCAACCCTCCCCCTATACCTCTAGCCAATGTAGAAAAGTAAACGCATAACAATACGCACATTAAAATTCAGTTCAAGAGAAGTCCGAGTCTGATGTCAGAAGATGTAACCAAAGAAAATAAACAAAATGACAATAATACATAAATAACAACAGACTACTAGCAGTTAACTGACATGCCAGCTCCAGACTTCAATTTAACTGACTGAAAGGTTATGATTTCATCATATGAACATCAGGCACAATTTGATGCATTTCTGTCAAAAATTTTGGTTTTAGTGAACATCATTCATGCATTTAGGGGCATTGTCACTTCCGTTCCCATATTGAGCAGGTAGTTGGAAAACTTAAATGCTACATTGCATGAATTATTCGGCAAATTACATTCTTATAAGTGTCAATCAGCACTGCTGTCATTAGGGAATAGAACCTACAGAACAAAAATTATTTCTAGTTTATCTTACATAATGATGATAACTCAGACACTTGATGAACATTAATAGTGCAGGGGTACAGGCGATCCCTTCTATCTGGTAAATGACGTCATAAGGTGAAGGACAAACTTGAAAGTGGTATATTCTAATTGATCAGTGATAAACTTTATATCCAGTGAAAACTATTATTAATATTGATGGCATGGCATACAAGACTGAAATAATGCCGTGAAGCCTGTCAATGAACCTTATTAAAAATCCCATATTAAATTTCATCCTTTAAACTACTGGGCTAATTTGAACCAAATTTGGCATTAATAATGTATGGAAGATACAAATAGATGGAATAATTGGTTACAAGAATTAATATCTCTATTTACAATTTTACACAGTGTTGTCAAATTATGCAGTGATTTTATACTTTAAATTCTAAAAATCAAAACTACTCACAATTTTTCAGAAAAAAATCTGAATGATGCATGTAAATATTATGCAAGTTTTGCTGCAGATTTACTCAGATTAGTTAACTGAAAATAATTTTCAAGTTAACTAATCTGAGTAAATCTGCAGCAAAACTTGCATAATTTTTACATGCATCATTCAGATTTTTTTATTTATCCAAAAAACTGATTGAAACCCTTTATAGTTTGCAGTTAAAGAGAAAGTTTTTATGTTTACTTCTCCATAGACGAAAATGATTGAGACCCTTTTAATTTTATAGTTGAGTAGAAAGTTTTCAATATATATTAACTCTTCCAAAAAAACAAGTTGTGTCATATAGATTTCAGTTCAATACAGAATCACCCCTTTACTTTGTTTGCTGGTATTATGTATGAGCAAATACAAAGTTAATACATATAACCTACTATTTATATAGAACTATGGTTTCTTTAATCTATAGATTTCTGTTTATTTTATTGAAACTGATCAAATAACATTGATTTTCAAAAATTGTATCGAGTCAGCAGATTTTTACCTTGGTACATTTTGTCATTAAGAAATCAATAATTTGTTTGTGTTAAGAAAGTATTTTTTAGTTTGATCATTGAGATGTTCCTTAAATACATTAATTATTAATTAATTGAATGCATCATTATGTTTTGTAAAAAAAAAGGCTCTTCAATATTTTAAAAACTTTTATAGATCGTCGTTACGATAAGGCATATATATTAATTATTTTGACATTAAAGTTTATGCTTAATGATGCAATGTTTTTATGGTTGTTAAAACTAGTAATTAGTTTTCAATTTCAATTTTTGATTTGTTGATCTCCAATTTTTTTCACTCATGAGATATTTTATGCTAGAGTTGTTTCCCTTTAATGGCCAGTATCTTGAATAGCTTTAACAAGTTTAAAAGAGAAATGGGTTTTTCCTATGTAATTGACGGTTGAGAAAAAAACAAGAAGAAAAGTTTGAACAAATAATGAATTAAAAATGCAATTAACTTCAAATGTTTTTTGAAATATTAATGAAAGAATTTCAAGTTATATTTAATTTGTAAATGAGATTTAAATTAATTTGGTTGTTTAACTTCTAGTGGCAAGTTCCCGCAACTCAAAAGGATAGAATGAAACAGAAAAAATATATTTTTAAATATTTTTAAAAAGGTTTTTAGTTGATATCAAAATCTTCAAACCCTTAGAAAATTAACTATTTTCAATGCATAGAGTTATTTACTTATATATGGTAACCTATAAAGTGTTCACAATAATTTTTTTACGAACCATACTTATATCAAAGTAATCTAGTTCTATTGGTAAAGAGCATGTATCTCATTCTAACCTCTGTCAATGTCTAACAATCTCGAGAAGTTTTTTATTTAACAGAATTTGATAAATAGCTTGTCTACCATTGTTTTCGATATTTTTTTATCAGTTATAAGATAAGTAGTTAGTTTTTTGGTAAAATACAACTGTATATTCCGTAGTTACCTTGTTAAGCACGGAACTAGAAGAATGAATTAAACTTATCACAAACTGTAAGTGGATTGAATGGTCATGTTGAAACTATTGATTGATGACTGGGTTAGCTTTTAAGAACCATTGACTCAAATTTTAAAAGTTAAGTGTGTGTATTTACTTTAAATTAGCCACATATTTACTTTTCAAATTTAATACCATTAACATATGTCCTTTGCTGGGGATACCAATTTTACAAATTTTTCGTGAAGTTCCCCAATATCCGTATTACTATTAGCCATAGCCTATGATATAATTTATTGATTTAATTTGTTTAAAACAACTCTGATAAAAATATTGTGCATGTACATGTATTGTTCTTTGTGATAAACAATCAGTTTATGTAAGCAAATTATTTATAAGATATCACATGCACCAAATACAATTATTTTGTTGAATTGTAAAGTTTATTTTGCGTGACTCAGTACCAGTCTAGGCAACAGGGGGGTAAAATGGACCTCTTGTGAATTACTTATTTTAGGGGTAAGTTGCATGTTTGATTAATTTGTAATGGGATATTTTGGAAACAGTTCAATCATTATGTGACTTTACGTTATAAGCTATGACATTTGGCAAGGGAAATATACCGTATTATAATCTTTGTCATCAGATTCCGTGCAAAACAAGAAGTACTTTATAAATAATTTTCCACTAACTGGATAAAAATTGATGGTTATCCTATCTCTGAAAAACATTTGTCTAGAATTAAAAATTTTGTCTCAAACTTATACAAGTTATGACTTAGATGGAGAGTTGTCTCATTGGCATTCATACCACATCTTCTTGTATCTAATTATGTTAAACTAGTTTATATGAATGGGCGCTGTCCCCTTGACAATAACCAATATCTGTTTTAATGCTTTTTGTAAACAAAAAGATTATATTTATAGTTGAAGTGTCAATAATAATTTAAACTTTTTAAGAATTATTTTTTTACAATTTCATTATCTTTCCTAGCAATTGTCTTTGTCAAAAATTTATTAGGTGTTTTTCATTTAAGAAGTCATATGTCAAACCACAAATATTTTTTCTTTTTTTGTAGTCCTACAAATAGAAGATTTTCTATGTTTAACTTCATTATTGTGTAACCAAATCATAGAGAATATAATAGTCAGTTAATAATTTGTGTATATGTTCTAATGCAGGAAAAATTGCCTTTTAAGACATTGAATAAATATGTTTACAGTTGAATAATAAAGTTAGATCATATCTTATTCCAGACATTTTAATACATACATACTAAAATTAAAGTCTCTAATAATATTTTGAAATAATATTGACCATTTTTTCAATATTTGAAAATTTCTTTAAAATTATAATCAGTTATTTATTGATAATATTGAAATGGTAAAAGTGTTATATTGAACAGTGACATTGGGTTTTACTTTTAAAGGAATATTTGTTCAAAGTGTTGGTAATCCTGTTGGATTAAGTCTATATTGCAAGCTTAGCTCTTAAACTATTTATTTTACGGCAATGAATTGTTACCTCTAAATTATAAATTTCATATTAATGATTAGTTACAATATTAAAGGGTAACTCATTTCAATTGTATATTTTTACCTATATTGTAATAACATTGGTCGACCGACCAATTAAATGTCCAGGCGGCAAATTTATCTAGCATGTTTTAACAAGCTTTGAAATTGTATATAACGATTGTCAGATAATATATTAGACAAGTGGTTGTGTGTGTATTACACCTTCATGAGTTGACAACCTGTGACAAGATTGTGGCAATAATACAAGCAATATTAGGTTTGTCTAGTTTGGATGTGTGCACTCTTTACCTTATCCTTCACCAATTCTGTAGAAAGGATAAAAGTCTAATTTTATTTTGAAACTATGGAGGACTCTAAGGTAGAAAGTTTATGATTGGTGTTTGATTTGCTCATTCAATGCACAATTTCCTCCTTGTTCTGTGTTCACCTTTTTTCTCTGCACATTTCCTCATCAATTCTCTGCTTGACTGCACTTTGCTATTTAATTCTTTTCTCCTCCTGCCTGAATTTGCTGTGTGATGAACTTATGCACCTTTTTCACCTCCATCACTAAAGATGTCTCCATTGATTTGACTTGCTAATTTTTCACTTGATGTCTATTTGAGCTTCAATTATGTTGGAGTATTTAAATAGCTGATTGAAATTGAAGAAGATGAAAGCTTCAAAAAGCTATATTATGGGGTGTTTATTTAATTGTCGTCAAATTTGTATAGTTAATTGAAATGTCTTTATTGTTGTTAGATGTATGTGTAGTTTGAAAGCAATTTTATTGTACAGTTTAACATGGGATTGTTGAATTTTTTATTTGAAATTATATGGATGCTGTTGAAATCTATATTGTCCCAGTTCATTTATGATGCATGATGTGTGATTAAACTTTGTAGTAAAATATACTTATATAAACAATTTAAACATTTTGTGCAAGATTAGAAAAAATGTAGAGAATGATTGTAATTACAAAAATAGGGCTTAATATTGATTGAAATAAAGATTAAGTTTCAATGTATATTTCTAATTAAAGTAATGACATTGGCCTTAAAAAATTGTAGTTGATACAAATAAGTATATGGAATGCGTTCAGATTTAAGTGTAAAACTTTTAAGTGTACAATAGGCCATTTGAAATTATGACAGATGACAGAAAAAGAACATTCAAAAATGTTTTGTATAAATACTAATTAAATGATTAATTTTGTGAAATTTGATATTTAACAATTATAGAAACCCTTCAGAGAATTTTCTCTCAAAAATTCAATAAAGGCTATCAAAAATTTAATTAAGCAATTAAGAATAGTTATTTTAAGTGTTTTCAATATAGACATTTTGTTGTGTCTGCAAAATTTTAATCAAGTTAAATATAAAAATGCAATAAATCCGGATTTGGAAACTTTTCAAGAGGAGTTTTCAAATACAATACATAAGTATCGTGTACTCTAGTGTAAGCATAAACGGGACCAGAATATTACCAAATCCAAATACGGGAGATAATAAAAATGATTTATGTCGAATAATAGTAATATATTAAATTTCTAACAGTTCCTTGTGGTATAGATATTTACGGTTCTTCACATTTAAAGAGAACTACTGGCACATAAGGTTGATCACACATGCCATGAACAATAGATTACAAAGCTTTAATTATATCAGGAGAGATTTGAATCACGTGTACAAATTTCTGGTTTTCAATCAGTTTTCAACACCTATTGTTGTTTAGTAATCTTAGTCAATGTATAATAATCTGTCCATACCAGTATTACATATAGCAGAAAATTGTTATGTAACCTATTTTTGCTTTTATGAAATCATATATTTGCTTGACACTTGAAAAGCATTACTCTAAGCATTTATGCTTTTGTTCATTGCATTGTATTCAAATTGTAACTCATGAAATGCTTGTACATTGAAATTAACTTTTTAAAGATAGGTATAAGGAAGTATATATGTCTTATTTTGTTCCATTGTACATTGTACATCTAGAAATTTACGTTAAAATGTTTGAATTATTTGAAACTACTGCATCTTGTCATGTTCGGACCTTCATAGCTTTACAATTTTGCTCATTGTTGAAGGCTGTACAGTGCCTTATATTTGTATTCATCCTTGTCCTTTAGTCTTTAATTGAAAGTAGCCATTTGAACTCTGATTTAACATAATGAAAATAAAATCGAGAATATGTAAGTTTTCATGTTCAAACTTTAATTAAGTATGCAGTCAATTTTATTTTTATTAAATTATGTTAGTAACAAACTAAAAGGTTGTCTTGTTAAACTATATGTTTAAAAGATGATTTTACAGCTCATGAATATTACTATTCATATTCATGGAATCCTTGTAAAGTTTAAACTTTGACAATATATTGTTCCTCATCTGTCTAGCTATTTTCATCTCTGAACTACAAAAAAATGACAGATGAATATAATTTTTTTTTGTGAAATCAGTAGTTGTTTGCTTAATTTGTTCAGTTCCAAGGATTCTGTACTTTCATATCACCACAGGCCGACCATATCTTATGATTGGTATTTTATGACCAATAATTGAGTTTGTTTATGCTTATTAGGAGTTGATTGGTCAATAAAACACATTTATATCTACCGATATCTATCCTTATTTACCTGACTTATCAATATTGATGATAAGTCGTCCTTCAAAGACTGGTCAAGTGGCCAGTGTTGATTTAGAACGGTGGACATGTTTAGAGTTCTTACATTAAAGCTTGGATTGTCAACAGATTTTCATACTTAAGGTTACAAAGTATACAAGTTATTGTCACCTTAGGAT
Organism: Mytilus galloprovincialis; assembly: GCA_037788925.1. Taxonomy (NCBI): domain Eukaryota; kingdom Metazoa; phylum Mollusca; class Bivalvia; order Mytilida; family Mytilidae; genus Mytilus; species Mytilus galloprovincialis. The sequence continues at coordinate 42,754,152 of CM075342.1, read as the reverse complement.
TTTTAGAGGATTATTATGAAATATATGTATACATATTTCTCTGCTTTGAAATTCTTGATTAAAATTTGACGAGATGATCTTTGAAAAGAAGTGAATAAAATAATGAAATGATATGCTTTTGTGAATAGAAAAATCCTTGCTGTTTTAAATACTCTATTTGTTTTTTCAGTCTACATTTGAAGAGTTTTTTTCTCTGAGATTCATCGACTTATTTGACTTGATTTATTTTTTGATTGAAAAATTAGTTGTGCCAACCCAATGATACAATACAATGATAAATGATATTGTTATATGATAAATTGAATGCTTCACAAATAATATGCTAATTTCACTTAAGGTTCACAATTATGTGCATTTTGCAATATAATTCAGATTAGTAGAGCACTTTCCCTTGTCAGTTCACATATTAATAAGAAATCAAGCTTAACATGTTTTAAGGACCTTGATGCATCTAATAAGATTGGTTACGTCCAGATGCTTATATATATACAGTGTAACCTGCCTTATCCGATAACAGAGTATTCCAACATCCTGCTTTTACCAACATATTGTCATGGTCCCAAAATATGCCTTTCCTTGCAGAAAAAACTTGAGTGTTCCGTCAACCTGTTTCATTAAATGTTTTGCTGGACCCCAGTGTTTCTAATAACACAGGTTACACTGTATATTCTTCTACATTATTTTTCCCTCTTTGAACTGGACCTGCCCTAACAAGTTTCTGATATATCTTCCAAGTGTTACATACTCTAGCTAATAAAAACACTTATTGTCTTTATACAAATACTATTGACAGTTTCATTCTTACAACATTCCTAGTAACCTAGTGCGGTTTTGTAGTACCGTAGAAATCTACGGACTTAGCCCATCAAACCTGACAGGTTCGGATCTACTTATGGATATAATAGAATTTCATTGATTTAATACAAACTTTGACCAGGAGATGATGTTATGAATTTCTTTTGGCAATTGAATTAAAGGATAAACATATGCATTAGAGTTGACATTGAAATGTTATTTATCAAAGTATGGATTGAGGCTTGCAGACTTTTTCTCTTTATTTCAGTTGTATCTAAATTTGGAAAAAAGAGATTTCAAATGCCAAACAATTTGTTTCTGTAAAAATTAAAGCCTTAAAAATGTGAATTGACTGAATTTTTTACGATAATGTAGTTGAAAGCAAACCCAGGCCTAGATAAGTAACAGCATATACTATGTGTAGTAGGTGTAATCATGTTTCCTAGATGCAAATGTACAACTTCATTGATAACTTTATGATTCACCTGGTATTTGGACCAAAGAGGGAAATTCCAGGGTTTTAAAAAAATTACCATCCTTAAAGTACATAGTATATGTAAGAAGTGTTTGTAATACCATGGGATATTCCAATGTTTTTTCTCTCAAAATATATCTTCATTTTGTAGTCTTTTGTGAGAATAATGCACTAATGCATGGGTTTTCATACGTGTTTGGTTTATAAAGTTAATGGTATATTGCCAATGAAACTTACTATTGAGAAACCATAAGACATTGTATATTTTTACTGTGTAAAAAGCAGTGGTCCATCACCTATTTAGTGTATATTTTTAAGGTGCAGCTCATTAAAAAAGAAGCATATTTTCGATGCATCATTTTTGGTTCTTTCTGTTTACTCCCTGGCATAGTGCCAATCATTTATTTGTTTTAAAACATTTCATTTTAATATTCATCAAACCAAAGACATGATTTACAATTATGTACCTTTAGAATAGATATATCATATACTTTAATCTGGTGAAAATTGTTACACAATAGACACTTGTATGTCATTTTCCAGGCAACCCTCAAGTGTCCTTAGATTCTCTCTTACAATAAATAAGTGTGAAGGGTTGGTAATCAGGTACACCTTTGTTAAGTTATTGGCAGGTAAATATGGTGAAATACAGAATTTTCACATCTTTAGTTCTTTTAAGGTCATGATGACTTTCAATTCTTAAAAAAAAGGATTAGATGAGGACATACAATGTTTATCATGTCTATAGTTTAATACTCAGATATGTTATAGTAAGAATTATATAGTTGTAGGGGAGAAACTTTATTTTTTTACTTCTTGGTTGCTTTAAATAACTTTAGTCCATATAGCATTCACATTTATAGATACGTTTTTGCTGGGTTTGAAGTTATTTTTATGTTATGTAGAGGTAATTTCTCGCTTTTTTTCTTCAGTGGAATATTTTTAAGGCATTGTGTTATGTAAAAGAAATACCTCCTCTGTTAAATCGATGTTATAGCCTAGTCAACAATCTCTTCATATTTCAAAATCATAGTCACAAGAACAAATGAAAAGTGGTATTTACCAACAATATTCCTCGAGGGTAAATATAAAATCAAGGCTTCACCATGTGCAAAAAGCAAGTACATCCTTTTAACCTAACAGGCTAATTTTTGAAAGGAGTCTTTTTTACCATTTGTTTTGCATCATGATAACTTTTCATAAATCATTGTTTTTACTTAGAATGGGTGTCAGACATGTAATTGACATATTTACATTTTAAATGAATGTAAATTGACCATACAGTTTCAAAGGAATTAATACATTCATATCAATTGATAAATAAGTGCCAATTTTAACATTGTCAACAGCTCTTTAATATTTGATATAAGCATCAAATTTCGTGACAATTTTATTTAACATTTGACAACATCAAAGATGTACTATTTAGATACTACAACCATAATAATGGGGGATACGGACCTATTGATAGCTTCTTGTTGATAATTGGTTTTATACCCCCAATGATAAAACAATTGAAGAATATAGGTTATCATACCTGTGCGTACCTGAGAAATCTCACCTGTTCGCTTCATTAAGGTGACTGTCCTGGGAGTTTGTAACAATACCCGATGCTGCATGTTCTAAGGAAAGTTTAAAAAGTTGTCAATACTGAAGTTCACGATATATAGACCTGAAATTTATTGAATAGTAAATACAAGGTTCTGATAAGAAAAGGTCATGCATGTTCGCAAATGGATTTCAATTGTGAATTTGATAGATTAAAGGATTAAGGTTTATCAGGAATTTAGTTCTTGAGAATAAATTTTGGTGTGGGAATTTTTCTTCCGTCTGGGAATATGGATGCCAATGATACAACAGACACTCAGGACTTACTGAGCGAGAGTGATACAAGTGAGGCACCAAGAGTTGGCTTTGTCAAAAATAAAGTACAAGCAGTTAGTATTTATATGTTATGTGATTTATATACTTAATGTGTATAATTGTCTGAACTTATTTAGAATTGTTGAAAACTTGCTGACTATGCATTTATTGTAATACTTAGTTTTGGTCTGTTGCACATTTATATATGCAGGATTTGTCTGCCATATTTATTGGTAGTCTTATTATTAAGTTGTTATACAACATGCAATATAAAAATGACTTTGGAAGAAGAGCTGCTTGTGAATTATTGTATACATGTATTTTTATATAATTTCTTCTTATATAGTCTTGTGTTTAGAAAATTATAAAAAATAAAAAAAAGTTGAAAGGAAAAATGTTATATAAAGGATATATTCTAAATAATTTTAATACTTTTTATTTTTATTTTGTCAATTTTATTTATGCTTAAACTGGTACATTTAAAAAAAATGTATTTCGCCAATTAATTAAAAAAAAATTAGGCTGGGTGGGGGAGGGATTAGTTGCAATAATTCAAAGAATCTTAAAAAGTTTTAATCCAGAAGTAAATTGCTATTGAATCTATCCCCTGTGGTTTGGTACATGTAGTCCTACTAATTGATTAGTCTTGATAATTTCTCAGTGCCTGCCATTTGTAAAGTATACATGCTTAATCTTGACCAAATGACAGTAATTATATTTATAACAAATAACTTTTACTTAATGACTGCCAAAATTTAACAAATTTTCTCTCAATAAATGACCCATTCTTTATTAGATTTTTTAAGTTGACACCTGTAGTTCAGATCATTTGGAGATTTATTTTTGAGACATTTCACAGTTACAATGGCTTTTTGAGCTTTATTAATTATTGATTGGTGACATAGTTTTAAAGTAAGTAGTTTTTCAACAGGAATCGATACTACCCATGCTAGTAGTTGCCCAGTCACACAAGGCAAATAAGAATTGTTCTTTTCTGGTCTGTCAGGTGTTAAACTTATACGTCAGGAAACTCAATTCAAATTTTTGATTTTTCTATATTTGATTTTCGCTAAGCCTTAATATATGTGATTTAAGCTGATTGATTAAATTTTACAGAGCTGGTGAAAGTATATTGTAATAAATTATAAAATCAGGTATCATAGGTGAAAATTAGTACATTTCTAAAATATTATGCTTTGAAAATACTCTAAATATCTGTTTTGTTATGTGTAGTCCGTTGCTGCACAATTGATGTATGTTTACTAGTATACTGCATAGTTTAAAAAAAAAATTATAAAGGAGAATTGTTACCTTTTTGGTCTGTCAGGTGTTAAGTTTAAACATCAGTAGTCCCCATTCATATCTGTGATTTTTTTATATTTTGATTTTTGCTTAGCCTTTATTATATGTGATATGAGCTGTTTGATTAAATTTTTACAGGGCTGGTGAAGTATATAGTAATAAATTATAGAATCAGGAATCATGGTTAAAAATTAGTACATTTCTCTGCCATAACTCTTCAGACATGGATTTATAAAAATCAAAGTTGTATTTTCCATTTAAAAAATGTCTTAATTGGATTGTTTTACAAAAAGATTAAATATTCTACTTGTTTGCATTTGTTTGTAATTTAGAAGTTTACTATTGTTTACATATCTAAGATATAGTTACATGTCATAAATGAACAAATATAAGAGAATTCCATTCTTCATTAGGATTTATAACAATTGTTCAGACATGCAGGATGACCAAGTAGAATTTTATAATCAAATATCAAATGCCATTTTTTAAATAAAGGGGAAGCTAGATTTTAATTTTTTGTATGTTTCAATGGTTTTTAAGAGTAATGGGTATAACTTACTATTTATGGTTTGAAAAATGGAGTTGAAGAATGTATTTATGTGTAATTTTGATCATTGATGTATAAAGCAGAAAATGTATAAGAACATTCTGTCTTTTCTATTGAGTTTTATGAGTCTTAAATAGAGCTAGCTATTGTTTTTTATGACCCACCTACGATAGTAGAGGGGCATTATGTTTTCTGGTCTGTGTGTCCGTTCGTCCGTCTGTCCATCCGTCCGTTCGTTCGTCCGTCTGTCCCGCTTCTGGTTAAAGTTTTTGGTCAAGGTAGTTTTTGATGAAGTTGAAGTCCAATCAACTTGAAACTTAGTATACATGTGCCCTATGATATGATCTTTCTAATTTAAATGCCAAATTAGAGTTTTTACCCCAATTTTACGGTTCACTGAACTTAGAAATTGATAGTGCAAATTTCAGGTTAAAGTTTTTGGTCAAGGTAGTTTTTGATAAAGTAGAAGTCCAATCAACTTGAAACTTAGTATACATGTTCCCTTTGATAAGATCATTCTAATTTTAATGCCAAATTAGAGAATTTATTCCAATTTCACGGTCCACTAAACATAGAAAATGATAGTGCGAGTGGGGCATCCGTGTACTGTGGACACATTCTTGTTTTGATAAATTTTTGCTTATATTTCATTTTTTGTGGTACCAAATACAAATGGGATTGTAAATAAATTATGTGGAGTTGCTTTTAAGGTTATATATCCTGCCCCTCCTTTATTCTGACATTCATTGTTTAGCTGTCTATGTAATACAGTAATCTTGGATTACTAACCTCATAGAATTAATTTATGCTTTAACTTTGATAATTACCATGTAACAAAACTATGCCCAATTTATAATTCATACTTTTAAATTGATTTTTGATTTGTTTCAGACCTGAGAAACATAAGTATGTTAATTGATTTTCAACAGTTTTGTAAGGGGTTTTAATTCTTTAATCCTTACATGAAGTATAGAACATGGGTATTTTTATTAAAGAATATTTCTTTGTAGTGGCTATGTAAACTTCTTTTAGTTTGCAAAGTCGTCAGTCAAATATTTTTGATAAGGTTTTGTTCCTAGTACTTAATAATTTTTTAAATATTTAAAATGTTTATATGGTTTGTCACATATGTTTGTATAAACAATGCAAGATAACCGTTATTACACGGCCCTTATTACAGTCATTTACAAAATTCCTTTATAACTTTAAAACAGTTTATAAAACAAAATTGTTTAAAAATGCAATATATATGAACCGCTGAGTTGAATACGGTTTGAGTTATGAGCTATCATGAAATTCCCATGTTAAGATGGAATTTAAAGATAATCCCAGACTGTGCCTGACAGTATCAGGTCTAAAGTAAACTTTACATTGAACAACAGACAAAATTAATTCCCAAATACATATATATAAATGAACTGAGTTGTCATTTTAAACTGACAGGGGAGGTAACTCATGTGGTTAGAGAATTTTGTAAGTGTTTGATTCATTCTTTTGTTGTATCGTTTAGTATATTTTGTATGATTTTGTCTGATATTCAACACCATGATAAAATAAGAATTAAGAAAATTTGGTCTATAAATAACAGGGGTAGGGGATAATTTTAGTTAAATCAAAGACATTGATGTTGTGATTTTCAATATTGCACATGGCAGTTGTGATTGACTTCAATCTTGATTGTCTCAGATTGACAGTTTTCCTAACTAAAGTTGGTGGATCTCAGAGCACTCAAGTTCCTCCAAGAAAACTGGCTGCCATGAAATAGCACAATAGTTCTGAAAGTTCCTTTAATCACCAATCAATCAATCAATCAATAAGTTACATCAGGAATGATACTTGTTTCATCTTGTTAGGCTTGACACTTGGAAGCTAGTAGTTTTGTACATTGTTTTCCAAAATTTTAACTGAATATAAAGGATTTTATTATAAGTATTTGTCAAAGGGGATATTTTTCATTTCTTTCTTTTCAAATGTTTTTTTTAATAGATTATCAAGGGTAATCATGAATTTGAAGATAGGAAGATCATAGGAGTTTTCTGAATGAAAGACCTGGTTGTCAAGCATTAGTTTGATGTAGCTTATTCAGCTTCACCTGAATGCTTGATCAAGCAAGCAGCAAAACTAAGTAAAATCAATGAAAACAATTAAAAACATCCTTTTTAACCCAAGATTGTCAGTTAATGTGTTTGTCAGTAATTTGTGATCAATTAAAGGAAAGGCTTAATTCCTTACCAGTGAATGATTAGAATATACTAATGAAATCAATACATAGTTAGTGAACTCTGCAAGTTTTTACAGGTTCTAAAGGGTCAGGGTGTGAATTTTTTATATGAAATATGATATGGTAAATAATAGGTCTGACAATAAATTTTAAGGTAAAGTTTAATATTTTCATATTTGATTATTTTTTTATGTATTTTAATTTTGAATAATTTGAAATAGTAGACCAAGTTAGGTTCTCTAAACTGCATTTATACTTCCTTGTTCAATATGTATATATGGTATAAAATTTCTAGTACTTGAGATTTCTTGAAAAGAAGTTTTAATCAAGTAGGGACATAATTATTATTGAATCCTGCAACATTAAAAGCTTTTTATTTTTTATTTAGATGATAAAATTGGAAGCAAGAAACAAAATAAATTAAACAATGAAAGCTGTTAGTGGTTATATATTAACTAGAATAATATTTGGGCTATTTATTGTTTACTGAAACTTTATAATATCAAAAGAAATATAAGTTTTCATGAGGTTTGCTTGACTGATTTGGCAGTTAATTGAAAAAGAACAGCAACAAAAATTCCATACTTTGTACGTAGGCTGACCTTTTCAGTAGATTTGAAAGAATATTCAATATACAGGGAAAACCTCAGAATAATGTAAATTTCATGTATACAATTTTAATATTTTTTGTGGGTTGAAGATGAAAAATCATGGCAGCCATGTAGTTTAAAAGAGAACGTTTTTTTCATAGTTTGTAAAAAATAACAGAATTGGCTCTATAACATCTTTTAAAGATATAACCTCTTATCCAAACCAGGAATGAATAATATATTGAGATTTTTGGCACCTCTTAATCATCCAACAAGTTCTTATTACAATATGCAATATTTGATCTTGTTTTGGTCTTTGCAAACAATGCAATGCTTGAAATCTGTCATCAACCCATTTTGGCTGTTCACAGGCATATGTAAGGTTAAATTTGGAAGAAAAGTTTCTTGAGAAAATTTTGTTAAAGTTTATCGATCAGAAAATCTAGCTGGGTTTATTTCATCATTTTCAACACTTTACCAATTGTACGAATTTAAATTGGTTATGATTTGCTGATTAAGACTTATGTGCCCCACCGACTTTGTGTATTGAATTTGCTTATTGATCGAGTTTAATAACTCTTCTGATTTGATTAGTAACGCCTTTTGAATATCCATTGTTCGTTTGATTTAAATCTTTTGTTTGCGTAATTGTTCAGGTTTGCCTGCAAAGTTTATTGTAATTAAAGTTACCGGTATAGCTAAACATTACTTTCGTTTCTTGGAGGTCAAAATTTTAACAATTAATTGGATTCAAGACAAAAGCAATAGCCAAACTAAGGTATGCTTAAAAGATCAGCTATATATGGTGGATATATTTACTTACAGTAGTGCTAAAGTTATTACTTTTTTATTTCGCCTATTTTTCTTGTTAATTATTGAGTAAGAGGATTTTGAAGAAATCATTTTATACTAATCTTTAAAAGATCCTACTAATAACTCAGTTTCAATTTTTTGCATGTGAAAATTTTTGACACAGCTTTCTTTTGTTGACTTATAGGTCAAATGCATTGAATGCATTTAGGACAAATGTACTTGGCATTCTGAACTGAAATATTATGCTTTAAAAATGTCCATGTTATGTAAAATACATAAAAAGACTTGTGTTGAATGTTTGTAAGCAATTTTATACCATAGAAACTGCATTGTTCAGAATTTATTAATTATCGTAAAAATCAAAAATAATGTATTAAGCATTGACTAAGTAATTTATGAAACATGATATAGTGTAGCTTCCCTTTACTTATGTATGTTCAAAATGAAACAAAAAACTATTGCATGTTTACAAGGGGTATTTTGTGTATGTATGTGTTATTGTTGTGTTAGAGAAAGAAGTTATTGTTTTGTAACACAGACTCAAACTTGCTTAGGGTATCATTTGAAGTGAGCATTTCATTAGGTTGGTAAAAAATGGAGGACAGTGAAACCAACATGGAGACTTCTTCTTCATCTTTCTATTACAAAAGATCTATAATGGTAGGGCTATTGCTATTGTTTACTTTTAGATCTTTGATAATAATGCTATCGGTATATTTTTTAGTTGTGAATGTATCATAGATATAAAATATAAAATGTGTTAAGATATGCTTATATTATATTATTTTGACTACTTTTTATTTATTAACAAATGTATAAAACTTTTGTGTATTGGCATGTTATTGTAATTTCTATTGCATTTTAAGTCAATTTGAAGCTGGTTTGAACAAATGGTAAAAGGGATTCAAAATATTACTTTTATCATCTTAATATTTTGGTACTTACATGTATTTCAAAGTATGAATGTAAACTATTACAACAAAATACTGGGAGTTCATTGTATATTGTGTTAATGAAATCATTGACAGCAGCTATGTGTTACAAAAATCCACGAAATACTGTATAATTAAAATTCATGTACAATTATATCTATCAATAAAGAACAAAGCTTTTCAAAAGAATGTTTTTATGTCATTCCAGCTTGAACAGAACTTGAAGGGAGAAGGCGACTACGGTGAAACACCATCTAAAAATCTTGTCCAGCAGAACATCGAGTTACGGAGGAAACTAGAGGAGGAACATCAAAGTTATAAACGTAAACTCCAGGCATACCAAGACGGACAACAGAGACAAGCTCAACTTGTACAGAAACTTCAAGCCAAGGTAGGAGCTAGGTCTTCATAGATACAGTTAGAGCCAAAAGTTTACCAATAAACTGTTAATAGGCCAGGTCTTAGTATGATTGCCCAAATTTAGTAACAAATTGACCCACAATGGATATTTTTTGTCTGAAAATTATTTCCTATATAATTCTGATTGCAATCAACAATGGACACGTTTACTTTACATCTTATGGTAGTACTTAAGATATTTCAAATGTACCATCTGTAAAGGGAGATAATTTGTTAAATATTGATAGATCCACAAACAAAGAATTCTTTTCAAGAAAAACTATAAAAGATCAATCAGCGTCAATATTTTTTTTTGTACAAAAGTAATAAAAAAGAAAATGAAATTTTGAATTGGTATTATCTCCCTATTATTTTGTTTTTCTCAGATTACTGAGCGTCGACCACAGGTGAAATTTTCCTGATATTTTCTTTCATTTTATATCAACATATTATACAATATACATTCTTATCCATAGAAGTTGCTGCACCTCAAGGAATAGCATAGCTATTAGCAAATATATGCCATCAAATATTCACAGTTTCTTTGCTTTAGAATTTTAAAATGTTTTAATTATATGATGTTTTTAGATGATAAATGATTTTTTATTTCAAAATTCATGAACTACTTAAATGAACAAATTGCTGACCTTAAATGTCCTTGACATTAAATTGGATATTTTTGAAAAAAAAATGTATTCAGCCATTTGGTATGGTATTTACTGAAAAGTTCTGAATTAGGAAACAGAAGAAAACAGAACTGTTTATAAAGATTTTTTTTACTGTTCACCTTATTTTCTACAGCTATCATGTATTTTTTTTAACCAATGCTTGTAAAACATTACCAGGTTCAAAACTTTATATCTTGGAAAAAACCTGAATATTTAGTATTTCTGAATGTTTTGTTAACCAGTTCAATAGTACACATGTTATACAATTGTTAGAATACATCCAATATGAATGAAGTTTATGTAACAAATTCATAATTTTTTGATAAATTGTATTTTAATAGGGTTTCCTTAGTGTAGTTTTTACATTGGCTTTTGAATATAATCAAGTTTGTATGAAAATTTGTATTTAATTTGACATAGATAGTGCATTTTTCTCAGAGTATCCTTCAAAAGGAAATTGCTAATTATCATTTTAAATAGATTTTTATGCAAGGATTCAAAATAAGTAAAATACATAGCAATTTAAATAGTATTGAAAAGTACACAATTCTTTGAATTCAAATGTATAACATGCACAAGCTATTGTTGTGCAAAACTGCCTTAGTATTGTGTTAAATTTAAATTCATGAATATGACTTCAAAAAGTACTTGTTAAGAATGGACTAGGTTTGGTTCTAAAGACACATACTAATGCAAGTAGACAATGTTATTTCTTTATCTGTAATTCAGGTTTTTTTTAGTTTTGAGTCTTGATAGCTTACAGTCTGCTGAGTTTGAAAAAATTGAATTGAATTTATACCATATGGAAAGGCTATTAACCATTTATTCTCAAGTTTCAGAGCCAGTTAGCTGCAGTTTAATATTTACAGATTTAATTTTTCAGCTTTTACAATACAAGAAAAAATGTACTGATTATGAAACAAAGATACACTCACAGTCAATTTCGCAGGTAATTAGAGAATATTAACCAATCATATTATTCATGTTTAGGTTCTGCAGTACAAGAAAAAGTGTGAGGAAATCGAGGTAGATAACTCCGATATAAAATCCCGCTATGATCATTTGAAGTCGGTAAGCTAGTTGCGTGGAAGGAGTGTTTAATTAGGTGGCTGGCTTTTCCACTTAGATGTTACTTGAACAATTTCAGAAATTCTTAAAACTTTCAGCCATGAAATCCTCTGTCTTAGCACAACCCATCAATTGGTTTGTGAAAGAAATCGCGATTTTCTGACAAAGTTTTAAAAATTTCCTGTCTTTGTTCAAGCAGCAATTTTATTGATGAGATTGTGTTTCCTGTTTTTATTTTTTTTTGTTTTTTTTTGTTCGATAAACAATAGATATTGTATAATATTTGGAACTTTGACTACATGTGAAAAAAGGAATAACTATCTCATCAATATAACTAGGTTTTAGACAACCAATAACTTGTGTGTATCTGAAGTACTGCTTAAACTGGAATCATTATAGTTCAGCAGTAAAAAGATGAAAGTTAAGCAGTAAATGGATTCAAAACAAGCCATTGGTTGAGAGACTCTGCACTTTTTGGGCATGTTGTACTGATCCTGTTTGATATGAATTATTAGGTTCTACAGTATAAACGCAAATGTGGTGACCTTCAGAATGCAAATAGTAGTATTAAATCAAATTCAACCGTGAGTAATTTTTGCACAGAAGTCCATCTTATTGTTGTTGCAAGAAACTCGAGTAAATATTGGTATTGTTTGTTTTTAATTTTATTTTTGTATTCCGCTCTGTGTAGCAATTTTATTTTTTTTTAATTGCATAAGTCAATCATTTTAAAGGGAGTACATGTTTCAGTAATTAGAACGCATTTTCCAAAACATCTTGTCTTGAATATGTTACAAAACTTTCAACATTTATAATTGTCCCAAAATTATATTATTTACAGTTATCAATAAACAGAGAAACAAATTGAAATAACCTCACAAACTTTCATCTAAACCCTTCATAGATTTTATTGCACTATCATATAATGGAAAATTAACAGAATCATGATAGTTTACAGCACGTTTTTGCAAAATTTCAAATTCTTCAAACTCTATGCATAACTGAATGAAATGAAATTGAATAAGTCCACAAGCACTTAACTTTAACCAAAAACTACCATAAATCATTCATTGGTCTGTGTTTTAAGGTAAGGTTTGCGTACACAGGGAGATAACTCGAATTCAAATAATTGAAAAAAGGAGGGAATCGCCATTTTGAATTGCTTTGATTAACCAATGTTCAATAACTACAATATTATCGAAAATAAAACAACACCTACCTCAAAATCGCCGTTTGGATGTAATCTTATCAAAATTTGAATCGTACAAGTAACGTTATGACCTTCAGTTTGTTAGTTTTCACTTATATGACGTCACGTTTAGCCATAACGTCTTTGTGCAAAAACCATTCATGAAGTTTCGCGGAGTTTTATTTTATTGCATAAATTGTACATTTTTATGCCCCCGCCGTAGCTAAGGGGGCACTGAGTTATATCCTTGTCTGTTTGTACGTCGATGCGAATGTACGTATCATAGTGTACGTCCGTTTTTACAAAATTGGTTTCGATTCTCTAACTATACACTTGTAGTTTTCCTCAACCAACTGATATAAAACTTATGCACAATGCTTTTTGCCACAAAAACACAGAAAAAATTTGAATTTTGATGTCTTCACTTTTACAGATTTATAAGGGGTTGGACAGGGGACACCTTTCTCCATTCTTCCGTCCCCTTTCTCTTGTCTCCCGACATAAAACCTAAAAAACATATGTATGGGAAGCTCATTTCAATAGAAATCGGTCTAATATCTTGTGTTTCTATGGCTTGTCCCCGTCATGTTCTTTCACAAGATAGAAGTGTTGTTTATTCTGCTTCAAGAACCCCGGTAACTTTTTCACTGACTGTTAAGCTGTCTCTTTTATTGAATTTGTAAGTCTGATGCACGCTGTCTCCGCATTTTTTTATACAGTATAAATACATATTATAGAAACGCAGGATTGAATGAAAAACGGCACATTTTTGTGACACTTTTAGTCAATTTAGTTTAAAAATTTACATAATGCGCCATGTGCTTTACTTATAGAGGATGCATATATATTTTCAGATATTTTTATTGCACAATTTTTACGAATGACAGAATGTTGAACTTGAACTTTTCAAATGTATAGTTTGTAAGGTTTGTCTGCAAATACGCACACACAACCCACACGTTTACATCATTCGAAATATATTTTATTTTATCAATCACTTTTACAACTGACGGAGTGTTCTAATAGTATTTTTTATGGATGCACTAAGACACAACTTTTGTATTATGTCGTCCTGAACATGCCTGAAGTATTTGCCACTGGACATTTTACAACCTATGCATATCAGTCAACTTTGAATCAGTTTATCTAAAAACAAGGATAGTAATATGTGTCTCTACACATGCACGGACTCACTATAAAATCCGGGAAATTGTTAGTTTTTTAGTCTTTCTCCCTTTATAAGAGATCATAATAAAGTAGTGACGACGCTCGGAGTATTTTTATGAGGTCGTTTTCTGAATTTTTCGTTTCTGTTCTCCAACTATAGTTTGCTTTTACCAAATGTTATAAAATTTAAACGTAATGCTAAATATAATGTTTCATGTTTATGTAAGAGGGGGAATCATCAGTGTCCCATGGACACATTACCCATTTATTCCAAGCTCTAACGTATTATTTCTTTTTGCAATGCATTATAATCGGAATTACATAACTGTGGTTGAAGAGTAACCACAATCAATTTTGATTTGACGGTCGCAAATTTCCGTTTTACTGTCTCCCCAACGCGTGGACAGTAAAACTGCATTTGCGAACATCAAATCGCCAATTGACGATGGGGATTCCTCAACTACAGTGCCGTTACTCCTGTGACCTTTATTGAACTGATTTTAATTTATTGAAATGTGGAAGATTTTCATATTACAGGTCTATAACTGCATTTCTTATTTTAAATATCAACAATACATATGCGGCTGGTCATTTGTATTCCGAGGCCATCGTCTGTTTCATCTTTCATCATGTATAGGAGCATGTAGTTTGTTTGTTTGGTCAAAGACCCCAAATCTGAACATCATGTGTAACAATTGGACAAATCATACCAGTAATCTATCTTTCTCCTGCGAGGCTTTCCCCCTGCTTAGTCATAAATATTTGTTAATGTCTAGATTTAAATGAATGGAATAAACACGGCTGCTGAAAATGACTTTACTAACGTCAAAACTGATGTCTTTTCATCCAATTGCTGCATACAAACAATTTACCAAACATGTGGCAATGAAGCAATTTTCATTATTTTTAATGGCAATTTGAATGCTTTTCTAAGATTTAAAATCTTACAGTTTGAAGCACTGAAAGAATATAAGTGTTTCCTTCAAAATCAGAGTCTTGTACATGTATTAATACACAAGTATGTCCAAAGTTAAACACCTCCCCTTCCGACTGATAGTTGTGGGCATACAAGTTAAGGGACGACATCAACAGTTTAATGTGGGATAAAAAATAAAAAAAACTTTATGCACAGTTTGTTCACTGACCCTCCCTCCCCCTCTTAACTTAATTTGGGAAAATTGATTAACCGATATGGATATTTGTAAAATCGATGTCAAATTAACAAAACTTGCAGCAACTTTTATCCCCCCAACCCCAAACTATTTGAATTAAGTTTTTATACGACCGCAAAAATTTTAATTTTTTGGTCGTATATTGCTATCACGTTGGCGTCGTCGTCTGCGTCGTCGTCTGCGTCTGCGTCGTCGTCGTCGTCGTCCGAATACTTTTAGTTTTCGCACTCTAACTTTAGTAAAAGTGAATAGAAATCAATGAAATTTTAACACAAGGTTTATGACCACAAAAGGAAGGTTGGGAATGATTTTGGGAGTTTTGGTCCCAACATTTTAGGAATTAGGGGCCAAAAAGGGCCCAAATAAGCATTTTCTTGGTTTTCGCACTATTACTTTAGTTTAAGTAAATAGAAATCTATGAAATTTTGACACAAGGTTTATGACCACAAAAGGAAGGTTGGGATTGATTTTGGGAGTTTTGGTTCCAACAGTTTAGGAATTAAGGACCAAAAAAGGGCCCAAATAAGCATTATTCTTGGTTTTCGCACAATAACTTTAGTATAAGTAAATAGAAATCAATGAAATTTAAACACAAGGTTTATGACCACAAAAGGAAGGTTGGGATTGATTTTTGGAGTTTAGGTCACAACAGTTTATGAATTAGGGGCCAAAAAGGGGCCCAAATAAGCATTATTTTTGGTTTTTGCACCATAACTTTAGTATAAGTAAATAGAAATCTATGAAATTTAAACACAAGGTTTATGACCATAAAAGGAAGGTTGGGTTTGATTTTGGGAGTTTTGGTCCCAACAGTTTAGGAATAAGGGGTCCAAAGGGTCCAAAATTGAACTTTGTGTGATTTCATCAAAAATTGAATAATTGGGGTTCTTTGATATGCCGAATCTAACTATGTATGTAGATTCTTAATTTTTGGTCCCGTTTTCAAATTGGTCTACATTAAGGTCCAAAGGGTCCAAAATTAAACTTAGTTTGATTTTAACAAAAATTGAATCCTTGGGGTTCTTTGATATGCTGAATTTAAAAATGTACTTAGATTTTTAATTATTGGCCTAGTTTTCAAGTTGGTCCAAATGGGGGTCCAAAATTAAACTTTGTTTGATTTCATCAACAATTGAATAAATGGGTTCTTTGATATGCCAAATCTAACTGTGTATGTAGATTCTTAATTTTTGGTCCAGTTTTCAAATTGGTCTACATTAAGGTCCAAAGGGTCCAAAATTAAACTAAGTTTGATTTTAACAAAAATTAAATTCTTGGGCTTATTTGATATGCTTTATCTAAATATGTACTTTGATTTTTGATTATGGGCCCAGTTTTCAAGTTGGTCCAAATCAGGATTCCATATCAAGTATTGTTCAATAGCAAGAAATTTTCAATTGCACAGTATTGCACAATAGCAAGAAATATCTAATTGCACAACATTGTGCAATAGCAATTAATTTTCAATTGGAGTTATCTTTCTTTGTATAGAATAGTAGTTAATAATATATGTTGGAAATTTGCCAGACATGACTATGATGTCATTTTCTATTTTTATTTGCCAATAACTTTATGTAAATAACTTCATTGGAAATTTGCCAATATAAAATGTTGCTGATGAAGCTTTTTTTCCTTATCTTATCTAAAATGTTTTTAGATAATGTATGTTGGACATTTGCCAGACATGACTGTGATGTCATTTTCTATTTTTATTTGCCAATAACTTTATGTAAATAACTTCATTGGAAATTTGCCAATATAAAATGTTGCTGATGAAGTTTTTTTTATTGTTTTATACAATAAACAATGTATATTCACTTTTACTACCAACCAATCTTTACCATTCAGTGATAACAAGCACTTTATTTTACATTTTAATATTTTATGATGTATTTAAAAGAGTAGTTATTGTTGCAAACTCCATTAGAAATTTAAATTGATATCAGTTTTGGAAAAAGGGAAACGGGGATGTGAAAAAAAAGGGGGGGGGGGTTAAATTTTTCTCATTTCAGATTTCATAAATAAAAAGAAAATTTCTTCAAACATTTTTTTGAGAGGATTAATATTCAACAGCATAGTGAATTGCTCAAAGGCAAAAAAAAACTTTTAAGTTCATTAGACCACATTCATTCTGTGTCAGAAACCTATGCTGTGTCTACTATTTAATTTTAGATTTAAAAAGTTTGAAGAAGAAATCTTTAATTGATTTGTAAAATCTTGACATTTGTTTTGTGTAAAAAAAACACCATGTAATGTCAAAAATTTGATCACAATCCAAATTCAGAGCTGTATCACGCTTGAATGTTTTGTCCATACTTGCCCCAACTGTTTAGGGTTCGACCTCTGCGGTCGTATAAAGCTGCGCCCTGCGGAGCACCTGGTTCATCCTACATTGATCTTTTGATGTCATCCCTAAGTTCATCACTGTTTTCTCTCTTTGATTATGGTCAATCCCAAAGTGTTAAAAGACAAAATGATTCTTTGTAAAAAGATGCTATTAAAGATGACTTTCTTATTTGCAGATGCAGATCAACAAAAAAAATATTTTTGTGTTTTACAGAAATGACAAGATGAACACATATAACGGCCATTTCCGTAAAAACGAGTTCGGGGACATACCAATTTTATAAGCTCATTATAATGCAAATAGTTAATTCCTTAAGTTCACAGTTTTTTACAAAAACGGTGGAACCGGAAAAGGGATATTTTTGGCTTTTTGTTGCCATGGCAACGGTTTTTTTTTAACCCAAAAATAAAAAAAATCTTGTTTTTAGGATTTTTTTAGGATATTTTTAATTAAAATTTATTATTAATGAATGGACCACAATTATTTATGCATGTTTTATTTAGTTTTATTTTTTTATAGTCACTCGCATACATTATTATTTCAGATAAATTCAAATACAATTTTCCCTAAAAAACGTCAAAAATCGGAATTTTGAGCTTTTCACCTGAAAAAAAGGGACGGGCGATGTTCGATTTTTCTTCATTAAATTATTGGGTACTCCTCCCTGAACAAAATGATGTATCATATTGGTATAATATCACTAAGAAAAAAATCCAGGTTTCATGCAAACCTTACCTTAATAAGTACCTTATTCACTTCATAAAATATACTTAAATGATGATATATGATTTGATAGGAACAGCAATATTAAATCCCAGTCAAATTTAATAATGGTTCTGGAGATGTTGACATGTTTTACAACTTTGATATAATATCTTCTTCACAAATTCAGTTGAATAATATCTTTAACACTAAGAAATTCAATGAATAGATTATATTTGCAATATAGGGTTACCTTCAATTAGTTGTAATAAAAGGAAAAATATAATTTTATCACTAAGAATGAAATAAAATTGGTAAACGTTTTCAAAAGTTCTTAATTTTATTCTGGATTCTTGATTTTAAAACACTTTTCAGAACCATTGCAAAACACTATTAAGCTAAAGAAATAAAGAAACAAAAACACAAACTTTATTTGGTACAACTCAATAACTGTTGAAAAAGTCTTAAGACATCGTTTGCTTTAGGTCTGTGTATATACTTGCATATAGTATAAAGAAAATGAGTCCTTGAAAAGCTATAAAAAAAAAAAGAGTTATTTAAAATCTTAGGAGGAGGAGAAGGAAGAGATAACAAAAAAGGGGTTGTCCAATACTTGCCACTAAATAACATGTTACTAAACTCTCACAAAATGCCTGTAGATCATTGTTGTGTCTGATCACTATGTGTTGTGTGTGTTTTCTTCAAAGATGACAAATTCAGGAAAAGAGATTTCATTATCGGAAAAAAGATTCAAATCTTATTTTTGTTTCCTGAATTTGTCATTTGTGAAGAGTTTGTTGTGTTTGCCTGTGTGTGTTGTCTGTTGTAATGTTGATGTAGATAGTTCTTGCTGTTGTGTATTGCATACATGTAAAATTTGTTTGTTACAGAAGGATAAAATATTTTAAATCTGTCTTAAATGCATTGCTTATATAAAAAAAGTTTGGTTGAGAAAATAAAAAAAAATAGCAAAATAAAGACAGTAACAACTATTCACTTAAAAAATTTACACTGAATATACAATTAAATTCCATTTACTTCTGACTCAATGATAAAAAAAAAAAGAGAAGAAAATCAGGATATTCTGATAACAACGATCTCGATGAAGCATACTTTCAGTTTACATTGTAGTAACTAAAAATTTTCTCCTTACAGTTACTGGTATTTAATCAATATGAAATAGTAAACATTTTATGGAGTTAAAATCAATTTTAAGTAATTTTCTTTTCATTAAACTTCAAATAATTAACTTGTTTACTCAGTATGAATTTTCTTTACATAACCAAATCAAGTTATGAGTTGATACATGTATGTATTTAATGACCCAGCTGAGGTTTTGTTCTCTACATAATAAGACATTATATAACGAAATACACAGTTTGTTTGTATTGAAATGTATACAATTGTTAGGTTTTTTCACTTCAAACGACATTGATTTTAAGTCATATCTTCATGTTAAGATTTATACACTCAGCTGCAGCTTGAGTCTACAATGTAAGAAAACAAATTATAGCCTTGAAATCATACATGTTTTAAATGAGATCAAAGAGCTTTAGGAAAGACACAAAATTTACTAGCTAGGGTTAGCTAGTATCTTGACAAAACTCTTTAAGTGTTGATACTCAGAAATTTATTAAAGAAATCAATGTAGTAATTCAAAATAAAAACTGTTGTGGACCTATTTGTATATATTCTTTATCTCAGTTGCAAATAAATCTATTTTTAAAGTGTTTTCAGGCCTTTTTCTCTTTAAAAAAAAAAGTAGTCTAGTTTTGGAACAGAATTTTGGGTTGTCTTGAATTTTAAAGATAAAAATAGGATGTGTTAATGAACAATTAGGAATTGGAAATTTTTATGTTGTGTCGTTGTTCTCCTCTTATATTTAATGCGTTTCCCTCAGTTTTAGTTTGTTACCCCAATTTTGTTTTTTGTCCATAGATTTACGAGTTTTAAACAGCGGTATACTACTGTTGCCTTTATTTAGGTTTTTTTTTTAGGGGGACAGGGGAGGAATTTATGATTAATTGAAAAAAGGAATTACTGCAAAATCAATAATACTGACATTTAGTAATTAGAAAAAATGAAATTGATGTGTTCTCATCGGGTTATTGCATCCTCAAATCTCAGCTGCTGAAAATGACAATCCTGAATTTCTTTCGGAAACTGCAAAAAAATGTACAGTAACATGATATATAAGGAATGAACTTTTGATGATAAAACATGAAAATTTATGTACATGTATCAGTTCCAGCATGATATTCAATGAATTTTAAAATACTACTAACTCACACCGTTAACAAGTTATATCTTGAATTAATTTGTATTTGATTTTATTTTGTGAAATTTTGTTTAAATGTTTATTAGGAACAAATTATTTAACTGAAATTATGAAATTTTAAAAGGAAAACATTTAATATTTTCATATCCCAACGTTTAAACAAATCTAATTAAACTTCATTTTCTTTTAAATGGTTTTTGGCCATTAAAAGCAAGTTCTTAATACAAGGTCAGGAGCCACGGACAATTCACATCGTCACATTCATTTCACAATAAAAGTCATTTTTGTTAATTTTGTTTACCAGTTTAAATAAATGTTTATTTTAATCCAATTTATCAATAACTTTGTTAGATTATTTATCCAATAAAATTGACTTAGCTTTTCATGACTCAAATTAATTCCGTTTATATGGAAATATTATTATTATTGTCACACTCAGCAGTGATGAATTTTATTGAGCTTCTAAATACAAAGGTGTTTTCTGTTATACCTATATGTTTTTAACTTTGATCCCATTAAAAGGAGATTTGTCATAAAGTCAAACATCATCACTTGATCGTCATTGAAAGGCACCTTTAGCAATCACTTAATGCATCATTTCACGATATGATGTGATATTGCAGTATCTAACGGAGAAAGCACAAAGTGAAATTAATGAATGGAAAGTGTCATTTTGTGGGACTGGTTATAAAAGTATTATCTGTTTGTGCTGTGGAGTTTCCTTGTCTTCCCTGACTTATGGAGTTGATTTAAGGACAGTTATCTAAATTAATTCATCTTTTTATTAAATTGAAGACAACTTTATTTAGGAATATAGAAACTTTAGAATTAATTCCAAAATGGCAGAATCCTCGGAACAGGATCAGGATTTGTTAACAGGAGAATCTAACGATTATAGAATACGTAAAACTTATAGTGCTAAAACAATGCTTCGTCGTAATAAATCTTATAAGGTAGGAAGGACCATTACTGTTAAATTTAGCCTCGTTTTCAGAGTTTTACTTCTATTTATAAAGTTAACATTTCCGTTACATTGTTATATAATAAGGAGTAATGAAATACTTAAGAAATAACCATTTTACATCTTAAAATAAAAGATGGCCTTGTAAACATAAGAATCTGTATTCTTCCAAATCTTGTATAAAAATTAGCAAGGTTCAGTTGGAAGTTTACATTTCCTGTACAGTGGCGGATCCAGAGGAAAAAAGGGGTAGTATAGGGGAGATGGCACCCCTTTTTTGGACAATCAATGCATTTGAATGGGGAAATATGGTTGGAACCCCCCTTTTAAAAATCCGCCTCTGCCTGTATCCCTATTAACAATGGAGACAATTGTATTTATGAATATGTCTATATTTTAGTTACAATCTCAACAAGACTCCTATCATAAGGGTTTAGACAGTGAAAGTCGCCTCCGTCAGGAAGCAGAAAACAATATGGATCACGAATCAGCTTTGATCAAGTTAGAAGAGGAACAGCAGAGGTCAGTAGTCCGAGGATGTATAGTAACTCCTGAAGTGATATGATTGAAGTTGTTACAAATAAGTTACAGTGGATTCATTTATTTTTCGTTGGTACCAATTTTGGTTGATTGAGGAAAACTTGCATATTCAAAGATATTAAATTTCAAGGTTTTGGCAAAGTTTACACACATTCCTTAAGAAAAATTTGCAATTCAATAAACATTTAAATTAGTTGTTTGCCTGTACCCAGGAGATCCACGAAAATTAAAAGTATCCAACAAATATCAATTAATCCATGGTAGCTGCAATGTTCTTTGAAAAGTGAGAATTTACAATCAGTGCAAATATGCAGTATCATGGATAGGATGCCCTTTAGATACCTTGGCTATACATTACTAATCAACATTATATAAAAAAATATATTTCTTCACACCAAAATGATCAAAGATTAGATTGAACATGGTACATGCCTATACATACACATATGAATATGCTTTCAATCGAAATGATTGATGATTCATAATTCATATCAAGACGATTTAAAATTGCATACATTATTATGAAAAAAAAATTAAGAATGAGAATTTCGATTTGTGCAGTTGGTCTAATAAATATATATTATTCAAATTTTAGAACAAAAAGTAGATGCTTGCTGTCATTATTAGGGAAAGATTATAGCCCTCCATAATAACAAATATTATTCACACCCACACCAGTTTGTTACTTGCTTAAATGGTTAGGATAGATAAAATTGATCTTTATTGCATTCTATAAATCCAAACCAGGTATAGCCTTAACCAAAAATTATTAAGGACAAAAGTATTAATATATAAAATTTAAAGCATTGGAATGATATTGATATGCAAAACTATCATTTTGATTCAAATATATACACGATTTACACATCTATGATTGAATTTATGTGACATTATTTTACGAAAAAGTGAATTTTTACACAAGGGCTACATGAAACTTTATGTTTCACATAGTTACAGTATTAACTACAAGACATGTCTATACACAATACTGTATAAGTCATTGGGCATGTAAAATTTAAACCTAATAAGCTGGTTGTAATACAATAAGCCATTGCATTTTAAATCATTTTTAATGTTAATAATGCATAAAAATGTACTAAAAAACTGAATAATTGATATGTAATGTAATTGGTTTGAAGTATTTAATAGTTAGAAAACTGAAAGTTAAAAGAGAAATATATTCAAAACTCATATGTATACTAAATTTAAAGTTATGTAACATTTATGAAAGAGAGGGTTTAATTTTTATTCTTTAATAGTTATGCATATTTAACCTTTTTTTATGATTTGTGTTGCTAAGGTATACTGTTGCAATTTAAATAAGTAATGCTATTGTATATTTATGAGTCAAACAAAATACTAATACAGGTTTGGAAAGTACAAAATAATTTATATAATTTTCAATACTCACAATTAAGTATTTCTGTTATTTTTTTTACCAAAAATATTGTATTTACTAGAAATGAGATGAAGTTAAGCAGTCTGTTCCATTCAAGTTTGTTAAAAGGGCATTTGAAACCTCGACATTAAGTTTAGATTGTGTGTTATGTTGCAGACCTGTGCTTTCTTTTTCTTTGAAAAAATTGTCCTGGTCATGCATGAAATATTTGCCACTGAACACAAAACAACAAACAATCATTAATCTCATTGGAAAAAACCCAATGCAAGACCTTTATAAAATTTACAATCAAATGCATTACATTCTGATCTCCCTTTAAGATAACCATGAAAATAGTTATATACTGACTCTATGTAATATGGCAATTATTCTTCATTTTAGGAGTGCCAGCTTGGCCCATGTAAATTCTATGCTCAGAGAGCAGCTGGATCAAGCAACAGCAGCCAACCAGTCCCTCACTAATGATATCCACAAGCTGACCAACGATTGGCAGAGAGCTAGGGAAGAACTAGAAGGCAAGGAAGCAGAATGGAGAGAGGAGGAACAGGTAATTATTTAACAACACTACATCCCTCCCCTATACTCCTTATCTAATGAAAATGTAGATAATATGTGGCTTAATTATCAATTAGTAAAAGAATTAGACTTCGTTTTGTCCATTGGACACTTGTTATACTTTTGTTCTGACATATGGTGTCTCCATTCATGAAATATAAATACAGCATCTTTGAATGAAGTAAGTTTGGGAGTAATTTTAGAAAATTAATGAATTTTATTTATTTTGCCTTTGTTTCATTTTAATATGTTTACATATTATTTTTTCAGTCATTTAATGAATACTTCAGCAATGAGCATGGACGCCTCCTCTCATTGTGGCGGGAAGTTGTAGCTTTCCGTCGCAGTTTCGGTGAGTTGAAGACAGCAACAGAACGTGACATGTCTCATCTTCGTTCTGATGTCACCAAGGCATCAAGGAGCATGCACTCTGCCTGTCTCAACCTGAGTGCCAACCAGAGAAGCTCAGATACACAACTTTCGGTTCTGCTGGATCGGGAAAAACAGGAAAGAATGTCTCTTGAGAACCAACTTAGAGATAAGAACAGGGAGATAGGAGAACTTCAGTCTCGCTATGATACTCATAGTGCTGAACTCAACTCCAAGTAAGTATTTAAATCCTGTCAGCAATTCTTAGAATTCGCCATGGCTAGTTTGATGAGTTCTCCACTGGTATTGTTTCATTTGGTTCTTGTACATTCAATTCATCTAGTATTTGAAAATATGTCTTGAACATTGAGATCTCTATTCAAAAACCATATATCAATTCTTATATATCTAACACTGTCTTTTGTAATGACCGATTTTTTAAAAATAAATCATTCTGTGTAAATTTGGAGAGCCTACATTTTAACAAATATATCTTGTAAAAATTATTTGTAAGATTTGTAAATGCATCCTGTTCATAAATAGCATAAAAGATTCACATTAATTTTATTCAAATACATTGTATGAAATATCAACCAAAGAAATTATAATTGGGCAAATACTATTTTTGAATTGAAATGTGTATTGATCAAGTTACGTAATATGTATAGAAATATAATATTTAATAGTGCAAAAGACAGTGTTAAATACTATCATTTTAATTCATGAATCAAAGATTTCTATCAACCTGATATTGGAAAATGGATTTTCTCAATGTGTGTATTGCACATATATATATTTTACAAACCTCATTTTCAGATATGTTTATGAAAAGATTTCTGTAGAAAATCAGACACGGTAAAAAAGCACAATTAAACATTTGTCTTATAAATTACTATAACATGTTCTAAAAGGTGATATGCAGTTTTGATTCTCAACTGTTCTAAAAAGATGCAAAAAAAAGAAATTTTTACTTGATTACTTTTAGACATGATTGCCAAAGTTTTATACTGCCAAAAAGTTTTAAACAATTTTCCTTGTAACTAGTGTTTTAAGATCAAACTGCTTATCATCTTAATTTGCACGAATTATACATTAGTTGGTCTGCTATTATACAGTTGCTTTGTCCCTGAATGTTGGAACAAACTTATCTGCTATTTGCTAATTTGTATATGAAATATTCATCCAATATATACTTTTTAATATTCGATTCATAATAGAATTTTCAAAATTTTATTAAACACTATTTTGAGTAAAGTATTACAAATGAGGAGGTATAAAAGAGGATTTATTTGATTCTTATAGTTGCCAAAGTAAGTTATTGGTAAATGTCAGACTTGATGCAATAAATGTATCAGATTTGATATATTTGACACACAATCACAGTTTTTTACTTTTTGGACAAAATCGACATAGACCTACCATCAAGAATAAATTTACCCACATTAATGTATTAAAAAAAAAACATCTTCTAGCAAAACATCTTTTCGAGTATCACTGAATGGCAAGATATTAAAAAAAAGCATTTTTTTCTCAAGTCAGCAGTTTTGAAATAATTGAAAGAATTTTTAAGATTTCATTTGTTGGATAATCTTCAGTTTTATATCAATATTTAAAATATTATTTACATTATAGAGGTAGTTTGGTACCCATATTTATCAGATTATATGAAACTATGTAGAATGCTTACATTGTATATTTTTAGCTTCAGAATATTTAAATTTTCTGCATATTTGAATATTTTTCTGTACTTGATTCTTTGTCAAACAAATATAGTATTTTTTCAAATTCAGATATTTCATTCATATAGAAAGAGAAAACAAATCAGTAAGATGAACAGTAGGATTTAAATATTAAAAAATTCATATGAAAACAAAATTTTAATGAAAAAACCAAGACAACTAGAGGGTAGTGAGATGAGACAATTTCTATCTAACAATATTTATCATTGCAGGGTCAATGAGTTGACAATGTTGAATGAGAAATTGAAGATTCAGGCTGAAGAACATAACAAAACCATCAGCAATCTTCAACGTAACATCAACAACTTGGAGACACGTCTTGGTGAACAGCGCAGTTATGATCTTCCCGAAACTGAATCTTCCCGTCAGTACCGTGAAGAAACAGATGTCATTCATGAGGCTCTTAGAAACATTGCTGAAGCTGTTATCAATGACGCTGATGAACTTGATGCTGAAGGAGGAAGACGATCAGTATCACCTTCAAGAAATAGGTCAATGTCACCAACTGCCAGGGCAAGGTCACCAATTCTAAGAAACAGATCCAAATCTCCCATGGCTAGGTCAAGGTCTCCTGCCTTTGCCGATGCCACTTTCTCCGCTGTCCAAGCAGCCTTAAACAAACGTCAACTCCAGGTTTCAGAACTGAGAGCTAAGTTGATAGCCAGTAAGGATCATAATGGACAGATGAGAAAGAACCTGGATGATGTGGAAAATGAGAGACGTAGACTGGAAATGCAGATTATCAACCTGAAAGAGGATCTGGACTTATCGTAAGTTTGCTTTCATTTTCAAAATAATTGATAAACGATGACTTTGGAGTTTGTTTTCATTTTCAAATCAATTGATAAACGATGACTTTCGAATTTTTGTACTTTCCCGTAAATCTTCTATGTTACAGTGTACAGTATATCTTATTATGACAGAGTAAGAACCACTTGATCAATGATATTATTTACTTTGATTCACCTCAGGTCAACCAGTGTAATTACTCTGTCATAAAAAACAACCCTAAAATTGGTGTATTGCTACAAATTAATGATAAAATAGGTACTGTTTCAATGTTCCTTTATTTGAAAACTTTAGGGGAAAAAATTGATGTGCAGCCTATGCTACATTAAAATGAAATTTTTAATCAGTCTGTTATAACATTGAAAGAATGACATGAATCTTTTGCATTGTAGGAAAAGAGACAAAGATGATACCTCTAGAGAGAGAGACAGGCTCAGGAATTCTCTTAACTTAACAGGAAATGAGAAGTCACAGCTAGAGAAGGTTCGTTACGAAATGAACGAACAGGTAGAAGGGCTTCAGATGGAGAACGAAAAACTCCAGGCTGCCAACACGGAACTACAGAGACAGAGGGACAACATTGAGGAGGACAAAGAGGACGTAACCAAAGACAAAGAGAGGCAACTTAAGGAGAATGATAGATGGTAAGAAAGTTTAGATAATAAGATTAGGGGGACTGGTAGGGACCTCTGAAAGAGTGATATCAATAAATGGTTGACTGCAAAATATGAAATATTGAACAGGAAATACTAATTAAAGAAAAACATGATAGAAAGCATAGAAGTTCCAAATGTGCTGTTTGAAAGAAAGAGTCACAGGTACAGGGATTTCAAAGGGTTGCAGAACATATGGGGATTGAAATTAGCAGCCAAATAGCAGGTTCTTGGTTTTTGATAGGTAACTGAGACTTTGATTCATTCTGTTAATGTACCACTATTTATTCAGTGCTTTTAGGTCAAAAACCAATAAAAAATATTAGAAATTAGTCTTTTTTAAACCTCTCCTTGGGGGTTTACAAAAAATTATATATATTGTCATTTTGAAAGGTTCTAATTGACAACACAAGTGAAAATATGAAGCCCAATGTTTAAACATGTTAAATTTCAGAGGTATCAGTTTCGGTATTTTGACAGCTAAATTACTGTTACCTGAGACTGAAATGACAAACACAAACTAATTTTGAATATAACATGATGTTGTGATGTGAAATTTAATTCTAACCTTATTGTATAATTTATCATTTAAGTCTTTAAACATGTAAAGATCAAGAGATGATACTGTGTCAGTATTGCATGATAGCGCAATTTAACCTTTGATTTTGATTAAATAAATTCAGTAACATGTATTTGCCGATGTTTTTTTTTTAAACCTAAAGGAAATATAAAATATTCATGATATCTAAATATTAAGCATTTTATTACAAAGCATCATTAATATTCATTGGAATTGAAAGAGAATTTCAAATTGGGTATTTCTAATCAATTTTGTGTTATTGATGATTTGGCAAAATTTGAACAATTAATTTTATTGACTTTAGGATTTAAAAAGTGTAATAGATCATCCCCAGTGTCCGTTTGACTATCAATTCATTACGTTCATTGTCTAATACAGAATGGGATTTACCTTAAAGCCAGATACATTGTGTATTAATGGTGTGACGTACATAGTCATAGATTAATAATTCTTTTCTGATTGATTACTTTTATTTTTCATTTGTACAGAATTCATTATCTGTCAGAAGTAGGTTCTGATTAGATTTGTGTATTTAAGTAAATTAATGTTTAATTACATGACAGATGGTGTTAGCTGTATCTTTTTTTAATTTTTTGTATAAATTTGTGCTATTTGTGTGATTGGTGTACTTTATAATGTGTGCTTTCATGTTTTTGGAGTACTAACTTCTGGGTGAACATAGAATTCCCTGCACAATATGAATGTGTGTAAAAAGATTCAGTACACCAGAAACAAGATGGTACAATGCATAAGAGGACAACCTTCACACAGTACATGTATCATAAGTGTTGAACTTAAAATAAAATAAATTAATTCATACTTCAGAGTATTTGCAATGTTTGAATGATAAATACAGTTATAACAAAATTTTCATTTTCATTTATTATATTTCAGTCACAGAGTCATTGACCAGTTAGAACACAAAGTCAGCAGTATTAAGGAGGAGCTTGTTGGAACTAAAGAGGCTCTCAACAGGGCACTTTTGGACAAGGAGGTTCTTGAACAACAGAAGGCTGAAGTCAGTAAGTTGATATTGAATTGTGAATATGATATTTTTAATGGTTATTTTCAAATCATATTTATAATGGTATTCAAATGAAAAGTGGAATATCAATTAATTGGCTTTTGGGAGAGTGCTTTTGAAAGTGGGATAGAAGAAAAAAAGAATCAAATGAAAAAATATAATTTGTTGATTGCATACATGTATCTGGTTCATAATCCTAAAACACATGCATACAAACAAAAGTAAAATGGATTTGATTTTCATATTTTCTTCATCTTTTCTATTTAAGGTGATGCATTGACTAAATCTGAAGTTCAGAAGTCTGACCTTGAACTTGAAATAAACAGAGCCAAGACAGAAGAGGCTGGTCTTAGAGACGCCTTACACAAGATGCAACAACTGAATGAAGGTCTAGGTCAGGACAAGATTGAACTTAACAAGATGATTATTATGGTAAGTTATAGTTATAACTTCAGCTGACTGTTGTAAGAAAGGGAGGTTATTCAATGAAAATTTCTCTTTTACTTGTAAACTTTTGTTTACTGTAAATTCAGAAATTTTAGCATGCATTCATTAATGTGATTGTTGAAAAATGGACAGAAAAGCATAATGAATTATTGTAATTTTAGGAATTCCAAATAATAAGCATGTTATGCAATAAATTAATGAAACTGACAGTATGCTTGAAAAGATTGGAATAAAGTGATATGTGCCATTGAAAGTATTATTGTTCATGGAGTATGAGTCTTAATAAAATAAGGATTATAAAATTGTTTTTGTTTTGGTTGTTTCATATAAATTCTTGCTGACTGAAGTTTCAAACCTACATTTTAAGAAACTAACTATGTATGATTTTCATGTTTCTTTAACGTTTATAGCTAGAGAATGAGAAGGCCTCACTACAGGGAGAGAAATCCATGTTAGAACAGGAGAGATGTGGAATCAGAGAAGAATTGGTCCGTGTAGAGCAGGAGAAGATGGATCTTGATACAGAGAAAATGGGTAAGGGCTATTCCAGAAAAAAATGTATGGGGGGGGGGGGGGGGGGGGGGGGGGGGGGGGGGGGGTTGGAAGGCACATTGTATTAATAATACATGGGTGATGAGTATCAGAGCAACTTTTCACACTATAATGCACTATAATTCTCAATTACAATTGTCTGGGTGGCGGGTGCTGGCAAAAAGTGCCTTCCAACCCCCCCATACATTTTTTTCTGGAATAGCCCTAAGTAATTGTTTAAAATGTCACATGGTTGTTATTTGACAATTATCTTGATGATCTGATATAAACTTGTCATTTAGATAATAAAAATATACACCATAGATTCCATAAGTTAATTGTTATGTTTGAAGAAAAATTCTTGATGAATATGAAAAGAAACATTTGACATGTTCACAATCTTGCCTATTATTTATGTTAATGTAGATGTTTAATAATATTCCCTTTTTTCAACAGGACTGAACCAGACATTAGAACTGAGTGAGATGACAAGACAACAATTAGAAGAAGAAATCACTGCTATACATAGAGAAAAAGGAGAAACTACAGAACAACTCAACTGTGTACGTAAACCTGTATAGACAGACTTGTCTCTTTTTTTGTGGTTTTATTTTATTATGTTCGGAGTAAGATTATTATGTGTCATCATTTTAAAAGAAGGACAATGGAATGATCAACTTTAAATGAACGATTTCAACTAGAAATTTTCATGTAACCTGTTATTTTGTCAAAAGGAAAATCAATTTAAGCTTTATCAGATCTCTTCCAATTTTAACACCATTATTTTCATTCAGAACAGAATAATTTCCCTGTGTTGGTTTCTAGAAAAATACACTTGCGTTACTGTCAAAGTAAAGGAATCAGCTGTTAGAAATAGAGTAAATAGCTGAAACAGAGAAATATTTAAATTAATGAAGGATTCCTGCATTTTATATGAGAAAGAATGTTAAATTAGAAATTAATTGAAGTCTATATATATATCATCTGATATTTTCCCTGTAGGTTGCAAGACATAAACAAGCATTGGCTGAAGAATTGGTGTCTGTCAGGAAAGAAATGGAGAGGGTTAATACCAACCTCAAACGTATTGCTATTGAGAAGGAGAGACTCACACAAGAGAAGGGTGAACTGATTGTTCAGGTCACTGACACTGAAAGGGAAAATCGTCACCAGAGTGAAGTTATCTCCTCTTTGAAGGCAGATAAGGATTCCCTTGAAAGTGCCCTTTATGAAGTCCAGGAACAAGCTCGCCAATTGGAGGTCCGCAAGGAACAGTTGGAGGGAGAAAACCAAGAGTTGATCATCAGGAAAGAAAACCTACAATGTAATTTTCTTATACATATATTTTTGTCAACCTTTAAAAATGTAATGAAATACCATAATGACAAAATTTCAAATTATTTTGACAGATACTTGTCTTAAAAAAAAATCTAGAAAATTATAATTATGCATATGGACACATTCAAGAGTTTTGTACATTAATTACTTTCATAAAGGTCAAACTAAAAAAGGAATATATTTTTTCATACAGAAAGCTGATAATATTATTGATCAGATTGTGTCAGTTTTCCAATGTCAATTAGCACTTTGGTTTCATCAATTTCATTATATTGAAGTAGTATTAAGTAAGTGTAGATGTACAAATGATGGATGAAAAAGAAAATTATAGTTTGCTTAAGGATGGAAATGGCCGTTAGAATTCTGTCTTGGAAAAAATATTTATAAATATCAGAACATAGATATTGTTTTTGAAATGATGTTAAGATTGAAAAAATTGGTACAAAAAAATCCAAATAAAAGTAGAAATAGAGATGTTATTTATTTTTTTCTAAATTTCAGCTGAAATCAACCGTCTTTGTAAGGAGAAGGATGCTGACAATGAGAAGTTTGACTTCCAGAGAGAGGACCTGAACCGTCGTCTGGCTCAACTGGAGCGTGACATGCAGATGGCAATCACACAGGAGAAACAGGCTCATGAAGATGATGTTGATCGTCTGAGCAGAGAAAGGGTAAGTGTAACTGATTTCATATTTTGATAAGCAGAATCAATATAAAGTCATATAGATGTAGTATATTTTATGAAATTTCACAAGTAGCGGCTTTAGAGAACATCCATGAATTAAATCCAGACTAGGTTTCTAGCTATATACATGTGAGTAACATTGTAAGCTATATATATATACAGCAAATATGTTACAATATTACTTCTAAATATAGATTTACTTTGATTTTAAGGAATTTCATTTAACTTATCTCTTGTTTACCGTGAATCAATGATGCAACCAGTATTCGTGTGATGTGAAAATTTTACAAATGTAAAGTAAATATTTATAGAAAAAATTTTAAAAAAATACTTAGAATTTGATGTAAATCACAGAACAAATAAATGATAATGTATCAAGTAGTTATAAAAATGGATTATGACAGATAAGATTTATGTTTTACTGGGATATAATTATGACATTATATTTGTGTTTTTGTTAACAGGATAACCAGAGAGCTGAGTTTGAGTCTGAGAGAGAGGAGATGATCACACAGTATAACATGGAGAAAGAAGAGTCTAACAACAAGTTTGATAGAATGAGAGAGGAACTCATGGAGGAACTTGCTGCTTTACAGAGAGACAGGGATAACTCTCTTATGATGGCTGAAAATGACAAACAACAGGTACTTGCATAGTGCATAGATTTTTAAATAGAATTGAGAATGGAAACAGGGAATATATCAAAGAGACAACAAGCTGACCAAAAAGCAGATAAGAACCCATAACTACCAATGGGTCTTCAACACAGCAAGAAAATCCATAATTCATATCAAATTCATATTTCTAAGAAAAGATCAAAAATTTGTTTATATATGTGTTATTTTTATACTCAAAAAGTTGCAATGATATATGACTCACAAAAATTAGTTGATTTACAGCAATAAAGATTTAAATTTTAAGTAACTATTTATTTGTTATAATAACTTTATTTGTATAATTATTTATCTTTACTATCTATCAAATCACTATGTTCTTAAACTATTTGGATATTTTTTCTCCGTTTTAGACTTTTAGACAATGTCATTATTTTTGTATTTTAGACAATGTCATTATTGGAACAAGAGAAGAGCACTCTAGGAGAGAAGAATAACAATCTGACCATGGATCTGGCCAATGCTAATGTGGAGTATGAGAGACTAAAACGTGATTACTATGCCAAACAAGAACAAGATAGGACTACCATTAATGGGCTTGGCAGTGAACTCAAGAATTTCCGTAGCCAGTTTGATGAAACTTGGTGAGTTGATTTGGTGATTTTTTTTTAATTCATGAATAAAAGTATAAAATCATTTCCTTGTTTGTGTATGATATAGAAAAAAAGAAGTAAAAATATTTTGAATGTTCAAAATCATTTGTTCTGGTTGAATATATCTATTTACAGTCTGTAAGCTTGTGTATCAAGTTAAAAAAAAGGCTCTTCAATTTGTTTTTGTACAAAGCTAGAACCAATTTATACCTATATATATATATATATATATTACATTAACATGCTTTGTTCTAATAATGCATTGTTACATTTTTGGCTAAAAGTTAAACATCTATCTATTAATCAATAGGAAAGTCTAAAACTAGTTTCGTATTTTATTTTACAGCATGAATCATGAAAAGGAATGTAAGG
This sequence comes from Mytilus galloprovincialis, assembly GCA_037788925.1. Classification (NCBI taxonomy): domain Eukaryota; kingdom Metazoa; phylum Mollusca; class Bivalvia; order Mytilida; family Mytilidae; genus Mytilus; species Mytilus galloprovincialis. The sequence continues at coordinate 42,720,375 of CM075342.1, read as the reverse complement.
ATCTTACAAACAACATCAGAGAGCTCGAGAGACAGAGAGAAGGAGCACTTAGAGAGGTGGCTGAACTCAAAACTCAACTCAAACTTGTCGAGGAGAATCGGGACAATATTCGTAGAGATCTCATCGAGGCTAATCGTAAAATTAGAGAGGGAGAAGAAACCAGAGATCTCATGAGAAAAGACATTGTAGAACTTAAACGCAATATAAACGATGAAGTGAGAGAGAAAGACACCATCAGTAAGACAGCTGACGAACTCAGAAATACAGTGAAGAGGAATGAAGCAGACAAGATTGAACTGAATAGAGCATTACAGGACAACAAACAAAGATGTGCAGGTATGTACAAATATAGAAAAAATTATAGAAGTTATGACCATTTTAATGGGACAAGTGGATAGCTCATAGTTGAAGGCCATACAGTGACCTATAGTTGAAATTTTCTGTGTCATTTGGTCTCTTGTGAAGAGTTGACAATCATACCACATCTTCTCGTTTATGATTGAGTATTATATAAAATTCTATGAAAAGTAGTGATATTTTAAGGGAGAGAAGCATAATTAATTTATTTGAATTTTCGGATATCAGCTATATTTCAACAAGAGTTGTAGATATTCAGTTTGATATATAAAGGAAAACTTGAAATTAATGTCTATAACATATTCCCAGATAGAAATTTATTGTGTGTGATAAAACTATATTATGGTTGTAATTTTGCTGACAAAATCAATATTTGGTTTATCAATGTAAATATTTCATAAAACAGTTTTTTGGTTCCAAGAACCAATCTATTATTGAAAGTGCATTTTTTGTTTCTGAAGAAAATTTAATAAATCGTTAAAATGATATTTATTTTAGTTGTAGAATGTCAAAATTAATGTACATTTATTTGATTTTCTATATATCGTTAAACATTTTAAATCTCCTTCACTTTTGTAGTGAAAGCGTTATATCAACAAAGTAAAATTAGTTTATAGATCTCTATTCAAATAAAGTAAACTTGGGATTTAATTTTATTAGTGTTCACATTAGCAAATAAGAAAAGAGAATAATGCATAATATTTGACTGAAATCTTCTTGATATATTGTATTGAATAGAAAAAGTTGTTAAAAAGGGAAAGAAGGCTAATAATATTTTGTGACTTGGAAATATTTTTCTATGCAGTATTGGATGAGCAGAAGGCGAATGTTCAGAAAGAGGCAGGTGACTTGAGAGCCAGTCTACGAGAAGTTGAGAAAGCTCGTCTTGAGGCACGTCGTGAGTTGCAAGAGCTACGTCGTCAAGTGAAACAATTAGACGGAGAGAGGAACAAGCTAGGAAAAGAAGTGGGAGACCTGCAGAACAGAGTGGCGAGGGATGAAGAAAAAGAGGAAGAATCCAGGAGAACTTCCTTTGATCTCAAACAAAAGGTATGCTTTGATTTATAGTCTTTTTATTTTAAAGATAGTTGGTAACTTCTCAGTTTGTTAACTTTGAAAATAAATGTTTTAATTTTGATCAATGAAAGATTAAAAGCTTCAGATAAGTTTTGTTGCAATATTTAATTCTAACACATATATTAAAAACTGGTTTAGTTTTCATTACACTTTGCCCTTTCATTCATCTATTTTTGAAAGCATATAATTGTGGAGCCTTTATAGTATAATATTTGTGTAATATATCCATAAAAAAACTATGAGTTATAAAAATTATTCAACAGAGAGTATCTATGAAACACTGGAATTTTTAATCAATTAGATTATAGAATATAGATTTTGTTGCAATAAAAACTGACACATTGATATTCCTAAAAGTATTCTCTGTGATACAAATTTATTGATAAAATTCATTAAGTTTGGAGTCCAGCTAGGACTAAAAACAGTTTCACATTGAAAATATATAATTTTGCTGTTTTGTTATAATTTGCATAGAAATTTCTACTCTGTCTGAAATCCCAACTGTTTCTGCCTTACCATCAGTGTATAAAGCCTGTATGTCCTATATTCATGAGGCAATTTATTTAAAATTCCCTTAAGTAAAAGAAATTATTTCCAATAAAGGCCTGCTACTTAAAGATTAAAAATACAATTATTAATATGATTCATATTTTAGGTGGTTGAGACAGAAGCCAGTCGTGAGGCCCTCAGAAAGGAACTTGCCAACACTCAGCGTAAGATGGGTGAAGTTATTGAGGAGAGCAGAATGAAAGAGAAAGATTACCAGATGGCACTTGAAGACAGCCGCAGAATCGAAAGAAAAATGGAGGACCAGAGACGCAACTTGGAAATCCAACTGGAAAATACAGGTGCTGAAAATGAAGAATTGAAATTGAGGTTGAGTGGAGCCGAAGGGCGAGTCAATGCCCTTGAAGCAACCCTTGCCAGACTAGAGGGTGCTAAACGTGACATTGAATTCAAACTTAGTAGCATTGTGTCAAGTTTGAGAAGGACCATTGGATTCAGACAAGAAATGCCAAGAGCCCGCAGTCCAGTTAGGTCCCGTTCCAACAGCCCAAGGCGGTCCAGACCAAATTCTCCAGCTAAAGGTAAACTTGATATGGAATATTTATATAAATTTTACTTCTGTTTGATGTTTATTTTAGATTATGATAGAAATGTGAAGAAAATGAATTAGAAAATAAATGAATTTTTTTTATATCATTTTCACAATGTTACCTATTTCCTTGATGGCAAGATTAAAACATGGAGATTATGCTAAATTTATATATTTGCAAAGCACCATTACACAGTTTACTTTTGCTAACTTAGTTTGTGCAAGGTCCAATTAAAATAAGTAGCTTGTTAAATGTTGTACTGATGGTTATGTAGGTGTTTCATTTTCATTTAATTATTTGATTTTGGTTTATAGGATTTGAGAATACATATGCTACCACAACTGAAGGCAGAGGTAGTCCTATTCCAAGAACTGGGTCACCTGATAGAGCAGGAAGTCCAATTAGAGTGTCATCACGAGGTGTATCACCTTCCAGATTTGAGATGGCAGCTGTTGATGTAGACCCAGAGGCTGTCAGAATGGCTCTCCGTGACTTTGTACAACAGTTGGCTAATGCTGAGAGAGAAAGGGTAGGTTGGATATTATATCATAAAACAGTGACAATTGATAAACATAAAAAAATATTTTTGTGATCAGGTACTAATATATTACCATGGAAGTTTAAGTTTAAGCAAAATTAAATATATTTTTCTTTAACCTTATTTTCTTTAATGGTATAATAATACTAAAATGATAAAGATAATATATAACCTTACACCCATTTCTAAAAGAGGAGGTTTATGCAAAAACCACAAGAAAGAAATAACCTATTAAATTGTCTCCCTTGTAGGACGATGCTCTCGCCAATACAAAGAGTATGGGAATACAACTTCAAGAATTAGAAGATGAGAAAGGCAGAGTAGAGAGACGTTTGGAACAATTACAGAAATCTCTTGGAGATGTAGAGGAAGGTTAGTTAATATTTTACTGGTCATTAATAAATAAATTCTTTGTTAAACAAAGTACTGTGGATTCATTTATTTTCGTGGGTATTAATTTTCGTGGTTTAAGGAAAACTTGCATGTTCATGGATATTTAATTTCATGGTTTTGCTGAAGTCTGCATACAAGCCTATAGGAAATTTGTAATTCATTGAATATTTAGTTTCATGGTGAATCTGTAAAAATGAAATCCATGAAAATTGGTATCCAACGAATATTAATGAGTCCACAGTAAATATTTTCTATTCCAAAAGTTTCAAATGAATCTTCTGTAGAAATGCTTTGTCTTGTTAAGTGCTAAACTGGTCTTATTTAAATACAAAGTTGTCTTGGTTTGTGCTAAACTGATCACATTCCAATACAAGCACTGTCTTGGTTGGTGCTAAACTGATATTATTGCAATACGACTTGTTAATCAAAGGGAGATAATTCCTGTCAAACATTTTAAAAGCTATGACTTTAGATATCTAAACATTCTTAAGTTTTCCCCTGGTGTGAATTGATGACTTTTCAAGTGGATTTAAATAGGTTTTAAATGCTGACAGACTCGTGATAAGCAAATACTAGAAGAGTTAAATTGTTATTTAATGGACTTTAAAGAGATTGCATTTCCACACCTTTCTCAATAACTTTTGAAATTGAAATTTCATCTTATATTGTTTTTATGGCCCCGCAACGAAGTTGTCGGTGCCATAAAGTTTTACCCTGTCCGAAATTCCGAAATTTCGTCTCTCCGTCTTTCCGTAATTCTGTCATTCTGTCATTCCGCAACAAACCATTATACTATGTTTTTTCTAAACGCCTTCAGACATTGGGCTGATTTTTAGTATGTGAAGTAACAATGATGAGTTACAGATCAAGTTTAAGTTTCGTTCCTCTCCACTAATTTTTGTCGAAATTACGGGCTTTGGACTTTGAAAAATTGTTGAAAATCACAGTTATACAGACTTTTTTTCTAAACGCCTTCAGATATTGGGCTGATTTTTGGTATGTGAGTTACTCATGATGAGTTATAGGTCAAGCTTAAGTTTTGTTCCGCTCTGCTTATTTTCGCTGAAATTATGGGCTTTGGACTTTCATAATTTATTGAAAATCACAGTTATACTTATTTTCTTCTCTATTCCCCTCCAGATTTGGAGCTGATTTTTGATATGCTAGACTACCGTCATGTTTCTGTCCACATGTGTATATATTGAAATTGCAGCTTTTTCAACTTTTTGGGACAGGGCCATAGGAGTCGCTTTGACACATCTAGTTTAAAGATATTTTATGGCTAAAAGATGGGGGAAAACAACAAAACAGTTATGAAATTTGAAATTGTAAGAGCATGCTCACATTAGGAATAAACAATTTCTAAAGAAAAGGAAATGTTTCATTAAATGCTCACACCTTTATTAGTTCATATCAGAACACAACCTTTCCAATTAAGAAAGCCATTTGTTCTTGTGATGATCTTTTGTTTTTCAGGTGATGGCAAAGTAACATCATTTATTTTATACTCAGTGTTAAAAAATGAGCCAAATCAACTTGAGAATTAAAAGGTTATGGAAGTTTTGGGTCCATTGATTAGGGTGGTCTGACACTGTTTATCTTTTTGGCTACAAGGTTCATTGGTTTGAGTATATGATAAATTTGTGATAAGTTTGTCTGTTAATCGATCATAACATAAAACACAGATCTTCTATTCTGATATAATTAAATGCTACCATTCAAACCTCAAACATCAACAAAGTAGTCTTTTATTTGTAAACAGACCCCTGTTTCTAAACAGGAGCATGATGAAACATAAGAAAAATCATAGGTGCATTTTTAATCAATGTCAAAATTATATAAGGTTCCTTAGTGTATAATTTCTTCCTATGCAGCCCCAGGTGCATAGGAAATCATGCACAAAGTTTTTAAAAGCAAAATTAGGTTTTTAAATAAGATTAAATAATAATGCATTATTTATGTTTAAATCTTGGTGGGAAATTTCAATGAGAAAGTTGAGTCTTATGTCAACTTTTAATCAGAATAAAATCATAACTGGATTTATTTTAATCAGATTTAAATTTAATTGTTTGTGTATTATTGGCCTTGTATTACTATTATACAAGTTGCAGTAAACTTTATGTCTACAATTATTTTTTTTGGTGCCATTGATATATGGTTATAAATTATATTGGTTTTTGTATCTCAGTATTTAGCTAACACTTTTTCTTAATTTTTTTTTGATAAGTTTACAGTATGGTAATAAATCTTGTTATGAAACAGAACTGGAATCTCTTCAAGTAGTTTTTTGTTCTGAAACATTTAGATACTGAAATTCCCTGAATCATCACACGGCACATTCAAAGAATGTTAATTGAAAACAATTTAATTCCTGAAGGCACCTTACATATCAATATAAACTAGATAAAAACAAATGAATGGACTAGAAACAGATGAATTTTTAATTCTTTTATTGTTCACAGTTTTAAAGTATATCCTTTTCAGTATATTATAATGAGTTTTATAACAATAAACATTAATTTTTAAAGAAAATGTGTTTTCATGTTTGTTACACATGTTGAATTTTTAAATTCGGACCTGTTATATATTTGAAAAATTTATTCTTTGGGATAATTTGGTAGTAAAAGGGTCATTTAAAGTATTCACACATAGCATTTTATTGTAGCAGTTTCTTTCAAGTTCAGCTCTCTAGAACACTAGTTTTACCAATATGGTTTTCAATTTTTGTATTCATTAAAAGACTAGGTTTCAAAGTAATTATGTCAAAAATATTTGTAATTCCTGTCAGACTTGAAATAACTATTCTTTCCGATGAAAGTCGCTGAGTCAACTAATTTGTATAATTCGGCAAATTGACAAATTTTATAATTAGCTTGCATATACTTTTGGCAAAGGCGATTAGTATAATAAAGTGTTGGTCTGTTTATCTTGTTAAGATAACAATAGGCGGTTTGATCTTTTTGTTGTATTATTATAAGATTAAGGTAGTTGTGTATTCCCTCCAGTAAGGTGACAAGTCTTCACCTGTCCTCAGTGGTCGGTAATCAATATCCTAAAATTGTAACAGTAACATAACTTTAAATTTATACCTGAACCACAATATGTGAAATGTCAATGTAAAAAATGTATAGTAAACTGTGAAATAAAAGTTGTGTGGTTTTAAATACATTCATACTATTTTGTGATTTTTGGTACTTTCACGCTAAAATATTGACAATAGCATTAATCCACCTGAAGAATTAAATGTTTGGATTTATTAGATAGTTGTGTTTAATTGTGTTTGGGATTTTAATCACTGAGATATAATAATGGCATACAAGATATATCTTCTACCGAGTAGTTTGATGGCACATGCCTTGGGACCAGATAACCCCAGCTCGCTTCCTTACAAGAATGGTACGTGTGTTTAGAGTATTTCCCAATTAAATTGTGTGATAAGGGTTCATAGGAAGGTGAAACTTTAACAACCAATGAAAATTAAGTTTAGATGGCAATGTTGAAAAAGTTCCAAGTTTTTGTTTACTTTATAAATTCATTTGCATTGTTCTTTTGTTTTAATGTTCAAGTTAAATTTCATCAAATACTTCACAATATTAATGTATGATTTAAGATTTCTATTTCAACAAATGAAGTGTTTTCTTTTTATTTCATGTTTAAAGTTTTTTGATAAATGAAATTGCTAACAGAACAAACGTTTGCTAGTTATATATTGATTTGCTGATTCAGCAGTAAACTAAATCTGGACAAAACAAAAACAAAAACCAAATGTTCATGCCTGTTTTATGAATTCAGAATGTTTATATGTGTTTAATATAAAATCCATTTTAAAAACTTTATCAAAACAAATGTAATTCCGCTGAATAAGCACTTTAAAAAATATTTTCTTTTCTACAGTAATCTATAATTTGTATATGTAAGCCACACAATAGTCAGGTATTGTCCGGTTATTGACAACTGTAGGATAATTGAAATGAGTTTCATGTCTGTTACCCTGTATGGACATGATACAAAGTTAATCATCCTACAGTGTAATAGACAGGGATAAGTAGGAGCTAATTGAATGTTATTACATCATAAGGCCATAAAGAAAAACATGTGTTGTCTCCATTTACATTCTTTAACAAAACAGGTAACTAAGTAAAATTTGAAAGTGAAATATAATTTTAGGCTTCATGTACATATATAACCTGGGACATATTTTGACTTTAAACATCATATTTAAAAGCCTGACTTGTATATATAGATAAAGATGTAAAAGGTTATTGTTGGACTCTCAGTATCATATATACCTGTACAGGTAAAATACCTGTAGTTTATTAGATCTATTGATTTTATTATCAATTTCAGTACAGTTTGATGCTGTGTACTTGATTATGGTATTCAAGTTCTTTAATAATGCTTGTCAATACAAATAAGTTGTATATTTTAAATATTGAATGGAATCCTATGTTCTGACTTAGTTTAAAGTAATTGAAGATGTTTCATTCTGAAAAAAAAAAACCCAACTTAAACTTTTAAGTTGAAAGATTTGAAAGATACTGAAATAGAATCGCAATGCCCAAATTATTTTAATGACCATTTATAATTTTTTTGTTTAAAAAGAATTCACAGTAAATGCAATATTGTACAGTCTGAGGATGAAATGAATACCAATTTTTTCATTATCTCAATTAGACCCTCATCAATACTTTGAATATACTTTGGGTAATGAGGACAATTAAGCAACAAATTTTTCTTTTAGTTTGAGATAAAAATACCTTCTACCAAGGGTTAAACTGCTGTTAAGGGGAGCTGTACTTGTTCTCTAAATGCACTTAACATTAGAGCAGAATGCAATATAACTTAGAAAACATTAGAGCAGAATGCAATATAACTTAAAACATTTATTACATATTACAGACAAACGTGGAATTGATGGACGTCTTGCAAGTGCCCAGACCGCCTTGATGCTCCAAGAGGAGACAATTCGTCGCAATGAAAGGGAACGCAAGATTATGCAAGACAAAATGAATGCTTTGGAGCGCAGCCTGACCTCTGCTGAGACAGAGAAACGCCAACAGTTGGAGAAGATAAGTAAGATGAAGGCTAACGAGGGCAGACTGGATGATGATAAACGGAACTTGAGACAAGGTCTTGAAGATGCTGAGAACAGATGTACTAAACTAGAACTGGCTCGTAGATCTCTAGAGGGTGACTTGCAGAGGTTCAAACTATTGATGAATGATAAAGAAACAGAAAATCTGGTAGGTTTATCTATCTTGTTCTTTCTGTAATGATGAATTTTATTCATATTGCAACAAACATTACATAGGAAATTTTAATGGAATATAAAAAAAATACAGGTACATTTTGTCTGATACCAATTTCTATCCACTGTATACACTAACTGAAACAATGAAATGGTTAAGCATAAATTTTCAGGCACATGCACTGATTGGATATACTGTGAATGGTGACTTTGGGGAACTGATAAATTTAAGGTAATTGACAAAAGTACATTCTTGGTAATAGTATTGACTCCCTCTGTAAATGCATAATATTAATTAATTGATTAAATCAACATTGATTTTGTAAAGTTAACGAGGCTTTTCACTGATTGAACGTAAGAAACAGAATCACATGAATATTTAATAATAAGTCAATTTCTGTTGGCTGCAGAACCTTAACCTGGGGTACAGAATAGGAGCTACATTAAAAAATAAAACGAAAAAGCCTTATATATATGTTTGCATTAACTTAGATAAAAAATCACATTGATTTTGTATATTTCACTAACATGTTTACAAACTTGGTTTCATCAAAGTTGAATATTGTAACATAGTAAAAAAATATACCCTTTAAAAAGACCTGTTATGGTTTTCCAACATCTGGTCATCTGAAATGTTCATAGTTCTGAGAACATTTTATCATCAAATACCTTAGAATAAGAAATGTACCGGTATGAAAAGAAAGATTTTAGTAAGGAGAATTCTGGATTAGATATAGTACTTAGGCATGTCCAATCGGATAAGTTTAAGATGGTACTTGTAGAAAATGATGCTAGAATTCCTCCTGTGGAAGTTATAAAGGTAGGATAGATACTGGAATCAGACAGTCATATTTATACATTTGAAGAATCAGATCTTGTGATTCATTTTTGAAAAAAAAATATCCCTAAAGTCATAAGAAACCTCAAATTAAAAATGATAATGCATATGTTTTTTATAACTCAATGGATAGTTTTCATTATAAAACTTATGTACATATACTTTTTTCTGAAGAAAATTCTTTAATTTGTTCATATTTAGAAGAAGTTTACTTTATTTTCATTGCTTCCTTCCAGGAAGCAATTCCCCGACATATTTTCCTTATGCAAAGTGACCTTAGTGTGACCCATCTCGTAAAATTTCCGGTGATCGCAATACGCATGGATGTCCTTAAAATAAACTTTTATCTGATTGTACATGTTAAACATGTGCTCAATATCCATGCTTTTTATACGACCGCAAAATTTGAAAAATTTTTCGTCGTATATTGCTATCACGTTGGCGTCGTCGTCTGCGTCGTCGTCGTCAGCGTCGTCGTCGTCCGAATACTTTTAGTTTTCGCACTCTAACTTTAGTAAAAGTGAATAGAAATCTATGAAATTTTAACACAAGGTTTATGACCACAAAAGGAAGGTTGGGATTGATTATACCCCCGCTTTAAAAAAGGGGGGGTATACTGTTTTACCTCTGTCTGTCAGTCCGTCAGTCCGTCCATCAGTCCGTCCATCCATCAGTCCGTCAGTCAGTCCGTCCCATGAAACTTTCGTCACATTTTTCTCAGGAACTACACATCCACCCTTTCTTTAATTTGGTATCAACATTTATATATGTTAGCCATACCGTGTGATGCGTTTTCAGATTCATCACTTGACAACTTCCTGTTTACCGAACACTTGTATGATTTTACACATGATAGCCAAGTTGAAAATTTTCGTCACATTTTTCTCAGCAACTACAATACAAGGATTTCTGAAATTTGGTTTCAGGATTTATATAAGTCAGCTATACCGTGTGATGCGTTTTCAGATTCATCACTCGACAACTTCCTGTTTACCGAACACTTGTATGATTTTACACTGATAGCCAAGTTGAAAATTTTCGTCACATTTTTCTCAGGAACTACAATACAAGGATTTCTGAAATTTGGTTTCAAGATTTATATAAGTCAGCTATACCGTGTGATGCGTTTTCAGATTCATCACTTGACAACTTCCTGTTTACCGAACACTTGCATATTTTTACACTATTAATATTATCCACTTGCGGCGGGGGTATCATCAGTGAGCAGTAGCTCGCAGTTTCACTTGTTTTGGGAGTTTTAGTCCCAACATTTTAGGAATTAGGGGCCAAAAAGGGCCCAAATAAGCATTTTCTTGGTTTTCGCACTATAACTTTAGTTTAAGTAAATAGAAATCTATGAAATTTTGACATAAGGTTTATGACCACAAAAGAAAGGTTGGGATTGATTTTGGGAGTTTTGGTTCCAACAGTTTAGGAATTAGGGGCCAAAAAAGGGCCCAAATAAGCATTATTCTTGGTTTTCGCACAATAACTTTAGTTTAAGTAAATAGAAATCAATGAAATTTAAACACAATGTTTATGACCACAAAAGGAAGGTTGGTATTGATTTTGGGAGTTTAGTTTAGGAATTAGGGGCCAAAAAGGGACCCAAATAAGCATTTTTTTTTGGTTTTCGCACCATAACTTTAGTATAAGTAAATAGAAATCTATGAAATTTAAACACAAGGTTTATGACCATAAAAGGAAGGTTGGTATTAATTTTGGGAGTTTTGGTCCCAACAGTTTAGGAATAAAGGGCCCAAAGGGTCCAGATTTAAACTTTGTTTGATTTTATCAAAAATTGAATAATTGGGGTTCTTTGATATGCCGAATCTAACTGTGTATGTAGATTCTTAATTTTTGGTCCCGTTTTCAAATTGGTCTACATTAAGGTCCAAAGGGTCCAAAATTAAACTTAGTTTGATTTTAACAAAAATTAAATCCTTGGGGTTCTTTGATATGCTGAATCTAAAAATGTACTTAGATTTTTTATTATTGGCCCAGTTTTCAAGTTGGTCCAAATCGGGGTCCAAAATTAAACTTTGTTTGATTTCATCAAAAATTGAATAATTGGGGTTCTTTGATATGCCAAATCTAACTGTGTATGTAGATTCTTAATTTTTGGTCCCGTTTTAAAATTGGTTTACATTAACGTCCAAAGGGTCCAAAATTAAACTAAGTTTGATTTTAACAAAAATTGAATTATTGGGCCTCTGTGATATGCTGAATCTAAACATGTACTTAGATTTTTGATTATGGGCCCAGTTTTCAAGTTGGTCCAAATCAGGATCCAAAATTATTATATTAAGTATTGTGCAATAGCAAGAAATTTTCAATTGCACAGTATTCAGCAATAGCAAGAAATCTTCAATTGCACAGTATTGTGCAATAGCAAGAAATCTTCAATTGCACAGTATTGTGCAATAGCAAATATTTTCAATTGCACAGTATTCCACAATAGCAAGAAATATCTAATTGCACAATATTGTGCAATAGCAAGAAATTCCAATTGGATTTCAATTGGAGTTATCTTTCTTTGTCCAGAATAGTAGTTGAATCAACTTAAATCATTGTTTTATACAATATACAATGTATATTCACTTTTACTACCAACTGATAGATTAAAACAATCTTTACCATTCAGTGATAACAAGCACTTTTTTTACATTTTAATATTTTATGATGTATTTAAATGAGTAGTTATTGTTGCAAACTTCATTAGAAATTTGAATTGAGATCAGTTTTGAAATAAGGGAAAGGGGGATGTGAAAAAAAAATTGGAGGGTCAATTTTTTTCATTTCAGATTTCATAAATAAAAAGAAAATTTCTTCAAACATTTTTTTGAGAGGATTAATATTCAACAGCATAGTGAATTGCTCAAAGGCAAACATTTTTTTTTAAGTTCATTAGACCACATTCATTCTGTGTCAGAAACCTATGCTGTGTCAACTATTTAATCACAATCCAAATTTAGAGCTGAATCCAGCTTGAATGTTGTGTCCATACTTGCCCCAACCGTTCAGGGTTCAACCTCTGCGGTCGTATAAAGCTGCGCCCTGCGGAGCATCTGGTTTGTTGATTGTTGACAAACAGGTGACAATCGTTAAACTTCGGCTTCAAAACATGAACTTTAATTATCTGCCATGTTTCACAACAACACTGACAGATGGAAAAAAAAATGACGATTATACGAAATTTATGCGCAAAAAATCATAAAATAGTGCACAGAAGACTAAGTTTATGATGTTTGTATGCATTGGTTCAAGAATTAGAATACCATTATTTTTCACCGGTCACTCGTTTCATATGACTTTAAAGTATTTTGTTTTCTTTTACAGGTCCTGACAGACAGAGTAGAAACTCTGAACAAACAAATACAAAACCTTGACAGCAAAGCCCAGTCCTTACAGTTAACTGTAGACAGATTGTCTCTTACCTTGGCTAAAACTGAAGAGGATGGTATTCAACAGAAAGACAAGGTATATATCAGTTACTTGTACATTCAGAACAAATTGGTCTACAAAATTATTGGCTATAATCTATTGTTAAGGTAGATGTGGGGTCTCAATTAAAAACAATAGAATTTATTCTCATTAAGCCAAAATGTAGGCAAGTTGTGCAATTTTGAAAAATAGAATAAAATGTATGAGCCACAGTGATTTTTCAAACTAAAACTTGTGTGCCAAATTGTCAGTTTTTAGAGATTATACATGGAAAAAGCACTTTTGTGTGAAAAGGTAGAAAATTAAGTGATAAAAATGGCAATGGCTCTTATAGAAATAAGAATAAAATATATGGTCACTTTCATGTTCTTGTTACAGTCAAATAAGATTTTTTTTTTTAATATTACTTAATAAAACAAAAATATCTGAGTTATCACCCCTGATAAACCAAAGTTTTAAAATATTGAATGAATAATAATGTTTAAATTTTGGCAATACAAAATAATGTTACCACATGATAAAATTAAAAAAAAGTTATATAGTTATTTAAATGGAAAGTGTTTGGAAATTTATTTTTTTGCATAAAATTTGCTTATCTGTTGTTTTATTTGATAACAGGTACAGTCATTGAACATGTCCTTATCAGACAACAATGCTGCCCTTAATGAGTTACAGGAACGTATTCAACAGTTACAGAGGGCACTCACCAGCAGTGAACATGATCGTAGGGTACTACAAGAAAGATTAGATTCCACTAGGTATGTCAGTAATTAACATGTAAAACAATTTTAGAAACTAGAAGTTTTAGGGTCAGATACTCTTAATTTTTCAACTCAAGAGAAAGAAATGTTGTGGACAATTAAAAGTTAGAAGGTCTATGTCTGATGTCTGATGTCTGAAAAACTGGTCCACCATGGTCATAATTAATCGATCAGTCCAGTGGCATAAATATATTTTCCTGAAAAGACCTCATTCATATACTGTAAATTCAAAAATTATTGCCATTCTGTCAATTAAGTTTAAAATGTGTTTCTAAATTTTGCGACATTGAGAAAAATCCTGTTTATTTCATGTTGAATATTTCAAAATGCGAGTTTCAATTATTGCGATTATAATCCTGTCGCATTTTTCGCAATAATAAAAACCTCCCAATAATTTCTGAATTTACACTATCTTCAAATGTTATATTAGTACTTAATTAAATGTTTTTAGCTTTTAAGTTATCAAATATGTTTATGATAGTAATGTAATGATAGAAGACTAAACTAAGTTTCTGTATTATTTCAGACAAGCTTTGAATGATGCCAAGAAACAAAATTACGACCTCCTAGAACGTGTACAGACATTACAGAATGACTGTTCTGAAAGTGAAGTCAGAAGGGCAGAGCTTGAAGGTCAACTCCGTCAGAATCATGGTGTAAGTTTAAATATAGAATGGTTTAGCTTTAACTTGATAGAATTGAGCCAAACTAAACTGAATTTGAAACATGCATGTTTGACAGTAAAATTGTTTAATGCTCCATCTGTTATTAAATAATGTTCATTTCTTTGAAATCAATATTATGAAATATAATTCTTCAACATGATGGTCTAAGGGTTTCAAAGCCATATGGCAACTGAAGTTTTGGAAAAACTATAAAAAAAAACCTTTATTTTGTTCTGGGATAAATTACTAAAAAAGAAAAGTGATATATCTAAGATCTGAACGTCTGTAATTAAATAATTTTTGATATTGGAAAAGACTATTAAGTTGTGAGATTTTTGACTGTATATGGGAGTCATCAGAGATCAATTAGGATTGGACACATAAAAATAAATAACATGAAAAAAAGGTACTGTGTTGCTGTAAAAAATATTTCTTTCTCTTACATTATCAAGAGTTATGGCTATTTTGTGCATTTTTCCTTTGATCTTTTTTTGTGATAAATTTTCATATCATGCTACTCGCTTGAGATGGAAAATTATCGCTAGAAACAAAGGAGGCATGTGGCGTTGCTAAGGAAATTGACATGAAATTGACATCGTCGTCATAGGTAAAATAGCGATAAACACATTATCATTGGTCATCTCAACTCGATTGCTTTTCTCGCTTTCACCGTCCCGGCTCAAGCGAGAAAATCAATCTCATTGAGATAATCAGCGATATCTATAATTATCTCCTTTTAGTAGTATATTATAAGAGTATGTTTTGACACATTCACATTATCTTTGCAGAATCTTCCCTATAAACTCTTTCTTTAATACATATGACTTATTTCTTTCCTAAGGTACTGGTAAAGAGAACAGAAACTGAACAAGAACTGAACCAGATGGTACAGAAACTAACCCAGGATAAACAGAACATGCAGGACCATATTGCAAATATATCTCGTAATCTGTCCACTGTTGAGACACAGAAAACAGAGATGGAGAGAACATATATCAGACTGGAGAAAGATAAATCCGCCCTCAGGAAAACTTTAGATAAGGTCAGTTATATAGCAAGAAAAAATAAATCTGCTCTCATGAAAACTAGATAATGTCAGTTATATAGCAAGGAAAAAGATGATTTACTTAATCTAATGGTTTATGAATTATGTGATGTCTTGGAGACCTCTGCTAGTACACCTAGGTATGAACGTTTATGACTGACTGTTTTACTTACAGTTTTTGCCATTGTGTTGCCTGTTTAGCCTTGATTTACATTTTATAATGGCTCTGATATACATGTTTATAGCATGTTAGTGAGAATTTATAATTTTGGTTTAACATTTACTGTCTTTTGCAGAATTTTTTATTTTTGATAACTTGAATTGTTTTTAGGTTGAACGTGAAAAACTGAAGACAGAAGAGATTGCTAACACTTCATTGATGGAAAAGGGATCCTTAGATAGATCATTGGCTCGTCTGGACGAAGATAACTGTGATCTCAATAAACAAGTACAACAGCTCCAGGCACAGTTAGCAGAGGCTGAGCAACAACATGCTCAGAGGTAAGGCATTTGTATAGTATCTTAAAGTTCAGTTAGCCAATTCACAGCAAAAAAAATTTTAACAGTTAATGTATTATAAAAAATGAATAATCTGCAAAGAGTGAAGTTTTGCTTTTATGTAATAGAAGGACATTTTCATTTATCTCTAACATTTTCCTTTTGAAAAAAGTACATAGATATTCATTACATAATTCATGGATTTGTAACAAAATCATGGAAACGTAGTTTATTTGGGAAATTAAATGGCATTTTTCCCAAGATAAATTTGTTTATAAATACATTGAAATAAATTTTCCATTTTAGGTTGATTGATGTAACCACAAGACATAGAGCTGAAACAGAGATGGAGACAGAGAGACTCCGAACTGCTCAGATGCAAGCTGAAAGAATGCTAGAAACAAGAGAGAGATCAAATAGAACTAAAATCAAGGGTCTTGAAGAAACAGTATGTACTTGTTTTTATTAATGAAAAAGGGGGATTGGAAAAAATACTTAATTCCTATCAGAACATTGGATAAAAGTACAGTTAATTTTTAAACACTAAAACTACATTGTAATATATAGTTGTTGAGAATATAATGAAATTATCATTCAAGAAAGTCAATAATATGGTCTATCTCCTCAAGAAAATAAATCAACTATTTTTTTAGATGTGACATTTTATATTCCATGTAATCACCCATGTAAATTATTATGTTTTGTTTCAATTTTTTTGTGATCCAATTTGTTAATTTTTCACCTAGCCTGTCTATTTAGATTGTCCTTTACTTTAAGTGTTAAGCATTTTATTGAAGCACTTTTAATTATACTAATATTCTAAATGTTTATTTTAGGTTGCCACATTGAAAGACCAACTGTCAACTGAAATGAAGAAACGTCAGCTCTATATTTCCCGTAGTGCCCGTACCGGTGATGAAATCCGTGATATCCGATCCATACTGGACTCTTCATTATCAAATGTCACACGTGACCAGTCTCTTGATCCGCTCATCATGGAGACAGAAACCAGGAAACTAGACGAATCCTTGGAATTCCGTGGAAGTTACAGATCACAACCAAGACGAAGAACAAGTCCAAATCGTACACCAATGAAATATTCTGATAGGTTGACATCAACACCTGCAATGCGTCGAACCCAGAGCCCCATAGCACTGCGTAAAAAACTATTGAAATAAACTGCCGAGCCTTTGTATGAGAGATCATGTGACAATTATTTATAGCAATTTTGTGTGTTTGTGAAGGTCATTCCTGTTTATTCTTAGACATTCCAAGGTCATATTTATGAAGTATCCCAGCATTAAAACCTTGATTCAAGGGAGAGAATCTAAATTTTTTATGATTTTTATGTTTTAAGATCTGACAACATTTAAAAAAATGAAAGAAATCATTTATTTTAAACTTTCGTTCAGTATTTTTTTTCAAAGAAAAGATTTAAAAAACAGTTAATGAAATCCATAAATAATTAGAATTACACTCAAAAAGTTTTGAGCTCATATTAATAGCAGTTTCTGTTTGAACTTTGAGCATAGTTTTCTTTCTCTTGAGTTGAGGGATATATTTACAATGGCAGCACAAGTTTAAAGCCATTTTATTGCATGAAATCAAATTAATTTTTCTGTATACTAGGTTGTGAGTAGTTCATTACACATTTTAAACAAATATTAATATATTTATAATGTCACATTTTTTTTAGAATTTAGATTTTGTTTTTGTTGAGGGTTGTGTTGTAATGGCAGCATGAGGATGTTGGAACACATGTCAGATGGCATGGTTCCAGCCAATCATTTTGCCAGATTTTATGATGTAATCAGTATTACCAGTGATCATCTCAATCATAGATTTATATTTATAGACCGAATAAAACTCAACACTCTGCACACATCCTGTGGCCCAAAGGCATCTAATGACTGATTGTTTGAAGAAAAAGTAAAAAGAAATGTAACTTGCCTTTTTTTTGTGTTATGTTGAATAAAAAGAACAAAATTATATATTTTTACCAAGTATGAATTCGTTTATACTGCTGATGCAAGAACTTGTAAATGTTTTAAAGTTAGTGAAATGAATGATGCTATTTTCTTTAATTCTACTGTGAAAACCATTCTATCTGAGTTACTGGTGTCAAGAACAATTTATGATTGAGAGGAAAGTAGGATAATTGCATCATTTCTATTTATAAACATTGATATCAAAATATCTGTGATAAATGTTAAAAAGTATGCACCATAGTTTGAATAAATTATTGTATTTATTGTTTGATTAGATTGAATAAATGTATGTATAGATTTTTGAATAAGGTCAGAAATTGTTGGAGAAGCCATTTAACGGAGTACTAAAAGTTTTTGAAGAAAGGTTTTGAAAAATTTAGAAAAAGGTTTTTGTTTTCCATACAGGGTCAGTGCGGATGGATCGTAAGAAATTTTGAAATTTCATTCTATACATTCTGACGGAGTTAAAAACCCTGACCAGTTGTGATTTTTATGGAAAACATTCTGTGGTTACTGAAAAGTGTATTCATCCAAGTTGCTTCTCAATGATTTATGATTATTATTCTCATAGAATATTGTTGTTTTAAAAATTGCTAGAATTTAGCTGTCATAACCCCAGCAAAGAGTGGATAAATTAGACACACTTTAGTTTTTGGTTTTGCTTTCTAAGGGAGATAATCTATTATTGTTTTGTTGATGCTTTTTAGTTATCATTTGTGTTAATTTTTTAATATCATTCTATTTTTACATTTTTGGTCATTCTATTTTATATTTAGGAAAGATATAATGAAATACTTAAAACATGCTAATGATTTAAATATTTTAATATCAGCAATATTTTGCACTTATTTTATATCAATTTTAATCAGTTGATCTCAGTTTTCAGCATATAATAAGTCAAGTCATGTCTTCCCTAATACATAATGGAATGATCCATCAGGCATCAAAGATCTGTGATGAAATCTGTTATCCGTCCATTTTTAAGTTTTTGTTTTAATTTAGTCAAAGGATTTGTTATTTACAACATTGTTTGACGTTTTTTTGCTACTAGATTATTGATATATAAAATCTCTAGTTTTATAATCTTCACGATGTGTCGCATTACTGAGCTTTTCCTCACAAGTGTTGACTCATTACTAAGCTTGTTCCTCACAAAGAAGTGATCAGAAATAAAAGTGTGCATCCAATTCTGTCTTTGTTTTTTTTTTAATATGAACTTTATTAGATCCTTGAAGTAATGAAAGTCATAAGGTAGACATATGTACTGTATTTCCAGTAAGTGACCAGGAGAGCATCAACATCTACCAAAATATCAAAGATTGGGATAGTGTCAGTTGAACAGAAGTTACTTATGATAGCTTGATGACATATTTTAGACATAAGAATGGGGAGATATTTAGGGTGTTCATTAATAAAACAGCAATTCAGAAAAAAAACCAAACCAAAATAGATGTAAGAAGATGTGGTATGCGTGCAAATGAGACAACTCTCCATCCAAGTCACAATTCATAAAAGTAAACCATTATAGGTCAAAGTTTGGTCTTCAACACAGAGCTTTAGCTCACACTGAACAACAAGCTTTAAAGGGCCCTAAAATGACTATTGTAAAACCATTCAAACTGGAAAACCAACGGTCTAATCTATATATAAAAAACGAGAAACAAGAAACACATATGAACCACATCAACAAATGACAACTACTGAACATCAGATTCCTGACTTAGGACAGGTAACAACAATTGCAGCGAGTTTAAAAAACTTTGTCAGATTAAGTAAAATCATTAAAAATGACCAATAATGTCTTGTATGCAGATGCATCAACATTTGAAGTGGAGAATGTAAGGCATTACATAAAATCTTCTCCTTGGTTTGGTTAATCAACTTTTTAGATATGCATATTCAACATGGTAAAAAGGTCTTTGTGAATTTTCATGATTGGCTTTTGGTGAAAAGGGCAAGTGTATTAAGGCGCATTCAATATTGAATAATTGTATACACATTTCAGGTTTTAATTTATCTACAATTTAATTAGACAAAATATAGCCATGTGTTAATAGTATACGAATAACTAAAATGACTTCATAAATTGAAGAGTACTGCATGATTTTTGTGTCACAATATCAGAAACTATGATGCATTTTAAAATGATCCATTATACACAGAAATTGGATGTATTTATAAACTAAAGGAGATATGAGGTACCCATCAATGAGACCGTATTAAACTGTTATTGATAAGTCAATAATGTGTATAAAGAGAACATAAATCACCAAAAGTACAATATAGCAAGGAGGTTAGGTTATGTAACCTCCTTGAGTATAGTAAATATTTATCAAAGGTACCAGGATTATAATTTGATACGCCAGACGAGCGATTCGTCAACATGAGACTCATCAGTGACGCTCAGATCAAAATAGTTATAAAGCCAAACCAGTACGAAGTTGAAGAGCATTGAGGACCCAAAATTTAAAAAAGTTGTGCCAAATATGGCTAAGGAATCTATGCCTTGGATAAGAAAAGCCTTAGTTTTTCGAAAAATTCAAAGTTTTGTTAACCCAAATTTATGAAATTGACAATAAAATAGATATTCATGTCAACACCGAAGTGGGGACTTCTGGGCTGGTGATACCCTCAGGGAAGAAACGTCCACCAGCAGTTGCATCGACCCAGTGGTGTAAATAGTTAAGTAATAATCGAAGGTTTTGTAAACAGGAAATTTATAAAAATTACCATATAATTGATATTCATGTCAACACCGAAGTAGTGACTTCTGGGATGGTGAAAGCCTCGGGGGACGAAACGTCCACCAGCAGTGGCATCGACCTAGTGGTGTAAATAGTTATCAAAGGTACCAGGATTATAATTTAATACGCCAGAAGCGCATTTCGTCTCATCAGTGATTCTCAGATAAAAATAGTTTATAAAGCCAAACAAGAACGAAGTTGAAGAGCATTGAGGACCCAAACTGATTTTTAAAAAAAGTGGTGCCAGATAGGGCTAAGGTAATCTACGCCTGGTGTTAAGAAAATCCTTAGTTTTTCGAAAAATTCAAAGTTTTGTTAACCCAAATTTATGAAATTGACAATAAAATAGATATTCATGTCAACACCGAAGTGGGGACTTCTGGGCTGGTGATACCCTCAGGGAAGAAACGTCCACCAGCAGTTGCATCGACCCAGTGGTGTAAATAGTTAAGTAATAATCGAAGGTACCAGGATAATAATTTAATTCGCCAGATGCGCGTTTCGTCTAGTAAACCACATCAACTTCTTATACCCTACTTGTAAACAAAATGGTTGGTACTTTGTAATTTGAGACTTATTAGACAAGGAAGTAATATACTAATATAGATATTTGGTGCCGTGGTATGACTGCCAATGAAACACCTATCCATCAAAATATATTCATAAACAAGGATGCAAATACTTTTAACTACAAACCATTGTACGACCTCCAACAACGAAAACAAAACTCATACTTCTAGTAAATAGTAAGCTAAATTACGAAACTATTCTAAAGAAACAAAGAATAACAAAGGGAGATTCAAACTCACAAGTCGTAAACTACACAGACAAACTACAGTAAACGGAACGCTACATAATAACCAAAGACTGAGCAACACAAACTCCACAAAAAAAAACGTGGGTTATTTCAGGTGCGCTAGAAGAGTGAGCAGATCCTGCTCCACATATGGCACACGTCGTGTTGCTCATGTTAGTAAAACCCGTCTTATTTGATAGGTCACATTCGGGAATTGAAATATACCCGTTGTCATCTGTGAAAATTTCGATCACGGTCAAGCAACTTATGCGAAGGGATGATTTCAACTTCACCACGTCGAACTTTTGGTTAAGAGGGTATCACCAGCCCAGTAGTCAGCACTTCTGTGTCAGTGACTTGGGTTATCATTGATATGTTTATCATTATAAATCAACGGTTAAATAACTTAGAATTTTTGAAATACTAAGGCTTTTCTACACCAGGAATAGATTACCTTAGCTGTATTTGGCAAAATGTTTAGAAATTGTTGGTCCTGGATGCTCCTCAACTTCGTACTTTATTTGGCCTTTTAAACATGTTTTTATTTAAGCGTCACTGATGAGTCTATTGTAAACGAAACGCGCGTATGGCGTTAATATCAAATTTGAATCCTGGTATCTATGCTGAGTTTATTCAATAGCTTTTATGTGAGAAGCAATCCTCTATCAAAGAAATCATGATAGGAAAAAACCTGATGCTCTTATCTTTCTTAAAAAGAAATGATATGAAAGATAAAGAGAGGTTATTCACCACATTTTCAAGTTAATATTTTCCTCGTTATCATAATATCCTTGGCATAATTTACTAGATTTTGGGGTCGTATTATTTCTTTCAATGGTAATTGTTCAAAACAACCCTTGTTACCAGATAGCTTCCCTGTATGTATAGAAAAAGCTACATGAATCAAGTGAAATGTATTCGTTATTATTTGTTTATTGTTTACATCTTTAAGTCGGGTAAATGGTGAATGATGTAGTATGTTGTTATCAGACATAACATGATTCTATTTTAAAGAAATTTCAAATATAGACATTTCCTGGAATTTTATAATATGAATATGAATTTTAGTTTTTCCCATGTCAATTGAAGCTACAGCAAGTTAACATTTTTAAGTTTTTTTTAAATTATCCGAGAAGAAGTGATCAGGTGGCCACAAAATTTCGGTAGGAAAACTGTCAATCCTAGTCAATTAAGATATAAGCCAAGTGGGGGATGCGAACTCATAACTTCTGTGTTGACATACAAATGATACAAAAGTTGGAACTGTTTAGACATTTGGACACCTAGGCCCCTTTTACGAAATTGAGCAGCGCGAAGAAAAACAAACTACACTGAAAAGATAGATGTTTTACATCACGAAATAAATAACAAAACAGGAAACATTTGACGAGGAGGATTAGTTTAACTAGCGATCCGAACTAAGTTATACAAAATGCACAGAAAAATAAGGAAGGTAATCACTCAAATTTTCCGGTAAATTATTTCCTGCTGATCATAATTATATCCTTGTCAGAATCAACTATAATATACTAAAATATCCCCAATTAATCTAAATATCATGTGATATGATATACGCGTGCATGTATCAAGTACCCGCGGCCGTATAATGATTTGCTAGTTTTAGATATTTTCATTTTTTCAAGATCAAAATTTCTACTTTTGTTACTTTATTATTTTCTTGTTATTTATATCTTCTTTCTTTTTAAGCTTGTGTTTTTAAGCATACATTTATTCAAATTGTACCAATATAGCTATAGAAGCTCAACGTCTAAAACAATAAAACGTGACTTAAATGTGATTTAAAGCCCATCCTTTTCTTCATACTAAATTAAAAAATCCACGCCAATCGGACTCTGTTGGAAAGTTGTATCATTGCCAACCAAATAAATTTCAAGCAACAAAATCAATAGTAATCATTACTATTATTTTATTTTTTATGCCCAATTTATAGGCATTATGTTTTTGGTCTGTGCGTCCGTTCGTCGGTTCGTCCGTTCGTTCGTCCGTTTGTTCCGCTTCAGGTTAAAGTTTATTGGTCGAGGTAGCTTTTGATGAAGTTGAAGTCCAATCAACTTGAAAATTAGTACACATGTTCCCTATGATATGATCTTTCTAATTTTAGAGTTTTTACCCTATTTTCACGGTCCACTGAATAGGTGGATTGGGCATCCATGTACTAAGGACACATTCTTGTTATTTTTGAGATGACCCATCACATCTAAACTGTACCTGTCGTAACCGTTCTCAACTGTAGGTGTAGACAATTGTTGAAAGGGTTTATTAGTAGCAACGAGTACTCGACAATTAACCCAAGCATATTAGTTTGTTTAATTTAATCACATATGGTCTAAATGGACAATGATACACGCATTTGTACGCACGTAAAATTGCTTTAATTCAAAAGTGTTCTTTTTTCTGTCGAGCTTTCAATGACGAGTTTATTTTGTTGAAATGTAAAGAGATATTATGTCGAGTTTTAGAAACTATTGAATACAACCGAAAGAGAGGCACAATATACCAGATGGACATTAAAACTCATAGGTCAAAATAAACAGACAACACCATTGCTAAAAAGAAAATGACCAATAGACAAACAATTACACACAATACACAAACACTGAGCAAAACGATCTCCACCAAAAGTTGGGGTGATCTCAGGTGCCATGGAAAGGTTAGCAGATCCGGCTAAAAATGTGACACCTGTCGTGTTGATAATGTTCGTAAAAACCAAAACTAAGTCCACTTAGGTAGGTCACATTCGGGGAATAGAAATGGGCTTGTAGTAACGACATTATGAACATATGCGCTATCATATGTGAAAATGTTATTCTATAAAGATAAACCAACTCGTGAAACATCCATAAAACTTACAAAGGAATGATTTCAGCTTCATCGCTGGGAACTATTGGTTTAACAGCTTCCATGGGAGCAGCAACCCTTTGTCATGGAAATTATAACCAAATGTACAAACCCTGGAATATCGTATCAAGTGGGCGATATATATTCCGTATGCAGGCGCTGCTGGAATGTTGCTACATAGAAATGGAAAGTTCACAAGCTGAAATTAAATCTCTTGTCGTAAAGTTTTGTTTTTATCTGAAACTCATTGTCAATTTCAAGATGTCAGTCAAGATGTGAGAAAGACTTTATTGTTTATCTTTTATTTTTTATCTAAAGTTCGATCGGAAGATGCGTTCAACATAGTCAGCACAATTTGATTAATTCCTTTAGAGAACACCATCTACGTAGCGGAAAGTTAAGTTAAAGGATAATGATCACTTCTTTTTCCTTCTTAGACTTTTTTCTTCTTCCTGTATGAATTCGGCCTAATATGAATGAAGGAACAGGTCGGCAATTCAGAGGGGCAGTTTGTTCCCATAGGAATGCCGATGGTTTGCTGAAAAACGCGTCCTTCAAACGTAAAATATATGTTGTCAATCTAGAAATCAAGCATCCCGATAATGTCAATTTTAGAAAATTCTTTGTTTGAATCATAGTGGTTTTTTTATACAGTAGCGAGTAGGGTTTATCCATCCCTTAAGTGTTGGTGGTTTATATTCTTTAACTAATCATGAGTACATTACATTCTAAAGAGCTTTTTGAATAAAGACGCATTTCTTAGAATTAGGAATATAAATTACAATTGTGTATTATTTCTTTTCATATTGATAAGGAAATTTTCTTCGACTGGAAAAGAAATACAGGTGTGTTTGTAAGTTGATTCTAATATTTTTATAGGTGAATGAGCCCGAGCTTGGAGTTAACCTTGTTAATAAACAAATTCGTGGAATATAAATTTTCAACGTTGTCTGGTAAATGTGTCGTATGCGATATTCAGATACTAGTGTTTGATATATTTAAATTGTCATCATGAATAATTTGACAGTTTTGGAATGGAACGATGAA
The DNA here is from genome assembly GCA_037788925.1 of Mytilus galloprovincialis. NCBI lineage: Eukaryota > Metazoa > Mollusca > Bivalvia > Mytilida > Mytilidae > Mytilus > Mytilus galloprovincialis. The sequence continues at coordinate 42,694,980 of CM075342.1, read as the reverse complement.
ATAATTGTCAGTCTGATTCCAAATATTGTTGTGCTTTCTGTTTATTTATTGGTTGGAATAAGCGGAAACGTCCTTGTTTTGTTGGTTTATGCTTGCCAGATGAAAAGCTCTTCTGACGAAAGATATTTTATACCAATTTTAGCCGCTTGTGATTTGATAGCTACTGTGTATCTTGGGTCGTTTGGAATATACAACTCGATTCACCAAGTCACCTATTCAAACTATTATTTATGTAAAATAACATCTTTCTTTCGTGGCTTGGCAACTTTCATCCCAACATGTGTGTTACTTATCATTGCAATTCAACGATACTTCAAAATATGTATGAAGCTGAATCATTCAACAACACTTGTATTTAAGAGAGTTTCATTGGTTTTAGCAAATTTGTGTTCAATTATGGTTGCGATGCCATTGCCGTTTGTAACTGAATTAATTCCGGTTCACAGTTCTACATACAGAATTACCGGATGGCGATGTGGATCGTCTACCAAAGGGAATAATTTTGCAAGAAACGTATACTTTATTGTGATTGGTTTGTTTGTTGTTGTCACAGTAGCAACATTTATCGTTTTATATGCAAGAATTACATATACAATCTTCGGCCATTTTAAAAAAAGAAGACATCAGAAAGATAAAAAGGGGAACAAATCCAACATAGAAGAAAGAAATGTAGAAAATATCAAAGAAAATCAAGAAGATTTAACGATTTGTGATTTTTCCACGAATTCACATGAAACTGAAAGCAATGAAAACAACCAAACGGCAACTGTTTCTAAACAATCGGAATCCGTAAAACGACAAAGAAAGGATCGTGACTTGACGTATAAAATGGCAATCATGTTTTTCGTTATTACTTTGGTGTTTTTTATTTGTTATACACCAAAACTAATAATGATAATCTTAGCTGGAATCTACAAAGATTTTGTGGAAAAACTTTCGAATTCAGAAAGATCGGCTGTGTTGTTTGTTTATGATATGCAGATAATTAATAACATCGTGAATCCTTTTATTTACGCTTTTATGGACACCATGTTTCGTAAAGAATCCAAGACATTGTTAAAAGGCGTGTTTACTTTTAAATGATAATCAACTTATTTCATTTTTTATCTGCATCATACTCAAATAGATGTTTGGTTTTGATACACACTCAAAAAGACAACAAATTTTGAATGAATATCATTTTGTTTTTATTTCGCTTAAAGTTTCTCAATTCATTGATTTGCTGATCGTCCTTTTGTCTATAGTAGACGAATCTAAAAGGAACGTAGTCTTATCGTATCAAAATCGAGAATAACATCCTTATTATTACATTAGTTTTATTTATAGAGCACGTTAATTAAAATATGGTCCATTTGAAGTTATTGATTTTCTGAATTGATACTTTTTTTCTGAGAAATCATAATTTATACATTACTTGTATTTGCCTTTCAGTAATTGGCAGTAATTTTAGTTGAGTATTGTATTGGGGAGTTTGCTGTTTATGCTTCGTTGTTTTCCTCTTATAGTTGATGTGTTTCCTTCGGTTTTAGTTTGTAACCCGGATTTTTTTTCTTTCAATCGATTTATGACTTTTGAGCAGAGGTATACTACTGCTGCCTTTATTTATTTCTTGCTGATATGATGAGTTCAGCTCTTACAGTTATAATTTCGAATATTGCAAGTCACAGACTTTTCAAACCAGTCCGCAGTGGAAAAGATGAAAAAGAGAAAAGATATTTTCTTAATCTTTCCTTTGCCAACAACGGTCTCGATGGCGCCAACTTAGGCAATATACTTCATCATAAATTAGTTCAATCGAAAAAAAATTCCTTATTTCAAAGATCAGTCTGTACCAATCATTATTTATACCTATACCAAACCTATTGCACTAAAATTTTGCAGTATCTCAATATTGACGACTTCAAGTTTAAACCTCCTCATTGCACTTGTGCTAGTTCCCAATTCACATATAATCCGACTGGCCACAACATTGTCAATAACACTTCCCTGCAAAATGTGTTATTAAAAGGTCCGAAATATCGTGCGCCTAAATCGATCAATTGGAAATACAACTTCCAAAATTTTGATGGATTCAGTCGAGGATTATGCCAGGCAATGGGCTAAGCGCAAAAAGGAAGACGTAGACACTCTTTCCGAATGGATTAAGGCGGTGAGGTCATTGATACAAATCATAATTAAGAAACTGAATGGGTCTATCAATGACCATGCTACGTCAAAGACCCAAATGTTGCAAAACACTTATACCTTCTGTTCTATGCTCCTTAGGAATTTCAACCAAAGATGAAGAACTGGATCTTCCATCACTGTATTGGATACCTAAACTAGATAAGTATCCTTTCAAACAAAGGTATATTGCTGGGTCTTCTTCTTTAAAGTTATTGTGAAACTGCCTATTCTAGAGGTGGCGTGAATCAGATGTGGATACTAAAAAATTCCAAAGATCTTTTAGAGTACATACAATCTAACTCTCTTTCATTTTGCAATTGTATCAAAACATTTGACTTTTCTACACTATAGTGGTAAATTCAGTAAATAAATATACGTCATCAGGGACCGCGCATTTGGGGGAGAGCTTTCTGTCAAAGAGTGAAGTCATGTGCTCTTCTGATTGGTAGATAATGTTTGTAATAAATATTTTATGGTAGATGGATCAAAACTAGAGTTGAAAAAAAATAAAAAATAAATGCTGAATGTACTTTTTTTTCCCTACAGGGTTGAAAAGTAATTGGGGTCAGTATAGGAATTCAGTGCGAATCTACATTGTTTGTAAACAAGGCCATGTAAATGCCCAAAAATGCCGCATAACCCTATGTTTTTATTGTTGCAAAAGATAGGGCTACATTTGTACTTTCATGAATGATATATGAAAGTTTTTAATTTCTAAAGGTAAATCAGGTATAAATTTATTTCTACACATAGATTAGCATTAAAGTCAATGGGAGATTTTTTACTGAATTTATCCCTATAGGAAAATATGCACTTTTCCAAGGCCACACAATAATCACAAAACTCATTTCCTGTAAATGTTTATGTAATGGAAGGATTTTGGAACCTTTTGAAGTTGCTTTTTACACAAATATCTATCTTTAACTGCGGCTATCCAGAATGCACAGATTGTACTGTGAGAGAAGCATGGAGTATATGGTAAAAATCAGTTTTTGTGTCCACATTGACAGAAACAATAGAAATTACACTTGAGAGTTATGATATCAATGAAAGGCATAAATATTCTCCCCATTTACATCATATTTTGCACATATTTCTCCTCATAATGTATAAAATCATATGAAAAAAATGGATTACCTCCCTTTGACATAGTGTGTTTTTTTTAGCTGTGTTCCCCATGTTAAGTTGTAGAACAAGTGTTTAATAAGCACTTTTCTAGTATTTTAACACTCGAATAATCTAACCGCATGAAGGTATTCATTTATTTTTACATAACGCATTGCGTTTCTTTATTTAAAGAATATACTAGACAACTTTTCATGATTACATGTCCTTCATCTTTGAAACAAGTGTTGAAATGTTTGTAATTGGATTTTTATGTTAAATAATAGCTTTTAAATATTCTAAATTGTTACTTGAATCTCCCAAATGTAAAGTTTGGTCATACCTAATCTTATTTTTTCATATTTGGCACTTTTTTCTACTTCAGTTCTGGCTGTCTAGTTTTGGCGAAGAACCCATCCTGATGTTGGGGTAACAGGAATTTCTGCAGAGTGATTGTCAATGACATTTTGTGAAATTTACAAGTAATTAAAACACAGATTTAGTATAATGAAACATAATTGTTGTTTTATTTGGTATGGTACTGCTTAAAAAAGCCTTTGAAAAGTCTTTTTGTGGTCTTTTCATGGTATTTAATCAAAAACCTCCATATAAGGAAAAATCTAACTAAGAGTACACCAAGACTTTAGTTTCTAGATGTACTTGCAATACTGGTCAAAGCAAACACAGAAAACAATTCATATTTATTAAACATAGTATTTTACACCATTCTTTTAAAAAAGTCAATGCGCAACTTTATATACCAAATATACATTGGCTGCAGTATGGGCTGTAGTATAAATTTTGCTCTATCTTTACAAATTCAGCATTTATGAAGGTTGTATTGAAACTGGAACTTGGAAATTGGATACATTACATTATTTTTTTTTTCCCTACAGGGTTGAAAAGTAATGGGGGTCAGTATAGGAATTCAGTGCGAATCTACATTGTTTGTAAACAAGGCCATGTGAATGCCCAAAAATGCCGCATGACCCTATGTTTTTATTGTTGCAAAAGATAGGGCTACATTTGTACTTTCATGTATGATATATGAAAGTTTTTAATTTCTAAAGGTAAATCAGGTATTAATTTATTTCCACACATAGATTAGCATTAAAGTCAATGGGAGATTTTTTACTGAATTTACCCCTTTACACAAGTATTCCACATTCCAAACTAAAAGACAAATTGATTGAATTGGTATTGCTTTGTTTCATAAAATAGAATGGCCAACGTAGATACAAGTATCTTGTCTTAAGGAGGGATAAACCCTACTTTGTAACGGATCAATCTGATTCAAACAATAAATTCTCTGAAACTGACATTATCAAGATGCTTGATTGACAAGACATTTGTTACGTTCGGAGGACGTGTTATTCAACAGACTGTCGGTATTCCACTGGGAACCAATTGTGCCCCTCTTCTTGACGACTTATTTCTTTATTATGATGAGGCTGACTTCACACAGAAACTGATAAAAAGTTAGCAATATCCTTTAACTCTACTTTCCGCTATATAGGTGATGTTCTTTCACTAAATAATTAAAAAGTTTGTGACTATATTGAACGTATCTATCCCATCGAACAAGAGATAAAGGATACAACAGATACAGTTAAGTCGGCCTCATATCTTGACTTACATCTATAATTTGAGGGTCGGTTGAAAACAAAACTTTACGACAAAAGAGATGATTTCAGCTTTCCAATTGTGAACTTTCCATTTCTAAGTAGCAATATTCCAGCAGCACCTGCATACGTGGTATGCATCTCCCAATTGATTCGATATTCCCGTGCTTGCATTTCCTATCATGATTTTCTTGATAGAGGGTTGCTGCCCACAAGGAAGCTATTAAACCAAGAGTTCCAAATGGTGAAGTTGAAATCATCCCTTCGTTAATTTTACGGACGCCATCACGAGTTGATTGACCGTTATGGAATAACCGTTTCACAAAAGATATCGTGTTCCTTACGTCGTAACTACATTCCCCTTTCCCTTTCATGAATGTGACCTACAAAATTAGACTATTTACCGGATTTGTAATAACATGAGCAACACGACGGGTGCCACATGTTGAGCAGGATCTACTTACCCTTCCGGAGCACCTGAGATCACCCCAAGTTTTTGTTAGGGTTCGTGTTGCTTATTCTTTAGTTTTCTATATTGTGTCATGTGTACTATTGTTTGTCTGGTCTTTTTCATTTTTAGCCATGGCGTTGTCAGCTTATTTTCGATTTATGAGTTTGACTGTCCCTCTGGTATCTTTCATCCCTCTTTTACAACTGACTATTAGTCTATTTTAATGTTGTGTGCTGTTACACTACTGTTCAAGATCATGGGAAGGCGGCGCGCTCCCAATCTTGTTTTATATGTTCATTCGCTGTTAGAAAAACACAAAACATTAAAAAAAAAAAATACCGCTGAAGCATTCCTCAATTATAGGGGTTAATATGAAAAATATCTATAGAAGGCATAACACACTCGACTTGACAAAAGGTAACCAAGAACTACAGAATAACATGTGATTGGTAAGAATCAGATATCAGACAAAGTTGATGTACCAGGAGAAATACAATTTATAAAAATATATATATATATATATTGAGAGTCTACAGAAAGGATTCATCAAATTCTAGAATTAGAGTATCAATTTAAGTTGTGTTTGTTTAATTCAATAGGTAATTCTTCCTAAAGTGGTAAGGAAATACATTTTATCTTACAAATCATTCATAAATATACAAACAGTTCTTGGAATTTTAGGATATGGATATACATTCCACTTGTGTTTCCCTCAATTAAAATTGACAAGGAAGTTTAATTTTTTATCGTAGGTTCAAGCATTTTTTTAACAGTCTGAAAGAAACCTCACTTGTAAACCTATACCAAAAGGGATAAAGATATCAAAACATCACCCCTACTTGTTCAATATCTTGTGTCGCGATATTGAGTTATTGATAAATACTATAGATTGTCATTATGGAAAATTTGACACTTTCGGAATGGAACGATGAAACACTTCTTAGTATGATTCCAAACATCGTTGTTCTCGTTGTTTATCTATTAGTTGGAACATGCGGAAATGTCCTTGCTTTATTGGTATATGCATGTCAGATGGAAAACTCGTCAGACGAAAGGTTCTTCATACCAATTTTAGCCGCTTGTGATATGATTGATACATTGTATCTCGGATCGTTGGCAATATACAATTCGATATTCATAGTATCAAATTCAAACTCGGTATTATGTGAAACAACGTCATTTTTTACTGGATTGTCAATATTCATTTCGATATGTGTCTTACTCATAATTGCAATTCAACGATACTTCAAAATATGTATGAATCTGAATCATTCTAAGACACGTTTCGTTAAGAGAGCGTCATTAGTGTTTGTTTTCAATTTTGGCTTCATCGCCATTACCGTTTTTCATGAAAATAGTTCCATTTCATAGCTATAGATACGGTGTTACCGGAGTGCGATGTGGGACGTCACTATAAGGTAATACTTTAGCAAGGAACATACACTTCATTTTAGTTGGGGTGTTTGCTGTTGCTACGGGTACAACTTTTATCACTTTATACTAAAAAATTGCATCCAAATTTTTATTCACTTCAAAAGAAGCAACAACCAGAATGATGAAAAGATAAAAGGAATCAACGTAGAAGTACATTTTACTGAAAATAATGATGCCACTGATTACAAAGAAAGTAAAAAGCATTCAATTGTATGCGATCATGAGGTAAATTCACATAATGTGAATGAAAAAAGCAGCAAAACTTGTCAAATACCAATAATTATTATATCTAATCAAACTGGATCCGCAAAGAGACGAAAAAAGGATCGCGGAATTACATATAGAATGACCATTATGTTTTTCGTTATAACGTTGTTATTTTTCCTTTGTTATATACCTAAATTAATATTGATCATCATTTTTTGAATCTACAAAAGCTATTCTGAAAATCTTTCCACCTCTCAAAGATCTCTGCAATAAAATTGAGAATGGAAATGGGGAATGTGTCAAAGAGACAACAACCCGCCCAAATAAAAAACAACAGCAGAGGGTCACCAAAAGGTCTTCAATGTAGCGAGAAATTCCCGCACCCGGAGGCGTCCTTCAGCTGGCCCCTAAACAAATATATACTAGTCCAGTGATAATGAACGCCATACTAATTTCCAAATTGTACACAAGAAACTAAAATTAAAATAATACAAGACTAACAAAGGCCAGAGGCTCCTGACTTGGGACAGGCGCAAAAATGCGGCGGGGTTAAACATGTTTGTGAGATCTCAACCCTCCCCCTATACCTCTAACCAATGTAGTAAAGTAAACGCATAACAATACGCACATTAAAATTCAGTTCAAGAGAAATCCGAGTCTGATGTCAGAAGATGTAACCAAAGAAAATAAACAAAATGACAATAATACATAAATAACAACAGACTACTAGCAGTTAACTGACATGCCAGCTCCAGACTTCAACTAAACTGACTGAAAGATTATGATTTCATCATATGAACATCAGGCACAATCCTTCCCGTTAGGGGTTTAGTATTATACCATCATAACATATATGAGAAGAACATAACCCGTGTCATGCCAACAACTGTTTTTAGAATAAATGTGTTTAGTTCCGATGCAAAGACCTTATCAGGGACTCAATATTAACGCCAAAATATGCAATCTTTAATGACTTGACAACAGTATCGTAATTATATCCCTTCTTAATAAGTCTATTCAAAGGTTTTGTAAGTTTCTGAGGTGAATACTGACACCTTTGTGCTTTATAAAGAATATTACCATAAAAAATTGGATGTGAAATACCTGAACGTATTAGAAGTCTGCATGTTGAGCCATATTTACGAATGATGTCTTTATACCGATGATAAAATTTAGTAAATGTTTTGACTAGTTTGTGATATCGAAAACCCTGGTGTAATAATTTTTCAGTAATACATAAATTTCTCTCGTTAAAATCTAAAACATTGTTACATACACGAGCGAATCGTACAAGTTGAGATATATAAACACCGTAAGATGGTGACAAGGGAACGTCACCATCTAAAAACGGATAATTAACGATAGGAAATGAAAAATCATCCCTTTTATCATAAATTTTAGTATTCAGCTTTCCATTAGTGATATAGATATCAAGATCGAGAAAAGGGCAGTGGTCATTGTTAGTATTAGCTTTATTTAAAGTAAGTTCAACAGGATAAATTTCATTAATATACATACTGAAGTCGTCATTATTGAGAGCCAAAATATCATCCAAATATCTAAAAGTATTATTAAATTTGTTTATCAGATGTTGTTTCGATGGGTCTTGTTTGTTTATGAAATGTTTATCATTAATAATATTGTGAATCCCTTTATCTACGCTTTCATGGACACCAAGTTTCGTACCGAAGCCACGACATTTTTAAAGCGTGTATTTAATTGTTGAATATCTCATTCGTTACAGGGATTTTTCACACTCAACATGTGACTTTGGTTTGACATGTAACTGAACTTTAGGGAATGTCATTGCTTTGCATAACGGTGCGGAGCAATTAGTTTCAGTGGATATACACTCCATCTTCAAGTTGAAATTATCACATGTTGATTGGTGGCTTTAAGATGCAGCTGAGATACAGCGACGTACAGTGGCTTAAATAAGATATAGAATTACAGACTTTTCTCGTCTCAGAATAAGACATCAAATGCAGAACACTAACTATGTGTATTTTAGTTCCGATCAACAGTCATTATTCATGTTCTTTTTATTAGGCATATAATGCGCGCTTAAATTCAATACTGAAAAATCAATTATTAATACGTATTTATTTGCTTTGTTTATATGCAATATGCACGATTTGTTTGTCTAAACAATGTTCCTATACAATGTTTACAAATCCATTATCTGTTTTTATAACTTCTGTCAATATAGGCACACCTCCAGAGAGGCACACCTCTAGAACCGTGTCAATTTGTAAATGTGGGAAAATACCACACTTCCAATATCAAATCAACACATCTATCTTGTACTATTAAACGAGAAGACCTCATTTTGTGTGTCGCTTCTCTTCTTTCAACAATAAACCAATCATCATGACTCTGTGTCCTATGGGTATCATGCAAAGTCGCATTTGTCATCTTTATCTTTGCTTATGAGTATTTAGTTTTGGTTATTTTGGGAGAAAAACGAAAAAAAAGGTGTCCGGATATTGTTTCCGTCATCGGGCGGACTTTTATGTCATGGACAAGACTACCGTTTTGGACTGTTTTAAATCAATAATAATTGTCATAATTACTTAGGGACAGGAAAACTTTTCGCGTTCTTTTTTTGTATACTACGATCATACATATACTATAAAGAAAACGTATTTGCTATTTTCTATAAATTCCAAGTTTACTATCTGCTGCTGTCACTGATATATATTATATAGGGAGTCTCGGCTATAATGACTATAGATCACTATATTGCCTAGGATCGCAAATATATTTTATTTATAGTATACATGTATGTATGTTCATAGTATACAGCAAAACAAAAAATAACGAACTTTGGAAAAAAACGGGGGAGGGCTAAAAAAATCGTCCTGTCACCAAATACCTATTACTTTTTATACCCTTCCTGAAATTCTCCAGTCATAAAATCTTTAACACAAATTCATCCTTCAACAGAACATACTTTCGACCACGCTTTTAATGCCCGCGATTTCGAGGGTGTGTTCTAGTATTCCGAAGCAGTCCGCAGCTTTTTAGAAAGCTCAAACTTGTTTAAATTTTGTAATCGTGTAGTTCCTGACCAGGAGGAATGAAGGGACAATTTTACTGTGCTTGTAAAAAAAAATGTTATATCATTATTATAAAGATCACTACTTAATATCACAGATTTACAAAATTTGGAAACAAATGTCAACATTGCAGCATTGAAAAGAGACATTCAAGCATTTCTGTGAAGTTTTGTCATAATCAGTTCAACAATTTGTAAAATGTAAGACGATATTTACAGCGATTCGTGCAAAAATTCTTCGAAAAAGTCAATCCAAGCCTCATCATGATAGAATTTAATGTAAACCAACAATGATCTCATTTGCCTGCCAAGCATTATATGTGATAAAAACACAACTTTAGGATGATGGACCTCTTTGTTTTCCTTATAAGGTCTCTTTTGGTCCATTTATACCTCTCATGTCCTCAAAATTGTAACTTTTTAGGCCAATAGATAAAACAGTTTGTGTAATTTTCACTCATTTATAATAGAAATGTTATAATAAACGAGAAATTAAAGCAGTAAATCATAATGAACTCTCCATATAAAAGTTTACTGTCTCCAGGTTTCAATAAGCTCTTACGTAATGTTCACCGTGTTCCAGAGAGGTTCGTACAAAGCTTTTTTTAGTCAATAATTTGTTTTTACTGCTTTAAAAATAATTTCATTTACTCATACCTATTTATTTATTAAAGTGTTAATTTTTCTGATATAGCAGAATATAAGAAATAAGGAGAAAAAGCTCCCCAAAAAACTAAGAATGGCTTATTCAATTTCCTCATATTAATGGTAGTCCGATTTCAAGGATTTTTTTTCATAAAATGTATTTAGAGACTCAATCCACTCAGAATATTTCACTTTTTGTAATATTTCCCTTAAAAGAGGGGCGAAAGATGGCATATACAGCTTCCAATATTACACACGGGAAAATCCCATTCAGTCTATTCAACCCAATAGTCTTCTAGATAGTCTAAGAAAAGCATAAACTTGTACAATATTAAATACAAGAATGTTATACCGACAAAATCTAGAACCATAAGTTTTCATAACTGTATAGCAAGACATATTAAACTGATTAAATTTATCAACAAAAAAGTCAATGTATAACCGAATAAACAATATTCAAATACATCCCTACGGATTTCAATTGATATCCTCATTCGGCTCAACTCGGCCGATGCCGTACCCTCATATAAGGACAGTAGTGGATACTACCGAGGATTGCCGAATGTTGATATCCTATTACAATAAGTTTATTCAAAAGGAGGCAACTTTTATCGCAAAGCAATTGTTTTAAAAAATCGTATTAGTTCTTTATTTATTGTGTCGTTGCTCAAGGATCTTTCTATCAATTCTTGAGAGAAGAGGATCGTAAAATTGTTATGCTAAATTAAAGGATAGTGTGCATTGACCTTACAAGTTTCTAAGACGGCCATAGTCATTGCTCATTTAGTAGAAGAAAGCCAGCATTACCATAAAAATTAGGCTGTAAATGTTATAGCAGAGCTTGTGTCTAGCGTCCATGGGCATGAGGTAAATTTGGTGCATTTTTAAACACATAAATACATTTGCATCATAAACTGCCTATGTAACAGACTAAATTTGTTCTAAAAGACAGTCGTGGGGACTTTGAGTTCTGTCAATCTGAGTTCACATATCTGTATGAAATCATATGGTGTTGTTTTTTTTTCGAGTTGTATGTTTTTTTTTGTTTTTTTTTTAATTTCCACAAAAGACAGAATGTTTTTTTTTTATTTAGACCAATGCATGCTGGTTAGTACAAGTTTTGTCCAGCTTACTCCTCATACAACTGATACTTTAATAACTTTAATATCATACAGGGTATATATCATACAGGGTATGACACATTGTTATTGTGTATTTAAACAGGATAATGATTTTCATTCAATATTCAACCAATAGTAGAATCTTTAACCTTAATTGGCGGATGGATCAAATGTATCTTATAGACACAACCCTTTCAATTTTTACTTCAACAAATTCAATTCTTGAGGCATTATATGCATGACTGCAGTGGGGGCATTATCTTTGTCTAAGTTGATTTGGTTATGTTGATATGTGAATAATAATATACTAAGTTGAAGATCATACTAACTTTACTAGCAATTGTCCAAATCTTGTTCTATTCTAGTCAGTTGTTACGAGTCATGTACGGTATGTAAAACAAGTCTAGATCGGTTTTTTTTTATCCAGCAGAAATGTATTTAAGACAGTGTATAAATTAAGGAAGACATTACAGGTACCAGCAGTTAGATCATCTAATCTCGTATATATAACTGAAATAAACCAGTCAATCGTTTATTGTCGTTATAAATGTCGCTTTATCCTACGCACCTTTGAAAACTGTTTTAGTAAGCATATTATATAGAGAATCATCAATTTAAGGGCATTTAATATCTTGAATAAGACTATTCTAATTAGATTTTTCATCTAACGTTGGACGGAAGATTTTGCCCTTTCATCTAATATAAGTTACGAATATTTATAAACGCTTATTACACAGCTAAATGAATGCACAAGAGGATTAATAGGACTCAAATCAGATTGGATACAAATATCTTCCCAATTTTATTGATTCTTTTACCAGTCTATGGAAGAAGCGTATCGATAAAAACCTTTCTTATATCACATAGCGATATTGTCTAATATCAATTGTAAATATGCAGACATTCCATGCGGAAAATGTTGTTTTCGGCAACGAAAAATTAAGAAAATACTAATTTTTAAACTTATTGTTCAAATATAAACAATAATTGAGTCTAAATATACATGCAGAAGTTAGTTTGAAGCTTAAGTTTATGTCAGTGTAAAATTTGAAGTGCTGTGTTTTTCTTATATACATAAATAAACAATGCGATACTTTTAAAATATCAATGCGTTACTTTTAAAATATCATAGCGGTGTTTTTGTTATATCAATATTAGTACCGATTAGTATTAATATTAGACTGTTGTACCCATATTTTGACAATTTTACCTATTATGTCTGTTTTGTCCACGCATCGTTGTAAATATGACAGAATTTGATGAGACTGTCATACACGTGAGAAGTGAAGTGCTATAAAACCAGGTTCAATCCACCATTTTCAAAATTTGAAAATGCCAGTACCGAGTCAGAAATATGACAGTTGTTATCCATTCGTTTGGTGTGTTTTATCATTTGATTATACTATTTGATAAGGGACTTTCTGATTTGAATTTTCCTCGGAGTTCAGTATTTTTTTAAATTTTACTTTTTAGTAGTATTGTATGTAAATAAGCAGTTTTAAGACCATTGCTTAAATTCAAAGTGTTTTTGGTAACATCTTACAAATTTCTCAATTGGTTTTGGAAGCAAATCTAATCAATTAAGAGTCTGATAAACAATGCCGTAATCAAATAATCAAATAGCTAAGTATCAAAATGATTGACCTGTACTTTTGAATCTCCTTTTTTTCAAATCAGACCGTTGGTTTTCCTGTTTGAATGGTTTAACACTAGCAATGTTCTTGTTCCTATATAGTGTGGTGTTCGCTGTGAGCCAAGGCTCCGTGTTTAAGGACCTACTTTGATCTATAATGGTTTACTTTAAACAAATTATTACTTTGATGGAAAGTTGTCTCATTCGAACTCATGCACCATCTTCTTATATCTATAAATCTTTAAAATTTCCCCTTATAAATAACTGCTTTCCAGTCCTGAACAACTGAACAATCTAAATTTATGAATATAGAAAAGATATATAGATATAGGAAGATGTGGTGTGAGTGCCAATGAGACAACTCTCCATCCAAATAACAATTTAAAAAAAAAGTAAACCATGATTATAGGTCAATGTACGGCCTTCAACACGGAGCCCTGGCTCACACCGAACAACAAGCTATTAAGGGCCCCAAAATTACTAGTGTAAAACCATTCAAACGGGAAAACCAACGGTCTAATCTATATAAAAAAACGAGAAACGAGAAACACGTATATATTACATAAACAAACGACAACTACTGTACATCAGATTCCTGACTTTGGACAGGTGCAAACATTTGCAGCGGGATTAAACGTTTTAATGGATCCAAACCTTCTCCCTTTTTCTGAAACAATAGCATAACATCACAACATAGAAAAACACACGATAAAATATCAATTGGCAGACTTAATTCCATTAAAAAAAATGTAAATTAATACACAATGAACGAATGAACGAATATACACATTTTTAACGTCAAAAGACATTTACATCTTATTTATTTGTGTTCTAAACATTTTTTTTAGTACTCATTGAAGAAATGAATTTATAAAAAGCGATACTGATTGTTAATTTGCACTCAGAAAAGTTCGCGTATTTATACGATCGGTTACTAGCCAAAAAGAAAGTCAAATCTCTAGATGTGGCAACAATACATCGGAATACCCTCACGGTCATCGCGATGTAAAAGAGCGTCCAGGCGGCGAGCTGATTATGTTCATAGAGATATCGATTTACCAACGGGGAAAAGTCTTTTCTGTTTGACAAGATTTTTGATTTTCGTTGTATCTGAAGTTGTCAAATTTTTATAGTCTGAGGCTACTCAGTTGGTATCTTCAAAGAGCGGGACATCAGCATTTGTACATTTTAATTTGTTTGGATTATTCATTTTACCATTTGAATATTCATTTTAATTTGGAGCTGTATTGGATTGGACTGTTTGAATGAATGTTTCTTTTAAGTAATGATATTTTTGTCTATTTCGAAATTACCAAGGTGGGTAGACTATAGCAGTGCGACCAGTAAATTAGAATCTAATAGGTCGGTAGACGTATTTCCAACCGCTTTTAAATTCCGCCATTGCATCATCACTTCAAATAGAATTATAAAAAAAAAGATGTGGTAAGATTACCAATGAGACAACTGTCCACAAGAGACCAAAATAACGCAGACATTAACAATTATAGGTCGCCGTACGGCCTTCAACAATGAACAAAGCCCATACCGCATAGTCAGCTATAAAAGGCCCCGATAAGACAATGTAAAACAATTCAAACGAGAAAATAACGGCCTTATTATATAAAAGAAAAATGAACGAAAAACAAATATGTAACATATAACCAAACGACAACCACTGAATTACAGGCTCCTGACTTGGGAAAGGCAAATACATAAATAATGTGGCGGGGTTAAACATGTTAGTTAGTTGGTTAAACCATGTGATTGAAAACAATAGACTGAACAGGTTGTTAACACTTTCAACTATCAATAGGGTCAAGCAACATTTTCGGAATGATAAGTTCATGTAAGCGTTAATTGTGTTACAGTTACGAAATTTTAGTGATGTTGATCCTAAAACATTGAACTGGTCATGATCTAAGTTTGTGAATTATGTTTGCAGTTTTCTTGACATGCATTGTGACGTGTCATCGTATTAATTCTATATTAGAAAGCTATAACAGTTATATTAGAAAAGTATCGCATTCATAAATTTTTGATATTAAAAAATCATCGCTATGATATAAGACAAATATCGCATTGATATTTTAAAATATAGCAGTATCGGTGACTTATAGGTGATTTTGGCGTAGCAAACAATTGAATTCATCTCAATTGCATTCCACTGAATTTGCTACATGATATTTAAAGAATGTGTACATCTACAAATGACAAATCGTGCATTTATGTTTCATTTATTCAATAATTCAATTTTCTCGTTTAAATACACCTTGCTTGTTATTACATAAAATAACTCATGAAAATTATACACCAAACGTATGTCATGTTAAATGTCACCCTGTTTTAAGAAAAGAGTCATTACTTTATACCGAGAAATCTGCCTTTCTTCGTACAAATGCTAACATTCGTAAGAAATTTCCCACAATGCAACTCGTTGATATAAGACAATATCGCTCGTTGATATAAGAAAAGCTTTTTATCGAATCGCTTCTTCCATAGACTGTTTACGGTTGTATCAAATATGAAAACATCACCAGCACCAGCACCGTATCAGGACCAACTTATTACTAGCACAATAACAGGACCAACCAGCACAGAATCAAGACATGTCTTAACTGATAAAATGCACAATTTTAAGAAATTGCACAGGTTTTACACAAAACAATTTTGTCTTGTGGATCTGGGTATAGGAGCATTTTGTTTTATTTTTTTTTTTTCAGTTCTAGATTGTCTAAAAATGAGCACTTTTGTCATACGCTTACTAAAACAGTTAAGAGGGTCATACGTTTAATTGTTTGACTATGACCCCATAAGAAACTAACACTGTTTTCTTCCATTTTTTATGCGAAAAAACGTCAAAAATTATTTTTTCAATGATCACCAGCACCAGTCAAGACCGATTCACCAGCACAGAGCGTTCTCTCACGGGACTATCTTACCCATTGTGATATGGGTAAAACCTTCTTGTTTTCATTTGAGTTACACATATTACACCATTACAGTTATCGTTCCTTTATATGTTCATTTCTAAAATTTCGAAATTTTCAAAATGAAAGTGTTTTAAAATCAAATGAAATGAAAAAATCTAAAGTATGACAAATATTAAACATAAAATGAAAGCAAACTAATAAAGATTTCTTTTAAAAAAAGTTTAAATGCAAGATATATTTTTTCCAAATACCAATACGTACATTATTTCCATTGATATACAAGGTTTCTATTTAGATAGATATTAGATTGTACCCTAACCTAATGAAGTTTACTGAAGGTGAGGGTGCCGGCCTTTCCAAGGTATTGGTAGGCAGTAATGTTCTCCCCGACGGACTGTGTTAATTCATAGCCATACCGGAGTAACCAGTACTGCCTTAGCCTATCACTATATTAATAGTGCATTTTCTTTTGGGTTTGAAATAGCCCAGAAGAATTTATTTTGGAAAGGTAAAATGCTCCTTCTCTCTCTCTTCGTCTTTCTTTCTTTTTTCTGTCTTTCTTTCTGTCTTTCTTTCTCTTTCCATCTTTGTCTTTCTTTTTCTATCTTTCTCTTTGTTTCTCTCTCTTTCCATCTATATCTCTATCTCTATCTCTGTTTCACTGTTTCTCTGTTTCTCTCTCTATCTCTGTTTCTCTCTCTCTGGTCTTTCTTTTCTCTCTCATCTCTCTCTCTCTCTCTCTCCCTCTCTCCCTCTCTCCCTCTCTCCCTCCTTCCTTCCTCTCTCTCTTTTTACGAAAAAGAGAGAGAGAAAGAGAGAACTAGGGAGAGGGAGAGCAAAAGAGATCTAGGGAGATGGTGAGTGCGCGAGACGAGACAGTGCGCGCGAGAGACGAGACAGTGCGCGCGAGAGACGAGACAGTGCGCGCGAGAGAGCGAGAGAGAGAGAGAGCGAGAGAGCGCGAGCAAGAGAGTGGGAGGAAGATTGAGCGCGAGAGAGAGAGTGAGGGCGAGGGAGACAGAGTTTGCGCGAGAGAGAGAGCGAGAGAGAGTGCGAGGGAGATTGAGCGCGAGAGAGAGAGTGAGGGCGAGGGAGACTGAACGCGAGAGAGAATAAGAGAGAGCGAGTGCGTGTGAGAAGAGAGAGAGTGATAGTGTGAGAACGTGCGAAGGCGTGAGAAAGAGTTCGTGCGAGAGAAAGTAATCATGAGTGAGGGATGAGAGTGTAAGAGTTGAAGGGAGCGTAAGGAGTGAGAGCGAGCTGAATTAGCAGAGAAGCTGGAAGAGAGAGAGCGTTAAAGTGACAGCGACAAAAAAAGTAAGTCCGACAAAGTGAGCGCGACAAAAAAATGAGACCGAATGTAGGACACGGGAACTAGCAAAAGATTTTAATCTTCTCAATCAAAAACCTCTTATTCAAAAATTTAAATGCAGATATCAATTGGTATCTTTTTCAAAAACAAAACAGTACCTCAAGGCTCCGTTTTAGGACCTGTGTTGTTTTTAATTTTTATAAACCATCTGCCTTTGTCTAATCCTAATCATAACACCGATGATTTTGCTGATGCTAGCACCATATAAGTCATTGGACAAAACAAAAGTTGCACCAGTCAAAACTTAATACGGTTGTACAAATTCTCCTATGCATACTCTATATAAAAGAGGGACGAAAGATACCAAAGGGACAGTCAAACTCATAAATCTAAAACAAACTGACAACGCCATGGCTAAAAATGAAAAAGACAAACAGAAAAACAATAGTACACATGACACAACATAGAAAACTAAAGAATAAACAACACGAACCCCACCAAAAACTAGGGGTGATCTCAGGTGCTCCGGAAGGGTAAGCAGATCCTGCTCCACATGCGGCACCCGTCGTGTTGCTTATGTGATAACAAATCCGGTAAATAGTCTAATTCGGTAGGTCACATTCAGGAAAGGGAAGGGGATTGTAGTTACGACGTAAGGAACATATCCGATATCATTTGTGATACGGTTATTCCATAACGGTCAACCAACTCGTGATGGCGTCCGTAAAATTTACGAAGGGATGATTTCAACTTCACCATTTGGAACTCTTGGTTTAATAGCTTCCTTGTGAGCAGCAACCCTCTATCAAGAAAATCATGATAGGAAATGCAAGCACGGGAATATCGTATCAATTGGGAGATGCATACCCCGTATGCAGGTGCTGCTGGAATGTTGCTACTTAGAAATGGAAAGTTCACAATTGGAAAGCTGAAATCATCTCTTTTGTCGTAAATATAAAAGTCAGAGAGAGAAAATGGTTTTCCTGGGACCGAGTTTAGTGATAGATATTTCATATCTTTTTGATAGTTTTGTGGTGTTTTGTAATTTACGAAACACTACAAAACTATCCAAAATATGAAATATCTGTTTTAACCTATAGCATCTTTCAATGTTAAAATTTGTTAAGAATCAGCTAAATAACCCTTTTCGGTCCTTACACACAAAGCTCCGCCTTCTTTCTTTAATAACCACGGGATTCCGAAACCGCGGGATTATCAGTTAGACCTGAATTTTTGACACCGAAGGATGCACATTTACATTGTTGACGGATAACTTTACAGATCTAGACAAACATATAGTGAAGGAATTAGGTTTACTCGTATGAAATATATTTTATACATATAAAAACTATAAAAATGTACTATTTTTGCTGAACCAATTAGATGAACAGAACGCATCACAAAACAAATGATAACTTTGACTGCTTAATGTTCTTGTTATCAATATTGATTAAACTTTAAACTTATTTGTGTCCGAATAGCAGATATTATTATTGTCTCAAAACAATATATGAACCAAATTTCAGAGATGAATATGCATGAGACTCAAACAATGTACTGTCAATTATATTAGAACACTATACAGATGTTTGTTGAGCTTGATTTGCAATAACCTTCAATTATATTTCTTATACATTTATAAACCTGCAAATGTATGGTTAGGGTCTGTTTTTTCTTATTATCTCAATTTAAACACAAATATTTTTTTTAGATATTTACAAATAAAACTGTAGTACAAGAATGCCTTAATCAAATGTTCAGAATTTTAGGCTTACAATTGAGTACTCCAATCATGCGTTTTATATTTTTGAAACACATTTTTGGCCTTCCAATCAAAATTGTAACTAAACCAAATTAAAAACTGAAGATAACCGAAAACTCAAAATTATAATAGAAAAAGTTATGCTAAATCTTGCAATTATGTCTGATATAAAAAGAAGTCATATAGGTTTTGATTGATTTATGAGTTTTGATATAATAGTCAGCAGAAAACATCTGACAGTGTTGTATATGTCAGCACATGGATAGTACCTACGTCGACGAGACGAATTGACCATCAGTTAATATGTAAAGAGCTACATGTATATATTAAGAGGATTCCATTATACTGGCCTTCTGATATAAGCGATTTGACTATTATTATTTTTTAAGTCACCACCAAACGCAATTATCTTTTCAAGTATCTACTTGTATGCCACATTTTAAAAAATCAACATACCTCCTACCCCCTTTTCAAAACCCCCAAACCCCATTGTTACATTATATATTACATTTATTGAACAATCTAAAGAAAAAAATCAGACAAGACTGTGAGTGCATCCAAGAATGAAGTGATATTCAATTTGAAAATAAACACCCTCTATTTATGTATATTTTCATATAAATTTCTTGACGATAGTAATTAAAAGTTTGCGTTAGTTTTTATGTATTTTCTTATCGTTTTTAACCGATTCAGGATATTTAAGCTCTTAAACTGCAATATTCTGCAAATTAAAACTCCGTTTCCAAGGAAAAAATCGGTTGCTATGGTGATAAAACTAAAGAAAATCCCACGCATTTTTCTATTTAATTTGATAGAGAAGTATCCAAACTTCATAACTACAGTGCTAACTATTCTATATACATTTGCACTTTTCTGAAAAACACCAGAGAAAATTTGATAATTTCACAAAAATCCCAATTTCCGAAAAGTTGAAAATATGCATTTTTTCACAAAATTTTTCAAAAATTTACAAATTTGGTTAACATGCAAGCTCCACTAAAATGAAGCTTAAACCAAGTTCTATCAATGTAACATATAAACATTAATGACAAATGCATGATTCTATTCATAATCAGGCTCTGAATTGTGGTGATTTAGCTGATTTTTGAAAGATTTTACCACGCTTAACAACCAAAAAATAGTATGTCCGTTACCATGGCAACCACTCAAATTTTCCCACTTAATATTTTTTTAGCAGTATTCATTTACCGCTTCTGCTAGGCCAATTATAGATAAAATCTGAAACCTTCATGTATCATACTGGTTCTTACAAAGAGCTGTACATAAATGCCAAGAATATAAAGGAACTGAAACAGTTGTAAAGCTAAATGACCAAAAGGACCTACACACTACATCAAGCAAAAATGCTCATCAATCAAAACTCAATCATTAATACGTTGTTATATTTCCTTTATGGAATAAAAATCTTTATCCGATTGATGTTGCGGATATTCAGATGAGATTTTAAAGTTCTTAAAACTCGCTTGGTTTGATGTAATCTTAAAAGTAATGATCCTATTCGAAGATAAATAAAACAAGGATATTTTTCTGTCTTCAAAAATTCACATCAAAATAATAATAACATGCAAATAATCATGATAATAGAACAGATTCAAAACATTGATTAACTGTTAACGTAAAAGCTTCTGAAAAAATACGAAAATAGTTCTAAAGCAGCAAGAAAAATCCAGCTTAAGTAAATTACATGTGGTTGATGACATTTGCAAGCAGTCACCAGTTGTGTGGAAGTGTTGTACAAATCGAAAATATACCTAGATGTAACTTCAACACGATTAAATATGCCTCCATTGCATATATTATACTATGTGTCTGTTATAACAGCACACCAATATGATTGGTTATAATACACATTTAGGTATATGGATGGACTTTTTGTGACAGTAATTACTTCTCAATTATCGTATTTCGCAATATAAAATAGTAACAACATGTAAATATTCGAATAGTTCGATAACAAAGAGAATTTAGCTTGTGTTCTTTTAACTAATGTTTATTTTTGATGAGCATACTTAAAATGCCAATATTATTTTAAAGGTTCATACAGGTACCAGGTTACTTTAATGTCAATCTGTCATTTTACCTAAACATGCCAATGAACTAATGACAAATAAGTGAAAAGAAAAAAGGCTATGGCATTTCACAAGGTCATGTTTTTCTCTGGCTGTTTATGATGTCTTTACACTAAATCCATTGGATGTTGGATGTGTACGGATTGATAGTTTAGTCTTAGATGCATGATTTTTTATTAGTTGTTAGTGGCGTTGAACTAGCTGTCAGATAACTGCGAGTACTCTAAGATCTGTTCATTGTGTCTTTTTGTGTCGGGATGTATAAGTACCCGGCCACGTCCACTTATTGTTATACTGTTTGTCCATTTGATGAGTTAAGCCTTTTTCAACTGATTTTTATAGTTCGTTCTTATGTTGTACTGTTATACCACTGTCCCAGGTTAGGGGAGGGTTGGGATCCCGCTAACATGTTTAACCCCACCACATTATTTATGTATGTGCCTGTCCCAAGTCAGGAGCCTGTATATTCAGTGGTTGTCGTTTGTTTATGTGTTACATTTTTGTTTTTCGTTCATTTTTGTACATAAATACGGCCGTTAGTTTTCTCGCTTGAATTGTTTTACATTGTCTTATCGGGGCCTTTTATAGCTGACTATGCGGTATGGGCTTTGCTGATTGTTGAAGGCCGTGTCATTTTGGTCATTTTGGTCTTTTGTGAATAGTTGTCTCATTGGCAATCATACCACATCTTCTTTTTTATATTATACTTTACTTAATTTTTACCAGTATATTTGAAAGGAATTATTAATCAAACTTTGCGATCTTTTTCCCAAACATTTATAAAAACAGGTAATATATAAACATAAAAATGTTAAAAGTCAATTTTTCTTAAATATTTTACTTTTCTAAATTGTTTTATATTCATTTTTTTTAATTATCATTCAAATGATGACTTAATCTCAATGTATATTTTTCAAAGCACTAATTGCAAAATTTTTCTAAAATTTAGTTTCGTTAAATTTGCCAAACATTCGGAAACAAATATCATGGGATTTAGTTTGCGAAACGCGCGTTTTTATTATCCAATTGAAAGCCTGGTATATTGGTTATTTTTATCAAAATTCGCGAACAAATTGTCGATGTAAGAAAAATAAAAGTTTCAAAGATTATAAGCAATATTATAAATCAACTATTGACGAACCTAACTTAAATATAGGCAACAGTAGTATACCGCTGTTCGAAAGTCATAAATCGATTGAGAGAAAACAAATCCGGGTTTATACAAGCTAAAACTGAAGGAAGCACATAAACTATAAGAGGAAAACAACAGAAACACTGAAAATCAGAAAATTAAGCACTGTTACTGCTAGTTTTGTGCACACTGATTTAATAAATTACATACAAGATACAAGACGACGCTTGCTGGTATAAACCAACGACTTTTAGTTGCTAACTCAGAAACTGCGGCACAAATGTGTTACGTGGAAATGGACGGACGGAGATTAAACAATATTCTTCATCCTTTATAATGTGTTGAAAAAGATATTCAGTTTAATCAATATTTGGTCTCAGTAAGTTATATCTATGAGATCAATCCTGTTTATGATGGGTTTTGTTTAGCTCAATTTTTAGTTTGTTTCTTTGTAATGTTTTGTAAACTGTTGTTTGTCTTCTAGAAGTTGCAGTACTGTCCATGTTTCCTCTTCTAATAGTTTTAAAGTGCCATCGTATGTGTCCTCCATCTTTACAAAATTGTTCATTTATAATAACGTTTGGCGGAGAGCCTATTTTTTTTAAACAACATTACTTTCCTTGAAAATGGTCTGTGTGAAATTAACATTTAAATATTACTGTGGATACAATTTATTGATAAAAATTATTGTTTTACATATCATGATATCTATTAACTTTATGTGCTATATTACATTGAATATATTCACAGATTTTGATAAATTTGCAACTGATTATTTACTAAAATAGCTTTTCTATTCATCTTGCTTTCGTTTAATAAGATCTGAGATTAATATTTGTTAAATTGCTTACTCCTTTAGTTTGCCACAGTCTTCCTAGAGAGACTTATTAAGGTAGATGCATGTGAATTAACGCAACCAAACACTGTTCTATAACAGTCTACTATATAGCTTTTACATACAGAAAGCTTGCTGGTCTTGCACAGATCTCACCAGTTACTGAAAGATGACATTGTTACATATAGAACAAAATGTCTATCTTCAGTCTTGCTGGTCTTGCACAGACCTCGTCTTTTACTTAAAGTAATTATATTTTGTCACTTTTATGTGAGTTTTAACTTTTTTACATTTGAATACTTTTGTCTTTACAATATTGATGATATTTGCTAAATTGTAATTTTTTATTTATTAATAAACTATCAAAACTTGCTAGTGTTAAGTTCTACAATGCCACATATGAAGGACCAGAGACACAGGATTCCGATACCTACTCTTTATACAGACAGGGGTAAAAAGATGACACAGAAAATACACAACGTAAAAAATCCTCCGGTTACAAACGTATCATTATCTTATATATCAAGAAATAACAGAAATGTTAGTTGTCTTCACCGGCTTCTTTAAACTCCTTATCTTAATGTTATGAAATTGATCGATCATGGTTTAAAAAGATCTTTTTTTATAAGGTACACTTATATCCTATTAATTTTCTGGTAAACAGTTTCATAATAGTTACATGTAACAAATCGATTAACTATCAATACTTAACCAAAAGGTAATATCAAAAAGGAAAAGTTCTTTAAAAACAGACAATATCAAACACTCGACCTTATACACTGGACAACAACTGCCTTATTCATGACAAATGGCAGGCATTTTCCGACGAATGTAGTGGGTTAAACCTGTTTGATAGCTAACTGTATTATGGTAAATTGGTGTACTCCTGTGTTTAATAGTTACTTATATGCTACTTCTATATGCTGTTTTATGTTTCTTTGTTAAATATTTGTTTGTTTTATAGTGATTAAGATTATAACACAATGTTGACTGCTGTACCATTATATTTTTGATTTTTTTTACCTATTATGTCTGTTTGTTTTGTTCACACATCGTTGTCAATGTAATGGAATTTGATGCGACTTTCATACAAGTCAAAGGTTTAGCTAGCTTTTAAGCAAGGTTTAATTCACCATTTTGTACATAGGAAAATGCATATACCAAGACAGGAATCTGACAGTTATTATCCATTCATTTGGTGTGTTTGGGCTTTTGATTTGATTAGCATGATTAGGGACTTTCCTTTTTTAATTTTCCTCGGCGTTCAGTATTTTTGTGATTTTACTTTTAACTAAACCTTCAACTTGTACGACAGCAGTATGTAGTTCCGTAAACAAAGTTGTGGGAGCTACCCAAATAAACATACTTTGGTTAACCTGACAATAATCTGGATCCAACAGCCAAAATTGTGTAAACATCGCATAGACATACAGCACAAATATTAGAAAAAGTATAGAACAAAGACAATTAAAAACAAAACCTGTAAAATTCAAAACAAATATAAGTTTAACAAGATAAATGAAATGACCTTATCAGTTGAAATTAAAATAACGTTTTATTTTCGGGCGTCCGAAGAGATTTTCTGGATTTTCTTTTTACCAGTAATGATCTTTTATCACATATTTGTTATGAATACCTTAGGTTTTGCATATGCAATAACCTCAAAATTGCCCGGGGCAAAAAAGAGATATCCATATTGTGCCCTGTACCTAATGACGTGACGTCATTGCATCCTGAACGACACGTTTTTAATAAATTGTTTAAGATTTTACCTTTTATGTATCATTAAATTGTTATAATTGAACTTTTTTCTCTTTTCTGCAGAACTTAAATATGTGATAAAAAGATTATAACATGTCTTTTCCATATTGGCCCGGGTATCATCCCTCGACCCATATCGGCCCTCGGCTAAAGCCTCGATGCCGATATGGGAGTCTCGGGATGATACCAGGGCCAATATGGAAAAAGGCATGTTATAATCTATACTTATTCGTCCTTAAAACTATGAACTAAATATATACATATATATATTACATTAATAATTACATTAATAATACATATATATAATACATAAATAATATATACATATATATAATACATGAACAATATATACATATATATAATACATGAATAATATGTATAGATTATAACATGGCCTTTTCCATATTGGCCCTGGTATCATCCCGAGACTCCCATATCGGCCTCGAGGCTTTAGCCGAGGGCCGATATGGGTCGAGGGATGATACCAGGGCCAATATGGAAAAGACATGTTATAATCTTTTTATCACATATTTAAGTTCTGCAGAAAAGAGAAAAAAGTTCAATTATAACAATTTAATGATACATAAAAGGTAAAATCTTAAACAATTTATTAAAAACGTGTCGTTCAGGATGCAATGACGTCACGTCATTAGGTACAGGGCACAATATGGATATCTCTTTTTTGCCCCGGGCAATTTTGAGGTTATTGCATATGCAAAACCTAAGGTATTCATAACAAATATGTGATAAATACATATATATAATACATGAATAATATAATTAAGTATGTTTACGTTTTAGATATATTTTGATACATGTAGCTATCGGGAAGTTAAAAAGTGATTATTGTAAACCATTATATCTTATGTACAATATACCATTTACTCGTCACAGATACCAGACATATTATTTAGGACGAAAAGGAATGATTCGTTTACACCAAACTCAAATGTGGCACTCAGATAGATTTAAACACTCGATAGTCTAAATCAATAAAGGAGTTGAAGGGCAAGTAAAACATATTCATGACATTTTAGGAACACAAGATTGAAAAAAAATTATTGCTTCAACTATATATCATATAAGAGCACTATCGGGTAGTGATATAGGAAGGAACAAAACTTATCAAGAAATGACATTGCCCCGCTGGTTATAAAGGTTCATCAAATGTGTCCCACAAATTATGTCTTATACATAAGATTCGTCAATGGCGCTTTAATCAAAACAATTGAAAGGATATGTCAGTAACAAACATTAAGAGCGTTGATAATTAAAAATCATTTTATAAAAATGTTAGCTACTGCCTTTACATAAGGGTGTAAACATTAGTCAGTATTTCGCATGTTGTTATTATTTTATGAATAGTAAATTTATAAAAATGACTAAATTCAAAAAGCTTTACAAAGTAAGTAGACTATAAATAGTTGATTTTCCCCCTCACACCAGCCTAACCTACTAGCACGCAAAAATTCAATACTTTAATATACCAAAGTACTGAAATCAAAGAAAGTAGTATTTGACGAAGCTCGTTAAATCAGCAGATATAATATTCACCTTTTATACAAGTTAGGGTTGCCAGGCGAATAATATTCGTATGTTCAAGTCTATCCCTTTAATTTTGGGACAAAGCAAAATGTATGCTTAGATTGCATAAAGGAAATAAGCCAGTATATTGATAACCATGACATGGAATAGCTTTCTGTCATACTGTACCACAAGTTATTGGCACAATTGTTATTCTAATTTTAATCCATATAATATGAAATAGAAAAACCACTTTTAATTTACATAACTTTCTGCTGAACTGAAATGTATTATAGTCATTTAGTATGAATCCATAGTGGGTCACTAATTTTTTTTAATGATTAACTCGCATAAATAAACTTCACTCCAATAGCACAAGTTTCAAGGCTATCAATCTTATATATATATAAGTATATATGGTTTGACACAGTTAAAGGTAGTTGAAACGACCCTTTACTCTTGAAAAACATCGCTTGAAAAGTTCCAGCCGTAATCCGTTTGATCAATTACTTTTAATTACAATTTCTTAGATGAAACATATGTAGCAAGAAGATAGACATATTCAGTGAATTCTTATAAATTAAATTATACTTTTCATATTAATTGTTCCACTCCGCAGATAAAGCCACTACCAACATTGTGTTTGTGTGTAAATAACATGATATAAACTGCCTGATAAAGGAATCAGGTAAGAATCATATATGGTTGCTAAAAAAAGTCCATATATATATATATATATATATATATATATATATATATATATATATATATATATATATATATATATATATATATATATATATATATATAACAGTATATACAATATAAATCTCTTTCATCCTGAAACCGCATTTACACAAGTATTCACCATCTCGAACACAAAGACAAACTCAAAGAATTGGTTCTGCTAATCTTCATAGAACAGACTGGCCAACCTAGATACCAGAATCTTGTATAGGGATAGATAAATCTTACTTTATAAAGAATAACTTTAAGAATTCTTAAGAAATTATCAGACACCGACATTATCAAGATGTTTGCTTTCTTGATTGACAAAATTCTTGTTTGGAGAACTCGTTTTAAAACAAGTAATAGGCATTCTTATGGGAACCAACATCTTTAAGGTATTTAATTTTAACATTTGTAATTTTATATCGAGAATAGTTGCGTCTATCCTTTGTCATAGAAATACTTAAAAATTTCAGTCGGTCAAGTTTCGCATTTTCTTAGCCAATGGTATTTTAGTAATTTCTTATGATTATTTAAGAGACAATTACCAATCCATGATTTGGGGGATACCTAGTCACTTGGTAAACCCAACAACGTGTTTATTAGAGAATTACGACTGTGGTAACACGGATGTATCTTTATTCTTCATCCTTATCAAAGTTAAAACTAACAGTACACGGATGCCAGTTGTTTAATTTAAAAATGCAATGTATAACATACCATACTACACTTCAAAGACATCAATATGAAAACACAAAATTGATTAGAACTATACAGTAGATATCTTTTCCCGGATAAAATTTATTCTAGTTATTTTATATTTAAGGCAAGCCTTTTAGGATCACACGAAAGAGATATCACAAAACTTTGCATGCAATAATTCTTGTTTTTTTTATCAACTTAGTTTGTAACAACTGACAGTTTTCACCTCGCCTCGATTTTTTATAAATTGTATTTTACTTTTATATCTCGATTCAACTATTTCAAATACGTCTTCTTGGTCCTAGTATCTAATAGAAACATACAATGGAGCGTTGTGTAGATATAAGAAGATGTGGTATGAGTACCAATGAAATAACAACTCTGAATCCAAGTCACAATTTGTACATACATTACAGGTTAAAGTACGGACTTCAACACTGAGCATTAGCTCATACCGAACAGCATGCTATAAATGGCACAAAAATGACTAGTGTAAAACCATTCACACAGGAAAACCAACGGTCTTATCTATATAATAAACGAGAAACGAGAAACACTTATGAAACACATCAACAAACGACGAACACTGAACAACAGGTTCCTGAAATAAGGACATACAAATGCAGCGGGTTTTAATATGTTAACAGACGACAACCTTCAATCTAACCTGAACCAATTGTATATAATAACAACACAGAAAGACAAAAAATGCTTAAAACCTTGACTTACTTTTTCCGATACGATCCGGGTAAAATTATTGATCCTTTAAATAAACTTCCAAAAGGTTACCATATGAACAATGTAAATGGATAATTGAATATTGTTTTTATTGGTTTAAATATTGATTTCGTTAACAGTAAATTATGACAATTTTTAATAATATTTTTGTTATACACATGTACACATGCATGGTATTGCAATCCGTCCCGTCGTTACATATATTTCGGCCTTCTGTAGGATCAGGTTTTTCTCTGAATTTGAATGGCATCTTTACACTAAATTCATTGAATGGTGGATAAGAAAAAAAGGCAAAAAATAAAATTCAAAACGGAGAGTCCCTATTCAAATGGCAAAATCAAAAGTTTAAACACACCAAACGAATGGACAACAATTGTCATATTCCTGACTTGGTACAGGTATTTTCTTAAGTATAAAATGGTGGATTTAACCTATTCAGTTGTTGTTTTTGGCTTTGAACTAGCTGCTAGTATGTCATTTGGAAAGTAAACGTCGTGTATATGTTTTCATTCGATGTTTTCTGCTTTGTATCGATTTGATGAGTCCAACCCTTGTCAATTTTTTTTTTTAATTTTTTTTTCTTGTGTTGTACTTATACACCACTCTCCTAAATTAGGGGAAGCTTGGCTCTTTTAAACAGGTTTGACCAAAAGTTATATGTGCCTATCGATGGATCATATCTTTCAAATTCGTTTTTCGTCAATTATCTTGTTAATATGAAGCAGGCATTACCTGTGAAAGGGGACGAAATCTGTATACATTTGTTTTGTTTTTTTTTTTAAATCAAACATATTTAAAGATCTAAATTTGTTAAAAAAGAAACGGAAATAACGTAACGTTTCCGATTTTGGGTCTGTTGTTTGGGATTTCATTTGTGACATTATTCTAGTTATGACGACATATTCGCTGTAAACAAAGAAACGCTATCATCAGGTAACGTTTTTTACATGCTGAAGGGTTAATTCAGTGGATCAAGAACTGCTCACCCTTCTAGAGCCATTGAGAGGAACTTTCGTTTGATTTAAAAGAAATGTGTGTGTATGTAGCTAAACCGTGTTTACATTCAAAAGTTATATTCAGTCATATTCTATAATTATGTACTTGTGGCGGTGGGCTTTGCATTCGGTGAAGTCTCAGGGTTGGATAATAGACATTCACCAATATTAATTTATATACGACGCATACAAAATGTATGATATGACTAATCAACGCATTTTAAAGTACATTATAAAACGCGTCGGAAGTCATGTCAAACAGAAAATGCCTTTCGGATAAACTAGGGTTTTTTTTTACGGTTTTTGGTGGAAGTCGTGTTTGTTGGTTTTAAATCTTCTGTTTATGGTTAGTGGACTGGTTTTTGTTTTTTTATTAAATTTATGATTTCGTGTTTCACTAGCTTTAAAAAAAATAAACAACATGATGAATGTCTGATAAAAAAGAGAAGGTATGTCTGGAATATTATTGAGGTAATACATTTGGAAAGTGTTAGATTTTTTAGGACAAAAGGATAATAATAAAGAAGTTATCAATCAGGTTTATGGATCGAATTATGAAAAAAGCAATGTTCAAGATTCAATCAAATAAAATTAACTATCTGGATAGATATGTAACGAATGATAAATGGGATTTCTTGATTTCATCAACATATTAATAAATATGTTTGATTTGTATATTGATGAATTTTAAGAATAATGGAAATTAATTTTAAAATTTACAGATGTAAAAAATAGAACTCTTTATCAAATGTATCAGATTCATTTTTATCGCATAATGAACGAATGCAATTAAAATGATCGTCAATATATAATATTTAATTCATGTCAAAGTTTAATAACAAATTCTCCATGTTTGATTCAATGCATTTAACTTGCACGTAATGACATTGCATATGTACTGACTATACTAACAAATAAATCACTAGTATCTCAATTGTTTGTAAAACAATTGAAAGGTCTTTCCTGTAAAAGTGATGTTTTCGTATTGTACTTTGTACGACCTTTTGTTTGATATACGACAAGCACACCTTCTGAAACTTTTCGCTTTTTACACTTAATGACCTCATCCGTCTACATTTTTGAGATCGGAATTATGATATATGGAACAGAGTTGATGAGCTTTCGTTTGATATGCGACAACACCATGTTCTTGAAAGTTTGATTTTTGCACTTAATAACCCTATCCAACAAATTTTTGGAGGTCGGGAATTTGATATTTCAAATGTACACATCATGACCTTTCATTTGATATACAACAACCCTACCTTCAAAGAACATTTATTTTTTGCACTCAATGACCCCATCCAACCCATTTTTGGGAGACGTCAATTTGAAATTTGAAATGTACGCTTTATGTTCTTTCATTTGATATGCGACAACCTTACCATCTGAGAAATTTGAATGTCTGCACTAAATGACCCCACCCGTCCCCCTGGGATGAAAAGGGGGTTTAAAATTTTCATTTTTAAGTAGAGTTTATTAAGACCTTCAATTTGATATATCAGATGACCCCATTTGACAAAGTGCAAATAATGATGCAATATCAATTATATAAATAGAAGTTATGAAACTTACAAAGTCAATGCAAAACTTGAAAATTTCAAATTGATTTTTTGGTGTTTTTTTTCATGGAATGTTTTTGGTATTTGGTCAAACATATAACTATGTCAACTTCTTCAATTTCTAAAACATTTTAAGTGGTAAGCTCTTGATGATTCAGAAATACATGCCTCCGCTCGAAAAACTTCAAACTGCATTATCTCTAAAACGACAATAGATATCTCAAATCTGTTAAATGATAAATGATCTACAGTTGAAGGACAACATTATAGAAAAAGAATTGGGACAATTTCAAAGTTCACCAAGGTCACAATTAATCATCAAATATATGATGCAATACAAAACTTGAGAACCGGAAGTCGTAGAGACATGGGACTATCACCATTCAACTCAGGACCACTTGACCTTTCAAATATTACAAGGTCAAGGTCATAGTAAAATGTGAAGGTCAAGGTGAAATTTCATCATGACCTGACATTGACCTCAAATTGAAGGTCTTGAACTACTGATCATCTTTGCAGTTTATAGTAGGTTGATATCTGTTACCTTTAAAAAGATATACACACAATACTATACTTTTAAGAATCATCCCGTCGTAACTTTTGAACAGACAGTCGGACTCTTTTGAGGTCAGTGTATAAAATGTAGAGTTCGTCGAGAGGAACATTTTATACGCTGTAAGTATGCAGCAAACTCTTATCGTTTTCTTAATATGAAAGCTTGAAATTGCAGCGTAATTTTTTTTTTGCACTCTGTGACCTTTGACCTTGGGTGCAAATTAAAGGTCACATGAACTTAAGATTATTGGTGTAGGTCCCAAGTCTTTACGACTTCCGGTTCTTGAGATACAATTTTTCAAAAATTGTTTATATTTTTTCAAGGGAAATAACTCCTTATAAGGGTTAACAACAAAATGATTGTATATGTTAATTAACATTGCCATCTGGTCCTGTACATGTTGCCGTTTTTAAATCGATTCTATCTTGAATACTTTTTGAGAAAAATGTAAAAGAAAGAAATTGCTTCAAGGGGACATAACTCTCATAGGGAATGATGAAATCCTTAGCAGCCTCATATGGTAACACATCATGATGAGATCTAACTATTGTCCAAATAAGGTCATGATATCTTCAAAAACAACGAGGGGGGGGCCATGTCGAAAAAAACCAATAAAAGGGAGATAACTTCTAAAGGGGATGATGAAATCCTGCACAGCCTCATGTGGTAATACTTCATGATGAGGTCTATCGGTGGTCCATATTTGGTCTTGATAACTCCAATAGAAACGAGTGGAGGCCATGTCAAACAAATGCTGGATGAAAAAAAAAAAAAAAAAAAAAAAAAAAAAAAAAAACAGGAGAAAAACAATAAGGTCTTTCCTCGCGGAGAGGAAAGACCTTAAACATTGTCAAATACAATTATAGCATATCTCTATACGTTAAGATATTTCTTTGCCTACGTTCAACACAAAGACACTTCTATAACTTAATTTAATGAACAACTTTATTGAAAGTACAACTAGATTATTGTCATTCTCATATATTTCATCATCAGTAAATATCATGAGAGGTTATGACATAAAACAAAATCTCGGAAAGCATTATTTTTACATGTTGAATGGTCGGGTAAATATTACAAATTCTTACATACCTATCCAAACTTAATCAAAACGAGGAAAGTACCGCGTATTTGTAACATTAAGTACTTACACAATATTGAACTCGAAAATATGAAAAAAACCAGTTGCAAGATGGTTTAACCTAAGGAATGTATAAACGACGACACATGCTCTATAAAATTCAATCAGATAGCATACTACTTATATTTAGTTATGTGAATACTTCGTACAATAACTTAGATTATATGTTGTTTCTAATGTTAACCAATTTAAAAGATGAACATATACATACATAATGAAATTCTTCTTCTGAATGTTAATTGCGTGAATAAATTTTCATTCTTTCGGTTTTTTGAATCTTTATAAAATAGTTCCATTTTTTCTTTCTTAATATAATACTTAAGTTAAATATTTCCTGATAGAATTATTGAAAGTTTTGATGCAAATTTCCCAGTGTAGGGGTTTGGTAAATCCTGCTTAATGTCTATTACCAACATCATCTTTTTTGTCAAACAAACGCATACTCTTATCCTGTAAACTTTTAAAATGTTGAGGCTATGAATTTAAATCGTTTGAAAATTGAATATTAAACTAAGTAATAATCTCCTCATACAACTACCCTCCAAATCTCTCAATCATACAAATAAAAGTAACACTACAATGGCATTTGTTAGTCTAATGAATTGGAAATATTTCTTATATTTCTATACTGTTTTCGTTCAATCACAATTCTTGATGTTTTCAAATTTTACCTCAATTGTTTGTCAGAAAGCTGTTTGTAGTTCCAAGAAAAATATGATTAGGTTTGAACTCATTTTATATCGTCCATCAATCAATCTGACTGCGCCTGTCTAATATCTGTGAATACCTAGCATGTAATCACGCCAATTGTCAACAAACATTGATCACAGACCTTTAATATACCCGGCGTGTCAACTAAATCATAATCGTTATTTCTTTAATGAATTTATTGCCAAATTCTAATAGATACATATAGTTAATTAAATGTTAGTTACATATTGACAACTGATGTGTTGTTTATTGGCAGGAGGGAGTGGAAACGCATAAAATGTAAAGCATTATATTTTAAATAGGAGTTTCAATCTTTAAAATTTTAATTTACCTCTCAATACTCAAGTTTGAGTAAAATTCTTAAATGTTATATTCAATCAATTGTTAATATAGGAAAAGTATTCCAAAAACATCTACTTAATTCTGTTATGTAATTGAAGTTATGTTATGATTTGGTGATGTAACTAATATGAAGCACAACAAATGTACAACTGTTAAACAATACATGCATGTGTATTGACAATTTATCAGGTTAGTTTTCGAACTTTCCTTCTTAAAAAGTAGGCTTAGGATAAGAACGTAAATACTGATCGACTTTTTGGCTTAGAATAAAAACTACTATTATTAAAGGTATCAGCCTACGATTATCTAATTATATAGGCAAGACGAAAGTTTATTCTTATTCCAGCTTATCAGAAGCGTTTACATTGTCAAATCAGATACGAAGTCGAAAAATATACTAAACCAAAATTTCAAAAAGTCGTGCAAAATTGACAGTATGTCAATACAAAAGTGCTGTCCACTTTGTGGATTATTTCCTCAGTGCGAGGGGGTTGTTTAACGTCTACGTTCCATTTCTTGATGGGGAAATTATTAAAGATATCAATCGTACAATTTGTGACCACAGACGAGACAACAGAGTAACTTCTCATATTTTGCAAGCAAAAATCCGTGAAAATCCACACTCATTCAGAATATCAGACATATGATGACACAAGCGGTAAAATAACAGGTTAAACAGCTTTTCTGGTGTCTAAAATTGTTTTAATACTGTTGTAGAATGTCTCTATTGAGCGAAAACACAGATATACAATATCTGTTCTTAAAGGCAATGGTAGTATACCGGTGTTTAAAAAATCATAAATCGATTGAGAGAAAACAAAACCGGGTAATATTTTAGAATCGAGGGAAACAAAACCAACTATAAGAGGAAATTAATGATTAACAGAAACACTGAATCGCAACAAAAGCAAAGACCATGATAGATTTCTCATGATACATAGGAACGAACTATTTTATAACAAATGCTATATTCCTGACGTGTTACAGTCGATGCCTCTGCTGGTGGACTATTAGTCCCCGAGGGTATCACCACCCCAGTAGCCAGTACTTCGGTACTGGCATGAAAATACGGATTTTTGTGTTATTAAAATTTGCTGTTACAAAATGATAGAATTTATTATAAATTAAGGAATGTATCTCCCTCATGCAAAGCTCTGATTCCTTTCACGGATTTGGCTAAACTTTTTGGACCTTTTGGATTATAGCTCTTCATCTTTTATATAAGCTTTGGATTTCAAATATTTTGGCCACGAGCATCACTGAAGAGACATGTATTGTCGAAATGCGCATCTGGTGCAAGAAAATTGGTACCGTTAATTTAATTACTACCACTGGGTCGATGCCTCTGCTGGTGGACTATTAGTCCCCGAGGGTATCACCACCCCAGTAGCCAGTACTTCGGTACTGGCATGAAAATACGGATTTTTGTGTTATTAAAATTTGCTGTTACAAAATGATAGAATTTATTATAAATTAAGGAATGTATCTCCCTCATGCAAAGCTCTGATTCCTTTCACGGATTTGGCTAAACTTTTTGGACCTTTTGGATTATAGCTCTTCATCTTTTATATAAGCTTTGGATTTCAAATATTTTGGCCACGAGCATCACTGAAGAGACATGTATTGTCGAAATGCGCATCTGGTGCAAGAAAATTGGTACCGTTAATTTAATTACAGGACTTTTAAGAAGAATTGCTGAGTTGAATCTGGTTTGATAGCTAGCCAAAGCTTATATGACAATGTTAACAAATATCGCTATAAATGACAACACTACGGGACAGAAATACAGCAGAAAACACACAAGAACACTCATAAAAGAGAAACGCCCAAACAAATAGTCTACTCAACATGCAAAACCGAATAACAACAACCAACATCAGACACCTCAGGACATCACACACAGTGTAAAACAATTCGTTATTGTGATGTAAATCTTATGTAGTGTCAATTTCATTCGTTCATCCGGAAACCTCTGTTTGACCATTTTCGTGTATTAAATCTGATAGTATGAGAATTCACGATCGTAATGTTTCAATTGAGATATGTGAATACCACAAATTATGGCAATGGGTATGTAACTGATAAGAAATGAGAAGTTCACAATTGGAAAGACGGAATCGTCACATTTATCTTAAATTCTTGTTAGAAGTCGTCCATCTGTAACAATGCAGAGAAAAAGTATTCTCTTTCTCAAGTATACTGGTATATGTGAAATGCAAGTATTAACTGAAGTTGTGTGTTATGAAGTGACAGGACATCATCAGTATATCTCAAAGTCAAATTATAGACCTTTGAAACATTTGTTTGTCTTTTAAAAGGTTCAGTACGAGCTCTACTTCCTATGATTTCTAAAAACAAGTCAGTCAGCAAAGGTGAAATAATGAGTGACTATGAGAGTACCGACTATCATTACACATAAAATATATCTTCTCCGTTGTATTTGCTTTTGGAGTCAATGCGGTTTTGCAAAACATCAGATGTTTATGAGCTTAAACAATTAGTTTGCATGTACAGTTCCCAATTTTGTTGGAAAAGCTCTGTTTAATTAGGCACTGAATCCGACTATTTAATTGCGCATCGGGAGTAGCACAGTAAAGTAGACAAATCGAAACCTTTTTTTTTAAACTCCAAAACATAAAGAAAGTAATTGACGATTTTATATGTTGTTTATAATTTTTAGAAATGCACATCTGATCGACAACTCTAGTTGAATTCACCCCATCACACTATTACTTAAATGTATGTACATAGTGTAAAGTCAAAATATTTCGATATTACTTTTTTATGATTATAATAATGCACAGAAGAAAGGAATTCGAATTTTGGAGAACTTCCTTTTTTGGGAATGATATGCTGTTAAATATTGGATATCAGTTTTGCTGTGAATTCCGAGTTCTGTACCAAGTCAGGACTATGACAGTCCTTGTCCATTCGTTTTTGATGCGTTTTGTTATTTGATTTTGCCATGTTATTATGGACTTTCCGAATTGATTTTCCTCTATGTTCAGTATTTTTGTGATTTTACTTTTTGATAGACATTCCAAATAACGGGTTTTGCATCCATATACAATATGGTTAGAGGCTTTGTTTGCTGGAACAATACATGTTTGTCGTTTAGAGAATACACAGCATTCACAGCTCGGGTTTCTTGCCATTTGCTTATTGTACGTCATAGAATTTGTAATGCTTGCGGGTTTATGACCCAAACAACTTTTATTTATAGAAAAAGAATTGTCAAACTTTAGTTCATCTGGTTCGCGATTAATGCATATTATAGTTTAGTCCTAAACTGTATTAATGAGGAACCACTTATATACTTCTTCCATTTGATTAGCTGTGGAATTCGATATTTCGAGAAATTAGCTGACAACTCTCTAAGTTTTGTTAACAGAAAATTTACATGAATTGTCAGTATCGTTGATATTTCATGTCAACACAGATGTGATGATTACTTGCCTGTTGATGACCTGGGATGATCATTAGCTGTCAGTGACATTGTATCAGTGCTTATAGAAACCCACAACTGGCTTATACTATGTTACGAAAGATGCGCATGCGTGTTCTACAACATAAGAGTCATCATGTGCGCTCGAATCAAGTCACCTTGATGGCCAAATTGAATACGAATATTGGGAAAACTCGAGGACAAAACGTTCATAAACAGAGGTATTGACATAGATAAAATCAAAACGATAGAATACTTGTAAGTGAGTACCATATACTCATCAGAATCACAAGAATATAAACTAGAGGCTCTAAAGATCCTGTGACGCTCACCTTGGTCTATGTGAATATTAAACAAAGGAAGCAGATGGATTCATGACAAAATTGTGTTTTTGTGATGGTGATGTGTTTGTACATCTTACTTTACTGAACATTCTTGCTGCTTACAATTA
This sequence comes from Mytilus galloprovincialis, assembly GCA_037788925.1. Classification (NCBI taxonomy): domain Eukaryota; kingdom Metazoa; phylum Mollusca; class Bivalvia; order Mytilida; family Mytilidae; genus Mytilus; species Mytilus galloprovincialis. Next base: position 42,656,821 of record CM075342.1, on the reverse strand, counting down.
TCTTTATCTATAATGAACTTGGCCCAGTAGTTTCAGTGGAAAATGTTAGTTGAAATTTACAAATTTTATGAAAATTGTTAAAAATTGACTTTAAAGGTCAATAACTCTTTAGGGGTCAATTGACCATTTCCGTCATGTTGACTTATTTGTAAATCTTACTTTGCTGAACATTATTGATGTTTTCAGTGTATCTCTATCTATAATAATATTCAAGATAATAATTCTAAAAGAGGGACGAAAGATACCAAAGGGACAGTCAAATGATTTGGTTTTTGAGTGATAAGCCCCTATGTTCTATTTTTAGCCATGGTAGCCATCTTGGTTGGTTGGCCGGGTCACCGGACACAAGTTTTAAACTATATACTCCAATGATGATTGTGGCCAAGTTTGGTTTAATTTGGCCCAGTAGCTTCAGAGGAGAAGATTTTTGTAAAAGATAACTAAGATTTACAAAAATGGTTAAAAATTGACTATAAAGGGCAATAACTCCTAAAGGGGTCAAAAGACCATTTTGGTCCTGTTGACTTATTATTTAGATCTTACTTTGTTGAACCTTTTTGCTGTTCACATTTTATCTCTGTCTATAATAATAATCAAGATAATAACCAAAAAACAGCAAAATTTCCTTAAAATTACCAATTCAGGGGCAGCAACGTATCAACGGTTTGTCCGATTCATCCTAAAATTTCAGGGCAGATAGATGTTGACCTGATAAACAATTATACCCCATGTCAGATTTGCTCTAATTATTTTGGTGTTTGAGTTATTAGCCAAAAACCGCATTTTACCCCTATGTTCTATTATTAGCCATGGCGGCCATCTTGATTGGTTGGCCGGGTCACCGGACACAATTTGTAAACTAGATACCCTAATAATGATTTTGCCATGTTTGGCTAAATTTGGCCCATCAGTTTCAGAGGAGAAGATTTTTGTAAAAGTTAACGACGACGGACGACGGTGGACGACGACGGACGACGGTGGACGACGACAGACGACGACAGACGCCGGACACCAAGTGATGAGAAAAGCTCACTTGGTCTTCGGGCCAGGTTAGCTAAAAATGGAAGTCAAAATCAATGACAAATTTATCTTAAAGTAAAGATTCCAAACACAAGAAGACAATCACCTTAGTGTGTCGAATGATTTCAACTTATGAATTTATGGAAAATAACAATATGGTACACAAAACAATTCACAATGGAACATTCAAAACGCAGAAGTCAAAAGAAACTTATTTGATAAAAAACATAGTTAGCTGAATATATCCACTATATAATTGTTAACTGTTTATCTATAGCTATTAAAGCAACATAAACGTATATGCATATAGAGAGAGAGGCATGCACGTATTAAGTGTTTCAATGTTGGCAGTATCTAAACAATGGTGTATGCGGTCATATGAAGTTCATGGTTCAAATGCATTGTTTACTATGAATAAAAATGAAATCACTCAGTTATTGCGTTCCCGTAAAGGCTATACCAAAACATAATAAATCCTAATGGAATATTAATTTTGTGCCATTGTTTTCCTGTTTATATCGTTTAACTTAATTGAAATGTTTTGTTTCTCCTTGTATAATATTTTTTTTAATTTTAAAATTGGAACTTCGCCATTTAAATCTTAAATTTTTTTATTTCTTATTTGTTTGTTGTTTGTTTGACAAAATAAATTGAATGATTTTGGACCAATACAAAACAAAATTCTGTACGTAGTTTTTAATCGGAGATTTTCAAGTTATTAAACGACATATTGATAAGTTTTCTTGAAACATAAGTAATGAAAACATTGAAAACATAGGCTTCATACTAAAGTCCCTGAATCTGTTCCTTTTTATAGTATTAACGAGCTCGCTTGTTAAATTGAAGAAGAAACCGGTCTTAATATCAATAATTGCAAATCAGGAATTATAAAGACGTTCCTCGATACTTACACTGAAAAGGATCGTTTGTTCCGACAAATCAAGGTAAAAGATTCCGCGAAACCCTGTATCTCGCTTGAAAGTGCTGCTGTAAAAGTGTATTGTTGAATGATAAGAGAGTCCATTTATCAGTAAAATACAGAATTTTGAAAACATAAACTTTTTCTTTCGAGGCTTTTTATTTTATTTACATGATTAGCTGGCTATCCAACTTTCATAATAATCTATGTCAAAAAATGAACTCCCATTCTTTTTGTTATTGTTAACTGTAAAAAAAATTAAGTCCATCTTTCAGACACAAAAAAACCTGAAAATATAAAAATTAATATATTTACAAAAAGTTTACCTTCGTCATTATCTATTCATTTTTAAAAGAAGTTTCTTCCCAAGTCCATTAAATTCTAGGAAATATTAACCATTTAATTCATATGTAACAAATTGTTATCCCTAACTGTATCTACTTGCGTAATGCAAATTAATCTTAGTCCATTTAACGGTAAAATCGGGAAAAATGAAAATAAACGTTTCAAATTTTGCTCTAGATTCTCTTATGAAGCATAGAAACCTTCTGTCCAAATTTCATAAAATTCAATGAAGGTTTGACAAAGTTACAGTTTATTTTCGATTTTCGAGTTTGACTGTCCCTCTGGTATATTTCGTCCCTCTTTTATTGAAGTCTTAATACACTATATCAACAGACTGAACCTAAATATTAACGACGACAATTGCAGACGCCAACGAAGGATTAGGATCGCTATTTTTAGCTTTCTTGACATAACTTTCGCAGGCTGTATAATCAATTTCTATAAAAACAAAAATCTGACTTTACCAAATCATAATAAACAGCCAATAAATTTTCAAAAAAATTGGTCTCTTTTCGATATAACTTATTTGAAAACAACTCTGTATATACGTAATGTCTTGTAATTATTTACGGGTAGCTATAAATACTAGTACTAGTAATAATATTTTGCCTCTTTCCTACTGTTGTTTCTTCGATTTGCAACGGTGACCAAATTGCAATGTGGTTGGTATTATAGGATAAACTTTCGAAAATCACTTAGAATACAACGTAGGTTTAATTTTATTTCATTGCAAAGGATAATACAATTATTTACAACAATGACTGTACTAGGGGTGTTTATCGACATCAACATTTTAAAACAAGAAAAAGAGAAAAAAAAACACTTTATCAGGCCGTTTGATGAACAAAGTGTCTGGTGGTTCTTCGCTAAAACGTAGGCAAAAGGAATCAATTGGTCTTTTGTGGAGAGTTGTCTCATTGGCAATCATACCACATCTCATTCTTTTAATACACACAGAAATTATCTGCCTATATCTCCATGAATGAAAGTCAATTATATAATCATAGATTTTTCATTAATGGAGATATTTTCCAGTCAACGGATAAAGCAAAACTGCTATAAAATGAAAATGAAATATCAAACAATTTAATAAGTCATTATTTTCACATAATCAATCATAGATCTTATCGTAGACACAACCTCAGATTTTCAGGAATTTAGGGTTTTTTTGTAGATAATATCGTTAGTTATTATTTCAAGCTGATATTATTATTTAAAACTTTGTAAATGAATATTACTTTCGTATCGATTTTAAACGATTTAATCTTAGTTTGCAGATAATGGACAACAAGTGACAATAAAAATACGTACGTATTGTTTACGAATAGTTAATAAGTTGAATACAATTGAGCTTGAAAGGCCGAACAGTTGTAACAATAATAATATCTACTGATATATTATTTTGTTAACCTCTCATGTAAGGCTTCAATTTTTTAAGGCAATAGGTTTTTGATAATTCGCTTCGGACCTTAACAGATCCCCAAGCGACACCGACTTCAGAAGAATACCTCCACAAAGAAATGTACAGGCCTGTTTATTCTACTTTGTAAAGTTAAGAGAAAAGAACTTTTGAAATTGCAAGATGCCAAGGGCATACAATTTATAGTAAAGACGATTTGAATGACTACCCATAGGCTTACTATCATGCAAGGACCAACGAAGAAGGACAACTTGAGTTGCTAATAAACATGTTTTTTTTTATATATATATATACAAACATGGTTATCAACAGCGCTGAAGTTTAATCGTCACCGAAAAAATCGATTTGTGAAATAAAATTAACGATTGACGTCATCAATTATGAAAATATAAAACGGTCATTCCTTAATGTGTACTTTTTTATTGACTACTTATCTGCTATTTTCATCTTTCATGAGCATATTTGTAATTGTTAGTTAGTACTCCAATCGGAATCAATATCTCTCCCACTTGTTCCTTTGCTTTTCTAAAGAGTAATCGAAAGAAGCTAGCACCTTTTTTCAGCTGATTGTTCTATTCTATAGTTGATATTTATCAACAGAATTTAAAAAAAAAGAATAGTAAAGATACACCTCAATCTGTTAAATACTTGAACAACCATAAGGAACTTTCTAATATTGGCAAATGCACTTCATTATCGATTTTTTTACATAGCATCTAACGTAACAGTATAGAAACACTAGTACTAGTCCGAGATTTCTGTCTCATTTGCGATCATACCACATCTCCCTTTTTACATACAGTAATAAAAAAAAGACAGTCTGAAAAATCTCGGAGTGCAGGAAGACACGATCTAATTCGATACCCGAAAACAAACAGCACACATTGTTATAGTGGAAAATCGAAAGAACCATGCAATTCGGTATTGCTTATAGAAATACAGTTGCGAACTCTATGTGTATATTAAATAACATACCAGTGCAGTGGCATAATTCTACATTTTATTAATAAGTTTATCAAACCAGAGAGAAATATTTAAGTACATATTTTAGAACCTTTATCTTATTCCTCAAGGTCATAGTTGTGCAATAAATCTATATAATTTTGATGAAAAAGTTGTTTGAAATTCGAGACGACCTTGAAGAAGAAGCTACAAATTGAAAATCAATAGTCAAGATCGACCTTTTTAATTGCTTACTTACAAATGAAAGCAACCAATGAACACATTTGTATACCCAAGGTATCATTATTAATCAGTATCAAAAGGAAAGACAATTATAAACACAAACAAAGGAATACAAAGCTGTTGATGAATTGCTCTATAATGTGTACATAATTAAGAGTCTCATCGGTGGATAGCTCAACTGTAACATATTTCTTTGCTGATTGTTAAAATTTGTTTTAAAAGAAATCAACTGCCGCATAATTTTCATAGACAAACAAGTGCCGCCTCCCCCGCCCCCATTTTCAAAACCTTAGATTTGTCAATCATCACTGCTCCTTGCTCTCTTGTGGCCTACATACATATATAATTCACTAGAAACAACTAAATGAAACCTCGTCATCTGATACTCGCGTCATATGAGAGAGAATTTAGGTCCCAACGAAAGCCTGATGTAATAGCTTTTCTTGAAATTTTTATAATGTATTTTTAAACCGATAGTTATCTTTTCTACAATTATCATTTTAATGATAATAATTTCAAGCATACAGCCTATAGAATATACAATAGTACAATTGATCGACTCAAAATTGCATGCAATATTTTCCACTTGACGTCATGCAGTGCATCAGTATCAAATTATCAAAAATACTTTTACAACATTCTCATATGACGGAGAATGGCAATTATTATTAAGAAATAAGAAATAAGAAATAAAACTACGTATTACGGATTTTTTTTTATATTAAACATAAACATATTAATTATAGTCTTGATGAATAATAATACTATGTTTGTTCAGAAATTATAGTATATACTGATCGTTCAATAGATAAATAATTATGTTATCTACAATCGTACTCCGATGATTTTGTGAGCATATATTTTAGATGAGGGTGTGTCTGTATAAGGTTTTTTCATTGGTTCGTGTTTGAGATCGTCGATTTTTTTTTGCAATAAAACAAAACTTCAGGTTTAACTTTTATCAAGACGGACAACGCGATCAAATTTCCAACGAGTAGACTACTCTGATGGCTTTGCAGCTAGTACAAAAGTTCAGGTAGAAGAAACTGAAAAAATATATAGTATATATATGTTGTGTACAGATTGTAATGCTGTACAAACTATAATTTTTACAGATTTTTTTGTACAAGTAAGCAGTATTTTATGGACCGCTTAACACAAATGGACAATGCAAGCACACAGTCTTTTGTTTCCCATAGACATAAAGAAATAAGACATAAAGCTTTATTTAAAGTCGGTATATGCAATACAAATACAAACATAAGCTCTGATGAGCTTTTAAACCCCATATTTCTGTCATATTTCCATGATTACATGATACAGTTTAATACTGAACTTTGCATCAAAAAAACTTATAAGAACACAGACAAACTTTTTATGGATATGATTTTGGTTTAAGGAGAAAAATAAAAATAGAGTTCAAACCATTCAGGAGATCATTTAGGTATCGTTATTTCCAGTATGAAGACAAGGATAATAGCACTAAATGTTAGGTTAATGTATAAGGGTTAGACTTATGATTGTTGTTTTCGGTGGAATCGGTGGCTGCGTTAACAATTTGTTAAAGTTACGAATAGTTCAGCATATAAGGGAATCATTGTAGGGTCAATATATATAGAGCATTTGTATAAGCCTCAGAACATCTCATTTGAAGATTATTTGACACTGACTCCTCGGCTAGAGTTGATTGACTTTGTAACGTTATCATAGTATACATGTTACAGTTTGTGATTATGTCACTTTAAGATGAATCGTCTATTACAAGTCAGTGATATTTGGTATGCTGTTGGTTGTATCAGCATTACAACTATTCATTTTTAAAGTGTTTAATCGAACCATATTTAACCTGGTTATTTCAAATATTTGCTTGTTAAGAAGATCTTCAAATAAGTCAGCATGGCCAATCTGTCAACCCACTCAATGGACTAATTGCTATAATAATGGTCAATATAATGGAATTTGATGCGACTGTCATACAAGTGAGAGGATTGGCTAGCTATAAAACCAGATTCAATCCACCATTTTCTACATAAGAAAATGCCTGTACCAAGTCAGGTATATGACAGTTGTTATCCATTCGTTTGATCTGTTTGAGCTTCTGCTTTTGCCATTTGATTAGGGTCTTTCCGTTTTGAATATTCCTCAGAGTTCATTTTTTTTAAACCATTTCGAAAACTATAATTTAATATCAATAATATTAGCAATGTCAAGGTTGAGTTCGAAAATCGTGCTGTTTGGGTAACATTACAGGGAGCTATGTCCATATTTACTGACATTGATTTAAATGTTAGTTCATCTTATCCATTGAAAAGGTTCAAATCTTTCTAAAGAAATGCAGAAAATGCAACTTAATACAATAGAACTCTATAAAGGGTTTTGTTTTCCATATCATAACTCCATTGTAGTCTAGTAAATCTTCTTATTTGTTCATCAGCGATAATTTGTATTTTTAGTAAGAATCACAGTTTTCTTTATAAGAGGCGGAGAAGATTTATCAGAGGAACTGTCAAACGCAAGATCGATTTAACATACTTTTGACAGCGAATACAATTAGTACATTGACATAATATTTAGGTTCCTGGCACTTTCTATTGACGTTTTCCTACTCACAGTACTCTTGCCATACTTCAATAATTTGTGTACAAAATTTGGAATTTACGGCTTGTTTAGTAAAATTTGCGTATTGAACATACTTTTGTCATAAGAATAGTCACGTCACTCCACCCCTCCCCCAAAAAAATAGCCCAGGACTATAAAATATTGGGAATCGTTGAGATAGCTGATTATGAAGTCCAGAATAAAAATCTACCGACAGAACAAAGCAAAAATGACTATATTCAGTTAATACACTTCCGATTTTGTATTTTTAATAACAATGTCCGTAAATCATGCCAGAGATGAACAAATGTACGATACATGTATAAGCAAAAAAACAATTTATTAGAAAAACAGAGAAAATTTATTAGATACAAGCATTTGACAAGGCATACAAAGGGAGTATGCTGTGTAAAAGGTTATTGCAAATATGTGTCCACTCACGATTGTAAAATATATCTTTATTACACAGTCAGGGTAATAGTTTGTGTGATGTGTTTGCCGTTTAATCCAATAGCTGTTATTGTAATATAGATATCCATTCCACTGTAGAATTTAACCCGAAGTGGGACATACATCACAAGAAATTCATTTGTCGTCTCTTGCCACTGTACAATATCTGCTCCATTTAAAGCTGTCCCTACAGACACTTCATAGTACAAGGTAAAAGCAAAGGTAAAATACGCATCCCAGCTTATGGTTAACGTTCTGTTCTTTTCAGACATTGTGACGGACTTTGTTCCTAAACATAAATGATACATTCATTTAACGTTTTATGATTGAAAGTAATTGAAGTATCGACAAAATATTCTGAAATGAGCCTACGATGGAAACGTTTATAACTCATAGTTGATTCTTGAAACTTAATAATGAAAAAACTTTCTCCTGATGTGATCCTGAATGCTTGATCAGAACGGCACTTTTTGTTGTTGATTGTTTTGTTCTTTTTGGGTATAACTTGAATTATTTTTATTGGATGTCTTCATTGATAATTTTCCCATTGATGAAGGAAAGTTACGCTTTAATTTGTATTTAAATTTGAGTATAAATGTCGCTGTATTCTGTATAAATTTGTTCGGTTTACCTTTTGTGTGTTTTTCTATCTTTCTCTATTGATAATTTATTTGTTCATTTTTATAAATACTAAAGGCTCTCGTATAAAGAAAAGGTTATACATGTTGAACACCACAAGTGTGTTCGATTCCTTTGTTTGATTAGTTCAATCAAACAATACAAGGCTTATAATGAAATAAAAAAGGAAGTGGAAATTTCCAAATATTTTTTATGAAATACTTACAGTCTTGTATTATGATACTTGGTGGTAACATACGCATATAAGCCACATACGTATCAGTTTTTATAAGATAATCAGGCCAATCTGTTTCTCTTTTGAAATGTTGTTATAGTATTTATATTGTCGGATAACATGTACGGTGACCTAGACTCGTTTCTTTTCATTTGTGATTTGAATGGAAATCGCACCACATGTATGTGTATAAGCATTTAAAGAAATGAAATGATAATCATACTTGATACTTTCGGAGTTATTGTTGACACAGACAGATGTGTTGATACAGGTTGACTGGATAGGAATGCATTATTTATGGCTGAAACTCTCACTTCATGTTGCCCATCATGCAAGTCTAAACCAGTCATGCTATAGTACATAGCACCGTCGAGGTCATAAAGGATTGTCTTCGATAAAGAAACCGTCTTGTTTTGGTTTTCAATTTCAACCTTCAATATATGATATATTTTGTGAGAACATGTGATGATGTTTATTTTGGCATAATGGGATAATGTATATTCTGAGTTTCTTTTGTTGACAATATTATCCTTACTTTTGTACTTTTTCGTAAAATTTTGGTCTATAGCTACATTATGATGTTATCCATTCGTTTGATGTGTTTGAGCATTTGATTTGGAATTTTCCTCAGAGTTCGTAATTTTTGTTATGTACTTTTTTTGTTGGAAATCTTTTGTACATTAATATGGGATCTTCGTATGATCAGTAACAAAATAAAATATAGAAATGGCATTCTATATGACAGGTGCACAACATGCATAATATGTCTATTGATTGAGTTAAGCCATTTCAATTGATAATGTATTGTGTGTTTTTCTATGTTGTGATGTATCACTAATATTTCAGGTAAGTTTGAAGGTTGGCGCCTGTTAAAACATTTTACAATGTTTTTACAAATAGTGACTTAGATGGAGGATTTCCTCATTGGTACTCATACACTATCTTTTTATATTTATAAATGATATATGACGAGTGGCAGATGAAAGATGCCTTATTCCATTTATGTGTCTGAAGGCTAGTGTACCCCACAAACACTCAAGTAAAACTTAGATAAAAGAATTATTTCAAATTGTAGAATGTGAGAGTAAAATTATGAATCTGACACCAAGTTTGTAATTTAAAGGGATGTTCGATGCCAACATGTAAACTTTCGACCGGCAGAATGACGAAATTCGTTTGAAAGGATATAAAATATTGCTACAATGCGCACGATATATGTTTTATTACAAAATATTCATTAGGTGCACTCGAAACAAAATGGAAAAGAAACAAAAAAAAAATTGATCAGTAGCATCAACTGTTACACCAAATAGAACTGTATATCTTGATATCTTGGCCGACGGGAAAATGGTTTTTATGTTTAGCTGAAGATTTTAAACGTAAGAAAGTATTCACTTACATGAAATGAATCTAAGCCTGATCTATCTTCAAAACCCATCCACTTCAGTCTCACAATAGAAGTGTTTCCATGGAAGTTTTGTTTACTTCCATACTCCGTCATTGATTGATCTAAAATTTGAACTTGAGCATTTTGTATACTTGGAGGACTGTCTGAAATTGTAACTCCATCGGAAGATTTCTTGCTGTGTAAACCTGCCTTATTGTGACACCGTAGTGTAACATAGACCGTCTTTGATGACAACAAACTATGTTCAAATACTTTAGATACATATGACAGTTCTGTTGGTATTCGGACAAACGCCTGGATCTCATTACCAAATTCGCTAAAACCTATGAATAAATGTTATTATATCAGAATATATCTAAAATCTTCAACCTTAATGTTGAAATAATATAAACGTCTCACTGTATATAAAATGCAAATCAAACATAACTGACATTAACACTTCTCTTCATAGATTTTGATTTGATGCTTTATGCCCATAGAATAATAATAAATGAATGGTAAGAAAGGCATGTAGAATCACAAGTTAACTGTAAATTCCATAGAAAAGGATATAAATGCTTCGTCTTACCTATAGGTTGCAATGGTATAATTATGTCACGATTGTGCGGCTACCCTAAAAAAGTTTAATGGCTGGGATAAAAAAACAATAGTCTGAAGAGTAAATGTTACTGAACATCTGGTACGGAATTATTACATCTGAAATAAAATCCCACTATGCTCATCTATGTTGCTACTGATGTTAATCGAAGAGCATACGTCTATGATTTTTTTTTAAATCAAATAGCTATAATGTGTTTGAGAATGTTATTTGTTACAAATATGATGCCGTTTTGGTGATCTTTAAACAGCAGGAAGTCTTACCAACAGCCCATTCACAATGCGATAATCCAGACTCCAAATCTTCAACCTTCCAGTTAACAATGATTTCATCTGTTATTTGACTGTCTATATCATAGCCTAAATGAAGTGACAAGAATAAGAATATTAGTTCTGATCCAAAAGTTTTGACAATGCGCTTGTAAAAACCCTCTCCATGTTTTACTTGATTTCTTGAGAAACATATCTATGTATATTAGTCTGAGATCGACTTCCGGCCTCATATCGACGTCTATTCCCTAATTTGACGTCTAAATCTGACGTCACATTCTCAAATCGACGTCTTATATTTTGATACTATAATCGACGTCCAATGTGACGTCATGTATTGTCAAAATTACGTCTTCTCTTATCGACGCCCAATACCAATCGACTTACACTTGTACATGTACATATTTTGTAGAGTTCTAATGAAAACTGAATTTTCAAAAAAAATATACATACACTCCAGATAGAATTTTTTCAACCCGAAATAGGTAACATGCATATTAATAAACATCTTTAAAAAAAAGTTTATCACTTCGATCTACATTGTAATGTGTAATTCCTAATCATATTAATAAATGACCTGCATGTAAGTGTAAGTCATTGAGAAAACAACCCAATGACAACAAAAAAACTAAACGAAATCTAGAAGGCATTATTCAGTCTTCAACAATACAGAACATAAAGAAGTACAGCCAATTGTTTTGAGGGTATTATAATTCAGATTCTGTAAGATATTTTTCAACAACTGTTTTACATCTGGAGTGAAACATATACGTGAGAAATTGGCAATATGTTTTTATGTTGTGCTGTTACACCACTGTTCCAGGTTAGGATAGGGTTAAGTGCTCACACTCATGGTTGATCCTGTCACATGCTTTATGTGCCTATAGTCCAGTGGTTTTCGTAGGCTTAATTCATAAAATTGGTCGTCGAGTAGAGGATATTTTATTGTGACGTCATATTTGGACGTCGATTTGAGGAACATATGTCGATTAGAGAACGGACGTCGATATGAGTCTTTTAAAATATAATATAATATATGGCGCAAATAGAAATTTTTAATCCTGGTATCTATGATGTGTTTTTTACACATATTTAAATAAATAGCACAAAATATTATAAACAATTGGGTATTTCTTGTTCATTTATGCTGTTCAAATAATTCATACTACTCATTTGTCACATATCGCTTCGATAATACCAACCGTGGTAATAAATGTTAGGTGTGTCAAACTATTGGATTGAGCCCTTCATATTGTTTGTTTTTCAGGCTTTCTTGAATATGATTTGATTGTTGTATGTACATCTATTTTGTCGGATTGATCTTATGTTTTCTTATCGCTTGCTTTGTTGTACTTTCAATTTTTTTTATGATTCTTGTTTTCTTTTATACAAATTATATTAAGATATGTGGTACGATTGCCAACGTGACAACATTGTATGAACTTTATACATATACATAAAAAGAAAAAAATAACAAAAACACCTAACTCCGCGGAAAATTCATAACGGAAAGTCCCTAAATAAATTGCAAAAACAAAAGTTCAAACACATCAAACGAATGGATAACAAATGTCATATTCCAGATCTGGCACAGGCATGTCTGGATCTGATGTAAGAAAATGGTTGATTAAACTTGGTTTTATAGTTAGCTTCTATTTAAGTAATGGCCGTTATTGCATTTACTGGAATTATGTTCCCGTACAAAATCAGCTTTTTAAAATATCATTCGTTTTGTTGGTATGTTTTGTAACTTATTATTATACATGTACATACCAATTCCATCATAAACGAATTCTATATCAGGAGGTGTAAGATCAATAAAAAGGGATTTTGCTGTGGCTACTGCCGACAACCCAGCACCATTGATAGCAACAACTGTTATATGGAGTTGAGATGTATGTGCTAATGTAATATTATAACTGTAGGCGAAAGTGTTCAACCCAACACTTGTATATCTCTGTATTTCTGTGCTTCCTTCTTTATAACCTTTCAAATAATGAAGTCATTATCAATAAGACATAAATAAAAACGGACAATGTGACTCCGAGTCACCAAAATTAGCAGACAACACAACAGTATTCAGATTAATATTTAAATAAACGCTATTTAGTATAACTAATATTTAATCATCTGATTAAAATACATATACCTGTTGAACTGCCATTGTCTTTATTCATAGCTATTTCTGGTTTTATTTTTTTAATTGCAAGTAGATATTTAAATGCTTTCAAAAAAAATATTCTTGCTTCAAAAGATCAGAACAAACATAATACAAAAACATAAACTTACCAATTGCCCATAGATATTCAACAATAGGACTTTCCTTATCAACAAAATACCAAAATGCGTGTATTGATGACCATTCATGTAGCCATACTGCGTGAGATAAAACGGGATAAGGATGCGTCCCAACATCAACAACTTCAACCTTAGAAAATTGAATGTTATCAATTAAAATTCCTGTTGTGTCGTCCATGCTTCCATATGTAATATTAACATCTTTATTCTTTGCGGTAAAGTAAAATGTATGAGAATGCCAGGATACTTCAATGTCTGAACCATATTTGTCTTGTTTTTGGTACACAAGAAACACGTGTCTTTCATTACCGAATTCAATGTAGCCTTCTTTTGTAGAAAGAACTGAATCTTCAAAGGGGACATGAGCAGTAAAGAATTTGACACTATAAGAGATGTCTATTTCTAAGTTATGTAATGTCTGCAATACACTTCCTCTGAGAAAAAGAAATGATCGACCATCCATAGCAATAGATTTTGATGAACCCAGGACGCAAATACAATCCTGATCAGAAGAATTCCAGTGATATGGTTTTGTATATCTACAAATATTAGCTGCGGAAATGTTTGAAATGTCTACAAAGTCATTATCACCGTCTTCAAATGATGGGTTAAGTACCAAACTGTTTTCGGTAAAAACTAGCTGTACTGGTGTTGGCGGGGTTTCATCAATGACAAAACCGTTAGATGTTGCAGTATCTGATACGTGACCGACAAAATCAACAGCATATACTTTACTTAAAACCTTTGCCCCTAAATAAAAAAAAGTATTACTAATATTATAGAATGAAATTCAAAACAGTGTAGCTGTGGCCATTGATTGACACATTAAAATCATCCATTGACTGGGACAATTTAGGTGAACGTTTGTATGTAACGACCAATGCTCACTATGTACTTTTTAAAGACACTTAAACTATGGGGTCACCAAAGGTTCTCAACACCTAAATAAAGTAATTCGAAAAATTAATCAGAAATAACACGATATTTTGATTTATATCAATTATATAAATCAAAACACAAAGGTTATTCCTGATTAATTTTTCGCATTATTTCATAATTAAAGGCGTTAAGAAACCTTTGGTGACCCCACAGTTTAAATGTCTATCGTAGGTACGTCGTGAACAGTGGTCGTTACAGACAAACGTTCACGTAAATTGTCCCAGTCAATGGATGATTTTAATGTGTCAATCAATGGCCACAGCTACACTGTTTTGAATTTCATTCTATGCAATTTGTATATGACAGAAATTTTAATGCATTGTGAAAATTTAATCAATTACTTTATAAATTTTTCAAGATGACAGATTATTATATTTTCATTTCAACTTGCAAAGTTTATTTTTATGTTGATGTCTTTTCAAAAAATTTTGTCCCTTAATAACTGAAGGAAGACATCCTCATATCGTGAAAGAAAGTAAAACTGCTTTTTAGATCCCAAAGTTGGCATGGAATATTTAAATAAAAAACACTGAATCAGGGTTATTTCTTGTTAATGTTACCTGAGTGTATTATAGAAGAGTTGATGGACTTTGATACTGATCCATGAATACCAACATGTTGATAAGGCAGAACATCGCATCCCGTTTCGGAGTTTTCCAATTGAACGCACCAGTAATAATTCCTAATCCCCGAGTCTTGGTCACTAAAACCATTCCAGGAAGCACTAACAGAGTGTGAACTGTTTTGAAAATCTATTTCTGTGTATCCTACATTGCAAATGATTATTAAATGATTGAAAGCAGAAAATCAACAAATTTGATATAATGACACATAAAATATTTCTCTAAGAATTGATAAAATAGTAAATATTTTCAAAAAGTGAAAAATAGAAAAACCTTCTTTTTTTCAACCTCAAGAAAACAAGAGGCTCTCAAGAGCCTGAATCGCTCACCTTAATTTTTTTGGTTAAATCTCTCATCAATGATTATTTTGGCTTTTCAATTTATTTAAATGTTCTTTGAATCGTCCTTTTTTCTTCAAAAGCAAAAAAAAAAAAATCATTTTCTCCTATGTTCTATTTTAGCCATAGGATCTATGTTTCTGACATACAAGGAAATGAAATATAAAATTTATACTAGATATAATAACTCTGAAACTCATTTAGCCTAAGTTTGGCTGAAATTGATACAGCAGTTTCAAAGGAGAAGATTTTTTAAAGTAAGTCAACATGATGAACAAATTGTGAAAAAAAGTCTTTAAAGGGCAATAACTCCTTAAGGGGTCAATTGACAATTTTGGTCAAATTGACTTATTTGTAGATCTTACTTTGCTTAACATTTTTGCTATTAACAGTATATCTGTATCTATAATAATATTCAAGATAATAACCAAAAACTGCAAAATTTCTTTAAAATCATCAATTCAGGGGCATTATACCTGAAAAACGAGTTACCCAATTCGGCTGAACATTTCAGGACAGGTAGACCTTGACCTAATAAATACTTTAACTTCTTGTCTTTTTTGCTCTAAATGCTGGAGTTTTTGAGATATAAGCCAAAAACTGCATTTTACCCTGTGTTCTATTTTTAGCCATGACGGCCATGTTTTTTGACGAAATAAAAAATAAAGCACAAACTTTATTTTATACACCCTACTGATCATTCAGTTGAAGTTTGGTTGAATTTGGTTTAGTAGTTTTAGAGGAGAAGATTTTCTAAAGTTAGCAAATATGATGAACAAATTGTGAAAAATTGTCATTAAAGGACAATAACCCCTTAAGGGGTCAATTGACAATTTTGGTCATATTAACTTATTTGTAGATCTTACTTTGCTGATCATTTTTGCTGTTTACAGTTTATCTTTATCTATAATAATATTCAAGATAATGACCAAAAACTGCAAAATTTCCTGAAAATTACCAATTAAGTGGCAGCAACCCAACAATGGTTTGTTTGATTCATCTGAAAATTTCAGGACTGATAGATCTTGACCTAATGAACATTTTTACCCCATGTCAGATTTGCTCTAAATGCTTTCGTTTTTGAGATATAAGCCAAAAACTGCATTTGACCCCTATGTTCTATTTTAAGTAACAGCGGCCATGTTTTTTGACGGATCAAAAATCGAAGACCACACTTTGTGCAAGATAATCTAAGGAACAATCATGCTAAGTTTCATCCAAATCCATTCAGTAGTTTCAGAGGAGAAGATTTTTTAAAGTTAGCAAATGTGATGAACAAATTGTGAAAAATTGTCATTAAAGGACAATAACCCCTTAAGGGGTCAATTGACAATTTTGGTCATATTAACTTATTTGTAGATCTTACTTTGCTGATCATTTTTGCTGTTTACAGTTTATCTTTATCTATAATAATATTCAAGATAATGACCAAAAACTGCAATATTTCCTGAAAATTACCAATTAAGTGGCAGCAACCCAACAATGGTTTGTTTGATTCATCTGAAAATTTCAGGGCTGATAGATCTTGACCTAATGAACATTTTTACCCATGTCAGATTTGCTCTAAATGCTTTCGTTTTTGAGATATAAGCCAAAAACTGCATTTGACCCCTATGTTCTATTTTAAGTAACGGCGGCCATGTTTTTTGACGGATCAAAAATCGAAGCACACACTTTGTGCAGGATAATCTAAGGAACAATCATGCTAAGTTTCATTCAAATCCATTCAGTAGTTTCAGAGGAGAAGATGTTTGAAAAATTGTTAACGACGACAGACGACGACGACGACGACGACGACGACGGACGCCAAGTGATGAGAAAAGCTCACATGGCCTTTTAGGCCAGGTGAGCTAAAAATCTATGAGAACATAAAGAAAACGTACAGTACTCTTATATTTGAACCTCGTTTTTACCATTTACTGAATGGAGTAATTGCACGTGACCATACAAAATAGTCCTCTTCATGAAACCATTATTTTTAAGATTAAAATACCTGGTGTATACAAAATGTATTATTATTATATTTCTTTCTTTTAACATGCGAAAATGAACAAACCTATGCCGTCATTTACAACTCCGAGTAAAGGTTTATCAATATCTACAGTAAACCCATCGGATGACAGTGTCACATGCTGTCCAGCATAACTGTAACCAACCACATTAGAATAATATCTTACACCGGGTACCAGCGGAACTCGGCTTATATTAACAGTTGTTACTGATCCTGGAATGTCAATTTCAACTTTGTGCATGTCATGACCTGAAAAAAATGTGGACATCATGGAATTTATCACAATTACTTGTAGATATATACCGTATTATAAAAGCACAAAATATGCAAATGTTAACCGTTTTTAACATGTACATTTACTATGAAAACAGGAGGTTGACTTTGAGAGAAAATGCTCAGTTTAATGTTGTTTTCTGATCGAAAGTTATTTCTAAACAACAATCACACATTTTAAAGACAGTATTTTGTTAAAATGCAAAACATACATACACATAAACGATGTTCATCATTTACAGAAATAAATGTATTAGAAGCTGGTTGACTGAAATTCAATCTTTGCCGAATATAGATAATAAACAGCTGCGCCATGAGCGCATGATACGCCCGACGTCTTGTGTGGAAGTTTTATGCAATAATCATAAATAGTTTCTGAGAAAGTTTTTTAAAAGCAATAACCATTTATTGTTTTTGAGACACGGCGGGACATGAAACCCCCCCCCCCCCCACCCCCCCACCCTGTTTTTTTTTTTTTTTTTACAAATATCACTAAATAAAATTTTGAATCAAACCAAAAAGTATACAGACCTTTAGATTAATATAGCAAAGAAGTGTGTACAGTTTCAAGCAATAATCATAAATTGTTTTTGAGATACGGCGCGACATGTAAACAAAAACTCCCCTTTTTTACAAAATACTCAATAACTCAAAAATAAAATTTTGAGTCAACACCAAAAAGTATACAGATCTTTAGATTAACATAACAAAGAAGTGTGTAAAGTTTTAAGCAACAATCATAAATCGTTTTTGAAATACGGCGCGACATGTAAAAAACCCCTCCCCCTTTTTTTACAAAATACTCAATAACTCAAAAATGAAATTTTGAATCATCACCAAAAAGAATACAGATCTTTAAATTAATATAACAAAGAAGTGTGTAAAGTTTTAAGCAATAATCATAAATCGTTTTTGAGATACGGCGCGACATGTAAAAAACCCCTCCGCCTTTTTTTACAAAATACTCAATAACTCAAAAATAAAATTTTCAATCATCACCAAAAAGTATACAGATATTAAGATTAATATAACTAAGAAATGTAAAGTTTTAAGCAATAATCAAGACTCGTTTTTGAGATATGGTGCGACATGTGAAAAAAAAACACACCCCTGTTTTAGTTACAAAGTGCCGTAACTCAAAAAGTTTAAATCTTATTTTCACCAAAAAGTGTACAGATCATTTGACCATCATAAAAAACAACTATATTAAGTTTCTTGAAATTTAGATAAGTCGTTCTCAAGTTACGGTGTGACATGTTTACGCCGGACAGACAGACGGACGGACAGCGGACATTTGTATACCATAATACGTCCCGTCAAAATTTTGACGGGCGTATTTAAATGGGGAAATAAACATGAATATATAAAAACCAGAAAAATCTTGCAAGTCAACAATTGTCTGAGTCTTCCACATAGTCCTTAGCATATAACAATTTCTAAAAATATACATAACTTCAAGTCTTATGTTTTTGAGTACACCAGTCTTTTCTTGTCGTGTTAACTTTCCTCATAGAAATATTGCCTTTTTGTTAATATAACAATTTAAAAGTAATGTCTGTGCAGGCTCAGTTTAAATATTTTTTCTATGTTTTATCCAGTTCTAAGAATAGATAGTTTTAATTTCTGTACATGTATTTGTGTCTTCTCGATCCATTCACTTTCAATTGTATATCGGATTAAAGTCTTCGAATTTGCTAAGTACTTTAATCTAAAAAGTATTTATATTTGCTTCACATGGATCTATTCTATTGGATGTCCCCCTGATCTTCTCTGGTCAAGTTACATACATAAACAAATATTACCCAAAGTTCATATAGCCTGCTGTACACGTTGTATGCTACTTAAGGAGGGAATGATATCAAAATTTTAAACATTTTATTTTTATTTCAATTACATTTTATCGTAAGTATATACCAGAAAGTTTTCCTGTGAATTTTTAACTAATAGCTTTCTTGCTAAATCGAGAAAAACATTGAAACGATCACATTGTCTGTGTTTACAGGGGAGGCAATATTTAGTCACTAGATTTCTCAGTGATTACATTAGATGTAACTAATCATAATGTAGCATGGTCAAAAATAAAGGTTAATACATACCACCAGGATTTGTACTCAAATAAACATGAAACTTCTCTATAACAGTGCTAGCTTTCAAAAATATTCCATGCCACGAAACTGTAAATAGCCCCCCACGTAGCATATAATCGATATCCTTCTTCCAGTTGTCAGGCAAATGTTCCATAACCTAAATGCATTAGTTACTGTATTACGTATTTTATATTATGTTTGAACATGAAATATTTTCAAAATAAATCTGTTTACATGGAACCTAAATAGATAAATTGGTCATAATTATATACAGTAAAATGGACATATAAAAAGAATAAAAATAACAGCGTTCTCATGTACCGTGTATCCAAGGTATATTGAAAAATATTCTTTTGGTTCTTATAAACTCTTTCTTAAATTCTATTAAAAAAGTATGAACAATATCGCAACAATGGTATTTTTCCAATAATACCTCTCCGAAAAGTATAACTTTGTAAAACAGTTGGTTGGTGTTGATTATCGGGATCTTTAATGATATTGTTGCGATAAAACTTTTGATTTATATTTGATTACAACTAGTCAAGAATCGTTGGCTTGATCGTGGTAAAAATGCAAATTTCAGTATACTTTTTCTTTCTTTTTTACTTCTTTACAAATAATTGATCATCACTGAATAAGTAACTCGTCTGAGACATTGCTGATATAAATCTGCCAAACGAAGCAAATTTTAGCATCTTTACGTCACATATATCAAAAAAGTGCGAGTAATATTTTTATTCTTAATAAACAGGTGATTAGTTCCTTACCCCTACGCCAAAAACTTTTGTTGTTGTCAGTGGTTTTGACATAACTGTCACACCATCAGATTTGAAATCAGCAAAATTGTTGCTATCATACCATACTCTCACAAAGAATGAGTATACTTGGTTATCATTTAAAAAATTTCCTGAAAAACCATTATGATATATGATAAATGAGTATTACATAAAAGATTTGTCACTGAATGTTTAGCAGACAATAATTAATCAATCAGTTTTACCAAATTTATAAGAAGGCAAATGATAGACTGTACATTCACAGTAAACAACTAACATGCAATTATTTTACCTTTTAAAAATTATTCAAGTTGCTGTTTGAATACTAAATAACCCTCGTACATGTAGTTCTGCTAGATTACCAATCCAAAAAAATCTTTTTGACAAATAACATTTTTCCAACCTATAAGATAGCTCTGTGTGCGAAAATAATTAAGAAAAAAGTTATGATTGCTGTCTGTCATATTTTTTCTTATTGTTTTGTGAAAAACAGCTATTGTCATTTCTTTATTTGAATTGTTTTACACTTGGCAAGTGTGGGACTTCTACAACTGACTTTAATGTATGAGCTTTGCTCCTTTTTTATATGACCTTCAGTTGCTTAAATCGATTTAATTTTGATTTTGTTGGATATTTGTATCATTTGCAATCATAAAACATTTCCTTATTCAACAGCATGCATGTATATTACTTTAATTAGAGGGAAATGCATAACTGATGGATCTGACCTTTTTTTAAATCTTATTTTCATGAAATGAGTGTTGGCTTTTGATTGGTAAAACCGTTTCCATTGCATTTTCTTATTTCGAATAGCCATTTCAGGCTATTTGGCAGTTTACTAACTTTTACTTTTTCTTCAAAAGACTACAAAGAAAACAATTCCTTTACATTTGGAATGTAAATATTCCATTGACTATATTGGTCATATGTGCACATTCTCACTTTAATCAGCAGCCAACATATACCCAAACTAACATGGCAATTTGGACCACAAAAAATACGTACATAATAAATGCATAATGTAAAAATTATCTATTGGTAAAAAAAATGAATAACAACAATAATTGAGTATTAAAAAAAATGTAAAATTATTTATACAATGTTCAGCAAATTTACCTCGAGGTAACGTGTATATGGCATTATCTATTTGACCACAAGGATGCCAAACATTTTCAACAGAACTGTCAATTATCCCTTCTGGTTCATTGGAGTCTGTTATTCCTACACTCCATTCATACCTGTTGTCAACATACAATTTATAGTAAATGTATTTTAAATTTTACCACGATACTAATTTACCATGTTAAAAGTTGATTATTGGCAAATTTACTGTGCGTCAAAAATATATATCGGAAAGAAAAAGCATGCATTGCCAGTACTTGTGTAACTATTTAAACATCAAGTAAAATATGGATATATGTGTCCATGACAATGCGTCGTGCGCGTGATATTTGCTTAATAGGTATCATGAGTCATAAATTTACTGAACTATTCAAGGGATTACAAACTAAAAAAATAAGTGCGCTAGCAATTACAGTTATTGCATACATTCGCGTTCATGTGCGTATAGATAAAGCTTCATAATGTCCTTGCGCTTTTTTTAAACCTAATTTTGTCGTAAAGGTTTTTGATCGGTACAAAAAATGTTCTTCGAAAAAAACAATTAGTTATGAATGAAGTATATTTGTATAGGCATATCTTATACTAAACAGTCTATTTTGCCTGATCTTTTCAAAACACGTAACTCAATGGCCATTGCAATTTTATGTACCTACCACTGTGGCATTAAACCCTGAATTTGAACTATTCTCCATCTAGCTGCTAGTGCATCATGTGATGGCGTAAAATTAATATCATCTGCTTCTAAATTTCGTATATCAGTCACATCGTATATCGCAATTAAGGTGTTGGTATTGTCTGAAAATGTCATTACTTTTTTTTTAAATATTACTTGAAATAAGTAGTGATTTTTTTCAATAAAAAAAACCAGATGCATAATTCAAATTGAAAATCCCAAAACAAAGACATTTTGCCCTCAATTGCTATCCATGAAACTGTTCTGAGAAACTGGTGAGAAAAAAAATTAGAACTGCAGATGCAGGTTGTTTGAAACCGTTTACACTACATTGGCTGATTTGCCAAATTTGAAGACAACATTGAAGACCTGTGAGTGACCTTCTGCTGTTGTGTTTTCTATGGTTGGGTTGTTGTCTCTTTGACACATTCCCCATTTCCCTTCTCAAATTTAAACTTTTGTTATGTAGTTCTATGTGTATCCATCTGATGAGTTTTTCCACTGATTTCCATAGTTCGTTCTTATGTTGTACTGTTACACTACTGTCCCTTTGCCCATTGTCGAAGACCGTACAGTGACCAATAGTTGTCAATTTCTGTGTCATTTAGTCCCTTATGGAGAGTTTTCAGTCTATAACTCTCAAATCGTACTTTTTGTTAATTTGATCTCTAAACACATTTTTTTTATTTTTTTCCCTAATATTCTATGTTCATATTTTTTTTTGGTTATATATTCATTTTTTTTGTTATATATTCTATAATTATTCCAAGTATTCAATATGTGCAGCCTTTGAACAAATGTCCGTACTCCATGCATGTACTCCTTCCTACAACATTATCATATTTACGTTATTTAACTAACGCTGTTTTGTCCAAGGCTATAGTTGTCATTCTCATATTGTTTTAAATCATTCCGTTTGTTCATCAATATTGTATTTATATGGTGAAATATATCAAGTTTATTCGTTCAATGTATATTTACGTTCAAACACGCTGCATTTGTTTGCGCGGGTTCTAAAATCTTGAGGTTGTAAACATTCATTTCCATATAAATACAAACTAAGTGAATGCAGAAAAGATTAGGGATAGACATTTACAAAACAGAACTGAAAAGTCACAAAAAGTAGGACAATGTTTCAGCTTTGATTTAATTTTTAGTTGACCTTAATCTACAGACTTACTCAAAACATATATAACATTTGTATGAGAAATACCAACAAAATAAAACCTTATGATTGAGCACTCTAAAATACTGACTCACTTTGTGTATTGTCTACACATGGCAGTCCTTTAATTGGACATCTATGATCTTTTGGAGCACACACACAGTGTCCTAGACATGTATCAGAAGAACATTGTCGTATCAACTCTAGGGAGCCACCAGGAATCAAGCGAAATTGACTGTGAATCATATCACTTTGAAGTCCAACCTAAATAAAATGTATAACATAGAACCTAGCGAATCACATTTTATGGTAGCAGAGTCCCTCATTTTTTACCGAATTATTTATCACGACAATATCATTTCTATGTGATATCCATTTGACGTGGCTCGATACTTATACATCCCGTCAATATGTATTTGTTATCTTTCATTTTTGCGTGAGTGTTTTGTATATTCGACTTTTTGTGTTTCTTTGGTTCTTATAACGTGACTCTGTACTTTAAAAGATCCCGTCAGTATGTTATTGTTCTATTATATGTAATTATGTTATATTTCTATTATGAATTGAGAAATACGTTGAACCACAAACGTCAACATTATTTAATCGCGTAGTGGTATTAACAATTTGTGGATTTTTATCTATTCTAAAGAACTTCTGGACAATTTTAAGTCTCAGTCTATTTCTGAAATTACATTTGATTTATAAACCCTGTATGCGAACATTGCCCATGTGAAATTATAAAATTGTTTTTATAAACATTGAACGACAAAATGTCTTCCTATGTGACTTGTAAATTTTCTGCCGTCAAACACGCGAAGCGATGAATGTGTTTTTTTTTTATTTGATAGATGCTTTTGTGTTTTTTGTAAAATTGTAACACGGTGATGACTGATGTACCCATATTTTTACTATTTTATTTATTATGTCTGTTTAGGTCACGCATCGTTGTAAATATAACGGAATTTGATGAGACTGTCGTACAAAGTGAGATGTTTAGCGCTATAAAACCAGGTTCAATCCACCATTTTCTGCATTTGAAAATGCCTGTACCAAGTCAGGAATACGACAGTTCTTGAGCATTCGTTTTTTATGTGTTTTGTCATTTGATTTTGCCATGTGATTAGGGACTTTCCGATTGTATTTTCCTCGGAGTTCAGTATTTTTGTGATTTTACTGTTTACCATTTTATGCACTTATATTGAACGGAATACATTTTGATGAAACAAATTAACACAGGGTACCTTGTATAAGGTCAGCATTTCCAAACCATTATAGCATTGTCTTTATTCAAGTGAAAACGTATTATCTAGCAAACGAACAAAAATGTCGTAAACATTATTCAAACCAAGTTTTACAATGTTTGGAAGTGTAACATTTGTCACATTTTTTTACAGTTTATTTTTTATATGCATACTATTGATGCTAGGTTTTATTTAAACATTTATATGTACTGAAATAGTTATAGAACCATCTTCCCTATGGGGATATGCCTATTTATATTTAAGTAAAATAATATGTCGGATCATATAATTTGCTGTTATACATACAAAAGAAATGAGTCATAAGTACGCGTTATTATCCTTGATTGAATTGTTTAGATATGTTATCAATTCAAAACCATTTAAAAGAAACAAAAAAACATTCCGTCAAGACAAAAAAATGATGACCATTTATTCACTTGCAAAATGAAAACACAGTTCAAACATACATACATAGCCAGTAGACGCTTCCTTAGTTTTTTTTATCATCTTAGCGTGTAAAGTCAAAATAGTTTTGAACACAAATAAAGAATAATTAGCCCATATTGAATGTCTTACTTTATTAAATGCCCAAACACTGATGAAGACATATTCATATCCTGTTAATTTCTTTGTTTTTACTTCAAAAGTCTGCACTTTGCCTTCGTCTTTTTTGTCTACGCCATCATCACTATGTTGAAATCTGTGCGGTTTATTTTCCTACAAACACATATCTGAATTTAATTGATTTGAAAAAAGAATGTATAGAAATCTTTGCACTTTTTCGTTGTCGTTGTCGTTTTCGTTTGTTTTAATTTATTTCGGTTCATCACATCAAAATAAAACCACAAATATAAAACAATATTATCCTTCTTTTAATGCGTATACGAAAATGTTTGAATATATAATCATTAAATATAGAGATCAATAATGTCAGATTGACAAAATGAAATGAATTTCACATTACTTGTTCAAATGCTCATTTAAGGGTATCCGTTACATTTTTACGTTACATTGTAATTTTCATAATGTTGAAATATGTTGTAGGCCTTGGCGAGTTAAAAAAGAAATCACAAAATAAAATATATTAAAACTCACAACAACAAAAACATAGGTCACAGTGCTTGTTTTAGAGCAAATTGCGGCTGAATCTGGGGGATTTGCCTTTTTGTAAAAAAAAATTTGAGAGCAGATGCTGAAAGTGTCGTAAATTTTTCCTTTAAAATGTAGAAATCGATAGGTTATATTTTTCTAAATTAACTACATTTTGCCATGCTTCCTCGAAATAGCAAATAAGAAATATATATATATTACCACGTTCGATTCAAAGACCAATCTCGAATATCCTGAAAAGAGGGACTAAAGATACCAGAGGGACAGTCAAACTCACAAATCGATAATACACTGACAACGCCATAGCTAAATGAAAAGGACAAAAAGACAAACAATAGTACACATGACACGACATAGAAAACTAAAGAATAAGCAACACGAACCCCACCAAAAACTCTCAGGTGCTCCGGAAGGGTAAGCAGATTCTGCTCCATAACATATCCGATAACATTTGTGAAACGGTTATTCCATTACGGTCAACCAACTTGTGATGGCGTCCATAAAATTTACGAAGTGATGATTTCTTAAAGTTGAGCACTCCTATTGCCCCCCCCCACCCCCCATATTTGGTATAACTGCAACATGCACGACGTCGCTGTCCCTCGCTTATTATCCCTGCAAATCTATCGACGACATTTTCAAGATTTGTTTATTTATATTGCTAATCAAGAGCTACACTAAAATAATAATATTGTTTTAAGAAATTAATTCCACGTGAGAAATATCTCAGGTATCGTTATTGTGGACTGTTGAATTTCTATACGGCTTAATTTTATAATCTTCGCGATATAGATATAGGAATGACGGTACTGTGCACACACTCGTGTACTACTGAAGACCATATGTTGACATCTAAATGGGTTTTGTTTGTAGGCTGCTGTTTCATTGACATACCCCAACTTATCATTCTATTTACATTTTTTTTAAGAATTTCAAGAATGATTAAATATTTATCTGGAAGACGGGACATGTTTCCTTAACCTTTCCCCTTTAACCTCTGTTTTGGTGTATGTGTCCTTTTATTCATCTCTCAAATTTCCAACATACACCGAAATAATAATTTAAAAGCAAATCACTCAAAGCATTTATAATCTGGTTAATGAATGTTCAGAAATACCACTTAATTGTAGAAACCTTTTTTCCCAAAGTGAAGCTGTAATTGTTTTTGTACAAGTATAAAGAGCTTCCATATGCCATCGGTGTGTAATAAATCTATTGAAAACTAGCCCTACATCTTATGTTTTTATGTATTGTACCATTGTTGATAATTTCCACATACTAGTCTATAATTACTGTAACATCTCATATTTGACATAAATAAATGGAATGAAATATTACTTGAGATAATTTATTTATTTTAAAATAGTGATGTTTTAAAACAAGGGATTACAAGTACACACTATACTTATATATAACAATAAATATATCCAGCACAATTTATAATTGCCGATCGCTCACAAGACTAGAAGGACACCGGATTTTATTATAATCTATCATAACAAACATAATATTTTATGCAAAATATTTATATACATATAAACAATGCTTTCAATACGAAATGAAAACAATGACTCCGTCATAAATTAAACGAACCCGCCGGCCAGAAAAAAACCAACAACCAAGTTACCTTAGTCGATATGGAAACCTGTGTCCAAACCCTAATGCACAAAAGATCGTCTCGAGAGGTGTTCTTGGACAATACTGAAAGTTAGCTTATGATAAACAAAATGTCATCAAAATGTGTAAGAGCAAAAACAAAAATTACCAATATATAGTACAAAAACAAGAAAAAATCAAACAATAATAAACCAACATTAAATCTGAACTTGACCAGTTCGAAGTTGGCGAGAGAATGGTCTAATAGGGAAATTAACCCGCAAAAAATGACCATTCACGTGATACTAAAATTAATATCACGTGTCCATACATATATTGAAAGAACCGTTAGTACAATAATTTTCCTCTATACTTCGAAACGCGGAAAATTATAAGTACACACTATACTTATATATAACAATTAATATATCAAACACAATTTATAATTGCTGATCGCCCACAAGACTAGAGAACTCAAAGAAAGGGCTGAAACGGATAGAAAAATATATATCTATAAACCTAAATTCTATAATCAAACGAATCTGCAATGTACCCATCTTTACTTAAATCAGATTTCCAACGGCCATGCCTCTTTATACATCTCTCATTAACATCTGACTTGGCTGCAGCCGAAGCGCCTCCTGAACGTAATGAGTGTAATCCTAAGTTAAGTTGAGGAGCAACCATTTTCAACCTTTTAACGATATTTTGCCTGGCTGCTGTATAACTAAACTTCTTATTTTTATAAATTAACCTAGCTGTACCACCCGATCTAAATATGGGTCTGAAAACAAAATTATCAGAATCAACGTCCAAACTAGATAAACCCAAATAACGCTTATACATCAAAAGGGGACATGCTTGAGAACTCCCTTTGGAAATCAAAATGTCGTCTATATTGATCAGTTTTGCTATGCGACAAAAAGATAGACATGTATTCCTCATATATCTTAATATCCCTACAAGTTAATGAACTTAATTCATCAAAACGTAAAAAACCTGCATAAGCTAAAAGTATCATAGTTAAATCCCTTATCACTAATAAATCACTAGAATCCTGATATATAGAACATAGTTCTCTAAGCATAATGTTATCAACTGGGTCTTATTTCACGACTGGTTTACCGTTCCGCCTTTTGCAAGATTCTAATAGAAATGTTAAGAATTGCTTGTAGGGTCTATGTAACCGTTCAATTCGTGAGCCCATTTTATAGAATAAGTCGCGGACTGCAATACACTTGGTGAAGACTGTTTGTCAATAAGAAATGCTAAGTATAATGCTACATGTACTGGTTCGGCTGGTAAATCAGAAAAACCATGTTCATTGATTAATGAATGACTTCCAACGATTAAATCCGGCGAAGTACTTCTTTGACGTAGTTTCACTTTTCGAATCCACTATGTACAGAACCATCTTTCCTGACAAAGATGTCAACACATTGTTTTCTCCTACACCACTGCTCTCAACGACATTCTCAACGTTCTGTCTCAGTTTTAAACCTAAAAAACGTAAAAAACCTCATTAAAATCAGACAAGAAAAGCAATCATACTAAATCTTAGGGGATTTTCACCAAAAATTCCATTTTTACCGGTACCCTTTACTATAATGTTGTCTCTAGGCAAATAAATAACCTCCTTTATAAAATCTCTAAATCCATCATCTTTATAATATGAAAGTGGCCAATAAGGAGCAGATTTCCATTCAGGAATAACCAACATGCATTTAGCCTTGTCCTTAATTATCTTGTTTATTGTCATGGCAACTAACGACGGAGGTGGCACTAACCAATTAGTATCACCTCCCCAAAACTGACTAAAAGCGTTTATTGACTCAGTACCTGGGCACCAAATTCTCGAATTAAAACGAGAGCTCTGAGCGTTGTAATGAGTAGAAAATCTGTCGTCAGTTAAAGGGCCAAATGTACAACTCAGATCAACGTTCTTTTCGATGCTCCAATCATCAGGATCCGTATGCCTTCTTAAAAAATCAGCATGCTTATTCTCAGTTCCCGGTACCCAATTGGTTTTTAAACCTATTTTCTTCTTCGAGCAAGAATTGAGAATATCTGTTACAACCTTCTGTAATTTGTACTTTTTGCTACCAACATTCAATATATGTGTCACATTCTTATTATCAGAATTGACTTTAACGGTCTTATTCTCAAGAAATGAATCATATGAGTTCAAAACTCTTCTAACCGTCTCTAATTCTCGCCAGATGGAACTTTCAAATTGTTCACCCGCGAACCAATTTCCATAAATCACTTGATTTTCACTCTGAAAATCCAAAACTGTGGAAAAATATCCACCTAAGCTTACATCTGAGGCATCACAAAATAACTCAATATCATACATGTCAGTTAAATTAACTGAACAAATATCAACACCTACAAGATTAAGTGTTCTGCAAGAGTTTTTCCAAAAACAAAGCTCATCAATAGCTTCTACTGTTATTCTAACAGGTGCGTTCCAACTAGCACGCGCTTGAACACAATCATATGAAAATCTTGTGTTCCGTCTAACGATATCACTCAAAACGATTTGCAAAGAAATCAGCTGACCAATAATACTAGCCAAAGTTCGAGCACTGAACAAAAGTACTCCTTTTCCAATCTCGCTTAAAATACGACTCGCAAATTTTTCTGCTTTGTCAATTCTCTTATCATTAACACAAATTTTTCCTACTTTTGTGTCCCAAACATAACCTAACCTTTTCACATACTGTAAAGGGAACCAACTACATTTTTCATGTGCAATCAAAAATCCAAGAACTTCCAATTTTTGTTTTACCTCTTGACTCCTAAACCATCATTCAGAAACATGATGATCCTTTTGCCTTCAGATCTTAAATGTTTGACTAATTCTCGTAGTACTTTTGAAAAATGTACCCAGCAGTAGCTAAACCAAAATGGCAGTACATTAAAAACAAAGTATCTAACTTTGCCTTCAAACTCCCATGAAAATCCTAAAAAAACTTCTATGTATTTGACAAATCTCAATATGATGATAAGCCGACTTAAGATCAAAGGAAAACAGAAAATCATCCTTCTGAAACATATCTCGGGCTACTTTTGTATCTTCATACTTAAATCTGAATTTGAACAAATGTATGTTTATGTGTCTACAATCTAGTACAAGTCTGGGGTTGCTCGATTTGTTGTATGCAACCGTTAAAGGGTTAACTACCTGCGGAATGGTAAATTGAACACATTTTCGTTTTTCGTTTTTCGTTTTTTGTTTTTGTGAAATCAAAAATGAAAAATGAAAACACTTTCATTTTTCGATTTTAGTTTTTGAAAAATCAAAAATGAAAAATGAAAATACTTTTGTTTTTCGTTTTTTGTTTTGTGAAATCAAAAACGAAAAACGAAAACACTCTTGTTTTTCATTTTGGTTTTTAAGAAATCAAAAACGAAAAATGAAAACACTTTCGTTTTTCATTTTGGTTTTTAAGAAATCAAAAACGAAAAATGAAAACGCTTTCGTTTTTTGTTTTTTGTTTTTGATATTTCAAAACGAAAAACGAATGGACGCAGATATACACGGACCCAGAATCTTTTGTACCTCAGAAATACATTTTTTCTGTAAAAGATTGCTGATCTCATCTTGAACAAATTTTTTATTGTATAATGACGATTTGTTGCTTTTAATTACAGCGTGTTGAGGCTCGGTTTTGAATGGTATTTTATAACCGTTTTCAATAACGTCAATAATGTGTTTGTTTTCGGTAATCAATTTACATTGACCTATATTGACCTTGAGTCTACCAACTGGCGAGAAGCATTCATGCTGAGCGGTTGTATTCGTATCAATACATATCACCGTGTGAGTATTTTTAACAGTATTAACTTTTGTAGTTACAGACTTATTGCTTGAATCACTGACTAGAGGCGCAAAGTGGCCTTGTATTACATTAATATTATCAAAAACTAAAATTTGTGAATAAGAATTACTTATCTTATTTTTCATGTCTGGACGTTCGTCTACCCAATGACCCTTACTTCCACACTTGAAACATCTTCCAGGCTTAACGGATTTGGTTTCTTTCTCCGGATTTCTGCTATAAGGTGTTGATCTTGGTTTGCCTTACTTAACTTTTTCCGCCTTACTCTTTCTTTCTGCTCTAGACTGAGCCCTCATCATCTTCTTTTCGTCTTCTGAGTCATCAGCGATGGGATTAGCTACATACGTATACCCACTGACGACTTTCCATCCAAGCTGGGAAGAGTCGGTCAGTTTTATAAGCTTTTGCCTTTCACGCACTAAGTCAATACCTTCAACAATCTTCATCTTCGCTGTCTGCACTGATTCAATTCCTAATTCTGGAGCTTCAAGGCTAGCTTTAGATTCTTTCAGCTTGGTTAACACTTTCACCTCATGACGATACTGGTTTTCATTTCCTTTACGCTCATAACTATAATTGTCAGTCATGGTTTCTTCAAGCTTGGCTATCTGAGTTTGGGAAATCTCCTGCTGAGACTGTTGCAGATTTGATTGGAAAGATGAAAGCCTACTATCCATCACTGTAGTTATGCTGTTTAGAAGATCTTGTTGTGAAGAAGAAACTGCATTTTTCACCTCGCGTAGAATAACTGCCTTAATTGAATCGTCTAAATCGGTGTCCATCTTGACCAGTTCGAAGTTGGCGAGAGAATGGTCTGATAGGGAAATTAACCCGCAAAAAATGACCATTCACGTGATACTACAATTAATATCACGTGTCAATACATATATTGAAAGAACCATTAGTGCAATAATTTTCCTCTTTACTTCGAAAAGCGGAAAATTATAATAAACGAAACCGAATTTTTGCCATATCTGAAATTTCATTATGACACTTTTAAGATCAGTGACACAAACTTACTTCTACTGTGATTTTAACTAAAATGAAATTTAAAGCTAAAGGACTGTCATTAAATCGGACCCAAATTCAAATCGATCAAGGATGAATAATAACAAAAATGATAATTGGCATGCATTATATTTAACACTAAAGGGATCAGTCGTATTGATAAAACAGAGTTGGCTCCCTTGATACTGTATTAGAAAATAATATAATCTGTAGCCCAAGTAGAAGGTTAAGCTTTAGCCATTATTTTCGACATAAAATGATGTCCATACAAAGTCAGGAATATTACAGATATTCTCCATTCGTTTGAGTATTTAATTTTGCAATTTAATAAAGGGCTTTCCGTTTTGAATTTTACTTGGAGCTCGGTATTTCTGTTATTTTACTTTTTTTTCCTCAAATGAGAAGCACTGTCAAAATAAACTCGCAACTGTCGAAAAGAAATAAACTGATGTAAACAGATCAAATATAGAATGCAAAAACACACTCTATATATACGCATTTTCCGATTCATTAGCGTAAGTTTGTTTGAAAAACATAACTGAATATCATTATTGGTAACAATTTAACTGAACCGGGTGCACATTAACGCCTTTTTTGACAAGTGAAATTTGTATAAAAATTAAAACTAATTTCAATTTTCCTTAACTTTTATAAAAGGATGATTTCTATTCTAAATAGAACACTAAATAAGCGGGAAATTATAGGCATATTTATTAAGTTGATACAAAACCTTACACTATTAAGATCATCAAGCATGTATCTACTACCAACTGATACCATATAGTAGTCTATACCAGAATGAAGATCAGAAAACCCTATCCATGCCAGCCATAATTTAAATGTTGACCACTTCATCCACCAACCATCAACATGGCGATTCAGGCTAGCAGCATGATCGGTTTCAATAGCAAATGTTCCTTTGAAAAAAAAACTATTTGTTTTATGAAAAAGATTTTAGATTTCATGAGAGTGAGATATAGATGTCGTTTGATATAAACTCGAGTTATCTTATTTCAAGTCTTTCAATATGATGATAAATGAAGCTGTGGCGAGTTTATTATTACTATTTGAATTAAATAAGGAGATATTATCTTATAGTTGTGGCCTGTAATGTATTTCTTGCATGAACAGATATTTCTCGTAACACTACAAGGAGTGTGGTACGAAAAAGTGATACGAAAGTCTGCTTTAATTGATTGGCCTATCGAGTATCACATGACAACATACATCTATATGATTTCTTCATCATTATACAAAATATTCATATTCTTTTTTGTCATTTTTTTTTACATTCTGAACCTTTCAAAAAGTCAAAAAATGTCTAATTTTACGTTTCACACAGAAAAAGGACATACGACGGCATACTAGAATGGGCAAAAGACTAGATCAACGTTTCTCGGAATTATTTATTGAACGCTTTGAGAGTGTTGACCATAAGAGAAATAGGTTCAACAACTTGTAAAAATTTGATATCGCTAGAAATTTAGTAACGTTATTTAATTTAGATAGTATTACTAAACTCACAGAAGGTTTATTGTTAAATTGAAATTAAATAACTCGAGTTGATATTAAGCGATTTTCTATTCTGACTCGTTATGAAACCTATAAGTATCAAGCAAAATCAAATTATAATGAGTTGTTTATCACATTGGCATTGTTATCATGGTAAACATTCTCTTTGTTGTAAATTGAACATTCTGCGACTCGCTGATCTCGTCTTTCGCACATAACAGTAGGGTGTCATTTGTCTTATCTAGGCGTCACATTTTGTGTGACACGACAAATATATCTTCATGCCGGAAAAATATAACAGGTCACAAGACTAGGAGTATAGATTCTAAAATTGCATCAAGTGTCATCTGATAAATTTTCCATTTGGGGAAAATTCATTTTTGAAATTTAACTTTCAAACGAGAAAAATATTGCATTGCACAATAATCGGTTGAGGAATTTATTTCTCTCACAGTTCTCAACAGATATGTAGGCAAACTTTATTTTTCTGTTTTGACTGAATGTATTATGGGTCAATAACTATATTTCATTTGAATCCAAATGCATGTTACCTTCAATAATACCCAAAGCTGGATATTGGAAACGTATGTGCAAAACATGTTCAGTTATCAAAAAAGAAAACAATGTCAACATTAGAAGGTGTTATAATAAAATTGAGAATGGAAATGGGAAATGTGTCAAAGAGACAAGAACCGAACCATAGAACAGACAACAGCAGAAAGTCATCAACAGGTCTTCAATGAAGCGAGAAATTCCCGCACCCGGATTGGTCCTTCAGCTGCCCATAAACAAATATATATACTAGTTCAGTGATAATGAACGCCATACTAAACTCCAAATTGTACACAAGAAACTAAAATTAAAAATAATACAAGACTAACAAGGGCTAGAAGCTTCTGACTTGGGACTACCGGAGGTGTCCTTCAGTTGCCCCTAAACAAATATATATACTAGTTCAGTGATAATAAACGCCATACTAAACTCCAAATTGTACACAAGAAACTAAAATTAAAAATAATACAAGACTAACAAAGGCTAGAGGCTTCTGACTTGGGACAGGCGCAAAAATGCGACGGGGTTAAGCATGTTTATGAGATCTCAACCCTCCACCTATACCTCTAGCCAATGTAGAAAAGTAAACGCATAACAATACGCACATTAAAATTCAGTTCAAGAGAAGTCCGAGTCTGATGTCAGAAGATGTAACCAAAGAAAATAAACAAAATGACAATAATACAGAAATAACAACAGACTACTAGCAGTTAACTGACATGCCAGCTCCAGACTTCAATTAAACTGATTTAAAGATTATGTCTTCATTATATGAATATCAGGCACAATCATTCCCGTTAGGGGTTTAGTTTCATACTATTATAACATATATGAGAAGAACATAACCTGTGTCATAACTGATATATAAAACTGATTCTTATCAGATAAAATGTGTTTTTACGTGTTTTTTGTATCTACGCATGAAATTAAAGAGATCCATTAAATCTTCATTATACGATTGAACATTCTCGTATGTATGTTTATACTTATGTTAATATCAGATCATATGACAATCGGTATTGTTTGGATCTGGGTGGTTAATTCGATGGCGACAAGTCTAATATACGCACAATATGTCGATCCGTATAACTAATCCATGCATAGTAAATTTTGTATGAACAATCTTTAATTCGGGTATATATATACATTGATATATAATTTTTATGTATTACCTGTAATAGGCGGGGAGTTGTCGACGAGAATTCCATTTGATGTCTCTTTTACACATACTTTAGCCCCGTTACATGCAATAATGGTAACAAAGTATTCGCCACCATCGTTTAGATTCAGTCTGGTATAAGTGAAATCACGTACAATTCCATTCAGCTGTTGATATATAAAAAAGAAAGGAAAACACATGTCTTGTTCATAATACATATTTTATTCTGGTATCCTTGATTTATATTTATATAAGGTTTCATAAAAAATAATAAAGGTATTTAAGACATGCAAATTATTTAAGTTGAAGTTCAAACTGTGATAAAATCCTGTAGAAATTTCTCATTAAAGCAATGGTAGCCTATATATTCAACGACTGTGTATTTTGACATGGTATTATATTATACAATCAGAAACAGATTTCGTACTTTTGTTTTACTTCAAGTTTGATAAACCAAAATCTTATATTATTTTCCACTAGAAAGCCTCTTATTAATTCTTTAACAACACATTTCTAGAAGTAATGCCACTCTCTAGTTATATTATAAAACATTCAACTTTTTTTCATTTGGGCGGATTTACTTTTGGAATATTGTATCAACTACAATTTATAAAAAAAAATCATAACCACTGTTCAATTTTTGGATTATTTTTCATACGTTAACATCAAATTCTAAAAAAGAAGCCATGATACCTCTGTAGATGTTGAGTTAATTCCACCTCCTTTGTGTGAGGTCACAGAGATATACTGTCTCTCAATATAAGATTCGTCGTCACTAACATCCCATGTGATTTTCAGGCAACTTCTGTAAATAGTTGAGTTTTCTCGTCTCGATCCAAGCTGCTGAAACAATTTAGGTTTGCGACTGAATGACGGAGGGGAATCATCAACCAGGAAACCATTTGACGTCGCTTCTGAGTAAAGACCTGTAACATTAAGAGCATAATTTTTTGTACTGATATTTAGTACTCAGAATTTCAACGATCGTATCCAAATAGAATCCTAAAGTGACATTGCTTAACTCTATGTTGGAAGATATTTATCAGAAAGAATTAGTTCAATTATCAGATACATGTATATGTGTATAATCCAGCAGCTAAATCTTGATTTTGTCATGAATTTGTGTCACAAACGATTATATTTCTCTATTATCAAGTTCGTTAAAACATATTGTTCAAACCACATAAAACGATAAAAATGGTGATGTGATTATCAATGCAAGAGAGAAATGCAATTCTTTTGAATTATAAAATTCTAAGACTATACATAATATTGTTTTAAATATGCTTAATATCAATTTGATTTGATTTTGGGCAAGTATCAACGCTATGTTCCTTTTGTAAATATAATGCAATTTGTGATTCTTTGTATCTTAAACTACAATTACAACATTCTCTATCTCATACCTGCTTTGTTGTAGGAACGGACAGTTATGTAGATTCTGATGTTTGTTGGAATTTCATCAGTAATATTTGAAAACACGGCTATATCTGTCAACGGCAGTTCAGTAATCGGTATGATATTATCTCCGCCCCTCAGTGACCCCACTCTGATAGAGTACTTATCTAAGCCTGATTCGGGATCATTAAAACCATGCCACGTGGCGGCTACATATGATCTGAAATTATTCACAAAAATACACTATCAAACAAATGATTTGTAGGATTTTTTCTATATTTTTTGGTTTAACTGTTTAAATTTTCATATAATGAATACCACAATCTATTGAAAACTAACAACTTTACCTGTGATAAAATGAGATTTTGTTTTCGCATGTTTTTTGTCATGAGCATACGTAAACAATCAAAGTCATCTGGTACGCAAAAGGAACTTTTCTCCATTTAAAAAGAAAAAATGATAGTGTATTCAAACTTAAATTCGAACATAAACTGACAACGCCAAGACAAAACACACTATTTAACTGAAGACTTAACAATACGAACACCACCAAACCGGGAAATTATCCATGGTGCTCTGGAATGGTTAGCAGATCCTGTTTCACATGTGGCATCCGTCATTTTGCTCACGTGAGCACAAATTAAGAGATAAATCGTATACAGTGATGTCGCTTTACCTAAAAGGAAGAATTGATTGTTGTTACGGTAAGTTAAACCACGAAAGCAAGTGCACGAAAGTGAACTACCGAATTAGACTATTTACCGGGTTTGTAATAACATAAGCAGCACGGGTGTCACATGTGGAGCAGGATCTGCCTACCTTTCCGTAGCACCTAAGATCACCCCCAGTTTTTGGTGGGGTTCATGTTGCTTAGTTTTCGATTTTTTGTGTTGTGTCTTGTGCAGTATAATTTGTCTGTTTGTCTTTTTTTTTTTAGCCATGGCGTTGTCAGTTTATTTTCGGTCTAAGAGTTTGACTGTCCCTCTGGTATCTTTCGCTCCTCTTTGAAACATATTCGTCTTCATCTGCGAAACATATAAGCTTTAACGGTCCAAATCTTGTTGTTATGGCGTACCCTAACTTCATCACTTGAAATCTAGGTTTATATAGCTTCCTTTAAGCATTACTGCAATCTTGATAGCATATGAATAGGGGAAAAAAACAATATTTGAAAAAAGAATATATAATTTATATGTAAATCGTTCTTCGCTAAAAGATATATAAGAT
Source organism: Mytilus galloprovincialis (assembly GCA_037788925.1). NCBI lineage: Eukaryota > Metazoa > Mollusca > Bivalvia > Mytilida > Mytilidae > Mytilus > Mytilus galloprovincialis. The sequence goes on along the minus strand of CM075342.1, from coordinate 42,618,803 downwards.
ACAAGTACATATTTTTTTTTAGATAGTATCAGTCTAAGCTGCTTTTGAATACCTTAAAGATTGATAATTTATGTCAATGTAATCTACTCCATCCTTTATTTTTCCAATATTTGGGGAACTGTTATCAATTATAAACCCATCAGAAGTATCAGATGAACAAAGATCAGCTGTATTACATGCAGTTACTGTAGTATAATATATCCTACCAATAGCAAGATTTATTCCTTTTAAAACGAACTCTGAAAAAGAAAAATAGTCTGCTTAAAAACTAATGTATTAGGATAAAGGCTGGTTCCTACATGTATATAGCCATAGGAGATGCCAAAGATACCAAAAAACATTCAAACTCATAAGTCGCAAATACACTGACAAATCATGATTAAAACGAAAATCGACAGTATACATATCATAACATTTAACAACTAAAGACTGAGTAATATGAACCCAAGCAAAACCCGGAGGTGATATCGTGTTCTCCAGAAAGCAATGCGGATCCTACTCCACACGTGACCCCCGTCGAGCTTTTCCTATTAGTAGGTTACAGTTAAAGAGACGACCGTAAGCATACTTTTCTCAAAGCTGTAAATCATATGAGTGACTATGACTTCCAGAAATTGATACCTTTTTGATTTGACTATATACAACAATGCAACAGATGCATTTATGCTAACCGTTTTATAATCTTTTCAACACCACATACAGTTTGGATTGTATTTAAATTTGCCGTCTTCACACAAAAGGAATCATGGAGTCCGGTATTTTCGCTAAACTATTTTATATAAGATTTTTTTTTAAATACAATTTTAGATTACCATATATTATTCCAACATCATGGGCCTTTAATACGTCATCACAACCAACACAAGTTCCAACAGAAATTGTATAAGTTTTTATTGTTGTATGTGGATCATAAAACTCTTCCCAGTAAGCACCAAGCTGAGTTGTGTCTATCTGAAAGTCTATATCAATCGATTTGTCATCATGCAAAAATCCATCAAACACTTGTCCAACTTCTGGTGGAGTTTTATCATAAATGTATCCCCACGATGATGCAGTTGTTACTAAATTTGCGTTATTAACTGCCTGTTAGAATATAGATAAGTGTTTAAAATATAGGGTGAAACAGGTAATCCATTTTTAGTATGTTCCTCAAAATGACCCTATTTCAAAAAGCTTAAATTATAAAACATTATAAGAAACGCCGACTATGCGGGATTGACTTTGCTTATTGTTGAAGGTCTTACGGTGACCACTATTTGTCAATTTCTGTGTCATTTGGTGTCTTGTGAAGAGTTGTCTTATTGTCAATCATACCACATCTTTTTTTTATATTAACTTAATGATAACTTAATTGATTATGTAATAGAGACATAATAATTGAAATACATTTTCACTTCATGATTTGTAAATATTGTATAAAATTGATAAAATAAGTACAATTTGGAGCCAATGCTTACTACTTATTATCCTGCTTTAAAACTTGAATGCAGGAATTCTAGTAGTGATAGATCTGAAAGCGGGACGCAGTGTATAGAATATTCACATTATCCTTAAAACAACTTTTAGGAAGCTTCTTATTGAAGCTCCATAGAAAAATATCAAAATCTCGCCAATACAACAGTTAACAAGTAGTTGATGCGTAATTCAGTTCAAAAACCGCCACACGGTATAACAGGTTCAGATACAGCAGGATAACTAATAGCAGTTCGTACTCCTTAGCTAATAGTTATCAAAAGTACCAGGATTAGAATTTTATACGCCAGACGCGCGTTTCGTCTACATAAGACTCATCAGTGACGCTCAGATCAAAATAGTTCAAAAAGCCAAATAAATACAAAGTTGAAGAGCATTGAGGACCCAAAATTCCAAAAAGTTGTGTCAAATGCGAAAGTAATTGCATGGGCTTTACAGAAAAAAAAGTAAATATGTCTCCTGTAGCTATAATGGGCATATTTAAAAGATATCAACATGGTAAATCTTACCTTGACTATTAAAAAATATGCATGTCCTTGATGCGTATCAATATCTGAAAACTGGATAGGAACGCCACAGTCTTCAGTTGTCTCGATAGATTGCACAATGTCCGCAGTATTGGCTTTAGAGCCTACTTCTAGTATATAATTTCTAATTCCACTTTCTAGGTCGTAAAATACATCTTTCCAGCTGAAGCAAACACGAAACAAAATATGACAATTTTAGAAAAATGGTTGCGTTTTGTTCTAATCTTGCAGTGAGATACTTACTTGAAAAGCAGTTAACATATATTAAGTCATGCTTAGTAAATTGACTTTATGCTTCCTAATTTTTAAATATACTTACCATGCTTGAATTTCAGTAAAATTTCTTATATGTCTGCCATCAATTAGAATAGGTTTTGATGTTAGATGTGGCGGTGTGTTATCTACTCTTACTGAGGCAGAGTGTGCTGTAGAACTTCTTCCAGAAAAATCGACTCCTGAAAAATGTTAATAGATAAGCGGGATTAAGGAAATTGTTACAGAAGAAATAGACGTGAATAAAGTACGTTGTATCTTATCTGACTTTCTGTAACATTTATGAATTAATTAGATAGAATAAGATGTTGTATAACTGCCAAAGAGAGAACTCTCCATCCAAAGTCTCCAAAACAAATACTAGTGTAAAACCATTCAAATGGGAAAACGAACAGTCTAATCTGTATAAAACGAGAAAGTAGAAACTTTTTTTTTTATCTTAACCTTTTAGTTAATAGTTAATTATTGTGGTTCTGCTATGCAGAAAACAAATAAGTAAAATGATTGAGCTTTTGGTATATCTTTGTTTCCTCATAGAAATTTTGATTCTAAAATCTTATGTTTCAATAGCTCTGAACACCAATCCAAGGGAGGGGCAGAAAAGTGGTGGAATCTTTGAAAGAGGGACGAAAGACACCAGGGACAGTCAAACTCATAAATCGACAATAAACTAACAACGACATGGCTAAAAATGAAAAGGACAAACAGATAAACAATAGTACACATGACACAACATCGCAACAAACAACACGAACCCCACCAACAAGTAGGGGTGATCTCAGGTTCTCCGGAAGGGTAAGCAGATCCTGCTCGACATGTTGCACCCGTCGTGTTGCTTATGAGATAACAAATCCGGTAAATAGTCTAATTAACATATTTTACAGCCATTTTTCATTATTGTCAAGCGTCAAATCGTCTTTGTCCAGAACCAATTTCGTTTTCATAATAAAAAGCACTATTCAGTAACTTTAGTAATCTTGTTTCATTCTGATTAATATATTTTAAAGTTCTAAAGTTTTAAAGTACTTTGAAAGATATGCACAGATACCTTTTACAGACGCAAAATAGTTATGTCCGTTCTGTAAGTGAAGATTGTGAAATGTTACATGATTCAAAACACCAACATTTGTGTATTCAACTATATCTGTTCCACCTTCCACAGATCCTGTTAATAAAATAAAACCAGGTGTAAATGTGCGACAGTATGTTACTAAGGTATTATTAACTAAAACATGAATTTTGCAACGTAAAAAATAGTTTTATTGACCTTAAAATTTAATGGTAAACGAATCGTATACGTGATTCCAAAATTCTACATTTTGTACACATATATCAAGTTTCGTGTAAATGGCAAAAAACTTAACCAGGATCATTTGAATAAAATGTTTAACCTCTCTAACGGACCTTTAACTTTAATAAGATTCTTCTGAACCGAACAATATTTGTTGAATAATGAAGAATTAATTGTCGATAGTGTGTTAACAATGTTTGGATAAAGACTTATTACTTTTACGTTTACCCGAATTAACGATTTCCCTCCTTGAAATACTTTATAGTCTTAAGTTGTTACTGTTTAATTTCTCACTAAAATGAGACTCACGATCTTACATACATGCCAATATATCGTATACAATAACAAGACCAGTTGATATTATCCCCTCTTGAATTTTCTTTGCGTACAATTCTATGTGTTCATCTTTTCCGACGATTGACTTTGAAACGGACAAGAACCAATCTTATTGTAAACATATTTGAATCTGTTTTAATGTCAGATTTTATAAAAAGATGTTTTAACTTATGTCATAACCTTCGAGGTTGCTTTGTGTCCCTTATAGTCCTTTATATCTTGGCTGAAATATTCAAAGTGAAGTTACTAGTTGCCCCCAGGTCTATGGCAGATTTTTATAAGACGTATGAAGTTTTCGGTTTTAAAGGCTGTCAACCTCGTTAATGATTTCATTTCCGAACTGTCATGGTCTGCGTTCACTGGTAAGCCAATAGCTTACTTAACTATACTCCTGGTAAACATTGATGAAATAACTTACCTCCTATCCAACAATGTGGGAATATATCTTAAAATGTTTTAACAATTATTAATTATTATTATGTCTTATTGTTAATTTGTATATTTCTTTGTCATGAATGTTCTTCCATTTATTTGTGTTGTAGTCCTGTCATGTAATGTTGTCATTTAAGTGTTATATTTAACATTGTCATAAAAGTGGGAGGTTTGGCTAGCCACAAAAAAAAATCAATTCACCATTTTTCCTAAAAATGTCCTGTACCAAATCAGGGAAATGGCAGTTGTTATCTTATAATTCGTTTCGTTGCATTGTCGTTTGGTTTTTTGTTGCACGTTTGTGTTTCTATTGTTTCGTTGTTTTCCTCTTATATATTTTTTGTGTTTCCCTAAGTTTTAGTTTGTAACACAGTATTGTTTTCTCTCAATCGATCTATGACTTTCAAACAGCGGCATACTACTGTTGCCTTTATTTAACAAAACATAGTTGATTGATATTTCTAACATCATTTTTTTCCATTTTGTTCGAAAAAAGAGTGCCTTTTTACTATTACTTTTATATGTCTTATATATTGAAAAATATTTCGGTTTTTATTTATATTTGTCCTACCAATAGCAACTTGGTATTGACGTATTCCAGTACTATGACTTGCTGTATGATATCCCTCAATATCCACAAATGATTCCCAATTGACAAAAATATCAGAGGTTGTTATCTGAAACTAGTACAAGCAAACAAACAAACTGATAAAAAAATGGAGAAAAAACTTACTCACTTGACAATGCAAAGATTTTGTTTTGCCATTTCAAACTAAATAATTTTTAATTTTCACTCCCAATTATGTTGGGGTTCATGTTGCTCGATGCTTAGTTTTCGATGTTGTGTTTAATCGATTGTTGCTCATCTTTTCGACTTTTTTCCTCTTGACGTTGCCTAAGTATTGACAGGTTGTCTTCAGCTTATGAGTTGAATTTCCCTTTGTTATCTTCCATCTCTCTTAGTTGATTTGTTATAAGTATGTACCTAAACAACTTTTTATCTGTGAACGTGTTTTGTGAGTTACTTATAGGTATTATCATTTAAAAAAATGGAAAACAACACGTTTAATAATTTCATGCGTCCGAAAAGTTATATATTCCAATTCAAATATAGCGTTTCGATTATTACCGAAAATACCTTTTCCCTTGGGTATATATTTCACAATATCATTAAGTTATTATAGAAAGTGGTTTGATCAACCTTTTGATTTTGCAGTTTGCTATATGGTAATTTCAGAGAAAGCAAATTGAGTTAGAGATTAACAAAACTACTAAAACCAGAAATAAATATTCAAAAAAAAGCCATCCAAAAAGATGGGCTTCAGATGTTAAAGTCTGAAAGTTCTATTAAGAGTATTGAAAATACTCATAGACAGAAACTGATCGGTAAAGGTAATTGCATTAAGGCATCAAGCTTTTCAACAAACATATTAAATAAGTCAAATTGTAAAGATTAACATGAACCCTCAATTGGTGTAAGCAAATGGATTCGTATTATACAAATTAATGAGAACCCTAGTATTAATCAACTATATTTTTTTCATTTTTCATTATTGAAATGAGAATAAGTTAAAAATATATAGATGGAAACTTTTACAATTCATAATACTTACAAAACACTTATTGTTTAAATGGAAACAGAAGAATGACGGTATATGTAGGATATTTTACGAGACAGAAGATTATAACCATATATTTTTTTAATTTCTTGTCGATTTTTAGAGAGAAAAAAAATTGGAAAGTATTCATTAGTTAATGATCAAATCAAATTTAGATTTTAGAGTATCGCTGAAGCAATTACTCTTCGGATATAAAAAAAAATACAAAAACGTTTTTGGTCTGAATAATTTCATAACAATTTTAGGTTTTTCTATATATAAATCATAGTGTGTTTTAAATCAGATATAGACAAATGTAAATGTTTATCAAGATTCTGTTCAAGAATACATAAAAAGATATAACAAAATCAGAACCATAAAATTTAATCCATTAATGAAGTCACTAAAAAGAGTATAGACGATTGAAAAGATAAAAACATAATGCATAGCAATGTTGTACAATTGTATTTCAAGAAATTTGTACATATATAGATACCTGGGTAATCAGTGGAATATTGCAGGATACATCAAGAAAAGCTTGGATTCTTGAACATGTTGAAGAAACAATGTAACAAGCCAAGCATATTTGGTGAAGAAATAAATAATATTTAAAAAAAAACTTTACCACTAAAAGCAAAAGACTGCTTATTGGTTTTATTTATTCTTCTCAAAAGACATAAAACCATTTTAAAATATAAAAAAAAACCTTAACTATAATCTTGATTCTTTCATAATTATGTTGCACTTAAGGAATTTTTAATATTGAAACGTAACATATCCGAATCATATGTGTATATACATTTCAAGACTTTAAACTGATACCATGTCTTCCTTTATAGATAAAAGTAATTAACATTTAAACTGCCCAGTCAGTTTTTACCTTCATTATGTTCAATGTTTCATTTCAAAAGTTAAAGATCAAATTTGAAAATTTGAAAAAATTGTTCTAACCTTATACTGTATTTCTGTAGTTGGTCCAATCCAAACTTTTCCAGTTGAAGGAGGTGTAAGATCAACAGTAATACCATCACTGCATGAATTTTTTTCCTCCAGTACTGCTGTGTACGTCTCATACTCAAGCGTTTTTGAATGAGCATGAATACATATGGTGTACCGTTTACCGTGTTCTAGAGAAATTTCGTCTTTGAACAACACATTAATATAAGCATTTTCTGAAGAAAAAATATCATCCATATCAAAATTATAAATTTTAAGTACCTTTGAAAATAAGAAAAGTTTTATAGTTCATTGAAAGTGCAAATTTAGGAAGAGTATATATTACAAACAAAATATGACATTACATTGTTTGTATCTCTCCTGTCCTCCAGAATTCACTGGAATAATTAAGAAAAACATTTTAAACGACAGAATAGGTTTTAAAAAAGCTTGACTGGTTAAAATACTATTCTATAGATCAATGCTCTATTTTTTTTCATTTATACATTATAAGAAGCAATCGTGAGTTTGCAAATCAAATAATTTGCTGGAAAAATTCTAGTGATATCTTTGTCGGTGAAGTTTGACATGTCATTTCTAAAAAGTTCTTCAGGAAAAGATGAAAGTGTTGCCAATAATAACTAGTATTCTATATTTAAGACAACTGGAGTAACTTTATATAAATAAAACAAAAAAAAGAAGATGAAATTTAATGACCAATCAAAAATTTCACTATAGGTAATCTATCTGTAATATCATGCATTTCATGATTATTACAATTACACTAATGGAAAGTTTACGGTAATTAGACCTATGTACAGAAAAGTTTCATCTAACATATATGTCTACATTTTCATAAGTTAAAATGCGATTTTTTTCTTTTCTTCATGATATATTTATATACACATGAGACAGCCACAAAACATGTATATATTTTGATTGTTGATCAAAATATTAGACCAACACTAGTCAACATGATTTATCATGCAATGTAATAACCACTATGAAATAATAAACAACTCGACTAGATATAGTGAATGTTTTTTTTAAAGCAGATCATTCAGAAAATGAATGTAAACATAACAAGTAAATGTTGTTTTTGTTTTGCTTTGTTTCTGTTATCATAAAATAAATCAATAGCAATTTGAAAATATTTTACCAGTATGTCCACATGTAACAACATCAGGATGCGAACATGGGTCTGAAAGGTGCATGCTGTTGAAATCCTTGTAGTACGTTAATGAATCTAATGTTTTTATTTCAATCACTGCCCAAGTAAAGTTATCATGCTGCAGTGAGTGCCACACAGCACTTAAAATATTTCTATATGGCGTGTAATCAACGTCTTCAGTATTCCATCCTCCAGTTTCTTCAAGATGTATTTCCTTACCATATCCATCTATTATTGAACCGTCTAAAATACAGAAAAAGAATACTTTAAAAATATTTTGACTTTATTATCTACTAAATTTGTTATAATAATGAAATCATTTTGAAACTCATAAGTGATTGGATAATTTGAAATGTATAGATACTAGCAAATTAGTAAATTAAAAACCCATAATTTTGTTGAGAACATACCTTCGTTCAACTGCTGCTCTCCTGTGGCATCTACGACTATATTAGGCACAATATCTTGACCATTGCACGGTTTGATTTCAGCAAATGCCGTCTGCCACACACCTGCTCTATTATATCCACGTAAGGCAAATATTCGACATTTTGAAAAATCAATCTGCCCCAGCATATGCATTGTAAACGTTGACTGTAAAACAAAAATGCTTTGCTTTATTGCTCGATTATCCACGACAAATAATCTGAATGAGAGAAAACGAATTTTCAAGTATGTATACATGTTGAAGAACATCAAGTCTGTGAAAAAGTTTATCCAAAATCTGTGAATATTGAATTGCTATGGAAAATGCATAGATTTATAAAACATTCGATTCTAAATTTCCTAATTTTTGTACTTGTACACAAAAAAAAATGAAGTGTCCATGACTATATTTTTGGTATATATATGTAACACTCCCAAACGTGTCCTTCCCCCCAAACGTGTCCGATCCCCATAACGTGTCTATTCTCCCCAATATTCAATATTGCCCAAACGTTTCCGATTCCATAACCCCCAAACGTGTCCGATAATTTTTATTCGCCCAAACGTGTCCACTTTAAACGCCATATCGTCTCGCGTCTTTTCGCGGTAATACATGTTTGTCCCAAATGATATCAATAACGTTCACGGCATTCTGTGATGGGGGACATAGTTGATGAAGTGGTCATTTATTAGCATTAGTTTGTTCAATGCCGGTTGTTACTGATTACCATAACTGAAAAATTCAATCTGTAACATATTAATTAACTTTTGACTGAAATCGCTTGTTGTCCAGTTGCAAGTATTTCATGCTCATTTAGAACGAACATACACATAATTCTAGAACAGATGAATTAATCGTTTACTATGTAAATTATGTGTTGCTTATAAACTCCGGTCATGCTCTTTATTTTAATTCGAATATTGCACGGCGGGCTTTCAGCAAAATTGAAGTCACTTTTTTCAACACTTCTGATATTTTAATCCCAACTAGTATTTATCCGGAGGAACCGTAAAAATTTAGGCACAATCCCTAATTCCAGGTATGCCTGATGATATGACCTATCTTTTAGTATTTACTGATGTCGTTCAAATAATGCATGAAATATTTGGCACTGGACGTTATGTCTCTTGTTTGTGTGTCTTTAGTGATGCTGGAAACCTAAAATTTAGGATAAATACTATTTGGGATTTTCATTTGAAAAATTGAAGAGCGAGTAAAAAGACCGATTTTTTAATGACTTCAGTAAGAAACTATTTTAATCTTCGTATATAATAGAGGCCGTTTTAAATGAAAGTAGTGGAAATTTAAAACTAGCCGAACGGACAATATTCTTTCGTTCTCAGTAAAAATGATAAAAGGAAAAGCTATAGTTTTAATATTTACAATGCAAGTTGAACTTTAAAACTATAAGTATATTTCATAAAATGTGAACGTATTACACTTTTACTTTATTGCATATATGGATCAATGATTAGACACTTTATCCAAAAATAACATACGAAAGAGCTGTTTACTGCTGATATTCCCTCTGCATTTAACCAAGAATGATATATTCCTTTAGAACTATCCTGTAGACTGTATTCGTAATATAATATAACACTTCTTGCTTCATCTTCATCCACAATGTCGGGATCATACATATTAGCAAATGTTATTTCCATCTTAAAATAAACACAATTTTATATTTTATTTTCAACAAATCATTTAATATATTATACATGTAACAATGAACTTTTGATTTAAATTGAACGTATAATTCAATAACATATGAATGATTCTCATTTTCGATCCGTTTTTTTTATCAAATTGTGTCTTTTCATTTTTTGTTGTTGTCTGTAGATATGCTTAACTTTGCAATAATATAAAGACAAGCATTCCAATAAAAGGTCACAATCAAACCCTTCTTAACAAAATTGATGATTACTCCTTGTTACACAATAAACTTTAAAGTTTTAGTAAATATATGGAGTAATTGGTTGTTGCAAATTAAAAACAAGTAGACAATACCTTATCTGTATTGTTAGTATGATTTGTGTATTCAATCGATATAGGTCCGGCAACAGGCTTGCTTGGTATGACTGTGACACCACTAGTCGTTAGAGCAGGAAAACAAACTTCGTCCGCACAAAACTTCACTGATGATCGATATGTTCGCCCAGGCTCAAGTGAAAGATCTCTCGCGGTCAGATTTGTGTTTTCATTAATCGAAATATATTGGTAGTTCATTTCATTAAATGTGCTCCAGAAATCTGAAATTTTGAAATTGGTTATTTAAGAATGGTATTTTTATTTCATTTTATTGATAAATATCTAGAATAATATAGCATTAATAAACAAAGTGCATCCCAAGTCTGCAATGTTTATTTAGCATACTAAATGTGAAATTGTGGTAAAATTCGTTGATTTACTTTTCTTTATACTTATCCTTTTAACTGAAATTTCTAAATAGAATCATGTTGATATTTTTGTACTTAATACACAATATACGCTATAACATATAATAAGGTATTTATGCAATTACACAGTATTATTACAAAAGCAAGATACACTAAAATGCGGTTCTCATTTAATCTATATATTTGAAAATGTTATCATTTTTATTTTACATATACAATACATTTCATCATCATGATCATAAAAAAATATAAATGTATAAGATAAGTTCTTAATTTTCATAGTTTTTTATATATTTTTTTTGGAAAAAGGAAAATGTTACACTTTTGTAGAATATGTAGTCACGACTATTATGCAGGTATTATTAAAGCCGACACCACTAATACTTGGAAGACAAAGCTGACTAAATTCATATCCCATCGTCTGTCCTTCTACTTTCCTGAGTTATCAACACAAATATTAGTTGTCAACTATTTTAATGGATCATTAGCAACACATCGGCGACATTATTGAATCACTTAATTTTACCTTTTCAGAATAATTGGGTCAACCCCAGAGTTTATGCAGCGGTCAATATGACCAACTCTTAGTGTAGGTTAATATACTGCAGTGATTTTTTTCACCCCTTATTGTTTAGATTTTGGCTGAACTGACCTCAGTCAGATTCTCCTTACGTTGTTTTTTTTAATTGTATTTCTATCTTTTGAATAGCTAACTAGCGGTTCTGTCTTTTTTTGTGTGTCTAGTTCTATATTTTTAAGTGTTTACCACCAAGCCAATGTCGCTCATCAATACTCCAAAACGCATGTGTTATGTATGGTATATAATCAAATGGTATTCGAAAATATGCGCCCAAGACAGAAGTCGATACTTGAAATTCTTTATCAGCAGTACAGTTTGGTCGTGTATCCTGTTGAAATAAATATAACATTGAAACGGAACGAAACAGGCTTTTTCTCACCGAACTAGATATGATATTGCATTCACACTGTGTACTATTGTATTCAATTTTTTAAAAGATACTTCGGCATTGATAGTTAGTAATAATTAGATATGCAAAACATTCTACTGGATAGACATCATTTTTGGCCTGTGACTATTTAACTAAATATCAAAATACATTAATTTTGTGGACCTACATAATTGGATATACAAGAATTATATTTTTCTAGATTATACATGTGCATATGTAGGCTAATCATTTTTATACTTTTCATAAGTATACTTCCAGTGCAAGCAGTATACGTTGGTATAACAATCCGATTGTTAAATAAATGTTTACACCAAGGCGTAAATGGTCTTTTTTTCTAATGCTTTGTTAAGCTTCGTGCTTATATTCTCTCTCCCCCACCGCAAACAGCTTTGAACAGAGCGCACTTGATGAGTCAAATATCGACGAATCATGTGTACGTTTTGAAAAACTATAAGCCTGGAATCCTCGATACATTTTTCATTAAAAAAAAACGGTACATTTGATTGTTTTTTCATAACATACCTGATCATGATGGCTTGCATTTAATGGTAAACTGTCTGGAAAAGATTAAAATGTCGTAGATAAGTTATAGCTGTGACTGGTATTAGTACAATTTGGGTAATTTTGATAACAGAATCATGGATTATTTTAAGGTCGTTTATACCCATTTTTCTATGATTAAATATGGATTCCAAATTTTTTATTATGCACGTCTTTGAACAAAATAGCTGAATATATTTTGATATACACAAAACGTTTACAGTATATATACACAGATGATGAAATTCTTCACTATAAAAATTTATAAAAACTTCGCCATGCGGCGTCCACAAAAAGTAAACTTTTACAAATGAGTAATTATAATATATTAAAGGCATCCATTCCTTAAAAAATTAATGGTAAGCAAAAACATCTGTTATTTGATTTTTACAGATGTGATTTTAGGCAAAGCTGCCGTTTGGGTCCTCCTTATTACAGAATCGTGGGTCATTCGAATGTCAGGGGGGGAGGAGGCAAAATACAAAATTCAAACTCATAAGTCGAAAATAAACTGACAACGCCATTGCTAAAATTAAATAGACTTGCAGGTAAACAACAGTTCACAAAACTTAACATAGAAAAAAAAGACTGAACAACCCGAATCCCACCGAAAACTGGGAGTTATCTCAGGTGCTCTGGAAAGGTAGAAAGGTCCTGTTCCACATGCACCACCCGTAGAATATTTAATAGATAATGATACATTTTAAATCTATGAAGCAAACACAGAATAACAACCTTTGTGTGAATCATAAGTAAATATAAGTGAAAAAACTCTCAAACCCTCGAGTAAGAAGTTTAGTTTCTGCTAGATAAAGTGTCGATCCAAGACGCAGATCTTGTCAGGCACTGTTTATACCTTAACATATTTTATCAATTTTCGCGGTAAGGGGCATTTATCTAGTTTTTATTATTTTCAAGTTAGGTCGATAAATAGCCTGATAATGGAAAATGCACTTGTATATTTTAGAACACCGTATTTATATGATTTTTATTATATTTTATATGTTTGTGTCACGTGTTAATTCCGCATCTCTATGAATAATGAGTTTTTGTCGACGAAACGCTTGACTGACGTACAAAACTTTCAACTTTGTATCTATTAGAAAATAATGTAACAAAAAAACAGAATTTCAAGGAAAACTCAAATAAGCTGACGAAATTAAACGTTTACAAACAACGATTCAAGTGAAAAACAACTGGCATTTTCTTGACTTGGTACAAGCATTATCCAACAAAAATAGTAGGTTAAACCTGGTTTTAAAGCAAGCCTCACCTCCCGTTAGCATGACAGTTGTTTATGGTTCCGTTATATTAGCAAAATTGTTTAAGCAACCCAAATAGACATAATAAATTAATGTGACAATAACTGGGATTCAACCAGAAGTTAATTTATATCTCACATTTATTTGAGGCTAGTTCATATACACGCAAATATGTTTTGTTTTTATCTAAGTGCCATTCATTAAAACTGATAGAGGACTACTTCTGTTTAACATGGTTTTGATTATAACCCTTATGAACTTTCAAGTAACACTATAAATACGGTTGTAACGAGTATACATGTATTATGAATAATTAGTTGTGATATGATTGTCAATGAGACAACTCTCCACAAGAGATATGTCACCGTACAGCAAAGCCATTAATAAAAGGCCACGAAATGACAAATTTAGTGATGTGAAAAATACAATAAAGAACAAGCTATAACAGGAGGTTTTCAGAGTGACAGCAAACCGAGTTGTTATACATTCATTTGTGTCCTGTCATTTATCAATATCACAAGGACAATAACTGCCGAACGGTGACATTCATCAATATTTAATTCAACAGAAACAACATATTACAATTTGAAAAGCTTTGATTGAACGGTCCATGAGTTAAAGCATGGGCAATACTGGCAACACCATCGTTCAATCTTTCAAGAACCATAACTCCTGAACGATGGAAGTGAAAATCATCAAGATCGACCCTGACTTTCATTTTGTCATCAGTTACAACATAATTAAATTTGAAAATATATGGTTGAACGGTTCATCACTTAAAGGACTGAAACGATTGGAAACATCATTTTTAATGTTTTAAGAACTCCTGAACGGTGAAAGTGAAATGTGTTAATATTGAACTGGACCTCAATTTTGTCATTAGAAGGAATATATTAAGAATTGAACCTTAGATTAACGGTTCTTAAGTTAAATCACGTACACGACAGATTACACCATTTTTCAATCTTTCATGAACCATACCTCCTGAACACTGAAAGTGATCATCTTCAATATTGAACAACATATTAGATTTTATATACTTTGGTCGAACAGTTCATGAGTAATGCATGTACACTGTTTGGTTGCCGCTCGACCGGATGCCCGCCCGCCCACCCGTAATGCATCACCAAATAAATTATCGACTTTTCCTTTAGGTTTATAATCTGTTGAAAAAGGTATCTCATCAAATGAAGATATATCTAACAAAAATTCGTAAGGGTTTCGCGGAACCCAGTGTCTCGCCTACTTTTGCTGTTAATCACAGGCTTAACAAAAATGAGGAAAAAAATCAATAAAATTATTCCTGTTGATACTATCTTTTGATCGTAAAAAGCTTCTGTCCAAGTTTTGGTAAAAATCCAAGATAGTTTATGAATCTAATAAATGTTTTAAAAACTTTAACTGCAGACTGTATGTAATGTTAACTGGTAGAAAAACTAAGTCCATTTATAAGTTAAATACAGATACACAGGTACAAAATTTTAACAAAATTTCCTTCTAGATACTAGCTTTTGATCATAAAAAAGCTTCTGTCAAAGTTTGGTACAAATTCAAAAAAGTATAGGAAAGTTATCAAAAAAATTTAATACTTTCACCACAGAGTGAACGTGTTGTTTCCTGGCAGAAAATCTAAGTCCATTTAAAAGTAAAATACTGAAAAAACTGAAATTTATTTTTACAAAATTTACTTCTGGATACTATCTTATGATCATAAACAAGCTTCTGACCAAGTTTGGGAGAAATCAAGTATAGTTTAAGAAAGTTATTAAAATTTCAAAAACTTAAACCACAGACCGAATGTAATGTTTCCCGGCAAAAAAACTAAGTCCATTTATAAGTTAAATACGGAAATAATGGAAATTTATTTTTTACAAAATTTACTTCTGGATACTATCTTATGATCATAAACAAGCTTCTCTCCAAGTTTGGTTCAAACCCAGGATAGTTAAAGAAAGTTATTCAAATTTTAAAAAACTTTAATCACAGAGTGAATGTAATGTTTCCTGGCAAAAAACTAAGTCCATTTATAAGTAATATACTGAAAAAAAAATGGAATTTTATTTTTACAAAATACTTCTGGATACTATCGTATGATCATAAACAAGCTTCTGTCCAAGTTTGGTAGAAATCCAGTATAGTTTAAGAAAGTTATTAAAAATTTAAAAACTGTAACCAAAGAGTGAATATTTGTGGACGCCGCCGACGACACCGACGACGACGACGCCGACGGAATGTAGAATCGCTATGTCTCGCTTTTTCGACTAAAGTCGAAGGCTCGATAAAAACACAAAAAGTTGACATGAACGGGTATTTGTACATCCTATCAACAAAAAGATGCTAAGTGCAGAACTGAGAGTAATCGCAGTTGCAGACAGCTTGTTTAAAGCCTATAACAAATAACAAAAAAAGTTATCATCTAAAACTTAGTTATCATTAATTACACATCCAACATCCGATGGGTTTAGTGTAAAGATGTGAGAATTATTCAGGGGAAACATTACCTTGTGCGATGCCTAGATACGGGTATCGACATATTGTAGAGCAATGAATGTGGATATGTATATAACAATTATATTAAGATTATGCTTAATTTAAAGAAAACAAAACCAATATTAATACCAATAAAACAGTTTTTAAAGATCTTACTCCTAGGAGAGGAATTTGTCAAAGTGAAAATTCATTTGTTTTCAAATCCTTATTAAACTATCATATTAGAATGTTTACTACGTCATTATTTTCAAAAGAAAATAATGTTTAAAACTAAAGATCGAATTACAGTATTGAATAGGTTTATTTATAGGATCGTTAAGTTACCATTTCTAAATTTCCGTGTTCGGTAAATAATATTTCCATAAAAATGACGATGTGATATCCCATTTGAAATCAGTTTTCTACAGGTAATACCAAACATCAAAAACCCAAATCCTTATAGCTTTATGTAATTACCGTAAACAAAAAACCTGCTTGAAGTAAAGGACGTACATGTAATTTAGTGTATATTAAGTGATTATTCAAGCAGTTAACATTGTATGGAAAATTAAAATCGCTCCACTTGCCTGTGCAGTTTTCTCCATCGTTGATTTTCAGATCTGGCAATGACCAATTTGGATCCACGATAGTAACACCATCTGAAGATACGGAAGCTGATCCCGTCAATGTTTCAGCAAAAACTGTACTGTAATACCGCTATAATTACATTGTAATGAATTGACACTTATGTTTTATTTCAAAAATGCCTTGTGAATTCTATTCATTTGACTCAGTTGTTGTTTTATTTTTTTGTAAAGTTTTATTTATCAAAGCAAACAATATATTAATTTAGCTAATCAAAATTCCAGTTTGTAAAACGAATTTCTCTATTCATGTCTCATGTGGAGCAAAAACTGTTGAAACTTCCACCTGTTTATAATAGGGTTTGTATAGTTACAAACTTTTAGTATACTTTATTTTTGTTATTGTTCTTTTCGTTGCCTTTCTTTTTAAGGCATGGTCATTGTATTTGAATTATGATTTTTGATTGCCTCCATGAATCTTCTCTTTTTTGATAAATCGATACTTTCGCTTCATTTATCGAAATCATGGACCAAAACAAAATTAAACCACATGTGTTCTCTGCGCGGATTCAGAACTATCACGAAATGATTGACCGATGAAAAAATGTTTGACTCTATTCACAAACACAGTTTTTCACGGTCTTAAATCTCTAGCTTCCAGGAAAAAAACAATTGATTTGAACATTTAACTATTGTATCTTTTATTCTTATGTGACTGAATTTGGATTCATATGACGGTTTGTGTGTGTAGAACAGAGGACGCTCAAGAGCATCCATCTGTTTTGATCTTCCTGCGATTCCCTAAGTAAATATTTTGTTTCGATTTATTATTTTCTTATTTCGAAGGAACTATTGCAATAATATAATTCGGAGATTTAAACACCCATATAATAAGGACAAATAACCAGTAATGTTGCCTTGGAACAATTTCGGAAAAGAAATTGGACATGCAAGTGTAAATCCTGATTGAATTCAAAGTTCTAAGTAATTTGAATAATAAATTATTATAATTGCTTTCTTAAAACAATGTTGATTGTTAACACCTACTAGAAATGGATATAGTGAAAGTCCAGTGACTAGGTAAAAGTTAATATTGCTGCCTATTTTTCTCTTTCCAGCAACATCGCATATGCCAGAAGCGGTTCCTACACAGGCATAGTATGTTAAATTCAAATGCGGATGGTAAAAATTTCTCCAACGAATAGCTAGATGATCTCTTATGGTGGTATAGTCAATATCTTCCATGTCCTGGAAAAGTGTAAAATGAAATGGGTAAAATTTCGTTCTATAAATAGATGTGTCCTGAAATACATTTCTATTTTATTCAAAATTGCATGAACTCTAATAAAGCTTCAGAACTAATATTTTAAACTTTTATCTAGTATATCCAAATCATATTGTGATGTTTCCTTAATAAAAGGACGTGATTAAAACGGTCAGCTGATTTTTACAAAAGTTATCTCCCTGTGCTGTTATGTACCACATTTATTTTTCTGCATAATTATTCAGGTACACCGGAGTTTTTTTAATTTTGATAATCATGCAATGACCATACGCCATGTTAGATACTGCTTTCGATTCCAATAAGATATAAGCAAAAGAATCCCATGCCTTTCAGTGAAAGTTATTTGCAAATCATGCACGTTATATTCTCTAACTTATGGGGGTATTATGATCCTAGTATTTTTCCATTACATGTTAGAACCCTTTCCTGAAATTCGCTAAATAAGAAGTGTTATGAAAACTATGTTGCGGATGTAAACTACAAAAAAACAGTTAGATTGGGATAACTAATTGCTAATATCTAGAACATTATAGAAAATATAAATAAAGCTTTTAATCATTATCAATTTTACAGTGTACTACAACTAAAACATGTTATTACATTATTTAAACAATACCAATACCGTTTTTGGTCATATGTGTGCAAATGATTGAGGTATCATGTGAAATGAAACATAACTGATAATTCCCTAAAAGCATTAAAACCCAACTGGCTTTGATATAAATTTTCATAATAAAATGCGTGTTGTAGAATTGAAATTATTCACAAATATGGCGTGGTTGCATGTAAGATGCTTTTAATTTACCTGCTTTCGCCGTAACCAGCTTTATCCAATGAAAAGATGTCTGAAGCGTTTGCAAAAAGTAAAATCACAAAAACACTGAACTCCGAGGAAAATTCAAAACGGAAAGTCGCTAATTAAATGATAACAGACATTTTAAAAACGTTTATCATATGGATTATCTTTTATCATCCTACTTATTAACATTGGTTTTATTTTATCATATTTCCTAATATCAATTGTGCCGTTGCATTTTTTTTTATATTATTTTTACATGAGGTAGGTCCTATTTTCATTAAATTTACTTCTTTCTTAAATCATTTCAAACATTTTCAATCTATCCATAAGTTTACAATTATAAGATTTCCTGTGTGTTCTTTGAGAGAAATTCTTACAATGTTATAGATCATTTCTGAACAAATCACTTAAACCCCTTACATATACCTTAAAACTGCAATTTTTGACAGCATTTAGCACATGTTGAGCATTTATTTTATAACATAAGATGAACAGTCCTTACTTATCCTAAAACTATGTTGAAAGCAAAGCTATTAATTGTTTTCTTCAACATTGTTTCCTTTCATTCGATGCAACACTTCACAAAAACATGAAACGTTTACAATTTGGTATTAATAAACCGCCTTATACGGCAATATGAAACACTGACTGGATTAGGCATTAATAAATAGGTAACATGGTTGAAAGGTTTGTAAGTAAAGATATATAGATTCTTTGATATATCAAGTTCCATTTATAGTTTACATTTGAGAGATTTTGATCCTGTTACAGAATTCAAGGAAACTGGTTGTCTTTACTTTATATAAAAAACACATTAATTTTATGACCACGCCAAAACTAAATACCTTTATCGGTGTAAAAGTTGACGAATTCCCTGGAACATCGATAACAATACCTTTACTAGGTAGTACTATATCATGGATGTAGGGGACAGATGCCTTTAAGACGAACAAACCAGCCAGATTTGTGGCCTTGATTGTCACATAATACTTATGATGACCATGTAATTTCCAATCTAACTCAGTAATATCAGTTGCAATACATATATAATTCGAATTAATGCTGCAGGATCCCTCTTCAGGCACTAAAGAATAGTGTTGTATGTCTGCAGAATACGGTTCGTGCCCTGAAAGAATTAATATTTTTTTTACCTATTCCTTCTTGTTTCAAAATCACGATACAGAATAACATCTGCAGCAATGATGAATAAGAAGTCGAACATGTCCAATAGATGACTCTAATAAAACATTGAATCTGAATCTGTCCATAGAAAGTATATTCAGACAACTTCATCAAAAAGGCAAATGTCGTTATTTTTATCTAAATCTCAAGACATACGTTGCTAATTCATACTCTAGTATTTGATCAATATTGGGGAAAAAATCCGACTAATCATCTTTTTAATTGTACTATGGGAAACATAGTATAATAGGCTTTATCTAGTACCTTAGTGTCGGAACTATAAATTATGAATTCGTCCAGTAGCTATAACTTCGGTTTTGGTTTTCATTAAAATTATATACTTGATACGTTTTCTTTCTACAATTTTAATGTGGTAATTCTTTAACTGCAGATGGGTTTGACATACTGTTCTAGCTAATGTTAAAAAAAATTGTATTTGATGTTCCAAAATTTTTGTCTAAAAAATTTCTGAAGGAAGTACGTTTGCAATGTCGACTATTCTTTATTTACATTTACCTAAAGCATATTCATAGTCCAGCGAAAACGGGTTATCACTATCTATGAAACTCGCAGCAGACCAGTTTGCCAGAAGGTTATTTCCAGAAAGGTACAAATCAATATATGTTCCAACAAACTGAGGAGGTGTTGTGTCAAGTATGAACGGACCAACACTCTGTAAATAAAAAAAAAAAACATAATCGGTTGATTCATTTTCCAAAAGTAAAAAAGCTACATATACAATCTACAACACAGGACATGGATAAATCAATAAACTAATTCACAGTGTTTCGATTTGGGTGAAAAATATGCAAGGTTGTCACTTCCAAAACAGGGTATATTTTATATGGGCAAATTATTAATAAATTGTTTTACATAAGAAACCATAAAAATGTTACATGTAATTCCAAATAGAAGAGTGTGAGTGTGGATTGGATAAAATAAAAATAAAAACTTCTTTCATTTTATCCTTATAGACATTTTATATTATTTTTCGTGAACTTTTACTTATACGTTTGCTGTACCAAACGTTAAATATTTATACACTTTGTCTTCTCTTTATTTTTAAAAGGAAGAAAAGACAAAGACAACATATTTTATTTCTATCAATAATGATTTAAAGAATATTAACATTTTGATTTTGTTTAGATATAAAATGGTGTTAATGATCGTAAATTGACTCACCTGAGAACCTTTGACATTTGATTTGCTAATAGACTTTATAATGATAAAGAACAACATCCCTTCCGGTACTCCAAAGTGATTTATTAAGATGTGTGTATGATGTTTAGATGACTGGAATGCCATTAATTCAGGCGCAGTGCTCCCTGAAACTTTCGAAAATCCAACTTCATAATCATCAATTAGTGAAGCATTAACAACTGATTCCCAGGTTATGTTCAACTGAAACAGATAAATGTCTCAAATGCAAACGCTAATTATGTATGCTAAATTGAATATAAAAAGAAATTCCGGTTTACGTTATTCATTCAAAGCATTTAATGAGTTTAATTTTAATCATTAATGTTTGAATACCAATAGTGATCACTTTTCGCGAAGAGTTTATTTTACAGTAATAAAATTTAAAGTAAAGTCACAAAAGTACTGAACTTAGAGGAAAATCAATTCGGAAAGTCCATAATCACATGGCAAAATCAAATAACAAAACGCATCAAAAATGAATGGACAAGAACTGTCATATTCCTGACTTGGTACAGACATTTTCAAATGTAGAAAATGGTGGATTAAACCTGGTTTTAAAGCGCTAAACCTCTCACTTTGATGACAGTATCATCAAATTCCGTTATATTTACATTGATTTGTTAATTAAACAGACACAATAAATAAATTAGAGGCTCTTAAGAGCCTGTGTCGCCCACCTTGGTCTATGTGCATACATGTATTAAACAAAGGACACAGATGGATTCATGACAAAATTGTGTTTTAATGATGGTGATGTGTTTGTAGATCTTACTTTACTGAACACTCTTGCTACTTACAATTTTCTCTATCTATAATAAACTTGGACCTTTAGTTACACAGAAGAAAATATTTTGTAAAAATTTACAAAAATTTATAAAATTAATGAAAATTGTTAAAAATTGACTATAAAGGGTAATAACTCTTTGAGGGGGTCAACTGACCATTTAGGTCATGTTGACTTATTTGTAGATCTTACTTTGCTGAATGTTATTGCTGTTGACAGTTTATCTCTATCTATACTAATATTCAAGATAATTACCAAAAACAGCAAAATTTCTTTAAAAATTACCGATTGTGGAGCAGCAACCCAACAACCCATTGTCCAATTCATCTGCATATTTCAGAGCAGATAAATATTGACTAGATAAACAAGTTAACTCTTTCAGATTAGCTCTAAATGCTTTGGTTTCAGAGTTATAAGCCAAAATCTACATTTTACCCCTATGTTCTATTTTTAGCCATGACGGCCATCTTGGTTAGTTGGCCGGGTCACCGGACACATTTTTTAAACTAGATACTTCGATGATGATTGTGGCTAAGTTTGGTAAAATTTAGCCTAGTCGTTTCAGAGGAGAAGATTTTTGTAAAAGACTACAAAATTTACGAAAAAAATGGTAAAAAATTACTATAAAGGGCAATAACTCCTGAAGGGATCAACTGACCATTTTGATCAAGATGACTTATTTGTAGATCTTACTTTCCTGAACATTATTGCTGTTTAAAGTTTATCTCTATCTATAATAGTATTCAAGATAATAACCAAAAACGGCAAAATTTCCTTAAAATTACCAATTCATGGGCAGCAACCCAACAACGGGTTGTCTGATTCATCTGAAAATTTCAAGGCAGATAGATCTTGACCTGATGAACAATTTTATCCCCATGTCAGATTTGCTCAAAATGCTTTGGTTTCAGAGTTTTTAGTCAAAATCTACGTTTTACCCCTATGTTCTATTTTTAGACATGGCGGCCATCTTGGTTGGTTGGCCGGGTCACCGGACACATTTTTTAAACTAGATACTCAAATGGTGATTGTGGCTAAGTTTCGTAAAATTTGGCACAGTAGTTTCAGAGGAGAAGATTTTTGTAAAAGACTACAAAATTTACGAAAAATTGGTAAAAAAATGACTATAAAGGGCAATAACTCCTTAAGGGGTCAACTGACAATTTTGATCATTTGACTTATTTGTAGATCTGACTTTGTTGATCATTATTGCTGTTTACAGTTTATCTCTATCTATAATAGTATTCAAGATAATAACCAAAAACGGCAAAATGTCCTTAAAATTACAAATTCATGGGCAGCAACCCAACAACGGGTTGTCTGATTCATCTGAAAATTTCAGGGCAGATAGATCTTGACCTGATGAACAATTTAACCCCCATGTCAGATTTGCTCTAAATGCTTTGGTTTCAGAGTTATAAGTCAAAATCTACATTTTACCCCTATGTTCTATTTTTAGCCACGGCGGCCATCTTGGTTGGTTGGCCGGTTCACCGGACACATTTTTTAAACTAGATACTCCAATGTTGATTGTGGCTAAGTTTGGTGAAATTTAGCCTAGCAGTTTCAGAGAAGAAGATTTATGTAAAAGTTAACAGACGACGCCGGACGACGATGACGACGACGACGACGACGACGACGGACGCAAAGTGACGAGAAACGCTCACTTGGCCCTTCGGGCCAGGTGAGCTAAAATGTCAAAATATGGGTACATCAGTCATCATCGTATAACAATTTTAAAAGGAACAATTTAACAGAACACAAAAACATCTATCTACAAACACATTCATTGATTTGTGTGTCTGACGTCAGCATATTTTATACGTCACATAGATTTGTCATTCAATGTGCATACAAACAATTTTAAAATTTACATAGGCAATGTTAGCATATAGGGTTAAAAAATCAAAAGTATGTAAGAATAAATTTCAGAAATAGACATTTATTACATTTTAAATTAATGATGATTTTGAGAAAATTTGATATTTGAGTTATCGAGCCGAAATAACTACTAATGATGCTATTTAGCGACATTTTGACCTGAATAAAATTGTTCACTTTTTGAACAGTCATGATTTATGAGAAGAAAATTATATTGGTAAACTATATTAGAAAAAATGCAAACCATATGTATTTTAGGAACAACTCTAGTAACTAAGGTAGAATACGAATTGGTCTTCATGCAAACGTTGTCAGCATAAACTGGTGATTGAGAGATCGGGAATACTTCAATATTTTCGGTCAGCGGATCTGAAAATCTTAAATAATAATAGAAAACTAAAGGTAATTTATGCATATTTTGATGAGAAGGTTTGTTGTTTTCATATTGTTTTCTCTTTAATTCATATTTCATTTTGCACTTTTTCGACAAATTGTAGAACGGCTCATGTTGCACTATCAACTACAAAAAAATCACTGTTAGCGTCTCTGTCAGATCATCTGTCTGTTTCTTTGAATTTAAAGCCAGCTGCATTTTATGTCTGTGATGAATGTTTACCCAATTTTGGCTGCTGGTTTCAAACAATTGTCACATTAGTCAATCAATGTATGTCTGTTTATGTTGCTTACTACATTTTGTGTATATAAAATAAAATAAACTATCACACATGTGAGCTGTTGAGATAGCTTCAACATTAGGTTTAATGCAGCAAGAAATATTATTTGCATTTAGAGCCCAGATAAAACCAGTCGTTTTCGGTCAATTCACAGTTCATGAGATCTTAGAAAAAAATTAGTACAGGTTTTCATATCCAAAGTCTTTTATTTTTTGTTTGTTTGTAATAATTTTCAATTTTGTATCTGATTCTCAATGCTCTTCAACTTTATATTTGTATCGCTTCCCAACTATTTTTTTCTGAGCGTCACTGATGAGTCTTATGTAGACGAAACGCGTGTCTGGAGTATTAAATTATTAGAATTCTACCTTTTACACTAATGTGTCGTTGACACTGCTGGTGAACGTTTCGTCCGCGAGTGTATCACAAGCTCAGAAGCCAGCACTTCGGTGTTGAAATGAATATCAATTATATGGTCATTTTCATAAATTTATTGTTTGCATAAATATGAGTTATTCGAAAAACTAAGAATTTTCTTATCCCAGGCATAGATTACCTTAGCCGTATGTGGCACAACTTTTTGAATTTTGGGTCAACAATAGTCTTCAACTTTACACTTGTTTGCCTTTCTAACTATTTTGATCTGAATGTCATTGTTGAGTTTTTTGTAGACGAAAAGCGTGTCTGGCGTTTTATTTTTAACCCTGGAACCTTTGATAACTATTGACCTTCCAACTATCTTGGTTTGAGTACCACTTTAGGTCTTTTGTAAATTTAACATACGTTTGGCGAAAAATAATATTAGCCAAGTATCTTTGAGACTTTTGTCAAATGTAGTCTCTATGAATGTTTGCTTACGGTTTTCCTTCAATTAAAATAACAAGTTAATAAGTGTAATCTTCATTATTGACATAACAAATCAAAGATATACGGACGCCATCACGAGTTGGTTGACCGTTATGGAATAACCGTTTCACAAATGATATCGGATATGTTCCTTACGTCGTAACTACAACCCCCTTACCTTCATGAATGTGACCTACCGAATTAGACTATTTACCGGATTGGTTATCTCATAAGCAACACGACGGGTGCCACATGTGGAACAGGATCTGCTTACCCTTCCGGAGCACCTGAGATCACCCCTAGTTTTTGGTGGGGTTCTTGTTGTTTATTCTTTAGTTTTCTATGTTGTGTCATATGTACTATTGTTTGTCTGTTTGTCCTTTTCATTTTTAGCCATGGCGTTGTCAGTTTATTTTCGATTTATGAGTTTGACTGTCCCTCTGGTATCTTTCGTCCCTCTTTTATATAGTAATTTTCTGAAAAATAACCTTAGAATCCATGGCCTAGGTCTAATTTGGGACTTTTTTTGGAAAGAAGAAGGGTAGATTTCATACAAGGATACTTTTCTGAAAATCCTTAAATCTTTTCTTATATTCCCTGTATGAAAGATTCAATTGTATAATTTAAGGTTTTGACACCATTTTTGGTGTATTCTTTAATGTGCATTTTAACAGATTTCAAATGTTAAAGGTTAATCCAGATTATGCATAAAAGGGACATAGTTAACAAAACCTAAATTATGTTGAAAGAAGAGCACAGTATTTGTGTCATGAGTACTATTGTTTGTCTGTTTGTCTTTTTCATTTTTAGTCATGGCGTTGTCAGTTTGTTTTAGATTTATGAGTTTGACTGTCCCTTTGGTATCTTTCGTCCCTCTTTCATTTGATTGCAATTTAATTCATGTTTTGCTATTACGTCCTTCGATGCAAAATATAAAGACCTTACCAAAACCTGAAAACTAGCAATAGTCCTCAATAGCAATATGCAAGGATAAAGTTTTGCTCGTTTAATTAAGATTTTAAAATTGGTGATCATTAACGTGAGATCATCATTTTTAACTTTTAAAATTTGAATTATAAGTCTAGAAAATTTTCAAAACTATAAATGTTAAGGAAAAATACTCAAGCAAGTTGGCCCTTTTTTGGTTTCAATTTTTCAAGTTTGAAAAAAAATACACTTAAGGAATTGGTGGCGTCCGAAGTTTTTTTTATGGATTTACCTACATCAAGAGTCAACATTTGAAGAAATATATGGTTGAAAGGGTCTTAATAAATGAATGACAAAACAAGTTTAATGTAAACTCTGATGATACACCACCAGTTGGAGAAGAACATTGTATTGCATGTATGCTTATTTATATATGTATTTATCTATTTATTCATTCATATTGGAAAAGGGAAACGGGGAATGTGTTAAAGAGACAATCATATGACCATAGAGCAGAAATCAGTCCACCAGTGGGTCTTTAACACAGCGGGAAAATCCCGAACCCGGGGGCGGGATACAGCTGGCCCCCAAAAAAATATGAATACTAGTTCAGCGAAAATGGATGTCACACTAAACTCTGAAACATAAATGAACCATTTTTTTTTAAATACAAGACTAATAAAGGCTTGCAGTTCATGACTTTACATGTTTTGTGTGATCTTAACCCACCGTCCATTCTTCTTGCCAATGTAGAATACAGAAATATACAACAATACGCATAGTAAAATTCAGTATTTATTCATTCATTTATTTATTTTTCAATTTATTTATTTATTCATCAATCAATTTATTCATTTATATGTGATTAAAATTCATTATAACAACACATACTTGCATTTGCTTGTACTATTTTCTAAATAATGTCGCTGAAGGGTTTCATCTATATACCATTCGTGGCCATCTGTTTCTCTAACAATACGTGGTTTTGTCCTTGCATTCATTATAATCACATTTTTTACTGAAGGAATTGTGGTTGTTATGGTTACACCATCTGAGCATACAGGTTTAGACATATGGAAGGCTTTATTGTATGCAACCACTGTGATGTAGTAGGTTCCAGGGCTTGGTGCATCATACGTTGCGAATGTATTAACTGTATCGTTTATCTGAAAAAACAATTTTTTAAAGCGAACACAATATAAGTTATTGTTTAAATCTAGTAACACATCTCTACATACATGTAAGTAATGCCTACAGATTTATAATATTAACATCCGACGGTGGCACATGCAGTGACGTTCATAATCTAAATAATAATACTTTACCCGTCTATCCTTAGTCAAAATGGAAAGGTTTGAAAATATGACACTAGTGTTTGGAGTGTTTTTTTTTGTTTCTGGCAATTTAAACCAATTGAACAAAATTTTTATACAAAAAATTGACATAAAACAATGCCCAGAGGATGAATTTTCTTATGTGATAAGATTATTGGCATATTGGTAAAATTGAGAGTTTTCGTAGGATTTTTTGGTATAAATCAATATAAAATAAAAACATCTTCAACAATTAAAATATCTATCAATGGATCGAGATAATTTGTAGAATAATTTTGGATGTATCCGCAATAGTCATAAACGATAGCAAAATTAACTTGTTGTCAAACCCTCTGGCCATGCATTTTATTACTGGGGATCTATACATAATTCAATACGAAAATCTCCAAAGGTGACTTTTCATGGTCCTCAGTTTAGTGAACCCCAGCACATGAATGGCAACCATGATTTCAAAATAATTATGCAAAGCATGGGCTAAGCGAGAAGAAAATGTACTGGACACTTTGGCAGAATTGGTCAAAACAATCAGGTCTCTAAACAATTCTTAATTTTGGTCTTTTTCTGGAATTAGTTCTATTAAAACTTTTGATTTTCTTTGCTTTTCAAAATTGAAATGGTAATAAATAAACTTACCATAGATAATAAGCTATATATACACGGTCATCTCAGTACCAGAATATATGACAAACGAGACGATTTTAATTTTGAAATGATCAATTTCCCCCACCTTGTTAGCATCTACATATTGGATAGACATTTACAGTTTTTTGTGGGGTTTGTGTTGCTTTGTCTTGAGTTTTCTATGTTGTGCACTATTATTTGCCTGTTTGTCTTTTCTTTTTTAGCTATGGCGTTGTCAGTTTATTTTCTATCTACTAGTTTGACTATCCCACTGGTATCTTTCTCCCCTCTTTTTTTACCAACTTGTTCGGTATTTAACAGCATGCCGCAACAACTTTGTGAAACGTCTCCAGTATCTGAGGCGGAATCCAAATTGATCAACTAATGGTATGTCAAAGAATGTCTCGTTCTTTTAATAAGAAAATTCATTGGAAGGTACCAGGACCTTGTTGGTCATGTTGATAAATATCGCGTTTCAACTTCACAAATAATACATAATGGTCTTAAAGTATAGAATCTTAGTACTGACGTTGTTTATCATCTGAATAACGTGTTAACGTATTCTTTTATTTGTCTTTATGAATATTAGTTTTACTCTTTAGTCGTCTGTTTTGATGGTTTTCATTTTCCACGGCTCTGTACTTATACATCCCGTAATTGTGTTATTGTTCTCTGATAATTTTTGTTTACATATTTGTAAGTTTTTATAGTGATTAAGATAAAAACACAAGTTGACTACTGTACCCCTATCATGTCTGTTTGATTTGTTCACACATCGTTGTAAAAATAATTTTATGTGACTGTTTTATCGACGCCATCAAGAGTTGTTTAACCGTTATGGAATAACCGTTTCACAGATGATATCGGATACGCTCCTTACGTCGTAACTACAATCCCCTTGCCTTTCATGAATGTGACCTACCGAATTATACTATTTACCGGGTTTGTAATAACATGAGCAACACGACGGGTGCCACATGTGGAGCTCAATCTGCTTACCCTTTTGGATCACATGAGATCACCCTCAGTTTTTGGTGGGGTTCGGGTTGCTTAGTCTTTAGTTTTCTATGTTGTGTCATGTGTACTATTATTTGTCTGTTTGTTTTTTTCATTTTTAGCCAGTTTTTTTTTCGATTAATGAGTTTGACTGTCCCTCTGGTATCTTTCGCCCCTCTTTTATACAAGTGAGAGTTTTAGCTAACTATTAAACAAGAATTAAATCACCGTGTTCTACTTAAGAAAATGTCTTTTACAAGTTAGGAATATGACAGTTGCTGTCCATTCGTTTGATGTGTTCGAGCTTTTGATTTGCCATTTGATAAGGGACCTTTTTGTATTTTTGCGATTTGACTTTTTGTCTATCCACAGCTAAAAATCTTATTAGTATGTTTTACTATCTCTATGTGTTTTTGTGAATATAAGATTTCGCATTGATCTCAGATTTCTAGTTTTATTCCTAACGTTTCTAAGCACATGATTTACTGTGTCGTGTGTCACAAGCGCTGTTTTTTTTTATCAAAGTAATCAGGAGATCTTCTGTTTTGTTTAACCCCTCTACCCCATAAGGATAATTTTGTTGGGTTTTATATCATAAAAAAATATTACATATCGATTAACTAGAATTGAAAATAATGATTTCATGCTCTGCTTGATGGATTTTAACCAAATTGCATTTTTTTAATTCCATTGCATAATTTTTTAGAATACAAACCAAAGATTTACGTTGAAAATATTCTTCAGTAAGACAGACATCTGAAAATTCATACTGATAAAATGCCACACCACTTTCATGATCAAAGAATCCTTCCCAATGAGCATCAAGCCGCATGTCCTGTTGGAAATCGACTTCTGGACTACCATACACTCCATCGTGTACATGTCCCACCTCTGGAGGGGTTGTATCAACAGTTATCTGAAATAAATTCAAATTGAAATGAGCTAGAAAAGTTCAAGTTTAATGTTTTTTTTTTTTATGTTTTGCCTAAACTCGTCACCATATGAACTTATAAATGAATATGGCATTTAAGGCATCGCTTGCAAATTCTTGTATGAGACACAGACACTGAATGAAGGACAAGTCATGTTTTTCTATCGGGATATTTTTTCGATAAATTTAACTTTTGTAAAATACAAAGCAATATATGTATTAATTTTGGATAATCACTATTTGTTTACAAAGAATAATTTTGGATAGCAAATTATTACTCCCTAGCATCACAGATGATTCTCAAATTTTACCATTTTTTTACAATCATAATATTCCAAAATATCAATTAAAAATTCTTTAATCAAAGCGCTGTAAGCACTGTAGGCAGTTAACCAAAACCCAAGGCAAACATAATTATGAAAACTGGCACTGTTGCTTCAATTTTTTTTTAAGATTTAAAAGAACAAACATTAAACATTCATATATAATTGTACATTTATGTTCATGTAATGAATTAATCATTAAGGCAAATAATTCATATTTTATGAAGGTTTTCTATAGCAACGTATATATCAAGTATATTTTTTTTTCATGGTCATGAGTCTTTAGTCAGCAGTGGTACAAATTCGCAATGATTGCAGTTCTTCTAGTTGATCGTAATTGCTCGTATTAGTTGACTGCTAGTATTTCAAGTTGACTTTAGTACAAGTTTGTAAAAGTATGAATTGACTTGCTTCCCTGGAAAGAAAACTGAGTTTGTGTTCTACAGTACAAAAGTTATGAGACACAAATCAGACAACCTTTTACTACTTCAGGAATCAATAGTGAGGTCTGACTGACCTGTCCATAGTAAATCTAAATGACTCCCACCTTCAACCCAAGTCCATGATGTCTAAGTTTGGAATAAAATTTCAGGTGTTAGGTCTAGCAAAGTGATATGCATATGTGACGTCTATGAGATTGACCTTGTATGTCATTCAATCTTTTTGAAATGACAAACAGCAATGAATATGGTTTAGGAGTTGGTATCTCAATCTTTTACAAGTTCTCAAAACACACACAAGAGGGTGCGAGTGACTCTGGGGACTACCCCTATTTTTCATTTAATTTTTTATATTCTCCCATACATGAATATATATGGTTTAGGGGTGGGGACCCCAGTGACTTCCCTTATATTTCATTTGATTTGTTATATTGTCCCATACATGAATAAATATGATTGAGGGGTGAGGATCTCGACTGTTTCCAAGTTCTGAAGCAGGAGGTGGTGGGTGACCCTAGGGACTTCACCTATATTTCATTTGATTAGTTATATAGTCCCATACATGAATGTATATTGTAAGAATTATATTTGTTTATATTCTTATTTTTAATATTTGGTAGAAGATACATTTATATATAAGCACTAACAGTGTATAGATCGTCACTTGGCTGTCACTTTTTAATCTATAGGTAAGCTTTTTGTAAAAGCTATTTTTTCTTTGTAATAATTGACGTTTACGGCGCTAAATATATTTGCTATATTTGCCGTCCGTCTTTATGACGTTATGTTTTCCTATGAATGTTATTTCAATTTGTTTACGGCGGTTTATTATTTGGATTTTATTTGGACACACAAGATGTTTTTTATAAGAGAGCATAATCGGACCATAATGGGATCTCATCCGTTTCAAAGTTATCAAACAGGAGGGGATAGAGTGCCCCAAAGGACTCCACTACATATAATTTGCTTACATTCAGGTATCATATAATGTAGTTGCACTATATGTGTAAAATAAGAAACTTCAAGGTATTTTAACTGTCCCATCAAAATTGAGAAAAAAAAAATACCCATTTAGTAATATGTTTACACTTTAAAAGCATCTAACTTGCTTTACCAACATTTATTTCTGATAAAGAAAATTTATACTGTCACCAGGACCATATATATTGTTAGATATACTGTTCCCAACTGTCACAAAGACTCACATTGTATTGGATTTTGACATTAAAATTTGTCAAAAAGTAATTTTGAGTTTCCTATGGATACATATGGATCTTCAGAACGCTGGCACTGTTGCACCATTATATTCTGCTCTACTTCATCATCATTGTATTTAAATGTACGTTTCTTACATTTTCAGTACAAAATATTTTCTGTTTTTTCATTCTTTTACATATAGCTTTTGGTTTTCAATTCTAGTGTTTATATTCATTTACCATGCAAAGATGTATTTTGTCATCTGTCTGATTTTTTTAAAAGTTTAAAGTTCGCCAAAACCCGGAATTACCCATATCCGCTTCCGGAATCGGATCCGACATTAGAATTTTCTTCTCATGTCAGCCATTTTGTTTTCAATGTTGTTTTTGTCAGATACGATTTTATTCGAATTTACATATTCTTTGTCGGCGATTTTTTTGTATAAAGCTAGCGGTTGAACAAAATGAACATCGCTGTCATGAGTAATAATGCTAAAAACAAGTTTTGAGATCGTTTCCTAGGAGACTTTGGTAAAAAGGTTTGCAAAGTTATGTTTTTATTTCCTCTCAAGTCATGCAGGTCGAGCGTAGCTAGTAACCAAGTCGAAAGTCCGACTGCAAAAATGGAAGTTCGCAGAACTCGGACAATCGCTAATTGAACTCCTGCCTCCAAATTGAAAAGATACAAAATTTTCGTCTTATAATTTAAAATTGCCGCCAACAGCATGAACAGTGGAACTTATTTTAAGACTACTAACGTAGTTGACTACGTATTGACGACAAACAATATTCCTACGACTTTTGCCATTTGGGAAATCTAAACTACTTGTCTTTAGAAATTTTCGGCGATTAAACATTTCATACACTTGTTCTTTGACAGCTTAGCCATAATCTCAGGGGATAATAAACTACATAAAGATTCCTAATGTACCCTACTTCCTATGTGCAACTTCAAAACTTTTGGATAAATCGACGATCATTTAAGGTTTTTCTTATCATATTTTTTGTTATCAAGAATTAAAAGTATGAAAAAACAATTAGTTATGAATAACATATAACATCCAGCTAGATAATAACAAAGGCACATATTTCAGCATTTATTGGGTAAAACACAAATCTAGGGTGCTCGCATAAGGCAGCTGTACTGCCTAAAAATCATACCACCAAAGCCTGAGTCTGAAATTACTTTTGTTTTATCATTTTTTGCACCTTCAATCACTTTGAAATGACTTATAATTTTCATCAAACCAAAATTATGAACGGAAATGTCACACCTCTATATTATTCTATATAAATATTCTATTTCTTTATATCTATCACTGCGTTTCATTTATGTCTCTTTCTATGGTTTCACTAGGAATTGTTATAGCATTGTCAATTTGTCCTGTGTAAGTTATATTTTTTGTTTACTTTAGCTTTTATAAAAGTTATTCGACTGCTCTATCTAATGTTTTGGTATATTCCGTCATAGTAATCTTGATCTATGTGACTGTCGGCCAAATTAATTTTATCAATACCCTTTAAATGGTCGTATTTTAAGAAATGAAAAAAAGAAAGGAGTAGGTCCCCTTTTTGGTCCCAAAATATAGCAGTTTTACAAAATTGTTAAAATGTAAACTTTTAGTTATTTATTGGAAAGTAGAATAATTCTGCTAAATTAATATGGGCTGGGTTTTTTTACAATGCAATGCACATATATCTGGTATTAGCATCATTAAGTCATGCTAAATTACTGAAATCTTCACACAACTTTAGCATTTTAGTTCAATTCTAGACGGTGTCCGTCTTAAATGAAAGTGGTCATATTTATGTTCATTCTTAATATTGAAATGTAAGTTGTATTTGATGATAATACATAGTTTTCAAAGGTACATGTACCAGGATTATAATTTAGTACGCCAGACGCGCGTTTCTTCTACATAAGACTCATCAGTGACGCTCATATCAAAATATTTATCAAGCCAAACAAGTACAAAGTTGAAGAGCATTGAGGATCCAAAATTCCAAAAAGTTGTGCCAAATATGGCTAAGGTAATCTATACCTGGGATAAGAAAATCCTTAGTTTTTCGTAAAATTCAATGTTTTGTAAACAGGAAATTTATAAAAATGACCACATTATTGATATTCATGTCAACACCGAAATGTTGACTACTGGGCTGGTGATACCCTCGGGGACGAAACGTCCACCAGCAGTGGCATCGACCCAGTGGTGTAAATAGTTATCAAAGGTACATGTACCAGGATTATAATTTAGTACGCCAGACGCGCGTTTCGTCTACATAAGACTCATCAGTGACGCTCATATCAAAATATTTATCAAGCCAAACAAGTACAAAGTTGAAGAGCATTGAGGATCCAAAATTCCAAAAAGTTGTGCCAAATATGGCTAAGGTAATCTATACCTGGGATAAGAAAATCCTTAGTTTTTCGTAAAATTCAATGTTTTGTAAACAGGAAATTTATAAAAATGACCACATTATTGATATTCATGTCAACACCGAAATGTTGACTACTGGGCTGGTGAAACCCTCGGGGACGAAACGTCCACCAGCAGTGGCATCGACCCAGTGGTGTAAATAGTTATCAAAGGTACATGTACCAGGATTATAATTTAGTACGCCAGACGCGCGTTTCGTCTACATAAGACTCATCAGTGACGCTCATATCAAAATATTTATCAAGCCAAACAAGTACAAAGTTGAAGAGCATTGAGGATCCAAAATTCCAAAAAGTTGTGCCAAATATGGCTAAGGTAATCTATACCTGGGATAAGAAAATCCTTAGTTTTTCGTAAAATTCAATGTTTTGTAAACGAAATGTTGACTACTGGGCTGATGATACCCTCGGGAACGAAACGTCCACCAGCAGTGGCATCGACCCAGTGGTGTAAATAGTTATCAAAGGTACATGTACCAGGATTATAATTTAGTACGCCAGACGCGCGTTTCTTCTACATAAGACTCATCAGTGACGCTCATATCAAAATATTTATCAAGCCAAACAAGTACAAAGTTGAAGAGCATTGAGGATCCAAAATTCCAAAAAGTTGTGCCAAATATGGCTAAGGTAATCTATACCTGGGATAAGAAAATCCTTAGTTTTTCGTAAAATTCAATGTTTTGTAAACAGGAAATTTATAAAAATGACCACATTATTGATATTCATGTCAACACCGAAATGTTGACTACTGGGCTGGTGATACCCTCGGGGACGAAACGTCCACCAGCAGTGGCATCGACCCAGTGGTGTAAATAGTTATCAAAGGTACATGTACCAGGATTATAATTTAGTACGCCAGACGCGCGTTTCGTCTACATAAGACTCATCAGTGACGCTCATATCAAAATATTTATCAAGCCAAACAAGTACAAAGTTGAAGAGCATTGAGGATCCAAAATTCCAAAAAGTTGTGCCAAATATGGCTAAGGTAATCTATACCTGGGATAAGAAAATCCTTAGTTTTTCGTAAAATTCAATGTTTTGTAAACAGGAAATTTATAAAAATGACCACATTATTGATATTCATGTCAACACCGAAATGTTGACTACTGGGCTGGTGAAACCCTCGGGGACGAAACGTCCACCAGCAGTGGCATCGACCCAGTGGTGTAAATAGTTATCAAAGGTACATGTACCAGGATTATAATTTAGTACGCCAGACGCGCGTTTCGTCTACATAAGACTCATCAGTGACGCTCATATCAAAATATTTATCAAGCCAAACAAGTACAAAGTTGAAGAGCATTGAGGATCCAAAATTCCAAAAAGTTGTGCCAAATATGGCTAAGGTAATCTATACCTGGGATAAGAAAATCCTTAGTTTTTCGTAAAATTCAATGTTTTGTAAACGAAATGTTGACTACTGGGCTGATGATACCCTCGGGAACGAAACGTCCACCAGCAGTGGCATCGACCCAGTGGTGTAAATAGTTATCAAAGGTACATGTACCAGGATTATAATTTAGTACGCCAGACGCGCGTTTCGTCTACATAAGACTCATCAGTGACGCTCATATCAAAATATTTATCAAGCCAAACAAGTACAAAGTTGAAGAGCATTGAGGATCCAAAATTCCAAAAAGTTGTGCCAAATATGGCTAAGGTAATCTATACCTGGGATAAGAAAATCCTTAGTTTTTCGTAAAATTCAATGTTTTGTAAACGAAATGTTGACTACTGGGCTGATGATACCCTCGGGAACGAAACGTCCACCAGCAGTGGCATCGACCCAGTGGTGTAAATAGTTATCAAAGGTACATGTACCAGGATTATAATTTAGTACGCCAGACGCGCGTTTCGTCTACATAAGACTCATCAGTGACGCTCATATCAAAATATTTATCAAGCCAAACAAGTACAAAGTTGAAGAGCATTGAGGATCCAAAATTCCAAAAAGTTGTGCCAAATATGGCTAAGGTAATCTATACCTGGGATAAGAAAATCTTTAGTTTTTCGTAAAATTCAATGTTTTGTAAACAGGAAATATATAAAAATGACCACATTATTGATATTCATGTCAACACCGAAATGTTGACTACTGGGCTGGTGATACCCTCGGGGACGAAACATAACATATATAAAGGTTGAGGATGAACATGGATGCGGCCACCTTTATTTTTGACAAAAAAACATTTGAGAAGTTACATATTTTGGCATATTTGATAGATTTTTCATATTTAACTTGAATCAGAGCGTTTTTAATGAGTAAATAAGTTAAAATCTTTCGTCAGATGAACCTTAAATTTGAGGCCAAAATCGGCCCTTGTCGGACCTTCTCCTTTACCACTGCTTTATGGATATCCAAGGGTTAGAAAACCGCATTCGAAACATGAATTGAATTTCAGTTATCCGACTCGTTTATATAACATTAAGAAGATAAGTTCTGATTGCCGATGAGGCAAAGATTAAGCAGAGAAAAAAATGACGTTTTGAGGCTAACAACTATAGGTCAGCGTTCGTTCTTCAACAATGAGAAAAACCAAAACTGCGCAATTTATCAATAAAATATGTCATCAATAGACCACTTCTTTCGTAAGAGAAAGAAAAATGAAAGGTACATAGTGAACTTTCACACTGTACCTACCCTGATAGTCTTCAGTGAAATTAATGTTGCCATATTTGTCACATTTACATCAATGAAATAATCCAAATTGTGTTCTCCCATAGATTTGTTATGGACTATTCCATTGCCTTCTCCTACTACTATATTAGGTCTGATGTAGAAATGTTTTTGGTAACATCCCGTGTATTTGGTACAGTAACATGCCGGTCCTCTAGTGACGTTATATTTCTCCTCACATTCTGTAAAATTCTGTCAAAAAAACCCGTAAATACGCATGTCAAAATGAAATATGCTTACCTATTTAAACATTATGTCATATTTGGGGTTTTTTTTTTTTGTGTTTCTTATTTTACAATCTGATTTTTGTCTATTGGTATTACATCTGGGATTTTTTGGCATGCATGTCTCTGGTCAAGTAATAACATACAAGAATATATACGAATAAATAAATTGATTTCAAACATTTACAAGTTCATTATGTCAAATGGTGGTACGATTAGTGTTAACATGTTTATTTTGTGTATTATATTCTTTAAAAGACAGAAACATGAAATACAGGTTTTGCATAAATAAACGAACATTTTTTTACTGCTCTCATTAAAAATCATAACACAAATCCATTAATTGCAATTTGTATATTCAATAAACTATATGACAATTCAAGAATGTATAGTTATGTTGGTATTTGTATATCAAATAATTGTATTAGCACCTGTGTCTCGCCTTGGCCTGGTAAGTCAATTTCTCCATGAATGATATTAATCCCACTGTAGTTACTGTACAACCTCCATTTTAAATGACTTATTCCACTATGATAATCATAGGCATCCCATTCAATCCTGAAAGACAAGTATCATAAAACAATGACATATGTACTGTATGTAGTATCACGATGGTTCATTCAGACAGTTAGAAATAAAAACGTAAATGGCAGTAATCAAAATGTCAGTGTGAAAATCACAAAATCTCGATTCTAAAATATAGTTTACTTATACTATACAAAAAATATACAATTTACCTGTGATAAATGCATACAAATCTTTTATCTTTTTTAAATAAAAGTTCATGTCTAACTAGTTCAATAAAAATCCATAATTAACTTCAACTTCGTATATGTACTTTATTTGTCCTTTTTAACTGTGTTTGGTTCAAGCATACCTGGCGAGTGCTTTTAAGACGAAATGCACGTCTGTCGTACCAATTTAAATCAATATCGGTATACATGATGAGTTTATTCACAACAACTTGGTCGATGCCACAGCTGCATTGTTGTTGTTTCCTCCCCGAGGGTAATACCAGTTTAGTGGTCATCACTTTTGTGCTCATATAAATTATCACTGATATCGCCATAATGTGCTCATATACATTTTCACTGATATTCGTCATTATTATAAATCAATTGATCAAAAAACTTTGAATTTTTGAAATACTAAGGCTTTTCTTCCGCAGAAAATTTGGAATTTTGGATCTTAACTGTTTTGTTTTGGGTTTTTTTAATTTTAGCGTCACTGATGAGACTTTTGTAGACGAAACACGCTTCTGGCTTGCAAATTCAAATTTAATCATGGTATATAAAATAAGTTCATCTACATGCAAAAACAAATAATCTGTATATCTTTACTTACAGTATTCTCTAAAGGATTTATAATTTTCTTTTGAAAACAGACTTTGTAATTGATTATTATTTTGATTTTTTTTAATCAATAGTAACTTACTCACAAAATTGGGAAGTAGTTCTTTAGAAATGAACATGGAATGAGGTAGATAAAAAATTATTCCTAGACATATGCGTCTATGGGTTGTGTTGAAAATGAGTACCACTTCCTACGTGTATGTCCAGCCTACAGACCTGTTTTTTCTTTCGAATTTTTCATCGAGAGAAAGCAACGAGTTAACTTACATTTTAAACAAATAACTGCAAAATCATTATCACTTTTTACTCATAAAGAATATCCAATTATCTGTTGTATGAAAATGAAAGTTTTTCTTACGTCATTTCGTTCAATTCTTTCAAGCTGTGAACGGCAGTGTCAATACGATCTCCTTTCGTTAGCCACAAATTAGAAATAACTGGTGGCGTTGAATCTTTGTAAGTGATTATCGTCTCATCTCTGTAGTTTTCCAGAATATCAAATGCTCTTATTGTTGTTTTAAGTTGGTCCTCATCATCCCACGTTACATTTCGAACCGTAAATTGTGCATATACATTTGATACAACCGTAAATTTCGAACTTGATTTGAGCTTGGTACCATAAACATCATGGACAATTTCAAACCTTACAATACCTATTTCAAAGATACATTGATTACGTTGTTTTAAAATGACGATAACTACTGTTTTATCTCTTTATTTCCTATCAAATATATTTAATCTCTTTGGTAAAACAAATCTACATAAATATGTTAAGTATCGTGCCAAGATTTTCCTCAAATTCTGCACAACAGACTTTATTTGATCACTCAGACGTATTACGTTCGTGCAAACATCCTATAGAGCAAATTATACTGATGGTTCATATTGACCATTTCGTATATGGACGTGTTCTAAGCGACACCTATATGCAGGTCATAAATTACTTTGTTTAATGAAATCGAATCTTTAACTACTTATGGGTGTCGTAGGAGGTTCACCTGATTTTCAATGGAGGATTCCTTGGCATGGTAAAATGATGTTCGGCACAAATGAATGTTGTAATTTATCCGAAAAAAGGTCTAAAGTGTAAAACTGAAACAGAGGTATCTACAGTTTTTTAATGGCTTTTTTATTTCTTAATCTAAGTTACAACGTAAATCTATTTTTAACTATTACTAATAAAATTGAGAATGGAAATAGGGAATGTGTCAAAGAGACAACAACCCGACCATAGAACAGACACCAGCAGAAGATCACCAACAGTTTTTCAATGCAGCCAGAAATTCCCGCACCCGGAGGCATCCTTAGACTGTGTTCATCCTACTATGTTTTTGATCTATCTGTGTCAACCTCCGTTTTAAGCTTGTTAAAAAAATTCATTTTGGTCATCTACAGTTTCATAATAATCTTTGTTTGTGCTATTCAAATGTAACTATTTTGCGTTATTACCTTTTACATTCGGAACACTTTTTACGGTGCGTTTACCACTAATGTCATCGTATGTCGACAGAATATTTGGGTGTGGTTGAACAGTCGCAAGCCACTTGTATTTTACATGATCAGTTTTTATAAATATGTCCTTCCATTCCACTTCAATGAGAGGACTGGAATCAGTTATCCATCTTCTTTCAAGGTAATATTTTGTATTTTTCACTTTTATTTGTCCTTTGCCTAGATCGATCGTATCGATGTTGTCATAGAGAACAAATGCCCTTGCAGTCTCATAATTTCCTGCCATATCAAAGCAAAAAAGATGCACAGCATATATTCCTGGCTTTGTCACTTCTACTTTGCTCTGAAATAATAATTGCATCAAAAAGGAAAAGGGTGATATATAAACTCATCATAGATACCAGGATTAAATTTTGTATTAAAGTCAGACGCGCGTTTCGTCTACAAAAGACTCATCAGTGACGCTCGAATCCAAAAAAGTTTAAAAGGCCAAATAAAGAACGAAGTTGAAGAGCAATTAGAACCAAAACTCCTAAAAGTTTAGCCAAATATAGCTAAGGTAATCTATTCCTGATATCATATAAATGTGCGAAACTAATTAACCAGTACAAGTTACATATTTGGGGCTAAATTTTAAAGACCGAAATTCTTTGTTTAGCGTCTACATTTAAAATGGATTGAAACTTTTCATTATCAAAATTAATTCCCTAAAACGTAGTACTTGTTTAAACATATGTTATTTCGATAGTATATGCGTCTAAATAAGTGTAGTTAATGTAGATATATGTCTAACTTCTATAACTTCTATATCATCTTGTCTCTGGAGAAAATTATCTCATTGGCAATTATACCACATGTTATTTCTATATAAGTATCCGGTAGCGGGTCATTGGATTTTTGTGTACATGAATATTTGCAATTATTTCAGTAAAGAAGCTAACGTATGATAGATAAGATGGGGGTTCTATTTGGGATTCGGTTAGCAGTAATGATCTTATGATATCCTTCACGGACATGAATAATGGCAATTTGAATTTATTTGCACATGCAAGTAGGTGTTTTGTAAACTTCATTTTCTAAATGTGAGATAAGTAGTTTCAAAACCGATTTATCGAAAAACTATTTAAATTTCTTAATTTTTCAGCTCTCGAAAGATCAACTGAGATTGTGATGCTATATATCTTCAAACAACACAATTCGTTTAATTCAAAATGCCTTATTTTTCATGAAATATATAAATACTCTGTATCATTGACATACTAGGATGTAGAATACTGTAATATAATGATATATAGTCATAGTGTTATGGTATGTCTTCTTGTAATCAACATTCATTTTTCCCATATGATTTCATTTGAATTTATTTTTAAGAAGATTATTGACTTAAATTATATTGATACTGAGGAGTCGAAAACTACAGGAGCAACCATCTTGAATCTAACGATTAGTCTTCAAATTCGTATCCTATTATGTTTTGTTTATTTTTGCAAATATCACATCAATATGAAACATGGAATGACAAATTCAGCCATGTGATCAAATCAAAATTTAGATTTACTATGAACGTTTTATATTATCATACGACATACCGATCGACCTTTAATGCTTTTTACATGCATGACTGGTGCCGTATTTTCTCTTAATTCAAGTCCAGCAGTTTCCAATTCAAATACTTCAATTTCGTAGTAATCTACTCCAGAAAGATCATCTGACCAATTGTTCCAATGCACATCGATAACACGCTGCAAATGTCAATTAGTTGTGTTGGATAATTACATTAACTCAAATTATCTAAAATTGTGACACAAGAAGAATATTTTATTTTTAATCAAATTGATTTTATGCAAAGGATGAATTTTGTTTAAAAAAAACATTTCAAACATTATCTTCAGCTGTTATATTCAAGTAATGGTGATTTCATAGCTTGCCTCGATCCTTATTATATAATTGCCTTCATATTTTAATCCTTCGTATTCAACATGTTAAAATCAAAAGAATTTCTTTAAGAGAAAATGTTTTAGTTGAAATTGTTAAGCGACAGTATCAACGAGAAAATTGCAATTATCTAAGTGAAAATGGTTAAATTGGTCATTTCAGGGGGACAAATTACAATTGCGGATGTGTTCACATTTTACCATAATGTTACCCTGCATATGAAGTTTTGCAAACAGGATATGGCATCATCAAGATGGCTGCTGTTGCCATGGAAATTGATAAAATGTGAAAAACAAATGCAAATTCTAAATCTTTCATTATAAGACCTAGCTGGATGAAACTTTATGGTAATGTTCCTTTGTATGTCTAGATGTTGTGACAATATTAGGAAATTCCAAAATGGCCGCCATTGTCATGGAAACAGGGCGAAAGTTTAACATTGGCCCTATGGGAAAACACATTGAAGATGCATTTCCTGCAAAAATATAAGATCAAACCTTCTACAACTTTATGGATATCTAACATGGCATGTCCAAAAGTGGCACTAGTCTTTGGAATTTTGGAAATGGACCCGTTACCATGGAAATAGCAAAAATTTCAAAAATTTCAAAATGCTCCAAAATTATGGAAACTTTACAAGAATGTTAATAGACATCTGTAGATGAGCTCTTTGACTTTGGAATTTTCAAAAATGGCTGCCGCTCACCTGGCAATGGGGGAAGGGTGCCATCCGCTATTGCTTGCAATGGCAATTCTAGTTGTTTTTGCTTTTTAACGTCTCTATCTTTCTCTTATAGTGTTCCGGATGATAGAGAGAAAAAGAAATACACGATAAACAATCGTCAATCAAGGACAACAATTTATATAAGGAATTAACTGACATTTGGCAATTATGACTTATTTGCGGATTCGGTCTTGTTGAACTTTTTAGCCCTCTAAATTTCTATTTACCAATAGTTAAAGTTTCAAGATAAAAAGCAAGAGCAAAAATGCAGATGCAGATTTTACATTGCTGTGCTGATATATGAAGTAATTGTTTTTAGTCTTTAGCGGCGTCCAAAAATCTTCACTCTGTGGTTTAAGTTATTGAAA
The DNA here is from genome assembly GCA_037788925.1 of Mytilus galloprovincialis. Classification (NCBI taxonomy): domain Eukaryota; kingdom Metazoa; phylum Mollusca; class Bivalvia; order Mytilida; family Mytilidae; genus Mytilus; species Mytilus galloprovincialis. Next base: position 42,575,523 of record CM075342.1, on the reverse strand, counting down.
GTTTTTTGAAATTTTAATTACTTTCTTAAACTATCCTGGATTTCAACCATACTTGGACAGAAGAGATGATTATCATCATATTAAGATAGTATCCAGAAGACATTTTGTAAAAAAAAATCTTGTTTATCCGTATTTTACTTATAAATGGACTGAGCTTTTTTGCCAGTTAACATCACATTCACTCTGTGAATAAAGTTTAAAAAAAAAATAATAACTTTCTTAAACATTCCCTGATTTGTGCCAAACTTGGACAGAAGCTTGAATGTTTTTGATCAAAATCTAGAATGAAATTTTGTAAAGGTGTATTTCTTGTTTTTCCGTATATTACTTATAAATGGACATAGTATTTTCTTCAAGTTAACATTACACATGTTTCATACAGTCTGCAGTTAAAGTTTAAAAAAGCGAGACATATTCATTCCGTCGTCGTCGGAAATCTGTAACTCTATTACGTGCATTCCCCTATCACACTGAACACAAAGAGAAAACCAAAAGAATGCGAGACACTGGATTCCGCGGAAACCTTTCGATTTTTTTTAATATTGTAGGTTTTTTTTACACTTTTTAGGCGTTTATATAATTTATTTACTACTCATAACGATCGATCTAGCACCTTCGAGAAAAATAGTTGACTAATATCTAAACGTTTTATATGATATATATATATATTTCACTTAAGAATTGTAGAATGATATGCTCATATAGATATTTGTGTTATTTTTTTTAAAGATTGAATTGTGAATCAATGTATGCAGCATTCAGTTATTCCAAACATGATTTTAATGCGTTCCAACAGTAAAGTATTATATATTTTTGATATGGGAAATATCATTTCCGGAAAGGTTTTTCGGATTGAAAAATGTGAATTATATGATAATCAGGCGCTTTAAGAATTCAGTTAGCAATATACTGTGTCAATCTATGATGGATTTGATTGGCCTCTTGTTTTTATATATTATTCCTAGTTTTACCTGACAGTGTACTTTTGAAACAAGAGTGCACACCCTGAAATGTCTCGCCTTCTATACTAATCATTGATAATATGTTGATAGTCCTAAGTATAAAGCTAAGCTTTAATACAACTGTCACATAAACTTAACATTAACCAAGTCCAAGATAACTAAACAAAGACCAATGAACCTTGAAAATGAGGTCAAGGTCAGATGAACCATGCCAGGCAGACATGTACAGCTAACAATGCTTCTATACAAAATATATAGTTGACCTATTACTTATAGTTTAAGAAAAATAGACCAAAACACAAAAACTTAACACTGTGCAATGAACCGTGAAAATGAGGTCACGGTCAAATAAAACCTGCGCGACTGACATAAAGATCATAAAATATTTCCATACACCAAATATAGATGACCTATGGCATATAGTATTAGATAAAAAGACCAAAACTCAAAAACTTAACTTCGACCACTAAACCATGAAAATGAGGTCAAGGTCACATGACATCTGCCCGCTAGATAGGTACACCTTACAATCATTCCATACAACAAATATAGTAGACCTATTGCATATAGTATGAGAAAAACAGACCAAAACACAAAAATTTAACTATAACCACTGAACCATGAAAATGAGGTCAAGGTCAGATGACACCTGCCAGTTGGACATGTACACCTTACAGTCCTTCCATACACCGAATATACTAGCCCTATTGCTTGTAGTATCTGAGATATGGACTTGACCACCAAAACTTAACCTTGTTCACTGATCCATGAAATGAGGTCGAGGTCAAGTGAAAACTGTCTGACAGACATGAGGACCTTTCAAGGTACGCACATATCAAATATAGTTATCCTATTACTTATAATAAGAGAGAATTCAACATTACAAAAAATCTGAACTTTTTTTTCAAGTGGTCACTGAACCATGAAAATGAGGTCAAGGACATTGGACATGTGACTGACGGAAACTTCGTAACATGAGGCATCTATATACAAAGTATGAAGCATCGAGGTCTTCCACCTTCTAAAATATAAAGCTTTTAAGAAGTTAGCTAACACCGCCGCCGCCGCCGCCGCCGTAGCCGCCGCCGCCGGATCACTATCCCTATGTCGAGCTTTCTGCAACAAAAGTTGCAGGCTCGACAAAAAATGGGGTGTATTTTACAACTCAACAAAAACAAAATTTTGTTAATATTATACTTGCTATGAGGTCAGTATTAAAGGATAAAATTATACTAACAGATTTTGATGTATCAGGTACATAGAGAGGTAGAGAATCACAAAACGATTTAATGCAATAATAGTATGGTAGCTCTGTATCCCAGTGAATCTTGTAAGATTCGACCGTTTTTATTCCCTTCAAATTAACCGACAGCGTAGGCCACTTCTTAACAATTTTGTAACGGTGTCTGTCATCTCTGTTCTCGTATACATAATATCCTCCATTTTCAAGCTCAACTAATATTGTTAACCTATAAATTGAATATCACAAGAACTTAAATATAAAGTTTATTTTAAAAATGTGATAAGGAAAGAATGGTTATTTCAATTGTATGCATATATTGTATCATTATGTAACAATTCATAGTATGCCACTATTCTGAAAACCATTTTAAATCTTATTTTATATAATTACGTTGCCCTTTGACATGTTGACCTCACTGTTTTAAGTGACAGTGATCTTAACCATTGACCTTTTAAACAAAAATTATTTATGCTTCTTCCATTTTTCTCAACCTATCACCTGTATAAGTATTTCAATCCACAAGTGAAAACTGATTAACCATGCGGAAACCTTTTTTTTGTAACAGTTAGCTTGACATTATCCTATTGACCAAAAATCAAATACATTCTTTTTCTTCGCTACATTATCCATCTGTATATATATCCTTCTTTCAAATAATGCATGGAATACTTAAGTTATTAGTTTTTGATGGGGTTAGTATATTTTTCATTTTAGTTTTCTTTTCTGCTTTTTTTAACTTGATTGTTTTTCATGATTAAAATGAAAAATAGATACAGATGGAATGTAGAGAAGAAGAAGAATCTTTTCGATTCTTTTGGTCAATAGGTCAATGAAAAGGTCACTGTTTCAAAAGAGAGAATTGGTTTCCGCATGGTATTGTCAGTTTGCACAATTCGTCATTGTTTGTTTTAATCTGCCACGACATTGCCAGTTTCTCTCGACCTACGAAAATTCGTAGGCACATTGGAACCATCCGCTTATTGTGATCATCAGCACCCCTTCCCTTTTCTTTCCACATAGTCTTTCTTTTTTAAAATATGAGGAAATCGTTTGTTTAGATATAACGAATATTAAATATGATGTCGAGTACATCAGCAGCAGTGTTGGCCTGGTACAAGTTAAACCTGTGCATCTAGTTTCTGTACGTCGAACACGTGTTTCCGGATTCAGCTTCCTGAAAGACTGTATGTAATTCATGCTAAGTAATTATACGTATATTTTTGGTCCTCAATGCTCTTCAACTTTATACTTGTTTTGGCTTTCGAACTTTTTTTATCTAAGCGTCCTGATTAGTCTTGCGTAGACAAAACGCGTGTCTGACGTATTAAATTATAAACCTGGTACCTTTTAATAGCTATTATTTGTGTGTTTCTCTGTCCTATATGTTCTCTCATTTATTTGTAGTGTAGTCCTGTTATGTCATGTTGTCATTTGAACTATATTCAACATTAACAAAAAAGCGGGAGGTTTGACTAGCCACAAAACCAGGTTCAACCCACTATTTTTTTCTTAAAATATCATGTACCAAGTGAGGAAAATAGCCATTTTTATATAATTATAGTTCGTTTCTGTGTGTATTACTTTTTAGTGTTGTGTTTCTGTTGTGTCTTAAGTTCTCCTCTACTATTTGATCTGTTTCCCTCAGTTTTAGTTTGTAACCCGGATTTTTTTTTTCTCAATCGATTTATGAATTTCGAACAGCGGTATACTACTGTTGCCTTTATTTACTCCTGGTAAAAAAATTGAAAAAAAAACATAATGTATTTCCTTGATGACATAAAAAACCATCTGAGATACAAAATTCAGAATCAAAATATTTTAATCATGTTTCATGTTATATATTTTTTTTAAATTCTAAATAGAGCCACACCTTATCTTCGATCGATTTTCAATTTTCACTAGCTACAAAAAATTAAAATGAAACATATAGTTATATTTCGACAGAATTAGTTCAGAACTACAAATCGAAAACTATTCAACCATAATTGTAGTCTTTGAGCAAAACTGTAGTCTTTGAGCAAAACTGTAGTCTTTGAGAAAAACTATATAGCCTTGGATACAACAGTATAGATTACTTTGTAAATATTTGTAGTGTACTTACTCATCATTATGTCTAAACTGGTCTGCAAATTTTAATCTTTTTTGACAGCGAAACTCTGACTTGACTGGGAAAGGCGAAGTTAGTGTCATATTAATTTGGCAATTTTCATTGAAAATGGATACAGTTGCAACATGGTCTGAAATAAATGTATATTGTCAATTAAGCAATTATGTAAATCGTCTTGTCAAGGAACATTCGTTGATATAGCAAGTCAAAATTAAAACTGGTACATGGTATAATAATGTCAGTTTGATGTCATCTCCATATCAATTTTGGAGACAAAAATGTAATCCTATCAAATTAAACTTTCAAATAAAGATGATATAAAAAAAAATCTATTATACTGTTTTGTATATCGATATTGATTTGAATATTTCAAATTAAAACTTTTAAAAAATCTATTACTGTGGTTAGAAAATAATTCTTTCTAACCAGTATTTAAAATAAGCAAATTATGCAAGTAAACTACGTTTTATGTAGAAGATAAAAAAAAATTACCTCTGATTAACATAGCTTTCATCCCGCCTGAAATAATACCATACTTAAATTCGGTAACATAATGTGTCAGAATTTTGCCATTTATGGTATCAGTGTGTTCACCAAACTTTGGTATATTTCCTGTTGCATTGTAAATTGCTCCTAGAGAAAATTCCATTGTATTCAATTGTCTATTATTGGTCCATTTCTTTGGAACGTTCCGTGGGCTATTCACATTTTCTGGAGATGACACCGTAGTGTTTTCTGCATCCGTGAAGATCACTTGGGCATGGAGTACATCGATTGCTTTTGTTACTGCAAAATACATGTAAAACATAATTAGCTTTGTTGTATGGCACATATCATGATCCGAGATCTTATTCACACCACCTTTACCCAAGATTTGATTGTTGATATCATACCGGTAGATGTAGTAATGAAGTTTCGATGAATATTTGGCATTGTTATTACGAGCGCTATAAATGTTTATATTTTACTTACTTTCAATACAGTGGCTTGATGGACTACCGAAACCTTCAGTACAAACACATGTATCTGCATACTCGTCCGAACAATAACCAGGAAAACATCTGGTACTGTCTGGTCTCCAGGAACAAGTCTCTGTATATGATTTAAATGCATTAAGTTTTTCTGTGTATAATAATCAAACCATTCTTAAATTGATATCAACGATATTGAAAGAATTATTCCTTCAAGAAGGACTTTTCATTCGTATTGCACATTTCAATGTTATTTTTTTCTCTTATACAAGGGTGCAGTAAATCGAAAAGATTTGATTAACATCATTGATGTGTATGAGCTCATTCAGACTAGGGGGAGCTAGACTGTTTATCATTTTAAATGTATCTGTTGCGTAGTCGTTCACATGCGTTTAATTGTAAGAGAATGGTTCTGAGCTACACCAAGAAATGTATCGTTAATCATTGAATATAAATCGCAGAGTTCTCTTCTGATTTTTTCCCTATTTTATTTTCATTTAATTCACGTAAATGCAAAGAAATGGACAAAACGTAAATCTTATCCAGTTTAAAGATCGGGCTGAAGTACGTCCATTATTCATAGTTCATTATTCATTATTCAATAATGAATAATGAAATAGTTCATTATTCACTATTCAATATTGAAAAATGAATAATGAATAATGAAATGGTTTATGTTTCATTATTCAAATTGAAGCGGTGAATAGCGAAAAAAATATAAAAAAATTTGACCGTGACACTATAGCTATATTTTGATTCGCAATGACCATAAGAGGGTTTACGGACGACCTAAATGCCACAATATGCATAAAAATGAGGAAATATAAAAAAGAAGATGTGGTATTATTGTCAATGAGACAAAGATCCACAAAAGACCAAAATGACACAGACATCAACAACTATAGCTCACCGTACAGCCTACAACAATGAGCAAAGCCCATTTCGCATAGTCAGCTATAAAAGGCCCCAATAAGACAATGTAAAACAATTTAAACAAGACAACTAACGGCCTTATTTATTTTAGAAAATGAACGAAAAACAAATATGTAACACATAGACAAACGACACACTCTAAATTACAGACTCCTGACTTGGGACAGACACATACATAAATAATTCGACGGGGTTAAACATGTTAGCCAATTTTGAATAATAAAATGGATATTTTGAATAATGGAATGGACTGCTGCGACCCTTTAGGCCCTAATTATAGATAAACCTTATATCTCAATCGAAAGCAAATAACGAGAGGAACAAAATGTATATAGTCAACATGTTCCGCAACGCATATTAGAGGACTAAAATGTCGAAATACGCGTAAAAATTACGAAATAGCCAATTTTGAATAATGAAATGGATATTTTGAATAATGGAATGGACTGCTGCGACCCTTTAGGCCCTAATTATAGATAAACCTTATATCTCAATCGAAAGCTAATTACGAGAGGAACAAAATGTATATAGTCAACATGTTCCTCAACGCATATTAGAGGACTTAAATGTCGAAATACGTGTGAAAGTTAAGAAATAGCCAATTTTGAATAATGAAATAGATATTTTGAATAATGGAATGGACTGCTGCGACCCTTTAACCCCTAATTATAGATAAACCTGATACCTCATTCGAAAGCTTATTACGAGAGGAACAACATGTATCTACTCAACATGTTCCGCAACACATATTAGAGGACTTAAATGTCGAAATACGCGTGAAAATTAAGAAAAAGCCAATTTTGAATAATGAAATGGATATTTTGAATAATGGAATGGACTGCTGCGACCTTTTAACCCTTGATTGTAGATAAACCTTATACCTCACTTGAAAGCTTATTCCGGGAGGAACAAAATGTATATAGTCAACATGTCCCGCAACGCATATTAGAGGACTTAAATGTCGAAATACGCGTGAAAGTTAAGAAATAGCCAATTTTGAATAATGAAATAGATATTTTGAATAATGGAATGAACTGCTGCGACCCTTTAGCCCCTAATTATAGATAAACTTTCTACCTCTTTCCAAAGCTTATAACCAGCGTAACAAAATGTATATAGTCAACATGTTCCGCAACGCATATTAGAGGACTGTAAAAATGTTGAAATACGCGTGAAAATTAAGCAATAGCCAATTTTGAATAATGAAATGGATATTTTGAATAATGGAATGGACTGCTGCGACCCTTTAGCCCCTAATTATAGATAAACTTTATACCTCATTCGAAAGCTTATAACGAGAGGAACAACATGTATAAAGTCAACATGTTCCGCAACGCATATTAGACGACTTAAATGTCGAAATACGCGTGAAAATTAAGAAATAGCCAATTTTGAATAATGAAATGGATATTTTGAATAATGGAATGGACTGCCGCGACCTTTTAGCCCCTTATTATAGATAAACTTTATACCTCATTCGAAAGCTTATAACAAGAGGAACAAAATGTATATAGTCAACATGTTACGCAACGCATATTACAGGACTAAAATGTCGAAATACGCGTGAAAGTTAAGAAATAGCCAATTTTGAATAATGAAATGGATATTTTGAATAATGGAATGGACTGCTGCGACCCTTTCACCCTAATTAAAGATAAACTTTATACCTCATTCGAAAGCTTATAACGAGCGTAACAAAATGTATACAGTCATCATGTTCCTCAACGCATATTAGAGGACTTAAATGTCGAAATACGCGTGAAAATTAAGAAATAGCCAATTTTGAAAATGAAATGGATATTTTGAATAATGGAATGGACTGCTGCGACCCTTAAGCCCCTAATTATAGATAAACCTTATACCTCATTCGAAAGCTTATAACAAGAGGAACAAAATGTATATAGTCAACATGTTCCGCAACGCATATTAGAGGACTTAAATGTCGAAATATGCGTGAAAATTAAGAAATAGCCAATTTTGAAAAATGAAATGGATATTTTGAATAATGGAATGGACTGTTGCGACCCTTAAGCCTCTAATTATAGATAAACCTTATACCTCATTCTAAAGTTTATTACGAGAGAAACAAAATGTATACAGTCAACAAGTTCCGCAACGCATATAAGAGAAATAACGAACGACCTAAATATCAAAATACGCTTGAACAATAAGAAATAGCTTATGTTGAATAATAGAATGGACTTCTGCAACCCTACAGTCCCTTATCAAGGCAAAATTTATACACCAAATAAAAGCTTATTGATAGAGAAATAGACTGAGTATAAAAGATATGTGTTGCAATGACCATTAGAGGGGTTACGGGGGACGTAAATGCCAAAATACGCGTGAAAAATAAGAAACAGTCTATTTTTAATAATATATGGATATTTTTAATAATGGAATGGACTGCTGGGACCCATCAGCCTTTAATTACAGACCTACATTTTACCTCAGTCGGAAGCTTATAAAAAGAGGAACAAATGGTATATAGTCAATTTATTCTGCGCAGTAACAAGGGATTAAAAATCGAAATACGCTTGAACATTTTAAGGGGAAATTTCTGCTTGGACAGCACCTAAAAATCCGAAAATCTTGCACGCTCGTTGACGAGGTTAAGAGGCAAAACGTTGTTGGTTGGGCTTGAAGAGAAAAAGTGGGGGTTGGGGTCGTGGGAAAATGTAATTTTATGGAAAAAAGAAAATACACCAAAACAAATCCACAGATAGAATAAACACAATGGATTGTAAGATTACAAATATGTCTGATCAGAGAGTTAATGGCGCAAGAGGTAGAAATTTTGGAAAATACTGATGAGGAAACCCTCAAATGGCGAGAAATAGGTCAGGACTCACCCTGGACTGTCAAAGACATTTAAATATTGACATGAAGTGTTGGTTCGCAAAAGTTATAACCTTGTGCTGGAAAGAGAAAAATATCCGCACTTAGGGATGTGAAAGACTTAACAAGCAGCTGACCACCGTCTGGACAAAGAGAGACACCGATGGAGCTGTGCAAATCGTGAGCTATGAGATGAAAAACTAGAGGCTCTCAAGAGCCTGTATCGCTCACCAGATTCTACTTAGGTTTTTGAAATATAATAAACAAATATAAAAATTGGCTAAAACTAACAACACAACCTCATAAGGAAAGGAACATTCAGGCTATATTTGATTCATTCAATTCAGTGGTTCTCTAAAAGAAGACTTGTGTATGCATTTCACATAGGGTCCTATGTTAAACTAATTCCCCCCACTGGCGGCCGTCTTGGATGATGGATCGGCTACAAAGTAACAACACTCGGTCAGCACCTCATAAGGAACATTCATGCCATGTTTGGTTTCATTCCATTCAGTAATTCTATAAAAGAAGTAATTTGTATGCATTTCCCAAAGGGTCCTATGTGACACTAAGTCCCCCTCTGGCAGCCATCTTGGATGATGGATCGGCTACAAAGTAACAACACTTGGTCAGCACCTCTTTAGGAACATTTATGCCATGTTTGGTTTCATTCCATTCAGTGGTTCTATAAAAGAAGTCATTTGTATGCATTTCCCATAGGGTCCTACGTTAAACTAAGTCCCCCGCTGGTGGCCATCTTGGATGATTGATTGGCTACAAAGTAACAACACTTGGTCAGCACCTCATAAGGAAAATGTGTGCCATGTTTGGTTTCATTCCATTCAGTGGTTCTCTAAAAGAAGTCATTTGTATGCATCTCCCATAGGGTCCTATGTTAAACCAAGTCCCCACTTGCGGCCATCTTGGGTGATGGATCGGCTACAAAGTAACAACACTTGGTCAGCACCTCATAAGGAACATTCATGCCATGTTTGGTTTCATTTCATTCAGTGGTTCTCTAAAAGAAGTCATTTGTATGCATTTCCCATAGGATCCTATGTTAAACTAAGTCCCCCTCTGGCAGCCATCTTGGATGATGGATCGACTACAAAGTAACAACACTTGGTCAGCACCTCTTTAGGAACATTTATGCCATGTTTGGTGGTTTCATTCCATTCAGTGGTTCTCTAAAAGAAGTCATTTGTATGCATTTCCCATAGGATCCTATGTTAAACTAAGTCCCCCTCTGACAGCCATCTTGGATGATGGATCGGCTACAAAGTAACAACACTTGGTCAGCACCTCTTTAGGAACATTCATGCCATGTTTGGTTTCAGTCCATTTAGAGGTTCTCTAAAAGAAGTCATTTGTATGCATTTCCCATAGGGTCCTATGTTAAACTAAGTCCCCCGCTGGCGGCCATCTTAGATACTGGATCGGCTACAAAGTAAAAACACTTGGTCAGCACCTCATAAGGAGTGCCTTGTTTGGTTTCTGTCCATTCAGTGGTTCTCTAAAAGAAGTCATTTGTATGCATTTCCCATAGGGTCCTATGTGTTACGGCCAGAAATCGCCTTTAAATTGTAGCCAACAAAAGACACAAATCAATAGTAAAATTTTACAATATTTATTATACAAAAGTTTACAAGAAGTATTACACAAATATTACTGTCAACTTAACTGTCAAAATATGAGTCCAATCTGTATCCGGAAATCTTTCGGAATCCAATCTGAATATTACGTTAACTATACTAAGGTCACAATCCAGTATGATGTTGTTTGTAGAATAAAAGTGTCAATCCAAATGCTGTGAATACTAATGTCTATCGATGTCCAAGTCTAAGTTTAATTCTCATTATGAGAGTTTAACTTTAGTGTCTGTATATATATATAGTTGTCACGGAAATCTCTAGAACATTCTATAAATGGAAAGTTCTAGAGAAGTATAACGGAAGTTTCTGGAAAAATGTAGAAGTTCAAATTACGCATCTTTTATAAGGATCATTCTAGAATCGTCAAATAGAAAGTTCCAATCATTCCATAACTATCAGTGATTGTTCCAGTGAATTCTAAACTGCACAGTTATAGGATTATTTGGTAAACAACTATCAGGCCATACAACACAAATTAGGCCAACATAAATAAATACAATAATTACAATATCATAACATATGTTAAACCAAGTCCCCCACTGGCGGCCATCTTGGATGATGGATCGGCTACAGAGTAACAACACTTGGTCATCACATCATAAGGAACATTCATGCCATGTTTGGTTTCATTCCATTCAGTGGTTCTCTAAAAGAAGTCATTTGTATGCATTTCCCATAGGATCCTATGTTAAACTAAGTCCCCCTCTGGCAGCCATCTTGAATGATGGATCGGCTACAAAGTAACAACACTTGGTCAGCACCTCTTTAGGAACATTTATGCCATGTTTGGTTTCATTCCATTCAGTGGTTCTCTAAAAGAAGTCATTTGTATGCTTTTCCCATAGGGTCCTATGTTAAACCAAGTCCCCCGCTGGCGCCCATCTTGGATGATGGATCAGCTACAAAGTAACAACACTTGGTCAGCACCTCATAAGGAACATTCATGCCATGTTTGGTTTCAGTCCATTCAGTGGTTCTCTAAAAGAAGTCATTTGTATGCATTTCCCATAGGGTCCTATGTTAAACTAAGTCCCCCGCTGGCGGCCATCTTGGATGATGGATCAGCTACAAAGTAACAACACTTGGTCAGCACCTCATAAGGAACATTCATGCCATGTTTGGTTTCATTCCATTCAGTCGTTCTCTAAAAGAAGTCATTTGTATGCATTTCCCATAGGGTCCTATGTTAAACTAAGTCCCCCGCTGGCGGCCATCTTGGATGATGGATCGGCTACAAAGTAACAACACTTGGTCAGAACCTCATAAGGAACATTCATGCCATGTTTCGTTTTATTCCATTTAGTGGTTCTCTAGAAGAAGTTCAAAATGTAAAAAGTTAACGACGACGACGGACGACGGACGCCAAATGGTGAGAAAAGTTCACTCAGGTGAGCTAAAAACAGACGCACAGGGTATGACTACTACGACTTTTATATTTTTAATAAAAATGGTATGATTGGAAGTGTGAGAATATGTTGTTTAGGCCTGAAAATGGGGTTCAAACCATATGCATTGAATTGGGGATGGTAGGAAAAACCTAAAAGGAGCATTTTGACAGATCCTCGCTGAAACTTAACATGGGTTGCTGCATCTGATCTTTAAGGTCGTAGTAGTTTTTGAGTCAAACTCGGCATCACCGATCTGTTCATCATCAGCTAAAGCAGATCTGACACATTGTTCAACCAAGGACTTTTGGGACTGGGCCAATCGCAAAGTATCGTGGTGTTTCTTTTTCTTTTTGGTTACATGCCTAGAAAATAGTGTGAGATCCATTACGGTGATAGCATTCAAGCAAGATAGAAATCCCAGAGAAAGGGTGGCTTTAACTCCTGTGCCTGTCAAAGCTGAACCCAGGGTACTGCTGGTTAACACCAAACTACCCACAGAACAAGCACACAGTGTTACAGATACAGCTTTGTCCAGACGTACATAGGCGTTAAATGTAGTTTGATACCTTCAATTTCTGTATCGAGTTGATTCTACACACATTCGACTATAGTCGCCGGTACCCAGAATCTAAATCGTTCATCTATTTTATAGGAGGATACCGAGGAGGGGAATGTTTTTGAAGAGGCTGTTAGCATCCAAATGTAAGATCAGACCAGCTCCGTCGTGGAATTGCTGACCACGCTTCAAGTAAAGTCCAGTCCCATAGGTAATCCGGGCGTTTGAGGATTTGAGGTAGAGACCGTTGACACTGGGATTCACTGCGCAAACGCATCCACCACGCTACAGGTACAATCCAGACCTTAAGGCCTTGTTGACGGCCTCACCACCCAAACCGCTCAAGGCTCCAACACCCAAGGCTGGTAGAATGGTCTTTTGCTATCATGGGGAGTGCCCTTATTTCCAGCCCTGCCAACATGGGTAGATATCCACCTACTTGTTGCGTTTACCTTCATTTGGATGGTACTCAGCTTCCGATTCATACCACCAGTACCTTTTTGGGAGAGGCTTGGTAATCTTTTGAACCTTTAGAGAGGTGAGCCAGCTTTGCATGGGACAAACGAATGCATACTGGGCAGTCCGTTGTAGAAGAAAAGAGGGACGAAAGATACCAAAGGGACAGTCAAACTCATAAATCTAAAACAAACTTATAAAGCCATGGCTAAAAATGAAAAAGACAAACAGAAAAACAATAGTACACATGACACAACATAGAAAACTAAAGAATAAACAACACGAACCCCACCAAAAACTAGGAGTGATCTCAGGTGCTCCGGAAGGGTAAGCAGATCCTGCTCCACATGCAGCACCCGTCGTGTTGCTTATGTGATAACAAATCCGGTAAATAGTCTAATTCGGTAGGTCAAATTCATGAAAGGGAAGGGGATTATAGTTACGACGTAAGGAACATATCCGATATCATTTGTGAAACGGTTATTCCATAACGGTCAACCAACTCGTGATGGCGTCCGTAAAATTTACGAAGGGATGATTTCAACTTCCCCATTTGGAACTCTTGAATTAATAGCTTCCTTGTGAGCAGTAACCCTCTATCAAGAAAATCATGATAGGAAATGCAAGCACGGGAATATCGTATCAATTGGGAGATATATACCCCGTATGCAGGTGGTGCTGGAATGTTGCTACTTAAAAATGGAAAGTTCACAATTGGAAAGCTGAAATCATCTCTTTTGTCGTAAAGTTTTGTCTTCAACCGACCCTCATTGTCAATTTCTAGATGTAAGTCAAGATATGGAGCCGACTTAACTGTATCTGTAGTATCCTTTATCTCCAATTCCATGGGATAGATGCGTTCCACATAGTCACCAAATTTTGAATTGTTTAGTGAAAGAACGTCATCTATATAGCGGAAAGTAGAGTTAAAGGATATTGCTAACTTCTTATCTTTCTTCCTAAGAAGTTCCTGCATGTAGTCAGCCTCATAATAATAAAGAAACAAGTCATCAAGTAGAGGGGCAGAGTTTGTTCCCATTGGGATGCCGACAGTCTGTTGAAAAACTTGTCCTCCGAACGTAACAAATATGTTGTCAATCAAGAAATCAAGCATCTTGATAATATTGGTTTCAGAGAATTTTTTGTTTGAATCAGAGTGATTCTTTACAAAGGAGGATTTATCCCTCCCTATGACAAGATACTTGTATCTACGTTGGCCATTCTTTTTTATGAAGCAAAGTAATACCAACTCTTTTAATTTGTCTTTTAGTTTTGAATGTGGAATACTTGTGTAAAGAGTAGAAAAGTCAAATGTTTTAATACTGTTACAAGATGAAAGAGAGTTTGATTGTATGTACTCTAAAAGATGTTTGGAATTTTTAAGTATCCACATCTGATTCACGCCACCTCTAGAATAGGCAGTTTCACAATAACTTTGAAGCCCGTATTTGACTGCTGATAAAATAGATGTTAATAATTTAGAAAGGAGTTTTGTGGAGCACTTGGAAGACCCAGCAATATACCGTTGTTTGTGAGGACACTTATGTAGTTTAGGTATCCAATACAGTGATGGAAGATCCAGTTCTTCATCTTTGGTTGAAATACCAAAGGAAAAAAGAACAGACCTATGATTATCCAGGATGTCCTCTTTGGCAAGTGTCGTAGGGGTATATGTTGAGTTTAAAAGTGAATTGTCTATACCTAATTCGTTTATCAAGCATTTAATGTAATGACTTTTACAGACAAAAACGATGTTATTTGGGGCTTTGTCTACGGGGACAACAACATATTTATCATGGAGGTCGGATAGGTGTTTAGCAACATTTGGGTCTTTGAAGATTGACCTAGCATGGGCATTGATGGAACCATTCAGTTTCTTAATTCTGATTCGTGATAAGTCATTTATTCATACCTCTCGATCGATTTGCCTACCGTCTTAGTTGTTGAGATATGTTTGCATGCGATTGCTGGTTTGCAAGATCACTGGTAAGTATACTAGTTTCTTGGGGGTTTGAATGATTTTTATACCAGGACCGTCTGCGGGAAAAAAAGCTGTAGATGGAAGAATGCTGTAATACCATTTACATAACTTATATGGTTGATATAGTACGGCGGCTTTGTGAAAAATTGGGCACATCCTGCTACAAACATGAAATTTGGCACAGACCTTACTGAACTATTTCTCTTTTATTTCAGATAGTGAGGCATTTGAAAAAAATGTCTCATTTCCGGTAGAATTCAAAATGGCGGACATCATACTTTAATTAGCCCAATACCGAAGGCTAGTATGTGAATAGACGTTATGAACATGCTACTATCATGAAATTTGGTACTCACCTTTGTTATGTACTCCTTTGGATATATGATATAGATTAGACGTCTTCAAAAAACCTACTTCCCGTAAAAGCCGACATGGTGGACATTGTACTAAAATAAGCTTACTTTTAGGGAGGGTAATTGAAATATATTTTAAACTATTGCTACTATCAATATATTGAGCAGAAACCTTTCTTTGCTGCTTGTCATGGATACAATGTATAAGACATATTTCCTTAAAACCCTACTTCCGGATATATCCAATATGGCGGACATAGAAAAATTGTATTTCATTTTAATTTTTAACTTTTTTCCCAATGTAAAGAAAATGTTTTTTTAGCTGGTCACTAAATTTTTGGCTTTAAGTCATCCTCAAAACCACTAATTTTATTCAGTTTTATATTTTTAAATACAAAGTTAACACTTCCGGGGAAAAAACAATATGGCTTAAATTACAAAGATGAGTACTCACTCCATATCTTCGATAAAGAGTTTTGAATAGATTGATTAAAACAGAATAAAATCACTAAAGTTCTTAAACATCTTAAAAATTACTATTTTATAGCCGCAAATACATGTTTATTCACAATCGGAGAGTTTATATTCCAAATTTACAAAGATCGTGGTATTTTTCTTACATCTATAATGTACAAGCTCCTGATCAGATGAAGAGGCCTCACAAAGAGTTGTCCAAAAGGGTTTCGCATGGATCATATTTTCCCTTCGCCATTCATAAGCGTCTTGACTAGTTAGCATAGAAACAAATACAAAGTTTGTTACTCATTCGCACCCGCCATGGTATAATGCACGTTTTATACTTGGTGGAAAAGACTAGACCAAGTCGTGGGAGTAGCCTCCCTAAGTATTTCCTATTCCACAAAACATATGTTTTCTTGCTTCGTTAACCCCATCTAATAGGTTTGTTCGATCTTACAACGAAACCACGGATCGTTCTATCAACGACATTGTTAAATCCATATCTGAAGACGTTGGGTATCAATCATCATTTTAAATGAGAGAGTCACATCTTCAAAAATAATCCATGTCCAAAACTGTAACAAAAGGTCATGGATAGATATTTATCTGAGGCTTTTCTCACTTCCAAATTCAAGCCAAAGTTCGTCTGCCCCTATTTCACTGAATAGCGAGACATCAATGACAGCAACATCAGTATCAACTGTTCGAGCCATGACTCAGTTGAAGTCTGTGTTTCACTGCATCAGACACATGCATCTTGATTCAAGTGTCAGCCTCTTCGTGTGAACATGGTGCTAAGCTTGAAACATCATCATGTGGTGGATAACACAAAACATCATGAGTAAGTGTTGCTACAACTACCTTTTCCTCAAAATCGTTTGAGCAATCTGTTGCGAATAAAAATTTAAAAGTTCTTACTTATTGTCGTCATCTTTCAGAACACTTTGCCAATTTTGAGGATTTTGTTTGAACTCTGGGTTCGTCTGTGTATTCCCCTTTCCCTAAATGTAGCTCTTGCTTCTTATAAAAATGCTCCTGATATTATATCTTATCTACCTCGTGATGTATTTCAAGTTAATCACCATTTAGAGGCTGCGATTGAATCATGTTGCATGTGTCTAATGTGATGAAACACGAACTTGCACGAGTCATGATTCGAATAGTCGTTACTGATGATGCTGTCATTACTGTTTCGCTATTCCGTGACAGGGGTAGACGAACTATGGGTTGTGGTTTGGAGGGCAAAAAGCTTTTGATAAATATACTAGTATATCAATGACCTTTCAAATGCACCTGGCAATGAGTGATTACAAACACTTATTGTGATCCATGTCTTTACCGGTTGTGATATAGTTTTCTGATTGCTTGAAAAGAAAAAAAATGTGGGCTACATTGATGGAAATTTGAAGATGTGAATTTAAGGTAAAGAATGATGATTGATCAGCATAAATCAACGAGGTTTAACTGTAAGATCACACAAACATATCAGATGAGGTTAACATGGTTAACGATTCAAGAAACTAACTATTTACGCAAAAGGGAAGACTAATTGAGGGTATCTCAATTTGGTCTAGACTTTTCCAGCATGTAAAACGTGCAATATACTAAGGCAGATGTTTAGAGGGGACGAGCTTGGAATCGGCTATTATGCACCCCAGTTCAGGCGCTAATGGATGGCGAAGGGACAAAGAGGATCACTTATTAATAACTCTTTCTAAGGCCTCATCATTTTGGCAGAAGCTTGTACTTTGTGGATGTATTGGGGAATGCGGTTCAATGCAAAAGATTCTACATCCTAAGCATCAGAAACAAAAGCCATACAATCTACAGTTTAAGTGGACACATACTTCAACAAGTCAAGCATGACCCGTTCCTAGTCCTAAATATTTTGGAAGACCTCAAATGGACCACCCACATATTAAACATTTCGCTCGTCAGATCAACGATGGAATATGGGACCCATACACGGTAACAAACACAAATAAGCTAGAAAGGATACAACGGCAAGCGGCAAGATTCATCACCATCTATTACAAGTCAAGAGAGGACGGTTGTGTCTCCAATATGATTGCCAAACTGGAACTACAAAACCTCTTTACAATTGCAAGACTAACAAGCTAGAAGTTGATGTTTATGTACAAAGTGGTTCAGGGGCTGATTCCCGTTATTGAACCAGACGAATTTCTACAAAAAAGCACGTCCTAAGAGAAACATAACTGCCAAGAAGTTCGAAGATTACCACGCAACAAATATTGTGGAAAACAAGTTAGAATCACTCTAAGTGTTTTGAAATTCCACTAAGCAAAACACAACAATACTCAAACTCACTCTTTGGAAAGACAGTGATCGCGTCGAATCAGCTACACAACACTGTAGACTAAGTGTGCGCATGAAGCGTAGAGAGCGTCAAATCTGCTCGTAATGCTCGTCAATATATCTGCGCGCTCTCTCAAACCGTTATATTAAATCCAGAATTGGTATCGACAATGTATTCATTTTTTATGGAAATATTCTTTATAAAGCACAAAGGTGTCAGTATTCAACTCAGAAACAAACAAAACCCTTGAATAGACTTATTAAGAAGGGATATAGTTACGATACTGTTGTCAGGTCATTAAAGATTGCATATTTTTGCGTTAATATTGATTTACTTATAGGGTCTTTGCATCGGAACTAAACACATTTATAAAAAAACAGTTGTTGGCATGACACGGGTTATGTTCTTCTCATTTATGTTATGATGGTATGATACTAAACTCATAACGGGAAGGATTGTGCCTGATGTACATATTATGAAATCATAATCTTTCAGTCAGTTTAATTGAAGACTGGAGCTGGCATGTCAGTTAACTGCTAGTAGTCGGTTGTTATTTATGTATTATTGTCATTTTGTTCATTTTCTTTGGTTACATCTTCTGATATCAGACTCGAATTTCTCTTGAACTGAATTTAAATGTGCGTATTGTTATGCGTTTACTTTTCTACATTAGCTCGAGGTATAGGTGGAGGGTTGGGATCTCACAAACATGTTAAACCCAGCCGCATTTTTGCGCCTGTCCCAAGGCAGGAGCCTCTGGCCTTTGTTAGGCTTGTATTATTTTAATTTTAGTTTCTTGTGTACACTTTGGAAATTAGTATGGCGTTCATTATCACTGAACTAGTACTAGTTTAGGGGCCAGCTGAAGGACGCCTCCGGGTGCGGGAATTTCTCGCTACACTGGAGACTTGTCGGTGACCTTCTGCTGTTAGTTTTTCGGTCGGTTTGTTGTCTCTTTGACACATTCTCCATTTCCATTCTCAATTTTATATACAGATACAAATACAGAGGATGTCGAGGTCGTTGTTAATGTGAAAAATCGGGTCTCCTCTGCACTGCTTTGTTTTCATGTGGTGGTGACAATGAATGAATATGTTTTTTTTAGCCAAAAGGTAGTAATTTGATTTATTTTAGTGTTTTAGTAATTTTATTTTGTTTTAATCAATCTATCTAAAACTTTAAATCAAAGATGTGGTTTGGGGACTCATTTCTTAAATCTACGCCATGTTTTTTTTTTTACCGGAAGTGTTATTTAAAAATTTAGATCAGAATAAGTTAGTGATGAACTAGAAAATAAAGTTTAATGACAAGCAACAAAAGCGTTTTCTTTTTATTTTGAAAAAAAATGAATGTTGAAATAGAAAATAGATATTTCTATGTCCACAATTTCGGATATTACCGGAAGTAATGTTTTTAAAGAGATATGTCTTATACATTGTATCCACGAGAGATACAAAAGAAAGGTTTGCTGCACAATGTAATGATAGTAGCAATACATTAAAACACATTTTATCTACCCTCCCTAATAATAAGCTTATTCTAGTAGTATGTGCGCCATGTTGGACTATACCAGAAGTAGGGTTTTTGAAGACAATTAATCTCTATCATATAGCCAAAGGTAGTAGATAACAAAGGTTGGTACTTAATATTATGTTAGTAGCATGATAATAATACCTTTTCACATATTAGCCTTCGATATAGGGCGGATTTAAGTATGATAACCGCAATTTTGGATTTTACCGGAAGTGAGACATTTTTTGCAGATGTCTCCGTTTCTGAAATGAAAGAGTAATAGTTGAGGAAGGTCTATGTCAAATGTCATGCTTGTAGCAGGATGTGTACAAATCGTCTAAAATATACGTGTAGCCTCCGCACTAATATCACTATTCCCAAGAATGCTGTTGATTCTGATGATATTTACAATGAGCTCCCCGTCATGTATAGCCGTTTGTGATCAAACCGAACGTGTAAATCTGCCATTTGAATCCCAAGACGGTGTTGATGCTATTTACAACGTTGATAGAGTCTGGCGAGAGTCGTCGTTGCTCTCAGGGTGAAACTCGCATTGAAGTCTACCGCCGGGTAGCGTTCTGCGATGAGAGTGACGTAGATAGTTCGCAACTGGCAGTGGTCGAACACGATTGCATTTTGAGTCTGATCGTAATACGATGATGTATCCCGGTTTTTCCCGACCGCTCTTGGCAGACAAACGCCAGTGGAACTGTAAGTTTGGGGTAACATTTGTAGAATCACACTTTCATATTCGGAAACCACAATCGATCTTACTCTTTCTCTGGATGGTCTTGTACAACCGCAGCTTTGTTTTCATTAGAAGGGAGGAAGGACATGAGGAACAAACCAAGAGATCTTACTCAGGTTGATTTTCGCCACGTCCCCAGGTTGATTTTCGCCACGTCCACAGGTTGATTTTCGCCACGTCGTTGACGGCAGTAGCAGGATGGCATTATCGTCCGAGTCGCGTACGAGTGACAATTCGTGCTTGATCCATGCACAATCTTGTTGTAATCGTCTGCAAAGCCGAAAATGTGTCTCGGATGTATGGTGAATGAAAACGATCCTTTGTTTGCGGGCTTGTTGATAATATACCCATGACCTGCTGCAAACCCTGTGTTTTCGGCCTCGGCTTCGGTAGATGGTTCTTTGTACCACAGCTAGTTGAATCCTTGGAATTTGGAGAAATTGTTGGGATAAATCAACATTCCCAGCATGATGATGGCAACGACTGGGATGTTCGATCAGCTAGCTTGAGAGCTTGCATTAATTGTAACTGATGGTCTTAAAATAAAATTAACGGGACCAAATTTCTTGCACCAGATGCGCATTTCGACAATACATGTCTCTTCAGTGATGCTCGTGGCCAAAATATTTGAAATCCGAGATACATGATCCCGTTAAGAATGAGAGGCACTAGATCTGCATAAGCAGATGCACTACCGTCGTTATTGTACAGTCACCCCTCTACCAAGAGATAATTTTCAGCGGGATGGAGGAACAAGTCTTGGGTTTCGATGTTGATTCGGATCTCACCTGGATTATTCAGGTTGGCACCAGTTTGAGGTTCGTATTCGTGAACCTGATATTCTTGGAGACTTTCGTCGAAGACCAACCCTTCGGTGGTTATAAGGATGTTGGACATTATGTATTTATTTAAAGCGCTACACGAAGTCGTGGATGGTACCATTGCCAGAACCGGAGATCAGGTTGTTCAACTTGGTTTGCTGCGGTTTGCTGCGTTGAACACTGGACTGTTGAGTGGACATTCTGCGGTTTCGGGGGCGGGTAACTTTATCAACCACGTAGTCGACGGCTTTGGGGCCCCTTTTGCAACACCTTTAAAGGCTGCATTGGTGTTTGCACTCACGGCCTTACTTCCTGTGGTTTTGGTGGCCGATGAAGTAAACATGTGTGCAGCCAAACTGGCGATTATTTCAAACAGTCCTCTACCACCGTATGCGTACTTTCAGGCGTAACCTTTCTTGATTTGCAACCTTTACTTATAGGATGCTATGATGAAGCGCCATATATTCTTCGATGCTGATATGTCTACCCTTTTTCATAGCATGGAAAATCGATACAATTTTGTTACGCACACCATTATTTCCTGCTCGGTAAGCTGCAGCACACAGTTCCAAGCGATCGAGAAGTTGCTTGAAGTGAAAAAAAAGCACGGTTTGCAGCTCAATGCCAAACTTATACTTCTGGTAGATGTGGGACACGATTCCCTTCCACATGTACTTCTTATTCGCCTTCGGGGTTCTTGCAAGGATGGAATTTCCTTTATACATAGTACCGGAACTTTTAAGGATCTCTGTATAGTCGTCAGGGTCGTCGAGCTCGAACGATTATGGTTTCTTTTTTACCATGACTTCCCAGAAGGCCAAGGGTTCCTTTGTACTTCACTCTATCCATAAAAACATTATCGCCGTCAAAAGTAACTAGTGAGCTTCCGATGAAGATACCAACGTCGGCATACTGAGCTGCAAATGCTGCTGTGCTCGAGCTCCGAGGACGGTGTCTGTATGTCGTGTAATGAGTAGTGGGTCGGCAAACTCTGGCGGTGGTGAAGGGATGGCTGGCTGGCACTGTTGCAGGAAGGTCTCCCATATTTTCGATGATCTGTGAAGCTGCCTCTCGCTGAGCCTCAACCACAGGCTTGGACACCTTTTAAAGGTCCCAGCTAAATTCAGTCTTGTCGAGACGATGCTGCATATAACTGGCTTGATCCTCCGTTTGGTGTCTTGCAACTTACGTCATTTATCTAATAGATCGAATGCTGTTGCACGACCCTAAGCGTTTGTGTGAACGCCCTAATTTATGAGTTGCACATGAAGGTATTACACAGCTGATACGGATCCCTTTTCTTCGATAGATTCACGTGTCATGGGTATGTGCACTGATGGCCTCAAATCGTCTTGGCAGGGCATTGGGATTGAGAAAATTTCTCCACCTTACCATAATGGTGGAGGTCCTTGCGTTGAAATCACCTCCACCGCTTTAGATCAGGTGAAGAATCACGCAACCGTATTTTCAACATATGCTCCTCATATCGACTGGAATCCATTCAAAATTGCATTTGCAGGGCCATTCGAACTGTGTCCAGATATTCTTTATACCTAAAGAAATATTCGAGCTGATCCATTCTTTATCTTATACCGCATAGCACTCATTTAGGTTGCATCGATATTTTCCATTTTCCTTGGACCAGCAATGCTTACACAGAGCGTCAAACTGTTTCTTGGTGAGATCGTTGCAGTGATTGCGTCGGATGTTGTCGATTTTCTCAGCGTTCTGCTGGAAGATGCAGGAGAAGTAGGCATTCTCCCGGATCGACTGTGAAGTAGTTCTGGCACAGGTAGAAACAATCGTCGTTGTCTTCACACGTGTTCTATTTTCTCAACATCTTAGAACACCATGAGGTTTACCATGAGGTTCTTTCGGCTGGGATCAAGTTCTCGGGGGTCTAGTACATCACTTCCTTGCTCGAAGAAAAAAGTGTCGATACTCGGGTGTCGTGGTGGTAGTAAGGTGTTGACCACATCGATCAACGAGAAGGGTGACTTGCCCTGCACTGTAGGAGGTCTCGGATATCTTCTTTGGGGAAGCTTTATTCCAGAGCTTGCTCCAACAGCTGGTAGATAGGTTGGTGAATGGATTATCCGAAGACGAACAATTGGTTGTAGTCGGAGCCATCCATCGCACAAGAATATGTTGTTTAGCTGCGTCGTCTTACCACAGTCCGACTTCCCAATGATCGACCATCTTATCGATCATTGAAGTAGGAGGTAGTTATTGCTCCTCGTGTTGGCGTTGGCACTCTATGAAATATACTTAATGTTCATTTATTAAAATAGAATAGCGATGATTTTCTGTGTGAAAGTCGTAGGAAGACGGACACAGGTAACACCAGCGAGGTAATGACCAGCAACGGGCGACGGTGAAAGGTTGGCAACTGCAAGGTGTGCGATGCCAAGATGTCTCAGTTTGTTGCTACAACCTGTACATGGTTCATGAACAATCTAATCAACCGATTACCCATGGAAATGCATCTACCCGGACACAACTTCACCAGGCCAGGGACTTAACTTAGAAAGCGACAACTTCCCGACGACACCCTGAAGGCTTGGTCAAAACCCATTAATCAAGTTGACGAGGCAGCATATCACCACGATCCTTGTTATGCCCAGTACAATGATTCTTCCGCACACAACTCCATCGTTCACGAAGCTATGCTGCAATGTAGCCTCGCTTAACACTTTGACTGCAGCATCGTCGGACCCATCATCAGTACCAAAGTTGGATTCGTTCTGGGTGTTAAAAAAAAATGTTCGCTGGACCGATGAGCTAGGTGAAGGGTTCACAAACCAGTTCGACGCTAGTTTCATAAACGCTGTGTAGCGGTGGGTGGTGTGGATGAGACCTGGGCGGGCAACCTTTTTGATATGAGTGACTTTTCCAGGGACAAGGGAAATGAATTTATCCTGAGCATTATCGATGTATTTTCCAAATATGGCTGGATTATACCACTCATGAAAACAAAGGGGTGACGGTGCGGAATGCATTCCAAGCGGTGTGCCCAAGAAGCTATCGACAGACAAAGGCAAAAATTGTACAACAAACACGTAAATCAGCTGCTTCAAAAGCAAGGTATCGATATCTACTCCAGCGGGAATGAAGAGAATTCGAGTATTGCCAAACGTTCGAAACTTTTCAGCCAACTCCACACGCACCTATATCGATGTCCTGGACGATCTTGTTCGCCAGTTCAATACCAACAAACACCGCTATCAAGATGGCCCCTGTTGCCGTAAGTCATAAGGAGCATGAAAAACAATTTGTATTGGAACCTTTCCCTCCCATTCAACCACCGCGAATTTCCGAAGAAGAAAGGTACTTTCGAGAAGGGATACACCCCCGCTGGACCGAGGAAGTATTCACCATTTCCCTAGTTTTGTCATATGTCCAATTGGCCGTCTACGATCTTTTTATCCATCTCCTCAAGGGTTTCAACAAAGTCCGTGGCCGCGGTGAAAATCTAGTTTCCCGAGTGAAAGTATCCCTCGTTCTCATCATCCGCCTTACCTGTTGGATTAATATTTACAAAGGTACATACAGTGCATGATCACATTGTTTTGCCCCTTAAAACTAACTTTAAACGCCCAATCGTCTTTAACTTCCATCCGTGACATCAGAGAGACCCCAAGGGAGGTATGCACGTCCATGCCAATAAGCGGGATCATATTCCAGGTAGTAAATAAATCTTTAAACGTTTTTTTCGGCGAATGTACCTCAATTTTATCCGCAATGTATTTCCTATCTTCTAAAATCTTTTCCTGTACCTTCGATCAGCCTGCTACCCCCTTTCAACCCCAGTTGTTTTGCCTGGGTGACAATCTCCTCGTGTAGGGTTTGGGACGACGATGAATTTTAAGATTTGTCTTCGTTTCTATCAACTCTCTACCAACTGTCATTTCCTCAACCGGGATTACCCTCGAAGGTGGTTCATTTTGGCTATATTTGACGTTTCCAACTACTAACTCCATGTTCACTATTGGATCAATGTCTTTATCATAACAAAAACATCAATTTAGGTCACCCCAAAACCACCATTCCCAATTTACTGTTTTTAGACCCAGTTTTCGGGCCTACAGAACATATATATTCGAACACTTTCGATCCTACAATCCTTATAAAAAATAAGAAAGTCGAGAAACGTACGCGGTGCGTCATGATTTTTCATCCCATAGCTCACAATTTGCACATCTCCATCGGTTCTCTCTTTGCCAAGACGGTAGTCAGTTGCTTATTTTATCTCTCACATCCCCATGTGCGAATAGTTTCCGCTTTCCAGCACAAGGTTATAATTTTTGCAGGCCTTTACTTCGTGTCGAAGTCTTTAATGTCTTTGACAATCAAGGTTGAGTCCTGCCCTACTTTTCGCAATTTCATAATTTCCTCATCATTGCAGCGCTGTTCTCGATTGGCCTTAAAAGCGGCCAGTTTTTTTTCAGAATTTCTACCTCTTGCGCCGTATTCTATCTCTGACCAGACATATTTGTAATCTTCAAGTCCATTGTGTTTATTATATCTGTGAATTTCTATTTGTGTGTGTGTGTGTTTATCTCATCCACGAAGAAAACGTTTACCTCGACTCCAACCTAAAAATGTGTGTGTGGCAGAACTCTCATAATCATGCTACTGTTCATCTCTTTATAAGCCTTCAATTGAGCTATAAGGTATATCTGTAATAAGGGGTCAACGGGTCACAACAGTCCATTATGTAAGACAAGTGTTCTGTAATTCAAAATATGCATTTCATTGTTCAAAATTGGCTATTTTTTATTTTCATGCGTATTTTGGCATTTAGGTCCTCCGTAACCCCTCTAATGATCATTGCGGCACTTATCATTTATACCCAAGTTATTCCTCAATACGCTTTAATTTGGTGTATAAAATTTGCCTTTGTTAGGTACTGAAGGGCTGCAGAAGTCCTTTCTATTAATCAAAATAAGCTATTTCTTAATGTTCAAGCGTATTTCGATATTTAGGTCGTTCGTTACTTCTCTAATATGCGTTTTGGAACTTGTTGACTATAAACATTTTGTTCCCCTCGAAATAAGCTTTCGAATTAGATATAAAATTTATCTATAATTAGGGGCTAAAGGGTCGCAGCAGTCCATTCCATTATTCAAAATATCCATTTCATTATTCAAAATTGGCTATTTCTTAACTTTCACGCGTATTTCGACATTTCAGTCCTCTAATATGCGTTGCGGAACATGTTGACTATATACAGTTTGTTCCACTCGTAATAAGCTTTCGAATGAGGTATAAGGTTCATCTATAATTAGGGGGTAAAAGGTCGCAGCAGTCCATTCCAATATTCAAAATATTCATTTCATTATTCAAAATTGGCTATTTCTTAACTTTCAAGCATATTTCGACATTTAAGTCCTCTAATATGCGTTGCAGAACATGTTGATTATATACATGTTGTTCCTCTTGTTATAAGCTTTCGAATGAGGTATAAGGTTAATCTACAATTAGGGGCTAAAGGGTCCTAGCAGTCCATTCCATTATTCAAAATATCCATTTCATTATTCAAAATTGGCTATTAACAGTCTCCGGGACAAGTTTGCAATTCCGCTGAGTGCAAAAGTTGTCACCTTAATTTTTGGAGTTAAGTCAAAACAAAGTTGATAACTTGGTTGGTATTGGTTCCCTGATATTTGTCCTAAAATTTTTTGGATCTAGCACCACTGTTGAAAAAGTTATGCCCCTTTTTTCAACAATTTCCTCAGAGGAAAAGTACTTTTCCTCAAGGGAAATCAAATTTCCCTGAAGGAAAAAGATTTTTCCTCAAGGGAAATTGTTTTTTCCTCAAGGGAAAAAGATTTCCCTTAGGGAATTTGCTGCATAATTATTTCCTTTGAGGAAATTCTATTTCCTTTGAGGAAATTCTATTTCCTTTGAGGAAATTCTATTTCCTTAGAGGAAATTCTTTTTCCTTTGAGGAAATTTGCAGCTTCAAATTTTCCTTGGAGGAAATACTTTTTCCTGTGAGGAAATTTGTAGCTTCAAATTTTCCTTGGAGGAAATACTTTTTCCTGTGAGGAAATTTTTGACAAACACTTTTCCTTGGAGGAAAATTCAAGACAACAAATTTCCTCTAAGGAAATCATTGATCTTCAAATTTCCTCTAGGGAAATTTCTGAACATCAAATTTCCCTTAAGGAAATGTTTTTCCTCTATGGAAATTTCATAACAGTACAAACAGTATTAATATATTTTCTCCTAGACTGAATTATTGATACAAAAGATAATTAAAACTTTAATACTGTAATACAAATTTTCATGGTGAGTATTAAACATACAAAAACAAAAGGCTGACTGTTTAGCATGTTTAAGACAATACAATAATAAGCAAAATGCTATGAATATCATACCATTTGTGATGTTATTAATATTGTGCTCATATTTGCATATTAAATAAAATAAACACTTTTCATGTCAAATTAACTTGTCTTCTGTTTCAGCTGCTGTGTATTCGACCCCCTACATAACAGTTCAGTGCATAAATAATTCAATCCACAAGACATCTTCCTTCAATTGGTTGAATAAATTTTGGCAACGTATGTTCTTCAAACATCTTCTTTGTATATTTGATATGATGGAGCCATGTACATGAATTGATAAAGCAGGTGTTTATTTCGACAACAAACATGACAAAGATACTATTTTTTTCTTAATTTCTCCATAATCCATCAGTTAATATGAATGTAGGTTGTTACATTTTACACAATTGTGTTCTTTGATAGTACTCCATTTTGTTTATAGCAATTTTGTAGGATTTTTTCTATTTCTTTTTCCAGAAAAACACACAGTTGAGTTCATTTCACATTAATAATCCAATTAGCACATTATGTAGAAAAGTATTAACAATTAAGTTTCCTCTTCAGTATAGACCTGCAGGACCTGTTGATGATCATAAAAACCAAGATATCTGACCTATAAATACACAAAATAAAAAAAAAATGTTATAAATGGAGAAAAAAACAGCAATATAAATAAGCTTATTTTATCATGTTTTAATGAACATTTTGAGAAACTTTCATTTGATATTCTTACTTGTCATGCTTATGAGTTCTCTTATTTCAGTGCTTTGTGTCCAAGATTTAATATTCGTTGTTTAGTGCCTTGCAGTGATATTTAAAGTTGAGCCACTTGCAATAGTTGTTTAACTTATAGAATGTTCATATGTTGTGTTAATATTTGAACCACTGTCCTATATTATGGTCAGGTTGAGTGCTCACAGACATGAGGCCTAAATTAATATATTGTTTGTTTCCCTAATCCCTATTCTGACAAGCCAGGTGTGGGTAGGTAGGTAGGTAAATAATTTTATTTTTCCCAAAAGCCTGAATATTATCATATGATCCGGCAAGCCTGAAAATCAGAAATGAATAAAATAATATTTGGCTTAGTTTTGACAATAAAATTTTATGAGTAGGGCCATTTTTGCAGGGTCGGTCAGGATTGGAGAAACAAACAATATTTTATATTAGGCATGATTTTTTTTTATTAATTGTTATTGACTTTGAACATGTTGAACTAAATTGGATTGTTTAAATCTTTATATGTTGAGATCTTTAATGGATGACCTATAAAGGAAGTGTTTTCTCATTATTGAAGGCAGGCCCATGATTGGCCTTTAATTTCTTGCATCCGCTTCATTGAACTCTGGTGGATAAGTCACTCATTTACCATACCACATTTTCTTATTTTTATATGAGTCATCATTCAAAGGCAATTTCTTTTATTACTGTAATTCAGAAATTATCGAAACTTTTCAGTAATGCGAATAATGTGACTGGGTGAGTATCGCAAAAATAAGAAATCATATTTTGATAACAGAAACATATATATAAATATATATCATGAAACTATATAGATCTTTATGCAGATTTTTTTTGTAATCACAATAAGTTGTCCCTTCCCTGAAAAATCTGAATTTACAGTATATAGAAGTGGTCTTACCATTTAGGCCTTGTTGTATTCTGTTTATCTTGTTTTGCGCTCATTTCTATTGTAACTGTTTATATTTTTCATCATTTTTCTATATTTCTTGTCCTATAAAACATAAAAAGGGTAAAAACTATTATAAAACATCAGTTTGTGTTTTTCTTTATACTCAGTTATATTTAAAAAGAATGGAATATTTGTGCTATTTCATTTCACAAACTTTTTGCCAGTCATGACTTTCAAAGACTTTCACCCTGGTCAATAGTTTAAAAAACAAACATTCCCATACTTTTTCTTTGTGTTCGTACTAATTTTTCATTTGACAACAAAGACATGATTCAACTATTCTTCTAAAATTTGTTTCGCTTGACTACGTTAAACTCTGAAATATTGTTAACAGTATAATCTGTATGTGTCTCACTTGTCAAAATTTCAAATTAATATATAAATCAGATAAAAATGCTATGCATGGCTCAGCTTGATACAAACGTACAGGTTGAACCCAGAACAGTTGGGGCAAGTATGGACACAACATTCAAGCTCAATACAACTCTGAATTTTAAATTTGGATTGTGATTCAATAGTTGATGCAGCATAGGTTTCTGACACAGAATGAATGCGGTCCAAGTACTTAAAAATTTTAAATTGACAATTAACCTCTAAAATGGT
This sequence comes from Mytilus galloprovincialis, assembly GCA_037788925.1. Lineage (NCBI taxonomy): Eukaryota > Metazoa > Mollusca > Bivalvia > Mytilida > Mytilidae > Mytilus > Mytilus galloprovincialis. Next base: position 42,545,598 of record CM075342.1, on the reverse strand, counting down.
CTAATATTCAAAATCTCAATACATGGTTAGATGCAGCATATCAACATGATCAAAGAACCCCAATAATTCATTTTTTGGTGAAATCAAATAAAGTTAAATTTTGGACCTTTTAGAACTCAATGTGGACCAATTTGATAATGGGTCAAAATATCAAAAATCTTAATGAATGGTTAGATTCAGCATATCAAAGAGCCCCATATAATCAATTTTTGTTGAAATCAAACAAAGTAAAATTTTGGACCCCGATTTGGATCAACTTGAATTTGGGCCCATAATAAAAAAATCTAAGTAAATATTCAGATTCAGCATATTAATCTGAACACCAAGGATTTAAATATTGTTAAAATCAAAATAAGTTTAATTTTGGACCCTTTGGACCTTAAGGTAGACCAATTTAAACAGGACCAAAAAACTAGGAATCTAAATACACAGTTAGATTTGGCATATCAAAGAACTCCAATAATTCAATTTTCTATAAAATCAAACAAAGTTTAATATTGGCCCCTATTGGCCCCTAATTCATGTAATTCCTAAACTCTGAACAAAACTCTGGTCACAAACCTTGTGTTTGAATTTCATAGATTTCTATTACTTGTACTAAAGTTATTAAGCGAAAACTAAATGTCCTGGGACAACGACGACTACATGATAAAATTGAGAATGGAAAAAGGGAATGTGTCAAAGAGACAACAACCTGACCATAGATTTGAGGGTTGGAATCCTTTTCTTTTACCGAGCAATGCATTTGAATGGGAGATATAGTTGGAACCCCTCTTTGCTCTTGGTTGGGACCCCCCTTTTAAAATGGCTGGATCCGCCCCTGAGAAGCATTATAGAAAAATCTATAAGCTTTAACATGTTTAACTCAAAATAAGGATAATTTTATTTTTAAAGGGCAGGCACAGATCCAGAGGGGGGTTCAAGGGATTGGAACCCCCCTTTTTTTGGATAATCAATGCATTTGAATAGGGACATGTAATTGGACCCCCCCCCCCCCCTTTCCCCTTTTGTCCTGGGTTAGAATCCCACCCCCACCCCTTTTTAAAATGACTGGATCCGCCCCTTAAGGGTCTATAATTAAGTTTGACAACATCAGACGACATACTACTTTATCAAAAAAAAAATGCCACATTTCATCCAATTTAATTTCATCCCTTACTTGCTACATGTATTTCATCCATAATATTTAAAGAAATAAATTTGGGAGGAGTATGATTTTAATTCATTTGTAATTTGCAAGTTATTAACTATCCAAACTAGAGACCTAATAGAGTAGATATACTTGACTAATTTAAATCAAACTTGGGGTGACTGGGAACAAAGATTTAAGGGAATAGATGACAGTTTACCTACAATGACCTAGTTTCATAGCAATAGCATACATTAATAAAGACTACATGGTCATTCTTATGTTTAAACGTGGTTTAAACTTTGGGTGTTCATTTTTTAATGTTTAACATGTTTAAAGCTAACAATTTCAACTACATACATGTATCAAGATTTGATCCTACATTATTTAAATATTGAAAAAAATAGCTTTTTAAATTTGGATCTATATATAATTGTGAATGTCACATGGATGTATTTTAATGTAAAGCATCTGAAAAATCATTAGCCGTCTCATATTTATTTCAGTTCTTCAAAAGGCAAATTTATATGAGCTTATGCTGAAAATAGAGATTTCTTATTAAGGAGAAATCCCTGCCCCCCTTTTTGTGTGAAAAATTTTGTTGATTATATAGGGAATCACAGAAACATGACTGAGGCAAGCATCCCCCATCTGAACCCCCCCCCCCCCCCATGAATATGTTTTTTTAGCTTGTGTAGGTGTAAGTCAGTAAGGAGGCAACCATTTGATTTGTAGGCCGGGTGAAAAATGTGATTAATCTTGCTTTGTAAACTTGTGCTATAAATAAAAATTACCAATCCATTAAAAAATCCGTGAGCCCAATCTCATCCAGTGAAATAGATTATAGTCTGTTTTCGAAGTTATATGGAAGTAAGTTAGTAGTCCAGATAATTATGACGCAGTGCAAGGCATTTTTTCTAAGGAGAAGTGTAGAATGGGGGAATGGAACCAATAAATTGATCGGATCCGAAATGTTCTTCCCAGTAAAGGAGCACCTATTATTTTGTAGGTAATTATTATTAGTGTCGGTGGTCTCACAAGTAAATCAGAGTGAATATTGCATGCACATTAAAATTAGCAGAGAAGAGACAATTATCAACTTGTGTATTATTCATTTTCTCGCAGTTATTTACGGTAAATCAGCTATATAGACATAGGAAGATGTGGTGTATGTATATATATATATCCGAAAACAGGTGTTCGGTTCTAGTACTATAGTGGCTATAGTATATGACTTTTAAATAACAATTATCAATTATATCTGTATTCTGTGGCGGGTCGAAGGGGATGGAATCCGGGGTTGGCCTCCCCTAGCATTTTGTGAGCAATCATTGCATAAATGATAATCTCGGGAATCCTCTCAAGTTCCTATATACAAGGTGATAGGACGTTCCGTTGGAATAGGTTACCTGTGCATCAGGAAAAGTTTTAAGGCATAGCGTGAAAAGGTAACCTATTCCAACGGAACCGAACGTCCTATCACCTTGTATATAGGAACCTTAAAAATATGTGAATAGGTCGGGAAAAACTCTCTTTTGACACTTAGGTATTGCACTGTTGCATTACACACCAATCAAAACGCAAACAATATGGGAAAAGATAACATTTTAACCTACACAATATATGAATAAGGTATACACTTTTGAAATCTAAATTATATGAAAAGGGTGGGGTAACCGTAGAAAACCAGCGGCAACGACACCCCTTATTAATGGAGACATGTAGTTGGAACCCCCTTTATCATGGCTGGATCCGCCCATGATTTTACATGTAAATCAAGCCCCGGGTATTTGTTGGCATAACGGTAACCACGAAAGGGGGGGGGGGGCTAATTAAAAGCACGAGGAATTATAAATATACAATTCAACAGGGGTAGAGTGCATCGAGGAATGGGAATTAAAATTGTCTCTTCACGATGATCGAAAAAAGTATCTTGCACGTTATTTTCATCATCTTGTCTGAAACACTCTGAATAATGAGCTTCAAGGCGAAAACAAGGCATGTGAAATACTAATAACATACACTTCTTTTTTTATACGTTGTATGGACAAACCCATAAATCCCTCAACAAAAATTGCTTGATTTATGTCATATCAAATAAATTACAGCGCGGAAAGGTAACTTTAATTTAATATCAAAACTAAATTTTTGTTATATTTTTCAATAAATTTATAAATCTTAATTAGGCATGCGTTGCGTGAGTTCCATTTCATGAGACCTACACAGATTTCTATAAAACAAATCAAAAACTATAAATACAGTTTTTCAATTCTTTCCGGCATAGATAAAAAAAAAATATGTATATAATCTATATACGATTTGGTTGAATCATTTCACTTCATTTTAATGATAAATCCTTTAGTTCTTAAATTTTTAATTAAAATGAATTTATCATTTTGATATCTAACGATAAACTTTTTAAATTGAAGTGACATGGTCAGTAACCTAATTAGTTGCATGGCTGATTACCATCTTACAGGTCACTGACCCAGTAATTTTCCATATGACAGTAGCGTGTACCCTCGGGGTTATATCGGGGTGTGTATAACTTATTTTCTGGGGAACATCCTGTCCACGTGTAGTACTTAGCATATATTGCAACAGATGACATTAAACAAATTTTCTTTGTAGCATCGGAGGCAATTTCATGTTCGACCACACAAAATATTTCACAAAAAAGATATGATAAAATCAAAAGAAAAAGATAAAGAAATATTAACAAATAAAGGTGGAATTGAGTAAACGGGGATTCGTGTTTTTATGAGCTTATTTTCAGTGGACAACAACAAATGGAAGTTTTTAACGACCTTGTGTGACCTATAGTTGTTAATGTTTGTGTCATTTTGGTCTTTTGTGGATAGTTGTCTCATTGGTAATCATACCTCATCTTTTTGACTGGCTATATACATGATATAATATATATAGCACTTACACGGTCGGTCCAGTGGACTATATTTCATACTAGATAACTTATACAGTAATTCTTTTTATATATATGAAAATTATTGTCCGATCTGATATACGTACCTATAATGTACAGAATTTTGAACAGCTTCAAATATATGGGGTCCGTAGAAACACCGCAAAGGACCTCCTTAGTGCACTAAGAACAAAAATGTGCACTAAGGACCTACTCCTTTCATAATTTTAAATTATATTTTTTCTAATGTTTTCTCGACACGTGCCTCAAAAAGTTGATTGTCACCTTTAGTATAATCGATAGCAATTCATGTTCGCTCAACCTTGGCCCGTGAATAATCTACTAGTATACTGATTAAACATGTATATGGTATTTCAAATTGTTCTCTATTTTTTTTTTCATTTGTTTGTTTTTGCCGTATTTATTCTGTCTGCTATATTTTTTACTTCTAAATTAATAGCGTATTTTCAACTCTTTTCAGTTTGGGATTTTTCATCCTTTTAATTTTAAAAAGACAAATAATTGTGAACACTTCACGGAAAAGTGAGGATTGATATTTGGTTGCTTAACGTCCAGTTGCCAATACTTCATTCATTTTTCTAATGTTAAGAACTATGCCATTTATCAATATTTCGATTTGAGCGTTACTGATGAGTCTTGTGTAGACGAAACGCGCGTCTGGCGTACTAAATTATAATCCTGGTACTTTTGATAACTATCACAGCAATGTTTTTAAACATGTTTAGGAAAGGAACATATTTCTGATTCGATGTTTATATACAAATGCATTACAAGTATAAATATGTATAGGTTGATGTTTAGTCCCTTCGATGTTTTAGACTGTAAATAAATTATGACCAATTTATTTCTGACATCTTCTTCATTTTTAACTTTTATGGATAGGTGTTTCATTGACAGCCGTACCACATCTCCTTTCGCTTATTTTTGTTGTATATATTTTTTAATTCACTTTCCTTGTCTTTTAAAATATAAAGTAAGTAAGTAAGTAAGTAAATTGTTTATTATAGTGACATGTGTAAATCAGCATAAATTTGTACAAAATATAATTACATATATAATACACCCGGCCCAATGGACCAATAAGTCACCTTTTACTGTTAGTTCAATATAAATGTTCTAATATCACGTGTCAATTGCCAATTTAAATTTAAATACAGATAATTATAGATTAAGAATTAACGATTGTAAAAGTTCATATATTATTCAACTAATGTTTGTGAAAAAGTTTAAGAATGTTAACTAGAGTAAACTGTTTGTTTTCTACGGAAAAGTGACGCTGCTAAGTATTTAGCTATTTTCCTTGGATGGTTCACCATTAGAAATGTTAATTTTCCCTGCTCATCTAGTTGCGTAAAGTCAGGCACCATTAATATCTCGCTAAAAACAGTTTGTCTGATATCATTATAAAATGTGCAGTTTATAAGAAAATGTAGCTCACTTTCAACATTTTGAGAATTACAAAATCGGCATAGTCTGTTTTCTACTGGTTCCCCAAACGTTGTGCACGATGTTCCTACAACACGACGTTACACTAAAAATGCGGCGACAAAAAGGGTTTTTGACTTTGATTAATTTTTGCAAGTTTTAATCGATTTTTTTATATGTTGTTGGTTGATTCTGGTTCTGTTCTTTTTGTGATATCATTTTATCATAAATTACTTCAAGTTGTGGAAATCGATTTAATAATGTCTACCTTTTAAGTTATTTCCCCTAAAAATGCAGTGCTTACTGTCGCAAGTAATGTAGGAAGGAAAAATTGGACGGAAGTACATGTATACGGTTTCCATAAATAATGTGCAAAACTTTTATCATAGTATGTTTAACTTTCATGGTGCATATCATCTGTTATTGTAAAATTTCTATATCTTAATTCAACCCCAATACAAATATATCTGACACTCTGCAAGTAAATCGAAACATTTTTAACCTTGATTAATTTGAATAGAATTGTATTTTTCTTGGCACATAATTTGTCGAAATACACCCCTTTAATTTCTTGAATCTTGGCTTGAGAATTATTTTCCAAGTCTTCTAAAGTTGCTTGCTTAAATTGTTTAACTTCTGATATACATTTTAAACTAAAGTAATCTACTCTTGAATTGTCCGTAAAAACGGCTAATATAATCCCAGGTTTTATTAATTCAATGAAACGGTTTTCGTCGCTGTTTTGGATTTGTCTTTCAATTACCTCAATTTCATGCACAAGTTAATATTGACGAAAAGTTCCGGCTTCGCTAGTACATGTAGTACAGGAATAACTTTCAGTTATAACATGAATAGCAGGACAAATTGCAAGGTAAAACATTCTGTGGACTTACGATCAATAAAAATTGCAAAATTTAACCTGTGTCGAATCTATGTCCCGGTCGGAGTCTATACATGTAGCAACATGCACTATTCTTTTTTTTCGGCAGCCATCAACATCTTTTTCCAAATTTCACCAAACGATTTGTTTTAATTATCATGAACATTTAATTGAAACTTTAGGACATGTAACGTCGGAAATTAGCGTTTTTCGGATTTTTCGACGTTTTTCGACGTTTGGACAAAACGGCTACCGTTTTGTAATGTGTTGAAAAAAATTATTCCTTAAAGACCCAAATATGTAGTTAATAAGAAAAGAATTTTGGCATTTTGTACTCTTCGTGTATCTAACTTTTGTTTTGATCAATTATAAATAACTTATTGAAATATCAGTTAAAAAATACGCGTTAACTGCTTTGAAAAATGAAATATCAACTTGGACAAAATGGCTACCGCTTGAAAAACGACTGTGTAGAGAAGATTTTATAAAATCTGCAATATTTGAACTCACGAACAATGAGGTAAATATTTGTACTTTTGGTAGATGTTGTTATTGTCTTACTCTTTTTATTCGTTTTCCGCTATATCTACTTATAAAATTCACTTTCAGTCATTAAGTTACCGAAAAACGTCGTTGGACATTTTTCTTATTCAAGCTTAATATGCGGACACCGAGTCAAATGAAATTTGGCAAAATAACGGCTTTAACGCCACAAAGAATCGACACATACCGTTGTTCCTGCCAAGTTTCCGGAAGATCAGAGAATAAGAAATATGATCACTATACATAAGAGTCAAAACAGTTTTTCATAAATGTAACGTTGGACATCCGTTTTTTTCACATAGCTTTGTTATTTTAATCCTCAAATATACTAGATATTACTTAGTATATGATCAAGAGCTATAAAAACATAATTTAAAACATATATTGAATTTGTTTTATAGTGGTTCGTGTTTGCTAACATTTTTATTTTGTTTTGCGGAGGAAATTTCAAAGATTGTGTTACAAATCCTAGGGGTTGTAGGAACAGCGTGCGTAACGTTCCAATATATCATCTACCAGTCTCAATTCTGATCGGTAATAATCCGCATCTAAACTGGGCTAGCACAGATCGCTCGTGTTTCGTAAGATTTAGTTTTACATAGTGCTCTAGTTCGAAGTTTGTTTTAAAGTTTAAGTAAGATCGTAGCTTTGGTTTATTTATCAAGGACTCTCTCCATATGTCACTGTAATAAGTTCGTACAATTTGTTCAAAAGATTTTAAATCCACCATTGTTCTACTTTCGTAATAATGTAACATATTAAGTTTAGTGAAAATATCTTTAGTGTCACTACACCAATTGTTTGTGCAACGATCATAATCCATATTGAACACCACTTTCGTTAATCGGTCGTCTTCAAACGATAAAAGCCTATTCCAGTATCGAATAATGTTCACCCAATGCCGAAACTGACTTGGTATCCATCCAGTATCCCCATACAGTGCTAGAATTGGTGCAAATCTGTGAACGCCTAAGTAATATCGAATTGCTCTGTTCTGTACGTTGTCTATTGATTGGAACTTCCTATATATTTATTCCATTATTTTTATTTGATGCCGAAAATAAGAATACGAAGTTATTTGTTAAATGCTATAAATAAACGAAGTAAAACAACCGTTAATAATTATGTATATGAGCATTATTACTATACTATATATAAAAATATTAATTTTCGCGAACCATTTAGGTCACGGAAATTCCAAAATATGGCATCAGTAAGGAGAGTTGTGCAAATAATGTGAATACACAGAACCCCCATCCAAATTATCTTTAGCTAAAAGTATTCATCATTTTCTATTTTATATGTACTAACAACATTCCATTTTTCTATAATTTCGATTAAAATATTCCAAAATCTGAGTTAAAAAAAGTCAAATGCCCAAAATAAACATTGTCTGATTGGTTGAAGTACTGTGGCGTCAATGATAAGCATAGCAAGCCTCGATGTAAAGCACACGCTTCACATGAATAAGGAGAGTTTTACAAATAATGTGAATACACAGATCCTCCATCCTATTTATATTTTGCTGAAAATGTTGCAATGTTCATCATTTCTGTTTTGATTCTGCTAACAACATTCCATTTTTTCTTTAATTCCGATTTATATTTGTGGAACCCGCAATAAAAATAGATGGCCTCAATGATTTAAACGCAACGCAAAAAATTCCGTTGACCCTGAACTCAACGGATCGATAATAGCATCATCACCATCAACAAAATGTTTACCGTTATCTTTGTGAAATTTCAGTTATATAGTTCTTTAATTAGAGAAATTTTGGTAAGTATTACTTATTAATGTTAAGGTTCTACTGATGTGCACCTCTAGACCTTTTTGACGGTCCGTTTTATCCCATTTATCTCAATATTATCTCCGATGACAGTAATGTCAACCCGACCTATTCGTGTCAAAAGTGAAAATCGCATCGATTTATTGAACTAATTTCTTCTTAAACTGTGCATGCATTATTTCTGTATTATATGATAACCAATCACATTCACGTTGCATGTTTGCATGAAAATGGTCATGTATTAGTGAATTGTAAGGGCGATGCAACTTGAGGTCAGTGCGCGATCACGTGACATTATTATTTGTAAACAAATTTAAAACATGCTCCCCGCGTAACACGTGTCTGAATTATCCTTTCAAAGTGTTATGAATCTTTCAATCACTATTTTATGAAATAATTCTAGGTTTGCATATCAGTAGTCAAAGTGAATTAAACGTAGTTCTTAGTTGTGTTTTTTTATATAGAATTAGAAGGTAAATCTACATAAGGGGGTCTCATTGGGGGGGGGGGGGGGGGGGGGGGGGTGTTCTGATCCCAGATCCCACTTACTGTTTTGTCAGATTCCCATATCCCGCTTACACTATGTACATGAGCAATTTTCATTTTTTTGTCATTTCCGGGGTCCTGCAGAACCCCATTTCCCGTTTTCACGACAGACCTCATTTCCCGTTTTCATGACACAATAATTTGACTTTCACGTTTCACGCTTGCGAAAAATTGTCAATATTGGTCACGCTTAGACCCAATGAGAACCACACACTAGTCAGTATTTAACTTCACCCAAAAAGATGACTCAACTTCCCTCTATATTTAAAACCTGCATACTAATTTAAATAGCATTTGCTCCCCTTGAACACTATTTGGCCCCTTCCGTGTCATTTCCCTTTAAATTTGCTGAAAAGTCATACTTTAAGTCCATTTACAGTAACGGCTAATATTTGATTTTACCATCTTAATTTCAATTTTCATATTGAACACATTTGACCATTCAATATGAGTTCCCATGTATTTTTGTCATATATGAAGGAGGTTTTAGGTCATGTTTTCCTAAACACCTTATTGCTATTTGTCTGTCTGGATTGTTAAAACCACAAAATCAAATATTGATGAATATGCAAGTTTTCAACAATCCCGGAACATTAACAAAGATGTGTGTGAGAGGGTGAAAATTACCCTTCTGATGTACTGATATTTTTAGCACCCCAAGTGAGAATCTAACTCAGGACTTTCAGCACTGTAGCCATCGGTCTTAACCACAATTTGATGAACTAATTTCTTCTATATTAACTGTACGTGCATAAATTCTGTATTATTTGATAACCAATCACATTCACGTTGCATGTTTGCATGATAATGGGTTCTGTATGAGTGAACTGTAGTGTATTGCAAAATTAATGCAAATTGTGACGTCAGTGCGCCTTCACGTGACATAATTATTTGTAACCAAACCGGCTTCTCATGTAATGTAACGGTTTATTTCGTCCTCTGTGATATTTTATCCTGAGGATAATTTGTCCCGGTAATTTTTTTCCAGGCATGGTATTTCATTTCACAGGTTGATTTTTCCCAGAGGAGTGAAAATCTATCAGATTTCTGTGTTATGCGGATAGTATGTACGGGTATATATTTGCCGTATTATATTTCACAGAACCGTGTGAAAAAGAGTCCCATTAACTACTATGTAAGTTACTCTCAATCAGTATATACCTGACTATAATTATAAAATGTTTACAAAGGTAAGCAACTGTCTAGGGCCAGGTAAGGGAGGGGCAAAATTAGTATTAGTACTATTTCGCAGAACGATAAACAGATGCATAGACAGACCAAGGGGGTGGGGGAAATTTAGCTTATGACATATATGTAAGAAATCATTGAAGCTTGATGGGAGTGGGCAACCCTCTGGTCCATCAGAGCCCCCACACCTTTTTGAAAAGTTCTGGATCTGCCACTGAAATTTGCAGGTTTTCTTAGTAAAGATACCTTAAAATATCACAAACTGTGTGCTTTCCAGACCATAGTTTACATTTTTTTTCATATTTTGCCGTGTCAAAATGACCTAAATTTAAAGGACAGTATATAGACCCAAAAATGGTATATCACATTCTACACATCAAGATTTTAGCAGGAAAGACTGCCATTGGAGTTTTTAACCATTGTGACTTTTTAATTTGATCTACTCCACTAATTAAAGTCGTTGGAGTAGAATATTTAATGTAGGTTTGTCCACATTTTGGTATATATTAATACATGTTTAGAAATAATGTTGAGCCTGTTCCTAGATGCCTGTTATAGACTTCAATATTTATTGTTTATTGAAAATAAATGGAATCAATTCTTTCAGAAAAGTTTAATTGTATGGAAATGTATCCCCCCTTTTATAAGTTGAAAAGGCTACATAGAGGTCAATATACAGTCTCCAACAGAAAACCAAAAAAGGAAAAATAAAGTGAATTTTGGAGAATTATTAAATGTACATGCATTTGAAATATTTAAGATATATTGTTTCAATTTTTTTAGTTCTAGGTTCCACATAACTACCATTTTAGAAAACGATTTCAATGCTAAGTCTATTAGAGGGATATTTGATTTTCATTGGTTGTAAATATGGAATCTTATTCAGTGGCAAAGGAAATAGACACTGACAAGTCTTAGATAACATTTTATATAGTTTTGAATTTTTCTTCGTCAGTTGACTAAAATTAGATGGAGGTGTGTTCTAATTTCCAACAGAGGAGCAATCAACCTATATCAATATGTGCATGAAGCAAATTGATAGTTGCTAGATACTGAATGATTATATCCACAATAAAGGTTTAACCTGTGCATATATACTTAAAACAAGATAAAAAAAGTCATGTCTTTTTCAGGACTTCTGAATCCAATCATGTAGTATGGAATGTTATTGAGATATGGTTTGGGTGGATGGATGGTCATGAAGGACCTGTAGTACAAAGTATATCACTGGATTTAGCTCTTTGTCTAAGTGTATTATTAAAGTACTTTGCTTTGAGCTCAGTTCATTGTTATGCAATTCATTCTTTGTGAAATTAAGATTTGACAGACAACTCTAATGGACAAGGATTTGTCAAAGTAGTATCATCTCTATGTACAATGTAAGTATTCAGGAGATAAAAGCATTCTATTTTGATTTGAACCATACATTTTATAAAAAAAAGTGGGAACAAATTTACCGGACAATGCTACTCCCACTACTAGCAATATGATGCTAGGTTGTTTTAATACATCTGTATTGCCTGCTGATGACTCGGCCCTGAGTGTAAACGGTCCTTCAATTAGGAGGGAAAAAAATTATAAGGCCTATCCAGTCTAAGGGAGCTACCATTTGATTTTTATGGGGGGAGCTAGGATGAAATTTGAAAAAAAGGCAGGACAGGATTTTGAGTAAAAAAAAAAGGCAGGATGAGTAACTTGGCAAAAAAAAAAAGGCAGGATGACAATTGTTGTAAAAAAGTCAGGATAAGCTAAGAAAAAAAGAGGCAGGACCGAATAGACTGAAAAATAAAAAGGCAGGACAGAGATTACAACTAAAAAAAAAGGCAGGACAAAATTTTTCATCCTAGCCCCCCCCCCCCCCATAAAAATCAAATGGTAGCTCCCTAATCGATTTCTAAAACTATACTTCATTGCACATGTTCAACATTTTTATACAACCACAAAAAATTTGGGGTCGTAAATTGGTATCCTGTCCGAAAGATGGTTTCTGGATATTAACTTTATTATAAGTCAACAGAAATCAACAAAATTGTAACACAACGTTTATAACCACAAAAGAAAGCTTGGGATTGATTTTGGGGGTTATGGTCCCTAAGGTTTAGGAATAAGGGGTACAAAGGTGCCCAAAACAAGCTTTAATCTAGTGTCGGTTTAAAAAGTTGTGTATAAGTATTTCAATTGTTCTGAAATTGTACCACAATGTTTAATACCATAAGTAGAAGGTTCGGATATATTGTGTGGGTTATGGGACAAACAGTCTAATAATTACGGACCAAAAACAAACATTTTTGTAAATTCAAGACCCTTAATTGGAGTTTGTCCAGAATGGTTCTTGAATTACCTAATACCAATGCTTTATGAAATCTTCTTTGAAAATTGGAGTTATCTTTCTTTGTTCAGTCAACTTAAATCAATTATACAATATACAATGCAATATTCACTTTATTACCAACTGATAAATTAAAGCAGTCATTAATAACCATTCAGTGATTGCAAGCACTTTCTAGGGTATGCCCTTTTACAAATGAAAAAATTATACATTTTTTTAGTTTCTGATCTCTTAACTGAAGTTTGTCTCCTCTAAATGTTTCTCATTTCAGAAATTAAAAAGAAAATTTCTTTAGATATTTTTGTTTGAAAGGATTAATATTCAGCAGCATAGTGAATTGCTCCTAACACAAAAGCAAAACAAATATTTAAGTTCATTAGACCACATTCATTCTGTGTCAGAAACCTAAGCTGTGTCATCTATTTAATCACAATTCAAACTCAGAGCTGTTTACAGCTTGAATGTTGTGTCAATACTAGCCCCAACTGTTCAGGCTTCGACCTCTGCAGTCGTATAAAGCTGGGCTCTGCGGAGCATCTGGTCCATTCATTTGTTTATTTTTCAATTTGTGTGAATTAACATAGTTACAGTAAATGCTAATTACTGCACTTTCATACCACAACAAATATTGTATTGGTACATGTATCACTCAAATGTGTATCCATATAACAAAAAAAATGAAAAGGAATAATTTTGCATTACCTTTTGAATACTATGACTTTTTAGATATGTAGACATATTAAGACTCATTAGTAGATGTTGATAATATTGGCTTAAAATGCTTGAAATTCTATCAGATTACTTTTGGAGCAGTTATGAGTTTTGAAATTAGAAAGATCATATCATATGCAACAAGTGTAGTAAGTTTCAAGTTGATTGGAATTCAGCTTCATCAAAAACTACTTTGACCAAAAACTTTAACCTGAAACTCCCACTTCCATTTTCTATGTTCAATGGACCGTGAAATTGGGGTCAAAAGTCTAATTTGGCTTTAAAATTAGAAAGATCATATCATAATGAACATGTGTACTAAGTTTCGAGTTGATTGGACTTCAGCTTCATCAAAAACTACCTTGACCAAAAACTTTAACCTAAAGCGGGACAAACGAACGAACGGACCCACAGACCAGAAAACATAATGCCTATCTACTATTGTAGGTGGGGGCATAAAAAATTTAATAAATAACACTCATAATGCTCAGATTGGTTGTCATCGTGCAACATAGTTAATAACACCATATAGAAAAAACATAGAACTCATTTTGTCATAAGACACTGTCAAACATCCATACATACTATCCACACTCATCTGTGTCCACACTTGTATCTATTTATAAAATATTTTAAATACAAGCAGACATACCATTTGTGACACCAATTTCATTTATTTCCAAATCTTAAAATCATACATTTCCGTTCTTTAGCGTTTCTTAATAATGGCAGAACGGGCTTAAGAGTCATATGATTAAGTTAACTAAATAATTTAGTTTTCCCACATCATTAGCGGATTTAGGGGGTTAAAGCGAGCCCCCCACCCCCGGTTGAAAATCTTAAAATATTTTTTGTATTAACCATTTCTTGTTTTAATGTTATCTTTACTATAATTTGAATATCTAGCACTGAATAGGGTGACACGTTGTCGCTACACTTCTTTAAATATACACAAGTCATAATAACATTGGCCAGAGGGTAACTTGATAATTAGAGGACCAAAGGATTTAATTAAGACAATCCAAGGCTGCTATCTCTATATTTTATTATATATATCTTTATTAGCCTCCCTTAGAGTGATACAACAATTGCAAAACGGGTAGATACGATCTGTAATCAAATAATTAACCTTATAAAATTAATACTTAAAATTTTATTTAGAGTAACCATATGCCGGATGAACAAAAAGTGTGCCATTTATTGAAAAACATATGGTTTGGTATAACATGAAAACTTCTCTAGTGTTTTAAACATTTCTCACATAACCCCTCCCCCAAACCCCCACTTCAAGCTCTGGATCCGCGCCTGCCCATAGTGCTTATTACATTATAAAATAAAATGGTATTCATCTTCAATTGTTGAAATAAAGATGAATTGTTAAAAAAAAAGCATTGACACCAGTTTAAAGTTATCGTTCATAGAAGACAGTTATGATTTATTCTATAATTCTCTTTTTAAAACGTAATATAATTTTACCTCTTGGAGTTTTTCTATATGTTACTTCTGTAATCGGATTTTGAAGAACCCCATGGACACCACATACTCTCAAATGTCTTTCAAGGAATAATGATAGTATGTAAACTCTTGTGTTGTTAGTAAGGAAATGAAATATCAAAAGCATTTGTTTCTCAATTTTTATCTCAAAATAGGGTTCTTTAAATAAAAAAAAAGCTTGCATAGCAATTTCCTTAAAAACTAAATATATATAACAAAGGCAAAGTTTTAAAACACAAAATTTATTTTTTATTTTTCTTTCATAAACTTGAATTTATACCACGCTAAACCGTTAGGTTAACAACCATTGATTAATCAATAAGTAACGATCAAAAGACAATTGTTTATTGGATTAGGTTGATTGAACATGATGATTCGGGAATCTGCAATAAACCGTTGGTCACGTGGCGAGTGGCAGGCGTTGATTAAAAAGTCATTTAACTTCAAAATTACAAAATCTATTGATACCTAACTTTATAGATTTGAGGTATTTAATCATATCCTCTTATATTCATGTTCGCTGTGATCTTAAAACATCGTTTTAGTGTCCTTAATGCAAAAACTTTCTTCTAAGTGCACTAAGAAGTCTTTTGCGGTATTTCTACACACCGAAATATATGGCCTTATTATTGGTAATATACCATATTAGTGTCACTAATGGCTTAGACGTTACGCACGGTATTGGTGCCACTTAGCGTTACACGACGTTCCTAATACAACGACGATTTTGACGTTGTTCCACGGAAAGTTTCAAACGTTAAACTTTTATTCTACTCATATGAAAAAGCCGCTTAAAGTAAAGTTGCTTCTTTATATGGTTTTAATTTTTCAAGCCGGTACAAATGCAAAATTCCATTGAATTAAAACAAAATTTTAAATGCATGCAACAATAACACAAAATAACAATTTGATGTCTTGTAAAAATGATTTAAATATATAAAAAGAAGATTGTGGTATGATTGCCAATGAGACAACTCTCCACAAGAGACCAAATTGACACAGAAATTAACAGCTATAGGTCACTGTACGGCCTTCAACAAAGAGCAAAGCCCATACCGCATAGTCTGCTATAAAAGGTCCCGAAATGACAACGTGAAACAATTCAGACAAAAAACTAACTGCCTAATTCATGTTACAAAATGAACGAAAAAGTCTGTGTTGTATATTTTTTGACGTTTTTTTTTTATCTTCAAAATGTTTTAAAACTTTAAAACTTAGTTTGATACTATGAGTGAAACAAATGCAGGACAAATCTGAGGCTAACCACTTTACTCTTAGGACGAGCGTGCTTATACAACATATTTTATTGGCTGTCTTTGCTTATAACCTTCGATGTCTTATTTTCTTCTCTTTTTTTACTATTTGTGTATATTATCAGTTTCTTCTATTTTTTAAAATCGGGCAATGTTTTCTCTGCCAGAAGACGTCTCCTATCATTGCTAGTAAAATTGTAAATATTTCGTTTCTTGTTTCTGTCTCTTTTCCGCCAAATACACGTTTATATATGTTTGTTGTAATTTGATAATTTCGCTCCCTCAATTTACGTTAATGTTCAAATGCTTCTTGATTTGTCTTTGATTATGTGAAAGATGTAGGTAGCATATCGCCAGCTATTTTTCTTTTCAAAATCTTATTTTATCACCATTTTAATCCTGGGACTATTCTACTAACGTTAATATAATAGTCCCAGAATTTGGTTTTATTTTTAATTTTCTTAAACAGTGACTTATACTTACATTATAATTCATATTATTTATTTTAACGTATAAGTAAGTCCACAATCTTAACATCAATCCCGATTTTATGGAAAATGTTATAAATAGCATATTTTCAAAAATCTCTCACAAAATTTTTTATAAAATGTGCATCAAGTTTGCATTTAAGAAATACGTGCTCTTATGCTGCCGTTGCCAATTTTCAATGATTGAAGTTTGTTGGGGTCTAAAATATTTTTTTAAAAGAAAATGTTGTCATTGATCACAATTTTTAAATCAGGATTGTTTTCCCAGGCACAAAAATTAAGAAAATTCATGTTATGTAGGAATTTTCACATTTCGTACATAAATCAGGCCGTTAGTTTTCTCGTTTGAATTGTTTTACATTTGTCATTTCGGGATCTTTTATAGGTAACTATAAGGTATGGTTTTGCTCTTTGTTGATTGCATATAGAAATTATCAATTGGTCTTATACGGCCGCATCCTCTACTTTATTATGAAAATGAGAACGGAGATTATGTATTATTGTTTTGTTTTTTCTTTCGGAAACATATTTTACCAGCTATCCTTTCATCTGACATTTTTTCACAAACCTAAGCTTCAAAAAAGGGTCGGTGATCAATACTTTTTTGATAATGTTTGAAATTATAGAATTTTGCAAAGTATGGCAAACTCTTACACAGACCAATACCTACCTCACAGATTACTAGCAGGTCGAAATGCGATTTTGAATAATACAATTATTTTTATTTGACTAGATGTGATTTTTTAAGTAACTGCTCTATGTGCATGTTCACATGGATCAGTATTTTTTCATTCACTTCAACTTTACTTTACATTATTTTTGGTTCAGCGCTTCCATGTTTAACATATAAATGAGTATCGGTTTACAAGATACATCTTCTTTGACAATTTTTTAAAAACCGTTTCCAAACTGATTATTTTTATGTTTTCGGTTTCAATCTTTTTGGTTTCGTTTTTAAAATTGTTTTAACAAGAATAATTAAAGTACAGAAGTACTGAACATCGGATGACCGCAAGTTCTTGTGGATGGTCACAAGCACTTTCCAGAAAAAAAAATCACATTTGTATACCTGAAACTGAGGTTTATGTACAGAGATATGTTTTTTTTCTGAGACAAGTTCGTGCGTGGATGATTGATAAATGACAGGGAATTCAACCTCACTGCTTTATTATCTATTATATTGATGTGATACAAATCAGTATACTCTATCTTGTTGTTACATATTATATTATTATAATATTTTTATTTAGCAGTTACATGTATGTATTATTTTCATCTATTGTATATCATTCTATTCTACGATTCTAATAAAAGTGTAGTACAAGTGCATGGTGGACACTCTTCTATAACAATTCGATTTTTCCAATAGATTGGATTTGAGTAATCATTCATATTTTCCCACAAAACTTTCTTGCGATATTCTTCCACATGCGTTAACACATTTTTTCTGTACGTGTGCATATATTCTAATGCATATAAATATTTCTAACGACAAAATATTTTCGTATTATTAATTTCTGTTCTTATGAGTACTCATTGAAGAAATGAATTTATAACAAGAAATAGAAAATGTTATTTTGCACTCGATGATATCAGCGTATTTATGCGATCGGTTACCAGTCAAAGACGAAAGTCAAATCTCTATGGCAACAATACATCGAATGCCCTCACGGTCATCGCGATGTAAACATCAATATTCGAGCCAGTAAGTTTTGTGGCGTTCTGCAAAGATAAAAAAAAAGGTCTACTGTACACACAAAAAAAAATAATCTGCACACACCAGATTGATTGGTTGAATTTTTTCTGTCGAAAGAGTTGGGAGTGTCTGTAAATTAATATCTTAGATCTAGCTCCTATATGTTTGTGTGCCATCCATCATATATGTCGGACAACTACTCTCTCTCTCTCTCTCTCGCTCTCTTTCGTTCTTTGTAAAAGAAAAGTTTCAATTTCAAAATACTAGTTTCATCACATGCCTATGTACCAGGCAATTCTGTTGGAGATTCGAGAAAGTAAAATTCATTCTGCCACACTACTTCTAAATGTAATAACCTTATTTTTCATACACATATTGCTAGGTAGATGACTAGGAATTGTTCTACTCAGTAGATAAAAAAAATGATCGTAATAGCTATACTGAAATGTTTATGACATAAAATAATTTCTCTGATAAAACTTTTTGTAAGATGAGTCGATGCGACAAAAAAAATTATTGCACGTTTTACTTAAATGTTCACGACTAAGGAGTTTTTTTCTCATAAGATTTTTGTGAGAATTTTCATTCGTGTGTATAGCTTCGAATCTTTTAATAGCAACGCTAGGAATTACAGATAATATCTGTTTGAGGAGGATTATTAAATAGATCTCACTTTTGATCGCATTTTGTTTTTCAATGTATCTTGCTTTTATAAAGTGGGAGTGTGGTCATTAGTAAGTTATATCTTTGTTATACATGTAGCTCCGGGGCCTTGTCTGTATGAAGTATCCGAGTTAAATATTTCGACATCTTATATCCTTGAAACAATGCAGATCTATATTTTAATGCATATCAAACGGGAACTTTTTTTTTATATAGATCAGACCATTTCATGCAATTATGTTATGCCAAATATGCAAGAAAAGTCGTATACAGTTTAACGTTATTATAACGCGAACGTCAAATTACGGTTACGGGGACATGTCATTGGACATCTTAGATCGTTTGGAATTTTCTACCAGCAACTCAAACAAATGTACATATCATATCATTTTAAAGGAAATTAAATGTATTTTCCATTCATATCAGTTAACAGGTGTTAAAAATTTGAGATGTAGTAGAATTTCGTTTGATAAAAAGCCTCTCAATTATTCTTTGTGTTATTTTGTCCATCGGGACATTTTATTGGACACGGGAAAAATGACGATGTTTTTTAAAAAAGACCGCAGTTACATAATGATGACTTCAGATAGCTTCTTTGGGACATGTATAATTTTTCTAATATTATTAAAATCCATTTTCGTCGATTATATCTTATGAAAGTGAAGACAGGAAGTTTTTTTACGGGTTGAGCAGCTAGATGGGACATTTTTTCTCTTTTTTATTTAAACTCTTCTGACGATCTTCCTTCTCTTACAGTTAAAAACTTCTTTTACTTCATTTAACGTTTAATGTATACAAAACAGTTGTAAAATTTTAAACCATTCTACTTACTAATGAATCCGCACTGGGATTTCAAAGACGCACATAAAACAAAATTGTAACAGCGGGACACCCTTGAAATGACGTTATAGGCATCGAAATGAGCAAAGTTTTTCATTAAAAAATAGACAAAGCATAAAATCATCTATGTTATTGTTTTCTATGGGTTATTTCCTTTCGAATGATATGCATAACATGGATATTTATGGTATAGGATAAGAGCTTGAATTTGAATAACCCGCCTTCTAACCTATATTTCCTAAGTGACACCAATATCGTGCGCAACGTCTTAACGTGTTACCAAATTAAAAAGAAGAAATAGGCTCAAAACCGCATTTTTAACTTTAGATTTTTTTTCAATCCCAAAATAGAGAAGAGGTCCGTATACAGACTTATTAAAAAGTCCAGATGAGAAGTTTAACTTGCTTTTCTATTCCCGGCACTTTTAACTTAACGCATGCAAAAAAAAAATTCAGTACCTGGTTACAGTTGCGCATTGACAAATTATAATCTTTCGATTAAATGATCTTAAATCTATATGGTCTTTATTTTAAAAGTTATAAAATCTAAATGTAAAGTGATCTAAAATGTTAAATATAAATGAGTATTTTCGCTGTGAAATGAATCTAAGGTCGTCTAAAAGTGTATACATGTGTATTTGACCCGACTACTGACTACATAGTAAAGTAAAACTATTCATTATGTACCTATAAGGGGGGTCTGAGCGGGACTCGGGATTGTCGAGGCGTATTTTTTGTAAACGTGACACATGTAAGTCAAATTATGAGGGAGGGTAGGAGGGGTACTGATCCCGAAATCCCGAGCTTAAAAACACGAAATCCCGAAATCCCGAAATCCCGGGCTTAAAAAACACGAAATCCAGAGGTCCCGAAATTCGAAAAAAGAATTATTGTATCCCGAAAGGGTCAATCCCGAAATCCAGAGCTTAAAAACACCCGATCCCGCAGTCCCGATAAAGGTCCTATCCTCCCTCAAATTATTGTGCCGTGAAAACGCGAAATGAAGTTTAGCGGGACATGGGAAATTACAAAAATAGCAGAATTGTTCACTTACATAGTGTACGCGGGATGGCATCATGCGAGAATCTAAAAAAATAAGTAGTAACTAAGCGGGATCCGTGAACAGAACCCCCAATGAGACCCCCATTAGTTGTGGCTTATTTTGGTCTTTTTAGTTAGTTTCTTTCCCCTACATTACTTGACCGTTTTTGTAAAACAACAGCACTCGAGGTCTGACAGTATTTTACCAAGAAATGCACAAAATATTCAAAAAGAAGGCCTAGAAAATTTAAATATTGGTATGCACACATACTCCCCTATCAGCACAGACAATTATATTTTTGTAAAGGCGCCAAACTCGTTTCTAATATTTATAATAGAACCGAAAAGAAAATGGAAATGGAAATGGGGAATGTATCAAAGAGATAACAACATGACCAAAGAGCAGATAACAGCCATAGGTCACCGATGGGTCTTCATTGCAACGAGAAAATCCCGCAACCTGAGACTGGGGTGGATCTAGTCATATAAAGGAGGGGTTCCTAACCCAGGACAATTTTTTTTTTTTTGGGGGGGGGGGTGTCCAACTACATGTCCCCATTCAAATGCATTGATCGTCCAATAAAGAAAGGGGGTTCCAACATGTCCAACCTTCAGCCCCCCCCTGGATCCGTGCCTGTGAGGCATGCTTTAGCTTGCCATTAAACAAAAATGTATACTAGTTGAGTGATAATGGACGTCATACTAAACTCTTCAATATAAAAAAAAGAAACTAAAATAAAAATCATACAAAGGTCACAAAGGCCATAACTTCTGGCTCCTGAATTAGGAAAAGTGCAAAATGCAGTGAGGATAAAAGCCTTTACTGTAAATTCCTGAAATTACAATTATATAAATCATCTCACATCTTTGTGCATTTCTTGAAATTGGTCATATTAATAAATGCATGCAATATTTTCAGAAAATTTCAATATATAGGCTTTAAAAAGTCAATCTTGTGCATGATTATCAATGATTATACTCGCACAATTAACACATGTGGTTCTCAAAACTCGGAGGTGTCTATGCTATTTATGACAACATTTTAATCAAGTATAAATTTACAAAATATGTTTAGAACTATATGATTTTTAGGTTTTTAAGCATAGATATAGTAGGTCAGGATCTGCGAACTCTCACTGACTGACTGAGCACATGAATTCAACACTAGTTTTTTGGTGATGTTGGTGTTGCTTAGTGTTTTGTTTTGTTTTTCTTTTCTGCATCTTATGTTTTGCCTTGGCATTGTCAGATTCTCTTTCATTGCCTTTGGTTTTTTTTGGTATGTTAAATAACAAGTCACAAGAGAGAAAAAACAAAAAAAATATGTGAAAAAATGGCTTAGTTCAGTATATATGAGGGGGAGGACAGGGGGGTACCCTTCTCCCTTCTCCCACCCCTCTTCTCCTTTCTCCTACCCCCGTTCTCCTTTCTCCCATTAGAATAAAACATCTCCTTTTGAGATATTTTTTCTAGAAATATTAGAAAATTTTTTAAAAGGAGAGATATTTTATTTTTTCTCCTTTCTCCCAGCCTTCCTCTCCTTTCTCCTACCCCCTTTCTCCTTTCTCCTACCCCCTTTCTCCCTGTCTCCCTTACCCCTGTCCTCCCCCTCATATATTAAGGACAGAGATAACAAATAGCTAAATAAGAAAAAAGAAAAAAGAAAATTCCTTTTCTATGTACAGTCAATTGTCTGATAATCTAGAAGATAGCCTGATTTGGTCTAATTCTCCTGAATTCTAGCAGGTACTTTATTCCAACTTTTTTAATTCAAACAAACCATGTCTTAGATAGTCTTGGAATTAGAATACATTAATCATAAAATTTTCATAATACTTTGGTGAATTATCTATTGATATAATCATGATAATTAAGCTCCTTTTTAATTTTTAGGGATTTTAAATTTTTAATTTAAAGTTAGGGATTTTATTCATAAAAGCGGGGATTTTTCCAGTACGTATACTATTAATAATGCTTTGAGCAATGTTCATGAAACTTGGTGAATTATTTTTGTATAACATAAACATGATAATTTTCCTTTTAATTTAAAAAAAAATCTGATTTATGTCATTGTACTATCATGACTTGGGATTAGGATAGTCTCGAATGCTTTCACAAATTTTTATGAAACTTTGGTGAATTGTTTTTATATCTTGACAAACTCCCTTTTTATTGTTATGACCCAAAGTGGAGGGGGCATAATGTTTAACACTTGTCAGATCGTTTGTCCGTCTGTCCCAAAGTTGTTTTTTGTTCTCTTACAGTACTTTAGTTTGCCTCAACCAAATTCAATTAAACTTTTACAAAAGCTTGTTATCACAATTCTCATATCAAGTTTGAATTTTGGTGATGTCAGTGTTACTGTACTAGAGTATCAGAGTTATGCCCCTTTAGAAATGGGGAAAATATGCTGAATTTTTGGTTTCCTGTTCTCTAAAATTTAGTTTGTCTCAAACAAATGTTATGAAATCAATACACAATGCTTATCATCACAAAATACAGATTAAGTTTGAATTTTGGTAGTGTCTCTTTTACTAAATTCTATAGTTATGTTCTTTAAAAATGGAAAAAAATGTTTCGGCCTTCTAACTTAAGTTTCCCTCAACCAAATTTTATTAAACTTTAAAAAAATACTTTTTATCACAATTTTAATCAGATCAATTTCAAATTTTGGTAGTAAAACTTTTACCGTTCTTCAGTTATGTTCCTTTAAAACTTTGAATAATATGCAAGCTGGAGTATCATTCCCTATTTATCATGTATATTTTTTTATAAGATGCAGAGTTAAGGAACTTTAGTTGTTGCAAAGTTATTTTAAAATTGTCCATTTTCAAAAACTTTGAAAGGTTTTAGAAATTTATGGATTTGTTAAAAAAATCACAGCCTTAAACTTATAGTCACTTGAGATATATATCTATAAATGGAGCCAAATTATATACATGTTTTATGTCAATAAATACCACTGTTTGTGCATGTTTTGTTTTTTTTGGAGGGCAGGGGTCTTATTTGCACAGTGCTCATAGTTTTTTAGTCGATCATTAAAATTCATTTAAAGCTTAAAGACCAGCTATAAGGGCAAGAAGCTTATCAAGCACTCATGGTTTAGATTTTTATTAAACACACATTAATATACATAATGTACATTAAACAGAAAAAAATATTGATGCAAGATGTCATTCAACTTTTACTCTTTTATGTATAGGACAAGAACTATAGAAGATACAGAGAAATTATATACAGCAGAAATGATAGGCAATGTAAAATTTGCAGAAGCCAACTAAACCTAAATGGTAAGGCACCTTTTAATTTTAAAAAAGTTATTGAACTTGAAAGATGATTACTAGTATCATGATTACTATAAAAATTAAAAGATGTGGTATATTAAATATGAAAACTATCATGGCTTTGAGAAAGCAATTGTAGGCCTGTTACGACCTTCAATAATGAGAAAATCCATACCCTATACTATAGTCAAAGTAGGCAGCTATAAAAGACCTAAAGATGAAACATTGAAACAATCCAAACTGTAAAACTAATCATGGTAATTGCCTAGTTTATAACAAAATAAATTAAAAAAAATAAATATGACCGGTATGAAACAACAACAACAACAACCACTAAATTTTAGTGTCAGACTAAACTGACAAAAGCTACAGGCTCTGAACTTTGGACAGGCACAATAGGAATATGGCAAGGTTATATAAAAATAAGATGTGGTATGATTGCCAATAAGACAACTCTCCACCAGACAACCAATGATGTAAATTTCCTGCAAACAGGGACTTGACTTCTGTAAATCAACTAATTTTTCGTGAATACTTTATTTGGCATTTTATACTTTCTAGTCTACATCGCAGTTATTTATTTTTCTCGAGTTCAAGTTTACTTAATGTATTTTAATAAGGAAAGATACACATGAAAAACATTTATTGCTGTTTCTCTCTCCATTTATAACATTTTTTTTGTTTATTTTGTGTATTTATAGGTGATCAGACATCTTGGTTTTCATGATCAATAGGTCATTACTGAAGAGGAAACTTATAGTTGAAATTTATTTACATAGTGCATAATTGGATTAATTTGAAATGGAATGTGTGCTTTCCTGCAATAAAGAAATAGGAAATTTCAACATTATCACATGATAATGACCATAAACAAAATGGAGTTCTATCATAGATACACAAAAACACTATTGCATAAAAGCAACAACATATCTTAATCAAAAGAAAGGAGAATGCTGAACAAATACTATTTTGTTGTTGAAAAAAGGAACACCAGTTTTATCCACTCATTTACATCGCTCCCTCATATCAAATATACAGAAGAAGATCATTGAAGAACAATTTGCAAAAATGATTTCTCTTAGAATTGAAGGGAATTGTTTAGTGAATGGAATAATGTATTCACTGAATTCTTACGTAGTGGATTGAATAACTGTACACAAGCTGAAACAGAAGAAATTCTAATTTAAAATAACACGAAAAGTGTTTATTTTATTATTTAATCTGCAAATATATAAACAAATTCTTTAGAACACCACAAATGGTATGACATTCAAATTGGTTGCTTATTAATGTATCGCATTGAAACAATTACAAAGAAAATAGAAGCATTTGCTCCAAAAAAAATTAAAATCAAAGTTAAATTTATAAAAAAAGTATAAACAATACCTAGATCTAAACAGTCAGACTGTATTATTTTCAATGTCATTAAAATGTTGAGTCAAACATTTATTAAAGTTTTAAATATCATTTGCATCAATTATACAGTCTTGTTATTATTATATTCATACTGTTTGTATACATGGTGTAGTGAAGAAATGTTCAACAAGTAAAAATAAGGGAAAACATTTCCTTAAGGGAAATTTGATCTTCAGAAATTTCCTTAGAGGAAATTTGAAGAACAATGATTTCCCTAGAGGAAATTTGTTGTCTTGAATTTTCCTCCAAGGAAAAGTGTTTGTCAAAAATTTCCTCACAGGAAAAAGTATTTCCTCCAAGGAAAATTTGAAGCTACAAATTTCCTCACAGGAAAATGTATTTCCTCCAAGGAAAATTTGAAGCTGCAAATTTCCTCAAAGGAAAAAGAATTTCCTCTAAGGAAAAAGAATTTCCTCAAAGGAAATAATTATGCAGCAAATTCCCTAAGGGAAATCTTTTTCCCTTGAGGAAAAAACAATTTCCCTTGAGGAAAAATCTTTTTCCTTCAGGGAAATTTGATTTCCCTTGAGGAAAAGTACTTTTCCTCTGAGGAAATTGTTGAAAAAAGGGGCATAACTTTTTCAACAGTGGTGCTAGATCCAAAAAATTTTAGGACAAATATCAGGGAACCAATACCAACCAAGTTATCAACTTTGTTTTGACTTAACTCCAAAAATTAAGGTGACAACTTTTGCACTCAGCGGAATTGCAAACTTGTCCCGGAGACTGTTTATTTCTTAATTTTCACGCGTATTTCGACATTTAAGTCCTCTAATATGCGTTGCGGAACATGTTGACTATATACATTTTGTTCCTCTCGTAATAAGCTTTCGAATGAGGTATCAAGTTTATCTATAATTATGGGTTAAAGGGTCGAAGCAGTCCACTCCATTATTCAAAATATCCATTTCATTATTCAAAATTGGCTATTTCTTAACTTTTACGCGTATTTGACATTTAAGTCCTTGAATATAAGTTGCGGAACATGTTGACTATATACATTTTGTTCCTCCCAAAATAAGCTTTAAAATTGAGTATAAGGTTTATCTATAAATAGGGGCTGCAAGGTCGCGGCAGTCCATTCCATTATTTAAAATATCCATTTCATTATTCAAAATTGGCTGTTTCTTAATTTCCACGCGTATTTCGACATTTAAGTCCTGTAATATTCGTTGCGGAACATGTTGACTATATACATTTTGTTGCTCCTGTTTCAAGCTTTTGAATGAGGTATAAGGTTTATCTATAATTAGGAGCTACAGGGTCGCAGCAGTCTATTCCATTATTCACAATATCCATTTCATTATTCAAAATTGGCTGTTTCTTAATTTCCACGCGTATTTCGACATTTAAGTCCTGTAATATGCGTTGCGGAACATGTTGACCATATACATTTTGTTCCTCTTGTTATAAGCTTTCGGATGAGGTATAAAGTTTATCTATAATTTGGGGCTAAAAGGTCGCGGCAGTCCATTCCATTATTCAAAATATCCATTTCATTATTCAAAATTGGCTATTTCTTAATTTTCACGCGTATTTCGACATTTAAGTCCTCTAATATGCGTTGCGGAACATGTTGACTATATACATTTTCTTCCTTTTGTTATAAGCTTTCGAATAAGGTATAAAGTTTATCTATAATGAGGGGCTAAAAGTCGCGGCAGTCCATTCCATTATTCAAAATATCCATTTCATTATTCAAAATTGGCTATTTCTTAATTTTCACGCGTATTTCGACATTTAAGTCCTCTAATATGCGTTGCGGAACATGTTGACTATATACATTTTGTTCCGCTCGTATTAAGCTTTCGAATTAGTTATAAAGTTTATTTATAATTAGGGGCTAAAGGGTCGAAGCAGTCCATTCCATTATTCAAAATATCCATTTCATTATTCAAAATTGGCTATTTCTTAACTTTCACGCGTATTTCGACATTTAAGTCCTTTAATATAAGTTGCGGAACATGTTGACTATATACATTTTGTTCCTCCCAAAATAAGCTTTAAAATGGGGTATAATGTTTATCTATAAATAGGGGCTAAAAGGTCGCGGCAGTCCATTCCATTATTCAAAATATCCATTTCATTATTCAAAATTGGCTGTTTCTTTATTTCCACGCGTATTTCGACATTTAAGTCCTGTAATATGCGTTCCGGAACATGTTGACTATATACATTTTGTTGCTCTTGTTATAAGCTTTCGAATGAGGTATAAAGTTTATCTATAATCAGGGGCTAAAGGGTCGCAGAAGTCTATTCCATTGTTCAAAATATCCATTTTATTATTTAAGATTGGCTATTTCGTAATTTTCACTCGTATTTCGACATTTAAGTCCTCTAATATACGTTGCGGAACATGTTGACTATATACATTTTGTTCCTCCTGTTATAAGCTTTCGAATGAGGTTGCAGGTTTATCTATAATTAGGGGTTAAAGGGTCGCAGCAGTCCATTCCAATATTCAAAATATCCATTTCATTATTCAAAATTGGCTATTTCTTAATTTTCACGCGTATTTCGACATTAAAGTCCTCTAATATGCGTTGCGGAACATGTTGACTTTATACATTTTGTTCTTCTCGTTATAAGCTTTGGAATGAGGCAAAAGGTTAATTTACAATCAGGGGCCAAAGAGTCGCAACACTCTATTCCATTATTCAAAATATCCATTCCATTATTCAAAATTGACTATTTCTTAACTTTCACGCGTATTTCGACATTTAAGTCATTTAATATAAGTTGTGGAACATGTTGACTATATACATTTTGTTCCTCCCAAAATAAGCTTTAAAATGGAGTATAAGGTTTATCTATAAATAGGGGCTGCAAGGTCGCCGCAGTCCATTCCATTATTTAAAATATCCATTTCATTATTCAAAATTGGCTGTTTCTTAATTTCCACGCGTTTTTCGACATTTAAGTCCTGTAATATTCGTTGCGGAACATGTTGACTATATACATTTTGTTGCTCTTGTTATAAGCTATCGAATGAGGTATAAGGTTTATCTATAATTAGGAGCTAAAGGGTCGCAGCAGTCTATTCCATTATTCACAATATCCATTTCATTATTCAAAATTGGCTATTTCTTAACTTTCACTCGTATTTCGACATTTAAGTCCTGTAATATGCGTTGCAAAACATGTTGACTATATACATTTTGTTCCTCTCGTTATCAGCTTTCGAATCAGGTATAAAGTTTATCTATAATTAGGGTCAAAGGGTTGCAGCAGTCCATTCCATTATTCAAAATATCCATTTCATTATTCAAAATTGGCTATTTCTTAATTTTCACGCGTATTTCGACATTTAAGTCCTCTAATATGCGTTGCGGAACTTGTTGACTATATACATTTTGTTACGCACGTTATAACCTTTCGAATTAGTTATAAAGTTTCTTGATAATTAGGGGCCAAAGGGTCGCAGCAGTCCATTCCATTATTCAAAATATCCATTTCATTATTCAAAATTGGCTATTTCTTAACTTTCACGCGTATTTCGACATTTAAGTCCTTTAATATAAGTTGCGGAACATGTTGACTTTATACATTTTGTTCCTCCCAAAATAAGCTTTAAAATGGGGTATAAGGTTTATCTATAAATAGGGGGTAAAAGGTCGCGACAGTCCATTCCATTATTCAAAATATTCATTTCATTATTCAAAATTGGCTATTTCTTAACTTTCAAGCATATTTCGACATTTAGGTCCTCTAATATGCGTTGCAGAACATGTTGACTATATACATGTTGTTCCTCTTGTTATAAGCTTTCGAATGAGGTATAAGGTTTATCTACAATTAGGGGCTAAAGGGTCCTAGCAGTCCATTCCATTATTCAAAATATCCATTTCATTATTCAAAATTGGTTATTTCTTAATTTTCACGCGTATTTCGACATTTAAGTCCTCTAATATGCGTTGCGGAACATGTTGACTATATACATTTTGTTCCGCTCGTATTAAGCTTGCGAATGAGGTATAAAGTTTATCTATAATTATGGGCTAAAGGGTCGAAGCAGTCCACTCCATTATTCAAAATATCCATTTCATTATTCAAAATTGTCTATTTCTTAACTTTCACGCGTATTTCGACATTTAAGTCCTTTAATATAAATTGCGGAACATGTTGACTATATACATTTTGTTCCTCCCAAAATAAGCTTTAAAATGGGGTATAAGCTTTATCTATAAATAGGGGCTAAAAGGTCGCGGCAGTCAATTCCATTATTCAAAATATCCATTTCATTATTCAAAATTGGCTGTTTCTTTATTTCCACGCGTATTTCGACATTTAAGTCCTGTAATATGCGTTCCGGAACATGTTGACTATATACATTTTGTTGCTCTTGTTATAAGCTTTCGAATGAGGTATAAAGTTTATCTATAATCAGGGGCTAAAGGGTCGCAGAAGTCTATTCCATTATTCAAAATATCCATTTTATTATTTAAAATTGGCTATTTCGTAATTTTCACTCGTATTTCGACATTTAAGTCCTCTAATATACGTTGCGGAACATGTTGACTATATACATTTTGTTCCTCCTGTTATAAGCTTTCGAATGAGGTTGAAGGTTTATCTATAATTAGGGGTTAAAGGGTCGCAGCAGTCCATTCCAATATTCAAAATATCCATTTCATTATTCAAAATTGGCTATTTCTTAATTTTCACGCGTATTTCGACATTAAAGTCCTCTAATATGCGTTGCAGAATATGTTGACTATATACATTTTGTTCTTCTCGTTATAAGCTTTGGAATGAAGCAAAAGGTTAATTTACAATCAGGGGCCAAAGAGTCGCAACACTCCATTTCATTATTCAAAATATCCATTCCATTATTCAAAATTGACTATTTCTTAACTTTCACGCGTATTTCGACATTTAAGTCCTCTAATATGCGTTGCAGAACATGTTGACTATACTCATTTTGTTCCTCCCGAAATAAGCTTTCAAATGAGGTATAAGGTTTATCTATAATTAGGGCATAAAAGGTCGCAGCAGTCCATTCCATTATTCAAAATATCCATTTCATTATTCAAAATTGGCTGTTTCTTAATTTCCACGCGTATTTCGACATTTAAGTCCTCTAATATGCGTTGCGGAACATGTTGACTATAAACATTTTGTTCCTCTTGTAATAAGCTTTCGAATGAGGTATAAGGTTTATCTATAATTAGGGGCTAAAGGGTCGCAGCAGTCCATTCCATTATTCAAAATATTCATTTCATTATTCAAAATTGGCTATTTCTTAACTTTCACGCGTATTTCGACATTTAAGTCCTCTAATATGCGATGCGGAACATATTGACTATATACATTTTGTTCCTCCCGAAATAAGCTTTCAAATGAGGTATAAGGTTTATAGAATCAGGGGCTAAAGAGTCCTAGAAGTCCATTCCATTATTCAAAATATCCATTTCATTATTCAAAATTGGCTTTTTCTTAATTTTCACGCGTATTTCGACATTTAAGTCCTCTAATATGCGTTGCGGAACATGTTGACTATATACATTTTGTTTCTCTTGTTATAAGCTTTCGAATGAGGTATAAAGTTTATCTATAATTAGGGGCTAAAAGGTCGCGGCAGTCCATTCCATTATTCAAAATATCCATTCCATTATTCAAAATTGGCTATTTCTTAGCTTTCACGCATATTTCGTCATTTAAGTCCTCTAATATAGGTTCCGTAACATGTTGACTATATTCATTTTGTTCCCTCCGAAATAAGCTTTCAAATGAGGTATAAGGATTATCTATAATTAGGGGCTAAAAGGTCGCAGCAGTCCATTCCATTATTCAAAATATCCATTTCATTATTCAAAATTGGCTGTTTCTTAATTTCCACGCGTATTTCGACATTTAAGTCCTGTAATATGCGTTGCGGAACATGTTGACCATATACATTTTGTTCCTCTTGTTATAAGCTTTCGGATGAGGTATAAAGTTTATCTATAATTAGGGGCTAAAAGGTCGCGGCAGTCCATTCCATTATTCAAAATATCCATTTCATTATTCAAAATTGGCTATTTCTTAATTTTCACGCGTATTTCGACATTTAAGTCCTCTAATATGCGTTGTGGAACATGTTGACTATATACATTTTGTTCCTCTTGTTATAAGCTTTCGAATAAGGTATAAAGTTTATCTATAATGAGGGGCTAGAAAGTCGCGGCAGTCCATTCCATTATTCAAAATATCCATTTCATTATTCAAAATTGGCTATTTCTTCATTTTCATGCGTATTTCGACATTTAAGTCCTCTAATTTGCGTTGCGGAACATGTGGACTATATACATTTTGTTTCTCTCGTTATAAGCTTTCGAATGAGGTATAAAGTTTATCTATAATAAGGGGCTAAAGGGTCGCAGCAGTCCATTCCATTATTCAAAAATATCCATTTCATTATTCAAAATTGGCTATTTCTTAACTTTCAAGCATATTTCGACAGTTCAGTCCTCTAATATGCGTTGCAGAACATGTTGACTATATACATGTTGTTCCTCTTGTTATAAGCTTTCGAATGAGGTATAAAGTTTATCTATAATTAGGGGCTAAAAGGTCGCGGCAGTCCATTCCATTATTCAAAATATCCATTTCATTATTCAAAATTGACTATTTCTTAATTTTCACGCGTATTCCGACATTTACGTCCTCTAATCTGCGTTGCGGAACATGTTGATTATATACTTTTTGTTACGCTCGTTATAAGCTTTCGAATGAGGTTAAAGGTTTATCTATAATTAGGGGTTAAAGGGTCGCAGCAGTCCATTCCATTATTCACAATATCCATTTCATTATTCAAAGTTGGCTATTTCTTAACTTTCACGCGTATTTCGACATTTAAGTCCTGTAATATGCGTTGCGGAACATGTGGACTATAAACATTTTGTTCCTCTCGTTATAAGCTTTCGAATGAGGTATAAAGTTTATCTATAATTAGGGGCTAAAGGGTCGCAGCAGTCCATTTCATTATTCAAAATATCCATTTCATTATTCAAAATTGGCTATTTCTTAACTTTCACGCGTATTTCGACATTTAAGTCCTCTAATATGCGTTGCGGAACATGTTGACTATAAACATTTTGTTACTCTTGGTATAAGCTTTCGAATGAGGTATAAAGTTTATCTATAATTAGGGGCTAAAGGGTCGCAGCAGTCCATTTCATTATTCAAAATATCCATTTCATTATTCAAAATTGGCTATTTCTTAACTTTCACGCGTATTTCGACATTTAAGTCCTCTAATATGCGTTGCGGAACATGTTGACTATAAACATTTTGTTACTCTTGGTATAAGCTTTCGAATGAGGTATAAAGTTTATCTATAATTAGGAGCTAAAAGGTCGCGGCAGTCCATTCCATTATTCAAAATATCCATTTCATTATTCAAAATTGGCTGTTTCTTAATTTCCACGCGTATTTCGACATTTAAGTCCTGTAATATGCGTTGCGGAACATGTTGACCATATACATTTTGTTCCTCTTGTTATAAGCTTTCGGATGAGGTATAAAGTTTATCTATAATTAGGGGCTAAAAGGTCGCGGCAGTCCATTCCATTATTCAAAATAACCATTTCATTATTCAAAATTGGCTATTTCTTCATTTTCACGCGTATTTCGACATTTAAGTCCTCTAATTTGCGTTGCGGAACATGTGGACTATATACATTTTGTTCCTCTCGTTATAAGCTTTCGAATGAGGTATAAAGCTTATCTATAATAAAGGGCTAAAGGGTCGCAGCAGTCCATTCCATTATTCAAAAATATCCATTTCATTATTCAAAATTGGCTATTTCTTAACTTTCAAGCATATTTCGACATTTAAGTCCTCTAATATGCGTTGCAGAACATGTTGACTATATACATGTTGTTCTTCTTGTCATAAGCTTTCGAATGAGGTATAAAGTTTATCTATAATTAGGGGCTAAAAAGTCGCGGCAGTCCATTCCATTATTCAAAATATCCATTTCATTATTCAAAATTGGCTATTTCTTAATTTTCACGCGTATTTCGACATTTAAGTCCTCTAATATGCGTTGCGGAACATGTTGACTATAAACATTTTGTTCCTCTCGTAATAAGCTTTCGAATGAGGTTGAAGGTTTATCTATAATTAGGGGCTTAAGGGACGCAGCAGTCCATTCCATTATTCAAAATATCCATTTCATTATTCAAAATTGGCTATTTCTTAACTTTCACGCGTATTTCGACATTTAAGTCCTCTAATATGCGTTGCGGAACATGTTGACTATATACATTGTGTTCCTCCCGAGATTAGCTTTCAAATGAGGTATAAGGTTTATCTATAATTAGGGGCTAAAGGGTCGCAGCAGTCCATTCCATTATTCAAAATATCCATTTCATTATTCAAAATTGGCTATTTCGTAATTTTCACGCGTATTTCGACATTTTAGTCCTCTAATATGCGTTGCGGAACATGTTGACTATATACATTTTGTTCCTCTCGTTATTAGCTTTCGAATGAGGTATAAAGTTTATCTATAATTAGGGGCTAAAAGGTCGCGGCAGTCCATTCCATTATTCAAAATATCCATTTCATTATTCAAAATTGGCTATTTCTTAATTTTCACGCGTATTTCGACATTTAAGTCCTCTAATATGCGTTGCGGAACATATTGACTATAAACATTTTGTTCCTCTTGTAATAAGCTTTCGAATGAGGTATAAGGTTTATCTTTAATTAGGGGCTAAAGGGACGCAGCAGTCCATTCCATTATTCAAAATATCCATTCCATTATTCAAAATTGGCTATTTCTTAGCTTTCACGCGTATTTCGACATTTAAGTCCTCTAATATAGGTTGCGGAACATGTTGACTATATTCATTTTGTTCCTCCCGAAATAAGCTTTCAAATGAGGTATAAGGTTTATCTATAATTAGGGGCTAAAAGGTCGCAGCAGTCCATTCCATTATTCCAAATAACCATTTCATTATTCAAAATTGGCTGTTTCTTATTTTCCACGCGTATTTCGACATTTAAGTCCTGTAATATGCGTTGCGGAACATGTTGACTATATTCATGTTGTTCCTCTTGTTATAAGCTTTCGAATGAGGTATAAAGTTTATCTATAATTAGGGGCTAAAAGGTCGCGGCAGTCCATTCTATTATTCAAAATATCCATTTCATTATTCAAAATTGGCTATTTCTTAATTTTCACGCGTATTTCGACATTTAAGTCCTCTAATATGCGTTGCGGAACATATTGACTATAAACATTTTGTTCCTCTTGTAATAAGCTTTCGAATGAGGTATAAGGTTTATCTTTAATTAGGGGCTAAAGGGACGCAGCAGTCCATTCCATTATTCAAAATATCCATTCCATTATTCAAAATTGGCTATTTCTTAGCTTTCACGCGTATTTCGACATTTAAGTCCTCTAATATAGGTTGCGGAACATGTTGACTATATTCATTTTGTTCCTCCCGAAATAAGCTTTCAAATGAGGTATAAGGTTTATCTATAATTAGGGGCTAAAAGGTCGCAGCAGTCCATTCCATTATTCCAAATAACCATTTCATTATTCAAAATTGGCTGTTTCTTATTTTCCACGCGTATTTCGACATTTAAGTCCTGTAATATGCGTTGCGGAACATGTTGACTATATTCATGTTGTTCCTCTTGTTATAAGCTTTCGAATGAGGTATAAAGTTTATCTATAATTAGGGGCTAAAAGGTCGCGGCAGTCCATTCTATTATTCAAAATATCCATTTCATTATTCAAAATTGGCTATTTCTTAATTTTCACGCGTATTTCGACATTTAAGTCCTCTAATATGCGTTGCGGAACATGTTGACTATAAACATTTTGTTCCTCTCGTAATAAGCTTTCGAATGAGGTTGAAGGTTTATCTATAATTAGGGGCTTAAGGGACGCAGCAGTCCATTCCATTATTCAAAATATCCATTTCATTATTCAAAATTGGCTATTTCTTAACTTTCACGCGTATTTCGACATTTAAGTCCTCTAATATGCGTTGCGGAACATGTTGACTATATACATTGTGTTCCTCCCGAGATTAGCTTTCAAATGAGGTATAAGGTTTATCTATAATTAGGGGCTAAAGGGTCGCAGCAGTCCATTCCATTATTCAAAATATCCATTTCATTATTCAAAATTGGCTATTTCGTAATTTTCACGCGTATTTCGACATTTTAGTCCTCTAATATGCGTTGCGGAACATGTTGACTATATACATTTTGTTCCTCTCGTTATTTGCTTTCGATTGAGATATAAGGTTTATCTATAATTATGGACTAAAGGGTCGCAGCAGTCCATTCCATTATTCAAAATATCCATTTCATTATTCAAAATTGGCTAACATGTTTAACCCCGTCGAATTATTTATGTATGTGTCTGTCCAAAGTCAGGAGTCTGTAATTTAGTGGTTGTCGTTTGTCTATGTGTTACGTATTTGTTTTTTTTGTTCATTTTTTAAAATAAATAAGGCCTTTAGTTGTCTTGTTTAAATTGTTTTACATTGTCTTATTGGGGCCTTTTATAGCTGACTATGCGGTATGGGCTTTGCTCATTGTTGTAGGCTGTACGTTGAGCTATAGTTGTTGATGTCTGTGTCATTTTGGTCTTTTGTGGATGTTTGTCTCATTGACAATAATACCACATCTTCTTTTTTATATTTCCTCATTTTTATGCATATTGTGGCATTTAGGTCGTCCGTGAACCCTCTTATGGTCATTGGGAATCAAAATATAGCTATAGTGTCACGGTCAAATTTTTTTATATTTTTTTCACTTTTCACCGCTTCAATTTGAATAATGAAACATAAAACATTTCATTATTCATTATTCATTTTCAATATTGAATAGTGAATAATGAACTATTTCATTATTCATTATTGAATAGTGAATAATGAACTATGAATAATGGACGTACTTCAGCCCGGTGTTTAAAGTGTGTGAAAAAAAGTTACTTTGTTTAATTTTGATAAAATACCAGTACTATTTACACTAGATTTTTTTTCTTCAAAATGTTCAATTGTTGTGATGCCTTTCTACATAGTGTTTGGTCATGATAATTTGATGTTAGTAGTAGTCTGAATTTATTTGGAAAAGTTCACATCAATGTCACATGAAATATCAACATAAAAACGTAGGAAAGCAAAAGGAAAATGCGAAGTCTTATACACTTTAGGATTATACTACATCAAATAATTCTTTTTTAAGTACGTTTTGAAATTGCAATTTAACACTCACTTTCACATGCAATGGTTATGGTGTTGTACTTATAGGCTCGTTCATAACGTATATTATCATTTTCATATTTACAATACACACATTCGTTCCCATGTCCATGAGGCGAGTGGCAGCTTCTATAGTCACACATTGGTATATATGGGCATACTGAAAAAAAAATATCAACTCATATGAATGTCTCTAGATCACTAAATAGTTTAAACAAAAATAGTTGGTATAGTTGTATTGCTATTCTTATGAAATATCTTGATATAG
This sequence comes from Mytilus galloprovincialis, assembly GCA_037788925.1. Lineage (NCBI taxonomy): Eukaryota > Metazoa > Mollusca > Bivalvia > Mytilida > Mytilidae > Mytilus > Mytilus galloprovincialis. Next base: position 42,508,464 of record CM075342.1, on the reverse strand, counting down.
ATCTTAAACTTGTTAAAAATTCAAAGATGGATTTAAAATCACTAATTTACCGGAAATTAAAACAGAAATATTCTTGTATCTGGAAATCTGAACTTTACAATGATAGACAAAATAAACAGCATGGAAATAAACTAAACTTACAGATTATTAAAGAAAATATTTATATGGAAAAGTACTTATTAATTTTAAATGAGGATGAAAGGCGACTACTCACTAAGTTCAGAGTCAGTGCACATAAATTAGAAATTGAAAGAGGCAGATATTTGGGGCTTCGAGTGGAGGATAGAATATGTAAATTATGTAACACTGAAGTTGAAGATGAAATTCATTTTCTTCTTCAGTGTCCTGTTTTAGAAAATAAAAGATCTGAATATATAGACTACTTAAATAGGGTTAACAAAAACTTTAAAAGCCTCCCAAATAAATCAAAATTAATATGGTTAATGTCATCTGAGGATAATGTTATAATTAAAAAAGTAAGTTTATTATTGTGTACTTTATTCAAAGAGAGAAAATTAATTCTAGATACAGTTTAGTCACCGGTAGTTTGTCCATCTATATTATATTGTAAAACTATATATATATATATATATATATATATCTTTTCTGCAGAATTTATTTGGTTGAAAAAGACTTGACTTTGTTTAATTATTAAATAATCAATGTTATCAATATGTAATCATTTGTATGAAATTGAACTTAATTGTACTGCTCAAATTATTGGGCGTCATAATTGACAATAAAAAACTTTGTATTGTATTGTATTGTATCATAGGTACCAAGCTAAAAACGTTGCGACTCAACAACAAGTAGTTTTGATTTATCAGTATGGTCTTAATTTCATTTTCTTCCTCATATTTAACGCGCTCGATTTTTTTTTCATCACCTAAAAAGATTCAAAAATGTAATATTCCTCTTATCCGTGTATTTCATTTCAAGCTTGTTTGACCTGGCACGTTATGTGCATATGTTTCAATCCAACAAGGTTCATATGTTCATTTGTGAAAATAATCAATATCAAACCTTTATTTTGGCATCAGTAACAGCATATGTTTATTTGAAAATCATTAGCTGGACAGTTCATAAGTTATTGCATGGAACCGACTTAACATACCCTGCCAAGTTTATCAACGACCATAACTCATGAACGGCAAACTGAAATTCGTCAATATCAAATTTAAACTCCAGTTTGTCATTCGCAATTACATATCAAAACTTTAAAAGCATTGGATAAAAATATCTATTGCCAGGAAACAACAAGTAAGCTTTCCAATCTGTCAAGGACCTTAGCTAATGACTGTCAAAAGGGAAATTAGTCAATATCGAACTTGGCCTCAATTTGAGTATCATTAATTTGAACAGTATATAAGGTAGTGCTCGAACACGACAAAAAGCATTATTTTCTAATATATCAAGAACTCCTGAACGACAAGAGTAAAAATTAACCATATCAAACGTCACTTGCATTTTGTCATAATTAACAACATAATTCATATTTTAAAAGCATTGGTTGAACTGTTGTACCGAAACGATATAACTGAATGTTTTTGTCCAACCTATCAAGGAAAAAAACTCCTGAACAGTTACAGTAATACTCGTCAGTTTTGTAATCCCATTTTGGTAATATAAAATTAAACTTTTAAGAATAATGGCTGATTCAGAAGATATTGCACTGAAACGTCAAATAGCACCATTTACCAATCTATCAAGGACCATAACTCCTTACCTTAAAAGCGAGCCTCGTTCATACTGAACCTGACTTCCATCATGTCATCAGTAAAAACATATTAGAAATTTGAAAAGCAATGGTTATAAGACTTAGTTATTGCATGGAAACTGTTGGTAGAGGTCTACCTGCCGGTGTTTATAGACCGCAGTATTCTTTTAATGACCAAAGTTTTCAGTCGCCGCTTTTTATATATCATCTATACTATATCTGACACATTTTTCTTAATGGGCTACCTGAAGCCAGAATTGTTCGCTGTGTTGAAGACCTATTGGTAGCCTTGGGCTGTTTTCTGTTCTTTTGTCATGTTGTTGTCTCTTTGAAATATTCCCCAATACCATTCTCAGTTTTATTTGATAGATTTATTGTAACATTTTCAAAAAGACTGCATCTCCGGAAGTATAAATGTTTTATTTAGGTTTTTTTCCAATATTAAGGTACAGGTCAAAGAGTTCTAAATGCATACAAAGTTTTATAAAAACCCGAAATATTTTTCCAACCACACATTCTTTGTTTCTTTTGCGCCAGCTTTATACGTCCGAGTCAATTTTATATTTTGCATCATTTCTTTTGAACAAAATGTCAGACGGAAATTGAAGCATGATAATATTGTTCTAACTTGAGAGAGAAAAGAATTTAAAAAGGATAGACTCACTTTTACAGTATCCATCAGTATGATCTGCATAAAATCCCTTGTTGCAGCATTCACATTTATTTGGTAAAACACAAGTTCCGCCACTATTTCTTTCTACATATAATGAATTTCTGTCGGGGACGCTGTCATTCGTATAGTGTAAATTACAGGCCCCGTCTGTACTGGTTTTGGTCAGTCTATTGCATTGAGCTTTAAAAAAAAGATCTCAGTAATACATTTATTACATATCATTCCATATGAAGATATAGCTTACCGACTTGTCAGATTTCGTGGGTTATTCTTAAAAAAGTTGTTGTAAGTGGCAGATCTATGGTAGTTTCTATCAAAGTAATTCGCGAGCGATTAAAGTTATGTACTAGTAAAACGAGTTTCTAGTGATAATTTTAAGGCTAATTAACTTTTTGTGATTTTGTGCTGTAAATACTTTTCCGAGTGTAACATTGACAAACAATCAACACAGACTCATGGAGCCCATGAAGATGGTAAAATATCGGGGTTTTTTTTGTGTTTTTTTATATACTGTAGTTCCATGCGTTTCAATTAGTTCATCAAACTTTGTCTTGGCAGTTGATGATTTGGTGAATTTTTTTTTTCCGAATGGATTTAATATCTTCTTTCTATGTCGATTACCTTCTCTTGCAAATTTTTCCTTTTACACTTGCATTTCTAACGAGACATGGCATGGTTATGGTGACTGCATAAGGAAAAACTGTCGATGAATTAAGAGTACGAGAAGACTATAACTCAGACGCATGCACTAACATTAATGAAGGTTTAGGATAACATATAAGATTTTCTTTCAAAGATAGTATATTTATACTTGTTTAATAGCTGTTCAGGTATACACATTTTTTTCTGTTCAGTTTAAAGAATCGTAAGACTTATAGATATAGAGCTTTACATCTTTGTCAAGAAAATAGATTACAAAAGTCAACGAGACAACCCTCCACCAAGACCAAACTACATAAAAGTTAACAACTATACATGGTGCTCATCGTACTACTCTTTAGCAATAGGGCATGGTCTTCAAACGTTAACCTTTTGATGCCTACTCTGTTTTTTATAGTTTTAATCTGTTGCTGTCTCGTCAACAAATCCCTCATCTAATTATATGTACAGAATTCACATACTTCACTCAATAAATATTACCAAAAATAATTACCAGTTCCGTTCGCGAAAAATACTTTTTATTTAATAATTTTCACATGCAAGGCGAATATCCAGAAAGTTCTATTCGGTATCTAAATGGCATGAAACATTTGTTTACGTTACGTTTGTTGGAGACAATTTTACTCAAAGATGTGGTAGAAAATAAGTTCAAGATAAGTCTTAAAGAAGAAACATTTCTCATGAAAAAAAATTAACAAACCACTGGAGGAATGTGTGACGAAGATAATAAGATCATGCAACTAATTTAAAAAATTAAAGTATCGACAGACAAAAAGTAGCTTTCTTACTTTTAAACCATCACAAGGATAAGTCCGAACGAATACAGTCATAATTCTACATGTTCAGAAGTTCCTGCATATCATTAATTTTATATCTGATGTGTTGTGCGCACATAAATCTTATTATGTATCGTTTTTTTTTATCTTCCACAAGTTTGGATATTGTGCTGCCATGTAACTATCAGTCCTCAGGGGTACCATCCACTCAATAGCCAGTGTATGCGTACTTGCATAATTTTAATGACACATTTTGCTAAACTTGGTAAACGAATATTTCTTATAGGCAAAGAGGACCTTAGACGATTTTTACTGATCTATTTCAATAAGCCTGCACTTTCTTAAATTTTAATCAAGAAAGTACCTAGTAAATGTTCCAGAAACCTTTACTTATATTTTGGGCTGTTATGTGCTGTTTTTTAATGGAAACGAGCCTTTTTATGAATACCATAGATTATTTACCTAGACAGGAAGATCCTCCATATCCATTACAACACTCCATTTTGTAATAAATTTGCATGCTAAAAGCAAAAAAAAAGAGTAATCAATTTATTATCCTTTATAACACTAAAATGCATATTGTAGCAAGGATGACAACTGTATATCTTTATCCAAACTCGTATTTTTGTAAGCTAAGTTTTTCTTCCACATAAGAAACTAAATAGCATTTTTTGTTTATATTGCTGCTATTAATTTTGCATATAAATGTAGAAAAATTGATTTGAATTTACGATTAGAAACCATAATTTGATAGATGTTTTATCATATAGTATACATTTATTAATTATGATGCACACGTGTGAGATTATTTGTATCTATATACATTGTACCTATATTTTGAACATGAAAACCAACTCCAACTTAAGCACAACGTAGTAGTTTTTTGTTTTCTGGAATGTTGTTTTTCAATATCGCACCTGAAACAAGCAAAATGTTGTTAATTTCTGTGTCATTTGGTCTCTCATGTTATAACATGTACAAAATCGCAACATGTACAGGACATATCTATATTTTAAATCAAAATCACGAACTTTAAATCGTTATCACGAATTGAAATATTCGTTTCACAGATTCAATCCGTGATTACCGGAATAATTTATAACAATTTTTGTAATCATATTTTGGGGGAATTCGTGATAACTGGTTAAAATCATGATAACGAATTTTACAAAAATGAGATAACGAATTGTATGAATATATATTATCAAACTTTATACTTATCTAATAAATGCGTACCGTTTGATGTTTAGTTTTGTGTAAATGGTTTAATCATAAGTTAACATTGGAATAGCGTCACTGATAAGGATCGATAAGTTTACCAGGATCGTTTCTAAATTTCCGGGCACGGTAAATGTCATTTTCGCTAAAAATGAGAATGTGCTATCCCGTTGGAATAAGTTTTCTAATGGTACAACCAAACTTCAAAACCAAATCTGTATATATATGAGAGAATTTAGTAAAGGTTTTCAGTAATTTATGGTAACGAAATTCCTGGTTTAATAATGTTGTGCTTCGTTTCGATCTTACTTGTCATCTACTGATTAAAACAGTCTGTCCATATGTTGTGCTGTTGCACCACTGTCTTATGTGAGGGGATGGTAAAGATCTCACAAACATGTTTTAAAAGGTATTTTGGGGTTGATTTTTAACATTAATAATTTACCTTTTAGCAGTACAACTTTCCAGTGCGAAGTATGATCCAAGTAAGCATAATGATAAACCAGCTACAAAGTAAAACTGGTGTCTTTCCATAATTGAAATTCTCTAAAAAAAAATCAAATCAAAATATATATATTCAGTTGACGTCAGCTTATAAAAGATAATAAACTACTAAATTATCTTACCAAACCAAATATCGCTCTCAAGTAGACTAAGAAACTAACAGTTTCTAACGATTTGGACGTCGATTCTTCACCTGCTGTACCACATTCTTAACCGTAATTTCTGTTTGAGCTTCAGCCTGTTTGTTTTGTTCACCCATCGTGTCAATATAATTGAATTTGATACGACTGTTATACAAGTGAGAGGTGTAACTAGCTTAAAATCCAGGTTCAATCCACCATTTTCTACATAACTGAGAAAATGCCTGTACCAAGTCAGGAATTGGACAGTTGTTATCCATTCGTTTGATGTGTTTGATCTTTGATTTTGCAATTTGATTAGAGACTTTCCGTTTTGAATTTTCCTCGGAGTTCAGTATTTTTGTGATTTTACTTTATTAATATGACGTCCTTATAACGAATTGTAAACAAAGCCGTGTTCTAATTAGCACAAATTATGTTTGACACATGCAAATAGAAATTATGTTTATATTCTCGTTATTTTGAATGTTATTCTAATCAAATAATTATGTACATTTTAGCAGTTTACTTAAAAATCTATCATATATTATTAAACGACATATATTTACCCTGCTTTGGGTTTTTAAACTTATTAAATATATGAAAATGTAATGTACAGATTCCACAGGGTTAAAACGAGAACAACCAGACATTCTCAGGGTATTTCAGTACGCTTCGACATATAAAATTACTGTATTTGGCCTATTAAAATCGAAATTATTCCTTCATGTCATGCTCTATATATAAAAATAAAAGAAGATGTGGTATGATTGCCAATGAGACAACTATGCTCATTTTAACATGGATAGTAAAATTGAGAATGGAAATAGGGAATGTGTCAAACAGACAACAATAGGCTAATCAGTTTTGACTATATTTTACACTTCGCGAACGCTCAATTTCACATAAGACCATCATCTTTTTTTTTTCGACCTAGCAAACAGTCACAGAGACCTAACAAATAATAGACCTATTTCATATTACTGACTTTTGACCCCAGATTTTACTATTAAAGAACTAAAAAACTAAAATTGACAAAATAAGATTAGGGGGGGGGGGATTTAAATGACTTTTGGATTCTATAATATAATCCCCTCTGGAGATTTTCCTAAACGATGCGCCAATGTTTCCTCTATAACACCTATTTAGTCGTTGTCCGTCACAATCTCTATAAATGGGTCCAAAAATAACTTGAATTCGCCTACCCCCCAAATCTCATTTTGTCAATTTCACAATTTCAATATTAACCGTAACTTCAGATTTTCGAACATAGACCAATCAGGGAATTTTCGTAAACAATACGCCAATGTCTACCCTATTGTCCGTCACAATCTCTATAAATGGTTCTCAAATTAACTTAAATTGGCGTAACCCTGTAATCTCATTCTGTCAGTTTCACAATTTCAGTTTTTAATCGTAACTTCAGATTTTCGAACATAAACAAGTATGGAGATTTTCCTAAACGATGCGCAAATGTCTCCTCTACAACACCAATATAGTCGTCACTTCAGATTTTCGAATATAAACCGGTATGGAGATTTTCCTAAACGATGCGCCAATGTCTCCTGTTCAACACCTGTAAAGTCGTTACACGTCACAATCTCTATAAATTTGACCAACTTAAATTGGCCTACCCCTCTCATTTCATTTTGTCTTTTTTAAAACTTCAGTTTTTTAACCGTAATTTCTGATTATCGAAAATACACCGCTCTAAGGATTTCCTAAAACGATGCGCCAATGTTTCCTGTGCAACACTTTTATAGTCGTTGCCAGTCAAAATCTCTATAAATTGGTCCAAAATTATATTAAATTGGTCTATCCCTAATCTCATTTTGTCAATTTCTCAATTTCAGTTTTTTAACAGTAACTTCCGATTTTCGAACATAAACCACTTTGAGGATTTTTTTAAAAGGTGCGCCAATGTCTCCTCGCCCGTCACAATCTCTATAAATGGGTCCAAAATTAATTTAAATTGGCCTACCCCCGTAATCTCATTTTGTCAATTTCACAATTTCAGTTTTTTAATCGTAACTTCAGATTTTTTTAACACAAACCAGTCTGGAGATTTTTTTTTTTAAATTGCGCCAATGTCTCCTCTACAAGACCTATTTAGTCGTTGCCCGTCACAATCTCTATAAATGAGTCCAAAACTAACTTAAATTGTCGTAGTCACTAATCTCATTTTGTCAATTTCACAATTTAAGTTCTTTAATCTAGCTTCAGATTTTTGAACATAAACCAGTCTGGAGATTTGCCTAAACGATGCGCCAATGTCTCCTCTACAAGACCTATACAGTCTTTGCACGTCGCAATCTCTATAAATGGGTCCAAAATTAACTTAAATTGGCCTACCCCCTAATAGCATTTTGTCAATTTCACGATTTTAGATTTTAGCCGTAACTTCAGATTTTCGAACATAAACCACGCTTGGGATTACTAAACGATGCACCAATGTCTCCTCTACAAGACCTATACAGTCGTTGCACGTCACAACCTCTATAAATGGGTCCAAAATTAATTTAAATTGGCCTTCCCCCAAAATCTCATTTTGTCAATTTCAAACTTCAGTTTTCTAAACGTAACTTCAGATTTTCGAACAAAAACCCCACTGGAGATTTTTCTAAACGGTGTGCTTAAGTCTCCTTTATAACACCTTCTTATTCGTTGCTCGTCACAATCTCTATAAATTAGTGCAAAATTAACTTAAATTGGTCAACCCCATAACCTTATTTTGTGTTTTCAAAATTTAATTTTTCTAACAGTAACTTCAGATTTTCGAACATAAGCTCCTCTGAAGATATTCTTAAACTGTGCGCCAAATTCTCTTCTTCAACACCTATATAGTCGTTGACTGTTACAATCTCTATAAATGGGTCCAAAATTAACTTAAATAGGCCTTCCCTCCCCTTCAACCCCCCCCCCCCCCCCCCCAATACAATTTTATAACTTCAGATTTTCGAACATAAACCCCCTGGAGATTTTCCTAAAAGATGTGCCATTGTCTCCTCTACAACACCTATTGTCTTTGCCCGTCACAATTTATTTTAATGGGTCCAACATTAACTTACGTCCCCCCACCCTTAATCTCATAAGGTTATTTTTTTTCAATTGGAGAACCCGGGGTCAAAAGTCGGTAATATGAAAAAGGTATATTCTTTGTTAGGTATTTGTAACTGTTGGCTTGGTCGAAAAACACGTGATTGTCTTACCTTATGTGAAATATGTAAAAATGTGGTTTTTAGTTATACCTTCTTATTGTTGGCTGGCTAATTGTTAGCTACAATTGTTCACTAGCTTGAGTCAAGTGTAAAATATCGACAAATATAACGCCTGCCCATGTTAAAATGAGCATAGAGCTTGACATGTAGGAATTATTTCTTAATTTGAGGAACGGGTGTCTATTAGAGTTCGGATCGGACGTCGATCTGAGTATATTAAACATATAGATTAAATGGATTTTAAAAGTATTTAACAATTCCGTCGAAAAGACTTTTATGATATGTTTGTGACGGTGACTTGGTTCTCTTTATACACCAAAAAAATATATTTAAAAGACGTTACGTTCTTATGATTCTTAAAAATTGGAAAAGGAATTTATTTTTTTTCACACACGTAACCTCTATTACACGTAAATTGTATAGACCTATTTGTGTCATTTAGATATTCAAAATTTAAAGTAAATTTGGATTTTATTAGATAAATACTTACCATAATAAATTCTGAGTATAACCCCAATTGCGTCATAGGTCAGATGGAAATAACCCCGACAAAAAAAAAGTACTCTCACTGGTCCGGACCTATACTCCTGTTTACCCATATTCTCCCATTCAATTTCCCCAAGACAGAAACGTAAGGAAAGGGGATGAAGGGGAGGTGGGTGGGACCTATAATTTATGATGGTAAGTATCTATCTAATAAAATCCAAATTTACTTTACATTTGAACATTTTATAGCTATAAATACGTTACCATCATAAATTCTGAGTAAAAGAATCTAACGTAAAGCTGAATCCCCTGTAACAGAAGAAACAGGAGGAAAGTTCAATATTTGTGCAGAAACTATAGGTCCAAGAGAGTATAAGCTCTCAGCAAAAGTAGACATAGATTGGAGGTAATGAGATATGAAAGAGTTCTCATTTCTCTAGAAACCTGCAGACAGTACCTCTTCTAAAGATGCACTGTTAATTAGAGCCCAGGGTGTAGAGATACCCCTAACATCATGAGCTTTAATATTAAAACTATTCAAAAGTTCTGCCTTAGAAGAACTATAAGCTAAAGATATGCATTTGCATATCCAAGTAGAAATAGTTTTAACAAAGATCTGAGATTCCTTTTTTACTAGGAATAAAGAGTTTTGAGTTAGAAACAGAACGTGAACTACTCGTTCTATCCAGATAAATAGAAAGGATTCTTACTGGATATAAAAGTACAGAAATGGAATCACTGGGGAGTGCAGGAATCACGACTGGTTCTGCACCCTTATCTGGAATCTGATTCTTTGCCAAAAAAGCAGGAACAGTTAAAAGAGTTACAGAAGATTTATCCCTGTTAAATCGAAGGCAAGCATCAGAAATGGAGAAGACATGGATTTCAGGAAAATGTGCATGAAATGCTTACCCCTCCGGAGCACCTGATTTCACTCCCGGTTTTTAGTGGAGTTCGTGTTGTTTTACAACTGTTGATGTAAATGTCCTTTGGTTTTATGAGTCTTTGTTTACTCCTTGGTTTTGATTGTTATTGTCTTCACTCCCTCTCCGACCAGAAGCCAAAGCTAAAAGAAAACAGCATTTATAAGAAAGACACCATAAGTCTACTGTTTCTGCTGGTTCAAAAGGAGGAAGTTTTAAAAAGGATAACACTAGTCCAAGATCCCACTTAGGAACTAAAGTTTTTTGTCTTGGTCTTTCAAGACTAAAACTACGAACCAAAAGTGAAATATGCTCATTGTTTCCAAAATCTGGGCCACCAGAAATATGAATAGTTCGAGACATAGCTGATCTATAGCCCTTTATAGTAGAGGGACATAATCTGTTGGATTCAAAAAGAAAAACTAGAAAGTCTGCTAATTGTTGTACAGTGACCTGGAAAGGATCAATTTCCCGCTCACTGCACCAATCTGAGAAGATTGACCATTTTGCATCATAGACAATGCTAGTGGAGTCTCTGGCAGACTTTGTGAGATACTTGGTTGCTCCTTCAGAAAAACCTCTCTTTCTGAGACTATCCCTGAGAGAAGCCAGGCGTGCAGATAAAGTTTTTCCGGATTTTGGTAAAGAACCTTGCCCTTGATTTGAGACAGAAGGTCTGCTCTCACAGGTAGAACTAGAGGACAAGCACACGATAGGCGCAGAAGGTCTGGAAACAAAGACTGTGTTGGCCATGCTGGATCAATAACTATGATCTTGCAATTTTCCCCTGCTATTTTCTGAAGTACTGGGGAGAGAAACCTGAAAGGGGGGAAGGCGTACCCGAACATTCCTTTCCAAGATAGGTTCATTGCGTCTACTGCATAAGATTTTGGATCTGGAACCGGAGACAAAAATGTTGGAAGTTTGTGATTGAGACTGGTTGCAAACAGATCTATCTGAGGTGACCCCCAATGAAGAGTCACAGATTTGAAAACTACATGATGTAGTTCCCACTCCGTGTTTACTGGAGCAAGGGATCTGGATAAACCTCCCCCTACTGGTATTGAATTTTGAGGAACTTGTTGTAAATTTTCCCCTGGGGAAGCTGTCAATAACGTACGAGGGGGCAAGAACCTAGATACTAGACCCAGGTTTCTTGGAACCCTTAAAACCACCAGAAGACTTACCTGAGCTTTTACCAGAGTTATGGGATTTGTTCTGCAGTATGTCGTAGTTATTTTTCCTTTTCTAAGCAGAAGAAGGAGGACCACCTGAATCAGAAGTACTAGCAGAACTAGAAGTAGCATTAACTGACCTCTTGCCATTGTTAACTTGTACATTATCTTTGACTGGAGGAGGGTTTTTTCTGAGTTCCTCTTGAACCCGCTGTACGGGTAAACCAAACATCTTGTCAGTAAGTGGAGATTTCAGTAAAGAATCTTTCAAAGACTCAGCAACAGAAATGTTTTCAAGAAACTCTGCTCTTTAAGACAGGGTGCAATTAGCAATAGAACCCATTAAAAGCAACTGAGATGAACCTAGAGCTTTATCCAGTTGAAGTAAGAAGGATCGTACTTCTGCTGGAACAACCGTATCTTCGCTGTTAAGCAAATATCCAAAGAGTCAAAGATATCAAAATCTTTGTACTTAACCTGATCAGAAAAGGATGACATTCCAAATCCAGAGATATTGTTATTGGCAACCTGTTCGCTAGCAGAATTAGCGATACCTTCATTAATGAATTGTAAAGCAAAAGCCATATGGACAGATTCAGGAAAGGAACTGCGAGAACTCACAGTATCCTGAGAAATACCACAGGAAGCTTCAAAAGTTGAAGAAGGTTTCTTCGGCTTGGAAGGAGAGGCAAAAGGGATATGGGCTTCATCCCTCATCAAGGTATACACCTTATCCATAAGATCCTTCAAGGATTGTTGAACTGACTTAGAAGTAGATTCAGGGGCCGTCTTCGATACCTTGTGAGAAGAAGAACTTTCAACATCCTCATCCATGAGGAAAGCCCTTTCGATCATATTCTACAGATTTAGCTGGAGAAGGTTGATGAAAAAATACTCTATTCTCCAGTAGAGTCATGCGACTGGATAGAGTATTAAATTCAGCCTTGAAAGACTGGCCAAAGTCCAAAAGTAACATCTGTAAACCATTCAAAGGTGACGCATGACCAGAACCCTGCGTACCATGAGAAGAGCTAGTAAACTGAGCTCGAGAGTCAGGTAGGGTGGTAGAAGGAGCTACTGCAGGAGTCAAAGATACTGCTACTGGTGGAGCAGGAGCTAAAGGTGGAGCAGTAGCTATCCCAGAAGGGGGCCATAGCAGTTGTCCCTATAAAGCCAAAAACCAGGTTGGTTTGACATAAACCCACCATAAGGGTAAGACTGTGGCCAAGGTGATTGAGCCCATGAGGGTACAGGTTTGGTGCCCGAGTTGGGAAGCATATACCCACAATATGATAATGGGGGTCTAGAACCTGGTAAGTTCAAGTCCATAGCTGTACCTGGGGCAGCACAAATAGTACCCGATGAATTAACAGGCCTAGATAAAGTATGAGTCACCGAAGTTGACGTAGGGACCCCCCCCCCCAAAAAAAAAAATGCATGGCCGAACCTTGTGAAAGGGTCAAATTGATAGCATTACCAGAAACCGTTGTCGAAACTTCGGTTAATGTACTGGTAGTTTGGGGGGTGGGGACTTAAAGGGAGTGACCCATCCAGGAGATAGTCCAAACCAGGAATGTTAACGTTAGGACTATTCAAATTAAAGTCCATTTTACTTTAGTAAAAAAAAACACGAATAATTTGTTTTTGTTTACAAATTAAAACTAAACAAGGGAATAAATTTCCAATTATATATACACAACAAGCATTAGCCTTTCAAAAAGGGCTAGTCGACACTTAGCTGATGAAAATGGAAAGTGCTCTCGCTTTGTAGATTAATTCATTTACTAGAATAGCCACGTGCATCAATCAACAAATTTTACCACACACGTGAGTTCACACGTTATGAAGTAGTAATGCATCGTTTAACGTTGCTGTTTACGAAACTCCAGAAGATTCGACTATTTATAGATAAAAGTTACCTGTGTACCAATATCATGAATGTGCATGATTAATGACAAGGCAAAATCTAATTGCTAAAATAGAGAGGACAAATCCGATATTCTACGGGATTGAAGGACATTTACTAGGTTTGGATTGTCCTAACCAATCAATAAACTTTGATTATTCACGTCTCGTAATATCTTCCAATCAGGTAGCAAGAAAAATTCACGCACTGACTGTCCATCGTTCAATTCTTAATATCGAATCCTAGGAGCCGATAATAAATGAAAAGCAATTAAGCTATTCAAAAACTTTACAAACAACTGTTCTCTATAATAACTGTGAAAGACAAAATCATGAAATGCACGTGTGACCGATGTCGCAGATGGAAATTGAATGGGAGAATATGGGTAAACAGGGTTATAGGTCCGGACCAGTGAGAGTACGTTTATTTTTAGTCGGGCGTATTTCCATTTGACCTATGACGCAATTGGGGTTATACTCAGAAATTATGATGGTAACGTATTTATAGCTATAAAATGGCCTGGTGCGTGAATATATTTGTGTGTGAATGAAAAAAATTGTACTCCATGAAATTTGCTAAATGATGAAAAAATTTAATGGACATCTATGAGAAAACCATGCAGATGGTGCTCCATGCAAAGTTGTTTGATTTTGATGAAACTTTGCTGACATGTTCAGGTTGACATCATATGAAAGTCATGCAAGTTTGAAGCCCTTACACTGCTGGTAACCATGGCAACAATAGGGATTTAGGGTATTTTCGAGTTTATTTATAGATGCATTTACTGAAATGCATAGATTTCATAAATTTCTCAAATAGAAATAAATACTATAATACTTCTGAGTGTTTAAATACTTTAATAGCACAGATAGGATGTGTATGAAGTATAAATCACATAATTTTATTAAACATAATGATATATATAGAAAATAAGGGTGTGGCAAAACACATAAAATGATAAAAAATATGGCCTTTTCATCAAATCACACTAAAACAGACAATACAGCCCAAAAGTCGCTTTAATTTACCCTTAATTTCAGAAATGCTTTGCATTTTCTTTGGTTCAAAAGATTTTGAAGGGATTTCAGTTGCAAATTAATTTTATAGATTTTATTGATCATTTAGATAGCCTCCCCCCCTTTTTTTGTATTTTCGCAATAAATTGAGGTAAGTCTCATATTTTAATGAAACCAAGCATTCAAAAATAAATACTTGAATTATACAGATTGTAACATGCAATATAGGTAAATCAAATAGAAAATTCAAAGTGAAATGGATTTTTGTGTCACAAACAATAGTAAGCATTAGGCTTAAAAAAGGAGGGGAGCTGCCAAAGAATTTTTTTTTTGTATTTTTTTTATTCCAAATTCCTTTAGTACAACTTGTCCCTATTACTTTAAAGAGTAAAATCCATTCATTTCTTCCTAGTAATCCCATTTTTGGTTATTGCAGCTTGCTAATTACTAAAGTTGTATTGTGGTTACTGAAAAATGATATGAAGTTCAATGTCAAGTTCATCATATTGAAAAATCTTAAGTATTGACATTCAGAAGTTGTGTCTGACAGGTAAACAAAATTAAGACACGTTACAACCTTTTACTGGAATGCTGGTTACCATATAAGTCATTTTGATCATGAGTACCTGAGACAGTGTGGATAAAATCTGAATTTCTATTGTACAAAGGGAGATAATCCAATAAAAATGCTGATTTTTAAAACCTTAAAATTGCATGTACATATTAATTTAAACTAACATACACTTCATCAATTTAATCAAATATAAACATATCTCTATTTGGTTATCTGGAGAGAGAGTTAATAGTGCATTTGAGCATATACTATTGGTTTGCTTTTGTTGTAGTACTTTCTAAAATTCTCCTAAAAAAATGTCTAAATTTATAAATTCTCTTTTAGCATTGAAAAATTTTTAAATATCTCAATCTGTATAAATGATCATAAATGTTATTATTTTTTATAGCATTAGTATTATAATTAACAATCAATGAAGATGATACAATAACACTAAATGGTGCTTACATGCAAGAATAAGATTATTATAAACATACATAAAAGTTAATTCGAATTGACTTAGCAGCACAAGACAATTGTTGCATTAGGTATGGAATTTAGGGAAGTATTAAATTGTTTCCATACTATCTTATTAGAATTTACATACATGTAACTACATGAACTATGAAAGGTAATTTACTAATAATCCAATCAATAAAACTAGTTAGTCAATCTAAGAAACAATTTCTGACAAATGAAAATATTATTATGTTTATCAAATGTCCAAGTACATTCGTAATCTTCGTGATTGTCTTCAATACTGATGACCTTTTAATACAGAAGTAATTTTAGACTTCCTATTCGCTGATAAGAAAGCCTTGTTGATGGTGAGACAGTGAGAAAATTCTATTTCCTAGCAAATATCTCTCTCTTCTCATTTGTGTTGCAACTGTGTGTTGACTTGGTGGTTTTCAAGACTTCAGCGAGATTCACATTGCCGTTTTTTTTCCTTTTTTTCAAAGCATATGAGTTCCATTTCAATTTACTTTTATTTGAGCTTGCAATTTTTTAACATCAACAGGAAAAAATCAAAGACGTCACAGATCAGAGCCTTATTCAAGTATCAGTAATATTATCTAAGTTTTTCTTCATCATAAACATGTTTATCAACAAAAATGTGTCTGAGCAATCAGTCTTCTTTCATGAACTCCAGTTATTTTTGGATCACCAAATATCTGTAAAAAATAATAAGAAAACAATTCTTATCCATTAAATGATTGAAATTTCCTAAAAAGAAATTACTTATTAACTTGGTCTTAGTGTAAAATGTGTTTCGATTATCACAACATTCCAGTACATAGAATAAGAAATAGAGTATACTAGCTAAAAATGGACCTAAATTTGATTTTTTTCTTATTCCAAGCTGCAGCAAACTTAATTTTAATGAAGTTAATTTTGCAGATTTCATCTTGTATTTATGACGTTATGACAATACAAAAATAGGGAGATGAGTATTGATTGCAAATGAGACAAATATCCACAAAAGTTCAAATGAAATGAATGTAATGCCTCTGTACAACCTTCAACAATGAGAATAAAACAGCTCAAGGGTACATTCTATTACAAATGCAGAGATTGCACCTTCATCAGGTTGGGGGGAGGGGGGACACTATATAGACACTACATTCAAACTTGATTCACATGATACAGTTCAGAATTTGGATTGTGATGAATTATTAGACACATCATACATGTAGGTTTCTGACACCGAATAAAGGTGGTAAACGAACTGATGATTTTGAAATTGGACTTGTACCAATATCCAAAATCTAAAGTCTAAAAGACATGATTAGATTTATCACATCAAAGAACCTCATATATGCAATTTTTAATGAATTTAAACAAAGTTTAAGTTTGGACCCCAATTTGAATCAACTTGAAAACTGAGCCCAAATCATAAATCTAAACATGCTAAATGCATGATAACATTTAGCATAGAAAAAAAACTTCAATAATATTTTAATAAACTAACAAAGGTTTTTTTGCCTACCGTGATCTTTTTTTGCAATTTGAAAAAGAATATTAAAAATCTAAACATAAAAGAAGTATTTAACCCAAAAAAGTACTATTCACCATTTAATTTTGCATAATATCAAAGAACACCAATTATTCAATTGTTTTATGAAATCAAGTTTAACTTTGGACCCTTTTGACCCTATAGCTGATATAGACCAATTTAAAACCAAGCCAAAACATTAGAAATTGGTAAAACAATAAGCATTGGAAACAAATATATAATTAATTTTACAGCTAATTTCCTAAGGCATGTAAATCTAAGACTTCGGTTAGCTTGCATGGTTTGTTTGTATATTGTACAATTGCAATTGACATAACGTCTAATCAAATTTAAAAGTACTCCATAAAGGTTCAAATATGCCTATATTTATTGTTTGAAGATATCAACCTTAATTACAAAGCTTGAATCAATATTTATACAAACAGAGCAAGCAAACCTACCAAAGTTTTATTCTACACCCATTAGGAAAATAGATGTAATAATGGTAAAAGTGTTTTTTCAAAAATGAAAAATACAAATGTAGTCTTCAGGTTTACCATAAATGCATGTTTACTATAAATGAGGATCTGTCAAACTGACAAGAACACATATTTTTTTCTAGGTTTAATTCTTATAAAGAGAACAATTCCAATGATGAGTAATTTTGTTGTGTAAATTGTACTGATATGGCCCTTAATTGATCATAAAATAATAATTTGAGTGTTCTGTGTGTTATTTTTACTTTTTGTTTACCAGATTGAACTTTTAAAATTGAAGGGTTAATCTAATTTATTGATTATTTATCATGTTTTTACAATAATAAATGTAACTGGTCAATTTCCAATTTCTATATATGATTATATTTCACAAATAATGCCACAACACAGGTCTTATTTGCTGTCTATTTAGTAGTCTCTTGTTATGACTTGTTTGATTCATTTTTTTTTATCAATTATATCATATATATATATATTTACCTATATGATCTCCTATCATATCTGCTTTCATTTTAACATTATTTTCGTGCTTTTCCATCTTCAACATTAACCTGTTGATAAGAAATAAAATATTGTATATTTGTACATTTGCATGATCAGTACAGTGAGTTACATCTACATGTACATTGTACATTAAGTTGGCTTTAAAACATAATGCATTAGTTCATTGAAAAAAAAAGTTTTGTAGATATAATTAATTTGTGTAAATGTCATAAATGCTATGATATCAATCACATCATCAAGTAATTCATTTCTTCGGTATTGTTATTTTGAATTTGTTTTATCTGAGTAATCTGTAATGTTATAATCTCATGTTGGGCCCTTTAATTTGGAATACATTTGTAAGCATATTCTATTCAGATTCTATTTTATTAAATATAGAAGTAAAGACATGTACAAGTTCTCTTTCCATGTTTATAACTGTGATACATGACCTGCACTAAGGAAATGGAAAGAAAAAGTCTCACAGTAACGAATTTTTAGAGAGAAAAAAACCCAGCTCATAGTCTGTAAAACATTTTTTTGAGTTTGAGAACCATATATTGTATCAATCTAGCTGCATTGTACAATGTACATGTAGTACTGGTAAAGGAATGAATAAAGACAGGAAATTCACAACTCTTTGGGAGCTATATTGTGACTTTAACAGTGCTTAATCAAAACCTGTCACAAAATCTTTAGGGTAGGGATAAATTTCATCATAAAAATAAAGGTAGGTAAGGGTAGTGCGGTTAACACACATACTTTTTAGTTGGCATAAATGTACAGTAGTTTTCGTATGTTTATGTTTATGTAATTTATACATGTTTCTCGTTTCTCCTTTTTTTTTATATAGATTTGAAGCAACCATTATTTTTAAATTAGGAGAAAAAAACAGAGTCAATGGACTCTATTGACAATTTGGCAAACAAACTCAGGGCGAACAGACCTGATACTGGAGGGCTTTGTAATAGAATATATATTTTATCATGATTATTATAGATCTCTTAATTGAGAGACTGAGAGAGAAAAAAGTTTTTCTATTAAAATTTAGAAGGCAAACACATAAATCTTTTAGTTTTAGAAGAATTTTAAATCATTATAAATGTATGTCAATGAAAATTAAATTAGTGTTTGCTTCAAGAAAATTATGTAAATACCCCCCTTTTTTCCCCAAAGAGAAATGGTCTATGCTCTTCTTCCTATATTTATGATTTAATGTGATGTTTCTATAGTAGGTCTTTTTATGGTGTCAAATTGCTTTTCCTAACCACAAAAAAAAATTAACAAACTTACCAGAACCAACTGTAACTGAAAGTTTTGCTTTGGAATTTCCGTTGCTAGATTTGGAAGGGTCATGAAAGGATGGCAGCAACTCATTTTGTCTTCTTGTCTACTGCAATCCAACTCCTGTCCATGTTTGCAGCATATGCATATTTTTAAAATATGAGTCTGAAACCTAGACATGATAGTGGGCATAGTGATAGTCTAGCCTCGTGAGTCATGTCTAGACTATCTGATCAGGAGCAGACTTATCCCAGTGGCAGTGGGAATGTCTTTGCCACATGGTTTGCTATGTCTTTGTTACACTCTTTCAATAAAAATAAGTTTTTGGCTACACCATATTCATCAAAAATACCATTATTTCCTATCCACATTTGTTGATTTCCCTCCTTCTGTTATTGACACTATTTCGACCTTTTATTGTGAAGAGTTTTACAAAGGGAGATAATTTTAGCTATATTTTTCAGTTTTTCATCTTTTATTCAAATAAGCTTATATCAATTTGCAAACAAAATCCCGTTAGGGAATACTAGTTTGTAGTGAACCATAACGTTTAACAAAATATTTTTTCAATTTGAGTGACTTTTGAGGTTTTATGGACATTTTCAGTACAGGCTGAATTCAAATTTAAAAAAAACACAATTATGTCATTAAAAATAAAAACAAAAATAAAGGTCGAAATAAGATCCAAATTACAGTTTATTTTAGTAGAAAGTCTGAATTTTAAGGCCAAACAATTTTTTTTGTCATATAATACTTTGAACTATTCAATAAAAAAAAACCCAAAAATGTCAATTTTCAACAATATTTTCCAGCAAATTTGGTACTAAACTAGAATTGCCCTGTATTCACATAATTTGAGATAAATTGTCATTTTTTAACCATAGAACTATTAGATGTACTTAATACTTTACTAGGAACCCAAAATCTGCTGAAAATTCCACAACCCCTTTCATAATTTTTTTTTGATTTTGCATGGTTTTCTCGTAGACATCCATTTTAAAAATGTATTTGATTTAACTATTAACGCGAAGTTAAAATAAACGTTTTCAACATCGAGCTATATATGTGTTATTAACGCCACCTTCTTGTCTGCATTGGTTACAAAAAGTAGTTCGGTCTAAGTCGTCTATCAAAAAATAAACAACGCCAAGAGCTATTGGAGTGAAGGGTAATGATCCGCAAACTTGGTCTGCAGGCATTTACACTAACAGAAGCGATTTTTTAGAGATTGAACAATATTTCGAGTTATCTCATTGACAATTATACCACATCTTCTCATTGTCATTACAATTTTTTCCATTTGAAATGCACGAAAACAAATAGACAAAAACTGGCGTAAAATTTGTTACACATAACAATCATCATCTTGATTCTATGCGTGCCATTTAGAAAATGATAAGTCACTCTAAATTAACGACAATTCCAGACAGAAATGCGCAACTAGTCAAAAGTCGTCAAAAAAAAAGCCCTGAAAGAATTTACATACATTTGTGTATGTCGATTCCTTTTGGTTTTAATATTACTCAATCATTCTCCTCTTAAAAAAAAAGTAAAGAAAACATATAAATCATATGTATAGAGGAAGTCAGATATGTTATGTTGTATCTGCAAGATTAAAGGGCTTTATCAAAATATAAAACTTTGAAATATTCAGCGAAAATCGGAACGTCTACGTTGAAGGATAATGCTTAATTCAATTTGGAGACGCATCTCACTAACGACTTTATCATAAAAAAAACACAAATTAGCGAGAAAGGGAGACTTGTTTTATAGTTTTTCATACGTTCAGAATTTAAAAATTTGCAGACTAAATACATGTGTATGATAACATACTATCCTTCATGTGGCCAACATATTTTTGTGCACATAAACAAAAAAGAATGTTTTATTGTAACATATATCAATATTAATCTGGCGTATTAATTTATAAGCCTGGGCCCGTATGCATAAAGCTACTTAAGTTAAGATTTTCCTTAGTAAACACTTAAGTAATGGAAACTCCGCCCTTTTTATCGAAGTGATATGCATAAAAAATCTTAAAGTAAGTATTTCCTAAGTAAAATCTTAGTTGTTTTAAGTCACGCCCACAAAACTTAAGTGGTATGCATAAAACTCCTTATACTAAGGAAACGCCTAGTACTAGAGAATTTTAGGTTTTGGACGTACTTAAACGTAACACACCTTAACATTACAAAAAAAATGTTCATTGTGATCTCCCTTTGACCATTTAACTTGTACATTAAACAAAAATCGGATATTTTGACGTACGTAATACACCTTAAATATTTTAAAATAGCGTATTCCAGGACCGAGAGTTTACACTTGTCTTATATCTGAACATACGAAAAGGCAAATTTTGTTCCCAGGGGACACAGACGTATTTTGAATGATATACAGTTAACATTTTTCCTATTTTCATACAAAAGAGGTTCTTCAAAGAGTATACGGGATAATGAGTTTTTGAATATATTTATTCTAAAAAGGATAAAATTGATAAAAAATTAAGGAACTTATACTAGTTCAGTAATTTAGGTAAATATATACATGAAGAGTGTAATGTTTTTCTAATATTTAAACATATTAAAATACCTGAATTATTTGGGGGTTATTTTATTTGATTGCCTTTAAAATGAATAAGAACTTTTGTAAATATATGTGAAAATATTAAACAATTTTTTTGTTGTCTTATTGATAGCTCAGCTTTTTTTTTAAATGAATGATCTGTGTCGTGTGTTCCGTGATCTATTAAGAAAAGCAGTTTGAGAATTTTTACCTAGAAAGTTCATAATGGCAAATTGAAAAAAAAACCAACATATCGCGGTGTGATAAATTTACCATGCTTATAATCTCTTGAAGGATGCAGATTCAAGAGTGTTAACAGGGGTGTTACGAACGGACGGACCGACGGAGAGGCAGAGGGGTTGATGGTACCATTGTGTTATTATTACCTTTCGCAGCATCGCTTTGGGGGGGGGGGGGTATAATTACTCTGGAAAAAATGCTGTCGCTGGAAGAGAAAATGTTGGCATGTCGACCAAAAGAAATCCAGACTTTATCTGATTCATGATAATCCAGACTACAACAAACTTGAATATATAGCAAAACCGTGGTTCTAAAGTGGTAGGTTAGTAACATGGGCGGATCCAGATATTTCAAAAAGGGGGGTTCCAGAATGAAAGAAAAAAAACATTGTTGTCTTCTTTTCTGTAATATTCACGTAATTTTCTAATTTACCGAAAAAAGGTAGTATCCAATCACAGACCCCCATCCCTGGTACAGCAACTGAGTAAATTATTTCTTTTGTAACTTTTTATCTGTATTACATTGTTAGTGTGCATGGTCTGCAAGGAAACTACCGAGTATTACCAACGATACTTGAATTTCTGGGTATCAACTGAAATTGATGCGCATAATTTCATAAGTGATAAACCTGACATTTGACATTTTATTTATTTTATTTTCTGAGTCATAATTTTTCTTTGAATTTATTATAGATAATATATCATTATTGTTCAGTATATCTCTTTTCCTCGTTGTATTCAAGTTACAATAATCAGTGCCGGATCCAGAATTTTTCATAAGTGGGGGCACATTGACTGCCTAAGAGTGGGCCCGCTCCGGTCATACTTCAGTAATTCCCTATATAAGCTACCAAAGTTTTCCCAGAAAATGGGGTCCCGGGCCCCCTGCTCCCCTAAATCCGCCTCTGAATATTGTGTTTCAAGTCATATAATCATGAGACAACCGTTTAAGTTATTAAACTTGTTTATTCTTAATTAAACTTGATGCACAAACATTTTTCGTAAAACTTGTCACTAGTTACCAATATTCAGACTGAAATGGCCAAATCGAACTGAAAAGTCTTAAACATGTTAAATGAATGAGAAAAAACAATGTTTAGATTTTTTAGTTTTTACAGTCCAATTTTTAGATCACAGTTGAATCTGTTTAAATCTCACTCACCTACACGACTTGGTATGAAAAAATGGTTTACTCCTGGTTTGCCCACTTTTAATTCTACCAATTATCTATTAGTTAAGAAAACAAAAAAGACAAAAGGTCTAATGAGCATGCAATTGTATAGTCTGTTCCAACTTATGTATATAGTTTGTAAGTGTTTTCAAGATATTCAGGTTTTTTTTGTATAGATAAATAATAAACAAAAATCAAATATTTTTTCTCAAGTTATTTTAATATCAATTTAATCAATTCATTCAACATATATATATATATAAATATATAAAAGAAATAACAAACAAATTATATTCAGTTATAAAAGTGTCTTTATAGTTTATTAGCTTCTGAATGATTTTCATGATATAAATTTCTTAATACAAGTTCTCTTTTATTGCCAACATAATTTAATAAATTAATCAATTTATAAATGCATTGCATAAGGAAATAAATTCAGCACTATGGTAAATAAGTAATCAGGGCACTATATGTGAAATAAAAAGAATTAAATATTTTATACATAAATAGAAAGTTACAAAAGATAATCATATTAACAAAGTCACAATTTACAATTTACAATATTTCACTTCATTGTTCAGTTCAACTTGAGTAGATGGGATGCTGCGTCAGAGTAATCTACCACGTTGATGAGTCCTTGTTGGTATCGTTCTTTCAGTAGTTGGAGTCTGGTGTCTATTACTCTGTATCGTCGTCTTTTTGGTGGGCGGGCTCCTCCTGCTGCATACTGGATAATGTTGCATTCTGTTAGTGCTTGTGTCTTCTTCAGTAGTTCAATGATCTCGTAGATGTTGGGGTGGGCATGTTTGAGTCTCTTCTTAAGTTTGTTGTGCCATCCTTCCAGGTGATTTGTGGTGCGGGGTCCTTCTGTGTAATAATGGTTCCATAGAAAGCGGTAGTTTTCAACCCAAAACTCTGTCACGTAATCTGTAAATGCAGTTGTGGCGGGTATATTTTCAGCTTCTCCAATGTCTTCTAAAGTGTTTAGCCAAACATCATCAACTAGGTGGGGTGGAACAAGAGGTAGTACTGCATCTAATTTGATTAGACGTTATGTCAATTGCAATTGTACAATATACAAACAAACCATGCAAGCTAACCGAACCATCTGTCATTGCATGAACTGTGTAGAGCTGATGAAAGAGTGTTGGACATGAGTAGAATGTGCCGTCGCAGAAGATTGTGTTGGCAGCAGCTAGGTGGGTCAAGTTGTTTGTTGTTGAGAAGATCAGCATGGGTGGGTATATGTTGTCTGACGGTAAAAGAAACTGCTGTCTTGTTGTAGTAAGGCACCATTCATCCTGCAGATTGATGTCGATAGTTGTCTTTGGTAGGACGGGTCTGTCGAGTTCCCTTTGGTGGTAGAGTGATGTTTTGCAGGAGTAGTAGGTTGGTAGTTGCTCAACAATCTGTTTGGTGTCGTCGTTCCATTCTGGGGTACGTAGTTTGACAAGTTCTTCCTCATAGATCGCTTGGATTGGAGTAACTTCATTTTTGGCTCGTTGTTTCATAGTCTGCATTATCTTTATCACCTCTATCTTAGAATGGTTGGCTGGATGGTTGTGTGGTGGACCCATTTTGACTAAATGACCCTCATGAGTGTTCACTGTTGAAGGGCAGGCTGGAATAGTACATCGCCAGTAAACTCTGTTGTTTCTTTTGTTTTTCACTCTGTAACGATGACCTCCTAAGACCAAACTGTCTCTACCAAACTTATTCTGTACATACTGAAGTGGTTGAACTTGTGCATTTGCCATACTTGGTTTGAATGATTAGAAAGTTGTACAATTTCATATTTATAATACTATAATTTATGAGATCTGCTCACAAAAAAGTCAGACAATATTAACAGCTTGGGTAAATTGTAAAAAAATCATTAAAAATTTAGCAATCATGATTATTAAATATAAGATATTTTATTGTTATTTTTTATAACAACAAGCAAGCTTGGATGCAGATTACTGTTCAAATTGTGTCATACTTACAGCTTGGCTACTGAACAGTTGCATTGATATTCTAGTTGTTAGCATTGATAATTGGATATTATTTATTTAAATAGCAGAACAGTGTGTTTTGATTAATTCTATATATTTAATTCTAAAATTTCAAAAAAAAAGGTTAGAAATAAATCTTTAGTTTCATTATTTAATTTTTTTTTCAGAATGAGCCAATAATTTTTTTTTAAACTATTTGTTGATAAATTTGCATTATGATTCAATTTTTCCTTATTTATTTTTTTGGATAAAAATACATTTTATATGCCAAATATATATATAAAATATAGCAAAACTCTTCACATTTTCCTTGATTTAATAGCAGAATTATATTCTTTTTAAATTTTACAGGTAAAATAAAAGGTAAAAAATATGACTATAATTCAGAAATAAACTATAATTGTTAAAACAACAATTCCCCCTATGTTTACATATGCATGTAATTAAAAGTGGGCAAACCAGGATGACACCGAAAAAATGAAAAGGACTCCTCCAATTTTAATTTACCGAAAGGACTGTAATTTGAAAAATGGACTGAAAAGGTTTTTAAATCTTGACAATTTCATCTTATAAGACCGAGAGAAAAAAACCGAATCTTGCATGGCCTTATTCTGCAATCGGAGGAACATATTGTTCTTAATCAAGATCAGTTATAAATTCAAGCCTTCTCTTTGAAAGTCCAGCATATAACTCAACTATACTTGAGAGTTAACCTTTACACTTGTCGACCTGTTGACCTACTTTTATCGAATTTTCAACATGTAGACTTGTCATAGACGGATCCAGGGGGGGGGGGGGGGCTGGGGGGCCCGGGCCCCCCTTTCGTGGGAAAAATTTGGTTGATTATATAGGGAATCATTGAAGCATGACTGGAGCCCCCCCCCCCCCCCCCCCTAGGTCAGTCAGCGGGCCCCCCCTTAGGAAAAGTTCTGGATCCGCCACTGCTTGTCAACCTGTTAACCTTTACACTTGTCGACCTATGCATTTATCGACTTTTTAACATGTCGACCTGTCAACCTGTCGGTCTTAACACTTGTAGACCTTTTTAAAGTCAACCTGTCAACCTTTCTAGTGTCATACTGTCGACCTGTTACTTTCTCAACTTATATAAATATAAACCGATTTACTTCTTACGTTAAACCGATTTACTCCTCCGTTTTCCCATGGAACTACTGTACCGTTTATCTTACTTGACCCCACCTTATGAGGTAAAGTCAGGTATTTAAACTCCTTTCTGTCAGTTCGATAGAACGCCGACCATGCAGACCTATTTGCATGTATTCTGGTATAGTGAGGTCGATAAATTCCCTCAGTGTCAAGAAGACGGAAGACAGATAAAAAGGAACGGAAAATATTAACTTATAAATTATACACAAAACGTTTGTGGTAAATATGATAATCTGTAAATGTGTTATTTTCTAATTGTTTTACACATTTTACCTTCGTTCAGCTAAATAAGTGTCCATGTTTTTGATAAGGAAGCAACCCTTTTATTTTTAGGGGAGGGTTGCATGGATCAATTTGTTTTATTTCTAATTATTTTGGCTAAATTTAATTAAGCCTAATTTGTTCTAGCTTGCCAACAAAGTCCTCTTTTTCTATCAAATGCAATGACACAGTAAAAATTAATGCTTTGCATCAAGTTTCCCCTTAGAATATGTACAAAATGGCCTATCTCTATTATTCATTATATCTGTAGTTTTGATACAATTGAAGTTTGGAAAGTTCGTACAAAAATGGCTACAGAAGGGTACATAAACCTTAATAGGTTACCTACAATTAAATTGATTAATAACTAGATGTCAGTAATAAAATACTAAATATTCGTTTTTTATTACTAAATATTAACGATCATCGTAATTTTCTTCAAATCACGCATAATCAACAAATCAAGAGATAACAGTGGGTAGTTATATACTATTTCCCATATCTCGTGTGTATACCGAAAAGTACTCAGTTTTTATACTCATGTAATTCATGCATGGTTCTATTTTTCTTTTGTTTAGTCTTTACGTGCCCGTTTTTATTTATTTTCTAAATACACCACACGGGTATCATAACCGTAAGTTAAAACAGAATTAAGGAATGAAGAGAGGGCATGCAAAGCCACATTTTTCATATCATGTGTGTGTGGGTTTTTTTTTTGGAGGGGGGGGGGAGTTGATTTGAATTTTCAATTTAGTTTTATTTTAAAGATGTAGGGCATACCCTACATTTTTTCACTTTACAGGGACAAAATCAAAAAGTTTTAAGACCTACCTAGAGGTGGATTTCTTTCATAAAAGGGGTGTGTGGACATGGACCTCCATTTTGTTAAAACAATAAGATGATTGTTTATGGAATCACTGTTACGGCAGTCAGATGTCCCCACTGGTACACCCCATGGAATTCGGAATTTATATGAAATCATATAAGCTATTTACTCGTATCAAATTATCTTCTTATATTTCCTTAAATATTCAATGAGATGTATTGCGGTTTCGAAAATATTGATAAGTACGCTAATATGTTGAGAATATACTTACTGTAATAATTGGTTTTAGGACTTTTGAAAAATGCCCTATAGTTTGTATATGGATTCCTGGAAAAAAAATTTACCCTCCCCCTTTTTTGTTGTTGTAAAATGGAAGTGATAAAAATGTTAATTTCGCATCAAAATAGATTTTTTCAAACCATAAGCAAATGTAAACAAGGGGTCTGGAAAGGGAAATGTCAGCGCATAATAAGCTGAACTATTAGTAAACATTTGATTGAAAAAAGTGTTTTGTAAAATGATTTGCTTACAGTGCTACTCATAGTCGTGTGCTACGCCACTGAAACCTTGATCATGTTTTGTGAGAGTTCAAAGCATATTGTTGTATCCAGAAAATATTACACCCATTAAAAGATGATTAAAGATTAAGTAGAGGAAATTCTTGGATTACCGAAATATTTTCCTGCAATGCTCATCCGTCAAAACATCAACCTTAAAAAGCGTTGTCTTATATACTGTTATATGAGCCAATTGTTCAGCATTATACGATGTTACGTTCTATTGACTTGTTTAACATGTATACCAATATCAATTTAACCACAGCTCCTTAAAAAAACATGCATTGATCAACAAATTAAAATAATCATAACAAACTTTTACACGGATGAGTACATGTGATGAGCTAGTACATATCATACGGTAATTAGAGAAAGGTTCCGATTTAAGTATTCCTTAGTTAAGTGAAGACTTGAGTAAGTTTATGCATACCACTTAAAAATTTTACTTAACTAAGGAAATTCTTAGTGAAATCTAAGTTTAAGAAATACTTAAGTTAAGATGTTTTATGCATACGGCCCCTGGTACCTTTGATAACTATCTATTTCAAAATAGCTATAATACCTTACCGATATTATTATATAACGTTACAATCTGTGGGCAGTTTTCAAAAAATATAAATAAATTGAAACCCAAATCGTATGCTGACCACTTACTCATGAACACGAGTAACTCACATTTAATCGTATTCAGCATTTTGAAGATGAATCGGTAAAAAAACTGTGTATTTGAAAATAAAACTCACCTTATGCATTAATACATGTGTATTCCCAATAACAAATTATTCTGTAAATTTCTTCAAAGCATTCATGTTGATCAAATTAATCATTAATATGGGTTTTTGTCAACACCTTATATGTAGTCTTTATATAATTTTTCTATGGTCGTGATAGGTGCGTTGCAATTGGATATGCGCACAAGGAGACGTGGGATACACTTTAACAAAACGTTTAAACATCTTGATTAAATATTCATATAGACTTTGTTTTTCTTAGAAGCATGATTTATTTGTAAACGAAATGCTCTGACTAACAAATATGAATTTGCGTCCATCGTTTATTGTATTTGTTCTGACATTTCTTGATTTTAGTATCTCAAAATTTATAAAATTTCAAGAAAACTTTGAATATCTTTATAAATTGAACACCAATGTCGACTTTGAAAATGTTGGAAAATTTAACATCGATGCAAAAGTAAGTATGATTTAATTCAATTTCTTTCAAAATAAACGTGTATTTCGTTTTCCGATATAAAAGATAATGACTATAAATGTATTTGTTGACTTTTGTAAAAGCAAATTTTTTGTTTAAATACAGATCAGCTATACCGTGGTTGACAATACTCCAGGATATCAAGAACTACTACTGACAGTGTACAGCTTCAACTATAGAAGATCTGATGAAACAGGTACTTTTAATATCTTAAATAATTTTTGAGATGAATATAAATTTTATAAAGCTTTTTAAAACAACATAGGTCACTGAAAGACAAATATATTCTGTTACGGACAATCGCATATGATTGTATCAGCGTTATAATATATCTTTATCACAATTTAAAAATTGATATAACATTCAATGTATGGAATGATAAGTAATAGCAAAGGCATTCTAAAAGACAGTGTGTTCATTATCATTTAGCTACTTTAAAAATGTTATAAAAAAAAACAAAAAAAACAAAAACAATGGTACGTATGTTAGTGGATGAGTTCCCACATTGTTGGAAAATATATGTAAACCCGTGGAGAAGTAGGGCCTTTTGATAGCTTAAAGGTTATTGAGAGAAATCCTACAAGTGTATGCCATTTAAACGAGATTTTCATGTCCACTCATTTCGCTATATGTAATCTTAATGTCTTAGTTTTATTATGCGATTTATTCAGGAACCCATTGAAAAGGTGGAGGGGTTGGGTGCAACTTGTTACATATCATCAGTTATATTTTGCATTGCATTTATTTGAAATTGCAGTTTTTCTATAATTTTTCTATGTACTGGTACAAAAAAATAAGGAATAAGATTCGACTTTAAGCATGTTACAAGAATCCTTATTATGAATACAGATTAGTAAGACATAGTTTATGATATGCTGCAAGCCTTTTTAAAAAATAATGTCCACTTGATCTTTTTGCCTTTCATGTTTTGTGGAGACGAGATTCGGTCTTTTGATACAATATAAGTCTTGCCCCAGTAAAAGAATAATTCTAAAAAAACGTTTCAGGTAATACTGACCATGGCAAAGACCTTTCAAAGTGGTGAGTACACTTACATATTTCTTTGGTGTTGGTTACATTGGAAAATAACTATCACGGTCGAATCAGCTCAAACCAAATCTCTACAGTTGCATGCAGTACACGATAATCTACAATCACGAAATTTGATTTGAGTCTTCAGGAGTAATTGTATAAGGTTTACCCATTGTAGATATATATATATACAATATATGTATGTTGTCGGAAAATACATAATTTATTTGTATGAGCTTTAGAAATAGGACGAAAAGCGAGGCTCCGTCGAGCTTTTCTCTTGTTACGTAGCGAGAACAAATGAATTTTATATTTTTCATCATTCCCTCTGATTTCTCAAAGAAATCGACCTAGTTGATACGCGGACCGCGAAGAGGACCCCAAAATCAACTGTAGGAAACAGAAATATTCATTAACACATCATAAATAACAGGGTTGAGTTCAATATCGTAGCAGCTACGTAGTGCTACGTAGATTTTGACTGTTGAACGTGTAGCTATATATATATATATATATATAGACTAGTTGTTACATAGATATACGTAGCTGCTACGATATTGAACTCAACCCTGTATTAAATTTTGTATTAACGCCAGACGCGCGTTTCGTCTACAAAAGACTCATCAGTGATGCTCGAATCAAAAAAGTTATTACCGCTACCTCAACATGGAAGTGGTGTAGCAAGAGACTTTATTTGAACACGTACAAATATATCAAAACATTACCTGTACAATAGTTTGCTGATTGTAGGATAAACAAGTTGCTTTTTTTTTTAAAAAGACCGCTGACTGGTCATCAAAAGGTTGTTGCTGAATTTTTGGTTCCATTTGAATTGAAATAATTGAATGTGAATAGAAGAAATTATCTTTTAAAAAAATATGTAATCGTGTGTTAATTCTTGCACAAGTCAGTTGAAAGTAATGTTGGATATTATAGTTTGGCTAATAAATTAACGAATGGCTAACGGACACACACAGTATATGTAACGTACGAGAAACGGACAGGTGCCGGACAGAACGGATGGCGAACGTACATCCAACGGACGAGTACAGCATAAAACGGACACCTAACGGAAGCTTACCGGATAAAACGGATGAACACGATAAGCGGAAAATTAAAGGCAGCGATATTAACATTAACGTGACCTTGAAATAATTAAAAGGTTCCGTGTAACTGGTTTTAGTTTATAGTCTAGAAGGTTTATATTTGCAATATTTAAGCTCAGTCTGCTTGATAGTGAAGACGTGCTCTTAGTCCACAATCCATTATGAATAATAAGCATTCATGACATTCAAGAAATCTGACATACCAATATTTCGTATTTCTAACGCGAAATTTTCAATTGGGCAGCCATTTATTCGTTTTACATTCTGTACGTATTCGTTTTATCCGTTTTCCTTTCGTTCGTGTCCGTTTCACATCCGTTCATCGTCCGTTTTATTCGGTATACGTCCGTTATACGTCCGGTAGAAATCCGTTGATGAATCGGTCTACCGAACCTCCAACGATTGTATAACGGACAAGTAACGGATACAAAACGGAAACAAAACAGACGAGTACCGTTAAAAACTGACGGCTACCGGACGTTAAACGGACACTTCATCCGTCGTTCGTTCGTTTAAAGTTTTAAACATGCTCAAAAGTTTACACCGGACAGAACGGACGTCGACGGATAAAAAGAGAGCTGAACGATATGAAACGGATATGGACTTACGTCCAACGAATATGAACAGACTTCTAACGGACATCAACGTCCGTTCGCGCTATCCGGTAAGGTGTGACCGATGCTTCAGTAATCTATTCCTTAGGTGGAAAATCTTTGGCATTTCGAAAATGTATATAAAAAATTATAAAAGGAAAGTTTCTCAAAAAAAAAGAGAGAAACAGCTAGAAGTCAGAATATCGTAAGCAATGATGATCGATCTTGAAAATCACATTTCAAGCTCTTACTACCGCGTCCTCAATTTAGATCAGAAAAGCGAAAATTCGCATTTGCGAGTGAAATTAATATTTATGCCTGAACGTAGTATTTTTGCTCAAGAAATAGTAAATATAAAGCATATGCACTGATACTCTAGATAAAAATACGCATTTGCGTCCACGGGGGGGGGGGGGGGGGGGGGGGGGGGGTAGGAGGGTTAACTTCCTTTTATTGGGTATACGGGGATGTGCCAAAAATATGGGTCATAATTTTGAGAGATTTTATATAAAACTGACCCTCCTTTTTAATGACATCCTATATTAAAATGCATTTACGTTTGATAACTGTATATTGATTTGGGGTATGATCTTCTACCATATATAAATATGCTATTGATATGCATCAAACGATGTCAATTCATATATAAAAACTTAAGGGTAGCTGGTATATTTATGAATTATGAGTGATGATGAGTTAGTGCTTATATAAGCATGGGTCATATTTTAAATATTGTGTATAAGTATAGGTCATTCTTTCTTAAATATTTATATAACTATCGGTACTGAATTTCAGTGAATGTTATATTAAAATGGGTACGTTTTTTGAGGCAAATATGGCACACCCTACAAAAAAAATATCGAAGTTACCGATAGTGTGCGTATTAACAGGGTGAATAATGTGAATGAATCATGACATGTAGTATAGGTGGTCAACACACAATGACCACAATGCATACAATTTCCAAAACCTTATCATAGTACAAATATTTAGATGCTATAAGGTTGCACTAATAAAAGAAAGGAAAGAAAAAAAAATTTAAAATAAATATGCAATCCAGTTTGTGAACTTTAAAAAAAAAATAGCTTGAAGATAATATCAATAAACACAAATGTCAAGTATTTACGGATGGACATTTTATTTATCAAATGAATATCGTTTTAAAGATTATGAATAGAATAAATCCTAAAGCAAACAGGTGGATAAGATCATTCCTACAAAACAGAATACAAAGCGTTATTCTAGAAGGAGCCAGTACTCTCTGGTGTTCCTCAAGGAACAGTTCTTGGACCCCTACTGTTCCTGGCCTACATAAACGACATGCCAGAAACAGCAACATCATCAGAGACCAAACTTTTTGCAGACGACAGCCTCCTCTATCGAACTATCAGTAACCAAGCAGAAAGTGACCTACTACAGAAAGATCTCACATCATAAGAGGATTGGGAAGATAAATGGCAAATGAGCTTCAATGCAAAAAAATGCATTGTAATTAATAGAATACAACTCAAGAACCGTCCTGTAATACCAACTAATTACAAATTACACGGACACACACTGGACACCGTTGAAGCTAGTAAATGCCTGGGAGTTACTATCAGCAATAATCTAACCTGGTACAGACACATCGACAACATAGTGGGATTATGAGTCGAATAAATCCTAAGCAGTCCTTCTAGTATCAGTAGTATCCTTTATTTCAAGTTCACTGGGATATATGAGATGTAAGTATTGGCTGAAATATGGGTTATTCAATGATTGAAAATGATCAATACATCGGAAAGTAAAATTAAAGAATTTCGCAAGGTGCTTTTTGTTTTTTAGGTTTTTTAGAAGGTTCTGAATGAATTCTGCTTCATACGAGTACAAAAACAAATCGGCCAGCAGGGGTGCACAATTAGTACCCATTGGAATACCGACTGTCTGTTGAAATATAAATCCTCCAAACTCAACAAATATATTGTCGATCAAAAAGTCCAGCATTTTGATAATATCATCTTCAGTATACTTTCTGGAAGGTTCAGTGTGATTCTTCACAAAATATGAATTATTGTAACCCAAAACAAGAAATTTGTATCTACGATTCCAATTTTTATAGAAAAAGCTCTGTTTTATGAGATGGTGAAGTCGATCTTTCAACTGAGCATGGGGAATAGTAGTATATAGCGTAGAAAATTTCAAAAGTTTTTATGTTGCTGCAAAATTGCAAAGATTGTGATCGAAGATTAAGCAGTAGATCTTTCGAATTTTTTAGAATCCACATCTGGTTAACCCCACTGGTAGAATATATCTCATCACAATATTTTTGAAGCCCATCTTTAACTGTAGAAAGAATAGTAGTCAGTACTTTAGAAAGATGTTTAGTCGGACATTTTGAAGACCCAGCTATGTATCGTTCTTTATAAACGACCCACACATCCAAAAGCACACCGCACATTCACAAGCGTTTGACTGCATTACGGAAAAAGTCAAGTCAGACTATACTTACTAATTACAGAAATCCTAATCCACCATTGTGTGAATGAAAATTGAACGTGGATACCAAGAAGGATTTTTATTTTTTGTCTGGGCTGAAGGGTCGCAACAGTCAATTCTATTATTCAAAATATCCATTCCATTATTCAAAATTGACTATTTCTTAATTTTCACGCGTATTTTGGCATTCAGGTCCTGCGTATCCCCTCTAATGGTCATTGCGGCACAATCGACATGTTAAATATATAATCAAAGGACGGAGAACAGCAAAGGTAAAGTGAAAATAAAAAACGTAGATTATTTAATCTTTTATATATATGTTTTGATATTCAGGTCGTCCATACATTGAATCAGGGAATTTCTGTTTAAAAGAGTTAGAAAAACCCACTAGATTATCCTCCGAAACTAACTAAATAAATAAAATTTAACATTTAAAGGGTGTTTTCGTTAGAAAACATGGGAATGACAAATTCAGATATATGGGATATACGTCACAGTCAAATTTTTTTTTTTAATTCATTTTTCACTATTGATACATAAACTATTTCATTATTCATTATTCATCACTTAACATTAAATAGTGAATTATGAACTATTTCATTATTCATTACTGAATTTTGAATAATGAAAAATGAATAATGGAGTACTTTAGCGCGGTGTTTAAAAATTGGTCAATCTAATAGGCATTTATATATACTGAATGAGAAAAAAAAAGTGTCTGTACAGTTTAGAATTGTAGAACAGGAACATAAACAAAACAGTGTATGTCAACGTTTAACATTTCCAAAATCCTATTTCTCCAATAAAATGATGGAATCAACAACATCATCGTCAATAATCCTACCAAGTATGAAAGCTATTTGTAAAATGGTTTTGTAGAGATACGTTCACAAGGAGATAGTTTAAAAAGTAAAAGTTCTAAGCCTCAAATAAAAATGGTCAAGTCAAATATCAATATAACATGATAATGCTTAGTCCGTTTCTGTGTGTGTGTGTGTGTGTGTGTGTGTGTTACATTTTAATGTTGTGTCGTTATTCTCCTCTTATATTTAATGCGTTTCTCTCAGTTTTAGTTTGTTACCCCGATTTTGTTTTTTGTCCATGGATTTATGAGTTTTGAACAGCGGTATACTACTGTTCCCTTTATTTTAATTTCCAGACACACCCAATCATATGGTGATCCTATGTCACATAAAGAGAGATTGCCAATTCACTGTGTAAAGAATCCTTGGTTCAACTTTATGAGAAGTTCCTGAATGGACTGTTGCAAGGACAAATGTCTTATGTATGTTTTTTTTTCAATATGCCAGTACCCCCATTTTCCAGTGAAATTCCTTATTTCAAGCATCCCGGTCAACATCGAGCTCCTATTACTAAACATTCTTTATATATTGTATTCATTGTTTGCCAAACAAAAACGAAACTCTTCCGACAGACAAATTTGTCATCTTTTCCAAACTTGAGTGACGAGTCACGATCCGTGTGATTGAACGAAAGGTGACACTTATCCAGAATCGATGAATACTATAGAAAATTCTCAACAAAGCACAAAATCCCTTTGAAACAATTTCATAATATTACCATGTGTACGAGTCACGAAGAGATACTGTTTTCATATACAAAAAAATGTATAAATAAACATTCTATAGCTGACCTCACTAAGATTAGATTACAAAATAATAATGAAATTTTGTAAAGTTCGTATTTTCCCCCAGTCATACAGTCTAAGAATGTATTCAAATTTTTCTTGGAATAACCAAGTGCGTTTAAAATTAATAAACTATTTATTTTCCTTGCTGTCGTTTAACCATATAAGGGTAAAGTCAGATGCAAAAAAGTTATTAATTGCATGCTTCTTTTTTTAAATAGTGACCCAGATTAACACATCTATTTTTGTTATAATGAGTATTGTATAAAAAAAAAAATGGAAACAGGGAATTTGTCAAAGAGACAATAACCCAACCAAAGAGCAAGAAACAACACAAGGTCACCATAGGGACTTTTATGCAGCGAGAGGAATCTGTTTACTCATAACACTGATAAATAAAAGATGCATTTTTTTTAGTTTATCCTGACTTTTTTTTACATAAATTGTCATCCTGCATTTTTACCAATATCATCAAGAATTTTGTGAAATTCCGATTGAGTTGTTGGTTGAGCTGAATTGAATTTCCTTCTTTCTCTGTGGACTGTACATATATTGACGAACATATTTCAAAACCTTTCTTTTCTAAAAGTTCTTCGTCAATGTTAAAGAGTTCTGATTTTTTTAGTTGTAGAAAGTCGCTCAGATAACATATCAGTTGCAATTTCGTTTGCATGCTGTTCTCAAAATCTGTCTTTCTAGCTTCTGAGTACTTTAGTGTTATGTTAATAATCTTAAAGCCTATCACAACTCTACTAACTGTGCATCTCAATCTAATTTTTCTACAAAATGTCTAAAGTAATGTGTATCCTTCGACAACGATGTCAGATTTTCCTCTATTAGACTCTATTTTCTCGAACGATATAATATCAGACATCTTAACATGGAAAAATCTATTCTATAACTGAACTATTTATTTATTGGTGACTTTTCTTAATTCTGACGAGATAGTGTTCAGTTTAATCTAAAGTGAATAGTAATTAATTACATTTGCGCGCATTACCATAACATTTGCGCGCATAAATCATTACGTTTTGAGCGCAATAGTAGACAAATGATATAGACTTTTTATAGTCATTTATATTTTTATATTATTTTTATATTATCAATGTGCGCCAATTACATTATAGAAAAGGTATCCATTGTGCTACTCTGAATTATTCTGATGGTATTGATTGCGCAAGTAAATGGAATCCAATCGCGCCACATTTACCTGTATATTTTTTTACTTTTGTGTTTGCACGCATTTGGGGATTAAAGTTTTGCATTTGCGCGCAGCTTTTGATTACATATAAGCGTAGATTTTGATTTCATTTACGCGCAATTATTTTACAGGCAAACCAGGTGAAAATAAAGATAATAAATATAAAAATAATATAAAAATATAAATGACTATATCATTTGTCTATTATTGCTCTCAAAACGTAATGATTTATGCGCGCAAATATTATGGTAATGCGCGCAAATGTAATTAATTACTATTCACTTTAGATTTAACTGAACACTATCTCGTCAGAATTAAGAAAAGTCACCAATAAATAAATAGTTCAGTTATAGAATAGATTTTTCCATGTAAAAGATGTCTGATATTATATCGTTCGAGAAAATAGAGTCTAATAGAGGAAAACCTGACATCGTTGTCGAAGGACACACATTACTTTAGACATTTTGTAGAAAAATTAGATTGAGATGCACAGTTAGTAGAGTTGTGATAGGCTTTAAGATTATTAACATAACACTAAAGTACTCAGAAGCTAGAAAGACAGATTTTGAGAACAGCATGCAAACGAAAAAGGAACTGATATGTTATCTGAGCGACTTTCTACAATTAAAAAAAAATCAGAACTCTTTAACATTGACGAAGAACTTTTAGAAAAGAAAGATTTTAAAATATGTTCGTCAATATATGTACAGTCCACAAAGAAGGAGATTCATTCAGCTCAACCAAAAACTCAATCGGAATTTCACAAAATTCTTGATGATATTGGTAAAAATGCAGGATGACAATTTATGTAAAAAAAAAGTCAGGATAAACTAAAAAAAAATGCATCTTTTATTTATCAGTGTTATGAGTAAACAGATTCTTGTTCTTTGGTTGGGTTGTTGTCTCTTTGACAAATTCCCTGTTCCCATTCTTTTTTCTACAATACTCATTATAACAAAAATAGATGTGTTAATCTGGGTCACTATTTAAAAAAGGAAGCATGCAATTAATAACTTTTTTGCATTTGACTTTACCCTTATATGGTTAAACGACAGTAAGGAAAATAAATAGTTTATTAATTTTAAACGCACTTGGTTATTCCAAGAAAAACTTGAATACATTCTTAGACTGTATGACTGGGGGAAAATACGAACTTTACAAAATTTCATTATTATTTTGTAATCTAATCTTAGTGAGGTCAGCTATAGAATGTTTATTTATATATTTTTTTTGTATATGAAAACAATATCTCTTCGTGACTCGTACAAATGGTAATATTGGAAAGGATGACAAATTTGTCTGCCGGAAGAGTTTCGTTTTTGTTTGGCAAACAATAAATACAATATATACAGAATGTTTAGTAATAGGAGCTCGAGGTTGACCGGGATGCTTGAAATAAGGAATTTAACTGGAAAATGGGGGTACTGGCATATTGAAACGAAACATACATTAGACATTTGTCCTTGCAACAGGCCATTCAGGAACTTCTCATCAAGTTGAACCAAGGATTCTTAACACAGTGCACTAATTGGCATTCTCTCTTTATGTGACATAGGATCACCATATGATTGGGTGTGTCTGCAAATTTAAACGACCCACACATCCAAATGCACACCGCACATTCACAAGCGTTTGACTGCATTTCGAAAAAAGTCAAGTCAGACTATACTTACTAATTACAGAAATCCTAATCCACCATTGTGTGAATGAAAATTGAACGTGGATACCAAGAAGGATTTTTATTTTCTGTCTAGGCTGAAGGGTCGCAACAGTCAATTCTATTATTCAAAATATCCATTCCATTATTCAAAATTGGCTATTTCTTAATTTTCACGCGTATTTTGGCATTCAGGTCCTCCGTAACCCCTCTAATGGTCATTGCGGCACAATCGACATGTTATATATATAATCAAAGGACGGAGAACAGCAAAGGTAAAGTGAAAATAAAGAACGTAGATTATTTAATCTTTTATATATATGTTTTGATATTCAGGTCGTCCATACATTGAATCAAGGAATTTCTGTTTAAAATATAGTTAGAAAAACCCACTAGATTATCCTCCGAAACTAACTAAATAAATAAAATTTAACATTTAAAGGGTGTTTTCGTTAGGGACGACATCAAAAGATCAATGTAAGATAAAACAAAAAACTTAATTCAGATAGTTTTGGGGTTGGGGGGGTTGAACTGCTGCAAGATTTGGTTATCTGACATTGATTTTTACATATATCCATATGGGTCAATCAATTTTTCCCAAATTAAGTTAATAGGGGGTAGGGGGGGGGGGGTCAGTGAAAAAACTATTTGAATTAAGTTTTTTATCCTTCATTGAACTTTTGATGTCGTCCCTTAGAAAACATGAGAATGACAAATATGGGATATACGTCACAGTCACATTGTTTTTTAATTTATTTTTCACTATTAAACTTGAATATTATTTTTTGATACATAAATTATTTCATTATTCATTATTCATCACTTAACATTAAATAGTGAATTATGAACTATTTCATTGTTCAATACTGAATTTTGAATAATGAAAAATGAATAATGGAATACTTTAGCGCGGTGTTTAAAAATTGTTTTAACAATCTAATAGGCATGTATATATGTACTGAATGAGAAAAAAAGTGTCTGAACAGTTTAGAATTTTAGAACAGGAACATACACAAAACAGTGTATGTCAACGTTTAACATTTCCAAAATCCTATTTCCCCAATAAAATTGTGGAATCAATAACATCATCGTAAATAATCCTACCAAGTATGAAAGCTATTTGTAAAATGGTTTTGTAGAGATACGTTCACAAGGGGATAGTTTAAAAAGTAAAAGTTCTAAGCCGCAAATAAAAATGGTCAAGTCAACTATCAATATAACATGATATTTATACCACATCACATGAAGACAATCAACCTCAGAAATGATGGAACGTTCTGTTAAAAGGTGTCAGATAAGCTGAATTCACTAATAAAGCGTCATTGTGGTAAAATTAGTCTTGACAAGATAATTGTTCCATAAATTCAATTAAATAGTCAAATCAAAAAGACAGTACAAATGTTAACCAAACATGACGGCAAACACTCCATCCAAGTATGATATCACATAGCTAGAGCTTTGCTTCAAACGGTATCAGAGTAGTGGTGCTCATAAGGTTCCATTGAGCTAGGATAGTCCCAAAAAACAGAGTCACATAATTCCAATTCCTCCCATAAAACTCGTTAAAGAACTTGGCAGTACAATAAAGTCAATAACATAACGTGATTATGGTGGCAAACAATCACAAGTGATAAAACCCGGTTTTATTCACCATTTTCTTTTTAAAGAAATGCCTGTACCAAGTCAGTAATATGACAGTCGTTTTCCTTTCGTTTGATGGATGTTGGCTTCTAATTCTTCCATTTCATAAAGGACTTTCCGTTTTGAACTTCCCTTGGAAATCGGTATATTTTTGTTATTTTTACTTTTTACTTTATCATAACTACCGTGCTAGAGAAATGGTCGTATTCATTGACGGTAAAGAAAAAACGAGCGACTAGGACAACAAATAATTCTACCATGTAAACAAGCTTTCTAACAATTTGTTTTGAGTATTGATGTTTTTCAAACGACCAGATGCCATTTATATTGTGGTGCGAATTGGCGGAAATATTTGGATATGCAACACGTTATGAAAATTCAATAGTTTTTAAGGAGAGTCAGCCCGACGAACATTTTATCGAACTCTCACCTCAGAGATATTAAAGCTAAAATATAAAAAAAATAGCAAAACTCATTATCCAAATAAGTATTTGGCCCCAAGCCAAAAGGTGCATTACAGTGGAGTTCTCCGCATTTGTTAGACACTTCTGGGGATATAAGAATTTAATATATAAT
Organism: Mytilus galloprovincialis; assembly: GCA_037788925.1. Taxonomy (NCBI): domain Eukaryota; kingdom Metazoa; phylum Mollusca; class Bivalvia; order Mytilida; family Mytilidae; genus Mytilus; species Mytilus galloprovincialis. The sequence continues at coordinate 42,467,345 of CM075342.1, read as the reverse complement.
AGGTGAGGCACTATGAGCAGTATAACATAAATAGATATAAAATGTATATGTATATCGTGTTAAAACTTAAGCAACAAATTGGACTCTTTTTTCTTTAAATATTCCCCAGGGTGTTATTCGTTGTATGATTTACAATATGACAAAAGAAATAGATGAAAAGAAATAAATGCTTCCTTATGTATAAATAAGAGTAGTACCTTGTAACTAACATTTTGGCAGTAGTGTGACAATAAATCTTTCTTTACGTTTTTTCTGTCTAAATGCGAAATCGGATGCTTTACATCTAATTAAAGTTTTTCAGGACTACACGGTGTTGGATGAAATATTTTTTGATTAAATAGTTCTAATTGTGTTGATAAAAAATATGAAATTTAATATGTTATTAACATATTTCATAATAAACTGAAATTATAGTCATCTTACAATTTCTGCTGTGTTAGTTTCTGTATGGAAGTATTATATTGACAGGAACTACTATCAATATAATACTTCCATGGTTTCTGTAACATGTTGATTCATATCCATGTCTTTATTGTTTGAATGTAATTCTGAGAATCTCAGTGACATGCAGAATAATAAACAACCTTGGTTTTCAATTTATGACGTACATTTATTAAACAACCTTGGTTTTCAATTTACGACGTACATTTATAATTCTCACACTTTTTTCTATTTGTTGAATTTCAAAGAAAAGCAATTTTAAAATATCGCGAAATCAACATTATCTATAATTTATAATTATTTCGAACAAAGTTTGTGAAGACTTGTTCTGTTTTTTTCAGCTTGATAGAATGAAACGAAAACAAAACGTATTGAACGAAACGACACGATAAATTGACAACGACATTTCCATGATTACCGAAACAAAAAATTGACATAACTAATTAAAAAGAAACGAGAATGGCAAAACGAAACGATGACTATTCAGTGATGAATTCTATGTACACAAAAAACAAAGTATATTTTCAATTTACGACATATATTTATATTTATCACATTTTTTTTTATCTATATGTTTACTTTCCATAAAAGCAGTTTTAAAAGCGACACCAATTACCTATCCTTAAACACATGACATGGGTAAAATCTCTTTGTTCTTACTGTGCTTTATCTGGATATGCATTAGCTACCTCAGATTTACTGCACAGTTCAAAAGTACTCTGACCTTTAGGGTGCGAATCCTGGATTTTGAAAGGTGTGTAATTCAATAAAGTTAAAAAAAAAATATCACCGAGTGTAGCGAAACTAAAAACAATTTTTAACGATTTTATGCTAAAACATGATATGTTTTTGCATGTTTTGTGAGCCAAAATTTGTTCCTGTGAAAAAAGTTCCAGTGGAACTAATATCACAGGAAATATGTTCTGGGAGAACTTTTTTCATAGATAATTTCAATATAATTTGTTCCATCTCTATGAAATAAGTTCCACACTTTACCTGGTGAAATAAGTACTGGATTGGTGAAATTTGTTCCTTACCTAGTGAAATAGGTTCCAGGTTTATGAGATTTGTTACCTGGTGAAATAAGTTCTGGGTGTATGAAATTTGTTCGGAGTTCCTCACCTGGTAAAATAAGTTCCTAGTCTGTGAAATATGTTCCACTGGTTAAACAGGTTATCTTATATACTGAACATTTGTCATCAGTGAGTTTAAAGTTATCATTCAAGTGCATTATAAAAATAAGTATAATATATTGATAATATAATAAATGAAAAATGTAAATCATCCAATATGAATCTTGTGGACTACAGCAAATGTTTAATTATAAAAAATGACAGCACACTCAGTACAGCATTTAGCTTGCTTTATAATTTAAGTGTAACAATAAAATGTTTCGCTGTGCGATATGTTGCAAAGGTACTTATTTCAGTGAAAATAGGTTTGAGAAGAACTTATTCATTGATTTCTTTGAACTATGTACATATTGGTCTTAAGCTAATATCACAGGAACTTATTTAAAACTTTTAACATTAACTGGAACAAAATTCATGGAGCTATGATATTTGTTCCGGAACTTATTTCATATTTGGTAAAAAAATTAGTTCCGGAACAAATTTTACAGTGCTGGAACATATTTTCTGTTATATAAGTTCCGGCGGAACACATTTCCTATGAAATTTGTTCTAGCGGAACAAATGTCACGCCGGAACATATTATTTGTTACATTTTCCCATCAAAGGGTCAATCTAATTAAAATATTAATCTCTGATTTCGTTATACTACATATGTAGTTAATTGAAAATATACATGGTTTTATGTATGTGTTCCAGACCGTATTAGTATTTGGACCGTACGCGTAGGGTCTGACTAATATCAAGAAGTTGGTCAAGTTTCTTAATGCATATAACAGATCAACATAACTTAACTCTCAAATTGCTATAAAAAAGTTCAATTGCAATTGAAATAAAAACTTTTTATTTAAACTATATAAAAAATTCACGCTAATTAAATCTGTTAATCTCTTGTATTTAGCATATCGATCAGTAATTAATTGAATTATGATCACTGAAATTGAAGATATCGGAAGTAAACATAATTTGGGAAGACAATTGTTTCAGAATATTTAGCAACTTTACGAAAAATGCAGATGCAAAGGCATGCATGAACTGCAAACATGTAAATGTAAAAAATACTACGTTACTTGTGGTAGCAAGTGTCACCTTGGGCGAGTACCAAAATAGGATTCAGATATACAATTGAACAAATATTTAATTTCAATTGTTCCTTTGTTCATTTTATCCATCTATTTGTAATAATAAAAATTTGTGAAACTAAAAATTGAGATTGTGATAAACGTTTGTTTAAATTTAAACCAATATAACCCATAACATGTATGGTCAGCTCAAACTGAACCATACGCGTATACTCATACGGTCCGACCGTACGCGTATGATCCAAATACTCATATGGTCTGGAACATGTGTACAATTCATCACTGAATAGTCTGCGTTCCGTTTTGCCATTTTCGTTTCTCTTTCAGTTTTGATTTTTTTAGACATAGATCCGTTGATTGTGGAATATCGTCCTCATATTTTCTAACTGTTCACGTAAATTGATGACGTCATGTGTTAAAACATTTACTGGCCAATCAAATCGGTATTTATCATTTAATCTGCACGCTCAGGATGACCATTTAACCCGAACTCCTACGTCGTTCGTGTTAATATCGGAATAAACTTACCACAAAATAAGGGTCACATGAGCTGTGCAGATTAAATGATAAATACCTACTCGCTTGGTCAATAACTATAACTAGTCTTATATCTAATGTAAATGCCTCAAATCACCTGCATATCGAATTAGTCATTTTCAAAGTAAACAAAAACAATCAACATCATGCATGATGTTTATTATTCATAAGCATTGCATAACATATATACAGATTGCCCTTTTAAGTCTTAGATTTTCCAGATTTCAACTATATAAAAAATTATATGATTGTTTATCGCTCGGAACAGATGAAATTGGAAACTTCAAATTATTATTCAAACGAAGTTCATGCCGTTTTATATTAAGATGAGTAACAGTGGAAGACATAGTCTGTAATATTATTTTTCACTAGATATAATAAAGTTACATGTAATAAAGATAATATTTGTTCCAACATAATAATTATAACATTGTATATTACAAAATTTCCAGTGGAACTATTATTAGGCAAACACATTCATATACGTTGACAACAGAATTTTACGATTAACAGTTGTTTCTTCTTCCTACTGAAGGTTTTCTTTCCAAATAAAACCAAATGGTGAAATTCTTAAAGTATATCACCCTCCTGAAGATGATGAAGTGTTAGCAACGAAAAAGGGTCTTGCTGGAATGCTAGCTGCCAAAATGCATGATAAAGAAGAGGTAAGTTATACAGATGGGATATTTTTTTACGGAGATGTTATTTATAAATACCGAGTCTGGAAATTTAGAAATGGTCCGGGTAAATTTATTGACCTTTAAATAATCTTATTCTTAAAGGCTGCCAATTGAAAACAGATCTTTGAATATTATTTTATTCGTATTGATATTGAGTTTTTTTATCACTAAATTAAAATCAAGCTAAATATTGTTTTTATTAACGTAGTATCAATGTGCATTTACGGCTCTACAATCTGTCGATTCCTACTCGCACAAAGTCATGTTTTTTTCTGAATGTTTTAAATGACGTCTTTACTAAATCCACTGGGTTTTGGATGTTTACTGATTGGTATTAAGAGCAGGATTGTTGTTTTTTTTAGTTGCTAGCCTATTTTATTTGAATTAGCTGTCAGAACTTGCGAGTACTCTCAGATCTGTGCTTAGTGGTGTTTTTTTGTTGTTGTTGTGGGGATGTACAAGTACCCTGTCACGTCCACTCTGTACTTTTGTTATATGTATTTCTATTTGTATCAATCTGAAGTGTTACGCCATTTTTATCCGATTTTCGTAGTTTGTTCTTATGTTTAGTGTTATACCTTTGTCCCATGTTACGGGAGGGTTGGCGCATCAAGTTCAAACTAGTTTAACCGCGCCACATTCTATATGGTTCTGTCCCCAGTCAGGAGCCTGTAATTCTGTGGTTGATGTTTGTCACACTTTATTGTATTTTTTTTATTGGGGGTTCTTGTTTTATGCTGTAGTTTCACTGTCCCAGATTAGGGGTTATAACTTGTTCAAACCGCCACATTCTGTATACGTCTGCCCCAAGGCAGTAGTTTGTATAAGTCAGTGATTGACATTTGGTACCGTGTGTTACGTTTTTGTTTTTCGTTCATTATTTTGTGCACAAATCAGGCCGTTAATTTTCAAAGTAGTTTTCTCATTTGAATTGTTTTGCATTTGTCATTATTTCTGGGCCTTTAAAGCAATCTACTTAAATTATAGACCTCTGATTTCTTGTGAAATAGCAGTAATTGTCTCTTTGAAGTTGAAGAGTATAAAAAGACTGTAATTCGCACTTTTAACTGACATTATATCAACTTGTAAATATTTGAAATAAATTATTCGTGATTTAAAAATGTTACTATATAGCAATTTTGTTTAACACGGATAAAATGTCCTTCACATCACTTTCCTCAGTTGCAGCCATGCTTGCATCTACGTCGTTTGGTGTGTGGTGCTTAAGTCATTGACATATTATATCACATCTTCGTTTTGTTAGTATATATGTCGTGTACAAGTTGCGATTTTGTACAGGTTATAGCATGTACAAAAATATTGTACATGTTATAACTTGTATAATGCAAAAATACAAGTTATAACATGTACAAAAGTACACCATACACGTTATAACCTGTACAAAAGATTGCTTAAAAATGGTTTTAACTTGTACAAAATCGAAAAATAAGGATATGTTTCTATTATCGCTACAGATGATATTGACCACAATAAAATTTTCATAACTTTTTTATTATTCCTTCATGTTAGTGTGTTTTGTCCTTTTTTGATACAGTTAATGTCCAGGGGTCGGTATTACAAAGCATTCCTTAGATCTGTCGTAAGATATATCTTAGGACATGTCTTATGATCCTCTTATGACTATCTATGAACATATCTTTATTTGATGAATTATAATTGTGAGTGTCCACTTTGAAGGCAATAGTAAAATACTTTCATTCTATAGTTGACACTAAAAGACATAAGAGGATAGCCAGGATAGATGTGTCTACAAATTAAATTGGGAATTGAAATGGGGTATGTGTCTAAAAGACAACAACCCACCCATGGAGCAGACAACATCCAAAGGCCACAAATACATGCTTTCAAAGAAGGGGATATATATTTAAAACATCAAAATGACATTCGCCTCATGCAATGATCCTATAGTTTATAAAAAAAAATTGAGTTATAAATTTACATAATACCCTAGTCCCACTAGGCCACGATCGCACTACGATCTGTGAAAAAAATGGAAATTTTGATGATCGTGGTACGATCGTGTAGGTCGCAGTAAGGTCGTACCACGGTCGTGGTGAGGTCTTCAAGATCGTGAAGAGCGTGGCTAACTTTGAACATGTTCAAAACAATCGTGGTGCGGTCGTGGCGAAATTAGGTCGTAGTATAAGCGTAGTGAGAGCGCACTAAGATCGTAGTAAGATCGCAAAGGTCGCTGTACAATCGTAGCGAGAGCGTGATTCTATTTGGAGAGATTGCGCTACGATCTCACAGCGACGTTATTACGACCTTACTACGACCATCACGTTCTCACCGCGACCCAACTACGCTTCCACTACGACTTTACCACGCTGTTCACGACCATAGTACGATTCTAGCACGCCCTTGCAGTCCTCATCACGCTCTTCTCACGACCTTACTACGTTCACACTACAAACATCATTTTTATTGTCATTTTCACATAAAATATATAAAAAAAAACTCCCTAGATTTTGTTTGTTTGAATGTATTTATCCATTTGCTCTAACGACTCAACCATGCTTCTCGTTTTTATATAGAATAGACCGTTGGTTTTTCCCGTTTAAATGGTTTAACATTAGTATTTTTTGGGCCCTTTATAGCGTGCTGTTCGGTGTGAGCCAAGGCTCCGTATTGAAGGCCGTACATTGGCCTATAATGGTTTACTTTTATAGATTTTTACGTTGATGGAGAGTTGTCTCATTGGCACTCATACCACATCTTCCTATATATATATTGACACATCTGTGTCATCTCTGCTATCGTTCACTAACATATCGTCATTTGAGCTTTATGGACCAGCAATAGGTTGTAATTTAGGTTTGATTGGTCTTTCCGACATCTCTTGATGACAAGTATTATACTACTTATGTGTATAGTATCAGTTTAATTGAAGTCTGGAGCTGGCATGTCAGTTAACTGCTAGTAGTCTGTTGTTATTTATGTATTATTGTCATTTTGTTTATTTTCTTTAGTCACATCTTCTGACATCAGACTCGGACTTCTCTTGAACTGAATTTTAATGTGCGTATTGTTCTGCGATTACTTTTCTTCATTGGCTAGAGGTATAGGGGGAGGGTTGAGATCTCACAAACATGTTTTACCCCACTATTTTTGCGCCTGTCCCAAGTCAGGAGCCTCTGGCCTTTGTTAGTCTTGTACTATTTTTAATTTTAGTTTCTTGTGTACTATTTGGAGTTTAGTATGGCGTTCATACTTTGCTTCCTCTGCCCCTACATCAACCCCTACCACCACGCCCACGTGTTCTAGTAGATTTTGGTGGCATGACTGTATTGTTTCCGAGAAATCTCCGTCTTAATCAGAAATAGAAGGCATGGAACTATATTGATATGAAACACGATATTGACGGTATTGCTGAGAACGTAGTAAGATCGCGGTATGAACGTAGTATAATCGTGGTAAGAACGTGCTATAATCGCAGTAAGATCATGTTGCAATCGGATAACTCGTGGTATGGTCGTAGTGAGAACGTGAAGAGCGTAGAAAGATCTTTATAAGCGTAGTGAGGTCGCAGAATAAGCGTGGTGAGAACGTGGTTTAATCGTAGCGGGATCGTTGTAGAAGCGTGATTAGGACGTAGTAGCATCGTGAAAGCAACGAAAATTAACATTTTCATGCCGCTCATACCGCGACCTCACCACGATCTAAATTTATTTTAGATCGCGGTGAGCGTGGTGCGATCGTGGTCTAGTGGGACTGGGGCTTAAGTCGTAATGAAGTGTGGTCCAATGAAAACTATTTCAGCTCTCTCTTGCTTTTACAGAGTAAGCATATTGTTTTAGTCTTTGCATGCTATAAAACGAGAGGGAGGAGTATTACCCAAAATTATTAGGTATCGTTCTTAAATTTTTTGGAAGAATTTAGTTACTAGTATCTAATGTAATTGTCATTGAGGAAATGCAAGCTTTTAGTAAATAGTTTCACACTTATTTAAGCCATGATGGATTGCATAAAACATACAAACATGAAAACACATTTTGACAACATAAGTCATGAAACATATATTTCTGAAACTTTTTTTTATCATTGTCCTCTACAGGAAAAGACACGTTCTGGCCTATTTATTGTTGTTCTTTATGCATTGGTGAATTTAAATGTAGATTTTACTTCATTAAGATTTATTTTTAATTCTGTAAAAGTTAAAACCATTTTTAAGCAATATTTTGTACAGGTTATAACATGTATGAGGTACTTTTGTACATGTTATAACTTGTACAAAGGTTCGTGTTGTTTATTCGTTAGTTTTCTATGTTGTGTCGTGTGTACTATTGTTTTTCTGTTTGTCTTTTTCATTTTTAGCCATGGCGTTGTCAGTTTGTTTTTAGATTTATGAGTTTGACTGTCCATTTGGTATCTTTCGTCCCTCTTTTGTATTTTTGCATTATATAAGTTATAACACATACAATATTTTTGTACATGTTATAACCTGTACAAAATCGCAACTTGTACACGACATATATAAATGAAAATTCGCAACTCTTATCTTAAGACAAAATAACTGTTTTGCTAATAGGAGAAAGACAAAAGAAATAACCGCAAAAAAGAAGACATTTTAGATATAACAATATAGCGTGAAATAATGATTGATCCTTGTTTAAAAAAAAAGGAGGTACCGAAAATATAAGTTTTTTTTGTCTCTAAAAGGCCTTTAAAACATAGATATTTTAACTTTCATTCTGTGTATGTTCTAATAAAATTAGTCAGTTATAAATTTATTGTGTGTGTAGGTGTCCGTTCGTCCGCCCGCCTGTCCTTTCATCAACACTTCGGAATAACCTCGAAAACACTTTTACTAAATTCCACGAAACTATCTAGTTGACATTAGTTCCCTTTAGTTTTGTGTCAATGATATCCACTGTGTATGCATGTTTAAAAAAATCTTTTTGGTTGGTCGGTTGCTGTTGGGGGGTCTATTTGAGGAGGTTTTCATAGTGTTTCTAGTTGGTCTTATAAATTCCTTAAAAGCATAAAGACGAGATTAAAGGGCAGACGGACGTATCATGCGCTCATGGAGCAGCTCTATATTTGTAAAATTTTCAAGAACATCTTCATGACCAAGATGACAGACAATTTTAAAAACTCCAAAAAGCTAATTTCTGGATTCTTAATATTTTACCATCAAATCGGTTATTACATGACTGCTGTTTTCTTTTTTTACAAACTGATACAATTAAAACAAAATAAAAAGAGAAAAGTGTAATACATACCAAGTAAATCTGTCTGAATGATAAAGTTGTAAACTACCAATGTATAAGAACCACATCGTTACTAGCTTAGCAATGTATTTCAGCTACATACTGGATTGGTAAATGAAGGAAATGGACAATGGAAATATCTGACACAAGAAATTGGGAACGAGGGTGAGTTTGCGATAGATTTCCTTGTCATTTGTGTAATTTTTTGAAATCCTATGTATATATATGTATAAATACATTTCACATTTCTAAGGAGATACTAGTAGTAGATTCATATTTTCCATATAATAGTATGTATGTATACAAATGAATGGTAAATTATGTTCGCTCGTTTTTACATTGATTTCCTTTCCACTGGCCATCTCTCCAGTTATAGCCAGTATAGGGAAGAATAATCATACCAACACCGAGAAAAGTTCCGGTATCGCATGATATTGAAGCCTCTCTAATGAATCATATGTCGGATAAAAGACCCTATACAGAGCTTATGTTGTATTGGTATATGTATACCCGACTTTAAATAAAAATATGTTATGCTTATGCTGATTCTTATGAATCAGACCGTTTACAACCTGGCCCATACAATGAATGCGTATTTTATAATTGAAGAAACGCGGATTGAAAAAAAAAACCACTTTCGTATGTATAGCATTAGCATAGTCCATATCGTCCATTTCATAGTCAGTTTTCGAAGTGAGAGAACCCTGTGACCCAAGTGTACATGTACTATGTAAGTAGACAATATCAAACATATCTAACAATATTTTACTGATGGTTGATTGTCTTTTAGGACCACACTCCGCCAGATACACAGTCAAGGAAACAGAGACAGAAACTGAATTCAAGAAAATTAGAAACAGTAACATCATAGAACATGCCAAAGAAATGTTCGAAAAGGTATATCCGATTTTCTATTACATCCGTTGAAACATGCAGTTATTATAAGAATAAGGAGTAATATGACACGAATTCTTAATTTTTGACATGGAAAGTCAGTAATAATGATAAAAATGAAACTAAATTTAGTGAGTCATCGCAGAAATCTTTTTTTTCAAATTTTTTTTTCTCTTATAGTTTTAAAGTTTTTGTATAAGAACCGTTGAAGTCCCTGCTATAAATTCTAATTACAATGATAACTATTCTCGCCTGAACAGCCATGGCCTTTTATGATATTTTATTTATATTCAGCGGAGTAGCATACCAAGAATTTGTGAAGTAACTAAGATTCCTACTATACAAATCCTTGGTCATATCATAGATGTAGTGGGTATTACATCTATGATCATATATATATATAACTCGTCTAAACATCAACCCAACAATGTTAGGTCTGTAAATTTGCTTTCGCAAATTTCAGTTTGTTCTTCCAGGCTCGCCGGGATTCGAACCCATGCTACTGAGATATCGTGACACCAAATTGCCTGCACTGTAGCCGTCCCGCTAGACCACACGACCACCTGGGATTCACAAAAATAAAGCTTTCGGTGGCCGTGTGTTACCTTTCCTCGTCAGTTTTAATCTAGCGTCGTACTACAGTACATGATATATCAATCTAATTAAAAACCGATCTCTCATCGCTCCTGTTTCTGATATGTCGCGTGGGAGCTCAGAAACAGGAGCGATGAGAGATCGGTTTTTAATTAGATTGATGATATATAAGGCATGGAGATGTTATTGTTACAGATCAGCTCATCAATTATCTGTAGTAAAGGATCCTACAAATTAATGCAAGATACAATCACAGATAATAATTATATTTATATATAAGTACGTCTGAGTCCGTGACAACTCTACAACAGATTTATCCATCGGATCACCAGCAATACTATATACTACTCAGTGATGTTAGTCCGGCGAGATTATTACAGCTTGTATGGCAATTTAAACAGCCTTTGGACTCCAGAATAATCTCGGACTAATGTGGCAAGACTGAAATGTTCCTATGGTAGAGCTCTGGATTATCTGGCGATTCAAGAATAAGATTAAAAGTTAAAACGGCTTTTTGGGAAAAAATCAACGGCCGTTCTCCGTATCCGATTACACTTTACATACTCCAGTCACGTGATAACGTCAGATCTTGGAGTCTGCTGAAACCGAATATTCCGCTTTAAAATATCTACGAATAATGAGTTGATTGCTATTATCAGAGACATATAATACTTGTATTATATGTCTCTGATATTATATAACTATGGGTCTGCATGAAATTTCAAACAGATGGAAAGACAAAGGTAAATACCGAGACATATGTATAATAATGGGTATCTGGATGATTCGTTCCAACTCTGATTCGTACCAACAAATTCGTCCCAAATTGCTTGGTCAGTTCGTTCCAACTTATTCAAGAACAGTATTAAACAATATTAACCATTTAAATAAAACTGACTCTGAATTAGTACATGAAATTGATGTAGAACCCATAAACTGAAAATGGTCAGAAATAAGAAGGTTTTTTCACGTTCGAGTCGGATATTTTTCACCAAGCCCTTCAGCGCTATCAATTTAAATTACTTAGTCAAAATTTAACACTAGGTATTTAGGTTCGATTCATAACAATTTTGCAAATATGACCGTATTTTCACCTAAAAAAACTACTGTGTACAAACTTACCTGTGCGGTTTGGGAAGTTTTAAAGGTTTTTAGATATATATTAGTTAAGTTTATTTTGCATATCTGAAAGATAAAATTGTTTTTGGTGAAAATCTGGATTCAAAATATATTTTTTGTCCTCTGCTTGAACCTGGGAACAGTATATCTAATATATATGTTCCTGCTTGAACAGATATTTTTTTCATCAATTTGGGAATTGAATTTTTTATTCAAAAGAAAAATACAATACCCCCTCCTGCCTTTTGAAGTTCAATGATCTATCCCTAAACATTTTCCATCTGAACTTATTATTTTATTTTAGACAAAAACTATATGTTAATGTAGCCTAGGACATTTGTCCTGAACATACATGAAATATTTGCCACTGGACATTAAGCAAACAACAACCAATCAATATATAGGACATTGTCTTGGTATAAAGCTGGCATTTAAGGTAGCGCCTTCCTCATATTAAAAAATGAATATAAATATGTATCTAAATTTTTTTTATGGTTTATTAATTGGGAAGAACGATATATTGGGCATGATATATATTGATAATTATTAATTATTAAGGTAAGTATTTCATGACAAATTTAATATTTTAAATATGAATAAAGTGACTAACTAGTGATATTTTCAAAGAAATAGTTATCATTATAATTGATTATTGTATTACTATGATGTGCGCATAACAGTTGTTAAAGGGAAAATTCACGATTTTTTACTTATGGTTTAAATATGTTCATTATGACATAATATATATATTCACAAAGTTTTATCGCTATAATTGCAGTAATAAAGGAGAAATTCAATAATCAATGAAAAAATATTAACAACTTCCTGTAGGTCGTGACGTTTTCTCCTGGTTTTTGCATGCCGGGATTTAAAATACAATCATTAAAAGTCTTGGTTTTTAATCATATTTTAACGTAATCGTAAGCGCGTCGATGACTTCTGCTTTATCTAATAACCAGCCGATAATAAGAAGATAAAACGCACAGACGTGCAATTGTACATATTCATGAGATAAATTTTCTATGTTAAACGTATATATTCAAATTAATTTTTTAGACAACACAAAATGTTATAAATTTATTTTTAATTAATGCATTTTCGGACTGATAAGGTGAACAAATTAAAGTACAATAATCTGTAAAGACAATATGTTGGTGCACTCTTATTGACCTTTTACTGTCTCTGCTATGACTAGGTTTATACGATGTGTGTATTCACGGTTTTGTGGCAAAACTCGTAGATAGCTTGTTGAAAGGTAAATTGTTATTTGCACTTCGGTATCATGTTAACCACGCCTCTAGGGCACACCTTGCCAGGTGTGACTGTCTATTCGGATCAGTGGATTATAAAACAAGGGAGCATTTAATACACACATTTAAAATACATATTCAAGTTGGTGACAAATGAAAATAGATCGCCGTGGAATTATTTGATTATATTTGGTGCTATTATTTATTTGAATTTAAATAAATTAATTTACTAAGAAATAGTCTATTTACAAAACTTTGACCCCAATTTATTCAAAATATATATTTTTTTCTTATGTTCAATGTATACATGTGTATATTTTAAATTGCGCTATAGTTCCATAACTTTCTACCCAGTCGTATAAACGAATCGTCGACAAGTGCGTTCATTTTTTAAATCAATATTTCTGCATGGTATGTTCCACTCTGTCCTTCACTATTGACAACGAGTATATATTACATTTTCCCAAATTCACCCTTGGAAAAAATATTTAAATAGATTTTAATTTCATCAAATCTTATTTTTTGGGGTATTATTTATATTTTTATGAATAATATTCTTTACACCAGAAATGTTATTTATAAACAAGCGTATGAGTTTAGTAATGAAAAGTAAGACAGACTTGTATATTATACATCTGATAGTTCAAAATGGAAAGTTATAAGTTATCGGCCGTGTACACTGATCAATACCTGCAGAAGTGAAACGATGCATGAACTTGCAAGCCCGACAGGAAATCGCTTGAATACCTGGACGTGTCACCTCACACCCCTCAAAATACCTTTGGAAGTAATACCTTTAGCCATGCTGGTGATCAGATGAGGGAAGATCAGAATTTATTTGAAAAAAGTTTATTACTTTAAAGAATTATGAACAAATTAGATTTTCGAAAACAATTTTCACGGAACACTTATTTATGATTTCAATTTTGACTTTTTACCTAATTCCAATATTAACAGTTTAAAAACAACAGACCATGGTAATTAAAAAAAAATAAGAATATTTTCCATATCAAGTTAGTTAGTCGGATAAAACAACCGTACGAGTGACAAGATATCGACACGCAATTACGACTACATCGGTTACTGTCGTTTTGTTCCTTTGTGGTTTATAGACATATCGTTGGTATTAATCGAGAAAGAAGACAAAATGGCCGAACGCAGAGAATTGATACTCAAAATTTAAAATCGATGGTGATCGCTTATCTAGCGGAATAAAACTTTAATATCTATGAATTTGAGCATTTTTATACAGAATGAACATAATATCAATTTTTGATTTTTTTGCGAAGTTTCCCTTTAATGCATTCATAGTATGAACATATGTTATTGAAAAATTATCTTTTAAATGAAATATACAGAAAAAATGGACAAGGAAAATGCCGATTTTTGCCGTGCACTGTAGGTTGATTTACACATATACAGTGAGTGATATACGGACATATACATTATAAAAAAGTTGGAACAAATTGTTAAGTCTGATTTAATAATGAACTTAATCAGGTGGAACACATTGATAAGTCTGATCTGATTAATAATGAAATAAATCAGTTGGAACGAATTGACAATTGACTTGGTACGAATTGTCCAAATCTGGAACGAACTGGCTTGGAACGAATCGGACTTGGAACGAATTGACTAGCATTCATATAATGTCACCTGCCCTCATGATGTATAACATGTATAAGCTGCAAAGAAGTGTCGGGACCGCAGTAGTTCAAATAATTATGTGCCTGTCCCAACAATCTAATTAAAAACCGATCTCTCATCGCTCCTGTTTCTGATATGTCGCGTGGCAGATCTAACGAAACCCGCTTTGAGGTCACATGTGAGTGACCTCGTAGGTGTGTCTTTTTCGACCAATGAAATTGAGTCTTCCACGATCTTGGAAGTTTAACGTAAGGCAAAGGGATGTAACTCATTTTATTTACGACGAAATCGTCAGTCATAATAATTCATAAACTTTTTTGATCCAATTGGCTTATTAATAGGTCGTCAACTCATTTGCATATCTTTATAAATTCATGACTTTTAGTTCACTCACATGTGACCTCAAAGCCGGTTTCGTTAGATCTCCCACGCGATATATCAGAAACAGGAGCGGTGAGAGATCGGTTTTTAATTAGATTGCTGTCCCAAGTTATGAGCCTGTAATTCAGTGGTTGTCGTTTGTTTATGTGTTACATTATCATATTTGTTTTTCATTTATTTTTTATACATAAATTAATATTAGGCCGTTAGTTTTGTCGTTTGAATTGTTTTACATTGAAGTCATTGTTAATTTCGGGGCCTTTCTGGCTTTCATATCTGACTATGCAGTATGGGGTTTGCTCATTAACAGTTGAAGGCTGTACAGTGACCTATATTTGTTAATTTCTGTGTCATTTTGGTCTCTTGTAGAGAGTTGTATCATTGGCAATTATACCAAATCTTCTTTTTTATATATATAATGTATAAGGGGAAGTCAAACCATTTATTTTTTTTGGGGATAGATTAGAGAGTTTTTTTACGAGGGGTGGGTCTTTTCACCACCGAACACCACCAAACACCGCTGAACACCCCAAAAACCCACAACCACTAAGAAAAACTGTAATATTATACAATAAAACGATAAAATAAGATAAAATTAAATTACGTATATTTTAATCAATCTTAGATATTTATGGGCAACATATTTACAAAAAATGTATGTTAAAATCGATAATCAATATTAGGAAAAACGTCTCCGGATTCATCACTTTCCGGATAACATTCAGTCATTGTGTGTGTTATTAAAATAATATATTCATAATAAGAAATCAGGACAAGTATCCTCGATCTCTATTCATCGGTTAGATTTTGATATATTGTTGGTACAATTATTTTATAGACCAAATGCATCATCTTCGGCGGTGGCTTCCACAAATATTCGCTCTGTGGTTAAAGTTTTTGAAATTTTAACTTTCTTAAACTATCCAGGATTTGTACCAAACTTGGACAGAAGCCATTAACTTGTTTATGATCATAAGATAGTATCCAGAAGCAAATTTTATGAAAAAAAAATCCTGTTTTTTCGTAGTTTACTATGAATAGACTTAGTTTTTCTGCCAGGAAACGTTACATTCACTCTGTGGTTAAAGTTTTTAAAACTTTCATAACTTTCTTAAACTCCTGGATTTGTACCAAACTTGGACAGAAGCTAATACTTTCTTAAACTCCTGGATTTGTACCAAACTTGGACAGAAGCTAATATCTATGATCATAAAGATAGTATCCAGAAGTAAATTTTGTAAAATCAAAATCAGTTTTTTCCGTATATATTACTTATAAATGGATTTAGTTTTTCTGCCAGGATACAATACATTCACTCTGTGGTTAAAGTTTTTAAAATATTATTAACTTTCTTATACTATCCTGGATTTGTACCATACTTGGACAGATGCTTGTTTATGATCATAAGATTTTATTCAGAAATAAATTTTGTAAAAAAAAAAATGAACTTAGTTTTTCTACCAGGATACAATACATTCACTCTGTGGTTAAAGTTTTAAAATTTTTTAAAAACTTTTTTATACTATCCTGTATTTGTACCAAACTTGGACTGAAGCTTGTTTATGATCAAAAGCTAGGATCTAGAAGGAAATTTTGTTAAAATTTTGGACCTGTTTATACTTCTTTTACTTATAAATAGACTTAGTTTTTCTTCCAGTTAATATTACATACAGTCTCATTCTGTTATTAAAGTTTTTAAAACATTTATTAGATTTATAAACTATCCTGGATTTTTACCAAACTTGGACAGAAGCTTCTTACAATCATAAGATAGTATCGAGAGGAATATTTTTATGCAGTTAAGCTGCATTATGCGAGCACCCTAGATTTGTGGTCTACCCAATAAATGCTAAAATACTTGCCATTTTTATTTTTTAACTGGTAACTATGTTATATATAACTAATTGAACACTTTTTTAATACTTTTAATTCTGGATTACAAAAAATATTACCAGTAAAACCTTAAATGATCGTGGAATCACCCAAAAGTTTTGAAGATGCACATAGGAAGTAGTGCTCATTAGGAATCCTTATGTAGTTTATTATCGCCTGTGCTATTGGCTAAGATATCAAAGAACATTGAATTGTTTGAAATATTTAATCGCCGAAAATCTTTAAAGACAAGTAGTTTAGATTTCCCAAATGGCAAGAGTCGTAGGAATATTGTTTGTCGTCAATACGTAGTACTACGTCAGTAGTCTATTATATAATAAGTTCAACTGTTAATGCTGTTGGCAGCAATTTCAAATTAGAAGACGAAATGTTCGTATCTTTTCAATTAGTAGGCAAGGCTTCAAATGAGCGGTTGTCCGAAGTCCGCCACCTTTCACTTTTGCAATCAGACTTTGAGCTTGGTTACTAGCCACTCCCGACGGACCTTCCAGTGGAATCCACTTGAAAGAAAATAAAAAATAACTTTGCTAACCTTTTCGCCAAAGTCTCCAAATAAACAATCTCAAAACTTATTTTAATCATTATTATTCATAACAGCGATGTCCATTTTGTTCAACCGCTAGCTATATACAGAAAATCGCTGACAAAAAATGTGTGAATTCAAGTAAAATCGTATCTGACTGACAAAAACAACATTGTAAACACAATGAAAATGGCTACTGTGATGAAGACAATTACAATATCGGATCCGATTCCAGAAGCAGATAAGGGTAATTCCGGGTTTTGGCGATCACCTACAAAACAAATACAGAAAGGTGACAAAATACATCTATGCATGGTAAATGAATATATATAACAACTTGAATTGAAAACCAAAAGATATGTGAAAGAAAGAAAAAGCAGAAAATATTTTATACAGAAACTCAAAATTACTTTTTGACAGCAAATTTTAAAGTCAAAATCCAATACAATGTGACAGCCGGGAACAGTATATATCTAACAATATATATGTTCCTGGTCACAGTATAAATTTTCTTTATCAGTGATATATGTTGATAATGCATGTAAGATGCTTTTAAAGTGTAAACAGATATACTGCAATTTTGAAGGGGTATTTTTATGCCCCACCTCACCTACGATAGTAGAGGGGCATTATGTTTTCTGGTCTGTGCGTCTGTCCGTGCGTCCGTTCGCTTCAGGTTAAAGTTTTTGGTCAAGGTAGATTTTGATGAAGTTGAAGTCCCAATCAACTTGAAACTTAGTACACATGTTCCCCATGATATGATCTTTCTAATTTTAATGCCAAATTATAGTTTTGACCCCAATTTCATGGTCCAATAATTTATCAAAAACTACCTTGACCAAAAACTTTAACCTGAACTTTGCACTATCATTTTCTATGTTATTAAAGCTACATCAACTTGAAACTTAGTACACATGTTCCCTATGATATGATCTTTCTAATTTTAATTCCAAATTAAAGTTTTGACCCCAATTTCACGGTCCACTGAACATAGAAAATGATAGTGCGAGTGGGGCATCCGTGTACTACGGACACATTCTTGTTTTCTCAATTTTGAAGGGTCAGTTAAAGTAGCTGGAAGTTTCTGACTTTATTTTCACAAATAATGCAACTATATTATATAATACCTGAATGTAGGCAAATCATATGATATAAAGGTGGTGTCCTTTGGTTCACTCTACCCCTCCCATTTGGTAACTTTGAAACAGATAAGTTCCCCACCTCACAACCATATACATTCATGTATGGGACTATAAAAATAATCAAATGAAATATAGGGGAGTTCCTGGGGTCACTCCACCCCCTCCTGTTTAGGAACTTTGAAACAGTTGGAATCCCCACCCCTAAACCATATATATTCAGGTATGGGACAATATAACAAATCAAATGAAATATAGGGGGAGTCCCTGTGTTCACCCTACCCTCTACTGTTTGATAGCTTAAAAACAGATGAGATCCCAACACCTAAACCGAATATACTTATGTATGGGACAAAATCAAATGAAATATAGGGGGAGTCCCTCGGGTCAACCCATCCCCCTCCTTTTTGGGAACTTTGAAACGGTCAAGATCCCTACCTCTAAACCATATATTCAAATGATATAGGGGGAGTCCCTGGAATTGCCCCATCCCCTCCCGTTTGAGAACATGCAAATGGTCAAGATCCCCACCCCTAAACCATACATACTCATGTATGGGACAATATAACTAATTAAATGAAATAAAGGGGGAGTCCCTGGTGTCACCCTACCCCCTCCTGTTTGAGAACTTGGAAATCGATGAGATCCCCACCCCTAAGCCATATATATTCATGTATGGGACAATATATATATATAACAAATCAAATGAAATATAGGGGAAGTCTCTGGGGTCATCCTACCCCTTCCTATTTGAGAACTTGAAAACCGTCAAGATCACCACCCCTAAACCATATGTATTCATGTATGGGACAATATAACAAATCATTTACATTTACTATGGGCAGGTCAGTCAGACCTCACCCTTGATCCATGTAGTAGTGAACATTTGTCTGATTTGTGTCTTGTCACTTGGATACTATAAAACACACACTCAGTTTTCTTTACAGGGAAACCAGTCCATTCATACTAATACATGTTTGTACTAGGTCAAAATTTACTACTAACAGTCAACTTAAACCAACGTTAACTACCAACTAGAACAACTGCAATCATTGCGAACTTGTACCACTGCAGACTCACCATAAAATATACATTGATATATATGCATTGCTTTTGAAACCTTGATAACATATAAATTATTTGCCTTAATAACTAATTCATTAGTTAAACATAAATGTACAATATACCCTACTAAAAATAATCAGTGGAATTCCACTGAAATCCCACATAAATCTCACTTGGGAATTCCACTGGACAATTTTGTCGGGATTTTTAGAAGATTTCAGTGGAATCTCAGTGGAATCTCAGTGATATTTTTAAAATCCCACTTGGATTCCAGTGGAATCTCAGTGATATTTTTTCAAAAATCCCACTTGGATTCCAGTGGAATCTCAGTGATATTTTTAAAATCCCAGTGTGATTCTGGGCAATTTCCACTGAAATTTCAATGGGATCCCAATGAAATTTCAATAATTCCAGTGGGATTTTAATGCAAACCCAGAGAAATTTAAATGGATTCTTCAACACTATGTGTAGTGAAATTATTTTAAATTCCAGTGAAAACAGCAGATCAATCACGTTATTTTTTCATGTCTTAAATAGTTTATTCTCTTTTTTTTGGAAATGCAAGTGAAGTGTATAGGTTATTCTTTACTTTGATTTGTATTGGTCTTTTATTTTACTCTAACATCATAGGCCCATATTTACATGTATGTCTTGCCATTTTTAAAATCTCAAATTTGATCCACAATCATGATAATTGAGTTCATATGTACTAATTAAGCTTTAAAAGATAATACTTTTTGCTTTTTTGGAAAAGATGATTAAATTATTACAGTCATACTACAGATCTCCAATTTTGCGAAAACTAGCTACTATTGAATAATATTTTATTGAAGAGATTGTCTTAAAGATATATTAGTCATGTGTCATACTGTGACAATCCAATAGTAATTATGTATATGCAAAAAATGCATGGTCTTATAGTTATTTTCTTGATCCTACATGGTCACAATTTATTTGAAGGAAATGATAGTTTCATAATTTTCAAAAAGGTTGAAATACTTATTCATAATTTGTACTTACCAGAAGATTTAATCCAAAAAATATGAAAACATCAATCTTCACAAATCCAATAGTCATGTCATCAAAAAAATACATCTTCACTTTTTAATATCAATAGAATATAACTTTTGCTCTTTTAAATTTTAGTCCACAACTCTACATCCATGGTAAAATTCATATTTTGGTCAAGATAAATAAGACATCTTTTCTTGTAATGGCTGCAAGTTCAAATTTTGAATCTGACCAGTGTTGGGGTTGTATCTATAGGGAGTTGTTTGATTCCTTGCAATGTTTTCCTAATCATACTATTGAATTACCTAAATCTTAAATATCTGATATATATAATAATAAATAAATGATATTTACCAACTTTTATCTATTATTTTTATATTTTGAACTGTAGAAATTTAAGAGAAATATACAAAGACATGTGGTCTCCTTCATTGGGCCCCATTGAGTGTGTACATATCATTTCCTGTCCATTTCACAGAGGCAAATTGAAAACAGATGGGCACATAACATTTCTATTACTAATTGATAAGAAAGAGACTGCTTGGAAATAATATTTGTGTATAATCATGATATAATACTTAACTAAATATAGAGATAGACTTAATAATTAATTGTACTTGAAAATAAATAAATTTTAATTACCTGCAACTCCTATGTTGAAAAATTCAAAATTAAATTGTCTTAAATACTGTTAGTGAAATAAGTATATATATTCTAGTCACTTAATACATGTTTAAATGTACATATATAGATAGCAACACATAACATTTTTCAGGTCCATCATCATTTAATTATCAGCTAAATTCATTGAAATTTTTTATAATGAAAATTCTACAAGTCCAACATCCCACTGAAATTATATATTTATAAAAGACACATGTCCAAATTCCAGTGGGATAATTAGGAATGACAAAGTACAAATTTCCACTGGAAAATATAGAAATAATCCAGTGGAAATGCCACTGAGATACCATCGGGATAAACTTCCCACTGGGATTCCACTGACACTCCAAAACATTCCAGTGGGATTCCACTGGATTTTTTTCTCCCACTGGGATTCAAGTGAATCCCAATGGTATCCCACTGGAATCCCAAGTACATTTTCAGTAGGGTATGAATGTTTAATGTTGAAGCAACAATTTGCCACAGTTTTCATAATTACGTTTGCCTTGATTTTTGGTTAACTGCCTTCAGCGCTTTGATTATTGATTTTTTCCACTCATTTTTGTTCAGCCTGCAAATAACAGCAAAAGTAGGCGAGACATTGGGATTTGTGGAACCCTTACAATTTTTATTCATTTCAAATACATTTGTAATGCAACTGGATGAGTATCAATCATCATTGTCAGAACTAGTATTCTGAAATATGACACATATATTTATATACAGCTTTTAAATTTTCCTGTAATCTCGACTTTATGACTTTTTTTCTCACATTTTGGTTTCTCATGTAGAAATCGAAATGATAAATGAATGCATATATTATATGAATCTACTGTAACTATTTAAATGTTTTTTTCAGACTTTAATTTTCCAAAAGGAACTTGGTATTATACATAAGGTTTTGATAGAAGATAGTTTTACAGCCATGACAGGTCAAAATGGGTATGTTTTTAAAATATTTAACTGAACACATTTTAAGTTACCCTAGATTTTTATTCTCATCTACATTGTATGAACTTTTTCATATTTTAAAAATTTAATGGAAAAAAAATATTTCTGAGAAACAACAATTTGTTGGAAGTCAATGATAAAATTCTAGTGTAAGATATTTTTTATATACATTTTCTATAAAAGACCATAATTCTCTTTGTGTTCAAGTGAAACATTTTGTTTTGCATCTGCCTCAAACTGGCATATTCAGCAAAAAATGATGGAAATCTCTTTTTTCACATAATTGGTGTAAAAGTATGTTTTTTTTATTTGATAGGGAAATAAGTTAGCTTACAATAAAAACACGTTGAATGATTGGAATAATTTTGAAAATAAGATTAGATATACATGTTTTAAAAGGAGAAACACTGTGAACTTGAGATCTTTATTTTTATACGACCGCAAAAAAAAAATTTTGGGATCGTACAATGGTATGATGTCATCGTCTGCGTCGTCCGAAGACACATTGGTTTCTGGACAATAACTTTAGTTTAAGTGAATACAAAAAAGGAAGGTTTGGATCGATTTTGGGGATGATGGTCCCAACCGTTTAGGAATTAGGGGCCCAAAGGGGCTCAAAACACGCAATTTTCTAGTTTCAGGATAATAACTTGTGTATAAGTATTTCAGTTGCTCTGAAATTGTACCGCAATGTTTAAAACCATAAGTAGAAGGTTTGGATTCATTTTAGGGGTTATGGGGCCAAGGTTTAGGAATTAAGGGTCAAAAAGGGGCCAAAAACAAGCTTTTTTCTAGTTTACAGACAATAACTTGTGTGTAATTGTATGGATGTCTCTGAAATTGTACCACAATGTTCCATATAACAAAGGGGAGGCTGGGATTAAGTTTTGGGTTAATTGCCCAAAATATATAGGAATTAGGGGCCAAAAAAGGACCAAAAGAAGCATTTTTCTAGTTTCCAGACAATAACTTGTGTTTAAGTGTATGGATCGCTCTGAAATTGTACTACAATGTTCCATACTACAAAGGAAAGGATGGGAGTGAGTTTAAAGGTTATTGCTCCAAGGAGGTTTCATTAAGTGGGGGGGGGGGGGGGGATTTTTTGTTAACACTTATTTTTAAGGGATTCCTTTTTTTCAAATTTGAAATTTTCAAGAAGAAATCTTCAATTGCACAGTATTGTGCAATAGATTTGTTAGATCTTTGACCACATTTATTTTGTGACAAAAACCTATATTACGCCAAAAATTTTATCACAATCCAAATCTAGACAGTATTAACCCTTACCATGCGGTGACCGTCATATGACGGGCGTACCCAAATAACCATTATTTGGCTCCGATGGCGTTCCATACTTTTAGAAGTCCACTTTATGATACTTATTTTAAAAGTTATGCATGTTCCGTCAACCTGAGACTATCCATATTCACATTTCTCATGCATAAGTAGCATTTTGAGCACAAATACAGACTTGGAAAATTGAAATTGGCTAAAACTTGTTTTTCTGGAGGGGTGGGCTTCACATCTGTATTTCACAGGAAGTTCAGAGGCATACAACTTGCAAAAATAGTGCAGACCCACGGCCATATAACTACTGATCGTTATTATTATTGAAATACGCATAGGAAACAACTACTTCCGGTTTTGGGTCCATTTGAAGTCAGAAATCGGCAAAAATCGTGAAATTCAGTATTTTGGGTCCAAATGACCTTCTGTAGACTGCTGAACCAAGATCAGATTCACTTTGACCTTACAACTGTTGGGGTCAATTCGTTAACTATAGAGTCCACTCTACATGCAGGCTACAGCTGGATACCTATACCAGCATCCCTGGGTCTTCTGATTCAAGAGAAAGGACGAAAAATCGGCAAAATTGACGCTTTTTGCACCTGATGACCGACTTTGGGACAAATTCCCGCCACCTGCCCCCGCCCTCTCACCCTGACCACCCCACCCCGTGATCACCTACATTAGATTAAAAGGAATCAATATGCTACAGCAACAGGGCTAAGCTCATTTGCATATAATTTGCATATTTTTGCAAATAAACGAAAATTAGACATTTTCTGAAAACAATTCAGCATGGTAATGGTTAAGCTTGAATATTGTGTCCAAATTTGTCCAACTGTTCAGGGTTCGACCACTGTGGTTGTATAAAGCTGCGCCCAGCGGAGCACCTGGTTATATTATTAAAATTGAGAAAATTCTGATTCCAGTAACATCTAGGTTTATAAAAGTATCTTTATTTTAACAATACATTGGTACCACCATTAAGATAATGATTCACTTATGCATGAGGGTGGTATCTTCATGACAAATAAAGGTAAAAAATTTTGCCAAATGACGTTAATGGTAAATTTGGTAAATGTCGATAAGATGTTCACTTTTCATTGGATGATTAAAAAAATATAATGTTTTCTTTTAGAATATAAAAAAAAAATATAGACAGATTTTGACGAATGGTGTTAATTTTTTTCCAAAAATATGGTAACAATAATTATTTGAGACCTCTGACGAATCTAGATAAGGATATTTTGATGAATCACAGTAAGATTTTAACCATTATGACACTTATTTAAAACAATAACATAAAATAACCCTTTAACACTTGATCTTGTGCATGGTCCTTCAAAACATGACGTCACAGAATAAAACTGTTGATTGCACTTAATGAAAAAGCTTCTATAAAATTCTGTTTGCAAACATGTATGCATGGTTATCCATGTCTAAAAAACTTTAACCACAGAACAAACCTAATTTTGAAACTGCAGATAATGCTGAGTCCAACAACACCAAAATTTCTGATTCCCATTTCTAGCATCTGACCTGGTGACATGAATTTTGTAGGCTCCATAAAAATAAAAGAATTAATATATTACCTGAATGAATTTTTGAAACTTGAAGGAAATTTCATAGATTTTAAGTAATTAAAATATCATATATGTTTTTTTTAGATTTGATCCTCACAAGAATATGAGAAAAATAAAAGCTGTCAACCAGTTTTCAGATATAGGTGAATATAATGATAACAACCAAGTTCTTTAATATAGGTTTTTTTATCTTGAAATTTTTGAAATTTATACACCTTATTGCTAATCCTGACTGACCGGGCCACTCAAATTTTTGACGTCATACACAATCACTTTTTCATTGTGGCGTCAGATATTTTGTTTTATGACAACAAAATTTTACGGGAACCAGTGTGTGATATCCAGTTATGGCGGATGAAAAGGGATAAGGTGTATGTAAGTGATGATTGATAGTGTACATGTAAAGCAAAATTATATTGGGGTAAAAGGAGTAGGCTCAGTAAGATCCCTTTTTGGCCCCAAAATATAGAAGTTATACAAAATTGTGAAAATGTAATCTTTTAGCTACTTACTGGAAAGTAGAATGCTTCTGCTACATAAATATGGGCTGTTTTTTTACAATACAATTTGAACATATATTGGGTACTAGCATCATTAAGTCATGTTAAATTACTGAAATCTTCACAATTTTAGCATTTTAGTTAAATTTTAGATGGTTTCCGTCTTAAATGAAAGTGGCCGCATTCGTGTTCATTCATAATATTTAATTGTAAGTTGTATTTGATGATAATACATAACACATATAAAGGTTGAGAATGAACACGGATGCGGCCACTTTCATTTTTGACAAAAACCATCTGAAAAGTGAAGTTTTTTGGTATATTTGATAGATCTTTCATATTTAAGCTTGAATCAGAGCGTTTTTATTGACTAAATCAGCTAAAATCTTTCACATATAACTAATTGAATCAATTGAAATAGACACTCAAGTGTTTAAAAAGAGTCCAAAAACTTTCGTTAGATGAACTTGAAATTTGCCAAAATCAGCCCTTACCGGTCCTACTCTTTTGATCCTGAGGAAAAAATTTCACATTTGTTGTTGTTATTTTTTATCCAGAGGAAAATATTTCCCTGGGATATTTTTTCCATTGCTGTGAAATTCTATCTAAGTAGTTATCTTATTGAATAGTTATTAGAAAAAAACTTAACCTTTACCTCCCCTTGATTGATAAATTATGCAAATTTGTTCTACCTTTGTGAAACATTTTATAATTATAGTCCGGTATATATTGATTGAGAGTAGTTAATTGACATAGTAGTTAATGGGACTCTATTTCACAAGGTTCTGTGAAATATAGTACAGAAAACATATACTGGTACATACTATCCACCAAACACAGATAGATTTTCACTCCTCTGGAAAAAATCTACCTGTGAAATACCATGTCCGGGAAAAAATTACTGTGACAAATTATCCCCAGGATAAAATATTACAGAGGAAGAAATAAACCGTTACATACACTCTGTCTGGTGAGTTTTCTTTTCACATTTATAAACAAGTGTGTTTAAATTGTTCAGTATGGAATTAAACATTAGAGAACAGTTGTCATGGGACTTTTTATACTTGTGATTTTACTCCAAAATAAATTAAAATGTAATTTGTCTCATCACCACTCATATCACGTCTTCTTTATTCTTATATTATCCAAAATGTATTTTGATTCTTTGGTTAATAGCATACATGTACCTTAGAAGGAGTAAACTGCAATAAAAAGATTCAAATTTACAACTGACTTCTGGGCATGTGTTTGATTTGCTTGTAGTATTTGGTTTACATGAATATCATCACTTTATCTTTGAATAAAGTAGAAGCAATATGGTTCATGTAATAAGTCAGAAATGATTCATTTTGTAAAAAACTGTTGTCCTTATAATCTGGCTAATTTTAGAGAATCACTTCTCATTAATGCATGTAATCTGAACAAGTAATTGTCCTACAAAATTACATGTCGTTTATAGATTTTATTGAAGCACTTTCATATATATGAAAGAGACATCGATTCTTTCCAGGTTCATTATGGGATTGTTTACCCATTATGGGATTGTTAACCCAAATTGATACCTTTCCATATACCGGGTACAACTATTTTCTGTCATAGTGTCAACCATGTAAAATCACTGGTAATGAGTTGCTTTAAAGGCTGTTAGGGCTGTTGTACTTGCAGCAAAGTATGGATTTATGTATGTTGTATTCAACTTTCGGATAGACATGATAGAAGAATGGACATGATTTCAAATGTTTTAACATTTAAATTCAACACAGTCAAACAGCCCAACTTTCTTTTGCAATTTAAATTAATTGTAATGATAGACTACACCATAAAAATGCTTATGATTAATAATTAACAGCATCAATATAGATATCTGAGGCTGATTTACACACAAATTAAATCAAATAAAAACTGCTTAATACTCCCAAGAATAAATACAAACAACCCTTGCCCAAGGTATGTTAAGAAATTGCAGACCATTATAACTCTATGCACCATTCTTTACCTAAGAAACAAACAAACGATCATAGATAAAAGTTCTTTTTATGAAGATCCTGTTACGTTCTAAAGCTAGCTACTTGATATACTGTGGATTCATTTATTTTGGTGGGTACTTATTTTTGTGGATTGAGACAAACTTGCATTTTGTGGATATTTGATTTCATGGTTTTGCCAATGTCTGCAAACAACCTAATATAGAAAATTTGTAATTCGTAGAACATTTTAATTTATGGTTCATCTGTACTCAGGAAACTAACGAATTTGATACCCCACGAAAAATAATGAATCCACAGTACTTCTTGATTACATGCAAAATTGCATCTTTCTCTCTGAAAAAAATAGACAGGTGGTTCAAAATCATGAAGGAATTGTAACGTTTTCCTTTATACAATGTTATATGCCATAATATGGTCTCTTCATTTGGTGCTGATGAGTTTGTCTATAGAACTCTTAGATTTTGATTGTACATAATGCTTTCTGTGCCATTAAATATATTGTTAAGAAATATAAGTTTCTTCATATTCCAACGTCATTTCTAAATTTCCACAGGAACAAATATTATACAAATATTACAGTATTTGTTGTGTATGGAATAAAGGTTTTAGAATATATTTAGGAACAGATATAATCACAAAGTTTAAATCATATGTTTCAAGGATACTTTTACTAGGCAGAACAAATAAACATTGACAAATCAGCATCTCCTTGTATTCATGGTTGTACAGTCTGACTGTCAAATAAATAGAAAACACATAAAATCATAGCTCATCTTGATATAAGAGTATAGTTATTAGTTTGCTTTTATTATGCACTCTCTACTTTTATTATACTGTTGTATCATTTTAGAATATCCAGAAATGACCGTTTCAAGTAAAGGTGAATTGATTTTCCTGACAAAACATCCTGTTAACAGCATAGATGAAAGAATCAAGAGACCTTTGAAAAGTATATTGAGTGGCAGTATACATATGAGCAAGGTATATTTGTACATAAAATGCTATGTATGTAGTATTTTATTTGATTTCTAGAATACAGATCTAAGACTGCACCAATGTTGATTTACCTGTAGGACAAAACCTCCTTAATAATGCATGTATTAGAATTGTCAGCTTCTATATACTAGAGGGAAGTTGAAGAATACACCTTCTTAGTGTCCTGACTATAATAAGGGTAATGGTAGCGTGCGTAAATTGTTGTTGATTTAGCATTGCCTAGGAAGGTAATACATTGTAATAAGTGCCAGATGAATTAACACATAGAAACATCTAAAAAATTTATTTGATATTTCCCAAATTCATATTTTTACTCCATATGTCTACATGTATGAACCTAATTTTATTTTATTGTTTAGACCTTTATAGTCAGTAAATATGTATAAAACATCTTTACCCCTTATACTGTAACCATTTCAATTGAAGTACGAAAGAAAGAAACCAGAAGTAGATGTAGCTGGAAAGATGAAGGAAATAGAAGGCAACATCACATGTATTAAAAATGAACCAACAAAAGGTATGTTGAAGTCATATAAATCTTCAAATTAAAAAAAATGTTGAATATATTTTATATAATTGAATGGCTAAGTTTTACTATTAAACAATTATGCATGAACTCTCTTGTAATAGGAAATCCTTTATATTATCAAAATCTTCATACATGTTCTGCTATTGAATATTGTCTTCCTGTACACTAATTCTCCAATAGTACTGATTATCAAGAATTACGGTGTTCCAAATTTTACAATTTGTTATGATTATATATGGAAAGTCATTACATGTATGATATAAAAATATGCCTAGATATTGATAACTTGAGATAACTTAATTTATGCTGGAATTTTTGGACGGGTCAGAACTTGTTCTAAACCTTTCCTAAGGCACCGACCTCCCCAGTAACTTGTAGCACAGGTTAGATACTAAATCTACAAAATGTTTACACACTGAAATATAGTTCCTTATAACTCTCATGTCTTGTACATATGAACACATTTTACTCTTAAAAATTTGGGTTATATTTTGGAGCAGTTCATTCAAGTATATATATATGTATGTCTTTAAGGTGTGTTGATGTAGAGGCTATTTTTATGCCCCATTTATGGGCAGTATGTTTTCTGGTCTGTTCGTTGTTCCTCCTTCCATCCGTTCTTCTGTTTATCCGTCTGTCCCGCTCCAGGTTAAAGTTTTGGTTAAAGTTTTTGGTTGAGGTAGTTTTTGATGAAATTGAAGTCCAATCAACTTGAAACTTAGTACACATGTTCCCTATGATATGATCTTTCTAATTTTAATGCCAAATTAGAGATTTTCCCCCATTTTCACGGTCCACTGAACATAGAAAATGATAGTGAGGATGGGGCAAATGTGTACTGCGGACACATTCTTGTTTTAATTTGATTAGGTAAGAGTAATGATACAAATCCAGTATGATTGATGACTGTTATGATCACTAAATAATCAGAGACAAGGTGGGGCTTTAATTGAAGTGCCACACCTCCTTGAATGACACTAAAATATTTACCACAGTACTAATCAACATTACTCTTACATAATTATACAGACCCTTCATTGAACATCTCAATACACCCTTAATACACAAATATTTCACCTCATAATTGAATGCACAAATGTATACATTAGATGTTTGATAAAGAGAAATGAGAGATTTATTAATTGCCTACTACTTTTGATTTTATACAGTTACTACGTAAAGTGAATCTGTAGATTATGTCTGAAAGATAGATTAATTAAGGATTAACAAGACATTTTTTCAAACAAAAAGACAAGATAGGAAATCTAAATATGAATATATAAAAGGTATTACAGTGAGTCCTATAATTTACTTGATAAATCTGTGCAATAATCATGAACTAATCAATAATTTAGGTTAGTACAGTGTTTGACTTGAAACAGCCAGTAAAATTGTAAAACTCCTAAATAGAGTAAACAATTTATTTATAGTTTATTCCCTTTCAAATCTCTGTTAACCATTTTAGTTGTTTGAATATAAGAAGTGTATTTTTGCAATTAAGAAGCCATCCCCGTTTCAATAATAAAAAAAAAAAATGTTGAAAAGGTACGTGTACATTTTCAATGCCCTTTCTGGAAATTATTTGAAATATGAATTGACTAAAATAAACTACAACTTTTAATCTTCAGTGTCATACATATGGTAATTGTTTTCAAAATCAATAAAAAATACTCAGAGGAGAAAAATAATAAACTTTCTAACTTGACCCAAAACAACCTTTTAAGATTTAAAGCTTAAAGTCTATCTGTTGGTCCCATGTCCTACAAAGATAATTAATTGATAAGCTTGATTTATAGAAGAATTTTTGTTTTGGAATTACTTCTGTCTCAAAGGTGAAACATGTAACAATGAACATTATTTGGTAAAAATATAAAATGCAATTTAAACAAAATTGTTGCGCAAATATAAGGACCCACTATCATTGATTCACATTTAGCTCATTTTATCTACTGAAAAGAGTGCTTATCCTTCTAAAGACCTGCAGTTTATGCAATTGTCAGCAATAGTGCTTTATTAATGTTCTTTTACGTCCGTGCTTTTGATTATTCAAACTACTCTTACAATCTTTCCATGAGTGATTTACATCACTTTGATTTATTATAACAATCATGACAACAAAACAAATTCACCAAAATTTTGAAAGTGTCAAATGCTAGCCTTTACACTTTTGGTAAATGGCTAGTTTATATGTTGCTTTATCAGTATTCTACTCCGTTAGTCAACCTCCAAATTATTTTGGATTGCATTCCATAAGTGTATGTGTGAAGATATGTTTTTCTGTATAATGCATAGAAAGTGTTAATTGAGTTAAGATCTCAACATTAAAAAATACTATTGAATTTATTTTGAGCCTGAGTGAGTTGGCTTATATCATTCTCACCCTTTTATATTTTCATGAGATCTGCATTTTATATGAGATATATTGCATTGATAATTTGTGAAAAGAATGCATAGAAGAAAACAAATAGGGGAATTATAGTTTAAGGAGATTTGCAATCCACATTCAGTGAACTGCTAAATATATTTTAGCTGAAATTATCATGTCTTTCTTTGCTTAATTGAGTTTTTAGCTCACCTGACCATCACTTGGCGTCTGTCTTCGTCCGTCGTCCCGCGTATGTCGTCCGTCCTCTGTAAACTTTTACAAAAATCTTCTCCTGAAATTACTGGGCCAAATTTAACCAAACTTGGCCACAATCATCCTTAGGGTATCTAGTTTAAAAAATGTGTCCGATGACCTGGCCATCCAACAAAGATGGCCGCCATGGCTAAAAATAGAACACAGGAGTAAAATGTATATTTTGGCTTATATCTTTGAAACCAAAGCATTTAGAGCAAATCTGACAAGAGGTGAAATTGGAGATCAGGATCTGAAATTTTCAGACGAATCGGACAATTTGTTGTTGGGTTGCTGCCCCTGAATTTGTTATTTTAAGGAAATTTTGCAGTTTTTAACCGGATTTTTGTGACAAAAATGTCGGTTATTGATTTGGGGATGTACGGCGGGCAGCCGGGCGGGCGGGCGGCCGGGCGGGCGGGCGGCCGAGCGGCAATCAAATGTTGTCCGTGCATTAACTCATGAACCGTTCAACCAAAGGTTTCAAAATTTTAATATGTTATTACTGACAACTATACGAAGGTCAAGTTCAATAATGGCGATTTTGACTTTTAGCGTTCAGGAGTTATGGTTCTTGAAAGATTGAAAAATGGAGTTTCCAGTCGTGTCCGTGCATTTATGCATGAACTGTTCTACCAAAGCTTCCGAAATTTTAATATGCTGTTACTGATGACAAAATGGAGGTCAAGTTCAATAATGACGATTTTGACTTTTACTGTTCAGGAGTTATGGTTCTTGAAAGATTGAAAAATGTTTTTTCCCGTCGTGTCCGTGCATTTTCTCATGAACCATTCAACCAAAGCTTTTGAAATTTTAATATGTTGTTACTGATGACAAAATAGAGGCCAAGTTCAATAATGACGATTTTGACTTTTACCGTTCAGGAGTTATGGTTCTTGAAAGATCGTAAAATGGCGTTTCCATTCAGGTTGTTGCATTTACTCATGAACCATTCAATCTAAGCTTTTCAAATTTTAATATGTTGATACTGATGACAAAATGGAGGTCACTTTCACCATTCATCAGTAATGGTTCTTGTGATATAGCCAGGACACAAATAAATGTTAATAAATCCGGTTTGCTGTCGTTGTGACAGCCTCTTGTTGGTTATTATCTTGAATACTATTATAGATAGAGCTAAACTGTAAACAGCAATAATGTTCAGCAAAGTAAGACCTACAAATAAGTCAACATGACCAAAATTGTCAGTCAACCCCTTAAGGAGTTATTGCCCTTTATAGTCAATTTTTAACAACTTTTCGTCATTTTTTGTAACTTGTACAAAAATCTTCTTCTCTGAAACTACTTGGCCACAATTATCATTGATGTATATAGTTTAATGTTCAGCAAAGTAAGATCTAGAAATTAATAAGTCAACATGATCAAAAATGTTAGAGGACCCTTTAAGGAGTTATTGCCCTTTATAGTCAATATTGTCATTGAACAACTTTTCGTCATTTTTGTAATTTGTACAAAAATCTTCTTTTCTGAAACTATTGGCCAAATTTAACCAAACTTGGCCACAATCATTACTAGGGTATCTATTTAAAAAAAAGTGTCTAATGACCCAGCCTACCAACCAAGATGGCCGACATCAGTAAATACAGTAACAGGTGTGCGACACAGGCTCTTGAGAGCCTCTAGTTTGAGTTTATAAAGGAAATTTAAAGTAGGACTTATAAAAGTTCAAAGTCAGCACTAAAGTGCTCAAAAGGCTTTAGCACAAACCACAGGCTTTAAATTTGACACAAATATTTTTCAAATAACACAAAATTTAACACTGAGTTTGAATTTCAGGGTCTCCAAGATTAAATGAATGCTTTATGGCGATAGTGAACATTCTTCAAATACTACCAGATAAGACACTTACATTTGTTGCAGAACATTACTTTATGAAGTTGAACTTAAGGTAAGATCAGATACATGCATCTGTTATTTTTGTTAAATACTTATGTAATAACTTCTACACCTACTGAATGGGTTTTTCAAGAACTGTCAATATACTTATTTTATGAAGCTATGTATAGTAAAATTAAGCTGAAAATTTATTATGTTATATAATATGTCAGATATTGTAGAACATAGATGTACATTAATATTTATTTTAGACTCCAAGAAAAAAGACAGTCTACTGTTATCATGTTAGATGCATATGGATCATTGACAAGTCAGAAGAGTCAAGAGATCGTTGGTAAAATGATTTTCCTTAGAACCAAACTAGATCCTGATTTGATTGTACAGTACATGATACATGTTGTTGGCGCTCATGACCCACCACACCCAGTAAGTTGTGTTGTCAAGTAAAATATAAAAAAGCATAAAAATTCAACATTTTATCCACTTCAAAAAATGTTGTACATACTTTTATTTCAGGCTTGCATAAGAGATAGTTTTGTTTTTATTTATTTTTATTCACTTAAAACGAAAATCAAAGAAGGTGAGACACAGGTGTTGTTTTCGCGGTTGTGTTGTTGTCTGCATCACTGATTGTTAAGTTTTCTGCTTAAGTTAGTTTGATAGGAACTACTTGTGAAAAAATTATGATAATTTCTTCAAAGTTGCATTACCATCAGTTTGATGACTATTTTGAGGCCCTGCACCCTAGGTCATCGTTATATAATAGCGACTCTCAATTAAGAAGCAATGTTTCAGTTTTCTGCTCAGGTTAGTTTTATAGGAATTACTTATGAAAGACAATGATACTTCCTATAAAGTAGCATCACTATCAGTTCATCTTTTTTTATTGACCATTTTGAGGACTTGCCACCTAGGTTAAAGTCCAGTATCTTTCAATTAACTATCAATGTTGCTGTCCGTCAGATGTCTTTTTTTGAAAGTTTTGCTGACAGACAATACTTATTTCTGTGTCAACAGTTTTATTTTTTAGGGGAGCAGGTTCTGATAAATTTTCTATCCCAATTGTCCAAAAGGTCAATATGAGATTTTTATTTTTATGCCCAAGTTGTTATGCCTCACTTTGGGGCATTATGTTTTCGGTTCATGTGTCTGTTGGTCTGTTATTCTGTTCGTTTGTCCGTCTTTCTCGCTAAAGGTTAAATTTTTTATGGCAAGGTAATTTTTGATGAAGTTGAAATCCAACCAACTTGAAACTTAATAAACATGTTCCCTATGATATGCTCTTTCTAATTTAAAGTTAGAGTTTTGACCTCAATTTCATGGTCCAAGCTGCAAAGGCCATTGCTAATAAATAGATTGTAGCTCAAGATCAGTTGATGACTGAAACATGTCAACAGAAAACATCTTTAGTGTATTTTGTATTATCTTGGTGGGTCTTACAATTCTGGTGTTTCTGTTCTAACTGATACCATAATGATATTAGGATTTATTGTCCTCTGTTGACTCCATTATTCAGCACAATTGACACCAATTTCAACATTTCATTTGTAATTAATGTCTATGGCACCTTCTAGTATAATTTATTTTTCAAAACATAATCTTCAATCCAAAATCAAGTGAAGTCCATATATTAAATACTACATTGTATAAGCAATAGGTCTACTATATTTAGTGTATGGAATGATTGTAAGGTGTACATGACTAACTGTCATGTTTGTCATCTGACCTTAACCTCATTTTAATGGTTCAGTGATCAAAGTTTAGTTTTTGAGTTAGGGTCTTTTTTATCTAGCCTTCGACTTTAGTCGTCGTCGGCAGTGATAAAAAATATTCACTCTGTGGTTAAAAGTTTTAAAATTTTAATAACTTTCGTAAACTATCCTGGGTTTGTACCAAACTTGGACAGAAGCTTGTTTATGATTATAAGATAGTATCCAGAAGAAAATTTTGTACAAATAATATTCCATTTTTTCAGTATTTTACTTATAATTGGACTAAGTGTTTCTGCTGGGAAACATTACATTTACTCTGTGGTTAAAGTTTTGAAATTTTAATAACTTTCTTAAACTATCCTGGATTTGTACCAAACTTGGACTGAAGCTTGTTTATGATCAAAAGCTAGTAACTAGAAGGAAATTTTGTTAAAATTTTGTACCTGTTTATCTGTATTTTACATATAAATGGACTCAGTTTTTCTTCCAGTTAACATTACATACAGTCTGCAGTTAAAGTTTTTAAAACATTTTTTAGATTCATAAACTATCCTGGATTTTTACCAAACACTGGACAGAAGCTTCTTACAATCAAAAGATAGTATCAAGAGGAATACTTTTATTGATTTTTTTCCTCATTTTTGTTGAGTCTGCGATTAACAACAAAAGTAGGCGAGACACTTGGTTCCGCAGAACCCTTACAAATTTTTTCTTAAACTATAGGATAAAAAATATGTAAACTATTTGTTGTATGGAAGGATTGTATGCTGTATATGTCAGCCCGACATGGTGCATTTGACCTTGACCTCATTTTCATGGTTCATCGGTCAATGTTGAGTTTTCTTGGTTAAATAGGTTTTTTAGAAACTATAAGGAAAAGGTCAACTATATTTAGTGTATTGAGTGATTGTAAGGTGTACATGTATTTCTTGTTTGGTTTATATGACCTTGACCTCATTTTTTTGGATCATGTTAAGTTTATGTGATAGTTGTTGTAAAGCTTTATATTTAGGACTAGCAACATAATATCAATGGTTAGTGAAGAAGGCGAGACATATTAGCATGTGCACAATGGTTAGTGAAGAAGGCGAGACATACTAGCATGTTCACTATTTTAAAAGTACAGAAGGCGAGACATTTAAGCATGTGTATTCTTCTTTTAAATTTTGCAATCCAAGAAGATTTAAATTGTACAGAATTTGAAACTGAATTTAAACTATATTTAAACTTCACTTGATATTGA
Source organism: Mytilus galloprovincialis (assembly GCA_037788925.1). Lineage (NCBI taxonomy): Eukaryota > Metazoa > Mollusca > Bivalvia > Mytilida > Mytilidae > Mytilus > Mytilus galloprovincialis. The sequence goes on along the minus strand of CM075342.1, from coordinate 42,430,802 downwards.
CTTTTTCAGATAATTTTGAAAAGTATGGAAGATATTTGTTTTCACCCTGAAAAGTATCCAGCATCACTGTATGTTGGAATCTTATATGACAGAGTTATGTTAGCCTTAGGAGCTGCTGCAAGGAAATTATATGATAGTGGTGAAATAGAGAGAGCAAAGAACATAACTTCAAAAATAAATGAATTAGTAGGATTCCATGGTAAGAATTTTAATCATTTTCTAATAACATTTATTATACGACTGCAAAAATTAAAAACTTTTTGGTTGTATATATTGCTATCACGTTGTTGTAGTTGTTGTTGTCATCAGCGTCATCTGAAGACAGATGGTTTCTGGATATTAACTATAGTATAAGTAAATAGAAATCAATAAAATTTTAACACAAGGTTTATAACCTAAAGGAAAGTTGGGATTGATTTTGGGGGTTATGGTCCCAACTATTCGGGAATTAGGAGCCAAAAAGGGGCCCAAATAAGCATTTTTGTAGTTTCCAGTCAATAACTTGTGTTAAAGTGTATGAATCTCTCTGAAATTATACCAGAAGTTCTCATACTACAAAGGGATGGTTAGGATTGACCTTGGGGAGGGGGTGTGGGGTGTGTTATGGTTCAAACCATTTTAGTATGACAACTGAAAACTTTGATAAACATGTTGGTAATAAATCTTTAGTTATGAGGCCAAAATTCCAGCTATAAATTTTCAAATCTTCAGTTGTAACGTCACAACTGTGTCACATGTATGAACAGTCAATATTTTTGTTGATAGTCACATTTTTATTTCAGATCCCTGGTTGTATAGACAAAAGAGATCCATTCAGACAGAAATAGAAGAAGAAGATTATGATAAAAAGCATGTGATTCTGTTAGAAAGCCTTGGAAATGCTGCTATTGACCATTCCTATGAGTATATTGTTTCTCATATCAATGCTACTAACTCACCCTGGATCAAAAGAGCAGGGGTGCATGCCCTCAGGAAATATGATAGTGAGATGGTAAGATATCTAATAGGTGTCTTTTATTGAGTAAACTCTATATATTTCTGAGTAAATGCTATCAACAAGGGGCATTCAGATTCTTTTGAAAATCCTTGAAAAAGTATATTTAAATATGATATGAATTATTTTAGTCTTCGAGGTGGTGGTCCACGTACCCTCAAACTGTTATTTCTTCTGCATAACTATGTGATATTGTGTATTGCAACAATAATATTTTTATCTAAAGATTAGAAAGTAAAATGCTTTTTAAACAAGACAATGACATATAGCTGTACATTTTTTTTTAATAATGATAGATACCAAATGTACTTGTTCATTGACAAATATTTCTCTTTGTAATAACTGAAAATGAAATATCAAGTTGAATCCAATGGCAAAGGTGTAATTACTGTAACTGTTACAAAAATAAGAAAAATTAAAAGGTCAAATAATATGCAAAGTTAAAGAGCATTGAAGTCCAAAAATTTGTTAAGGTTGTGCCAAAAACAACTGTGATAATCTATTCAAAATATGTCAACTGCAAAAAATTAAAAGAAGATTAATATCAAACTGTCCAGCAATTATACTGGTCAAGAATACAATAACCTATGGTTTATGATTGATTTTCTGTTTTCAAAGAAAGCAACTCCTCACTTAACTTGGAAAGTATAAAGGCAATGTTTAGAATTTTTCAAAAGGTTTTTATTAAATTGTAAACGGAGAGCATGTATCTACTCTACACATTCATATTGTCATCACCGGGATTCGAACCACGGTCGTCTGCGTGACAGTCAGTGCGTTAAGCCACTGAGCCAAAGAATTGATTCCCTAGCTCAGTTGATTAAGACTGGCTTTATATGTTCTACCTGTACTGAGGGGAAGCAACCCCGCTACGAAATTATCAATTTAAAAAACCCAGCTATTTGAGAATGTCTATAAAAAAATTACTTACAGTTACAAGTACACCAATTTGCAACATTTATGTTTTGTTAGATCTATTGTCAATTAGCTATTCTGGCAAGGCAGTTAAGACTATTTTCATGAAAAAACATTGGTTAAATTCACACAATATATCATGCATCTTTTGGTTTTCTGGTCCAGTAATGAAAATATGACTTGCCTTACAATATTTTTGAAATAATTTTAGGCAGCCCAAGAAATATTGAAGATATCTTATAGAGATGACAGTGAAGAAGTCCGACATGAAGCTACCTTGATTTATCAAGCTCATCCTAGATATAGGTATTGTAATCACTAATCCTGCTTCTGACAATGATCTGGATATTTTATTGGCTTATAGATGGCTCTTTTGTGTGTTACCTACAGATGGTATATTGGCTGTGAATTCAAGGTTTACATCTAAATTGTTTATCAATTATCCATGGTTTTTCACACAAGAGGGTGTTGCTGAGCTAAAATCTCCTTGAGCAAATGCCCTGAGATAAGGACTGTGATAGAGAAACATTTGAGTTTGATAATTATAATATAATGATTAACCCTTTCAACGCTATACATGGCATATGCCGCGATGACATTCGCCGTCCGCCACTGCTATTCGTGGCATATGTCGCGATGACAATAGATTTTTCATCCAGACTCTCAAACCATTCAGTTTTCATTCGGGTCCTCTCTAATTTTTCCTTGTATGAATCGAGGATATACAAGGTCCTGTTTGCGCTTGAAATCCCGGTTATTTTTATTATAAAATCATGCAGTAGAAGGAAAACAGTAGGAAAATAAAAACAAATATTTTGACAAATGCAAATGGCAGAAATCGGAAAATACGCTGTAAATATGAAAATATTTCAGCATTTCTATTGCAAAACCGACAACGAGGATTAGTTAAAAGGTTTCCTGTTATCTCAACGTGTTTATTACATTCAATTTGTGTGGGAAATATGATTTGATCGATCTTATCGAGACGTAGAAAAAGGGGGGAAACGGAGGTTGACTGAAAATTATGAGGATGGAGCCACTAACTTGCTCCACGATTACATTATACGATGTGTATGGTGCACTACGCTACGGAATTGAGCAACTGGTGTCTTCTTTATTATATGAAAAATAAAACAACAACTTAAATGAAGAGTAAAAGTCGTTTTTATTCAAAATTTAACACAAATACAATAATTTACACCTTTTACCTGATAATTACCTGAAAATGCAGGTAGCCTGATGAAAATTTTAATAAAATAATTGCATAACATTACAGTTCATGCTCTCCTGAACATTTTTCATGCAGTAACTTTGTCTGTATCTTTTATAATAAAAAAGATACAGCAGTTTGAAAAGGAATATACTTTTCTAATGAATGAACACAAAAAGAATGCAGCAGTAGCAGCCATTTTTCATATTTTTTGTGCAGCGTTGCAAGGGTTAAGGTATTTAGCTTATGACGTCTTTGATATTTACATTGACAAATTCATGTACTCCTTAATTTCTAGCAATAATTTTCTATCTCTAGCGAGTATCATGATATGAAAAAAATCAAATGAAAAGATCAAAGGAATAATATATAAAAAGCAATAAGTTTTACTATTATAACATCGAATAAATGCATGTTGATAATTATTGTTACAAAATACCAGGGATTCACATTTAATTTAAGCAGTAGAAGGTCCAATTTTTATTGAAAATTCACTTTATAAAAAACAAAACAAAACACCCATCATATCTTACTAAAATTAACCTCATTTTCCCCCTTTTTCTAACACTATATGCTGTCATAACACATTGTACCTTTATAATTTTTAGCTCACCTGGCCTGAAGGGCCAAGTGAGCTTTTCTTATCACTTTGCGTCCGGCGTCTGTCGTCGTCTGTTGTCGTTAACTTTTACAAAATTCTTCTCCTCTGAAACTACTGGGCCAAATTAAACCAATCTTGGCCACAATCATCATTAGGGTATGTAGTTTAAGAATTGTGTCCGTTAACCCGGCCAGCCAACCAAGATGGCCGCCATGGCTAAAAATAGAACAAAGGGGTAAAATATAGATTTTGGCTTATAACTCTGAAATCAAAGCATTTAGAGCAAATCTGGCAAGGTGTTAAAATTGTTTATTAAGTCAAAATCTATCTGCCCTGAAATTTTCAGATGAATGGGACAACCTGTTGTTGGGTTGCTACCCCTTAATTGGTAATTTTAAGGAAATTTTGCCGTTTTTGGTTATTATCTTGAATATTATTATAGATAGAGATAAACTGTAAACAGCAATAATGTTCAGCAAAGTAAGATCTACAAATAAGTCAAATGACCAAAATGGTCAGTTGACCCCCTTCAGTTGTTATTGTCCTTTATAGTCAATTTTACCAATTTTTGGTAAATTTTTGTAATTTTTACAAAAATCTTCTCCTCTGTATGCTAAGGCAAATTTAACCAAACTTGTCCACAATCATCATTAGGGTATGTAGTTTTAAAAATGTGTCCGTTGAACTGGCCAGCCAACCGCCATGGCTAAAAATAGAACATAGGGGTAAAATATAGATTTTGGCTTATAACTCTGAAACCAAAGCATTTAGAGGAAATCTGACATGGGTTAAAATTGTTATCAAGTCAAGATCTATCTGTCCTGAAATTTTCAGATGAATCGGACAACTTGTTGTTGGGTTGCTACCCCTTAATTATTGGTAATCGTCATATGACCAAAATGGTCAGTTGACCCCTTTAGGAGTGATTGTCCTTTATAGTCAATTTTACCAATTTTTCGTAAAATTTTTGTAATCTTTTACAAAAATCTTCTCCTGAAACTACTAAGACAAAATGTAACCAAACTTGTACACAATCATCATAAGAGTATCTTGTTTAAAAAATGTGTCTGATGATCCTGCCTGTGAACCAAGATGGCAGACATGGCTAAAAATAGTAAATAGGGTAAAATGCAGTTTTTGGTTTATATCTCTGAAACTGAAGCAAATCTTACTGGTTGCAAAATTGTTCATCAGATTGAGATATATCTGCCCTGAAATTTTCAGACAAATCTGACAACCAGTTGTTGGGTTGCTGCCCCTGAGTTAGTAATTTTATGGAAATTTTGCAGTTTTTTGCTATTATCTTAGATATTATTATAGTATCTAATGATATCTTATACTATAAATTATGATTTTAACCTTATTTTACATGATTTCAAAAGCATCAGTAAATACGGGTGAGCGACACAGGCTCTTTAGAGCCTCTATTTTTGGTTTCAATTGCTTAAGAACACTGGCCTAAATTTGTGTTGGATAACAGCTCAACTTCGAACTTGTGGTCAGTTCTTTTAACCACATTTTTTGAAAGAAACATAGATGTTGTGTGGTTATTTTTAATCATGATTTTTACGGGGTCAAGTTTTAATTTTTATCCAATGAACCAGAACACTTTCCCTTTGACTGTTTTGGAAAACAGTTACATTCTTGTTTGTCCCTGTCATATTTTTTTAGTCAGATCCTGTCTTTCTTACTGCATTAAGTTGTTTCAGAAATCACCCCTCTGTATTCCCTGTTTCATCAATCACCCCTTTGTATCCCCTGTTTCATCAATCACCCCTTTGTATCCCCTGTTTCACCAATTACCCCCTCTGTATCCCCTGTTTCATCAATCACCCCTCTGTATCCCCTGTTTCATCAATCACCCCCTATGTATTTCCTGTTTCATCAATCACCCCCTCTGTATCCCCTGTTTCATCAATCACCCCCTCTGTATCCCCTGTTTCATCAATTACCCCCCTCTGTACCCCTGTTTCATCAATCACCCCCTCTGTATCCCCTGTTTCATCAATCACCCCCTCTGTATCCCCTGTTTCATCAATCACCCCCTCTGTATCCACTGTTTCATCAATCACCCCTCTGTATCCTCTGTTTCATCAATCACCCCTCTGTATCCCCTGTTTCATCAATCTCCCCCTCTGTATCCCCTGTTTCATCAATCACCCCCTCTTTATCCCCTGTTTCATCAATCACCCCTCTGTATCCCCTGTTTCATCAATCACCCCTCTGTATACCCTGTTTCATCAATCACCCCCTCTGTATCCCCTGTTTCGTCAATCACCCCTCTGTATCCCCTGTTTCATCACTCACCCCCTATGTATTTCCTGTTTCATCAATCACCCCCTCTGTATCCCCTGTTTCATCAATCACCCCTCTATCCTCTGTTTCATCAATCACCCCTCTGTATCCCCTGTTTCATCAATCTCCCCCTCTGTATCCCCTGTTTCATCAATCACCCCCTCTGTATCCCCTGTTTCATCAATCACCCCTCTGTATCCCCTGTTTCATCAATCACCTCTGTATCCTCTGTTTCATCAATCACCCCTCTGTATCCCCTGTTTCATCAATCACCCCTCTGTATACCCTGTTTCATCAATCACCCCCTCTGTATCCCCTGTTTCGTCAATCACCCCTCTGTATCCCCTGTTTCATCACTCACCCCCTCCACAAATAAGTTTCCTTCAAGTAAAGTTTATTTCAAGCTTATTTTTATTCTTGATTTCATTTTTTTTTGTTCAAAATGCTTTTGTTAATTTTCAAACTGCAAAAATTGATATCCGAATTGTACCGGTGGGAAGGTCCAAAATGTAAATGGAAGGTCATTGAATGAATACCTGAATTATATGGTAAGGCATGTAATTTAAGAGCAAGGATTCAGAAAGCAGTGGGCTAAAATTGAAATTTAGAGAATTATAATATGCAATCAATATTTGAAAATGCATAAAAGGAAAAAAAAGGAAAAATGGAATTTCACAAAGAAAATTATGACATGGCATGAAAATTCATCATAATATGATTTTTTTTCAGGAAATTGAATAAACCTTGGGAATTTCCCAATCACATTTCCTTTGTGGAAACATCATGAACATTCAAAAATAATAAAATAACTTTAGAGAAGATCTATCATAGCTATTTACATAATCTCACTCATAAATATAAAGTGGATATTAGGGTGAACACATACTTTCCATTTCAACAAAATATATGTAAAAAAATGATGTAAAACAAGGAAAAATTCATTAATATAAAAAAAAAATACCAAATTTGACTGGGTTTGTTGTTTTGGTAACCTGTCAAATGTGAAATATGTTATTTATTTTCTATAGACCTTTTACCCTAGTATGGTTAGGGCAAATTTAATCTCACATATATGTTATGTTTTAAATTAGCACTTAGGTTTTACTACCAAAACTGTTTTTCCTGTGACCTATTTAAATCCTATATAATATAGTCCAGTCTATCTAGTACAAATTTGACCCTAAACCTTAAAGTAAAACAGAAGATTTTAAAGTTTTAATCTTTAGCATTATATCTCAAATATACACAGAAAAAAGTTCAACAAAATATAACTTGAGGAAGACTAAAAACTAATGATTTTTTTTTAAATTCCTATGGAGATTTGCATTGAAATTGGAGATAACTTTGTAAAAAAAGGCAGAAATATCAATAAAAATTGATACAAAATTATAACTTTACTGCTTCTATTCAACAGAATGCATTGATTCTTGATATTTTAGTCGTCTTTATCAAAGGTGTTTTCATATCTTTTATCAAGCTACAACCTAGATTTCATAATTCATTAGTTAATCATTTATTAAATTTTTCAACATGTCAAGGTGAAGAATCTCAAATTTAATAAAATAATTAAATTTATGTTCTTCTTTTTGTGGTTTATAGTTTCTTTAAACAAGGTAGATGCTAAACAAATATAATTTACAGATATAAACAATACCAAATATTCACATTATTGTTTCAAAATGGTCACAAAGCCACAAATTTACAATTTTTTTAATGAAAAATGTGCAAAAAATGATGGACTTACCCATAACACTTCGGTTTTGTACATTTCATGAGCAGAAGATGATATAATGTAATCAAATACAAACTTATAACCCCATCAAATCATGCTTTACATGAATTTTGATCAAATCAACCAGAAACTGAAAAATACTCATTTTTCAGAGTTATCTTCCCTTCCCAATGTTAATTTCCATAGGATGATTTTGAGTTTTCTTTCAGATATATTTTATGGGACTTTTTTGTGTAAATTTGGATCTTAATGCTATAGATTAGAACTTAAACATTTTCTGTTGCAATTAGTTTGAGGTTAAACCTTAGTTTGACTGCACTAATAAGGAAATGAAATCTAATATATTTTTTGGAAAAATGTTAAGAATGATTTGTGACGTGCAACAATTTGAAATTGAAGTAAGTAAGATTACAACTGAATGCAAATTCTTAGAACATGATCATGCTTCTTTTTGGTTTCTAAGAAATGAAATATTTGCCATATGTTTCAACTTGATTATATCTTTCCAAAGAATTTGAAATTATGATTATGTGTTTTCTTCAAATGACAGTATATCAACATATTGTCAAATTCCAACATGCAAAAGAGATTTAGTATGACTGATAAAAGTTATATATAGTGAAACTTTAGTACTTGTGCATTGTATTTTAAATAAAAGTGCACAAATAACTTTTGAAAAGTTTGTTTTTAACAAAAAATGAATATACGTTAGGTAAAATTTTTAAAATGTATTAAGATGTCAGCGTGGATGACTTCCTTTGTGTGATTTCGATTTTTTGATAGGTATTGGTTCATGTGAACACCTGGTATTACATTTTCACAAATTTACTCATACTTTACCGGGAATTTTATCTGTGTTTCATCACAAAAATATTTTGGTCTTTCCGAGAAATTTGTTAAATTTATTTTATGTCTATGATGCAAAATTATGCACATATGGGCAAGCAATAATATAAGAATTCTTTACCAAACAATAATCAAATTTAAGATTATATAAGTATCATGAGCCTGTCTTACATGGGTCTGTACTGTCTGTTCTAAAGACTGTTAAATAAAGACTTTAAATACCCTGCCACGTCCTGTCCATATTTTTGTCTGAAAAATCTGACCCTCAATAATGATAAAATTGCATTGAAGAAATAGGCGAGATAATTGGTTCCTCGTTCCAGGAGGTTTAGTGTTGATTTTTATATGCCCATTTACGGGATATAATATGTTATACCATTTTCTGTCTGTCTGTCTGTCTGTCATCAATATGTCAGACATTAACTCATAAACGCTACAAACCAATTTGCATGAAACTTTGGTGAATTGTTTATATCTATTGACGAGATCTCCCTTTCCTTTTTTATAAATTTAAGATATTATGTTTCTGAGTTTTGGAGTTTTATTCATAACAAAAAGTGTTTTTTTCCAGTTTTCTGACAATAACACAAAAAAGCTTTCCCAAATTTGCTTCAAACTTTGATAAATTGGTTATATATATTGATATGAGCTCCAAAAATTTTACGTTTGTGAGTTATGGGGTTTTATTCATTATGAAAAGGGGGATTTTCCAGTTTTCGGACAATAGCTCTAAAATGCTTTGAGCAATTTTCCTAACATTTGGGTAAATCTTTTATATCTATTGTAGTAAGCTCCCATTTAAAGCCATAATAAACGAGTGATTGGTGAAAAATACTGTAATTCCAATTCTTGAACCAATGCATACAAACATCATAAACTTAGTTTTCTGTGCACAATTTTATCATATTTTCGCATAAATATCGTATAAATAGTCAATTTTTTTTCCATCGTTCAGTGTTGTTGTGAAAATATGGCAGGTAATTAAAGTTAGTGTTTTGAAGCCGAAGTTTAACGATTGTCACATGTTTGTTAACAAATAACAAAAAAAGCATGGATATTGAGCATGTGTTTAACATGTACAATCAGATAATAGTTTATATTAAGGACATCCATGCGTATTGCGGTCACCAGATTTCCATGAGATGAACCACACTGAGGTCACTTTGCATATGGTAAATATGTCGGGAATTGCTTCCTACAAGGAAGCAATTAAAATAAAGTAAACTTCTTCTAAATATGAACAAATTGAAGAATTTTCTTCAGAAAAAAGTATATGTACATAAGTTTTATAATGAAAACTATTCATTGAGTTATAAAAAACATATACATTATTTCTTTTTAATTTGAGGTTTCTTATGTCAGACTAATTTTTATAAATTTAGATTTTACATTTCACAGTAATGTGAATTTATGTATAAAAAAGAGTTATTTTCAAGTTTTTGAACAATATCCCTAAAGTGCTATGAGCAGTTTTCATTTAACTTTAGTGACTGATTTATATCTATTAAGATAATCTCCCTTTGGATTTTTTAAAATATCTGATTTGAGAAGTTATTGGACTTTATTCTTTCGAAACAGGATGGGCAAATCTGCACTGATGGCGCAGCTGTTTATTTGGAATATTGTCATAGCTGTTTAGGAATAAGGGGCTAAATAGGGGCCATCAAAAACTTTTTTTTTAGGGTTCAGAAACAATAACTTGTATAACAAATAAGTTTGTACAATGCCAAAATATAAATATATGGTATCAATAGGATATGTAGGATCTTGAGTTTGCATAACTAGATTTATGGCACACAAAAACTAACTTAAGTTATATCGATGATGCAGGCCACAAATGTGAGAGTTATTATTTGCTAAAGATAGCATAAAATGCTATCAAAATCCCAAGTTACTGACTTGATATCTAAATCTTCCAATGCTTATCACTACCTTTTTGATACACAAAATATAGTGCATTGAACATAACGTTTAATACATCCTACCCATGAACATTTTCAGAGATTAATCAATGTAATATATGCTCAGATATTCAAGTCACAAAAATAATGTCTTTCCCTTCGTCTGATGGTCCCATTATGCGTGGGTATAAAGCTATTCCACACAACTCCTCTTACAGTTCAAATGTAAGGAAGTTTTCTTTTTGCTGGCTGTTTGTACATATATTGAAGGTGGGCATGTGGTCAGGATTTTTTTTTATTGATATTTGCAACCTTGTATCTGTCTCCCAGACACAGAGAATGCCTTTGCTATAATACAATTACGTCAGAGTGGAGTAAGGGGTCATCACTAAGTCCAGTTTATCTTTTACTGTGCCCTTGTTAAACTTCATCAACTTGTGGATAGTTCTTCCTCTAATGCTGTGTGCATCTACTGCACTATTTTTTACATATTGCTATCTGTTATCACCAAATCATCACTCAACAACTTCTTGTTTGCCTTATACTAAAGGGAGGGCAATGGTATCATTAGTTAGCAGATTCACTTGTTATTTTTATGTACACATTCATTTCCTTGATATTGATATTTTACTTTTACAGAAGATCAATCCTGTCGGAACAAAATCTAGTACCACACAGTATAGAAAAAAGAGGTTTCTTTGAAGGATACGACTTTACACTTGAAGTACCATCAATAGATTGGAGGAAACTTTTGGGAACCTCCCGTCTTGGAGCGTCATTTGGATTCAATATGGTTAATTTCCTTGCTTTGAGAATAGGTGATATATTATTGACATTATGAATGGAATTAAGATTGCTTCTTTTTTTCCCTGTTAAACCAACCTAACTTTTTAAACCTCTTATTAATAACTGCAGAGGTTTATTTTGTTTTGTGAATAAGAAAGGTATGTGTCTCTTTGGCACATTCCCCATTTCCATTCTCAATTTTATGTAGATATTTAAAAAAAAAGGCAATATATATTTAATTGTATGTTGCTCATTCTTGTGGGACAACATACTGTGGATTCATTTATTTTTGTGGGTATCAATTTTCGCGGATTGCTGAAAACCTTCATATTCGTGGATATTTGATTTCGTGGTTTTGCCAATCTCTGTATTCAAAGCCTAAAAAGATATATTATTCATCAAAGTTGAAATGAAAATTGGAACATGTTTGCAACTTCTGAGCTTGAGGAATATTATAGGGAATGAATTTGTGAATTTCTTGTCTTCCACTCCTGTAAACTGTATAGTTGACTCGATTTATCCAAGAATAGATTTATCCAAAATAGATGTATCCCAATCTAATTAAAATTAAATCCTTTAATTGCTCCTGTTCTGATATGTCGCGCATATCAGAACAGGAGCAATTAAAGGATTTAATTTTAATTAGATTGGATGTATCCAAGAATATAAACCACACTTGGCCACAATCATCATTGGGGTATCTAGTTTAAAAAATGTGTCCTGTGACCCGGTGTCATATGGTATTTTGAACCCCCTAAAAAGTGAACCCGGGGTCAAAATACCATGCGGAAAAATGACCCGGGGTCATTATACCGCATGGTATTTTGACCGGGGTCATTTTACCGCATGGTATTTTGACCCTGGGGTCATTTTTCACATATGGTATTTTGAACCCCCCTGCGGTATATTGAACCCCCCTGTTTTTGATAAATAGTATTGCAGATAATCTAATTTACAATTTATTGGCTATCATTTTTTTTAATTGGTTTTAAGTAGGGGGTTCAATATACCGCAGGGGGGTCAAAATACCATGGCTAAGCAAAATTTTCAAAATATCTTTTCCAGCATGTTTAACACATACAAACCACTTATTGGAGTATTATAATTATGTTAAGGAGTTAGAATAGCTTGAATTTTTGAAATTCAAGGTCTATAGTAGGGGGTTCAGTATACAGCAGGGGGGTCAAAATACCATGGCTAAGTAAAATTTTCAAAATATCTTTTCCAGTATATCAAATACATACAAACTACTTCTTGGAGTATTGTAACTATGTAAAGGAGTTAGAATAGCTTGAATTTTTGAAATAAAAGGTCTATAGTAGGGGGTTCAATATACCGCAGGGGGTCAAAATACCATGGCTAAGTAAAATTTTCAAAATATCTTTTCCAGTATATTAAATACATATAAACTACTTATTGGAGCAATATAACTATGTTAAGGATTTAGAATAGCTTGAATTTTTGAAATTCAAGGTCTATAGTAGGGGGTTCAATATACCGCAGGGGGGTCAAAATACCATGGCTAAGTAAAATTTTCAAAATATCTTTTCCATTTTATTAAGTACATACAAACTACTTATTGGAGTATTATAACTATGTTAAGGAGTTAGAATAGCTTGAATTTTTGAAATTCAAGGTCTATAGTAGGGGGTTCAATATACCGCAGGGGGGTCAAAATACCATGGCTAAGTAAAATTTTCAAAATATCTTTTCCAGTATATCAAATACATACAAACTACTTATTTGAGTATTATAACTATGTTAAGAAGTTAGAATAGCTTGAATTTTTGAAATTCAAGGTCTTTAGTAGGGGGTTCAATATACCGCAGGGGGGTCAAAATACCATGGCTAAGTAAAATATTCAACCACCCAAGTTGGCCACCATTACTAAAATTAAAACATTGGGGTAAAATGTAGATTTTGGCTTATATCTCTAAAACCAAAGCATTTAGAGCAAATCTTACAAGTGAAAAACTGTTTTCCTGAAATTGATGAATCTGAAAACCCATTGTTAGGTTGCTGCCCATGAATTGGTAATTTTAAGGAAATTTTGCCATTTTTTGTTATTATCTTGCATATTATTATAGATAGAGATAAACTGTAAACAGCAATAATGTTCAACAAAGTATGATCTACAAATAAGTTAATATGACCAAAATTGTTAATTGACCCCTTAAGCCCCAGTCCCACTAGACCACGATCGCACCACGCTCACCGCGATCTAAAATAAATTTAGATCGTGGTGAGGTCGCGGTATGAGCAGCATGAAAATGTTAATTTTCGTTGCTTTCATGATGCTTAACTACGTTCTAATTACGCTTCTACAACGATCCCGCTACGATTAAACCACGTTCTCGCCGCGCTTATTCTGCGACCTCACTATGCTTATAAAGATCTTTCTACGCTCTTCACATTCTCACTACGACCATACCGTGAGTTATCCGATTGCAACACGATCTTACTGCGATTATAGCACGTTCTTACCATGATTATACTACGTTCATACCGCGATCTTACTACGTTCTCAGCAATACCGTCAATATCGTGTTTCATATCAATATAGTTCCATTCCTTCTATTTCTGATTAAAACGGAGATTTATCGGAAACAATACAGCTATGCCACCAAAATCTACTAGAACAAGTGGGCGTGATGGTAGGGTTTGATGTAGAGGCAGAGGGAGCAAAGTATGAACGCCATATATACTAAACTCCAAATAGTGCACAAGAAACTAAAATTAAAAATAGTACAAGACTAACAAAAGCCAGAGGCTCCTGACTTGGGACAGGCGCAAAAATAGTGGGGTTAAACATGTTTGTGAGATCTCCACCCCCCCCCCCCCCCCCCCCCCCTAATACCTGAGGGGGTATCATTAATGTCTCCCAGACACAATAATATCTGAAAGTAAGTCCTACTTTCATTTGTTATCCACTAGGACTCTATAAATTGATTTTGAAACTTCTGTAAATTATGGTTTCTATTGAGACAAACCAATAATTGTGATCATACCAGAAATATGGTTTAAGCAAACTTTTACAATCAGAGTTGTGTTGGGAAAAATACAATTTTAAAAACTTTTAATGTCAACAGATTTTTTCCTCAAAAATGTTTATCTCAAAGATTTTTGGGTGTTCAGATGAATCAATGCAGTTTGTCTGACCAAAAATCTGACAATCCATTGAAAAATTTCATGATGCCTCAAAATGAAAAAAATAACATAAGCACAATATGGACATTTTCCGCTGAGATTAAGGATCCCATTCCAAAATGTAGTAATTTAGGCTACTGGGTCCATGATAATTGTTTCCCCTGGTCTTGGTTTGAAAACCAAACATAAAAAAGAACCTGCATTTTATTTAAGAATGGAAAAGAGGCTAAAACCTTTTAAATTTTAAGAAACAACTTACTGGCTCATCTTCATTTTTCTGATGTCAGTTTAAAAAAAAAGGAATTTATCTAGAACCTGAAGCTTGAAAATTATTTGCTATTGAAGTGAATTAATGTATATCATCTAAAAGATTTAAGGGATCTTGAGACACCTAGTAGCTACTTTCATAAATAATAATTAAATCAAATATATTTTTTAGCTCCATTGTCTGGCCATTTAAAAGTCAATGTACACGATGAAGCATATGCGAGACTACACTTGGGAGTAATTGGAGAAAATGTTGATATTATTCAAGCATCATTGTGCTTCAAAGGAGATACAAATTACAACATCAACATTTTACAGGTTAGTGTCACGTGACGCCACTGGTCAATTCTTATAATAACATTTATTATGTTTTTGTTATAAATGTATATTCATGTACATATATATAGTTGGAATAATAGAATAGTACATAATTAGAATTTTTATTAGTATCCAGAATTGCCTACACATACATCCTGGTGTGAATGATCTAAAATGTAGAACTCTAAAGTCTCGTGGAAGCCTCTAAGTCATCTATTGTTCAATAAAATTTCCAAATTAATCGAAACTTGTTGAAGATTGATTATAATTTTATTGAGCAATAGATGACTTAGGGCTTACACGCCCACCCAAGCTGTTGGGCCAGCTCCCTCCCTACACTACAATTTAGATCATTCATTCTCTAAAGAATGACCTTTGGTAGTTACGAACTTCCGTTCTCTCGTGTAAGCCCTAAGTCATCTATTGCTCAATAAAATTATAATCAATCTTCAACAAGTTTCGATTAATTTGGAAATTGTTTGCCACAGTCTCACCACAGTACATTATCAAAGGTTTATTTTATTTGTAGCTGTTTCATAGAATACAAGTTCCTTTCCAATACTTATGTTCCAAATGCAAGAAATATTCTCAAATATAATTTGCACATGAAGAAAGAGTAAATAATTTGATCCAGGGGGAACACATACATAGTCAGGGGGTTCAAGGGGTTTGTAATATCCTCCCCCACCCCCCCTTTGAAAACAAATATGCACGGTCAAATATGACGTTCTGTTTTAATTGTAACTGTTAAAGTTGAGTATGATTGTATCCAACCCCCCCTCAGAGGAGGACTTCTGATAGGAGGAACAAAATTAATATACATTGACTACTGTTGATATTCCTCACATTTTTTTCTCCATTACAAAGTATTTAAAAAGTTACTGGTTTTATCACTCCAAAATCTTTAAATAAAGAATTTATTATTATTATTATTATTATTATTATTATAATATGTTGAACTACTCAATATAAGTTTTGGGGTTTGTATCTTTGCTTAATATGTTCACACTGTTTGTTTGAAATGGCTGATTGATCTTGTTTATATATAGAAACATGAATTAATTAACATACAATGTTGAAAAAACCTTGACAGTTAAGAATCATTGTCTGTGTCCAAAAAGAACTACAATTTGGAGGAATCTTATTTTGTTTGTTCATGTGTTTATCAGCTCTTTATACCAAATCTATTGGATATGTACTGATTGATACTTTAGTTTGGGCAATTACTGAAGCTGAAGGTATATGCTTAGATTGGTACTCTATGTGATTCGTCTTTATGTTATCTCTTCTATCTTGTATATATACTTAAAAAATGTTCATTTCTTTTGAAGGAAGATGATATAAAGTTCATAGTCAAAATTGTAACAAGATTTGATGAAGCTATACAATCAATTTTGGGAGGCATCAATGCAGGAATCAGACTGATAAAATATTTAATAGAAGGAAAAATTAATTTATATGATCTAGTACTTACATTTGTTGATTCATTAGTGCAGCTTCCAAAACGGGTAAGTAATTAAACCAAGTTGAAAATAATAGAAAGTCTACATATGCCAATCCTGTCAACTGATTTTGCATGTCAAGCACAGCCTGGAATTTAAGAGCTCATATGAGATTTATTTATTGTTATCCAGTCAGACCAGTTAATCAAATAACCCTAATTTTGACATTGGACCCATGTCAACTATATTGTTGTGCCTTGAGACTTGTTGGATTTCATGAGTTATTTGCCTCTCAATATAACCTGTAAATTTGTAATTCTTCCAGGCAAAAAATTCAACTCTTTGTGTTAACTATAAGATTAAGTGGCAAATAAGGTGCTTGGCTTCCTTTGACAGCTATGGTGTCAAACACACTGTTAATTTACACTAATAACATGAGTCTTAGGTCATGATTTGTGTCTTTCAAAGATGTTTGACAACAAAATTGAGTTACTCCCCTTTTTTAGCTTACCTGGCCCGAAGGGCCAAGTGAGCTTTTTCCATCACTTTGCGTCCGTCATCAGTCGTCGTTAACTTTTACAAAAATCTTCTCCTCTGAAACTACTAAGCTATATTAAACCAATCTTGGCCACAATCATCATTGGGGTATTTAGTTTAAAAAATGTGTCCCGTGACCGGGCAAACCAACCAAGGTGGCCATGGCCACCATGGCTAAAAATAGAATATAGGGGTAAAATGTAGATTTTGGCTTATATCTCTGAAACTAAAGCATTTAGAGCAAATCTGACATGAGTAAAATTGTTTAATCAGGTCATGATCTATCTGAAATATTAAGATGAATCAGAGAACCCGTTGTTGGGTTGCTGCCCCTAAATTGGTAATTTTTCAAAGAATTTTTGCCGTTTTTGGTTATTATAGATAGCTATAAACTGTAAAACTAAACAGCAATAATGTTCAGCAAAGTAAGATCTACAAATAAGTCAACATGACCAAAATGGTCAGTTGACCCCTTAAGGAGTAACTGCCCTTTATAGTCAATTTTCAAAATTTTCAAATTTTTTGTAAATTTTGGTAATCTTTTACAAAAATCTTCTCCTCTGAAGCTACTAGGACAAGTTTAACCAAATTTGTCAACAATTATTATTAGGGTATCTAGTTTAAAAAATGTTTTCTATGACCCTGCCCGTGAACCAAGATGGCCGACATGGCTAAAAATAGTACATAACGTAAAATGCAGTTTTTGGCTCATATCTCTGAAACAAAAGCATCTAGAGGAAATCTATTGAGGATATAATACACCTAATCGCTATTTATTCCATTCCGGATAAGTTCTAAAATTACACAACTTTTTCATCCAGTTGAAGCTATCTGGGACCCTGTTTAAACAATTCACCACCCTTACCAAAAAGTGCTAACATGTTGCACATAAGTTGCACATAAGATGCTCACGTTAGAAACTAACATGATTGCACACGAGTTTTTTAACATGCAAATTAGGTGAGCATTTTGTGAGCAAAAATATTGCACATATGAAACTAACCTAATTTGCATGTTAAAAACCTCACGTGCAACTGCTCATATGAGCTTTTGTTTCACATGTGCATTTTATTAGATTGCTCATATGAGCAGTTGCTCACATGTTGCACACGTGAATATTATAGTTGACCAAAACAAAATGGCTGCTTTAAAAAAGGAATATTTTTCAAATTTAAATGAAAATCTTAAATAATTCAGTTGAAAATAAAATAACTGATACATCATGTTAAAAGAGTTATTCTTTAATTATTGTCAGTTAATTATGATTTTCATATCATTTTTTTTTTTTATTTAAACAATAATCATGATCATGACTAAAAACATAACATTACATTATAAAACTAATAGAGGGACTTGCAAGTTTAGTACACAATGAATGTCTTTGATTAATAAATACTGTATTTCAAAAAGTTTAAAAAGGAAAAATCTTTATACATGTAGTACTTATTTTGAAGCAAGTTACCTGTATATATATTCCCATGAAGGACTTAATATTGTAATATATTTCAAAATCTGACACAAAAATGAAAATAATGAAATAGAAATGATAACTTACAAATAATTAACCACAACCACACTGGTTTTATCAGATTTCAACAATGCCTTTCTTCAAATAGCACAATATAGGACTTAACATTTTCCATATCCATCTACCTCCATTTATTGCATGCTTTTCATGAATTTGAATTTACAGGAAGTACATAACTAGGCATGTCATTTTGAAAAAGCTCATATGAGCAATGATGTAGGTTAGTTTTGAATGGTTAGAAGAATGGAAAAACTTTTCAAAAAACAAAACTAACATAAAACTAACATGGATGATAAAAGCTCACCTGAGGTTTGAATTGCACATGTGAGCATTATGTTAGATTTTTGTGGGCACATATGAACTACCAAACTGCACATATGAGCTACCTGATTTGCATACAATTCTCACTTGCATCTCATGTGCTTCACATGTGAAACTTATGTGCTTTTGTTAGCAATTTCTGTACGGGCATGCATGATACTTTTTAATGAGACCTGTTTAAACTACCGTAAATACTTCAAACAAAATATTTTTTTATTTCAATTTTAATTTTGAAAAAAGTGGATCATACTATATCAAAGTTTCTTGATGATCACTTTCTAAAGTTTTTTCTCCCTCAGCTCACTACTGATGACCTCCATTTTTCGGCCGGTGACCCAAAACAGGAAGTTGTATAAATGACTGTTTTTCCTGGATTGGACTAAATAGCGATAAGGTGTATTGTTCATTAGGTCAAGATCTATCTGCCTTCAAATTTTCAGACCAATTGGGCAACTTGTTGTTGGGCTGCTGCCCCTGAATTGGTAATTTTAAGAAAATTTTGCAGCTTTTGGTTATTATCTTGAATATTATTATAGATAAATATAAACTGTAAATAGCAATAATGTACAGCAAAGTAAGAGCTACAAATAGGTCAACTTGACCAAAGTGGTCAATAGATCCCTTAAGGAGTTATTGTCCTTTATAGTAAATGTTTAATAATTTTCATAAATTTGTAAATATTTGTAAATTTTTACCAATTGCAGCTTAAAATGTTGAGTTGTAGCCAGTGTGCCATTTTCCCACTCACAGTACAAGCAAAAATATGATTAGTAATTAGTTGAAATAATATTTTCCACAGTATTTAAACATGTGAAGCTTATCAAAAAAATAGATCACAACCAAATTACTAAAACTTCTGTTGAAAAAAGAAATAATTTTATTTCATATAAATTTTTATTATTTTATAGGTTGCTAATCTAAGAAGTATAGCAATGAAAGCAACAAAGAAAATTGGGGAATATGATCGAAGTGAAATGCCATCTTTTATCAAACCGGTAGAACATTTGATTTTCAAAGTGCAGAAATTTCTTGGAAATTTAAAATCTGATGTTCTTTTATTTTTTAATGTAAGTATATAAGTACTGTAAATTAAGAATCAAATCATGCATAAACCAGGATAATAATGTAAAGAAATAAGAAGATTTGGTTACTGATTGCCATTGAAACAACTCTACCAGTGACCAAACGATGTAGAAGTTAGCAACGGTACTACTACAAGTTGTGTTTTTATGAAACTTTGAAAAACATTTACAATGCAAGATAAATTTTGTTTACATAGAAGTAGATTACTACATGTACTACCAAAAATTCAAATTTGAGTATAAGAAATGTAACTGGACACATCACTACCACTTACGCCTGGTTTCCACCAGCATTCCAGGAATAATACACCTTATATTTTTTTACGAGTTGTGCTATTCATCTTGTGGCACTGTTAAGGCCACACTTAAAAGTATTTTGGTTTGCCCAAACCCTACCCAAAGGTTGAGACAGTGGGTAGGTAGATCGGCATTTTCTATTTTTTTTCAAAAAAAGAAATTGAAGTATCAGATGTTTATTAGTCTTCATGCCTATTTGATTAAAAAAAAAACTTCTTCAAATCAGGACAATAAAAGAATTTGAGTAGGCAGCTTTTTTCTGGGTAGGTAGCGTTTGGTCAAACAAGCCTATTATTTATTATGGCCTTACATAAAAAAAATCTTTAAATTTCAGTTTTAAAAGTGGCAACTTTAAATTCAGAAAATGTTTTTTTGATGAACAATTAGTTTCTTCTGTTGGGCTAACTGTACTCTGTTACATTAAAGATGGGAGAAGCAACATTAAATTCAATTGATTTTAAGATTTTATGTGTGATTTGAATTTTTTAGAAAGTTGGAAGATCTTTCTGTGTTGTATTTTTAATGTAATGCATATGTTTTCTCAAGGAATTAAAAATTTTGCTTATTTTGTGACATTTAATTTTAATGACTGCTTTTTCCCACTATGATTTACTTGTTTAGAAGCCTTTCAAATATGCAAATTTTTTAACCATAGTCAACTGCTTGATTTCATCATAATTGATCTGTTTTGCGTTTTTGAAAGATGAAGCAGGGGCCAATCCAGCTATTTTTTAAAAGGGGATCCCCAACCCATGATGAAAGGTGGTGGTGATGTTGGTTTTTATGCCCCACCTACGATAGTAGAGGGGCATTATGTTTTCTGGTCTGTGCCTCCGTCCGTCTGTCTGTCTGTTCGTCCCATTTCAGGTTAAAGTTTTTGGTCAAGGTAGTTTTTGATGAAGCTGAAGTCCAATCAACTTGAAACTTAGTACACATGTTTCTTATGATATGATCTTTCATATTTTTAAACTAAATTAGACTTTTGACCCCATTTTCATGGTCAACTGAACATAGAAATTAAAAGTGTGAGTTGTGTGAGTTTCAGGTTAAAGTTTTAGGTCAAGGTAGTTTTTGATGAAGTTAAAGTCCAATCAACTTGAAACTTAGTACACATGTTCCTTATTAGTTGATCTTTTTACTTTTAAGGCCAAATTAGATTTTTTACCCAATTTCACGGTCCATTGAACATGGAAAATGATAATGCGAGTGGGGCATCCGTGTACTTTGGACACATTCTTGTTTTAAGGGGGGGGGGGGGGTTATAAAGATTGCAAAACCTTATGCGACTAACTTGATATCTAAATCTTCCAAGGCTTATCACTACTTTTAAGATACACAAAATATAGTGCACTGATCATAACGTTCTATACATCCCATCCATTACATAACTTTAGCAAGGTGCAGGAATCTGTTCTTAAAATATCAATAATGTCATTGTCATTGTTTAAGTGATCTTTAAAAAATAAGGTAATCTTCCTTTGTCCAGAATTAATATTTAATTTGACTTGCCATTATTAAATTAAAGCAAACTTTACCATTCAGTGCTAACAAGCTATTTGTTTATTAATGTGAATAGTGCCGCTGGGTGATAATTGCAGTAATAAGAACTTTCATTTGTAATTGGATACATATAAAGAATGTTTATTTTCCTGAAAACAATAATTAATCTCACATTTTTGTCAATTCTTCATGAATGGTGATAAGTACAGTAATTTCTGAATATTCAGTAAATAGTTACAAATGGATGGTTAAGAATACATTAATGATTTTTTTATTTAAAGGTCACCTTACTCGTTCAAATAAGATTTTCTCATCACTTGGCATGCATTGTTCCATATTTTTCACATTTGTAAAATTTTGAAGATAAAGGGACTGTTTTTTAAATAATGCCCCTGGCATAGGGGAGGGGGCATTAAGATTTACTTGTCCGTCTGTACATACGTTCGAACGTCCAAAAATTGGTTTCGGTTCTCTGACTTGAGTTTGCCTCAACCAAATGTTATGAAACTGGTACACAATGCTTCTAACTGCAAAACACAGATTAAGTTTGAAATTTAGTGGCATCACTTTAACTGTTCTGTGTTATGCCCCTTTATAAAATGGAAAAATTGCAAAATTTTTAGTTTCCGTTATCTAACTTAAGTCTGCTCAACTAAATGCTATTTAACTTATACAAAATGCTTATTACAATAAACGAATATCAATGGTACAATTGTTCAAATTAATGAATCAACTACAATTATGGACAAGGAAGGTAACTTCAATTTTAACCAACTACAATTATGGACAAAGGAAGATAACTCCAATTTTAAAACTTAATTTTCACAATATTATCAACTACAACTATATATGATGCTTCATACAATGCAATGTTCACTGAAAAAATTAAAACAATCTTTACCCATCGGTGCTTGCTTCATCGGTGCTTACATTAAGCACTTTGATTAATGTCCTTCAGTTTTGTTCTTTTATAACCTTATATAGTATTTATAAATGTCAATAGAGTGACTAGATGAATATCACAATAATAAGCAGTGTTCTCCCCAGGATTTTTGGATAGCGCTGTGGTAAGGGCGTAATTTTCAACAATTCTCAATAACTGTTGCGCGCGCAGTTTGTATGTAATTTATTTGTTATGTGTTTTTCTTATATTATGCTATTGATGTTTTCTTGTGTAATGATGTCCTTATCATGCTCATGGAAGTTACCCCTTTGTTTGTTAGTGTTATTGTCTGGATATAGAAGAAGAGTCTTTTTTTCTCCATTGTAAATTCATATAATCCTCATATTATCTGTGTATAAAACCCAAGGAGAAGTCTTTTTCCATGAAGTGTCTATACCAGACTGCCTATGTGAAGATTTCTTAGCACTAACAGGTGATGTTGCAGAACATGTAGGACCAACAATAAAGTCATTGTCAGCTTCTGTGTTTGGTTTTGCAATCCACTGTAACAGTGAACTGTTAACCTTACGACCGCAAATATTGAAGATTTGAAGAAGTCGTATATTGGTATGACGTTGGCGTCGTTGTCGTCATCCTTGCTGTCGTCGTCCGTTGTCCGACTTTTGGTTTTTGCAATATAACTTTAGTATAAGTATATAGAAATCTACGAAATTTAAACACAAGGTTTATGACCATAAAAGGAAGGTTGGGATTGATTTTGGGAGTTTTGGTCCTAACAGTATAGAAATTAGGGGCCAAAAAAAGGTCCCATATAAGCATTTTTCTTGGTTTTTGAACAATAACTTTAGTATAAGTAAATAGAAATCTATGAAATTTTAACACAAGGTTTATGACCACAAAAGGAAGGATGGGAATGATTTTGGGAGTTTTGGACCCAACAGTTTAGGAATTAGCGGCCAAAAGGGTCCAAAAATAAGCTTTGCTTGATTTCATAAAAAAATTAATTATTGGGGTTCTTTGATATGCCAAATCTAACCCTGTATTTAGATTCTTAATTTTTGGTCCTATTTTCAAATTAGTCTACATTAAGGTCCAAAGGGTCCAGAATTAAACTTAGTTTGATTTTAACAAAAAATGAATTCTTGGGGTTCTTTGATATGCTGAATCTAAACATGTACTTAGATTTTTGATTATGGGCCCAGTTTTCAAGTTGGTCCAAATCGGGGTCCAAAATTAAACTTTGTTAAATTTCAACAAATTTGAATATATGGGTTTTTTCAATATGGTGAATCTAACCATGTATTTAGATTTTTAATATTTGGGCCCGGTTATCAAATTGGCCCACATTGAGGTCTAAAGGGTCTAAAATTAAACATTATTTGATTTCATCAAAAATTGAATTCTTGGGGTTCTATAATATGCTGAATCTAACTATGTGTTTAGATTTTGGATATTGGACCATTATAGGTAAATGTCCAATTTAAAATTTTTAAGTTTTTAAGTTTAAGTTCTTAGACCACATTCATTCTGTGTCAGAAACCTATGTTGTGTCAACTATTTAATCACAATCCAAATTCAGAGCTGTATCAATCTTGAATGTTGTGTCCATACTTGCCCCAATTGTTCAGGGTTTCGACCTCTGTGGTCGTATAAAGCTGTGCCCTGCGGAGCATCTGGTTTAGTATAATGATTTCTCAGTTTTCTGATCTTAACGTTTATTAATATTCAAATAGCTTCATCCAAGCTGGACATCGAGAAAGTGAATTTCTCAAGTCGTATCAGCTTGGGGTTTGTATGGATAGTAACTCAAGTAAGCCAGGCAAATTGTAACAAACCCCCGTGTTTGATCGTTTTTAAACTCATTGTTTGTTTAAAGTTCGTAAAACAAGTTTGTGAGTGTCATCGGTAAATGCGGTCAATTTATTTCGTCTCATTTTATTCATATATGCCTCTTTACATTCTTTTAATTAAAAAAAAAAGATGTCATTTTTGAAATCTTTGTTAATTTTGATCTTTCAAAGTCGACATTTTGTAAAATTTATTAGACTGGTCCTGCAGAGTTACTTAATACAACGGAAAAAAATCATTCAGAAATAGTAAACCAGTCGACCAAGTGATCCGAAGTGACAAATAAGTAGGAAATTTGAAAAAATTACGAAAAAAATATAGCAACGCGCTTGCGTTTGATGGCGCTGTGGTAAGTTCAATAGAACAGCGGGAAATTGTGATAGCGCTGATAATCGCAGCGCTAAAACGGCCTGTGGAGAACACTGATAAGATCTCCCATTCTGAATTTGATACATATAAGTGAATGCGAACACTTCTGAAATCGCAATAATTAATTCGCATTTTGTCCCTTCGTGGATTGGAAAAAAAGTGCACATAATGATTTCTGAATTTACAGTCAATAGTTACAAATGGATTTCTCAGAATACATAAAAGATTGTTGAGCCTCTAGTTTATGAGAATGCCTCCTTTATTTGTGAATAACATATACACTCTGCTGTACTTGTAGAAACTGTATGAAGCAGTGACTGTCATAATTCCAGAGAATGCCAGAATTATTTTCAAGTCTTTAGAGGACATAGTTTATGGAATTACACATATAATAAAAGAGCCTCTTGGAGCATTAGCAAAAGTTGGGAAAGGAGTTATTCAGTAAGTTCAACTATTTAGATATCTTTTATTCAGGAGATTTGTAAAAGTTTGGTAAAATTCTGTCTGATTGATGGTAAGACACCCACATGTAATGCACTGTTTACCATCTGTCTGTCCATCTGTTGTCAACATGTTGGACAACCACTCAAAAACACTTTAACCAATTTTCCTGAAATTTTGGTGAATGTTTATATATTTATTGATTAATTCTATGAATTACTGATTTTATGTTTAAGAAGTGAGGAATTTTTCTCATAAAAAAATATGGGATTTTCTAATTTTTGTTTACTGTGACTTATAAATTCTTTAAGCAATTTTCATGAAACTTTGATGATTGGTTTATATCTATTGAATTAAGATCCTTTTAGAGTTTTATTTGATAGATTTTTGACATATGACATTGTGGAGTTAAATTTTTATAATTGATAATCAGCACTGCTGTAGTTATAGGAAACTGTGATTAATTACCTTCAGAAAAAACATGATTTCTAGTTAAAACTGCATGATAACAATCACCAAGGCGCTTGATGAACTTTAATAGTGCAGGGATACACTACAGGCAATCATCATCTATCAGGTAAATGACGTCATATAGGTGCACATAATTGACAAACTTTTCCAGTGATACATAACTCGAAAATTTCATGTTTTAGGATTTATTTATCTGTGTTGAGGTTAATTGAGACCAAAAGAACGATACAGGAAGCACTTTCTAGTCTGAAAGGTTAGTAGAGAAGCCATTAAAGGCAGTCTTCAAACTTACTTACTAGTCCAGGCATTTTTGAATTGCTACTACAGACCAATAGAATTTATACATACATTTGTAATTAAAAAAACCAACTTCAGGCATTGTTGATGAAAAAGTTTATTGTGTACACTGTTAAAACACTGCATGGCAAAGTTCTATTTAGGAGATTACTGTTTTGTATTTTAAGCTCCGACGGCATCAATTGGGGATTTGATGGTCGCAAATAAGGTTTACTGGCGATGCGTTAGCGGAGACAGTAAACGGGTATTTGCGACCATCAAATCCCCAATTGATGCTGTCGGAGCTTAACATACAATATTGTTATCTCCATTCTAATGAAACCGACAAAATAACGTTAAAACATGTTTTTAAAATCTGTCATATGCCGTCTGTGCTTGCTCGTTCGTCTCATAGCATCAATTGTCAATTGATGTCATGTAAATGAGTGACGTTATCCAATCAAAATGATCGTTACAAATGTTGTTGCATTAGAATGCACAATGACAGCTTTTAATATACTTTTATCCAGGTTCTAAAATACATTTCTTCAATAATTAAGCTAAAAAAAAATGTTGCAAATTTTGAAAATGTACTGTATTTCTATTTTGATATAGGTCAGTGAAATCTTCAAACTATGTTCGTATGAAGACAAAGGAAATATTGATACTGATAGTTAATGATAAGAATACATTTCTTTGTAAATACTAGTGCTGTGGTACTATACTTATATCTTTATAAATTATAAATGTTCAGATGAAATAAAATGTTTTAAATCTTTTTCATAGAGTTTTAAATCTTTTTCATAAAGTTTTTTTTTCAGAGTTTTATTTTTTTACAGAACCAAATTATTTAAAGACTGTTCCACAAATGATTTGGTAAATTAGAACTGAAAGGAAGAATCAAAATTTTATGAATGATAGGAGTTTCGTAATGTATAAATGATGAAATTATGTCATCTAATACCCACATCAAAATTTTATAAGAACAGCTATATTGCTTTTATTTCTACATATTTTTTATCTACCAGATGAAATATATTTATTTCAGACTCCAAGTTATATTGGCTTGACTTGACTGAAATAGGTGAAATAACGGATTTGTCGGTTACAGTGATGAATCAAGTTTCAGTTAAAAGTAAAGCTTGGGTTAATGAAAACATTGAAGAAGACTCAGTTAGACAATTTACCAAAGGGAAGCTGACTTTGGTAAGAAAATAAAAAAATGCTAGCCTTGCAACAAAAGTATCATAAAATTGTTATTGTTATTTGATATTATTTAAGTGTAATGATTTTCATACTTTTTAATGAAATTTAATTGAACATTTTTCTGAGTTTGAACCATAAAATATATTTTTCATACCAAGCAGCCATTTCATTTTTAAGCCCCCCCCCCCCTGGCCTGAAGAGTAAAGTTATCTTTTCTTTTCAATCACTTTCCATCCGTCATCGTTAGTAGTCATTATCATTTTAAAAACCTCTTTCCTGAAACTACTTGCTCAAATTAAAACAAATTAGACCACAATCATTATAAGGGTGTCTAGTTTGAAAAGTATGTCTGATGTCCCCTTCTTTGCCAACCAAGATTGCCATCATGTTAAAATGAAACATAGGGGGAAAATGCAAGTTTTGTCTATTATTTTGAAAACCAGTAGAGAAAATCTGACTGGCAAAAGTGTTTGAAGACCAAACAGCCTATTGTTTATGCACATCAACTAACGCAACTTGGTAGTGACATAAAAGCTCTATGACGTTGTTTATAGCAATGAAAAAACGTCAAATTATAACGTCCTATTTCGCGTTTTTCACGGATTCCAACATGGTGTACACTTAAAAATACGTCTCCCAAGTAAAGAGAAATTAAGTGTCTAGCTGATATCTTGTGGAAATTTAACACAAATGGACACAAAAGATACTACACTATATTTAACCTTCGTTCTAATAAAAAACAATAAAATATAATTTTTGATCTCTTCTTTTTTACACCGATCTGCATTTCATTTTTAGCTCACCTGGCCCAAAGGGCCAAGTGAGCTTTTCTCATCACTTGGCGTCCGTCGTCCGTCGGCGTCGTCATCCGTCGTTAGCTTTTACAAAAATCTTCTCCTCTGAAACTACTGGGCCAATTTTTACCAAACTTGGCCACAATCATTATTAGGGTATCTAGTTTAAAAATTGTGTCCAGTGACCTGACCAACTAACCAAGTTGGCCGCCATGGCTAAAAATAGAACATAGGGGTAAAATGCAGTTTTGGGCTTATAACTCAAAAAACAAAGCATTTAGAGCAAATCTGACATGGGGTAAAATTGTTTATCAGGTCAAGATCTATCTGCCTTGAAATTTTCAGATGAATCTGACAACCTGTTGTTGGGTTGCTGCCCCTGAATTTGTAATTTTAAGGAAATTTTGCTGTTTTTGGTTATTATCTTGAATATTATTATAGATAGAGATAAACTGTAAACATCAATAATGTTCAGAAAAGTAAGATTTACAAATAAGTCAACATGACGGAAATGGTCAATTGACCCCTAAGGAGTTATTGTCCTTTATAGTCAATTTTTAACAATTTTCATATTATTCATTTTTATTCTTTCACATGCGTAGATTTTGTCTTGTATTTCGCCAATATGCATTTCATTTTTTTTTTATTCTTTCATTTTGTCTTTCATTTGCACCGATTGTGTACAGGTTACCGGGGTTATTAGATAGGTGAAAGTTATTTTTATGTCCAATTTATGTTTTCTGGTCTGTGCGGTCGTTCGTTCGTTCGTCCATCTGTCCTGCTTCAGGTTAAAGTTTTTGGTCAAGGTAGTTTTTGATGAAGTTGAAGTCTTATTATCAACTTATAACTTAATACACATGTTTCCTATGATTTTATCGTTCAAATTTTAATGTCAATTTTTCAAAATTAAAAAAAATTGAGTATTCAGAAGGTCGATAAAAAATTATTCTTAGAAGTTTTGACATACTGTCAACGTATGCATGTAACTAATGTCTGGATGATTCTCGTAAAATAATGTCCGATCTTGCAATGAAGTTAAAATTTATTTAAACTGCTTATTTGACAAAATCTTATAATTATGACAAAGGGTCATTGTCGTTTGTCATTTGTTTCATTTCAATTTGTTTAAGAAGAAATGATACACATTTCGCCTGATCTCACTGAAGCTTACAGCTAATTTCCTACTGTATGTAGATAATCACTTTAGCTAGTTGCTTGCTTTGTTGGTATATTTTGTTAATGTCCAATTGAATTATCATATATACGGTTTACATACCTATATGTGAAGATGTCAATCTTAATTACAAAGCTTGAATAAACATTTATACAAACAAAGCAAGGAAGCCAACCAAAGTTTTACCCTACATGCATTAGGGAATTAGCTGTAAGGGAAAACATATAAAATAGTTGTAAATTTAACTTATGGCAAAAACAATTGCTCCAAGAATAATATCCAACATAAAATATCTCCCTTTCATTTAGCTATAACTATGACTGGAAAGATTGAAAACAAATTTCGATTTTCAATTCCGTTAACAACCTTGTCTTTTTTTTTTAATATACAAAATTTGCAATTTAGATTTATAATATTTTATCCTGTTGGAGAAATCTAACTTTGAAATTTTCAACAGAAAATGATTTCTAAATTAATTTTTGAATTAAAAACTTTTTGAATTTTACATTTACTGTCTCGTATATTCAAAACATTGTCATGTGAGGTAGTTATAACAGGGATTGTATTTCATGATAGATGTATAACGTTTTAGAATCAAAAACTTTAATTCATATATTATACCTATAATAATATTCAGAAATAATGACTTCACAAACTAGATGGAATAATTTCTATACGTTCGTCTTAGTCGAGAAATATAATAATATAAAGAAGTTTGTCCATGCTTTTGTGTGTCCGTCTGTCAACAGTAGCAAATGAGTTTGTTACGGCAAACTTCTGAAATTGACGCGAAAAAAAAAAACCACACACATATAGTCTGATATAGTAAGGCCTAAATTAAAATATTGTTTGTTTGCCCTTTTCCGACCCTATGTTTTGAAACAGGGTAGGTAGGTAGGTAAAATATTTTATTTTTTTCCCCAAAAAAATAACTTGACTCGGTATATTTTTTACATGGGTAGGCAGGTAGGTATAATATTTTATTTTATAAATACAAAATCTGCATAATGTCATTTTTTGTCTGTTTTGCTTTTGCTTATAAGTTTGTGGGACAACGTTTTGAAAAAAAAAATAGCATGTAGAATGTGAAGTTAATTCATATGGCTTTTTTTTGCACTACTATTTTGTTTTCAAATATCAAAATAAAGAGCTGTGTCGCATATTTTCAACGTTCATTTATTCCTGTAACTTTGAAGAGTTTTAAATTGCACTAATATTCTGTACTACATACCTTGTGTGCTTACCTCTACCTAAAGGTTTTCTGTGAGAGATAACTTTGTTCAGGTTAAATATGTCCGGGCAGACATACATTACTATAAGAAAAAGTCCCTAGAGTGTTTAAATTTCCGTGTGTGCCCATGTTTCCAATAAAAATGCTACAAAACTTGAACTCAATTGTCACGTATTTTACATCACATTTATAAATGATTTGTATGGAAAACTTTGGTGATTTTACTGCCAAATATTCTCCATTTTACAGGCTTTTGTCACCTTTGGTTCATGTTAGATATAAATAATATGGCAATGCTGGTCGAAGGCATCGTTAACCATGATAATCATCCTAATCTACGGATCACAAAAGGCCATCCCTACATAAAATACAACGTCCGTTTTCACAAAATAGTTTGTACACACGTTAATAATTTTTTATTAAACAAACTTTTTTGTAAATGAACCCTGCTCTTCAAGTAAAAAGATGCAGAGTTAACGTACGTCATATCATTATTTCAAAGCGTTTAACATCGATTTCAAACAAATGCTTTGAAACTCTATGCATGCTATATGCAAGTGTGCATGTCAAACGCTCACGTGATACCAAACGGACTAGACCTTATACGATAAAGATAAAACCCGAGGATTCCGGTAAAAAAGTTTTGAGGGGGAAATACAAATATAAGATTTTTGGTAGGACGAAAAAATAAAATAAAATAAAATCTTGCTGGTAAATGCAAATAAAAGATTTTCAGGCGGAACAAATTTATAGGGTCGGTCGGTAAAGGGCAAACAAACAATATTTTAATTTAAGCCTAAAATACACTGTAGTTAGCCAGTGCCATCTTTCATTTATTTTCAATAATTTTGCTAATGAGGGACAGAGGACAAAAACAGACAACAGACTTTCCTAACAAAAGCGGCGAGAAAGGTTATTTCAAAAAATTTTCCATTCCGACGGATGGGGTTTCTGAAGGTTAATATTGTGCGACAACAACATTATAAGATCTAATACTGACACATGCATTTAATCTCTTGTATTACCGGATAATAAAGTAGGTGATTATAGTTGTTATTCTTGGAAATTTAAATGTGGGTTTCAAACGTCCAATTTGCGATTTTTTTTTTCAAATAGTGCGCCAGCAAGGGAAGTTTGTACTATGACGTCAGATGCGATGTTCTGAAGAAAGACAACTCTTTTCTTCAAAACCAACAAGAAAAAAACATGAAAATTGCTCATATCTTTTTTGAAAGGTCAGTGACATACACTTTTTTTGGCTATATTTTGAAGAGTACACGTGGCACTCTCCTTCTTGAAATTATTATAAAGAAGTCACTGGCAGATTTGTTTTGATACTGGAAACGTTTTTCATTTTTACGTTTTATTTTTTGCAGGAATAAAATAAATCATATTTTTAAAGATCAAAACAATATGAGGCTTAAACTCTTGAACATGTATTTGATAGATACAAATCTGCTGTTTAATGTGAAACAAGAATTATGCTTGTAATTTTGATATAAAGGATTTTTTGGAGAGTTTCTATAACAAGCAAATATTATGTCAATATTCGGGAAAACACGAAACTGAGGTTGCTATAGCGACAAAACTAAGTTGGTGACCCCCAATTTTTTTCATCATTTTTTGTTCTTCAAATCATGAAATACCTTCACACAAAATTTTAAGGAAAAAATCACTGGTAGAAATAAATAGGCTGTTTGGTCTTTAAAATGTTGAGCACTACCAATTGTCCATGTACGTTAAAACTGTCAAGACAACTTATGGTAGGAGTAGGTATGGTCCTTAATTTACAAATTTTACCATTTTTTTCATTTTTAGGCTCCTTCTATGGGCATTATGTTTTCTGGTCTGTGCGTCTGTTTGTCTGTCCAGCTTCAGGTTAAAAGATTTTGGTCAAGGTAGTTTTTGATGAAGTAGAAGTCCAATTAACTTGAAATTAGTACACATATTCCCTATGAAATTATCTTTCTCATTTTAATGCCAAAATAGAGTTTTTACCCCATTATCACGGTCCACTGAACATAGAAAATGATAGAGCGGATGGGGCATCCATGTACTATGGAAACATTTCTTGTTGTATAATAATTTGAAACTGTGATAGATACAGTGAATTTTTTTATTGCAAAAATGATCAGCAAGACTTGGGGTTCTCACTTAAGCGAGTCTATGATTCTTGGACTCATCAAAATCTGTCTGGACTCACCATTTACAAAATTGGTGAGTCAACAGGTGCATCAAGACTGAAATATTTTGTATAAACTGAACACAGTTAAACACAAATATCATCATTTTATAGCAAAAGTTTAAAAGTGATCTGAATTTAATGTCATTTCATTGCTCTGTTAGGAAATGGAGACTAAATAATACATTATTGTGCAATAAAATATTTTCTTCTTGCTTTTGGACTCATCATGGCAAAAAATTACGAGTCCCTGGACTCGCCTTCAAAATTCCTTAGCGAAAACCCTGAAATTTAGACCAGCTAACTGCAATAGATAGAAAGAAACTTCAAATAGCAAAAATGATCAGTCAAGATGACAACAAATTCTTTCATGACAGAAATCTTCAGTATATGTGAGCCAAAATTTGTTCCTGTGAAAAAATTTCTATATAATTTGTTCCATCTCTATGAAATAAGTTCTACACTTTACTTGGTGAAATAAGTTCTGGGTTGGTGAAATTTGTTCCTTACCTAGTGAAATAAGTTCCATGTTTGTGAGATTTATTCCTTACCTGGTGAAATAAGTTCTGGATTTGTGAAATTTGTTCCTTACCTGGTGAAATAAGTTCCTTGTCTGTGAAATATGTTCCACTGGTTAAACAAGTTATCTTATATACTGAGCACTTGTCATCAGTGAGTTTAAAGTCATTATAAAAAACATGTATTATATTGATAATGTAATTAATAAAAAGTGTAAACATCCAATTGGATCATGTGGAGTAAAGCAAAATTTTAATAACATGCTCAATTAATAATACTAAAAATGGACCTTATGAGCCAGGAAAGAGTAGAATAAGAAATAATAATAAAAGTCACTCCGAAAATTTGAATAAAAGTAATTGCATTTGAATGGCATTTTTTCCCAATACTTTGTAGTTTTGCCTATTATTTTGGAAGCTATAATAGATGGATTGAAATTTTATAAGCAAAGATTATTAGCAAGACAAGATCTACAAATATGTCAATATGACTGAAATTGTCAGTTAACTCTTTATAGAGTTATTGCCCTACCATGATGATTCTTACCAAAAATTTCTATGGTTGAATTAAAGCAGGTAAGCAACACAGGTTCTTTACTGCCTCTTGTTAAAATGAAGGGCTTCATTCAAAATGTGTTTCAATCAATATTTTTACACCCCAATAAAATTATTAAAAGAAACATTTAATTCTTAAGTAAAAGATTGTTGGTGTTATTAAAATTTGAGCATCTTGTTGAAGGGGTTTTTGAAGTTACATTTAGCTTACAATTTATCTTTCTATTTATTTTTTCGTGTTTCAGTGTATGCTATAAATACTTATTTATATTTTTAAGCGTGAGATGAGACAGAATGTTGTTGATAACATAACAACAACAGTAGAAGAGTTGGTTACATCGTTGCAAGGACTTAATGGTTTCGCCAATTCTTTCTTCAACAAGTATAAGGAGTTTTTCTCCTTAGTGAAGTCTGTCAAAGAAGCTTATACCATCTTGAAAAATGGGTAAATACTATTACTTAGCCTTTCAGTACATAATTATAATAAGTAAAATAATGAAGTAATAAATAAATCACATTTTTTTTTTATAGTTTTAACAAAATTTGTTTGCTTGTTTTTCAGATTTTTTTACGACCTCAAGCAATTTTTTGCTTTCCTATAACTTAAGTTAACTGTTTGGGAACTAGGGGCCTTAAAGAGACCAAAAACAAGCTTTTTTGTAGTTTCAGGACAATAACTTGTGTGTAAGTGTATTGATCTTTTTTTTAATATCAATCATTGTGGTGGCCAACTGATTTTCATAATTACCTTTTGTTATTAAGTCATAAGGAATCAAAATCAGAATAAGGCATAAAATGTACGACTGGCTCAAATATTTTTGGAATTTTTTAAAGATTTTTTACTACATTTATTATGTGTTCGAAACATTTATTATTTCAAAAATGTTATCACACTCCAAATTCAGACAGTATAAAACATGAATTTTGTGTTCAAACTTTCCCCAACTGTTTAGGGTTCAATATATATGGTAATATCAGGCTGTGTTCAGCGAAGCATTTTATTAAATTTATTTTGGAGAGGATTAGAAAAAGTAAAATGACATTAGGGGGATGCATAATATAACATTGCACATTGAAAGAAAATATAGTAATAACCATCGATGTATTATTGATAAAAGCATGTTATTATTTTACAATAAAACTACTATTAATTGTAGGTATGAAAATGCAATGTCTAAGCTTGCTTCGATCTTTGGTCCTGGTGCACACAAACATTTTCCTAAAATGACACGCTTGAAGGGAGGTGGATGTGACTATAATGGTTTTTACCCAGCTGGCAGGGAAGGAGGAGTAGACTTGGAAGCTGAAGTGGGAAAAACAGTTAGTATTCCATTAAAGTGACTCTAATATAGATATTATGTATACTCATGCTGAAGAAATTGATGTTAGGGAGAACCAATACTGTTTCCACAAAGATTTACAGGGTAGAATATACATATACATATATTGTTTGTTTTTTGTTACAAGATAGACTGGATTGCATGTATAAACTTTCTGTTTATATTTCTTTCCCTTTCCTTATAAGTACAGGTAATTAAATCTAAAAAAAATAGTGAATGTATAGATACTAAAATTCAATTTTACAGATCAACAGATTAGGGCTGTTTCAGAAAATATTATGTACTTCTCCTGGAAGGCACTCTCATTTAACCCCCATCATACACAGAAATTAAATAAATTTAACACCCCACCTGTACCATTGAATTTTACTAAATGGTCACATCTTATATAATCAAGAAAGAAAAAAAGAACAAAATATATACAGTTAATTCTCATTGTCATGAACTTGGTTAACACAAAATGTTGGAAATTTGTTCCATACAAATATGAATGTAGGACAGAAAGTCACAGGACAAAAAGTCACAGACAAAAAATCACGGACAAAAATTCACAGGACAAAAAGTAAAAATTCAGTTTTGAGATTACTTTACCTTGAACAAGAACACAATAATTTTAAAAATATTTTTTTTGTTTTTTCATTAACTATTAGATATGGAGCAACTTTGTAATCAAAACTTATTCAATAAATATCAATAACGATCGAATAATTGTTATGGAAAACAAAATGTCAAAATGACTTGATACTAAAATGGCTTCATTCTGCCAATAAATATATCCTTTGCATGATTAAATTTTAATATTTTTTCCTTTATCAAGGCTTTTAAAAGAACAATTGCCTAAATATATGTTACAAAAAGAAAATATTTCAAGATCTTTCTCTCATGTATTCAAACAATTGTCAACAAATTATTTGTGACTTTATGTCCTGTGACTTTTTGTCCTCGGTGACTTTCTGTCCGTTTACCACAAATATATGTATTTCAACTCTCGATAAGTCAAAATTGGATGAATCAAAATTTTGGTGGTGTTGAACCAATGTTACGGTCATTGCCAATAACCACAGGAAAATTGTAACTGTACAAAGTAAAAACAATGGGACAAAAGCACAATATAATTTTATTATAATTATAAAAGACATTAACATACATATTAATATCATCAATCTGAGACCAGAATATCCATTCCAATGCATAATTACTGAATTATTAAGATAAGAAAGAGTTGTGTCCCTTTGGAGTTGAACTATAGCTATCTTGACACAAATCTAATGTGACATTCTTAAATCAGTGTCTAATATTTTAACTCTCTATTCAACAGCTAATTTAATGGAAGGAATCACAAAAATGATGTCTGAATGATGAGGAGACTCTCATCACAATGTCTTAATTCATGCAATCATTTTTTTTTAAATTGTGAAATAATTCTTTCATGCCATGCTCTATGCTCAGTTTAACATGGGTAGGTGAAAGACAAATTGTGGAAAAAGAACCTGGATTCTTGAGCCACATCTCCTTATTTGTATAAGAAGTAAAAACTGAAATTAATATATTTTTATCATTATGTTTCATAGATGTATTCACAAAAGAGCAATTGCTTAAATATAAACATAATTGCTGAACTCAGTTATAATTGCTTATATTATATACGTAGTATATTGTGATTCAATTTATAAAAAAGATATTTATTTTATAGATCGTTGCCCCATTTTCCGGATTTGCAAAACTGGGTAATAATATGAATGAGGTGATAATTGAAGCTACTGGTGGATTTCTCAGAGATATTGACATAGTTATAAAGAATATTAGACCAAACATTGACATTTTACATCCTAATGATCTATTATATATTAGACACAGAGTAAGTTTGTTCTATAACAATATACAGTAAACAGTCATATTTGCCAGACCTGACTTAACTGAAAGACCAATATCAAAAATGGCAGATTGGAATTTAGATTCAAAGTTATTTTTATACGCCCGTCAAAAATTTTGACGGGACGTATTATGGTATACAAATATCCGGTGTCCGTCCGTCTGTCTGTCTGTCCGTCCGTCCGTCCGTCTGTCTGTGCAGCGTAAACATGTTGCACCGTAACTTGAGAACGAATTATCTAAATTTCATGAAACTTAATATAGTTGTTTCTTATGATGGTCAAATGATCTGTATACTTTTTGGTGAAAATGAGATTTAAACTTTTTTGAGTTATGGCACTTTGTAACTAAAACAGGGGTGTGTTTTTTTTCACATGTCGCACCGTATCTCAAAAAAGATTCTTGATTATTGCTTAAAACTTAACACACTTCTTAGTTATATTAATCTTAATATCTGTATACTTTTTGGTGATGATTCAAAATTTCATTTTTGAGTTATTGAGTATTTTGTAAAAAAGGGGGAGAGGTTTTTTACATGTTGCGCCGTATCTCCACAGTTTTTATTTCTTCAATGGACCTATTTTTCAGTCTTCAGGAGGCACATTTTGGAGATGTCAAAATCAATAATCTCATTCAGACCCTAAAGCTGAAATTATATAAGCAAATGTGGAGAAAAATGATTAAAATGGTCCTTTAAAGAATGGAAGGCGGTTTCTCAACTATTTTGATGAAATTATATGTACATTAAATTTGTAGCTCCAGAGACCTTATAACCATCAGAACTCAAACACAGACTTTTGAAGAAAAAAAACCAGATTTAAAATTAAATGGCACATGTGACAGAAGTATCACGATTGAAAGTAAAAATGAGCTTGTCTTGTGTAGACATTTGATTGTTCTGACATGGTTTGCATGTTAATTTTCATAGGTTGTAGCTGGAGAAGATATAGGAGTGGCAGTGAAGTCAAACTGTTTCAATCATATTAAAGTGATATTTATTAAGAGTGGAGGGACAGTAGATCCAACTGGATTCATGACAAAAAGAGGAATTAAAATTCAGCCTTGGAAACAGAAATGTGATGATTATAAAATTCTTTTCATGGTAAGCTAGTTGTTTGTAAAAAATATTTATCCTTTAGTCCAATCCAAATTGTATACTTAACAGGCTATTATTTCAACTGGGATTTATTTTTAATTATGGAATTTGCATAATTTCTTGTGCTTGAAATTTTTTAATACATTCCATGTTTATTCTTTACTTTAAGGTTCATGTGGACCCTATGGCTAAAATGGCCGTATTTTCACCTCAAAATTTACTCTGAGTACAGATAAACCTGCGCATCTGTAAAAAATTTCAGGCATGGCATGCCCTAGATAAATAAATTTCAAATATGTTTTATGTTTTAGAAAAATAAAAACTTACCAGGATTTTGCCGTGCACTTTTTTTCATTCCTCCAGAAGGTTCCCAAATAAATTAAGTTGGGAAACAGGTTTGAGAACTTCCCCACAGGTATTTATTGGAGTGAGCTGTATTGCTTGACATGGACGAGATGGACAATAGATACCTGACGATAATTGGTTATTTAAACTGTGTACCTGAGTGGACCATATCAAGGTAAACTCGACTGTTTGTTAATTTTATCATCTTCTGCAGGGACGAAAAAAAGTGTACGGCAAAATCCAGTTAAGTTATGAATTTTCTAAATCTTACAATGCATTTGAATTCTATTCATCTAGGGCATTCCATGCCTTAAAACTTTTCAAGATGCACAGGTTTGCCTGTACTCAGAGTAAATTTTGAGGTGAAATTACGGCCATTTTAGCCATAGGGTCCACATGAACCTTAATGTTCTGTGCTGTTTACATTTTAAATTATGAAGAAGATAGTGCATTTTCAATAGAATGTACTGTGCCGCGCACAACACTATCTATACAAATACATTGTATGGAAAGTGTTATGAACTGCCCCAATATTATAATACCAAATATACGGAATTTATTAAAAAATTCAAGCACTAGAATTTATACAAATTCCATATTTAAAAATAATTCCAAATTCAAATAATAGCCTGTTACTTGTACATTGGACTTTTATGGAAGAAGGATTAGCAATATCTTCTCCACATGTGGCACCAATGGTGCCGCTGATGCAAGTACATCTCCAGTGATTAGTCTCATTGTGTGATGTCTCAATTGTGAAACTCATTTTAACTCATTTGGATGGTTGTCTCATTGGCAATCATACCACACCTCATTTTTCTATAAAAACTTATTCTTATCATCTATGACACATATATTCCCTTAAGGTCAACCAACCAAGGATGATGTCAATAAAACTTTTAAAGGGATGGAAACATTCAAAAATTTGAAAGAGATATAATGAATTTGTTTGACCACATGACATTGCTAAATGTGTAGTTTCTGCATTAGTTTGCTGCAAACACACATCAGAAAAAATAACTGGTTTTAAAGTTTACTTCAATATTGCTGTAGCTAACAATTGCGGCAAGTTTACAGCAAATACGATTTGCATAATGGTGTTTGCTGAAAGCTTGCCAGAAGCTTAATTTGCATGATAAACTGGTTGCATTAAATGTTTGTCATAAGGCTTATTTTTCGGTGAGGAATCTAAAGGAAAGTCCTACATTGACTTTGTGATTGTACAGTTAATTCAGAGTGGAGTGCAAGGGCATCACATTGATTTGTTTTTATTGCTACCTTGGTTTTTTTTTAACTACTCTATTATGAATCAAAATTTACCTTCATTCATTTATTTTTGGGGGTATAAATTTTTAAGGATTGCTGAAAACTTGCATTTTCGTAGATGTTTGATTTTGTGGTTTTGCCAATTTCTGTATACAAAGCCTTTTAAAAATATGTTATTCGTTGAACATTTGAATTCATGGTTCACCTGTACTTATGAAACCCACGAAAATTGGTATCTAACGAATAATAAGGAATCCACAGTACATTAGATTGAGTATCTTTAGTAACTTTTTAATATTTTAATCTATTAATATGAAAAATTTGCTCAAAATCAACTGATACTTCACTTGTTCCATATCTTTGTTATTATAACAGAATAAATTGATAAAATAGCATTTAAAAGAATGCATGGGTGACAACATTTAGAAAACTGGTTTTGTGCTTTTGATAACATAATTAAAAAATTACCTTTAGGTGTGTTTGTTCTGTTTCACAAAGTAGACTCCGTCATTCCGCAACAAACAATTATATGGAGTTTATTTCTAAACGCCTTCAGATATTGGGTTGATTTTTGGTATGTGAGTTAACCATGATGAGTTACAGATCAAGTTTTAGTTTCGTTCTGCTTTACTAATTTTTGCCGAAATTACTAGCTTTGGACTTTGAGAAATTGTTGAAAATCACAATTATACGAACTTTTTTCTAAACGCCTTCAGATATTGGGCTGATTTTTGGTATGTAAGTTAACCATGATGAGTTACAGATCAAGTTTAAGTTTCATTCCGCTCCGATAATTTTTGCTGAAATTACGGGCTTTGGACTTTGATAAATTATTGAAAATCACAGTTATATGGATTTTTTTTTCTATACGCCTCCAGATTTTGAGCTGATTTTTGATATGTGAGACTACCATCATGTTTAACCACATGTGCTTACATTGAAATTGCAGATTTTTCAACTTTTTGGGACGGGCCATTCGTGTCGCTTTGACACATCTTATTTATTCCAGTTTCACTGATGAGTCTTTTGTAGACCAAAAGTTTGACTGGAATGCAAAATTTTAATCCTGGTTTCTCAGTATTTAGAATAAGCTACAAAATGATATTGGATTATTGCTATCTGATTTTAGGGAAATACTATACAAGCAGGTTCAATTGTTGGTGCAATTGGTAAAAAATTGAAAAAGGTTAAACGTAAGATGCGCAACAAAAATACTCATAAAGAAACTATGCCAAAGTTAAAGAGGGATCCTCCAGGTACAGATGTTAAAAGAATAAAAGGTATGTTATCTATAGGCTTGGCTATTCTTTTGTTTAACCAAGTGAGCTATTCTCCTCACTTGGCATCCATCGTATGGCATCTGTTGTCCCTCTGTTGTTAAGTGCCCCAAACATGTAGGAGTAAGGGGCAAAAAATGGGCCAAAAACAAGCATTTATCTAGTTTCTAAATAATAACTTGTGTTTCATTGTATGGATCTCTCTTAAATTGTACTAAAAGGTTCCATACTACAAAAAGAAGGATGGGATTGAGTTTGGCTCCTGTCGTAGCGGAGGGGTATTAAGTTTTACCTTTGTCTCAAAGTTGGTTTCTGTTCTCTAACTTTAGTTTGCTTCAACATAATGTTATGAAACTTATACAAAATGCTTATTACCACAAAACACAGATCAAGTTTGAATTTTGGTGGTGTCTGTTTCTCATGGACAAATTCCCCATTTATTTTTCAATTTTTTAAAAGGGCTCATATATTTTTTTCAAATTTTTCAATTGCAGAGCACAACAGATTTTGAAGATCTTTGACCGCATTTATTTTGTGTCAGAAACCTATATTATGTCAAAATTAATTTGATCACAGTCCAAATTCAGACAGTATCAAGCTTCAATATTGTGTCCAAATTTACACCAACTGTTCAGGGTACTACCTCAGCTATCGTATCAGGCTGTGCTCAGCTAAGCATTTTATTCCTGTTTGGATCCTATCTACAATACTTTAAGCCATAGGGTCACTATATGTGTATTTATTGGAATTATTTTTGTCGAGCCTGCAACATTGTTGCAGAAAGCTCGACATAGGGATAGTGATCCTGCGGCTGGGGCGTTAGCTTACTTCTTAAAAGGTTTATATTTTAGAAGGTGAAAGACCTGGATGCTTCATACTTTGTAAATAGATGCCTCATGTTACGAAGTTTCCGTCAGTCACATGTCCAATGTCCTTGACCTCATTTTCATGGTTCAGTGACCACTTGAAAAAAAAGTTCAAAATTTTTGTAATGTTGAATTCTCTCTTATTATAAGTAATAGGATAACAATATTTGGTATGTGCGTACCTTGCAAGGTCATTATGCCCGTCAGACAGTTTTCACTTGACCTCGACCTCATTTCATGGATCAGTGAACAAGGTTTAGTTTTGGTGGTCAACTCCATATCTCAGATACTATAAGTAAAAGGCTAGTATATTTGGTGTATGGAAAGACTGGAAGGTGTACATGTCCAACTGGCAGGTGTCATCTGACCTTGACCTCATTTTCATGGTTCAGTGGTTATAGTTATGTTTTTGTGTTTTGGTCTGTTTTTCTCGTACTTTATGCAATAGATCTACTATATGTGCATACCTGCCAACTTTTGAAAATGGCCATGGGGGTTTTTGTGCGCGGCACAATTTTTGAGGGTAGAATTTTTCGCGGCATTTTTTCGTGTGATGATTTGGCTCCTAAAAGTGTCTGACATACTTCTTTTTTGGGGGGTGATAGTTGAAGATGCTATTATAACCTATCTTTTTTTAAATTGTTTGATTGTTGTATTCTTTTTGTTGAGATAAACACCAGTAAGATGACTTTATGTTTGTCTGATACATTGTCAAGAAATTAAAAAAAAAGTAATAATTTTAATAATTTAATAACAAAAAAAAAACAACAATATATGAGAGTCTGGAATGGAAAAAAAGGGGGGGGGGGGTTCTGTTGTTCTGTAAACATTTAATTTTCACCCCTTTTTTCTCTAATCTTCAAAAAATTAAGCTCTTTTTACAAAAGGCATGTGACAATCCTAACGTTGATTTAGACAACCAGCCCCTGTACTTGACATCATTCTCCCATTTCTCTAAGTATTTGCACGAAGCAACACTCTTTATTTTCTTAGGCGGTGACAGAACTATTTTGCAAGTGATAACTCGCCCATCATGATTCCAATTTTTATAAATTTAACACCCAAGCTAAAAAAAAAACAACTCAAAATTTCGATTCTTTGATTGTTTACTATGCCGACATTAATCAACTGGTGAATGCATGATCACTAAATTTTGATTGGATGAAATTTGTCAGACACGATTTGTCTCCCTTGGGAAAACTTTCAAAAGTTCAAAATCGGGAACAAAAATATTTTTCGTGTAAATTTTACTAAAATCGTGTTTTTTGGCTATTTTCACGATCACGATCGTGTAATCGGGACAGAGGGTCAAAATCGTGTAGTACACGCCTAAATCGTGAAAGTTGGCAGGTATGTATGTGTTGTATGAAATGGTTGTAAGGTGTACATGTCTAGTCGGAAGATGTCATCTGACCTTGACCTCATTTTTATGGTTCAGTGGTCAAAGTTAAGTTTTTAAGTTTTGGTCTTTTTATCTAATATTATATGCCAAAGGTCAACTATATTTGATGTATGGAAATATATTATGATCTATATGTCAGTCCCGCAGGTTTTATTTGACCATGACCTTAATTGCACGGTTCATTGCACAGTGTTAAGTTTTTGTGTTTTGGTCTATTTTTCTTAAACTATAAGTAATAGGTCAACTATATTTGTTGTATGGAAACTTTGTTAGCTGTACATGTCTGCCTGGCATGGTTCATCTGACCTTGACCTCATTTTCATGGTTCATTGGTCTTTGTTTAGCTATCTTGGTTAATGTTAAGTTGATGTGACAGTTGTAATCAAGCTTTATACTTAGGACTATCAACATAATATCAATGATTAGTAAAGAAGGCGAGACATTTCAGTGTGTGCACTCTTGTTAGATATGTTTGTCTGGCAAGTTTTCATGGTTTTGTCCACTTTTCAAA
This sequence comes from Mytilus galloprovincialis, assembly GCA_037788925.1. NCBI lineage: Eukaryota > Metazoa > Mollusca > Bivalvia > Mytilida > Mytilidae > Mytilus > Mytilus galloprovincialis. The sequence goes on along the minus strand of CM075342.1, from coordinate 42,387,139 downwards.
TATTGTAAGCCATTGGTCAACTTTATTTGTTGCAAGGCATGATTGTATGCATGTGCACATGTCCGTCTGATAAGGTTAATCAAACCCTAAACTCATTATCATGGTTCATTAATTAAGTCAATTTTTAATTATGGCAATCAATATTCAGTATGAGCCATCAGGTTTTTTCTGTGGCCAACATTATTTGGTGTATGGTTTGAAAAAAGAAATCACAAAAATATCGAACTCTGAGTAAAATTCAAAACGGAAAGTCCTCATCAAATGGCAAAATCAAAAGCTCAAACACATCAAATTAATAGTCAACAACTGTCATATTCCTGACTTTAACAGACATTTTCTTGCGTAGAAAATGGTGGAAGATATCTGGTTTTAAAGCTAACTAAACCTGCCACTATTATGACAGTTTTAATTGAATACAGTAAAGCAGGCGAGACATTTCAGCATGTGCACTCTTGTTGTAAATTTAGTAGCAGTTTAGTTAGTTATATGTGATTGTTAATAAAGTTGCCATAGCAAAGACTTTAAATAATTTGACATTGACCACCATATTGAAATTCAAAATATTTGACAGTGGCTAGCTTAGCTGTTCTAGCATTTTTCACTCTCTAAATATTGATACCCCCCCCCACCAAAAAGAGGAAAATGGCCATTTCCTCACTTCAGAGCTTCCAAGCTCTTTGATTAACTTACTGGAACAAAAAAGTCCAGAAATGGTATGTGGTTACTTTTTTGATTTTGTGAGTCAGTTTGTTGTGTGGCTAACAGTCATTTCACATCTTAATTCATTCAAATTTTGTTCTTTGACATCTTGTTATATGTATGAGTTGGATTATAAAAATCTAAAAAAAAAATAATTTTGATTTCAGATAATTCTAAAAGTTATTATAGCCGACTAAAGAAGCAATTTCCAAAATCTAATGGAGACGACTGGTCTAAAGAATTTGTAGACGGAAATGGTGGCAGTAGTTCAAGTTTCAACATAAAAGGTAAAGAATCAAAACAAATATAATATGCATGAATCAAAATAATCTCAAAGTTTAAATTTTACTTATTTAAAAAATTTGGAAACTGGATATTATCTGTTTTAAAAAAAAATTCAGAATGTTGATTTCTTACTTCTGTCTATTGACATGAAAACTGTCTGACCACTTTTATTGTGAACTTAGTAAAACTCTTCCACTTAATCATCTCCTCTTGGTAAATGTATTTGAACCTCGTGTCAGTTCTACATGTCCCATTGAATAATACAATAACTATTGTTTTCTGTGCAGTTTATTCATTAGGACCTTAAAATTTCTTTTAAGAGAAACCTATCACTTACTGATGAACTTCCCTGAAGCAGTAATTATCTTCTAAGAAGTTGAAAATACATGTAATCAACTCACAAAACTGCATGGGATATTGTATTTATTCAATTTTAGAATATACTCACCCCTTCTCATCCAATGGCAAATCTTTTTATAAGGATAATTTTGCAAGATCACTTGAAGGTGTGAAAACTTTTTAAATTGGTCAGACAATACTTGGTCATCTTTCAATCTTCATAAAACATAACCTAGTGTTGTGTAACCTGTACACAATAATATATTTACAATCTTTTCAATATATTCATAAAAAGTTGATTTCTGACCAAATTTTAAGCAATATTTTTATTCAGAATTTTGTATACTTATTTCTTTTTTGTAGATGCGTTTAGTGTTTTACTAAGGAAAGCTGACAGTTTTCGGAAAAAGTTCTCTCTTAAAAAAGTAAAGCTTGGATCAATTATTAACTTTTTTGACAAGCTTAAAATGGATGAATCAAAAGAGAAGATGGCAGTACTTATTATGACATTGAAGGTATCATATTGTATCCCAATTCTTTTTGGTGATTTCTTTGGTACAAGCTTACCTCCAATTTCAATGTTCAAGCAAGACAATTTACATTATGCAGACTTTGATATAACACGAAATCAAATGTTTACGAAAAACTTATCCTCAACCTATGAAAATTTGTACCCACTTAATATTTTTTTTACACTTTATACAAATAACAATATAATGAATAATGACACTTAAATTTTGTTGTTTGCTTTTTAGGAGCCTTTAGCTTTGTCTGCATTAATGCTGCAGTAAAAGTATTCCAGTTTACTGTTTTCTTCTTTTGTCCTCTGAATTTGTTACTATTTCACTTTACCTCTACCTGAAAACTTGTGTCAACTGTTTTCAGCCACATGCCAACAGTACATTTCTAATGATCTACATTAATATCATGTAACTATTTACTATAGGTTGCATTTCTGTAAATATTGACAATGCAATTTCCCATAGGAAATCTTTTTAGGGCTAAAACTGTACCACTTTTACTATGAAGGTTTGAAAAAAATCTTATCCTAGAATTAAAAGTTCATATGTACTACAATTTTTTTCAAAGGTTAAAATATAGGGCTGTGCAGCATATTTTCAACGTTTATATGCCCATAACTTTTCAGAGTTTAAACTAGCACTAATTTTCCTAACTACCCCTACCTCGAATGAAGGGTTACCACAGATTTCAATGTAAACAATATGCACATGTATATTTACTGGTAACATTCCCAAGTTATGTCTTTATGAGATGGAACACAGAGAGCATAACTGGGAACCAGTAAGTAAACAAAATTAATTTTCTATGAATATTCTAAATCTCCCCAAAAGAGGCGTGGTTTGAGAAACAGCTGTATTTACAAAGTGTAACCTTCAGTCTTACTGTCAATCAGGACATCATTACCTTGTTACATGCATGTGTTTAGAATTTTCTTTCTAACACAGTTTTGCCTTGTTTTATAGAGACTAATAAACTACAAGCCTTGTTTCAACCCTTGGCAAGCCACTGATGATGAATTAGACCAGGAATTATTAGAACGAGGGCAGGAGACTGGTGGAAGTAGAGATCAGATGATTAAAAGACTTCTTACAAATAGCAATAGTATGTATTTGATGTATTTCACCTTACTTTGTTACTTACTCCATGTGCATAAAGATTTGCTTTAATCTTCGATATATATTTATTACCCAAGTGGAACTTTTTTTCAAAAGTGTTGTAGTGATAAGTACATTTGTCTTAACATGGTAGGTGCATGGTTGTCAAAGTTTGTAAATTCATTTCACCAGCGTTGACTTTCAAAAATCAAAGTTAATTTTGAGGTTACGAAGGAAATTACCATGATATTATTTAGTTACTGAATTTGGGGGTTATTAGATATATATATATATATATATATATATATTTCTTCAATTCTTACCTATAGTCGCTGTCAGGTAAAATTGACACCATGTTTTGGTCGAAAATTTTTAAACTACCAACTGCATTTATTTGACGACGTTTTTCAATTAGTAGAATCAAAAATCTTTTCAAAACATCAATACTGTCCTACCTTATGTTGTGATTGCACTGTATAATCCTGATCTTCACTTTATCCAAGATTATTTGTCATTTTAAATCCGCTATCATGGTTTCTATGGGGATCCTTTATTTACATAACATTCGTTACTCTCTGGTAATATACATGTCATTGATAGACTTCTCGTGAAACTCCATGAAAACTCTTTCGGTAATAACAATGTCAGATTCCACCATTGAAAATAATCTTGAATTATGTGAAGGTCAGGATTATACAGTGCAAACACAATAAACAGGAGTGGATCCAGGACCTCGATGTCTGGGGGGGCACCATGAACCAATTTTTTTTTTAGAGAGATATATATGCGAGTGTGAGTCGGTTTTATGTTTGTTTTGTTTGTTGTTGGTTTTTTTTTTGGGGGGGGGGGGGGTTTTAGATCATTGTTTCTTTATTTTTATATGTTTTAATTTTTTCACTTTTTCACTTTTTTCTTTATTTTCCTGCCAAATTGATCTTTATTATATTCGTCCTAAACATGCATCAAATGTTTGCCACTGGACGTTTAACAACCATGCAACAATCAATCAATATTTTCTTCATATTTCATCATGTCTATATTCTATTATCTGTATTTTCTTGGCCTCGCTTCCAGACTTTCTTTTTAGCACATTATTCTAATATCTGTAAAACATCTTCATATCCTTATAAATGGTGACCTTTTGCATAGCCTCATACATGTACATGGTAATTGAAACAAGAAAATTAAAAACAAATATAACTGCATGCTTGGGCTTTTAGAGAAATGTATAAGTCCTAGATTCTGTTACAAAGTAAATTTTAACGAAAATCATATAGCATTTTATTAATGATTATTTATAAGGAAATGTCAATTCAATTTCCTTGACCGGGGGAAAGGGGATGGGGAGTAAAACAAATTGATGATTTCCCTTGAAAATAAGAGGGGGATGAAATATGACATTCTGTTTAAAAAACATATCTTGTAAGTTATAAAAAAATAAATAGTTTAATTTGTTGCTGAATAAATTCACAAAAAGACAGTTTTGAAAAAAACAAACATTTACAGGAAATGTTATTGGGAGTATTGTATTTTGGAATGAAGAGATACCCAAAAATAGATATATACCAACATTATATATCTGTACCTTTTTTTCAAATACACAGATCAGAAGTTTCACCTGGTAATCGATCTTAATCAGTATTGTATTATAAACCAATACAAATTTGTACTATTCCAATCAACATGTAAATGTATTTTACATAAAAGCTTTTGCATAGACCCATTACACACAGGTGTCAATATTTACACACCCACCGATAAGTTGTCATAAATCATGCATGTGGACGCTGGTATTAATTAATTATTGGCCAGTTTGAGAAGAAGCTGTGACAATTTCGTGCCCCTCCCCCTCAAAGAATTCAACTTTATTTATAACTACTACAGGACAATGCTGTTGATTAAAAAGTACTCCATTCCAGGCCCTTTTGTTTTCTAACTAATTAATATTACCAATAATTGGTAAGTTCCAGGTAGACGGGTTCAAACAGATATTTTGAAAGAAGAGAAAACTGTACATCTTATAATCGGCATGACTTTATCAGATGACAATACCAATACTAAAATAAGGCTTACGCATATTTATGTACTTTAAATTCAGTCACAGACCCCCGATATCACGGGTGTGTTCTAGTACTTTATACTTTTCCCAACAGATTGATTATTTTTTATTGTAATCAACATACACTACGATTGATTTCAGTTCTAATAGTTGTCAAATTTCAGTTATGATGTCAAATTTTCTTGCATTCTTTTGAATTTCCTAGTTAGATGTCACCAAAAAATAATTGACCATTACATTTGTAGGTAACCTGATGAAGTTACATATAAACTGATGCTCCACTCAAAAACCAGTTAAATATGAGCATTTTATAGTCATTTGAAAAAAACATGTATAATTCACATTCCAAATCTCTCAATAGGCAAAAATTTAACTGTCTCTATTGGAGAAATATTGTATCACATTCTAATATGCAGTGGTAGAATCTAAATAAATATATCTCTAAGAATGTGACGCAACACCAGAAGTAAATACTTTTTTTAGTTTTTATAGTGACTCCTGATATTCATTTCATTTATAAATTTCCATCTGTGTATTTTGTATTTGAATTATGAATACTTTTTTTTCAGAATGTCCTCTACTGTCAGCCTTGCTCCCGTCAGATGTGTACTGTACTATTGATTCTATGTGTTTGGGTATAGAATGCTGCATTAACGTCAAACTGTTTATGCACATCCGATCTGTCAAAGTTTATGCCAGACTTGATCCTGACAAGATTGACTTTCATTTTGGAGTAGATGAGTTTAAGAAAACTATTTCATTTGGAAGGGGATCAATGAGTGATGGTAATAGTTTTTAAATTTTTTATGATACAGTTTTGAAATAGCACAGTAAGTTGAAATTTTTTCACTTATTGTGGTATGCTGTTTACGGCAGCGGAAGCGCCCGTGGTGGCAGCAGAGTGGTATCAGTGGCGGCGTCAAAAATGTATTAGTTTGTGATTAGATCTAATTTATGGTGAACCAGAAGGAGAAAGTCAATGATAATTAGTATGCAGTTGTATAAGCATTGGATCATCTTATTTCCATGGAGATTATTCGGCCCTTCCCCCTTGAGTCATGGTCTGTAGACTTTGAAACTATTGTTTAGTTTACATGTATTAGTTTGTGATTAGGTCAGTTTATGGGGAACCACTAGCGATAGGTCAATGATATTTAGTATGCAGTTATATAAGCATTGGCATATCTCATTTTCATGGAGTTTTTTTTGGCTCTGTCCCTTTAGTCTATTGACTTTGAAAATTTGGTTAAGTTTTTATGTACGATATTTGTTTACGATTAGGTCAGTTAAAGGGGGAACCATTAGTGGTAGGCCAATATTTAAATTGGTATTCAGTTGTATGAGCAAGATCACATTTCATTTCCATGGAAAATATTTGACCCCCCTCCTTCAGTCATGGTCTATTTACTTTTGAAACTGTTGCTTAGTTTACATGGATTAGTATGTGATAAGATCAGTTTAATATGAACTACTAATAATAAGTCAATGATATTTTGTATGCAAATTTATTTGCATTTGCAAGTATCGTTTCCTTGGAGATTATATAGCCCCACCCCTTCATCACGGTTCATTGACTTTGCAACTTTTTCAGAGTTTACAAGTTAATGTTTCTGTTTAGGTTTGTTTCAAGGGAACAACTAATAATAAGTCAATGATATTTGGTATGCAGTTGTATTAGCATTGACACTTTTCATTTTCACGGAGATTGTTGAGCCACGCATGTACCTTCAGTCATTGTTCATCAACATTGAATATTTGCATAACTTGCATGTCAAAGCTATTTTAATTTCAACATTTGCATTATCAAAATTATAAAAGGGTGAGACATATCTTAGTGATAACAGTTTATTATGATTTGTCACTAATTGCTTCTTTTTTACATACAAAAATAGATTTGAGTGCAAGTAGTTCTTAGTTAAAATTTTCTATGAACTAATGCCTAATCCATCTAAATGAGACCCTTCTAAATGATCCTTAGATTATAGTAATGCCCTTATATGTTGTAAAAACAATAGAAGCTAACATTCATCACTCTTCAGTAGGGGAAAATATGTAATAAAATTCAATATATCACCCATGATCTCTAGGCAATTTATTCCTTTACCTGATAAAAGGAAATGTGTAGTACATGTTGACGAGACAGCTACCTAAAGACAAAAAAAAAAAACCAAAACACCAAGAGCTTTAAAACACTCGGTTTTATCTGTGTCAAATAATCTTTAGTCTAAAATGGTATTCAAAATTATTTGAAATGATGCCATTGTTCTAGTGCCTGTCAAGCTGAAAAAAAACTTCTATATTTCAGGTGTAAAGGAAGATATAGATACTGGTATCGTAGTTCCTGTTGCTTGTGGATTCAAAATTATTCTAAGGTAAAAGTGAAATACAAAACTTACTGCAGTTGAACTTGTTAAGTCAGAAGTCAAAGGGACCAAACAAAAGTATTAAAATTATCTCAGATTCACCTATTCTGAGGTCTAGTCAGTGGTAATAAAACTGGTATGCAAGAATTAAGGTTTTATATTTGTGAAAACTAGATATTTTTGTTTCCAGGACTACACAATATTGTCCCCACAACTTGTTACACTTAGCTTGAAACATGGAAATACTGGGTGTTCCTTCGTCTGTCCATCCATCTGGTCTTGTAAGGTAGTTGGAAAGGATTGCTACAGATGATTCGGACAACAAATGTAGGCATGTTATCCACCATTGTAAAGATAAATCAATTTAGATTTTCGATATATATAACAAGCTTTAGTGGGGTTGACAGCCTAGAAAGCGGCATATACCGGAATTTCGTTACAGCCTGACATTTTTCTGAAATGCAAGTTAAGTACCTTGTGATATATTAAGGTATATAGGAAATTTTTTCTGATACAAGTGCTTGTGTTATTTTATTATAGGAATGATTTTTTTTAAATTTAATAATCTTTGAAAATGAATGATTGCATTTTCTGTCAGAATGAGAATTAAGAGTAATTAAGGGTCAAATTAAAAGAAAAGTTTTAATGTTTATTGAATTTTTAATTTTAGTGTGGAGATAAGGTTGGTAGATGCATCCTTTATTTTGACTGCTGGGTTAGGATTTTGTAGTATTGATGATGTTAATAATTGTCTAGTGGATATTGACTTCCTCAAAGATGCAACAATCCCTTTCCCGTCTTTTGATGGTGGAGGAGAATTTGTTTGGCCTGAAGGTAATTTATTTATACAGCTATTTAAGTAAATTAAGGTTTCTTTCCTTCTGTTTCTTTTTTAGCTCACCTGGCCCAAAGGGCCAAGTGAGCTTTTCCCATCACTTTGCGTCCGGCGTCGTCGTCGTCCATCGTCGTCTTCGTCGTCGTCCGTCGTCGTCCGTCGTCGTTCACTTTTACAAAAATCTTCTCCTCTGAAACTACTGGGCCAAATTAAACCAAACTTGGCCACAATTATCATTGGGGTATCTAGTTTAAAAAATGTGTGACGTGACCCCGCCAACCAACCAAGATGGCCGCCATGGCTAAAAATAGAACATAGGGGTAAAATGCAGTTTTTGGCTTATAACTCAAAAACCAAAGCATTTAGAGCAAATCTGACAGATGTAATATTGTTCATCAGGTCAAGATTTATCTGCCCTGAAATTTTCAGATGAATCGGACATTTTGTTGTTGGGTTGCTGCCCCTGAAATGGTAATTTTAAGGAAATTTTGCTGTTTTTGGTTATTATCTTGAATATTATCATAGATAGAGATAAACTGTAAACAGCAATAATGTTCAGCAAAGTAAGATTTACAAATAAGTCAGCATGACCGAAATGGTCAGTTGACCCCTTTAGGAGTTATTGCCCTTTATAGTCAATTTTTAACCATTTTTCTTAAATCTTAGTAATCTTTTAGAAAAATCTTCTCTGAAACTACTGGGCCAAATTTAACCAAACTTAGCCATAATCATCATTGGGGTATCTAGTTAAAAAAATGTGTCCGGTAACTCGGCCAACAAACCAAGATGGCCGCCATGGCTAAAAATAGAACATGGGGGTAAAATGCAGTTTTTGGCTTATAACTCAAAAACCAAAGCATTAAGAGCAAATCTGACAGGAAGTAAAATTGTTGATCAGGTCACGATCTATCTGCCCTGGTATTTTCAGATGAATCGGATAATCGGTTGTTAGGTTGCTGCCCCTGAATTGGTAATTTTGAGGAAATTTTGCTGTTTTTTTGTTATTATCTTGAATATTATTATAGATAGAGATAAACTGTAAACAGCAATAATGTGCTGCAAAGTAAGAACTAAAAATAAGTCAGTATGACCAACATAGTCAATTGACCCCCTAAGGAGTTATTGCCCTTCATAGACAATTTTTAACAATTTTCTTAAAATTTGAAGATTTTCAATAACATTTTCCACAGAAAGTACTGTTATAGATAGAGATAATTGTAAGCAGCAAGAATGTTTAGTAAAGTAAGATCTACAAACACATCACCATCACCAAAACACAATTTTGTCATGAATCCATCTGTGTCCATTGTTTAATATTCACATAGACCAAGGTGAGCGACACAGGCTCTTTAGAGCCTCTAGTTTATACGCCCGTTTAAATTTTGACGGGATGTATTGTGGTATACAAATGTCTGTCTGTCCGTCTATCTGTCTGTCCGGCGCAAACATGTTGCATTCTAACTTGAGAATAACTTGTCCAAATTTCATGAAACTTAACATAGTTGTTTCTTATGATGGACAAACAATCTGTACACTTTTTGGTGAAAATAAATTAAAAGCTTTATGACTTTGTAACTAAAACAGGAGTGTTTTTTTCACATGTCGCGCTGTATCTCAAAAACAATTTATGATTATTGCTTAAAACTTTACACACTTCTTAGTTATATTAATTTTAAGATCTGTATACTTTTTGGTGATGATTCAAAATTTTATTTTTGAGTTATTGAGTGCTTGGTAAAAAAAGGGGAGGGTTTTTTCACATGTCTCACCCTATCTCATAAACGATTTATGATTATTGCTTAAAACTTTACACACTTCTTAGTTATATTAATCTAAAGATCTGTATACTTTTTGGTGATGATTCAAAATTTTGTTTTTGAGTTATTGAGTATTTTTTAAAAAAAGGTTGTTTTTTTTCACATGTCCCACTGTATCTCATAAACGATTTATGATTATTGCTTAAAACTTTACAAACTTCTTAGTTGTATTAATCTAAAGATCCGTATACTTTTTGGTGATGATTCAAAATTTTAATTTAGAGATGTTAAGTTTTTTGTTAAAAAAGTAAGGGGGTTTTCACATGTCCCGCTGTATCTGAAAAACAATTTATGGTTATTGCTTAAAACTGTACACACCTCTTAGTTTTATTAATCTGAAGATCTGTATACTTTTTGGTGATAATTTAAAATTTTATTAAAAAAGGGTGTTTTTCACATGTCGTGCCGTATGTCAGAAACTATTTATGGTTATTGCATAAAGATTCACACACAAGACGTTGGGCTTATCATGCGCTCATGGCGCAGCTATTTACTTTAATAACATTCTGAAAAAGGAAAGGCACTAAGTTTTGAGGAATGTTTTTAATCTTGGCATTATGAAGAGATAAATTTCTTATTACAGGTTAATTTTTCTGGGCCATTTCAATTGTCAAAAGATCAAAGGTTACTGAAATAGCCATATTTCATAAGAAAATGTAGAGATGACATGTTGGTAGCTTGTTGACTCTTCTGCAAGATTAATTTCCAAGCAAATTATGAAATTTATAATCTTTTATTATTCCCTTAAACTGAAAGACGGATTGCCAAAACTGAAACCATTTCTGTAGGGTTAGTCCAGTAACAGTATGTATTCTTAACTATTTGGCATGATTGAAATGTTTTATACTTTTACTTGATTAATTTGAGATTTACTAGTGATAATATACTATTTTCTTCAGTTGATTACAAAAGCTCATTCAATACCATCAAAATGTTAGAGAAATTTAGTGAGGAACCAAAAACTGGTCTAAAAGAAAGTTTTAAAGCAACAAAAGACAGATTGGTTGAAAAGTTGGACTTAGATCAGGTAAGAGTTTAATATTATATTTAGGTTTGGGAGTTACATATAGAATGAGAAATGAAAACATATATAGTTGGAAACAAGTTTTGACATTTAGGTGTCTTTTATTTTTAATGCTTATGTATGGCGGATGAGCAGGCGGCAGCTTCCAAACAGTATCCATTCATTAACATGAAACGCTTTTGACTAAAAAAATTCAATTTTACATATGTTGTTTCTGTTACCAAGTGATGGTCAAGTTTAATTTTCCCAATTTTAGCTTTTCTTGTTGTTGTGTTGTAGACCTATCAGTAGCTAAAAGTGATGTTTATTATCAGATTGAGTTCTTTTCTTTGAATAGAAATTGTTTATTACAGATATAAAGTTTGATTACACTAAGTGTAAATAATTTTCACAGGTTATCAGAAAAGCATCAAAGCATGTGGTAAATACCAATCACAGAATTATATATAATTGGGGTGACAGATTTATTTGAAAATTTTCTGTTTTCTAAGTGTTTATGATGATAAGCTCTGTGGGACAGTATAAATAGTTCTGTTCAATATTAGATATTTTGAAGATAATTACATAAGTTTTGGATTTTTAAAAGCATTGTACTAATGAAAAATTACATTTTGGATTTATTTTATTTTCTATGGTAAACTCATTTGAATACTAAGCTTATATTGTTTATTAATAAGAATATGTTTAGATTTCTGATTTTGGGCCAAGTTTTTAAGTTGGTCCAATCAGGGTCTAAAATTAAACTGTGTTTGATATCAACATAAATTGAATATATATAGGGTTCTTTGAAAATCTGAATCTAAACCTGTATTTATTTTGAATGGTGTTTGTTGCTGCCTGACATCCATTTAACATGACTTATTAGCTCACCTGGCCCAAAGGGCCAAGTGAGCTTTTTTCATCACTTGGCGTCTGTCGTTCGTTGTCGTCATCCATCGTGAGTCAGACGTTAACTTTTACAAAAATCTTCTCCTCTGAACCTACTGGGCCAAATTCTACCAAACTTGACCACTATCATCATTAGGGTATCTAGTTTAAAAAATGTGTCCGGTGACCCGGCCAACCAACCAAGATGGCTGCCATGGCTAAAAATAGAACATAGGGGGTAAAATGCAGTTTTTGGCTTATAACTCTGAAACCAAAGCATTTGAAGCAAATCTTTCAAAGGGTTAACTTGTTTATTTAGTAAATATCTATCTGCCCTGAAATTTTCAGATGAATTGGACAACTGGTTGTTGGGTTGCTGCCCCCCAATTGGTAATTTTTAAAGAAATTTAGCCGTTTTTGGTTATTATCTTGAATACTTTTATAGATAGAGATAAACTGCAAACAACAATAATGTTCAGCAAATTAAAATCTACAAATAAGTCAACATGACCAAAATGGTCAGTTGACCCCTTAAGGAGTTATTGCCCTTTATAGTCATTTTTTAACAATTTTCTTTAATTTGGTAAATATTGGTAAGTTTTTACAAAATGTTTTCCTCTTTAACTAAAGGACCAAGTTCATTACAGATAGAGAAAATTGTAAGTAGCAAGAATGATCAGTAAAGTATGATCTACAAACACATCACAATCACCAAAACACATTTTTGTCATGAATCCATCTGTTTCCTTTGTTTAATATGCACATAGACCAAGGTGAGCTACACAGGCTCTTTAGAGCCTCTAGTTTCTTTATGTCATAGCTAGGGCCTTTTTAAAACATGGAAAAATTTGAACAAATATTAGGTTACAAGACAAGTAATGCATAATTAAAGGATCTACAATAATAAAGGGAATATGATGGGCTAAAAGCTGTTGGGGCACATTTATGTAGTCATTATTAATGCAAAGTTTTTAGCTTTGCCTTGATAATATCTTCATGTCATATTTTTCTCTTAGATAATTGACAACTTGACCACAACTGAACCTTGCTTCAGACCAAGTAATATGACACATACACAAGTAATGGATGAACTGATTACAAGAGGTCTTAATGATACAGGTACAAGAGAAGAAAGAGTTCAAAGATTGATTGATGATGACAAAAGTAAGTGTTTTTAATGTAAAATAAAATGTATACTAGTGCAGTTGATTGCGGTTACTAACATGTACTATTTGTTTATAGTGCAATTATACAGAAAAGGTGTAAATCCCAAATGTAAAATTAAGGGGTCAAAAAAGATTGATGGTAAACACTGGTTAAGGAGTTCCTGAATAAAGATGAGACTAAAACATGCAAAAAAGGCAAAAAGAGAAAACTTTAAAAAAATCAAGTACTTAAAAGCACCGATTACTTGCAAACAGTTTGAATCTTTATTTAATTTATAGAATCTGATACTGATCTAGATTACAGGTATGCTAAATAGGCTCTTTTGATCATTTAGATTTCTGATTTTTAACCGGATTTTTGTGACAAAAATGTCGGTTATTGATTTGGGGATGTACGGAGGCCGGGCGGTCGTGCGGGCGGCAACCAAATGTTGTCCGTGCATTTACTCATGAACTGTTCAACCAAAGCTTTTCAAATTTTAATATGTTGTTACAGACAACAAAATGAAGATCAAGTTCAATAATGACGATTTTGACTTTTACCGTTCAGGAGTTATGGTTCTTGAAAGATTGAAAAATGGCATTTCTAGTCCTGTCCGTGCATTTACGCATGAACTGTTCAACCAAAGCTTCCCAAATTTTAATATGTTGTTACTGATGACAAAATGGAGGTCAAGTTCAATAATGACGATTTTGACTTTTACCGTTCAGGAGTTATGGTTCTTGAAAGATTGAAAAATGGCTTTTCCAGTCGTGTCTGTGCATTTACTCATGAACCATTCAACCTAAGCTTTTCAAAGGAGTAGGTCCGTTAAGGACTGATTTTGGCCTCAAATTTCAGGTTCATCTGACGAAAGATTTTGACCACTTTTTAAACACTTAAGTGTCTATTTTATTTGAATTAATTAGTTTAAGTGAAAGATTTTAACTGATTTAGTCATTAAAAACGATCTGATTCAAGCTCAAATATGAAAAACCTACCAAATATGCCGAAAAAATGTCACTTTTCAGATGGTTTTTGGTAAAAATGGAAGTGGCCGCATCCGTGTTCATCCTCAACCTTTATATATGTTATGTATTACTATCAACTACAACTTACATTTCAATATTAAGGATGATCACGAATGCGGCCACTTTTGTTTTACACGAAAATCGTCTAAAATTTAACTAAAATGCTAGAATTGTGAAGATTTCAGTAATTTAGCATGACTTAATGGTGCTAGTACAGGATATATGTGCATTGTATTGTCAAAAACAGCCCATATTTATGTAGCAGAAGCATTCTACTGTCCAATAAATAACTAAAAGTTTACATTTTAACTATTTTGTAAAACTGCTATTTTTTTGGGCCAAAAAGGGGTCTTACTGAACCTACTCCTTTTAATATGTTGATACTGATGACAAAATGGAGATCAAATTTGATATTGACGATTTTCACCTTCACCATTCATCAGTTATGGATCTTGTGATATTGGCAGGACACAAATAAATGTTAATAAATCCGGTTTGCTGTCATTGTGACAGCCTCTTGTTAATTACTAAAAAATAAAACTATTCACTTTTTTACTTGAAGCATGAACACTTTTTTTTTTAATATTTTTATAGATTGCAAAATTGATGGGATAACTTGGACTTTGCCAGAAATCACCAATAGTATACTTCAAGATCATATATACTACTCATTGTCTTCAAACTGTCAACGTATTGATGCTTGTGTTGATTTTTCTGTAGAGGTGTTTGGACAAGTTATTAATAAAGCTTTTAATTTCTATATGGAGATAGATTTTTGTAACTTTGTGTTAAGATATGGATTTGAGGGCCTGGAGTTGTCATTTATACTCATGAAGTATAATTGGGGTAAGCTTTGTTTCTTAATAATGTTGATGGTTCAGAATTGTTAAATTAGAAAATTAAAATCTTTAATAAATCTATCAAATAACATCCTTCAAATGATAACAGGACAATAAATCATTATTTTGGCTGCTAATGTTATACTTTTTCATTAATATTGATTTTGTTTTTTGGAGTGTTTGTCATGATAAGATATTTTCTGTATAAGTTAAATAGAAGACAACCATAAATATTGCAGTGTTTGATATGATGCTTTAATATGCAAATTAAGAAATATGGCAATATTTGTTATTCTGAGTTATCGAAAAAGTAGCTAAAGATGCAAATTTGATATAATTGAACTCTTTTCAAAATAGTAATTGAACATTTTCTAATTAC
The DNA here is from genome assembly GCA_037788925.1 of Mytilus galloprovincialis. NCBI lineage: Eukaryota > Metazoa > Mollusca > Bivalvia > Mytilida > Mytilidae > Mytilus > Mytilus galloprovincialis. Next base: position 42,371,840 of record CM075342.1, on the reverse strand, counting down.
AGGTCAAGAAGAAAGATATTCCGTAACGGATGATATCCAGATTTTGTAAGTTCCTGGATTTTTTGTTGAGTGTCTGACTTCTGTTGTGGAAAGCTCACCATAAGGATAATGATCTGCGGGTGGTGGCGTTAAATAAATTCCTAAATACTTAATATCTCAGAAGGTAGAAGACGTTGATCCTTCATACTATGTATACAGATGGTTTATGTTACAATATTTCCAATGTCAAATTTCCATTGTCCTTGACCTCATTTTCCTGGTTCAGTGACTAGATAAAAAAAGATTTTTTAGTATTCTCTCTTATTATGAGTAATAGGATAAATATAGGTTATATTAGGTATGTGCGTAACTTGATAATGGTCCAATTTTCAATTGTCTTTTTTCTAAAAAACAAGTAAACCAGTTGAAATCAAACATCAAAGATATTTTCTTTGCAATCATTAAAAAGTATTGTTGGGCAGAAATTGGTGGGATATCAAAAAAGTTATATTTGTTTTGTACACGTTAGTTTTACTGATTGGTCCTAGACCTATATGTTGCTTATGCTGTTGAATTATTTTAGACCTGCTCTCTATGTGACTGGCACTTATCTTATCCTTTAAGTGTAATTTATAAGGTCTTTTATATTATCATTTGAAAATTTATAACTACGTTTTCTCTTTGAAGTATTGTTTTTAGACAAGATGACTTTATTTACAGGGGCAGAATAGACAAAAATGATGAAAAGAAAGTCTTTATAGTAGATTTTGGAATGAAGTTATGTATAGAAGGAAGCTGTATACTTAATGATACAATGTTCATTCAAGATATGGAACTTCCTATACCAATATGCAATGGAAATTTTACATGGCCTGGTTAGTATCATAGAAAATTAACTATGACTGTGTAGAGTATTTTGGGCATTTTCAGCATTGATTTTGACTTATATTGATGTGCTTGAGTTAATTATCAAAACCTACCATAAACAAAAATGACACCTCATCATCAGCACTAGGAACATTTGACTAATTTCTCTTGTAAAATATTCGTTTTTCATAAATCCTTTCATTTAGAAGTTTTCTTTTCATTGTCACAATTTTAGCTCACCTGGCCCCTAGGGTTTGCATATATAGGTCCTTTGTAAATTAAAATTGATATTAAATTGCCATTTACTAATTACTGTGGAAAATGTGATTTATCAAATTGAAGTTGTTGATCATATGATGGAAGTGTTTTATCAGTATCTCATGTTCCTCATAGGTGGATGCAGAAATAATAATAGATAGCTAAAAAACTTAAATATGCATAAATGAACAGCAAGGCAAGATCTACATTTTAGACAATATTGAGGAAATTTTCTGATGACTTCTTATTTGAGTTATTGCTCTTAAATGACTATTTGTACCAATATTTTGCACTTTGTCTTTTATGATGATAAATATTATAGATAAATAGACAATTTATATCACAAAAATAATCTGCATGGCAAGATCCACAAACAGGTCAAATTTTGCTTGTATATATAGTAAGTAAATCGTCCTGAATATGCATGAAATATTTGCCACTGGATGCTAAGCAACCAACAAGCAATCAATATAGGAAGTAGATTGTCACTTTTCATAAGAAGGATTGCCCTTAAATTGGGATTTTTTTTTGTGTTTTAAGCAAAAACTTAAGAAGATGAAAGAAACTATACAGACAAAATGATAAGCCATACAAGATCACTAAAAGAAAAGAAATTTTGTCATGAATTCCAATTGTCATTTGGATATGATTAAATAATAATTTCTTCAATTTTCAGGAGGGGATTCAATTTCTGATATGGTGAATGCTGTTGGTGGAAAACTTACTAAAGGAGCATTTAATGTTATTTTAAGAAAGCTAGGAATTAAGGTGAGCATACTACATGATTGAAAACTTCAGTTTAACATACATTGAAATTGTAGGTCAAAGTTTAAAATGTTCATGACAATTGAAGTATGAGTATTGTGGAAACAAGCAGTTGTTTACTGGACAAATTAACATACATAAGAACTGAAAAAAATGTGTTTGAGTTGGAAAAGTATTTGTTTCTTGTTTTTCATCTGAATGATGGCTATATTTCTTGTAAGATTCCTTTCGTAAAGGATTTTGGTCTATTTCAATTATCTGATCAAATCCTCTATGTAGAATTTTTTTTTACAGATGGGGCTTGTGAACAAATATAATATTATTTGAGTTAAAGAGAAAGTACATTAGTTTCTTGTTTTCCAATATAAATCCTTTGATAATGGTTAAGTGTCAGAAAAGTCAGAAATGGGAAAACACTTTCTTGGATTAAGCTCAAACTGTGTTTGATTTCTTATGAAATAGAAAGTCAATCAATTGAATTAATTAAAATATACTTTAATTATGAAAAATTGTGAAACTATACATATATGAAATATGAAATGTATGGTAAAAAACTATGTACACAATTTTAACTTTGATTTTAGGATATTTTTACAGACACCTGTCAACTATTGGAATCTGGAAAAGGTATGTAAAGTTTAGATTAAAGGGAAATGTTATACTTGTAAGTTAAAACTAAATGAAGGCATTCATATGTGGAGTTCAACAAAGGGGAGTTTAGAAAAGGGGGAGAGGGGGCTGGGCTACTTAAAAGGTATTTACATCCATATGTTAGGGTATATCAAGTTTTGAATAGCTTACAGTCATATTATTTCAGTTGATAAATTATAGGTGCAGGTAGTTACAATGGAGGCAAATAACATACTTGTATTTATTTATAGACTAGGTTTATACAAAATTCTCAGAAATGATCCTGAATATGTTTAATTGTCATTTGTTCCATGTTTGCATTGTGTTCTGATTCTTTGTAAATATTTTTTAGGGTAAATTTATTGCACTATGTCTTTTTAATACAATAACTTCTGAACCATTCAACTATTGGGTTAAAAATCATTATACTGTTGTTGCTGTTGATAAATTAGAGGTCAAATTTAATTTGGGCAATTTTCATGTTTGTTATTCTGGAGGTATGCATGGCCCTTGATAGATTGGAAAATAGTCATTAAATGTGTCTGAAAGTGCCATCAAGATACTGAAAGCCTGTTTGCCTGTCAAATTTGACAGCTCATTTCTAGTAACGTAATTGAAGAGGATTTTTGTTTCATTTGCTGAATTCAATTGATTTTCCATACTCTAAGCCCCAATTCACAGTTTCTGGAAAAAATTCTTGAAGGTTCATGATATGTATTTAAGAGAGCAAACTATTTTGAGTTTTTGCACAGTTATGGTCCTTAAATGTATTTCCATGTAATACTATCAGAATGCTTGTTTATTTTTAAGATAGAAAATGAAATTTAAACCAGTAAATAAGACGTTATACATTTCAGAATCACCAAAAAATTCATAGTTTTTGAAAGTATGATGAATAAATACCCTTTGATTATACTACAAATGTAAGCACCTAAACATTTTTTTTTATCTCTGTACAATATCCTCTTTAAAGGAATGCAGATTTGATAAGAGACTTTCATTTGTGGGTATACTGGACTGGTGTTCCCTTTAATTGGGATCTTATTACAAATATGACATAGGATTGTTATATGAATAACCTGAGGTTGCTTAAAAGATTCTAGTTTTCAGCCCTCAAGATTGACATTTGAAATCTAAGTATTATTGTACATTTGAAATCTAAATATAATTATTGTCTCACTTTCAATAGATGAAGAACAAAAGGAATTTATTGAGAGTTACTTCTTTCAACATATTTTCCTGTATATAAACTTTAAACTTTCCTATTGCATCTTGGAAGAAGACGTTATAAAATAAACACTTTAAATGATCAGCAAGGCAAGAATGTTATTCTTTATATGGGTGATTGCACTTAAATGAGGATTTTTTTTTTACCCATTTGTGTCTTGTGTAAACTAAAAAGACAATATGATCAGCAATACAAGGTCAACAAACAGATTTGTCATGAATTCCTCTTGTCTACAATGTGGGAAAGTGTTTTGTTGAATATGCACATAGACCAAGGCAAGTGACATTTGCTCTTTAGAGTCTCTAGATAGAAGAATCAAATACTTTTTGGTAATGGTATACATCTGTCTATCCACCCCTCATTACTGTGTAAATCTGCATTGATCAGTAACAAAGAAAAAATATAAATATTTCATTGCAGGGTGTACCAACACATTACAAATACCAAATTCATCGGGAGACAAAGTGAAATGTGAATTAACAGATAGTTGTTCAGGACTCAATTGCTGCTTAGGATTGAAATTCAAGCTTCCATTTAATGGAGATGATGTTGCATACAATATTCCATTTAGATTTAATTTAAGCACTTGTGATTTTAAAATTGAAATAAGTTTTGGAACATACTACCATAAGATGGTTCTACTAGAGTATGACTGGGGTAAGTTATGTCGTTTAATTAAAAGTATAAGATTCTATTATAATGTTTTCAAATAAATTGATATTGGGTATTCCATCTTCATACTCAAAGAATATGAAATCAAACAAGTTTCTGATTGGGACTATCAGATATGTTATATAGAGCTTACAAATCTTGGACACAAAAACCAAACAAGGTAAGGCACAGATAACATGTGTAAGTCCTTTGCCAACATCTTATTCCAATTGTAAAAAGTAATTTAGTGAGCAGGATATTTAATAAAATTGAACTTTATCATTAAATCCCTTCAAAATTAGGAGGCTAAGATTTAGAGGTACCTTATACTTTGAGGATATAGGAAATGGGATAATAGTTGGAGGGCTTATTAGTTAACAGTTTTACATTGAAACATATGAATAATGATTTAATACATTTGAAATGCCTTTAACACATCGAAACTGATCATCATACAAATATTTAATTTCAGTTCATTGATAGGTACATGTAAATCGTACTTTCTTTTCTGATTTCACATGATATTCATATATTATCTATTGAATATTTAAGTAGCTTTTTTACTAGCCTAACTTAGAGTACACATTTTTGTTTAGTGGCCAGCTGTTTCTTGTCAAAATATGCATAACCTAGCTTTATTTTCAAATTTAGGTATAGAAAATAAGCTGGAAATTGGAAATGGGGATACAGCACCTGTGACCATTAGGTCAGTATGTTTCAAGTTATTTATAGCTATATATATCAAGGGATATGTATTGCAATGAATGCAGATTTTGTTGTTGATAAACAGAATAATTATAAAATGAATTGCTTGTTCGTGGTCTCATTGTAGTATATGTGGTTTGGAATATAGTATATATATAATAAATCTACAAATAAGATTTTAAATTATCATCCTTGTTTTACATGGACAGGTTTATTTGTCATATAGTCAATTACTAGATTACTCAAATATGAGAAGAAAAAAAAGGTATGGTTCCATAATTTATTTTCTGAAAGAATGCTAAACAAATGAAATAAAATAAGATCTAGAGATCTTGTTCGTATTTTAATAATACTCAGAATATGTTTTTCCACTTTACCTACATTTTCCTACCAATCTATCATGATTTCAATGAAACTAGTTTAGGCTTCTTATAATGTCTTTATTTATTATTGATACATGTATATTTAAAGATACAAAATAAATAAACTTGAAGCAAGAAGGGGATATGTGGTAGATCTGAGGATAGATATATGTCTTCCAATGGATGGCCAAGTGTTTTGTATCCCAGAAAATGGTCTTCAGATTTTAAACCAGCATGAAATTCCTGTCTGCTCCAGAACTGTCACAGGCACAGGTATTAGCAGCTTTATGACAAGTTGATTAACATGGAAAAGGCTAAAATTTTTAATGTGGAACAACTAATATTAAAGAATTATTATAAATTTTTTATTTTTTTTAATGATGCAGTATTTGAATACCGCAGAATAATATTCAGAAATCATGCTGTTGTTGACAAGTTCATCAGTGTTAAAGGTTTTCTGTTAAGTTTAAGGGTTACTAGTTGAATATTGTTTTATGCTGTATAATATAAGAATACACTTATTGTCTTTTATGAGGGTTACGTGTTGTGTTATTTACTTTAATAAAAAAAAAAATATATTCGCTGAGCCAAATGGTCCTGCTAGGTAAACCACGTTTTTTTCAGAGTAAATAGCACAAAATATTTAAAAAAAAAAAGAGTTTATTTAATGTAATTTTAAAATGATAAGAGCAATAAAAGTGATATTTTATGACTAAAAAGCCTGGTTAAGAAGTACTTGAGGAGCTTTGAGTAATCAACATGACTTCATCCCCAACAGTGACCCCCGAAAATTGAAAAAAAAAATAAAATGAAAATATCAGCATGCAACAGTTAAAAATTGAAACAAAGTTCACAACAGAAATGGGTTATTACTCTAAGCTTAGTATAATGTTGACATTATTATTATATGCTAATGATATTGATAATACTTTATATATTTATTAGATTTCTCTGTCAATGGTTGGTTAGATGAAGTGAACCTAGATATTAATCAAGGATTGAAAGATTTTGCAGTAATATTCATCCTTGACCAGTTACACCTTTCTGATTTCTTCAGTGGTCCAAAGTGTGATGTTGAAAGAGCTCCTTATTCACCTAGTGTTCAGGGATGGAACAGTGGTATGTTTATAACCCATGACGGTGAAAATTTAATTTGTTTGTATTACCATGGAAATGCACACTCATTGTTATCTTAAAGCCAAAGCTGAAGATAATATTATTATATATATCATTTGAAATTTAAGCAAACCGTATTTTATCTAATTTTATGATAAATTGAAGTTTGAACTTGTTACTTTAGTTGACTAGTATACAATAGAAATCTGGTTTCTTAATCAACCTTTAGCACAACTTTTGTTTTTGAAATTATTTTCAGGTAATAAAACAGCAAATACAATCACTAAGCATGTGCACTCTTGTTTTATCATGTGAAGTTTATGCAATACTTGTAGTAAAACTTTATATGTAGGACTATGAGCATAAAATTAATGGTCATTTTAGGATGTGCACTATTGTTATACTATTGTAATATGCATGCATGAATTTGTGTTCATAAGGTTAGTCACTCAATCGTAAAAACAAAACAGTTTCATACCAAATTAAAAGGTTGAAACCATTTTCAGTTATATTCAAACACTTTTTCATTAATACAATAAAAAGAAATATGATGATTTCCACCCATATGTAATGTTTATGGAATTCCAAAATTGGCATCCACTAGTTTTGGGATTAAACTTTGTTTAGGCTCAATTTCAGTCGAAGTACCATTCACAGCACTGGATTTTAAAAAAAAGAAATTGTGATTTTAATGTTCCAAAATTTAGCTTAAAAGGAAATAAAACCATTTCCAAATATTCTTTTTTAATTTTAGGATGTCCGTTGAGTATGTTTAATCGTCCAGATTTGGGAGACCAAATAGCTTGCCACATTACAGAATCCTGTACTGGAATTGATTGCTGTGCCAATATTCCTTTCTTTGGACTAACAGTTCGGCCATTCTTTGTTCTGGATCCTTGTGGCTACAAGATATCTTATGGAATCAATACAGAAAATTTTACTAAATCTCTGGTTAACTACGAATGGGGTAGGTCATACAGGTTTAATTAAGATTGAAATATATTTATTACATATTTTTGAATATTTTTATGTCCCATTTATGGGCATTATGATTTCTGGTCTGTGTGTCTGTTTGTTGGTTTGTTGGTTCGTATGTTCTTCGTTCATTCTTTTGTTTGTAGGTCTGTCCATTTGTCAGTCTGTCCTGATTCAGGTTAAAGTTTTTGGTCGAGTTAGATCTTGATGAAGTTGAAGTCCAATCAATCCGAAACTTAGTAAATATGTTCCTTAAGATATGATTTTTCTAATTTTAATGCCAAATTAGGGTTTTTACCCCATTTTCACAGTCCACTGAACATAGAAAATGGTAGTGCGGATGGGGCATCCGTGTACTAGGGACACATTCTTGTTTATGTTAAATCATAATGTCAGATTGAAACTAGAAAACCAAATGAACCTAGGATGAAGAAAAATTAATCAAAATTACTAGCTTATCTTGTTTATACTAAAATGCTAAAATGTCCAGCAGCAACATTTGATCTCAAATGAGATAGAGATAGAAGAGAGTGTAAACATTGATTTTTATTTTTTTTTGCTGAACAGTTACAAAAATTGTATGCATCTTGTATTAAATTTTTATGAAGATGAATCAATTTTATAACTTATAGCCTTGACCTTGTGATTTACAAAGCCTTGATTCTATACTATATTATTTTTTTTTATTTTGTAGGAAAGACGGAAAGAATATCCCTAGCACAAGATGTAGTTGTATTTGAGTAAGTGATGACAGTGTATATAATTAATATATCAAATAACTCATATTAGGTGTTTTTGACTTTATATAAATAATGATGTCATATAAAATTCATCTGATTTCGAGAAAAAAAATTGAAAATGCAATGTTACATAGCTATATAAAGACAATTGTACTATTTTATGATATTGTTTGAATAACAGTGGATTTCTTTGAGATTCTGTAGTTATAATGTATAAGTAAAAGTGTTCCAACTACCTATTCTTTTTTAAATATCAGACCTTATTTTAAGCTGTAAAAGTTTGATTGTAACTGCTTCATTAATTAACCACATCTTATTTATAGGTTTTCTATGAAAAAGCCACCAAATTCAAAGAAATTTGTTCTGGATGTTGCTGTAAAAGTCTGCTTGTATGACAAAGATAACTGTGTCCCAGATATAAAAGTGTTTGATAAAACAGAGATTCCTCAAGTTATTTGTGACATTGAAACTGTTATTGATCTGAAAGGTATATGTTTACTACTTTATATGCATATAAATGAAGGAACAAATAGATAAATACATTAAAACCTGCCAGCTATGGGACCATAAAAAGGGGCCAGTTTATTCAGGTTGCTGTTTTGACGGGAAGTTAATGACTTGGGACATCTGATATTCTATATAGATATAAGAAGATGTGGTATGAGTTCCAATGATACAACTCTCCATCCAAGTCACAATTTGTAAAAGAATAACCATTTTAAGTCAAAGTACAGTCTTCAATATGGTACCTTGACTCACATCAAACAGCAAGCTATAAAGGGCCCCAAAAATGACTAGTGTAAAACCAATCAAACGGGGAAACCAACTGTCTAATCTATGTAATAATCGAGAAACAGTTATGAACCACATCAACAAACGATAACTACAAAACATCAGGTTCCTGACTTAGAACAGGTGCTCGCAAATGCAGCAAGTTAAAACATTTTAATAGGTACCAACCTTCACCCTTACCGAAATAATAGTATAATATCACAACACAGAAAGACACATTATGAAATATCAATTGATATGGCTTAACTCAATGAAAAGACAAATTAACACAAGTGAATATACACTAAACAAATAAATTTAATCTATGACACAATGTAAGTACAAAATGAATAAGATAAGGGGTCAATAAATAAAGGCAACAGTAGTTTACCACTGAGATGTTAAATGATTTAAAAAAGTCTACCATAACCTGGAAAAATTTGAGAATATGTCTTGTTGTAAATACAATGCAGACTTTTCTAATTCCTTAACATAGGACATGGTTGAACATTATTTGATATCAAGATTAAATGTCAGTATTAATGACTTTATAAATTGATTGTTTCTTTGTATTTCTAAGGCCTATTGTCTTATTTTTTAAATCAAGAAATGTGGTTTTCCGTCTTCAACAGTATTTTGAAAACTTTTATAGATTTTTATGCCCCACCTACGATAGTAGAGGGGCATTATGTTTTCTGGTCTGTGCGTCCGTTCGTTCGTCCGTCCGTCCGTCCGTCTGTCCCGCTTCAGGTTAAAGTTTTTGGTCGAGGTAGTTTTTGATGAAGTTGAAGTCCAATCGACTTCAAACTTGGTACACATGTTCCCTATGATATGATCTTTCTAATTTTAATGCCAAATTAGAGATTTTACCCCAATTTCACGGTCCACTGAACATAGAAAATGATAGTGTGAGTGGGGCATTCGTGTACTGAGGACACATTCTTGTTAAATATATGTTCTTTGTAATATTGTATTGGCAATCCTACCACATCTTCAATATTTCATATTTAAAAAAAAATTGAACATTCAAAATTTTAACTCCCTTGCATAAATTAAGGTTTTCACTTTTTTGTTTTTTGACATCCAGATTCTGGCTTTAAGAAAATTTAGAAATTAGGAATTTTATATGCAAATTAGTAGACATTGTTTTTGTCTTTTTCTAGATTTTTCATTAACCAATTGGGCAGACAATTTAGGAGTTGATATAGCTGGTCAGATGGAGCCAGCAATCATTAGAATTTTGCTACAACAGCTTGGATTGGACACTCTGATAAAGTCTTCACCATGTAGTCATAGACATGATTTATATAATTCTTCTTCATCAGATGGGTGGGAAAATGGTATTCATTGTTATTGAAAGCATTGAAAATGTGTAACATAATAGATATATTTAAATATTTTTTAACAGCCATCCAGATTTGAACATATGTCATGAAAATAATTAAGTGTTTCTATGACTTGCAAAAACTATCACCATTTAAATCATCAACAGCCAACTTTTGAATGTTATTTGTCCTTAAATTAAGAAAATGTTCGGTGAAAAAACTTCTTTATTTTAGATATACACTTGCCTACAGTTCCTTTGTAAATTAAAATTTACATTAAATCAACATTTATAAATTAATGTGGAAAATGTGATTTATCAAATTTAAGCAGTTGATAAGAATAATGAAAGTGATTTATCAGTTTCTTATGTAACCCATTGAATAAAATTTGGTTTCAGATATTGATAGAGTTGATTCCCACACTTTTTCAAAATGCTATTATTCCCGTTCTTGCATTAGGCAAATGAGATTATTGATACATTACCAGTATGATGGACAGCTGCCAGGATTTTCTTACAATAACTCTCAAAGGTGTAAAGTAGGGATTGGATTAAACTCTGGTATTGATGTCAAGATAATACTTTTCTGGTATTGAGGTCAAGATAATACTTTTCTGGTATTGAGGTCAAGATAATACTTTTCTGGTATTGAGGTCAAGATAATACTTTTCTGGTATTGAGGTCAAGAATTTGTATATTCAATCTAATACATATCTAACTGAAAGGGAAATAATGATTCATTTTTAGCAGCCAGTATAGTTCAATTTTGTCAAGTTTTTAATATCCCATTATGTATTCTAACATCTGAGGTTTTGTTTTATGCATTTAACTAATAGGAAAAAGGTACTGCTTTACAACACCTTTCAAATATAAACGTAGTAAAAGGGAAAACTATCATCCACAAATAAAGTGACTAGTAATAAGAATAAAAGTATAGTCAACAGTTTCATTAGAACATAATTTCTTACAGATTGTCCAGCCATCACAGGGTTGCCAATATTGCCAGAGTCCCTTGTATGTTACGTGCCAGATTACTGTACAGGAATAGATTGTTGTTATAACTTTGACTACCTGGATTTGTCACTGAACATAAACTTATACATAGATACCTGTAATTACCAGATAAGAGGCAGAATAGAAACACTAGAGTTTGAAATAAGTTTCTTTGATTATACCTGGGGTAAGTCATGTGATATATACAGTCAGGTGATTTAGCATTATTTTCATGATCTGTTGACCAAAATATATCATTGTTGATTTCAAAATAAAAATATCCACTTTGTAGTATCACCACTGGAGCTTCAGGAAAATCTTGTCCCCATTCTTCAAACTTAAAGTTTCTTTCCTAAATTACCAAATTGTGGGACGGTTTATATTGAATTCACAGATGCAAAGATTTTCTAGAACAGGGTTTACAACCCATGTTGACTGTTCTAAAAACATATATTATCAAAAACTGGGAACTGGGCCAAAACCTACACAATTGATGAAGTTATTTTTAATATTTTTTATTTTTTTTTTAAAAAGGTGATGTCAAGGAAGAAAGGTTACAGGAAATATTCAGATTAAAGTAAGTCATAACTGTACATTTTAAGTCTTGCTCCTATAAATGTCCTCAATATGTCTAACTGTAATTAACCCCTTGCTTGAAGATATTAAATTAATCTGTTACTCTGTGGTTGGTAAATTTGGATTTTTACATGTAAAGATTTCTAAAGCTGTATACATGATTTATTCCTTCAACACATTTGACTGTTTTAGTAGAGAAAATTTCGGTTAAAAACAATGGCACAGAATCTGGGACTATTAGACTTAGTCGTTATGACAAATCATTTGACCCTGGTCATTTAAATCACTCGTGTTTACTATTAAATCTTTTCTGGCCAATATTAGCTTGTGCAGTCAGCAGGTTATTTAGGAGATAACTGTATTGTATTTTAAGCTCCGACGGCATCAATTGGGGATTTGATGGTCGCAAATTAAGTTTACTGGCGACATGTTAGCGGAGACAGTAAACTGGTATTTGCGACCATCAAATGCCCAATTGATGACGTCAGAGCTTAAAATACAATATTGTTATCTCCATTCTAATGAAACCGACAGAAAACAATGTTAAAACATGTATTTAAAATCTGTCATATGCGGTCTGCGCTTGTGCGTACGTCCCATAGCATCAATTGTCAATTGATGCCATGTAAATAAGTGACGTTATCCAATCAAAATGAACGTTACAAATGTTGTTGCATTAGAATGTGAAATGTTGTCAGCCAAATCTAACATGTTATAAAACGAGGGATGGAGGTCAAGTTCTTTTTAGGAATTGATCAAGTGGTTTTAAATGATATACTGATTGATTAAATTTATTGGAATAAATATGTTTCCCAATGTATATACAATACTGTTTTTCTGTGTTTTATTTTTTTCCATTCTTTTTCCTCCAATAAATTATCAAATAACTTCATCATAGTTGCCAATGTCTGACAATGACTAACCATGTCATGACATGACATGACAGGTTAAAAAGCGTGTGAAAACTCACGACGTGGATGCAGACTTTTTAAATGTCCATTTTGCAAATTTGTTAATATTAAAAAAAAAATTTCTACTGTTTACTTTTTTTGCATTCAACAGTGGCCTGTTTTGCTGCTTTCAGAAAAACACAACTAGGCCCATATTCCAAACACACTGCCAGTTTGGTTGCATTTTCATGATAACAAGGCACACAATTTATTATTGTTGAGTTCTGCAATACTGTATTTTCAAATGTATGATCAGATTACTTGACATGAAACTATTATTTTTCACAGATTCAGAATACAGAAACTCTCAGACCAAAAGAAATTCATAGTAGACTTGGAATTCAGTGTTTGTCTTGAGAAAAATGTGTGTAATCCAACACTGACATTGTTTAGAGATCAGCTGATTCCTCAACCTTTGTGTGATCTGGATATGGGATTTAAGTCAGAAAGTATGCTTTTATGTTCAACTTTGTATAATGGATTTTCTATATCTTCCTGCTTTCAGTGCATATATACACTGTTGTTGTAGGTGTTTTATAAAATTGGTGAATTGAATTATAAATTGAAATCTTGAGAAAGGATCACATCCTATAGTTTGAACTAAAAGTATGTTGCAAATAAATCATTTTAACATTAACATTAACTTATACAATTACTTGTAAAATTTGATAGCATACACATTTTGAAAGAATATTTTGTGGCAAACTTTTTATTATTGCTATAAGGATAGTTCCTACTCATAAATGAGTAAAATTTTCTAAGACACAAACCCTGCTATTCATTCTACTGAAAGGATAATTTTCCTCAAAAGTCCAGCAGTGCTTATTTTTTTGTCAGGTATAACAAAAAGTACAGTTGGACTTATGAGAAAATACCATCTGGCAAATAACCAAAGAATTTTAAACAGATATATCATGTTAAGGAGGGGTATTTGCGAAAAATACCAGTCGAGAGATTGTTAAACGCGAGCTGTAATGCTAGGGAAATTCATTCTCAAGACTAGTATTTTTCGCAAATACCCCTCAAGAACATGCTATATCTGTTTATTTACACCAAATGTTAACTTTCAAAAACACATTAATGATCATGACGTCCAGTCATATAGAGTATTTTTTTGGCAAAACCACAGCAGAGAGGGTAAAAAAGGCATATCCTTTTTGCTTATACCGCAGCAGCGTTAAAAAATTAACGATATTCATTTGATAACAGTAAATTGGTGAAAAATACACTGGCTATCAACCAATCAAAACCCAGGATTCTTACATAAGGTGTATAATTATATTATATATTTTCAGACATGTCTTTGTTCAAATGGATGGAAGATAAAGGTCTTCACATTGGTAAAAGTTTAACAACAGGACTTTCAGATGAACTGATGGAATATTTTGGTATAAAGCCATTCCTAAATGAAGAACAATGTGACAGAAATGAAATTCCATATAAAGGTGCTGTTAATGGGTGGAATACTACAGGTACTTTATTAATCTAACAGTGGTTTATTGCAATGGTATAGCAAAATATTGTCCTATGAAAAAGTGTCACCTCAGGAAAAAGTTTCAAGGTTATCTATCATCTATATCCAAGGTCTACAATAATATATCGTAGCCTATTTCTGAGGTCCATACAAGTATATATCAACATAAACAAGAATATTAATCTGGGACTTCGTCCTCAGTTCATATATATAGCTTTCAGGATGTCCGATGATAAATCATTTTATCAACCTTAAACAAGGGCAATTGAACTGTAAAATAGTTTCCCATGTGGATGGTCAAGTTGGCTGAATCGCAGCACCCTTGATGATTTGCTTAGGAATTGCAAATGACAAATAATTTTAATGGTAACTTACTTGTTGTTTGTTTTTTTGAAATGTTGAGGATGAATACCACCAGACTTAGTTACTTGTAAATTTTTAGGGTTGTGTCATCCCTTATATCTGTCCATCTATTTTTTCATGTCCAGGTGTAATTACCCATAACTCAGAATTCCTCCAACCACCTGTTTTTTTTCTCTGTGGCTTCCCTTTTCCCACGTCAAGCCATTTATAATTTGCCTCTATTAGTTTTTGTCGAGCCTGCAACTTTTGTTGCAGAAAGCTCGACATAGGGATAGTGATCTGGCGGCGGCGGCTACGGCGGCTACGGCGGCGGCGTTGGCTCACTTCTTAAAAGCTTTATATTTTAGAAGGTGGAAGACCTGGATGCTTCATACTTTGTATATAGATGCTTCATGTTACGAAGTTTCCGTCAGTCACATGTCCAATGTCCTTGACCTCATTTTCATGGTTCAGTGACCACTTGAAAAAAAAGTTCAAATTTTTTGTAATGTTGAATTCTCTCTTATTATAAGTAATAGGATAACTATATTTGATATGTGCGTACCTTGCAAGGTCCTCATGTCTGTCAGACAGTTTTCACTTGACCTCGACCTGATTTCATGGATCAGTGAACAAGGTTAAGTTTTGGTGGTCAAGTCCATATCTCAGATACTATTAGCAATAGGGCTAGTATATTTGGTGTATGGAAGGACTGTAAGGAGTACATGTCCAACTGGCAGGTGTCATCTGACCTTGACCTCATTTTCATGGTTCAGTGGTTATAGTTAAATTTTTGTGTTTTGGTCTGTTTTTCTCATACCATATGCAATAGGTCAACTATATTTGTTGTATGGAATGATTGTTAAGTGTACATGTCTAGCGGGCAGATGTCATGTGACCTTGACCTCATTTTCATGGTTCAGTGGTCAAAGTTAAGTTTTTGAGTTTTGGTCTTTTTATCTAATGCTATATGCCATAGGTCAACTATATTTGGTGTATGGAAATATTTTATGATCTTTATGTCAGTCGAGCAGGTTTTATTTAACCGTGACCTCATTTTCACGGTTCATTGCACAGTGTTAAGTTTTTGTTTTTTGGTCTATTTTTCTTAAACTATAAGTAATGTGTCAACTATATATGTTGTATAGAAGCATTGTTAGCTGTACCTGTCTGCCTGGCATGGTTCATCTGACCTGGACCTCTTTTTCAAGGTTCATTGGTCTTTGTTTAGTTATCTTGGTTAATGTTAAGTTTATGTGACAGTTGTAATAAAGCTTAGCTTTATACTTAGGACTATCAACATAATATCAATGATTAGTATAGAAGGCGAGACATTTCAGCGTGTGCACTCTTGTTCTGTTTGTTGATGTGTATTATTAGATCAAGTCTGAATTGAAGTTAGTGAAATTTCTCACATGTAGAACACTACCTGGGAGATTTGCATCCCACATGCTAATTAGAAGCTAGTTTGACTTACTGCAATGTTTTCATATGTGATATTAGTCTCACATGAGCACAGCTATATTATGGGAAACCAAATATTAATGTGAATTACACTTTACACAGTTCATGTGTACTACAGCATAAGGGAATATAATCATGGTCATTCATGTTAAAAGGAATATAATCCAATAAAAAATTGTGGGCAAGAGAGAGGGGTATTTTTTTGTTTGTTCTCTCACAATCCTATTTTTGTCTTGTTCTGGTAATAAAAGGTGATTTTAAGCATGTTAAGACACTTTTAACTGCCATTGCACAATGCTTTACTTGAAATCTGCCAACATTATACTGAGGTGCAACTTTAAGCCTATACAGATTTTTTAAATGAGTTTATTGTTTCTTGATCATGGTTTACTTGATATTGTTTTTCTTATTTAGCCATTTACTTTTACTTTATATTTTTTTAGCATGTCCACTGACTTTATCTTTACCTAAGATACATAGTACCATAAGCTGTGTTCTGTCATCCCAATGTACAGGAGTAACTTGCTGTGTTGAGGTTGGAAAAATCAGGAAATCATTCACAGTACATGCAGATATTGATGGCTGTAATATGAAACTCTCTTTTGGGATTGAGAAAAGACATTATGAAATCCCACTAATTGATTACAAATGGGGTAAGTTATGGTCGATTGATATATCTTAGCTTTGATAACACATAATTTGACATATGTTTGCTTATAAAAAAAATCAAGAATCTTATCATCATAAGAATACACATTAGCTTTGGATGAATGTGCTGAATTTTGGCATTTTGTGCTACCCCAAGAAGGAAACACATGTATAGGCTGATGTTTCATTGCACTACAAAAATAGTGATTTGTGCATTAAATTCTACAATAACATGCAAATAACTACTAAAAATTCAGTAAGGACAAGGTACGATAAGGCCTGTTTTTGGATGAACTTCAAAATTACTAATTTTCATAACTGGGTGAGGTGAGGGGGGTTAACTTTCTGTTATTATTCAAATAAAGTAATTATAATTCATTTTGCAGGTGATTTTACAACAAATTTTTATTTTTTTAGTGCCTGCTCAGTGAATGTGACCCAGATTTTTTTTTATTCCAATGTCATGAGAACTGTTTTTGCTGTCTAAATCGCCATAATTTTTTCCAGGTCACGTAGGCCAACGGTATTAAATTCTAAGAAACAATGGTAAAAAAACTTTATTTTACCTTCTTTTGATGTTTTTGATGCCTTTTAACCCCCCTAATCTCACCCATTTTCTGAAATTAATGGTTTTGAAGTTCATCCAAACAAAATTCAAACCTAAGGGAATATTTTAACGTGATAAGTAGCTTTCCAAAACAAAATTTAAAAAATGAGAAAATAGGGGGGCCAAAAACGGGCCTTATCGTACCTTGTCCTTATTGCGAGGTTATTAGTATTGCGAAAAATGAGACAGAGTTGTAAACGCAACCATTTAAACTTGCATTTTTAAATATTTTATATGAATTACTTGAGATACTGGAAAGTAGATACTATTAAGTTAAATGCTTTTTTTGTCAAAGTAGTTCAGACACAGTGCATGTGCAATCCAAGTCCTTCAGCTTAATGAATTTACATTAATACAAATCCATTTTTAGACATATATAAAAATGTTTATACAAAATCAAAAGTAGGTAGATGAAAGTAGTTTATAAAGTTTCAGTCATTAAGTTGAGAGATTGACACATAATATACACCTACCATGAATTAAAATTTGTTATTGTCATTAAAGTGTTTTCAATATATATTTTTTATCTGAATTGTATGTTACTGTGGATTCATTTATTTTCGTGGGTATTAATTTTCGTGGATTAAAGAAAACTTGCATATTCGTGGATACTTAATTTCGTGGTTTTGACGAAGTTTTCATACAAGCCTATAGGAAATTTGTCATTCGTTGAATATTTAATTTCGTGGTTTTCCTATACCCACGAAATCCACGAAAATTGGTATCCAACGAATAATAATGAATCCACAGTACTCAATGTCTTAAGAACACTGATATCTATCTGCTTTAGTATATATGTAAGAAAAAAATAATGATTAACAGCAGTATGTTCAATGTCTATTTATATAATTTTCACATTATGATTACATTTGTTTTTTACTTTAGGAACTGAAGAAACATTTAGTTTGCTGAATATTATTATATTGAGGTAAATTGAGAAAAAATTTCTATAATTAGATAAAGGATGTTTGCTACTCTTGTTTTTGATTATTTGTCAGATATTCAGAATTCTGTAATTTTATGCATGTAGCACCAAGAAAAATAATGCCCCCAAATCCCTTCTTTTCTTTTCATAATTTTATTATACATAGTCTTAAAAAGATATTTTTCATAGTTTTTGAAAGAAAAAAGGTTACAATGTATTATGTGTGAAAAAAATCTAATAATCATTTCTGGCCAAATTTTCAATTAATTATATCTCAAAAACAATTTTCATTGAAATGTCATTTTTAAGCGGGGTTATCATCTGTGTCCATGGCCATATTCCTCATTTATTTTCTTCTTTTTAAGTTCCATTATTTATTTATTATTAATATATAACATTCGTTTATTAAACTTGTTATTTTTGGAAAGATTGAAAATAGTTTTAAATCTTTCTAAGGCACCAGTCTCCCTAACAATAAGTAGCACAGGATAGCTTCTAGATCTACAAAATGTATACACACTGGAATTTAGGGGGGGGGGATATATATAACTCTCATGTCTGTGTACATAACTGCATATTCATAAATGACTGTAAATGTTATGGTATATTTTTTTAGCAGTTCATTCATGCCATTAGAGTAATTATACTATTATAGCAGTATGATTGACAACAAACATGGATCACCACACAATCAGAGACAATTACACAAAAAAAAAGAATTTTCTATGCTTTGTTGCCCTTTAAACATGAAGTTTTACACCTGTGAATTATATATGGTTTTCATTTTGTTGAGTTTTTAAAATCTTTGTTTGACAACACCCAAGAATTAAAAAAAATAAATACCAGTATCAAAAAATTAAAAATGGTTCCACAGTAATGAACTATTGTCTTTTAACTGTTTCAGGTTTTCTATCCATGATCTGCTTGGAGAAAAGAAATATTTGTTGAACTTGAAACTTAGTGTATGTTTAGAACCTGATGGTGCCTGTCTGATATCTTCAACAATTCTAGAAAACTTTAAACTACCAAAACTAGGATGTGACTGGTCTGATGCAGGGTTCAAAATTCCAGGTAAACATTACATGTATATAAAAAAAAAAAGGTTATTGGATGAAAAAAAAACCCCAAATAATTCATTTAGGTTGCACTTTGTAAATACAGCTGTTTCTAAAACCATGCCTCTTTTTAGGGGATATATACTGTAAATTCAGAAATTATTGTGTGCATTTATTTTTGCGATTTTGTCATGCAATTTAGTATGAACGATCTTGAGAGAAGTCATGCTTAGTTCATTTAAAATATTACAAAATGCGAGTTTTAATTATTGCGTTTACAACTCTGTCGCATTATTCGCAATAATAAAACCTTGCAATAATTTCTGAATTTACAGTAATATTCATAGATAATAATTTGATTTGTTGACATATGTGTTCCAAGATATGATCTCTATGCTACATCTCATAGAGACATACCAGTATAAAACATACTATTGCGGTGAAAAATGAATTCTGAAGTAGGCAAAAAGTAAAGATAGGGGTAGTACATAATTTTAGAATAAAACAAGTTCAGGGCATTTATATGTAGAAAATATGCCTTACAGCCCTATGTTTTGACCTTTGAATAAAATAGTAGTTCATATAATCTTTCCATTCTAGGATATGATTTTTTACGAAACTTCATAGTAAAAGTGTCAGTTTTAGACGCAAAGAGAGTTCCTATGGGAAATTGCATTGTATATATTTACAGAAATGCAACCTCTAGTCAGTTTATTTTAATGCATAGTAAATGTATTACACAGATATTGATAGTGCAGGTTTTGGTGTGCTATTTCGAAATAAAAGTAAAATTGTTAGATTCTGTGGTAAAAAAAAAAGAAAAAAGAAAAAAGAAGAAATTGATATTCCATAAGTTGCAGAATCAATTTTCCCCAATAACAGTATTTAAAAGGTATTAATTGTGACACTCTCTATTTTTTCTGATGGTATTAATTGTGCCAATAAAGTGAATCTAATTGCACTACATTTACCTGTATATTTTTTGATGCCCTATTTATGGGCATTATGTTTTTTTCTGGTCTGCGTCCGTTTGTTCGTCCGTTCATCTGTTCATTCGTTGGTCCCACTTTAGATTAAAGTTTTTGGTCGGGGTAGTTTTTGATGAAGTTGAAGTCCAATCAACTTGAAACTTAGTACACATGTTCCCTATGATGTGATCTTTCTAATTTTTATGTCAAATTAGAGATTTCCCCCCATTTAACGGTCCACTGAACATTGAAAATGATAGTGCGGATATGTCCGTGTACTGGAGGCACATTCTTGTTATGGTTATGCATGTGAAGTATGTTAGATCATTAGAGCTGTGCAGTAGGTGATGAATTAAATTTGCCTTCTTAAAAAATAAATGAATTAGGATTGATGGTAAATGAAATATCAACAGTGAAATTTATAGGCAAAATATATGATTTTTATTCTGTAGACTTCTCATTGACAAAGTTTAAAGCTGATAACAGTATAACAGGAGAAGTAAAAGGTTTGCTGCTAATTAAACTAATTGAAGACCTAGGAATATCTACTTATCTTGAAGAAGACCAATGTGGTAGAACACTTCCACCATATCTGTCATCCACAGATGGCTGGACTAATGGTAAGTTTATTTACTTTGATATTATAATTACTACTCTAGAAAAATTTATTTGAAATTGTATGCCCAACTGAAAGGATAGAGGAAAAATTCTTGTTTTTCTGCATGCCTAGTTAGTTCCTTTTTTACCAATAAACATCCTGCAAATTAACAGTTGAAATCTCTCTAGCATAACTTAGTATAGAATTTGTACATATTCATTTTGATTGATTACTTTTAT
This sequence comes from Mytilus galloprovincialis, assembly GCA_037788925.1. NCBI lineage: Eukaryota > Metazoa > Mollusca > Bivalvia > Mytilida > Mytilidae > Mytilus > Mytilus galloprovincialis. Next base: position 42,350,630 of record CM075342.1, on the reverse strand, counting down.
TTATGGCCCCTTTACTATGAAAATATAGTGAATAGGACAGTTTTATTTAAGAACTAAAGCACTGGTCTTCGAAAACTAATCAGGCTTTAATTCTTCAATATTATTAAAAAAAAAAAGATTCCTTATTTCAAATTTCAGTAAAAATGTGTATAATTCATTTGATTTTGAACTTGTTTTCAACAAAGAATATCATGACTGGGTACTCAAGTATTTAATTTCCAATCTTTTGACACCCCTGCTTATAATTCATTGAGTATTTACAAGTCCAGTACAGTGTAACCTGCCATATATAAAACCTGAGTATTCCAACATCCTACTTTAACCAACACATTTGCATGGTCCCAAAATATCCATATCCTTGCAGAAAAAACCTGAGTATTCTGACACCATGCTTAATCCAACATTTTTTTCTGGTCCCCAGTGTGTTGGATTACACAGGCTACACTGTATATTAGTTTCAAACAGATGCCTTAATAATAACTTTTTATTTAGGTTTTTATTAACTTTGGTTTTGAGAAACAAAAAGAACAAAATGGAATATAACATTATGTTCTCATTGATTACAGATTGTAGTTCTGCCTCTATGCCAATATTGCCACCATTATCTGGTCCTGTCTCCTGCCACCTGATGGATACCTGTACAGGGATACGGTGCTGTATTGATGTAGAACAACTGAGCAGGTCCATCAGTGTATATCTGATTCTGGATACATGTAGTTATAGTTTGGAAATTGGAATAGAGAAGCTCAACTTTAAAACATCTCTGTTGGAATTTTACTTTGACCAAAGGCAAAGCTTTCGTCTTTTTAATATCTTAAATATTGAGTAAGTATAAATGTTTTTATTACTACCGTATGCTGATCCAGTATATTTTTAAAACAAAGCAAAAGAAAGTTTATATTATATCAATCATTTATGATAAATTTAACTAGATTATCTTTACACACGCATGCATATAGTCTTAGTACCCACAATTTAACTAAAAATATATGTTCCAGACCATAAGAGTATTTGAACCATACAGGTATGGTCATGACCATATGAGTATGTACTCATATGGTTATTGACGGGCCGGACCATATGAGTATTTTGATCATATAGGTATTTTTTCAAAATGTTTCAATAATACAAAACTTTATCTAAAAAAATACAATGATGGTAATTATATATATAACATGACAATGTATTAATTTAAAGGCTAAATTGAAAATAAATATTGATGCCAAAGTTAATTTTCATCGCTTATTACATTCTTGCATGTAGGCTTATGGTGCCATTTACTTCCACATGGTAACAAAACTTTTTTCGCATTTGCACATTATCCTTTTCAGTTACACCCTTTGTTTGCAAGTGAAAAGATAGTCTTCTCTGCAGCTGCGTGCAGTGATGCCGGGGTTTTGGGTTATTCCTATGTGTCTACGGTGTTTAGGAAGCTCTAGATTTCAAATATCGTAATATGACTATACAGTACATCATATTCACAAAACAACTTAAATAAAATAATATATATGTTCCTTGCCAGTGACTTCTTGTGTAACATTTTATTGAGAAATTTTTGGAAATTATCTTTTCAAGTCGACATATTGCTATTCACTCGTAATAGCAAATCGGTAATGGACATCGGTATAAAATGTGTTTATTATAGTTTTGACTAGGTAGTAAAATTAACTATGTGAAACTTCTTTATTTTTTATTTAATTAATCTCTTTATTGTAATATGATAATAAAATTACCTATATGATAGCGTAATTTTAAGGAACGGTCATACCATATGAAGAGTTTAGAAATATTCAAAGTAAACTGTAACAGAGTGTTAATTACCCAAACCATACGCGTACGGTTGAACCATATGAGTATGATCGGACCATATGAGTATATACCCATATGGTCATGACCATACGCGTATGGTCCAAATACTCATATGGTCCGGAACATATATATGTATCATGGGGATTTCTAATGGAATTGTCCAATGAAAGAAGAAGTTGTCCATGATAAAAACTTTTAAATCTTTTAATCTTTCAAGCTTAAAGAACCTAATACCTATCTGAGACAATATTTTAGATGTTATAAAAAATGCAATTGCACAAGTATACTTGCCATTTATATTTATATTCAGTCCATCACATGTTTACTATCTAGATTGAAAAATATATATAAATCATCCAATGGAACAAGTAAATAATTAAACTGCTCTAACCAGTGGAAGTACCTTAATAGAAAAGACAAATGTTATGGTCAAACCAGGTTTAAGGTGTACCAGAAGCATCATTTGTAGGACAGTATAAATGAAATACTAAGATTTTTTGTTTGTTTTTGCAGTTATTCTATTGATGACCTGAGGTCTGAAGGTTTATTGTTGATCAACCTGAATGTGAGTGTATGCTTTGAATCCCATGGAAGCTGTCAATTTACAATCATAATATTAAAGGATGTATCTCTACCTAAACCACTTTGTAATTGGCAAGATGGCACTTTTGACACAGGTATGATTTATCATTATAATTAAATGACTATTTGGTATTTGTTCTGTTTGCAGTATTTTAAATATTTTTGTACAATTTTTTCAACAAATAACAGTTATTGAAGAAATAGAGCAGAAGACAAAAGACAAAAATGTTGATTTGTCCTATGCTTCAGAATTTGAACAGTCTGCATTCACTGATAATTGACATTGTTGCATGGTTGATTTTGAGTGTAACACATTTACACATTCAAATTTTAAAAAGCCATAGACAATGTTGTTAAACCTGCTGTTCATGTTTGTCTATTTGCAGAAAGTGGGTTGCTGATAGGAGACCGAGAAATTCACAGACAGAGCAATATGTCAATAGAATGTGATTGCAATACACAATCTTGGGTCACGAAAGTTCATACAACACTTATCAACAGCAATAACAATAACAATATCTATATAGTATACAAATACAGGCTAGCGATATCTGTTGGACTATTAATGTATGATAAGACACACAAATGCAGGATAAAGTGATGTGAATCATTATGGATGCTCTTTAATTTTGACAATTATAAATACAATGTAAAAAGACTTTAAGTATTAGTGATATTTAATTTTTTACTTTACAGGCTTTTCATTGAGGAATTGGACTCAGTTCAATGGAATAGATATGGATTCAGTGACAGATTATGCTGTAGATTTACTTCTAGAGGAGCTTGGTATAGCCAAATTCTTGTTGTATCCTATGTGCAACAGGACAGGTGCTCCTTATAGTCCTAGTAATGGTGGATGGAATACAAGTAAGAACATTTTATTATAAACACTATTTAAAATGGGACGAAGACCTATAAAGGCAATTTTACACCAGACTCTCACTGTACAAAAAAAAAATCCTGTGTCGCATGTGTGTTTTAATGAAGCAGCCAGCCCTTAGCAAGAATTGCCAAAATTAGGTTTCTACAAAAGATGTACTGGTGCTATTGTAAGCTTTTTATTTAAACTCATTCAATTCATGGGTAGACTTAAGCTTTGATTGCTTATAAAAAATGTCTCTTGAAATGAATGAACTTGCAAATACACAATTATTTGGATCAGTTTAAGTTGAAATTGTGGCAAACCAGCAGACTATATTTTTTTTACAGTAAATACTTAACTGCACTTAGATAAATCTTGTTATAAATTTTCTCCAGACTATTAATGTCATTGTTATTTTCAGCATGTGAGAGGCCTATTGATCTTCAGCCAATGACAGGACCAGTGACTTGTCATATACCAGACACCTGTACAGGGGTGGAATGTTGTATTGATGTAGAGCCTATAAAACGATCATTCCATGTGTTTGTTTTCCTTGATGCTTGTTCCTACAGACTTCGAATGGGCATTGAAAAATATGAAATAGATATTTCATTGTTTGATTATGAATTTGGTGATTATTTATTTTAATTGTTAAATATTGTTTCTTGCAGATGATAAAAATGTTTTAATTTATTAAATTTTTAAGCTCACATATTCTCATCATGACATTCTGGACTAGGGAACATGGCTGTTGTTTAAGAAAGGATAGAGGATAGAGATTTAAAATATCAGATGACATTTCATTCATGCTATGATATAAATATGAAATAAAACATTATTGGAATTTTACTGTACAAAAAGAAATTAAATAAGTAAGATGTTAATGGCAAAATATTGTTAAAACCAAACACGGCACTAAAAGCAAACAAGCACTTCTCTTTTTATCTCTCAATTTCTCCATTTTTTTTTCAAAATAAGCTATGGTTTTGAAGGAGTGTGAGCCCAGGCCTGATCATAAGATGGGTCTCATTTTTATTTTCTGTGTACCTCTTACTCAAAATTGATTATCCATATTTATATGATTTGTACTTTTAGGCATTGTAGAACAGTTCAAGTTAACATCTCTTTTCACTATCAAGTAAGTGATATCTTATGATAGATATAAGAAGGTGTGGTATACCTAATGAGTGCCAATAAGACAACTCTCCATCCAAGTCACAATTTGTTACAGTAAACTATACAACTTTACTTTTGAGCCCATAGTGTATTATTTGCTCTACCGGTTGATAAAATTCTGCTTCCTGATGTTTTATTCTTTCCATAGAAAACATATGGCTAGAAACAATATGTGACCTTGAAAAATGTTTATTTGAATATCTAAACTTTTGGAAGTCTTAGATTTGTGGATTTGAAAAGAAACTAAAGAGTTTGATTAAGGGGAGATAACTCAGATAATTTGAAAATGTTTCAGTAAGAATCTTGTATCTAAATTAAATTAAGAAAGCTTTAAAAAAGTATTCCATAGTAAGTAGTTTTAAATCTATTAAACTTATGTTATATATTTAAAGCTATTCAATCTACAATCTTGTTGATGATGATGTTTTCCTTGTGAACATGAATGTGAGTGTATGTCTGGAAAGAGATGAATGTTTGATACAGCAAGTTGTTCTACAAGATGTGTATCTACCAAAGACTTTTTGTAAATGGAGTTCCACTGCAGCAGGTATAAAAACCACATATTGAAATATATATGTTCATGATAAAACTGTTTGATACATTTAAATATACGTAGTTCCTATCTTTTTGAAGGACTGTTGGTTTATGTGAAGTAACAGTTAGTTGTCTGTCTGTCAGCAGCTACACATAAATGAAACTTTCTAGGGAAATTGATAATGATGGTCTATTTTATGGGAAAATAGAAAAAAGTAGGAATTGTCAGAATATTCCCAAATATAAATGATATGCCAAATATACCAAATATATTAAGTCTTAATTTACTACATTTTATGTTACAGGATTTTCTGTGAGCAGGTTTCTTGGTAACAAAGGACTATCTATCAATAACAATCTGAATGACATTGTCATTACTCAGATCATGAACCATTTAAGTATAACCGATAATCTGCAAAGTCCACAATGTGTAGTGGCAGGAACCACCTGGGTGAATGGTAAGAATGAAAATGTTTTAATTTTGGGGTACAGTTAAATATTTTTAAAATAATCAATTATTTTTTATTTATAATTTTTTAGCTGTTTTGAACCTTGCCAGTTTACAACTTATGTACCATAAATGCACATGTTTGAAGACTTTCCCCAATATGGCCTTTGGAAGGTGTTTAAATCATACATTTTTATATTATCAACAAGTACTGCTTATATGTTTGAGAATGACGTCTTATTATTGCAATGTGACCAACTTGCAAAAATTACCTTTTTTAGTGCTTCTGATTTGATGATCCAAAAAAAAAAAACCCAAATACTATAGGAGTCTGAAAATAATCAAAATACAAGAGTTATTAACAGAAATATAATAAACTTAAATAATTTAATTTTGGATGTAACACGTCTTCTGATTGGCTGACGTTATTTCGTTATCAGCCCATAGACATAATTTAGTCATGTGACTGTGACGTCATCAACGTTTTTTCATGGTTTTCTACGGTTTAAAATGGAATTTAGAATTAAATTATAAGAAATGAATGTAATATTTTTTCTGTATTCGAAATAACATAATAATGTGGTGCACACTGTTAAATAACCCGCTACATGCGTTATTCAGTGTGCACCAAATTTTTTATGTTATTTCTTCATAGACAGAAAAAATATTACAGTCATTCCTTAAGTAGATGAACATTAACACCTTTTTTATTTTGCATTTTATGTAATTTGATGATTAAAATTTTTTTGTGTAACTTTGATAAATAAAATAAACAACTTAATATAATAAAAACTATTTTAAGTTTAACGTTCTTTTTCAGAATGTCCCCATGTTGTACAGTTGCCACAATTATCGGGATCAATTTCTTGCAAACTTATGAAGAGTTGTACATCTGTAGATTGCTGCTTTAATGTTGCCTTTCTGAAGAGAAACTTTCATGTTCAGTTGGATATTGATTATTGCAATAGAAACATTATTTTTATAATTGAAAAGCTGAAGTTTGAATATTCATTACTTAATTTTCAGTGGGGTGAGTATTTTTATAGTGAAGTTTTGTTAGGGCTCAGCTGATTAATCAGAAGAAGGGTTGTGGTAATCAACTTGTCTGTCACAAATTGTTTTATCTTAATATCCGTTAAAAACTAGAGTTCAGTAATGAAAGTTGACATAATTATTTACCATTGCTAGAAAGTAACATTATACAAAATAGCAGGTCATTGGTCAAAAACTTATTTCAACTTAGTGACCCCTGTACACATATGTACAAAACTCCTTTCAGCTCTGTAACTTTGATACCCCTTGGAGTTGGGAAAATTAAGTTTGCAATGATTATTGACCACATATAGAAGGTGTGTCACATATTAATAAGAAAACCCTGGTAGTTGAAGTAATTGTCAAAATCTTATTTCAACTTAGTCTTGCCTGTGCATATGTACAAAAAATGTTTCAGTTCTGTAACTAAGAATTCAAAAATCTGTAGGTATGATTAAGCTATGAGATTTAACAATGCATCCTAGTTCTACCAAATTGCTTAAAATATCATTTATATCCTTATCTTATGTTCATCTCAAGTATTTTCTTTTTAAAATTAACTAAATGCATTCTTCTCTAACTAGTAAAATGAAAAAAGAGAAATTTATTTCATAGATTGAGCTTCAAGTTGATGTTAAAATTGATGTCTTAGAAAAAGAAAACTGTAACTTAGAAGATACTGTCTTATAAATATTTCAGATGCATTTTTTTTTTTCAGGTGTAAAAAACAAATTAAAACTAGGATCAGCTTTATACTTAGAGTAAGTACTATTTTCTGAGGATATTTTTATTTCTGTAAATACTGAGCTCAATGAATAAAAAAATGTATTTTTGTGGATTCTTATTACTTTACTCCATAAAATACCTCTTCTTGATTAATTACACCCCACACAATTTTATCTTTGAGGAAACATAAACTCGATATGAAACTCTTTATAGTAGACTTGCATACTAAAAATCAGCTCATGATATGAAGGCATTTAGAAAAAAAGTCTGTATATGAATGTTATTTTCACAAAATGTTGTAAGTCAAAAACCCATAATTTTTGCAAACATCAACAGAGCAGAACCAAATGTATCTGCTACTTATCATATTAGACTCCCATATAAAAAAATGGAGGTGTTTAAAAAGTCAGTATAAATGTTTGTATAGAAATGAAGGAATGACAGATAAGGGTAAAAATGAATTGCCCCGACAACTTTGTTGCTGGGCCATAAGAAAAGAAGAGAGGTGTATGGATTAACTAATTCAAAGGAATACAAAAGTAAACACAAACAACTAAAAGCATATGCAATACAATTCTCCATCACAACTGGGTTAATATCAGGTGCTTTGGAATGGTAAGCATATCCTGCTTTGCATGTAACAACAATCCTATTGCAAAAAAACTCGTCAAATGTCAAGTTAAGTAAGGGTTTAAATTGATGCACTTGCGAAAGTATTTACAGTTTTCTATACTAAGCAAATGTTTTGTTTTGAAAGAAAACTAGTTTTTATAACTGATTTTTTCTTAAATTTCACAGTTACAGTTTGGATAATTCAGGAGATGCAAATGAGTTCAGAGTCAGCCTGAATGTCAGTGTACAGTTTAATCCAGAGGAGACAATGTTCCATTGGATAGTACTCACAAATACATCTCTTCCAAAGATACCATGTGATTTCAACACAGATTTTGACATTCAAGGTAGAAGATGCATTTTATTTATGGTATTTCATAGCATCTTTATTTATTATGGCCACTGGATGTTAGCAAGCATACAGTAATTTATATAGTATGATATAAATCCAAGGCAATTTATTCTCAATTGTTGGATTTAGTTATACACTCACTGTTGCAACCCTCCCTCCATATGGAATACACTTTCCCTGTATATTGTACTGTTTCAAACTAGTTGTATCCCCTGTAAAGCCTTGTTTTCGTTTGTAAGCAAAGCTGTGTTCTAATTAGCACAAAATGTGTTTGCCACATGTGTTCAAACTTATTGGTTACCTTTCCATCATTTTCATTTTTATCCTGAAAAATGTATATGTTTTGACTGATTACACCAATATTTTTTATTAAAACATGTTATATTTACCTGCTCTTATTTTTAGCTCACCTGACCTGAAAGGTCAAGTTAGCTTTTCTCATCACTTGTCGTCCGTCGTCTGTAGTCCGTCGATGTCATCGTTGTAGTCAGTGCTGTCCAAACCAAACTTGACCACAATCTTCATTGGGGTATCTAGTTTAAAAAATGTGTCTGGTGACCCGGCCAACCAACCAAGATGGCCACCATGACTAAAAATAGAACATAGGGGTAAAATGTAGATTTTGGCTTATACCTATGAAACCTAAGCATTTAGAGCAAATCTGACAGGGGATAAATTTGTCTATCTGCCCTCAGATTTTCAAATGAATCGGAAAACCCCTTGTTGGGTTGCTGCCCCTGAATTGGTAATTTAAAGAAAATTTTGCCTATTTTGTGCCCCACCTACGAAAGTAGTAGAGGGGCATTATGTTTTCTGGTCTGTGCATCTGTCCGTCTGTTCGTTTGTCTGTCCGTCCGTTCGTCCCGCTTCAGGTTAAAGTTTTTTGTCAAGGTAGTTTTTGATGAAGTTGAGGTCCTATCAATTTGAAACTTAGTACACATGTTCCTTATGATATGATCTTTCTAATTTTAAAGTCAAATTAGACTTTTGACCCCAATTTTACAGTTCCACTGAACATACAAAATTAAAGTGCGAGTTTCAGGTTAAAGTTTTTGATCAAGATAGTTTATTTTGATGAAGCTGAAGTCCAATCAAATAGAAACTTAGTACACATGTTCCTTATGATATGATCTTTTAATTTCAAAGCCAAATTAGACTTTTGACCCCAATTTCACGGTCCACTGAACACACAAAATATAAGTGCAGTTTCAGGTAAAAGCTTATTGTATGATCTTTCAATGCCAAATTATATATTTTCCCAATTTCACGGTCCATTGAACATGGAAAATGATAATGTGAGTGGGTCATCCATGTACTTTGGACACATTCTTGTTGGTAATTATCTTGAATATAATTAGAGATAGAGATAAACTGCAATGTATTTAAATAATAACATCTAAAAAAAAATCTTTTGATTTCAGGATTTTCCCTACAGACCTGGCTTCAGAAAGTTAATGTCACATCAGAAAAGCATCTGTCAAAAATGGCAATTGTTCAGTTGTTTCAGGAACTTGGTATTGGTAGGCTTATAGATGAAGAATCATGTCAGAGATCTGGTGCAAAGTACAGTCCAGCTTTAAATGGTTGGAAGAATGGTATGTATTGAAAATAATCTTTTGTAGAAAAGCTTTTAATTTATATTGATTAACAGTCTATATGATATAAAAGTTCCTGCTTGGAAACTGTAAGAGTTCACTGGGAAAACTTTGTTCCTTGCAAATATGAAATGAAGACCATCAAAAGTTTTTGTAACCCCAAAATTCATGGAAATTTAAAGAAATTGAAATTCTTGAAAATATGCACACCTTTAGTATATGTGCTAAGACCATGTAAGAAATGTAACTTGAAAACTAAGAGGAGTTAGCTCGATAAATGATGTACCTGGCAACCATAATAATTTTACCCTAAAAAATAGCAAAGTTCAACAGTCGTTTGTGGATTATTTAAAGAAATTCCAAATTATATGCACACATTTGCATATTAGAACAATACTAATGTTCTAATTTTAAAAACTATAGCCAGTATTAACTGGACCAACCATGTTCCAGACTGACATGGGTAAAACAATATACCAAACTTATAAGATAAGTTAATAATAAATTTTGGTGTGGCATCAATTGTGTATTTTAGACACAACCATTTCAAGTTGTACTTCAACATCATTAATTTCGGTTTCCAATACTTGGGTCACTATATTCATGCAGCACACATCATAAAGGTGACCAGTCAAAGATATGGAATCATCATAGTTTTTAATTTGACAAAGGAACAAAAGGTCTACATTTATCTTTTTAAGTGTATACCGGGATGTATATATGTTCCAGACCATATGAGTATTTGGACCGTACGCGTACGGTCCAGACCGTATACGTATACTCGTACGGTCCGACCATACGCGTACGGTCGGACCGTATGAGTATACGCGTATGGTCCAGTACGAGCTGACCATACATGTTATTGGATCGTGTGGGTTAAATCTAAACAAACATTTATCACAATCTTTTTTTGTAGTTTTACAAATTGTTATTATTACAACTAGATGTAGAAAATGAACAAACGAACAATTGAAATTAAATATTTGTTTAACTGTATATCTGAATCCTAATTTGGTACTCTCGCTCAATGTAACACTTGCTACCACAAGTAACGGTATATTTTTACATTTACATGTTTGAAGTTCATGCATGTTCCGGTCTTCGCATTTCATTTTTTTGTAAAGTTGCTAAATATTTCAAAACAATTGTCCTCCCACATTATGTTTACTTCCAATATCTTCAATTACAGTGATCATAATTCAATCAATGTACTGGTCGACATGATAAATACAAGAGATTAACAGATTAAAAATTTTAAATTGTTAAAATGTAAAGTTTTTATTTCATTTACAATTGAGCTTTTTTATATTAATTTGACAGTTAAGTTATGTTGATCTGTTATATGCATTTGAGTAAACTTGACCAACTTCTTAATATTAGTCAGACCGTACGCGTACGGTCCGACCGTATGAGTATTTTGAAAAAGTACACATACGGTCCAGACCGTACGCGTACGGTCCAAATACTCATACGGTCTGGAACATATATATAAGTGGTAAATATCAGCTGTAGACTATTTATGTAGACCTACTTTTCTCTATATTTCAGCTTGCCCATTAGAAGTATCTTTGACACCTCTCCCTAATCCTATATCCTGTATGATTCCATCTCACTGTACAGCAGTGGACTGTTGTATTGATGTAGATTTCCTGGACAGATCATTCAATGTATTCCTGGATGTCAACACATGTACCAATGCCATGACACTAGGAATAGAAAAACTGGAAATAGATCCAATTAGTTTGTTGAACTATACATTTGGTAAGTTTTTCTAAAGTGAAAACAAATACACACAAAAATTTTTGATTTTAGTCTTAAAACATTTTTTATGCCCCATTTATAGGCATTATGTTTTCTGGTCTGCATCCGTTCGTCTGTTCGCTAGTTCATTCGTCCTGCTTCAGGTTAAAGTTTTCGGTTGAGGTAGTTTTTGATGAAATTGTAGTCCAATCAATTTGAAACTTAGTATACATGTTCCTTATGATATGATCTTCATTCGAAAGCCAAATTAGAGTTCTGACCTCAATTTCACGGTCCACTCAACATCAAAAATGATAGTGCGATTGGGGCATCCATGTATTATGGACCCATTTTTGTTTGGGAATAACTTAAAGCAAGTATTCCATTGAGGGAGAAAGTTTGAGTGGACAACCATTTAAGATATTGTGAGGGTCAAAACCAAATGTTCCTATATGCTCCTTATCCATTCAGCCAATACCATCTGTGAATTACGGTACCAAAATTTTTAGTACAATTGTATTATTCATATGTGAAAACTTTGTCACACCGTTTGTAAAGAGTTTTCCAAAGGAAAATTCTGGTTGTCAAAATGGTATCATAAATGGTGTGACAAAGTTTTAAACCTGAAAGCATCTTCAAAACAGAAAACCCTGTGCAGTCAATTTGAAATCTCATTCATTTTTTAAAATTTTTGTGCAACAGTTTCTAAAATGAAATTGATGACATCGTACAATTAGAAACTAATATTCAATGCCAATTAAAAGAATATAAGCAGGTAGATAATGTTTTAGTTTCCACTAAGGATCTATTATTTTTAAGTAAATTCCATGTAAATTTTCTTTTTCATTCAACCACAGTAATAAAGAATTTAGTTGTACTATTTTAAAATTTTTATTTATATTAATCAGGTAAAACAGAGCATTTCAACTTGAAAGGAGTGTTAAGAATAACGTATGTATTGTTATAAAGATATCTTATTGACAAAAATTAAATAAAGAACTGAAACAGTGTAATATAATCCTTGGATATCTTTCTTTAAAAAGTGGATGACCAGTATATGGCAATTTTGAAAACTTGCCAGACTGGTTCAGTATTTTAATAATTGCATTCAGAATGTACTATGTGTAGAGTTTTAATTTCATGATATTGTCTTACATTTATTATTTCTATTATTTTTTGTGGCAAAGAAAAGTTACTTGTCACTAGCTTGACAGCCATATTTTAAAAGCATTTAAGTAGTCAAAAAATTATTCATTGAACATGCTAAATCATATACAGTTTCTGTTGTTGCTTCAAGATTAATACAGAAGTCTAATTAAATATTTTAGATACAGGATTGATGATCTACAAGAGGGGAGGAAACTTGTTTTCAACATGAATCTCAGTGTATGCTTAGAGTGGTCTAGTTCCTGTTTATATGATATTACTGTGTTCCAGGATACTGTTGTTCCTAAACCTCTCTGTGACTGGGAAGCAGATTCATACTTCACAAAAAGTAAATTATTTTGATACTTAAAGTATGGTATTCTTTAAAGCATCTGTTATATGAGGTAAAATTTATTTGGTAACATAAAAAATAAATTTAATGATGGTTCTTTATTGTCAAAATTGGATTTTACCAGTAATAACATATAAATGTTGAAGAAAAATCTATGGGTTGGTTTTGGAGACATAGAACTCAAAGATGATTTTGAAGACTGTTTTCGTTGATTTTACCTTTCTATTTTCAAAAGATTGTTCTAATGACATACTTGTATGATTGTAAAAAACTGTGACAATACCCATCTAATGTTCCTTGTGATATTTATTTTCTGCATTATTGACTTATATCCCATATCTATATGTGTACTGATGTTGCTATGTTTTGTTTCTTTTTGATTAGCCAGAAAATTCATTTATATTATAACAGATTTCTCTTTGGGGAAATTTCTTGCTGAAGAAGGACTAAATGCATATGAAATCTTGCCTATAGGCATTGTTGAGAAAATGATGGGACTGTTAGGAGTAACATCTTATCTTAACAGTGATTCTTGTGTCCTGGAATATGAAAGTGACAAAGATGGATGGATTAAAGGTACTTACCATTTATTTTTCAATATATGTTCTTGAACAAACATGCGGGCAAAGTGTTGACTACATTACTAGTTTTATCATTTTGATATACATTTTTATCATGAAATGATTTTGTTACATTTTCTCTTTTACTGATGAACAGAATGAGTTTATATGTTATCATCAGCTTGAAAGTGATAGGTTGTACCATGATGTGCTATTTCAAGTATGTCAAACACCAACTGTCTATTAGAGATTTACGGAAAGTCTCGGATCCGACTGTTGACTCTGATTCTGACAGCCAAAACCACAGGGGTCGTCTCAAAAAAGATTTTCAAAAAAGATTTACAAAAAAGATAAACATATCCTGCTTTCTGGTGTAAACATTTTCCTGGTTCACAGATGCAAAAATAAATGGAACATCAAGGTTATGGAGTGATCTTTAGGATAGATATCGGTGTGTGTGGTATTTTGGTTTTTTTTTGTTGGTTTTTTTTTTCGGGGGGGGGGGGGGGGGTGTCTACCAAGTTTTGTTCTAGACATCAGATGTGGATAAATATTATTAAAATAACAGAAATATTTGGCAAAATTTTGATCACCCCCCCCCCCCTTTTTTGTTTTGAAGAGGACGTAGCATGGTCCGCCATGAGTCACAATATTGTGTTACGGATGGTTGACATGTTTTACTGCGCAGCGGACAGTTACCTTTTTAAATGTAAAGCTAAAAATCGTTGTGTTTTTCAGTCGCAAAAGATGACGGAATAAACTACAGATGCCATGTGATCAGGACTATAACTCACAAATACCTATGAGCCAAGAAACAGTGAATAAGATTTGTGAATGTTCAAACTATATATATATATATATATATATATATGAATTAAAAAATGAAGGAAATAAATTTTATTTGTTTTCTTAATCTACAATCAATCGGAATCGTTTTCAATAGAACTAACTCCGATAACTTTCGTTATTTTCAGAATTTTTTTGGTAATAAATCGGTTATATGCCATCTGGTTTTCGCGGATGATGTCCATCAACGGTCGCTTTTTGGCCTTTCACTTGTGTTTGTCTGGTGTTTGTAGTGGAAGCTTTTTTAGCGGCATTGTCGGTGTCGTTTTTTTTTGGTTAACTTTTTTGGTTTCCATATCTTTTATTTTCTTAAATTCTTCTCTAAAAATAAATAAAAAAACATTCTGTTTCATTTTGTCAAACTTGTACATGTAAAACGAGGCGAGCGTTTGTGCTCAATGTATTAAATATACTTTCTCTGCATAAATCCCCACTTGCATCACCATGTCCCTACCTATTTTTGTTCCCTTCCCATACAGTTATGTAATGGTTTTCATACCCATTTTGAATTTCACTGTGTCCTCATTCCCCGCCACCCCTTGAAAATCAATGTCACAATACCGGATTAGAGTTAAATTGTATTATTTCTCCCTTTTTAATGGCTCTATGTCCATGTTTCGGTAGCGAACTGTAAAAATATGGTAAACAGAGTTTGTTTTGCATGTCTTTTTACTTAAGTCACTGTATATGCTTCCTGTTTTCATAATTTTAAGGGAAGGGGGGGGGGGGGATTTATTTAAATATTTAATTCTTACCGAATCAATTCATTAGCAATTTTTTCTTGCTTAGTGGTAGAAATTCTGCTTTTGAGGTTGCCTGCTCATATAGACGGTTTGCGTCGTCGGGAAGTGAATCCATCTTTGTCTTTATATGATCGATGATTTTGTCCCACGAACAGGGGTGAAGTTGGTAGGCTTTTAACAGAAGGACAACTTCTTGGTCCGACAAAAAAACACTTTTTTCTTCCTCATAAGAATAGTTGGTTCTGAAATAAAAATTTTACTTTATTTATTTATCATTTCATTAAAAGTACACGAGTTTAAAAGTCGTGTACACAAGTTTATAAGTCGTGCGCATGAGTTTCAAAGTCGCGCAACATTTCTGTAAA
Organism: Mytilus galloprovincialis; assembly: GCA_037788925.1. Lineage (NCBI taxonomy): Eukaryota > Metazoa > Mollusca > Bivalvia > Mytilida > Mytilidae > Mytilus > Mytilus galloprovincialis. Next base: position 42,335,150 of record CM075342.1, on the reverse strand, counting down.
GCCATGCGCACCAGTTTTAAGTCGTGCGCACGAGTTTAAAAATGTAGTCCTCACTAGTTTAAATGTCATGCGCACGAGTTTATAATTCATGCGCTCAAGTTTGAATCTAATGCGCTAGAGTTTGAAGGGTTGTGTGCAAGAATGAACAATTCGTGCGCACCAGTTTTCAAAAGCCGTGCGCACCATTGTTTTTGGATTAATTCGTGCGAATCAGTTTTAAAATGTAGTGCTCTTTAGTTTAAATCTTTTGCGCTGGAGTTTAAAAGGTCGTGTGCACTTGTGAACAGTCACACGCACGGGTTTAAAGACCGTGCGCATCAGATTGAACCTCCGGCAAACGAACATATTTATATTTACATTGCATTTATGGGGCTCCGTACTTTCGTGACCTTATATGCAGATATACTTGATGAAACTATACGACAGTGCAAAGATATCCACAAAGCAAGAATAAAATTTTATGGTAAACTTATCTTTGATATAAAATCCATTCTGTCATCTAAATCTTTTCTTTAAAAAGCTTTACACGAATGTCAATATTTTTAAACAATGTTTAGATAAAATAATTGTGGCAAAGATATATAATATGTTTTCTTTATTAAAATTACAAAAAAAAATACTTCTTACAAGAAACACGGTCTTCCATGTTCACAATTTATGCCGGTAACACGTGGAACTAAAGTTAACTTTCGTTGAACGAAAAAAGGTGCGCTCGATTGTCATTCCCGATCTCTGAAAACCATAAAAAAAAAATGCTCGCATATACAATATATTTATTTTTCAAATATAAATTTACGGAAAAAATGGGCAGAGGCGGATTTAGAAGGGGACTAGTTATCAAAAAATAAAAAAAACTGATCTGGCCCCCTTCAGGAACAAACAAATGTAGCCGGCCCCCTTTTTGAAATTCTGGATCCGCCTGGGGGATAAGAGAGCGTTCCATAATTTTGTTTAAAATGACAAATTTGCTTGTATGCTTACATATTCGAAGGTTCATTTCTATAAATCTGTCGTAGATAACAATGGATCCTGCTAGAAGACAAATGTTTCTCGAGATTTATCCAGTTTTAAATCTTAACCCTCCTGATTCCGAGTTTGTACAACAACTACTTCAGATCATTCTTTCAATTATTCGACCTCCCCCTGACCCTTTAATGGATCTTCGTTGTAGAATTAGGGGTGATGCAACAGAAGAATGGAGTGGAAATGATGTATTTACTCAATTTTCTGAGCACAGATATTCTTTTTATCTTGCAACCGGTGAAACCCCTGAAACAATGTTAGATGTTCTGCAGCTTGTCAAGGATTTATTTACACAATTTACTGGTACACCCCACAAACTATCACAGAAGAATCGGGTCATGTTGTACATTATGTGGCTTCGGTCGTATCCATCATACCATGTTCTTGCGTTGATTTTTAATGTAAGTGTTGCCACAGTTCAAGCAGAAATTAATGCATGCATGCCAATATTTCAAAGAGCCTTGGAATCGTTCGTGCAGTGGCCGGCTTTGAACGAATGGAGAGGAAAACGAGGCATTTGGCCTAAACTCCCTGCTGCCGTAGGTTCAATCGACGGCACTTCTGTAGAAATATACAGGCAACAAATTGAGCCGCACGAACTATATTATTCCGGTCATCGTAACTACCACGCCATACATACTCAAGTGATAGTTGACAACGAGGGAAGCATTTGCTATGTTGAAAGCGGATTTTTAGGCCATCAAAATGATGCGCAGCAGTATAGAATGATGAGACAAATTGGAGCCAATGCACCGCTAAATTTTCCAGAAGAATGTGTGCTGTTGGGAGATAAAATCTATCATAAACGGCATCCCGTAATTACGCCATTTACGCAACAACAAATTACTAGAAAACCAGATCTTCAGAAACGCAAAAGTAGAAAATTTAACAGAGTTATTGCAGAATAAAGAATTCTTGTTGAACATGCCATGGGTGACCTTAAAATTATAAAGTGATGGGTACTTTGTGGAGGCACCTAAGACAAAAAACTCAGACTGATTGTGGAGACTTGTTCAGGATTTGTTAACAGAAGACAAACCTTATATGAGTAATTAAATCTTTGTGTAAAATCTTGTTAAATTGTTACTTGCAAATTTTTCTTGAAAAACTAATTATTTATGTGTTTTTTTTTCTATTTTGAGATGACCCCCTTCATTTTACCTGTCAGAGTCGGTGTCAACAGTCGGATCCGAGACTTTCCGTAAATCTCTATTAGCTGATTCTTAAAATTGAAGATGTTACTGTTTTACTTTGATATTTGATCCAAATTATTGATTCGTCACCTGCTTAGAAAATATTGAATTTTCACAAGTCCACAAAGGACAACCGCAAATCGTATTACTGTGTAACATTTAATATATTATAATCAACAACATAAATCCATAACACTATCCCACCCAGATCCTCCCTTATTATGCTGTATATATGTCAGTTGTACCAATAACCAGTATGCTATATCTTTGGTGCCCTGATCGAATACTGAAGAGTTACAGTGCAGATAAAGGCACCTGATTTACACTTAACAGAGTTTAGTTCAGGGACCAAGAAATGCCAACTGGTTATAGTACATATGAAGGAATAAAGTAAACAGACACAGGTTTGGGAGAAAAAATCACAGTTTAATATTTTCTTTGCATATCAATATAGCAATAAACATATTTACAAAGAAAGCAAAATCAAGTTGAAAAAACTGTGGTACTCCAAAATAATCCAAACCATATATTCCGCCGAGAATTTTATGCACAAATGAACACAAATGTAAACACAGTCACACGACAAACATGGCAAGTTTAATAGTCAATCCCGTCTCATTGACCAGTTGATATCCTCATATATGTAACATACGCACATCTTTGAAGGTATCGAAAGAATAAGAAGTCATGATGCCTAGTCCAGTAGTATACGAATCATAGATTTTCGTCGGACTGTTTCTAATACACGTACCGCGCACATGTACATATTCTTGTAAATCATTTGTTCTAAACAATAGCAGAATTTTGTGTCTGTATCCAATACGAAATTAATTAATCCATTGTATAATGTAAATATACGATCATAATAAAAAAATATTTTCCCAGAAAAATAATAATGGCTGCTGCAAGCAAGAGTTGCTTCAGGAATAGTTGAGCCTGTGTGCATAAAACAAAAGCCCTACTAATTTAGCGCTGATTGGTTAATTCAAAATTAGCTATGAATCTCATTGGTTAATTAGTATGATCTCGAAAAACAATGAGTAAACGAGAAGCAGATGTGGCAGTGACTGGGAAACCCCATTGCTGATTGGTTAAAAAAACCTAGACATGCAAGTGCATCCAAGTAACTACTGACCAGCATTCCAAAACGTATTAAGTATTAATACTCTATATAAATAGAATAGTTCCAATAATTCTAGGAACATGAAACATCACAGATATGTTGGATAGTTATCAGTGTACTCAGGTTTCTTTATTTATTATAAATTGTCTTTGTGTGTTCCATTTGTTATGATTTATGATATTGTTTTAAAACAAATGTCTAATGTTTTCTTTCTTATTTTTAAAAATGAAAAAGTAAATATAATTAAATTTTATTAAATTTGCAGGTTGTTTTGAGGATGTTGTATTACCAGTCTTACCTGCAGATGCCAGATGCAAAATTCTCCCATCTTGTTTAGGCGTTGATTGTTGTTTAGACGTAGACTTCTTGCAGCACAAATTCAAAGCTTCATTTGAACTTGACACATGCAGGCATCAGTTGCATTTACAGATTGAAAGATATCATAAAACGTTGAATTTGACAGATTATAAATATGGTATATATAAACAACCATTTTAGATTTTTCCTGAAGGTGCAAAAATTTTACTCAAGTTTGCATTGATTGTATAACGACTGCAATAATAAATGCCATATTAATTTCTGAACTTACTGAATTCAGTTATAGTTTTAAGCATATGTATATTGACTTAATAAAACAAAAAAACGTAAAAAAAATTAAGACATGCATTTTGAACATTAATACTAGGAGTGCCAGTCATTTAGATGTGATCAACTCCATCTCCATCACCCTCCCACCTGGACAATACAGTGTATTGGGCATGAAGGATGAAATCTTTCAAAACCATTATAATGTTAAAATGTAATAGTCGTATTGAATAGACATTTTACATGTCTGGCTAGATTCAATACAGTTACTAAATATGCTAGGATCTTTGGTTAGTACCATGACTTTTGATGTGTATTTTTGTTGAGCCTGCGACTTTTTTTAGCTCACGTGGCCTGAAGGGCCAAAGTAAGCTTATGCCATCACTTGGCGTCCGTCGTCGTTCGTCGTCTGTCGTCGTAAACTATTTCAAGAATCTTCTCATCTGAAACTACTAGGCCAAATACTTCCAAACTTTAACTGAATGTTCCTTAATGTATCTAGTTTATAAATTGTATCTGAAGTTTTGATCTATCAACCAACATGGTCGCCATTGCTAAAAATAGAACATAGGGGTCAAATGCAGTTTTTGGCTTATAACTCAAAAACCGAAGCATTTAGAGCAAATCTGACATTGGGGTAAAATTAATTATCAGGTCAAGATCTATCTGCCCTGAAATTTTCAGATGAATCGGACAACCCGTTGTTGGGTTGCTGCCCCTGAATTGGAAATTTTAAGGAAATTTTGCTGTTTTTGGTTATTATCATGAATATTATTATAGGTAAAGATAAACTGTAAACAGCAAAAATGTTCAGCAAAGTAAGAGCTAAAAATAAGTCAACATGACTGAAATGGTCAGTTGACCCTTTAGGAGTTATTGCCCTTTATAGTCAATTATTAACCATTTATCATAAATCTTAGTTATCTTTTACAAAAATCTTCTCCTCTGAAACTACTGGGCCAAATTAAACTAAACTTGGCCACAACCATCATTGGGGTATCTAGTTTGAAAATTGTGTCCGTGACCTGGCCAACCAACCAAAATGGCCGCCATGGCTAAAAATAGAACATAGGGGTAAAATGCAGTTTTTGGCTTATAACTCAAAAACCAAAGCATTTAGAGCAATCTGACATTTGGTTAAATTGTTTATCAGGTCAAGATCTATCTGCCCTGAAATTTTCAGATGAATTGGACAACCCATTGTTGGGTTGCTGCCCCTGAATTGCTAATTTTAAGGAAATTTTGCTGTTTTTGGTTATTATCTTGAATATTATTATAGATAGAGATAAACAGCTGTAAACAGCAATAATGTTCAGCAAAGTTAGATTTACAAATAAGTCACATGACCGAAATGGTCAGTTGACCCCTTTATGAGTTATGGCCCTTTATAGTCAATTTTTAACCATTTTTCGTAAATCTTAGTAATCTTTTACAAAAATCTTCTCCTCTGAAACTACTGGGCCAAATTAATCCAAACTTGGCCACAATCATCTTTTGGGTATCTAGTTTAAAAAATGTGTCGGGTGACCCGGCCATCCAAACAAGATGGCTGCCACGGCTAAAAGTAGAACATGGGGGTAAAATGTCAAAAACCAAAGCATTAAGATCAAATCTGACTGGTTGAATTGTTTATCAGGTCAAAATCTATCTGCCCTGAAATATTCAGATGGATCAAACGACACGTTGCTAGGTTGCTGCCCCTGAATTGGTAATTTTAAGGAAATTTTGCAGTATTTAGCTCACCTTTCCTAAAAGGAAATGTGAGCTTTTCTCATCACTTGGTGTCCGTCGTCTGTCGTCGTTAACAATTTTTCAAACATCTTCTCCTCTGAAACTACTGAATGGATTTGGATGAAACTTAGCATGATTGTTCCTTAGATTATCCTGCAAATAAATCTTTATAAAGCAAATCTGACAGGGGTAAAAATGTTCATTAGGTCAAGATCTATCAGCCCTGAAATTTTCAGATGAATCAAACAACCCATTGTTGGGTTGCTGCCACTTAATTGGTAATTTTAAGGAAATTTTTCAGTTTTTGGTCATTATCTTGAATATTATTATAGATAAAGATAAACTGTAAACAGCAAAAATGATCAGCAAAGTAAGATCTACAAATAAGTTAATATGACCAAAATTGTCAATTGACCCCTTAAGGGGTTATTGTCCTTTAATGACAATTTTTCACAATTTGTTCATCATATTTGCTAACTTTAAAAAATCTTCTCCTCTAAAACTACTCAACCAAATTCAACCAAACTTCATTTGAATGATCAGTAGGGTGTATAAAATAAAGTTCGTGTTTTATTTTCTATTTCGTCAAAAAACATGGCCGAAGGCATTGTTTACCAGGTGAGCGATTCAGGCTCTTGAGAGCCTCTTGTTTGTAAAAGTGAGACATAGCTATCCTACATTCCCTTGTAGTCATCATTATCAACGAAAGCGTTCCCAACTATTCACTCTGTAGTTAAAGTTTTTGAAATTGAAATAACTTTCTTAAAATATCCTGGATTTTAACCAAATTTGGACAGAAGCTTGTTTATGATCTTAAAATAGTATCCATAAGTCAAATTTGAAAAAAAAAATCCTGATTATCTGTATTTTATTTATAAATGGACTTAGTTTTTCTGCCAGTTAACTTTACATTCATCTGTTGTTGAAAAAAATTATTAACTTTCTTAAACTCTTCTTGATTTGGACAAAAGCTTGTTAATGATCAAAAGCTAATATCAAGATGGAATTTTGAAAATTTTCCTGTTTTTCTGTATATTACTTATTTATAAATGAACTTAGTTTTTCATCTAGTTAACATTACATACAGTCTGCAGTCAAATTTCTCAAAATATTTATTTGATTCATAAAGTAGATAAGACACATTTTTTTTCATAGCTTTGGACCCTGGCTAAACCTTTTTTTCAAAATTAATTCTATGTATATACTGTCAAGAATTGAGCCATGATCTCAGGTTTCTTATGTTAAATCTTGGATGGTTTATGACAATTTGTGTGTTTCTGTTCTTACTCAAATGTGTAATTAGGACACAGTCTCCCTCTGCAACCAAATCGATCTAAACTTATTAACACCCATTTACAGAAAAGGCAGTAACTTTTTATTTGTAATCATCATTTTTCATCACTCACCTACTGATATTCCTTGATTAAATCAAATATTGTGTACTCTCTCAAGATCTTGCATAAAATGTACTGCTGTAGGTAAATGCTATATTAATTCTGTAAATCTGTCACAACATTCATCTTGTCTTTCACTAAATTTTTTCTCTTTTCAGGATCCTTACAGAAACTAAGTTTCATGAATGTCATACTAATTGAGTAAGTTTTTGTATGAAGAATAACTAAAAGCTCTGACTTATAATTAATTTCCCTAGAGTTATGCTTTAATGTCTTTTCCTTCAACTCATTATTGTGAAGGAAATCAAACTTTTTCCTAAAATCAGTTGGAGTCTTCCTATCCATTTTAATTGATGGAAATACATACTGAAAAAAGACCCCCCCCCCCCCCATCAGTCTGTCTGTCTGTTATATGGACCAAATTTTCAGAATCTAAATGCACAGTGGTTACACCTAATAAAGGAATGTTCCTTTGTTTGTAAAGTTTGGACAAAAAAGATTGGGAAGTTCTTTTCTCAGATACTTTATAAATCAGTAGGATAAATATATTCAGAGTATGGAATGACTGTAAGGTTTACATATCTCTGTCAGGGTTCATCTTGACCTTGACATAATTGTAACTGTTCATTGGTGAATGCTAGGTTTTCATGGTAAGGTCTGTTTCTTGGGTACTATAAGCAATTGGTCAACTATATTTGGTGTATAAAATAATTGTATAAAGTTTTTGTTTGTCTGGCAGGCCTGTAAATCATTTTCATGGTTCTATCAATCATCACTGTTTCATTTTCATGGTTAAGTCTGTTTCTCAGATACTATAAGCAAATCTCTATTTGATGGAGCTTCAATGGCTGAGTGATCCATATGGTAAATAGTTATCAAGGGTACCAGGCTTATAATTTGATAGGCCAGACACCTTTTTCATCTACCTAAGACCTAAGCCAAACAAGTATAAAGTTGTTGAGCATTGAGAACCCAAAATTCCAAAAAGTTGTGACATAATTATTTCAAATAATTTATACTTTTGCAAACAGTAAATTTATAAAAATTACCATATAATTGATATTCATCTTAACATTGAAGTGCTGTCTACTGGGCATGCGAAATCCCTTGGGGACAAAAAGGTGTAAATATTGCTATATCACTAGCCTATCAACACTGAGGTAGTGAGTTCGATATGGCATGTGGCAAGTGCATTTGACACCAATCTGAATTAACTAGGATTGTCAGTTTTCCCACCAAAGGTTGCTGGTTCTCTCCAGGCACTCCAGCTTCCTTCATCAATAAAATCTGACTGTCACGATATAGCTCAATCGTTTAACCAATCAATTGTATTATGTCTTTCTGACATTAACCTCATTTACATAAATTAATGGTAATGTTAACTCTATAAAATATTTGTAGAGTAAACTTTTTATTTAAGACTTCCAACATAACTTCAATCATGATCAGTAAACCAGGTTAGTAAATTCTGTTTTGCTCACTGTTGCTTTTTCTTTTAAGGTATATGGTAGAAGATCTTGTCTCTGAGAAAAAATTCCAGATCAATTTGAACATTAGTCTCTGTTTTGAAACTTTCAAAGACTGTTTGACAACTATTCAAGTTTTAAAGGATACCAAATTACCAAAAGTGTATTGTGACTGGGGAACTGGTTATCCACAAGGTAATATATCGATGTTGCATTTGCTCTTAATGGTAAACATTCTACCATTTACAATTAAATATATGATAATATGAAATAATTCCAAACGTTTCATAATGAAATAAATTTTTATTATTTAATTAAAGTTTAAGCTGCAATTAAGCATTGAATGCTTCTTTTTGTACCTTCATTGGGGTGTAAAAGTGTTGACAGAAGTAAATTTTGTATGAAGCGCAGAAGCACTTCATTCTTAAAATGTGTGCAGGGTCAACACTTTTACAACCCTATGAAGTTACAAAAAGAAGCATTCTATACTTATAATAACATTTTTTAGCTAGGATCATGAAAACACGACTTTTATCAAGTTTTTATTAAATTCACCTGTGCACTTTATAATTATTGTGGGACCTCATGTCATCTAATGAATGATAAATTTTATTGTGTAATGCAATTGATTAAGAAATAACGTGAGATGTGCAGTTAGCCAATCAGAATAACGTATTATAATGAAACATACATCTAATGTAATTATTACATTGTAAAAGGTTATGGCCCTGCATTTTAAATTCATACTAAAATATCAAAAAGGCTATAATTTGGAGCTAAATTTTCAAAAGCTGTACTTCTAATTTAAACAAATCTCTCGATAAGATGATATTTAAGTCTTCAAAATCATGATTTTTTTTTATATTTTGTACCTAAAGTCTTGTAAAAATCAATGGCCACATCCTGCTATACAAAATGTTCTGTAACCAAAGATCCTAATGATGATACTGAATGCAAAAAACCTTTCGGGATCAGAGGGTTGCCGAAGTAAATTGTGCTCAAAATGATTTAAAATCATGGAAATTTCTTACCAAAGCTAAGTTACTAATAATGAAGAGTTAAGGGGTAATTTCTTTGTTATTTAATTAGTATGTGATGTGCCTTAAAGAAGTTATTTTGTATTAATTGTAATATCAAAAGTATTTCTATATGAAATTTGCAGTATTTTGGCCTGATTAATGAACATCAAACTCTAAGTCAATTATAACCCTTTATAAACTAAATTCTTTTTATTTTGCTTATTGTTATTCATAACCTTTTGAAAAATAATACATGTCAAGAAATCATTGGATACATAATGATGGAACATGTCTCAATCCTTTAATTGTTTTTTTGTAGATTTTTCACTGACATCATTATTAAAGCAAACTCCAGAGACAGTAACAGACGTGTTACCAGCAGTAGTCATTGAAAACATCTTGACCAAACTTGGAATTACAGAATTTTTGCTTTCACCATCTTGCTCTAGATCCACTTTCCCATTTTCTAAACACAATTCCTTGACAAACAGTGAGTAAAATTTTCTTGTCTTCAAATTCATTTGTCAATTATATATCTGTTCTCAATAGTCTCTAGTTTCAGTGTGCTGTTGAAAATTCCCCAATTTTGTCACAAAATATCAACCAAGTGGAGTTTTTTTTTAGAATACTATCATTATTCTTGCCTGAGTAGTAAAGCAGATATCAACAAAATATAAATTGTTTCATACATTTTAATGTACCAGAAATAGTACTGTGGATTCATTAATATTCTATTGTTACCAATTTTTTATGGTTTTTGTTGGTACAGAGGAAATACAGATTACCTATAGATACATGTATATCCATGAAATTAAATATTCACGAAAATGCAAGTTTTTCTTAGATTCACATGAAGAGTCATGCTTACTTCCATCATGATGATTTTTTATTAAAATATTTGTTTTAGATTGTTCTAAGTTAGTTGACTTGCCAGTTTTACCATCAGATGTATCTTGTTATATACCTGACTCCTGCATGGAAGTACAGTGTTGTGTTGATGTTACCCTTATTAATAAAACCATCAGTGTAAACATTTCACTAGATCCATGTGTGTATGAAATGAAAATTGCAATAGAGGATTTGCACGTCAAGAAATCCCTTTTGACATATGTATGGGGAGAAGAGGAGACATTTTCTTTACAAGGAGGAATCAAACTAAAGTTAGTTCAATTATATGTTCTTTTAAGTTCATATGTTTAGAATAATCTAATTACTGGCAAAAAGTTATTAATGTTAAATTTTATTTATTTTTCATATATTTATATTATTTTGTTTTATCTAGACTAAACATATTCAGTTATTGCCAACTTAGCTAGCAATGTTCAGTACTATGAAGTACCATTTTATAACTATATTATACATGTAGTAAGGATGTCTTTGTATTTAGAGTAAAATGTTGATATCAATAGTCAGTAAAGAAAGCAAGACTTTTCAATGTGTGCACTCTTGTTTGTAAATAGTTATTCTATAATGGTACAATTTCCTTGAAGGTACACAATTTTTGATCTAGCAGAGGACAGTATGTACATGGTTGACTTGAAGTTTCAGCTGTGTCTGGAATATTCACACCCAAATGACTGTATTCTGAATATCAACATCCTGAATAAACAGAAATTTCCGAAGAATTTGTGCAACTGGGATGAAGGATTTTACATTTCAGGTGTGGACTTAATGAGTTATTTACTTTTAAGTTTCAAATTAGTATAATTTGTATATTTATTAATGATAACAGAACTTTTTTTTTGTGTTTTGGAGTTCAACTGCTGAAAAATATAGCATAATGGTTATCTATCTAGTTGTAATAATACAATGTTATAAACAAAGATGCATTTAATATTATGTGGAATTGCTTTTTATTATTTGATCAATACACTAAAGCTGATGGACCAGTGTGATCTTTTGTCATCACTTGTTGAAACGTTTCACAAAAATGTTAAAAAGCTGCTATTGAAAAGAAAACAAGAATAATGTTCATTCAGGTGGTAGGGAGATGCAACAATTTGACTAACTCTTCAGTCGTCACATATCTGGAAACTATTATGATTGTTTTTAAAATGTATGAAATACTTGTTTAAGGAAAAACACAGCAACTTATCTGGTAAGGTTTAATTTTTTGTCTTTCTAAGAGAAAAAATGATACTCTAGATAATATACTGCTTTTATTTTAGGATTCTCCTTGAATAAATGGCTATCTGAAAACACATATGTAAGCAACACAACACTAGATGCATTTGTGGTAGCACAATTAATGGAAGAAATGAATCTGAGGCCATATCTAAAGGACCCACAATGTAACAGAGCATCATATTTTAACATCACACAAAATGGATGGAATATCAGTAATGGTATGTTAAAAGATACATTTATATTAAGAGTAAAAATACTCTGCCAGTTTTTACCCAATGAGCTTTTGTCATGACTTTGCATTCTTTTTATTTTGACTTTCATTATTTCAAACCACTAGTTCATTGCTCCGTGGCATTCAAAGTCATTTTGCTTTATGCTCTAATAAAGTAACAGTTATTTTGTGTCAAATTAATACATAAGCTTGTGTAGAAAATATTGACATATCCTTTAGTTGCATATACAGACACAATCATTTCCAGATTGAGGAAGTACAAAGCCAGGTACTTCTGATCTGAGAGTCAAGCAACATGTGCCGTTTTAAGTTTAATTCAATTTCATAGATCTTTTTATTATTCAAAATAGATATTCACAAGGGTTCAGCAGTGATCCCAGATCCCTTATTTTAATTATTGAGCATGATGAGTAATTTAGCGAAGGGTGGAATTGAAGTTTGTACGAGTACAATTGGCAGTGAATTTCAAATAAGGTTGATTTGTGTCTTGCAAGTCCCTTCTTCATCACTGAATATACAGAGCCAGTCAAAACGTTTTAAGTAAAATATGGATATGAATTGTTGGAAATGAATTTCAAAAAAAAATTAAATATTTTGGAACAAACAGCAACTGTGCATTTTACTCATTCTTCTTATGCTTTTTCTGACTTTATAAAGATTACTTGCATTTTAGGATGTGAAGCAGCAATCATGGATTTGCCAACACTTCAGTCAGGTCTTTCTTGTCGTGTCTCAAACAGTTGTATGGGAGTTGATTGCTGCGTGGATGTACAGAAACTTGGACTCTCTCTGAATTTCTATTTGAACTTGGATATATGCAATAACAAATTCACAGTTGGAGTTGAAAACCTGAACACAACAATATCAATATTGAAAATTGAATTTGGAACAATTCAGATTTTTTCTTTTTTGGGACTCCTTAAAATAAGGTAAGTGATTTCAGTTAAAGATTATTTAAAAGATGCATATAAGTATGCTTGTATTGTCAGTTGTAAGAATAAGGAGATGTGGTATGATTGCTGTGAGACAACTATGCACAAAAGTTCGAAAAAGGCGGAAATAGTGCAATTATAGCCAAGCATACATACAGTCTTCAGCAATGAGAAAATCCATACCATATAGTCGGCTTTAAAAGGCCTATACAGAAAAAATATGAAACAATTCAATTGAGAAAAATGACAGCCCAATTTATAACCAATCAATTTTTGAAAAACAAATATTACAGACATGAATAAATGACAACCACAGAACTACAGGTTCATAGAATATAGGTATAGATTTCTTTTTATGGCAAATGGATATATAGGGGCTTGGGGCAATGCAATAAAGATCTAAAACTTTTAAAGTTCATGTGGCCCAAAGGGTCAACTTACAGTCTTGAACACTAGACAATTGTCAGCACAAACATTTAAGTCTATATTTCAGTCTAAAGAGTGTGAATAATTTTCATAAAGATTTTTAAAGATCTGCAAGCAACACTAAATTTTCTAGAGTACAAAACATGTACTATTTATGAATCATATACAATAATTGTATATTCATATAGCTAGTAATTTTATGAACAACAAGAATTTGTTTTGTTATTGAATTGACCATATTTAAATGATTTTGTGGCATTACTTATTTCTCAGCTGTATTGTAATATTAAAACTTTATTTCTTGTTATTTTAGTTACCAGATTTATGATTTCCCAAGTGAAAGTGTATTTGTTGTTAATGTCAACATGAGTTTATGTTTAGAGTCATCTGGATGTATCTTTCAACAAACGGTACTCAGGGATACAAAACTACCAAAACCACTTTGTTACTATAATGAGGGCTTTCCTATCAAAGGTGATTTATAATAGAGAAAAAAAAGGATATGGGGTATTAACCCATGACACAAAATCAGTACATGCACAGCCAAAAAGATACACAAAATACAAACAAACAGTGCTTTTATTGCTGTTGTCCATCTCAAAGTCATAGTCAGGCTTTAAACATGGAGCGAAACACTTTCACCTCACTGCAAGTTTGAGACAGCCCCTAGGATTGGCATATGAGGAATTCTTTGGAAAAATAATTTAAGTAGACTTTAAAATATGTAACTCCACCAAATTGGGCCGCGGATAGAGAAAAAAAGAAGATATTGAAAGGAAGTACATATTCAAACACAGTAGTTCCTACGCATATGTGCACATGTTAATATCAAACTATGTATAATATAAGTAGTTAAGGTGAAGGACTAGTTATTCTTGTAGAACACAAATTGACTGATGATTTTTAAATTATAGAAAAATGTGGGAATGGGTTCTAAAATTGAAGGCATATATTGCCTGTTTCTCAGATATTTATGAAGTACATGGTTTGGTGTTTCCAAATTTCTGACAACCATTACAGTTTAAACATGTTTATAAGTTTTACAAAATTTTCTCTCATTTCATTGATGATTTCATTAATCAGAAAAATCTGAAATGGGGGAAAACATTTTTCAGGAGTAGGTTTATTAAAATATTACATTTAAATTCCTTAGATGGCTTTTTCATTTTTAAAAGATATTTTTTATATATGACAAGGAGATTCCCTTCAAGAATAACTGGGTTAAATTTGACTATTAGAAACTGACATGGAAATTATTTCAGAACGGGACTTATAAAAAAATTTCATTTTGATTCTTGGTGTTTTAAAATAGCACATGCATTTTTATCTTCCTTTTTCAAAAGTGGCATAGATTACAATTATAAGAAATGCAGGGATTTGTATTTGTATCAAGATTCCACTCCACAACTTTGGAAAAAAAATTTTTTTATGTAGAGACAAGCAATGTATATGTGAGCTTGGTAACTGTGTAAGTACAAATTCCAAGTGGAAGAAATATTCTGTATTTGGTCCTAAAAGAATAAAAGGTATGGAATGTTTGTCCAACAGGCACAGATATAATGGCATTTATAACAATATTTGTTCAGTGGAAATTCTGTTAGGCTACAAACATATGTTTCCAACTGAAGGTTACTGAAGGTTACTGAAGGTCATTTGTATTTGATGCACGCACTATTTTATTTAAAATTTCCATATTGTATAATGTAAATAATAATAATTTGTGTCGTGTCCCTTTGGTTTCAGATTTTTCTTTAACACAATGGTTAGAAAAGCAAGATGTAGTTATTTCAAAAACATTACCAAAGTCCACAGTTGACCTGTTATTTCATCAGTTAGGAATATCAGGATATCTGAAGGATCCAGGATGTATTCACTCAACATACAATACTAACAGTCTGGGATGGAATACTTTAGGTAAGATTTTAGATAGAGATTAGACAGACACAAAAGAAACTTCTTGATAATGAAAATATCATTTATAGGTGTTGAAAGACAGTTAATGTAGATTAATCTTTTTTCATGCTGCAAATATGAGTTGATTGATTTAATATTTCAGGTTTATTGGAAATTTGTATTTTGCAGAACAATTAATTTCATGGTAAACCCTTTTTGGAAAATGACGCTATCAAGGTCATGTTTCATTTACCATTGACCAGAACTTACAGAAGTTGATTATATTTCTTCCGATCTGCCTTTCGCACTTGGTTTCGTATTTACTGTTTTTCATACTAACTGGAATCTTCTTGTATTACCCTACACTCGAACAAAATGTAGTGGTCAGCCGGAAAACAGTTGACTTACCTTATTTATATACAGAAAAAAAACATCTTGACCTGTCCATATGTTTATTATTATCAAGTGGTATTTTGAGCTATCCCTTTGTTATATTTTTCATATTTATTCAAGCTTTCGCTTTTATGTACATGTCTTACAATAGTAAACAAATCGGTATTTATCAATAGATCCGTTTTGTTATGGTTCTGAAATTTTCACATTGCAATGATCAGCAATTGCTAGACAAAAAATAATGTCAACTTTTTTGCCATTTGAACTTAAAAATCATTCAAATAATTGGAATCATCTTGATATTCATTAGATAGATAATGGTCTTTATCAAGATTTATAAATTTTCTAAGAATCGGAAATAAGTAATACAGTTATACCCACGTGATGTGGTTTTGGACTTTTCACACTCCAATGATCACCAATCGCTAGACAAAATAGTTCTCCTAAATAATGTCAACCTTTCTTGCCATTTCATTTTTACAATCATAAAAAAAGTTATAATCGGAATCATCTTGATATCCATCGGATAGATAAAGGTCTTTATCAAGATATACAAAGTTTTTAAAGAATCAGAAATTAGTAATACCTACGCGTTGCGGATGAACCTTTGTTTACAAAGTTACAGCAGCAGAGTCTGTATCTGTATCTGTATGAATACGTTGTTGTTACCAAGACTGGCTATAATACAACGGTTTGAGAGAGCACCACCGATTTATTGACTGGGCTTGAGAGCAGATTTGAAGCTCTCTGCGCTTGATGCGCGCACTACAGTGTTGTCTAGTTGATTCCACGGGATCACTGTTTTTACAAAGAATGAGTTTGAATATTGCACGGTGTTTTACTTGGGGTACAAGTCAAATCAGCACCTGGTCAAATCTGCACAAATAGAATAGATCAATTCGGTATTTGGTCAAATTGGCACCCATTTAGAGTCAATTCGGCATCCAATAATATTTGATACAAAATATATAAATAATTGTAATAATGTATAAATGATCTTCCTATTCTAAATTACTTTAAAAAAAGTGACATTCAATACATCTTTGTTAAATCATCAAGCAGTTAGAAAACAGAAGTGAATTGTTTGAACATTCTATAACTAATTTTTTTTTTTTTTAAAACTAGTTATACTTTTATACTTGACTATACCGGGTGCCTTTTAACTAGGTGCTAATTTGACTAGAATTCTTTACACTTACAGTTATTCTTCACTTGCTTTTCCACAATATTTGTTGCTTGGATTTCTTTGAATTTGTTGGCAGTTATGGTTCTCTTTGGACGTGCTTTTTTGAGGAATTCTTTTGGATCAATAGCGGGAATCAGCCCCTCAACCACTTAGTACATAAATATTAACTTCTGGCTGGTTCATCTTGTCTATAGATCTTCTAGTTCCAGTTGGGCAAGCATTTTGGAGACACATCTGTCCTCTCTTGACTTGTGATAAATCTTGCCGCTTGACGTTGTATCCTTTCAAGCTTATTTATATTTGTTACCGTGTAGGGGTCACATACTATGGCATTATATTAAATAAAATTCATTCTTATAGGTCTAGATCATTGACCCAAACTGACACAAATTTCAATATCTTGAATGCCATCCAAGTTGAATATATGGTGACCCATGTTAACAGCATTATCACTATTGAAATTGTGTTTAATACCATGATGGTTCAATGTCATTAATTCAAATGGAGACAGACATTTCACCTGAAATATGGTGTGGGAGTGCAAAATCAAATACTACCTCATATGACTGATATATGGTTAAAGAATGAATGGTCAAGGGCAGAGTTATTATAAAATAACAATATGGCAGAGAAGTGGTTTCAAGTTTCATATAAAGCCACCCGACTGACATGAAATAAAAAATGAAAAGAATATCCCTATTTGTCTAATCTTCAATGTGAAAATAAACTAGTAAAACAATATTATACTGCTGTCTAAATCTACAGAAATATAATTTGCTTCAAGTAACAGAAATAACTAGGTCACTAGTAACTTATTTAATGATTATGTGGGGTATAAGAGCTTGCTTACTATAGGCTCTCCATAATCATTTTGTTTATAAGCAATTCTACAAAGAAAAGGATAGTCTGTAAATGTTTTCTTGATTTAGAAAAATGTAATTGCAAGAAAAAAAAATCACATTACTTAGAATATTGTAGATCATTCAGGTAGTCTTGACTTATTTATTAGTACAAAAGAACAGCCAGTTGTCATTGCACACTGTAGATCATTCAAATAGTCTTGACCTATTTATTAGTACAAAAGAACAGTCAGTAGTCATTTGATATTGTAGATCATTCAAATAGTCTTGACCTATTAATTTGTACAAAAAAAAACAGTCATTGGATATTGTAGATCATTCAAATAGTCTTGACCTATTTGTACAAAAAAACCAGCCAGTTGTCATCTTCACTTCACACACACACATACAAATATCAATTATATGCTTACAAGACATGTTGTAATGTAAAACTTATTATGTGAAAATCCAGACTTGAATTAAAAATATCGCAATAAAAGAGACAGTGGCGCAATTTTTCCCCAGAGCTTTCAGCTCTTTGATTTGTGTCTAGCCTGACTGTTTTGTTGGCACAAATTCAACATATAGTTTTATATGACCTGAAGCGTAATGTGTGATAGAAACTATATACATTTATTACTGTATATATATATTAGGAAGGAGGTTTGGTACCAATGCCAATGAGACAACCATATGTGACTATCATATTAACATTTTAGTCTTCACTGATTCTTATATAGGACATCTTATATTGAGAAGTTCATAACAGATGCATAACTGTTGATGTATATTTTTTTTGTGTACAGTTTTTGTAGGTTGCCATTACAAAAATTGAAATTTCTCTAATCAGGCACACAGTTCAGCCTTTGAAGTATGTGCCATTCTCTAAGAAGACATAGTATTTTTGTAATAGTAATGAAACAGAATAAATTATTGTGATGTAGTTTATATCAGTATAAAAGTTTTCTGAATGTTTTGATTTTATCATTGTAGCTTGTTCAGATAGTATATCCATTCCCCACCTACCGAACTATGTAAGTTGTCGTTTACCAAATCACTGTACAGGACTTCAGTGTTGTATGGAGGTACCACTTCTACAAAGAACATTTGAAACACATGTGTTATTGGATGCCTGTGCCTACAAACTCAGTATTGGAATTGAGAAACTTGTCATCAATGAATCTTTGTTTGACTACACTTTCAATACATGGAAAACTGTATCTCTTGGAAATATGGTTAGACTTGAGTAAGTAAATTCTTTATATATTAAACATGAAAAAAATCCATGTACAACGTCATTTTAATGCATGAAAACTATATATCTTGAAAACATGTTTGGATCATTTTTTGGAAGTAAGTGTAAATTTAAAAGTATGGAATTTAATTTTACATGTTAAGGTGGTACCTAACTCTACAGGGAGATAACTCTGTAAAATCAGCTAAACGTTTTAATTATGTTGTGCTTTTAAGGGAATCTGAAGCGTCTCAATGATCAAAATTAGTGTTTGTCAAAGTGCTTTATAACCAGTGTAATTTTTCTGATCAATTGGTTGGTTCAAATTTTTTGAAATTTTTATATATTTTTGTCAAAGGGTCAAAGTTAATACTTTGTCAAAATTTTATGAAAATTAAACAAGCCAAATTAGTTTTAGTGAAAGTGTTAGGTACCACCTTAAGCTAGCACTCAAACTTGTAATTTTTTTTTTAGATTATTCATTAATAAAGAATTATACGACTTTAAAATCTTCTTGATAAATCTGTTTATTGCAAATACTTAAAAAGAAGAAAAAAATCATTTCAAATAGAATTATCTTTAAAATGCATATACATTTTGTACATAATCAGAATACTCGATACTTGGTTTTAATTCTAAAGAAATTTTATAATAGGTTTAGGATAGAAGAAATTAGAGTTGAAAAGATCTACCTGTTTGATGCCAAGATGAGCGTTTGTTTTGAGACCCACAGTGACTGCAGATACAAGTTTGACATTTTGAATGGTGTAAGGCTACCAGAACAACCTTGTTCCTGGTCTGATGACTTTGTGATTCCAGGTCAGTCAACTTTTACCCCTGAAGACAGATTGAAAGAATTATTCTAATTTTGTTT
The DNA here is from genome assembly GCA_037788925.1 of Mytilus galloprovincialis. Taxonomy (NCBI): domain Eukaryota; kingdom Metazoa; phylum Mollusca; class Bivalvia; order Mytilida; family Mytilidae; genus Mytilus; species Mytilus galloprovincialis. The sequence continues at coordinate 42,315,480 of CM075342.1, read as the reverse complement.
CATTTAAAAAAATGGTAAAAGAAGATAATTGAAGGATATAGCAGAAATACATTTAATATAAAAATAAGGATATGTGGTATTATTGCCAATGAGACAACTTTCACCCGTTTGACTGATCTTTCAAAGTATGTAATTAAAGGTAGGATAAAAATATGAAAAAATGTTAGCTACTTAGCAGGCTACATGGCTCTGAAAGTGTTTTTTCATCACCTTGGCATCCTCGTAATATTTTGTTATTAATAAGTGTGTGCATTATTTTATTAGTTGAACATTTGTCCAAAAATCACATATTTGTTAAAAATATGGAAAAATTATACAAGAAAACCAACAAAAATTGGATAAGAATTGAAAAAAAATGTATTTCAGGTTTTAACATTGATAACTGGATGAGTGACAACGGGCTTAGTAGTTCCTTGAAGCAGTTACCTCCAATCCTGATATCACAGTTATTGGAAGATCTGGACCTGGCTGATTATCTTTTAAACCCAACATGTGACCAGTCTGCTGATATATACAAAACTGACCACAACCATGGATGGAATTCAGGTAATATTAGGCAGGAATTACCTGTGAATGGGGACGAAGTCTAGGATCTTTTTTTTAAATCAACAATGTTAATTAAAAAGAGAAATGGAAATACCTTAACGTTTCCGATTTTGGTTCTGTTGTGAGGGATTTTAGTTGTGACGTTATTTAAGTTATGACGTCATATTCAATGTAAACAAAGAAACGCTGTCATCAGGTAACGTTTTTTTTTAATAACAAACATTTTTTTTTAAATGAATTAGTATAAGTTCCTTTCTTAGACTGATGAATATACATTTTATTCAAAGTCTCATGTAAACAAGACCGGAAACGGAAGTAGATTTTTGCGCTGATACGGAAATTCAAAAACGCGACAAAAAAAAAATTGAACGATTTTGAGTACATTAGTACAGTGAAAAATTCGGGAATTTTTTTTTTATTGAATTTTCTACTGTAATAGGGGACTTCGTCCCCATATTAAAAAGTTGGAAAATAACATTAATATAAGAATATCTATACTATAGAGTTCATAATACAGAAGAAATCTCAGATTCAAAAAAACAAACATATACTAAAAGATCAAAATTACCAATGCTTGAAGATCAAGATGGGTTCATCTTCACCTATGTTCCAATTGGTTATGTCACTTTGTGGAATTGCATTCTTTAATTGTTTTGTGATAAATATGTTGATGTTTATTCACCTAATTACTTCTGTTAGATCCTGTTTACTGATTAATTTTCTTTTTTTCAGAATGTGCAGTAAATGTAACACTTCCTGACCTTCCAGATTTAATTACATGCCACTTAGACAAAACCTGTACAGGATTTAGTTGTTGTGCTGACATTGAGTTCATAGATAGAAATGTGAACTTTTTTCTCACGATAGACCCTTGTAATTATAAACTAAACATTGGTATTGAAAAATATCAATATGAAGTTTTCCTAATGGATTTTGAGTATGGGATTGAGAAACAGTTTCATATTGGAAAAGTAATTGAAATTAGGTATGTAAGCTATTTGTTTGATAATATGAAATCAAAAATGTATAATTTTTGTTTTTAATGCAAATTGTAAATAAAATTTGCAAGGATAACGAATTGTTAATCTGCTGTTGTCTATTTTTATGTCCCATTTATGGGCATCATATTTTCTGGTCTGTGCGTCCATCCTTCCTTCTGTCTGTCACGCTTCAGGTTAAAGTATTTGGACGAGGTAGTTTTTGTAGAAGTTGAAGTCCAATCAACTTGAAACTTAGTACACATGTTCCCTATAATCTGATTTTTCTAATTTTAATGCCAAATTAGACATTTTCCCCCATTTTCACGGTCCACTGAATATAGAAAATGATAGTGTGGATGGGGTATCCATGTACTGGGGACACATTCTTGTTTTAATATAATTCAGGATAGAACATTCAACACAGTGACATTCCATAAGTTTCTGCATCAACAAAATTCATAGCTTAATCATAGCATTGTTTCAAAGATCCTGCTCTTTTTCAAAATTTTAATTAGCTACTAAAGTTGAAAATGCAATGATTTTTGTAGGTACAAAATTACAGACTTCCATGGTTTATCAGTATACTACATAGATTTGGATTTCAAAGTTTGCTTTAATGATGGAGGTCCATGTGCTTTTGAGGCTACGATATTTTCTAACACTGAATTACCTAAGGTTCAATGCAGCATGACCAAAGGGTTTTTAGATACAAGTAAGTAGGATTCAACAATATTAAAATATGGAGATGTAATATGAATGCCAATGAAACAACTATCCTTCAGAGTAAACATGAAGTGGTAGTAAGCAATCATATGCCATCATACAGCTTCCAACAATGAGAAAACCCCATACCGTTTTGGTTGCTCTTGTGTAAATCTATATAGACAATGCAATTTCTCATAGGCTCTCCATTTACATCTAAAACTGTCCTCCTTTACTATGAAGTTTTGTAAAAAATTATGTCTAAAATGGAAAATTGATATGCATTACTTTTTTGTTCAAAGATTAAAACATAGGGCAGTGCGGCATATTTCCAACATTTATTTGCCCTGAAATTCTTGGAGTTTAAACATACTAAAATTCTGTGCTATCCCTCCTTCACTTTGAGTCTTCTCAGAAGTCAATTTCACTGCCACCATGTGTAATATCCTGGTAAGATTCTACTTTATGTCTCTGAGTTGTATAATAGAGATCTTATGATGAATCAGTATGTAAACAAAGCAAAATATGTCTTTGCTATTTAGATAAATAAAAAAATTTTGTGCAATGACTACAAATGTTTAGAATTTTTATTTTAGACATTTCAAAATATATTCAAATTTTGCTTTTATCTGCATTTTACATTATAAATTCTATTTTTCAGACTGGTCCCTATCAAAATGGTACACCGATATGAATATAGACACATCTAAAAAACTATCTTCTAATGCAATATTGATGTTATTGGATACCCTTGAAGTAGCACCTTTTCTTAAAAAGAAGGAATGCAGTAGACAAGATCCAACCTCTATATTTGCTGCCCAGTACCAGGGTTGGAGTACAGGTAATGCATATGGTTTTTAAAACCCGGATTAAATTATGCAATTTAAAATGTAAATAAACTCTTTACATGCAGCACTAAAAGTGGGGCATCATGTGTAAAAAAACAAAAAATATATATGATTATTTGATATTTTCTACTGAAAACCTGAAGAAATGGTTCCCAAAATGTTGTAAAATACTTGTACCAATATACAAACCTGTGCTCTATCTAATATTCAATCACAATCCAAATTAGAGCTGTATTAAGCTTAAATGTTGTGTCCATACTTGCTCAACTGTAAATGGTTTGACCTCTGTAGGAAAATCTGGTTTGTTGTCTCTCTTGACAGCCTCTTATTATCAAATTATAACAGGTTCTTATTTGGTTTGTGTAAGTAATAGAAAACTGAATATAGCTAAAATATTTCAGTGACCTTTACTATCTCCCTTTAAACAGCTGTCCTTGAACTTGAAAAATCACGAAAATGATTAGTTTTCACACCCTTTTTCATCATGCTGGATGATATTGACTTGATATTTGTTATATAGTTAACAACATGACAAGTTATAGATCAAGTCTAGCATTTTGTTCCAGTATAATTAAATTTTTAAAACTGGTAGGGGACTATGTATTCCCATGCAATACCTGAGTAAAGGCTTAAAAAATTTAAATGTAGATTTTTAAATCGATTCCATAATTGAACAGAAATCTGTTAATTATCCAATTCAAACTTAATGAAATGAGGCTAACAAAGGAAACAATTGAAAATAATTTGATGAGTCCATTTCAGGGACAGTTTTAGGAAGTGTTTATTCTGGAAAAAGAATCCATGACAAATGAATAGGTTGAATAGGTTGATGTCTATACTGTGGTTTAATTTCCCTTTCATTTCTCCATCTCACTTTAACCTTAGAATGATAGCATAGCTTTTAATTATTTTTTGACCTACAGATTGCAGCTCAAGCACCACTGTATTGCCTCATCTAAATACATCTGTAATAACATGCTACTTAGATGACAGTTGTAACAACGTCCAGTGCTGTCTTGATGTGGATTTAATTGACAGATCTCTACATTTCTTTGTGAACTTTGACCCCTGCAAATATGTCATAAAATTTGGAATTGAGAGATTAGAAATGGATGTTTTGTTAAGTGATTATCAGTGGGGTAAATGGAAAGAAATGGACCTGTTTGGCGTACTCAGGATAAAGTAAGATTATTACATTTCTGGCAAACAAAATGATTTATGATATTATCTCCATCAGGGCAAATGCAGCATTTTTCATGATTAAACTTTTATCAGGGACTTTGGATTAAAAATATAAAGATAGGATTGCTTAAAAAGACATATAAAATTCCCATAATGGACCCTGTTATAAGAGATCCCTTTTTTACTTGTCTCCCTTGGGAGGGACATAAATTGTTATTGACAATGATGTGCTAGTGGAAAGAGAAAATTTATCGTGTGTAACCTTTAAGTTTTTCTTTTAATTACATTTAATTGTTATTAAGCTAAATGCTTTTGATACCAGAGGGTTATTTTTCATTTAAAATTTGTTAAAGGCTGATATATCACTTACATGGTATCATGCTTTGCATGGGTCTATGATTGACAAGGGGAAGTAATTTGTTAAAGAAGTGTAATCACAGAATCAAATGTTGAATTGACAAATGTCCATTTGTCTAAACAAAAACAATCGTTTTTTGAGGAGTATCATCATGATACCTGAATTTGCCTATAAACAATCAAATGGAAAGTAATACCCTGTTCACACTTTGCCTTTTTAAAATAGGGTCAACCCAAATTAGTTAATCCGGGTTAAATTTTGGTAGTGTGAACGCCTTAACCCCGTGCAAACCTGGATTAAAATTAGCCCTCATTTGAGATGGAGTTAATGTGGGACGAACACGGGTTAACTACTTCACTTCTATATGTGAATGCAAAGTCAAGTTGATGTGAGGTTATTGCTATAGTGACATTTGACGTTTGCTTTTAATAAGATAGGTCTTCAATGTAACGCAACTATTATATCGAATGACGTCATATTTTAACAGAAGTCAAGTTACTCTATTTAATGGGTCACAAATTAAATATCCCATATTAAATTAGCGGCAGCAAGAGGGATATATAAGTGTATTTAGGCTATGTTGAAAAACCTGCATAATGACAAACGATTAAACCTATAAGATATCCGTCGCTTTTTTGTGGGTGAAATGGGTTTAATTTGCATAAAAAGAAGTTATTTGAAAACACGGAAAGTATTTGATGTGGATTCGAACTCCTCCAAAGCGATCAAGAGTACAATAAAAAATGCATCTGTAATGAAGAAGTAAATGTAAATATGTACACTGTGGCAGATGCGGGTTACAATTTAGTTTACTTTTCTATTTTTGCAGATAGGGAAAATCCAATACTGGTTTAAATTTTATTTAAATGTGAACTGGGGTAATTAATTAGGAATAGTTAACCCAGGTTCGACCCGGAACAGATTTCATAGTGTGAACAGGGTATGAGTTTATATTTCACAGTAACTGCTAAGGGAAAAAACGATTTATCGATATGATGAAGCTGCCAACAGTTTCCTTGCAATAACTTATGAACCATTTTACCAATGCTTTTCAAATTTTTATATATTGTTACTGATGACAAGAGTTGAAGTTTGATATTTACTATTATCATCACTTATATAATTCAGGAGTTATGGTTATGGAAAATAAGCACTTTTTCAATAACTAATGAAACATTTCACTAGTTCTTTTCAAATTTTAAAATGTTGTTACTAATGACAAAATTGAGTTCATGTATATCCAATATTGACAATTTTCACTTATCATATTTAGTCCTTGATAGATTTGAAAATAGTTACAGAATGTGGCAGGTCAATCAAACATGATAGCTAGCTAGTGCATGTGTCTTAAAATGAATACAGAAAACCTGGTTTGCTCTAAATTTGACAGCTCCTTTCTGGTTCTATTGGCTGAAACAATTTGCGAAGCTTATGATATGATGCAAAGAATTCAGAAGAGTCAGTTTTTTGTCTCTGAATATGGCATCTGCAGAAATATATTTTTTAATTTGTTAATAGGTACTCAATTTATGATTTATCTGCTGAACAAGAATATGCCATTTCTATGATTGCTAGTGTATGCTTAGAATCTGATGGAACCTGTCAAGAATTTCACATCTTGGACAGAAGTAGAGTACCAAAACCATTGTGTAACTGGAATAAAGGATTCAAAATACCAGGTAAGATTTGGTTTCTTTTCATTATTCCATTTACATTTTGTCTACTTCTTTTGATAATTCAGTAAGAACAGTATCACTATTTCTGCGAGGAACAAATAGTAAATATTTTTTATATGTTATTCCTTGCTCTGTCTGTCTGTCTTCTCTGTTTATCTCTCCATCTGTCTATCTATCTGTCTGATTGGCATAAAATGAATAATTAGTTGATTGACAATTGTTTTAACTATTTAAATGCAAGGAGTAAATTCATACTAAAAATTTTGTTGTTTGATTTATTGTAGACTTTTCTTTATCCAAATACATGTCAGAAAAAGGAGTGATTCATCTTAATCAGATGGCAGTGTCACATGTACTTGAAACTCTAGGAGTATCATCTTATTTGAAGACTCCATCTTGTGACAGAAATGCAGCCCCTTTTACTGTTCTGAACAATGGATGGTCAAAAGGTATTTATTAATGTTATATTTAAATGTCATAAATCACATACTACATTCTTGTGAAAATAAGCTTATCCAAAGTATTACTAGTTTTATATATATGAGATAAAATTGATGAAATTGTGAATGTGTCAAAGTGACAACAACCAGACCATAGAGCATACAACAGCCGAAAGCCACCAATGGGTCCTCAATGTAGCAAGAAATTCATGCACCCGGAGGCATCCTTCAGCTGGCCCCAAAACAAATATGCATACTAGTTCAGTGATAATTGACGTCATACTAAACTTCGAATTATACACAAGAAATTAAAATTAAAAATCATACCCGACTAACAAAGGCAAGAACTACTTCCATGTATATTTTTAAAGAATTTTGGCAAGTTCTAAAGAATATATATATATATATATATATATATATGAAGATCTTTAAGTTAATTTTTTCCCTTAGTTGATGAAAGAATTGAAATTTTGAATTGATGCATTAAATTTTCAAAATATATTTTAAAAATTGAACGCTAACGGGAACTAACAGAATTTTTTTTAAGAATTCTGTTTTACTTTATTACTAGATTAGAGAAATTAGAGCCTTAAATTTTTTTTAATTTCATAAATACATTTTTTTTCAGAATGTGCATCAACTACTGGTTTGAATGAATCAATTTCTGGTCATTCTTCTTGTTATATTCCTGAAAAATGTACAGCAATATACTGCTGCACTGATATCCCACAGCTAAACATCACTGTAAATACTGGGATAGATCTGGATATTTGTGACTATCGACTAACTGTTTCACTGGAAGAAGTTACCCTGAAATATTCATTGGTTGACTATGAATACGGCTCCAAGAAGAAAATTTCCTTATTTGGATTATTTGATCTCAGGTAGATATATTTAGGATCAATTATATGAAAGACACAACAAACATATAGACTACTGATCACTCTTTGTAATGCAAACTAACACACAAAGAAACTAAAACCAAACACTTATTTATTAAATAAATTGTAATTAGAAAGAAAAGAGATGATATTTGTTATGCATGTGAGTGAGACAACAACCAAAGGACTTAAAAAATACTTAAAAAGGTCAATATAGTCTTTATAAAAGAATAATAAGTATTTTACCTCTAAAGCATCCTGAATCTCAAAAAGATTTTGATAGATTTAATGGACTCTCAGAAACCTGTATCAACACAGAACTTCTAGAGCCAAAATCTATAAGATACAAAGAAAATCATAAACAAGAGTCAATGCTTAGGACAAGCACATGGACATATGGCTCAATAACTAGTTTTCAACTTCAAAAACTTAAAAATTTAATACAGTCGACTCTCGTTATGTCGAAGTCAGCCGGACCAGAGAAATATTTCGAGATACAGGTAGTTCGACTCAAACCAACATCGGAAGTTCAACCATCTAAGGGACACAACTCTTGCTTAGCTTGGTAAAGCTAAAATAAATCCGGGTGAATATGGCAAGGGGATCGATATTTTGTATCAGATCGATGTATTTGTACGTCACAGTCTTTTATTATTATAATGACATTATTTTTACTTATTCAATTGTTTCAATTAAAAAAAAATCCTATGGCTTTTCCAAGAGAGTAATTTCCAATCGATAGTCTCGTTACTCAGGTCGGTTATAGCTGACAAAATTGTTTATTCTTGGATACAAGAGATTTAAGAAAATGTTGATTTCTATTCATTTTGTTTTATCTCACTCTTTCTTTTCAAAAGAAAATATAACAAGATTAAAGACGCCGTTTGAGTAGTTTTTAGGTGATCATCAACGGAATCCATAATCCTCACTTTATACACACCCAAGCTCATTAGTGTAAATCACAAATTAATTGTTTTGTAAACATTTGTAATACTTTTTCATGAACATTAACAATGTATCACTAATTATTTATAAAAATTCTATAAAAGATAATCTTAGGTAAACACTCATGGAAATAGCATGTCATAAATCAATACAGTGGTCAGTGACCGGAAATTTAATAACACGTGTATTGTCAGTTTAACTCTTCAATCCATTTAAATCCCAGAGGTCATGTTTTGACATATTATGTGTATTAGTTCGAGATAAAAAATGAATTTTGAATGCTTTTGTTAACCTTGGGACCGTAAATTTAGTTCGACTCAACCCAAAATACTTTTGTATGGAATAAAGTTCGGTACCACGTGAAAACTTCGACTCATCCGAAATTTCGAGTCAACCAAGTTCGAGACAATGAGAGTTAACTGTATGTGGAGTAATAGAGTAACACAGTTTTTTTCTTTACAAAACATATATTTTAATTCACTGACTAGCTAGCTTACTTAAATGAAAAAAATGAGAGTTTATATGTACTGTACTTTACAAAGATGAATTAAAGGTAATAAGCTACATACATAATATGAGACAGCAACAGAACCACACATAAAGCCAAAACCATCATGTCTACTTTTTAGCTCACCTGTCACTAAATGAAAAATGTCAATATTTGCAGATTTTAGCACAGAACTAGGCCAAACGTTTGCTGCTATTTAAAAATCCATACTGTATACAGTTACATGTAATCTATCTTTAGTAAGAGCATTTCAATTTATCATTAAAAATTTTGAGCAACTGTCAAGATAGAGAACAACAATTCAAGTGCAGCCCATCATTATTATATATTTTTACATTCTATGTATTGACTAAAATATTGACCTCTCTCTTTTCAGCTTTATAATAACAGATCTAAACATTGATAATATTGTTGTGCTGAGTGTGAATATTTTTGCATGTTTAGAATCAACTGGTATTTGTCAATTTGAGCAAACATTGATGAAAGAAGTTCAACTTCCTAAACCTAGCTGTCAAGTGAATCTAGGATTTAAGACCCCAAGTAAGAAAATGTCTTTGTATGTAGTATAAATATCCTTTATGTTTATTTTTATGCCCCACCTACGATAGTAGAGGGGCATTATGTTTTCTGGTCTGTGCGTCCGTTCGTCCGTCTGTCTGATTGTTTGTTCGTCTGTTCGTTCGTTCGTTCGTCTGTCTCGCTTCAGGTTAAAGTTTTTGGTCTAGGTAGTTTTTGATGAAGCTGCAGTCCAGTCAACTTGAAACTTAGTACACATGTTCGTTATGATACGATCTTTCTAATTTTAAAGCCAAATTAGACTTGTGACCCCAATTTCACAGTCCACTGAACATAGAAAATGGAAGTGCCAGTTTTAGGTTAAAGTTTTTGGTCAAGGTAGTATTTGATGAAGTTGAAGTCCAATCAACTTGAAACTTAGTACACGTGTTCCCTGTGGTATGATCTTTCTTATTTGAATGCCAAATTAGTTTTTATACGACCGCAAAAATTTTAATTTTTTGGTCGTATATTGCTATCACGTTGGCGTCGTCGTCTTGCGTCTTGCGTCGTCGTCCGAATACTTTTAGTTTTCGCACTCTAACTTTAGGAAAAGTGAATAGAAATCAATGAAATTTTAATACAAGGTTTATGACCACAAAAGGAAGGTTGGGATTGATTTTGGGAGTTTTGGTCCCAACATTTTAGGAATTGGGGGCCAAAAAGGGCCCAAATAAGCATTTTCTTGGTTTTCGCACTATAACTTTAGTTTAAGTGAATAGAAATCTATGAAATTTTGACACAAGGTTTATGACCACAAAAGGAAGGTTGGGATTGATTTTGGGAGTTTTGGTTCCAACAGTTTAGGAATTAAGGGCCAAAAAAGGGCCCAAATAAGCATTATTCTTGGTTTTTGCACCATAACTTTAGTATAAGTAAATAGAAATCAATGAAATTTGAACACAAGGTTTATGACCACAAAAGGAAGGTTGGGTTTGATTTTGGGAGTTTTGGTCCTAACAGTTTAGGAATAAGGGGCCCAAAGGGTCCAAAATTGAACTTTGTTTGATTTCATCAAAAATTGAATAATTGGGGTTCTTTGATATGCCGAATCTAACTATGTATGTAGATTCTTAATTTTTGGTCCCGATTTCAAATTGGTCTACATTAAGGTCCAAAGGGTCCAAAATTAAACTTAGTTTGATTTTAACAAAAATTGAATCCTTGGGGTTCTTTGATATGCTGAATTTAAAAATGTACTTAGATTTTTAATTATTGGCCTAGTTTTCAAGTTGGTCCAAATGGGGGTCCAAAATTAAACTTTGTTTGATTTCATCAAAAATTGAATAAATGGGTTCTTTGATATGCCAAATCTAACTGTGTATGTAGATTCTTAATTTTTGGTCCAGTTTTCAAATTGGTCTACATTAAGGTCCAAAGGGTCCAAAATTAAACTAAGTTTGATTTTAACAAAAATTAAATTCTTGGGCTTATTTGATATGCTTTATCGAAATATGTACTTTGATTTTTGATTATGGGCCCAGTTTTCAAGTTGGTCAAAATCAGGATTCCATATCAAGTATTGTGCAATAGCAAGAAATTTTCAATTGCACAGTATTGCACAATAGCAAGAAATATCTAATTGCACAATATTGTGCAATAGCAATTAATTTTCAATTGGAGTTATCTTTCTTTGTATAGAATAGTAGTTGATAATATATGTTGGAAATTTGCCAGACATGACTATGATGTCATTTTCTATTTTTATTTGCCAATAACTTTATGTAAATAACTTCATTGGAAATTTGCCAATATAAAATGTTGCTGATGAAGCTTTTTTTCCTTATCTTATCTAAAATGTTTTTAGATAATGTATGTTGGACATTTGCCAGACATGACTATGATGTCATTTTCTATTTTTATTTGCCAATAACTTTATGTAAATAACTTCATTGGAAATTTGCCAATATAAAATGTTGCTGATGAAGTTTTTTTTATTGTTTTATACAATAAACAATGTATATTCACTTTTACTACCAACCAATCTTTACCATTCAGTGATAACAAGCACTTTATTTTACATTTTAATATTTTATGATGTATTTAAAAGAGTAGTTATTGTTGCAAACTCCATTAGAAATTTGAATTGATATCAGTTTTGGAAAAAGAGAAACGGGGATGTGAAAAAAAGGGGGGGTTTAAATTTTTCTCATTTCAGATTTCATAAATAAAAAGAAAATTTCTTCAAACATTTTTTTGAGAGGATTAATATTCAACAGCATAGTGAATTGCTCAAAATCAAAAAAAACTTTTAAGTTCATTAGACCACATTCATTCTGTGTCAGAAACCTATGCTGTGTCAACTATTTAATTTTAGATTTAAAAAGTTTGAAGAAGAAATCTTTAATTGATTTGTAAAATCTTGACATTTGTTTTGTGTAAAAAAAAACCATGTAATGTCAAAAATTTGATCACAATCCAAATTCAGAGCTGTATCACGCTTGAATGTTTTGTCCATACTTGCCCCAACTGTTCAGGGTTCGACCTCTGGGGTCGTATAAAGCTGCGCCCTGCGGAGCACCTGGTTTAACCATTTTCATGGTCAATTGAACATGGAAAATGATAGTACAAGTGGGGCATCCGTGTACTTTGGACACATTCTTGTTTTGGTCTATGTGTCAGTTATTTCCTCCATTCATTCATCTCAGTTTGTTTATCTGTCTGTCTCGTTTTAGGGTAGAAATTTTGGTCAAGATAATTTTTGATCGAGTTGAAGTCCAATCAACTTAAACTTAGTACACATGTTTCCTTTGATATTTGATATTTGATATTTTTATGCCCCACCTACGATAGTAATAAAATGTAGAATGGTGTGTTTTTGGAACAAACTTATCACCAATGAAAATAAACTTAGCAGTATACTTTATCAAATTATGTTCAGCTTAAAAGATGATCACACTTTCAAATGGATGGATTATATTAAATCCATTCTAGACAATGCCGGACTAAGCTATATTTGGACTCAGCAGTCACCATTAGATATAAATCAACTAAAAATCGTACTGACAGAAAAACTAAAAGATGCATTCATTCAACAATGGCATAGTCAAATTGACAACTCATCCAGAGGAGAATTTTATGGACTTTTTAAAACAATCTTTGGCTTAGAAAACTATCTTTTAAAATTAACACCATTCGAACATAAATGTATTTCAAAATTTAGATGCTGCAATATAAAAATTCCAGTAGAGCTTGGAAGATGGTATAACATTCCAAAAGAAAAGAGGACATGTAATTTGTGTTTAACTGCAATTGGCAATGAATACCAGTATTTATTTGAATGCAATTCTTTATTAGTAAAAAATATCAGAAATCAGCATATTCCAGAGTACTATGTGAAATATCCAAGTGAAGCAAAAATGAAAGGACTACTATCATTAACGTACTTAAAAAAGTGTCTTTATTTATTTTAAAGTTAACTAAAATATTATAATATTAAAATATTGTAATATAAAGTAAAGTAATTTTCTATATATTTCATTTCTAAGTTGTTTTATTTATTTCTTTAATTGTATGTGATTGTATTTTGTAATTTACCTCTTGTCAATGTGACGGAGTGTTTTTAAAATAAAGCATATTGTATTGTATTGTATTGTATTGAATTATGGGTCTTGAAACTTCTTTAGATGACCATAGAAATGTTCTGATAATGGTGTCATTTGCCATTGTTTGACTTTTATTGTTAAAAACATAAACTGATTGTTCCAGTTAACATGAAGTAAAATAAATATTCATTGATTTCTGAAAACTTTTTTTCTTTTGTTTGCAGATTTTACACTAACAAGGTTCTTAACAGAAAATGGACTGGGTTTTGATGGATTACAACTATCTTCTATTGCAACATCAGTGCTTCTCCACGATCTTGGTGTATCCCCGTTCCTCCTACAGAGGCAGTGTGATCCCAATGATTTACTTTACTATCCAAGAAATAAAGGATGGAAAAAAGGTTAGAAATGTTAAGAAGTTTGAAAGGTCAGTGTCAGCAAATGCTGTCACTATATATTATTCATGTCATTTTTGGTCATTCATTTGTAAACTTTTAAAAATCTTCCCCTCTGAAAAGTCTTGATCTATTGAAATCAATCCTGTTCTCAAGCATGCTAAATAGAGTTGGTCATTGTTGACATGTGTCATAGATATAAGCAACAGTGGCGGATCCAGAACTTTTCCTAAGGGGGGCCCGCTGACTGACCTAAGGGGGGGGCCGCTCCAGTCATGCTTCAATGATTCCCTATATAATCAACCAAATTTTTCCCACGAAAGAAGGGGCCCGGGCCCGGGCCCCCCTTGATCCGCCTATGAGCAAGCAATACTGACTTTTTATATATATATATTATGTACCAGATAAATCTTCCTTTATAAGCTTTCTTTATAAGCTTGAAGTTCTTACAGATAATGAAATGTGATATTTTTTTGCAGACTGTCAGAAGGAAGTAACTTTGATTGCATTGGATGAATCCACTGTCTGTCATCTCTATGACTACTGTACTGGAATAACTTGCTGTTCAACCGTGGAAATGATAGGTAGATCTATAAATACATATCTTACACTGGATCCCTGTAACAAAAGGATGAGCATAGGGATAGAAAAGTATACTGTTAACATCAGTCTCTTTGATTATGACTATGGCAAACAGGAACATATCAAACTCTTTGGATTTGTTGGTCTAGAGTAAGTATATAATTAAACTAAAAGATTAAGAAATAATTGATGCAAGCTATACTTTATTGCAGTTTTAACATGGGTCAGCATTATATTCGTGATTATTTTTGCCCGAGCGATAGTGAGGGCTAAAATAATACGAATATAATGCCTACCTATGTTAAAACTAAAATAAGTATAGCTTGCATTAATTATTTCGATTCTAATTAGGACAATTAAGGTAATTTCTATGTTCGATGTGTATAGGTGTAGAACGTTTGTATAGGCTCTTCCATGAACCTCCCTTTTTAGCTCACCTGGCCCAAAGGGCCAAGTGAGCTTTTCCCATCACTTGGCGTCCGGCGTCGTCGGCGTTGTCCGTCGTCGTCCGTCGTCGTTAACTTTTACAAAAATCTTCTCCTCTGAAACTACTGGGCCAAATTAAACCAAACTTGGCCACAATCATCATTGGGGTATCTAGTTTAAAAAATGTGTTGCGTGACCCCGCCAACCAACCAAGATGGCCGCCGTGGCTAAAAATAGAACATAGGGGTAAAATGCAGTTTTTGACTTATAACTCGAAAACCAAAGCATTTAGAGCAAATCTGACATTGGGGTAAAATTGTTTATCAGGTCAAGATCTATCTGCTCTACAATTTTCAGATGAATCGGACAACCTGTTGTTGGGTTGCTGCCTCTGAATTGGTAACTTTAAGGAAATTTTGCTGTTTTTGGTTATTATCTTGAATATTATTATAGATAGAGATAAACTGTAAACAGCAATAATGTTCAGCAAAGTAAGATTTACAAATAAGTCAACATGACCGAAATGGTCAGTTGACCCCTTTAGGAGTTATTGCCCTTTATAGTCAATTTTTAACCATTTTTCGTAAATCTTAGTAATCTATTACAGAAATCTTCTCCTCTGAAACTACTTGGCCAAAGTAATCCAAACTTGGCCGCAATTATCTTTGGGGTATGTAATTTAAAAAATGTGTGGCGTGACCCAGCCAACCAACCAAGATGGCCGCCATGGCTAAAAATAGAACATAGGATTGAAATGTGTAGATTTTGGCTTATATCTCTGAAACCAAAGCATTTAGAGCAAATCTGACATGGAGTTAAATTGTTTTTCAGGTCAAGATGTATCTGCCCTGAAATTTTCAGACAAATCGGACAACCTGTTGTTGGGTTGCTGCCCCCTGAATTAGTAATTTTAAGGAAATTTTGCAGATTTTGGTTATTATCTTAAATATTATTATAGATAGAGATAAACTGTAAAGAGCAATAATGTTCTACAAAATAAAATCTACAAATAAGTCAACATGACCAAAATTGTCAATTGACCCCTTAAGGAGTTATTGCCCTTTATAGTCAATTATTAACAATTTTCATAAAATTATTTTTGTAAATTTTTGTAAATTTTTACAAAATATTTTCCACTGTAATTACTGGGCCAAGTTCATTATAGATGGAGATAATTGTAGCAACAAGAATGTTCAGTAAAGAAAGATCTACAAACACACCACCATCACCAAAACACCATTTTGTCATGAATTTATCTGTGTCCATTGTTAATATGCACATAGACCAAGGTGAGCGACACAGGCTCTTGAGAGCCTCTAGTTTAGCTCACCTGGCCCACAGGGCCAAGTGAGGTTTTTCATCACTTGTCGTCCATCGTCTGTCGTCGTCGTCCGTCGTTAGCTTTTACAAAAATATTCCCCTCTGAAACTACTGGGCTAAATTAAACCAAACTTGGCCACAATCATCATTGGGGTATCTAGTTTTAAAAATATGTCCGGTGACCCCGCCAACCAACCAAGATGGCCGCCATGGCTAAAAATAGAACATAGGGGTAAAATGCAGTTTTTGGCTTATAACTCAAAAACCAAAGCATTTAGAGCAAACCTGACATGATGTAAAATTGTTAATCAGGTTAAGATCTATCTGCTCTGTAATTTTCAGATGAATCAGACAACCGGTTGTTGGGTTGCTGCCCCTGAATTGGTAATTTTAAGGAAATTTTGCTGTTTTTGGTTATTATCTTGAATATTATTATAGATAAAGATAAACTGTAAACAGCAATAATGTTCAGCAAAGTAAGATTTACAAATAAGTCAACATGACCGAAATGGTCAGTTGACCCCTTTAGGAGTTATTGACCTTTATAGCCAAATTTTAACCATTTTTGGTAAATCTTAGTAATTTTTTACAAAAATCTTCTCCTCTGAAACTAATGGGCCAAATTAATCCAAATTTGGCATTAATCATCTTTGGGGTATCTAGTGTCACGTGACCCGGCCATCTAACCAAGATGGCCGCCACGGCTAAAAATAGAACATATGAGTAAAATGCAGTTTTTGGCTTATAATTCAAAAACCAAAGCATTTAGAGCAAATCTGACAGGGGTAAAATTGTTTATCAGGTCAAGATCTTTCTGCCCTGAAATTTTCAGATGAATCGGACAACCCGTTGCTGGGTTGCTGCCCCTGAATTGGTAATTTTAAGGAAATTTTGCTGTTTTTGGTTATTATCTTGAATATTATTATAGATAGAGATAAACTGTAAACAGCAATAATGTTCAGCAAAGTAAGATTTACAAATAGGTCAACATGACCGAAATGGTCAATTGACCCCCTAAGGAGTTATTGCCCTTTATAGTCAATTTTTAACAATTTTCATAAAATTTGTAAATTTTTACTTACATTTTCCACTGAAACTACTTGGCCAAGTTCATTATAGATAGAGATAATTGTAAATTGCAAGAATGTTCAGTAAAGTAAGATGTACAAACACATCACCATCACCAAAACACAACTTTGTCATGAATCCATCTGCTTCCTTTCTTAAATACTCACATATACTTAGGTGAGTGACACAGGCTCTTTAGAGCCTCTAGTTGTTTGTTAACAAGCAAACGACTGGTATTGTGATTTTTCAGAGGGAGGGGTTTTGAACAGCCAGCATGAACGGTTGTCGTATCAAGGTTAAATATGTCAATTTCGAAGTGCAACGTGTTACACTCATAATAAATAATTTAGTAACAACATGTGCATTATTTAAGAGTTTGGATATGTTTAAAGATAATCAAATATATTAAATGCATACCAATTTGATAGAACTCATTATTCTGTAGAAATCAATATACGCATGTGCAAACAAATTTTATTGGATTTAGAGCATGGGTTTATTCATAAAGCGAATGAAGCACATCATATAAGAATTTTCAGAAAATCATGATCATTAAACTGAAAGTGATAAATATATGATCGTGCATAATTTGTTAGCATATAAACTTCAACAAGCATACACCATACTGTTTTTTTTACAAATGATTTTTTTTTTAAAACACACTGACAAAGTTAAAGTTTTGTTGCTTTGTAATACTTTGATAAAGGATTTTCATTAAACTATTGGTTTTCCTATCACAAATGATAATGCACAATTTACTTTCAGCTTTGAGATAAAAGATTATCCTACAGAAAGAAAGTTTGAAGTTACACTTGATATTACTGTTTGCTTGGAATCAAATTCTTCATGTCAAATATCAGTCCCTATTTTGAAGAATACGGTTCTTCCAAAGTCTGTATGTGAGTGGAAAAGTGATTTCATGGATCCAAGTAAGTGAAAAAATTTTCACTGATATTTTTTTTTTTATAGAGCACCCAAGAATATTTTGTTATTGATATACATTGTATATAAGTGCACACTCGAATAGTTTGTATATTATATATTTAAGTATGCACTTGGATAATTTGTACAGGAGATATTTAAGTTCACACTAGAATAATTTGTATAGGATATATTTAAGTGTGCACTTGGATAATTTGTACAGGAGATATTTAAGTTCACACTAGAATAATTTGTATAGGATATATTTAAGTGTGCACTTGGATAATTTGTACAGAATATATTTAAGTTCACACTAGAATAATTTGTGTAGGATATATTTAAGTGTGCACTTGGATAATTTGTACAGGATATATTTAAGTTCACACTAGAATAATTTGTACAGGATATATTTAAGTGTGCACTTGGATAATTTGTACAGAATATATTTAAGTTCACACTAGAATAATTTGTGTAGGATATATTTAAGTGTGCACTTGGATAATTTGTACAGGATATATTTAAGTGCACACTTGAATAATTTGTATTGGATATATTTAACTGCACACTATAATTATTTGTATAGGATATATTTAAGTGCACACTAGGATAATTTGTATAGGATATATTTAGGTTCACACTATAATATGTAAAGTATATAATAAAGTGCACACTAGATTTTTGTCGAGCCTGCAACTTTTGTTGCAGAAAGCTCGACATAGGGATAGTGATCCGGCGGCGGCGGCGGCTACGGCGGCGGCAACGGCGGCGGCTACGGCGGCGGCGTTAGCTCACTTCTTAAAAGCTTTATATTTTAGAAGGTGGAAGACCTGGATGCTTCATACTTTGTATATAGATGCTTCATGTTACGAAGTTTCCGTCAGTCACATGTCCAATGTCCTTGACCTCATTTTCATGGTTCAGTGACCACTTGAAAAAAAAGTTCAAATTTTTTGTAATGTTGAATTCTCTCTTATTATAAGTAATAGGATAACTATATTTGATGTGTGCGTACCTTGCAAGGTCCTCATGCCCGTCAGACAGTTTTCACTTGACCTCGACCTCATTTCATGGATCAGTGAACAAGGTTAAGTTTTGGTGGTCAAGTCCATATCTCAGATACTATAAGCAATAGGGCTAGTATATTCGGTGTATGGAAGGACTGTAAGGTGTACATGTCCAACTGGCAGGTGTCATCTGACCTTGACCTCATTTTCATGGTTCAGTGGTTATAGTTAAATTTTTGTGTTTTGGTCTGTTTTTCTCATACCATATGCAATAGGTCTACTATATTTGTTGTATGGAATGATTGTTAAGTGTACATGTCTAGCGGGCAGATGTCATGTGACCTTGACCTCATTTTCATGGTTCAGTGGTCAAAGTTAAGTTTTTGAGTTTTGGTCTTTTTATCTAATGCTATATGCCATAGGTCAACTATATTTGGTGTATGGAAATATTTTATGATCTTTATGTCAGTCGAGCAGGTTTTATTTAACCGTGACCTCATTTTCACGGTTCATTGCACAGTGTTAAGTTTTTGTGTTTTGGTCTATTTTTCTTAAACTATAAGTAATGTGTCAACTATATATGTTGTATAGAAGCATTGTTAGCTGTACCTGGCATGGTTCATCTGACCTGGACCTCTTTTTCAAGGTTCATTGGTCTTTGTTTAGTTATCTTGGTTAATGTAAAGTTTATGTGACAGTTGTAATAAAGCTTAGCTTTATACTTAGGACTATCAACATAATATCAATGATTAGTATAGAAGGCGAGACATTTCAGCGTGTGCACTCTTGTTATATATACATAGGAAATTTTAAAGTGTACCCTTGGAAAAGGTGAAGCTGCATGGTGTTACTAATATAAAAAGTGGTGATTGACAGTTAAAGTTCCTGAATAAAATACATGCATTTTTATGCTGTTAAGCTGCATTATGGGAGCACCCTAGATTTGTGTTCTACCCAATAAATGCTGAAATACTTGCCATTGTTATTATCTAGCTGGCAACTATGTTATATATAACTAATTGAACACTTTTTTAATACTTTTAATTCTGGATTACAAAAAATATGACCAGAAAAACCATAAATGATCGTCGAATCACCAAAAAGTTTTTAAGTTACACATAGGAAGTAGTGCTCATTAGGAATCCTTGTGTAGTTTATAATGACCTGTGCTTTTGGCTAAAGATGTCAAAGAACAATTGTATGAAATATTTAATCGCTGAAATTTTCTTAAGACAAGTAGTTTAGATTTCCCAAATGGCAAAAGTCGTAGGAATATTGTTTGTCATCAATACGTAGTACAACTACGTCAGTAGTCTGTTATATAATAAGTTCAACTGTTTATGCCCGTTGGCGGCAATTTCAAATTAGAAAACGAAATTTTCATATCTTTTCAATTTGGAGGCAGTGGTTCAAATTAGCGGTGGTCCGAGGTCCGCAACCTTCCACTTTTGCAAGCAGAATTTCGACTTTGTTTCTAGCTACGCCCGACGGAGTCCCCTTCCACTTGAAAGAAAATACAAAATAACTTTGCAAACCTTTTCACCAAAGTCTTCATTTAAACGATCTAAAAACTTATTTTTATCATTTTTAACCGGATTTTTGTGACAAAAATGTCGGTTATTGATTTGGGGATGTACGGCGGGCGGCTGGGCGGGCGGGCGGCAATCAAATTTTGTCCGTGCATTAACTCATGAACCGTTCAACCAAAGCTTTTAAAATTTTAATATGTTATTACTGACAACTATACGAAGGTCAAGTTCAATAATGGCGATTTTGACTTTTACCGTTCAGGAGTTATGGTTCTTGAAAGATTGAAAAATGGAGTTTCCAGTCGTGTCCGTGCATTTACACATGAACTGTTTTACCAAAGCTTCCCAAATTTTAATATGTTGTTACTGATGACAGAATGGAGGTCAAGTTCAATAATGACGATTTTGACTTTTACCGTTCAGGAGTTATGGTTCTTGAAAGATTGAAAAATTGAATTTCCAGTCGTGTCCGTGCATTTATGCATGAACTGTTCTACCAAAATTTCTGAAATTTTAATATGCTGTTACTGATGACAAAAAGGAGGTCAAGTTCAATAATGACGATTTTGACTTTTACCGTTCAGGAGTTATGGTTCTTGAAAGATTGAAAAATGGTGTTTTCCGTCGTGTCCATGCATTTTCTCATGAACCATTCAACCAAAGCTTTTGAAATTTTAATATGTTGTTACTGATGACAAAATAGAGGTCAAGTTCAATAATGACGATTTTGACTTTTACCGTTCGGGAGTTATGGTTCTTGAAAGATCGTAAAATGGCGTTTCCATTCACGTTGTTGCATTTACTCATGAACCATTCAATCTAAGCTTTTCAAATTTTAATATGTTGATACTGATGACAAAATGGAGGTCAAATTTGATATTGACGATTTTCACTTTCACCATTCATCAGTGGTTCTTGTGATATTGCCAGGACACAAATAAATGTTAATAAATCTGGTTTGCTGTCGTTGTGACAGCCTCTTGTTATTCATGACAGCGATGTTCATTTTGTACAACGGCTAGCTTTATACAGAAAATCGTCGACAAATAATGTGTAAATTCGAGTAAAATCGTACATGTTGTATCTGATTGACAAAAACAACATTGTAATATCGGATCCGATTCGGGAAGCGGATAAGAGTAATTCCGTGTTTGGCGATTAACTACAAAAAAAAATCCAGGCAGGTGACAAAATACATCTATGCATGGTAAATGAATATAAACACTTGAATTGAAAACCGAAAGATATATGTAAAAGAAAGAAAATTAGCAGAAAATATTTTATACAGAAACTCAAAATTACTTTTTGACAAATTTTAATGTCAAAATCCAATACAATGTGACAGTAATAGTATATCTAACAATATATATGTTCATGTTCACAGTGTAAATTGTCTTTATCAGTGATAAATGATGATTATGCATGTGAGATGCTTTTAAAGTGTTAACATATTACTGCAATTTTGAAGAGGTATTTTTTTCTCAATTTTGAAGGGTCAATAAAAGTAGCTGGAAGTTTCTTACTTTATTTTCACAAATAATGCAACTATATTATATAATACCTGAATGTAAGCAAATCATATGATATATAGGTGGCGTCCTTTGGGCCACTCTACCCCCTCCTGTTTGATAACTTGGAAACGGCCAAGATTCCCACCCCTAAATCATATAATCAAGTATAGGACACTATAATAAATCAAATAAAATATAGGGGAGTCCCTGGAGTCACCCCACCCTCTCCTGCTTGGAAATGGTTGAGATCCCCCCCCGCTTAACCATATATATTCATGTTTGTAACAATATGAAAAATAAAATGATATATAGGGAGAGTCAATGGGGGTCACCCCACCCCTCCTGTTTTAGAATTTAAAAACGGCCAAGATCCCCACCCCTAAACCATATATATTCATGTATGGGACAATATAACAAATCAGATGAAATATAGAGGGAGTCCCTTGGGTCACCCCACCCCCTCCTGTTTGAGAATTTGAAAACCGTTGAGATCCCCACCCCTTAACCATATATATTCATGTATGGGACAATATAACAATTCAAATGAAATATAGGGTGAGTCCCTATGGTCACTTCTGTTTGAGAACTTGGAAATGGTCAAGATCCTCACCCCTCAATCATATATACTCATGTATGGGACAATATAACAAATCAAATGAAATATAGGGAAAGTCCCTGTGGTCACCCCACCCCTCCTGTTTGAGAACTTGGAAACGGTCCAGATCCTCACACAGAAACAATATATAAACTATATGAAAGCTTAGTTTGGACATTTTGATAGCACTTCAAAATAACAAGTTCACCTTAAGCATTGTAATGACTATAATATACCTATACAAACTGATAGACTAATTTTGTCACAGCATCATTAAAGTGGAGTTAAAGTCTTATAGGATTGTAAGTATGTTTTATTTTATCACCTTGCACTTTCACATTTTGACTGAACAATTTGTTAAATATTCTGATCAGTTGAACAATTTGGTCAAAATTTTGAAAAAGTTGCAATTGGTGGAGAGCAACACTAACAGTCAAGTCACTGTAAAATGTATGGAATAGTTATAACTAATAAGTAATTTCTAATATTTTATAAGTATTTCAGAATTGATGTTATATTTGTCTTGTGCAGATTTTTCATACAAGGAGTTTATGGCAGGAAAAGGTTTATCAACTGACAGTACACTTAGTGCGAATGATAGGACAGACCTAATGGAAACACTTGGTTTAACAGACTTTTTAAATACAGACCAATGCAGTATAGTTGGTTGGATAAATGGTGAAGATGATTTTTTTCTTATTAGCTTATACAATGGTTTCACATTTTTGTTAACATAAAATGCTTTCTAGTCTCCCCATCTTTCTCTCATATTAGATATTTAGTTTTATATTATTTCAATGTTAAACTATTTCTATATCAAAATTCGGTACAAATTCCAATTTGTTGATTATTTTTATTTTATAAGCACAGAAAAGATAGAAGATAATTAATGTTGTTAGTGAGTTGTTTTGAAGTTGCAATAATAATGGTATGATATATTTCATTTGATGGTCCATTGAAATGGTATTTGTTTGAGAACTAAGGTCTAAAATTTCCAAAACTTCTATAAACACTGTCATCTTTCAAAATTATGTTTTTTTAGTAGGATTTATTCTAATTGAACAAAAGTGTTTGATGATAGTTTTAAAAGAAATTATCACAATCAAAACTGTGGCAATAACTCTTTCATACACATTCCAAATTTTTTACTTTATATTTGTGCATAGAATAAATTTTGAGGTAGAGTAATGATTTTGTCCAGTTGAAAAAATAAAAAAAATAATATATGTCTAAAACTGTTAGCTGAATTATAGGCTTCATTAACATAATATTGTCCATACTTTGAATTAGAGCAGGTAGACTTTTCCATTATTTTATTTTACTTCTCCTTAACCCTTTCCTCCCTGGATTTTTTTTTTAATATACTTGATTCGCATAGTTAAAAAAAATCATCAGTTTTAAAGTGTTAATGCATTGTGAAAACCAATATTTCATCAATGAAATTCAAGTCAGATAATACTCATGAATCTCCTTTTCGTATTGGATACAATTTTTTTTAAGTATGATGCAGACATTTTGTAGTCGAAGCATTTCAACTGAGGTACTACACAGGCGTCAAAAGGCGTCATTATGGAGTAAAGTGGGTGGCGTAAAAAGGCGTCATTATGGAGGAAAAGGTTAAAGTAGTATACTGCACTGAAAAAATCTATTTAAGAATGAGCTGGTGGGATTTTTTAAATGACTGTGATCTTAGGATGTCAAATAGCTAGACTCGGAAGAGATATTAAATGTGGTGAAGGTTAAATGTAACTGTATATGAATATGTTTTTACAGAGTGTAATCAATCTATGGCAGTTTTACCCAACAACACAGAACCAGTAGGATGTCATATAGGTGATACATGTAATGAAGTAGACTGCTGTATAACTCCAGAAAAAATTGGACAATCATTTAAAACGTCAATCAACATAGAACCATGTCTCTTCAAGCTGACTGTTGCCATTGAACAACTACGGTTCAGTAAATGGTTGTTTGACTATGAATGGGGATACCCTGTCCAAGTCTGGCTGTTTGGATTTGTCCAAATGGAGTATGTATATAAGACCGTGTGTTATTTTTTAGAGTTGAAGATACATTTAGTTTTATGCCATCTGATACAAACATATATATAGGGATCTTTTCTGTTATCTTGCTTGATGTTGTTTGCAACGCAACTCTTTGAAAATAGTTCTCAACAGAATTAAACATATGTGTTTATAGAAGATACAGTTGTGTGCCTGCTATTTTGATTTTTGCTCTTAAAGTGATTGCTTAGTTTTCCTTGTCCTAAACATTGACAAAGCCATTTCTACATATATTACTTTGTTGATATGAAACTACCCTAAAACAGCTTAGGAGAATTCAAAAAAAAAACTTGCTCTGATTTCCTAATGGACAGGAAGTTGTGCACCTGCTATTTAATTTTTTTTCTCCTTTCAAATATAAACATTTGCCATTTTTGCCAAAATGCATTATTTTAAGACTGCAAATAACATGCATCTTATTTCAAGATTATTATATCATGTTTTAATCAAATTATGCAAAATGTGAATTCACATGGTACATCAACCAATAATATTTCTTACGAGATAGTTTTATTTTAATATTATAAATTTAGATTAAGGTGGTATCCAACACCTTCGCTAAAATTAATTTGGCTCGTTTAATTTTCATAAAATTTTGACAAAGTATTTACTTTGACCCTTTGACAACAATATAAAAATTTCAAAAAATTTGAACCAACCATTTTATCAGAAAAAATACACTGGTTATATAGCAGTTTGACAAACACTAATTTTGATCGTTGAGAAGTTTAATATTCCCTTAACAATGCAACTTAATTGAAACGTTTATCTGATTTTACAGAGTTATCTCCCTTTAATGTTAGGTACCACCTTAAAGTTATCAGATCATAAATTTCTGAATTTCACTATTACATATTTTAATGAAATGATCATTGCAGGTTTAGAATAGTGGATCTAACAGCAGAAGATCAGTATCTCATTGATTTAACACTGAGTGTTTGCATGGAAGCTGACAGTTCAATGCCTTGTGAAATCTCAGTCCAGATTTTTAACCAATATAAACTGCCAAAACAAGAATGTGATTGGAATACAGGTTTCCTTATTAGCAGTAAGTATAATATTTTTTTATTGTGCTTATGCTTTAGGTTTTTGGCTATTGCTATTCCAATTACTCAAATCATCTCCACACTCTGATCAACTGGCAAAAAAATCAAGTTATTGCTTTAGAGATATGGTTGTTAGTGGGAAGTAAATGTAGTGGTAAAAGGTATACTTACCATCCAACTTCTCTAAATAAAATAATGACATAGTATGATATGTGGCACTGGTTTTCTGTTTGTCATATGTACGTTGTCCTTGACCTCATTTTTATGGTTCAGTGACTACTAGACAAAAAAAGTAAAAATGTTTGTATTGTTGATTTCTTGATTGTATAATTATAAGTAATAGAACAACTATATTTAGTATGTGTCTACTTTGCAAGATCCTCATGCCTGTCAGACAGTTTTCACTTGACCTTGACCTCATTTCATGGATCAGTGAACAAGGTAAAGTTTTGTGGTCAAGTCCATTTATGAGATACTATAAGAAAATAAAAAAATAGGTCTACTATATTTGGGGTATGCAATGATTGTAAGGCAAACATGTCTAACTGGCAGGTGTCATCTGACATTGATCTCATTTTCATGGTTCATTTGACAATGTTAAATTATCTGGGTTAATTTTTTTTAGCAACTATAAGCAATAGGTCAATTATATTTTGTGTATAGAATGATTGTAAGGTGTACATGTAATTCCTAGAAGTTTAATCGGACCTTGGTCTCATTTTCTTGGATCATGTTAAGTTTATGTGATACTTGTAGTAAAACTTCATATTTAGGACTAACAACATAAAATCAATGAAGAGTAAAGCAGGTGATATATCAGTGTGTGTACTCTTGTTTAACTATTAATATTTTTATGCCCCACCTACGATAGTAGAGGGGCATTATGTTTTCTGGTCTGTGCGTCCGTTCGTCCGTTCGTTCGTCCGTTCGTTCGTCCGTTCGTCCGTCTGTCCCGCTTCAGGTTAAAGTTTTTGGTCGAGGTAGTTTTTGATGAAGTTGAAGTCCAATCAACTTGAAACTTAGTATACATGTGCCCTATGATATGATCTTTCTAATTTAAATGCCAAATTAGAGTTTTGACCCCAATTTTACGGTTCACTGAACATAGAAAATGATAGTGCAAATTTCAGGTTAAAGTTTTTGGCTTCAGGTTAAAGTTTTTGGTCAAGGTAGTTTTTGATGAAGTTGAAGTCCAATCAACTTGAAACTTAGTATACATGTGCCCTATGATATGATCTTTCTAATTTAAATGCCAAATTAGAGTTTTGACCCCAATTTTACGGTTCACTGAACATAGAAAATGATAGTGCAAATTTCAGGTTAAAGTTTTTGGCTTCAGGTTAAAGTTTTTGGTCAAGGTAGTTTTTGATGAAGTTGAAGTCCAATCAACTTGAAACTTAGTATACATGTGCCCTATGATATGATCTTTCTAATTTAAATGCCAAATTAGAGTTTTGACCCCAATTTCACGGTCCACTGAACATAGAAAATGAAAGTGTGAGTTTCAGGTTAAAGGTTTTGGTCAAGGTAGTTTTTGATGAAGCTGAAGTCCAATCAACTTGAAACTTAGTACACATGTTCCTTATGATATGATCTTTTTAATTTTACAGCCAAGTTAAATTTTTGACCCCAATTTCACGGACCACTGAACATAGAAAATTAAAGTGTGAGTTTCAGGTTAAAGTTTTTGGTCAAGGTAGTTTTTGATGAAGTTTTAGTCCAATCAACTTGAAACTTAGTACACATGTTCCCTATGGTGTGATCTTTCTAATTTAATGCCAATTAGATTGTTTACCCAATTTCACGGTCTATTGAACATGTAAAATAATAATGCAAGTGGGGCATCCGTGTACTTTGGACACATTCTTGTTTTCAAATGATTAAAATTTGGAGAAAAAAAAAACTTAATGAAAACATTTTATTGGATGCATTCATAGTTCAGACCTGCCAACTTTTGAAAATCCCCATGGGGGATTTAGTGCGCGACCAGATTTTTGAGGGTTATACAGTTTTTGCAGCGTTTCTGCATGCACTGTTTTTTATGCCCCACCTACGATAGTAGAGGGGCATTATGTTTTCTGGTCTGTGCGTCCGTTCGTCCGTCCGTCCGTCCGTCCGTCTGTCCCGCTTCAGGTTAAAGTTTTTGGTCAAGGTAGTTTTTGATGAAGTTGAAGTCCAATCAACTTGAAACTTAGTATACATGTGCCCTATGATATGATCTTTCTAATTTAAATGCCAAATTAGAGTTTTGACCCCAATTTTACGGTTCACTGAACATAGAAAATGATAGTGCAAATTTCAGGTTAAAGTTTTTGGCTTCAGGTTAAAGTTTTTGGTCAAGGTAGTTTTTGATGAAGTTGAAGTCCAATCAACTTGAAACTTAGTATACATGTGCCCTATGATATGATCTTTCTAATTTAAATGCCAAATTAGAGTTTTGACCCCAATTTTACGGTTCACTGAACATAGAAAATGATAGTGCAAATTTCAGGTTAAAGTTTTTGGCTTCAGGTTAAAGTTTTTGGTCAAGGTAGTTTTTGATGAAGTTGAAGTCCAATCAACTTGAAACTTAGTATACATGTGCCCTATGATATGATCTTTCTAATTTAAATGCCAAATTAGAGTTTTGACCCCAATTTTACGGTTCACTGAACATAGAAAATGATAGTGCAAATTTCAGGTTAAAGTTTTTGGCTTCAGGTTAAAGTTTTTGGTCAAGGTAGTTTTTGATGAAGTTGAAGTCCAATCAACTTGAAACTTAGTATACATGTGCCCTATGATATGATCTTTCTAATTTAAATGCCAAATTAGAGTTTTGACCCCAATTTTACGGTTCACTGAACATAGAAAATGATAGTGCAAATTTCAGGTTAAAGTTTTTGGCTTCAGGTTAAAGTTTTTGGTCAAGGTAGTTTTTGATGAAGTTGAAGTCCAATCAACTTGAAACTTAGTATACATGTGCCCTATGATATGATCTTTCTAATTTAAATGCCAAATTAGAGTTTTGACCCCAATTTTACGGTTCACTGAACATAGAAAATGATGGTGCAAATTTCAGGTTAAAGTTTTTGGTCAAGGTAGTTTTTGATAAAGTAGAAGTCCAATCAACTTGAAACTTAGTATACATGTTCCCTTTGATAAGATCATTCTAATTTTAATGCCAAATTAGAGAATTTATTCCAATTTCACAGTCCTTTAAACATAGAAAATGATAGTGCGAGTGGGGCATCCGTGTACTGTGGACACATTCTTGTTACTCTTAAAATAGTCTCATATCTCTTCTTTTTTCTTTTGGTATACTGATGATAAGCTTATAAGCCTTGATTTCTTTTATTTGCATGATTCTTGTACTTGTTTTAAAATTGTCAAAACAATTTAAGAAAAGAGAAAAATGACAATAAAGAATAAAGGATTTAAAGTGAAGACCCCCCTTTCCCCCCTCCAAAGACCTGCTTATCTTTAGACCATGACTCAAACGACATGAACCTATATGTCCTAAAGTTAGAAAGATAAATTCAGATTTTTATTAAGTCTGTCAGTATTAATGAGAAAATGGATACAATTTGAGTTATCTTTCTTTGTGTTCAGAGGTGCTCTTACTGGCAGAGGCTTATACACAGTAGAAGTGTATACAAAATGGCATCGATTTTGAATCAACAGACTCATGTCTGATTTCAAAAATTAAAATGATGTTTTCTTACGAGTTCATTACACTGTTCTCATCTTTTAGTTAATACGATTTTGTCATGGAACTACGGTAAACGTTGCAAATTGTGCTTGTATGATAAATTGGTTAAAAATCAAAGGCCGTCTGACTGAATTTCTGTTTACAAATATTAATTAATTTTGAGGATTGTTATGACCCATCAGGTAAACCGATTACTTGCAACAACAAATTGTGACAACTTTAAAATCGGTAACCAATAATTTTTTCGGGTATATTTTGTGAAAATCAGGTTTTTGACTTGTTTTACTATCCCGATATCGGGATTCGGGTTGAGGGATGAAAATCGGGATGATACTGCGAAAATCAGGATAGTTGGCAGGTCTGATAGTTGTTAAAGTCATACAGATTCCTCTGTAAGTTGATAGGGTAATTAGCTACCAGATATAGAAAAAAATAACGTTATACAATTTTTTTTGTTCAATCATTAATGAAAGCAAAAGAGTGAAATAATAATTGGCTTTGAGCAGCCAGTTTAGTTCAATTTTGTCAAAACAAACTAAGAAACTTTTCTGATGAATTATTAACTTGCAAGTGTATAATTTGACCTCATTGAATCTGTATTCATGTGGTCTTCAATTTAACCCGTTAGCTAGAGATGAGTAAGGTAAGTGATATTTCAGTTAAAATGAATTAATTCAACTAACACCTTAAAAAATATTCCACCATTATCAATCTAACAGCCTTAAACCTCATGCATCATCATTGTATTGATTCTCATTTTAAATTCTAATGATTTTCTTTATTTCCAGATTTTTCTCTACAAAATTGGTTGATTGAGAGTAATTTTCCAAATGTCTCACCTTTGCCTGCTTACACAGTTAAACAATTGCTCTTTGACCTGAATGTAGGTTCTTATCAACTAGATCCTCCTTGTCAGATGAATAAAACAGCATATCAGAATGGATGGAAGAATGGTAAGTTAATGCATTGATCATTCTTTATTTTAATGATCAGGAGAGAGAAAAATATCTTCAGTAGGGAAAGTAGGTAAGTTGAATTGTCGGTCGTACATGTTTGGATGAAAAAAATTAAATCGCTAAAACCTAGAAAAAAAATACCATGAATTAATGTCTGCTATTTTTTTCTCCATGTTTGAGTGATATTTTCAATAGAGAGTTTTTACACACCTGTCTGTTGGTCAATACATGTATGATAACTCAAATTTTCCTTGACCATTTCTCATGTTTTTTTTATCCTAACTTTGGGATTGAATGTTTTCTTTCTAATTTTGAAATTTTTGGCTTTGTTGTTCCAGAGTAATGGGACTTAAATCATTTCTAAGCAAAGCATGCACTTTGCAAGGGGTATCCTTGTAGCATTGTGTGAGTTGTTTTCAAAGTGCCTATAGTTTATCCTCTATATTTGAATCACTTTGATTATACTGTGGTTTGTATACATGCCTACCGGTACTATCACATAAGGAAAATAGTTTATCAATTTAATTTTTGTTTTCTGTCCTCTTATATTTATGAGGATATTCCTTGAAAATAAGATTAGATATTTTATAAATCCTAGAATAATTTACATTTTACAAAGAAAACAGTATTAATTAAGGAAGATGTAAGGTGAACCCAACCATAATGACCAAAAGAGCATATGTTATATTTCAGTTGTGATTTTTGTGTTGTTGGATTGCTGCTCAATTACCTGTACTGTTTTTTAGCTCACCTGGCCAAGTGAGCTTTTCCCATCACTTTGCGTCCGTCGTCCGTCGTCGTTGTTAACTTTTACAAAAATCTTCTCCTCTGAAACTACTGGGCAAAATTAAACCAAACTTGGCCACAATCATCATTGGGGTATCTAGTTTAAAAAAATGTGTCCGGTGACCCGGCCAACCAACCAAGATGGCTGCCATGGCTAAAAATAGAACATAGAGGTAAAATGCAGTTTTTGGCTTATAACTCAATAACCAAAGCATTTAGAGAAAATCTGACAAGGTAAAATTGTTAATCAGGTCAAGATCTATCTGCCCTGAAATTTTCAGATGAATCGAACAACCCGTTGTTGGGTTGCTGCCCCTGAATTGGTAATTTTAAGGAAATTTTGCTGTTTTTGGTGATTATCTTGAATATAATTATAGATAGAGATAAACTGTTTACAGCAATAATGTTCAGCAAAGTAAGATTTACAAATAAGTCAACATGACCGAAATGGTCAGTTGACCCCTTTAGGAGTTATTGCCCTTTATAGTCAATTTTTAACCATTTTTCGTAAATCTTAGTAATCTTTTACAAAAATCTTCTCCTCTGAAACTACTGTGCCAAATTAATCCAAACTTGGCCACAATCATCTTTGGGGTATGTAGTTTAAAAAATGTGTATGGTGACCCGGCCTTCTAACCAAGATGGCCGCCATGGCTAAAAATAGAATATAGGGGTAAAATGCAGTTTTTGGCTTATAACTCAAAAACCAAAGCATTTAGAGCACATCTGACAAGGGTAAAATTGTTAATCAGGTCAAGATCTATCTGCCCTGAAATATTCAGATGAATCTGACAACCCGTTGTTGTGTTGCTGCCCCTAAATTGGTAATTTTAAGGAAATTTTACTGTTTTTGGTTATTATCTTGAACATTATTATAGATAGAGATAATCTGTAAACAGCAATAATGTTCAGCAAAGTAAGATTTACAAATAAGTCAACATGACCGAAATAGTCAGTTGACCCCTATAGGAGTTATTACCCTTTATAGTCAATTTTTAACCATTTTTCGTAAATCTTAGTAATCTTTTACAAAAATCTTCTCCTCTGAAACTACTGGGCCAAATTAATCCAAACTTGGCCACAATCATCTTTGGGGTAATTAGTTTAAAAAATGTGTCCGGTGACCTGGCCATCTAACCAAGATGGCTGCCATGGCTAAAAATAGAACATAGTGGTAAAATGCAGTTTTTGGCTTGTAACTCAAAAACCAAAGCATTTAGAGCAAATCTGACATGGGGTAAAATTGTTTATCAGGTCAAAATCTATCTGCCCTGAAATTTTCAGATGAATCGGACAACCCGTTGTTGGGTTGCTGCCCCTGAATTGGTAATTTAAAGGAAATTTTACTGTTTTGGGTTATTATCTTGAATATTATTATAGATAGAGATAAACTTTAAACAGAAATAATGTACAGCAAAGTAAGATTTACAAATAAGTCAACATGACTGAAATGGTCAATTGACCCCCTAAGGAGTTATTGTCCTTTATAGTCAATTTTTAGCTCACCTGGCCCAAAGGGCCAAGTGAGCTTTTCCCATCACTTGGCGTCCGGCGTCCGGCGTCCGGCGTCCGGCGTCCGGCGTCCGTCGTCGTCGTTAACTTTTACAAAAATCTTCTCCTCTGAAACTACTGGGCCAAATTTAACCAAACGTGGCTACAATCATCATTGGGGTATCTAGTTTAAAAAATGTGTGGCGTGACCGGGCCAACCAACCAAGATGGCCACCATGGCTAAAAATAGAACATAGGGGTAAAATGCAGTTTTTGTTATCTTGAATATTATTATAGATAGAGATAATCTGTAAACAGCAATAATGTACAGCAAAGTAAGACCTAAAAATAAGTCAACATGACCCCTTTATAGTCAATTTTTTACAATTTTCATAAAATTTGTAAATTTTAGTAACATTTTCCACTGAAACAACTGGGCCAAGATCATTATAGGTAGAGATAATTGTAAGTAGCAAGACTGTTCAGTAAAGTAAGTTGTACAAACACATCACCATCACCAAAACACAATTTTGTCATGAATCCATTTGCTTCCTTTGTTTAATATTCACATAGACCAAGGTGAGCGACACAGGCTCTTTAGAGCCTCTAGTTTATATTGATTAGACTTATGATAGACAGATATTTTGTTTATGAGAGACAGACATTTCATATACATCAGTGGTGGATCCAGAACTTTTTGTAGGGGGGGGGGGGGGCTGACTGACCTAAGGGGGCCCTCTCCAGTCATACTTCAGTGATTCCCAATATAATCATCCAAATTTTCTGACAAAAGGGGGGCCCCCTAGTTATAATAGCTTGATGTTATTTACATACTCATGGGTGATTTTTTTACAGAATGTCCACAAGATGTAATCCTACCAAGATTGCCTGGAAACCTTATGTGCAAACTTTTTGAGTCCTGCACAAATATAGAATGCTGTGCTGAAATATCACTACTTAACACAACATTTAGCTTTTATCTAGACGTAGATACTTGTCATTCAAGTGTAACTGTTGGGATAGAGAAAATGTACCACAAGTATAGCCTGCTGGATTATACCTATGGAGAAACAGAACATTTCAATATGCTTGGGGTGGCAAGACTGAAGTATGTATGCTTCATTATTAGAGTTAAATTATAATCCCACCATTAAACAGTTTACCAAATTGTAGCTTCTTCTCCAACAAACTGATCAACTGGTAAAATTGATATTTTATTTCATGGTTTTGAAAAGGATATCTTTATGCTTATAAAAAATGTTTAACTTTACCCATGAATTAATGGACATCTGTTATGTTAAGTTCACAAATATCACATTGAAGCAAATTTTAAATGTTACATTGTTCTCACTGTTAAAGCTGGAAGAAGAGGCCATAAGTTCATATGTAGTTTCGTTAACCTGTAAACTACAGCAAACATATTTTACAGCAGAGTTCCATTGAAATGGTTACAGAAAAAATGCATTAACTATTAAAATGCTTCATGACTTAGTAACAATTTTAGAAAATAAAAAATATACATTCTTTATATGAAACTTGAAAAAAAATAGATACAGGTGTTATTATATTTTACAAAAGCACACAGTATATATGTGCAACTGGTCACTATAAAACTTGTTTCAATTCATATGACCTTTCATTTCATCTTAAATTGTTTGTTATTAAAGGTATACCATAGAAGATCTCCCTCATCTAGAAGTGATAGTTCTGCACTTGACATTTAGCTTTTGCATGGAATCAAATAGTTCATGTGAATTTGAAACAACTTTTCTAAAGGACACTGTATTGCCTAAACCTGTTTGCAAGCTGGAAACAGATTTTCAGAGTAAAGGTAAGACAATTATATCATTTAAACAATAACCATCATCATAAATTAGGCGTTGACAGATGATCTGTATAAAAATAAGGAGATGTTGCATGATTTCCAATGTGACAACTATCCACCAGATTTTAAATGGAACCTGACATGCATATGACATATAAACATGTTTATGTCCCTTCCCACACATTGAAAAAGGAGTCAGATGTATTTTCATATTTCTGCACAAAGAAAACTAACAAAGATATCTTTTTTTTTTATTTCAGATTTCTCTTTAGAACATTGGTATAGAGAAGGAAAAATTATATTCAATACCATCTTACCTGAACACTATGTATCTGAACTTCTTGAACAAACAGGGTTGACAAGATATGTTACTGATGATACTTGTAATATTAGCACGAATGAAGTTGATGTCAATGGTTGGAAAAAAGGTATGACGCTATTTTTTCTTGGAATATTTTTCAAATTAATGTTTTACTTCTGTCTGTCCCCTTTTATGTTTGTCAGTCTGTCCATCACATATAATTTCTTTCACCTTTTCTTAAGGAAATACAAATAAGAGCTTCCTGGAATTTTTTATATGGCTAAGTCAGCATCGCTTTACAATGTGGCATGTTTTCAGATGCATAACACATCAACAACTTGTTCACTGAATACTTATATATTCTGAACACAATGTCCATGTACAAAAATTTTATTTTCATTTATCTAGGAAGGTTCAAATAAAAGCTTTCTAAATTCAGATTCACTACTCATCAAATTCCTGTTTAAAAATACTTATATTTTATTCTAACATATATACAGGCCATGTATGAAATGGTTTCACATTTTTTCTTTGCAACAACCATATATAAGAGCTTCCTGAAATTTGTTATCAGGCTTCATGTGATCATGCTTTCCCGTGTTATGTGTCTTTTCCAAATTTTGGATAACCAAAACTTAAAGCAGGGGTATCAATGTGGGATAATTTGCAATATTGTTACATTTTGGTTCTGTCATTCCTGTGTAAAAAAAGTTTTGATACAACAAATATTGTTTTCCCAGCCTGAAGCAAGCCATATATTAGAAGGAACTAATATCATACTTGAAATACATGACACATATTCCAGCTGGACAGTAGCTGAACTGAGAACTGTACTTATAATATTCATTTGAACTTTTCATTTGAATGCTTATAATTGATACACCAGCTGGAATTACACTTAAACTGGCTTGAAATATTTGAATTAACAGGAATCCAGTATATTAAGTCCGTCTGAGTACAGATGGACTTAAACCAAGTATGTTTGAAAAAAATCCAGCTGGTATTTCTTGCAAAAATATGGACTCTTTTTTATAAAGTTCAGTTGAACTTAACAAAGTCATGATAAACTTTAAGAGGACCAGCTGAACTCTATAAAAGTCCAGCTTGATTCAAAAAGTTCCTTTTGACTTCTAAAAGATGATCTCAGTTCTTCTTGAGGTGGTTGATTCTTCGGAATTAATTTGCACCATCCCATGTTGTAATCTGAATATACTGGTCATTTCTTTTTTTCTTGCAAACTTAATGGCAAAATCAAGAAGATGGGTAATTGAGAAGCTAAATCTGAACTTTTTAAATTGGTAGTTTGTTTTAGGATAGTTGAATAATGTTCTAATTCTGTAATATATTTTTACTTCAAATATTTGATGAAACTTTGTAAATTGTTACACCTTACTTCTATATTGAGTCGTATCTATTTTTAAAAGGTCTTATTATGTTGTAGATTGTATTCAAGATACAGTTTTACCAAATATAACATCAAATCCACTTGTTTGCCACCTTAAAAGCAGCTGCACAGATATATCTTGCTGTTTGAATCTGGATTTCATTGGAAAAACCATTGAGGTGCATCTGGGAATTAACCAGGATTTACAGTTACTTGAGATTGGAGTAGGAAGGCATCAATTTAGGGACTCCTTGCTAGGATTTGACTTTGGTAATTTAAGAAAAAAGGAGAGGGAGAAATTACCTAGGAACAATCAAAAACAAAAGTCTAAATCATGACGAAATAAAATGGCAAACAAAGAAAAATACAGAAAAGTTTACCCAGATAGCTAAAAAACTTATCAACACAGACATTACAAAAAAAGATTAATTAACTTGCTTTAAAGGTGCTAGCTGTAAATAAGACTAAGCTTTCTTTTTGGTACTGAATTTTGGTACTGAATTAACCAATTTTGTTTTGTGCCAAGAAATGTTTTTAAGTCTAGTGACTCAATTGCAAATTTTTATTTTTATTTTCTGAAAACCCGTTATGAGAGTTATCATCTCATGTTTTATTTTTATGCCCCACCTACGATAGTAGAAGGGCATTATGTTTTCTGGTCTGTGGGTCTGTCTGTCCGTTTGTCCATCCCGCTTCAGGTTAAAGTTTTTGTGCAAGGTAGTTTTTGATGAAATTGAAATCCAATCAACTTGAAACTTAGTACACATGTTCACTTTGATATGATCTTTCTAATTT
The DNA here is from genome assembly GCA_037788925.1 of Mytilus galloprovincialis. Taxonomy (NCBI): domain Eukaryota; kingdom Metazoa; phylum Mollusca; class Bivalvia; order Mytilida; family Mytilidae; genus Mytilus; species Mytilus galloprovincialis. Next base: position 42,278,628 of record CM075342.1, on the reverse strand, counting down.
AAATGCCAAATTAGATTTCTGACCCAATTTCATGATCCAGGGAACATAGAAAATTATAGTGTGTGTGGGACATCTGTGTACTATGGACACATTCTTGTTTAACTTTAGAATCAGATTTCTTTCTATCATAAAAAATGGTTTTAGGATATAATATCTTTGAATCATATTATGTATTGTTTTTTTTGAGAAAAAAATATGCATAGGAATAAATGAAAAAACTGAAATTCTATTGATTTTAATTTAGATCCTCCCCCTACCCCACCCAATTTTGTTATGTTATAATGTAACACCTTATGATTTGAAAAAAATTGATGTTAGCAACTATTTACAAACAATTACCTTTTTTTTCAGGTGTTGAACATCAATTCAGATTGCTCAATGTGTTTAGAGTGAGGTATGTATAGATATTGTTATACCTGCAGCTTTCTTAAGTTGGTAGTATGTAGTGATAAAAGGGGCAGTCATCCCTCTGTCGCACTTATATATTACCAAAATGCCTGAATGAGTTGTTGGATTGAAAGATGCCTATTTAATCTTGGTTTGGATGTGTTTCCAACATTAACTTGAATCCCATCTGCTATAACAGAACAACTCAAAATTGGATATTAGGAGAGTGCAACTAAATTAATATCCTGACCCTCTATTATACTAGATTCAATGAGAGTGCCACTATATCTACATTTGAATATGAAAATTAGACTGCTGTCGAGTACTAGATGGGTAGTAACACATGTCCAATAGATGGTGGTGTAGGATGGTTCTGTCCAGCTATGTGCCCAGTGAGGCATACATTGTTTATATTTCTGTGCTTGTATCACTGCTCCAGATCAAATTTCTTATTATGGATACTTTCCCCTGGTGTTTGATTAACAAGAAGGTTTACTGTCTTTTGATGACCTGACACACATTGTGTGGCAGACTGTGACGCTACACCAAAAGCGTTTATGATGGCCTCCATGTTGTTGTCACAGACGCTTCCAACTTGCAAACTTCTTTCTTCAACTGGAGGATTGTGTTATACTTTTATAAAACTCTCTTAGGGTACAGCAGTCAACATTGAGTCCTAATCTTAATAACTAAAAAAAAAAAAAAAAAATATGTCCACAAAGAAAAACAAAAAGGCAAAGCACATTAGCAAAATCCAATAAAAACCGTAAGCATTTTTTTAATATGGATATTTTTATAGTTTCAAACAAGATTTTTCTGTTTTGTTACATATTTTATATTTCATTTAATAATTCAAGTGTTTTGTATATGTTTTTCTTTATCTAGATATAATATATATGAATCAGTGAATGAATACTTGGTGACAATGGAGGTTTCTGTATGTTGGGAGAGTTACAAACCATGTGCCTGGACTACTTTTATACTAAAGAATGCAAGACTTCCTAAACAACCTAGAAATTTGCAGAATGATTTCAGAGTTGCAGGTAAGAATTTAAAAATTCCAATATGACCAAACCATCAATTAACTTATTTCAGGAGTAAATGGCTTTAAATAACAATTTTTGATATTTTTTTGAGTTTTTGTTGTTTTGGTTTATATATATTATCTTTCAAAAGTGTTAAAGACAGGAAGAAACTGTTTACTGCAATAGTGATCATTAAACAAGATGTTCTAAAAGTAAATATTTGACTGAAACCATCATTAGAGTTATTTTATTTTAATGATTATATTGGTGAAATTTTGATCTTAAAACAGAAGATTGACAGCTACCTAGATAATTTTAAAATTAAAGTTTAAACAAGAGTTGGTTGGCTTGGAAAATTTTGCCAAAAGAAGTTCTATTCAAATGAACTTGAGTGCCCATACAAACTGTTTATTTTAAAATAATTCATGTGTTTTGAAAACAAAATTTGAATTGCTTATAAAGTCAACATAGATATCAAGTTTTATATAGGTATCAGGTGAGTGATTAGGATCTATAGGAGTGTCTTGTTAAAAAGACAATAATTTGATAAAAGGAGAAGGATGAATTATATTTAGAGAATACGAGAAACTGTCTGTTGTTGTTTCTAAGATATGTTTATTCCATTTCAGATTTTGACTTTTTGGATTGGACTTCTGAAAGAAATATTGATTCTAGAAATTTAAGAAGCCTTGAACTTCTTAGGTTGTACAATGATTTGGACATTAAGAGTTATTTCTCAAATGAATGTGAAAATAGCACTTTGCTCTCAGACAGCTGGAACTCTGGTATGATTTAGAGTTATGTATTTATTTTGATACCCTATACAAAATGAATTGTTTGGTATATATAGTGTTCTCTCATGTTAAAAATTCCAATGATATTAAGCTTTATTTGAACATGCTATGTATTGTAATATGTTTTAACTGCCATTGCATATTATCTTCCTGTTTACCAAATATTTATAGTAGTAGTATCACATCTTGCATAATAGTGAATCTTCCAGTTTGAATCACTGACTGAAAATTGTTCGGTTTGCAAAGTCCGATATAGTGTAAAACTTTGAGATAGCATACCATAAAATAGGGTTTATTTTTTTCAATGAAAGTTAAGTAGACAACATTTTTCAGTTTGATCAGAGAGTTTTTGGTAAGAAAACAAAGTAATTTGGTATCATTGCAAAATGAGTAATGATACACATTGGTGAAATTATTCAAATCAATAGACATCTACTGATATTTGATGATTGTGCAAAATCTTTAATTTGTCAGTTTATTTCATTAACAAAATGTTGGACATTAAGCAGTTTCATTCAAATTGCTTGATGATTGATATAGTTTTCATTATTGCAGTTATTTTCTATAATAATCTTATTCTTGATCTGAAGTTGGATCATGATTAAATTTATAACCATGTAAGTTCTTCTTTGTTTTTTTCTAGATGTTAACCAACCAACAATGAATCAATCTTTTTTAAGTGTGATCCATGATAAATCTCATCTGTGAATGAGCAGTATATTATTTTTTAAGTGTATGCCTTCTTTATTTCCAGAATGTCTGGCATCTACAAGTTTACCAGTACTACCATCAACAACAAAATGTCATCTGGGTGACTCATGTACTTTCATCAGCTGTTGTGTTGAAGTTCCTGTTCTTCAGAGATCATTTAACATGTTTCTGGATCTGGATGCTTGTAACCTAAAGATGACTGTTGGAATAGAAAAACTGCAATTTGTACAGATGCTTTTCAACTATCAGTGGGGAACAAAGAAATCTTTTTGGTTAAATGGAATCCTTAGAATTAAGTTAGTACATGTAATATGATAGTTTTAAATCAGTGTATATGTAACGGTTTATTTCTTCCTCTGTGATATTTTATCCTGAGGATGATCTGTCCCGGTAATTTTTTTCCAGGCATGGTATTTCACAGGTTGATTTTTTCCAGAGGAGTGAAAATCTATCTGTGTTATGCGGATAGTATGTACCGGTATATATTTGCCGTACTATATTTCACAGAACTGTGTGAAATAGAGTCCCATTAACTACTATGTAAGTTACTCACAATCAATATATACCTGACTATAATTATAAAATGTTTCACAAAGGTAGACCAAATTTGCATAATTTATCAAAGGGAGGTAATTATGAGCAATTTATATTTTAAAGATATTAATATAATATATTTCTGAATTTATTTTATAGTGAAATTTTTCCTTGAATCTTATTTTTTATATATTCATTTATATAAAAAGATGACTTACAACTTGATTTAATAAGAGAGATAACATTTCATAGGTAAAAACTATCCAGCTGTTAAACATGCTTTTGTTCCAATATATTGTTATGCTATGATTTATTTGATTTCCATATAATCAACAGCTACATCTCTGTCCCCAGACTATTTATATAGTTAAAAATATCATCATAATCAAATTCTTTTATTACTGTTAACAGTAGTAATGCAACTATATTTCTACCTTACTTTTAAATTTATATTTGTACTGAGATCTGAAAACAACTCACTTTTACATGTATTACACTAACCTTATTTAATCATGATATTATTTTCACAATTACGATCTTTGAAATTACTTCTGTTTTTCTTTCCTATGTTTCATGATCATTTTCTTTTTAAAAGGATGATATTGACTTGAATATTTCAGGAAATTTTTTCAAGGATAATTTGTGAAATTATTTACCATTATAATACATTTTTATACGCCCGTCAAAATTTTGACGGGACGTATTATGGTATACAAATGTCCAGTGTCCGTCCGTCTGTCTGTCTGTCTGTCTGTCCGTCCGTCTGTCCGTCTGTCCGTCTGTTCGGCGTAAACATGTCGCACCGTAACTTGAGAACGACTTATCCAAATTTCATGAAACTTAATATAGTTGTTTCTTATGATGGTCAAATGATCTGTATACTTTTTGGTGAAAATAAGATTTAAACTTTTTGAGTTACAGCACTTTATAACTAAAACAGGGGTGTGTTTTTTTCACATGTCGCACTGTATCTCAAAATCGATTCTTGATTATGACTTAAAACTTTAAACACTTCTTAGTTATATTAATCTCAATATCTGTATACTTTTTGGTGATGATTCAAAATTTCATTTTTGAGTTATTGAGTATTTTGTAAAAAAGGGGGAGGTTTTTTTTACATGTCGCGCCATATCTCAAAAACTATTTATGATTATTGCTTTAAACTTTACAAATGTCTTTGTTATATTAATCTCAATATCTGTATACGTTTTGGTGATGATTCAAAATTTCATTTTTGAGTTATTGAGTATTTTGTAAAAAAGGGGGAGGGTTTTTTTACATGTCTCGCCATATCTCAAAAACTATTTATGATTATTGCTTAAAACTTTACAAATGTCTTTGTTATATTAATCTCAATATCTGTATACTTTTTGGTGATGATTCAAAATTTCATTTTTGAGTTATTAGTATTTTGTAAAAAAGGGGGAGGTTTTTTTTTACAGTATTTTATGCAGTATCTCAAAAACGATTATTGATTATGACTTAAAACTTTACACATTTCTTTGTTCTATTAATCTTAAGATCTGTATACTTTTTGGTGATTATTAAAAATTTTATTTCTGAGTTATTGAGTATTTTGTAAAACAGGGGAGGGTTTTTTACATGTCGCACCGTATCTCAAAAATAAGTTATGATTATTGCTTAAAACTTTACACACTTCTTTGATATATTAATCTAAAGATCTGTATACTTTTTGGTTTTGATTCAAAATTTTATTTTGGTAATATTTAGTTTTTGTAAAAAAAACAGGGTGGGGGGTTTCACATGTCCCGCCGTGTCTCTAAAACAATATATGGTTATTGCTTAAAACTTTCTCGTAAACTATTTATGATTATTGCATAAGACTTCCACATAAGACGTCGGGCGTATCATGCGCTCATGGCACAGCTGTTTATTTTTTAATAATTTCGCTTTATTTCAAATACACTATTGTTATTTCATAGTATTTTAAAGGATAAGTTTTTTTCTAATAACTATAATAAGTTAACTACCCAGATAGAATTTCACGGCAAAGGAAAAAATATCCCAGGGAAATATTTTCCTCCGGATAAAAAAATAACAACTACTGTGACATTTTTTCCTCCGGATCAAATTTCACCCAGATATAATTTTGCTTTACATATATGTATGAATAACAGATCTTGCAATAATTTAAATACATTGTACCTTGAATAACACCAACTAATTCTCATGAAAAGTTTCTTATTTTCTGCAAAAATTTACTGTTGAAGCATTTCTTTCAGTTTTTAGCTCACCTGGCCTAAAAGGCCAAGTGAGCTTTTCTCATCACTTGGCGTCCGTCGTCGTCCGTCGTCGTCGTTAACTTTTACAAAAATCTTCTCCTCTGAAACTACTGGGCCAAATTGAACCAAATTTAGCCACAATCATCATTGGGGTATCTAGTTTAAAAAATGTGTCCGGTGACCCGGCCAACCATCCAAGATGGCCGCCATGGCTAAAAATAGAACATAGGGATAAAATGCAGTTTTTGGCTTATAACTCAAAAACCAAAGCATTTAGAGCAAATCTGACAGGGGTAGAATTGTTGAACAGGTGAAGATCTATCTGCCCTGAAATTTTCAGATGAATCGGATAACCCGTTGTTGGGTTGCTGCCCCTGAATTAGTAATTTTAAGGAAATTTTGCTGTTTTTGGTTATTATCTTGAATATTATTATAGATAGAGATAAACAGTAAACAGCAATAATGTTCATCAAAGTAAGATTTACAAATAAGTCAACATGACTGAAATGGTCAGTTGACCCCTTTAGGAGTTATTGCCCTTTATAGTCAATTTTTAACCATTTTTCGTAAATCTTAGTAATATTTTACAAAAATCTTCTCCACTGAAACTACTGGACCAAATTAATCCAAACTTGGCCACAATCATCTTTTGGGTTAGTAGTTTGAAAAATGTGTCCGGTGACCCGGCCATCAAACCAAGATGGCCGCCATGGCTAAAAATAGAACATGGGGTAAAATGCAGATTTTGGCTTATAACTCAAAACCCAAAGCATTTAGAGCAAATCTGACATGGGGGTAAAATTGTTTATCAGTTCAAGATCTATCTGCCCTGAAATTTTTAGATGAATCGGACAACCCGTTGTTGGGTTGCTGCCCCTGAATTGGTAATTTTAAGGAAATTCTGCTCTTTTTGGTTATTTTCTTGAATATTATTATAGATAGAGATAAACTGTAAATAGAAAAAATGTTCAGCAAAGTAAGATTTACAAATAAGTCAACAGGTCAAAAATGGTCAGTTGACCCCTTTAGGAGTTATTGCCCTTTATAGTCAATTTTTAACCATTTTTTGTAAATCTTAGTTATCTTTTACAAAAATCTTCTCCTCTGAAACTACTGGGCCAAATAAAATCAAACTTGGCCACAATCATTATGGGGTATCTAGTTTAAAAATTTTGTCCAGTGACCCGGCCAACCAACCAAGATGGCTGCCATGGCTAAAAATAGAACATAGGGGTAAAATGCAGTTTTGGGCTTATAACTTAACAACCAAAGCATTTAGAGCAAATCTGACAGTTGGAGAAATTGTTTATCAAGTCCAGATCTATCTGCTCTAAAATTTTCAGATGAATTGGACAACTGGTTGTTAGGTTGCTGCCCCTGAATTGGTAATTTTAAGGAAATTTTGCTGTTTTTGGCTATTATCTTGAATACTATTACAGATAGAGATAACCTGTAAACAGCAATAATGCTCAGAAAAGTAAGATTTACAAATAAGTCCACATGACTGAAATGGTCAATTGACCCCCTAAGGAGTTATTGTCCTTTATAGTCAATTTTTAAAAATTTTCATAAAATTTGTAAATTTTTACTAACATTTTCCACTGAAACTACTTGGCCAAGTTCATTATGGATAGAGATTATTGTAAGCAGCAAGAATGTTCAGTAAAGTAAGATGAACAAACACATCACCATCACCAAAACACAATTTTGTCATGAATCTATCTGCGTCCTTTGTTTAATATTCACATATACCAAGGTGAGCGACACAGGCTCTTTAGAGCCTCTAGTTTTTGTATTTCAACAATGCTTTTCTTTTCTTATGAAATCATAAAAAGGCCAATAACTTTTCAATTGAACATCATTTATTGAAGTTGATTTTATTTTCAGCTATCAAGTTCACAATTTACACTATGCTCAGAAGTACAGATTATCAGTGTCGCTTGAAGTATGTATGTCATCAAGAGAACCATGTGAACAGAATATAACCGTACTTGACAATGTTGATATACCCAAAGAACAATGTGATTGGAGACAAAACTATACAATACCAAGTAATTATACATAAAATTACTTAAATTTATCATCCTTTAATGTTTGTTGTCTAAAAATAAAGTTCCTACTGTGAACAGTGTGTAAGTTACAATGTTTCATACACCTTCCAAAATGTTTACTTTATATTCTACTCCTCAAATAGCAAATATGGGTCTTGAATTTTAAAGTACAGTAGTGATTTGCTAAAAATGGTTAAAAATTAGTATTATACAGTTGTCAAAAGAATTTAAAACCCCTTTAACATAAAATTGTCCATATTTTGAGTAAGAGCTGATGAAGTTTTCTATAATTTTGATATAGTTTTTTCCAAAAGTAGAAAATCTTTTATAGCACTTGACAAATCTAAAGCAGAGGAACAGTATTTTTGCCGTTCATCATCTTAAAGTTAAATATTTTGTTTACAATATAAGCTTATTGTATGTGTATATGATTTCAGGTTTTTCATACAATGACTGGAGAATCTCTAAGCTAAATCACTATGATTATTCTGAACAAGAGCTTATTCTACACCTAATGGACGAAACTAGAATAGGACTTTACATGGAAGAGAGTACATGTCCAAAACACTTTGTGGATAATGTCTTACTGTCAGGTATGCAAATTTTTGGAAAATTTAGGATTACTACTTCAAATTTTAAAAATTTATACTAGGATTTCCATCTGAATATATCATTTCTGACAATATTAAGCCAATTATTCTCAGAAAGAAAATCATAATGTCAAAATCCAGAGGACATGTAGTGATGTACAAGACAAAAAAAAAAAAGAAAAAAAAGAAGAAACTTAAAAAGGATCAACAAAAGACAGATGTATTTAAAATAGCAAACACAAAATCAAAAGTTTTTTAATACAAACTCCAGATAAAACTGGTACTGAAAACTTGCTGCAGAAAATTAGGCATTTCCTTCTGTATAAGAATAAGCTGATGTGGTATGTTCAAATAAGGTGGATGTAAAGCAATGGAAGGCAACCTTATAACCATCAACAATAAGAAAAACCCATACTGTAGTCAGCTATAAAATGCCTCGAAACGAAAAATATGAAACAACTCAATTGTGTAAGCTAACAGCCTAATTTATAACAAAATAATTCACCAAATACAAATATGACAGATATTAACCCACAGCAACTTTTGCTCTACCGTCCCCTAACTTGGGACAGTCACATACAGAATGTGGCAGGGTTTAACATGCTTTGTATGAGAATAAAACAATCATCAAACTTTTAAATCCTTTTAACTTTTTGTCACACCAATGAAATGTGAAGTTTAAAAATTCTAAAAGATACGAGAAACACTTATTAACCATATCAACAAACTACAACCACTGAATAACTGGTTCCTGACATAAGATAGGTGCAAACAAATGATGCAGGGAATAAATGTTTTTACAGGTGCCAACCTTCATTCTAACCTGAAACTTAAGTGTAACATTTTTACATAGAAAAACACACTATACAATATCAATTGAAATGGCTTATCTCGATCAAAAAGATATATTAACAAAAACAAATAACAAACACTGAACAAATGAATTTCATCTATGACAAAATATCAATACAATATCAATAAGAAAAAGGGGGATGTAAAATAATTATTATTATTATTTTTATCAAATATTTAAATGTTGGTAATGTTGCATCGCTTTAAACCTATTTATAGATTGCCCAAAGATAATGAACATAGACCCATTGGATGGACCTGTTAGATGCTACATCAATGGTCATTGTAGTTCTATAGACTGTTGTGTCTATGATGAGAAGATACTTACAAGTCTCAATTTATTCATCAATATTGATTCCTGTAATGATGTTATTGATGGTGGAATTGAAAAGTATAAATTTTCAAAATCACTTCTTGAATTTGATTGGAGTAAGTATTTCAATATTTATTTGTTATTTATAAGTTGTTATTATGTAATTACATCTCGAATAATCAATGGTGTACTTATAAGTTACTTCTCGCCTTTTTCAACTTAGAAAAAACTGAATTACGAAATTTTTTTTTTATGAATCAAATTAACTGCTAAAATCAGTATTTTTTTGCTGAAATGACCTGCAATATTAATATTGTATACTTTTTTGTGTTTAAATTGCTATTTTACTATAATTTGCTTGCATTTGTGTACTATGTCTTTTTTAGCTCACCTGTCCCGAAGGGACAAGTGAGCTTATGCCATCACTTGGCGTCCGTCGTCGTCCGTCGTCTGTCGTCTGTCGTCGTAAACTATTTCAAGAATCTTCTCCTCTGAAACTACTGGGCCAAATACTTTCAAACTTTAACTGAATGTTCCTTAGGGTATCTAATTTATAAATTGTATCCGAAGTTTTGATCTATCAACAAACATGGTCGCCATTGCTAAAAATAGAACATAGGGGTCAAATGCAGTTTTTGGCTTATAACTCAAAAACCAAAGCATTTAGAGCAAATCTGACATGGGGTAATATTGTTTATCAGGTCAAGATCTATCTGCCCTGAAATTTTCAGATGAATCAGACAACCTGTTGTTGGGTTGCTGCCCCTGAATTGGTAATTTTAAGGAAATTTTGCTGTTTTTGGTTATTATCTTGAATATTATTATAGATAGAGATAAACTGTAAACAGGAATAATGTTCAGCAAAGTAAGATTTACAAATAAGTCAACATGACGGAAATGGTCAGTTGACCCCTTTAGGAGTTATTGCCCTTTATAGTCAATTTTTAACCATTTTTCGTAAATCTTAGTAATCTTTTACAAAAATCTTCTCCTCTGAAACTACTGGGCCAAATACTTCCAAACTTTAACTGAATGTTCCTTAGGGTATCTAGTTTATAAATTTTATCGGAAGTTATGATCTATCAACAAACATGGTCGCCATTGCTAAAAATAGAACATAGGGGTCAAATGCAGTTTTTGGCTTATAACTCAAAAACCAAAGCATTTAGAGCAAATCTGACGTGGGTAATATTGTTTATCAGGTCAATTTCTATCTGCCCTGAAATTTTCAGATGAATCAGACAACCTGTTGTTGGGTTGCTGCCCCTGAATTGATAATTTTAAGGAAATTTTGCTGTTTTTGTTTATTATCTTGAATATAATTATAGATAGAAATAAACTGTAAACAGCAATAATGTTCAGCAAAGTAAGATCTTCAATTAAGTCAATTTGACCAAAATTGTCAATTGACCCCTTAAGGAGTTATTGCCCTTTAAAGACTTTTTTCACAATTTGTTCATCATGTTGACTTACTTTAAAAAATCTTCTCCTTTGAAACTGCTGTATCAATTTCAGCCAAACTTAGGCTAAATGAGTTTCAGAGTATCTAGTATAAATTTTATATTTTATTTCCTTGTATGTCAAGAAACATAGCTCCTATGGCTAAAATAGAACAAAGGAGAAAATGATTATTTTTTTTGGCTTTTGAAGAAAATAGGACGAACCAAAAAACATTTAAATAAATTGAAAAGCCAAAATAATCATTGATGAGAGATTTAACCAAAAGAATTAAGGTGAGTGATTCAGGCTCTTGAGAGCCTCTTGTTTTTACCACTGCCTGATTCTTTGGCAGATTGGCACTTTAGTACCCCTATATATGATTTCAAGATTTTAAAGAATTTCTGCTTATTTCTTTATAGAATCAGAGCATGAAATATATCTTGGTGGAATTTATCAACTTAAGTAAGTTGTCTTTTAGTTACAAGTAAGTAATTTCAATGTTTTGAGAAAAAAACTATTTTACCACTGAATTTCACCATGTAGCAGTATTTTGGAAACACCATATAGTACAGGTTTGTTTTATAGAGTATGAAAATAGTGAAAACCTTTTTAATTTTGCTTTTATTATATACATGTGTTTATGTTTTAGTCTTATTATGGTAAAAAGGCATAAAAATAACAAATATCTGAAATTGTTTACTTTATTCTCAAGACACTTATGAATTTTAAATCATTTTTTTTTTTGTAGTTTTCAACTTGAAGAATTACCTGGAAGTAACAACTATATTATTAGTATGGAAATAACCATATGTTGGTATTCTGAAGCAGCATGTGATTACAGGATTACAGTCCTTGAAAACAACATTTTAGCAAAAGAAGATTGTGACTGGAAAAGTCCATTACTAAAACCAGGTATTTAATTTTTTGTACAGGTTTGTTGAAATTTTTATGGCAGCGTTGTGTATGGGAAATTGAGTTATGTTCTGACAATCTAACCTAATGTTAAAATACGAAAAAATTCAGACAAATTCAGTATGACTCGATGTTCTGGGTTCAGATCTTGTAAAATTTGAAAATAGCCCATGATCTAAAAAGTTGACAATGATTTGTTCAAGTTAATGATACTGGTAGCTCGAAATCTGGTAGGTTGACTAGGATTTGTGAAAGTAAAAAAAAATTATAATCTGGGATGATGACTGATTTGTTGGGTTAATTGAAGTGTCCATCTAACCATGATTTAAAATTGACAAATTGCTCATTCTTGTACCCTATCTAAGAAGTTTGACTGATTTGTACAAGATTAGAAGATATCCACTAATCTTGTGGATTTACTGATTTGTCCAAGTTAAAAATATCTCTTATCTGGAAGTTTGACTTAATTGTACAAGTTTAAGATATTCCTCAAATCTTGAAGTTAGACTGATTTGTACAAGTTTTTAAAAAAATTCTCAAGTGTGAAAGTTTTATTATTTTATTGTACAAGTTGATAGACTTGAAGGTTAAATAATGATATGAACAAGTTGAAGAATTCCCCTTAACTAGAATTCATTTTGATTCACCTATCCTTAGTAACAATGTAACTCACAGTCTGTATTTTAATGATTCTTTTCATTCATTTTAAGATTTCTCTATGACTAAATGGAAAACTGAAAATGGAATTCAAGCAAATACATCTTTACATGGACAATCATTGACAGATTTACTGGAAGAACTTGGTGTTTCCAAGTATTATGAGAGTAAACAATGTAATACAAGCAGCCTTCCTGATTTTCCACTGACAGCTGATGGGTGGAGAAGTTGTAAGGATTTTTTTTTGTTCAGTGTATTTATTACTGTAGATTTTTGTTTGTCAGTACCAATTTTCATGGTTCAAAGAAGAATGGTAGTTTTGCAGCAGGTGATTCAATGGTTTTGCCAAAAACAGTATAGAAGCCTATGGAAAATTTGTACTTTGTTGTACATTTAAATTTGTGGTTTACCTATATTCACAACATCCATGAAAATTGGTACCTTATATTGTCACTAGTTAGAATATATTTCCTTAAATCTGTTTTTAGATAATTTTTCATATTTTGCTGCTTGCTTGAGTTAGAAAATTAATCAAAATAGAGGGCTCAATTTTGTGCCGTTGTGAATGTAAACATCAACGAGGCCAAAGGCAAAATAGCAATAAACAGATCAATGGTATTTATAACTCAAGGATGTTTCTCAGTCACATCTGTTCTCAAGGCTGTCACTCTTCCATGAGATTGTAGCTGAGAAACACCTTTTTTTTAACAAACCATTGATAATCTATAATAATCATTAATCCAGAGTACATAAAGTTATTTTATACTGCTACTTAGAGTACCACTGTCTCTCAGTAATGATCAGTCTGTCCCTTAAAAAAAAAGGGTTGTTTACTCATTCCAGATATCTAATTAATGTTATGTTAGTCTCTTCTTTCTATATTTTTCAGCATGCCCTCTGAAGATTAACTTAAACTCACATCTACCAGACAATATTGTTTGCAGTTTGTCTGATACATGTACCAGTGTGGATTGTTGTATGGATGTGGAGCTGCTGAACAAATCATTCCACATATACATGGACATTGATCCTTGTTACCACAGACTGACAGTTGGTATTGAACGGATGCAGTTTAACAGAAGTTTGCAAGACTATAGTTGGGGTACGAAAGATATAAATGATTTTTTGATGAATATTTGTTAACTATGAAATTGAGATTTTGTATTTATTTTAGATAAATGTAATTATGCCCCCTCCGTGACAAAGGGGGAATCAAGTTTTACCCTTGTCCATCTGTACGTCCTAACATCCCAAAATTGGTTTCCATTCTCTTACTTTAGTTCGCCTCAACCAAATGTTGGGAAACTTATACACAATGCTCATGCCACAAAACACAGATCAAGTTTGAATATTTGTGATGTTACTTTTACAGTTCTAGAGTTATGCCCCTTTACAAATGGTTTTTCTTTTCTGACTTAAGTTTGCCTCAACTAAATTTTATGAAACATATACTACAACAATCTCAGATCAAGTACAACTTTGGGTAGCATTGCTTTTACTGTTCTTGAGTTGTGTCCCTTTATAATGTTATATGCCAGCAGGGGCATCATCTGTGTCCATGGTCACATTCCTCATTTATTTATTTACTCAGATAATGTAATTATTCTTTATTTAGGTTTATGGTTGATGACAATGTAGTTAGGTGTAACCCCTACCCTAATTTTGAAATAAACTAGTCCAAACTTTTTGATGATCCTTGCATGCATACTTGGCAATGCATAATCTTTAATTATATGAGTTATATTCTGACAAGGATTTATAATATTTAAGGAAAAGGGTATATTAGACATTGTTATTCCCATTCTCTGTGTCAATGCATTTGTCGCAAAACATTTCTGTCACATTTTTTTTCTGAACTACATCTCAGATCTTCCTGAAATTGATCTCAGGATTTCAGCATATTATATTGTGAGGTGTTTTCAGATTTATTACTTTGTCAACTTCCTGTTTTATACCTAATTAATGATCATGTAAGAATTTTTTACAACATTTATATTATCTCTAGATCTACAAATCTGAGCACCTTGTAAAGAGAATGTTAAGTTCATTTAGTGAACAAAATTGGCTCTTAAGTTGTAATCTGGCTGAAATACTACACATGTAAACAGAAATAGCTGTAAATTATAAGTATTAAGAAAAATTCTTTTGTTTAGCTTATCACATTATGAAAAATAAAGTTTTGATCCATTATTTATGCATTATTCATACTCTTTATAATGTATAAAGTACTCTTATGAACAAATTTGTTCTACCTGGCATTTTGGCTTTTGAAAGAGATCCATTTAAGAAGTTTAAAAGTGTGGCTTTTTGGTGAGATTTTGACTCTAGTTGAAAAAGCGAGACATAGCGATCCTACATTCTGTTGGCGTCAGCTGCGTCCACAAATATTCACTCTGTGGTTAAAAGTTTTTAAAATTTTAATAAATATATATTTTGATAAATATATAAAATGTCCTACTACCAAAACATTGTAGTGTTGTGTCGTTGTTCTCCTCTTATATTTAATACGTTTTCCTCAGTCATACCTGTCAACCTGTGACGATGAAAATGCAGGTCATGACCTGCATTGAAGAATCAAATCTCAGGTCATAACGCGTACGAACTTTTTCGAGCTGAATTTCAGTATTTATGGTACATTTTCTTATAATGTATATCAAAGATACCAAAACATCAATGCATGTTCACTTTGTTAAGTCATTTTAAATCTTATTAAATATTATTTCATGGCACTTTTAAAGATTTTTATAAATTTGTGTAACTCAGTCTTATGTGCTTTACTTTTGGAGAGAAAATACTACAATCATAAAACACTAGAATTTAATGTAATTCTTAAATGTTTGAGCCTATTGACTATGTAGCCTTTAACCATACTATTCTTCATTTAACAAGGAAATTAGACTATGATAAAATATAGTAATACAGTTAAAGGAAGTATAAATGTAAAAAATAATTTTCAACTTTTTTTATAAAATTGTATATAGGTATAAAGATAATGAAAAGTTATTTTTCAATATGTATTTGAATTTTATATTTTTATGATTTAATCTTTTTCACCCATAAAACGTAAATTTAAGGAATAATTTTGAATGGTGACAAATAAGGGGAAGTAACTCTAGTTCAGTTTGTAAACCAATTATGGTGCAATTTATTTACGACCTAAAGCTAAGGTAATTGGTGTTAATTAACAGTGTGTTTGACACCAAAGCTGTCAAGTGAAGCCATGCACTTAATGGGTCACTTAATTTGACAGTTTACATAGCTAGATGAACTTCCTGTTCATGGAAGAATTACGAATTTGCCGGTATTTCAAAGGAATATTCTCGAGGGAATATTACTTATGAAATCAATCTCAAGGCTAAGAAATACGGGTGAAATCGTGTCATTTTCGGAATTCCCGGGTTATTTCAATGACCCGGCAGGTGTTCCGGGTGATCCATCAGAATTGTGAAAATCTCGGGTCACACCCGCAGAATACGGGTCAGTTGACAGGTATGCTCAGTTTTAGTTTGTTACCCCGATTTTGTTTTTTGTGCATGGATTTATGAGTTTGAACAGCGGTATACTACTGTTGCCTTTATTTGTACTATTTTTAATTTGTACCCAGCTTGGACAGAAGCTTGTTTATGATCAAAAGCTATAGCTAGTATCAAGAAAGAAATTTTGTTATAATTTTGTACCTGTGTATCTGTATTTTACTTATATTAATGGACTTAGTTTTTCTCAAGTTAACATTACAAACAGTCTGCAGATAAAGTTTTTAAAATATTTATTAGATTCATAAACTATCCTGGCTTTTTACCAAACAATGACAGAAGCTTCTTGCAATCAAAAGATAGTATCAAGAGGAATGTTTTTAAAGATTTTTTTCCTCATTTTTGTTGAGCCTGGGTTCCGCGGAACCCTTAAGAATGTTTTGACATCATAATGTATTTAATCATTAGTACATATGCAACAATAACCAAATTAATATTACTTGATTTTTGCAGGTACGGTTTTAGCAGTATCTTTATTAGGAGTCGTAAACATGAAGTAGGTATTCTGATTAGAACACTATAAGTCATTTTCTTTTTAAACTTAATATGACCTGTGTCTTGCATTTAGAAAACTATTTTAGAAGTTTTTTTGTCTAAAATTGAAGTAGCTGCACATGTGTTTGGTCTTAATGTTTTCTTTTTGCAATTATCTCCCAAAAGAATTAAAGACCCCTAAAACATTGCATATTATTCTTGCTGATTTATCAATAATATGTAGAATTGAAAAATAAGTTTGTCACATTTTGATGATCATGTATTAATCTAAATATCTTTCTTTTAAAGTTTTGCAATAGATGATTTGCCAGATGACAAGATGTATATTGTCAGTATGAATGTATCAGTTTGTTTTGAGGCTAACAGTACTTGTGAGGATGACATAGTGAATGTTCTGAACAATGTCCTACTACCAAAACAACAGTGTAGATATTCAGAAGACTTTGTTGTAGAAGGTAAGATCTTTGCAAACAGAATACTTGAAAATATTCTTCAAAATAACAAAACGGTTCATGTACTATTTTTAAGTGATACTCTTGTCTGTTCTTTGTACTAAAATTAGTTTACTTCAACCAAATGCTATGAAACTCATACACAATGCTTATTGCCACAAACTATGATCAAGTTAGAATTTTGATGGAGCCACTTGTTTTTCATTCTTGAGTTTTGCCCCTTTATAAATGCAAATTTTTTTTTGATTTTTTTTATTATGTTCTTTAACATTAGTTTGTTTCAACACAGTTTGTTCACAATGCTTGTTACCATAAAATTCCACAAAATTTTCGTTATACTGAGGATTCATTTGTTTTCGTGGGTATCAGTTTTCATGGATTAAGGAAGATTTGCATATTCGTGGATATTTGATTTCCTGGTTTTCCAATCTCTGTATACAAAGCCTATTGAAAATATGTAATTCGTTGAACATTTAAATTGGTGGTTCACCTGTACCAATGAAACCCAGGAAAATTGGTATCTAACGAATAATAATGAATCCACAGTATTATCTTTTCCTTATACTGAAATTCACAATAAGGAACTTTATTGTGGTGATGTCCCCTATTAACTAGAATAAGTAAGCATTTCATTGATGAACGTAATACATTTGTTTTGTTTACTGCTGCAAGCATCATGACAAGGAGTATTTGCTGACCTCTACACAATAATCAGTACTTAGATATCATGTACTAAAACTACTGAAATTATATTCACATGAAACTGCAAGGAATATTATCAATCTCTTGATATTAAACAATGTGAGAAAAACAAATACAAACTACAAGCTAATTTATTTAAGGAATGACACTAATATTTTTTCTGTCTATGAAGAAATAACATCAAAAATGTGGTGCACACTGATAACCTGCATAGCGGGTTATTTAAAGTGTGCACCACATTTTTTTTGTTATTTCGAATAGGCAGAAAAAATATTACAGTCATTTCTTATAATTAAATTCTAAAATCCATTTTAAACCAGAGTAAATCAGGAAAAAACGCTGATGATGTCATGGTCACATGACAAAATTATGTCTATGGGCTGATAAACAAAACGACGTCAGCCAATCAGAAGACACGTTACGTCCAAAATTAAATTATATAAAATTAAATCTAGCTTAAGTATAGTAAAGGACATATCATATATAAATTTACTATTGAATATCAGTTTCTTTTCTATTATAAGATTTTTCATTGACCAAGTGGATGTCAAATAGAAATATCACTAGGACAGATGAGTTACAGGAGTACATGCTGTACCAGATCCTTGAGGAGCTTGATGCATTGTCTTTTTTGAGTGAATATTCTTGTGATAGATCAACAGAACCATGGGGACCAACCAATGATGGCTGGATAAAAGGTAAAATTAATCTTGACTAGTATTTCATTCTCCATCCCTCCTCCTCTTTTTTCTCAACGATGGATCTTGAAACCTTTATTTTGTGAATCAGTTGAAAGTACATGTACCGGTATTAAACTTCATAAAATTTGTATTCAATACAAAAATGGTATACTATTAGTTATCTTGGTGTAATCAGGGGTGTACAGAATTTTACACCGTTGTTGAAAATTCATACACCCTGAGGCGCAGCCGAATGGGTGTATGAATTTTCAACAACGGTGTAAAATTCCGTACACCCCTGATTACACGAAGATAACGAATTTATTTCTTATGAACAATTCCTTTACGGCATTTTGAAATCAGGATGTAAAATTGCAAAAATGGTGATGAAAATTTTCCAGCGTAATATTTTTTCAATGTCCATAGTTGCTGCACATTGTCAAAAACTTTTTTACCTTATTTTTGGAAAAATTCAGAAATTATTTAATTATTTTTGTACTTTTGAGTTTACAAAAAAACAAAAAACTTATAAAATAATTTTTTTAATTGTAATTTTTTTTTTTTTTTTTTTTTTTTTTTTTTTTTTTTTTTTTAGGATTTTCTTAATATTTTTCTAAATTTTATTTTCTTTATTTTTTAAAAATTTGGCAAAATTTTATTTATCCCCAGGTGAACAAGGGTGGGGTGTTATTTACACCGGGGTAGTCAACCAATCAGATTGCAGTATTTTTGCTGCATAAGAAATAAATTAGAATATTTGACATCAATTTGATTGATGAGTCATAAATTAGACATTTCACGCTACACAAATATTTTCATCCTGACTTCACCTGGTTTTACATTTTTCAGAAGATTAACAAGACTATGGCAGCATATACCTCCCCTTCAGAAATCTACTGTAATGTAAAACTATTCATGTATAACTTAATTTGGTTTACTGAACATGGAAAATTTTAAGTGTATCACGCTAAAGTTTTGGTTTAAGGTAGTTTACCTTGTTTTGGTGACTTAATTTAGAACTTAGTTTTTGTCGAGTCTGCAACTTTTGTTGCAGAAAGCTTGACATAGGGATAGTGATCCAGTGGCGGTGTTAGCTAACTTCTTAAAAGCTTTATTTAGAAGGTGGAAGACCTGGATGCTTCATACTTTGTATATAGATGCCTCATGTTACGAACATTATGTCAGTCACATGTCCAATGTCCTTGACCTCATTTTCATGGTTCAGTGACCACTTGAACAAAAAGTTAAGATTTTTTGTAATGTTAAATTCTCTCTTATTATAAGTAATAGGATAACTATATTTGGTATGTTCATACCTTGCAAGGTCCTCATACACGTCAGACAGTTTTCACTTGACCTCAACCTCATTTCATGGATCAGTGAACAAGGTTAAGCTTTTGTGGTCAAGTCCATATCTCAGATACAATAAGCAATAGGCCTAGTATATTAGGTGTATTGAAGCACTGTAAGGTGTACATGTCCAACTGGCAGGTGTTATCTGACCTTGACCTCATTTTCATGGTTCAGTGGTTATAGTTAAGTTTTTATGTTTTGGTCTGTTTTTCTAATACTATATGCAATAGGTCTACTATATTTAGTGTATGGATTGATTGTAAGGTATACATGTCTACTTGACAGGTGTAATCTGACCTTGACCTCATTTTTAGAAGTTACTATTAATTAATATTAATTTTAACCATGACTATGACATTTTATATTTTAATTTTTTATGATGTATTTAAATGAGTAGTTATTGTTGCAAACTCCATTAGAAATTTGTATTGAGATCAGTTGTAGAATGAGGGAAAGGGGGAGGTGAACAAAAAATTGGGGGGTTGGGGGGGGGGGGGTTGTCAAACATTTTTTTTATTTGTGAGGATTAATATTCAACAGCATAGTGAATTGCTCAAAAGCAAAAAAAAATTTAAGTTCATTAGACCACATTCATTCTGTGTCAGAAACCTATGCTGTGTCAACTATTCAATCACAATCCAAATTCAGAGCTGAATCCAGCTTGAATGTTGTGTCCATACTTGCCCCAACCGTTCAGGGTTCGACCTCTGCGGTCGTATAAAGCTGAGCCCTGCGGAGCATATGGTTCTTAATTTATAAGCAATTGGTCAACTATATTTGTTGTATGGAAGAATAGTTAGCTGTACATGTCTGCCAGGCATGGTTCATCTGACCTTGACCTAATTTTTTCTTGGTTCATTGATCAATGTTTAGTTTTTCTTGGTTAATGTTAAGTTTATGTGACAGTTGTAATAAAGCTTTATATTTAGGACTATCAACATAATATCAATGATTAATAAAGAAGGCAAGACATTTCAGCATGTGCACTCTTGTTATATACATGTATATATCAAGTTTACAAGACAATAACAATAGATATAATGATTTTTTACAGAATGCTCTACCTTTGTGATGCTTCCATACCTTAACAGTAGAGAGACTACATGTATTATCATGGATACATGTACAGGAATAAAGTGTTGTGTTGAAGCTCCTTCTCTTGGAAGATCATTTGACTTCTCTTTTGAACTTGATGCATGCAACTTCCAGTTAACCATTCGTATAGAGAAGTTTGTTTACAATGAGTCACTTGTTAATTATGTTTATGGTAAGAAATTGTTACTGTATTATATATATATTATGAACTATTTTTGTTCAGAAAAACACCTCCACATTTCACAAGAGTATTAGGAGTGATAAACAAATACTGTAAATTCAGAAATTATTGCATGCATTTATTTTTGTGATTTTATTTTTAGGGATATTGAGAATATCCTGTTTAATTCATATAAAAAAAATCAAAATGCAAGTTTAATAAAGTTATTGGGATTTATAACCCTGTTGCATTTTTCGCAATAATAAAAACATCGCAATAATTAAATTTACAGTCATATGAATACACTAAACCCTGATTTATCCATCATTTGCAATAATGTTACATTTTTAATTGGTTTTCCCTTTTTGAAAAGTGCTCATTTTGGTATAATTTCCATTTAAAAGTTAGAAAACTTCATCTGTAAATATATAATTATAGAATTAAAAACTTGATGATTAGACATGATTTTACTTTTCAGAATTAAGTGACATATAACTTTATGCATGCTTGAAACAATTAAAACTGAATACAGAAGAAAGGCCATTGCTTCACAAATAAATCTAAGCAACTTAAAGGGGCTCGCGGGTCTAAATCAACTTTTTTTTTCTAATATAGAATTTTGCTAATTTTTTCTATGATTAAACTTTATCTTATACCTTATAGAAATATAAAATAAAAATATGGGGTCACCGTTCATTTAAGCTCACAATCTGCTTCCAAAAGAAGCAGACATTTTTGTTAATGTCCTTTTTATCTCACCTGGCCCTTCAGGTTTACATTTTGAACTTCTTCTAGAGAACCACTGAATGGAATGAAACAAAACATAGCATGAATGTTCCTTACGAGGCGCTGACCAAGTGTTTTTACTTTGTAGCCGATCCATTATCCAAGATGGCCGCCAGTGGGGGACTAAGTTTAACATAGGACCCTATGGGAAATGCATACAAATGACTTCTTTTAGAGAACCACTGAATGGAATGAAACCAAACATAGCATGGATCTTCTCAACAAGGTACTGACCAAGTGTTAGTATTTTGTAGCGGATCCATTATCCAAAATGGCTGCCAGCGGGGGATTTAGTTTAACATAGGAGCCTATGGGAAATGCATACAAATGACTTCTTATAGGGAACCACTGAATGGAATGAAACAAAACATAGCATGAATCTTCCTAACAAGGTACTGACCAAGTGTTGTTACTTTGTAGCCGATCCATTATCCCAGATGGCTGCCAGTGGGGGACCAAGTTTAACATAGGAGCCTATGGGAAATGCATACAAGTGACTTCTTTTAGAGAACCACTGAACAGAATGAAACAAAACATAGCATGAATGGTCCTAACAAAAACTGACGAAGTGTTGTTACTTTGTAGCCGATCCATTATCCAAGATGGCCGCCAGTGGGGGACTTATTTTAACATAGGACCCTATGGGAAATGCATACAAATGACTTCTTTTAGAGAACCACTGAATGGAATGAAACAAAACATAGCATGAATGTTCCTTACAAGGCGGTGACCAAGTGTTGTTACTTTGTAGCCGATCCATCACCAAAGATGGCCGCCAGCCGGGGACTTATATTAACATAGGCCCCGTTAGGAAATGCATACAAATGACTTCTTTTAGAGAACCACTGAATGGAATGAAACAAAACATAGCATGAAACTTCCTGACAAGGTACTGACCAAGTGTTGTTACTTTGTAGCCGATCCATCAACCAAGATGGCCTCCAACGGGGGACTTATATTAACATAGGACCCTATGGGAAATGCATACAAATGACTTCTTTTAGAGAACCACTGAATGGAATGAAACAAAAGATAGCATGAATCTTCTTAACAAGGTACTGACCAAGTGTTAGTATTTTGTAGCAGATCCATTATCCAAAATGGCTGCCAGCGGGGGACTTAGTTTAACATAGGACCCTATGGGAAATGCATACAAATGACTTCTTATAGAGAACCACTGAATGGAATGAAACAAAACATAGCATGAATCTTCCTAACAAGGTACTGACCAAGTGTTTTTACTTTGTAGCCGATCCATTATCCAAGATGGCTGCCAGTGGGGGACTTAGTTTAACATAGGACCCTTATGGGAAATGCATACAAATGACTTCTTTAAGAGAACCACTGAATGGAATGAAACCAGACATAGTATGAATGTTCCTTATGAGGTGTTGACCAAGTGTTGTTACTTTGTAGCCGATCCATCATCCAAGATGGCTGTCAGTGGGGGACTTAGTTTAAAATAGGACCCTATGGGAAATGCATACAAATGACATCTTGTTTGAAAACAATGATAAAAAATATAGGTCACCAATGAGTTAAAAAAAATATTTCAATTTAAACATCAAAAAATGACATTTTGGCACCAAAGGGAGATAATTTGGTGCTTTTTAATGATATAAAAAAATTTAAAGTCATCTGTGGCCAACAAAAAATCGATTTGTCTGTGTGATTTTTGTACCATATTATAAAGTAATAACTAATAGTGTAGTAAATAAAATTTGTAATAAAAAAAACAATTGTTTATTTTTTTGCTGATTTTTTGTACCCCAGAGCCTCCTTAAACACATATATATTTTTTTCCATTCTGACATGTTCTTCTTTTATTTTTTTCAAAAATAATAGTAAATTCTTTTTTTATTTACTGTTTATAATAAAACAATATTCTAAGTTTTGAAAATCAAGAAAAGGAAGAAAAATCCTGTATCATGTTTATTTAATCAACTTTATTGTTTTATGATTAACAAGTTTTTATGACCTTGTAACTAAAATTTTGGGGTTATAATGTTTTACTCCTGTTAATGTGTCCTATTATGGTTATATACCTATTCCAGATGACTCCTCCTACAGTTTTAATGCTGGAAAGTTTTCTCTTTGATGACTGTTACTTACATAATTAAATGGAAGATGTGCATATGGTCAGGGTTTTGATTTTTATGAAATTGGCTCTTTTGTGAGATAGTTGAACTTTGTCATTTTTGGAGTATCGGTTACCTCAGAGTAGAGTGCTTGGTTGAGAATAAAGAAATGGAAATAAAAAAAATAAAAATTTGTATATTTTAATTGAAAAAAGACTGTTAACACTTTCACTCCCGAATAACACAAATAAGATACTTTTGAATGGTATATGCTAAGTTGATTAATGGTGTGATAGTGTGTTATTCATATTTTTTTTGTATTTCAGGGACTCATCATCAGTTTTATCTGAAAGGAATTTTCTTAATTGAGTAAGTTGCTTTATATAATTTATATAAAACCCTATACATGTTAATTCTTAAAAAAGATAACAGTAAACAATATTAAATGCTTAGGAAGAAGAAATATCATATAAGATAGCAAAATTTCTTTTATGTGTTGACTTAAACATCTATGACAAAATATTATTAGTTACATAGTGTGCTAGTGACCTAATATGGTATATATGGGGTCAGTAAATTCATGACCCCATATATACTGTATTACTGTATTACGTCACTAGCACACTATGTAACGAATTTACCTTACCAAATATCTTAACATGTGAAATTTAGACTAGTGACCTATCAAAATGAGCAAGTCTTCGCCAGATACTGTTAGCATTAAGAAACTAGCTACTTCCATTGATCCTACAAAAACAGATGCCAACAATATCAACTTGTTCGGTTTAAATGCGTTTTATGAATTTATTTCAATCTTAATCATCAATTTGTTCTTCTGTTGAAACCTTTAAGATTTTTTTCTCAGTACCGTTTAGTTTTTATAAAGGGACGTAACACCGCTACTAACCGTGTATGAAATAAGCCCTGCCTCCCTTTTACCTAATATGGAATATAAAGGGACGTAACACCACTACTAACCGTGTATGAAATAAGCCCTGCCTCCCTACTAACCTAATATCAAATATACACGGTCTCCACGAGGACGCTTTTAACCAATCATATTCCTAGAAATGTATAGGAGGTAAGATAATATTTAATAGATGACAACTATATTTTTGTAAAAGTGTTTTGAGTTTGAAAATCTTGCTAAGGAATATCACTAATAGTAGCAGGGTTAGAAATATTGCTTCATATATATATATTTATTATCATTTTATTATTCAATTATATGTGTCAGTACAAACAAATTAATATTTTTATTCATTAACAAAATCACAATGTCAAACAGAGTTAATTGGTCATGATTATCTCTCCTACATGAACACAAAAAAAAATCAAATTTCCACGCAAAGGTGCAGATTTTATATTAGTGTCTTGGGTTGATACTGGTGCATGTGATATTGAAAATGCCATATGATATTTTCTATTTATTTCTGTGATTTAGCAGATATATTTTTACATACAGAATCTGGTCCTGTTTTGTAGGTACACTGTTGATGAGTTATCATCTTCAGAATACATATTATCTGTAAGTCTTGGTGTATGCCTAGAGTCCTCAGAACCTAATTGTATAGTCAAACAAGTTGTAGCAGACAAAGTCAGCCTACCCAAGCCGTCTTGTGACTGGAATCAAGGATTTAGAATTCAAAGTAAGTTTTACATATTGTCAAATGTTAAGATATGTACATATCTTTGTTGTTAACATAGTGAAATTGCAGATAATGTGAGGTAAATAAGTATTAAAATGTTTAAAATAAAAATTTATGCATGATTCATCTAACAATATATATAGCAAGATAAACTTTACTTGCAAATGGTAAAAAATCAAATCCATTCATTTCTTTTCTATACATATACAAGATACTAGTCAGTATGTCTGTCAGGGTTCACCTGACCTTGAGCTCATTACATGTATCAGTGATCAGTATTATGTTTTAGTGCTTATTTTCGCTTGTCAGATACAATAATCTATAGGTCAACTTACTATATAATATATATATTTATAGATTATCAGTCGTCCCTCTGTCTATATCACTCTGTTCAGCTCTTAATATTATTCCGTATCATGTCTCTGTGACGTCAAATACGTTGACCCGGCCTTAATAACTTTGACTCGGACATATCAGCGACGTCATAATGTTTGAACCGACGTTAATAACTTTGACCCGAACTTATCAAGTCATCTTGTGTGTGCTGGCCAAACAAAGAAAACACTTCCGAAACACGCAAATATAGCCCGATAAATCGATTATCAGATTATCTGCATATTGATATTGTAAAATATCAGCTGCTTGACATTATATGAAGGCTTTTTGATCTCGTTCGCTACGCTCACTCGACAAAAAGCTTCATATTATGTCTCGCAGCTGATATTTTACGATATCAACATGTAGATAACCTGATAATCGGTACATATTAATGGAATGATTGTATGGTATACATGTTCATATGTCCTTAACCTCATTTTCATAGTTAGTTGGTCAGCATTATGTTTTGAGGGAGTTTTCTAAGATACCAACAGCAATAGGTCAAAAACCTTTAGCAAATGGCATGATTGCAGGGTATACACATCCAGCAGGTGGATAAAAGGTCCACTGTTGAAGGACCTCAGGTGATAGCTAACCAGGGAAATTTGTCATCAATTTATCTTATGTGATGATTACAAATTCCTCTGGTAAACTGGGATAGATACAACCTATTACCCTACATCAGCAGACCTTTTATCCACCAATGCACACTTCCATCTGTAGGGGTCCACCTGATTTTACCTTATTTACATGAATGTAAAGTTTATGTGATAAACACTTTATCCTGAAATCTATCATAACAATTCATTCATGATAAGTACAGCAGGCAAAGTGTTCACACGATTAATTCACATTTGCTTTCCTCTTGTATCAATTTTCTTAGGACTACATTTTTCTGATTTTTAAGGAGAAAGTAGATGATGAAAACAGAGAGAAATCTTTTTGAAGCCTATGTAGTTAACTATTTTATGAATTTGTTTAAAATTGTTATGCAGATTTTTCCTTAGAAGATTGGACAAGGATAAGAGGAGAAGACTTGACAAATCTCACAGAGCTAGCAGTGTTACAAGTTTCAAGTGATCTTGGGATATCAAAATTTTTCAAGAAACCTTCATGTGTTAGAAATGGAATTTTTTATCAACCAGAAAACTTTGGTTGGAAAAGAGGTAAAAGATAACTACATTGTATAAATTTACTTTTATCCCTTTTATACGCCTGTCAAAATTTTGACAGGACATATTATGGTATAAAAATGTCCAGGGTCTGGCTGTCCAGCATAAAAATCTTGCACTGTAACTTGAGAAGAACTTATCCCAATTTCATGAAACTTAACATACTGTTAAAATGGTTAAATAAGCCACATGTTTTTTCTCTATCTTTGTCCCTGCGTATTATACTCAAGTGCGCCTTATGTATGTATTTTTTTCTGTTTTCAGGACGAGCGTGAAAAAAAAATATCTTGAAAAAAAAAATATCTTGATTTTTTTTTCTGGAGACAGTCCGATTGTCAAGTGCTTGCAGTGACTTGATAAATTGTTTATGTGGCCTATTTTATAATGAATAAATACATTTACTTTATCGTTTGTTCTTTATTTCATTGTTGGATTAGGAAGTTGATAACCATGTGTTCGTTACATTAACAAAGAAAGATAATCCATGTTTGAAAGAGGTACCATACAGGATATTAATTGTTTATGTATCATAAATATGTAATTATCTGTTGTTTTAAATGTGTTTTTAAATAAAATCTTCTAATGGAATAATAAAGGAAGTGATTGTGTTTCTTCCCAATATTCCAAATTTCTTTTAATGACGATGGTGATTCATGGGCTGAAATGAACACTTTGGGCCAAATTCGGATGGAACTCAAGTTCTCACTCGAGTTTCATAAGAACGGTAAATAATTTTGAAGAGTAAGGTCTCTAGATTACCGGAAGTACAGGCCCCTACTCTGAATATGTTTACATTCAAATTTGATTGGATTGACGTCATAACAACCGGGATATCAAGTCCATCTCTAGGAACCCTGCCACAACCCAGGGCTCCTCGCATGTTTATTGCGGGAAAGCTATATCCAATCATAACAAGTGTTATATATGACCATGTCAATCCCATCTACTCTAGATATCCATCCGAACTTGGCCTTAAACTATTTCTCAAGCACAGAAAGATAAAGGAAGATAAGCGTGTTTGAAAAGAGGTACCATACAGGATATACTATTGAGGAGTACTTTACTGCTTGTTGTTATTGTGTTTCAAAATGAAATATCTTTATGAAATATTGTAGCCGCATATTATCGGATGTTTCAAATAAAAAAATGAATATAAATTTTCATAATTTAATATGTTAAGACATTTATTTATTGCTGTCTTATATGAATTCTCCTTTCCAGGGCCCATATCACTTTCAGTTAAAAATAGACAATGACTTGCAGAAACTGAATTGTTTTGTTTGTTGTAAATTGAAAAATGTTTGTTACTTTTAAAACTTAAACTTTTATTTTAGACAACAATAAAATTCTTTAGATTTGATTTAATAAATTTTTTCCTGACTGAACAGTTTTCACACGTGGAAGCTCATAATCAAGGTATACAATGGCAGTTTTATGACTTGTGTGACCTTTAATGAATACATTCTCAAGATCAATTAAAATCCTTGATTCCAATTCAAACAATAAACGAGCAATCAACACCAAACTAATTTTAATCAAAACAACACATGGCCATTGTTGACAAAAAAACACAACAAACGAATCGGGCATCATTAAAACAATGAGAAAAGTATAATTATTTTATTAACATTTTTTATTTTAAGATGACACAAATAAATATATACAAAAATCCTTTCAACTTTCTCACCAATCTGAAATTAGAAATGAAACATATTACGGTGTTAGTTTCGAAAAGGAGTGAACATTCATAACACTAAGGTCAGTAGAATAAATGCACGTTTTCCTCAAGGTGCGCTTTATATGCAGATGCGTTTTTTGTAAGGAAAAAAATCTTCCCCTTAAAAAACGGCCATTCGGCTTATTTTTCGATGCGCTTTTTAGTCCGGAAAATACGGTAGTTGTTTCTTACTATTAAAGGTTTACCTAACCCAATAATGACTTCACTGTTTATCTAGCAAGCAAGCTAACCAAAGATATTACCTTTAACTACACATTCAATGCAATTGACTGTAATCTAAAGATCTGTATACTTTTTGGTGGTGATTCAAAATTTGAGAGGTATTGAGTTTTTAATAAAAAAAAAAAAAGGGGGGGGTTTTCACATGTCCAGCTGTATCTCACAAACGATTTATGATTATTGCTTAAAAGTTTACATACTTCTTAGTTATATTAATCTTAAGATCTGTATACAATTTGGTGATGATTAAAAATTTTATTTTACAGTTATTGGGGTTTTTGTCCAAAAAAAAGGGGGGGGGGTTTCACATGTCGCGCCGTATCTCAGAAACTCTTTATAAAACTTCACACACAAGACAACGGGCATATCATGCGCTTGTGGTGCAGCTGTTTATTATGACTTTGTTGGAAAGTTAAGGATACTGTTGGTCTTCATATAACATTAGTGTAACATATGCTTAAAACAAATTAACAAAGTCGAAAAAATAAATCTACAAATAAAAGCAAATAATAAAAAAGGTATCCAAGTAAGAAGTTGGTGGTTTGAAATTTAAATATGCATTTGTGGTCTTGAATTTTGTTTATAGTCATACTTTATAGTTTTGTATTTTGTTTTCAGATTGCCCTGTATCAACAGAACTTCCTGAACTTCACCCAGGAATGACCTGTGTCTTATTACCTTCCTGTACTGAGGTTGACTGCTGTATAGATGCTGATATGTTTCATCATTCATTTAATCTTGTCTTAAAACTGGATCCATGTGATGAAAAATTAATTATTGGGATTGAAAATTTTGTTTTTGAAATTTCTCTCTATGAATTTGATTGGGGTAAGTTTGCAATAAATATGAAAAACATAAAAAAAAAACTATTTATAGTTGGTGGTACTATTAATACATAATCACATAACAGATACAATTAAGATTGTAAAAATAATAATCTGTTGCTTTTTTTTAAACAAAACATGCATTAGGTGCACTAAAATGGACAAAATTAAACTCGTCACAGATTCAAAGTAGAGTATGCCTTTGAAAAGCATAGAAGACACAAAAAAAGGTTTTGTCAAATACTGTAAATATTTTCATGGGGTGTAAATTTTCATAGAAAACTAAATGGCCAATTAAATTCCGCCAAATTAAAAGTGTACATGCAAAGATATTGATAAAAGTTTTGAATCCATCAAAATAATAACCGCCAAAATATTTTGTATACCTTAATTATTTAATGAAAATCTTGAAATTTTACCCCCGCGAATAATAACCTGCTCTACGGTATAGCTATATGGTAAAGCATTTTATGGCCTGCAAACAATAATGCATAATATTGAAAATTACTGTACATGTTCATTATGATTTTATATTTAGAAAAAAAATCCAAATAGATAAGTTTTTACTTTGATTTCAAAGATCACTAAACAGTGATACGTGATATTGCAAACCAACATGGTGTTCTATTGGAGATATGTTTTTGTTTTTCTGTTCATGCAGTAATTTCTTATTTTCATTTTTATTTGTAGGAGTCAGCAAGAAACTATACTTGAATAGTGTTATACGTATGGAGTAAGTATATTGTTAAATTTTCATCACTTCATTATAATTAGATATATATTTAAAATGCAGTTATTATATAAGATGTTTCCTTTCAGCTTTTTAAAGTAAGATATATTTAATGAGATGAACAACTTAACATTCTCCATGTTTCAGGTATTCCATATATGACCTGAAGAGTGATAATAGTTACTTGGTAGATATGAATGTCAGTGTTTGCTTTGAATCTTCCAAGCCTTGTCTAATTGACCAAATAGTCTTGAATAAAACTAAACTGGCAAAGAAACCATGCAAGTGGCAGACTGGGTTTAAAAATTCAAGTAAGTTATTTTCATTTAACATAATTTTACATACAGTATTACTTTTACTGAAAGTTCATTATTTCTAGCAGACCAGCCAGCTATTTTGATTTATAGGGGATTTCCCTCATGGCAGGTTTTTACATCAATTTTAGAATAATTTATTATGTAAACTGTACACCTCAAAACAGCATTCAAATCAGTTAGTCACAAGGGTATTGAGGTAGATTAAAAACAATCAATACAATTAACAGGTTCACTTGCACTTAAAAAACCCAATTGCGATTTTAAAAAGTTGTTACTTATGACCAGAAAACTATCAAATAATTGTGCATGATCAATTTAAAGTACAATTTTTAAGGTGGTAAAATCTACTCAAATTTTTGTATTATCAAAATTCTATGAAGATATGTTTTTAAGAATAAAAACATCAGTCATTGAAAAAAAAAAAACCTATGCAAGCTTTTAACTTGTTTGAGCATAAATGAGAAAGTTTAAAAAGGTAAAATCTAAATTGAATTGACCAGCTTCATGAAAATAAGTTAACTCCTGTATGAGTTTGGGTGTACAGTACTTCACGAAATTTGTCTCAACAGGTTTTAGTCTTATGTCATGGAAAAACTCAATGGGTGTTGATCCATCCCAACCATTGAGTCAGATGGAGACAAAACAGCTTGAAGAAACTCTTGGAATAGCTCCATTTCTATTGGATAATGCCTGTCAAAGATTTAGTTCACCTTATGTTCCTCAAATTGATGGATGGAGAACAGGTTTGATACATACTTTATTTCATTACTCTTGCTTCTTTTTTAATGTATAATGATTTCATTAGGCTACAATGTTTTTGTATAGGTATGATAGTGTTGAGTTAATGATAATTATAGATTGGTCATCTCAACGAGATTGAATTTCTCAGAATCTTTATAAGGCAAAAATGTTTAGGGAAATAAGACCTACAAGTAAGTCAAACAACCAAAGACCTATGATTGATAGAGAGAAATTTAAAAAATAATAGTAGGTTCTAACACACATTTATACACATTAAACAGCAAAATAATCATATTTGCAAAATCACAAAAGAATCCGGTTGATCAATAAGGCTTTTAGGACACTGCTGTTGCAATTGATGAATTCAGGCTTGGTTTGGATTTTGAGAATAATTAAGGAATAACAGTACTGTAGTTGAAGAGTTGCCACCGTCAATTGTAGATTTGACGGTCGCAAATGCAGTTTTACTGGCGACGCGTATTGACGGTGGCAACTCTTCAACTACAGTACTGTTATTCCGATTCTAATGCATTTCAAAAAGAAAAAATACGATAAAACTTGGAAAAATGTCTAAATTTGACAAATAAAAAAAAATCCGTGAAACTTCATGAATGATTTTGGCACATAGACGTCATTGGTAAACGTGACGTCATACAAATGAAAACTTACAAACTGAAGTTTATTACGTTACTTGTACGCTTTAAATTCAGATAAAATAACATTAAAACGGCGAATTCGAGGTAGGTGTTGTTTTATTTTCGATTATATAGTAGTAATCGAACATTTGTTGATTCAATCATTTCAAAATGGTTGTTCCTCCTTAGTTACGCTTGGTCAACTGTGGATTTGATGGCAACTTTTAGCCAATGAAAAAAACTGTTACATACAAATTGCATTAGAATAATCTTTTGATGTCTGAATATTGCTTTAAATTTGACTTAAAAGTCCCATGACTTTATCTGCAGTGAAAATTTTCAAAATCCAAACCAGGCCTTTATTAATTTATATATTGCAACATTTCACTAAATTCTATTAAGATATCTTTTAAATCTTCCATTTTATTAATTGGATTTTTGTGACAAAAATGTCGGTTATTGATTTGGGGATGTACAGCGGGCCGTCGGGCGGGCCGCAATCAAATGTTGTCCGTGCATTAACTCATGAACCGTTCAACCAAAGCTTTTAAAATTTTAAAATGTTGGTACTGACAACTAAATGAAGGTCAAGTTCAGGAGTTTAATGGTTCTTGAAAGATTGAAAAATGGTGTTTCCAGTCGTGTCAGTGCATTTACGCATGAACTGTTTTACCAAAGCTTCCCAAATTTTAATATGTTGTTACTGATGACAAAATAGAGGTCAAGTTCAATAATGACGATTTTGACTTTTACCATTCAGGAGTTATGGTTCTTGAAAGATTGAAAAATGGTGTTTCCAGTCGTGTCCGTGCATTTTCTCTGATGAACCATTCAACCAAAGCTTTTGAAATTTTTATATGTTGTTACTGATGGCAAATTAGAGGTCAAGTTCAATAATGACGATTTTGACTTTTACCGTTCAGGAGTTATGGTTCTTGAAAGATTGTGAAATGGCGTTTCCATTCATGTTGTTGCATTTACTCATGAACCATTCAATCTAAGCTTTTCAAATTTTAAGATGTTGATACTGATGACAAAATGGAGGTCAAATTTGATATTGACGATTTTCACTTTCACCATTCATCAGTAATGGTTCTTGTGATATTGCCAGGACACAAATAAATATTAATAAATCCGGTTTGCTGTCGTTGTGACAGCCTCTTGTTATAGATGTGATATATCCAGCAACAATTTCAATATGCACATGACAATATATCATGTTCACTTGAAGCAGCTGCATATTCTATTTGGTATCTATATTTTGAGTGTAAACATGGAATTCTTATGATTTTTTTTTATAGATTGTTCTCAAGAAATCAGGAATCTACCATCACTTGGGAGTAATATGAACTGTTACATTGACCAGTCCTGCACAGCAGTACAGTGTTGCATTGATGTCAATGAACTAGGACAATCTATAGAGATTGGAGTTGAGATTGATCCATGTGACTTTATGTTAACAGTCAGAATAGAGAAATTGAACTTTGATGTTACATTGTATGATTACATTTGGGGTAAGTCTGATTAAATAATACATAATGATAGTTATTAATTGATTTTTATGGGCATTATGTTATCTGGTCTGTGCCTCCTTCCTTTCGTCCATCGGTTCATTCTCATGTCTGTCCCCGCTTCAGATTAAAGTCCAATCAACTTGAAACTTAATACACATGTTCCCTTTGATATGATCTTTCTAATTTGGCATTAAAATTAGAGTTTTTACCCAATTTTCACGGTCTACTGAACATAGAAAATGATAGAGGGATGGGGCATCTGTGTACTGGGGACACATTCTTGTTTTGTACTAATTGAATATCCGTTTTAGCTGAAGCCGATAGGTTTGGCTTATCTTTTTTATATCCATACCTTCCAACTTTGTAAAATATTCATGGATAATTTTCAACACAAGAGGACCCAATGCATGTATCTTATAAATGTCCATCTTGCCAGGGCACACTCTTTGTTGGTTAATGATATGAATGTAGTGCACATGTCTGTCTGGCTTGCTGTGAAATGGTTTATTTCTTCCTCTGTGATATAAGTGGAATAATTTCTTCTGGAAATGATATTACAATATTATATGTTATATTTTTCCAGCTGAATGTTTTTCATCTGAAAACAATTAATATGCTTTACAGTTTCAGCTGTCCGATCTTGAACTCATTTTCATGGTTCATTGGTGAAAGTTGAATTTTGGTGGTTTGGTCAGTTTTTCATATACTATAAGCTATCAGGTTAACTATAACTAATCAATGATGTGATTGTAAGGTGTATATGTTCAGTTGGCAAAGTTTACCTAATATTGGCCTCATTTACATGGATCATTGATAATGTGAAGTTTTTGTGATACTTTTAACACAAGTTTAACACCTTAATTTCTGTTACTCAATCTAAACATTTTATAGTAATTCAGTATATAAATTTGAATTTACATGTAACAAGTGAATGGAATGCAAAAATTTGTGTATAGCTGTTAATAATTTGTTACATGGCTTTTATTTCCAGAAAAACAGGAATATTTAGATCTCTATGGAGTCATACAGATTTCGTAAGTTTGGATTGCTTTTTGCATTTATGCCAGGAATAAGTTTTTGACAAAAAAAAATGATAAATTCAACATTCATAACATAAATCTGAGAGTTTTCTGATAGCTTATAAAATGTTAACCATTACATGGCTTAAAAGATTATGACATCCCTTTTCTGCAAGGTTACAAGACTTTCTTTTATTATCTGTATTTGTTGTGTACACAATTGCTGAATTCAATTTTCATTCAACCCCCTGTTTTAATATTCAGCAGACTGATTTGTTCCTGGACATTATTCAAATGTAAAAAAAAATTATAGTTAAGGCCACACCAATTTGATCCCTTGTTCGACGGAACCGCCTGCACCTATTTTTTTCAAAACAGAATTTTTTTATTTTTTTTATATTCCCGCTTCCCGCATCCGGAATTGTAATCATGTCCATTTCCCGCACCGTTTTTTTTTTTTTTTTGGTTAATATTATAAAAAAGATATCAACATTTGTTAAATTTATCACAATCTAACCTGTATATAACGATTTTAAACATAAAAGCACCCCACCACACTGTGTAAATATCTGTGAGAATATTTGTTTCAGCATGAAACCTGGAGTGCTCCGATAAAAAGTTATAACAGCGGGTATTTCCGTGAAGAACAAAAAATTGGTTTCTTTCCCCCTTACTTATATTCCCTATCAAAAAATGATCGTTGTCAGAATAAAGAACAAAGAACTTCTGAAGGATTTGCCTTCAACTGCAATTATATTGTATGCTGGCGAAACAAAACTGTCCATAGCCGCTGCATGTTTATGCACCTGTCCTGATTGATTCAAGGTCATGTCGTTCAGCAGTTATCGTTTGTTGAAGTTGTTCATTGGTATTTTCCCGTTTGGATATATAAATTAGATCGTTGGTTTTCCTGTTCGAATTGTGTACACTAATAATTTTGGGGTCCTTTATAGCTTGCTGTTTGGTCTGTATTGAAGCCCTGTGTAAAAGGCCATAGTTTGACCTGTGTTTGTTATTATCAGGTTGAGAACAACCCTCCCTCAGACAAGGGGTCATTTTACTGACGTAGAAAAGAAAATAGAAATACCAAGGATTTGTATAGTTCTTCTATACAACCCCTTTGAACACTTTGAATTTTGTACTCAAAAAGAGGAACAAATTTTTCTTAAAGAGTGGTCCACTTATTTTGAGTAATATTAAACTGTTAAAGTAAATGTGTTAACATGGTTAAAGTCCAGGAATATTACTAAATTCTTGGACATGTTTTGACCATTTAATACCAGATAGATATATAGTTCTATGAGAAAATATGAGCCCATTTGTACAAACATATATTATAACTTATATTGATCCCTCATAAAACATGTAAAAGGGATATTTATAACATTAAGGGGTTGCCCCCAAACTGATTATGATTTGGATGGAGAATTGTGTCATTGTCAGTCACACATACATAGACCATATTTAATTATTTCTTGGTGAACAGGGACAAAATACTTCAGAAATTAAAGAAATGTCAATGATCAAGTTTTAATATCGTCAAAACCTATTATTTTATGTTTACAAAAAAAAATTATAATCGCTCGCCTTTACTTTTCAGGCTTCGCTTCAAAAATTTGCAAATTAAATATTTTTTTATTAAAATTTTCAAATCGCTCGCTCGCCCCAAATTTTGGAGTCCAAAAATCCGTAGAACAAGAAATTAAATTGGTGTGGCCTAATCATCTTTATTTCAGATTCACAATTAAGAATTTGTATGGAGAAAAATTCTATTTAATCAGCCTCAATGCATCAGTTAATTTTGATGCCAAAAGTGAGGCAGAATACAGCATAATAATGGAGAACAGCCTACTACCAAAAACAGTCTGTGATTGGTCATCAGATTTTTATATTTCAAGTAAGTTTACCAGGGTTTTTTTATGATCACATATACTAAAAAGTCAATTGTATAAAACTGCAACACTACTATACAAAAAAAGTCATCCTGAAAACATATCATATTCAATCACCATCTCAAAAAGAAAAATAGACATACAGAAAGAGAAAAACAACACAAAGTTGAGATAGTCTGACTTGGGGGTTATGAAGTCAAATGTAGGACAGAAGTCACAGGACAAATAGGAAAAAGGAACAATTTATTACATTTATATATACTTCTGTTTAAAGTTATTTTTGTATTTTCCATAGCTGTTTTATTATATCAAAATATAATTTGCACATAAATCATGCTGAAATTATTATTTATGTTAGAAATACCCTTAGTTTGATATAAGAATAGAGAATAGAAACATGGAATAGGTCAAATAGGCCACCACCTGAGACTAAAGAGCAGAAAACAGACATAAGGCAATTAGTGAGTCTCAATGCAGCGATAAAATCCTAGAGAAGGGCTTTAGCTCAATCCCCCTTCAACAATAATGTATACTTGTTCAGCCAAATGAATGCAACAAAAAACTAAACATTAAAATGAACCAAAATTAAAAACGCACACATGAGTAACAAAGGCTAGACATTCCTGAATTGGGACGGGTGGAATCATGCTGTGGGGGTTAACATGTTAAGTGAGATCTCAACTGTTCCCTATTCTTCTAGCCAATGTAGAAAAAAACAAACACAGTAAAACTCAGTTTAAAAAAAGACTCAGTCTGATGTTAGAATACATAACAGAAGGAACTAATTTGTTTTCATCTATTATGTAGCCATCAGTTCTCTTTTATGTTTTGTTTTTTTTAGATTTTTCATTGACAAACTGGCTGCAAAAGAAAAACTTGGAGATTAATGATACAATTCCTAGTAATATCTTACACCAGTTGTACGAAGAAACAAACATAGGTCATTACCTTCTGGATAACAAGTGTTCTAGACTGGTCTATCCTTATAATAATAGTTGGACTAAAGGTATAATTATCATAAGACCAAATGAAGTATGAAATATATGATTTAAAATATCACAGCAAAGAGAACATAAAGAGGTTTATTTATCACAAAACTTTGGATCAGTATAAGTTTGGGTGAAATTTATTTAACTTCAATCTCCTAGTATGTGACAGAGTTTGTTTGTAAATCTCTGAACGTGGAAAATTATACATGTGTTTCCCGCTTTCCACAACAAATTTGTATGTAGAAAAATAAACACTTTAACAGATACATCACACATGACTTTGTTTTTGAACTTTTTACATTTTTATTGAATTCAACTTTATTCTTTAAACTACAGAGAACTTGTTTTAATAGAACATGTGAGACATATTTTTAATTGATGTAAATTCAGAAACTTTTGCATTGTTTTCAATATAATTGCTTATAATTGTGATTGGATAGGATTCATAAAAAACAAAAACTTGCATTTTAAATTTCTATTTATATAGCATTATTTCTATGCAGTGTTTCCAAAAACCAAAGTAACTCATTTTTGCCCATTATTCAATAATTGCCTGAATCAATGCATGCAATAATTACTGAATTAACAGCATTTATTCTATGCTTTTTAATGAATTGAAAATAAAACACCAATTATATCAATGTAATACATTTTATTTGTATATACAATAGACATGTTGTTTGTTGTAGATTGTGCTATGAACTCATCCCTACCAATGTTACCATCAGATGTGTCCTGCTTTATCACTGATACCTGCACAGGGATTCAGTGTTGTGTTATAAATACTTTACTACAACAAACATTTGAAATCTCATTTCTATTGGACAGCTGTAATAAGAGAATAAGTATCAGTATAGAGAAAATTCAGTACAATAACACTATACTGGATTTCAAATTTGGTAAGATAAAAAACGGTGTAATTTATATTGTTTTTTATGCCCCACCTACGATAGTAGAGGGGCATTATGTTTTCTGGTCTGTGCCTCCGTTCGTACGTGCGTCCGTTTGTCCGTCTGTGCGTCGTACCGTTCGCTTCAGGTTTAAGTTTTTGGTCAAGGTAGTTTTTGAAGAAGTTGAAATCTAATCAACTTGAAACTTAGTACACATGTTCCCTATGATATGATCTTTCTAATTTTAATTCCAAATTAAAGTTTTGACCCTAATTTCACGGTCCACTGAACATAGAAAATGGTAGTGCGAGTGGGGCATCCGTGTACTTGGGACACATTCTTGTTTTATTTCATAGAACCTTACAAAGCACAAAATAGATAACACATCATTCAAAGCTATTACCTAGCATGTCTTTCCTGGTAAATACTTCTTTTGAATTACTCTTTTACTTGAACCTGGTTTAAAAAAATATCAACTTAATTTTACTTATATATCTTTTAAAACTTTCCTATTTTGCCTCTCAATACATATAGTAAATTTACAGGTTCACAAATCAGAATTGTATTTCCTCTAACAAATGCAATTTACATGTCCTTAATGATAAGTCCTGATTGCATATAATTTTTATGCCCCATTTATGGGCATTATGTTTTCTGGTCTGCATACCTGTCAACCTGTGACGATGAAAATGCAGGTCATGACCTGCATTGAAGAATCAAATCTCAGGTCATAACGTGTACAAACTTTTTCGAGCTGAATTTCAGTATTTATGGTACATTTTCTTATAATGTATATCAAAGATACCAAAACATCAATGCATGTTCACTTTGTTAAGTCATTTTAAATCTTATTTAAAACTATTATTTCATTGCACTTTTAAAGATTTTTATAACTTTGTGTAACTCAGTCTTATGTGCTTTACTTTTTGAGATAAAATACTGCAATCATCAAACACTAGAATATAATGCAATTCTTAAGTGTTTGAGACTATTGACTATGTAGCCTTTACACTTAATATTTTTCATAATATATATGGAAGTTTTTAACGACCTTGACTGGCTATACAGTAAGACAGTTAAAGGAAGTATAAATGTAAAAAATAATTTTCAACTTTTTTAAAAAAATTGTATAAAGGTATAAAAATAATGAAAAGTTATTTTTCAATATGTATTTGAATTTTATATTTTTATGATTTAATCTTTTTCACCCATAAAACGTAAATATAAGGAATAATTTTGAATGGTGACAAATAAGGGGAAGTAACTCTAGTTCAGTTAGTAAACTTTGTGCAATTTATTTACGACCTAAAGCTAAGGTAATTGGTGTTAATTAACAGTGTGTTTGACACCAAAGCTGTCAAGTGAAGCCATGCACTTAATGGGTCACTTAATTTGACAGTTTACATAGCTAGATGAACTTCCTGTTCATGGGAGAATTACGAATTTGCTGGTATTTCAAAGGAATATTACTTATGAAATCAATCTCAAGGCTAAGAAATACGGGTGAAATCGGGTCATTTTCGTAATTCCCGGGTTATTTCGATGACCCTGCGGGTGTTCCGGGTGATCCCTCAGAATTGTGAAAATCTCGGGTCACACCCGCAGAATACGGGTCAGTTGACAGGTATGGGTCTGTGCGTCCGTCCGTTTGTCCCGCTTCAGGTTATGGTTTTTGGTCAAGGTGGTTTTTGATGAAGTTGAAGTCCAATCAACTTGAGACTCAGTAAACATATTCCATGTGATATGATCTTTCTAATTTTAATGCAAATTTAGAGATTTTATCCCATTTTCACACTCCACTGAACATAGAAAATGAAAGTGCTGATGGGGCATTTGTGTACTTGGGACACATTCTTGTTTTTTAAAGAAATTGCTAGAAAAAACTTTATGACTGAATCCTGTCAATTTTTTTCAGAAATTTTTTTTTCAGAAATATTTGGAAGACTCTTATTGAATGCAATTTTTTAGAGATTGAAAATTTGGAATTAACATCATCATTAAAGAAAGAAATAACTGCTGATTGAAACATCACATTACTTAACATGTTATAAATTTTTTGTGAATGAGAAAAATGGAGACTATTTCAATTGTTATTATTATTAATAAAAAGAACCACTATATATAATTTAAAAAAAATAAAATAATATGTTGTATATATATGCATGCAAAATGAATTCAAATTTTACTTGTCATCTTTGATGTATTTGTTCTTCAAATCTTTTGTTTTTGTTTATTTTAGGCTCTATATATTCCTTCAGTTTACAGGGGATAGTTCAAGTTCAGTAAGTAAATTCCTTGAAGTAATAAATTAATATTTGAGTCTTTTTGATAGGTTGAGGAAGACTGAGCGCAACTTAATTGTTTCTTCAATGTGTTTTAGAAGAGGGGTGAAAGAGACCAGAGGAACAGTCAAACTCATAGATTGAAAAATTAACTGTCAACGCCATGGCTAAAAATGAAAAAGACAAACAGACAAATAATAGAACACAATACACAACCTAAAAAACTAAAGACTAAGCAACACAAACCCCACCAAAAACTGGGGGTGATCTCAGGTGTTCTGGAAGGGTAGGCAGATCCTGCTCCACATGTGGCACTGGTTGTGTTACTGATGTTATTACAAACCTGATTAAAAATAGTCTAATTTGGTAGGTCATTTTCGTGAAAAGGGAAGGGAATTGTAGTTACAACATAAGGAACATATCTGATATCATCTGTGAAATGGTCATTCCATAACTGTCAACCAACTCATGATGGCGTCCGTAAAAAATATGAAGGGATGATTTCAACTACACCATTTTGAAATATTGGTTTAATAGCTTCCTTGATACGTGTATTTATAATTATTAGATAAAAATACTTTTAAAGGGATAGTAGCTACGATTTTGACAAAGTTATGAACAAGTTTTAAAGCTGCTAAAATCAAAGATATGTACTAAAAATAAGCAATAAGATCGTTAAAAAGTTTTCATAAACTACAGAAGTGTTAATTATTGATAATTCATATCATGTTGCGTGCCTATTCATCTCATTAATTATGCATCGGGTTTACTTCCGGAACTTTTGCCGACACAGTGAGTGAGCTAACCAAGATATAAATAGATATGAACATGTGCTTTTTGTTTTCTTACGTATTTGATAATTACTTCATATTTAAACGTACATATTTGACACCATTTATCAAATTATGTAAATAAAAAATATAACAAAAACCGGCTTATTATTTCAACCCAAGATTCTCCAACAATGGTGATATTATATACTTGTTATTAAATTTTTATGACCAAACCATGCCAATAATGTATACACACATGTTTGTGTGTTGGACCGGGGCCTCCATGAAGGATACACTTGAAGAATAATACTAAATTGTAGGAAGTTGATTTCTAATTTCTTCTAAGGTGGGAGATCTATGCCGGTAAATTTAAAAACATATTTTTGACAAAAATGAACACGTTGCAATTTATTTTCATGTGATCTGGAATATTTAAGAAACGAAAACATTACGCAAACTGTTGGCTACTTCTGTTTGACTTTGCCTGCGTCACAGGTGTTTTGCGTGATTTTAATGACTGATCTCATCGCTGTTTTTTTTTTAAAAATTTACAATAACCTGTCTGTACCTCTTTTTTGTTTTTTTTTTCGCACTGAAACTGTAAATTCATGTACCATTTTCGCGATAACATTTCCCTGTTTGACTATTTTCCCTTCGAGGCACATTTTGTGATTGCGCATTGGGTACTGAAGAGTTAAGGTCAACATAGATCAACATAGGTCATATGAATAAGCGGTGGCTTAACATCGAATTATTATCTATAGACAAGAAATAAATTCAGGTGTAAAAACGTTTAAAAGCTTCTAAATGCTAAATGGAAAGTAACTAGTAATTGTTTTAATCATACTTATAAAACTTTTTGTACAAAATCTGGCATATAGATTAAAAAAATAATTTTAATGAAAATCGTAGCTACCATCCGTTTAAAATCAAACCAATTAATAATAAAGCATTTGATAAGAGAAGTTGTGATTTGGGGATTTGTTCACGGCTCTCTTCGTCTATTTGATCCTTATTCATGAAAAGTGATTCTATCTTTGAATTTAAAGCAATCCTATTGTTTATTGTTTCCTTAAATAAGGAAAAATTAAATTTCGGCAATTATACAAAATAACTGATTTCATTAATTTCAATGTATTTAATGAAAAAACAGTACTAGTATATTAGACACCCCAGCTACCTTAATTAAAAAAAATTAGAAAAATGAATAATTAATACTTTAATAAAATCACTATTTCAGATACAGCATAGAAGATTTGTATACTGAGATGTACTACTTAGTAAATATGAAAATTCAGTTTTGCTATGAGAGTACAGAGCCTCAATGTAATCACCAGTTCACAGTTCTACAAAATACAAAACTTCCCAAAAGACAGTGTGATTGGAATAGTGGATACAGTACTCCAGGTAAATCAATTTTAGGATTTAACAAATGCAGGGGTAGTATTATTAGAAACACAGAACATTTGAACTGAAAACCAGTTTGTTTTCAAATATATATCTGTAGTAATGGATGTTGGTAGAATTCGGCAGTCCTTGAAGTTCCAAATTTTAAGTCAAAATCATGTGCCCATAACTTGTACATTGAAAATTTGTACTGCTGTCGTTATTTTGACACAGAAAAAAACATTTTTCAGCTTTGAAATTTTGACTTTTGGTTGTATTTCATGAGATTCAAATTTTGGATATATGAATGAACAGGTGGCTATTTGAGGAAAATGTTTCATAGGACATTGTAATGTAAAGATATTATGCCTTATGACATCAACTTTTCTAGGGTAAAACAGCAATTGGAAGATCATGTAATCCTTGACATCTATTTTACTTATTTAATTTATTTAGATTTACAGTTTGCATTAATTTGCATATAGGCATATCTAGTTATTTCAGCCTCTGATATTTTAAAAATCTGGCGAAATTAAAAAAAATTACAATTTGTTTTTCAGGATTCTCCTTGGACACTTGGTATAATGAGCATTCTTTGTCATCTGGTTCAAATTTGGAAGATTGGATGATCTCTGATTTTCTTGATGGTCTTGGGATATCACCATACCTACACGTTGAACAATGCTCAAGACTTTCATCACCTTTCTATCCAAGTTTTTTTGGATGGAATAGAGGTTACACATTTTTTTTTTCATTGTAAAAATTCATTGGTTTTAACAAAAACACAAAAAAATGAATTGTGAGATCTCATCAAATTGCATTTGAATATCTTAGAAATGATACTACTGTAGCCTTTTTAGGATAGCTTTTGATCCCATTTCAAAATAAATATCTGCAATGTCAGTGTTACAATACTACTAAAGCATAAAAATGTGTATACAACCTTTAGACATTTTAACGTATTGTGTAAACCATGAAAGATGAAGAATTGGATATCCTCTTGTTAGCTTTGCTCAATGTACTTTTTTTTTAGGTTGTGCACACAATATAAACCTGCCACAGATTCCAGAACCAACCTCCTGTTATTTAGACACAAGTTGTACCAGAGTAGAATGTTGTGTAGATGTTGACTTTATTCCATACTCCTTCCATACTTACCTAGATAT
The DNA here is from genome assembly GCA_037788925.1 of Mytilus galloprovincialis. Lineage (NCBI taxonomy): Eukaryota > Metazoa > Mollusca > Bivalvia > Mytilida > Mytilidae > Mytilus > Mytilus galloprovincialis. The sequence goes on along the minus strand of CM075342.1, from coordinate 42,234,471 downwards.
AGATCCTTGTAAACAGATGTTTACTGTTGGCATTGAGAAATTCCACAGAAAAATTTCACTGACAAACTACCAATGGGGTATGTTTGCTTTATGTTTTTTGTTGTCTAAAAATTATAATTTTATTAAATTTCAAGGTCAATGGATAGGATCAACAAATAAAGCTTAAAAAAATGGAATGTTTAAACTTGTTTATTGAACATTGGTCATTAAAATCAATGTTTTGTTGTTTCATTCTTGCTTTTGTACTCCACAGTCACTGTATATGTAACAATTCACACATGTTTTATCATAATTTAGTGTTTTTGTTCTTTTAAAGGAGTGCAGGAAAGTTTTTGGCTTGCTGGTGTATTGCGTCTGTCTTACAGTATAGAGGATTTTAGTGGTGAAAGCATGTACTTAGTCAGCCTGAACATGAGTGTTTGTTTTGAGAGTAACAAGCCTTGTCATGTGTCTGCACAGATACTAAATCACAGCTGGCTGACCAAGGCCTTGTGTGCATGGGATACCAGCTTTTATCAGTCAAGTAATGTGTATTTCTTATCAGATGTTTAAAAAAAAAAATTTGCTATATTTTGAAGAAAAAAATCTCAAAAGCAATAAGCTTTTATAGTAATGAGATGTTAGGACATCAATTTGTAATTGTTTACAAGTAGGAAAATCTAGGGTATAGATTCTACAGTAATGGCATCATATACCCACAATTTGCATTTGAGACTGGACTTGGAAGTATACTTAATAAAACTTTTAGGCAGTGAACAGCAACATATCACTGTACGACTTCCAACCATGAGCACAACTAGTGAAATTAAGCTACTAAAAGTCAAGGACATCAAAATTTAAAACAATTATAAAAGAAAATCAAGGGTCCCTTATTATTAACATATAACAAAAACAAAATAGTCAAACCGAAACCTTGTGATTTACCAATGAAAACAATCAAATAACATGCTTTTTTGTGCTTGGCACAGACTCATGAAGGGGGAGGGGTAAGCATGGTTTACCTCATTAGTCATGGCAAGATGAATCAATAATTGTTTTTATGTGTCTTTTTGTAACAAACAATTGGATAAGATGTAAGTTTCTATGGTCATTTAATTTTATTTACTATGTGCAACTATTAAAAAGACCCATAACAGCTGTACTAAGCAATAATATTCCTTTTAAAAAGATTTTTTTCCTTTTTCAGATTTTTCCGTGGCTGACTGGCTACAGACCAAAGAGATGTCTTTACCACTGCCAGACTATGGTCAGCTCCTACTGTTTGAAGATGTTGGTATAGCTCCATATTTACAAGATGATCAATGTAGCGAAGATATTTCCAAGTTTAACAACTTATCCTCCACAAATGGTTTGTATAGTTTGATTCAGAAACATTAATAGAAACATAGAAATGCTGTGTGAATTTATTATTTTGATTCAGAAATTGCTAAATACAAAAATTCTATCAAAATTTAGGATGCAGTTTTTTTGTTTTACTTAGTAAACCTTTTAAACCTGCATGTTGTGAAAAAAAAGGTTTTGTATCATAAATCACAAATTCAAAGTAACTGTGAATTTAGAAATTAATTTGGGATGTTTATAAGTTAGCTAAAATTTGGATTGGATATGTTTCAAGTTTTGATAGAGTTTTTTGTAGGCCACAGCTTCTGATATCCCAATTACTAAACTTTCATTTTTAAATGTGCACAATATATTCAGAATTTACGGTAGTTCCATTTGGTTGATGTTTATGGGCTTCTTTCCAGTCGTATTATTAATTTAAGAAAAGAAGAAAAAAAAAGAGAAATGTTCAAAATATAAAGGTAAGGGAAAAAAATTATTAAATTATAAAATTGAGACTGGAAATAGGATATGTTTCAAGAGACAACAACCAGACCACAGCACAGAAAGCAGTAGAAGGCCACCAATTGGTCTTCAACACAGGCAGAAAATTCCTTACCAGAATAGAGGCATGTTCTGATTATGGTATAATGTAAATGATTTACTGTAAATTCAGAAATTATTGCGTGCATATACTATTACAATTTTGTCATTTTGTGGATTTTAATTTTTGCGATATTGAGAAAAATCCTGTTCAATCCATATAAAAAAATTCAAAATGTGAGTTTAAGTTATTGCGACTATAACCCTGTAGCATTTTTTCACAATAATAAAACCTCGCAATAATTTCTTAATTTACAGTAATTGTTTTTTATGATCATAGAAAGAAAATGGGTAGATATTGACATAGAAATACCACAGGAAAACTTCAATGAGAAGTTCAAAGTTGTTGTTGCAAAGCTATACTGTACCTGTATATGATTTGATATTTTATTTCTTGTCATAATGGTCTTGTATTTTCATGTTTCATTTATTTGTTTTATGACTATTTTGCAGCATGTCCATTGTACACACCAGCAATGCCCTCCATAGAGGTTCCGTGTCATCTGTCAACATTATGTACTGGTATTGAGTGTTGTGTCCATTCCAACAAGTTAAACAGAGACTTTCATACCATAGTACTAGTTGATCCATGTTCTTATGTTGTTACTGTCGGCATTGAAGATTTTGTATACAATACTTCAATAACAGAGTTTTCCTTTGGTAAGATAATGTTTCTACCTATCTTTACCATAACTGGTAAAATATCAGTTGGGAGACAGAATATGACACTTTTAAGCTAACCTACTCCAAATCAATCAATTGGCTTTCATCTTCATTTGTCATCTATTGTCAATTGACTTTTACTAAGATATTAACCTCTAACTCGAACCAAACTTCTGTATTTAGTTAAAAAAAAAAATATTCTGATGATCTCGCTTGCAACCAACTTAACTTAAGTTTGCCTTGTGCAAATGTTATGAGACTCATACACAATGCTAGGAACTACAACATGCATTCAGGATTTAAGGTATGGCCATATGACATCATTTGACAAAATAATTTAAATTACAAGTTTGGCTTTGCTTAACAGGAAAAAATATGCATTCTTGTTTAAGTAACTGGTACTCTATTAATTTTAGGTACTGTCAAGAAGTTCTCATTAGCAGGAATAGTGAACATTGAGTTTGTATATTTATAACTATATAGTTTTTTTTCATTGATTAAATTAGGTTATATACCTGGTATAAAATTATCTGCTATTTCATAAATTTGAAGATAGTTTTTTACATAGCAAATCAAATTTACAAATTCTGCACAATTCAGATTGTTACTATTATCAAGGAGTGAAAATAGAGACCCTTTCTGATAAGTTACTTAATGTTTCTCTCTGCTGTAAAAAAATATATCAACTGCATTATATAATTGATATCGGTTTTATGTTAAGTTAGAAATTTAGAAGTTGTTGAAAAGGGGAAGCACAGCAAAGGATAGTCGAGGAAGCATTATGTTTTCATATCTATTCCAATCACCCTGTTTTAGCTTTTGGTTCATAAAGATGTGTTCTTTTATTGCCCCAACTACGATAGTAGAGGGGCATTATGTTTATGGTCTGTACGTGTGTCTGTTCATCTGTCTGTTCGTCCGTCGATTCAATCCGCTTCAGGTTAAAGTTTCTGTCGAGGTAGTTTTTGATGAAGTTAAAGTCCAATCAACTTGAAACTTAGTACACATGTTCCCTATGGTATGATCTTTCTAAATTTAATGCCAAATTAGATTTTTTACCCAATTTCATGGTCCATTGAACATGGAAAACAATAATGTGAGTAGGGCATCCGTGTACTATGGACACATTCTTGTTAAAATTTATTTCAAATTGGAGTTGTTAGCAAAATGTTATGGTTTACTAGAAATATGGTAGGTTGAACTAGGCATGGTGTCTTTTAGACACATTTTCTTGTTTTAGAAATTTGATATTGTATGTTTTAGATTGTCCATCTACTTCTTGAAAATGGAACATTCGTATTTGATAACGAAAAATATAAGTATATGTACAGAAAGTCAGGATACCTGTGAACAGAACTATGTGATACTGGAGAATATGATGCTACCCACCTTACAGTGCAGTAATAATGGTGGATTTATCAATGAGGGTATCTTTTAATATGATATTCTGAGATAAAGTGTTTATTTTAGAAGGAAGTACTATAGAACAATCATGTTAGAAAATTATAAAGTGTTATGTTTTTCTCAAAGTGTACAGTTTGTTTTTTATAACCATCTTATCTTTTTCTAGTGGATTTTTTTTAAACAGGATGCTTTTATTTACAGATTTTTCCATATCAAAGTGGAAAAATGAAAGAGGACTTGCTAAGAATGATAGTTTGGACAGTATTGCAGCATCTGAGTTGTTTGAACACCTTGGTTTGTCTTACTATCTTCTTTCTATGAGATGTAACAACTTCAGTGATTTGTACAGTCCATCTATCAATGGATGGAAGTCATGTAAGTAAATGGATATTACTTTATCTTATAAACCATTTTTTTTCAAATTCTTATATCTAATTACTTATGACAAAAGGGAGGTCAAGTTCTGCAATGACTTTTTTCACTTTTACCATTCAGGAGTTACGGTCATTGATAGATTGGAAAATAGCACTTTATCTTATTCCCTGTTCAATAACATTTTGACTGATCAACCAATGCTATTCAAATTTGTTTATGATGTTACTGATTACAATATTGAGGTGAAGTTGGATATATGTGGTTTTCCCTTTTGGTTCTTGATAGATTTTAGAATATAGGCACAGAAATGAGTTAGCAGTCAGAGAAATAGTAGTTAGCAAATTGATTATTAGAAGCCAGCCAAAGGATGAGTTTTAATCTTAGCCAAACAGATGTAATTATCAATTTTTAACTTAAAAAAAAATCACCACTACAGATTCAGGGTTATGTCGAGCCTGTGACTTTAGTTGCAGAAAGCTCGACATAGGGATAGTAATCCGGTGGCGGCGGCCGTGTTAGCTCACTTCTAAAAAGCTTTATATTTTAGAAGGTAGAAGACCTGGATGCTTCATACTTTGTATATGGAGGCCCCATATTACGAATTTTCTGTCAGTCACATGTCCAATGTCCTTGACGTCATTTTCATGTTTCAGTGACTACTTGAAAAAAAAGTTAAAATTTTTTGTAATGTTAAGTTCTCTCTTATTATAAGTAGTAGGATAACTATATTTGGTATGTGCCTACCTTGCAAGGTCCTCATGCCCGTCTGACAGTTTTCACTGACCTCGACCTCATTTCATGGATCAGTGAACAAGGTTAAGTTTTGGTGGTCAAGTCCATATCTCAGATACCATAAGCAATAGGTCTAGTATATTCGGTGTATGGAAGGACTGTAAGGTGTACATGTCCAACTGGCAGGTGTCATCTGACCTTGACCTCATTTTCATGGTTCAGTGGTTATAGTGAAGTTTTTGTGTTTTGGTTTGTTTTGCTTATACTGTATGCAATTTGTCTACTATATTTAGTGTATGGAATGATTGTAAGGTGTACATGTCAAGCTGGTAGGTGTCATCTGACCTTGACCTCATTTTCATGGTTCAGTGGTCAAAGTTAAGTTTTTGAGTTTTGGTCTATTTTTCTAATACAATAAGCAATAGGCCAACAATATTTGGTGTATGTTAATATTTTATGATCTATATGTCAGTCGCGCAGATTTTTATTTGACCTTGACCTCATTCTCACAGTTCATTGCTCAGTGTTAAGTTTTTGTGTTTTGGTCTGTTTTTCTTAAACTATAAGCTATAGGTCAACTATATTTGTTGTATGGAAGAAAAGTAAAATCACAAAAATACTGAACTTAGAGGAAAATCAATTCGGAAAGTCCATAATCACATGGCAAAATCAAATAACAAAACGTATCAATAACGAATGGACAAGAACTGTCATATTCCTGACTTGGTACAGGCATTTTCAAATGTAGAAAATGGTGGATTAAATCTGGTTCTATAGCGAAGAAGTGTTAGCTGTACATGTCTGCCTGGCATGGTTTATCATGCTTATCTGACCTTGACATCATTTTCATGGTTCATTGATCAATGTTTGGTTTTCTTGGTTAATGTTAAGTTTATGTGACAGTTGTAATAAAGCTTTACATTTAGGACTATCAACATAGAATTAATGATTAGTAAAGAAGGCGAGACATTTCAGTGTGTGCACTCTTGTTATAACTATTTTAGTCAATTGTAAATATTAATTTAATGCAGATTTTTCGATAAAAATCAAATTGTGAGTGTTTCTAGAAGTATTCACTTTCTTTTAATATAGTATGTACAGGTGATGTAGATCTGCCAGTTCTGTCTGAAGATTTGACATGTTACTTGGGTGATACATGTGACACAGTAAGCTGTTGTGTTGATGTAGAAGATCTTGGAAGGACAATGGAAGTATCATTATCAATAGACCACTGCAAAAGGAAGTTAACTTTACAACTGGAAAGATTGTCAGAGGAAATATCTTTGGTGGATTACCAATGGGGTAAGTCTTGGAATGAAAAAAAAGTGTCAGTGTAAAGAGGTGTCATAGAACCTGTTAAAAAAAGATGATTGCTTAATTAAATCAAACATTTCTATTTTCACAAAAAGCTAAATATTCTATCTTAAAAATTAAAAAAAGTACATTCTAGTACACTTCACCAGTTTTAAAAATTAGCCAAAATCACAACTTAATCAAACATTTGACAGTTGTTTTTGCCATAAAATTTGAAATAAGAAAGGTGAGAGTGTGCATAAACTTGGTACTTACAGTGACTTGACTGTCAGTGTTGCTATCCAACTATTGCAACTCATTCAAAAATTTGACCCTATAAGACTATAACTCCACATTAGTGTTGATGTGAAAATTTAGTCTATCAGTTTGTATAGATATTTTATAGTCATTTTCATGCTAAAAGTGAAATGTAATTTTGAATTGCTATAAAAATGTCCAAACTAAGCTTTCATATAGTTTTTATTTCAAAATGTCTTTTATATTCACAAGAATTAGACATTATGTGAGTTAAAACATTTCATATTCAGTAAAATATGTGTGATTACAATATGTTTGTAGGAAGTTTCCATGTGGAGATAAACATTTTTTCTTTCAAAAAGTCGTTATTCAAAAGAATAATGTTAAAGGTTATCTCCCCATGGAAACTTATCAATTAAGTATTGTTATTTCACACATATTTTACCAAACATATGATGTTTTAATTCAAATAATGTCTGATTCTTATGAATATAGAAGACTTTTCTAAAGAAAAATTATATGAAAGCTTAGTTTGGACATTTTTATAGCAATTCAAAATTACATTTCACCTCTTGCATGGTAATGACTATAAAATATCCATACAAACAGTTAGACTGATTTTGTCACATCAACATCAAAGTGGAGTTAAAGTCTTATAGGATTGTAAGTATATTTTATTTTATCACCAATTGCACTTTCACAATTTGACTGAACAGTTTGTTCAAAATTCTGACCAGTTGAACAGTTTGATTTTATAAAACAAATTGCAATTTGGTCAAAATTTGAATGAGTTGCAATAGTCAGAAAGCAACACTAACAGTCAAGTCACTGTAATAGATATTAAAAAAAAAGTAATTTGGAAAATAAAAATGCAATTGGAATGGCCTTCAGTAAAACACTGTAAAATTTCTTCATCATTTGAATACCAGTAATTTCTTATAGCTTTTGGTAAATTTAAAATTGAACTGACCTTTTCGGTTACTTTTTTTTTTTTTGTTAAATCCATTGTAAAAACTTTCTATATTTATTGGCACTTGTAAAGAGTTATCAATTTTGAAATGTTCTAATCATGCACTGTTCAGTCCCATCTAATTTCCAAATAACAGTCTAATATGTCTTAATCAGGTGAAAGTTCTAAATAAAATTGACTACATTTGATATTTTAGGTACTTTGATGAAACATGGACTTGTTGGTGTGTTGAGAACTGAGTAAGTTATTTTGTTTTAAAGAAAACTACTGATGTTTTCAAGATCTGTTATATACTTGGCAGCAAAGTACCATAGTTATATGGTGTAATAAAACATCATGGTATGTCTCTGGGAACAAATGATACCTGCTCTATCAATGAGGAAATGTGGCATTATTGTATTGTAAAAAATTCTCATCAGAGCAAAATGATAATGCCTTACTTATATATAGCAAAAATACGTCACTGTACGATCTTAAACTATGAGTACAACTCACAATTTGCAGTGAGCTGTTAAAGGCCTGGACATGACAAAATGTGGAAGAAAGTCAAAACAATGGCCTAATTTATGACGAAATAATAAACCAATAACAAGTATAACAGACAGCAACAGAGGACAACCACCTAATAACAGGCTCCTGACTTGGGACAGGCACTTGAGGAATATGTTTTGAATTATGTCAAACTAGATCAATGCCTGGAATTTGTATGTCCTTATATGTTTGATAGATACAATATGCATGATTGAAACATAGCAAATTACGTCAACTTGATTTCCATGTTATTACTGTATTATTTTAGAACTATAGTTTACAACTTGGCAGCAGAAAACAGTTATATGGTGTATTTTAACATGTTGGTGTGTCTGGAGACAAACGGTACCTGCTCTGTAAATGAGGTCATACTAGATGGGAGAAAAATCATCAAAGGAGTCTGTGACAGATCAAAGGAAAATGGTATAAATGAAATCCTTTAAAGACATTCTTGATATGTTGAGATCAAATTGATTTATTTATGATAAAATTTCATCTTAAGGAGGCTTGAGGCTATAAAAATTTCAGAAAAAAATCAAACGTTTGTTTTTCTTTACAAATTTTATTTATTTCCTTTTGTGATTGTTCCTTTATCATATGGTACAAAAATCTTTCAAAACAATCAATTTGTGTTGGCCCCAGATGACTTTTAAAATGTATACATCATTGAAAAAGTTCTAAATTATCTCCCTTTGGTGGAAAAATGCCATTTTTTGGCTTTAAAATTGAATTATCTTTTTCAACTCATCGGTGACCTATCTTTTTTAATATAATTTCCATATAAGCTGTACTTAAACTAAATTATTGTAAAATTTGAGCGATTTCTGTAATAAATTTCTTATTTTATTTCGATATTACCTTTATTTCTCCTATTACTTCAACAGAAAAAAACACCTTTACAAAAATGTATGCTTCTTTCGAAGGCAGATTGTGAGCGCAAATGAACGGTGACCCCACTTTTTTATTTTATTTTTCTATTAACTATAAGATAAAGTTTATTTATAGAAAAATATAGAGAAATCCTATATAAATGATTTAGACCCGCGAACCCCCTTAAAGTGTCAGACCACTAATTAAAAATCCCTATTTAATCAATCAAAATTTCCGTTTGTGAGAATTACAGAATATTTCTTTAAAAGAATTAAGTACAATGTATTACCAATGTTATTTCAACTGATCGGGCGGAGCTTACGTTTTAATTTGCATAAGGACAGTCTATTTGAAGATGTGTGTGATAAGGATGATTGCCATTATAATCATAATTGATTTCTAATCACCTATCAGTGTCACCAAATGAATATACAAAAGAAGTGAATGTGAGATATGGGACGAATAACTGGACACTTCATTGATGAATTTATCCCGAAACACCTGTCTATAGATGGACTGGTCTATGATGAGCGAACCGGTTAAACCCTGCCCAGTCAAGTGAAATAAATCAAGTAATACTATTATTTTACTGTCTATTCATTTTATTTAGAAGCTGTTTCTCAGTCTTCTGTTCTGTTCATATTTTATTTTACAATTACTATGAATAATTGATTTGTTTTAGAATTTTCACTGGATGCTTGGCTTGAAGAAAAGAACTTACCAAAGTCTAGAGAAAACTTACCAAAATGGGCAGAAGTTCAGCTGAAGCAGGATCTAATAATGAACCAGTTTCTCAAAGCAAAACCTTGCAATATTAAAACTTACAATGAAAATGGTTTGTTAAAGTTATATTGTGTACTGACAATATAGAAAGAGAGAGTTAGACAGAAGGACAAATGATGTTTTTCACCTATACTAGCACAAATTCTCATAATTAATATATAAGGACACTATAAAAAAATTGCTTTCTAGAACAAAGCCCATAAATGGGCCAAATGTCAGGCGACCATGGGAATGGCTAATAATTGGAGCTTTGTTTGGGAGACTTGGTTACAGCATCCTGTTATTATTTCTTATTAAGTATTAAGTAAAAAATTTAAAAGTGAGAACAAATATTAACCACACAATCTACACATCTACAACTTATTTGAAATGATACACACTTCCATTTCATATTTTCCTCAAGTGCTATCCAGCACTTTGATTTGCACAGATTTTACCCAAACAATTTAAGAGAAAAAAATAAGAGAGAAACATCGACTTCAGCTTTGAAGTTTGAATCACCGTTTGCTGAAAATAATAAGTTGACTGCTTTCTTATCTTTTACAGGTAGTAAGAATGCAGATGTGAAAGTAACACCAGCAGACCACTATAATAGTTTTTCATGCATTATATCAAAAGATAACAAAAGTGTTGAATGTTGTGTTAATCTTCCATTCTTAAACACATCAGTTAGAACAGTGTTCAGAATCATACAATGTAGAAACAACTTGAGACTAGAAATTGACAATTTAGTTCATAATTTTAAGTTATCAGAAATTTCATATGGTAAGTTTTTGATTAAAAAGGATCTTGTGAAATCATTAGGTTTCAAAGTTTTATTTTAATTTTGTGTTTGACAGTTCTATTTGTCATTTTTTATATGCACAAATGGCTTGATTGTTGTGTTATGTACAGTTGTTCATTGATAAGTATTTGAATATTCAGTATATAAACTGCTTCTGTTTATTGGTTTTAAACTTGCCAAAGCCAACTAAAACAACACAAATATTAACCAACACTCCATGTGTCACTGCATTTAAAACATCAAGCTTGATGTTTTGAGGATATTTGCATTCCATGTATATTGCCACATTCAAAGTGGACTGCAGATAATATGTATTGTCGATGAAAATCAAGAAATTTTACAAAATATACAGAATTGTCATGTTGATGCAATGGTAACCTGTTAAATGTGAAATTTGTTTTTTTATGTATTTTATAAATAAACCCTGTACCTTAGTACAGTTAGGACAAATTAAAGTAAATATTTGATAATTTTTAGATTGTACTTGTATTTGGGCCAGATAAAAGATTTATTACCCTTACTCCTATGTCATTCAGCATCGAATCAAGCTGAAGGATTATTCAAAACAACTGTTTTTGTCTTAAGATACCTGCAAACACATTAGTATCACTTAAACCAGGAAATAAAAAGAAGTAAAAATTGTCTATGTGTCATATCTCCCACTGAAATATTTTCTCTTAGAGACGGATCTCTCACTTTGAAGGCTTAAAAAGAAAGATCTTCAAGAGATGACTCCATCTCAAAGATATGTGTAGTTCAAATTGTATAATTGTATAAAAATAGTATTCTAACTTGACATATTTTCAGGTAACTTTTACACCTTTGGACTATTGGGAATAGTGAATATAAAGTAAGTATCATTAAAAAAAAAATGATTTAGATCCAATTTTTTTTAAATAATATGCAATTTATATATTCTCCAAGGAAATTTATCATTATAAATAAGCAGTGTTGTTTGTTATATGTTAAATTTGTCAGCTATTTACAATGACAATTTGGTCTTTGGTCAATAATTTTCTAGAGCAGATCATACCTTGTTCTTAAAAGAATTCTTTTTTTACTTTTTTTATAACCAAGGGGGTATCTATAAGAGGGGGGTATATTACATTGTCTGTTTGTATTTGTTCATCCATCCAACAAACATTTCTGTCACACTTTTATCATGAACTACTGAACATTATAATAATTGACTTCAAAGTTGGTCATCGGAAGTGATGCTGTAATGTTTGAGGAATTATTTGACTGCCAGACACATTCTGTTTTTTTATATTTAAGATTTTATCAGCATATCAAATAAGAACAAAATTGTTTCACATCTTTCTTTTTTTGTCACCATCTTAGAGGTGATACATTATTATATTTTAATGCTTTTTGGATCTGTTAGACACCTTTCTGATACTTTTATCAGGTGGTATAAATCATAATCATGATATTTAAAATGTCTTCCTGATGATTTACTAGTCTTCTGTAGGAGAATGAAGAGAATAGTGTAGTATCTTCAAAAAGAACTATAAATGAAACTAACAGAGTATCAACATAGGTGGTCATTCCTAGAAATCTCCTGTTAGTCATATGAATCAAGTAGGATTAAACATACTTTAAAAAGATGATTGTCTCACTTTGTTTCAGATACATTATAGATACACCCTCTCTAGATACATTCAGCTTCACTCTAAATATATCTGTTTGTATGGAACCAAATAATGATTGTGAATTTGAGATTGAGGTCTTCAAAGATGTAGTTGTTGATCAGCAAAGTTGTGACCAAGCTCCTGGATTCTTAAACCCATGTAAGTAGCAGTTCCCATACAATAATACAACTATTTAAACAAAAATTCAGAATGTAGAAAGTAGTTACAATATGAATGACAGAAGATTTGAGGTTAATGGCAATGTTGGCACCTGGATCAAGCATTTAACAAGTGTTTTAACTACGTCTTAAAGTAGTTCGTTCAGTTATCACTAAATTGCTGTTTGTATAGGTAAATTGGCAGGGTCCAATTTGTTAAAATTCAGGTCAAAGTCCCAATTGGAAATCATTTATACAGCATAGTAAACTAAAAACAACAAGTTTTAAGTAAGTGATGCTTTGGTTTCTTAATATGTTTATTAGACCATAATGACTTGTGTAAGTTATTTTAAATGACAATCTGGCATCTGCACTAAGTTATCAAGTGGAAACTTACTGATAAAATATCAGTATTGATCAGTTAAATTAAAGGTACATTCAAGTTTTAAAAGAAGTTTTAAATTAATTTATTCAGTTGGATGTTGATTAAAAAAAAACATAATATTGAGAGTATTTTACTCAAAATGTTTTGTCTGTCTGATGGCCCATCACTGTAACATTTTCTTGAATTTCATAGAATCTTTGTAAAATCGTTCTCTGCTTAATTTTATAACTTGACCTGACCTTGATCCTAAATGTCCATTACTACTTGCATTTAGAAACATTGCATTTCAAAGTACTGATACCACTTGACTTTGTTACAATTATCATACATAATTATTTATACCAACATTGTTTTTGTGAATATTAGAAATTGACAAAGCTTATAGGAATAATATTTGTGAAGTAGTTAAATATTTGTTCTTTTTCTGAGCTAGTGTAAGTTCAAGCATAGTGTATAAGTACAAGATGATAGATTCTTACTTCTATGAACTCCTATTTGGCAGTAACATATTAACATTTAGCTTTATACCATGTTTTCTTTATTACTTTTTAGCATTTTCACTAGAGGACTGGTTAGCTAGTAGAAATACAGACATAGGGAATATAACAGATATTACAGCCAATGATTTGATGACAGAACTTGGTCTCTCTGATTACATGGGGTGGTCAAATATTTGTGATGTCAACCTGGTGCCTTATAATGGATCTGTCAATGGATGGAATAATGGTAAATTTGTGTCATTACTTTATGAACAATTTCTAATTATACCCCCGCTTTAAAAAAGGGGGGGGGGGGGGTATACTGTTTTACCTCTGTCTGTCCTTCCGTCAGTCCGTCAGTCAGTCCGTCCGTCCCATGAATATTTTTCGTCGCATTTTTCTCAGGAACTACAATACAAGGATTTCTGAAATTTGGTTTCAGGGTTTATCTAAGTCAGCTATACCGTGTGATGTGTTTTCAGATTGATCACTTGACAACTTCCTGTTTACCGAACACTTGTATGATTTTACACATGATAGCCAAGTTGAAAATTTTCGTCACATTTTTCTCAGGAACTACAATACAAGGATTTCTGAAATTTGGTTTCAGGATTTATATAAGTCAGCTATACCGTGTGATGCGTTTTTCTTTTGGCGATTTATGAACGGAATGTGAAAAACTATTTCACGAGTGAGCGTGGTTGATATTTTAGATTTTTTTTACCGATAACCACTACGAATTTCAGCTGACGGCGACTATAGCAGTAACTGACATGCCAGCTCCAGACCTCAATTAAACTGATTGAAAGATTTTGCCTTCATCATAAGAATATCAGGCACAATCACTCCTGTTAGGGGTTTAGTATGATACCAACATGAAATATATGAGAAGAACATAACCTGTGTCATGCCAACAACTGGTTTTATGATAAATGTGTTTAATTCCGATGTAAAGACCCTATAAGTGAATCAATATTAAAACCAAAATATGCAATCTTTAATGACCTGACAACAGTATCATAACTATATCGCTTCTTAATAAGTCTGTTTAAAGGTTTTGTTAGCTTTTGAGGTGAATACTGACATTTTTGTGCTTTGTAAAGAATATTAACATAAAAGATTGGATGTGAAATACCTGATGCATAAAACATTGTACTATTTTTTTTTAGAATGTGCTAATATAACAGTACCATCTATCAAGCTGAATAAGAGTGTTGTATGCCACATAACTGAAACTTGTGATAGAGTAACATGCTGTGCTGAAATTCCTGTTCTTAAAAGATACATCTATGCTTCTGTCAATCTCAGGACATGTGATTATATACTTGACGTAGACCTTGAAGAAAACCACTTTGAGTTCAGCTTGATCAATTATAAATGGGGTTGGTTTTGATTTAGATATTGAGTGATACTATGCAAATAAAACTTAAGGGAGGTGTTGGTAATATATCAGACATCAACTGAGCAACATAAAAGCCATTTTCTGGTCAGTAAACTATCTTTAATAACAATTGAATAACGAATGTTTAAGTTATGTTTTTGACCAACAGGTTAATTATTTTTGTAGCTTTCAGATCCTTTATTTTAAGTGCAACTTACTTTATCCTGGTATCTGTGATGAGTTCATCTATAAGATACTTGAAACTAGAGGCTCAATAGAGCCTGTGTCGCTCACCATGGTCTATGTGCATATCATAAACGAATTTTTTTTAACAAATTGTTTTAAATTGACTATAAAGGGCAATAACTCCTGAAGGGGTTAATTGACCATTTTGATCATGTTGACTTATTTGTAGGTCTTACTTTGCTGTTCATTATTGCTGTTTATAGTTTATCTCTATCTATAATAATATTCAAGATAATAACCAAAAGCTGCAAAATTTTCTGAAAATAACCAATTCCGGGGCAGCAACCCAACAACGGGTTGCCTGATTGGTCTGAAAATTTCAGGGCAGATAAACTTTGACCTAACAAACCAATTTATCTTCGTCAGATTTGCTTTAAATGCTTTGGTTTCTGAGATTTTAGCCAGAAACTGCATTTTACCCCATGTACTATTTTTAGCCATGTCAGCCATCTTGGTTAGCAGGCAGGGTCATTGGACACATTTTTGTCGAGCCTGCAAAATAGGGATAGTGATCCGGCGGTGGCGGTGTTGGCTAACTTCTTAAAAGGTTTATATTTTAGAAGGTGAAAGACCTGGATGCTTCATACTTTGTATATAGATGCCTCATGTTACAAAGTTTCCGTCAGTCACATGTCCAATGTCCTTGACTTCATTTTCATTGTTCAGTGACCACTTGAAAAAAAAAGTTCAGAATTTTTGTAATGTTGAATTCTCTCTTATTATAAGTAATAGAATAACTATATTTGGTATGTGCGTACCTTGCAAGGTCCTCATGCCCGTCAGACAGTTTTCACTTGACCTCGACCTCATTTCATGGATCAGTGAACAAGGTTAAGTTTTGGTGGTCAAGTCCATATCTCAGATACTATAAGCAATAGGGCTAGTATATTTGGTGTATGGAAGTACTGGAAGGTGTACATGTCCAACTGGCAGGTGTCATCTGACCTTGACCTCATTTGCATGGTTCAGTGGTTATAGTTAAGTTTTTGTGTTTTGGTCTGTTTTTCTCATACTTTATGCAATAGGTCTACTACATTTGTTGTATGGAATGATTGTAAGGTGTACATGTCTAGCGGGCAGATGTCATCTGACCTTGACCTCATTTTCATTTTCATGGTTCAGTGGTCAAAGTTAAGTTTTTAAGTTTTGGTCTTTAAAAATTTTATCTAATATTATATGCCAAAGGTCAACTATATTTGGTGTATGGAAATATATTATGATCTATATGTCAGTCCCGCAGGTTTTATATGACCATGACCTCAATTGCACGGTTCATTGCACAGTGTTAAGTTTTTGTGTTTTGATCTATTTTTCTTTAACTATAAGTAATAGGTCAACTATATTTGTTGTATGGAAGCTTTGTTAGCTGTATATGTCTGCCTGGCATGGTTCATCTGACCTCGACCTCATTTTCATGGTTCATTGGTCTTTGTTTAGCTATCTTGGTTAATGTTAAGTTTATGTGACCGTTGTAATAAAGCTTTATACTTAGGACTATCAACATAAAATCAATGATTAGTAAAGAAGGCTAGACATTTCAGTGTGTGCACTCTTGTTTAAACTACATACCCTAATGATGATTGTGGACCAGTTTGGTTAAATTTGTCTCAGTAGTTTCAGAGGTGAAGATTTTTGTACAAGATAACAAAAATTGACGAAAAATGGACAAAAATTGACTATAAAGGGCAATACCTCCTTAAGGGGTCAACTGACCATTTTGGTCATTTTGAATTATTTGTAGATCTTACTTTGCTGAACATTATTGCTGTTTACAGTTTACCTCTATCTATAATAATATTAAAGATAATAACCAAAAACGGCAAAACTTCCTTCAAATTACCAATTCTGGGGCAGCAACCCAACAATGGGTTGTGCGATTCATCTGAAAATTTCAGGGCAGATAGATCTTGACCTGATAGACAATTTTACCCCTGTCAGATTTGCTCTAAATGCTTTGGTTTCAGAGATATAAGCCAAAAACTGCATTTTACCCCTATGTTCTATTTTTAGCCATGGCGGCAATCTTGGTTGGTTGGCCGGGTCACCGGACACATTTTAAAACTTGATACCCCAATGATGATTGTGGCCAAGTTTGGTTAAATTTGGCCCAGTAGTTTCAAAGGAGAAGATTTTTGTAAAAGTTAATGACGATGGACGCAGGAGGACGACGGACACCAAGTGATGAGCTAAAAAGAAACTGCATTTGTGTGACTAAATTCAAATAGCTGGATATAGTTAATGTTTTCAGAATTATCCCAGATCTTCGATAATTACTTTGATGAACCTTTTGCAGATTTGTCCTTCAGGTTGTAGAATATATAATACAAACATTATAATACTAGTTTCAGATCATTAGGCAAACTCAATGCAATTCTACATTTCATACAATAGACTTTGAACAAAAAATGATACTGTGTTAGAAACTGAATAATGCTTAGATATAGTTATTTTTAATATACGCGCTGTATAATTTTGAAGGAAATATTGATAATTTTTTAATTGATAAATATATTTTAGGCAAACAAGAGAAGGTAGAGATCCATGGAGTGTTACAGCTGGTGTAAGTAGATTAATTATACAAAAAAGACCAAAATAAAATACTGCCATATGTATTATTTGAGAAAAGATCACTTATGAGTTATGTCCTTTGCTTGGAAAGTTTGTCAATTATGCATGCCTTTATGACGTCATTTACCAGATAGAGGGGATTGCCTGTTTCCCTGCACGATTAAAGTTCATCAATGGTTTTTGTAATCGTCATGATGGAGGATAAACCAGAAATAATGTTTGTTCTGTAAGGTATTTTAAAATCACAATTCCCTAATGTCAACAGTGCTGATGAGCAATTATAAGAATTTAATTTGCCGAATAATTTGTTCAATAAAGCATTATATGTTTTTACCACTTGCGCAAAAGGAAAGGAAGTGACAATGCCCCTAAATGCACAAACAATATTATATGTTCATAAAAAAGCCAAAGTTTTAAGTTTTTGACAGAAAGCAAGAGACTGGAAAGTTGTGTATTCCTTTTTAAGATCACCTAGCCCAAAAGGCCAAGTGAGCTTTTCTCATCACTTGTTGCCCGTCATTCATTAACTTTTACAAAAATCTTCTACTCTGAAACTACTGAGCCAAATTTAACCAAACTTGGCCACAATTATCACTAGGATATCTTGTTTAAAAAATGTGTCCAATGACCCCACCTGCCAACAAAGATGGCCAACATGGATAAAAATAGAACATAGGGGTAAAATGCAGTTTTTGGCTTATATCTCTGAAATTAAAGCATTTAGAGCAAATCTGACATAGGTAAAAATGTTCAACAGGATAAGATTTAGTTGCCCTGAAATTTTCCAAAGGAAAAAAAATCAGTCATTGAATTTGGGGTGTACAGCGGGCAGGAGGCTGCCAAACAGTGTTTGTGCATTTATTTATGAACTGTTCAACCAAAACTTTTAAAATTTAAATATGTTGTAACTGTTGACAAAATGTCAAATACAATTTTGACATTTTTCACTTTCACTGTTCAGGAGTTATGGTTCTTGAAAGATTGAAAAAAAGGTCTTCTTTCCAGTCGTGTCCATACATTAACTCATTAACCTTTCAACCATAGCTTTCAAATTTTAGTATGTTGTCACTGATGACAGACTTTTGTTTTTAGATACATATGATGCATTTGTGAAGTTTTCATTCAATGGTATCTCATTCTTATTCAAATTAATTTTATTTCTTTAGATTTGCTATCCATCACATTCCATCGGAAAAGTTATTCTCATTGGATGTGAAAATCAAGTCATGTTTTGAGCGAAATAGTTCTGTTTGCTTATATGAGTACACAGTTATGGACAATTCCCAGCTTCTATACTCTGAGTGTGATCTGACTGTCGAAAGAGCTCCATTCAAAGGTATGAATTTAAAATACATCCTATGATTAAGTGCAATGCTGCTTTTTATGTAATAGTATAGTTTAATCATAAATATTATTTTTAAAAGTGAAGAACGACCTATCACTTAAAGAATAAAAATATATGCTATAAATCAGGTTCGATAAGGATTTTTTTCCATCAAATTTTTCAAAAAAAAAAACGATATGTTTCAGGGTTTTCAATAAGAGCCGGCAGCCGGCGAAATGTCGCCGTTTCAAAAGACAGAAATTGACGGATAACAAGTTTTTATTAACCCTTTGGTCTCTTGTGGTTCTTAGTTTCATAGATTTTAAAAGTATGATGTCTTTTAATAACCAACTGAACCATAAGATCTATTGGAGTGTTTACTTAAAATCGGAATCACTTAGACGTTTTACTGCATTCAAATACAATATTCAGTCAATCGCCTAAATGATCCAGATTGTAAATGGCAAAATAGAGAGAGTCGTCGAAATAACTAAAACTATGTTATCATTTGATAACTCACGATAGACCAAATTGAAAAGTTTTAGGAGGCAATTTTTTGATTGTCAAAAATTAAATAAAGAACAACAATGATAAATGATTTTTTTATCAGAAAAAGACAAAATAAGTGCAACCTTAAGTTCAGACTTTTTAAGTTTTGTGAAGTTATGAGATTTAAAAGAAGGTTTGTACAGTCTCATGTTTATATAAATGAGGCCTGCCCATGCTTGCCTTCTATGCCCTTTTTATAATGTAACAAGTATTTCATTAATTATTACCACCCTTTAACTCTTGGGGAGGGGGTTGACAAAGTGCCTAGGCTAGGAGAAGTGCTGCCCAATATTTTTATACGACCGCAAAAATTTTAATTTTTTGGTCGTATATTGCTATCACGTTGGCGTCGTCGTCGTCGTCGTCGTCGTCCGAATACTTTTAGTTTTCGCACTCTAACTTTAGTAAAAGTGAATAGAAATCAATGAAATTTTAACACAAGGTTTATGACCACAAAAGGAAGGTTGGGATTGATTTTGGGAGTTTTGGTCCCAACATTTTAGGAATTAGGGGCCAAAAAGGGCCCAAATAAGCATTTTCTTGGTTTTCGCACTATAACTTTAGTTTAAGTGAATAGAAATCTATGAAATTTTGACACAAGGTTTATGACCACAAAAGGAAGGTTGGGATTGATTTTGGGAGTTTTGGTTCCAACAGTTTAGGAATTAAGGGCCAAAAAAGGGCCCAAATAAGCATTATTCTTGGTTTTCGCACAATAACTTTAGTATAAGTAAATAGAAATCAATGAAATTTTAACACAAGGTTTATGACCACAAAAGGAAGGTTGGGATTGATTTTTGGAGTTGAGGTCACAATAGTTTATGAATTAGGGGCCAAAAAGGGGCCCAAATAAGCATTATTTTTGGTTTTTGCACCATAACTTTAGTATAAGTAAATAGAAATCTATGAAATTTAAACACAAGGTTTATGACCACAAAAGGAAGGTTGGGATTGATTTTGGGAGTTTTGGTTCGAACAGTTTAGGAATTAAGGGCCAAAAAAGGGCCCAAATAAGCATTATTCTTGGTTTTCGCACCATAACTTTAGTATAAGTAAATAGAAATCTATGAAATTTAAACACAAGGTTTATGACCATAAAAGGAAGGTTGGGTTTGATTTTGGGAGTTTTGGTCCTAACAGTTTAGGAATAAGGGCCCAAAGGGTCCAAAATTGAACTTTGTGTGATTTCATCAAAAATTAAATAATTGGGGTTCTTTGATATGCGGAATCTAACTATGTATGTAGATTCTTAATTTTTGGTCCCGTTTTCAAATTGGTCTACATTAAGGTCCAAAGGGTCCAAAATTAAACTTAGTTTGATTTTAACAAAAATTGAATCCTTGGGGTTCTTTGATATGCTGAATTTAAAAATGTACTTAGATTTTTAATTATTGGCCTAGTTTTCAAGTTGGTCCAAATGGGGGTCCAAAATTAAACTTTGTTTGATTTCATCAAAAATTGAATAAATGGGTTCTTTGATATTCCAAATCTAACTGTGTATGTAGATTCTTAATGTTTGGTCCAGTTTTCAAATTGGTCTACATTAAGGTCCAAAGGGTCCAAAATTGAACTAAGTTTGATTTTAACAAAAATTAAATTCTTGGGCTTATTTGATATGCTTTATCTAAATATGTACTTTGATTTTTGATTATGGGCCCAGTTTTCAAGTTGGTCCAAATCAGGATTCCATATCAAGTATTGTGCAATAGCAAGAAATTTTCAATTGCACAGTATTGCACAATAGCAAGAAATATCTAATTGCACAATATTGTGCAATAGCAATTAATTTTCAATTGGAGTTATCTTTCTTTGTATAGAATAGTAGTTGATAATATATGTTGGAAATTTGCCAGACATGACTATGATGTCATTTTCTATTTTTATTTGCCAATAACTTTATGTAAATAACTTCATTGGAAATTTGCCAATATAAAATGTTGCTGATGAAGTTTTTTTTATTGTTTTATACAATAAACAATGTATATTCACTTTTACTACCAACCAATCTTTACCATTCAGTGATAACAAGCACTTTATTTTACATTTTAATATTTTATGATGTATTTAAAAGAGTAGTTATTGTTGCAAACTCCATTAGAAATTTGAATTGATATCAGTTTTGGAAAAAGGGAAACGGGGATGTGAAAAAAAAGGGGGGGGGGTTTAAATTTTTCTCATTTCAGATTTCATAAATAAAAAGAAAATTTCTTCAAACATTTTTTTGAGAGGATTAATATTCAACAGCATATATAGTGAATTGCTCAAAGGCAAAAAAAAAACTTTTAAGTTCATTAGACCACATTCATTCTGTGTCAGAAACCTATGCTGTGTCAACTATTTAATTTTAGATTTAAAAAGTTTGAAGAAGAAATCTTTAATTGATTTGTAAAATCTTGACATTTGTTTTGTGTAAAAAAAAACCCATGTAATGTCAAAAATTTGATCACAATCCAAATTCAGAGCTGTATCACGCTTGAATGTTTTGTCCATACTTGCCCCAACTGTTCAGGGTTCGACCTATGCGGTCGTATAAAGCTGTGCCCTGCGGAGCACCTGGTTCAAGTTTGGACCTTTTCTCTTCAGCTTGTACATGTTGTACTGGGACTGGTAGTAGTAGTAGTAGTCGACTAATAGTATACAGCTCTGGTTTCTCTCTGCCCATTTGTTATAGATGGGGCCAACAAAAAAGCCAATGATCAGGAGGAATGCTTCCCATTTTTTTATATTTAGTTGGACCTTACCTCATAGGTTTTACTGAAAGAGGAGGGAGGGTAAATGCCAAGGGTAGGGAAAAGGCTCTCTTAATATCTTTCTGTTATATTTTCCCCTGTCTGATCTTAAACCCCCTTGTTGAACCAATGATAGGGATGGGTCTTGCCTTAGTTTGCTTTTTTTTTCTAATTTATGCAATATTATGGCTTATTCCTTCTCAGAATGCCGAATTCTGCACCTAATTTTTTTTAATTTTCTTGGGGACCATGTCCCCAAACCCCACTTCCAAGTTGCATACGACTTGTGCTGTGTTCCATCAGTATGAATTCATATATTTTCACCAAATCCAACTTTTATTCCCAACTGCATTGGCCCTTGGCCCCTTACCCTAATACTAGGAAAATCACTGTCTGATATATGTAGGTAAAATATAAAAATAAATAATAAAAATCTACCATTGTCAAGTATAGAATGGTGGATCTTATTGCTGCGTAGAATTATGTTTTTGTATTTTCATTCCTCTCCTATAATTTCGCCTTTCATCAATGAGAAAAACAAAACGTCTTCTCGACTTTTTTTCTAAGAAAAAAAAGCTAAAAAAAATATTATTCCTATGAAACTTGATTTTTTTATGCACTTGTAAACAGTCTGAAAATGTCTCAGGATGCACCATTTTCTTTTCAATGTAAGCCCCAAAAAAAATTCGGAGGGGGGAGCCCCACCAGACCCCCCCCCTCCCTTTTGGATGAGCCACTTCAAATCAGTGAACAGCCTGTTCACTAATTTCTTATTAAATACCCTGATTACTGTTTATAACAGTTTTCTTGTTACTCTTACCATTTCCATAATACGAGGGGCTGTTTCCCACTAACAGCATTTAACTCAGTGAAACTTCAAATTTTCTAGAAATTTACATATGAGCACACACTGAAAACTGGTTTAACCCCACAACATATTGTGTCTGTATCCTCTCAAGCTACTTGTGTATATGAACATAAAACTGATTTAAGTTTTAGTACCAGATGATGCCAGAATTCACTTTTTCAAACCAAAAGTAAATGATTATCTCCCTTATGAAAAAGAAAAACAACTCTCAACAGTATATTTATTTATTGTTTGCAAGATGTTAAGAGAAAGATGTTATCTTCTTTCCCTTTATTTTTTTGTGATTAAGGATTAGTCTATCTGTTTAAAAGTTCATTTAAATCATAGTTATCAAAATGTGAGGTTCAGAGAATATTGGTTTTTGATTTAAATATTTTATTCTATTTTTTATTAATTTAGGAATTTCCTTTGACCTCTGGCAGCCAACAGAATGTGCCTTACCAACACCCCCGAATGGTGAGTATAATATGGATGTTAAGGTGGTACCTTACACCTTGACTAAAATAAATTGGTCTTGTTTAATTTTCATAAAATTTTGACAAAACAGATATGTAGGAAGATGTGGTATGAGTGCCAATAAGACAACTCTCCATCCAAATAACAATTTATAAAAGTAAACCATCCTAGGTCAAGGTACGGCCTTTAACACGGAGCCTAGGCTACAACAAGCTATAAAGTGCCCAAAAATGTTTACTTTGACCATATGACAAAAATGTAAAAATTTCAAAAAAGTTAAACCGCACACTTTATCGGAAAAAAAATTCTTGGACCAATACCATTTGAAAAACACAAACTTTGATCATTGAAGAACTTAATATTTCTTGAACTATAGAACGTAATTAAAACGATTTTTACAGAGTTACCTCCCTGAAGTGATATGTACCACAAATTGTTCAACAGTTTTTAGATTGAGATGACAATCTGGAATTAAATTTCCATTGTATTAATATATGTGCAACAAATAGAAAAACAAAACAAGCATCTTAAATGCATAAAGTAAATGAGGCACTGCCCCTGTGTATAATTACTTTTTAGTAGATTTACTCAAAACTGTATCGTAACATTGACTTCATCTTCATGGTTTATTGGTCAATTTTAAGTTCCAAGTGTTAATAAAAGTACTTTTCTCAGATATAAGTTAATTATATTAATATATATATTTTGATTGTAGTTGTACATGTATCTCTTTGCCAAATTCAATTCAATCATGATCAGTAAAAGGTTTAGGGGCCGGTGTGTGTGCACACTTGACTTTTTTTCTCATTTACTAGGCTGCAGTGTAAATTTAACTGGTAATGTGTCAGATGCATGCTCTTTCACTCCTGACTGTCAGGGAATTACATGTTGTCTTCCACTCAAATTTATCAATGGACAACGGAAGACCAGTGTTACATTTAACTTCATTTCTTGCACGGAGTTAGAATATAGCATTGAAAGAAAAGTTTGGCAGAAAAGTCTTGAAACAGGTTTGTTGAACTATTTTTATTAATATTTGCTCTTTTGGGAGATTTCTGTCTGGCAGGCACTTAACCTTATTTATATGAATCATTGATGATGTTCAGTTTATGTGATACTTGCAGTTACACCTTCATATTATATAGGCTATCAACATTGATTTAATTATGAAAAGTAAAGCAGGCAAGAAATGTCTGCCTGCATGTGCACTCTTGTTTATGTTTATTATGAAGTATTTTAATGACAAATGTCATTACTGACAAATCATTATTTTATAATATACATTTTTGTCGAGCCTGCAACTTTTGTTGCAGAAACCTCGACATAGGGATAGTGATCCGGCGGCGGCGACGGCAGCGGCGGTGTTAGCTCACTTCTTAAAAGCTTTATATTTCAGAAGGTGGAAGACCTGGATGCTTCATACTTTGTATATAGATGCTTCATGTTATGAAGTTTCCGTCAGTCACATGTCCAATGTCCTTGACCTCATTTTCATGGTTCAGTGACCACTTGAAAAAAAAGTTCAAATTTTTTGTAATGTTGAATTCTCTCTTATTTTAAGTAGTAGGATAACTATATTTGGTATGTGCGTACCTTGCAAGGTCCTCATGTCTGTCAGACAGTTTTCACTTGACCTTGACCTCATTTCATGGATCAGTGATCAAGGTTAAGTTTTGATGGTCAAGTCCATATCTCAGATACTATAAGCAATAGGGCTAGTATATTCGGTGTATGGAAGGACTGTAAGGTGTACATGTCCAACTGGCAGGTGTCATCTGACCTTGACCTCATTTTCATGGTTCAGTGGTTATAGTTAAATTTTTGTGTTTTGGTCTGTTTTTCTCATACTATATGCAATAGGTCTACTATATTTGTTGTATGGAATGATGGTAAGGTGT
This sequence comes from Mytilus galloprovincialis, assembly GCA_037788925.1. Taxonomy (NCBI): domain Eukaryota; kingdom Metazoa; phylum Mollusca; class Bivalvia; order Mytilida; family Mytilidae; genus Mytilus; species Mytilus galloprovincialis. Next base: position 42,209,213 of record CM075342.1, on the reverse strand, counting down.
TCATGTCTAGCGGGCAGATGTCATCTGACCTTGACCTCATTTTCATGGTTCAGTGGTCAAAGTTAAGTTTTTGAGTTTTGGTCTTTTTATCTAATACTGTATGCCATAGGTCAACTATATTTGGTGTATGGAAATATTTTATGATCTTTATGTCAGTCGCGCAGGTTTTATTTGACGGTGACCTCATTTTCACGGTTCATTGCACAGTGTTAAGTTTTTGTGTTTTGGTCTATTTTTCTTAAACTATAAGTAATGGGTCAACTATATATATTTTGTATAGAAGCATTGTTAGCTGTACATGTCTGCCTGGCATGGTTCATCTGACCTTGACCTCATTTTCAAGGTTCATTGGTCTTTGTTTAGTTATCTTGGTTAATGTTAAGTTTATGAGACAGTTGTAATAAAACTAAGCTTTATACTTAGGACTATCGACATAATATCAATGATTAGTATAGGAGGCGAGACATTTCAGGGTGTGCACTCTTGTTTTAAATTAAGTGTGGCTTTTTTACATTTAAGTAATATGATGTAGAAATTCATATTTGTCTTTAAACAGCGGTTTTCTTGGAAGTATATGCCAAAACCATTTTTCATAATTACAGTCCAACCTCGTTGTGTCGAACTCGGTCAATGATCAATGCATAATTACCTCTGATGAGTCGTACTCGGTTGATTCGAATACTCGGTTAAGTCGAGTAAATTTTATAGTCCTGTCGAAGTAAAATCAATGTAAATTGACCCTGATGTCTCGAACTTCGAAAGTAAGAATTTTCGAAAGATGCAGACCTAATAATAAAAATTCAAGTGGGATGTATTTCTTATGTCAACTAATCATTTTCAAAAGAGATTAAAGCTGAGTAAACATACTTGTTTGTATAACAGTTAAAATGACATGTTTATGTTGACCACTAATTAACATTTTTGTTTTTTCCTTCAAGCGGAATGTTTGTGTGTCAAACATTTTTCACCTGAGATAAAAACGAAACAAATTTAAATGACCCAAGCCGAGATTAAATGAATCATTCGATTTAAAACTCATTAATTACAATAGATAAAAGGAATAGGACAATCATAATAAATTCATGATAATTTAATGTAAAGCAGACGACCTCATCAGAGACCGCTCAGAAATTATTTCGTGCCGCGAGTGATTTTATAATTTCCTGTTATAGCGACTGACCTTTGTAAATATTTGTATAAACTATTGATTTTATTTGTGCATGATTTGTAACTACTTGTGTTTTTAATTATTACGAAGGACCAAAAATTGAGATTGAATACACAATTATAAAGTGTCATATAGAGAAAAAAAAAGGCACACTGTTCGTTGTATCTAGTTTACACACATCTCATACCGTATTTCATGCATTCCAAATTTATGACGACACACTCCACCTGGGATGAGTTGAATACTTTGGTCAGGTCCCTTCGACTTCGACACAACAAGGTTCGACTGTATTGCGAAAAAACTTAAAAAGTAAAAATCAAAAGTAAATTTTTAATATGGTGAAACACTTTTTACCTATTGCTGTGAATTTTGGTGAACTGCAAATAAACTGATTGGAGTTGATATATACTGGGTTGTATAAGTAAAATGGTATCAAATTGAAACACTCTACATAATTTTCCTGGACAAGGACATATAAATAATAATCTAATTTAACTCCTTGTTCTAAAGTAATTACAGACACCATAATAGCTATGGTATTATTGGATTATTTAAAGATACATTTCACCAGGAATGCTCAATGGCAAGCCTTATAATGGCTAGGAGAAACTTTAATTAATCATATGAATTTGACAGCAGTACTGAAAACATGCATTGAAGACCTGTTGGTGACCTTCTGCTGTTGTCTGTTCTGTGGTCAGGTTGTTGTCTCTATGACACATTCCCCATTTCCATTCTAAATTTTATTCCACTCATTTTTATACTAAAAATCAAATCAAAGTTATCTTAGAATAAGGAATAAATGTTAAATTCTGTAAAAAAATAAATATTTCAGATAAAGTAGTGACAGAGAATATAGGTGACACTTTCCAGTATAACTACAGCTTAACATCAGGATTTGATTCATCTAAATATGCAGTTACTGTAGACCTACAAGTTTGTTATCTGGCTGATGGATTTTGTAGGACCTACACATTAGTGGATGCTACTAATATTGCATGCATGTCAACAACACAGAAAAAGAGGCGTAGAAGAGCTACTACAGAGTATGTAATAAAACATAGTTACAGTTATCACACCTTTTTTGGCAATAATACTTTATAAACATCATTTCCTAAGATTTTTGTAAACAATGTGTACAAGAAGCCAGTTGTTAGTAGAACTGTTTTAGCTCACCTGACCTAAAAATCTGAAGTGTATATCTCGAGTCAAAAAGTTAAAACTGTCAACAGAATTAAACGACCATCAATTACAAGTAATTGATATTAAACCTCCAGAATGTTATTACTCTCCAGAAATAACAATTATTTTTATTAATTTCATATGCTTTATTGTAAAGATTACTGATGAGTTCTTTAATTGTAGTCAAGGAACTAGTTAAAAGGACAAAAAGAATAATTGTACAACATTCAATAGAAGACAAGATGAAACAATATTTGACAAATTTTTTGTGTACTTTTGAAAGCCAATAAATATATTAAAGAAACCTTCAAATGTTCACTGTTCAGTAGAAAACTTAAGCTGAGATGCATTTTTATGATATGATTGTCTACTATTTAATTTTTGTGGAGCGCCTGGCTTTGAATGGTGTAGAATTTATATTTTTATTCTGAAGAACTTTGCTGTGTTATAAACTTCATACAGCAACCATATTGATGGCTGCTTTGTTGGCCAACACTTTTCAAGTACTTGATATTCAATCTTTTACTAATTTCTAAATTTATTTTCTAAATGTGGTATGTGAAGTAAATGAATTGTTACCGGTAGCTGCTTTATTTTCTCATTACTTGGCGTCCATCGTCGTGGTTCGTTGTCATTCTTGTCCTTTAACTTCTACAAAAACGTTCTCTTCTGAAATAACTATTCCAAATTTAACTACACTTGGCCACAATTATTATTTGGGTATGTAGTTTGAAAAGTCAGTTGGATAACCCTGCCTGCCAACCTACAGAGCCCCCATGGCTAAAATTGAACACAAGGATAAAATGCATGTTTTGTCTACTATTTTGAGAAACCGTTATAAATAAAGAAAATCTGGCAAGGGCAGAAATGTTCAGATTGTTGAGCTCTACCAATTGTTTATAAACTGTGAATTCATTTATTTTCGTTGGTACCATTTTTCGCCGATTATCAAAGGAAAACTTAAATATTCATGGATATTTGATTTCGTGGATTTACTGAAGTCTGCATACAGGCCAATATATTTTTTTCCATTCGTTGTACATTTAATTTCATGGTTCACCTGTACATGCACAAAAAATTGGTATCAAACAAATAATAATGAAACCACAGTACGTTAAAACTTTCAGACAACTTCTTATAGGAGTTATTGCCCTAAAAGGAAAAATTTTACCTTTTTTTTTTTTTTTTTTCATTTTTGCAAATAATCTTGTTAATTATGATTTAGATAGACAGAAATTTTAAATGGCAAGATTGATAAGCCAGGCAAGTTCTTAAAAAGAGTCATTCAAGATCGAAATCGTCAGTTGACTATTCATTAGAGTTACTGTGGATTCATTATGATTCGTTGGATATCAATTTTCATGGATTTCGTCAGAACAGATAAACCACAAAATAAAAGTTCAACGAATAGAAAATTTTCTATAGTCTTGTATTCAGATTTCAGCAAAACCACGAAATTGGATATCCATGAACATGCAAGTTTTCCTTAATCCACGAAAATTGGTATCCGCGAAAATAAATGAATTCACAGTATTGTCTTTTGATGATGATTATACCAATTATTTGTGTTTTTGCCTTATACAGATATCTTAAAAATTAAAAAAGATAGATAGAAACTTAAATAGGCAAAAATGATCATCAAGAAAAGACCTATGATTAAGACAATTATGGAGGAAAGTGATTGATTTTTGGTGTTTTAAGCAACTTTTAAGCACCCAATTTAGGCCATTTTGTGACGACCAGTTTTGATTGGTTGAGAAAGCCTGGGTGCCCAGAGAAAACCACAGACCTTCGATAGAAAAACTGACAATCCTAGTCAATAAAGAATGGTGTCGAGTGCACCCGCATAAGCGGGGTTTGAACTCACAACCTTAGTGTTGACTGGCTAGTAATTACAGTAGTAACTACTTAGACCCCTTCGGCCAACAATGCCCCTTCATATACAATAAAAGATGTAATAGATAAATAGACACTTAAATCACAAAAATGATCATCAAGTCATCAAGATCTACTAACAAGTCAAAAATTTTGCTTATACAGTTCGTAGACAGCTGTCACTTGCTTTGTTTGAATATTGTACATTTAGTGCAATTGGGATGACGTCCAATCAAATTAAAACATTAGCAGGTCTAATTGGAATTTTAGATGTATGATAATTTGTGTTATTGAAATCATTATTTATTTTATATTTCTGACATTTTCAGGCCCAAGGTTTCAGATTTCAAACATGGTATGAGAATTTTGATGAAAAGAAAAGCTTCTTCAAAAGAGTATAAAGATTACATTGACAAAGTGAAAAACCATGAGGTATGATCATGAATAATAAACTTATTGTACTGTAAGGAACAGATTCCTGAAAGCAGTAGGACCTGGAAGGCCAAATAAAATTTAGCCTAACTTTTGAACAAGCTAATCCCATAAAAATGTATTATGTCCCCCCTTTTTTAGCAAGGAGATGTGATGTGTATGCTCTTGCATAACCTTGATTTTACATTAACCTTTAGCTCAAAATGAAATAATTAATATTTTCGCCTTCAATGCATTTTCTTTTCAGGGTTATAACTAGTTTATCTTATGACATTTGATTTATTGGTGCATCACCCATCAACATTGTGTCGTATAGTATTTAGAGATTTTGTAAGTGCTCTAAAACATTCATCTCTTGCCAGATTTTTCACAAAATGTATCTTTAATCAAGGCCTTGAAAAACTTCCACTTTCAGTGATTATCAAATATTTTTTGCAGTAGACTAGTTAAATCAAAATTAATATACATGTAGTTAATGTCATCTGAATATAATGTTATTATTAAAAAAAAAGTAAGTTTATTATTGTGTACTTTATATAAAGACAGAAAGGAGTAGCGGCATTAAGGCCTGGTTTTGGCCCAAGAAAATAAAATGTTTGATAACTTTTTCAAATTGGCACATAATCTTTAGAATTGCATAGGGTCAAGAAATATAAATGAAAAACATTAAGATTCTTATGTGATGACGTCACAATTACGTCATAATATGTACTGTTTTCACAAAAACGATGAAAATTCAGAATTTATGCAGTTTTCCATCTTTATTTCTGTTGTGGAAACAACGTGTGCAGCCAAGAAACAACAATATGATTTAACTGAAGCTTTATTATTACTATTGACAAAATCTCACCAAATATAAAGTTGTTTCTTGGGTGCGCACATACTTTTCCAATCGAAAATATACTTAAAAATTTGATGAAAAACAAGGAAAATCACAAAATTTTACAAAATATGCAAATTAAGGCATGATTTGTTGCCATGATAACTTGTTCAATGTCCAAAACTATTTTGTTTTTCTGAATTCCTTCTACCTGGGATACTTTTCAGTAATTTAAAAATATGTATGATAACTTTTAAATTTGCAGTAAATTTTGGGCCAAATAAGGGCCTTATTGCCCCTACTCCTTTAATTCTAGATGCAGTTTAGTCACCTGTAGTTTGTCCATCTATATTATAGATTCAGATTCAGATTCAATAGTTTATTAAAGTCTCACCACATACAACATGATTATATTGTAAACCTATATACATATATATTATTCCTGTAGAAATTGTTCTGCTAATTATATAAGAAACATTTGATTTTGTTTAATTGTTAAATAATCAATGTAATCAATATGTAATCATTTGTATGAAATTTAACTTAATTGTACTGCTTAAATTATTGGGCTTCAGAATTGACAATTATAGACTTTGTATTTGCTTGACAGTGATGAATTGTATCATGTGAGCATTTAGCATCAATACTACTTTTAAACCATTTAAGGAGGCTCGAGGGTATAAAAATTTCAGAAAAAAAATAAATATTTGTTTTTCATTTCAAATTTTATTTGTTACCTTTTGTAGTTGTTACTTATCATATGGTACAAAAATCATTCAAAACAAACAATTTGTGTTGGCCCCAGATGACTTTTAAAATGTATACATCATTGAAAAAGTTCCAAATTATCTCCCTTTGGTGGAAAAATGCCATTTTTTGGCTTTAAAATTGAAATATCTTTTTTAACTCATCAGTGACCTATACTTTTTAATATAATTTCCATATAAGCTGTACTTTCTGTAATAAATTTCTTTCTTTTTTTTCGATATTATCTTTATTTCTCCTATTACTTCAACAGAAAAAAAAACACCTTTACAAAAATGTATGCTTCTTTCGAAGTCAGATTGTGAGCGCAAATGAATGGTGATCCCACTTTTTTATTTTATTTTTCTGTTAACTATAAGATAAAGTTCATTTATAGAAAAATATAGAGAAATCCTATATAAACAATTTAGACCTGCGAACCCCCTTAAAAAACAGAACCTTAATTTGAATGTAGTTTGACTGCAACAAATAAACCTTTAGTCGAATTCAGGGATAACTCTGTATTATCCAGTTAACAATTGTTTCATACAACCTATTTTATTATTATGTCATATAATTAGGGGTTCAGCTAAAGTTATTTGTTATTATTTAGCTGAACTTGGTGAAGCAAAATCTTAAAGGAGCTGTGCTGCCTGACACTGATACAAAAACAGGTTCAAAGTCTGCAATGAAGGCCCTTGGATGGAACAATCCTGCTACAATTAGATTATTAGTTGACACACAAGCAAGTGGATCAGTTACGGGAGGTAAATATCTTTTTATGCCCCATTTATGGGCATTATGTTTTCTGGTCTGTGTGTCCATTCGTCCATCCGTCTTTTGGTCAGGGTATTTTTTTATGAAGTTGAAGTGCAATCAACTTAGTACACATTTTCCCTATGATATGATTTTTCTAATTTTTATGCCAAATTAGAGATTTTACCCCATTTTTACAGTCCACTGAACATAGAAAATGATAGTGCCTATGGGGCATCTGTGTACTATGGACACATTCTTGTTTGCATATTGCATTTGGCGTTTACAGTTGAGTTCCCAAACGTAGCTGCTGTACATTTAGAAAGATGTTTAAAATTTAGAAGTATTATTCACTTTTTGGCTAACCCTATCAGATTCTTCTAAAAAGGAATGGTTTCAATTTCAATGTTTTATTTTCAACATAACAGAGTGGTTTTAAAGTACAGTCAAACCTTGATAATTTGAAGTATATTTCAAGTGGCTGAGGTTTGAGGTTGTGAGTAGCAACATGTTTTCCCATTTCAATACTGAACATTGCATTGCATTCGCAAGAAAAACTATATAAAAGCTTAGTTTGGACATTTTTATAGCAATTCAAAATAAAACATTTTACCTTTAGTATGGTTATGGCTATAATATAACTATACAGATTGATAGACAAAGTTAGTAATAACATCCTTAAAGTGGAGTTAAAGTCTTATAGGATTGTAAGTATATTTTATTTTATCACCTTGCACTTTCACATTTTGACTGAACAATTTTTTCAATTTTCTGACCAGTTGAACAATTTGATTTTATAAAACAAATTGCAATTTGGTCAAAATTTTGAATGAGTTGCACTTGGTGGATAGCAACACTAACAGTCAAGTCACTGTAATATTTCCTAGTCCTAATCCATGTGCATTGATATTACATATAGCATTAAACAAATGATTTATTTTGTAAAAACGACTTTAAAAACTCAACATTCGTAGATTATTCTTTTTAATTATGTTTGAAGTTTAAAAATTGAATTGATTACATTATGCTTAATGTTTAAATCATTCAGTATATATGCATTGAAACCTTGGTTTACACTTATCAATGGATGTGTAAGCATTAAAGGCAATGACTGCTGTAACCAACTCCTATTTGATTGACAGAAAAATTGAACCAGTTTTCAATTGGGCTTGTTTCTAGTTCTGTATTGCACCTTATGATTTGGTCTATATTCCATTCAATACAGGGTGTTTGGCAATTTTGCAGTTTATACTTCATGGCTTTAAGAAGTGTTTCAGCAGTATATTCTTTGAATTTCTGTATATAGAAAATATTTATGGTATGAATCTATCTGTCCAGGTGTTTTACACATCAAAAGATGCAACGTCAGTTGACAGAAATATCAATACTAATATCAGTTGAGGGATTCCATTTTGAAAGTATGTAAATTTCATGTCGGTCATTAACGGAATGTCCCCAATAATTGCCTTTATTGCCTTACGTTTCAAAGTTTAATAAGTGATAAAAAACTGGATTTAACAACTAAATAGTCCAACTCTTAACCATTATTTGTCATTAAGGTTATTATGTATTCAAACATTCATGATTCAGAATTTCATTGGCCAATCTTAGCCATATGGAATACAACATTTTTTTACTGTTTCAAGTCCTTCCGTCCATCTTTCTGTCCTTCAGTCTGTCCCATTTTTGTTACTTCTTACTGTCATGTGAATTTTATGAAACAATGCTAAGAAACAAAACTAGCCAAAGGAATAGTTTGAATTCAATCGGGCAGCATGTTCCTTAATGTTCTTAGAGTTATGCCCATTTCTAATTAGAAAAAATTGTATAATCTCACACATATATACATCTTCATTTTTATGCCCCACTTACGATAGTAGAGGGGCATTATGTTTTCTGGTCTGTGCGTTCATCCGTTCGTTCGTCCGTCCGTCCGTCCTTCTGGCCCGCTTCAGGTTAAAGTTTTTGGTCAAGGTAGTTTTTGATGAAGTTGAAGTCCAATCGACTTCAAACTTAGTATACATGTTCCCATGATATGGTCTTTTTAATTTTAATGCCAAATTTCACGGTCCACTGAACATAGAAAATGATAGTGCGAGTGGGGCATTTGTGTACTGGGGACACAATCTTGTTTAATGTACTGAATATATTTTATTTTTTATGCCCCACCTACGATAGTAGAGGGGCATTATGTTTTCTGGTCTGTGCGTCCATTCATCCGTCTGTCTGTCTGTTCGTTCGTCCGTCTGTCCGTTCGTCTGTCTATGCGCAGGTTAAAGTTTTTGGTCAAGGTAGTTTTTGATGAAGTTGAAGTCCAATCAACTTGAAACTTAGTATACATGTGCCCTATGATATGATCTTTCTAATTTTAATGCCAAATTAGAGAATTTATTCCAATTTCACGGTCCACTAAACATAGAAAATGATAGTGCGAGTGGGGCATCCGTGTACTGTGGACACATTCTTGTTAATCATTTCTTTATTGCTGAAAATTATTAGTCAGAGACAGGCATTATTTATAAACTATTGTTTTGTAAAATGGTATTGATAAGATCAAATACACATTAAATAAGTGAAAATATTTTAAGGTATAAAAGAATATTTACCAAAATAAATTAGAAAAAAAGATATGTAAAGAAAAAAATAGGGTATATTCCCAAAGCACCTGTTTAAAGATTAAGATGTATATGTTACAGTGAATTTGTATAATCAGGGATTATGTAGAATCCCTGATTATTCAGGGAATATGTAGAATCACTAAAAACATTAGTAATTATATATAATCCCTGAAAATGACCAGTGATTTTACATAATCACTGAACATTTTAATAGTTATTCTACAAATTCACCAAATTCCCTAATATGATTTCAGGGATAATGAATAATTTAATGATCCTTTGTTTGATAAAAAAAAATAATATAGACAAATTGTAATTTTTGTCTTTCATATTCCTTGCCAGATTAAATAGTTTTGCTTTTATAAACACAGAGGATGATCTAAGAGATATAAACACAGGGTTTCGAGATAAAGTTGAAGACTTCAAAATTAATAATATCAACATTCCCTTTATAGCAAAAGCTTTACATGTGTTTTTTGTTTATTAAAAGCCAGCGTCAAATGGATAGTCTGATGCTCTATTTGTAAATCCACAAAGCATGTTATTTGTGATACATGTAAGCAAATGGTAAAGAAGATTATGGAACATCTGTTTTGTGTTTTTTCTTTCTTTTTCAAATGAACAAGAAATGCAAACTGAGAACTTAGGCATCTGAATGTATAGAAAAACAGGCAGAACTTAGGATTGACAAATAGAACAAAATTTTAGAGGAAGCTTGCATTTGGTGTAATATTCTCATAGCAATTCCACAGGGTAAAAAAGGAAAGGGAAACCCCAAAAAACATATAAATGAAAATTGTTAAAAAAAGTCTGAAAAAGGATATCGCCTGGTCACAAAACATGGTATCTTTTTTGGTCGAACCAGTTCAAGGTCGCAAATTCCCATTTAATATTTTTTTTGGGGAAGGTACCTTCATATGTTTTTACTGAACACTTCATTTCTCTTAGGGGTGTCATTAAAATCTGATTTGATATGTGCAGGAAAAGGTTTTTAAAATGTGGATATTGTGGTAAAAACAGATGTGAAGCATATTATTTTAATATATTGTGTTTCACATTTTAATATAGTGTGCCTAACATTTTAAAAAATTGGGGTTATCATTTTGATATATTGTTCTTAACATTTTACAATTTATGTTACTTTATAATGATGTTTTTAGCTCACCTGGCCCGAAGGGCCAAGTGAGCTTTTCTCATCACTTGGCGTCCGTCGTCCGTCGTCGTCCGTCGTCCGTCGTTCGTCGTCCGTCGTCGTTAACTTTTACAAAAACCTTCTCCTCTGAAACTACTGGGCCAAATCAAACCAAACTTGGCCACAATCATCATTGGGGTATCTAGTTTAAAAAATGTGTGGCGTGACCCGGTCAACCAACCAAGATGGCCGCCACGGCTAAAAATAGAACATAGGGGTAAAATGCAGTTTTTGGCTTATAACTCAAAAACCAAAGCATTTAGAGCAAATCTGACATGGGGTAAAAATGTTTATCAGGTCAAGATCTATCTGCCCTGAAATTTTCAGATGAATCGGTCAATCGGTTGTTGGGTTGCTGCCCCTGAATTGGTAATTTTGAAGAAATTTTGCTGTTTTTGGTTATTATCTTGAATATTATTATGGTTAGAGATAAACTGTAAACAGCAATAATGTTCAGCAAAGTAAGATCTACAAATAAGTCAACATGACCAAAATGGTCAGTTGACCCGTTTAGGAGTTATTGCCCTTTATAGTCAATTTTTAACCATTTTTCGTTAATTAAAGTAATCTTTTACAAAAATCTTCTCCTCTGAAACTACTTGGCCAAATTAATCCAAACTTGGCCACAATCATCTTTGGGGTATCTAGTTTAAAAAATGTGTGGCGTGACCTGGTCAACCAACCAAGATGGCCGCCACGGCTAAAAATAGAACAAAGGGGTAAAATGCAGTTTTTGGCTTATAACTCAAAAACCAAAGCATTTTGAGGAAATCTGACATGGGATAAAAATGTTTATCAGGTCAAGATCTATCTGCCCTGAAATTTTCAGATGAATCGGTCAATCGGTTGTTGGGTTGCTGCCCCTGAATTGGTAATTTTGAAGAAATTTTGCTGTTTTTGGTTATTATCTTGAATATTATTATGGTTAGAGATAAACTGTAAACAGCAATAATGTTCAGCAAAGTAAGATCTACAAATAAGTCAACATGACCAAAATGGTCAGTTGACCCGTTTAGGAGTTATTGCCCTTTATAGTCAATTTTTAACCATTTTTCGTTAATTAAAGTAATCTTTTACAAAAATCTTCTCCTCTGAAACTACTTGGCCAAATTAATCCAAACTTGGCCACAATCATCTTTGGGGTATCTAGTTTAAAAAATGTGTGGCGTGACCTGGTCAACCAACCAAGATGGCCGCCACGGCTAAAAATAGAACAAAGGGGTAAAATGCAGTTTTTGGCTTATAACTCAAAAACCAAAGCATTTTGAGGAAATCTGACAGGGGATAAAAATGTTTATCAGGTCAAGATCTATCTGCCCTGAAATTTTCAGATGAATCGGTCAATCGGTTGTTGGGTTGCTGCCCCTGAATTGGTAATTTTGAGGAAATTTTGCTGTTTTTGGTTATTATCTTGAATATTATTATAGATAGAGATAAACTGTAAACAGCAATAATGTTCAGCAAAGTAAGATCTACAAATAAGTCAACATGACCAAAATGGTCAGTTGACCCGTTTAGGAGTTATTGCCCTTTATAGTCAATTTTTAACCATTTTTCGTAAATTAAAGTAATCTTTTACAAAAATCTTCTCCTCTGAAACTACTTGGCCAAATTAATCCAAACTTGGCCACAATCATCTTTGGGGTATCTAGTTTAAAAAATGTGTGGCGTGACCTGGTCAACCAACCAAGATGGCCGCCACCGCTAAAAATAGAACATAGGGGTAAAATGCAGTTTTTGGCTTATAACTCAAAAACCAAAGCATTTTGAGGAAATCTGACAGGGGATAAAAATGTTTATCAGGTCAAGAACTATCTGCCCTGATATTTTCAGATGAATCGGTCAATCGGTTGTTGGGTTGCTGCCCCTGAATTGGTAATTTTGAAGAAATTTTGCTGTTTTTGGTTATTATCTTGAATATTATTATAGTTAGAGATAAACTGTAAACAGCAATAATGTTCAGCAAAGTAAGATCTACAAATAAGTCAACATGACCTAAATGGTCAATTGACCCCTTAAGGAGTTATTGCCCTTTATAGTCAATTTTTAACAATTTTCATTAATTTGGTAAATTTATGTAAATTTTTACCAAATATAGTTCTCTGTTACTAATGGGCAAAGTTCATGATAGATATAATTGTAAGAAGCAAAATCTTTCAGTAAAGTAAGAACTTCAAACACATCACCATCACCAAAATACAATTTTGTCATGAATCCATTTGTGTCCTTTGTTTAATATGCACATAGACCAAGGTGAGCGACACAGGCTCTTTAGAGCCTCTAGTTATGTGATGTTATAGAATAAATTATTTGACTTTTATTCATTTTCTTTATAAATAAAACTATTTCTTTATTTCAGTTATTATGTAAAATCCCTGACGTTTTTTCTAGTGATTATACATAATTTCTGAAAATTTTAGTGATTATATATAATCACTAAACTGGCCAGTGATTCTACATAATCACTGATTATACAAATTCACTGTAACATATATACTTTAGGATGTATTGGTATTATCTTTCAGGTGATATTATTCAAAGAATGTTAGGGGCCACACCAGACATTCGCGGGAGGACTAAACAAACATTTGTTGTTGGTCATGGTTTGACAAATGCAGGAGTTAGACTTCTTGGACAGAAGCTGGCTAACATGACTATTGGAGATATAGAAAATCTGCTAGATATGAAGAATGTAGATCCAGTTGAAGTATCTAAACTGATTGATGAGCTAAGAGATTTATTCAAAGCTTTGGTAAGCTATATGGAAAAAACCTATGCAGATTTCCCTTACATTGATATAATATATCTACTGTGGATTCATTTATTTTTGTGGGTACCAATTTTTCGTGGATTAAGGAAAACTTGCATGTTAGTGGATATTTAATTTCTTATTTTGCTGAAGTCTGCATACAAGCATATAGAAAATGTGTAATTCATTGAACATTTTATTTCATTGTTCATGCACCTGTAATAAGTAAATAATGATAAATACAATATTTATTGAGCGCATTATATAACAACAATTACTCTAAGCGCTTCACATTTGAAAATATATATAAAATACAAAAATACATAAAACATAGATTACAAAGCACTAACTTAAAAGAATCAAACAACCATATAAAAATTTATAAGTTACTTAAAAGAAAGAAATAAAAGAAATTAAAATACATGTTCCCTAAAATATACAAAACTGTCTACAACTAATGCAGTCAATTAAAAATAAATAAAATCTACAAGAAATCCTTAAAAGCAGTTCGAAATAAATGAGTCTTGAGTTGCTTTTTAAAAACATCTAAATAATTTACACTCTGCAAAGACAATGGCAAATTGTTCCAGAGTGACAAAGGTGCAGCCATGTCAAAACGCCTTTCACCGTAGCTTTTCGTTTGAAAGTCATTCAGAGGATGTAGGATCATACTATTTTCTGACGTGAGGGATCTACTGGGCTTGTATGGCGTAATTAAATTTTGAAGGTAACTAGGAGCCTTGGCATGCTGTGCTTTGTACGCATATAAAAAGTTTATATTGGCAACAGTAATGTATGGGTAGCCAGTGTAACGATATTAAAACAGGCGTAATTGAGTCATATTTCCTTTTTCGTGTAATCAAACGTGCTGCTGTGTTTTGGACCCGCTGCAATTTACTGAAAATGTTGGTGTTAGTACCGTACAACAATGCATTGCATAATAGTCCAGCCTTGATGTAACTAGGGAGCACACTAGTGTTTTACAGGCTTCAACTGTACCCAAGAAATGAATAATATTAGTTATATAGTGTGCTAGTGACCTAATACAATATATATGGGGTCATTAAATTCCATATGGGGTGAGAGCAATGCTTGAAATCCCATATTGAATATACTTACCAACTATATATATATATTATAAAAATTAACATGTCATGTGGTATATAGACTAGCCACCTATCAAAGTGATCAAGATTTCAATACTTAGTATTAACAACTTACTTTATTTCAATTGTTCATCATCAATTTCTTTGTCTGTTGAAACCTTTAAGATTTTTCCTCAACACCGTGTAGTTTTTATAAAGGGATGTAACACCACTACTAACCGAATATTGAAACAACCCCAGCTTTAACTAACCTATACAGATATAGGAAGATGTGGTATGAGTGCCAATGAGTCAACTCTCCATCCAAGTCACAATTTATAAAAGTAAACCATTATAGGTGAAGGTTACATTCTTTAACACAGAATACATTGGAATATACAGGGTCTCCATGAGGTTGCTTTTAATCAATCATATTCCTAGAAATGTATAGGAGGTAATATGATAATGAATCCACAGCAACATTTTTGTCCACTCTTCAAAAATCACAATACTATCTGCATTTACAGTCATTTGTAATTAAGGTATAAAATAATCAAAAGGTTTAGGTATTTAGTATGTCCTTACAGCTATGTTTCTTAAAACACTAATTTCTGTGATGAAAAGATCATTATGATACGTGATTTGAGGGTTTTTTCTATCAAGTAAAATATATTACAAATACAATTCTTCAAAGCGAGAATGCATGAAATTAGCATTAAACTTAATAACATGTCTTCAAGATAAATGTACAATATTAGGTCAATGTCAGAAAAAATATAAACTCTTTTGTATGAGTCTAAGAAACTGGGGATGGGCGAGGTAATATACCGAGCCCTTCCCTAGTTTTGTGCCGAATACAGAAAAGTTTATATTTGTATGACATTGACCTAATATTGTTTTTATACTGCAACTTAAATTAATACATTGATAGCTATTTAAAGCTATTTAAAATTTTAACACAAATTTCAAACTTATTTATAAATATTTATATTGATGATAACTGAATGATATAGTTACTTAGCATGATCAAGCCATTAATACACATACAGAGACGTGCAAAAAATATTCTATCACAATTAATGGCAGCGTGTTTACGTTTCAAAACAAAAGTTGCAAAGTTCATGATTGCTCTGTAAATAAATCAACCAATGAAATACAACAAAAATAAAAACTTACCTCTAATACTTTGTTATTTAAAGTGTCCTTTAAGTTGATTACATTTAATTATCCTTTTCGGGATTGACTTGTATAAGCAATGAATAAAGTCAGGGGTAATACTGATCCAAATATAGTGGATTTCTTGAAACGAGCTTTTCTAATCACTTTGCGTCCGTTGTCGTCGTTGTCGTCCGGCATCGTCTGTTAACTTTTACAAAACTTCTCCTCTGAAACTACTGGACCAAATTAAACCAAACTTGGCCACAATCATTATTGGGGTATCTAGTTTAAAAAATGTGTCTGGTGACCTGGCCAACCAACCAAGATGGCCACCATGGCTAAAAATAGAACATAGGGGTAAAATACAGTTTTTGGCTTATAACTAAAAAACCAAAGCATTTAGAGCAAATCTATAAGCGGTAAAATTGTTTATCCGGTCAAGATTCATCTGCCCTGAAATTTTGAGATGAATCGGACAATCCATTGTTGGATTGCTGCCCCTGAATTGGTAATTTTAAGGAAATTTTGCTGTTTTTGGTTATTATCTGGAATATTATTATAGATAGAGATAAACTGTTAACAGCAATAATGTTAAGCAAAGTAAGATTTACAAATAAGTCAACATGACCGTAATGGTCAATTGACCCCCTAAGGAGTTATTGTCCTTTATTGTCAATTTTTAACAATTTTCATAAAATTTGTAAATTTTTCTAACATTTTCCACTGAAACTACTGGGGCAAGTTCATTATAGATAGAGATAATTGTAAGCAGCAAGAATGTTCAGTAAAGTAAGATGTACAAACACATCACCATCACCAAAACACAATTTTGTCATGAATCCATCTGCTTCCTTCGTTTAATATTCACATAGACCAAGGTGAGCGACACTGGCTCTTTAGAGCCTCTAGTTTCTCTGCACCATGCAAGTCTTTTTTTACGATTGACTTCCCAGATCACGATTTTTTTCTTATTTACACACCTGTGATATCCATGTTTATGTAAATGATGCTGAATGGTATGTTTAGACACGGGAACACAATTTTCTTCATTAAACTTGTTTGTTATGTCACACAAAGAATTTACTCCTCCGACTTATCTTTACAATGCATTCTATCTTGCAGTAGTCACAGGGTTTTACAAACAATGATCAGCCCCTTCTTGGTAGACCTGTGTCTATAAATTTCCAAACATTGTCAATAACTGTTGACTTTGGAATTTTTTTAAAGTATGTCAGCAATTTTTTGGCGGGAAAACAATTCTGGAACATTTCCACAATCATATTTTTAACATCCATTGACAGTTCCTGACCTTTTCTATCCATCTTGTTATTTTACTTGTTTAAACAAAACAATAATGGCAGACAATAACAAACGTTACATTATGGAATAAGCCCATGAGATGCACAAGGTTAAGAGATTATTACAGTAACAGTGACGTGATTGAAGTGGGGCAAGGCCATTTAAAAGTCAGTCAGCTGTAAGAACATAAACACGACACCATTGTGACCAAATACTTTTTGTACGTCTCTGTATTTATAATGAAAAAAAAATAAAGAACAACTAATCCATCCCTTTTATGACAGTTGTAAAAGCTACTGAAATTCTATGCCTTACAAATTATTAAATGTAGAAAAGTATAATTGTAAAAGTTTTTTTTTTGTCTATTTTACTTTCTGAATATTCTATTTTGAATAAGTTTTGCCAATTCCCCTGCTGAGACATTGAATATGATCAACAACTTTGATGAAACTGTAATAATGTTTTTAAATGGTGTTGGATAAATTTATTAATAGTCGTGTTCATTACCAATCCCAGCAAAACATATTAATACCTTTGTCAATAAGTGACTTATATATTGCTTCCGGTATAGACTTTTTTTTAAAACAAATATGTTGCGTGAATTATACATTTATTTTGTAGTTATTTTCATCGTCACCTGATTTGACCTTTCTTTGGTAAAATAATTACTGTTAGAAAGGTGTATGTCTGTTATAAGCTGAGGTTATAAGATTATAATGATGTGTGGTAATCAAGTAGAAGTATTCGATGTCCAGTGATGTAAAAATGATTAAGCTGCACCTGGTGTAGCACAATACAAAGATTTTTTTTCCTTCCAATCACTAACCTTTAAAATGCTGTAACTTTCTTATGAATGCATAGAAAATAATAAAAGAGGTATATATAGATAGATAAAAAACTAATCTTTTAAATGAATGCAATATTTTATCATTATGTAATAAATTATTATGTAATTAGTGGCAAAATCTGGGTAAGTTCACTTGAATGAATTTAGCTCTATCATCTCTTTACCTATACAGAAAATTTTAACAGAATCTTAATCAACACATCATGGCCTTCAAAAGGGTGTCTCAGATTGTCTCTATGGTGTTCCATTCTCTCATAAATCTCTAATTAGTGTAAACATCCTAACCACATAAAAGAAGATAATGTAAAATTTGTTCTATACATTCTATCTGAAATCTGAGACACCCTTTTGTAGATAATGGCCATAGGAACAACATATAATAAAATCAACCCTCTAGGGATACCTATGCAGAAGCTAATTTCATTTGAAAGTGGAAATTTGGTGAAAAATATTTTAGACACAGTTAACATTATAATTGGTTACATAATTGTTGCATAATACTAACATTGCATTTATTTGAAAGAGTAATCTGTTAGCTATCCAAAATTACCACTTTTATAAATTTTCAAGCATTATTAAGAAATTTACAGCATTGTAAAACTTGAGAATTGGAGTTATAAAATCTTTGTATTGTGCTACCTTACCAATTTTATTGCAAAACAGGCATTTTAATAATTGATGTCTCTTGGGTGATCTTGGAGGCAAAAATATTTTAAAATCCAAAATCTGGTACAAACAATGGAGAGGGGATCAAACCAAAGAAGACCTAGAGATAAGCCAAATCTGGAAAGAAATCAGAGTTTTGCATATTTATAAACATGTTTTGTTAGACTTTGCTTTCAGATTCCGAAATTATTATTTTACAATTTAAACATTGTTATTTCATAGAAAGAAAAAAATTTCTTCTTACAGTTATCAGAGTTCTTGAAAGAGATAGCCGGAGCAGATTCAGATTTTTTGCAATCGGAGGAGTTTGATATGTTGGGAGAAATTCCAGTGCATGCTTATTCAAGACAAATTGATTTTCCTCCTGCAAGAATACCCATTGCTGCCATTATTGTTTTGAGTTTTAGTATGTTTTTTTATTATTCTTGCAAAATAATGA
Organism: Mytilus galloprovincialis; assembly: GCA_037788925.1. NCBI lineage: Eukaryota > Metazoa > Mollusca > Bivalvia > Mytilida > Mytilidae > Mytilus > Mytilus galloprovincialis. Next base: position 42,190,183 of record CM075342.1, on the reverse strand, counting down.
AATTAGTCTCTAAAATTCATGCAAACATAAATTTCTTTGATGTAGATTGATACTCTTACACAGTACCTACTTAAGTAGTGGGGGTTATATTATAAAAGGCCATTCATGTCAAAAACCAGATAAGTAACATGTTATAAGTGTTAACATTAAGCGTGATATTCTCATTTACAGGGATAAATACAGGTTTAACAAGTTCATTAAATATTTAAATGTGTAAAGCACAAAAAAAAAATTCTACTTTCGTCTCAAAACTTAGGAGATGAAATAGCTGTTTAATATTAGATGTGTTAAAAGATTATTTGGTGTATGGAATGATTGTAAGGTCACTGTACATGTCTAGCTGGCAGGTGTCATCTGACCTCATTTTCATGGTTCTGTGGTCAAAGTTAATTTTTTGAGTTTTAGTCTTTTTTTTCTAAAACTATATGCAATAGCTAGGTTAACTATATTTGGTGAATGGAAATATTTTATGATCTATATGTCAGTCTGGCAGGTTTTATTTGACCTTGACCTCATTTTCACGGTTCATTCCTCAGTGTTAAGTTTTTTTGTTTTGGTCTGTTTTTCTTAAACTATAAGCAATAGGTGAACTATATTTGTTGTATGGAAGAATTGTTAGCTGTACATGTCTGCCTGGCATGGTTCATCTGACCTTGACCTCATTTTCATGGTTCATTGGTCAATGTTAAGTTTTCTTGGTTAATGTAAAGTTTATGTGACAGTTGTAATAAAGCTTTATATTTAGGACTATCAACATAATCATATCAATGATTAGTAAAGAAGGCGAGACATTTCAGCATGTTCACTCTTGTTTTAAATATCTGAGGTTTTTTTTGCCCCACCTACGATAGAAGAGGGGCATTACGTTTTCTGGTCTGTGCCTCTGTCCGTCCGTCCCACTTCAGGTTAAAGTGTTTGGTCAAGGTAGTTTTTGATGAAGTTGAAGTCCAATCAACTTAAAACTTAGTACACATGTTCCCCATGATATGATCTTTTTAATTTTAATGCCAAATTATAGTTTTGACCCTAATTTCATGGTCCACTGAACATAGAAAATGGTAATGCGAAGTTAAGGTTAAAGTTTTGGTTAAAGTTTTTGGTCAAGGTAGTTTTTGATGAAGTTAAAGTCACATCAACTTGAAACTTAGTACACATGTTTCCCATGATATGTTCTTTTTAATTTTATTTCCAAATTAAAGTTTTGACCCCAATTTCACGGTCCACTGAACATAGTAAATGATAGTGCAAAGTTCAGGTTAAAGTTTTTGGTCAAGGTAGTTTTTGATGAAGTTAAAGTCACATCAACTTGGAAACTTAGTACACTTGTTCCCTATGATATTATCTTTTTAATTTTTATTCCAAAATTAAAGTTTTGACCCCAATTTCACGGTCCACTGAACATACAAAATGATAGTGCGAGTGGGGCATCCATGTACTGGAGATACATTCTTGTTTCAATTGAAAATATTATAATCAATTGAGCATTAGAAGTAAGTATGTGTAGTTAAAAAATCTAAATATACTCTCTGAAATATGCAGTTTTCCAATAATAAAGCAGTAGATTTTGCTGGATCCGGTCAGAAATATATCTGTGGTAACAGTTTTATACTTTTAATGCAGTGCTCAATTTTGTTTATGTTGCAAAATGCAGTTGAGTGAAAATGATTGTAACATATATGATAAAGTTCCAGCTTATATAAGTAGCTGTACCGTGTGATGCGTTTTCAGATTCATCACTCAACAACTTCATGTTAACCAAATACTTGCATCATTTTACAAATGATGTCCAAGTTGAAAATTTAGTCACATTTTTCTCAGGAATTACATTACAAGGATTTCTGAAATTTGGTTCAAAGTTTGTATAAGTCAGCTATAAAGTGTGATGCATTTTCAGATTCATCACTAATCATCTTTCTGTTTACAGTCAAGTATTTGGCGGGGATATCATCAGGGAGCAGTAGCTCCCAGTTTTACTTGTTCAATTATAGTTGAATGCATATTTGCCCTGTCTTAATTATTTTATAATAAAGTGAACTTTTGACATGAAATTCAAAGCTGACAATGAATGTGATATATTATTTAACTTTTGTACCTATATTTTGATAAAATCTCCAATTTGGCTTTCTAAAATTTGTGATGAAGATACATGTGAGTATGCTTTACAGTTTAATGTGTTTTCACATTCATTGCGTATTAACTTCCTAATTACTGAATACTTATACATTGTACCAGTAGTTTGTATCATTTGGCAGCAATAGCTCACAGTCCTAAGTATATATGACCACATTCATTTATTGTAGAAGTTGGTGTTGCTATACGCTATGGTATATCTTTGAAAGTAGGATTAAATATTATGGGAATGAAGGGAATAGCTGAGATAACACCATATGCTTCAGTATTTGCCTACGGAGAATTATCAATTGGAATTTTGGTATTACATGCCAGTCTAAGACTTGAGGGACATGTAGTGGATGTGAAATTTCCAACCAGAGGAGAACTGGCATTCAATAAATTTCCTCTGGATGTGGGGTAATATCACTTATCAAATTATACTACTTTAAGTGTTACAGTGCGGTTGTTGTCTCTTTGACACATTTTTAGTTTTCATTCTCTACTCTATTGGTTATAAAAATATCACTATACCTGTCTGGAGGTATATAATCTGTAATGAATAATTGTGACTGTTGGATATACAATTCATATAGATAAAAAAAGATTCAGTTGGACTTTACATGAAAAATGTGTATGTTCCAGACCATATGAGTATTTTGACCATACGCGTATGGTCATGACCATATGGGTATATACTCATATGGTCCGACCATACGCGTATGATCAGGGTAATTAACACTCTGTTACATTTTACTTTTAATACTTCTAAACTCTTCATATGGTATGACTGTTGCTTAAAATGATGCTATCATATAGGTGAGTTTATTATTATATTATAATAAAAAGATAAGCTAAATAAAACTTAGAATTTTTACATAGTTAATTTTACTTACTTGTCAAAACTATAATAAACACATTTTATTCCGATGGTCATTACCAATGGTTATTCAGGGCCGTAACTAGCTCCTTTTAATACTGAGGCAAAATATATTCGCCGATCGTAGCGAGGCGAAAAAAATTTGGCGAGGGGGCCCCCAGAAGCTCTAAGAAAAATAACGCAAAATTGTGCATTCTGAGCGTTTCCACGATTCTTTCTTACATAGAAACGCAAATCATTTTTAGATATTTTTTCCACAATATTCTGGTCTCAAAGCAAAAACATAGATTCATTGTTATTTAAGACTAAAAGTTTTAGGGAAATTCAAAACATTAAAAGACCGATATGTAGGATAAAGCAAAAATCGTATTTCTCATAATCATTAATCCTGGATCTGTCTGTCTGTTCTTGTCTTGTACTGTGCTGACTTGAGATTTTTTATGACTAGATTTAAATATAGTGACAGTCATTAGTGCAGTAATATACGTCAAATACTAGTACTGCTCATGTCGACACTAGGGACCATATTGACCTTGTATTACGGTATTTATGATTCGTTCATTATTGAAGACCCTCCAGCAATTATCAAGATGAAGAACAGGAATAAAAACTTTGACCATTGATCATTTGTATTTTTTTCTATACATTGACATTGTGTGCGATTAGCTCCCGTGCACGTGTACTTCATATTCCTTTATTTTCTGTTAAAGGGTTTGAACACGACTTAATGCAAATTTAACCCTTGAATGTAAAAGGTCATATGGCAATACATTGATGTTTTTTTCAACAAATGATTTGATACCGGGAAATTGGTGGTCTTACTTTAATTTAAACCATGTCAGCTATCTAGTTTTATCCACAGGCGCTTGGATATATGATTTTAATTTTGTTGTTGATTAAGATATTCAATTTTCTATATTTATAATACATATCTATCACTTCTGTGCATATCTCACCTACAGAAAATACCTAATTTTCGATCCATACTTAGAAAAATTGGGTATGGTTTTATATACAAGAAAGAAAGTTTCGTATTCTTTGATATCAAGTTCAATTCTCCATGCAGAAACGACCACTTTTTTCTGTGTTCAGTAGCATCGTATATTCTTAAAATATTTTCTCGCATAATGCCTGGACATCGGTGGACATGCAACATTACACAGTGTAACACGTTTACAAATGAAAGTAAACACTCAGGCTAGTCATTAAGTAGGACATTAAATGAAAAAAAGACAAACCCGGGACACAGAAGTACAAACAATAGACCATCAACTCTGAAAATCAAAAGTAAAATAGAAACAAGATTACGAAAAATATGCAGGGGCGACATCAGAGAGTGAAAAGAACTTGCTTCTTGCAAGACACTTTCAGTGAAAACAATTTGATATGAAGACAATCATATGAAGACAATCTTTTGTTTTAGTTTTTTTTTTTTTTTTTTAATTTAAAACATGAGGCATTTGCCTCATTTGCCTCAATGTAGTTACGGCCCTGTTATTACTGATTTGTTATTACGCGTGAATAGCAATATGTCGACTTAAAAAAATAAATTCCAAAAATTTCTTAATGAACTGTTACACAAATGAAGAAGTCACTGGAAAGTAACATAGTTTATTTAAGTTGTCTTGTGAATATGGTGTATTGCAGTCATGTTACGATATTTGAGATCTAGAGCTTCTTAAAAACACCGTAGACTTTTGGAATGACCAAAGACCTCGGTATCACTGTACACAGCTACATAAAGGCTAGCTTTTCACTCGCAAACTAAAGGTGTAAATGAAAAGGATCATGCACAACCAAGACTTGCAAATGCAAAAAAGCTATGGTACCATGTGGAAGTAAATGTCACCCCAAGCCTTCATGCAAGAATGCATTTTAGCGATTTAGCGATGTAGCGATGAAAACTAACTATGTCATCAATATTTAAATTGTACGTAGTATTTGAATTATAAAATAATACATTGTCATGTAACCATCATTGTTTTTTAGTTAAAGTTTTTGTATAATTATTGAAACTTTTATAATGTAATTTAAAAAAAAAATATACCTACATTTTAAATACTCATATGGTCTGGCCCGTTAATAACCAAACGAGTTTCTCACCATATGAGTATACACATATGGTCATGATCATGCGCGTATGGTCCAAATACTCATATGGTCCGGAACATGTATATAAGTGGGCAAAGCCATTGGCACATTTAAATCTCTCTTTTGAGCTTACCTATCCCAAAGGGCTAAGTTCAATCTAATGCCATCAATTGGCCACGACTGTGATTGTCCATTAACTTTTACAAAAAAAAATTCCTCTTAAAACAACTAGAAAACTTTAAACTAAAGTTGGTGCCAATCCTTATTTTGGTATCTTGTTTAAAATATGCTCTCAATGATCTCGCTGGCCAACCAACATGGCAGACCTGACCAAGAAAAACATAATAAATAAGAAATTAATTTTACTACTTTATTCTATTTTAAAGATAGAACATAGTGGTAAAATGTATTGTTTGTTTACTATGCCCGACCTTCTATAGAAGAGGGGCATTATGTTTTGGTCTGTGCGTCAGTTTGTTCATTCGTCCATCCATTTGTTTGTCTGTCTGTCCCACTTCAGTTTAAAAATATGGTCAAGGTAGTTTTGATGAAGTTGAAGTCCAAGCAACTTGAAACTTTGTACATAATTTATGTTCCTTAGGGAATAAAATATTAACTTCAAAGTGGGGAGGGGGGTGTATTTTCTTGAAAGAAAAAAATTCTGATCCCAAATTTGATTATAAAAAATCTGTTCAAGCAGATGACCAAAAAAAAATTTTGAATGCAGATTCCCATCATACCTTACAGTGTTTAATTTTAAAAATAACTTTAGTTTAAGTGAATTGATCTCTTTGAATTTTTACCAGAAGGTTCAATACCACTAAAGGAAGGTTGGGATTGATTTTGGGGGTTATGGTCCCAACAGTTTAGAATTATGGGCAAAAAAGGGGCCGAAATAATCAATTGTATCAAGCACATTAATATTGTGTCCATTTTTGCCCCAACTGTTCAGGGTTGAACCTCTGTGGTTGTATCGAGCTGCGCTCAGCAAAACAATTTATTAGAAGTTACTTTTTTATGCCCCACGTAGATAGTAGAGGGGCATTATGTTTTCTGGTCTGTGCATCCGTTCGTCCGTCTGTCTGTCTGTCCGTTCGTTCGTCCGTCTGTTCGTTCGTCTGTCTGTCCTGCTTCAGGTTAAAGTTTTTGGTCAAGGTAGTTTTTGATGAAGTTGAAGTCTAATCAACTTGAAACTTAGTACACATGTTCCTTATGATATGATCTTTCTAATTTTAAAGCCAAATTAAACTTTTGACTCCAATTTCACGGTCCACTGAACATAGAAAATGAAAGTGCATGTTTCAGGTTAAAGTTTTTGGTCAAGGTAGTTTTTGATGAAGTTTAAGTCCAATCAACTTGAAACTTAGTACACATGTTCCCTATGATATTATCTTTCTAATTTTAATGCCTAATTATATTTTTTATCCAATTTCACGGTCCATTGAACATGGAAAATGATAGTGTGAGTGGGGCATTCGTGTACTTTGGACACATTCTTGTTTTTAAATGCTGATTAAGGAATATCTATTTTTGGCCATGATTATGTATGTCATTTTCAATTTTATGACTTTTATGATGTATTCTTTTCTATTTGTATTAATAGTTTTTGAAGGCCTCATGGAAGATTAACATGTCATTGTTAAATGTGTTACCTTCGTTAGATAAAGAATTTTTATTATTTCATTATTTATTATTTAATAATAATAATAATAATAATAATAATAATTCTTTATTTAAAGAGGGTTACACAGTTAGCTATAAAGCTAATCTTCCCTGAGGCCCTCATGAAATACAATGACATATTACAAACAATTACAAAATATCAAACAAACACACATACATGAATAATGCAATAAAAATTTGTTATGAAATATACAATTTTCAAAACAGGTAAAAGTTACAAATTCATATATGACATATAGTATTGCCATCAACAATAATTAATATCATAAGTGTGAGAAAATTATTATGCATATAAAATCGCACAGCTTCTTAATGTTCCAACAAGTAATTTTTTTAATCTTTTTTGAATGAGCTTGTACTTGAGGTTGATTTTTTCAGGGATATTGGTAAGTTATTCCATAAAATAGATCCTGAATATATAAAAGATTTCTTATACAGCTCTGTTTTGGCTTTTGGAACTTGTAAATTTTTGCAAGAGGCATTTCTCAAACAATTATTATGGTTGCAAACTCCATAGGAAATTTGAATTGAGATTATGACCATATCTTGAGGGAAAACATTTTTTTAGAGGGAAAAGGAGGGAGGGGGGTGGGAGAGGTGAAAAGAAGTTAGTCACAGCATAGTGTATTTGCAAAAAGCAAAAAAAAGGGGGTAAATATTTATTTATTTTAAATTTTTTTTGGGGGGGAGGGGGGGGGGGGGAATTCGAAGTAGCACTAAAGCAAAAAATTAAATATAAAAATATAAATTCTAATCCTATAACCAATTCTAAGTTCTTTGACTACAGTTATTCTGTGTCATAAACCTACTATGTGTCAAATATTTTATCACATTCCAAATTCAGACCTGTATCAAGTGCTAATATTGTGTCCATTTTTGCCCCAACTGTTTAGGGTTGGACCTCTGTATCCAGCTGCACTCAGGTATGTTCCATGTTATTAGTATGATGAAAATCAGGAAAATCACTACAAAAACAATAGTCTGAACGAAATGATTGAGTATAAAAGGCAATTCATAAAAACTGACATTGTATATGGAATCAATTAATTATATTTCAAAAAAGAATAGACAAGTAATCATTGTGTTAATTTTGATTACAAATTATCTCCTTCTAGGCAGCTTTGCAAAAGGGGATCTCCCTCATACAGATTGACAGGTGTGTATTGCATGTATTATTTACATAATGCCATTGTACATAAATATATTTCAGAATTGTTATGGACCTGAAAATTGCATCATTACGACTTAAGATGACAGTGTTGATACAGCTTGACCTATTTTTTTTCACAAAAACTTTGTTCAAAGCAACCTTATGGGAGTATACATCTCCAAGTATAGAAAAAAACGTCATAGACAACAGGAAAAAAGAAAAAGATCTCACCGACCCAGTTATAACAGAGTTCATTAACAAACCAGGCACTGAAAGGGTATTTACATGTTCTTAAAATTTATTCATACCCTAATTTTCTAGTAGCTGTCCATATTTTCTGCCTTTCTTCCCAGTTGATCCCATATATTATGACATGTCTATTGAATTATTGTTAATTTGTTCTTGTCCTTAACATGCATGAAGTATTTTTTTACTGGATATAAATCAAATAGCAACCAATCAATTGAAAGGAGTAGGTCCGGTAAGGACCGATTTTGGCCTCAAATTTCAGGTTCATCTGACGAAAGATTTTGACCACTTTTTAAACACTAAAGTGTCTATTTTATTTGAATTAATTAGTTTATGTGAAAGATTTTAACGGATTTAGTCATTAAAAACGATCCGATTCAAGCTCAAATATGAAAAATCTACCTAATATGCCGAAAAATGTCACTTTTCAGATGGTTTTTGGTAAAAATGAAAGTGGCCGCATCCGTGTTCATTCTCAACCTTTATATATGTTATGTATTATCATAGAATACAACTTACATTTCAATATTAAGGATGAACACGAATGCGGCCAATTTCGTTTTACACGAAAACCATCTAAAAGGAGTAGGTCCGGTAAGGACCGATTTTGGCCTCAAATTTCAGGTTCATCTGACGAAAGATTTTGACCTCTTTTTAAACACTTAAGTGTCTATTTCATTTGATTCAGTTAGTTTTTGTGAAAGATTTTAACTGATTAAGTCATTAAAAACGATCTGATTCAAGCTCAAAATGAAAAATCTACCAAATTTGTTTAAAAAATGTCACTTTTCAGATGGTTTTTGTCAAAAATGAAAGTGGCCGCATCCGTGTTCATCCTAAACCTTTATATATGTTATGTATTATCATAAAATACAACTCTCATTCAAATATAAAGGATGAACCAGTCTGCACGGTTAGCCACTAGTCCGATGCCCCAGACTAGTAAAATTTCATTCGGACTAGTGAGTTTTTGCAAAATTTAGTTTGGACCAATAAGAAAAATGTCAGAATATTGGTCTTCGGACTAGTAGTTGAAAACGTTTTTGGTGCAGACTGTGAACACGAATGCGGCCACTTTCGTTTTAAGCGAAAACCGTCTAAAATTTAACTAAAATGATAGAATTGTGAAGATTTCAGTAATTTAGCATGACTTAGTGGTGCAAGTACTCGATATATGTGCATTGTATTGTCAAAAACAGCCCATATTTATGTAGTAGAAGCATTCTACTGTCCAATAAATAACTAAAAGTTTACATTTTAACAATTTGGCAAAACTGCTATATTTTGGGGCCAAAAAGGGGTCTTACCGGACCTTCTCCTTTAACTAAAATGCTAGAATTATGAGGATTTCAGTTATTTAGCATGACTTAATGGTGCTAGTACCGGATATATGTGCATCATATTGTCAAAAACAGCCCATATTTATGTAGCAGAAGCATTCTACTGTCCAATAAATAACTAAAGGTTTACATTTTAACAATTTTGTAAAACTGCTATATTTTGGGGCCAAAAAGGGGTCTTACTGAACCTACTCCTTTATTTAGTTATTGTTGATTTATCTTACAAATTAGTCAAGTTTTTGGTCAAGGTAGTTTTTGATGAAGCTGAAGTCCAATCAACTTGAAACTTAGTACACTTGTTGCTTATGATATGATCTTTCTAATTTTAAGCCAAATTAGACTTTTGACCCCAATTTCACGGTCCACTGAACATAGAAAATGAAATTGGGAGTTTCAGGTTAAAGTTTTTGGTCAAGGTAGTTTTTGATGAAGCTGAAGTCCAATCAACTTGAAACTTAGTAAACTTGTTGCTTATGATATGATCTTTTTAATTTTAAAGCCAAATTAGACTTTTGACCCCAATTTCACGGTCCACTAAACATAGAAAATGAAAGTGGGAGTTTCAGGTTAAAGTTTTTGGTCAAGGTAGTTTTTGATAAAATAGAAGTCCAATCAATCGAAACTTAGTACATATGTTCCCTATAGTAAAATCTTTCTAATTTTAATGCCAAATTAGATTATTGCCCAATTTCACGGTCCATGGAACATGGTAAAGGATAGTGTGAGTGGGGCATCCATGTACTTTGGACACATTCTTGTTCTATATGCCTTCTGATTTTGAGCTATTTTTTTTATATATGAGACTACCATATGCATGTGTCCACATGTGGTGTTGAAATTGCAGATTTTTCAACTTTTTGAGACAGGGCCGTTCGTGTCGTTTCAACACATCTAGTTTTTATATGCTGCAAAATTTTGACGGGACGTATTATAGTATACAAATGTCTGCCGTCCCTCTGTTCATCTTTCCGTCCGTCCTTCCGGGGTCCACATGTTGCACCGTAACTTGAGAACTGCTTATCCAAATTTCATGAAACTTATTTTAATCGTTTCTTATGATGGTCAAACGATCTGTATACTTTTTGGTGATATTAGGATTTAAACTTTTTGAGTTATGGGACTTTATAACTAAAACAGGGGGGTGTATTTTTCACATGTCATGCTGTATCTCAAAAACGATTATTGCTTTAAACTTCACACACTTCTTAATTATATTAATCCAAAGATCTGTATACTTTTTGGTGATGATTCAAAATTTCATTTTAGAGTTATTGAGTTTTTTGTAAAAACAAAAAGGGGGGGGGGGTTCACATGTCGCGCCATATCCCATAAACGATTTATGATTATTGCTTAAAACTTTACACACTTTTAAGTTATATTATTCTTAAGATCTGTATACTTTTTGGTGATTATTCAAGATTTTATGTTGGAGTTATTAAGTTTTTTGTAAAAAAGAGGAGGGTTTTTCACATGTTGCATCGTATCTTAAAAACCATTAATGCTGTTGCTTAAAACTTTACACACTTCTTAGTTATATTAACCTTAAGATCAGTGTTCTAATGAAAGAATAAAAATCCCAAATTTACAAAACTGACAGATTTGACCAAAAAAAGCAACAAATTATATAAAAAATTCTAATTTAAACACAAACCTATAGTTTTTAAGTTAAATTTATTCAGATTGGTCAACTTAAACTTTTGTGAAAGTATGAAAAAAAGTTTAATTTTGAAACTATGATATTTTCAAGAATTGAGCCCAAAAAAGGGTGGGAATATGAATAAAAATGGTATATTTTCAAATGACAGCAGTAAAAAAAAAGAGCTGCACCATAAGATTTTTTATACGCCGTCAAAATTTTGACGGGACGTATTATGGTATACAAATGTCTGGTGTCCGTCCGTCTGTCTGGGCGTAAACATGTTGCAGCGTAACTTGAGAACGACTTATCTAGATTTCATGAAACTTAATATAGTTGTTTCTTATGATGGTCAAATGATCTGTATACTTTTTGGTGAAAATAAGATTTAAACTTTTTGAGTTACGGCACTTTGTAACTAAAACAGTGGTGTGAATTTTTTTTCACATGTCGCACCGTATCTCAAAAACGATTCTTGATTATTGCTTAAAACTTTACACACTTCTTAGTTATATTAATCTTAATATCTGTATACTTTTTTGTGATGATTCAAAATTTCATTTTTGAGTTATTGAGTATTTTGTAAAAAAGGGGGAGGTTTTTTTTACATGTTGCGCCGTATCTCAAAAATGATTTATGATTATTGCTTAAAACTTCACACACTTCTTTGTTATATTAATCTAAAGACCTGTATACTTTTTGGTGATGATTCAAAATTTCATTTTTGAGTTATTGAGTATTTTGTAAAAAAGGGGGAGGGGGTTTTTACATGTCGTGCCGCATCTCAAAAATGATTTATGGTTATTGCTTGAAACTTTACACACTTCTTAGTTATATTAATCTAAAGATCTGTATACCTTTCGGTTTGATTAGAAATTTTATTTTAGTGATACATGTATTTAGTTTTTTGTAAAAAAAAAACAGGGTGGGGGGGGGGTTTCACATGTCCCGCCGTGTCTCTCAAAAAAAAAAATGGTTATTGCTTAAAACTTTCTCAAAAACTATTTATGATTATTGCATAAAACTTCCACACAAGACGTCAGGCGTATCATGCGCTCATGGCGCAGCTTTTTATTTCTTCATCAATTACTTGCAAACAGACATAAATCCAAAAATCAGGTTATAAAATTCTAGAATTGATTCATCACTTACCTACTTCTATTTCAATTAATGAATACTTAGCATGGGTATAAATTAGCTGCGAAAACGTAGCTCTATTGTCCTTTGAAAAAATTTTTGTCTATGGTCCGCAAATATCAAAAATCATCAAAAGGACCTTAAGAGCTACGTTTTTGCAGCTAGGGTATAAATGATAATAATAATAGAAACGAATGTTTCTCATTCAGTTAGTGATTCCTTAAAATAGAAATTGATTGACTGAATTGTGCAATTTCTGTTTTACTTAATCAAACTGTTTTATGAAAAATTCCAGAAGAAACGTTCCACAACAAAGTGTTTGGTAAGACAAATACCAAATCAGGATTTCACAGAGCCTCAGTTTGAAGTATCTATCCATGCTGGCGATGATAGAAGTGGTATCAGGTTATACCTGGATGTCGGAACTGTACCTGGTGGTAGAGATGTATTGGACAAGAGAGAACTGGGAGGACCTGCAACAATATTGTCAGAGGTTTTTAAAAAAAATTATTATGTTGAAGTCTAACTTTAATGTAATTTTCAAGTATTCTCTATTGCTTGTGCATATTTTTGCTTCTTTTTTTTTTATATAATGTGAACCCAATTATACCTTACCACAGATTCACTTGATAGTTACTGTCCATTTAAAATTTTGGCAGCTCTTTTGTGCCATTGAACAAAAACAACAGGTATTGTTCGCTGTATAGTTTATTCTGGCATTTTGCATTTGCGCTTCTTTTTTTCCAGGTATATTACAGGTGAATGCTATTTTTATGTATTATCATAAATCTCTTCCGTTATAGCAATTGTACAAATGTTATGAATTGTCAGTCAATTCAGATAGCCTTTTACCAATGTCACTTAATAAAAAAAAGGATGTGGTATGATTGCCAATGGGAAAACTCTCCACAAGAGACCAAAATGACACAGAAATTAACATTTATAGGTAACCGTACAGCCTTCAACAATGAGCAAAGCCCATACTGCACAGTCAGCTATAAAAGGCCCGAAATGACAATGTAAAACAATTCAAACGAGAAAAATAACTGCCTTCTTTATAAAAAATAAATAATTGGTCTGTATACTCTGTGCGCAGCCCAACAGACTGGATTTTCCTCCAACCGAGTTCTGAGCCTGTATAACCTCGGCCACAAAGGAAAGATGTTTTTGACGGCAGAGATTGCAAATTATTTTCAACAATACTTCATAACACTTTTGCTTGGAAGAAGGCGTATATTAGAGGTACACAGTTTCCAATTTTACATCCGTGTAAAGTAAATAACTGATACATGTATCATAAAAGTATTTAGGACAGCACTTAAAAGTTTCATCTATAAATATTTTAGATATATCATTGCAAAGACATTGAAGATTGAGGTGTGTAGAAAAAATAAGTATATGTTTCTCACTATCATTTGCACTGACCTTCTGATATGTATGGCCAGTATTTATTCATCTATGTTATTTAACTGTAAATGAAAATAGGAGCAATTATAAAATTGGGGCAAATGAAAAAAAGGCAAATTTTAAAAATCGGCGCAAATGCCATATGCCTGTTTATTCACTGGGACCTTGAAATTTCTTCTAAGAGAAATCTATCACTAATTGATTAATTTACCTGAGTAAAAAGTTTATCTGCTTATATTTTCTCTTAGAAGAAATTTTAAAGGTTCCAGTGAATAAACTATACGTAATAGAGAACAATACCTGTTGTAATTGTTCAATGGGACAATATCACTGCCAAAAGTTTAAATGGACAGGTAACTATCAGGTGAATCAGTGGTAAGGTATAATTAGGTTCTCAATAATACCTGAAAAACTGTATTAGAAAGTTACTGAAATAAACAAAAATTATCATCAAAACAAGACCTGCAAACTAGTTGGATTAGTGAAATTGTTTGACAAGCCCTTATTAGAGTTTTTGCCCATAAATAAATTGGGTTTTTTTTTTTGGTGTAAAGGTAGGGTTAATTCCCAACTGGCAATTACTAGTTTATAAGAGTGGTATATCTGGGCATAAAAATGTCTTTGGATGCAATTTAGATACATTAAAATTTTAATCTTAAATATTCTATTATCAAAATTGCCTTCATCAATATTCCCTTCTTTTCCAATAGAAACTCACTGTTTGTGCCATTTGTGAATAATGATCTGCCAAAAATGGATCTAATAAAAGTAATAAAAAACTGGTTTGCTGTCTATTTTCATAGCCTCTTACATGTCCATAATGCAATGTACAATTTGAATAAAAGCCAAAAAAACATAATAGGATAGTTTACAGGAAAAGCAGGTATAGGGTCCAGACCAAGAGGTATAATGTGTTGGTTTCTTGTGGTAAATAAAAGTCTTGATTTAGAAGAAGAAAAATGTTTTAATAGGTTTTGAAAGTATCTGGTGTACCTCTGTACTTCACTGTAACTGCTGAGAATGACTCTGGTCAAAAGTCTACAGCTTCCTGTTATCTATCAACATATGATGTAACCCCACCTGGTGGGAGAATTGATGAAGATTACAAGACAACCAGTAACCCATCAGTTATAAAAGCTTCAGTGACTGTTTATGAAGATTCAGAGCTTGTAGAAACAAAAGTGGCAATGGGTTATGGAAAAGACATATGGGGTGAACAGATTGTTCCATGGCAAGATGTTGAACTTGACCAAAGCACTATAAATCATATTACAGCAGGTAATTTGTATATGTATCTCTATGTATTCTAACACCCATTTAGACACCAAAAATATATTACAAATAGATGTTGAATAATGAATACAAAAAGTTGATAGATATTCATAACATTTAACATCAATCCTTCATCTATTCATCAAACAATTGCTTTTTTAGCTCACCTGGCCCAAAGGGCCAAGTGAGCTTTTCCCATCACTTTGTGTCCGGCGTCCGGCGTCGTCGTCCATCGTCCATCATCCTCCGTCGTCATTAACTTTTACAAAAATCTTCTCCTCTGAAACTACTGGGCCAAATTAAACCAAACTTGGCCACAATCATCATTGGGGTATCTAGTTTAAAAAATGTGTCCGGTGACCCGGCCAACCAACCAAGATGGACGCCATGGCGAAAAATAGAACATAGGGGTAAAATGCAGTTTTTGGCTTATAACATTTAGAGCAAATCTGACAGGGTAATATTGTTTATCAGATCAAGATCTATCTGCCCTGAAATTTTCAGATGAATTGGACAACCCGTTGTTGGGTTGCTGCCCCTAAATTGGTAATTTAAAGGAAATATTACTGTTTTTGGTTATTATCTTGAATATTATTATAGATAGAGATAAACTGTAAACAGCAATAATGTTCAGCAAAGTAAGATTTACAAATAAGTCAACATGACGGAAATGGTCAGTTGACCCCTTTAGGAGTTATTGCTCTTTATAGTCGATTTTAAACCATTTTTCGTAAATCTTAGTTATCTTTTACAAAATCTTCTCTGAAACTACTGGGCCAAATTTATCCAAACTTGGCCACAATCATCTTTGGGGTATCTAGTTTAAATAATGTGTCCGCTGACCCGGCCATCCAACCAAGATGGCGGCCATGGCTAAAAATAGAACATGGGGGTAAAATGCAGTTTTTGGCTTATAACTCAAAAACCAAAGCATTTAGAGCAAATCTGTTAAAAAAAAAAGGTTTATCAGGTCAGGATCTATCTGCCCTGAAATTTTCAAATGAATCGGACAACCTGTTGTTAGGTTGCTGCCCCTAAATTGGTAATTTTAAGGAAATTTTACTGTTTTTGGTTATTATCTTGAATATTATTATAGATAGAGATAAACTGTAAACAGCAATAATGTTCAGCAAAGCAAGATTTACAAATAAGTCAACATGACCGAAATGGTCAGTTGACCCCTTTAGGAGTTATTGCCCTTTATAGTCAATTGTTAACCATTTTTCGTTAATCTTAGTAATCTTTTACAAAAATCTTCTCCTCTGAAACTACTGGGCGAAATTAATCCAAACTTGGCAACAATCATCTTTGGGGTATTTAGTTTAGAAAATGTGTCCGGTGACCCGGCCATCAAACCAAGATGGCCGCCATGGCTAAAAATAGAACATAGGGGTAAAATACAGTTTTTGGCTTATAACTCAAAAACCAAAGCATTTGAAGCAAATCTGACAGGGTAAAATTGTTTATCAGGTCAAGATCTATCTGCCCTGAAATTTTCAGATAAATCGGACAACCTGTTGTTGGGTTGCTGCCCCTAAATTGGTAATATTAAGGAAATTTTACTGTTTTGGGTTATTATCTTGAATATCATTATAGATAGAGATAAACTTTAAACAGCAATAATGTACAGCAAAGTAAGATTTACAAATAAGTCAACATGACTGAAATGGTCTATTGACCCCTAAGGAGTTATTGTCCTATATACATACATGTGATGGACTGTAAAATTCAGATCAGGAGATTTGGAAATTTTGGTCAGGAGATTGGACCTCAGATCAGGAGGTTTTTTATCGACATATTTTTCGTCGTAAAACTAACCGTATGATGTTTTTTTTTCTTCAATCTTCCTTGTGAATGGCATTAGTTAAAGTCTGCATATATTTAGGAATAATTGAGAAGAATCTTTTTTTCTTTTATTTTACGATGAGAATATTTTTTTCTTTTGTTTTACATTGTTGATTGCTGATGAGAATCTTTTTTTCTTTTGTTTTACATTGTTGATTGCTGATGAGAATCTTTTTTTATTTGTTTTTCATTGGCATTGGCTTGAGATATAAGAGAGATTTATGCTATACATTTATTACATAATAAATAAATAATAAATTAACAAACATTGTTGATCTTTGTCAAATATTTCTGTTGTTTTGAAACTGGTGTCTTTGAAGACGGAGATAACTGTCGTTTTGGCATTTTGAACACATAATGGTGTACAAAATAATGAATTTGCTTATATAATTTTTCAGTCAGCTTGTGTAGCAAACAGCTCACATTGAGCTGAAACCATTCCTTTTTCCAGTATTTTCATCTCGAGATTTTCATATACAATAAGTGTTTTTCTTGGCATCAAAAAACTTCTGATAAATTTTTGGACAACAACATTCCATTTTCCATCAATGCCGGTATT
Source organism: Mytilus galloprovincialis (assembly GCA_037788925.1). Classification (NCBI taxonomy): domain Eukaryota; kingdom Metazoa; phylum Mollusca; class Bivalvia; order Mytilida; family Mytilidae; genus Mytilus; species Mytilus galloprovincialis. Next base: position 42,172,825 of record CM075342.1, on the reverse strand, counting down.
TATCGGTATTTGCCTTTAATCATCCTTGGCGTGTGCCATAAACAGAAGCCACATCGAGTAATTGATATACAAACACCTTATGATTGTTCAATCAAACTATTATCACTTGTTAATTAGCCTTTAGCGAGAAATAAAATCTCCACATGTTGCGTAATCAGGTAATGTCAGTTACACCGGATACGTTCGATAAACCTCCTGTTTTTACGACTTAAAAAATCTCGGGTTTTTACGATCTCAATGATAAATTTTGTAAACAAAATAGTAAAAATGGCGACTGAAAATTATCATTCATGAAATTTTTTCTACACGGGATTTTTTTCTCTTCGACGGGAGGACGGGAGGGGACCCCTGAAAACGGGAGTTTTGTACTCCCGTCGGGAGGTTCACATGTATGTATATAGTCAATTTTTAACAATTTTCATAAAATTTGTAAATTTTTACTAACATTTTCCACTGAAACTACTGGGCCAAGTTCATTATAGATAGAGATAACTGTAAGCAGCAAGAATGTTCAGTAAAGTAAGACATACAAACACATCACCATCACCAAAACACAATTTTGTCATGAATCCATCTGCTTCCTTTGTTTAATATTCACATAGACCAAGGTGAGCGACACAGGCTCTTTAGAGCCTCTAGTTGTCCATCCAGTCTTGTTAGCGCTCTTGCATGTTCAATTCGCTCTAGATTATTATGAAACAAACATGTTCACACTAGGACATTTAGATCAATTTAAACTAGATAGGTTCACTTTAGATTAGTTTAAGGGCTAATGTAATTGCTTTGAATCGATCTTCAATCAGTCTAAACTAAAACACCAAAAAAGAGGTAGTTTAGTTTGAATTGATCTAAATAGAATCAATCTAACTTTAAATGTGAACGCTTAGATCTAACTACATTCCTTGCTACACTTTTTAAAATGAATGAAGACTGGAATTTTAGATGAATCAGACAACCTGTTGTTGGGTTGATGCTACTGAATTTTAACTTTTAAGAAAATTTTGCTGTTTTTATGCCCCACCTACAATAGTAGAGGGGCATTATGTTTTCTGGTCTGTGCGTCCGTTCGTCCGTACGTTCATCTGTCTGTCCGTCTGTCCCGCTTCAGGTTAAAGTTTTTGGTCAAGGTAGTTTTTGATGAAGTTAAAGTCCAATCAACTTGAAACTTGGTACACATGTTCCTTATGATATGATATTTCTAATTTTCAACCCAAATTAAACTTTTCACCCCAATTTCACGGTCTACTGAACATAGAAAATGAAAGTGCGAGTTTCAGGTTAAAGTTTTTGGTCAAGGTAGTTTTTGATGAAGTTGATGTCCAATCAACTTGAAACTTAGTACACATGTTCCCTATGATATTATCTTTCTAATTTTAATGCCTAATTATATTTTTTATCCAATTTCACGGTCCATTGAACATGGAAAATGATAGTGGGAGTGGGGCATCCGTGTACTTTGGACACATTCTTGTTAGCTCATATTTCTAAAACCAAAACATTTAGAGCAAATCTGACAGGGAGATAACTCTGTAAAATCAGCTAAACGTTTTAACCATGTTGTATTGTTAAGGAAATATTAAGCTTCTCAATGATCAAAATTAGTGTTTGTCAAACTGCTATATATAAAGTTTTATGAAAATTAAACGAGCCAAACTAATTTAAGTGGAGGTGTTGGGTACCACCTAAAGGTAGATGGGGTGTCTAAATTATAATCCATAGAACTTTTTTTAAATTTGCCAGCATGTAGTTTATATAGTGCTTTTTACAAAATAATGATAAAAAGAATGGGTCAAGGGGCTTATTTTCACGCTACACAGTGTTCAAAATTGATAAATTTTGTATAGATTATGCATGGAAAAACAATTTTCTGCAATAAAGCGTAAACTACACCATAGAATTTTGAGATAACATATAAGAAGATTGCTTTAATAGTATGCTTTCAGTTAAGAAAAAGAAAAATATGTGGTCACATGACCCGTTTTCTTGCTACATTCTATAACAGTTAAATTCCTAACATTCTATTGTAAAAGTACATTAATCTGAATTATCTGCCCTTGCATTTGAGTTGCCTTTCCTTTTGTGGCAAAGTTGGAAAATATTTAATCAGACAAAAGTTTTCTGTTTTTTGTAAAGAACAACCATAGATATGATAAACATGTCATTTTTAATATTGAAATGAAAGTTCTTACACATGAATTACCTACTACTCTAAAATTTGCACATTTTATTAAAGATCTAGACCTTGTTTTCTGGTATTTCCAAATCCAAGATGGAGGAAGACACCCTATCTACCCTAAGGGCCAAAAAGGGGCCAAAGCAACCTTTTTCTAGTTTCCAGACAATAACTTGTGTTTAAGTGTATGGATAAAGGAAGGCTGAGATAGAGTTTGGGGCTAATTACTAAAAGGGGGGATTCAAAAAGGTGGGGGTCCCAATTTATTTATGGGGTTCATATTTTTTTCAAAATCTTTTAAATTTCGAAATTTTGAAAGTTTCAAGAAGAAATCTTCAATTGCACAGTATTGCGCAAAAGATATGTAAGATCTTTGACCACATCTATTTTGTGTCGGATATCTATTTTATGTGAAAAATTTGATCACAATACAAATTCAGACAGTATCAAGCTGGAATATTGTGTCTAAATTTGCCCCAACTGCTCAGGGTTCAATCTCTGTGGTCGTATCAGGTTGCTCTAGGCGAAGCATTTTATTCAATTCTATTATGATTTTTTTCAGAGTCTGATCCTCTTAATCGAAAGGTATTAGGGATGTTTACTAGCCCACGCCGTGGAAAGTTAGTTGGACCTAAAGCAGGCAAAGACTCCTCCCAACATACACCTGGAGATTGTGCCAGATCATGTGCTGATTTACCTCCAACTAAATGTATGAGTTTTAATTTTGACTCTACAGATGGAACATGTGAACTTGTTGAAGCCATCGAGGGATACCATTTTAAAAGATCGAGATCAGGATATTTTTCCCATTATGAAAGATTAGGTGTTGGGAAGAGTAAACAATTTACCTTTGACCAGATACAGCTACCACACAACAAGATTTTCTTTGTGAATTTTCTTGTTAGGAATTATCTTGGATATACATCTATAATCAACACTCAAGGTGTCCTTGTTGATTTGACTACACCGACTACAGGTAATATATATATACACTATATTGCATAGAGTCTTGATAGGATTTACAGAATAGAAATTATAAAAATACAAAAGTTTTGTTTTGATTTAGTTCAAATATAACAGCTAGTACAATCATAAGCTCTTTGGCACTTTTTTTTTACAATAATAGATAACATATATACATGATAGCAACTATAACTGAGGCACAATTTAGATTAAAGCTTAAAACTTAAAATTATGCATAATTAATGTAAAGCAGAACATAAATTTAAGGTGTTAGCTAACTGCTTAAAAGTTTAATATTTTAGAAGTTGGAAGACCTGGATGCTTCATACTTTGTATATAGATACCTCATGTTACAAAGTTTGTGTCTGTCATATGTCCATTGTCCTTGACCTCATTTTCATGGTTCAATTTTTTGTCATGTTTATTTCTTTCATGCCAGTCATACAGTTTTCATTTGACCTTGACCACATTTCATGGATCAGTGAACAAGGTTAAGCTTTCAAGGTCAAGTCCATAGATCAGACACTATAAGCAATAGGTCTTCTTTATTTGGAGTATGGAATGATATATGTCCAGCTGGCAGATATCATTTAACCTTGACAACTTTTTCATGTTCCAGTGGTCAAAGTTCAGTTTTGAGTTTTGGTCTTTTATTTCTAATACCACTCAGTGCTCTAGCTAGAAATCAAAAGGGGCAGGGTGCCAGTGGAGGGCAGGGCACTCTTTATGATAAGAAAAGGCACTGCTCATTTTTTGTCTATGTTTCTGTGTGCATCACGAGTTAACGAATCTCTCTTTTTTTTTAACTGTATATGTTGGTTTTTTTTAAATAAAGATGCTTTTCAACTATAGTCTTTATTTCATTGTTTGTGTAGTTATGAATGATATAGTACATCTTCGTCAACATATTATGTTTTTACAGTTTAACTTCACTCTACCCATTATCAAAGAATATGTTTTTATTTTATCTATATAGGAACCATAGCTTTTAATACATCATTTGATCTGAAGTTGAGAGCATTACTAATTTAACAATGTTTAGAACATGGATTGCTAAAAGTATAATTATCAAGTAGAAATTGCAATATATATTTTTTAATATGTTCAAAGACAGTTTATATCTTTAAAGGGAAACTTCGCAAAAAATTCAAAAATTGATATTATGTTCATTCTGTATAAAAATGTTCAAATTCATAGATATTAAAGTTTTATTCCGCAAGATAAGCGATCACCATCGATTTTAAATTTAGAGTATCAATTCTCCGAGATCCGCCATCTTGTCTTCTTTCCCGATGAATAAAAACGATATGTCTATAAACCACAAAGAAACAAAACTACAGTAACCGATGTAGTCGTAATTGCGTGTCGATATCTTGTCAATCGTACGGTTGTTTAATACGACTAACTAACTTGATACGGAAACTATTCTTACTTTTTTTAAATTACCATGGTCTGTTGTTTTTAAACTGTTGATATTGGAATTAGGTGAAAAGTCAAAGTTGAAATCATCAATAAGTGTTCCGTGAAAATTGTTTTCGAAAATCTAATTTGTTCATAATTCTTTAAAGTAATAAACTTTTTTCAAATATATTTTGATCTTCCCTTATCTGATCACCAGCATGGCTAAAGGTGTATTACTTCCAAAGGTATTGTGAGGGGTGTGAGGTGACACGTCCAGGTATTCAAGCGATTTTCTGTCGGTCTTGCAAGTTCATGCATCGTTTCACTTCTGCAGGTATTGATCAGTGTACATGGCTGATAACTTATAACTTATAACTTTCCATTTTGAACTATCAGATGTATAATATACAACTCTGTCTTACTTGTCATTACTAAACTCATACGCGTACGCTTGTTTATAAATAACATTTCTGGTGTAAAGAATATAATTCATAATATATAAATAATACCCAAAAAATAAGATTTGGTGAAATTAAAATCTATTTAAATATTTTTTCCATGGGTGAATTTGGGAAAATGTAATATATAGTCATTGTCAATAGTGAAGGACAGATTGGAACAAACCAGAAATATTGATTTAAAAAAATGTACGCACTTGCCGACGATCCGTTTATACGACTGGATATAAAGTTACGGAACTATAGCGCAATTTAAAATATATACGTGTATACATTGAACATAAGAAAAAAACATATATTTTGAATAAATAGGGGTAAAAGTGTTGTAAATAGACTAGCCAACGTATGCCAACAGTATGTAATCATCGAATGTCGATAGACTACAGTTGTATACCAAAAGAAGAAGAGAACCAATTTGATTTAAATACAGGTCGATGTATAACTTTTGCTTTGGTTCATTGAAGCTGTGGACCTAGGAAAATCACAGATTTATATTTCAATAAGATTGTTCTCAAACAAAGGAAGGAATTCGTCATCACAATTGTTATATATGCCACTGGACGAACACTAATTATCCCCAGGGGATGTGAATATTTTGCTGGGAAACTTTTGAGTATCAAAGTTTCAAATTAATTTAGGGATTTATTTTCTTTCTTGGTATTCAATAACCGAAAAAAGAATAAATTACTTGTTCGCTAAATAGAGATATTCTTGTCAGATAAAAGAATTTTAGTTATATTTAAAAAATAGGGAAATATGACATTAAATTGGTTCTGTCTTTTTTTAAACATCGTTAAAACGATGTGTGTCTAAGGTGAACGCCACAAGAACCCTGTAATACTAGTACGAGAGTATAGCATGTAAACATTCCTTCTCAATAATATGGTTGTATTGGAAAACTTTTCATACAGATTGACAACTCATTGTCCGATATGCATGTAATATTTGCCACATGACGCCCATAGTTCTTTCTACCATCATCACCTTATTCCTTGATATTGCTGTAAACATCGATGGTTCACACCCAAACAAAATGGGAGTAATGAACCTTCAGAGCTTCTCCGTGTTATACACTTGTGAAATATATAGACGAAATTTCTGTATTGAAATGAATCTACATCTCACAAACAGGATTTTCAAATAACGATTTTGAGTAATCACCTTACAAACCAATATAAACGTATGGCAAGATATAACCATGAAGGAATTTAGTTTTTGTCAGAACTCATCACTATATCATAAACGTATACGTATATATATGCATACAGTTTCAAATATCAAGAACAAGCGTTCGATGTCGATAGTCTGTTCTCTAACTGTTCAGAGTTAGACATGTCACTTGTTCATTCTTGGAAGCCTTCATATTCCCCGTCTAACGATGGGAACTCTTTCTGATTGTGTTGACTATAAATGCTTGTATGGTAATTCTGTCGTTTATCTGTACAAGCGGTTGCATTTCCTCTCCTTTCCCAACAAACAAACGAACGAAACGCAACTAGTCTGATTTCTCTGGAGCTCATCCTCAATGGCTCTTATACGTCAGGAAACTTACATGTATACTAATAATGATTGTTTCATGAACAACGATGTATGAACGAACTATTATAAATTCGTCAATATCTGTAATGCATGACTAAAGTATAACTTTTATTACAACTACTGTATTACTTATTTGGATTAATGATGGCTATCGTGTTCAACATTGCACAACTATTATCATAGAATTTTTAAAAAAATCCTCAAAAATCCTCAAAAGATATAATGCCTTAGCTTAGATAATTAGTATTCTTTTCACAAAAAGTTCGTGTAAATGATTGTCAAATGAATTTAATTATGTAAGAATAAAATGTTAAAAAGAAACTAAAAAAAAATTATGCATGTTGTATGTTGTATTTTTTTGTCAATTAAAAACTTTAAAATTGCAATAGTTTTATTAGCATTTAAACACAGCCAGATTTGAATACAAGTTAAGAAATTCCGGTAAAGTCAATGATATCAAACAGATGTACAATGGTATATCAAATTGGGTAATATTGCATTTAGTTTTTATTAAAGATTAAAACTACTATTTTTTGCTTCATATTTGAATCTTTACGCCAATTGCCGCTAAGAAAGTAATCAAAAATTGTTTCCTTTTATTTTTATACACTTTCGGAATTACGAATCTGAATTTTATTTTCAATTAATTTACACAATTTAATTATTGTATCTTTATTCTCATCGTGTATTTAATCTTAGTGTATTAACATCATGACAGCATATACTCTAATCCTTTCTATTTATCCTTTCCAAATAACAACATTTATACCTGTGTACGCTTGAACTCACACCTGCGGCTAAATAGCTACAAGGTAAACGAATTGACCTCAAACCGAGAAATATACAGTGACCTTTACAAAATAATATACACATTCTGCTCACACATTAGTTGCATTGAAATGATTATCAAAACAATAACGGTAAATAGAACTGAAATATTTTCAGTTCAATATCAGTAAAAATGTTCAATAAATATTTTATGAAAAAAATCTCAACAATAATTAATTAAATTTATTCAAAAACATTTACTAGAGATAATTTTATAGGAGTTTAATTCAATCAATACAAAACGGTATATATATGCATATTCACTTTCGTTCATTCTTATATTGTGGTTTATAACTTCGACCATTCGTCAGCTGTGCGCTTTTAATTACGTATATTGTCGATAAGCTATAAGAGTTAAACAGATTTTATTTTTTCCCAGAATTCAATAAATCGGGCTAATACGTCACGACCCACTCGAGAATTCAACCAAAAAAGTTACAAATACTTGATTTTCTCCATTATTAGAAGGAATATAAATTTAAAACTTTGCAAATGTGTTTTTTATGTTAAGATGAACATAATTAGATGATAAGTAAAAAATCGCGGAATTTCCCTTTAAGGTAACATTATTATGTTATTATATATTCAATTGGTAATTTATTCCTTTTTTTGATACTAGATAATATTTTTAGAGCACAAATTTGTAATAAGCTAAAACAGGGGAAGTAACTCCAAAATCAATTTCCACCACGTTTGAGTTAATTAAAAACTGTGCTTGTCGCTAACAAGTTGAGATGGAAGGCATTTCTGTAAAGGCATAGTTTTATTTTGATGACTTAAATTCAATTCTAAAGTCATGAAAGTCTTCATTTATATACGCCCTTCCATTGTGACTTGGAGATCGAAAATGCCGACCCAAGCTAAACACACTCGTTGACACATTCATCAAAAGTATGACAAAAAGATACATTGTCCTAATTAAATTACCTAGTTATTAACACCTTTGAAGTCTTTATCATTGTAATTGATTGTAATGACATGATTAACCTGGGGGCAATCACACAGGTGTCATATATGTAATTAACTTGGAGATCAGAAATCGATGAAACAAAATTTTACCAAAACGGCAAAAGATAATTTTGGAAAAAGACGTCAGGGCAGAAGGGCGCGGATGAAGGCACCCAGGGCGCGGCTGAGGGCACCCAGGGCGCGGCGCCCTTCTATTTTGGGCTAGCGAGACCACTGCCACTATATTCAATAGGTCAACTATATTTGGTGTATGGAAATATCGTATGATGTACATGTCAGTCTCTCAGTTTTATTTGACCTTGATCTCATTTTCATGCTCCATTGCTCAGTGTAAAGTTTTTGTGTTTTGTTCTGTTATTCTTAAACTATAAGAATAGATCAACTATATTTGTTGTATGGAAGGATTGTAAGATTTATATGTCTGTCTGGCAGGTATCATCTGACCTTGAACTCATTTTGGTGGTACATTGTTCAATGTTAAGTTCTCATAGTTAAGTTTGTTTCTTGGATACTATTAGCAATAGGTCAACTATGTTTAATACATAGATTGAGATTGTAATGTATACATTTCTGTCTTGCATGATTCATCTGACATTGACCTCATTTTTATGGTTCATTGGTCATTGTTTTATTTTTTTCTCTGAAAAGTTTCCTTAGTTTTGAAAGTCAACATTACACTTTAACTCTGACAGCAGCAACTGTCAACAGATACAGGGTTCCATGGATTCCTAATCCTTTATGATTTTTTTCCCAATACATTCGATCACAATTTTTTTCAGGTTATATAAGAAATGCTAGTAGAGACACCCTTAAGCATGTTGACTGCCTGTCTCTCATCCCTGAAGAACACAGACCTGATTGGATTATTCGTTGTGATGGGACTAATCCTGATATAAAAAATCACAGGTATGTCATTCAACCATATTATTTTTACTCTTTCTTGTGTAGCAACACTGCTTAGATCCTTTTGCCTATCATATTGTTACAGTGTAGGGGTTAAGCTGTAGGTTTGTACATACAACTCCGTAAACACTCACTTCTACTTTCACGTTTGTCTTTTATTATTAGCCAACTTGAAGGCATATACAAAAACATTGGATGGACATTGTATATACTTTTATTGCAATGGTATGTAAAATAATGTTAGTAAGGTTTCTGGGAATGATAATATAGAGTTCATCTTCACTGTTTGACCATGGGGGGTCCCCTCACTGAACGACTGTTCCCACCTTCTGTTTACCATTTGCATCACTATGTTTATTAACATCAGTGACCTAATGACCTGAGATCGCATCCAATCAGCAAAACATAATTTGACCACCATCTCTATAGGGGCACGAGACGTTTGTGGGACAGATGTATAAAAGCGAGTGCACAACAGTCTTCAAGTAGACTGTGGCCCACTACCATGGCGTTCACTCCTGATACCAAGGAAATTACAAGACCAAAACCAAGTGTGCCGCAGTCATGCAACCCGTAAACGACATGTACCTTTAATTGTATGCATCCCCGTTGGATTAATGGACCAAACCATGATTGACCTAGATGTTTTACTACGTTTACTATGTTGTTGACAAACAATTAACATACCAAAAGGGGGGTCTCTGAAACTCTGAATATTTTATACTAAAGTTCTCTGGTGGGTTTTATGTGATTCATACATGTAAAAGTATTGGATATTTTGTATATAATAAATTGTAACTTAAAAGCTTAAATACATCTTGTTATCTGCTGTACATGTAATAAGTAAGTAAGGGTTAATAATAAGTTTCTGAGCTACTATATATCTAAACTAGTCCCTTAGCTGTTTTGTTGGTTAATGTCACCTAGTGCCTTGACCATTGTGCCAGCTACACTACCAGTATTTATTTAGTTAATAATTGACATCAGGGTTGACAGATCTATATTAGAATATACCGATAATATAATCACCAGTGTTACAACCTGAATTACTGCTTTTTACTAAGGGACAATTTCACAGTCCACTAAACATAGAAAATTATAGTGCAAGTGGGGCATCCGTGTACTATTGCCACATTCTTGTTTACAGTTAATATAATGCCATTTTTTTTTTTTTTTTAATTTGTTGGTTTACAGAATCGCCAACCCTAGTTTTACCAATTTGCAGAATAAAAATAAAATTGACGTTTCATGCTTTTTTATTCCCGCCCAAACTAACAAATACATTATCCCTGAAATATAAATAAAATTAATCTTTTTTATATAATAAATGCTTAAAACACTAACTGAATTGATAACATGTTGTCACATGTGTTGTGAAAAAATAAATTTCAAAAATAATACCTATGTATCTAAAAATAGGCAAATCGATCACAACTGACCTTGAAATGTTGTTTGCGCAAATAATTTTGCGGAGAAAAACATATGTTTAAAAAACCCATTACAATAAGTTTGTTTCTCTTTTAATGCCCAACCTACGATAGTAGAGGGGCATTATGTTTTCTGGTCTGTGTGTCTGTTCGTACATTTGTTTGACCGTTCTTCGTCTGTATGTCTGTCGCACTTCAGGTTAAAGATTTTGGTCAAGGTAGTTTTTGATGAATTGAAGTCCAATGAACTTGAAACTTAGTGCACATGTTCCTATTGATATGATCTTCCTAATTTTAATGCCAAATTAGAGTGTTTACCCAAATTTCATGATCCACTGAACATAGAAAATGATAGTGCGAGTTTGGCATCCAGGGACACATTCTTGTTTTGTCATAATTCCGTAATATCATCTCATAGATGAAATGGAACTGTCCAAACGTTGAAGTCGTCAAGTTAAAGTAATAGACATTCACAAACAATTTGGAATGTTCTTGTTCATAGATAATGAAAAAAAAACTTGTCCATTTGGATATCAAAAACAGGAACTGATAAATCTGATATCCTAGTCTTTCCAGTTGATGAGTCTAATACGTTAAAGACACGAATGTAAAGCTTTTTTTCGTACAATATGTTTGCAATTTTTATTTATTAGTTTTCGTGCTCTCTGAAGATCATTATTCACCAAGTTTCCCGAAATTGATAGAAAGCTATGCAGATCTAGTTTTTTTCTGGTTTGTGAAATGACGATTTAATTTCGTCTTTGTCCGTGCACAAAAACCCCTTTTTGGAAATTATATGACGATAGCATGCATTTTATGTTTTTAACAGTTGAGAAATAATATTTCATGGAACTAGAATTTAAGAAATGATGACTAAATATCATACAAAACATATTGTTACAAAGCTGAAATATATTATTTTTTTTACATATCTTTTGGCCTTGAATGATTATTTTTTTTCACGACCAACTGACCCGACTTTTTCAGGTGAAAATTCTTCAAACCAACAAATTAAAAAACCCTGGCCTAAGATGCATTCAGAAATCAATTACTGTATCAACTCTGCATTGATATTTTGCAGACATGACCTTTTTTATGATCAGACATTGGAATCTTGTAAGATTAAAGTGTAATATTTTTTTTTAAATTTACAATATATATGCATAGATATTATGTGTAATTTGTACCTAAATGTATTGAATTAACTGTTGTAGATTGATAGTAGATGGCCCAGACTCCAAAGCAGTTTTCAATGGTTTGGAGCCAATGACAGATCTCCTGTTCACAAGACGTAACACATACATTACTGGTATTTATTTCTGGGAATAAAACTTTTAGTGATATATACCTTATATGTAGGTGTTTTAACTTTCATTAGCTTATTATCCCTATTTGCATTCTGATTCATGGTATATTTTTATCTTCAACCTATACTAGTTAGAAGACGGGGGCATTATGTTTGTCTGTATTTTATACTGTTCAGGTCCCAGTACACAGTGGAGCTCAGTAGGGACTTGTCCTTGACTCTGTAGTGGAGTACCTGTTCTGGTTCGTATCTCTCAGATGCTTGTATTGTCTTTGAAAACAAATGTTTTTAAAGTTCAAGTATTATCATAACAAAGTACAAATTTAAATCAGCATCAAATTTCAAACAAATTCTACTAATTTACTTTACTTATGTTACTGTAAACAAGGACTTGTGTGGCAGTTTAACTACTGGGAATATCTATAAAAAAAATCCTACCAAAATAAACTACAAAAAAGTCAAAATTGCATTCTAAAAACAATATAAATGAATTTAAGTTATTCTTGTTCACACTTTTTTTTTTTTTACAGCTAACTGGGATGGATTCATAGATAAAGAAAGTGGACTATTGGGTTACGCAATATTTGTTGGAAAGAGTGTCTGTGACGATTTGATACATCCACATTATGATCCACACAAACATCTGTTTGATATGTCCCAGTGGACTCATACTGCTACAATTAATCCTATTCCTGCTCCATATCAAACACTGCCAGGTAACGTGCTTTATCTTAATTTCAAAGGAAAATGTTGATAAGAATTTTAAGATTAATGCAGTATTGAAAATGAAAGTTATGACAACATGCTTGATTGATCAGTATATATTTATGATTTTACTAACATAAGAATAAAAAGAGAAGGGTATCATATTCATTAGAATTAGTTTCCTTCGAAAGACTCAATTTAGGAGATAACTGTATTGTATTTTAAGCTCCGACGGCATCAATTGGGGATTTGATGGTCGCAAATTAAGTTTACTGGCGACGCGTTAGCGGAGACAGTAAACGGGTATTTGCGACCATCAAATCCCAAATTGATGCCGTCGGAGCTTAAAATACAATATTGTTATCTCCATTCTAATGAAACTGACAGAAAACAACGTTAAAACATGTATTTAAAATCTGTCATATGCCGTCTGCGCTTGCGCGTACGTCCCATAGCATCAATTGACAATTGATGCCATGTAAGAAAGTGACGTTATCCAATCAAAATGAACGTTACAAACGTTGTTGCATTAGAATCTGTGACTGAAATACTGACTGCTTTAAGTAATGCAGCATTCGATGGGAAAGCTTACCCCTATTGGCCCAAATATTAATGCAAATAAAAAGTTATTTTTATCAATACTAAGCTTTAGGGTGTTTAGAAAACGAAAATCAAAATTCACAGCAGCAATTTACCATGGCTAAATCTTTATGTTTTGTAAAAACATATTAGATTTTCCTTGGTTACATCACCTTTTCAGTATATTTTGGATTGGAAATGTATGCTTGCACACGAGAAACAACTCCATAATTGGTAAGAATATGTATGCAAGTAAATATATAATAAAGGTTTTTATACGACCGCAAAAATTAAAAAAAATTTGGTCGTATATTGGTATCACGTTGGCGTCGTCGTCGTCGTCAGAATACTTTTAGTTTTCGCACCCTAACTTTAGTAAAAACGAATAGAAATTTATGAAATTTTAACACAAGGTTTATGACCACAAAAGGAAGGTTGGGATTGATTTTGAGAGTTTTGGTCCCAATATTTTAGGAAGTAGGGGCCAAAAAGGGCCCAAATAAGCATTTTCTTGGTTTTCGCACTATAACTTTAGTTTAAGTGAATAGAAATCTATGAAATTTAAACACAAGGTTTATGACCACGAAAGGAAGGTTGGGATTGATTTTGGGATTTCGGTTCAAACAGTTTAGGAATTAGGGGCCAAAAAAAGGCCCAAATAAGCATTATTCTTGGTTTTCGCACAATAACTTTAGTTTAAGTAAATAGAAATCAATGAAATTTAAACACAAGGTTTATGACCACTAAAGGAAGGTTGGTATTGATTTTGGGAGTTGAGGTCCGAACCGTTTTGGAATTAGGGGCCAAAAAGGGGCCCAAATAAGCATTTTTCTTGGTTTTCGCACCATAACTTTGGTATAAGTATATAGAAATCTATGAAATTTAAACACAAGGTTTATGACAATAAAAGGAAGGTTGGGATTGATTTTGGGAGTTTTGGTCCCAACAGTTTAGGAATAAGGGGCCCAAAGGGTCAAAAATTAAACTTTGTTTGATTTCATCAAAAATTGATAAATTGGGGTTCTTTGATATGCCGAATCTAACTGTGTATGTAGATTCTTAATTTTGGGTCCCGTTTTCAAGTTGGTCTGCATTAAGGTCCAAAGGGTCCAAAATTAAACTTATTTTGATTTTAACAAAAATTGAATCCTTGGGGTTCTTTGATATGCTGAATCTAAAAATGTACTTAGATTTTTGATTATTGGCCCAGTTTTCAAGTTGGTCCAAATCGGGGTCCAAAATTAAACTTTGTTTGATTTCATCAAAAATTGAATAATTGGGGTTCTTTGATATGCCAAATCTAACTGTGTATGTAGATTCTTAATTTTTGGTCCCATTTTCAAATTGGTCTACATTAAAGTCCAAAGGGTCCAAAATTAAACTTAGTTTAATTTTAACAAAAATTGAATTCTTGGGCTTCTTTGATATGCTGAATCTAAACATGTACTTAGATTTTTGATTATGGGGCCAGTTTTCAAGTTGGTCCAAATCAGAATCCAAAATTATTATATTAAGTATTGTGCAATAGCAAGAAATTTTCAATTGCACAGTACTCAGCAATAGCAAGAAATCTTCAATTGCACAGTATTGCGCAATAGCAAGAAATCTTCAATTGCACAGTATTGTGCAATAGCAAATATTTTCAATTGCACAGTATTGCGCAATAGCAAGAAATATCTAATTGCACAATATTGTGCAATAGCAAGAAATTTCAGTTGGAGTTATCTTTCTTTGTTCAGAATAGTAGTTGAATCAACTTAAATCATTGTTTTATACAATATACAATGTATATTCACTTTTACTACCAACTGATAAATTAAAACAATCTTTACCATTCAGTGATAACAAGCACTTTTTTTACATTTTAATATTTTATGATGTATTTAAATGAGTAGTTATTGTTGCAAACTCCATTAGAAATTTGAATTGAGATTGGTTTTGGAAAAAAAGGAAAGGGGGATGTGAAAAAAAATTTTGGGGGGGGGGTTCAATTTTTCTTATTTCAGATTTCATAAATATTTAAAGAAAATTTCTTCAAACTTTTTATTGAGAGGATTCATATTCAACAGCATAGTGAATTGCTCAAAGGCAAAACAAAAATTTTAAGTTCATTAGACCACATTCATTCTGTGTCAGAAACCTATGCTGTGTCAATTATTTAATCACAATCCAAATTTATAGCTGATTCCAGCTTGAATGTTGTGTCCATACTTGCCCCAACCGTTCAGGGTTCAACCTCTGCGGTCATATAAAGCTGCGCCCTGCGGAGCATCTGGTTTGAAATTATTTTGTTTCTTGACTCTGCATGATGCTTTCTAAAGGGAAATGTGGATTGAAAAGTGGATAAATTCAGCATTTATCTTCATTTTCATGAAAGAGTGCATATTATGACAAAGTTCTGGGGTCTTAAAGGGGCATTAGCTGTCAAATTCATGTTCCCTGATATAATATACTTAATCATGTACCAAAATTATAAAAAGTTTTAAATAAACAAATGGGTGCACTCTATAAGATGTATCAACATTTCAAGTAATTTTGTATAGACATCATCTAATTAACCATTGATATGACCTATGAAGACTGCCAACGTTCATATAACCCCGATATAAACATGAATATAAATATAAACAGAGACCACTTGCAATTGGATTTCTTGACCTGTTTGATTTCATATTGTAGGTTAAAAAGTATGTAAGGTTTTTATTCACTGGTAAATCAATGTAATTATCATTGATCATTGAAATATTAATAAAATATGTGAAAGGCAGGAGACATTGGAACTCTTCTTTTATTTATTTAACATAACTTTTTGTATATTGCAGATGGCAAATACTATATATCTGTAAGAGCATTGAATAATGTAGAATATGGAGGTCCATTGGCTACAACTGTTTGTCATTCAATACCACTAACTGTAGACAACTCACCACCTTTAATCTTGGAAATTTATGATATAAGATACGATGAAAGTACCTTTACCATCACAGCCAAGCACAACTCTAGGTAAATATTTTGCCAAATTTGAAGGTTTTCATGGTTCCCTCAAACCACAAAATTTACTAATTATTACCAGAAAATAATTGTTTTACATTTGAAGAACTGCAACCAGAATTCATTTAATCATAACTTTAATGTACAGGAAGAACCCACACCTACATTGCATATCAATGGAAAGAGAAAAATGTGTATAATAAGAAAAGTGTGGTTGCTTAGCTATTTGTATGAACTTACACCATTCCAAAATGGTGTCAATGTTTAATCTTGTAGGGTTTTTTTCTTTTATGACAAAGAAAATGTAGATTTGGCCTTGAATTCTTTACATCCATTAACTTTTACATTGCTGATCCTTCACCGCAGCATATAGCAGAATTATTATCTACATTAATATTGTAAGACAGTTTCAGTTTCAGGTTTTCTTTATCTAAATAAAATACAGAAACTGAACGTATTTTTCAATTTTGCAAACACAGGATGTGTATTTTGGAAAATATTATGTGGTTATAGATTCACAGATATCATGTACTTAAATAGGAAAGATCAGTTATAACCAAAAGAAAAAATATGTCAACTGAAGTATAAGCGAGGTTTGAAAAAAGTCACAATGTGTCTTGCTTTGTTGGTTCAGTTTAAATAAAACAAAATTAGTTTTTCATGACATTTTACATTGTTTATACTTTTTTCAAGTGATCCACATTCAGGATTGGCCTTCAATGATGTATGTTTAGGGAGAACAAAGAGAGATTGTATTGAGATGAGATGGATCAGATTTCCATTTGATCCTATGATCACTCTTGGTAGAATTTTAACTGATGGTGTTCCAAACTGGCTGAAAATTAGAGCAATCAATAAAGGTAATTATATAATAACATTTTCTCCTCTTACTCCTATTCACTTATATGACCCAAATTTGTGTTATAAGCTTTTTTATGCCCCACCTACAATAGAAGGGGCATTATGTTTTCTGGTCTGTGGGTCAATTCGTCTGTTCGTCCATTTGTCTATTTGTCCGTTCGTCCCGCTTCAGGTTAAAGTTTTTGGTTGAGGTAGTTTTTGATGAAGTCCAAGTCCAATCAACTTTAAACTTAGTACACATTTCCCTTTGATATGATCTTTCTAATTTAAATGCCAAATAAGATTTTTGACCCCAATTTCAGGGTCCACTAAACATAGAAAATGAAAGTTCGGATTGGTCATCCTTGTACCCTTTTTAGCTCACCTGGCCCGAAGGGCCAAGTGAGCTTTTCTCATCACTTGGCGTCCGGCGTCCGGCGTCCGTCGTCCGTCGTCCGTCGTCCGTCGTCCGTCGTCGTCGTCCGTCGTTAACTTTTACAAAAATCTTCTCCTCTGAAACTACTGGACCAAATTAAACCAAACTTGGCCACAATCATTATTGGGGTATCTAGTTTAAAAATTGTGTCCGGTGACCCGCCCAACCAACCAAGATGGCCGCCATGGCTAAAAATAGAACATAGGGGTAAAATGCAGTTTTTGGCTTATAACTCAAAAACCAAAGCATTTAGAGCAAATCTGACATGGGGTAAAATTGTTTATCAGGTCAAGATCTATCTGCCCTGAAATTTTCAGATGAATCGGACAACCCATTGATAGGTTGCTGCCCCTGAATTGGTAATTTTGAGAAAATTTTGCTGTTTTTGGTTATTATCTTGAATATTATTATAGATAGAGATAAACTGTGAACAGCAAAAATGTTCAACAAAGTAAGATCTACAAATAAGTCAACATGACCAAAATGGTCTGTTGACCCCTTTAGAAGTTATTGCCCTTTATAGTCAATTTTTAACCATTTTTCTTAAATCTTAATTATCTTTTACAAAAATCTTCTCCTCTGAAACTACTGGACCAAATTAAACCAAACTTGGCCACAATCATCATTGGGGTATCTAGTTTAAAAATTGTGTTTGGTGATCCGGCCAACCAACCAAGATGGCCACCATGGCTAAAAATAGAACATAGGGGTAAAACGCAGTTTTTGGCTTATCACTCAAAAACCGAAGCATTTAGAGCAAATCTGACATGTAGTAAAATTGTTTATCAGGTCAAGATCTATCTGCCCTAAAATTTTGAGATGAATTGGACAACTCGTTGATAGGTTGCTGCCCCTGATTGGTAATTTTAAGGAAATTTTGCTGTTTTTGGTTATTATCTTGAATATTATTATAGATAGAGATAAACTGTAAACAGCAAAAATGTTCAGCTAAGTAAGATCTACAAATAAGTCAACATGACCAAAATGGTCTGTTGACCCCTTTAGGAGTTATTGCCCTTTATAGTCAATTTTTAACCATTTTTCGTAAATCTTAGTTATCTTTTACAAAAATCTTCTCCTCTGAAACTACTGGACCAAATTAAACCAAACTTGGCCACAATCATCATTGGGGTATCTAGTTTAAAAATTGTGTCAGGTGACCCGGCCAACGAATCAAGATGGCTGCCATGGCTAAAAATAGAACATAGGGGTAAAATGCAGTTTTTGGCTTATCACTCAAAAACTAAAACATTTAGAGCAAATCTGACATTTGGTAAAATTGCTTATCAGGTCAAGATCTATCTGCAACAACAAAAGAAAGAGAATTTTTAACGACCTCAGCTGGCTAAACAACCCTTGCATAATCAACTGAATTTTGCAGAAATCATTAATAGGATAGATTGCCCTTATATGATAATTTTTTATTACCTTTTTGGTTTTTTTGGCAAAGTGGGGGGGGGGGGGGGTTGCGCAACAACAAAACTACTTCACAACTTTCTCATTACTTTGCATGTCTTGTTAGATAAATTTTACAAAAATTCTCCCCTGAAACAACTGTTGAATTTAAACAAACTTGGTTTAAATCACCACTAGGATATCCAGGGACCACTGTGTATGATGACCCTGCCTGCCCACATGGCTGAAATAAAACATAGGTTTCAAATGCACTTTTTAGTATCTAAACGACAGTACAACAGTTGCGTTTATCATGCAACAATTGTAAATAAAAATATCAGGTGAGCGACACAGGGTCCTTGGACCCTCTAGTTTTTTTCATTCTGCACAATTACTACTTCAGGTGTTGGTTCACTTATAGCATTATTGAAAATGATAGTGTGAGTGGGGCATCCGTGTACTATGGACACATTCTTGTTTTCTTCTAAAATTTGAAACCAAACCTCAAATTCTTGACTGTCTTTATATACTCCATACAAATCAGGTATGATAAGGTGATAACCTGAAATATAGATATTATAAATTATAGATATCAGCTTTTGAAGAAAAAAAACTATTTTTATGCCCCACCTACAATAGTAGAGGGGCATTATGTTTTCTGGTCTGTGTGTCTGTTCGTCTGTTTGTTCGTCCATTCGTCCCGCTTCAGGTTAAAGTTTTTTTGGGTCAAGGTAGTTTTTGATGAAGTTGCAGTCCAATCAACTTGAAATTTAGTACACATGTTCCCCATGGTATGATCTTTCTAATTTTAATGCCAAATTAAAGTTTTGACCCCAATTTCACGGTCCACTGAACAAAGAAAAAAATAGTGCAAAGCTCAGGTTAAAGTTTTGGTTTAAGTTTTTGGTCAAGTAAGTTTTTTGATGAAGTTGAAGTCCAATCAACTTGAAACTTAGTACACATGTTCCCTATGATATGATCTTTCTAAATTTAATACCAAATTAAAGTATTGACCCCAATTTCACGGTCATAGTGCAAAGCTCAGGTTAAAGTTTTGGTTAAAGTTTTTGGTCAAGGTAGTTTTTGATGAAGTTGAAGTCCAATCAACTTGAAACTTAGTACACATGTTCCCTATGATATGATCTTTCTAATTTGAATGCCAAATTAAAGTATTGCCCTCAATTTCACGGTCCACTGAACAAAGAAAAAGATAGTGCGAAAATCAGGTCAAAGTTTTGGTTAAAGTTTTTGGTCAAGGTAGTTTTTGATGAAGTTGAAGTTGAAGTCCAATCAACTTGAAACTTAGTACACATGTTTCCTATGATATAATTTTAATTAAATTTAAAGTATTGGCCCCAATTTCACGGTCCACTGAACATGTAAAATGATAATGCGAGTGGGGCATTCGTGTACTATGGACACATTCTTGTTATAGATTAACATAGTTTAATTGTTCATCATATTTTTTAGTTGACTTGCGTACTACTGTTGTTGCTGATTCGCCTATTATTATTGACAAAACTGGACCATTTTCTGGAGCTGTGATGGATGGACCTGTACATGATGAAGATTTATTGTACACAAAGTATTCAGATAGAGTAAGTGTACTTAAGTACTGCTTTGAGGGTTTTTGATGACCTTGACTATTTATGAAGCAATTACACATGAGTAAATTATTTTGGTAAGCAATGTGGTTATAGGAATGATTGTATGGCACACATTCTTTAACATGGTTAATCTCACCTTCACCTTATTTACATGAATAACTAAAAATCGTACCTCTGAACTTTTTAACATAAATTCAGTTGTGATCAGTACAGCAGATGAGCCATTTTAGAATGTGCATTCTTGTTTTTCAGATATGTTCCAACTGGTTACATTTCTATGACCCTGAGTCGGGTATCGGATTGTATTTGGTCAGTGTTAGTTCTGTTAAAGAGATAAATGTAACAGACATTGCTAACTTGACAGAGTTCAGCAGGACAACACATGAAGCTTGTGTAGAACTCACTCCTGACAATTATCTGGAACATGGACATACTTACTTCACAACAGTGTGGGCATTTAATGGTGCTAATAATCAGCAAAATGTGTCAGCTATTTCTAATGGAGGTAAAATGTTGAAAGTATTTCTTATCTTGCGAAATTAAGAAAATTTCTACATAACTGCAAAAATCATTATTTTAAATCAAAATCCATAGAATTATTTATAATTTGCCAAAATGTAGTTTATATCATGCTTTTAAAAAAAATATAATAAAAGTATAGGTCAAAGGGCTTCTTTTCAAGCCACAGATTGTAAAAAAATATCAGATTTTGTATAGATAGTGCATGGAATGAAAGACATAATAGTGTCCTATGAAAAAGTGTCCACATGGACACTTTTTCATTGAAATTGGTATTTAATAATGTCCATTGCCATGGAATGGTGTCCCTCAAAAGGACGGATTTTTACTGCTAACAATATGAAATAGTGTCCACTCACAGGACAAATTCTCATAGTAGTTGCTATTAAATTGTGTCCTCCAAGGGAAGTAATACAAAGGTCATTACAAAGTTTTATTATACTTGAATTTTAATTAAAATATGAAGGATTGATGAGAAATTGATCAATATACAAATGTAAACAAATAAATAATGGATGGAAGTGAATATAGAGAAATTAAAATTTCTAAGAAATTCCCAGCAAATGGTAATGACAATGAAAGAATAACAATAAGAAGGAAGTGTAAAATCAAATATGAAGAACTTTATTATATTTATTATGTCAGAGAAGAAGGCAATAGAAAATAAATAATGTCTATTGCCATGAAATATTGTCTCCTAAGTATAAATAAGACAGCATTTTACAGCAACAGTTATGAAATATGGTCCATCTGCAGAACAAATTTTCTTAGTGAATGTTATTAAATTGTGTCCTCAAAGGAAAATAAAATGGAACAGGATCTAACATATATAAGTATATTAAAAAATATAGATATGAAGATAAGGATGGTATGAGTGCAAAATGAGACAATTTTTATGTCAAAGTAACAATTAAATCAAGTTCGTAATTAAAGTTAAAATGCGTCCAGTAATAACAAGGCAATGGATATTATTTAATACTTTAATAATATCAAAAAATGCCCTTGCGGACACAATGTCCTGTGAAAAAAATGTTCACCTGGACAATATTATGGTAGTGAATAATGTCTATGTTCATGGACACTTTTTCATACCTGAGGACATGTTTTCATAGGAAATTGTGTCCAGGACACATTTAAATAAGTAAATATTGTCAAAATGTGTCCGGTGGACATTTTTTCATGGAGGACATTATTAAATCCTACAGGAAAACCAAATTTTGTGTGATACAAAGAGAACTAAATGATAAAATTCCAAGATAAATTATGAACAGAAAGCTCTAATTATTATATGCTTTGAGAAAAACAAACACTAGTCACGGGACTAGTTTTAAGTTTTAAAACAAAATGGGTTTATACAAGATACATTATCTGAGTTATCATCCCTTTTATAGCAAAGTTGAAAGAAATTGAATCAGACTAGTTGGTCCAGCGACTTTGAATTAATTAGCCATGTTGCTGTCCATCATATTGTCTTTTTCTGAATTTTATTCCAACAGGGGAGACATTTCTCTGTTTCAACAGTTTATTTAGCAACTAACACATCAAGAAATCTGGTGTCAATTGTTAATTTATGTCTGATTTTACAGTGACAGTGGATCTAACAGAGCCAATTTCTGGTCATGTTGTGGATGGAAATGAGACAGATTTTGAAGATATCCAGTTCTCTGGTAATGCAGCTAAAGTGGAGGTACAATGGAAAGATTACCATGATCCTGAATCAACAATCAGACAGTATGAAGTGCAAGTTCAAGTAGCTCAGTATGTTGTTTTTTTAAGGGGTAAAATGTAAAATGTACAGAGGCTAAAAATTGATTTTTCTCACTTGGAACTTTGCAGACAATAGTAGAGAGTGGCCATCACAATTGGATGGTAGGAACATTTTTATTACACTACATGTTTTTTTAATGATAAGCAATGACTCACCAAGGTCAAGTTTGAATAAAAGAACTTCAACTGGAACTTAAAAAGGATTCAGCCTATTTGTATTCTAAAAGGTAACTTTCCTTTGCATAGGCACAGTAGAGAAGTCACAAACACTGAAATATTGGGTTTAAATCATTCTCTGAAAAACATGTAATTCATAATTAACCAAGGGTTTTTAGGTATTATTTCCTTTTGTCTTTTTTTCAGAAATGTAACAGACAACTACAAAATTAACAGAGATTTTGTGCCATTTTCCAATACAACAGTTTTTTTTATTAAGCTGAAATCCAATCAACTTGAAACTTAGTATACTTGTCCCCAATGATATGATTTTCCTAATTTTAATGCAAAATTAGAGTTTTGACCCCAATTTTATGGCCCACTGAAAATAGAAAATGATAGTATGGGTGGGGCATCTGTTTACTATGAACACATTCTTGTTTTTCCTTTATTTTAAACTATTTTGTTATTTACAATGTATTCTCTTGTCATTATTTTTTCAGAAATTTAACAGACAACTACAATATTATAAGAGATTTCGTGCCATTTTCTAACACAACAGACAGTGTAAAATGGTTGAATTTTCAATTTCAACATAAAGACAGAGTGAAAATTGACCTTCGTACTACAAATGGAGCTCACAACTCTATAGTCAACTCGACTGATGGCTATGTTGTAGATCTTACACCACCAGAGCTATTATATCTAGGAGATGGCATGGTTCAAGATAAAGATCTAGAATTCCAGGTCAGTGCTTTATATCATTATGAGTTATGGGGTAAAATAAAGTGACAGACAGTTCTTTATTCAATACTTAGCAATCATGTGTCCTAGAAATCATGTTTCTTCAATGTGTTTTTTAAGACTGTATTGTGAAGACACCTGACCTATTGAAAACTATTACTTGTCTTAGAAAGTATTATAGATTCAATGTAATTTATGTAACACTTACAAATAATTAAGTCATTAATTTCATTTCTTCAATTTACATTAAACTTTTACTAAAGTCTTTCATAAATGCAAATATATGGTTAGAAAGATGGACAGTAGAAACTTGTTACAAACAGATACCATCCTATTCTTTATGGTGATGTTGTGTTTGTAATCATCTGAATAATGATCCTGAAAAAATACAATTTAATGCTGCATTCACATGTATTTCGATTGGATTGACATTACAGTGAGTTGACTGTTAGTGTTGCTCTCCACCAATTGCAACTCATTCAAAATTTTGACCAAACTGCAATTTGTTTTATTAAACCAAATTGTTCAACTGGTCAGAAAATTGAACAAATTGTTCAGTCAAAATGTGAAAGTGCAAGGTGATAAAATAAAATATACTTACAATCCTATAAGACTTTAACTCCACTTTAATGATGTTGTGACAAAAATTAGTTTATCAGTTTGTATAGTTATATTATATTCATTTCCATGCTGAAGGGGAACTGTTTATTTTGAATTGCTATTAAATTGTCCAAACTAAGCTTTCATATAGTTTTTCTTTCTAAAAGAATTTTATATTTATAAGAATCAGAAATCATTTTAAATAAAACATCATATATTCAGTAAAATATGTGTGAAATAACAATATGCTATTGATAAATTTTCAGGGGAGATAACCTAAAATATTATTCTTTTGAATAAAGACTTTTTGAAAGAAAAGTTATTATCTTCCCCATGGAAACTTCCTACAAACATATATTGCAATTTTACACATATTTTACTGAATATGAAATGTTTTAATTCACATAATGTCTGATTCTTATAAATATAGAATACTTTTTATACGACCGCAAAATTTGAAAAAATTTTCGTCGTATATTGCTATCACGTTGGCGTCGTCGTTGGCGTCGTCGTTGTCGTCGTCGTTGTCGTCGTCGTCGTCGTCGTCGTCCGAATACTTTTAGTTTTCGCACTCTAACTTTAGTAAAAGTGAATGGAAATCTATGAAATTTTAACACAAGGTTTATGACCACAAAAGGAAGGTTGGTATTGATTTTGGGAGTTTTGGTCCCAACATTTTAGGAATTAGGGGCCAAAAAGGGCCCAAATAAGCATTTTCTTGGTTTTCGCACTATAACTTTAGTTTAAGTTAATAGAAATCTATGAAATTTTGACACAAGGTTTATGACCACAAAAGAACGGTTGGGATTGATTTTGGGAGTTTTGGTTTCAACAGTTTAGGAATTAGGGGCCAAAAAAGGGCCCAAATAAGCATTATTCTTGGTTTTCCCACAATAACTTTAGTTTAAGTAAATAGAAATCAATGAAATTTAAACACAATGTTAATGACTACAAAAGGAAGGTTGGTATTGATTTTGGGAGTTTAGGTCCCAACAGTTTAGGAATTAGGGGCCAAAAAGGGACCCAAATAAGCATTTTTCTTGGTTTTCGCACCATAATGTTAGTATAAGTAAATAGAAATCTATGAAATTTAAACACAAGGTTTATGACCATAAAAGGAAGGTTGGTATTGATTTTGGGAGTTTTGGTCCCAACAGAATAAGGGGCCCAAAGGGTCCAAAATTAAACTTTGTTTGATTTCATCAAAATTGAATAATTGGGGTTCTTTGATATGACGAATCTAACTGTCATGACTGTGTATGTAGATTCTTAACTTTTGGTCCCGTTTTCAAATTGGTCTACATTAAGGTCCAAAGGGTCCAAAATTAAACTTAGTTTGATTTTGACAAAAAATGAATCAGTTAGGTTCTTTGATATGCTGAATCTAAAAATGTACTTAGATTCTTGATTCTTGGCCCAGTTTTCAAGTTGGTCCAAATCGGGGTCCAAAATTAAACTTTGTTTGATTTCATCAAAAATTGAATAAATGGGGTTCTTTGATATACCAAATCTAACCGTGTATGTAGATTCTTCATTTTTGGTCCTGTTTTCAAATTGGTCTACACTAAAGTCCAAAGGGTCCAAAATTAAACTTAGTCTGATTTTAACAAAAATTGAAATCTTGGGGTTCTTTGATATGCTGAATCCAAAAATGTACTTAGATTTTTTATTATGGGCCCA
The DNA here is from genome assembly GCA_037788925.1 of Mytilus galloprovincialis. Lineage (NCBI taxonomy): Eukaryota > Metazoa > Mollusca > Bivalvia > Mytilida > Mytilidae > Mytilus > Mytilus galloprovincialis. The sequence continues at coordinate 42,146,839 of CM075342.1, read as the reverse complement.
GTTTTCAAGTTGGTCCAAATCAGGATCTAAAATTATTATATTAAGTATTGTGCAATAGCAAGTCTTTTCAATTGCATAGTATTGCGCAATGGCAAGAAATATCTAATTGCACAATATTGTGAAATAGCAAATTTTTTTTTAATTAGAGTTATCTTTCTTTGTCCAGAATAGTAAGCAAGAAATATCTAATTGCAAAATATTGTGCAATAGCAAGATTTTTTTTTAATTGGAGTTATCTTTCTTTGTCCAGAATCAACTTAAATCTTTGTTATATACAATATACAATGTATATTCACTTTTTACTACCAACTGATAAATTAAAATAATCTTTACCATTCAGTGATAACAAGCAGTTTTTTTACATCTTATTTCCTGATCTTATCTAAAATGTTTTTAGATAATGTATGTTGGACATTTGCCAGACATGACTATGATGTCATTTTCTATTTTTATTTGCCAATAACTTTATGTAAATAACTTCATTGGAAATTTGCCAATATAAAATGTTGCTGATGAAGTTTTTTTTATTGTTTTATACAATAAACAATGTATATTCACTTTTACTACCAACCAATCTTTACCATTCAGTGATAACAAGCACTTTATTTTACATTTTAATATTTTATGATGTATTTAAAAGAGTAGTTATTGTTGCAAACTCCATTAGAAATTTGAATTGATATCAGTTTTGGAAAAAGGGAAACGGGGATGTGAAAAAAGGGGGGGGGGTTAAATTTTTCTCATTTCAGATTACATAAATAAAAAGAAAATTTCTTCAAACATTTTTTTGAGAGGATTAATATTCAACAGCATAGTGAATTGCTAAAAGGCAAAAACAAACTTTTAAGTTCATTAGACCACATTCATTCTGTGTCAGAAACCTATGCTGTGTCAACTATTTAATTTTAGATTTAAAAAGTTTGAAGAAGAAATCTTTAATTGTAAAATTTGTAAAATCTTGACATTTGTTTTGTGTAAAAAAAACCCATGTAATGTCAAAAATTTTATCACAATCCAAATTCAGAGCTGTATCACGCTAGAATGTTTTGTCCATACTTGCCCCAACTGTTCAGGGTTCGACCTCTGCGGTCGTATAAAGCTGCGCCCTGCGGAGCACCTGGTTTGAATTGCTATTAAATTGTCCAAACTAAGCTTCCATATAGTTTTTCTTTCTAAAAGTATTCTATCTATAATACTAAAATTACGAGGTCCAATTTGTCAGCCGTCATCACGTAAAAACGACGAATAAAAAAATTCAACTTTATATATAACTAATATAGTACAAAGGTGTAGATTAAAAATTACACCACTCCAGGCCCTTTTGTTTTCCACGTAATTAATATTGCCAATAATTAAGAAGTTCCGGGTCGAGTCCGATACCGATACCAATAGTATATTCACCTGTTACCGATTACCTTATCTGTACGTTCCGCATCTGACAGGTGCACCACCAAACGGTGTATTCAGGATTAATATGTTATATAGTATTACACGGGTCATAATCACAGGGTTGACACTACTTAATTGTCAAATTGTTACCTATTGTAGTATTTTAATCAGTTAGACTTTCTATGATAACAATACGAATACTAAAAATCTGGACTAAAATAAGGCGTATAGGTACAGTTTTCAATTTGTTAGCGGGCATGACGTAAAACAGCGAATCAAAGAATTCAACTTTATTTATGACTAATATAGGACAATGCTGTTGATTAAAAAGTACTCCATTCCAGGACCTTTTGTTTTCCAAATAATTAATATTATCAATAATTGATAAGTTCCAGTTCGACGGGTTCAAACAGAAAGATTTGAAAGCGGAGAAAACTGTGTATCTTATAATCGGCATGACTTTATCAAATGACAATACTAATACTAAAATAAGGCTTGCGCATAGTTATATACTTTAATTCAGTCACGGACCTGTGATATCACGGGTGTGTTCTAGTATTTATAAGAATCAGACATTATATGAATTAAAACATTTCATATTCAGTAAAATATGTGTAAAATTGCAATATATGTTTGTAGGAAGATTCAATGGGGAAGATAATAACTTTTCTTTCAAAAAGTCTTTATTCAAAAGAATAATATTTTAGGTTATCTCCCCTGAAAATTTATCAATAGCATATTGTTATTTCACACATATTTTACTGAATATATGATGTTTTATTTAAAATGATATCTGATTCTTATAAATATAGAATACTTTTAGAAAGAAAAACTATATGAAAGCTTAGTTTGGACAATTTAATAGCAATTCAAAATAAACAGTTCCCCTTCAGCATGGAAATGAATATAATATAACTATACAAACTGATAAACTATTTTTGTCACAACATCATTAAAGTGGAGTTAAAGTCTTATAGGATTGTAAGTATGTTTTATTTTATCACCTTGCACTTTCATGACTTGGCTGTGGTTTTCTACAGCATTTGGTTCAAATTTCTGACCAGTTGAACAATTTGATTTTAAAAAACAAATTGCAGTTTGGTCAAAATTTTGAATGAGTTGCAATTGGTGGAGAGCAACACTAACAGTCAAGTCACTGTAACTAATTCAAATTTATTTCATTCTAATTCGAAAAATGTATTACATCCAAAAGTAAATTTTAATCCAAATTGCAATGCTCATCAAATTCACTTTACTCATTTATTTGAGACATTTCTTCCAAATGCAAACTTCCATTATATTCAATTTAGTGGTCGTCTTTCACCCCAGAAACTTATTTTCCTGTACATCTAAATTGAATTATCTACAAAATGGTGTATTACATACCTATTTCTATTATTGTAGTCATTGGTAATGGACCTTCTTAGTTTGTCAACTGTAATTATTTCATTTTCTCTTCAGAAATATTAATCTTGCTATGAATGATTGATTTATATAAAGGTCATTTTACTGACTTCTCATGAATTATTGTCTTCAGCAATATTCAATCTATTCTTGGAATGATTGCAATATACATATGTTTTTGGCTTCTTGGTCAACTGTTAAATATGATTAAGAAGGATAAGGTTCTAATTGTTGTAATGAGCTTGTAGAGATATAAGTATTTTTTAATAAAAAGATCTTTCTTTTATTTCCTTACAGTCAGATGCCAAAAATCTGTCATGTAACTTCAAGTTTTTTGATGAAGAATCTGGACTAGATCATTTCCAAATTCAGATTTACCAAAGGCATCAGAGTATTAGATCACTAATATTTCCATGTGAGCTATATTTTTATTTATGATAATGCATCACAATTTATGCATTTAACATAGTAATATTAAGTTACAGAAAATTACATCGATTCCATTTTTAATATTGAAGTTTTAAAGTTTAGATCTCTGTTTTTAAAATCTATACCAACCTTTCAAGAAGATGGTCACATTTAAATACTCCTGACTCATACTGTCTAAACTTGTATCAAATGAAAACTTATGTATTTAAAAGAATACCATTGTAATATACACTTATACCATAATTTGATGGCATGTTATTTGAAAATAAATGTGATAGTTTATATGCAAGGTTAATTTTTTAACTTATTGGATTATTAATATGAATAAAAGAAATTATGTTGAATTAACACCAAATAAAGAGCAACACAACAACACAGATTAAACAAAGACTCGTATATATATATTTTTTTTATTTTTAGCAACTCAAAATGATTGGCTGCAGCTTGACGATGAGACAATAAATGAATTCACTGATTCCAGTCTAGATTTACTACAAGGTGCCGTATACAGTATCAGGATAGGAGCTGTTAATAAAGCAGGATTTGTAGCAGCTTTTGAAACAAATGGTGTGAAAATAGACAGAACTCCTCCAATTGTAAGGAAATAAGAGTTGTTACAGTTATTATCCAGAAGGTTTTGGCCTATTACTTTACCAATAGACCATTTTCATATTACCAACTTTTGACTCCAGAATTTATTTTTTTTCAACATTCTACATTCTCTGTGGTTGAACATCCTAGTCCATGGCCAAGCAAGAGCAGCGTAAATAAGTGAATTCAAGATTTTAATCAGTACAATTATGAGTGAAATTTTACAGTTTAATGTTTCTATACATGACTAAATCATGAGAAAGCAGTAAACTTTCCCCCCAAACTGCACCCTTTGTATATTTGATTTTACTAATTGTGGTTGGTCGTTATTGACAGAGTACCGTGATGTCTTACCACAGAGTAGGTTACCTGTAAAAAAAAATATAGGACCCTGAGTCAAAAGTCGGTAGAATGAAAGTAGACTAACTCTTAAAAAGTTTTACCCAATTCCAGTATGTAAATACTTCTACCAACTGATCAACTGGTCATACATTTTAGCTAATTTGAGTGCAATGAATTAGAAGTAATACTTAATTACCAGCCAAGTCAGTTTATTATAGAAATCCTCTATCATAAAGACTGTTTATACATAATTTGTTTGTAATGTTATTTTGTTGGTCAATAGTGTATTGCTTTGTTTCTTAACTGTAAGTTATTGCATACTTATAATTTATACATTTCTTTCTATTGCAACTTATAACTTGCTAATACTATAGGGAAATATTTAACTTTATAAACAGCAAAATTTTATTCTTTCAACTATCAAATTCCTTCATATTGACATTTTGCAAGTGTTCTTCAATTATTGCCATGATTATTCATAATTGATTTAACCTATTTGAGCTGAAAATAATCAAATGAATAATGTTTATTCCAAATAAACAATGGCTTAGAGAAGTTATAAATTGGTACAGAATTGGTGAAAAAATCACTTTAAAAAGAAGGATTTTTTTTGTGGTAAATTTCTCAGCTTATAGATGATATATTTCTTCTTCTGTAGTAAACTTGAGAATTCTATAAATAGGTTAATTCACTTCATGTTAACACTTTGACTGATGATGAAGAACAAGTTGTATATGGATATGTGTATCAAGCTGATACTAATGGTATAAAGGCGGCCTGGCAAGCTTCAGATCATCAGTCAGGAATTGTCAGTTTCAAAATAGCCGTTGGATCAACATCAGGTAATTTAACTATTTTGTATTTTGTGTTCCAATGACTAGTCTTTCTTGGCTTTTTTTAGATGATGTATGCATGGAAAAAGTTTTCTATTATAGCAAAATATAAAAATTAAGGAGATAAGTCATAAAAATTTCTAAAACACTGAGTATGGCTTGCTCTGTCTACTTATATTGATAATCCTTTTTCAAGACACTTTTCTCAAAAAGACTCAATCCACTCAAATATTTCATCTTAGCTCACCTGGCCTGAAATGCCAAGTGAGCTTTTCTCATCAATAGGTGTCCATTGTCAGTTGTCATTGTCATCTGCTGAGTTTTATAAAAAAATCTTCTAAAAAATTACTGGTCTAAATTTAACCAAACTTGGCCAGGATCATCATTGGGGTATTAAGTATTAAAAATGTGTCCATCGACCTGAGGCCCGCCAACCAAGATGGCTGCAAAAATAAAACATACAGGTAAATGTAGATTTTGGCTTATATCTCTAAAATATCTCTTAATTTATGTTATCTTTAAACTTTAAACTTTCTCCTCTAAAACTACTGACAATAATTCAACAAAATTTGGTTACAATTATCAGTGGGGTATCTTAAGTTTTAAAATGTGTCTGATGACACCGCCTGCCAACCTGCATGGCTGACATAGCCAAAAATAAACATGGGTAAATGCGGTCAGTCCGTCCGTTCCATGAATATTTTTCTCACATTATTCTCAGGAACTACAATGCAAGGATTTCTGAAATTTGGTTTCAGGGTTTATATAAGTCAGCTATACCATGTGATGCGAAATCAGATTCATCACTTGACAACTTCCTGTTTACCGAACACTTGTATCATTTTACACATGATGGTCAAGTTGAAAATTTTTCGTCAAATTTTTATCAGCAACTACAATACAATTATTTCTGAAATTTGGTTTCAGGGTTAATATATGTCGGCTTTACCCTGTGATGTATTTTCAGATTCATCACTTGGCAACTTCCTGTTTACCAAACACATGTATCATTTTACACATGACTCAACTCATCACTCAACATCTTCCTGTTTGCTGAACACTTACATAATTTTACACTATTAATATTATCCACTTGTGGCGGGGATATTATCAGTGAGCAGTAGCTTGCAGTTACAATTGTTAGGTACAGCTTTAGTGTAAGTTTATTAATAATCAATGCATATGATTTTATTTATAAGGTGGGAGTGAGGTGAAGTCATGGACAGATATAGGATTAAAGAAAGATACATATGTAGATGGATTGTCACTAAATGTCAGTGATATTGAAACCAAGACCCCAGTGTATTATGTCAGTTTAGTGGCAATCAATGGTGCAGGCCTAGAAAGTTCACCAGTGGTGTCTACACCTATAGTTGTGGTCCAATCAGATAAACCAGGTATTCAATGAGGATGAAAAGTTAATTTATAGTTGATATTTTTTTGTAAATCTTATTTAGTTGAAATGATAGTTAATGTTTCTGGCAGCAAAAAAGAAAAGGAAAAGTATTATTTTCTGAACATTTTACATCTATTAAGGGAAATGCTATCAGTGTTGATCAAATGTTTTTAAAAAGAGTTATATGCCCTTAGAATATTAATTATATTCGAAATTGCATAGCATTATATTTATTAATAGTCTAAAAACATGTTGTTTCATTAGTGAATGCATGCTTGCTTTTTTTCCCTCAATAAAATGTTGGGAGGTGTGGGGGCATATTAATTTACCCCTGTCCGTTTGTTTACCTCATGTATATGGCAGAGCAGAAAAAAGGGGGGGGGGGGGCATTGTCCATATATTCATACACTGAAGGATTATCAACGTTTTACTCTAATTGCTTTGCATCATGATTTTTATATGATATTCACTCCATCTTGAAATAATTATATAACAGATATTTGTCTTTGTTGGCTGTCTTACTATTTAGGAAAGATTCTATTGGCTAGAATATGATATAGAAATGGGAACACGTATATATCAGATAGGAGAGGATAAAAAAAAAATATTACAGTTTAGGTATTCAAGATCATAATTATAAATACCCTGATGAATGAAAAATTAGGGCACTGCCAAATGGCGAGTCCCCCTATAGTGATCAGTCTGTCCGTCCGTCTGTAACAAATTGTGTCTGCTCCATATCTAGAGAACCCTTATAATTTCAATCTTAATACTTGACATGTCTATTAGCCAACACCAGGGATGTGTCATAATGTATGTACAACTTCCTAGGTCAAATGTCCAGGTCAAAAATGTTGGTTTCAGTTATACTAATTAAAGATACAAATGTTTAAACCCCATGTTATTCACAGCAGGGTCAACAGAGATGGTTCCCATCTCAATGCTGTCTAGTTTTTGCTGTTACTGAGTTACTTTGTTATGATATAGTGTCATGATGTATAGCTATTAGTTGCATTGGTTTAATTGGATATTTATGGAACTTGAAATTATTAACTAAAAATTTTCCTGAAGTCCTGCAGTGGACTGCCAAGTTTATAACCTTCAGTTCTTCCTTAAAAACATCCTTGCTTCATGTTGACATTTTTCATGATGTTGCGAAGCACTCAGTACCTATTTTAATAGAAAGGTTGAATCATTTGAAATTGGGTGTAAAATGTCTATGTAGGAAAAAATATGTGCCATATAACCTTTGCTTTGTTTGAAGGTATAGTTATTGGTGGTACAGATGGAATAAGACTATGAACCAGTATCTGACATTTGTGTCGACATTGATTACCAGTCTGATATGTTTACATGATTTGAGCTTTACTTTGTTTTGTAGGTATAGTTATTGATGGTACGGACGGCACAGACCATGATCCTGTATCTGACATTGGTGTTGACATTGATTACCAGTCTGACATTTCTACCCTCAGTGTTCAGTACACAGGCTTCGAGAGCTACCTACATGGTGTCATGGACTATGAATGGGCTGTAGGGACAACCCCAGGTGGACAAGATATTACCACGTTTTCATCTGACGGAATTTTACATGTAGAAGAGGAAACTATTGCTGGAGATGGTAGGATTTAATTTCCTATAAATTCTATCTATTGAAATAAGATTAACAACAAACTCCATGATATCATGAAATAAATTTTGAAGAACACCATTTTTACGAGTTGCTCAGGTAGATACTGTGGATTTATTTATTTTTTGAGATGTTTGATATTTCAGTTTTGACAATGAAATGTTTGTGGGTGAACTCAAGTGTCCCAGAAGGATAAGCAGTTCCTGCTTCTTGCAAGACACTTGCCATGTTGTTAATTGTTAGTCATGTCCTGTGAAGGAGGAAAGGCATCTATTGTCAATTCAATTGGGATCTTTCAAAACAGTTGAAATAATTATTAAGGATGTACTTAGGTGAGGTCATACATGTCAAGTGACATGATATTCGCGTGTAATACACGCTTTTTCAACGGTTTACACGCGAGGATTTTGTCACACGGCGTGTACACGCTTTTCACCACTTTACACGCAATTACACGCTTTTTCGTTCTTTTCATTTTTTGGTCGTTAGTGGTATCGCTATTCTCGGGTTTTTTCCTCATTCGTCGATAAATACCGAAAACTTCGAAGTAATTGTTTGGCTGCCGTATTGTTTATTTTTCTATATGGACAAACAGTAAAAGGTAAGTAGTTTGTGATTAGTTTTAATGATTTTGTGACTTTCTTTCAAATTCACTTTATAGGGGAAATGTGCACAGAAAGAGGTCACTTTCAGGGCCTGTACCGTCGTCTAAAGTGCCGATTGTTAATAAGCCAAAACGATGTGTACGGCAAGATTCAAGATTTATGAATTATATTTTGGAGTTCGAGTTTAAATGATCGAGTGACAAGTAACGCATAATTTGTGCATTCTATGTTGCAATGATAAAAAAAACCAATACATGTGAGAGGAGAAATACAATGTAACTATTTGAAAAAGCATTTAACATGTTTATCTAATGGAAATCAAATTTATAAAACATTTTTCTTTTTCAATTTCAGTTTTAAATCTAGCCAACACGGCAACAGATTTCTACAGGCCATGGGGATAAAAAAATATCACAGAACTGTTGGATCAGCTCTCATAGTACCAGCTTTCTTCTGATGAACTACCCAGTTTTAACCAGGCAGTAGCAATGGAGCAATGGCAGAGATAATAGATGACATTTTACATTGCAAAAAAAACCCAACATTATGACATTCTTTCAAATCTTGATGAAGCTAATTCAGTCAAATATCAATTCCTACTGTGGGAGAGCCTTTTCAATTATAAAGAAATTGACACTGAATTCTGATCAGAACTTGACTATGTTACATTTGTATTGTGTGCTGTTATCAAATAAATGTAACTAAACTTGAAACTGGCAGTTGTTTTGAATATGTGCCTAGTGGTGGTGCTTTAAAAGCAACATACATTGTAACAGTCCACTGTTTAATACAATAAAAGTTCAGTAGAATATATATTGTTTTTTTATATTCACAAATTTGTATGAAATTATGAACATTACCACATTCATATTAACAAGTCCGCATCGACGTCACGCGTTTTTACACGCTTTTTGGCATGTCATGTCATGTCATGACATGATTTCCCATTGTCAGAGGTTGACATGTATGGGTGAGGTTTGGTGAAAATTAATGAATTAAGAAGTTAAAATTGATACTATAAGCTGGTAGAGCATCAATTAAGGATAAACATGAGCTAAAATATGGCGGGAAAAGGCTGAATCAGACTTTTACCTTATATTTGCATTGGTATTATTGGGTCTCAAAACAAAAGGAAGAAAATTAAGAATCTTCTAAAATTTTGGTAAATGACCTTTCATGAGCTATTTAGTCTTATGAGAAAAAATAAATGGGTGTTATGGGGCAAAATATTTTACATTGTATTGTATGGAAAAACACCAAGGAGTCCGAACATTTGACACAAATTCCAGAACCTCACCTAAGTACATCCTTAAGTTCAAGATATGATATCCTCAGAAACTAACAGTAAGGGAACAACCATTTGACTCCAAGGGGGGGTTATGGCTCTTTTCTAGAAATATATTCTGATCCAAAATTTGATGAAAAAAATATTTTGGTCAGGCAGATGACCAAAAAAAATGTATTCTGAATCCAGATTTTCCTCATACCTTAAAGTGTTAAATATTAAAAAATACAATTTGATTGAAAGGGTTGTAAAACTAAATAAGAATGATCACGCTTAACATATGCATGAAAAAGGAATTCTGACTCAGACATAAAACCATTACCTCCCCTTGAAATTAAATGGTTGCTCCAAAATACTATAAGTCATAAATAGGCTGCAATTAAAAGTGGGCATAACATGTATTGGTGAACACTTCAGCAGTTGATAAAGTAAAAAAATGTCTAATCACAAGTGGTAAATCAAGTTTCATACTATCTTCTTTTGTTTGATATTGTGACTTTATTGTCAGAACCTATGATTTAATGTTTACAAATAAAATTTTAATCACTCGCCTTTAATGTTAAAGCTTGAACTCAAATATTTATGAATTAAATCTTTTTTTTATCAAAACTTTCAAATTGTTTTCTTGTCCCAATTATTTTTTAGAGTGGAAATCCGTACAACAAGAAATTTAATTGGTGTGACTAATAGTACTAGTAGAATCTTCCCTGATTTTACTGAAAAAAGTATTTTCAAGTAAAAAAATATTTCCCATTCGCATTTATTAACATTATTAATGCTTCAATGAGTTGATGCTGATGTGACATTAAGCAATTAAGCCATTATCAATCAATCAACCCTTCGAATTTATAATCATTTTTTGGATTGAGCTTATAGGTGTGATATTTAAACCATTTTATTGTAAATTTATAGGTATTTCAAGCTCTGGATATGCACAAGTGAATGTTCCAATCAAACCTGGAAAGACATATTATTCTACCATCAGAGGTATCACCAATGCTGGAAATATTATTGAGTCTGTATCAGATGGAATTACAGTAGATGTACTACCACCAAACATTATTTTAGATAGGTAAATATGATAGCCTTACACCAGAAACTCTTAAAAATATTAATATTTACATTTATTAGATTCATAAAGTAGGTGAGATTCAAAGTATCAGTGCAATTGTCATGGTACTCTGTGGAATTAAAAATGTGGGAATAAAATTTATGATCTAGGAAGAAATAAAAAAAAATATAGTCTCAGCCATTCTCTTGTTTTACCTTCAATTTAGGTTGGCTGATAAAAATGCAGTTGATGGTGACATAGGGCCAAGTTCTTCAATGTATAAAAGTACAGCTGATTCCCTGTCTGCCGTATGGCACTACAATGACACAGACAGTGAAATAATAAGGGCCTGGTATTCTGTTGGGACATATCCATACGCTGAGGACATATCACCTAGAACTGAAGTGAATATATCCTCTACACAAAGTAGTAACTTTGAAGTTGGCTCTGTTAAACCTGATATTTCAGGTAAGAAGTTATCTAGCCACAATTATCAAACTCAAAAGACTACTTTTTTCAAACTTTACAGAGATAATGATATATATTCCATGTTTAATACTTATGGGATGATACATCGTAACATTGATACTGTATCCATTCAATTAAATCCAATATGGAAAATCACATAACATAACTTACTGGTACATCAATATTCATTGAAAAATGTTACAAGTATTATGATGCCACATACTAAGTTCCCATTTTTGTCAGAATGAAATTTTGAACAAGTAATTAAATCAGTGTTATTATTGTTATCATTTTTAATTGTAGGCAAACCTAATATAATCAGTATCTGGGCAGAAGACAAAACTGGTATGATAGGTAGAACTACGTTTGGTTCAGTTATCATTGATACCAGTAAACCAGGAACAGGATATGTAACTTGTCCAGAATACATTGGTGTAAGTTTCTTGAAATTCTTAAAAAATTATAATAAGCAGACAAGAAAACGTTTTACTATGCCCCATTTATGGGCATTATGTTTTCTAGTCTGTGCAGTCATTCGTTCATCCATTTGTTCATTTATCTGTCTGTCCTGCTTCTGGTTTAAGTTTTTGGTAGAGGTAGTTTTTGATAAAGTTGAAGTACAAGCAACTTGAAACTTAGTACACATGTTCCCTATGATATGATCTTTCTAAATTTAATGCCAAATTCTACCCCATTTTCACAGTCCACTGAACATAGAAAATGATAGTGCGAATGGGGCATCCTTGTACTAGGGACACATTCTTGTTTTTATATATTTTAATAATTGCCGTTAGTATTAAAGACCAGGTAATGTATATATTAAGAATCATTTTACTAATGGAATGCCAATTAGTTATCAATCCAATCAATGAAAATCTTGTGTGCCGCACAGAAAGTTTCTTTTAGTGTGAAGTTTACAGAAGTTTATTTTATGACTTTTATGAATTGCCTTAAACAATTATATTTGATTATTACCACTTGCTAGTAAAGTATAGAATAAATCATTCTTCGCTATAATTTTTCAGAAATATAATCTGGTCAGCTGCAGCACATGTTTTCAAAAATGATTCTTCTCTTGAAATAAAGGTATGAATAAAAGGAAATGTGAGGTGCATGTCAAGGAGACAGCAACCTATAAACAAAACAAATGATCTTTCACAAGTGTCAATATCATGTATCAAGTGCTGAACCAATCCCATTCTAAACAAGCTTTTCTCACAATTTGCAGGTTGAGAGCCCAATATTATGTTCCTGGTCAGGATTTCTGGATGAAGAGAGTCCAATACAGAAATTCATTATCACTCTTGGATCAGAACAAGGATTTTCAGATATTTTTGAAACAACTGTCAGTGGATTTACATCTTCATATATCATAAAGGGTACGTTTATTAGAGCTGTTGACCAAAAGTTTGGTTTACATGCTTGCAAGTTTTGTTAATATGTTTCCTCAAGCTTTGTAATGATGTTAAATGCCTGAAGACAATGGTACCTAGTTAAAAAAATGTGTCAGGTGACCCAGCCAACCAACCAAGATGGACACCATGGCCGAAAATAGAACATAGGGGTGAAATGTAGATTTCGGCTTATATCTTTGAAACCAAAGCATTTAGAGCAAATCTGACATGGGGCATGATTGTTTATCAGATATTAAATACATACCTTTTTTCGCCATATTTTTAGGAACCAATTATCAATTAGACCATGGCAGATCATGCTTTGCTACAGTCACAGCAGTGAATTCAGTTGACATGGAAACATCTGCATTCTCAGGATCTATCTCCATTGATGCAACACCACCCAAACATGGGAAAGTGGTGGACCTGCATACAGTCTACAGAATCAATCTCAATGACACTCACCAAACTGCAGCAATGAATGCTAAAATCTGCACTACAGATCTAGGTTTGAAATCTCTTTGTCTTTTTGTTTTTATTTATATTAAGATGACCTTTTATTTTCCTAAGGAATTGCTGAAATGATAATGTATTTTAAGTAGATAGAATGTTAAATTCTAAATTAGCATTTGCACCTTAAAAATATTAAAAGTGAAACTAAGTGTAGAAAAAAAGAGGAGTCACACATAAAAAGTAATGATGATAGAAAATGGTGAACATTTTTTTTACTCATTATACAGCAATTGTGTTTTCGTTTTTATTAAAGATGTAAATATATCCTTTCTTGCAATATTATTTTGTCTTTCTGTAGAATGTGATGCATTAGATGCTATATGTTCCGAGTCCCTCACTTCTGTGTCAGCCACATGGCAGCTGTTTATTGATGAAGAATCAGGAATTGTGGGGTTTGTATTTTACTTGATATAGATGTAGTAGCTGGAAAACATCTAGAATATTAAATGAGAAGGCCTCATTTTGTGTGTCACTTCTCTTCCTTCCACAATAAATAATCATCACGCCGCCATGACCTTTAGGTACCATGCATAATCGCATTTATCATCCTCACATATAGTTATTGTAGTTTTGAGAGGAAAATGAAATTAGAGGCATCTGGATATTGTTTCTGTCATCAAACTGTTTAAAATTGCACATAATTTATTTAATTAATTGGATACGATTATTTTAGCGTTTTTCTGTATTATAACTATGATCATAAATACTATAAATAAATTAGGTGTATTTGCCATTTACTATCAATTCCAATAGTTTAATATCCACTGCGGTCACAGATATATTATATATAGAAAGCCCTTTATACTACTGTGAAAGGACTTTAATTCGTGGGTATCAATTTTCGGGGTTTGTGCAAAAGTTACATGTTCGTGGGTTTTTAAATTCGTGGATTTTAGTTTATAAAAAAAAAATAGTGTGAAGAATTGAAGCCATAAGAAACAGATTACAAATTGTCTTGATTGAAGGAAATTTCAAAGTAAACATTTTTAAAAGTTGTGTAAATCGTTGTTATGACACTCATTAACCTGAAATCAAGTGATCAACAGATTAAAGACCATGAAAGGTGTTAATTAGTCAATAAACATGTCACTTCCAGAAAAAAGTAACATAAACAAATGATATAAATGTACCTTGCATTGTAAAATTAATTCTTATCAAAAGCAAACCCAGCATGAAATTATTATTACCGTAGGAGAATTATGAGGATATAAAATGAACACTTTATCACAGCAGATCATGACTTTCATGATCAAAATTTTTTTTTATGAGAATTGAAAGATCAAAAGTTGTACAGCTTAGGTTTTTAAAGATTAAATGGGTATAGTCTAACCTGCAGTTGTAGTTCATAGTACATTTGCCCTGAGACTAGTGTTATAGTAGTCTCATATTTGCCGATATTCAATGTATTCTCTAGATCATATTGATAGTCAAAACCTACATGGGGATCTTTGCATTGCATGTCTTGAGTTGGACAATTGTTTTATTTCGTTGGACACTTTAATTTGTGGAAAACCACAAAAATTGGTTCCCCACGAATAAAAGTACTTTCACAGTATATCAGTGGCCATTTATAATATTTATAGTATATGTATGTTCATAGTATACTGAAAAATATAAAACAAAAAAAGGTCTTTGGAAAAAAGGGGAAGCTAAAAAATGTCCTGTTCCAAAGTACCTATGACTTTTGACACCTATCCTAATTTTCTCCTGTCATAAATCTTTTACAAAAAATTATGCTACAACAATTTACATACTTTCCATAACGCATTAAACTCCGATGTGTTCTAGTGAGATTCAATCTGAAACTTTTTATAGAATTACCTGAAACCGTCTGTTTCTGTATAAAGATATTACATGAACTTCCTATTTTTCATTGAACAGGTACCAGATAGCAGTAGGTACTACACCAGGTGGAGGACAGATCAAAGCTTTCTTTGATGTTCCACAAGATGCTAGATATTACACAGTGTCTGGTCTTAGTCTAAAGGGATATAGAAAGGTGAATTTATTTTTTATGAACTACTGATGTTATGGTTGTGTTTGTCTTTAAATCTGTAATGGCTGGTAATACATTATTATTAATTACACTCGTGCCATGGTATCCTTTTTTATCCCCCATTTATAGGCAGTATGTTTTCTGGACTGTGTGCCTATTAGTTTTTTAGGTAATATTAATCTATCAGTATTTGCTTTATGAGCTTGATCGTAAATCAAACTGAGATGTAGACAATTTATTAAGTCACTGAAACATCCGTTACTGGGTTGACTCAGCATTGAATTGAATGCAATTTTCAAAAAATCCTCTAGAAAACAGTGCATATGTCTATATTTCTTTTTAGTTGAAACAGATAGGTCTAGGTAAAACTTCATATTGTTAAAAGTTGTTTGACTGACAGTTGATATGTTAAAATATTATCTCATAGTCATATACAAACTGTTTAAAAAATCCTATAATATCACTCCTTTTTTCAACAATTGGTGTTGTCAAAAAAAAGTATGGAAAAATACAGTTCCTTGCATTTTCTACTTTATTTACATTCCAAATGATGAACTTTTTTAAGAATTAAGATATCCTAATATATTTATCCTGATTCCTCAAAGAACATTATTTATAATTTGCCTTTTAGGAATCAAAAGGAAGGGGTAATTTCATTGTTCGTACACCAAAATTATAATAACATTATGTCATTGGTTGAATTTCAATTGTTTAAAATGTTTTAACCAATCACAACGGTTTGGTGTATGTTCTGAAAAATATTACCCAGAATGCATTAGATTCTGAAACAGCTAACTCACTCAGTCATGAGCTATAGTATATGTTTGATGCGTTTTTCTGTTATTATTGTTTTCATATAAAAGATTATTGCAGTAATTGTTTGTATTGTAGGTCTATGTCTCTATCAGAGGAACAAATGGAGCTGGATTATCTAGTGTAGCCACTTCCAATGGAGTATATCTCTCTTACTTAAGTCAGGGTCTACAACCACTTTCACATATTGCAATTAATGATGTACTAGACGACACTGGTATTGATGTGTAAGAATTTTTTGAAAAACCTTTTTAAAATTGTGCTATTTAACCAAAGGTAACAACTGAATGAGGTCAAAAAACGCCTTTTTATGTGAGTGCTCTTGAGCACAGTCCAATTAAAGGTTATTTCAAAAATAATGTCATGAGCATAGAAATAGGTTTTTATACTTTTTTACTTCACTTGCATGTTGAAAAAGAAAACATAGGGTAACATGCAGCTATTGTTTTAAAACTGAAACTTGTTGTGGATAGAGAAAATCTGAGGAAGCAAAACAGTTCAAAATGTCTTAAGATTATTATAAGTAACATTTTTACCCGATGATATTGGGATATAGGTATTTAGTCAAATCTTAACAGGAAGTTGTGGTAGTATTAAAATGCCGATACAGATAAAAAAAAAAAAACAATGATCAGGCTTTAATTGAATCTTTTCTGTATTTTTCTTTATCAAAAGAGAACAATTTTAAAAGAAAAATGCTTCACTTGAAAATACAATCAATTTTGTTTTATATTTTTTGTAAAGAGATTTCCAGAACAGTCTAGACACACTTCAAGCATCATGGGTTCTGTCAGGTGATCCCTGTCCATCAGTGAGAAATGAATGGCAGGTACAGAAATTGGATGGAGAAGTTGTTTCAGAATGGTTGGACATGGCTGGTAAATGAATTTATTTATAACCATAGTTAATGTATTTCAAAACTCATTTTTATACGGCCGTCATTATTTTGACGGGACATATTATGGTATACAAATGTCCGGCGTCTGCCTATATATCCGTCTGTCCGTCGTAAACATGTCGCACCGTAACTTGAGGACTACATATCCAAATTTCATGAAAAATAAGATTAAAACTTTTTGAGTTACAGGACTTTTTAACTAAAACTGGGTGGGTTTTTTTTTCAAATGTTGTGCCTAATCTCAAAAACAATTTATGATTATTACTTAAAACTTTACACACTTTTTAGTTATATTAATCTTAAGATCAGTATACTTTTTGGTGATGATTCAAAATTTTTATTTATTACGTATTTTGTAAAAAAAAGGGGGAGGATTTTTTTACATGTCGCGCCGTATCTCAAAAACCATTTATGATTATTGCTTAAAACTTAATACACTTCTAAGTTAATATATTAATATTAAGATCTGTATTCTTTTTGGTTTGATTCAAAATTTTATTTAAGAGATATTGAGTTTGGTTTTTATACGACCGCAAAAATTTTAATTTTTCGTCGTATATTGCTATTACGTTGGCGTCGTCGTCCTGCGTTGTCTTGCGTCGTCGTCGTCATCCAAATACTTTTAGTTTTCGCACTCTAGCTTTAGTAAAAGTGAATAGAAATCTATGAAATTTTAACACAAGGTTTATAACCTCAAAAGGAAGGTTGGGATTGTTTTTGGGAGTTTTGGTCCCAAAATTTTAGGAATTAGGGGCCAAAAAGGGCCCAAATAAGCATTTTCTTGGTTTTCACACTATAACTTTAGCTTAAGTAAATAGAAATCAATGGAATTTTGACACAAGGTTTATGACCACAAATGGAAGGTTGGTATTGGTTTTGGGAGTTTTAGTTCAAACAGTTTAGGAATTAGGGGCCAAAAAAGGGCCTAAATAAGCATTATTCTTGGTTTTCGCACAATAACTTTAGTATAAGTAAATAGAAATCAATGAAATTTAAACACAAGGTTTATGACCACAAAAGGAAGGTTGGGATTGATTTTGGGAGTTGAGGTCTGAACAGTTTAGGAATTTGGGGCCAAAAAGGGGCCCAAGTAAGCATTATTCTTGGTTTTTCGCACCATAACTTTAGTATAAGTAAATAGAAATCTTTGAAATTTAAACACAAGGTTTATGACCATAAAAGGAAGATTGGGTTTGATTTTGGGAGTTTTAGTCCCAACAGGTTTTTAGGAATAAGGGGCCCAAAGGGTCCAAAATTGAACTTTGTTTGATTTCATCAAAAATTGAATAATTGGGGTTCTTTGATATGCCGGATCTAACTGTGTATGTAGATTCTTAATTTTTGGTCCCGTTTTCCAATTGGTCTACATTAAGGTCCAAAGGGTCCAAAATTAAACTTAGTTTGATTTTAACAAAAATTGAATCCTTGGGGTTCTTTGATATGCTGAATCTAAAAATGTACTTAGATTTTTGATTATTGGCCCAGTTTTCAAGTTGGTCCAAATCGGGGTCCAAAATTAAACTTTGTTTGATTTCATCAAAAATTGAATAATTGGGGTTCTTTGATATGCCAAATCTAACTGTGTATGTAGATTCTTAATTTTTAGTCCCGTTTTCAAATTGGTCTACATTAAATACCAAAGGGTCCAAAATTAAACTAAGTTTGATTTTAATAAAAATTGAATTCTTTGGCTTTTTTGATATGCTGAATTTAATCATGTACCTAAATTTTTGATTATGGGCCCAGTTTTCAAGTTGGTTCAAATCAGGATCCAAAATTATTATATTAAGTATTGTGCAATAGCAAGAAATTTTCAATTGCACAGTATTCAGCAATAGCCAGAAATCTTCAATTGCACAGTATTGTGCAATAGCAAAAAATGTTCAATTGCACAGTATTGTGCAATAGCAAGAAATCTTCAATTGCACAGTATTGTGCAATAGCAAGAAATCTTCAATTGCACAGTATTGTGCAATAGCAAATATTTTCAATTGCACAGTATTGCGCAACAGCAAGAAATATCTAATTGCACAATATTGTGCAATAGCAAGAAATTTTCAATTGATTGGAGTTATCTTTCTTTGTCCAGAATAGTAGTTGAATCAACTTAAATCATTGTTTTATACAATGCCCAATGTATATTCACTTTTACTACCAACTGATAAATAAAAGCACTCTTTACCATTCAGTGATAACAAGCACTTTTTGTTACATTTTAATATTTTATGATGTATTTAAATGAGTAGTTATTGTTGCAAACTCCATTAGAAATTTGAATTGAGATCAGTTTTGAAAAAAGGGAAAGGGGGATGTGAAAAAAAAATGGTGGGGGGGGGGGGGGGGGTTAATTTTTCTCATTTCAGATTTCATAAATAAAAAGAAAATTTCTTCAAACATTTTTTTGAGAGGATTAATATTCAACAGCATAGTGATTGCTCAAAGACAAAAAAATTATTTTAAGTTCATTAGACCACATTCATTCTGTGTCCAAAACCTATGCTGTGTCAACTTTTTAATCACAATCCAAATTTAGAGCTGAATCCAGCTTGAATGTTGTGTCCATACTTGCCCCAACCGTTCAGGGTTCAACCTATGCGGTCGTATAAAGCTGCGCCCTACGGAGCATCTGGTTTTTTAAAGGGGGGTTCACATGTCACGGCATATCTCAAAAACAATTTTGGTTATTGCTTAAAACTGTACACACTTCTTAGTTATATTAATCTAAAAATCCATATACTTTTTGGTGTTGATTCAAAGTTTTATTTTAGATTTATTGAGTATTTTGTTAAAAAAGGTGGGTTTTCACATATCACACTGTATCTCAGAAACTATTTATGATTATTGCATAAAACTTACACACAAGACGATGGGGGTATCATGCGCTCATGGTGCAGCTGTTTATTCTAGTTATAATATGGATTTGAAACTGAAAAGTTATTGTATTTCAGCATTCACCTGACCCAATGTATCATGCATTTGAGCTTTCTTGGCACTTAACATACACCATCCATTATTGTCTTAACTTTTACTAAAATCTTTTTCCCTGAAACTACTTGGCCAATTGGAACCCAATTACTAATTACTTTTTCCATACATTTACATGTTATGATTTGTTTGCACTCAACTTTGAATGAATGAATGATAATTACATTTTGTCAGTTTTTTTTTTATAATCTTAAATCAGGAGAAAATCATATATTTGTGTATGCATGGTTATATAAAAATATATTTAAAGTGTATCTTAAAAATGCAGAAGATTTGAATCATGAAACACATCTCAAATTTAAGCATATTTGATATGGGTTTGTTATAAAAAAAAATGTAGTGTTTAAAAATGCTGTATGAATTATCTTACATAAGAGAACGGTCTTTCGATACAAGATCTATGAAAAGAGAAATTACATGTTAAAGTAAAAAGACAGAGATAAATTTTTAGAGCTGAATTGTTATTTTTTTGTATTGTATAATCTTTCAGTTGCAGAAAAAGCAATTTTAGATGGACTTTATCTTAGAAGTGGAGAATTATATTATTCTTTGTTACGAGTGACAAATGCATTGAACTATACCTACATCATAAGATCCAATGGAGTTACTGTCAAAGATGATCCTTTGCTTCCAGGCAGTGTGTTCGATGGATATATTCCCAGGTTTGATTTGAATGTTCAACCCTCACGTCGTAAAATATCAGCTAATTGGGATGGTTTTGGTTTACCAGCTTCTGCTTTATCTCAGGCAGCTGTTGAAGGTATGTTGTTTTCAGTATCAAAATAAGAGCGAGAGAACAGAACAAATCTCGCTATTTCTCAATATTTATGATACAAATGTCCTTCCATCCATTTTTATATCCCCGCTTTGAAAAAAGGGGGTCAGTCTGTCAGTCCCATGAATATTTTCATCACATTTTTCTTAGGAACTACTTGACAAGGATTTCTGAAATTTGGTTTCAGGGTTTATATAAGTCTGCTATACCGTGTGATGCATTTTCAGATTCATCACTCAACAACTTCCTGTTTACCAAACACTTGTAGGATTTTACATATGATAGCCAGTTGAAAATTTTCGTCAAATTTTTCTCAGGAACTACAATACAAGGATTTCTGAAATTTGGTTTCAGGGTTTATATAAGTCTGCTATACCGTGTGATGCGTTTTCAGAATCATCACTCAACAACTTCCTTACTGAACACTTGTATAATTTTACACATGATAGCCAAGTTGAAAATTTGTCACATTTTTCTCAGGAACTACAATACAAGGATTTCTGAAATTTGGTTTCAGGGTTTATATAAGTCTGCTATACCGTGTGATGGGTTTTCAGAATCATCACTCAACAATTTCATTTTTACCAAACATGTGCATATTTTTACACGTCTATTAAAATTATCCACTTGCGGCGGGGGTATCATCAGTGAGCAGTAGCTTGCAGTTTCACTTGTTTTTTCTTATTCTCTTCTTAGTTATGCCTTTTTTCGTAAAACCTTTCAGCTAACGTTGTAGAATATAGTTTAGAACATTTATTACCTGAGAACTAATATAACCTAGCTTTTAACTTAAATGAAGTAGGAATTTCAAAAGTAGATAATCAGATAAATTGTTTAAGTCTACCTTCTCATTAAAGGCAACCAGGGGTATCAAGCTAAAGATTCAAATACAGCAGACCAAACCATTGCTCAAGAAATAATGTATTATGAAGTAGCGGTTGGAACAGATAGAAGATTTCAGAAAACCAGAGATAATATTGTACCATTTACAAATGTTGGTTTAAACAAATCTGTAACGTTTTATGATCTTAACCTAGCATCAGGAACAGCAATGTATTACTTCACTGTGAAAGCCTACAGTATATCATATTCTATTGCCACGGTTACATCTAATGGTTTCCATGTTGGATATGATGGTGGTGTTGAGGGTAATTTTAGCTTTCTATTTTTTATTGCTTTGCAGAATGTTGTAATTATATGAACAGAACTCCGGCAAAAGTTTTATTAGATAAGATAAGATAACTTTAATAGCAATAAAGCATTGACAATAAATGGTTATGGCAACAAATTAAAGACAAAGTACAATAACATATATACAATGAAGGAGTGACAGTGGATATTTATGAGAGAAATATATAAAAATAAAAGAGAAGCATATACATTATTACAGAAATCAAGTACCTTTTAATAATGAGTTTAGATGAAAAAAAAAAAACAACATCAGACAGAGTTTTTTATGTACAATTTGAACACATTTTATATGATTCTGGTATCACAAGTTTATACTTCTCAACTTTTCATATTCAGTGAACATGATTACATGGGTTTTTAATTTAATTCAGTTTATACAATTATGGCCTTTATCGAAGAGTATGAATCTATCTAAACAAGAGACAGTTCCTTGGCTTCAATCTCATCAAAGCGAAATAACTCCTGAACAAAAAAAACATTGATTTTGATCATTTTTACATTATAGTTTTTTGCCACACTAATAAAGAGCCCATGAAATTAATTTACCACAATTTGTGTATATATGAACAATTCCTAACATGTAAACAGTGTTTTGGTACTTGCATGCACTTCTTATTTCCCACTTGTCAATTTTTGGCAAAATATGCAATATTTGTCTTTTTCTGAAGAATAATTGGAATCTTGCTATCAGTTGACTGTAAAATCTCAATAAATACTCATTATATTTTGAAAATAATTCACATTTAACTTGCACATACTAATGTTTGAACTAAAATCACCTTGATTAGTATATCTCTTTTCCAACAGCAGCTATTTTACCTACAATCAACTGATTATTTTTAAATTATTTTTCCTGTACATGATACATTTGCTAAAAATAATTGAGCTTTATGAAATTGTCAATTGAGTGAGATGTGTGAATAGAATAAGTTTGACAAGTTGTATTTTTCTGTTGTCATAGGTGGATCTATCATTATGGGAGACTTTGTTAACAATGATACCTACATAGACATACAGTTTGAAGGTTTTACATCGAAGCTAGAAATAATGATGTATTATGTGGGACTATCAAACAACACAGAAGCAGAGGGAACAGATTGTAAACTACATGTAAGACATGTTTATATTGAAGTTGGGGAGGGCTACTGTATTAAATTTCATTAAAGTTGAAAATGACCTTTTCTGATTTTCAAATAATTCAAAGGTATTTATTTTCTGAATTCTTGAAAAAACAAGAAAACAAGCAGTATGGGTTAAAACTAAAACTAAGAAAAACAAATATAACAGGCAGGAGCCAGCACTACATGACAAAAAACTTAAAATCAGTTTCAATTGGCTAAAAAAATCGGGAAGAGGCAAAAAAACAACTATCTTAAAAACAATAGACACTGAAAGCACTTTATATTTTATTTCCAAACATTTATGAAATGTCAGTAATATTTTTTATGCCCCACCTACGATAGTAGAGTGGCATTATGTTTTCTGGTCTGTGGCTCCGTTCGTCCGTCCGTTCAGGTTAAAGTTTTTGGTCAAGGTAGTTTTCAATGAATCTGAAGTCCAATCAACTTGAAACTTAGTACACTTGTTGCTTATGATATGATCTTTCTAATTTTAAAGCCAAATTAGACTTTTGACCCCAATTTCACGGTCCACTGATCATAGAAAATGAAAGTGGGAGTTTCAGGTTAAAGTTTTTGTTCAAGGTAGTTTTTGATGAAGCTGCAAGTCCAATCAACTTGAAACTTAGTACACTTGTTGCTTATGATATGATCTTTCTAATTTTAAGCCAAATTAGACTTTTGACCCCAATTTGCACCGTCCACTGAACATAGAAAATGAAAGTGGGAGTTTCATGGTAAAAGTTTTTGGTCAAGGTAGTTTTTGATGAAGCTGAAGTCAAATCAACTTGAAACTTAGTAAACTTGTTGCTTATGATATGATCTTTTTAATTTTAAAGCCAAATTAGACTTTTGACCCCAATTTCACGGTCCACTGATCATAGAAAATGAAAGTGGGAGTTTCAGGTTAAAGTTTTTGTTCAAGGTAGTTTTGGATGAAGCTGCAAGTCCAATCAACTTGAAACTTAGTACACTTGTTGCTTATGATATGATCTTTCTAATTTTAAGCCAAATTAGACTTTTGACCCCAATTTGCACCGTCCACTGAACATAGAAAATGAAAGTGGGAGTTTCATGGTAAAAGTTTTTGGTCAAGGTAGTTTTTGATGAAGCTGAAGTCAAATCAACTTGAAACTTAGTAAACTTGTTGCTTATGATATGATCTTTTTAATTTTAAAGCCAAATTAGACTTTTGACCCCAATTTCACGGTCCACTAAACATAGAAAATGAAAATGGGAGTTTCAGGTTAAAGTTTTTGGTCAAGGTAGTTTTTGATAAAATTGAAGTCCAATCAACTTGAAACTTAGTACATATGTTCCCTATAGTATAATCTTTCTAATTTTAATGCCAAATTAGATTATTACCCAGTTTCACGGTCCATGGAACATGGTAAAGGATAGTGCGAGTGGGGCATCCGTATACTTTGGACACACTCTTGTTTAACATTACAAGAGGATATATTGCACCAAAGAATAAAGCCTCGTACACAGATACTAAGCCCCTAATAAGGATAAGTTTCCAACTTATGCCATTTGTCTTAATAAATAAATAATTTCTGATCAGTTGTTTTACCAGTATTTGTATTTTTGACAGATTGATGGAAAAAACAGTGATACCAATAAGAAAAATACATTTAATGTTGTGCCACTGCTAAACATAAACAAGAATACATTCTACAGACTGACATCATTTAACTTACAACTGGGAGGAACCTACTATGCTTGGGTTATAGGTAAGTTCTAGATAAAAGTCTGACATCATTAAATTACAACATTGAGGAACCTGCTATGCTTTAATTAGGTCAGATCTAGAAGAAGAAAAACATGGATAATTGTCAATGAAATGCAACATAAATATCAAAAAAAAAAAAACCTGAGTTTACTAGCACTGCTCTATGGGTTATTTCAAATTCTAATAATAATATTATTCGATATCCCTTGGAAAAAGTTTTAAATTATCTATTTGCTATTTCGTGGCGGACAATATTTATTGTCGAAGAAAGACCGATTGCACTGAGAGACCAACCATCCTTCAGCAGGAAAACTGACTATCCTTGTCAATCATGATTTAAGTCGAGTGCTGAGTGCAATCTCAGTGTTGACAGGCTATTGATACAGTACTTACTTCGACCACTTGACCATGTAGGCCCATACATTTTTTTGTTTGCAATACATATGTACTATAAATGAATATAATCAACAGCATTTGTGAGAAGCAGATTTTCCTATAATGTTGCAATACATTACAGGTATACAGTAATGACCAAGGTTTTATATATGTTGCAAAGTGAGAAATCTAGTTTAAAACATTGTACACTTAGTCAAATAAAGAAGATATTAAATCAAATCAATTATACATATACTACATCTTCGTATATCTATGTATTATTATATACTATAACCAATATAACATGTTTAATATTGTTCATTGTTTTCTTCATTACAGCTACAGATGAATCCGGAGACTGTGGAATGATTCATCACAAATTCACAGTTGATACAACATCTCCACTGTATGGTGTTATGACTTCTGGACCATTTTATAACATGGTATTATATTTCCTTATTTTACTTAAAATGCAACTTATATAACAAATACAATATTTGAACAAATACATTTTGACTTAAGCAAGCAGACAGTCATAGATTTAAGGTCAAGTCTAAAATTTACAAACATGGTATTCTAAAACTATCAGGTCTATAACTTTTGTTATTTATTTGATTAACTTATCTTACAACCAGTTTTGTTTAAATAATTTATACTACAGTTTGACATCCATTAAACTGTTATATATATATTTTAGATTTGGTTTTAGTACTAGAAAAGGGTGTAATATATGAATTAAGGTGTATTATTCTAGTCACATAATGTTTCAGCTGATATTATTTAAAGAAAAAACTAATTTAGAAATGTGTTTTTATTAGGATTTGGCGTACACTTCTGACAATTCAACCTTAAGAGTTCAGTGGACAAATTACAGTGATCCTGAGTCTGATATAGCAACCTATGAAGTCTCATTATGGAAGAACACCTCATGTGATTCCAGTGCAGAAGAGATACTGTTAATTGATTGGATAGAACTGACCAGCAACTATACAGAGTACAGCTTTGTCAATTTAAATCTTACAGTATGTAGCAATATAAATTATATACATATAACATGGAGAAAAACTGTCAAAAGCTCAAATGATAAGCAAAATGAGATCTATAAATAAGTCAACATGATAGAAATCTTCAGTCAACTGCTATATATGGCACTTGAATGATAATCTTTACTTTTTTTTCAAGAAACTATTCTAGAAAGAGTAACACTTTTAATAGCTAAAATGTAATCTTCATTTGACTCCGTACAGGATTGTTTCTATTTTTATTTGCCTGTTTACGGGACATATAATGGTATACTGTTGACCTTCTGTTCTTCTGTTGTCAACATGTCCGACATTAAATTAAAAACACTTCAACCAATAGGCATGAATTTTTGGTGAATTGTTTATATCTGTTGACGTGAGCTCCCTTTCATTTTTAGCTCACCTGGCCCGAAGGGCCAAGTGAGCTTTTCTCATCACTTGGCGTCCGGCGTCCGTCGTCGTCCGTCGTCCTGCGTCCGTCGTCGTTAACTTTTACAAAAATCTTCTCCTCTGAAACTGCTGGGCCAAATTTAACCAAACATGGCCAAAATCATTATTAGGGTATCTAGTTTAAAAATTGTGTCCGGTGACCCGCCCAACCAACCAAGATGGCCGCCATGGCTAAAAATAGAACATAGGGTTAAAATGCAGTTTTTGGCTTATAACTCAAAAACCAAAGCATTTAGAGCAAATCTGACATGGGGTAAAATTGTTTATCAGGTCAAGATCTATCTGCCCTGAAATTGTCAGATGAATCGGACAACCCGTTGTTGGGTTGCTGCCCCTGAATTGGTAATTTTGAGAAAATTTTGATGTTTTTGGTTATTATCTTGAATGTTATTATAGATAGAGATAAACTGTAAACAGCAAAAATGTTCAGCAAAGTAAGATCTACAAATAAGTCAACATGACCAAAATGGTCTGTTGACCCCTTTAGAAGTTATTGCCCTTTATAGTCAATTTTTAACCATTTTTCGTAAATCTTAATTATCTTTTACAAAAATCTTCTCCTCTGAAACTACTGGACCAAATTAAACCAAACTTGGCCACAATCATCATTTGGGTATCTAGTTTAAAAATTGTGTCCGGTGATCCGGCCAACCAACCAAGATGGCCGCCATGGCTAAAAATAGAACATAGGGGTAAAATGCAGTTTTTGGCTTATCACTCAAAAACCGAAGCATTTAGAGCAAATCTGACTGTAGTAAAATTGTTTATCAGGTCAAGATCTATCTGCCCTGAAATTTGGAGATGAATGGGACAACTCTTTGATAGGTTGCTGCCCCTGAATTGGTAATTTTAAGGAAATTTTGCTGTTTTTGGTTATTATCTTGAATATTATTATAGATAGAGATAAACTGTAAACAGCAAAAATGTTCAGCTAAGTAAGATCTACAAATAAGTCATCATGACCAAAATGGTCTGTTGACCCCTTTAGGAGTTATTGCCCTTTAAAGTCAATTTTTAACCATTTTTCGTAAATCTTAGTTATCTTTTACAAAAATCTTCTCCTCTGAAACTACTGGATTAAATTAAACCAAACTTGGCCACAATCATCATTGGGGTATCTAGGGTGGGGGGGGGGTGGGGGTGGGGGGAGGGGGGGGGGTGTTACGCAACAACAAAACTACTTCACAACTTTCTCATTACTTTGCATTTCTTGTTAGATAAATTTTACAAAAATTCTCCCCTGAAACAACTGTCGAATTTAAACAAACTTGGTTTAAATCACCACTAGGATATCCAGGGACCACTGTGTATGATGACCCTGCCTGCCCACATGGCTGAAATAAAACATAGGTTTCAAATGCACTTTTTAGTATTATATCTCTGAAACTAAACGACAGTACAACAGTTGCATTTATCATGCAACAATTGTAAATAAAAATATCAGGTGAGCGACACAGGGTCCTTGGACCCTCTAGTTTGGTGGAAGAAGACTTCAAGTCTTCTGAAGGCCAATGTTGCCGACTTTAAAATCATTGAATTCTCCGTATGCCGCATTCGTTTCTGTGTATTACAATTTCATAACAACTTCTGATTCCTGACACCGATTTTTATAAATTTCAGATTTACCATTTCTGAGTTTTGGGGTTTTAATCATTAAAAAAGGGGGGGATTTTACAGTTTTCCAACAATATCTCAAAATGCCTTCACCAACTTGCAAGTAATTTTGGTGAATTGTTTATATCTATTAACTTGAACTCTCATTCGATTTTTATTAATTTTAGATTTTACGTATCAGAGTTACAGGGTTTTATTCATTAAAAAAGGTTTTTTTTCCAGTTTTTGAACAATAACTAAAAAATGCTTTCAGCAGTTCTCATGAAACTTTGGTGAATTGTTTATAATTGTTGATGTAAGCTCTCTTTAGAATTTTATAAATTTTACATTTTACATTTCTTAATTATGGGGTTTTATTCATTAAAAAGTTTTTGGACAATAACTCAAAAATGCTTTCAGCAGTTCTCATGAAACTTTGATGAATTATTTATAGCTGTTTATGTAATCTCCCTATTGCTTTTCATTAATTTTCAAATATGACATTGAACTTTATTTGTTTATAGTCTGACAACAGATTTACTGTAAATTCAGAAATTATTGTGAATTTTTTTATGAATAAATAGGATTTTTCTCAATATAGCAAAACTTAAAGTCGCATACAGGTCTGAAATGACAAAATCGCAATAAAAAATGCACACAATAATTTCTAAATTTACAGTACTAAGTATTGCACAACAGTACAGTGTAATGCACAACAGCAAGAAAACTTTAATTGAATATAAATTCAATTCATATAACCAATTTCAAGTTCTTTGACTACATTTATTCAGAAACCTATAATATGTCAAATATTTGATTACAATATCCAAATTCAGACCTGTATCAAGCTTGAATATTGTGTCCATTTTTGCCTCAACTGATCAGGGTTGAACTTCTAGGGGCGTATCCAGCTGTGCTCAGCGATGCGGTATATTAGCTTTTACAAAAATCTTCCCCTCCGAAACTACTGTGCCAAATTTAACTAAACCAAACCAAAATCATTGGGATATCTAGCTTTAAAAAAAAGTTTGATGACCAGGCATGCTAACAAATACCTGGCTTAAAATAGACCATACCAGTAAATTGCAATTTTAGTTTATTATTTTGAAAACTAGAAAAAAGAAAAATCTGACAAGGGCATAAATATTTATAAGGATGAGCTCCTATTTGTATTACTTCAAAAGTGTCAGATGAATTTTATAGGAGTTATTGCCCTTAAATGACTAATTTTACTTCTTTCTTTTTTTTTTTTTTTTGGCCTTTTATCTTGCAAGTTATAATTGACAAAAGGAAACAATGATTAGCGTGATGAATTTCACATTTAAGTCTAACATGGTCAAACTTGCAGTCAATTCCTTTTTATACCCCCGTTTATGGGACGTATTATGGTATACCGTTGTCTGTCTGTCCATCGTCAACAATTCTTGAACCTATTCACATAAAACTTTGGTAAATTGTTCATATATATTGACCTATTGTTTTTTATAAATTTTTTATTTTAAGTGGTTTTTTTTAGTTTTTGGGTTGTTTTATTTTTTTCATTTATAAAGGGAGATTTTCCAGTTTTCGGACAATAACTCAAAAATGTTTTCATCAGTTTTCATGAAACTTTTGGTAAATTGTTTATATCTATTGACAGTAGCTCAATGAGACTTTGGTTAATTGTTCATATCTATTGATGGTAGCTCCTTTTTGAACATTTTACATTTCGGAGTTATGTGATTTTATTAATAAAAAAGAAATATTCTAGTTTTCGGACTTTGAAAAAAACTTTGAGCAGTTATCATGAAACTGGTGATTGGTTTTTATCTATTAAAGTCATAAGAAACCTCAAATCAAAAAAAAATAATGCATATGATTTTAATAACTCAATGGATAGTTTTCATTATAAAACTTATGTACATATACTTTTTTCTGAAGAAAATTCTTTAATTTATTCATATTTAGAAGAAGTTTACTTTATTTGAATAGCTTCCTTCCAGCAAGCAATTCCCCCGAGATATTTTCCGTATGCAAGGTGACCTCAGTGTGACCCATCTCGTAAAAATCCGGTGACCACAATACGCATGGATGTCCTTAAAATAAACTATTATCTGAATTTAGATGTTAAACACGTGCTCAATTTCCATGCTTTTTTGTTTATTTTTTCGTCAATTGTTGACAAACAGGTGACAATCGTTAAACTTCGGTTTCAAGACACGAACTTTAATTACCTGCCATATTTTCACAACAACACTGACCGATTGAAAAAAAAATTGACAATTATACGAAATTTACACGAAAAAAATGATAAATTCGAGCACAGAAGACTAAGTTTATGATGTTTGTATGCATTGGTTCAAGAATTGGAAGAACATTATTTTTCACCGGTCACTCGTTTCTTATGACTTTAAGATAACATCCCTTTAGTTATTTATGAATTTGGGATATGACATTTAAAGTTATTGAACTTTATTCTCTGAAAAAGCTATGGGCTTATCATGCCCTCATTTGGCAGCTGTTTATAATAGTTGTTGACCTTTAATGATTTTTTACATTTTTTGGGGTGTATTGCCTTATATAAACTGTGTCTGATAAAATTCAACCTTTTGCAAGTGTATGTGAACCATATTTTTTTGATGTACATGTATAATAATTTAATTGATTTTGGAACATTCAAATACGAAATAAAAGATGAATGTTGTTCTGTTTTGTAGGGTTCTTGTAACAACTCAATTTTCAAACAGTTACAGACTTTGCAATGAGAATTGTTCAACCCAAAATAGATTAACAGATGTGTTAATATTCATTTGCTTAAGGTTGATTTCTGTCAGACACAGCACATGTGATACCTAAGTATTGAAGACCCATAGGTGACCTTCAGCTGTTGTCGGGTTGTTGTCTCTTTGACACATTCCTCATTTCAATTTTCAATTTTATTCTAATATATAAGCAGACACTTAATATCACAAAAATGATCAGCAAGGTAAGATCTCCTAACAAGTCAAATTTTTCCTGTACAGTAAGTAGACTGTAGCTCTGTATATGAGTGATTGCTCTTAGATAAGGAATTTTTTTACTCTCTTAAGTTGTGAGCAAAAACTAAAAAATAGAGAGAAATTACAGCCAATTCCATTGAGTGCGCAAGACCAGATTTTGGTCCTAACATAGTTTCTTTTCAACACAAAAATTCATAATGCATTTGTCATGTTAAATATGAAATTATGTAACAGTCTGTTTGGAAGAGTAGGCCTAGTTAAACTTTTTTTTTATCCAAAATATAACACTTTTACAAATTTGTTGAAATAAAAAGTTTTTGCTATTTATTGAAAAGTATGATTACTTTTGTTCCATAAATATGGGCTGTTTTTGACAATTCAATGCACATGCATCCAGTACTTGCAAATAATATTCCTGCAAAATTACTGAAATCTTCACAATTTTTGCATTTGTGCTAATTTTAAGACAGTCAGATCATGTCAATATATATATTATAAAATATGAGTTGATTCAAACATAGGGATAGTGTAATATAGTGCAGTCAGTTGACATTTTATTCTTTCAGATGAACATTCTATACACAGTTCAATTTAAAGTCACAAATGAAGCAGGCCTTTCAATAATTGAGAAATCCTCCCCAGTTTTATATGACTCTTCTAAACCTGTATCAGGTACTATAGTTGATGGTCCAGACTTTACAACACCACACGTTTGGTTTAGTTCTACACAGACTATTACAGGTATGTACTTTGTTTCTAGTAAAAAAAAAAAATAGTTATTTAAAAAATATGTCAGGTTTCAAAATCATAGATTGATGAGTATTTGCATTCATGTATAACAGAATAATTCTTATTAGAATTGAACCTTTGGTTACATTTGGTTTGGCTGTTTTTTGTAAGTGAGGTCTAGATAGAACGGATAGTATATTGTGTATTAACTTATGATAAAATGCATTAAATAAATGAACATCAAAAAACATCAAAAGCAAAAGAACAGAGCTTTCTTTTACTGCTGTTTTAGTTGGGTTTTTTTTTTTTTTTTTTTATAGAAACTGCCAAAAATAAAAACACAAATGGAAAGACTTTCTGTGGTAATTTCAAAGAAATGTCTCACATGCATCATATGTCAAAAGAGTAGCAGAAATTATTTATTATTTAGGACTGTCACAGTAAAACAGATAGAATAAATTACCAACTCCTGTAAAAATATACACATAAGTAACAAAATATCTAGTTAGGGTGACTTGGGTAACAGCCACTTAATATGGTGGGGTTAAATAGTTGATAAATCCACACTCTTTGATCTTTTATTTTGTAACACACATATAAAAAGGCACTTGTTGTTTTCATTTTTTACACTAGTTTTGTTATATGGATAATGTTGGTCTATTAAAGGTAGAATGGGTCATAATTTTTAGTTGTACACACCTTATCTATTTAACAGCCAACTGATCATCAATGTTTTCTTTGTAACTGACATAAACACAAACTCTTAGATGTAAGCAAAACATTCAAAATCAATAAATCATAACTAAGGGGGCAAGGCATAATCTCCATGGAATGTAAACTTACCTCATCACAAACTTTAACATTTAACGTATGCAAAAGTTGGCTCAGCATCTCCATCAAGATTTTGTTAAATGACCAATGATCTTGACTCACATTTTGCAACAGATTGGTCTTAAAGATCCAACTGGAAAAAAATTGTCCTTATAAAAAAAGGGAGATGTGGTATGATTTCCAATGAGACAACTATCCACATAATTTCAAATGAAGTGAATGTAAGCAATTATGTGCAACTGTTTTATCTATATTTACATTATATGTAACAATCATTGAAATGCTTTGATATTTGCTGATAAAAGTTCTGCTTATTGTTTCAGGTTCATTTTTGCACTTAGCCAGTCCAGTTGGCTCAGCATGTCCAGCAAGACTCATTTCAATGACCAATGATACTGACTGGAAAAAGTTGCAGCAGATTGGTCTTAAAGATCCATCTGGAAAGAAATGGTCCCTTAAGTATCAACTAGAGAACATCTATAGGGATAATAATGATGATACAGTGTCAATAAAGCTTGCAAGAGACCATAAAAAAGAACAGATGCTGACTGGAGCATATTTAAGACCTGCTAGTTTATTAAATGGAGGTGCATATCATGTAAGCACTTATATATATGTAACACTCCCTAAAAGTGTCCTGTTCCCCCAAACTTGTCTATTTTGCCCAAATGTTTCCATAAAACTAAATATCACCCAAACTTATCCAATTTCATAACCCTGAAAAGAGTTCGATAATTGTTATCTTAGTCAGGAGCCTGTTATTCAGTGGTTGTCGTTTGTTTATATGTTACATATTTGTTTTCGTTCATTTTTTGTACATAAATAAGGCTGTTACTTTTTCTCGTTTGAATTGTTTTACATTTTCTTTTCGGGACCTTTTATAGCTGACTATGCGGTATGGGGATTGCTCATTGTTGAAGGCAGCCACAGTACAGTGACCTATAGTTGTTAATTTCTGTGTGATTTTGGTTTCTTTTGGAGAGTTGTCTCTTCTTTTCTTTATTCACCAAAACCTCTCAACTTCGAAATGCCTGAACATCTCAAAACTTAAAAACAGCATTATTTATATGTTCTCTGTGACATCAATAACATTTACGGCAATTCCATAATAAGGGACACAATTGAAGATGTCAACTTTCGGTTAAATCCTTAATATGCTTTTGGCCGGTTTTACCTTCACAATCTTTTTTAAGTTGTTATTTTATTCTTTTAGATTTCAGTGAAACCTGCAAAAGGACATGGAATTGCTGTGACAGAAATTTTGTTTTGGGATGGACCAGATACTGGTATTGCTACTTATGAATACGAAGAAGAAGTTGATTGGTCTTTAACTGTGTGCCAGTGTTGTTTAATAGAGCCAGTACCAGAGGTATAGATTTGAATTGAAAATACCTGATATCTTACATTATTTGATCAAATATTGTAAATTTTAATATTTGATCGCAAGATTGACAATGTCTTCAAAAATTAATTGTATATATTCAGAGATAAAAATAAATGTTTTTAACCATTGCTTTAACACAAATATGAAACACATAAATTCCCTGGTAAAAACAATCAGAACTATATAGCTTATTTAAGATTTACAACTGTACTTTTTAAGGAATTTATAGTATTGTGGTTATCAATGGGTTGAATTGAGGTCACAAGCATCATGATAATAGAAATTTAAAAAAAATCTTTAATATCTTCTGGTTGAAAAGTTCTTTAATCATCTTATGGTAAAAAATAAGAGGCATATAGGTCCATTTTGGGGCCCAGAAAAAGACAGTTCATGACTTAATTTTTTCTAATATAAGAAAGTGCATAAGAATCAAGACATGACTTATTAAATAAGATATGCATTGTTATGAGGCCATATTTTACAAGCTTTCTTATAGCATGTGTTGTAATTCCATCAAATATTAAGATTTTAGTGTAGTGTACACAAACTTCCCATTTTAAACTTACTCAAAAGTTGATTAAAATAAACGATGGTAAATCAAGATTTGAATGCCCTTGCCATAGTGGACAGGGCATTAGGTTTCACTCTTGTCCCTCTGTATGTCTGTTGACTAAATGTTATGAAACTTATACACAATGCTTATTACCACAAAACACAAAGCAAGTATAAATTTGGATGGCATCACTTTTTCTTTCTAGAGTTATAGTCCTTTACAAACAATAAAAATACTGAATATTTCAATTCAGTTCTCCAGCTTTTAGTTTTTCTCAACCAAATGATATGCATCTGAAACACAACATATATTACCACTAAACACAGATCAAGATTGAATTTTGGTGCGGCCATTTTTACCATTCAAGAGTTATGCCCCTTCTCAAAAAGAAAAATTGCTGAATTTTTGTTTCCAGTATCTCACTGAACCAAATGTTATGAAACTTGTACTCAACACTTATTACATCAAAACTCATATCAAGTACACATTTGGGTAGTTCCACTTTAATGTTCTTGAGTTATGTCCCTTTATAACTATCACAAATGTTCCATGGATAATTTCCTGATTTAATTATACACTAATTAAGTCATAGTTTGTTGCCACGGAGACTCACAAAATGTGAAATTTAATACATTATTATAACAATAAACTGTCATCATTGTCATATTAGTGGAATTATAGATATAAACATAAATATCAGCAGTCACTTTTCAATTTGAACTTTATTTTAGGCCAAATATGGACTTAAATTGTTGTATTCAAAACCATTAAATCAAGCTTTTTGAAAAAGGTCTTATTTGATTAAAAGACACACTTGTCATGATATTTGGTAAAAAGATCTAAAAACATGATGCAGAAAAAACATTTCATGCATTTCAGAGTAACAAATGTTTTCATTTTCAGGAATGTGACTACTGCAATTGCTCCAGATATCTATTAGATAAATACGAAAACAGCACGCTACCTACAGTACCCAGTACAACAATAGCAATAACAAGTCAGCCAACAATACCACCACCGTATAAAATAGTCAATAATCCTGATGACAGTGTTGTTTCTAAACCTGTTGATACTAGTACACCATTAGCACAAAAGTCCTGTGGCATTCAGATTCTTAATGGTAAATTGTTTTTTACAATAAGGTGATGATATTCCTTTCTTGTCAAAAAAGAAAGAAAGAAAAGATATTCACAAAATGATATACTTGTATATATTATATAGTTAATGATTTGAATATTAAAGAATGATGTAAACTTTATTATTTGATTGTAAGGAAAAAATGTTCCTCTTTTTTTTTTTAACAATTTGTCAAATAGAAGAAATAAATTGTACCAGTCACCTTTCAATAAAACTTGTTTTTAAGTTGATGTTTAGTGATCACCTCTTCAGCTTATTAATGTTGAAAGTGCATATGTATACAGTTATTAGAAAATAGTAGAAGATTTTAGTTTTAATTAGTGAAATAATTGGAAGATCTTTTTTTGAAAAGTGAGTTCTTCAAAATGATGAATAATATATGATAAAAAGATTTCTACTCTTACTGAGTGCTGTTATTTGTGGATGTTATAAGTGAGACTTAGGTTTATATTTGATCTCTATTTGACAGAAAGTTTGTTCTTTGTGGTACTTATTCAACAATATTTTTATGTTGATTAGCTTAGTTCTATTGATGTTTGAAGGAGCCTGTGTGGCACCATGACAGCTTTATGTGCCACAAAGCTTATTAGCAAGAAATAAAAAAAGATCATATTGTCATTTTTATGCCCCACCTAAGATAGTAGAGGGGCATTATATTTTCTGGTCTGTGCGTCTGTCTGTCCCGCTTCAGGTTAAAGTTTTTGGTCAAGGAAGTTTTTGATGAAGCTGAAGTCCAATCAACTTGAAACTTAGTACACTTGTTGCTTATGATATGATCTTTTTAATTTTAAAGCCAAATTAGACTTTTGACCCCAATTTCACTGCAGTCCACTTTCATAGAAAATGAAAGTGCGAGTTTCAGGTTAAAGTTTTTGGTCAAGGTAGTTTTTGATGAAGCTGAAGTCCAATCAACTTGAAACTTAGTACACATGTTCCTAA
The DNA here is from genome assembly GCA_037788925.1 of Mytilus galloprovincialis. Lineage (NCBI taxonomy): Eukaryota > Metazoa > Mollusca > Bivalvia > Mytilida > Mytilidae > Mytilus > Mytilus galloprovincialis. Next base: position 42,110,010 of record CM075342.1, on the reverse strand, counting down.
TGTTATGACCTTTCTAATTTTTAAGCCAAATTAGACTTTTGAACCCAATTTCACGGTCCACTGAACATAGAAAATGAAAGTGCAAGTTTCAGGTTAAGGTTTTGATGAAGCTGAAGTTCAATCAACTTGAAACTTAGTACACATGTTCCTTATGATATGATCTTTCTAATTTAATGCAAAATTAGATTTTTTACAATTTTCAAGGTCCATTGAACATGGAAAATGATACTGCGAGTGGCCATCCGTGTACTTTGGACACATTCTTGTTCCTTTTAAATCTATGCATTATTTTCTTATAAAAAGATATAAAAGGGCTTAAAGAAAATAATTGTACTGAATGAATTATTAAAAGGTATGCAGTTTTAGAGATTTTGGAGAAGACGTTACTAAGTTGTAAAACTTGTGTCTGATCCATTTGTCATTTTGAACAATAGAATATATGTTTAAATTAGTTTTAGATTTGAATTCAAGTTTAAGAGGGAAAGGTTTAAGTAAATAATTGCATTTGATGTATGTTTTGGTGTTGTAAACTTTTTAAAACTATTCATGTAGATGTAACCTAGTTTTTCTATTTTCCAGGTGAAAGTTCAAAAATTGTGACATGGTGTAGGTTCTTTGATGATACATTCCCTAGTTTGAAGACAGCAGTTGATTACAACATCACAGGAGAATTTCTTAATTTCAAAATTATATTTAAACAAGAGATGGATAGCGAAATTGACGTAAGTATCATTTTATAACTTTCAATAAGCAGTGTAATATTTTTTTATATTGAATATATATTATGAAAATTTAGAAAAAAAAAATAATTATACTACATTGTAGTACTAAAAATACAAGAATGTGAAAATGGCTTATCTTGTCAAATTTGCATGCAGCACTAAAACAACTAAAATAAATAAAAAAGACTTCAGAACTGATCTAAAAGTACCCACAATAACAGAAAGCTAGTAAAAATTCCAATTACAACTGATGGATGGATCGTGTTCTTTTTGAATAAAATTTCTTTTTGAATAAAATATCATTTAGAATAGGTTCAACAGATTACGTTGACAGGCACCATGACCATTCCTAAAATATATATCAAAATATAAGGGCACAGTATGGCCAGGATGAAGCCATCATGAATGACCATAAATTTTGATAAATGTATAGCAAATATAGTACCAACAACAACAAAAATATGAAAAGATCTTGATAAAGGTGTTAAATTGATAATCTGAAAGAAGTTTATTCAAAGAATCAATAGAAGGTATCTAATTTAGGTGAAAATTCATCAAAAGTGTCTAAAATTGAAAATTAAGGAATTTTTTTACAATTACTTTCATTATTTATGATTTATGTAAAAAGTATATTTAAGTCAACCAAATTAAAAAGATACTTTAATATATTTTATCTATGAAGTAAAAGTGAGAAAATTTTTTTATTTAATAATGATTTATGAGATGGAATTATCCCCCTTTTTTATTGCAATATTTAAAGCAAAAGTTCGATATGTCCTTTTTTTCAGATTTTGATGTGTCTTGTGTTATATGTTAATGATGAGGAAATAACTGAGCTCTGTGGAATACCTGATCTGAGTGAAACAACAAATCTAGTTCTGCATGTTTTCAATCGTGACAATTATGTACCAGAGATTACAGATGTATTCAATATATTCTCAGCAAGGGCAATTTTCACAAATCTTATACTACCACCACCAACTGGTGCGCTTTGTCGCTATGGTGATCCATTCAGAGGTGGAACTAACCCAATAATAAAGTATGAAGTTGGTATTGGGAGCGACAAGTTATTAACAGATATTGTACCCTTTAGGAAAGTTATAGAACCATGTATACCTTGCTTTGGGGAATGTCTAAACTACATCTGTGACCAGGATTGTGATCATGATAAACTTGTGGACTACAGTTTTACTTTGACGAACTTAAATATTGCACCATATGTAATGGATTTAAATGAAACAGGGCATTACTATAATAAAACTGTGATATACTATTTAACAGGTAAATGAACTCATTGTTTTAGTAAAAGTCAAAAATACTTATCCAAATTTTTTCTCTGGAGCATTATTTCTTAAAAATCTTTTTTCTAAGATGAATTGCTACCTCTTCAGATATCTGGCACACAAATACATAGAATAACATACAAGTCCTCCTCATATGTATTTTCAATATATGTCAATTGACTGTCTTACTTGTAATAAAGATAAAAACTGTATAAAAAAGTGGCTTTAGACTTTAAAAAAAGCTTCCATGAAGATTATTGGTTTCTCTTATATATTATTGTAGTAACAATCCAATTTTCAAGACGTTTTGGCCATTTATTCTTTAATATGCAATATTTGACCTTATATTTTCTGCCTTATTGTCTTATAAAAACATATATATATATCCCATTTGTTGTACTGCTGTTTTGATGAGTCTTTTCCTTAAGTCTGATATTTTACAGGAAGGGCTGTAACTGGATCTGGAGATAGTGCTGTATCCTCATCTTCAGGATTTTATATTGATATCACAGGTCCTGTGTTTGACCTTGACATTATGCTAAATTCACCAATTTATAGTGATGAAACCCGAGGTGAATTTCAACCAGTCCAGTTCCAAGCATCAAACAGCACCATTAAAGCTTTTTGGAGATGTACTGATGAAGAAAGTCAAATAAAGGTAATTATGTTTCCCCTCTTAATCATAAACTATTTTTAAGTTAAAAAAAATTCACATTATTTTGGAGCCTAAATTAACTATTCCACACCAGTAATTCAGATAATAAAGTATAATTATGTGGAGTTTTGAATTACGACATGATTTTATCAATGAAGACATTGTGATTGGGCCAATTCTGAAGTGATTTTCTGTTATTGAAACATCATTGTTTTTTTCTTTTCTTATTAGTTTCTCAAATGTCATGTACAAAGGTGCTAAGACTGCACAATGTTATTATATAGTCAACCAGTATAATCACAGAGTATCTTCTTTAACCCCTAGCGCATAAATATATTAAACTGACTGTTCCGTGTTACACACAACTACCAAGTTATTCTAAATTTGTGACATGGAAGCCCACATTTCAAGTAGTCCAAGATTCAGATACAATAAAGTTGTTCTTATTCTGAAACAAAATAAACCAATCAGTTGATAAAATTTCCTAAAAAAGAAAAATCTGCAAAATGATGTTAACATCTTTGCATGACAACAAAACAAGGTGATGTCATATTTATGTTTCCAGTCTTCCTTATTATATGTTAACACCAGGTGTTTTAAAGCTTCTTATAAGCCTCAGAATGCAATAAAATTACATTAAGAGAACAAATTTAGGTAAAAAATGTGAGGTTTTTAAATAATATAATGTTAATAATATTATCTAATGGGTGTAAAAGGGAACAGCCAAATCAGTATCGTGTGTAGAGGGCTTTCACGGTTAACAAAATTACTGAATTAGAATCGAAATAATTTATAGCAGCCATAGTTTTGTTTTCATTTTAAAACATTTGGTTGGCACTTATATTTCTATTTTACCTCTCACTGTTGCTTATATGAAATATTCAAATATAAATGCCCAACTGATAGTTAAATGAAAACAAATCAACAGCTGCCCAGAGCATGACCAGAACAGGATCCCTCTAAGGCAGCCAGTGCCCCCCACTTGTGAAAATTTCATGATCCGCCACTGCCTGCCATGAATTATTTCTTAATTGACTAAGTATATTTATATAAAATATAATATGATATAAACACATTAATATATTCAATTTAAAATGATTTTTGATAAACAATGTTTTCAGGAGAACTTTTGGGCTATTGGAAAAACTCCTGGTGGACAAGAACTTCAAGAATTTCAATCAGTAGGCCTCAATGTAACTGGCGTTAATTCATCATTTGAAGGCATTCTCCAACATAACCATACATACTACGTGTCTATTATCTGTGTCAATGGAGGTGGGAAAACTAAGCAATGGAATGATACTAATGGTATGTTTAACAGATAACTTGTTGTTTTCTAGTATTATGAAAAAGGTACATTCATCTCACATATTTTAAATCAAGAAGACATTGTGGTACAAGGAATAACTGGTATTCACATCAAAATGTATGTTCAGCAAAATAAGATCTATAAACATGTCAACATGTTTGAAATCATAAACTGACCATCAGAGGAATTTAACTTATTTATACGCTTTTGTCAGGGAATATTAAAGATTCAGAGAAATGGAAAGTAGCAAAAATGTTCAGGATTATAAGATTTACGAATAAGTCAACATGGCCAAAATTGTCAGATTCCTTATAGGATTTTTACTGTTTTTGATAATTTAGACAATATTATCTTGAAAACTTTTAAACAATAAATTGATTATCAATATGAGATATACAAAAATATAACTAAGTAAGATTTACAATCTTGACCTCACATGTGCATTCATATATGTATTATCAATTGTAGGTGTTACTCCTTTGTTTAAAATGCCAGAAGTAGATACTTTAAACAATACTGTCCTAGGAGAAGTTAAACCATTTGATGAACCAGTGATACCTTCAGATGCCATGGAGAGTACAGATCCTGATAGTATAGGATTTACCTTTACTGTTAGTGAAGATAAAAGTATTAACAAATATGGTAAGTTTACATCATGAGCTTAAAATGGAATTTCTATTCAATGTATTCAATACATGTACATGAATACATGACATTTAAGAATAGATATATACTATGAAACATAAAAAAAATGATTGTTTAATATTGAAAAATCTTTAAAAGAGAATATCAGATTGAAGAAAAAAAGAGAACATTAAAAGGTAAATACCAGAAGGGGCAATCAAATGGCCTCTCCATTTATTATCTTGCCTACAACCAAAGATTTTTTACCCCAATTTCACGGTCCTTTGAACATAGAAAATGATAGTGAGAGTGGGGCATCTATGTACTATAAACACGTTCTTGTTTTGAAATACTTGGGTGGTTTTTTTGTATATTAAACCTTTATCGCTAAAACTTTCAACATAAATTGACTCTGTAAAGCAGGCGAGAAATGTCATTATGTGCATTTGTGTTCATTTCAATTAATCCCCCAAGGAGGCACCCAAATGGAAATTTTGAAAGAGCAATTTTGTCCACAATTTTAAACAAAACAAATGCTTTTAAAAGTATGAAGAAGCCATAAAACAACATTAAAATATATATGAAGGTGGTTTTGTAGGACTATAAGACCCATCTTGCACATAAAACCCCCATGAGCATTTTGAAAAGATGGCAGGTATGAATGATATGAACTAGCATTCTCTTATCTGATACATTTATCTGTATGCAGTTTTCCTGAAATAGCACTAACTAATCTGACATTTTTGTGCATTCTTGAAAAATCACAATAATAGTTGCATTCAATAATTTCTAAATATAGTATATTTTCAGATACTGTAAAGTCGAAGGTAATGATACCAGTTTATTGTATTTTTCTTCAGATTTGTGTATTGGAACAAATAAAAATAAAGATGATATTTTCCCTTGTGTTTTGGTGGGATATAATGTATCTGGATCAGCTTCTATCAAAGATGGATATTTGTTAATTGATAATATCAAAGTAAGACCTCTATCAGAACTGCAGAACAGATTTTGGAATGTATCTGAGGACCAAACACAGAACAAAACAAGTGCGTTTCATATGGAACCTGGAAGGACATTGTTTCTGACCATGAGAGTTTGTAATGAAGCAGAACTCTGTTCTAACAAATCTATAGGAAGTGTGCTAATAACTAATACAGAATCAATATTAAAAAGATCAGATCATGGAGAATCAGTTAAAATTGTAGACAATATTGCTACAGGATCTACAAGGAGAAAAAGAAGTGTGGAAACAATTGTTTTAACAACTCCGGAAGGTAACATTTTGTCTGGTCAATTTGAATATTAAAAATTAAATATGATTCAAGGAAGAGTACATTTATAATCAAAACTAAATTATAATGCCATATTTGTTTAGGATTACAATTTTCATTGGATGTTGACCAAACATTTAGAAGGGTTATATTCAACATTAGTTATAAAAATAAGCTGATATATAATGAGAGGTATTTCTGTTTTAATTAATGTTGGGATGACTACCTCTAAGATCAAGGTCAAAATAGTAAAATCATACCTTAGTTAATGTGTAGAAAAGTGGTTTCTAGGAGGGTCAAGTATAATAAGAGGAAAACCACTGCTGAAGTCACTTGGTATAAAACCTCATAATAAAACGAACAGATGATATATGCCAATTCTTATCTTAGCTTCAACAGGTCACTAAGGTTTTTGTAATTGTTACTGTTTTTACCTTAACAACAAATGGTTGCACTAGCTGCTTAGTATATAGGACTAAGCACCTGGACTCAATCTGTTTGAATTTCATTTGATACAAGCAGTTTTCATTGTCTGTTTTCCTGGAGATGAGATTATATAAGAACTTTTATACTTATATAGGATTAATACCAGGACAGACCATTGTACTTCAGCCAATATCTGAAGCAGATCTAACAACAGAATACAGATCTGATTCTTCAACTGATTTTCAGCCATACATAGTTAACCCAGCAACTACTCTTGATATGGTGGAAAGATTATTGTACAAGAGGTACTGTGATTTTAGTTTGATTTTTTAAAACACCTAATGATAGATATTAATGGAACTGAAATGGTGTAAAACAGTCTTTTATAACATTTTTTTTATTTCTGTGTGGTACATATATGCATCCTACACCAACCCCAATCAGTGAAACCAGAGATTCTTTTTTATGCCCCACCTACGATAGTAGAGGGGCATTATGTTTTCTGGTCTGTGCATCCGTTCGTTCGTCCGTTCGTTCGTCCTGCTTCAGGTTAAAGTTTTTGGTTAAGGTAGTTTTTGATGAAGCTGAAGTCCAATCAACTTGAAACTTAGTACACTGGTTGCTTATGATATGATCTTTCTAATTTTAAAGCCAAATTAGACTTTTGACCCCAATTTCACGGTCCACTGAACATAGAAATTAAAGTGCGAGTTTCATGTTAAAGTTTTTGGTCAAGGTAGTTTTTGATTAAGCTGAAGTCCAATCAACTTGAAACTTAGTAAACTGGTTGTTTATGATATGATCTTTATAATTTTAAAGCCAAATTAGACTTTTGACCCCAATTTCACGGTCCACTGAACATAGAAATGAAAGTGCGAGTTTCAGGTGAAAGTTTTTGGTCAAGGTAGTTTTTGATTAAGCTGAAGTCCAATCAACTTGAAACTTAGTACACTGGTTGCTTATGATATGATCTTTCTAATTTTAAAGCCAAATTAGACTTTTGACCCCAATTTCACGGTCCACTGAACATAGAAATGAAAGTGCGAGTTTCAGGTTAAAGTTTTTGGTCAAGGTAGTTTTTGATGAAGCTGAAGTCCAATCAACTTGAAACTTAGTACACTTGTTGCTTATAATATAATCTTTCTAATTTTAATGCCAAATTAGACTTTTGACCCCAATTTCATGGTCTACTGAACATAGAAAATGAAAGTGAGAGTTTCGGGTTAAAGTTTTTGGTCAAGGTAGTTTTTGATGAAGTTGAAGACCAAACAACTTGAAACTTAGTACACGTGTTCCATATGGTATGATCTTTCTAAATTTAATGTCAATTTAGATTTTTTATCCAATTTCACGGTCCATTGGACATGGAAATTGATAGTGCGAGTGGGGCATCCGTGTACTTAGGACACATTCTTGTTTTTGGATATCTCTAAATCTATTTAATATTGGAATGTTTCCAAATAGTGGTTAGTAAAACTAATTACATTAATGGAGCACAGGTCTCAACTTTTTTGTTATTCAGGGTGTATGATTTTTTTTTTTTTTTTAATGGGAATATTCAAGCAAAATTCATGACTTAAAAGACAAACAACAAATTATAATTAGATAATGATGTGAAGTTTTAACACCTTTTATCATAACTTCAAATCAAAATAGGTAAATTGATAACTCATTCCGGTGTAAAAGTTACATTATCTTAGTTATCTCCTCTGCTACTGGTCGTTAACACAAACTTGAATTTAAACAAAAATATCCTCTATTTGTAAAAACAATTCAAGAAACTATAGATTTAACTAAATGTGTTCTTTGGCATTTATAAGGTATATTATGGTGTCTTTTATGGAGTTATGAAATGAGAAGATTCATTTAGGAGGGAATAACACAATTATTGAAATTTCATAAAACACCAGGTCTTTAAAGCAGAATTATTGAAGATGGGGTCTTGTATGATTATAGTTTTTATGGTTATATAGGGTTTAGTGTCTAACAATGGAAGAGTTTTGATAGTTTTATTTTTGTTTTATATTTTACAGAATACATTCTTTGGTAATGACATTTTCTGTGATACCAGTTGGTCACCTACCTATGCCAGGACCAATGAATATTACATATCCAGATACTGTTGGCGAGAATGAAGACAACAAAACAGTTCTGGCACACTGGAATACAGGTATATTCCCGCATTTTATGATAATGATAGATATTGCAATCCCTTAATTTGTCCATCTGTTTGGTTGTTAAATATTTTCATTGCCTTTCTCAGAAACTACCAAAACAGATTAATATCTGATTTGGTCAGTTTATATTCTCAGTGATTATTTGAAAGGTATATGTGCTTTTCAGATCTGTCAGACTTGTACTTTGCTTATATTTTGAATTAAGAGGAGGTAGGTATCTATAATACTAAAATAACCAGGTCCAATTTGTCAGCTGTCATCGAGTAAAAACGACAAATCAAAGTATTCAACTTTATATGATAACTAATATAGGACAATTGTGTAGATTAAAAATTACACCACTTCAGACCCTTTTGTTTTCCACATAATTAATGTTGCCAATAATTAACAAGTTCCGGGTCGAATCCGATTCCGATACCAATAGTATATTCACCTGTTACCTATTACCTTATCTGTACGTTCTGCATCTGACGGGCACACCACCAAACGGTGTATTTAGGATTTTGCTATATACAGGGGTCATAATCACAGGGTTGACACTACTAAATTCAATCATTGTCAAATTGTTCCCTATTGTAGTATTTTAATCAGTAAGACTTTCTAAGATAACAATACGAATACTAAAAATCTGGACTTAAAATAAGGCATAAGTTTAAAAAAGACAGACATCACAATACTTTAAAAAGAATTGTGAAAAAACATAATGCTCCACAAAAGACCATGCCATAAACCATTTTCTTTATACAGCAGCCAGCATGCCCCATCAGGGTGACTCAGAAATTTCATTTTTGTTCTTCTATATAATGAAAAGATCAATAGTTAACTTAATGAATCTTACAAGGATGTATATATTCCAAAAGAGCATATGAGGAGGTTAAGCTATTTAGGTTTTCAACCTTTCTGTAATATTTCTGTGGTCAAATATTTCTGGGTTTCATGCTTTCCTAGCTCAATGACAATTTTAAAGAGACCTCATAATCTATATATTTATAGCTCACCTTTCCTAAAGGCCAAGTGAGATTTTCTCTTAGCATCTGTTTGTCAGTGATTGTTAAATTTTACAAAAAGTATTCTCCTCTGAAACTGCTGAGCCAAATTTTTTGGCCACATCATTATTTGGGTATCTTGTTTAAAAAATGTGTCTGATGATCCTGCCTGTCAACCAAGATGGCTGACATGGTTGAAAATAGAACATAAGGGTGAAATGCAAGGTATTGATGATATGAATTTGTACAGATTTAATGTGTGAAAAAGACTTTACAACCGTGACTGATATCGATATCATCACAGATGGCTAATATAGCACAATTGCCATTCACCGTATTACACATACCATTTATTTGTTTTTACTATACTAAGTATATGATAGATATTATATAGTATCCTCCTTTCATATGACGCCCGTCAAGCAAAAACCACCCTTATCGCATTTGACGTCGTTATCGGTAGTCAACGCTAGAATGTAACGTAGAACAAACCGATAAATTGCACGTTGAAATTGAGATATTTTTTTTCTAAACATAGCGTTATCCATGCGAACTGAATAGTATATTCTTATATTACATTTAAATACTTCTGTAAAATAATGCCGTATTTACGATTTAAAATTTAATTTTGTGATAAATTTCTATGTATATTCTTATTGTCTTGAGAGGAATGATTTATAAACAATATAATAAAATCCCACACATCACCAAGTCTCATTATGATATAGTACCACGATATGTGATGATACACGTATTAACCTTCTACAATATATAAACAATACCAATGTTGTGTAAAAAAAAACCACTTAAATATTTTCTAAAAACCACTAAGCGTTTTTCCGCAGCTAGATTTCTTTTTTTACTTTTAATACGGCAAGTTATTGTATGAAGAACCGAAGAAAATAATTTTATATTTTGCGCAACATTATGCATGCCAAATGCGGAAAATCTTGCATGGTTATTCACACGAGAGTGTTTGCTTACAAGAAATCAAGTACAACAGAGAAGAAAGTCTGTCTGAAATTTTTTCGTCTTTTATTTTGCCACGCTTTAATCCGCAATATATACTACTGTACATAAAACAATAAACCAATTTGTTCAAATGAAAACATTCTATGAGTATTTTATCAGAAAATATATAAAACAAGAATGTGTCCCAAGTACACGGATGCCCGACTCGCACTATCATTTTCTATGTTCAGTGCACCGTGAAAATTGGGTAAAAACTCTAATTTGGCATTGAAATTAGAAAGATCATATCATAGGGAACACATGTACTAAGTTTCAAGTTGATTGGACTTCAACTTCATCAAAAACTACCTTGACCAAAAACTTTAACCTGAACTGGGACGAACGAACGGTACGACGAACGAACAAACGGACCCACAGACCAGAAAACATAATGCCCTCTACTATCGTAGGTGGGGCTTAAAAATTTGCAATGCGTTTAAAACTGTTAGTATGAAACAAATATCAGTTCATAATTATATCACTCACTTTAAAAAAAGTGGGGGTATACTGTTTTACCTCTGTCTGTCCATCCGTCAGTCCGTCCGTTCGTCCCATGAATATTTTCGTCGCATATCTCTTAGGAACTACATTGCAAGGATTTCTGAAATTTGGTTTCAGGGTTTATATAATTCAGTTATATCGTGCGATGCGTTTTCAGATTCATCACGTAACAACTTCCTGTTTACCGAAATATTTCGGTGGGGGTATCATCAGTAAGAAGAAACTCAATGTTTCACTTGTTTTAAATGCTTTAGAAGTTTACTTAAATCTCCTACTAAAATCGCCAAAATCGGCTTTAGAGGTCCCGGTCACTCATCTTCTAAGTGGAAAGGGGATGGAATTAACTCGGCTCCGGCATACGGCACAAAAACTATAATAAACCTACAATTTGGTTCTTTGGCCAGGATGTTGTCTTTTTAACAGATTCTGCATTTCCTTTCTCAATTTTATTCAGGAGAAATTTTATCTTTATTCTTGTTTTACATTTTCTAAAAGTAAACAAAATATAGGTGTTCTGCTTCCATTCAAAAAACAACTCTTTTAATCTTTTATTCTTAAATGTGTGGTAGGCCATGAAGAAACAAAACAACAAAGAAAGGAAGAAAAATCGTCAGTAATTATTAGAAAATAAAAGATGCTAGAGGCTTGAGCTAGTTCGAAAAATGATTAACAATGTTGGATGCATACAAGAGATTGTTTAAGCTGGTTAATCATTGTTACAATGTTGTCAAATATATGTATACTATTTAATGGTCACAGTTCAATTTCGTTGTATTAATTTTCTTTGATTGTGAATAAAATGAGATGCGGGATATTGTTTGACTTAAATTGAGTTGTTAACTTGATTGAAATAAATATGCAACTCTAGTACGAAAGGTTATACAACGACGAGAAGACATTTTTTAAATTGATTCTTTTGATTTAATGATCAGAAGTCACTGACTGTATCACCCGTTGTGTAAATCTCTAAATTCACGGAAAGATAAGGTTAACAATCCGATAATAAACTTTCAATGGAATTTTTAAACACCATGTAAAATCAGAAACAGAAACAAATGCAATTTTGCAAGGTTGCGTTAATTTTCAAAAAAAAAGATGCTGGATATATTACAATGATCTGTAAACATGAGGCAAGGACTAATTGAGTCATCACAAGCTGAAAAAAAACATATAATTAGATCACATCAGATATTCTTGTTCTTCGTATTTTTTTCAATCTTGAAAGTCATACTTTAGATGTTAAAAAACAATCTATTTTACTTTTGCATAATATTGAAATTTTCAAGTTCACTTCGAATCAAATTTCTCTGATAAGGGATACCCAGGCGAAACTTATTATAATTATAGTAATACATACAAATAGTCAATATTTATTACGAACACGGACAGATTGAAATTTCGCACTTGAGATATATTTTTAATGTTATTTAATAAAGTTTTCAAATGTTATTTTTCGTTTAAATCACTTTTAGTTTAACGTGCATTTTAGTTTGTTTTGTAAACATTGACATGCGTATATATTTATTGCAAGAAATATATCTGAAACGAATGAAATTGCACACGCAGCTGAAGTTCTCATTTAACGATAGCATTGAAGATAATGCATGTAGAAATGAACTATCCAAAGAAGACAAAGATATGTATCTATTGGGTAAATTAAATTAAAAGGCGTAGATAAATCCCGTTCTAGATATGGAGAGCGAAAGCGAACAAAATTTTACATAAATTTTTGACGATAGGTTAGTTTGTCGATATGTATTTCTGTTACCTATAGTATTCGAGAGTCCCGTTTAAAATCTTTGATTAAACAGTAATAGAAATACCAAGAAAATATCAAAATTTTAATAGATGTCCAAAAAATACATTTTCATTTGAGGGAATTTCAAATATGGTACAATATTTGAAAAATTATGCTAGTCTGCATGGTTTACCACAAACAGTACATCAAAATTGAGCAACACGAAACCCATGAAAAACATAGTGCCCTGGAAGAATCAGGAGTTCACACTTCAGTGTGAATTTTTCTTTATCAGTGACATTTAAGACAAAACTGAAATCGCTACCAAAATAAAAAGAATTCTTTTATATTTGAAATCCAACAAATGAAAGTCTTTATTGTTCTGTTATTGTAGGAGAAAAAAAATCGGTATATGACTGACTATCTTGCTTTGTGTGTGCTACATATAACTGGACATTATTAGAAAAATAAGCCTTTGGTCATACTAAACGTTTGGTAGATTTTGTCAAGCTAAAAAAAATTATTGCCGATGATACTGTATCGCATAGGGCACAATTCTTCCAAAAATCATCATCAATAAGATAAGTTGGCTAACATTGTAAGCAAGAGAACGATGAAACTACTTAGAACATGGAGAGATTAGAAACCAATTTTATCTGTTTTGATTAAACCTATTCTTTGGTATCAGAAAGTACCATTATTTCATCGTTGCTCATGATAAATCAGAAATTAATTTTTACTCTTCATCGTACTTATAATAGTTCGATAAGTTGGCTCATCCTATAGTTATTACTGCAGCCAGAATTGCACGTGTTGGGTAGGAACATCTATATTTAAAAAATCGTTCATATGCTAGGAAGGAATATCAGGCTACATTTTGTCAAGGACCAGGAGTAGAGTAAAGTAGTAAATGGCAGCAAACTTAAATCGACGTCAAAGTGTATGATTCCAACGTTACGTTGAATTTTACGTTAGAACACATTTCATGTGTTACCAAAATTGAAATTTCTCAACTAATTTTTCACCGATCGTTTTCAAATTTTTTACATTGAGTTGGCATAAGTATTTTCTGTTTAATTAATAAAAAATCCGATAATTCATAATTTTTGCCATAAGGGTCGTTTTTGCTTGTCGGGCGTCATATTAATAGTTCAGTAATTACAGTAGAAAATATAAGTTCACAATAACACATTATTACAAAACATAGTAATAGTTGTATATTTTTTCTCTGTTTATAGCTCTACAGCAGTGGCAGTTAAGTGGTAGGACCTGTGGTGAAAAACCAACGTCTGAAATCAATAATGGACGTGGAACAAAGACTGTTGAGGTATTATATATTTTAAGATTATATTTGATATACCAGCAATAGTTTGAAAGCCATCATTCATATACTCCCTGCTTTCTTATACTGGAGGCAAATAGTGATTGGGGATTCCTCTTGTTCGTTGGTTTGTTCGTTCATTTGTCCTTCATTCCCACTTTTGTATCTGCAATTGCTCCTTGTAAATGTGTTGACAAAATTTTGAAATGGTGAACCTTTCCCAGAATCTTACTCAAATGATTGTGCTTTTGTACCACAAATTTTGCCAACACTTGTCATCCATTCTCCTCTGAAACTTCTAGGCCAATGCAAATAGCACCAAACTTAATCTGAATTTTCAATAGGGCATATTGTTTGATAATTGCATCCATGCATGCATGTAGTTGAAACATCAACAAACATGGCCACTGTTACTAAAACTAGAATATAGGTGGTAAGATGCAGGCAAATAGCTTCCAAATTTTGATAATGGATGTCTTATAAAATCCTTTAAATATCAGTCTCTACATGGCTTATAAGCTTGACTTCTACCTTAACTAAAATTGGGAATCTACAGTAAGCTATGAAATGCACTAATTACAATCAAACATTTAGCATCAAAGTTACCTATTTTTCTCCTCTCAGAGAATTTTTGATCCTATCAAATTCAAACTTTACTTGACAGCCTTTATGGTGGTGGTTAATACAGGAAATTCAAGAGAAAAAAAAACAATTGCGCTGAGGCTTTTTAATACATCATTGAATAATAAGTAACACGAATGGGACTTTTTTTCAATAAAATTTTCATTTGTTTATACTAACTCACTGAGTTAGTGGCACTACCTTTAAAATCTCTGTTTTTCCCCTTTTTAAACTGCCCCATTTCGGACCATTTAAAACTCTCCCACTGTCAAAAATTTGTTGTACATATTACACTGGTTTGTGCCATAAACTTAAGTTAGATTAAGACTTATTGAAACCTTCATGGAGTCGGTAACTTTTATATGAATATAGTTCATTTAGCTGAAAACTTTAATTACTCATTTATTATCACTTTTCTTCCATAAATGTGTGATAGTTACTCACTCACGTTACACCGAAATTTTATGTTTTGGTATTAAAAGTTGAAATTTTAAGAAAATAAGAGGTATACTTAGACCAAAATGGACCTTTAAATGAAGACAAAGATCAAGGTCCATTAGTGGTATTTATCATCCTAGAGTCATCTTTTGTTTCACATTCAGCTGTTTTATGCAGATGAGATGAATATTAGACCATCTATTGGTCCATACTATATTCTATCATGATGTGGCATGATTTGGATTTTTTGAAGAAACTTTTCTCGATTACTGCAGATGTCGTCTTACTGACTACTAGATTTCTCTCAAACTATTGAACTGATTATGACAAAACTTGCTAGTAATGCTTGAAATAACCAGTATGACAAAGGAGCCAAATCTCATTCAGTTTATTCTACAAAAAAGTCTCATTTACTGAAATATAAATTTCCCAAATCAATTGAATTGTTTATAAGTTATCTTGGCTTGATTTGACACCAGTGGATTGTTTCAGAGTTATTTACCACCATTTTTATGTGTCGCAAATTTTTTTGTAGTCTTATATTGCTATCATGTGGTCCTCAGCGTCATCCAAAGACACTTGATTTCCGGACAATAACTTTAGTATAAATGAATAGAAATCTATGAAATTTCAACAACAGGTAGTTTGGGATTGGTTTGGGGGTTGTGGTCCTAACAGAATAGGAATTAGGGGCCAAAATGGGGCCCAAATAAGCATTTTTCTAGTTTTCAGACAATATTTTATGGAACGGTGTATGGATCTCTCTGAAATTATACCACAAGGTTCCATACCAGAAAGGGATAGTTATGATTGGCTTTGGGGAGTAATAGCTCAAACCGTTTAGGAATTAGGAGCAAAAAAGGGGAAACAAACCTGGTTAATGGACAATTACTTTTAAGTAAAATTTGGATTACCTCCCTTACACTGCTTTTAAATGATTAAATTGGTAATTATGGTTGCAAACTCCATTAATTGAGATATTGACCACATTGTGAGGGAAAGATTTATTTTTTTTTTGGAAAAAGGGGGTCGAAAAGAAATTAGGTGGGGGAATTTATCTTAAGATTTCAAAAACTAATTTCTTCAAACATTTTTTATTTTGCCAAAAAATAGGGTTTGGGGGGGGGGGGGGGGTCAATTCTTAAAAGCTTAGTGTATTGCACAAATGGGAAAAAAAAGGGTCGGGTAAAATATTTTTTAATTAATTTTTTTTGGGGTGGGGAGGTCAATTGGCAACAACATGGTGTATTGCACAATAGTGAAAATTGAATATAAATTCAAATCATATAACCAATTCTAAGTTCTTTGACTACAGTTATTCTGTGCCAGAAACCTATTATGTGTCAAATATTTAATTACAATCCAAATTCAGACCTGACTATCAAGCCCGAATATTGTATCCATTTTTGCCCCAACTGTTCAGGGTTGGACCTCTGCAGCCGTATCCAGCTTTTTTCTGTGAAAATACAGTAAATGATCACACATAATTTGAAATTACCGAAGTTTCATTAGACGTTTTCGAGAATTAACAAAAACTTTTTTTCCCGAATTTTCATGGTCAAAAGGGTGGTGCAGATAATATACCACATATATACTTCACAATCCAGAATACAGTAAAACATCAAAAAAGGGTGTACACAAAAACTA
Source organism: Mytilus galloprovincialis (assembly GCA_037788925.1). Lineage (NCBI taxonomy): Eukaryota > Metazoa > Mollusca > Bivalvia > Mytilida > Mytilidae > Mytilus > Mytilus galloprovincialis. The sequence goes on along the minus strand of CM075342.1, from coordinate 42,093,277 downwards.
TAACTATTGATATTTGCAATATATTTTAAAGGTTTGCAAAACATGGACAGGTGATGAAATTAACAACAACAAAAGTGAGGGACATATGTCATATTTCTCAGAAGAGACACAGTTTGCTGTGTTTATTGTATCAAATAAAGTGTATAATACTCCACCAATACTCACCAGTGACAGATTTATTACCATGGAAGAAGATGAAGGTATTTAAGATATTGTCAGTTAAATATCATGCACAAAACACACCCCTAGCCAGGGGGATTGAGGGGTATGTAGGAACACGTACCAAAACGCAAATGTACAGAAAACTTTGGGAATCCAGTTTTTATGAAAATTAGTGACAATATAAAAGCATATGACTTGATGTTTTGATAAGAAAAATTATCAAAATTTAATTCATAATTGAAGCATTATATTGTGTTATCATGTGTTCAAAGTAAGTACTAAAACACTTCATCAATGTATGAATCTTAAATGCTAGTATAATGAATCCTTGTTAAAAGTAACTAGTGCAATCATTCCAGGTACAAAATCACTAGTGCAATCATTCCAGGTAAAAAAATCACTAGTGTAATCATTCCTGGTTCAAAACATTGTTTAAACTTTCCGTGGATGAAAAACACAAGTTTACTTTGTCCATTTTTTACATAAATCAGCTATGCAAGTTTCAGTTAATTCAAATACCCCCCAAAAATACCAAGCCCCATTTTTAATATATTTCCCCTTCAAAAAACTCTCTTTAGAAGCTTATCAAGAGTAGTGGATATTTTACACTGGAACGGGATTAAAAACCCTAGTGAATTTTTGTTGGTGGATAAAAACACTAGGGATTTTCATCCTCTGGATAAAGTACACTGGCGGATTCAAACCACTGTTCACCCTCTTTAAACAAAGAATTTATTATTGTAATCATGTTGTTAGATTTTGGATATCATACCATATACTATAGATAAGTAAATTAAGTGTTCAATTTCAAATTTCTAGATCTTTAATCACATCTATTTTGCGTCAGAAACCTATATTATGTCAAAAATTTGATTACAATCCAAATTCAGACAGTATCAAGCTTGAATATCGTGTCCAAACTTGCCCCAACTGTTCAGGGTTTTGACCTCTGTGGTTGTATCAGGCTGTTCTCAGCGAAGCATTTTAGTGAATTTAGAATATGAAAATCTCAGACTATGTTCATGTGTCAAATTGAATCTTTAACTGAGATGCATGTATAGGGGGTATTACCAGTAGTCTGGCTTTGTGGAAAACTCTAGCTATTAAATAAAACCTTTTTAGAAGGTTAAGGTATATCTCATTTTGAAATGAAAACTTTCATTACTTCATGCACTTATCTAAAAAGTATGTTAGTAGTTTTCCATTTATTTATTTAGTGATATTAAATCTACTTTGAATTGTTGAAAATAAGTAAACTTTTATATGTTATTTCTAAGGTACAATACAATACCAGTTGGAAGCGTTTGATGAAGAAGGTGATGTAATCAAATTCAGTCTGGCAAGTCAGACAAATAAACTCAGCCGTATTGAATCACTGCCACTACAGGATGGACTGTAAGTGATATGATCATTTTTTTAAAGGCAGTGCTTTTATTGGGGTCATGTTCCAGTCATTTTGATTACTTAGATATATTTTTTGGAGTAGCATCGGCTTCTGGCTAGTACATTTTGTCTATTCTACAGCTTTTTATTTTTAATTCTTCAGAGAAATTGGAAATTCATGCATATCGACTTTCAATAAAATTTCTGACTCTTAATTATATGCATTAAGCTATGATGCTAGTTCTTAAATGCTTGCCCCCAATTGATTACCTTTATTTAGAACCTTGTTTACATGATAATCTGTTCAAACAATTTTTTATTGCTATTTCATTTTATATTTAGATTAATTGAATTGTATGAATCTGACGAGTATAAAAAAAATCAGTTTCAATAATGAAATGAATTGCTTGAACAGAGAATCAGAGATATAAGTAATTCTTATTCATTTGTTATTTGCTTTAGTTCAGGATGATGTGATGTATGCTCCTCAAAAAGTGTTTTTTTTTTTATCACTGGGACTCTAACAACCATTTAAAGAAACAGAAATTTTAAAACTAAAAGTAAAAAAAGTATTAAATTTCTTTTTATCTTGTCTATGATGAAGAATATGAAGGTAAGACAAAGTGAATGCAGTATGAAGTTATTGGTGTCTGTGTCGTCAATATTTTGTTTGGTTTGTCACAGGTTGATTTTTATGGCCCCGCAACAACGTTGTCGGGCCATATAGTTTCTCCCTTGTCCGTCATTCCACTACAAACCATCATGCACAATTTTTTTCTAAATACCTTCAGACATCTGGCTGATTTTTGGTATGTGAGTTTACCATAATGCGTTACAGATTTAGTTTAAGTTTTGTTTTGCTCTGCTTATTCCTCTGAAATTACAGGAATTGTTAAAATCACAGTTATAAAGACATTTTTTTTCGAAACGCATTCAGATATTGGGCTGAGTTTTGATATGTGAGAGCTGGATACTATGCATGCATAGATGTGTCCACATGTGTTGGTGAAATTGCAGACTTTTTTTACTTTTGGAGATGGGCCAGGGCCATTCTTGTTGTTCCGACACATCTAGGTTTTAATGCCATCCATGCTAGGTAATAGGAGCATTTTTTTTTTACCCTTCTACCTACATCATATTAGGTTACATTCTCTAACTTTTAGTTTGCCTCATCAAATTGACATTATTTTAACATTAATGATAGTTTTGTTTTGTAGACTACTTTATACCCCATGCACTGACTGTTCAGGAGTTGAGACCTTAACAATAATCCTATCAGAAGTACAGACCAACGAAGATATACCTCCAGCCAGTAGTGAAACAACCATTGTTATTACCATAATAGATTATAATGACTCACCAGAAATATTCTTAACACAACATGGTCAATCTATTTTATCATTTGATCCATCTGAACCAGTCTTGGTAAGAAATAATACTAACCCTTTTAAAGCCATCTGATAATAGAGTAAGTGATTGTTCAAATAGCAAGGGTGTGAATACAAAAGTTATCTTCAATTAAGACTAAAGTAACACTTTGGTGCTACTTTACAGTCTTTATAAACTGTTTATCTTTTTAAAAAGATGTGGTATAAGTACCATTGCATGCACACAAGTTAACTCTCCATCCAATTCACAATTTGTAAAAGAAAAACCATTAAAGGTCAAAGTATGGTCATCACCATGGAGCCTTGGCTCACACCGAAAAAGCAAGCTATAAAGGGCCCCAAAAATGACATGTGCAAGTTCATTTCAGTTAAGTTACACTAATAACAAGAAAAAAAATGAGTGTATGGTATGCATCAATGTGACACACAACCCAATCACGTGACCAAAAGGCATATATTGAGATATGAAAAAAGGTTTTTAAGGATGTTTGCTATGCAGAAAAAAATGAATATGTATTTTTTATCTCAATCCAAATTCAGACAGCTTGAATATTGTGTCCAAATTTGCCCAAACTGTTCAGGGTTCTTCCCCTGTGTTCGTTTGTTCATCTTTTAGATAACCAATATTTGTCTAGGAGACAGCAACTAAATGACAAAATAAGACCTCAACCGGTCAGCATTATGACTTCTGAAAAAGACAGAACTAACTAGTGGGAATATAGTATCTGTTGATTACTAGTATGTCAAAGTATCTACCATTTAGCAAACAAATTATGGCCCACAGCAGTGTTATTCTTCCCTTTATTTCATACAGCATGTACAGTATTACAGACACAATATTTAATATTAAGTCAGGTTTACTCTTCTTGAAAATCATCACTTCCTAGTCGATTTCCATGGGGAAAAAAATTTAAGATTAGATCAAATGTAAAAGAGACAACAACCTGACCAAAGAGCAGATAACAGACAAAGGCCACCAATGGGTCTTCTATAAAGCGAGTAATTCCAGAACAACAAGGTGGGCCTCAGCTGCATGGCCTTTAAATAAAAATGTGTACTAGTTAATGTATATTTTTAGGTATACTTAGAGCAGAGAAACATTTTTAACAAGGGGAAATGGACACAGGATTTCACTGCAGAAATAGGAGCATTTGATGTGGAACAAAACAATCTACACATTGAAGTATATGAACCAAGTTATGGTACAGTTCTTATCTTGGATGAAAAAACAACAGTTCCAGATATTAATTATTGTGAGACAACTTTGAATGTAAGAAATTTTAAGCTTCTCCATGAAAGTGGCTGGGATATAGAAATGTTTTCTTCATCTCTACATCTAATAGGCAAAGTTTTGTATTAAAGAACATTTTTCTGAATCATAACATACATGTATGACAAGTATAACAAACAATTACTGCATTTAACACAATATTTATGAGAATTTGGTCACTATGACCTACATTTCTTACTTTAATGACTGTTAAGCTCTCTTAAATTAATTTCTTGATCTCGTGATGATATGTTAAAAGTTATATATTTACCAATTATAACAATTAATATTATAGCGAAAAGTTCACTCATTCCTAAAGTTTTGCATATATAATTAAGAATCAGTTATACATGAATAATATTTCGGCTCAGTTGGCAGCTCCAGAAATCCCATGCCTGTTCCTGAGGCCTTCTTACGGCCCAGATTGAAATTAACCCATCTCAAGATAAGGGTAGATTTGATGGCCTCAGAAATACCATTCCAATAAGCTTGAATAATTTACTTGCAAGCAATTATTATAAATCAGCTATTTTATAAGCTTATTACTCATGCCAAGTATTATTTTATTTGAAACAAAGATAAATTATGCACAATTTTTTGAAAAGTACAAATTTAACAAACACTCATAGGGGACATCAAAGGTGGTACACATTACACCTGAACCAAATATTATGATACTTATACAAAATGCTAATTACCACAAAACACAGATCAAGTTTGAATTTTGGTGGCTTCACATTTACTGTTGTTGAGTTATGCCCTCCTTTACAAATGAAAAAAATGCTGAATTTTTTGTTTCCGTTCTCTAACTTTAGTTTACCTCAATCAAATGTTATTAATCTTGTACACAATGCTTATTACAATGAAATACAAATCAAGTGTCACTTTAACTGTTCTAGAGTTATGCTCTTGCAAGCAATTATTATAAATCAGCTATTTTATAAGCTTATTACTCATGCCAAGTATTATTTTATTTGAAACAAAGATAAATTATGCACAATTTTTTGAAAAGTACAAATTTAACAAACACTCATAGGGGACATCAAAGGTGGTACACATTACACCTGAACCAAATATTATGATACTTATACAAAATGCTAATTACCACAAAACACAGATCAAGTTTGAATTTTGGTGGCTTCACATTTACTGTTGTTGAGTTATGCCCTCCTTTACAAATGAAAAAAATGCTGAATTTTTTGTTTCCGTTCTCTAACTTTAGTTTACCTCAATCAAATGTTATTAATCTTGTACACAATGCTTATTACAATGAAATACAGATCAAGTGTCACTTTAACTGTTCTAGAGTTATGCTCTTTTACCATGGAAAAATAGGAATCTTATAACTGTTCTAAAATTATCAATGATGTAATTGTTAAAATTAATTTTTCAAATTGGAGTTGTCTTTCTTTGTCCATTATTGTAGTTGAATCAACTACAATTATGGACAAAGGAAGATAAGTCCATTTTTAAAAATAAGATTAAAAAAATCTTTACCCATCGATGCTTACAAGCACTTTGATTAATGTTCTTCAGTTTTGTCATTTATAAACTATTATGACATTTTGTTTCCCTTCTCTAACTTAAGTTTGTGTCAACTTAATTTAATGAAATGTTTATATAATGCTTATTTCCACTTAACTCAGTTTAAGTTCAAATTTGGGAAGCGTCATTTTTACAGTTCTTGAGTTATGTCCCTTTATAATGTTATATGCTAGCTTGGGCATCATCTGTGTCCATATGGACACATGTCCTATTTATTCTGTTTAAATTGTTGCTGATGCCCCTTTAAATTATTGCCAGTTTAATTTCAAACTTTGTAAAACATTCTCTCAAAATTACATTTACAGGTGACACATATAGAATGAATTTCATAACAATGTGCACATGGACACCTGGTATTTTTAAATGTTATCATGTGCTTTCAATGGCTGTGGTTAAAAAAATACTTCACCCAAATACAGTATGTCTGGGGCCTTTCAATGGGGATATACATAATTACTTTTTTACACATGTCCATTGATTCCTAAATCAAACTCACATCTTCAATATTGACAGGCTTATGATACAGTAAATTAATTTTTCAGACCACTCAGGCAATGATGCCCTTAGATGTGTTTTATATTTTGTCAAGCCTTGACTTTAGGTGAAAAAGCGAGACATAGCGATCCTACATTCCGTCGGTGGCGGCAGTGGTGTCCACAAATATTCACTCTGTGGTTAAAGTTTTTGAAATTTTAATAACTTTTTTTAACTATCCTGGACTTGTACCAAACTTGGACAGAAGGTTGTTTAGGATCATAAGATAGTATCCAGATATAAATTTTGTAAAAATGAAATTCCTTTTTTTCCATATTTTACTTATAAATAGAATTAGTTTTTCTGCCAGAAAACATTACATTCACTCTGTGGTTAAAGTTTTTAAAATTTTAATAACTTTCTTAAACTGGACATAAGCTTGTTTCTGATCATAAGATAGTATCCAGAAGTAAATTTTGTATTAAAAAAAATCAATTTTGTCTGTGTTTTACTTATAAATGGACTTAGTTTTTCTTCAAGTTAACATTACATACAGTCTGCAGTAAAAGTTTTTGAAACATTATAAGATTCATAAACTATCCTGGATTTTTACCAAACTTGGACCGAAGCTTCTGACAATCAAGAGATAGTATCGAGAGGAATAGTTTTATTGATTTTTTCCTCATTTTTGTTGAATGTGCAATTAACAGCAAAAGTAGGCGAGACACTGTGTTCCGCGGAACCCTTACATATTTTTTGAAATATAAAATGAGGGAGTCCACAGATAGTTGCAGTATTTGTGTATTCTCACTATAAATGGTTCTTACTTTGCTTGATGTCCAGTAGCAAATATGCATTACAGTATGAGAACAAACTCAACAAGAAACCAATAAGGTAGGTTCTTGAAATTATTCAAACTAGTAAGAGTTAGAAACAAAAACATATTTTTATTAGTCATTTCTAGTCTAATGATAATTTCAATTTTCTACATCCAGGTAACTACTGAACCGTGTGTTATATTACCACATGAAAAAGAAAGCATGTCATGGATATATACCACATTGACCTACACACCGGCTATGAATGTATCTGGATATGACTTGGTAAAATTGTATGTCTCAGATTCTCTGAATGCTTCATCAGCTGTTGTGACGATACAGTTTGTCGTAATGAAACTCCCTTGTCACAATGATGGATCTTGCCGACGTAAGTTGAATAAATAGCTCAATTTTAGGTATTTCAAATTTAACTATTTGATAATACATGTAATTGGAATTATGCTTTCTTCTGAACTTCCACAACTTATAGTGGTGACTTCACTACATGTTGCTATCTTACTGCAGTTAGGTAAAATATCTGGCCAGTTCTTCTGTTTGATTTCATAAAACAAATTGAAATACAGAAGTTTCATGAATGTCTGATTCAGCAAATCAAATCTTATTTTACACATGGCAGTCACATTCAGATGATGAACATCAGAAAGTAAGATATAGTTAGGACCAACTTATCCATTTAGGATAAATTTTATCAGAACAGAGATTTTTAGTAAGAAAAGTGGTTCAAATCTTTCAATTCACAAATTAGACCTGTGAAAACAACTATCGGTAGTAAGATCCTATAAAAATCTCACAAATGATTCAACCTTTTCAATCTCTAATGTTTAAACAGTCTACATCAGAACTCCAATATGATTGGGTCTGAAAACACTATCAGTAAATGAAAATAACACTTGATTAATTTTGTGTGTTTGAAGCACTTTTTGGGGTTACCTTTAGAGGATGTATGTGACTTAACTCATGAAGAGCTATCTGACCAAAAGGGACCATAAAACATTTAATTTTTTTATACAATAAATTTGTATGCTTTCATTGATTGTAATGAAACTTTGCAATAAGTTGCAGGTTGTTCACTAAATTGACTAGACTACTTGGACAGAAACTTTTCTACAAGACCAAAAAGTAGCATCTAAAGAAAAGTTTGATTTTTTTCTTAATTCTGTATTTTACTGATAAATGGACTCTCCTTTAAAGGCAATTTCCCTCTTTAACACAGACAGCAGCAATCATAGGCAAAACACAGGGTTCTGTGGAACCCCTTACAAATTATTTTTTTAATTGAAAGAAGGGGGTATACTGTTTTAAATACCTTTGTCTGTCCGTCTCACCATCAGTGACCAATGAAGTTTAATCAAACATGACAACAGATCAGAGCTTCCTGAATTGGCTTTACTGTATTATGTTGTTTCAGATGCATGGATAATTAAGTATCTTCCTGTTTACAAAACTAAAATACTAAAATATTGTAGCATATTTAAATTCATGACCATTTACAAAATATCTGTCAATATAACTAGAAATCATATCTTTAAGAACTTTGTTATCAGGATTATTTGAACTGATGCATCAATTACCATGTGATTCTGTTTCAGATATTGATCAATCCTTAATACCTCCTGTTCATTGAACAATTGTATATTATCGCTTTTTTACAGAATTTTCATTTGATCTTACTGACAGATAATTTCCTTTCTCAGCATAGTAGAGTGATATGAAAAATTATAGTTTAAAACTAAGGGTGCACATGCTGTTGTTAATGAAATAAACAACATCGTCATAGGTAAAATGGCAATAAACAGATTATCATTGGTCATTTCATCTCAATTGTTTTTCTCACTTTCTGCGTATAGGCTCTTGCGAGAAGATCAATCTCGTTGAAATGACCAACGATTATTTATAATTTTAACACATACTGGCCAGGAATATGCAATTTTTGTCTCATTTTTATAGGAAGTACAAAAAATAGCTTCCTGAAATTTGTTATCAGGCTTAACTTGTGTGTTCATGCTTTGCTGTATGATATGTTTTTAGATTTATCACTCATTAATTCCTGTATACTGTAAACTCATACATTCTAAACAATATTGTCCTATAAGTAAGAAATTTTTACGGCATTGTTTTAATATACTATAGATAAGAGTTTCCTGAATTTATTTTCATGCTTCATGAAAACATGCTTTACTGTGTGATTCATTTCTTCCATAGCTCTTCAACTTCCTGTTTAACAAAATCTTTAAGCAGTAAATTGCTTCATTAGTGATTAGTAGCTCACAGTTCTACTTGTTTTTACAGCAAAGAACGGTAGTAACTACCCCTGCACCAGTACCTACAGAGCAGAAAGTTTTGACCTGTATTATGACTGTGTCTGTTTACCTGGATATTCAGGTGTATACTGTGAAGAAAATATTGATGAATGCTTAAGTTCACCATGTCTGGAACCATATCAATGTATTGATGGTATTAACATGTATGACTGTAGATGTCCACCGGATGAGCCTAATTGTGATTTTCAAGTTTGGATCATCCCAGTGATAATTCTGAGTTTTCTTTTGATAGTAACGATGATCATTGTGGTAGTTTGTGTAAAGAAAAGGTGATTCTATACATTCTGTTAAATTATTTTAATAGCATTTCTCATTTTTGTGCTGTAAATATTTGATGTTTGATTTGAAGCATAATTCTTTGTTTGATGGAGATATTTTCTTTTTTAATTCTGATTGGCCAATTTTAGTAATATATATTTTACCACTGCAAAAAGTGCGTTATTATATTGCCTATTAATAAAACATATATTTGGATTTCTGATTTTGAGACCAACATAAATTGAAAATATATAGGGTTCTTTGAAATGCTAAATCCAAACCTGTATTTATTTTCATTTTTAATTAAATAAAATCACATTGAATGAGGTCCAAAATGTTCCAAATTTTGTTTTATTTCATCAACAATAGAATTCTTGGGGTTCTTTGATAATTGCAGATGCTAACAATGTTTTAGTGATTCAACATATCTAATGTTAGAGAATTTAGTAATTAATGGTTGTTGTTATTTTATGGATTGGAGTTATTATATAAATGTAAGCTTAAATGTTGTGTCCTTACTGGCTCAACTGTTTAGGGTTTGACTTCTGCAGGAAAATCCGGTTTTGCTGTCATTCTGACAGCATCTTGTTTTAAAGATGTTTATATATGTTACGCTAGGTTACACTGCATACACTGTTCTTAATTTAAAATTTATTTTGATATATACATTTACATTTCTTTTTTATGTTAGATTTCAAATGAAGGATTACTGGTTAGACCCCCCTACAGAACAGGTAAAATATATAGCTATTATCTGTTTAAAAAAAAAAAAGTTATTTACCTGTAATTACAGAGGGACACAAGGAACATGGCAAACAACAACAAATGGATAACAGGTTCTTTGCTTTGGCCAGGCACATAAAAATGTGTCATCAAATATGTTTGTAGCTTTTAAACCCAACCCCTTACATAGGAAAGTGTTGTAACAGTACAACAATAGAAAACAAACTTGAAGGGATACGGGCTTTGCTTCTCAAATTGTTACTTAGCAACACAATAATACACAACTTACAAATTGACACATATTATCCATACAAGAGTTCAAATTCAATTTTAAAATTTTGAATTCCTAGGCTTTTTAAAATATCAGCCTGTGTACCTCCAATTGATTTAGTCAAAGACACCATAATATGCATTCTTAGAAAGGTTTATTTTAGGAGTTATGCAGTATGATTGTTTGTTAAACTTTGTGATTTTCAAACCATTATTTCAAAATTCTCTGATTTTCTTTCTGTTCTTGTGTCAATAATCTTCGGGCTGGCACTTGGGAAGCATAGTATAGTATATGTTTAAGCAAGGTAATATTGTTGGTATTTAATGATGTTATAATAAGAATAGATTAAATGCTGCAATGAGTCATCTTAAGTATTATTTAATGAATTAGATCAGATTGGAGAATTTAGCATTCTAATGCTTGGTTACATTTTTAAAAAGAAATAATTATTTATTTTATGGAAATATTTTGGTTATACTGTTGATTATGTTGATTGTCATCACATTTTTATGCCCAATTTAAGGGCATTATATTTTTCAGTCTATGAGTCCATTGTCTGTTTTTCCTGCTTCAGGATAAAGTTTTTGGTCAATTTTTTTTATGAAGTTGTAGTCCAATTAATTTGAAACACATGTTCCCTATGATATGAGATTTCTATTTTTTATGCCAAATTAGAGTTTCACAGTCCACTAAACAGAAAATGGGGCATATATATACTATGGACACATTCTTGTTTTTATTAGCTGTGTGCTTTTTTTCTGTCTGTAGGGGTCTGTTCGATTCCTTTAGTGCTTGTCTGATTAATCAATATTAGGTACTGTTAACAGAATGAGACAGCAATTGGGATACATGCATATATATATTTCACAAACATCAATGGCAGTCAGCAGGGTTTAAGTTGTTTGACCTGGTAGTTAAATGTGTTTTGTTAAAATATATTTTTTCACTCTTTTGGTCTTTTTGAAAATGTTGTTTGTGCTGTATTTAGACCCCTCTACATTGAAATTTGTACACATATAAAGATTGCGGTTTTTATCCAACACAATCATAGGTTTAAACTGGTTTTTTTTCAAATTAGACTTGTATATACAATTTAGCACGTCTAAATAACAGTCAACAATTTTTCCCATGAGGGCGCTGGATCGTTACGAGTAATGATACATGTACACAATAAATAAATTATATAAACGCCTAAAAAGTGTACACAACAACACCAATAACAAAAAAAGGAAACTATAAATGTAATTATTTATAAATATTTCAGATAACAAATATCCTTCATCAGTATGATTGTGATGTTAAATGAATCATATATCAGTCCACTTAGATTAAACCAGAACAATCTTAAAATTTATACAATAAAAAAGTCAAACCAAACATCAGTTAAGACGCTTGCACCATTCTAAATATATATATATATATCTAATTGTTTCTAATATCTGATGAAAATACACTTTATAATTATTTAATTAAAATGCATTGTTGTTTGTAAATTTCAATCAATTCAAAAGGGCTCGAGCTTTCAAATTCATGTTCATCGATTTGACTCAAATTCTCATTAGATTCATAATAATGTCAAACATTTATCCAAATTATAAAAAGTAAATAAATTATTAACGGGGCATGGGGTAGATAATATGTAGATAGATTCATGAAGATAGATTTGTTTAGTTTGTATATTAGTCTAGACGTCATCTAATTAACTATGGAGATGACCTCCAAGACAATTTAAGGTCACATAACATAAATATAAATAGATATATGGACCTAGTGCAAATGGATTTTTCTATGTCTGTTTGATTTCAAGTTTAAGTTTAGAATAATGAGTTCATTTTCAATTTTACCTGTATAAGAATGATTTTTTGTGGATAGAAACAGTTGATCTAATGATTGATCTTTGTTTCAATTTCAATGTTGAAATTCATTTCTTTAAATAACCTAACACACATCAATCATGCATAATCCACATCTAGCTGAGGGGTTTACTTGAAGTATAAAAAAAAAAGAGATTCAATGAGGTCGAATTATTCACTTGCAAGTGAATAATCACCATTAGAGATGTTTCTTAGCTTATTTTGACAAAATTGAACCATACTGGCTGCTAAAAGGTGAGTTATTATTTCACTATTTCATATTCATTAATAATTGAACCAAAAAACTCTTGTAGCTAGTGCTCCTTTGAGGAACTGTTATTATATATAAAAAAAAAATGAAGTAGTAAGAATAAGCCAAGTGAAAATATTCATGATAGTCTATATATGAAAATGAATTACTATTGATAAATGCTTTTGGTTGTTTATTTTAGATGGCACCAGTCCTGAAAAAGGGTCATAGTTTAAAAGGAATAGAACTAGTTCAGGTAATAGAACGTATAAAATCAGGACAGCCGGAATCATTACAAGTATTAGCCAAAATGAAAAAAAATTTGAAGACTGAAAAATTGAATATGGAGGAGATTGCACAGCATGTGAAAGAGCTTACAGGGGAGGACTTGGATGAAATTTGCCAGCAGTCTGGGAGAAGTGATGACGATGTTGGGGAGGCCAGGTGGATACTCCACTCACTAATTCTACATGCCAACAAGTTTGGTCAAGCTCTTCATGTATCTGAAGGAGAATCTGTGAGTAATTTATTTTTTATGTATTTCTTATTCCTCAGTGCGATTCTTAACTATATTCATAATCTGGTAAATTCAATTTGGGTTTTTAACATTTGGAAATTATAAATTGATATAACTTGCTTGTGTAAAACATTTATTGAATATATTATTATAAAATTATTTGTAGAGTGGGGCGCTCATATTCGCCGTGGACACAATTTCGCCGTTTTATGATTTTGAGGTGTAAAAACTTCAAAGGATGGTTGGAATGGAAGAAATATGTCGTTAAATTATATTTTTATAACAAATATGATTATTTTTGAAAATGAGACTAAATTTCGGCACTTACGGCAAATGACCGAAAAATGGACAAAGATTTTCAGCCAATTTCCTGAATGACAAAAACGATTTCAAAGAAGCATTCCTTAGTAATTCTTTGACTGATTGCCCTAAATATCAGTTTTTTACACCTTTCAAATGTCTGCTATTCGTCTATAAAGAAATTTATTTGATAAATATTATTTTAAGCTGCAGTTATTTGGTTTTAAATAGATATGTAAAAACGAGGGAATATGTGTCCCCCGTTGGCAAAAAATTAGGAAACTTCAAACACCCTTTAATCCAACTTTTCAGATGATTTTACTCAAAACAAACACGTTTTCAAGCTAAGAATATTTTGCATTTGAAGTTATCTTCATAAAGAAATATCAGTATACTTCAAAAACATAAAGACCTGAACATAAACTGAAGAAAACATGGAAAGATAAGGCGAAAATCAGCACCCCACTCTAACTGTTTTCCTGATTTTGTTTTTTTGTATATGCAGTATTATATTAAAATGTTAGTTAGTTTGTATGATGTTTTCATAAGGCTCATCTGAATTCAATTGTTACTTACTACACTAAGATAAATTTAATGGTAGAATGATTTATAAAATGAAATGACTTAAAGGTAACCTGTTCTTTAACACGGAACACATTTGCAAAACACTTATTTAAAATGAAAATGCATGAAAGTGTTGAGATTGAAATATTGATCATAACAAGAAGTGTTTGCAGTCAAAATTTTACTGATCAAAACAGCATGATTTGCTGTAAAATTTTAGTCCTCTGATCAGCCACTGTTTAGATAATTCTCATGACATCCCTTGCCAACACAGCTCCTATGCACCTATTTGTTCTAGACAAAGAATGGAATCTATACATTTATTAAATTTATTTAGGCTAGAAGATTGCATGTCAAAGTTATACCTTTTAAACCAGTGACTCATATTATAGTAAGTCATTATTGGTGACATCCTGTTAGTCCGACAACTATTGTTCAGTCATCACATTATTCCAACAGCCCATTACTCCAACATCCAATTATTCCAACAGCCCATTACTCCAACATCCAATTATTCCAACAGCCCATTATTCCAACATATCAATATTTCGACAGCTCATTATATCGACATTCGTCAGTGTACAGGTATATTTTCTCCAAAAGAACAATTCAGAAAAAGAGTTTTGTCAATATCTTTTTTGTTACAAAGGAGATGAACACACAAGATAAATAGTGACAATAACTCTTACAAAGATACTTGTTAAGATAAGCAGGGTCAAGATTAAAAGTGCATACACTGTACGATACAATATAAGAAATATCTAAGCCACATTTTGCAAAACAATAATTTATAGCAGGAAAACAATTTGGCAAAAGAAAATTCAAATAAGAGTAATAATTTAAAACCAATTGTTCAGAGCCCAATTGAAAGTCTCCATCCCTTGTGATATATTTTGATATGAAATTATTAGAATTTGGTTTAAAATGTTAGTTCCAGTTGTCAAATTATAGGTCATTGTTTGCTGATTCCAAAATTATATAGTTTCTATACCATTTAGTTTGAAATAAGGGAGGTAATTTGTTACTTTCGGTCTGAAAAATGTGACTTCCGGTATTATTTGATAGTTAGTTTAACATTGCTTTCAAAATTTTATTGTTCTATATACTTTTACATGAAATAAGTACAAAAATAGACACTTCCAGTTTACACAAGACTATACGATTTCATATACCAAACATCTAAATACATCTTGCAAAACAAACTTTAAACCCAAGAAATAAAAGTGCTTGAAGAAGAAGAAAAAAATAATTAGAAGAAGAAGAAAATCAATAGGTCTTTCCACTTTTCGGTGGAAAGACCTAATAAACCAAAATCAAAATTAAGAAAATGACGTTAACATTTGACCTTGACCTAATTTTCTTATGATTTGACCAAAGACCTCAAATCAATAGACCCTATATAGCTAGGTCTCTATCACTTATGGTTTACCAGTTACAATTACATTTCACTTATTTTTAATACAAAAGGGAAATAACTCTCATACAGAGGCTTGGGACCACTTCAGTGAAAATTATTCTTAGGTCCTGAGAATATAACCAGCAAAATTAGTAAAATAATTTTGTGGTTATCTTTTACGGTTGGAAAAGAGATGTGCACACAAGAAAAACAGTGTTAGGGGAGTTAACTCTTACAATAAAAAGTTATAGGTTAAACAGGGTAAGTTTTAAAGTGGTAAATGTTCGATATCATATGCAAAAAATCAAAGCAACATCTCATGAATCCACCAAACATCGGTGGAAGAAGTAAATTTTTTTTATTAAAGACCAATTGTTCAGAGAACAGTTGTAGTAATGATATATTTTGATATTAAAATGTTATTTCCAGTGTCAAATGATATTCGCTGATTCCAAAAATTTATGATTTCTGTACAAAAAAAATTAAATAAGGGAGATAATTTTATAGTTCCGGTATTACAAGAATGTTTACTTGACACTGATTCCAAAAGTACATGGTTCTTTATACTTTTATATTAAATACGCACATAAAATAGCTACTTCCGGTTTACTAAAGGTCACTTCAGCTTGAAATTTCCAAGATCAAAGTGCTTGTAACCTAGTGCAATAAGTCCCATGGCTTTATCATGTATACATATGAGGTAAAAGCAAAGGTTATAAAATCTAGAATGTAAAATTAACCTATGACCGTGAGCTCAATTTGAAGGTCAAAGACCAAGGACCTCAAATCAAAAGACCCTAGGTCTTTATTATGAGGGGGGATAGGAGGGGTCCTGATCCCGAAATCCCGGGCTTAAAAAACGAAATCCCGAGGTCCTGAATTTAAATAAAGTAAATCCCGAAATACAAAAAAAGGGATTCCCGGATCCCGAAAGGGTAAATCCCGAAATCCCGAGCTTAAAAACACCCGATCCCGGAGTCCCGATAAAGGTCCTATCCCCCCTCTATTATATATGGCTAATGAGTTATATCACCATACACTTAATTACTGAAAAGTTTAAAGAAATGCCAGAAATAAACCAATATTGTTTGAGAAATGCCTCTTGCAAAAATTTACAAGTTCCAAAAGCCAAAACAGAGCTTTATAAGAAATCTTTTATATATTCAGGATCTATTTTATGGAATAACTTACCAATATCCCTGAAAAAATCAACCTCAAGTACAAGCTCATTCAAAAAAGATTTAAAAAATTACTTGATGGAACATTAAGAAGCTGTGTGGTTTTTTTTTTTTTTATATGAATAATAATTTTCACACACTTACTCAAACTTATGATATTGTTGATGCCAATACTATACATGTCATATATGAATTTGTAACTTTTACCTGTTTTGAAAATTGTATATTTCATAACAATTTTTTATTTCATTATTCATGTATGTGTGTCTGTTTGATATTTTGTAATTGTTTGTTATATTTCATTGTATTTTATGAGGGCCTCAGGGAAGATTAGCTTTACAGCTAACTGTGTAACCCTCTTTAAATAAAGAATTATTATTATTATTATATTATATTAATTATAAATATGAGAGGGGAGAAAACTCGAATTTAATGTAAGCGTACCCTTTCAAACAAACTGTCTGTGATACGACATGTCCCATCTAACAATTTAGTAAAATTATGTTGTCAATATCTTATATGGTTTTTATAAAGAAGTTAAAATAAGCCAAAATCAAAATTTAGAATATGACCTTTGGCCTTGACCTAATTTGCTTTTTTTTAGACCAAGGACCTTAAATTTAAAGACCCCATCACTTTTGATTTACCAGTAAGTAATACATATCACTTATATCAAATGCATTAGGGAAAATAACTCTCATATGGAGACTCAGGAACACTTCGATGAAAACCAAACTCAATATCCAGAAGATATAGCGAGCAATTTGGTAAAATAAATTTGTTGTTATCTTATACGGTAACAAAAGAGTAGTCAACACAAGAAAAATAGTTTTGGGGGAGATAACTCTTACAATGAAAGGTGTTTGGTTAAAAAGGATCAGTTTAAAAAGCACATAAACTGTTCGATATCATATATCAAATATCAAAGGGACATCTTGTAGAAGAACTGCGCAAGAAAAAAAATAATGAGAACAATATCTAAAATTCTTTCAACAGAAAAGTGGAATGACATAATAATAAAAAAAAAATCAATAGGTGTTTCACAGAAAAGTGGAAAGAACTAATTAGAGTAGAAAACGAGTTCCTGAACTAATTTCGTTTTAATATATTAGTCAGTCTACAATCACAATTGGCCGTAATATTATGAATATACATTTCTTTTAAAACAGGATAGTGATATGGGAGTGAATAACGAATCTTTTGTCCAACCTGAAAGTGATATGGGAGTGAATAACAAATCTTTTGTCCAACCTGAAAGTGATGTGGGAGTGAATAACCAATCTTTTGATCAACCTGAAAGTGATGTGGGAGTGAATAACGAATTTTTTGTCAAACCTGAAAGTGACATGGGAGTGAATAACGAATCTTTTGTCCAACCTGAAAGTGATATGGGAGTGAAAAATGAAACTTTTGTCCAACCTGAAAGTGATATGGGAGTGAACAATGAAACTTTTGTCCAACATGAAGATAAAGATGAAATCGTAGCGGAACAAACTGAAATGTCAACGATACAAGATCACATAAGCACTGATAGTGAACCAAATGTAGCAACTGAAAGTGTATAAAAATACAATCCAGTTCATTTACGACCAATAAGAACATTTGCAAAACAGAAAATTAAAAATTTGAATGGAAAAAAAATTAACTTCTGCACTGGCCATGTCATTTAGATATGATATTGGCCAATACAACAAGAAAAAACACAATGATACTTGACAATTTTATGAGTTTGTTTTATTTTATACTAGACAGAAAAACTTTTTGATTAAGGATTATGTTCCCTTGTGTTCATTCAATGCTAAACATATGGAAATGTTATAGAAAATCCACAGCCTTTCTCTTTGTAATCTCGTATTTTGCCATTCCGCGCTTGGTAGATAGAGGATTATTGCATGCAGTGCTAGCAATGATTTCCTTAAAACAAGTTTATAAATTTATATATTGGTTAAAATAAATATAAATATGGACCAATTCAATACACCTTCTCGGGTGCATTCGACTTTAGTGACTCATCACGAGAATATTTGGATTTAAATAAAATTGAGAATGGAAATGGGGAAGGTTGTTTCTGACTTTTTGTTAACAATATAGGCTAGCACATCATAGAACAACAAGCAAATAATCTATGTTTGACATTATATAACAAAAATCTCTTTTTTAAAGTCTGTGGATTTTCTACAAAAATCTTGGTTTATTTGCCAAAAATCCCCTTTTTTTATAAAATGCAATGAAACAAAAAATAATAATGCTTTGCAGGAAGTTTCCCTTAGCCTTAAGGTATATTTTCAAAATTGCCCATCTCTATTATTAATCATTTTTGCTGTTTTGATAGTACATGTATTGCAGTTTGAAAATTTTGTGTAATCCTAATGGTATAGAAGGGGTCATTAACCTTAATATATTATGAACATATTTTTTATTATTTTTAAGTAACATTGTGTTTTGCTACATTAGGTTAAAATCTTAACTAGCACAAAGTTGTGTTGCCAATCTATATTGTCATTGGCACAAATGCTTGAAAATCATGAAAATTTTAACAAAATGTAATAATGATCAAGGTTATAATCACAATAATTTAAACTCACAATAACAAATGTACACACTTATTTTTCAATTTTCACTATTATTTCATAATTAATACCTATTCTCATATTAAACAAAATAAATGTAATTGTCATCATTTATTAAAATCAAATTTATAAAATAAAACTCATTACCCAACAAGAATATTTTTCTTTATAATGTCTGTCATATGTTTGAAGTTCGTGTTTTCATGATCATAGCTAAAAAATGTAATTATAAGTATTGAATGCTTTTTTTTGTAACTTCATAGGGTTGTAAAAGCATTGATCGTGCACACATTTTTAGAATGAAGCGTGTTCATGCTTCATACAAAATGTACTTCGGTCAACGCTTTAACACCCCAATAAAGTTACAAACAGAAGCATTCAATTCTTAATTATTATAAATGTTTAATGATGATGATGACAATGAAAATGAATGGCAGGTACAGGACAAAGATCAGGATTATGATGAAATTGATGAATTAGTGTTTAATGTCCAGTGGTATTTATAACATGCATACAAGAACATGTGCTAGCTTGTTTACAAGGTAACAGTCTGAATGACGATTTGTCACCCTACTTACAGACATAATTCTCGTTTTTATAGGACTGCAAAATAAAATTTGCGTTGTATAATGCTATCATGTCCTCGTCCTCCTCGTCCTTGTCCAAAGACACATTTAGTTTCTGGACAATAACTTTAGTTTGTTTATGTGAATGGATCTCTATAAATTTTTACCAGAAGGTTCAATACCACTAAAGAAAGGTTGGGATTAATTTTGGGGATGATTGTCCCAACTGTTGAGGGGCCCAAAATAAGCATTTTTCTACTATCAGGATAATAACTTGTGTATAGGTATTTCAATTGCTCTGAAATTGTACCTCTTTGTTTATTACCACAAGTAGAAGGTTTTGGTGCCATCATTTTAGGAATTAAGGGCCAAAAACATTTTTTGTAGTTTCTTGATAATAACTTGTGTGCAGGTGTATCCCTCTCTGACATTGTACCACAAAGTTCCATATCACAAAAGGAAGGCTGGGATTGAGTTTGGGGGTTATTACTCTATTCATGCAGGAATTAGGGGCCAAAAAAGGGTCAAAAACGCATTTTTCTAGTTTCCAGACAATAACTATTGTTTATTAATGGATCTCTCTGAAATTGTACTACAAGGTTCCATACTATAAAAGAAAGGGTAGGATACAGTGTAGAGGTAATTGCTCCAAGGGGGAGGGGGGTCCTATTTTTTTAAGGAGTTCAATTTTTTTTCTTCAAAATTTCAAATTTTGAAATGTTTCAAGAAGAAAACTTTAATTGCACAATAGATTTGTAAGAGCTTGACATTTTTTTTGTGTCCGAAACCTATACTATGTCAAAAATTTTATCACAATCCAAATTCAGATAGTATCAATCTTGAATATTGCGTCTTAATTTGCCCCAACTGTTCAGGGTTCAACCTCTGGGGATGTATCCGGCTGCGCTCAGCAAATCATTTTAATAATTTCAATGTTATTGAATAATTAGCAAATACTAAATTTTGAGTCTAAAGTTTGACCTGGCCTTTGATCAAATCCACAACCTCTCTCACTTCTAGTGAGTTTGCTACTACAAGAACAAATAACTATCACTAGATGGCCAGATGTTGCTTACACTTCTTGAGCATAGGACTACCCTATTTCTATAGAGTGCTACAAATGGCTGTTGCTCAATCTTAAAATAGGACATGCTTTAAAAAACAGAATTATATTAAATAATTGTAGCAAAAAATCCCAATTTTCCCCCATTCACTTGTTTTTAACTAGGTACTTATATGTTATATAAGTAATGTTTTTACATAATTTGATTTTCATTACACTCAGTAGTCATAATGTTTTAGGATTTTCTCAGGATGTGTGTTTTCTTTTCTATCTCAATCAGCTAGATTTAAAGTTTACCACATGTTTTAGAAGGATGTTTAATTATACATCAATCCCAATACAAATATGCATGTCTTGATGATTAGTGACCGCTTGTGGAATTTGACTTTGTCCTTAGTTTTGTAGCTTTGTACATAAACCTGGGTGAAGTTTAGTTTCTCCCACTGAATATCCCATTAACAAGTTGTATAGTAAAAAACCTGTGTATTCTGCCTTGAGTATCCGGTTATTTTTAAAATGCATATTTAGCAGTTTTAGGTGTCGAGTAGAAACTTTCGACATAAATGCTGAGGGAATCGATGGTAAAAATACCTTTCACTCCATGGCTAAAACTGTATTTCAATATCGAAACGAATCATCAAACGCCCACATAAGTTCCATCAAGGTTAAACGGGGACTAAAAAGATCTTTGACATTGAAATATTCGAATACCAATTGTATGCCATGTTTACTTTTTGACAAGCCAACAGAACGATATGGACCTTCTCGTTATTATGATGTTCATTGGAAGATTGTGTCTTTTTTCATGAAAAACCTAGATATATCTGTCCTTGTCTTTGGTATTTCAGCGATTCCTTTCGAGACAGAACTTAGATTCGATTCCATTTTCTGCAGAAAGCAGTGAACAAATTGTTCCATTTTGGACTGGTTCTAACATAAGGCTACATCTGAAATTTCGTTTGTAGCCTATGCTCCAGCTATAGATGCCAAGCCTAGCGTCATGGCACTAGTACTAACAACTATGAAACAATAATACGATATGTCAAAACGTGCCGGTCAACAATATTCTGTGAAACATTTGACAATTAATTGTATGCTGTTGCCAAAATGTAAAATGGTCTACGCTAGACGTTTTTCAATCACACATAATAAGACTTGGAGGAAGTCATGGCCTTTCTTGTTTAATAGTAACAGTTGGCAAGTTATAGGCACTAGCTGGGCTTTATGACTTTCTTGTTGACCCTGGAACCCCTAGATGTTCAGGATTCTTACAAAACACATCCTTGTGCATTTTAGTTCTGAAATGAGATCAAGATCGGGAATAACCAGAGATAAAGAAACTGAACAAGAGAATACGAAGCCAACGGTAATGACACACAAGAAAAATTTGATAGGGTATATAAAATTGAGAATGGAAATGGGGAATGTGTCAAAGAGACAACAACCCGACCAAATAAAAAACAACAGCAGAGGGTCACCAACAGGTCTTCAATGTAGCGAGAAATTCCCGCACCCGGAGGCGTCCTTCAGCTGGCCCCTTAACAAATATATACTAGTCCAGTGATAATGAACGCCATACTAATTTCCAAATTGTACACAAGAAACTAAAATTAAAATAATACAGGACTAACAAAGGCCAGAGGCTCCTGACTTGGGACAGGCGCAAACATGTGGCGGGGTTAAACATGTTTGTGAGATCTCAACCCTCCCCCTATACCTCTAACCAATGTAGTAAAGTAAACGCATAACAATACGCACATTAAAATTCAGTTCAAGAGAAATCATACATTCAAATATGACCGATCATTCTTAGTTATTGATAAAAATTTCTACAAGCCTCAAAAGAGTTCATGATTCTCTTCTTAAATTTCTTGAACGTGACAACCATATTGTTAAATCTTTTTTGGAAGTTAAGGCTGTTTTAGTTAGACTGAAACCCACGTATTCTATAGTCCTATTCCAAGGTCTCCTCTCAATACTTTCAATCATACGACCCAGATCCTAAAACTAAAGTGTAAATCAGGTGACTTTATTAAAGCACATATAAACCCAGTAAAAATAGTTCGTCGTGCTTTCGTTCTTGCTAATGTGACTGGTCAGGATCTTGGCATATCCTATCAGTCTCATACCTTCAGCTCTGTTCCATGATGATGGTACCATGTGGAAGTGTTGTAAATCTGATATAATTCACCTCCGTGAAGAGGAAATTATATCTTCTTCCAATCTTCCAAGTTAAGAAAAGGTACCAGTCTTATAATTTGATACGCCAGATGCGCGTTTCCTCTACATACTACTCATCAGTGATGGCCAGATCAAATAGTTAAAATGCCAAACAAGTATAAAGTTGAAATGCACTGAGAATCAAAATTCCTAAAAGTTGTGCCAAGTACGGCTAAAGTAATCTATGCCTGGGATAAGTAAATCCTTAGTATTTCGATTAACTAATACTTTTGCAAACGGTCAATTTATAAAAATGACCAAATAATTGATATTAATGTCAACACCGAAGTACTGACTACTGGGCTGGTGATACTATCTTTTTTTTAAACGGGAGATCAGGAATTATCCGTTTACATTGAAAATTCCCCATTGTGAAAACTCGTTTTTACAGCACATCCCACGCACAAGGCTTCAAACGCAAGTTTGGATGAACTCTCATATTGCTAAAACAGTGATTATATAGTTTCCAAAGAATTTGGTTGGCAAGACGGTAAAAACGATTTGCTCTCGGTTTTCTTTGAGGGTTCCATGTCAGCAGATTACCTTCAATACCTTGTTTTTACGTATAAGTGCAAGGGAAAACAGTTTGCAATAAAAACTGTGTATTTAACAGACAGAATTCCAAAATACCAATATTTGATCATGTTATGGGTATGATGTTTGTAGAAAGTATTTAACTCACCGAACAATATTGAAAGAACACAACGATGACAACGATGCCTGATGTCAGGTTTTCCAAAGTTGTCATGCCCTTTGTTTGTTAAAATACCCCATACAACCACTCTTTCTGAGGGACAAAGGCACATTAATAATAAACCTCAAAAGTTTATAGAGCTAGAATATTCGCTGAAAATAAAGTCCACCTTTAAAGTCATTTGTTTTAATTGCCATGTGTGAAATATTTGTGACTGGTAATTAAATATACATCAAAGCAAAAACCAAATTGACTTCAATTCATTTTTTAAAATCTGTAAAATTCAGAAATATATCTATAGAAGTACATGCGATGTAAAATTCTTCACAATTACGTCATAACATGTACTGTTTTCACAACAACGATGAAAAAACAGAATTTATGCAGTTTTCTATCTTTATTTCGAAGGAAACACATCAGCTATAAGAGGAAAACAACGAAGCATAAACAGCAAACTCCCCAATACAATACTCAACTAAAATGACTGCCAATTACTGAAAGGCAAATACAAGTAATGTATAAATTATGATTTCTCAGAAAAAAAGTATCAATCAGTACACATCCAAAGGATTTGTAATAGAGACGTCATAAACATTCTGGGAAAGCATGATCATTTACTAAACCAATAGAACAGTGTATTGACAGGATTTAGGACAATAAGTTTTAATAACTGTATCAAAATATATCTTTAATTGCGTTATAAGACTTATAATCATCAAAACTAATATTCAATGTAAGTATCGATATTAGTTAAGTATAGTGTTAGTTTCATTACCATTAAGAACATAGTTAATTCAGAAAATCAATAACTTTAAATGGACCATATTTTAATTAACGTGCTCTATAAATAAAACCAATGTAATAATAAGGATGTTATTCTCGATTTTGATACGATAACTATAGACTACGTTCCTTTTAGTTTCGTCTACTATAGACATAAGGACGATCAGCAAATCAATGAATTAAGAAACTTTAAGCGAAATAAAAACAAAATGACATTCATTCAAAATGTTTTGTCTTTTTTTGTGTGTGTCAAAACCAAACAACTATTTGAGTATGATGCAGATAAAAATTGAAATAAGTTGATTGTCAATTAAAAGTAAACACGCCCTTTAACAATGTCTTGGCTTCTTCACGAAACATGATGTCCATAAAAGCGTAAATAAAAGGATTCACGATGCTATTAATCGATTATCTGCATATCATAAACAAACAACATAGCCGATCTTTCTGAATTCGAAAGTTTTCCCACAAAATCTTTGTAGATTCCAGCTAAGATTATCATTATAAGTTTTGGTGTATAACAAATAAAAAACACCAAAGTAATGATGAAAAACATGATTGTCATTTTATACGTCAAGTCACGATCCTTTCGTTGTCGTTTTACAGATTCCGATTGTTTAGAAACAGCTGTCGTTTGGTTGTTTTCATTGCTTTCAGTTTCATGTGAATTCGTGGAAAAATCACTCATCGTTAAATCTTCTTGATTTATTTTGATATTTTCTACATTTTTTTCTTCTATGTTGGATTTGTTCCCCTTTTTATCTTTCTGATGTCTTCTTTTTTTTAAATGACCAAAGATTGTATATGTAATTCATGCATATAAAACGATAAATGTTGTTACTGTAACAAAAACAAACAAACCAACCACAATAAAGTATACATTTCTTGCAAAATTATTCCCTTTGGAAGACGATCCACATCGCCATCCGGTAATTCTGTATGTAGAACTGTGAACCGGAATTAATTCACTTACAAACGGCAATGGCATCGCAACCATAATTGAACGCAAATTTGCTAAAACCAATGAAACTCTCTTAAATACAAGTGTTGTTGAATGATTCAGCTTCATACATATTTTGAAGTATCGTTGAATTGCAATGATAAGTAACACACATATTGGGATAAAAGTTGCCAAGCCACGAAAGAAAGATGTTATTTTATATATAACATAGTTTGAATAGGTCACTTGGTGAATCGAGTTGTATATTCCAAACGACCCAAGATACACAGTAGCTATCAAATCACAAGCGACTAAAATTGGTATAAAATATCTTTCGTCAGAAGAGTTTTTCATCTGGCAAGCATAAACCAACAAAACAAGGACGTTTCCGCTTATTCCAACCAATAGATAAACAGAAAGCACAACAATATTTGGTATCAGACTGACAATTATTTCATCGTTCCATTCCAAAACTGTCATATTATTCATGATGACAATTTAGATACATAAATTTGAGAATGGAAATGGGGAATGTGTCAAAGAGACAACAACCTGACCAAATAAAAAACAACAGTAGAAGGTCACCAACAGGTCTTCAATGTAGCGAGAAATTCCCGCACCCGGAGGCGTCCTTCAGTTGGCCCCTAAACAAATATATACTAGTCCAGTGATAATGAACGCCATACTTATTTCCAAATTGTACACAAGAAACTAAAATTAAAATAATACAAGACTAACAAAGGCCAAAGGCTCCTGACTTGGGACAGGCGCAAAAATGCGGCGGGGTTAAACATGTTTGTGATATCTTAACCCTCCCCCTATACCTCTAACCAATGTAGAAAAGTAAACGCATAACAATACGCACATTAAAATTCAGTTCAAGAGAGGTCCGAGTCTGATGTCAGACGATATGTAACCAAAGAAAATAAACAAAATGACAATAATACATAAATAACAACAGACTACTAGCATGCCAGCTCCAGACTTCAATTAAACTGACTGAAAGATTATTATTTCATCATATGAACATCAGGCACAATCCTTCCCGTTAGGGGTTTAGTATCATACCATCATAACATATATCTCTCAATATTCTCAATATTAACGCCAAAATATGCAATCTTTAATGACTTGACAACAGTATCGTAATTATATCCCTTCTTAATAAGTCTATTCAAAGGTTTTGCAAGTTTCTGAGGTGAATACTGACACCTTTGTGCTTTATAAAGAATATTTCCATAAAAAATTGGATGTGAAATACCTGAACTTATTAGAAGTCAGCATGTTGAGCTATATTTACGAATGATGTCTTTATACCGATGTATATCAAATACGAATACGGCACATTTACCAGAATGGTAATATCACATATAAAATTTATATTTCATGTAGTTGTTTGTTTGAACAAGTTTAACTCCAAGCTCGGGTTCTTTAAAACTACATGTATAAGCGTAGTTTACCTTTTAAAATATTTAAAACAACAATGGTAAACACACCTGTATTTTCTTTACAGTCAAAGAAATTTTCCTTATAAATTTTAACAGAAATAAAACAGAACTGAAACTAATATGTCTACTCTAGAATTCCAAGAAATATGTCTTTATTTAAAAAGTTCGTTGAAATGTGTTGTACTAATGATTATTTTAAGAATATAAACTACCTACACTCAACACTCTGATTCAAACAAAACATTCTATGGCACTGACATTATCGAGATGCTTTATTTCTTGATTACAATATTTGTAATGTTTCGAGAACAAACAATCCCTCTTACTTGCCGACATGTTCCTCTATCTATATTAGGCCGGATTCATACAGGAACTTCTAAGGAAGAAAAAGAGAAGTTATCAGTATCCTTTAACTTTACTACCCGCTATATAGATAATGGTATAAAACTTGATAATTCAAAATTAGGTGACTATGTTGAATGCATCTGCCAATCAAACTTGAGATAATAGATCCAACTGACACAATTAAGTCTGCATCATATCTTGACTAACATCTAGAAATTAGCATTTGACATTGGTTGAAAACGAAAATTTACGACAAAAGAAATGATTTCAGCTTCCCAATTGTGAACGTTCCATTTCTTATATCAACATTCCAGCAGCGCCTTCATACGGAATATATATCTCCCACTTGATACGATATTCCAGGGTTTGTACATTCGGTTATAATGTCCTTGACAAAAAGTTGCTGCTAACAAGGAAGCTGTTAAACCAATAGTTCCAAGTAGTGAAGTTGAAATCATTCCTTCGTAAGTTTTACGGACGCCATCACGAGTTTACCTTTATGGAATAACAGTTTCATAGATGATAGCGTATACGTTTATAATGTCGTAACTGCAATCCCGTTTCCATTCCCCGATTCTGACCTACCTAAGTGGACTTATAATTGGGTCTGTACGAACATGAGCATGACGACGGGTGTCACATTTGGAGCATGATCTGCTAACCTTTCCATGACACTTGAGACCACCCACAACTTTTGGTGGGAATCGCTAGGCTCTGACTGTGTTTTTTATGTTATTGTTTGTCTATTGGTCGTTTTCTTTTTTAGCAATGGCGTTTTCAGTTTATATTGACTTATGAGTTTGAATGTCCCTCTGGTATGTTGCGCCTCTCTTTTGATTTTATTCATTAGTTTCTAAAACTCACCATAATGTCTCTTTTCATTCGAACAAAATAAACTCGTCATTGAGAGCTCGACAGAAAAGGTAACACTTTTGAATTGAAGCAAATTTACGTGCGAACAAACGTGTATCATTGTCCACTACATGATAAAATTAAACAAACTAACGTGCTCGGGTGTGTTAATAGTCGAGTACTCCACTGTGTCTAAACCACACCGGCAAAAATTGTTATGACTCGATGGTATCTAACATCCGGCACAATGACGGAACATTAATAGACAGAAGAAAGGTAGATTTCTCCTTATTCTTTTATTATTTTTATGACATCGAAGAATATATATACATATATATCTATTTTCTATTATGAGATGCAATATTTTCTACAACTGTTCTATATTAACGGAGAAATGAGTAAAAATGCATGTCAAAATAACGAATTGAGTGAACCTTGCCTCGAAATTGTTTAATTTCTCGTTAAATTATTCACACTGTACGAAAAGAAAGGTACGGGAAGATAGATACTGACACGGAGATTGCAAAACTAGTCATTATGAGCATCTCAATATTTGTATTTCTGTGTATGGAACGAAAAAAATGGGTAATGTCAAATTAAAATACACCGGTTTTGTGAATGTTGTTTACTACACAATCACCCGGTTTCGTCTATATATATATCACCCGTTTTTTTTTAAATTAACAATTTATGAAAAGCAACGTAAACACGGATCTGAACATTGTCTTTCGAAAGAATTTGAATATATATTTTTTGTAAAGTAAACTTTGCGTGTTTAAATTTATTCTAAAAGGGCACTTTTGGACATAGGTAATTATAGTAATACACATTTTCCTAATGAAAAGCGTATCCCTTATTTCACTTAACTTCAAACTAATTTTAAATGGAATATAAATACTCAATAGCAAACACTGATATCTAATTATTTTAAAAATTATTATAATTTTTTATATAGGTTTTGAGATACATCGCAATATGTGACCCCCCTTTTTTTAACAAAAAAACCTCAATAACGCCTTATCAAAATTTAAAACATCCACAAAAACTATACAGACCTACAGACATAGACCTTCCTCAACTATTACTCTTTTATTTCAGATAGGGAGGCATTTGAAAAAAATGTCTCACTTCCGGTAAAATCCAAAATGGCGGACGTTATACTTAAATCAGCCCAATATCGAAGGCTAGCGTGTAAAAATGTCCTATTATCATGCTACTATCATAATATTTGGTACATACCTTTGTGTTTTACTACTTTTGGATAAATTAAATAGATTAGATGTCTTCAGAAACCCCACTTCCGGTTAAAATCCAATATGGCGGACATTGTACTTAAATAAGCTTATTTTTTAGGGAGGGTAATTGAAATGTGTTTTAACGTATTGCTACTATAATTACATTGTGTATGAACCTTTCTTAGGTGCTTCTGATAAAGAAAATGTATAAGATATATGTCTTAAAAACCATTACTTCCGGAAGTATCCAAAATGGCGGACAGAGAAATATCAATTTTTTATTCAAATTTTCAACTTTCTTCAAAATGTAAAGAAAATGATTTTATTTTGTGCTGGTCATTAAACTTTTGGCTTTAAGTTATCCCCAAAACCACTTATTCTAGCATGTTGTAAATGCTAAGATATAAAGTTGACACTTCCGGTAAAAATATGACGTAAATTTTAAAGATGAGTCCTCAATCTATTTCTTCGATGTAGAGTTTTGAATAGATTGATTTAAACAAAATAAAATCACTATAGTACTAAAAAATATTTAAAACTACTTCTATTTGGCCAAGAATACATGCTTATTCACAATCACCACCACATGCACACAAGGCAGTGCACGGGAGACCCGATTTTACACATTAAAAATAACCGCGGCATCCTTTCTTACATCCATAATGTACAAGCTTCTGAAAAAATGATGAGGTCTCAGAAAGAGTTTTTTTTAAAGGGACCCTCTTTGTCCCTTCGCAATCCATTAGTGACAAGACTAGGTAGCATAAGAGTCAATCCAAAGCTCGTCTCACTAAACACCTGCATTAGTATATTACACGTTTTACATGCTTGAAAAGACTAGAACAAGTCGTGGGAAAAGCCTCACTTAAAATGAGATTTCCCTTTTGTGCAAAAATTGACTTTCTTGGTTCGTTAATCATGTTAGATCTGATAAGTTTGTAAAGTACAACCCCGGTGATTTAGGCTGATCAATCATCATTCTTTATGTTAAAGTCACATCTTCAAATACCATTAATGTCTCCCACGCAGTCTTTTTTTTCCTTTTCAAGCAAAGAGAGAACAGTATCACAACCCGTCATAAGGTATTGGTCAGAAATAAAAGTGTGTGATCACTCATTGCCTAGTGCATTTGAAAGGCCATTGATAGATATTAATCCAAAGATTTTTGCCTCCCCAGATACAATCAATAGTTCGTCTGCCCCTTTGTTACGGAATAGCGAAATACTGGTAGTTTTAAAGCTGCTAAAAGAAGTAAGGGCAACATTTAGGGGAAAGGGAATACACAGACGAACCCAGGATTAAAAACATCCTCAAAGATGGGAAAGTTTTCTGAGAGATGACGACAGTAAGAAAGAACTTTTAAGTTTTCATTCACAGGAGCTTGCTCAATACAATTTTGAGTACAAGGTAGTTGAAGCAACAAATGCTCAGGATGTTTAGTGTTATCCACCACTTGATGATGTTTCAAGTTTAGCACCATGTTTACACGAAGAGACTGACACTAGAATCAAGATAGATGTGTCTGATGCAGTGAAACATAGACTTAACTGAGTCATGACTCAAACAGTCGATACTGATGTCATTGCTGTTTCGCTATTCCGTGACATAGGACAGACAAACTTGGTTTGCATTTAGAAGGGGAAAAGTATAAGATATATATCAATCAATGACCTTTCAAATGCACTAGGCATTAAAAGATAACACGTTCGCTGGAAAAGGAACTGCGTTGGTGACATTAATGGAGTTTGAAGATGTGACTATATCATTTAGAATGATGATTGACCAGCCAACATCACCATATGGATTTGATGTTTAATGTCATTGAAAACGATACGTGGTTTTGTTGGAAGATAAAAAAAAAAAAGAAACAGATTAGGTTAACAAGGCAAGAAAATATGTGTTTTTGCAGAATTTATTAAGATGTGAGAAACAATACCACAGTCTTTGTAAATGTTGGAAATCAGCTCTCCGATTGTGAATTGCGGCCTACTGAGTATGCTGATTATTATGTCCTTACCTAAATAAAATACCTTGAAACTGAAATACGAGTGGATGAAGTCTTGGATGCGTATGGTAGTTATAGCAACAAATGGTCAGGATATTCTATCTTATCCACCACGTAATGTATTTCAAGTTCAGCACCAAGTTCACATTTAGAGGCAGACACTAAAATCATGGTGCATGTGTCTGATGCAGTGAATCACGCACTTAAACGAGTCATGATTCGAACAGTCGTTTATAATGATGATGTTGTCAATACTGTTTCGCTATTCCGTGACATAGGGGTAGACGTTGTGTTTGGGAGGGCAAAATACTTTGGATTAATATCTATCAATGGCCTTTCAAATGCACTAGGCAATGAGTGATCTGGGTGATCTGAAACACTTATTGTTACCCATGTCTTTAACTGTTGTGATATGGTTCTCTCTTTGCTTGAAAGGGGGAAAAAGACTATGTGGGAGACATTGATTGCATTTGAAGATGTGACTTTAACAAAAAGAATGATGATTAATCAGACTAAATCACCGGGGTTTTACTGTAAGATCGCACAAACTTAGCAGATGGGTATAACATGGTTAACGAAGCAAGAAAATAACTATTTGCGCAACAGGGACGGCTTTTCGAGGCTATTCCCTCAACTTGGTCTAGTCTTTTCCAGCATGTAAATAATGCAATATACTTATGCAGGTGTTTAGGGAGACGAGCTTGGGATTGGCTCTTATGCTACCCACTCCAGGCGGGGACAAAGAGGATAACTTTTGAAAAACTCTTTTTGAGGCCTCATCATTTTGTCAAAAGCTTATACATTGTGGATGTAAGAAAGGATTCCGCGGTCATTTTTAATGTGGAAATTTGGGTTCCCGTGCACTGCGATGTGTGCATGTCATGGTGACTGTGAATAAACATGTATTCTTGGCCAAATAGTAATAATTTTAAATTATTTTTAGTACTATAGTGATTTTATTTTGTTTTAATCAATCTATCCAAAACTCTTAATCGAAGAAATAGATTGAGGACTCATCTTTGAAATTTACGTCATATTTTTAACCGGAAGTGTCAACTTTATATTTAAATATTCACAACATGCTAGAATAAGTGGTTTTGAGGATAATTTTAGGCCAAAAGTTTAATGACCAGCACAAAATAAAATAATTTCTTTACATATTAAAAAAAATGAAAATTTGAATAAAAAATTGATATTTCTCTGTCCGCCATTTTGGATATACCCGGAAGAAAGGGTTTTCAAGACATATGTCCTATGCATTGTATCCATCAGAAACACCAAAGAAAGGTTCATACACAATGTAATGATAGTAGCAATACGTTAAAACACATTTCAGTTACCCTCCCTAAAAAATAAGCTTATTTAAGTACAATGTCAGCCATATTGAATTTTAACCGAAAGTGGGGTTTCTGAAGACATCTAATCTATTAATTTATCCAAAAGTAGTAAAAAACAAAGGTCTGTACCAAATATTATGATAGTAGCATGATAATAACACATTTTTACACGCTAGCCTTCGATATTGGGCTGATTTAAGTATGACGTCCGCCATTTTGGATTTTACCGGAAGTGAGACATTTTTTTCAAATGCCTCCCTATCTGTAATAAAAGAGTAATAGTTGAGGAAGGTCTATGCCAAATTTCATGCTTGTAACAGGATGTGCACAATTCGTCTGAAATATGCTTGTAGCCGCCGGACTATAAGTGTTTTGTAAGTATTATGAATTGTAAAAGTTTCCATCTATATATTTTTAACTTATTCTCATTTCAATAATGAAACCTGAAAAAAATATATAGTTGATTAATACTAGGGTTCTCATTAATTTGTATAATACGAATCCATTTGCTTA
Source organism: Mytilus galloprovincialis (assembly GCA_037788925.1). Classification (NCBI taxonomy): domain Eukaryota; kingdom Metazoa; phylum Mollusca; class Bivalvia; order Mytilida; family Mytilidae; genus Mytilus; species Mytilus galloprovincialis. The sequence continues at coordinate 42,060,014 of CM075342.1, read as the reverse complement.
CACCAATTGAGGGTTCAGGTTCTTTACAATTTGACTTATTTAATATGTTTGTTGAAAAGCTTGATGCCTAAATGCAATTACCTTTACCGATCAGTTTCTGTCTATGAGCATTTTCAATACTCTTCATAGAACTTTCAGACTTTAACATCTGAAGCCCATCTTTTCGGATGGCCTTTTTTTAATATTTATTTCTGGTTTTAGTAGTTTTGTTAATCGGGAATATGTAACTTTTCGGACGCATGGAATTATTAAACGTGTTGTTTTCCATTTAAAGAAAATGATAATGCCTATAAGTAACTCACAAAACACGTTCACAGATAAAAAGCTGTTTAGATAAATACTTATAACAAATCAACTAAGAGAGATGGAAGATAACAAAGGAATTCAACTCATAAGCTGAAGGCAACCTGTCAATACTTACGCAACATCAACAGGAAAAACGTCGAAAAGATGAGCAACAATCGATTAAACACAACATCGAAAGCTAAGCACCGAGCAACATGAATCCCAACATAATTGGGAGTGAAAATTAAAAATTATTTAGTAATTTACATGTTTTAATTTGAAATGGCAAAACAAAATCTTTGCATTATCACGTGAGTAAGTTTTTTCTCCATTTTTTATCAGTTTGTTTGTTTGCTTGTACTAGTTTCAGATAACAACCTCTGATATTTTTGTCAATTGGGAATCATTTGTGGATATTGAGGAATATCGTACAGCAAGTCATAGTACTGGAATACGTCAATACCAAGTTGCTATTGGTAGAACAAATATGAAAAAAAAACGAACTATTTTTCAATATATTAGACAGATAAATGTAACAGCAAAAAAGGCACTCTTTTTGCGAACAAAAGGGAAATGAATTATGTTAGAAATATCAATCAACTATGTTTTGTTAAATAAAGGTAACAGTAGTATGCCGCTGTTCGAAAGTCATAGATCGATTGAGAGAAAACAATTCTGGGTTACAAACTAAAACTTAGGGAAACACAACAAATATATAAGAGGAAAACAACGAAACAACAGAAACACAAAAGTGCATCAAAAAACCAAACGACAATGCAAAACACACGAACGGAATTATAGGATAACAATTGCCATTTTCCTGACTTGGTACTGGACATTTTAAGGAAAATGATGAATTGATTTTTTTTTGTGGCTAGCCAAACCTCCCGCTTTTATGACAATGTTAAATATAACACTTAAATGACAACATTACATGACAGGACTACAACACAAATAAATGGAAGAACATTCAGGACAAAGAAATATACAAATTAACAATAACACATAATAATAATTAATAATTGTTAAAACATTTTAAGATATATTCCCAAATTGTTGGATAGGAGGTCAGTTATTTTATCAATGTTTACCAGTAGTATAGTTTAGTAAACTATTGGCTTACCAGTGAACGCAGACCATGACAGTTCGGAAACGAAATCATTAGCGAGGTTGGCAGCCTCTAAAACCGAAAACTTCATACGTCTTATACAAATCTGCCATAGACCGGGGGGCAACTGGTAACTTCACTTTGAATATTTCAACCAAGATATAAAGGACCATAAGGGACACAAAGCAACCTCGAAGGTTATGACATAAGTTAAAACATCTTTTTATAAAATCTGACATTAAAACAGATTCAAATATGTTTACAATAAGATTGGTTCTTGTCCGTTTCAAAGTCAATCGTCGGAAAAGCTGAACACATAGAATTGCACGATAAGAAAATTCAAGAGGGGATAATATCAACTGGGCTTGTTATTGTATACGATAAATCGGCATGTATGTAAGATCGTGAGTCTCATTTTGGTAAGAAATTAAACAGTAACGACTTAAGACTATAAAGCATTTCAAGAGGGGAAATCGTTAATTCGGGTAAACGTAAAAGTAATAAGTCTTTATCCAAACATTGTTAACACACTATCGACAATTGATTCTTCATTATTCAACAAATATTTTTCGGTTCAGAAGAATCTTATTAAAGTTAAAGGTCCGTTAGAGAGGTTAAACATTTTATTCAAATAATCCTGGTTAAGTTTTTCGCCATTTACACGAAACTTGATATATGTGTACAAAATGTAGAATTTTGAAATCACGTATACGATTCATTTACCATTGAATTTTAAAGTCAATAAAACTATTTTTTACGTTGCAAAATTCATGTTTTAGTTAATAATACCTTAGTAACAGACTGTCGCATATTTACACCTGGTTTTTTTTATTAACAGGATCTGTGGAAGGTGGAACAGATATAGTTGAATGCACAAATGTTGGTGTTTTGAATCATGTAACATTTCACAATCTTCACTTACAGAACGGACATAACTATTTTGCGTCTGTAAAAGGTATCTGTGCATATCTTTCAAAGTACTTTAAAACATTACAACTTTAAAATATGTTAATCAGAAAGAAAACAAGATTACTAAAGTTACTGAATAGTGCTTTTTATCATGAAAACGAAATTGGTTCGGAACAAAGACGATTTGACTCTTGTCAATAATAACAAAAATGGCTGTAAAATATGTTAATAAGGTATCAATACACAGTTAGGAGTTTAGTTTCGCATTTTGGCCCCTGTGGATTTTTCAAATAGGAAAGTTATTGTGTAATAAAATTCATTTTTAGACAGCTGAGTGCTAATTTAGCCTCCAAAGATGGTTTATAAGAGCATCAAGATTATTTTTTACATGTTTTATGGGCTGTTTTCTGTTTGACAATCCGTATTTTCATAGCTTGACCGGCAATCGCTCCAGAAACTAATGTAATGTTTACAAACACTTTTTTTCTACACGAAGTTTTTGACGCAATTTTACAAAAAAATGAGATGAAAGACATATGATTTTCATTGGATTTGCTGAATGATATATGTACACAGTTTCAGAAAAGGTATTACTTCAAGCGATTGAAATTCTACTTTTAGTCAAATTTTTTGGAAATATTTGACATCTTTTCCCCCCTTTTTGCAATATTTTATATCAAATAAATGCATATTGTTGCCATGGATACACCCACAAGAAATTATATTTTACCATTTTATATACTGGATATAAAATCTTTGGAAGATTCTGATTACATACATATGCCCATATATGACACAAACAGTAAGCTTGATATTGCAAGAAAGCAATGAAAAGGGGATGGTAAAATTTATAAGGGCAAATTTTAATATTTTTTCCTAACTGTTTATTGCTACCTTATGGCATACTTACCAAGCTTAGAATTGTATAATTTAAGACTTTTCATGCTACAAATCTATTGATATTTAGATTCTAAATTAACTTCTGAGGAAATTGAGTGTTTAAGAATGACAATACATGTCAATTTTATTGTTTACAGTCCTTAGCAACCAAAATTAGACATTTTGACACAAGGCTTATATTTGTACTCTATCGGCTTAGCCCTTGCTTCTGATGGAATGGACTGCATGTAGTAGCCTAAGTATTGAACGCGTTGGGTTTTTTCTTGCGAATATATCAAATTATTGTTTTTATCAAGATTTCATTTTACATTTTGGCATATATTAAAAGTATATTTAAATCAGATGAAAGAAATTGATTCCCTATCACCAAGTTTATTAATCAAGTCTTTGGTATGCAATAAGCATAAAGATTACCATTTTTATGCTTGAAATTGCTTAATTTTGTACAATTTTGCATCATCAGAGATCTTATAAAGAGTTTCAACATTGAAAAACTGACAAAAGAGGTATAGTTTTTAAGATTTTGCAAAAAATTGAGGTAGCGATAAGATTTTACACTTTGACTTGTCACTTTTCTTTCAAATCAGTTTTTGTCGCGTTTCAGTGTCAACTGCTAACCTTGATAAAATATTCATTACTCAACCAATTTTCAAAAATAAAAGGCCATTTTACTTGTTTTAGCTAGGAGAACACTGAAAATAAGTTAAAAGGGAGAATTTGAAAAAAATATTTACTATTAAGGTAGCAATACACAGTTAGGAGTTTAGTTTCGCATTTTGGCCCCTGTGGATTTTTCAAATAGGAAAGTTATTGTGTAATAAAATTCATTTTTAGACAGCTGAGTGCTAATTTAGCCTCCAAAGATGGTTTATAAGAGCATCAAGATTATTTTTTACATGTTTTATGGGCTGTTTTCTGTTTGACAATCCGTATTTTCATAGCTTTAGCGGCAATCGCTCCAGAAACTAATGTAATGTTTACAAACACTTTTTTTTTTTACACGAAGTTTTTGACGCAATTTTACCAAAAAATGAGATGAAAGACATATGATTTTCATTGGATTTGCTGAATGATATATGTACACAGTTTCAGAAAAGGTATTACTTCAAGCGATTGAAATTCTACTTTTAGTCAAATTTTTTGGAAATATTTGACATTTTTTCCCCCCTTTTTGCAATATTTTATAACAAATAAATGCATATTGTTGCCATGGATACTCCCACAAGAAATTATACTTTACCATTTTATATACTGGATATAAAATCTATGGAAGATTCTGATTACAAACATAATTATGCCCATATATGACACAAACAGTAATCTTGATATTGCAAGAAAACAATGAAAAGGGGATGGTAAAATTAATAAGGGCAAATTTTAATATTTTTTCCTAACTGTTTATTGCTTCCTTAGACTATTTGCCGGATTTGTTATCTCAAAAGCAACACGACGGGTGCAACATGTGGAGCAGGATCTGCTTACCCTTCCGGAGCACCTGAGTTTTTGGTGGGGTTCGTGTTGTTTGTTCTTCAGTTTTCGATGTTGTGTCATGTGTACTTTTGTTTGTCTGTTTGTCCTTTTCATTTTTAGCCATGGCGTTGTCAGTTTATTTTCGATTTATGAGTTTGACTGTCCCTGGTGTCTTTCGTCCCTCTTTCAAAGATTCCACTACTTTTCTGCCCCTCCCTTAGATTGGTGTTAAGAGCTATTGAAACATAAGATTTTAGAATAAAAATTTCTATGAGGAAACCAAGATATACCAAAAGCTCAATCATTTTACTTATTTGTTTTCTGCATAGCAGAACCACAATAATTAACTATTAACAAAAAGGTTAAAATTTTAAAAAAATGTTTCTAGTTTCTCGTTTTATACACATTATACTGTTCGTTTCCCGTTTGAATGGTTTTACACTAGTAATTTTTTTTGGAGACTTTGCTGCTCGGTGTGAGCAAAGGCTCCGTGTTGAAAACTGTACTTTGACATATAATGGTTTACTGTACAAATTATGACTTGGATGGAGAGTTCTCTCTTTGGCAGTTATACAACATCTTATTCTATCTAATTTTAAAATTCATAAATGTTACAGAAAGTCAGATTAGATACAACGTACTTTTTCACGTCTATTTGATCTGTAACCATTTCTTTAATCCCGCTTATCTATTAACATTTTTCAGGAGTCGATTTTTCTGGAAGAAGTTCTACAGCACACTCTGCCTCAGTAAGAGTAGATACCACACCGCCACATCTAACATCGAAACCTATTCTAATTGATGGCAGACATATAAGAAATTTTACTGAAATTCAAGCATGGTGAGTATATTTAAAAATTAGGAAGTGTAAATTCAGTTTATAGTCCGGCGGCTACAAGCATATTTCAGACGAATTGTGCACATCCTGCTACAAGCATGACATTTGGCATAGACCTACCTCAACTATTAATCTTTTATTTCAGACAGGGAGGCATTTGAAGAAAATGTCTCACTTCCGGTAAAATCCAAAATGGCGGACGTCATACTTAAATCAGCCCAATATCGAGTGCTAGTGTGTAAACATGTGTTATTATCATGCTACTATCATGATATTTGGTACACACATTTCTTTTTTACTACTATTGGATAAATTAAATAGATTAAATGTCTTCAGAAACCCTACTTCCGGTTAAAATCCAGCATGGCGGACATTGTACTTAAATAAGCTTATTTTTTAGGGAGGGTAATTGAAATGTGTTTTAACGTATTGCTACTATCATTGCATTGTGTAGGAACCTTTCTTTGGTGCTTCTGATGGATACAATGTATAAGACATATGTCTTAAAAACCCTTACTTCCGGTAATATCCAAAACGGCGAACGTAGAAATATCAATTTATTATTCAAATATTTAACATTTTTTAAAATGTAAAGAAATTTTTTTTTTTTAGTGCTGATCATTAAACTTTTGGCTTAAAGTTATCCTAAAAACCACTTATTTTATCATGTTGTAAATGTTTAAATGTAAAGTTGACACTTCTGATAAAAATATGACGTTAATTTCAAAGATGAGTCCTCAAATTTATTTCTTCGAAGTAGAGTTTTGGATAGATTGATTAAAACAAAATAAAATCACTATAGTACTAAACATATTTAAAATTACTAAAATTTTCGGCCAAAAATAAAGATCACCACGTCATGCACACATCGCAGTGCACGGGAACCCAAATTTCCACATTAAAAATGACCGCGGTTTCTTTCTTACATCCACAATGTACAAGCGTCTGACAAAATGATGAGGCCTCAAAAAGAGTTTTTTAAAAGTTATCCTCTTTGTCCCCGCCTGGAGTGGGTAGCATAAGAGCCAATCCCAAGCTCGTCTCACTAAACACCTGCATTAGTATATTGCACGCTTTACATGCTTGAAAAGACTTGACCAAGTTGTGAGAATAGCCTCACTAATAATTATCTTTCCCTTTTGTTCAAAAAATGATTTACTTGCTTCGTTAATCATGTTAGCTCCATCTGATAAGTTTGTGCGATCTTACAGTAAAACCCCGGATATTTAGGCTGATCAATCATCAAAGAGAGAATCGTATCACAACCGGTAAAGGTATGGGTCAGAAATAAGTGTGTGTGATCACTCATTGTCTAGTGCATTTGAAAGGCCATTTATAGATATTAATCCAAAGATTTTTGCCTCCCCAAACACAATCCATAGTTCGTCTGCCCCTATGTCACGGAATAGCGAAATAGTATTGACAGCATCATCAGTGACTGTTAATCATGACTCGTTTAAGTTCGTGTTTCACTGCATCAGACACATGCACAATGATTTAAGTGTCAGTCTCTTTATGTGAACATGCTGCTACACTTGAAATACATCACGTGGTGGATAAGATAGAATATCCTGAGCTTTTGTTGCTACAACTACCATACTCATCAGAGACTTCATCCACTCTTGTTACAGTTTCAAGCTATTTTATTAAGGTAAGGACATATTACCCAATCATCATACTCGTTAGGAAATAAGACAGTAAGAAAGAACTTTTAAGTTTTCATTCACAGCAGCTTGCTCAGTACAATTTTGAGTACAAGGTAGTTGTAGCAACAAATGCTCAGGATGTTCAGTGTTATCCACCACTTGATGATGTTTCAAGTTTAGCACCATGTTTACACGAAGAGACTGACACTAAAATCAAGATCGATGTGTCTGATGCAGTGAAACACAGACTAAACTGAGTCATGACTCGAACAGTGGATACTGATGTCATTGCTGTTTCGCTATTCCGTGACATAGGGGCAAACAGGGTCCCTTTTTAAAAAAATTGTTCTGAGGCCTCATCATTTTTTCAGAAGCTTGTACATAATGGATGTAAGAAAGAATGCCGCGGTCATTTTTAATGTGGAAAATCGGGTCTCCTGTGCACTGCCTTGTGTGCATGTGGTGGTGACTGTGAATAAACATGTATTCTTGGCCAAATAGTAGTAATTTTAAATATTTTTTAGTACTATAATAGTGATTTTATTATGTTCTAATCAATCTATCCAAAATTCTACATCGAAGAAATGGATTGAGGACTCATCTTTGAAATTTACGTCATATTTTTACCGGAAGTGTCAATTTTATATTTAAACATTTACAACATGATAGAATACGCCAAAAGTTAAATGACCAGCACAAAAAAAAACCATTTTCTTTACATTTTAAAAAAAGTTGAATATTTAAATAATAAATTGATATTTCTATGTCCGCCATTTTGGATATTACCGGAAGAAAGGGTTTTTAAGACATATGTCTTATACATTGTATCCATCAGATGCACCAAAGAAAAGTTCCTGCAAAATGTAATGATAGTAGCAATACGTTAAAACACATTTCAATTACCCTCCCTAAAAAATAAGCTTATTTAAGTACAATGTCAGCCATGTTGGATTTTAACCGGAAGTGGGGTTTCTGAAGACATCTTATCTATTTGGTTTATCCAAAAGTAGAAAAAAACAACGGTCTGTACCAAATATCATGATAGTAGCATGATACTAACACATTTTTACACGCTAGCCTTCGATATCGGGCCGATTTAAGTATGACGTCCGCCATTTTGGATTTTACCGGAAGTGAGACATTTTTTTCAAATGCCTCCCTATCTAAAATGAAAGAGTAATAGTTGAGGAAGGTCTATGCTAAATTTCATGCTTGTAGCAGGAAGTGCACAATTTTTCGCCGTACTATTACTAAGCATGACTTAATATATGTTAACTGCTTTTCAAGTAAGTATCTCACTGCAATATTAAAACAAAACGCCACCATTTTTTTTAAATTCTCAATTTTTTTTTTCGTGTTTGCTTCAGCTGGAAAGATGTATTTTACGACCTAGAAAGTGGAATTAGAAATTATATACTAGAAGTAGGCTCTAAAGCCAATACTGCGGACATTGTGCAATCCATCGAGACAACTGAAGACTGTGGCGTTCCTATCCAGTTTTCAGATATTGATACTCATCAAGGACATGCATATTTTTTAACAGTCAAGGTAAGATTTACCATGTTGATATCTTTTAAATATGCCCATTATAGCTACAGGAGACATATTTACTTTTTTTTCTGCAAAGCCCATGTAATTAATTTCGCATTTAGCTAAGGAGTACGAACTGCTATTAGTTATCCTGCTGTATCTGAACATGTTATACCGTGTGGCGGTTTTTGAACTGAATTACTCATCAACTACTGTTAACTGAATATATATATTTTCTACTACATATTTTTATTGTATTGGCGAGATTTTGATATATTTTTCCATGGAGCTTCAATAAGAAGCTTCCTAAAAATTGTTTTAAGGATAATGTGAATATTCTATACACTGCGTCCCGGTTTCAGATCTATCACTTCTAAAATTCCTGTATTCAAGTTTTAAAGCAGGATAATTAGTAGTAAGCATTGGCTCCAAATTGTACTTGTTTTATCAATTTTACAATATTTATAGATCATGAAGTGAAAATGTATTTCAATTATTATGTCTCTATTACATAATCAATTAAGTTATCATTAAGTTAATATAAAAAAGAAATGTGGTATGATTGCCAATAAGACAACTCTTCACCTAATGACACAGAAATTGACAAATAGTGGTCACCGTAACACCTTCAACAATGAGCAAAGTCAATCCCGGATAGTCGGCGTTTCTTATAATGTTTTATAATTTAAGCTTTTTGAAATAGGGTCATTTTGAGGAACATACTAAAAATGGATTACCTGTTTCACTCTATATTTTAAACACTTATTTGTATTTTAACAGGCAGTTAATAAAGCAAATTTAGTAACAACTGCATCATCGTGGGGATACATTTATGATAAATCTCCACCAGAAGTTGGACAAGTGTTTGATGGATTTTTGCATGATGATAAGTTGAATTCGATTGATATAGACTTTCAGATAGACACAACTCAGCTTGGTGCTTACTGGGAAGAGTTTTATGATCCACATACAACAATAAAAACTTATACAATTTCTGTTGGAACTTGTGTTGAATATCTATGGGCAATTGGTAAGTTTATGTTTTTGTATTATGTTTGTTCTGATCTTTTGAAGCAAGAATATTTTTTTTGAAAGCATTTAAATATCTACTAGCAATTAAAAAAATTAAACCAGGAATAGCTATGAATAAAGACAATGGCAGTTTAACAGGTATATGTATTTTAATCAGATGATTAAATATTAGTTATACTAAATAGCGTTTATTTAAATATTAATCTAAATACTGTTGTGTTGTCTGCTAATTTTGGTGACTTGGAGTCACATTGTCCGTTTTTATTTATGTGTTATTGATAATGACTTCATTATTTGAAAGGTTATAAAGACGGGAGCACAGGAATACAGAGATATACAAGTGTTGGGCTGAATACTTTCGCCTACAATTATAATATTACATTAGCACATACATCTCAACTCTACATAACAGTTGTTGCTATCAATGGTGCTGGGTTGTCGGCAGAAGCCACAGCAGAATCCCTTTTTATTGATCTTACACCTCCTGATATAGAATTCGTTTATGATGGAATTGGTATGTACATGCACTTTTAATAATAAGTTACAAAACATACCAACAGAACGAATGATATTTTTAAAAGCTTATGTTGTACGGGAACATAATTCCAGTAAATGCAATAATGGCCATTACTTAAATAGAAGCTAACTATAAAACCAAGTTTAATCAACCATTTTCTTACATCAGACATGCCTGTGCCAGGTCTGGAATATGACATTTGTTATCCATTCGTTTGATGTGTTTGAACTTTTGTTTTTGTAATTTATTTAGGGACTTTCCCTTATGAATTTTCCGCGGAGTTAGGTGTTTTTGTTATTTTTTTTTTTATGTATATATATAAAGTTAATACAATATTGTCACGTTGGCAATCGTACCACATATCTTAATATAATTTGTATAAAAGAAAACAAGAATCATAAAAAAAAATTGAAAGTACGACAAAGCAAGCGATAAGAAAACATAAGATCAATCCGACGAAATAGATGTACATACAACAATCAAATCATATTCAATAAAGCCTGAAAAACAAACAATATGAAGGGCTCAATCCAAAAGTTTGACACACCTAACATTTCTGCAAAGCGCTACCATTTATTACCAGGGTTGGTATTATCGAAGCGATATGTGACAAATGAGTAGTATGAGTTATTTGAACAGCATAAATGAACAAGACATACCCAATTGTTTATAATATTTTGTGCTATTTATTAAAATATGTGTAAAAAAAACCACATCATATAGATGCCAGGATTAAAAATTTCTATTTGCGCCATACATTATATTATATTAAGACTCATATCAACGTCCGTTCTCTAATCGACATGTGTTCCTCAAATTGACGTCCAAATATGACGTCACAATACAATATCCTCTACTCGACGACCAATTTTATGAATTAAGCCTACGAAAACCACTGGACTATAGGCACATAAAGCATGTGACAGGATTAACCATGAGTGTGAGCACTTAACCCTATCCTAACATGAAACAGTGGTGTAACAGCACAACATAAAAACATATTGCCAATTTCTTACGTATATGTTTCACTCCAGATGTAAAATAATTGTTGAAAAATATCTTACAGAATCTGAATTATAATACCCTGAAATTGTTTGCACTTCTTTATTTTGTCTATTGTTGAAGACTGAATAATGCCTTCTAGATGTCGTTTAGTTTTTTTGTTGTTATTGGGTTGTTTTCTCATTGACTTACACTTACATGCATGTCATTTATTAATTTGATTAGAAATTACACATTACAATGTGGATTGAGGTGATAAACGTTTTATCAAGATATTTATTAATATGCATGTTACCTATTTCGGGTTGAAAAAATTCTATATGGAGTGTATGTATATTTTTTTGACAAATTAGTTGTCATGAGAACCCTACAAAATATGTACATGTACAAGTGTAAGTCGATTGATATTGGACGTCGATAAGAGAAGACATCGTTTTGACAATACATGACGTCACATTTGACGTCGATTATAGTATCAAAATATAAGACGTCGTTTTGAGAATGTGACGTCAAATTTAGAAATCAAATTAAGGAATTCGAATAGACGTCGATAAGAGGCCGGAAGTCGATCTCAGACTAATATACATAGATATGTTTCTCAAGAAATCAAGTAAAACATGGAGAGTGTTTTTACAAGCGCATTGTCAAAACTTTTGGATCAGAACTAATATTCTTATTCTTGTCACTTCATTTAGGCTATGATATAGACAGTCAAATAACAGATGAAATCATTGTTAACTGGAAGGTTGAAGATTTGGAGTCTGGATTATCGCATTGTGAATGGGCTGTTGGTAAGACTTCCTGCTGTTTAACGATCACCAAAACGGCATCATATTTGTAACAAATAACATTCTCAAACACAATATAGCTATTTGATTTAAAAAAAAATCATAGACGTATGCTCTTCAATTAACATCAGTAGCAACATAGATGAGCATAGTGGGATTTTATTTCAAATGTAATAATTCCGTACCAGATGTTCAGTAACATTTACTCTTCAGACTATTGTTTTTTATCCCAGCCATTAAACTTTTTTAGGGTAGCCGCACAATCGTGACATAATTATACCATTGCAACCCATAGGTAAGACGAAGCATATATATCCCTTTCCATGGAATTTACAGTTAACTTGTGATTCTGCATGCCTTTCTTACCATTCATTTATTATTATTCTATGGGCATAAAGCATCAAATCAAAATCTATGAAGACCGTCAATTGATACAGAAGTGTTAATGTCAGTTATGTTTGATTTGCATTTTATATACAGTGATACGTTTATATTATTTCAACATTAAGTTTGAAGATTTGAGATATATTCTGATATAATAACATTTATTCATAGGTCTTAGCGAATTTGGTAATGAGATCCAGGCGTTTGTCCGAATACCAACAGAACTGCCATATGTATCTAAAGTATTTGAACATAGTTTGTTGTCATCAAAGACGGTCTATGTTACACTACGGTGTCACAATAAGGCAGGTTTACACAGCAAGAAATCTTCCGATGGAGTTACAATTTCAGACAGTCCTCCAAGTATACAAAATGCTCAAGTTCAAATTTTAGATCAACCAATGACGGAATATGGAAGTAAACAAAACTTCCATGGAAACACTTCGATTGTGAGACTGAAGTGGATGGGTTTTGAAGATAGATCAGGCTTAGATTCATTTCATGTAAGTAAATACTTTCTTCCGTTTGAAAACTTCAGCTAAACATAAAAACAATTTTCCCGTCGGCCAAGATATCAAGATATACAGTTCTATTTGGTGTTGATGCTACCGATCATTTTATGTTGTTTGTTTCTTTTCCATTTTGTTTCGAGTGCACCTAATGAATATTTTGTAATAAAACATATATCGTGCACATTGTAGCAATATTTTATATCCTAACAAACGAATTTCGTCATTCTGACAGTCGAAAGTTAACATGTTGGCATCGAACATCCCTTTAAATTACAAACTTGATGTCAGATTCATAATTTTACTCTCACATTCTACAATTTGAAACAATTCTTTTATCGTTTTACTTGAGTGTTTGTGGGGTACACTAGCCTTCAGACACAAATGGAATAAGGCATCTTTCATCTGCCACTCGTCATATATCATTTATAAATATAAAAAGATGGCGTATGAGTACCAATGAGGCAATCCTCAATCTAAGTCACTATTTGTAAAACATTGTAAAATGTTTTAACAGGCGCCAACCTTCAAACTTACCTGAAATTTTAGTGATACATCACAAAATAGAAAAACACACATTAAATTATCAATTGAAATGGCTTAACTCAATCAATAGACATATTATGCATATTGTGCACCTGTCATATAGAATGCCATTTCTATATTTTATTTTGTTACTGAACATACGAAGATCCCATATTAATGTACAAAAGATTTCCAAAAAAAGGACATAACAAAAATTACGAACTCCGATGAAAATTCCAAATCAAAAGCTCAAACACATCAAACGAATGGATAACATCATAATGTAGCTATAGACCAAAATTTTACGAAAAAGTACAAAAGTAAGGATAATATTGTCAACAAAAGGAACTCAGAATATACATTATCCCATTATGCCAAAAAATAAACTTCATCACATGTTCTCACACAATATATCATATATTGAAGGTTGAAATTGAAAACCAAAACAAGACGGTTTCTTTATCGAAGACAATCCTTTATGACCTCGACGGTGCTATGTTCTATAGCATGACTGGTTTAGACTTGCATGATGGACAACATGAAGTGAGAGTTTCAGCCATAAATAATGCATTCCTATCCAGTCAACATGTATCAACACATCTGTCTGTGTCAACAATAACTCCAAAAGTATCAGGTATGATTATCATTTCATTTCTTAAAATGCTTACATGTGGTACGATTTCCATTCCAATCACAAATGAAGAGAAACGAGTATAGGTCACCGTATATGTTATTCGACAATATAAATACTATAACAACATTTCAAAAGAGAAAAAAATTGGCCTGATTATCTTATAAAACCTGATACGTATGTGGCTTATATGTGTATGTTACCACCAAGTATCATAATACAAGACTGTAAGTATTTCATAAAAAATATTTCGAAATTTCCTCTTCCTTTTTAGCTCAACTGGCCCAAAGGGCCAAGTGAGCTTTTCTCATCACTTGGCGTCCGTCGTCGTCCGTCGTTAGCTTTTACAATAATCTTCTCCTCTGAAACTACTGGGCCAAATTTAACCACACTTGGCCACAATCATCATTGGGGTATCTAGTTTAAAAACCCGACCAACCAACCAAGATGGCCGCCATGGCTAAAAATAGAACATAGGGGTAAAATGTAGATTTTGGCTCATATCTCTGAAACCAAAGCACTTAGAGCAAATCTGACATGGGGATAAAATTGTTAATCAGGTCAAGATCTATCTGCCCTGAAATTTTCAGATGAATCGGACAACCCGTTGTTGGGTTGCTGCCCCTGAATTGGTAATTTTATGGAAATTTTGCTGTTTTTGGTTATTATCTTGAATAATATTATAGATAGAGATAAATTGTAAACAGCAATAATGTTCAGCAAATTAAGATTTACAAATAAGTCAACATGACCAAAATGGTCAGTTGACCCCCTTAGGAGTTATTGCCCTTTATAGTCAATTTTTAACCATTTTTCATAAATCTTAGTAATCTTTTACAAAAATCTTCTCCTCTGAAACTACTGGGCTAAATTAAACCAAACTTGGCCAGAATCATGTTTGGGGTATGTAGTTTAAAAAATGTGGACATCTAACCAAGATGGCCGCCACGGCTAAATATAGAACATAGGGGTAAAATGCAGTTTTGGCTTATAACTCAAAAATCAAAGCATTTAGAGCAAATCTGAAGAAGTTAAATTGTTTATCATGTCAAGATCTATCTGCCCTGAAATTTTCAGATGAATCTGACAACCGGTTGTTGGGTTGCTGCCCCTAAATTGGTAATTTTAAGGAAACTTTGCCGTTTTTTGTTATTATCTTGAATATTATTATAGATAGAGATAAACTGTAAACAGCAATAATGTACAGCAAAGTAAGACCTAAAAATAAGTCAACATGACCAAAATGTTCAATTGACCCCCTAAGGAGTTATTGTCCTTTATAGTCAATTTTTAACAATTTTCATAAAATTTGTAAATTTTTACTAACATTTTCCACTGAAACTACTGGGCCAAGATCATTATAGATAGAGAAAATTGTAAGCAGCAAGAATGTTCAGTAAAGTAAGATCTACAAACGCATCACCATCACCAAAACACAATTTTGTCATGAATCCATCTGTGTGTCCTTCGTTTATGATATGCACATAGACCAAGGTGAGCGACACAGGCTCTTTAGAGCCTCTAGTTTATTTCATTATAAGCCTTGTATCGTTTGATTGAACGAATCAAACAAAGGAATCGAACACACTTTGTGGTGTTCAACATGTATAACCTTCTCTTTATACGAGAGCCTTTAGTATTAAAAAAAATGAACAAATAAATTATCAATATAGAAAGATAGAAAAACACTCAAAAGGTAAACCGAACAAATTTATGCAGAATACAGCGAAATCTATACTCAAATTTAAATAAAAATTATAGCGTAACTTTCCTTCATCAATGGGAAAATTATCAATGAAGACATCCAATAAAAACAATTCAAGTTATACCCAAAAAAAACAAAACAATCAACAACAAAAAGTGCCGTTCTGATCAAGCATTCAGGATCACATCAGGAGAAAGTTTTTTTATTCTTAAGTTTCAAGAATCAATTTTGATGTATCGGTTATGATTATCTGAAACTAAAATGTCAGATTTTTTTTTCGTAAACTATGAGTTATAAACGTTTCCATCGTAGGCTCATTTCAGAATATTTTGTCGATACTTCAATTACTTTCAATCATAAAATGTTAAATGAATGTATCATTTATGTTTAGGAACAAAGTCCATCACAATGTCTGAAAAGAACAGAACGTTAACCATAAGCTGGGATGCGTATTTTATCTTTGCTTTTACCTTGTACTATGAAGTGTCTGTAGGGACAGCTTTAAATGGAGCAGATATTGTACAGTGGCAAGAGACGACAAATAAATTTCTTGTGATGTATGTCCCACTTCGGGTTAAATTCTACAGTGGAATGGATATATATATTACAATAACAGCTATTGGATTAAACGGCAAACACATCACACAAACTATTACTCTGACTGTGTAATAAAGATATATTTTACAATCGTGAGTGGACACATATTTGCAATAACCTTTATTTTTCTCCTTATACCAAAATCATATCCATAAAAAGTTTGTTTGTGTTCTTATAAGTTTTTTGTATCAATGTTCAGTATTAAACTGTATCTTGTAGTCATGGAAATATGACTGACATATGGGTTTTAAAAGCTCATCAGAGCTTATGTTTGTATTTGTATTGCATATACCGACTTTAAATAAAGCTTTATGTCTTATGTCTTTATGTCTATGGGAAACAAAAGACTGTGTGCTTGCATTATCAATTTGTGTTAAGCGGTTCATAAAATACTGGTTACTTGTACAAACAAATCTGTAAAAATTAAAAACCAATTGTTCAGAGAACAATTGTAGGTCTTTCCATTAGTAAAGATCTATTTTGATATTGAAATATGAAAAATCAGTTTAAAATGTTAGTTCCTATGACTTTATAATGTATAAATATGAATTTAAAGCAAAGGTCAAAATCTAGAACGTCCTATTAACCTTTGACCTTGACCTCAATTTTAAGGTCACCAACTAAGGACCTCAAATAAAAATACCCTAGGTCTGTAATATATATGGCTAATGAGTTATATCACTTTAGGCATGATTTTAAACATAAAATGGGCAAAAACTCTCATTTATTGTTTACGCACCCTTCCAAACTAAATTTATATGATCCAACATGTCGCAACTCACAATTTAGTAAAAATAAATTGTCATTATCTTGCATGGTTGTTGAAAATGAGAGAAAATAAGCCAAAATCAAAATTTAGAATATGACCTTGACCTTTGACCTTGACCTTATTTTCATTTTTTTGGACTAAGGGACTTAATTCCAAAGACCCTAGGCCTATATCACTGATGGTTTACCAGTTAGAAACGCATATCACTTATATCAAATGCATAAGGGGATATAACTCTCATATGGAGTCTCGGGATAGCTTCGGTCCAAATGAATATCCTAATCCTGAAGAAGAAACGAGCAATTTGGTAAAATAAATTTGTCGTAATCCTTTACGGTTGCGAAGGAGTAGTGGCCACAAGAAAAACAGTGTTTTGGGAGATAACTCTTACAAAGTAAAGTATTTTGTTACGCAGTTGTAAATTTTTAAAGCGTATAAACTATACGACATCATATTCCAAATATCTAAGTGACATCTTTTGAAACATCAATACTGCGCAAGAAAAAAATTTAGGCGGAAGAAAAAAAAAAAAAAAAATAATAATAATCAGAACAAATTCAATAGGTCTTTCCACGGAAAGGTGGAAAGACCTAATTATATTTTGTACAGCATTACAATCTGTACACAACATATATATACTATATATTTTTCAAGTTTCTTGTACCTGAACTTTTGTACTAGCTGCAATGCCATCAGAGTTGTCTACTCGTTGAACATTTAATCGCGGTGTCCGTCTTGATAAATGTTAAACCTGAAGTTTTGTTTTATTGCAAAAAAAAAAGCGACTATCTCAAACACAAACCAATGAAAAAACTCTAAGCAGACACACCCTCATCTAAAATATATGCTCACAAAATCATCGGACTACGACTGTAGATTACATAATTATTTATCTATTGAACGATCAGTATATACTATAATTTCTGAACAAACATAGTATTCATCAAGACTATAATTAATATGTTTATGTTTAATATAAAAAAAAAGATCCATAATACGTAGTTTAATTTCTTATTTCTTATTTCTTAATAATAATTGCCATTCTCCGTCATATTAGAATGTTGTAAAATGATTTTTAATAATTTGATACGGATGCACTGAATATCAATTGTAATAATTGATTGATAGTTAGTTTTTGACGTCAAGTGGCAAATATTTCACGCAATTTTGAGTCAATCAATTGTACTATTGTATATTCTATAGGCTGTATGCTTGAAATTATTATCATTGAAATATAATTGTAGAAAAGATCACTATAGGTTTGAAAATACATTATAAAAATCTCAAGAAAAGCTAATACATCAGGCTTTCGTTGGGACCTAAATTCTCTCATATGACACGAGTATCAGATGACGAGGTTTCATTTAGTTGTTTCTGATGAATTATATATGTATGTAGGCAACAAGAGAGCAAGGAGCAGTGATGATTGACAAATCTAAGGTTTTGAAAATGGGGTCGGGGGAGGCAGCACTTGTTTGTCTATGAAAATTCTGCGGCAGTTGATTTCTTTTTAAACAAATTTTAACAATCAGCAAAGAAATATGTTACAGTTGAGCTATCCACCGATGAGACTATTATGTACACATTATAGAGCACTTCATCAACAGCACTGTTTTACTTTGTTTTGTGTTTATAGTTGTCTTTCCTTTTGATACTGATTAATAATGATACCTTGGGTATACAATTGTGTTAATTGGTTGCTTTGATTTGTAAGTAAGCAATTAAAAAGGTCGGTCTTGACTCTTGATATTCAATTTGTAGCTTCTTTTTCAAGGACGTCTCGAATTTCAAACAACTTTTTCATCAAAATTATATAGATTTATTGCACAACTATGACCTTCAGGAATAAGATAAAGGTTCTACAAGTTGTACTTAAATATTTCTCTCTGGTTTAATGAACTTATTAATAAAATGTAAAATGATGCCACTGCACTGGTATGTTATTTAATATACACATAGAGTTCGCAACTGTATTTCTTGAAGCAATACCGAATTGCATGGTTCTTTCGATTTTCCACTATTATACTATGTGCTGTTTGTTTTCGGGAATCGAATTAGATCGTGTCTTCCTGCACTCCGAGATTTTTCAGACTGTCTTTTTATTACTGTATGTAAAAAGGGAGATGTGGTATGATCGCAAATGAGACAGAAATCTCGGACTAGTCTTCCTGTACTGTTTCGTTAGATGCTATGTAAAAAAATCGATAAATGAAGTGCATTTCCCGCTATTAGAAAGTTCAACGACCCATGATTTATTTAAACAATATAATACCAAAAAATATGTGTGTTGTTAAAAATGATAGAATATGCATAGACAATTTTTCTCAATGGCAAATCAAACAGTTTAACAGTAATCTCTATAAAAAAAAAATGAAATTCAATCAATGAAATCACTTTTTCTCATTTTAGTGAAAGGAAAACAAATACAATAAATAATAGTCTTTTAATTCTTAAAAATCCAATATTTGACTATATCTGAAACTTCTATATGACACTGTTAACGGTGTCTCAGATTGTAGTAATCATTTTCTTCGAAAAAAGCATAAATCACATCCGACCCTTATGGTTGTTCAAGTATTTAACAGATTGAGGTGTATCTTTACTGTTCTTTTTTTTTAAATTCTGTCGATAAATATCAACTTTACAATAGAACAATCAGATGAAGAAAAAAAAGATGCTAGCTTCTTTCGATTACTCTTTAGAAAGCAAAGGAACAAGTGGCAGAGAAATTGATTCCGATTGGAGTACTAACTAACAATTGAAAATATGCCCTCATGAAAAATGATTATAGCAGATAAGTAGTCAATAAAAAAGTACACATTAAGGAATTACCCTTTTATATTTTCATAATTGATGACGTCAATCGTTAATTTTATTTCACAAATCGATTTTTATCGGTGATGATTAAACTTCAGCGTTGTTGATAAACATGTTTGTATATAGAAAAAAAACCATGTTTAAATCAACTCAAGTTGTCCTTCTTCGTTGGTCCTTGCATGATAGTAAGCCTATGGGTAGTCATTCAAATCGTCTTTACTATAAATTGTATGCCCTTGGCATCTTGCAATTTCCAAAGTAATATTTGATATGTTTAGAAATGAGAAAAATATATGTTAATTAAGAGTGATAAAGACAATCACAAAGAGAGAGACTTAATGTTCTATAACAATACTTTGGATTTATTTAAAAACAATCTGTACCTTATTTACACCAGCCGGAAAATTGAGGATTTTAATTATCTTTGAAGCCTTGTGTCTATAGAGAAATTTTAATTGATTTTCGAAAAGTTTTGTGGTAAAAATGGTATATCCTTGAAATATGACGTTTTTTCTAAGGACACTCTAATGCATTCTAATATCTAATTCAATGTAGAAAGATCCAGTCCTTTTCTCTTAATTTTACAAAGTAGAATAAACATTTATTTGTGTAGGTATTCTTCTGAAGTCGGTGTCGCTTGGGGATCTGTTAAGTTCCGAAGCGAATTATCAAAAACCTATTGCCTTAAAAAATTGAAGCCTTACATGAGAGGATAACAAAATAATATATCAGTAGATATTATTATTGTTACAAATGTTCGTCCTTTCAAGCTCAATTGTATTCAACTTATTAACTATTCGTAAACAATACGTACGTATTTTTATTGTCACTTGTTGTCCAGTATCTGCAAACTAAGATTAAATCGTTTAAAATCGATACGAAAGTAATATTAATTTACAAAGTTTTGAATAATAATATCAACTTGAAATTATAACTAACGATATTATTTACAAAAAAAAACCCCTAAATTCCTGAAATTCTGAGGTTGTGTCTACGATAAGATCTATGATTGATTATATTTAAATCATTACCCTTCACCTGAAATTAATGACTTATTAAATTGTTTGATATTTCATTTTCATTTTATAGCAGTTTTGCTTTATCCGTTGACTGGAAAATATCTCCATTAATGAAAAATCTATAATTATATAATTGACTTTCATTCATGGAGATATAGGCAGATAATGTCTGTGTGTATTAAAAGAATGAGATGTGGTATGATTGCCAATGAGACAACTCTCCACAAGAGACCAATTGATTCCTTTTGCCTACGTTTTAGCGAAGAACCACTAGACACTTTGCTCATCAAACGGCCTGATAAAATGTTTTTTTTTCTCTTTTTCTTGTTTTAAAATGTTGATGTCGATAAACACCCCTAGTACAGTCATTGTTGTAAATAATTGTATAATCCTTTGCAATGAAATTAATTAAACCTACGTTGTATTCTAAGTGATTTTCGAAAGTTTATCCTATAACACCAACCACATTGCAATTTGGTCACCGTTGCAAATCAAAGAAACAACAGTAGGAAAGAGGCAAAATATGATTACTGGAACTAGTATTTATAGCTACCCGTAAATAATTACAAGACATTAAGTATATACAGAGTTGTTTTCAAATAAGTTATATCGAAAAGAGACCAATTTTTTTGAAAATTTATTGGCTGTTTATTATGATTTGGTAAAGTCAGATTTTTGTTTTTACAGAAATTGATTATACAGCCTGCGAAAGTTATGTCAAGAAAGCTAAAAATAGCGATCCTAATCCTTCGTTGGCGTCTGCAATTGTCGTCGTTAATATTTAGGTTCAGTCTGTTGATATAGTGTATTTAGACTTCAATAAAAGTTGGACGAAATATACCAGAGGGACAGTCAAACTCAAAAATGGAAAATAAACTGTAACTTTGTCAAACCTTCATTGAATTTTATGAAATTTGGACAGAAGGTTTCTATGCTTCATAAGAGAATCCAGAGCAAAATTTGAAACGCTTATTTTCATTTTTCCCGATTTTACCGTTAAATGGACTAAGATTAATTTGCATTACGCAAGTAGATACAGTTAGGGATAACAATTTGTTACACATGAATTAAATGGTTGATATTTCCTAGAATTTAAAGGACTTGGGAAGAAACTTCTTTTAATAATGAATAGATAATGACGGAGGTAAACTTTTTGTAAATATATTTATTGTTATATTTTCAGGTTTTTTGTGTCTGAAAGATGGACTTAATTTTTTTTACAGTTAACAATAACAAAAAGAATGGGAGTTCATTTTTTGACATAGATTATTATGAAAGTTGGATAGCCAGCTAATCATGTAAATAAAATAAAAAGCCTCGAAAGAAAAAAATGATGTTTTCAAAATTCTGTATTTTACTGATAAATGGACTCTCTTATCATTCAACAATACACTTTTACAGCAGCACTTTAAAGCGAGATACAGGGTTTCGCGGAATCTTTTACCTTGATTTGTCGGAACAAACTATCCTTTTCAGTGTAAGTAACGAGGAACGTCTTTATATTTACTGATTTGCAATTATTGGTTATGTAAAGATATTAAGACCTGTTTTCTTCTTCAATTTAACAAGCGAGCTCGTTAATACTGTAAAAAGGAACAGATTCAGGGACTTTAGTATGAAGCCTATGTTTTCAATGTTTTCATTACTTATGTTTCAAGAAAACTTATATCAATATGTCGTTTAATAACTTGAAAATCTCCGATTAAAAACTACGTACAGAATTTTATTTTGTATTGATCCAAAATCATTCAATTTATTTTGTCAAACAAACAACAAACAAATAAGAAATAAAAAAAAATAAGATTTAAATGACGAAGTTCCAATTTCAAAATTAAAAAAAAATATTATACAAGGAGAAACAAAACATTTCAATTAAGTTAAACGATATAAACAGGAAAACAATGGCACAAAATTAATATTCCATTAGGATTTATTATGTTTTGGTATAGCCTTTACGGGAACGCAATAACTGAGTGATTTCATTTTTATTCATAGTAAACAATGCATTTGAACCATGAACTTCATATGACCGCATACACCATTGTTTAGATACTGCCAACATTGAAACACTTAATACGTGCATGCCTCTCTCTCTATGTATATACGTTTATGTTGTTTTAATAGCTATAGATAAACAGATAACAATTATATAGTGGATATATTCAGCTAACAATTTTTTTATCAAATAAGTTTCTTTTGACTTCTGCGTTTTGAATGTTCCATTGTGAATTGTTTTGTGTACCATATTGTTATTTTCCATAAATTCATAAGTTGAAATCATTCGACACACTAAGGTGATTGTCTTCTTGTGTTTGGAATCTTTACTTTAAGATAAATTTGTCATTGATTTGGACTTCCATTTTTAGCTAACCTGGCCCGAAGGACCAAGTGAGCTTTTCTCATCACTTGGTGTCCGGCGTCTGTCGTCGTCCGTCGTTCACCGTCGTCCGTCTTTAACTTTTACAAAAATCTTCTCCTCTGAAACTGCTGGGCCAAATTTAACCAAACATGGCAAAATCATTATTAGGATATCTAGTTTAAAAATTGTGTCCGGTGACCAGGCCAACCAATCAATATGGCCGCCATGGCTAATAATAGAACATAGGGATAAAATGCAGTTTTTGACTAATAACTCAAACACCAAAATAATTAGAGCAAATCTGACATGGGGTAAAATTGTTTATCAGGTCAACATCTATCTGCCCTGAAATTGTAAGATGAATCGGACAAACCGTTGATACGTTGCTGCCCCTGAATTGGTAATTTTAAGGAAATTTTGCTGTTTTTGGTTACTATCTTGATTATTATTATAGACAGAGATAAAATGTGAACAGCAAAAAGGTTCAACAAAGTAAGATCTAAAAAATAAGTCAACAGGACCAAAATGGTCTGTTGACCCCTTTAGGAGTTATTGCGCTTTATAGTCAATTTTTGACCATTTTTGTAAATCTTAGTTATCTTTTACAAAAATCTTCTCCTCTGAAACTACTGGGCCAAATTAAACCAAACTTGGCCACAATCATCATTGGGGTATATAGTTTAAAACTTGTGTCCGATGACCCGGCCAACCAACCAAGATGAATGTCATGGCTAAAAATAGAACATAGGGGCTTATCACTCAAAAACCAAATCATTTGACTGTCCCTTTGGTATCTTTCGTCCCTCTTTTAGAATTATTATCTTGAATATTATTATAGATAGAGATAAACTGAAAACATCAATAATGTTCAGCAAAGTAAGATTTACAAATAAGTCAACATGACGGAAATGGTCAATTGACCCATAAGGAGTTATTGACCTTTATAGTAAATTTTTAACAATTTTCATAAAATTTGTAAATTTTAACTAACATTTTCCACTGAAACTACTGGGCCAAGTTCATTATAGATAAAGATAATTGTAAGCAGCAAGAATGTTCAGTAAAGTAAGATGTACAAACACATCACCATCACAAAAACACAATTTTGTCATGAATCCATCTGCTTCCTTTGTTTAATATTCACATAGACCAAGGTGAGCGTCACAGGATCTTTAGAGCCTCTAGTTTATATTCTTGTGATTCTGATGAGTATATGGTACTCACTCACAAGTATTCTATCGTTTTGATTTTATCTATGTCAATACCTCTGTTTATGAACGTTTTGTCCTCGAGTTTTCCCAATATTCGTATTCAATTTGGCCATCAAGGTAACTTGATTCGAGCGCACATGAAGACTCTTATGTTGTAGAACACGCATGCGCATCTTTCGTAACATAGTATTAGCCAGGTATGGGTTTATATAAGCACTGATACAATGTCACTGACAGCTAATGTTTCATCACAGGGCATCAACAGGCAAGTAATCAGCACATCTGTGTTGACATGAAATATTAACGATACTGACAATTCATGTAAATATTCTGTTAACAAAACTTGGAGAGTTGTCAGCTAATTTCTCGAAATATTGAATTCCACAGCTAATCAAATGGAAGAAGTATATAAGTGGTTCCTCATTAATACAGTTTAGGACTAAACTATAATATGCATTAATCGCGAACCAGATGAACCAAAGTTTGACAATTCTTTTTCTATAAATAAAAGTTGTTTGGGTCATAAACCCGCAAGCATTACAAATTCTATGACGTACAATAAGCACATGGCAAGAAACCCGAGCTGTGAATGCTATGTATTCTCTAAACGACAAACATGTATTGTTCCAGCAAACAAAGCCTCTAACCATATTGTATATGGATGCAAAACCCGTTATTTGGAATGTCTATCAAAAGGTAAAATCACAAAAATACTGAACATAGAGGAAAATCAATTCGGAAAGTCCATAATAACATGGCAAAATCAAATAACAAAACGCATCAAAAACGAATGGACAAGGACTGTCATATTCCTGACTTGGTACAGAACTTGGAATTCACAGCAAAACTGATATCCAATATTTAACAGCATATCATTCCCAAAAAAAAAAGTTCTCCAAAATTCGAATTCCTTTCTTCTGTGCATTATTATAATCATAAAAAAGTAATATCGAAATATTTTGACTTTACACTATGTACATATATTTAAGTAATAGTGTGATGGGGTGTATTCAACTAGAGTTGTCGATCAGATGTGCATTTCTAAAAATTATAAACATCATCTTTAAAATCGTCAATTACTTTCTTTATGTTTTGGAGTTTAAAAAAAGGTTTCGATTTGTCTACTTTACTGTGCTACTCCCGACGCGCAATTAAATAGTCGGATTCAGTGCCTAATTAAACAGAGCTTTTCCAACAAAATTGGGAACTGTACATGCAAACTAATTGTTTAAGCTCATAAAAATCTGATGTTCTGCAAAACCGCATTGACTCCAAAAGCAAATACAACGGAGAAGATATATTTTATGTGTAATGACAGTCGGTACTCTCATAGTCACTCATTATTTCACCTTTGCTGACTGACTTGTTTTTAGAAATCATAGGAAGTAGAGTTCGTACTGAACCTTTTAAAAGACAAACAAATTTTTCAAAGGTCTATAATTTGACTGTGACTTATCTTGCATCCAATTCGAGTAAACCTAATTCCTTCACAATATGTTTTTTCTAGATCTGTAAAATTATCCGCCACCAATGTAAATGTGCATCCTTCGGTGTCGAAAATTCAGGTCTAACTGATAATCCCGCGGTTTCAAAATACCGTGGTTATTAAAGAAAAAAGGCGGAGCTTTGTGTGTAAGGCCCGAAAAGGGTTATTTAGCTAATTCTTAACAAAATTTAACATTGAAAGATGCTATAGGTTAAAACAGATATTTCATATTTTTGGATTGTAGTGTTTCGTAAATTACAAAACACCACAAAACTATCAAAAAAATATGAAATATCTATAATTAAACTTGGTCCCATGAAAACCATTTTCTCTCTCTGGCTTTTATATAGAGTATGCATAGGATAAAATTGAGAATGGAAATGGGGAATGTGTCAAAGAGACAACAACCCGACCAAATAAAAAACAACAGCAGAGGGTCACCAACAGGTCTTCAATGTAGCGAGAAATTCCCGCACCCGGAGGCGTCCTTCAGCTGGCCCCTAAACAAATATATACTAGTCCAGTGATAATGAACGCCATACTAATTTCCAAATTGTACACAAGAAACTAAAATTAAAATAATACAAGACTAACAAAGGCCAGAGGCTCCTGACTTGGGACAGGCGCAAACATGCGGCGGGGTTAAACATGTTTGTGAGATCTCAACTCTCCCCTATACCTCTAACCAATGTAAACGCATAACAATACGCACATTAAAATTCAGTTCAAGAGAAGTCCGAGTCTGATGTCAGAAGATGTAACCAAAGAAAATAAACAAAATGACAATAATACATAAATAACAGCAGACTACTAGCAGTTAACTGACATGCCAGCTTCAGACTTCAATTAAACTGACTGAAAGATTATGATTTCATCATATGAACATCAGGCACAATCCTTCCCGTTAGGGGTTTAGTATCATACCATCATAACATATATGAGAAGAACATAACCCGTGTCATGTCAACAACTGTTTTTAGAATAAATGTGTTTAGTTCCGATGCAAAGACCTTATCAGTGACTCAATATTAACGCCAAAATATGCAATCTTTAATGACTTGACAACAGTATCGTAATTGTATCCCTTCTTAATAATTCTATTCAAAGGTTTTCTGAGTTTCTGAGGTGAATACTGACACCTTTGTGCTTTCTAAAGAATATTTCCATAAAAAATTGGATGTGAAATACCTGAACGTATTAGAAGTCTGCATGTTGAGCTATATTTACGAATGATGTCTTTATACCGATGATAAAATTTAGTAAATGTTTTGACAAGTTTGTGATATCGAAAACCCTGGTGTAATAATTTTTCAGTAATACATAAATTTCTCTCGTTAAAATCTAAAATATTGTTACATACACGAGCGAATCGTACAAGTTGAGATATATAAACACCGTAAGATGGTGACAAGGGAACGTCACCATCTAAAAACGGATAATTAAGGATAGGAAATGAAAAATCATCCCTTTTATCATAAATTTTAGTATTCAGCTTTCCATTAGTGATATAGATATCAAGATCGAGAAAAGGGCAGTGGTCATTGTTAGTATTAGCTTTATTTAAAGTAAGTTCAACAGGATAAATTTCATTAATATACATACTGAAGTCGTTATTATTGAGAGCCAAAATATCATCCAAATATCTAAAAGTATTATTAAATTTGTTTATCAGATGTTGTTTCGATGGGTCTTTGCTTATTTTTGTCATAAATTGTAACTCATAACAATACAAAAACAGGTCCGCAATAAGTGGTGCACAGTTAGTCCCCATTGGAATTCCGATAATCTGACGATATACAGAACCCCCAAAGCGAACAAAAATGTTCTCTAGTAAAAATTCAAGGGCATATATAGTATCAAAGCATGTCCAATTAACATAGTTTTTTTGTTTATTGCTACTAAAAAATGACCTAAAAGAGTTTGAACATATATATTCACATTCTGATTTTTTGAATGCCCATTTAATTAGGTGTGTGAATGTTTTCTTAATGGGAATGTGAGGCAATGTGGTATACAGGGTAGAAAAATCAAAACTTTGAACAGATTCAAAATCACCAATATAAGCATGCAATTTATCAAGTACTTCCAACGAGTTCTTGACACTCCAAAAGTAATTTATTCCACTATTTTCGAAGGCCTTATTTGAACAATTTATTATCAGGTTTTTAATTGTACCAAGTGTGCTGGTAAGAAGAATAGACAATTTAGTAGTTGAACAATGGCCTGAAGACGAAATAAATCTATATTTGTAAGGAGAATTTGTACAACCGTATTAAGTTTTTGACTGGTGCAACTTTTGTTTTGTCCAATGACTTATATGGTGCTAGCATCAGCAAAAACATCGGTGTTATGATTAGGATTAGACAAAGGCAGATGATTCATAAAAATTAAAAACAACACAGGTCCTAAAACGGAGCCTTGAGGTACTGTTTTGTTTTTGAAATAGATACCAACTGATATCTGCAATATAATTTTTGAATAAGCGGTCTATGATTGAGAAGATTAAAGTCTTTTGCTAGTTCCCGTGTCCTACATTCGGTCTCATTTTTTTTGTCGCTCTCACTTTGTCGGACTTACTTTTTCTGTCGCTGTCACTCTAACACTCTCTCTCTTCCAGCTCAGCTTTAGCTTTCTGTGCTAACTGTACTCTCGTTCTCACTCCTTACGCTCCACCTCAACTCTTATACTCTTACACTCTCATCCCTCACTCGTCATTCGCCATTTTTCTATCACGCACGTTCTCACTCTCTCTCCCTCTCACATACACGCACTCAGTCTCTCTCTCTCCCTCTCACCATACACGCACTCAGTCTCTCTCTCTCTCGCTCTCTATTGCTCTCCGTTGCACTCGCTCTACCTTGTGCTCGCTCTCCCTGGTTCCCTCTCTCTCCCTCTCCCTCCCTCTGGTTTCTTCACCCTCCCTGTAGTTTCCTCTCCCTTTCCCTGGTTTCCTCTCTCCCTTTTCGCGAGAGCGAGTGAGAGAGATAGAACCAGGGAGAGAGAGATAGAACCAGAGAGAGAGAGAGAGAGAGAGAGAGAGAACCAGAGAGAGAGAGAAAGAACCAGAGAGAGAGAGAGAAAGAAAGAAAGAGAAAGAACCAGAGAGAGAGAGAGAGAGAGAGAGAGGGGGGAAAAACCCAGAGGAACAGAGAGAGAGAGACAAAGAGAGACAGAGACAGAAAAACAAAAAGAAAGAGGGAGATAGAAAAATAAAGAAAGAGAGAGAAGGAAAGAAAAAGAGAGAGAGAGAAAGAGAGAAAGAAAGACGAAGAGAAGAGAAGGAGCATTTTACCTTTCCAAAATAATTTCTTCTCGTATATTTCAAACCCAAAAGAAAATGCACTATTAATATAGTGATAGGCTAAGGCAGTACTGTTTCTACTCCGGTATGGCTATGAATTAACACAGTCCGTCGGGGAGAACATTACTGCCTACCAATACCTTGGAAAGGCCGGCACCCTCACCTTCAGTATACTTTATTAGGTTAGGGTACAATCTACTAGCTATCTAAATAGAAACCTTGTATATCAATGGAAATAATGTACGTATTGGTATTTGGAAAAAATATGTCTTGCATTTAAACTTTTTTTTAAAGAAATCTTTATTAGTTTGCTTTCATTTTATGTTTATTATTTGTCATACTTTAGATTTTTTCATTTCATTTGATTTTAAAACACTTTCATTTTGAAAATTTCGAAATTTTAGAAATGAACATATAAAGGAACGATAACTGTAATGGTGTAATATATGTAATTCAAATGAAAACAAGAAGTTTTTACCCATATCACAGTGGGTAAGATAGTCCCGTGAGAGAACGTTCTGTGCTTGTAAATCGGTCTTGACTGGTGCTGGTGATCATTGAAAAAAATATTTTTTACATTTTTTCGCATAAAAAATGGAAGGAAACAGTTTTTAAGTTAGTTTCTTATGGGCTCATAGGCAAACAATTAAACATATGACCCTCTAAACTGTTTCAGTAAGCGTATGACAAAAGTGCTCATTTTTAGACAATCTAGAACTGAAAAAAAAATAAAACAAAATGCTCCTATACCCAGATCCACACGACAAAATTGTTTTGTGTAAAACCTGTGCAAGTTCTAAAAATTGTGCCTTTTATCAGGTAAGACATGTCTTGATTCTGTGCTGGTGGGTCCTGTCGTTGTGCTAGTTGGTCCTGATACGGTGCTGGTGATGTTTTCATATTTGATACAACCGTAATAGAATTAATAAAATTGGGAAGATAATTGTATCCAATCTGATTTGAGGCCTATTATTACTCTTGTGCGTTCATTTAGCTGTTTAATAAGCGTTTATAAATATTCGTAACTTATATTAGACAGGTCGGGACCACTATCTTATATGGAAATGCATAAATTAGCATACTTATGTTCTCGCACATGTAATTGTTTATTTACATGTGACGCAATTTATTTTTACCTAGGTTTTTGACCAATCCACTAAATGAGTAACAATGCATGATGGACTAATACGTGTTTACAATCAACCGAGAACACGTGTTATTTACTGAAATACAACACATTTTTTCGTGCAATGCGGGATTCACAATTTCGCTTAGTTTTTCATTTTGTGTATCCTCATTTATAGTTCGTGATAAAAAGTATTCTTTCCATGCTCAGATTAACGAAGAGTTGTTTCTATGCGAAGAAAAAAGGGTTTGAATTACCCGATATATAGCCATGAATATGTTTGATGATGGCACGGAGATTTCATTTATTCGTCCACCAGACAGCAACGAAACAACAGCGAAAAACACAATTACCCATGAAACAAACTTACTAGTGTAAAGTAAGCCGTCGATAACAACCGGTGCTATTATTCACGAGTACAGAAATTTCCGTATAGATGATCATGATGATTAAAGGCAAACTAGCTTTGTGATCCTTGAATTTTGTGTTCGTAAAAAAGGCGAAGAAATATTTACATACATGGCAGTGTTAACAAAATCTATAAGTATTTATTTTTGTCACATTTCAGTATATGAGACTTCCAAACTGTTCCCTTAATTTGTTTTGAAGGTAGTGAAGTCAGCAACTGCAGTTTCATTATGTTTTCATTTTCTAACGGGCTCGGACATTTGCCAAACTGAATAAAATCATTACAGCTGATTTCCTAATGCTTGCAAAGTAAAACTTTGGTTGGCTTGCTTGCTTTGTGTGTAT
This sequence comes from Mytilus galloprovincialis, assembly GCA_037788925.1. Lineage (NCBI taxonomy): Eukaryota > Metazoa > Mollusca > Bivalvia > Mytilida > Mytilidae > Mytilus > Mytilus galloprovincialis. Next base: position 42,028,797 of record CM075342.1, on the reverse strand, counting down.
AGTTGTTTATACAAGCTTTGAAAATAAGATTGACATCTTTAAACAATATATATAGGCATAGTTTAACTTGTATATTTTATATTTGAATTTAATTGGTTGTTATCCTAATATGAGTGTACAATATACAAACAAAGCAAGCAAGCTAACCAAAGTGTTGCTCTACATACATTAGAAATAAGCATTAATGATGTTATACATATGTATGTGAGACGAGGTGGAAAATTTGATATGTTTTGTGAAAATTGCAGCGTTGGATCTAATATAAAAAAAGAAGATGTGGTATGATTGCCAATGGGACAGCTGTCCACAAAAGACCAAAATGACATAGAAATTAACATTTATGGGTCACCAGACGGCCTTCAACAATGAGCAAAGCCCATACCGCATAGTCAGCTATAAAAGGCCCCGATATGACAATGTAAAACAATTCAAACTAACGGCCTTAATTATATAAAAAAATGAACAACGACATAACACTAAAATGTAACACATATAGACAAAATCCCACGAGAATAACAAATATAACATATATATATATAACATCAAAACCAAATACATGAATTTGGGATAGACAAGTACCGTGACACGTCTTATCGCAATGTGAATTTACACTCAAAAATAAGAGAAAACAAACGACAAAACGTTATAATGTAATACACACAGAAACAAACTATAATATAACAATGGCCATATTCCTGACTTGGTACAGGGCATTTTTAAAGGAAAAAATGATGGGTTGAACCTGGTTTTGTGGCATGCCAAACCTCGCACTTTTATGGCCATGTGAAATATAACATCAAAATGACAACACAGGACTACAATATAAATAAATTGGAGAACACAATTGACAAAGAATCACACGAACAACAGCCAACAAAAGGCAACAAGTTCAAAATTTTAATACGCCAGAAGTGTATTTTGTCCACACAAGACCTACGTGTGACGCCCAGATACAAAAGTTTGAAAGCCGAAACGAGTACAAAGTTGAACAGCATCGAGGACCAAAAGATCAAAAAGGTTGTGCCAAAAACGGCAAGGGTTTTCTGTTAGTTACCAGAAAATCCCTATAATCTAGAATAATTTATACTTTTGCAAAAAGTAAATTTAATAAAATGAATATTCAAAAGATGTACATGATAAAACTGAAGTATTAACTAATTACAGGAAACAACTGAAATACATTTCCATATCCAGACATTTGAAACACAAAAGTAGACACATCCGAATAAGTTTAAAACTCTACGCCAAGTGACGTCTTATTTGAAACTGAAAAATGACGAAAAAATGACGTCATTTGAATTTGTAAAACAGATCATCAAAAAATGAAAAATGACGTCACATAAGAATGAATAAGATAGAATTAGGATTGATTTAAGATTATATATTTGAACTAAATACTGATATTGCATTTAATAACAAAGCACATTTTAATACTTATTAATATCAAACTAAGGTAGCAATTAACTATATTATAAAACTATGTCCGGTTTGTTTTGAATCTAACTTCAAACGTAAAAAAAAACACTTATTTTTAGCGTACTGAATATTATGATGTTCTTACTTTCAGTTAAGGTCCTGATAAAAGTTTTACACATCCAATACAGAAAGAAGTGTTTCAATGAAAGTTTTCGTGTTTTTCTAGGCAGAAATAATTTTGGAATGACATTATACAGGTTTAAAAGAGCTCAATAAATTTCATAGTGGACAGTAGTCATTTCATCTGAAATTTCACTGTTTCAGGTCGTAAAATTATTGCACAGGTACAATGCATAACAATGGAAAAAAACCTGTTCAACAACTTTAACAAGGCGAAAAAGAAAGTCGAATAGTGAAGCCCGTAAACAATACTTTTTTAATCTGAGCAATCAAATTGAAGATTATGTTATATATTTTACAATAATCACATTCGCAGAACAAAAACATATACTTTGAGAATCCCAGACACTATATTAGTTGACAGTTCTTACACTAATTCCACGTGTTTTCCGGTTGTAGTAAACTCGCAGTAGCCCACAATGCATTGTAGCTCATTGAGTCGATTGGTCAGTTTTTCAAAGCCGTATTGGCCTTGTGTTTTGGAAATTACTATGCAAATCTATTCTGACGTAAAGAAATCTAGAGTTCTCGACCTGTTAGATGAAAGGGCAAAATCTTCCGTCCAAGTTAGATGAAAAATCTAATCAAAGTAGTCTTATTCAAGATATTAAATGCCCTTAAATTGATGATTCTCTATATAATATGCTTACAAAAACAGTTTTAAAAGGTGCTTAGGGTAAAGCGACGTTTATAACGACAATAAACGTTTGACTGGTAATAGAAAGGACAGATGTATTCCGAATAACATCCGGTGTTCCGAAAGACTACATATATCGTCCAATATATACTGCGTAAACCCTACGCAATTACAGACTTTTCTCATTTCAGAATAAGACATCATTTGCAGAAGAGTAAAGGACCTAAATATCGTCCCCCGTCAACTGTTAACTGGAATGAGTGTCGTAATATCATCAACGACTCACTCCGCGCCTACTGTTTGAAATGGGTAAAACGGGAAAAAGCTGACAAAAAATCTTTGGACTCTTTTTTTAATTCAGTAATGAAGATAGTTGATATTCGAATACAACATTTTAAAGAACATTTTACCCTCAACAAAAACTATAAAAACCCTATTTCGCGTATCAAAAATAAACTAACAGAACTAGCCAAGGAATTTGTTTTTGTCCCGGCTGATAAAGCTGCTAATAATATCATTATTGTTTGACGTAAATTTTATATAGAGGTTCTGCAAAAGGAAATCACGAATTCACCAACATTCCAACTGACTTCATTTTCAGAAAACGACATCTGTAACAAACATAAACTTTTAGCTACTTCTTTACAAGCAGAACCAAACACAATGAAAGTCCCAACTATGTACTGGCTTCCGAAGCTGCACAAAAAACCTTACAAATATAGATTTATTTCATCTTCCAGCCATTGTTCAACTACTAAATTGTCTGTTTTACTTACTAGTACACTTGGTACAATAAAAAACCTGATAATAAATTGTTCAAATAAGGCCTTTGAAAATAGTGGAATTAATTACTTTTGGAGTGTCAAAAACTCGTTGGAAGTACTTGATAAATTGCATGCATATATTGGTGATTTTGAATCTGTTCAAAGTTTTGATTTTTCTACCCTATATACCACTTTGCCTCATATTCTTATTAAGAAAAAATTCACATCCCTAATTAACTGGGCATTTAAAAAGTCGGAATGCGAGTACATATGTTCAAACTCTTTTAGATCATTTTTTAGTAGCAATAAACAAAAGAACTATGTCAATTGGACATGCTTTGATACTATTTATGCACTTGAATTTTTACTTGATAACATTTTTGTTCGCTTTGGAGATTCCGTATATCGTCAAGTTATTGGAATTCCAATGGGGACTAACTGTGCACCACTTATTGCGGACCTGTTTTTGTATTGTTATGAGTTACAATTTATGACTAAAATTAGCAAAGACCCATCAAAACAACATTTGATACAAAAATTTAACAATACTTTTAGATATTTGGATGATATATTGGCTCTAAATAATGACGACTTCAGTATGTATACTAAAGAAATTTATCCTGTAGAACTTACTTTAAATAAAGCTAATGATAACAATGACCACTGCCCTTTCCTCGATCTTGATATCTATATCATAAACGGGAAGCTTAATACAAAAATTTATGATAAAAGAGATGATTTTTCATTTCCTATTGTTAATTATCCATTTTTAGATGGTGACGTTCCCTTGTCACCATCTTATGGTGTTTATATATCTCAACTTGTACGATTCGCTCGTGTATGTAACAATGTATTAGATTTTAGCGAGAGAAATTTATGTATTACTGAAAAATTATTACACCAGGGTTTTCGATATCACAAACTGGTCAAAACATTTACTAAATTTTATCACCGGTATAAGGAAATAATTCGTAAATATAACTCAACATGCAGACATCTTATACGTTCAGGTATTTCACATCCAAAATTTTATGGAAATATTCTTTATAAAGCACAAAAATGTCAGTATTCTCCTCAGAAACTAACAAAACCTTTAAATAGACTTATTAAAAGGGGGTATAGTTACGATACTGTTGTCAGGTCATTAAAGATTGCATATGTTGGCTTTAACATTGATTCACTGATAGGGTCTTTGCATCGGAACTAAACACATTTATTTCTAAAAAAACGGTTGTTGGCATGACACGGGTTATGTTCTTCTCATATATTTTATGATAGTATGATACTAAACCCCTAACGGGAGGGATTGTACCTGATATTCATATGATGAAGACATAATCTTTCAATCAGTTTAATTGAGGTCTGGAGCTGGCATGTCAGTTAACTGCTAGTAGTCTGTTGTTATTTATGTATTATTGTCATTTTATTTATTTTCTTTTGTTACATCTTTTGACATCAGACTCGGACTTCTCTTGAACTGAATTTTAATGTGCGTATTGTTATTGTTTTACTTTTCTACATTGGCTAGAGGTATAGGGGGAGGGTTGAGATCTCATAAACATGTTTAACCCCGCCGCAATTTTGCGCCTGTCCCAAGTCAGGAGCCTCTGGCCTTTGTTAGTCTTGTATGATTTTAAATTTTAGTTTCTTGTGTATAATTCGGAGTTTAGTATGACGTCCATTATCACTGTACTATTATGCATATTTTAGGGGCCAGCTGAAGGACACCTACGGGTGCGGGAATTCTCGCTACATTGAAGACCCATTGGTTGCCTTCGGCTATTGTTTGCTCTATGGTCGGGTGGTTGTCGCTTTGACATATTCACCATTTCCTTTCTCAATTTTATTTTTTACAGAGTTTGTCTTTAGTGCCGTGTGGAGACAGTAGAGTGCCTCCCCGTGCTTAAGGTTTATGCTCTTATATTATACTAGATTATGGAGTGTGTGTCCGAGCGAGAACTTCTCTATGTTCATTACTTTAGGAATATCTATCAAAAAGTAGTATTTTAATATTCAGCCCCATTCATCTATTTAGTCAGACGTCAGTCGCTACCTTGATATACCCTATCTTTTGTTAAATTTGTCGGGTAACTTATGACAATAAGCATTTGACGTCTTGAGCCGAACAGTTTTATCATTTTTACACAATTTAATCTACTGTGTGATGGTTCACATTCTGGACGCCAGTCTTTGCTCCTTTGTAATAAATCTACATACCAAAAAACAAATATGAAGCTTAGAAATGGAAAAATATTAAATACTAAACTCGTTCAAAGGGTATCTACACGTCTCAATCTTCAGAATCGCTTATCTAAAAATACGACCATAGCTAACGTTTTTAACAATAAAAATCGTGGTTACCCTTCTATCGATAAGTGTCATGCCAAAAAATGACTTACGTGTCCCCGTCTTTCCACCAACAATACAGTAAGGTCCACATTTAATGGTCGCACATTTTCTCTAAATTTTGAAACTGATATTACTTGAAAAACAAACAGTATTATTTATTTACTCACATGAAACAAACCGGGATGCGGTATTCAGTACGTAGGTGAAACTGGGCGATATTTATCTAAACGCACGCAAGAACACCTGTATCGTTTTAAAAGACCCAATAAATTCAAAAGTATCATTTATCAACATCTTAAGAAGCACAGTCATCCTATTAAATATTTAACAGTTCAACCTTTAGAAGTAGTAAATAAGCAGCCTGGTGAATCTCATTCCAAGTTTGTACGATCACGAAAAATAAATGAATTAAATTGGATTAAAAAATTACAGACAGTCTACCCTCTCGGTCTTAATGATAATATCATGGGAATTGGCAATATATCAAGAACCGATTCTGTTAACATTTTGGATATAGTTTCTAAAACTGTTCGTAAAAATCGTTCTCATGGACGCAGAAAAAATCGCAATCAAAGAAAATTTCGGACCAACCATACAAATATTTCGGACCTAATTTCCATTTCAAAAAACAACGGCAGACATTATCTGTTAACCAAGCTTTGTTCTTTACCTATAAATAAATTAAATAAAATTTTAGAGGATTGCAACACAATTTCATATTACAGTCCTAAGTATGAAATTGTCCAAATTATAATGGCATATTGTTATTCTAAACTGTTTCCAAAAATTGATCGCCCTGAAGATCATAAAAAACATTTTATTAAAATAAAGTATGTCAATAAAGGTTTTGATTTTGTAAATATTGCCGGTATTTTTAACGACCATTCTGTTAAAGACCAAATTCCTGGATATTTTGATAATACTGAACTCCCTCTCATTTGTTATATTTACAAGAAATCTACCCGAAAATATGTGTTTAATTATAGCCAATTGTGTAAAGATGTAAATATCACTGAAAATACACCTATGTCGTGTAATTGCAGTAATTCAGAATACACCTATGGACCAATTTCCCATGTTATAACAGGAGACCTTAACATCGTTCGCGACCGAGAGTTAAAATCATTCCTCAGTAAAGGACCTAAATATCGTCCCCCGTCAACTGTTAACTGGAATGAGTGTCGTAATATCATCAACGACTCACTCCGCGCCTACTGTTTGAAATGGGTAAAACGGGAAAAAGCTGACAAAAAATCTTTGGACTCTTTTTTTAATTCAGTAATGAAGATAGTTGATATTCGAATACAACATTTTAAAGAACATTTTACCCTCAACAAAAACTATAAAAACCCTATTTCGCGTATCAAAAATAAACTAACAGAACTAGCCAAGGAATTTGTTTTTGTCCCGGCTGATAAAGCTGCTAATAATATCATTATTGTTTGACGTAAATTTTATATAGAGGTTCTGCAAAAGGAAATCACGAATTCACCAACATTCCAACTGACTTCATTTTCAGAAAACGACATCTGTAACAAACATAAACTTTTAGCTACTTCTTTACAAGCAGAACCAAACACAATGAAAGTCCCAACTATGTACTGGCTTCCGAAGCTGCACAAAAAACCTTACAAATATAGATTTATTTCATCTTCCAGCCATTGTTCAACTACTAAATTGTCTGTTTTACTTACTAGTACACTTGGTACAATAAAAAACCTGATAATAAATTGTTCAAATAAGGCCTTTGAAAATAGTGGAATTAATTACTTTTGGAGTGTCAAAAACTCGTTGGAAGTACTTGATAAATTGCATGCATATATTGGTGATTTTGAATCTGTTCAAAGTTTTGATTTTTCTACCCTATATACCACTTTGCCTCATATTCTTATTAAGAAAAAATTCACATCCCTAATTAACTGGGCATTTAAAAAGTCGGAATGCGAGTACATATGTTCAAACTCTTTTAGATCATTTTTTAGTAGCAATAAACAAAAGAACTATGTCAATTGGACATGCTTTGATACTATTTATGCACTTGAATTTTTACTTGATAACATTTTTGTTCGCTTTGGAGATTCCGTATATCGTCAAGTTATTGGAATTCCAATGGGGACTAACTGTGCACCACTTATTGCGGACCTGTTTTTGTATTGTTATGAGTTACAATTTATGACTAAAATTAGCAAAGACCCATCAAAACAACATTTGATACAAAAATTTAACAATACTTTTAGATATTTGGATGATATATTGGCTCTAAATAATGACGACTTCAGTATGTATACTAAAGAAATTTATCCTGTAGAACTTACTTTAAATAAAGCTAATGATAACAATGACCACTGCCCTTTCCTCGATCTTGATATCTATATCATAAACGGGAAGCTTAATACAAAAATTTATGATAAAAGAGATGATTTTTCATTTCCTATTGTTAATTATCCATTTTTAGATGGTGACGTTCCCTTGTCACCATCTTATGGTGTTTATATATCTCAACTTGTACGATTCGCTCGTGTATGTAACAATGTATTAGATTTTAGCGAGAGAAATTTATGTATTACTGAAAAATTATTACACCAGGGTTTTCGATATCACAAACTGGTCAAAACATTTACTAAATTTTATCACCGGTATAAGGAAATAATTCGTAAATATAACTCAACATGCAGACATCTTATACGTTCAGGTATTTCACATCCAAAATTTTATGGAAATATTCTTTATAAAGCACAAAAATGTCAGTATTCTCCTCAGAAACTAACAAAACCTTTAAATAGACTTATTAAAAGGGGGTATAGTTACGATACTGTTGTCAGGTCATTAAAGATTGCATATGTTGGCTTTAACATTGATTCACTGATAGGGTCTTTGCATCGGAACTAAACACATTTATTTCTAAAAAAACGGTTGTTGGCATGACACGGGTTATGTTCTTCTCATATATTTTATGATAGTATGATACTAAACCCCTAACGGGAGGGATTGTACCTGATATTCATATGATGAAGACATAATCTTTCAATCAGTTTAATTGAGGTCTGGAGCTGGCATGTCAGTTAACTGCTAGTAGTCTGTTGTTATTTATGTATTATTGTCATTTTATTTATTTTCTTTTGTTACATCTTTTGACATCAGACTCGGACTTCTCTTGAACTGAATTTTAATGTGCGTATTGTTATTGTTTTACTTTTCTACATTGGCTAGAGGTATAGGGGGAGGGTTGAGATCTCATAAACATGTTTAACCCCGCCGCAATTTTGCGCCTGTCCCAAGTCAGGAGCCTCTGGCCTTTGTTAGTCTTGTATGATTTTAAATTTTAGTTTCTTGTGTATAATTCGGAGTTTAGTATGACGTCCATTATCACTGTACTATTATGCATATTTTAGGGGCCAGCTGAAGGACACCTACGGGTGCGGGAATTCTCGCTACATTGAAGACCCATTGGTTGCCTTCGGCTATTGTTTGCTCTATGGTCGGGTGGTTGTCGCTTTGACATATTCACCATTTCCTTTCTCAATTTTATTTTTTACAGAGTTTGTCTTTAGTGCCGTGTGGAGACAGTAGAGTGCCTCCCCGTGCTTAAGGTTTATGCTCTTATATTATACTAGATTATGGAGTGTGTGTCCGAGCGAGAACTTCTCTATGTTCATTACTTTAGGAATATCTATCAAAAAGTAGTATTTTAATATTCAGCCCCATTCATCTATTTAGTCAGACGTCAGTCGCTACCTTGATATACCCTATCTTTTGTTAAATTTGTCGGGTAACTTATGACAATAAGCATTTGACGTCTTGAGCCGAACAGTTTTATCATTTTTACACAATTTAATCTACTGTGTGATGGTTCACATTCTGGACGCCAGTCTTTGCTCCTTTGTAATAAATCTACATACCAAAAAACAAATATGAAGCTTAGAAATGGAAAAATATTAAATACTAAACTCGTTCAAAGGGTATCTACACGTCTCAATCTTCAGAATCGCTTATCTAAAAATACGACCATAGCTAACGTTTTTAACAATAAAAATCGTGGTTACCCTTCTATCGATAAGTGTCATGCCAAAAAATGACTTACGTGTCCCCGTCTTTCCACCAACAATACAGTAAGGTCCACATTTAATGGTCGCACATTTTCTCTAAATTTTGAAACTGATATTACTTGAAAAACAAACAGTATTATTTATTTACTCACATGAAACAAACCGGGATGCGGTATTCAGTACGTAGGTGAAACTGGGCGATATTTATCTAAACGCACGCAAGAACACCTGTATCGTTTTAAAAGACCCAATAAATTCAAAAGTATCATTTATCAACATCTTAAGAAGCACAGTCATCCTATTAAATATTTAACAGTTCAACCTTTAGAAGTAGTAAATAAGCAGCCTGGTGAATCTCATTCCAAGTTTGTACGATCACGAAAAATAAATGAATTAAATTGGATTAAAAAATTACAGACAGTCTACCCTCTCGGTCTTAATGATAATATCATGGGAATTGGCAATATATCAAGAACCGATTCTGTTAACATTTTGGATATAGTTTCTAAAACTGTTCGTAAAAATCGTTCTCATGGACGCAGAAAAAATCGCAATCAAAGAAAATTTCGGACCAACCATACAAATATTTCGGACCTAATTTCCATTTCAAAAAACAACGGCAGACATTATCTGTTAACCAAGCTTTGTTCTTTACCTATAAATAAATTAAATAAAATTTTAGAGGATTGCAACACAATTTCATATTACAGTCCTAAGTATGAAATTGTCCAAATTATAATGGCATATTGTTATTCTAAACTGTTTCCAAAAATTGATCGCCCTGAAGATCATAAAAAACATTTTATTAAAATAAAGTATGTCAATAAAGGTTTTGATTTTGTAAATATTGCCGGTATTTTTAACGACCATTCTGTTAAAGACCAAATTCCTGGATATTTTGATAATACTGAACTCCCTCTCATTTGTTATATTTACAAGAAATCTACCCGAAAATATGTGTTTAATTATAGCCAATTGTGTAAAGATGTAAATATCACTGAAAATACACCTATGTCGTGTAATTGCAGTAATTCAGAATACACCTATGGACCAATTTCCCATGTTATAACAGGAGACCTTAACATCGTTCGCGACCGAGAGTTAAAATCATTCCTCAGTAAAGGACCTAAATATCGTCCCCCGTCAACTGTTAACTGGAATGAGTGTCGTAATATCATCAACGACTCACTCCGCGCCTACTGTTTGAAATGGGTAAAACGGGAAAAAGCTGACAAAAAATCTTTGGACTCTTTTTTTAATTCAGTAATGAAGATAGTTGATATTCGAATACAACATTTTAAAGAACATTTTACCCTCAACAAAAACTATAAAAACCCTATTTCGCGTATCAAAAATAAACTAACAGAACTAGCCAAGGAATTTGTTTTTGTCCCGGCTGATAAAGCTGCTAATAATATCATTATTGTTTGACGTAAATTTTATATAGAGGTTCTGCAAAAGGAAATCACGAATTCACCAACATTCCAACTGACTTCATTTTCAGAAAACGACATCTGTAACAAACATAAACTTTTAGCTACTTCTTTACAAGCAGAACCAAACACAATGAAAGTCCCAACTATGTACTGGCTTCCGAAGCTGCACAAAAAACCTTACAAATATAGATTTATTTCATCTTCCAGCCATTGTTCAACTACTAAATTGTCTGTTTTACTTACTAGTACACTTGGTACAATAAAAAACCTGATAATAAATTGTTCAAATAAGGCCTTTGAAAATAGTGGAATTAATTACTTTTGGAGTGTCAAAAACTCGTTGGAAGTACTTGATAAATTGCATGCATATATTGGTGATTTTGAATCTGTTCAAAGTTTTGATTTTTCTACCCTATATACCACTTTGCCTCATATTCTTATTAAGAAAAAATTCACATCCCTAATTAACTGGGCATTTAAAAAGTCGGAATGCGAGTACATATGTTCAAACTCTTTTAGATCATTTTTTAGTAGCAATAAACAAAAGAACTATGTCAATTGGACATGCTTTGATACTATTTATGCACTTGAATTTTTACTTGATAACATTTTTGTTCGCTTTGGAGATTCCGTATATCGTCAAGTTATTGGAATTCCAATGGGGACTAACTGTGCACCACTTATTGCGGACCTGTTTTTGTATTGTTATGAGTTACAATTTATGACTAAAATTAGCAAAGACCCATCAAAACAACATTTGATACAAAAATTTAACAATACTTTTAGATATTTGGATGATATATTGGCTCTAAATAATGACGACTTCAGTATGTATACTAAAGAAATTTATCCTGTAGAACTTACTTTAAATAAAGCTAATGATAACAATGACCACTGCCCTTTCCTCGATCTTGATATCTATATCATAAACGGGAAGCTTAATACAAAAATTTATGATAAAAGAGATGATTTTTCATTTCCTATTGTTAATTATCCATTTTTAGATGGTGACGTTCCCTTGTCACCATCTTATGGTGTTTATATATCTCAACTTGTACGATTCGCTCGTGTATGTAACAATGTATTAGATTTTAGCGAGAGAAATTTATGTATTACTGAAAAATTATTACACCAGGGTTTTCGATATCACAAACTGGTCAAAACATTTACTAAATTTTATCACCGGTATAAGGAAATAATTCGTAAATATAACTCAACATGCAGACATCTTATACGTTCAGGTATTTCACATCCAAAATTTTATGGAAATATTCTTTATAAAGCACAAAAATGTCAGTATTCTCCTCAGAAACTAACAAAACCTTTAAATAGACTTATTAAAAGGGGGTATAGTTACGATACTGTTGTCAGGTCATTAAAGATTGCATATGTTGGCTTTAACATTGATTCACTGATAGGGTCTTTGCATCGGAACTAAACACATTTATTTCTAAAAAAACGGTTGTTGGCATGACACGGGTTATGTTCTTCTCATATATTTTATGATAGTATGATACTAAACCCCTAACGGGAGGGATTGTACCTGATATTCATATGATGAAGACATAATCTTTCAATCAGTTTAATTGAGGTCTGGAGCTGGCATGTCAGTTAACTGCTAGTAGTCTGTTGTTATTTATGTATTATTGTCATTTTATTTATTTTCTTTTGTTACATCTTTTGACATCAGACTCGGACTTCTCTTGAACTGAATTTTAATGTGCGTATTGTTATTGTTTTACTTTTCTACATTGGCTAGAGGTATAGGGGGAGGGTTGAGATCTCATAAACATGTTTAACCCCGCCGCAATTTTGCGCCTGTCCCAAGTCAGGAGCCTCTGGCCTTTGTTAGTCTTGTATGATTTTAAATTTTAGTTTCTTGTGTATAATTCGGAGTTTAGTATGACGTCCATTATCACTGTACTATTATGCATATTTTAGGGGCCAGCTGAAGGACACCTACGGGTGCGGGAATTCTCGCTACATTGAAGACCCATTGGTTGCCTTCGGCTATTGTTTGCTCTATGGTCGGGTGGTTGTCGCTTTGACATATTCACCATTTCCTTTCTCAATTTTATTTTTTACAGAGTTTGTCTTTAGTGCCGTGTGGAGACAGTAGAGTGCCTCCCCGTGCTTAAGGTTTATGCTCTTATATTATACTAGATTATGGAGTGTGTGTCCGAGCGAGAACTTCTCTATGTTCATTACTTTAGGAATATCTATCAAAAAGTAGTATTTTAATATTCAGCCCCATTCATCTATTTAGTCAGACGTCAGTCGCTACCTTGATATACCCTATCTTTTGTTAAATTTGTCGGGTAACTTATGACAATAAGCATTTGACGTCTTGAGCCGAACAGTTTTATCATTTTTACACAATTTAATCTACTGTGTGATGGTTCACATTCTGGACGCCAGTCTTTGCTCCTTTGTAATAAATCTACATACCAAAAAACAAATATGAAGCTTAGAAATGGAAAAATATTAAATACTAAACTCGTTCAAAGGGTATCTACACGTCTCAATCTTCAGAATCGCTTATCTAAAAATACGACCATAGCTAACGTTTTTAACAATAAAAATCGTGGTTACCCTTCTATCGATAAGTGTCATGCCAAAAAATGACTTACGTGTCCCCGTCTTTCCACCAACAATACAGTAAGGTCCACATTTAATGGTCGCACATTTTCTCTAAATTTTGAAACTGATATTACTTGAAAAACAAACAGTATTATTTATTTACTCACATGAAACAAACCGGGATGCGGTATTCAGTACGTAGGTGAAACTGGGCGATATTTATCTAAACGCACGCAAGAACACCTGTATCGTTTTAAAAGACCCAATAAATTCAAAAGTATCATTTATCAACATCTTAAGAAGCACAGTCATCCTATTAAATATTTAACAGTTCAACCTTTAGAAGTAGTAAATAAGCAGCCTGGTGAATCTCATTCCAAGTTTGTACGATCACGAAAAATAAATGAATTAAATTGGATTAAAAAATTACAGACAGTCTACCCTCTCGGTCTTAATGATAATATCATGGGAATTGGCAATATATCAAGAACCGATTCTGTTAACATTTTGGATATAGTTTCTAAAACTGTTCGTAAAAATCGTTCTCATGGACGCAGAAAAAATCGCAATCAAAGAAAAATTTCGGACCAACCATACAAATATTTCGGACCTAATTTCCATTTCAAAAAACAACGGCAGACATTATCTGTTAACCAAGCTTTGTTCTTTACCTATAAATAAATTAAATAAAATTTTAGAGGATTGCAACACAATTTCATATTACAGTCCTAAGTATGAAATTGTCCAAATTATAATGGCATATTGTTATTCTAAACTGTTTCCAAAAATTGATCGCCCTGAAGATCATAAAAAACATTTTATTAAAATAAAGTATGTCAATAAAGGTTTTGATTTTGTAAATATTGCCGGTATTTTTAACGACCATTCTGTTAAAGACCAAATTCCTGGATATTTTGATAATACTGAACTCCCTCTCATTTGTTATATTTACAAGAAATCTACCCGAAAATATGTGTTTAATTATAGCCAATTGTGTAAAGATGTAAATATCACTGAAAATACACCTATGTCGTGTAATTGCAGTAATTCAGAATACACCTATGGACCAATTTCCCATGTTATAACAGGAGACCTTAACATCGTTCGCGACCGAGAGTTAAAATCATTCCTCAGTAAAGGACCTAAATATCGTCCCCCGTCAACTGTTAACTGGAATGAGTGTCGTAATATCATCAACGACTCACTCCGCGCCTACTGTTTGAAATGGGTAAAACGGGAAAAAGCTGACAAAAAATCTTTGGACTCTTTTTTTAATTCAGTAATGAAGATAGTTGATATTCGAATACAACATTTTAAAGAACATTTTACCCTCAACAAAAACTATAAAAACCCTATTTCGCGTATCAAAAATAAACTAACAGAACTAGCCAAGGAATTTGTTTTTGTCCCGGCTGATAAAGCTGCTAATAATATCATTATTGTTTGACGTAAATTTTATATAGAGGTTCTGCAAAAGGAAATCACGAATTCACCAACATTCCAACTGACTTCATTTTCAGAAAACGACATCTGTAACAAACATAAACTTTTAGCTACTTCTTTACAAGCAGAACCAAACACAATGAAAGTCCCAACTATGTACTGGCTTCCGAAGCTGCACAAAAAACCTTACAAATATAGATTTATTTCATCTTCCAGCCATTGTTCAACTACTAAATTGTCTGTTTTACTTACTAGTACACTTGGTACAATAAAAAACCTGATAATAAATTGTTCAAATAAGGCCTTTGAAAATAGTGGAATTAATTACTTTTGGAGTGTCAAAAACTCGTTGGAAGTACTTGATAAATTGCATGCATATATTGGTGATTTTGAATCTGTTCAAAGTTTTGATTTTTCTACCCTATATACCACTTTGCCTCATATTCTTATTAAGAAAAAATTCACATCCCTAATTAACTGGGCATTTAAAAAGTCGGAATGCGAGTACATATGTTCAAACTCTTTTAGATCATTTTTTAGTAGCAATAAACAAAAGAACTATGTCAATTGGACATGCTTTGATACTATTTATGCACTTGAATTTTTACTTGATAACATTTTTGTTCGCTTTGGAGATTCCGTATATCGTCAAGTTATTGGAATTCCAATGGGGACTAACTGTGCACCACTTATTGCGGACCTGTTTTTGTATTGTTATGAGTTACAATTTATGACTAAAATTAGCAAAGACCCATCAAAACAACATTTGATACAAAAATTTAACAATACTTTTAGATATTTGGATGATATATTGGCTCTAAATAATGACGACTTCAGTATGTATACTAAAGAAATTTATCCTGTAGAACTTACTTTAAATAAAGCTAATGATAACAATGACCACTGCCCTTTCCTCGATCTTGATATCTATATCATAAACGGGAAGCTTAATACAAAAATTTATGATAAAAGAGATGATTTTTCATTTCCTATTGTTAATTATCCATTTTTAGATGGTGACGTTCCCTTGTCACCATCTTATGGTGTTTATATATCTCAACTTGTACGATTCGCTCGTGTATGTAACAATGTATTAGATTTTAGCGAGAGAAATTTATGTATTACTGAAAAATTATTACACCAGGGTTTTCGATATCACAAACTGGTCAAAACATTTACTAAATTTTATCACCGGTATAAGGAAATAATTCGTAAATATAACTCAACATGCAGACATCTTATACGTTCAGGTATTTCACATCCAAAATTTTATGGAAATATTCTTTATAAAGCACAAAAATGTCAGTATTCTCCTCAGAAACTAACAAAACCTTTAAATAGACTTATTAAAAGGGGGTATAGTTACGATACTGTTGTCAGGTCATTAAAGATTGCATATGTTGGCTTTAACATTGATTCACTGATAGGGTCTTTGCATCGGAACTAAACACATTTATTTCTAAAAAAACGGTTGTTGGCATGACACGGGTTATGTTCTTCTCATATATTTTATGATAGTATGATACTAAACCCCTAACGGGAGGGATTGTACCTGATATTCATATGATGAAGACATAATCTTTCAATCAGTTTAATTGAGGTCTGGAGCTGGCATGTCAGTTAACTGCTAGTAGTCTGTTGTTATTTATGTATTATTGTCATTTTATTTATTTTCTTTTGTTACATCTTTTGACATCAGACTCGGACTTCTCTTGAACTGAATTTTAATGTGCGTATTGTTATTGTTTTACTTTTCTACATTGGCTAGAGGTATAGGGGGAGGGTTGAGATCTCATAAACATGTTTAACCCCGCCGCAATTTTGCGCCTGTCCCAAGTCAGGAGCCTCTGGCCTTTGTTAGTCTTGTATGATTTTAAATTTTAGTTTCTTGTGTATAATTCGGAGTTTAGTATGACGTCCATTATCACTGTACTATTATGCATATTTTAGGGGCCAGCTGAAGGACACCTACGGGTGCGGGAATTCTCGCTACATTGAAGACCCATTGGTTGCCTTCGGCTATTGTTTGCTCTATGGTCGGGTGGTTGTCGCTTTGACATATTCACCATTTCCTTTCTCAATTTTATTACTATGTTCATTTTAGTTCCGATCAACAGTCATTAATTCATGTTCGTTTTATTAGGCATTTAATGCGCGCTGAAATTCAATAATGAAAAATCAATTATTAATACGTATTTGTTTGCTTTGTTTATGAGCAATATGCACGATTTGTTTGTCTAAACAATGTTCCTATACAATGTTTACAAACCAATATCAGTTTTTATAACTTCTGTCAATATAGGCAAACCTCCAGAGAGGCACACCTTTAGAACCGTGTCAATTTGTAAATGTGGGAAAATACCACATTTCCAATATCAAATCAACACATCTATCTTGTTCTATTAAACGAGAAGACCTCATTTTGTGTGTCGCTTCTCTTCTTTCAGCAATAAACCAATCATCATGACTCTGTGTCCTATGGGTATCATGCAAAGTCGCATTTGTCATCTTTGCTTATGAGTATTTAGTTTTGGTTATTTTGGGAGAAAAACGAAAAATAATGTGTCCGGATATTGTTTCCGTCATCGGGCGGACTTTTATGTCATGGACAAGACTACCCTTTTGGACTGTTTTTTGTCATAATTAAGTGGGGACAGGAAAACTTTTCGCATTCTTTTTTTGTATACTACGATCATACATATACTATAAAGAAAACGTATTTGGTATTTTCTATAAAGTTTACTATCTGCTGCTGTCACTTATATATATTATATAGGGAGTCTCGGATATAATGGCTATAGATCACTATATTGCCTAGGATCGCAAATATACTTTATTTATAGTATACATGTATGTATGTTCATAGTATACAGCAAAACAAAAAATAACGAACTTTATTTACGAAAAAACGGGGGAGGGCTAAAAAAATCGTCCTGTCACCAAATACCTCTAACTTTGTATACCCTTCCTGAAATTCTCCAGTCATAAAATCTTTTACACAAATTCATCCTTCAACAGAACATACTTTCGACCACGCTCTCAATGCCCAGCTTTTCAGAAAGCTCAAACTTGTTTAAATTTTGTAATCGTGTAGTTCCTGACCAGGAGGAATGAAGGGATAATTTTACTGTGCTTGTAAAAAAAAATGTTATATCATTATTATAAAGATCACTACTTAATATCACAGATTTACAAAATTTGGAAACAAATGTCAACATTGCAGCATTGAAAAGAGATATTCAAGCATTTCTGTTAAGTTTTGTCATAATCAGTTCAATAATTTGTATAATGTAAGACGACATTTACAGCGATTCGTGCAAAAATTCTTCGAAAAAGTCAATCCAAGCCTCATCATGATAGAATTTAGTGTGAACCAACAACGATCAAATAATTATCTCATTTGCCTGCCAAGCATTATATGTGATAAAAACACAACTTTAGGATGATGGACCTCTTTGTTTTCCTTATAAGGTCTCTTTTGGTCCATTTATACCTCTCATTTCCTCAAAATTGTAACTTTTTAGGCCAATAGATAAAACAGTTTGTGTAATTTTCACTCATTTATAATAGAAATGTTATAATAAACGAGACATTAAAGTATTAAATCATAATGAACTATCCATATAAAAGTTTACTGTCTCCAGGTTTCAATAAGCCCTTACGTAACACCGCGTTCCAGAGAGGTTCGTACAAAGCTTATATTTTAGTCAATAATTTGTTTTTACTGCCTTAAAAATAATTTCATTTACTCATACCTATTTATTTATTAAAGTGTTAATTTTTCTGATATAGCAGAATATAAGAAATAAGGAGAAAACTCCCCAAAATTTTAAGAATGGCTTATTCAATTTCCTCATATTAATGGTAGTCCGATTTCAAGGAATTTTTTTTCATAAAATGTATTTAGAGACTCAATCCACTCAGAATATTTCACTTTTTGTAATATTTCACTTAAAAGAGGGGCGAAAGATAGCATATACAGCTTCCAATATTACACAGGGGGAAATCCCATTCAGTCTATTCAACCCAATAGTCTTCTAAATAGTCTAAGAAAAGCATAAACTTGTACAATACTAAAATATAAGAATGTTATACCGACAAAATCTAGAACCATTAGTTGTCATAACTGTATAGCAAGACATATTAAACTGATTTAATATCAACAAAAAAGTCAATGTATAACCGAATAAACAATATTCAAATATATCCCTACGCATTTCAATTGATATCCTCATTCGTCTCAATTCGGCCGATGCCGTACCCTCATCTAAGGAGAGAAGTGGATACTACCGAGGATTGCCGAATATTGATATCATATTACAATAAGTTTATTCAAAAGGAGGCAACTTCTATCACAAAACAATTGCTTTAAAAAATCGGATTAGTTCTTTATTTATTGTGTCGTTGCTCAAGGATCTTTCTATCAATTCTTGAGAGAAGATGATCGTGAAATTGTTATGCTAAATTAAAGGATAGTGTGCATTGACTTTACAAGTTTTCTAAGACGGCCATAGTCATTGCTCATTTAATAGAAGAAAGCCAGCATGACCAAAAAAATGAGGATGTTAATGTTATAGCGGAGCTAGTGTCTAGCGTCCATGGACATGAGGTAAATTTGGTGCATTTTTAAACACATAAATACATTTGCATCATAAAATGCCTATGTAACAGACAGTCGTGAGGACTTTGAGTTCTGTAAATCTGAGTTCACATATCTGCATGAAATCATATGGTGTTTTTTTTTCGAGTTGTATGGTTGTTTTTTTTTTTTTTTTTTATTAATTTCAAAAAAGACAGAATGTTTTTTTTTTATTTAGACCAATGCATGCTGGTTAGTAAAATGGTTTATCCAGCTTACTCCTCATACAACTGATACTTTAATAACTTTAATATCATACAGGGTATGACACATTGTTATTGTGTATTTAAACAGGATATTGATTTTCATTCAATATTCAACCAATAGTAGAATCTTTAACCTTAATTGGCGGATGGATCAAATGTATCTTATAGACACAACCCTTTCAATTTTTACTTCAACAAATTCAATTCTTGAGGCATTATATGCATGACTGCAGTGGGGGCATTATCTTTGTCTAAATTGATTTGGTTGTGTTGATATGTGAATAACAATAAACTAAATTGAAGATCATACTAACTTTGACTAGCAATTGTCCACATCTTGTTCCATTCTAGTCAGTTTTTACGAGTCGTGTATGTAACACAAGTCTAGATCGTTTTTCTTTTATCCAGTCGAAATGTATTTAAGACAGTGTATATATTAAGGAAGACATAACAGGTACCAGCAGTTAGATCATAATCTCGTATATATAACTAAAATAAACCAGTCAAACGTTTATTGTCGTTATAAACGTCGATTTACCCTAAGCACCTTTTAAATTGTTCTAGTAAGCATATTATGTAAAGAATCATCAATTAATTAAGGGCATTTAATATCTTGAATAAGACTATTTTAATTAGATTTTTCATCTAACGTTGGACGGAAGATTTTGCCCTTTCATCTAAAATAAGTTACGAATATTTATAAACGCTTATTAAACAGCTAAATGAATGCACAAGAGTAATAATAGGTCTCAAATCCGATTGGATACAATTATCTTCCCAATTTTATTGATTCTATTACGGTTGTACCAAATATGAAAACATCACCAGCACCAACACCGTATCAGGACCAACTAGCACAATAACAGGACCAACCAGCACAGAATCAAGACATGTCTTAACTGATAAAATGCACAATTTTAAGAAATTGCACAGGTTTTACACAAAACAATTTTGTCGTGTGGATCTGGGTATTGGAGCATTTTGTTTTATTTTTTTTTTCAGTTCTAGATTGTCTAAAAATGAGCACTTTTGTCATACGCTTACTGAAACAGTTTAGAGGGTCATATGTTTAATTGTTTGCCTATGACCCTATAAGAAACTAACTTAAAAACTGTTTCCTTCCATTTTTTTATGCGAAAAAACGTCAAAATTATTTTTTTCAATGATCACCAGCACCAGTCAAGACCGATTCACCAGCATAGAGCGTTCTCTCGCGGACTATCTTAACCACTGTGATATGGGTAAAAACTTCTTGAGTTACACATATTACACCATTACAGTTATCGTTCCTTTATATGTTCATTTCTAAAATTTCGAAATTTTCAAAATGAAAGTGTTTTAAAATCAAATGAAATGAAAAAACTAAAGTATGACAAATAATAAACATAAAATGATAGCAAACAAATAAAGATTTCCTTTAAAAAAAGTTTAAATGCAAGATATATTTTTTCCAAATACCAATATGTACATTATTTTCATTGATATACAAGGTTTCTATTTAGATAGTTAATAGATTGTACCCTAACCTAATGAAGTTTACTGAAGGTGAGGGTGCCGGCCTTTCCAAGGTATTGTTAGGCAGTAATGTTCTCCCGGACGAACTGTGTTAATTCATAGCCATACCGGAGTAGAACCAGAACTGCCTTAGCCTATCACTATATTAATAGTGCATTTTCATCTGGGTTTGAAATAGCCCAGAAGAATTTATTTTGGAAAGGTAAAATGCTCTTTCTCTCTCGCTTCGTGTTTCTTTCTTTTTTTCTTTCTGTCTGTTGTCTTTCTTTCTCCCTTTCTTTCTCTCTCTCTTTTTCTCTCTTTCTCTTTCTATCTTTCTATTTCTTTCTGTTTCTCTCTCTTTCTCTTTCTTTCTGTTTCTCTCTTTCTGTTTTTTTCTTTCTGTCTCTCTCTCTCTCTCTGTTTCTGTCTGTCTTTCTCTCTGTTTTTCTCTGTTTCTCTCTCTGTCCTCTTTCTATCTCTCTCTTCCCTCTCTCTCTCTTCTCTCTTTCTCTCTCTCTTTCTTCTCTCTCTCTTCTCTCTCTCTTCTCTCTCTCACTCTCTCTCTCTCTCTCTCTATTTCTCGCAAGAGAGTGAGCGCGCTCTTGAGAGAGAGCGCTCTTGAGAGAGAGCGCGAGAGAGAGAGAGCGCGCGAGAGAGAGTGTGTGTGTGAGAGGGAGAGAGAGAGTGAGTACAAAACGTGCGTGAGCGTGAGAAAGAGTGCGTGAGAGAGAGATCACGAGTGAGGGATGAGATTGTGAGAGTTGAGGGGGAGCGTAAGGAGTGAGAGCGAGAGTAGAGTTAGCAGAGAAAGCTAAAGCTAAGCTGGAAGAGAGAGAGAGCGTTAGAGTGGAACAGCGACAGAAAAAGTAAGTCCGATAAAGTGAGAGCGATAAAAAAATGAGACTAGCAAAAGTCTTTAATCTTCTCAATCATAAACCGCTTATTCAAAAATTAAAATGCAGATATCAGTTGGTATCTTTTTCAAAAACAAAGCAGTACCTCAAGGCTCCATTTTATGACCTGTATTGTTTTTATTTTTTATAAATCATCTGCCTTTGCCAATCCTAATCATAACACCGATGTTTTTGCTGATGCTAGCACCATATAAGTCATTGGACAAAAAAATAGTTGCACCAGTCAAAAACTTAATACGGTTGTACAAATTCTTCTATGCATACTCCATATAAAAACCAGAGAGAGAAAATGGTTTTCATGGGACCAAGTTTAGTTATAGATATTTCATATCTTTTTGATAGTTTTGTGGTGTTTTGTAATTTATGAAACACTACAAAACTATCCGTTTAGAATCAGCTAAATAACACTTTTCGGGCCTTACACACAAAGCTCCGCCTTCTTTCTTTAATAACAACGGGATTCTGAAACCGCGGGATTATCAGTTAGACCTGAATTTTAGACACCGAAGGATGCTCATTTACATTGGTGGCGGATAACTTTACAGATCTAGACAAACATATAGTGACGGAATTAGGTTTACTGGAAATAAATGCAACATAAGTCACATATTTTTTGATATTTGGAAGCTCTCTTTAATCCCAGATTTAGGGTTAGTTGTTTTTTTATTTTCATCTCAACGGTCGAAATGTTAAATTGTTTTTTTTATTAAAAACGAGAAAATTAGTTTCACCAGAGCTATTAAGGTTGATGACCCCTTATGCAGCCATGTGAATTACTAAATTTTCAAATTGCAATAGTATCAAAAAATCTAATGAATAATAGAGATGGGCCAATTTGTACATATACCAAGGAGAAACTTCGTGGAAAGCTTTATTTTTTATTGTTTCACTGCATTTAATAGAAAAAGGCTGTTTTTTGGCAAATATAACCAAGGTTTTTGAAGACTTTAATTAAATGTGATTTTAAAATTATCATGATTATATTCACATGTTGATCATAGGTAATTTATACAAAAACTAGAGGTTCATTTTGAGTAACCAGTTGCTATCAAATTTTAACGGTCCAACATTTATGTTGTTATAAAAATTCTAATGTATTTATCGTATATGAAGGTCCTTAAAAGAAGCGTGCCCGCTTTTCCATCCCTCTTACAAATGGTCTCTGCAAATTTAAATCTAAACACGAAGCTGTACATTGGAGCCTATAAGGATACAATCTAGGTATATATTTCAATAACTGAAAATCAACGCATATTTTCAAGAAATATATATTAGATTTTTTAAACTATTCGTTTGTCCGTTCTTTGATGTCAGTCATAGTATTATTTCGTTTACCTGTTTGGTATTTAAATCAGGTCGTTGATTTTTTTGTTTTTATTGTTCTGCATTCAACCGTAGTGATGTTTGTAAACATAAACCATATCTTTTTTGTTAATTTAGCAATGATGCACGTTACTGAATAGTTATCAAAGCTACCAGGATTATAATTTAGTACGCTAGACGGGCGTTTCGTCTACATAAGACTCATCAGTGACGCTCATGATAAAAATATTTATAAAGCCAAACAAGTACAAAGATGAAGAGCATTGAGGATCCAAAAACCTTTAAAAACCTTTGATTTTTGTAGAGGCTACAAATCTACATTTTAAAACACTTAGATATACAAAATTTGATATCTTTCCATATTTTTAACAGGCTTGGCATAGTTTTTGATATGATCATAACTACATTTTATTTACTTTCCAAGGTTTCGGATGATTTTTAAAAAAAAAATACTACTTCTTTTTGGATGTTTTTAAGCTGTACATATTGTTACATAAAAAGTGAAATCATTCCAAAAAAATTCCAAAGATCTTTTAGAGTACATACAATCTAACTCTCTTTCATCTTGCAATTGTATCAAAACATTTGACTTTTCTACACTTTACACAAGTATTCTACATTCCAAACTAAAAGACAAATTGATTGAATTGGTATTGCTTTGTTTCATGTGTCAGGAATATTTTTTATTTAGTTTTTTGTTTTGTATATGAATCAGTCGTTGTAATTTTGGTTTAATTGCTCTGCATTCAATCGTTCTAATGTTTGGAAACATATACCACATCTTTTACGTTGCATACAGAAGTGCTTTTTGTCTGCAAAAGACTCATCATGTAGTGACACTCGAATCAAAACTGTTTAAAAGGCAAAATAAATAAAGCACAAAATTGAAAAAAATTTATGACCCAAATTTCGGGAAGTCTACGAAGTACAGCAAAGTTAATCTATTCCTTGGGTAAAAAATCAATAATATTCAGAAAAATCCAAAGTTTGTTAACAGTTAAATTAGAGTAATTGTCAAAGGCTTGAATAAGTTAACGTAACAACCTACTATAACATTGTTATATAACGTATCTGATTTATAAACTATAAAGACTTACCAGTAATGATGTCAACGAAAACTAAAATATTGACACATCAGAGTACATAGATGATGATGAAAATTCAGTAAAATTGTACATTGTGTTGTACATTATATTTGAAAATTAATGTTATTTTTTTTTAAAGTATAATATAGTTTATAATCTCGGTGAAAACTTAAAGTATTTCATTCCTGCTTACCAACGTTTAAGTTATTTAAGGTGGTACCCAACACTTTCACTAAAATTAATTTGGCTCGTTTAATTTTCATAAAAAAATTTCAAATTATTTACTTTGACCCTTTAACAAAAATATAAAAATTTAAAAAATTTTGAACCAACCGTTTTGTCAGAAAAATTACATTGGTTATATAGCAGTTTGACAAACATCAATTTTAATCGTTGAGAAGCCTAATATTCCTTTTATAACACAACGTAATTAAAACGTTTAGCTGACTTTACAGAGTTATCTCCCTGTAGTGTTAGGTACCACCTTAAACCAGAGTAAAAGGTTTCTTCTCTCTAAAAAGAGGCAACAGATACCAAAAGGATATTCTAACTTGTAAGTTAAAAATCTCTTTTTTTTTTGGGTGCTCCGGACGTGTTGCTCATTAAAGTATCAACTGAGGTATAATTCGTCAGTTTTTTTTTAGGTGTTTCCACTTTTCTGTGGAAAGACCTATTGTATTTCTTCTGATTATATTTGTTTACAATATGTCGCTTACATATTTGGTACATGATATCGAACAGTTTATGCGCCTTTGAAATTTATCCTGTGTGACCGAATACTTTTCTTTGTAGGAGTTATCTCCTCAAACACTGTTTTCCTTGTGTCCACTACTCCTTCGCAACCGTAAAAGATTGTGACAAAGGACAAGGTACGATAAGGCCCGTTTTTTGGTCCCCCTATTTTCTCATTTTTCAAATTCTGTTTTGGAAAGCTATTTATCATGTTAAAATATTCCCTTAGGTTTGAAATTTGTTTGGCTGAACTTCAAAACCATTAATTTCACAAAATGAGTGAGGTAAGGGGGTTAAAGGGCACCAAAAACGCCAAAAGAAGGAAAAATCATTGTCATTAAAATTTAATAGGGTGCGCTACGTGACCCAGAGAAAATTACGTCGATTTAGACAGCAAAAACAGTGCAAGTGACATTGGAATGAAAAAAATCCTGGGTCACGTTTAAAAACTAAAAAAATGTTGTACAAAACACCTAAAAAGTGAATGATAATTACAATATTTGAATAATAACAGAAAGTTAACCCCCTCACCTCACCCAGTTGCTCAAATTAGTGGTTTTAAAGTTCTTACTAACAAACTTCAAGCATTTAGGAATATTATAACATAAAAAGTAGCTTTCAAAAACAAAATTTGAAAAATGAGAAAATAGGGGGGCCAAAAACAGGCCTTATCGTATCTTGTCCTTTATTTTATAAAATTGTTTGTTATATCTTTCGCATGATTTGTTGTATTTTGACCGAAACGATATGAACACTTCATATGAGAGTTATTACCCCTTATGCATTTGATTTAAGTGATATGCATTTCTATCTTGTAAATCATAAGTGATAGAGACCTAGACCTTTTGATTTGCGGTCCTTGGTCCAAAAAAATGAAAATTATGTCAGGGTCAAAGGTAAGGTCAAAAGGTCAAAAGGTCAAGGTCAAAGGTCAAGGTCATATTCTAAATTTTGAATATGGCTTGTTTTCACTTATTTCCAAAAACTGTTTAAGAAATCGACAAAATATTTTTACTAAATTGTTAGTTGCGACATGTCGTAACACTTTTAAAATTTTGATTGCAAGGATACGTTGAACGTAAAAGGAAGTTTTCTCCTCTCTTGTATTTAAAAATACCCGTATGGTGATGTAACTCATTAACGAAATATAATTGATTTGATATCCTTGCTTTATAACCTTGAAATTGATCAAGATCATAGCTTAATTTGACGTTCTAGATTTTGACCTTTGCTTTTACCTCATATGTATACATGATAAAGTCATGAGACTTTTGACAATAGGTGTTAAACCGGAAGTAGCTATTTTTTGTACTTTATTAATATAAAAGTATATAGAACCAGATATTTTTGAAATCAGTGTCAAGTAAATATTCAAATAATAATGGAAGTTACATTTTTCAAACCCGAAGTAACAAATTATCTCCCTTTTAAAAACATATTATATAGAAACCATATATTTTTGGAATCAGCGTACAATAAGCTATCATTTGACGTTTGAAATGACATTTTAAACCTAATTTTACTACTTTCATATTAAAATACATGGTTTTTGGTTGAAAGACCTTCCTTCAATTGTTCTCTGAACAATTGGTTTTAATGAAAAAAATTTCCATCATGTTTTTGAATTTTTGTTTCGCAATATGTCGCTTAGATATCTCTGATCATCTCTAAGGTTGTATCGTACAGTTTATGTGCTTTTAAATTTTACCCGGATAAGACGAACAATTTTCTTTGTAAGAGTTATCTCCCTATTCACTGTTTAGAAATTTTTGACTAATTTGGATCGAAGCGATTCGATGAAATTTTATAGGAGTTATCTACCTTTACCAAATAAATTGGTCAGTATGTTTTTTAAACTCATAAACTGTTAACCGTATCATCCTGGAATCTTTTTATTGAGGCTCCTAGATCATAACTTAGAAAACGAGGTGAAAGTCAAAGGTCAAGGTCAAGTTATTAATTGTGACTTTTGCTTGTTTTTGCATGTTCTCTGACACTTTGAAAGATATTTATAAAAGAACAAGTGCAAAATGCAATCTGATACAATTGAATGGCATCTTACAGGAGTTGGTGCCCCTGAAATGTCTTTATATAAGGTTATTTGAATATAACTTTAACTTCGTTCGTTACAAAGCCATATGACTTTTTACAAAAGGTAAAATGACAACCGGAAGTGACCTTGAGAAAACCAAAAGTAGATATTTTTGAACTTTTTTCATATAAAAGTACTTGGAATCAATATCTTTTGTAATATAGATACATAATCTTATCACTCAAGAAAAGAAATGACTTTCGATAAACCGGAAGTGGCCAATTATCTCCCGTTCTACAAACATTTTTCACCAGCTTTATATTGAATAAATAGCGACCTTGTCGTTCTACAATACCTTTAAGTTTTTTGTTATTTATAAGCTTTTTTTACTACGATAAGAAATTGTCAAATAGTATAAACTTCTATTGTGGGTTTTTTTTTGGTCAAATCCATCTGGAATCTTTTCATCACTTGGTAAGGAAATACTTTTTTTAAAGACCATTCATCAATATGTAACCAATACTTGGAATTCTAGGATATATATATATACATATTTATAAATTCCCCTTCTGTTTTTTTGCTATTAAATTCATTAGGAAGTATTTTTGTTAACTGATAATTAACGTTCACAGTTTGAGTAAAATCTAGTAAACTTACACTAGTTAGGATATAAATAAAAAATGCCACCTTTACCATGTGGAATGCTTCAACATTGATCTATTGATAACTTCTAGATTGTTATCATGAATAATTTGACAGTTTCGGAATGGAATGATGAAATAATCGTCAGTATGATACCAAACATCATTGTGCTTGCTGTTTATCTATTAGTTGGAATATGCTGAAACGTCCTTGTTTTATTGGTATATGCATGTCAGATGAAAAACTTGTCAGACGAAAGATATTTCATACCAATTTTAGCCGCTTGTGATTTGATCGCTACTGTGTATCTTGGATCGGTGGAAATATACACTTCGATATACATAGTAAACTATTCACACTCTGTTTTATGTAAAACAACATCTTTCTTTACTGGTTTCACGGCATTCATTCCAATATGTCTGTTACTCATCATTGCAATTCAACGATACTTTAAAATGTGTATGCATTTGAATAATTCAAAAACTCTTTTATTCAAGAGAGTATCATTGGTGATTTCATGTTTGTTTTCAGTTATGGCTTCATCGCCCTTACCGTGTGTACATGAAATAATTCCTGTTCACAATTCTAGATACAATATTACTGGAATGCGATGTGGATCGTCACCTAAAGGTAATACTTTAGCAAGGAATGTATACTTTATTATAGTTGGGATGTTTGCTATTGCTACAGGAACAACATTTATTGTTTTATACTCAAGAATTGCATACAAAATCTTTGGTCATTTTAAGAAAAGAACACTTCAGAATGCTAAATGTGGAAAAGGTACCAACATACAAGTAGAAAACCAAGAAAATTCAACTTTGACAGATTTTACGATGACTACAGATGAAACTAAGAGCAACGAAAAAGATCCAACGGCAATTGTATGTAAGGCAGCAACCATTTGATTTTCTGGGGGGGGGGGGGGGGGGGGGGCTATGGTTTTTTTTTCTGTGCAAACTTTTTTTTTCGCCTTCGGCGAAGAACAATCTATTTTTTTTAGTGACAAACCAACGACAATTTTTTTCTTTCAATTTTAGCATTACACATAGTGGCAGCTGAGGGTGAAACAAACAATTTTTTTTACTCAGGGTCCAAAACAAATTATTTTTTTCACCAAAACCTGGAAACAAACTTTTTTTTCCAAAAAAAACCATAGACCCCCCCCCCCCCCAGAAAATCAAATGGTTGCTGCCTAAACGAACTGAATCTACAAAGCGACGAAGAAAGAATCGTGACATAACGTATAAAATGGCTATCATGTTTTTTATTATAACTTTGGTATTTTTTATTTGTTATATTCCAAAATTAATAGTTTTAATTATTGCTGGAATCGACAAAGATTTTGTAGAAAAACTTTTTTTGTCAAATTCGCAAAGATCGGCTGTGATGTTTGTATATGATATGTTTATCATAAATAACATTGTGAATCCCTATATCTACGCGTTTATGGACACCAAGTTTCGGACGGAAGCCAAGACATTGTTAAAGCGTGTTATTAATAGATAAAGATCTCATTCGTTACCGAGTTGAATCAAACTCAGCATTTGTTTAATGTTTAATGTTATTTTTACTGGAACATTTTAATGAATGTCAGTTTAAGTTTTGTGTTCGTGTAGTTTTTTAACAGCAGAAATGTAATTTCAATCAGCTTGTGAATAACAGATTTATGTAAATAACTGTCAACAAGGATTTTATAAAATTAGAAAACAAAATTAGAAGATGATATTTCAAAAGACTTTGTATCAGTCACGGCTGGTAATCTACACACGCAGAACATTTGGTTCTGCAATGAAAACCGTGAGAGGATTTTCCGGTTGTGCTTGAGTGGAGCAATTGTCACCGCTTCGAAAGGTATATACATTATTAAATCGCAATTTTCTTATTCGACTGATCAAAATATTGAAAATCGGAGAATGCTATGCTGTGGTGAATACTTCCACGAAGAGATACATGTATCATTTACTGTTGTACGTGGAGTTAAACTCCTACAAAATCAGTTGCCGCACGAGAATTTGCCTAAAAAAGTGGCATTTCGATTTTGAAATGGTTCTATTAACAGACATACAAGTTAAAATTTACTTTTTATTCGGTCAATGGGTATGAATGTCGTTTTGGGCGGCGTGGACGCTGTCCGGTGTTGATAGACATCTTAATAAATCTAAAAATCGCATATTTTCATTTTGTCATGCGTGAGGGGATCGGTTCTGATTGAGAACATCGTGAATGCGTGAGGGGACTTGAAATCATATCTTTATATACAAGCTATCAGTCGTTGAAAGTTGCCTTAATATGGTTAGATTGCTCATGAAAAAACAAATTTGTGTGCATAAATACACATTATGAGATAGAATTTTGAAATGACAATAAATGACCGTGTTTTCTTTTTATGAATAAAAGTTTAGCCAATAAATTTCAAATGTGTGTCCAAATTCGTGGATTTGGGCAAATAATCGGTATAGTTTACTACCACAATTTGATATTAATTGATATTCTAATTGTCATTGTTATTGATAAATGTTATATCCGTATTGCAAATCTAATCCTGAATTCTCTCTATCCTATCTTTGGGATATTGTTTAAGAAATTCATATATTACGTCACTTTGTGCGTTTATGGTTTTGGCTAACTCGGCTGTGAATTTTTATGTGCTGGTTTAGGTAATTTGATGTATCCGTTTTTTTGTGTGTAGTTAGTCACCACTTCGATTTTATCATGTATATCTATTATATAGTCATTTTATAAAACATCACTGGTTGCAAAATTATGAATTATTCGAAATAACAAGGATGTTCTTATTCCAGGCAGAAACCCTAGCCGTATTAGACACAACTTTGGAACTTTTGGTCCTCAATGTACTTGTCTTGGCTTTAGAACTTTTTTCATCTGAGCGTCACTGGTAGGCCTTGTGTTGACGAAAGACGCGTCTGACGTATAAGTGTTTTTCAAACCTGGTACCTTTTGTTAGTTATAATTAAAGTGTTTCTCTGTCCTATATGTTCTATTATTTATTTGTATTGTAGTCCTGTCAAGTAATGTCGTCTTTGACTGATATATTTACCATTGACGTAGAAGCGGGAGGTTTTGCATGCCACAAAAACGGGTACATCCCACCATTTTTTCTTAAAATGTCCTGTGCTAAGTCCGGAAAATGGCCATTGTTAAATTGTAATTCGTTTCTGTGTATGTTAAAATTTAATTTTGTGTTGCGGTTGTGTCGTAGTTTTCCTCTTATATTTGATGTGTTCACTCCGTTTTAGTTTGTAGTCCGAATTTGTTTTTTTCTCAATCAATTTATGAATTTCGACAACGGTTTACTACTGTTGCCTTTATTGGCGACATATTTGCAATTTATTGGTAAGACTGTTTAATCATATACAGAAAACTTTGTGATGTATTGTATAAATCAAAATATTCAACTAAATTTGTGTTTTCGCGATCCATTTTCTTTTAAATACGCAATACAAGTGGAGTTAACTCTTTTCGTAAAAAATATATACTGGGCTGATATAAAATTTTTCAACTTTTATTTGTAGCTAGAAACAAATCGTTGACAAAATTTTTCCTTTTATTGTTCGTAAAACCAGAGACATATCTCTGGTAAAACCTATCTTCCCACAATGTATTTCAAAATTCTATCTCATTAATTTTGTTTATGCACACAAATGTGTTTTTTCATGAACAATCTGACCACATTTAGGTAACTTTCAAATACTCATAGTTTGGATATAATATTATGATTTCACGTCCCCTCACGCATTCACGATGTCCTCAATCAGAACCGATCCCCTCACGCATGTCATAATTAAAATATGAGGTTTTTAGATTTATTAAGATGTTGATCAACACCGGACAGCGTACACGCCGCCCAAAACGACATTCATACCTATTGACCGAATAAAAAGTAATTTTGAACTTGAGGGTCTGTAATTAGAACCATTTTAAAATTTAAATGTCACTTTTTAAGGCAAATTCTGGTGCGGCAACTGATTTTGTAGGAGTTCAACTCCACGTACAAAGGTAAATGGTACATTTATCTTTTTGTTCAAGTATTCACCACAGCATAGCATTCTCCGATTTTCAATATTTTGATCAGTCGAATAAGAAAATTGCGATTTAGAAATGTATATACCTTTCGAAGCGGTGACAATTGCTCCACTCAAGCACAACCGGAAAATCCTCTCACGGTTTTCATTGCAGAACCAAATGTTTTGCGTGTGTAGATTACCAGCCGTGTCAGTGAGTTATTTGTTTACGTCATGAAATTTATTCATATGTACGCGCAGCAGATCAAACTATAATAGAATGAGCTTTGAAAATCTTTAAATATTGAACAAATAAACAAAATTCAACGATTCTTAATAAAAGTCACGACATGTGTAAGACCTGTTTATACTAGAATCTTGGAGGAATACATAATATTCCTTTAGATATTCGTTATAACTATATATATTAACAAGTCTAAATTGAAAACAACGCAACGTTCAGACCTATGAGATTGTTGGATTAAAACCGCAATTTTTATACTTGTGCATGCAAAACAAATGTCGTGGAAGTGGGGCACAAACAACATTTTCCAGGAGACCAAAAAAGTGAAAAAGTATATTTTAACAAAATGGATACATTTAAATATATAAATATTTATATTTCTACTTACAGTTTGTTCCCCAATTATTATTTGACACAACTGTCTAATGGTTAGGATATTTTGAGCGCTCGCAAAGAAGTTTAACTCCGCCCCATTCTGTTTGTGCTCATCCCAAGTCAGTGTCCTGTAATTCAGGGGTTGTCGTTGGTTGCTGTCAGTCATATTCTATTTCGATTTTTTTGTTTTGTATATGAATCAGTCGTTGTATATTTTGTTTAATTGCTCTGCATTCAATCGTTCTAATATTTGTAAACATACACCCCACATCTTTTTTTTCCCATTTAAACGGTACTAACAGCCCTTAAATGATAAAAACTTGATTTTGTAGAGGTAATACATTTACATTTAAAAAAAACCATAGCAACACGAAATTTAATATCTATCCATATCTTTGGCTACAGAGTGATTTATATGATCATGCATATATTTTATTTGCTTTCCTATTTTCAGGTGAATTTTTTAAGGAAGCTTTAAACTAAGATAAATATCATAAATATTGTTCGTCATTAACATGAGGCAAAAAATACCAGAGTGACATTCAAACTCATAAGTTAAAAATAAACTGACAATGCGATTTCTTAAAAAGAAAAGACCAACAAATAATCGATAGAACGCAAAACATAACATGGAGAACAAAAGACTCAACAAAATGAGAAATTTCCAATTTATTCAGTCTATATTCTTGTAA
Organism: Mytilus galloprovincialis; assembly: GCA_037788925.1. Classification (NCBI taxonomy): domain Eukaryota; kingdom Metazoa; phylum Mollusca; class Bivalvia; order Mytilida; family Mytilidae; genus Mytilus; species Mytilus galloprovincialis. Next base: position 41,995,540 of record CM075342.1, on the reverse strand, counting down.
ATGTTAACAACAGATCTTGATTAGCATTGTACTTGATATATTTTCGGTTTTCCTGTTTTCTGAGATTTCGTGATAACATTATTACCAAAAATAGTAATGTATGTATGTATGAAATTATGACGGTTTCTGTTTACGAATAAGTGTGTTATGATTAAAATAAATTCCTCCTTGACAGATTTTCCGGTTTTCTTGTTTTAAAGGTTTTATGATAAAATTCTTAGTTTAGATCCAAATTAGTAATTTCTGGTTATGAAATATTGTCGGTTTCCGCAAACAATAACGTTTTGTGATGTTTCAACCGGGTTATAATTATAATACTTATTATAATTATATATCTGTGATATAAATACATGTAGTTTACGGTTACGATGTAGTACGGTAAACGTCAGATCATCTAATTTTTGTTTTAAATTTTTAAATCGTCATTTGTCTGTTATCTTTCGCTTTAACTAAGAGCAACATAATTGCCCTTAAAGATAGTAAGAACACATTCTAGCTTTTGTCGTCAAACGTATTACACTATACACAACCTCATTATTAACCCCATAGTTAAATTTAGTCAAAATGGACGGAAAAAAAGTTAGACTGCATGAAATGCTTAGACCTTTTGCAAAGTCATGTGGGTAGTACGTGTTTTGGGATATTTTATAAGTTGTACATATTGTTACATGGTAATGCAATTATGCACAAATTGACTGATACAGTAAATTGTAATTATATTTTCATGCAGATGCGTCATCATCAACTCTATTTAATAAACGTCTACGAAAGGTAACACAGTACTATCATATAGAGGCATCAGTAATCTGAATGTTTATGTCCTGAAATAAGTGATAGAAGTATGCTAAAAAAGAAGAGGCGTGTACACCTTTTACATTTCGGCGTGTTTGAAACGCTTTTCTTAATCTTATAACTTAAAAACAAGAATATGATCACGCTTTAGATTCCATTATTTTCATTTATTCAAACTTAATTTTGATTGGTGAGCTTTAAGAATTCATCATTTGAGAGATAAATATATGGGTCAAGTGAAATGACGAAGTATTGGTCGGTGTATTTGATTACCGGTAGCTGAACTAATTATTCCCTTTAAGGTTCTTGTCAATGAAATCACCCAAATTTAATAACAAAATATGTAAAGAATTAGGAAAGTAGTTTGTTCTCATTGTCAAATAACATGTATTCAAACAAAGTATGTGTATTCAACGAGTTAAAATTCATGCAGTCTACGCTCCCCTCAGTCGGCCTTCAATGCAATGGGCCGAGATACGGTCAAATAGGTCGATTATGTCGAGTAATGTCATTTTTTGGAAATCTCTAATATACTATAAAAATGCTTTGGATCTATTTCAATCTGTACATTATCTGATCTGTTATTTCCCAGTCGAATTATCAAAATCCTTTGCAATAGATAAATGTAGCCTTACTTTGGAGGATAACAAAGTAATATATCGGTGGATACTATCATTGATACAACTCTTCGGCCTTTTAAACTAAATTGAATCTATTCGGAAACGATGCGTATATATTTTTATTGTCAAGTATTGTCCATTGTCTGCAGAAATACAGTATTCGTTCAAAATCGACACAAAAGTAATATTCATTGATAAAGTTTTGAATAACAATATCAGCTTGAAATGCTAAATTATTAAATTTCTGAAAGTCTGAGGTTGTGTCTACGATAAGATATGTGATTGATTATGTTTCAAATCATAACCTTTCACCTGAAAATAATGACTTATTTAATTGTTAGTTATTTCATAGCAGTTTTGCATTCATCTCGTTGACTGGAAAATATCTCCATCGATGAAAAATCCATATATTTATGACTTTCCATTTAGTGATTTAAGCAGTTAATTTCTTGTCTGATTCTCTTTAGCTACTCGTATCGAAGGACCACTAGACATCATGAGACCGTGTATAGTCTTTATTTTCCTTGTTTTACAATAATTATGTTATATTTTTGTCTGTCAAATTTGATCTATTACCATAAAGCAAAAACGAATTATTTAAATGCACAAAAAAAGAGAAATCCAGTGTCGACCATATGAGTTCCTCGTTGGTATTCAAGGTCGTAAATCATCCTCTAGTAGTAGTTATTAGAATTATTTGTACCATCCCTTTGCAATAAAACTAATAAAACATTGATATAACATTTTTGATGACATTTTTTTGACATGAATGATGAATTGGTAAACTTTCATAGATTGTAAGATAATTCGATAGTTAGCTAATCTTCAAGATAAAGAAAAAGCGTCGAATGAAAACGTTTACTTTTTTCAAATTCTGTATTTTACTGATAAATAGACTCCGATCTCTTATTACAACTAACCAATCAACAACACACTTTTAAACTGACAGAAGCAATAGCAACTGAAACACAGGGTTCCGTGGAATCTTTTACTTTGATTTGTCGGTTCAAACTTTCCTTTTCAGTGTAAGTAGCGAATATGTCCTGATTTGCAATTATTGGTTATGTTAAGATATTACTGTAAGACCTGTTTTTTTTTTCTTCTTCGTTTTAAAAAGCAAGTACAACGATACTATAAAGGGAACAGATTGGTGGGTTTAAGTATGAAACCTATGTGACCTACCGAGAAAGACTGTTTACTGGGTTTGTAACAACATGAGCGACACGACGGGTGCCACATGTGGAGGACGATCTGCTTACTCTTCTGGAGCACCTGAGATCAACCCCAGTTTTTTGGTGGGGTTTGTGTTGCTTAGGGGGCTGGAATGGTTTCTTATCCAGACACGTCGTATCCCGAGATGAATAACTAACTTACTTCCATTCTAAACCCTATATTTATTAACATTGATTATTAAATGAACGAAGAAAAAAAAAACGATAGCATATTTTAAGACAATTTCAAACCATGATTTATAAGATTTTTTTTTATTATATGAAACCTCACAAGTCACCTTTCTTTGGCTTTCTTCGTTTCAAATTTGACAACTGAGTATATACAAATGTCAAAGTTGTTGTTTTGCATATTCCCGTTCAATCCATGTGCTAATATAGTTTAGCAGGCCAAGGTTGACCGTTTCGGGTATTCTTATTACAAACAAAAAATAAATCATGCTCCTTGTATGCAGTTGAAATCATCACTTGGTAAATTTTACGGACACCATCACGAGTTGGTTGACCGTTATGGAATAACCGTTTCACAATTGATATCGGAGATGTTCCTTACGTCGTAACTACAATCTCCTTCCCTTTCATGAATATGACCTTCCGAATAAGACAATTTATCGGATTTGTTATCACATAATCAACACGACGGGTGCCACATGTGGAGCAGGATATGCTTACCCTTCCGGAGCACCTGAGATCACCCCTAGTTTTTGGTGGGGTTCGTGTTGCTTATTCTTTATTTTTCTATTTTGTGTCATATGTACTATTGTTTGTCTGTTTGTTTATTTCATTTTTAGCCATGGCGTTGTCGGTTTGTTTCCGATTTATGAGTTTGGCTGTCCCTCTGGTATCTTTCGTCCCTCTTTTCTTAATATGGACGGGTATAAGAAGGACGACATTTTTTGACAAGTGTGGCATTTGGTGGAAGAGACTAAAGAGAAAGTCGGTATTACAACCCAAAGTACCTACCTGTATCAGTTTAATAAAGGTTATCATAACAGTATTTTATATCTCACTTTTTTATAAAAAAGTAACCCCCCTATTTTCGAGAATAAACAAACATTCATATTCGGACATACTTAGGAATGGGTGTGTCTGCATTAGAATCCCGACTACCAGACAAGCTCAACATACAAAGAAACAGATTTAATATTTAGGAACTCCCTCTTTGGGGTCAATCAGGGGCTGATCCAGTCGGAGGTTCCTAACTCAAGAGAAGGGGGGTCCAACCGTTCAAATGCATTGATAGTTTAAATAAAAGTCGGGTCTAACACGCAGAACCCCACCCCTGGATCGGGCTTTGGGTTACCCGGTGGAGGGGGGCCGGGAGTAAGAATCCCTTATTTCAGATCAATATGCTTTAGAATAAAGACATATGACTGGGATAAAAAAAACCTAAAAAAAAACCATCCATGATAAAAAAAAGAACTCCAAAAAAAACAACCTGCAGTGGGATACGCATGCACACGATGGGACCCAAAAACCAAAATAATATCAAGGCATTCGAGCAGATACTGAAAAAAGTAGTTTGCGCATAACAACTACATATACGAAAACATGACCGCTTTCTTTCATTTATGGACAAGTGTATTTTGCTGGAATTTATAACAATAGTTTTTTTAGTAATAGCATTTGATAATTTGAGTGTTTGTGGTTTCTTTTTTAAGGAGGTATATAATGTATACATAGATCTATATGTATAGACACAATTCACGGAACTCTAGAATATGAATATCAATCACAGTTTTGTTTGATGTCAATTCATTAATAAATTCTTCCTCAAGTGGTAAAACCCCCGTTATATTTTAATGAAAAATATTAAATATAGTAACAATTCTTGGAATTATTGGATGGAAAGTTTAAAAGGAAATTTAAAAATCAATTGAAAGCTAAAGCAAGAATTTGTATTTCAGAGCTTAGAGTTAAATTTGTTAACCAGCACCTAGATAGAATATAACTAGTTGTTGTTTATTTAATGTATTGCGCCACGACATTGTGAAATATATAAATGCAAAATTTGCATAATGGAAAACATTACAGTTTTGGATTGGAAGGATGAAATTATAATTGATATGATACCAAACATTATTGTGCTCTCTTTTTATCTGTTAGTTGGAATATGTGGAAACGTCCTTGTGTTATCGGTTTATGCATGTCAGATGAAAAACTTATCAGACGAAAAATATTTCATACCAATTTTAGCCGCTTGTGATCTGATAGCTACTGTGTTTTTTGGATCGTTTGCAATATACAATTCGATAAACCAAGTCACCTTTTCAAGCTCTGTATTATGTAAAACAATATATTTCTTTTCTGGATTGGCTACATTCATTCCGATATGTGTGTTACTTATAATTGCAATTCAACGATACCTCAAAATGTGTATGAATCTGAATCATTCTAAAAAAACTTTTGTTTAAAAGACTGTCATTGGTATTAGCAACTTTGTTATCAGTTATAGTTGCATCGCCTATACCGTTTGTACATGAAATAATTCCTGTTCACAATTATAGATACAATATTACTGGAATGCGATGTGGATCGTCGCCTAAAGGCAATAATTTAGCAAGAAACGTATACGTTATAACAGTTGGGGTGTTTGGTGTTACTATTGGTACTACTTTTATTGCCTTATACTCAAAAATTGCATACAAAATTTTTGTTCGCTTCAAAAGTAGCAGCAATCAGAATGATAAAAAGGTAAAAGAAATCAAAGTCGAGGCAAATGATAGAGAAAATAACGATCCCGCTAATTATAAAGCAAATCAAAAACATTCAACTGATTGCGATTATCAGGTGAATTCAAATGAAAACGACAGCAACACACCAATTCTTTCCAAACAAACAGGATCCGCAAAGAGACGGAAAAAAGATCGCGGAATTATATATCGAATGGCCATTATGTTTTTCGTTATCATATTGATATTTTTCATTTCTTATACACCTAAATTAGTAATGATCATTATTTCTGGAATCTACAAGGATTTTGCAGTAAATCTTTCAACTTCACAAAGAACGGCTATAATGTTTGTAAATGATATGTTTATCATAAATAACATCGTTAATCCTTTTATCTACGCTTTCATGGACACCAAGTTTCGTAAAGAAGCCAAGAAATTATTAAAACGTGGATTTGATTGTTGAATACTTCATTCGTTACAGAGCTAAATCATACTCATCATTTTTTGTTTTGTTTTTGTGTAACAGGAACATTTTAATGAATGTCAGTTTGATTTTTGTGTCCGTGTAGTTTTTTAGTAGCAGGCAGAAATGTGGTTATAATTTTAATGTGATTATGAATAATAGATCTATGTATATAACTGTCAACAACGGTTTACTAAATTGGGAAACTAATAAGCTGATGAATTTTCAAAATACTCTGTATCAGTGAGTTATCCTATGTATATGTATACAATATAAATGAAACTATTAAAAGTAAGCTTAGGATATCTTAATTATTGTACAATTAATTGAAATACAACGTTTTTTTTAAAATCCCAATATGTATTATCAGACCTTCTTGCATGTTATTCCTTTTGATGTCTGTTATAACTATAAATAAATATGTATATAGCATTCGTCTAATTAGTTATCAAAGGTACCAGGCTTATAATTTATAATACGCCAGACGCGCGTTTCGTCTACATTAGACTCATCAGTGACGCTTCGATCAAAAAACTTTAAAAGCCAGACAAGTATAAAGTTGAACTGCATTGAGGCTGCATAAACATCATCCAAACCATGTTAGATCTATCAATTTGCTTTCGCAAATTTATTGTTATTCCCTCGCCGGAATTCGGACTCATGCTAATGAGATATCGTGGCACCAAATTTACTTGCACTATGCTCGACGCACTAGACTACTCGACCACCTAGGCTCCTCAATTATAAAGTTTTCGGTGGCCGAGTGTTACATTTCCTCGACAGTTTTTCTATCTAGCGTCGTAACACAGTACATGATATATATATATAAGGCATGAAGATTGAATTCTTACAGATCAGCTGAATTATCTAGTGTAATGGATCTTACAAAATAATGTAAGATGCAGTCACAAAAATAATTATATTATAAGTACGTCGCTACAACATGTTTTATCCATCGGATCACCAGCAGTGATGATGATACAAGGCTGAACATACTTTCTGTATATATAATTCGTCAAAGCATCAGTCCAACAATGTAGAAACTTGCTTTTGTAGGGGTATTAAATCTACATTTTAAAAAACTTAGCTATACGAAATTTATGATCTATCCATATCTTTTGAAAGGCTTGGCGACAGAGATATTGCTATGATTATGAGTATATTTTATTTACGTTCCAAGTTTTCGGATGATTTTTTTAAAGGAAGCTTTAAATTAAGATAAATATTATAAATATTGTTCGTCCTGAAAGAGAGGCGAAAGATACCAGAGGAACATTCAAACTAATAAGTCGAAAACAAACTGACAACTCGATGGCTGAGAAAGAAAAGACCAACAGATAAACAATAGTACACATACCACAACATAGAAAACTAAAGAATCAGCAAAATGAGAGATATAAAAATTATTGAGTATATATTCTGGAAAATATAAACAAAAAATCTTAACCATCATTGTACTTGACATATATTCGGTTTTCCTTATTTCGGAGATTTCGTGATAAAATTCTTAGTTTTTGACATAAACAGTAATGTGTGTATTAAATTTTGTCAGTTTCTGTTTACAACTAAGTGTGTTATAATTAAAATGAATTTTTTCCGGTTTCCTATTTTTGGAGATTTCATGATAAAATTCTTAGTTTCGATCAAAACAAGTAATTTCTGGTTATGAAATATTGTCAGCTTCCGTAAACAATGAGTTTGTGATGTTTTAAATAAGGGTTATTATTTATTATTCATACTTACTATTATTATTGATCTTAAATATAAATACATGTAGTTTACGGTTACAATGCTGTACAGTAAACGTCAGATCGTCTTATTTTTGTTATATTTTTATTGTATTTTTTTTTTAAATGTATATGTCAGTTATCATTTACTGTTAATTTGGTCAAAAAAGACAGTAAAAAATTTGTCTATATGTAATGGTGACATTAAAGTGTAGATTTTTTGTCTCGTAATGTGGGTAGTCTACTACTTCTTTTTGGATGTTTTCAAGCTATACATACTGTGAGATAAAAAGTGAAACCACAAAAATACTGAACTCCGAGGAATATTTAAAACGAAAAGTCACTAATCAAATAGCAAAACCAAAAGCTCAAACGCATCAAACAAATAGATAACAATTGTCATATTCCTGACATGGTACATGCATTATGTAGAAAATGGTGAATTTAACCTTGTTTTATAGCTAGCTAAACCTCTAACTTATATGAGATCAACATATTAACAGATTCTCTTTTAACAGTTGAAATGGTTATCGGTTCTCGTTCGTAAAAAAATATCTGATTTGATTAAAATATAGTTCCCTATATTTTTCTATATATACTCTTACTCTGAATCAACTAACCTACATTAAGCGATCATCTACAAAAAAAGTTACCTTACAGGTCACAGAAATTAGAACAAAAATATTGTGAATTTGATAAATTAAAATATGAAATGTATTGTTTTCGGCTATATTTCATAAGAATTAGTGATATCTAGTTTCTGATCTCATTCTTAAATTTAATATTGATTTAATTTATTTAGACATAACATAATATTTAAAACAGTTTTCTGATAAGGTCAACATTTATAATTGGTTATTAAAATGTTTTTACAGTGTTTATATTCTCTGAAGACTTTGACAACAACATGAAATATATATCATTTAAGCCATATTAAAATAAGATGTAGCATGATTGCGAATGAAACAAATCTCAACAAGAGACCAAATGACACAGAAATTAAGAACTACAGGTCACCGTACGGCCTTCAACAATGAGCAAAGCCCATACCGCATAGTCAGTTATAAAAGTCCCCGAAATGACAAATGTAAAACAATTCAATCTTCAAAACTAATGGCCTAATTTATATAAAAAAATATATGAACATACAACAAATATGTGACACAGCAACACACGACAACCACTGAATTCAGGTTCTGACTTATGACAGGCACATACATATAGAATGTGGCGGGGCTTAACTTATTAGCCGGATACAAACCCTCCCCTATCCTGGGACAATATTTTAACAGTACAACATAAGAACACAGTATACAAATTAGTTGAAAAAGGATTATCTCATAAGATGGATACAAATAGAAATACGTCTAACAAAAAACCCCAGAGTAGACATGGCCTGGTACTTGAACACCCCAACAACAAACAAATATTTAGTACAGATATGAGAGTACTCGCAGTTACTGATAACTAATTCAAAGCCAATTACAACTAATAAAAAAAGTCATGACTCTTATTTAAATTATCAATCATTACACACCCTAAATCCAATGGATTTAGTGTAATGACGTACTAAATAGTCAGAAATCCAATATAATAAACAAAAAAATTGTTTTAAGGATTTAAACAACAGTGCACACGATCAAATGTTTCGTCTGCTTTACTTATCATGATTAATTGAATGCTGAATATAAAGGTTTAACTACAAGTATCAAATAGACTTTCATGATCTATCACTATAAGGTCAGGCTAAGATAAACCCTACCAGACAGGTCATAACATACACCAAACAAAGTTTTCCTTTTGCTTATAGTATCAACGAAACAGACCAAACCATTGAAACGCTGACCAAAGAAATATGAAAATGAGAAAAAGGGCAGTTAGCACACGACTGACAATTATGTAATTTTTACAGCAGTTGTATAATTATTCCCTGCACCAAATTTAGTTATTTAAAAATGTCGTTAATAAGCCGACAAAATCAATCATGGAATGTAAAATACCATATAATTTGAAGTTTTTCTTCAATCTGAACTTTTGTATGAGCTGCAATGACATAAGATGAATCTGCTTGTTGACAATCAAATGGCATTGTCCGTCTTGATAAAAGTTAAACGTTTTCGCTAATAAAGAAATAAGACCAAGAAACAACATCCCATGGATAAAACACAAAGAAGAAAAATGCTGAAAAAACCAGAGGTTAAACAAGTAAGCCAGAGGAAACAAAACGGTCATGCTACAGATCCTACTAAAAGGAATGCAAAAAAAACACCGTCCCAAGAAAGCCGAAGACGAATACGTCAACCAAAACATCTTCGAAGGATTATTAAACAATAACGATACAAAGCCGTTTTTGAAATCAAATCAAAACTCCAAGACTCGAGAGAAATAGCACCGTTAAAAAAGGCTCCATACCTTATATAATTATCAGAGACAGTATGGGGAAAGCTGAATTCCTCCTAGAACAATTCAAGTCAGTCTTTAGATTAACAACAGACAACAAACTGCCAACAACAAGAATAAGAGCACAAAATAACATAACACAAATAACAATAGATCAAAAGGGACTGGTAAATGTTTTAAAAACATCAATTCAAACAAGTCATCTGGACCTGACAACATCCCAAACCGCGTACTCAAAGAATGTGGAGAACAACTAGAACCAATTCTGCAAATTATAATGCAATACTTGCTCGACACAGGAAGGATACTTGAGAGGTGTAAACATATCTAGCATATTTAAATAAGGAGATAAACACCTCACAGAGAACTACAGACCTGTATCTTAAACTTACGTCTCCAGCCAGATATATGAACACATAAAATGCAGGCACATCCTCAAACAACTGGAGAAAAACAAAATCCAATCCAACCTAAATCATGGATTTCGATCAGGATATTCATGCGAAACATAACTCATTACTACCACCAATGACTTCTTACAAGAGCATGACAAGAGACATCAGATAGACGTAGCATACAAGACTTCATGAAAGCTATTGATTCAGTACCACACAACAAATTATTACTACACAAACTAGACCAATAAAGAATCAGAGGAAACGCGCACACATGGTTATTAAACTTCCTGACCGCCAGATTAATGCGTTCCATAGTGGAAGAGAACATATTGCTAGAAACAACAGTTGACTCTGGTATACCTCAGGGCACCGTCTCATTTGTCACATAAATTACCTGCCAGACAGCGTAACATTTTCAGTCAGACTATTTGCAGACAATTGCCTATTATACAGGACAATTAAGAACAACCAAAGACCAACAAAAGATTTGGAACAACTTGAAATTTATGCCGACAAATGAGGGATGCGATTCAACGCCAAGAAATGCTATGTATTATCCATTAAAAGACAAATTCTACACGCTAAATAAACACATCTTACAAGAGGTAAAAGTCAACTCATACTGAAGAAAACAAATATCCTATGACCTGAAATGGAGCATCCACATAAACAACATAAGCAAGAAAGCCAACGCCACCATGGGCTTTCTTAGGAGATAATTTAGGAATGTACCGGAAGCATGTTGAAAATTAGCATACATATTCCTTGTAAGATCAACAATAGAATATGGCGCAAACATATGGAACCCATACATGAAAGGGTATATTGACAAGTTAAAACAAATATAAAACAGTTACATACGATTCATCAAAAGGAATCGCAAGAGTCGAGAAACATGATCAATAACAAAGATGAGACGACAGCTAGAAATCATCAACTGGAACCAGATGCCAGATAAGGTAGTGCAAGCTGATTCTGTAGGGATATTTATGACCGCTCCATAACAAAGGCGCTCCTCTCCACCGTGTAAAAAGCCTATTTAGGTTTCTACATGTACCAATATTGTATACAGATATAGAAACGGGATGTTTTTTTTTATATAGCAAATGAGACGATGATCTCAAACGCAAACCAATGAAATAACTCTAAGCGGTCATACTCTCGACTAAAAAATATACTCACAAAATCATTTAACCACGACTCTGAATTACATAATTATTCATGATCAGCATACTATAATTTCTAAACAAAGATAGTAATAATTTTCATCAAGTTTATAATTAACAAATAGTATCTCAACACTATCAGTTCACAGTTTGAAAGAAATGTATTTAGGTAAGTTTTTGTTTAATTATTTCTTAATGAAAATTGACATTCTCCTTCATATCAGTATGTTGCTTAATGTTTTTTAATAATTTGACACTGATGCACTGAATATCAATTGTAATAATTGATTGATAGTTGGTTTATTAACATCCAGTGTCAAATATGTCATGCAATTTTGAGACGATCAATTGTAATATTGAATATTATATTAGCTGAAGTGCTTGAAATTATAATCATTAAAATAACAATTGTAGAAAAGGTAAAAAAAAAAAAGGTCAATTAGGTCATTATAATTTTTTCCAGTAAAACTAATACATCAGGCTTTCGTTGGACCTAAATTCTCTCTCATGTGACACGAGTTATAATTACAAGGTTTCATTAGTTTCTGGTGGATGATATATGTATGAAGGCCACAAGAGAGTTTTAAAAGAAGTAGTCATAATTGGCGAAACAAAGATTTTGAAAAAAAAGTTCACTTATTTCTATATAAAAATTCTCAAGCTGTGTATTTCTTTTTCAACAAATTTTAACGATCACCAACTCTAAAGGGAAACATGTTTCAGTTGAGCTTCCAGCCGACGAAAATATAATGTGCAACTTATAAACAGCATTTTTGTTTGTATTTCTAATTGTCTTTCCTTTTGAGACTGATTAACAATGGTATCTTGGGTAAAGACATTGTTCATTGATTGCTTTGTTTTGGAATTTCGGGTCCTCAATGCTCTTCAACTTTGTATTTGTTTGGCTTTTTAACTGTTTTGATCTGAGCGTCACTGAAGAGTCTTATGTAGACGAAACGCGCGTCTGGCGTATTACATTATAATCCTGGTACTTTTGATTACTATTTACACCACTGGGTCGATGCCACTGCAGGTGGACGTTTCGTCCCCGAGGGTTTCACCAGCTCAGTAGTCAGCACTTCGGTATTGACATGAATATCAATTATATGGTCATTTTTATGAATTTCCTGTTTATAAAATTTTGAATTTTTCGAAAAACTAATGATTTTCTTACACCCAGGAGTAAATTACCTTAGCCGTATTTGGCACAACTTTTTGGAATTTCGGGTCCTCAATGCTCTTCAATTTTGTATTTGTTTGGCTTTTTAACTGTTTTGATCTGAGCGTCACTGATAAGTCTTATGAAGACGAAACGCGCGTCTGGCGTATCAAATTATAATCCTGGTACCTTTGATTACTATTTACACCACTGGGTCGATGCCACTGCTGGTGGACGTTTCGTCCCCGAGGGTATCACCAGACCAGTAGTCAGCACTTCGGTGTTGACATGAATATCAATTATATGGTCATTTTTATAAATTTCCTGTTTATAAAACTTTGAATTTTTCGAAAAACTAAGGATTTTCTTACACCCAGGAGTAGATTACGTTAGCCGTATTTGACACAACATTTTGGAATTTCGGGTCGTTGGTTGGCTTTTTAACTGTTTTGATCTGAGCGTCACTGATGAGTCTTATGTAGACGAAACGCGCGTCTGGCGTATACAATTATAATCCTGGTACCTTTGATTACTATTTTGTAAGTCAGTTAATAAACAGGTCGGTCTTGATATTGAATTGGTTGCTTCTACTTCAGGGACGTCTCGATTTTCAAAGAACTTTTTAAAGCAGGGATGCAGATATCAGAATTTGGTAAAAACTTTTTTATCTTTCCACCAAAAACATATATATATATATATATATATATATTTGCGTTTGATCAGGAGGAATTAGATAAAGGTTACAATTCTAGAATTGGCCCTTGAATATTTGTCTCTGGTTTGATCAACTTATTGATAACTTGTTAAATCATGCCACTTCAATCTTCTCGTATTTTATCTTATATACAAATGTACACATAAATTCGCCACCAAATAAAACTGACAACCTCAAAATAGCCAATAGTGTTAGTGATGGCAACATGGCTTCTCCACCAAACAAAACTGACAACCTCAAAATAGCCAATAGTGTTAGTGATGGCAATTAGCTTGTATGTTTATATCGATTTTCCGCACTTAAACTGTGTATGGTTTGGTTTTGAAATCGCATACTTTCGTGTCTTCCTGTAGTCCGATATTTCTCTGACTGTTTTTTTTTTTACTAACCTACATTATGGTTCAAAGTCAGTCCAGGGTCAATACAAACCAGTGTATTCGAAGGCCGTAAAACGTAAGAGAAATCTCGAACTATTCTCCCTGTGCTGCAACATGAGCTTCTGTTTAAAAAATCTTTAAGGAAGTGCAGTTACTAATATTAGAGCATTCAAACACCCGTTATCAGACAAATGAATAAATATTGACAAACTTTATCGGAAGTCATTTTGATTGTGGTTTTAAATTGCACTTTTTTTTTATAGTCTTACCTTTAGGCAAAGACCATTCATTTTATAAGTGGTGAATATATCTAAAAAAACAAATCGTTTGAATCAGAATTTCTTGAAAATTGTTTTTCGTTTCTGTAGAAAATAGTCTCTGGCCCTTTTTTTTTAGTCTGGAATCATTTTTAATTCTTGTTTCTTATGTATTTCGGAGTTTAATATGACGTCCATTATCACTGAACTAGTATACATATTTGTTTAGGGGCCAGCTGAAGAACGCCTCCGGGTACGAGGGTTTCTCGCTGCATTGAAGACCACTTGGTGGCCTTCGGCTGTTGCCTGCTCTATGGTTTGGTTGTTGTCTCTTTGACACATTCACCATTGCCATTTTCAATTTTATGCCTAGAAAAATAAATAAATAAACAATAATAAAAAACATGCGTGTTGTTAAAAATCAAAGAATGTGAATAGAAAATAGCAAATCAAAAAGTTGTAATCTGCAACACATTTTAGTGTAAAAGAGTAAAATAAACAATTGTCTTTTACTTCTAAAACAGTGTTCTGTTCTCAATCTCAATGAATCTATGTTTGTGTGTCGTTTTAGGATCCGATATTTGATTATATTTGAGACTTATACATCACAAAGTTAATTTAATCTCAGATTGTAGTAACAATTTTTGTCGAAAAATAAATCACATCTGACCCTTACGGTTGTTCAAGCATAAAGCAAATTTAGTTTTATATTTGCTAGTCTTTTTTTTTAAATTCTGTTGATAAATATCAACTATAGAATAGAACAATCAGCTGAAAAAAAAGTTTAGCTTCTTTCGATTACTTGTTAGAAAGCAAAGGAACAAATCGGAGATGAATTGATTCCGATTGGATACTTTCTAACAATTGCAAATATGCTCATGAAAAAATGAAAATAGCAGAAAAGTAGTCAATGAAAAAAATACACATTAAGGAATGACTATTATATATTTTTATAATTGCTGACGTCAATCGTTAATTTTATTTTCGCAAATTGATCTTTTTCGGTGACGATTTACGGTTTATCGTTAGCGTTTCTATAAAACCATGTTGATCAGTTGCTAATAAACATCATGAACATGTTTATATATTAGGAAAAAACTAAAGTTGTCCTTATCCTTGGACTTCTTATGATAGTTAGCATATGGGCAATCATTCGAATCTTCTACAATATGTATATATCATACCCGTGGCATCTTGAAATATTAGAAATGATATTTTTAAAATATGTCTTTCATGTTTAAAAATGAGACAAATTTATGTTATGGTTGTTAAAATTAAAATCAGAGAGAGAGAGAGAGAGAGTGACTGTATATATTATAACAATTAATGCTTTGGATTTAATTAAATCTGTACCATATTTACATCACCCTTAAAGATAGATGATTTCAAATATTCTTGAAGATTTGTTTTTATAGCCTAAAGAGAATTGCAAGTGATTTAGAAACAGGTTTCGTGGTTTAAATGACATAACCTTGAAATACTTTTATGTTTTCTAGTATCTAATGCAATGAAGAAAGATCAATTTCTTTGATCCTCATTTGACAAATTTGACAAATTCAAATCAAACCAGGCCTGTATCTAAGTACGTTCAGTAGTCCTCTGAAGTAAGTTTCCCTTTGGGATCTGTCGAGTTCCCAAGCGAATTAGTAAAACCTATTACATTTACAAAGTGTTAACTATTCGAAAACAATACGTACGTATTCTTAATGTCACATGTTGTCCATTGTCTGCAGACATACATTAAATCCTTTAAAATCGATACGAAAGTATTATTCATTTACAAAGTTTTAAATACCAATATCAGCATGAAACAATATTTTTTTACGTTCATATAAGATATCATCTACAAAAACCACCTAAATTCATGAAAATAGGAGGTTGTGTTTACGATAAGATCTGTGATTGATTATGTTTAACATCATTACCCTTCACCTGAAAATAATGACTAATTAAATTGTTTGATATTTCACTCATTTTATAGCAGTTTTGCTTTCATTCCATTGACTGGAAAATATCTGCGCCAATGAAAAATCCATATATAAATGACTTTTCAAGGAGTGATATAAGCAGATAATTTCTGTCTGATTCATTTTAGCTACGCTTTTAGCGAAGGACCACTAGACACTTTGCTAATCGTAAGGCCTTGTATAGTTTTAACTAAAAGAAAATAAACAAAAAGCATGTAAATTCCCTACTGATTATCTAATGATCTATGTGAAACGTTTGCACTTTTTGGAAACTTTATTGGTAGTCTTGTCAGATTTGATAAAGTCAGATTGTCGTTTGTTATTATTTAGTTAACGAGCCTATGACAGTTGTATTGCGAAAGCTAGAATAAGCGATCATAAAACCTTCACTGAATTGTATAAGATTTTGACAGAATGTTTATATGCTTCAAAAAAGTATCCAGAGCTAAATTTTGAATATTTATTTTCATTTTATCCGGATTTTAACGTTATATTGACTAATTATTAAAACATAAATACATTTGTATTCTTTTCAAACATGATGTTTAAATAAACATCCACGTTCATTTTTTCTATATAGAGGTTAACTCCTTACTATCCTACTGCTTGTCGATACTTTTATTTTTGGCATTGCACAAGTCATGTCTTCTTTGACTGCAATGAAGTTAACCTACTTAATTCCGGCTATGTGTTTTAGTTGATTTTAGTCTCTGATGTATGATTTTTTTTTTAATTAATTGTTTTTGGCTTTAATTAGCTTTCAGTAAATATATTTATGTGCTCTACGCATAGTTATTTTTAGACGCGTAGTACCTATTGTAAGAACCGGTTTGGATTTCGCGGGTAGTATATAAGAAAAGGAGCACGTTTTTTCAGTTATCGAGGTTAGGCGGTGACCACGTTGATTACTACAGTGTAGACATATTTACAGTAGTGTACAATTGTTATGTAATTCAGAGATCAATTGGATGTGTACTAATTATGATATTTGTTTATTTTTACATATTCTGTAAGGCCAGTGAACCATAAAAATGTTTTATTTAGAGGACGTTATGTATTTGCATTCAGTGAATCCAATGTTTTGGTAGACAATGAAAATTAGTGATGATTAAGTTTGTACAAATAAAAGTTTAATAAAATGGACATGATCACCGTGCTGGACAAAATCAGAAATGTGTTTCTTATTTTATTACAAGTATGATATAGTATACAGTTTGGGTTTGAAGTAGGGTTCCGAAAATAAGTAGCGATGTGCACATAAATATTTTATGTTCGTTTGAACAAGTGAATTAGAACATAACTGCGAGTACTCTTTAATCGTACTTATGTGTTATGTTGACTTGTTGATACAATTTGTAATGCTTTTTTGTTATTTAATTTTTACTTATTTAGTGTTATATATCTCGTCTCTCTATCTCTAATGTACACCAGATTTAATAAGTGTTTTGTATGATTAAAACAAAAATGATTTTCAAATTTATTTATTCAATTTTCTGTATTTTTTTTCTGAAAATTAGACTTTTCAAAAAGAATGGAACTACATTCTATTTGACATGATAAATTTGTAAACATGGATTGTTTTGAACATTGGATAGTAAGCTTATTATGAAAATAAAAAAAGAGCATCGAAAGAAAAAAAAAATATTTAAAAAATTCTGTATTTTACTGATAAATGGACTCGATCTCTTAGTAACGAGTTACGTCTTTTATATGTCATGATTTGCAATTTGTAGTTATGTTAAGATATTTTGATCTGTTTTTTCTTATTATTTTTTAAAAAGCTCATTCATACTATAAAAAAACCCAGTTTGATGGACTTTAGTATGAAACCTATGTTTTCAATCTTTTTAATATTTATATTTCAAGAAAACTGATACCAATATATCGTTTAATAACTTGAAAATCTTCATTAAAAATACGTGCAGAGTTTTATTTTGTATTGATCAAAATCATTTAATTTATTTTGTCAAACAAACACCAAACAAATAAGAAATAAAAAAGATTAAAGATTTAAATGGCGAAGTTCCAATTTCAAAATTTAAAAAAATCATTATACAAGGAGAAACAAAACATTTCAATTAAGTTAAACGATATAAACAGGAAACCAATGGCACAAAATTGATATTCCATTAAGATTTATTATGTTTTGGTATAGCCGTTACGGGAACGCAATAACTGAGTTATTTACTTTTAATTCATAGTAAACAATGCATTTGAACCATGAACTTCATATGACCGCATACTACATTGTTAAGATACTTCCAACATTGAAACACTTAATACGGTCATGCCCACCTCTCTAGGTATATACGTTTATGTTTTTTTAATAGATAAACAGATAACAATTATATAGTGGATATATTCAGCTAACAATTGATTGTTTAATCAAATAAGTTTCTATTGACTTCTGCGTTTTGAATGTTCTATTGTGAATTGTTTTGTGTTCCATATGATAATTTTCTATAAATTTTTTCTGTATTTGGCAAAACTTTTAGGAATTTTGGTCCTCAATGCTCATCAACTTCGTACTTTATTTGGCCTTTTTAACGTTTTTGGATTCGAGCGTCACTGATGAGTCTTTTGTAGACGCGTCTGGCGTATACTAAATTTAGTCCTGGTATCTATGATGAGTTTATTTACAACCACTGGGTCAATGCCACTGCTGGTGGAGATTTATTTCCCCAAGGGTATCACATGCCCAGAAGTCAGCACTTTTTGTGCTGACATGAATTGTCATTGATATGGTTATATTTATCAATTTACTGTTTACAAAATTTAATTTTTTGAAATACTAAGGCATTTCTACCTCAGGCATTCGACACACTAAAGTGATTGTTCTCTTCTGTTTCAAATCTTTAGTTTTGAAAAGATTTAAATTAATCCATGATATGGACTTCCATTTTTTGTACTCCTGTTCTACTGATGAGTCTTAAGAAAAGAAACTCGGGTAATCAATCACAACTTTCGATAGTTATAATCCTAACATCAACTGGGTGAATATCT
Organism: Mytilus galloprovincialis; assembly: GCA_037788925.1. Lineage (NCBI taxonomy): Eukaryota > Metazoa > Mollusca > Bivalvia > Mytilida > Mytilidae > Mytilus > Mytilus galloprovincialis. The sequence continues at coordinate 41,976,592 of CM075342.1, read as the reverse complement.
CTGCTGATGAAAGTTTTGTCCTCCAGTTTCCCCGATATTCGTATTTAATTTGACCTTCCAACTGATTTGATTTAAGCGTCACTGATGACACTTATGTTGTCAAATAATATAGACAACAATAGTATACCAGTGTACAAAAGTCAATTAATTGCGAGAAAACTAATCCGGGTTACAAACCAAAACCAATTTTCACACATCAATTATAAGAGGAAAACAAAGAAACAACAGGATTACCGAAGTGGAACAAAAACAAACGCCAACAGACATATAAACGAACCATTTGATAACTACTGCCATATTCCTGACTTGGTACATAACACGCGTCTTTCGTTTCATATTGTTATCCAGGTATGAGTTTTTATAAGCACTGGACCAATGTCACTTATAGATAATGTTTTATCCCAGGGCACAACCAGGCTAGTAATCAGCCTCTCTGTGTTGACATGCAATATCTACGATCCTGCCAATTCATGTACATTTTCTGTAAAAAATAAAATTGAATGTCACTCTGGTATCTTTCGCCCCTCTTTTAGAGAGTAGTTAGCTAAATGCCAGAAATATCGAATTCCACAGCTCATCAAATGAAAGAAATTTTATAGAGGCTCCTGATGAAGTTTAGGAATAAACTATAAAATGGATAAAGCGCGACCCAGATGAACCAAAGTTGGACATTTTTTCTATATAAAAAAATCTATGACTTACAATAAGCACATGGAAAGAATCACGAGATGTGCATGCTTTGTATTCTTTTACGACTAACGTGTATTGTTTAAGCTTACAAAATACGTACTGAATGTGTGCAAAGACAAACAAAACGTCGTTCAAAGATCTATAATATCGCTTTGAGATATATTGATGATGTCCTGTCATTTGATCACACACAACTTCAATTATTACTTGCATCTCACATATTCCAGTATCCCTTGAGATAAAGGATACTATTGAAACTGGAAAGTTTTTTCTCGGTATTGTCACAAATGGACGACTTCTAACAAGAATCTACGACAAATATGACGCTTTCGTCTTTCCAATTGTAGTAATATAACCATTGCCCTATCGTGTTGGGTCTTTATATGTCAATTCAAACTTTACCATCGTGCATGTTCATACTATAGGATTTTTAAAATTACATAAAAACTGGTCCTTCAGAGGTTTGAGGACAAACAACTGAAATTGACAATACATGAGATTACCATCACCATAATGAATTGGTTTACATATAATTGTATATCTGTGTTTCAACTCGCTTGCGACATTTACCAAATCATTAAATGATAAAAACAAACCAATCAGTCCTAATACGGATAAATCAGTATGCTCAATACTGATGACGCTGCCCTGTCGATATAAATCTAGAGTAAATATTTTTATTCAGACAAATGAGCTAAAAGATGACGTTTACCTCTTGTTTCAATTTTCTTACGACTTACTTAAATTTGGACGTATCGTTCTGTAAAAAAACATTTGTATTATATTTGCAATCATGATCATAAAATAAAAAGTTTAAATTATGTTTAGTGAATTTCAAAAGCATAACATTAAGTACTTTGACAAGAAATCTGAAATTACATCTGGCAATGTTTACAAAAAATCCATGGACGTGGATACAAAAAGACAAGTTCAGTTATGAAATTCTGTTTCTTCCTAACGGTAGGCTTCGGAGTTTATGTAGAATCATTTAATAAAAGTGTTATAAAATGGCTGTTTCTGTATTGTCCCTGTCATAGATTCTCGACCAGCTGTATTGGCCCTAGACCCTTCTAGTCTCTGTTTAAATACAACTAACCTCGAATCTATTCATAACACTATAATATTATATTTTAAGATACCAGAAGTGTCGTATATTCTGTTATTTTACAACTTGTGTCCTATTCCAAATTCAGATATTCTGAATGAATGTAGATTTGCATGGCTGATTATGCTTGCAGAATAGGAGACGTTTACTCTGTCGACGTACCTGCTCGAACTCCATTCATAGTTTACTCTTTTTTTGGCCAAGCTTTTCAGTTTACAATACTCTTCAACTTTATAATTGATTTAGCGCTACTCATGACTGAGATGTGAACTGAAAGCACGTCCGTCGTTACAAATTGTAGGCTTGGTATCTTTAATAATTTGTACTTCTCGATATATGTCACTGCTGGTAGACGTTACCTGACCCCCTCTCTCCAAGGGAATTCCCCGTCAAGTAGTCAGAACGTTTGTGTTGAAATAAAAGATCGACGATACAGTCAATTTTGCACGACTTTTCGAAATATTGGTTTTCTATGTTTTTCGACTTCGTATTTGAATGGACCATTTAAACGCTTCTGATAAGCCTAAATCAGAATAAACTTTCGTCTCCTTAATTAATCGTAGGCCTGGTATCTTGAAATACTAGTAGTTTTCATTCCAAGCCAGATAGTCGATCGACACTTACGTTCTTATTATCAGCCTACTTTTTAAGAAGGAAAGTTCGAAAACTAACCTGATAAATTATCAATACACATTTATTGCTTAATAGTAACCCATTTGTAGTGCTTTATATAATTTACATCAACACATCATCATACATTTCTATGTTTGCATATTTTTGGAATAATCTTCCTACATTAACAATGATTAACAATTGATTGAATATATCATTTAAAAGTTTTTACTCAAACTCGAGTATTGAGAGGTTAATTAAAATTTTAAAAATTGAAACTCCTATTTTTGTACTTCTTTAGTATAAAATGCTCCAAATTGTATGTATTTTCACTCCCTCCTGCCAATAAACAACACATCAGTTGTCAATATGTAACTAACATTTAATTAACTATATGTATTTATTAGAATTTGGCAATAAAGTCATTAGAGAAATAACGATTATGATTTAGTTGACACGCCGGGTATATTAAAGGTCTGTGATCAATGTTTGTTGACAATTGGCGTGATTACATGCTAGGTATTCACAGATATTAGACAGGCGCAATCAGATTGATTGATGGACGATATATAATGAGTTCAAACCTAATCATATATTTCTTGGAACTACAAACTGCTTTCTGACAAATAACTGAGGTAAGATTTGAATTACTCTTACGAAATATAAATAAGTCTATTTTCTAAGTTTTAATTTTACCAAAAATTAAAAAGATAATAATTCACTAAGACATATTAGATATATTTTTCTTTGATCATCCCATTCGAAAACATCAAGAATTGTGCATTGAACGAAAACAGTATAGAAATATAAGAAATATTTCCAATTCATTAGACTCAAAACTACCATGGTAGTGTCTATTTTATTTTGTATGATTGAGAGATTTTGGGGGTAGATGTATGAGTAGATGATTACTTAGTTTAATATTCAATTTTTTAAACGATTTAAACTCATAGCCTCAACATTTAAGTTTACAGTATAGGGGTATGCGTTTGTTTGACAAAAAAGATGATGTTGGTAATAGATATTAAGCAGGATTTACCAAAACCCTACACTGGGAAATTTGCATCAAAACTTTCAATAATTCTATCAGGAAATATTTAACTCAAGTGTATATTATATTAAGAAAAAAAAATGAAACTATTCTATTAAGATTCCAAAAACCGAAAGAAAGAAAATTTATTCACGCAATTAAAAGAGGGACGAAAGATACCAAAGGGACAGTCAAACTCATAAATCTAAAACAAACTGACAACGCCATGGCTAAAAATGAAAAAGACAAACAGAAAAACAATAGTTCACATGACACAACATAGAAAACTAAAGAATAAACAACACGAACCCCACCAACATTCAGAAGAAGAATTTCATTATTTATGTATATGTTCATCTTTTTAATTGATTAACATTAGAAACAACATATAATCTAAGTTATTGTACGAAGTATACAAATAACTAAATATAAGTAGTATGCTATCTGATTGAATTTTATAGAGCATGTGACGTCTTTTATACATTCCTTGTGTTGAACCATCTTGTAACTGGGTTTTTTTCTTCATATTTTCGAGTTCAATATTGTGTAAGTACTTAATGTTACAAATACCCGGTACTTTTCTTGTTTTGATTAAGTTTGGATAGGTATGTAAGAATTTGTAATATTAACCCGACCATTCAACATGTAAAAATAATGCTTTCCGAGATTTTGTTTTATGTCATAACCACTCATGATATTTACTGATGGTGAAATATATGAGAATGACAATAATCTAGTTGTACTTCCAATAAAGTTGTACTTCCAGATGAGTGCTAATTTAGCCTTCAAAGATGGTTTATAAGTGCATCAAGATTATGCGTTTGTTTAACAAAAAAGATGATGTTGGTAGTAGACATTAAGAAGGATTTACCAAACCCCTACACTGGAAAATTTGCATCAAAACTTTCAATAATTCTAGAAGGAAATATTTAACTCAAGTATTATATTAAGAAAGAAAAAATGAAACTATTTTATAAAGATTCCAAAAACCGAAAGTTAAAAATTTATTCAGGCAATTAACATTCAGAAGAAGAATTTCATTATTTATGTATATGTTCATCTTTTTAATTGGTTAACATTAGAAACAACATATAATCTAAGTTATTGTACGAAGTATACAAATAACTAAATATAAGTAGTATGCTATCTGATTGAATTTTATAGAGCATGTGACGTCTTTTATACATTCCTTGTGTTGAACCATCTTGTAACTGTTTTTTTTCTTCATATTTTCGACTTCAATATTGTGTAAGTACTTAATGTTACAAATACCCGGTACTTTCTTCGTTTTGATTAAGTTTGGATAGGTATGTAAAAATTTGTTATATTTACCCGACCATTCAACATGTAAAAATAATGCTTTCCGAGATTTTGTTTTATGTCATAACCACTCATGATATTTACTGATGATGAAATATATAAGAATGACAATAATCTAGTTGTACTTTCAATAAAGTTTTTCATTGAATTAAATTATAGAAGTGTCTTTGTGTTGAACGTTGGCGAAGAAATATCTTAAAGTATATAGATATGCTATAATTGTATTTGATAATGTTGATTTATTGGTTAGTATAGTCAGTACAGATGTAATGTCATTACGTGCAAGTTAAATGCATTGAATCAAACATGGAGAATTTGTTATTAAACGTTGACATGAATTAATATATATTGACGATCATTTTAATTGCATTCGTTCATTCTGCGATAAAAATGTATCTGATGCTTTTGATAAAGAGTTCTATTTTTAAAAAAAATTTAATTTTAAAATTAATGTCTATTATTCTTAAAATTCATCAATATACAAATCAAAATTATTCATTAATATGTGGATGAAATCTAGAAATCCCATTTATCATTCGTTACATATCTATCCAGATAATTAATTTATTTAATTGATTCTTGAAAATCGCTTTTTTCATAATTCGATCCATAACCTGATTGATAACTTCTTTAGTATTATCCTTTTGTCCCAAAAAATCTAACACTTTCCAAATGTAAAACCTCAATAATATTGCAGACATACCTTCTCTTTTTATCAGACATTCATCATGTTGTTTATTTCTTTTTTTAAAAGCTGGTGAAACACTAAATCATAAATTTAATAATAAAAAAAACCCAGTCCACTAACCATAAACAGAAGATTTAAAACCAACAAACACGACTTCCACCAAAAACCGTAAAAAAACTAGTTTATCGGAAATGCATTGAATTTTCTGTTTGACATATGACTTCCGACGCGTTTCATTATGTACTTTAAAATGCGTTGATTAGTCATATTATACATTTCGTATGCGTCGTATATAAATTAATATTGGTGAATGTCTATTATCCAACCCTAAGACTTCCTCAAATGCATAGCCAACCGCCACAAGTACATAATCATAGAATATGACTGAATATAACTTTTGAATGTAAACACGGTTTAGCTACAGATCACACATTTCTTTTAAACAAAACGAAAGTTCCTCTCAATGGCTCTAGAAGGGTGAGCAGTTCTTGATCCACCGAATTAACCCTCCAGCATGTAAAATTACTCGCTTATTATTCGAATTCGGTGATTTCATAATCGAGGAAAGAAGCCCGAATTTTTGGAACAGGTAGACCATACAAGTTGTCAACAATATCAGAGTTAAGTTATATTGCCATTATAAATATAAGAAGATGTAGTTGTACATATATGATCACAGCAGAGCGGCTTTCTATAATGATAAATCCCCCTACCATTTATTCGGCTATAAAAGGACCAACATGAAAAATATGAATGAACTCAATAGAGAAAATCAACGGCCTAATACAGTAAACAAATCAATAAAAAAAAATTAAAAAATCGGGAAAATATCCCGAAATTTTCATTGTACTATTGAACTCAAAATCGTTAACTTTTTTTGTCACTTTTTAATTCCCGCATTTGCGCAAAAATCTACTTCCTTCTTCCGGTTTCCTTTGTCATTAGACTTTAAGTGAAATATATATTTATCAGTCCAGTAAAATATAGGAAGGAACACAACAACAATTTCATATCTAATTATTCTTTGATATGAAAAAACGTTACCTGATGATAGCGTTTCTTTGTTTACAGTGAATATGACGTCATAACTAGAATAACGCAACAACTGAAATCCCTAATAACAGACCCAAAATCGGAAACGTTACGTTATTTCCGTTTCTTTTTTAACAGATTTAGATCTTTAAATATGTTATCTTACGGTGTTTATATATCTCAACTTGTACGATTCGCTCGTGTATATAACAACGTATTAGATTTTAGCGAGAGAAATTTATGTATTATTGAAAAATTATTACACCAGGGTTTTCGATATCGCAAACTGGTCAAAACATTTACTATTAACATTTTATCACCGGTATAAGGAAATAATTCGTAAATATAACTCAACATGCAGACATCTTATACGTTCAGGTATTTCACATCCAATCTTTTATGGTAATATTCTTTACAAAGCACAAAAATGTCAGTATTCACCTCAAAAGCTCACAAAACCTTTAAACAGACTTATTAAGAAGGGATATAGTTACGATACTGTTGTCAGGTCATTAAAGATTGCATATTTTGGCTTTAATATTGATTCACTTATAGGGTCTTTGCATCGGAACTAAACACATTTTTTTTAAACAGTTATTGGCATGACACGGGTTATGTTCTTCTCATATATTTTATGGTAGTATGATACTAAACCCCTTACGGGAGGGATTGTGCCTGATATTCATATGATGAAGACATAATCTTTCAATCAGTTTAATTGAGGTCTGGAGCTGGTATGTCAGTTAACTGCTAGTAGTCTCTTGTTATTTATGTATTATTGTCGTTTTATTTATTTTCTTTTGTTACATCTTTTGACATCGGACTCTGACTTCTCATGCTGAAGTTTTAATGTGCGTATTGTTATGCGTGTAGTTTTCTACATTGGTTAGAGGTATAGGGGGAGGGTTGAGAACTCATCAACATGTTTAACCTCGCCGCAATTTTGCGCCTGTTCCAAGTCAGGAGCCTCTGGGTTTGTCAGTCTTTTATGATTTTTAATTTTAGTTTCTTGTGTATAATTCGGAGTTTAGTATGACGTCGATTATCACTGTACTGGTATACATATTTTTAGGGGCCAGCTGAAGGATACCTACGGGTGCGGGAATTCTCGCTACATTGAAGACCCATTGGTGGCCTTCGTATGTTGTCTGCTCTATGGTCGGGTTGTTGTTGCTTTGACACATACCCCATTTCCTTTCTTAATTTTATTGGTTTAAAAAAACAACAAATGTATACAGACTTCGTCCCCTTTCACAGGTAATGCCTGCTTCATATTAACAAGATAATTGACGAAAAACAGGTTTGACAGATATGATCCAACGATAGTCACATATAACTTTTGGTCAAACCTGTTTAAAAGGGCCAACCTTCCCCTAATTTAGGAGAGTGGTGTATTAGTACAACACAAGAAAAAAAATAAAGAAAAAAAAAATGACAAGGGCTGTACTCATCAAATCGATACAAAGCAGAAAACATCGAACGAAAACATATACCGGACGTATACTTTCCAACTGACATACTAGCAGCTAGTTCAAAGCCAAAAACAACAACTGAATAGGTTAAATTCGCAATTTTGTACTTAAGAAAATACCTGTTCCAAGTCAAGAATATGACAATTTTTGTCCATTCGTTTGGTGTGTTTAAACTTTTGATTTTGCCGTGTGAATAGGGATCTGCGTTTTGAAATTTCTTTTTTTGCCTTTTTTTTCTTATCCACCATTCAATGAATTTAGTGTAAAGATGCCATTTAAATTCAGTGAAAAACCTGATCCTATAGAATGCCGAAATATATGTAACGACGGGACGGATTGCAATACCATGCATGTGTACATGTGAATAACACAAATATTATTAAAAATTGTCATAATTTACTGATAACGAAATCAATATTTAAACCAATAAAAACAATATTCAATTATCTATTTACATTGTTCATATGGTAACCTTTTGGAAGTTTATTTAAAGGATCAATAATTTTACCCGGATCGTATCGGAAAAAGTTAGTAAAGGTTTAAAGCAATTTTTGTCTTTCTGTGTTGTTATTTTATACAACTGGTTCAGGTTAGATTGAAGGTTGTCGTTTGTTAACATATTAAAACCCGCTGCATTTGTATGTCCTTATTTCAGGAACCTGTTGTTCAGTGTTCGTCGTTTGTTGGTGTGTTTCATAAGTGTTTCTAGTTTCTCCTTTTTTATATAGATAAGACTGTTGGTTTTCTTGTTTGGATGGTTTTACACTAGTCATTTTTGTGCCATTTATAGCATGCTGTTCGGTATGAGCTAATGCTCAGTGTTGAAGTCCGTACTTTGACCTGTAATGTTTTTACAAATTGTGACTTGGATTGAGAGTTGTTATTTCATTGGTACTCATACCACATCTTCTTATATCTACACAACGCCCCATTGTATGTTTCTATTAGATACTAGGACCAAGAAGACGTATTTGAATTATTTGAATCGAGATATAAAAGTAAAATACAATTTATAAAAATCGAGGCGAGGTGAAAACTGTCAGTTGTTACAAACTAAGTTGATAAAAAAACAAGAATTATTGCATGCAAAGTTTTGTGATATCTCTTTCGTGTGATCCTAAAAGGCATGCCTTAAATATAAAATAACTAAATTAAATTTTATCCGGAAAAAGATATCTACTGTATAGTTCTAATCAATTTTGTGTTTTCATATTGATGTCTTTGAAGTGTAGTATGGTATGTTATACATTACATTTTTAAATTAAACAACTGGCATCCGTGTACTCTTAGATTTAACTTTGATAAGGATGAAGAATAAACATACATCCGTGTTACTACAGTCGTATTTCTCTAATAAACACGTTGTTGGGTTTACCAAGTGATTAGGTATCCCCCAAATCATGGATTGGTAATTGTCTCTTAAATAATCATAAGAAATTACTAAAATACCATTGGCTAAGAAAATGCGAAACTTGACCGACTTTGAAAATTTTAAGTATTTCTATGACAAAGGATAGACGCAACTATTCTCGATATGAAATTACAAATATTAAAATTAAATAGCTTAAAGATGTTGGTTCCCATATAAATGCCGATTACTTGTTTAAAAACGAGTTCTCCAAACAAGAATTTTAGCAATCAAGAAAGTAAACATCTTGATAATGTCTTAAGAATTCTTAAAGTCATTCTTTATAAAGTAAGATTTATCTATCCCTATACAAGATTCTGGTATCTAGGTTAGCCAGTCTGTTCTATGAAGCTTAGCAGGACCCATTCTTTAAGTTTGTCCTTGTGTTCGAGATGGTGAATACTTGTGTAAATGAGGTTTCAGGATGAAAGAGATTTATATTGCCTAACAATATAATCTTAACACACTATTTAGTATGTAAATATAAGAATGTTTAAAATATTTACAAAATAATAAAAATAAACACAATATTTAACTAGACCAACAAGCGTGCATCTATCCAGATGAAATCAGAGATAATAAGAAACTTTTGCAGCTCAATGTATGTTGCACTTGGCTGCCTTGAAAATAAGAAAATGTTGCAGCTCAATGTCTATGAGCACTTGCATTTAGCTGCTTTGAAAATAAGAAAATTTTGCAGCTCAAGGTATATGTTGCACTTGAATTTAGCTACCTTAAAAATACATAATTGGTAGGTGAAGTTAGCAACGTCCATTGGCCAATATTCTGGGAGTAAAAGGACGATGCTTTGTTTTAAATTATTCTTTATCTTTCCTGTATCTTTTTTCGTCTTTTTCGTTAAGACCATCAGGTTCTAAAGTGTGGAGTTGGTGGATCCAAAAGTTTTCTCTTCTCCTTCTCGCCGTGGTGTCCCACTCGGTGTTGACTTCTATAATTTGGAAAGTAACATTATCAAAAGGATGTTTCGTTGAACGAAGCTGTCTTGTGAGAGGACAGTTTTTGTTGGTTTTGTACGATGTCATATATATATAAAATTGAGAATGGAAATGGGGAATGTGTCAAAGAGACAACAACCCGACCATAGAAAAAACAACAGCATAAGGTCACTAACAGGTCTTCAATGTAGCGAGACATTCCCGCACCCGGAGGCGTCCTTCAGCTGGCCCCTCAACAAATATATACTAGTTCAGTGATAATGAACGCCATACTGATTTCCGAATTGTGCACAAAAAACTAAAATTTAAAAAATACAAGACTAACAAAGGCCAGAGGCTCCTGACTTGAGACAGGCGCAAAAATGCGGCCGGGTTAAACATGTTTATGAGATCTCAACCCTCCCCCTATACCTCTAGCCAATGTAGAAAAGTAATGCATAACAATACGCACATTTAAAATTCAATTCAAGAGAAGTCCGAGTCTGATGTCAGAAGATGTAACCAAAGAAAATAAACAAAATGACAATAATACATAAATAACAACAGACTACTAGCAGTTAACTAACATGCCAGCTCCAGACTTCAATTAAACTGATTGAAAGATTATGATTTCATCATATGAATATCAGGCACAATCCTTCCCGTTAGGGGTTTAGTTCCGATGCAAAGACCCTTTATATATATGGTTTTTTTTTAGCAACCATATCTGATTCTTACCTGATTCCTTTATCAGACAGTTTATATCATGTTATTTACACACAAAACACAATGTTGGTAGGGGCTTTATCTGCGGAGGGAAAAAATTAATCTGAAAAGTATAATTTAATTTATAAGAATTCACTGAATGTGTCTATCTTCTCGCTACATATGTTTCATCTAAGTAGTTGTAATTAAAAGTAATTGATCAAACGGATTACGGCTGGAACTTTTCAAGCGATGTTTTTCAAGGGTAAAGGGTCGTTTCAACTACCTTTAACTGTGGCAAACCATATATATATATAAAATTGATAGCCTTGAAACTTGTGCTATTGGAGCGAAGTTTATTTATGCGAGTTAATCATTAAAAAAATTAGTGACCCACTATGGATTCATACTAAATGACTATAATACATTTCAGTTCAGCAGAAAGTTATGTAAATTAGAAGTGGTTTTTCTATTTCATATTATATGGATTAAAATTAGAATTACAATTGTGCCAACAACTTGTGGTACAGTATGACAGAAAGCTATTCCATGTCATGGTTATCAATATACTGGCTTATTTCCTTTATGCAATCTAAGCATACATTTTGCTTTGTCCCAAAATTAAAGGGATAGACTTGAACATACGAACATTATTCGCCTGGCAACCCTAACTTGTATAAAAGGTGAATATTATATCCGCTGATTTAACGAGCTTCGTCAAATACTACTTTCTTTGATTTCAGTACTTTGATATATTAAATTAATTGAATTTTTGCGTGCTAATAGGTTGGGCTGGTGTGAGGGAAAAAATCAACTATTTATAGTCTACTTACTTTGTAAAGCTTTTTGAATTTAGTCATTTTTATAAATTTACTATTCATAAAATGATAACAACATGCGAAATACTGACTAATGTTTACACCCTTATGTAAAGGCAGTAGCTAACATTTTTATAAAATGATTTTTAATTATTAATGATCTTAATGTTTGTTACTGACATATCCTTTCAAGTGTTTTGATTAAAGCGCCACTGACGAATCTTATGTATAAAACCTAATTTGTGAGATACATTTGATGAACCTTTATAACCAATTGGGGCAATGTCACTTCCTGATAAGTTTTGTTCCTTCCTATATCACTACCCAATAGTGCTTTAATATGATATATAGTTAAAGCAATATTTTTTTTTTATATAATGTTCCTAAAATGTCATGACTATTTTTGTTTTTAATTCCCCTTCAACTTCTTTATTGATTTATCCTTTCGAGTGTTTAAATCTATCTGAGTGCCACATATGAGTTTGGTGTAAACGAACAGTTTTTAGACATTATATATTATTCATGTATTATATATATGTATATATTTAGTTCATAGTTTTAAGGACCAATAAAAGATCGTAACTGGTAAAAAGAAAATCCAGAAAATCTCTTCGGACGCCCGAAAATAAAGCGTTATTGTAATTCAACTGATTAGGTCATTTCATTTATCTTGTTAAACTTGTATATGTTTTGGTTTTACCAGGTTTTGTTTTTATTTGTCTTTGTTCTATACTTTTTTTCTAATATTTGTGCTGTATGTCTGTGCGATGTTTACACAATTTTGGCTGCTGGATCCAGATTGTTGTCAGGTTAACCAAAGTATGTTTATTTCGTTAGCTCCCACAACTTTGTTTACGGAACAACATACTGCTGTCGTACACGTTGAAGGTTTAGTTAAAAGTAAAATCACAAAAATACTGAACGCCGAGGAAAATTAAAAATGGAGAGTCCCTATTCAAATGGCAAAATCAAAAGCCCAAACACATCAAATGAATGGATAATAACTGTCAGATCCCTGTCTTGGTATATGCATTTTCCTATGTATAAAATGGTGAATTAAACCTTGTTTAAAAGCTAGCTAAACCTTTCACTTGTATGAAAGTCGCATCAAATCCCATTACATTGACAACGATGCGTGAACAAAACAAACAGACATAATAGGTAAAAAGTCAAATAATGGTACAGCAGTCAACATTGTGTTATAATCTTAATCACTATAAAACAAACAAATATTTAACAAAGAAACATAAAACGGCATATAGAAGTAGCAAATAAGTAACTATTAAGCACAGGAATGCACCAATTTACCATAATACAGTTATCTATCAAACAGGTTTAACCCACTATATTCGTCGGAAAATGCCTGCCACTTGTCATGAATAAGGCAGTTATTGTCCAGTGTATAAGGTCGAGTGTTTGATATTGTCTGTTTTTGAGATTACGTTTTAGATAAGTATTGATAGTAAATCGATTTGTTAGATGTAACTATTATGAAACTGTTTACCAGAAAATTAATAGGATATAACTGTACCATATAAAAAAAGATCTTTTTAAACCATGATCGATCAATTTCATAACATTAAGATAAGGAGTTTAAAGAAGCCGGTGAAGACAACTAACATTTCTGTTATTTTTTTTATATATAAGATAACGATACGTTTGTAACCGGAGGGTTTTTTACGTTATGTATTTTCTGTGTCAACTTTTTACCCCTGTCTGTATAAAGAGTAGGTATCGGAATCCTAAGTTTCTTATCATTCATATGTGGCATTGTAGAACTAAACACTAGCAAGTTTTGATAGTTTATTAATAAATAAAAAAGTACAATTTAGCAAATATCATCAATATTGTAAAGATAAAAGCATTCAAATGTAAATACGTTAAAACTCACATAAAAGTGACAAATATAATTACTTTAGATAAGTGACGAGGTCTGAGCAAGACCAGCAAGACTGAAGATAGACATTTTGTTCTATATGTAACAAGTCATCTTTCAGTAACTGGTGAGATCTATGCAAGACCAGCAAGCTTTCTGTATGTAAAAGCTATATAGTAGACTGTTATAGAACAGTGTTGGGTTGCGTTAATTCACATGCACCTACCTTAACAAGTCTCTCTAGGAAGACTGTGGCTCACTAAATGAGTAAGAAATTTAACAAATATTAATCTCAGATCTTATTAAACGAAAGCAAGATGAATAGAAAAGCTATATTAGTAAATGATCGGTTACAAATTTATCAAAATATGTGAATATTTTCAATGAAATATAGCACAATAAAGTTAATAGATATTATGACATGTAAAACAATCATTTTAATCAATAATTTGTATCAACAGTAATATTTTAATGTTAATTTCACACAGACCATTTTCAAGGAAAGTAATGTTGTTTAAAAAAAATAGACTCTCCGCCAAACGTTATTATAAATGAATAATTTTGTAAAGATTGAGAACACATAAGATGGCACTTCTAGAAGACAAACAACAGTTTACAAAACATAAAAAAGAAACAAACTAAAAATTGAGCTATCCAAAACCCATCATAAACATGATTGATCTCATAGATATAACTTACTGAGACCAAATACTGATTAAACTGAATATCTTTTTCAACACATTATAAAGGATTAAGAATATTGTTTAATCTCCGTCTGTCCATTTGCACGTAACACATTTGTGCTGACATTTATGAGTTAGCAAATGAAAGTAGTTGGTTTATACCAACAAGCGTCGTCTTGTATCTTTTGTATGTATTCATTAAATCAGTTTGCACAAAACTAGCAGTAACAGGGCTTAATTTTCTGATTTTCAGTGTTTCTGTTGTTTTCCTCTTATAGTGTATGTGCTTCCCTCAGTTTTAGCTTGTATAAACCCGGATTTGTTTTCTCTCAATCGATTTATGACTTTCGAACTACTGTTGCCTATATTTAAGTTCGGTTCGTCAATAGTTGATTTATAATATTGCTTATAATCTTTGAAACTTTTATTTTTCTTACATCGACAATTTGTTCGTAAATTTTGAAAAAAAATAACAAATATACCAGGCTTTCAATTGGATAATAAAAACGCGCGTTTCGCAAACTAAAGCCCATGATATTTGTTTCCGAATGTTTGGCAAATTTAACGAAACTATATTTTAGACAGATTTTGCAATTATTGCTTTGAAAAATATACAATGAGATAAAGTCATCATTTGAATGATGATTAAAAAAAAAAAAAAATATAACACAATTTAGGAAAGTAAAATATTTAAGAAAGATTGGCTTTTAGCATTTTCATGTTTATGTATTACCTGTTTTTCTAAATGTTTGTGGAAAAGATCGCAAAGTTTGATAAATAATTCATTTCAAATAAACTTGTAAAAATTAAGTATAGGATAAGCCTTTTATCTTTTCACTTATTTGTCATTATTTTATTGGCATGTTTAGGTAAAAAGACAGATTGACATTAAAGTGACCTGGTACCTGTATGAACCTTTAGAATAATAGTGGCATTTCAAGTATGCTCATCAAAAATAAACATTAGGTAAAAGAACACAAGCCATATTCTCTTTGTTATCGAACTATGCAAATATTTACATTTTGTTACTGTTTTATATTGCGAAATACGATAATTAAGAAGTAATTACTGTCACAAAAAGTCCATTTATATATCTAAATGTGTATTATAACCAATCGTATTGGTGTGCTTTTATAACAGACACAGAGTATAATATATGCAGTGGAGGCATATTTAATCGTGTTGAAGATATATCTAATGTCCTTTTGGTCATTAAGCTATACAACTGTTTCGGTTCCTATATTTTCTTGGCATTTATGTACAGCTCATTGTAAGAACCAGACAGAGTGCGATACATGAAGGTTTCAAATTTTATCTATAATTGGCCGAGTAGAATATTGCTCCAAAATTAATTTTAAGTGGGAAAATATGAGTGGTTGCCATGTTAACGGACATATAATTTTTTGGTTGTTAAGCGTGGTAAAATCTTTCAAAAATTAGCTAAATCACCACAATTCAGAGCCTTATTATGAATAGAATCATGCATTTGTCATTAGTGTTCATATGTAACATTGATAGAACTTGGTTTAAGCTTCATTTTAGTGAAGCTTGCATATCAACCAAATTTGTAAATTTTTAAAAAATTGTGTGAAAAAATGCATATTTTCAACTTTTCTGAAATTGGCATTTTTGCGAAATTATCAAATTTTCTCTGGTGTTTTTCAGAAAAGTGCAAATGTGTATAGAATAGTTAGCACTGTAGTTATGAAGTTTGGATACTTCCCTACCAAATTAAATAGAAAAATTCGTGGGATTTTCTTTAGTTTTATCACCATAGCAACCGATTTTTTCCTTGGAAACGGAATTTTAATTTGCAGAATATTGCAGTTTAAGAGCTTAAATATCCTGAATCGGTTATAAACGATAAGAAAATACATAAAAGCTAACGCAAACTTTAAATTACCATCGTCAAGAAATTTATGTAAATAAATACATAAAAAGAGGCTGTTTATTTTCAAATTGAATATAACTTCATTCTTTGCTGCACTCACAGTTTTGTCTGATTTTTTTCTTTAGATTGTTCAATAAATGTAATATATAATGTAACAATGGGGTTGGGGGGGGTTGGAAAAAGGGGGGGGAGGAGGTATGTTGATTTTTTTAAAAATGTTGCATACAAGTAGATAATTGCGTTTGGTGGTGACTTAAAAAATAATAATAGTCAATTGGTGATCGCTTATACCAGAAGGCCAGTATAATAGAATCCTCGTAATATATACATGTAGCTATTAACATATTAACTGATGGTCGATTCGTCTCGTCGACGTAGGTACTATTCCTGTGCTGACATAAACAACACTGTCAAATGTTTTCTGGTGACTATTATATCAAAACGCATAAATCAATCAAAACCTATGACTTCTTTTTATATCAGACATAGATGCAAGATTTAGCATAACTTTTTCTATAATAATTTTGAGTTTTCAGTTATCTTCAGTTTTTGATTTGGTTTTAGTTACGATTTTGATTGGAACGCCAATAATGTGTTTCATAAATATAAAACGCATGTTTGGAGTACTCAATTGTAAGCCTAAATATTTGATCAAGGCATTCTTGTGCTACAGTTTTATTTGTAAATATTTAAAAAGTATATTTGTGTTTAAATTGAGATAAAAAGAAAAAACAGACCATAACCATACATTTGCAGGTTTATAATTGTATAAGAAATATAAACGAAGGTTATTGCAAATCAAGCTCAACAAACATCTGTATAGTGTTCTAATATAATATACTGTGGTCTGTACATTGTTTGAGTCTCATGCATATTCATCTCTGAAATTTGCTTCATATATTGTTTTGAACAATAGTAATATCTGCTATTCGGACACAAATAAGTTTAACGTTTAATCAATATTGATAATAAGAATATTAAGCAGTCAAAGTTCCCTTTGTTTTGTGATGCGCTATGTTCATCTAATTGGTTCAGCAAAAACAGTACATTTTTATAGTTTTTATATGTATAAAATATATCTCATTCAAATAAAAAAAGAGATAATGATTGTTCAGGAATAAACTAAAAACAATAAATTTCATTTTCTAAAAAGATATCATAAAAGTAATTACTTTCACTATTTGCAAATAATTGATAATTGCTTTGAATTAAAAAAGAAATTGGGATAAAACTGGACAAATGATTTGAACAGAAAAAATAATGTACGATAAGAGTCATTATTAGCCCTTGAGATTGTACTAAAATAAAATTATTAACGCCTTCAAGAGTATGTTAATATTATTGGTAAATTAGCATGATAAAGTTTTCTGGAAACTTTAGGGAAAAAAGGTTACATGTGATGTCACTATGACGTTGACATATTTAACTTAATGAGTAAATGACTACTTTAAGCTATTTTGTGGGCAAATAGGTATGCGCCAAGGCTTTAGAAATATTTGAATGAATTGACACATATACAAAATACATCTTGAACCTGTTTATCCTTATCGTACTTTGTCTTGTAGTACATTTGCTTAATCTATTCTTTGCAATGTTTCTTGGCATGTGTCTTCGTATTATGGCACGTCTATTGTAGTCACACTGCTTTGAAAAGGATTAAAGAATGGTAATTTTGTTTTACACAGAGAATATTTAAATCAATTGCATAAATTTATTATGCTTATATGAAGACATTGTAGATATCTTGCAACATTCTTTTTACTTTTGAAAGAGGTCAGCTTGTCTCTGTATGAATATGTCTTTCGTAATACAACGGATGTTTAATTTCCTCAGTCTGAAAAGGATCAGGTTAATAAGACACGTTGGTTTCTAGATTAGTTTTTTTTTTAAATTACTATAAAAGAATAAAAACATTGTATTTTAAAATATAATTCAATACAAGTACAGGTAAACTGAGGGGCTATTGATAAAGGATGAAAAGACGTAGAACAAAAGCTCTATATAAGTTTTTTAGATTTATTATGCATATACTTATTCTTTGATATCACAATATGTCAGACTTGATAAAAAGTTGGCTATTGGACTATAAGCTCCGAGGGTATCATCAGCTTAAAATCCGCCTCAATTATATGTCTGATCAGAAACTTGATGAACTAGGGATATGTCAACGAACGTCTTGTTTTTTTCTTCTTCTTATTGTTCATCTGAAGTTACCAAGACCTTGTTGATAAATATTCGGTATCAACTTCAAAAATAATACACGATGGTCTTGAAGTATAGCATTTGGGTACTGACGTTGTTTGTCATCTTTTTAACGCGTATAATATTCTTTTATTTGTCTCTTAATGCTATTACTGTTACTGTTCATTTGACGTGGTTCTGTACTTAAACATCCCTTTATTGTGTTATTGTTCTATGATAATTTTTGTATTCTTGTCTTTAAATTTTGCTAATACAGTTGTAATATGCTTTGTCTAATTGACTTTTTGTGTTTCTTTATTATATATGACGTGGCTCTGTACTTATACATTCCGTCATTGGGTTATTTTGCCATGGCTAATGTTTGTTAATATATTTGTTTGTTTGTAAGTGATTAAGATGATAACACGATGCTGACTGCAGTGCCCCTTTTATTGACATTTTTACCTATTGTGTCTGTTTTTTTCTCACAAATCGTTGTCAATATAATGGAATTGTATGCAACTGTTATACAAGTTAGAGGTTTAGCTACCTATAAAACCAGTTATAATCCACCATTTCTACATAAAAAAATACCTGTATCATGTCAGAAATATGACAGTTGTTATCCATTTGTTTGATGTGTTTAAGCTTTTGATTTTGCCATTTGATTAGGGGCTTCCGTTTTGAATTTTCCTCGGTGTAAAGTATTTTTGTAATTTTACTTTTTCAGTAAAAAGTGCTTCTGTAATCACTACCTTTCTCAAATCTTCCTTGTGTATATTAAGGAATTATGATAAACCAGGTTCCAACGTCCTAAGATGAAGTTGACCTTAAATGGATTTAATATACATATATATATATAATAGGTTGCTGTTCGATGTGAGCCAAGGCTACGTGTTGAAGACCGTAATTTGACCTATAATGGTTTACCTATACAAATTGTGACTTGATTGAGAGAGTTGTCTCATTGGCACTCATACCACAACTTTCAATATCTATTATCAATTATTTTCTGTCCCTTTTGTTCATAAAGCTGTTCACGTGTTCTGTTAACCATATTATTTGGCTCTCGGGTTTTCTTGATGAAGGTAAATACAGAATTTCGTTCAGGACGTATCAAGTTAAATGTGTTTTATTCATTTTATGCAGTTATAAATTTTGTTCTGTTTGGTTTTGCTTTTGCAAGACTCAAGACAAAGTTTTAAAAACTGATGTTTGCTACTTCATGTACGTCTCTTGGTAATTTATGAGTCACCACCAAGAGTGGTCTGCTTGAAGTCACGTTATTTGGTGCAGGAAGAAGAGTCTTTTCTTACTTATATTGCCTTTTGAACTATCTTTGTTACAAATCAACTAGCCATACTTGTTCAAAGTCGCATTCATATTTTTTTAATCATAGACGTCTTGCTATCCATGCTATAGTTTTCACTAAACTTTAAGCATCAATCCATCATCGTTATCATTCATCATATAGCCAAATAAAGGCAATAGTAGTTTACAACTCTTCAATAGTCCTAAATAGATTAAACTGAAACAAATCCGGGTCACCAACCAAAACTGAGGGATGCACATCAACTGTAAGATGAAAACAACATACAACAGAAACACTGAATTGCTACAAAAACAAACGCAAACATTCATAGAAACGGACTATTTTTAAATAACAACTGCCAAAATCAGTTTTAAAAAGTAAAGTATTTAAATCACATAGGGTTATGACAAAAAAAAACATATCGCAATCATAATGAGATACCTTTTACTGTTTCGTTATCCAAGCATTTCCTACTAAGATGTACATATTACACACCTAAATCAGTTTTTAAGAAACATTATGTCATGCCTATGTCTATATACTAGTGCAATGTATCAGACTTTTTATATCCACATCCTGCTACATGTCTGAAGCAATGGAACTGTGAACAGCGTAAAATTACTTTGATAACTATATTGATCCATCTTTTCATTTCTAACTTTTCCATCGATTTATAACGGCTTATTCAAAGATTTGCATGTAATGATCGTCTAATTACAGTTTATAGGAATGAATAGTCTAATTGACATTTCATTAAGTAACAAGCTTTCTTTGACTGAATTCATTTATTAGTTTAATTTGCAATTTAAGATTTATCGAATATTGTATTTTAAATCTTTCGTTTTGTTAGTACCGAAATTCTTAGTGCATAATACCTGGACGAAATCAGGATATACAAATTGCCTCACCTATAATCATCAAAACCAAACTCCTTCCTAAATACAAGTATTACATTTAACAACCTATAAATGACACAATAACCAAGGTCCTCAGTGCTCTTCAACTTTCTTTGTTGTTAATTAATTATTTTTTTTATACTTTATTAGAGCATCACTGATGAGTGTGCTGTAGACAAAACGCTTGTTTGACGTATCGAGTGTTCAACTAGTATCTATGATGAGTATGTTTGTACTTGATACTGGTGCAATATGTAGTACTTTTTTTGTGATTTCTTCATGAGACCTCCAGTCCTGCAATTTTTTTAATCTCTTATGCAACTGGGGTTTAGAATTATACAGAGTTGTGATGCAATGTTTTGTTGATTTTGATAAGAGTGATCAGAAATATGCATACTGTATGTGCGCCAACACAATTATGTATGATTTATTTACTGAGATTTACATAACAATCCTATTAAGTAAAACATGATTTGGCAATATTTTGATACCCTGAGATTGTTTTGTGAATTGATTTGGCGGGGTAATTGTTTGTAAGACTTAAGTTTTTTTTTATAGTTGTAGTTTTAATGTTGTTTTGCTTGTCGTCGCTTTTCCTTTTTTATTTTGTCAGATTCTCTTGAGCTTATGAATTTTGGGTCTTTTTGTATCTTTAGGTTTTTTAACAGAAGATCGAGGGCTTTTCGGCAAGAGGAATTTATAAGTCGGTAATATCAAGGCAAAGTTACTTTACATTGACTCTTGAAATTAACAAAAATCCTATTTCCTTTACAAATAATTTTTATTTCATAAGTTTTAGTCATATATAGTACCACAAGTAAATCATGAAAATATCATTACAAGTGTAAAATTGATAAAAATGAAAAAAGGTAGAAGATAATAAAAGGATGCAACCAAATAAGTCGAGACGTAAAACAGACATAATAAATATAGTAAGATGTGGTGTGAGTACCAATGAGACAACTCTACATCCAAATAACAATTTATAAAAGTAAACCATTATAAGTCAAGGTACGGCCTTCAACACGGAGCCTGACTTTATATTAAACCATGACTTCATATTAAACACTAACAGACAATAACTCGATCGACAATCACAAGTTCACAGATTACCATAGAATGCAAAGACGAACCAAAAATCATCAACCGAACCCTTGGGGAAAAACTCAAGGGCACTGAAGAGGTAAGCAACCCTGTTCCACTTGTTGCAACAGAAACCTGATGTTTCATCAATAATCCACTGACTAATTTAGAAATAACACGAAATACAAAATAAAAAAAATTGTTGAACTATAATGTAATTTTGTACGTTAAATGCAAAATATATATTTCATGATTTCATAAATTGAAAAGTATTATAACATAGTTTTTTTGTTTAAGGGATATATGAAGATTAGTCAACCAAAACATTCAAAAACAATTTAAATTTCCCGAGGGCATCGTTTTATTGCACTGCCTTTACTCTTTCACTTCCGGGATAGACATTATTGAATTTCATACAATTTTGCATATTTGCTTGATTTAAAAACTATATATACAGCATAGAAGTACTGATAAAAATATCATTGTTTATTCTATGACTTGTTTTGTGTTGCTTAAACGCAGGAACAATTTTGAACACGAAATTAAAATACTATCTCTATTTCAAAAACTGTTTTATTCAAGGAACTGTGACGGATATTGGATAATGTTCAAATGAACATATATATGAAATGATAAAAGGAATTATCAAGTATTCTTAAGTGACAGTTTTAGCTTACATGAAGGTAAAAAAACATCAAAACTCACTTTAAGGTAATTTAATTTCAAATCTTCCGATGCAACTTGTTTATCTATAAAATATCCATTTCATGTACTTATAAGTTTTCATTCAACTTCAATATGATTTTTATTGAACAAAAACGTTTTAAAGGTGCAAAAAGATATGTTTCGAGTTAACACCTTTAACAACACTCCTCTTGATAAATAAAGTTTATTCTATTATAACACCTATAACGGAAATAACATCTTTTCAATTTATTTATTGGCTTTCGAGGAAAACATTTTTTTAGAAGTAAAATGTAAGCATCCAAAGAACACACACTCATAGGATTTTATTAGTGTCTCGGGTTGATACGGGTGTGATGATGATTATTCATCCATATAATTAAACTCATCATATATACTATATGAGGATTGAAATTTTTTACTTGCATCAGACACGTTTTTCTTCTACAAAAGTCTCAGCAGTGACGCTAAAAAAAAAAGAAGTTAAAATGGTCAAATAAAGTACGAAATTGAAGAGCATTAAGGACCAAAAATTCCAAAACGTTTTGCCAACACAGTTCACGTAATGTATTCCAAAAATAGAAAAGTCATGTTCCCTATTTATTTCATTGTTAAATTTACTTTCTACTTATTGAAGATTATCTTCTTATCTTTATTCTACTTCTGAATATAAAATATAAAGTGTTCAATTGTTTTAAGTCGACGAGCAAATATTTTTTCAAGATTTCATTTCTTGACTGAGAAGTCACTTCTTATACATACATATTGCATAAGTTCAATTAAGATTACAAGAATGAATAAAACTAAATATATCAACAAAAGTATAATGAATGGTGTACTTTTTGTGTTAGTACATAGCTTATATTATTACATTTGTTTAATTTAAGCTTATGTGGTTGATGCATTATGTAATCGATATAGAACATAACAAGATGTGGATGGATTAAAAAAGAATGCCATTACTTGTAAAACATGATCATATTGAAGTTCGTAATAGTCATCAATAAAGATGCATGCAAAACTTCGTCAAATTCTATGAGATCTTACGGTTTCCTTAATATACTAAACAAAAGAAAAGTCTAACGATTTTCGTATTTCCTGATATGTTATATAAAAAAAAAACAATCTTTTTAACCATTCAATATTTTCAGAAATCTTACAGAGACTACAACTAATCCCTCCATCATATTAGAAGAAAACCAGGAAGTTATAGTTCAATGATCATATTGTATTGACACTTGTTTCTCCAATCATTTCACTTTGAAGTTTATGTAATTTAAGATAAAATGTATTATAAATTCTTTCTGAATGCTCTGTGACGATTATATCATGTTTGATACGCTGTTTTTCATAACTGAAAGCATTACAAGATGATTGCAAATATTGTATATAAAATCAAGAATGGAAATGGGGAATGTGTCAAAGAGACAACAACCCGACCAAAAAGCAGAAAATAGCGGGAAAATCCCGTACCGGAGGCGTTCTACAGCTGGCTCCTAACAAAAAAATTGTACTAGTTCAGTTATAATGGAAGTCATACTCAACTCCGAAATATATTAAAGAAAAAAATGAAAAATCATTCAAGACTAACAAAGGCCAGAGACTAAATATATGAAGAACTATTTGCCCCAAAAAATCTGTTTTAATTGACATTTTGTCTTGTTAATTATTTGCCAGTTATTCATATTCCAGTCTATCTTTTAATGTGTAACGCGCTTTTTATTCAGTTTACTTGCAGTTATATTGATAAAAAATAAGATACGGCATGATTGTTGATTAGAAAACAATTTATTAAAAATCAATGATCAAAGAAGCAAACAAACATAGGAATTGTTCGGTCTTCAACGATAACCAAGTACCGCATAATGAGTTATGCGAACCCATGGGGCTAGCTTCAAAGATTTATAAATCTAATTCTAGTAAAGTCGTTCCTTAAAAAAACATATTCAAAATATTTCAATATTGCATTAACAAAACATCAGCATCAATGTCAGAACCGTATACAGTTTGTAGATATTCAGTAAATTGATGACTATAAAAAGCTAGCGAACACTTTTAAGCGCATTTGAGCCACACAAAAACTATGCATTTACCTCTTTTCTCTTGTCTGTTTCAATTCTCAAAAATGATTCAAAAGTATATATAATAAATTATGAGTGGCTTTGTGTCGCGTGAGATATTATATGTAATAACCAATTTTTGCCTCCAGTTTCCACATGATGTGATGTGACGGAAGTCTCATTCATGTTAACTAATGATTCTTTGTTACCATATGAAGGCGACTGTCCCTGATCATGCACAAAAGGCAAAACAACATTAATCTTAAATGTATTTTGTTTTATTGTTGCAGATAATAATGGAAACAAAAATGTGTGCAGTTTTGGCTATTTTTATAGTCCCAGGTATGTCAATATTTTCTTATTCAATTCTACCATGAAGAAACATTCATCATAAATACCAGGATAAGATTGTATACGGGAGACTCATCAGTGAAGCTCTACGAAATAAAGAGCATTAAAGACCAAAAATTCTGAATTGAAATAGATGACAAAGGATCACAGTAGAGTTCAATTTGAATATAAAAATCAAGTGGGCTCACTGCATAAATTGCATGCACTTCAATAAGAATGAATCCGGTCCGCGACAGGATAAGCGTATCTTGTTATAAATCTATATGCATCACCTGTCATATGCACCTCAGTCAAAAAGACACCAATGGGGCGTTCAAACGTCAAGATAGGGAGTAGGACAAAATTCGTAAATTGAGAGATTAAACACAACTACTTTAAAGGTTAACTAATGCGACATATAAACAATGCAGTGTCGTTTAAGTTGTTCTTAATAACCACCCAGGAGTAGTTTATACGATATATCAAGTCTTAAAGTGTTTGTATGCATGCATCTAACGTATCAGTTCAGATAGTCACATTTATGTCATAATGTCAGATTAACTTGGATAAAATTAGATTTAACTACTAGCTGAACTCTGGGATATCGGGCGACAGGACCACCAATAAGTTTGAAAAAAACTTGATTTGAGATTTTGTCTTTTTTTCTTTGAATATTTCTTTGAAAGTTTTTTTGATGATTTCTGCTCCCTTTGGATACATAACAAATCAGTCAGATGAGTTCAAAATCAGAATCCATTTCTCTATTGAAATACCAACTGATTATTGAAAGATAAATCGTCCAAACTGGCTGTTTGCAGACATAAAACATGAATGCACTATTAGACTGAATTTCGAATAAAATAAATTAGAAATCAATATAAGGTATGGACCATCATTTAAATTTAACCCGTTCCTGGAGAGATTTTATATACAACGCAATCATTGTGATAACGTAAAAAGCATTTCATGAACATTTTAAATCTAAAAAGGGACAGCAGAACATTCAATTTTTAATATCGATAGGATTTTTTTCATTTTATATGTTTGGACTGATATTTATATATTATATAATTATATGTTCCAGTGCGGTTCTTAGTAACATGGAATTGTTTTCAAACTAAGACTGCAACTCATACAGAGCACGTTGACTTTAGACGGTGAACTTCTTTTTTGTTCCCGGTTGTCTTCTTCTAGGTCTTATTCCAAACCTTTAGTCCAGAATATTTTGCGATTGATATTAAGGTAGATCATGGTATAATTTTTCCTCAAGATATAATTTTCTTTTACTTTGCCAATATGAAGAGTTGACAATGCTTTTTTTCTGAAATATAATAAAAAGTAAGGGTCACCGTGCTATTTTTTTAACCTACCGGTCGTTTTAAATTGTCCCAATTTGCTAAGATTATTAATAAAAAAAAACGTATTTCTGTGTATAAAAAGAAGTCTATGACATAGAATTTTGAAATAAAATATGAGAAAACAGGTTGTATAACATGTTTTAAGAAAATAAAAAGAAAAAATTATGTCACCGAATTTGTTTCCTTGCTACAAGCAAAGATAAAAAAATCAATATCAATCCAGTTTAAGATCTTTAAATGATATTTACAGAATACTAATAAATAAAATATTTTGTACAGAATGGCCATGCTGTAATGGAGAATGGGGTTCTCAGCATCCCGTTGTTTACACTGTTTACAATGAAAGGAAAACCTGGAACGACGCTAAAGCTATCTGCTACGCTAATAACAACACTATGTTGTCAATGCCAAATGACAATGTATGGCAGTTCTGGATATCAATGTTGTAAGTATATACAACTTTCATGTAAATAAATGGTCACAACATGGCTGATATTCTAAAAATATCATATTAAAGCCCAGAAATTTGTTGCATAAAATTCAGTCGGGTGTAAGCCATTTGTATTGGAAGTGAAACGATTTTTATTAAGTTGAAACATTTTTGATGTGATGAATATACCGATGTCTTTCAATAGTTTACCTATGATTTTGAACTGATCCATATGATTATCACGATCTTGCTATTACAATCTTTTTCTGATTTCTTTTTGACCTTTCAAACTTTCGGCTGTATGTTACGAAAATGCAGCTAACTCATAAGGAAATGTCAAAGCTTTGTGCAATGTTGATTATGATACCGCTGTCCACGCTTACGACTGTTTTATAAACACTTGTTGTGCTGAATTAGATCGGTCTAACTAGAACATGTTGTCGATTCTGATTGAAGCTTGTGAAATGTCCGTCACCTATGATACAATCTATACAGCGAATACTGCTGTTATAATGAAACGGAATGCTGCATTGTTTTATATGAATATACTCTAACTAAGGCTTTAGCTTCCTTAGGAAATGTTGCCTTGTTGTTCACTGATAAGCTTATGCATGTATGATTGTTTTTGACGCTCCCAAATGTTTTCTCTTCGTGTTTTTACGTTTCGTACCGGTGGGAATCGGTATGAAACGTTTCATTTCGTGTTTCGATGTGCCTTGCCTATGGGGATCCGTATCATACGTTTGGTAAAAGGAACTAAATGATTTATGGGACTGAACAAGATGCGTTCATTGTATGAATATATACATTTCTTCTAAGTTCCAATTATTCTCATTGTTATATCAGGATAAGAAAAAGACTATAACTGTAAATAATACATAAGAGAAGAAATTCATTAAAAACCAACAGCTGGAACAGCAATGCAAACTAAATGCATCTTATTGACATGGACTAAAATGTTCAACCTGATGATGATATCAAAACTATTATTTGATATCATATCGGCTTATTGTATCTTTTGTTCGTAGTCAGTTTTGTTAGAAATTTGAAATTCGAACCATTTAAATACCATTGTACATCTTTAATTAAATCAAAGAATACGATTTCGCCCCGTAACATGATAAAATAATCTGTATTTTCCTGTTAGGTTTCAATTCTATATATTGATTTTTCATATTTGAGTATTAAATTATGCATGATCTTAATGCTACGGTAAGCACGTTTGTCTTATATTAAAGATTTCCGTATCTATTTGCTATAATTTCTCTGCTACAAAAAAAAAAAAACACGAAGCAGTTATTGTTTGGTGCACTTAAATAGAAAATCTATTAATTTGAGTTTGTTAAATAAAATTCAGTGCAAACTAATATTTTTTCAATTAATGTACGGTGATTAAACACTCATTAAATTTAATGTAGTAATTCAGTTGTGCATTAAGCGTTTACAATAAGAGAAAAATAAAATAATATTGACAAAATATTTGTTAAATGAAACATATTTTCCCATCTGATAAACAAATTATTCAAAATATCTACAATATTGAAAACCATTTCAAATATGCAAAGTAGATATTGAATTGCTGTAAATTTCCTGTCTTATTTTTACTACTGACATGACAACAAAACTTTGAATCCAAACTTAATAATTAGGTAATCAGTATGTGTTGTTGTTTCCCCCCTCTTTTCGTACAGAGTATTTAATAATGGGAAAGCAGACAATGAAGAACATTATTGAAAATTATTTACTGGCAGTAAATAATTTTCAATAATGTTCTTCATCCCATTGTATTCACAAACGAACGCCAAACACTTAATGTCTGTTTTATAAAGGTTCTAACCAATTGCTCGAATCCGCGTGCGTCTATGCGGCCTTACCAATTTGGCACAAAAAGCTGAAGGTCAACAATCGTCAATCATATACATTGTTGAAGGCCGTACGGTGACCTATAGTTGTTAATTTCTGTGTCATGATTGTCTGTTGTGGAGAGTTGACTCATTGGCAATAATACCACATCTTTTTTTACATGCAACATATGAGATTTGACACTTAAACATCCGATATTAATAAAAGGGACTTTTATCAAACGGCTCATATAGACTGTCCTTTTAAAGTCATAAAAAAGGGACAAAACTAACACCTGAAAATATTCTCCTCATGGTAAAACTAAAGTCAATTTTTAATTGATGGTGTATATAATATCAAATGAACGATCTTGGAGAAATTGTGGGAAGGAAGTTTGGGAACTGAATCAATGATCAATCAATTTATGGTTTCAACAGGAAAACAGCCGTGCTTCTTACTGCGTTTAATGAGTGTTTTTCACTCTAGTGAAATCTCAAAACGAGAAAATGTTGTCGTATACTGTTTTAAATTACTATTCAATCATTAATGACATCGAAATTTCAAATTTCCTGTAAAAGTGGGACGAAAGATACCAGAGGGACAGTCTAACAAAAAAGGACGAATATCTGTTATAAAAGAGGGACGAAAGATACCAAAGGGACAGTCAAACTCATAAATCTAAAACAAACTGACAACGCCATGGCTAAAAATGAAAAAGACAAACAGAAAAACAATAGTACACATGACACAACATAGAAAACTAAAGAATAAACAACACGAACCCCACCAAAAACTAGGGGTGATCTCAGGTGCTCCGGAAGGGTAAGCAGATCCTGCTCCACATGCGGCACCCGTCGTGTTGCTTATGTGATTACAAATCCTGTAAATAGTCTAATTCGGTAGGTCAAATTCATGAAAGGGAAGGGGATTGTAGTTACGACGTGAGGAACATATCCGATATCATTTGTGAAATGGTTATTCCATAACGGTCAACCAACTCGTGATGGCGTCCGTAAAATTTACGAAGGGATGATTTCAACTTCACCATTTGGAACTCTTGATTTAATAGCTTCCTTGTGAGCAGTAACCCTCTATCAAGAAAATCATGATAGGAAATGCAAGCACGGGAATATCGTATCAATTGAGAGATATATACCCCGTATGCAGGTGCTGCTGGAATGTTGCTACTTAGAAATGGAAAGTTCACAATTGGAAAGCTGAAATCATCTCTTTTGTCGTAAAGTTTTGTCTTCAACCGACCCTCATTGTCAATTTCTAGATGTAAGTCAAGATATGAAGCTGACTTAACTGTATCTGTAGTATCCTTTATCTCCAATTCGATGGGATAGATGCGTTCCACATAGTCACCAAATTTTGAATTGTTTAGTGAAAGAACGTCATCTATATAGCGGAAAGTAGAGTTAAAGGATATTGCTAACTTCTTATCTTTCTTCCTAAGAAGTTCCTGCATGAAGTCAGCCTCATAATAATAAAGAAACAAGTCAGCAAGAAGAGGGGCACAGTTTGTTCCCATTGGTATGCCGACAGTCTGTTGAAAAACACGTCCTCCGAACGTAACAAATATGTTGTCAATCAAGAAATCAAGCATCTTGATAATATCGGTTTCAGAGAATTTTTTGTTTGAATCAGAGTGATTCTTTACAAAGTAGGATTTATCCCTCCCTAAGACAAGATACTTGTATCTACGTTGGCCATTCTTTTTTATGAAGCAAAGTAATACCAACTCTTTTAATTTGTCTTTAAGTTTGGAATGTGGAATACTTGTGTAAAGAGTAGAGAAGTCAAATGTTTTAATACTGTTACAAGATGAAAGAGAGTTAGATTGTATGTACTCTAAAAGATCTTTGGAATTTTTAAGTATCCACATCTGATTCACGCCACCTCTAGAATAGGCAGTTTCACAATAACTTTGAAGCCCGTCTTTGATTGCTGATAAAATGGATGTTAATAATTTAGAAAGAGGTTTTGTGGAGCACTTGGAAGACCCAGCAATATACCGCTGTTTGTAAGGACACTTATGTAGTTTAGGTATCCAATACAGTGATGGAAGATCCAGTTCTTCATCTTTGGTTGAAATACCAAAGGAACAAAGAACAGACCTATGATTATCCAGGATTTCCTCTTTGGTAAGTGTCGTGAGGGTATATGTTGAGTTTCCAAGTGAATTGTCTATACCTAATTCGTTTATCAAGCAATTAATGTAATGACTTTTACAGACAAAAACGATGTTATTTGGGGCTTTGTCTGCGGGGACAACAACATATTTATCATGGAGGTCGGATAGGTGTTTAGCAACATTTGGGTCTTTAAAAATTGACGTAGCATGGGCATTGATGGACCCATTCAGTTTCTTAATTCTGATTTGTATTAAGGACCTCACTGCCTTTATCCATTCGGATAGAGTGTCTACGTCTTCCTTCTCGCGCTTAGCCCATTGCCTGGCATAATCCTCGACTGAATCCATCAAAATTTTAAAGTTGTATTTCCAATTGATGGATTTAGGCTCACGATATTTCGGACCTTTCGATAACACGTTTCGTAGAGAAGTGTTATTAACAATGTTAAGGTCACCGGTAATAACGTGGCCAGCGGGATTATATGTGAATTGGGAACTAGCACAAGTGCAATCAGGAGGTTTAGACTTGAAGTCGTCAATATCGAGATCCTGCAAAACGCGTTTGTAATTGAAAATTTTAGTTGCAATAGGTTTGGTATAGGTATAAGAAATTATTGGTACAGACTGGTCTTTAAAATAAGGAGGTATTTTCGATTGAACTAATTTATGATGAAGGATATTGCCAAGGTTGACGCCATCGAGACCTTTGTTGGCAAAGGAAAGATTTAGAAAAAATCTTTTCTCTTTTTCATCTTTTCCAATGCGAACTGGCTTGAAAAGTCTGTGACTTGCAATATCCGAAATTATAGCTTGAAGTTTGTATTGGTTTGAATGAGGGTTTGTAACAGTGGATTCCAAACATAAATTGAACAGAGAATGAAGTTTTGAAAGGGGTAATGAATAAAGTTTCGTGCGAATGTGATGAATACCTAACGGTTTTTGTATGAATGGCAGCAAGTCATTAATAGAGACATCATGCAGAGAGGGTGATGTATAATGACGATGACCATGACTGCGTCTACGTTGAGGAGTCGAGTTGAAAATATTCATCACATTCACCGAGTTACACGAAGGACTAGATAGAATACCTATACCATCAATTTTGTCATTGCAGCCATACGGTGTTGCAGTTCCCAATTGTCTAATCCAGTAGTCTTCTTTTTGTCTACGGAGAGTCGTTGAAAGATTAGGATTGTTAGAGCTATGGTATATCTTTTCGATAATGCGAACTGTCATAGAAACGATGGAATGATCGGGCTGATTGAAATGCTGGTATAGAATGTCGTTAGCATTGAGGTTAATGTCTGATCTATGACCGCACATCCGTTTGTTTAGCCTTCCTTTCGTTTCACCGACGTATACCAATCCGCAAAGGTTGCACTCTAATCCGTAAACGACATTTATCGATTTACAGTTCAGATCATCGTAACTTCTGGTAAAATATGACTTCTTGGTCAAATTGCTAGTGAATTCAGCATCTGTAATTAAAATAGCACAAGTTTTGCAGCCTTTGGTCTCACATTTTGAAATGCGACAGTGTTGTACTGTGTCATCAAAAACCAAAATGTCTTTAAGGAGAACTGAACATGGCTGTATATGTGTAATGTTGCTGCTGTCACTAGGACGATGATCTGAATGAGTCGTGTTTGGGATATTTGTCATGTCTGGTGATGAGGGGACACCTGCCGTATCAGACGACACCGTGTCCATGGTGACGTCTGTTTCGGACCTTTTTATACTGGGCGACGTCCGAGCCAGTTTCCTGTTAGTTCTTCGTAAGTTCATGCAATTGTAGTTTTGCTACTGGGCGGATGATGTCCTCGGGGACAAAATGTCCACCAGCAGAGACATCGACCCAGTGGTAATAAAAGAGGGACGAAAGATACCAAAGGGACAGTCAAACTCATAAATCTAAAACAAACTGACAACGCCATGGCTAAAAATGAAAAAGACAAACAGAAAAACAATAGTACACATGACACAACATAGAAAACTAAAGAATAAACAACACGAACCCCACCAAAAACTAGGGGTGATCTCAGGTGCTCCGGAAGGGTAAGCAGATCCTGCTCCACATGCGGCACCCGTCGTGTTGCTTATGTGATTACAAATCCTGTAAATAGTCTAATTCGGTAGGTCAAATTCATGAAAGGGAAGGGGATTGTAGTTACGACGTGAGGAACATATCCGATATCATTTGTGAAATGGTTATTCCATAACGGTCAACCAACTCGTGATGGCGTCCGTAAAATTTACGAAGGGATGATTTCAACTTCACCATTTGGAACTCTTGATTTAATAGCTTCCTTGTGAGCAGTAACCCTCACTGCACTGTCTAAGTTATAGTAGTATGAATATACCACTCTACATTACAGGTATTCGCCATTCTAAACTAGACTCAAGACAATTTGAAACACTTATTACAACTTCTTTATATATGCATATATAGATATAATTACTTACATAGATACAAGATGTCTGTTTTAATGGGTAAATAACACTTTGTTAAAAACTGTTTTGATTCAAAATAGTTTCTCAGTTACTCACATCATCGTGATTGTGTATACTTATTGACTGGGTATGAGTAGAATAGTAAGTTTATTATCCCGAGGAACAACTATTGTCCTGAGGGTTAGCCGAGGGCAATAGTTGTATCCGAGGGACAATAAACTGACGACATCGTTACTTTCGTGTTATTTTAAAAATCCTCCAATCGCGTAGCTGCATTTAAAATTCCGCGAATATAATGACGCTTGCGGTTAAACAGTTTCACCCAGGTACAATAGTTTGAAATTTTTTACCGGTCCAATAGTTCAAAGCTTGTTATTTGCAAAACAGTGAAAATATTGTGTACTTATTTTATATAGAAAATGATAATTAACTGAGGTATAATAATTTATTTTATTTACCAACAACATATATGTACATTTGGCGGGCATTTTTGACAAAAGTTTGTATCCAAATCTTGTAAATAGTGTTGCCAACTTATTTCTGTATTCGTTTAAGTATAAATACGAGGGTGTTTAACAACCTTAAGTTTCGATGAGGGTTCATTACAAGGGATTTTGTAGTATTAGAAGAAGTCAGATGCGTACATTTAGCTTCACGTGGCGCCATATTAACAGTGTCATTAAAAAAGGTGATAATGGTCAACACAAAAATCCGACTTAACTTTGAATGATGAGTTCCAACAAAATGACAAAAATACTGAACTCCAAAGAAAATTCTAAACGGAATGAAAAGCTGAAACACATTTAACGATTTGAAAACAACTGTCATAATTATTCTGACTTGGTACAGGTATTTTCTTGCTACATTTATCTCTGCTACCTATTTTTTTTAACTTACATATAGAAAGTTAAATTAAGTGAAGATTACGACTTCATTTTTATTTCATTGTAAACTTTACATTCTAATGTTTTTAATTTCCTACAGAACAATCGTATTGGGCAAACATCTTGCGAAAAATATGACTTTGCCTGGTTTGCGATTTCTATCACATTAACAATTCTTCGAAAGGTTTTTCATTTTAAGGGAGCTATAAGTAAAAATAATTATCAAAGATACCTGACTAATACTTTGTTCATCAGACCCGCGTTTTGTCTTCAAAAGACGCTTGAAAAAAAAAGGTTCATCGCCGTGTACAAATGTATTATACGTTAGTAAAATTACTCTATGTTTTTAAAGCTCTCACTTTACTTGTATTTAATTTCCTAGTGACTTAACAACCACAGTACCACACAGAGACAATCCAAGATTCTGGTTCGGGTTGCATTCAACTAACCCTGCAAATCTCTCCGAACTGTATTGGGATGATTGTCGTGTTGCTGATTGGGTAGAATGGACAATCTACAGACCTTCATATATTCCTGAACATTACCAGTGTTTGGGATTTGATGTCGACTTTCATCCATTAACAACAGTCACATACATACTCTGGCTATCAATAGCATGCCAGGAACAAAATAGATTTATTTGTGTTTGGGGTAAGTACATGATTTGTTTTAGGTTAAAGGAAGAAAATTCAAAATGAGCCCAAGTATCCGCGAGTCGCTAATTCTTATAAATATGGAATTCAGCATCGCATTAATCAAAGATAGAAATATGCATCACTTTCTTTGCCGTGAAGCGACTTTAAATTCTTCATCGATATGCATAATGATATTTGATCAAATGAATACAATGAGTTGGGGAAAAAATGTCAACAACGCATGTATTTCCTTGAAGCAGAAATACCAAACATGTGAATTGATAGTTTATTTTACATTAAATGGTTGCGAAGTGTGCATGCATAGTATCATAAATTATTGCAAATAGCCAGTTGACGCTACATAATTTTAGTCTTTTCAAAATAACATACAATAGTTAACTGACTTTCGTACTGTATAACCTAACTATGTGTTGCCAAACAATTCCAAACAAATGGCTTAATGAAATAGCTCATTTATTATAAAGTATGTTCATAGACACAAGGATTATTTCGTTTATAATTTATGATTATCGTGGAAAACTTTGTCACAATTGATTTTGACTATGGTTTGAAAAAACATATGTACCGACCTAATCATTTTAAAGTCAACCCGTCTTTTAAAAAACCAATAATACAATATATGTTGTCGTGTTAACCTATTTATCTTTTTTCAGAAAATGAATGTATCTATCAGACCTGTGAAGAATTCCTCATTATTATGCCTGTCTCTCAATGCACTACAGCATGTACAGTTTTATCTGCCCTTGGAGAAGTAACTAATTTTGCGGAATGTAGAGCTCGTCCCATAAACTTTTGGAATCAATCAATTTGCCACGTGTATATGACTCCAGCTGTTGTATTCGTTACACAGTCTTTTTCAATATGTTATAAACCTGCAGTAGATGCGCCTCTTAAAAGGTGTCAAAATGTATCCGGTATGTTAAATACTCAATAGTGATCAGTGAACTAGCATTTTGCTATAGCACAGATTCCAAACATTAAATCTTAATTTGAATACCGTTTGTTAATGTCTGCATTTTAACAAAATAAATCAGGCATTATTGTTCATGGAGCAAAAACTTGAACGATAACTCTAAAATTGCAAGCCGGTTATACGAGGGATGTCCGTATGGAAAAGAACGTTGTTTTAAAATATACAATGAGTGATTACGCTGTGATACGTTATATAACTTTTATCTGCATAATTCATGTTATAAATAAAATAGCTGTAAATTTCGAACTTTAATATGTAATCAACATCTTAAACTGTCATTTTTTTAATCTTTTCCTTTTTTAGTAGAATTTAGTATAATTCAGACAAAGCCACGAACTTAACGGGGGAAAAAACCACTAAGAAACAACCAAAATCCGAAAGAAAAATTTATAGCAATGATAACATCAAACTGCACTAAAACCATAAGAAATAATGAAAATAAAATGCTAGAAATAAATTTCAGCTACAATTAATAGAAAATGTTTGACGGTTTCATTTATAATATTTAATATTCCCTAATATGCTTGATAGGATTTTTTTTTAATTGGTTTACA
Source organism: Mytilus galloprovincialis (assembly GCA_037788925.1). Classification (NCBI taxonomy): domain Eukaryota; kingdom Metazoa; phylum Mollusca; class Bivalvia; order Mytilida; family Mytilidae; genus Mytilus; species Mytilus galloprovincialis. The sequence continues at coordinate 41,940,496 of CM075342.1, read as the reverse complement.
ATAGAACATACAATTAATTTTGGGAAAGTACCATGAACGTAATGAAATATACGGATGTCCGAATGAATGAAATACGGATACTTAAGAAGACATCGGGCTAAAATACATATTTTAAATAAAAATCACATGATTTTTTTTTTCAGATACGCTCGATTTGGGACTATTTAATGATTTAAGTACCACGCCCAACAGTACCTGTAAGTCACCAGACCTGTCTACAACTCTTTCTGGTAAGACAACACATCCAATGCATTGACGTTACGCGCGATGTTCGTGTCTACAAACGTAACAGACGTTATCGCTAAAATCTGACGTTTTTTATGGTTCAGACGCTACAAAATACTTCTAGAATAACTTTATATTTGAAAAAAATAATCTGCCGCAGATTGTATTTCACCCGATTTTTTGCATTTTCTGACAAGTGTACATTTTCTTAGAATTCACAGTGATATATTCGTACCGTCCCCAAGATATGATTGGGAGCATCGTCCGAATCATTCAACTCTTCGTACGTAAATTTTAGAAAAGACTCTTTCATGCTAAAAGATGCAAACGCATAAAAGAAATATATATAGTTGAACAATGCATGCACCGACAATCAACTAAGTTTTGCGTTTGATCTGTTTTATATTATTTTAATGGAGACAAATGAACAAGGACATTTATATCGAGCACATTGATATCTTTGTTTTAATTAAAATACGTTTTTTATTCACCTGCAGTGCTGTTTTACCCACGAAACATGCAAAAAACGTAAACGGTACGAACATTGCGCGTAACGTCATTACAATCAAATAGTAAATTGGAATGAAACAAAATACGTATGCGATAAAAATATCAATACAAAAGTTGTAAGAAGTAGTTTTGTCAACGGATAACCTGTTAACTGTCGGATGGATCGACTGTCGAATACAAACATAAAAAACCAGTAAACCGGACCGTTTTCAATTTTAATATATATACAATGTATATATTGAATCTATCAACAAATCTAATTGATTTTTTTTTAATGATCGTCGTGGTATTTGACTTGACAGATTAATTGACCAGTGTTTAGATTGCTATTATTGGTAACAAGGTTAACCTTGAAACATTCTGATTTTACACATTTAATTAGCACAAAGACAACTTGTTTATCAGTTCGGTGCAAGATTTTAAGTACACATAAATAGCAAACATGTATTTTAAACAGTTGTAAGCTGAATAAATTTTCCGATGCACTTTATTAATTCATTTTTGGTTTAATATCGCGTAAAACTACATCTTGATATGCCACATCAATCGACCAAAACTGTGTCATACTTTAAACGAAATGTCGACTTAAAAATAGTGAATGAAAATTATGTGAATGGAATATAAATTTACAATTGGTGGTATTACACGCATATTCATCTCAAATTCAAAATCCCACAGAAATTTCTAAGCCATGAGAGAAATTAAACAAGCAAAGGTTTTAGACATTGCTATTATAAACGCCATATTACATGTAGATATAGTAATATTGGATTATTTTAAAGTAAAAATGAGCAGGAATGCTCAAAGCCTAACCTCATCATGTTCAAGGATAAATATAAGTTTTATCGTACCATAAAAACGTACATTTGTAGAGTATTGTAAATAAGGTCTTTCAACATTAAATGAACTATAGATTAACCGGTTAATAGGCCAACTGATTATAGGAAAAACGGTACTATTTATTCTGCCATTGGCGACAATGTTAACATTTTCTAAATTTACCACTTTTTAAGATAAAAACCTGGATAAAACAGTTATATGTTGTGTTAGTACTTTATTACTCTGTTTTAAAAATTAAAGCCAAATAGTATCATGACCAACTTCCAACGGAGCTTGTTTATGTTATCCATGCCCACCGTCATTTTGTACCAAATGTCTTTTCGAATAATTCTCTAGAAAATATTTTAATAGTTTTTAAAATTTATATTGTAAATATACACACTGCAGTTATTCATTGATAAATAAAAAATATGTTGCACCCTTACATTTAATCACAGCGCTCCTAATTTGACTTCCTTCACCTGCCTTGGGTACACAAAAGGCCAACCTAATGCTGGGAAAATTAAATACTACCGTTTTCCCTATACGATTAACCAGTTAGTGAAAACTGTTCAAATTGACATGCAACTCTATTTAGAAGGTAACCTAATTTTACAGTAGAAGAAGTACTGTTATTTGATAATCATAGTTATATACATAAAAACATGTTATACAGTAGTTTTGACACTGTTGTGATAGTTTCGAGAAGTTAAAACTCCCAATAAGGGCATTTTCCTGGTTTTTACTCGTAGAAATAAAAACCACTTGTGCCAGTATTGCTTGCAGCAAGCCCTAGTATCTTCCCATTCTGTCGCCTTTGAAGAATACCGCAATATAGTTTAACTTATGCTGCTAAATATTTATTTTGATGAAAGTGTTCGGTATATATTTTAATATCCCACCTTTCGTCTGTTGTTTAGCGTTAACGCCATCTCTTTATACAATTTTTATAATGCATTTGATATATCATTATTCTCAGGACCATTTCAACACTACAACATCGAAAATCTGAACCTATCCATTTTGGTGCAAAAGTAATGACAGATATTTTATATGTTGATCGTATATTATATCACATTTAATTTGATTCTTTGTAAAACTTTAGGCATGTTTCTGACAACAACGGAAGGTATTTGTGAATGTCCATGTCAACGGTTAGAGGACACTACAGGTCCACCTCTAACGATTGACCAGAAAATTGAAATAATGAAAAAAGAATTGACAATAGACAAGACCAAAACATCAAAAAGTAAAAGAAAATTAATATCTGTGAGTGATGAACGTCCTTCAGCAAAAGGTTTGGGAGTGTTTGGTTTGGCTATATTGGTGTTAGTTCCCGTGTGTATTCTTTTGATAGACTTGACTTCAATAAGTCGACATGTCAATTATTTCTGCGAAAGAAAAATGGAGCAAACAGAAAAATTTAGAAAACCAAGCTCTTCTGAAGAAAAACCTAACAAATCATACAAGGAAAATTCAGACAGACGGATCAGTACAGCATTCATTAACAATAAAACATCGAATGGACGTATGCAATTTACAAATATATATACAAAAGATGAAAGGAACAAGGAAAATAGACCATCTTCGGCATATCCTATAAATATGCAATCAAGTCGATCATCATCTGTAATATGTGTAAGACCAAAGACGCCTGTTAATTCTAAAGTTGAAGTTGTGTATAAAGACATCCTAGATGTTAAGTATCAATCATCCATGATAGCATCTAGAATTATTGCCAGTGAAGTTAAATCTGGAAAGCGAAGATTATCTCATCACAGTGCAGCCTTTAAAGGAAAGGATATAGGCGAGAAAGTTAAAAGGAAATCAGCAAAAGATATAAAATTAGACGGTTTGGCATGGATACACGTGCTTTAAAGTACTGCATTTCATGGGTCAAATAAAACATATGTGTATCAATATAACAATGATTGCTTGGTCTCTAAAGTTTATTTATACATTTTTTACTATCATCATAATCATGGAAAGAAATCATTGCCATAATGCATGAATAATTTCAGTTCAAAGGTACATAAATCTCAGTTCGCAGTAACCAGACTTGATATGTTTTAGTTTACTGTACAGTAGAAATAACACGGAAGTACAACTTCAAGAAATTGATATTTCGTTCCGTTCATACATACACGTTCCATTGTTAAATTTGAAGGGCTGTGTGCATTTAAGGTATATCTTTCATACGTTAAACTAAAAAACTGCTGTAAAAACATCAATCATGTTTTATGATGACCTGCGTTTGATACATTTTATGTTATATGGCGTTTCTATAATTTATAAATGGTTAACAATTTACATTCGTTATAAATGCTGTGAATCTATCTTGGTAACCAGATGCTCCGCAGGGCGCAGCTTTATACGACCGCAGAGGTTGAACCCTGAACGGTTGGGGCAAGTATGGACACAACATTCAAGCTGGATTCAGCTCTAAATTTGGATTGTGATTAAATAGTTGACACAGCATAGGTTTCTGACACAGAATGAATGTGGTCTAATGAACTTAAAAAAAAATGTTTGCCTTTGAGCAATTCACTATGCTGTTGAATATTAATCCTCTCAAAAAAATGTTTGAAGAAATTTTCTTTTTATTTATGAAATCTGAAATGAAAAAAATTGACCCTCCAATTTTTTTTTCACATCCCCCTTTCCCTTATTTCAAAACTGATCTCAATTCAAATTTCTAATGAAGTTTGCAACAATAACTACTCATTTAAATACATCATAAAATATTAAAATGTAAAAAAAGTGCTTGTTATCACTGAATGGTAAAGATTGTTTTAATCTATCAGTTGGTAGTAAAAGTGAATATACATTGTATATTGTATAAAACAATGATTTAAGTTGATTCAACTACTATTCTGGACAAAGAAAGATAACTCCAATTGAAATCCAATTGGAATTTCTTGCTATTGCACAATATTGTGCAATTAGATATTTCTTGCTATTGTGGAATACTGTGCAATTGAAAATATTTGCTATTGCACAATACTGTGCAATTGAAGATTTCTTGCTATTGCACAATACTGTGCAATTGAAGATTTCTTGCTATTGCTGAATACTGTGCAATTGAAAATTTCTTGCTATTGCACAATACTTTATATAATAATTTTGGATCCTGATTTGGACCAACTTGAAAACTGGGCCCATAATCAAAAATCTAAGTACATTTTTAGATTCAGCATATCAAAGAACCCCAAGGATTCAATTTTTGTTAAAATCAAACTAAGTTTAATTTTGGGGTTTGGACCTTAATGTAGACCAATTTGAAAACGGGACCAAAAATTAAGAATCTACATACACAGTTAGATTCGGCATATCAAAGAACCCCAATTATTCAATTTTTGATGAAATCAAACAAAGTTTAATGTTAGACCCCGATTTGGACCAACTTGAAAACTGGGCCAATAATAAAAAATCTAAGTACATTTTTAGATTCAGCATATCAAAGAACCCCAAGGATTCAATTTTTGTTAAAATCAAACTAAGTTTAATTTTGGACCCTTTGGACCTTAATGTAGACCAATTTGAAAACGGGACCAAAAATTAAGAATCTACATACACAGTTAGATTCGGCATATCAAAGAACCCCAATTATTCAATTTTTGATAAAATCAAACAAAGTTTAAATCTGGACCCTTTGGGCCCTTTATTCCTAAACTGTTGGGACCAAAACTCCCAAAATCAATACCAACCTTCCTTTTATGGTCATAAACCTTGTGTTTAAATTTCATAGATTTCTATTTACTTATACTAAAGTTATTGTGCGAAAACCAAAAAAAATGCTTATTTTGGGTCTCTTTTTGGCCCCTAATTCCTAAACTGTTGGGACCTAAACTCCCAAAATCAATACCAACCTTCCTTTTGTGGTCATAAACATTGTGTTTAAATTTCATTGGTTTCTATTTACTTAAACTAAAGTTATTGTGCGAAAACCAAGAATAATGCTTATTTGGGCCCTTTTTTGGCCCCTAATTCCTAAACTGTTTGAACCAAAACTCTCAAAATCAATCCCAACCTTTCTTTTGTGGTCATAAACCTTATGTCAAAATCTCATAGATTTCTATTTACTTAAACTAAAGTTATAGTGCGAAAACCAAGAAAATGCTTATTTGGGCCCTTTTTGGCCCCTAATTCCTAAAATGTTGGGACTAAAACTCCCAAAATCAATCCCAACCTTCCTTTTGTGGTCATAAACCTTGTGTTAAAATTTCATAGATTTCTATTCACTTTTACTAAAGTTAGAGTGCGAAAACTAAAAGTATTCGGACGACGACGACGCAGACGACGACGCCAACGTGATAGCAATATACGACGAAAACATTTTCAAATTTTGCGGTCGTATAAAAACGAATAAAAAAAAACACATTACAAATGACAAATGTCAAAACAAAAAGTAAACAATGTGAGGGAAAACATTAGATATATATATAATATAAAAACAATAACTTGGAGCAGAAATAAACTCAAACCAATGCGCAGCTTGTGGAATTTGGAATGCCCTTTATTTAATGACACCAGTCATGTTCATGATGATCCCACCATGTCGTATGTTATATACAGTTAGATAGATGAATAAAAGAATTACGTTTAGGTCATAAATTCAACTTCTTCTCTTCTTCAGCCTTGAATTTTTACTTGATTTGTCATGTTCCTGGTTCAAAATTTGCCAACTTTTACCCTACAGAATGTTATCATGAAATAATTTGAGGGTCAAATGCATACATACGAATGTTATCTGATGAGTAAAGTAATTTACAGTTCGTTCTTTAATTTAGTTGTGATTTCGTTTATTGTTGAATACGGTCCGGTGACCTTTAGTTGCTTATATAATATCTACGATAGTTAGTCTTGAGTGTATTGTTGTCTTAATTTTCAGTCATTCACCATCATCATATTTTACACAGCAGAGGATATATATCCTGTCAACATGTCATGGTCACTATGTTTATAACATATTCATGTGGTGATTAGTTCACTAGTAAAAAAAGTCTTTAAAGAGAGGCGAAAGACATCAAAAATACCATCCACCTCAAACGGTCATGTCCAGTCTTTTGGTCAATTGTCTGACTTATCCACTGCGGTAAATAGTTATCAAAGGTATCAGGCTTATAATTTAATACGCCAGACACGCGTTTCGTCTACATAAGACTCATCAGTGACGCTCAGATTAAAATAGTTAAAAAGCCAAACAATTACAAAGTTGCAGAGCATTGAATTTGGTACTGATAAGATAATTTGCTTGTGGTTATGTCAGTACTCTTCCGTTAGATTTCTAGACAATTCATTATGATGTTTATGTATTCGGGTAGATAACAACTACTGAAAACTCTGAACATAGTCTGATAAGATCTTAATTGGTTGCAAGATAAAACTATTGGATATCAATTTTCCAAGGATTTCGTGGGAACAGGTGAAACACGGAATTAAGTGTTCAACGAACAATAAATTTACGTTATACTTGTGTGCAGAGTTTGTCAAAACCCCGAATTAAATATTCGCACAGATATAAAAAGATTGGTATGAGTGCCAATGAGACAACTCTCCATCCAAGTCACAATTTGTATTGTCAAAGCTGGTATGTATTAAAAATAGAGAGACGACATATAACATTCAATAAGTAAACATTAAATGACAAAAAAAAACATTACAAATTGTATCAACAGGTCATGTTATTTTCCTTGATCCACCAAAATAATTGAAGCCACAGTAGTCTCAAAAGTCATGAATTTAATGCAGTAGAAAGTCTGAAAATGAACTGAATGAGTTGATAAAGACTTATAATTTCATTGTTCAGTCAACTACGGTCAGTTCAGATCAAAATTATCGTTTCAGATCAAAAGTGGTTTTCTAGCAATTACAATTGGAATTACAAAATGTGAAACAATTCAAAAACGAAAAAAACGACTTATTCTAAAATAATCAACAACAACAACAAAAAAGCAGACAGATACAACCGAAAATTACTTAAGATTACAGCCTCTTGCCATTGGACATGAATACAAACAATATAAGCGCTCACCATTCTCTAACCAACGATAATGCTGTTACAGAGATTGGGTTCGGAACTTTGGCTATACCTGTATAAACCTTAACGCAATTGGGATATCAAATTCAAATTCAAGTTCTTTGAATACCTGGAACAATCTTAGAGGGTAAACTTATTCAATACAGCAAAATCTTATTGAATATTGTCTTTATCGGTACTAACATTTTGATTCTAATATTTACCAATTAATATGAACGTGTAAACATGAATGGTTCTCAATCATATTGAGATTTATATCTTGGCATTGTTTACGACATTTTATACCAAATGGGTAGGATCTACTGATTGACATTTTTTTTTGGAAAAAATCATTCATTTACATCTTGTCATTTACTTTGTGTTGCCTTTTAAATCTTACTATAGAAAACACTAAAGCAACATTATAATGCATAAACGTGTTCTTAAGAAGTGGTGCAATGATATAATTTAAACGTAATACAAATCCGATTGTCTTTATAGAGCAAAAATAGAGTAACATATGAGGACAGTTTGTCTCTGGTAGATATTTTGTATCTGGCGGAGCGTTGTCTCATTATCAATGATATTGCCAATCTCCGGCGCAGAGATCATATCCGTTCTGTTCAATACTTTGTAATACTACACTCAATATGCTTGTTTTAATAGTGAAACTAAATAAATTCCATCTCATTGTCTCTTTAAAGAAATTAAGTTCAAGCGATATAATAAATTAAAGCAAAATTTTAGACAACAGCACAGAGATGCATAGAATAAACAAAATATTTTAACAAAACAAAAATTAGCTGGTATAGTTATTACATTGAAGGGTCGCTAGTTATTAGATATATAAAAATTCAAAAGTATGATTTTTTTTGGTTAATCATTAATGGAAGTGAAATAGTGAAATAATAATTTTCTTTTATCAGCTAAATTTTTCAATTTTGTCAAATTAAGCTAATCAACATTGAAAATGAATTATTCACTTGCAAGTGAATAATTCGACATCATTAAACCGTATGCATGTGAACTTCAATTTAACCCCGCAGAAAGTGATAGAATAACGCATTCATTGTCCGTGTACTGGTATTTAAAGGCAAAGAATGTCTACGTTAAAAGTGAAACAAAGGTAAATATTTTTATTAACTGATTCGATCCACACAAATTATTCTTTTAAAGGTAAACACGACGATAAACATGAATTTTCAATCTATAATACAAAGTTTAATAGACCTATAAAAATCCAATTGCACGAGCTGCTTAATCTATTTATATCTATGGTTTATGTTAACATCGCTTATATGGTCTTAGAATGTCAACTCGATAGTTAATTAGATGGCGTCTTGGCTAAATTTCCAACGAAACGAAGCTACATCTTATTGAGACCATGTCCTGTAAACTGTTTATTTCATATTTTTGATAGCTTGGAAAAATGTTTTTCATTGTTATAAAAAAAAAATATGAGAATTTGAGTCAAACCGGTGAACAGGAATTAGGCAGCTTGTTCCCCTTTAACATAGCGTTTCCCATAATTAACTTCAACAACAGATAATGAAGAGAGACGTATGGCAATGTCATGATATCGTCGAGTCCAAGATGTCATCGCACGTAACGTTGCTCTACTGGTATATATTGGTGAGTAAGAGGTTTAGCTAGCTACAAAACTAGGTTTAATCCATCGTTCTCTACATAAAAAAATGCATGTATCAAGTAGGGAATGTGACAGTTGCTATCTATTTGTTTGATGTGTTTGAGCTTTTGATTTTGCCATTTGATAACGGACCTTAACAATTCCGTTTTGAAGTTTCCTCGGATTTTTGTTATATTTTTACTTTTTATGTTCACACAGTTTTTATATCTTCGGCAATTAAATACTTCAGACAGTGGGACTACAGAGTCTCCACTCTGAAATAATAATCACCAGAAAGATAATTCATCAGCTCGAGTATCTGGAAAAATGTTGGGCCAAAGTTAATGCGTCAACGCCTAAATTCGACCTACACTTCAACCTTTAAACAAACGTTGGACCAATGTTAGTATACCAACGCCTATCTTCAACCAATGATATTAACCATCACCTAACCTTGGCTAAACGTAAACATGGTGTACGGGTATTAATTCTATCAATAAAGATATACCGTCTGTATCATCTACCGATTAAAAAGGATCAAAAAGAGATGAATTATATACATTAATTTATATGATATCACAAACACAAAAGGTTACATAAGATATCTCGAAACAAATGACAATTTAAACATATACACTCTCATCAATGAAAGTTGTATTTATCTTTACATAATAGTAGTACGTAGAAATCATAAAACAATATTTCAAAAATTATACGCCTGATTCATTAGACATTAGTTCCCATAGAAAGTACTAATAAGAGGTTAAAAAAATATTCCATAAAAAATTGGACAATATACAACCAGGCTTAAAAAAAAGGATAATACAAGAGCAACCAAACACACTAGAAATGTTCGCGTTGATGACACTACCAAATTAGGAATATGACGATAGTTATTCATTTGTTAGATGTGTTTCAGCTTTAGATTTTGCCATTTGATTCTGGACTTTCTGTTTGGAATTTACATCGGAGTTCAGTATTTTTGTGATCTTACTTTTAACGTGCCTCCAATTACATATATTTCGTGAATATTAAGGGCGATGAATTGAAACAAAATCCCACCAAGTCATTGAAAATATAAAATTTTAGCATAACTTCAAATGCGTCAAATTTGGATTAATATTAGAAATAAATAAATCCGCTATATTAAGACCCATAAAGAAAGACATTAATTACATGTCATATCAAACTAAGCATTAAGAACATTTACCAAGTCAGAATAATAAACTAGTATTGATTCATATAAATAAAACAAAACATCAAATTACTATATATAAACTACATGCAGTATGAGGCTATTTAAAGGCGTCCCTGTAGAAGTAGGTCGCATGTTTTTAATCTTACTTTTTCTTATGTTATCATTGCTATCTTAACAAGAGTGCACACGCTGAAATGTATCGCCTTCTTTACTAATCATTGATATTATGTTGATAGACCTAAATATAAAGCTTTATTACAACTGTCACATAAACTCAACATTAACCAAGAAAACGAAACATTGATCACTGAACCATGAAAATGAGGTCAAGGTCAGATGAACCATGCCAGGCAGACATGTACAGCTAACAATTCTTCAATACAACAAATATAAATGACTTATTGCTTATAAATTAAGAAAAACAGACCAAAACACAAACACTTAACACTGTGCAATGGACCGCGAAAATGAGGTCACGGTCAAATAAAACCTGCGTAACAGACAAATAGATCATAAAATATTTCCATACACCAAATATAGTTGATCTAATACATAAAGTATTAGAAAAATAGACCAAAACTCAAAAACTTAACTTTGACCACTGCCATGAAAATGAGGTCAAGGTCAGATGACATCTGTCAGCTAGACATGTACACCTTACAATCATTCCATACACCAAATATAGTAGACATTTTGCATATAGTATAAGAAAAACAGACCAAAACACAAAAACTTAACTATAAATACTGAACCATGAAAATGAGGTCAAGGTCAGATGAAACCTGCCAGATGGACATGTACACCTTACAGTCCTTCCATACACGGAATATACTAGACCTATTGCTTTTAGTATCTGAGATATGGACTTGACCACCAAAACTTAACCTTGTTCACTGATCCATGAAATGAGGTCGCGGTCAAGTGAAAACTGTTTGACAGGCATGAGGACCTTGAAAGGTACGCACATACCAAATATAGTTACCCAATTACTTATAATAAGAGAGAATTTAACATTACAAAAAATCTTAACTTTTTTTTCAAGTAGTCACTGAACCATGAAAATGAGGCCAAGGACATTGGACACTGATGTGACTGACGGAAAGTTCGTAACATGAGGCATCTATATACAAAGTATGAAGCATCCAGGTCTTCTACCTTCTAAAATATAAAGCTTTTAAGAAGTTAGCTAACGCCGCCGCCGCCGCCAGATCACTATCTCTATGTCGAGCTTTCTGCAACAAAAGTTGCAGGCTCGACAAAAATGCAAATGTAGAAATAACCCCTAAAGCGACTATCTCATTACATAAAGATAAGCCACAATCTTCATTACGATGACAGCTATCTTTACACAGTGTTTAACATAATCATGATAATCGCGGTTTATCTTGTAACTTGAAGACAGAATGATTGTATCATTGAATGCGTTCTTATTGTGTTGCACTTAGTAAATAAGAACCTCAAATATTAATGGAAATAATAATGATCAATAATGCTTCGCTCAGTTAAATATTCTGCCACGGCCGAACTTGAGTAATTTTACACGATATTTCGCAGTGGTGCTCCTCGTGAAAGGAGGAACATAGAAAAGATTTAATACTCGTTACTTATATAGTCGTCCCTTTCCCCTGTCGTATTAATCCCTCTTAAAAAGTAACAATGACGAACAAATATGCCGAAACCAGTATTCTTGCTTTTTCCCTGGGTTCAAGCACAGTATTTTTGAAATTTTTGTGCGTGTATATATTTGGATTTCTAAATATTTCCTTAACAACATGGTTGCTTGTCTGTTCCATTGTCGGCGCTCTGTTTTTTACAGGACTGTATCTAACAATAAAAGAAAAGAAATATTTTGAGGTGAATTTAGTTTAGATATATAGAAAGATACATATACGTTTGACACTTATAGCCTGTCTCATGTAAGTCATACAATACCTAAACCAGAGTGGAAGCAAAACAACAATCATCTTGTCCATATGTTCAAATTTGTTCTTTCATTTTCCCTCCAGATAAAGTCAGTGATGAACAGAATGAATTCATGTTTGGTCACAGCTTGACAAGTTGACAGTGATGAGTGCATGTGTTTATTGTATGTGTCCAACAATATGTTCCTGTTTGTGGATACTTAGAATGTTTGAGGGGGGATAGGACCTTTATCGGGACTCCAGGGTCTGGCTTTTTAAGCTCGGGATTTAGGGATTGATCCTTTCGGGATCCAGGAATTCTTTTTTTCGAATTTCGGGATGTCAGGATTTACGTTTATTTAAATTTGGGACCTCAGGATTTTATTTTTTCAAGTTCGGGATCAGGACCCCTCCTCCGTCATTTCTGGAATAATGTTTTTCACTGGACAAGATCATCAATTTCGCACACCTTTATGATGTCATTCACCAAATAGATAGGATGCCTGTATCCCTGCACTATTCAAAGTCTCCAGCACATTCAGAATGTTCATTCTGTAGGGTACATGTAGTATAGAAATAGTTTATGTTCTGTAAAAATGTACATGTAGGAACAAAATCTTAATTCCCAGTTATAATGACTAAGGGAGGGTGACCATCTTATTGGATTTTAATTTCCCAAATATCTATGTTTTTTCACCCGTTTGCTAAACATGTCTTGCCTACATTTTTGTCACATGGTGATGGAAGGCACATGAGAGATTCAACTAACTACCCTATCCTGGAACTGCTCTATATTGTTGGGCATTCCAGATGTCCAGCTATCCTATTTTCTGTCACACTAAGTGCAACTACAAAAATGTATATGAAATAAGTTCACCAAAAGGGTTAATAAACATGATAAAAACAATTACCACAATGTTTGACTTTATGAATAAAGCCTCCAATGTTTATATTCATTTGGTACAAACTAGTTGAAATAATTATAAATAATCAGGGAAAAGCAGGTACTGTGAAATGTTCCAACTATTAATGTGCTTTGGAGATTTCAAACCAACTTTTTCAGTTGAGAATGAACATGATCAAAATGACGTACTATAATGTTTGACAAGCTATTTGGAAAGAAATATGACAGTTATGATTATAATGGTAAACATTTACTAAAGGCAACTTCCATCATGTTCTAATGAAGTTATGAACTTATTTTTCAAAAAGTTGAAATGATTTGATGTACATGTATGCTCTCAAGTAACGGAAGTAATTTTAAAGATGAAATAAAATGCAACAAACTTTGAATTCAATGCTTTAACCTCTTTTCTAAAGAAAATAAATCGTTTATGTCTTTAACTCTTTGAATTTCTTTACTTACATTTGTATAAATGAAAATGTGATGTTTCATTGATGAAAGGGACTGAAATCAAGTTTGGTGAACAACAGGGCGACTAGATATGGCTTTTGACGGTTGGGCAAAGCGTAATGACATACAGGAAAGCGTCTTCATCGCCCCAGTCACCTGCTAGTGTGAGCTCTTTGTGTACACCCACAAAAATTCCTCTACAACACAATAAAATATTTTATTAATTTTTAATCCCAGCCAGGAGGACTAAAGTTGGCTAAAAATGATGATACATATTCTACTTTCAGGTTGCAATAAGAGGAGGAGCACTGGGGTTTGCCTTCGGAATAGGTTTCCATCTGACATCAAGTGAGACGTTCATGTATTTTGGATATTATTTTATGGCACTGACATTTTTCCATTTCTCAGAATATTTTACAACAGCAGTAGCTAATCCAAAGTCACTTACTCTAGCCTCGTTCTTGTTGGACCATAGCAGGGAATACACTATGGCAGCTGTTGCTAGTTGGGTTGAGTTTATGATTGAACTGTATTTTTTCCCAGGTAAATGATAATTATAATGATTTAAGTTATTAGTCAACAAACAAACAGCTAGTGCTGTGATATTTTGAATATAAAAAAGAAGATACATGTGTTATGTTTGCCAATGAAACAACTCTTCACAATGATACAGAAATTATCAACTGTAGGGCACTGTACATCCGACAACAAAGAGCAAATGCCATGCAGCATAGTCTATGTTTTTCTATGCATAGTTTTATAATTGTTGCAGATAAGCACATACAGTCAAAGCTGTTGTATTTTATATGGAAATAAAATATGATATTAGAGTGCCCTGCGATTGCTGTCAGATAATCAAAAATTTAGATTCTAATGAAACTTACAAGTAGTGTTATTATTACATTAATATGCACAATATTACCATTGATTATTTTAATAATATAATGAACAATTTTACTATTAAATATAAAAAGGGTGTGGTGTGATTGCCAATGAGACAACTCTCCACAAGCAACCAAATGACACAGAAATTAACAGCTATATGTCACTGTATGGCATTCAACAATGAGCAAAGCCCATATACCCCATAGTCAGCTGAAATAAATTCTTACCTTACATGTATAGTTGATAGTTTAGAAAAAACGAGATGATTTTTTTTTTAATTTCAGGTTTGAAGCATATCCATGTAATAAGCATAATAGGTTTAATGTTAGTGGTGTTTGGTGAATTAGTGCGTAAAGGAAGTATGTTCACAGCCAAATCAAACTTTAATCATTACGTACAGTATGTGAGAAGACCTGGGCACGAGTTAGTTACTAATGGTATATACTCATGGTGTAGACATCCTGCCTATGTGGGCTGGTTTTATTGGAGTATAGGAACACAGGTGAGCAATATTAAGAAAATATCTAATACCTCAGTAATCTGATTGTAGGTATTTCAATTTAGGTCTGTTTCATAAAAACATACATGGGACCCAGGGAACACTTTCAAATCTCAACTATGGGTGGGAGTCAAATTTATTTTTTTCAAAGTTGATTTTATTGCATTCAAGTAAAATTTTAATTTGCCACTAACTGTGGTTAACCCATTTTTTGAAATGCCTTTCGTGGGTACCATTCCATGCATACCCTGTATGTTATAATTAAACAGCTTTTTAATAAGGAACTTATTCACAGTTTTGATGATTTTTAAAACACCATTATGTACGTTGCATGCAGTTACAGAAATTGGGCAATGAAGCTTATATCCACATGGGAACATTAAAGGCCAAATGATTGTAGAAATCTGATTGTCAAATGTGAAAACAAATAAAATTTTGAATTAGAATTATCATTTCATGCATGGGCAGTTTTCTGCTTTTTTAATGGGTTCTTGTCTAGATCTCTGTGACACATTCCTAATTTCCATTCTCAATTTTATAAATTATGGACTGATGAAATGCAATTAATGAATGGTTCTCATTACTTCTATGTAAAATAATTGCAAAGTTAATTGTGTTTCATGAATTGTAGAATAGCTTAAAGAAAATAAACATATTAGAATTCTAAATTTATAATAATTATGTATTTTCAGCTGATTTTATGTAACCCTCTGTGTTTGGTGGCTTATACAGTTGTTTCATGGAAATTCTTCAATGAGAGAATTCAAGAAGAAGAGATCTATTTATTGAACTTTTTTGGAGAAGATTATGTAGATTACAAGAAGAATGTAAGAACTGGTTTACCATTTATTACTGGTTACCAAGGGCATTACTCATAGAACATTGCATTGTAGAAGTAGGCTTTACAAAATTATTTGTAATGTGTGTTGGGATGGGTATTTTTATGCTTTATAGTATGACAATCTAAGCAGAAAAAGTAAAGAAACATGAGGTCATATACATGTAACAATCATTTTATTAAAGATCAAAATGCAGTTCTTTATGTGGAGATTTTAATAAAAAGTATACAGTTTTAGTATGATGAAAAACTATGATTGCTGGAAATACTGCTTTACTTAAAAAATGTGATTTTTGGTAATATTGCTTTACTTTAGATGGAGGCTGCTGTTTGTGTTTAGACTTACGACTTTCAGACTAACTTTTCAGTAAACAAGTTTGTTTAAGTCCCACTTTTTATGCCCCACCTACGATAGTAGAGGGGCATTATGTTTTCTGGTCTGTGCGTCTGTTCGTCCGTGTGTCCGTTCATCCGTCCGTTTGTCCGTCCGTCTGTCCCGCTCCAGGTTAAAGTTTTTGGTCAAGGTAGTTTTTAATGAAGTTGAAGTCCAATCGACTTCAAACTTTGTACACATGTTCCCTATGATATGATCTTTCTAATTTTAATGCCAAATTAGAGTTTTAACCCCAATTTCACGGTCCACTGAACATGGAAAATGATAGTGCGAGTGGGGCATTCGTGTACTGAGGACACATTCTTGTTAATACAAATAACTTTGATACACATATCTTTACACCCCTTTCCCCAACCTCTATTGGAATGATTTATGAAATTAGTTTACAATTTTAATGAACGTTGAAGCAAGTCATGAATTCCCGACTATTATAATGAAATAAGCTATTTCTCAATCAAATTAACCAAAAATCAAATGTAAGCCGATAAGACCTGCCCAAAAATATGGTGCTGTATGTTCACTTAGGGACAAACATTTCAAATACATACACAAAACAACTGATTTATGTTTTGTAATGAATGCTTAAAGCATAATTTCAGAAATCTAAACATGCATAATACTTTTTGATTTGTTTTCCATTTTGCATGTTGATTCATTGATTTTTACCCCAAATTGTATCTTTACATTTTCAAAACAACTAATTAGGTCTAACTTCTAAGGTTAAGTTTTCAGAAAATTGTGTTAGTATTACAAAACGTTCATATTTAGTATGATACTAAACCCCTAACGGGAGGGATTGTACCTGATATTCATATGATGAAGACATAATCTTTCAATCAGTTTAATTGAGGTGTGGAGCTGGCATGTCAGTTAACTGCTAGTAGTCTGCTGTTATTTATGTATTATTGTCATTTTATTTATTTTCTTTTGTTACATCTTTTGACATCAGACTCGGACTTCTCTTGAACTGAATTTTAATGTGCGTATTGTTATTCTTTTACTTTTCTACATTGGCTAGAGGTATAGGGGGAGGGTTGAGATCTCATAAACATGTTTAACCCCGCCGCAATTTTGCGCCTGTCCCAAGTCAGGAGCCTCTGGCCTTTGTTAGTCTTGTATGATTTTAAATTTTAGTTTCTTGTGTATAATTTGGAGTTTAGTATGACGTCCATTATAACTGTACTATTATGCATATTTTAGGGGCCAGCTGAAGGACACCTACGGGTGCGGGAATTCTCGCTACATTGAAGACCCATTGGTTGCCTTCGGCTGTTGTTTGCTCTATGGTCGGGTGGTTGTCGCTTTGACATATTCACCATTTCCTTTCTCAATTTTATAGTATGATATTAAACTGTATATCAACTAATGAAAAAAATAATGTTGTACTTTGAAAATTGCTCTGACTATCCTTTCTAAATTGTTTGTCTTAAAAAAATGACAGTTTATAAGTAG
This sequence comes from Mytilus galloprovincialis, assembly GCA_037788925.1. Classification (NCBI taxonomy): domain Eukaryota; kingdom Metazoa; phylum Mollusca; class Bivalvia; order Mytilida; family Mytilidae; genus Mytilus; species Mytilus galloprovincialis. The sequence goes on along the minus strand of CM075342.1, from coordinate 41,922,775 downwards.
TTTTTGAATGGTGCAAATTAAATGTTACACAGTTTTAGAAAAAAGTAAAATCACAAAAATACTGAACTCAGAGGAAAATCAATTCGGAAAGTCCATAATCACATGGCAAAATCAAATAACAAAACGCATCAAAAACGAATGGACAAGAACTGTCATATTCCTGACTTGGTACAGGCATTTTCAAATGTAGAAAATGGTGGATTGAACCTGGTTTTATAGCTAGCTAAACCTCTCACTTGTATGACAGTCGCATCAAATTCCATTATATAGTCACCGATGCGAGAACAAAACAAACAGACATAATAGGTAAAAATGTCAAAAATAGGGGTACAGCAGTCAACATTGTGTTATCATCTTAATCACTATAAAAACAACAAATGTAACGAAGAAGCACAAAAAGGCATACATCAAATTAACATCCTCATTTTGATTATATTATACGATTATATTTGTCTAGGAAATATATGTGTCCTTTTATACAAGGGTTCATTTTATGTGTGAAAAGATTTCATGGCCATTTAAAAAAATCTTTTATGGATGATAACTCATAAATCTTGAACAAATTTGTTGTGTAAATTATGTCGAATCTTAAGATAATTTGTAAATAGAACAATTTTCATAGTGAAAATGATGGCATATATTACTATAGTTTATATTAAATGTCTTCTATACAGTCGTATGAAATTGTGTTTAATAATGACTGTTCTGTCTCGCCATTTGTTGTATAATGTGTGTATTAATATTTTATTGCTGTTGTCCTCTTGTACACCAATATACATGTATGTTGAAGGCTAAAATCTGCAAGGACAACAAAAGATAATATTTTTTGTGGATTAAGGACATTTTTACTTTAATTTCATATGTACCTTTAAAGGGGCACTAGCTACGAGATACATAAAATTTAATATATTATTTTTTTTGCTCAATCATTTATAAAATGCAAATAGTGAAATAATAATTTGCTTTTAGCAGCCAGTATGGTTCAAAATAAGCTAAAAAAAAAACCCATTGATAATGAATTATTCACTTGCAAGTGAATAATTCAACCTCATTGAATCTGTATTCATGTGAACTTCAATTTAACCCCTTAGCTTGAGATGGATAACACGTGAATTGTATGTGTAAAGTTATTTAAAGGAAAAGAATGTCAACATTGAATGGTCAACAAAGGTAAATCATTTGATCGACTGATTCGATCCACCAAAAACATTCTTATACAGGTAAAAACGATGATAAACATTTATTTTTCATCTATAATATGAAATTAAATAGACCTAGAAAAACCTAACAGCACAACTTTGCTTAAACTATTTATATCTATATTTATGTTTACATCACTTATATGGTCATCAGACGACTTTAGAGGTCAACTTAAAAGTTAATTATTCTAGACTAAAATACAAACAAAATGAAGCTACGTATTTTCAAGCTCCTGCCCTGTTAATTGTTTATTTTAGACTTTGAATAGTTTGGATAAATGTTTTACATTGTTATAAATCAAATATTAAAATTTGATTAAAAATTGGTAAACATGAATTTTTAATAATATTCATTATACCTACCAGTGAAAATTGACATTTATTAAATTAGAATATAATTCGTGTTAACTAGTTCTCATCGCAAACATCTAGGTGATCTAGAAATAAAAACATCCCTAGGATGTCCGATCACCTTACCTGTGTAATACACCCCACTACAGGTAAATATACAGGTATTCTCATCAGTTTTAATTTTTGCGAGCTAGCGAACAGATGTTCTCGTCGCTGCAAAGTTTTCAACAAAATTAGAAATTTAGTTTTTTTCTATTGAAGACTTCTTTAGATAACAAAGTTTTAATAATATATCGTTTAAATTGAAAATTTAAATATATTTTTGAGCATGGAATCCGATCTCGAGGTGCACGAGAATTCGGAGGAGGTAAACAAAGATACGCCATCTTTTTTACCGGCAAGTAAAGATATGTCCAGAACCAAAACCACTGGTAAGGCTAAGAAAAAGCCGTCAAAGTCAACTGCATTGCAGCAGGAATATGACAAGAAAATCCAAGGTTTGCAAGACAATTTTGATAGTAAATTTGATACATTATTTAGCATGATGCAGTCGTTAGCCAATGTTAGAGGGGCAAATAACGAGAGTATAGTTCAGAATAGGGATACGCAAGGTATGCCCAGATCTGAAACTAATCCAGATTCAAGGGGTCAGAATAGAGAAACACAAGGTTTGCTCAGATCTGACACCCTTAGACCCATTATCCCACTAGTTTCAAATCTAGACGAGGATTTGGGTTCTCCTAGAATTTCTAGAAATATAGATTTCGACGCAAGGTCGGAAATTTCTATTCATGTAAATCCGATAGAAAGGGATATACTTGGTGATATTCGCTCTGACAATGAGTCAGATAATGAGAGCGAAATTAGATTTGAGCAGTCAACAGGTAGTGTTGCTAGAAAAGGTGAAAGGTTTATGAAACATGTACAATTAAAAACTGTTTCAAATGATGTAAACAAAGATGTTGAGTTAAGCTCAGACAATATAACTAGACATAATGTTTTGTCAGAATTGTTTAGTGAGGATATTGCCTCAAACAATGATAAAGGTAGTGTTGGGTTGATTATGGATCAGGCACAAGTCACTATTTTGGAAAACTCCTGGCGGTGTCAGCACCCAGAGAAACTTTCCGCTTATAGAGAGGAATACAGGAGTTGTTTTCCTGTGCATGATAGTGCTGTAGAGTTCTTGCAAGTTCCTAGTCTGGACGACTTGCTAGAGCCAATGATGAGAAAGAATCATGGGCCAAAGGCAGTAAAGTCATGGGATACTGGCCATAGGCAATTATATACACAGCCTTTAAAACAAATTGAAAAACTTTCATATCAAGGGCAAATGGCGTCTCGAATGAATGTGATTTCAGGCATGTATATGCAACAGACAATGGGTACTCTGCTTGGGAAGCTTGAAAATTCTCCGTCTTTAGAGCATGAGGAGAAAGAATCATGTTGTCAAATTGTGAAAGATTTGTTCTCAATGTCAACTAAGTCTTTGGACCAGTCGGGTAGGACTGGTGCATTCTTTCATTTAGTCAGACGTAAGGCTGCATCACATGAATCAGGTCTTGTGAATTTGTCTGATATAAAAGACAAAACTCAATATTTGCCTCTATCAGGAGAAGGTGTTTTTGGGAATGGTCTTAAGACATGCCTTGAAAAGCGCAAGGAACAAAAAGATCAATTGAATGATTTATTACCTGAACTAGGTCAGGGTAGGAAGAGAAGGGCAGATTTTGACAGAGATTGGCAAAATAAAACTCCCAAGTTCAATGTTGAGCATAATATTGTAAATGCCAATAAGACTAGAGGCTCAAATAACAATAGGTTCAATGTGCCTAAGACATCAAATAGTGGGAGACAGCCACAAAGAGACAATCAAGGCTATAAGGGTCCTGCAAAAGAGTCAAATAAGGACAAGACCAACAAGGCTGGTCAGAGTAGCTGGGGGTCTTTTCGGATCCCCAGAAAGAACAACAGTTGACTCAAAGGTAGGCTCATGTTTAATGATGTGTACAGAGATTCCGGTAGGGGGGCGTCTAAAATATTTTCTTCAAAATTGGAAAATGATAACAACAGATCAGTGGGTACTTTCTATAATAGAGGAAGGTTACAAACTGGAATTTCTTCAAAGACCTGCATGGACAGGCATCAAGAAAACAATACTATCTCACAAAAACGCAGATATATTTTTGGCAGAAATAAATTCTTTATTAGAAAAAGATGCTATAGAAAAAGTATTTTTTCCGGAATCTCTCACAGGTTTTTACAGTACACTATTTCTGGTGCCAAAGAAAAACGGGAAAATGAGACCTGTGACAAATTTAAAACCATTAAATGCACATCTAAAGAAAGTCCATTTCAAGATGGACACAATGAGCAAAGTCATAAATCTAGTGAAACCAAAAGATTGGGCAATTTCAATAGATCTGAGCGATGCATATTTCCATGTACCAATTTTTCAGAAACATCGTCCGTACATGAGGTTTTGCATAGCAAATCAATGTTATCAATGGAAAGCAATGTGCTTTGGCCCAACATGTGCTCCTCGAATTTTTACAAAACTGGTGTCAGTAGTAGCTGCATATCTGAGAACTCAAAATATCAGAATGTCAGTATATTTAGACGATGGGTTGATAGTCAATCAAAACCAACAGCAATTAGTTCAGGATCGTCTGAAATGTCTCAATCTGTTGGTTTCACTAGGCTTTATGATAAACATAGACAAATCGAGCCTAGTTCCAAGTCAAGTGATAACTTACTTAGGGGGAGTTTTTCATTTAGACAAGGGCCTAGTTTATCCAACAATGGAAAGGATAGAAAAATTACAGATTTTACTAGAAAAAATGATTTCAGGTCAGAATTTGGCTCTAGATTTTTTGAAAATTTTGGGGATGATGGCATCATGCATCGAATTGATTCCCAATGCTCGTCTGTTTATGAGACCCATCCAACTTCATTTGTTAAGTTTTTGGAGACCAGTCAGCAAAAATATGTTGGCACATGTTCCATTGACACAACATCTGAAATCCCATCTTTTATGGTGGAAAAATTCAGCCAACACTCTGAAAGGCCGATATTTGCAATTGCCGAAAATCAATGTGACCATAACGACAGATGCTTCAATAAAAGGTTATGGGGGTCATGTGGGAAAACAGATTTTTCAGGGAGTTTGGAACTCAGAACAGAAACTTTGGCACATAAATTGTTTGGAAATGAAAGCTGTAACTTTGACAGTTCAGCATTTTCTGAAAATTTTGAAGGGAAAATGTGTTCTGATAAGGAGCGACAACACAAGCGTAGTGCAATACATAAATCGTCAAGGGGGGACGAAGTCACCAAATTTATGTTACTTGACTTGGGAGCTATGGCAGATAGCAATTCAAAACAACATAGTATTGAAAGCAGCCCATATAATGGGCAAGAAGAATGTTTTGGCAGATCATTTGAGTCGGGAAAAGGTTTGTCCCACAGAATGGTCTCTGAACAAGTCAATAGTGCAGCAGATTTTTCAGATATGGGGAACTCCTTTGATAGATTTGTTTGCGTCATGGGAAAATCGCCAGACAGAAATCTTTTGCACTTGGATTCCTCATCCCAATGCTTTGGCCTTTGATGCTCTGACAATTCCTTGGGAGAACATGTACGCGTATGTGTTTCCCCCAATTTGTCTGATTCCAAGGATATTGCAATATATGAGGCTGTTCCACTGTCAGATTATCTTGATTGCACCCCAGTGGCCAAGGAGACACTGGTACACAGAGATTTTACAGTTACTGATAGCATGCCCAATAAGACTACCAGTAATGGACAATTTGTTGTCTCAGTCCAAAATGAAAATGTTTCATCCAAATCCAGAAATATTAAATCTGACAGCATGGCTTCTTTCGACAGACGTTTTAAAACAGAGGGATTTTCTGAATCAGCAAGAACATTGCTCTCAGCTTCATGGCGCGATGGTACAAAAAAGGACTATTCCTCAAAATTCGAAAAGTTTAATAGCTGGTGTGGTGAGAGACAAATTGATCCATATTCAGCAAATTTAAATCAGATTGCCGATTTTTTGGCTTATTTATTTCATTCTGGTTTGCAATATAGGACAATAGCAGGTTATCGATCTATGTTATCTGCAGTGTTACCTCCAGTGCAAAATTTTCCTGTCGGCCAACATCCTAACATAGTTAGAATTATCAAAGGTGTTTTTAATTCTAGACCTCCTAAGGTTAAAATTCTGCCTGAATGGAACTTAGAATTATTGTTACTGGCTCTTGAGAAGAAACCTTTTTAGCCTATGCAAGAAGTTGATTTAAAGCATGTAACTTTAAAAACAGTGTTTTTAGTTGCCATAACTACATTCAGAAGATGTAGTGATTTGCAAAGTCTCCGTATTGATGACAAGTCAATGAGAGTTCAAAGTAAGGGTATTACTTTTGTAAGACATGGCTTAGCCAAGCAAGATAGACAAAAACATTTTGGAGAAAAATTATTTGTTCCCAGTTTTCCAGAGAAAACTTTAATAGATCCAAAAAGAGCTCTTTCAGTTTATTTGGATAAAACTAAGAATTTTCGAGGAAAGTTGAGTGAATCAGAAAGAATTAAGCTTTTTCTGGGAATAAATGAACCGCACAAACCGGTATCAACAGCAACTATTTCAAGTTGGATTGTACAGGCTATTAGAATAGCATATAATGATGACAATATGAAAGTAAATGCACATTCCACACGTGCTATAGCTCCAAGTTGGGCTTTGTACAAGGGAGCTTCTTTGAAATCAATTCTAGATTCTGCCGACTGGGCAGTTGAATCAACATTCGCAAAGTTTTATTTGCGAGATTTTGATGCCACTAAAGTTTTAGAATAGGATATAAGCATACAAATTCATTTATTTGTATGATATTTTATTTGTATTTGCAGTATAACATGTAGCTGTATATAGATGTAAATAGTGGGTTTTTTGTTATGGTGGTAGTATTTTATCCTGTTGGAAAGATATTTGTTTGTGGATTTTTTCTTGAAAAAAAAGGAAATTCATCCACCACCGTTGAATGAATTCAACACTGCTTTGGAATCAGTGAGTATTCTAATTTAATAAATGTCAATTTTCACTGGTAGGTATAATGAATATTATTAAAAATGGAACAATTTGTTCCCAAGTTGAGATTTTTAATAATAGAGTTATACCTACCAGTGAAGGGGCCACCACCATCCCCTAGATGAATTTCGAGATACATGTAAGTGTAGATTGAAGGAACATGACAAAAATCAAAACTGATGAGAATACCTGTATATTTACCTGTAGTGGGGTGTATTACACAGGTAAGGTGATCGGACATCCTAGGGATGTTTTTATTTCTAGATCACCTAGATGGTTGCGATGAGAACTAGTTAACACGAATTATATTCTAATTTAATAAATGTCAATTTTCACTGGTAGGTATAACTCTATTATTAAAAATCTCAACTTGGGAACAAATTGTTCCATTTGACAGCTAGTGCCCCTTTAACCTAGCATCATAGGTTAGCACAATGCATTCCAAACTGCTTTAATGTACCACATTACAACTCACTTTTAAACAATTCACAGTTTATTAATTGATCAACGTGTGGTTCGTTTGATCTCAGTTATTCATTGGTCAAAAGTTGATTATGACATAAAGTTTTCCTGCTTTCCTCTGAATTTCCTATTGTGGCATCATGAAAAATGCTTTAATGTACCACATTACCTCAACATTACAACTTAATTTATTACAGCATTTTAAACAATGCACAGTTAAATTCATATCAGGTTGTAAAAAAAGTATTTAATATTTATATCACTTGTATTTTAACAATCTATCTTGTTTCAAATTTCTTTTTTAATGACTTGTAAATTGACTTACAAATATTTGTAAACATAAACATATTTGTGAACACTGACATGATATATTGTAAAACAATTGCCAAAATATGCTATTTTTAGGAATTTTGATATTGTGTTGTATTATTGTGAAAATACTTACACTTGTTAAAATTGTAAAAGATATATCAGCGACAGATTTTCCTGTTTAAATCTAAGAAAAACTATTGGTCTAGTGTTGGTTTTTTTGTTTTTTTTTTCAATTCGTAGTTTCAGTGTCTTTGTCATGTTGTATAACATCATTTTAACGAATTTATATATTTTTTTTAATTCAGGATTAAATTATTTAAGGAATGACTGCTGTCCAACAAATAAAATAAAAAATGTGGTGCATACTGAACTGCATGTGTAGCAGGTAATTTATAAGTGTTCACCAGAAAAAAATATTAGTCATCCCTTATTATTCAATATATACTTAAATCCATTTTTTAAGGAGTTAAATCATGAAAAAAGGTTGATGATGTTATGGTCACATGACAAAATTATGAATATGAGCTGATAGACAAATAACTTTCAGCTACTCAGAAGACTTGTTACATCCAAAATTATTGTACATAATTCTACTCATACTGCCATATCAGCCCTTTTAAAATTAAAATAAAGGAGAGATGTGTTTGATAACACTAATCTAGATAACAAGTGTACTTGCTGACGAAAGCTACATTTGTAAGAAAGTAATTATATTTCTTTTTGTTGTAATTATTATCATACATGATAGTCTCGAAGAACATCTGTTTATAAAAGAAAGTGTACATATTTGATTGCTCATTCTGTTTAGTGTTATGTTTGGGGTATTAAATGATTAAAAAAATTGAAGATTTTCTTTGTTTATTATCCAGAGTATTTTCTTATAGTTCCATGATTAGTTTGATACCATCCTATGCAGTCAAATAATATCAGACTATATATTATACACTCAACTTAGACCTCACGAGTTGGACGTAATTTCAATTGTTAAGGAATTATGGTTACTAGAGCTTTTACCATATATTGCAGTATTGGAATAAGAAGTCAATTATCTCCCTTTTTACATGTTTGACCAGGATTGTATATGGTAGAGTTCTTACTCTGTAACTTTTCATCACCATCTGTTTTGGAGGAGACAGTATAAACATGTACCCACACTACTACATGGTATTACAAGTAAATTTAATTATCGCTATTTTGTACATTTTTCCTTTGATCTTTTTAATTTTCATATCATGATACTCGCTTGAGATGGAAAATTATCGCTAGAAACTAAGCATGCACGTGGCGTTGCTAACGAAATTGACATAAAATTGACAACGTCGTCATAGGTAAAATAGCGATAAAAATATTATCATTGTTCATCTCAACTCGATTGCCTTTCTCGCTTTCGCCGTCCCGGCTCAAGCGAGAAATCAATCTCGTTGAGATGATCACCGATAATCTATAATTATCTCCACTTTAACGTGTTGGACAGAGTAAGATTGACAGACAGACAGGATGTTTCCTACAAATACTAGCCCAAAACTTTGTATGCAAGGGGTGTAAAACTGTTGACATCTTTTACAGATTTTATCATGCATTGCCTGACAACATACCTACTGTGGATTCATTTATTTTAGTAGGTACTTATTTTCGTGGATAAAGGAAAACTGGCATGTTCATAGATATTTAAATTCATGGTTTTGCTCAAGTCTGCATACAAGCCTCAAGACAATTTGTCATTGTCGAACATTTAATTTTGTGCTTCAACTGTTAATTGAAAATTGGTATCAAACAAATAATTATGAATCCACAGTATGTTTTTAAAATACTACAAATTAGGTACTGTAAAAGCAAAAATTTTGTGGTGGATTTAATTTTGTTTATTTCGTGGAAAGAATATATCCACGAAATTAAAACCCCCACGAAAATTAAACCTACATATAGCATCATTACCATTTAATAAAAATTATGAAATTAAATGCCCATGAATTCTAATTTAAGAGAAAAAACCATGAAATTTTAACAACACAAAAAATTAATGTTTCTACAGTTATTAGAACAAAATTAAAACATGTGCATTTTCATACAAAGATACATCACAAATTTTTCATAACAGAAACACATTAGGGAACAACAGTGTATAGATGCTTGAATGTTATCTTTTTTTCTGCTTTCTGAACTATATCTTTATCTTTTCACTATAAACAGAAGCAATCAGTGATTGAACAATTTCCTAAATCATCATAAAGTATTCGGAAATTTATAATAAACCCTAACACTGTCCGATTATGAAGCTTAGAAAGACAACTAGACAATTGGGAAATTCCATAGTTTTTTACTTGAGGCCATGTAAAAACATACCAGATAGTTGGAGAATACCATAATGATTGTAGCCTTGATAAGACCAGGAAAAGACACCACATAGTGAATGATTGTGATTGAATAGAACGTAAAAGAGGTGTGAAAGATACAAGAGGGACAGTCAAACTCATAGATTGAAAATAAACTGACAGCGCCATGGCTAAAAAATTAAAAGACAAACAGACAAATAATAGTACAGAAGACACAACATAGAAAACTAGAGCAATCAGTGATCGAAAACTGAGTGTTATCTTTTTACTGCTTTCAGAACTATATCTCTATCTAATTAAGGCTACAATCACTATGGTATTCTCCAACATTTTCTAAGCAACATGAACCCCACCCAAAACTGAGGGTGATCTTAGGTGCTCCAGAAGGGTAAGCAGATCCTGCGCCACATGTGGCACCCGTTGTGTTACTTATGTAATAACAAATCCAATAAATAGTCTAATTTGGTAGGTCACATTCTTGAACTAGAGGCTCTAAAGAGCCTGTATCTCTATCTATAATGAATTTGGCCCAGTAGTTACAGAGGAAAATATTTTGTAAAAATTTACAAAATTGTCAAAAATTGACTGTAAAAGGGCAAAAACTCCTTAAAAGGCAATAAACCATTTTGGTCATGTTGACTTATCTATAGATCTTACTTTGCTGTACATTATTGCTGTTTACAGTTATCTCTATTCTACAATAATATTCAAGATAATAACCAAAAGCTGCAAAATTTTCTTAAAATTACCAAATAAGGGGCAGCAACCCAAAAACGGTTGCCTGATTGGCATTGAAAATTTCAAGGCAGATAGATCTTAACCTAATGAACAATTTTATCCTCATCTGATTTGCTCTAAATGCTTTGGATTCAGAGATTTGAGCCAAAAACTGCATTTTACCCTATGTACTATTTTTAGCAATGTCCGCCATCTTGGTTTGCTGGCCGGGTCATCGGAAACATTTTTTAAACTAAATACCCCAAGGATAAACAATTAAACAACTTGTCAGATTTGCTCTAAATGCTTTGGTTGTAGAGATATAAGCCAAAATCTACATTTTACCCATATGTTCTATTTTTAGCCATGGCGGCCATCTTGGTTGGTTGGCAAGGTCATCAAACACATTTTTTTAAACTAAATACCCCAATGATGATTGTGGCCAAGTTTGGTTAATTTGGCCCAATAGTTTCAGAGGACAAGATTTTGTAAAAGTTAACAATGACGGACGACGGAAGCCAAGTGATGAGAAAAGCTCACTTGATCCTTCCAGCCAGGTGAGATACAAAGGAAGGGTATTGTAGTTACGACATAAGGAACATATCGTATATCATCTGTGAACGGTATGCCATAACGGTCAACCAAATCGGATGGTGTCTGTAAAATTTACGAAGGGATGATTTCAACTTCACCGTTTGGAACTCTTGGTTTAATAGTTTCTTGTGAACTGATATTTCTAATACCTACAGAGTATTTTTTAAATCATAAAACCTTTTGATTTGGTTATTGGAATTTATTTGATATAATGAAAATAACAATATGGAGGTCCAGCCTTCCAAGGGTCATATAAAATGTGAAAACATTAATAATCTAAGTATAAAAAAATATATATATTATAAATTGGTAGCTGATATATGGAATAAAAACTGCATTTATCAAGTATTTCTTTGTTTAAAGAAAAACTGAAAGACAACAATTGGATAAACTTTCATAGCTTAACACAAGATCTGTGCCCATATTGAGTTTTTAAAAAGAAATTTCTGTCCTCATTAATTAATATAGTAAAATTTCAGCAGTGAAGATCTTTATTAAGAAATTTCAAATACTAAAATAAAAAACGATCCTCATTATTTATTCAGAATAAATACATGTACATGTATATCTTATTCGAAAAATTCCTTTAAAATCAAATGTAGATAGAACGCTTTAAAAGTGTTGTCAATCTATCTTCACTGACTTTAAAAAAACTTAGAGTGGGGTGCTCATTTTCGCCACATTTTTCCATGTTTTCTTTAGTTTATGTTCAGGTCTTTATGTTTTTGAAGTATACTGATATTTCTATATGAAGATAACTTCGAATGCAAAATATTCTTAGCTTGAAAACGTGTTTGTTTTGAGAAAAATCATCTGAAAAGTTGGATTAAAGGGTGTTTGAAATTTCCTGATTATTTGTCAACGGGGGACACATATTCGCCGTTTTTACACATCTATTTAAAACCACTGAAATAACTGCAGCTTTAAACAATATTTATCAAATAAATTTCATTATAGATGAATAGCAGACATTTGAAAGGCGTAAAAAACTGAAATTTAGGGAAATCAGTCAAAGAATTACTAAGAAATACTTCTTTGAAATCTTTTTTTTCATTCAGGAAATTGGCTGAAAATCGTAGTCCGTTTTTCGATCCCGGCTTTGCGGTAAGTGCCGAAATTTGGTCTCATTTTCAAAAATAATCATATTTGTTATAAAAATATCATTTATCGACATATTTCTGCCATTTCAGCCATCCTTTGAAGTTTTTACACCTCAAAATCATAAAGCGGCGAAATTGTGTCCACGGCGAATATGAGCGCCCCACTCTACAAGTATCAACCTGAAATTAACTGGATGGAAAATTGTTCATTGACGAGTCATTTCTGTTTCTTAGTGATAAGTAAAATAAAAGAGGTAAACTTAGTTTAAGATAACTCCTAAAAGAGTTATCTCCCTTATTCCAAGTCTACTCTTTTAGAATATATAACATATTCCATTTATGGTAAAAGATATCTTCAAAATTTTCTTGAAAAATGATGACTGAATATTCTAATCAATGGTAAACAGTAGTTAAAGCCAGTCTTTTCAAACAAATTCTATAATACATGTACAGTTATGTTATTAAAGAAATATTTTTATATCTTGGATATCACAGCATGGGAGAAAACAGGTATTGAAATTTTCCATTCAAACTGAATTATAAAATTATTTTCAACAGTAAAATATTATTTTTATATGTTTAGTTAATTAGCAAGGAATATGAAATTATGTTTCACCTGACAATATAAAGGCTGATCAACAGCTTCTGTCTATTTAGGTAATTGTATTACAAAAGTAACTTCTTTTCTTTTGTTTATCATTAAATAATATTGCACTTAATAAAAGGAAGATATAGAATTATGTACATTATTTCTTCACCTATTTGATGTTCTTAATAAAATTTTAACAATGATACATACTTAGGAAAAACAACTAAGACAAGTATAACTCAATAGATTTGAAAATGGACGGAATAAGATATACAATAAATTTAGATAAAACACAAATATTCAAATGCTCATTATAGGCATATAAAATATACAATTTCCAGATTTATTTTTATCAAAACTAATATGTTAGTATCTACTTAAAAAAATAATTTAAAAAAAACAATATTATCCATAAAGCCATTACTATTGAATTTGATAGAAAAGTATATTAATTGTCTATAAATGAAAAAAATAACTACTACAATTAATAATTTGATATCATTTTCATTTACTCCAAATTTAAAAATAAAGGATAGATAATTAGCCAAAAAATAAAGTATCATGTACAATGACCATTACAAAAAATCATAAAAGTTATGTAAACAGAGATTTAGAATATAATATAAATTTACTACATATAACAAAACAAATGTCCAGGACAAAATATTTGATTGCAAAAGAAGATAGAATAATCCCAATCTATTGCTAAAATATATTAGTATAAATGTTCAGTCTTCAGTCTGATGAACTGCCAGATGGTTTAACATCAGATCCCAGTGAGGTTTTAGAACCAAACTGTTCCTTGGATCCCATCTTGTTCAGCTTCTCCAGGGTACTGAGTGTTGGTAGCGTAGACAGGTTGTCATCATCACAATTCATTGCTTGTAAGCCTAACATGAACATGTAAAATAAGAACTGTGTTAGGTTTAGTGTGAAACTAACAATAAATAGTATTCTATATAATGTTTTTTTTTTTATTATTTAGTGATATTTCAGTTTTTTAAATTTTAGTGTTCAGTTTGTTTTCAAACATAAACCAGAGCTGTCCACATTGTGAGACAAATAACCCCTGTACATGTTAGTTGCTGCTGTGAAATAATGTATCGAGCAAATGACATTTTGAGGTAATTTGCTTTCAGCATAAGGGTTCAAGGGTCAAGGTCAGAGTGACATGATTTTGGTATTTGACACATCCTAAACCCATAATGCGTTTCAAACTGAGCTATGGAACAAAAGTAATGTGCAGGACACAAATCAGACAATGTTTTACCATCAAAAGGATAGAAGATCAATGTCAGTTTTACCAGCTTTTGGTATATAACACAAACCCAAGTTCAAGATGCAACTGCAAACCAAGTTTGGTAAATTGAGTTTTCCAGAACAAAAGTTATGAACCATGAATTGGACAAGGATTTACATTACTAGGGGTCAAAGTCATGGTCAGAGTGACCTTTCTGTGGTATATGACACTTTCATGCATCTGTATACCAAAGTTTATCAACCAAAGTTTAATGGTTCAAAATTTACACACTTGACACAATGCATGACTGACTGACAGTCAGACAAATACACAGACAGACATAATGTATTCACCCAAAAACTTTGTAAATTAATGTTTTGACGCCATTGTGAAATCATTATGCTTAGTTTTGGGCTGGTTTTTTTTCAGTACACATGTTGGGTGCTTTTAGAAAATTCCAATACGTGTACATTATCGAGTTTTCATTATGTTTGATTTTGTCTATGTATATGCCATGACCAAAATTGTTTTTTGTTTGTTTTGCAAATATAGAATATATATATTAAGACAGAATAGTCTTGAAAAGCCTCGGAAATCTTTTGTAATAAAAAAAAAATCAGAACATTAAAGATTCATAATTTTTTTCCCTTTAAGAACACATACATGCATATAAAACACTCTGTGAGTTAAGTTACTTTCTTATTATCTTATTTAAAAATATGGTTGAGGGTTACAATTTTTACAGAAATTTAAATTGAAAACAAAGCCAGTTACCAATGTATATTTTAGTAATTTTCAACAAAATTTCATGTGTTGGTATGTTGACATATAGTTGCTCACTTATATGCTGTTTGGTCTTTGGTGGAGAGTTATCTAAATAGCAATTGTATCACATGTTGTTAGATTTATATTAATTAACCCACCTTGATCAGCCATATCCCAAGCTTCTCTGTCAGCTGCATTATCCCTGATGTACCCCAGTACTTTATCCAATCGAATCTGTTTAGCCTTTGACCTGTATTGATAAATGTTATATATTTAAAAGTAGGGATGTCAAAAGATCTGAAATTTAATACTCGGATACTCGGTCATAATACTCGAGTACTCGCAAGTACTCGGATGAATCTTAAACGTCTATTGAAAAGTTTAAGTTAGATTTTAGGTGGGATGCAGTGCTTTTGTTATTACCTTTCATAAACACATTGACGAAATACAAACGTACTACAAACATAGCTTGCTCCTCTGTTTTTTGTGTCAATGAAACAATAAATAAACGACTGCCGTTTTTACAAATAACCTATCATAATAGCAATTATTGTTTGTTTACGTGTTTATGAACCAAATTTCAATAAAATCAAAATTTGCATTTTAAGTCCGACAAAGTAGACAATATATTTAGCATCTGTTCCTGAGGAGTTGGTATTTTTTATAACACGACTTGTCTATTTAAAATTTGTCAACAACAATTATGATATTGGACTTCCAATTACTTGTGCTTTTTCATGTTGCTCAGTATTACTTTTTCTGTGTTTTTTTTTTTTTGCACTATTGTTTGTCTGATTTTCTTTTTTTTCTTTAGCCATGACGTTGTTAGTTTATTTTCAACTTTTGTGGTTGAATGTCGCTCTCATACTTTCGCATATCTCTAAATTGTAAATTAAACAATTATAGTTACGCTTTAAAAAAAGAGTAATTAAATTAATTTAAATATACATCTCATACCAATCAGAAGTCTTGATTAACAAACAAAGGTAAGTTTTTACGGCTTGTGATGAGTTAATTATTAATCCATGAAAGTGTTAATCCGTGTACAAACACCGTTAAAAATGTCTCAATCAGTTGTGTAGGGTTCCCCGCAGGTTACTTTGATTTTGTGTTCGTTTAAAGATATCATCTGGTCAACAATTTCAGACGAAAGACTGTTAAACTCTCTATTTTTTTATTATAAGGATTGCACATGAAAATATTTCCTCGAAAGGAAAGGACTTTGCTAGTACTACTATAACAGATAGTATCATCAGGATAAACATAGTTATTTTATTAATTTATTTTATTGAGTATTACGAAGAAGAAATTTCAACAGAACTAAAATTGAGTGGAAATGTGAAGAGAACTATCTCAAGATGTATAAAAAGCAAACGAGTATCCGAGTACTAAAACTGTACTCGAGTACTCGGTCTTCCGAGCGAGTACCCGAGTACTCGAGTACTCGTTGCCATCCCTATTTAAAAGACATCATATAGAATTATCTTAAAATTTATAATAAGAGATTTAGGATAACCAAATCTTATCAAGCAGTTGTTCGAAACTCCTATTGGTTAATATATCCACAACTCCTCAATGCGTCAGACAGCACAAATTAGAAAGAACAAGATTTGCAATATTTTATATCAAAGAGTAATTTTTTCGATAAATAAGCAACCATTATCAACAAAGCCACATATCCTTTTTACATGTTATTAGTAGGATACCAATTTTCATTGGTTTTGTGGGTACAGGTTAACAATTTAAATTTTCAACAAAGTAAAAAAAATCAATAGGCTTTGTATGCACAAATTGTCAAAACCACAAAATCAACGAAAAGAGCTAAAGTGGCTGCAAACAAGTTTTAAATGTTCACTGCAAAAAAACAGGTTGTTTACAAAACATGTATGTTTAATTTAATTTTTAAAATTATTTAAACATTCAACCTGTTTTAATAGAAGCTAATTAACTTATTTTTACAATCAAATACAAAAAACATGATACTTTTTCACCAATTATATTAATTAAATAAAAAGGGATTTCCCTCCATGGCTATTTGTAGTCGGGGAATACGCATGCCGAATACAGTGCACTGAATATAGTTTGTAAGTTTTAGAGAAAAAAATAAAAGAAGAACTAACTTGATTCCTTTATGCTCTGTTGTACAGAATATAACTTTAGCCACAACTTTCTGTAATACAGCATTCTGTGTCCTGGCAAAGATTGTCAGAGATTCCTTCAAGCTTGGATTCTCTACTAACTGCTTGCAAGTCTGAAAATATACAAAATAATATATAAGCCTTTGTATGCAGAGTTTGGTTATTTCAATATTGATATTAAAGACGTAATAAAAAATAAATAACTGTTTACATTTGGTTCACTACTTACTATTGTAAATTTAGTGTCTCGTAAGTCTATGTAGGCTGGGTATTGATCTTTGTTTTAACTGTTTTGTGTATTGAATTGGTACATTTATTTGTAAGATCAATATCTGACACTTTAATAAAATAATCATTATCTTATCTTACAAAGTGTCAAGTTGAAAATATGAAAGAGTAAAATTTCAATGAATTTTTGTTAAATATAAAAAAAGAAGAGGTGGTATGATTGCCAATGAGACAACTATCCACAAAAGACCAAAATGATATAGACATTAACAACTATAGGTCACTGTACGGCCTTCAACAATGAGCAAAGCCCATACCGCATAGTCAGCTATAATAGGCCCCGATAAGACAATGTAAAACAATTCAAAAGAGAAAACTAACGGCCTTATTTGTGTAAAAAAATGAACGAAAAACAAATATGTAACACATAAACAAACGACAACCACTGAATTACAGGCTCCTGGCTTGGGACAGGCACATACATAAAGAATGTTTCTATTTCAGTTAACACAATAATTTGTCAAAGACTTTCTTCCTTTTCTATAATAGAATTGTTGTGACTTTTGCAGGATGTTATCAGATGTGGTTCCTTTTTCCAAGATGTTGCAGATATCCCAAATTCCAAATATATAAGATCATATACATGAAATGTAAAATAATGAAAATTTCAGACCCCAAAAAAAGGGAAATACAAGGTATAAATTTGCGCAGAATTTGAGAAAGTATATTAGAGATTAATACATAGTCTTACATCCTTATTTTCAGCATAATATAACAGAATCTTTCCAGCAATCAGATAAAGTTTCTCGTCCATTGTCTTCAGTGGTAATTCAAGCAGTATATCCAAAAGCTCTTCCTGTTAAATAAAATAACAATTAATCACAAAAAAATATACATTCATGCCAAATTTTCAAGTTATTTGGTTTAAACAAACATTTATATGTTTTGGAGTTTAATATGACGTCCATTTTCACTGAAGTAGGAATTATTATTATTATTATTTAGGGGTCAGCTGAGGACCACCACCGAGTGCCAGATTTTCTCACTGTGTTGATCCACTGTTATCTGCTTGTTGGTCAGGGTGTTGTCCCCTTGACATATTCTCCATTTTCATTCTCAATTTTATTATTTATTTAAATATGCAAAAGGGATGAGACACAAATTAATCAAGCTTATATAATTCTCTCCAATGAACAATTTATAACAATATAAGATTTACGAAGCATGCATGCATACGATGCATTCTTTTTATATATTTGATTTTTAAAAAGATGATGTGTGACTATGAGAGTAAATAACTGTAGGTTGTCTGAAATGATACACTTTTTTTCAAATCAACTTTTATTTATTCAATAAATGAATTTTTACAAATGTTTCTCAGAAGTGAAAAAAAATATAGATAAAATAACAAAGTTTTGTGGCATTAGTATGACAAACCTGAGCACAAATCATATCTGAACTCTCTATTGCAAGTAATTCCAGTGTCTGTAGGGCATATCTCTGTGTTTCTGGATCATTACTACGACACAAATGTGTCATGGCTTGAGCTGAAAAAACAATTTCACATCCATATTATTCCAAAGAAATTAACTATGAAAATAATAAAATAGGTTAGAATTATTTCCCTTGAATCTTATATTATTCTCTCTGTAATCACATTGATTCTGAAACTCTTATTTTATTACAATTTCCCAAACTTATCCAATATGAAATGAAAAGTTTCAATCAACAGCTGATAAGCCATTTGACTGGAGAAAAAAATAATCTTACACAAATCACTATTTAACAAATGTATAAAGATTTTTTCAATCTATTCCATATTCTTAATTTCCTGATTTAGTTTTTGTACTTTATAACATACCTGGAATATTTCTTGAAGCGAGTTGCGCTCTGATGTCTCTGTTAAATGCTAGTTCTAAGAAGATACTAGCCACTGTTCTCTGACAGTATATTGTTCCTTGGTGTGAAGCATAGGCCAGGTCATCAATGCTGGAAAGACAACAAGCATCAAAATTTAATATTTTACCTTTATGAGTGCTTTAATACTAATGAAAACAAACTAGAGGTTCTAAAGAGCCTGTGTCGCTCACCTTGGTCTATGTGAATATAAAACAAAGGACACAGATGGATTCATGACAAAATTGTGCTTTGGTGATGGTGATGTGTTTGTAGATCTTAATTTACTAAACATTCTTGCTGCTTACAATTATCTCTATCTATAATGAACATGGCCCAGTAGTTTCAGAGGAAAATGTTAGTGAAAATATACAAATTTTATGAAAATTGTTAAAAATTGACTATGAAGGGCAATAACTCCTTAGGGGGTCAATTGACCATTTTGGTCATGTTGACTTGTTTTCAGGTCTTACTTTGCTGTCCATTATTGCTGTTTACAGTTTATCTCTATCTATAATAATATTCAAGATAATAACAAAACAAGAATGTGTCCATAGTACACGGATGCCCCACTCCCACTATCATTTTCTATGTTCAGTGGACCGTGAAATTGGGGTCAAAACTTTAATTTGGAATTAAAATTAGAAAGATCATATCATAGGGAACATGTGTACTAAGTTTCAAGTTGATGTAACTTTAACTTCATCAAAAACTACCTTGACCAAAAACTTTAACCTGAACTTTGCACTATCATTTTCTATGTTCAGTGGACCATGAAATTGGGGTCAAAACTATAATTTGGCATTAAAATTAGAAAGATTATATCATGGGGAACATGTGTATTAAGTTTCAAGTTGATTGGACTTCAGCTTCATCAAAAAGTTATAAGCCAAAAACTGCATTTTACCCAGATGTTCTGTCCCTGGCGGCCATCTTGTTTGGTTGGCCAAGTTACCAGACACATTTTTAAACTAGATACCCCAATGATGTTTGTGGTCAAGTTTGGTTAATTTGGCCAAGTAGTTTAAGAGGAGAAGATTTTTCTAAAAGATTACTAAGATCGTTAAAAATTGACTATAAAGGGCAATAACTCCTAAAGGGGTCAACTGATCATGACCATTTTGGTCATGTTCACTTATTTGTAAATCTTACTTTGCTGAACATTATTGCTGTTTACAGTTTATCTCTATCTATAATAATATTCAAGATAATAACCAAAAATAGCAAAATTTCCTTTAAATTGCCAATTCAAGGGAAGCAACCTAACAACAGGTTGTCCGATTCATCTGAAAATTTCAGGGCAGATAGATCTTGACCTGATAAATAATTTTACCCCATGACAGATTTTCTCGAAATGCTTTGGTTTTTGAGTTATAAGCCAAAAACTGCATTTTTACCCCTATGTTCTATTTTTAGCCATGGAGGCCATCTTGGTTGCTTGGCTGGGTTACTGGACACATTTTTTAAACTAAATACCCTAATGATGATTGTGGCAAAGTTTGGTTAAATTTGGCCCAGTAGTTTCAGAGGAGAAGATTTTTGTAAAAGTTAACGACGACGGACGAGGACGACGGACGCCAAGTGATGTGAAAAGCTCACTTGACCCTTCCGGCCAGGTGAGCTAAATATTTCTTAAACCAAGTTTTTATATTAAGCTTGCAACAAAGGGTTCTTTAAAATAATCTAAACTCATCTATTTTAGCTTTCTAAAATACATGTATAAAAATACTAATTCTGGAGATTTGAAAAGGTGGATTTGGGGTTCCTGATTCCCACCCCGTTCTCCTAGAATTTAAGTGGTCCAAAATTCCACTTTCCAATTATTTTAACTATTGTGTAAGAATATTCATGGCTGTTAAAATTTAATAAGCAGTGTTTTATAAATACTACATAAACTTAAGTATTTTCATTTGTTTTTTTGTTACGAAAATTTACCCATGATCAGCAACCACAGCACTTTGGTTTGAACCTTTATGCTCATTGTGCTCATCAGACTCAGACACAATTGTGTAAAGGGCACTTGCAGCTTCTTGCATCACTTTGGAATTCTCAGATCGTAGTAAGGCAGTTAGTGTCTTAACTCCACCCATTTCAACAAAGTTGTCCTAAAAGCAGAAACATTAGAGTCAATAAAATATTAATAAAATATCAACTAATGAACTTTAATTGGTCCATAATAATTTGTCCAAATCATACCACACCTTGTTATTTCAATCTTATGTACACATTGTACACTATTCAGTGAATAACTAATATATATGCAAGTTTAAACATTGACTTCCTTCATTAAAAGCAAGAAACAGCAACAATTTGTTTCAGAAATACATAATAAAATTGTTGTTAGTCTTGTATTATTTTAATTTTAGTTTCTTGTGTACAATTTGGAAATTAGTATGGCGTTCATTATCACTGAACTAGTATATATTTGTTTAGGGGCCAGCTGAAGGACGCCTCCGGGTGCGGGAATTTCTCACTACATTGAAGACCTGTTGGTGACCTTCTGCTGTTGTTTTTTATTTGGTCGGGTTGTTGTCTCTTTGACACATTCCCCATTTCCATTCTCAATTTTATTTATTGTCTTTTCATTGATCTTTCCTCACCCTATCAAAAAAGTTGAGTGCTAATTAAAGAAATAAAAAAAAAAAATCATAATAGGTACACTGAATATTTTATTAGCTTACTTTGGCCCTATTTTAAGTTAGATTAAGAATATTTTTCTAGATTATATGACATTTTAGGACAACTATTAAGACTCGTAAACTGTTATCACAGATATATGTCTCGTCTTTTTGTAATTTTGATTATGCAAGTGTTGACATTTATCTGCTGTTATCTGCTGGTATGATCCTTACCTGTATTGATGGGATAATGAGTAGTTCTTCAATAGCCTCTACAGCATGCTCTTGAGTAGAGTCATCAGAGCTTAGAGCCAGTGACAACAGAACATCAAGTCTACAATGGCATAAATAAAAGGTCAAGAAAGTGAAAATACTAGACAGATTTTTGAAACTGAAGCTGGATAGAATATCTAATTAAATTATATTATTTACTCACAAAGTTATTTCATATACTTTCAGAGAAAGGTGGTCCAAAACACATTGACTAAAATTAATTTGGCTTGTTTAATTTTCATAAAATTTTGACAAAATATTTATTTGACCCTTAGACAAATATATGAAATTTCAAAAATCTTGAACCACACACTTTATCACAAAATTTTCAATGGCTATATAGGAGTTTGACAAACACTAATTTTGATCATTGAGAAGCTTAATAATTATTATTCATTTATTTAACTGATCCAACTGTGCAAAATCCTCATGGGTAGTCAATGTCGTTAAAAATCTCCATCATAATTTAACAGATGCAGTGGCTCATTTTAACTTTAACCTTTCATTGAATAAACACAACTCATATAACAATATCAGTAAATGTCAGTAATTTTATATAGATTTCCCAAAAATTTGAGGTTGTGAATCTAAAGGATTATTTGTTTAATTTGAGTGGTTATAATATGACAATATATATATACTATACTTACCCATCTTCAGCAACAATCCTGAACTTGTTGTCATCTCCTGATGCTGCCATGGCAGCTAGCTCATAAGCTGCTGTTCTCTTCTCCTTCAATCTTTAAAATCAAAATTCTCAGTTACTAATTTAAAACAAATAATATAGAAGTCTTCAGAAAATATGTTTACTTCAAACTTCAATTGATATTTTCAATTTCATGACTTTTTATTAATGATATGTGCAAATGCTAATACAAATGCATGCATACAAATATCATAGACATAACAAACTGTAATGCCAATTTAACTTTACCAGAGTCAGTCATGACAAATAAACCATATTACATGATTTCATTGATAGAAAGAATGATAAACAGAGCTCAATAGTAAATCAGTCATGTCTGGTATGTAAAAAAAGATATCTTTACATCATAAACATTTCATGGAAAAACACTGAAAAATCATAATCTAATCCACTATTATTTAAGCAATTTATACTTATTTGTATAATAATCTTACTTTCCATTCCTAGCAGCCTTCATCACATCTTCAATATCTCTCTCTTGTACCAGGAATTTCTCTATGTAATCTCCTATCTACAGAATGGGAAATAACTCATTAAAGCAGAAACTAGGCAAAAAACATTTAAAGTCATTTGACACTAACAAGAATGTGTCCAAAGTACACGGATGCCCCACTCGCACGATCATTTTCCATGTTCAATGGACAGTGAAATTGTTTAAAATCTCTAATTTGGCATTAAAATTAGAAAGATCCTACCATAGGGAACATGCACATGTGACCTAAGTTTCAAGTTGATTTGACTTCAACTTCATCAAAAACTACCTTGATCAAAAACTTTAACCTGAAACTTGCACTTTCATTTTCTATGTTCAGTGGACCAAGAAATTGGGGTCAAAAGTTTAATTTGGCTTTAAAATTAGAAAGATTTTATCATTAGGAACTAATTTTCAAGTTGATTGGACTTCATCTTCATCAAAAACTACCTTGACCAAAAATTTAAACTTGAAGCGGGACAGACAGACGGACGAACGAACAGACGGACGAATGGACGCACAGACCAGAAAACATAATGGCCCTCTACTATCGTAGGTGGGGCATAAAAAATATGATGCACATATTTTTTGTAACTTTTTATTTTACAACATATACTTTTTTGCAAGAAATTCTTCAATTTGTCCAAGAAATTCGCCGATATGTTTTCTGTATGCAGTGAACTCAGTGTCACCTTTCTCATAAAAATCTGGTAACTGCAATACGCATGTATCTGCCATTGAAATAAACTATTATCTTAGTATACATGTTATACACATGCTCAATACCCATGTTTCTTTGTTGATGTATACTAAATATACCTTATAAGGTGACAAACGGTAAACTTTGTCTTCAAAATAAGACAATTATTAGCTGACATATTTTCACATCCTTACAGTCCTAGAGATTTTTTTTTATTTCATATATGATATGGATGAGCAAAAAGTGATAAAATCGTGCACAGAAGACTAATTTTATGATAAATACATGCATAAGTTCAAGAATTGGATAAACATTATTTTTCACCAGTCACTCGTTTCATATGACTTAAACAACATTCTTGGTTTCGGATAAAAAAAAATAATTCCATATCAATTCTTTGATAAATATGGAAGTATTTTCAATAAATTAGATAAACAGATTTTTTTTAATATAAGCTCAACTTTATATTCATATAGGACATATAGAACAACACTTACTTAATACTTTCATCGTCAATATATTCTTTTCTATTAACTTCCATGGTTCATATATATTTACATATAAAATTATGATTTTGAATGTCTAGTAAAAATAAAATAACAAGTTTATCCCAGATATAGACGGTTAGTGTTCTGCTTTAAATTATTCAAATTTTTAATGTCAGGGCCTTTTAAAGCAAACTTTATTTATGTTTTTTGCATTGTTGAAGGTGTACAGGAACCTATCATTGCTTATATCCACTTCATTAGAACTCTGGTTGATATCCATCTCATATCCATCTCATTGGCAATCATAACACACCTCCTTATTTACATTTACATTACATAAATTTGTCTTGTTTTAATTTCTTGCTACAAGCAAGTTATAATTTCAAACAAAACATATCACTAGTTTCGATTTGAAGTCCTACATTTTTTTGAAATATCTAAGATGATAAGCAATTGTCTGCAAACACAAAATAAAACTTTCACAAACCTGCAGTCTGAAGTTAAAGAACAAAATGGCGACTATAATGGCAGCTCCAAGTAACAGGAGGGCATTAAAACTGAAGAAGATTGCTGTAAACACATGTTTGTGGGAACACTCATCTACAAACACCCAGTCTTTACAACCATGATTCTAAAATTAAAAAATATGAGACAATTTTAAATCTATCTAAATAAATACATTCATTCAACTTGAATCAATAAATGTCATATACAGTTTAACCTTAAGTTATTTTTACTATGGATTTATTCTTATTCATGGGATACCAATATTCCTGGATATAGGGAAATAGGGAATTTTGTGGGTATAGATAAGCAACAAATTTAAATGATCAACAAATTTTATAGATTGAGTAAAACTAAGATTCAAATATCCACCATAATACAATTTTTCCTCAATCCACAATAATTGGTATCCACAGTAGTGGATATTGTAATAACATTGGCGGATCCAGGGGGGTTCCGGGGTTGGAACCCCCCTTTTTTTTGGCCGATCAATGCATTTGAATGGGGACATATAGTTGTAACCCCCCTTTGGATCCTTTTGGATCTGCCCCTGAATAAGCAGTAACTTTCTGTGTGTTTGAAAAATTAGCATACTTGTGTTTTTACTACATTGTACTTTTAATTTTTGTGTATATTTTAAATGTATTTCTAAGTTTAATGTCACCTGAGAATTTGTAAACAATGAATTATCTTTTTATTTAATAGAAGAACATACTAATTTTTTTTATTAAATATCTATTGAAGAAAATTACCTTCAGAAATATAGGGAGCTTTAAGACAAATAGATTTAACTAAAACATGTAGGCATGGTACAAAGTGTCATCCCATTCCGGGTAAACCTCTTGTTATTTGAAGAAGATACTAAGAGTACATCTGCTTTATATCTTACCACAATACTCATCCATTGGACAGCAGAATAATACAGAGAGACTCCTAATGTTGTCATGGCTCCTACTGCATATACTACACAAAACACAAACTTCCTAAAACAACATATACTAAAATCATTACCAAATACATTTAATTAATTTTGTAGCAAGCTTCATTATTGCAGGTAACTCCCCTTTAAAGAATCTAAATTAATATAAAAAAAATATATTCATTGGTATTGTTAAGATTATTGAATAGGCTAAATAGCAACAGTATAAAATGCTAGTACAAATGTTATTTTTTAAGATTGCAGTATTATAGGATTTAAATTGCCAATTTGCTATGATCACTTAATTCTTCTCACCTTTGGGTTTGCACAACAATTGAAAAAGAATGAATATATCATTACTAAATGTTGGAGGTCAAACTGGTGAAATTTCTAAATTGATTAACCAAATTTAAATATGTGGTTTTGGCACATCTAATAAATGATACTTAGTAGATCAAAGTTATAATTTATTATAAGATTATGTAAAGGAGCAAGAATTTTCCTTTTTTAACAAATGCCTCAACTCAATGTTGTTCAGCTTTATTTTGATTTTACTGTTCAGATGTACTTACCAGTGAGTATAGTTTCCAACATAACCACCAATCCTGGTAAATTGTGGACAGAAGATAACTCCAATAAGGAACAATGGAAATGTCCAGGAGAAAGAGTACCAGTAAACTGTCAGTAGTGTTAGACATGCTGTCAGGAAGTGCATGTACATCAAACCCTGTAATTAAAAACACATTATGTAGCCATAAAAATGCAAGTAGCAAATGAAGCTTGATTCAAAATATATATACTGTATTGTTACAACAGCGACAAGACAACAAATGTTACAACTCTAAGGTGAAAATACATACGGTTTAGGTACTTTTGTTCCAGGATACAATATGAAAAATACTGGTACTGGATTTCATCCAACCCAATAATTTGTGGACTTAAAAATCTATGTTTCCATACTTGAGTAAATATTATTTTTTGAAGATACTTTATTTTGTTAGAAACAGAGTAAATTGTGGTTTTATGGAAAAAGGAGTTTCTTAAAAATAAATCATGCCATCCTTTACCATAGAAGTTGAAAATTGCAATATTAAAAAAATATATCATTTTCAATGTTCAGTGGACCTTAAAATTTTGGTCAAAACTCTCACTGACTTAAAATTAGAAAGATCATATCATAGGGAACATGTACATGTATACTAAGTTTCAAGTTGATTGGACTTCAACTTCATCAAAAACTACCTTGACCAAAAACTTTAATCTGAAGCAGGACAGAGGAAGAACAAATGCAAAGACCAGAAAACATAATGCCCCTCTACTATAGTAGGTGGGGAATAAAAAGAAGGACCAAAAAGGTTCACCGTAGAACAGAACTTAGTCAGATCCTTGTTATTGAGGCGTGGTATTTATATATATTTTATTCAGATTGCTATGCATGTATATATACTGTATGTACAGCTATGCTTTATTATAACATTGGTACCATGGTTTTAATCATCACAATAAGATATTATTGGAAAACTTACAGAAAAATCACTGATAAGCTTTTCTCTAAAACAGAACCCTTTCAGTTCTCTGTATAATGCTGACTTCACATCTTCTGTTTGTCCTGGTCCAAGGTCAAGATTCAATGTTGTACTGCTGGTTAAGGATTTAAGATCGTACACAGACTGATAAAAGATAAGAAAGCCTAAGTGTGTGAAGTATTTAAAATATGTCTAAATTGATTACAGCTTTCAAGCACAATTGC
Source organism: Mytilus galloprovincialis (assembly GCA_037788925.1). NCBI lineage: Eukaryota > Metazoa > Mollusca > Bivalvia > Mytilida > Mytilidae > Mytilus > Mytilus galloprovincialis. The sequence continues at coordinate 41,895,335 of CM075342.1, read as the reverse complement.
ACTTGGATGTTTTTTCAAATATAAAACACTTGAGGCAGATCTATATATTAACAATTATACAAAAAAAGTTCCTTTTCAAGCGGTGTACAGAATTATATATTAAAAATTAAATACACAAAAAGAGTTTTAAAAGCAGCATTGTCTAGTGCTTTCATCCATCTTGGGACTTTTCAAGACTATGAACGTCGTTATGGGGAACACATTAGTATTATGACGTAACGTCATTGTTCGTAACATATAAGAAGTATGACACGACGTTATTGTTCATGTAACTACTAAGCATTAAGCTTGGCGTCAAACACTTTTATGAATTTTCTCCCTAGTTCTTTACGGTATTCTTCTGTTGGTTCCGTACATTTGAAGAACGGGAAAAACTTGAATTTTCCTCCCGCACAAATGTCTAAATGATTGCTCAACGGAATTTGTCTGTACTCGGGTTGCCGTATTCGCTGTTTATGGATCCTGACCCGTTCACACACACTATTTCCTGTTTGACCTATGTAATTTTCTTTACAGTTGACACATGTTATACAATAGAGTAAATTTTCTGATTTGCAAGTCATGTTTGCGTTTACTGTAAATTTCTTACCGTTTTTGAAATATTCCGTACTACCGATTTCTAAGTAATTAACAATTATATATACATACACATATGGCAAAATTATAAAATACATTTGAAATAATTCTTATTCAGACTTTACTTTTCTGTCTTTTGGTATAAATTTCCTAATTTGTTTTACTAAACATTGCTAAACATGCTTAATACAACTTCATACATACAGTGAGTTCTCCAAAAACATTAACACTATTAAAAGCCATAGAACTCCATCAGGCAAAGTTGAATTAGATGGACTTTGCTTTTTTAATGTCCTTTTTGATCATATAGCTTTTCAACTGTTTAAGTTTTTAAACATCATTGGATTGAAATATTCGGCTTTGAGTATTCCTGATGAAAAAAAATCAAGAAAAGGGCTTCAGACTCATATAGTTGATAAAGTGTTGATTTCTTATTTTTCCATTTATGGTTTTGCCAATAACATTTTTATGAATCACTTACATCGTTCCTCTTTGACATGGGGACCATCTTGATGACAGCATTTTCACCGATGTCATAATCCTCCAGATAAAATGCATCACGCAGATATTGACCTTTGAATCTTAGTCTGAACTGATGGTCCTCTCGTCCAATCTCATGAAGGGAATGAAGAAGGTGGGCTCTGACTCTGGCTATCTTATCTGTAGGATCCACTAGAGTCACAAATGTGCGAAACTTGAAAAAAATCACATCATTAAACATGTTAAACAGTTCTTAAAATTCAATGCTGAAAATTTTCAAAGAAAATTAAACAGTAAGACAGTAATTAAACTTGGAACAAAAAAATATTGAAATACTTGAATGAGGCTTAGACAAGTTTTTTAAGGCTAGTGGGGGTCCCAAAGACCGATATAAAAAAGTAGGTTGCAGTACCTACATCAGCATGTTTTTACATTGGTAATAAGATGTACCTGCCTCTATTTCCAGTACATTTTTTTTTGCAGATGTACTAGCAGTTAATTTATGGTACTAGTTTTCTGAATTCTATTATAAACAAACCAAAGCGATGACCTATTTATGTGGCCTTGAATTTGTTCATAGAGCCATCCCTGGCTGTAATCACGGGGGGTCTCTTCCTATATAAAGGTATATACATATGTGCCGCTGGAATGGGTCCCTTTTTTGATCCGTCAAATATATCAATGGTGTGCAATTTTACCGAGGAAATATATCAATAGGTAGTAATTGACCGATTGTGATATATCAATGGGTCATAAATTTCAGTTTGTTGTGCAACGATCTTCACTGAATTTCCCAAACTCTTTGTCATTAAAATTTCCACATCTGCTGAAACTTATTTACACAAGTTTTGATATTGATTAAATTTAATTACACTGTCACAATTAATAATCTTCAGTAAATTACCCAGTAGATATCGAACCTTTTGCACTAGTTGCGTCACGTGAGTTGCGTAACACATCGATTTATTTGCACTTAATTTGTTGCGTCTATTCTCATTGACATTGTGTGTCTTGCTTAATCACTTTTAATTTGTTGAAAGAATTTGTCATTATTTGATTGCCAAAATGAAAGACATACGAAGCATTGACAGAGGGAAATGTTTAAATTGTCATGAATGTGAGGAATTTACTGGAACTTTAAGATGTGATTATTGTGACTGTGTAGCTGCAAAACACATTCGAAAACAAGAGGATGTATAAGATTGTATATGCATATAGGTACTATTTGAGCTGATAAATATATGAATGGGTTATGATTTCGCTGTGAAATATATGTATAGGTAGGGATTTCACAATTATTCAATATATGAATGGGGGGTGTTTTTAAAATCCCAGCTGCACACCTGTACCCAAAATCCCATGTTGAGACCCCCCCCGTGGCAGTAATATGGTAAGTGATATGTGTCTACGCTGGAAGCTGAACGATTTACTGCTAGTGCTAATATTTTTAATACTTTATTCCCCACTTTACAGAAAATCAGTAATGGAAACCTACATAATACGGATGAGTTTATATGAGGGTACAGAATTAGCCATTGTTAGCTGAGTTGAGACGAATGGCAAAATAAATTTAACTAGTTTATATCTAATGGATGCCTGGCCTTAAAACTTTCCAAACTGCACAGGTAAGTCTGTACACAGAATAGTTTTTGAGTTAAAAATACGTCCATATTTGTTAATTTATTATGATACAGATTTTTGCTAACTGAAAATCTCTACCAAATAGCCTGGTATTTAAGAGATAACCCCCTCCCCCTCCAGTATGCCGACTGGCAAATAAAATGCTATTCATGCAAGTCATTTAAACTTTATAATAGTAGATACTATGAAAAAAATATTATACATACAAATTTGGATAAACGCCAAAGGAAAAGAAGCAAATAATTATCTAAGGGAATGAAAATAGTTCGTAAATGCTTTAAAATTATTAGGATAGGTCTAAGAATTAATCCTTTAATTGAAATACATAATTAATATTTGTTTACATACAGGGAAAGCCTTGTTTTCAACGTAAATAATCATCTTTTTCTCATTTTTTGCCTTCTTTCATTTCATTGTTTACATGTGCCCTTGGAAATCGGAAGTGACGGGCTAATATAGCGGAGTTTTCAACAAAGCGAATTTAAAAAGGGTTGCACTAGTGACAGGACGGTTGACCTGACGACATATTAATAATCATAACGTTTTTTGTTATTCTGTAGATTTGTTTAATATTTGTACACCTTAAAGATATTAAAATATATTTAATGAAAATCAAACCAAAAAAATGAAAAAAATATTTTGGAGCAAATGAAGTTGACCGGACAGTATTCACACTAGCCTTTATACGCTACCGGACACAATTACGAACGATTTCTGAACTGTGATTAATATTTATTTATGTAGACTACTTTTCTTGAAATTTTTATACCTTAGAATTGAAGTTATATGAAGGCTTTCGATTTGCATCATATCCCCATCCAATTTTCTATTCATTTTAGGATAATTTAGTAAGATTTGCGTGACATCCGACGGTTTTACAAGTCAAGAACAGAACCAGGAGATATTTTTCTTTCTATATAATAACAAAAGAAGGCAATATGCACTTACCTTTATGTTTTTTTTTTTTTTTTTTATCTAATTTGTAGGCCAGATTGTTGTTCTTAAAATATTTTCAGAACGATTTTGTCATCGTCATCTGATTCAACATTCACCAAGTGCACATGATTTGTATTATCATGAAAACAAGGGAATTTTACTAGGGTTTTTATTTATAGAAACATTCATTGATTAATATAAATAAATATGATTTCAGAGAGCAAAAATTGAAAATCGTTCGTAATTGTGTCCAGCCGTAATTGCGTAAAGTGGACGGCAACAAATGTTTACATCTCTTTTGTTTTACAACATTTGTTCAAGAAATTCAGGAATCTGTGAGATTTATAAATGAATTATACGAAAATATAAATTTATAGTAAAAAAAAAAATGTTTTTTCTGCTAAAACAGTTGACAGGATGGTATTCACATTCGCCGATATATGCTTTAAATATATTGAAATGATCAACACAAGTGTTAATATCTCTTTTGCTTTACAATATTTAGGAATCTATGAGATTAATAAATATATTATACGAAAATATAAACTTCATGATATACAAAAATGTTTTTCTGCCAAAAAAAAAAAATGACCAGACGTTGATTATACATGTATCAAACTTTCAGCACCAGATCAGATTACTTTAAGTACAGCATTTTTTTTCCATACACAGTTGTACTCTGGAATTCACTACCACAAAACATCATTAGTGTAAACTCTTTGGATCAGTTTAAAATACTGATCCAAAACTCTTTGGATCAGTTTAAAATACTGATCCAAAGTCAGTATATTTAGTCATCCACCCTGTTTGTACATATGTAAATGAGTTATTTTGTTTTTTTATTTTTGCACAAATTTAATTTTTGAATAATGCACTCTTTAGATTGTTACTTTTTATTAAGTGTCTGTTTGCGATGCGCCGACGTATATATATATAGTCATCCATGTGCTGATGGATCGTCGTACGACGTAGATGTAGATGTAGAACTGTGAATTCCGTCCGGTCAACTTATTTTGAGGAAAAACTTTTTTTTTTACTATAAAGTTTATATCTTCGTATAGCATATATTTATAAATCTCCCAAATTCCTTAATTTCAAGGACAAATATGGTAAAAGGAAAGAGATATTAACATTTGTGTCGATCATTTCAATATATTTAAAGCATGTATATATCGTCGAATGTGAATTCCGTCCGGTCAATCTTTTTTGAAGAAAAACATTTTTATGTAATATAAAGTTTATATTTGCATATCAAGTAGTTATTGATATCGTAGATTTCTTAGTTTCGTGTAAAAATATTGTAAAACAAATAAGATATTAACACTTTTTTATCAGTTCAATATAATTAACGCGTACAGTACATCGGCGGATGTGAACACCGTCCGGTCAACTTTTTTAGGAGAAAAACATTTTTTTTACAATAAAGTTTATATTTTCGTATACATTATTTATTACTCTCACAGATTCCTGAATTTCATGGACAAATATTGTAAAACAAAAGAGATATCAACACTTGTTGTCGAGGAGTTGAATACATGTGTAGCTTATATCGGCGAGTGTGAATACCGTCCGGTCAACTTTATTTGCTCAGACGTTACGCTCGATGTTCGTACATGAAAGCGTAACACAACGTCGCGAATATTTTGTAACGTTCAAACCAAAAATTGGACTGAAACGTTGTTTTTAAGCAAGTGCGACATTCTTGTAAGACTCCGCAAAATCAACGGTGCTTTTTAACTACTTTTCGAAAATTGATATATTTTAGTTTTTTGAAAAATTAAGAAAAATAACATTTTAAAAAATCATAAAATTCTACCATTATAAGAGCAGTGATAAGCAAACAATTGACGTAAATTTGAGTTGAGTTCGTTTTTACGTCAAAAAATGGCGGTGCGACAACCTTGTAAGCCTTTGAAAAATTGCTCATAAATTACCATATATCATTTTTCAGGATATATGTCTTTAAATTCATAAAATTAAGCAAATTAACATTGATGTAGTAAATACAAATACTAAACTTTTTTTCATTTTAGATAAATGTTTTTGATTCACAAATCTGGAATCCCATTTTTTTTCACCGTGGGACAGATTTGCCCTTGTAGTATGGAACGCGGTTTTTTTTTCTATGACGTCATCATAACTTCATAAAAAATGCATAAAAGACTGAATGAACCATTCTGTTAAATAATGGAAAAAACCGTTTTTCAAAATATTAAATAGTTTTGACAAAAATCATAGTTCAGTGGTTACAATAAATGAAATATGTTACGCGGGACAACCTAAAAATCGCCGTTTTTTAAAAATGAATCTTGTCGCATGCAGCATAAAACATAGTTTCAACAATTTATTTTTTCGTTTTTATTTTAAAAATCGTTATTTTTTAAAATACGTACAATAGCAAAGAATATGATATCACAAAACTATATATTTTAGACTTGCATCTTGCCAACTACACCGAATTTCCAATGAGGTACGAACATCGCGCGTAACGTCTTAAACAAATCTACCGAATAACAAAAGAGTTATATATATGACTATTTATATCTCGTCCGGTCAACCGTCCTGTCACTATCCGGGAAATCGTCCTGTCATTAGTGCTGATGACTGAGAGACAATAACAATCAAAACCAAGGAGTAAACAAAGACTCACAAAACCCAAGGACATTTACATCAACAGTTATAAATAATAATTAAAAAACAACACGAACTCCACTAAAAACCGGGAATAAAATCAGGTGCTCCGGAAGGGTAAGCATTTCCTGTACCGTATGTATACGGCACCCGTCGTGTTATTTCTTTGTTCAGTTCGGTAATGAGGAAGAATATCAGATATGATTTCTGACACACTTTTGTCATAACATGATAATGGCCAATCAGCTCATGATGATAATGGCCAATCAGCTCATGATGGCGACCGTAAAATTTCTTGAGTGATGACCTTAATTTGATTGATTCATAGCCCTGTCTTAGCAACTTTTGAGAAAGCAATATTCCTCGTTCAACAAAATTAACGTACTTTAAACTAGCTCTAGAGTAACGTATTAATTGAGACACATATACTCCATATGTTGGTGCCGCTGGGATGTTGCTACACAGAAATAGAAAATTGACTATAGGGAAATTAAAATCATCGCGTTTGTCATAAATTTTGGTATTCAAACTACCATCAGTAGTCATTTTGAGAAGAGCTCTAAATATGAAGCAGATTTATCTGTGTAGGCAGTGTAGGCAGTATCTTTAATTTCAAGTTCACTTGGATATATTAAATTTGAATTACGAACTATTGGAAGAAACGAATTTCGCTGAAGGTCTATATTTTCTTATAAAGATTGTCCGCCATAAAATAGCCAATAGTGATAAAAGTGGCATAAACTGACATCAATAACCATTTAATAAAAAGAGGAGCGATATTCATTACAAAAGACTACACATCAAGGGATGAAGGATGTATGACTAAATCGCTATCGCAACGTCAGCTTCCGTCACTACAATCAAAACAACAACAACAATCGGACTGATTTTCTTTTTCAAAGTGGGTGAGGGGATGATACCAGCGCTTCCACCAGACGATCTTATTAAATTTCACAGACCCAAACGGCAAATAAAAGCAAAAACATTTGATAAGTTAAATTTGTATCCAAGAACATTATAGACCAACAAGTCCGTAACAACAACGAGCGGTCATAGTTCCAAATAGCAAGACTGACCAGTACAAAAATTCTATTTTGTGCGCACTGCGGTAGATTGGAACCATCTAGAGGATTCGGTAGTGTACGTCACTATACAACCGAGGAGTTTAAGTCCGCACTCCTCAGCAAGCGCGACTAACTTAAGCTCAGACCAACCCGTCACACAATAGCCGAAAGGAATCTGTGACGTACCCATCCAGATACAGAAGTGGTAAATACAGATACAGAATCTGCCATGTTTTATTTAAGACGTCTTATACACCAATCATTACTTAACTAAACAGAAATCATTTGACTGAATTCAAATTTGACTAAACTGCAGTGTTTTCATCACAAGCATAATTATTTACTGTCTTTTGCATTATTACTGAAAGAGGGACGAAAGATACCAAAGGGACAGCCAAACTCATAAATCCAAAACAACTGACAACGCCATGGCTAAAAACAAAAAAGACAAACAAACAACAGCACACACGGCACAACATAGAAAACCAAAGAATAAACAACACGAACCCCTCCAAAAAACTAGGGGTGATCTCGGGTGCTCCGGAAGGGTAAGCAGATCCTGCTCCACATGTGGCACCCGTCGTGTTGCTTATGTGATAACAAATCCGGTAAATAGTCTAATTCGGTAGGTCACATTCATGAAAGGGAAGGGGATTGTAGTTACGACGTAAGGAACATGTCCGATATCATTTGTGAAACGGTTATTCCATAACGGTCAACCAACTCGTGATGGCGTCCGTAAAATGTACGAAGGGATGATTTCAACTTCACCATTTGGAACTCTTGGTTTAATAGCTTCCTTGTGAGCAGCAACCCTCTATCACGAAAATCATGATAGGAAATGCAAGCACGGGAATATCGTATCGGTTGGGAGATATATACACCGTATGCAGGTGCTGCTGGAATGTTGCTATTTAGAAATGGAAAGTTCACAATTGGAAAGCTGAAATAATCTCTTTTGTCGTAAAGTTTTGTTTTCAACCGACCCTCAGTGTCAATTTCTAGATGTAAGTCAAGATATGAGGCCGACTTAACTGTATCTGTAGTATCCTTTATCTCTAGCTCGATTGGATAGATGCGTTCCACATAGTCACCAAATTTTGAATTATTTAGTGAAAGAACATCATCTACATAGCGAAAATTGGAGTTAAAGGATATTGCTAATTTCTTATCTTTCTCCCTAACAAGTTCCTGCATGAAGTCAGCCTCATAATAATAAAGAAACAAGTCGGCAAGTAGATGGGCACAGTTTGTTCCCATTGGAATGCCGACAGTCTGTTGAAAAACACGTCCTCCGAACGTAACAAATATGTTGTCAATCAAGAAATCAAGCATCTTGATAATATCAGTTTCAGAGAATTTTTTGTTGGAATCAGAGTGATCCTTTACAAAGTAGGATTTATCCCTCCCTAAAACAAGATACTTGTATCTACGTTGACCATTCTTTTTTACGAAGCAACGCAATACCAACTCTTTCAATTTGTCTTTTAGATTGGAATGTGGAATACTAGTATAAAGAGTAGAAAAGTCAAATGTTTTGATACTGTTACAAGATGAAAGAGAGTTAGATTGTATGTACTCTAAAAGATCTTTGGAATTTTTAAGTATCCACATCTGATTCACGCCCCCTCTAGAATAGGCAGTTTCACAATAACTTTGAAGCCTGTTTTTGATTGCTGATAAAATAGATGTTAATAATTTAGAAAGAGGTTTCGTGAAGCACTTGGAAGACCCAGCAATATACCGTTGTTTGTAAGGACACTTATGTAGTTTAGGTGTCCAATACAGTGATGGCAGATCCAGTTCTTTATCTTTGGTTGAAATTCCAAAGGAACACAGAACAGACCTATGATTATCCAGGATTTCCTCTTTGGTAAGTGTCGTGAGGGTATATGTTGAGTTTCCAAGTGAATTGTCAATACCTAATTCGTTTATCAAGCAGTAAATGTAATGAGTTTTACACACAAAAACGATGTTGTTTGGGGCTTTATCTGCGGGGACAACAACATATTTGTCATGGAGGTAGGATAGGTGTTTTGCAACATTTGGGTCTTTAAAGATTGACTTAGCATGGGCATTGATAGACCCATTCAGTTTCTTAATTCTGATTTGTATCAACGACCTCACTGCCTTAATCCATTCGGAAAGAGAGTATACGTCTTCATTCTCGCGCTTAGCCCATTGCCTGGCATAATCCTCAACTGAATCCATGAATTCGCCGCTGGACATATAAAACAAAAGTTGAAAATCTGTAAATCTTTTTGAGATATTCCCGTCTGTTAACTTATTCTGAACTGCTAAGACATTAAATAAATCCAATAGACACAATTTAAAAAGCCGCATTTTTAAAGCTACGATTTTTCTTTCGTTTGTTAAAGGTGACACTGTAGTATTTCCTGGTCCATAAAGGATAATGATAAATTTTTTTGATAGAATTTTTTTCACTTTTGAACACTGCTCAGAATTCTACATAGCACACAGTTAACGGAAGTACTTTCATTATACTATTCAGCAACGAATTTGAATATGAATCATGAGCGTTTATTTTTATTTGCTATCTTAAAAAAACATAGGGCAACAAGTTTCTTTAGGTCTGTTATTATGCAGTGAATACAAAATTAAATGTTTTTTCTAAAAAAAGAAAATTTAAAACCAACATTTCCACCTGTATGTAAAATTATTTCATATTTTTCTACAACTGATTCATCCCTCAGTTTAGGAATATTTTGGCCACGAACATCACTGAAGAGACATGTATTGTCGAAATGTGCATCTGGTGCAGAAAAAATGGTACCGTTAATGTTATTAGGAAAGTATGTTCAGTTGGTACTGTATGTTTTGTCCAATCACACAGTTCAATTACATTGACTTAAGTAGAATACACACAAGAGCAACCTAAATTCCGGAATGCAAATACTACCGTGCAACCTTAACAGTAACTCTGATAAATGCCATCTAAAAAAATACATATTTTAAAAAATGGTTCGGCGAATTGCGAAAAAGTGACACAAAAGTAAAGTGATAGAAGTTGGAGAAAGCGGCATAACTTAGATACCTGTTGGTAAGAATTATTTAAAAAAAAAATGCGTTTTAATTAACTAGGACTGTTCTATTCTTTGTTTGAAGTACTGAATATAAAAAGTCTAACGAAAAATAAGAATTTTTATTGATATTCACAATCTCTGTATACATGTAAGAGCCAAGTCTTAAAGTTGTAATAGTCATTATGTGTTTTTGATTTAATATGCTATTTATTCACACAATTTTGTTAACCATTTTAAATTGTGCACATTACGACTAAGACCGTAGATGCCCGTGTTAAAGATCCTAGCTGTTGAAAGAAAGTTACCGTTTCAATAATATGTCATGTCATCAAAAAAGGTCATTGAACAGTGATACCGATCCCTATCAAAACAGATTCTTATACAGAAAATTATCTTCACCGCTGCATTTATTTTACATAGCTTTGATAACAGACAATACGGTATTTCAATGTTGAAGGTCGTACGGTTGCCTAATATTCTAACATCAACTTCGTTTAAAGTTTGATTGATATTTGTCTAATTGGCAATCATATTATATATTCTTATTTTTAAATAGCAAAGAATTTATTTATAGTTGAAAAAAGTCCTAGTTTACATGATTTAACAAAAAGGCGGTACAAAAACCTATCGAAGGCGAGCAGTTGTGCAATATACAATTGTCTTCAGACTGTTTGGTCTTGTTGATAATAAGGAGTAAAGAGGAAATCATCTCGTAATTTCATTCAATGTATGATTATTAGCTGGTGTGTACAAGAACTGAAGACGAAAAAAAAAGCTGATATGATAAAGACATTTTATTGAAAATACTAGTGTAATACAGAAAATACATAAAATAAGGGATGATGCTTAGCATGAGCGCCTATTTACAAAGAGTATTGGTGTCAACGAACTTAAGATGTTTAAATATCGCTTTATTACACAGTCAGAGCAACAGTTTTTGTCGTATGTTGCCCATGTAATCCAATAGCTGTTATTGTGATATAGATATTCATTCCACTGAAGAATTTAACTCGAAGTGGGACATGCATCACTAGAAATTCATTTGTCGTCTCCTGCCACTGTACAATATCCGCCCCATTCACAGCTGTTCCTACAGACACTTCATAGTACAAGGTAAATGCAGAGGTAAAATATGTATCCCAGCTTATGGTTAAAGTTCTGTTCTTTTCAGACATAGTAATGGAATTTGTTTCTAAACATATATAATGCAGCCAAATTAGGTATTCATATAATGATATTGTATTGTCATTAAAATATGTTAAAAGAGCTTATGAGAAATACGCTCAAAACGATAAAAAAAAAAAGGGAGTCCGAAGCTTCTTGCCTTTGTTAGTCCTTTATATTTTTTTAATGTTAAATCAATTATTTGTTTTGTATAACATCCATTTTCAACGTTCTGAACTAGTATACATTTTTATTTAGGGGCCAACCGATGGCCACATGCAGGTGCGTATTTTTCTCGCTGTGATTAAAACCCATTGTCGGACTTCGGCTGGTATCTGCTCTTTGGTCGGGTTGTTGTCTCTTTAACAATTCCCAGTTTCCATTCTCAAGTTTTAAATAACATAAAGTTGGCAACAAATTTCATGTGTCTATACATTATGTCGATCTCTAAATGTCCCCAGTCTAAACGTTCTTTTGATCTAATTCATGTCTTTATTATATTTTCCCCGTTTGTTTTCCTTAATTATTTATTATCTTTATACACCATTAACCCGTAAACTTTTAATTGAGCTGAAATGATTATTCTAGGTATCAAGTATGCACTGATTTCTTAACTATGATTTTATTATGGTTAATGTGCATATGCGGTAGATTTTTGTCTTCTTTTTGCATTGTACTTGTGCTTGTTCATTTACACATGTTAAAGACCCAATCAATTACAATAGAAGATTAAATCAGTGACAATATAAAAAAGCATTAAAAACATCAATGAAATAGATAATTGTCATTTCCAAACTTTTGAGCGTTGTTGCTCAGTACCTGGACGTCATATAAGTTCATATGTACCTTCGAGAAAGATTGATTGCTTGATTGGTAATTAACGCCACTTTAACACTATTGTGCTACCCAGTGTAAGCTTATATTGGTGGAAGAAGCCGGAGTACACCCTCCCCCTTCCATCCGAGATTCCAACTCACAACTGCAATGTTGACTGGCTAGTGATCGAGTAGTTGGACTGCTTAGCAAATTGTCGAGAAAAAGACAAAAGTATCTTAAGTAAGAAAACGGAAAAAATACCTGAGACTCTAGGATTTTTAGTTGACACAGAAATATTTGTTGAAACAGGTTGACTGGACATGAATGCATTATTAATTGCTGATACTCTGGCTACATACTGTTCATCATGGAGTTCAAAACCAGTCATACTACAGTACATTACACCATCATGATCATAAAGAACAGTCTTTGATAATGAAACCGTCTTGTCTTGGTTTTCAAATTTAACCTAGAATATATAAGGTATACTTCATCATAATGTGATGATGATTTCTTTCTGTCGTGACCGTCTAATCAACCTTTTAGAATGTTTTGTCAAACAATGAATGTTTAACAATTTATGAAGATGATTGTTAATAGAAAGAAGTAGTATGAATTTCGAAAACCTATGTATAGTATAATGGTACTTTTCATATCTAATCATTACAAAAAAAGGTGTTTTGTAAGATAGGTTTTCCTAATGTTTAACATGCAAGGAACTACACCTTTTGTAGATAAGGAACCCAACTTGTACCTAAAACATACTACTTTTACACTAACTGTTAAACCTGTTGTCCAATTATCAAACATTTGCTTTTGTCTATTTATCTGATTAAGCTTAATTAGGTTCTTTCTCGCTTCCTAAGCATTAAAATCTAATACTTTATTCTCCCCGTGGTAACGAAGTAAGATGGACCATTTGATAGCAGATATATCTTGTTCAATTCGGATAGATATATGTACTGTATTAAATGTAACGTAACTTAACTTCATACTTCAAGAAGACAATAATAATACATGCCCTCGTTGAGTAAAGGGTAATACATGTTTTTTTATTTTATTTCTTGTCCTAATTATTACACCTCGCCTTTCTGTGTTGAATCGTAACACAAAGATGAAGCTGTTTAACCATCGAAAATGAAAACGCAAAAAAAGGGATACTAATGTTGATAGATATTAGTTGATCGGTCCCAATTTTTAATAATCATCATTCAAAACAAAATGCATTAGGACGATTGCGATTTAAACCATTCCATGACCTCTTTTTAATCGTAAGGTGAGAAATTGACCCGTTGTTTATATAAGTGTTTACTTCGTTGATATTCAATTGAGTTGCAATGGGTATACACACATCGTTTTCATCAACACGCTTTGTTTTAATGCAAAACTTTCATCATAAATCTGAAAAGGTAATAAAAGTAAATACAATAAATATTGGGGAGCATTAACACTTAAATATATTGTATATTCAAATATTGTAACCGACAGTAATATTATAATATTATGTGTTTAACGTATACCCGAGATTATCTACTTACAAGAAATGAATCTAAACCTGATTTATCACGAAAGCCCATCCACTTCAACCGCACAGTAGAGGTGTTTCCATGGAAGTTTGATTTACTTTTGTATTCTGTAATTGGTTGGTCCAGAACTTGAACCTGAGCATTCTGTATAGATGGAGGACTGTCTGATATTGTAACTCCATCTGATGATTTCTTTGAGTGTAAGCCTGCCTTATTGTGACACCGTAGAGTTACATAAACCGTCTTTGATGACAACACACTATGGTCAAATACTTTAGACACAGATGACAGTTCGGCCGATATTCTGACAAACGCTTGGACCTCATTACCAAATTCACTAAAACCTATGAATAAGATTTAATTTTTAAGTGCGGAACTACAATAAAAAAAATCGGAGACATCTAAGTTTTCTTAGAGCAATGACATGCTTTAATGTTTGCTTTTGTAAATACATTTTCCGATTGTAAATTTTACATGCTTTATTGCACAAAACGTTTTTCTGCCGTTACCTGAATTTAATCTTTGATATACTACTTGTGCAGAACTATTTACACTCAAACAAAAATTTACATAACAGAAACAGGTTTCTTCGGATGTATATATAGTTACATTAAATGTGCAACAAAATTCAATCTATAATCATACATCTTAAATACAATGTCGAACGGCTTCAATTTACTGCTTTGCTGATATCAGTTGAACTTTTTCATAATTGCTTGGAAAAATATAGGTTTCAAACTAGTTGATTTTCGGATTCCGAAAGTTCATTACAAATATCATGTGATTATTTTATGAAGCAGTAAAACTTACCAATTGCCCATTCACAATACGATAATCCAGACTCCAAATCTTCTACCCTCCAGTTAGCAATGATTTCATCTGTTGTTTGACTGTCTATGTCATAACCTACATTGTATTAATATAAAATAAGGACTGATTTAAAAATGTACTGACTAGTCGCATTAAATTTTCACTTTTCGTTTGAAGCACATTTGTACTTTTTTTTATAATTTTATTTCTTTTTGTTGTAGAGGACTAATTAATGCAGCTCGTAATTTTTTCACTTGATGACATATTATTATATTATTAAGAAACATTTGCAAATATATTTGGAATTTGTATATTTATATACACAAGAAACTGACATATCGTTATTGTTTATTGTTGAATAAGCATAACCAAAGCGACAGTTTGACTCTGCTTTGTTATTAATATTCCGTCTTTTATTTACTTTCTAAATTAAAATGTTACTGTTGGTAGCTGCATTGTTCAGGTTTGTATTTCGTGTTATAATTCTACGACATAGGGTCTATATAAGGTCCCCCAGCTTTTGTGTTTATATCAAATCATATACAACAGTAGTTTGTTTGTATCGATATTCAAATCTCATGATTCCATTTCATAGATGCAAATTAAGGTAGTAACCAAAAACAATGGGAACTGCATTAACTCAAAAAGAAGCTATACCGAGTATATCGAAAGGGTGAGCGACTACTAATCTTGCTTCGGTCGCTATGATAAGTCCGCATTGCGACACAATGTCGAAATCAGCTTTAGACTAATTTTCAGATCGGACTCTACACATGCTACATACATATACAAAGATCTAAGATTGCAATTGCAGTGTGGCTGTATCTACTATAAAAATGTATAAATTAATCGTAAATATTTGATTGTGCGCAGACTACTGATCCGTATGGAATGTCGTGCTTGAAATTTTTTCCTCGTTATCCTTTGTACGAAATGCATCACTTCGCACAATTCATTTCCTTAACGAGTTTTATTTACCTGTACATTTATTTCATCATTTTTGGGAGTTTGATTTTGTTTTGAATACATAACTTGATTATAAATCTTCAATACACCAGAATAAATCCGATGAGAAAGAGAAAAAAACCAGCTTACGATTCCATTTCAAATATTCCAGGGTAAATAATAAAAATTTCAGTTTTAAAAATATGGTGACTAATATGATATATTATAGTAATTTTCCTTTTGGATATAATTAAAAAAAAAACCTGACCCATAAACTAGATGAATGGTTTGTGCCTTATTTATAAAACTGATTATCTTGTCTACTTACCAATTCCGTCATAAACGAATTCTATATCAGGAGGTGTCAGGTCAATATAAAGGGCTTCTGCTGTAGCTACTGCCGACAACCCAGCACCATTGATCGAAACAACTGTTATGTGAACTGTAGACGTATGTGCTAATGAAATATTATAATTGTTGGCAAATGTGTTTAGCCCGACACTTGTATATCTCTGTATTTCTGTGCTTCCCTCTTTGTAACCTTTCAAATAATTTAAATTCATTAATAATACATAGAAAGGGGCATCATGACATGATTTTGGTCAAAATCACATGGAAAAAAATTGTGAATTCAATCCGTTGTTGGCTATTTTTACAGATACAGTGTTTTGTATTTAAATTCCAACTGTTCTGGTTAAGAACAAGTAATTAAAAAACGAGTCTGATCTAGACAAAGCGCTTGCCTGGTGTACCCAGTTATAAGCCTTCTATTGTTTTATGAATTCTTATATCGTTGAAATACATTGTATTAGCTCTGTATGGTGCCATACGTTAATTATATAATGAGTACACGTAATATATTATGTTAAAAATGTGCTTTGCTAGTTACGATATAGAGGTTTATAAATATATGTCTCTATTTGGCTTCAAATGATTGAACCAAACATAATTCTGATAAATATGTAGTAACCCTTCATACTAAACTTACCTATAGCCCAGAGATATTCAACAATAGGACTTTCCTCATCAAGAAATTGCCATGAGGCATGTATTGATGACCATTCGTGTAGCCAAATTGCGTGAGATAAAACTGGATAAGAGTTTGCCTCTACATCAAATACTTCAGCCTTAAAAATCTGAATATTATCGAGTAAAATGCCTGTGGTGTCGTCCATGCTTCCAAATGAAATATTAACATTTGTATTCTTAGCGGTAAAGAAAAATGTATGAGAATGCCAGGATACTTCAATGTCAGAACCATGTTTGTCTTGTCTTTGGTACACAAGAAACACGTGTCTTTCAGTTCCAAATTCAATATAACCTTCTTTTGTAGAAAGCACTGAATATTCAAAGGGGACATGAGCAGTAAAGAATTTAATGCTATATGTATTGTCTATTTGTAAGTTATATAATGTCTGTAAAACACTTCCTCTGAGAAATAGAAATGATCGACCATCCATAGCAATAGATTTTGATGAACCCAGGACGCAAATACAATCCTCATCAGAAGAATTCCAGTGATATGGTATTGTATATCCACAAATATTCTCTACAGAAATGTTTGAAATATCTACAAAGTCATTATCACTGTCTTCAAATGATGGATTCTTAATCATACTATTTTCAGTGAAAATCAGCTTTACCGGTTTTGGTGGGGTCTCATCAATCGTGATACCGTCCGATGTTGCAATGTCGGAAGCATGGCCAACAAAGTCTACAGCATATACTTTACTGACTACCTTAGCCCCTAGAATATAAAAATAACTTACAAGACAAGAATTCTAACATTTTGCATAAAATTTTACTGCTGATTGACTAATTCATCATACTATTTATTTAACTATTTTGCAGTTCTTTTGTCTTCATCTTTCTATCGCAAAATTTGAAAAAAATAAAAAAAATACACAGTTTCTACTTATAGCTGTTACTTGATTATATACTTAAGAAAGAAGTAGGCATTTTTAAGTAATTGTATGTTGGTTTCATGTTAAAGTTAACTCAATCGTCCGTCATATAACACAACATGTATTTATGGGTTTCTTGCAAATATAATGTAAAATTTTGTTAAAGAACAAATTGGACACACACTATAAAATAAAAATGAACAAAATAAAAAAATCACATTTCTTGTATATTTATTTTTTCGTGTCGTTATGAAGATCTTTTTTAATTCTGAAGGTAAAAGAATCTTTTATGTTTTTTAATTTAAATATGTGGTGAGTCCCTTGTTTTTTGTATTTTGCCATGATGTGTCGTCTTAATCGTTTTGATTATTTATTAACATTCAAATTGTGGCAGTCAAATCGATCATTTATAGAACTATGATATTGTAATTGATTACCTGAGTGTATTATAGACGAGTTGATTGATTTGGATAATGATCTTTGAATACCAACATTTTGAAAGGGTAACACATCACATTCTGTATTAGTAATTTCATTTTGAACACACCAGTAATACTTCTGAATACCGGAGTCGTGATCTACAAAACCACTCCAGGATGCGCCAACAACCTCAGAACTGTTTTGGAAATCAATTTCACTGTGTCCTAAAGAATATGAAAATGCTTATGGAATACTGTCTTTAGAGTAAAATTAAAAATTCAATCACAAATGAGCAAATCTTAATATCTTCGTTCATGATCATGTTAATATCTCAATATTTTCAAGCTTATATGAAGATCTTATTATGGAAATTATAATAAACTAATAACAAAAGTAAAGTCCTGTTTTGTTTTTTTTTTAGATCGTGGTTTGCAATTATTTATTCACATTCAAATCTTTGTTTTCAAATGCATAATTGTTTTATTACAGTCATACTAGAATAAACTAACCGATGCCGTCATGCACAACTCCGATTAAAGGTTTATCTATATCTACAGTAAACCCATCTGATGAAAGTGTCACGTGCTGACCAGCATAACTGTAACCAACCACATTAGAAAAATACCAAACACCGGGTAACAGGGGAACTCGACTTATATTGACAGTTGAAACCGATCCTGGAATATCTATTTCAACTTTGTGTATGTCTTGACCTGAAAGAAATGTATATGTAATGGTCATTGTGATTATTGCCTGTGAATCACAAGCAATAACTCACAATGACCATGACATGTACAATGTATACAATACTACTAGTACGCAATAGGAACATATAAAATGACTACGAAACTATATTATGAAAAGGTATATGCAAGCTTAGTAAAATTAATTAACAAACGTTATAATATTTTATAGAAAGGGGGTTCATCTTGTGAAAAGGGAAATAACAAAAAATGCCGAACTTCGAGGAAAATTTTAATCGAAAAGTCCATAAACAAATGGCAAAATCGAAAGTTCAAACAATTCAAACGAATTGACGAATTGATAACAACAGTCACCTTTCTGTTTTTCTTGCTTATCAATTAGGCCTTTACTGTTCACGTTTGGTTTGTTTTACTTTTCTGATTTGTAGGTCTTATAGCTAACTATACTTTATGGGCTTTGCTCAGTGTTTAAAGCCGTGACCAATACTTTATGTTTCATTTGGTCTCTTGTGGAGAGTTGTCTCATTGGCAATCATACATATCGGGAGGGATTGTACCTGATATTCATATGATGAAGACATAATCTTTCAATCAGTTTAATTGAGGTCTGGAGCTGGCATGTCAGTTATCTGCTAGTAGTCTGTTGTTATTTATGTATTATTGTCATTTTATTTATTTTCTTTTGTTACATCTTTTGACATCAGACTCGGACTTCTCCTGAACTGAATTTTAATGTGCGTATTGTTATTGTTTTACTTTTCTACATTGGCTCGAGGTATAGGGGGAGGGTTGAGATCTCATAAACATGTTTAACCCCGCCGCAATTTTGCGCCTGTCCCAAGTCAGGAGCCTCTGGCCTTTGTTAGTCTTGTATGATTTTAAATTTTAGTTTCTTGTGTATAATTCGGAGTTTAGTATGACGTCCATTATAACTGTACTATTATGCATATTTTAGGGGCCAGCTGAAGGACACCTACGGGTGCGGGAATTCTCGCTACATTGAAGACCCATTGGTTGCCTTCGGCTGTTGTTTGCTCTATGGTCGGGTGGTTGTCGCTTTGACATATTCACCATTTCCTTTCTCAATTTTATATCACCTCTTTTATATTATACTATTTCATAGACAATATAGACAAAACAAAAAATGCTGAAACAGATAGCAGTGACGCTGCACAGTCTGAATGAAAAACACAATGTTCTACCAAATACAATAGTAGTCACGAAAGTTGCCGAAAAGAGATGCTAATTGTTCATCAAAGTTGATGTTCTCTAATCCCATTAATCAAAACTTGTTTCCTGTATTAAATGAATGAATTTCATAACATGCATTATTGTAAAAATACATTGTTTAAGCTATTTAATATAATACATACCACCCGGGTAAGTACTCAAATAAACGTGAAATTTTTCTATGACAGTGCTAGCCTTTATGAATGCTTCATGCCACGAAATAGAAAATAGCCCGCCTCGTAGCATGTAGTCAATATCCTTCTTCCAGTGACCAGGTAAATGTTCCATTACCTAAAATATTTACTTACTTTTACATTATTTTTTATACATAAACAATGTTCCTACAATACTATTGACAGTTTCTAGAAATCTAGTTTTTGTTAAATTTTTCAACAGAAAATCTGTACATGTATAGAATGTACAGGCAAACTGTGGTTTTCTGCTAGAGGCACAGTTTGGTTGTCCCCTTTTCATTATCCTTACTCCTTACATCTCCTTTGGTTACATTATTAATTTGTTTCTATAGCAAACTATGTTTTATAACTATTCTTTGGCATTTTTGCAATAAAAGAGTTCTCATCTTTGAATGATACTATAAATTTAAGATAGTGTTATCTATACTCGCGAAATGTTTATATTAATCCTGAAGTCGCCGTTTTAAAATCAAAAATTTTGTCATTATTATTTTCCAAAATGTGTCCACACAAACGTCGGGATCAATTACATACGTCGTGAATAAAGAAAATTCAACAGAATACGTGACATGTTTGTTTTCCTTTTTTTGGTTATTTACAATAAAAATAAGCATTTAGATTTTGTAACGGGGAATCGTCTTGAACAGTCATGTATAATAATGCAATGTTGTATATTTGCTCAATCTTATATGAATACATGTTTAGTCTTCATGATAACGTCATAAGGATTTCGATTTAAACGGTAGATTATTAATTTTTACCCCTGCACCAACAAAATTCGTGGTCGTCAGAGGTTTTGACATCACTGTTATACCATCTGATTTAAAGTCAGCAAAAGTGTTGCTGTCATACCATGCTCTTACAAAGAATGAGTATCTCTGAAAGTCATTTAAGACCTTTCCTGAAATACCAAAAAAAAGCTTGATATAGATTTCCATATTCACTATTTACTACTGAACTACTCTCTGCTAAACATAAAGATTTGAAATTTTTAGTTAAATATTCTTTAAAAAAAATCAGATTTATTGTAAACGGTATAATGTTGATAGTACAGTGTATGGTAATCTTCAATATTTAAGCAGACAATGATTGATTGCGATAGACAACTACAAATTTAACAAACAGAATGATCAAGCTGTAATTTAATTTGTACATGCTATTTGTCTTACTATATTTATCCATTATCCTACTGCTTATTATACAATGTAGCGTTGTCATGATAATCGGATCATCAGAAGTTTATCCTATAAATAAACTCATCATAGATACCACGATTGAAATTTTGTAGTGGCTTCAGGCACTTGTTTTGTCTACAAATGACTCACAAGTTACGCTCGCATTCCTGAATGTGTTAAAAAGTCTGATGACGACTGTTGTTCGGAGAATTCACGAAAGCAACATCAAATTAAGACTTTTAAAATTAGAAATAGTTTTGAAACATATCTTTTATAGAAAATTTGCACCTACCTTATTATTTTACGATGTTAATTAAATACTATTATTCAATCTTAAATCATCCATGGTATTTTTTCTTTATTTAAAACTATCGAGTCTTTTTTGTACATATTTTAGCACTTCTAATTTTAAATTAAATCTCTTACTAGTTTTTGGATTTGAGTTGTGCTTTAAAAGTGAAAAAAAGCATTCTTTAACAATTCCCCTACATACTTTTGAAATCATATTGTACAAGGGTATATGATAAGTAAATCGGGACAAATTCATCCTGTTTGTTAATCTGCGGTATTGTTATTTGTTGATTTTTATATGGAAAACCTCTTTTCAGTCCATTAAAATTGGTACTCACGAACATTCTGTGTATTCACAGCAAGATAATATCTTAAACTATATTTACTGAATATGTAAATACATCAATAGATCGAATAAACATATAATATACTAATGTACAGCTACCTCTAGGTAAAGTGTAGATAGCATAATCTATCTGACCGCAAGGATGCCAAATATTCTCCACAGAGCTGTCAATTATCCCTTCTGGTTCAGTAGAGTCAGTTATCCCTACGCTCCATTCATACCTGAGGGCAACATACAACTCAGATGTGTATATTGTTCAATTGAATTATCTCCAAAAAGATAAATTTACATCATATGCATCGTAGGGCAATTATAACATATTTGCGAAGTTCTATAAGTTTATTCCAACGACTCTAGTCACACAAACACCCATGCAAAGTATAATTGAGATTAAAAATTGGGAATATGACAAAGAGACAACAACCCGACCATCTTTGTTTTGCTAATTTATTATCTCCCCCAATAATATTATTTGCCATGCTATGTATGTTCAATTAGAGATTGGTACTTTCTCCTAATTTTCACCAGGTTTTGTTATTGTTTTTGTTAGGATAGAAACCAAGTAGTATGTGTCAAATGCATGAACATGTTTAAAAGTTTTCGTATGAATTTATACAGCAATTTAAGTCAAATTAGATAAATCAAATAAACATCTTGCACTTAATAGGCAAATGGAAAGAAAGAAAGAAAACTAAAATACCATCAAGGAAGATAAAAAAACATTTGCCAAAAAAAAATATATGCATGCCTTTAATCGATCTAAATCATCAGCAAAATTTCGGATAAATCATCGCTTATATGTGATTCAGAAATTTACAAGTAGTTGACACGTATAATCATGTGTTTTATTGCATCAAATATTTCCATATTACATTTAACCTGACTGAAAGAATATCTCATTTACATTTGTTCTATTTGAAAGCCTTATGTACTTACCATTGTGGTAATAAACCCTGAATTTGAACTATTCTCCATCTGGCTGCTAGTGCGTCATGTGATGGCGTGAAGTTTACATCCTCTGATTCCCCTTGGCGTAAATCAGTCAGATCATATATAGCAATTAAGGTGTTTGTGTTATCTGAAAATTGTTAAACATTTTTACTTTTACTTTTTACAAAAAATTTTAAGATATAAAAATCAAAACAGATTAAAAATTCAGACTTGAGAGCAATAATTCTACTATAAGACACATAATTCAATCTAAAAACTTTAAACTATACCCATAAAATAATTTGCTATTTCAAGTTGAATTATTGTAATTCATTTATCTTTGTCAATCCAGTAATTTGATAATTGTACCGGTTTAAAAAAAACATTGATATCCATTTGGAATCTGTAAGTACACAGCCTCTTTTTGAATACTTAACCTTTTTTAACTTTTTTATTTTTGAATTGTACTGTTCAAATATGACATTGCTATTAATAATTTTCTTTTGACATGTATTAATACTTAGTCTCTGTTGTAATTCCTTAATTTTCATCAACTTTGAAATTTAAGAATTATACGAAAAATCGTACAATGCTATTTGGGATGTATATAACATTTGGGATGTAAACTTAAACTTTGAAATTATAGAATGTTCAACTAGTTTAAATTTGATAGTGCTATTCATTGTTTATTACACAGTCTCTGTCGTAATAACTTAACTTTCGTTTAAATTGATACAAATACACCAATAATAACTATCTTACTATGTGTACTGTCTACACAAGGCGATTCTTCAATAGGGCATCTTTGATCTTTTGGTGCACATACACAGTGTCCTAGACATGTGTTAGAAGAGCATCGTCTTATCAACTCAAGTGAGCCACCAGGAATCAAACGGAATTGGTTATGAATCATGTCACTTTGAAGTCCAACCTAAATAAAATGATTAAACAATAACCTAATATGTTCAGAAGTATTTTTTTATATTTACATCGTGTGTTTATATTTGCCTATATAAGCTATATAAACAACGACAACATCGCACATACTTCTTGTTATGAAAAAGAGTTATGATGGCCTATAACACGAGCATTCCCAAATAGTTGTGCATTGAAGCTTTGTCTTATTCAGATGTGATGTAGAGAACAAAATGAATCTCCGGGTAAAATAATACTAACGTCGAAATAATTGACAAGGCTTTAATTATTTCCTTAATTGATTGGGATTTAACACCCAATTTAAAGTAATGCGCAAATTAATGAACGCATTTAAATCTTATGAGTCAATATACAAACTTAATAATAATCAATAAATCATCGAACTAGGATAACAATGAGTTCCAATGTGATAGTTTTGATTTTACCATGAGTAAAATCCTATATAATGTTGACAAGATCAGTTAAATATTAAGTTATTTGTACTTTACATTCTTAATAATAAAGATATTTTGAATATTACAAATTGAAAACCAAAAAAAAAAAAATAGATTTTTATTTTAAAACTTGAACATTCATTTTCAGTTTATTAAATTTTAATACTCTAATCTTAACAGGAGACGTTCATAGTATTTCAACCCAAAAAATGAATTCTATATCTATGCTGTCTTTTAAAACTGTTGAGATAAGAGCGTCACTAATGAGTCTTTTGTTCACGAAACGAACGTCTGGTGTACAAAATTATAAGCCTGCTATCTTTGATTAGGATTTTTTTCTACATGTACCGTTATACTAGTATGTATTTGTGAATCCGGTTTTGTTGCTTTGGAGGTCCTGATATTCCCCAAAGATTTGCTTTTGTCGTTTTGTATGTTGAAATTTGATCTTTGATAAATAATGTCTTACTTTATTAAATGCCCAAACACTGATGAACACATAATCATAATCAGTTAGTTTTGTTGTATCTACTTCAAAAGTCTGCACTTTTCCCTCGTCTCCCTTGTCTATACCGTCATCTTTGTGTTGAAATTTCTTTGGTCTATTATCCTAAAAACATACACATACACGTATCGAGCGTGGAACGTTACTAAATGCTCATGAATCGACAAGTGTTTTCAATGAGGCCTCATAACATCAAGATAAACATAACTAATAGTAAGCTTATTTTATTTGGTTGTACTAAGTTCATGCTTAGCGCACTTATTCATAAGGTCTAATTCACATATTTAATTTTAATTTATTGCATTTAAAACTGCTATTTCGGAGGCTATCGTGTGTGTTTATGATACACACATAGCCGTAGGCGGAATATTCCACGAAAATGTTTTCAAACGATGGTCTAAGGGTAATTTAAATAATATCTCTTCTTTTTCCATAATCTAGGTCTGATTAAATAAAAATCAAAAGCATTTACTACCGCAGAAGAGTTTCCAGTCAGGTGCACCCTCGAAAACATATCAATTATCCGTATATATACATATATATATATATATATATATATATATATATATATTATTTTCCTCAGTGAGATGTTATTAAAATTTGTTAGGGGGTAAAGGTTAAATGTTGCAATAGCAATGAATGTATTCATGGAATTCGTTATTCGTTAAACTATTAAACGATGGAATTTACTCTTAATTGAACAGTGTAAATGAAAACATTTCAGTCATCCTATTATAAATTTAAATTTGAAATCTTACACTATTAAGATCATCCAGCATATATCTACTACCAACAGATACCATATAGTAGTCTATATCAGAATGAAGATCAGAGAATCCTATCCATGCCAACCATAATTTAAATGATGACCACTTCATCCACCAACCATCAACATGGCGATTAAATTCAGCAGCATGGTTCGTTTCAATTGCAAACGTTCCTTCAAAAATAATGTGTGTTATGATATTCAAGATACGTGAATCTCCAAAAAATAAATATTTGAATGATACCCGGCAAAACATTGTTTCCTCTACAGTATTCCAGTTGGTTCTATAGGCAATACCGATCAAGGTTTTTCTTTTAGAAAAGGAATATTTTTTGTTTGCAAAATGACAAACATTATGCTAAGACAATTACAATAATTAAAACCAAGGAGTAAACAAAAACTCATATAACCAAAAGACATTTAAATCAACAGTAACTTATAAATAATAAATAGGAAACAACACGAACTCCACTAGAAACCGGGAATGAAATCAGGTGCTCCTGAAGGGTAAGCATTTCCTGCACCGTATACGGCACCCGTCGTGTCATTTCTTTGTTCAGTTCGGTAATGATGGAATAATGAGGAAGAATACCAGATATGCAACAAAACTATAATTTTTTTTTTTATTTATATTTTCGGTAATAAATGTTATTTTGCACTTCTGGCGTATTAAAATTTTGAACTTGTTGCCTTTTGTTGGCTGTTGTTCGTGTGTTTCTTTGTCAATTGTGTTATCCAATTTATTTATATTGTAGTCCTATGGTGTTGAGTTGTCATTTTAATGTTATATTTCACATGGCTATAAAAGAGGGAGGTTTGGCATGCCACAAAACCAGGTTCAACCTACCATTTTTTCCTTTAAAAATGACCTGTACCAAGTCAAGAATATGGCCATTGTTATATTATAGTTCGTTTCTGTGTGTGTTACATTTTAACGTTGCGTCGTTTGTTTTCTCTTATTTTTGAGTGTAAATTCACATTGAGATAAGACGTGTTATGGTACTTGTCTATACCAAATTCATGTATTTGGTTTTAAATGTTATATTTGTTATTCTCGTGGGATTTTGTCTGATGCTTGGTCCGTTTCTGTGTGTGTTACATTGTAGTGTTGTGTCGTTGTACTCCTCTTATATTTAATGCGTTTCCCTCAGTTTTAGTTTGTTACCTCGATTTTGTTTTTTGTCCATGGATTTATGAGTTTGAACAGCGGCATACTACTGTTGCCTTTATTTACTAATATAAAATTTAGTGTACGAAACAATCATATCATGTATTTCAATCCGCTAACTATAATGAGCTATAAACAATTAAATTACACAATGAAAGTAAAAAAAAAAAGAAATAATAAAAGACACACAATATTGAATACTAATGATTTTACCTGTAATTGGAGGTGAATTGTCGACGAAAATTCCATCAGATGATTCTGTTATACAGGCTTTCGCCCCGTTGCATGCAATTACAGTAACAAAGTATTCACCACCGTCGTGTAGATTAAGTCTTGTATACGTAAAATCACGTACAATTCCATTCAGCTGTTAAGTAGTATATATATAAAATAATTAAAGCATATGACTAACTCATTCTAAAACTTTACATACCTTAATATTGTAAAAGAATTAGTCGATACTATCTGTTAAGTCAATAAATTTATAATTAGTATTTTTATTTTTTTTACTTTGCATTTGTCTTTAATCGGGACTGCAATACAATCATGATGATAGGTCCTTATTCAGATAATATAAAATTAGAAGCAACATAACGGTCCTTAAGAAATACGTATATCAGAAATGACGATCAGAAAAAAAATCCTTGCTGATCCATGTAACAATCATTTATATTGAAATATGATCTCATTAAGATTTGTTGTTAAGATGAAACGCATTAAAAAAAAATGTTCTTATGACCGGTTTTGATCATCACACTAAGGTTAAAATATTTGATTTAATCACATTTTCGTGCAGCTAATTTACAATACTTATAAAACATATTTATTACACTCTTTTGTGTTTATCAAATAATAGACTATTTCCTTCTATATGGACAGATATAACAGTTACACTTTGTAAAAACTAATGACACCAGTTAGATTTCGGTTTAAGTCCCAGTCCCACTAAACCACGATCGCGCACCACACTCACCGCGATCTTAAATAAATTCAGATCGTGGTGTGGTCGCGGTATGAGCGGCATGAAAATGTAAGTTTTTGTTGCTTTCACTCTGATACTACGTCCTCATTACGCTTCTACAACGAACCCGCTACGATTATATCACGTTCTCTCCGCGCTCCGACCTCACTACGCTCATCAAGTTCTCACTACGACCATACCACGAGTTATCCGATTGCAACACGATCGTGCCGAGCTTCTACTGCGATCAAAGCACGTTCTTACCACGCTTATACTACGTTCATACCGATTTTACCACTTTCTCACCAATACTATCAAAATTGTGTTCCATTTCAATACAGTTCCATTCCTTCTATTTCTGATTAATATGTAGATTTCTCGAAAACAATACAGTCAAGCCACCAAAATCTACTGGAACACATGGGCGTGGTGGTAGGTGTTGATTCAGAGTTAGAGAGAGCTCTGATAGTTACGAACCCAGATCCAGCAAAGATGTCGGAACGAACAATACAACCTGAATTACAACCTATTCCTGGCCCATCAATCTCAAGTGACGATATTTTAGTGAACGAAAGTAGAGATGACACAGATGTGTGAATATAAAATTAGAAGATGTGGTATCATTGCCAATGAGACAACTCTCCACAAGAGACCAAAATGACACCGAAATTAACAAATATAGGTCACCATTCCGCATAGGCCTCGAAAGAACAATGTAAAACAATTCAAACGAGAAAACTAACGGCTTTATTTATGTTAAAAAATTGAATGAAAAACATATACTAGTATGTAACACCTTTATTAACAAACTGCAATCACTGATTTACAGGCTCCTGACTTGGGATAGGCTCATACATGCATAATGTGACATGGTTGAGCAGTTAGAGAAAATGGACAAGAAGTCCTTATTACATACAGACAAACAAAACCTGGAGAGATTTAATATATTTTATGTGAAAATGACAATAAGAATGAAAGTCGTAGTATGAACGTAGTCAGGTCGTAGAAAGAGCGCGATGAGGGCGGCAAGGTCGTGCTAGAATCGTACTATGGTCTTGAACAGCGTGGTGTTAACGTGGTATAGTCGTAGTGGAAGCGTAGTTGTGTCGCGGTAAGAACGTGATGGTCGTAGTGAGGTCGTAATAACGTCGCTGTGAGATCGTAGCGCAGTCTCTCCGAATAAAATCACGCTTTCGCTACGTTCTCGCTACGTTGGTACCGCGACCTTTGCGATCTTACCACGATCTCACTGCGCTCTCACTACGCATCTACTACGACCTGATTTCGCCACGACCGTATCACGATTGTTTTGAACATGTTCAAAGTTGGCCACGCTCACCACGATCATCAAGACCTCACCATGACCGTACACCGACCTTACTGCGATCTGCACGATCGCACTACGATCGTCAAAATTTTCATTTTTTTCACAGATCGTAGTGCGATCGTGGCCTAGTGGGACTGCTGTATAAACAATCTAACCTATACAATTTTAAAAATTGAAAAAAACCCACTGTATTACCTCTGTAGAAGTTGAATTAATTTCACCACCCTTGTGTGAATTTACTGATATATACTGTCTTTCAATGTATGATTCCCCATCACTAACTTCCCATGTGATTTTCATGCCGTTCCTATAAATAATTGAGTTTTCCCTTCTTGATCCAAGCTGCTGAAATAATTTAGGCTTGCTACTGAAAATTGGAGGGGAATCATCAACCAAGAGACCATTTGATGTTGCTTCAGAGTATAGACCTACAGCATTCAGAATATATATTTGTTCGTACTATTCAGTTTTAAAAAGAAATTTGAGCAATATTATTTAAACACATTGACTGCTTAATCGTATCCATTACTAATGATATTCATTAGAATTATTATTAATCATATCAAAATAAATATTTTTAAGAAAAAACTTCTGCTTTTTTTGGTATCCTTCAATTTGTCTAGTTTATAAGAATACACTATTTAGAATTACGCAACGTCACAAAATCAGACTCTTTTGATAAAGTGTTAACATCCATCTTTTAATACCTATTTAAAACAAATATATATGTTCAAATATACTTAACTTAGATATGAGGTTGCATATGATTCAATTATTCGGCTTTGAGCGATCATGACTAAGGTAAATCAAGAAAAGTGCGTTGAACGTATGCAAAAAAAATCATAGCTTGCTCTTTTCAGATTTTCTGAAAGTATTTATTTTTTGTATGAAAGTTTGAATGAATTCGCAAGGAAAATTTTGTAGAACAGACGCTTTTTGTCGAGTTTTGACAAAAAGTATAGAAATAAATGGATAAGAATTACAAAAAAGGAAAGATATTGCAAGTTTATCAATCATTATAACAAGCTAATAGATATTATACCTGCTTTGTTGTATGCACGAACAGTTACGTAGATTCTGGTGTTTGTTGGAATTGGCTCAGTTATATTTGGAAACACAACTATGTCCGTCAACGGCAGATCAGTCTGTGATATAATATCATTTCCACCAATTGATGTTCCCACTCTAATGGAGTATTTATCTAAACCTGATTCTGGATCGTTAAAACCATACCAAGTTGCAGCTACATATGATCTGAAACCATATCAAATTATAAATATGTTACCGTAAAGCAATCATAAACATTTCGAACACTTTTCTGATTAGCAACTTTTTTCTTTTTTTTTATTAATCTACATTTACTCTTCCATTCTTTATTTGAATACTGGTAATAAAGTATTCCCACTTCAGCTACAACACTAAGATTTTGCTATTTTGTTTAATGGGTTTTTTTGTATTTGTTTTGCTTTTAGTTGGTGGATTTTTATTTTGTTTCCATTGCGTTTAGTCGTTCCTGAAACAGACATTAAACCTCAGCTCTATAAAACAAAAGCAAGTATCGTTAAATTATATTATGATCTCTTTTACGTTAAATTTTCCGTGTTTACATTTGAAAAAACTTATACTTCTACATTGTATTATAAAACTCCTCAGTTTTCATAATAAATTCTATAAGTCGCTTTGAAGTACCTTAAAGGTTGATAATTTATGTCGATATAATCTGCTCCATCCTTTATTTTTCCAATATTTGGAGGACTGTTGTCAATGATAACCCCATCAGAAGTAACAGAAGAACAAAGATCAGCCGTATTACATGCAGTAACTGTAGTGTAATATCGCCTACCGACAGCAAAGTTTATTCCTTTCAAAACAAACTCTGAAATCAAATGTAAATGAAACATGATATATGATTTTATACAGGTTGGTGTATCACAATGTATAATACAATGTATATTGGCGACATCCCAATAAATATACATATATTTTAATCAATGCTGTGATCTGTTTGTTTGTTGTTTGTTCATACCAAAGTTGACAAATAACAGAATTGATAACTATACAGTATGTATGGAGTTGAACACGATGAGCCATGTATCTTTTTTTTTGTATGATTTCAACGTCGCGCTCTCTTTTGTGGGTTCATTTTGCCTAGTGTGTTCAATGTTTGTTCATGTCTTGACTTGATATGTACATGGACTTGTCTCATTGCTTTTGAATATACCGATTGAGTATTGCTATTCTGGTTTTGATTTATTAATCCCCTAAACATAATGGTAACATATGTTCTACCATATAGTACATGGTTATTACCATATGTAATGAAAATAATGATTACATATCTTGCAGCTCTCAATATCAGTTCTATTGAAGCAAAATAAATTAAATTTAGTTTACCATGTATTAATCCAATATCGTGCGTTTGTAACACATCATCACACCCTGCACAGGTTCCTATAGCGATTTTGTAAGTCTTTATTGTTGTATGTGGGTCATAAAATTTTTCCCAATGAGCCCCAAGCTTAGCTGAGTTGGTTTGAAAGTCCATATCTTTCTTAGTAAGTTTTATATCATTCAAAAATCCATCAAATACTTGTCCAACTTCTGGTGGAGTTTTATCATAGATGTAACCCCATGATGATACAGTTGTTACTAGATTTGCATTATTGACTGCCTATAAGTAGAAATAAGGGTAAAATATTGAGTTTGAAACATGTAGTTTACATATCATGTTTATCTAATTGTTAAAAATTCTTCAATCTTATTTTCAAAGCATGCTTCCCTATTTATATATTTATGCATTCTTGAATCTGAAATGCTGATGTATTGATGCTGTCATGAATGTTGATGATCTTTGCCTTGCAAATGTTGTATGTAATCAAAGTAATGTCCATATGTATAAAGGCAATAGTAGTATACCGATTGAGAGAAAACAAATCCGAGTTACAAACAATATGTATAAAGTGTTTATGGATGATTATCATACCTTAACTGTAATGAAGTATGGGTGTCCTTGGTGTGCATTGATATCCAAATACTGAATAGAAACTTCACAGTCTTCACTAGTCTCAATCGGCTGAACAATATCTCCAAAGTTTGGTTTAGAGCCTACTTCTAATATATAATGTTTAATTCCACTTTCTAAGTCGTAAAACACATCTTTCCAGCTGAAATAAACATGTAACAAAATGAAGAATAATATGAGGTCATACAAGTTCTGTTTTGATTGACTAAGGATATATATATACTTAGGATGATTTTTTAACTTTCTGCACATACTCTGTCATTCGGAAAATCATAAGAGTAAGCTCTTTATTTTGATAAGTCATTATCTTTATACATGTACTCACCATGCCTTAATTTCACTAAAATCTCTAATATGTCTGCCATCAATTAAAATGGGTTTTGATGTTTGGTGTGGTGGAGTGGTATCTACTCTGATGGAGACAGAGTGTGCTGTAGAACTTCTTCCAGAGAAATCAATCCCTTGAAATTGAATGGATGCAATAGTATGAGGGTATGTTATAACATTTATTACAGAAACAATGTCGTGAAACAAAATATCGTTATCTGTCCTTTCATCATTCACATATATACACCACGGAATTTTAACATACGAACGTCAGTTAATTTGTGTTTTACTATGAGGTTTTTAATTTACAATTAGGTATTATTATATTGCTTTGCTGATAATTAACTTACTTTTTGTATATAAAGGTTTAATATAAGCAGATAAGATTCTAACAACTGACTAGTAATAGTTCAATGTAGAAATAAGGGGGGAAAACAAAGTAATTACTGCAAAATAAAGTCTGACATCTCTGACAGGTAAACCTGAAACATCTTTGTCTAAAACAAATATAAGTATAATGAAAACAGTGTTTATTAGGAAATACGAGGTAAATTAAGTAAACTTTTTATTCTGTTAAGTTTAATGTTTTATCTTCTTAAGGTAGCACAATACAAAGATTTTTCATCCCCAATCAGACATCTTTAAACAGATATTATTCCAC
Organism: Mytilus galloprovincialis; assembly: GCA_037788925.1. Classification (NCBI taxonomy): domain Eukaryota; kingdom Metazoa; phylum Mollusca; class Bivalvia; order Mytilida; family Mytilidae; genus Mytilus; species Mytilus galloprovincialis. The sequence goes on along the minus strand of CM075342.1, from coordinate 41,862,401 downwards.
TCATCCTTCTTTAAATTTTATAAATGAAGTACCAAAAGAAAGAAGAATGAATAATCTTTCAAATTGTAATAATTTCATTATGACATAATTATTACATAATTAATTGTTATGTAATTAGTTGCTATATTGCGATGTCCATACTTGAATGAATTTAGCTTCTTTGTTATTCATAGCATCCCAAAATATTTTATAGATTCTTGCACAACACAGTTTGACCTCAAAAATCGTGTCTCAGATTTTTCCTATTGTAAAACATTCTCTCATAAATCTTCAATGAAGTTTGCAACATCAATTCATAAGAGATCACTAAATTCAATTGGGTATGAAATTTGTTCTATTGATGATTTTGGAAATCTGAGACACAGTTTTGGAGGTCAAGCTGTGTTGTTCAAGAATCTATAAAATACTTTGGAATGCTATGTAGAACAAAGATGCTAAATTCATTCAAGTGTGGACAACACAATATAGCAAATAATTACATAACAATTGATTATGTAATAATTATGTCATAATGAAATTATCACAATTTGAAAGATTAATCTTTCTTCTTTCTTTTGGTACCTCATTTATAAAATATAAAGAAGGATGAGATGAATTACATCAGTTTAAAGTTATCTAATTGGGAGTGAACAAATCTTTGTATTGTGCTACCTTAAGTAAAAAAATAAATATTAAAATACCTTTAACTGATGCAAAATAATCATGTCCGTTCTGTAAATTAAGATTGTGAAATGTTGCATGGTTCACAATACCAACATGTGTAAATTCAACTATATCTGATCCGCCTTCTACAGATCCTGTTAAAGAAAAACATTGATTTATAGCTCCACAGCTGCAAAGAATGAATTTTTTTATGAAAAAAATCTATATATGTATAAAATAGACGACAAAAGCGGTGAAAAATTCTTATAACAATATATTACGACTTATCGAAATTGTGTCTATAAAATTTGTTTCTAACACACATGTAGTATTAACATGGGACAACAACCAGGCCAATTTACTGCTTTCTTTTAATTTGTTCGCGATAGGTTCTTGGGTTTCAGACTACCTGATTGATATATTTTACAAAGATTAGAAATATTTATATCAAACATAGTTCACTTTGTTATTTTGTCATGTTTTTTACAAATACATTAAAAAAAACAAATTTCTTTGGATTTCATTCAAATTCCATGATTTTTTTTCACTTTTTGGTTAATATTTTCAAAATGGATTCATCATTTACTCCCATGCACCGATTGCATTTACAATATTAATTTATTGCTACATTGAAATCTCAAATATTTTAGAAAATAATATTTAAAGAATGACTGTAATATTTTTTCTGTCTATGAAGAAATAACATACAAAATGTGGTGCACACTAGCCTAATAACGCGCGTAGCAGTGTGCACCAGATTATTTATGTTACATTTGTATTTCGAATAGACAGAAAAAAATATTTCCTTATAATTTTATTCTAGATTCCATATTCAAGGAGTAAATCATAAAAAAAAACCGTTGATGACGTCACAGTCAAATGACAAAATAAGGTCTATGAGCCGATAATTTTTTTTATCACAGCCAATCAGAAGACGTGTTACATCCAAAATTAAATTATTTCATAATCATCCTACCAATAGCAACTTGGTATTGGCGTATTCCAGTACTGTGACTTGCTGTACCATATTCTTCAACATCAATAAACTTTTCCCAATTTACGAAAATATCGGAGGTTGTGGTCTGAAACTAGTGCAAGAAAATTGGTAAGTGAACTGGTAAACATCTCATAGAAATACGAAGCTGTAAGTGTGTTTTTCGAACTTGATATACAGCAATTCACTGTTCAGGTTAAGCTATAATTCACGTTTTGTGAGTTGAACATTGTTACTATTGTAACCACAATCCCTTCCTCTTTTACCGAATTTGACTCAAAGAACTAGTATAATTTTGGGCTTTGTACTGACATGAGCAACACGACGGGATGACACAGAAGGGGAGCAGGATATATTCCTTCCTCCGAAGTACCCGAGATTACCAATGGTTTAGCGTGGTTCGTGTTTCTCAATCTTCTATGTTGTGTGTTTTCTACTTTTGTTTTTCTTTTTGTTTCATTTTTCATTTTACGCCATGGCGTTGTAAGCTTATTTTTGATTATTGAGTTTGAATGTCCCTTTTGTATCTTTCGCCTTTGTTTTGTTAATCATATGTTTTGCGGGACTGGTGTGTATTTGCATGTCGGGTAAAGCATGTTTAGAAAAAAAGCTTTCTCTGTCTGACGTAATCTAGACCATGTATCGTTAGAGTAAAACACATAATACCAAAATTGCGGTTCTCAATACTCACCAACTTGATTAGAGCGTAACTGATGAGTCATTTGTGGACAAAACCAGTGTCTGGCGTACACAATTGAAATCCTGGTATATATGATGATCTTTTTACAGGGTATACAACAATGACAGGTTAGCAAACTGCTCTTCTTTTGTTGACAATCTACATACGTCAAGTAAGAAACTTTCATATTTACATTTATCTTATTTTATCATTTAACATACCTTGTACTGAATTTCTGTAACTGGTCCAATCCAAACTTTTCCTGTTATGGGAGAAGTAAGATCAACAGTGATACCATCACTGCAAACATTAATTTCCTCTAGTAGTTCTGTCCACTTCTCATGATGAATGGGTTTTGATGGAGCGTGAATGCACATAGTGTAACGTTTACCGTGTGCTAGTGGATTGTCGTCATTAAATAAAACGTTTATAAAAGCATTCTCTGAAAAAAGAAATCTCATATGGTTTACCGATATTGTATATAGGTATAAGAAGATGTGGTATGAGTGCAAATGAGACAACTCTCCATCCAAGTCCAAATTAACCATAGGTCAAAATTCGATTTATCTTTGAGTATTTGCAAAGGTTAAGCATACATTTTGTACATATAGAGCTCATTATCATGAAAAAGAGAAAAAATATAACTAAGATATAACATCACTTATCCCTTTTGCATTGAAAAATAGTTCCGATTCATATAGGGACACTTTTTGAAAAACATAATCATTCCTCTTAAGAAATCAATTTTGGCAGTACAGAATGATAAACTATAAGGGAAATGTGTTTTTTTTTTACATTTGACATTTAATGTTTGAGTTGGTCATATATAAAAGTAATATCTAACTTTTAAAAAAAAGTTCGTGGTATTAAACGATTATCAGACTTAGACATGCACAGCAAAATCTGACTAAGCGTATTTATGCTTTTTACTTTTTGTTATCATGTAAATAGTTTGTGTTTAAGGATTAAGCTTGGATCAGAGCGCTGGTTTTCTCGGATGATTTGTTTAAATTTTTGTCATGATGATCGAGGCCTTTTCTACCTTACAAGCAGTCATCTTACATGTATTGTGTATGAATATTTGTTTTTTCCTTTATCATATTCATGAAAGTGAACGTGAGATGAACGCTTAAAGAAAAAACACAAATTCATTTGATAAAAAACAAAACAACTTCCGTAGCAATTTGTAAATATTTTACCAGTATGTCCACATGTCACAACATCAGGATGTGAACATGGATCTGAAAGATGAAGGTTGTTGAAATCCTTGTAGTACGTTAAGGCATCTAATGTTTTTATTTCAATTACTGCCCAAGTAAAGTCTTTATGTCGAAGTGAATGCCACACAGAACTTAAAATGTTTTTATACGGAGTGTAATCAGCGTCTTCAGTATTCCATCTGCCATTTTCTTCAAGATATATTTCTTTGCCATATCCATCTCTAATTGATCCATCTGAAAGTTATAAACATGACAGATGATTTGTATTACTTAAATTATTTTGTTATTTAAAGTTTATTGTTATATTAATAAATATTGAAAGGCATAACTGTTTACGTTCTTTAACCAGCAAAAGTATAAAAGGAAAATCTCTTTATTTTGACATACCTCCATTTAATTGTTGCTCTCCAATACCATCTACGACTATGTTTGGGACAATGATTTGATTTTCAGCATGTACTTTGCACTGTTTTATTTCAGCAAATGCTGTCTGCCACACACCGGCTCTATTATATCCACGTAAGGCAATAATACGACATTTTGAAAAATCCATTTGCGCCAACAAATGAATTGTAAAGTGTGACTGTAAAAGATATAATTACAATGATATTTTGCCTTATTATTGTTTTGTGATTTTACAAATGTTAAAATCTGTGCAAATTATATTTAAAGGTTTTTTTATGGATGAATGTGCAATTCATGCAAAATCTGTAAAACACTATGTCAAAATTATCTTTGAAATATATATCGCCAAAACCAATACGTAGATTTTTCCTAAATATATATATTATCTACCTCACAATTTATTATTTACAAATTTCTGTAATAAAAATAGTTGCTGTGTCCATGATTGTGCTTATGTTGTAAAGATGTACATCGTTCCGAATGAGCCTTGGTTAAAAATACAATGTTTGAATAACTTTCCATATCTGTTGAGTAATCAAGTTTTATTTCAACGACATTGTCTGTTTCATCAGAAAAAAATACACGGCTTAAGATGGTTTTCTTCAGATTTAAAAGTGTTTGCTAATGAGTATCGTTTTTTTTATTACGTTTTAACAGAAATTAAGAAGAACAAATGCATTATTTTCAATGTTTGCATTGTAAGTTGAACGTCATAAAGCTGTTGGTATAAGTTCATTAGATTAATGATGACATCATTCAGTTACTAAAATGTGCCTTTATGGATCAATATTCAGAAACCTAATTCCGAAAAAAAAAATTAACGTACAAAAGAGCTGTTTAGTGCGATTATAGTATCCGCCTTCAACCAAGAATGATATATTCCATATGAACTATCCTGTAGACTATATTCGTAATATGATACCACTTGTCTTGCTTCATCTTCATCCAAAATGTCGGGATCATACATATTAGCAAATACAACTGCCATCTAAGATTAAATAAATTACCAGTATGTTTTTTACAATAAGTAATGTATATATTGACATCTGAAGTTTAATTCTAATGCACAATTCAATGCTTTCAGAACTGTAATCTATATTGTAAAAGTCCCAAGTCAGGTGCCTGTAATTCAGTTGTTGTCGTTTGTTTATGTGTGACATATTTGTATTTCGTTCATGTTTGTACATAAATAAGGCCGTTAGTTTTCTCGTTTGAATTGTTTTACATTGTCATTTCGGGGCTTTTTATAGCCTTTTATAGCTGACTATGCGGTATGGGCTTTGCTTATTGTTGAAGGTCGTACAGTGACCTATAGTTGTTAATTTCTGTGTCATTTTGGTCTCTTGTGGAGAGTTGTCTCATTGGCAATCATACCACATCTTCTTTTTTATATTCTCCACTTTTCACTTAACAGTTTCTATTTTATCACTGTCGTTTTCATTTTTGCACGCATGGTGTTATATTTAACTTAGGAAAATGTAAAAATCATGATATCAAAAATTAGCACATTTTAACAAAATAAATCAGTACGCCATATAACATCATAAACTTTCACGTTAAAATAAATTTAAAAAGAAAGATAAGAGTAATTCAAATGGTAAAAAAAATAAACAGTACCTTATCTGTATTGTTAGTATGATTTGTATATTCAATCGATATAGGTCCGGCAACCGGTTTGCTCGGTATGATGGTAACACCACTTGTATTAAGTGAAGGAAAACAAACTTCATCTGCACAAAACTTCACTGATAATCGGTATGTTCGTCCAGGCTCAAGAGTAAGATCTCTCACGGTCAAATTATTGTATTGTTGAATGGAAAAATATTGGTTGTCTATTTCATTGAAGGTGTTCCAAAATTCTGAAATTTAAAAAATTCTTATAAGTTTCCTTCTTAATGAAACATCACATGGTATCTTAATTTCAATATTTCTGATCAATAAACATAGTGTATTCTATTAAATTTGCAATGTTGTATCCTCGTATTACCTGTGTGAATTTAAGTACCTTTTTTAAACTAATTTTCATTTCGAAAGGTAGAATTTTGAATTTTCTTGTCAGATTTATACTTAATCCTTCAATCTATAATTCTAATGCAATTCGGATGTAACAATTTTTTTCATAGGCTAAAAGTTGCCGTCAAATCCACAGTTGACCAGGCGTAACTAAGGAGGGACCCGCCATTTTGAATTGATTGAATCAACAAATGTTCGATTACTACTATATAATCGAAAATAAAACAACACCTACCTCGAATTCGCCGTTTTAATGTAATTTTATCCGAATTTGAAGCGTACAGGTAACGTAATAACCTCCAGTTTGTAAGTTTTCATTTGTATGACGTCACTTTTTGCCATGACGTCTTTGCGCCAAAATCATTCATGAAGTTTTGCGGATTTTTTTCTATTTGTCAAATTTAGACATTTTTTCAAGTTTATCGTATTTTTTCTTTTTGTATCGATTAGAATCGGAATAACAGTACTGTAGTTGAAGAGTTGCCACCGTCAATTTTGATTTGACGGTCGGAAATCTCCGTTTTAATGTCTCCGCTACGCGTCGCCAGTAAAACTGCATTTGCGACCGTCAAATCTACAATTGACAGTGGCAACTCTTCAACTACAGTACTGTTATTCCTTAAATATACTGCTATAATTATGACATACCAATAAGTAGGTATATGTATTTTTTAATTGCTTTCTAAATTAACATATATTTTCAGAATTCAGTAATACCAATTTGGAATTTTATGTAATACGCTTTAATTATCACATTTGCAATCAGGGTAAAGATTTTGGTACCATTTAAAACGTTTAAACCCGATGCATTTGTTTGTATCTGTCCTGAGTCAGGAACCTGATGTTCAGTGGTTGTCTTTTGTCAATGTGGTTTATTAGTGTTTCTCGTTTCTCGTTTTTTATATAAATAAGACCGTTTGTTTTCCTGTTTGAATGGTTGCGAAGGCTCATGTTGAAGACAGTACTTTTTTCATATAATGGTTTACTTTCACAAATTGTGACTTATATGGAGAGTTGTTTCATTGGCACTCATCTTCTTCTGTAAATAGTGGGTCACTTAATGTCTGCACTTTTAGAGCACTTGCGTTACTCCTGCTTGTTGAAAATGATCGTGATGCACAGTACTTAGTGTACACTTCAGAGTAGTCTTGTTTTCCGTTATTTGATGTTGGATATGACTTAGTATTTTCTTTCACCAGTTACTTTCACTTTATTGCATGCTGGTTATATTTTCATTACAAGGCAGACTTTTCCGTATTTGATTTCAGTTATTATTACAAACTCTTGTGTTTTATTCAGTGTTTTATGGTATCAATATATTAAAAGTATTTACCACCAAGCCAATACCGTTCATCTATACTCCAAAACGCATGTGTTATGAATGGTATATAATCAAATGGAATTTGAAAATATGTGCTCAAAGTAGTAGTGGATACTTGAAATGCCTTGTCTACAGCACACTTTGGTCGGGTATCCTATTGAAAGTAAATACAAAACATTTATACGAAATGAGTTTTTATATTTCCCCTTAAGAGCGGAACAATTGTTCCTCTGTGGACGGCAGACTGTTTTACTATAAATCATAGTGCATATTGTTTATTTGTTATATTTGTGTATGTTTTTTCTTCTTCAGATTTGCTACCTTATAAATATGCTAAGTCCATGGGCCTCTTTCACGGAATCTGCAGAATACGTTGACGATCATTTTAAAAAATGTTGATTGAATTCTTGTTTTAATTTGGTAAACGGATTCCAAAGAAAAACATTCAGTTTTTGAATAACAAACATGATATGCTTAGAATCATTTTGAAATTAAAGCGGCATTGAAGAGACAGTGAGTTTGAGCTAGATAAAAAAAAATCCACTGTCTTTGTCTTGAAAGCAATGTATATGATTTGTATCAGATAATGTTAAATGGAATCACAGTCACTTAAATTCAACAAAAAGAATATTATAATTTTTTTTTTAATGCAATCATTGTCTGAAAATTAGCTTTTTTAAAAGGGCAATATAATTCGAAAACAGTTATTGTCCTCAAGGCATAAATACTTTTGGTATTTACTACATTTAATGCACTAAAATATTATGTTCAAAGTTGACTGTTTTCTATAGTAGAAGATATTCTCACGCCTTCTTCATACCTTATCATGATGACTTGTATTTAATGGTAAGTTGTCTGCAAAATAAAAACAATGATCTAGAATAGTTGTAACTGTGGCTAAGCTTATCCATTTGAATACGCTGTAATTAAAGTGTCATTAAACTTCATTTTCATTTAGTAGGTTCAATATTAAACATTGATTTTGGTAGTACGCTTATACCATACCGACGTAATTATTACTTTTATTTTTTGTAGAGGATACATCTTTAATACAGATTCGGGGGGATTTAGAGCATGATATGTAGTGTCAACAATTAATAATTGTAGAGAACAGTATATTTACATTACTCTTTGATTGTTTGTGTATATTAAAACTATAACAAACAAAAGACGAACTTTAAGGTATATCTAAAAAGGGGAAGTTTATAAAAACTGACAACATTAAACTTTAATAAACAACGGAACGAACGGAAAACAAATCACATAATCCTGACTTAGTAAAGTCATTTCTCAAAGAAAATTGTGCGTTAAACCGGGTTTTATAGTTAGCTAGACCTGAGGTCTCATAGGCGGATGGATAGATCCTTCTACATTTAAAGGAAATACATAAATTTACGACTGTCAAAATGCTTTGTAAAAAACATATTTTGATTGCTATTTGTGAAACATTTTCAATAAAATACTGCCATAGAAGTTAAAATCCTGAATGGTATTTTTTGTAATTAATTTATGTAAAAAAAAAATGAAAGGTAAAACTTGCCGGTGCAGTTTTTTCCATCCATAATTTTGAGATCTGGCAATGACCAAGTAGGATCTACAACAGTGACACCATCTGAGGTTACAAATACTGATCCCGTTGACGCTTCAGCAAAAACTGTACTGTAGTATCGCTATAATAAAATTTGAAATTTCTTTTTCCAAAACTTAATATGAATTTTATGAGAAGTAAATTATATAAAGATTTTAAAACAAATCCAAGATAACGAGGTCCAATTTGTTAGCCCGAATGGGATAAAAACGACAAATCAAAGAATGCAACTTAATAAATAACTAATATAGAACAATGGTGTGGAATAGAAAATAAACCATGTCAGGCGCTTTTGTTTTACACATAATAAGTATCACTAAAAATTCCCCGATTCCGGGTCGAATCCGATACCAATTCCTCTAGTATTATTAGTTACATAGTGTGCTAGTGACCTAATACGGTATATATGGGGTCAGTAAATTCCATATGGGGTGAGAGCGAAGCTCGAATCCCCATATGGAATTTACTGACCCCATATATACCGTATTACGTCACTAGCACACTATGTAACGAATTTATCTTACCGACTATCTTAACGTGTGAAATTAAGACTAGTGATTCTCAAAATGAGAAAGTCTACTAAGAAAATACTTCCATTGATCCTACAAAAACAGATGCCAACAATAACGACTTGTAAGGTTTAAATGTGTTTTATGAATTTTTTTCAATCTTAATCATCAATTTCTTCGTCTGTTGGAACTTTTAAGATTTTTTCTCAGTACTGTTTTGTTTTTTATAAAGGGACATAACACCTTTACTAACCGTGTATGAAATAAGCCCCGCCCCCTTCTTACCTAATAAGGAATATAAAGGGACGTAACTCCACTACTAACCGTGTATGAGATAAGCCCCGCCTCCCTACTAACCTAATATCAAATATACACGGTTTGCACGCGGACGCTTTTAACCAATCATATTCCTGGAAATGTATAGGAGGTAAGATAAATAATATGTCACCTGTTACCTATAACCATATCTGTAAGTTCAGTCTCTGTCAGGTTCACTGACAAACGGCGTATTTGAGATTTCCTACATAAACGGGTCATAATCATACCAAATCTTCGTCATTATACAGTGTTGACACTACTAAATTCAATCATTGCCATATTGTTTTTTTATCTAACCAGTTCGACACTATGAAACGATAATACGTATACCAAAAATCCAGACTTTTATTACAGATACATCATTTAGTCAATTGTAATCACGAAATGATATCAGAAATTGCTTTTTCGTGATTGAATCAATTTTCAAGATTGATATTTTTATTTGTAGTTCACTGTTCATTTTTTTCATTTTCTTATTTATTTGAAAAATCGAGATCGCGATTAGAAAAATCGAATCTAACTCTGATTTACCATTTTCTCTATGTACATATATAAAAGAGATGTCGCTCTTGCATTAACAAATCGAGTTTTTTGCAAACTGAATCGGAATGTTCTAGGTAAATCGGTACTTCTGTTCACGAAATCTAGGTATTTCATTAACAGAATTAGGAAGGTTTAATAAATTGAAATACCTGTTTATTGAACTAACATCTTGATAGCTTGGTTTTATAAATCTAGTTCACATTAAAAGTGGTCTCGATTTTGTTTATTGCGATGCCAATCGAACAAAAATTAAATATTGGTAAAGTTGTCAATATCTTGTGCAGGCTTTCAAAATACAAATTAACAGGACCGATGTCCTGCAAATATATTAGAAACAATATTTCAAAATGTCACATATTAATAAAATATGTTTCGACATACACGTGTATATTTATTTTGCATTGAAAATTTTGAAATAGAAAAATAAATATAGTATAATAAGAGGGAGAAGTGTATGCATTGCCATCATTAAAACAATTCAAATTTTAACACATACTTTAAATGGTGTCAGAGTGAGTCCAGAAAACAGGTGAATATCAATATTGCCGGTTATTTTTCTCTTTCCAGCAACATCACATATTCCTGACGCGGTTCCTACACAGGCAAAGTATATTAAATTCAAATGTGGGTGGTAAAATCTCGTCCATCGAACAGCTAGATAATCTGTAATGGTTGTATAGTCAATGTCTTCGATGTCCTGAAAAAGACAGCTAATTGATTGAATTAAATGTATAAATAGATGTATGTACAATGTACAGAATATATGCATTAACTTATATGAATATTCTAAAATCTTTTAAAAAAAATTGATGAGGTTGTATGAGATACATTATATCATAGATATGTATTTCCTTATTTACATTCTTCGCCAGTTATAGGTATCTTGTAATAAATGGTAACAGAAATAAAGAAACGATTATCTGGGAAACTTCTTCCCCATACAACTCTCCTTTTGTGTATTTTATTTTATAAATAAATTCAGTGTATTGTAAAATTATGCTTTTCTATCGAGTAGTTTAACTTTTAGTTCCAAGACACGAGCATAGACTTTAATCAGAATCCATTAAAAAGATTATACCTTCAACCCTTAAACGTTTTAGTACGTTTATGACATACGATTAAAATTGACACTTTACAAGTATGAATTTGTCAACCCTGTGTCCATCTTTGCCCGTTATGGAATAATTGTTTCACTAATGATATCGTATATGTTCCTTACGTCGCAACTACAATCCCTTCCCTTTCATGAATGTGACCTACCGCATTAGACTATTTATCGGATTTGTTATCACATAAGCAACACGACGGGTGCCACATGTGGAGCAGGATCTGTTTACCCTTCCGGAGTACCTGACATCACCCCTAGTTTTTGGTGGGGTTCGTGTTGCTTATTCTTTAGTTTTCCATGTTGTGTCATGTGTACTATTGTTTGTCAGTTTGTCTTTTTCATTTTTAGCCACGGCGTTTTCAATTTATGTTCGATTTATGAGTTTGACTGTCCCTCTGGTATCTTTCGTCTCTCTTTTTTCAGCTACATTGTTTTTTTTCGCAGGCTCAAATCTAAAGATTAGGAAAATTCTAATGGTTTTAAATATACCGATTGTGACAATATGACTGAGTTTGGATTCATTTTATAAAGAGAACACTAACTTGTTTGAGACTGTTTGCTATCCATCAGAAGTAGTTTTGTTATGTTTGCATATCGGTTATTTTGTCCTTCGCTATCTGTCCGATATTTTCCTCAAATCTCTTTTTATTCATATAATGGTAATTTGTTCATTCTTTTCATTAAGTTTTTTTATATCTTCACGTAAGACTATACGCCATATATACCTTTACTGGAGTAAAAGCTGACGAATTTCCTGGAACATCAATAACCAAACCTCGGGTAGGCAACAATATATCATGAATATAAGGTACAGATGACTTAGTTACGTATTGGCCGGCAAGATTTGTAGCCTTTACTGTCACGTAATAGACATGATGACCATGTAATTTCCAGTCTAAAAACAATATATTAGTTGCAGTGCACATGTATTTTGATGAATGGACGCATGGCCCAATTTCTTCTACTATGGAATATTGTTGTATGTCTGTAGAATACGGTGTGTGTCCTGTAATATGATTTTTTTTATATATATTAATTAGTTTTGACAGAGATTTAACAGCATAGAAAATTAGATATCAAAATAATGGTAATAATGGCTTTGATATATATAAGTTTGCTGGTTGGTCTTTTTTTATAGACTTTTATATATATATATATATATATATATATATATATATATATCGCAAGGAACAAATATATTTTTATGCATTTTAGTAAATGATATATAAATTTCTCCACCTCAGAAGATGCTACAATGTACTGTCACACATAGTTTTACTTTGTACTTAAATGCAATGACATAAACAAATAATTTGTATGACTGTTATGTATAATGTAAGTTTCCAAAACCCCCAGGGATTATTGCAAGCCATGTTTATCATAATTACAGATAATCGAAAAACATAGCTCCCTCTATACTTAATTAAATTGTTTCTCTTTTCTTTGAAAGTCGCACTGTTAACTGACCTATCGTTTGGTAAAAAATATTGATCTGCCTTTCAACCGAGTAACTATCTTGCCCTCAATGAAAAGCTTTTGAAGTTTGAATATCATCGATATTTTTCGTCTTTCTTTCAGTACAAAAACATAGTAAGTCCAATAAATTTACTTTTTATGACCAAAAGATAAAACATTGAACATCCTTTTGAATATTGTATCTTATATTCGAAATTGAAAAGTTTGTATTCAAAACCCACGAATAACTAACCGTTGGTATTGTCAGAATGTCCATATTCTTTTTTGTTTGTTTAATAAAGTTTTGTAAAAATCAATTCCCTTGACTTGGTACAGGCATTTTCCTATGTATAAAATGGTGGATTAAAAGTTTATTATATTGACAACAATGTGTGAACAAAATACACAGACATAAAATTGAGAATGGAAATGGGGAATATGCCAAAGAGACAACAACCCGACCATAGAGCAGACAACAGCAGAAGGTCACCAACAGGTCTTCAATGCAACGAGAAATTCTCGCACCCGGAGGCCTCCTTCAGCTGGCCCCTAAACAAAAATATACTGGTTCAGTGATAATGAACACCATACTAAACTCCAAATTGTACACAAGAAACTAAAAGTTAAAATAATACAAGACTAACAAAGGCCAGAGGCTCCTGACTTGGGACAGGCGCAAAAATGCGGCGGGTTTAAACATGTTTGTGAGATCTCAACCCTCCCCCTATACCTCTAGCCAATGCAATACATAGTAGGTAAAAATGTCAAAAATAGGGATACAGCAGTCAACATTGTTTTATAATCTTAATCACTATAAAAAAAAAACCAAATATACAACAAATAATGGCATATAGACCAAGCACATTAATAAAAATTAAAGACAGGAATGAACTTTACCATAGTTCAATCTCACAATGACGGTAATATACCACTGTTCAAAAGTCATAAATCGATTGGTGAAATAAAATTCGGGTTACAAACTAAAACACATCAATTATAAGAGGAAAACAACGGAACAACAGAAACACTGAAGCGCAACCAAAACCAAACTAACTAAAAGCAGCAGAAATTTTATTTTACTAAATGGAAATAAAATAAAACGTCAGAAGTAAATTTGATTATTGAACTTTATTTTAAACGATTGGTTGGTGTTCCAGTGACAACTCCTGAGATAATCCTGAATCTTAAAGTTTTTACAATAAAAAAAAATAATCACAGTTCTCGTGTTTTCAAAGTTCTTTGCAATCGAAATATATTTTAGACAAGATAAAAGATCTGACTTTAAGGTTAAGGAAGTATGACATGATTACTTTTTCAACATGAATAATCTCTTTTCAATAACCTCTAGATCGTATATATGAATAGCTACGGCCTTTTCTTATTCATCCGATTTCTTTTATCTATACGCCTAACCAGTACTCTTTATCAAGAAGAAATTAACCACATAACGTCAAACTACTGGCCTTGCATATCAAAATGAAATTTCAATGTTGATATAGTGCATGATTACATTACATTTGTCTCAACACAAACAAAAAATCAAATTCAGTTATGAAATATTCCATTGTTATCTCAGGAATAGATTACCTTAGACGTATTTGGCACAACTTTTTAGAATTTTGGATCCTCAATGCTCTTCAACTTTGTACTTGTTTGGCTCTATAACTATTTTGATATGAGCGTCACTGATGAATCTTATGTAGACGAAACGAGCGTCTGGCGTACTAAATTATAATCCTGGTACTTTTGATAACTATTATCCAGAGGTATTTTATAATCAAAACTATCTTTTTTATATATAATGTGAAAAACATAGGAAGACATGACCATTACATTCGAGGTACTAAACAGAATATGCCTTTATGTACTTTCTGTAAAAGAGTATTGTGTATTATCAAGTACATGTAGCATTTATATAAAATTTTTGTAATTTAATTTTTAATGAAAACGGATGTATTTGAACTTTGATTTTTATTACGTATCCGAATTTGACAGAAATAACCTGGTTGCTTTTAGACTTTACCTAGGCTCTTAATATTTTATATGTTCTGGCTTCCAATAATTATTACGGCTGTGGAAAAATAAAACAATGTTTTCAATATATACCTATAGCATATTCGTAGTCCAACGCAAAAGGGTTATCACTATCTTCAAAACTGGCAGCAGACCAATTTGCAATGAGGTAATTTCCAGAGACAGACAAAGCAATATCTGTTCCAACAAACTGAGGAGATGTTGTGTCCTTTATGAGCGGACCTACACTCTGTAAAATTAATACATTTTAGTTGATAAAAAATCTCATTTTTATAAATGCAAATATTCGTTTTTTGATAAATGATATTAAGATCTAAAACTTCTTTATGACTTTAATATTTCAAATGTAAAAATAGGTGACAAAATCATTTCCAAAAGTTTATATGAAAAAAATTGGAAAAATGGAAGCTATAGCCTTACCTGAGAACCCATTACATTAGACTTGCTAATAGACTTTATAATGATGTAGAACAACTTTCCCTCGGGAACACCAAAGTGATTTATCAAAATATGTGTATGGCGCCTTGACGACTGGAATCTCATTATATCTGGCGCAGAGCTGCCATGTACTGATGATATTCCAACTTCGTAATCATCTATAAGCACAGCATCAACAACTGGTTCCCATGTTATGTTTAACTGTAACATATATTTACACGCTATGAAAGTTGCGTTAATAAAAGATTAAACTACACTCAAAATAAAACCTAACATTAGATTATCCGTGAAGAAATCCAAGTTACTTAACATTATCGACATATGTAAAATTCATACACCTGATAAATGTATCGGATGATGTCATAAATCTGATTTGAAATTGTTTTTTTAAATTCGTACTTCAATTGACCTTTTACCCTATCTTTATTTGGGTGTCACCTATGAGTCTTCTTTTATATGATAGCGCGTCTGGCGTACACAATTTTAATGCTGGTATTCATGATGAATTATGTACCTTTTCTTTCATTTTGAGGAAACACTTAGGATTCATACTATTATTGAACACATTGCTATAGGAGTTATGTGTCATTTATCTAATTATGATAGCTTTGAAGATATAGCCTCCGGGGAGTTTGATTTACAATGAGATATTATAACACAGTTTTTGAAAATAAAATTCCATGTCCTAAAAATCATGCAACATTATTCAAATTGGAAAATTACCCAAGTACAGTATTACTACGTAGAAATACAATAATCTATCATACCAAATATGAAAGCTTTTAAGCAAATAATCTCAGATGGCTAGTGGGCTTTGGTTATGGAAGAACGATAAAAAAAAATTGGCTCACATATCCTATGGCGTGATGTATCGGGTAGCAAACAAAAACATACCATGTGTACATTAGGAATTACTCGAGTAACCAAGGTTGAATACGAACGGGTCTTCTCGCATACTATGGGAGCATTCACTGGTGTTTGTGCAACTGGGAAAACTTCAATGGCTTCAGTCAGCGGATCTGAAAACCTTTAAAAAATAACTATAACTACATAATACAATGTATATGAAAGTAAATTTATCATACTGATTTTTTAATATCTCTCTGTTTCTGTTTGTAACATTTGTAAAATGTGACGGCTTAGTTAGCAATAACACTAGCCCCCGCTCCCTCTTGTGTTAACGCATTTTACAAGTCAGAAATAGGACAACATATTTGTTCTAACCAAAGGAATAAGTATTCACAGTCAGATTAGTCTTAAATTTTTTGATTTTCGGGTTCTTCAACTTCATATTTGATTTGACCCTCGAACCCTTTTTTGTTATAACATGTAAATTATTTTTATCTAGCCCCTAGCATGAATTGCCTGAATAAGATAAGATTTGTCATAACTTTTTGTATCGTTTTGTTTTCAACAACGTAAATACTGTTCTTTTGGACTATTTTTTATTCGAGTGTGTGTCGTTTGTTGATGTAGTGCACAGGTGTTCCTCGATCCTCGTTTTTCATATTGATAAGACAGGTTTTTTTTTTTAACTGTTTGAACTATTTTAAACTAGTCACGTTGAGGCCCTTTTTGCTTGCTGTTAAGTTTGAGACAGTTAATCGTTTCGAAGGCCGTATTTACATTTTAATACGTGATTTTGATGGAGAGTTGACTCATTTGCACTGGTAACATTAATATTATCTATTCGATAACTTTGCTTGTAATTTTATTCTCTATGTTTATATTGTCTACTACACTGATCATTCTTCTTGTGTAAGTGTGTTAGTTGGGGTCATGGCGTTTTTTTTTTCTTAATATTATGTGTAAGAAGGAAAGTTTAAAAAAAAATGTCTCCCCGAATAATAGTGAGGATCAAATAATATCATTTATTTAAAATCATGTTTCTGCATGTTGGTGAGAGAAATACATACCATTTTTTATAACATAACTGAAAAATACATGACCCCCTACAACGCATGAGTCCTATATGTATTACTACTGTATTGACCAAAACGTACTTGCATGAGTCTGTATTGCTTTCCAAGATATGTCGTTGAAGGGTTTTATCTATATACCATTCATTGCCCCTTCCGTCTCTAACTAAACGTGGTTTTGTTCTAGTATGCGTTACAATAACATTTTTAACTGATGGCACAATGGTTGTTATGGTAACTCCATCCGAACAAACTGGTTGAGACATGTCATAGGCTCTATTATGTGCCACCACTGTCACGTAGTATGTTCCAGGTTTCGGTGCGTCATACCTGGCGAAAGTGTCATCAGTGATGTCCGTCTGAAACAATTATGCAAACTTGCAGAACTGGTGAAACTCAGACATTGAAATTTACTGAAAGGAACGTTTTTAAATAAATCTAATACCAACGGTTTTAACTGTCCTTTCCTAGATTTTCATATTTCAGTATAACACTAGAAACTCTTTACAAAAATATACAAAAAAATTAATGATTTTTCTTTTCCTATTCTTAATTTTCCCTTTTAGACGGTGGTTTTCATTTGTTACCGTCTTTCGGCGTTTATATATACCAACTCGTTCACTTTGTTCGTGTCTGTAATGACGTTTTTGATTTTAATGAGCGCAATCTATGTATGACTAGTAGATTATTAATTTTGGGATTTCGCTGCCACGATTTACTAAAAATCTTTACTTAATCCTTTCATGTAATAATATAAAGATTTGGTCTGAAAGTTTGGCTGCATCTGCAGAAACGTTAGTCTAAACGGAACAGCAAATTCTAAATTGTACGGTGATGTTGTAAACCGAGCCCCAAAATTTAAATACGATCCGGGTGAAATTATCTATCTTTTAATAAGGTTGTTCTAGAACGTTAACTATTCAACACAGCACTTAAGTCTTTGAATATTGTTTTTTATGGGTATAAATTGTTGATCTTGTTATCAGTAACATAAAATTATACTAAGTATTGCACATGTGTACTGTCACGATACTAGAAGATATGCAATTTGAACCAACTAGTATCCTATTCATTCCGGATTATTATTTTCAAATGCCATATTGAAATCACAGAAAAAAAAGGTTTTTCCATTATTTCATTGTTTCTTGAATACAAACCAATGATTTATTTTGAAAGTGTTCTCCAGTAAGACAGACTTCGGAAAATTCATACTGGTAAAATGCAACACCACTTTCATGATCGAAAAATCCTTCCCAGTGAACATCAAGCCGAAGGTCCTGCTGATAGTCCACCTCCGGACTTCCATAGACCCCGTCGTGCACATGTCCGGCTACTGGTGGTGTTATGTCTATTGTTATCTAAAAAAGTCATGACAAAGTGAATGTTTTACACATATAATCTCATATGTGATATCATCATTTTGAAGACTTAAAGGGAGGTTACGCTATTTTAGAACATTGTAACAGTTATCAAAGTTTTCAATTAATAAAATAAATGTAAATATAATCTCAAATTGACCGAACCTGTTAGAATGTATACGTAACGTACAGTACGAATCGGTGATAAGAAATGACTGAAAAGGGCATTTGAAGTCCAATGTTGACATGTTTTCATTCTTCCCCTACCTGCACTTATGTCCTTATTGTTATCGTGCCGACCTTTAAGTTATAAAGGCTTTTGATGGCAAGATTATGCCAAATTTACTTGGTAGTAATTCAAATTAAGAACAAGTAAATTTTATCTAGACGCAAACCGATCTCATTAGATGTCGTTATCATTTAAAAAAAAAACAACAGCCGATTAAACATTTAAATATATTTTTGATGATGCGTTTGGTTATAATGCCAAAAAAATATTATTTTTTTTCATTTTCCCTTGATATGAATTTGGAACCAAATTACATTTGATTTATGATTAGCTCGCATTTAGACATTCACAGACAAATTTAATCTTAAATAATAGAACCACTCGAACAAACAATTTTTCAAAAATAGTACTCATACCAAGGTTTGTACCTTTAAAGATTTTATTTTGACCGTTTTCTTTTAATACAGGAATATTGTACACTATTGGTCACAAAAGTAACTATGCTTATTGTCAAAAGTATTGGATTCATATTGCTAATTATGAATTCAAAAATTTTGTTGTCAGGATAAAGTAATACTTTAACTCTAGAAATGTTTTTTTTTATGCAGAAATTATTGTCCATTCCACTTTTATCAATTATCACTCTCCTACTACAAATGCAAGTTTTCTATTAGTACCCAAAGTTATGTTGTGCAAACTTAGTATCTGAATTTGCTACGATTCAATGTAGACACTTCAATAAATATTTGTAAGTTCCTTAAAATTATTAAAATTTCGTAAGTGTTTTGTGAAAGTTTGTGGTTTTTATGTTGTTAATCATTTGTCATTGTATTTATCATCTATCTTACTTCAATTGGTGTATTTATAATAAGAGCATATAAAGAAAAATGCCCAAATAAACCTTTGCATATAGTGAATTCTGAATGATGATGTACCTTAATAGTTTTCAGTGTAGTCAATGTTGCCATGTTAGTAACGTTAACATCTATGTAATAATCTGAATCATGGACACCATTGGATCTGTTATGGACTATTCCATTGCCGTCATCTACTGCTATATGTGGCTTTACATAAAAATGTTTGTGGTAACAACCAGTATATTTAGTACAGTAGCAAGATGGTCCTCTGGTATAATCTTTGAATTTATCCCGACATTCTGCCAAGGTCTAACAAGTTCAAAAATGAGAAGAGAATATATCTTTGAGAAATTTTTCAGACTAAGAAATATCGAAATTTGTTTTAAAACACAATTTTTTGTTAAAATTTCGCAGGCGAAATGTTTAATACAAAATATGGCTTCTTAACACAGGTGTTGTTTTTTTATCTGTCTTTTTCATGATTATATAACAAAACTAAATTCAATGGGTCTGAACTCTTTGTCTCATCTGAAGACGTTTTACCTAGAATGGAAATAGCAAAAGATCTAGCTCCTTTGTGCGTCTGCTTTATACCAGGTCTTCTGTGATTCATTTATCATAATGTAACATACATTGCAACATTACTCTTTTATATTTCATTTGTACACGCTTATGTAATAGTTTTCTAGAGACGAGATCTACATAAATGACAAATTCCGAAAAAAAATGGACATCTCCGATTAAAAATATGATGTTAAGACTTTAACTTCAATGTTACGAACAGTAAATATCACTCTAGTAATGGATGAATGAGTCGCTAATGTTGAGAAGAAGTATTAACACAAGTGCGTTAACAATTAAATCAACTCTTGAAGCTGAAATGTATTAAACTTTATTACCTGTGTTTCCCCTTGTCCTGGTAAATCAATGTCTCCGTGAATAATGTCCGAACCAGTGAAATTATCATACAACCGCCAATTCAAATGGCTTATTCCACTGTGATAATCGTAAGCATCCCATTCAATCCTGAAATAATACGTGTTTATACATTCTTAACACGATATGTACAAAACACCGCATTTAAAGTGATGAACAAATAAAACATTTGCATTCCAATACGATTTTCTTTTTCTGTGATTATTTCCTTTCTTCAACTTATTAGTCTAATGTTAAAGCCTTTGAAGTTCTTTATCATTATATTTTGAAGATATTAAACCGTTCGGTCAAATGATATTATGTGTTTAAAACACAGCAGTTGGGAAAAGATAAATATTAAACATAAAACATGTAAAACAACATAGAGAATATAAGGGCCTGAGTCATTAAACTGGCAGAATTTATGCAACAAGCAAATCAGTTCTAGCTTTCAAACATCAGAAATAAGATGGTAACCAGATTTTATCGCAATCCACTTGCACAAATACACTTTCATAGGCACAACCGCTATATCTGATTTTTATCCCTTTCCTTTCTTGTATATCTCCCCGGGCTTGTATTTCAAATAATGATTTCCTTGATAGAGGATTGCTACTCACAAAAAAGCTATTAAATCAAGAGTTCCAAATGGTAAAGTTGAGATCATCCCTTCGTAAATTTTACGGACGCCATCACGAGTTGGTTGACCGTTAAGGAATAACCGTTTCACAGATGATATCGTATATGTTCCTTATGTCGTAACTACAATACCCTTTCCCTTCTCACGAATGTGACCTACCGAATTAGACTATTTACCGGATTTGTAATAACATAAGCAACACGACGGGAGCCACATGTGGAGCAGGATCTGCTTACCTTTCCGGAGCACCCGAGATCACCCCCAGTTTTTGGTAGGGTTCGTGTTGCTTAGTCTTTAGTTTTCTATGTTGTGTCTTCTGTACTATTATTTCTCTGTTGTTTTTTTATTTTTACTTTTAGCCATGGCAGTGTCAGTTTATTTTTATCTATGAGTTTGACTCTCCCTCTGGTATCTTTTTTAGGATTACTAGCAATCATATGCCATAAGATTTGAGTCAAGCTCATCTGCTACGTGCGAGATTCGAACTCGCAACCTCAGTTTATATATGTAAGTAATCCAGTAGTATTCACCCAAGCCCTCACATGTCATAAGACATCATCAGGAAGCGCTAGATCACATTCGACTTAAGGAACGTAGGAAAACTTTTCTGACATGTCAAAATGCATAAAAAGTTATTTACATGATATCTGAATAATTCTTATGAATGAAGGGATAAGCAAGAACACTCAAATGAAGTTATATAAACGTAAAACAATTAGATAATCAATAAACACTTACATCATTTCTTCAAATTCCTCTACACTATGAACAGCTATGTTTAATCGATCCCCTTTTGTCAACCATAGGTTAGATATAATGGGTGGAGTTGAGTCTTTGTAAGCCGTCACATTTTCATCTCTATAATTGTCCAAGAAATCAAATGCCCTGATGTTAACAACAAGTTGATCCCCGTCGTCCCATTCCACATTCTGTGTAGCAGTTTGTGAATAAACACTAGGTACAGGAGTTAAAGAAGATGTTGACTTCAGTAATGTACCGTAAACATCATGGCCAATTTCAAATTTTACAATGCCTGTAGAAGACAGTAACTTTTTATTTCAGATATGTTTAGCAATGGGATACAAACTATTTAATAATTAAATTAAGAGCAATATATCCATTTCAAGCAAATTCTAGTTTGTTGTTATTCCGAGATGCGTATTGTCCTATATACTTCTAGCATAACAACATACTACAATAGATATAAGAATCTGTGGTATGAGTGCCAATGAGACAGTTTAGTAGATATTATGCATTTTTTGAACGGTAGTGACTAGGTTAACATTCTAAACAGGTTGTGGACTCGCTTTTGTTAGAAATATGTAAGATGGGTAAGACGTACACACAAAGGTAAATACTCGTTATACAATAAAACACGATGTTCATCCGATATTGTTAACATCGCAATGTCTACCGAGCTTTAATGTTGATTACTCATTAGAGCTTATGTTGTCTCTGTTTGTAGATCGTGCTAATTTATTCATAATTATTATTGATCATTTATGTAAATAATGTAAAGGTGTTGATACGATAAAGTGTAAACACAATAAGGGCACGATACAGTAGATAATACCGATAAAACATTTTGTGCAGGATATTCTCCATACATTGATATCTATTATGGAGTGTTTGTGTAAAACAAAACGATTTCTTTGAGGACAAGCGTTAATATCGCAATACATTCTTAGCGACCAAATTAATGTGAAACTGTACAAAACAAAGATAAATGTAAAGGTCAATATATATATTTCTATCTACTTTATTTAACACAAACTACTTTTTGATAATTATATGTTGATTATGCAGATGGTTAGAGAGTTTTTTTTAGTTGTTTGTTCTTTTTTACAGGACGGGGCTAGAGATTATGTCCCTTTTAATAAAACATGATATGTCTTTTACCAACTGAGATATTTTCAAAATTAGTCTTAGGTAATAATCTGATCATAGATCTATTTACAAACGATACCAAACAGGGAAAATGCCCGGTAAAAAGAATGGATATTGCTTTCCTGGAGTGTTTTTTCCCCATCTACTTGACGTCTTTTTTCATTTTTACAAGGGATTTAGCTACGAGATACGAAAAAAATAAAAATATGATTTGTTTGTTTAATCATTGATGAAAGTGATTTAATGAAATACTAATATGATTGAAGCAGCCTATCTAATTAAACAAATTACATCGAATGAATTATTCATTTGAAAGAGAAAAGAATATACCTCTTTGAATCCATATACATGTGACCTTAAATCAACCCCTTAGCTGGAGATGGATTATGTATGTATTCAGATGTTAAAAGGATACTACTATCAACACTAAAAGTGAAACAAGGATGAATCGTTTGTTTGACTGAAACCACCCACACAAAAAGACCTCATTGAAACACAGGTTAAAACGATGATAAGTATACGTTTTAAACTACAATACAAACGCAAACGGACCTAGAACAATCCAATTACACATGATCGCCATAATTTTGTTATTCTATAGGTAATATATGACCGTCTGCAGTCTTTGGATGTCATGTTGAGGGTTAATTAGATGGCGTCTAGAAAAAAAATCCACACGAACTGCTCATACATATTATCTATTCCATGGTTTGATGATTGTTTATTTTCTATTTTTTTTATAATTCATATTTACGTTAAAGTATGTAATAAATCAAATTTCAGAATTCGAGTTATATCGGTGAAAATGAATTTAAAAGCCAATGCCCTTAGAGTTAACAGTGTTTGCATCTCCATCTGTCTCAGTCACAAAAGTTTATTATCGTATTGATTACATACACAGTTTACAATGATAATACATGAACTAAAATAATATTTTAATTTAAATAACAGAAAAGAAAGGCATGTTTAATAATTCATTTTCTTGATATTGGAACACAAATGTTTATTTTATGATAAACTTGTTCATACACATTGTACATCAGCGACATTTTTTTTTCTTTTCTTGTTATTTGTTTATCATTATTATCATTAATCAATTATCAATCATCATGGAAATGGTAAGACAAAGGAAAGGAACATTATTGTTTAAAGAAATGAACTGTAGAAGAATAAAATTGCATTCTCAAATTTCTTTAAATCTATTAACTGTATCACTTGTTTTGTCGTTTTGCATCGTTGTTAAAAGGTATACTTTTTAATTTCAATGAACGTGAATGAAAATATTACTTTTTTGTTGTTCATTTTCAGCAGTAAAGTTCAAACGAAAACTTTTGAACGGCGACGATGTAGAAGACCTTCATGAAAAATTAGTGTTACAATTTTGTTTTCAAATAATACTTCGTGTCTGTTATAATGTAAACTTATCGAACAAATCAAAAGATACCGATACAGAAAGTAGTATTACCTTTGACATTAGAAACCAAAGTCACATTGCGTATACCACTGTTGTCATCATAAATTTGTTCAATATGAGCATTCTTTTTAATTTTTGCAAGCCAGCTATTTTTAAAGTGTTCCGTCTTCACAAACTTATCTTTCCATTCAACGTCAATAAATGGGTTAGAGTAAGTGATCCAGCTTTTTTCTAAATACTGTACTGATTTTAAAACTTTCATCTGTCCGTTGTGTAGATCTATCAATTCGTTGGTGTCATAAAGAAATAATGCTCTAGCAGTCTTGTGATTTCCAGCTCTATCAAATGCAATAAAATGAACTGCATACATTCCTGTTTCATTTACTTTTATGATACTCTGAAAACATATTAGGAAAATCATAGAGATTTATCATTAAAAGTATAAGCGATATTAACAGACTGGAATTTTAATCAATTTTGTTCAAACGGTACAAAACGATAGAGTATTACTGTTTCGTCTATAATGTGATGATTGACGACACTGAACTCGAATACTGCTTCAATCTGTATTGATTATGGTATGATGTGGCAATACCATGACAATATCTGCCATTCATTTACATGAGGTAATATAAACTATCATGTGGAAAATGGCTTATACATATCGTGTTATGATCACCTTATTACAATAGCTTATTAACATCGACTCACATTCCGTTAGTTTGGGCTTCGACTTAGCCCACCTAGATTGCATTGGTTCGGCTTTATATGTTGTGAAAGTACGCAATTGTTTCAGGTACGGGTGAAAGTTTGTATCTATTCAAACGTTTAAACCCGCTTTTTTTGTACCTGTCCTTAGTTAGGAACCTGACGTGGTTGTCGTTTGTTAATGTGGTTCATAAGTGTTTCTCGTTTTTTTTTTTTATATAGATAAGACCGTTGGTTTCCCTGATTTAATGGTTTTGCAATATTCATTTTAGGTGTGAGCCGGGTTGAAGACCTGTACGTTGACCAATAATTGTTTACTTTTACAAATTGTGACTTTTTTTGGGAAAGTTGTCTTGTTAGGACTGAAACCACATCTACTAATATTTTATAGAAAAAATACATCGTGTCTATATTTATATTGATTTCTAGAGAAATTCAATAAAAAAAGGTTTGAAAACAGTCTATAGGTTGTACTTTGTAAATACAGCTGTTTCCCAAACCGCACCTTTTTTGGGAGACATAGAATATTCATAGATTTACATACTGGTTCCCAGTTATGATAGCTATGTTTAATCGCATTGAGGCATAATTTGGGAATGTTACCAGTAAATATACATATGCACATTGTTTATATTAAAATATATGTGGTAATCCTACAGTTAGGTAGGGGTAGTTAAGAAATTTAGTGTTAGTTTAAACATTTCGAGTTGAAATATGCCGCATAGCTCGATACTTTGACCTTTGAAAAAAGAAGTAGTGGATATGAACTTTCCGTTCTATTTTTTTTACAAAACTTCATAGAAAAAGTAGTACAGTTTTTCCGTAAAAGGTGTTCCTTTTGGAAAATCCGGCTCTTTTGACTTATTTTGTTGATTCATTTTTGTTGTTTTTATGGCAAAAACTACAATTTATGATCATAGCGATAATGTTGATTTAATTTTTAATCTTATTTTTGCAATTTTAAGTTAAAGTGTCAGTTAAAGTAAAAGTTAAAATATTTGCCATAAAAGTTTCTGGTTTTTTTTAGTATCCACAAATGGTGCAAGCATTAAGTGTTAAGTAAGAAACAAAATCTGATAAAAAGGGTATGCTTAAGAAATAATTAATGGAAGCCACAGATTTGTTGGATATTTACACATGATCTGAGCAGTGATATTCGAATTCGAACATTAACAAATTATTTCTATTTATATAAAAATAAAAATCGTCCTTATGCAAATTAAAGCGTTAGGTCCGCCCGTTCAGTTGAAATAACATTGGTAATATCTGCACTGATATTCGAACTTGTCCAAGACCTAGCTGATTAGCTCGTCCAATACACTGCCGGTATAAAGCCAATGATATAAGTTAAATACAAAATAGGCAAAATGTTTACACACGATAGTGCTACATGTAACAATGCAATCTTTCTTTTATAAATTCCAATAAGAATAATTCTTAAAAAAAATCGGCAGTGATTTTTTAATTGTCTGAGACATTGCAAATATAAACCTTGAAAATAAGTTAGTACTAAAAATCTATTCACAATTATACAAACGAGAGCGTTTACATACAATATTATATACAGATAAGGTTCCAAAGAGGCATATCTCTTTTAAAAATGTTTTATCAGCATTTATTTTGAAATTCGTCTGAGTTATTGCTGATATAAATCTGTCTGTTTTGTAAAGATCTGAGAAGAATGTGAGAGCGCATCAACAACAGGAAAGAATTAAACACAGACGATGAATGGATGACACCAGGTATTTATTTGTCCCCGACAACGCCGCGGACAGGGGTTAACAATTATCAAAAATTGTGAAAATTGCTACAAAAAAATATTTCAGGGTCAATAGCGAAACATTTGATTGTCCTTTCTTTCAGAAAAATCAAATAGGAGATAGACTTTTACCGGATAATTAATCTTATGTCTAAGGGGCACATAATGCAGATGTCAGATTTGCTTGAATGTTGTTTTTTTTAAAGATATAAACCAAAAATGGAATTTCGAAAAATAAATACATTTCAGGACAATAATATGGAACGCCGGAACTGTCTTATAGTGTAAACATTTAATGTGTTTTGTCGCGTTACCTTTACGTCCTGTCATTTCTTATTTATGTAATGTGTATGTGCCTTTATTTCCTGATACTGCATCTCTGTGTTATGTCAAATTTGTTATTTGTTTGGTCAAACAATTGTATTATATGTCATTGCTGAACTTTGTTGTGTGCAATAGGCATTACATTATGCTGTAACTACTTTATATTATGTGAATACCTCCAAACCTTATGATCAACCACCTTTACATTCTTTCATATTTTCTCTATGTTGTATCTATTCTTCCATTACGTTAGTCAGTTAATAATTGCGTCCAGTCTCAAATGTGATTGTTATGCTGAATGTTCTCAACGTTTTGTTTTGATACATCTTTGTTCTATGAAAACATCATGATATTATAGTCTAACGCCTTTGTGTTGTGTTTATACATATGTCTCTCCAGTAAAAGATCTAATACATCATGGTATAGTTCATATATGTTTTGCCTTCTACATTATGTTCAAACACAATACATTATATGCAAACACTTTTAACATGATGTGCAAACAGCTTATACGTTTTGTGCAAACATCGTTTACGTTATGTGCAAACACCTATAACGTCATGTGCAAATGCCTATTACATTTTGTGCAAGCACCTATAACGTTATGAATAACACCTATTTCACTATGTGAAACACCTATTACGTTATGTGCAAATACCTATTACATTATATGCAAACACCTAGTACGTTCTGGTAAACGCTTTTTTGACACAGATCAAAACAAAACGCATCAATGATATTCACTTTGAAAAGTAAGAAAAATACAAGTTTGAGCTTTCTAAAAAGCTGTTGACTGCTTAGCTGTAAATATGTGTGCATCGGATTGTTGATTTAATATTGGATATGTGGCATTTTTAGATATTGATTGATATAAATATGCTATATAAATATGTTGTTCTACTTTAAGAGTGGGCGTTATTCACACATGCAATTTTGTTTACTTCACTTGTTGAAAACATTTAGAAATACAGACATGACTCTATTTTCCAAGAAATACAACCGAAAGGAACAATACAATATAAAAATGAAGATGTGGTATGAATGCTAATATTACAATACAACTCTTCACAAGAGCCCACATAACGAAGAAATTAAAAACGATAGGTCACCGTACGATCTACACCAATGGGCAAAGTCCGTACCCTCGCAGTCAGCTATTAAAAGACTCCGAAATGATAAATGTAAAACTATTTAAACAAAAAAACTAGAGGCTTAATTAATGTACCACAAATTGAACTGAATACAAATAAGTAACACAACAACATACAACAATCACTGAATTACGGGCTCCTGACTTGGTACATACAGAATATGGCGGGGTTAGACATTTTAATGGGAGATAACCCTCCCCTGAACATGTGACAGTACACCATAAGAACAAACTATAAAAACTAGTTGAAAAAGGCTAACTCGTGTGTTGGATACACATAGAAATACATCTAACAAAAACATAGAGTAGACCTGGCCCAGTAATTGTATGTCTCTACGAAAAAAGCACACTAAGTACAGCTCTGAGAGTACTCGCAGTTATAAACAACCATTAGTTCAAAGATCTCATTGTTTCTCATGACTGGAATCTCGAACTAGAAATATAACGGGTGTCAGGATGATTTGTTATTACCCTCCTAGTAGGCTATTCTTACAAGAAATGTGTACCAGTTTAAAGCTACCAATGCAATGACGTCTCCCACGATTTATGTAGCAGCTAAGGAATCCATCATTATCAGATTTTCAGATTTGTAGATTTTAGTGTCGCTCTTTTCCCACAAAAGAGGGGCGAAAGATAGCAAAGGGACAGTTAAACTCATAGATCGAAAATAAACTGACAACGCCATGGCTGAAAAATGAAAAGACAAACAGACAAATAATAGTGCACAAGCTCCAACATAGAAAACTAAATACTAAGACACGAACCCCGCCAAAAATTAGGGGTGATCTAAGGTACTCCGGAAGGGTATGCAGATCCTGCTTCACATGTGGCACCCGTCGTATTGCTCATGTTATTACAAACCCAATAAATAATCTAGTTCGGTAGGTCACATTCGTGGTGAAAAGGGAAGTGGATTGTAATTACGACATAAGGAACATATCTGGTATCATCTGTGAAATTATTATTCCATAACGGTAAACCAACTCGTGATGGCGACTGTAAAATTACAATGGATGATTTTAATTTCACCATTTGGAACTCGTAAAAGTCGTGTTTTTTATTCTGAATGACCTTCTTAAGAATTGCTACTTCCTCCGTCCCTGACAAGGCGTGTTGATACGAGGGGGTGTCCGGAGAGGGGAAGGGTAGTCAGATGGCCCGCCCCTCTCATCTGAAAGTATTTAAAAACTAACAGGGATTTGGTACGATAAGCTACCCCCTTTCTCTCTCGTTATTTGCAAAAACAAGTTTGTTTCAATTGTGCATGATCTGCTCTTTTCACCCAAAAACTGAGTAATTTAACTTCTTAAAAATACAATGATTTCTGTCTTTCGCATATCCGTCACTAGATACTATTCATACATGCAGTTATTTATTGAATAATTCTATGATGGTTTACATATATGCAAATGCTAATATGTAACTTAAATTGTCATTTCAGAGTTTTTGGTTGCCTGATATTTAAAATGTGTGAAAATTTAGTCGATTTCACTTTGATATGTTTATGCATGTACGGGGTTTCATATAAAAGTTATCCAGAGTTTCTAAAAAAGTAAGCAATGCTATGTCCATAGCACCTTGCCCCGATTGAAATAGCATGTGTCATGTGATTCAACTTAATGTGACCACAACCTAATTCGGGGTAAAGTAAACTACTTAACCAAAGACTATTACTGTAGATAATACTAATTTTGCGCTTTCATATTACTATGTTCTGTGCACCATTAAATTAGGTGGGGTGTCTAAATTCTATAATTTGGAAGATCTCATCGTAAATAATTTGTATTATAAGTTTCAAATTGATGTGACAAAATGTCATGGTTAAATTATACCTTGATCAAAAATTGTAACTTGATACAAAGCAGCCTAACTAACGAGAGGACGGATGCACGCCATTTAAATCTGTACCCGGGCCGCAAAAAAAAAAATAGTTGAGAATTACTAGAAAAGAAATTATTGATGCATTAACTTGGCTGCTGACTTTCAAACTTTGCATAAATAAGAGATGTCATTAAAAAATAATATATTATCTTCAGGCAATACTGAAAATGCTAGATCGAATTTATTTATTTTAAAAAAAATACGACCAATTCCAGAGTCCCGTTGAAGGTAATATCCCTCCCAATTTTAATGAATGAAGCTTGCTTATGCTTTGCCTCGAAGGAACTTAAAAGTCGGATTTTCCAAAACTGAAGAGATTTTTATATAATCTAAAAAAAGGTTTACAATATTTGCATATACTCTTTTTGAAAATTGCAAAATCTTATCTAATCCTAGTAGCATTTCTATTCTAAACATGTTTTATTTAATAAATCCAGTTTTTTTATATCTCTAAAATTATCTAAAAATCAGCATTTCAAATAATGTCCTTTAAAATTCATTGTCAGGGGAGGTTATCTCACTTTAAATTTTGTTTCCATGTGAAATCGATCTAAATTTCAAGTTATATTTACCGTATTTACACGGATAAAAAGGGTTATAATTTAATACGGTCTACATTCATTTCATTAAAATGTAGAGTTTGCTAAGTGTTTGTTGTCAACACTGGCAGTCTCAGTGACACTGAAAAAAATGTTGCAAAATCACATGTTCCTTTACTTTCCCCGACTTCATCAATAACATAAAAACCAAAAAAGCTTTTTTTCTTCGGCGTAATAAATTTTGTAACTCATTCAAGAACAACTGAGTTAAAATAAAATACTCATGCAGATTCGGAAATGCAACTTCGTTCCGGGCCTTGGTTCACATATTATCGACTTATCCGAAAAACAAGGATTTTTTTATGTAGAATTATTGAATTTTTAAAATGAGCAGACGCGAGTACTAGTACCACGAATATTTTGAAACAGAAAATTATTTGCTTCCAAAAACAACACATTAAAATATCTTCGTGTTACTCGCGTCCGCTCATAGTTAAAAATTGCTTAAACTGATTCAAACACTTCTGATTTTCATAAAATCTACGTTTTTCAAGAGAAAGAGAGAGATATTCTATAATTTTCACACACTGACAAAGAAAAGATACAATGATTTTTTTGTAAGATGAGACACTATACTTTTTAAAAATAATCATTTGTCTTGAATTCTGTTCTTTCTAAGTTCAACGAAAATAGGGGGCCAGTTGCAATAGAATATGGTACCTATAATCCCTGTTAGTTTTTTAAAAGTTTTAGATAAGAGGGGCGGGCCAGCTGATGGGAACTTTGAACTAACGGCTGTTAGTAACTGCGATAAGTCTCCGATCTGTATACTTAGTGCGCTTTTTTTTCGTTGAGACGTACAAGTACTGAGCCACGTCCACTCTATGCTTTTTCTATGTGTATCCAACTCATGAGGTAAGCCTTTTTCAACTAGTTTTTATAATTTGTTCTTATGGTGTAGTGTTACACAACAATCCATTGTTCAAGCGAGGGTTCGGCTCCCATTAAAATGTTTAACCCTGCCACATTCTGTATGTACGTGTCCCAAGTCAAGTCTTGTTGTTGTGTTACTTATATGTATTTAGTTTTAGTATTTTTGGGTACATAAATAGGCCGCTAGTTTTTTGGTTTTTTAAAAGCTGACTATGTGGTATGGGCTTTGCTCATCTACAACATATTTATATAGCATTTTTATATCAATCAATATCTAAAAATGCCACATTTCCAATTCTAAATTAACAATCCAATGCACACATATTTACAGCGAAGCAGTCAACAGCTTTTTAGAAAGCTCAAACTTGTAATTTTCTTTATTTTCAAAGTGAATATCATTTATGCGTATGGTTTTGATCTGTGTCAAAAAAAGCGTTTACCAGAACGTAATAGGTGTTTGCACATAACGTAATAGGTGTTGGCACATAACGTAATAGGTGTTTGGACATAATGTAATAGGCATTTGCACATAACGTAATAGGTGTTTAAACATAATGTAATAGGTATTTGCACATAACGTAATAGGTGTTTGCACATAATGAAATAGGTGTTATACATAACGTAATAGGTGTTTGCACAACATGTAATAGGCATTTGCACATGACGTAATAGGTGTTTTCACATCACGTTAAAAGTGTTTGCATATAATGTATTGTGTTTGAACATAATGTAAAAGGCATGTGCACATGACGTAGTGAATGCTAACAGAGAGTATCAGTTGTTCGGTAAAACATATATGAACTATACCATGATGTATTAGGTCTTTTACTGGAGAGACATATGTATAAACACAACACAAAGCCGTTAGACTATAATATCATGATGTTTTCATAGTACAAATAATGTATCAAAACAAAACGTTAAGAACATTCAGCATAAAAATCACATTTGAGACTGGACGCAATTATTAACTGACTCACGTAAAGGAAAAATAGACACAACATAGAGAAAATATGAAAGAATGTAAAGGTGGTTGATCATAAAGTTTGGAGGTATTCACAGAATATATAGTAGTTACAGCATAATGTAATGCCTATTGCACACAACAAAGTTCAGCAATGACATATAATACAATTGTTTGACCAAACAAATAACAAATTTGACATAACACAGAGATGCAGTATCAGAAAATGAAGGCACCTGCCAAACCATAAAGAAGAAATGACAGGACGTAAAGGCAACGCGACAAAACACATTAAATATTTACACTATAAGACAGTTCCGGCTTTCCATACAATAACCTTAAAACAGATTGTCAGATGGATTTGACAATTTTATATATATGATAAACCTTAACCAGCTGATATTATTTCAATGTCAGTTTTCCTGTTTTTCTAGATCCAAGCCAAACCATATGATTTTTCTCTTACGTTCTATTTTTTTTAGCAACCGAGGCCATGTCAAATCGTCGGATACAAATGTTTATAACTAGATATCGTAATGAACATATTACCTGATTACAGTTAGTATCGTTTGGCCCAGAGGTATCAGATAAGGAGATATTTTCTTAAATGAACGAGTCCAGACTCGGGACGACTACAAACAGACACCAATTGATGACAAAAGCTCGCATGACCTTTTAGAAAAAGTTAACTTAAAATCAAAGGGAAAAATATAGATAGGTAAAAACAAATTATAGAGCTATAGACCTAGTATCTTTTATGATTTTATGCACATAGTGATATCAAATACGATTGGGCAAAGTACAGAAACAGATATTTTTTCGATTGATAAGACTGACCGATAAATCTCTAATACCAGTTTGATTTACAGCAAGTTCAAGCAATTCTACAATTTCATTACTTTCCGTCCCATTTCCTACCGGATGCATTTTATATACTTCAATATTGTAATAATCTAGTTCAGACAGATCATCCGTCCATGTCTTCCAATTAATATTTATTACACCCTATAAAATAGAAGACATTTAGTTCACTGGCTGCAATTTCATTACTATGTGGAAAACAATAACTGTTCAATTAACGTTTTTTTGTTAATAGTGCGTATATTGTTTTGTTGTTATAATATTGATATAAAATCTAAAATGTTTCCAGTGGTTTAATCGCATGTGTAGTCATCTCGTTATGTTTTTATCAATATGCCGATCTACATACATTTAAAACGACATTTTCATTTTTCTAAAATTTGCGATAAACAATTCTTCATATATCCGTGCACTTATTTTCATTTAATCATATTTCAATGGTAAGATGCGTCTTTTTTTCTTTATTTATTGTTGAAATTTTTCTTTGATCTAACGGCAACAATAGGATGCAAATGTATTTTGAAAATATAATAAAACAACTCGTAGTTATTGTATTTAATGAGACTCTTACGTAGTGAGGGTAAATAGTCAATATAAATACACATAAACATATAATATTGAATTTGCTAAAGCAGTGCCAACAACATAATACGTACAAGTTTCGAAGTATCAGGTACACTAACAGGCTGTGATGAAAGACATAACGTGGATAACTTAAGACAACTATAGTACGGAGGTTCAATATCCCAGTGAAAAATATATGATTCTGTAGTTTGCAGTCCTTTTAAATAAATCGTGTTGGTAATTGTCCATTTATTATTTTTATTGAAACTGTCTCTGTCGTCTCTGTTCTCATATATTAAAAATCCCCCATTTTCAAGTGAAACGGATACATTTAGCCTATAAATGAAAATAAAGCATGAATGTTTCTATCATTGCTATCAGTATATAATTTGTTGTGATTAAACTTGACAGGCATAATTCAGTCCAAATAAAAGACTTGTTAGATAAAAACTTAGAACTTCTATTGATTTATTTTCATTTAACAGTTTTTCATTACTAAACACAACAAAAATGTAAAGGTGATTTCAGCATACGTCTATGCATACTTTCTCGGGTATGTTTCCTTATTCTTTTTGTTACTTTAACATTCTTGATTAGAAATCGCAAGTTCTATAGCCCAATTTGGTCATGCATCTTGTTGTCTTGTATCCCTCATCAGGGGTTTGCGAATAGATACAGGTTGGTTAGAGCAAAAAGAACAAATGTTAAATTGCTGTTTTATTATATTACAATTTATTATATGTATCTATAA
This sequence comes from Mytilus galloprovincialis, assembly GCA_037788925.1. Taxonomy (NCBI): domain Eukaryota; kingdom Metazoa; phylum Mollusca; class Bivalvia; order Mytilida; family Mytilidae; genus Mytilus; species Mytilus galloprovincialis. The sequence goes on along the minus strand of CM075342.1, from coordinate 41,827,481 downwards.
TGATATTCAAGTCAATAACAAAAATCTGTAAAATATCCTTATAACTACCCATTTAGTGGCAGCAACCCAACAATGGTTTTTTTTTGTCTGAAAATTTCAGAGCTAATATCTCTTGACCTATTAACCAATTTGACCTCATGTCAGATTTGATCTAAAAGCTTCAGTTCTTAAGATGTAAGCCAAAAACTGTATTTGACCCCTATGTTCTACTTTCAGCAATGACAGCCATGTTTGTCGATGGATCAAAACTTAGGATACAATTTATAAACTAAGTACCATAAGGAACATTTATTTAAGTTTGAAGGTATTTGACCCAGTAGTTTCAGAGAAGATTTTTAAATAGTTAAAGACGACAGACGACGACGACATACGACGGGCGGCGACGGACTCTAAGTGATGGCATAAGCTCACATCGGGCATTAAAAATTGCCTTTACTAAAAACTCAGACTTGATTATGTTCTAAATATTTTTATTATTTTTAAATATATATATTATTAAATTAATGTTAAACCCATAGTTGTGCATATTCTCTTTACAGTTCACATCATGAGAAATATGTGTAGACGGTTTAAAGTCGATGAGACCAAACATATATTTTTCAACTCAAAGGGGTCATTGGCTATCAGATATGACAAAATAAATATGATTTATTAGTTCAATATTGGGAGTGATGCAAGCATTAATCATTTGATTAACTGATACGATCCACCTAAACTTATTTGTTTACAGGAAAAAACAATCATTAACATATTTATTTTAAATCCAACACACTTATAAAAATCAAATTGAACGACTTTGCTATCCATGTTTATCTTTATGTATGTTAACTAAAGGCAACAGTAGTATACCGCTGTTCGAAATTCATAAATCGATTGAGAAAAAAACAAATCCGGGTTACAAACTAAAACTGAAGAAAACGCATCAAATATAAGAGGAGAACTACGACACAATAGAAACACAATATTAAAATGTAACACAGGTCACACAAACACGATACTATAATATAACAATGGCCATTTTCCTGACTTGGTACATGACATTTTAAGATAAAAAAAAAAATGGTGAGTTGAACCTGGCTTTGTGGCATGCCATACCTCACGCTTTTATGGCAATGTTAAATAATATTAAAATAACAACATTACACGACAGGACTACAATACAAATACATGGGAGAACATATAGGACAGAGAAACATACAAATAATAGCTTACATTATAAAAGTTTTAAAATCTAATACGCCAGACGTGCGTTTCTTCACACAAGACCACCCAGTGGCACTCAGATGAAAAAAGTTCGAAAGCCGAAACAAGTACAAAGTTGACGAGCACGGAGGACCAAAAGTTCCAAAAAGGTATGACCAATCGGTTAGGGTTTTCTACCTGGGATAAGAACATCCTTATTATTAAATATAATTCATACTTTTGTAAACAGTAAATTTAATAAAATGACTATATAATAAATATACATGATAAAACCTAAGTGAGGACTAACTGCAGAATAAGAACGGCTACATTACATAAAACAACATAAATCAGCAAATAAAAATATACAGCCGAGTTAGCCAAAGCCATCAACGCACAAAGTGACGTCACATTTGAATTTTTAAAAAGGTTTCCAAAAAAAAAAGATAGTTTATGATAGAAATCAAGATTAGATTTGTAAGGCTAATATAACATTTATTGATAACAATACTAATTAATATCAAATAAAGTAGTAGTTAGATAATTAACTTATTACTTGATACTTGTTATCACATGTTAGATTACTATATGTTTTATTTTGTTCAGTTTGTTCAGTATAGTTTGCTTAGTAATAATATTACACCCTTTTTTATTGTAAGTAATTCATAAAATAACATTATTTATGTATTTATAATGTTCGTATATCATCTGGATTCTTGTTATACTATTTAATGCATTTTCTTTAAACTTTGTAGACTTTTCAGCTTGAACCTTATCAAATTTACACTTTCAATATGATCAATAGTTCAATTGAAATATTCATATAGTTCATATTAGCAATATAATATTGAAAATGATATGATTATGAATCTCTTGTATACTTTTTTAAAGTTGAAATAATATTATTTAACAAGAATGTCTTCAATATTTCTTATATGTCTTATGTTATCAAACTTTTCCATTGCCGAAATATCTTTTTTATAACTTTCTTTTAAATTTTTAAAATTCATGATTATTCTAACCCTAAAATCTACAATTATCTTTATCATAAAGTGATAAAATTTCAAGTTCACTAATTATTTTCAACAGTTAAATACATATAACTAGAGGCTCTTAAGAACCTGTGTCGCTCACCTTGGTCTATAAGCATATTAAACAAAGGACACAGATGGATTCATGACAACATTGTGTTTTGGTGATGGTGATGTGTTTGTAGATCTTACTTTACTGAACATTCTTGCTACTTACAATTTTCTCTTTCTTTAATAAACTTGTAAAAAATTTACTATAAAGGGCAATAACTCCTTAAGGGGTCAACTGACCATTTTGGTCATGTTGACTTATTTGTAGATCTTACTTTGCTGAACATTATCACTGTTTACATTTTATCTCTATCTATAATAGTATTCAAGATAATAACCAAAAACGGCAAAATTTCTTTAAATATTACCAATTGGGGGCAGAAACCCAATATCCCAATTCCAATTCATCTGAAAATTTCAAGACAGATAGATATTGACTTGATAAACAATTTAACACCTTGTCAGATTTGCTCTAAATGCTTTCGCTTCAGAGTAATAAGCCAAAATCTACATTTTACCCTTATGTTCTATTTTTAGCCATCTTGGTTGGTTGGCTAGGTCACCGCACACATTTTTTAAACTTGATACCCTAATAATGATTGTGGCTAAGTTTGGTTAAATTTATCCCAGTAGTTTCAGAGGAGAAGATTTATGTACAAGATTACAAAAATTTACGAAAAATTGGTAAAACATGACTATAAAGGGCAATAACTCCTTCAGGGGTCAACTGACCATTTTGGTCATGCTGACTTATTTGTAGATCTTAATTTGCTGAACATTATTGCTGTTTCTAGTTTATCTCTATCTATAATAATATTCAAGACAATAACCAAAAACGGCAAAATTCCCTTAAAATTACCAATTCAGGGGCAGCAACCCAACAACCGGTTGTCCGAGTCATCTGAAAATTTCAGGGCAGGTAGATCTCGACTTGACAAACAAGTTTACCCCTGTCAGATTTGCTCTAAATGCTTTGGTTTAAGAGTTATGAGCCAAAATCTCTATTTTACCCCTATGTTCTATTTCTAGCCATGGCGGCCATCTTGGTTGGCCGGGTCACCGGACACATATTTTAAACTAGATACCCCATTGATGATTGTGGCCAAGTTTGGTTAACTTTGGCCCAGTAGTTTCAGAGGAGAAGATTTTTGTAAAAGTTAACGACGACTAACGACGGACGATGGACGACGGACGCCAAGTGATGAGAAAAGCTCACTTGGCCCTTTAGGACAGGTTAGCTAAATACACTTATTGTTTTTATATAAACATTTATTGAAATATAGTTGTTGGCATTCAAGGAGTAGGTAACATAAAAAATGTTGTAGTTGGTTTTGATGTTATATTTGTTATTCTCGTGGGATTTTGTCTGATGTTTGGTCCGTTTCTGTGTGTGTTACATTTTAGTGTTGTGTCGCTGTTCTCCTCTTATATTTAATGCGTTTCCCTCGGTTTTAGTTTGTTACCCCGATTTAGTTTTTTGTCCATGGATTTATGAGTTTTGAACAGCGGTATACTACTGTTGCCTTTATTTGGCAATCGAGGAAGATTCCCAATAATTAAAATGTGTACGAATCAGAACTGTACCGCGAGATGACAGTCCACAATGGATTTCCTGTATGTGTTTAATAGAAAAAACACCTTGTTTTCATCTGTCTTTTCACTAAGAATTCATTCAATATTTTATGGACGTTCTTCACTCCGTATGGCAATATAAGACTCGTCACTGAATGCGAACTGATCACCAACAACACAGCAAGTGTCAATCGCATGATTTACTTTTTCCTCCAGAGCACATAAGATTTCTCAGAGTTTGTTTCTTTTTTATGAGGTGGATGAAGAGGATGCGTTGCTCTATCGTTAGTTTTTTGTTAGGTTTTGTGAACTTTTCTGTGCGTCTTCTTAAGTTTTTTGCAATGGCGTTGTCAGAATCTTTCATTTCTTGTAATCAAATCAAACAAGTTAAATTAGCAAAACAATAGTTGTGGATGCCTAAAACTAATTTGAATTAATTTTTCTTAATAAAATCATCCTGAAACTGCATTGTTATTATCGTTTAACTTGTTTTCATTTTATACTTTAAAGTACGACCTGAATTAAAAAAGAAAAAATGTTATGCCATTCATAAAAAGTATGATAACGCTTTTACCACATTCTCATATATGTTTAATACAGGACAAAAGCGTTAATGATTCTAAATGTGGTGAAAATAAAAGAGTGTTTTGAAACCTACTAGTATGTCAAAAATTCTAATATTTCATTTAAAAAAACAGATCCATCAATAATTTTGATTAATGTCACTTACCAATCATTGTGCCTAAAAGGTCGCAAACTATCTACAGACACTTTACCACTTTCACATCGGTACCTTGAATTCACAGGGCAAGGTGTTGTTTGATTACATGTGACGTTACATTCTCTTTTATTCAAAAATAATTGTGTTACTTCGTTTCCTGGAGAGAAAAAATATTTATAATGTGTCCGTTCACGCAATAATTGTTTCAGGAATAACGATCGATGCCACGGCTGGCGGATGTTTCGTCCGCGAGGGTATCACCAGCCCAGTAGATATGAATATCAAGTATATATTTTTTTTTTTTTTTTTTGTAAATTTACTGCTTGCAAAAGCATGAATTATTCGAAAAACCAAGGTTTTTTCTTACCCATGGCATAGATACCATTAGCCGTAATTGACACAACTTTTCTGAAATTTTAGGTCCTCATTGCTCTTCAACTTAGTACTTTTTTGACTTCCAACTGTTTTTATCTGAGCGTCACTGGTGAGTCTTTTGTAGACGAATCGCGTGTCTGACGTATTAGATCATATGCCTGGTAACTTTCATAAGAATATTTATGCGGTTACTGTCAATCAAGTCAATACTGGGGCACTTTCTACCTTACGGATAGTCTGCAATGGTATTGATAGTCAACCAGCCATGGTGTCGCTCATATGAAATAAATGTCGTGTGCTTAAGATGCAACCTTGTTTGGTAGAATTAATATACAAAAAGCAGAAACATATATTCTAACCAACATTGATCATTTTCTTTTAAGTGTTCAGAGACAGATGCAAATATACAGTTCAACTTGATTTTTTTTTTATTAGAAGGGCACACCTAAACTTGTTGTTCAGATGTAGTCGTTTGTTGATGTGTTTCACAAGTGTGTCTCTTTTCTCGTTTTTTACATTGATAAGACCGTTGGGTTTTCTGTTTAAATGTTTTTTGTTTTACACTAGTCATTTGTTCTTTATGGATTGCTGTTCGATATGAGCCAAAGGTCCGTGTTGAAGGCTGTACTTAAACCAATAATGGATGTTTACAAACTGCGACCTGGATGGGGAGTTGAATCATTGGCACTCATACCACATCTACTTACGTATTTAGAGTAAAGATAATGCAAAAGCATCAAAGACAGTTCTTGTTTTTTCCTGCTTAAGGTTGGAGAAGTAGGTAATGGGTTTTTAGTGATTTTTTTAACATATCATAATGATAGACAGATGTTCATAATTTGTATTTACTAGTAGTTACTGTTTTTCTATACTTCAATTTAGAGCTCAAATGCTTCCATCAAACATGTCTAAAAGCACATGTAAGGTTGCTCCAAAGACTAATTTCGCGGAGTGAAAATGAAAATAATCAACTTTTCATTGGCACAGCTAAAAAACATACTTCTTATTTCCAGCTTTTAAAGGAAGAAGGGAAAATAAAACAATCCTTTGTTGGAAATATCAACAACAAAAAACCATACATACATCTTCTTTTTTATATATACACGAGTCCATTCAAAAAAAAGTTATCCCATAAACGAAAGGTAAAGCAGAAGAAAGCTAGCAAAAAACAATTTTACCTACTTTTGAGGCCCATGAGGTTTTAGCTATTTGACTTTCCAAGATCGGTGTTATAGGCTTATTCCATATGCAAACATATTTAATGTTTAATATCACATTTAAAATTCTATTTCATATCAGTGATGTTCGAAAAACAAATAAATGCATATTTAAATCCTTAGATAGATAAGAACATATTCTTTTCGGGCAGTTCAACATAGAAAAATAATTGCGTTCAGAATCAAGAATAAAGAGCGATTGGAAACGACAACAACATTTCATCCGGATTCGAAAGTGTAAATCAACCGAATAATAATGTTTCAGACAATATCACAGTTTTAATTTACAGTTCAATGTCAGAATTCGTTTGCAATTAAGATTAGTTAACTAAAAAAGGAGCTTTGCTAATTTCGTAAATGCATATATGGTCAAACGTATTTGAACATAAAGCATCATAATATTAAGCAATGATTCTTAACGCTAAAATTACTCCGATTGTCATATTTTAGAAAATTATTGATCCTACCAATTATGTCATTATTATATACCACATATCTCCAGTGAAACTTGACATGATCGACAAGCAATGCCGCTATTTGGCTTTGCAATGTCATGAATATACACATTAATAGATTTTGTGAGTTCAGAGTGTTATTCAAAGTGCATTGAGGAACAAGTTTGTACTTGGGTTATAACTATTCTGTTCGTTTGTAAGCAAAACAATTGTTCAATTTTTATTCTTTGTAAATGAAACGCACGTCTTGGTAAAAAATAGGTTTATCCAGGTAGTAATGATAACGTTTTAACCACTGGGTTGATGCCACTGCAAGTTCTCATATTGATGTTGAGATTGATATGAATCCTGTTAAAATAAATTTTAGTTTAATAAATACCTCTTTTAAACAAAGCTCTAATCGTTCCTCCAATTATACCATAACTAAAATTGGTTACGAAATGCGAAAATGCTTCTTCTGTTCCATTGACAGTGAAATTATAGTTTCCGAATTCGGGTATTGTTGCAGACACTTTATAAATTGAGCTTACATTGAATTCGAGAGTGGTCAAATTTCTAAGATTTATCCATTTCTTAGGTACCGATTTTGGTTTGTTCACATCTTCAGGAGACGAAACTGTACTATGGTCTATATCAACAAATTGCACGTGTGCGTCGGTAATGGTAATCGGGATTGTAACTGGAAAATAAAATGATCAAGACATGTAAATTTAAAGTAATTAAGTAATTTGATAGAAGATATTAATTAAATGGCTATTTTTTGTAGCATGATATAGAAAAATGTATTTTTTCCATCATTTATAAAAAAAAAAGTTGAAATAATATGCATTTTGTTCTTAAAACTGAGAAAAATCACGAAAATACAAAATTGACAGCATAGTAATTTTTACACAAAAAGCGTCAAGTTATAATAAAACTTTCTCATATTAACACCTATCTATAGTTTTTTTAAGTGAAATTTATTCAGATTGGTCCACTTCATCTTTTTACAAAGTATGAAAAAAAGATTACCAGCTGAGGGACGCCTCCGGGTGCGGGAATTTCTCGCTACATTGAAGACCTGTTGGTGACCTTCTGCTGTTGTTTTTCTATGGTCGGGTTGTTGTCTCTTTGACACATTCCCCATTTCCATTCTCAATTTTATTTTTATTAATTGTGGAACTGTGATTTTTTTCACGATAATAGCCCAAAAATAGGAAAAAATGGATAAAAAATGGGAAAATCATCAAAATTGGGCATTTTCAAAGGGCCGTGGCAAAAAAAGAAGTGCACCACCATATGATTTATTTTTATTTTGTTACAGTCTTATAAACCCAAAAATCAGGTTAAGAAAAAAAAAATAATTCTAGAAATTTTTGGCTCCTCAGAGGTGTACATCATTAAGAATCGATGTTGTCAATGATACAATGGAGTCGAAAAGATGAATACTAATCTGGGAATTTCATTGAAAAACAAAAACAACCACACATCGTGAAAATGAATCAGAATTCAATTACAAATTAATCAGCGACATACATACATATACATAGATTATACGATAGTGTAAAAAATATATGTGTGTGAGTTCTTCTTCTTCCGGTAAGCGGCCGCCGTCAACTGGTTGACTATTCTTCCACATTTAGGAGTTAGCGCATACACTAATTTTGAAATTTAATAAACAAAAAGAATGGGTGCAATTTAATATATATATAGGTGCAATTAAAAACATGTCATTTAAATCTAATGACGAAGTTGAGCCTTGAAAGATTCAGGACTCGGGGAGGAGACAGTAGAGTTGGGCAAAGTGTTCCACTCTTTGATTGTTATTGGATAGAACGACTCCTTCCGTACAGTTGTTTTACATGATGGTATTCCAATTCCTTTTCGTTGTTATTTCTGGAAGGGCGTTCATTCGAAATTAGCTTACTGGATGTATCGACTTTGACAAAGTTGTTCTGTAGCTTATACATTATTATTAAGCGGCTATGTTTCCTTCGTTCTTGTAGGGTGGGCCATTAAAGATGATCAAGCATGCTACTAAAAGATGCGGAATTGTGATATCTGTTAGTAACATACCTTGCTGTCCGTCTTTGCACCATGTTCAACCTGTGGATGTCGTTTTGCTGGTATGGGTCCCATACTGCACTATCATATTCTAAAGGAGGCCTGACAAGGGACATATATGCTTTTTCTTTAATTGACTTATTTGAGATGTTAACATTCCTTTTTAAGAAGCTAATGGTGTTGTTGGCTTTGGAGCAGATGGAGCTTATATGTTTTTCCCATTTAAGATCTGATAAAATAGTGCATCCCAGGTATTTTGCTGATGTTACATGTTCAAGGTTATGGCCATGAAGTGTGTATTTGTACTTGGAGGTCGCTTCTTAAAGATTGTGAGTACATTACATTTGTCTGGATTGAACTTCATCAGCTATGTGGTTTCCCATACAGCCAGTTGGTCAAGGTCCTTTTGTAAATTTGCGGCATCTTCATTGGATGAGATTGTGAGATAAGCAATAGTGTCATCAGCAAAAAGTCGTACGGTTGATTGAATCTCCTGGGGGTATGTCGTTTATATAAAACAAAAATAGGCTAGGTCCCAGGACGGATCCTTGTGGTACGCCGGACTCTACAAGTATGGAGGTCGATGTTTCACCTTCTACAACTACTGACTGTATTCTATCTCTGAGGAAATTGTCTATACACTGATTTGTTTTACATCCCATAATGCTTCAGTTTGTGAATGAGAAGGCTATGACTTACCTTATCAAATGCCTTAGAGAAGTCCATTATGAGACAATCTTTTTGCTTCCCCAGATATAAGTTTCTAGTTACATCTTCAATAAATTCAATCAGTTGTGATTCGCATGAGAATCCCCTTTCGAACCCATGTTGAGGTAGATACAAGATGTTGTTTATTATCTGCATGAGACATGATATGGCTAGTTACGATGTGCTCCATTAGTTTACATGCTATGCAAGTGAGAGAGACTGGCCTATAATTTATTGGATCGTATTTCTTCACTTTCTTGTACACTGGGCAGACGTTTGCGGATTTCCAAATACTAGGTACTTCGCTTGTCTGATATGAGCAGCGGAATATTATTGTCAGCATTGGTGCTATGTGTGCTGCAAGTTCCTTTAATACTCTTGGTGTTATATTGTCTGGTCCAGCTGCCTTATTTGGGTTAAGGTTATATAGTAGTTTGTACACACCATTTTATGTTATATTGATGTCCAAGATTTGTTTAAAGGGGTAAATTCAGTAAATAAATATACGTCATCACGGACCGACAATTTGGGGGAGAGCTTTCTGTATAAAACTGAAGTCATGTGCTCTTCTGATTGGTAGATGATGTTTGTAATAAGTATTTTTTGGTAGATGGATCAAAACTATTGTTAATGGGGTCAGTATAGGAATTCAGTGCGAATCTAGATTGTTTGTAAACAAGGCCATGTGAATGCCCAAACATGCCGCATGACCCTATGTTTTTATTGTTGCAAAAGATAGGGCTACATTTGTACCTTCATGAATGATATATGAAAGTTTCTAATTTCTAGAGGTAAATAAGGTATAAATTTATTTCCATACATAGCTAAGCATTAAAGTCAATGGGAGATTGTTTACTGAATTTAACCCTTAACTTTCCAAACATGTTACACTGTTCTTTAAATTCTTTTTCAGTTATGGGGTGGTTTTGTCTGATAAGGCTTTCTGGAATAGGCCATTGAGTATGTCTGCTTTATCTGTTGTCTCTGAATGTAAAGTGCCATTTGATTTTAAAGTTGGTATTTTACTCCCATCTGACCTTTTGTGTTTTATGAAGGTCCAGAACCTTTTCATACAAGTTGGTCTTTCTTGATGTTTAATTCGGTCTGGTGGTGAAACTATACTGTCGATGTAATTCCAGTAAGCTTTCCTAATTTCTCTCTGTGTTCGACGCTTAAGTTCTTTAAAATTTGTCTCTATCTCGTCCATTACAAGATTTTTTTTATTCTTTTGAACCATCTGTCTCTTTTTTGTATGAGACACTTGATGTAAGATGTGATCTACTACCATCCTTTTTCCTAGCTGTCTTTTTCGGTACATTTTTTCCAATGCTCTCTTCAAGTTTGGTTTGGAAGTGTGTCCATAATTTATTTACTCCTGCATTTTGCTCATTCATTAGGGTGATATCTTGGTGTAATTTATTCAGATCTAGTTTGATATTCTACCAATTTGCTTTTCTATATAATGGTATAATCCTTGGTTTTTTAATATATTTCCTGGGGTTGAGATTAACTTCTGTGAAAATGATTTCATGGTCGGAGAGCCCAGGTAAGGTTTCAACTCTCATGAAGCTTTGAGGATAATTTGTTACAACAAGATCAAGAGTATTGGGTCCTTTGGTTGGTTTCTTTACAAGTTGTTTCATCCCATTATCATCCAATATATCAGCAAATTTGTCATGATTTGTTGCACATTGGGTGTGCATCTTGATCTTTTTGGTAGTCCAAGTTAGTATACTTATATTAATGGTTGATGTAAGGGTAGATTACAATTGGACATTTTATTACATTGCACATACGATTCATTAATTCGCTGTCCTTCCGTGTATATATAGGCTATACCAGTTTAGTTAACTGATTATCATAATCTTTTAACTTTTAAACTGACTTCAATATGACGTTTTATTTTATAACCGTAACTTACCGTTCTAAACTCTCTTTATTTTTATACCTCATTGTGCTTGAAAAGGTTACTTTTATGAGAGAAAAAAATCGTTGATTTGGCAATCAGTTTCCATTTATACTTTGTGTAGTTTTTTATTTGTTGATTTAAAAAAAAAAAAATCAACCACGCGTCTTGACTCCGACTCCCCTTTTGATTTCCTTACTTATCCAACACATTGGCGTTTACTTGTCTATGTATCATAGAAACTAATTTGAGCTATTGCATGTAAATGCAATATTTCATCGTTCATTCTTCAAACTTACATTTCGTTCGTACAGTGTGCGAACTGGTGACAAAAATTATCTTCCCTGTAAACAGTGCGCTCTTCTGACTAGAGGCGATCGGTAAAGAAGAACGGATGATGCTGTAATTGTTTTGCTTGATTGAATTGAGCTAGCACATACGAACTAAGACGTGTCAACATAGGTTTGTTTTTATAATTTAAAAAAACAGTTATTACTTGGCTAAAATTTGTCTGCTAATTTGACTGGACAGCCTTAAGGTATAAAATGTAAATACAAACTTGTAATCATGCCATCCTTTCATAATGTTTTTTAATACTCTCCAATGGTCGGAACACTTTGATTTTCTCCCAATTTGTAAAGTTGATTATGTTGCATGATATGTATTTTTATCGGGGAAAAAATAGATATGCAGCAAAGATTGGCTGTTTTTAATTTAGGTTGCTACGTGATAAAATAAAGGGAGGTAAGTTAAAGTAAAGGAAGGCGCGCTTTTTCAAATAGTAAACAATTTAATTTAGATGCATTAGTTTGTTAAATGATAAAGAATAATGTAGAAATTTACTAGAAATTCATCTAATTTATGCAATTTTCATAAAAGATATACAATATGACATATTGAAAGCCGAAAAGGGGTATAACCACAATTACATTGAACAAATTAGGGGGAGGGGTCGGGTGAAAATATTACAAAATTTAGATTATTTATATCTGTGGTAACAACCGTTCGATTTTCAGGTGGCAGCTTAATTTGGCAATCACAATACTGGAATTCAAAATACCGGTTTAATATTTTGTTTGGAACCAAAGATCTTATCTACATTTACTGTTTACCTGAGAAAAAAAAGACATAAAGGGATATGCAACTAACTAGTCTATCAATTTCATTATCTAGCAAAATGGCTGTTTTTGTGGCATTTCTCTGTTCAAACATTGGTCTAATATTTTCAGGTTCACTTTGGATTGCCAAATAATATTATTATCACCTAATTGGATGTTCAAATTATTTTGCAGCTATGTTTTGTATGGAAGGTAGCATGTCATAGAATCCAACAGTTACGGAGGGGCTTTTTAACTAACTGTTGAACATCAAGATCGATGTTATATTCAAGTGCTTGTTGTAGTACAACGTTGTAGTCAGTTTTTCCTTGTAATTGTGGTAAAAAAACACTAGCTCTCTGCTGGTTAATAGACAGTTTTTGGCATTCAAGGATATCAAACGGATGTTTTATGGAATGATTCTCAAGTACATATGACGATCATAATGCAAAAATGTTCACATTGGATATTCTTTCACTTCATCGGTGGATAAAACTTTCAAGGGAATTACATTGTACTGATTGACTGACATTTCACAGACCTCGTAGAAATGTTAATTAAAGAAATAGCGGCAGGTGTGTCGGATTTTTCTTATTTTTCATTTTAACTTTGAGGTTGATTTCTAATTTATTTTTCAATCGTCTAGATTGATAGAACGGTTTGAATTACCTCTATCTATGGTATGATCGAAATTCCTGATGATTGGATATTTCAAATTATTCATATCATAACTAAACTACATTTATTTTTTTGTTGAATTATTGCAAACAGGAAGGCAATAATCTTGTTCACTGGCATGTAAAAAGTACAAGGTCTGAATCCCAAACAGTCTTGTTGTCTCTTTGACACATTCACCATTTCTATTCTCGATTTTATTATATACTGGGGCATTGGCAATCTTTAAAATGTAAATATTTTTCTTTCTCCAAGATTGAATACATTAAGAAAATTATTTCTTTTAAAAGTAAACAATTAAACAAACAAAACCAAAACAACTTTTTAACAATTTGTTCAAAGAACAATCGAAGGTCTCTCCATTACAAATGTGCATATATAACTCCAGGTTTAAAATGTCAATTCTGCTGTCAGATGGTAGCTTATTCAAAAATATATGGCTTCGTCCAAAATTGTATATCAAATGATATAAATGATATTCATAATAAATGTGACTATTTTATTTTATTTTGAATAACTAAGAAAAAACGTGTAGAATACTATCATGTTGTGTGGACTGTTTCTGCTCATACTCAAATTCTATATCCTCATTTATTATTAGACTTAGACTAACGGGAAATGTTTATATCATGTATACATTAAGATATAATTTCATATTAAAATAAAGCCCCAGTTGTGACTGGGCAATGTTACTATGGTCACTTAGGTCTTCTTCCAACTAGCCGTAAATATCTTAGAGCGGCTGTTTGACTATGTGGGATGTACAAATTCGATGACACGTCCTGTCATAATAAGAAAGACGTTAATTCCGAATTCTCGTTTAAAGAGAGTGACAAGCTCTTTGCAATTTAAGAATCCTTGCGAAAAATCTTTGAGAGGTTCGTATGTTGCTCGTTGCAAGGAAATTTCTGTTCGTAACTTCATTTTCCAGTAGGCGTTCAGTTCTCCCTTATCCCAAACGGTCTCTATTCTATGACTTATCTTATATCAAAACTATATTACCAAACGTGCGTTTAGTCTAAACAAGACTTATTAGATGATCTTATAAAAAACTTATAATGTCAAAATTATGTACGAATCTGAAATCCTTAAATTATTGCACATAAACGAACCTTTCTACGTTCAAATGTAATGGTAACTCGCACAATTGTAAACGTAAATCATATACTTCAAACCAATTAATGTTCACTTATGGCAAGTATTAAGAAAGCGCTAACTTTAAAAAATAAATTTTCTTTTTTTGTTTAACTAAAATCCCCTTCGATTGCCTTTCACATTCCACGAAGTTGTCAATTTCATTAACACCTGTTAGCATATTTTGAATCATCCATATGAAACGCCGTAACTGCCTTAAGGTACTTCTTTCTTTATCATGATGAGGTTTTTCTTTATTATGATGAGGTTTTTCTTTATTATATGAGGTTTTTCTTTATTATGATGAGCTTTTTCTCTATTATGATGAGCTTTTTCTTAATTATGATGAGCTATTATGATGAGCTTTTTCTTAATTATGATGAGCTATTATGATGAGCTTTTTCTTAATTATGATGAGCTTTTTCTTTATTATGATGAGCTTTTTCTTTATTATGATGAATTTTTCTCTATTATGATGAGGTTGTTTCTTTATGACGAGGTTTTTCTCTATTATGATGAGCTGTTAGAAGGGAATCGAGGGAAATTAAGAGAATCAAGGTCAAACAAAAAGAAAAATGGCAGAATCAGAAAAGATGAAAGTTCTTCGGAAAGTTGGCTGGCTCCATGTACGGGAAATGTTTGATAAAATAAGAAAAAAACACCAAATCTTGTCAGCATGCTTTCAAAACATGAACTGGAATATCTAGGATTTACCATTCTGGCGCATATGATGACACTGCAAATGGGATGCATCAAGTATGGAAACATGAAACCTGTGAAAACTGATAGTTTGGATGGCCATCCAAAATACCATGTCGACAAAAATGTACTATGATCGTTGTTGGATTGTGACTTCATGATATCGGACATTAGAAATCTGTTACAACTCCCAGGGAGAACAATATATTGACGGATGGCTCATTTTGGACTACAGAAAAGAGATTTTTCTGACATTGAAGATGACAACCTTGACAGTATACTTTCTGGCATTGTCGTGGACTTTCCTCGTTGTGGCGAACGCATTTTGTGTGAAATACTGAACGTAAAAGGAATTAAAGCACAAAGATAGAGGTACAGAGATGCCATTCTTAGAATATACGTCGCTGGTACCAAAGGGAGAAAGACCGACCAACTGAACAGACGTATATACAACGTTAGGGCACCAAACCATTTATGGCACATAGACACTAACCATAAATTAGTAAGATGTAGATTCATTATACAGGGTGGAGTTGATGGGTTCAGTAGGCTCATTATGTTTCTACATTGTCGTGACAACAACACTTCCGCCACCGTATTGAGAAGCTTCCTCTCTGGAGTAGGTTTTTTGTATAGGTTCTGTCAGCAGTGGCGGATCCAGAAATTTTCACAAGTGGACCAAATTTTTTCCCAGAAAAGGGGGGATTGGGCTCAAGCCCCCTGGCCCCCCTCTAAATCCGCCTCTGGTCGGATAAGGGACTAGAAAATGTATTAGTGGCGGATTTCATTTTGACAAAACATGGTGACGGCTGTATGATTACAGGCCCAAGAACGCATTATCAAAGAATAGATATTGTGGAGGGATGTTGACGAGAGTGTTTTGTGCTATTTCTACAACTTATTCTATCCTTTGGAAGACCAGGGAATTTCTGACCCACTAAATGAACTGAATCTAATAGCCCTGCACTACATTTACATGGATGAAATTAACAGAAGACTCGATATTTGGACTCAAGCTTAGGCAAGCCATAGAATGAGAACAAAATCATCTCCTGTCAATATTTGGAAATATTGATGCGGCTAATCTTACGGACGACGGAAGGCCAATGTTTGAGCGAATGAACATTGTGATTTGGGACAGGCACATAAATACAGAATGTGGCGCTGTTAAACATGTTATCGGGATTACAACCCTCCCCTAACCTGGGACAGTGGTACAACATAAGAACGAACTATAGAAATCAGTTGAAAATGATTCACTCATCAGATGGATAAACATACAAATATTACAAATACAAGCGGACATGGCCAGATACTTGTACATCCTAACAACAAAAAGACAAATAAATTAATAAATAAAATCGTGCATCTAAGACTAAATTATCAATCAGTAGACATCAAACATCCAATAGATTTAGTGCAAAGACGTCAATAAAAAGTCGGAGAAAAACCTGACCTTCAAGCTTGTGCTATGCTAAGATACATGAGTCGACATATTGCAGATCCATGAATGTGTATATTTATATGAAAACTAGAACACACCCGTGACTGAATTAAGTATATAACTATGCGTAAGCCTTATTTCAGTATTTGTATTTTCATTTGATAAAGCCATGCCGATTATAAGATACACAATTTTCTCTGCTTTCAAATCTTTCTGTTTGAACCCGTCGACCTGGAACTTATCAATTATTGGTAATATTAATTATTTGGAAAACAAAAGTTTTGGTATGGAGTATTTTTTTAATCAACAGCAGCAACATTCTAGCAGCACCTGCATACGGGGTATATATCTCCCAATTGATACGATATTCCCGTGCTTGCATTTCCTATCATGATTTTCTTGATAGAGGGTTGCTGCTCACAAGGAAGCTATTAAACCAAGAGTTCCAAATGGTGAAGTGGAAATCATCCCTTCGTAAATTTTACGGACGCCATCACGAGTTGGTTGACCGTTATGGAATAACCGTTTCACAAATGATATCGGATTAGTGTTCCTTACGTCGTAACTACAATCCCCTTACCTTTCATGAATGTGACCTACCGAATTAGACTATTTACCGGATTTGTTATCACATAAGCAACACGACGGGTGCCGCATGTGGAGCAGGATCTGCTTACCCTTCCGGAGCACCTGAGATCACCTCTAGTTTTTTGGTGGGATTCGTGTTGTTTATTCTTTAGTTTTCTATGTTGTGTCGTGTGTGCTGTTGTTTGTTTGTCTTTTTCATTTTTAGCCATGGCGTTGTCAGTTTGTTTTAGATTTATGAGTTTGACTGTCCCTTTGGTATCTTTCGTCCATCTTTTAGTTATAAATAAAGTTGAATTCTTTGATTCGCTGTTTTACGTCATGCCCGCTAACAAATTGAAAACTGTACCTATACGCCATATTTTAAGTCCAGTTTTTTAGTATTGGTATTGTTATCTTAGAAAGTCTTACTGATTAAAATACTACAATAGGGAACAATTTGACAATGATTGAATTTAGTAGTGTCAACCCTGTGATTATGACCTGTGTATATAGCAAAATCCTAAATACACCGTTTGGTGGAGCGCCTGTCAGATGCGGAACGTACAGATAAGGCAATAGGTAACAGGTGAATATACTATTGGTATCGGTGTCGGATTCGACCCGGAACTTGTAAATTATTGGCAATATTAATTATGTGGAAAACAAAAGGGTCTGGAGTGGTGTAATTTTTAATCTACACCTTTATCCTATATAAGCTATATATAAAATTGAATTCTTTGATTTGTCGTTTTTACCCCATGACGGCTGACAAATTGGACCTCGTTATTTTAGTACTATAGATAATATTTAGTTTGCTTTAAATTTTACTGATAACAAAATCAATATCAATACCAATAAAACAATATTGAAAGATATAATTACAGTACTGAATTGGTAACCTTGAAGAATGAGTTTATTTAAATGATTAATAATTTTACCAGGATCGTGTCAAAATTTCCGGGCACGATAAACAACATTTCTGTAAAAATGAGAATGTTCTACATGCATCCCGTTTGAAATAAGTTTTACGGTACAACCAAACTTTAAAACCTAATCTTTATATCTATGTATGGAAGAATTAAGTGAAGGTTTTAAGTATTTGTGGTAACAAAAGCCTTAACTTCTGCATAGTCGTGAGGAGCATAGTTGGTTGCAGAAGTGAGAAGCAGTGTCATCATATGCGCTGGAACGGTAACTCCTAGATATTCCAGTTCATGTGTTGGAAGTATGCTGACAATAGTTGGTGTTATATTTTCTTTATCAAACATTTCCCGCACATGGAGTCAACCAACTTTCCGAGGAACTTTCAACATTTCTGATTCTGCTATTTTTCTTTTTGTTTGATCTTAATTCTCTTAATTTCCCATGATTCCCTTCTAACATCTCATCATAATAGAGGGAAAAATGATCATAAAGAAAAACCTCGTCATAATAGAGAAAAGGCTCATTATAATAGAGAAAAAGCTTATCATGATAAAGAATGAAGTACCATAAGGCAGTTACGGCGTTCCATATATCCAGTTAGCTAAAGAGGTTATGACCCTTAAAATTATCCAATGATCTTTTGAGATCACCGGTAACCACACGTTGATCAAATTTTTTTATACAATGGGTTCGGAAAGGGATGAATTTCCATAGAATTAAAGAAACTTATTTTACTTACTTCTCGTACAATTTTCGTCGGGGCTTTCAAATCCGTCTGTACAAATACAGCTCTGTCTGTATTCATCAGAGCAATTACCAGGAAAACATATCGTACTGTCATGTCTCCAGGAACAAGTTTCTTTGAATATATGTAAAATTTGAATTAAAATAATATAATCGCCTTGTTAATGTGTAAATCAAAGCAAATTGATACAAATTAAAAGTGTAAAGAATAATTAATGTTTGTAGTTGATAAGAAATTGATTCAATTTTCCAGATTTTGATTACATAAAATATTTATTATTTACACGATATAAAATCTCGCAAAATTATGACCCATATTTTTGGCACATCCCCGTATACCCAATAATAGGAAGTTACCCCCCCCCCCCCCCCCCCCCCCCGTGATTATTTAGAGTACATTTCTTTGTAACCATAATTTTGTAAACGTTGTGTGGCGTTTGTTGTTGTTTTCTAAACGCTACAAAAGTAGAAACAAAAACTCTCATTATGCATGCACATGTTGTTGGTAAACAGACTTTTTTACAAACGTCAAACAAATACATCGTTTAATCAGGTTGAATTTAGAAAAAAATGTAGCGTTTGTACAAACAAACGGTGAACGACAAACTGTAGACGCATTTCTTGCGAGTGCATAGTTTGTCAAAGTTTACGTCAACTTTGCAAACGTATGTAAGAAACAAATGATCAAAACATGTGCGCGCTTAGCCGTTTGCATCGTTTGTGTTAGAAAGAAATCCACTCTAAATGATATCTTACGCGAACATTTTCATTCAGAATGCTATGGAAAACTTAATTTATTTGTATCAATTAAACATGATAAAAAGAACATTTTTATTTTTTGTTATTTTATTTAAGTGTAAAAGCGTTGACCGAAACACATTTCCTAAACTTGTACGAACTATCAACGCTTTAATAACTCTAAATAATGACAAAAAGAAAACAGCGTGAAAAAAATCAATATTTGATTGAATATCCAGTTAGTGAACACTATCGGAATGAAGGGAAACTTTGCGCCTGGTCAGTTTAAGACAATTGAATGAGAATGCATGTCTCTTGGTCTTTTGTGTCGGTGGATTGCGTTAACTTATTGACATCGTCGTGTATTCACATTTATATGCTAACTCTTGAATCTTTCGCGACCTTTTGAAGCAGACCACTCTAAATAAGGTATAATAAGAAGCATCAACGATTTCTTAAGAAGATAACTAGGAAAACATTTCATCACGAATAAAAGGAAATATCAAGGGGTATCAAAGCATCAACCGGATAGCGTCTTAACGGTAATTTTAAGTATAAATTTAATTGTTTTTACGTAATATTTGTGCTACATATAACTGCGGATATTCTGTATCTAAAGCCCCAATCTTCTCCTCTATTCTTCGTTAACTACATCCCCAACTTTGATAAGTTGCCAGATTTTTATTGATAGGATTCACACGATGAAAAGTATTATTACAAACATTTTTTTTATATCCAAGGAGGATCATACATCCGCTTTGTGTTTTTGTTAGATGTTTTTTTCTACTTTGTATAGGTCTAATGAGTTAAGACGTATTCAACAGATTTTTATAATTTGCTCTTATGTTGTGCTACCCCACTGTCCAAGGTTAGGAGGAATGTTTAGGCGCTTGTTAACTGGTTTAACCCCGCCACATTATGTTTATGTCTTGGGACTATTATATACTATATGGTATGGGTTAATCTTAATGATTTAGATCGTAAGGTTGCCTTTCATAGCTTATGTCCACTTCATTTGAAATTGATTGGATAATTGTCTCATTGGCAATCGTATAACATCTCCACGGCCGACACTCGGCTAACCGAGAGATTGGTCGGTTAATCTATATTGAGTATGCGGCTATATGGGCGATTGGTCTGTTAATCGGGTTGGTTATACGTCTGTTAAGAGTAAAACGCTTAATTTAATGTTAAAC
Source organism: Mytilus galloprovincialis (assembly GCA_037788925.1). NCBI lineage: Eukaryota > Metazoa > Mollusca > Bivalvia > Mytilida > Mytilidae > Mytilus > Mytilus galloprovincialis. Next base: position 41,807,002 of record CM075342.1, on the reverse strand, counting down.
TCTATTAAATATACAGATTTTTTGCATGTTATAAGAACCAAATCAAAAAAAGAAAAGTGTCTGACAAAATGCTATCTATCATAGAACATTTTGCATTTGTAAAAACATTTTTTAGTCTGTGCAGTTTTCAGTAAAACTAAAAGGCGTCGCGCAAGTATGTAGTATTTATGCTTATACGCATAGCAATTTTTTGAATAAAAGGCGAAACAAACAAATTTAAATATCATTTAAAGGACAAAAAATAGTACTGTGGTTCTAAAAAATAAATTGACATTAGTAAATATTTCATAATTGTAAAATAACGTGAATAATACCACGTTTTAGTGAAAATTATGGGAATAAAGTCTGTTAATGGGTTGGACAATTGAAATTGTGTCAGTTAAGAGTTATTTAGCCACGACAAATTTAAGAATGAGATGTTCCTGAGTAAACACAAATGACAATACGGTGCCACAGTATCATAGAAAGAGCATTTTTATTTTGACTTTCTTTGCATTTTATTGAAGGGTGTGTCACTTCAATATAGCGTGATATGTATTGGCCTCTGGAATATGCATGAATTTTTTATTGACGTTTTCAATCAGCCTTAATTTTTGTGTCTGTTTGAAGTAGCACGTTCTCATTGAAAGTGTCTTTCTAATACAACACAGGGTACATATAACGTGTTCTCGTTCACATATGAACAGGATATTTGTCACTGGACGTTAAACCCTAATTCGTCAGCATCATCCAATTGGTTCTTTTCTTCTATTACTTAATCATATGTTGTTTACAAATCACTCTAAAGAAGTAAACGGAAAGGAGCGAATGCAGCTACATTTGGTTATTTTAAGTTTCAATTAATTTTATTCCGTTTAGTTCCTTTCTACATAAGTGCAGAGGAGAACTACAGTTGTCTGTGGTGGCCGGTGAAGTCCATTTAAAACGCGATTTCGCCTGTCATATTCTATAGGGCGAAAACGCGAAATAGCGAAAAGGCGAAATCGCAAAGTCGAAAACGCGAAAACGCGAAAACGCGAAGTCGAAAACGAGGAATCGGTTTCGCATTTTCGCGGTTTCGACTTTGCAATTTCGCGTTTCCGCCATATAGAATATGTAAGGCGAAAACGCTAAAGCGCTAAAACGCAAAATGGCATTAACCTGCCACCATAGTTGTCCGCATGTAAACTTCTAGAATTTGTCACCAATACAAGTACATCGCAATCCGTTACTGTTTCAACAGCCATCGGTGTTTCATGTGTGTATTCTTAAACAAGTATTATTTTTCTCTCGTTTTTAGCAATGTATCACTCTCTACTGTCCTTATCTATTATTCTATATTCTGCGTTTCCATCCAGATTCTCGTGTATACCATGAGGGTCCGGATTGGGGGTTTTGTTGATTTCTGTACTCTTTAAATTGTTATGTCATTTTTTCTACATTTTGTTTATCTTACTCATTATTCTTTCTTTCTTTTCATATTTTGTCATCCCAATATATTTTACTTACTGATGTTTAGTTACATTACGACGTTTATCTCTGATTTATATATATTGGTTACCAATGTAGATGACAAATTTGTGTCATGCATGTCAATTAAGCAGAATCAACATGATATATGCGATCATTCTTGGATGAAATTAATATTACTTTAATATTACACTTTTTGAAACCATTTTTATCAATTTTCAATTTCATGTGTTGTTTCCGTATATTCTATGTTTCATTGCTCATGTGGTGTTTTCGTATATTTTAGCCGCTCGTCTTGAGCCTATACTCATTTGATCCGATAACACTCCATACAGCAATAAAATTATACTTTTATTGCCATTCATAACTCTTAACAGACCAATTAACAGACCGAGTTTTATACATCCGACCCATTAACAGACCAGGTTTTAAATAAAGATTGATTTATGTCACCAAAATACAGATTTTCGTGTAGATTTTTCACACAATGATATCAATATGGTTAACAAACATAATGTCTTTCTTTTTTCGATGTTCAAAATATTGAATGCAAGTAAATTTAACCAATGTGTCATTTTGTGTACATTTTATGTGTGTAAAATGTGTATAAATTTATTGATGAGTAACCCGCCTTTTCATTTTATAGATCGTACATCGAAGCTAGAAAAATAATAATTACACCACTGAATTCAGTACATTGAATTGTTTTGTTAGACATGAATACTTTTTATGATGAAAATATATTTAGAAAGTTATATTATGAAACATGCTGAACTTTCAATGATTTTCTCGATAACACCTGATTAACAGACTTAGCCAACCCGATTAACAGACCAATCGCCCATATAGCCGCATACTCAATATAGATTAACCGACCAATCTCTCGGTTAGCCGAGTGTCGGCCGTGATCTCCTTATTTTCATATAGCTTTCACAAAAATTGCTCAATCAGAACAAATATTTCACCTAATTTGTAACTTCTTTTGATATAGATCTACCTGTACTAAATATCTAGTCAATAGATTGAATGAGAAAAATAGATGCACTTATTAGCCCGAAATCGCCGTTCGAGTACTAAATTAATAATTGAATCACATTATATAACCAACTTAGATAATACAAGCATAGTACTAAAATCAATATAATAAGACTGCCTTCATAGCTCTATCACATATCGTTATCAGAACACAGATGGATAAAGATGAATCAACGTCAAGACAAAGGACTGGTTTTGGGCAAGAAAGGCCAACTTATTCTAAAAGTCAAATAGAATCGGAAGATAACGTTTTGAATTCTTAATTATTATACGGTTTGCATTGACATAATTTATGTTGTAAAACATGCATACGTTCACATATGTTCTTGACATCATGGTACTTGTATGCCCTTTCGTAACGCTGGTGTTCATTTTCATACTTGCAGTATTCACATTTATTATTAGAACCATGATAATCTTCACAGGTCCTATGAACACAATTTTGTATTGGTTCACATACTGAAAAAAAATGTATCATGTTAATTTGTGCTTTGCAGATTAAAATGAACATGTAACGTACATGTATATATACAATTCGGGTAGATCAAATCTTATGGGGACCCGGGTTATTGTGTAAGGTCAACTTTGATCCAGACTAAAACAACATGAGTTCAACTATATTAATGGCAATACGATGATCATAAATTCGAAAAATATTAAACCATGGCTGCCAACAATTTCTTTAATATATTCTTAAATGCATTGCAAGACATTACGAGAAAACCAACCATCTTGAAAATTTATCTTAATAGTTTTTGTTCATTGTTGGCGTCCATACGGTGCTCGAGAGCTGCTTACACCCACGTAATTTGGACTCTGGCTTAATTTTGTCATATGCATTAACTATATAGGAATAGGAAATTATCATTACAGATAACATATACTTTGAAAGGTTCTTAGTATTCTAGGAAAATTTGCTATCACACTACGGAATGTTTCCACTTATAAATAAAAAATAATATATACATATTTTGAACATACTTTAAAACTTCAATTGTCTAACTTATTTCTCTTACTTGTACAGTAACCATTACAATCTGCATAAAATCCAGAATTGCACTTCTCACAACAGTTTGGTGCTTTACAAATTCCACCGCTGTTCCTCTCTACTCTAAAGTCTCTGTATGTCATGTAGTCATACGAATATTTCCTGTTGCAGGCGCCATCTGTGCTCGTTAATTGGTTATTATTGCATAAAGCTTTTAAAAAAGAAATGTTCTATTATTTTTTGTTAAAATTTGGTGAAAAAAGTAATAAATTTCTGTATTTCATAAACATCATAAGGTTGAATATAGGTCACACGGTTTATATTTCTCAAATCGTTCTCTAACATGTGTCTGAACTACATTGTAAATGGCATTTTAGATTTAAATGAAGGATGTCATAATTTGATATCTTTTCATGTGTTTGTGTGTTTGCGTGTTTGAGTGCTTTACCTAAATGTAGAGCCATTTTCAAGCCAAAAGTTATTCTGCCACGTTTGGTCAAACTACGGTTTGTGCATATGCTAATTTACAAGGAATTTATAAAAAAAAAAAAAAAAAAAAAAATCACAGAAACAGACAAGCGGTGCTGTACAAGAAAAATAATGTGCTAGTAAAAACAAGCTGATATAGATTAATCAGTTAATTGAGTCTTGAATAATTCAAGACTCTTAGCCATGACAGTATTAGTAATTGGGCATTCAAGTCTCATATAGTCCTTGGATAGAATGATTCAAGACTCTTAGCCATGACAGTATAAGTGGGTAGGGCATTCAAGTCTCGTATAGTCCTTGGATAATATGATTCAAGACTCTTAGCTATGACAGTATTAGTGGGTAGGGCATTCAAGTCTCGTATAGTCCTTGGATAGAATCATTCAAGACTCTTAGCCATGACAGTATTAGTGGGTAGGGTATTCAAGTCTCGTATAGTCCTTGGATAGAATGATTCAAGACTCTTAGCCATGACTATATTAGTGGGTAGAGCATTCAAGCCTCGTATAGTCCTTGGATAGAATGATTCAAGACTCTTAGCCATGACTATATTAGTGGGTAGAGCATTCAAGTCTCGTATAGTCCTTGGATAGAATGATTCAAGACTCTTAGCCATGACAGTATTAGTGGGTAGGGCATTCCAGTCTCGTATAGTCATTGGATAGAATGATTCAAGACTCTTAGCCGTGACAGTATAAGTAGGTAGGGCATTCAAGTCTCGTATAGTCCTTGGATAGAATGATTCAATACTCTTAGCCATGACATTATTAGTGGGTAGGGCATTCAAGTCTCGTATAGTCCTTGGATAGAATGATTCAAGACTCTAAGCCATGACAGTATTAGTGGGTAGGGCATTCAAGTCTCGTATAGTCCTTGGATAGAATGATTCAAGACTCTTAGACATGACATTATTAGTGGGTAGGGCATTCAAGTCTCGTATAGTCCTTGGATAGAATGATTCAAGACTCTTAGCCATGACATTATTAGTGGGTAGGGCATTCAAGTCTCGTATAGTCCTTGGATAGAATGATTCAAGACTCTTAGCCATGACAGTATTAGTGGGTAGGGCATTCAAGTCTCGTATAGTCCTTGGATAGAATGATTCAAGACTCTTAGCAAAGACAGTATTAGTGGGTACGGCATTCCAGTCTCGTATAGTCATTGGATAGAATGATTCAAGACTCTTAGCCATGACAGTATTAGTAGGTAGGGCATTCAAGTCTCGTATAGTCCTTGGATAGAATGATTCAAGACTCTTAGCCATGACATTATTAGTGGGTAGGGCATTCAATTCTCGTATAGTCCTTGGAAAGAATGATTCAAGACTCTTAGCCATGACAGTATTAGTAGGTAGGGTATTCAAGTCTCGTATAGTCCTTGGATAGAATGATTCAAGACTCTTAGCCATGACATTATTAGTGGGCAGGGCATTCAAGTCTCGTATAGTCCTTGGATAGAATGATTCAAGACTCGATCTTAGCCATGACAGTATTAGTAGGTAGGGCATTCAAGTCTCGTATAGTCCTTGGATAGAATGATTCAAGACTCTTAGCCATGACATTATCAGTGGGTAGGGCATTGAAGTCTCGTATAGTCCTTGGATAGAATGATTCAAGACTCTTAGCCATGACATTATCAGTGGGTAGGGCATTCAAGTCTCGTATAGTCCTTGGATAGAATGATTCAAGATTCTTAGCCATGACATTATTAGTGGGTAGGGCATTCAAGTCTCTTATAGTCCTTTGATAGAATGACTCAAGACTCTTAGCCATGACATTATTAGTGGGTAGGGCATTCAAGTCTCGTATAGTCCTTGGATAGAATGATTCAAGACTCTTAGCCATGACAGTATCAGTTGGTAGGATATTCAAGTCTCGTTTAGTCCTTGGATAGAATGATTCAAGACTCTTAGCCATGACATTATTAATGGGTAGGGCATTCCAGTCTCGTATAGTCCTTGTATAAAATGATTCCCTCTGAGCAACTGTGCTGCACGATGGTATTTGGAAGAAACCGCTATGCATGTTTCGACTAAATCTTGTTGGTTTAATTAGTCTACCAGAGGCATCGCAACTTCTTGGACCAGTCCATTTACAATTTTGTATAATAGCACTAATCTTGATTTTTTTCCCCTTCGTTCTTCAAGTTATGCCATTCTAATTTTTCTAGCATGTCTGTGACAGATGAGGTGTTGTGGTATCTGTTTTCGACATATCTTGCTGCCCTTTGCTTAATATAACCATCTCAATCCGATGAATATCCTCCTTCAGATAGGGATCCCGAGTTGTATAGGCATATTCCATGATCGGTCGAATTAGTGCTTTATAACGATTGGAACTAAAAATTGCTTCGTAAATTTAATCTTACTAGCCCCCCTTTTTTTTAACTGTAAATGATATGATATGATATCAGTGTGAATCTAGAAAGTACCAAAGCCCTAGCTGTCAGCAGATGATACGCTAGATAATTGATAGATGTTGAACATTGCACTTTTTTCTGCATATACCCTAGGCTATCAGGTTTAGTGGAGACCAAAAGTAAAAAAAAGTCAAATGAAATTCAAAATTTCCATGAAATAGTTATAATTACCAAGACAACTAGAACCTCCATATCCTGGACAACAAACGTATCGATAATGAGTTACACTCCTGAAAAATACAGTTTTATATAAATTTATATATAAGAGAATAAATTTATGGTATTAATCCCTTACTAACTTTATCATGTTTGAATACTTTGGAGTGCGTAAATACTATAGCATAATACTGATAATTTTCATAAACCATGTATGGTCATAAAATAATATTTTGTGAATTGGTATCTTATTTATGACAAGCTGTTCCCTAGTCTGCTTTTGAAACGATACGATGTTATTCATGTGCAATCCAAATTATCATACTGCGTATCTGTCATGTAATAATTAATTAGTCTAAATATCAATTCGTATCAATATCAAAAACAAGTACCGAAGTACTAAAAATCGGATGACTTCAAGTTCTTGTGGATGGTCACAAGCACTTGTCTCAGAAAAAAATCACATCTCTATACTAGTACATGAAAGTGAGGTTGAGGTACAGATAATTTTTTTCTGAGACAAGTTCGTGCGTGGATGATAACTTCAACCTCATCGTAATAACTATTATATTGTAGTGATACAAATCAGTATACTCGTCTGGTTTGTTGTTATATATTATGATAATATTTGTATATTACAGTTACATATATATATTATTTTCATCCATCTGTATATCATTCTATTCTTCTATATAAATAATAGTGTCATGCAAGTGCATGGTGAACACTCTTCTGTAATAATTCATTTTTTCTAATAGATTGGATTTGAGTAGGCATTCATATTTTCCTGCAACACGTTCAATGTCCCAGGCAGAGTTATCGATTCTTGAGAGAGAGAGCAAAAAGCGAGAACTCTGCATGGGAGATTGCAAACGTTCTGAGATATTCTTTCGCATGCGTTTACGCACTTTTTCTGTACTTGTGCATAGATATTAAAGATGCTTTACTTATATATTTTTATATATACTTTTAACAACAAAACATTTTCATATTATTAATTTTTTTTTTTTTTTTTAAAGATTGGAGTATCCATTTAAAAAATAAATTGAAAACAAGCGATAAGGAATATTATTTTGCACTCGCTGATGTCTGCAAATTTATCATGTTTATAGATCGGTTACAATTCCAAAACGAAAGTTACGTAATTGAAATATAGACGACAGCAATATACCGGAATGCCCTCACGGTCATCCGATGTAAAAATTATTTGACTTGGTCTGCTGATGATTCTACAGTATCTTGTTCAAATGTCCGTTTATAATGATTTCCAGTCCTTTATAGTCTGGAGTATTCCGAGCAAATCTGTCTTTGGGATGATCTGTTCTTGATGGAATTTTGAGGATATGCATGATTTCTGTGTTTCATGCAGATTTTTTTTTAAAATCCATCTGTTCTTATATCAGCTGCTTGATTTTTTTAGATTACTGGGTCAAAATAGTATAGTAAAAGTTACGCTCTTCTTTTTTTAAAGATATTTCAGTATGGTTGTCCTTGAATAAGATGCTCAGCCTCCTGGAAATTAAAGTTAAAAAGGTTGAAAAAATTTCTTAGGGTTTCCAAAGATTTGCCCTCAATGAAACTATTTGACCGCAAGCGTCATAATATTTCGAAGAATTTCGATGCCAGGTACTGGATTGGAGGATGTTGACATTACCAAATGAGTTATGACATCGCGTATTGAATCTAGAATTGGCATCAGTGTATGACGCAGCCTTAGCATTCAGAATGTATATGTATACGTTAAACAGTATATGTTTTGTTTCGGGTTTTATATTACGATAGATTTATCGCCGAGATTTATTATCTGTTGTCTATATCCGTATAATAAAACACTAACTGACTGGATACTCCTTGTAAGCAGTAACCGTTCTATCATGGAAATCATGATACAAATCTTTAGCAATAATCAGTCAAGTATTTGCAAACATAAACAGTAACAGTCATGCCAACTGTTCGGTTTCAGAATTACCAACTCACACTTTTAACAATATACGACAAAGCCACCACTTTCTAGATATTTTGATATTTTACTTTGATGAGTCAGAATAGCCTAATCACAAAATTTTGAACGGCATATCATAGGAACTATGAACTTCGGGTAGTGTTTTTTCTATGTTGTGATGGTATACTGTTGTCTCAGAAAAAGGGAGAAGGTTTCATCCCACTGTAAATGTTTGCACCTATTCTAAGTCAGGAATCTGATGTACAGTAGTTGTCGTTTGTTTATGTAATGTATACGTGTTTCTCCTTTCTCGTTTTTTTATATAAATTAGACGGTTCGTTTCCCCGTTCGAATGGTTCTATACTAGTAATTTTGGGGCCCTTTATAGCCTGATGTTCGGTGTGAGCCAAGGCTACGTGTTGTAGACCGTACCTTGACCTATAATGGTTTATTTTTATAAATTGTTATTTGGATGGAGAGTTGTCTCATTTACACTCATACCACATCTTCCTATATCTACTTCCTAGATGCAGAGTAGTCTCAATTGACTGATTATCACATATATATGATTTAGTTACGTTTATTATTAGTGCGTTTCTCCTTCATGGTATTTTTTCCGACAGTTTTGGCATTATCTTCCTGTTTTTATTTAATTCTTCCATTACACATCACAAAATTTTGCATATCCTCCTGTTTTTATTTTAATTCTTCCATTACACATCACAAAATTAATTATTGTTTATACACTATATACACACTCTCAGGACAAAGTTTGCCCCATAGTTTTTACTCAACAAAAAGTGCCTGCTAATACAACATTAATGCTTAACCAGGAGATGTCTCTATCATTCGGAAATTGAGTTTCATTTTTTTCATAAATTTGTATACCTGCGTTTTGAACAGCTAAACCATCTTGACAGCTTCCAACATCTTTTGTAATATCTCTGAGATACTGTATAAGACTCTCGAGTCACGCAAGATCTGGAATAAAATAGGCATACACATGTCCAAATTTATCCTGTTTATGAATACCGTGACCGTACGATTATACCAACAGACCTAAATTCAACGAGGACCTGCATATCACTACGGGGTACAGTGGCGGATCCAGCCATTTTAAAAAGGGGGGGTGGGTTCCCAACCCAGAGTAAAAAGGGGGGTTCCAACCCCCGGACCCCCCCCCCCCCCCCTGGATCCGCCACTGGGGTACTGTTCGCCATAAAATTTTATTTTATGCAGTTTTGACTAAAAAACGGGAGAAAGTGGGGTTTTTTTGCTTCAAAAATAAACTTTTTTGGTTGACACGGTGTCACACTTTTAGTGATTTATCTCTCTTAAACTTCACTACTTACTCTGTTAGAATAGAAAGTATTATAAAAATTAATTCATATATTAAGAGGTTACATTCAACACATTATAAGGAAACACTGTATAAATTCAATTTACTACATATGTACCCTCGAGCCTCCAAATAAAAAAAAATAAAAAAAATAAAAAAGTAGCTAGTCTCAATTATTATTTAATATAAGATCTTGTCATGAATATTCATACACGAACTAGAGCTTTAATCAAATTGATATTTTGCTACAAGATGTAATTAACAAAAGTCTCGCTTTTGTGTGTAAAATATCCTTTCGAGTCAAATCTTTGCTCATAACAATTTTGACCATAAACTAAACGTGTAAGATCATCATAGTGGGATCACCAGTGATCTTTCTGCACCGAAATGCATAGCTAGAATTTTGAAAGGCTTAAATGATTCACTAACTTTTCAATCTAATTGTGCAAAAAATGCCGTCAATATACAACCCCTCTTTTAAATTGCTTAGGATCACATACCAAATATGGCAAAAGAACGAAGATGAACAAAATAACATATCAATAAAATATACTTTTTGTATACATGACTTTTGTACTTACCTTTCTTCATTGCACCTGTGAAATACATAATTTCTTAATTACTGCGAAGGCACAAAAATGAAAGATAGTGCTAATTTTGTCAATTTTACTAAGTACAGATGAAAATAAGTGGCTTGTTTATAATTTTTTTTTATTCTAGACGGCTGTGGAATGTCAAACATATGGAAATGCAATTTGCTGATAAATGGGTATCGGAAAGTGTTGAACAAAAATTGCCAGACCAATATAAACTGTCATGTTTTTCAGATATAGATGCTTCACCAAAAGGAATGTGTAATAGAATTTTAAGACAGAAATTAAGTTTGAGAAATATTTTAATATTTTGTCAAATAACCATTTATATACATTGTGCAAATTTAGATGTGGCAGTCACCGACTGGCGGTTGAGACGGGAAGATGGCATGGTCTTGCAAGAGACAATAGAGTATGCCATCTGTGTGACTCAACTGACATTGGTGACGAATACCACTACATTATGACTTGTGAAGCACTTAAAACAGATAGAACAAAATTATAATCTGATTATTTTTGGGAAAATCCAAACACATACAAATTGTATGTCTTATTCATTTCTACAAATACTGGGCAATTAGAAAAACTGTGTAAATTTATTAAAATTATGATCATAAAGTATGTCCTCCTAGTTAAACTATGTAAATTAAAATTATGATGCAAAAGTATGACTTTTTGTCCTCCTAGTTAAACTATGTAACTTACGTGTAGTATTTCACACATGCATGTATTTAGTCTATTTATATATATATATATATATATATATGTACAATTCTCTGTAACTTTGTATTTAGTTTATAAGAATAAAAGATTCAGATTCAGCTTATTAAATTTTCTGCTTAAACTAAAGGTAAATGAACGAACTCATTTAAAGCGAGCAAGCAAATTAGAGATCGTTCTTACATTTAAAAACAGTATTTTTTTTCTCTTGAAATGAGTGACATACCGTGTATCTTTGTTGTCTTCATTTTGTAATCTCCGTAAATGTATTTTTAATTTTTTTAATAACTCTCAGTACATATTTTTGTGTAATTTTATCATATTTATAAGAGAATGTAATAGTTTTCGTTCGTTGATTAATTATTTATAGATAAGCATCACCACACGAGTTTTACAATATCAAATTCAATTAATTAAAATATAACAGACTATGTAAAATTAAAAAAGCATGTCTCGGCTGTAATTAATTACCTGTCATTGTTACATTTTACAACTGCTGCTGCTGCTTGTAGTGGTAGAAATAATCCAAATAAAAGATATATAAATGGCTTCTGCATCATAATTACCCTCTAAAATGTAAATTGTTCATCACATATACACGGCCGACACTCGGCTAACCGAGAGATTGGTCGGTTAATCTATATTGAGTATGTGGCTATATCGGCAGTGGGTCTGTTAATCGGGTTGGCTAAAGTCTGTTAATCAGGTTTTATCGAGGAAATCATTGGAAATTCTGCATGTTTCATTGTATAACTTTTTAAATATATGTTTATCATAAAAATTATTCATGTCTAACAAAACAATTCAATGTACTGAATCCAGTGGTGTAATTATTATTTTTCTAGCTTCGATGTACGATCTATAAAATGAAAAGGCGTGTTACTCATCAATAAATTTATACACATTTTACACACACAAAATGTACACAAAAAGACACGTTGGTTGAATTTACTTGCATGCAATATTTTGAACATCGAACAAAGACAGGCATTATGTTTGTCAACCAAATTGATATCATTGTGTGAAAAATCTACACAAAAATCTGTATTTTGGTGACATAAATCAATCTTTATTTAAAACCTGGTCTGTTAATGGGTCGGATGTATAAAACCCGGTCTGTTAATTGGTCTGTTAAGAGTTATGAATGGCAATAAAAGTATAATTTTATTGCTGTATGGGGTGTTATCGGATCAAATGGATAGGCTCAAGACGAGTGGCTAAAATATACGGAAACAACACATTAGCAATGAAACATATAATATACGGAAACACTGACATGAACAATGAATTTAGGCCATGAATATTGAAAACTGATATAAAAAAGTGTAATATTAAAGTATTATTATACATCATGTTAAAATGCCATATTTTGATTGCCTAATACGAAGGTGTTAATTTACTCTATCACATGGCTGAGCGGGTGACAATTTTTTGGAATGTCACCCTCTCGGCTAGACCAATCAAAAATCGACAGTTTAAACGACAATGAATTGAATCTACATCAAGTTATTTTATAGACAATGCTTAAAGTTCTAATTTACTATACAACGAAGCGTGGAACGACTCAAACTTATTTCTTTTACAATTGTTGGAAAAACGTATTTCACTTGTTAATATTTTTACTTTAAAACCTATAAAACATTGTGTGTTATGCTTATTGTTGATATTAAACGCATTCGTTCACCATCGATGGGTTTCAACTGGTGATGTACATGTCATCATGTTCATTGTGATGTATATTTCTCAGCCAGATATGAGGCCTTTTGAAAGGGGTATTTACCCAAAATTTAAATAAAATAAATAACAATAACAAAATAACAACAATTGAAAATATTTTTTTCTTGATAGCAGAGCTTTTTTCCCGTTTCGGGCCTAATCCTTGTATCGTTTATATGTCAAGTCAATGCACTACTATTGTCTATTTACTTCACTTCTGATGATTTTTCAAATACCCGTTACGCTGTCAAGTACGTGACTACATAGAAAATACTTTATAATAAAACTCATCTGTTAAAGAAAATGATGATAGGACATTCATTACAATAAATCAAATATCACATAGCTGAGAGGGTGATAGAGCAGATCGATTTCCCTCCATGTTTTTCCATATTTGCCCTGGTATCATCCCTCGACCCATATCGACCCTCGGCTAAAGCCTCGAGGCCGATATGGGAGTCTCGGGATGATACCAGGGCTAATATAGAAAAGGGCATGTTATAATCTATACATATTGATTTCAACCAAGAATGGTCGCATATATCATGTGGATTCTGTTTAGGTTGTCACGAATGACACTAATTTGTATCTAAATTGGTATTAACCAGTATATAAATCAGAGATTAACGTCGTAATGTAACTAAACATCAGTAAGTAAAATATATTGGGATGCTAGAATATATAAAGAATAAAGAAATAATAATGAGTAAGATAAAATAAAATGTAGAGTAAAGTAACAGACAATTTAAAGAATATAGAAATAAACAACACCCCCAATCCGGACCCTCATTGTATACACGAGAATCTGGATAGAAACACAGATCTATAGAATAATAGATAAGGACAGTAGGAAGTGATGCATTAATAAAAAAGATAGAAAAAAAGAATAACTGTTTGAGAATAAAGACATGAAACACCCCTGGGTGTTGAAACAGTAACGGATTGCTATGTACTCATATTGGTAATTAATGCTAAAAGTTTACATGCGGACAACTGCAGTTCTCCTCTGCACTTATGTAGAAAGGAACTAAACGGAATAAAATGAATTAAAACTTAAGATAACCAAATGTAGCTGCATTCGCTCCTTTCCATTTACTTCTTTAGACTGATTTGTAAACAACAGATGATTCAGTAATAGAAGAAAAGAACCAATCGGATGATGTTGACGATTTAGAGTTTAACGTCCAGTGACAAATATCATGTGCATATGAGAACGACAACACGTTATATGTACCCTGTGTTGTATTAGAAAGACACTTTCGGACGGATTTGAGAACGTGCTACTTTGAACAGAAACAAAAATTAAGGCTGAAGAAAACGTTAATAATAGATTCAGGCATATTCCAGCAGGCAATCCATATCCATATATTGAAGTGACACACCCCTTAATAAAATGCAAAGGAAGTCAAAATAAAAATGTTTTACTAGAAGGATACTGTTGCAGCGTATTGTCATTTTTTTTTACTCAAGAGCATCTAATTCTTAACTTTTTCAAAGGGAAAATATAAAGGTAGCACAACTATTGTCGTGGCTAAATAACTCTTAACTGACACAATTTCAATTGTCCAACCCATTTAAAACAGACTTTATTCCCATAATGTTCACTAAAATATGGTATTACTCACGTTATATTACAATTATGAAATATTTACTAATTTCAATTTATATTTTAGAACCAAAGTACGATTATGTGTCCTTTAAATGATATCTAAAATTGTTTTTTTTTCGCCTTTCATTACAAAAATTGCTATGCGTATAAGCATAAATACTACATACTTGCGCGACGCCTTTTAGTTTTACTGAAAACTGCGCAGACTATGAAATGTTTTTACAGTTGGAAAATGTTCTATGATATATATCATTTTGTCAGACACTTTTCTTTTTTTGATTTGATTCTTATAATGTACCTAAAATCTGTATATTAAATAGATTTTAATATTAAAATTGTGCGTTTTACTCTTAACAGACGTATAACCAACCCGATTAACAGACCAACCGCCGATATAGCCGCATACTCAATATTGATTAACCGACCTATCTCTCGGTTAGCCGAGTGTCGGCCGTGATATAGTTCTTTATATATACGTCGGGACCATAATTATGAGTATTTGGACCATACGCGTATGGTCATGACCATTTAGGTATTTACTCATATGGTCCGACCATTGCGTCATGCACACCAGCCAATAAGAAGGCTAGCTTTTCACTCGCAAGCAAAAGGTATAACTGAAAAGGATCGTGGCATTTGCACAACCAAAACGGGCAAATGCAGTAAAGCTAAATGGCACAGTGTGAAAGTAAATATCATACTAAACAAACCTGCTAGAATTAGCGAGGAAAACTTACTGTGGCATCAATATTTTATGTTTGTGTAAACTTTCAAATGAATTACTAAATTAATACATTTTCATGTAACCATCATTGTTTTTTTATTTCATATAAAGTTTACTATATTGTTATGATATTGGTATTTATGTTGGCCTAATTTGTGATGTGTGGCCTGATAGTTGCTTACAAAATTGCAGTTTAGAAATCACTGGAACAATCACAGATACTAATAGAATGATTGGAACTTTCCATTTGACTTACATAACGATTCCAGAATGATCATCAGAAAAAATGCGTTATTTAAACTTCTACATTTTTCTATATATATAGAAAAATATAGACAACTATATATATACAGACACTGAAGTTAAACTTTCAGACTTAGACATCGATAGACATTAGGCAGCAACCATTTGATTTTCTGGGGGGGGGGGGGGGGGGGGGGAGCTATGGATTTTTTTTCTGGACAAACTTTTTTTTTCGCCTTCGGCGAAAGACAATCTATTTTTTTGGCGACAAGTCGAAAACATTTTTTTTTCTTTCAATTTTAGCATTACATATAGTGGAAGCTGAGGGTGAAACAAACAATTTTTTTTTTCTGAGGGTCAAAAACAAATTTTTTTCTCCAAAAACTGGAAACAAACTTTTTTTTTCCAAAAAAAAATCCATAGCCCCCCCCCCCCCCCCCCCCCCCCCCCCAGAAAATCAAATGGTTGCTGCCTTAGTATTCACAGCATTTGGATTGACACTTTTATTCAACAAACAACAGCATACTGGATTGTGACCTTAGTAGCTATATAGTGAACGATATAAAAAATTATTCAGATTAAATTCCGAGAAGATTTCCGGATACAGATAAAGATAAAAGATTGGACTCATATTTTGACAGTTAAGTTGACAGTAATATTTGTGTAATATTTCTTGTAAACTTTTGTTTAATAAATAATGTTAAATTTTATTATTGATTTGTGTCTTTTGTTGGCTACAATTTAAAGGCGATTTCTGGCCGTACCAATATATATTATTGAAACGCTTCCAACGCATATTTAAAAAAAAACCATATATGGTCCAAATACTCATATGATCCGGCCAGTAAACAACCAAACTAGACTATGCTAATATGATCTGGTCCAAATATATATATTTATAGAGTATACGAAACTAGCCAACTACTTGTAACAATATTAACGGCACCAATTTCAATGCAACAGCTCCGTATTTCGACAATTGATCTATTTTCAGTGATCTCGAGGCAAAAGTATTTCAAAGTCCAAAGTATCAACATTAAAGAGCTCACAAAAAAATAGTTATACTCTCACCGACTTACAGTGGACCACCCTCGCTAAATTTAAAATGATAACATTAAAGATACCAACTTTAGTCAACCAGAGGCGAATTCCGACAAACAATGTTTCTTTAGTGATCTTGATGGTGGTGCTAGATGCCAAAGCATAAGAAAAAATAAAAACTCTTGAGTGACAGCTTTCAATATTTTATGAACATACTATGAGTTCAAAAGCAAAAGAAAAATTTGGAACACACGGTGAGCGACTTAATCAAAATGTAATATTTGTGTTTTCATTAAGATCATGTATCAAAGCTGATCAGACATAAAATTTGTGAATAATTGGATTTCGATTTCTGTTTTTGACTTTAAGAAAAGTTGTTCCTGCTTTATCGGGTAACACTAAACAAGTAACATATGAAAAATGACCAGCGGTGGTGTTCTCGAAGCTATCTTAGGATTAAGACGTGTCCTAAGACTATCTTAATATGACAAGTCTTTGTCCTAAGTCATGAAGCTCTCTTAACTTAGGATATATCACATTTTTCGTCCTAACTTTAGGACACCTGGGGTGGTGTTCTCGAAGCTATCCCAAGATTCGTCCTAAGTCATAGATAAGACTAAGTTTAGGATGGACTTAAGATCGACTTAGGATACTCTTAAGTTGCGTCTCGAAGCTATCTCAGACGCATCTTATGTTAGGACGACCTAAACATATCCTAAGTGTGAAATATAAATATTTAAAATAATTTTTTTTGAAAAAAAATATTAATGACGAAACCAATTAATAAAATAGTTTACGAATTTTATAATTACATGTATAGTTTTAAATGCAAGATTTCAAATGCAAATAAAATATTAAATCTGAATCTAAATCTATAAAATTATATCAAAAAAGATTGTAATTTAAAGTTGAAAACAATTCGTTTTGACATGAGAATTGAATTCGTAGTGTCATCGTGTCGTGAAACACTAAGTTTAAAATCATGCACAATTTCTTCATATACATACGAGTTTATAACCGATGGTGCGATTGATTTGATGTTCATATTCACGTACCAGAATGAGCAAAAAATGAAACCCAAACTTTACAGAGGCAGAGTTAAACATTCTTTCAGATCAAGTGGAGAGCCAGAAGGGCATTTTATTCAGCATACACAGCACTGTAGCCACAAACGCCGCTATAAGAAAGAACATGGGAGTCCATTTACAGTAAGGTAAATGCGTGTAACTTGAACCATAAACGGACAGCCGAAGAAATAAAAAAAAAATGGTCGACTTTCACTAGTACCGTAAAGAAACAGGCATCATTTGTAAGACGAGAGGCAAAAAAGACTGGTGGGGCCCTCCTCCAGATAGTTTGAAACCACTGCAAAACAAGGTTGTGGGAATCATCGGAGATACACCAATTGACGGCATTGCTGGTGAAATCGACACCTGCCAAGCAGCCGGAAGCCCTATGGATCAGAGAGCAGAGATGAGATTGAATCCACATCCGAAACAGGTCAGTTTACATATTCTATATTCATATTCACGTTCATGAATTCACAACTAATATAATTGAAAGGTTAGCGAGTCACAGTTTGTTTTGTTTCTCTATTACGGGATATGTTTCTTAATCTTATTCTAATTCCTCTATTTCGGAATAAATTAACCATTGTCCGTCTGTCCGCAAATATGTCTCAGAGGCGAATTAAGGGGGTACCAAGGATGCCCAGACCCCTCCCCCCCCCCCCCCCCACACACACACACACTTAGGCAGCCACTTATGAAAAATTCTAGGTGTATCACTGCGTTTGTCCAAGTTTTGGTTACGTGTTTGTGTATAACTCATAGGTTCATTTCTAATGATTATGTACTAGACATGCCGGTTGATATGGCAACGATACCTGTCAGTAAACCTGGTAAATATAATAGATTGAGCGACTTGTTAAAGTTCAATCATGCGCGTAGCTACGTTTACGTCAAAACGCCCGTGCGTACACTTGAATTGGGTAAAAAAAAATATTTTCATCTAAATAAAAAAGAAAGAATTGGTTAACAGTACATCAATCTTCTAAGTTCTTCAATGGCTTTTAATTGCAAATAAAAATGACGAAAATTAGTATCATATTATATATTTGTTCATTTTCTGTCAAAGTCTAGATCTACATTGAATGCTATACACTCACTTTCCTTATATTTTTTTTTAAAGCAAATAATTTATTCATTATGTGCTAAGATTCGATATGTGGTTTGCATTTTTTGTCGAGTTATTGACATTTATGTCGCGAAAGCGAGACATTTCACTCCTAAATTTCGTCGGCGGTGTCAATAATATTACTATATGTACATGTAGGTTCATTACGTGGTACGTGGTTAAAGTTTGAAAACACCAATAACGTTGTGAGCAAAATGAATAGATTGTATATGATGAGTTCTGTATTTTATGAATAAAAGGAATTTCTTTTTGCATCAGTTTACAATCTTGGGTTAAAATTTGTTACATGTATATCCATTATTTTTTTAAACCTTCGTCGAATTTAATTAAACTTTCTTGAAGTTTTTTTTTCATGGTTAATTTCTGTATCAAATTTGTTTTCGTTCATTTTTCAGTTTTATACTGACAGGCGCAATTTAAATCAGACTGGCCTGGTCACCATATAATACTAACATATTGCACAGGGAGGCAAGCTTTCAAATACTTTCTTTCACTGAAATGAGATTACGACTTCGGCTGAGGGAGCAGGGTATATATTGTCCATTACATATATTAACAGCATTTTGTATACAAATAAAATATTCTTTTTGAAGACAAAAAACAGCTAAATATTCTGTCATTCTTTTGGTCATTCTTGTCTATTCAGTAAGAAATATACTTATTATTTCAGTTATGTGTCCCTTTTGAATTTGCCATTGTACTACACAAATGAAACCATTTATCAATTTTGATCAATATCTGATTGAAACCAAACACGGAAAAATATATATATATATTTCGATTTATTTGTGATAAATTGGATATAATGGATAACAATCAAATAGATCAGCTGAAATTAGTTATGTCGTCCTGACGGATGTCGGGTGACATATTGTTATTGTACGATTCTTTTTTCATTCAGGCCCCTCATCGAGGTTCGGGCGTACATGTAAAAATGACCTAGCTACGCCACTGCTGGTATCTATACAGCGAAAACTTTTAACACACCAAAACTCCGTTCAACAACATTTGTTGTTCTCATGTGTGCCCCGTTGTAACTTTGTTGCTTTCTGGTAGAGGGGTTCCGAACGGGTGTCAATAACCAAGGTCTTATAGGGTATCCGCAATCACCAAGAAGCCATCCGTCTGAAATTGTTCGATTCTCGAAAAATTCACATACAGTTGAATTAGACCAAATGAAAGCATCGTGGGTTGCTCCTGGCCACTGTGAGACTATGTTCAAAAATTTTAAATTAGAGTCACAAACTCCTTGTACATTAATTGAATGGAAATTTTTGCGATTAACAAAAAATGCTCATCTACTGATGGAGATTTGATCCGAACATGAGTTCCATCAACGGCGCCTACTGTGACAGTGCAAAAAGCAGCTTCGTTTATTATTTTGGACTTTAATATAAAATTCTCAATTTTAATATTTTAGACTTTAATTCTCTGTGTTTTTTAATTCATTTAATATTATATTTTCGCTTCTATTTACATTTCGTATCCAGGACTTAAAATCAACATGCTTTGATATGCATTTAATTCTCAGTTTGGACATTGAGTGACATGTTGTACTCTGTTAGCTAATTAGTGACATTTTATCTTATTCATAATGTATGTTCTTAATTGTCATAATCAGATTATCATTTAATATTTATTCTTCAAGTTCTAAAAATAGTTTAATTTTGTCAGTGAACAATATTACTCAAATTAATTGTTATTTGTTATGTCTATACTTGTAAATTCAATTGTGTATAAATACTTGTTTATAATTTTTATAAGGAAGATTTGGACTCAGGACTTTACACTGAACACAGTCCATCTGTAATAAAAGTATTAGTATTCCATGCTGAATTATTGGTTTATTCATCGCTAGTTCCAGAGTCTCAGAAGTTAGTTTTCACCAGAGTTTCAGAGTTCAGAGTTCTCATTGCTATTCACAGCAATCGTTCGTTGTGTGATCAGGTGCATCACACAGTTTCAGTAACAAGAGGCCATTCAGTCAGGCTCTTGTTACACACCCGACAAGTCACCCGTGTTTCCCCGGTGACAATTATCTGCAAAGAAACGGGCAATGCACGGGACCTCATTGTTGGTCTGTATAAGTCATTGTCAAATCTTCTGCACAAATCAATAATCATTGGACGCGACAATATGTACCTACATATGATATCAAAGTCATCTAAATAGTCCAAAGGGTTGTCGTAGTCTCTAGGCAGTCTATTTCTACGAATATTCTGGTGCATTCTTCTCATGTACACATAAGCCGCAGCCATATTTGTTTACACATTATTGTCTGAGACGTGTCCTAAAGTTAGGATAAAGATAGGATGGTCTTAGGACACCTAATTAGGTGTCCTAAAGTTAGGACGAAAAATACGATATATCTCAAGTTAAGAGAGCTTCGAGAACACGACTTGGGACAAAGACTTGTCATAAGTTGGTCTTAGGACACGTCCTAGTCCTAAGATAGCTTCGAGAACACCACCCCAGCTGATTGGGTGTCTTAAGATCATCATATCTTCATCCTATCTTTGTGCATGCTTTTTTCCCAATTGTTTACGTGAAGATGAAAATGAAATGAAACGCATCACCGGTTATTAACCCGTATAAAGACACGGCCGACACTCGGCTAACCGAGAGATTGGTCGGTTAATCTATATTGAGTATGCGGCTATATCGGCGGTTGGTCTGTTATTTGGGTTGGCTAAAGTCTGTTAATCAGGTGTTATCGAGAAAATCATTGAAAGTTCAGCATGTTTCATTGTATAACTTTCTAAATATATTTTCATCATAAAAAGTATTCATGTCTAACAAAACAATTCAATGTACTGAACTCAGTGGTGTAATTATTATTTTTCTAGCTTCAATGTACGATCTATAAAATGAAAAGGCGGATTACTCATCAATAAATTTATACACATTTTACACACATAAAATGTACACAAAATGACACATTGGTTATTAAATTTACTTGCATTCAATATTTTGAACATCGAAAAAAGAAAGGCATTATGTTTGTTAACCATATTGATATCATTGTGTGAAAAATCTACACGAAAATCTGTATTTTGGTGACATAAACCAATCTTTATTTAAAACCTGGTCTGTTAATGGGTCGGATGTATAAAACCCGGTCTGTTAATTGGTCTGTTAAGAGTTATGAATGGCAATAAAAGTATAATTTTATTGCTATATGGGGTGATATCGGATCAAATGAGTAGGCTCAAGACGAGCGGCTAAAATATACGAAAACAACACATGAGCAATGAAACATAACATATACGGAAACAACACATGAAATTGAAAATTGATAAAAATGGTTTCAAAAAGTGTAATATTAAAGTAATATTAATTTCTTCCAAGAATGATCGCATATATCATGTTGATTCTGTTTAATTGTCATGAATGACACACATTTGTCATCTACATTGGTAACCAGTATAGAAATCAGAAATAAACATCGTAATGTAACTAAACATCAGTAAGTAAAATATATTGGGATGACAAAATATGAAAAATAAAGAAAGAATAATGAGTAAGATAAATAAAATGTAGACTTGAAAAAATGACATAACCATTTAAAGAATACAGAAATAAACAATACCCCCAATACGGACCCTCATGGTTTACACGAGAATCTGGATGGAAACGCAGAATATAGAATAATATATAAGGACAGTAGAGAGTGATACAT
The DNA here is from genome assembly GCA_037788925.1 of Mytilus galloprovincialis. Lineage (NCBI taxonomy): Eukaryota > Metazoa > Mollusca > Bivalvia > Mytilida > Mytilidae > Mytilus > Mytilus galloprovincialis. The sequence goes on along the minus strand of CM075342.1, from coordinate 41,784,665 downwards.
TGCTAAAAAAAACAAATTCTAGAAGTTTACATGCAGACAAGTAGTTCTCCTCTGCACTTATGTAAAAAGGAACTAAACTGAACAAGAGTGCACACGCTGAAATGTCTCGCCTTCTATACTAATCATTGATATTATGTTGATAGTCCTAAGTAAAAAGCTAAGCTTTATAACAACTGTACCATAAACTTAACATTAACCAAGATAACTAAACAAAGACCAATGAACCTTGAAAATGAGGTCAAGGTCAGATGAACCATGCCAGGCAGACATGTACAGCTAACAATGCTTCTATACAACATATATAGTTGACCTATTACTTATAGTTTAAGAAAAATAGACCAAAACACAAAAACTTAACACTGTGCAATGAACCGTGAAAATGAGGTCACGGTCAAATAAAACCTGCGCGACTGACATAAAGATCATTAAATATTTCCATACACCAAATATAGTTGACCTATGGCATATAGTATTAGATAAAAAGACCAAAACTCAAAAACTTAACTTTGACCACTGAACCATGAAAATGAGGTCAAGGTCACATGACATCTGCCCGCTAGACATGTACACCTTACAATCATTCCATACAACAAATATAGTAGACCTATTGCATATAGTATGAGAACAACAGACCAAAACACAAAAACTTAACTATAACCACTGAACCATGAAAATGAGGTCAAGGTCAGATGACACCTGCCAGTTGGACATGTACACCTTACAGTCCTTCCATACACCGAATATACTAGCCCTATTGCTTATAGTATCTGAGATATGGACTTGACCACCAAAACTTAACCTTGTTCACTGATCCATGAAATGAGGTCGAGGTCAAGTCAAAACTGTCTGAAAGACATTAGGACCTTTCAAGGTACGCACATATCAAATATAGTTATCCTATTACTTATAATAAGAGAGAATTCAACATTACAAAAAATTTGAACTTTTTTTTCAAGTGGTCACTGAACCATGAAAATGAGGTCAAGGACATTGGACATGTGACTGACGGAAACTTCGTAACATGAGGCATCTATATACAAAGTATGAAGCATCCAGGTCTTCCACCTTCTAAAATATAAAGCTTTTAAGAAGTTAGCTAACGCCGCCGCCGTAGCCGCCGTAGCCGCCGCCGCCGCCGGATCACTATCCCTATGTCGAGCTTTCTGCAACAAAAGTTGCAGGCTCGACAATAAAATTAATTGAAACTTAAAATAACCAAATGTAGCTGCATTCGCTTCTTTCCGTTTACTTTTTTAGAGTGATTTGTAAACAACATATGATTAAGTAATAGAAGAAAAGAACCAATTGGATGATGCTGACGAATTAGGGTTTAACACCCAGTGACAAAAATCATGTTCATATGTCAACGAGAACTGTTATAGAATGAAATTCAAAACAGTGTAGCTGTGGCCATTGATTGACACATTAAAATCATCCATTGACTGGGACAATTTACGTGAACGTTTGTCTGTAACGACCATAGTTTAAGTGTCTTTAAAAAGTACATAGTGAGCATTGGTCGTTACATACAAACGTTCACCTAAATTGTCCCAGTCAATGGATGATTTTAATGTGTCAATCAATGGCCACAGCTACACTGTTTTGAATTTCATTCTATGTACCCTGTGTTGTATTAGAAAGACACTTTCAGTCTGAATTCGAACAGACACAAAAATTAAGGCTGATTGAAATCGTCAATAAAAAATCCATGCATATTCCAGAGGCCAATCCATATCACGCTATATTGAAGTGACACACCCTTCAATAAAATGCAAAGAAAGTCAAAATAAAAATGCTCTTTCTAGGATACTGTGGCACCGTATTGTCATGTTTGTTTACTCAGGAACATCTCATTCTTCAATTTTTGAAGGGGAAAATATAAAGGTAGCAAAAGTATTGTAGTGGCTAAATAACTCTTAACTGACACAATTTCAATTGTCCAACCCATTAACAGACTTTATTCCCATACTTTTCAATAAAACGTGGTATTATTCACGTTATTTTACAATTATGAAATATTTACTAATGTCAATTTATTTTTTAGAACCACAGTACCATTTTTGGTCCTTTAAATGATATCTAAATTTGTTTTTTTCGCCTTGTATTAAAACAATTGCTATGCGTATAAGCATAAATACTACATACTTGCGCGACGCCTTTTATTTTTACTGAAAACTGCGCAGACTAAGAAATGTTTTTACAAGTGCAAAATGTTCTATGATAGCTATCATTTTGTCAGACACTTTTTTTTTTTATTTGGTTCTTATAACATGCCAAAAATCTGTATATTTAATAGAGTTTAACATTAAATTAAGCGTTTTACTCTTAACAGACGTATAACCAACCCGATTAACAGACCAATTGCCCATATAGCCGCATACTCAATATAGATTAACCGACCAATCTCTCGGTTAGCCGAGTGTCGGCCGTGAAAGAAATTGTGCCTGTTTTTAAACTTTGAACTTCGTGTCTTACGATGCGATGACACTACGAATTCAATATTCTCCTTCAAAATAAAAAAAATATCCCAGTTTAAATCACTATCTTTTTTGATATTATTTTATTATTACATTTGAAATCATGCATTTTATTGAATAAATGTAGTAAATAAATTATAAAATTTCGTAAACATTTATTAATTGGTTTCATCTTTATCTTAACTATTTAAAACTTCCCAACCGCGCTGAAGTACGTCCATTATTCCTAGTTTATTATTCAAAATTCAATAATGAATAATGAAATAGTTCACTATTCACTATTCAATATTAAAAATTGAATAATGAATAATGAAATAGTGTATGTTTCATTATTCAACTTGAAGTGGTGAATAGTGAGATAAAAATAATAAAAATTGACTGTGTCACTATATATAGCTATATCCCGTATTTCTAAATTCGTCATTTTGGTGTTATCTAGCAAATATTTAAATAAATATAAGAAAAAAGAATAAAATACTCTTTAGATTTATAATTTTATTTATTTATTTAGTTTCGGAGGATAAACTAGTTGGTACCGAATACCAAAACATAATCAAAATTGAAATCCTCTACGTGTTTTTTTTTTAATTTTTCACTGAACCTTTTCTATTCATCATCCTTTAATTAAAGACATAACAAGTTAATTGTGCCGCAATGACCATTAGAGGGGTTGCGAAGGACCTATATGCCAAAAAAAAACCGCCAATTTTAAAAAATGAAATGGATATTTTGAATAATGGAATGGACTGTTGCGACCCTTTAGCCCCTAATTATAGATATATCTTATACCTCATTCGAAAGCTTATTAAGAGAGGAACAAAAGACATATAGCCGATGTGTTCTGCAACGCATATTAGAGGAGTAACGAATGATCTTAACATCGAAATAAGCTTTAACATTAAGAAATAGCTGATTTTTAATAACGGAATGGACTTTTGCAAGCCATCAGCCCTCAACCAAGGCAATGTATACACCAAATTAAAAATTATTGGTAGAGGGATAAACTGAGTATATACGATATGTACCGCAATGACCATAAGAGAGGATACGGAGAACCTAAATGTGAAAATCAAATAATTATACAAAATTTTGAATAATGAAATGGATATTTAAAATAATAAAATGAACTGTTAGAACCCTTCAGCTCTAAATTATCGATATACCTCATTCAAAAGCTTATTGAGAGAGGAACAAAAGGTATATAGTCAATATGTTCCGCAACGGATATTAGAGGAGAAACGAACAACTTCAATATCGAAATTCGCTTGAAAATTGAGAAATAGCTTATTTTAAATAATGGAATGGACTGCTGCAACCCGTCAGCTCCCAATTAAGGAAAATGTCACACACCAAATTAAAGCTTATTGATAGAGGAATAAAACGAGCATAAACAGTATGAGCTGCAATGACCATTAGAGTGGTTACGGAGAACTTAAATGCCAAAATACGCGTGAAAATTAAGAAATACCAAGTTTTGAATAAGGAAATGGATATTTTGAATAATGGAATGGACTGCTAGGACCCTTCAGCCCATAATTACAGACATACTTTATACCTCTCATTCGAAAGCTTATCAAGAGAGAAACAAAAGGTATATAGACAATATGTTCCGCCATGATATTAGAGGAGTAACGAAGGACTTAAATATCGAAATACGCGTGAACATTAAGAATTAGCTGACTTTGAATAATGGAATGGACTGCTGCAACCCGTAAACCCCTAATTAAGGAAATAGTTATACACCAAATTAAAGCCTATTGATAGGGGAATAAACTGAGTATAAATGATATGTGCTGCAATGACCATTAGAGGGGTTACAGAGGACCTAAATAGCAAAATACGCGTGAAAATTAAGAAATAGCCAATTTTGAATAATGAAATAGATATTTTGAATAGTGGAATGGACTACTGCGAATATTCAGTTCCCTGATTATAGATATACCTTATACCTCAATCGACAGCTTATTAACAGAGGAACGAAAGGTATATAGTAAAAAAGAATCATAATGCACGAATTCTATTTTACAAAAATTGCAAGAAAGGGCAGCTCGAATTATTTTAAACGAAAACGATATTCGTAAACCATGAGTTATCTATTGAACTTTTTAAGGATTCTGGAAGTATTTCCGTTACTCAGAGAATACTTTACCACAAGTCATTATTAATGTATAAATCAAAACATGAACTGGCACCAAAATATTTATCAAATCTAATTGTGCCTACAAATAGTAAACAATCGTACAACAATCGACTTTCATCATCGAATATTGTCCCTGAATAGTAGTATGATTATGAGAGTTCTGCCACACCCCTATTTTGAGGGGGATTTCTGCTGGGACCATACCAAAAAATCCGAAAATCTCGCACGCTCGTTGATGAGGTTTGAAGCTCAAATTTTTGATTGAAAGCTGCATTATAGTCGACTGCTGGAGAACGTTCTGAGTTGAGGGTGACGTAGATATTTCGCAACCGGCAGTGTTCGAACACGGCTGCATTTTGAGTTTAATCGTTATCTTTACCGGTCTGCAAAGCTACTATGTATCTCAGTTTCTCACGACCGCTCTTAGCAGACAGACACCAGTAGAACTGTGAATTTTGGGGAACACCTATAGAATCACACTGTCGCATTCGGAAACCACAATCGATCTTACTCTTGCTCTGGATGGTCTTGTACAACCGCAGTTTCTCTTCAAGGACGGACTGAGGAACGAACCAAGAGATCTTAATCAGATTGATTTTCGCCACGTCCTTGACGGCAGCGGCTCTTGTGATGGTATCGGCTCCTGAGTCACGCACCAGTGACAATTCATGATTGAATCCATACACAATCTTGATGTAATCGTCTGCAAAGCCGAAAAGCTGAAGGACGCCTCCGGATGCGGGAGTTTCTCGCTGGATTTAAGACCTATTGGGACCTTCTGCTGCTGTATGTTCTATGGTCGGGTTGATGTCTCTTTGACAAATTTCCCATTTCCTTTCTCAATTGTATTCAGATGGATAACGAAAACGATCCTTTGTTGGTGGGCTTGTTGATAATGTATATCCATGGCGGGTTGCAAATCCAGTGTTCTCAGCCTCGGCATTGGTGGAAGAATCCTTATACCACAGTTGGTTGAGACCCTGCGATTTGGAAAAGTCGTCGGGGTAGGATAACATTCCCGGCATATATAGTGGTGGCGATGCCGGGGTCTTTAATATGTTCGATCTGCTGACCTGAAAGCCTGTAAATGATGCTCTTGAAGAGATACATAATACCATTATGGGCGAGGAACACAAGATCGGCATTCGCATATGCTATAGGTTATCATTCTTGAGAAGTCGACCTTCCACCACGAGATAACTCTCGGCGGGGTGTATGCACAAATCCTGGGTTTCGATGTTGATTCGGATTTCTCCGAAATAGTTCAGCTGGGCACCGGCTTGTGGTTCGTATTCTCTAAACCTGATATTCCTGGAGACTTTCGTCGAAGGCGAAGGCGATTGTAAGGATGTCAGACATAATTTATTTATTTATAACGTTAAACGAAGTCGTGAATGTGTAACACAATTGTGTTTCATATCATTAATTATCAAGGAGTATTAATTAGGAAATTTATTAAAAAGGAATTAAACAATTCAATGACAATCATGTACGCTTTGGACACTTAATAACGATCTGTTCAAATATTATAGACATATATACCCTGAAGCCAATAAATGACCATGTCTACTGTGAAATAACATGTATCCTTCAAGGGTTTAATTGCATTGTTTGACAATTAACCATAGACTAGAATGATTTAACATCCAGACGACTATGTAATCGGCCTACAGCTATTTGTATGGACCACTGGACTATATAAGATTCCTCAATGGACTACAAGGACGGAATTCGATTAGACCAGAATTCGAATAGGACAGATTGGTACCGGAGATTCCGCCAAGGTCTCCCCCATCATGGGTAGGCTGGAACATATGCGCTTAATATCCAAACGTACTCCATCAGGATTGAACCTATACGATCACGTGCCCGTGTGAGATATTGAACATTTGAACATTTCAACTTTAAAAACAGTTGGTGAACATTCGAACATTTGAACTTTAGAATCTTTCTTGACTTTGTATTACATAATAAAATTATTTATTCCAATGATGACTTCGTTACAGATGGTTTTGATACCAGAGCCGGAGATTAGATTGTTCACCCGAATTTGCTCTGGCTTCTTGCGTTGAACACAAGGTAGCAATACACAGTTAGGAAAAAAACTTAAAATTGTCACTCATAATTTTTAAACACCCTCTTTACCCTCCTATCTAACAAATAAGGCTTAATATTTGTGTTATGCATGTATATATTTATAGACAGAGAATCTTCCATAGACTTGATTTCTAATGTTCTAATGGTCATAATGGTGAAACATCAGACTCGGATTTCTCTTGAACTGAATTTTAATGTGCGTATTGTTATGCGTTTACTTTACTACATTGGTTAGAGGTATAGGGGGAGGGTTGAGATCTCACAAACATGTTTAACCCCGCCGCATTTTTGCGCCTGTCCCAAGTCAGGAGCCTCTGGCCTTTGTTAGTCTTGTATTATTTTAATTTTAGTTTCTTGTGTACAATTTGGAAATTAGTATGGCGTTCATTATCACTGGACTAGTATATATTTGTTTAGGGGCAAGCTGAAGGACGCCTCCGGGTGCGGGAATTTCTCGCTACATTGAAGACCTGTTGGTTACCCTCTGCTGTTGTTTTTTATTTGGTCGGGTTGTTGTCTCTTTGACACATTCCCCATTTCCATTCTCAATTTTAAATATAATCCCTTTTGGGTGTAACCATGGCAACAATCTACATTTCTTTGATACAAAATATAGCACAAAAGGGGGGTGAACATAACACAAAAGTCTCCAAAATTTGGTCCAAAGGAAAATTTCAATCAATTACAGTGATACCTTTCCTGAAACCATAGCCTAGGCTTATATCTATCAAGAGGTTAAAAAAAATCATATGCATTTCTGCTCGTTTTCCCATAAAATTGAATTGAAAAGATCGAGCGAAAAATCTTTGTTGATAAACACTACAATAATTTATGGACTTATGGGCGGTACGGATAGGAAAATGCGGACTGTCAAACAGATAAATGGCCTATAAAACATTTTAAAAACAATCTAAATGTTCATATAAACCCACTAAGAAGGCTATATTATTCTTCAATTATCAAAAAATCAATTTTATTGTACAAAAACTTTCATATTTAAAAAATTCACCATGGCCATAATGCGAAACTAAACTTCTAACTGTACATGTGTATTGCTACCTGAACACTAGGCTGTTGAGGGATTTTGCTGCGTTTCCTGGGGCGGGTCACTTTATCAACCACATAGTCGACGGCTTTGGAGGCCAATTTTTCAACACCTTTCAAGGCTGCATTAGTGGCAGCACTCACGGCTTTACTTCCTAGGGTTTAAACGACAGAGGAAGTATACATGCGTCCAGTCAAACTGGCAATTGTGTCAAATAGTCCTCTACCACCGAATGCATACTTTCGAGCGTAACCTTTCTTGATTTGCAACATTTATTTATAGGATACTACGATGTCTACCCTTTTTTATAGCATCTATAATCGACACAATTTCGTTGCGCACACCATTATTTCCTGCTCGGTATGCTGCGGCACACAGTTCCAAGCGATCGTGAAGCTGCTTTAAGTTGGGAGGAAGAAACGCAGTTTGCATCCCTCTGCCAAACTTATCTTTTCTGGTAGATATAGGACACGATTCCCTTCCATTTGTAACTCTTATTCGCCTTCGGGGTTCTCGAGAGGGTAGAATTGCCTTGATACATGGCACCGGATCTTTTCAGGATCTCTGCGTAGTCGTCAAGGTCGTCGGACTCGAACGATTCTGGTTTCTTTTTACCATGAGTTCCCAGAGGCCAAGGGTTCCTTTGTATCTCACACCATTCATGAAAATATCATCGCTGTCAACGCGGTTGGCATGAGTGTGTGCACTGGTTGCCTCGAATCGTCTTGACAGAGGATTAGGGCTGAAGAAAGCGCTCCACCTTACCATTCTGGCGACCAGAATATCATGCGTCAAAATCACCCCACCGCTATAGATTTGGTTGGGGATCGCGCGACCGCATTTCCAACATATACTTCTCTGTTCGTCTGGATCCCACTCAAACTTGCATTTGCAGGGCCATTCGAACTTGCAGGCTTGGGTTCCTCTGTGTTCAGATACTGTGGATTCATAATTATTCGTTGGATACCAATTTTCGTGGCTTTCGTGGGTAGAGTCTAACCACGAAATTAAATGTTCAACGAATAACAAATTTTCTAAAGGCTTGTATGCAGACTTCGGCAAAACAACGAGATTAAATATCCACGAACATGCAAGTTTTCTTTAATCCACGAAAATTGGTACCCACGAAAATAAATGAATCCACAGTATTCTCAATACTCCAGTTCAAGGAAGAAATCTTCGGACTGATCCATTCTTTATCTTTTACCTAATAGAATTCATATAATTTGCATCGGTATCTCCCTGCTAACTTGGGGCTCGTGAAATCGATGGTTATAAATTCATAGGGTTCGGCCCAGCAACACTTACACAGAGCGTCGAATTGTTCCTTTGTAAGATCGTTGCAGTGGTCACGCCGGATATGATCGAGTTTCTCAGGATCTTGCTGAAAGAGACAGATAAAGTTTGCATTCTCACGGATCGATTGTTGGGACAGTTTGAAGTAGTTTTGGCACAGGTCAAAACAGTCAACATTATTGTGACGACCGTGCGTGGTTTGCTTGCCCAGCATCAAATCATCAAACACCATAAGGTTTTTGCCGGCGGGATCCAACTATCGAGGATCTGGCACATCGGGAACCAAGCTTAGCAAGGAACTCCTCCCCGATAGTACATCGAAGGCTTGATCAAAACCAACTAATCGAGTTGACCATATCACCACGATCTCTGTTATGCCAAGCACAAGGATACAACCGCACACAACTCCATCAGTGACAAAGCTATGCTAGCCTCGCTTAACATCATTCCCAACACTACCATACGCAAATGCATGGACCGCAGCATCGTCGGACCCATCATCGGTACCAAAGCTTGATTCGGGCTGGGTGTTAATAAAAAGTTTGTTGGACCGATGAGTTAGCTGAGAAGTTGCACAAACCCGTTCGACACAAGTTTCAAATGCGTCGAGTGGTGATGGGTGGAATAGATGAAAGATGGGCTGCTGATCTCGTTGACATGAGTGCCTTCTCTTGTGATAACAAGGGATTCAAATTCATACTGAGCATTATTGATGTGTTCTTCAAATACGTTTGGTTAATACCCCTCAAGAACAAGAAAGGTGTGACGGTTTCAGGATGTCTTCCAAGCGTTGTTCAAGGAGCGCGTACCCGAGAAATTGTCGACAGACAAAGGTACCATGTTCTACAACAAGGATGTAAAGCAGCTGCTCCAAAAAGCATGATATTGATCTCTACTCCACCAAGAATTCCGACTTGTCCACTTTGCTACTTTTCAGGGCAACCAGTTTTTTGGTGATATCTTTGATTTCCATTTCCAACTGATTACACTCCGATTCTAAATCATCGATGTTCTAACCCTTCATTCCATCCTTCAATTGTTGGGTCACCCAACGTTTTGTCACAGCATCTGAGCTGTGCTTGGGATATCCTATGCTAGTAATGAGATTGTCGTTCATATCCAAATCCTGCAGCATCCGCCATACGAATACGCGCTTTCATGGGATCCAAACTTATCCATTTATTTATAGAGCGAGAAGATTGCATCTTCAAGCGTTTTCCCGTTGTGACCACACATCTAATCTCCTCGCTTCTGCATTTCAGTGTTGAATCGGATCTCAGGCTGCAAATAGTCTTCCTTCTCGTCGGGCGATGGCAATCCATAAGAGTCAAAGTAATACTTTGTTGGTCCGCCCTTACACCAACACGTCCTGTGAGTTCCACGACCCATCCATCTGTCGTGGTTTAAGATGCCACGTTCGGTTTGCCACACATTGAGAGGTAGAGTGTCACGCATTGGGAGGTAGAGTGTAACGCATTGGGAGGTAGAGTGTCACGCATGACCGCACCCCGAAAGTGTGGAATCTTTAAGGCACTTACAGCATGCTCGAGCTCAGTGTTTGTCTCGTGATCGTATAATTGTAGTTTGCGTTGTGTTATGAATTGAGAAAAAGACGTCTATACAAATGGATGATTTAATGCTGGAAATACAATGACGTTAACACATAGCTAGTATAGCAACCCTGACGTTTTATATAGAGAGCGGTAACGCGTATACGTACATGTATGATTCCCAAGTACTGTGATAGTCTCTATCTATCCTCGACATTTGAAAGGGGTTTGCTGGAGAGAACTATAGTGTGTACCTGTATGTCGCTCATTTATTTATGGTTGGCGATTTTGTAGTGACCAAAGGCAAGGGTGCTAATTCCGTCAGGCAGAATATGACGCTTGTAATCGTTGCCTGGTAGAACTTTCTTGCGGACTCAATTGTATATATCTGATGCCTTAAACTTCTGACTGTATTCCTTGTGCGGTAGCTCACTCCGTGCTCGTCAAGACATATCTTGTAGTCTGCTAAGGTCATTTAAGTTTTGACAACGCACCTTTGGCATTCTTCGTTTCGTGCATGCAAACCTTGGACGCGTACATCTTTGGTCGCAATCCCACAAACTCAGCCATGGGGACTCCGGCGCATTCATCCTTGAATATTCCAAGAATTTTCCTGTTTAGACCAGCCTCGATACCGGAAGTGTGGTCACTTGGATAGTATGATCTGTCGAATCACTGCCGCCAGTGTTTGTTAATGTCTTTGTAGACATCTGGAGTCTCCACATTCTAAACGATACTGTCGGTGTCCGTGTAAGAGATGGTTGCCTTGTCACGGCAGGTTGGCTCTAGGTACTTGTAAACAAAGTCCACCATTAAGGTCCTCGATATGTCAAGTATCGAGAATTCCAGGTATTTTGGTATTACACATGTGCACGGCTGCAAGATGCACACTGAAGATAACCTGGCGATCAAAGTTGGATTTGGTCACGAGCTTCAGCGCTTGTTCCTCGTTGGTGACCAGCCTGACATCCACCATCTTGCGGATATTTTCCATTGTCTTCCTTCCTTAACACCGTATTGTTCATAAGCTTGAAAAAAGTCTTTTTCAAAGACAGTGGGGTAGCGGCTCTGAATGTGGTGTTTAGATCAATTTAATCCTCAAGCCATGGACTCTTGTTAAACCTGATAACCCTGTGAATTTTCTGAGCTTGAGGCTTGACGTAGTGTACCACCAATTTTTGTCAGTTTATCTCCGAGGTTTGGCACCAGTTTCTTCACCTTGTTCAGCTGTACAGCTTCCGGGGTGAATGGGTAGACATTGTGGTGGTCATGAAGTTTCTTGGAATATTCCAAGTCTACCTCCAAGTCCCGACGGCGTGTGCTTCTGGTACAATGTAGGCTTTGGTGTGTGATTTGACGTTCTCGCCGCCCGTCAGTTTCGTGATCTCCTGCGGGTTGTTTTTTGGGCAAAGCGGTGAACTATGTTTCCTAGCATCTCCACAACTCGATCTGCAGGGGCGGCCGCGGGGTCGGGTTCAAACTTTTCGGTAAACCACTCAAATCCACGTACACCACGCAAGAGACTCTCATCAAGTGGGCGTTGTCAAAGGTCTGGTAGTTTCCTTCCTTGGCCAGCTCGATCTTGACCGCCTTGTGTATGACGCAGCACTCTTTGTGGGTCTCCGGGACTTCCTTGCTGTGAAAGTTGTATAAAGGTGGATCGGGACTATTCGACTGCGCATAATTTCACGCATGAATTACAATGCACACGAAAAGTATTTGTCGTAAATTCGATATTATTTTTTTTAATATTTTGATTGATTAAAAATGTTCAATCATTGTAGTAATGTCACTAAAAGAATATTTTCGTTATTATGTGTATCTTTTAAAGGCTCAAAATGACATTTCACCCATTTCCCCGCCAAAATTTGGGTTTTAAGGCAAAATAATTTTTTCCCTTATCGGTGATCTATGTTTTTATTTGCTCATGAAGCTATATTTCAGCTTTTTATATTACAGTTTTGGACCAAGTGTCATAGAACGTTTTTTTGTTTTATATTCCGATTAAATATGTCAACACCTCTATTTTCCCTATCATTTCATTGAAAAATGGTCCCTTTTAAAAATAGTGGGTGACCCCCTTTTTTTCGACCAATTTGATACAATTTCTGTAAAGAATAAAATAACAAAAAATACGGCACTTCTGATAGAAACTTCGAAAAGGCCCAAACCACCAGCAATAGTGCTTTCGCCCGTCAACCTCGATCAGCAGCAAGTTGATGTCTCTGTCCCGCTGTTCACCAACGTCAGAAATGTGCAGCGGGATATACTTCTTTGTTGTTTATCCCAAATACATTGACCGCCATGGTGGAGTAGGCCTTCTAGAACTTGCCGATAGCCTTTGAAGCTGACCGGGAACTCCATTCTATCCAGATTGAGCTCTTCCTGCCAGCGGTAATACTGTGTTATCCTGTCCGTCTGTTTTGGGTCTACCTCGTCCTGGTGCAAGGCCGAAAATATGACCCACTTAAAACACTCCTCGTCGTTATTTTTCACATTGATTACTGCCTTCTTGGTTTTGATCCACGCCGGTAAATCAACGTACTGTGAACCACCCAGTGGTCGGTGTTTGTTAATGTTGACTTGAAGTTTTACAATTGCCTTCAATGTCCAGCCACATTTTTCAGAAGTCCGGTGGGCAATCTTTTCTCTGATCTTTTCGTCCATCTCCATAAGGGTTTCAGCCAAGTCCGTGGCCTCGGAGAAATCTGGTTCCCCGAGTAACAGTATCCCACGGTCTCATCATCCGCCTTACCTGTTCAATTCTTTAATAAGGGGTTGGCAGGTCGCAGCAGTCCATTAATTTAGTCCTGGTATCTATGATGAGTTTATTTCCATTATTCAAAATAAGCTATTTCTCAATGTTCACGCGTATTTCGATATTAACGTTCTTCGTTACTCCTCTAATATCCGTTGCGGAACATATTGACTATATACCTTTTTTTCCTCTCCATTATTCTGAATATCCAGCTGACGTGTAGCAGCAGTCAATTCCATTAGTCGAAATCAGCTTTTTCTTAATGTTCACGCGTATTTCGATTTTAAGGTCCTTCGTTACTCCTGTAATATGCGTTGCGGAACATATTGACTATATACCTTTTGTTCCACTCTTAATAAGCTTTCGAATGAGGTATAAGGTATATCTATAATTAGAGGTTAAAGGGTCGAAGCAATCCATTCCATTATTCAAAATATCTATTTCATTATTCAAAATTGGCTATTTTTAAAATTTTACGCGTTTTTTGGCGTTAAGGTCCTCCATAACCCCATTAATGGTCATTGCGGCTCATATTATTTATACTCAGTTTATACCTCTATCAATAAAATTTGATTTGGTGTATAATTTTCCTATATTAGGAGCTGAGGGGTTGCAGCAGTCCATTCCATTATTCGAAATCAGCTTTTTCTTTATGTTCACGCGTATTTCGATGTTGAGGTCCTTCGTTACTCCTCTACTATACGTTGCGGAACATATTGGCTATATACCTTTTGTTCCTCTCTTAATAAGCTTTCTAATGAGGTAAAAGGTATATCTATAATTAGGGGCTAAAGGGTCGCAGCAGTCCATTCCATAATTCAAAATATCCATTTCATTATTCAAAATTGGCTATTTCTTCATTTTCACCCGTATTTTGGCATTTAGGTCCTCCGTAACCCCTTTAATGGTCATTGCGACTCATATTGTTTATACTCAGTGTATTCCTCTATCAATAAGCTTTAATTTGGTGTATAATTTTCCTATATTAGGAGCTGACGGGTTGCAGCAGTCCATTCCATTATTCGAAATCAGCTTTTTCTTTATGTTCACGCGTATTTCGATGTTGAGGTCCTTCGTTACTCCTCTACTATACGTTGCGGAACATATTGGCTATATACCTTTTGTTCCTCTCTTAATAAGCTTTCTAATGAGGTAAAAGGTATATCTATAATTAGGGGCTAAAGGGTCGCAGCAGTCCATTCCATAATTCAAAATATCCATTTCATTATTCAAAATTGGCTATTTCTTCATTTTCACCCGTATTTTGGCATTTAGGTCCTCCGTAACCCCTTTAATGGTCATTGCGACTCATATTGTTTATACTCAGTGTATTCCTCTATCAATAAGCTTTAATTTGGTGTATAATTTTCCTTAATTAGGAGCTTACGGGTAGCAGCAGTCCATTCCATTATTCAAAATAATCTATTTCTCAATGTTTACGCGAATTTCGATAATTAAATCCTTCGTTACTCCTCGAATATCCGTTGCGGATCATATTGACTATATATCTTTGGTTCCGCTCTCAATAAGCTTTCGAATACTAGTAAGGTATCAGGTATATCTTTAATTAGGCTTCTATGGGGTTCTAGCAGTCCATTTCATTATTCAAAATATCCATTTCATTATTCAAAAAATGGGTATTTCTTACTTTTCACGCGTATTTTGGCATTTAGGTCCTCCGTAACCGCTCTAATGGTTATTGCGACACATATCGTTTATATTCAGTTTATTCCTCTTCAATAAGCTTTTATATGGTGTATAATATTTCCCTTAATTAGGAGCTGACTGTTTGCAGCAGTCAATTCCATTATTCGAAATCAGCCTTTTCTTAATGTTCACGCGTATTTCGATGCTTAGATCCTTTGTTACTCCTCCAATATGCGTTGCGGAACATATTGACTGTATACCTTTTATTCCTCTCTTAATAAGATTTCGAATGATGTATAAGTTATATCTGTGATTAGGGGCTGAAGGGTCCTAGCAGTCCATTCCATTATTCAAAATATCCCTTTCATTATTCAAAGTTGGCTATTTTCTAAATTTTCACGTGTATTTTGGACTTTAGGTACTCGGTAACCCCTCTAATGGTCTTTGCAGCTCATATTGTTTACACTCAGTATCTTCCTCTATCAATAAGCGTTAATTTTGTGTATAATTGTTTCCTTAATTAGGAGGGTTGCAGCAGTCCATTATTTAAAATAAGCTACTTCTCAAAGTTCACGCGATTTTCGATATTGAAGTTCTTCGTTACTCCTCTAATATCTGTTGCGGAACATATTGACTATATAGCTTTTGTTTCTCTCTTAATAAGCTTTCGAATGAGGTATAAGGTATATCGATAATTTAGGGCTGAAGGGTCCTAACAGTCCATTTCATTATTCAAAATAGCCATTTCATTAGTCAAAATTGGGTATAATTATTTAATTTTCACATTTAGGTTCTCCGTATCCTCTCTAATGGTCATTGTGGTACATAAAGTTGATACTCAGTTTATCCCTCTATCAATAAACTTTAATTTGGTGTATACATTGCCTTGTTTGAGGGCTGAAGGCTTGCAGCAGTCTATTTCAGCTATTTCTTAATGTTAAATATAAAAAAAGAAGATGAGGTATGAATGCCAATGAGACAACTGTCCACAAGAGACCAAGATGACACAGACATTAACAAATATAGGTCACCGTACGGCCTTCAACAATGAGCAAGGCCCATACCTCATAGTCAGCTATAAAAGGCCCTGATATGACAATGTAAAACAATTCAAACGAGAAAACAAACGGCCTTATTTAAATAAAAAAATGAACGAAAACCAAATATGTAACACAAAAACAAACGACAACCACTGAATTACAGGCTCCTGACTTGGGACAGGCACATACATAAATAATGTGTCGGGGTTAAACATGTTAAAGCTTATTTCGATCTTAAGATCCTTCGTTTCTCCTCTAATATGCGTTGCGGAACATACCGACTATATATCTTTTGTTCCTCTCTTAAAAGCTTTCGAATGAGGTATAAAGTATATCTATAATTAGGGGCTAAAAGGTCACCGTACGGCCTTCAACAATATTGTTATATTGATTTGAATATTTGTTAGATAACATCAAAACGACGAATTTAGAAATACGGGATATAGCTTTAGTGTCACAGTCAATTTTTTTTATTTTTATTTCACTATTCACCGCTTCAAGTTGAATAATGAAACATAAACTGTTTCATTATTCATTATTCATTTTTTAATATTGAATATTGAATAGTGAACTATTTCATTATTCATTATTGAATTTTGAATAATGAACTATGAATAATGGACGTACTTCAGCGCGGTCAAATATGTTGGAAAGCAACCAGCAACAAACACTGAATCACAGACTCCTGGCTGTGGACAGACAATACAAATGTTGAAAGGTTTAACATGGTGTTTATACATCTCTACTTGTTCGATTCGCTCGTGTACGTAACAACGTATTTGATTTTAACGTAGTATACTAAATTTTATTATCGGTACACAGACATCATTCATAAATGTAAATCAACATGAAGAAATCATATACGTTTTGGTATTTCACATCCAATCTTTTATGGAAATATTCTTTATAAAGCACAAAAATGTTGACATTCACATCAAAAGCTAACAAAACCTTTAAACAGACTTATTTACAAGGGATCTTATACCCCCTGTGTAACCACGATACAGATGAAACCGGACGGTTGACGCGTTTGAATCGTACACACCGTGAAACACTGAGTTCAGACAGTAAGGAATTAATACTTTTAAAGAAAATTCAATATCTATTCTTTGGATATTTTGCTCCAATATATTCTTTGCAATAATAATCATTAGTTACTAAAAGGTTTTTCAAATATGTGACATTTTTATATACAAACATCAAGTAACGCACGACGATATCAAAGATAAAACGTGCTTGGTATTTTTAAATATTTAAAACTTAATGTTTCTCGTACCTCAAAGTTTTTAAAGCATACATTTTTGAAAATTTCATAGTATAAATTAACAAACGTGTAAAAATCGTTTGTTTATGTTGTATCTAGAAACAAAACAAAAAACACGTTTTAAAGTGTCTTTATTTTCATTTTGTGTACGCTTCGTTGTTGTTACAGCTTTTTATACTGTACGCTTCGTTGACACAATTTTGCGTTTGTCAATGAATTTTGCATGTATTAAATTATGCTTTGATATGATTATAACCAATATGCGTGTTTGAAAATAATAATTTACCACAATAACATGCAGACAGCAACCAATAATATCTGTTATAGTGTCGAAACACTCTTGGAGGAAATTTGTACATGTAACAAAATGCTTATTTTTACGAAAGTGTAAATTGGTAGGAAAATACAATAACTCGACAGATGCAAATATGGCTAAGCATACAGATACATGCGTCCGATTTCTAATTTGATAGCATTTTTGAAAGTGTTTACCAAACGACATTCAATGTACATTCGGGTGGGTTGGTTGCCCGATAACATGTTTAATCCCGCCATATTCTGTATGTGCCAGGGGTTCGTACAGTGTACATATCGTTGTACTCTCTTTACACGAGACATTGGATCTTATATTCCCATTCGGACTGGACGTGACTGCGTACTTTTACATCCCACACAGCTAAACGAGTGGCCAACTTCGGTCAGGTTTTACTGCTGGTCGGAAAAAAGACAAAAGTGGCCATATCTAATAGTATATTTCCCAGTCACCCTTTACCAAATGCTTTTATAAATAAAAACAAATGGCTACAATATAGAAAGTTATGCTGTACCGGTTAAATCAAACATCACTTAACATTACTTTTTTTACAATATATGCACACTTATGAGAACTCATAATACCGTACACCCTCTTGATACTGTTTATATTTGGCAGTGCACAAGTTAATGCGTTTTATTACGTCTTTACCTAAAAGCGTTGGATATATACTGATTAATACTTTAGATACATGATTTATCTCTTAGTTGTAATTCGCTTTGAAATAAGTATCAGTTACTACATTACTCCTTTGTCAATATTGCATATGGTTTTTGTGCCTTGTATCGACATTTTGATTTGAGCCAATTGAAACTGAACAGGTTTTTTTTATCATTATGTGCTGTTACAACAGGGTCCCAGGTTAAGGAGAGTGTTGGGGGCTCACATGTTTAATCCCGCCGCATGATTTTTGTGTCGGTCCAACGTCAGGAGCCTGTAGTACATTGGTTATATAGATCTTTCAATTTTTCTTCTTCTTTAATACATAATTCATAAGTTATAAATATATAACCGTTAGTTTTATCGTTTTAAATTTAAATTTTTTTTTCATATCGGGGCCTTTTTTAGCCGACTATATTATGGTATAGGTTTTCATCATTGTTAAATGTTGTAACATTGGGCTATAATAATTGCTTTATACACCCACTTCATTTAAACTTTGGTGGAAAGTTGTCTCACTGGCCACCACACCACATCTACAAAGCTTTATATGTAAAAAAAAATAAAAATAAAAAATAAAGCAGTTGGAATGCCATATATGGCATTCGGCAAAATAAGTTCAACGAGCAGTCTGCTTTCGTCTAGGCGAATTTGGACCAACATCGGCATTTGGAAGAGCCTCAAATTGGGAAAAGTAAGTCATTACAGTTTTATTGACTGTACTATACTTTTTGAAAGGTTTATCTGACTGAATATTTAACTGTTCATTTCATCTGGAATAACGTTGAAAGTCTCAATTTTCAATAGAAACATTCCTATCAGATGTACGCTTGTTAAATATTGCAATTTTGGCTTTGGGTGACAGATATTTTAAGTTCAGCTACTTTTACTAAGTTAACAGATAAACATTTACAATAAAATACAGAAAAAGGGTCGCCGATACCATCTCGAATACCTTGATAAGAAGGTGATTTGTGACGGTTTTTGTCAACGAACTGTACAGTGATTATTTAAAAACGCACAACGAACGCGACACATTTGGTGGAACGAACAATACAGTAAGAGAAAATTTATTTAGTATGATATTGCGTTTATGCTAAGTTCTAGGGAACATTTGAAGGCACGTAGTAATTCAACGTATAGTTATTTGTTATTGCTTAAGGTATTAATATGCAGAGGTGTATGCACGAAAAGATATTCAGCATTGTTTATCTCATAAAACGTATGAAATTGCACCATGTTTGTGCGTTTTGCATCTAGCAGTTTTATTAAACGTTCTATGCAATATCTAAAACTTACAACAACTGTATAATTGAAAAAACTAACATACACATTGATATATTTATATTTACTCAAATAAGTTCTAGAGAGGCATTCGAAATTGTTGTCATCCCAAATGTTGTCCTGATTATCGAATCGAACGCGTCAACGTCCGGATTCATTTGTATCGGGGTTATACGGGGTGTTATAGTTACGATACAGTTGGCGGGTAATTAAAGAAGGCATATTTTGGATTCACTCATATCTTCTTTGCATCGGACATTAACACATCGATACCAAAACCAGGTTATGTTCTTCTCATATATTTAATGATAATATGATACTAAACCCCTAACAGGTGGGATTGTGCTTGTTTTCATATAATGAAGATGTAATCTTTCAACCAGCTTAACTAAGGTATGGAGCTGGCATGCCATTTACTACTAGTAGTTCATATGTAATTTATGTATCATTGACATTTTGCTTATTTTTTTTTGTTACCTTTTCAAACATTAGATTTGGACTTCTTAGTTGAGTTTTACTGTGCGTATTGAATTATGTTAGTTTATTCTACATTAGCTAGAGGGATAGGAGAAGGGTTGAGATCTCACAAAACGTGTTAAACCCCGCCGTATGTTTTTGCGCCTGTCCCAAGTCAGGAGTCTCTGGGCTTTTTTAGTCTTGTATGTTTTGGAGTTAAGCGTGACGTTCATTTTCACTGAAGCACAAACACAACTATTTATCGCAAACAAAAATCACACAACTATGATAAATTAGGGCACTGTTTGTTTTATAATTATATTTAGATGATTAGGAAGCAATTTTACAATATCTATTAATTATTATGATAATCTAATTATAAAAACTTACCTTTTTCAATATATTTGCATCTATTTTTGTAATCAGACGTTCTCAAATGTGAAGAATGAAGCTAATATCTCTAATGTCCTTCATCCTTTTAAGTATTATTTGTTGAGTTAAAGCATACAAATCTATACTATATAACCTTATTTGCATCTTTTAAGGAAGTTTATTGCTATTGGCAGATGTAATAAAAGAACGATTTAAATGGTCACATATATTTTATGTTTGCTACATAAAATAGTATGTTTAGTTAAACGAAAAGACAACACTGCTTCAGCAACATGAGGAAGTGGCTGTTTCAAATTTTACTAACTTTGTCATTTTTGGATTCTGTTCATCCAAAATTTATACACTTCGAAAAAAATTATGAATATTTTTACAAGCTGCAGACCGTTGTTGACTTTAAAAACGTTGGAAATTTTCAAATAACGTCCAAGGTAAGTCTTTAATATATGTGTGTGTGTGTTTGTGTGTGGGTTTTTTTTGTATTGTTTTTTTTTGTTTGTTGTTTGTTGTTTTTGTTTTTTTGTTGTTTTTTTTGTTTTTTTGTTGTTTTTTTTTTTTTTTTTTGGGGGGGGGGGGGGTCTTTATAGAACAGTCGTATTCAATTAATATAAAATACGTGAAAAACCGTAGATAATCTATGATTTTTTTTTACTTTTTAGTTTTGATATAAATAAACTATATAACACATCAACATTCGTATTTTTAATTCAGATCAGCTACACAGTCGTTGGAAGCGAACCAGACTTTCAAGAGATACTTCTGAAAGTATACAACTTTCAGTTCAAAAGATCTGAAGATGCAGGTAACTTATATATTTTTCAATTTCATATAGTGATGACGTAGCAGCATTGACAATGATAAAACTAAATTTGATGTAGAAATAATTGCCTCGTGTACAGTCACTCAATAAATATAGATTGCAGATCTCATAAGCAGCGAG
This sequence comes from Mytilus galloprovincialis, assembly GCA_037788925.1. NCBI lineage: Eukaryota > Metazoa > Mollusca > Bivalvia > Mytilida > Mytilidae > Mytilus > Mytilus galloprovincialis. Next base: position 41,763,308 of record CM075342.1, on the reverse strand, counting down.
TCTCAAACCGAAAAGAACAGCGAACGAGCCAAAAACATTGTGTCTAGCGGTTGACATTTTAAAATATCTTTATGTAGAAAATCTGTGTATCTTTTTTTTTTATCGTTCTGTTAATGGTCTTTTCTCCTCCGTTAGACAGTTTTACGCCCGACGAAAGCAAATTTGATACCATCTCCTCACATATGTTGTGACGTCGATGATAGCTTCTCTTCAGACATTGTGACGTCGTTAATAATGCTTGCTGACACATCAAAGCCGTTATACGAACATTACAGTAGGACAACCGGATGTGCCTTTTTGGCCAAAATGTGATTCGGCGGCGCTCAGTAGTCCTACGCCGAAAATTGGACTGTTATGGAGCGACTGAGCTGGAGCATATATAGGCGAAGGGAATATAGGCGATAAATGTACATCTGTGGTTAAACATGTAAAGCAACTGGAATTTCTACTTATGTTCATGATACTAACATTTCTGAATCAATTTCTATACTGTTAAGAGTAAAACGATTATGCGGAAAATGATGATACCAACAATTTACAATGCTGGTATATTTGAAATAATATGACTCCATTAATGTAACACCAGAAAGGAAATAAGTCAATCTACAATATAATTAGTTTACCCAAATCACTAATAAGGCAGAATTTACATTTCCACTATTTGAAATTGTATAGAGGAACTTACTATTGTAATCATTGTTAGAACATTCAGGACAAATTACGAACTGGGCGTAAAGGAACAAACAACCAGTTCAACCAGACATGAGACTGTAGTATATATGATATTGTGTTATGTTCGCTCAATATAAATTTCGCATTGTCCACTCGTCCTCACCCTTTTTGTGTAATAAAGTTGACAAAAATGTGACATAAACCTTGAATTTTTGCAGATCAAACAGAGCACGAGATGGATTTTTCTAAATGGTAAGCGCATTTAATTTGTTTATGACAATATTAATTAATTTACACGCTTTACACTGACAGCTAAGTCAATATCACGTCATATATATTTAAAGGCGAACACACGATTTTTAGGTGTTTTGATCATTGTTTTTTTTCCGATTCATTAATATATAACTCCATTATGAAATCAGAAAGGCGGATATTAGCCAGTTTTAGTTTTCATTTGGGAGTCGGGGGAAAGGGCAACACAGAACACATCGGGAAGTTAACTCTTTAAAAAATCCGATGAACGGATTGTTATTTATCAAAGGTACAACGACTATAATTTAGTACGCCAGACGCGCGTTTCGTCTACATAAGACTCATCAGTGACGCTCATATCAAAATATTTAAAAAGCCAAACAAGTACAAAGTTGAAGAGCATAGAGGATCCAAAATTTCAAAACGATTGTGCCAAATACGGCTAGAAGTTGTCTCAGTTTCTATTTTCTGGTATTTCGAAGTCGTTCCAGCATTATGGGAATTAAACAGTAATATTCGATTAAATTGTTCAACACTTAGGTGTTGACATGAATATCTATTATATGGTCATTTTTTTTTTTTTATTAATTCCCTGTTACTAAACTTTCAATTTTTGAAAAACTAAGGATTTTCTTATCCCAGGAAAAGATTACCTTAGCCACTTTTGGGAATTTTGGGTCCTCAATGCTCTTCAGTACATGTTTGGCTTTATAACTATTTTGATCTGAGCGTCACTGATGAGTTTTATGTAGTCGAAACGTGCGTCTGGCGTATTAAACTATAATCCTGGTACCTTTAATAACTGTTCACATGTTTAGAATTATATCGACTGTGTTTAAATTGATTTACGTAAAACATCCAAAGTTGTCCAGATAAGTAAAAATAAGATATCTTTTCATTTTTGGAACATATTATGATAATTGCTATTAGGGATTCATTTTAAATCATTAAGGAATATTTTTATGATTTTGGTATAACCACTTTTCAATAATCTTGAAAATATATTTAGTTATTTGCATCTATTTAAGGGTTAAATGCTTCTTTTTTGTAATTTATTTGGGTGTAAAAGGGTTGACAGAAGCACTTTCCGAAATGACCGATTGTATTTTTTTTTTTTTGGGAAATAGTAAATTAGGAAGATCTCACGATTATTATCGTGACATCCAAATTCTCTCCGTTTGAAGTCCATGCGATGCCCTCAGGTTTTATTTGTTACCTTGATTTGTATCTTTTCAATCAATTAATGAGATTTGAATATCGGTAGACTATAGTTTTTTTGTTTATTTTTAACATATGAGAGCAAGTGCCAATCACAATGACCTTTACTTTCATTTTGTATAAATGAAAAATCAAAACAACATTAACTTTTTTTATTTATAGACCATCAAAACATATATTGTTGACATTGACAACGCAGATACATTTGTCGACATGATCTTGTTACATCATCTTCGTATATGACCATCTTACAATGATACCGTTATGCAAACCAAGACTTATATTATGTTTGCGGCAATAGGTGAAATAAGGCATACAGCTTAAAACCTTGAAATAAGCTAACACCTAGGCATTAAGATATTGGTTAAAATTTTCAGTCACTAAGCTTAATTTTTGAAATCTCTGATGATTATTCAACCTGTGTCCAAATATCATTTCAGGCAATAAGATAACTTATGGATTTTTGTTTATCTTCCAAATACATGTACATTCGGTGAAATATTCCAATGATTAATATCTTAAAAATAATATTTCGATCAACGAAAACAAACTAAGATAAAATGCTCAAAGCAAAAGTACAATGATCATTTGGCAAAGATTAGAGTTTCAAATCAGAAAAAAGCAGATATAGACTATATTAAAATCTGAAGTGGTATGACATTTTTACCAATGGAGTTTTTGAAAGACTGGTAACTTAAGTATAAGAGATTGGTGAAGAAAATTTCAAAGGTTATGCGCATCGCAGGTATAAATGTAAGAAAACATAAAACTGTGAATAGTATGTGCCATAGCTGAGCACCAATTGGTAACAAATGAATTCCAAAACAATTTTCTATTAATGTAAAAATAAGGAGTAGTAGTATAAAAGCAATAGTAGTATACCGCTGTCCAATAGTCAGAAATCGATTCAACTGAAACAATGCGGGTCACTAACCAAAACCGAGGGAAACGTATCAACTATAAGTAATCCAAAAAACAAAAAACGCCAACATACTTATACATAGAAACGGACTATTTGATAACACAACTGACATGTTACTGACTTGGTGCTGGACTTAATGGTACTTGAATAATTGCCAATGAAAACAACTGTCAAACTTGTTAACATATTTTAAGAAATTTATTCAATGAGTTTTTACATCATCAATATTTTGCTTTATATTGTTTTTCATGTAATTCAAACTAAAGTTCTTTATTATGTACAAAATTTACTTAACTTTGATAAACTTTAAATTTATCCCTAAGTACATTTTTGATATGAGCGTCACTGATGAGTGTTATGTAGACGAAACGCGTGTCTAGCGTACTTAAAGGGAAACTTCGCCAAACAAAAATGCTATTATGTCCATTATGTATAAAAATAAAGTTTTATTCTGCTAGATAAGAGATCACCATCGATTTTAAATTTAGAGTATCAATTCTCTGCGTGCGGCCATTTTTGTCATCTCCTCTGATTAGAAACCACGATATATCTATAAACCACAAAGGACCAAAACTACAGTAACCTAATGTAGTCGTAATTGTGTGTCGATATCTTGTCAATGATACCGTACGGTTGTTTTATCCGACTAACCAACTTGATACGGAAAATGTTATTATTTTGTTTAAATAACCATGGTCTGTCGTTTTAAAACTGTTAAAAAAAAGGAATTAGTTAAAAAGTTCAAAGTCATAAATGATCATAAATAAGTGTTCCGTGAAAATTGTTTTCGAAAATCTAATTTGTTCATAATTCTTTTATGTAATAAACTTATTTGAATAAATTCGGACCTTACCTTATCTGATCACCAGCATGGGTAAAGGTATTACTTCCAAAGGTATTGTGAGGTGACACGTTCAGGTATTCAAGCGATTTCCTGTCGGGCTTGTAAGTTCATGCATCGTTTCACATCTGAGGGTACTGATCAGTGTACATGGCCGATAACTTGTAACTTTCCATACAGGTGTATAATATACATGTCTGTCTTTCGTGTCTGATAGTGATATACTAGTAATTACTAAACTCATACGCTTGTTTATAAATAACATTTCTGGTGTAAAGAATGTTATTTATTAAAATATAAATAATTCCCAAAAAGAGATATGATAAAATAAAAATCTATTCACATATTTTTTCCAAGGGTAAGTTTGGGAAAATGTAAGTATATACTCGTTGTCAATATACTTGTTGACGAAGGACAGTTTGAAACATACAAGACATATTGATTTAACAAAAATGTACACTTGTCGATTATTCGTTTTTACGCCTGGGTAGAAAGTTACAAAACTATAGAATAAAATTGATTCCACTCCCGGCATGCAAAAAGACTTAACTACGTCACATAAGTCATGAAGTTTGAATAAATAGAATTAATAATTACCAATTTTCTTCTGTATTTGTTTTCATATCGAAAATAAAACTTTGTGAATATGTTTTTATGGTATTATGAACATAATAAGATGATAAGTGAGAAATCGCGAATTTTCGCTTTAATTATAATCCAGGGGCCTGTTTTTCGAAAGTATCGTAAGATATATCTTAGGACAAATCTTATGACCATCTTATGACCATCATATGATATGTCATAGAATATGTATCAAAGCTGTCCGGCCTAAGATAGTCATACCTATGATGATCTTATGACTCATAAGAACATATTTTCTGTTCTTTTAAAAAATAGAAAAAAAGATAAAAAGAAATAAAATAATAACTAGTATAAACATAATAATTTAGTACCATTCTTATTATTAAGGAATGTTCTATTAGTTTTTTTCCCATTATAATGAACATGGAATTACATATGAAAGGGAATTAAAATCTGAAAAATAATTTATTTAAAAAGTTTGCATATATGATAAACCTTATCATACTTGTAGTGTTATTTGATTGTGAATACTTTGAAGATTTGGTTCATCGAGTACCCGCTAAACGAGATGTCCGTGCAAGTACTATATAAGGAAAAAATGATATTTATAGTTATTATGCAAAATCATGAGTTTGAAAAGGAGTTCAAATTTTACGTCGCAGAAGATACTAATTTAATTGCAAAGTGGAGAAGAATAAATCTTTACTATTTATCCGACTGATCATCAAAGCATCACAACTATTATTTGTATTGTAATGAACATGAAATTATACCTCAAAAGTAATTTAAATTTAATGTTGATAATAATATAAGACCATCATAAGTCATGTCACGAGGTGTCTTATGTGTACGACAAAACTTATGATATATAGTAACTTGGGACACTTTCGAGAACATATCTTACGACTATGGCATTTCCTAAGACCATCATAAGACATGTCTTAGTTATAAGATACTTTCGAAAACCAGGCCCCTGGTACCTTTGATATCTAATTAGGCATTAACATTAAATCCTGGACATACTTTTCAGGATTTAATTTTACATCCTATTATTTAATAGTAATGCCTAATATTATTTAGACAATATACTAATTGCCTAGGCGTTAGCTTATTTTCTAGGATTTAAACGTATGCATAAATTCACTTATTGACGCTAACATATAATTTGATTAATAATGTAACGTCAGACTTGTCGTCGATTTGAGTGTAAAAGATATTCTAAATTACTGAATTGTGATGAGACCTTTTGTGTTAAATGAAAGATAACTACCACACGTGAATCAGTTTGCATATTGATCTTTTATCAATATATGATAGAATAGAAAAATCTATATATTTCTAATCCCGAATGAACACATGAAAAAGGGGAAATAAACAAGAAGTATATGTCTACAATGCATTATTTTTTACTGTCAATCAAAGAAAACTAAATTCTTTTGGTGAAATTAAACTTTAATAGCCACCTTCATTTGAATATATTCATACATATCTCAAGTGACACACTTACTGGTAAGTTTGAAGACAAATGTCCGTATGACTACCTGATTCAAACAAGACAACCAATCATGAAGACATTCCCTTACATTTTACAAGCATGAAATCTGGTAAATGTCATCATTTCTATCGTTTCTTTTGACTAATGAAAACTTAATTATAACGATTTATCATATCCTTATTATAATTGTGGTCTTGGTTTTGTTTTTAAAGTCTGTCATTTTAGATACGTTACATATAAGGTTATAAATTCTTTGAACAATCCTTATCAAACAGGATTTCAATTTTACATTAATTTTGATGAAATCTTCAAAGTATGTTTCTGATTGGTACAAACATTGATTTTGTTCATCAATAAATCTAACCGTAATGTATTCCATAACTAACTAACAGTTATAAATCCTGTCAATAATATTTTGACATTGCACTAGGTTGTATATTTCTCAGACTATTCTGTACGACTTACACTAAATCCATTGAGTGTGCACTGTCATGTATGTGTTTGTTTATGGTTTATTGGCGTATAACTTACTTTCGTTAACTAAATCGGATCCGTACTTTGTCCATTGGGGGTTTCCATTATAAATATGAAGTTGTCAAAAGTCTTTCGAAAATACTGTTAATTTTAAAAAATAAATCTTTATTACTACAGGCATTACCTTGTGTGTTTCTTTGACCAAAACGTGTGCTCCTTTCCATCTAGAATTAAGATATTATAATCAAAGTAAGGTAAAATGAATATATACAACTCTAGATTATTCTGCCAAGAAAGGTAACACTAGGCCACCGCAAGCTGAAATATTAGTTCAGTCTAGGTGGCCGAGTGGTATAGAGCGATGGACAGTGCAGGCGATATCTTAATAGCACAAGTTCGTATACCGGCGAAGGAAGAACTAAAATTTTCATCTGCAAATTGGCAGATTTAACATTGTTGTGCCGACATTTAGAGTCAGAACTTCGATGTTGATATGAGTATCTATTATATGAACATTTTTATAAACTTACTGTTTACAAAATATTTCGAAATACTGAGGATGTTCCTATTCCAGGCACTACCTTAGCCGTATTTGACACAACTTTTGGGAATTTTTGGTCCTCAATTCTCCTTAACTTTATATCATTGCTTGGCTTTCTAACAATTTTGATCTGAGAGTCACTGATGAGTGTTATGTAGACGAAACGGGCGTATAGCGTATCAAATTATAAGCCTAGTACCTTTAATAACATATATATATGTTATCGCCATTTTAAGAAATCTTCGTTTGATCTTACTGACTGATAATTTCCTTTCTAAGCACAGTCTTTTGATATGAAAAAATATCAATAAAAACTAAAGGCACACTTGCCGGTGTCAATGAAATTAACAACGGCATCGTACGTAAAATAGCGATAAAACAGATTATCATCGGTCATCGGCGAAAGTGAGAAAAGTAATCGAGTTGGCATGACCAGCAATAAACTATAAATATTTACAGTGTCAATCATCGTTCATCTGTACCATGCTCAATATTGATAAATACAATAACTCACAACTGAGAACACTTTTTAAACAAAATTTGCATATGCTTTCGAGTGACAAAACAGGCTAACATGTTTAACCCCGCCACATTATTTATGTATGTGCCTGTCCCAAGTCAGGAGCCTGTAATTCAGTGGTTGTCGTTTGTTTATGTGTTACATATTTGTTTTCTCGTTTGAATTGTTTTACATTGTCATATCGGGGCCTTATAGCTGACTATGCGGTACGGGCTTTGCTAATTGTTGAAGGCCGTACGGTGACCTATAGTTGTTAATGTCTGTGTCATTTTGTTCTCTTGTGGACAGTTGTCTCATTGGCAATCATACCACATCTTCTTTTTTATATAAACATTGACTTTCGCATAACCTCCTTGAAAGGCATCACTCCATTCTTGGGACTTTTCGAACATGTCGAATCATGACGAAAATGTATTCAAATTACAGATAGTACATTTCATATTATCTTCATCAAACAAATATAGTATCAAATGGATATATTAACTGTACGGAATGGTAAAAAAAGATTGTTTCCCAATGTTTCCTCACTTAACGTTCTCAGCAAATGACTTTTTGTGTCTTTTACCATATAAACACGAGGCAGTTATATTACAATTCTTCTTGATATAGGTAATTATTCTTGACTGGTCGATAGAGGTTTATCTCACGGAACTTGAAAGTATCTATATTATAGTTGTTTCTGTTGTGTCGTAGTACTCCTCTTATATTTGATGTGTTTCCCTCAGTTTTGGTTCGTAATCCGGATTTGTTTTTGTACTCAATCGATTTATGAATTTCGAACAGCGGTATACTACTGTTGCCTTAATTTTTATTTGTTATTCTGTATACACATTTGTTTGAGAAGTTTCGTTCTTTTTTATGAAGTAAAATAACAAAATACCGAACTCCAAGGAATTTCAAAACGCAAAATTAAAAGCCCAAACACATCAAACGAATGAAAAACAACTGTCATATTTCTGACTTATCATAGGCATTGCATTTAGTAGAAAAGGTTAAAATTGGTTTTGTAGCTAGCTAAACCACTATTTTACATGACAGTCACAGTTAATTTCATTATATTGACAACAATGTTTGAGAAAACAAACAGACATTATGATAATGAAAAATGTCAAAACTTTCGGTACATCAGTCAAGATAATGATGCTATGATGTTAATCACAACAAAAACTATGCCATAAAAGAAAAACAAAATGAAATTTTCTTCACAAATCAAACACAAAGAATGAAAATATTGGTTTAAACATATTGTTAAGGAAATATTTGAAGATTTTTTGTATATTATGTCTCTTCATTGACATATGTTCAAACAAAGAAAACCTCCCTCACATTGAAATAATTTTGTCTTTACTACAGCTCAATAATAACAAACAAAATGACTGGATTTCACCGTGACAACAGGGGTTTTGAATGGTCTGACCTCCAATGTCCTGATAAATTGAACTTATATAACATTTTTCGAGTCGATTCACCACAGGAATGTTAACTATACTCTATTGATCGATTGAGATGACTCGATTAGATTTTGAGGCACTGAAAGAAGCTGTACGTGTCTTGAACTTTTTGTTGTATTTTGTTTTCCTCGACGCTTTTCTTCCTACGTATTATGAGTTTTTGGTCTTCCGAATCATCTGCTTGTCTGTGCGTGTCATACTCGGTAACTACTACTTTTATCATCCCGTTCTCAGACTGATCTGCGAAATTTATCCGTTTTTATTAATGATGAAGAATGTACGAACCTTCACTAATGTTCTGCATGGTACCCGCAGTGTTTTCATTGTTGTCTTGGGTTTCTGCAAGTAGACTTCTGGTCTCTTTCATCATAGGTTGCACTTTGTAAATAGTTATCAAAAGTACCAGGATTATAAGTACAGCAGTTTCACAACCCACGCCTAATTTTGTGGAGAAATATAACATTCATAGATATTTTTTTATCTGGTTTTTAGATATGACCTCTATGTTTCATCTCATAGAGACATAACTTTGGAATGTTACCAGTATAAATTCACATGGTAGGCGGTGGAGTTAAATTCTGAGAAATACCAGAGGGGTAGTGCAGATTTTGATAAAAGTTTAAACTCTTAAAGGTTCGGGGCATATAAGAGTTGAAAATATGCAGCACAGCCCTATGTTTTGAACTTTGAGTAAAAAAGTGGTGCATATCAACTTAAATTCCCATTCTAGGATATAAATTTTTACGCAACTTCAAAGTAAAAGTGGCACAGTTTAAAAAATTATCAGATAAAGAATGCAAAACAATTTGTAAAACTATTCATTCAACACCAACTTTACAGTTTCGTGAAAGTGAAGTTGCTTTAAAAGAGGGACGAAAGATACAAGAGGGACAGTCAAAATCATAAATCGAAAATAAACTGACAACGCCATGGCTACAAATAAAAAAGACGAACAGACAAACATTATTACACATGACACAATAGTTATCAAAGGTATCAGGATTATAATTTAGTACGCCAGTGACGCTCAAATCAAAATATTTATAAAACCAAACATGTTCAAAGTTGAAGAGCATTGGGGATCCATAATTCCAAAAAGTTGTGCCAAATACGGCTAAGGTAATCTATGCCTGGGATACGAAAATCCTTAGTTATTCGAAAAATTCAAAGTTTTGTAAATAGGAAATTTATAAAAATGACCACACTATTGATATTCATGTCAACACCGAAGTGTTGACTACTGGGCTGGTGATACCCTCGGGGACGAAACGCCCACCAGCAGTGGCATCGACCCAGTGGTGTTAATAGTTATCAAAGGTACCAGGATTATAATTTAGTACGCCAGACGCGCGTTTCGTCTACATAAGACTCATCAGTGACGCTCAAATCAAAATATTTATAAAACCAAACATGTACAAAGTTGAAGAGCATTGAGGATCCAAAATTCCAAAAAGTTGTGTCAAATACGGCTAAGGTAATCTATGCCTGGGATGCCTAGTTATACGAAACATAGAAAACTAAAGAATAAGCAACACGAATCCCACCATAAACTAAGGGTGATCGCAGGTGCTCCAGAAAGGTAAGCAGATCCTGCTCCACATGTGGCACCCGTCGTGTTGCTCATGTTATAAGAAATCCGGTAAATAGTCTAATTCGGTAGGCCAAATTCATGAAAGGGAAGGGAATTGTAGTTACGACGTAAGGGACATATCCGATATCAGCTGTGAAAAGGTTATGCATAACGGTCAACCAACTCGTGATGGCGTCCGTAAAATTTACGAAGAGATGATTTCAACTTCACCATTTGGAACTCTTGGTTTAATAGCTTCTTTGTGAGCAGCAACCTTCTATCAAGAAAATCGTGATAGGAAATACAAGCACGGGAATGTCGTATTAATTGGGGGATATACACCCCGTTTGCAGGTGCTGCTAGAATGTTGCTACTTAGAAATGGAAAGTTCACAATTGGAAAGCTGAAATCATTTCTTTTGTCGTAAAGTTTTGTTTCCAAACGATCCTCATTGTCAATTTCTAGATGTAAGTCAAGATATGAGGCCGACTTAACTGTATCTGTTGTATCCTTTTCCTCTAGTCTAATTCGGTAGGCCAAATTCATGAAAGGGAAGGGAATTGTAGTTACGACGTAAGGGACATATCCGATATCATCTGTGAAAAGGTTATGCATAACGGTCAACCAACTCGTGATGGCGTCCGTAAAATTTACGAAGAGATGATTTCAACTTCACCATTTGGAACTCTTGGTTTAATAGCTTCTTTGTGAGCAGCAACCTTCTATCAAGAAAATCGTGATAGGAAATACAAGCACGGGAATGTCGTATTAATTGGGGGATATATACCCCGTTTGCAGGTGCTGCTAGAATGTTGCTACTTAGAAATGGAAAGTTCACAATTGGAAAGCTGAAATCATCTCTTTTGTCGTAAAGTTTTGTTTCCAAACGATCCTCATTGTCAATTTCTAGATGTAAGTCAAGATATGAGGCCGCCTTAACTGTATCTGTTGTATCCTTTTCCTCTAGTTTGATGGGATAGATGAGGTATCGTTGATTCCGTGAGAGAAATTATTTTTGTTTGTTTTTAAATTACGTTATCTTTCGTTTTGCTCTTTTTTCTGTTTTATTGTAAGTATCGTTCATTTTGTTTTCTGTCTCTTAATCATTTTAAAAATATTTACTGATTACTATGGATTATTTACTAATCGGAAAAAAGTGTTCAACGAAATTGACTCAGTTAAACTGCAATGAAATGCTGATATATAAATATCAAGCCACATTTTAGTTTTTCACTATTATATTTTATGGTTTAGAACATAAAATCGTTTAAACCGCTCTATAAAGGAGAATTAAAGCATTATATGATATTTGTCTTGTAATGTTAATTGTTTTATTATAACTTTTTATATGAACACTTATAAATTATGGTATCCTCGTTTTAAACGTTCAAAGCATTGAAGACTTCTAATCGGCGTGACGATATATTTTGTTATAAACGTACCACTTAAGTTTTCTTCAGAAGATGAACATTTTCAAAATTTAGAATTTTTCTAGGTAGAGGCCAATATGGCTTTTGTTGCAAAGACAAAAAAACAACATTTCAATGTTTGATTTACATCATGATTGCTAAAAGTCATTCAAAATTATATACTTTAGTGCTGAGTAACAGGTCAGTATTTTAACGAAAAACAACACCTTACAGTTTTAAAGGTATATTTTTTTGGAATAAATGACAAAGGATTCAAACTTGTGGATGGTGTTGGCGAGGTATCGAAGTATTTTCATGACAAACACATTCATGTCATATACAAATGTGTGGTGATACAAATAAACTTATCTAAATGAATAATCATAATTATATAATAAACTCTTTCGTGTAGTATGAAGATATATTGTTCAAGCTTACTACTTGAGACTTGGCAAACATTCACATTTTCTACTAAATAATAGAAACATACAAAAGAAAAATCCCAATTGGTCAAAATTCTAGTCCAAGTACTGCATAATTTTATGTACACGGGTATCGGATAACTTGCACAACTTGGACTAATATTAGCATTGTTTTAAGATTCAGACTGATTGTCAGTTCATTATCGTGAAACAATATAGTTTGAGTATTGGAACGTTTTGCTCGAATCACGTTATGAAACTATCATATGCATACTATTCATACGCCACAATTATCTGACTTAATAAAGGTTGACTGGCCTCCTAGTAACGTGTCTAAAATTATATTGGCTTGTATGAGTTTCTCCGATCACGTAACGTAGAGAAAGTTGTGTTCGAAACCTGATCAGTGAATGTATTGCTATATGATGAATAATCAAAATTTACTATTACGATTTCGCTTTCCTAAATATGTATCATACACGATGCCTATTTATAAACTTAATTTTATTACTTATGTATGATGTAAAATAGAATATCACCAGTCAGTATATCTTGATACACAAAATTGTATATACATGGCGCTCTTCCTTAATATGTTCAGTGCCTTTAAATTGTCTGTTTATACAATGATGAATTATTTAAAACGCCAAGTATATCTCATCTCAGGTAATATTGTTTTAGTCAAATGTGGCATACCTTTTATGTATATTCGGACATAAATGTCATTAAACTTCGTATTTGAGTTTGCCTTCCATCTTAGGACTCGTATGAAGATGAAAAGTGTGTATGACGTACACAAATCATAACCATTATATCTTAATTAGAATTTGCTGTTGAATATCAGTAAAATCAGTACTATATGAAACGTTGCAACCGTCAATTGGCGATTTAAGGGTCACAAATGCAGTTTTACTGGAGAGAGTAAAACGGAAACTTGCGACCCAAAAATCCCAATTGACGGTTGTAAATCCTCAACAATAGTATTTTTATTCCATATATTCAAGAGCAAAATATCTTCACTTACAGTACTGCTGTCTCTATTCCTATTCTAATGCATAGAATAAAAACAGAAGTCGGAGTTCGGTTTTTGTTATCTTACTATTTTATCGGTCAGAAATTTATTTTTTGTTTTCACAGGATGATAACCTAGTGTCATTGTTTACATTATTTACTGGTAAGGATTAAAACGTTCACTCTCAAACAAAGGGACTAGTCGAAATGGTTTGCGTTTCATAATTTTAAACTAATTTCCGACCAATTTTTTTTTAACGTATTTTCATCAAGTTCTTCCGTAACCAAGTTTAAACTTTTACTTTCTATGAATGACAATTTCTTGGATTTTGGAAATTTAAAACTTAACTAAAATTATATATATATATCACGCGCATTTAGCCTGAAGAAACGTTTTGCAGCACATACTTTTCGGTAAATATGACCAGGATCGTTGATAACTGTTCATCAAATCTTTCGAACATTTGTTGAACGTGCATATGCAATAAAGTAAGGTAAGACAGAAACTTTTTCTTTATAGAGGTGACGGCATGACCTTCAAACTGCACCGTCTTCTGTATTCAAATACTTATATACATGTATATATATAATAAGAAGCAGTCATCTCCAATTTTTGTACTTTAACAGGTTTTCTTTTCAAATAAAACCAAATGGTCAGATTCTTAGGGTGTATCACCCTCCTGAGGATGATGAAGTTTTAGCAATAAAGAAAGGTCTGGCTGCTATGTTATCTGCAAAACTACATGACAAGGATGAAGTAAGTCATGTGTCTTTTTAAAAATGATAGATTTACTAGTATACAATTAAGTATGCATGAAATGATAATACAAATAGCTATGGATGTAAATATTTAGAGAAACGAAATATTCAATCAGAAACTCAACGATTAAACAGTTCTATCATTAAGGCTTGAAAGTCTCTAAAATATACACGGTATATTGATTGCAGTTAATTGAAAAATGAAAACAAAACAAAATAAGTTGGGTTTTTTCCTTTCTTGAAAACAATATTTTAATCATTTTAATAATGTACAAAGGCGACAGTCATTTATATATATATAACTTTGTACTTGTTTGGCTTTTTAACTTTTGATCTGAGTGTCACTGGTGAGTCTTTTGTAGACGAAACGCGTGTCTGGCGTATTAAAATATAATCCTGGTACCTTTGATAACTAATTATAATATATATATAGGCGACAGTCAATAATATAATATATAAAGACGACAGTCAATAATATAATATATATAGGCGACAGTCAATAATATATAATATATATAGGCGGTCGTCAATAGTATAATATATAAAGTCGACAGAAATAACCGATGTTCAAATCTTGTAAATCGATAAAAAATATTTCTGTTTTTCCATTTTGAGTTTTGTTTCGTTACAACCTTTGCTATTCAATTAACATTGTTAAACTGATATACAAAAATACCATCACTTGCATTTTTAGCCATTTTGTTCAGTTATAATGATAAGTACCAATAGGTACTATTGCTTTATTGAACAGTAGTAGATCATATTAGTAGTATGTCACAATATTCAATTGGTTTCAGTTACTAGAAAACAATGGAGAATGGAAGTATCAGACAGAAGAAATAGGAAATGAAGGTATTTGTATTAGACATTTTTCCTTGAAATAAGTCACCTTACGTTACACAAGACATTACAAAAACAACGTATACAGGTCAACAATTTCTTTCATGGTAGATAAACAGTTTTTGTAGAATCTAAACTTGAAAATAATCAAATAAGATTGCATACATAATATGAATATATTGAACAATACCTGCAGATAAACGGGACAGCGATGTGGACAAAAATGACACCGTTTTTAGCCATTTTTTTCATGGGCAAATTAGAGAAACTAATCATTTCAACATCTTTATTTAAACCTTAGTTTTGGTTTCGTTTCATCGATGATGTTGATATAAAATGGATTGAATCACAACACAAACTGGTTGATTATATCCAACATGCAAACTACGCCCACCAGTCAATTTAATTCACATATGGAATTTCAGACTCAAAATATCTTTCTTGGACACAACTATATCTATAATGGACGTTTTCATATCAACAGGGCTCTATTGTAAACCTGTAGATATACATCAGTAGCTCTCTCCCAAAGCGTTCACCCCAAACACTGAACAAAAAGTACCCCATACAATCAAGCTCTCAGAGTAAAGAATACATGCTCTTCTAATGAGACGGTCACTAAACGGTAACATGAACTTCACGGATTTTTCACAAAACGATGTTATTAGAAAAAGGATATAAAAAGGGGTTTGCGCGTGCTAACAATGACAGTCACAGTGACCTTATACAGTACAAACAGAAAAGTCGAAGCAAAAAAGTTCAGTTTGTTTGAACATACAATATCGACTTTACTAACAATTTTCGTTTGATTCGTGCAAATTGTCAGATAACTGTGAGACCTGATGTCTCCTCTTATGAAAGCTCTTCAACTGCAGGATGGTGCAAGTACCGACCGTGCTGTATAGCCATTCAATGTCGTTAAAAACTCCCATCAGCATGGTGCAAGTCTTGTGGTAACAGACGATGATAATATTATCAACATTAACTGAACACTCATGCATTTAGTTGCCACTCTACTCGGTCCGTATACACTATATATTGCAATGTAACTTCCAATACCCAGAATAGTGTATACCTTCTTCAGTGTTGATGTGGCATGCAGTGTGTTGGCGAGACAAAATAGCCATTCAACAAACGCATGAATAGTCATCAAAATTCCTACACTTGCAAGTCCGACCTCCCCTCATTTGGGATCATCTGTGCACGCCACATCTTATCTCAAAAACCTAACCAACATTATCATAGACCAAAACGTGAGTTTGGATATGTAACCAAGTTTTACCTCTAATTGATTATATAGTATGTATCTTCGGATACCTTTGGTTGAAAATGAAGCAAACTGTTGTGACCTTTTATACCAGAGTTCAGCCATGCTCCTATATAATTTACTGTTCTTCGTAAGTGTGCCAATACAAGTTTTTTAAAACTATTCTAAATCAAATACACTAAGATTAATATGAATTATTCATATCTAAACTTAAGCCTACTGAAAGACCTTGTTGCTTAAACTGCTATTCATTCGGGTACTTGGTGCGGATTTAAGAAGTTTTGTGCACTTAGACGGCCTTGGTGGTGTTTAAACATGCCGAATAAACAATATCATGTAATTTCTATTACGTAAATTGATAATAAAATAAAATGCAAAGAAGGGAATAATATTATAAAAACGTTTTTTAGTGTCAATATGTTAGTAAACTTTTTTTTTAAATGTGGAGATTAATTTATGTTAATCTATTAAAACAACTTCTTACGTGTTTTAAAAATTCGATGACTTCGATCGGACTGGTGCATGTACATTTACTATTACGCCAAAAATATTTAACAATGAATTTCCATGACATGATCGTGTGCGGGGTGTCACAAATAAATATATCAGTTTTATATCGTAAACAAATACTTAACTAAATCATATTTTTTTCAGGTCCACACTCAGCAAGATATATTGTGAAGGATACAACAACGGAAACCGAATTCAAAAAGATTAGAAACAGTAAAATCATTGAAAACTCCAAAGGTTATTTTGAAAAGGTACTCGAATAACCAAAATTATGACGTTGATATGATGAAATCATAATCTTTCAGTCAGTTTAATTGAAGTCTGGAGCTGGCATGTCAGTTAACTGCTAGTAGTCTGTTGTTATTTATGTATTATTGTCATTTTGTTTATTTTCTTTGGTTACATCTTCTGACATCAGACTCGGACTTCTCTTGAACTGAATTTTAATGTGCGTATTGTTATGCGTTTACTTTTCTACATTGGTTAGAGGTATAGGGGAGGGTTGAGATCTCACAAACATGTTTAATCCCGCCGCATTTTTGCGCCTGTCCCAAGTCAGGAGCCTCTGGCCTTTGTTAGTCTTGTATTATTTTAATTTTAGTTTCTTGTGTACAATTTGGAAATTAGTATGGCGTTCATTATCACTGGACTAGTATATATTTGTTTAGGGGCCAGCTGAAGGACGCCTCCGGGTGCGGGAATTTCCCGCTACATTGAAGACCTGTTGGTGACCCTCTGCTGTTGTTTTTTTATTTGGT
Source organism: Mytilus galloprovincialis (assembly GCA_037788925.1). Lineage (NCBI taxonomy): Eukaryota > Metazoa > Mollusca > Bivalvia > Mytilida > Mytilidae > Mytilus > Mytilus galloprovincialis. Next base: position 41,745,794 of record CM075342.1, on the reverse strand, counting down.
CGGGTTGTTGTCTCTTTGACACATTCCCCATTTCCATTCTCAATTTTAAGTTGCTATAAGTTTGGTAACAATATAAAGCCATATATAATAACATTTTATTTAAACAAAATCATTTCATTTCTGATAAATGCTAAAGGTAAAGTGAAGTCACAAATATAATTTAGGGTGTATTTTGATAACTTAAGGATGTAATTAGGTGATCTAACTTGTAAAATGAAATAAATCAAGAACTCGAATTTGCTACTTTAAGCTGGAAGAGTATTAGTTAAGGATCAAAATAAGATAAAAAAAAATATTGATAGGTCATGGAGCTACTTTTCGAGATATTTGATTTATAAAATATGGCGGGACTCGGACTTGAACCTCATATTTACATTGGTATTATTTGAGTCTCAAATCAAAAGAAAAAAAACAAGAATCTGCTTAAGTTTTGTCAAATTACCTTTTATGAGCTATTTTAAGTCTTATATCAAAAAATAAATAAGTGTTATAGGGCAAAATAAATTACTTTATAACGTATGGAAAACACCAAGGAGTTCGAACATTTGACACTAAAGCAGCTATAGTATATATGCATTTACTGAGACAGGTTATCGAGGAGAAACGACTAAAATTTACTATACAAAAGTTTAATGGTTGCCAACAGTAATTGGTTTACAGATTGAACTATCTTTGTCTCAGCCCATTAGCGACATGTGATCGGATTCATTAACATCAGGGTACCCAAATTGCACCTATTTTGATAGATTTGTCACCTTTGTTTTTTTATGACTAAGACACTTTTCCATCTCATGTTTATTCTGCAGATGTATCGTGTATCCTTATTCACTACATAGACCCACCAATTTAGTTTTGAATCCATATTGAAACATAGAAAAATGGGTTTGAACCGACCTCCAAACGATACTTGATTCGGTAATAAGGAATTCCCAAATTGCATTAATGCTTAAATTTGCGTTCGTAAAAATCGAATAACAGATGTTTTGTTTCATTTCTTTAAAAAATAAAGAACAATTTATCAATAGTCCTTGCTTATCATTCATTTTTAAAGAAATTGATGCTTGCAACATATTGTATTTGCTCATTTTTAAAAGATGACTTATTGTGGACGTCGCATGGCGACGTTTTCGTACATTTTACTTTTTCCAGTAAATACTTCATCTGTTGATATATACTGCAACGTTGTGTGAATATTTAAATATATTTTCCTTTTTAAAAGACGTGCATAATGTCAAAATAAACCACAGATACAACTTCATTTGCATCATTTTTATATATTTTCCTCGAATTTTACAATATTGGTCATCTCAGTACCAGTATCATTAGCAGCAATATTCTAATTTCATTCACTTATGGAGCATATACATTTCTCAACACATACGATATTTAAGAGCTTGCAACACAATGTCTGAGCAAAAAAAATAAAGAGCCAGGGATTTATCAAAGAACGTCTCGTCCTTTTTCTGATATAGTTCATCAAAAAGTATCAAGACCTAATAAATAGATATTCAGTGTAATGTAGTTGAGTGATTTGTGCTGAAGTTGTGTATCTTTTTATTATACTCAATATTCCCCATCATTTGCCTTCATGCTTCTATGTTTCTTTTTGTCATATAACGTTTTACGTGACTCGGTACCTGTTAATCTTGCCATGACTTTTTAAATTTGGGCATTACTGATGCAGGTGTGTAAAATGTTATGTTTGTTTTACTTATCCTTGTTTTGAATTTACTTAATTGTCTGATTTTTTCTGTTAGTTGTGATGTATGCTTGTGAAGTTTGTTTTCACACTTAAGGCAGCTGCATCCAAATTATTGTCACTTTATTTAACCTATTATGTCTGTTTGGGTTGGCAACTTGCTCGTTAAATTTTGTCAATATAATGTCATTTTAAACAATAAGCATACGTGTCTTCCTTGAATGCCAACATTTATATGTTACATATTTCTTGAACGTCAACAAAAAAATTTCAAAAGATGTTTATATGATAACAATAGGTGTTTTTAGAACTAAAAAATATTTTGTTTATAAACAGAAGACATATTAGAAATATTAACCCTCTCCCTTTCACACCGGTACAGCTTACCGGTGAAACCAATTTTAAGATTTTTTTGGGACATTTAGACATGTTTAATCGCCATTTGCTGACGAACAGATGTGGTTAAGGGCTCAAATTAATCCTCAGATAACCAGCAATGCGATTTAATGTGCATCAAACCTCTATCATTATTAGTTAATAAACAAGTCGCCCCTTACTGATGTGTAATTTTTCTGTAAAAACCATTTATTTTTCTTCGAATTTTGAGGGATATTCTCAAATAGAAATGCAAAGAAAACTGCTCTTTTAAGAGGATTTATGTCTTTTTTCAATAACTGTGCAGTGAGTTTTTGAAGAATAGTATTAAACTAATAGTTCTAACTTGTACACTAGTTGCAAATGTAATTTTTAGTGTAGCAGCGCAATCACAAACTTGAATTACGCTAAAAATCTGAAGTCATTTCTTAAAGATATTATGAGAAAAGAGACAAAAACCGCTAAAATATTCTGAACTTTTTTTGGCAAAGTTGAAATAGATGTAACAAAACATGGTTTCGTAAGTGTTGCGGTATACTAAAGTTGAAAACACTTTTGTTTGAATGAAGAAACATGTATATTTCAATGAAAAAATGACAGTTTAAAGAGTGGATTCCTCCTAGATTTGCGTAAAAATCATGCATTTGACAACAAAAAATTATCATCTGAACACATAATTCCAAAAAGAAACAAACTGGTGAGAATCTTTATATTTTTCTTTTTTCATTTCTTTCGTAGCGGTAGACTTAAGTACTTAAATTTCGATAATTTCACTACAATGTCAGTGGCGCAGGGGTACGCTGGTCTATCTCAAGGCGCTAAGATTGAGAATTCGAATCTCACTGCCGGAGTTGGAAAAACAATTTCCTATATTAAATGTAGTTAAGTTAAGTTTACTTTCAATTTCAAAAAGGAAACCTACGAATATTTTTTTTTAAAAGAATGTGTGTGCAAAATTGCCCCCCCTTTTTTACCCCCTTTGCTCCATCGGGCTCGGTCAAGGGTGTCCCAGATCGAGCTAGCATTGGTAATTCAATGAATTTTCCCTTGTAAAAACAAAGTTAAGGCTGCTGATTGATTGAAAACGAATTAGACAAATAACTAGGGTCCAAGTTTGAAATCGGACAAAAAGAGCGTCTAAAGTCAAATATTTTGAATGTTACGGACATCGATATTTCAAGGCCTATAGCACGTTATGCGTCTATTTATACCACTATGATAACTTATATGGCTTCAACAGACTCGAGGCATTGTGTTTCCATCAAAACCTGACCCAATTAGCCCACCAATATGTCTCTGCACGACTTTTTGCCCAAGGATTTCGTATTTTTTCACTTTTTCTCCAACAGTCACGTGACTTTTGGAAATATACCACGTGACCAAAAAATGACGAATTATCGTCAAACTTAATTTTTTGAAATATTTTACCAATTATCTTTCATTTGACCCCAACATGGCATGTGTATGACCATTGATGCGAATTCTGTATTCATTTAAACTTCGATAATGTATTTTCGATAAGTAAAGGTCTAAAATGCATGAAAGGGAAAGGGTTAAAGACATTTTTGTTTAATATTTCAAAAATAAACTAAAGGCTCATAAGAGCCTGTTTTGCTCATCTGTATCTACTGATGTTTTGAAAATCATGTCAAATAAGGTAAAAGTTATAACAAATAGTATCAGGAACCCTAATCATGATTGAGTCAAAGTTTGGTTTAATTTGGCCCAGTCATTGAATTAAAATCTCATTATAGTTTTACAATAGTTACTGAAGACCGCTTATCATATTTAGATAAGTTGTAACCATTTGATTTTTTTTTTACAATTTTCCCTTAGACTTCTATAGTAAACACCTGTGTTCCATATTTATCCATGCCGGTCATGTTGGTTGGCAGGCGGGGTCATCGGACACTTTCTTAAACTAGATACCTTGAAAATGGTTGTGGTCAAGTTTGGTTGTATTTGGCCCAGTAGTTTGAGAGGAGAAGATTTTTGTCAAAGATATCGAGAATAGAATGGTGACGTCTGGAGAGACAGCTGGCATTCAGAGATGACTGAAACCAAGGTGTGAAGGGTTGGCATCCCATCACACTGTTCCTGTGAAGGAACACCACACCAAGCTACAACACAGAATAACGAGCAATACCCCCAGGGTCTTCCGAGAGAGGGAGGATGAGAGACCTATAGAGCAGGACAAAACGGTAACAACTCGGCTAATCCAACGGACTTTGACTGAAACAACGGCAGAAACCAAGTGTCATTGTGGGAAAGTGTGCAAGAACTTAAAAGGTTTGAAGATACAGCAGGTAAGAACTAAGTGTGGATCTGGGAAGCAGCAAAGGGAACGCACAGTTAACACTGATGAGACGACGGAGTTCCACAGCCAGGAAGTACACCACAGTGCTGAGGACCTCTTACCGAATGAAGCTACTCAGATCAACATTGAACTTCTTAGGAAGAAAGATAAGAAGTTAGCGATATCCTTTAACTCTACTTTCCGCTATATAGATGATGTTCTTTCGCTAAATAATTCAAAATTTGGTTGACTATGTGAAATGCATCTATCCCATCGAACTAGAGATAAAGGATACTACAGATACAGTTAAGTCGGCCTCATATCTTGACTTACATCTAGAAATTGACAATGAGGGTCGGTTGAAAACAAAACTTTACGAGAAAAGAGATGATTTCAGCTTTCCAATTGTGAACTTTCCATTTCTAAGTAGCAACATTCCAGCAGCACCTGCATACGGGGTATATATCTCCCAATTGGTACGATATTCCCGTGCTTGCATTTCCTATCATGATTTTCTTGATAGAGGGTTGCTGTTTTCAAGGAAGCTATCAAACCAAGAGTTCCAAATGGTGGACGCCATCACGAGTTAGTTGACCGTTATGGAATAACCGTTTCACAAATGATATCGGATATGTTCCTTACCTCGTAACTACAATCCCCTTCCCTTTCATGAATGTGAACTACCGAATAAGACTATTTACCGGATTTGTTATAACATAAGCAACACGACGGTTGCCACATGTGGAGCAGGATCTGCTTACCCTTCCGGAGCACCTGAGATCACCCCTACTTTTTGGTGGGGTTCGTGTTGCTTATTCTTTAGTTTTCTATTTTGTGTCTTGTGTACTATTGTTTGTCTGTTTGTACTTTTCATTTTTAGCTATGGCGTTGTCAGTTTATTTTCGATTTATGAGTTTGACTGTCCCTCTGGTGTCTTTCGTCCCTCCTTTGAGGAGGAGCAATGGAATCAAAACCAGCAGAGAATATCGACACCTCCAGCAGACAGCAGGAAAGAAAAGATACAATGACCACCAATAGTTGATAGGAGATGGGAGTTCTTTGATGAAGACCTAGACAATATCTTGGATAACACACTTACTAGAGACGTACAAAGAAAGATATCATCATTGTCAACAATTGTATATGCAGTAGGACAAGATCGATTAGGAGTTAGTAACACCAAAACCAGAGAAGGCACCCAGGGTCACATGAAACAGAACAGACGTCAACAAGAAATACAAACACTCAGAACCGAAATAAATGATGTCACAAAGCAGTATAGAAGAGCAAAGGAGGAGGAAAAAGAATGATTGAATGAGCTAAGATCAATTCTGAGGGAAAGAAGAAACAATCTATAAAGAGCAGAAATAATCAGAAAAGCAAGTAGAGAAAGAGGGAAGAAGAGAGCAATGTGTGTTGCCAATCCGTACAAGTTTACCAAAGCAACACTGGACGGAACAAAGGCGGGATCAGTAAAAAGCACAAAAGAGGAAGTGGACAAACATCTATCAGAGACACACAGTGACGAAAGTCAGTGGGAACATCTAGGTAACTACAATAGGATAGAAAATGTACCAGAACCAGAAATACCAATGAACACTAAGGAACCATCATGGAAAGAAGTGTCCGATGTAGCGAAGAAAGCCAGATCTGCATCATCACCAGGACCAAATGGCATCCCGTACAAGGTATATAAGAAGTGCCCAAAAATTTTGAAACACCTATGGAGGCTTCTGAAAGTAGTTTGGAGGAAGGGGAAGATACCATCATGTTGGCAGAAAGCAGAGGGGTGTTTTATTCCAAAAGAAGAAAAATCGGAGGACATCTCACAATTTCGAACAATTTCCCTCCTCAATGTAGAAGGAAAGATCTTTTTCTCTATTATGGCTAGAAGTATGACATCATATATGACAGATAACAACTATGTAGACACTTAAGTACAGAAGGGCGGAATACCAGGATTCCCAGGATGCATTGAACATACGAGCATCATTTCACAACTTATTCAAGAGGTCAAAGTAAACAATAAAGATCTTACAGTAGTATGGCTAGATTTGGCCAATGCCTATGGTACTGTTCCTCACATGCTGATACAGGAGTCACTAGATCATTACCATATTCCCGACCACTTTAAGAAAGTGCGAGAAGTTATCTCAGTGGTATTGAGCTGCGATTTACAACAAGCACATTTAAAACAACATGACAGAAACTACAAAAAGGAATAGTTACTGGATGTACCATCTCAGTTATCTTGTTTGTCATGGGAATGAATATGGTCATTAAATCTGGAGAGAGAGAGACTAGAGGCCCGAAAACATCAACTGACATCAGACAACCACCAAATAGATGGTTCATGGACGATTTAACCATCATTACAGATACCCATGGTCAGGCTAGATGGGTATTAAAGGCCTTGGAAGAGACAGTAACATGGGCAAGGATGTCTTTCAAGCCAAAGAAGTATAGAAACTGTATGTAAGAAACGCATTACATTCACTTCAAAGATAGAAGAGAAAATTAATGTTAACATTAAAATATTTAAAAACCTTATAGATAACTCACATTACGCACCGGTAAATTTGCACTATCTGCTAGCTCTCCATTGTTAATAAAAATTAATGTCCCTCATAAAGGGAGACAACAAAAATAAAGGTCTCTAATTATGGGTCAATTTCGAGAATTGGCAAATAGCCCATTAATACATTTAATCAGAGCCGTCAAAATAGTAACTCTATACTGCTAAGCTCCACAAAAGACAGTTGAGTCTGTTACACTCAATAGCAATGAGTCACAATAACTCAATACGTGAAATTGCATGGAGGCAACATACAGCAGGTCGACCAAATAGCTTCTTCAAAAAAATAAATGACATACTGGACATGTATCAACTCCAATCATTCAACGAAATAATGAATCAACATTACAACAAACTCTCCCATCATTCAACGAAATAATGAATCAACATTACAACAAACTAGACTGGAAAAACATCGTACGAACAGCTATTTCATCTCACTGGACAGTCAAACTAAATGCAGATTGTGAAGAAAAATCAACACTCAAATTGCTATCAAAAAGAAACCTGAATATTGGACAAACTCACAACGTATGGGAAACAATATCGGGCTCCGTCAAAGATGTTAGAAAAGCAGCGACAAAAGTATGCATGCTAACTGGAACATACAAATGTACATGCTTCAAACTTTAAAAGCAAAATTCAATCAAGCAGAGATAGATCCTACCTGCCAAATATGTAAGATTGAAGCTGAAGATCTTCAACACCTTCTAACAAGCTGCCCAGCGTATAGACACATTCGAAAATCTCACTTTCAACAGATAAATGAATATATTGTTAGCAAAATTGGAAGAAGTGTATGGACAATCAATTTCAATAGCAAAATGGCTATCACGGAATTATTGATAGCCTGACTGTCAAAGCTTTGTTGAAAGGAACATTCTCCCGAATAACAAAATGATACTAAGAACAATATAGAAATGAAATCAAGGGACTACTGCCACCTAATCCACATGAAAAGAATGAACATTACTAATGTCTAGCTAGTGCTTGGAGTTAGGGGTATATCTCTGTGTATGGCCAAGCCAGTCTCATTTTAACTTACATGTGAAACATTACAGGTAGGGTCGGATGCCTATCTTATAGAATAGAAAAATAGAAAGAAAATTTAATTAACCAATTAAGGACTCCCTGTATATTTGACATTTAACATCCGAGAGGAAATGGTGATGCTGACATGTTTACTTTTTATACAACCATACCCAATGCCACCGGGCAATATGCTGACATCTTAATATTTATAAACAAACGAAATAATTGTTAAATGTTAGGATAAACTTTTATAGTTTTTTTACTGCGTATTTATAATATTAAAAACATGTAATATGCTTATCAAAACGTTTAAACCCGCTGCATTTATTTGCCCCTGTCCTAAGTCAGGAACCTGATGTTCAGTGCATGATTGTCGTTTGTTGGTGTGGTTTGTGTTTCATAAGTGTTTCTTGTTTCTTGTTTTTTATATTGATTATACCGTTGGTTTTCCCGTTTGAATGGTTTTACACTAGTCATTTTGGGGGCCCTTTATAGCTTGCTGTTTGGTCTGAGCCAAGGCTCCCTGTTGAAGACCGTACTTTGACCTATGATAGTTTACTTGTACAAATTATGACTTGGATGGAGAGTTGCCACACCTTCTTACATCTATGTAAACATTTTTTTTAAATGATAAGATTGAAATCCTTGATGAAAAATAAATGATAATTAAACATACATTATAGGCACTGGCTACGGTTACATGGAAATGTAACAATAATAAAAATATTATTGTTACATCGGAGACTAATTGACGGAATGCAAAGTTGGGCAAGGAACCGATTTATTACGAATGTAACAATAATTATTGAGGCTACGGTTACATTGTGTTATTGTTACATGAAAAACAGCAATATACGCTAAATTTATTAAATTTAAATCTTCTTTAGCTGTGTTGCTTAATTTAATGTACTAATTATATACTTGTAATATTGATAATTAATAAGTATTATTATTATACAAATGATGTTTAAGTAGTTTTACATATTAATCTTAAAGGTAATAAAAATACCTCAGATTAGCAGTGTCAAAATTAATGCGAAAAATATAGTTTGTTGTTGAGAACTGGGGCTGATAAAGTGATCACTTTTTGAAGTATTTAACTGCACACCTTCTCTTTTTACTGTCATTATATACTTTGAACAATGGATGAAGAGATTTATTTTACCAATTTAGTTTTGGATGAAAAACTTGGGATGCGTTTGAAACGAAAATGAAACAATATCAAGACACAAATTTCATACAGCTCTATAGCTATAGCTCTATACAAAAGCAACTCTAAAAAATTGATACATCAACTGAAGCAAAGTTTGTTAACTGCTAAGTTGGATACTGAAAACATGAAACTACACCACATGCTTTCAACCAAAAGATCGGATGAGAATATCAACATTGCGAGAGTAAAATAGTATTTCTCACCGAAAGCATGGCAAACATTAAAGACCGACCGTGCAAGGGCTGTATAGCCAGTCAAGGTCGTTAAAAACTTCCATTTGTAACATTAAAGATTTCCTTATCTTCTAAAAGAAATATCGCAGAATTGAATTGCACGGTATGCGATACAGACGTTCACAGCGGAGGGTAGGAGGGGTCCTGATCCCGAAATCCCGGGCTTAAAAACATGAAGTCCCGAGGTCCCGAATTAAAAAAAAAAATCCCGACATCCCGAAAGATCAATCTCGATATCCCGAGCTTAAAAAAACACCCGATCCCGCATCCCGAAAAAGGTCCTGCCCCCTTATTACTGGTGTGTGATGGCTGCTTGGAGTGGATTCGTCAAAATGATGTGTCGGACTTAAACATGCTCCAAAAACCACTTACTGGATATTTATAAACTGTCATTGTAAATAAAAAAAAATAAAGACATTGTATGTATTGTAAATATAAAATAAATGTCTTAAACTTTTATTATTTAGTACATATTACAAGTCCCCATCGTACATTGCTGTTTTTCATGTAACAATAACGCTATGTAACCGTAGCCTCAATAGTTATTGTTACATTCGTAATTAATCAGGTCCTCACCCAACCATGCATTCCGGCATTTAGTCTCCAATGTAACAATAATATTTTTATTATTGTTACATTTCCATGTAACCGTAGCCAGTGCCTACATTATATATTAAAAAAATATTACTAAAAAACCAAGTTATACTGTACTGTTTCTTTTTTGTAAGTTCACATATCCATGATATCCCTATAAATGCACAATCTAGAGTTGAATTATGCATTCATTTTCAGGGCCGTAACTAGGGTTCGAATTCAGGGGAGGCAGGGGTTTGGGGGCCACCGATTGATGCCGATTTTGTTCTCTCAGTCATTGGCTAAAAATGACCCGTTTCCCTTCGATTTCCTTACTTTAAGAAACATCAGTATTGCTTGACTGACCTGGAAGCTACTTTTATGCAAAAACGAGCTGAGATTGCCGTTCGGGGTGAACCAAGGCTCCGTCTTGAAGGCCGTACTTAGACCTATAATTGTTAACATTAAATACATTGTGACCGCGGATTTTTTTTTCAAATGATATGGCTAAAAATTACCCGTTTTCATTCGATTTCTTTACTTTAAGAAATATCAGTTTTGCTGGATCCTTGGAGCAATTTTCATGCAAACAATTATTATCTGTATTTAAAGATATTTTTTTAGAACCTGGTAAGTTAAAAAAAACATATAAAGCAAGATAATAGAACGCAAGATATTATTTTTTTATCGAGGATCTTGAATTTCAATATTGTCGAAAGCTGAACAGACATATATAACTACAACCAGGGACTTAAATTTCTATATTAGTCTAGTATATTCTTAGTATAGAAAGTCCCTGCTACAACGAATGAAAGTGTTTACCTACTAAGTGATTGACCATAATGTTCTCGTACGATCGGGAGACTTAAAAAAAACGATCCAACAGCTAATTCAGCCGGTAACGAATTTCCGATATCTTAAAAGATTCACAACACAAAAGGAACTTCCTCTGCTTAATTGAGCCCCCAAATAAATGTGAACAGTTTTTATTCAAAATTATCGAAATCAACGTTTCATATGTGTTCTCGTACGAATACTGACCCCCTCAATACTGAACAACAGACGGACGGCCACACGACAAAAAAACAAAAAACCAAATACTAAAACAGTTCACTTTCGATCAAAAATCCGAAAAATGACAGACATATCACGTATCATGATAACACTGTTGAAACTGTAAACTTGTGTTGTTTATAATATAAACTAAAGTTCTCCGTGTACATATTGTCAATATTTTATTTTATTAATTCCAAAAAAAATTTTGGTGTCGAAAATTCAGGGGAGGCAGCCTCCCCTACCTCATAGGTAGTTACGGCCCTGATTTTATATAAGAAGAAATGATAACAATATAAAAAAAAAAAAAAGTGAATATATATACATTGTTTTAACCAGAGACATATAATACATGTCTCTGTTTTAACTTTATATAATAAATATAAATGTATCCTCTTTTCGGTTCTTTTCGGTCCTTTTCTGTTCTTTTTGGCCTTTTTCGGGACTGAATATTTGGCGGGAATCTGCACGATCTGAAACTTCAACAGCATCAGAAAAAGATGAACGGAAAACGAAAGGGGAACGAAATGAAAATTTTATGAGACAATGAAATTGTATTACAGACTTGCAAACCTTATCGACTGGTTATGGGTTATACACAATATCTTAATTTGCACTTTACATTTCTCTTCTAGACATTGTTTAGGAGGGGGTGAGAAATTTCTCGGGGGGGGGGGGGGGGGGGACAAAATACCTGTGTTTTAACCTCAAAAACTACTTTGAGTACAGACTAACCTGTCCATTTAGAAAAGTGTTTAGGCCTGGCATCCACTAGATATATCATATGCAACTATTCCAGTCATATTCTGTATTTTATAGTCATAATAATGTTCTATAACTCTGCATGTTACTGGTTTAATGAATTATAGTTATCCTGTACCAATAATTACATTAGATGTATGTTTCATTATAATACTTTATTCTGATTGGCTAACTGCACATTACGTGTTATCAGTGGCGGATCCAGGGGGGGGGTTCCGGGGGTGCCCACCCCCCCTTTATTTTTGCCGATCAATGCATTTGTATCGGGACATATGTTTTGCACCCCCCCTTTGCCCTGGGTGCCCTGGGTTAGCACCCCCCCTTTCGAAAATTCCTGCATCCGCCCCTGGTTATTCTGTAAGCAGTTGCATTGCTCAATACAACTTTTCATTCATGATAACACGTGGTCCAACATTAAAGTGCACAGGTGAATTATAAAATAAAAAAATATATAAAATTCGTGTTTTCATGATCATAGCTAAAAAATGTAATTATAAGTATTGAATGCTTCTTTTTGTAACTTTATAGGGTTGTAAAAGCGTTGATCGTGCGCAAATTTTTAGAATGAAGCGCTTCCGCGCTTCATACAAAATGTACTTCGGTCAACGCTTTTACACCCCAATAAATTTACAAAAAGAAGCATTCAATTCTTAAATATAATTCATATCAACGTCAACTTGTACCATTAAAAAAAACTTGTACCAATGCGAATTCCTACCACTGCTAATTCGTACCAACTTATTTAAATGATGTTTAAGGATGAATATATTCTTCACTTTCACAGTTTCACTCAATACTTCTTAATAAAAGTCTGTAAAATGTATATAATGTGAAAGTACAATGACCAATTTGTAGCTAATTTCTACATTTGAAAATGCCTGTACCAAGTCAGAAATATGACAGTTGTTGTCCATTCGTTTTGATGTGTTTTGTCAATTGATAAACTTTTACTGACAACTATTGATTTAATTTTTAATCATTCCAAATCAGTAACATTGAATAGATTTAGGTACTTTTCTTTTGTTTTTAAAAGGAATTTTATTTAATGAGAGAATTTATTTATTGTGTTTTAAAGGTTTTAAATTGTTTATAATTATGACCTACAGTTAGTAAGTATGAAATTAAAGTAGTATTGTACACAATATTCAGCACTACTTAGCAGAATATTTACCGACCGTGTAACGGTTTATTTCTTCCTCTGTGATATTTTATCCTGAGGATAATTTGTCCCGGTAATTTTTTTCCAGGCATGGTATTTCACAGGTTGATTTTTTCCAGAGGAATGAAAATCTATCTGTGTTATGCGGATAGTATGTACCGGTATATATTTGCCGTACTATATATCACAGAACCGTGTGAAATAGAGTCCCATTAACTACTATGTAAGTTACTCACAATCAATATATACCTGACTATAATAATAAAATGTTTCACAAAGGTAGACTAAATTTGCATAATTTATCAAAGGGAGTTAATTATGAGCAATTTATATTTTAAAGACATTAATATAATATATTTCTGAATCTATTTTATAATGTCTAAGTTTTCAATCATGTATAAAATTCAAAGATATTTAATTTTTTTGTATAAAGCCTAAAAAAACATTCCTATTTTTGTCTAAGTTTTCATTAAAATCCAGTATAAAACATGTTTAAAGCCATAAAACAATTGTATTTTTTAATATATATTTAATGGTACGAGTTCCGATGGGTACAACTTCCAATGGGTCCGACTTCCGAGTGGTACGAGTTCACTTTTGTACCAGTTAACTTTTTTGGTACGAGTTTACATGGTACAAGTTTACAATGGTACGAGATAACATGCTTCCGGTTTAATTAGGATTATGTAAAATTTACTGGTTATTTTACTCAATGAATGATTTAAAGAAAATTTAAAAATATAGTTATTTCACCTCGGTTAATATCCAATCGAGGTCTTCTTTTATAAATATAAAATAATAATACGCAATGAATTTCATTGAGAATCCGGCAACACTAATCTGCATAGGTATTTTCAAAACTTACATCTACATACTAGGTATTCAGTGTTCTAGGATTCCCATTACCCGTTACCCGGGGTAAGTGGATTAGGACAACGGGTAAGTCATTTTTTAGCCTTTGTCACCCGGTGGTAAGTCAATTTTCAAGTTCGGGGAAGCCGAAAAACTCTTGAAATTTCCCGGTCCTATTCAATTTTCCCATATCTGCTTTTTATTTTTATTAAATCACGAGAAAAAACTTTGATAAACCAGATCGAAGATTTTGTCGATGTCCAGGGCTCGACATTAACGTTTGTCCGATTGTCCGGGACAAGTGGACACAGGTGTCGGGCAAGTAGATTCACCATACTACTTGTCCGATGGGACAAGTGAAAAATCAAGGTCAGATAAAAATAGATCAAATTCAAGACTTATACATTCCCAAAAATATGAATGATTGTTTTATTGATCATACTTAATGAAATAATTATTCATTGATTGAACCAGAGACATATAAAACTTGTATAATATGTCTCTGATTTAAAGTATTGAACATGCTGGCAGCCATTGACCAGGGGGATATAAGTAAGGGGAAAGAAACCAATGTTAATGTATCTTCTTAGTATAACATGTATAAGCTTCCTTGAATTAGGAGCACCTCCATATGGAGTTTTACCTAAACTTTAAAATATTAAATTAAAGTATGTTTCATTTGATTTTGCTTTTATGCATAACAATACATTAAAAGAGGTTTCATTTGATAAGATCTATGATATAAAAATTTAAGATGAAAAAAAAAAAAAAAAAAAAAAAATCTAAAAAGGCAGATTTTTTAGTGAAATGTGTATGTACTTCATGATCATATATCAATGTATATACAAATCAAAATAAATTGTTAAAGCTTGTTTTGTCATCATCAATAAATTAAAAAGGTTTACTCATATACATGTTCAAGGTGGCCAGGTGTATTTACATCCTTGGTTTAACCCATACCACTACTAAAGAATGAATAGGTCCATAGGGGAACGTAGTGGTTTAGGAAGAAATGATGATTTAATGATTGACAAATGATAATGACATTGAGTCAGAGAACACAGTCTTGCAAAAAAACTTTCATTCTGAAATAATGAAATGTATTTTGATGTGGTATTCATATAACATTACAAAATGCTCCTTTTATTAGGTACAATCAAAGCCCAAGTGTTATTATTGCATAAATCATCAATATGTTAGATTTTCAATTATGAATTCGGACAAGTAAGTTAAGAGTTCGGACAAGCTGATTTTCTTGCCACTTGTCCGAAGGGACAAGTTAGAAAAAATGTTAATGTAGAGGCCTGATGTCTATCGGCGCTTTTATTCAAGCACTCGTTTACTAGGTGTAATCAAGCGCAAAAGAGACCACATTCTTCTCCTATCATTCTAAAAGTCGGTGACGGTGTCGGTAAAATCGGAAAATCCGGATTGATAACTGGTGCTTAAATCGGGACATAAACGATTTTTTTTCTTGTCATCGGAGGAAAATAAACTTACAGTTGCATTTATTATAGCTCTTAATAAATGACATAGTAATAACTATAACATATTTGTCAAATTTAGTAAGAAATCGTTTTTTTTTAAATTTTGTACAAAATTCAATCGTATCCGAATCCAGCTTTGTTCAGTAAATTACAATATTCAAAGTTATTATGACGGAAAATTCAAACTGAATTTGTAGATCATGAGTTTGCATAAGTTTGGATTTACTTCAAAAAGGCTAAACGATATAAATCAAGCATCACCCCCACCAAAAAAGCCCAAACTTGACAAAAAGCAGAGAGACAAACTGTATGATGTTGAAAAAAGGACCAGGGGGTATGCTTTGCGCCGTCCGCATTGGTTGGCGGATTTAACTTTTAGATGTGGGTAAGTAATTTTTTTATTGATCTTACCCGTGGTAAGTCAAGGTGCCAAAAAAATCCTAGAACACTGGGTATTGTCAAAACTTGCATCGTGATTAGGTGCCATGTTTGTTTTCTTTGATCACGTTGATGTTATTACTTTATGTCGTAGTATCTAATTAATCTAGCTATGTCCAAAGCTTTCATTATCGTGACAATAACGTGTCATATTTAATTGCAATATAAACAATGAAATTAAATTGAATGTTTTGCATGGACAAAATAAGTGTGGAACATCACCTACGTTTGAAAATTATTGGTCACCTTTTTTTCCAACATTTTTATAAAAATAACAACAGCATGTATCAGCTTTATCAAGAGGAACCAATGTTTGATTCTATGCTGCTTTTAGGTAAGACAATGACTGAAAACGTGAGCACCCGTACGAAAAACATGACACGTACTCCAGCTGGACAGTAGCCGTACTGAGAACCGTACTTATAATAATCATTTGGACTTTTTTTTGAATGTCTTATAATGGATAACCGGCTGGACTTTCAGCGAAAGTAGCCGTAAACCGGCTCGAAATATTTAAATTAGCAGGAGTCCGGTTCAGAAAGTCCAGCTGGACTTTCATAAAAGTACGTCTGAAAAAATCCAGCCGGCATTTCTGGCAAAAATATGGCCTCTTTAAAGTTCAGCTGGACTTTACAAAGTCCAGCTGAACTTTAAGAAGTCCAGCTGAACTCATAAAAGTTCAGCTGGACTTCAAAAAGTTCTGTTTGACCTTTAAAGATGATCTCAGCAGGGGTTGATCCACAAAAAAAATAGGGGGGGGGGGTTCCACCCCCGCAGAACCCTCCCTCTTGATTACTACTGCTTAGTATTTCTTCAGATGGTGGATTCTTCTGATTTCATATGCATCCCTTGTTATAATCTGAAAATTAAAAAAAAACATGGCATTATGCATATACGTACTGCTTATTTCTTTTTCTTTTTTCTACTGTCTTGCTGGCAAAATCAAGAAACAGGGAATTGTGAAGCTAAATGCTTACTCCTAAAAGTGTGTGGTTATAATTATCATGATAATATATTACGACTAAATAAATTTAAAGTGCATAAAATAAAGTAAAGCTTTGAAAATCACTCAAACTGAAATATTTTGCATAATTAAGTATTTAATGTAGTTTTTTTGATTCTTTTTACTCTGACTTCAAAAATAAAAATTAAGCTATATATTTATAATGTTGTAATAATTTCATTAATATGTTGAAGAAAAAAGAGCATATCAGATTGTACTTACCAGAATATGCAATCCAAAATACATGCAAACAGCAATCTTCCTAAATTGAAATTGATGCCAGTCAATAGGATCTATCTTCTCTAATATAATGTGAAAAGAACAAACATTTGCTTTACATCCAATACAAATTTCTCATTTTGTTTAAGAAAGAAGACACATCTTCCTGTTTATTCCAAATTCAAATTTTGTTGTATTGCAATACATGAGGTTGTTTGAGGAGCTGTGAAAAAATTTCTTCTTATGACTTCTTGCATATGTCTTAATTTTGAATATGTGATATATATTTAAAAAAAAAGAAAATCAATTATTAATTTGTTCAATTATGAAATGTTTAATAAAAAGGATAGTTATTGCAGATATATATATTTAGAAATGTGTTATCCTTCAAATGGCCCCATGATCAACCTCTGTGTAGATGCTACTTCCTGTGACCTGTCCAGACTGAGGTTAATTGAAAACAGATGGCACTCTCTACAAAACTATAATACTGCTATTAACCACTGTTATGGCTCAAGTTTCTTCTTGATATTAATTTAAAGAATGATGATAATTATTTATTTTATGCATTCATCTAATTAAATATAAATATACTAGAAAATGTTTGAATTTAACCTATTAAGAGATGTAATTTTGCTAGTGGTTTTATTTCATGAAAAATGCTTATATTCTTACGTCATCGTTCTATGACGTCGGGTTCCTCATTCATTAAAAAACATATGACGTGGGGGTACAATGGGAACAGCCCATGAAATATATTCATATTTTACCACGGGTGTGTACTCAAAGCGTTTGAAGAACGTCATGTTAGAATCAAAATTATATCACCTATATTAAATTTCAATTTTCCATTTACAGTCTATTTTAAATATTTTATAATGGAATTGAAAATTTTAGGGGAAAAGATCACATCTGATAGTTTGATTTAAAAAAAATATGATATCATTATTATAACTTGCAAATTTTCATTTATAACTCTTTTCCATTTTGAAAGAAATTGTTCCTTTCAAAGAACAGAATCCTAGTGACAAACTTTTTATTTCTGTAAGGGCAGATTTGGCTGATGAAAATTTTCTAAGTCTTAATTCCTGCTCATAAATGACTGTAAAATTTTCTAAGACAAAAATCCTGCTGATCATTCTACAGAAAGAATAATTTCCCTCAAAAGTCCAGCCGTGTTTATTTTCTTGTCAGAATTACAAAAAGTGCGGTTGGACTTTTAAGAAAATACCGGCTGGCAAATAACCGAAGTATAAGAAAAAGTACGTGTACGGCTCAAGTCAGACTGGACTTTTCAAAGTCAGACTGGAATACGTCTCAAGTCCAGCTGAAGTCCAGTTGAACTCTGTTGAAATTTTCGTACGGGCATTCAACAGTTATGTGATTTTCCTTGTAAAAATATTACAAAATATATTTTTACCATGTCGCCCCACGCTGTTTGAATGTGGTTGCCATCTTGAAAAATAATACCAGATTTTCTGAAAATAGCTAATTTTCAAATCAATTTGGAAGGGACATAATAAAAAATTAAACTATTACGTATACTATATTTCAAATAATAATGAATATAACAATAATAAGCACATATTTCCACAATTTTTCCATCGGTTTTGTTTAAATCACAGTTTTAGGTTAAACACAACAGAAAATCCAATGTTTATCGGAGTTCCATGATTTATCTATGTGAGCTTATCGTCAGGCAACAAGACAAATTTTCAAAAGCATTTTTCCAGGTCTATTCAATTTCATATAATAGATGAAAAATAAATGTTTATCATTGTTTTTACCTGTATAAGAATGTTTTTTTGTGGATCGAATCAGTCAATCAAATGATTTACCTTTGTTTCACTTTCAATGTTGACATTCTTTTCCTTTTAATAACTTTACACATACAATTCAGGTGTTATCCATCTCAAAGTAAGGGGTTAAATTGAAGTTCAGAGCTCCAGATAAGAATTCACAAATTGGGTTTTTTACCCACCATTTTCTTATATAATTGGGTGATAAAGTTTTTTAATTGCATTATCAATTCCAGTTCACCCCTCATGTTAATATCAAATTGGGTTTTTCACCACCAAGCTCCTGAATGTATTGGGTTTTTCATCAACACAATATTGAATATTTAGGCAATATCAACCCCAGATTTTTTTCCATCTTAAATATGTTTCTTTCTTTGTTTAGCTGTTTTATTTGGTTTAGTGTTAGGGTTAGGGTTATTTGCTAGCTGTTTTATTTGGTTTATTCACTGAGGAGCAATTGTAGGTTTAATTTGTGTCCCGTTCCAAACCTTCTGCCAGTTTTGTATTTTCTCACAAAAACGGATATGTGTATTCACAGGCACTTGTCTTACACCTTTATATAATAAATTCTGAGACCAGTGCCTGTGTGTGTATTCATTAATTAACCGTAAAATGAAGAAACAAAATACTACATAAACTCTAATTATACTTGAATGATTTTGGTTTATTCTATTTATATAAATCTGGGTTTAGTTGTCTTTTATTAGAACTTTTGGTTTCTCATGCTTTATCATGTCATAATTGATTTGGCCTTTCACTTTTTCCAACTGATTTGACGAAACCCCGTGTTTATTAGCAATGTTCTCGTTAGAAGTTACGCACACACGCCCATGCTTTCGATGGACGCTTCCTAAAACACTGGCTGAGTCTTGTTATCATAACTTTCCCTCAGCTTTTCAAAAGAAGCAGAAAACATGATTCTATTTAATATTTTTACCGGACATTCAGTTTCGTTTTAATTCAATGTATGTTATGATAAATCTCGAGCAATGCAAAAAAAATATGACTAAATGACACACGCTAATTGGATAAACGCAGAGAAGACCGAAATGTTTTCAAAAACACGTGTACCTATTGAGCAACGGAAAACTCCCAACAGGGACCCATTTCAGCTACTTGATGCAGGGATCTATTTTTAGAACAATAGGAAATTTCCAATTATAAATATTATAAACATAGATTTACGCGACAACTGTAAACAGATAAGGGTAAATAACGCAAACAGTATCCAATTAAAGGGTTGAGAACTCATGGTTTGGGCATATAATTGGGTTTTCCTTTGAAATAATTGGGTTATTGAACCCTGCAATGGGCAATAGCATTGGGTTTTTTATTATTTTTATTGCGTGATCACGCAAATACGCAGCTTATCTGGAGCTCTGAGTTCACATGAATACAGATTCAATGAGGTCTAATTATTCACTTGCAAGTAAATAATTCATAATCAATGGTTTTTTTTAGCTTATTTTGACAAAATTGAACCATACTGACTGCTGAAAGCGAATTATAATTTAATTATTTGCCTTTCAATAATGATTGAGCCAAAAAAATAATAAATTAGATTTTTTATATATCTTGTAGCTAGTGCCCCTTTAATGTTATTTGTCAAGGATTTTTACCGTTATTCATCATAAACCCCCATTACCACTCTCAATCAAGGACAATCAATACAATGCAGTTGCTACCTGAAAAGGGCATCTCAACTTGGTTTATTTTTACACCTTCTGCAGGAATTAAAAAAATGCCCATCAAATTCCAAAATAGGTTTTATCTTTCTGAAAAAACAAAATGCTTTTAACCGGCCAATACTGTTTGGTATCATTTTATGATCTATGTAAGATGTACCTTTAGTTTTATGACAGGTTCATATAAAACTCATGGTGTAGCTGTTATTGGTATACAGGCTAGGGTAAATGTATGTATTATTGTAATTGCCTTTAATATTTCAGACACTCTACTACCACAAGAAACTGGGTATTCTGCATAAGGTTTTAATACAGGACAACTTTACAGCCATGACCGGTACTCCAGGGTAAGCTTTATTGTAGAATTGAAAGTAAGGAGATGTGGTATGATTTCCAATGAGACAACTACATGTATCAACCAAAGCTCAAATGAAGTGGATTCAAGCAATTATAGGCAACAGTACTCTTTTCAACAATGAAAAAAAAACTTACTGTATAGTCAGCTATATAAAACTAAAGGTCAAATGTATAACAACAGATATGGCAGATATAAAACAACAACCAATGGACTCCAGGCTCCTGACTTGGGACATAATGTGGCAGGGTTAAACTAGTTTGCTGGCGACACACTGCCCCCCTAACCAGGGAAAATGGTGTAACTATATAACATCAGAACAAACCCTGAAAATGGCTTTCACTCATCAGATTGATACAAAGCAGAAAACATTCTAATGAAAACACAGACTGGACATAGCAGCATATCTATATATCTTACATAAAAGAAGACACTAAGTAAAGATCTTAGAGTACTGCTGACAACTAATAAAAAAAATCATGATCTAAGACTTAAATGTCAATCAGTACACATCCAACATCCCATGGATTTAGTTAAAGACGTCATTAACATTGGAAGAAAAACATAATCTCATGCATTCCAAAATATAGGTATCGACAGATTGTAGTACAAATTTACCATGTATGTGCATATGTCATGTATGTGTATAACAATAACATTTAGTATATAGTTTTGATTTACTGATACAATTAATATTTATATCAATAAAAACAATATTCAAAGTTCAAATTACAGTGTTGAATTGGCATGATTAGTACCTTCGAATTCTAATACAATGTATAATAAAAAAAACTAGGATTGAAACTTTACCCAGATCATACATAATTTTTAGCTCACCTGGCCCGAACCAAACTTGGCCACAATCATCATTGGGGTATCTAGTTTAAAAAATGTGTGGCGTGACCCGGCCAACCAACCAAGATGGCCGCCATGGCTAAAAATAGAACATAGGGGTAAAATGCAGTTTTTGGCTTATAACTCAAAAACCAAAGCATTTAGAGCAAATCTGACATGGGGTAAAATTGTTTATAAGGTCAAGATCTATCTGCCCTGAAATTTTCAGATGAATCGGACAACCTGTTGTTGGGTTGCTGCCCCTGAATTGATAATTTTAAGGAAATTTTGCTGTTTTTGGTTATTATCTTGAATATTATTATAGATAGAGATAAACTGTAATCAGCAATAATGTTCAGCAAAGTAAGATTTACAAATAAGTCAACGTGACCGAAATGGTCAGTTGACCCCTTTAGGAGTTATTGCCCTTTTTAGTCCATTTTTTACCATTTTTAGTAAATCTTAGTTATCCTTTACAAAAATCTTCTCCTCTGAAACTACTGGAACAAATTAATCCAAACTTGGCCACAATCATCATTGGGGTATCTAGTTTAAAAAATATGTGGCGTGACCCAACCAACCAACCAAGATGGCCGCCATGCCAAAAAATAGAACATAGGGGGTAAAATGCAGTTTTTGGCTTATAACTCAAAAACCAAAGCATTTAGAGCAAATCTGACATGGATAAAATTTTTCATCAGGTCAAGATCTATCTGCCCTGAAATTTTCAGATGAATCGAACAACCCGTTGTTGGGTTGCTGCCCCTGAATTGATAATTTTAGGGAAATTTTGCTGTTTTTGGTTATTATCTTGAATATTATTATAGATAGAGATAAACTGTAAACAGCAATAATGTTCAGCAAAGTAAGATCTACAAATAAGTGAACATGACCAAAATGGTCAGTTGACCACTTTAGGAGTTATTGTCCTTTATAGTCAATTTTTAACCATTTTTCGTAAATCTTAGTAATCTTTTAGAAAAATCTTCTCCTCTGAAACTACTGGGCCAAATTTAACCACACTTAGCCATAATCATCATTGGGGTATCTAGTTAAAAAAATGTGTCGGGTAACTCGGCCAACAAACCAAGATGGCGGCCATAGCTAAAAATAGAACATGGGGGTAAAATGCAGTTTTTGGCTTATAACTCAAAAACCAAAGCATTAAGAGCAAATCTGACAGGAAGTAAAATTGTTGATCAGGTCACGATCTATCTGCCCTGAAATTTTCAGATGAATCGGATAATCGGTTGTTAGGTTGCTGCCCCTGAATTGGTAATTTTGAGGAAATTTTGCTGTTTTTTTTGTTATCTTGAATATTATTATAGATAGAGATAAACTGTAAACAGCAATAATGAACAGCAAAGTAAGAACTAAAAATAAGTCACTATGACCAAAATAGTCGATTGACCCCCTAAGGAGTTATGGCCCTTCATAGTAAATTTTTAACAATTTTCTTAAAATTTGAAGATTTTCAATAACATTTTCCACAGAAAGTACTCTTATAGATAGAGATAATTGTAAGCAGCAAGAATGTTTAGTAAAGTAAGATCTACAAACACATCACCATCACCAAAACACAATTTTTTCATGAATCCATCTGTGTCCATTGTTTAATATTCACAAAGACCAAGGTGAGCGACACAGGCTCTTTAGAGCCTCTAGTTATTGTTGTTATTATCATTATCACTTTTTCAACATTTCCATATTTGATATGAGGAATATGAGATATATCTCTTACAAAAATGTTAGACAATGTTGCCCCACCTTTTTTTTAAATAAAAGTAAAGTTTGTCAGTTAACATTAGAACAAATTGCTACACATCATGCACATAAAGCATTAAATTGAAATATTTATGCATGTTGATTAAAATGTTTGATAAATACAGATGTAAGCCTGTTATATATGGCTTTCAATATTTTTTTTATTACTAGATTTGATCCACATCAGAATATGAGAAAGGTACAACCAGTTAATCAGTTTTCAGATATGGGTAGGTCTTTATGATATATTCCATACTTATTTATTGAAAAATACTGTTAACTTTATTAAAATAGATGAGAATGGAATATTGCTTTAATTGTTGAATTTACAGCTTTTCTATAAAAGTATGCAAAACAAACTTTTGATCGACTTGTTGCTTTGTTTGGATGTTTGCAAACAATAGGTAGGCAGAGTTTCAGTCTGTTTACTATATACTGGGATTTGATTAGACAATTATTTTCTTAATGCCTGTTCTGCAACTTCAAGGCTTACAGGAGTTTGAAAACGTACAATTACTATACATGAACCTCTAGATTGCTTAAAATCTGTGAATGATTATTGTGATTCAATACATTTCATGCTATTATATCATTTTAGAATACCCTGAAATGACTGTTTTGAGTAAAGGAGAACTGATTTTCTTGACAAGCAAGCCTGTTCAAGATGTTTTAGGAAGACCTGTTGAAAATTTATTGACCAGCAGTATCCACGTTGATAAGGTATGTATCATGATGTCTTTGGTTACAACTTTCTTTTTATGCCCCATTTATGCATTGATCCAGGGCATTATGTTTTCTGGTCTCTGCATCTGTTTGTTTTTCCATTCTTTCGTCAGTTGTTTTTCCGTTTGTCCATTCATTTGATCGTCTGTCCATCTATCCTTCTGCAGGTAAAGTTTTTGGTCAAGGAAGTTTTTGATGAAGTTGAAGTCCAATAAACTAGAAACTTAGCACACATTTTCCCTATGATATGATCTTTCTTATTTCAATGCCACATTAGATTTTTGACCCCAGTGTCACAGTCCACTGAACATAGAAATATAGTGCGAGTGGGGCATGGTACTATGGACATATTCTTTTTAGCTCACCTGGCCCGAAGGGCCAAGTGAGCTTTTCCCATCACTTTGCGTCCAGCGTCCGTCGTCGTCCGTCGTCCGTCGTCGTTAACTTTTACAAAAATCTTCTCCTCTGAAACTACTGGGCCAAATTGAACCAAACTTGGCCACAATCATCATTGGGGTATCTAGTTCAAAAAATGTGTGGCGTGACCCGGTCAACCAACCAAGATGGCCGCCACGGCTAAAAATAGAACATAGGGGTAAAATGCAGTTTTTGGCTTATAACTCAAAAACCAAAGCATTTAGAGGAAATCTGACATGGGGTAAATATGTTTATCAGGTCAAGATCTATCTGCCCTGAAATTTTCAGATGAATCGGTCAACCCGTTGTTGGGTTGCTGCCCCTGAATTGGTCATTTTGAGGAAATTTTGCTGTTTTTGGTTATTATCTTGAATATTATTATAGATAGAGATAAACTGTAAACAGCAATAATGTTCGGCAAAGTTAGATTTACAAATAAGTCAACATGACCGAAATGGTCAGTTGACCCCTTTAGGAGTTATTGCCCTTTATAGTCAATTTTTAACCATTTTTCATAAATCTAAGTAATCTTTTACAAAAATCTTCTCCTCTGAAACTACTGGGCCAAATTGAACCAAACTTGGCCACAATCATCATTGGGGTATCTAGTTCAAAAAATGTGTGGCGTGACCCGGTCAACCAACCAAGATGGCCGCCACGGCTAAAAATAGAACATAGGGGTAAAATGCAGTTTTTGGCTTATAACTCAAAAACCAAAGCATTTAGAGGAAATCTGACATGGGGTAAATATGTTTATCAGGTCAAGATCTATCTGCCCTGAAATTTTCAGATGAATCGGTCAACCCGTTGTTGGGTTGCTGCCCCTGAATTGGTCATTTTGAGGAAATTTTGCTGTTTTTGGTTATTATCTTGAATATTATTATAGATAGAGATAAACTGTAAACAGCAATAATGTTCGGCAAAGTTAGATTTACAAATAAGTCAACATGACCGAAATGGTCAGTTGACCCCTTTAGGAGTTATTGCCCTTTATAGTCAATTTTTAACCATTTTTAGCTCACCTGGCCCGAAGGGCCAAGTGAGCTTTTCCCATCACTTTGCGTCCGGCGTCCGTCGTCCTGCGTCCGTCGTCGTCCTGCGTCCGTCGTCGTCCGTCGTCGTTAACTTTTACAAAAATCTTCTCCTCTGAAACTACTAAGCCAAATTTAATCAAACTTGGCCACAATCATCATTGGGGTATCTAGTTTAAAAAATGTGTCCGGTGACCCCGCCAACCAACCAAGATGGCCGCCATGGCTAAAAATAGAACATAGGGGTAAAATGCAGTTTTTGGCTTATAACTCAAAAACCAAAGCATTTAGAGCAAATCTGACATGGGGTAAAATTGTTTATCAGGTCAAGATCTATCTGCCCAGAAATTTTCAGATGAATCGGACAACCCGTTGATGGGTTGCTGCCCCTGAATTGGTAATTTTATGGAAATTTTGCTGTTTTTGGTTATTATCTTGAATATTATTATAGATAAAGATAAACTGTAAACAGCAATAATGTTCAGCAAAGTACGATTTATAAATAAGTCAACATGACCAAAATGGTCAGTTGACCCCTTAAGGAGTTATTGCCCTTTATAGTCAATTTTTAACCATTTTTCGTAAATCTTAGTAATCTTTTACAAAAATCTTCTCCTCTGAAACTACTGGGCTAAATTAATCCAAACTTGGCCACAATCATCTTTGGGGTATGTAGTTTAAAAAATGTGTCCGGTGACCCGGCCATCCAACCAAGATGGCTGCCACGGCTAAATATAGGACATAGGGGTAAAATGCAGTTTTTGGCTTATAACTCAAAAATCAAAGCATTTAGAGCAAATCTGACATGGGGGTAAAATTGTTTATCAGGTCAAGATCTATCTGCCCAGAAATTTTCAGATGAATCGGACAACCCGTTGATGGGTTGCTGCCCCTGAATTGGTAATTTTATGGAAATTTTGCTGTTTTTGGTTATTATCTTGAATATTATTATAGATAGAGATAAACTGTAAACAGCAATAATGTTCAGCAAAGTAAGATTTACAAATAAGTCAACATGACCGAAATGGTCAGTTGACCCCTTAAGGAGTTATTGCCCTTTATAGTCAATTTTTAACCATTTTTCGTAAATCTTAGTGATCTTTTACAAAAATCTTCTCCTCTGAAACTACTGGGCTAAATTAATCCAAACTTGGCCACAATCATCTTTGGGGTATGTAGTTTAAAAAATGTGTCCGGTGACCCGGCCATCCAACCAAGATGGCTGCCACGGCTAAATATAGGACATAGGGGTAAAATGCAGTTTTTGGCTTATAACTCAAAAATCAAAGCATTTAGAGCAAATCTGACGGAGTGAAATTGTTTATCATGTCAAGATCTATCTGCCCTAAAATTTTCAGATGGATCTGACAACCGGTTGTTGGGTTGCTGCCCCATAATTGGTAATTTTAAGAAAATTTTGACGTTTTTTGTTATTATCTTGAATATTATTATAGATAGAGATAAACTGTAAACAGCAATAATGTACAGCAAAGTAAGACCTAAAGATAAGTCAAACATGACAAAAATGGTCAGTTGACCCCCTAAGGAGTTATTGTCCTTTATAGTCAATTTTTAACAATTTTCATAAAATTTGTAAATTTTTACTAACATTTTCCACTGAAACTACTGGGCCAAGATCATTATAGATAGAGATAATTGTAAGGAGCAAGAATGTTCAGTAAAGTAAGATGTACAAACACATCACCATCACCTAAACACAATTTTGTCATGAATCCATCTGCTTCCTTTGTTTAATATTCACATATACCAAGGTGAGCGACACAGGCTCTTTAGAGCCTCTAGTTTGATCTTACATTGACACACATTGACAAAGACATCCCTTAAATTGTATTCTGATATCATTGATAATTACATCAAACCACTACATGTATTTATACCATTCAAACTTGCACAGTATACAGATTCAGTCCTCAGCCAGATTTAAAAGTATCTAGAAGATAACATATGGGTGTGAAAAATAGACTATACAAGATGGAAAGCTCTTAGATTGCTCCCAGTCTGGAAAACTTGTGAATAAATTTAACATCAATTACAATAACAGATTTATAGTCACTCTCTTTTTGAAAATATGATTGTTTTATTTAGTTGTGTTAAGATAATTTGTGAAATTTGATTTGCAACATTATAATTTTTATTTATTTATTTTCTTCTCCCATAACTATGTTTTCACTAGTACCAGAGAAAGAAGCCAGACGTTGATATAGATAAAAAGAAAGAGGAAATAGAGAATAATATCATTTGTATTAAGAATGAACCAGTTGAAGGTATTCATATAATTATAACATAACTCTTACTTGATTAATGTTATGGCAACTTCAATAACCAGTGTAAGATATTGAAATTATTAAAGGTTCACAGCACAGAAACATGTTTATTCAAGATCTACTTTCAAATTCTAGTGGTATTTTTGTTGTTTTCTTTATTTGAAATTTCACAGAGATTGTGTACAATTACTTTTTTAATTTATATGAAATATGAATTTATAGGGTCTCCAATGGTAACAGGATGCTTTTTGGAGATAGTTAACATACTAGAAATACTTCCAGATAAGGCATTAACAGAAATTGCTGAATTTTATCTACTAAAATTGAAACTGAGGTAAATATATGATATATAATGCAATGCCTTAAATCTTTGAAATGCATTTTGTATATAAACCATGAGGAAACATCATTCAATAATTTAAAAACAATACTTATTTTTTTCATTGGCCATTTTTGGAAAATAGAAATTCAACTCCAAAATAGATTTTTACATGCAACGCCCGTACGAAAATTTCAACAGGAGTTCAACTGGACTTCAGCTGGACTTGAGACGTATTCCAGTCTGACTTTGAAAAGTCCAGTCTGACATGAGCCGTACACGTACTTTTTCTTATACTTCGGTTATTTGCCAGCCGGTATTTTCTTAAAAGTCCAACCGCACTTTTTGTAATTCTGACAAGAAAATAAACACGGCTGGACTTTTGAGGAAAATTCTTCTTTCTGTAGAATGATCAGCAGGATTTTTGTCTTAGAAAATTTTACAGTCATTTATTAGCAGGAATTAAGACTTAAAAAATTTTCATCAGCCAAATCTGCCCTTACAGAAATTAAAAGTTTGTCACTAGCATTCTGTTCTTTGAAAGGAACAATTTCTTTCAAAATGGAAAAGAGTTATAAATGAAAATTTGCAAGTTATAATAACATGAATAATGATATCATATTTTTAAACAATATACTTGAAGATCAAACTATAAGATGTGTTCTTTCCCCTAAAATTTTCAATTCCATTATAAAATATTTAAAATAGACTGTAAATGGAAAGTTGAAATTTAATATAGGTGATATAATTTTGATTGAATTATATACCAGTTAATATGTTTTCAACAATTATTTAACATTTTTACTTTTTCATGAAATAAAACCCCTAGCAAAATTACATCTATTAATAGGTTAAATTTATACATTTTCTAGTATATTTATATTTAATAAGATGAATGCATTAAATAAATAATTATCATCATTCTTTAATATCAATTAGAAACTTGAGCCAATAACAGTGATTTAATAGCAGTAGTCTTGTAGAGAGTGCCATCTGTTTTCAATTAACCTCAGTCTGGAAAGGTCACAGGAAGTAGCATCTACACAGAGGTTGATCATGAGGCCATTTGAAGGATAACACATTTCTAAATACATATATCTGCAATAACTATCACTTTTATTAAACATTTCATAATTGAACAAATTAATAAATGATTTTCTTTTTTTTAATATATCACATATTCAAAATTAAGACATATGCAAGAAGTCACAAGAAGAAAAATTTTCACAGTCCTCAAACAACCTCATGTATTGCAATACAACAAAATTTGAATTTGGAAATAAACAGGAAGATGTGTCTTCTTTCTTGAACAAAATGAGAATTTAACTTTGGATGTAAAGCAAATGTTTGGAAGTAGTTCTTTTCACATTAAATAGAGAAGATTGATCCTTATGACTGGTATATCAATGGCAATTTAGGAAGATTGCTGTTTGCTTGTAGTTTGGATTGCATATTCTGGTAAGTACAATCTGATATGCTCTTTTTTCTTCAACATATTGATGAAATGATTACAACATTATAAATAGCTTAATTTTTATTTTTGAAGAGTAAAAAGAATTAAAAAAATACTACATTAAATACTTAATTATGCAAAATATTTCAGTTTAAGTGATTTTCAAAGCTTTACTTTATTTTATGCACTTTAAATTTATTTAGTCTTAGTATATAATTATGATAATTATAACCACACATTTTTAGGAGTAAGCATAATAGCTTCACAATTCCTTGTTTCTTGATTTTGCCAGTAAGACGGTAGAAAAAAGAAAAAGAAATAAGCAGTATATGCATAATGCCATCTGTTTTTTTTTATTTTCAGATTATAACAAGGGATGCATATCAAATCAGAAGAATCCACCATCTGAAGAAAAACTAAGCAGTAGTAATCAAGAGGGAGGGTTCTGCGGGGATGGACCCCCTCCCCCCCACACCTCATTTTTTGTGGATCAGTCCCTGCTGAGATCCTCATTAAAGGTCAAACAGAACTTTTTTAAGTCCAGCTGAACTTTTATGAGTTCAGCTGGACTTTGTAAAGTCCAGCTGAACTTTATAGAGGCCATATTTTTGCCAGAAATGCCGGCTGGATTTTTTCAGACGTACTTTTATGAAAGTCCAGCTGGACTTTCTGAACCGGACTCCTGCTAATTTAAATATTTCGAGCCGGTTTACGGCTAATTTCGCTGAAAGTCCAGCCGGGTTATCCATTATAAGACATTCAAAGAAAAGTCCAAATGATTATTATAAGTACGGTTCTCAGTACGGCTACTGTCCAGCTGGAGTACGTGTCATGTTTTTCGTACGGGCAGTGAGTGAGAGAGACTTCATTACAGTTACATGTATTTAAGTTAAATTTTGGATATAGATTATTATTTTTAGTTCATGTCATGCTGGAGTTTTGTTGTTTACAGAAATTCCTTGACAATTCAATAAAACCTTCTGCTGAGCCAATAAAGCAGATTATAACTTAACAGGTGGACTTGAATAAGTCCATGTTTGTTATTTATTTTCAATTAGTACAATGTATCTATGTATGTAAACTTGTATTAAGAAAACTATTGCTAGTGTTGTATGCAGTAAATCTATTGATTTTTGATTTTAAATAGTGTCCAATATCCAAGCTTAAGGGCATCCAATACAGTTTCAAGGGAGTTCAAATTCCCTTAAAACATCACTTTCTGTGGGACGTTATGCATGTTATTTTCCGTAATAACAACATTTGCTCCAATTTGTGTTTCTCGTGCATGCTAACTTCTACACCATTAAGATTTGTGCATTTGATTCTAACAGGATGAAAGTCTAATAAAATTATAAGAAATTCAACACATTACTGTTTCTGTTGTTCCTCATTTTGAAGTTTCTGTGAGATCTTCAACGAAATACCGTATAGTGAACGATCTCAAGACGGCTGACCCTTTTAGTGTTTTATTAATTATATAATGCATGCCATTTCATTGTTATTTATCATGTCATTTTTATTATCATTCATCGTCCATGATCAAATTTTGATTTGGATTCGATTATCTGACATTGTATTACGGAGGTGGGGCCTTTATCAGGACTCCAGGTTCGAATGTTTTTTAGCTTGGGATTTTAGGATTGATCCATTCATCCAGGAATTATTTTTTTTTGAATTTCGGGAGGTCAGGATTAAAATTTCTTTAAATTCTGGACCTTGGGTTTACATGTTTTTTAGCACGAGATTTCGGGATCAGGACGCTATAAGAGAAGTATGAAATATTTGGATTTTAAGAGAAAGTATATTATAGTTAAAGGTTAAAAATGCTATAAGAAGTGACTTGCTTTAAAATCGTTATTTGGGAAGATATAATGTTAAAAGATGGGAGAAGAATAAAAAGGAACAAAAACAAACTGTGATCCAGTGGAAGTAAGTGAATTTTAAAACTGGTTAAAACAGTAGGAGCCTCCAATTTTTTTTTTCAACTATAATCATTGACCCGAATAAAAGTATTATTTTATGAAATGTAAATTTCTTAAAAGAGATAAAAACGGGAATAAAAGGATTTTAAGGGATAGTCACCATATGTTAAAACAAAGCAAAAACATCTAGAGGTCAACATAATTATGGTAAATAAACAGCTGCGCAATGAGCACATGATACGCCCGTCGTGTTTTCAAAGAAAAAAGTGCAATGACTTCTCAATGTAATATCAGAAATTTATTTTAAAAAAACCAAAAGGGAGCTTAAGTCTGCATGACTCAATAGATTTAAACAATTCACCAAAGTTTCATGAGAACTGATGAAAGCATTTTTGAGTTATTGTCCAAAACGTTAACGATGGATGGTTGGATGGATTTACGGACACCGTAATTTCATCATACGTCCCGTAAACGGGCGTATAAAGCAGATATCAAAGCAATACACAGGTGTGTACAGTCTATGTACCTGCATGTCATGTTCTAATTTGCCGCGAGTCTTTAAATTTTAAAAGCCATAAAAATCATCAACAGTCCGTAATATCTTTACTTGAGATGTTTCCCACTTGGACAACAAAAAGAGAGAGTTCTTTATGATTCACATGATTTTATTTCCGAAAACAATCTTACCAATTTATAGGTTGGTCTTTATAAGCAATATTTATATATCTGAAAAATTTCATCGATAATTTGCAGAAGACGTTGAAATTGTCTGCCAGCGACATCCTGATTTTTCGCACTAATGTTGAGGTACCAAGGGGGGACGCAATTTTTAGGATAAATCATGTTTATTTTCAAATCCATTGCGGTGACATATATTTTTCATTTGAGAATTGGAGAAAGCATGACAAAATGCAGTTAATCTAGAAAAATGAGAAAAATAACATTTTCAGAACCACTTATTTCCATATTTTTAAGGTGAAAAATATGCCACTTTGATCATCTTGGCCACAATGTCAAGCACGGCTTGAATAGTTATAAAGTCATTCTTGAAGGGATTTATTTTTTTCCTTATTGTCACTTATCACACCTTCTGATTAAACCTAATCTTATTAATTTACGATAAAAAATATCTACTCCAAATTTTTTATAACATTGCCTAACATTTTTACCAAAATGCACAAATCCCTAATTTTCAGCCTCAATTTTCTCCAAAACAAGCACGGTGACCTATGTTTTATTTTGTTTTTTATTTTATAACTCGCCAAGGCCTACAACATATATCAAAATTAAAAAAATTACATTATATCGAGAAACTATCGGATGCCCATAAGCAGCTATAGGGAAAGGCTATAGATTTCTACAAAATTCTATATGCTCAGAGTTGACTGACACAACAAAGTTGTATGTAGTGCTAAGTGATATCCAAGGTCATCTTTCACATTTAAAAGAGTTAAACGTCGTTATGATTGAAGTAATTACTGTTTGAAGATTTATAAAACAGGCTTTGAGAAAATAATGGTCTGGATCTGAGAGTTAATATGGGATTATTTGTGTTATGGTGTACTGTAATAATTATAAGATTGAGTTTATGATTAAGGAATGTAGATATGAACTTAATTGTTTTCATTAATTATCTTTCAGACTGCAGGAAAACAGACAGTCAACTGCCATCATGTTAGATGCGTTTGGATCAATGGAAACAAATATAAGTAGAGAGATCATTGCCAAAATGATTTTCCTCCAACCCAATCCAGATCCTGACCTAATTGTCCAGTACATGATACATATTGTCAGTTCTCATCAGCCACCACACCCAGTAAGTTGAAATGATATGAAATTATTTATTTAAATTTCAATTGCTAACTCCAACCAAAATGTGTGAGAGCCAAGTTATATTAATAGTAAGTAAGTGTGAATCTACTTGAACTTATATTCATAAAAGATTGAGACTTTGTTTTGTGATAAAAATCTGTGACCTTTGTATTTATCTTATTTTCATTAACTTTCCTGTCAATTTTGTCACTATTTCCATTGAACTTTGCTTCCAAATGACAACAGTTAATAATTATATAAAATTGAGAATGGAAATGGGGAATGTGTCAAAGAGACAACAACCCGACCATACAGCAGACAACAGCCAAAGGCCACCAATGAGTCTTCAATACAACGAGAAACTCCAACATCTGGACTAGACCTTCAGCTGGCCCTACACAAATATGTATTCTAGTTCAATGATAATGTACGTCACACTAAACTCTGATTTATACACAAGAAACTAAAATTAAAAATATGTTTACATAGGAAAAATAAGTTGATATCATGCAGCTGGTTTTTCACTGTTTACTCTTTGGTCTGTTACTATACTTGCTATGTATCAAAATAATATTTGTTTAAATTTATTTCATACTCAAATTCAGGTTATTCTTCAAAGTATGGAAGATATTTGTTTTCACCCAGAAAAGTATCCAGCATCATTCTATGTCGGAAACTTATATAATAGAGTTATGTTAACCTTGGGAGCTGCTGCAAAGAAATTATATGATAGTGGTGAAATAGAGAGAGCAAAGAACATAACTTCCAGAGTACATGATTTATTAGGGATGCATGGTGAGAAATTTATGTATTAATTGACAAATGTATATATACAGCCTATTTTTTATGCCCCTGCCATAAAATATTGAGGGAAGGGAGGGATTTTTATATACCCCTGTCCATTCCTTCTTCCATTTTCCCTCACGTCCATGGTAGTGATTTGGCCTTGAACCTTCAGTTATGGTTCATTGACTTATATTTGACATGGTTAAAATGTTTTAGCTTATAACATTTTGATTTATAACAATTGCACTTGAAATTTTATGCAGGAGATATACTTTCTGTGTCAATTCGTGTTAAATATGGACAATGCAAATGGAATTTGAATAGAAAACATGTTTCAATATTTAACATAGAGTGGGGTGCGCATATTTGCCGTTTTATAATTTTGAAGTGTAAATACTTCATAAGATGGCTGAAATGGAAGAAATATGCCGGTAATTTAGATTTTTACAACAAATATGATTATTTTTTAAACTACGACAAAATTGCGGCACTTACCGCAAAGGACTGAAAAAACAGACAACGATTTCGGCCAATTTCCTGAATGAAAAACACGATTTCAAAGAAGTATTTCTTAGTAAATCTCTGACTGATTGCCCTAAACTTCAGTTCTGTACACCTTTAAAATGTCTGTTATTGCCATCTATAATGAAATTGATTTGAAGAATATTGTTTAAAGCTGCAGTTATTTGGGTTTCATTAGATGTATAAAAACGGCAAATATGTGTCCCCCATCGACAAAACATCAGGCAATTTCAAACACCCTTTAATCTAACTTTTCAGATGAATATTTTCAAACAAACACGTTTTCAAGCTGAAGAATATTTTGCATTTGAAGTTATCTTCATATAGAAATTTCAGTATACTTCAAAAACGTATTGACCTGAACATAAACTGTAGAAAACATGGAAAGATATGGCGAAAATGAGCACCCCACTCTACCAGGTTGACAACAAAAACTGAAATTGACTTCTATTTTAGATGATTAAATTTTTCAATTTAAATTCTGATTTCTAAATGTTAGATCCCTGGTTGTACAGACAGAAAAGATCCATTCAGACAGAAATAGAGCAAGAAGAATATGATAAGAAGCATGTGATTCTGTTAGAAACCCTTGGAAATGCTGCTTTTGACCATTCCTATGAGTTTATTGTTTCTCATATCAATGCTACTAACTCACCATGGATCAAAAGAGCAGGTGTACATGCCCTCAGGAAATATGACACTGAAGTGGTAAAGATTTATGCAGATTTATAAAAAAATTATTCTTAATAGAAGTTTTCTTCTTTTAATATCACTTTTAAGTTGTGAAAATTTTTCTTAATGGGAAATATATATTGTATATAAAGTTGAAGACTTGGAACTTCTACAGTATTTTACACTTTTGTGTCTTTTTTTGGGAGACACTTAAGTTTAAATTTGTAGGTCTTCAGCTATGAATTAAATAATCTTTGGAAAACAAGATTATTCTCGTATTTATATATATATAAATATATGATGCAATAAGAAATTTTGGAAGAAAAAAAAGACTTTTACATGATCATTTACATTTAGAAATCCTTCCAAATTTTTGGTTTCTATTGTAGGCAGTTGAGGCAATATTCAAAGCAGCCATGAATGATGAGAATGAAGAAGTGAGATATGAAGCTAATCTAATCTATCAGGCTCATCCAAAGTCAGTTTATAATAGGTAAAACTTTATGGTATAGAAGTTGTATAATTTCTTACCTATTAGTAAAAGAAAGGAATTTTGAATGCACATAAAGTGGACAGCTAGCTGTTGGTTAACCAAACCATAGTTTATAATTCTAATAAAAAAATACCAAGAAGTCAACATACAGTGACCAATATTGACCAATCATGTCTGCAGTACGTCAAAATGTATATCCCATTTAAAAAAAAAAGTGAAGTAATTTAAAACAGGGTATAAAATCTCTGCCATAGACATACATTTTCCTTGTTACATGTGTAACCATTGACAAGTATCCTTACTTGGGACAGGCAAATAACTGAATCAAAATTAAACTTTGCTGATATTTGTATAAGACAAATTGTGTTTAATTACAAAGCTAATATTCAGTTATCTTTATATACATGAACAGAAATACTCTGGAAAATAAGTTGGTTTACTGTATCTTTATGAAAAAATATAACACCTTGACAGTTATTATCACATTAATTTTGAAAAGTTTAGTCCCATTTATATACATATGCATCATTATAAGTTTATCTTAGATAAATCTGAAAAAAGGTAATTAAAATATAACACATCTTCAATGAAAAAAGAACACTATGGAATAATTTGGTAGTAGAGGAAATATAATCAAATATTTGAATACAAGTTTATCTCTATAGTAATAATTATAAATAAGCAATTTTATACAGATATTCAAGAATTCAAAATCCTGTCACAAATACATCCTTTGTATCTGAGGAGCAGAATTTTGGACCTCACAGAAGAGAAAAAAGAAGTTTCTTTGAAGGATTACAGTTTAAACTTCAGGCTCCATCAGTAGACTGGAGGAAAGTACTAGGGTCCAGTAACCTTGGAGGGTCATTTGGATTCATGATGTCAAATTATCTATCTTTGAAGATAGGTAAATAAATTATACCTTTTCATGTTAACAACTGAAATATTTTATGTGTTTTCCAATTTCTATTAACAATTATTGTAAAAAGTTATTTCGAAAAATATCAGGCGTTGGAAGCTTTTTGACTTAATATGAACTCCAGTGAATTTAGGATTTATTCACTAGAGTGGCTAATTTCATGTAAGCAATTTCAATTTCAATACCAACTTATACAGCTACTTTTGCATATAGGTACTATTACTGTATCCAAAAATCTGTAATACTGGAAACTTACTTTTAATATTCAGTACTATTTTGTAACTTTAAAATTATTGTAATATTAGGTACCTGTATTTTGCAGTATACTGTGGATTCATTGATATTCGTTGGATACCAATTTTCATGGATTTCGTGGGTACAGGAGAACCACGAATTTAAATGTTCAACGAATTACAAATTTTTCAAAGGAATGACTGTAGACTCTGCCAAAACCATGAATTTAAATATCCACGAATATGCAAGTTTTCCTCAAACCACGAAAATTGGTACCCACAAAAATAAATGTATCCACAGTATTACTTGATTTGTACTTGAAATTTAAGTTCTACAGATTTTTGGTTACACCAATACATTTTCAGCAGTTTGTCTATTTGAAATCTAGCTCTTAAAGTTATGGAATATTGCAATCATTGTTGGTATTATTTCTGTATTAAAATTTTTAGGAATCATCAGTGAGCAGAATCTCACAGTTTACTACTCACAGTTTTACTTGTTTCTATTGTTGAATATTTCCTAAATGAGGTAATTTAAGTAATCCCCTATCCAACCCATATATAAGATAGCAGTGATTTCAGTTTCTTTTAAATGAAACAACTAAGACCATGACTTAAGTTTTTACATTGAAATTTGCAAGTTCATTGATTCATAAGTCTTTTACAGAAGTTTAAGAAAAATTTATCGTTGTGAAATATAGAAACTTAGGTCCTTGATGTAGTGATTTGGTGTTTCCTCCATAAACAATAAGATGTTTGTGCAATTAATTTTAAAGTCAGTTATGATATTGCACACACAATTTCAAGAATAAATTGGTCTTTTTTGTTTTGAACATTTAGGCACTCAGCTAAGTTTTCATTACTTTTATATAAAGTTTGAATAGGTCTAGTGGACAAAAATAGTGATCATTATAGACAAATATTATTAGAGTTCAAAATAAGGATTTAAAATGATGTATTAAATTCATGTTGTATAAATGTATGTTTCTTTTGAA
The DNA here is from genome assembly GCA_037788925.1 of Mytilus galloprovincialis. Taxonomy (NCBI): domain Eukaryota; kingdom Metazoa; phylum Mollusca; class Bivalvia; order Mytilida; family Mytilidae; genus Mytilus; species Mytilus galloprovincialis. The sequence continues at coordinate 41,707,806 of CM075342.1, read as the reverse complement.
AAGAAATATTATATCAGTTTCAAATGCACTATAAGGAAAACCAAGCTCTTTTGATCCTCTTTCTTCAGGTTTTGAATTGAAAGTGTTACAACTGCTATATCAAAGGTGATTATTCATATATTTAAGGAGAGAACAGACTTACTGTGAACTACAGCTTATTAATGAATTAAAATTCTAGTGATTTGTACGTCTGTTTGTCATCTAACTTGAGTTTGTCTCAATATTATATTATTAAAAGGCCAATTAAAATTAATTGATAGATTTTCATCCTTGCCCGCCCCTCTGAAATGGGCCCGCCCTGATTTTTTTTATTTAAAAATTTATACGATTTCTGGATTTTGTTCATCTCCGTTACCGGTAACCGTCGCAAATTCCGTTTCATTTAAAACTTCCTCTTTCAAATTTCGGTTTTGTGTATTTCTTCAAGTAATTTAATTATTTAATGATGTAATTGATTTCTATTCTTGGTAGATGATATTGTCATCGTAGAGCTGCAGAATATTTCTACTAACGAGAAAGGGCATGAAATATTCCAGTTAATAAGTTGTATGTTGTGTCCAAGAACACAAATAGGGGCATTCACAAACTTCTGTGATTAGAAAACCGTGAATATTCTTATTTATGCAATGACTTTCTGTCAGGAAATTTTCCAAAATGCAAGAATCATGGAAAACATTGGTTCATAAAAGATGACTGATTAAAGAAATTGATACAAGTATGAACTTGTTACATATATGACCGTATATTGAGGTTTTTTTTTGACAAATAGAAAGCACCCTCTGTTCCAATACCCTCAATAGAGTTATTAAACAGCTTCTTCTATTTTGTTAAGTTTATGATTTTTACATTGTAATTATATTTGCATCATAAGCGCCAATCCTATTTTTTTCAACACCGAGTTAAAACTTTTCATTTTATTCGGTACTCATTATACTTGTGTATTCCACATAATTATGAGGTCTTGAAAGGCTATGCTGTTAGGAGTCAAAGCAATAAATATAATAGCCTTTCAAGATGTCATGATTATTTGGACTAAGCACTTGTGATGCATACCAAAGCAAATTTGCTTCATTTTATGGGGACTACAAACCATTGCTTAGAAAGCAAAATAAATTGGGTGTGCATGAAGATAGTTTAACTGAAGAGAACATTTCCCCACGTTTTTACTGTTTACAATAAATAGGTCTCTAAGGCGGCAATTACATTTAGAACAGTGGTTGCCAATCAGAGATATTTGAGAATTTGAAAATTTTGATTCCTTATACATACATATACATGATATAAGCTTATTATTACACTTGCATACATGTACTTGGGAACTGAATTTTCTGATCTCCCTTAACACCATTTGCAAGTATGGTCTTGAGAAACGATGATAGTCTGTGGATGGGGACGATAAAAGGCTGACTCGTGTTAAGAGAGAGCCATATGTATTGCACGTAAAAGACAACCTTGTAGATTTGGAACAAGAGCAGGCTATTGCCCCTACAAGGCTGCACTCGCACCCGCAAAGTGGAAAGGGATTAATATAAGTTGCAATAAATTGTTTCTCAATTAATCCTCTATAAACTGAATATGGTTTCATATAAAATAAGATTTAATATCCCCATTTTTTTCAAAAATTTGGATGAAAATCTACTAATTAATTTTAGTTGGCCTAATAGTATTATTACCACAAAACTCAAATCAAGTTTGAATTTGGGTGGCGTCACTTTAAACATTTATGATTTATGTCCCTTTATTACTATTGCAAGAGGGACATCATCTGTGTTCCATGGTCACATTCTCTATTTATTTACCTATCTTCACAGCTCCATTGTCAGGATATGTTAAAGTGAATGTCCATGATGAAGCCTATGCTAGACTCCATTTAGGAATGATTGGAACGAATGTGGATATATTAAATGCAAGAATCTGTTTTAAGGGAGGAACATCGTACAATCTTAACATTCTACAGGTAATTTTAGATTTTTGTGCGAAAGCTCAACATAGGGATAGTGATATGGCAGCAGTGTTAGCTAACTTCTTTAAAGCTTTAGAAGGTGGAAGACCTGGATGCTTCATACTTTGTATATAGATGCCTTATGTTACGAAGTTTTTGTCAGTCACATGACCATTGTCCTTGACCTCATTTTCATGGTTCAGTGACTATTTGAAAATATTTTTTGTAATGTTAATGTCTCTTATTATGAGAAATAGGATAACTATATTTGGTATGTGCATACCTTGCAAGGTCCTTGTGTCGGTCAGCCAGTTTTCACTTGACCTCAACCTCATTTCATGGGTCAGTGAACAAGGTTGAATTTTGGTGGTCAAGTCCATATCTCAGATACTATAAGCAATAGGTCTAGTATATTGTGTGTATGGAAGAATTGTAAGGTGTACATGTCCAACTTGCAGGTTTCATCTGACCTTGACCTCATTTTCATGGTTCAGTGGTTATAGTTAAGTTTTTGTGTTTTGGTCTGTTTTTCTTGTACTGTATGCAATAGATCTACTATATTTAGTGTATGGCATGATTGTAAGGTGTACATGTCTAGCTGGCAGGTGTCATCTGATCTTGACCTCATTTTCATGGTTCAGTTAACTTTTGACTTTTGGTCTTTTTATGCCCCATTTATGGGCATTATGTTTTCTGGTCTGTGCGTCCGTTCGTCCGTCCGTTCGTCTGTCTGTCCGTTCGTCTGTTCGTTCGTCCGTCTGTCCCGCTTCAGGTTATAGTTTTTGGTCGAGGTAGTTTTTGATGAAGTTGAAGTCTAATCAACTTGAAACTTAGTACATATGTTCTGTATGATATGATCTTTCTAATTTTAATTCCAAATTAGAGATTTAATCCCATTTTCAAGGTCCACTGAACATAGAAAATGATAGTGCGGATGGGGCATCCGTGTACTGGGGACACATTCTTGTTTTCTAATACTATATATATGCAATAGGTCAAATGTATTTGGTGTATGGAAGTGTTTAATGATCTTTATGTCAGTCAAATAGGTTTTATTGGACCTTGACCTCATTTTCACAGTCCATTGCTCTGTAATAAGTTTTTGTTTTTTGGTCTGTTTTTCTTAAACTATAAGCAATAGGTCAACTATATTTGTTGTATGGAAGAATTCTTAGTTGTACATGCCTGCCTGGCATGGTTCATCTGACCTTCACCTCATTTTCATGGTTCATTGGTCAATGTTTAGTTTAATTGGTTTATGTTAAGTTTATGTGACAGTTCTGATAAAGCTTTATATTTAGGACTATCAATACAATATCAATTATTAGTAAAGAAGGCGAGACATTTCAGCGTGTGCACTGTTGAAATAAATAAAGGGCATAGTAGGAAAATAAAAACATATTCTATTAAAAAGATCAGCAACTATTAATAAAAAGACTTTGAGGAAATGAACTAAGGGAAACATTAAATCTGAAGGGTATAACTGTTGGATTGTTTTAAGTCTAATCTTTCAGTTTTTAGGATTAAAGAATGATTTAAAACATTACAACTTCCATTCTAATGATTTTTCTCTCTCAATTAATTCAGACATCTATATTTCAGGATGGTGATTTTAAATATCTGTCCAAACTGGCGACAAGATTTGATGAAGTGATACCAACAATTTTAGCAGGTGTCAATGAAGGAATTAAATTTTTTAAAGATGTGATAGAAGGAAAAATAAATTTAAATGATTTGGTATTAGCTTTCGTTGAATCGTTAATTCAGCTTCCTAAAAAGGTATTTAAAGTAATAGCATTAGGGCTTATTTAGAATTGATTGAATATTGGTAGTTGTGATGGAATCAGAAGGCACTTCTATTTAAATAAGGTGGGTGGGGGTATTTTTGAAAGCATGAACAATTAAAGGAAGTAACTAATTAAAATGTTATGCATTGAAGTGCTTTCCAGCTCCCCAAACATGTGTATTGATTTCTGGACACAAAATACATATTCTTTTTGAAAAGAAGGATCAAAGCTATAAATTTATTTAAACCATTATTATGTTCTAAATAACTTAATAGGGGATATTTCACTTGTTACATGTATGTCTAAAGCTTTACATTTATCCAATTTTTGAAAATGCAAGGTAGCAGATTTAAGAAGTGTTTCCATGAAAGCAATGAAAAGACTTGGTGAATATGATCCTAAAGAAATGCCATCTTTTTTAAAACCTGTAAAAAGTTTGGTTGCCAGAGTGGAGAAATTTCTCAATAACTTAAAGGCTGATGTTGGTGTATTTATCAGTGTAAGTACATGAATATTTAGAATTTTATTTTTAACTAACATTATACTGCTACATAGTTATTATAAATTTCATTTAAAGTGCAATAAAGTTGATATCAAATGTAAAATTAGATACTACAAAAGGGAATGCAACCTTAGTGGACTGCAATGTCATATATATCTATAAATGATGAATTGAAAATGCTATTGATTTTTGTGTTAATTCCTCAAAGGTTAGGTCAAAGTTATGAAAATTAGTCTGAAATTACTGCAGAAAATTACACTGATTTATACAACGTAAAGGTCAAATTTACTACAAAAAAGCAATAACATTTGTTTAAGAAAAAGAGTAATAAGAGGATAGAGAGAAAGATCTCTATTAATTTTCAAGTTACCAAGAATAAGGTCAAGGTCATACAAAACCATTAGACTTGTGTAAGACAACATTATTGGGTTATTTGAGCTTGCTGATTTTGTTTTATTTCTTTATTTTAGAATTGAGCTTTTTTTTAAGGTTCCTTGACAAAAGGCAGATCAAGTTTGCATTTCATTTGGTTGACTTACAGATTGTGTAGTTGTGGGATGACAAAATACCCCTGACCTTCTGGGCCAAGTTATTGTCATAGCATAGCCTACCCCAGAAATGTGTTGTTCAAATTGTTTTTGTTCTAACAAAACATGAAATAATTGCCTTTACACTTTTATCAATCAACAATTGCTTAATTCAAGTAACATAACATTATATTTTCAGCAACTATATGAAACAGTAACGATAACTATTCCTGAAAATGCTAGGATTATTTTTAAGTCTTTAAAGGATATTGTTGATGGACTCAGTACAATCATCAAAGATCCTCTGTCAGCTATAGCAAAAGTAGGAAAGGGAGCAATACAGTAAGTATTGTTGAAAGTCTTTCTGGAATGATAAAACAAATGTATGAAATTAAAATAGAGGAGGGCATGTTTGCTTAGTTGTTAAGATCAGAAGTACCTGTTTTTGTAACAACAATTAACCTCTGTGAACCAGTGTTATCTAATATATCATCAAATGCAGGGGCGGATCCAGGATTTTCGGATAGGGGGGGCGCAAACTTAAATTACCGCCGAGCGGAGGGAGGCGAATTTTTTTTGGAGGTATTATTATCGAAATTATTGAAATATTCTTCTAGAGAGGGTGCAATGTAGATATCTTGCCAAGCGTGGCGAGAAATAAATATTTTGTGGTAAAATTAGCGAGAAATTTAAGTTTCAAGCTAAACCCGCATAAATCCACCCCTGACAATTTGTAATTACTATAATTAACAAGAAATCTGCGAGCTTCTATTCATTGACTCAATGATAGCTCACCGACCAATATAAGATTTTGAAAACAAGAATTTCTACTTTTGCCAGCGATTTTTAATTGTCTTTTCTTAATTTTTCTTTTCTTCTATTTCCGGAGGTCGTGTCAAACTTTTTATATACATTTCTACCGCAAACCAGTAAAATCAGAATGAGGTCCTTGCGAAGATATGTTTATTTTCGTGGGATCCTATGTAATACGGTAGTACGGGTTGGGGGCCTTCCCCGTTTATGCATGCTTCGGCAAGGCAAACTTTACAGGTTGAAAGTGAGAAACACTAGTATATTGATATCATACAGAGATGCTAAACAATGATACAAATTAATAAACGAACCTTTCGCTTGAACCAGTATTCCTATTTTTCATTAAGAAAGAATTTAAACAGGACCGTTTTCTTGGCCGTGCCATAATGAAATAACCAACCCAACCGCGGGTAGGGCACTTTCGCCTACTTCGTGGGAAAGTGAGGTAGGGTTGTTTTTGAACTTATCAAAGCAATTGTTTATAAAATCCGCAACTACCATGTCACATTGTTTTACTTGAACTGCTAAAATCCTATGATATTTTTTCACCAAACGCAGTACCGCGATGAAGTATAATATATTTATAGAACTTATAAATAAACCGTACTAAGGTCAGTTTATTAGTTATCACGTTGATTCTGTTAAACTTACTGTTTTATATACTTCTTTGAATGTTAAAACAGATGCAATGCGACGACATTAATATTCGTCGTCTGTTCAGATACTTTATTGAGCTGAGGACAACCCATGCTTTGCAAATTTTAGGGGGGGCGCACGCCCGCCACGCCCCCGCCTAAATCCGCCCCTGAAATGTATGTTTAACTTCTCTGCACAAGTCAGGATATCATATAGTTTTGAAATGACTTACATTATTTAGACAAAATATCTATGAATGCTTGAAATTGCAGAATTGAACATAGATACCAATGGATTTATGAATTAGTGGGTTTTTTTCATCAAGGTTGCATGTTCATGAAAAATGTGTGATTAAACATATTCACAAAAGACTTAAAACTATGAAACAAACAGTGAAAAAGTGTTTGGTTAATTTTTTCACAGCTGTAAAACTTAAGATAGGCAGTTGTTTAGGTGACAAACTAAATGCATTTCAACAGATAGGAGTTTATACATGCTGTGGATTTTTTTTTAACATTTTTTGGGTACCAATTTCTGAAGAATTGCTGTAAATAGATAAATCACAAATATAGATGTTCATCGAAGTGAAGTGCCAACTATTTTTAGGATTACATGCAGAATTTAAAAAAACAAACTGAAAGAAATTAAATATTAACATAAATACATTTTTTCTCAATCCACAAAAATAGGTAACCACGAAAGTAAATGAATCTATGGTATATATTAACAAAAATTTCAATATATAGAAGAGATTACAACTTTGAAGCAGCTAAAAATTATAATGTCTTTATATTTTAGAATCTATATGTCAATTCAGAGACTATTAGAAGCCAAAGATAAAACACAAGAAGCTCTTTCAAGTCTTAAAGGTTTGTAACTATAATAGAAAGTGAATAAACGTAATGTTCTAGTCTATAACAAAGAACAAAGATTCACAGAAAACGATTTATCATTTGATTTTTTTATACAATCACAAAAAAAAATTGCCTCGTAGTTTGCTATGATGGGGTCGTTGTCATAGGCCTCGTCTGAAGACACATTTAGTTTCCAGACAATAACTTCATTTAAGGTGAATTTTACCTGAGATTCAATACCACAAAAGGAAGATTGAATTGATTTTGGGGGTTATGGTACCAACAGTAAGGAATTATGGACCAAAGACTAACATTTTTGTAGTTTCCAGACAATGACTTCTGTGTAAGTGCATGGAATACTCTGAAATTGTACCACAAGGTCCCATGCATATCACAAAGGGAAAGTTCAGATTGAGTTTGGGGTATTATTGCTCCAAACGTTAAGGAATATGGGTTCAAAAACATGTTTTTTTTCTATAACTTTTGTTTAAGTGTATGGGTATCTCTGAAATTGTTCTGCAAGGTACCATACCATAAGGAAAGGCTGGGATTGAGTTTAGGGGTAATTACTCTAAGGAAGTTAAAAAATTAGGGGGGGGGGAGCAAATATTACTGATATGGTACCAAACAAGATGTGTAAATGATTATATTTTAAAAGTATTATGCAAAAGCACAGTATTGCACAATTGCAAGAAACTGTCAATTGCATAGTGTTGCGCAATAGCAAGTTATCTTTAATTGCACAGAATGTCAGCTCTCCTTTAACCACTTTCTTCTATGACAGTTTACTTCTAGATGGATCTATAACTTACTTCTTTCAATGACAGAAACTAATCCAACACTGTACAGTAAACGTTTGTTTTCTATGTAAATACCCACGACAGCATACACTCAAAAACCCATTTTGGATGGGGGAGTATTATGTCGACTGACGTCCAAGGTGTTGAATAATGGACCTCTATTTCACTGTCTCACGACTTTGGTCCTGATGAAGCTACCTTTCATCATTATAACTATGTCCTAGATTCATTGTCCAGTACTCTGTCATCATGGATAGAAATAAAGTATATCTACTAAAACTTGTATGTGTTTTGTAGATGAATAAATAAAGAGGTTATATATTTCTCTTGAAAATGTTTTTCGCGCAAAATATCCCCCTCAGCTATGATCTCCCTCTTTGAAGGTTTCTGAGGTTAGCAGGTATGGATCTCTAAAACTTCTTTAAGGATTATGTACCCTTGTGTTGATTCAATGTTAAACAAAGGGAAATTTTATAGAAAATCCACAGCCTTTCCCATTATACTCTCATATTTGGCAATTTGGTACTTGATAGATAAAGGATTATTGCATGCAGTGCTAGCAATGATTTCCTTAAAACAAGTTTATTGATTTAATTATTGCTGAAAACAAATATAAATATTGATCAAATCAAGTACACCTTTTAGGGTGTGCTCCACTAAAGTGTTTCAGCACAAAGTTTTTTGAAACTTTAAAGTTGTTTAGAACTTTTTGTAAAAGATAAACACTAGCACATCATAGAAAAGCAAGTGAGTAATCTATGTTTAAAATTTTATAACAAAAATCTCTGTATTAAAGGCTGTGGATTTTCTTTAAAAATCTTGGATTATTTGCCACAAAGTCCACTTTTTAACCGGATTTTTGTGACAAAAATGTCGGTTATTGATTTGGGGATGTACGGCGGGCGGGCGGTCGGGCAGTCGGGCGGGCGGGCGGGCGGGCCGGCGGCAATCAAATGTTGTCCGTGCATTAACTCATGAACCGTTCAACCAAAGCTTTTAAAATTTTAATATGTTATTACTGACAACTATTCGAAGGTCAAGTTCAATAATGGCGATTTTGACTTTTACCGTTCAGGAGTTATGGTTCTTGAAAGATTGAAAAATGGAGTTGTCCGTGCATTTACACATGAACTGTTCTACCAAAGCTTCCCAAATTTTAATATGTTGTTACTTATGAAAGAATGGAGGTCAAGTTCAATAATGACGAATTTGACTTTTACCGTTCAGGAGTTATGGTTCTTGAAAGATTGAAAAATTGAGTTTCCAGTCGTGTCCGTGCATTTATGCATGAACTGTTCTACCAAAGCTTCCGAAATTTTAATATGCTGTTACTGATGACAAAATGGAGGTCAAGTTCAATAATGACGATTTTGACTTTTACCGTTCAGGAGTTATGGTTCTTGAAAGATTGAAAAATGGTGTTTCCTGTTGTGTCCGTGCATTTTCTCATGAACCATTCAACCAAAGCTTTTGAAATTTTAATATGTTGTTACGGATGACAAAATAGAGGTCAAGTTCAATAATGACGATTTTGACTTTTACCGTTCAGGAGTTATGGTTCTTGAAAGATCGTAAAATGGCGTTTCCATTCAGGTTGTTGCATTTACTCATGAACCATTCAATCTAAGCTTTTCAAATTTTAATATGTTGATACTGATGACAACATGGAGGTCAAATTTGATATTGACGATTTTCACTTTCACCATTCATCAGTAATGGTTCTTGTGATATTGCCAGGACACAAATAAATGTTAATAAATCCGGTTTGCTGTCGTTGTGACAGCCTCTTGTTCTATTAAATGCAATAAAACAGAAAATAATAATGCTTTGCACGAGGTTTCCACCTAGGAATATGTACAAAATGGCCTATCTCTATTATTTATTTTATTTGTTGTTTTGATACTATTGAAGTTTGAAAAGTTTGTACTTAACTGACTACAGAAGGGGTCATCAACCTTAAATGTTAAAATATTCTGAAACCATCAGTCTTAGTATAACCAGGCTATCTAGGCAAAGAACAAATCATCAAGTAAACATTGCTTATTTTGCTACTTGATTATCTTTTTTTAAATGTTTCAGATTCTAAGCTATACTGGTTAGAATTGACAGAAATACAAGAAATAGAAGATCTCTCAGTAGTTGTGATGAATTCTGTAACAGTGAAAGGTAAAAGTTGGATTGAAGAAACTATTGAGGAGGCAGAGGATAATGTTAAACAATTTACTAAAGGAAAAATGTCTATGGTAAGCTCTGGTAACATCTCACTAAATACAGTATAATTGCACTATCAAGCAGTAACTCCATTAATAAACATAATAACTATCTCAAACTATCAAAATATTCGTACATACCAAGTAATACAATTTTAGCAATTAGCCCAAATTGTTTAAAAATTTACTGGTAACCGTAAACAGACATATAATTTTTTGGGCCTAAGCAGTTGGTCAACTATATTTGGTGTATGGAATGATTGTGATGGGTACATGTCAGCAGGGTTCATCAGACCTTTCATAACCTCATTGTTATGGTCCATTAAACAATGCAAATTTTTATGTTTTGATCTGTTTTTCAAGAACTTTAAGCAACAGGTCAAGTATATTTTGGTGTCTGGAATGATTATAAGGTTTACAAGTCCATCTTGCTGGTATCCTTTGACCTTGACCTGATTTTTGTGGGTCAATGGTAAACATTAAGTTTTTATGTTTTGATTTATTTTTCAAGTACTTTAAGCAATAGGTCTACTATATACATTTTGTGTTTGGAAAGAATGCTAGGTGTACATGTCTGTCTGGCAGGTTTCTTTTGACCTTGACCTCATTTTAATGGTTCATGGTACATTGGTCAATGTTTAGTTTTTGTGTTGTCTGTTTTTCAAGTATTATAAGCGATAGTGAACTAAATTAGCTTTATGGAATGATTGTAAGGTTTACAAGTATCATCTGACATTGACTTCATTTTTATGGTTGATTTCAATGCTAAGTTTTTGTGTTTTGGTCTGTTTTCAAATTAGCATACACAGTAGGTCAACTATATTTGGTGATACAAAATTGTGTGGTTTATATGTCTGTCTTGACACAATTTCTCTGACCTTGACCTCATTGTCATATATTTTTAAAAATGTGAAGTTTCTGTATTGTGTCTAGTCAAACTTTTATCTTTTAGACTTTCAACATAAAATCAATGGTCAGTTAAATGTGTCGTGTGTACTATTGTTTTTATGCAGTTAAGCTGCATTATGCGAGCACCCTAGATTTGTGTTCTACCCAATAAATCCTGAAATACTTGCCATTGTTATTATCTAGCTTGTTACTATGTTATATATAACTAATTGAACACTTTTTTAATACTTTTTATTCTGGATTACAAAAAAAATGACCAGAAAAACCTTAAATGATCGTCGATTTATCCAAAAGTTTTAAAGTTACACATAGGAAGTAGTGCTTATTAAAAATCCTTGTGTAGTTCATTATGACTTGTGCTTTTAGCTAAGATGTCAAAGAACAATTGTATGAAATATTTAATCGCCGAAAATCTCTGAAGACAAGCAGTTTAGATTTCCCAAATGACAAAAGTCGTAGGAATATTGTTTGTCATCAATACGTAGTACAGCTACGTCAGTAGTCTATTATATAATTCAACTGTTCATGCTGTTGGCGGCAATTTCAAATTGGAAAAAGAAATTTTCGTAGCTTTTCAATTTGGAGGCAGGTGTACAAATTAGACAAATTAGCGGTGGTCCGAGACCTTCCACTTTTGCAAGCGGAATTTCGACTAGGATAGTTGGTTTCTAGCTACGCCCGACGTAGTCGCCTTTATACATTTGAAAGAAAATAAGAAATTACTTTGCAAACCTTTTCACCATGTTCACCAAAGTCTCCAATTAAACGAGCTAAAAACTTATTTTTATCATTATTATTCATGACGACGATGTTCATTTTGTTCAACCGCTAGCTTTATACAGAAAATCGCCGACAAATATTGTATAAATTCGAGTAAAATCGTATCTGATTGACAAAAACAACATTGTAAACACATAACAATGGCGGCCATGAAGACAAAATTTTACAAAATCGGACCGGATTCCGGAAGCGGATAAGGGTAATTCCGGGTTTGACGATCATTTACAAAATAAATCCAAGCAGGTGAAAAAATACATCTATGCATGGTAAATGAATATAAACACTAGTATTGTAAACCAAAAGATATATGTAAAAGAAAGAAAAAGCAGAAAAATATTTTATTCAGAAACTAAAAATTACTTTTTGATAAATTTTAATTTAAGATCATTTAAAAATCCAATACAACGTGACAGCTGGGAACAGTATATCTAACAATATACATGTTCGTGGTCACAGTCTAAATTTTCTTTATAAATGATAAATGATGATAATGCATGTGAGATGCTTTTAATGTGTAAACATATTACTGCAATTTCGAGGGGTTATTTGTTTTTTATCAATTTTGAAGGGTCAATTAAAGTAGCTGAAAGTTTCATTCTTTATTTTCACAAATAATGCAACTATATTATATATACCTTAATGTAAGTAAATCATATGATATATAGGTGGCATTCTTTGGGCCACTCTACCCCTCCTGTTTGATAACTTGGAAACGGTCGAGCTCCCCACCCCTAAACCATATATGAGGGGCAGATCCAGGATTTTAGGTTAGGAGGGGCGCAAACTTAAATTTTCGCCGAGCAGAGCGAGGCTAAAAAAAAATTAAGGTAAAATTATCGGAATTTTCTTTATTAAGCTGAGAACAACCCATGCTTTTGCAAATTTAAGGGGGGTGCAAGCCCGCAACCCTCCCCCGTCTGAATCCGCCCATGCATATATTCAAGTATAGGACAATATAATAAATAAAAAATGAAATATAGGGGGAGTCCCTGGAGTTACCCCATCCCTTCCTGTTTGAGAACTTGGAAACGGTCGAGATCCACACCCCTTAACCATATATATTCATGTTTGTGACAATATGAAAAATCAAATGAAATATAGGAAGAGTCGCTAGGGGTCACCCCACCCCTCCTGTTTTAGAATTTAAAAATGGTCGAGATCCCCATCCCTAAACCATATATATTCATGTATGGGACAATATAACAAATCAGATGAAAGATAGGGGGAGTCCCTGAGGTCACTGTTCACCCTCCTGTTTGAGAACTTGGAAATGGTCAAGATCCTTACCCCTAAGGGAGCTACCATTTGATTTTTATGGGGGGGCTAGGAGGAAAAATTTTGTCCTGCATTTTTTTTAGCTGTAATCTCTGTCCTGCCTTTCTATTTTTCACTCTGTTCGGTCCTGCCTTTTTTTTTTTTAGTTTATCCTGACTTTTTTTTACCTAAATTGTCGTCCTGCCTTTTTTTTTTGCAAGTGTCTCATCCTGCCTTTTTTTTTTTTACTCAAAACTCCTGTCCTGCCTATTTTTTTTCAAATTTCATCCTAGCCCCCCCCCCCCCCCCCCCCCCCCCCCCATAAAAATTAAATGGTAGCTCCCTAAACCATATATACTCATGTATGGAACAATATAACAAATCAAATGAAATATAAGGGAAGTCCCTGTGGTCATCCCAACCCTCCTGTTTGAGAACTTGGAAACGGTCGAGATCCCCACACCAAAACAATATATATTCATGTATGGATCAATATAACTAATTAAATGAAATATAGGGGGAGTCCCTTGGGTCACCCTACCCTTCCTGTTTGAGAACTTGGAAACCAATGAGATCCCCACCCCTAAACCATATATATTCATGTATGGGACAATATAACAAATAAATGAAATGTAGGGGAAGTCCCTAGGGTCACCCTACCCCCAGTGGCGGATCCAGAACTTTTCATAAGTGGGGCCCACTGACTGACTTAAGAGGGGCCCGCTCCAGTGATTCCCTATATAAGCAACCAAATTTTTTCCCAAAAAGGGGGGGCCGGGCCCCCTGCCCCCTAAATCCTCTGCCTACCCCTACCTGTTTGAGAACTTGAAAACCGTTGAGATCCCCACCCCTAAATTATATATATTCATATGTATGGGACAAAATAACAAATCATTTACATTTACTATGGGCAAGTCAGTCAGACCTCATCTTTGATCCTGTTGTAGTGAACATTTGTCTGATTCGTGTCTCATAACTTTTGTACTATAGAACACAAACTCAGTTTTCTTTCCAGGGAAACCAGTCCATTCATACTATTACATGTTCATACTATGTCAAATTGAACTTCTAGCAGTCAAATAAAACCAAGGTTAACTACCAAGTAGAACAACTGCAATCATTGGGAACTTGTACCACTGCAGACTCACCATAAAAAATATACATTGATATATGCATTGCTTTTGAAACCTTGATAACATATAAATTATTTGCCTTAATAAATAAATCATTAGATAAACATGAATGTTTAATGTTAAGGCAACATTGCCACAGTTTTCATAATTACAGTTGCCTTGGTTTTTGGTTAACTGCCTTCAGCGCTTACAGCGCTTTGATTCTGTTTGTCTTTTTCATTTTTAGCCATGGAGTTGTCAGTTTGTTTTAGATTTATGAGTTTGACTGTCCCTTTGGTATCTTTCGTCCCTCTTTTAAACGAGTAACACCTTTTAGTGTGTGCACTCTTGTGTTTGTGATGACTTTCTAATAATATTATCTCATTTGTGTTTGTGATGACTTTCTAATAATATTATCTCATTTGTGTTTGTGATGACTTTCTAATAATATTATCTCATTACATGAATAGAATAAGCTGATGTTATAAAAAAATTGTTGAGTTTGAATTGGAGAAATATTTGTATGTTGTCTAAATTGTTATTAACAGGTAAAACTGTATCTGAGATTTGATGGAGAGTAAACTTTTTGATCACATTGAAAAAAATGTATAAAAACTATGTGACCCTGGTCATTTTAAGGAAACTCATAAACATTTCCATAAAAAAGATTAGTTCTTTCATGGTAGTCACAAATTTTGCAAGAAAATCATTTTACAACAGTTTTTACATTCAACATAACTATCATTCTTGAAAAATTTATATATTAAAAATGTATTAATATGATTTGCATAAATATTATGAAAATAATTTATTTCTATTTTAAGCGTGATGTAAGACAGAGTATTATAAATGATATGAAAACCATGGTGGATGAACTGATGTCCTCCTTACAAGGACTTACTGGTTTTGCTAATCCTTTCCTAGACAAGTACAAAAACTTCTTCTTCTTGGTCAAATCTGTGAAGGAAGCATATGCAGTTTTGAGGGAAGGGTAAGTGAAAATAAAGGACAATTTTGATAGTATTAGATTTTTGCATGTCTGTTTCAACATTTATTATACCAATGGATAACTAGTGCTCTAAAAAGGGAGAGCTTTACTTACCAACACCTTTAACATGAGAAGTAAATTAAAGGAACTATTTTATAGAGGTGTATTAAAAAAAATAATTCAAGAGAAACAATTCCCTAATTACATGTTGTTTAAATTGCTATAAAAGCACAGAGGTTTAATTTGTTTATTTATGATTTTTGTCTAAATTCACATTTCGCCATAGTTCAATTGGGAGATATCCGTTTGCAACAAAAATGCATCCTTTTGGGCCATAACTTTTTTCTCCAATGCTACGTTTGCACCACATGTTTTAAAATTACATGGTATCATTTGCGCCAAAAATAAAACATACGATTGTGCCAGTTAGATGAAAACTGGCTTCCCTACTCCTTTTTTCGGACTTGGAACCGGCAGATAACACGGCAAATGTTTCCTTTTCTGAAATATATCTTCTTACTGCTGCTGCATTGGTACTTTCAAATTTAATGTATGTAGTAGCTTGTTACTTCACTTTATTGTCCAAAAACACAAACATTGAAGGATGAAATGCATAAAATCGTTCATAATAATTCCTAATAATAATAAAGCCCATACGCATGATAGGAACAAAACACTGTGTCATCAACATATGTGGCTTAAACATAATCAGCGAAAGCTTCTATTTTCTTCTCTATTTGTATATCTTTATTAAATATTCAGCAAAGCAATAGGTTTTATTCTATCTCTGTACTTATCTTTTAAAATATATCTGTGGAACTCGAACAATGCATTTCCAGAGGTTATCATTTCTTTTTGAAAATTAACCTCATCATATATTGAAATCAACATTGATTCTGATGTACATGTACAATGTATACTGTGGATTCATTATTTTTCACTAGATATCAATTTTTCATGGAAATTTTGGGTACAAGTGACCACAAGATTAAATGTTAAACGAATGGCAACATTTTCTATAGGCTTGTATGCAAACCTCGGCAAAACCATGAAATTACGTATCAATAAAATGACATATCCATGAACATGCAAGTTTTCCTTTATCCATGAAAATTGATACCCAGGAAAATAAATTAATTTACAGTACTGTGGATTCATTATTATTGGTTGGATACTAATTTTTCATGGATTTTGTGTGTAAACTAAAGGTGAACCATGAAATTAAATGTTCAATGAATGACGAATTTTCTAAAGGCATGTATAAAGACTTTGGCAAAACAACAAAATTAAGTATTCCTTCATCCACGAAAATTGGTGCCCATGAATATAAATGAATCCACAGTATTTGGTTTCTTTTTATGCCCCACCTACGATAGTAGAGGGGCATTATGTTTTCTGGTCTGTGCGTCCGTTCGTCCGTCCGTCTGTCTGTCTGTCTGTTCGTTCGTTCGCCCGTTCGTTCGTCCGTCTGTCCCGCTTCAGGTTAAAGTTTTTGGTCAAGGTAGTTTTTGATGAAGAAGTCCAATCAACTTGAAACTTAGTATACATGTGCCCTATGATATGATCTTTCTAATTTAAATGCCAAATTATAGTTTTGACCCCAATTTTACGGTTCACTGAACATAGAAAATGATAGTGCAAATTTCAGGTTAAAGTTTTTGGTCAAGGCAGTTTTTGATGAAGTTGAAGTCCAATCAACTTGAAACTTAGTATACATGTGCCCTATGATATGATCTTTCTAATTTAAATGCCAAATTATAGTTTTGACCCCAATTTTGTGGTTCACTGAACATAGAAAATGATAGTGCAAATTTCAGGTTAAAGTTTTTGGTCAAGGTAGTTTTTGATAAAGTAGAAGTCCAATCAACTTGAAACTTAGTATACATGTTCCCTTTGATTAGATCATTCTAATTTTAATGCCAAATTAGAGAATTTATTCCAATTTCACGGTCCACTAAACATAGAAAATGATAGTGCGAGTGGGGCATCCATGTACTGTGGACACATTCTTGTTATTATTCTGTTTATACCTGTTTATAATTTTAGATATGACATAGCAGTTTCTAAAATTGCTTCTATCTTTGGTCCTGGCACACACTCAAGTTTTCCAAAGATCACACGCTTGAAGGGATCTGGATGTGACTATGATGGTTTCTACCCAGCTGGTAGTGAGGGAGGAGTTGACCTAGTATTTGAACCAGGAGAGACAGTTAGTGTTGATAAATGTTAACGATGAAATGCATTGAAAGATCTCAAATTACAATTTATGTAACCAGTTTTGGAATAATGTTGTTCTGATTTGTTGTAGGATTATTTAAGTTACAATGCCCTATAGAACAAAGTTCCATATGGTATAATGTTTTTGGGGAAAGACGGCTTCAAGCCTTTAATCCCCTATGGGGTTGGCCAGAGTGACAAGCCCTCAGGTCAATCGTTTTGTTTTGATAGTTTGGAAAAAATCTTACCGAGATTGATGAGAAGAAGACACAAAAATGAATAGATTGAATTTAAACACTTCTTCACACATTTCCCTTCTGTTTCTTGTGAAATTGTTGTATTTTGAGCTCTCCCTTACACTATACACGTTTCTTTTACAATCTGCAAAAATCTATATTTCAAAATATTCTGAATATATCTGTAAGCCAAAAAAGTGTCCCATGAAATTGTGTCCTCTAGAACATTATTTCACAGTTCATCTGTGAAATTTTGTTCATGGGACAGAATATTACATTTTTTAACTATAAAATAGTATCCCCCTAAGTGAAAAATTGTCCCTAGTACTTGCACATAATTTCATGGATGTTTTATAAAAATATGTCACAAAAGACAATATTTCATAGTGTAGCTATTTTTTTATGTCCCTAAAGAAGGGAAATAATTTAGCAATCATTGAAATGTTTTAATCAATTAGTTAAATCATTACTGAAATTTAAATAAAGACAACACAGATGTAAACAAAAATGGAAAGTGGTGAATATAAACAGCTATATGACTTTCTGTGTGATGATCAATACCCTCCAGAGTTTGAAAATAATGATAGAAGATCATTTAGAAGGAAGGTAAAGCAGTTTCAAATTAAAAGCAATGAAATGTATTATACATGTTGACAAAAAAAAACACAAGAGAAAACATTAAAACTTGTAATTCAAAGATGTTAAAGGGAAACTTCGCAAAAAAATCAAAAATAGATATTATGTCCATTCTGTATAAAAATTCTCAAATTTATAGATATTAAAGTTTTATTCCGCTAGATAAGAGATCACCATCGATTTTAAATTTTGAGTATCAATTCTCTGCGTTCCGCCATTTTGTCATCTTCTATGATCAAAAATCACGATATGTCTATAAACCACAAAGGACCAAAACTACAGTAACCGATGTAGTCGTAATTGCGTGTCGATATCTTGTCAATCGTACGGTTGTTTTATCTGACTAACTAACTTGATACGGAAAATGTTCTTATTTTTTTTTTTAATAACCATAGTCTGTTATTTTTAAACTGTTAATATTGGAATCAATTAAAAAGTCAAAGTTCAAATCATAAATAAGTGTTCCGTGAAAATTGTTTTCGAAAATATAATTCGTTCATAATTCTTTCAAGTAATAAACTTTATTCAAATAAATTCGGATCTTCCCTCATCTGATCACCAGCATGGCTTAAGGTATTACTCCCAAAGGTATTGTGAGGGGTGTGAGGTGACACGTCCAGGTATTCAAGCGATTTCCTGTCGGGCTTGCAAGTTCATGCATCGTTTCACTTCTGAAGGTATTGATCGGTGTACACGGCCGATAACTTATAACTTTCCATTTTGAACTATCAGGTTCATAATATACATCTCTGTCTTGCGTGTCCGAAAGTGATATAATATACTAGTCATTACTTAACTCATACGCTTGTTTATAAATAACATTTCTGGTGTAAAGAATATTATTTATAAAAATATAAATAATACATAAAAAAAAAAGATTTGAAGAAAGAAAAATCTATTTACATATTATTTTCCAAGGGTTAATTTAGGAAAATGTAATATAAACTCGTTGTCAATAGTAAAGGACAGATTGGAACATACCAGAAATATTGATTTTAAAAAATGTACGCATTTGCCGACGATTCGTTTATACGCCTGGATAGAAAGTTACGGAACTATAGCGCAATTTAAATTATATACATGTATACATTGAACATAAGAAAGAAACATACATTTTGTGTAAATTGGGGTAAAAGTTTTGTAAATAGACTAGTCCACGTATGCCAACAGTATGTAATCAACGAATTCGATAGACTATTGTATACCAAAAGAAAAAGAAGAAGAACGAACTATACAAATCAGTTGAAAAAGGCTTTAGTTAACTCATCAGATGGATAAAATTACAAATACTATAAATACAATTGGAAGTTTTCGTTTTTGCAATTTGAGAGTAAATGATGTATAAAACGTTCAAGAATACGCATGTAATATGTGTCACTGGATAAAAAAAAAATCATCCTCAACACCTACTTCCGTATTGGACTTCCCCTTTCAGTGACCTGCAAATTTAACAGATGATACACTATCTAAGATTTATATGTCCAACAACGACCCACTGCTCTACATGTGTTAATAACAGCCTAAGATAGCAATTCTTTTGTTAGGTCAATTCTCTTTCGTACCATACCGGAAAACATGGAAAATAAGTTCTTTAAATTTTGAATCTGGAATAAATACCATTTTTTCGTGCGACAAACTTTATTTCTGGCGATGAGCAGACATGGGCGGAAAACAATAAAAAGATAGGTTTAATATTTGTTCATTCATTTAACATGTATAATATGAATATCATTTAGTACACTTCGGTCTATACAAATGCAGAATATACCATGATGGTTTGATTTCGTCAAAAGATATAAGAGATCTGACAAATAGATTATCACTTCGATATTGCAAGACACCCATTTATAACTTTGCACTTTTGCATACCAAACTTACGCAAAAAGATAAGTCATTTGATTAAATAAGAAGTTTTGGTTTGTTTACTTGGGAGACACTTACCCAAATGAAGTGGACTTAAGCAGCTATATAAGTCACGGTATGGCCTTCAACAGTGAACAAAATTAAAAGTATATTGTATAATTCAACTAAATGTGAACATGGCTGTGAGTTAGTACGTCTGGAGCTCTCCCTCTATGGCGCTTGTACCTCGGAAAACTTATACAGCTTGTTTCAAGAACAACCGGGTTCAGACAAACTGTTCTGAAATCGATATTGTCACTAATGCATTCACCCAATTCAATATTACCATCAAAGAGAGTAAATTCGGGGCAACAAAGACATTCCGTCAATAACGGCATAACTATGCATTTAGTACACGAACACCAATCTGGCTGTGTTAAACTGGCGAGGGTTGCTAAGGATATCTTGATTTCGGGAACTTTCTGCAGCTTCCATTTTATGGAGCTCTTCTTCGGTATACTCTGGCTCTAGTGCGTACCCAAATTGACCATACTCGTCAAAATCTGCCTCTCTTGACCGGACTGGAATCACTGTTAGTACTATCAACCTCTTTTTTTTTTTACTATCAACCTCCGAACAAGACATTTTTAGTTACGATTTTATGATTAATTTTGGGACAATATATACACTGTCCTATAGAAACAAGCACGCACAAATCATGAGAGAAATATATGTGAGTAAAAGTTAATTGAATTAGCAAAGTTAATATCCTATGGTCTCGAATGTATGTTAACTATTTAATGTGTTTTTATAGGCTAGCTTAAATCCTCATCCAAATAATATAATCTATATGTAATAATCCCTTCCTACCACACCAAGATTTAATGCCCAGCGGTAGACATATTTAAGGTACTAATTAAGTATAATTAAATGAACAATAGATAACAATAATTAATCATAAATGTGCAAAGATTTAAAAACATTTTTTTTTCTTTATTCGTACAATTATATTCCGCTTCGGTAGAGTTATCTTCAGATAGTTTCAGATATTAATTAATACATGGGTTTCAAAAGTCTAAATGTAAGTGTTCTCGTACATTTTTTTGCCTAATAAAGACAATCAAAATGATTTGGTAAAGCTATTTCTAATTTCTAAGTTCCCCTTTTTTATGAGACTTAAATCAAGGACAAGAGGTGTATATCATTTTATTCTGACACATGAATTAAGTTTCCCGTCTTTAACCGAAAACTGTTTATTTCTTAGTAAATTAATTTATTTGAATTCAAATAAATAATAGCACCAAATATAATTAAATAATTCCACGGCGATCTATTTTTATTTGTCACCTGTATTTTTAATGTGTGTATTAAATGCTCCCTTGTTTTATAATCCACTGATCCGAATAGACAGTCACACCTGGCAAGGTCTGCCCTAGAGGCGTGGTTAAATACCGAAGTGCAAATAACAATTTACCTTTAAACAAGCCATCTACGAGTATTGCCACAGAACCGTGAATACACACATCGTATAAACCTAGTCATAGCAGAGATAGTAAAAGGTCAATAAGAGTACACCAACATATTGTCTTTGCAGATTATTGTACTTTAATTTGTTCACCTTATCAGTCCGAAAATGCATTAATTAAAAATAATTTTATAACTTTTTGTGTTGTCTAAAAAAATAATTCGAATATATACGTTTAACATAGAAAATTTATCTCATGAATGTGTACAATTGCACATCTGTGCGTTTTATCTTCTTATTATCGGCTGGTTATTAGATAAAGCATAAGTCATCGGCGCGCTTACGATTACGTTAAAATATGATTAAAAACCAAGACTTTTAATGATTGTATTTTAAATCCCGGCATGCAAAAACCAGGAGAAAACGTCACGACCTACAGGAAGTAGTTAATATTTTTTCATTAATTATTGAATTTCTCCTTTATTACTGCACATTTAGCGATAAAACTTTGTGAATATAAATATCATGTCATTATGAACATATTTAAACCATAAGAAAAAAATCGCGAATTTTCCCTTTAAAACAGTTCATAGATTCCTGTTGTTTATTTAAAAACAAAAGTCAATTTAGTCTTATTATTTTTTGTTAAATATTTTTTTTTTGGTATTAGACAATATAAAAAAGATGTGGTATGATTGCAAATGAAACAACTATCCACAAAAGACCAAAATGACACAAACATTTAAAACAACTATAGGTCAGGCAAGACTTTTATGCAATATGGACATGATTTCATTATGAAAAAATGTCCAACGAAGGTCACAATAGAATCTCTTGTCAAGGGACACTTTTACATAGAAGGGGACAATATTTTATAATAAAATTATGTCCTGGACCAAATTTCATAGGTTATATCTGTGAAATTTTGTCCATGGGACATCATTTCATGGGGGACACTATTTAATCCTACATATCCAACCTATTATATTGTAATGACATCAGTGTTGGAATGCCAGACTACATAGAAACAGGGATATCCTTTACTGATTATTAAAATCATTCTCAGAATTCATGCACTAATTTAAAATCGGTATTTGTTTACAATAAACATAATTATGTTTGCCGTAGATGATTCAAACATCAACATGATGCAATGATTTAATTTCTAGGTCAACTTGTAATTTATATATGGAACGGGGACCCAATTATTTGCCCCATTGGAACGCATTGAAAATCATAGTAAATACATATGGTCCTGTTCAATAAATGATTTTGATAGCCACCTTGGGACTTGTGGTTCATAGTTTTTATTGACAACAGGGTCAGTCTGTCCGGGAAAGAATAAAGGCTAGAATTTAGGCAATTTACTCTATGTACTGACGCCAGATTTCATTTAAATCAATCAGAATTTTTACAGAAATTCAAACTAGAAAGCCTACCCTTTCAAATAAATCTACATTCAGTTACAGAACTAGTGAAATAATAACATTACACAATTTATAACAAAAGTTTTATATTTTTTTAAGAACTTAACATTCATGGGTACCGGACCAGTTGCCTTAACTGGGATTCTATTCCATATAATTACTGGGGATACATGAGATTGGGGAGAAAAATGGCAGTTTTCATTCTTTCTGTAAAAGTCTGTTTTGTGAATCTTCCTCCAATACAGGAGCACCTCAATTGATGAGTAATTATCCACTAAAATAAAAGTTTATGTATCTGAACACTTAGAATGTGACATTTAGCATGTTAAGTATATGATAAGTAGTCTTCCATTTAAACCAAATTTTGTGTACTAACATAATTATTGAAATTGTGAAAAATATAAGATATTAAAAATGTTTCACTTTGTAGTTCATTGTAGTTTAAACCTATTTATTCATGAAATTTACTAATATATCAAAATTTAGGATCTGGAAACAAGCTTCACACAGCTTATATCAATCATACTGTTTTTTAGCTCACCTGGCCCGAAGGGCCAAGTGAGCTTTTCTCATCACTTGGCGTCCATCGTCCGTCGTCGTCCGTCGTCGTTAACATTTTACATTTTGAACTTCTTCTAGAGAACCACTGAATGGAATGAAACCAAACATGGCATGAATGTTCCTTATGAGGTGCTGACCAAGTGTTGTTACTTTGTAGCTGATCCATCATCCAAGATGGCCGCCAGCAGGGGACTTAGTTTAACATAGGACCCTATGGGAAATGCATACAAATGACTTCTTTTAGAGAACCACTGAATGGAATGAAACCAAACATGGCATGAATGTTTCTTATGAGGTGCTGACCAAGTATTGTTACTTTGTAGCTGATCCATCATCCAAGATGGCCGCCAGCGGGGAACTTAGTTTAACATAGGACCCTATGGGAAATGCATACAAATGACTTCTTTGAGAGAACCACTAAATGGAATGAAACCTAACATGGCATGAATGTTCCTTATGAGGTGCTGACCAAGTGTTGTTACTTTGTAGCCAATCCATCATCCAAGATGGCCGCCAGCAGGGGACTTAGTTTAACATAGGACCCTATGGGAAATGCATACAAATGACTTCTTTTAGAGAACCACTGAATGGAATGAAACCAAACATGGCATGAATGTTTCTTATGAGGTGCTGACCAAGTATTGTTACTTTGTAGCTGATCCATCATCCAAGATGGCCGCCAGCGGGGAACTTAGTTTAACATAGGACCCTATGGGAAATGCATACAAATGACTTCTTTGAGAGAACCACTAAATGGAATGAAACCTAACATGGCATGAATGTTCCTTATGAGGTGCTGACCAAGTGTTGTTACTTTGTAGCCAATCCATCATCCAAGATGGCCGCCAGCAGGGGACTTAGTTTAACATAGGACCCTATGGGAAATGCATACAAATGACTTCTTTTAGAGAACCACTGAATGGAATGAAACCAAACATGGCATGAATGTTCCTTATGAGGTGCTGACCAAGTGTTGTTACTTTGTAGCTGATCCATCATCCAAGATGGCCGCCAGCGGGGAACTTAGTTTAACATAGGACCCTATGGGAAATGCATACAAATGACTTCTTTTAGAGAACCACTGAATGGAATGAAACCTGACATGGCATGAATGTTCCTTATGAGGCGCTGACCAAATGTTGTTACTTTGTAGCCGATCCATCATCCAAGATGGCCGCCAGCGGGGGACTTAGTTTAACATAGGACCCTATGGGAAAGGCATACAAATGACTTCTTTTAGAGAACCAGTGAATGGAATGAAACCAAACATGGCATGAATGTTCCTTATGAGGTGATGACCAAGTTTTGTTACTTTGTAGCCGATCCACCATCCAAGATGGCCGCCAGCGGGGGACTTAGTTTAACATAGGACCCTATGGGAAATGCATACAAATGACTTCTTTTAGAGAACCACTGAATGGAATGAAGCCAAACATGGCATGAATGTTCCTTATAAGGTGTTGACCAAGTGTTGTTACTTTTTAGCCGATTCATCATCCAAGATGGCTGCCAGCGGGGGACTTAGTTTAACATAGGACCCTATGGGAAATGCATACAAAAGTCTTCTTCTAAAGAACCACTGAATTGAATGAAATCAAACATGGCATGAATGTTCCTTTTCTTATGAGGTGCTGGCCAAGTGTTGTTTCTTTTAGCCAAATTTTATATTTTTTTATATGATTTCAAAAACCCAAGTAGAATCAGGTGAGCAATACAGGCTCTTGAGAGCCTCTAGTTTATAAGTACAGGTATCCCTGTGATGAGAGTTGTATCTGGAACTTTATCAATGGAAATTTAAAACTGAATAGATTTTTCAGTCCTCACTTTCTTTAGAAAAATAATTAAAAATCTTAAAGTCCTGTCAGAACAAATTGAGAATGGCCCTAGGCTGATGTTTAGTGGTACATAATTAAATTGTTGTTAAATGATAGAATTCAGTTGATTTTAAATAATTAGCTTTCAACATGTTCAACTTTAATCAAATGTTTTGATTGAGAAGGTGCAGATCTCTTCCATTGTTCCAAATTAACTCCATGATGAATTCTTAACTAAGGAAAAGAAATCACATCAAACAACAATTGATTGCACTATTGTCAACCTTTCTACATGTTCTAACTGTTCTTTTGTTCATTCTTTTTATGTAGATTATCAAAAGATACCCCCTCCCCCCCCCAAAAAAAATAAAGACGAAAGAAAACAATTGCCATCTTTCCCCTCAGAGCTCTTCTACCTTATGAAACTGAATTGTTTGCAGCAAACTTGCCGTGTTTGCAGCAAACTTGCCGCAGACTTGCTGCAAACAAAAAATTTGCAGGAACACAGAAAATAGTGTTTGCAGATGTTTGCCACTAGCTGCAAACTTCCGGCAAACATTGCAGCTCCCTCCCTCTGTCAGTCTGTCCATTTGTCAGTTCTGCTCTTGTAATTGCAACTCATCTGAAATCACACACCAAAATTACAAAAAACGTTTTTATATGATAATGCCATAAAGATGTGCTAATCAACAAGAGATTACGATTTAAAAAAAAAAAATTCTAGCAGTTTTGCCTCTTTGTACTTGGAGTTTTAGCCTAGGTATACTACTACAACACTTTGTCATCACAATTCTCCTGAACCCACAAAACTTTATTTCATGAAGCTTTGTAGATATTGAGGACATACTTTGTAGATGTGCTTATTGGCAGAAAATTCTGTATTTTTAATTAATTCTAGAAGTTATATCTTTTCAAACTTTTGAATTTTTGGCTATAGTATATTGAGGCATAAGTTTGTCATCCCTGCTACTCTGAAACCACACAACATTATTTCATGAAGCTTTGTAGATAGTAAGAACATACTATGTAGATGCAGTATCGATTATTATACCCCCACTCTATAAAAAGGGGGTATACTGTTTTTACCTCTGTCTGTCTGTCTGTTGTACCGTCTGTCCATCCTTCCATCTGTCCATCAGTTGTCCATCTGCATATATATATATTGCAATTATACTGGTTGACAATTATAGGTCGTCATATAAGAATTGGTTATATTTCCTGTAAACTCAATAGTTAGTCTCCCATTTCTGTGCACTATTTATTAATGCAACAATAAATGAAAGCAATACTTTCTGAATTTACAGTAAAAATGAATTCATAGTTTTTTTAGGAGGACAACTTTAGTTTTATAATATATGGTTTTGTGAGTTGAAAAATGAACTTAAAATATGTATTTTTTACCGCTCAGTGTTCTTTGGTAGCATGTTTGCCTTGAGTTGGGGAGGTAATGAGTTTGAACCCTTGGTCAAAGCAATATTGACTTTAAAATTGGTTTTTGCCACTTCTCCACTATAAAGCATGCAGCGTTAAGGAGTAAGAGCAAAACTGGGTAATGTAATATGTCTTCCTATGGACTTTTATCTTTTGAACTAGCATGTTAAAAGTCAGCTCGCTTGTCAGCTAAGTATAAAACAGGGTATTCATAGTATTTTAACATATTCTTGTATGTAATATGCATATTAATTTTCATGTATTTTTCAGGTTGTTGCACCATTCCCAGGATTAGTAATGCTATCTGACAATGATAATGAAGTAATACTTGAAACGTCAGGAGGTTTTCTGAGAAATATAGAGATAATCATAAGAAATATAGAGCCAAACAGTAATATTCTACATCCTTCAGATGAACTATACATTGAACAAAGGGTATGTTTTCACATGAAACTATTTAGAAGATGCAATAGTTTTGTGTTTTTAGATGGTCAATATATGTATCATTTGTATGTTAAAGGTGTAGACTTTCATTTCATTGATAGTCTTAAGACCCACAGAGAATTCAGATGAAAGGATGCAAGATTCATCAAGAAAATGGAGTTTTGTTTTGTGTCTTATTTTGCTTATTGAATTAAAAAGTTTTTAAATGCTTGATAGTCATAGGGTTTATGATACTTAAATATTGGCATTGGTCATGGGACCATGCTGTTTTTATGCATTTCAATCTATAACTGAGGTCCATATAAGTTGCATGCATAAGAATTTAAATGAGATCAAATTATTTTCTTGTAAGACAATAATGTATCAGCAACATGGTTTAGTCTATTTTGACAACATTTAACAAAGCTGACTGCTAATAATGAATTATTATACCCCACACAACGGGTTGCGGTGGGTATAATGTTTTTGACCCGTCCGTCAGTCCGTCAGTCCTTTGCTTAAATGTACTACGCAGATGTGCATATCGACAGGAAATTACAATTCAATTTTTTTTTCCTAGGAGTACGCCCCTTTCAACTTATTTGCTTCAATGTACTGCTGCAACAGTTTGTCATCACAAATCCTCTGAAACCACACAACAGAATTGCATTAAACCTTTTAGATTAGAAGGACATACTATGCAGATGTGCATATCGACAGGAAATTATGATTCAATTTTTTTTCTAGGAGTTATGCCCCTTTGAAATTATTTGCTTTAATGTACTACTGCTACAGTTTGTCATTGCAACTCCTCTGAAACCACACAACAGAATTTCATGAAACCTTTTTAGATTAGAAGGACATACTATGCAGTGTTCTCCCCTGAAATTTTGGATAGCATCACATTTTGCGTAAAAAAAATAACTGTATTTTTTTTAATGTCGTTTGTCGTGTCGCGTTGATACTCTATTTCCTTTATATGTTTTAGTTTATATTGTTCAATTCATAACTGAGAATACAATTAAACTATAACCACAAAAACAGTTGTTTCAGTTTATGTTTTCTTTATTCATTTATTGTTACAGAATTATTTTTTTCCTCTTGTGCCAAATAAAAATAAATATGTGGTTTCAGTTACCCAACAGTAAGTCAAATGAATGAATGGTTCATTATAGATCAACCTGTTTATATACAAAACTAAATATCTAGTACACAAAATTAACTATTTTTTATATTATATCAAGTAAAGATAAAGTAGCAAAAGTAGCAAAAAAAATCAATTTAAA
This sequence comes from Mytilus galloprovincialis, assembly GCA_037788925.1. Lineage (NCBI taxonomy): Eukaryota > Metazoa > Mollusca > Bivalvia > Mytilida > Mytilidae > Mytilus > Mytilus galloprovincialis. The sequence goes on along the minus strand of CM075342.1, from coordinate 41,679,354 downwards.
AACTTTTTTTATCATGTTTATGAAATTAATTGTTTCATGGCACTCAATAAATTAGTCCCAGTTGTTTCTTATCTTTACATCAAAATGATATGTATTTTTAACAAAGTTATCTAACAAATAGTCTGTTAATGCGTAGTTTTCTCTCTTGGTATATTTTTTCTGTCTACTGTCCATCTGTTGTCATTATCATGAAAATGCGGATTTTTGTCATATCTGGTCCCGTCCGGTTCCGATCCGCAGTTTACACAAAAATGTGCAATGGCGGTTGTTGAAAAATTTACGAAAATGAGTCCGAGAATAAACATTGTTTGACAAGAGATTTTGAATGAAATTAGACCCTTTTAATGCATTAAATGGATTAAACATAGACTTAAGCCAATTATGATAACTTTTTAAAGAAGTATTAAACTTAGTTTAGCTCTAAACCAAAATTCTCACTCTCGTATTACCGGAAGAGAAAGAAAGTAATTTTTGGAGAGATGCACAAATAAAGGACCTTTTTAAAAAAAAATTAAAATCGTTTCAATCTTTGAAATTTCGTATTACAAAACGTTGATTTCGAAATGTTTTGTGATTGCATTTTTCCATCTCGAAATTGGTGATTGCAGACACGTAGTATTAGTCATGTCACAAGTGTCAGCTTGGGATATTCGCATCCAAACAGTTATCACCCTGAGGGCAATTAACACCTAACTATTTAATCTCTTAATTGCCTTTAGTGTCCGACTCAAAGGGATTACAATTAAAGGTGATATAATTTTTATGATCATAATCGATAATAGATGAAAGTTCAAAATTGAGGACAAGTAAAATAGCATCTTCAAAATAATTATAGCGTCGCGGGAATAATTATAGCGTCGCGGGAATTATTATAGCATCACGGTGAAAAAATATAGCGTCGCGGTACCACGACGCTAAAACGGCCTGGGGAGAACACTGGATGTGCATATCGACAGATAATTACGATTCAATTTTTTGCTAGGAGTTATACCCCTTTGAACTTATTTGCTTTAATATACTACAGCAACAGTTTGTCATCGCAACTCCTCTCAACCACACAACAGAAATTCATGAAACTTTGTAGATAATATGGATATACTATGCAGATGTGCATATCGACAGGAAATAACTATTCAATTTTTTTCTAGGAGTTGCGCCCCTTTCAACTAATTTGCTTCAATGTACTGCTGCAACAGTTTGTCATCACAAATCCTCTGAAACCACACAACTGAATTTCATGAAACTTTGTTGATGATAAGGACATACTATGTAGATGTGCACATTGAAATTTTTTTTTCTTATACAATTTTTTTTTCTTTCACTTATTTTATTTCTCCAATGACAATGTGGGGGTGTGGGGTATGTGAGCATGCTCACTAACATACCTGTCAACTCACCCGTTTTTTGCGGGTGACACCCGTTATTTTCACCTCTCACCCGGGAGTTTTTCTTTACCCGGCGGGTCCCGGGAATTTCTAACATTACCCGTTTCACCCGGATTTCTGACCGGATTGTTTCCGGTATTTAGAAGTAATACGACCTTCGGTTTTATCGGTCTTTTTCAATGTAACCAAAAGTCAAAATGTAGGACTGTTTACCTGAGCTACGTAACGATATGAAGAGACAACACAGCTACAAGATGAGTTCAGTGACTATCAGTTGACCCCATTAGATGAACTTCCACTTTGCACTTCCCCTGAAACTGACATTGGTACATTTTGGGGAGAAATGTCCAAGTTGCATGACATTTTTCTTAACAAGCCAAGATTTTTTGTTTTGTCAAAACTTGCTAAAACATTGCTGGTTTTGCCAAACAGCAATGCAGACAGTGAGAGGGCATTTTCTTTAGTAAAGAAAATAGCTACAGAGTTTAGGGCTGATCTTAATAAGGATACACTGTGTGCTCTTCTTTCTTGTAAAATGAATACACATTTGCATTGCTATGAACTGAAACCAAGTGCAGTTCTTTTAAAGAATGCCAAGTCTGCTACTATGGAATATAACAATAGTCTGAAATAAACTTGTATACATGTTCTAACTGTTTCATATACATATTGACTATATAAATTATATGTAAACATATTTTTGTTCTTCAATTGAGCCCGCAAAATGTTGTACGCGTTATGACCTGAGATTTTTTTTCTCAATGCAGGTCATGACCTGACTTTTCATTTTCAGAGGTTGACAGGTATGCACTAAGGTTCTTTAATTTTTAAATGTTTAATAAAAAAATGCTCCAACTTTTTTCAACATCTATTGTTAGAATTTTTGACATATGTTCTTTGTTAATTTTTAGGTTGCAGCAGGAGAACCTATTGGAAAAGCAACTCGATCATCTTGTGATAACCATATTAAGGTGATATTCCGTAAACTTGGAGGGTTTATTGATCCAACAGGATTCATGCAAATAAAAAAAATTGGACTTCAACCTTGGATTTCAAATTGTGATGATTACAAATTAGTTTTTATGGTAGGCTCACTGTATTTTATATGTGAATTTATTGTGTCTTTTTTATGCTCACCTGGTGCTATGGGCTTCCTCATAACATAGTGTCTATTATCTTTTTAACAGCCTTTTTAAAATATAATCAGTGATTTTGCTAGTGCTCATCACTTTTGTAATTTACGAAACGGTTTTCTCATTGACAAAAGTATATCAAATCAATTTCGTCACTTAAATTTTGAAAGTGTAAAAATATTTTCGGCATTTATACAACCAGGAGTATATAAAGTTTTGTCATTAGATCAAAATTGTTTCCCCTCGACAGTTCGCATTTGAACTTCAATATTTCTCAAACAATCACAATTTGAAGTTTGTTTGTCTTTGATTCGTCATTTGAACACACGTTCATCATATTTGATATAAATTTTCATCATAAACTTTTGACAATTTCCATTTACAATATAGAACTTTATTCAAAACGTTAAGAAATGTTTTCACAAGTCAAAACAGGTGCTCCCTGTACTGTGTGCTACGCATACGTGAAAGTATTCTAATGACTATTTATCATACTTGCCAACCTCTGACAATGGGAAATCATGTCATTATCTCTGCCATTGCCTGGTCAAAATTCAGGGGTAGTTCATCAGAAGATAGCTGGTACTATGAGAGCTGATCCAACATTTATGTGATATTTTCATCCCCATGGCCTGAGAAATCTGTTGGCTAGATTTGAAACTGAAACTGAAAAAGAAAAATGTTTTATAAATTTGATTCCCATTAGATAAATATGTTATATGCTTATTCAAATAGCTACATTGTATTTCTCCTCTCACATGTATTGTTTTGTATCAAATGTTGCAACATAGAATGCACAATGCTTTACTTGTCACGTGATCATTTAAACTCTTGACCAAAATATAATTTATAAATCTTGAATCTTGATTAGCACACATCGTTTTGGATAAAAAATCAGCGCTTTAGATGACGGTATAGGCCCTGAAAGCAACCTCTTTCTGTGCACATTTCCCCTATAAAGTGAATTTGAAAGAAAGTCACAAAATCGTTAAAACTAATCACAAACTACTTACCTTTTACTGTTTGTCCATATAGAAAAATAAACAATACGGTAACCCGATTAATCCAGTCATTATATTATGATCACTTCGATCACGCCATTAACCTCGAGAAAAGTAGTGGATAGAGGGCGCTGAATTATTTAAGTTAACAATACGGCAGCAAAACAATTACTTCAAATTTTTCGGTATTTATCGCCAAATAAGGAAAAAAACCAAGAATAGCGATATTACTAACCACCAAAAAATGAAAAGAACGAAAAAGCATGTAATTGCGTGTAAAGTGGTGAAAAGTGTGTACACGCCATGTGACAAAATCCTCATGTGTAAACTGTTGAAAAAGCGTGTATTACATGCAAATATCATGTCACTTTGCATGTATGCTATAAATAGACACCAAAAACATAAAATAGGAAATAATTTAGTATCAATTAAATGAGACAGACGCATATATATTACTAAATGAATTTAAATTGAAAAATGATAATTTCCTGATGTATCTGGACTGGTTTTGAATTTATTATTCACGTGTCACTTCCAGTTTTCTTTCATTTTAAAACCGAAAGTAGTGAACTTGATCTATTCTTCTTAGAGTCATTATGATCCATTATTATCTTTCCAAAAAAGGATTTTATACAATTCCAACTTATTAGAAATGATTACCAAATATCGATTTAGATGTTTTAAAAGGAAAATGATTATGCAGTGAGGTAACTAGTGCAAGTTAATTTCTGCTGTAATTCCTTGTTTAAAAAAAATGGAATCCAAATTTTGTTGATCAGGAATGTCCCCTGGAATTAACTGAAGAGAAATTGTGACTTAAATTTCAGGATCCCATGTCAGAATCTTTCATAGTAAGGGCAAATACAGTCAAATCATACAATAAATGCCAATAATGCCTAAGTCCTTTTTAATCTGACAAAGTCAAAGATGAAGCTAGTAATATACATCCTTGGTCCCTTACTGTTACACAAAAAAAAGTTGATTTTAATAGCGCGCAAAAGTGACTAAAGCCCTTAAAATCCTAGCTTGAACCCTGATATAATCCTTTGAAACAATTGGTAAATTGTAACTAAACTCAATCAAAACATTATAGCAAATTCGAAAGGATCATTATATATAGTTTCAATTTTTTGTTAGATACTCCAGTTGATAAATTAACATAGCTGTTACTATCAATAAAACTAATAGTCCAGTCAATCTAGCATAAATTTGACCCTAACCTTGAAGTAATTACAACAGAAGATTTTTAAGTTTAAATCTTTAGCATTATATCCCATTTATACACAGAAAAAAGACATATAAATCTAACTTGAGGAAAACTAAAAAAATTATGATTTTAAAATTCCCATGGAGATTTGCATTGATATGGGAGATAACTCTGCCAAAAAAAGAGAGAAATATTAATAAAAATTGATACAAAGTTATAACTTTACCGCTTCTATTCAACAGAATGTATTGATTCTTGATATTTTAGCTGTCTTTAAAGTATAACAAACAACTCTATTTAAGGTGTTTTCATATCTTTTTGCCAGCTACAACCTAGATTTTATAATTCATTAGTTGACCATTTATTAGATTTTTTAGCAAGTCAAGGTAAAGAATCTCAAATTGAATAACACGAATTAAGCATATATTCTTCTTTTTGTGGTTAAAAGTTTCTTTAAACAAGGTAGATGCTGAACAAATATAATTTACAGATATTAACAATGCTAAATATTTGTATTATTTTTTCAAAATGGTCACAAAGCCATAAATTTGCAATTTCTTTAATGAAAAATATGCAAAAGAAAAAGAAAAATACCCAAAACACTTTATTTTTGTACATTTCATGAGCAGAAGGTTATATAATATAGTCAAATAAAAACTTATAACCCCATCAAAGTATCATATTTTACATGTATTTTAAGAAAATCAACCAAAAACTGACAAAAAAAAGACTCATTTATGCAGAGTCATCTCCCTTTCCAATGTTATTTTCTGCTGATTTTGAGTTTTCCTAAAGTTAGTTTTTATGGGACTTTTTTCTGTGTATATTTGGGGCTTATTGCTATATATTAGAACTCAAACATTTTCTGTTGCAATTAGTATCAGGTTCAAACTTGGGGGGGGGGGGGAAGGGAGGCAACTTTTAAACAAAATCAATATTAATATCGAAAACACTGCAAAGTGATTAACTCATCAAGCTAATGGGAAAAGGTCAATTTTAGATCTATAATTATGAAGTTTGACCTTAATAATTGTAAAACCACTGCTTTTTAAAATTGAAATGGACAAACAAGTAAATAAAAAAAAGACAAAAGAATTCTAAAAAATGTCTTATGGCTTTCAAACTTTGGTTAAATGATCCATTTTTAGCTCACCTTGCCCACTGGTTTGTCATCGTCGATAAATTTTACAAAAATCTTTTCCTCTGAAACTACAAGGCCAAATTTGCCCAAACCTTAATCATCAATGGGGTATCTAGTTTAAAAAATATGTCCCTTGACCCGCCAACCAACCGGCGCCATGGCTAAAAATAGTACATAGGAGTGAAATGTAGATTTTGGCTTATAACTCTGAAACCAAAAACATTTATAGCAAATCTGACAGGGGTAAAATTGTTTATTAGGTCAGGATCTATCTGCCCATAAATTTTCAGATGAATCAGACAATCAGTTGTTGGGTTGCTGCCCCTGAATTGGTAATTTTAAGGAAATTTTGCCATTTTTCGTTTTTATCTTTATATTATTATAGATAGAGATAAACTGTCAACAGCAATAATGTTCAGCAAAGTAAAATCTACAAATAAGTCAACAATACCAAAATGGTCAGATGACCCCTTAAGGAGTAATTGCCCTTTATAGTAATTTTTTACCAATTTTTCGTAAATTTATGTAATCTTTTACAAAAATCTTCTCCTCTGAAACCGCTTGGTAAAATTTAACCAAATTTATCCACAATCATTATTAGGGTATCTAGTAGAAAAATGTGTGTGGTGACCCAGGCAACCAATCAAGATGGCCACCATGGCTTAAAATAGAACATAGGGGCATTAAGAGCAATTCAGACATGGGGTTAAATTAATATTGTTTTGCAAGTCAAGATCTATCTGGTCTGAAATCTTCAGATGAATCCGACAACTGGTTGTTTGGGATGCCCCTGAATTGGTAATTTTGTAAGGAAATGTTATTATCTTGAATATTATTATAGATAGAGATAAACGGTAACAGCAATAATGTTCAGCAAAGTAAGATCCACAAATAAGTCAACATGACCAAAACTGTCAGTTGACCCCTTAAAAGAGTTATTGCCCTTTATAGTCAATTTTTAATAATTTTGTAAATTTTGTAAGTTATTGTAAATTGTAACAAAATATTTTCCTCTGTAACTTATGGGCCAAGTTCACTATAAATTGAGATAATTGTAAAAAGCAAGAATGTTCAGTAAAGTAAGATCTACAAACACATCACCATCACTAAAACACAATTTTGTCATTAATCCATCTGTGTCCTTTGTTTAATATGCACATAGACCAAGGTGAGTGACACAGGCTCTAGTTTTAAGACATCACAAATTACTCACATTGAATTCTATATTTTATTTAGGATGCTACTATTGGTACAGATTCAATTATAGGTGCACTTGGTAAGCTCCTTACTGATACAAGTCCTAGTTTGACAAACAAAAATGCAGCAACTGAAGACATGCCAGAATTAAGTGGTGATCCTCCAGGCTCTGATGTTGAAAAAATTAAAGGTATTTAAGACTTTACTCTCTAAGGATGTTTGCTACTCATGTTTTTGACTTTTTATCGGATATTCAGAATCCTCTTGATTTATCCATGTAATGACAATAAAAATTTGTCTGCTTGCCCCTACTAGAACTTTTCTTTTAACAATGTTATTACATAGAGTTGTGCATATTTTGAAGATGTGCATATGATGTTTAGATGAAATTACCCTTAATTATTACTTCATGGTATGTAGTCAAATGATGATGTGTATTGAAAACTTTTTAAATTAAATGTGTTTGCTACTACAAATACCAAGTAGCAAGAGCCCTGATGCATGTATAATCTCATATGTCTGATATTTATGTAATAGTTTTTAAAGAGACTTGTTTTTGATATATTTACCTTTTTAGAAAACATTGACAGTATGTTTGGAAAGCTTAAATCATTTACTGGGGGAAGTGGAGGAGGATCAGATGGAACAGATTGGTCCAGTGAATTTGATTGGTCTGCTGGTAATGGTGTATCAGAAGGAGGTTCAGGGTCTGGTGGATTTAATATCAAAGGTAAAAAGGATTTTTCCAAACAGTTAATTTTACTTGACATACCCCCATTAATGACAGTATTTATCTTGCCTTCAAATAAACTTGCAGAATAAGATTCCATGCAAAGAGTTGCTAGTCTGCTTCATACCTTGTATATGGAACATGTAGATGTCTTGTGTAATTAAATTTCCATCTGTGAATTGATCTTGACGTCATTTTCATGGTATATTGACTGCCAATTTTTCAAAATACCCATGGGTGTTTTATGTGCAAGATGGTTCTTATTTATGTACAAAGCCTTCAAGGGGGCCTTAAAATATATTTTATTGTTGTTTTTTTTGGCTCCTTCATACTTTTACAAGCTTAAAACCATTGTGAAATTAATTGTTTTTAATTGCTCTTTCAAAATTCCCATTTGGAAGCCTCCATGGGGGAAATCCTGTGCAAATAAAGACAGTTGGCAGGTATGATAAATAGTGAAATATGACCGGTAGTTAACTAGTATGCATGCAATTTGTACACCTTTATAATAGTCACTTGACTTTAAGATGAATGATTTAGAGAACTTCCCAGGGGTAGTAATAAGATGGTGTGTCTTACTTGGGTTAAGCTTGTCTTATGTAAAATATGATGAACACTGACAAGTGGGAGATCTGCTTAAACAGTTGATGTATTTTTGTATTATATCTTCAGTTATAATGTGTGTATGAAAATACTAATTACATTAAGAAGGTAAAATTGAAAATAGTGAAATAGACTGAACATTACATTTGCACACTTTCCCATTATATTTGCTCGCAGCTTTTAAGTTACATTTGTGTGGATTTTTTTACAGGTAAATCTGGTCTATACAGATTGATTATAACTTATATATTTACTAGTAACTACTATATTTGATTCGGATAAATCACAAACACTAAGTCCTGAAAGAGGATGTAAATAAAAATGTAAAACTTTAGCAAATCTTAAGACAGATGGTTTCTGGATAATAACTTTAATATAAGTGAATAGAAATCAATAAAATTTTAACACAATGTTTGTAACCACAAAAGAAAGGTTGGGATTGATTTTGGGGGTTATGGTCCCAACGGTTTAGAAATTAAGGGCCCAAAGGGGCCCAAAACAAGTATTTATCTTAGGTTTCAGGACAATAATTTGTGTATAAGTATTTCAATTGCTCTGATATTGTTACACAATATTTATACCATGTAGTAGAAGGTTGAGATTTATTTTAAGGGTTATGGGGCAAACAGTCTAGGAATTGAGGGCCATAAACAAGCATTTTTGTAGTTTTGGGACAATAACTTATGTATAACTGTATGGATCTCTCTGACATTGCACCACAAGGTTCCATATAACGAAGGGTAGGCTTTGATGTAGTTTGGGGTTAATATCCCTGAACATTTATAAATAAGAGGCAAAAAAAGGGCCAAAAAGAAGCATTTTTCTAGATTACAGGCAATAACTTGGGTTTAAGTGAATGGATCTCTCTGAAATTATGCTACAAGGTTTCTTACTACAATGGAAAGGCTGAAATTGAGTTTCGGGGTTCTTGCTCCAAGGTGGGAGGGGGTTTCAATAAATGAGGGGTCAAAAAAGGGTCCCAAATAAGCATTTATGTAGTTTTCAGTCAATAACTTGTGTTTAAGTGTATAAATCTCCCTGAAATTATACCACAAGTTTCCATACTACAAAGGGATGGTTATGGCTCAAATCAATAAGCAATTAGGGGCAAAAAAGGGGGAAAACAAGGGTTTTTCTGGTTAAAGAACAATTTAGACAATTTAAAAGCAGTGTAAGGGAGGTAATGCAATTAAATTTTAAAGAATACTGATACATTTATGTTTGATTACTTGATTACCTCCCTTACTCTGCTACTTTTCAAAAGTTTAAAGAAGAAATCTTCTATTGCACAGTATTATGCAATATATTTGTTAGATCTTTGATCACATTTATATTGTGACAAAAACCTATATTATGTCAAAAATTTGATCACATACAAATTCAGACAGTTTCAAGCTTGAATATTACATACATGTGACAGAGTTGTCAAGCCACAACTGGAGATTTGGAAATTTTCAGCTGGAGTTTGGGCATCATAACTGGAGATTTTTTATCAACCTTTTTATCGACATACGCAAGATTTTTTATCGACATATGCAAGATTTTTTCGTGTGTGTTTAAACTGCATATCTTCCTTTTTTTGTTAAAATACAACAATGATTCCATACCTTCAAGCACCTACATAGCCATTTTTACCGAAATAAAATAGAAGATAGGGGGGGGGGGGGGGGGGGTTCAAATATTTATTCCTCATAATTTTATATAGTTCAAGATACAGTGATCAGCCATCATACATAGTTTGCAAAAATTACATCTGCTTTAGCCACATTGTCAACTTTTGTACCACTACTGAACATGTTTGTAACAGAAGGTGTTGAATTGATAAAGTTGTGGGCTTTCTGTTGGGTAGCTGTCTACATATTTTTGGTCAAGTAATTAGGGCCACCATAGTCAGCTTTGCATGAAGTGTATTAAACATGGTTTTGACCCTTGGCACTGGACTTGCATCATTTTTGTCGGGCCTGCAACTTTTGTTGCAGAAAGCTCGACATAGGGATAGTGATCCGGCGGCGGCGGCGGCTACGGCGGCGGTGTTAGCTAACTTCTTAAAAGCTTTATATTTTAGAAGGTGGAAGACCTGGATGCTTCATACTTTGTATATAGATGCCTCATGATATGAAGTTTCTGTCAGTCACATGTCCAATGTCCTTGACCTCATTTTCATGGTTCAGTGACCACTTGAAAAAAAAGTTCAGAATTTTTGTAATGTTGAATCCTCTCTTATTATAAGTAATAGAATAACTATATTTGGTATGTGCGTACCTTGCAAGGTCCTCATGCCTGTCAGACAGTTTTCACTTGACCTCAACCTCATTTCATGGATCAGTGAACAAGGTTAAGTTTTGGTGGTCAAGTCCATATCTCAGATACTATAAGCAATAGGGCTAGTATATTCGGTGTATGGAAGGACTGTTAGGTGTACATGTCCAACTGGCAGGTGTCATCTGACCTTGACCTCATTTTCATGGTTCAGTGGTTATAGTTAAGTTTTTGTGTTTTGGTCTATTTTTCCCATACTTTGTGCAATAAGTCTACTATATTTGTTGTATGGAATGATTGTAAGGTGTACATGTCTAGCGGGCAGATGTCATCTGACCTTGACCTCATTTTCATGGTTCAGTGGTCAAAGTTAAGTTTTTGAGTTTTGGTCTTTTTATCTAATATTAATATGCCAAAGGTCAACTATATTTGGTGTATGGAATTATTTTATGATCTATATGTAAGTCCCGCAGGTTTTATTTGACCATGACCTCAATTTCACGGTTCATTGCACAGTGTTAAGTTTTTGTGTTTTGGTCTGTTTTTCGTAAACTATAAGTAATAGGTCAACTATATTTATTGTATGGAAGCATTGTTAGCTGTACATGTCTGCCTGGCATGGTTCTTCTGACCTTGACCTCATTTTCATGGTTCAGTGGTTATAGTTAAGTTTTTGTGTTTTGGTCTTTTTTTCCCATACTTTATGCAGTAAGTATACTATATTTGTTGTATGGAATGATTGTAAGGTGTACATGTCTAGCGGGCAGATGTCATCTGACCTTGACCTCATTTTCATGGTTCAGTGGTCAAAGTTAAGTTTTTGAGTTTTGGTCTTTTTATCTAATATTATATGCCAAAGGTCAACTATATTTGGTGTATGGAAATATTTTATGATCTATATGTAAGTCCCGCAGGTTTTATTTGACCATGACCTCAATTTCACAGTTCATTGCACAGTGTTAAGTTTTTGTGTTTTGGTCTGTTTTTCGTAAACTATAAGTAATAGGTCAACTATATTTATTGTATGGAAGCATTGTTAGCTGTACATATCTGCCTGGCATGGTTCATCTGACCTTGACCTCATTTTCATGGTTCAGTGGTTATAGTTAAGTTTTTGTGTTTTGGTCTTTTTTTCCCATACTTTATGCAGTAAGTATACTATATTTGTTGTATGGAATGATTGTAAGGTGTACATGTCTAGCGGGCAGATGTCATCTGACCTTGACCTCATTTTTATGGTTCAGTGGTCAAAGTTAAGTTTTTGAGTTTTGGTCTTTTTATCTAATATTATATGCCAAAGGTCAACTATATTTGGTGTATGGAAATATTTTATGATCTATATGTAAGTCCCGCAGGTTTTATTTGACCATGACCTCAATTTCACAGTTCATTGCACAGTGTTAAGTTTTTGTGTTTTGGTCTGTTTTTCGTAAACTATAAGTAATAGGTCAACTATATTTATTGTATGGAAGCATTGTTAACTGTACATGTCTGCCTGGCATGGTTCATCTGACCTTGACCTCATTTTCATGGTTCATTTGTCTTTGTTTAGCTATCTTGGTTTATGTTAAGTTTATGTGGCAGTTGTTAAAGCTTTATACTCAGGACTATCAACATAATATCCATGATTAGTAAAGAAGGCGAGACATTTCAGTGTGTGCACTCTTGTTTAATTTGGCTATAGTGATATTGTGTCTTCTTTAATTTGATGCTGGGGTACAAGTATTTGGTGATAAGATACAGTTTGCATTTTGTCAAATTATAAGACGAACACACTTATTTAGGTTTTCTATTGGACCAGATAGAAGACATATCATATTTGAGTTGATTTTATTGTCTTTGGGGTTCATTATAAACTAAGTCTGTTCCATGCTTTCAACAGCATCAAAATTTATTAAAGTTGATGTTTATACAACTGTTCCATTGTCAGTATCACTTTTAATCATCCAGACATGTTTATTTAACTAGCTAGTTGATTACTAGGTAAATGCCAATCATCTTTTATTGTTGTATATACAGTCTAATCCTTAACACCTTCATTGATTACTCCAGGCAATTTTTATTTACCTTTTTGACACAAATCCATTACAGGAAACTTCCGATTTTCTCGGACTTTTCCCATATCAATTTAGAGTTTCTCGGACTTTTTCCCTGTCTGTATCTATTTTGTAAACAGAAATGTCTACTCAAAATTTTTCGAGATTGATATTTTCAAAAAGTGGAAGATTTCAAATTTTAACGGGAGGGACGGAAGAGGGTCTGAAAAGCGGGAGATTTTAACTCCCGCCGGAAGAATCACATGTATGATATTATGACCAAATTTGCCCTTACTGTTCAGCGTTCGACTACTGCGGTCGTATAAAGCTGCCCCTCCGGAGCACCTGGTTAGAATATAATTTGAAAAAAAAAGTATAATCTAAATTTACGATTGTTTTTAAAATTTATTTTAACTATAGTCATTTTTATTTTGAGTTATTTTATTTTTATATGCATGACATGTAAAAATAAATGTGTGAACGCAAATGTAATGCGACCAAAATAGATCATATTATATATATATAGTCACATCACTTTTTATTCATTTTGATTGGTTATAATATATGATATAGTTCTTTCTTTTAAAGATGCATTTAGTGTTTTGCTGAAGAAGGCAAACAGTTTCTTCAAGAAGTTCTCCCTTAAGAAAATAAAATTGGGAACAATTATTGATTTTCTTGACAAACTTGGAATGGACGAGTCTAAGGAAAAGATAATAGGAGTAATACAAACAATTAAGGTAAGAAGATTTTCTATGTTCTATACATGAGGCAAAGTACAAGTGAAGATGTCTAAACGGTACATTAGACGGTTGGGATTTGAGATTTTGACACATTTTGCAGGTGTTTGGATGACACAAATAAAGCAATCTTTTAATTGTTAATTACCTTTAAAAAAAATTGCTGCATTTCTATTTTGTTTTTAACATAAAGTTATAGCTCTCAAATATTTTATTGTATACTGTGGATTCATTTATTTTCGTGGGTATTAATTTTCGTGGATTGCAGAAAACTTGCATATTGGGGGATATTTGATTTCGTGGTTTTGTCAATCTCTGTATAAAAAGCCTATTGAAAATGTGTTATTTGTTGAACATTTGAATTCGTAGTTAACCTGTACCCATGAAACTTACGAAAATTGGTATCCAACGAATAATAATGAATCCACAGTAATACACTACACGACTTGGTACTCCATTCACTAAGCTACTTAAAATTTCATAAACAGATGGCCAGCTCACAATTTAACAAATTCCATTTATTTTAATCAGTGAAATTATTCTATTCTGAAATCAGTTTTAAAAAAAAAATCTGCCAAGTTAAAAATGAATGGAAAGAAATAGCTGTTGCATTTAAGTTAACATAGGTGATAGATGTTTTAAAATGTTTTATGCTAATTAACATTGTGTTGTAGAGGTTAATAGACAATAAGCCATGTTTTAACCCCCAGCAAGCCACTGATGATGAACTAGACCAGGAATTGCTAGAAAGAGGACAGAAGAGTGGTGGAAGTAGAGATCAAATGATTAAAAGACTTCTTACAAATAGCAATCGTATGTTTTTTTATTTCACAATTTTTTTTTTAATGTTTATAAAATCTCTCCATTAAATTTTTGGATGGATGGAAGTACGTTTATTGTCCAGTTAGTAGTTTTTTCCATAACTGTATTCAGGTCAAAACCATGCTGATGACATTAATTTGAACCCTTCTTTAGATTAAATCAACACATTGCAATTTTTTCTGGACAGACAACCTAATAATTTGATAGTCAACAAGAAGAGATGTCATTCCCACCTTTACATAATTCTGAGCCCTTATCAACCAGACTACTTTTAAAGTCTGTATTATATCAGGAGAGTTATAGAATAACTAATCGACAAATTCAAATAGAGAAAAATATTCAACAAGTGACCAAACAACACATTAATTCACATATGGGCGTAGCGCATGAGTTCATTATCAGTGTTGTTCAGACACAATCTGAATATTTTTTTTATGTTTGAATTCTTTGCTTTGTTATTCTTTTTGGAAAATGACGCTTCAACGGCATTGTTCCAATACCATTGACCAGAACAACAAGAAGTCGATTATTGCCTCTGCCTACCGCACTCGGTTTCATATAAATTTACTATTTTACAAACTAACTGGTATTTGCTTGTATTCGGCTACACTCGAACAAAGAGTTGTAGTCGGAAGGGAACCAGTTTACATTACTTTATTCTATTTACAACAAAAATGTTGACCTGTCCATAGAAAGACTTGTATAGTCCGCGGTTTTATTCTCAAAAATTGGACCTTCAAGAGGGGGTGCGGACTATAGAGTACAATAAGCAAGAAATAAGAGAACAAGTTCAATTTCGCGGCGACAGGCACATACATAAATAATGTGGCGGGGTTAAACATGTTTCATTACAAATTTCTCGTTTCTTTTCAATGCATTTTAAATAAACTGGTATCTGCTAGATTGAAACGATTCAAACATAGTAAAATGGACAACCGTAAACCAGCTTAGAATTTGTAAACTACAAAATGTAATCGGTTATTGTTCATTCCATTTTGGTGTTTCATACCGACTTATATGGTTTGTATAAGCTTAAGACCCTTCAAACATTAAAGTGATAGGTATAATAAAGACTGTTTTACAAGAGGATGGAACTGTTTTACTTTCAAAGTCGTATTATAGTGATATCTGTCATGTACGGATTGCGACTCTCACCGGTTAATTTCTTCTTTTACACTTCCCGTTTAAACAGCGCAAGTTTCAAAATTGTTTTGTAAGTGAATTAAACTTATTTTAACAATCATGAAGCGTTCTAGAATCATTTTTGGGATACGATTGCTTTCAAGCAATCTGTAGACTTATACCGGTGGCTCAGAGCATTGCCCTCACGTCAATCGTTTTATTCTAAACATTAAGGAACATCTCAGATTCTTATGATTGTCTTGCTTTAAAAGGTAAAAATAAACAAAGGTATTGAACTTAAACAACTTTCCTATAATGTTCTTTTCATAATCTTCATGTTTGATAATTCCCTTGACTTATATGCATGTTTTTAACAACACGGAAAATCAGAATTAATCAGTATTTATATTTAGTGTTTTGTAAATTTAGAATCACGTCAGAGGGAATTCCCAGTTTTGATAAAATGCGAGAGTTCTCTGAATTCCGATAAATCTATTTCTGTCATATAAGAACTGAAGTGGAGTTTTTCTTATATGTTACCGTTATGAAACTGATATTTGAGATTGTACTTCCATAAAGAAATAGAGAACCATCTAGGTCGTTTAATAAACATTTAATATACGTTCTTGCTCAAGGGTTTGTTTTGGAATTATGCGCATGCGTATTGTTTCTTGACTTCAAGGGGTTTTAGATTGAATGGTTGCTCTGGATTCCCCACTCAATTAACTAATTTATAACTCATGGGATCTTTTCTATGTATGTCTGCTATTGAGAGTTATTGTTGTTGCATAATTTTAAATCATATGCATCATTTAAATCAAAATAAATGTAGTCCGCATCGTAGAACACCCCTTCAGGCGAAATGGAGTCTTCCATATTATCGTTTCGAGTTGTCTCCCTTCCGGAAGTAACTTCCGTGAATTCTGCATTAGCTCGTTCTGTCAATAAACGTTGTATATATTAAAAACGATTGTGTACGGAAAGGAACCATGATCACTGACCCAAAGGAAATTAAATATTTAAAGAGTTAGAAATGGGGTTCCTCCTAGAATTAACGTAGGAAAATAGGTGATAACATACCTTCTCTCACTCTGAGCCTCAGTGACTGCTGTGGAAAGTAAACTTGGAATTGATAGTACAAAAATAAAACACAATAGGCCTAATTACATTGTTCATACACTTTTATCCGGGATTGGCTATTTTGTAACTATTCTAAATGTGCAGTTGAATTAATGTTGAAAATAATATTATCCAGCTACATGTATACATGTGTCAATGAAACAACGGCAATTGTATCCCTCAGAGCAATCTGCTCTTTGATTAAGCAGTTTTTGCTTATGTTTGATGATGGAAAACAGGTTTTCTCTAGAAAATACCGCAAAAGATCGCAGAGGATTTGAAATGTACAAGTCAAATGGGCACCTGGTTAAATCGGCATCTAGTCAAATCAGCACCTATTTGAAGTCAATTCGGCATCCAATAATATTTGTTATAATATTTTCTATTCAATTGATTAATAACTTTTACCAAGTACATAGTTAATATGCTGTTGTGTATAAAGGTAAACAACAAAGCCCTTAGGCAACAACCATTTGATTTTCTGGGGGGGCTATGGATTTTTTTGAAAACAAAAGTTTGTTTCCAGTTTTTGGAGAAAAAAATAATTTGTTTTTGACCCTGAGAAAAAAAAATTGTTAGTTTCCAACCTCAGCTGCCACTATATGTAATGCTAAAATTGAGAGAACAAAATTGTGTTCGACTTGTCGCGAAAAAAAAGATTGTTTCTCGTCAAAGGCGAAAAAAAATCCATAGCCCCCCCCCTCCCTCGAAAATCAAATGGTTGCTGCCTTACCCAAGCTGTTGTTTTAACAATGAGACAATTAGAAAAATAAAATGGAAAACTATGAGTCCCTTTCAATAAATCAAACTTTCATGCCAAATAATTAGCACATTTTAGTTTTTTTTTCAGGAAAGTTTATACAGCATTAAACCAACAATCCTGCAAAATGCTCAACTGGTTAAAAAATGCATAAAGAATATCCAATGCCTCATATATATGATTAAAAATACACATTTAGTCGAGAAAAATAAATATATACAAAATGTACATGTACCCCCAAAAATGTGAAAGTTAATATTTTTGGACAATCCCTTCCTTAGGTATTTAACTCTTTTTGCTTAAATACTGAACAAAATTCTGGCAACCCCTTTCTTATTTTTACTCTTTTTGGTTAAAATACTGTTAAAAATATATATTTAACATTGGTGATGAAGTGACTATATCAGGTGTCGATTTAACCAGGTGCCGATTTAACTAAAATTCTTTGAAATTACCTGAGTTTCATTAGACCTTTGATTACAGTAACAAAAAGATTATCTACCTAAAATTTTGTGGGGAGAAGGGGGTTCGGACTATGTACCAGTGATAAATATACAAGCCTTTCTACGTACGGTATTTATTTGTACAATGCAGGTAGTCTCGACCTATTCATTTGTCTTAAAAAAAAAACCAGCCAGTTGTTATCTTCACTTCACACACACACATATACAAATGTCAATTATATGCTAAGGAGACATGTTGCATTGTTAAACTAATTACGGTATGTGAAAATCAAGACTTGCATAAAAAATATCCCAATATTAGAGACAGTGGCGTCTTTTTTCCTCAAAGCTTTCAGCTCTTTGATTTTTACATTGGCAAATGTCTTATTTTTTATGAATTAAAAGTACAAAATGTAAGGAACTATATCTTTTTCTACGCATTTGCTTTTTTTTCATTACAAATTTTATTTATTACCTTTTGTAGTTTTTACTTCATTGTATGGTACAAAAATGATTTAAAAATAATCAATTTGTGTTGAATTTTATAATGTAGATATCATTGAAAATGCTCCAAATTATCTCCCTTTGGTACAAAAATGCCATTTGAATTGAAATTTTTTAACTCATTGCTGACATATATTTTTATGCCCCACCTACAATAGAAGAGGGGCATTATGTTTTATGGTCTCTGGGTCTGTTCGTTCATCGGTCCATTTGTCCTTCCATTTGTCCCGCTTCAGGTTTAAGTTTTTGGTCAAGGTAGTTTTTATATGCCTGTCAAAATTTTGATGGGACGTATTATGGTATACAAATGTCTGTCTGTCTGTCTGTCTGTCTGTCTGTCTGTCGAACACAAACTCAGTTTTCTTTCCAGGGAAACCAGTCCATTCATACTATTACATGTTAGTACTAAGTCAACTTGTTCTTCTAGCAGTCAACTAAAACCAACGTTAACCACCAAGTAGAACAACTGCAATCATTGCAAACTTGTACCATAAAAAATATGCATTGCTTTTGAAACCTTGATAACATATAAATTATTTGCCTTAATAATTAATTCATTAGATAAACATAAATGTACTATATATGAATGTTTAATGTTGAAGCAACATTACCACAGTTTTCATAATTACGTTTGCCTTGGTTTTGGGTTTTTGGTTAACTGCCTTCAGCGCTTACAGCACTTTGATTTATTTCTATATTACCTCTATTTCTCCTTTTAGTTTAACAGAAAAAAGGTAACTTTACAAAAATGTATGCTTCTTGTGAAGGCAGATCGTAATTGAACGTTGACCCCATTTTTTATTTTATTTTCTTTTAAGTATAAGATAAATTTCATTTATAGAAAGATATAGCGATATCCTATATAAAATAAAAAAATCTATTTAGACCCATGTGCCCCTTAAAAAACATGAAAAACAAATACAAATGTTTTTCAGGCAGGTAACACCACTTAAATATTTGTGTAAATGAGTGTAAATGTAAATAGAGAATATCATATGGCTTTTTCAATATCGCATCCGTATCAACCCGAGACACCAATATAATCCCAAGAGCTCTGCTCGAGGGATTATATTGGTTGAGGGTTGATACGGTGTGTGATATTGAAAAAGCTATATTATATACACTTTATTATATACATATATCTCAAGTAGATGTTTTTTATGTGACATGACGTCATACAGATAAGAAGGATTGAAATGACGTCATACAGATTGGGGTTTTGACATAAAGCCTTTGTGCAACAGTGACTACAATCTATGACGTGACGTCATACAGATTAAAGGTGTGATAAAGCTTTTGCAACCGTGCTGATATCGATATCATCACGGGTGGCTGATACAGCACGCTTGCCATTGATTGTATTACACATACAATTTATCTGTATTTACTACTAAGTATATAATAAAGCAAAATATCGTCTTATGAAATAGTGTACCACAAGACAATATTTCATAACTATGTATCATGAAATATTGTCCTCATCTATGGAAAAATGTCCAGAGAAGGACAAATTTGCATAGTGAAATTGTGTCTGTATATAGACAATATTTCACAGATAAATGCTATGGAATTTTGTCTTGTTAAAGGGAGGTTATATTTTGTGTGAATTAAGACAATATTTCATAGATAAATGCTACGAAATTGTGTCCTGTTAAAGGGAGGTTATATGTTGGTTATATTTCGTGAGTATTGAGACAATATTTCATAGACAGATTGTCATGGAATTTTGTCTCATGAAGGGGAGGATTATCAACATATATTCATGTATATAGGATTTTTTTTCCGCGACATGTGTCTGTGTATATATTTACAAAATAAGCGATTGTCAGTACAGTATTGTACAGTATAATGAAACCTAGGTTAGACAATTCTTTAATCTATAATAAACCATTTGTAATGTTTCTATGCAAATTTGAAACTCACTATTGGTAATAATGTAAATTTCTCTACTATACAAAACGATTTCAGTTATAAATCTAAAAATTTGCATGCTGCATGCTTGTGTGCTATTTCTAATTGTGAAATAATTTGATTAAAAAATATTTTCAAAGCCAGTATTTCATAGTAAAGTATTGTCATGATCAGAATTTTATAGTGAAATATTTTCCAAAAGGAGGTGACAAAATTTCATGGACAATATTTTATATGAAAATTTGTCCGACAGACTATTTCATGGAGGGCAATATTTTATGTTACATAAAAACTTTCAAAAACTAATCATCTGATCATAATATTGATTTAACTTTTTGTTTTATGCCGTTTGAAAACTTGATTTTTTTTTAGAATGTCCTCTACTGTCAGCCTTGCTTCCATCAGATTTGTATTGTACTTTTGATTCTATGTGTATGGGTGTGGAATGCTGTATAAATGTGAAAGTACTGGTTTTCCTACGCACTGTAAAGGTATTTGCTAGGCTTGACCCAGACAAGATGGACTTTCATTTTGGAGTGGATGAATATAAAGGAACTGTTTCTTTTGGATTAGAATCCTTATATGATGGTAGTATTTAATTAACTTTATACAGAAATTACAGCTAAAAAATATTGATAGTGCACATTTCTTTACAGATTTGATAAAACTCAGCTAAAAAATTTTGCTCCATGCCTAAACCAAGAGTCTATGTGCATACTGAAAGCAGACTTTGGCAAAATGACAAAATCAAAATTTTTTTTTTCTGATCTGCTTTCTTTTGGACAATACTGTGGGTTCTTTCAACATGATGAAGGGAAACAAATATATGTATCACACTTTCCTCAGGAACTACTGAAATGATTTATGAGCACAACACGAGCAATTTCTTGTGAATTTTGTTTATGTCAGTATTGGTCATAAGTATATTCATTTAACTTAATATATATTTTAGGAATAGAGAAAGACCTAGACACTGGAATAGAAATTTCAGTTGCTGGTGGAATTAAAGTTATCCTGAGGTAAGCAGTTAAAAGCTATTAATTCACAGGATGTTTTTGAGATGGTGTTAAGCATTTAAGAGAAATTAAAAAAAATCATTAAAAAAAAACACACAAGAAGAAATGTACAATCTTTATTAGGAGACGTTATGTAATACCATTCTTATTTTTACATCAGTGACAAGGTAAAATGAAAACAAATTTGAGCTCAAAAGGAATACGTGTTAGGACATTATGGTATAAAACAAAGTGCATAAATTTTTTTTACGTATAAAAACAAGCTTCATAATCCCAAATGACTGAAAAGTTGGACAATTGTATTTTGTTAAGAAAAGGATGTTATAAATAAAAACAGGAAGTCAAACAATTGTCTATTGTCTGTGCTATTCTGTTTCAATGATGATGACCAATATAAAGGAACTGGTTTCTAGTTTAACAGTGACTGATAATTTTATGTGCACAAGTCAACCAGTCAACTTAGACCACATTTACACTTGTACGAAATTGAATCGATCTTTATTTGAATCTATCTTAAGAAAATCAGTTCACGTTTAAATTGCACAAGCAAGATGGATCGAGATCGATCTTATTTTATCCAATGGGTTTACACAACAACATAAAAAAAACCAGTCTGACCTTATTACCTTATATTTTTTAAACAAATAATCCTAAAAATAGAATTAAAGGAAATTCTGCATCTTGCACATACTGCAAAATGATGTAGAAAATAGTTTGCTCTTTGGGATTTTGTATGGATTCATTAATTTTTATTTTGGTTCATACATCACAAGTCATTAAACAAAGATATGCGTGTAGACTCTCACTAAAAAAAAAAATGTCAACGCATTTGAAGATGAGGATTAGCAGCGAAGAAATAGAACTTAACGATTTAGAAGATAATCCAAAAACAATGGAATCTTTGTTTACTTTTCCTATTCCATCAATCGTTTTAAAACATGTGTTTTTGACACCGAACATAAGCAGATTTATTTTCAAATCTAAATATAACATACACCAGAAAAAAGATTGATCACATTCGATCTAAGCATTTACACTAAAAGAAAGATTGATTCAAATAAGAAGGATCTTTTTAAAACCACCTCTGGAGGTAGACTTTTAAAGTCTGATTGAAGATCTATCTTTCCCGTTTACATTAGACCAAAGATCAATCGATCAATCGATCTCAGTAAAGATCTATCTTTTTTGCTAGTGTAAACAGGGTCCATTATGGCCACCATGGATGGCATAATAGCTCATTGGATAAAAAGTAAAAAAATACTTAATTATTTTTTGTCCAATTTGACTGTAATGTCAAAGAAATGGACCAAATGTTCTTCTTATTTACACTCAGTTACAGTAGGAATATATATAAAAAAAATATATAGAGAAACATAAAATATGTAAATGTTAACAATGGTTAAATTACACAATTTATAATTTTAGTGTTAAAATCAGACTAGTGGAAAAATTATTTATTGTTACTGCTGGATTAGGATTTTGTAATGTAGACGATTGGAGTAACTGTCTGGTTAATATTGAATTCCTCAAAGATGGCAGAATACCCTTTCCATCCATAGATTCTTATGGAAATTTAGTTTGGCCAAAAGGTAATGTATGAGCTTTTCCATTGAAAATACAGAAAAATGTCTGGTTAGAAGTGGAAATACATTTTATATTGCTATAAATAATAATGATAGCTCAGCATGATGTCAATCAAATTACTGTAATAAGCTTATTACTATTCCAAGTATAAAATATTCTGTGTCCACATTGACTAGTTATACCTCCATGCATATGGCAAGGGTGTTTAGGTAAACTAATTTACATCTGTCAGATGAAAATTTTATTTCTCATTAGGCCAAATAAAAGTATATGAGTGGTTCCAGTTATTAGATGACCCTAGTTTATATTCCCCAGACCCCAGACTTCATTTATGAAAAATTACAAACGAAAGTGAACCAACGCCTGGTGAATCTGTAGTTGATAGAGTCCCTAAAGTGGATACCTCGTGTATGCAGGGTCCTTATGATAAAAAAAACTTAAAATGAAGAGAGTCTTATAGCAACAACACTTTAGGGACTGCTGCAGAAATTTTATTGATCAATATGTTTCATTGTTTCACAACAAAAACATTTTATTTTAATTTCTTTTTATAGTTTACTTACATACTTACAATGAACTTTCGCTTTCACTTTCAGTTGCTATTTATAACGTTACTTACTATAGTAACATTGTGTACTTAAGCATGATTTTACGTATTGTTTTTGTCCTGATTACGGTGACCTAGGTACCGTAACATTTCAATCAATAAAATTTCTGCAGCAGTCCCTAAAGTGTTGTTGTTATATGACACTCTACATTTCTGAAAAATAAATTTTCGAACGATCAAATTTTGAGGAATGTAATTTTAAGTAATTAATTTTCCATCAGAAGAATCCACTATGGCTAAAATGCAGCAAATTCCTAACCTTATGCAACTAAATTAACTAAAATAGTAACTTACAACCAAACATGGATTTGTTAAATACCGGAAAACGACTTTGTAAACACACATTTTTTTTTCTGAATTTTGACAATTCAAAATAAAAAAAGTACATAAAATTGCCAACCTACCGACCTTTATTTTTTAAAGGATGTAACTTGAACCACACATATACTTTTATTTCGCCTAAACTACAAATCACAGCATCCTACCTCAAAAGTACCAAGCTGCATTGAGAATGTATAATCATCTGATGCATTTCATAATAATGAATATCAATTTTCTGTTTACTGATATCTTTTAATTCATATACTTAAACAAAATGGATACGTTTGAAATTTTTTGTTGCATTTTTCTCAGAAACTATGAATTGAGAACTTCCTGAACTTTGTTATCAAGCTTCATGTGAGTTTACTTAATATAATGCCTGCAAATTGCCCATATTAAAGCATTCTGTTTTAAAAATATTTAAAGAAGAGGTATCATTAGTGAGCAATAGTTTACATTGAATCTTAAAATTTATTCTTGTGTAGCTTTTACTTATTCACATACATAATACTTTATTCTGATAATCCTTCCATCACATTTTCTGTCTCTTATCTTTCTTTTCTTTTCTCCATTCTACCTTTTAAAGGGCATTAGTTAGGATTTAGACAAAATTACTTAGATTATGATTCTGTCGTTTGAATTATTTATAAAAGTGTTAAAATAAGCCATAAAAACAGCACTGATGTATAATTGAATAAGTGAATAATTTAACCTCAATTGAATTCTTATTCATGTGACCTTCAATTTGATCCTTAAGGTGGGAAAAGGAAAACAATGTTAATATTGAAAATGAAACAAAGGTGAACCATTTCGTCCTGGTTCAATTCACATATAATCATTCTTATACAGTTTGATAAGATGACTTACACATTTTTGTATCTATGAAATCAAACAGATCTAGAAAAATCCTATTACATGTGCTAGACTTCTATATTTATATTTATGATTATATTTGGTTATGTGACCATCTATAGTCATCAGAGGTCATAACCATGGTTTATAAGATGGTGTCTAGACTGATAGATGCGAAATACACATGTAATGTTGACACATGTTATCGAGTCATGTTTTACTAATTGTTTATTTTAGACTTTTTGTAATTTAGATATAGGTTATAATATGTTTTAAATCAAAAGATGAGAATTTCAGTCA
The DNA here is from genome assembly GCA_037788925.1 of Mytilus galloprovincialis. NCBI lineage: Eukaryota > Metazoa > Mollusca > Bivalvia > Mytilida > Mytilidae > Mytilus > Mytilus galloprovincialis. Next base: position 41,654,561 of record CM075342.1, on the reverse strand, counting down.
AGATGGTGAACAGGAATTTAATAGCTAATGCACCTTCAAATCTTGGTTTTGTGTTACTGAAATTTTATTTCTTATTTGATTTCATTTATCACATAAAATTAGTAAAATTAGAATCAGAAAAATACATGTTAAATATTGAATCCACCATGAATATTATAGGGTTTTACATTTTATAGTTTCAAGGGTTGACCTAATTACTTTAAGAGTTTTGAGCTTTGTGCTACTTAAAATTAAGAAATTAATGCAAAGTTTTTATTATTGCTAAAAATGTGACAGGGTTATAATTGCATTAATTCAAACTTGCATTTCGAAATTTTTTAAATGAATTAAACTGGATTTTTCTAAATATTGCAAAATATGACAAAATCGCAATAATAAACATGATATATGTATGCAATAGTTTCTGAACTTACATTATATCTTTTTCAGTTGATGCCAGAGGGGTGTTTAATACAACAGAAATGATAGAGGTTTACAGGGAAAAAGCTAAAGCACTGTTGAAAAAAACTTTAGAAGAATTTCAAGACAAGTTAATTGAAGTTTTGGGAATAAAAGAGGTACTGTCCATTCATTTGTCCGTCCATTTGATCGTCTGTCCATTTGTTCGTCCATTCGTTTGTCAGTCTATTGGTCTGTCTGTCCCACTTCAGGTTAAAATTTTTAGTCAAGGTAGTTTTTGATGAAGTTAAAAGTCCAATGAAATTGAAACTTGGTACACATGTTCCCTATGATATGATCTTTCTGATATTAATGCTAAATTACAGTTTTTACCCCATTTTCACGGTCCACTGAACATAGAAAAAGATAGTGTTGATACGGCTTCCGTGTACTATGGACCCCTTCTTGTTGATTTTCATTTCGAATGATCACCATGGCCAACCATTAGTATATATAATGGAGCTATATATCTTACAGGGAATTTGTGAAATCAGGGATTTTGTTAAGTCACTGAACTGATTAGTGATTTTATAAAATCCCTGATTTTGATTAGTGATATTACAAAATCCCTGAAATAATTAAGATTTGTTTTACCGATTCACTGATTAAATTCAGAGAATTTGTAAAATAAATTCATTCATTTTTGTTAAGAATTTCTGTGAATTCTACAGTAACGCTTAGTTAGTTTAAGATTACTATAGCCTTTATTTTAGTATTAAGTGAGCGGTTTTTATGCACTATACAACTGACATACTGTAGAACATTGAAACTTTGAGAGGAACGCCAATTAAAAAAAACCTTAGAGCTGCTACAGTAAAGGTATTGTCGTTAAGTCTTTTATTAGCAAAAAGTTAAATTTTCGAGTACAGGTTGATTTGATACAGACACAAACATGTTTAACCCCGCCGCATTTTTGCGCCTGTCCCAAGTCAGGAGCCTCTGGCCTTTGTTAGTCTTGTATTATTTTAATTTTAGTTTCTTGTGTACAATTTGGAAATTAGTATGGCGTTCATTATCACTGAACTAGTATATATTTGTTTAGGGGCCAGCTGAAGGACGCCTCCGGGTGCGGGAATTTTTCGCTACATTGAAGACCTGTTGGTGACCTTCTGCTGTTGTTTTTTTCTATGGTCGGGTTGTTGTCTCTTTGGCACATTCCCCATTTCCATTCTCAATTTTATGCATGGAAAAGCAGGGCAATTATGTAACAGAAGATGTCACCAAAACTTGCCATACATGATAAGTAAATTCACAGTGATCTAAATATCCGTTTGCATGCCTTTTAGTCATTATCATTATACACTTGTTCTAGCTCTCAGTGTTTGATAAACAAATATATATTTCAAAATCATTCGTCATCATTAGTCTATTTTTATATTAAGAAAAACACATTTCTAATTGCAAATTGTACTTAACTGTAACCAGGGATTTTACAAAATCCCTAGCTTTATTTTCAGTGATTTTGTAGAATCCCTAACAATTTCAGGGATTTTACAAAACCACTGAAACTGTTAGTGATTTTACAAAACCACTGAAACTGTTAGTGATTTTACAAAACCACTGAAACTGTTAGTGATTTTACAGAATCATATATACTTAAAGTTCAGAAAATTTTGTATTCATTTAGCAATGCAATTTTGAAAGAATGAACAATAATGTGTTATTAATTATTTGGATTTCAGTCAGATATATGTTTTAGATATCATTGTGATACTTACCCAGTTGCTTTATTTGCATTGATAAAAGTCTAAGAATCTAAATACTGAATTTACAGTATATTAAATAAAGTAGAAAAATATGTACCTTCTTTGCAAAATTCATTTGTTACCTTGTTTTCTTTGCATATGATATGTATTGTGCAATAGTCTATTTTGAAAATTGTCATTTTCTAGATAACTGGTTATTTGACTACCACAGAACCTTGCAACAGACCAAATAATATGACAGTTACACAAATAACTAAGGAACTAAAGACAAGGGGGCTTAATTCAACAGGTACAAGAGGAGAAAAAGTTAAACGCCTGTTAGAGGATGACAGAAGTAAGGCTTCATCTTTATACAAAATTGTTTTTTTCTCGCACTTTACAAAAGTTTTATATTTTTAGCTCACCTGGCACGAGGGCAAAGTGAGCTTTTCCCATCACTTGGCGTCCGTCGTCCGTCGTCGTTAACTTTTACAAAAATCTTCTCCTCTGAAACTACTGGGCCAAATTAAACCAAACTTGGCCACAATCGTCATTGGGGTATCTAGTTTAAAAAATATGTGGCGTGACCCGGCCAACCAACCAAGATGGCCGCCATGGCTAAAAATAGAACATAGGGGTAAAATGCAGTTTTTGGCTTATAACTCAAAAACCAAAGCATTTAGAGCAAATCTGACTGCGGTAAAATTGTTTATCAGGTCAAGATCTATCTGCCCTCAAATTTTCAGATGAATCCGACAACCCGTTATTGGGTTGCTGCCCCTGAACTAGTAATTTTAGGTAATTTTTGCTGTTTTTGGCTATTATCTTGAATATTATTATAGATAGAGATAAACTGTAAACTGCAATAATGTTCAGCAAAGTAAGATTTACAAATAAGTCAACATGACCAAAATGGTCAGTTGACTCCTTTAGGAGTTATTGACCTTTATAGTCAATTTTTAACCATTTTTCCTAAATCTTAGTAATCTTTTACAAAAATCTTGTCCTCTGAAACTACTGGGCCAAATTAATCCAAACTTGGCCACAATCATATTTGGGATATGTAGTTTAAAAAATGTGTGGCGTGACCCGGTCAACCAACCAAGATGGCCGCCATGGCTAAAAATAGAACATAGGGGTAAAATGCAGTTTTTGGCTTATAACTCAAAAACCAAAGCATTTAGAGCAAATCTGACATGCGGTAAAAGTGTTTATCAGGTCAAAATCTATCTGTCCTGAAATTTCAGATGAATCGGACAACCTGTTGTTGGGTTGCTGCCCCTGAATTGGTAATTTTAAGGAAATTTTGCTGTTTTTGGTTATTATCTTGAATATTATTATAGATAGAGATAAACTGTAAACAGCAATAATGTTCAGCAAAGTAAGATTTACAAATAAGTCAGCATGACCAAAATGGTCAGTTGACCCTTGAAGGAGTTATTGCCCTTTATAGTCAATTTTTAACCATTTTTTCGTAAATCTTAGTAATCTTTTACAAAAATCTTCTTCTCTGAAACTACTGGGCCAAATTAAACTAAACTTGACCACAATCATCATTGGGGTAACTTGTTTAAAAAATGTGTGACGTGACCTGGCCAATCAACCAAAATGGCTGCCACGGCTAATAATAGAACATAGGGGTAAAATGCAGTTTTTGGCTTATAACTCAAAAACCGAAGCATTAAGAGAAAATCTGACAGGGTTTAATTGTTTATCAGGTCAAGATCTATCTGCCCTGATGTTTTCACATGGATCGGATAACCGGTTGTTAGGTTACTGTCCTGAATTGGTAATTTTAAGGAAATTTTGCCGTTTTTTGTTATTATCTTGAATATTATTATAGATAGAGATAAACTGTATACAGTAATAGCGTTCAGCAAAATAAGATCTACAAATAAGTTTACATGACCAAAATAGTCAATTGACCCCTTAAGGAGTTATTGCCCTTTATAGTTAATTTTTAACATTTTTCATAAATTTTTGTTAATTTTTAGAAAATATTTTCCACTGTAATTACTGGGCCAAGTTCATTATAGATAGAGATAATTGTAGCAACAAGAATGTTCAGTAAAGTAAGATCTACAAACACATCACTATCACCAAAACACAATTATGTCATGAATTTATCCGTGTCCATTGTTTAATATGCACATAGACCAAGGTGAGCGACACAGGCTCTTTAGAGCCTCTAGTTATGTCCCCCCAAGGTCAAGGTTGTTTTTAATTATAGTGCCAGAGTGGCATCCAAGTACTATGGACACATTCTTGTTTTCGCCATTAAGTTTTCTAGAATTAAGCTATTTCAATTTAAACAATTTGATACTTCCCAGTATGCAAATGGTTGGTGCAAACCCCTCTAAGTTGCCTCATCAGATGTTAAAAAAGTGGGAGACTAACAAAAGGTAGAAGTGATAGGTACTTTTTTGCTTCATAGACAGGTTTTTGTTCCCTGCCTTGCTGTAGAGAGTTACCAAATTGATTTGTCTGTTTTATTATCTCTTTTTGTTCATTTATTTTTATTATGCCCCACCTACGATAGTAGAGGGGCATTAAGTCTTCTGGTCCATGCTTCCGTCCGTTCAGCTGTTCGTTCGTCCGTTCATCCGTCTGTCACACTTCAGGTTAAAGTTTTTGGTCAAGATAGTTTTTGATGAAGTTGAAGTTCAATCAACTTGAAACTTAGTACACATGTTCCTTATGATATGATTTCTAATTTTAATGCCAAATTAGATTTTTGACCCCAATTTCATGGTCTACTGAACTTAGAAAATGATAGTGTGAGTTTCAGGTTAAAGTTTTTGGTCAAAGTAGTTTTTGATGAAGTTGAAGTCCAATCAACTTGAAACTTGTTACACATGTTTCCTATGTGATGATCTTTCTAAATTTAATGCCCAATTAGATTTTTTACCCCAATTTCACGGTCCACTGAACATAGAAAATGATAGTGTGAGTGGGGCATCTATGTACTTTGGGCACATTCTTGTTTCTTATGATGTTCAATTGTGTTCATTCTATTAATGACTTAGACATGTTATTTTTTAATATGTTGCATGAAAATAAAAATTTACCTATAGTATAGTGAATGTAGGTTTAATAATATGATAGGGACCAGAAAGAGGAAACCTCACATAACGAATTCTGCTGAGCTATCACCATTAGCTATCATAATATTAATCATCAGCAAAATATAAATATCTGCTGCCATAAATATAAAAAGAAAGAAAAATCTTCTTCATAATTCTTTTTTTAGCCTGTATACTAAATGGGATAACTTGGACTTTGCCAGAAATCACTAACAGTATACTACAAGAGCATATGTACTACACTGTGTCTCCCGACTGTCAGCGTATTGATGCCTGTGTTGACTTTTCTGTAGAGGTTTTCAAAAACGTAATAACAAAGGCTTTCAAGACCTTTGTTGAAATAGATTTTTGCAGCTTTGTGTTAAAATATGGTTTTGAAGGAATGGATGATTCAATAATACTCATGAATTATAATTGGGGTAAGTTGAATTTCCTCTCTAATATTCTAAACACATTAAACTGGGTGAAAAGTAAAATCACAAAAAATACTGAACTTAAGAGCTTGTCTATGAGAAAACCATGCAATATGCCAAAAATCGTCCGGAAGCTAGTTTCGAAATATAATGTTATGTGACATGTATCTGGAAGGCTACCATGTAGGGACTCTGTGTACACCATCAAAAGTGCAAATATTTGATTCTATTTTTAGAAATAAGCAATTCTATTTTTAGAACACATCCAAGCATTGGCACAAGCATTTTCTTATGAAAAAATGGCCATCTTCGTAATTGTTTTTTTTGTCATTTTTATAGCAAATGTAGTAATTTTCTTTGACAGAATGCAAGTTAAACATGTTTTCAACTGCATAAAACGGTTTTTACCGTCAAATGTTATGAATTGGCATCATGCCAACTTTTGATAAATGATTGGTACAGAGAGGTTGATGCTGCTTACTGTTTTCAAAAGTTAATAATTTGCAAGATAACACCTGAATTTTGTTTCTGTTGTGCTTTTTATGTTTCATAAGGTTGATATCTTCAGAATCTGTAAGCTTTTGCTTTGCAAATAAGTTTTAATGACATTTTGAGCATGTCAAAAAATCTAAAATTTTAACGAAACAAAAGAAGAATTTCAGGCAGAATATACTATTTACTTGTAAACAAACTCCTCAATTTTATCTCAAAGTTACTGGTATATAGAAAATAATTAAAGAGAAAAATTATAAACACAACATTATTTTTTTAACTTCAAAATTGAGAAATTCAAGGGTTTTAGATAAATTTAATTATCAAAATGTTTTCCCTATCTTAATCCAATATTCATATACTAGAGTATTCATCAGGACATAACAGTTCAAATTTCAAATATTTATTTGGTAGATATATTTGATTTAATAATTTCAAACTTAATCTTAGATTTCTGTCTGTAAAGAAAAATTAAGACAAAACCTTCATGGTGCCCCAGTAAAAAAATGATTTACCTCCCCTGGTTGTACTCTTTAATGTTTACATTGTAGACAAAATGGAACCACATCTTCTGCTGTATTTCATGGACAATCTGTTATTATGTTATTAATGCATAACTATGCAGTATGAGAGAAAGAATGAAATGAAATGTACATTTGATTATAAATCTGAATGTGGACAATTAATGAATTATTGCATTATGCTTCAAATGTCCTGTGTATCCCTATAACCAAATGTGACAAACCCACAAGTACCCATTTACGTAGTCTTGGAGTGTAACTCCACGGACTATGAACTACCAGAAGGGGTTTTAATACTGTACAGAAGTGGGATATTTTCAATAGACTGTTCGTCATGTGACATTTACATATGCCCGAAACACAGGGATGATTTTGGAATACATTGGAGGCGTCAAACATGAAAGTGCCAGTCACCTACATATCCAGCCCAGAGTGTTGCAAAACCAAGCAGAGGCATATCAGCATCAGTATGCAAAGAGCTATGGATGACAAAGAGAATATCTCTGCCAGTTGGTTCAGGTACAAATTTCTAGTATGATTTAAAAGTGTGATAAAATTTCTTTAGATAAAACTTTGTATGGAAAACGGGGGTTGGGGGGGGGGGGGGGGGGGGGGGGGGGGGTAGCGGGGGAGACATGTAAATGAACTTCATGTGAAATACTTAATTTAATAAAATTCTTACAAAACATTTAATGTCATGCATAAAAAAATATTTGGGAGATATTCTGAGACAATTTTTTGGGGTGGTGGTGGTAGTTTGGGGGGGGATTGCTACATTTACTATGCATACATGTATGTCAACACAGATTGGTACACATGTACATGTTAACAGTGTTAAGCTTGAATTGGTCTGGCAGAAAAAAATCAGTATATATGCATGGCAAAGAAATCAAAATGTAAAGGAACAGTGCATTTATTCATCTTATAGTCATTCATTGTTTAGGCTATCAATAATGATCAACACAGATCAATAGAACCAATCACCTCACTGCAGATGTAAGATAGCCTGAGCCAGGGATGGGGTAATTGAAAATGTAATGATAATTAAGTGTAATGCATTACAATTTTCCATGTAATTGAATGTAATGTGTAATTGAGCATATTTTTAATTACTTGTAATGGTAATTTAATTAATTACAATGAAAAAAGCATGTAATGCTCAATTACTTTTGAATTACATTTCAATTACATGTACTTTTATGGTGTTAATGATAAGGATTTATGTTTAATAATACAAATTGTAAAAGTATATTTATTTTTTAAATATTGATATCACATACTTTCTGTAATTTATTCAAAAGTTTTTATATTACTTATTTGACCAACAGAATTTTTTTCTGAATAGTCTTATGATTTGAAAAAATACATATGTTTTTAAGAAAGATCTAAATAGATTGAAAAGAAATAAATCACCATGTTAAACAAAAACAAAAAAATGTGTGAAAAATCTTTATGAGAGTTCATTTAGAATTTAAATTTACTGCACACAATCATTTTGTCAAATTAGTATACACAAAAGGATTATAGAGATAAAAATTAACAGCTGTAAAAACAAACAGCAATTAATCAGATTAATATGTCCAGGGGCAATGCCACTATTACATGTATTTTATCTAATTAGCAAAATATTGCTAAGATATAGACATTATATACATTGTTTGTACTAAAAATTATTTTTAATGTTGTGACAAGCATACCTTTTAATAATTATTAAGTGATTTTTCTTTTTATTTATTTATAATTTCTTTATTCGTGCTATGTTTTATTTAAATAACTTCATTTCTGAGATGTCAAAATACCCCTTAATGTACTGGCAAGTTAATAGGAACTAATTTTACTCTTCTATCAACACATCTACTGATTATGGAAGTATAATACCTCCATGTTCTAATCAAGCCATATATGCCACATTAGCTCCTATAGAAATACTTTTGAGAATGGCTGTCAAAGTGTACAGACCAGAGAGATGCAGACTAAATGACAAAACATTAAAATTACTCATGATTATCAAATGCAACGCTTAAACTATGTTTACATGAATATTTTAAACATACATTATACATACATGTATAATATTGGTTAACAAATATTATGATGAAATGTAATGTGTAATTTAATTAATTACTTTAGTAAAGTAATTGTAATTTAATTAATTACATTTCAAAAATTGTGTAATGTGTAATTAGTGTAATTGACCATTTTTGCAATGTAATGTGTAATTTAATTAATTACATTCCAATGTAATTGACCCCAAGTCTGGCCTGAGCACTGGTTAGAGCAGAATAATTTGAAAACTGACTCACAACAACTGCGAATTGATAAATTAAGCCATCGAATAATATTGATAAAAAAATCTGCCAAATGAATCAAAACTTTCCTGTCATAATTTAGTCAACAATCACAAAGAAGTTTACAAAATGTTACGCACATTTAGCATGATTTGACTTCCACAGGTCACTTTAAGATATATTGAATTTCCAAATATGAGTCTAACTAGAAACATTTACATACATGTAAATACACATTAATTATCAAAATTTTTGCATATGTACATGATCTACAAAGTTTATACATGTGCAAGCTTAAGGTCCCTATATAAAATAATAATACAATGAATGATTTTTTAGTCACTGTACATGGTCTTTTTTTTCCACTTGTAAAAATGACTTGAGACCAAGTTTGTATTTTATCTTTCAAGCCTACAATTTATATTTGAGTTACGGCCTTCAACACGGAGCCTTGGCTCACACTGGACAAAAAGCTATAAAGGGCCCCAAAATTACTAGTGTAAAAACATTCAAACGGGAAAACCAACGGTCTAATCTATATAAAAAACGAGAAACGAGAAACACGTATAAATTACATAAACAAACGACAACTACTGTACATAAGATTTCAGGTACAAACATTTGCAGCGGGATTAAACGTTTTAATTGTACCAAACCTTCTCCCTTTTTATGAAACAATAGCATAACATCACAACATAGAAAACCACACGATAACATATCAGTTGGAAGGCTTAACTTAATCAAAAAACGTAAATTAACACACTATGAACGAATAAATTTGATCTGCGATACCTGAATGCAAATGCACATTTAACAAAATTTTAATTCGTATAATGGGATCACGTTGCCGTCGTCAGAGAAGTCTGAAGACACATAGTTTCTTGACAATAACCTCAGTTTTAGTGAATGGATCTCTATAAAATCTAAACACAAAGTTTGAAACCAAGAAAGGAAGATTGGGATTGATTTTGGGGGTTACATATGGTTTTAACAGGTTAGGAATTAAGGGGCTAAAAGGGGTCCAAATAATCATTTTTCTAGTATCCAGACAACAACTTTTGTGTAAGTGAATGGATCTTTAAGAAATTAAACCACAAGGTTCCATAGCAAAAAAAAAGAAGGTTGGGATTGATTTTCTGGGTTATGGTCCAAACTGTTTAGGAAATAAGGGCTAAAAAGAGGTCAAATAGTTGAAAAACAATACTTATATAATACTTCGTATAAATTGCTTACTCCTTGACCAATTTCAATGGGGTTTTATTCTTGAATTCTTTAATATGCTGAATCGAACCATGTATTTAGATTTTTGGCCCTTGATTTTTGGACCTTTATCAAATTGGTCCACATTGAGGTCAAAAGGGTCCAAAATTAAATTTTGTTTGAATTCATCAAAAATTGAATTATTGGGGTTCTTTGATATGCCGAATCTTCCTGTGTATTTAGATTTTTAATTTTGGGTCTCGTTTTCAAATTGGTCTACATTATGATCCAAAGGGTCCAAAATTCAACTTAGTTTGATTTTAACAAAAAATTAATATATCTATGGGTTCTTTGATATTGCTTAAACTATACATGTATTTAAATTTTTGATAATGGACCCAAGTTTCAAGTTGGTCCAAATTGGGGTCCAAAATTAAACTTTGTTAGATTTCAAAGTGTACCAAAATTCTAAAAAAACATTATAATTTGATTTTTTTTCAGATTTAGAATGTGACTTTACACTATCATCACAGTCCACTCAGACATTTTCCCAGATCACAACCTCTGATTGGGAAGAAGAAAATATGGCTCCAAGAGAGATTTTCAATGCTGCAATGGAAATGCTTCTCAGAAATTTTCCAGCACTAAATTCACAGCTACAGTTGCCATGGACTAGCCTCTCAAAAAGTTCATCCTCATATTATACCAAATTTATTACAGAAGCTATCCAGCTGATTGCACAGTATGTTGCACCAGGTCAAGAAAATAATCTTTTGACGGATGTGTGCAAGAAGTGGATATCATTAAAAGAAGACAAACCTGACACAATGACTGAGGCAATGATTGCATCCTATCAACAGCAGAACAACAGATTAAGTCAGATGCAAATGTTATCCCTATTTGCAAATAAGCATACAAAGGAAAGATTAATGGAACTGGTACCAGGACTTAGTGTTTTTAAAATTGATGCTGCCCGAAGACATGCAACACTAACATTTCCAGGACAATTAATAAATCCACCAAAGGAGATAATAAGAATTACAAAGGACCAGATTTATCTCTTTGTTTTCACTAATCTTCATTTGATTACATGCAGGTTGTTATTTTATGTATGTCAAACACTATATTATTTATATGTTCAGATGTTGAAATTATTGACTTTGAATAAGCATTGTAAACTGAAAACAGTTTTACATAAAGGCACTGGGGAGTATAATATTTAACCCTTACAATGGGCCAATGCTGCATTAAGGAAAATACAAAAACTTATAATAAAATTTTGGGGTCACTTATGTTTTTCATGTTAAAAAAAATCATACTTTCTGTAGAAGAGGGGCGAGTGATATCAGATAGACATGTAGTTGTTAATTAATGTTAATTTTTTATAGAAAACAGCTTTTTCTGCTTTAGTAAAAGCAAGTTGGCTATAAATTTAAGCAAGGGAAAACTAACTATTCATGAATTCTTTTCAAAATATTTTGAAACAAAGTGGGTTACTTTATTTCTGAAAATTGTGTATTTGTTCTATTTAACCTTTATATGATAAGTTATCTCCCTTTTTGATAGGACTGTTCTAAAATCTGTAAATGCATTATCACAATAGGTTTGTATTAGAATCTTATCATATCAACTTTTTCATGTTCTATTTATAATTCAGCAATATTTGATAAAGTACTTTCACAGAAAATAATTTGTTTTTAACAGGCAAAAAATGGTGTTTAGCCACCCCCTCCCCAATCATCTTAAAGCAACCAAATACTGTGTGTTTATTATTTCGATGTAGTCAGTTTTTTATTAATTTTCATGTAGCCCAAATTTTAATATCTGGTAGAATTATTATTTTGCAAAAAGTGTGTAATTTATTTATTTTGCCTTTGCTCAAATTTTTTGCCAACCAATAACACCATGATTTTTGTCGAGCCTTCGACTTTAGTCGAAAAAGCGAGACTAAGCGATCCTACATTCAATCGTCGTCGGCGGCGTCCACAAATATTCACTCTGTGGTTAAAGTTTTTGAAATTTTAATAACTTTCTTAAACTATACTGAATTTTTACCAAACTTGGACAGAAGCTTGTTTATGATCATAAGAAAGTACCCAGAAGTAAATTTTGTAAAAATAAAATTCCATTTTTTCCGTATTTTACTTATAAATGGACTTAGTTTTTCTGCGAGCAAACATTACGTTCACTCTGTGGTTAAAGTTTTAAATATTTTAAGAACTTAGAACTTTCATAAACTATCCTTGATTTGTACCAAACTTGGATAGAAGCTTGTTTATGATCATAAGAAAGTATCAAGAAGAACATTTTGTAAAATTAAATTTCCACTTTTCCGTATTTTACTTATAAATGGACTTAGTTTTTCTGCGAGGAAACATTAAATTCACTCTGTGGTTAAAGTTTTTAAAATTTTAATAACGATCATAAACTATCCTTGATTTGTACCAAACTTGGACAGAAGCTTGTTTATGATCATAAGATAGTATCAAGAAGAAAATTTTGTAATTTTTTTTTCCACTTTTCCGTATTTTACTTATAAATGGACTTAGTTTTTTTGCCAGAAACAAAACATTCACTCTGTGGTTTAAGTTTTTAAAATTTTTATAATGTTCTTAAACTATCCTGGATTTCTACCAAACTTAGACAAAAGCTTGTTTCTGATCATAAGATATTATTCAGAAGTAAATTTTGTAAAAAAAAAATTCACTTTTTCCGTATTTTACTTATAAATGGACTTAGGTTTTCTTCCAGTTAACATTACATACAGTCTGCAGTTAAAGTTTATAAAACATTTATTAGATTCATAAACTATCCTGGATTTTTTACCAAACTTGGAAGCTTCTTTCAATCAAAAGACAGTATCGAGATGGAAATTTTTATTGATGTTTTTTCTCATTTTTGTTGAGTCTGCGATTAACAGCAAAAGTAGGCGAGACGCTGGGTTCCGTGGAACCCTTACGAATTTTTAATTGTCAATAGCAACCGAGATATTTTAAAAGAATTATTTAATTCAATGTAGTTTCTTGTATAATCTGAATAAAACCTCACTTCCAGTGTTCATTTTTAATAAGTCACTGTTTTCTTTATTGAATCTGGAATTTGATCAATTTTTCAGGTTTAAAAAAAAAGGGGGGATAGTAGATTGGAAATATTTTTTTTAATATTCAAATGCAAAGCAAAACCTGTTATATGGTAGCAAGTAAGACTTGAATTATTGTAAAAAAAAGCAAAAAGAAAGAAATAAAAGTGTTATCTTAGTATATACAACCCTATGAACTTTGGCATTTTTTAGAAAATAGGAAATTTGGAAAATTGCTAAATTTACAGAGTTATCTGCCCTTAGGTAACTTCAAATTTTTTTTATTGCAGATATGGCTATGAAAAGGTCTTTGTATTATGTTTTACAATTGATGCCACTTTTGTTGATGATATGTTTATAAATACATTAAATATTGTTTCAAAATATGCTTATTTTGTGTATTTTCTATTGGTTTTCATCCGAAAATTTCCAAATTACAGGTGGCGCCCCCTACTGCCAAGATAAATAAATCAGATCAAAACATTATATTTATTTACAGTAGTTATGGTAAGGTTAACCTACAAACAAGATTTCATAAAGATTGGCAAATATTGATTCCGGACTATTTTGCATGGTTTTCTCATGGACAGGCTCTTAAGAGGAAAATCAATTTGGAAAGTCCATAATCACATGGCAAAATCAAATAACAAAACGCATCAAAAAAGAATGGACAAGAACTGTCATATTTCTGACTTGGTACAGGCATTTTCAAATTGTAGAAAATGGTGGATTAAACCTGGTTTTATAGCGCTAACCCATTCACTTTGATGACAGTCTCATCAAATTCTGTTATATTTACATTGATGCGTTAACTAATTTATTTTTTAATTTATTTAAACATTGTTTTCAGTTTGAGTGATAAATTTCTAAATGTCAAACCTTTGTAAACAATGGACATGCACAGTGATCTGGAAGGATTTTTATACAACCGCAATTTATTGACAATGACAGTTAAGCGCCTTTTATTGAGACAAATACTACATTCATACAAAGACTTTTGGGTATTTCAATTGAAATAATAGTAAGCTTACTTTAAAGATTATAATTAGAGAAAAAATCACCATCAGGAGTGAAAGGAATCCATTACCATAGGAAAACGCCCGAGACGTCCCAAAAATATATAGGCCGTGCTCCTAATATTGTTGGGAGCACTGCACAGTTTTATACATACACATGACGACACAAAACACAATCAAAAATCCATTTTACGATGTTTAAACGTTTCAAAATGGTGTGGAAATATTGTGCGCCACATGGGCGCTTACATTTGTCACTCTATTTGCTATTTCTGGTTGAAAAGTGCAATAGCCACATGGCGATTGTCCTTCCCGATCACTGCATACATACATAAAATTCTATTTTTTAGCTCACCTGGCCTGAAGGGCAGATTGAGATTTTCTCATCACTTGTTGTCCGTCATCTTCGTTGGCTTTTACATTTTGGACTTCTTCTAGAGAAACACTGAATGGAATGAAACTAAACATGGCATGAATGTTTCTTATATAGTTTTGACCAAGTATTGTTTCTTTCAAGACAATCCGTCCACCAAGATGGCCACCAGAGGGGGATTTAGTTTAACATAAGACCCTATGGGAAATACATACAAATCTCTTCTTTTAGCATGAATGTTCCTTTTGAGGTGCTGACTAAGTGTTGTTACATTTTTAAGCTAATTCATGATCCAAGATTGCCACCCGAGAGGGACTGTATAGGACTCCTTAGGAAATACATACAAATGTCTTCTTATAGAGAATCACTGAATGGAATGAAATAAAACATGGCTTGAATGTTCCCAATGAGGTGCTGACCAAGTTTTAATACATTGTAGCCGAACCATCTTTCAAGATGGCCATCAGCAGGGGACTTAGTTTAACTTAAGACCATATGGGAAATACATACAAATGCTTCTTGCAGAGGAACAATGAATGGAATGAAACTAAACATGGCATAAATGTGCATTACTGTTGCTCCTTTGTTGCCGATTTAGTGTTCAAGATGGCCACCATGATTTTTTTATTAAATTATGTTGACAGTATTAATCACCATGTAGAACACCACATGCAAGGTGTTGCCTTTGTTTGGAAATAGGAAATACAATGGAACTTTGAAAATATATTTTGGTGAAGTGTGAAATTCTGTGTTCTAGGTTCAGTTTAGACTGTTTTAAACTGTACAATACGTTATGTATGAACCTCAGGAATTGGCCAAAGGTCGATTGTAATCATCTTGTCTGTAAGTCTCAAAAGAGTTTCTGCTCTCTTATTTTTTAACTCCAATAGTTCAGTAATAAAACTTGACATGATTATTCACCACTACCAGGAGGTGTGTTTATACAAGAAAGAAATTATAAACTGAAAGTCATGGTCAACTATCCAGCAGTGTGCATATGTACAAATATTGTTACTAAAAACTTCTCTTGTAGTTCAGGAATGAAACTTGGGCATTTATATTCAGAAATTATTGAGTGCATTTATTATTGCGATTTTTGAAGAATGGACAAAAAATGCAAGACTAATTATTGTGATATCCGGGAAATACATAAACGTTATCTAATTACAGGTCAGGTCGAAAGATATTCAGTAACAGATAACATTCATATTTTGTAAGTTAGTATACTGAAAAAGTGGGTATAAATATAAATTTCACCCGGATATAATTTTGCTTACACATGTTGTTGCATTGTAGATCTGATACCATTGGGTTTCAAAATTTACCAAAGCTGTTGTTCTATTTTAGTTTTGACACTTTATAGAAGATTTCAAACAGAAATCAAGCCATAAACAGTACAGGGACTTAGTAACATGATCAGATGCAATTTTCAAAACAAAAACATTAGTATTACTTTATGCTATAATTGGGGAAACGATATTTTTCCAACACAAAAGAAAATGTAGTTATTCAAGTCAACAGTATAGTTATAACCTGTTATCAATATACAAAAAAAGGAGATGTGATTTGATTGCCAATGAGACAACTCTCCACACGAGAATATGTCTTTTAATACAAGAAAATGAAATGAGACTGCATGACATATTTTATATTTTAACATATAATCCAATTCAACCACTTGCTCAGGTCCATAAAATTTTTCATCTATTATTTCATCTCTACGCTTACCGCATTGCACCACATTTTCTGTGTACTTACTTACTTGGTTTAAATGTGTTGACAGGGTCAAAGTAGATAAAGATGATGATAAGAAAGTCTTCAAAGTAGATTTTGGAATGAAGCTGTGTATAGCAGGAACCTGTATATTTGATGATACAATGTTTGTGCAGAATATGGAGATTCCAATCCCAATATGTAATGAAAATTTTACATGGCCAGGTAAAACCCTCACTTAGTTAAGTGGGTTTATGCAATATGTTTGCATTGTTTGTCTGTTTCAATAAAACTTAAAATACTCTTGCCTGGATTTTGTCAAATTGTTATGCCCCATTTATGGGCATTATGTTTCTGGTCTGTGCGTTCGTTCCTTCGTCTGTCCGTATGTCTGTCCGTTCGTTCGTTCGTCCGTCTATTCGTCCTTTCGTCTGTCCCGCTTCAGGTTCAAGTTTTTGGTCAAGGTAGTTTTTGATGAAGTTGAGGTCCAATCAACTTGAAACTTAGTACACAGGTTCATTATGATATGATCTTTCTAATTTTAATGCCAAATTAGAGATTTTCCTCCATTTTCACGGTCCACTGAACATAGAAAATGATAGTGCGGATGGGGCATCCATGTACTGGGAACACATTCTTGTTTTTGGGATACGATTGCTTTCAAGCAATCTGTAGACTTATACCATTGGCTCAGGGCCATGCCCTCACGTCAACCATTTTATTCTAAACATTAAGGAACATCTCAGATTTTTATGATTGTCTTGCTTTAAAAGGTAAAAACAAACAAAGGGATTGAATTTAAACAAATTTCCTTTAATGTTCTTTTCATAATCTTCATGTTTGATATTTCCCTTGACTTATATGCGTGTTTTTAACAACAAGGAAAATCAGAATTAAGCAGTATTTATATTTAGTGTTTTTATAAATTTAGAAACACGTCAGAGGGAATTCCCCAGTTTTGATAAAAATGTGAGAGTTCTCTGAATTCTGATAATTTGTCATATAAGAACTGAAGTGGAATTGTCTTATATGTCACCGTTATGAAACTGATATTTGATATTGTACTTCCATAAAGAAATAGAGAACCATCTAGGTCTTAAATTAACATTTGATATACGTTCTTGCTTCAGGGTTTGTTTAGGTAATTATGCGCATGCGTATAGTTTTCTTGACTTCAAGGGGTATTAGATTGAATGGTTGCTCTGGATTCCCCACTCAATTGATTAATTTAAAACTCATGGGATCCTTTCTATGTATGTCTGCTATTGAGGGTTATTGTTGTTGCATTATTTTAAATCATATGCATCATTTAAATTAAGATAAATGTATTCCACATCATAAAGGTGTAAATACAACACCCCTTCAGGCGAAATGGAGTCTTCCATATTATCGTTTTGGGTTGTCTCCCTTCTGGAAGTAACTTCTGTCAATTCTGAATCTAAATACGAGACAACACGTTGAGAAAAATTAACTCGTTCTGTCGATAAACGTCGTATTATATTAAAAACGATCGCAATTTAAACCGAGGAATGTGTACGGAAAGGAGTCATGACCACTGACCCAAAGGAAAATAAATATTTAAAGAGTTAGGAATGTGGTTCCTCCTAGAATTAACGTAGGAAAAATTATAGGTGATAAGATACGAAGTGAAATACCTTCTCTCACTCTGAGTCTCAGTGACTGCTGTGGAAAGTAAACTTGGAATTGATAGTACAAAAATAAAACACAATAAGTACATTGTTCATACTGTACACTTGTATCCGGGATTGGCTATTTTGTAACTATTCAGATTACGTAAATTACATTTTACATGTGCAGTTGAATTAGTTTTGAAAATAATATTATCCAGCTACATGTATACATGTGTTAATGAAAACGATGGCAATCGTATCCCTCAGAGCAATCTGATCTTTGATTAACAAGTTATGCCCTTATAAATATTAATTATATTGGAAATTACATTGAATTTGCTCTAAAGCATTCATTTCTCTAAGATATTTTTATCAGTAGATTCAAGTAACCAAACAAAAGTCTCGATTTATGGGAAGTATTATGGTATAACCTTGCTGTCTGTCCCTCTAAAACCGCTTTAACCAATATCATGAAATTTTTAAAATTATTTATATTTATATCAAGCCCCATTTTGATATTTATAAATGCAAGATGCATCTTTTACTGAAAATTTTCAAAAAATTGTTGAAATATTTGTCACTGTACAGTATGCAGGCAACAATTGCTCATATGAAACTTGAATTTCTAATTTACTTAGATGACTTTTTTGTCTTTATAAATTATATTCAGGTGGGAATTCTATTTCTGATATGGTAGATGCTATAGGTGGCAGACTAACAGCAGAAGCATTCAATATCATTTTAAGAAAGTTGGGAATCTATGTAAGTTTGTATACTGTTATACAAGTGATAAACATTTAGTGTTTTAAATGAAATAAGAAAGTTTTAAGGAATTACTGTTGTTCCTCAATACTGATGATTTTTAATTTTATACAAAAATAAATCTTTTTATCATGACAATCAAATGTAAATGAGTGGAAATGCTGCCTACCGCTGCACTTGACATTTTGTATCTTTAACCTGGGACTGATACGTAAATTCATTTATGTTTTCTAGCTTAAATAAATGTTTTCTTTTGAAGTTATAATCTACAAAAAAATACAATTGTCATTATTTATTTTTATTTTAGAGTATATTAAAAGACACTTCAACCTGTAATTTACCTGAAACTGGACAAGGTACATATTTTGGATTTTAGATCTCTTCTATATGAATTGTACATAAATTCTACCATACCATATAGTTTATAATCACATGATAATATTTCAAACTTCAGCATAGGAAGTGTGAAATAAGCCTATTAAAATTTAATAATAAAAATGTGAATATTACCAGAGTTTCCGAAAACGTTTTTTGACCCGTCGGTCCTAAAAAAATCTGTCAATTTTATCCTGAAATAAAAACAATAACATATTTAATCGAAAAATGACTTTATTATTATAAGTTTTATTTTTCACAGCCACGTACTGACAAATTAACAATAAAGGAACAGTTCTGTTCTTCTGGTTGTTCTTATTTAAAGTCATCTTCACTATCCAATTCGTCATCTGAATCAATTTCTCAGTATATGTTATCTCCATCGAAGGGTTCAATCGCCGATTGTTTGCCTGGGATGGCTACATGAACAAATTTAGCAGGCCATGTGTTGATTGCCACTGGTTTCAGTTTGTTTATAATTGGAATCCAGTAACGGAAATTAGCAGTAGGTACATCTGATGACCGATGTAAAAGTGTACTGGAATTAGTTGTGGTACAACTAATTACCGATAAAAAAAGGCACTGCAACGGCTGTTTTTACATCAGTCATCGGGACTGGCACTAGCTTTCAAAATACTGGTCCGAGAGTCATTTTGACCAACAGGACCATTTGTGGTAAATCAAAAAGTATCATATAGGTCACAACATGGAATTAGAGAAAATACATATATCAAATGAGAAAAATACACTATTACATGTAATAGTTTTCATATGATAAGATGTACAATGAAAATTTATTTTCTCCACCAGTTTTAGGACTAAATTGTTTATCATGAATAGGCAGTTACGTAACTTAAAAGAAATGTAATATTAAACCTGTCTTAAGGAAGCTCGCTTGTCATGTTTTGGAATTTTGGTAAGATTTTAGGAATTCTCTGGTTTTATCCATTTGAATGCCTTAACAAATTTTACCCGGTGACCCCCATTTTTCTTTTTAATATTCTTTTGCATGTATAATAATAAACTGTCTGTTAAAGTCTTATAAAATTTTAATTATTTTTAATAGTTTTTGAGGACTTAAATTTGTCAATGATAAAGCTAGAAAAAGTCAAGAGAGAACATTTTCCCGCCAAAATTTCAATGGCTTATATCTCCAAAACAAGCACGGTGACCTATAGATTTTTTTTGCTTTTTTGCTTCTTTTATTAATCCCCTATCAATATATTCTAGTGTTTTGAAAAGTAATTATTTTGAAACTGAGAAGCCAACTCCCTTAAGTATAACAAGTAAAATAAAATGAGTTGTAAACTTTAATTGTTGTTATATTTTGTAGAATGCACTTCTGTATTCAAGATTCCAAATGCCTTAAAAGAAGTATTACAGTGTAAACTAACTGATAACTGTTTAGGACTAAGCTGTTGTGTTGGATTGAAGTTTAAGCTTCCTTTTAATGGAGATGATGTCACCTTTAATATTCCTTTTGGATTTAAACTGAGTCCTTGTGATTTTGAGATTGAGATTAGTTTTGGTTCATACTATCATAAAACAGTTCTTCTCAATTATGACTGGGGTAAGTTTTCTATTAATTGTAAAATTTTGACAAAAAAAACCATTTTATAATTATCTTCTAAACATGAATATGAGAATTATTTAGTAATCAAAATTCATATTTCAATATTGATCTGATACCATAATATATACAAGTTTCAAATGGACCTAGAAATATGTTAACACTTTGGTATCAAGTGCTGCTATAATTCAAATGAAGCTGACCAGCATTGTAAGGGGCTTTAAAAATCAGCACATAAAAAGCAATGAACTGAAAGGCTAACAAAACATCAACCTCATTAATATCAGTCATCAATATTTTACACCTGTGATACAATCTTTTTGCTATTTTAAGAAGCATTCCAAAATACAAAAAAAAATTTTTGGGTTATATGAGCAAAGTTATTCTTTTCAACTTTTAGGAGTAGAAAATCAGCTGTCAATTGGAATAGGTGACATTGCTCCTATTATAATAAGGTAAGGTTATCAATGAAACATGATATTATAAGCATATTGGTCTTTTAAAGGGTGTGATGCTAGGTACGTAAAAGAATGTTATACATTGTGTCAAACATAGATTAAGAAACAAAATACGTATGATTCATTTATTTATGTTTATGGAGGAAAAAAATTATTCTTTTGAATGTTTGATTTTGTGGATTTGATAAAGTCTGCACACAAGTCCTTAGAAAATTTCTGTTTTTTGAAACATTTAAAATCGTGGTTTACCTTTTAAGTAGCCACAAAATCTGTTATCCCATGAAAAACATAAAAAAAAAAAACCCACAGCAATGAACAATCCTGAAAAAATAAAAAAACATAATTTGTTCAAAGATATTTAAAAAAAATATTCATTACATTATTATATATATTAATTACACCTTATGTAAGTGCTGCATTTTGATTGTTTGAGAACCAGTGTATTTTTTGCACATTCTAACCTTTTTTCCTCATTTCAAAAGAATTTGACTTTTTTTCACCAGTGCCGGTGAATTGTCATTTTGGATATTCCTTTTTTACCCCCGCAAAAGTTATTCGCAGCCTTTCTTACTTATCCCTATTATTACAACAACACGATTAAACACTATTGATTGAGTTAAACCAAAAACTGTAAGAGATAAATACATATAAAGAAGTAAAAAAGGACGTCTGTACAAATGAACATTTTAATGATGGAATAACAATGACGTTTATGCATATACCATGACGTTACATAAAGACAGCACTAACGTACATGTATAATTCCTGCGGTACTTTGATTAACAATCACATGTATAGACAGTCTCAATCAAAATCTATTAGTCTGTGTAATCAAACAGATATATCATGTTATGGATGGGTATTTGCGTAAAAAACCAGTCTTGGGACCAAATTTCCCTCTCCTAGCCGCTTGGGAAATTTCACAGTCCCTTGGCTGGTATTTTTCGCAAATACCCCTCCATAACATGATATATCTGTTCAATATATAATGTTGAAAAATATGTACTCTTTAAAGTCGACTAAAACTACCCAAAATGGTTGAAAGATGACTGTTTCTCAATGAGAAAAAAGAACATGCAAAATTCTTTTCAGAAGTATTTGTAAAAAATTGAATGATTTGGATGAATTTTTTACTCTTCATGTTGTTGATTTTTGTATATAAGAAAAAGGTGTTGTAAGATTGCCTTTGAAGCGACTATTAAACTGTATCTATATGACGTGGATTCAAGCACTATTAACAATTGTGCCAAATCCACACCATAAGGCCCAAACATGACAAAATGTAAAACATTTATAAAAAAAAGAAGAAAAAAAGGATCTGCTGATTTACTCGTATTACAAACCATAAAGAAAAAGCAGAAATCTTGCTAATTGATTTTTATTAGCTCACCTGGCCCGAACATTTTACATTTTGAACTTCTTCTAGAGAACCACTGAGTAGAATGAAGCCAAACATGGCATGAATGTTCCTTATGAGGTGCTGACCAATTGTTATTACTTTGTAGCCGATCCATCATCTAAGATGGCCGTCAGCAGGGGACTTAGTTTAACATAGGACCCTATGGGAAATGCATACAAATGATTTCTTTTAGAGAACCGTTGAATGGAATGAAACCAAACATGGCATGAATGTTCCTTATGAGTTGCTGACCAAATGTTGTTACTTTGTAGCCGATTCATCATCCAAGATGGCCACCAGCGGGGGACTTAGTTTAACATAGGACCCTATTGGAAATGCATACAAATGACTTCTTTTAGAGAACTGTTGAATGGAATGAAACCAAACATGACATGAATGTTCCTTATGAGGTGCTGACCAAGTGTTGTTACTTTGTAGATGATCCATCATCCAAGATGGCTGCCAGCAAGGGACTTAGTTTAACATAGGACCCTCTGTGAAATACATACAAATGACTTCTTTTAGTGAACTCTGAATGGAATGAAACCAAACATAGCATAAATGTTTCTTATGAGATGTTGACCAAGTGTTGTTACTTTGTAGCCGATTCATCATCCAAGATGGCCACCAGCGGGGGACTTAGTTTAACATAGGACCCTATTGGAAATGCATACAAATGACTTCTTTTAGAGAACTGTTGAATGGAATGAAACCAAACATGACATGAATGTTCCTTATGAGGTGCTGACCAAGTGTTGTTACTTTGTAGATGATCCATCATCCAAGATGGCTGCCAGCAAGGGACTTAGTTTAACATAGGACCCTCTGTGAAATACATACAAATGACTTCTTTTAGTGAACTCTGAATGGAATGAAACAAAACATAGCATGAATGTTCCTAATGAGATGTTGACCAAGTGTTGTTACTTTGTCGCTGATCAAACATCCAAGATGGCTGCTAGAGGGAGACTTAGTTTAACATAGGACCCTATGGGAAATACATTCAAATTTCTTCTTTTAGAGAACCACTGAACGGAAAGAAATAAAACATAGCATAAATGTTTCTTATGAGATGCTGACCAAGTGTTGTTACTTTGTAGCTGATCCATCATCCAAGATGGTCGCCAGCGGGGGATTTAGTTTAACATAGTACCCTATGGGAAATGCATACAAAAGTCTTCTTTTAGAAAACCACCGAATGGAATGAAACCCAACATAGCATGAATGTTCCTTATTATTAGGTGCTGACCAAGTTTTGTAACTTTGTAGCCAAATTTTATCTTTTTTTATATGATTTCAAAAACCCAAGTAGAGTCAGGTGAGCGATACAGGCTCTTGAGAGCCTCTTGTTTAATATATATTATATATATTTGAAGATACAAAGTTGACAAATTGGAAGAAGGAAAAGGATTTGTAATAGATCTGAAGATAGATATATGCATCCCAATGGATGATGATAAGTATTGCTTCCCAGAAAATGGTCTTCATGTTTTAAATCAGCATGAAATTCCAATTTGTTCCAGAAATTTTACAGGTTTGATTCCAGGTAAGCTGAAGTTGATGAATTGTGTTGATTGTTTCTTGTGAGTATATCTGCCAGAACAATAGCTGTGGTAGATTAATGCAATCTAAATGAGAAAAGCTTAAATATTTTAGAATAACTGGATTTAATAGTTTGCATTTTTCAATTGTTCTTTTATAAGTTTTAATAACCAAATAATATTTCATTATTCCTGTATGAATTATATTTACAAAAAAACTATTCCTTCGAATCTTCAAATACAATACTGTAATCTCCATTCTGATGCAACTGAAAGAAAAAACTGCTACTGCATAATCCTAAAAATTAGTCGCAAAACACTGACAATTGTGTATGCAGGATCTGCACAATTTCAAACAGTCAATCATAGATTTGCTGCATTCAGAATTATTTCATTTTCGTTTATTATGAAATTATTCTAACCCATTATCATGATTAACATTAACCAGTATTCAGAAATAAAAGCACAACTTATAACTTTTAATGCTATAATTTACTCATCCATGCATATATGTAGATGTTATCAAGAAGTTTATTTATTAATTATTACAGATTTCAATCCTAAGGAATGGTTAGAAGATGTCGACATTGATTTCACAAAAGGTTTAAAAGATGCTGCAGTCAATTTTATCCTTGAACAGCTAAAACTCACTGATTTCTTTAGTGGTCCAAAGTGTGATGTTGAAAGAGCCCCTTATAGACCAAGTGTTCAGGGATGGAATAATCGTGAGTTTTGCATTCAAACAAATGTATAGCAAACTACAATACAGCACATTTAATTTCAGTGTCAAACATCTTTAATTATCATAGAAGAACAAAAACTGTCTTGACAGGGGCTAGGGCCTAATATAAGAGAAGCAGTCATACAGAGTAAGCTACTCCCTGTTGGGAAGAACTTTTAATGATTCCATTATTAATTAATTAATTAATATATACTTAATATAAAACAGCAAGCACAAAACTTGAGCCAAAACTTTCAGAAAATTGTACCTTCAGGTAACGACAATCACATCCAAAAATATACAGAATTAAATCACTGTTGATATAAGCTACAGACAACTGTTTTAACAAAACAAAATAAATTGGCATCAAAACTATTCATAAATACATGTATATTTCTTTATTTTTTATGTTCTTGATGTTTTTATGTCTTTTTTGTGTTGTGGTTGCTATCTTATTGAAGTACACCACCCATCTCTTTTTATTCATATGATGTGGTTTTGCAACTTGAGATAAATCTTTATGCTTTATTTAATACAGAATGTCCCTTGAGTATGTTTAACCGCCCTGATTTAGGAGACCTAATAGCATGCCACATTACAGAAACCTGCACTGGAATTGATTGCTGTGCCAATATTCCTTCTTTTGGACTGACAGTTAGGCCATTCTTTGTGTTGGATCCCTGTGACTACAAAATATCGTATGGAATCAATACAGAAAATGTGACGAAATCACTCTTTGACTATGAATGGGGTATGTGGTTACAGATAGTGCTTAGTTTAAAGTCCTCTTGATTTAAAAAAAAAATATGAATTGATAACAAAGGACATAGAATAGAAAATGAAATTCTTTCTTAAGGTGTAATGGTGTAATATTAGTATACATTATTGTTTAGGGACCAATGGAAGACCACCGATGTGTTCAAGATTTTCTTGGTGTGTGGAAGACCAATTGGCGACCTTCGACTGTTTCTGCCTTTTAGTTGGGATTGTGTCTTTGACACATTCCCCATTTCCATTATCATTTTTAGCTCACCTGGCCCGAAGGGCCAAGTGAGCTTTTCTCATCACTTGGCGTCCGTCGTCCGTCGTCGTCCGTCGTCCGTCGTCCGTCGTCGTCGTCGTCGTCCGTCGTCGTTAACTTTTACAAAAATCTTCTCCTCTGAAACTACTGGGCCAAATCAAACCAAACTTGGCCACAATCATCATTGGGGTATCTAGTTTAAAAAATGTGTGGCGTGACCCGGTCAACCAACCAAGATGGCCGCCACGGCTAAAAATAGAACATAGGGGTAAAATGCAGTTTTTGGCTTATAACTCAAAAACCAAAGCATTTAGAGCAAATCTGGCATGGGGTAAAAATGTTTATCAGGTCAAGATCTATCTGCCCTGAAATTTTCAGATGAATCGGTCAATCGGTTGTTGGGTTGCTGCCCCTGAATTGGTAATTTTGAGGAAATTTTGCTGTTTTTGGTTATTATCTTGAATATTATTATAGATAGAGATAAACTGTAAACAGCAATAATGTTCATCAAAGTAAGATCTACAAATAAGTCAACATGACCAAAATGGTCAGTTGACCCGTTTAGGAGTTATTGCCCTTTATAGTCAATTTTTAACCATTTTTCGTTAATTAAAGTAATCTTTTACAAAAATCTTCTCCTCTGAAACTACTGGGCCAAATTAATCCAAACTTGGCCACAATCATCTTTGGGGTATCTAGTTTAAAAAATGTGTGGCGTGACCTGGTCAACCAACCAAGATGGCCGCCACGGCTAAAAATAGAACAAAGGGGTAAAATGCAGTTTTTGGCTTATAACTCAAAAACCAAAGCATTTTGAGGAAATCTGACGGGATAAAAATGTTTATCAGGTCAAGATCTATCTGCCCTGAAATTTTCAGATGAATCAGTCAATCGGTTGTTGGGTTGCTGCCCCTGAATTGGTAATTTTGAGGAAATTTTGCTGTTTTTGGTTATTATCTTGAATATTATTATAGATAGAGATAAACTATAAACAGCAATAATGTTCATCAAAGTAAGATCTACAAATAAGTCAACATGACCAAAATGGTCAGTTGACCCGTTTAGGAGTTATTGCCCTTTATAGTCAATTTTAACCATTTTTCATAAATTAAATTAATCTTTTACAAAAATCTTCTCCTCTGAAACTACTGGGCCAAATTAATCCAAACTTGGCCACAATCATCTTTGGGGTATCTAGTTTAAAAAATGTGTGGCGTGACCTGGTCAACCAACCAAGATGGCCGCCACCGCTAAAAATAGAACATAGGGGTAAAATGCAGTTTTTGGCTTATAACTCAAAAACCAAAGCATTTTGAGGAAATCTGACATGGGATAAAAATGTTTATCAGGTCAAGATCTATCTGCCCTGAAATTTTCAGATGAATCGGTCAATCGGTTGTTGGGTTGCTGCCCCTGAATTGGTAATTTTGAGGAAATTTTGCTGTTTTTGGTTATTATCTTGAATATTATTATAGATAGAGATAAATTGTAAACAGCAATAATGTTCAGCAAAGTAAGATCTACAAATAAGTCAACATGACCAAAATGGTCAGTTGACCCCTTTAGGAGTTATTGCCCTTTATAGTCAATCTTTAACCATTTTTCATAAATCTAAGTAATCTTTTACAAAATCTCCACTGAAACTACTAGGCCACAATCATCTTTGGGGTATCTAGTTTGAAAAATGTGTCCGATGACCTGGCCATTCAACCAAGATGGCCGCCACGGTTAAAAATAGAACATAGGGGTAAAATGCAGTTTTTGGCTTATAACTATGAATTCAAAGCATCTAGAGCAAATCTGACAAGAAGTTAAATTGTTAATCAAGTCAATATCTATCTGCCCTGAATTTTTCAGATGAATTGGACAACTGGTTGTTGGGTTGCTGCCCTCCAATTGGTAATTTTTAAAGAAATTTTGCCGTTTTTGGTTATCTTGAATACTATTATAGATAGCGATAAACTGTAAACAGCAATAATGTTCAGCAAAGTAAGATCTACAAATAAGTCAACATGACCTAAATGGTCAATTGACCCCTTAAGGAGTTATTGCCCTTTATAGTCAATTTTTAACAATTTTCATTAATTTGGTAAATATATGTAAATTTTTACCAAATATAGTTCTCTGTTACTAATGGGCAAAGTTCATTATAGATATAATTGTAAGAAGCAAAATCGTTCAGTAAAGTAAGAACTTCAAACACATCACCATCACCAAAATACAATTTTGTCATGAAACCATTTGTGTCCTTTGTTTAATATGCACATAGACCAAGGTGAGCGACACAGGCTCTTTAGAGCCTCTAGTTATATATTGTACTACAAACCTTTTTCTATATAGTTCTTTGTATTTAAAAACAAGCAATTTAAAAAAAAACCCACATTTTATCTTTGGGTAAACTTCTAAGAATGAGAAGAAGATATATACTTGCCAATGAGACAAATTTCCACCAAAGACCAAATGAATTAGAAGTTAGAAACTGTTAGTCACTGTATGACCTGCTATAATGAGCAAATCTCATACAGCATAGAAAGCTATAAAAAGCCCCAATTGACAATTACATAACAACTAGACTCCTGACTCAGGACAGACACACACAGAATGTGGGGTTAAAACTTTTTGATCAACCCCTGACTATGGACAGTTTAATCAAATTTGAAATTATCAATGATTTGTCATCAACGTAAAATTTTATTTAGGAATAACAATTATTCAGTCTTCAAAGACATTTATACAAGTCATTTTGATTGAGGAATGGGTGTTTTAATATTAATGAAAAGTGCAAAGAAAGGTCACAGTTTTATCTTAACATAACAAATTATTCTATGTTTTCAGGAAAGACTGAAAGAATATCATTAGCTAATGATGTCATCATATTTGAGTAAGTGTTGAAAGAGATGAGACTAAATTAACTGGTTATAACTTGTATTGCATTTTCGTGATATGGTGAGGAAAAATATACCTGAATTTGGTTTTTATAAAATGAGCCATTTAAGGGGAAATAACTCTTTTAGTACAAAATTTATACTGGGATTTTTTTTATTTTTACTTGTGGCAAGAAAACAAGTTCGGTGACACCATGTTTTCTTTTATATTTTTATTTTCTTAAAACATATTATGAAACCTATCTTCTCACAATTTATTTCAAAATTCTATCTCATAGAAATTTTTTTTATGCACTCTTCTGTGTTTTTTCATGAACAAACTAACCAAATTTAGGCAATATTCAACGACTCGTAGCTTGAAAAATAGCACGGTGACCAATACTCTTTATTATATTTTTGAAAAAAGCATAGTAAGATCTTCATTTTGGCAAATTATAAGAAAATTCTGTCTGAAAAAACATTTACTTATGATCTACCTTAAATTACCCAATATTTTAGATAATTTGTATTTCATTATCATCATTTGCGATTCTTACTGCACTCATTTTTAAGATGCTTATCAATGGTTTGAAATTGGCAAAACATATCTTGATTAAGAAGAAACTTTTAAAAAATTTTAATCATTAGGGAAATATTTTACACTTGTATATCCTTACTCCTTTCCATATTGTTTTGACCAGTTATTTGCATGGTCACTTGAATCAAAAGACTAAGCGGAAAGAATTTTCACTTTTCATTCAATGTCTGAAAGTGACTCAGCCTAAGAAGGAAAGAATAGCCTTAGACCTTCAGTTATTCTTATAATTTAATATGACTCCTCTATGTTCATTTATTGGATCTAGATAGTTGTATTACCTTAATTTTATGTATTTTACAGGTTTTCTGTTAAGAAGCCACCAAATTTGAAGAAGTTCATTCTTGATTTAGCTGTAAAAGTCTGTCTTACTGATAAATCTAACTGCTTTCCCAACGTGAAAGTATTTGACAACACAGAGATTCCCCAGCTTGTGTGTGATATGGAAGCTACTATTGATCTGAAAGGTACTTATTTCCTCGTGCTGTAGTTTATTCCTGTAGAATAAAATCAAATGCCATTTTAAATACATTTTCCAGTAACAAACAAAGGGGTTATGTATACTAATTTCAACCTTGAATGTCAAAAAGGGCCACCACATGATTTTTTCTTCATTTTATGTTGTCAATGCCTAGAGATTTTATGCAGATATTGTTTTCTGAGATGATCTTAGAGATATTGAGCTTTTGCATGGTAATGCAGTAGGAGAGTGTTTAACTGCCTTTGCAACATAAGCTTTTTATCAATTTCATTAAAATCAAATCTTTAAGTTTGTTTTGTTAGTTTTTTAGTCGCTTGTGTAAGGTCAGAAGACTTTCAATCAATCTGTGACTTTTAGCATTAAAACTAATCAAACCATTCTAAATATTTTGATATTTTTATGCCCCACCTACGATAGTAGAGGGGCATTATGTTTTCTGGTCTGTGCGTCCGTTAGTTCGTCTGTTTGTTCATCCATTTGTTCATCTGTGTGTCCGTTCCTCCCGCTTTAGGTTAAAGTTTTTGGTCAAGGTAGTTTTTGATGAAGTTGAAGTTCAATCAACTTGAAACTTAGTACACATGTTCCCTATGATATGATCTTTTTAATTTTAATGCCAAATTAAAGTATTGACCCTAATTTCACGGTCCACTGAACATGTAAAATGATAGTGTGAGTGGGGCATCCTGTCTACTATGGACACATTCTTGTTTACTATAGACCTACACACATTTTGTCATGTAAAATGCAAATTATTTCCCAAATATTCTAGAAATTTGATGCTCTTACTAAAAAACTTCCTGATGTGATTTAGGAGATAACTGTATTGTATTTTAAGCTCCAATGGCATCAATTGGTGAGTTGATGGTCACAAATTAAGTTTATTGACGACATGTTAGTATAACAAGCGATGTTGCATTAGAATCAGATTTATATTTCATTCCACAACCTAATAAAACAATGAAGATAATTATTATAATAAATGATAGAATCAACTTTTTTTTTACATATAAAGAAATCATATTCAGCTGTATCCTTGGTTGTTTTTTGTTGGATTGTTTAAATCTGTAAACCCTAATGAATAATTCCAATTTTTTATCAGACTTTTCTTTAACGGATTGGGCAGACAACTTAGGAGTTAATACCACAGGTTTGATGCAGACATCTTACATCAGACTTTTGCTGCAACAGCTTGGACTGGATACCCTTTTGAAGTCTCCACCATGTAGTCATGGAGATGATTTGTATTACAGTTCTTCAAATGGCTGGAAAAATGGTGAAATATTTTTGAGTTATCAGTAATGATAAAATAATGATAATTAAATGTGATTTTTTTTGTTTAATTTCATCATGACATAGTGCTGTTTTTTTTGTTGATTTTCAAAAGGGATAAAAAAAAAAGTTGAATTATTTCTATCAAATACTATTGGTAATATAAGAAAAAATATTTTAAAAATATTTTAAAAGATACAGCATAAACCACTTACATTTAAAATGCAATTGCAAATAAACAAAACTAAGCAACAATACTGGTCAAGAAAAAGATATAAAAAGAAACTCCTGGGCATAGTAGTTATTTTCATTGCATTAAAATGATTCTTCAACTTTTTGTTTAAAAATAGCTGTTAAAGATATAATCTGAAATATGATAATCTGAAGATAAATTGACTCCAAAGTTTCAATACCCATAAATTGATGAGTTGAACAGAATGTCTCTAAATGTTGTTTTTATCCTGTCTGTCTATATATGATTTTCAGTCATCAAAGTTTGTCAATATGCAAACTCCTTCAGTTTAAGAATGAATGAAACTTGATAGAAAGATCCTTTTGAAAACAATTGCTTTGGCCATTTCTAATATGATGAAGATTTGCAATGAAATGGTACTGAAGTTTTTATCATTGTATGAAAGGAGGAAAGACCTAAAACCCCAAAAATAATAGACAAACATGAAAGATAAAAGTTCTGTCATTATAACTCTTATATTTTTTTTATATTTTTTTTACAGATTGTCCAGCAGTTACAGCATTACCAGAATTGCCAGAGTCCCTTGTCTGTTATGTACCAGATTACTGCACAGGAATAGATTGTTGTTACAACTTTGACTTCCTAAAATTGTCACTGAACATTAACTTGTACATAGATACCTGTAACTACCAGATAAGAGGCAGGATTGAAACACTAGAGTTTGAAATTAATTTCTTTGATTATACTTGGGGTAAGTCATGTAGAAGAGGATTTTAATACATTGGTCACCTGTAGGGAGCTTTATAACAGAACCAAAGTTTATGGTATTTTGTGGCTATCCACTATATTGAATGTAAGCTATTGAGGATTTTTTATTTAAATTGTTGAAATAACATTCATGATGCCAATTTTACCTTCATCTGTTGTGCTTTGAGGCTAGAATATTTGAATTCCAAACAAAAAATATTGAAAATCTGAAGGTTGCTTACATTTTTCCCTTGCATATTAGTGTTAATTGATATGAAAATGTTACTGTAGTATCCCGGTGCACTTATGTATGATTAATGTAGAAATTAATGGCATCATTTTGAAGTGATTTTAACTCTTGTTATGATTCTTTAAGGTGATGTCAAAGAAGAAAGATTACAGGAAATTTTCAGAATAAAGTAAGACATTTATATATTTATTCATTTTCAGTATAGTCTGTCTAAATGTCAAATTTGCTCTTTTATTTTGTTCACTGTGTTATCTTTTCTTTCTAAATTTGAAATTTTTATTTAGATTACAACCAGACTGTGCAAAAATTATAAACAAATTCCTCATTTATGCATCAAACTTAAGGGTAGTTTGCAGTCATCTTGTCCATCTTTAGTCAATGTTCGTCCAACAAATATGTTTGTCACACTTTTCTCATATTTCATTGACAGCTTGAACATGTTGAAAGAGATGAGTTGTATAATGGGAGCACTTGAGATTTGTCATGTAGCTACTTTCTGTTTGCTGATAGTTTGAATTTATCATAAGTTGAATGAATTTTTGACTTTTTTCATCACACATATCTCCAATACTTATATTGAAAGTGTCTTTACTTTTATATGCAACAACACTTTCTTCTAAAAGATTCAAAATTGACAAGCTGACTGACCAGAAGAAGTTTATAGTAGATTTGGACTTCAGTATTTGCCTTGAGAAAAATGTGTGTGAACCCACACTGAAAATCTTCAAAGAACAACTGATTCCACAGCCTCTATGTGATATGGAAATGGACTTCAAATCACTAAGTATGTTTTTAAGGATAATAAGAAATCATATGGTGTAAACTGTTTCATTGTTTTTATTTACTCTTTGAAATCATTGAAAAGTTAACCTTAACATGTATATTGAATTATTGAAATCAATCATGATATGGAATTATTTGGTATAATATAAATTTGACCCACACACAAGATCAGTGTGTGGCAGTATACAGTATGTATATCAAATATATACAAGTTAACAACCTATATTTGGCCCTAAGATCACCACAATGCATTTTTATAAGCCTGTCAAAATTTTGACAGGACGTATAATGGTATACAAATGTCCGGCGTCTGTCTGTCTGTCTTTCTGTCCGTCCTTCCGTCCACATGTTGCTCCATAACTTGAGAACCGCTTATCCAAATTTCATGAAACTTGACATAGTTGTATCTTATGATGGTCACACGATCTGTATACTATTTGGTGATGAAAGGTTTTAAACTTTTTGAGTTACAGGACTTTATAACTAAAACAGGGGTGTGTATTTTTCACATGTAGCACTGTATCTCAAAAACAGTTTCTGATTATTGCTTTAAACTTCACACACTTCTTAATTATATTAATCCAAAGATCTGTATACTTTTTGGTGATGATTCAAAATTTTATTTTAAAGTAATTGAGTTTTTTGTAAAAAAAAGGGTGCTGGGTTTTCACGTGTCGCGCCATATCTCATTAACGATTTTTGATTATTGCTTAAAACTTTTCACACTTCTTAATTATTTTAATCCAAAGATCTGTATACTTTTTGGTGATGATTCAAAATTTTATATTAAAGTAATTGAGTTTTTTGGTAAAAAAGGGGGTGGGTTTTGACGTGTCACGCCATATCTCATAAACGATTTTGATGGTCACAAGATCTGTATACTGTTTGGTGATAATAGGTTTTAAACTTTTTGAGTTACAGGACTTTATAACTAAAACAGGGGTGTGTATTTTTCACATGTAGCACTGTATCTCAAAAACAGTTTCTGATTATTGCTTTAAACTTCACACACTTCTTAATTATATTAATCCAAAGATCTGTATACTTTTTGGTGATGATTCAAAATTTTATTTTAAAGTAATTGAGTTTTTTGTAAAAAAAAAGGGTGCTGGGTTTTCACGTGTCGCGCCATATCTCATTAACGATTTTTGATTATTGCTTAAAACTTTTCACACTTCTTAATTATTTTAATCCAAAGATCTGTATACTTTTTGGTGATGATTCAAAATTTTATATTAAAGTAATTGAGTTTTTTGGTAAAAAAGGGGGTGGGTTTTGACGTGTCACGCCATATCTCATAAACGATTTTGATGGTCACAAGATCTGTATACTGTTTGGTGATAATAGGTTTTAAACTTTTTGAGTTACAGGACTTTATAACTAAAACAAGGGTGTGTATTTTTCACATGTAGCGCTGTATCTCAAAAACAATTTCTGATTATTGCTTTAAACTTCACACACTTCTTAATCCAAAGATCTGTATACTTTTTGGTGATGATTCAAAATTTCATTTTTAGAGTAATTGAGTTTTTTTGGGAAAAAAGGGGGATGTGTTTTCACGTTTCGCGCCATATCTCATAAACAATTTTTGATTATTGCTTAAAACTTTACAAGCTTCTTAATTATTTTAATCCAAAGATCTGTATGCTTTTTGGTGATGATTCAAAATTTTATTTTAGAGTTGTTGAGTTTTTGGTCAAAAAGGGGTGTGCGTTTTCACATGTCGCACCATATCTCACAAACGATTTTTGATTTTTGCTTAAAAATTTACACACTTTTTACTTATATTAATCTAAGGATTTGTATACTTTTTGGTGATGATTCAAAATTTTATTTAAGAGTTATTGAGTTTTTTGTAAAAAAAAGTTTTTTTCACATGTCACGCCGTATCTCAGAAACTATTTATGATTATTGCATGAAACTTCTCACACAAGACGAAGGGTGTATCATGAGCTCATGGCGCAGCTGTTTATTAAATCCTCAGAGAATTGATAACAGTCCAGAGTTTGGAAAGAAATGAACAAGAAAATGTAATCAATATTATTTTCATTTTAAAGATATATCCTTGTTTGATTGGATGGGAAACAAAGGTTTAGGAATTGGAGAAAGTTTAACATCAGCACTTGCCAATCAACTGATGGAATATTTGGGTTTAAAGCCTTTTCTGAATGAAGTACCATGTGACAGGAATGAAATACCATATAAAGATGCAGTTGATGGTTGGAACACAACAGGTAACTGTTTTATTTTTTTGCAAGACATCATGGGTGCTTATAATGATATCAATGTGTTGGTTTTTAGTTTTTGACAAATACAGTTTGTAATTCGTTCAAAAAATTGTAAGGAAGGCGGATAGAAAAACAAGAAGTAAAATTGAAAAATCATTTAAGGTAGATGAGGTGTCTTAATTAGAATCAATAGAATTTTTTTAATGATATTTTCACACTACAGGTTGTGCAAAATTGTAAGATTTTGTATAGATTATGCATGGAAAATCCAATTTTATGTGATAAAAAGAAAACTTACACCATAGCATTTAAAATGAAATGTGAGAAGATAGCTCTTATAACATATGATTTCAGATAAGAAAAAGAAAAAATGGGATACCAGACTTGTTTTCTTGCTTCATATTAAAATATGTAAATTCACATCACTTTCTATTATAGAAAATAATTTACTAGAGTTATCTCCTCCTACTGAGTTATCTCCCCTTACGGGTCCTACTAAAATGCGCCTGGGTGAAGAAAAAGTGCAGGGGAAAATATATAGATATTTTATTGGCATGAGACAACTTTCATACTTTGTGTCGATGAAATAAGTTATGCACATCAATTTTTTTTTAATTTTAAACTGAGACTACTATAACACAATATAGTGTTTCAGTTTTAGACAAGTAATTTTCAAATTCAGATAATAGACATTTGTAATAAAACAAGTATAAATGTTTCAATTTTAACAATAATATAATTTATGAATACTATTTCGAAAGACTGATTATAATGGATCACAGTTTAAATGGAAGATTTATAAAATGTAAGACATCAAAGGCATGTTTTTCAAAAACGATATCAAAATGAAAAATGTAAAAAAAAACAACTTAAATTTCACAGATAAATTTTAATTTAATCAAAATTAAAAGAGTTACACATAATACATCAGCAAATAAAGCAGTACTATACATGTACCGTAGTTAAAACAAAGGGGTAAAAAGCAGGAGTTTGGTTTAAATTTAAAAATAAGCATTAAAACCCTGATAATCATAGCCATTGAAACAGTTTTAGTTTCATAAAAAAGATATAATAAATGTATATCAGCATCTGCATAAAAAAGTGTTCACCATGTAGTTGCGAAAATATTAGACTTCAGGCTTCATATCCACATTTATATTAAGGACAAAATAAGCAATGATTATTTATTCTTTTTAAGGAAAAAATTTATTGTTATAAAATATTATTATTTTATTCTCCCGGGCGCTTTTTCCTTTCCCCGGGCGCCGTTTCTTTTCCCTGGCGCTTCTGGGCGCTTTTTAGTAGGACCGCCCCTTACAAAGCAAAGTTGAAAAAAAGGAATCAGACTTTTTATTAATTTTTACCTGTTATTATGAAAACTACAATTGAAAGATAGAAACTCATTAGAAAAAATGATCAGAAAGACGAGATCTACATAAAGTTAAATGAACTGAAATTATGAGAGGACTTATTCCTGGAGTTATCGCTCTTTTATGATGATCTTTATCAAAAAGTGGCCATTGTTGAAAATGCAGGTGAGTGACACGGCTCTTAAGCACCTCTAATTTGTGAACTTTTTAGATAGTAATTGGAAGTATTTAAGGAAAATATTTTTGATGAATGCCTGATCTTTATACATGTAAAAACCAAACACCATTTCAAATTGTTGACTGAAATGGTACAACCATTGATATTCGTCTTAACTGTGAGCATGGCATATACTAATGTAGTTTTTTTGTTACAGCTTGTCCTGTCAATATGTCTTTACCTAAGATACAAAGTACCATAAGCTGTACTCTACCAGATTACTGTACAGGAGTTACTTGTTGTGTTGAGGTTGGAAAAATTAGAAAATCATTCTCTGTGTATGCAAATATTGATGGCTGCAATTTGAAATTATCTTTTGGAATTGAGAAAAGGCATTTTGATTTTCCATTGATTAATTATGAATGGGGTAAGTTCTGTAGTTAAGATAAAACTAGTTTGAAATTGATTATTGTTTTACTCTTATATTTGATGTGTTTCCCTCAGTTTTAGTTTGTAACCCGGATTTGTTTTCTCTAAATCGATTTATGACTTTCGAACAGCAGTATACTACTATTGACTTAATTTTACTGTTGAACAAATTCATAAAATTATTGTATTATTTAATGTTTTAATTCATTTATGTCAGAAACACTTCAAAAGGCCTGCATGGGTAAAAAACAAAACAATTATGAATCAGATAAGTTAAAGGCTTTATGATTTAAATCCAAAATAGCTATCTAGGTTTAGTTAAAACAAATAACTATCAGAA
Organism: Mytilus galloprovincialis; assembly: GCA_037788925.1. Lineage (NCBI taxonomy): Eukaryota > Metazoa > Mollusca > Bivalvia > Mytilida > Mytilidae > Mytilus > Mytilus galloprovincialis. The sequence goes on along the minus strand of CM075342.1, from coordinate 41,617,076 downwards.
AATCACCATATATACAAAAATGATCTTTTCTTATGCCACAAGTCCTATCTGAAAGTGCAAGAAAGTTAAAGAAAAGACCAAGAGGATCACTGATCAGCTTCTCATTTAACACTTATAGAAATTGATAGGACTGAACTTGAGGAATGTATTATCTGTAAGCAAATACACATAAAGATTGAACTTAACAAGAATATACATATGACTGAAACAGAAAGTGGTTGGAGGTAAAATGGAAAAGTACCTGAATGATTGTTGCACTAAGAAAATCAATTTATCTATGCTCTGGATCTCTTTTCTTAAAAAATCAAAATTTGATAGTTACACAGATTTGATTAAAACTTACAAGTATTTGATCTCAATAGATTGATTTTTTCAAATTAATCCTAGTTGTTTTCTTCTTAAGTATAGACGGGTCTTTCTAATTATCCCCCTTAGTATTGCACATGTCCGCACGAGGTCATCGATATCCGGTCGCCATTAAGGTCGTGAAAAATTGTAAACATTACAGAAAGCACGCTATCTGAACACACATGATTTTAATGTTGATACAACTAAAATGAATAATCTGAATCCACCAGGCTTGGATAAAATAACAACATGGGCCGACGATATGAGGGTATGGCCAAATGTTATGTACGGTGATGTGTACAACTTTTTAATTTCGTCAAAAGCTGTCGATGGTCAAGAAATGAAAAATTTCAAAAGCTTGCAAAGTTATAATTACTTTCAAAGTGGAAATGTCGGAGCTATTACGCACCATGTTTATACTGACAATACGTTTTTAATGAGGGCAGAAGTACGTTCTTCTCAAACAGTATCGAGAATGAACAGTGTATATGTGCATTCTACACAAGATGGCACAGTGAAAAATGGATGGTGTTCGTGTATGGCAGGCCGATGTCATGCGTGTAGTCATGTTGGGGCTCTTCTTTGGAAGTTGGAACATGCTGTGAGAAATAGTCTTACTGGGATTGCCTGCACTGATGAAAGTGCTCAATGGAATAAAGGGACCACAAGGAATGTTGAACCAAAGGCACTCTCCAATATAACATTTAAGAAGCCCAAGGTTGGTGAATCTGTTATGGACAATAATGAAGATTATGTGCCAAGTGTTCGTGACACTCCTCTATTTTCATCAGATGCAGAATTTAAGGCAGCTATAAAGAATTCACCTATATCCAAACTGTTCGAAATAAAAGGAACAACTGTTTACAAAAGTTTTAATTGTACACCTATGTCTAACGTGATAATCCAAGAGGAGCACGGTGAACATACTTCTATTAGTTCATGTAGGAAATGTTATACCTTTTTCAATAAATATATTGAACTTAATGACACAAAAAGGAAAAACTTGGAACATGGAACAATAGGTCAAAGTAGCAGTGTTTTATGGAAAGATGCAAGGAAATTGCGCATAACTGCAAGCAGTGCAACTAAAGTGCCAATTAAAGACACGACTGATGCAACATCATTTATTAGGGAACATTTGCATCCCAAATTTACAGGGAACAAATATACGAGACATGGTACGCAGCAAGAACCTGTGGCTAAAGAGCACCTAAGGTCACTGGAAAATACTATTATAGATACTGGCATGTATGTCTCAACTGAAGAACAGTGGCTTTCTAGTAGTCCAGATGGAATTTTAAATGGTGACACATTACTTGAGGTTAAATGTCCAGTTCCAACAAAATGGAATACACTTGAAGAACTAATAAATGGTGGGAAATATGATGTAATTAAAACCACAGAAGGACATTATCAAATTAAAGTCAAAGGAAGTCGGGGTTATTACATGCAGATTCAATTGACTATGTACTGTACTGGGCTTCGAAAAGGCAAACTGTACCTGTGGAGGTGTCCAGATGACTTTATTTTAATAAATGTTGATTATGACCAGGAATATGTTCGTGAACAAGTCCAAAGATTAAAAGACTTTTATGTGAGAAAAATGATTCCCAGAATTGTTGATGAAGTAGACAGTGATCGTCTCACTTTCAGTAGACTGTTTTGTAATTTTATGAGATAGATTTCAATAATAATAATTTTATGGTCTAAAACTTTTAGTTGTTCATTTTATCTTAAGAATCAGATTGACCCTGTAAGCATTTGTTCTTATAAATCAATGTATGGTCAAGGAGGTTAAGGATTTAAACCCCTACCAGGTCAGACATCTCTGCTAAGCACAGTCACATACAGTATACATGTGTGTATTTTTTACAGAATATACAATTTACATCTAGGTTTAGAAGTAAAGACTAGTTGACTCAGAGTTTAACAATGTGTCCTTGTAATAATAATAAAATAAGGAGATGTGGTATGATTGACAATTGAGACAAATATCCACTGTCAACAATGAGAAAGACCCATAATACATGTACATTGTAAATGAAAGGCCCAAACATGAACAAATTTTATTTATGAAAAAAATATATTCAATTGAGAAAACTAACAGCCTTATTTATCACAAAATAATCTACAAAAACCAAATATGACGGACATGAACCAATGACAACCACTGATTTACTTAGCTCAACTGGTTAATAGTACAAGGAATGTATCATATTCTCATCGTAATATTCATGTAATATTTACCACTGGACATTAAACACTAGCCTGACTAGGTCATTGTTTAGCATGTTTAGTAAAAGTGCATGCAAAACCACACACTTAATAAACCTGATAAATGACATTTTGAATTAAATGTTTGGTTATATATAATTAAATGTAGTAAATACTGGGTCTGAACAACAATTCTTAAGTTTGATAATTATCTCATATTAATGAGATAACATATTGGTATGCAATGTTGATGTTTGGACAAGAAGACTTCATAGACATGTGTGTAATTTACTAGGGCTAATCACAGTTGGAAAGACGAACAGTGTTGACTTGTTTACCTTCACATGTTAACGTAATTGCTTGTTATGTAATGAATATGTATTACCCCAGGAGTTCACTTCAGGAGACTGGTAATTCCTACTTTGATTAGTCCAGATGCTTATATTTCGATACAATTAAATTTAATAATAAAAAGTAATGAACAGATTTATTATTACCAATAAATATATATAATTTAGTATACAACTATCTTTCACATTGTTCATAACAACCATTATCATGATTATAATGGAAATCAATTAATCAAAATAAAACTACCTGAAGGTTGAATAAAAATGTAATAAAAAAATTTAAAAATGAAGGACAAAAAATACAATTTACAAGTAATTATTACATTCAATCCGTATCTACATTGACATCCCGTATTAAATCTGATCTCAAATTCACCAATGCGGAACAAACAATAAGAATGTCATCAAAGTTCTTTAAAGACGAAACTGGTACAGTTCCACTTAAAACTTTAAACACTTTCAGTCTACGAATAGCACGCTCTACATGTATTCGTACATGTGCAATACGTCTAGTAGTTGTGACATCTTCATTCGAAAGCTGGGGTTTGCATTTTGTAAATGCAGGAATGTTTAATTTTACACGACGAGGAAAAAGAAAATCTTCAATTGTAAATCCACGATCTGCCATTACTTCGTCTCCCGGCAATAAATAGTTTAAAAATCCACTCTTTTCCACGATAAACTTGTCACTAGCTCTGCCGCCAAAAGCTTTGGAAATAAACATGATTTGTCCATGTGGAGATATTCCAACTAAATATTTTGCGGTATTGTGCGACTTGTAATTACTGAAAGTTTCACTTCTAGTTTTCAAGTTCGTAGGTCGTTGTATAAATGTTTCGGCACAGTCTATTATCACAGTGGTGCGAGGGTAATTTTCTCGGAAAGATTCGGGACAACATGCTCGAATTGTTTCCCTCGGCAACCATGCAACTAAGTCCTTAAGTTTTTCTGCAAGGACTGGCATCCAAGCATTAAACATTTTACTAGCTAAACTTTTAGAAATTCCAAATCTACGAGCTAAGTCATCAAACAACAAGTTTAGTTTAAGTTTCATCAACACAAGTAGTAACTGGTCGGCGACTTCAAGTTGAAATTTAAATGTATTTACTTCTGACAAAACCTCTGCTAACGTAAAGAACACTTCTTTACTTACACCAGTATATAACAAAGAGTCACTGTCCGTTACTATACTTATTTTTGCGGACATAGCGCTACTTTCAATTTTAACTTGAACCCCCTTCTCTTCAGTCAACGCCGTATTCGTTTGAGTAAAGGTATTTTGTGTGTCCGACCAGGGTTTTGAATACATGTGATCCTGTGAAATCATATAATCAGAATCGACATATTGTGTTCCAACTGATGCCGTAGGTGGATTAACCACATTAAAATCACAAAAAGCTTCTGGAAGCAGTTCAGAACTAGACGGTCCCCCTTCAGTCTGACTAATGTTAACACACGTCTCGGTACTACTGCTTTCTTCCAGTAAACGTTTTCTTTTTCTACTCTCTGGTTCTTGTCTCGACAGTTTACGTCTACCGGGGGTTGTCTGGCATTCATACCCAAGATTTAATTTTGGAAAAGGATTTTGTTCCGTCGGAGTTCCGTCTAGAAAGTGATTCGAGCATACGAATACTTGCTTTGGAAGTGTTTTTCTGTTTAAAGCTTTTATCCACTGAAATCGTTTTGTCTCATTAGCGGGCATAACATGTAGTTTAAATGGAACCAAACAAGAACACTCTTCGTGATTTTGTCCGTGTAATTCACAAATTGATACGTTCCAATCATTTAATTTACGACGATTATTAGAACATCCATTAACAGCACAAGAATTTCCTCCCCCTTTCCTATATTTTTCGTTACTTGCCATGGTCATATAAACATGAAATATGTGGAACAAAAACGTTATAAATGACCGATAATTATATAGACTATATAGGTTATTGATTGCACGTGCGTTATCATTCACGAGTGCTATGGCCGACGCACCACGTGACCTCTTAATGGCAGCGCACATGTTTTTGAGATAAGACTTGGATAAACCCGTCTATAAAGTAATAACTAATAACTTATTTGTATGAATTTAAGTTTGCCTTTGTAATTGACAATTTAAATTGTGATTTCAGGAACTGAGGAAACATTTAGTTTATTGAATGTCGTTAAGATAAGGTAAGAATATTTGCTGAAATGTAGATGTATAAAATAACATTAGCCCTCTTTGCTTAAATCCACCATTTTCTACATAAGAAAATGCCTGTACTAAATCAGGAATATGACAGTTGTTATCCATTCGTTTGGTGTGTTTGAACTTTCCGTTATGAATTTTCCTTGGAGTTCAGTATTTTTGTGATTTTACTTTTTAAAAAGGTTCTGTTGCATCTGTCACCTTTTGTTTTATCATACATGTAACTTGAGAGTGAAGTAGAAGAATGGTTGGCCTGGTTTACATACATGGTTTGTATTTTATATAAATTTCAGACCTTTTAGCTCACCTGTTTGGGTGTTTGAGTTTATGCCATTGCTCTGCTTCCATCGTCGTCTGTCATTGTAGTAAACTATTTCAAGAATTTTCTCCTGTGAAACTACTAGGCCAAATACCTTCAAACTGAATGTTTCTTTATCTTGTTTATAAATTGTATTTAAAGTATTGATCCATTAACAAACATGGCTGCCAAGCTAAAAATAAAACAATGGGGTAAAATGCAATTTTTGGCCTGTATCTCAAAAACTAAAGCATATAGAGCAAATCTGACAAAGTGTAATATTGTGCAATTAAACAGACTAACTGAACAACCCATTGTTGGGTTGCTGCCACTAAGTTGGTAATTTTAAGAGAGTTTTGCAGTTTTTAGATATTATCTTTTGAAGATTAAAGATAAACTGTAAACAGGATAAAGTGTTCAGGAAAGTAAGAACTACAAAAAAGACAATATGACAAAGATTGTCAATTGACCTCTTAAGGAGTTATTGCCCTTTAAAGACAATTTTACACAATTTGTTGATCATGTTTGCTAAAATTTAAAAATCTTCTCCTCTGAAACTACTCTGCCTAATACTTCTAACATTTAACTGAATATTCCTTAAGGTAAGTAGTTTATAAAATGTATCCAAATTTCTTATCCATTAGCAAACATAGCCACTATGGCTAAACATTACGCACACGGGTCAAATGCAGTTTATGGCTTTTATCTAAAAAAAATTATAGAAGTTAGAGCAAATGTGACATGTAGTCAATGTGATGAATAAGTCAAAATCTATCTGCTATGAAAATTTTAGAACAATTGGACCACCAATTATAGGGTTGCTCTCTGAACAATGTGCTCCCATGCTTCACTTTTATGTATTTTAAAACAACACTTTGCATCTGCAGGGGATAATTTCTGTCTCTTAGAAAGTTCTTTGTTATAAGATAGTGACTTAAGAGTGGAGTGCGGGGGCATCACTTTGTTTAGTTTATAACAGTAGTTGTTAGCAATGTTTTAAATAAAACATATTCTTTTCTGGTGCACATTTAAACATCTTTTAAAAACATACATTCCTTATCGCTTGTTATAAATTCATTTTTTCAATGAATACTCATCAAATACTTTTTAAAAAAGAAAAGTTAATAATATATGAATGTTTTGTTATATATATATAAATATAAGTAAAAAATCATTAATATCTATACACATGCATGCAGAAGAATATCTCAAGAATGTTTGCAATCTCAAGGAACGATAACTCTGCATGGATGATTTAACATTTTTTTGCGGGAAAATATGAATGCCTACTCAAATCCATTCTATTAGAAAAATCGAATTATTACAGATGTTCACTGCACTGCACTATTATTAATATACTAGAATAGAATGATATACAAATGCATGAAAATTATATATAAATGTAACTGTAATATACAAGTATTAATATATTATGTAACAATAAACCAGAGTATACTGATTTGTATCACTACAATATAATAGTCATTACGGTGAGGATGAATTCCCTGTCATTACTTAATCATCCACGCACGAACTTTTCCCAGAAAAAAAAATATTGTACATTAACCACACTTTCAGGTAAAGAGAGTATTTTTTGAGGCAAGTGCTTGTAGGACCATCCACAACAACTTACGGTCATCCGATGTTCAGTACTCCAGTACTTTGATAAGATTGGTGATGTTAAATTTTTGATGCAGTTTCCTTTAGCTGCCATAACGATCAACATAAAAATGCCGGGATAAAATCTGCATCTTTTTTTTTAAAAAGAAGAAATTAGGATTTTCCTTTAATTGTACACTTATTAATATATTTTCTCGGGAAACTTAGTCATAGCTGTTGATTTTCAGGTTTTCTGTCCATGATCTGCAAGGAGAAAAGAAATATCTTTTGAACTTGAAATTGAGTGTATGTTTGGAACCTAATGGTGCTTGTTTACTGTCAACATCCATATTTGACAATTTAAAACTACCAAAACTGGCCTGTGACTGGACAAATTCTGGATTTAAGATTCCAGGTATATATTTTAGAATAAAGGTGTAAAAAATGTAATATTTTGTATTTGAAAAGAAAGAATATGAATAAAAGGAGCTGTGGTATGTGTCCATAAGACAGCAGTTCAACAAAACAATATTCAAAAGACATTTAAAAGTACAGTCTTCCTTTTTCAGAAACATATTTCAACTGTTCAATTAGAAATTAACTTGGTAGAATTTTAATGAAAATTCAATACATAATGTGATCTCCATTGGTCCTTTGCTTATAATTTCAATCTGCACTGCTGTGTAATAAAAACTTTACAAATTCACTGCAATTAGTCTATTGAAATAGAAATTAATAAATGCTTTTGTTATTAATATAAAAAAGGCCACAGCTAGGATAAGAATCTATTAGTAAAGTTCAGCTCAAAAGGTAATTTATTTTGCAGTAATATTCTTAGATAGTTTGAGAAATGCAACAGTTATTACTAAAGTACACTTTTCTAATTTACTTTTCATGTAGATTTTTCATTGGCAAAGTTTAAAGCAGACAACAGTTTACCTAGTCTAGGACAGGTGAAAGGGCTACTGCTTGCTAAGCTATTGGAGGAGTTAGGAGTATCTGCCTATCTTCTAGAAGTACAGTGCAGTAGAAGTTTACCAACTTATAGTTCCCCAACAGATGGTTGGACTAGCAGTTAGTGTATATTAAAATATAATTTTGATTTGAACAGCTATTGATGTTTTATTGTTCTCTGTGTAACCCTTTGCAGAGCTCTTGGAATTACCGGGTGTCCGTCTGTCTGTTCCTCCATGGGGTCTTGTTAGCACTCTCATGGGTACAATTCTTATACAATTACAACCACTTTATTCGATCACCTTTCAGTCTGTCTGATGACCTGTTTAGTCAGCTAATACTTTTGTCACACTTTTCATAGGTACTATGGAACAGAGTTGTAACTTTCAAACTTTTAATCTGTTGAGCACCTTCTTCTTGTTTGTCCATACTTTTAAATTTTCAATGGCATGTTATGTATGTTAAATGAGTTTAAAAAATCATTGCAACACTATTCTCAAGTACTAAATAAAACAGAATGCTTTGGGAAGAAATCTCATACCATAAATTAACATATACCTTTGAATTGCAGTATATTATTAAAATCTACACTCAAATCTTCTCACAGTTTCTTTTTATTAATTAGGAGGATTAGGGCTGGTATAGAGTTTTGTTTAAATATTTTAAAAATTTTGTGTTCTAGGTGGTACAATATTAAAATAACTTGTAATATCTAAACATTCAATTGCAGATTGTAGTGCCTCCACAATGAAAAGCCTGCCACAATTGTCTGGTCCTGTATCCTGCCACCTGATGGATACCTGTACAGGGATACAGTGCTGTATTGATGTAGAACAGCTGAGTAGGTCCATCAGTGTATATCTGATTCTGGATACTTGTAGTTACAGTTTTGAAATTGGAATAGAGAAGCTCACCTATAAGAAGTCTCTTTTAGATATTGATTTTGACCAAAAACAAAGTTTTGATCTGTTGAATGTTATAAAAATAGAGTAAGTATAAAGTCAATTTTGTGTTTGTTATTTATATTTTTGCTACCAGACAAAAATAAGGTGAAGGGTTAATTGCAACCTTAACATTATTCTAAACAGGAAGCTCTTCTTCCACCTAGTCCAGCTGGAAATAAATATTCCTTCATCACAAGCAATATTTTTCAGCTGAACAGAAACTGAGTTAAAGAAGAAGATGTAGAAATATTTCTGTGTTTTAAAGAGATGATCAAGTAATGCTGTACATTCATTCATTTAGGTGTCTTGCTGAATCTACTTTATGTATTACATGCCCTTTCATCTTGGCTGTTATATGAAGATGATCAGGAAGCTATATGCTTATATTAAAAATGATTTCAATTTCAGTTATTCTATAGATGATCTGAAGTCCCAAGGTTTGTTACTGGTGAACCTTGATGTGAGTGTATGTTTTGAATCCCATGGAAGCTGTCTATTTACAGTCAATGTATTTAAGGATGTTTTTCTACCTAAACCACTGTGTAACTGGCAGAATGGCTCATTTAATATTGGTATGCCATAGTCTTTTTAGAAATAAAACTCTACATTATATTTTTATTCCATCTTTTTAGCTCACCTGTCCCGAAGGGACAAGTGAGCTTATGCCATCACTTGGCGTCCGTCGTCGTCCGTCGTCTGTCGTCGTAAACTATTTCAAGAATCTTCTCCTCTGAAACTACTGGGCCAAATACTTTCAAACTTTAACTGAATGTTCCTCAGGGTATCTAATTTATAAATTGTATCCGAAGTTTTGATCTATCAACAAACATGGTCGCCATTACTAAAAATAGAACATAGGGGTCAAATGCAGTTTTTGGCTTATAACTCAAAAACCAAAGCATTTAGAGCAAATCTGACATGGGGTAATATTGTTTATCAGGTCAAGATCTATCTGCCCTGAAATTTTCAGATGAATCAGACAACCCGTTGTTGGGTTGCTGCCCCTGAATTGGTAATTTTAAGGAAATTTTGCTGTTTTTGGTTATTATCTTGAATATTATTATAGATAGAGATAAACTGTAAACAGCAATAATGTTCAGCAAAGTAAGATTTACAAATAAGTCAACATGACGGAAATGGTCAGTTGACCCCTTTAGGAGTTATTGCCCTTTATAGTCAATTTTTAACCATTTTTCGTAAATCTTAGTAATCTTTTACAAAAATCTTCTCCTCTGAAACTACTGGGCCAAATACTTCCAAACTTTAACTGAATGTTCCTTAGGGTATCTAGTTTGTAAATTGTATCCGAAGTTGTGATCGATCAACAAACATGGTCGCCATTGCTAAAAATAGAACATAGGGGTCAAATGCAGTTTTTGGCTTATAACTCAAAAACCAAAGCATTTAGAGCAAATCTGACAGGGGATAATATTGTTTATCAGGTCAAGATCTATCTGCCCTGGAATTTTCAGGTGAATCAGACAACCTGTTGTTGGGTTACTGCCCCTGAATTGGTAATTTTAAAGAAATTTTGCTGTTTTTGGTTATTATCTTGAATATTATTATAGATAGAGATAAACTGTAAAAAGCAATAATGTTCAGCAAAGTAAGATTTACAAATAAGTCAACATGACGGAAATGGTCAGTTGACCCCTTTAGGAGTTATTGCCCTCTATAGTCAATTTTTAACCATTTTTCGTAAATCTTAGTAATCTTTTACAAAAATCTTCTCCTCTGAAACTACTGGGCCAAATACTTCCAAACTTTAACTGAATGTTCCTTAGGGTATCTAGTTTGTAAATTGTATCCGAAGTCATGATCTATCAACAAACATGGTCGCCATTGCTAAAAATAGAACATAGGGGTCAAATACAGTTTTTGGCTTATAACTCAAAAACCAAAGCATTTAGAGCAAATCTGACGTTGGGTAATATTGTTTATCAGGTCAAGATCTATCTGCCCTGAAATTTTCAGATGAATCAGACAACCTGTTGTTGGGTTGCTGCCCCTGAATTGATAATTTTAAGGAAATTTTGCTGTTTTTGTTTATTATCTTGAATATAATTATAGATAGAAATAAACTGTAAACAGCAATAATGTTCAGCAAAGTAAGATCTTCAATTAAGTCAAATTGACCAAAATTGTCAATTGACCACTTAAGGAGTTATTGCCCTTTAAAGACTTTTCACAATTTGTTCATCATGTTGACTTACTTTAAAAAATCTTCTCCTTTGAAACTGCTGTATCAATTTCAGCCAAACTTAGGCTAAATGAGTTTCAGAGTATCTAGTATAAATTTTATATTTTATTTCCTTGTATGTCAAGAAACATAGCTCCTATGGCTAAAATAGAACATAGGAGAAAATGATTATTTTTTTTGGCTTTTGAAGAAAATAGGACGATCCAAAAAACATTTAAATAAATTGAAAAGCCAAAATAATCATTGATGAAAGATTTAACCAAAAGAATTAAGGTGAGCGATTCAGGCTCTTGAGAGCCTCTTGTTATGTTTATTTTGCCAATTTAATGTTATTACAAGTATTTCAGACTTCATTCATCTATTTAAAAAAATATAGACTATAAACCTAATTTATATCAGACAACTTGATTTTTGTTTTCGTTACTTTTTACTCCCTCAAATTTAGAACGTATGTGAAAGTAGGCCTACTCGGACAAAAAATAGTGCATTTGATGTCATTGGTTACTTAAACTAACCAACAAATTGGCAGAAATGAAACTTTTGGTGAAAGAGAAATATATTAAGACCATTTTGAGCTAAAATTTACTTGTTTATGAGTTTGCATTCAATATTGAGGATTAATGCACTCCATAGTATACTAATTTAAGATTTCCAGAAAACCAGGGGTTATTTTTAGTGGTACCTCTATTTGGAAGACCTTTTCTTTTTTATATTATTTTAAACATCTGTTGAAAATTGGCATGTAGAAAGCTGATACATGTACGATTCAGGATATACCTAGTTTCTATGATGTTAAACCTAAAGTAAAATATTTAGAAAGCTATGAAAATTGTAAAATTTGGTTGAACAGATAGGGACTTTTAATTGGTGGTATGACACTTTTAATTATTATACATCAATAGCTGCAAGTACCTTACTGATGGAATATTTTACTCCCGATCTAATGGTTGCAGACAGACAATTTCACATTCTGATTTACTACATATTACGCAGCATCTTTATTTTAAAACATATAAATTTATCTGGAAATTCATAATGCTGAGTTGTACATTTGATGTGTGCAATTGTTAGATTGGCAATGTGTGAAATTTAATGTTAATGTCAAATTATTATCTGGAATTCTAATTTGGACAACATAACACTCAACTCCTTGGTATCTTGTTTTTTTCTTTTTTTAACTAATATTTAAGATGACTTAATTTAACTGAAATTGTTAATGAAAGATATGTATTAAGATTGAGCAGAATCAATGTGATACTTTTTACTGAAGAAAAAAAATGGAAAATTTCAGGTCAAGACGATATGACATTTATAACATGTTATAGCCCTTTGAGTCTCTATCTAATGTTTATCATGTTAAACATACAATATATATGTCATATTGATTTTGCAGGATTTTCATTAAAGAATTGGACTCAGTCTTTAGGAATAGATACAGGTTCAGTGACAGACTATGCTGTAGATCTACTTCTGGAAAAACTTGGAATAGCTAAATTTATGTCGGAACAAAAATGTAACAGAGCAGATTCTCCCTATAGTCCTAGTAATGAAGGATGGAATACAAGTAAGAAAAGTCTTTGTCCTTGTTAATAATTTGACAATTGTTTTTTTATGGCAACACAGATTAATCCTAAATCTGCACAAACTGAAATATAGTTGTCATATCGGTGTATATAGGCTTAACATGTAGAGTGCGTTCCAAATTATTCAAATGAGTCAACCAAGCAATTTTGGAAACAATAAAACATATTAATTGATGATGGAATTATAATTTCTATAGTCTAGCTTAGTTCTAATTGTCTGACTTTCGCCAATAGTAGGTAACCGATCAAAACAATGTGATGAAAAGTGAGTGACAAAGATGTATTATAAAGGGAAATCCAGTTTGAAGAAATATTAGATAGCTTTAACTCATCACTGTTAATTCATAAATCTTTGTTTTGCTATACTTTTGCATTTGTTGAACTTTAAACACAAAGGTCAAATTAATCATTTTGAATTCAGGAAATAATGTACTATACAAATAATGACACGTACTTTTTTTTTGCAAAAGTTGTCATTTTCCCATTTTCTCATTGATACAACAAATAAAAGAATTAACAGTAGTTTTGTCTACAAATATGAATAATTGATGAACTGACAACTTGTATAATCAGTTATTTATTTTTGCAGCATGTGAGAGACCTATTAATCTACAGCCATTGACAGGACCAGTGACTTGTCATATACCAGACACCTGTACAGGGGTTGAATGTTGTATTGATGTGAAACCTATAAAACGGTCATTTCATGTGTTTGTTTTACTTGATGCTTGCTCTAACAGATTGAGGATTGGAATTGAAAAATATGAAATTGATATTTCACTGTTTGATTATGAATTTGGTGAGTTTCATATTGATGATTTCTGGACATGATAAGAAAAAGGATTGAAATGATTCATACAGTTCCGTAAAATATCAGGGAAGAACATACAGGGTGACACATTACTGTGTGTCACAAATTATGTATTATGGGCTTTTGTTGCATACAGTGCAAATCTAGATAATTGTAATGATGATTGATGCTGGGACAGGGAAACAGGGTTCCTATTTTGTAAAATCAATTCTTCTCACAGGTTTTAAATCATTGTCTTAAAACATTCTAGATTGTTTTGTTTGAAGTTTGGTTAATTTCCAGCATCATTATTGACTGAGGATGTATTGTTTGTATCATTCTACATTTTAATTATATAAATTAAGCCATTTGTGAAAAAAAATGATCCTTTGCAAAAAGGATGTTATACTGTATCAAATTGCTAGTTCTAATTTTGCTTTAAAATATTCAAAACATATATTTTTACTAATTTGACTTTAGATTCTTTTTAAACTTTTGTATTTTATATATTGTAGGAATTGTAGACCAGTTTAAACTGCTGTCTGTGTTTATTATTGAGTAAGTAATTTGTGTTGTGTAAAAATTATAAATTCTTCTATAAAAATAAGAAAAATGAAGTGGCAGATACAAACAGGATATTTAAACTTACAAGTACAAGACATACTGACAAAGTCATGTCTAAAAACAAGAAAAGACTACAAAGATAAACAACAGTCATCACACTAAAGGCTAAGAAACACAAACCTCACCAAAAGTGTGGGGGGATTTCAGTTGCTCTAAAAGGGTGAACATATCCTGCTCAAAATAAGGCACCCTTATGTAGTGTTACATGAAAATATAACGACTTGACTATTTTTTAATAGCCAGCTTCAGTCTACTTTGAGAGAACACTTTTTAATTTACATGAATACAGTGACTAAAGATAGAACCTACCTAAATAAAGAGATTGAATATCTCATTTGTAAATATTATAAACTTGAATACTTTTCTTACAGCTATTCAATCTACAATCTTGTTGATGATGACGTTTTCCTTGTGAACATGAATGTGAGTGTATGTCTGGAAAGAGATGAATGTTTGATACAGCAAGTCGTTCTAAAGGATGTGTATTTACCAAAAACCTTCTGTAAATGGAGCTCCACTTTGTCAGGTATTGTTTTCAGTTATTTTTAATGGTATGAGATATAAATAAATCAAGAATTCAAAATTGATACTTTAAGCTGGAAGAGTATTAGTTAAGGATCAAAATAAGCTTAAAATGTTGATAGGTCATGGAGCTCCTTTTCGAGATATTTGATTTATAAAATATGGCGGGAAAAGGCGGACTCAGACTTTTACCTTATATTTGCATTGGTATTATTTGGGTCTCAAATCAAAAAAGAAAATCAAGAATCTGCTTATATTTTGTAAAATGACCTTTTATGAGCTATTTTAAAAGTCTTATGTTAAAAGATAAAAAGGTGTTATGGGGCAAAATACTTTACCTTGTATTGTATGGAAAAACATCAAGGAGTCCGAACATTTGGCACTTATGTAAAGCAAAATTATATCCGGGTGAAATTTGATCCGGAGGAAAAAATGTCACAGTAGTTGTTGTTATTTTTTTATCCGGAGGAAACTATTTCCCTGGGATATTTTATCCTTTGCCGTGAAATTCTATCTGGGTAGTTAACTTATTGAATAGTTATTAGAAAAAAATTATCCTTTAAAAATACAATGAAATAATAATAGTGTATTTGAAATAAAGGGAAATTGTTAAAAAAAATATATTATAATGGGAAATAATTTCACAAATTATCCTTGAAAAAATTTCCTGAAATATTCAAGTCAATATCATCCTTTTAAAAAGAAAATTATCATGAAACATAGGGAAGAAAATCAGAAGTAATTTCAAAGATCGTAATTGTGAAAATAATATCATGATTAAATAAGGTTAGTGAAATTCATGTAAAAGTGAGTTGTTTTCAGATCTCAGTACAAATATAAATTTAAAAGTAAGGTAGAAATATAGTTGCATATTGCTACTGTTAACAGTAATAGAAGAATTTGATTATGATGATATTTTTAACTATATAAATAGTTTTGTCTGGGGACAGAGATGTAGTTGTTGATTATATGGAAATCAGATAAATCATAGCATAACAATATATTGGAACAATAGCATGTTTAACAGCTGGATAGTTTTTACCTGTGAAATGTTATCTGTCTTATTAAATCAAGTTGTAAGTCATCTTTTTATATAAATGAATATATAAAAAATAAGATTCAAAGAAAAATTTCGCTATAAAATAGATTCAGAAATATATTATATTAATGTCTTTAAAATATAAATTGCTCATAATTACCTCCCTTTGATAAATTATGCAAATTTAGTCTACCTTTGTAAAACATTTTATAATTATAGTCAGGTATATATTGATTGTGAGTAACTTACATAGTAGTTAAGGGGACTCTATTTCACACGGTTCTGTGAAATATAGTATGGCAAATATATACCAGTACATACTATCCGCATAACACAGATAGATTTTCACTCCTCTGGAAAAAATCAACCTGTGAAATACCATGCCTGGAAAAAAATTACTGGGACAAATTATCCTCAGGATAAAATATCACAGAGGAAGAAATAAACCGTTACACTTATTCCATAACCTCACCTGAGTATATCCTTCAGGTTTTGAAGAAACAATTCATATATGATTTGCATATTAGGGAATACGTTGAATTAATCCACATTACTAGTCCCCCCCAATCCTCCCTATATATTGTTCATTATTCTATTTAGGGACTATGTTGCGAATACTTAGATACTTTCCCTTTTTGGGGTCCGAACCAAACGCTGAAAAGATACAGTGCAATGAAGCATCTGTTTTACACTAATCAGAGATCAGTAAGGGGCCCAAGATATGTTAACCGGTTCTTAGTTAGAAGTATAAACTGAACAAACACAGGTTTGGGACAAAGAACCACAGTTTAATATTTTCTTTGCATATCAATAAAGCAATACATGTAAACATAATTACAAACAAAGCAAATTCCAGTTGAAAATCTGTGGTACTCCTAACACAAAGTACATAATAGCTGTGAGCTCTTTTGAAAACATTACTACTCTACTTATTAATAAAAGGCTGAAATGACATAACAATAAAGTAAAAACTATCCTCTAGGGAGCGGAGGGTGGGAATAAATAATTTCCCAGAAAATGTGAATGTCTGCTCAAAGCAAGCGTTGCTTTCAGAATAATTATGTGCTTGTGCCTAAAACAAAAGCCCTGTTAATTAAGCGCTGATTGGTTAATTCAAATGCAGTGTTAATTTTGATTGGTTAATTAGGATAATCTCGAAAAGCAATTAGTAAACGAGATTTCACATGCAGCAGCAACTGGGAAACCCCCAAGCTGATTGGACCAAATAGCAGACAGGGATTCCCAATTAGAATTATATGTACCGGCATTGCACAAAAACGTATTGTGTATTAATAATCTATTTATACAAAATAGTTCCTATAATTGGTCGAGAGAACTTCCAGTAGTTGATCTGGACCTTGGTTCTTTTTCAATAGATGATGTTGACCAAACTTCTTTTCGTAATCAATGTTAACAAGATGGTGGCGATAATAACACCGATGTTAACAAAATTTATTTTCACTGCACATTAATTGTTAAATAAATAATACACAAACACATTTGTTTGAATGATAATAAGAGTTTTTGCAGTTATAACTTTTTATCAGATAGCATATTTCATTAAGTACATATTTTTGCCTTAACCAACAAATATATTCATGCACCAGGCCTATTCAATGACATGAATATACAATTTACGTGTGATAAAGGTTATGAATGTGGAAAAGTATATTCCTTATCTCCAATTTTAAAAAATTATATATAAGGATTAAACGCCTTTTTAAAGGTGGACCAAGTCACTCACAAACAAATAATGATATGTTTGTGAATGACTTGGTCCAGTTTATACACCAATAAATTCCTTTAAAAAGGCGTTTAATCCTTTAATACATTATTGTTGAATGTTTCAATAGTTTGCATATAATGCATGGATAAAGAATATGTGGTATATTACATCATAAAATAGCATTCATTGGAAGAATACTTTGATCTGTTCCAGTCTCATTTCAACAAACTTGCAGGAAACAAATTGTTGATTTGCATTTCCCTCTATCTGAGGACTGGCATTGGATTTAAATTGGTAACTTTTCAAAACCTTTCTAAGGAGTATTTTGGATGATTGCTTCAAATTAATATAGTTATTTGTATAATTTGTATAACTTGTAAAATTTCTTGATTTTCCTTGGTTTACTTACTATAACTTTTGAGTATGTTTTGGATTGGTAAAGTACGTAATCATCTGAGAAACAAATGTATATTTAGTGAAACTATGTAAAAAGCTAAAATATTAATAAAACTTCACTTAAATTATGTTGTTGTTTCTTGACTGCAAGATGTTTCCACCAAAAAAAAATAGTCAGTATTTTGTTCATTTTCATGAAAAAGAGACATACAAGTAATATGAAGATATTGTGATGTCCTACGATGTTAATGCCCCACTCTATTGTTGAAACTAATATTGTGTTTGATTATTAAGTTTCTTTGCTAACTCATATGGCTAGAATAGAAAATACTAGTGCTTAAAGTCCCCCAACCTGCACTGTTTTTATGACTCAAATGCCTACTGAATATTTTATTTTATTAGCACACATGGTAGCAAACGGGACACAAATGCAGGTATATAATGAAAATAAAAAATAAATTCTAAATACTCCTGATATGTTATTGTTTTGTCTAATCAACTAAAAAAACAATAAAAAGTTCCCAGGAAACTGATCAATAGTATTTCTTCATTTTACAGGATTTTCTTTGAATGGTTTCCTTGGTAACAAAGGACTGTCCATAAATGATAATTTGAAAGACCTTGTCATTACTCAGATCATGAACCATTTGGGTATAACAGATAACCTACAAAGTCCTCAATGTGTTGTGGCAGGAAGCACCTGGGTGAATGGTAAGAATAAACATTTTTATATAAAATTTAAGCCAACGAAAATTAACAAGTTGATTTTCATCAAGCTTGCTGATAAAAAGAGGGGCTTGTTAGAGATATTACTGAAACCCTTCTGTATGATCTACATATTCATGGGAAATAATAAGCTGATATCATGTATATAGAAAGGTGCCCATAATATGAAGCATGTGCACTGGTTCGAAACACAATTATTATGAGTACAGGTAAAATGAAAACTCAAACCATTTTAAAAAGACTTCAGTTGATGCTCATAAAATTCTTATGCAAGGTGCAATTATAATTTTAATCCGAGACATGTAGTATGTCTTTTGATTTTATTAGATAGTTATAAAAATGCAACCTAAAAAAAGAAAAAATATATAAGAAAATGAAAAGCAAATTATTGTATTATTAATATTTTATTTCAGAATGTCCTCGTTCTGTGCAGTTGCCATCATTATCTGGACAAATATCCTGCAGACTTTTAAAGAGTTGTACAGCAATTGATTGTTGTTTCACTGTTGCCTTCTTGAAAAGAAATTTCCATGTCCAGTTGGATATTGATTCCTGCAAAAGAAACATTTTATTTACAATTGAGAAACTGAAGTTTGAATATTCTTCACTTAAGTTCCAGTGGGGTAAATAATGTTGAGCCTTATTTATAGTCTTTACATTTAAACAGAATAATCTAAATTATCTCTTAGAGTATATTTGAATGTAGAAAAAATTGAAAAGAATTGCAATTGCTTAATATGAAAATTGATATTGGAGCTACATGAAAATGTCCATTAACAACAACCCAACAACATAAGTAAAAAGGAAAACATTTGCTGTCCTCAATAACAGACAAGTTTTAATACCAAAAATACAATAAACTATATACAAGAATAATACATGGAGGTCAAGATCTTTTATAGAAAAGGATTTCTACATATGTCAGGCTCTAAATAAGCTCTTGTTTTTGAAAAATTGTTAATAAGTTTGTCAGTCATGAGATAAGAAATGTTTTGACATGTTCTTCCCATTAGATCTGAGAGTTCATTGATATAACACCATTTTGTCTGCAAAAGAAAATTTTAATGAATGCAACATTTTTTTCAGGAGTAAAAGACACATTAAAGCTAGGCACAGCTGTTTATTTAGAGTAAGTACATGTATAATATACAGGGGAAAAAGATTGCTATTCATGTTTGAAATTATTGGAAATTTAAATAGTTGCTAAAGTTATACAGCAGATATCACTTTTTTGTGTTTAAAGAAATAATATGTAATTTTTTCAAATAAGAAAACATTTTGATGAAACCTTTTGATGAAACTTTTTCAAGGAAGTAGGAGAAAAACTCATATGACAGCAAAAAAATATTACACATTTGTTTAATTATAAGCAAGCAACAACAAAAAAGCAAAAACACATGAATTGGTACTTTTTACTTCTTGGAAGCTTTGAACAAAATAAAGTTTTCCAAAAACAAAACAAAAAAACAACACAAGAATTGGTACTTTTTACTTCCTGGAAGCTTTGAACTAAATACAGTTTTCCAAAAAGTTTTTAGTTTTTTTTAGAAAATTTTTTTTTACTTGCCAAAGAAAAATTCCTCCTTTTATAATCTACAGTAATGAAAGAAAAGGACAAAATCTGTGACCTATATTTTTGTCCCTTGGGTAACGTATTGTTGGAGAAATGGAAATACTGGGCGTCCATCCATGATGTCTTTGCGTCCGTCCAACCTATATTTTAAGCACTCTCACCATTACAATTGATGCTAGATTTTTATAAAACCTATAATATTGGTTGATATCAGCAATATCTTGGACAATTTCTAAAATGGTGGACAATCAAATTTAAAAAAAATGTTTATACCCCTTCAAAATATATAAAATATGGGCAAATTGTGGGGGACATTGGAAAGTGAGTCTGTTCTTTTATGAATATAAAATTATTTCTTGAAAAATATTAAACTATGTTTAGAAAATGATAGATAAATATATATTGTATTGTCTATTCACCTTGATGACCCTGTTTTTCTAGTTATGTTTCAATATTACTGAGAAAGTACAATTTATAATTCCAGTTACAGTTTGGACAACATGGAGGATGAAAAACAGTTCAAAGTCAGTCTGAACATTAGTGTACAGTTTAATCCAGGGGAGATAATGTTCCATTGGATTATACTAAAGGATTCACCTCTTCCTAAGATACCATGTGACTGGAATACTGGTTTTAATATTGAAGGTGATTTATTTTGAAGTATTGTATTTTAATTTAAATTTTCTATTTTATGAAATTTTATGCTGCCACTGAAGGCTTATATTTACCAATCAATGGGATGGAAGCTGCTGGGTCCTTTTCCCATCACGACTTAAAAGTTAAGATCAACTGCTAGAAAAGACATGCAGTAGTTAGAAGTCAATGTTTGTGTGATTTGACATATCAGAGTAAAATTTTAATTCATAGTAACATGTTTGCGTGCAACTTTCTCTTACTAGTCTTAGACCGTTTGTTTTCCCGTTTGAATGGTTTATCACTAGTAATTTTGGGCCCCTTTATAGCTTGCTGTTCGGTGTGAGCCAAGGCTCCTTGTTGAAGGCCGTACCTTGACCTTTAATGGTTTACTTTTATAAATAGTTATTTTGGATGGAGAGTTGTCTCATTGGCACTCACACCACATCTTCTTGTATCTATTAGAGTGACTGACAGAATTTTGCTGTAGTACATAGTTTTCACCCTCATATCATGTCATTTTGGAAAAGTAAACCCCTGGATTTTAAACATACATACAAGTTTTTAACATGTTTACCATTACCTTAGTTTAATTATAAGACAGATCTGTTTGTAGAGAGGTTTGCTATTTTAATTTTTATTTCAGGGTTTTCTTTAGAGAATTGGCTGGAGAAGGCCAGTATTCCATCAGGACAACAGCTGACAAAGCTGGCCATTTATGCACTATTTGAACAGCTTGGTATTGGTAGACTTCTAAATGAAGAGCAATGTCAAAGATCTGGTTCAAAATACAGCCCAGGTCTGAATGGTTGGAAGAAAAGTAAGTACTGATAAGTAACAAAACAACATGATTAACACAAATATTCAGCTAGTTTCAATTTTATTGAGCTAAATGGAATAGTTTTGCAATAGTTTGGTTGTGAAAATATTAAAATATTAAATATCTCAACTTTTTCATCAATATCAGTTAGACATAAGCGAGACATCTCTTCAAATGGTAGTCTAATTTGCAAACTTGAAAGTTTTTTCTTTTGGTATTATTGGGCATGAACGAAAGATCAGAGAACCATGATCTAAATTTCACAAAAATCCTATACGAGAATAGTCTAGTAAGTCATGATCATCTTGATATAACTTACAAGAAATGTTAGTTTTAAGATTTTTTATGAAAAGGGCCTCTGATCTAGAAGTAAATTCTCTTGGACAAATTTAAAGTTTTACTTTTCTTTGTATTTCAGTATGTCCATTAGATGTATCTTTGACACCACTGCCTAATCCTGTATCATGTGTGATCCCTTCCCACTGTACTGCCGTGGACTGTTGTATAGAAGTAGATTTTCTGGATAGATCATTTAATGCCTTCCTGGATGTGAACATGTGTACCAATGTCATGACAGTAGGACTAGAAAAACTTGTTATAGATCCTATTAGCTTGTTGGACTATGAATTTGGTGAGCATTTGATATACCTTTTCAAACTTTTTTTTAATTCAAAATGTCTTATTCTGTTAAATATATTGTTCAATAGGAATACAATTACCTCATGAAAATTAAGAGAAATTGTTGTGTGTGTTTATTATTGCAAATTTGTAGAAAAATGAACATAAATACGAGATCAATTATTGCGTTTGGGGAAATCTGTATATATATTAGATATCAGAATGCATGGATAAAAAACCCTCATAACTTCTGAATTTACAGTAATGTAAACCTAAAACTTTCTTTCACAGCTTGATGTGTTCATTAAAATAAATATTTTTCATAACAGTAGTATAGTTTTCTTTTAAAAAGTTATAACATTGTTTTCTTCTTTTATATAGGTACTACCAAGCATTTCAATTTGAAGGGGATATTGAGAATTATGTATGTATACTTCTTGAGAATGATTTAGTTATTTATAAACAAAAGGGGGAAAAGTTGGTTAAAGAACAAATGAGCTTTCTAGAGTTTAAAAGTTCAAATTATTTTAAAGATGGGGACATTGAAGCACAATTGAAGAGCAACTTGTATTGTCTCTAACTTAAAACATAGTAAAGCAATTAGTAAGGAAATCCATGTGGTTAGTTGTAGTACCACACTTTGTGTTGGGATAGTATTACTAAGCATTGCATGTAGATTGATTATTAGAAAATTTAGGTGTATAGTAAAACAAATTTAAATGTCTTTGTTGAATTTTTGCTCTTAAATGTTTTAGATACAAGATTGAAGATCTTCAAGAGGAGAAGAAACTAAGGGTCAGCTTGAATCTCAGTGTGTGTTTTGAGTCGTCTAAACCCTGTTTATATGATGTGACAGTATTCCAAGATACCCTGGTACCAAAACCACTCTGTGACTGGGAAGCTGATTCTTTCTTTACACAAAGTAAACATGTTTATACAAGTAAAATAATAATGCAAATTATATTTCAAACAGGAGTTGTTAATTAAAATATAAAGGATAGTGAGTATCTGTTTTTTTATTTTTTTTGTGCTAAATATACATGCTAACGATGCATGACAATTGTAAGGTTTCTGGATGATATCTTGCAAATATATCCTGAAGCTTGTTCAGGAGCAGAATTTCATGATAATCAATATGCAGGTCTCTATTGAACTGTTGTTTAGTATGGTTATATGTATTACATATATATTATTCATATTTGTGATTTTTCAGATTTTTCTTTGGAGAACTTCCTCGGAGACGAAGGATTTGACATCAATGACATCCTGCCCAAGGATATAATCAGGCAGATATTGGAACAGTTAGGACTGTCTTCTTATCTAAATAGTGACTCTTGTAGCTTGGAATACGAACCCGATAAAGATGGATGGACCAAAGGTATTTTTAAAATTAAAACCAAGAATTGGTCCAAGGACACAGTTATCGTCCTTTGGTTTTCGTTGTCTACGAATATAGTCCCTAGTGTAAACAGTGTATAACTTGCATGTTTTATTTAATACACTTTCCCAATTTATTTCTTGATATTAAATGCATGAAATATTAAGTAGGGGGATGTAATTACATGTTAAAAAAATTTGGGTGCTGAATCTTTATGTTAAGTAGTGATTTGGTCCAGTTCAAAAAGGTCAAATTTTATCACGTCTGAAGCTGTCAAACTGAATTTTACACCCCCTTAACACAGAATTGTCAATATTTTGAGTTAGAGCTGGTAGAAGTTTCTATAATTTTGATATTATTTGTCTCACTGGTAGTACACTACACTGTAAAAATCTTTTTGAGAAAGAGCAGGTGCTTAATTTGAATTTATGGTCTAAAAGAAATGCACTACGAAATAACTGTGTTCTCGGGCCAATTGGTTTATAGAATTTGTTCATAACCTGTGTTGATAGATAATTACTTGGCTTACACACATCTATTTTTAACTAACTTAAATGACTTATCACTAACTAACTGACTTCTGAAGAGGCAAACTTGCATTTTATGAAGTAGCTTTCCCCCTTTCTCCACTTCTCCTAGACAAAATGAAAATGTTTGAGTCAAGGCCGTCTGATCAATTAATGAATGGGATACATACTACAGATAACATGTTTATCAAAACATGTCAATGCACATCACTTTGCAACCAATCGTCAGAAATATTTTTGGTAAATGCACGTCTTTGAATGATTACTGAAAAGTTTTCAAAATTACAGAAAATTTGATAGATTGTTACTGATTGTGTCAAAAGAGGGTTGGCATCTATGAGTCAGCATTATACCTGTACACAACAGTAAGCAACTTTAGGTGAGACACAGTGTGACAAACGTTTAAAATTTCTGATTCAACTGGAATGCTAGTTAAAAGGACGCACTATCTTTTAAGAAGCAAGCACTTGGTATTTGCATATATATGATATACGGTATAGGTTTTAAGTTAATAAATATATAGAGTTCATAATTGTATTAAAATTGATATTGCCATTCCCTTTGCGGAATTGACCTTAGACATTTTTTGATTGTACAATAAGACCCATTTAAATTGAAGCTTTTATGTATAGCAAGACTGTTCACTTTATTGTAGGTTGTTTTGAAGATGTGATATTACCAGATTTACCAGCTGATGCTAGGTGCAATTTCTTGTCATCTTGCTTAGGCATCGATTGTTGTTTAAATATGGAATTCCTACAACACAAATTCAAGGCTTCATTTGAATTGGATACATGCAACCACCAGTTACATTTACAGATAGACAGATATCAGAAGACGCTGAACTTAACAGATTATTCAAATGGTATTTATAATTGTTAATAGTTTCTAGTATTTATAGTTCAATGCTTATTTTATACCAGCAGTTTGATAACTGAATCTTATTAAATGTAATATGGGAGTCTCTTTTAGAAGTTCCCAATCCACCTTGAAATTGAAAAAAAAAACAATCTTGAATTTCTAATGTTGCGTAGAATGTTTTAATTTTTAAGATATTCCATTTATAAGGCAATTATGCATTTACTATTGATAACTTGTGAAGTCTTTTAAACATTTATTAAAGGCAGGATATTTTTCTGTGGCCATGACCATATTTATTTACTATTTTCAGGAACAGTTCAGAAGTTCACTCTCTTGAATGTTGTGAGAATAGAGTAAGTTTTGATAAACCTGTCAAGAATTGATTATAGTTTACATGTAACATGGTCAATTTCTCTGAAACTAATTATGTTATATCTTTTAGGTATTACTGTTATGATTAATTTATAAGAATAACTCAAATCAATAATATTTGGTTTTTATGACCTATATTTCCACCATTAATAACTTTAGTTTATAGGATTTCAAAGTTCTTAAAAAAGTTTATTTGAAATATCCATGTAACTTAAATTAAAAGTTAATTACATTTAAACTTCCATTACAGGTATTTGATAATAGATCTTGCATCAGAAAAAAAGTTCCAGTTCAGTTTGAATATCAGCCTCTGTTTTGAAACTAACCAGGACTGTTTGACAACTATTGCAGTCTTCAAAGACACCAAGCTGCCTAAAATATTTTGTGATTGGGGATCTGGTTTTCCACAGGGTAATAATTATTATTTGACAAATGTAAATTCAGATCTTTTAGATAAACTACCCTCCTTTCAGAGTAGACTAGTCTAATAGATAACTAATCTATCTGTCTGTAGGACTAAACTACATTGAAAGGAGGGTAGTATACCTTATTTACCTAATAATACCTTCAGGGTTCAACTAACAAACAAGCTAACCAAGGATTCTACCTTTCCCTACACACTGAATGCAATCAGCTGTAATGTGTGCAGTTATTATACCCCACGCAACGAAGTTGCGGAGGGTATAATGTTTTTGACCCGTCCGTCCGTCCGTCCGTCAGTCCGTCAGTCCTGTTTCTTGTCATCGCAACTCCTCTCAAACCACACAACAGAATTTCACGAAACCTTTTCAGATAATAAGGACATACTATGTAGTTGTGCATATCGACGGGAAATTGCGATTCAATTTTTTTGCTAGGAGTTACGCCCCTTTGAACTTATTTACTTTAATGTACTACTGCAACAGTTTGTCATCGCAACTCCTCTCAAACCACGCAACAGAATTTCATGAAACTTTGTAGATAATAAGGACATACTATGTAGATGTGCATATCAACAGGAAATTACGGTTCAATTTTTTTTCTAGGAGTTATGCCCCTTTGAACTTATTTGCTTCAATGTACTTCTGCAACAGTTTGTCATCTCAACTCCTCTGAAAACACACAACAGAATTTCATGAAATTTTGTAGATAATAAGGACATACTATGTATATTGACAGGAAATTATTATTCAATATTTTTTCTTATACAATTTTTTTTTCTTATACTTATTTAATTTCTCCAATGACAATGTGGGGACGTGGGGTATGTGAGCGTGCTCACTAAGGTTCTTTAATTTTTGTGATTGTTGATTGATAAAGAAAATACAAGAAAGACTGCATGAAGGTTTGCATTTGAGTTATTGGGTTGGATTATAAGAATAGATGTTCAATCTTTTATTTCTAAATAATAAAACAGCAGAAAGTTCTTAATTATCTGCAATAAACGTCTTTTGATTGCTTTAAATTGATGTAAATAGTTCATTTTGTTGTATTGAATAGTATTCTAAGCTTTAAAGTATGTTAGATACTTGGTTCTACTATTTAAAGACAGTTTCTTAAATGGATGTTCCTTGCTGTGAAAACTCTTCAAGAATAATATCAGTACTTATCTGACAAAAAAGACTCATAGAAGTATAAAATGCTATTGATAGCTCACTAATGTTTCTACTTTTTTTTGCTCTTTCTAGATTTCTCACTGACAGCTTTGTTAAAACAGACGACAGATAGTATTACAGATGTATTACCTGCAGATATTATCAACACTATTATTGACAGACTTGGTCTTGATGAATTTTTACTTTCTCCATCTTGTTCTAGAGCTTCAGATCCATTTTATAACAATGCCTGGAACAGCAGTAAGTATGCAAATATATTTATAAACTTTAGTAAAGGTCATTTTGTTTTCTGGTCTGTCCATTAGTCTCTTAGTTTTGTAGCAGGTTAAGGTAATTTATTATGATTTTGTATTTTAATCAACTTGAAACTTAGAGAACGTGTTCATAATGAGTTAACTATTGGAATATCGATCCATAAAGCAATTTAGGGTTTTTTACTCAGATTTTGCAGTCCACAGAAATTGGGAATGTGATCTTGCCAGCATGTTATGGTACAGTGGACAAATTATCATGTTATATATTTTTACTAGAAAGATTTTAGGCCTGTTTGATTTTGTTTTTATACCTCCAAAAGTTTGCCTCACTTAAACAGCTCAATATTAATAATTGGAGGATAATGTGTAATAATTAAATCAAATCATTTATACATTATAGCTAAAAGTTTTAGCTAAAGGGAAGGAGGAGAGTAATGATTAGTCAGTAAAAGAGGAATATTATATGTTACCATTCATTGAGAATATCTTTGATTGTAATGTAGATTCATTTCAAATTTGGCTACCTCATAAATATCTGTGATAGTGCTTCTAGATGACCATTCATTTTGGATTCACAAATGACTTGTGCACAGTGGTAGTAACATTTGCCATTCTCTGTATTTTTAGACTGTTCCTCACTGACTGATATACCAAGTCTGCCATCAGGTGTATCATGCTCTGTACCAGAGTCCTGTTTGGCAATGGAATGCTGTGTTGATGTAACATTCATTCAAAAAAGTATAAGCCTGGAAGTGTCACTAGATCCATGTCTGTATGAAATGGGGATTGCCATAGAGTCTTTACATGTTAAAAAGTCTCTTTTGAAATACACATGGGGAGAAGAAGAAATGTTTTCCCTTCAAGGAGGAATAAAACTGAAGTAAGACGTAATGAAGTTTATGAAAGTACTATATGTTTCAAAAATAGATATCTAACAAAATATTCAAAAAACAAATTTCCTGGTATCCAATAGTAATCAAGTTGCTTACATATTTTGTGTTCATGAAACATATTTTTTTTCATCATATATGGCTCTGATGTTTATCTCGCATATTTGAATCTAATGGAATACGTAAGACTTATACTGTAGTTGTACTGTTATTTTGTAGGTATAAAATTTTTGACCTGGTAGATGAAAAAGTTTACATAATGGACTTATCTTTTCAACTGTGTTTGGAATATTTAGATCCAAATAATTGTATTGTGAATATTGTCATCTTAAATAAACAGAAATTTCACAAGCCACTCTGTGGGTGGGATAAAGGATTTCACATTGCAGGTAAGTTATCAAGGAGTATTGCAATGCAGCTATTTAGAAATATTTTTCAGTGAAACAAAGGCCATACTTCATTAGGTTTCTATATCAATAGCAAGGAACATTATTTGAATGTACTCATGTGAATTTTTTCTTTAATATATTATTGTTTTAAGTAATTATCCGATGTTCTCATAAGTTAGAAAATTGCACCATTTTTACAAATTTCTTAATATTTAAAGCCATGCAAAATCAGTATTTTGTTAATCCATTTTTACACGTATTGTAAAAGGTCAACATGAGTTGAAAGAAAAATCTGTTGCAGGGTTTTCAATGAATAAATGGTTGACTGATAACAGTTTTACTAACCAAAACACATTGGAAGACTTTGTAGTGATGCGATTGATGGAAGAATTGGGAGTAAGAGCATACTTAAAAGATCCACAGTGTGATAGACATGCAGAACCTTACATTGATACTGACAGTAATGGGTGGAATATTAGTCATGGTATGTAAAAAGACATGTATAACCGATGAAAATATTGTATGAACATTAAACAAAAGTTTGATTTTGATTTTGATTACAAATTATTAAACTGAATACAGTTAAACTGCTTTGAATCAGGAAAACTTATTTTCAAGACATTTTATTGGTTCTAAGAAAACAATCTATTTATTGTTTTGATTGGGAATAGTCAATAAATCCTGCATTTTTTTTTCTATTTCATGATGTCTGATGGAGCAAATGAATCATGTACAGAAACGTATAGGAAAATTAGACAAAGTTTTAGTCACAATTATTGTATCGAATTCAACATGTTTTTTTACCCCCCAAATTTACATATACATGATATAGTAAATTTAAAATTTCTCCAAATATCAACATGTTATAAACCTAAATAAATGACTAGATTTGATTTATTAACAGGATGTGATGGAACAAGTATGAATTTACCAATATTACAGTCAGGTCTTTCTTGCCATATTACAAACAGTTGTACAGCTCTAGATTGCTGTATAGATATACAGAAACTTAGACTTGCTTTGAACTTTTATGTGAATTTGGATGCTTGCAATAACAAATTTACTATTGGTGTAGAAAACTTCAACAGAACAATTTCAGTTTTGAATTTGGAGTTTGGAACTGTGCAGACATTTTCCTTTCTTGGACTTTTAAAAATTGAGTAAGTAATTCATTTTATGTTAAAGATTTCTTCATTACTGTATTCTTTTACGTTTGTAGAATCTGAAAATATTTGAACATCCTTTTGCCACTTAAAATGAATTTGATTAAAATGTTTTGCAGCATGTCATGTTCATTTTCTGATGGTAATTCTTATTACAGTGAGTTGCTTATAGGTGTTATGGTAAAATTTTACCTATAGCTCAACCTGTTTTTAAAATTGTCAACACAATAGGGACATTTAAATTGACCAGTTGGTATTGTTAGGTTTAAATCTACCTTGATGCTACCTGTAAACAAATTTATTCACCTAACCAAAAGTTTCAGCATGCTTTTTTCCTGAACTATTTTTTACCTAGGATTATTCTATTGAGAGATTTTTATTTTACTGTCATTCAAAATCTTATGAGTGATCAAGCCAAACAAGAATGACTTTATCATATATTTTATTTTCTTGCAGTTAATTCAAAATTGCATGACCTAAAATGCACTACATTTCATCTAAATGTTTGCATAGCCACTACTAGCAGTGTTTAATACCCCAAATAATCCAGTCGTAATATTTCACTCACTTTAATGAAACCTCAAAATCATATTTGAATAAACAATTTCATTTATTATTTTACACTAATATTTGACATCTCATCCAGAATTCCAAAGATTTTAAATAATTCCCAATTTTATTCATTTTTCACTACTTCACTAGATTTTTTTCTAAATCCATAGTATGAATTCTGATTAACTTCCAATGATATACATCCTAATTTAACAGGTGCAGAATCTATACATAATTCAGAATCATTTCCATTACTATATTCCAAATAGTTATCCTCACTTATATTTTGTAAAATTTTATTTATATTTTTACTGTATATCACCTGATTTTAATATATCCACAGTATAAAACATTTTATTTTATTTCCTATAATAAATTTCCAAATCAAACAATATTTGATTCAGAATTTTATAATGACTATTAACTATTTCACATTCACTTAAAACATTTCCTCATGTTAGGAATATTTTAGAATATTTTACTTTCATTTTTCACTTTATCACTAGATTAGACTATATCCACTGCATTACTTCAACATTTTATTTCATTTCCTATAATAATTTCCAAATCAAACAATATTTGATTCAGAATTTTATAATGACTATTTCCAATTTCACATTCACTTTTAAAAAACATTTCCTCACGTTAGGAATATTTTAGAATATTTTACTTTTATTTTTCACTTTATCACTAGATTAGACTATATCCACTGCATTACTTCAACATTTTATTTCATTTCCAAGATCCCATTTAAATAGGGAATCATCTTAAATTTGTAATAGATCCCAAAATTAATAATGAATATTTCAAAAATCACATTTAAAGACACAGAAACATGTTGGATGAACACACACTATATCTCCTACTTGAATTCCAGTTTTGAAATTTTTAAATCTTTAACATAACTAAATCCCATCGTATGAAAAATTGAATTTCCTTTAGTGAACACAGCATTTTATGCACAAAACTCCCACTAATATTATAATAGATTTCAAATAAAAAACACATCAAGGTATACTCCAAAATTATTTTGAATTTTATATGTACAACATCATATGTAAGCCCCACAAAACGGTTTGAATGAATTATTTCCTTCCTTGATGTCCTTCATGACAATAAAATCTTGAAAGAAACACATCACATTTTAAGAAGCAAAATTGCTATAAAAAGTCTGAGTAGTGAATTCAAATAAAATAAATCCAATATTGTACACACAATGACACCAAAAGATTTAAAATATTGCAAATAATAATCCAAAATGAGAATCTTGAAGGGTCATGTGAAGAAAAGAACAACATATCCCTCTGAAAATTTAAACTGTAAACACCTGAGCAGCTATTTCTTGTTTCACTGGCAGCTGGACAATACTATGTATAAGGGTTAGAATTTTAAAGAAGCATTTTGGTGTAAAAACAGTTTAAATTTTCAAACAAATTAATATATATTTATTTTAATCTTTTACTGATTTAGAATTTTAGGTAAAAAATAGATAAATCATATATATCAGGGATTTAAAACAATGAAAACCAAAACTATTTTCTTCCCTATCAATTTTTAATAGAATAATCCTAGGTAAGAAAATCTTCAGGAAAAAAGCATGCTGAAACTTTGGGTTAGGTGAATAAAAATCTGTACAGGTAGAATCAAGGTATATTTTAAATCTAACAATACCAACTGGTCAATTTAAATGTCCCTATTGTGTTGACAATTTTAAAAACAGGTTGAGCTATAGGTAAAATTTTACCATAACACCTATAAGCAACTCACTGTAGATCATCTTGTTTTCAAAAGTGTTCATGTTAGTGGGAGCTTATTTTGAAAAATTTTCAGTGGTCTCTGATGGAAGCATGCTTAATTCAAGTGCAACAGGTGCTCGGTACAGTTGAATGCATACTTGGTCAAACTATTGATTTAAGTACATGTTCTTTTATTACAAAAATCATAGACTACAAAATAATGATAGGGAGTGAAAGTCAGCTTGGATTCAGAATTATTTTTTTATGTGACATGTCTTCCAATATTATATCCTGGACATTAAGCTTGTAATTATTTCCATTATTGAATTAATTAATCAGTTTTGTTGTTCTAGCTACCAGATCTATGAATTCCTAAGTGAAAGAACTTTTGTTGCCAACATCAACATGAGCTTGTGTTTGGAATCAAGTGGTTGCTTTCTTCACGAAGTATTATTCAAGGATACAAAGCTACCAAAACCTTTATGTGACTATGGTAATGGATTTCTTCTAAAAGGTGATTATTATAATTTAAATGTCTTAAATTTAAAAAATCCACCGAAATATCTTGACAGAATTCTTAAAATTGATTCTCTGGACAGCTGTAAATTATAAAGGATCTAGACCCAAATTGATTAAACCTTACACAAATATATAATACTAATGGAGGTTAAGGGGATGATATTATATTTTTTTAAGATGGGGTAACATTTCTAATGTTTAAAACAAGCACAAATGTGAAGTATGAATTTTGATAGCTTCTTAATACTGAAATACACTTCTTCAAATATTAAAACATTGTTATTTTGATTTTTTAAAGATTTTTCCCTTACAAACTGGCTAGAAAAACAGGATATATCAATTGGGAAAAAATTGCCACAGTTTGCAGTGGATCTTTTATATCATCAGCTAGGAATATCAGGGTATCTACAAGATCCAGCTTGTTCACACTCAATGTATAACAGCAACAGTCTAGGATGGAATACATTAGGTTTGTATACTGAGTGCCAATTTTTCAGCAACATATTATATCCTATTTCTTTCTATTTGAATAAACATACAAAATAGTTTTGGCTTGCGTTCCGAAAAACAGTGTTCTTGCATCATCTTCTGGTCAGTCCATTTTCTTTTAACCTAAAACTGTTATGTACAAACTAGCTAACTAGACATATCAATCTCTCTAGCAAAATTCTTCATTCTTGTACATATTTTCTTGAAATTGCTTTCTTCAAATGAAATTTATTCAGAAACTATTAAAAAAATTCTTATTTGTGGAAATAAGAGTTACCTTGGTTAAG
The DNA here is from genome assembly GCA_037788925.1 of Mytilus galloprovincialis. Lineage (NCBI taxonomy): Eukaryota > Metazoa > Mollusca > Bivalvia > Mytilida > Mytilidae > Mytilus > Mytilus galloprovincialis. Next base: position 41,583,925 of record CM075342.1, on the reverse strand, counting down.
CTATCTTTCAGTTTTTTCGTCTATATGTGCTTAAACGTGCATCAGTACTATTTGAGCAATTTCTTTTTCATCAGTAATCTTTTTATGCTCCACCTACAATAGTAGAGGGGCATTATGTTTTCTGGTCTGTGCGTCTGTTGTCCATCCATTTGTTCGTCCGTTCGTCGTACTGTCCGTTCGTTCGTCTGTCCTGCTTCAGGTTAAAGTTTTTGGTTAAATGTAGTTTTTGATGATGCTGCAGTCCAATCAACTTGAAACTTAGTACACATGTTTCTTATGATATGATCTTTCTAATTTTAAAGCCAAATTAGACTTTTGACCCAAATTTTATGGTGCACTGAACATAGAAAAGGGAAGTGCCAGTTTCGGGCTAAAGTTTTTGGTCAAGGTAGTTTTTGATGAAGTTGAAGTCCAATCAACTTGAAACTTAGTACACATGTCCCCTATGGTATGATCTTTCTAATTTAAATGCCTAATTAGATTTTTTACCCAATTTTACGGTCCATTGAACATGGAAAATGATATTGCAAGTGGGGCAGCCGTGTACTTTGGACACATTCTTGTTTTTTAATCTCCAATTTAAATTGTATTAATAATATGTCCCAAAAAGTATTTGACAGAATGCTAGGCTGATGGACTTTAGCAAATTTTAGAGCATTGTCAATTATAATACTGAACCATTCAAAATAATGACACAATTTCAAATCGACATTTACTGACCATAACAGAAAGCAGTTATAATATGAATAAAAGAAATGTGGGTATACCTCAAATGGACAAAATTTGTATAGAAGTCAACATATAGTCTTCATTGATACACAAGTGTCCATACAATATGTATGGCTCTAGTTTTATAGTCAAGTACATATACATTCCTTTGCTGCCAGGGCAACCTAATCAAGGGGACATAGAAATACCAGGAATGAGTCTGGTCTTGTAAGCTTTCTCACATATAAAATTCTTCCTAGGCTATTGAAGATTTATATTAATAATGTCTTGAAGGAGTTTGAAAATCAATGTGGATCAACCTTTTTAATGGGAATTACGTTCCTTCGAAATTTAACTTGCATTGAACATTGCCATTCCTTGTAGGATATTTAAGAAAAATCTTTAAAAGATACCCCCTAAAAAAAAAATTGGGGAATTATTAACCTTATAAAAGATAAAATATGTGCATATGTGAGGAACATTAAAATACTTTTCTTTAATTGCTTTATAAGTATTACAATAAAAATATTATCCCACAAGCAGAAACTGTGCAACTTTCATTAGACAAAAGTTTTCAAGACATAATTGTTCTATTTCAGCTTGTTCAGCAGATATTCCAGTAGCAGCATTACCAGTAAACGCACGTTGTCACTTACCAAGTTACTGTACAGGTATACAATGTTGTGTTGATGTTCCTATTCTCAAGAGAACTTTTGAAACACATGTATTATTGGATGCTTGTGCCTACAAACTCAGTATTGGAATTGAGAAACTTGTCATTAACGAATCTTTGTTTGATTACACTTTTAATACATGGAAAACTGTATCACTGGGAAATATGATCAGACTTGAGTAAGTATATAAGAAATTAATTTTATTTAATTACAAATTGTATCAAGTTGGGAAAGATGGAAACGGGATGGACAAGACTGAGGAATACCAGAAAAATAATGTAATTCTTGATAATAAAGGGATGGACAGTTTTATTGATGGTCCTCATCTTGATGCTCAACTTTCCTTAATTTAAAGAATAAATGTTTTATTTTTTTTAATTAAAAAAGTTTGATTTTTTTTACTTTAAAACTTATTCCATAAATCTGATGTGAAAGTACAATCTATACCAAATAATATGTCGTGACAATGCTTAAAAGTTTTTTACTTTCATGACAAATATTTTGATAACATTTTGAAAAATTTAGATTCAGGTTAGAAGAAATAACAGTTGAGAAGATCTTCCTGTTTGATGTAAAGATCAGTGTATGTTTTGAGACGTATGGAGACTGTAGATACACATTTGACATTTTGAACAGTGTAAGGATACCAAAACTACTTTGTTCATGGTCTAATGACTTTGTTATTCCAGGTCAGTGTATATCCTAAAATATATATTTTTTAGCTGTATTTGAGTTGATTTTATCACAACTCTGTTATATCCCTTTGTTTACAGTAGAAAGTACTTTGAGGTTGCCATGTGATCTCAAATTGACACAAATTTCTAACATTATTGTATTATATGTTTGTCCATCTGTAGGCACTTTATATTTCGTTGGTCATATTTTACTGATTTGTGCATAGTTTATGATTTGAATGGCTGTATATACAAAGATAAATTGTAATGAAGAAATCACTAGCTTGTATGAGTCAAAATAAAATGTGTTTCTTAGATGGTTTGTACTGTTAGGTTGCTGTCTCGTTTACATTTCTCCTATTCATATATGGTAAGAATTAGAAATACTGTCCCCCATCTTGAGTTTTTTAAACAGAATTTATTTGTATTTCAGGATTCCAAATAAGTAATTGGATGGGTGATAAAGGACTTCTTACTTCCTTATCACAGTTACCCTCAGTCCTGGCATCACAGCTCATGGAAGATCTAAATTTAGCCAGTTATCTGTGGAATCCATCATGTGACCAGTCTAGTACTAAATACAAAACTGATAGTAGCAATGGATGGAATTCAGGTATTACAGTGTAACCTGTGTTATCCAACACACTCAGCATGCTCAGGGGGACCAAACGAAAATGTCAGCTGAAGCAGAATGTTGGATAATGCAGGGTTTTTTTTGCAAGGAAAGGCATATTTTGGGACCATGAAATGGGTTGGTTAAAACAGGATATTGGAATACTCCGGTGTCAGATTAGACTGGTTACACTGAATTCAATAAAAAAGAATAGAATAAGCAATTTGTATAAATAGAGGGAGAAAAAAATCAGAATTTCCTGGGAAAAAAATGTAATTTCTGTATGCACACATTTGAAAGATAAGTATATATCATAGAATGATGTGGCCTTATTATAGGTTTATATTTTTTTTTTAATTATTTCATTATATATCTGCTTATGTCTTAATTTTGATTTCTTGAAACCAAGTTGAAATACTTGCTATGATGTGTTATGAATTGTAAAGTAATGTCTTGAGAATTATTTCAACACTATTTATTTTAGAATGCACATCAGAGGTGAACCTTCCTAACCTACCAGATTCCATATCATGCTACTTAGATGACACTTGTAATGGATTAAGCTGTTGTGCACACATTGGATTTATCAATAGAAATATCAACTTTTTCCTTACAATAGATCCTTGCAGTTATACATTTAAAATTGGCATCGAAAAGTTTCAATATGAATTTTTTCTAATGGATTTTGAATTTGGAATCCAAAAAGAATTTCATATTGGACAAGTAGTTGAAATAAGGTAAGTGAGCAAATATTTTATCAATTATTAAATTGGGGGCCAGCTAAAGACCTCCTCCGGGTGCTGATTTATTTTCGCTGTGTTGAAGACCCATTGGTAGCCTTTGGCCTTTTTCATACTATTTGGTCAGACATCAGCGAGTTAGTAGTATTTGTAATGCATGTGCAAAAAGAAATGATTTTACCCACTCTCTAAAAGTGGGGTTTATATTACAATCTGGTTGTTCTTCTGTCAGTCTTTTCCATCATTCATTCATCCAAACATTTCTTCAAAATACTGAACAGAAAAATTTTACTATTTGGTCTGCAGCCTTAAAATGTTGAGCTAATGAGTTGTAATTTGTGAGCACTTTTGGTATCCGCCAGACATTTACTTCCCGCTGATTTTAGATACTTAAGACAGAGAGTGAGAATTATTACATATCAAGACAACAGACTAGTTCTTGCAATCATTTCAAATGTTTTTTTTTTGTGGCCTAATTTATAGTACAATGTCAGTTATTAATTGATAAACGTTGTGGTACTGGTTTTTGAATTGAAAATAACATTTTATGTCGACAGAAAATAGGGTTGATTAACAAAAATATGCAGTGGGTAATTTTATGCAAAAGATAAAATGCAAGTTTATTTAACTTACATAATATGAAACAAGAAATAAATGTTTAATTGTTTTTTTACAGTTACAAAATTACATACTTCAAAGGTTTATCTGCATACTACATAGATCTGGATTTTAAAGTTTGTTTTAATGATGGAGGACCTTGTGCTTTTCAAACAACAATATTTTCTAAAACTGAATTGCCTAAAGTACACTGTGGCCTGTCAAAGGGATTTCTGAATAAAAGTAAGTTATATCAAGATAATGTTCTTTTGGTTGATGTCTTATTGCTGAACATCCAGCGGTCAAAATGTTTAAAAAATATTTAGAATAAGGAGTGATTGCTTCCTGTGCTTGTAAAGTAACCATGGTAAGTGTTTATGCTTTTACAATATCAGACATTAAAACAATTGACTCTTGAAAAAGTTATTGCCTTAAAATACCAGTTACTACCTTTTTGGTGTTTTTTTTTACAACAAATTCTTGACAGAAACTTTAAACAAATATATATGTTTATCAATAAAAGATTAACATCAAAAAGATTGTTGTCATGAACTACATTTAAGGGTAATATTTAAGTCTACAATGTGTTAGGGTGTCTATTGTTGAAGATTCACAAAGACATTACAATGATCAACACATGTTCTTTACAGAAGGGATTTAGGGGGGGGAATGGTTGATTATATAGGGAAGCACTGGAGTGTGATGGGAGTGTCCCTCTCTTAGGCAGCCAGCTGTCTTTTGTCCCATTGTTCACTTTTCATTAAAAAAAAAACATTGCAATAATTCCTAAATTCAATGCATTGTATCACTGAGCCATCTGCATATCCTTTTGTTTCCAGACTGGTCGATATCAGAATGGTACAGTAATATGAATATAGACTTATCTGAAAAATTGTCTACAAATGCTGTTTTGATGTTAATGGACACACTTGGTATAGCACCTTTTCTAAAGGAGAAACAATGCAGTCGACATGATCCAAGCTCTGTATTTGCTGCCCAGTACCAAGGTTGGAGCACAGGTAATACTGTAACTCATTACTATTTGTGGGCTTTCAAGTTTCTTGTATACTGTTTTAAAAGGAAAACCTTGAACTAAGATGTATAAGATAGTAAGCATTTTTGTATGCATTTATCCAAGATAATACATTTTGTCCTTAGTCCATTTAATGATTGATCCAAAGTACTAATAGTAGTATTATAAGCTTGAAAAATCTGGGTGAAATATTTGTAGAAAATTAAATCAATTATATCATAAAATATGGCATAAATAAAATTGCTATACAATACTTGATTGTATCATTCTTGCATTTTGGTTTTGTTGTACCAACCACAAATCAGCTTATAATATGCAAATGTGAAAAAAAAGGGATTTTTACTGTTTGCATGTATTTTTTTCCTACAGATTGTAGATCAACATCCATTGCACTGCCTCGCCTTGATACATCTGTTATAACATGTTACTTAGATGACAGTTGTAACAATGTCCAATGCTGTCTTGATGTGGACTTAATTGACAGATCTTTATATTTCTTTGTTAACTTTGATCCCTGCAACTATGTTATAAAGTTTGGAATAGAGAGATTAGATATGGATATCTTGTTGGAAAGTTATCATTGGGGCCAATGGGAAGAAATGGATCTGTATGGAGTATTCAAGATAAAGTAAGGTTTATTTTCTTTTAACAATTTTTCATCTGAGGTCTTTAATTTGATTTTTGTTCAGTACAAGAGCTGACTTAATGCTTTCTTTTCCGGTATTTAAACTGACTTTGATTAGCTTTAAGAGGCGGATTTAGGGGGGGCAGGGGGACCGGGCCCCCCCCCCTTTTGAGAAAAAAAATTGGTTGATTATATAGGGAATCACTGAAGCGTGATGGGAGCTGGCCCCCTCTTAGGCAGCAAATGGGCCCCCACTTATGAAAATTTCTAGATCCGCCACTGGCTTTTAACAGTTCTTTTTTTTCTATCTGAGGTCCTGACTTTGATACGTAGAAAATCTTTCCAAAGACTATAGAATTGGTGGTTTCTTAAAGCATTAGGTAGAACAGCTAAATTGATTGGGGATCTAGAATGTGTTTTGATCAGTTGAAATGTCTTTGTTTGAAGTTGTCAAGAAAATTACATAACTATTGCAAGGTGCAATAATCTTATATCTGTTCTAAAAATATAAATGATGTCATTGTTGAAGTCATCTCAAATTTGAGTTATCTTTCTTTGTCTAAAATTGCTCTTAAATCAACTACAACCAATGCAATATTTAATTGTACCTCCCACTGATAAATTGAAGCAATCTTTACCGTTCCGTGCTTACAAGCACTTTGATTAATCTGAAAACAGGGAAATTAGATAGTGTTGGCGCCCATTATGTTCTATAAGCACATATTCCTGTTTATTTCATATCAAACTTAAATTCTATATATTCTAATTTGTTTTTAGATATTTGATAGATGACTTTTATGCTGAACAACAATATGCTATTTCTATGATCATTGGGATATGTCTGGAATATAATGGACCTTGTCAAGAATTCCAGATTCTTGATAAAAATAGAGTACCAAAAACAGTCTGCAACTGGGATAAAGCATTTAAAATACCAGGTAAAATTCTCTGAAGGAATTTGATCTATATGTATTTGTGAATGAATATGGTTTTGAAAAAAAATCTGTTAATACCAATCTTAATACTTTGAAGTTTCTTTTTTATGCCCCATTTATGGGCATTATGTTTTCTGGTCTGTGCGTCTGTTCGTCCGTCCGTCCTTTCGTCCGTCCGTTCGTTCGTTCGTCCGTCTGTCCCGCTTCAAGTTAAAGTTTTTGGTCGAGGTAGTTTTTGATGAAGTTGAAGTCTAATCAACATGAAACTTAGTACATATGTTCTGTATGATATGATCTTTCTAATTTTAATTCCAAATTAGAGATTTAACCCCATTTTCATGGTCCACTGAACATAGAAAATGATAGTACGGATGGGGCATCCGTGTACTGGGGACACATTCTTGTTCACAGAAGAATTAAAGAGCAAAACAATACAAGATGAAGAAGATAAACTAATTTACTGTTTTTATGCACCACTTCTAAGTATTCCTGTTTAGCATTTCAGCAAAAAGTAGAAGGCAAAAAAATCAGACTTCTCTTTTAAGTTATAATAAAAGCATTTTTTTGAAGTGTCAGATTTGTACAGAGATGCCAAACTCTTTTGTGTTTTGTTCTTGATGAAGTTGTATGATTAAGAATTATCTATTTTCATGTTTATCTCCAGATTTTTCTATCTCTGAATACATGTCAGAAAAAGGACTGACTCAGCTTTATCAGATGGCAGTGTCAGAAGTACTTGAGGCGCTTGGAGTTTCATCTTATTTGAAGTCTCCATCTTGTGACAGAAATGCAGCACCTTTTACAGTTTACAATAATGGATGGTCAAATGGTAGATTACTTTTTACTTTAAAAGTTTTCAGCAGTCAGTTCATAAAAAAAATTTTACGACTTAGATTGATTGTAAATATTCTGAATTGTTCATGACTAACGATCAAGGAAAGATTGAATTTATGTAGACAGTGGATATGGTTGTTATAACAAATTATGCCCTTAGAAAATTTTATTTTGTGAAATAATTAATTTTGTTGTTCTACTATACTTGAGAGCGTAATTAGTACGCTCTTATCACATGAACACATTAACTTTGTATTGATATTCTTTCATACCCGCCAACTGTCACTATTTGCTGGGGATTTCCCCCATGGAGGCTCCCCACTGAAAATTTTGTAAGAGCAATTGAGTCCACTATTTTAAAGAAAACAATTAATTTAACAATGGCTATGAGCTTGTTTAAGCATGAAGAAACCAAAAAAACTTCATTAGAATATATTTGAAGGCCCCCTTGAAGGTTTTGTAGGACTATAAGAACCATCTTTCAAGTAAAAGCCCCATGGGCATTTTGAAAAGTTGGCAGGTATATTCTTTCTATGTTACTTTAATATAGAAGGAACTTTTTACATGTATTTAAAAGTTTCAAATGTATGAAATTTTCCAGATTGTTCATCAAAAGCAACTATTGTGTTAGAAGAACCAATATCTAACCATACATCCTGCTACATTCCTGACAAATGTACAGCTATATACTGCTGTACAGATATCCCACTGCTAAACATCACGGTGAACACTGTTGTTGATCTAGATATGTGTAACTATCAACTAACTGTTACAATGGAGGAAGTTACACTGGAATATACCTTAGTTGATTATGAATATGGATCGAAGAAGAAATTTTCACTGTATGGATTTCTTGATTTGAGGTAAATATAGCAATAAAATATATAGACAAAAAGATGGCCCACTTTTAGTATCATAATTTTAATAGATTGAAGAAGCGTTAGTAGACATGTTTGTTATTTATTTATTGTTTTGTCATAAATAGGGCTGTTTAGCATTTTATTTGAGTTATTTCATGCTTTTGTCATTTCTTGGTGTTTGTGTCTCACTATACAGTATGGCTTTTGCTTATTATTAAAGGCATGACATTGCGGTGACCATTGCTTGCTTTAAAATCTGCTTCATTTGGACTCATTGGCAATAACACCACATCCTCTTATATTATGCCCTATTTATGGGCATTATGTTTTCTGGTCTGTGCATCCGTTTGTCTGTCTGCTTCGCTTCAGGTTAAAGTTTTTGGTCAAGGTAGTTTTTGATGAAGTTGAGATCCAATCAACTAGAAACTTAGTACACATGTTTCCTATGCTATGATCTTTCCAATTTCAATGCCATATTATTATATTTATCTTTTACCCAAATTTCACAGTCCACTGAACATAGAAAATGATAGTGCGAGTGGGGCATCCGTGTACTTTGTACACATCCTTGTTTAATCTATAAAATAAATGAGGAAAGTGAAATAAATACTGCATCATTTTGTCATTCAAAAAAACTTCCTACAACTAATTTTAAAAATGCAGATGATTGTGAATTTTGCAAGTTCATTTTCCTTTTGTATAATTTCTGTATGTATGTGTATGTTACTTTTTTTTCAGTTTTATAATAGATGATCTGACCAGTGATGGTGTAGTTGTATTCAGCGTAAATGTTTCTGTATGTTTAGAATCAGCTGCTACTTGTGAAATTGATCAAATATTAATGAAAGATGTTCGACTTCCTAAACCTGCCTGTAACTTGAATGCTGGATTTATAATGCCAAGTGAGATATGTTTTATAAATTATTTATGTAATAATTTTTAACCTTTTGTAATAATTTAACATTTATGCTTCTTATGTTTATGCACTATGTTTATACACAAAAGTTATATCTCTCTTAAATTTAGATTTTGATAAATTTATCCTTAACTGATGGTAACATCTGAGTTACCTGAAAAGTTTTTTTTTTTTTTAAATGCACATAATATATTTAAGTGTTATGTTTCTTTCCTTTTCTTTTCTTTAGAACTTCATGTAATACTCCTTTTATGTGTTATTATAGATTTCTCACTGACTGAGTTCATTTCACAGAAGGGAGTAAGTTTTAATGGTATACAACTTTCTACATACATAACATCAGTGCTTCTTCATGAACTTGGTGTTGCCCCATTTCTACTGGAGAATCAGTGTGATATCGACAACTTACCTTATTTACCAAGAAAGAAAGGATGGAACATAGGTTGGTATTTTTAGGCAGTTAAGCTGCCTTATGCGAGCACCCTAGATTTGTTCTACCCAATAAATGCTGAAATACGTGCCATTGTTATTATCTAGCTGAATAGTATGTTATTTATAACTAATTGAACAGTTTTTTTTATACTTTTAATTCTGGATTACAAAAAATATGACCAGAAAAACCTTAAATAATCGGTGATTTATCCAAAAGTTTTGAAGTTGCACGTAGGAAGTAGAGCACATTAGGAATCCTTATGTAGTTTATCCCCTGAGCTTTTGGCTAAGATGTCAAAGAACAAATGTATGAAATATTTAATCGCCGAAAATTTCTAAAGACAGGTAGTTTAGATTTCCCAAATGGCAAAAGTCGTAGGAATATTGTTTGTCATCAATACCTAGTCAACTAGGTCAGTAGTCTATTAAAATTCATACTGTTGGCAGCAATTTTAAATTAGAAGACGAAATTTCCGTATCTTTTCAATATGTAAACAGGGGTTTGAGGTGATCGGTGATCCGAGGTCCGCGACCTTCCACTTTTGCAGTCGGACTTTCGACTTGGTTACTAACTACGCCCGACATGCCACTTGAAAGAAAATAATAAATAACTTTGCAAACCTTTTTACAAAAGTCTCCAAATAAACGATCTCAAAACTTATTTTCATCATTATTATTCATGACAGCGATGTTCATTTTGTTCAACCGCTAGCTTTATATAGGAAATCGCTGACAAATAATGTGTAAATTCGAGTAAAATCGTATCTGACTGACAAAAACAACATTGAAACCAAATGGATGCCAATTACAATATTGAATCCGATTCCAGAAGATTCAACTAAAAAATTCCATACAGGTGATAAAATACATCTATGCATGGAATATAAATATAAACACAAGAATTGAAAACCAAAAGATATATGTTAAAGAAAGAAAAAGCAGAAAATATTTTGTACAGAAACTCAAAATTACTTTTTGACAAATTTTAATGTCAAAATCCAATAGAATGTGACAGCTGGGACAGAGACATATATACATGCATGTGTATATATGTCCCTGGCTGGGAACAGTATATCTTACAATAAATATGTTCCTGGTGACAGTATAAATTTTCTTTATCAGTGATAAATGTTGATAATGCATGTGAGATGCTTTTAAAGTCTAGACATATTCCTGCAATTTCAATGGGTATTTTTTTCTCAATTTTGAAGGGTCATTTAAAATAGCTGGAAGTTTCTTACTTTATTTTCACAAATAGAGCAACTAGATTATATGATACCTGAATGTAAGCAAATCATATGATATATAGGTGGAGTCCTTTAGGTCACTCTACCCCCTCCTGTTTGATAACTTTGTAACGGATGAGATCCCCACCCCTCAAACATATACATTAATGTATGGGACTATATAACTAAACAAATGAAATAGAGGGGAAGTCCCTAGGGTGACCACCCCTCCTGTTTTAGAGCTTGGAAACAGTCCAGATCCCCACCCTTAAACCATATATATTCATGTATGAGACAATATAAATAATCAAATGAAATACTTGGGGAGTCCCTTGGGTCACCCCTCCCCTCCTGTTTGTGAACTTTGAAAAGGTCAAGATCCCCACCCCTAAACCATATATATTCATGTATGGGACAATATAATAAATCGAGTGTAATATAGGGGCAGTCACCCCACCAGAGGCGGATTTAGGAAAGCCCCCCTTTTCTGAAAAAATTTGGTTGCTTATATAGGGAATCACTGGAGCGGGCCCCCTCTTACATAGTGTGTGGGCCCCCACTTGTGAAATTTCTGGATCCGACACTGCCCACCCCTCCTTTTTGAGAACTTGGAAACGGTCGAGATCCCCACCCCTAAACCATATACATTCTTGTATGGGACAATACATAACAAATCAAATGAGAGGAGGGATAGGACCTTTATCGGGGCTCGGGATTTCGGGATCAGGGAATTCATTTTTCGAATTTCTGGACTTCAGGATTTCGTGTTTTTAAGCCTGGGATTTCGGGATTTTGGTGTTTTTAAGCCCTGGATTTCGCAGGATCAGGACCCCTCCTACCCCCTCTCATATGAAATATAGGTGGAGACTCCGAGTTCATGGGGCTACTCTACCCCTTCCTGTTTGAGAATTTGAAAATTGTCGAGACCCCAACCATAAACCATATATATTCATGTATGAAACAATATAACAAATCAAATGAATTATAAAGGGAGTCCCTAGGGTCACTGTACACCCTCCTGTTTGAGAATTTGGAATCAGTCTAGATCCTCACCCTTTAACCATATATATATATACTCATGTATGGGACTATTAAAAATCAAATTAAATATGGGGGAGTCCCTGTGGTCACACCAACTCTCCTGATTGAGAATTTGGAAACAGTTGAGATCCCCACCTCTAAATCAAATAAAATATAGGGAAGTCGCTGCGGTCACCCCACCCTGGCTGTTTGTGAACTTGTAAACAGTCGAGATTCCCACCTTTTAATTAAACCATATATATTCATGTATGGGACAAAAAAACTAATCAAATGAAATATAGGGAGAGTTCTTAGGGTCAACCTAACCCCTCCTGTTTGATAAATTGGAAACAGATGAGATCCCCACCCTCAACCATATATATTCATGTATTTGACAATATAACAAATCAAATGAAATATAGGGGAAGTCACTGGGGTCACCCCATCCCCTTTAAAAACTTGATAACGGTTAAGATCCCCACCCCTAAACCATATATATTCATGTATGGGACAATGGAAAAAATCAAATGAAATATAGGAGTAGTCACTAGGGTCACCCCACCCCTCTTGTGTGTGTTTTGAGAACTTGTAAAATATTGAGATACCAACCCATAAACCATATTCATTCCTGTTTGTCATTTCTAAAAGATTGAATGACATTCAAGGTCAATCTCATAGGCGTCACATATGCATATCACTTTGCTAGACTTAACCAATGTGTACTAGACTTTGCCCAATGTCAGGCTACCATGGGAATGAATAATTGTGGGAGCTTTATTTGGGAGACTGTAACAGCATTATATTACAATTATTTCATGTTTATTATAAAATTTTAGTGATGGAAAAAAGTGAGTAGGTTTAAAGAATTTACCTTAATTATATTGGGTCCTATAAAAATTTTCATTTTGATATGGCTCATTTTTAGTGGAAGAAGACGTCAAGTCTTCTGAAGACTTAAGGGGCTGACCATTGGCATTGAGTCTCCGTATGCCGCATTCATTTCGTGTATTACAATTTCAAAACAACTTAGATTCCTGACACCGATTTTTACACATGATTAGGCATCTGAATCATTTAATTTGTAAATTATGATTGTAAAACAATCACTATCGTAAATATGACCCTTTTATTTATGTAAATTATTAGATTTCATCTCATCCACATGAACGTTATTTGTTTACTTGTAACAGGATGTTTTAACTGTAGATATTTGTATTACGCATGCATGAATTTGTTATCGGGACAACTCGCCCTGTTTACAAGTTCGACGAATTTGCAATCCTGCAGACAAGAAGATTTTGTTTTTATATAAATAAAAAGGATATATAAAGTGTTGTCTTTATTCATGGTTTTCCTTTGTCATGTGAATTAGATGCCCTTCGTAACATACATGTGAACCTCCCGTTTAGGAGAAAAAAACTCCCGTGTATGAAATTTTTCAGACGCCATATTTGATCATTTCTTACTACTGTACGGGTGTAATTGACACCTGTGTTAAATTTTACCTGAACATCAAAGAAGATGTATAATTATATGGCTTCACTTGACAGCTTGGGTGTCAAACATACTGGTAATCAACGATGTTTACCTCCGGCTAACTGCCGTTGTGTTATCAAAACGATGTGTATTGGGAATATTGAAATACTTTTTTGTTACTTCCCTTTGTTTTATCCTGTTTTCAGTTATTTTGCTTTTAAAAATGTAAATTGTAAAAAGACTATAAATGATTAATATTTTAATCAAATAATCATAAAAGGATGTTGATTAAATGAATTTAAATGATTTTGGACAAATAAAAAAATTAAAATTTATAAATTATTTTAGCAATCTAGACCTCCTTTCAAGGATTAAATTGAAGTTTATATCATAATTTTGTTTACAACAGAATGTTTGTTAATTAATTTACGATGTTGCAAATATACATGTGGAGCTTATTTCTTTCTTATTTGTCTATACATTTACAAATGATAAGGAGATGAAGACATGAACAAAAATATATACAGGTAAGATATATAAATATAATGATTCATTTGCTAGCAGTGAACAATCATTTTGTCAAAAACAAAACTAAACAAAACAAGAAACAGATTCTTCTTATTATTTTATTTTATTCAAATAGAGAGGCAATAATGGAACTATAAACATTACAATTTGATGGAAATTTGAAGAAAAAACACAATTTCTACATCATTTGGTTACATTTATGACAAAATTTATGTCGATTAAAAAAACATGATGTTTTGACCATTCAGTACTTAACCCTTTCCTCCATAATGACGCTTTTTGACGCCACCCCCTTTACTCCATAATGACGCCTTTTGACGCCTGTGTAGTACCTCAGTTGAAACACTTTGACTACAAAGTGTCTGCAGTAGACTCAATAAAATTTGTATCCAATATGAAAAGGAATATCATAGGAATATTCTACTTAAATTTATTTAATGAAATATTTGATTTTTGCAATGCATTTTAATACTTTAAAGCCTATTTTCAGCATTTTATTGAAAAATTCTATTTTGTGTTCATTTTTTACAGTGGGTTGTGATGATCTTCCAGTTAGGTTACCCTCATTTGGAGTGTTGTTCCCAACCTGTTAAAGGTCCATCTTTGTGCATAATTCAAAATTGGAAATTTCAACAAGCATCTAATATTCTTAATCTGGAAAATAAACCCTGGTCTGCTAGCTTCATGTATGTATATTTTTTCTACCGATTTAATATATAACTAGAATCATGCAAACAGACTTAAGGAAAAGGCATGTAAGTTCATCATACAAATATGACACTTTTTCTAGACAATCCAGATCTTGCAAAATACGTCGCTAAAAATTGTAACCTTTAAAATTGTTGTGCAGTAAAAACCCATATGGGAACTTTCAAAAGTTGGCAGGTATGTAACAAGTCTTACTATTTTTATGCTCCATTTATGGGCAATATGTTTTCTAGTCTGTCCGTCCGTCCTGCCTCTGGTTATAAAGTTTATGGTCGAGGTAGTTTTTGATGAAGTTGAAATCCAATCAACTTGAAACTTAGTACACATGTGTTCCTCTTGATATGATCTTCTTAATTACTGCCAAATTAAAGATTTTACCTAATTTTCATAGTCAACTGAACATAGAAAATGATTGTACGGATGGGAAATCCATGTACTTATGACCTTTTCTTGTTTGAAGAAAAAAAATACATTTTAACGATAATGGAACAAAGCAGCCTGGGTAAGTGGGGCTGCTTTTATGGTAATTCAAGTTACCTTTTATTCACCTTCTTCCACTTCAGAGCTATCAGCTCTTTGATTAGGAAAACATATCAAGCCCAAGAATGTTTGACCAACTGTTTTATAATTGCCTGCCATTTTTTTCCAAAAATTACACAATGAATTTAGGGTGAAGGTGAGGGTCATTTACATTTACTATGGGCAGGTCAGTTAGACCCCACCTTTGATCCCTGTAGTATTCATTTGTCTGATTTGGGTCTCATAACTTTTGTACTGTAGAAAACAATCTCAGTTTTCTTTCAAGGGAATCAAGTCCATTCATACTTAAACAAGCTTGTACTATAGTTAACTTGAACTACTAACAGTCAACTAATACCAACGTTAACTATCAACTAGAACAACTGCAATCATTGCGAACTTGTACCACTACAGACTCATGACCATGAAAAACATATACTTGATATATGTGTTGCTTTTGAAAACCTTGATAAAATATGAATTTTTTGCCTTAATGCTTAATTCATTAAATGAAAATACATGTACAATATACATGATATATGAATGTTTAATGTTTGTTCTTTTTTAAAAATCTTAAAAAAAAATTGAAGCAACATTGCCACAGTTTTCATAATTACGTTTGCCTTGGTTTTTGGTTAACTGCCTACAGCGCTTACAGTGCTTTGATTTATCATTACTTATCTATTGCAATGAATCAATTAAAAAATTGAGATTTGAAATAGGGAATATGTCAAAGAGACAACTATCGGGTCAAAGATTCAACTATCGGGTCAAAGAGCAAAAAACAGCCAATGGCCTCCGATGGGTCTTCTAAGCTGCAAGAAAATCCCTCACCCAGAGACGGGCTCAGCTGGCCCATTAATAAAAATATGTTCTAGCTCAGTAAAAATGGACGTTATACTCAACTCCAAAACATATGAATGAACTAAAATTAAAAACATACAAGACTAACAAAAGGTCAGAGCTCCTGACTTTGTACAGTTGTAAAAATGCAGCAGGGTAAAACACGTTTTGTGAGAATGACAAATATTGAAATTTTGAATTAAACTGTAAAATTGAATTGATTTTTCTGATGCCTTTCTGTGGAATAAATATTCTTGCACTCACATCTGTGTGTTATATATTTACAGAACTCTTTCAAGATTTACCTTAAGATTATAAAAGTAACATAATTTGATTTCAAAGATGACAAATGCACTTATTACAGTTTCTGTATTATTTAACAATTATTTATAAAAAATAAATTATTAATTCTTATTTTTTTATTTGTTCGAAGGCTGTCAGAAAGAAATAACAATGGTAGAGCTGGACAAGTCTACTGCATGTCATCTCTATGACTACTGTACTGGAATAACCTGCTGTACAACTGTTGAAATGATTGGCAGATCAATTAATACATATCTTACACTGGATCCCTGTAACAAAAGGATGAGCATAGGGATAGAAAAGTTTACTGTTAACATCAGTCTCTTTGATTATGACTATGACAAACAGGAACATATCAAACTGTTTGGACTTGTGGGACTAGAGTGAGTTTGTATAATTAAAAGTTAACCTAAAGTGCAAGTTTTGTCTATGACATCTTCAAAACTGCTTTAGATAAAGAAAATAATACAGGGGCAGACATCGTTCAAAGTTAATCGATCTACCTACTGTCTATTCACATCAAAGCTCTCAGTCTTATAATAGTTGTGGCTCTCAACTGAAGAACTTTACCATGTTTTACATTTTTGCCCTGTCTATGGAAAAACTAATTGATAAAAAAAAAAAAGCAAAAAGATTTTCAAATAAGTCAACATGACTTGCATCATTATTATGATAGCAACTTCAGTATACAATAACCCAAAGATATCGAGGTCTGTCAGTCAACCTTACCCACTATCAAGCTTCATAAAAAAAACTGACTTGGTATCAGTATTTAAAATTCATCATAGAACTGCTTTCAACATTATATTTCTTAAATGAAGACAACCAGGAAAAGTTGATACAGAGTTTTATTAACCAACTAAGTACATTATTGCCAAAAATGACTGTTTATTAAAAATTACATATTTTCTGTAATGGCCCTGTTTTTTTCTGTAATGGCCCTGTATTAATGCCCAGTTTGTCTGTATTAAGCTCAGTTAGGGTTTTTAATAAATTAAGTTGTAAAGAGCATAATACCTTTTTGTATTTTATTTAATTTAGTAACCAGCAACCAACATTAAAGAACCATATAAAGGGCCAGATCACTGTTCATCCTGTTTTTCAACACATAACTTCTTTCAACTTAATATCTTGGATATTTGGTATATTTAAAGCTTTATCATGGTGAAGTTCAAATTATTATTTTTCAAACTAAACTATAATTAAAAAAGGAGGAGAGTACATCAAGTTGGCAGCAACACATACACTTTTGTTCAGTTGGTTAATAAACGTATTAAGAAATGGGTGTTTTTATAATGACCCTGTTATATGTCCTCGTTCCGAGTAATAATGGCCTCAGATGTCTGTAATGGCCCTCGGCGTTGCCTCGGGCCATTACAGACTTCCTCAACCATTAGTACAGACCTTGGCCATATAACAGGGCCATTATAAAAACACCCATTCATTAATACTATAATATTGCACTCTTATTTTGCGTTGTCAATATTTGATTTTTGATTTTTTGTGTTTTAACGCCACTTTGAAGCAACACTTTTGGGCTATTTTGTGGTGGCCATGCTAGTTTTTGTTGGTGGAGGAAGTCTGAGGGCTCACAACCTCAGTGTTGACTGGCTAGTGATTACAGTAGTAACTACTTCAACAATTCGGCCACCAAGGCCCCTGGCATTGTCAATATGATATTCAGATGCGTTATAATGATTTGCATATGCAACTTTAAAATTCATTGAATCCTGTCTGTTTTGTCTTTCATAAAATCATAATCTATTTAGAATAGATATTGTTGAATCATCATTCATACTTAATTTGCAGCTTACTGATAAAAGATTATCCAACAGAAAGACAGTATGAAGTGACATTAGATTTAAGTATTTGTTTTGAGTCCAGTTCACCTTGTATGTTATCAATACCAATTCTGAGGAATACCATTCTCCCGAAATCTATATGTGAATGGAAGAGTGATTTCATTGATCCAAGTGAGTATTAACAACATATTTTATTACACCAAGGAAAATTTTCTTCTCCATTGGAGTATGACCTTCCAAAACCATGCATGTACTCAAATATCTGAAGATTCACAAAACAGAAAAAAAATTTCATGTTGTAGGCTGGCGTGTATATAATCTTGCTATCTTAACTTTTCTTTTATTTAGCCTGTTTTTCGTGCATTTCAAAAAATGGTATCAGCAATGATAAAACGTCCTGATATTTTTTTTTATGCAGATTTTTCCTTCAATACGTTTTTGAATGAAAAGGGTTTATCCATAAACAGTGAACTTAGTACTAATGATATGAAAGATTTGATGGACACCCTCGGCATCACAGACTTTTTACAGAAGGACCAATGCACAACAACTGGATGGCTAAATGGTAAAATATAAAACTGTTTTGTGCTCCTTAATGTTATTTGAGTGGACCCTTAAGGTGGTACCCAACACTTTCACTAAAATTAATTTGGCTCGTTTAATTTTTATAAAATTTTGTCAAAGTATTTACTTTGACCCTTTAACGAAAATATAAAAATTTCAAAAATTTTGAACCAACCGTTTTGTCAGAAAAATTACACTGGTTATATAGCAGTTTGACAAACACCAATTTTGATCATTGAGAAGCTTGATATTGCCTTTACAACACAACGTAATTGAAACGTTAAGCTGACTTTACAGAGTTATCTCCCTGTAGTGTTAGGTACCACCTTAATTAGATTTGGAATTGTAATCCTGTGTAAGACAACTGGTTGTCAGTTAAACTGTAGTCAGAAGGGTTTATGTTGCATAATGTAAATTTTCTTATCAGTGAGATTTGTTTTTAGAATAATTTGTGATTGATGACCAATAAATACAAAAAGTCTTGCTTTGAAATATTGCTATGTGATAATAGTTATTTTATACTGTTGAAAACTTGTTAATCCTGTTTCAAATTGTTTTTGTTTGTCAACTTATAAGGCCACAAAAATATGAATATTTATTGCAATTTATAGAAGATAACATTTCATTTTATTTGTTTGTGTATTTACAGAGTGTAATCAATCCATGACAGTCTTACCAAGTAACATACAACCAGTAGGATGTCACATAGGTGATACATGTAATGCTGTGGACTGCTGTATAACACTGGAGAAGATAGGTCGTTCATTTGAAACTTTCATCAACATAGAGCCCTGTCTCTTCAAGCTGACTGTTGCCATTGAACAACTGCAGTTCAGTAAATGGTTGTTTGACTATGAATGGGGATATCCTGTCCAGGTCTGGTTGTTTGGATTCATCAGAATGGAGTATGTATTCTGTGTTTCCATATACTTATTAAAATTTTCCTTCCCTTTATGGTCAAAAAGAGATGTCAATATCTGACAGATATCTTCTGTATTGTTTTTGATGTGTATTTGCTGTTTTTGATACTTTTTTCAATGTAATATGAGGCATAATTGATCTTTGGCTGGTTGAAAAATGTTCATGTTAAACTTTTTGGATCATAGATTGCCACTAGGGTTTCCTCAAGCCTTTAGGCCTGAAATTCATATTTTTGTTTTGACAAAATATTTAAAATACTGATTCTGAAGCCAAGACTGTACTCTTCGGAAGAGATTATTTTTTAAAAAGTAGCAAGTCTCTTGAAATGGATCCATTTAAGAACCAGATTATAGTAGTTTTAACATTTTATGATCAATTTATAAATTCAAGGCTTAAAGAATAAATTTTTGACTAAGAAAAACTGACACATCATTTACTGTATTAGAGATGTATGTTAATTGCTTCTGTGATAAAAAAAACTGTTTTCTGTTCATTTCAGATTAAGTTTGGTTGATTTAACAGCAGAAGAACACTACCTCATTGATTTGACTCTGAGTGTTTGTATGGAGGCTGACAATTCTATGCCTTGTGAATTATCTGTCCAGATTTTCAACAAATATAAACTCCCAAAACAAAAATGTAACTGGAATACAGATTTCTTTATTAAAGGTGAGTAAAATTTCATACCCCTCACAAACAAAGTTTTGGGGATGCAGGATATATAGGAACTATCCTGTCTGTCCATATGCTGTAAGTGCAACTCTTCCTGAAAAGCAGAAATGACATTGATAAAATGTTACCCAGTTGTACAACATGAATATAAACAAGATCCTACCTGTCAAAGGGGAGATAAATCAATTTACTTCATTGATACAATAGATTTAGTATTTTATGGTGAGCACAAAACTGATTGGTTTGACAGATTGATGAAACGTTTCATAGTTGTAGAACAATATAGGAGGATTTGTATGAAGAATAAAAATAATGTCCAACATGTTAAAGGGGATATAGCAATTGTTTGCTCACACCTATCACTAGATTTGGGATTTAAAGTCTTATTTAGTATAGACATTGCTTTTTATTTTATTCATGTGTTACATACAATCATACATCTTATTCAAGGGTGTACTGCCGGGCAGAAAATGGCGAGTGGTGACCATATTTTTATAGGCCATTCAATCCATGTTGTTAGGGAAATCTCAAGTAATGAAGTAATGTCACCAAAATCAAACTGCTTCACCTAAGCACATGAACAAATATTGGCTATTTTTCAGATTTTTCCTTACAAAATTGGTTGCTTGAGGAAGGTTATCCCAGTGTCTCATCATTGCCATCTTACACAGTTGCACAGTTACTGTCTGATCTGAATGTTGCTGCATATCAACTAGATCCTCAATGTCAAGTGGAAGAAGGAATGTATGAGAATGGATGGAAAAGCCGTAAGTAATTCTATATCAAGTCTTTGTGACGGAAACTGGTTATAACTTAAATGAAGCATTCTTGAGAAAAATTATTGTTTTCACATTTTATTCAATAAATTTATTTATAGCAGATTTTTCTTTGGCAGCTGAAATTTAAACTTCTTACAAGAGGTAACTGAAAGTTCATCAATAAAAATGTATTTGGCAATTTAATATATAAGCCTTATTCCTTACTATAACTTAAAGCCCTAATTTCTATTACATTTGTTTCATTTTAGAATGTCAGAGGGATATATCTTTACCTGAACTACCAAACAACATAGTTTGTCAGGTTTTTGAGTCCTGTACAAAAATAGAATGTTGTGTACAGATACCACTGCTAAACACGACCACATTTAACTTCTTCTTAGATGTAGATACATGTCGTTCTAGTTTAACTGTTGGTATAGAACAGATGTATCATAAGTATAGTCTGTTAGATTATACCTTTGGAGAAACAGAACATTTTAATCTGTTTGGAGTGTTGAAACTTATGTATGTATAATTCATTGTACAAATGTGAAATTAAGAAGCATACCTGAAATTTTGTTCCAATAGATGTATTTTTTTAACTGAACTTGTCTAATATTTTAGGATAATTATGATATAAGTAATATGTTAAACTTCAAATTTTATAAATTCAATGGAAGCAGGTTAAACAAGAAGTTTGGAGAAATCAATTGAAGCATATATGTAGTCGATTTTCCAAGTAATGGTTGTAAACTCAAAATTTGGAGACTATAGGAGACTGGTGCATACAGTTTTTTAGGTCTCGATCCATTATCAAAATAAATTGATACTTTTAATGCTTTTTTATTTGAATTTAGTATTTCCAATTAAAGCTTTATCAATCGTCAACTTATTTTTTCAGGTATAGTTTGGAAGATCTTCGACAGCAGGAAATGTTCATTCTTCAGTTAAGATTTAGCTTTTGTCTCGAATCAAATGATGTATGTGAATTGGTCATACCAATCCTAGAAGACATGGTGTTTCCCAAACCTGTGTGCCAGTCTGATACATCTTTCCAAAGCAAAGGTTAATATGTTTAGAATGAACTTATCAGTCTGAAATTTTAGCATAAAATTCCTTCTTAGTATGCAGTACTTTTAGATATGCTTTCAAAAAGGAAACAATTTTGTCATTGTGCAACAAATTACTGTGCATATTTGGGGTATATTTGTGTATTTTTAAATCCTAACTCATTTCTAGCTTTTTAAAATTAAAAAAATTTATACTGTATCACAGGTTATTTTCGCAGGGTTTAAACTTTTGCTTGTTTTCGCGGATAGAACAAACTCGCCAAAATAAATTCCGCAGATTTAAAAGTGCACATGCAAAGGAATTGATAAGAACATTGAATCCACCCAAATAATAATAACTGTCAAAATATTTCATATATCTGTTCAATGAAAATCGCGAAATTTTACACCCGCGAAAATAGCCTGCTATACAGGATTAGATAAATCCACTTGCTTGACCTAAAATGTTTTTAAAATATAATTGAAAACAAGACATGTTGAATTGAAAACTAACCACTAAATAGAGTGCTATTACCAGTATAGAATTTAAGAGCAAATAATCTTTTGTTTTGTCTCTTTCCTTGTAGGATTTTCTTTAGAACAGTGGTTAAGAGAAAGATCATTATCGTCAAACTCCATCCTGCCTGGACATTATGTTTCAGAATTGCTAGAACAAACAGGATTAACGAGTTATCTGATTGGTGATGCATGTTACATTAACCCAAATGATGTAGATAGCAATGGTTGGAAAATAGGTATACAAGCTTTGTTCATTCACTACTCAAAACTATTTTGATGAACTTGTACATAAGATCACATTTAATGAATCTAAAATGTCAATTCTTTACATAGCAAGTAGTTAATAAAAGAAACAGCTCACCTTACTATCCTATTTTGAACCCTTATCCTGTTTTATAGACGGTAGTTTTTAGTTTCTTGTTGTCTGGTAATTTGAGAAGTCTCTAATAATTTTTTGGTAAGAATGATTGAAAATTATGTAGTTAGCTCCCCTTGATTGTAAAATGTCTAGTGCATTTCAACCAAACAATATCGTGAAAAACGAGAGGAAATGGAACGAAAGTGGTATTCATGCACCATTACGGTATACATTTTGAACCTAAATTAATGTAAACTTGAGCAGATTTTGTTTGTCATGTTTTCACCATTGTCTGAGCTGATTCTTATATTTATGCAAATAAGCTATTAATGTCTGTATACAATTTATTTTATTTCTTTTACAGATTGTAATGAAGATACTATCGTTCAAAATGTAACATCATATCCACTTGTATGTCATTTGAAAAGCAGCTGTACAGAAATATCTTGCTGTCTGGATATAGAGTTCCTACAGAAAACTATTGAAGTTCGTCTAAAACTTGACAATGATTTACAGCTCCTTGAGATTGGAATAGGAAAACACCAGTTATTGTTGTCTTTGCTAGGATTTGAATTTGGTATGTATGAAAAAAATACATTTTTTTAAAGGTATTACCACACTTACAGACATTCCAGAAAAAGAGGATATAAATAAATTTTGTGAAAAGTGTTTTGTATGCTATTCCTTATAAAATGTATAGGAGCTTTCCTTATAGCGTGTTATAGAGTATAGTCCATTATTTGCCTATCCAGTTTTACTCTTGCAACTGAGAAATATATAGAATTTATGTTTATATAACAAATATTTTTGAAATGTTTTGAAATATTTCTGATCATCAACATCAATTAATTTATATCTTTTTGGAACTTATTATTGAAGTAGTTTTTATCGAATGTTCACTGGTGATCACAACTCAGACATAATAAATACTACACCATAATGTTTCAAAATGCTGCTGTTATAGTTATAACTGAATATTACAGATCAGATAATTGCTACAATATATCTATTTTTATTTCAGGAATTGACCATGAATTTAGACTGCTAAATGTTTTCAGATTAAGGTAACTATTTTTTGAAAGTATTCTTTTACTTTTTAGCTCACCAGGGCCCGAAGGGCCCTATGTGAGCTTATGCCATCACTTGCCGTCCATCGTCTGTCGTCCTCCTCGTCTGTCGCCTTAAAGTATTTCAAAATTCTGCTGTTATAGTTATAACTGAATATTACAGATCAGATAATTGTAGTTATAACGTTAACTGAATATTACAGATCAGATAATTGTAGTTATAACGTTAACTGAATATTACAGATCAGATAATTGCTACAATATATCTATGTTTACAGTTTATATAAACAGTATTCTTTGCCTTGGTAAGAGTTTGAATATAAATTATTTGGAATGTGATCAATTTCAATCATCAACAATTAGTTTTTACAGTATATAGATGACCTAGCTACAGTGGTACTGGGGGATAAAAGCTATATAGATCACATTTTCAGACCACTTTTCCTTTTTATCTTGAAACCATTTTTCTTTGCCCGTCTCTTTCTCCATGTTTATCTTAAAATGTTAAAACTCATACTGTTATCACTTTGGAAGAAAATGAAAAAAGTTTTTTTTATGTAGAATCAGAAGTCTACCAAGTAATAAATGTTGGATAGTAATGTGAAAATCACCATTTGAACGAATATTTGTCACATAGCTGCAAGGAAACTAAAAAAAAATGCAAATATTGCTGTGATATGTTATGTTTATTTTGTAAATAATTGTATGTTTAATTTTGAATGGTTTGTATAATATAAAAAAAGACTAGATTTAAGTTTCAATATATCATTGAAAAAAATGTTTTAGGATCTTTTTCAACAATTTCTGACATGAGTTTAGATCAATTTATTTAACACCTGATGGTCTTTTGAATATTGATAAAATCAAAGTAAAATAAATTCATGTCCTCTACATTTTATTAATTTTTTTAGATACAATATATATGACTTGACGAGTCAGAATGTATACTTAGTTACACTAGAGATATCTGTTTGCTGGGAAAGTAACAAACCATGTGTATGGTCTACCTATATACTGCAAAGTACACGACTTCCAAAGCAACAACGAAATCTACAAAATGATTTCCGGGTTACTAGTAAGTAAGATAAGTGGAAACTATTTTTTTTAAATATAAAAACAAATATATATAAAAAAGTCCCCTTAATATTTAAATTCAGCTGGAAAAAAGTTAGTACTCATTATGACCTGAGATTCATTCTTCAGTGCAGGTCATGACCTGCATTTTCATGTTCATAGGTTGACAGGTATGCACCATATTCTTGGGCAAACTTGCATGTAAATTTAATCTTTGATTTCAGATGTAAAGAGGAAGTCGGATAAGACACTGATGATTCTAGTTTTAAATCACGATATGATTTTTTTTTTTTTATTTCTTTGTTTTGAAATTATGCAACATTAAAATATATTCATAATAGATATCCATTTTAAATGATTTATTTTATTTAGACTTTGACCTGTCAGACTGGGCTACTGAGAGAAGTATTAATTCTACACAACTGAGTAAGCTTGATCTGTTGAGATTATACAATGATTTGGACATTGGATGGTATCTAACAAATATGTGTGAAAACAACACAACTTGGACTGAGAGTTGGATGTCTGGTATGCTCTATTTTTATGTTCCCTGAATTTATTTTTGCTACTGATGAGAAAGACTAGATCTTTGATCAGCAACTTGGAAGTGATTAATTGTAATGTGTGCTCTTATTGGATGTGTCATACACCTAGTACCTGATTACCAATACTTTGAGCTCTTCAATATGTTGAAAGAAAACAAATATTTTAATCACTTTTCTGAGAAATTATTCAACAGAAAGACTTAACTTTTTGTCAGCAACTTGGCAGTAATGAGTTGTATAGATGGGCACACTCAAATAAAATTGAGAATGGAAATGGGGAATGTGTCAAAGAGATAACAACCCGACCAAAGAGCAAATAACAGCCAAAGGCCACCAATGGTTCTTCAATGCAATGAGAAAATCCCGCACCCAGAGTCGTGCTTCAGCTGACCTCTAAACAAAAATATATACTAGTTAAGGTAGATGGGGTGTCTAAATTATAATCCATAGAATCTTTTAATAATTTGCCAAAATGTAGTTCATATCCTGCTTGTTTAAAAACATTAATAAAAAGAATGGGTCACCGGACTTATTTTCATGCTACAGGTTGTTCAAAATTGTCAAGATTTTGTATAGATTATGCATGGAAAACCCATTTTTCTGCCATAAAACGCAAACCACAGAATTTTGAGATAAAATATGAGAAGATAGCTTCAATATTATGCTTTCAGATAAGAAAAAGAAAAAAATGGGGTCACCGGACTCGTTTTCTTGATACATGTAAAAATGGGTAAATTCCTAACACATTCTATTGTAAAAGTAACACTATCTGGATTATCTGCCCTTGTATTTGAGTTGCCTCCCCTTATTTGACAAAGTTGGAAAAAAATGAATCAAACAAATGAAGTCTTATTTTTGTAAAATACAATCATAAATATGATCAAACATGGCATTTTCTATATTATAATGAAAATTCTTACACATGAATTACCTACTACTATAAAAATTTGCACATTTCATCAAAGATCTAGACCTTGTTTTCTAGTTTTTCAAAATCCAAGATGGAGGAAGACACCCTATCTACCTTAATTAAGTGATTATGAACGTCATACCAAACTCCAAAATAGGCACAAGGAACTTATATTAAAAATCATACAAAACTAACAAAGGTCAGAGGCAAAAATGTGGCAGGGTTAAACATGTTTTTTGAGATCTCAACCCTCCCCTATACCTCTAGCCAATGAAGAATGTTTTAGAGACCTATTTTCTGCTTGCTGTTGCTTAAAATATAAATTCAAAGAATGTTCATAGTTACAAAGCCTTTAACTGGGTGTTTTTTTTTCAGAATGTAAGGATACTATAGAATTACCAGAACTTCCACCCACAACCAAATGTCATCTGCATGAGTCATGTACCAACATCAGTTGTTGTGTAGAGGTTCCTATCCTTCAGATGTCTTTCAACATATTCTTATATCTTGATACTTGTAACCTGAAATTGGTTGTTGGGATAGAAAAACTGCAGTATATCCAGATGTTGTTTGATTACCAATGGGGATCAAGCAGTTCCTTTTGGCTAAATGGAATTCTTAGACTGAAGTAAGTGAATTATAGTACTAATACATGAAAATAATAATACTTGTTTAATAATAATTTTGTTTCTGCTTTTGATTTTTTACCTACATTAACATCAGTTTTGTATTTGAAAAACCTGAATAAAGTGTTACTAAGTAAATGTGAGATTTATGTGTGCCTAAGTTATTTATATTTGATAAGCAGTAAGATGTATGACATTTTTTTGTTTTTTGTTTTGTTCAGTATTGTTTTGTCAGCATGTACTGCTAATTTTTGTTTTGAAAATATGTTAGATTACTCAAAATACTAAGGGGACAATCAAATTGATAAGCCAAATAATAACCAACAACAACAAGACCATAGCAAACAAAAAGCAACAAAATACATCACATTTGGGTTGTGCATCCGTTTGTGACATTAAACATCAACAATCAATCAATTCAATGTATCAATGATGGGACAGCCCTATCATTCAAATCTTCATAACAATTTATTTCTATGTTATCTGTCTTCTTTTTTTTCAAATTACCCTTTCAGCTATCAGATACATGATTTACACTTTGCTAAGAAGTATAGATTATCAGTGTCACTTGAAGTATGTATGTCATCTAGAGAACCATGTTTACAGCATATAACAATACTTGATAATGTTGACCTGCCTAAAGAAGAGTGTGATTGGAAACAGAACTATACATTATCTAGTAAGTATTATATAAATTTTTGCAATGACAGAAAAGACAAAATATATTCAAAATATAATGCAAGACAACATTAAAGTATATCTAACAATTTTTTTAATTTCCAGCAAAGTGATAATGTTATTCGTCAAAAATGCAGATGAGATATATATCATCTTTGGAGCCATTAGTTATCTTCATGCATTATAAATAAGAACATATGGTATGATTACTGATGAGAAAACTCTCCATCCAAGTCACAATGTGTAAAAAATGAATAACTAGGTCAGAGGTCAAAGTATGACCTTCAACACAGAGTATTGGCTCACATCGAACAGTAAGAAATAAAGAACCCCAAAATGACAAGTGTGAAACATTTCAAACTGGAAAAAACAAGTATGGTTACTGTCACTCAGTACATGAAGATGTAAAATGTATAATAGCTTAATTAAACTTTTTCAAAGACTGGAACATTAATTAACCGAACCTCTTCAATTTTTAGATTTTGTGTACAGTAATTGGGGAAATGAGAGACTGAACCTTCATGATATTTCTGACCATGACCTGATTTTACAGTTGAATGAAGAAACTGGGATAGGATTTTACTTGGAAGAGAACACATGTTTTGACAGTGTAGATGACTATATCTTACAGTCAAGTAGGTTATTTCTGTGCACTTTTGTAATGACTGATGTAATAAAACATTGTATTTCAATCTATTATATTTTGCAATGTATCTCAAGTTTGCTGCTTTCAATTTTCATTAAAACGATTCAATGTATTCTTAGAACCCAAAACAGAAACATGGCATTGAATTTTTAAAATTCTCTGAATAAGTTGAATTAACTTAAAACAATATTTATTTACCTATTTCTTAAAGACTGTTGCCGAGAATGACCTCATATTTTGTTGGCTGCTGAGATTTAGATTTTTTAAGGTTTACAGTATGTTCTAGAACGACTTTTTAATTTTTACATTCTTCAAAATGTTTTCTGAGTATTGCATTTTTAAATTTACAACATAAGCTGCATAACAATCTTGGTGTTGGCAGATTATATAATTATTTTTGTTTGTTTTTCAGATTGTTCAACATTTATTAGCACAGAACCATTAAATGGACCTGTCAAATGTTATATCAATGAACAGTGTAATTCTGTGGACTGTTGTGTCTATGATGAGAAGACGCTTAGAAGCTACAATGTATTCATTCATATAGATTCCTGTAATAATAATATAGATGTTGGTATCGAAGATTATAAATTTTCGAAGTCTCTTCTTGATTTTATTTGGAGTAAGTATTATATGTTAACTGTAGCTTCATAAAAAAATTCATTTTATATAGTTTGTATGCTTAGATTTTCATAATTTATCAGTCAAGACTTGCTGTTATTTTAATTCTATAAACTTTTATATTTGCCAATATGTGATGTAATGTGATGTTTTCTTTTAGTAAAGCTAAATTTTAAGATGATTATTATAATAAAACTAGAGGCTCTCAAGAGCCTGTATCGCTCACCTGATTCTACTTGGGTTTTTGAAATCATATAAAAAAATATAGAATTTGGCTAAAAGTACCAACACTTGGCCAGCACCTATTATGGAAAGGAAAATTCATGCTATGTTTGATTTCATTCAATTCAGTGGTTCTTTAGAAGAAGACTTATGCATTTCCCATAGGGTCCTATGTTAAACTAAGTCCCCCCACTGGTGGCCATCTTGGATGTTGCAATGGTGACAAAGTAACAACACTTGGTCAGCACCTCATAAGGAACATTCATGCTATGTTTTGTTTTATTCCATTCAGTGATTCTCTAAAACAAGTCATTTGTATGCATTTCCCATAGGGTCCTATGTTAAACTAAGTCCCCCCACTGGTGGCCATCTTGGATGTTGCAATGGTGACAAAGTAACAACACTTGGTCAGCACCTCATAAGGAACATTCATGCTATGTTTGGTTTCATTCCATTCAGTGGTTCTCTAAAAGAGTCATTTGTATGCATTTCCCATAGGGTCCTTTGTTAAACTAAGTCCCCCGCTGGGGGCCATCTTGGATGATGGATCAGCTACAAAGTAACAACACTTGGTCAGCACCTCATAAGGAACATTCATGTCATGGTTGGTTTCATTCCATTCAGTGGTTCTCTAGAAGAAGTTCAAAATGTAAAAAGTTAACGACGACGACGGACGCAAGTGATGAGAAAAGCTCACTTGGCCCTTCGGGCCAGGTGAGCTAAAAATGATAGTCATAAAGTTTTATTAGCAAGGGAATTCATACCTCCCAACTTTTCAAAATGCCCATGGGGGTGCAAGATGGCTGTCATAGTCCTAGTTTTTGAAGGGGACCTTCAAATACATTTTCATGTTGTTTTTGGGCATCTTAATACTGTTATAAGCCTTTAATAAGTCATTGTAAAATTAATTGTTCTGTTTAAATATTGTGGACAAAATTGCTCTTTCAAAATTTTAATTTGGGAGCCTCCCAGGGGGAAATCCCCCGCAAATAGTGACAGTTGGCAGGTATGACTGGGATATGATATAATCCTCTTGGTGCTTCTACTTAAAAAAGTTATGTTGTCACTCATATTTGTATCCCTTCTTTTATTTTAGAAAAACAGTATGATGTTAACCTTGGGGGAATATTTCAACTAAGGTGAGCTATCTTGATGAAATAAATTTAAAAAAAAAGATATGATTTAATTGCCATACAGATCACTGAATGACCCTCAATAAAGAGCATACTGCATAGTCAGCTATAAAAGGCTGAAAAATTACAAAATTTAAAGCAATTCAAATGAGAAAAATACATCCCAGCTAATTTATGTACAACAAAAAAACAAATAGGTTACACAGCACAAACAACAACTGCTGCCCAATCATGCAAAATTGACGGCAAAATGGAGGTGATTAATTTCTTTTGTATATTCCTCTTTCTATTTTGAATCTTGTCCTGACTTAAATCTCAAGAACAGATAACTGTAAAGAAAACATATGTTTGTTAGTTTGTGGTTTACTGAGCAGAATTTGTGGAAAAAATTTGTAACATAAGAAATTTCAGCAGAGTTTTGAATGGCATTGCTTTGTCACCATTACAATATGATATGTTATTATTTGTAGTTTCCAAATTGAAGACTTGTCTGGAAGGAACATCTATGTCATCAACATGAAAATAAGCATATGTTGGGATTCTAAAACAATATGTGAATACAGCACTTCAATCCTAGAAAATGTTATACTGGAAAAAAAAGTTTGTGAATGGAAGAAGTCATTCATGCATCAAGGTATCTATTCAGATTATTGCTAATGCATTTCTTATGATAATTACTATAAATTCAGAAATTTTTTCTTGAATCTTTTATCACATTGTTAAACAATGGACGAAAGAATGCTTGATTATTTATTGTGATTACAGGAAATGATGCATATAAATATTGGTTTAAAAATTAAATATGCAAATTTAATTTGTGCAAAATCTACCCCCTAACTATTTTCGCAATAATAAAAACATCACAAAAATTTATGATTATTTGTTTTAAAACAAAAAGGATTTTGTAAAAGTTTAATTAAACCACATCCTGTTTATCCTTTTTATACGCCCATCAAAATTTTGTCAGGACGTATTATGGTATACAAATGTCCGGTGTCC
This sequence comes from Mytilus galloprovincialis, assembly GCA_037788925.1. Classification (NCBI taxonomy): domain Eukaryota; kingdom Metazoa; phylum Mollusca; class Bivalvia; order Mytilida; family Mytilidae; genus Mytilus; species Mytilus galloprovincialis. The sequence goes on along the minus strand of CM075342.1, from coordinate 41,552,497 downwards.
GTCTGTCTGTCCGGCGTAAACATGTCGCACCGTAACTTGAGAACGACTTATCCAAATTTCATGAAACTTAATATAGTTGTTTCTTATGATGGTCAAATGATCAGTATACTTTTTGGTGAAAATAAGATTAAACTTTTTGAGTAACGACACTTTGTAACTAAAACAGGGGTGTGTTTTTTTCACTTGTCGCACCGTATCTCAAAAACGATTCTTGATTATGGCTTAAAACTTTATACACTTTTTAGTTATATTAACCTTAATATCTATACTTTTTGGTGATGATTCAAATTTTCATTTTTGAGTTATTGAGTATTTTGTAAAAAACGGGCAGGGATTTTTTACATGTCGTGCCGTATCTCAAAAACTATTCATGATTATTGCCTAAAACTTTACACATGTCTTTGTTATATTAATCTAAAGATCTGTATACTTTTTGGTGATGATTCAAAATTTCTTTTTTAGTTATTGAGTATTTTGTAAAAAAGGGGGAGTTTTTTTTTTTTTATTGTTGTGCTGTATCTCAAAAACAATTTATGATTATTGCTTAAAACTTAACACACTTCTTTGTTATATTAATCTAAAGATCTGTATACTTTTTGGTGATGAGTGAAAATTTTATTTTAGTGATATTTAGTTTTTTTTAAAAAAACAGGGTGGAGGTTTCACATGTCCCGCCATGTCTCAAATATATGGTTATGGCTTTAAACTTTCTCAGAAACTATTTATAATTATTGCATAAAACTTCCACACAAGACCTCGGGCGTATCATGCGCTCATGGCGCAGCTGTTTATTAACATATATCACTTGAAATATTTCATGATGTTGTTTCTTTGTACAGATTTTACATTGAGGAAATGGGAAAGTGAAAGTGGATACCTAGCAAATTCAACTTTACATGGACAAGCTTTGACAGATTTACTTGAAGAAATTGGTGTTTCTAAGTATTATGAAAATAACCAGTGTAATAGTAGCAGTCCTCAGTATTTACCACGGTCCACAGATGGATGGAACAGCAGTAAGAGATACTCATCTTCTGTTACAGCTAATTTCTTAGAGCTAAATGTAGAGTAAAACTTGTGTTGGCTTGCTTGCTTTGTTGTATAAATGTTTACTTAAGCTTTGTAATTAAGATTGCCATCTTCATACAATATATATAGACACAGTCAAACTTGTATATATTATATCTCAATTTTCCCATTATCCCAATTACAATAACAATTGCACAATATACAAACCAAGCAAGCAAGCTAACCAAAGTCTTGTTTTACATATATTAGGAAAATAGCTCTAATATATATAAATGTACTAAAACATAAAATTGTTGATTTGAAATTAAAAGCAGTTTTCAAAAGTTGCTCAAAATGAATTATATTTGGTGGAGCACGAAGTGACTGTCAAATCATATTCATTTGGACACAATATATGTACATATAAATAAAAGTACAAACCAATAATCCATTTCAATGTATCATTTTGTAAAAAAACACTCTCTTTTCAATCTTATTTTGACATTTAGTGCACTAAATGTTATTTTAAGTGTCAACATAAAAATTGTCTTAAAGCTAAATTTGTGGGTCATAACAGATTATAGTAATACTTTGTTCTTTATTTCAACATTAGTTTAAAAATCAACATATACTTCAGTAGTTTGCATTAATAGAAAGAAAACATATGTATCTACTTTAATTAATGTAAATTTTAGCATGTCCTCATAGTATCAACACAGGAACAAGTTTGCCAGACAACATTGTTTGCAGTCTGTCTGATACATGTACCAGTGTGGATTGCTGTATGAATGTGGAGCTGTTGGATAAATCATTCTACATTTACTTGGACATTGATCCTTGTTACCATAGATTAACAGTTGGTATTGAACAGATGCAGTTTCACAGAAGTCTTCAAGACTATGATTTGGGTAAGAGAAAACTAATTTATATATAATTGTTTCCAAAGCATTTCGTATGCTCCACCTAGGGACATTATGTCTTATAGTCTGTCCTCTCATAGCATTTTATTGATACTATTTCAAACAACCCTTCTATGAATTTAGGAAAAAAAGATAACTGTGTTTTTGTGTTCCAGTATACTATTATGAATGTTTTATGAAATGAATGACTTTCTTCCATTACATTATATAACTAATTAATGTTCTATCTTTTCAGGGACAACTTTAACTGTATCATTGATGGGAATCATGAATATGCAGTAGGTATTTTTCTAATATTTTTTTATTTCAAAAGCAAAATCAACTTTCAAAGTGTTTTGTACTTTTATTTCCAGATGAAAAAAAAAGTTACATTAAAGTCAGTTATTGCAGTGGATATAAAAAAAATTAAATCACTTATATCTCATTTAATTTGTACATTCAGTTTTTGAAAATATTTTACTTTACAGTTTTACAATAGATGATTTGCCAGATGACAAGATGTTTATTGTCAGTATGAATGTGTCAGTTTGTTTTGATGCTAACAGTACTTGTGAAGATGAAATCTTGAATATTCTGAATAATGCGCTCTTACCAAAACAACAATGTAAATTCCATGAAGACTTTATTGTCAGAGGTGAGATATTCAAGTTATGAAGTAAAATTTACTCCCTGTTAACTGATGTAAGGTTAACCCTTTTCGCTGAGGAATCCTGGTTTACTGGGATTCAAGCTTCAGACAAGTGATGATGAGTCCTGTTTTACTCGGATCGGAATACCTCTTTTACATTTCCTGCTTAAAACATTGCAAACAAGGGTTATGGTCGAGGTAGTTTTTGATGAAGTTGAAGTCCAATCACTTGAAACTTAGTACACATGTTCCCTATGATATGATCTTTCTAATTTTAATGCCAAATTAGAGATTTTCCCCAATTTTCACGGTTTATTGAACATAGAAAATGATAATGTGGATTAGGCATCCGTGTACTAGGGACACATTCTTGTTTATGAAAGTGTGCATGGTGTAAGTGAATAAAATGAAGGGAAGCCATTGTCTAAGAGTAGCTTTTTGTTAGGGCAGCTATCAGTGAAAGGGTTATTGTGAATTAAAAAATGGGATCAGTGGCCAAATAAATGGTTCTTTTTGTACTTTTTGCACCTTTGTAAATCATCTTCATATTGGGTGATTTTCAGAGAAATAAAGAATGGCACAAATTTTTACACACAGTTTTGTATGTCTTGTTATGTTATTACATGTTTTTTCATTGCAAGGTGTTGACAACTATGCCTTTTTATTTCCGTCTGCAAGTCAGAAACATGTCTTCAATAGTAGTAAAAACTCACCTCATTTCAAGTTTCAAAATTTTTTCTATGTATTTGATGACCTTCCATGCTTTACTTTTTACTATTTTGCAGACTTTTCTCTAACCAAATGGATGTCAGATAGAGATATAATTCTAACAGATGTGTTGAAAGAGTATATGATTTATCAGTTTCTTGAAGAACTTGATGCTTCATCTTTCTTGAATGAATATTCATGTGAAAGATTGAATACACCATGGGGACTAACAAGTGATGGTTGGATAAAAGGTAAGGATATTGGATAACTATTTTGAAGGTTAACATGACTAGTGTGTAAAATATACAAAATATTACCTCCCTTTGCTACAGAAATCAGTGTCACTAGATGGGGCAGGACTTTGGGATTGGGTGTTTTTAAGGTCAGTATTTTGGGATTGACCCTTTCAAGATCGGGGAATTTTTTTTTCGAAATTTCAAGATGTCTAGATTCAACTTTTTAGCTCACCTGGCCCAAAGGGCCAAGTGAGCTTTTCTGATCACTTAGCGTCCGTCATCGTTAACTTTTACAAAAATCATCTCCTCTGAAACTACTGGGCCAACTTTAACCAAACTTGGCCACAATCACCATTGGGGTTTTTAGTTAAAAAAAAATGTGTCCGATGAACCACCAACCAACCAAGATGGCCACCATGGCTAAAAATAGAACATAGGGGTAAAATGTAGATTTTGGCTTATAACTCTGAAACAAAAGCATTTAGAGCAAATCTGAATTTCATGTCAAATTGTTTATCAAGTTAAGATCTATCTGCCTTGAAATTTTCAGATGAATCGGACAACTAGTTGTTGGGTTGCTGCCCCTGAATTGGTAATTGTAAGGAAATTTTGCTGTTTATGGTTATTATCTTGAATATTATGATAGATAGAGAGATAAACTGTAAACAGCAATAATGTTCAGGAAAGTAAGATCTACGAATTTGTCAACGTGACCAAAATGGTCAGTTGACCCCTTAAGGAGTTCCCTTTATAGTCATTTTTTACCAACTTATCGTAAATTTTTGTAATCTTTTAGAAAAATCTTCTCCTCTGAAACTACTGGGCCAAATTTAACCAAACTTAACATAATCTTTATTAGGGTATTTAGTTTTAAAAATGTGTGCTGTAACCTAGCCAACCAACCAAGATGGCCACTATGCCTAAAAATAGAACATAGGGGGAAAATGTAGATTTTGGCTTTTAACTTTGAAACCAAAGCATTTAGAGAAAATCTGTCATGCGGTTAAATTGTTAATCAAGTCAATAGCTATCTGCTATGAAATTTTCAGATGAATTGGAGAACTTGTTGTTAGCTTGCCGCCCCCAATTGGTAATTTTGAAAGAAATTTTGTCGTTTTTGGTTATTACCTTTAATACTATTACAGTAAAACCTGTATAAACGGGCCAGCTACGGGACTATGAAAAAGGGCCGGTTTGGACAGTGAGCGGGTTTATTCAGGTTTCCGTTTTGACCGGAAGTAAATTACATGTGACGTCTGATATATTGCATGTAAAAGTTCTGTCGGATTGTAAACTACAAAAAAATGTAAAGACTGATAAATTAAAATACAAAACGCAATAACGTAATTACTTTGTATGATCATTGTTTTGAATCTTCATATTCATTGGCTGTAAAAATTTCAGAAACTGGTTGTGCCTAGAATTAAATAGAAATAATATTTCAACCGTGTTTTACATATCTTCGTATGTCAAATGGACCTCAGTAGCATAAAGTCTCCAACTTGTCAATTTCACTTTCTGTTTGTTTTCATTTGCATCATAATACTCGTGTTGTTTGGATTGTAACACGAAAGTTTTTTTTTACTTCCATAATCGTTAATTTCCAATGTTGGTATGGCTGATTTGAAAGCCAGAATATTATCAAATGAAATGTCATCACAATCGAAACATGGTAGTACAGTGTACACTGCACATTGATTGTTGTCATCCGAGTGTTTTTCATTATCAGGGTCATTCGTTTACAGTTTCATAACAGGGAACCCAGGATTTCGAAAACACGATGTAAATTTCTTACTCCATGATTTGAAAAAAAAATATTCAAGTTCCAACATAAGTTCACTCCGAGAAATATTGGGTGTGTCTTTTAGATTAATTAACACGTTTATAGTGTTTTATAAATAATACAGCTCACTACTGTCCGATTGTAAGTTCACAGTTTAACACCTGGCAATTGATTATCCTGGAAAGCCATATATTGTATAAACAAATGTTTTCATTGCATATCGATCATTTAAAAATTAATTAGACAAACCGGTTTTGACAGGTTATAATTGATATAATTAGAACTATTGGGACTGCATCATAAGACCGGAATTCAGAATATGCAGGGTCCGGTTTACAAAGGGTATTTAACAAAGACTTTGAAGGGAAAAAAACAGGACTTTAATTTTCAGCCAGAATGGAAAGGAAACTGGTTTATTCAGGGTCTGGTTTACTCAGGTTTGACTGTATAGATAGAGATAAACTGTAAACAGCAATAATGTTCAGTAAAGTAAGATGTGCAAACATGACCAAAATGGTCAGTTGACCCCTTAAGGAGTTATTGCCCTTTATAGTCAATTTTTATATACCCGGGGGCGTATTATGGTATACAATTGTCCTGTGTCCATCTGTCTGGTGTAAACATGTCGCCTAAACTTGAAAACCACTTATCCAAATTTCATGAAACTTTAAATAGTTTTTTGTTATGATGGTCAAATGATCTGTATACTTTTTGGTGAAAATAAGATTAAAACTTTTTGAGTTTCTGCACTTTGTAATTAAAACAGGCGTGTGTTTTTTTCACATGTCGCACCTTATCTCAAAAACAATTTTTGATTATTGCTTAAAACTTTACACACTTCTTAGTTACATTAATCTTAAGATTTGTATAATTTTTGGTGATGATTCAAAATTTCATTTTTGAGTTATTCAGTATTTTATAAAAAAGTGGGAGGTTTTTTTTTGCATGTCGCGCCGTATCTCAAAAACAATTTATGATTATTGCTTAAAACTTTACACACTTCTTTGTTATATTAATCTAAACATCTGTATACTTTTTGGTTTTGATTCAAAATTTTATTTTGGTGATATTTAGTTTTTTGTAAAAAAAAAAAAATGCAGTAGGGGTTTCACATGTCCTGCCATATCTCAAAAACAATATATGGTTATTGCTTAAAACTTTCTCAGAAACCATTTATGATTTTGCATAAAACTGCTACACAAGATGATGGGTGTATCATGCGCTCATGGTGCAGCTGTTTACTAACAATTTTCATTAATTTGACCTCAAGAATTCATGTTTTTAAACCTGGGATTTCGAGATCAGGACCCCTCCTACCCTCCCCCCCCCCCCCCCCCCCCCCCCCCTTCTCACTACCTTCATCTTTTTTTCCTAAAAGCTTGAATATATGTAAGTGTTGAAGAATTAATTGTTTATAAATAAATAAAAAAACTGAACCAACTATTGCCTCTATGCTAAAGTTAGAGGCTATAAACAATTTTTAGAATGTTCTTAAAAAATGTTGGAATAAATGAAAATACTCTAGTTCAGGGAAACAATGCGCATGTGCAAGATCGATCGTGATTTTGCGTTATCGACTAATTAGATACGAGATTTGATAAACTGTGGGCATTATCAGTTTATTGATTTATCAGATCGGCATCGTTATTACTGTAGTCAGATTAATGCATACTTTATTTTCACATGCTATGGCAAACCAAAATATATACAACATATGACAAACAAAAGGCAGCAGAGAACAGAAGTTACAGAGTATACAATAATATTATGACTTTATATGTGATCTAATTTTCCAAGCGGCTGCATTTGAATAAATGCATAGTTTTACTGTTAGAGATTAAGAATAAATTATCTAACTTGTGCCGATTTGGCCAAGAATAGTAGAATAAATATAAAATTCTATATGCACAGATCTATACGTTAGACATGATAAAACAAAATGATATTCGTCCTCCAAAACATTCATATTGCAACATATACAAATTCTATTTTCTCTTTGAGTATTCAGATAACGACCAACTTCAACATTTGATCTAAGTGTGCCGCTACACAATTTTGTTAATATAGATACATTACAATGAAAATATAAGTATCTTTCAAAACCAAATACTACTTTATATCGTTTATAAATACAAAGTTTGTTACATTCTTCTAAAGCTGAAGATTCCACTGACATATTAAAACAGGCTATTTTGACCGTTATGTTAAATAATCTTAATTACAAAAGGAACGGTTTGATATATGTCACCCGACTTTGAGTGTTACCTTCACGCAAAAATGGAGAGATTCATGCTGTGATGTTCACTTAGCAGATCGTCTGTATATTCAAGAAGGTACGGGTGCTATTTCATTACCATATTTGAGGAACTGATCTTAGGTCATAAAAATAAAAGTCAATCAACACCCAGGCCATATGGTATCATAAATTTTTACCTTAAACTATTAATCTCACCAGGCGACAGTTAGAGACAATTAATATACCCTTAATAATCGTAATCATGTTCTCGTTCCATTAAAATATATGTTCAAAATGCTAGCCCTGATTGCATGCATGTCTTTACATAAATTTTTTGTGCTTAATTCAAATGCATCAGATATTGACAATTTTTGAAAGGAGGGGGATCTGGGTCGTTCAGCATTTTATTTTGATATATTGTGAAGCATACATAATATTGTATACAGAATATCTAGTTAATTTCAATGAGAGATTTGTTAAGATCTTAAACAGAAAAAAAAATCTTTATATTTTTTTGTTGTATCTTCAGAAAGTAAATTTTCACACACACATATATTTCTGTGTCAGAAAATTCACGTTAGTAGGTAGAAAAATGATACTAAATGTGATTTTTTTTTGTTATACTACAATATATATATAGTTTGGCATTTGATTACATACTTTTAATGAACAGTTCTGTCGTATATTTATTTCTGTGTCAGAAAACTCACGTTAGTAGGTAGAAAAATGATACTAAATGCGATTTTTTTTTGTTATACTACAATTACTATAGAAAAAAGACCCCCATCCCTAATTCAGCATTTAGGTTCAGTTTGTGGTTAAAGTTTTGTTTTACATCAAAATCGTTGTCAAACATAATGGAATTTCGGGAAATTGGGAGCTTCTTTATGTCCAAAATACAGTATCCAGGGCAAAATTTTGCAAATATTTATTTTCATTTTTCTGTATTTTACTACTAGATGGACTTCGTTTTTCCTGAACAGTTAATTTCATGTTTTGTCTGAGGTTAAAGATTTTCGTGCAGTCATCAATAACCGTTTTGTGTAATAGTCCAGTTGCAAGTTAAATGCATATCCATGCAGGTCAAGATCATGATAATGATATATGAATGTTGAAACTATTTTGTTCTACATTGCGCTGGACTTTCACTCGTTTGTTCAAAATGCAACAGTCAGAGTAAAGACATTGTATATATCTTATAAGTGGGTGTGGCTTTTTTGCTAAGATTTTAATTCCATATGACGATTTGTAGCTGTTTGATTTTATGGGAACTTATTTTATTATGGTTTGAACAAGGAACGTATATATACTGTACCAATGTTTAACGGTCAAATTATTTATACAATATTGAAAACATAACATTTATGAAGCCATGATGTTTATTTTTTATTGAATACATCGCATAATATCATTCATTACGACTATGTGTTATGACCAGCAACAACTTTTCTCCATCTTACATGACAATCATATGGTTTAGGTTGTTTATCCCGAAAAAAAGCTAAAGAGAATAAATTATGTAGTGTCACCATTGTATGATATACTGTTTTGGCAATTAATGCCATTACGCCAGCATGTTTCTGGAAATTATTCTCAATCGACAAAAAATTATATTTCTGCACATAAACTTCTTCAAAGTTCTTAACAGCTTCCAGGGACTTGAAGGACCTCGTTCCTTTTTTATCAAACATTTTGTTTTGGCTATTTGCAAGCAGTAATTTCAAATTTCTTTTCCAATTTTCTCCCGTAATTTTTAAACACTATGTCCCAAAATTTTTCAAAATATTATTTATTTTACTTTATTTCACATAAACATAAACAAACAAAAAACAGATGACACTCAACGACTTCACAGGTAAACGGGAAAGCGGCAGACGTCCTAATAAACGCCTATTAAACACCGAATATTGATGTGTACCATATATGACTTTGCCCCTAGTTTATCCAAATCTCGCATATTCTCGCAGGAATTTTAGTTAAACGCTTGACCCACTCAGAATTCGAGGTCGCGAACAAGCTTTCCCTGAACTAGAGTATTAAAGAAGCATATATGTTGTTTTTGTCTTCCATCATTGTATTTGTCCTCATCCCCTTGCATTTACAATGACGAGCAGAATTCAAAATATTATGTAGATGATTAAAATAATATGCAACAGCAAAATGATTTGTAAGGCAAAAATAGAAATTAGGAAAATATAATATGACCTGCTATTTTTTATTTCTAGATAAGAGGATTGATCATCAAGTTACTTGGTATTGATACCTCTTTTTGTATTTCAGAATGTCCAAAGTATTTAGCACTTCCATACTTGAATAGGGGAGAAACTACATGTATTATTATGGATACATGTACAGGAATAAAGTGTTGTGTGGAAGCTCTGTCTCTAGGAAGGTCATTTGACTTCTCTTTTGAAATTGATGCATGCAATTTCCAATTAACCATTCGTATAGAGAGGTTTGTCTACAATGAATCACTGGTTAATTATGTCTATGGTAAGAATATTTAATTTTACATAATTTCAAATTATATTAAAATTTAAGAAACCAAGGAAATACTCAACAATTAAAGAACAGGTGCGACCTTTAATCTTTGTAAATTCACTGGAGTAAATGTGATCTCCGTAACTGCAGTTACGTATATCCAAAGATGGCGGAGGATGTTTCTATTCAATATTTCTTTTGTCAATTTTGTAATAGTAATGTATTGTTCTTTGGTATTTCGAGTCTTTTGTAACGTATAACTAAATTTGAAACTGAAATACTAAGTGTTTTATTCATAATTCGACCGCTAAATGGAGAAAACAGCCATCTAAAATATCGTGTTGATATGGGTAACTGAAGTAAATAAATTTTTAATGATATCCGTAACTGAAAATTTTGATATCCGTAACTGATTTTATTTCTAAACAATTCAATCATGTTTGGTATGAAATAAATGTCTCTGGTTATTAAAAGTGTAATATATTTTAATCAGAAATGTTCTTCGAAGACTTAAAATTATATATGTGAAAATATTGATCAGGCTTCCAATTCTGTATTTCTATATAGATATAGGAAGATGTCGTGTGAGTTCCTCTCCATCCAAATAACAATTTAAAAAAGTAAACCATTATAGGTCAATGTGCGGCCTTCAACACGGAGCCTTTGCTCTCACCGAACAACAAGCTGTCAAGGGCCCCAAAATTACTAGTGTAAAACCATTCAAACTGGAAAACCAACGGTCGAATCTATATTAAAAAAAACTGAGAAACGAGAAACGCGTATGAATTACATAAACAAACGACAACTACTGTACATATTACATAAACAAATGACAACTACTGTACATCAGATTCCTGACTTAGGACAGGTGCAAACATTTGCGGCGAGATTAAACGTTTTAATGGTAACTATATAGTCAGTAGCATGAATTGTGAGATAGAGGGCGGAAATTTGGTAGCTTTTAATAGATGAAGTATAAGTAAAATTGAGAACGGACAGTCCTTAAACAAAAACAAAAACAAATATCTAAATCTCAAACACACCAAACAAATTTATAACAACTGTCATATTCTTGATTTGGCACAAACATTTCCTAATGTAAAAAACTGGTAGATTAAAGTTCTACCGTAACTATAGCTAGCTAAATTGTGTGAGTCAGATCAGATGACAAACAGCAAGTATATAAACACTAAATTTCAAGACCTCCAAGAGTGTCTCAGGATTGGAAGAATGGTCTCCATTGGTCTACCTCCCCCTAAACAATGGCCAAAGTGGGGCGTCCGTTTTGCTGTCCGGGATGCCCAAGTACGCATCCACATTCGGTCAGAATGGGAACATTTTTTTAATCAGATGCCTCGTGTGGAGAGAATTCCGTGCTTTTTTGTACATTAATAATCCTTGTAACATCTCTTTGAGGGGTCCATAAACGGCATGTGGCAAAGACAAACTTTTTTCCCTATTCAATCTGCCATTCCCGTGGCAGTCCAATGTTATTCAACTTCATCCAGGACGGCCTCTCATGCAAGACTTACCTACTGTATTTATATTTTTTCTCGTCCTGAACATATATATAATAAAAAAAAATAATTTGGTACGAGTGTAAAGAGACTCTCATTAAAGCTCATACCACATAGTCTGCTATAAAAGGCCCTGAAAGGACAATGTAACACAATTCAAACAAATCAACTAATGGCCTGATTTTCGGCAAAAAAAAATATAAAAAAAATAACGAAAAACACAGTAACAAAAGACAACCACTGAATTGCAGGCTTCTAATTTGTGTCAGGCCTAGGCAAATACAGGATGTGGCGACGATAAACATGTTACCTGGTGTCCAATTCTCCCCTAACCTGTGACAGTGGTGTAACGAAACAACATAAGAGCAGACTTAAAAATCAGTTGAAAAGGCTTAAGTCATCATGTGACTGCAAATACAAATAGTTTTTACACAAAAAAAAGCGAACGTGGGAGGGTACTTGTACATCAAAAAAACAAACAGACTCTAAACAAAGATTTGTAAGTAATTGCAAGTACTGAAAGCTAGTTCAAAGCAACAAAAAAAACTATTAAAAAATCATGCATCTATAACTAATTTGTCAGTTATAACACATCCAACATCCAAAGGACTAAGTGTGAAGAAGTCTTAAAAAGTGGGTTTTTATGCCCCACCTACGATAGTAGAGGGGCATTATGTTTTCTGGTCTGTGCGTCCGTTCATCCGTCTGTCCGTTCGTCCGTCCGTCTGTCTGTCTGTTCGTCCGTCTGTCCCGCTCCAGGTTAAAGTTTTTGGTCAAGGTAGTTTTTGATGAAGTTGAAGTCCAATCGACTTCAAACTTAGTACACATGTTCCCTATGATATGATCTTTCTAATTTTAATGCCAAATTAGAGTTTTTACCCCAATTTCACGGTCCACTGAACATGGAAAATGATAGTGCGAGTGGGGCATTCGTGTACTGAGGACACATTCTTGTTTTCTAATGTTGTTATAACATTGTGGGCATATTATTTTTTATCCCGATGATTTCATATATTTTGACAAATTTATGACAGTTTTATTTCAGAAATAAATGATTGTCCGAACTATTAAATCGAGGATAATGAATGAAGCAGAGACACAATTCAACAGTTACGGATATCATTCTCTAAATATTTGTTACACTTACGGATATCATTCTCTAAATATTTGTTACAGTTACGGTTATCAGCTTATACAGTTACCCATATCCTCGGGATTTTTTGAAATGATAATTTCTCCATTTAGCGGTTGAACTATGAAAAGAGGCTTTGTATTTAAGTTTCAAACTTATTAATACTTTAGATAAGACAAGTACTATCGTAGAATAATTCAGGATTATTACACAATTCACAAAAGTAATATTGAACAGAAACATCGTCGGCCATTTTGGGATATACGTAACTGCAGTTACGGAGATCACATTTACCCCAGTGAAATTGAAAGAAAATATTTTTGTACAAATATGAAAATACAATTTATATAGACTAGTTAATAAAACTATATTTCTTTGCAAATGAATCATTAGCAATGGATTTTGAGGGTGTTAATTGCATTCATGCAAATTTAACACTTGTGGGACTGGCTTGCTTGTTTGCCCTACATATATAGTTTCTAGATATAGATATGTTAGAAAATGATATGTATGTCCATAAATATACTTGTCTAGAAAATAACATAAGCTGTGAATTGTGCATAAATCTATCTTCTAAAGATATGGAAGATGCTACTGTTAAAGCTATATTTAAATTAACGACTGCAGACAAATAAAGATATATCCCAATTCATAGTATTGCCTTTCAATGCTTAACACAATACCATTTTGTAATGTTTGGTTTTTTTTTAGGGACACAGCATCAACTTTATTTGAAAGGAGTTTTCTTAGTACAGTAAGTATTTATAAATGCATTATCTGTATGAATTTAAGCATAATTTTCAAACCAATCCTTTAGATATTCTTATACTTTATTTATGTCAATGTGCATATATTTGAATTCATGTTTAGTAAAATTAGCAATTCTATTGAAAACTATGTCATTTTGCAATTGGAATATATCATTCTGTGGGGTTAATATAAATATAAAATTTTATAAAACATTAATTCTAAATGTGCATTTTTTAGAAGTAAAATATCATTCAACTGTTTGCTTTATTGTGGGTTTTTTCGTTGACAATTTATAAAATGCCAATTAATATAGAAGTAAATATATTTCTTTGATAATAATATAGGGTTATTGCATGAATATTGGGGAATATTGTCCCGAGTAGAATTTTATATTGCACTAGCTTGCAAGAGCAATATATATGTTCTACGAGGGACAATATTCCCCAATATTCATGCAATAACCCTTTTATTGTATAATAATATAATATTTAAAAGTATAAACTGGTTTAAACTAAGATTTTGTCATTGATGACGTCATGAATTTTGAGGATTTATTGCACGCTAACTTTTGGTTACTTTCTGTTGGAAATATTATATTGCTATACAATAAATACACTTACATCTTCATTTAGGTATATTATTGATGAGTTGCCAGCTTCAGATGAGTATATAGTGTCTCTGAGCCTTGGTGTGTGCTTGGAATCTACTGAACCTCGTTGTATGATTAAAAGAGTTGTGGCTGATAAAACAAGCCTACCTAAGCCATCTTGTGATTGGGACCAAGGATATGCAATTATAAGTACGTAACTTATTCTGATATATTGATGTTGACTTTGAATTTGACTTGTAATTTAAGAATATTGATTTTAATAAGGCAAATTCCCACCAGATATCAAAGGTCATGAATATTAGCAACTTATTGTCAATATAAGGCTTTCAACAATGTGCAAACCCATACCTTATACATGTTATAGTAAGTTATTAAATCCCCAGGCATGACAAAATGTGAAAATAAGTTCAAACAAGAAAATCAGCAGTCAGATTTAATGAATCCTATTGTCATAACAGTCCCTGTTGTTGCTGACAAAAGAACATATACTAGTAGATGCATAACAAAGGATAAAGATATGTTTTTTAAAACTTTGAACAATCTTGAAACAGACATTTTACTTTAAAACTAAAAAGAAATGAGAAGTGATCCTCTCTAATAATTTATGGATAATGACCCCTCAGTATATATTGCTATATTTTTTTTTTAGACTTTTCACTTGAAAATTGGGCACATGTAAGAGGCTTTGATTTTAATAATCTGACACAGCTGTCAATTTTGAAAGTTTTGAGAGATCTTGGAATATCCAAGTTCCTGAGGAATCCTTCTTGTTACAGAAATGGGACTTCTTATCAACCTGAAATGAATGGTTGGAAAACAGGTAAATAAATACTTAAATAATAAAAATATGCTCAATGTTTGTCATTCATATGCAGCCTATAAAAAATGTCAACATTATGTGTTTTTTGTTTTAATTTTTATTACACTTCGGGAGCTAGTTCTCCAGTACAACAGATTATAAATACTGTAGTATTTACAAATAATAAAAAGAGTAAGGTGTCAGCATTTTAAACTTTCAAAATTGAAGATACCCTGTCTTGAAAAAGTGCTAATGATATAAACATGAGGGGGGCAGGACCTTTTTTCGGAACGTTGGGATCGGATGTTTTTAGCTCAGGATTTCGGGATTGACCCTTTCGGGATCTGGGATTTTTTTTTCTTCGAATTTATGGATTTAATATTTTTTAAATTCAGGACCTCTGGATTTCTGGATCAGGACCCCTCTGACACCCATCAAACATTTTAATAAAAAGTGATTTCAAATTATATTTTCAGATTGTCCTGTAACAACAGCACTTCCTATTCTCCATCAAGGAATGACATGTGTACTGTTATCATCCTGTACTACAGTGGACTGTTGTTTGGATGTCAACATAATAAATCACTCTTTCAATGTTAAATTACAACTAGATCCTTGTAATGAAAATCTTAAAGTTAGCATTGAAGACTTTGCAATTAGCATCTCTCTTTATGATTTTGGATGGGGTAAGTTACAATAATTCAAACTTTTTTATTGAACAAAACACAAACTGAAGATCATAGTACTATTTTCTAGAACTGTTGGCGGAGACATCATGTTAACTTAAACATTAATTAAGTGGTTATTGAAAACAATGTGAATTCGGTAGGTATTGAAAATATATTTAAGAAGGCTTGGGGTACATTAATTTCAGCAAAAAATTTAAAATTTGTTTTTTCATCACAAATTTTATTTATTACACTATTAGTTATTACTTTATGATATGGTACACAAATCAACCAAAAAAAATCGATTTGGTTTGGCTCCAGATGAGTTTTAAAGTGTTTATATCAGTGAAAAAGCTCCAAATTATTTCCTTTTGGTGCAAAAATGCCATTTTTGGGCATGAAAATTGAGATATCTTTTATAACTCGTCAGTGACCTATATTTTTTATTATTGTTTTCCAATAAGCTGTACAGAAACTAAATAATTGTAAAATTTAAGCGATTTCTGTAATTTAGTTCTTTTTTTATTTAGATATTACCTCTATTTCTCCTATTACATGTAGTTTAACAGAAAAAAAGGACATCAACAAAAATGTATGCTTTTTTCGGAGGCAGATTGGGAGCTTAAATGAAGAGTGACCCCATTTTTAGCTCACCTGGCCCGAAGGGCCAAGTGAGCTTTTCTCATCACTTGACGTCTGTCGTCGTCCGTCGTCGTTAACTTTTACAAAAATCTTCTCCTCTGAAACTGCTGGGCTAAATTTAACTAAACATGGCCAAAATTATTATTAGGGTATCTAGTTTAAAAATTGTGTCCGGTGACCCGCCCAACCAACCAAGATGGCCGCCATGGCTAAAAATAGAATATAGGGGTAAAATGCAGTTTTTGGCTTATAACTCAAAAACCAAAGCATTTAGAGCGAATCTGACAGGTGTAAAATTGTTTATCAGATGAAGATCTATCTGCCCTGAAATTTTCAGATGAATCGGACAACCCGTTGATAGGTTGCTGCCCCTGAATTGGTAATTTTGAGAAAATTTTGCTGTTTTTGGTTATTATCTTGAATATTATTATAGATAGAGATAAACTGTAAACAGCAAAAATTTTCAGCAAAGTAAGATCTACAAATAAGTCACATGACCAAAATGGTCTGTTGACCTCTTCAGAAGTTATTGCCTTTTATAGTCAATTTTTAACCATTTTTCGTAAATCTTAATTATCTTTTACAAAAATCTTCTCCTCTGAAACTACTGGACCAAATTTAACCAAACTTGGCCACAATCATCATTGGGGTATCTAGTTTAAAAATTGTGTCCGGTGATCCGGCCAACCAACCAAGATGGCTGCCATGGCTAAAAATAGAACATAGGGGTAAAATGCAGTTTTTGGCTTATCACTCAAAAACCGAAGCATTTAGAGCAAATCTAACATGTAGTAAAATTGTTTATCAGGTCAAGATCTATCTGCCCTGAAATTTTTAGATGAATCGGACAACTCGTTGATAGGTTGCTGCCCCTGAATTGGTAATTTTAAGGAAATTTTGCTGTTTTTGGTTATTATCTTGAATATTATTATAGATATAGATAAACTGTAAACAGCAAAAATGTTCAGCTAAGTAAGATCTACAAATAAGTCAAACATGACCAAAATGGTCTGTTGACCCCTTTTGGAGTAATTGCCCTTTATAATCAATTTTTAACCATTTTTCATAAATCTTAGTTATCTTTTACAAAAATCTTCTCCTCTGAAACTACTGGACCAAATTAAACCAAACTTGGCCACAATCATCATTGGGGTATCTAGTTTAAAAATTGTGTCCGGTGACCCGGCCAACCAACCAAGATGGCCGCCATGGCTAAAAATAGAACATAGGGGTAAAATGCAGTTTTTGGCTTATCACTCAAAAACCAAAGCATTTAGAGCAAATCTGACATGTAAAATTGTTTATCAGGTCAAGATCTATCTGCAACAACAAAAGAAAGAGAGTTTTTAACGCCCTCAGCTGGCTATACAACCCTTGCACAATCAACTGAATTTTGCAGAAATCATTAATAGGATATAGATTGCCCTTTTATGATAATTTTTTATTACCTTTTTGTTTTGTTTGGCAAAGTGGGGGGGGGGGGGGGGGGTGCACAACAACAAAACTACTTCACAACTTTCTCATTACTTTGCATTTCTTGTTAGATAAATTTTACAAAAATTCTCCCCTGAAACAACTGTCGAATTTAAACAAACTTGGTTTAAATCATCACTAGGATATCCAGGGACTACTGTGTATGATGACCCTGCCTGCCCACATGGCTGAAATAAAACAGGTTTCAAATGCATTTTTTAGTATTATATCTCTGAAACTAAACGACAGTACAACAGTTGCATTTATCATGCAACAATTGTAAATAAAAATATCAGGTGAGCGACACAGGGTCCTTGGACCCTCTAGTTATATGCTGTCAAAATTTTGACAGGATGTATTATGGTATACAAATGTCAGGTGTCCATCCGTCTGTACGGCGTAAACATGTTGCACTGTAACTTGAGAACAACTTATCCAAATTTCATGAAACTTAATAAGTTGTTTCTTATAATGGTCAAATGATCTGTATACTTTTTGGTGAAAATAGGATTTAAACGTTTTGAGTTACGGCACTTTGTAACTAAAATGGTGGTGGTTTTTTTTTCACATGTCGCACCGTATCTCAAAAATGATTCTTGATTATTGCTTCAAACTGTACATGCTTCTTAGTTATATTAATCTTAATATCTGTATACTTTTTGGTGATGATTCAAAATTTTATTTTTGAGTTATTGAGTAATTTGTAAAAAAGGGGGAGGGTTTTTTTTACATGTCACGCTGTATCTCAAAAACGATTTATGATAATTGCTTAAAACTTTACACACTTCTTTGTTATATTAATCTAAATATCTGTATACTTTTAAGTGATGATTCAAAATTTCATTTTTGAGTTATTGAGTATTTTGTAAAAAAGGGGGAGGGGTTTTTACATGTTGTGCCGTATCTCAAAAATGATTTATGATTATTGCTTAAAACTTTACACACTTCTTTGTTATATTAATCTTAAGATCTGTATACTTTTTGGTTA
This sequence comes from Mytilus galloprovincialis, assembly GCA_037788925.1. NCBI lineage: Eukaryota > Metazoa > Mollusca > Bivalvia > Mytilida > Mytilidae > Mytilus > Mytilus galloprovincialis. The sequence continues at coordinate 41,533,918 of CM075342.1, read as the reverse complement.
TGACTCTAAATTTTATTTTTGAGTTATTGAGTATTTTGTAAAAAAGAGGATGTTTTTTTTTACATGTCGCGCCGTATCTCAAAAACAATTTATGATTATTGCTTGAAACTATACACACTTCTTTGTTATATTAATCTAAAGATCTGTATACTTTTTGGATTGATTCAAAATTTTATTTGAGTGATATTTAGATTTTTGTGAGAAAAAAAAAACAGTGTTGGGGGTTTCACATGTCCCGTCGTGTCTAAAAAACAATATATGGTTATTGCTTAAAAATTTCTCAGAAACTATTAATGATTATTGCATAAAACTTCTACACAAGACGTCGGGCATATCATGCGCTCATGGCGCAGCTGTTTTTTTATTTCATTTTTCTATAAAGTATATGATTAAGTTCATTAATAGAAAAATATAGCGAAATTCTATATCAGAAAAAAAAATTGATTTATACCTGTGAGCCCCCTTAAAGCATCTGTATACTTTTTGGATTGATTCAAAATTTTATTTGAGTGATATTTAGATTTTTGTAAAAAAAAACCAGTGTTGGGGGTTTCACATGTCCCGCCGTGTCTCAAAAACAATATATGGTTATTGCTTAAAAATTTCTCAGAAACTATTGATGATTATTGCATAAAACTTCTACACAAGACGTCAGGCATATCATGCGCTCATGGCGCAGCTGTTTATTTTATTTCATTTTTCTATAAAGTATATGATTAAGTTCTTTAATAGAAAAATATAGCGAAATTCTATATTAGAAAAAAAAATTGATTTATACCTGTGAGCCCCCTTAAAGCATGTGGAAAAGGAAGGCAATTTATTCTCAAATCTAATGTCAACCCCAATCCACCCAAATCAGGATTTGAAAAAAAATTAATTGCAAACAATTAACTTCAATTGAAAGAAGTATCTTTTGAATGGATTATTTGACACTAGATTTGATCTCGATTTCGATTAAAACAAAAAAAAACATTTGCAGGTGATGATTTTGAGGGGGAGGGGGGGGGGGGAATCTTTTGAAAGCTTTTTCCTCTTTTTCGTAAAAAAAAAAAAAAAAAACAAGAAATAAGTTTGTAGTGCTCTATGAAAACATATGTCTGAATTTCTTTGTTTTTTGGTGTTTTTTGCATGTGAAATTTGGATTTCAATTGTACTTTTTTGCAATTTTACTATCACAAAATACTATTAGAGGGAGAATTTTTTCTTGACAATCTTTATCAATTAAAATTGCTCATCTGGAATAATGAAATAGATATTCATACATTCAGTTGTATTTACTTCAATAGACAGATAAATTTTTAATTTTTGGTATTTTTTAGGAGTCAAACAGAATTTGTATATGAAAAATGTTATTCGTATTGAGTAAGTATGGTATATAACATTTATATGACATGTCATGAAATCAGTAATTGTATTTTTTTAGACTTTTAACAGTCATATTTGATACAGAATTTGTACATCTAAGGGTATATATCCTCATGGATGTTTTCTACTGAGCTATTTTATTTTCTTTTGATCCAATGCCTTCATAATATCTCCTTTTACAATATTTACAATTTCAATAAGCACAATAATTGGTATCATGGACTCGATCTTTAATTGGCTATTCTTTTCTTTTTTCTTTATGAAAAACAAATTTTCAGTCATTTTATTCACCAGTCCTGCAGTTTATTTGCATTTACATTGTGTTTATTTATTTCTACCAGTTATTCCATATATGATCTGGAGAGTGATGGTAGTTACTTGGTCAATATGAATGTCAGCATTTGTTTTGAATCTTCCAAGCCTTGTTTGTTTGATCAGATTGTCTTCAATAATACTAAACTGACAAAGAAACCATGCAAATGGCAGACAGGATTTAAAAATTCAAGTAAGTTTCTTTTTATTTGTCATTCAACTAATAATCTTTTAAAAAACAAGTAACATGTATGTTCTAAATTTATTCTTTTTCCCATTCATTCATATTTAGAAAGTATGGGAGTAGAAACAACAGCTGCTGCTTATAATCATGTATCCCTACCACTGCAGCAACTAAGTTCGAGAAAAGATCTAAAAATACCCCAAAGGGATACAAGTTTTCTTCATTTCCAAGATTGCTGTGCTTTATTTACTTTTGTGACATAGAATGAGAGTTAACTAAGTTACTAAACGAAAAACAAATGCATCAACCAGTAAAATTTCCTTTCATTTGAGCTACATTTGATTCATTTATGCCTTTAATAATACTTTATATATCTGCTTAAATTCTAATAATTTTTCATATGTTTAAATATTTTGGATGTATTTTTTTTCTTTTTGTGTGTAAATCACAGTGAGCTCGAGAGGCATTTTTTTTAACCTCTTACATCTTCGATTTAAGTGATACAATGTTAGGACTAAAACTAACCTAATTTCTTTATATTTGAAGATTTTTCTTTATCCTCGTGGAAGTCATCAGTAGGAATCGATCCATCACAATCACTCACTGTGGTAGAGATTAGAAAACTTGAAGAAATACTAGGAATAGCTCCGTTCCTTCTGGACAGTCCTTGTCAGAGATACAGCTGGCCATACAGCCCACCAATCAATGGATGGAGATCAGGTTACTTAAAAAAGAAAATTCATATCATATTTCGACTACTGTGGATTCATTTATTTTTGCTGATACCAATTTTCATGGTTTGTGGAAAACTTGCATATTTGATGATATTTAATTTCATGGTTTTGGCAAAGTCTTCATTCTTTCCTTTAGAAAATGTGTAATTCGTTGAACATCTAAATTTGTGGTTCCCCTGTACCCACGAAATCCACTAAAATTGGTATCCAACGAAAACTAATGAATCCACTGTAGATTAGGCCTAAATTAAAACATTGTTTGTTTGCCCTTTTCCGATCTTATGTTTTGAAACAGGGTAGGTAGGTAGGTAAAATATTTTATTTTTTCCCCCAAAAAAAATAACTTGACTCGGTATATTTGGGGAAAGACGGCTTCAAGCCGTCAATCCCCTATGGGGTTGACCAGAGTGACATTCCCTCACATCATTCATTTTGTTTTTATAGTGTGGAAAACCCCCAACAAATCTTACTGAAATTGATGAGAGGGAGACACACAAATGAATATTTTGACTTTAAACACTTTTTTACACATTTCCCTTCTGTTTCTTGCGAAATTATCGTATCTTGAGCTCTCCTTTACACTATTTACGTTTCTTTTACAATCCGGAAAAATCGGTATGACGAGATATTCTAAATATATCCAACCTACATTGTATTTTATAGTGACGTCATTGTTGGAATGCCACACTACGCAAAAGCAGGGATATCCTTCACTTGTTATTTAAATCATTCTCAGAGATCGTGCTCTAATTAAAAATTGGTATTTGTATAATTTAAACATAGTAATGTTTGCTGTAGATGATTCAAACATCAACATGCAATACTTTAATTTGTAGGTCAGCAACTTTCAAAGTAAACAAAGATCGTGGGGATACATGAGATAGGGGAGAGAAACTATTTTTTTCATTTTTTTCTGTGAAATTCTGTTTTGAGAATCTTCCTCCAATTCAGGAGCACCTCAATTGATTAGTAATTATCCACTAAAATAAAAGTTTATGTATCTGAACACATTTCTTCATGAAATTTAGAAATATTTCAAAATGTAGGATTTTAAACAAGCTTCACACAGTTTACATCAATCATGTTGTTTTTTATTAGTACCTGTATCCCTGTGATGAGAGTTGTAACTGGGAACTTTATCAATGAAAATCTAAAACTGAATAGATTTTTCAGTCCAAACTTTCTTAAGAAAAAACTTTAAAATCTTAGAGTACTGTCACAAAAAATGGAAAATAGCCCTAGCCTGCAGTTCAGTGGTACACAATTAAGATTTCCAAAAATATTGTAGTTGTTGTTAAATGACAGAATTCAGTTGAAATTTAGATAATTAACTATCAACTTTAATCAAATGTTTAGATTTAGAAGATGCAGATCTCTTCCATTGGTCCAAATTGAATCCTAAACTAAGGAAAGGAAATTACATTTAACAACAATTGCAATTGATTTCAATATTGTCAACCTTTCTACATGTTCTAACTGTTCTTTTTTTTTCATTCTTTATATGAAGACTATCGAAAGATACCCCCCCCCCCCCCCCAAAAAAAAATGGAATAGAAACAAGGGCCGTCTTTCCCCTCAGAGCTATTCAGCTCTTTGATTTTTTTCATGGGTAGGCAGGTAGGTATAATATTTTGTTTTATAGATACAAAATCTGCATAATGTCATTTTTGTCTGTTTTACTTTTGCTAACAAGTTTCTGGGACAACGTTTTGAAGAAAAAAAATATGTAGAATGTGAAGTTAATTCATATGGTTTTTTTTTTGCACTACTATTTTGTTTTCAAATATTAAAATAAAGAGCTGTGTCGCATATTTTCAACGTTTATTTATGCCTGGAACTTTGAAGAGTTTTAAATTGCACTAATATTCTGTACTACATACCTTGTGCGCTAACCTTTACCTAAAGGTTTTCTGTAAGAGATAACTTTGTCCTGGTTAAATATGTCGGGGCAGACATACATTACTATTAGAAAAAGTCCCTAGAGTGTTTAAATTTCTGTGTGTGCCCATGTTTCCAATAAAAATGCTACAAAACTTAAACTCAATTGTCACGTATTTTACATCGCATTTATAAATGATTTTACTGCCAAATATTCTCCACTTTACAGGCTTTTTGCACCTTTGGTTCATGTCAGATATAAATAATATAGCAATGCTGGTCGAAGGCATCGTTAACCATGATAATCATCCTGATCTACGGATCACAAAAGGCCATCCCTACATAAAATACAACGTCCGTTTACACAAAATAGTTTGTACTCACGTTAATAATTTTGTATTAAACAAACTTTTTTGTAAATAAACCCTGCTCTCCAAGTATAAAGATGCAGAGTTAACGTACGTCATATCATTATTTCAAAGCGTTTAACATCGAATTCAAACAAATGTGCATGCTATATGCAAGTGTTCATGTCAAATGCTCACGTGATACCAAACGGACTAGACCTTATACGATAAAGATGAAACCCGAGGATTCCGGTAAAAAAGTTTTGAGCGGGAAATACAAATATAAGATTTTTGGTAGGACGAAAAAAATAAATAAAATAAAATCTTGCTGGTAAATACAAATAAAAGATTTTCAGGCGGAACGAATTTATAGGGTAGGTCGGTAAAGGGCAAACAAACAATATTTTAATTTAAGCCTTAATTTCTATAAATAGTTTTAATTTGTGATGAATTTTCGTTTGTAAAAAGGCTGTAATTGTCTCATGGCTCCAAATATTATGGATCAATATTCTGTTATTATTTCCAGTTAGAATTACTGATATGTCTCTGAAAGGCTACATGTATATGATAGATAGTGTTTCTAAAAACAGAAAAAATTGAACTGCACACAATGGTAATTCTAAATTTTGTATGACATTTGTACATATCAAAGGCTTTGTGTCATATTTATTCACCCACACCACTGATCAATATATATTTTACCACACAGCTGAATATTAAGATTTTTTATTCATTAATCATAGTTTCATTTTCAAACTATATAATAGAAGGCTTGTCATGCATTTTAAAATTGAATATTTAACTTTCTAGAGTAAATAAATATATTCAATGTAGTTGATGATCAACAGTTGCTGTGATGATTTAATGGCAAAAGCAATGTTTTAAATTTATATGGAGGTATATAGCTCAAAGCAAATTTAATCTTGTTGTTAATGTAGGATGTCTGTAGAATTGACCATTTAAATATTAGTATGTATATATCTATATGTTGAGAATTTTTTTTATAGACTGTTCACAAGAAATCAGAAATCTACCATCACTCCTTAGTAATATGAACTGTTACTTAGATCAGTCCTGTACAGCAGTTCAGTGTTGTATTGATGTTAATGAACTAGGAAAGTCTTTAGAAATAGGAGTCAAGATTGACCCATGTGACTTCAGGTTGACAGTCAGAATAGAGAAACTAAGCTTTGATGTTACATTGTACGACTATGTGTGGGGTAAGTGTAACTCACATACAGTGAAACTGTTAGATTTAGTATAGTTTTAAAGATTACTGAATTTATTTGTATCTGTCGCCTATATCTTAGGATATATTTTGGCCCACACCAAATCTATACATCGTTTTTCTAATTCCCTGCATGTTGTAAATGATGGACAAGAAAGATTGTAAGATAGTCTTGTGTTTTTAAGAAATGTCATTTACAGTAACCCGAATAATTCAGTCGTTATATTCCGCTGATCTACGAAGGCTACATTAACGCCTGAACGTCTTCCTCGATAAAGACCGTCAACCGGAAAATTCACACCGCTATGCAATATGGGAATTTTTTTACTAAGTTGGCAGCTAAAGAAGGAGGAGTTCCGGATGTTAATTGATGTGAACTGATGTTAATTGATGTTAATTAATTATTATGGGATTTGTGTTAATTGAACACACGTGTTTGGTAAGACAATTACAAGACAGTTGAGCAGACCCATTATCCTGATCGCCGCCGATTGGCTCTCTCACAGAGAGCAGGCGACGCAGCCAATGATCAAGGAGTTCAAGCCCTCGTGTGGGAGAAAATCGGACACGGAAAGGGCTTGAATTATTCGAGTTAAATTTACAGCCGATTGCATTGAGTGTGTAGGTAAAGGTAATATCTTTGGTTAGCTAGCTTGCTAGCTGTACTGTTAAGTCATTATTAGATTTAGGTAAATATGCTGTAAATGTGAAATAAGATACAGAATCAGAAATTTGCCAATAATTCTCTGTCCAATATTTATTGTCTTAGCCAAAATAATACAGCAAAATACCCTAACCGAGTTTAGTCTATAAATGTCTTGCCTGTAATTTGTGTGTCTGTGTACTTTAAGAAAACACAATGTATGGTGGGTATATTATTTTAACTCATTTCGGTCATTGTTAAGTTTTTATACCCCACTTACGATAGTAGAGGGGCATTATGTTTTCTGGTCTGTGGCTCCGTTCGTCCATCCGTCTGTGCCTCCGTTCATCCATCTGTGCCTCCGTTCGTCCGTCCGTCTGTGCGTCCGTTCAGGTTAAAGTTTTTGGTCAAGGAAGTTTTTGATGAAGCTGAAGTCCAATCAACTTGAAACTTAATACACTTGTTGCTTATGATGAAGCTGAAGTCCAATCAACTTGAAACTTAATACACTTGTTGCTTATGATATGATCTTTCTAATTTTAAGCCAAATTAGACTTTTGACCCCAATTTCACGGTCCACTGAACATAGAAAATGAAAGTGGGAGTTTCAGGTTAAAGTTTTTGGTCAAGGTAGTTTTTGATGAAGCTGAAGTCCAATCAACTTGAAACTTAGTAAACTTGTTGCTTATGATATGATCTTTTTAATTTGAATGCCAATTTAGATAATTACACAATTTCACGGTCCATGGAACATGGAAAAGGATAGTGCGAGTGGGGCATCCGTGTACTTTGGACACATTCTTGTTATTGATAGGTTAATTTTGTGTGTTTTGATTATCTAAAATAAAACAATATGTAGGATTTATATACAAATGCTTTTGAATTTGTAATTTAATCTTTATATTTAAGGATCACAGAGAGTTTTAGATCTATTTGGTGTTATGCAGATATCGTAAGTTTTTGAATTTAGTTTTAGAAGATTAAGCAAATTGAGGCAAGGCTCTACATAAATGCTGGTCTATTTTCACCAGAAAAATAATTCTTGATATTTTACTTATAATGATATTCTTAACTGTTATTTTTATTTGTATTGTCAGTCTGTTTCAGTTTGACTTCAGTCAGATATCATATTTTCCCTATAACATGATTGATAGTTAATGTATAAGAATTTAAATTTCCTGTCATTTCTATGGCCAATTATTTGTCAACCCTTAAGCTTCCTTCAATATATATATTATAGAATGGTGAAAAGCAGGCTGGAAGAGAAATCAATGTTAAAATATTGTGCAACATACAGTTCAAGTTGATTCAGATTTCATTTTCTATTATGGATTGTTATTTGATGGATTATTTGAGTAAATTTTAGGGACTTTTCATTACAGGGTTCATAAAAGTTCTTTATTGAGTAAAACAAAACACTCTTGATATCTTAAATAATGTTGGGATAATTTTTAATCAGTTATTAAACATCTTGTACCATGTTAGAATAAAATGTTGCATGTTTTTTAGGTATGGTTGGTTGTACTGGGTTGTGGTGCATAGGCATTTATATATTTACCATTTTCATTTTTCTTCTCTTTTTCACAGGTTCTTAATTGAAAATTTGTATGAGGAAAAATTATACCTTATTAGCCTAAATGCATCAACTAATTTTGATGCCAGAAGTGAATCAGTATATAGTGTTATAATGAAGAACAATCTACTACCAAAAGCAGCTTGTGATTGGACATCTGACTTTTATATTGCAAGTATGTGTACATTTTTGTGAATGTGGGGTTTATTTTTTGGAAAGGTTGCTGGTTTAGGTTGCTTTTGTGATTATTGTTGTTGTCTCCCATTGCATTGAAAGTAGGGAGCATAAAGACTTTGGTGTCAAAACAATTTTTTTTCTTCTTCAGAAGTTTAAATGAAAATCGATTTTTTTTATAAACTAGCAATTTAAGTATCAGAATAATCATATTGGTCTTGAGTTAATTTACACCTTTGATATTTTGATAATTGCACATTTATGCAAAATGAATTAAATGCAAGTTATTATTAATTCTCTTTAACACTTTTAAAGTTCACAGCTAAAGCAGATATGCTTATTAATAGAGAAATTTATATAAGTCTGGTTTGTTTAATTACTTTGGAGACCAGAGGAAATGGTTCATTAATATAACATAGATATGGAACATGTAAGTTGGACTTTCATGGCAATTGCCTCTAATGTCAGAAGAGTCTTATGTACTTCCTCTGATTTTTCAATATCATTCTCTTTTTATTTCAGATTTTTCTTTAACTGACTGGCTAGAGATGAAACATTATACTATTATAGATTCTCTTCCAAGTAACATTTTATATCAACTGTACGAAGAGACAAATATAGGACATTACTTTCTAGATGATAAATGCTTAATATCAGACAGTAGCTGGACCAAAGGTATGTTTATATTTTTCTCTTAATAAAGCATTAAATTGCACACATATGGAATCACATATAAAACATTGCATTAATTCAAGAGAAGTTATGTAGCATATTTTAGCTAGTCTGCTAGCTTATTTGTAAAATTTATCATCACAAGAGAAAATGTATGACACCAAGATGTGACAGTGATTGTGTGTTTGATGTTAAGGATGTCTGCTTGTCATGTTTTGGAATTTTTGTCAGATTTTCAGAATCCTCTGGTTTTATCCATTTGAATGCCTTAAAAACAATCCCCATGAACCTCCATTTTTCTTTTTATAAATCTTTTACATGTATAATTATAAGTCATTTGTAAAAGTCTTATAAAATTTTATTTATTATTTAATAGTATTTGAGAACTTTAACTGGTAAATGATAAGGCAATGAAAAATCAAGAGAGAACATTTTCCCGCCAAAATTCCAATGGCTAATATCTCGAAAACAAGCACTATTTTTTTTGGCTTTTTTTATTCCCTATCATTACATACTAGTTTTATGAAAAGTTATTTATTTTGATACTGAGCTAAGTGGGAACATTTATTCAGTTTAGCTACTCTATTGCCATCTATCAACCACTCACTGTGCTTTCATACCTCTTATAATAAACTATGGGAAGTATTGGGAGGGGGTCTCCAAAACTAAATGAAAGTAAATACTAGAGGAAACATGGGCAAGTTATTTGGGGATTGGGTGTTGGGAATTATAAACCATGAATACAAATAGCACTGTTGTTCATTATTGTAGATTGTGGTATGAACATGACTTTAATGGAGTTACCAGCTGAAGTTTCATGCTTCATCATAGATACCTGCACAGGGATTCAGTGTTGTGTCATGAATACTTTGTTACAACGGACATTTGAAGTCTCATTTCTGTTGGACAGTTGTTCAAATAGAATAAGTATTGGTATAGAGAAAATTCAGTACAATAGTACTTTACTGGATTTCCAATGGGGTAAGTTACTCATCTGCATCTTGATAAAAGCTGAATAGCTTTTACTGTGACATGTGGCTTGAAGTGAAAACTTGTGCCACCCTACTCTGATCTGATTCTGTTGATAAATCCATAAATCTAACACAATTCCAGGCTAGACTGAATCTGCTTTACATCCTCTTTTTCTTTCTTTTTCTTCATAATTAAGTAAAACATGTCTTATAATAGATATAGGAAGATGTGGTGTGAGTGCCAATGAGACAACTCTCCATACAAATAACAATTTAAAAAGTAAACCATTATAGGTTAAAGTACGGCCTTCAACACGGAGCCTTGGCTCATATATAAGCCTGTCAACAAACTAATGATAAGTGTGTTTTTTCCTTTCTTTCTAGAAACAGGGCAAGGTGTAATGTTTAATTGATCAAAAATGAAATAAAATTTGATGGTTTTTTAATTAAAAAATATGCACTCACTGGTTGTAATTTAAACTAATATCAAGATGTGGCATGATTGCCAATTAGACCAATATTCACCATATGGATGAAAACATCTATAGGTCACAAAAAACAGTCTTCAACAATGAGCAAAACCCAACCATAGATTTTTATATATTTTTTATTTTCTCATTTATATATAAATGTATATATTTTGTTTGCATGAAACTTTTTGTTTAATGATATCTTGATGAAAGGCATATTTTGTTTATGCATCATAGATTAAAGTTCTAGTTGTATTTTACTTTTAATCTAGTGATATTCATTATTGAAGTCATAGACTCTTAATGAGAATAATTAGCTGATTTATTTATTTATTTTTTGTTAGGTACTCATTATTCCTTTAGCTTACAAGGAATTGTACGAGTTGAGTAAGTAAAAGTATTTAATTTAATAGTCATTGAAAAAAAGCTTAACATGACAAATTGTCATTTACCTCTTGCTATAATTCTAAGGCATTTTGTTCTGTCATCACAGATTGAAGTTCCAGTTACATTTCCTTTTAATCTGATGAGATCTAGTCTCCTTTTATCAAATTTATTAGCTGATTTCTTTTATTTATTTTTTTTGTTAGGTGTTTATTATTCTTTTAGCTTACAAGGAATAGTTCAAGTTGAGGAGGGAAATGCAATTGATTCAAGTGTAATTAAAATCTGAACATTAAAAATTGTTCTTTACTTGCTACAATTCTAAGACATTTAGTGAGTACATAGTTCAAATTCTTTTATGTTTAATAATTTTTTTCAATTTTATGCCCCATCCTTAGTGTTATAAGACTTGCGCTCATTACTAAACATTTCAGATCAAGTTTGAATTTTGGTGGTGTCAATTTCTAGTTCTGGATTTATGCCCCTTTATAACATTGTGTTCCAAGAAGGGGCACCTGTTTCCCATGGACACATTCTCTTTTTTTTTTTTTTTTTTTTTTTTAAACTTTTGGCCTTCAGCCTGCTTTTTGAAAAAGTAAGGAAACAGACCATGCAAATATGGTAAGCATCATTACTTTTCCTTCAAGATGATATTCTTATAGATTTCAATGAAACATTGTTCCTAGAATTTTGTATCCAACTTGTTTACAGATACAGCATAGAAGACCTGTACACTGAGAGATATTACCTTGTAAATATGAGAATTAGGTTTTGTTATGAGAGCACAGAGTATCAGTGTGATGAAAAGTACACAATACTACAAAATATGAAATTACCAAAACAGCAATGTAACTGGAGAAGTGGATTCAGTACTCCAGGTATTAAACAGAAATGTTTATAAAACCAACTTTTTGAAGAATTATTTTAATTACTCACACTTTCATAAATCAACACCAAGCCTTCAGTAAAAGAAAATGCATTGGCCATTGTCCGTGGTAAAGAACTCCTAATTGGAGCCCAAATAGAAAGAACTCAAAATAGTACATATTTTAAACAATTGCTGTTACTTTGTCTATAGGTAAGATATTTTGGTACCTGTAATTTTCCTATGGAAAATAAGCTTAAGGACTGGGGATCACTGTAGAACCATTGTCTACAGTTATAATAAGGAGGGCATATTTTCTTATTAACTTTTGTTAACTGAGTATAGAATAAAATATATTATATTTAAAGAGGTGTTAAAAATATAACTTTTGTTTTACAGGATTCTCTTTGGAGAATTGGTATCATCAGCATTCAATGGCTCCTGGATCACAGTTACAAGATTGGATGATCTCTGAACTACTCAATGACTTAGGAATATCAATATACCTTAATGTTAAACAATGTTCAAGACATTCATCACCTTTTTATCCAAGTAACCTGGGTTGGAATAAAGGTACACAAATTTATATTCCACATTTTGTATATATTTGTTTGTAAGTTTGTATGCAATAGGTGACATTTAGTGTTTCCCTCCACTTCCATCCCTCTCATTTTGATTTCTACCTGAACATGCATGAAATATTTGCCATTGGGCGTTAAGCAACCAACAATTAATCTGAAGTTTGCCTCATGCAAATTTTCTGATACTTAAACATAATGCTAAGAACCAAAACTTTTTTCTTTTATGTGGTGAAAAGGCAAATTGATAAAAATTAGCCTGACCTGCTCAACACCATGGATTATGCAGAAATGTTATTATGAAAATTTTATTTATTTTAAAATTCCAGGATGCACCAACAGTATCAACCTTCCACAGCTACCAGAACCAACCACCTGTTATTTAGATACCAGTTGTACTAGAGTAGAATGCTGTGTAGATGTTTACTTTATTCCATACTCCTTCCATACCTACATGAATATAGATCCTTGTAAACAAATCATCACATTGGGCACTGAAAAGTTCCACAGAAACATTTCATTCAGTGACTATCAATGGGGTATGTTATATGAATACATTTTAAGACTCTTTTCTGTAAAAACTAATCCTTTCTACTCGATTGCAAAACATCAAAGCCGAACTGATCAAATCAAGATCATCAATGATTGTAGATTTTTGTTAGCAGATTTTCTCTAGATTTTACACAAAGATTTTATATCAAAAAAGTTACATTATGTAAGAAATCCACTTAATTCATGTCTGTTTTTCAACTTAAATGTTATTTAATCGACCAATATGGGACATTGAAATGTCATTCTAATTATTACATATTTATCTTTATTTTTAAGGTAAACAAGAAGAGTTATGGTTAGCTGGTGTTTTACGTCTGTCTTATGAGATAGATGATTTCATTGGAGAGAGCAAGTACTTAGTAAGCCTGAACATGAGTGTTTGTTTTGAAAACAACAAATCTTGTCATGTGTCAACACAGATACTTAGTAACACATGGCTGACCAAGGCTTTATGTGCATGGGATAACAGCTATTATATATCAAGTAAGTTATTGTTGTTTTTGAGATTTTTTATTTTTTACCCTTGTTCATCTAGTAAAATCACAGCTTGTAATGCTAATATTTTGAAAATTCTTTTAAGTTATTGTTTTGACTGTTTTGTGTCAAATATTCTAAGAAAATCTATTGAAATGAATTTGAACTGCCTCTAAAAGTTAAGCATGTTTTATTTGGTGTATGAATTCTCATCAACCTTAAATTTAAGGCATAAAACACTAAAACCAATCTTTTTTTCTTTTCAGACTTTTCTCTAACAAACTGGCTGGAGAAAGAAAATATGTCTCTACCACTGCCAGATTATGGACAGCTTCTACTGTTTGAAGATACTGGCATAGCTCCATATTTACAGGATGATCAATGTGGGGAAGACACCACAAAGTTCAAGCACTCAATTTTCACAAATGGTATTCAAATATAAATTTATTATTAATTTATCATCATAATATATTATAGCAGTAGAAATAATTTTTTTGATATTTCCATCTGACAACATTGTGAACCTGAAATATGGTAATGATCGAATGTAATTAAAACAATATAAAAAAGAAGATGTGGTATGATTGCCAATGAGACAACTCGCCACAAGAGACCAAAATATCACAGAAATTAACAACTAAAGGTCACCATACAGCCTTCAACAATGAGCAAACCCCATACTTCAAAGTCGGCTATAAAAGGCCCGAAATGACAATGTAAAACAATTCAAACTAGGCAACTAATGACCTAATTTATGTACAAAAAATGAACAAAAAACAAATATGTAACATTGGCACTCACACCACATCTTCCTATATCTAACACATAAACAAACGACAACCATTAAATTACAGGCTCTTTCATTATATTTTAAAAAGATACAGCAATGGTCATGAATATATATTATTGTATAATATTGATAATTGATAACATATAACTTTATTTTGTAGCATGCCCATTGAATGTATCAGGTAAAGATTTGGTTGAGATTCCATGCCATTTGTCAGCATTATGTACTGGTATTGAGTGTTGTGTCCATGCCAACAAGTTAAACAGAGACTTCCATACCATAGTACTTGTTGATCCATGTTCTTTTGTTGTTACTGTTGGCATTGAAGACTTTGTATATAACACCTCTATAACTGAGTTTTCATTTGGTAAGTTTAATTTCTAAAGAAAATCATATGTAGCATGGTTAATTTAATTTTAAGTTGATATTGTAAAAATCCGTTTATTTTCGGAAGTCAATTTTTATGCTCAATCAGTAGTCCTTTTGTCTCAAGCAAATGGTTTACTTGCCATTCCCTTGATTGAGTAGTGAAATATAATTTACACAGTTTAAATAAAGGAAAGGGAAAGATGCATATTAATTTTTGGGTCAATAGGTCAATAGTGAAGGTCATAGTTACTAAAAATGAAAAAATGAAAAAAAATAAATGGTTTCCAGATTGCTTACTTGATTGTACTGAAGCTTGTATAGATGAGTTGTGATACCCTTAAAATAAAACTTTTTTTCTTAAGAATGTGCAGTTCAGTGAGCATCAGTTGATGCTGTCAGCCTTTAATCATTATGCATTTAAATTATTATGAAAGATTAAAAGTCTGAAATCATTAAAGATTTATGGATAATGAAGTCATTTGCATTAGTTCTGTTTTTAAGTTCTATTTTCTCCCTTTTTTTATACGACCGCAAAAATTTTTATTTTTCGTCGTATATTGCTATCACGTTGGCGTCGTCATCTGCGTCGTCGTCGTCCGAATACTTTTAGTTTTCACACTCTAACTTCAACTTTAGTAAAAGTGAATAGAAATCTATGAAATTTTAACACAAGGTTTATGACCACAAAAGGAAGGTTGGGATTGATTTTGGGAGTTTTGATCCCAACATTTTAGAATTAGGGGCCAAAAAGGGCCCAAATAAGCATTTTCTTGGTTTTCGCACAATAACTTAAGTTTAAGTTAATAGAAATCTATGAAATTTTGACACAAGGTTTATGACCACATAAGGAAGTTTGGGATTGATTTTTGGAGTTTTGGTTCTATCAGTTCAGGAATTAGGGGCCAAAAAAGGGCCCAAATAAGCATTATTCTTGGTTTTTGCACAATAACTTTAGTTTAAGTAAATAGAAATCTATGAAATTTTAACACAAGGTTTATGACCACAAAAGGAAGGTTGGTATTGATTTGGGGAGTTGAGATCCCAACAGTTTAGGAATTTGGGGCCAAAAAGGGGCCCAAATAAGTATTTTTCTTGGTTTTCACATTATAACTTTAGTATAAGTGAATAGAAATCTATGAAATTCAAACACAAGGTTTATGACCATAAAAGGAAGGTTGGTATTGATTTTGGGAGTTTTGGTCCCAACAGTTTAGGAATTTGGGGCCCAAAGGGTCCAAAATTAAACTTTGTTTGATTTCATCAAAAATTGAATAATTGGGGTTCTTTGATATGCCGAATCTAACTTTGTATGTAGATTCTTAATTTTTGGTCCCGTTTTCAAATTGGTTTATATTAAGGTCCAAAGGGTCCAAACTTAAACTTTGTTTGATTTTGACAAAATTTGAATCCTTGGGGTTCTTTGATATGCTGAATCTAAAAATGTACTTAGATTTTTAATTATTGGCCCAGTTTTCAAGTTGGTCCAAATCGGGGTCCAAAATTAAACTTTGTTTGATTTCATCAAAAATTGAATAAATGGGGTTCTTTGATATGCCAAATCTAACTGTGTATGTAGATTCTTAATTTTTGGTCCCGTTTTCAAATTGGTCTACATTAAGGTCCAAAGGGTCCAAAATTAAACTAAGTTTGATTTAAACAAAAAATAAATTCTTGGGCTTCTTTGATATGCTTTATCTAAACATGTACTTTGATTTTTGATTATGGGCCCAGTTTTCAAGTTGGTCCAAATCAGGATTCAAAATTATTACATTTTAAAAGTATTGTGCAATAGCAAGAAATTTTAATATTTCATACATGTTAAAACAATCATGTAAATAAATACTATATTTTTTATTTTGATGCAATTTTTAAGTCAATAACATGGTAAATTCTTAGCATCAAGAAATTTTAAGATTAGTTATGCAATGTTATTAAAAATACTATATCTAACAATATATTTACATTTTAAATATTTGATTCACTAATAAAATTGGTCCACATTGAGGCCTACAAAGTTTAAAATTAAACATTACTTGATTTCATCAAAAAAATATTTTTTATAATTCCACCTTATGTAATAATGCTGTATTTTGATTGGATGAGAAACATGGTATTTTTCACCAATTTTTATATATTGAGATTTTCTTTTCTCTGCCGGGGTATTTGCCATTAGGGAATTCCATGTGCCGGGGTATTTGCTAGCAAATACCATGGCAGATGGGGAATACTAAGTCTAAAAATAACTCAATGAATTATTTCTATTCTGATATGACAAATTCATGGTCATTCTAAATATATGGTTCCAGATGAAATATTTAGGATAAAAAGTATCATTATTGAATTTGGAGCAAATGACGTAAACATTCTGGGAATGACGTCATAAATAAAACTCAAAGGAAACGAATTGTCAACCGGTCACATAAAACTGGAATCCACTTGTATTACGCTTCACTGACACTGATGAACAAAGTGAAGTAGTCAGCCGAGAACCAGCTTATTATCATAAAAAGGGAGAGATATATATATACAGTCAGTGACTGTACATAAAAAAAAAATGATAAGAAATGATTATACAGTCAATGCAATTTGACTGTGCAAAGAGCACAGCTACAGTGTATACAAAAATTATACATTCAAGTCGAAATTTCATATGATACCTGATTATAATAAACTTTCTGAGGTGGAACATTCGGTGGAATTAAACAATTATATCATGCTTACAAGGGGTATTTGCCAAAAATACCGGTTTCGAGGTAATTAAATTTCCCTCGCCTAACGGCTCTGGAAATTTGTACCTCTCAACCGGTATTTTTGGCAAATACCCCTTGTAAGCATGATATATTTGTATAAAATTCTATAATATCCTGAATATAATCATGTATCTACATTTTGGATATTGAACCATAATAGTTTAATATCCAATTTAAAAATTTTAAATTCTAATTTTCATTTCTTAAACCAAATTCATAATATGATATAAACCTATGTTGTGTCAACTATTTAATCACAATCCACATTTATAGCTGTATCAAACTTAAAAGTTGTGTCCATACTTGTCCCATCTGTTCAGGGTTCTACATCTGCGGTCGTATAATGCTGCGCCCTGCGAAGCAACTTGGTTTTTACATATAATAAATACGTTTACTTTATTGAGAATATAACCATTTTGTATATTGTAGGTGAGCTTCAACAGTTTTCCATAGCAGGAATTGCTAACATAGAGTATGTATACATATTTCTTCATATTTTTACAACTGAATTATGGTTTACTGGAATGGGGAGCCAGTTATTTGCCCCGTTGAAACACATTTAAAATCATTGTAAATAAAAGGGGTTCTGTTCAAAAATTAATAATGTATGTTCTTATCAGCCCTACGTTTTATGGAGTAGATGGTTTTTTTTTTTTAGATTTTTTAATGTTTTTTGAAGTTTATTTTGTTATCCAAGTGAGTGAAAAAAGCATAAGTATACCTCTTTTTCATTGTTACATGATTTTTAAATATTTCCCTTGCCAAAACAGAAACAGCAGGCTTCACAAGATTTTAAGACAAACATTTTATTTTTCAGATTGATCATCTATTACCTTGAAAAAGAACATTTATATCTGGTATCTAAGAATATAAGTATATGTACAGAGAGTCAGGATACATGTGAACAGAACTATGTGATAGTGGAGAATATGATGCTACCGATCTTACAGTGCAGTAATAATGATGGATTTATCAAAGAAGGTAATAGTCTTGTCTCAGTGACTTTAGTATGTCTTTTCTCAGGAGTCGACACCTAAAATTGTATGTCCTGAAAATTGTACATATATATGTGCTGTATACATAACTGATTATCCAGAAGATTTCTTTTTTTTTATCAACTCCTTATATATTTTAACAAGTATCATGCTCCCAGCACCTCCTATTCTATATGTGTTCAATTCTATTTTGATTAATAAAACAAATATAAGAAAATGATTCAAACTCATTTTAAGATTTTTTTTCAGGTTTTTCCTTAGAAAGATGGAGAAATGAAAGTGGATTTTCTTCGAATGACAGTTTGACCAGTGTTGATGTGTCTGAGTTATTTGAATATATTGGCTTATCTTACTACCTTCTGTCTACAAGATGCAATCGTTCTAGTGATCCATATATTCCATCTGTCAAAGGCTGGAATTCATGTAAGCAGTAGACAAATATATACTCATTCTGATGTTTTAAAAATGTCCATGCATACAGTTATGATTGCTTCTTTAAATGTTTCTTCTGTAGCACATATTTAATAGTTTGCAAATTATTGCAGTGGTGAAATCACTGACATACTGTTTCTTACTTTTGATGGTGATGTTTAAAGAAAAATGAAGATTTGTTGTTTCTATTATTGAATATAATATTAACATATTCAATACTTTGTATTTGGTTCTAAAGGTCCACATACCCCCCTTAATGTTTTAAACATAGATCAAAACTTTAATAAAAAAAAAAGAAAGAAAATTTGTTTTTCATATAATATTTAAACTTATTGTTCACCAACACCCATGAACTCCAGATTTAGTATACTATGGAGTACAATACATGTAATTTCTTATTTCTAACTAAATACATAATTTTGATAAATTTTAGTATGCATTAATAATGAAGACCTAACCAATCTGACTGGACCTGTTAGCTGTAACCTGGATTCAACCTGTAACAAGATCAGCTGTTGTGTTGATGTAGAAAATCTTGACAGAACAATGGAAATATCACTGTCTATAGACCATTGTAATAGTAGACTGACTTTACAACTGGAAAGATTGTCAATAGACGTCTCTCTTGTAGATTACAAATGGGGTAAGAATATATCATAGACAACATAAAAATGAATAAGTCCATTTTGATTTTTTTCATCTGAAAACTTGTACATTTACTGCAACAGGCATTTATTAAGAGCTTTTAGCACTTGTGCTTTACTCCTCTTTTTGACTGGGAACAGAAAGTTATTGCATTTGAATACAACAAAGATTCAAGTATACTTTTAGAATAAAAAAAAATATATTAAGACTGTTGTTTTGTAAACTGAACACTGAAACAAGATTCACAAAACTGTAGTTTCACAGACCGATATTTACTGTATTATTGAATTTTTAAAATAGTCAGAATAAAAATGATAACTTGTATCACGTTATATTGGGGTTTTTTTTCTTGTATGCATGAAATGTGTTATATTTTCCTTCTCAAACTGTTTATACATTGACTAAAATTTATAAACATCACAAAACATTTTAAAAAGCTGGATGCTGCTCTATTATCATGATTAAATGTACAATTTCATTTGAATTTCAGGTACCCAGTTAGAGCATGGACTTGTAGGGGTAGTGAACACTGTGTAAGATATTTAATATTTGTATGTTATTGTTTGGTATTAACAGAACAGGGACTTTCACTATGCTTTTACACATTGGATGACAGGGCATGAATTTGTGGTGAAGTAGCAGTCATATAATTGCTAACATCCACTTTATTTGAACTGCGGTGGATGGTTGTCTCATTGGCAATCATACCACATCTCCATGCTTTTATAAGCATGTACATTAATTGAATTTTTTTGACATAAAAGGCTAAATTTTAATTCCTTTGCGTTTTTTATGCCCCACCTACGATAGTAGAGGGGCATTATGTTTTCTGGTCTGTGCGTCCGTTCGTTCGTCCGTCCGTCTGTTCGTTCGTTCGTCTGTTCGTTCGTTCGTCCGTCTGTCCCGCTTCCCGTTAAAGTTTTTGGTCAAGGTAGTTTTTAATGAAGTTGAAGTCCAATCAACTTGAAACTTAGTACACATGTTCCTTATGATATGATCTTTCTCATTTTAAAGCCAAATTAAACTTTTGACCCCAATTTCACGGTCCACTGAACATAGAAAATGAAAGTGCATGTTTCAGGTTAAAGTTTTTGGTCAAGGTAGTTTTTGATGAAGTTGAAGTCCAATCAACTTGAAACTTAGTACAAATGTTCCCTATGATATTATCTTTCTAATTTTAATGCCTAATTATATTTTTTATCCAATTTCACGGTCCATTGAACATGGAAAATGATAGTGGGAGTGGGGCATCCGTGTACTTTGGACACATTCTTGTTTCAAACAAAAATAAGACACTTATTCCTCAAGTTTTAAATATTTATGTAACTGTTTTAGAACTGTAATCTACAACTTAGCAGCAGAAAATAACTACATGGTGTACCTGACTATTTTAATATGCCTAGAATCAAATGATACCTGCTCTGTAGATGAAGTCATACTAGATGGTGTAAAGTTTTCTAAGGGAGTCTGTGATAGATCAAAGGAAAATGGTGACTATAATTTTAACCAACATAATTTTCACGTTTAGAAAAATAATGCAAAAATAAATTGTTGCAAATATTTTAGACTTGTATCTTTCCTTATTAAATTACATCAAGTAAATTTGAAAATTGTAAAATGAAAAAGTTGGAAGTGGAATAGAAAGGATAAAATGTGAAATAAAGTATCTGCGAAAATAAATGGTTTTACAATAAATTGATTTTTTACTCGATCTGATGTTCTTTGAACTGATTTAGGATTTGCATAAAAACAATAAATACATGTGATGGTTGTAAAGACAATTAGATATCTATTAAAGTTTTGATGGTAATTTAAATAATTACAGATAAGTATATTAACATGTTTTTTGCTTGTTTTAGAATTTTCCCTGGCTGCTTGGCTTGATGAGAAGGGCTTACCAAAATCCATAGAGAGTTTACCACTTTGGGCAGAGTTTCAGCTAAAACAGGATCTGAACATTAACCAGTTTCTCAAACCAGATTCTTGCATTCATACACTTGCAAGTAACAATGGTAAATAAGATTTGAAAACGAAAGTTTTTCTTTTAACTAACATTTTGAGAAATACCAGTTATGGTGATGATGAAAATTTTAAATTTGTGTCGCTTAATATAAAAAAGAAAAATGTGATATGATTGCTATTAAATGAGACAACTCTCCACAAGGGACCAAATGACCAAAAAATTAACAGCTACCGTAGAAAGGCTTGTATAGTCCACGGTTTTATTTTCCAAAATTGGACCTTCTAGACGGGGTGCAGACTATCGTCTACAATAAGCAAGAAATTAGAGAAAAATTTCAATTTTGCGGGCGAGGTGGTTTGTTTACTTTCCACCATCTTTTTTATTGATATTGTAGAGAGCGCTCTTATCATTTTTCATACTAATAATTAGAACTCATCCATATTAATAAGTTATATAATCAATATCAAATTAATACTGATAAATATAAAAACTAAACATTTCATTACAAATTTCTCGTTTCTTTTCAATGCATTTGAAATAAACCGGTATCTGCTAGATTGAAACGATACAAACATAGTGAAAAAGACAACCGTAAACCAGCTTAGAATTTGTAAACTACGATTTACAAAACGTAATCGATTATTGTTTGTTCCGTTTTGGTGTTTCATACTGACTAATATTGTTAGTATTAGCTCAAGACCCTTCACACTTTAAAAGACTGTTTTACAAAAGGATGGAACTGTTTTACTTTCAAAGCCGTATTATAGTGATATCTGTTATGTACAGATTTTGACTCTCAAAGGTTAATTTCTTCTTTTACATGTGCTTTTTAAACTTCCTGTTTAAACATACACAAGTTTCTAAATTATTTTTTAAGTGAATTAAACTTATTTTAACAATCATGAAGCATTCTAGAATCATTAACAAGCACTTTGAGCTTCTGTTTGATGATGGAAAACAGGTTTTTCCAAAAAAATACCGCAAACAACCGCACAGGATTTGAAATTACCCGAGTTTCATTAGACCTTTTCTAACAGTAACAAAAAGTTTTTTTACCTAAAATTTCGTGGGGAGAAGGGGTTGCAAACTATGTACCAGTGCGAACTATACAAGCCTTTCTATGGTATAGGTCACCATAATACTTATTTCTGTATAGACTTTCATTAATTAAAAAAAAAGGGAAGAAAAAGAAAAACATAGAAAGTACATTGTCCTTATAATAACTAAAAAGCTGATTTAAAGGATGCTAGTCTTTTGTATTTTTTTGTAGATTGTGGCTCTGCGGTTATAAAAGTAGTACCAACAGACAGACATGATAGATTTTCCTGCAGGCTATCATCAGATTGTACAAGTGTTGAATGTTGTATCAATCTACCTATCTTAGACACATCAGTTTCAATTGTCTTTGAAATCAATGAATGCAGAAACAACTTACGGCTGCAAATAGACAACTTAAAACAAGACTTGAAATTGTCAGAAGTTTTATTTGGTATGATTGTTTAGAAAAAATCATGTTTTGTCATTATTTATTTGAGCGTGATAAAAACATTTGTGAAACCCTTGCATGAACCAGATTTTAGAATAATAACAACCAAAATGCCTTTATTTAATGAATACTATTATACTCTTAATCTTAAGAATGTAAGATTATATTGCAATCACCTAAAGCTGTCCATGCATGCAACAAATGTTTGTGTCAGGAAGAACTTCATATGTTGTCAAAACCTTGACAGTGATGAGTTGTAATGTGCACAACCTATTCCTGTTTGCCAATACTTTGATATTTACAATATGCTGAATAAACATTTTTTGGGTCACATATTTTTCCAGTACTGTGGAACAGAATGACTTTATGTTAAGTCAGAAGCTTGACAATGAAAAGTTGTAATGTGTCAGCACTTTTTTTTTTATCTGTCAGGCCTAGAATTCTTATTCTGATACTATTAATTATGAGAAGTGAAATTTGTACACAACCTATTTAAAATAGTCTTGAACTGTGGATTCATTATTATTTGTTGGATACCAATTTTCGTGGGTACAGATGAACCACGAATTCAAATGTTCAACAAATAATACATTTTCAATATACTTTGTATACAGAGATTTGAAAAACCATGAAATCAAATATCAACAAATATGCAAGTTTTCAGCAATCTATGAAAATTGATACCCATGAAAATAAATGAATCCACAGTATTAAGTGAATGGATCATTTTTTTTTAATATATATATTTTAGGGCAAACGAACACGTTTGGACTATTTGGGATAGTGAAACTAGAGTAAGTAAAAACTTATCAATATGGCCTGTTTATTTGATGCTTAATTTTAAAATGTTCAGGAAGTTAGAAATACATTTTCTTCCTTTGAAGTGATGAAAAAAAATCCTGTAGTGTCCGTAGTCCAAAACTACTTTTGTACATTTTTCCACACTTGGACACTGTCTTTTTCCAGCAAAATGTACAACCTTCATGTTATTTCAACTACATTGTAAACATTCTACTTTGATTATTCATAAATTTTGCAGCCCAGCCATTTTAAGACTTTAACCTTTTTTAGCTCACCTGGCCAAAAGGCCAAGTGAGCTTTTCTCATCACTTGGCGTCCGGCGTCGTCGTCTTCCGTCGTCTTCCTGCGTTAACATTTACAAAAATCTTCTCCTCTGAAACTACTGGGCCAAATTTAACCAAATTTGGCCCCAATCATCATTGGGGTATCTAGTTTAAAAAATGTGTCCGGTGACCCGGCCAACCAACCAAGATGGCCACCATGGCTAAAAATAGAACATAGGGGTAAAATGCAGTTTTTGGCTTATAACTCAAAAACCAAAGCATTTAGAGCAAATCTGACATGGGGGTAAAATTGTTCATCAGGTCAAGATCTATCTGCCCTGAAATTTTCAGATGAATCGGACATTTCGTTGTTGGGTTGCTGCCCCAGAAATGGTAATTTTAAGGAAATTTTGCTGTTTTTGGTTATTATCTTGAATATTATTATAGATAGAGATAAACTGTAAACAGCAATAATGTTCAGCAAAGTAAGATCTACAAATAAGTCAACATGACCAAAATGGTCAGTTGACCACTTTAGGAGTTATTGCCCTTTATAGTCAATTTTTAACCATTTTTCGTAAATCTTAGTAATCTTTTAGAAAAATCTTCTCCTCTGAAACTACTGGGCCAAATATCCAAACTTGGCCATAATCATCATTGGGGTATCTAGTTTAAAAAATGTGTCAGGTGACCCGCCCAACCAACCAAGATGGCCGCCATGGCTAAAAATAGAACATAGGGGTAAAATGCAGTTTTTGGCTTATAACTCAAAAACCAAAGCATTTAGAGCAAATCTAACATGGGGGGTAAATTGTTCATCAGGTCAAGATCTATCTGCCCTGAAATTTTCAGATGAATCGAACATTTCGTTGTTGGGTTCCTGCCCCTGAAATGGTAATTTTAAGGAAATTTTGCTGTTTTTGGTTATTATCTTGAATATTATTATAGATAGAGATAAACTGTAAACAGCAATAATGTTCAGCAAAGTAAGATCTACAAATAAGTCAACGTGACCAAAATGGTCAGTTGACCATTTTAGGAGTTATTGCCCTTTATAGTCAATTTTTAACCATTTTTCGTAAATCTTAGTAATCTTTTAGAAAAATCTTCTCCTCTGAAACTACTGGGCCAAATATCCAAACTTGACCATAATCATCATTGGGGTATCTAGTTTAAAAAATGTGTCCGGTGACCCGCCCAACCAACCAAGATGGCCGCCATGGCTAAAAATAGAACATAGGGGTAAAATGCAGTTTTTGGCTTATAACTCAAAAACCAAAGCATTGAGAGCAAATCTGACATGGGGGTAAAATTGTTCATCAGGTCAAGATCTATCTGCCCTGAAATTTTCAGATGAATCGGACATTTCGTTGTTGGGTTGCTGCCCCTGAAATGGTAATTTTAAGGAAATTTTGCTGTTTTTGGTTATTATCTTGAATATTATTATAGATAGAGATAAACTGTAAACAGCAATAATGTTCAGCAAAGTAAGATCTACAAATAAGTCAACATGACCAAAATGGTCAGTTGACCACTTTAGGAGTTATTGCCCTTTATAGTCAATTTTTAACCAATTTTCGTAAATCTTAGTAATCTTTTAGAAAAATCTTCTCCTCTGAAACTACTGGGCCAAATTTAACCAAACTTGGCCATAATCATCATTGGGGTATCTAGTTTAAAAAATGTGTCCGGTGACCCGCCCAACCAACCAAGATGGCCGCCATGGCTAAAAATAGAACATAGGGGTAAAATGCAGTTTTTGGCTTATAACTGAAAAACCAAAGCATTTAGAGCAAATCTGACAGGAAGTAAAATTGTTCATCAGGTCAAGATCTATCTGCCCTGAAATTTTCAGATGAATCGGATAATCGGTTGTTAGGTTGCTGCCCCTGAAATGGTAATTTTAAGGAAATTTTGCTGTTTTTTAGTTATTATCTTGAATATTATTATAGATAGAGATAAACTGTAAACAGCAATAATGTACAGCAAAGTAAGAACTAAAAATAAGTCAGTATGACCAAAATAGTGAATTGACCCCCTAAGGAGTTATTGCCCTTCATAGTCAATTTTTAACAATTTTCTTAAAATTTGAAGATTTTCAATAACATTTTCCACAGAAAGTACTGTTATAGATAGAGATAATTGTAAGCAGCAAGAATGTTTAGTAAAGTAAGATCTACAAACACATCAACATCACCAAAACACAATTTTGTCATGAATCCATCTGTGTCCATTGTTTAATATTCACATAGACCAATGCAGATTATTTCTTTGTGAGCCTATGTATTTTGTAACAAATTTGTTGTTTTTTTCTAGGTACATCATAGATAAAGACTCACCTGAAACATTTAGTTTGCACTTAGATATTAATGTTTGCTTTGAACCAGATAATAACTGCGAACTAGAGATTGAGATTTTTAATGAGACTACAGTTAATCGTCAGCATTGTGATCAAGCTCCTGGCTTCGTGAACTCTTGTATGTATAATCTTATAGCAGAAGTTTAACTTAAGAAAAAGCCTCCTCTTTGTTGTTGGTCCCCGCAATGGTGGTGTTTATGTCAAAATTAAGAAATAATTCCTTCGTATCATGCTCTATGCTCATTTAAACATGGATAGGCATTATATTTGTCAATAATTTTACACTGAGCGTTATCCATCTCTAGCTAAGGGGTAAAATTGAAGTTCACATGAATAGGTATTTAATGAGGACGAATTATTCATTTGCAAGTGGAAAATTCATCATCAGTGTTTCTTTGCTTAATTTGACAAAATTGAACCATACTCATACTGGCTGCTAAAAGCGAATTATTATTCCATTCTTTCCCTTTCATTAATGATTGAACAAAAATAATACTTGAGATTTTTTATATATCTTGTAGCTAGTGCCTCTTTAGAATAAAGGGCCATTTTAACTGACTATTAGTCTAAATCAGACTAAACAAGCTTTACTGTAGAAAACAGAAGAAACAATAAGTTGTTTTCTTCTTCTTCTTCCATATAAGAGTTGGGTTCCTTGAATGAAACGTTTAAACTCTGCGGGACTACGCATGGTGACATTACATATCTAGTCCCCTAAGGCTATATACAGTATTTACAATAAAATCAGGTTGTTACGGTTAAAATTATGTACAATCGTCCAGTCTGGTATTAATGTGTTGTCTGTAGCCCTGAGCGGAAATCTTCAACTGATCCCGCTTCATCAACCCTGGCAGGTAATGTATTCCATTCCATGATTGTTCTTGGAAAGAAGGAGTTCCTGTAGACATCACTGGTGACCCTCTGTTGGTAAAACTTGTGTCCTCCACGAGTTCTACTGTCGCCACCTTTGAGGTAAGTACTCTTGTTGATGTCTATCAGCTCATTCTGGATACGATAGAGCATGCATAGCCTGTTGTCACGGCGTCTTGTCTGTAATGTGTCCCATTTTAGATCTTCTAACATGGTAGTGACGCACCCTGGTGTGCGTGATGTGTAGTCATTATAGACGAATCTAGCAGCTCTCCTCTGTATGAGTTCTAGAGTGTTGATGCTTGCTTGGTTGGTTGGGTCCCATATAGTAGAAGCATACTCTATGACAGGTCGCACGAGTGTTGTATAGCAAGCAGCCTTTACTTTCCTTGTGCATTCTTTTAGGTTTCGTTTAACAAACCCAAGTGTTTGGTTACCCTTTGCTGTTACACTCTGGATATGTTTGTTCCATGAGAGATTGTTTGATATTGACACTCCCAAGTACTTGGCACTATCTACTGGTTCGAGTATGTGTCCATGTAGAGTGTATGGGTATTGTATAGGTTCTTTGTTCTTTGGTGGTATGCGGATAATATTGCATTTTGTTGGATTGAATCTCATCATCCATTTTTTTTCCCAATTTTCTAACGCTTCAAGGTCTTTCTGAAGTTGTTCTGTATCTTTGGCGTTACTAATTTCCCTGTACAGTAGACTGTCATCAGCAAAGAGGCGGACGTCTGATTGAGTATATCCGGGCATGTCATTGATGTATGTTAGGAACAATAAAGGACCTAGTACTGTGCCCTGTGGCACTCCTGACAGAACATCGTCTTGTTGAGATCTAGCCCCTTCCAATACTACCTGTTGTTTCCTGTTTGATAGGAATGAACTGATCCAGGAGTTTGTCCGGCCCCTTACTCCATAAAATTGGAGTTTGTACAGCAGTCTTGAATGAGGAACCTTGTCAAATGCCTTTTCAAAATCCAGAAGTATGATGTCAATCTGGGTTCCATTTGAAAGGTATTTGGCTATACGATCGATGGTGATGATAAGCTGACTTTCACATGATCTGCGTTTCCTGAAACCATGTTGGTTGTCACAGAGTATATTTTGTTGATCAAAATGTTTCATTATGCTGCTGTGAACTATATGCTCTAACAGCTTACAAGTGATGGAGGTAAGGGAGACTGGGCGATAATTGGCCGCTAGGTGAGTATCCCCTTTCTTGTATAGTGGCACTATGTTGGCATCTCTCCAGTCCTGTGGAACTTCTCCTGTGTCAAGTGAAAACTGAAAGATTCTTGTCAGAATTGGTGATAATTCTGCAGCAGTTATTTGCAGTATTTTGGTTGGTATTTCATCTGGTCCTGCTGCTTTGTTGGTGTTAAGGTTTTTTAACAGTTTGAATACCCCATTTTCAGTTACTGTGATGTCATTCATTGTATTGATGTTACTAGGACCTTTATCGGGAATAGTGCTGCCATTCGTTTGTGAAAACCGAGCAAAACTGTTCATTTAAGATATTGGCTTTACTCTGGCTGTCGCTTTTAAGGAAGCCTTCCTTGTTTTTGAGTGGTGCAAATAAAGTCCTGTCCTTTGCTCTTCAAGAATGACCAAAATCTTTTCGGTTTCTCAGTGTAACTGAGACTAATGATGTCATTCATATACTCTTTGTGTGCTTTTCTTATTTCCATTTGTGTTTGTTGTTGGAGGTATTTATATCTATCTCTGTCTCTCTTTTTCTTTGTTTTCCTTGATTTCTTGTAAGCTTTGTTTTTCCTTCTTATTAGACGCTTGATGTTGGTATTGATCCAAGGATGGGTGAATTTTGTAGTTGATTTCTTTGTTGGTACTTTCTGATCAATAATTTTCATGATGTTTTCTTTGAAATATTTCCACATGTTTTCAATATTACTGAAGGTCTTCTGGTTAAAATTTTCAGCAAATAACCTCACCTCATTTTGTATTTCATCTATGTTGGTTCTTTTCCATAGTTGTATTTTACGTTTAACCGGTTTAGGTTTTTGTGCTTTAATTGAGGTATCAAGAAGGACAATGTCATGGTCGCTGTTAACAATAGCTGGAATTGGTTTACATCTCTGCTTAAAACTTGGATGGCTAGTCAAGTTTAAATCTAGAGTTTTTTCTTTTCTTGTAGGGATTGGATGGATGGATATTGCGTACCATTTATGGCTAACTGTTCCCAATTGATGTCTGGTATGTTAAAGTCTCCACCAATAATAAGGATGTTCTTTTTAGTGCTATTTTTAAGGCGGTTGAATTCATCTTGTGTATATTCTAGGTACTCATTGTCTGTTCTATTTGGCGGTCTATAGTATGATGCCAATGTGATTTTCTTTGAGTTAGTTGTTATTACTCCACTGATCATTTCAATATTTTTACTTTTATGTACATTATGTAATTGTAGATGTTTTTTGGCTGCTATGAGAACACCCCCATGTCGATCGGTGGGTCTATCTCTGCGTTGGATATTATAATCAAGGTCATTCGATATTATTTCGCTTGATGATATGGTGTCGTCGAGCCAAGTTTCTGTTCCCAGTATGATATCGGGATCTGTATCTATTATTATAAGCTCTAGTAGTTTTCCTTTCTTCCTCAGACTTTGAAAATTAATATTCAAGATTCGTAAGTCCTTTGTGTTGTTTGCTCTGTTAAAAGTTTTTGATTTGGGTTTGATAGGTGAAGATGTAGTGATCCCATTAGACTCGGGTAGTATATCAAAAGTTGAGTCGTGTTCTGTGTTAACGCTTGATCTAGTTTCGTTCGTAATGCTGGATGTTGATGGAAAAGATATATCTGACTCACTGTGAATTAATGATGGATGTTCAGATTGATTTATTATTTGTTCATTTGTGTTGTTTTCATCTAGTTCAGGTGTTGAGTAAATAATCGATGAATTATTAGGTGCGGCACAGTTTGGACATTTCCATGTATCGCTGCTGTTACCAAGTCGACTAAATTCTGTTGTCGACATTCCAATACATATTTTGTGCAACCATTGATCACATTCATCACATGCTATTGACTGGAGTTTACAAGCTTTTTTACATATACCACAAGGGAATTTTGGATGCCTTGGTCCAGGGTTTTGTTCAATACCACTCATAAGTAGTAGTATAAATCTGTGACCTGATGTTTCTAAACCATTGATGGACTTTGAAAGACGTCGGTGTTTTACATGACGTAGCCAATAGAATACATTCAATCCATTTGACAAGTTTCTGTGAGTCACAAATGACAAATTTTGACAATCTTTATATGGGACATTGTTGCAATTTAAATTTATGCAAAGTTGTTCTTGTTGACTGTTTATGATAATGTTTTGCCAGATTATGTATAGTAATAATATCTGCAAAGATTTCACTTTGTTTATGTTTGGATTCATATTTGCCGCCATTACGGTTGGAAGGCTACATTGTTGACCATGGATACCAGAGTTTTAAACAGTTTTTACGGTAAATATAACGAATCGGTAGGTAAAGTGGGTAAAGTGTATGTTTTGTGTTTGCATCAAACCATAAATTTCAGTTCCTGGTCCTGTAGAATTGTAGTTAATCAAAGAAATTTTCGGAGCAAAGAAGGAAATCGACTGTATTGTCACGCATGCGCAATCTGCTTTTTATGGTTTTACATTTTCATTTTATTCTTTCAGCGTTTTCATTGAATTCTTGGTTATCAGATAAAAGTACTGACATGGAAAATATAGATGATGCCACTGCTAGTGACTTGATCACAGAACTGGGACTTTCTGATTACATGGGATGGTCAAATAAATGCAGTATCTACAATCCTCCATTTAATGGTTCTATTGATGGCTGGAGTAATGGTAAAGTATATATATTATTTTCAATAAGATAAGAATCTGTTTTTAGGATGTGAAAATATTTGATGTATTAATTAAATTGAAATATTGATTGGAATGAGATTTTACTTCCCTGTTGGGAGACTTGTCTCCCTTTTCAGAGATTTTTTCCCCCATAAATCACTGATATCTGTGAAGATTATACCTATGCTAAAAATACTTAGTAAGGAAAATTTTATTTGAACATAAAAGCTCTGTAATTGCTATTAATGACTATCATAGCTCTTTGTTTAAAAAATTGTTGTATTGAGTATTTGGACAAATATATATATGTTACTTTCTAATTTTTGCCTAAATCATGAAAGTTTATCTCTTAGTTTTGTATTGTAGATTGTTCAAATATCACAACACCTTTGGTCCAATTAAACCAGAGTGTTTCATGTCACTTTACTGAGTCCTGTGATACAGTTACATGCTGTGCAGAAATTCCTGTTCTTAAAAGATATGTCTATGCTTCTGTCAATCTCAGAACATGTGATTATATACTTGATGTATATCTAGAGGAGCAACATTTTGAATTCAATCTGATGGATTATGAATGGGGTATGTTTAAGAACTTAATTTTTACTTTATAACAAAATGGAAAAGAAAAATATTTTAGATAAAAAAACTACTACATTATATCATATCAGATTTTGATAGTTAACTTAAAGAGCAGATAAGATATTCCTAAACAGTAGTAAAAACAAACACAGGTTTGTTCCAGAACCTTTTTTTAATGATGAAATATAAATATACTTAAGATTAATTATTATTTGTTTGGAACCAAATTTTTGCTCATCTCATGAGTATAGGTAAACCATGAATTTAAAAGTCCCTACACAGTATGCATATTGTTGTATGCAGACATTGGCAAATCTATTAAATTGAATATTTATTAAGTCTCCCAAACAAAGTTGGAGACTTATTGTTTTTGGTCATCAATCTTTCGTTTGTGCATTGGGGTCTATTAAGGGGTATTTTAGGGGGTAGAAAGGAGGGAGTGGTTTACTATAGAACCCTATGGGATTTTATTTTCTAAAATTTTCAAATGAATATAACTTGAAAACTGTAAGTGATAGACACATGCAGTCTTCAGAAATGATTATAGGACAATAAAACAAATCACATGAAATATAGGGGGGTCTCTGGGGGTCATCCCCACCCCCTTCAATTTGAGAATATGCTTTTATCTTGTAAACTGTCCAGATCCCCACCCCTAAACCATATATATTCTTGAATGGGACGATAAAACAAATCAAATGAAATTAAAGGGAAGTCCCGGGGGTCATCCCCACCCCGTTCAATTTGAGAATGTGCTATTATCTTGTAAACGGTCCAGATCCCCACCCCTAAACCATATATATTCTTGTAGGGGACAATAAAACAAATGAAATGAAATAAAAGTGATGTCCCTAGGGACTCACCCCACCCCCTCTTGTTTGAAAACTTGTAAAGGGTCAACATCCCCACCCCTAAACCATATCTATTCTTGTATGGGACAATAAAACTAATCAAATGAAATTAAATGGAAGTTCCTGGGGGTCACCCCCCACCCCGTTTAATTTGAGAATGTACTATTATCTTGTAAACGGTCCAGATCCCCACCCCGAAACCATATATATTCTTGTATGGGACGATAAAACTAATCAAATGAAATTAAAAGGAAAGTCCCCGGGGGGTCATCCCCACCACGTTCAATTTGAGAATCCCGTTCAATTTGAGAATGTGCTATTATCTTGTAAATGGTCCAGATCCCCACCCCTAAACCATATATATTCTTGTAGGGGACAATAAAACAAATGAAATGAAATAAAAGGGAAGTCCCGAGGGAGTCACCCCACCCCCTCTTGTTTGAAAACTTGTAAACTGGCAACATCCCCACCCGTAAGCCATATATATTCTTGTATTGGACAATAAAAGAAATCAAATGAACATGGGACCATATAAATGGCGAGTTATGGGAGCTTTGTTTGGGAGACTT
Organism: Mytilus galloprovincialis; assembly: GCA_037788925.1. Classification (NCBI taxonomy): domain Eukaryota; kingdom Metazoa; phylum Mollusca; class Bivalvia; order Mytilida; family Mytilidae; genus Mytilus; species Mytilus galloprovincialis. The sequence continues at coordinate 41,500,942 of CM075342.1, read as the reverse complement.
CGTAACAGCATCCTGTTGCAATTACTTCTTGTTTAAATACAGTTTTACTTCAATCAACTAAAATTGTATCCACGAAATCAAATGAATCCATAGTAAAGGGTTTAAATGAATGACATGGCAACCCAACAACTCAAAAGATCATGCCATCCTATCAGCAGATGTATTTGAATGTGAGTCTTACATTTGCTATTCTGATGGTGAAATCATGATATTTTTTCCAAGCTTTAAAAAGTGAATATGGTATGCACTCCACATTAGGTACATATATGTTTGACAGTATGCTTAATAAAAGATTACTGTTTTATTTAAATAATGGTACTCTTTGCTGTATATGAATGTGATATTTACAGAGCGTTAAATATATTTTAGGTAAAATAGAGAATGTACAGATTCATGGTGTTTTTCAGCTTGTGTAAGTATGGATCTTAATTAACACACATATGAACATAGTTATAAGGATCATTTATATAACAAGTCAATTTGCAGTGTTTTTATTTTAAAGAAAATTTAAACCAGATCTGATTAGAATAGTTCATCATGTTTTTATGCTTTTCTGGTCTGTGCGTATGTTCGTTCGTTGTCCGTCTGTCGTCCAGTTCCAGATTGAAGATTTTTGGTCAAGGTAGATTTTAATGAAGTTGAATTCCAATCAACTTGAAACTTAGTACACATGTTCCTTATGATATGATCTTTCTAATTTTAATGCCAAATTAGAGTTTTGACCCCAATTTCACGGTCCACTGAATATAAAAATGATAGTACTAGTGAGGCATCCTTGTACTATGGACACATTCTTGTTATACAAAGTGTTGTAAGCTGTTAATGCAAAAAAAATTTACATGGTAGAATTTTCTTTTGCTAGGTTAATAAGTAGAAGTTATACCCTTAATTTAAAAAGGTGGGGGTATTCTGTTTTACCTCTGTCTGTCTGTCCATCCAATGAATATTTTTCATCTCATCTTTCTCAAAAACTACATCATAAGGATTTTTGAAATTATGTTTCAGAGTTTATATAAGTCGGCTATACCATTTGATGCATGTTCAGATTCTTCACTCAACAATTTCCTGGGTGTGAGGGGTATCGTCAGTGAGCAGTAGCTCACAGTTTCACTTGTTTTGATAAAAATAAAACAGTTTGGTGTATCCTCATTACTTAATTTTTTAGCTTCATTTTGTTAAACTATAGCTAACTAATGAAACCAATAACCAGATAATTTTGTGTACAAGTTTATGACATACTTTAATTTCATTAAATCTTCTTAATCTGTGATTTCACTCTTAATAATTTGTTTAATAAAGTAAAGATTTAATGCCTTGAAATACATGTACAGTTGCAGTTTAATCTAAAAGCTGCAAAGGATGCTGTATTTAAATTGATTTATTGTGGCATTGCAAGTTTAAATTATGCCCGAACTTATCTAAGGAAATTTGATTTATTAAATTATAGTTTATACACAATACAATGCATCTGTTCATCAAAGATTAGCAGGCAGTATCTTAGTCTATTCTTAGGCAATTGCATAACATTTATTTTTAGATTATTAGGAATAGTGCCCTAGAGGGGGGTTAGAGTATTGTTGATGAAATTGAGAGAACGCATCGATGTATCGGATGCAAGAACAATTAGCTATATATTTACTGTTATCAAATCATATAGTTCGAAATTTATCTAGTATCGAAACATTAACATTTAATTGACATGGAAATAGTTCTTGGATATCTTATTGAGTATTGATAGACTATAGTTTCGTTTTTTCCATTGTGAACAACATGGGTCCTAAACGCCAAGGTAGAAAGAGACAGGCACCCTATGATCCAGAATTGTTGGAAAACTGGACTGTAAATAGACTCCGTTCCGAGTTAATCCCCTGGAATTAAAAAGGCAAAAATACACCTATCATTTCTATATGAGTAGCCCCTTAAACATGAAGTAACAAATATGTACATTTGAAAATAACAAACTAGAAATATAATAGATCTTTCACAATGTAATAAAGCAATTTCAAATCATTCTTTTTATAACATCAATTATAGATATATTTTCGACTTCGCTTGAGTGAATGCATGGAAAACACTCATCAGCTTATATGAGAACAAAAACCAACTACTCCGCTATATGAATATTCTTAAATGTTTAGTCAGAATTTAATTATATGGACCTGACTGTAACTAAATAACTCTTTCAGTACTTATAGCATATTTATCCAATCATGACCTGTAGACTAAATACCCAGTTAATGCACAGGTGTTGTAGGGGAAGGCGGGTGGGATAGCTAATTGTTCTTGCATCCGATACATCGATGCGTTCTCTCAATTTCATCAACAATACTCTAACCCCCCTCTAGGGCACTATTCCTAATAATCTAAAAATAAATGTTATGCAATTGCCTAAGAATAGACTAAGATACTGCCTGCTAATCTTTGATGAACAGATGCATTGTATTGTGTATAAACTATAATTTAATAAATCAAATTTCCTTTTATACACAACACAATTTAAGAATAATGTTTATTATTAAAATATCAAAACATACTAAATCTACACATAATATTAAAATAAACTGTAACATAACAGTACATATCTTTCTACATGGCAAGACTATATACACTATAATACATTATTGGCTTTCTTGGGGCTACTCATTCACTTAAAAAATTTGGCTTAATTTTAAAAATCTTATCAAAATATGAGAAAAAATGAATATTTCAAACTAATCAAAATATGAGAAAAATAAATTTTTAAAAAATTGTTCCTGAGGCGATCCCCAGGAATGAGCCTATTGTTCCTCGGCAGGAATGAACCTATTTCCTGGGGCGACCCCCAGGAATGACCTATGTTCCTCGACAGGAATGACCTATTGTTCCTCGACAGGAATGACCTATTGTTCCTCGACAGGAATGACCTATTGTTCCTCGACAGGAATGAGCCTATTTCCTGGGGCGACCCCCAGGAATGAGCCTATTGTTCCTCGACAGGAATGAACCTATTTCCTGGGGCGACCCCCAGGAATGAGCCTATTGTTCCTGGGGCGATCCCCAGGAATGAACCTATTTGTTCCTCGACAGGAATGAACCTAATTCCTGGGGCGACCCCCAGGAATGAACCTAATTGCTTCTGGGCGATCCCAGCGTAGTAAAAATACTACTTTAAACTACCTATTTGTTCCTCGACAGGAACCTATCTGATGTATTATTGAATTGGGGGAGTATGATTCCCCTGGAATTAAAAAGGCCAAATGAAATGAGTTCATTAATGAAAGAATGAAAGCCCCCAAGAAATAATAATGCTAAAAAACACATATGTAAAAATAAACAACATTACCAAAACATTAATTTTCAAAAATGACACATTATCTGTTGTGCTTTAGAAATAACTCTCTTATCAGTTCTTATATATCTGATATAACAGTCCGATGACCATCTACCAAGTGTTTGTATGATATGATCTTCAATTCCCGCTGCTGCCGCTGAAGTAGCAGCACCAATTCTGAACGAGTGACCACAGAAATCACTTTCCTTATAACCTAGGCGTATTAAAAGCTGTCTTAGATAGTTAATAAATGTTGCCCTGGATAATGGCCTACTTGAATCAAGTTCACTTTCAACAAATAAAGGAAAGTTTGCTAAAGCTCCCAACTGTAAGCGATACTTCAAATACTTGTTCATAATATGCACTGGTCTAAATATATCATTTTCATTTATAGTTATCTCTACTCCTAATCGAAAAGGGTCAGTCTTAGATGTTTTTAGTTTAAGCACAAATCGATCATGTAGTAGGCTGATCTCAACATCATCAATTATAACGCAGTTCAGATAGTCGTCCTTAGTTTTGCAAGTGAACTCTCCACATCGAAGGAAACCAAAGAATGCTGTCACAAAAGCACATTGCAGCATTAGATCCAAGAACGGTGAGAAAACGCCTGTTGATAACAAGTTGCATAAACGTTTTAACACCTCTGAAGTAATAGGCAATCTGTTCCTAGAAACATTGTTTTGTGATTTCTTAATACCTCGCATGATATACGGAAGTCTTTCTGTTCCTGCTGTAGGGTCATTAAGACCTGCGCGCAAGTAATGGTATCGTACTCCGGCTATATACATTTTAATAGTATCATGTTGCAAATTTTTACTATTCTTACAATGAGTTGCGAAGTAAATTAAATGGTCCTCAGAAATTGAAGGTAAACACATAATGGAGCCCTGTATCCCGCTCATGTTCATGAATGTTATAAAACTCTGTAAGGCTGATCTGTATGTTTGTTTAGTTCTCCGACATAAAGACAAGTCCCATAAATTACGTGCTTGTTGTTCTAAAACATCATTATTTGGGAAGGCAATAGGCAAGGCACTGACATCTCTTCTGCATCCGGTGCTAGTATTCTGAATTTCTGCATCTGATAACGAGAAAGAGAGTCCGCAATATTATTGTTAATACCAGGAATATGTTGAGCATGAATAATAAAATGGTGTGTAGCTGCATGAAAAGTCAACTTTCTCATAAGTTTCATGATACTCTTAACTTTAGACCTGCCTTTCGAAATAATGTCAACTGTACTCATATTGTCGCAATGGAATAATATACGCTTCCTGTTCCAGTTATGACCCCACAAAACACAAGCCATGACTATGGGGTACAGTTCAAAAAATGCCATAGATGTTTGCTCATCCATAACTTCTAAAGGAAAATCTCCCTGGAACCACTGATTTTTGTAAAAACCTGCAAATGATTTTTGTGTAGCATCAGTATATAGTTCCATATCAGCGGCTTCCGTTATATTGTCGTTAATGAAAAAAGATACACCATTCCATTCTTTCAAAAATAACAACCACATATCCAAATCTAATCTACAATCCAAATTTAATTGTATTCTATGGTGAAGTTTCTTTGCTTTGGTTGATAAAGCAATAAGATGTGACACAAAGGATCTTCCATGCAAAATAACTCTTGAAGCAAAATTCATGTGCCCTAAAAGACTGAGGATTTCTTTCTTTGTACAATGTTTTCGGTTGCGAAAAGTCTCAATAAACTCACAAATTCTGTTAACTTTTTCTAAAGGTAGACGGGCTTCCATCAATTCTGAATCTAAAAATATACCTAGGTATTCAATAACTTTACAAGGCCCAACTGTCTTTTTAGCTGATAGAGGAATTCCTAATGAATCAAATATAGCCAACAAAGTGTCTTTGGTTTGGACAGCGTCAGCGCTTTGTGGCTCTATTACTAAAAAATCATCTAATAAATGAAGGATGTTTTTTATACAGTAATTGTTAGTAGCTATCCAGCACACTGCTTGCGAAATGTTGTCAAATATTTTTGGACTTGAACGTGATCCAAAAACTAATTGTTTGAAAAAATAATATTTGTTGTTCCATTTAATACCCTGATAAGGCCATAAATGAGGAGACACTGGAATAATTTTAAACGCATCAGTAATATCGGTTTTAATTAGCCATGCCCCTTGTCCTAATTTTTTAATGATGTCAACTGCATCGTCAATTTTAACATAGCTTAAAGAAAATTCCTCCTTATCTATTAACTCGTTTAAACTAGGATTAAGTTCGTCATCATGTGGCGCAGATAAATCTACTATGAGTCGTTTCTTTCTCGAGTACTTGCCTTCGGCTACTCCTATTGGATTAATACGAAAATGTTCGTACGGTATATTGTGAAATGGTCCGCATAAGTAACCTTTCTGAATTTCAGTATCAATTAAACTGTTGACACTCTCTGGCTGTGACATTGCTGATAGTAAGTTTTTGCATTCTATAGAAAAGTCAGGTAAACATCTTAATCCTGTATGAAAACCATGTTTTAAACCATGAATCAAGTAATCAGTAAATTTGATATCAGGGTGTTTGATCAATTCATATTGTAATCTGTGAACGTTGATAGGTGTGAATAATGATAGATCATAATTTTGTGTATCGTTTACCTCTTCCTGAACATATGCGCCCCACTTTTTTGGGGCCCTTCCTCGTTTTTTGACACATTGCATTCATTTAGTGAGTGGTCTTTCTTACATAGTAGACATATGTGAAGATTGTAACACTTTGCATAATTGCAACCTTTCTCTCCATTGTAATTGTTGCATACTTGTCTACCATTATGTTTTACTATTGATCTACCATAAAAGTCAGAATTGGTGCCCTTTGTAGTCGGATAGTTGAGCGTACCCCTAGTACCTTCCTTATGAACTAAAGAGGGACAAAATCCTGTTAGATGCAGTGTGCTGTGACAATGTTCACAAGTGTTAGGCTTAAGATTAGCAAAAATGTTACAAAATAAAGCATTGTTACGCACAGACCAATCAACCATGATATTGTTATAATTTAAATGTGCTGCAGATTGTAGAGAAAACTGCTTGTGATATTCATAGAATCCCCTGCCACCATATCTGGTTGCCATATCCACTATAAGCCAAATTTTTTAAGTGAATGAGTAGCCCCAAGAAAGCCAATAATGTATTATAGTGTATATAGTCTTGCCATGTAGAAAGATATGTACTGTTATGTTACAGTTTATTTTAATATTATGTGTAGATTTAGTATGTTTTGATATTTTAATAATAAACATTATTCTTAAATTGTGTTGTGTATAAATGGTAGATTAGTATATCATGATGACTAGTCCAGTTTGTGTTTCTTTCTCTGTTTAAAATCTCATTTTTCAAATTAATTTTAATTATTTAGATTTGCTATCCATCATATTCCATCTGAACTTATCAATATTGATCTTTTCTGTCCCTTTGGAAGACTAAAACAACCATAAGAAAGAGTTTATTTTATAAATTGTGGATATGACAAAATCAGGTAATTTTAGATATTCCTGGTCACACAGACACAAGACATTCCCCTGTACCTCTGGATCTCTGTCCTTCAAGCAGTTATCTAGAGTTTGTTATATTTTGCCTGCAAACATTTATCTGAATTTTGTAAATTGATATATGATAATGACTTACAGGTCAAGTTTTGTGCTTGATTCAAGTTGACTGACATATGGTAGATTAGTATATCACAGGGTTTCCGCTGGCGGTCGCCATTTTCGCAATTTGCGAAAAAATAATAATTGTGGCGATAAAAATTCGTCATTTGCGAAAGAATTTGGCGAAAGAAATATATACAACGATTTATTTTCCTCCATCTTGTTTATTTACTTTTGTCGAGTTTCTCGGACTTTACCCGATCAGACAATACTCGGAATTCACCTTGATCTCATTAAGATTTGGACAGAAAATCAATAATCAGCTGATTGCATTTTATAGCTATCGACAACAAAGGACTAATTAATAAAGGTGTTGATTGAATTGTTTGACAAAATGATATGGTTAAATGGCTTCCGCTAAATGTCACATACAGAATTTAGTTACCACTTTGCGCACGTTTTTGAAGCAAACTTTTGACGTCTCCTCTCCTTTTAAAGATAGTTTAGAAAAGAAAGCTGTTTTTGTGACGAAAAATGTTCAAAAGCAAGAAAAATCTCCGATTTAAAACTTTAATCATCCTTTGACTTTAATATAGGTAATTGATTAGGGAGACTACTTTAAAGTCGTTTGAGTGACACACGTGTTTCAAAAATAGTTTGACGTCTCAACTTTTTCATTTACGATGGTCAAGAAAAGAAAACTGTCGTTATGAAGAAATCTATCCAAAAGGTTGGGATAGCGTAACCCTTCAATGTAATGACTACACATGAAAGAAGGGATCAATTTCATGTGATAAAAGCTTTTGTTTTGTTGTAAAAACCACTTCTTAGTACAAAAGGGCACATCAGTATTTTTCTTTTAAAGAAACTTCCCTATACTGGTATTATATATATAATCAAAACATATCCACTAATTTTGTTATATTCCACGACTTATATCCTCTTTATTATTAAAAGTATAGTGGCCCCTAGTCCAAATAATTATGACGTCTGGCAAGGCTATTTTTTTTCTGGGACGCCTTCCTTGCCAGACGTCATAATTACTTATACTAAGTGGCCCCCTCATTTAGAAAAGTTGTTTAAAATACAATGAATATTTTCCCCTTTTAAGTTAAAAAAAAATCTGTTGTTTTAAAGTAAATGTTTAGTGTTTATTCATTAAAATGTAGACTCTAAAATAAGTTTGAGAGAATAATCATAGACACAATGGGACAAAATCATCTTACTTAAGGGGGGGGGGGGGAGAAAAAAAGGTAAATTTTAAACGAAAAATATAGTTATGTTACTTTTGCGAAAAAAATAACAAGGTGGCGAAAAATGTTTTGTTTTGGCGAAAGGGGTGGCGAAAAAAATAATTGACCCAGGGGAAACCCTGATATCATGATGACTAGTCCAGTTTGTGTTTCTTTCTCTGTTTAAAATCTCATTCTTCAAATTAATTTTAATTATTTAGATTTGCTATCCATCATATTCCATCTGAAAAGTTATTCTCATTGGATGTGAAAATCAAGGCGTGTTTTGAAGAGAATGGTACTGTTTGCTTGTATGACTACACAGTAATGGAGGATTCAAATCTTCTGTATTCTCAGTGTGATCTCGATGTAGAAAGAGCACCATTTAAAGGTATTATATTTAAACTTTATCAAATGGTACTAATTATCACCTGGAAACCAGAAAACCAAAATATATAACAAACATACATCCAAACATCCATTCCACAGATCAATGCAAGAGATATAAAGATTGATTTTATTGTTGCCCAACAGTTTTCAGCTGCAATGGCTCTTAGGGAATGCAAATGTTCTCTTGGAGGGTCGTCTGCTTTGAAAATGATTGTCCTTATTATACTTTGTAAATCTTTATATCCTGGCAGTCATAATTCACCCAGACTTGTACTAAAATTAATTCTTCTACATGAGGTGAAGATGTGCACCTGATTTTTTTTATCTCCATGGTGTTAAGGTTTTATATATGTTATCAGTGATTATATTCTAATAACTTAGCTATTTCTTTATTTCAGGAATCTCCTTTGATTTATGGCAACAGACTGAATGTTCATCACCTGCTGCAAGTAGTAAGTATTAATTTTATTTTTAAAATAATTTACAATTTGTTTAATTTACTGACTGGGAAGTTGGTGTTGTTTTGGACTATGAAAAGTTTATGGCAAGATTGGCTTGTTTTTCATTATAAGTTTAACAGTTAATGTATGAAAGGGAATAATACTTATCTACCTCACAATGTCCAGAATCTTGTGTTTTAATCCTTCATGAATTTTCACGAATTATGGTTTAATGGATATTCTCTGATGTTGTAGGTTGTAGCTTTAGTTTAGCATCTACCAGTTGTTCTGCTACTCCTGACTGTCAGGGTATAACATGCTGTCTGCCACTTACTTTTATAAATGGAGAAAGAAATATCAATGTGACATTCCACTTCATTTCCTGCACCTTATTAGAATATAGTGTTGAAAGAAAACTGTGGCAGAAAACTCCGGAAAAAGGTAAATGAAACATTGATCAGAATAGAAAAAAAATATGTTATGTTGTGGACTCATGTATATTAAGAAAGTGTGAAAAAATAGTTTTGAGGTGTATGCAACTACAGATTTTAAACAAATTTTCTGAATTTACAGATGTTAAAGTTAAAATTTAGAAAAAAATCCTTTAAGTTTATATATTTGGTATTGTCAAAACATGACTCTAAAAGCTTGAAGACTGCAGTATTTTGCATTTAATTATTAAAAATAATTATGAGGGGGAGGGGGGCATGCCCCAGACACCCCTAGAAAGTTTGCACTGACGATGATATTACTGAAAAATTGGTGTATTCTGCCATAAGACTGAAGAAATGGGGAAAAACCTCTGTAGTTTATATCTCACAATATGGTTTCAATTTTCAAGGCGGTGATTGTGTGGGTAGATAATTTTGAAATGAAAGAGTAATCTGGCACCATGAGGAGAAATTAATTTTGAGAATTTTTTAAATTTTAAAACTTAAACATTGCTGAACAGCATTTCAATAACAATATGGTATGAAAACAAGCTTAAGATGAGGTTACTACCAATATGTTTAAGACATGACAGAAAACAAATATTTATTCTTTTATTGTAATTAGGTAAAGTGGTGACAGAGAACATAGGTGATGCTTTCCAGTATAACTATACCTTAGCTACAGCACTCACTCCAAATACATATGTAGTTACTATTGACATACAAGTTTGCTATCTTGCCGGAGAATTTTGTAAAACAACATCATTATTGAAAGCAGCAAATGTGAAATGTTCATCAACAACAAGAAGGAAAAAGAGAAAACGAAGATCTATCACAGAGTATGTGCTAAAATTGAAATACAGTTTAATGTTACCAATTTGTAGACTTTGCTACTGCAAACTTTGATTAACTTTGATTGGATAACTCATACCTGTCAACCTATAACAATGGAAATGCAGGTCATGACCTGCATTAAAGAATGAAACTTCAGGTCATAACGCGTACAATCTTTTTTGAATTGAATTTCAGTATTTAGGGGACATTTTTCTTATAATTTAAATCAAAGTTTCCAAAATATGTTCACATGTAAATTAAGAAATTATTGCAATGTTTTTATTATGCAAAAAAATGCGACAGGATTATAATTTCAATAATTTAAACTCTCATTTAAGAATTTTGTATGAAATAAACAGGTTTTATCTCAATATTTTTTAGTCTCAAATAACAAAATTACAATAATAATAGCAAGCAATAATTCCTGAATTTACGGTTTTTGAATCGAATTAGATTGTATGTTTTGTTCATCAGTAAATTATATGATTTGATTTATATAGAGGTCTGATTTCATTCTCCTCTATCTTACAGCCTATTGCATTGAGTGTGTAGGTAAAGGTAATATCTTTTGTTAGCTTGCTTGCTGAACCATGAAGTCGTTATTATGTACGGTATACTATCCTCCTTTCGAAGTAGTCTAGTCCTACAGACAGAGATAGATTGGTTATCTGTCGGACTAGTCTACTCTTAGCTTAGGGTAGTATACTTAATTTAATAATGACTTCACAGTTTAGCTAGCAAGCAAAGTTAACCAAAGATATTACCTTTACCTACACACTCACTGCAATCGGCTGCAAATAAATTATTTTATACTTCTGTATTTGTTTTTAGACCATCTGTAACCAATTTTAAAGATAGCATCAGAATGTTGATAGAACAACAGGTTTCCTCAGAAGGAATAGAGAAATATCTTGAAGAAGTAAAGAGTTTTGAGGTATGACTATGATAAATTACACTGTTTGAAAACCCTGCCTGTCTGATATAAAAATGAAGATGTGGTATACTTGCTTATGAATGAAACAACTCTCCCCCTGACACCAAATGACATAGAAGTTAATAATTGTAGCATACCTGCCAACTTTCACGATTTAGGCGTGTACTACACGATTTTGACCCTCTGTCCCGATTACACGATCGTGATCGTGAAAATAGCCAAAAAACACGATTTTAGTAAAATTTACACGAAAAATATTTTTGTTCCCGATTTTGAACTTTTGAAAGTTTTCCCAAGGGAGACAAATCGTGTCTGACAAATTTCATCCAATCAAAATTTAGTGATCACGCATTCACCAGTTGATTAATGTCGGCATAGTAAACAATCAAAGAATCGAAATTTTGAGTTGTTTTTTTTTTAGCTTGGGTGTTAAATTTATAAAGATTGGAATCATGATGGGTGAGTTATCACTTGCAAAATAGTTCTGTCACCGCCTAAGAGAAAAAAGCGTGTTGCTTCGTGCAAATACTTAGAGAAATGGGAGAATGATGTCAAGTACAGGGGCTGGTTGTCTAAATCAACGTTAGGATTGTCACATGCCTTTTGTAAAGTTTGCAATAGAGACTTTAAAATTGACCACGGTGGCCTTAATGATGTCTCCAAACATTCTAGTACTTCTTGTGATATTGATCTATATAATATATGAGGGTTTGGATGGGGTTAAATTTATTAGAGAATATAATGCCCTTAAAAAATGAAGATAAGGGAATAACGGGCAAAAAAAATGAAAATTTGAGAAATGCGTGGTCAAAGTTTTTGAAGATTAGAGAAAAAAGAGGTTAATTTTTTGAAGATTAGAGAAAAAAGGGGTGAAAATTAAATGTTTACAGAACAACAGAACCCCCCCCCCCCATTCCAGACCCTCATATATTGTTTTTTTGTTTTTTTTGTTATTAAATTATTAAAATTATTACTTTTTTTTTATTTCTTGACAATGTATCAGACAAACATAAGTCATCTTACTGGTGTTTATCTCAACAAAAAAGAATACAACAATCAAACAATTTAAAAAAAGATAGGTTATAATAGCATCTTCAACTATGACCCCCCAAAAAAGCAGTATGTCAGACACTTAGGAGCAAAATCATCACACGAAAAAATGCCGCGAAAAATTCTACCCTCAAAAATGGTGCTGCGCACAAAAACCCCCATGGCCATTTTCAAAAGTTGGCAGGTATGTTGTAGGTCACTGCAAAACCCATTGTGCATAGTCAGCTATAAAAGACCCTGAAATGACAATTGTAGAACAATTCAAACGAGGAAACTAGTGGCCTGATTTATTTTAAAAAACACTAGCAAATAACAAATCTGATAAAAAAATCAACAACCACTGAATAACAGGCTCCTTACCTGAGACAAGCACATACAGAATGTGGCATGAATAAACATGCATGTGAGCTGACGCCAAACTTACCTGATAAATTTTAGTTGTAATTACTATTCAGAATAGAAAAATAATTATACACAGTGATTGTTATCAGAATATAAGCTCTTTCATTCATTTCTTTCAGCTGGGTCAAATACAACAGAATCTCATTGGAGCAGTTCTACCAGGGACAGACACAAAAACAAGTGTAAAGTCTGCAATGAAGGCTCTTGGATGGAACAATCCTGCTACAATAGCTATTGCTACTGACATAGATACAACTGTAACTGTAACTGGAGGTAAATTTCAAAACAAATCAGCTATAAATATAGATTTATTATATATCCATCCTTTTTTGAAGGTAACCTTGTTTATTGGAATGCCAAATCTTTATGTCCACTTAGACAAAACAGTTGTATACCACCATGCCTCTCACAGTGCCTTATGGGAATACTGTAGATTCAGAAATTATCGAAATGTTTTTTAATAGAGCATTTGCATTAATCAAGTATTTGCTTGCGTATCCGTATCGACTTATCGTATATCACGTATATGAGGAAAGGATAAATTAAGTCATTAAGTCGGTCCCCATGAAAATATTTAATAATGCATTTAATTTTAATTGAGATCGGGGTTATATGATTATGGTAAACAAATCTGTCCGATACGTATACGTTGATTCGTGCACGTATCCAGATACATGAATAATGCAAATGCTCTATTAATGCCAATAATGCAGCTAGGTGAATATTGCAATTATAAGAACTCACATTTTGATAACAGAAACATAGATCTTTATGCAAATTTTTTGCAATCACAATAATTAAACTCTCAATGTTGTCCATTTGTGAAAAATCTCAATAATAAATGCACCTAATAATTTCTGAATTTAAAGTATTCTAAAGTTGCTGTTGAATTCACTGTATCAAGAGAATTGAACCCTTTGCAATCGATAGGGGGGAAATTTGAATTGTACATAGATTGCAAACTTTAAGTGAAATGGTATGAATATTGTTGCTGCTATGGCTATGTTTTTACAATTAGATTTTTTATGCCCCACCTACAATTGTAAAGGGGCATTATGTTTTCTGGTCTGTGTATCCGTTTGTGTGTTCATCCGTTCGTCCCGCTTCAGGTTAAAGTTTTTGGTCAAGATGGTTTTTGATGAAGTTAAAGTCCAATCAACTTAGTACACATGTTCCTTATAATATGATCTTTCTAATTTTAATGCCAAATTAGAGTTTTTACCCCAATTTTACTTAATGAATATATATTTTAAACTTCCTGTAGGTGAAATGATGACAAATATGTTGGGTAGTACCACATCAGATATACAAGGAAGAACTAAACAGGCATATGTAGTTGGTCATGGTTTGACAAATGAAGGAGTCAAATTGCTTGGACAGAAGCTGGCTAACATGACGATTGGAGATATAGAAAATCTGCTAGATGTAAAGAATGTAGATCCAGTGGAAATTATAAAGCTTATGGATCAGCTTAGAGATTTGTTCAGAGCACTAGTAAGTTTTTTAGTTATTAATTTGATGAAATGTTATGCAAGATGGTTAAACTTATAAGTACTCTGGATTCTTCTTTTTTTCCAAAACTGTATCAGTAGTCTGAAGCATTAATTTTTACTATGCCCCATTTATTTGCAATATGGTTTCTGATCTGTTTGTCGGTCTGTTCGTCTGTCTGTCCCGCTTCAAGTCGAAGTTTTTGGTCAAGAGTTTTTGATGAAGTTGAAGTCCAATCAACTTGAAACTTAGTACACATGTTCCTTATGATATGAATTTTAATGCCAAATTAGAGTTTTTATCCCATTTTCAGGGTCCACTAAACATAGAAAATGATAGTGTTGATCCATGTACTATGGACAGATTCTTGTTAAATTATATTTGTATATTCTCATGTTCTTTTCCACTAATTATGTCAGTTAAATTCCAGAGATGGAATTAATGATGATCAGTTGTTAAATCTTCTTTTCTTCATAAACCTGGTTTAATTCACAGCTTCATCTTTGAAATTTATTAATTTGGAGATATATCATAAGACATATTACATTGTACCATCAGATACTTTTATGCTGTTTCTTATTTTTTCACTAGTGATTTTTGGACTGATTTGATACTAAATTTTAGATAATGCATCTGTAAAAAAATTATGTTATAAGTGTGTTGTATTTTGTGAATATATAAAGATTGAAGAATTTATTGCTACAATAGTAGAGGGGCATTATATTTTTTCTGTCTGCGTTTGTTCGTCCATCTGTCCCTCTTCAGATTAATGTTTTTGGGTGAGGTAGTTTTTTATTAAGTTTAAGTTCAATTAATTTGTTTCTTATGTAGTGATCTGTCTAATTTTAATGCCAAATCATAGTTTTGACCTGATTTTCATTGTCTACTGAACATAGAAAATGATAGTCAAGTGGGACATCAGTTTACTATGGACACATTCCTGTTGTTCGTACATGTTAATATTGTTAATTTTTTATTTCAGACATCAGAATTTTTGGGGAAAATACTTGGAGGAGGATCAGATGTTTTCAAATCAGAGGATCTTGTTATGTGGGGAGAAATTCCTCTTCCAAGAGTATCTAAAAAAATAAATTATCCTGAAGATGGCCCACATATAGTTCCTATTGGTGGATTTATTAGTCTTGCCTATAGTAAGTATTTTCATTATAAAATAAAGTAATTAAGATACAGACCTGAACATTTTTGAAAAACAGTTAAAGCTTTATTTAGTTACTCATAAAAAAAAAGTGTAGGACAAGAACTTGTTATAACTTGTATAATAGGTAACAATAACACAAAATGAATTATTCTGCATTAAGAAATTGTTTCAGTTACTGAAAGGAAGCTGAAAGTATTTAACCTGAAAGCAAGAAATTATGTGGGTCTACACTTTGTGAAAGTATATTTCATTCATGAATTTGTCATATAGAAAGGAACCTATAACATAACAGTATCAAAGTTGTACTAAGTACCCAATTTGCATCCATTTTGTGTAAAAAGTAAACTAAATCTTGGAGACTTTGTATTTTAATTCGCTCATTTACGGGACATATTATGGTATACAGTTGTGGTCCTTCCCCATCAACATGTCAGACAGAACTAAAAAGAAGCTTTAACCAATTTGCACGAAACTTGGTGAATGTTTTATGTCTATTGACGAGCAGTCCCTTTCCATTTTCATAAATATGAATTTTACGTTTCCAAGTTACGGGGTTTTATTCATTCATTAAAAAAGGGATGTTTTCCAGTTTTGGGACAATAACTCAAACAATGCTTTGAGCAGTTTTCATGAAACTTTTTTAATTTTATATCACTTCATACTAAAAACCTTTCTTTGAAGCAATTTGTTGAAATATTTTACCAATTGTGGGAGAAGAATTAATGCTTCATATTTTGGACTATCAACACAACATCATTGTTTAGTAATGAAGGCGAGACACTTCAATCAACAAAAATAAGGTAATCCACAGTGTATGATATGATGTTGGTTTGAAGTCAATTTCTTTGAAATAGACACACTTTCAACCTATTGTGCCTTCATAATTATTTTTATTGCATTAGTGCCCATCTGTTGTTTTTTGCAGGAGTTGGTATTGGTCTATATTTTGGTATAAAATTTAGAGCAGGGCTCAATATTTTGGAAATGAAAGGAATTGCAGAAGTTGTGCCATATGCAGGAGTAATGGCTTATGCCGAAGTAGGGCTTGGAATTGGTCCTTTGTTTGGCAAACTGAGAGTGGAGGGACAGATAATGGATATGAAGTTTCCCACCAGAGCAGAAGTGACATTCTCTAAGTTTCCACTGGATGTTGGGTAACAATTCTCTTCATTACAAATATCTGTCTTCAGAAACTGTATTTTTTTCCACTATAGACATATAACAATCACTGATTGTTCTCTAAAGACATGACTGAACATACACTACATATGCAACATACACAACCATTGATTGCACACAACTGCAAAACATACAGTTTATGATTTGAAGAAAAATGATTAAAATATTTGAGAAACAGTTTTTTTATTTCTTTTATTTCTTTTTTTTTAGAATAACTATGAACTTGGAGCTGACACCCTTAAAAATAAGGGTACTGGCATTAGTCACTATAGAGATCAAATTTTGGAAACTTTCAAAAACCATAGTATTGTACAAAACAACTCTCTGGTCATATTCAACTCCAACCATAAGAGCAAAGATAATTGACAAGAGGAAGGATGAAAAAGATCAAACGGCACCAGCCATTGATGAATTTATTGACAAACCTGGCAGTGGGAGGGTAATTTATGTATTTTATCTTTTTTTTTAATATTGGTTTTCTACAAATATTGCCTCTTTATATATAGATATAGATATAGGAAGATAACTCTCCATCCAAATAACAATTTATAAAAGTTAAAACTATTATAGGTCAAGGTACGGCCTTCAACACAGAGCCTTGGCTCACACTGAACAGCAATCTATAAAGGTCCCCAAAAATTACTAGTGTAAAACCATTCAAATGGGAAAACCAACAGTCTATCTATAAAAAAAAAAACTAAAAAAATATATTCATGTATTTAAGATAATATTATAAACCCCCTTGAGGGAGTATTTTTGTCACACTTTTCTTTGGTAGTAGTGATCAGAATGACATTATATTTAGTCAGAGCCTGGGGTGTGATGAGTTGTAAGGAGTAAGCCTTTTAAATTGTGACATCTTCCTGCTTGAAAGAAATCTGATTTTTATACGCCCGTCAAAATTTTGACGGAACGTATATATGGTATACAAATGTCCGGTGTCCGTCCGTCTGTCCGTCGTCTGTCCGGCGTAAACATGTCGCACCGTAACTTGAGAACGACTTATCCAAATTTCATGAAACTTTATGTAGTTGTTTCTTATGATGGTCAAATGATCTGTATACTTTTTGGTGAAAATAAGATTTAAACTTTTTGAGTTACGGCACTTTGTAACTAAAACAGGGGTGTGTTTTTTTTCACATGTCGCACCGTATCTCAAAAACGTTTCTTGATTATTGCTTAAAACTTTACACACTTCTTAGTTATATTAATCTTAATATCTGTATACTTTTTGGTGATGATTCAAAATTTCATTTTTGAGTTTTTGAGTATTTGTAAAAAAGGGGGAGTTTTTTTTTACATGTCGCGCTGTATCTCAAAAACGATTTATGATTATTGCTTAAAACTTTACACACTTCTTTGTTATATTAATCTAAAGATCTATATACTTTTTGGTGATGATTAAAAATTTCATTTTTGAGTTATTGAGTATTATGTAAAAAAGGGGGAGGGTTTTTTTACATGTTGTGCCGTATCTCAAAAACGATTTATGATTATTGCTTAAAACTTTACACACTTCTTTGTTATATTAATCTTAAGATCTGTATACTTTTGGTGATGACTCAAAATTTTATTTTTGAGTTATTGAGTATTTTGTAAAAAAGGGGAGGGTTTTTTTTTACATGTCGCGCCGTATCTCAAAAACAATTTATGATTATTGCTTGAAACTGTACACACTTCTTTGTTATACTAATTTAAAGATCTGTATACTTTTTCGTTTGATTTAAAATTTTATTTTAGTGATATTTGTAAAAAAAAACAGGGGGGGGGGGGGGGGTGTTCACATGTCCCGCCGTGTCTCAAAAACAATAAATGGTTATTGCTTAAAACTTCCACACAAGACGTCGGGCGTATCATGCGCTCATGGCGCAGCTGTTTATTATAATTTGGTCGTATATTGGTATCACGTCGTCAGCGTCGTCCGAAGAGGTATTGTTTCAAGATAATAACTTTTCAATAAGAGAAAAGAAATCAATAAAATTTTAAAGCAATGTTTATAACCAGAAAAGGAAGCTTGGGATTGATTTTGGGGGTTATGGTCCCAAAGTTTTAGGAATAAGGGGTCTTAAGACGCCAAAAACAGCATTTATCTAGTTTTAGGACAAAAAGTTGTGTATTAGTATTTCAATTGTTCTAAAATTGTACCACAATGTTTAATACCATAAGTAGAAGGTTGGGATTTATTTTGAAGGGTTATTGGGTAAACAGTATGAATTAAGGGCCAAAAACAAGCATGTTTCTAGTTTCAAGACAATAACTTGTGTGTAACTGTATGGATCTCTCTGACATTGTACCATAAACTTCCATATAACACAGGGAAGGCTGGGATTCAGTTTGGGGTTAATTTCCCCAAATATGTAGGAAAAAGGGGCCAAAAAGAAGCATTTTTCTAGTTTACAGACAATAACTTGTGTTTAAGTGAATGGATCTCTATACATTTCATAGGCGGATCCAGGGGGGCCCGGGCCCCCCCCCCCCCCCTTTCGTGGGAAAAATTTGGTTGATTGTATAGGTAATCACTGAAGCATGACTGGAGTGGGCCCCCCCTTAGGTCAGTCAGCGGGCCCCCCCTTATGAAAAGTTCTGGATCCGCCACTGCATTTTTTACAAGAAGATTCAATACCACTAAAGGAAAGTTGGGATTGATTTGGGGGTTATGGTCCCAATAGTTTATATAATTAGGAATTAGGGGCCAAAAAGGGGGCCCAAAATAATCATTTTTGTAGTTTTCAAACAATAACTTATGTTCAAGTTTATGAATCTCTCTGAACTTGAACCACAAGTTTCCATACCATGAAGGGATGGTTAGTATTGACATTGGGGGGTTATGGCTCAAAATGTTTTGGAATTAGGGGCAAAAAAGGGGGAAAACTAGGTATTTCTGGTCAATGGACAATTAAGACAATTTAAGACGGTGTAAGGGAGGTAATTCTAAAACATTTAACATACAATGTTGAGTATACGTATGTTCAGATTAACCCCCCTTACACTATTTTGTCTATTATGTTTAAGGAAATGTCAGGTTTTGGACTAATTTCAAAAAAAAAGGGGTGTGGCAGTTGTTTTCAATTTTCTCAAATTCCCAAATTTTTGAAAAGTTAAAAGAAGAAATCTTTAATTGCACAATATTGCGCAATAGATTTGTAAGATCTTGACATTTGTTTTGTGTCAGAAACTCGTATTATGTCAAAAATTTGATCACAATCCAAATTCAGAGCTGTATCAAGCTTGAATGTTGTGTTCATACTTGCCACAACTGTTCATGCTCAGAGTTGGACTTCTTCGGTCATATAAAGCTGTGACCTGCGGAGCACCTGATTTTAATTGGTTAAATGAATTAATATTTTCTTCATACACTGTAATATGCTATCTTGGAAATTAGGGGGGTTTTTTTGGCATAAAATCAAGTCCTGAAAAGTCAATTTGAAATATAAGTCAAATATTCTTTATACCTTATTCTTTTGAACCTTGGAACTTTATTGGTTACTCTTTTTATGAAATAAAATCTAGGACACACATTATCTGTTTTTACTGCTTTATCAGATATGATGACTTATAGCTGCGCTGACAACAGTAAAAGATATTTCAGATGTCCAGATCTCCAGGGGTTGAAGTTATAAAACTTTGTTCATTGCTCGAAGTACAAAAATCGTGCTCAAAATCCAGCATTTTGATTTTTCTCGAAAGTTATATGCCTTCATCTTTTTTTTTGCTGACATGAATAATGAATTATGCAATCAAAACATAGTAGGAGCTTTGTCAGCACTGTATTATGTAAAAAAAAATAGTATAGAGACATAAACAGCATTAACAGTAAAACAGATATTTGCAACCTGATCCAAGGAAAAGAGTTTATACATAAAGGTCGCATTAGTATTGGTACTAGATGCTGTTTCCCTAAGCAGGCTCTCAGTTTGGTTTGATTATTTACTCAGAGCCTCTTGATGAAACTTTTGGTTTAAAAATTGTGTAAATTTAATTTCAGAAAAAGAGATCATCAGCGAAGTGTCTGGTTAGACAGATCCCATATGAAGATTACACTGAGCCCAAGTTTGAAGTGTCTATACATGCTGGTGATGATAGAAGTGGTGTTAATTTATATCTGGATATTGGTACTATTCCTGGCGGAACAGATGTATTAAACAAGAAAGAGCTGGCAGGTCCAGCTACAATATTGTCTGAGGTCAGTTGGTTTTTAGTAACTATAAGTGTGCACTGTGTCTTTTAGTTTGGCAGTCTGTCCATCCATGGTCATGTTATGTATTATAATTTTCAGTCTTGTATTAAGTTAAATGGTATTTTATCTGACTGGTTCCCAGTTAATGCTTGTTTGAAACAAGGGTGTATAATTTCAGATTATTTGACAGTTTCATTCTTGTAGCTATGAAAATAAGGAGATGTGGTATGATTGCCAATAAGTTAATATCCACCAAAATTAAAATGAAGAGGAGGTAATCCAATGTAGGCAACTGTATGGCCTCAACAATGAGAAAAATCCATACTGTATAGTCAGCTTTAAAAGGCCTTGACATGAAAAATGAAAGAAATAATTGAAAAACTAATTGCCTAATTTATAACAAAACGAACCTTCTATAACCCCTGAACTATTGGCTCCTGACTTGTGACAGACACATAAGCATGTGGTAGACTAAAAATGTTTGTCAACACTCAACACTCCTCCTAACCTGTGACAGTGGTGTAACAGAACATCATAAGAAATAACTATAAATCAATTTAAAAGGGCTTTACTCATCAGATCAATACAGGGTAGAAAAACATATAAAAAACACACAGACTCAATGCGAATAATTGCTAAAGAATATAACCTTGTAGAGCTATGTAAACCTTGATGCCTCAGATATTGAATTTTGCCTGCATTTGTTTGCAGTATCTACATCTTTAAATAAATGTCACCTAATTAATTTAAAAAAACTTTCAATATTTTGTTTGTTATCTTTTTACCTTCAGTGCAAACAAGATTTCTTATATATGATTCAATAACAGGAACATAGTTAAGATAGTATTATAAAAGCCTTGTAGTGTACTTGCAAAAATTATTGTAAAACTGTTGTCCAAAACTAATATCTTTTATCTTAGCAGTACTAAATAGTAATTTTTTACATGATATATAACACTGAAATAAAATATGATTCATTTGGTATACATGTTAAATAATTCAAGAGAGAAAACTTTGAACCAGAATTATGCTAAAATATATCAAAAACAAAAAAAATGTGACATACAGCAACCAACAACAACCACTGGAACACAGACAGTTAAAGAATGTAGCAGGGTTAAAAATGTTTGGGTAGGCTTATCCCTTACCTTAACCTTGATCCTTAGGTTTACAGTGCAACAATAGAACAAATTATAAAAGTCGGAATGGTTCTACACATAATAAAATATAGTAAAATAACATAAGGCATGTTGAATTTTCACAGTTACTAATAGATAGTTCAAAGCCCAACCAGTAGAAAAATCTTGTTTCCCCAGACTGAAATATTGGTTTATTTTGTATTAGGTTTTAAAAGCTACTGGTGTGCCATTGTACCTTACTGTAACTGCCGAGAATGACTCAGGTCAAAAGTCCAAAGCTTCATGTTACCTATCAACTTATGATATAACTCCACCTGGTGGAAGACTTGATGAAGATTACAAAACCACCAGTAACCCATCAGTTATTAAAGCTTCAATAACAGTTTATGAAGATTCAGAGCTTGTAGAAACAAAAGTAGCATTAGGTTATGGGAAGGACATATGGGGTGATCAGGTTGTTCCTTGGAATGATGTCAGACTAGACCAAGGCAACATCAACCATGTTACAGCAGGTTTGTGTGGGTTTTATTTTGATTTCTTCACATTCACACAATTATATGGGAATTTTATTTATTAGTGGATAAAACCAGAGTGACAAACTTTTAAGCAGGCAATGCTGGAAAACTGAATACAGGGTTTATCTGGCTTTGATCATGATCCCTTTTTTATGGATTGTCGATAATATTAAGTTTTGTGATACATAAAGTAAAATTTTGATCTTAAAGTCTACCAACATAAAATTAAATCATAATAGTTAAAGCAAGCAAGACATTTCAACATGTGCACTCTTACTGATAAATGTAATTTTCTTTTAAATTAGAGTCTGATCCTTTGAATAGACAAGTGATGGAGATGTTCACCAGTCAGCGTAGAGGAAAGTTAGTTGGACCAAAAGTTGGTGAAGATTCTTTTCAACATTCACCTGGAGATTGTGCTAGAGCCTGTGCTGATTTACCTCCAACCAAATGTATGAGTTTTAACTACAACTCAGGAAATGGAATGTGTGAACTTGTTGAAGCAATTGAAGGACATCATTTTAAACTATCTCATTCAGGATACTTTTACCACTATGAAAGACTTGGTGTGGGAAAAACAAAGCAGTTTAATTTTGATCAAATTCAAATAGAACATCATAAACTAGTGTATGTCAATTTCCGTATTATTAATGACCTGGGATATTTGTCTTTTATTAACACTCAAGGTGTCCTTGTTGATTTGACTCCACCTACTACAGGTATGTATTCTTTATTTGTTCCTGAGTTGCTCATTTGTTGTATCTTTATCACAGATAGATCTTAGTGTAACTAATTTATGAACATAGAAATACTCACTTTTATGCCCTTAATTGCCACTAGAAGATTTTGAAAATTTGTGAAAAATAACGGTTATAATAAAGACTCTTTTTTTAGGCACCATCAGACATTAGGTTGATTTTAGAATATGAGTCTACTATGAGGATTTATATTAGTACAGATCTAGTTTTCATTTGGTTACGCTCCGCTGATTTGTGCCAAAATAGTGGTTTTGCAGGGGCGGATCCAGCCATTTTAAAAAGGGGGGGGGTTCCCAACCCAGAGTAAAGAGGGGGTTCCAACTATATGCTCCCATTCAAATGCATTGATCGTCCAAAAAAAAAAGGGGGTGGGGGGGGGGTCCAACCCCTGGATCCACCAATGTTTTGGACTTATTGGAAATTTTGTGAAAATAACAGTTGTACAGACGGTCATTCTCAAATTTCAAAGCCTGAAAATTTCATAGGGATTTTTTGAAAGCTGTCCATTTGTTTCGTTCTGACACATTTAGATTTGTAATTAAGTTTGATTTTATTCCTAAAACGTATAAAAGAAACACATTTACTTGAATTAGAATTAGAATGAAAGAAAAATAAGGTTCCTCATTTAATCATAAACTTGATTTGTATACTTCATAGATTGCCCTACGGATTAGAAATATATCAATAGTACAAGATTTCAATCAAATTTCTGTGCTCTGCGTAAGTATTAAAGAGGTGTATACTGTAATCCTTCTCAGCCATCTGATGTATTTATGTAAATTGAAAGCTTATTTTATGTATAGGAGAAATTAAAAATGCCAGCCAAGACTACCTTGAGCATGTTGCCTGTTTGTCACTTATCCCAGAAGAACACCGACCAGATTGGGTTATTCATTGTAGAGGGATGAATCCTAATGTTAAAAATCACAGGTTTGTTATTCAACTGTCATTTAGTCGAGTCTTTTCTTATTCTGATATCTATCTTAGTATACATAGTAGCTTCTAAACTAAGGTTCTACTTCCTCCAAATATGTATCTTCTTACAAGTAATCTTTTTATACCCCCGCTTTAAAAAAGGGGGGGTATACTGTTTTACCTCTGTCTGTCCGTCCGTCCGTCAGTCCGTCAGTCCGTCCATCAGTCCATCAGTCCGTCAGTCCGTCCGTCAGTCAGTCCGTCCCATGAAACTTTCGTCACATTTTTCTCAGGAACTGCACATCCACCTTTTCTGTAATTTGGTATCAACATTTATATATGTCAGCCATACCGTGTGATGCGTTTTCAGATTCATCACTTGACAACTTCCTGTTTACCGAACACTTGTCTGATTTTACACATGATAGCCAAGTTGAAAATTTTCGTCACATTTTTCTCAGGAACTACAATACAAGGATTTCTGAAATTTGGTTTCAGGATTTATATAAGTCAGCTATACCGTGTGATGCGTTTTCAGATTCATCACTCGACAACTTCCTGTTTACCGAACACTTGTCTGATTTTACACATGATAGCCAAGTTGAAAATTTTCGTCACATTTTTCTCAGGAACTACAATACAAGGATTTCTGAAATTTGGTTTCAGGATTTATATAAGTCAGCTATACCGTGTGATGCGTTTTCAGATTCATCACTCGACAACTTCCTGTTTACCGAACACTTGTATGATTTTACACATGATAGCCAAGTTGAAAATTTTCGTCACATTTTTCTCAGGAACTACAATACAAGGATTTCTGAAATTTGGTTTCAGGATTTATATAAGTCAGCTATACCGTGTGATGCGTTTTCAGATTCATCACTCGACAACTTCCTGTTTACCGAACACTTGTATGATTTTACACATGATAGCCAAGTTGAAAATTTTCGTCACATTTTTCTCAGGAACTACAATACAAGGATTTCTGAAATTTGGTTTCAGGATTTATATAAGTCAGCTATACCCTGTGATGCGTTTTCAGATTCATCACTCGACAACTTCCTGTTTACCGAACACTTGTATGATTTTACACATGATAGCCAAGTTGAAAATTTTCGTCACATTTTTCTCAGGAACTACAATACAAGGATTTCTGAAATTTGGTTTCAGGATTTATATAAGTCAGCTATACCGTGTGATGCGTTTTCAGATTCATCACTCGACAACTTCCTGTTTACCGAACACTTGCATATTTTTACACTATTAATATTATCCACTTGCGGCGGGGGTATCATCAGTGAGCAGTAGCTCGCAGTTTCACTTGTTATTTCAGATTCATTTAGGAAAAGGCGTTTAATTCTTTTTAATTCGTTTTTTTATGACTGATCCACCAGCACATTTTCTAAAAAAGATCAAGTTTCATGCTTTCCATTGCATGTGACTGTACAAAATGGATAAATACAAATATCAGTTAAGAAGTAATTAAAGATATTTGCCAGAACAATTATTCTGGACTTGCAAAAGGAAAGTCAACACTTTGTATTCTGATCTATCCTGAACTCAGATCTGCATTTTAACCCATAAAGTATATACAAAAAGTGCTTCTTTTTGAAAAGGAATTGGATTTTTTCAGATTGATAGTTGATGGCAAAGGATCTAAGGCAGTTTTTAATGGTTATGATCCAATGACAGATCTTCAATACACAAGAATTAACACATACATAACAGGTAAGACAATAAATAACAATAAAAGAAGTTAAGATACCTGTCAATTTACCCTTATCCTGCGGATGTGACTCAAGATTTTAACAACTCTGAGGGGTCATCTGTGATACCCGCCGGGTTGTTAAATAACCTGGGAATTCGGAAAATGACTGTTTACATCCAGATTCTTGAGCCTTCAGACTGATTTCATAAATGATTTTCCTTTGACATACTGGCAAAATAGTAACTCTTCCCCCTGGACAAGAAATTCAACTAGCTGTGTAAACTCAAACTAAGTGACCCATTTCAGTACATGGCTTCACTTGACAGATTTGGTATCTAACACACTGTTAATTAACACCAATTACCTTAGCTTAAGGTCATAAATAATTTGTGTATTTATTTCATCTATGGTTTATGTATTTGACAGCTAATTGGGATGGATTCAATGATCGAGAGAGTGGACTGTTAGGTTATACCATATATGTTGGAATGGCAGTTTGTGAGGACTTGATACATCCACATCATGATCCACACAAACATTTCTTTGAGAAATCTCAGTGGACCCACAATGCTATGATTTATCCAATTCCTGCTCCATATGAAACACTGCCAGGTAAATATGTTCAATAGTTTGGCATTGGCCATAGTTTAGTTTTTACAATTTTGATTAGTTTCCACAATGAAAATTTTATTGTTAATTTTAAGAAAACTTTAAATAGACTACAACTTTCTCAGTCAAAGTTCATCTTAGATGATTTAGGTTTTCATTTCCTTGCATTTTTGTTGTAAAATTCATTATGTATTGATATAATTTTTGGTTTTGAGTAATTGTTATAAAAATATAAATATGTACCATTTTTAGATAATTAACACACAATTTCTTTTCAAGAAAAAGATGCATATTTAAAGACTAATTACTAATTTTATTTTTTGTTTATAGATGACAAGTATTATGTAACAGTTAGAGCTCTAAATGAGGTAGAATACGGAGGTCCACTAGCCACAACAGTTTGTCATTCAAAACCACTGGGAGTGGACAATTCACCTCCTCATGTCTGGGAAATATATGATATCAGATATGACGAAAACACGTATAACCTCACAGCTAAACATAACTCCAGGTACTTTTTATGATACTTTTGTATAATTCTTATATGATTTGCATATCTATAAATACTTGAATTGGATTGGTCAATTCAAATTTTTCTCTTGATTTACACTTCGATAAACCATGTTTCCGAAACTACTTTCATAATCCGCTATTCATGCACGATACACATTTTTACAGGGGTTTTCAGCAAATTGAGATTAAAAAAAACAAAGCTATATGCAAATGCATATATAACACACAAAAATAAAATAAATGCACTAAAGCTTCGAAAATGTATAAAAATGAAATTTAAATAAAATTACGCGAAATTTCATGAATGATTTGGGGAATTTACATCATGGCAAAATACGACTTCATACGAAAGAAAACTTTCAAGGGAAAGATTATTTCGTTACGTGTAGGCTTCAAATTCGGAAAATATCTAATTTAAATGAAGTTTTGGAGGTAGGTGCTATTTTATTTTAGATTCCTTTGCATTTTTTCGAACATTTATGGATTTTAAAAAGTCAATATCACGGCCAACTCCTTAGTTACGACCGGTCAGTTATGCATGTGATGGTGATTATACTAGCCTTTACACAAAAAAATGTGAATAAAAAATCGCGAATATTTGGATTAAGAATTATAAGGATTAAACACATTTTTTTCTGGACCTCTAGAAAAAATGTGTTTAATCCTATAATGCCTCATGTTTGTCTGTTCGTTCGTCCTTCAGTCTGTCCCAGCTCTGCTTAAACTTTTGGTCAAGGTAGTTTTTGATGAAGTTGAAGTCCAATCAACTTAACACTTAGTAAAGATGTTCCTTATGGTATTATCTTTCTAATTTTAATGCCAAATTAGAGTTTTGGCCCCAATTTCACAGTCCACTGATAATAGAAAATGATAGTGGGAGTGGGGCATCATTCTACTATGTACACATTCTTGTTTTAAAATCAAATAAGTAAACATGTTAATTTTGTGGTTCTCTATTTTTGTTGCTTTAACAGTAGCTCTTTAGGTTCAAAACAATGACTACCCAAAACATTTAAAATTATAAAATCAAAATATAGGGATTTTAACACAATTTTGTCAGGTAACTATTTTTTCAGGGACAAAAAGGTCTTTGAAATGAATATTTGCATTGTTGAGTTATACATGAAAGCAGTTGTTTGGCAAACAGGATTCTTTGAGACAGAAAAAAAATATATGATCTTGCCTTGTGCCAAAAGCCACAAACTGAAAAAAAAAAAAGGACTTTAAAAAGAAAAAAATATACTGATATATGCTCTACAATAATCTTTATTTTTTAGCGATCCACATTCAGGATTGGCCTTCAATGATATATGTTTGGGAAGGACGAGGAGAGATTGTATTGAGATGAGATGGACCAGACTTTCATTTGATCCAAACATAACACTGGTTAGAATTCTAACTGACGGTGTTCCCATCTGGATGAAAATCCGTGCAGTTAATAATGGTACTTTTTATTAGAAATTTATTTCATAGTTTCATTAAAAATCATAGGAGAGACAGAGAAGTTTAGATCTTCTGTTAGTCCCAGATGGGCACATTTCATTCCAGTGTTGAACTGGGTGTCAGTAAAGTAAAATACACATAGATTTTTCCTTGAGAGCTTTAGGTATTGAAAAAGGCAAAAAATTTCAATTGAAGATATATATATATGAAACCGTAACACAGGTGACATAGTGCTGTTAAATTCTGTGTCATGAGGTTTTTTTGTGGAAAGTTGTCTAACTGGCAATCATCCACAGGCATACCAGCCCAAGCTGAAAACTGATTAAACTAAAAGGTTATGTTGAACATTGCACTAGCAAAGAAAGTCTTAAAATGTCCTACAATGAACTGAATTATTGATTTATTAGATGACGTTACATTAAAAACAAAAACAAAGGATATGTGGAATCAATTTATGACATAAAATCATTTCATGCACTGCAAAAAAAAATACACAAATAGCAATGGAAAGGTGCCTTTATTGCTATTCTTCTTCTCATTGTATTTTGACATTTATAGTGTTCATATTTTGACTGTTTTAGTTGATTTGCGTACTATTGGGGTTTCTGATTATGCCATCATTGTTGACAAGACACCACCGTTTGCTGGAGTTGTAATGGATGGGCCTATCTATGGGGAAGATTTGCTGTATACCAAATATCCTGATAAAGTAAGCATTTGGTATAGATTTGGTTCAAGTTAAGTCACTCTAAGGTTTATTTTTCATTTCATTAGCTTCAATGCTGATGTTTAAACAAATTTTGAAACAAATTTATTGGCATTTGATAACATTGAAGCATATTTGATTGATTTTTTAAGAGAACCACACACAGCTTAATTTTTTTTTTCTGGTACAGTATTATCCTTTTTGACAGCATTGCAAAGTTTCTCTTAATTGAACTATTCTGTCAGGCTTTTTGAAGAACCTTTTATGGAATCATATCAATCGACAGAAAAGAAAAGATAACATTCATTAATGTGAAAGGAAGGAAGACATTGTGCAAGAGTAAATTTAAACATATGTCTTTATACTAAAAATGATAAATGACAAAAATTATCAGTCTAACATTATTGAAACTTTAAACTACTGTGGATTCATTAAAAATCATTGGATTCCAGTTTGTGTGTGTTTCTTGGCTACAAAGGGGAACCACAAATTCAAATGTTCAATGAATAACATATTTTCTATAGGCTCTGTATGCTAAAAATGGCAAAACTACGAAATCAGATATCCTCGAAAATGCGAGTTTTCCTTAAGGTGGTACCTAACACTACAGGGAGATAACTCTGTAAAGTCAGCCAAACATTTTAATGAAGTTGTATTGTAAAAGGAATATTAAGCTTCTCAATAATCAAAATTGGTGTTTGTCAAACTACTATATAACCAGTGTAATTTTTCTGACAAAACGGTTGGTTCAAAATTTTTGAAATTTTTATATTTCTGTAAAAGGGTCAAAATAAATACTTTGACAAAATTTTATGAAAATTAAACGAGCCAAATTAAGTTTAGGTTGGGTACCACCTTAATTAAAGAAAATTGCTACTTACCAAAATAAATGAAACCACAGTTATGGAACTAACATACCATGATAAAAGAATTACTATATATGATATGATAGCTAAGCAGTTTATAATAGCCAAGATAAATCAAAGGTAGGAGATGTAAAGTTCCGTATTGTGAGTTATTTTCGCAGGGTATAAATTTTTCGCTTCTTTTTGCAGATAAAATTGCCAAAATAAATTCCGCCAATTTAAAAGTGTACAAGCAAAGGTATTGATGAAAGTTTTGAATCCACAAAATATTTCATATACCTTATTCAATGAAAATAGGGAAATTTTACACCCACGAAAAAAACCTGTTATACGGTATGTCTATTAGACAGCAACCACCAAAAGACAACTTAGAAGCCAATGTTTTTTTTTAATGATAAATCATGAAATTGCTCATGTTATTTTTCAGATATGTGCTAACTGGTTACATTTCTATGACCCTGAGTCCGGTATTGGATTGTATTTGGTCAGTGTTAGTTCTGTCAAACAGATAAATGTAACAGACATAGCTAATTTGACCGAGTACAGCAGGACAACTCATGAAGCTTGTGTAGAGCTCACTCCTGAAAATTATCTGGAACATGGGCATACTTACTTTACCACTTTGTGGGCATTCAATGGAGCTGTCAATCAGAAAAATGTGTCAGCTATTTCAACTGGAGGTAAACTGCATATTTTTTTAGGTTAACTTTATAAAACATAATTCTTATCAAAGGTCTAGTGACATATGAGTATATTATTAAAGGTCATAGGAATTTCTGAAAATTGAAGAAAGGTTATGCATTATTATGGCCAATGAAAATTAAAATGGCAAATTTAATGGCTGTTTGCCAAATGGTTCCTAAGAAATTTCCATTGTTCATGATGACACGGACCCTCAAAGTAATTGGTACTAATATAATTTTCTTCTTGCTGTTTTACAGTCACAGTGGATCTTTCTAAGCCAGTTCCTGGACAAGTTATTGATGGAAACAAGACAGGGTTTGAAGATATCTTGTTCTCCGGAAATGCAGCTAAAGTAGAGGTCCAATGGAGGGATTTTTATGATCCAGAATCAACAATCAGACAATATGATGTCCAAGTTCAAGTAGCTCCGTATGTTTAAACTACTGTAAATCCAGAAAATATTGTGTACATTTATTATTGCAATTTTGTCATTACAGACTAAAATGAGATTTTTATTTTTGCGATATTGAGAAAAATCCTATTAAAGTTATATATTAAATTTCAAAATGCGAGTTTATATTATTGCGATTTTAACCCTTTCGCAAATTTCGCAATAATGAAAACATTGCAATAATTTCTGAATTTACAGTATTTAGTTTTTTCAACTTGTAGATGTTGCATTTTTAAAGATATATAAAAAAGAGAAAAATATATTACTTTCTCTATTTCTTCATCAATTTATTCCTTTCTGCACCCATTGTATAAAAATTTTTAATCAACACTAGTTCGTTTGATCTCAGTTCTTCATTGGTTAAAATATGATTATTACACAGAATTTTCTTGCTTTCCTCTGAATTTCCTATTGTGACGGCATGAAAAAAGGCGACCATGCCTGATGACATCACATAGAAAGAACACATCTTTTTGCAGATCATTCGAAAAGAAGGACTAACTTTGCCTGCATATTAATATAAAATCATAAGAGAAACAGATAACACCACCAAGTCTTGTGTAAAACGATATTCATCCTCTCTCAGCAAGCATCACGTTTTATATTTGAAAATTTAACTGTCTCTAGAGTGGATGAATAGCTTATCACACTCGATGCAGTAGTAGAATCTATATTTACATAAAGAACACTATTCTCTGATGTGTTGGGTCAGTCTCCTCCTTTAACTCTGACATTTACAAGTCCAGTAAACATATTTCATTAGTTATCTTTGACTCAACAGAACTTGGTAAGTAAGCATAGGATAGAAAAACAAATTCTTAATATAAAATTTATCATAGTTTTTTTATTTTATTTAATTTTGAATAATAAAATAATTGATTCATATTTTATTCAAGACAAGTAATGTTTTTATCAACAACAAAAAATGCATGTAAAATTTGTTTTAAGAAGTGCAAGAGCATTTTTTGTTCTATTTTTAAATCTGAAATGTAAATCTAAGTTCATTATTATTGAATAAACTTTTACATTATTCAGGAATTTGACAGAAAACTTCAAAACTAGAAGAGATTTTGTCACATTTTCTAACATAACAGAGAGTGTGAAATGGCTGAATTTCCATTTCCAACATAAGGACAGAGTGAAACTTTATTTACGTACTACAAATGGAGCTATTAACTCAGTAGTCAATGAGACAGATGGCTATATTGTCGATCTGACACCTCCAAAACTGATATATCTAGGAGATGGGTTAGCTCAACATGAGGATCTAGAATTTCAGGTTTCTTTCTTTTTTGTTTGTTTATTTTTAGCTCACCTGGCCGGAAGGGCCAAGTGAGCTTTTCTCATCACTTTGCGTCTGACGTCGTCCGGCGGTGTCGTAGTCGTTCACTTTTACAAAAATCTTCTTCTCTGAAACTCTGAATCTAGTTTAAAAAATGTGTCCGGTGACCTGGCCAACCAACCAAAATGGCCACCATGGCTAAAAATAGAACATATGGGGTAAAATGTAGATTTTGTCTTATATCTCTGAAACCAAAGCATTTAGAGCAAATCTGACAGGGTAAAATTGTTTATCAGGTCAAGACCTATCTGCTCTGAAATTTTCAGATGAATCGGAGAATGTGTTGATGGGTTGCTGCCCCTAAATTGGTAATTTTAAGGAAATTTTGCTGTTTTTGGTTATTATCTTGAATATTATCATAGATAGAGGTAAACTGTGAACAGCAATAATGTTCAGCAAAGTAAGATCTACAAATAAGTCAACATGATCAAAATGATCAATTGACCCCTTAAGGAGAAATTGCCCTTTATAGTCAACTTTTAACAATTTTTGTTATCTTTTACAAAAATCTTCTCCTCTGAAACTACGAAGGCAAATTTAACCAAACTTGTCCACAATCATCATTAGGGTATGTAGTTTAAAAAATGTGTCTGGTGACCCGGCCAGCCAACCAAGATGGCCACCATGGCTAAAAATAGAACATAGGGGTAAAATATAGATTTTGGCTTATAACTCTGAAACCAAAGCATTTAGAGCTAATCTGACAAGGTTAAAATTGTTTATCAAGTCAAGATCTATCTGCCCTGAGATTGAGTTGGACAACCAGTTGTTGGGTTGTTGCCCTTGCTTACCCTTAATTGGTAATTTTAAGGAAATTTTGCCGTTTTTGGTTATTATCTTGAATATTAATATAGATAGAGATAAACTGTAAACAGCAATAATGTTCAGCAAAGTAAGATCTACAAATTAGTCAAATGACCAAAATGGTCAGTTAACCCCTTCAGGAGTTATTGCCTTTTATAGTCAATTTTACCAATTTTTCTTAAATTTTTGTAATCTTTTTCAAAAATTTTCTCCTCTGAAACTCCTAAGACAAAATGTTATCAAACTTTTTCACAATCATCATAAGAGTATCTAGTTTCAAAATGTGTCTGATGACCCTGCCCGCAGATGGTATCATGGCTAAAAATAGTACATAGCGTAAAATGCAGTTTTTTGTTTATATCTCTGAAACTGAAGCATTTAGAGCAAATCTGACCGGTGGCAAAAATGTTCATCAGATTTAGATATATCTGCCCTGAAATTTTCAGACAAATCCGACAACCAGTTGTTTGGTTGCTGCCCCTCAGTTAGTAATTTTATGGAAATTTTGTAGTTTTTATGCCCCACCTACAATAGTAGAGGGGCATTATGTTTTCTAGTCTGTGCGTCCTTCTGTCCGTCTGTCTGTCCGTCCTTCCGTCCGTCTGTTCGTCCCACTTCAGGTTAAAGTTTTTGGTCAAGGTAGTTTTTGATGAAGCTGAAGTCCACTGAAATTTAGTACACATGTTCCTTATGATATGATCTTTCTAATTTTAATTCCATATTTCTAATTTTAAAACAAAATTAAACTTTTGACCCCATTTTCATGGTCCCCTGAACATAGAAATTAAAAGTGCGAGTTTCAGGTTAAAGTTTTTGGTCAAGGTAGTTTTTGATGAAGCTGAAGTCCAATCAACTTGAAACTTAGTACACATGTTCCTTATGATATGATCTTTTAAAACAAAATTAAACTTTTGACCCCATTTTCATGGTCCACTGAACATAGAAATTAAAAGTGCGAGTTTCAGGTTAAAGTTTTTGGTCAAGGTAGTTTTTGATGAAGCTGAAGTCCAATCAACTTGAAACTTAGTACACGTTTTCCCTTTTGGTTGATCTTTTTACTTTTAAGGCCAAATTAGATTTTTTACCCAATTTCACGGTCCATTGAACATGGAAAATGATAATGTGAGTGGGGCATCCGTGTACTTTGGACACATTCTTGTTTACTATTATCTTAGATATTATTATAGTATCTAATGATATCTTATACTATAGAGTTTAATTGCATGAATATTGGGGTTGTCCCGAGTAGAATTTTATATTGCACGAGCTTGCGAGTGCAATATATCTTCTACGAGGGACAATATTCCCCAATATTCATGCAATAACCCTTTTATTGTATAGCAATATATTATTTGAAAGTAAAAATTGGTTTAAACTAAGATTTTGTCGTTGATGACGTCATGAACTTTGAAGATTTATTGCACTAGTGCAATATTAGAATTTATTGCACGCTAACTTTGGTTACTTTCTACAGGAAATATTATATTGCTATGCAATAATATAAATTATGATTTTAACCTTATTTTACATGATTTCCGAAGCATCAGTAAATACAGGTGAGTGACACAGGCTCTTTAGAGCCTCTAAGTTAATTATCCATTTTACTCTACAAATAAACAAAATGATGCACAATAAACCTTATGCTATACTTATAGATTATTATAGTTGATCAACTCAATGAGATTGATTTTCTCGCTTGAGCTGGTATGGTGAAAGTGAGAAAAGCAATCAAATTGAGGTGACCAATGATAATTTGTTCATTGCTATTTTACCAATGAAGACGTTGTTAATTTCATTGACTACAGGCACGTGTGTCTTTAGTTTCTAGTGGTAATTTTTCATATCGGTCTACTGAGCTGAGAAAGGAAATTATTGGTCAGTAGATCAAACATGTGTCAAAGGAAAATTTGGTAAAATAGTGATAAGTATATATAAAGGATTTTAACTTTTTAGCATTTGTTTACATTGCAAGATAAAAACATTTTTATGTAGTTGACTGTAGTGTCAGCCTCTCTTCTTTCCTGTTTTTTTTAAAACCTCCTCAGAGCAATGAATACATATATGTTTTATTAAATATAAATTCTGAAGTCTAGAATATCAAAAGGGTACATTGAATTTAAGTGCCGTAAATTAAATATCAATGTTAGAAATGTCTCACCAAACAGTTTTGAAATTTTACAGCTTTTTAATAATAAGTCAATCAGAAGAAAATGAGTACTAAGTAAAATATATTTTTATGCCCCACCTACGATAGTAGAGGGGCATTATGTTTTCTGGTCTGTGCCTCCGTTCGTTCGTTCGTCCGTCCGTCCGTCTGTGCGTCCGTTCGCTTCAGGTTAAAGTTTTTGGTCAAGGTAGTTTTTGAAGAAGTTGAAGTCCAATCAACTTGAAACTTAGTACACATGTTCCCCATGATATGATCTTTCTAATTTTAATGCCAAATTATAGTTTTGACCCCAATTTCGTGGTCCACTGAACATAGAAAATGATAGTGCGAAGTTCAGGTTAAAGTTTTTGGTCAAGGTAGTTTTTGATGAAGTTAAAGTTACATCAACTTGAAACTTAGTACACATGTTCCCTATGATATGATTTTTCTAATTTTAATTCCAAATTAAAGGTTTAACCCCAATTTTCACGGTCCACTGAACATAGAAAATGATAGTGCGAGTGGGGCATCCGTGTACTATGGACACATTCTTGGTTATGCTAATTTGAAAACTGCCAAGCATTTTATAAAGATTTCTTCTTTTGTAGTCCAATACCACCATGTTATCATCAAATTTCAAGTTTATTGATGAAGAATCTGGATTAGATCATTTTAAAATACAGATTTACCAAAGGCATCAAAGTATTCGATCACAAATTGTTCCAGGTATATTTACTTATCTCATATTAAAGCATTTAATTATATGCCCAAGATTAACAATTCATATTGATGTCCATTTGTATGAATGTTCCTCCTGTGAAAAGCTCCCTTTTTTATTTTTGAAAATTAATGATGTTGTTCCATGGTTAATGGACACTAACTTGTAGAAGTCGGGTAATTTTCTACTTGTTCGACCCTCACATGCTCAAATCAACTTACTTGAAACTCTACCCCTTTGTTGGTATTGGTAATTGATAATAGCTCCCTTTTAGTCGCAGTACGCAAAGACATAATTATTTCTATCCAGCTGCGACGTAAACTATTAGGTAAAAGCTTTATATTTCAGAATGGAGAAGACCTGGATGCTTCATATCTTGTATGCAATTACCTTGTGTTAAAATGTTTCCGTCCAATATCCTTGACCTCATTTCCATGGTTGAAAAACAATTTAAGTTTTTTTGTTATGTGAATTTCTCACTTATTATAAGAAATAGGATAATCATATTTGGTATAATGGTTCATTGTAATATCTACATGTCGTTCACCTGATCTTGACCTTATTTCATTGATCATTGATCAAGGTTAAAGTTACAATAAGTGAGATTTAACTTTAAAAGTTTATTACATAGTTTACATTGTAACTATCAATTCAGCATTTTAAAAACAAATCTCTTGTACAGTATACCTTTTCAATATTTTGTCATTCAAGTAAACTAATCTATATTATGTTCAAACAATAACATACTGTCAGTTGACTAACTTTTTTTTTCTTATCCAGAGAGCCTTATTAGTCCTGGCCTAGATATGTGACCTGTTTTAATTTTATACAAGTAAAATCCATCATGAGCGGGAGAGACTGATTTTATTTTTTTGAAAAGTTAAATCCCATTTGAGTGGGAGAGGTGGATCATTGGAAAGGCTTGAAATACTCAGGTTAACTATATCTTAGTAAAAATATTATTGATTTTTTTATAGCAAAGCGAAATGAGTGGATAGAGCTTGATGGTGAGATCATACATGAATTCATTGACTCCAGTTTAGATTTACTACAAGGTGCTGTATACAGTATCAGAATAGGAGCTGTTAATAAAGCAGGATTTGTGGCAGCTTTTGAAACAAATGGTGTGATAGTAGACATAACACCTCCAACAGTAAGTATCAGAAGAGCCGTAGTGGTTAGCGCATCGGACTACTAACACAAATGTTCTTGGTTTAATACCTTTTCCAGGGAGAAAATTAAAGGAACTGAATTTTCTGCTCTCTCTTAACACCATTTGGGAGTAATGGTTTTGAGAAACAATGATAGTCCGTTGGAAGGGGACGACAAATGGCTGACTTGTGTTAAGAGAGAGATCTAGAGAGAGCCATATCTGCACGTAAACGACACCCTTGTAGATTTCGAAAATGAGCAGGCTAATGCCACTACAAGGCAGCACTTGCACCTGCAAAGGGGGAAGGGAATAGTACAAGTTGCAATAACTTGTTTTTAAATCCACTATAAATAAATATGTTTAAACTCAATGAAAATAGTCATTTCTGAAATAACCAATTACATTTGTCTTTTGTCTAGCTCAGTTTATTCTCTAAACATTAGTTATTAAAATTTGAATAAAAAAAAAGATAATATATGAAGGCAGTGTATGATTGCTAATAAACAACTAACCACCAGAGTCCAAATGACGTGCATGTAACAGGTTATAGGTCATGGTACGGTCTTAAACAACAGTTTTTACCAAAATGAATAAAATCTACATTAAAATATTCATAAAATTCCATTTGTGTATTCTCACCTTGGAAACACTTTATGGCTGTGATTAATAAATTCTAATTGTACAGAATTATTAATGTTATTACTCTGGTTATGTAGATAAATTGGCTGCATGTCAACACATTATCAGATGACGAAGAACAGACAGTTTATGGTTATGTTTGGCAAGCAGATACAGAAGGTATTAAGTCAGCATGGCGAGCATCAGATCATCAGTCAGGGGTTATCAGTTACAAAATAGCTGTTGGATCCTCACCAGGTAAAACTCCCTTTCAGTGCAGTTGCTAATATATTTTTGCCCTACTTGGGGTCATTTTGTTTATTGATCTGTGCATCCGTCCCACTTCAGATTAAAGTTTTTTGGTAAGTATTGTTTTTATGGCCCCGCAATGAAGTTGTCGGTGCCATATAGTTTTACCCTTGTCTGAAATTCTGTAATTCCGTAATTCTGTCATTCTGTCATTCCGCAACAAACCATATATTTCATAGAAATAAAGTTGACAATATTTACATAATTTTGTGTAAGGACTGATGAAGATGACCACTAATTTGAGGTGGTTGTTGTGGCAGGTTTTATTATAAATATTTTCTTATTTTTAGGTGGAACTGAAATAAGGTCATGGACAGACGTAGGACTTAAAACAGATGAATATATTAATGGATTGTCTCTAGAAGTTAGTAACACTTCCACCAAGACTCCAGTGTACTATGTTAGTTTGATAGCAGTAAATGGAGCAGGACTGGCAAGTTCACCTGTGGTGTCTACACCAATAGTTGTGGTGGAAGCTGACAAAGCAGGTAAATATATAGATGGAATATCCCTGGTATCAATGTCACAAATTCCCCTGTTTTCTATGTTAGTTTGATAGCAGTAAATGGAGCAGGACTGGAAGGTTCACCTGTGGTGTCTACACCTATAGTGGTTGTGGAAGCTGACAGACCAGGTACAAAAAAAAAATCCAGAACTGTAGGAACTTAATTTATTTTCCATAGATTTTTAAAAGATTTTTGTGATAGAGAGAAAACTGTACCATAGAATTTGATAATATATGAGTAGATAGCTCTGATAATGGGCTTTCAAAAGAAAAAAAGAAAAAAATAGGATCACAGGACTTTGTCAGGCTCCAAAACAATATTGGTAAATTCATAACACATTCCAGTGTAAAAATTTCATTATCTGAGTTATCTCCCCTTATATTGCAAAGTTGAAAAAATTGAAAAAAACAAAGTACATTCTGTAAAAACAGTGGCAAATATATACTAAAACACATAAATTTCTTCATTCAAATGAAAAATTTAACAAATAAATGACATTCTTCTTTAACATTTGCACATTTCATTAAAGTTCTAGACCGATTGTTTTCTGCTATTTTACAATGCAAGATGGCAGAAGACGCCTTATCATAAATATATTTCCATCAGCCATTATCCATTATCTGGTTTCATGAATTTAGGAACAAGGCAATTTTTTTTTTATTAAGATGGTTTCTGGGATATTTCAGTTGATTCTGGTTTATTTGCATTACTGCTAATAATGGTGGTTATGCAGAACGCTTTATTTGATAGCTTTTCTTTAAATTTGCATTACTCCTAATAATGGTGGTTATACAGAACGCTTTATTTGATAGCTTTTATTTAAATTTGCATCTTTTCTATGTTTTGTAGGCATAGTTATTGACGGTACTGACAACACAGACCAAGATCCTGTATCTGACATTGGTGTTGACATTGATTACCAGTCAGACATTTCTACCCTCAGTGTACAGTACACAGGATTTGAGAGCCATCTCCATGGTGTCATGGACTATGAATGGGCTGTAGGAACAAGTCCAGGTGGACAAGATGTTACCACATTTTCATCTGATGGAATTTTTCACGTAGAAGAGCAGACTATTGCTGGAGATGGTAATTTTTTGGTTAAAGATTCAATGAAATCAATCAAGGTCCTATAATACTGACTTGATATCTAAATATTCCAAGGTTTATCACTATTTTTTTAGATTCACAAAAAGGGGGGTTGGGGGTTGAAGGGGTCCTGATCCCAAAATCCCGGGCTTAAAAACATGAAATCCTGAGGTCCCGATTTTAAGAAATTTACCAAAATTAGAAAAAAGAATTCCCAGATCCCAAAAGGATCAATCCCTAAAATCCCAAGCTTAAAAACACCCGATCCTGACGTCCCAAAAAAGGTCTAATATCTAATATTTGATCTAGAAATATCAATGATGTTATCTTCAAAATTTGGAGTTATCATCCTTTGTTCAGAATTGTAATTGAAAACAATGTAGTTAATTTTAATTCCCACTGAAGCAATCTTTACCCTTAAATGCTTACAAGCACTTTGATTTATATTTTTACAAATTAAATTTGCTTATAATTTGAACAATTTGAATGTGTATTGATAAAAAGTTGTGCATGATTTGTATGGACATACCTAAATATATGATATTGAGCTGTCCCTGGAATGATCGTAAGAGAGGGTGGGGATATATTAAGACATTACAATGTATGCTCCACTTTTAGAGATGAGGCTATTTGGAAAATATTATATATTTGTAGGCATTACAAGCTCTGGGTATGCACAAGTAAATGCTCAGCTAGAACCTGGAAAGACTTATTATTCAACCATCAGAGGTATCACTAATGCTGGAAATATTATTGAGTCTGTATCAGATGGAATTACTGTAGACTTATTGCCTCCAATGGTAGTGTTAGACAGGTGAATATAGGGTCATACAGTACTTCTACTCATCATTTGTTTGTTTGGTTTTGGTTTTAAGGAGGCAAAAAGGGGGGGGGGGGGGGTAGAAGGGGACTTGTCAGTCTGCCATAGATCTTCCACAATATTTAGCATTTTTTATAACAACTACGTATTAGATAGTGTTAGAGAGTTAAAAAGAAGGTTGAAAAAGGAAATATTGTAATCATAATGAACAATAGTAATAGAAAGTAATCATTTCTTATGTTTAATTAAAAACACAGGCTGTCAGATAATAATGCTATTGATGGTGACATAGGACCGAGTTCTTCAATGTATAAAAGTACAGCTGATTCCCTGTCTGCCTTATGGCACTACAATGACACAGACAGTCAAGTAACAAGGGCCTGGTATTCTGTGGGGACATATCCATACGCTGAGGACATATCACCTAAAACTGAAGTGAATATATCCTCTACACAAAGTAGTCACCTGGAGGTTGGCAGTATCACACCTGATGTTACAGGTAAATTACCTGTATATATAGATTCTACCACTGCATTTTGTCAACGTATATTTGTTCTGCCTAACATAAGTTCCAATGGAAACTTTGTTATAAACATTGTCATAATATCTATTCCTGTTGGAACAAATATTCTATACCATTTATTCCGTTAGATATTTTTTCGTGTGGAAGTAATATTCCAGAATATTTTGGAACTTATATTTATAAAGTAACTTCTGTTCTGTGACACATTGAGTGTAACATGATAAGTTTTTAACTCAAGATAGTTAAATTTTCAAATTTAAAACACAAGGCTCTGTGAGAGTGGATAAATACCGTATTACACGAGATTTAAGTTGTGGAATCTGTTTCTCTAATGATTTTTAAATAATATGCGAGCAAACTTTTTTCTTCTCTTGAAATGATTGCAAAAAGATATGTTCTTTCTATGTGATGTCATCAGGCATGGTAGCCTTTTTTCATGCTGTCGCAATAGGAAATTCAGAAGAAAGCTAGAAAGTTTGGCGTCATAATCAAGTTTTGGCCAATGAAGAACTGAGTTCAAACTACCCACACATTGATTAAATAATAATAATCAGCATGTTGGGAAAAGGATAAATGTAGTTAGATTTGAGAAATATTCCTATGTTCTAAATAAGATATTTTGATTTCAACCCTTAGACAAAATGATCATCTCTATTTTCAAGTTTATTAGAATAACTGAAAGTGCGTCCCATATAGGCGCTTCATATTTTCGAATACATTTTACTGGAATTCAGTTAATTTTATTGTCCTAATTGATCTTCAATATTTTAATAGATGTACTTAATATATAAATATCTTATATTCCTATTGTTTACAGGCAAACCTAATATAATCAGTATCTGGGCAGAAGATAAAGCTGGTATGATTGGTAGAACTACATTTGGTTCAGTTATCATTGATACCAGTCAACCAGGAACAGGATATGTATCTTGTCCAGAATATATAGGGGTAAGTCATTTTTAATCAAGATACAAAAGTTTTATGTCTGATATTGTTGAAGTAGACTGCTAGTGTTGTTAGGAAATTTGTGGTTGAAACAGTTTTCTGACTTTGCTGTAGTATACCACAAGCTGGTGCAATAAAAAATCTACTTGAGCTATTAATAGTCATGCAATACTTAGTACAATGTTATAAATTATTTATAACCTCTCTACAGGCTAGCTGTAATATTCCCAAATATTAGCAGTAATAATATATATCATTTTAAAAGTTTACATGTATAATTATAGATTATTGATGATTATCTCAACGAGATTGGTTTTCTCGCTTGAACCAGTACGGCGAAAGTGAGAAAAGCAATCGAGTTGAGATGACCAATGATAATCTGTTTATAGCTGTTTTACCTATGAAGACGTTGTTAATTTTCTTGACAACGGCACATGTTCCCTTAGTTTTTAGAGATAATTTTCATATCACTCGATTCCACTTAGATAAAAAATTATCAGTCAGCAAGATCAGAGGAAAAATTTGTAAAATAGCGATAAAAATGGTTATTGCATGAATATAGGCATATATTGTCACTCTTAAAATATTGATTACTAGGGGTATCATATTCAAGTGCAAAGGTTTTGTTTGCCAGAAATGAGTGACACTTTTGCTGAAATTCTATTGGACATGAGGGGTACATTTCTTTATTAAATAATGCAGTTACAATTTGTTTTGACACTTGCAGGTGGAGAGCCCAATATTGTGTTCCTGGTCAGGATTTCTAGATGAAGAAAGTCCAATACAGAAATTTGTCATCACTCTTGGATCAGAACAAGGATCTTCGGATGTTTTTGAAACAACTGTCACTGGGTTTTTGTCTTTTTATAGCATAAAAGGTATATTTTGAATAATGGTCAGATGGGGAGTTTTTAACATAGACATTTTTTTTAACTCACCAAATAACAGGAAAATTTTAAACGGGAGATTAAAAGTTTTCATTGACACTGTCTCATACTTTTGTATTGTTGATATTAGTGTCTTACAATTTGCAGTAAATAATTCAACAGTTAGCTGCCAACCTACTGTTGGGCTCCTATTGATACTACAGAGTTAACATCTATATATATATACTTTGAAATAGGGGGGTATAATGTTTTACCTCTGTCTTTTCATCTGTCCATCAGTCCATCCGTCCGTCTGTCCTTCCCATAAATATTTTTCATCACATTTTTCTAAGGACCTACAATACAAGGATTTCTGAAATTTGGTATTAGGGTTTTTATAAGTCTGTCTGCTATACAGTGTGATGCGTTTTCAGATTTATCACTCGACAACTTCCTGTTTACCTAACACTTGTATGATTTTACACATGATAACCAGGTTGAAATTTTTCAT
The DNA here is from genome assembly GCA_037788925.1 of Mytilus galloprovincialis. Lineage (NCBI taxonomy): Eukaryota > Metazoa > Mollusca > Bivalvia > Mytilida > Mytilidae > Mytilus > Mytilus galloprovincialis. Next base: position 41,457,644 of record CM075342.1, on the reverse strand, counting down.
CACATTTTTCTTAGGAACTACAATACAAAGATCTCTGAAATTTGGTTTCAGGGTTTATATAAGTCTGCAATACTGTGTGATGCCTTTTCAGATTCATCACTCGACAACTTCCTGTTTACCGAACACTTATATTAAAGTGTATTAATAAGCACACTATTAAAATTATCCACTTGCAGCAGGGCTATCATCAGTGAGCAGTTGCGAGCAGTTTCACTTGTTGTATTTCCCCCCCCCCCCCCCCCCCCATAATTCAACCTTTAAATAAATAAGACATAAATAGATTCATTTTACAATATTGACTATGATCTTTATTATTTGAGATATCTGATTAAAAATTTAAGTCTTTTCAAGCATATTAATTTTTTATGCCCCATTTATTGGCATTATGTTTTCTGTTCGTTCGTTTGTCTGTCCTTCTGTCAGCTTCAGGTTAAAGTTTTTGGTTGAGGTAGTTTTTGATGAAGTTGCAGTCCAATCAACATGAAACTTAGTGCACATGTTCCCTATGACATGATCTTTCTAATTTTAATGCCAAATTGATAGTGGCGGTCCAGAACTTTTCATAAGGGGGCCCAGCCCTCTCCAGTCAAGCTTCAGTGATTCCCTATATAATCAACCAAATTTTTCCCACGGTGGGGGGGACAGGACCCCCCTCTCTGAATCTGCCTATGATAGCAAATGAAATTGCAGATAGGGCACCGTGTACTTGGGACATATTCTTGTTGTAAATGGAATTATGCAATAACTAAGGGGTTAAGTTGCAGAATCTGTTTCTCTAAGTATTTAATATAATAAAAAAAAAGTATAATATTCTGAACTAATTTATTAATTGATGGGAAGCCCCACTGGACAATTCAATAATTGGATTTCTTTATATTCAAAATGGAACCAACTTGTCAGCACAGATTTTAATGCATTATAATATTAAGTTATAGTTATGTTAACAAATAAATTTTTACAGTTTTTATTTTGACATATTTTCAGGAGTTAACCATCTTCTCAGTCATGGCAAATCTTACTATGCTACAGTCACAGCAGTTAATTCAGTGGCTATGGAAACATATGCCTTCTCTGGACCCATCTCTATTGATACAACACCACCTAAACATGGGAAAGTGGTGGACCTGCATACAGTTTACAGGATCAATGTCAAAGACAATAGTGAAACAGTAGCAATGAATGCTAAAATCTGTAGCTCAGATGAAGGTTAACATTTTCTCCTTTTTAGCTTCTAAAATTTTTCATAAGATAACTCAACAAAAGCTGAAGAGGGGTGAATGAGAAAACAGAGCATTGGGGCAATCTGCTTCTGCTTGCTATATTTAGAATGAATAATGGGAAACTTCTGTGCCATATATTATTTGGTGCTAACATAATAAAAAAAGAAAATTTAAAAGTTTTACCTTTTCCTTCCTGTTAAAGCCACCACCCCATATCATACATAGTTAACATTCTGCATGTTCTACATAATGAATAATGTACTATGAACACATAGTCTTGTTTTGTTTGGGTTTTTTTCAACTGATTTTATAACACTTTAGGACACAATTTTAAAAGGGAATAATGATTGTGTTTTATATATTTTAAAAAAAGGTTGCTGAATACACAATTTTAAATTTTAATTTTGATTTAAAATGAAAAATGAATCCAAGTTCTGATAGTAGTTCAATAACTTAAAACCTATAAAAAAAAATACCAACAGCAAGCTTTATCTTAGAAATTGAATATAAACTTTGTTTCAAAAATTTTTGTGTTTTTTTAACTGTAGATGATGCTACTCTTTGCTGTGATACATCATTACAGTTATGTTATATTTTACAGAATGTGATGGGTTAGATGCTGTATGTTCAGAGTCCCTTACTTCTGTATCAGTGACATGGCAGCTCTTTACTGATGAGGAATCAGGAATTGTTGGGTTGGTATGAGTTTATCTAAACCCTTAATAATAACAAAAACACAGCATCCCTCCTCAAAATCTGAACTTTTCACAATAGACGTTTAGATTCTACCAAATACTTGAATACTCGCAAGTATCATGACCCAGTATTCGAGTATGAAATTTCAGATCTTTTGACATCTCTACTTATTTTACATTAACAGGTACCAAATAGCAGTAGGTACTACACCAGGTGGAGGACATATCAAAGCTTTCTTTGATGTTCCACAAGATGCTAGATATTACACAGTGTCTGGTCTTAATCTGATGGGATATAGAAAGGTATTTTAAAGTTAAACTTGAATGATATAGTAACAAGGCATGATATTTCAAGTATAAAGGAGTGCAACCTTACAATTTAATAATCACTATTTTCCTAAATTTTTGTTGAACTTTTTATGTGATAATTTTCCATATCAAGCTACTTGAGTGGTGTTGGATTATCGCAATGGAGTAGAAAAAGAATGTATAATGTAAGAAGCAAATGGCATTGACTAGAAAAATGTTGCCAAGAAATTCCATTTTGTTTGAAGAACCTGATCAATAATCTATAAATTCTAAATGATTTTATTAACTTGAAGTTTACAGAGAAAATGTATCATTTAACTCTTAATGCTGTATTATGACAAACTGCTTTTGGTTTTTTCATGTTTTTACATAAAATTAAGATTTTGTGATACATGTACCATTAGTCTTTGTATTACAGGTGTATGTCCCTGTCAGAGGAACAAATGGAGCTGATGTATCCAGTATAACCACTTCCAATGGGGTATATCTCTCATACCTAAGTCAGTATTTGTTTGTATTGTAGGTCTATGTTTCCGTCAGAGGAACAAATGGAGCTGGTGTATCCAGTGTAGCCACTTCTAATGGAGTGTACATCTCTTATTTAAGTCAGGATCTTCAACCATTATCGCATGTTGGAATAAGTGATGTACTGGAAAACTCAGATGTTGATGTGTAAGAATTTGTTGATAAAAAATTAATAGAATAATGATTTTTGGCCCACAAATAGGGGGGGGGGAGGCCAAACAAGTGAAATATTAATGGATTCAATTCTGAAAAAACTAACATAAAGCATAAGCAAAGCTTATACTGGTACTTATAGCATATATAAGCTTATGATTTTTCGTAAAGTATAGTGAATGTTAGATTTGGGAAATATGCTGGTGTGTTGTGTTAATATAATCAACTACTTTTTTTTTTTAACTGAAGATGTGCACATTACTTTATAATTTGTTATTATTTTAATTCACTATCTTTCAAATGACATATCAAGAAAAGGAAACTTAAAGTTGAGGTTAACAATAGAGATTCCAAGAGAGGCTTTTGCTGAGATCAAAATTCAAAATAATAATATTTATGCTTTTCCTATACATTTATATATGTTGCAGAGATTTCCAAGAAAGTTTTGACACACTGCGAGCTTCATGGGATTTGTCAGGTGATCCCTGTCCATCAGTAAGAAATGAATGGCAGATACAAAGGCTAGATGGAAAAGTCATTTCAAAATGGCTAGATTTGGGTGGTGATTATATTTTATTTAAATTTTTCAACGGTTGTTATGGTTATCAATTTGATATGTGAAATATATAATACTTAATTGAAGCAACAAAATGTTGAAAAATTCTTCAAAATTCCCTTTCTCATCACTTTGCGTCCGTCCTCCGTCTTCGTCGTAGTTGTCGTCGTCGTCTATTAACTTTTACAAAAATCTTCTCCTCTCTAAGATTAAAAAAACACATCACAATCACCAAAACACAATTTTGTCATGAATCCACCTGCTTCCTTTGTTTAATATTCACATAGACCAAGGTGAGCGACACAGGCTCTTTAGAGCCTCTAGTTTTTATTAATCTAAAGTTTGGATTCCAAACTAACCTCATACAGTCCCAAATTTTAAAATTATAAAATAGTAAATGTCTCTGCATAAATCAAATTGAATGTGACATGATCAATTATTTTTTTTACTATATGAATAAATTGTAACTAAGGGTGCAGGAGTTTGCTTGGAAATCAAAACTGCTGATTTTAGAAATGAATTTGCTCATGGATTATAAAATGGGAGATAACTGTACTGAAGCTAACTACTATGTACATGTGTAATAAAGAATTTGTAAAAGACAAATCTAGATAATTAAGATTAAAGGAAATTCATTTAGCAAGAACTAGAATCTCTAAAAAAATAATTTATACCTGACATGGCTTTGTATAATTATATTTTTAATAAAAAGAAATGTGGAGTTTACCTGAAACAGCAACCCAACAATGCAAAAATCACAAAAGACAAATTTGTTCATCACTTATTGCACAATTTCCTGATGGAGGGATACTAAATAACCATTTCTTTGAATTTATTGATATTGAGTTCAAAATATAGTTTTTCTTTCAGTTTCAGAAAATGCAATGCTTGATGGACTTCAACTTAAGGACAGAGAATTATATTATTCTTTGTTAAGAGTGACAAATGCTCTGAACTATACTTATATAATAAGATCCAATGGAGTTACAGTTGAAGAAGACCCTCTGCTACCAGGAAAGGTGTTTGATGGTTACATTACTGGATTTGATCTGAACATTCTGCCCTCTAGACGTAAAATATCAGCTAATTGGGAAGGTTTTGGTTTACCAGCTTCTGCTTCTTTTCAAGCTGACGTGGAAGGTATGTACTTTTATATTGGTCTAGCCTCCAGGTGCTGGATTTTCCTGGCTGTGTTGAAGACCCATAGGTTTCTTTATAGCAATATAACTTTCTTTTTTAAAGTCTTTCATCTTAATTAAAAAACAGATATTAATTTTATTTTTTTTTTTAATTTAAAGTAAAAGGTGTATTTTAACAATCAATTCTATTCTGATAATACCAGCTCTTCTTTTGAGATATAAAATACAAATTGTCAATCTATCTTTTATCTTAAAGGTATGAATGTTATGAAAGGGGTTGTGAAAGTCTTCTTAAATTCCAGCATTGACCTCAATTTTCTGTCTATTAAAAGGAAACCCAGGTTATCAAGTTGATGAGTCAAAAACAGCAGAACAACCTGGTACCCAGCAAGTATTGTTTTATGAAGTAGCAGTGGGAACAGATAGAAGATTTCATAAAACCAGAGATAATATTGTACCGTTTACCAAAGTTGGTTTGAACGATTCTGTCACATTTTATGATCTCAATTTAGAATCGGGGACAGCAATATATTACTTCACTGTTAGAGCCTACAGTGCATCATTCTCTGTTGCTACGGTTACATCTAATGGTTTCCATGTTGGATATGATGGTGGTGTTGAAGGTAGGTCAACTGCAGATGCTGTCTCGAATTTGATTTGTTCTCGTCTACAATATGGATGAAATATTTGTCACTGGAAATGCAGCAAACACTATTCTGTCAATCAATTCATGCCTTGTAATTTTTTTGAGTGGTAAGATATAGGATTGTCTCCAATAGATCTCCAAAGAAAATCAGTCTTGAATTGAGAAAATTTAAACTGATGAGAACAGACTATGATCACTACTAGTTGGCTTTTGCTTAAAGTCTTAAAAATGTTATGGTAATGTTGAAAACCAAAAATGTAAACATGAAAATGATTCACTTACAGATGTACTGAGTTTTTATGCCCCTCTGAGGAGCATTAGGTTGTGTTGTGTGCATCTGTTTGTTCCTTCATCTGACTGTTCATCTGTCCCACTTCAGGTTAAATTTTTTTGTCGAAATTATTTTTAATGAAGTTGAAATCCAATCAACTTGAAACTTAGTACAATTGTTTCCTATGACATGATCTTTCTAATTTTAATACCAAATTAGAGTTTTTATCCCAATTTTACGGTCTACTGAGCATAGAAAATGAAAGTGCGAGTGGGGCATCTATGTTCTATGGACACTTTCTTATTATGCTTAATATTGAAAAAAAAGCGTACAGTATACATAACTACACCTTTGATAGAACTCTGAAACTGAGTTACATGAAGTGAACAATCTATTTCATAAATGTATTTTCATGCCTTGTCCTTTTTTCTAACCTAGGTGGATCCATCATCATGGGTGACTATATCAATACTGATACCTATGTGGATATACAGTTTGAAGGGTTTACATCAAAGTTAGATATCATGATGTACTATGTAGCACTGTCCAATCATTCTGGAGTAGTAGGAACTGACTGTAAACTATATGTAAGATATTGTATATTGATAGATTCATTTCCAAATTCCTGAATAAAAAATATGAAATCAAATTAGCAAGTTCCCAAAATGATGAAAAGAATATTAAGGGGCTCACGGATGTAAATCAATTTTTTTTATTTAATGAACTTTATCTTATACTTTATAGAACGCTCACTATCTGCCTTCGAAAGAAGCATACATTTTTGTTAATGTCCTTTTTTTCTGTTGAACTAATAGGAGAAATAGATGTAATATCGAAATAAAAAAAGAACTAAATTACAGAAACCGCTTAAATTTTATAATTATTTAGTTTATGTACAGCTTATTCGAAAACAACAATAAAAAATATAGGTCACCGATGAGTTAAAAAAGATATTTCAATTTTAATGCCAAAAAATGCCATTTTTGCACCAAAGGGAGATAATTTGGAGCTTTTTCAATGATATCTACATTTTAAAAGTCTCCTGGGGCCAACACGCATTGATTTTTTGGAATAATTTTTGTACCATATGATAAAGTAATAACTACTAAAGGTAATAGACAAAATTTGTAATGAAAAATAAATGTTTAATTTTTTTCTGAAAATTTATACCCGCGAGCCTCCTTAAGTGAGATTTTTAATTCTACGTAGATTGTTTCTTTTTCATCTGACTTAGAAAATGAAGAATAATTTAAGAAATTAATGTGTACATTTAATTTATTATTTTGGTTTTTGTATTAGATATCGGAATGCCAGTTCTTATTGTTGCAATACTCATCCATAAATCGCATCTGTTTATATTGATTATTCAAAAATGCTTCTGAATGAGACAATACTTCACTTATATTTTACTTCTTAACTTTTACTTTACTTTAAATTTTATTTCTTAAGATTGATGGACGAAAAAGTGAACTGTTTGACGATTACTTGTTTAACGTAGCACCACTGATCAACATCAACAAGAATACATTTTACACATTAACATCCTTAGAGCTACAACCAGGAGGAACTTATTATGTATGGGTAATAGGTAAGAAAAGCTCTTTGTTAGTTGAATTAGAATTATAATGTCAGATTATTTTGTTATGTGTTATGTGGTAATGATTGCCAATTATACAACTCTCCACCAGAGACTAAAATGACATAAAAGTTAACAACTATAGATAATATACAGCCTTCAACAATGACCAAATCCCATAATGCAGTCTGCTATTGAAAAGGCCTAGAAATGACAAATGTAAAACATTTCCAGAGACTATTGTAACAACTATTTAAGATATAAGTTAAATGATTTGATTATAAATGAGCATTTTAATTTACATGACCAAAATTATTGCTATTCTCTGTTAGTTATCATTTAAGTTGAAATGCACATACAGAGACTAAGGATACCTCAATCTCATCCAGGGGTACCTTGTACAATTTTACTCCCCTAAACATTATTGCTTCAGTTTTAGTCTTGAATTACGTAATTTTTCATGAATGTCAGATATACTAAACTTGAGGAAGTTCTTTAAATAACCAATGAAAGAAGAGATTGGTAACACATAAAGTTAACACTTTTCTCTTCAAATTACAGCAACAGATGAATCAGGAGACTGTGGAATGATTCACCACAAATTCACAGTTGATACAACACCTCCATTGTATGGTGCTTTGACTGCTGGTCCATTTTATAACATGGTATTATAATTTACATTTTCCTCTACTTTCACATTTTTATAAGCCCCACTTAGACAGGATGTTGATATTGAACTGCTTGAACAAAATTAGCATTTCTATGAAAGTGAAAAATGCATTAATATTTTGTTTCAAAATTGAAGATTGATGAATTGCACAATGTCAATCTAAAAACAAATAGGAAAACTGCATTTCAGGCCATTTACCTTAAAAAGGCTTTTGTTTTTAAATATTATCATTCTAGAATTTATTTTTGTGTCATTTTATTTAACAGGATTTGGCGTACACTTCTGACAATTCAACATTAAGAGTTCAGTGGACAAATTACAGTGATCCTGAGTCTGATATAGCAATGTATGAAGTTTCATTATGGAGGAATACTTCTTGTTATTCTAGTGGAGAGGAGATGCTTCTTGTTGACTGGATTGAGTTGACAAACAACTACACTGAATACAGCTTTGTTAATTTGAATCTTACAGTATGTTCTTTATATTATTTAAGGAATGACTGTAATATTTTTTCTGTCTATGAAGAAATAACATAAAAAAATTTGGTGCACACTGAATAAATCGCGTAGCGGGTTATTTAACAGTGTGCACCTCATTTTTTATGATATTTCGAATAGACAGAAAAAATATTACAGTCATTTCATATAATTTAATTCTAAATTCCATTACAGTAGAAAACCATGAAAAAACGTTGATGATGTCACGGTCACATTACTAAATTATGTCTATGGGCTCATAACAAAATAACGTCAGCCAATCAGAAGACGCGTTACATCCAACATTAAATTATATTCATTTATAATTGCCATAACTTTAAAAGTATATAAATATGGTCTTCTACCTATCCGCTGTTAAATATGCTTAGATTTGGTGTCCAGAATGAGACTGTTAATCTAATGCTATAGCAACTTTTGTATCTATTGTTATTTTGTTAGTATAACAACATTTTTGGTGCAGATAAAAAAAATTATAAGTCATTTGGAATGTTTTGGAACTTGTGACAAAAATTTCACACTTATAATTTCTCTTGACAACTTTTTGAAGGCCATCCCTTGTATTGATGTATCATTTATTTCAGATGAACATACCATATACAGTAAGATTTAAGGTGACAAATGCTGCCGGACTTTCAATCCAACAGTCCTCATCACCTGTATTATATGACCCATCAAAACCTGTATCAGGAGTGTTGGTTGATGGTGAAGATTTTTCTGCTGAACAAGTCTGGTTTAGTTCAACCAATATTATAAAAGGTAAATACCTTTTTGGAAAGATTACAAATAACTAGAATTACAAGCCATAGGGAATGTCATCCTGGTCCACTAGTTGCCATGATGATGGCATTCTTCTTCAAACTTTTAAAGATATATATGCATGACAACACATATTTTGGTAAATTTTAGAAAGTGCTTAAATATCAAGCCAATACAAGAACGAATTTTGTATCCAAAGAAAAGGGAGTTCATTTAATGTATTTGCTTTTTAACTCGTACATAAAATAAAGATAAATATTTATTGACTGATTTTAAATGAATTTTCAGAATTTCAGAATGTTATTGACTGAATGAAGCTGCATCCACCAATTGACCACCAAAGGTACATAAAGAGGATTAAAGATTTATACAAATGCTTTCCAATGTGTTATAAATATTCTTACATTGTAGGTTCATTTTTGCACTATCCCAATCAAGTTGAATCATCCTGTCCATCCAGAGATATTTCAATGGTGAATGATCCTGACTGGGGAGAACTACAACAAGTTGGTCTAAAAGATCCAAGTGGCAAGAAATGGTCCCTACTGTACAAGATAGAGAACATCAACAAGGATATTTATGATGATGTAGTGTCAGTTAAACTTGCAAGAGATCACAAAAACCAGCAGATGTTTACAGGAGCATATTACAGATCAGCTAGCTTTGAAAATGGAGGCACATACCATGTAAGAATGCATAATAGATTACATGTTTTCTGAAATATTTCTTTAAAGAAATTGCTATAAGATTTGATTGTTTTCCGGAACTGATTTTTTTTTATTGATGCGTAATAAAGGGGAAGACTTGTAAATAAAAAAAAATATTTTCTTTCAGTTTTCCAACTTTTTAGATAAGGATGCAGTCAAGGTGATTGACCTGTCATACCACATCTGGATATTTGATTTTTTTTTTTTGTAGGTTTCTGTTAAACCAGCGAAAGGCCTTGGAATTGCTGAGACAGAAATTTTGTTTTGGGACGGACCAGATACTGATATTGCTACTTATGAATATGAAGAAGACATTGACTGGGCATCGACTGTGTGCCAATGCTGTTTGTTGAATCCAGTACCTGGGGTAAGTGTTATTTCATCATGGTTAGGTATTACAAGAGTCTCTTTCACTTTTTGTTTGTAAAAAGTTTGTAATTTAATTACACTTGTTGAACTAGAAAATCTTCTTCAAACTTTTCTGAATGTATTATTTGGTTGGTTTCAATTTGGTCTTCAGCTTTGAAATGTTCAGTTGTAGCAAGTAAATAATATTTATATCCATTATCCAGTCACTTCCTATTTGCCAATAGTTTGATATTTTACAGCACTATAGTTGTACAAGGAAAAAGTTTTTACCAAACTTTTCCTTTTTCGTCCAGAAGGGAATATTATTGTCTGCAGCTTAATATGGATGGTCAGTTGTAATAAAGGTAATTAATTTCTCTTAATAAAACAGATCTGTAGATGTTTTACTATCCAAACAAAAATGTTTGATCTCTGTGCAGTTGCTAGACAAATTATGACTTGGATGGAGAGTTGTCTCATTGGCACTGATACCACATCTTCCTATATCTATAAAAGAGATATATTGTTATCTTTCTGTATAAGGAGTAAGTGTATCTAGCTTTAAAATTTTAATGTTTAAATAGGAAAACATTTTTTTCATTCAATTTGTTCAATTTTATTAATTTTCTATTTTTTAGGACTGTAACTTTTGTAATTGCTCTAAGTATTTGTTTGACAAATATGGAAACGATACTCTACCAACAGTAATCAGTACTACAGTTTCTACAACAGTACAGACAACAACACAGCCATATGAAGTGGTCAATCACCCAGACAAAAGTGAAGTCTCACAGCCCATAGATACTAGCATACCTGAGGCACAAAAGTCGTGTGGCATTCAAATTTTTGAAGGTAAAAAAAAAATGATTAACCTATTTGCTGTGTACATTTATGTTTTATTTAAGAAAGAGGAAGGGCCAATTTGCCGGGGATTTTTTTCACAGAAGGGCCAATTTCAAAAAGTGCCGACAGAATAAAATTTACTATAAAAACAAAAAATAAAAATGCTTTTTGATCAATATCTCGATTTACATATATTATGATATGTGTGATCAATAGTTAATTTAACCCTCAAAAAGGATGAAAGTACACGCTTATTGTGTGCAATCCTATGACTTCCAGTCTCTTGACTTACTTTCTATTCATGTGTTTATATTTATTACATATATTCAAGGGACAACTGCCGTCAAACTGATGTAGGTGCCTGTACATAACCAATAACACGAGAATTAATTCTATAGAAATGTAGCCTACATGTTGCGGGTGTAATATACACATAACTTAAAATAAGGCCATTGTATACAAGTTTCAAAACAACAAAAAACAATTTTCGAAACCTTTTTAACCGAATTTTTGTGACAAAAATGTCGGTTATTGATTTGGGGATGCAAGGCGGGCGGCCGGGCGGCCGGGCTGTCGGGCGGGCGGCAATCAAATGTTGTCCGTGCATTAACTCATGAACCTTTCAACCAAAGCTTTTAAAATTTTAATATGTTATTACTGACAACTATACGAAGGTCAAGTTCAATAATGGCGATTTTGTCTTTTACCGTTCAGGAGTTATGGTTCTTGAAAGATTGAAAAATGGAGTTTCCAGTCGTGTCCGTGCATTTACGTATGAACTGTTTTACCAAAGCTTCCCAAATTTTAATATGTTGTTACTAATGACAGAATGGAGGTCAAGTTCAATAATGACGATATTGACTTTTACCGTTCAGGAGTTATGGTTCTTGAAAGATTGAAAAATGGAGTTTCCAGTCGTGTCCGTGCATTTATGCATGAACTGTTCTACCAAAGCTTCTGAAATTTTAATATGCTGTTACTGATGACAAAATGGAGGTCAAGTTCAATAATGACGATTTTGACTTTTACCGTTCAGGAGTTATGGTTCTTGAAAGATTGAAAAATGGTGTTTCCCGTCGTGTCCGTGCATTTTCTCATGAACCGTTCAACCAAAGCTTTTGAAATTTTAATATGTTGTTACTGATGACAAAATAGAGGTCAAGTTCAATAATGACGATTTTGACTTTTACCGTTCAGGAGTTATGGTTCTTGAAAGATCGTAAAATGGCGTTTCCATTCACGTTGTTGCATTTACTCATGAACCATTCAATCTAAGCTTTTCAAATTTTAATATGTTGATACTGATGACAAAATGGAGGTCAAATTTGATATTGACGATTTTCACTTTCACCATTCATCAGTAATGGTTCTTGTGATATTGCCAGAACACAAATAAATGTTAATAAATCCGGTTTGCTGTCGTTGTGACAGCCTCTTGTTTGAACATAGTATTATATGTAACAAATGCAGCCAACAACAATTTTGTCGCCAATTCACAAACTGTATAGATATTAGTACTGAATTGTTTACCACCGTCCCTACACCGGTACCTAAGTCATCAGAAAATAAAACAACACAACAGAACAAATGAGTTGCACTACAAATCGTAATTGTAGGTAAAACATCAAGAAGCTGTTGCATCTGTATCAAAACGAAAGGCCGATTTGTTAAAATGACAGAAAAGGCAATATAACATGTGATAGTAACACAGGGTGATCTATGACCAACTGATGTAAGATGTTCTCCCGTTAAAATATATACATGTATTATCTTATCTTATCTTATAGACGACAAATTCAGATATACATATATTCAGAATGAGAAAATCACAATTTGAATTTGTTCAATATTTTTTGGCTCCTTGACAAGTTACGTGGTATGGCACCTTGCATAAAGGATGTTAATAATAAAATAAAATCAATATTAAAAAATCAATAGTCTTGGCCTTGTTTTTGTAGGAATACCTGTTCAAGGTATGAAAATAGATGATGTGACATATTTTCATGTACTATAATTAGCATCTATCTGGCTATTTAAAACATGATTTTACCTATCTTATCGAATGAAACAAATGGCCGGAAAATTGGCTCTACCTCTTTGAACAATGATTATGTCAACTATTTTTTAATTTGCTTTAAAAATTAAGTCAATGTACTAAGAAATTTTTAAAAGGGATATGTATCACACAGCTTCACTAAAATTGGTCATTCTTTATAAGAAAAGTTGATCCATGGTAATTAAGAAGATGAAAGCTCAAAGGTCAGAGATTTAGGTGTCCCATGCAATGCCCTTCTTTGCTTCATCGATAACTATACAGTGTGCCTCTCAACTAAATTATAATTGCTTATTCAGAAAATCATCTGTTTTAAAGGCTTTAAACTTCTTTTTACAGTTTGAAAGAACACAATTTTGACAGATACTTGGATCAGTGATTGGAATTCCACAAAAAGCTTCCCAAAAGTGTTATTTACCTCAACAAGACATTTATGTAAATGCTAAGCTATATGGACCTACATTTTATGCTTGAGTACATAAAGTTTAGTTCTTTAAAACCTAAAGTTTTTTTCTTTTAATACTGTATCAATTTATTTAAATTCAGAATTATGAACAGTGCCTTTGAAATCAATACAATAATAAAAGGTTTGCATTTTTTTTCCAGGTCAAAATTCCAAGATTGTGACTTGGTGTAGATCCTTCAATGATATTCAGCCTATTATGAAGACATCTGTTGATTACAACATTACAGGAGAATTTCTCAACTTTAAGATAATATTTAAACCAGAAATGGATGATGCAGTTGATGTAAGAGGATATTTATAAAAAAAATTGTTGAGCAGGGGTAGATAATTTTTTTTGGGGTTTGTCTTTTCCGATTTTGTTGTAGTAATTTGTGATCTGCATTATTTTTATTTTCATGATTATTTGAATAGAGATTAAAGAATTGATTGCATTCAATGAAGGAAATTACTTAACTGTTAGATATGAAAAGAATGATGTCCTAAACTCTAACATCTATCTATCATACAAGTTCTTATATCAAGACTTAATATTATCTTTAATAAAAAAAATCATTATTGGTCCCCTACCAAAAAAGTCAAAGTGGACTTTAGATTTGCACTCTGTCTGTCTGTCTGTCAGTCCAGCAAATCAGTTTTCTAGAAATTTTTTCTTCACACTTAAAGATAGTGATTTTATATTTGGTGTACTGTTTTATCATGACAAGTTGCAAGTCAAGTTCGATTTTCACGATTGTAGCTTTTCTCCATGTTCAGTTAAAGCCCTTTCCCTAGAATTAAATTTTTGATAAAATACTTATTAAATACAAGATTTCTGTTCAAAGGGAAATGACTATTTTTTTAACTTTCCCTAAAATTAAATTTTTTTATGAAATACTTTTATTTATTACTAGATTTCTGTTCAAAGGGAAATTACTCATTATAAATTTCATTTAATTTTCAGATGACTTTATGTCTTTTGGTATCTATTAATGAGGAAGAAATAACAGAACTTTGTGGAATATCACATCTAAGTAAAACAACAAAACTGGTGCTGCATGTCTTTAATCGTGACAATTATGTGCCAGAGATTACAGACCCATTCAATATTTTTTCTGTTAAAGCCTATTTTAAAAATCTGATACTACCACCACCAACTGGTGCACTTTGTCGCTATGGTGATCCTTTCAGAGGAGGAACTAATCCCATAATCAAGTATGAAATCGGTATCGGAACTGACAAATTTCTTACAGATATAGAACCTTTCAGAGAAGTTGTAATACCTTGTATACCTTGCTTTGGAGAATGTTCAAAGTACAACTGTGACCAGGATTGTGATCAGGATAAACTGGTGGACTACAGTTTTACTTTGACAGACTTAAACCTAATACCATATGTAACTGATTTGAACGAAACTGGACATTCATATAATAAAACAATAATATACTATCTCACAGGTAAAGTTTCATTATACATTCACACTTTGATGTTTTAATATGTGGACATTTCCTTTTGTGAGATAGTTGTAGATACTTTGTAATTTCATCATTGAAAAAAAATATTTGAGGTGGTACGTAACACTACAGTGAGGTAACTCTGTAAAAGTAAGCAGAATGTTTTAATCATGTTTCACTATTACGGGAATATTAGGCTTCTCATTGATCAAAACTAGTGTTTATCAAACTGCTATGTATCCAGTTTAATTTTTTACATAAAACTGTGTGGTTCAATTCTTTTTAAATTTTTGTAATTTTGTCAAAGGGTCAAGGTTAATATTTTGTACAAATTTTATGAAAATTTACGAGCCAAATTTGTTTTAGTCAATGTGTTTGGTACCACTTTAGTGATTTTTGTTAAGACTTATGAAAATGTAGTCGTGTATCCGTTATACAAGATATAGATATCTGATATTTTACAGGAAGGGCTGTGACTGGTTCTGGAGACACAGCTCTATCATCATCATCAGGGTTTTATATTGATGTCACGGGACCCGTGTTTGATCTGGATGTCATGTTGACCACTCCAATTTACTTTGATGAAAAACAAGGACAGTTTCAACCAATAAGTTATCAAGCATCAAACAACACCATTAAAGCTTTTTGGAGGTGTACTGATGATGAAAGTCTTGTAAAGGTAACAAAATATCTTCTTTAGAGAGCCAAATTATTTGGAAATTATTTAAGCAAATTAATAATAATTGAATAGCTTTAGATGTTGAATAGAGGAATTAAAGGTAAAATTTGAAAAATGTTTTTAAAAGAAATCTTATTATGATATATACTTTTCCTTCAAATTTTGAGAAAAACTTTATATCTGCAATAAATTTTAATGAATCATGGCTACTATTGAATTATATGATCTTTGTTATATACACATCTATTTAAATGAATCATTATAATATCCCACTTTTGATATACAATGGGTCATTTATTGTCCAGAGTTGTGCCACTTATCAACTTGGAAAGTTTCAAAGCTTGAGCAGTTGCATTTGTGTCCTCAAACAAATTCTTATTCTATTTTTGGGTATCTTAAATCACTATTAATTCAAATGATATGTTAAATCTTTATTAAGGAGAGTCTTTGGGCCATAGGTGAAACTCCTGGTGGAGAAGAACTTCAAAGTTTTCAGTCAGTTGGCACCATGATGACAGGCATAAATTCATCATTTGAAGGCATTCTCCAACATAACCATACATATTATGTGTCCATTATCTGTATCAATGGAGGTGGAAAACCTACTCAATGGAATGATTCTTATGGTAAGCAATACACAAACTTTTGCATTGTTTACACATATAAGTTGGTGTTTAGGCCAGTTAAACTGTAACCATTAATGTTATTTGGTATGCAAATTTATCAACGCTGGCATTTCTTTTTATGCCCCACCTACGATTGCCCCACCTGTGATAGTAGATTATTTTTTCTGGTCTGTACGTCCATCCGTCCATCTGTTGTGCGTCCGTTCGTCTGGATTCAGTTAAAGTTTAAACTTAGTATGTTCCCCATGATATGATCTTTCTAATTTTAGTGCCAAATTAAAGTTTTGACCCCAATTTCACAGTCCACTGAACTTAGAGAAAATGATAGTGCAAAGTTCAGGTTAAAGTTTTTTGTCAAGGTAGTTTTTGATGAAGTTGAAGTCCAATAAACTTGAAAGTACACATGTTCCCTATGATATGATCTTTCTAATTTAAATGCCAAAGTAAAATTTTGACCCCAATTTCATGAAAGTACACATGTTCCCTATGATATGATCTTTCTAATTTAAATGCCAAAGTAAAATTTTGACCCCAATTTCATGAAAGTACACATGTTCCCTATGATATGATCTTTCTAATTTAAATGCCAAAGTAAAATTTTGACCCCAATTTCATGGTCCACCGAACATGGAAAAAGAAAGTGTGAGTGGGGCATCCGTGTACTATGGACACATTCTTGTTTCAAAAGGTACTATTTGGCCTTTTTAGTAACCTTTCAAGCCAGACATATTTCTTTTTTATGCCCCATTTATGGGCATTTTGTTTTCTGGTCTGTGCATCCGTCTGTCTGTTCATCTGTCCGTCCGTCTGTCAGTTTAATTGTCGTCTGTCCCCTTTCAGTATAAAGTTTTGGTTAAAGTTTTTGGTTGAGGTAGTTTTTGATGAAGTTGAAATCTGATCAACTTGAAACTTAGTAAACATTTTCTGTATGATATGATCTTTCTTATTATAATGCCAAATTAAAGAATTTATCCCAATTCCAAGGTCCAATGAACATAGAAAATGATAGTGCGGATGGGGCATCCATGTACTTGGGACACATTCTTGTTAACATTTAATTATGAAATGTATATCAGCAAGGTATTTAATGAGCTTGATAATGAGCACAGATTAACAATGATAGTGATCACATTCATTCCTACATTTCTCTTATGAAAAAATTTGAAAGACCCTGCCCCTGTTTTGGGTATATACCATTCAACAAATCAATTTGAAGACTTATGCATGCTTACATGATAGTCAATTGTTATGAAATTACATTTAGCAGCAATAAAACAATTCAACCAATTATTAATTGATAAGATGATAATTTTAGCTAACATCTACATTTAAGGTGTTGTAGTACTGTTAGAGCCACCAGAAGTAGACAACTTGAATAATACTATCCTAGGAGAAGTCAGACCATTTGACGAATCAGTAGTTCCTGTTGATACCATGGAGAGTACGGATCCTACAAGTATAGGATTCACTTTTACTATTAGTGAAGATAAGTCTGTAAAAAGATATGGTAAGTCACAGTGACAAATCTGATGGTTTGGCAGATCATTGGTCAAACAAGGATGTTATTTGCATGAAAACCATATTATTGAAGTGCAAGACCAAAATCAGTAATAGCTTAATTAAACCAATAAATTGAAATGGATGCAGGGTAAAAATCAATAAGATAATAATTTACCAACACGTGTACCAAAGATTGACTACAAGAGTCTTAATGTTACTATTCTACTATGGGCAGACATCCATGCCCAATACCAGTAAATTTTACATTAAATTTAAAATATTTGAAATTAGACCAGTGTACAGGTACAAACTTGACCTTAAATGTCAGCTTTATATGTTGTGTGAAATAATTATGTTTATAGCATTTGTGTGTATTCATCTTTCAATTTTATTTATATAAAATCTTTATTAGGTAGAGTAAAGTTAATATTTTATAACTAAAGACTATATATATATATATATATGAAATGAATCGCTCTACTTTTTGTTCAGATTTGTGTATTGGAACAGATGAAAATAAAGATGATATTTTTCCTTGTACCTGGGTTGGTTACAATGTATCAGGATCAGCTTCTATCAAAGATGGATATTTGTTACTTGATGGCATCAAAGTAAGTCGTCTGTCAGAACTACAAACTGTATCTTCACAGCTGGCTGAAAACAAAACTAGCATTTTCCATATGGAACCAGGACGGACATTATTTCTGACCATGAGAGTTTGTAATGAAGCAGTACTCTGTACTAACAAGTCATTAGGAAGTATACTAATTACAAATGATAAAACTGTATTGAAGACCTCTGAACATGGAGAGTCCATTGAACTTGTACAGTCTATTGAAACAGGATCCAAAAGGAGAAAACGAGATACAAATATGGTTGTAGTGAAGACTCCTGAAGGTAAATTTACTATAAAATTAAAAATGCATGGGAACAGGGAATGTGTCAAAGAGACAACAACCCGACCAGAGAGCAGAAAACAGTTGAAGGTCACCAATGGGTTTTCAACATGGAGAAAATCCTGCACCTGCAAGTTGGCTTCAGCTAGCTGTGAAAGAAAAATGCATACTAGTTCAGCAAATATCAATGTCTCACTAAACCTTAGTTCAATGAAATATTAATTTCTACTAGTTGTTTTAGGAATCTTTATAATACATAATTAAAATTTAAAACAAAATTGACATGCAAAAAGAACGATAAACAACCTTTTTGCAGATTTTTTTTTATTGATTTGCCAATAAGATATTCATGTTTCAGAGAGTTCTGTAATTAGGATTACAAATTATTATAAAGTTTTATTAGTTGTGTGTAGTCTCAATTGCCATGCAAATGTCATTTCACCCTAGTCAATGTAAATTTTACATGTCATTCCTTGAGAAGCATCACAATATTTGAACAAGTACATTTAACTGTAAAATTTCTGATTGTTCTTTTTGTGTGTGACTGCCAAACAAAACCATAGTAACAAAATAACACATGAACATAGAAGACACACCAGATAGCTTCAATGATAAAATTGAGAATGGAAATGGGGAATGTGCCAAAGAGACAACAACCCGACCATAGAAAAAAAAAACAGCAGAAGGTCACCAACAGGTCTTCAATGTAGCGAGAAATTCCCGCACCCAGAGGCGTCCTAACTGCATTTAGAGTAATTTCTACTTCTTGATTTTGTTTAAAAAAGAGATTATATTTTTACTACTTTAAAAAATCTTGTTTTTTTACAATAAATGAAGCCATAAAATTATTTGGTCTCTAACCTTGGATGTGTTGTTTTTTTTCAGTTTGAACTTGAAAAAGATAACATCTTAAACTTTGTGTGTTCCCTAAGTTTTGAAATTTCAATTATATGTAAACATTTGATAAATAGGATTGGTAGACGGACAGACCATTGTACTTCAGCCAATATCTGATGAAGATCTAACAACAGAATATGGGTCTGATTCCTCTCCTGATTTCCAGCCTTATATAGTCAACCCGGCAACTACACAGGATATGGTTGAAAGAGTACTATACAAAAGGTATCACAGCTTGAACTATTGTACTTTTATCAATTAGTTGTAGACATTAAAATATTCCATTCTCAATCTTATAGTACCACTACCCATGCTTATCAATATCTAATGTTGGTTTTTGTGATTTAAATAAGTTTTTAGAAAAGATAACTGATATTTGATTGACAGGTGCATTTATTCAGCAACCTTTTTATAGACCATCTTAAAATCTTAATTGATCTTATTACATATTACCAAGATTGAAATAATGACCTATTTCCAAGGCTCATCACATTCACCAGTTATATATCTAGAAAGTGTCCCCTAGA
This sequence comes from Mytilus galloprovincialis, assembly GCA_037788925.1. Classification (NCBI taxonomy): domain Eukaryota; kingdom Metazoa; phylum Mollusca; class Bivalvia; order Mytilida; family Mytilidae; genus Mytilus; species Mytilus galloprovincialis. Next base: position 41,437,659 of record CM075342.1, on the reverse strand, counting down.
GCCTGTTACACTATTTTGCCAATTTTGAATGGAAAATTTTAAGTAATCAAAATGATAAGCGGTCTTTTTCTTAACACACAGAATTGGTATATATCCTTAAAAATCCACATAACTAGGATATTTTATTTATATTTTTTTTCCAGAATACATTCCATGGTAATGACATTTTCTGTGATACCAGTTGGTCACCTACCTTTGCCAGGACCAATGAATATAACATATCCAGATACTGTTGGGGAGAATGAAGACAACAGAACAGTTCTGGCTCATTGGAATACTTGTATGTCAATATCAAATATTCTTAAAATATTTCTGTTTGCATTTTCCTTTGCTATTTCCTACAAAGCTTATTCCTTCTTACTTACAAGATTCATATTGGTAAGTTTTACCCTGTAACACATTTCCTTCCACTCCATTGCAAGATTGAGGTATAAACTAAAGCAGTAGCTCACACTACATCTTCTTTTTTTTTATCATTAGTAACTGTTTATCATTCTTTTAAAAAAATGTTCTAACTTTTTTCCTAAAAATTTAGATAATTCACATGTTCAAAAAAATGTAAAGTGCATTAATATTTAACCTGAAGCTATTTCATGATATAGTAAAGTAAAATATCTTCAAAAAACTACTTTGCCAATTAAAACTAACCAATATGTGAAACATTTTAAGTCCACTGTCAATTGGTGCAAAATTTATGATAACTTCTGATATTTTGTTTGGTGATTAGATCTACAGCAGTGGGAGTTGACAGGGAAGACCTGTGGTGAAACATCAGAATTAAAAGTTGATGATGGAGAAGGCACAAAGACAGTTCAGGTAATATTATTCTCTGGACACTAAATTATTCATTAAACCTCCTGAAAACAAAGGAATCAATCAACCTCATCCTGACCAACTTTTTTTCCATTTTCATATTTGTTAAATGTGTAGAATAATTTATCATCTTATGCAAATGTTACCATGTAAAGAATTTGTATATGTTTTAATAATTTATTAAAAAAATAAGCTTTAGGGGGATCAACCTGTGCAGTTTTGGTTTCAATGCTCAACATATTTAAAACAGCTTTGAACACACCCCCCCACCCCCCCCCCCCCCCCCACCCCAAAAAAATGTATAAAGCACATACACAGTTTCAGTTATTGGCCACAGTGTCTGAAAAATCATTGATCTGTTCCTGTATTACTAGTATATCCAATCAAACAAGAATTTGTGTATGACATTTTGCTGATAATATAACATTTGAGGTATTAATTTATATAATCAATGTGAAATACATTTATTTTTTAGATTTGTAAAACATGGAGAGAAAAAGTAGATGGTATCAACCAGACTAATGCATCTGTTTCATATTTCTCAGAAGAGACACAATTTGCTGTGTTTATTGTATCAAATAAAGTGTATAATTCTCCACCAACACTCATCAGTGACAGGTTTATTTCCATCAAAGAAGATGAAGGTATACAACTTATAATTATGTGTAAGGAAAGGGATGATGAAAGAAAGAAATTGATAAATTCCTAGTTCTTCCAATACTTTGGTTTTGATGTTTGTCCATTTACAAATGGAAAAATTGCAAAATTTTTTGTTTCATTTTCTAACTTTTGTTTAACTCAACCAAATGTAATGAAACTTATATACAATACTAATTACCACATGATACAGATCTAGTTCTAAATTGGGTGGCGTCTCTTTTACTGTTCTTGAGTTATTCCCCTCTATAAACATAAAAAATGCTGAATTTTTCATTTTTAGTTGGCCTCTCCCAAATGTATACGTAACAATACTCATTACCAGGAAACTCAGATAAAGTGCAAATTTGGGAAGCATCACTTTTACAGTTCTTTAGTAATGTCACTTTATATGATATGCAAGCTGGGGCATCATCTGTGTCCCATGTACATTCCCAATTTAATTCTCCTAAGATGTAGATTTAACCCTTGATGATGATGATTTTTTTACTATTTCTAAGGTACATTACAATACCAGTTGGAGGCTACAGATGAAGAAGGTGATGTGGTTGCATTCTATCTCAGCAGTCAAACAAACATTCTTGGAAAAACACTGCTTTTTAAAGATGGCATGTAAGTGACTCTTCCAATAATATATTACTGAGAGGCCAAAATTTAGACGACAGAAGTTCATGTATATAAAAAATTTCATAATAAGATTAGGAATACAAATCATGGTAACAAGAAACTTGCAGGAGTGTCATGAACTCCAAAAGGAGGGAGACAGGGTGCTTTGTCAGGGTAGACATGGCTTGCTTTGCATGCATCACTCGCCATACAATTCCAAACTTATGTCAAAATGTCACAGAAATAGGACACAATGGATAAAATATCAGATTAGAAGAATTTTCTCATATCTACAGCTCTAAGACTGAAAATATGTTGCTATTGAAACAATACACATTCCAAAAATTTGTGATGGTAACCGTAAAAAGCCTCTTCTAATAGAACAGTAATGAATGAATAGCATATATCATATAAAGAAATACTGTTTGGATGCAGTATAGGTTATCCCCTTAGGTTACAAGGTCATGTTTGAAAATTGCCTCAGGTCACCAGGTCATTTTTAAGTAAATTTTATAGTTATAAACTGATCTGATTGTTGATTTGAAAATTTGTATGGTGTGACCATTTTTGTCCCTTTTAAAAGAGATGGCAGTTTGTGTAGTACCATCCAAACACACCTTATCATTATGAAGTGAACTTTTAAAAATATATGCCTAATTGGGATTTTGAAACTCAGATTATGCAGTTTACAAGACACTGAAAAGCAATAGTACGAGTAGTCAGGGCCGTAACTCCTATGAGGCAGGGGAGGCAGTTGCCTCCCCTGAATTTTCTTCAGGCAAAACTTTTTTTGGAAGTAATAAAATAAAATATTGACAATATGTACACGGAGAACTTTAGTTTATATTATAAACAACACAAGTTTACAGTTTTAACAGTGTTATCATGATACGTGATATGTCTGTCATTTTTCAGATTTTTTATCGAAAGTGAACTGTTTTAGTATTTGTTTTTTTGGGTTTTTTTTAGTGTGGCCGTCCGTCTGTTATTCAGTATTGAGGGGTCAGTATTCGTACGAGAACACATATGAAACGTTGCTTTCGATAATTTTGAATAAAAACTGTTCACATTTATTTGGGGGCTCAATTAAGCAGAGGGAGTTCCTTTTGTATTGTGAATCTTTTAAGATATCGGAAATTCGTTACAGGCTGAAATAACTGTTGGATCGTTTTTTTAAGTCTCCCGATCGTAAGAGAACATTATGGTCAATGCCTTAGTAGGTAAACACTCCCATTCGTTGTTGCAGGGACTTTCTATACTAAGTATATACTAGACTAATATAGAAAGTCCCTGGTTGTAGTTATATATGTCTGTTCAGCTTTCAACAATATTGAAATTCAAGATCCTCGATAAAAAAAAATATCTTGCGTTCTATAATCTTGCTTTATATGTTTTTTGAACTTACCAGGTTCTAAAAAAATATCTTTAAATACAGATAATAATTGTTTGCATGAAAATTGCTCCAAGGATCCAGCAAAACTGATCTTTCTTAAAGTAAAGAAATCGAAGGAAAACGGGTAATTTTTAGCCATATCATTTGAGAAAAAAATCTGCGGTCACAATGTATTTAATGTTAACAATTATAGGTCAAAGTACGGCCTTCAAGACGGAGCCTTGGCTCACCCAGAACAGCAATCTCAGCTTGTTTTTGCATAAAAGTTGCTTCCAGGTTCAAGCAATACTGATGTTTCTTAAAGTAAGGAAATCGAAGGGAAACGGGTCATTTTTAGCCAATGACTGAGAGAAAAAAATCGGCGGGGGGCTGTACCCCCTATTATGGGGGCCTCAATCGGTGGCCCCAAACCCAGGGGCGGATGCAGGAATTTTCGAAAGGGGGGGTGCTAACCCAGGGCACCCAGGGCAAAGGGGGGGTGCAAAACATATGTCCCGATACAAATGCATTGATCGGCAAAAATAAAGGAGGGGTGCACACCCCCGGAACCCCCCCCCTGGATCCGCCACTGAAACCCATGCCTCCCCTGAATTCGAACCCTAGTTACGGCCCTGGCAATGTATGGTGTCATTTTAACAATATTCTTGAATATTATTTTGTAGACTGCTGTATACACCATGCACAGATTGTTCAGGTGTTGAGACCTTAACAATAATCCTAACAGAAGTACAGACCAATGATGATATACCTCCAGCCAGCAGTGAAACAACAATTGTCATTACCATTATAGATTCTAATGACCCACCAGAAATATTCCTTACCCAGTATGGTCAATCTATTTTATCATCAGATCCAACAGAACCAGTTTTGGTAAGAAAAAGATTTCCTGGGTGTTTTTTTAAGAAACCCTTATCATATTTCACCAAATGATTGTTTAAAAGACCAGGGTGTTAATACATTAATTATCATCAAGAATTACTTGAAATATCTTCTATAAAGCACTATCTTAAATGAATGATGACAGATTAATTTTAATATAAAATGTGCAAGTGGAGCTCTGGTTGGCATGTCAGTTTTTGAGTTATATTTTGAAATTTTGCATTGAAAAAAGGTAAACACTAGATAGAAAAAATGTTTTCCTACATCAGTTAAACAAGAAGCCTCAGAACTTTTAAAATATAGTATTTAATGACCTTGAGAATTTTATACTTAAAACAGTTTTTAAATAAATTTATATGCAGGTATACTTAGAACAGAAGAGAATATTTAACAAGAATAAATGGACACAGGATTTTACTGCTGTAATAGGAGCATTTGATGTGGAACAACAAGATCTTTTAATGGAAGTGTATCAACCAACTTATGGGGCAGTGCTTTTCTTGCATGAAAAAACAACAATTCCGAATATTAATGATTGTGGAGAAAGTTTGAATGTAAGTACTTCTATGAAAATGGCTGGGATGTAGAAATTATTCCTTAGCCATATGTATATTTGAGAAAAAACCTGATAATGATTATTCTGTGATATTTTTATTGCAGTCCTTACCTTAAAGTGTACTATTACCTTAATTTTATTTTTGGAAACTTCATTAATTAAAAAATAAATGCTACATTCATATAACATGGGGATATTTTAATATTTCTTACCATCTTTGAATAACACAATTGATTTATTTAAGAAATACAACAAAAGCACCATCAATGATGTTGGCCACCCAATCAGATTTGATAAAAAAAAAACCTAGTTTTTCAATATGAATGGGAAAACATGCCACATTATTTATTTTTTATAAAATGTTTTCTTTTTTTGAAAGGGACCTTTAAGACACAGCCAAAAGGATTATAAATATTTGTGTATGGGTGAGGGCAACTACTCATAAAGGTCAAAATGTGTGGTTATGTATGCAAATAAAAATGCTATTGTATGGGTCAGGGTGATGGCCATAATCAAATGCCTTCCATCCTTATATTACTTTAGATGTATGATATTAAAACTGATTTGTATTGGGAAAAAAAAAGAAACAAGTAATTTTTTAGTCCACTGATGATTTTATCATTTTATTTCCAGGTAGCCACTGAACCATGTGGTAATTTCAGTGAAATATTACCACATGACAAAGATGATATGTCCTGGATTTATTCCACATTGACCTACAAACAGGCAATGAATGTGTCTGGATATGATGTAGTTAAATTGTATGTCTCAGATCCTATGAATTCTTCATCAGCTGTAGTGACAATACAGTTTGTCATGATGGAATCACCTTGTCACAATGATGGATCTTGTCATCGTAAGTTGAATAAAATTCAGATACATGTATTGATGGAAATAATGAAATATAATAAAGCGAAAACATAAGAACAATCAATAACAGGGATAACATCTATCTTGTTTGAAATATTATCGTTATCATAATGAGTAAAAATTGAATATTGCTTGACATCAACTAGATTTAATTTCAACTTAATAATTAAGAGAGGAAGTAGTAAACACCATCATTAACTCAATGAAAAGCAAATGGACATATCACACATTGCAGGATAGACCAAATAATTAATACATTTTGTTAATCCTTTCATTATATCAGACTCCATTCAGTAGGATACAAGAAATATCTCTGCATGCAGCAAATATATAACAGGTTACAACCTTAAGAAAATAGAAATGAAATAATGATTAAAAAGAATTCCAGATACAAATGCATAAAGGGGAAAAAACTATGTAAAAACTGTCCATGTAATATCAATTAGTTTGCCTTTTTTTGTTATTTCAGCAAAGAATGGCAGTAACTACCCCTGCACCAGTACTCGCAGAGCAGAAAGTTTTGACATGTATTATGACTGTGTTTGTTTACCTGGATATTCTGGTGTATACTGTGAAGAAAATATTGATGAATGTCTGAGTTCACCATGTCTGGAGCCATATGAATGTATTGATGGTATCAACATGTATGATTGTCGATGTCCAACAGATGAGCCTCATTGTGCTTTCAAGATTTGGACCATCCCAGTGATAGTTCTTAGTTTGCTGATCATTATTATAATCATCATTGTCTTAGTTCATAGATATATGAAGAAAAGGTAATTTTTTTTAAATCGGTAAATTTATTCGCTCAATGATAAATGATATATCATCTTTTTGTGTTTTAGACATTTTAAGTTGGTTTGAAGCAAATTTTAGTTCATGATGGATCTAACATAGATTGTCATGCAGAATGAATGATTGATAACTGATTCTGGGGTCATTTTAGTTCTCTTAGTATGCCAGTTATTCTTTCCTATATGAGATGTTTTAAAAAAAACATCATCTTAATATGCAACTACAAACTATGAAGTAAACAAAAACACTCTATAAATACCAATTTGTATAATTGATTGTTAGCAAGAGTACTTTGATTGAAGTAGGTTTTGTTTTGTTGATGTCAAAGAATTTTAAAAAAAACTGATAGATAGATGTATGTTGTTTAAAATAATTGTCTCATTTCATTTGTATTTCAAAGAATTTTACAGCTTGTCTCTGCAAAAAAAAAAACTCAACAAATAAGAATGGAAATATCTGAAGGGCTTTTAAAGTTGCAATAATTATCATTTCTTACTGACATAATCTTTTAAATGATAAACTTGCTAGCGCATAACCAGTCTGACTAAAGCCAGCCACACTACCGATTTGCATTTGTGGTAACTTTCTTTAGTCATACAGGTGCATGACAGTTAAGTTTGTAAGTTCAAACATTTACATCTTAATGGGTACATAAGGATGTACACCTCTGAGGAGCCAAACATTTCTAGAATTAAACTTTTTTTCTTAACCTGAGTTTTGGGTTTATAAGATTGTAACAAAATAATTGGTGAAGAAAAAATCATATGGTGGTGCACTTCTTTTTGTGCTAAGGCCCTTTGAAAATGCCCAATTTTGATGATTTTCCCATTTTTCATAGATTTTTACCTATTTTTGGGCTATTACCGTGAAAAAAATCACAGTTCCACAATTAAACTTTTTTTCATACTTTCTATAAAGATGAAGTGGACCAATCTGCATAAATTTTACTTAAAAAAACTAAAGGTAGGTGTTAATATAAGAAAGTTTTGTCATATTTTGACGCTTTTTTGTGTAAAATTTACCATGCTGTCAATTTTGTATTTTTGTGAGTTTTCTTAGTTTTAAGAACAAAATGCATATTATTTCAACTTATTTGTTATAAATGATTAAAAAAATACATACCTAAGAAATTTGAAAAGACCAAAATGATATGGGATGAACATGATTCTTGTAAAATAATTTTTTGTATCCCTCACCCATTTTCTCAAAATTTTGACTAAAAATACTGACTTGATTGGTCATAAAATTTGAAAACTGGATTACTCAAAGACCATTCATTGTATGTACTAAATTTTTTCACAGAGTTATGTTTGATTATAATATTTTTAAAATTCATTGATATTTTCCACTTGTATCACATATTTTGGAAAAAAATCAAGAACAAGATTTCAATTAGACTGAACGAGACTGAAAAGTCAGAAGAATACATCCATAAGTCTAAATGAATAACTAAACTTTGTTTAACTGTATAGGAAATCACAAGATTTTACTAACTGAATTTTCTTTCATTACTTCTTCTGATTGATTATATTTGTGTATTTTGATTGATTTATCTATATTTTCTTTCTTTTATATTTCCCAGATTGCAAAAGAAAGAAGACAAAGCAGACATTTGGAGTCAGGTAAAGTATAGAGCTGTTGTGTATAGACTGTTACATATGTCATTCTGGGATTATGCAGATTATCACTTTGTGCAACTTGAGCAAATGGTCCTGCACATTTCACAATGTGATGTGTTATTAGATAAAGAAAACTTATGATGAATGGGTACAAATGTGGTAATTTTGTAAGATTATATGAAAAAATTAAGGAATAAAATCCATAACTTGTATTGATTTCTGTTCCAAGTTTAAGGTTTCATTCAAGTATGTCCTTGCCTTGGAAGGGGAGCACTCCAAAAATATTTTATAATTTTTATGATATGTCATTTTTCTCTATAAGGTAAACATCTTTTTTATAGTGATATATAAATAATTTCATTCACATCTGAGCTAAAAGGCTGAATGTTTCTAGGCAGTAAAAAATGTAAAACCTAAAAGTATGACAAAATGATAAAACTTATTGTCAGAATATGTTAATGTTAACAATCCTTAATCTGTAGATTATTGTTTTCAGGACTCTGAAGAATCTACAGATGAAACAATGGTAATAATAACTGATTTTATATTAAAAGATTATACTGTAGTATTCCAAATACACCTCTAAAACAACTTTAAAAAAAGGACTACAAATTTAAAAATTACTTTATTTTGACATATTGCTTTGTGGTAATAAAAGTTTTGAGCACTATTATTGTACTCCTGAGTCAAAAATCTCTCATGTGGAATTTTGAATTTTAAAACTGAGAGTTGACTATCTGTAGGATACATTATATAAAACTTTGTTCTTGACTAACTTGATGAACAGGTTTAATAAATGTACTGGTTAATGGTGTCGATCCAAAGGATGTTCAACAGCAATCAGTCATCCATCATTATGAAGTGAAATGTTTTGAGTTTAGGGTTTTGACCATTATTTCACCAAACATGGGTATTAAGAGTGTAACATTGGATTTAGTCCTATTGGAGATAATATTTTTGAAAATTGTTTCAAATGTTTTTGTTGAAGATGTTTAAATACTGTTAATTCAATTAATTACTTTTTTTTCCAAGGGCAAAGTCATTGATGATGATTTGGAATCAGCAGGTTTACATGTAGGTATTAATGCTCAATGTATTTATATAATTTTACATTAAGTAATTACACTTTTCCTGATTTTTCCATAAATTGAAGTTTGTGAGATTATTTCATGTTGTCATTGACCAAATAAAATAAGAATTTGGTAAGAAAAAAACTTCATTAAAGATGCCAGAGTTATAATGTTGAACTCCTGCACTGAATTTAGTCTACAAAAGCCCGCTGCATTTTTGCGCCTGTCCCAAGTCAGGAGCCTCTGGCCTTTGTTAATCTTGTATTATTTTAATTTTAGTTTCTTATGTACAATTTGGAAATTAGTATGGCGTTCATTATCACTGGACTAGTATATATTTGTTTAGGGGCCAGCTGAAGGACGCCTCCGGGTGCGGGAATTTCTCGCTACATTGAAGACCTGTTGGTGACCCTCTGCTGTTGTTTTTTATTTGGTCGAGTTGTTGTCTCTTTGGCACATTCCCCATTTCCATTCTCAATTTTATTATCACCAGTAGCACTTGAAAAAAAAGAGTTAATAAGGCGATATAAAGTACAAAGTGGTAGAGTTGGGTCATGTAATCAACAAAAAAGAATATTGTATGTCATCAATAAAAACACAAATTTTTACCTTTTGGTTTAACTTCATTTCTGGCACAGTTCCAAGGGAAAAAATCGTAATTTCATGTGCATTCAAAGCTACATTTCTCCTATAAGTTGTATTCTAATTGTCTTGTCAAATGATAAAAGCATCTATAGTTATAGCAAAATTCTAAATACAAGGATTAAATTACAATTCTGTTTTGTCATCTTTGTTGTTATTATAGCATACAACAATAGCTATTTAGCCATCAGAGTATTGAAAGGTCAGTTTATCCCACTCTCACAAGAGTTGATCATTTTGGCATCAATATGAAAATAGGTAGTATGTTTGCAAATGAGAAAACTATCTACCAGGGATCAAATGACAGACATTTTTGTCTTGGATAATGGTCTAAAATGTTAATTATAAATATCTTTTAAAACAGCAAATTAACATTGAAGAGAACCAGGATGAAAGTAATGATTGGTGCGACCCTGTAAAGGCTTTAAATCCTGAAATAGGTCGACTAATAAACCCAACAAGAAGGAACAAGGTACATCCTGCTCCATCAAGCTTTGCAATGATTTCTTTCCCTACTGCCAAGCCCAATCATGAAGATGTAGTTGAAGAGGAAACTAAAAAGAACAGTGATATGAACTTTGGCCTTTCATATGACCTACCTGTGGGTCATATAACAATGAAACCTGTATCAAGACCACGCATGCCAGCATTTTCTGCCCCAGAAATCGTGTTTAAATTACAACATGAAGGTAACACAGAGAGCTCTGATAGTGAACAAAAATCAACAGCTGACACAGAAAGTAATCCTGAAAGTGATTCATCAACTCCAGAGAGGAAACCATTTCATCTGCAACCAATTCCTGCAAGTCAAAAAGGAGAAATGAAAAAGGGAAATCAGAAAAGGGGTATTTCAGCACACGATATGGATTACAGTAGATACAATGATCAGAAGCAGCCAAAGAGAGACAATGATGCTTGACAGTTTTATGTGTGTTTTTAATTTTATATTAGATAGAAAACTTTTTAAATTTTTTTATACATATAAATGATTTGTATTTTTTTTACTAATAAGTTAGTTTTAAAAAAGTTTGCTTGTATCATCACTTTGGTTTAACTGTATATCAATGTTGTTTATACCCTATGTCATTTAAAATTTCAATAAGATAAAGTCATTTTGAACTTTTTTTGCATACTGGAACTAACAGTGTCTGTCTGTCTGCATAAACTTAACATTTATCTTTTGACAAACTCAACAAATTTGTTTGTATTTTCAAAAACTTTTTTCTTGAATTTACAGACTGATATTGAGATATTTTTTAGTAAAAATGTTATTTAGTGACTAATGCTTTGAAAAGTTTCCACTGGTATATTTTCTCTATAAATACTTATTCAAATATTTGTATTTTTATACTTTATTAAAATAATTATAATCGCTTTTTATTAATTTCATTGGCATACAAAAGTTTTCACTTTACAAAGTCATATGCTTCAAGCCTTCAAGATGCTTTAAAATTATTGAAAAAGTGAGGCAGTGTCTACAATGTATGTGCACATTTGTGTGTTAATTGGTATAGCAGTGAGAGTGCGACCTTTAATCTTCTTGTTCAAGTTGTCATCCTGTTGGTAGCTGTTGTGCAGGTTTTTTTGTGTATTTTTCTTTGATGACACATGGTCTAGATATGCAAAAGGAGGTTTGTGCTCACATACACATAAAACTTCTTTTAATCCTACCATAGTTTGTGCCTTTACCAAGTATGACTATCTGGTAAATGATGGGTTTTGTTTGTATCTTTGGGGTATATCTTCTTCTTTGACACTACTGAACCAATTCCAACCAAACTTACGCTGAATGATCCTTAGGGTATCTAGCATCAAGTTAGTGTTTTTTTTTCTGTTTAATCAAAAAAACATGGCCACCATAGCTAAAAATAGAAGATGGGGTAAAATGCAGTTTTTGGCTTATAGCTCAAAATCAAAGCATTTAGAGCAAATCTGACATGAGTTAAAAGTGTTCTTTAGGTCAAGGTCTATCAGCCCTGCTTTTTCAGATGAATCTAATAACCCATTGTTGGGTTGCTGCCACTAAATTGTATATTTTAAAGAAATTTTGATGTTTTTGGTTATTACCTTGAATATTATTAATGATAAAGATAACTTAACCGCAAAAATGTCCAGCAAAGAAAGATCTACAAATAAGTTCATTTGACCAATATTGTCAATTGACCCCTTGAGAAATGAAGCAGATATGAAGGATTGAAAGGGTTAATCTAAAATAGGTATTGACCTGTTTTTAAAGGTCTTTGTGTCCATCATAATTTATGTGTACAGACCTTTCATTTAATAGATATAGGAAGATGTGGTGTGAGTGCCAATGAGACAACTCTCCATCCAAATAACAATTTAAAAGAAGTAAACCATTATAGGTCAATGTACGGCCTTCAACACGGAGCCTTGGCTCACACCGAACAACAAGCTATAAAGTGCCCCACAATTACTAGTGTAAAACCATTCCAATGGGAAAACCAACGGTCTAATCTATATTAGATAAAAAACGAGAAACATGTATAAATTACATAAACAAACGACAACTACTGTACATCAGATTCCTGACTTGGGACAGGTGCAAACATTTGCAGCGTGACTAAACGTTTTAATGGATCCAAACCTTCTCCCTTTTTCTGAAACAATAGCATAACATCACAACATAGAAAAACACACGGTAAAATATCAATTGGCAGACTTAACTCAATCAAAAAACGTACATTAATACACTATAAACAAATAAATTCGATCTGCGATATCTGAATGCAAATGCACAGTTAATAAAATGTAAGGGACGAACATTCAAGGCCAAAAAGCAAACAAACAAGTCCAAACAAAGCCATGCCAAGACACAACTGCGAAATATTTAACCCATCGAAAATATTCAGTTTAGAAAAAAAAAACGGTTTAAAAAAAAATACAAGTAAATCTTGAAGTTTATACAAATGTAGTAAGAAGAAGTGAAACTTAGAATATAAATATATTCCAAATAATCAAAGCTGGTATATAGATAAGATCCATATAAATATAAAATAACAAAAAAGCATTATAAACATTATCAACAGGTCGAATTAACAAGAAAATACGATTTGAGAGTACTGCAGTTACTGACAGCTAGTTAAAAGCCAAAAACAATTAATAATTAAAAAAATCATGCATCAGAGACTAAAATCAACTAAAACACATCCCAGGGATTTAGTATTTTAACATTAAGTTTATATATTAAATTAAACTGTTTAAAGATAAAGTAAGTTCATAAAGCAAACTTTATGTCGACACATTTAAATATAGAATAATTATTTTTAATAGGAAAGGGTGTGTTTTATGTTCAGACTTAGAAATTTCTGTGATGTATCGCACCATTGTCACCATTTGAATGCATCATCCTGTAAAGTTCATATGTGCAGACATGACAAAAGCTATCTATAGAGCAACGTCCCTATTGAACTGAAGTCTACAGGTTTCAACTCTGGAGTTCCCAGTAAAGACATCTTTTTCGCATACACACATTTGGGGTATACAATTGCAACATTTAAAATAAAACAAAAGTTGAAAATATGTAGGACATCTTGATAGATTCTCGTCCGTTCATATATTCTGAACTTCTAAGATATGAAATAAAGTCCATAGACACATTGGAAAAATTGCAATTTTAAAGCTACGATTGTCTATGTTGTTTCTTAAACAGACAGTTGGCCTTCATACAACTCAAGACACTTAATTCCACTATTGCCCATGAAAAACAATACATTTAAAAAAATAACATAACCAGTGATTTTAAGCCATGCATGTTCCCCTAAAAAAAACACAGTACTTATAGTTTATATTAAAAAAAACATGACGAAAACTCAGTGAGACACTGCATCTCAGCATCCTAGCGCCAAAATAAGTATGAATAAACTATACACTTGACGCACACTACCATTTGGTTTTTTTGGTTTTTTTTTGTATATTCCAATTATACAGACTGTCTTCCATGCCAATAGTGATGAAAATGGCATAAAAAAAATCAGTCATAGTTTATTTCAGACGTAAACACCAATCAATAGTTTACTAAACCAAAAATTTCTAACTGGAATTTTAATTTGACTAAAGCAGTTTTTTGCTTCTCAACCATGTTCCAATATTTGTCATTATTACTGAATATTGATCAGTGGCGGATCCAGAGGGGGGCGTAAAGGGCGTACGCCCCCCCCCCCCCCCCCCCCCCCCCTTTGCTTGAACTTTTTTTTTTGTAAAAGTTTAATGATTAATTAGACTAGACGACGTGAACTTTGCCATTTCCCGTGTATTTATTGTATGTGACAATTTTTTACTTATAAAGATATTATTTGCTAGTGTATAATACTAACTGAAAGTCATGTGATTCACTATGATGGAGTTGACCAGTGCGTCGAAAAAACGTCACTCAGTCATTTTGAAATTTAAATTACTGTCACAAATTGCTTAGGCTGAGCATTTCAATCTTAACACCTTCAAGGCGACACAGGATTGAGCAAGAACATATTGACTTCTATGTCATTAGTCCACAAAACAGTAATACTCTATATTAGTACACTCTCATAAAAAAAAGTTCCTCAGCAATATTATTTACCTACGAAAACATGAATATCCAACAGAATTATTAAGCATTGATTGAACATGATAGATAAAAACGGGCGTATTTTTTTCTTTTGGCCGGGGTTTGCATGTCTGACCGGAATGTCTGTTTCGCCGAACTGATATATTGAATACTTTTTTCAAGACCAGACTACAACCTGCTACTGGAAGTAGCCTTAATGTCTACATTTTTCGACCGTCATTCATATATTCGTTGTCCGAGGATTTCAGACTCATTCGTAGCTTTTGGTTGGTTTGGAATCCCTCACATCCCTTAATTTTGTTGGGTGAAACATTTCAACCAAACATTTGGATAAATATTGCTTGTTCGTCTTTGTTAGCTCGTGTCCGACGTATTGTAAATTTTATCGAATAGCCCGACTTGTACCTTGTTTACAACAAGAGATCTGTGAGGTTATGATAACTTAACTTACAGCAAACCAGCGAGAATTTTCAATGTCTTTTTTTACTGAAAAGTCCCACATCAAATTTATCAGTAAATAGCTTGAAATCCGTACTATCATTTTATGACAGACAAATGATAGGGAGAATTCAGCATCGAAAATGTCCAACCCTTACATGCACCACGCCAGGAATCGTTTCAAAAGTGCATATTACACTTATTTCATGTTTTTGTAGCCAAAAAAAGGTCCCAAAATTTTTTTGCCTCGCTCCGCTTGGCGATTTTAAAACTTCGCCCCCCTTTCCAAAATCCTGGATCCGCCCCTGTTGGTCGCTAGACATGAAGCAGCTTCATTAAATAAAAAGTCATCTTGAATACCTAGAACAATACTTAATTTTATAATGGAACATATTTAGAAGGTTAGTAAACTATGTAAATAGTACTTGAAAAAGAAGTATAGTAAAATCGCTAAAATGCTGAACTCAGAGGAAAATTCAAAATGGAAAGTCCCTAATCGAAAGACAAAATCAACAGCTCAAACACATAAAACGAATGGATAACAACTGTCATATACCTGACTTAGTTGAGGCATTTTATAATGTAGAAAAAAGTATATATGAAGGATCGGGAGGGTAGAGCAAAATAGGTAGGGCCTGCTTTTAAGTCTTCGTGTCCATAACAAGTTATGTATAAACAATTTATTTTAAAAAATGATGATCAACATCACTATTAAAGAATAACATAACCAGTGATTTAAGCAATAATTGTTTTCCTTAAAGACCATACTTATAGTTTACATTCATAACAATGATAACTATATTTATAGACAACTGAAATACGAGCAACCAAACTAGTCATTTAGTATTTTCATAATAAGATTTCTATTTAAATAAGTGGTCGTGCATTAGTTTAGAATTTTTAAAAACATTGAAAAAAAAATCATTTAATTTAACTGTATGCTTTAAACAATTTGCCCGCCTCTATTTTTGTGCCGATTATGAGTGTTTAATACACAAAATGTGTATTATGCAATTTATAGACTATCGGTGATGGATACCATTACAGTTTTTATTGTTTATCTTTTGATGACTTTAGAAATTAAAATATATTACATTTAATCATAGGAATAGGCCTTACACTATGAAGTTTTATGATTCAATGAATTCCAAAATATGTTCAAAACTGAATGAGATTATTATTGATGTAATTGTATTGGGATCTGTATGATAATCTCTTTACCTCTGTGATTTGGTTTGTGAGATTAAAAATATATAAAATTTAAAAAAAAAAAAACACTCTAAAAAAAAAAGTTATAAGACAGAAATTTTCGGTGACATTGCTTTCACAAATTCCAAACGAAGGTAAAAATCTTTAAATTACTTTAATGCTATTAGTTATCCCGTTGAACATGTTAAAGGCAATTTATATCGTTCATTACACACATTTTCCACAAAATTATGATTGTTTATATTTACATTAAATGATTCAATTTAAGTTCATTGTACTTAAACATTCACAACTTAAAACTTGAAGATACTTCTACTTAATATGGTTAAATACATGTACTTAAAATAACTAGACAATTGCGTTTCCTTTAATGAATCGTGCTTAGGGGAACCTTAGGGATTAAAATTTTGTCACTTATTGAAGAATTATAGTTTTTGTATCCAAAAATAATTTCCCCCGAGATTTGATTATAATTATTTATTCATTATATTATTGATTTAATCTTCTTTTTGTATTTTAATTAACCTTGAGCATTTTATTTCATTTTAAGTATATAAATTTCTTTTTATTATCACGTGATACATGTAAACACTTGATGAGGATGGACTAAATATTTACTAATGTCAAATAAGTCAAGATGGATTCTTTGATGAATGTCATTTTTATTGCCAGTTTAATTCATTTAAATTGTAAGTATTTTCTTACTTGATTGATATACAATTTCATTCAAAGAAAGCTAAATAAAAACTTTAAAAAAATTCATCAAGTTTTTGTTAAGTGAAAATGTTGTACATGTATCAGCGTCAATGAGACAGTAATCAAACAATACGAAAATACCTCTAGAGGGCGATGGAATGTATACAAAACATTATAAAAGTTTTCTTGTGCAACTTTGATTTTTTTTCACATTAAGTAGTTTTCATTTTTTCCCATCATTTTTCACATGCCTAAAAGAGGTACACATAATATTTTAACGTTTTGATAGATTTTTTTTTTAATTTCTATTATCTATTTTGAAGTAAATATAAATATAATGGTAGCATTCATTGTGAAAATTGTCAATGAGTTCCTTTTTCCAACTTTTCCTTAATTTTTTACATGCCCGAAAAAGGTAAACAAATGTTTTAATGTTTTGATGTTTTTTTTTTTTTTCTTATTTTTCTATTATCTATTTCGAAGTAAATATAAATATAATGGTAGCATTTATTGTGAAAATTGTCAAAGATTCCCCTTTTCAAAAGATTCTTTGTACACTAGAAGAATATTTAAAAAATGTGTTTATTAGATAGGAAACATTTCTCTAATATTTCGGATAATCTAACAAACAGTGAAAAATCATTTGCCATGTCAGAAACCAAACATTTATTGTTACTTTCAATGTTTGTACCCCAAAATGAAAACAGATAAAACTCCGTTGGTGAAATGCAATTTAAAGACTGTGATAACTAAATGCAAGGTTATTTTTTTAGCTATTAACCAGATATGTCTGTAGTTTTAAGACGGATACTTAATAAAATTTTAACCGTTTGCTGCAATTACCAAAACAATATATGAGATATTATTGTGGATCACACAACTTGACACAAAAGACTTATTCGTGTATTTATCTATACATGTCCCCGGATAACATACAACAAAAGTCTATTTAAAAACATGCTCTGCCTGTTATTGACGTCTTTGCACTAAACACATTGGATGTTGCATGTGTACTGATTGATATTTTAGTCTTAGATATATGAATGTTTTGTTCGTTGTTACTGACAGATCTGTACTTAGTATTTTTGCTGTTGTGGGGATGTATGAATATTCTGCTATGCACGATCAATGATTGTGTTGGTTGTTTTTCTGCTTTGTATCAATCTGATGAGTAAAGCCCTTTCGATGTGATTTTTATAGTTAGTGCTTATGTTGTACTGTTAAACCAACGTCCCCGATAAGGTGCTAGCAAACTTCACCCCATTTTGTATGTGCCTGACCAAATACAGAAGCCTGTAATGTATTTGTCGTTTGTTGCTGTAAGTCATGTTTGTTTTCTGTTCATTGTTTTGTACGTAAATCAATTTTTACAATTTGAAAGTTCTAATAATCCTCTGTTATGACAAGCCGTTCTCGTCAAAACTATGTTTTAATAATCCATTTTTTGAACTAATACACACTGAAATGAATACAAAACGAATAACACTCACAGAGAATTGCAAATTACACACTGATTTTTTTTAGATTTCTGTGTACGATTGTAAATTTTTGAATCTCAGTGTTTGGAACATTGTTTTTTGACGACAAGAACAGATTGCAATACTCTGTCCAACAGTTCACACCCTTCAAAGAGGTTCAATAAGTTTGAGATATTTAATAACAAAAAAGTAAAACCAGTTATGGTTTCGAACTATTTCAGAACCATCTTGGAAAGATTATCAAAACCTGATGGAAACTGAAATCAATTAAGAGGCAACAAATACGCCCTTATTCAGCACTTCTGTGTTGACTTGAGTTATCATTGATATATTCATAATCATAAATTAACTGTTTACAAAACTTTGAGTTTTTGAAATACTAAGGCTTTTCTACCTAAGGAATAGATTACCTTAGCTGTATTTGGCAAAACTTTTAGGAATTTCTGGTCCTCATTGCTCTTCAACTTCGTACTTTAATTGGCCTTTTTAACATTTTTCTAGCGTCACTGATTAGTCTTTTTTTAGACGAAACGCACGTCTGGCGTAAATATAAAATTTCAATCCTGGTATTCATGATAAATTTCAATCCTGGTTATTGTTACGAGACCACTTATAAAGTAGAAATTAGGAAAAATACAGGCATATCATAATGCATTTTAATTGTTGCCTTGCACTGATAACAGTTAACGTTTCTTTAAAGATTTTATGTAACACCGATTTTCAAATTTTCAAAATGGTGATTTACCCTGTACATTTGTAAGGGAGGGGCGAAAGATACCAAAGGGACAGTCAAAATCATAGATCTAAATAAACTGACAACGACATGGCTAAAAAAGAAAGAGACAAACAGACAAATACTAGTACACAAAACACAACATAGAAAACTAAAGACTAAGCAACACGAACCAACCAAAAACTTGGATGATCTCAGGTGCTCCGTATGGGTAAGCAGATCCTGCTCTACATGTGGCATCCGTCGTGTTGTTTATGTGATAACAAATTTGGTAACTTGTGAATGGTGTTTTTATTGCGCAAACCAAAAATTATGACTTTCTTAAAATTCACGAGTATAAAATTGCCACAGAAGCTTAGTTTGTTTAATAATATGACATGTGTATTATTGACAAGTTTTACAGATTTTGAGCATTTAATACCAGTTTTTGTGTCATTCCGATTCATATGGCAGAGCAGCTATATTCTAGTATCTAATTTCTTTTTAATGATCGACGTGCATTATATAAAAAAAGAAGATGTGGTATGATTGCCAATGAGACAACTATCCACAAAAGACCAAAATGACACAGACATTAACAACTATAGGTCACCGTACGGCCTTCAACAATGAGCAAAGCCCATACCGCATAGTCAGCTATAAAAGACACAGATAAGACAATGTAAAACAATTCAAACGAGAAAACTAACGGCCTTATTTATGTAAAAAAAAATGAACGAAAAACAAACATGTAACACATAAACAAACGACAACCACTGAATTACAGGCTCCTGACTTGGGACAGGCACATACATAAATAATGTGGCGGGGTTCAACATGTTAGCGGGATCCCAACCCTGCCCCTAACCTGTCAGTGGTATTGTCTATTTGATGTAGTTCTTTGCACATTTATTAATAAATCAAGGCTCGCGAGTATTGCATAAGTGTCAAACCAAATTACTGTATAAATGATTAAATATTAGTTAGGACATATTGTCGTAGACTTTGTTAAGATTATTTGAATACGATTATCTGTAATTTTATTTTTAGTTGTTTTTGGATTACCACCCCCTCTACCAAACCTTGTTCCTGAGGCTTGTAACCTTACAGTTTGGCATGGGCATTCAGATGTAACATCACAGCGAATTGTCGTATTGGAAGGCGATACTATTAATTTGGTATGCGACGCCAGGTGTACAAATGACCATTACACACCAGTTCTCAAATGGATAAACCCAAACTACAGACTTGTGTGGGATATTCCTGGCAGGTAATCTTATATATCACTTTCAGTGATGTTTGTGTTCAAGGCTTTTTCAACGAAGGATATATTATATTTGTAGTCTGATGATTTTAAGTCTTAATAGTAATGTGCTTTTTAAACTCATTATGTCTGCACACCGTACCGTTTTGTTTATAGCCAATATCTATGATTGGTGAGGTAGCAAATTGAAAGTTTGTTTAGTATCTGACATTTTTCATGACAGTGACAGAGATATAAGTTTTGAATCTAGGATTTCAATGGTGAAGGACTGTGGTACCTTTTATTGTCACATTTCTATTTATGAACAATTCATGATTAGCTCAGTCTCGAGCTATGTGGGTTATTTGCCGTTGGTAAGGATCTTTGCAACCCCGATCCATCTGATTTTCTAAACTGTACTTTTAGAATTTAGTGGACGTAATACATTCATATTTAACCCCGGCTATATAGAATTATCGTTGAAATTGTTTTGATTGTAATCATATTTCTAATCACAGATTTTTAAATTTATGTTTTTCAAACCTTACCAGACATATTGTTATAACTTCAATTTTGTTATATGAATTCTGACATAGGATTTGTGTTATATTCCATTTGATTTTAGTCAGCTTGAGTAATATTTCTCAAAAATATTAGTTCAGTAATTGATACTTTAACCAACCACAAAATCAAAAACTTTATAATAAAAGACATCGTACTGCTTCTGATGGATGAGCATTCGTTTTAGCTTTTATCTTAAAACACAAGTTCGGTACCACAAGTTGTTGATTTGAGGTCCACAAGTACGTACTGAATACCTGTTAGTCATGCTTTTTCATGTTTTAAATTAAATATTGTGTCCGTTACAGTACTTAAAAAATTAACTGCGTAATTGTAGGAACGGTTAAAACTAATGTTGCAACTTTCTCCGGATGTGCCGATAAAACTTTGTGTTTATTACCTACTAGTATATCATTGAAAACATGTGAATTTTACAGATTGTTCACAGCACCAATGAACAGCCATCGTTTGCAGACACTCTATATACAGGATATATCAGTAGAAGACACTGGGGTGTATAAATGTCAAGGTTGGGTTGGTCACTGGACAGAAACATTTGTCCAAATTGCTATGGGTTCGTATATTTAAACAATTTAGTCCTTGAATTGAATAAAGTTAAATAAGTGAGGTTGAATTATTTATGACAGCATGAAAAACACCATTAACAAAAGAAAAATTGCAGTAAAGAACAGTCATGAACTATTCAAAACATATTCCAATGGTGTTTGTAAATTGAAAGGGCTCATGCTTCCATGTAGACACCGGGGTTTATAACGTTCCGGCACAAAAAGAGTACTATGACCACCATACATGATTTCGTCTTTTGTGTTGTGATTCAAAACCCGTTCTTCTGTATATATCCGTTTAATATAAGTGCAATAATGGGAATAAAACAAATTTGATATATTTTATAAGATACAATGTAACCTTTCAAAATGAGAACATGAAGTATTTCAGTAAATATCAATACGACCTCAACCCCCAGAATCCAAAAATCAAAAGACATGTAGAGATTAGACGCACATGTATATAGGAAAAATGGAAACTGGAAAAGTGTGAAAGTAACAACATCATATTTTGCTTGTTACCTAGATATAACTTGTTATTCGATTTATGACATGAATATCAATTACATAGTAATTTTAATAAATTTCCTGTTGACAAAACTTTAAATTTTTCGAAAAACTAAGGATTTTTTTTATCCCAGGAATAGATTACCTTAGCCGTATTTGGCACAACTTTTTGGAATTTCGGGTCCTCAATGCTCTTCAACTTTGTACTTGTTTGGCTTTATAACTATTTTGATCTGAGCGTCACTGATGAGTCTTATGTAGACGAAACGCACGTCTGGCGTATTAGATTATAATCCTGGTACCTTTGATAACTATGATACACTATATTTGCCTGCAATGTATAGTCTTATCTGTTTTTGTTTATAGATGTGATAGACGTAAATGAATAAGACACGAAGATGTTGGATGTCAACAAAGAAAAACAATCTTTATATGTGCAATGTTTTTTCCCTACATGACACTGAATAAGTCTTCAGACTTTGATGTGATGATAAGACAAGTGCTTAAAATGTTTTGTTCAATGTGTAGAATGTGGATTTATTATTGTTTATATGTTTATTAATTATGTGTCCATATAAAATGTGATTTACAAATTTTAAATTGTTTGAAATACTAAACATGATTAAGTCAGTAATAGTTAAAATTTTCCTTGCTTATAATAGATTGGTTCATAGTGTGTATAATTTCTGCAGAGTAAAGCTAGAAGTCCACCGATAAACTTGCAAATTTGGCACATTGTATCTATTACATATAGGTCATTGTTTGGCCTATAATGATAAGTATTGTAACTGATACCATTAAGTGAGTTGTAAATGGGTCGAGAACAGGAAGCAAAACTTACCAACATTCTCAATAAACTAGTTTTGTGATATTTTACTACTGTCACTATATATATGCTTTCTTTATGATCATCATATAATGTATTTTTATGATTATTGATAATCAGCTTATACTCATGTGAACAATTTTTTTTTTGTGTACATACATGTATATGCTCAAATATATGTAAATAGTTATCAAAGGTACCAGGATTATAATTTAATACGCCAGACGCGCGTTTCGCCTACATAAGACTCATCAGTGACGCTTAGATCAAAATACTATTAATTCAGAAATTATTGCGTGCATTTATTATTGCGATTTTGTCATTTTAGACTAGAACGAGATTTTATTTTTTGCGATATGAAGAAAAATTCTGTTTAATTCAGATTTATGTTTTAAAAAAATGCGAGTTCAAATCATTGCTATTGTAACTCAATCGCATTTTTCGCATTAATAAAACCATTGCAATAATTTCTGAACTGACAGTAGTTATAAAGCCAAACAAGTACAAAGTTGAAGAGCATTGAGGACCAAAATTCCAAAAAGTGGTGTCAAATTCGGCTAAGGTAATCTATTCCTGGGATTAGAAAATCCTTAGTTTTTAAAAAAAATTAAAGTTTTGTAAACAGGAAATGTGTAAAAATGACCATACACTTGATACTCTTGTCAACACCGAAGTGCTGACTACTGGACTGGTGATACCTCGGGAATGAAACGTCCACCCACAGAGACATGTAATATTGTTATTATAATGCTTACAAGAGAAGATTTCATAAGTTGGTAGAATTTAGGTCTGATCCTTTTTGATACATTAATTACATGAATAAATATGAACCCAAAAAACCCTGACTTGTGGCAAAATGGCCGATTTGATTTGAGGTGAAAAAAGAGGGCAAGTATTTGCGTTCCGTGAGCGTCACCCGTTTCACGTTTTCCTAATAAAAGAACATAGATTAGAATAAATACAGGGATTCACGTGAGTTTCACGTCATGTAACATGGGACGAAACCTTATCAATTCCTTGTAAAAAATCTTCAGTGACGCAATCTTTATATGTGCAATGTTTTTTTCCCTACATGACACTAAATAAGTCTTCAGACTTTGATGTGATGATAAGACAAGTGCTTAAAATGTTTTGTTCAATGTGTAAAATGTGAATTTATTATTGTATATATGTTAATTAATTATAACTTTTCCTATCTGAGGTCGGTTGTTTTTGGGCACTCTGGCCTCTTTCACCAATAAAAACTGGCCGTTAAAAGTGGCGTTAAAACACCAACAATTAATCAATAATGCCAAACTTATAATGTAATACACACGTCGTGCGTTTCGTCCACGCAAAACTATTAACTACCCAAAATTTACACAGTTCGCAAGTCATATCAATTAGGGACAACGTTTCTGTATTTAAAAACTTTTAATAACTGACAAAATGTTATGCATGTAACTACGAATATTGGTCATACATTGTTTATGTTGTTAAGCCTTGTACCTATATATTTCCGGTACTGATACTACACTTTCATTTTTATTACTCCGTTAATGTTGCAAAAACCTATTTTTAATGAAAGATAAACATTTTTTAATGAATAAACCGAATATGTATTTTTTTTTGTGCCTGAATTAAATTCGGATCTCTTTGCTGAGCAGTCTGAAGACGTTTGTAGATATTATTTTAATATGTTCAATTTATATGAATCGGAAATAAAACGCATTATAAGCGCTATGATTTCACACCTAAATAATGTTTTATCTCAGCAAATGAAAAAAGGCAAAACAATGAATTTATTTTGTCAAAAGATGTCATACACTTTTTAATTTTTATTTCTTGGTCTTTTCTTCTCTCCATAAATCGAGGTCTAATTCAGGAAGTCCTTCACAACTGGTAAGAGGACTGAAAATATAAAAATAAAATCTTGCTAATAGAAATAGTTCACTCTTGAGAACAGACCGGTTAATAAAGACAACAGAAGTATACTGCTGTTCGAAAGTCTAAAATCGATTAAGACAAAACCAAATCCGGGTTACATGTACAAACTAAAACGAGGAAAACACTTCAACTATAAAAGGAAAAAAAAACGAAATAATTGAAACACTGAAGTGAACAAAAAACATACAACAATGCAACACACACAGAAACGAATTATAAAATAACAACTGCCATTTCCCTTACTTGGAACAGGACATTTTAAGAAGAAAGTTACTATTATTTATAGAATCCTGATATTTACAGCTGTATATATCACAAGTGGTAAAAGAACATTACGAGTAAATAAAACAATTCTATGATTGGTCAAGATATCCGAGTTAGAAAGTATCGTTAGAACATTATTTCGGCTTTAAAGTGATTTGTAAAAATTTTTGGTCAGTAGAAAAAAGGAGTTATATACAGTCAGAATTCTACTTCGTCAAAATTATCTCTCCGTTACGCCAGTTCATTTTCACAAATGGAAGCCATTGTAGGGATGACGCGCTGACAATTTTGCTCTTGAAAACCGAGAAATTTATCCACATAGCACGTACCATTATGATCCATAGATGTCAGTTGTATTTTAAAAGACAAATGTATCTACTAGCTAATGAGCATCAGTTAATGATCTTGTCTGCATTGATTCAACCTAAAACTATTGTCTGATCGTTTGTGAGGTGTAATTTTCAAAAATTCTTAAACATTTAAAAAAATTATAATTAAATATTTCGTGGAAGGGCAGACTAAAAATGTTCAGTGGTTGAAGATTATAAATCCTAGTTATCACACACACAAAAATATATTTTTTCGAAGTTATGAATTTAATCATCCAACTTAAAAAGACTGTCGTCAAGTACTTTTAGTAAAAAAAATAGCTTTTCGAACACACCTACTCTGTTTTTGTGATTCATTAGATATGTATTTCACTTGACCCATATATTGCATCTTTTTCGTACTGTGATTTTATTTGTTTGGCTTTATAACTATTTTGATCTGAGCGTCACTGATGAGTCTTATGTAGACGAAACACACGTCTGGCGTATTAGATTATAATCCTGGTACCTTTGATAACTATGATACACTATATTTGCCTGCAATGTATAATCTTATTTGTTTTTGTTTATAAATACGATAGACGTAAATGAATAAGATACGAAGATGTTGGATGTCAACAAAGAAAAACAATCTTTATATGTGCAATGTTTTTTTCCCTACATGACACTTAATAAGTCTTCAGACTTTGATATGACGATAAGACAAGTGCTTAAAATGTTTTGTTCAATGTGTAGAATGTGGCAATTTTGCTCTTGAAAACCGATAAATTTATCCACATAGCACGTACCATTATGATCCTTAGATATCAGTTGTATTTTAAAAGACAAATGTATCTACTAGCTAATGAGCATCAGTTAATGATCTTGTCTGCATTGATTCAACCTAAAACTATTGTCTGATCGTTTGTGAGGTGTAATTTTCAAAAATTCTTAAACATTTAAAAAAAATTATAATTAAATATTCCGTGGAAGGGCAGACTAAAAATGTTCAGTGGTTGAAGATTATAAATCCTAGTTATCACACACACAAAAATATATTTTTTCGAAGTTATGCATTTAATCGTCCAACTTAAAAAGACTGTCGTCAAGTACTTTTAGTAAAAAAAATAGCTTTTCGAACACACCTACTCTGTTTTTGTGATTCATTAGATATGTATTTCACTTGACCCATATATTGCATCTTTTTCGTACTGTGATTTTATTTATGTTATAAGGTCAACCTGTAGCTTTGATATACAAAAATGATAGAATCTGAAGCAAGATGATATATCGAATACTCTTGCTTTGTACGTTTTAAAGACAAATTATACACCTCAAACACGCCCTAACATAAAAATTTGCACTCGATTTTCGCTTTTTGATACTATTGTTACCCATTTTGTTGATTTTTTTCTTGATTCACATAATGGAAGGGCAGACACGAAAATTACCGAACCTATAGATTGATATATTTTCCGTCCGTGTGTTTTCCGTCCGTGGTAATTTAAAAAAACAAATCTGAGGTTATGCATTTTCTACATCCAACTTGATAGATACCCATGTCGTTGACTTGATATCTTATTGTTCTGCATTACTATGTAATAGATACATTGAAAACGTATGCAAATGGTGTTTTTAAAATAAAACACTTCGTAATTGAGAAGAAAATTGTCATTTTATTTGTTTCTATTAACTTTTAAAATTTTTGTTACCATAGTGAACATTACAGTAAGCATGTATCGCCTTCTCTAACAAAGAGCTTCGATTCTTTTGTTCTATTTCAACTGGGTTTCCAACTGTATATATATAAATTTAGATAGATGTAAATATACACCTTTATATATATGTAGGATGTATACATATAAAGGTGTATATTTATATCCCCGCATATGCAGAATTGTATATACTCAGGACACTTTAATATACAATTGGCGTTTACAGCTCATAAGTTTATTATTCATTTTGATCACATACGCTCAGAAGAAAATAAATTTAACCGTTATTTTTCTCGATTGAAAATTGTTTTACATTGTCATGTCAGAGACTTTATAGCTGACTATGCGGTATGGGCTTTACTCATTGTTGAAGGCCGTACGGTGACCTATAGGTGTTACTTTCTGTGTCATTTGGTCTCTTGTGGAGAGTTGTCTCATTGGCAATCATACCACATCTTCTTTTTTATAAGAATATCAATCATAGGTAAACTGAAAGAAACATGGTATAAAATGGTAAGTTGAACAAAATAAAAGATTATGATCTGTTAATTTTTGTTTACCAAACATTTATATCCTAGTTCCCTGAGTAATATTGAGCTTGACATAATCGGAAAAAACATTTGGAATACCATATGTTAAGCTCTTGTTTGTATTGTTTTGTTTTCTCATTGGAGTTGAGATGCTGCAACCATTTTATAAAACCATACCTATATGATGTTAATACTCACTTTGCTCTGGATGGGAGTTGAAATATGTCACGTTGAATTTTCGTATGTTCAAAGTTGTTGCACCACAATTTAGAAAATAGGGTAGAATATTTAATAGCGTATATTTGTTCTGAAAAAGATAATATTTGTAATGTTATCATGATAAGTGTTGCTTGTATAACCTACATTATTTAAACAGTAACTTCACAGAGAAAATACTTTTAAAATAAAAGTCAAATGATGCGTTCCGAATAATTGATAATGCGCTCAACATTTAAGAGTAATATGTGCAGTTTATATTAACAAAACAGATTGTTTTAACTTATCTTAACAAAAAGTCAAATCACAAAAATACTGAACTCCGAGGAAAATTCAATCGGAAAGACCCTAATCACATGGCAAAATCAAATGACAAAACATATCAAACGAATGGACAACAACTGTCATATTCCTGACTTAGTACAGACATTTTCAAATGTAGAAAATGGTGGGTTGAACCTGGTTTTATAGCGCTAAATCTCTCACTTGTACGACAGTCTCATCAAATTCCGTTATATTTACAACGATGCGTGAACAAAAGACATGATAAATAAAATAGTCAAAATATGGGTACAGCAGTCATCACTGTGTTACAATCTTAAAACAAACAATTTTACAAAAAAGCACAAAAGCATCTATCAAATTAAGGAAGTATACCAAATATAAGATTTAGAAATCTGTAAATGAAGTAGTGACACATGTGCATCCGCTGGGTATATAGTTTACGTTTTTTTTTTAAACGGCATTTGAGTGTGGAGTTTGAATCGTTCGTTCTTTTTAGATTTAACATACACGTACGCATTAATTGCAAAACTGTTTTATGTTTGGAGGAAACAACGACAATGAACGAAAACAGATCGTATATGAAATAGTCTACTTTCTCATTATATTTCTGGAAATCTTCTCTTTAGATACACAATTTAAGAACCAGCTATGTGGGCTCCTTGTTATTGCATTGACACATTTTCCTTATTGAAATGTATTAAGATATGAAAATAATTATTAAATGATAGTTGGTTCTGGCCTTATCTTTCGACTTTGATAATCAAATATGTTGGTTTAAGGTGACAACTGAAATATATACTTGTAAAGTAAGAATGTGATTATAAATATCGCAATGGTGTCCGAACTCACATTACTGCGATATACGTAAAATCAAATTAATCATACTTTTAAGGAAAGAAAGACTTGTGATTTCGGTAGTTTTTGGAGCAACCTCGATGTTTCAAAACCTTTTTATTTGTGTAGTTTAAACAAACTGGTACATGTAATGCTCTTTAAATCATAATATGATATGATCAATTAAAAACAAATTCAGTATATTTTTTTTGTTAACACATTGATGTAAATATAATGGAATTTATGCGACTGGCATCCAAGTGAGAGGTGTAGCAAGTTATTAAACCAGGTTTAATCCATCCTTTTTTTCATACGAAAAAGCTTGTACCAAGTTAGCAGTATGACAGTGATTATACATTTGTGATGGTGTGTTTAAGATATCTGTATTTTTGTTATTTTTCTTTATGCAGTTTACCTTCTGACAATCCAGTTGTACGGTCACTCGACTCATACCAAAATCTATCTCCAACTTTTAAACGATGATATTGAATACCAATAATGCAGGCAAACGTAGGACCAACACCCCCGTTTTCGCCTTTTTCTAAGAGAGCACCAATGTACAAATCAACATCGTCTACAGACCTAAAAAGTAAACAACAAACTAAAATGAACGTTTAATACTTTTGCAGTAAGCACGACGTTATACTTTCGGCCAACCTTTAGAAGGCGCATACGTGACCATAGATATAAAATTTAAAAAATACAAACAACAAGGTACATATAGATTTCATCACTGCAACAAGTGTGTTACGATATTCCTCCACGAGATAGTTGATTTTAATGTTTAAAGCCCGAGACTTGCCGAGCTTTTTATATGACCTCATTAGACATTGTCGCGGTGTTTTTTTCCAGGACGCCAAAATAGGAAATCTAGAAAAAAATCAAGAAAGTTTAACGTCATAATTAAATCTCGACCAATCATTTGCTGACAACAGATATTTCATTAGTGATGAAAAATAATTTAAGAATTCACAATGTTTGTGATTTTACCTTTTATGCTTCCCCAGTAGACATAATGATTTTGGTAAAAACATAATGATGTGATCGTGGTTACAGCAGATTTACAATCCTTTAAAGAGACATCAGATCTAGAAACACACTATTCGTTATCTGGGACTGTGGTAAAAAATTGCTTTGCATAATCAAAAAAATTGTCTTCATTTAGGGTTGGGGAACGATGTTGGTCACCTGACTTCATGTATTTGATAAATGTAAAACTAGAGCAACCAAAACAAATATAATTTGTAAATTTAGCCCAAACAAATAATGTTTACAATGATGCATTTATGTAAATTGCAAATGCAACATCTTAAATATACGAAAAAGGCAACGAACGTACATAGACAATAACTGTTAAGTGTCTTTACATATCAGCTGTATTTGTACGAGACTGAAAAAACAGGTGTAATGCGACCTTTAGCAAGGTTTTACTCCTGCTTCGAGCCGAGATCGAATACAGCTGATATCTAAAGACACTAAACAGTTATTGTCTTTGTCCTGCAATTAATTTCGTTTATTGTTTTTACTTTCGAAGACAGAAAAACTAAACATTATTGCAATTATTTTCGATTTCAAATCTTTTGAGGCACGGGTTCGCAGAAAAGAATATCAAATGGTCAACATCGTTCAAAGTAAATATTTGTTTATAATGACATAACAACTAGTTTTAACAGTAAAGTGACGGTGACTAACTGTAGTCATAATTAACAAAACATTGCCTGATTTAAAACAAAAGTATATGATTTGTGATACGATTCAAAATTTTTAACTGAATGAGACAT
The DNA here is from genome assembly GCA_037788925.1 of Mytilus galloprovincialis. NCBI lineage: Eukaryota > Metazoa > Mollusca > Bivalvia > Mytilida > Mytilidae > Mytilus > Mytilus galloprovincialis. The sequence goes on along the minus strand of CM075342.1, from coordinate 41,407,100 downwards.
TCACTGAACATGCTGAAATTGACATTGTTGCTTGGTTGTTTTTGTTTGTAACACATGTACACATTCAATTATTTTTCACTCGATTATTGTCGCCGTTTCTCCAGCTGTTCTTGTTTGTCTGTTATCAGAAAAAAAACATGGTTTAATTCTTACTGTACTAAAGAAAATTAATGCTTGAAAACAAACAGAACGAACTGCATATAAAGTTCACATAAGGTCAAGTAATACGTCATTGGAATGCGACTACAATTCACATTCTGAAGTCACACAGGATCATACAACGCTCGTAAACAGCAATAAACAAACGCTGTCTGACAGTGGGCCGATCTCTAAATCGATGTCTGTATTGTATTTAGGTGACACGGTAGTATTTCCTGGCCCATAAGGGATAATGATAGCTTTTTTAGAATTTTTACCACTTTCTAACACTGTCAAAAATTCTACATTTACAGTTAACTGAAGTACTTTCATTTTACTATTCAGAAATGAATTGAATGTGTATGATTACCGTTTACTTTTTTCCTATTTTTAAAAACTTTAGGCCACTAGTGCTTTTAGGTCTTTTATCCTGCAGTGAAAAATCATTTTCATCTAGGATAAAACAGATCATTGAATAATAATCGTATGAAATAATTAACATACCGATATAAACGTGAAAGTCTCGAAGCAAACTCCCCAAACTCATAAAAGGATGCAAATCTTTTCAGATTGCAGAATTCTCTCCAATCATTATAAGCAGGAACACCTTGATCTCGTCCTCTCTGTATGTTTAATGAAAACAGGTCGAATCCCGGTGGTTGTGATATAAAGAAAAGCTTGTTACGTAGTCCATCGATGAGAAAGCTTAAAAATAATTAGATTTAAATCTTACAAACTAGTATCAAGTATATATACGGGTAACTCTTTATATTTTGATTTACAATCGACGAAAAATAACAATTTATTTGGTTGATGTCATGTGAGTCTGAAAATGTTAATATGTCAGTGTCAAGATTTATAAGTACTTGTTTTAAAATAAGAGACAATTGCATTCCAAAAACTTATTATACATATTAGTGATATAGTTTGTTTATGTATTATAAAGACAAAATATTCTATTTTATCTATTTTCAAACACCATTTAGTATGAAGTATAGCTATTTAATCATTTATATTTAACGTAAAATATCCTTAAAATTACTGTATAATTAATATTATTTATATATGTATATGCTCGAAAAGGGGCCCTTTGGTTGGATTTAATAAATATTCTTATGTGTAGATAGCTATTTACACATTTAAGTATGTGGGTAGTAGATCCATTTGTGAGCATACCATATTTCTTTACTTTAATAATATTATCAACGTCTTGTTCTTAATCATCACATATTTTGACTAAGATATCTTTCTTCGGAAAGTTGCAAGATGGGATCCTTGCACTAATAAGAGTTCCAATAACAGGAATAGCTATCTCCAGTAGTCCTTCATATCAAATTAGGCGAAAAGCAAACGTATACCCGTGAACATAAAAATCGCGACAGCTTTAATTTTTTTGAAGAACACATTGCTATTGCTTACAAAAGTTATTCAAAAGAGAAAAAAATATTTGCATTAGCAGTGGAAATGTAAAACAAAATATTTAATGCACCTGCTATTAATATCTAACCTGTATCTTCTGCTGGAGGTTTTGAATGCATGTAACCAAAGACTGCTTATCTTAGTAAGTTGTATATGCATAGTGATTTAGTCAGTTTCATATTGCCGTATGATTGACTATAGTATAAATCATTTTGAATTGTGACAATCATAATTTACAAAATATTAGAAATTATTATAAATTAGGGAATGTATCTCCCTCATACAAAGCTCTGATTCCTTTCACGGATTTGGCTATACTTTTTGGACCTTTTGGATTATAGCTCTTCATCTTTTATATAAGCTCTGGATTTCAAATATTTTGGCGACGAGCATCACTGAAGAGACATGTATTGTCGAAATGAGCATCTGGTGCAGGAAAATTGGTACCGTTAATGTTATTACAGAAGCTCAAATTTGTAACTAATCGTTTCCTTGATAGTTGTATAAATAATAATTAATAATAATAAATAAACTGCCATTACCGCGTTTGAGTGCTCGCTTATTTTTTGCTACTTTGGATTATTTTTTTTCATTAATACCAACTTACATGAATTAAGAAAGAAAATATATTTGAGTAGATAAATGATTTCGTAGTTTTTTAAAAGTTTGCATGCACGTCTAAAGAAAGTTCTTCGTTGTTCTTTGTGGATCATATTACCGTCGAAATCCACAAAAAAAATGGTTTCCAACGAATAACAATAAATCAACTTATCATTAAAATATTAATGAAATTATAAAGACTTAACTATAAAAAAAAACTACCACAATCGTTTTGAAAGAACACTAACAACACTTCAATGTGAGTTTTTAAAATAACAACAACTCTATCCTTGAAAAGAAACTAATCATATATACCAGACTAAAATTTTGTATTTACGCCAGACGCGCGTCTCGTCTACAAAAGACTCATCAGTGACGCTCGAATAAAAAATGTTAATAAGGCCAAAAGTACGAAATTGAAGTGCATGGGGGACCAAAAATTCCTAAGGGTTTTGCCAAAAACAGCTAAAGTAATCTATTCCTGAGGTAAAAAACCCTAGAATTTCTAAATTCAAAGTTTTGTTAACAGTTAATCTTTAATTTTGACCATATCAATAACTCAAGTCAAAACAGAAGTGCTGACTACTGGGTTTGAAAGTCATCATATCATTCAGGGTATGTGAACAATTAAGTATAAAAAACACCTTTTTATGCACAGGAAGAGCTTATTTTTACGTACTTGTCAATTTTTTGGGCCGGTTTTGCTGCAAGCCATCTAGTAATACCTTTCACGGACCTGCCAGCATGTGCTTGCCATAAATGCGGACTCTCTAAATTGTTCTCTAGTGTGTGTAATTTAACGGTTTTAAAATCTGATTCTAACTCAGAAATATCTGGCATAATCAGTGAATGTCCAAAACGCCAAGCAGCTGCTCCAAAGCTATTGACAATAGACGCATCAACCCTACTATCATATACATCATCAAATCCTGGTCGTGTAGATAATAAATCGTAACGTGCCATTGCACTAGGTCCTATTATAAGTGGCAAATAATGATTATAGACTATATGTTGAAGTTGCGCTATGATGATCCTTCGAGTTTCCTGAAACACTTTCTCATTATTCCAGTGTGGATTAACATTGTGAAGTCTAATGGCTACTCGATTATGCTGTCTGACAAAAAGTAGATGGTTTAAAGATAGTTGTGGTGCTTCAGCACTTCTTTCGTCACCTGCAAAAGTTGATTAAAATATTGGTTTCTATCTGCTATCTGTTTGATAATGGATAGAACCTTTTGAAATAATTGTTTTGAATTATTTTTACATCAATATATATGTATACATATTATTATCTTATTTGTCTTATTTTATACGAGGGTCATCCTTCTAGGCTACTCCGGCCGGGTTCCTGTACCAAAACTGTCTGCAATAATATATTACGATGGAGAACAAACAAAGAAAACTGAAGCAGCACGATCCCAACAAAAAACTGGGGGTGATCTCAGGTGCCGGGTAAGCAGATCCTGCTCCACATGCGGCACCCGTGATGTTGTTCATGTTATTACAAACTCGGTTAATAGTTTAATTCGGTAGGTCGGTAGGAAAAGGGAAGGGGATTTTAGTTACGACATAAGAAACATATTCGATATCATCTGTGAAAGGGATATTCCATAACGGTCAACCAACTCGTGATGGCGTCCGTAAAATTTAAGAAAGGGATGACTTCACCATTTTGAACTCTTGGTTGAATAGCTTTCTTGTGAGCAACAACCTTCTATTAAAGAAATCTTGATAGGAAATACAAGCTCGGGAATATCTTATCAGTTGGGAGAAACATACTCAGTATGTAGGCACTGCTTGCATGTTGCTACATAGAAACGGATAGTTCACATTCGGGAAGCTGAACTCATCTCTTTTGTCGTAAAGTTTTGTTTTCAACTGACCTTAAATGTCAATTTCTTGATGTAAGTCAAGATATGAGGCAGACTGAACTGTATCTGTTGTATCTTTTATCTCTAGTTCGAATGGAAAGATAAGTTCAACATAGTCGCCAAATTTTGAATTATCTAGTGAGAAGACATCGTCTATATAGCGGAAAGTAAAGTTAATGGACATTGCTTACTTCTTATCTTTCTTCCTAAGAAGTTCCTGTATGAATTCAGCCTCATAATAATAAAATAACAAGTCGGCAAGATGAGAGGCACAACTGGTTCCCATTAGAATGTCGAAAGTTTGTTGAAAAAGACGTTCTCCAAACGTAACAAAAATGATGTCAATCAAAAAATCAAGCATCTCGATAATGTCAGTTTCAGAGAATTTTTTGTTTGATTCAGAGTGATTCTTTACAAAGTAAGATTTATTCCTTCCTACGACAAGATACTTGTATGAACATTGACCATTCGTCTAAATGAAACAAAGCAACACCAACTCATTCAATGCGTCTTTTCGTTTAGAATGGGGAATACATGTGTAAAGTGTAAAAACGTCAAATGTTTTAATACTATCATAAAATGAAAGAGTCTTAGATAGACGTCTAGTAATGGACTTCTGGTTTTAGTAAAAGAAGCAATCCAAATATAATGATAGCATTTTGGTAAATTCTATGATTGTTATACATAATGCTTTAATTCTTTTTAGGAGAGGGAGGGCAACATTAATAATAAACTAGTACAAACAGGCAAATATGTATGATACGATTTAAGAAACCAGCAACGACGAGTAGTTATATCTGCAGATCAATCTTTTTCTTTTCTTTTTGAAATTCATTTATTGAAAATCCCCTGAATATCATTTACCTTGTATAACCCTGGAAGTATACACATATCTTATGATAAAAAGAGTTCTTACAATCAGCGAACGTAATAGTCAAATATTACTGTTCGACAACATTTAATTCTCCTATTTCATAAGATAGGGCAGCACATTTATCGAATCTTAAAATCGATATGTTGAGCAATAAACTAATATTTAAAGAAAAAAGGACGGACTTATATTAGGGTTCACACACAAAAGATACAATCAGACAGCAAGGTAAATTCAGAAATTATAGCAAGGTTTTTATCAATGCAAATACTGTGGATTCATTTATTTTCGTTGGTATCGATTTTCGTGGATAGCTGAAAACTTGTATATTTTTGGATACTTGATTTTGTGGTTTCGCCCATCTCAGTATGCAAAGTCTATCAAAATATGCTATTCGTTGAACATTTGAATTCGTGGTTCACCTGTCCCCACGAAACCCACGAAAATTGGTATTCAACGAAAAATAATGAATCCACAGTAGTGTGAGTAGCTGAGTATCGCAATTATACAAACTCGTAGTCAGATATTAGATATATCTATATGTGGTCAAATTTCCGGGGACAGCAATAGTTAAGCTCGCAATTTTCTTGAAACACATCTTGGATGATTTTAACATAACCGTTTGACATTTTGTACAAACTTGTATCAAATGAAACAAAATAAATATGTGTACACTATTAATCAAATACCTGCTATTGGACATCGATCGGTTTTCTGAAACATCTGACATCCGCTTCCGCCGTGAACAGTTGGTAAAAGGTTATACGTGTCTACCAACATCAGAACTGCAATTAATTGTCCAACATACAGTATATAAATGCAAAAGATATAGTGTAATGTTATGTAAAATTTAAGGTAAAAAAATAGTTTATGTGCTATATCAAGAGGAAGACAGAGATTGAAATTGGAGATTTGATGACTGTAAGATAAATGTTTTTGATTGTGAAGGTAAAGGTTATATCTTTGGTTGGCTTGCTTGCTAGCTGAACTGTAAAGTCATTCTCAGTTAATGTATACTATCCCCTTTCGAAGAAGCCTAGTCCTACAGACAGATAATTTGTAAAAGAGGGTAGTTTATAAAAAAACTTCACAGTTCAACTAGCAAGCAAGCTAACCAAATATATTACTACCCCGAGGGTATCACAAGCCCAGTAGTCATCACTTTTTGTGCTGACATGAATTGTCATTGATATGGTTATATTTATAAATTTACTGTTTACAAATTTGAATTTTTTTGAAATACTAAGGCTTTTCTACCTCAGGCATGGATTACCTTAGCTGTATTTGGCAAAACTTTTAGGAATTTTGGTCCTAAATGCTGTTCAACTTTGTACTTTATTTGGCCTTTGAAACTTTTGTGGAATCGAGCGTCACTTATGAGTCTTTTGTAGACGAAACGCGCGTCTGGCGTATACTAAATTTAGTCCTGGTATCTATGATGAGTTTATTTACCTTTACCTACACACTCAATGCAATCGGTTGTAAGCAAATGTGAACTGCCTTTTTGAGATATCATTTTCATTTTTACTCAGAATATGCACACTTAATTGCTTTATTCATCACATGTAAAATGTCTCACTATACAATTGCTGTTGGATATAGAGATTATTCTAAAGTTTAACTATGTCTTACAGCTGTTTGGCTTCCTCAATTTTTTATTTAATTCTTTACTACTCCCGTATAAAAATGAAGCATCTATGTATGAGGTTACTAAATTTCTCTGTTCTCTTCGACCTGCAATAGAATGCACTAGTTTGTTCATTTTCATACTGTAAAAGAAAAGTACATTGATTGATTGTTTTTTGCTTAACGCCGCATTAGCACAAAAAGGCTATATCGCGGCGATAAAACAAAGTACATAAATAGTCTTTGAAATGTTGGTGATTCATCCCAATGCCTTTACTTTAGGTTTCGGGTGGAGGAACTTGGTTGAGTTGGATCAAGTGAATCGGCTTTTTCATTTTGTATAATACAGGGAACAAACAATGTATTGTTAATTAAATGGTTATTGTATCAATAATCAATAAATCAGTATTAATTGAATAATTTTATTCAAAGAAACTTAGTCAAGTCAGGAATATGACAGTTGTTATCCATTCGTTTGATGTGTTTTAGCTTTTGATTTTGCCATTTGAAAAGGAATTTTCCGTTTGAATTTCCCTCGGAGGTTAGTATTTTTATGATTTTGACTTTTTATATATGAGACATAACGAATAGACGTATTTACACTTGTATGCAAATTTGTCCGCCATTACGTAAAATCACACAGGTTTCCGTAAACTTTGACATAACAATTCAAAATAATTGACGTCATAATTAAAAAGAGATTTTTGCTTGACGTGAGAAGGTTATTCGAAGGTGATCTAAGGTCATTCGGAGGCGAAATTCAGCTAAAAACCATAAGTGTCAATACGTTTATATGAAAAATATTTCCACGCAACTTCCGCATCCATGTTTAAATACCACAAATTTCTATTTTCATTTATTGTATTTCAGTCGTTTGTTCTTCCATCTCATCTGTTGAAATTTATTTCAGATATATATGTTATGTTTATGGAACTATCAATTCACCAGGTTTAAGTTCAATACTCCTTCAATAAAGTGGATTTTTCTTTTAAAAAAATGGGTGTCAAGGTTAATCAATTTGAATATGAAATTTGGATGCTGCCGTTAGCTGAAATTTTATAAAGTCTAAACAATAAAAACATTGAAAAAGCATAAAATAGGATAAAAAGTGACAGTCAGATTTAAGGAACGCTAGTCAGGGTGAGACAAGTTGTTTCGATAACAAAAAACTATTTATAACCTTTTTCAATAACAAATTTATATACAGTGGAAAGCTGAAAATACGACAATACCGATTACAATTACAAAATGAATGGATAACGAAATATTGGACGTATTACATGGTAATACTTTTTATCAATAATTAAAATGGCAAAGATAAAAGAACAACTAGTAGAGTATAACTAGTCATCACTGTTTTGTATCGTAGTCTTTTAAAAGAGGGACGAAAGATATCAGAAGGACAGTCAAACTCATAAATCGAAATTAAACTTACAACGCCATGGCTAAAAATGAAAGAAGACAAACAGACAAAACATAGAACACATGACACAACATAAAAAACTAAAGAATAAGCAACACGAACCCCAACAAAAACTAGGGGTTAGCTCAGGTGCTCCGGAAGAGTAGGCAGATCCTGCTAAACATGTGGCAAACGTCGTGTTGTTTATGTTATGACAAATCCGGTAAATAGTTTATTTCGGTAGGTTACATTCATAAAAGGGAAGGGGACTGTAGTTACGACGTAAGGAACATATCCGATATCATTTGTGAAATGGTCTTTTAAGTTGTTTGTTACAGTCTTTCCTTTCTAATTGTTAACGAACGAATGGTATACTTAAAATAGCTGAATCCATTTATAATTAGGAAACACATAAAATAATATAAAAGACTATACAAACGTCCCAAGACAGCTGTTGATCTTCTAAAGCTGTTACAACCAGGTGTAAATCGGCTATCTCCTTTAGGAATATGTAACGGGAAGCAGGCATGTATACTGGAAGAAAATGACATATGAAATCATCATATATATAAAGAAATAATTCATGGCAGCCGTATTCGATTCAAATAGGACAAATTCGGTAATTTTGTTAACCGTGAAAGCACTATACATACAGTTCTGTTTTGGATGTTCCGTTTAACCCAATTTTGAAAAAATAGTAATATTATATAATTCAATGATTATTTTTATGCTCCACCTACGATAGTAGAGGGGCATTATGTTGTCTGGTCTGTGCGTCCGTTCGTCCGTCTGTTCGTTCGTCCGTCCGTCCGTCCGTCCGTTCGTTCGTCCGTCTGTCCCGCTTCAGGTTGAAGTTTTTGGTCAAGGTAGTTTTTGATGAAGTTGAAGTCCAATCAACTTGAAACTTAGTATACATGTTCCCTTTGATAAGATCATTCTAATTTTAATGCCAAATTAGAGAATTTATTCCAATTTCACGGTCCACTAAACATAGAAAATGATAGTGCGAGTGGGGCATCCGTGTACTGTGGACACATTCTTGTTTAACCGTATTTTCCACTTATATATTTTCTTCCAATGTAATTTTATTCTTTTTGAGCTTGACAAAAAAGCTTTTAAACGCCCGGTATTTATATTTGATTTTTGGTTAGGAAACATATTTGTGACGTCACCTTGCTTCGTTGCCATGCCAAGACAATAACATCATTTCGCTCAATTTTCGTTTTATGGAATTTTACCATGAAAAACAAATAAAATAAACTGATTTGTTTATTTTGCTGTAGAATAGAGATAAATAAAGTGTATCTGAATCTTGGCCTTCGTAAACTGGGGATTTTGATATCGAAAATTGAGAATATCTGGCAGTATAAATAAGTTGTTTGTAACGCCGAACAGTCGTGTTTGTGTATTACTGCGTTTTGCGTTAAAGTTGGATATATTGCGATGATACTAAATGACGATAATAGCTAGTCATATTAGAATTTATATTTTTTTTATAGATGAAGAGGGACGAAAGATACCAAAGGGACAGTCAAACTCATAAATCTAAAACAAACTGACAACGCCATGGCTAAAAATGAAAAAAGACAAACAGAAAAACAATAGTACACATGACACAACATAGAAAACTAAAGAATAAACAATACGAACCCCACCAAAAACTAGGGGTGATCTCAGGTGCTCTGGAAGGGTAAGCAGATCCTGCTCCACATGTGGCACCCGTCGTGTTGCTTATGTGATTACAAATCCGTTTCACAACGATCATATTAGAATTTATATTTTTTTTTATAGATGAAGGTTTCACAACGATTCTTACAACAGTTTATAAAATAATAACATGAACATTAAGGTATATTAGATTAAACTGTTTCATAATTTGTTTGAGTTATATCAGATCCACAAACATTAAATACATTTACAATTTATTATGATCCAGTAACTGTCGAACATTTTAAAATGTTCTGCAATAAATTGAACTACTCTGTACAGTATTTTTCCTTATCTTAAATGGGAATGTCTTGTGTTAAAGTTTTTGAGTGAAACTTAGGTGGTTGATATCTACATATTAACTGGTATATATTTATTAATCAAAGGAAAAAGCCACACAAAATCCATTTACTAAAGTAAAGCTTACCTGCCATAATGAGGATCTTTTTTTTTACAACAGTCAAAACCTATTCAAAATATTTTATTTTGATTAAATTGCTGATCATTGTTCATACACAGTTGGTCTCACATTTTGTGTAAAAATGTAATCGAGGATCCGTTTAAATCATTCTTTGTTTGTTTGTTTCATAACAAGATAAATACTCATAAGAAATGATTTAAATTCAATGTTTACTATTTCTATAATATGTGTTTTAATTTGCCCAGCTTGCTCTTGAGGACAAAATGATTAGATTATCAATCTGTTTTACAAACATTGCAAATAAAATGCGTCATTCAAAATTTCGAAAGGGTCAGTTAAGCATTGTAATAGAATTTTTAAGGAATGTATTTATGTATTCCAAGTTTCGAAGAAGATCCATCTATGTTTGCTTACCTGATGTTATCATCAAAAATAGTATTCATAGTTTACCGTGTTCGTAAGCCTCCATGGCCATAAGCTTCTAACCTTTTTACGTTTTCAAATATTAGGATCGTTGTGTTCCTGATAAAAGTAAATTATGAAGAGCACTCATGGCTCAAGAAATTTATTAAAACTTATATTGATTATATGGATGTGTACCTGAGGGTATTTGAGTTTCTATTAAATCGTGAGCTAGGATTTGGCCAAAACCCATAACTTCACCAGATCTTATATTATCAAACTGGTCATCTGGACCTAGTGCTGAATCTGATATCAAATTGCTGACAAGTCTAGCATCTGGAAGGTGATGTGGGTAACCTCTAGGTATACTTCTTCCTGTAAACAACGGTAAGGGTAAACTTAGAACAAATCATGTTTCTTGTAATTTGGTAAATGTAAATTCGCAAGATTCGAAATTTGTTTTCACTGAAAAAATCATTATATAAGGAGATTTTCTTTTTCATTTTATTGTACCAATGAAAAATTTAGAAAACATAAAAAAAAATGAAATTATTAGAAGTTCATATTTAATAAACCCCCGACCTGCAACTAAATCAGTAGTCAATATTGATTACAATATTTAAACTTTAAATTCATGCCTGAATTTCAAGTTAAGATTTGATAACAGACTAAAAAAATAATATATAGTTTCTGTAGAATTTCCCGTGTGTGTATATGTGAAAAAGGATGAAAGGAAGTTCTATGGTTCATTGAAAATCAAAGACTATGATGAATCTTTCAAGTAACATACTTGAGCTGTTTACAAGTGTGAGAGTACTTTTTATTTCAATTGTGTCTTACTTATTTGGTTATGCCATTCATTTAAAAAAAAATATGTTATAATCACGAAATAGAATAATCTATGCCATCATGCTATTTTGATACAAACTGTCTTATAGAGATGTTTATGGTTATACAATATTTTATGGCTATTCAATAATTCATGGTTGTAAAATATCTTCATGATGCAACAGTAGTTAAACCTTCGTTAAGATGTCATTCATCTTTAAAACGTATAAAGTTTGGTAAAATGTATGTATTGTTTACTTTGATACATCATGAACTTCTATCATATCGTACCGTCCTCGTAAGCCTCCATTGGTCTTCCTCTTGCATCCTCGAGTCTTCTCTCTGTCGTTTTAGCCTTTCCCCATGTAGGATTTTGTAAGTTATTGCATGATCCATCTAATGTTCTATATTTGGTTCTCGGACAAGTTTTCTCTTATGTGAATTAAATAAAAAGATATATAACGTTAAAAGGTTGGACCCATTTCAAAAGAGTGAAAGTATTATCACAGAAATACTGAACCCCAAGAAAAATAAAAAAAAGGAAATGTCCCTTATCCGATGGCAATGTCAAAATTTGAAACACAACAAACGAATGGATAACAACTGTCATATTCCTGACTTGGTACAGGTATTTTCTTGTGTGGAAAACGGTGGATTGAACCTTGTTTTATAGCTAGCTAAACCTCTCACTTGTATGACAGTCGTATTCCACCACATTAACAACGCTGTCTTAACATAACAGACGCAATAGGTAAAATACAGTCATATGTTAAAATACGTTATGAGGTTTAAGAATCTAAAATTATTAATATGAACAGTTAAATGTTTTGTTCAAGATTTAAAGGATCTAACACACAATTTTTTGTGGAATACATGCTTTGGAAATTGAACTTCAAAAATGCTATAAAATTGTGAACATAATGCCACAAAATAAAACATAAATCGAGTAAACCACAATTAATATATGCATGTAATATTAAACGTTGATATCATTATTTCATATCCATTAAAATCGAAAACATCTTTTTAACTGTCTTTAAAAGCATTATCTAAGTATATCATGTATATCATAGACCAAATGAGAAAAAAGCAAATGTATTCGTTAATAATTCCATTGTGGTCACCAATCTATTTAATATCATTAACCGTTTGATAGACAATCCCTTGAATTTCACATTATGATTTTAAACAAATTAACAGAACAAATGAAACTGAAATTGTCGACTTAGGCAGACACAAGCATCGAATATGTCTGAGTATTTTTACAAAATGACATTGTTTTTTTGAGTATTTTTGATTAAGTACTAATTAAGTCATAATGTTGCTCCCATAGACTCAATGTAAAAAACAATTCCTTACATACCTACCCTATTTTTTTTTCAGCAAGTGACAGTAAACACACATATATTTTTTTGGCCGAAATAGTTTTGATAGTGATACACAGAATGAGGTTAATTGTGTATCTATTTTCTTTTATATTACAGCAATTTGTAGACTGTGTAGAGAAAAACTATTTCAAAATAACAGTATTGAACATGTTGAGGAGGTATGTCTTTTCATATACATGTATAAATATGATTCCCTGTACATATGTATACTCAATAGTCAATAGTGAGTTTATTGTTATGTCATGTATGTATGGGATCCATATTGTAACACATGTCAAACTGCATATGTACTTATAGGTAGCTTTACTATGACAAAAATATAAAGGTCTTTCTATTCAAAAATAACATTAAACTTTAAAGTTCCAATTTGGTCTTCATATTCACTTATAGCTTTTGCACATTTTATTTGGTAAACTAGTTTCATCATTAAGCATTAGTTAAAATCTTTACAAATAAAAAACAAGGTTTTAATTTATCTAATTTACATGTATACTTAGGGCCAATAGGGTGTAAGCCATGCATTCTTGCATGCATGATTGAGGGTAACTTGAGGGTAAATTTCTAAATCATTTGTGTATAAAACATACCTAAACTGAACCCTAACCCATTCATATATTACTAAACCCTATAAGATAGGTTGGTTTTTGCTTCAACATTGTCATGTGTATTCTACAATTCATTATTGTTCCATTTTCAATAACTACCTTGTTAAAAATATTCTATAAAAGTTTTTCTTTTCTTTTAATTTAAGAGAACACTATTGAGACAAATACAAAGAACAAGATTGCAGAAGCTAAAATACCACCACCAAAAAAAAGAGGGTAGGTATAACTGTATATAAAATAATATCATTGCATACACTTTATAAGATGTTTCATAAACTTGACTTTATAAGATATCTTGTATAAGTATTTTAGATATCTTGTATAATATCAGATTATTACATGGAGTTTTTCATATCGCATGTATTATCAGATTATTACGTGGAGTTTTTCATATCGCATGTATTATCAGCCCTAGAGCCGCATAGCTCGAGGACTGATATTGGAGAGGGCTGATAATACATGCGATATGAAAAATGACATGCCATGATCTTTTTATCATATGCTTCAAAATGGAGAAAAATAACAGATAAATACATTGATCTTTTTACGTGGTTCTAACATAGCAGTTCAAAGAGTTAAATATTAAGGGGCGTCAGACCCCAAATGGTGTACATTCGATATGAAATCTTTCTATCATATGCCTCAATAAAGAATAAAAAAGCCTAGTATGATATATTTTAATACGGACGATAGAAAAATAATTCAACAATATACATAATACACACTGTTTGGAAAAGTCAACATTTTTAAAGTAACTTTCTTAATTTTGCTTAAAAATTCATTTATGTTATCATTTGATTGCTTTGTTTGTTTTTTTCCATTTTATACAATATACTTTCTACTATCCAAATACTTGTTTTGTCCCCTACGTTGTACTGTTTTTCACGGAAAACATACCATTGAGGTGTATTTTCCGGAATTTGCCGAGGATTACCGGAATGCCATGCGATAACGCTACAGAAAGGCATTTGATAAAAGTCAGAGCATGTGATAAACATTTCATATCATTATCAGTCCGCTAAGCACCAATTCGAAAAAAAAAATGGAATATACGTAAATGTAATGCTATTATCATCCTAATCATATGGTAAAAATCATATGTTATTAAGTATATGATAATATATTTTATATCTTTCATGAGATATCTTATAAAGAAGTTTATAAAGATATCTCATAAACTTTGGTAGATATAAGATTTTCAAGATATCCAATTAGGAGCTAACTGTATTGAATTTGCAGATTTGGAGCCATCAATCATGGATTTGATGGTCGCAAATTGAGTTTACTAGCTGCACTTAAGCGGAGCCAGTAAACGGATATTCGCGACCATCAGATCATAGATTGATGGCTCCAAATCTTCAGATTGATATGTACCCTGAAAATTACGACGTTATCCAAGGGAAATTTGACGTACGTATTGAAGTTGTATTTGAATGAATGTTATAAGACATTTGATATAATTTATAAGATATCTTATAAAACAATTTTATAAGATCTCCTATTGTCTCCCACCGGAGGGACCATAGAAATACCAGTGTCCATGCGTCCGTCCGTCCATACAAAATCAGTTTCTGGACCGTAACTTTTGAACACCTTCATATAATTTACACAGTTGCATGTTTATTAGGTAAGGAAGATCCGTATTGATTTTAGCGTTTGTAGGTCAAAGGTCAAGGTCACAGATACTTAATGATGTTGCATTTTAAGCTGAAATCGGTTTCTGGACTGATACTTTTGAACACCTTCATATTATTTCTTCAAACTTACACAGTTGAATGTGATAAGGTAAGGAAAATCCCTATTGATTTTGATGTTTCTAGTCATTCAAAGGTCAAGGTTACAAGTACTTTATGGAAATATTATTTGTTAGCACCGATAGGGGGACCCCGGAGCCTCCTCTTGTTTAGTTTATAAGATATCTTATTTATTTTATAAGATATCACATAAATTAGATATAAGATATTTCATGAACTTTATTTGATATCCTATTTTTTTTATTTAGACATAGGAGCCCTATAATAATCAGCTTTGCGTCCGTCCGTCACAAACAGTTTTCACAAAATAAATCAAAAAGGCTATTACAAATCAATGTGAAAGTTTGATGGCTACCTATCAAAAAGCAGTGATATGAGTAGTGATCAATGACTCACAGCACATCTTGTTTTATATTGTGTCTATCAGAATTCATTTAGTATCCAATCGTTTGTAGGCACTTGATATAAAGTACCAGGAAAACGTTACAGAGTGAAGGTTGTTAACACAATCCTTTATTTAGATGTAACGAAGAATGAAGAAACAATCACCAATATTACATTTTTTCAGTTTTGAGAGCAGTCATGTGAGGATGTGGCAGACATACAATATTGGTGAAGGTATTACATTTATATTTTACATAAAGAAAAAAAAACACAAATGACATATAGTTTTAAACATAACACAACCACTGAAAATACAGGGTCTGGCTTGTACATATTGTACACAGGTGGGTAAAAGAAGTCTATAAGTACTCAACCCTCCTCCTAAATCCTGGTGTAGTGGTTAAGGTATATAAAGACAATTAAAAGCAATACAAATACTAAATTCAATAAGCTCAGCACTGCATCTTAAAACATATTAAATGAAATCATCCTAATAAAAAGGTTGCAAAGAGCCTATTGATAAAAAGACCACAAACTCCTGGACCAAAATGAATGCTATAAAAATTCATGTAATTTTTATATCATAACGACATAAAAAATCTATAGAGTTTATGATCTTGAAGTAGGTTGTTTTTTTTAAACTTCCATATTGATCAATTTCACAAACAATATAATGAGTACTGGTTCTTTAATTACAATTTTCATTTCAGGAAAGCTTGTGACTTTAAAATCAACAAAGAATTTTGTGCAGTTAAAAGTACTCAATGACTGGACAGAGATGTCTTTTAATTACCTCATTACTGAAGGTAATTTTATAATGATTTCATGTACAAAACTTAAGCACACTTGTAAGACAATGATCATTATTATATTTTGTCACAACAACCAATAAAACCAACACAAAATTTAATAAACATTGTTATCATCATTTAAATTCCCTGCTTATGGGTTCCAGGATTATTGGTAAAGACAGAATCTTATTATAGATAATCAGGCTGTCCAATGTTGAAGGAGAAATTTATACATGTTGTATCGTTGTCCTTTTTATGTCACCGGCCCACTTTGAGTCCGTCTGGCATAAACTTTTTAAAAAATCTTCTGATACAACCGGTCCAATTGGAACTAAACTTTGTTACATGTTATTATTCAAATATT
Organism: Mytilus galloprovincialis; assembly: GCA_037788925.1. Lineage (NCBI taxonomy): Eukaryota > Metazoa > Mollusca > Bivalvia > Mytilida > Mytilidae > Mytilus > Mytilus galloprovincialis. The sequence goes on along the minus strand of CM075342.1, from coordinate 41,390,529 downwards.
GTAATTATCATTCATTTTACAGGTGATTTTACAACAATTTTTTAGTTTTTTAGTGCCTGCGCCAAAGATTTTTCTTTATTCCAATGTAATGAGAAGTGTTTTTGCTGTCTAAATCGACATACTTTTTTCCGGGTCACGTAGGCGCACTTTATTAAATTTTAAGAAACAATAGCCAACAATCGTTATTTTTCCTTCTTTTTACATTTTTGGTGCCCTTTTACCCCCCTCACCTCGCCCAGTTGCTAAAATTAGTGGATTTGAAGTTTATCTAAACAAACTTCAAACCTCAGGGAATATTTTAACATAATATGTACCTTTCCATAACAGAATTGGAAAAATGAGAAAATAGGGGGGCCAAAAACAAGCCTTATCGTATGTTGTCCTTTGAATTTTACTGATTTTTAGAGAAACAATTCTTATTCTATTTATCCTCTTTTTAGGAACTGAACAGACTTCAAAACAACAGAATCAGACATTCTTTTGTCCTATGGATGGCTGCATCCAAGAGTTCAGAAACTAGATCAGTCTTGCTCAACACCTCCTTCAAGGCATCTGTGAATAAGCTAGAGAAAGGCCCATTAAAAGATCAGGTAAAAGTTCTATATACCCAAAAGCTGTCAAATAATGTACATCATTGTCCTGATATGCAAGCACTCTTACTAGAAAATGCATGTAATACAGACTTGAGTGCCAAAGAAATGTTATGGGCATTGAAAGTGAAATCAATCAGAAATAATTCATGACGGATTATTTCATTTATCTTGAAAGGATGCAAGAAGCAATCATATTGGATTCAACGACATTATATTTTCCCAATAAATAGTCGAAATAGAAAAAAAACGCCTACCTTAAACTACTTTTTAATAGCTAATATCAAAATTTGAAGCTTAAACAAAGCCCCAAAACATACTATGTTAAAGTTTTACACTGGAAGTATTCATATGAAGTCATGATCTATGAAGTTTATGTACCAAAGAAGTCAACAACATTTTGTGGAATTTTTATTTTAAGCAACTATATGTCCAAATAAAAAAACAGAAACAATATCTTTATTGACTATTGCATAAGAATGGATATAACTGTAATTTATTTTAAGGTTTATGGACGTAAATCTAGATTTTACTGTTGCAATATCCATTTACCTAGCTATGCTATAGGTCGCCAGGTAAACTCAATTTGCGACAGTTATATCTACGTTTTATGTCCGAAAAGGTTCAAATACAATACAGTTATCTCCTAAATAACCTACACATGATTGCACCAATATGAGTTTAATGTTCGTAGAAGGTGTTTTACTTGATTTAAAATATTTCAGTCGGACCAGCATTATACCCACAATGCTTTATAAATAGCATACTTTGTTGATCTGTTTCAGTTAAAAACTAATATGCACACACAGTTCTTTCTTACCTCTGTTTTCAAATACAAAATTAAATCTTTAAAAATGTAAGGATACTTAATTTGAGAAAGAAAGAAAAATGTAACATTTTCGAAATTCGGTTACCATAGCAACCATTTTTATTATATTTCATTAAACAAAACTTTTTTTCTGGACTGAAAAATTGAACTGATTAATTTTGTTAAACTGTAAAAATTTAATGCCATCTTTGTATTGATTGAATATTGAAATTACTTGGATCATTATTGAGAAATTATGTAGAAAAATACAATTTACAGAATTTGAAAATCATTCAATCATTAAAAATATTTTTTGCACTTATTTGCCCATTGATTTTATTTTATATTCCGGAAGACCGACATATATTGGTTCTTCCTAAATATACCGAACATTTTACTAGGGGACGCTGCATTTTATAATAAAAATCACTTCAATATTCTATATTTACGCATTTTTCACTGAAATCCAAATTTGCCATTTTAGCATATCTTTACTAGTTGGTAGCAAAATAACTGCTGAAATCAAATTTGCCGTTTTATCATATCTTTACTAGTTGGTAGCAAAATAACTGATAATGGTAAAAGTAAAACATAAATGAATTTTAAACAGCTTAAAAGTGAGTTATATCATATTATTCAGAAAAAAGGGATATGTTACACATAAATCAAGTACTAAACAGTGCAAAAAAGTCGTTTTTTTCTCACTTTTTAAAGAGTTAAAATATGACCTTTTATTGCTACAACCGTTCATGGCAACCGGAATATTCCGGAACAATTTGTTGCCTGTTATTGCCTTTAGGTATGGTACTGGCTAAAATATAAAAGTTTCATCAAAATCTGAGACCATGTGTGCCAGAACCTATTAGAAATTTTTCGGTTGTTACAGAGAATTGCTCTATATATCTTAGAACACATGTCTACAACATCAACCATTATTGCCTGAATTAAAAAGCCTTAGAAGATCTGCTATAGGTAAAGTCGATTTGATGGACTTGTTGTTATCAAGAAACAGGCATGTGAAATAATCAAACATTTTCAAATATTACTATTGATATTTACATATGTCGAGAGTAAAGTTTTTCCGTTTTTAAATTTAGTTATTTTTCAAATAAATTGAAACTCTATTCCAAAACATACGACAAATTAAATCTATATGTCTTTCCAAATTGTTTTTTTTTTCTTGTTATCTCATGGCAATCGTACCACACTTCCTTGTTTTCATAATGATATTGGGCGAGAAGACATAAAATCATTAACAGTAAACAATAGCATCTCTGTCTGACAAAAGCCGTCACAATTACAGAACAATTACTTGTCTAATTCATACCCATTCTTTTTTTTTTTTTTATTCTGTGACAAAACACTTGTGTTAGTGACGACATAGTTGCATCACACATGGAATATATGCAGTGTACGAATAACTATTACTTTTGAACATAACCTCTTACTCTAAAGTAAAATATTTGAAGAGACAGACATTGTTTGAACTTCCCAGACCATGCTTAGTTTTCTTCCATGACAGAATATGGCCCCACATACGGGTTTGTACTCGCCGATGAGTAATTCCAATCTCCTTGATATATTGAGTTATCAAGTATTTTCATCAACAAGTCTAGGAGTAAATTCAGTAAATAAATATACGTCATCAGAGACCGCCCAATTGGGGGAGAGCTTTCTGTATAAAACTGAAGTCCTGTGCTCTTCTGATTGCTAGATAATGTTTGAAATAAATATTTTTTGATAGATGGATCAGCACTAGAGTAGAAAATAAAATAAAAAAAGAAAGCTGAATGTATTATTTTTTTACTACAGGATTGAAATTGAAAAGTAATGGGGGTCAGTAAAGGAATTAAGTGCTAATCTACAGTGTTTGTAAACAAGGCCATTAAAGATAGGGCTACATTTGTACTTTCATGAATGATATATGAAAGATTCCAATTTCTAAAGGTAAGTCAGGTATAAATTAAATTCAAGACATAGATTAGCATTAAAGTCAATCGGAGATTTTTTACTGAATTTAACACTTAAGCTCATCACAGTAAAACCGTAAACTACTTCTGCAGATTCATTATTATTCGTTGGCTCTCAATTTTCGTGGATTTCGTTGGTACATATGAACCACGAAATTAGATATTCAACAAGTTACAAATTTCACATTGGCTTACATACACACTATGGCAAAACCATTAGATTTAATTTCCACGAACATGTAAGCTTTCCTTAATCCACGAACATGTATACCCATGAAAAAAATAAATCCACAGTAATTGTTTTCATTTGAATTTAAAAGACCTTTTTAGTGCAAAAAAGGTTCACTCCCAAGCAAATTACCCGGATCGTTATCAGTTGTTATCAGTTGTTATAGATTGGAAACTGTACAAAAGAGGGACGAAAGATACCGATTGGACAGTCAAACTCATTAATCCAATATAAACTGACAACGCCATGGCCAAAAATGAAAAAGACAAACAAACAACAGCAAACATGACAAAACATAGAAAACTAAAGAATAAACAACACGAACCCCACCAAAAAACTAGGGGTGATCTCAGGTGCTCCGGAAGGGTAAGCAGATCCTGCCCCACATGTGGCACCCGTCGTGTTGCTTATGTGATAACAAATCTGGGAAATAGTCTAATTCGGTAGGTCACATTCATGAAAGGGAAGGGAATTGTAGTTACGACGTAAGGAACATATCCGATATCATTTGTGAAACGGTTATTCCATAACGGTCAACCAACTCGTAAAATTTACGAAGGGATGATTTCAACTTCACCATTTGGAACTCTTGGTTTAATAGCTTCCTTGTGAGCAGCAACCCTCTATCAAGAAAATCATGATAGGAAATGCAAGAACGGGAATATCGTATCAATTAGGAGATATATACGCCGTATGCAGGTGCTACTGGAATGTTGCTACTTAGAAATGGAAATTTCACAATTGGAAAGCTGAAATCATCTCTTATGTCGTAAAGTTTTGTTTTCAACCGACCCTCATTGTCAATTTCTAGATGTAAGTCAAGATATTAGGCCGACTTAACTGTATCTATAGTATCTTTTATCTCTAGCTTGATGTACAAATTAACAACCCCTACCTATATACAATTTAAATTGTCAGGTTAAGGCCGATCCACTGAATGTGTGGTTATGTTTGTTTTGTTGTTTCAAGCCGGTTAATTCCGATCCATTCTGGTTTAAAATTTTAGTTTTGTAATCATTTGGTTACATTTTTGCAAATACGTTAAACCGTCGGTTTAATTTTAAAATCTGAATACCGCCTCTCAAAATTATATAAAGAAGACAAAACAACTGATGACTGCTATAATTACTATAGAATGATAATTATAAGGAAAAAATTAACTTACTATGCCAACCACCATGAAATGAATCGACGTTATTTACGATGATCTGAAAACAGATGAAAAAAATAATCTATGATACATTATACATAATATTGTAGCATTGGTAAATAGAGCGTCGGACCTGCTTTCTTTTGATAGCTCATGATGGTCGATTGTAAATTCTGTCTTTGTTTGCAAAGAGGCAAATTCAAATGTTATTTGGAATCAATCCCGATTGTTTTATACTTAGATTGAGAGAATTTTACATAATTTATAAACTGAAATACATCATAAAATCTTTTTAATCATTGCTTTAATGTGTCTTTCGCTTCTCTTTTACATTCAAGACGCGCTAACATATGAAGAATATGTCTCCAATTGGATATAATCTTCAAAAAATGAAATCTATCGGGTTAAAATAAGGATCATGTGTCGACGCTTTAATACCAAAGACCTGAAAAAATCTGCATTACTATCTGTTGAAGCAATTACAACACAAAATAAAATTTCAGCTTAACATCAGACTGAAATACTAGTCAACGTATACTTCAAGGATAGGGTTTTATTTGGTTTCTCTCATAGGATTCTTGTCTGCCTATAAGAAGAATCTCTTCAAACAAATAAATGTAATTATGGATTGTTAAACAGTAACTATATATATGTGTGTGTCATAGATGACCATGAATATGTACAATCTGTCGTGGCAAATATCCTATAATTCGTTCATCTTCAGTAACACTCCACCGAATTTGAATTTCCGAACTGTTTTCAATTGCCTAGAGTAATACAAACGGGTGCCACAACTGGCACAAGTAGTGAAACGCAAACAAACTAGTTGATCTTTGATCCAAATTATATAAACCGTTTTTTTTTTTAAATCACAAAATCTGAATGAAGACATTTTTACAGTCAAAGCAGGGAAGTTGGACGCTAATTGTTGACATTATTCCATGTTCATTAAGAACTACAGAAAATCCTTACCATTATAGATATAATAAAGGTGATAAACACCATGATCTCCATTTCTCCTCAATACTTAACACACCAATCTTGATATAATACCAAATCTGAATTATATACTAGTATAATAATTCGTCAGTCTCATATACTAAACCTGGATAAAAAGAACGACGATTTGATGTTAATCATCCAATACTAGAGGTCTTTCAAGTTGACTGACTACAATATATCGAGAGGAAAATCAGATTAACATGTTTAACAAAATGAAACACTGAAATGTTTTCAGCCTGAGAGAAATAAAATAAAGACTTAGAAAAAATGCATTGTTTTTCCGATAGAAGTAGAAATGTTATTACGCTATTTATACATTACATCATTCGTTGTGATCTTACAACTAACCTTACACTCACCTACTCTTTTATCCTTCCGCCAATTACCTTCTTATTCCAACACGTGGAACTAATATATTGATAAATATAAATTATGACATTATATTTATGTCTGAGGTTAAAAAAAAATATGGAAAAGATACTAAAGGGATATGCAAACTTAAAAGTCGATAATAAGCTGGCAATGAAAATAAAAAATAACAAAGTTCCATAAAAAACAATCATCAGTACCCAAAAAACAAAACAAAAATATTTTAAGATGGAGTAACACTTTTTCAATACAAACGGTTATTTCGGTACTCAAGAAGGGTTCGAAGATCTTACTCCATATGCGACACCCGTTGTGATAATTCATATGAGTACACTGATAACTTATAACAAGTGATCTGTCTAATTTTAGGGAAATTCTTTTATAATGTAGAACAAGAACAAAATATAGCTTTCTCAAAACTCTGTCCTTCAAGTCTGTAGAAAAAAAGTTTTTATTTCAAGCGAAAGAGATAGCTACATTTCGGGTTCAACATAGAAAATTAGTTCTTTAATCGTTTAACCTTTTTAAAAATATATTTGACAGATACTAGCGAATTCGAAACCATGATATCTGATGAGCTGACCGACATAGATATATATTATGGATATAAAAAAGTATAGCGCGAATAGGTGAACATATATGTAATTCTTTCAACGGGATTTTGTTGATATCGGTGTAACTGGATGATCATTTGGTACATCGTCATATCCAAGTCACTTTTGTCGGCGATAACTGAGAACATTCTTAATTTATTAAGCGCATACACACTGATAACATAATAAACTCATTGAACTCTACATGTACTAATATACAACATTGCAAGCGGAAACGTCTTGGTATTTGGTGACATGTTTATTAAACAAAATAGATATAATGTTAAGATAAAAATGCGTTAATAAGTTGCTTGTTGATCTTTTTCCAGTACATTTTACAATAATAAATGTACTACCAAGAATTTCCTTTACTCCCTTATTAAAAAATACGAAAACCATAGATTTGTGTGAATAATATAGATGAACCTTGTAGGTAAATGAATCACTATTGTAGGAGATGTTTGCTTTATCTTATAACCCTCGATTATTAGCACGCTTGTGCTAGGTTATGTAACTATAGAAATAACATACCTCTTTAAAGAACAAGTATGTTAACAGAGAATATGTGCACAGTTTCGATATGTCACAGTAGCGCTAAATTAACTTTAATCATAGGGAAGGTAATGAGACTGATTCAGCGCTTTTAAAATTTTGCATGTTCTTTAAAACAAATTGTACATCTTCGTAAAACTGTAGAAGGAGAAATGTTCTTTTCTATTTTATAATGCTTCTACTGTAAAAAGTAAATTCACAAAAATACCGAAATTCGACGAAAATTTAAAACGAAAAGTTCCTAGTCAAATAGCAAAATCAAAAGCTCAATCACATCAAAAGAATGGATAACAACTGTCATATTCCTTACTTGGTACAGACCTTTTCTTATGTAGGAAATGGTGGACCAAACCTGGTTTATAGCTAGCTAAACCTCTCACTTGCATGACCGTCGCATAAAATTCATTTGTATTGACAACGATGCGTGTACAAAACAAAAAGACACAATAGGTGAAAATGTCAAAAACTATACATACTGTTTTTGGTATTTGGCTACTAGTACTGAAGTATACAATGTAAAATAGTTTTTGCTTATCTATTATTCTTTTGTTTATATTTTAATGACTTTGAAAAAAATATGCTAGTTCATATTTATATTTTTGATTGACTGATTTGTGTTAAACGCTACTTTCAAAACAATTGATCTATTCCATGGCAGTCAGTTTTTATTGGTGGAGTGACCGGAGAAAACCACTGACCTTCGTTAGTAAAGCCAACAATTCTATTCATTTAAAATTGGAGTCGATACACTTCCCTGTGCGGTATTTGCACTCAGAACAACAGTGATGACAGGCAAGTGATACAGTTGTTCCACTACTTACACAACTCGGCCACCAACCACCCTTTAGATGTTTAGAAACCAAGAAAGGATGAACTGTTTTGATAATAGTATTTACTTATCAAATAAATAGAATAAAGAATGTATGAGTACTATTAAAAGTGACATCACAGTGTAAGTCTAAGTAAAAAAAAATCAGTTCGTAATGATAACGACCGACTTCTAAAACGTTTAAATCAAAGTAAACAGACGATAGATATTCAAACTCAGATGTCAAAAATAAACTGAAGACCTAATGTTATTGATACAAAAAATAGAGTGAAACAGACCATTAAAAGTATTATCTGACATTCTAAGCCTGAATGTGTCAAATCATCTAGTTATTATGTTAAAAAGAAGATAGATAAGTTGTTGGACTATTTTAACTTTATACTGATGTGATGACAACCTCTGAATTCCCGAATTATACACTGTTTGTTATTTAACTGCAAAATCGCCTCTAATACATTGAGCATTATCTTGATAATGCGTTTCAAAGAAATACAAAAAATAAAAAAAGGCTCTTTTTGTCTTTATGTTCACTCTTCATCAAACATCTATACGCTTCAAAATCACATTTCCGCAAGTGAAGTCTTTCGAATTCATAAGAGGCAAATGCACGCATTTAAAGTTTAATTTAATGATTATGTAAGCGCCTACATTTTTTTTAATTGTTTGTGATTTTTTTTTATTTAAGCATTTCTCTCTAAAAATGTTTATTTTAAATATATATTCCCAAATAAACCTTCAAACAGAGTTGACTTTTTTTCTTGACGACCATTATTGCTCTTGTAAATTAATGTCTTGAACTTTGAAGGATTCACCGCTTGATCTTGATTAAAAATGAAAATAGGGCATTGTATTGAATTGTACGGATTTGTTTTGGATTTTTTTATGTATCCTAGGTTAATTATTCATATCACTGTAGATGCACTACTATTATCTCTACATTTGACATGCGTCATGCATTAACAGATTTAAACGTTGAGTCATAAATAAAATATTTTTACGATGTTTTATACAAAAAAGGAAGCAGAAATGATAGGTTACTAAGACGACATTTTGGACAAACAAAATACTTGTTATATAGATAGTTTTGTCATGTCATATTTACAGCCACAGTCAGTGTAGCGAAATTGTGCTTCCCCACGACATGTCTACTAAGCCATCGAAGGATACATTAAGATAAGGACTGTGCAATACATGCCCAAAAATGATTAATACTTGGACATACAACACACTATATCCTATTAAAAATAAACAATCTATATAAAGAGTTTGTACCTTTTGATAAAAATTGTAAAAATTGTTATGTAGAAATACTGTTAAACCAGGATTTCTTAGTACTTGCATTACAGTGGACATACTGACCATTATACTAAGGCACAACCTTAAATGCTTTATCGCTACAATCTTTCAAGTTTACTCATCTGACATCTTTTCGTTTGAATAGTACTAATTTTCTAAAAAAAAAATTCTATCAATTTAACTATTCTTTAATTTTTTCGAAAATATTCTTATTTTATAAGCTGCGTCTTGTAATAGTATAATCATAATAGAAAAAAAATAGTTATGTGTTGCCAAATAAAATGTTTAGTCTTATCAAACTTGTAGTTACTAAAGCAATAGATTTATAAATTTAACAATAATTTCTAAAGTTTTCATTTTTTTATTTGATAGTTACTATATATTAGTTATTAATCATTTTAAGTCTGATTGTATTATCATAAGCACAGACTCAAGAATTTACTATGCAGTCATTTGAAAAGAATAAAATTCAAAGCCCTTTTTGGTCCTACATAATTGACCAAAATATGAAGTATAACTTCCATTATTTTGTTTTGTCTTCAAATGGTTTTAAAGAATTCATATTTAAAAAGAATAGGAATAACGTAATACCAACAAGGAGCTTTATGGAGAACCCATTTCTCAACGTTTAAAAGTAACGTCCCTGCTGAACTGAAGTCATCGGGTTTCAGCTCTGGAGTTCACAGTGAAAGCATTTAGGTTTGCATACACATATTTGAGATATGTAGTTACAAAATAAACCTTAAAATTATAAGGAGTAGGTCCGGTAAGACCCCTTTTTGGCCCCAAAATATAACAGTTTTACAAAATTGTTAAAATGTAAACTTTTAGTTATTGATTGGACAGTTGAATGCTTCTGCTACATAAATCTAGGTTGTTTTTGACAATACAATGCACATATATCGGGTTGTAGCACCATTAAGTCATGCTGAATTACTGAAATCTTCAAAATTCTATCATTTTAGTTAAATTTTAGACGGTTTCCTTGTAAAACGAAAGTGGCCGCATTCATTTTCATCCTTAATATTGAAATGTAAGTTGTATTATATGATAATACATAACATATATAAAGGTTGTGGATGAACACGGATGCGGCCACTTTCATTTTTGACAAAAACCATCTGAAAAGTGACGTTTTTTGGCATATTTGAGAGATTTTTCATATTTGAGCTTGAATCGGATCGTTTTTAATGACTAAATCAGTTAAAATCTTTCACTTATACTAATTAAATCAAGAGAAATAGACACTTAAGTCTTTAAAAAGTGGTCAAAATCTTTCGTCAGATGAAACTGAAATTTGAGGCCAAAATGAGTCCTTACCGGACCTACGCCTTTGTAGTACTTCTTGTTTCTTAACTTATTTGAACTGCTTAGACATTTATATTACGTTAAACTTTTTAAAGTTTTATTAAGTTTTATTAAGTTCGTTTTTTAACTTGATGTTGACATTTTGTCATTTGTCAAAGAATTTCAAAATTACTAGGAATGTATCGCACAGTATCTATTTCAATGCATCATTCTGTATTTCAGTACAAATGTAGTTGGGAAGAACAACTGTGCTACTCTTACTGTACTTGTCAAGTTCCTACGTGAAAAAGTGACATAACACTATCTTTAGAGTAACGTCCCTGTTAAAGAGAAGTATTTTAAAAGGCTTCATCAATAGAGTTCCCTGTGAAGACATCTTTTTTTTTACACACGCATATAGTTACTGAATGAAACAAAAGTTGAAAATATCTGGAATTCCTTACTATATACTTGTTTGTTGACTTATTTGAACTACTTAGACATGAAATGGAGTCATTAGACACATGAAAAAAATTCGCACTTGAACAATGTAAAGCTACGATTTTCTAATTTTTTTTGTTAAAAAGACAGATTTGCCCTACATACAACTCTGACACTTAAATCCACAATGTCATTTACAAATAAATCTAATTTTAAAAGAATGATGATCAACTTCACCAAACAAGAATTAATATTACTAACAATTTTAAGCAATACATATCCCCATAAAAAGACACAGTACTTATAGTTTACATTCATAAAAATGACAGGAACTATATTTATAGACAACCGAAATACGAGCGACCAAACAGGTCATTTTTTTTTTAAATAAGATCATTTCTTCTCTTTTCTATTAGGTCCTTTTATATCCGCTTCATCTTTTATCAGATATGAAATAACACCTTAACTGCATGTTTGAAAATTTACAATGTCCATCAAAAACAAGTGTGGTGTAAACGTCTATGAGCAGCATCCTACCGACACAAATAACCAAAAGACTTGTGCACGTTTGACGTTAAAAAGAGATGCGAGTTTCCTTCAATGGGACAGCATCCTAGCGACAAAATATATGTATGAATGAACACCATTATATATAGAATTTTTATTTTCAAAAGGAAAGGGTGTTTTAAATGTCGAAAATACTCCAAAATTCTGTGAATGTATCGCGCAGTCTCTATTTCAATGCATCATTCTGTAGTTAAGAAGACATGTCGTCGTGAAGCACAACAGTTTTACACTAACTGTTTCTGTAAAGTTCCTATGTGCAAAAATGACCAAAACTAGCCTTAGAGTTAAGTCCCTGCTAAACTGAAGTCTTCATGTTTCAGCTCTGGAGTTCCCAGTGAAGACATATTTTTTGGTTTCACACATTTTATGTATACAGTTACTAAATGAAGAAAAAGTTGAAAATGTTTTGAGCATCTTGACATATACTCGACCGTTAACATATTTGAACTGCTTAGATATTTAAATGAAGTCAATAGACACATTGGAAAAGTCTCATTTTTAACGTACGATTTTCTATTTCATTTGTTAAATAGACAGATTTGCCATCCATACAAATCTGACACTGTAACCCACAATGACATCTGAAAAAAATAGTGTTTAAAACATGATGATAATCTTCCCTATAAGAAAAATAGCATAACTAATCATTTTTAGCCATTGATGTCCCCCACAAAGACACAATACTTATAGTTTACATTCATAAAAATGACAGGAACTACATTTATAGACAACCGAAATACGAGCGACCAAATAGGTCAATTTTTTTTAATAATACAATTTCTTCTCTTTTCTATTAGGTCCTTTTATATCCTCTTCATCAATTATCAGATATGAAATAACACCTTAACTGCATGTTTGAAAATTTACAATGTCCATAAAATAAAAATGTGGTGTAAACGTCAATGAGCCGCATCCTACCGACAAAAATAACCAAAAGACTTGTGCAAGTTTGACGTTAAAAGAGATGCGAGTTTCCTTCAATGAGACAGCATCCCAGCGACAAAATATATGTATGAATGAACTATTCACTTGGCTCATGCTATCAATTATTTATTTTGTCTGTCGATTTTTTGGTATTTTCCGATAATAAAAACCACTGTTTGCATACTGATTAAAGTGGCATTAAACACTAAAAATCGATAGATCCGGTCCATCATTGTTTTATTTCAAACGTGTTCGTCACCGATCATTGGTTTGGTAAACAAGAATCTATCAACTGGAATTGTTATGTCACCAGAGCAATCTTTTACATCACAAACTTATTACTATATCTTTTGCATTATGACTGTAATATTTGCCGCTGGTCATGAAGCAGTTTCAGGGAAATTAATGATTTCTTCAATACCTCTAACAAAAGATACTTTTAAACCCGAAGTATGATGAAAACGTCAATCAACTTTATGTAAAGAAAAAAAAACAGTACATGGAAAAGAAGTGTATAAAGTACTGGGAGGAACAAAAATATAGGTAGGACCTGCTTTTTAAGGTCTTTGTGTCCATCACAGTTTAAGTGTGGTGACCTTTTGTTTATAAGTCTATACTAAATTAAACTTTACAAAGTTAAAGTAAACTTGTCTTACAACTTTAGGTCGACACCATTATATATAGAATTTTTATTTTCAAAAGGAAAGGGTGTTTTAAATGTTGAAAATACTCCAAAATTCTGTGAATGTATCGCGCAGTCTCTATTTCAATGCATCATTCTGTAGTTAAGAAGACATGTCGTCGTGAAGCACAACAGTTTTACACTAACTGTTTCTGTAAAGTTCCTATGTGCAAAAATGACCAAAACTAGCCTTAGAGTTAAGTCCCTGCTAAACTGAAGTCTTCATGTTTCAGCTCTGGAGTTCCCAGTGAAGACATATTTTTTGGTTTCACACATTTTATGTATACAGTTACTAAATGAAGAAAAAGTTGAAAATGTCTTGAGCATCTTGACATATGCTCGACTGTTAACATATTTGAACTGCTTAGATATTTAAATGAAGTCAATAGACACATTGGAAAAGTCGCATTTTTAACCTACGAATTTCTATTTCATTTGTTAAATAGACAAATTTGCCATCCATACAAATCTGACACTGTAACCCACAATGACATCTGTAAAAATAGTGTTTAAAACATGATGATAATCTTCCCTATAAGAAAAATAGCATAACGTATCATTTTAAGCCATTGATGTCCCCCTAAAAGACACAATACTTATAGTTTACATTCATAAAAATGACAGGAACTATATTTATAGACAACCGAAATACGAGCGACCAAATATGTCTTTTTTTTTAATAATACAATTTCTTCTCTTTTCTATTAGGTCCTTTTATATCCTCTTCATCAATTATCAGATATGAAATAACACCTTAACTGCATGTTTGAAAATTTACAATGTCCATCAAAAACAAATGTGGTGTAAACGTCAATGAACCGCATCCTACTGACAAAAATAACCAAAAGACTTGTGCAAGTTTGACGTTAAAAGAGATGCGAGTTTCCTTCAATGAGACAGCATCCCAGCGACAAAATATATGTATGAATGAACTATTCACTTGGATCATGCTATCAATTATTTATTTTGTCTGTCGATTTTTTGGTATTTTCCGATAATAAAAACCACTGTTTGCATACTGATTAAAGTGGCATTAAACACTAAAAATCGATAAATCCGGTCCATCATTGTTTTATTTCAAACGTGTTCGTCACCGATCATTGGTTTGGTAAACAAGAATCTATCAACTGGAATTGTTATTTCACCAGAGCAATCTTTTACATCACAAACTTATTACTATATCTTTTGCATTATGACTGTAATATTTGCCGCTGCTCATGAAGCAGTTTCAGGGAAATCAATGGTTTCTTCAATACCTCCAACAAAAGATACTTTTAAACCCGAAGTATGATGAAAACGTCAATCAACTTTATGTAAAGAAAAAAAACAGTACATGGAAAAGAAGTGTATAAAGGATTGGGAGGAACAAAAATATAGGTAGGACCTGCTTTTTAAGGTCTTTGTGTCCATCACAGTTTAAGTGTGGTGACCTTTTGTTTATAAAACTATACTAAATTATACTTTACAAAGTTAAAGTAAAATTGTCTTACGACTTTAGGTCGACACCATTATATATAGAATTTTTATTTTCAAAAGGAAAGGGTGTTTTATATGACGAAAATTTTCCGAAATTCTGTGAATGTATCGTGCAGTCTCTATTTCAATGCATCATTCTATAGTTAAGAAGACATGTCGTCGTGAAGCACAACATCTTTACACTAACTGTTTCTGTAAAGTTCCTATGTGCAAAAATGACCAAAACTAGCCTTAGAGTTAAGTCCCTGCTAAACTGAAGTCTCCATGTTTCAGCTCTGGAGTTCCCAGTGAAGACATATTTTTTGGTTTCACACATTTTAGGTATACAGTTACTAAATGAAGAAAAAGTTGAAAATCTCTTGAGCATCTTGACATATGCTCGACTGTTAACATATTTGAACTGCTTAGATATTTAAATGAAGTCAATAGAAGTCACATTGGAAAAGTCGCATTTTTAACCTACGATTTTCTATTTTATTTGTTAAATAGACAGATTTGCCATCCATACAAATCTGACACTGTAATCCACAATGACATCTGAAAAAAATAGTGTCTAAAACATGATGATAATCTTCCCTATAAAACAAAATAGCATAACTAATCATTTTAAGCCATTGATGTTCCCCTAAAAGACACAGTACTTTTAGTTTACGTTCATAAAAATGACAGGAACTATATATATAGACAACCGAAATACAAGCGACCAAACAGGTCTTTGTTTTTAATAATACAATTTCTTCTATTTTCTATTAGGTCCTTTTATATCCTCTTCATCAATTATCAGATATGAAATAACACCTTAACTGCATGTTTGAAAATTTACAATGTCCATCAAAAACAAATGTGGTGTAAACGTCAATGAGCCGCATCCTACCGACTAAAATAACCAAAAGACTTGTGCAAGTTTGACGTTAAAAGAGATGCGAGTTTCCTTCAATGAGACAGCATCCCAGCGACAAAATATATGTATGAATGAACTATTCACTTGGCTCATGCTATCAATTATTTATTTTGTCTGTCGATTTTTTGGTATTTTCCGATAATAAAAACCACTGTTTGCATACTGATTAAAGTGGCATTAAACACTTAAAATCGAAAAATCCATTCCATCATTGTTTTATTTCAAACGTGTTCGTCACCAATCATTGGTTTGGTAAACAAGAATCTATCACCTGGAATTGTTATTTCACCAGAGCAATCTTTTACATCACAAACTTATTACTATATCTTTTGCATTATGACTGTAATATTTGCCGCTGGTCATGAAGCAGTTTCAGGGAAATTATGATTTCTTCAATACCTCTAACAAAAGATACTTTTAAACCCGAAGTATGATGAAAACGTCAATCAACTTTATGTAAAGAAAAAAAAAACAGTACATGGAAAAGAAGTGTATAAAGGATTGGGAGGAACAAAAATATAGGTAGGACCTGCTTTTTAAGGTCTTTGTGTCCATCACAGTTTTAGTGTGGTGACCTTTTGTTTATAAGTCTATACTAAATTAAACTTTACAAAGTTAAAGTAAACTTGTCTTACAACTTTAGGTCGACACCATTATATATAGAATTTTTATTTTCAAAAGGAAAGGGTGTTTTATATGTCGAAAATTTTCCAAAATTCTGTGAACTTATCGCGCAGTCTCTATTTCAATGCATCATTCTGTAGTTAAGAAGACATGTCGTCGTGAAGCACAACAGTTTTACACTAACTGTTTCTGTAAAGTTCCTATGTGCAAAAATGACCAAAACTAGCCTTAGAGTTAAGTCCCTGCTAAACTGAAGTCTTCATGTTTCAGCTCTGGAGTTCCCAGTGAAGACATTTTTTTTTGGTTTCACACATGTTAGGTATACAGTTACTAAATGAAGAAAAAGTTGAAAATCTCTTGAGCATCTTGACATATGCTCGACTATTAACATATTTGAACTGCTTAGATATTTAAATGAAGTCAATAGACACATTGGAAAAGTCGCATTTTTAACCTACGATTTTCTATTTCATTTGTTAAATAGACAGATTTGCCATCCATACAAATCTGACACTGTAATCCACAATGACATCTGAAAAAAATAGTGTTTAAAACATGATGATAATCTTCCCTATAAAAAAAAATAGCATAACTAATCATTTTAAGCCATTGATGTTCCCCTAAAAGACACAGTACTTATAGTTTACATTCATAAAAATGACAGGAACTATATTTATAGACAACCGAAATACGAGCGACCAAATAGGTCATTTTTTTTTAATAATACAATTTCTTCTCTTTTCTATCAGGTCCTTTTATATCCTCTTCATCAATTATCAGATATGAAATAACACCTTAACTGCATGTTTGAAAATTTACAATGTCCATCAAAAACAAATGTGGTGTAAACGTCAATGAGCCGCATCCTACCGACAAAAATGACCAAAAGACTTGTGCAAGTTTGATGTTAAAAGAGATGCGAGTTTCCTTCAATGAGACAGCATCCCAGCGACAAAATATATGTATGAATGAACTATTCACTTGGCTCATGCTATCAATTATTTATTTTGTCTGTCGATTTTTTGGTATTTTCCGATAATAAAAACCACTGTTTGCATACTGATTAAAGTGGCATTAAACACTAAAAATCGATAAATCCGGTCCATCATTGTTTTATTTCAAACGTGTTCGTCACCAATCATTGGTTTGGTAAACAAGAATCTATCAACTGGAATTGTTATTTCACCAGAGCAATCTTTTACATCACAAACTTATTACTATATCTTTTGCATTATGACTGTAATATTTGCCGCTGGTCATGAAGCAGTTTCAGGGAAATTAATGATTTCTTCAATACCTCTAACAAAAGATACTTTTAAACCCGAAGTATGATGAAAACGTCAATCAACTTTATGTAAAGTAAAAAAAAACAGTACATGGAAAAGAAGTGTATAAAGGATTGGGAGGAACAAAAATATAGGTAGGACCTGCTTTTTAAGGTCTTTGTGTCCATCACAGTTTTAAGTGTGGTGACCTTTTGTTTATAAGTCTATACTAAATTAAAGTTTACAAAGTTAAAGTAAACTTGTCTTACAACTTTAGGTCGACATCATTATATATAGAATTTTTATTTTCAAAAGGAAAGGGTGTTTTATATGTCGAAAATTTTCCAAAATTCTGTGAATGTATCGCGCAGTCTCTATTTCAATGCATCATTCTGTAGTTAAGAAGACATGTCGTCGTGAAGCACAACAGTTTTACACTAACTGTTTCTGTAAAGTTCCTATGTGTAAAAATGACCAAAACTAGCCTTAGAGTTAAGTCCCTGCTAAACTGAAGTCTTCATGTTTCAGCTCTGGAGTTCCCAGTGAAGACATATTTTTTGGTTTCACACATTTTAGGTATACAGTTACTAAATGAAGAAAAAGTTGAAAATCTCTTGAGCATCTTGACATATGCTCGACTGTTAACATATTTGAACTGCTTAGATATTTAAATGAAGTCAATAGACACATTGGAAAAGTCGCATTTTTAACCTACGATTTTCTATTTCATTTGTTAAAATAGACAGATTTGCCATCCATACAAATCTGACACTGTAATCCACAATGACATCTGAAAAAAATATGATGATAATCTTCCCTATAAAAAAAATAGCATAACTAATCATTTTAAGCCATTGATGTCCCACTAAAAGACACAGTACTTATAGTTTACATTCATAAAAATGACAGGAACTATATTTATAGACAACCGAAATACGAGCGACCAAATAGGTCATTTTTTTTAATAATACAATTTCTTCTCTTTTCTATCAGGTCCTTTTATATCCTCTTCATCAATTATCAGATATGAAATAACACCTTAACTGCATGTTTGAAAATTTACAATGTCCATCAAAAACAAATGTGGTGTAAACGTCAATGAGCCGCATCCTACCGACAAAAATAACCAAAAGACTTGTGCAAGTTTGACGTTAAAAGAGATGCGAGTTTCCTTCAATGAGACAGCATCCCAGCGACAAAATATATGTATGAATGAACTATTCACTTGGCTCATGCTATCAATTATTTATTTTGTCTGTCGATTTTTTGGTATTTTCCGATAATAAAAACCACTGTTTGCATACTGATTAAAGTGGCATTAAACACTAAAAATCGATAAATCCGGTCCATCATTGTTTTATTTCAAACGTGTTCGTCACCAATCATTGGTTTGGTAAACAAGAATCTATCAACTGGAATTGTTATTTCACCAGAGCAATCTTTTACATCACAAACTTATTACTATATATTTTGCATTATGACTGTAATATTTGCCGCTGGTCATGAAGCAGTTTCAGGGAAATTAATGATTTCTTCAATACCTCTAACAAAAGATACTTTTAAACCCGAAGTATGATAAAAACGTCAATCAACTTTATGTAAAGAAAAAAAAAACAGTACATGGAAAAGAAGTGTATAAAGGATTGGGAGGAACAAAAATATAGGTAGGACCTGCTTTTTAAGGTCTTTGTGTCCATCACAGTTTTAAGTGTGGTGACCTTTTGTTTATAAGTCTATACTAAATTAAAGTTTACAAAGTTAAAGTAAACTTGTCTTACAACTTTAGGTCGACATCATTATATATAGAATTTTTATTTTCAAAAGGAAAGGGTGTTTTATATGTCGAAAATTTTCCAAAATTCTGTGAATGTATCGCGCAGTCTCTATTTCAATGCATCATTCTGTAGTTAAGAAGACATGTCGTCGTGAAGCACAACAGTTTTACACTAACTGTTTCTGTAAAGTTCCTATGTGTAAAAATGACCAAAACTAGCCTTAGAGTTAAGTCCCTGCTAAACTGAAGTCTTCATGTTTCAGCTCTGGAGTTCCCAGTGAAGACATATTTTTTGGTTTCACACATTTTAGGTATACAGTTACTAAATGAAGAAAAAGTTGAAAATCTCTTGAACATCTTGACATATGCTCGATGGTTAACATATTTGAACTGCTTCTATACTATTAAACGAGAAGACCTCATTTTTGGTGTCGCTTCTCTCCTTTCCACAATAAATTGATCAACACGCCTCTGTGTCCTATAGGTACAGTGCATAGTCGCATTTGTCATCCATTCAGATGATTATTCAGATTGAGTTATTTTGGGAGAAAAACGAGAAAAAAGGCATCCGGATATTGTCCCGTCATTGGACAAAATTTTAAGTCAGATTAGACTTCCGGTTTGCGTTTTTCTGTATACTTTGAACATACATATACAAAAAATAAAGTGTATTTTCAGAATTCTATCTGCTATCATTTTCAAGTTTACTAACCACGGCGGTCACAGAGTTTATTAAATAGAGAGGGTCTGTATACTATATCAATGACCACCATGGATCGATTAGTAAACTTAGAATTGAAAGTAAATACACTATATTTATATAGTAATGAATGTTCATAATATACAGATAAGCGCTAAAAATATTCATGTGAACTTTTGATACCTTTTCTGAAATTAAATCTTTTACAAAATTCATTGATTACAAAAAAAAAGAAGATGTGGTATGATTGCCATGTTGAGACAACTCTCCACAAGAGACCAATATGACACAGAAATTAACAACTATAGGTCACCGTACGACCTTCAACAACGAGCAAAGCCCATACCGCATACTCAGCTTCAAAAGGTCCCGAACTGACAATGTAAAACAATTCAAACCAGAAAACTAGCGGCCTTATTTATGTACAAAAAGTGAACGAAAAACAAATATGTAACACATAAACAAACGACAACCACTGAATTACAGGCTCCTTTATACTTAAATGTTCATAACATACTAAATGAAAACTATGTTCATATTGAAATCGATAGAAAACCAAAAATTGGGAATTTTGGAAATAAAGGAGGAGGGATAAAAAAAAAAAGAAAAAAAAAAGCATTTTCCTGTCCCAAATAACCTATATATGACTTATGATACTTTTTGCTGAAATTCTCCAGTCATTCAATATTTTACAAAATTCTTCCAACAACACTTTACATACTTTAAACTACGCTCTGAATGCCCGCGATTTCGCGGGTGTGTTCTAGTAGATATTTAAATGAAGTCAATAGACACATTGGAAAAGTCGCATGTTTAACCTACGATTTTCTATTTCATTTGTTAAAATAGACAGATTTGCCATCCATACAAATCTGACACTGTAATCCACAATGACATCTGAAAAAAATAGTGTTTAAAACATGATGATAATCTTCCCTATAAAAACAATAGCATAACTAATCATTTTAAGCCATTGATGTCCCACTAAAAGACACAGTACTTATAGTTTACATTCATAAAAATGACAGGAACTATATTTATAGACAACCGAAATACGAGCGACCAAATAGGTCATTTTTTTTTTTAATAATACAATTTCTTCTCTTTTCTATCAGGTCCTTTTATATCCTCTTCATCAATTATCAGATATGAAATAACACCTTAACTGCATGTTTGAAAATTTACAATGTCCATCAAAAACAAATGTGGTGTAAACGTCAATGAACCGCATCCTACTGACAAAAATAACCAAAAGACTTGTGCAAGTTTGACGTTAAAAGAGATGCGAGTTTCCTTCAATGAGACAGCATCCCAGCGACAAAATATATGTATGAATGAACTATTCACTTGGCTCATGCTATCAATTATTTATTTTGTCTGTCGATTTTTTGGTATTTTCCGATAATAAAAACCACTGTTTGCATACTGATTAAAGTGGCATTAAACACTAAAAATCGATAAATCCGGTCCATCATTGTTTTATTTCAAACGTGTTCGTCACCAATCATTGGTTTGGTAAACAAGAATCTATCAACTGGAATTGTTATTTCACCAGAGCAATCTTTTACATCACAAACTTATTACTATATCTTTTGCATTATGACTGTAATATTTGCCGCTGGTCATGAAGCAGTTTCAGGGAAATTAATGATTTCTTCAATACCTCTAACAAAAGATACTTTTAAACCCGAAGTATGATAAAAACGTCAATCAACTTTATGTAAAGAAAAAAAAAACAGTACATGGAAAAGAAGTGTATAAAGGATTGGGAGGAACAAAAATATAGGTAGGACCTGCTTTTTAAGGTCTTTGTGTCCATCACAGTTTTAAGTGTGGTGACCTTTTGTTTATAAGTCTATACTAAATTAAAGTTTACAAAGTTAAAGTAAACTTGTCTTACAACTTTAGGTCGACATCATTATATATAGAATTTTTATTTTCAAAAGGAAACGGTGTTTTATATGTCGAAAATTTTCCAAAATTCTGTGAATGTATCGCGCAGTCTCTATTTCAATGCATCATTCTGTAGTTAAGAAGACATGTCGTCGTGAAGCACAACAGTTTTACACTAACTGTTTCTGTAAAGTTCCTATGTGTAAAAATGACCAAAACTAGCCTTAGAGTTAAGTCCCTGCTAAACTGAAGTCTTCATGTTTCAGCTCTGGAGTTCCCAGTGAAGACATATTTTTTGGTTTCACACATTTTAGGTATACAGTTACTAAATGAAGAAAAAGTTGAAAATCTCTTGAGCATCTTGACATATGCTCGACTGTTAACATATTTGAACTGCTTAGATATTTAAATGAAGTCAATAGACACATTGGAAAAGTCGCATTTTTAACCTACGATTTTCTAAATAGACAGATTTGCCATCCATACAAATCTGACACTGTAATCCACAATGACATCTGAAAAAAATAGTGTTTAAAACATGATGATAATCTTCCCTATAAAAAAAATAGCATAACTAATCATTTTAAGCCATTGATGTCCCACTAAAAGACACAGTACTTATAGTTTACATTCATAAAAATGACAGGAACTATATTTATAGACAACCGAAATACGAGCGACCAAATAGGTCCTTTTTTTTTAATAATACAATTTCTTCTCTTTTCTATCAGGTCCTTTTATATCCTCTTCATCAATTATCAGATATGAAATAACACCTTAACTGCATGTTTGAAAATTTACAATGTCCATCAAAAACAAATGTGGTGTAAACGTCAATGAGCCGCATCCTACCGACAAAAATAACCAAAAGACTTGTGCAAGTTTGACGTTAAAAGAGATGCGAGTTTCCTTCAAGAGACAGCATCCCAGCGACAAAATATATGTATGAATGAACTATTCACTTGGCTCATGCTATCAATTATTTATTTTGTCTGTCGATTTTTTGGTATTTTCCGATAATAAAAACCACTGTTTGCATACTGATTAAAGTGGCATTAAACACTAAAAATCGATAAATCCGGTCCATCATTGTTTTATTTCAAACGTGTTCGTCACCAATCATTGGTTTGGTAAACAAGAATCTATCAACTGGAATTGTTATTTCACCAGAGCAATCTTTTACATCACAAACTTATTACTATATCTTTTGCATTATGACTGTAATATTTGCCGCTGGTCATGAAGCAGTTTCAGGGAAATTAATGATTTCTTCAATACCTCTAACAAAA
Source organism: Mytilus galloprovincialis (assembly GCA_037788925.1). Taxonomy (NCBI): domain Eukaryota; kingdom Metazoa; phylum Mollusca; class Bivalvia; order Mytilida; family Mytilidae; genus Mytilus; species Mytilus galloprovincialis. Next base: position 41,367,318 of record CM075342.1, on the reverse strand, counting down.
GATACTTTTAAACCCGAAGTATGATAAAAACGTCAATCAACTTTATGTAAAGAAAAAAAAAACAGTACATGGAAAAGAAGTGTATAAAGGATTGGGAGGAACAAAAATAGAGGTAGGACCTGCTTTTTAAGGTCTTTGTGTCCATCACAGTTTTAAGTGTGGTGACCTTTTGTTTATAAGTCTATACTAAATTAAAGTTTACAAAGTTAAAGTAAACTTGTCTTACAACAAATGGAAGTTTTTAACGACCTTGACTGGATATACAGCCCTTGCACGGTCGGCCCTGGCTTGCGCCTTTTTGGGCATTAAATAATTTAAATTTTACCATGTGGTAATTGACATAATTTAGAATGATAAATAAAGTTTAATAAATAATTTAAAAAAGCAAAAATTTGAATAAATAAATGAATAAATTAATGACTAAGTAATTAAATTAAAGAAAAATAAATAAAAGAATATAAAAATAATTTTGTTTAAAAATAAAAAAAAAAAAAAAATAAAATAAAATAAAATAAATAAATAATTAATAAACACGGTGCCACCAGAAGTAGGAACAGGAGGAAAGCGAGGCCAAGCAAACAGCAGTGGACGGCAGCAACGTTGTCCTGGTACACCAGCAGCCAAGTAAAGAGCGGATAATTTTGATATGCCAAATTGTGTATGTGAATTTATAAGCCAAATATTTTGTATAAACCGAAATAAGCCTAAATTTGTGTATGTGAGTTTTGCAAAAATAATTAGTGAGATGTTTTGTATGTCAAAAAAAAAAAAAAAAAGTGAGTAAAAATTAAATAAGATAAAATAAATAAAAAACCAAAGGGTGTATGTAAATTTTGACTGCTTTGTGCTAGCCTACCGTAGTTGCAGGACTTTATAGTGCTAGTACACTGAAACAACTATCCGCAGGAAGACAGCGCCCCACGCTAATTAAAACTGGGTTAGCGCAAACCAGATCTTGCGAAGTACCATTTTTTAAGTCTTAGATTTGACTTGCGGCTTAATGACATGAAAAATTTACATAAGGACCAAAAGAAGAAACAAAAATAATTTGGGTTGCCGCGAATTTGGAAAAAATCTTACAACTTTAGGTCGACATCATTATATATAGAATTTTTATTTTCAAAAGGAAAGGGTGTTTTATATGTCGAAAATTTTCCAAAATTCTGTGAATGTATCGCGCAGTCTCTATTTCAATGCATCATTCTGTAGTTAAGAAGACATGTCGTCGTGAAGCACAACAGTTTTACACTAACTGTTTCTGTAAAGTTCCTATGTGTAAAAATGACCAAAACTAGCCTTAGAGTTAAGTCCCTGCTAAACTGAAGTCTTCATGTTTCAGCTCTGGAGTTCCCAGTGAAGACATATTTTTTGGTTTCACACATTTTAGGTATACAGTTACTAAATGAAGAAAAAGTTGAAAATCTCTTGAGCATCTTGACATATGCTCGACTGTTAACATATTTGAACTGCTTAGATATTTAAATGAAGTCAATAGACACATTGGAAAAGTCGCATTTTTAACCTACGATTTTCTAAATAGACAGATTTGCCATCCATACAAATCTGACACTGTAATCCACAATGACATCTGAAAAAAATAGTGTTTAAAACATGATGATAATCTTCCCTATAAAAAAAATAGCATAACTAATCATTTTAAGCCATTGATGTCCCACTAAAAGACACAGTACTTATAGTTTACATTCATAAAAATGACAGGAACTATATTTATAGACAACCGAAATACGAGCGACCAAATAGGTCCTTTTTTTTTAATAATACAATTTCTTCTCTTTTCTATCAGGTCCTTTTATATCCTCTTCATCAATTATCAGATATGAAATAACACCTTAACTGCATGTTTGAAAATTTACAATGTCCATCAAAAACAAATGTGGTGTAAACGTCAATGAGCCGCATCCTACCGACAAAAATAACCAAAAGACTTGTGCAAGTTTGACGTTAAAAGAGATGCGAGTTTCCTTCAAGAGACAGCATCCCAGCGACAAAATATATGTATGAATGAACTATTCACTTGGCTCATGCTATCAATTATTTATTTTGTCTGTCGATTTTTTGGTATTTTCCGATAATAAAAACCACTGTTTGCATACTGATTAAAGTGGCATTAAACACTAAAAATCGATAAATCCGGTCCATCATTGTTTTATTTCAAACGTGTTCGTCACCAATCATTGGTTTGGTAAACAAGAATCTATCAACTGGAATTGTTATTTCACCAGAGCAATCTTTTACATCACAAACTTATTACTATATCTTTTGCATTATGACTGTAATATTTGCCGCTGGTCATGAAGCAGTTTCAGGGAAATTAATGATTTCTTCAATACCTCTAACAAAAGATACTTTTAAACCCGAAGTATGATAAAAACGTCAATCAACTTTATGTAAAGAAAAAAAAAACAGTACATGGAAAAGAAGTGTATAAAGGATTGGGAGAAACAAAAATAGAGGTAGGACCTGCTTTTTAAGGTCTTTGTGTCCATCACAGTTTTAAGTGTGGTGACCTTTTGTTTATAAGTCTATACTAAATTAAACTTTACAAAGTTAAAGTAAACTTGTCTTACAACTTTAGGTCGACATCATTATATATAGAATTTTTATTTTCAAAAGGAAAGGGTGTTTTATATGTCGAAAATTTTCCAAAATTCTGTGAATGTATCGCGCAGTCTCTATTTCAATGCATCATTCTGTAGTTAAGAAGACATGTCGTCGTGAAGCACAACAGTTTTACACTAACTGTTTCTGTAAAGTTCCTATGTGTAAAAATGACCAAAACTAGCCTTAGAGTTAAGTCCCTGCTAAACTGAAGTCTTCATGTTTCAGCTCTGGAGTTCCCAGTGAAGACATATTTTTTGGTTTCACACATTTTAGGTATACAGTTACTAAATGAAGAAAAAGTTGAAAATCTCTTGAGCATCTTGACATATGCTCGACTGTTAACATATTTGAACTGCTTAGATATTTAAATGAAGTCAATAGACACATTGGAAAAGTCGCATTTTTAACCTACGATTTTCTAAATAGACAGATTTGCCATCCATACAAATCTGACACTGTAATCCACAATGACATCTGAAAAAAATAGTGTTTAAAACATGATGATAATCTTCCCTATAAAAAAAATAGCATAACTAATCATTTTAAGCCATTGATGTCCCACTAAAAGACACAGTACTTATAGTTTACATTCATAAAAATGACAGGAACTATATTTATAGACAACCGAAATACGAGCGACCAAATAGGTCCTTTTTTTTTAATAATACAATTTCTTCTCTTTTCTATCAGGTCCTTTTATATCCTCTTCATCAATTATCAGATATGAAATAACACCTTAACTGCATGTTTGAAAATTTACAATGTCCATCAAAAACAAATGTGGTGTAAACGTCAATGAGCCGCATCCTACCGACAAAAATAACCAAAAGACTTGTGCAAGTTTGACGTTAAAAGAGATGCGAGTTTCCTTCAAGAGACAGCATCCCAGCGACAAAATATATGTATGAATGAACTATTCACTTGGCTCATGCTATCAATTATTTATTTTGTCTGTCGATTTTTTGGTATTTTCCGATAATAAAAACCACTGTTTGCATACTGATTAAAGTGGCATTAAACACTAAAAATCGATAAATCCGGTCCATCATTGTTTTATTTCAAACGTGTTCGTCACCAATCATTGGTTTGGTAAACAAGAATCTATCAACTGGAATTGTTATTTCACCAGAGCAATCTTTTACATCACAAACTTATTACTATATCTTTTGCATTATGACTGTAATATTTGCCGCTGGTCATGAAGCAGTTTCAGGGAAATTAATGATTTCTTCAATACCTCTAACAAAAGATACTTTTAAACCCGAAGTATGATAAAAACGTCAATCAACTTTATGTAAAGAAAAAAAAAAACAGTACATGCAAAAGAAGTGTATAAAGGATTGGGAGAAACAAAAATAGAGGTAGGACCTGCTTTTTAAGGTCTTTGTGTCCATCACAGTTTTAAGTGTGGTGACCTTTTGTTTATAAGTCTATACTAAATTAAACTTTACAAAGTTAAAGTAAACTTGTCTTACAACTTTAGGTCGACATCATTATATATAGAATTTTTATTTTCAAAAGGAAACGGTGTTTTATATGTCGAAAATTTTCCAAAATTCTGTGAATGTATCGCGCAGTCTCTATTTCAATGCATCATTCTGTAGTTAAGAAGACATGTCGTCGTGAAGCACAACAGTTTTACACTAACTGTTTCTGTAAAGTTCCTATGTGTAAAAATGACCAAAACTAGCCTTAGAGTTAAGTCCCTGCTAAACTGAAGTCTTCATGTTTCAGCTCTGGAGTTCCCAGTGAAGACATATTTTTTGGTTTCACACATTTTAGGTATACAGTTACTAAATGAAGAAAAAGTTGAAAATCTCTTGAGCATCTTGACATATGCTCGACTGTTAACATATTTGAACTGCTTAGATATTTAAATGAAGTCAATAGACACATTGGAAAAGTCGCATTTTTAACCTACGATTTTCTAAATAGACAGATTTGCCATCCATACAAATCTGACACTGTAATCCACAATGACATCTGAAAAAAATAGTGTTTAAAACATGATGATAATCTTCCCTATAAAAAAAATAGCATAACTAATCATTTTAAGCCATTGATGTTCCACTAAAAGACACAGTACTTATAGTTTACATTCATAAAAATGACAGGAACTATATTTATAGACAACCGAAATACGAGCGACCAAATAGGTCATTTTTTTTTTTAATAATACAATTTCTTCTCTTTTCTATCAGGTCCTTTTATATCCTCTTCATCAATCATCAGATATGAAATAACACCTTAACTGCATGTTTGACAATTTACAATGTCCATCAAAAATAAATGTGGTGTAAACGTCATGGAAAAGAAGTGTATAAAGGATTGGGAGGAGAAAAAAATATAAGTAGGACCTGCTTCTTAAGGTCTTTGTGTCCATCACAGTTGATGTGTGGTGACCTTTTGTTTATAAGTCTATACCAAATTAAACTTTTCAAAGTTAGAGTAAATTTGTCTTACAACTTAAGGTCCACACCATTATTTTTAGAATTTTTATTTTCTCACGGCCCCAGCTTGTCTGGCAAAACAGCCGTTGAACGTCAGAGTAATCTCGGACTATAAGTACACAGTACTCATAGTTTACATTCATAAAAATGACAGGAGCTATATTTATAGACAACCGAAATACAGGCGACCCAACAGGTCATTTTTTTTAGATAAGATCATTTCTTCTTTTTTTCCCCATTAGGTCCTTACTTCTTCTCTTCAGCTTTTTTCAGACACGATGCAATAAGACCTTGACTGCATGTTTGAAAATTTACAATGTCCATCCTGAAAAACAAGTGTTGTGTTTACGTGAATGAGCTGAAACCTAGCGACACAAATAACCAAAGACATATGCAAGTTTGACATTAAAAACAGATGTGAGTTTCCCTAAATGGGACAGCATCCCAGCGACAAAATATATGTATGAATGAACTATTAACTTGGCTTATCACTTATTTATTTTTTTCTCGATTTTTTGGTATTTCCGATGATCAAAATTACTGTTCGCATGGAATAGTCAGTAGTGATGAAAGTGGCATTTAACACATTTAATTGATTATAGTTTATTTCAAATGTTTTCTATACCGATCATTGTTATGATCAACAAGCTTGAAAAAAAATGTTGTTTCCAAAAGCTCGTTTTGAAGTTGTTCATCGAAGAATAAGATACTCGTTACTCACAATGGGTAGGAACATCATCATCTGCATAATGATTGCACGAAAACAAGATCTGTATTTAAAGCAACGGAGTAACGACAGTCCTTAATTTATGAGCTTTTGTATTTCTTTATTTTTTTTAATCTCAATCAACAAAATTATCTATGTCCCATGAAACTTATTGTTTGAACGTATATAGTAAGGCAGGCATATGCGCATGAATCAATATAAGAGACCATGCGCAGAGGGCAGATCTTGGAGCAGATGGTCCTAAATTCCAACTTTTTAAGTTTACATGCATTAGATACTTGTATTTTTTTAAACTGACAATATCTTTTCAAACAGTTTCGATAGTAATTGTAAACGGAGCCACTTTTAAAATATTTACATGCAAGTTTAAAATCAAATTCTTAAGGACCTGCTATACACCAACGACTATCTTTACTCAAAACAGATCATTACAAATGATATCTGTAAAGGACTTTTGGGGATTATTTTGCATTGACATGGACTTTTTCATATCTGCATACTGTATGTTACCAATGGATATTCATTTCTCCTCATTCTTTACTCTCTAACCATAAAGTTTTTATTTCATCTTTATCAGAATCTTTACATAAAACCCCTTTGTGCACACTTGTTTTTTTCTAAATGTTATTTTTTTTAAATATTTTATTTTTATATATTACTGTATTACTACTTCATCGTTAAGTCTGAAAAAGCGAATAAAGACATTACATTTGGAGAATAATAAATGCTTACTACTACTTCATCAAAGTTTAACTATAGTCTGGCGGACGGTTATCTCATTGTCAATCATACTATATCTCATCGTTTTTATAAATCTCATTTATAATGAATGACCTTGAAACATTTCATGAACATTGAGCGAACATTTTGAAATGAAAGCCAGGCTTTTCAAATGTTTGTATCAGCAAGCCGGTCATATTTGAAATTTACCACAGTGACTATTTTCTTCAAAAAGCTTATGAATTCAAGATTTTTTTAAAGTGATCACAAAAACTTGCGCGCAAAATGAACAGATATTTTAGGTGTCGCAATGCATTACGCATACGAATATGTCCACGCCTAATCTAAGGATGAGTGTTCCTAAAAAATGATGTTTTTGCTTGATGTAAATACAAGTAAACAGTATATGTATCTTCATTCACAGCGTCCGGCTTTTTAAGGCGACAATCTAGCGATTTCCGTTTTTGAAGGATCTACCACTTATCTACATATGCAAAAGCTAATATCTACACGGAAACAAAAATAAACACTATGAATTCAGATTGAAACATATTAAGAGGTTCGAAAAGCAAAATGATGATTGGGAAAACATATATAATTCTTATTATTATAGGTATGTAACCTTTAAACTTGGACTATTTAGTACATTGTATTTTTTTTCTTGTGGTTTTAAAATATATTGGCAATTAATTCTTTAATATAAAATTCCCCCTTCCTATTAGACTTTTTTCTAATTGGTATTTTAAATAATTATCATACAAACTCATATAAACAATCATCAAACGAATCTAAAAAAAATAAATGGATGTCAGGGACGACATCAAAAGTTCAATGAAGGATAAAAAAAACTTTATTCATATAGTTTTTTCACTGACCCCCCTTACCCCCCTCTTAACTTAATTTGGGAAAAATTGATTGCACAATAAGGATATATGTAAAATCAATGTCAGTTTATACAAAACTTGCAGTAATTTGACCCCACACCCAAACTATTTGAATTAAGTTTTTTATCCTTCATTGATTTTTTGATGTCGTCCCTGACAGGCGTCGAACAAAAACATAGATCGAGCCAAACTTTTATTTGTAGTTCACGGTCAAATACAAAACACTACACAGACGTGTCAAAAGTGATCACGCAGCAACATTCAAAAACTAAGAACAAGGCAGAAAACAGTCTGAATCCCGAGTTTAGAGGAATTTAATGATGGGGAGAGCCCTTTACATGTTGATATGATGTCTGCGATCTCCATAATATATCAAACCCGACTTTAAAGTTGTTTTATAAGTATAATATTGTATAGGTACTTACCAATACAAAATAACAAGGGCGTATGGTAGGCCAATTATTCCTAAGCTTTTATAGATAGAATGTTCAAATTTGGCAAAGTGTTAATTGTCTGAATTTTATGCGCTACGTCTAGGGCTAAACTTTTTTGACAGATGACAATCTCGAAGACAACACTGTCCGCTTGACCAATAACTGCATAAAAAACGGTGTTGTCACGAAATAAACTCTAGGGGACAACATAATGATAAAATTATTAATGTGGCTGCAATTTTAAGCTGACCTGGACGACATTTTGTCTTTCTGTGAAGACTGGCATGTCGGTAACTGCTAGTAGTCCTATCTTAATCTATGTATCATTGTAGTTTTGATAAGTTTCTTTTGTTTCATATTCTGAAATCAGGCTCGGACTTCTTATAAACTGAGTTTTGATGCGTGTTTGTTTAATCTACATAGGCTTGAGGGTTGAGATCTCACTAATCATGTTTAATCCCAACGCATTTTTGCGCCTAGCTCTCCCAAGTCAGGAGCCTCTGGCTTTTGTTAGTCATGTACTTTTTATTTGTTTTAGTTCATTTATATTTTTAAGAGTTTAGTATGACGTCCAATTTCCCTGAACTAGCACACATTTTTGTGTAGGGGCCAGCTGAAGTCCACCTCCGGGTGCGAGGTTTTCTCGCTGTGTTAAAAACCCATTGGTGGCCTTCTGTTATGTTTTACTCTTTGATCAGGTTGTTGCTTCTTTGACACATTCCCCATTTCTATTCTCTATTTTACCGTTTAGTTTTCACTTTACGTAATTGTGGTGTTTATTGTTAGATACATTGGACGTTATAAAACCACTTTATACGTAACAATATTCATGTATATATATATGTAAATATTTAAACAAGTGTGGACACAGATCAGTGTGGATAATATGTTTGGATGTTTGACCGTGTTTTCTGACAAAAAAAGTTCTCTGTTTTTCCCATAGGGTTCTATGTTGTGCACAGTAACAGCCAACCTGTACCAAACACTTAAAATAGCAGCGTGTTTTATCTAATATTGAGTTTTAATGTTCAAGACTGTCATAGAGGAGACACTACTTAAAATCAGTGCCGACAGCTCATAGATTTAATTTAGCTAAACATTGCTTTTAATAATGTTTAAACAAACAATCATTTCTGCATTACAATCATATTCTAGTACAGTTGTACATGCCTTTAATAGTTTTTACTGATAACCGATTTAAGAACATTTAGATTACTGTAGCATTTGCAAGATCTTTAACAATTTTCTCAAGAAAATAAGCTATATAGAGACCCTTGCTTCAATCTTATCGTTTGAGCCATACCGAAATCCGAAGCAGAACAGTAATTTTTGTAAAGGCTTACGCCAAAAACATATTGTGATTGATCAACGTCCGAAACAATTGAAACTTTCGCATGTGTGTAGGAACAATGAATTACTCATAGTACTTCGGAAATAGAAACGACGGATTTTTCGTACTATGTTTGTTTCACCAGCGGAAATATTTTCAATACGCCCTTGAATTATTTCTTAGAATTACTTTAACGGTTAATCGATTGTACTTTAAGGTTTCAACTACATAGTAATTAAATCATATCATGAGCTGCAACGGTCAGACTGGCCTATGCGACTTGTTGGTGCTCTTCTATCTGTTGACAAGAGTACATATTGAAAGTATTAATATTTATATGAACACGTGTTGTAGGCTAGATGGAATCTGTTATCATCAACCAATAAAAGTTTTCCGCTGAACCGGTGCATCTACTGATGGCAAGTCAGTCACCGATACTGCTATTCGTCTAGTAGTCAATTTATTTGGCACTGGTACGACTTAAAATTACAATCTTATGGTGAAGTTTCAGTTTTTGACCAATTTATTTCTACTATTTTAGCAACATTTTATTTTATCTCTGACGATTTTACCTTTTATGATTTACCAAGAGACCAAATGACACAAAAAATATCAACTATTGGTCACCGTACGGTCTGCAGTAATGAGTAAACCCAATACAACCAAATACAGAAGAAAATGGCCATAGCTTTCCATTAACCGAAACACATTCCACGCATAACTGTAACACATTATACGGTGGTCAATGATTTGAAATTGGTGCCGTATTAAAAAATGCTGTACTTTTTTTTAAAATATTGCTTATGGATAAACATAAGCTGAAAATATATTTCAAATTTTCCTGTTCAACAGAGATATAACAAAATCTAATCTATACAAATAATGCAATTGATATACTTTCGAGTATGTTATTTTGGACCATCTGTTTTATTTGGCAAAAATTAACATCGCAGTGATATTTTAAGGCCTTTCTGGAAACATGTGGACCCCCCTTTTTTCTCCCCGCTCAACGACGTTTCACCGGTCAACCTATTTTTACTCCACACCTATACAATTAAAATAATAAATTTTCATTAACCAACTGAAAACCGCCTAAAGATCAAATAATTTTTTAAGCATATTGCAAAAAAATCTTTCAAGTTAATGTTAAAAGTTCACTTGTGCAGTCTAGTCATTTTATATCAGTAAACTTCATCTTTCTTTGACATAAGTAACATTTCTATACTTAACATCCTTCATAGATTTACTCAACTTCCTACTTACGTTTCTTACTTTGTACATGAATGTGGTTGAGGAGCTTAGTAATATGTACTTTGAAAATATTGACTTTTTTCAAATTTCTATTTATAATCAGTATTTTTTTTATGAGGCAGAAGAAACTACCTCATATACATTATAAAAATTATATTTATATCTCCAACACATTTCTGAATGCATTGTGTGCACTTTTTACATGTTCAGGTGAAAAAAAGTCATATCCCTAAACAAGTTTATGTTAAAAATGTGTTACCTAAAGGGATTGGTGGTTATATTCAAGACGTGTGTAAACAGTTAATGTGCTTACATAGGAAATGTGTGTAGATATTAAACATAAATTCTTTAATATAAAATTCCCCCTTCCTATTAGACTTTTTTCTAATTGGTATTTTAAATAATTATCATACAAACTCATATAAACAATCATCAAACGAATCTAAAAAAAATAAATGGATGTCAGGGACGACATCAAAAGTTCAATGAAGGATAAAAAAACTTTATTCATATAGTTTTTTCACTGACCCCCCTTACCCCCCTCTTAACTTAATTTGGGAAAAATTGATTGCACAATAAGGATATATGTAAAATCAATGTCAGTTTATACAAAACTTGCAGTAATTTGACCCCACCCCCAAACTATTTGAATTAAGTTTTTTATCCTTCATTGATTTTTTCATGTCATCCCTGACAGGCGTCGAACAAAAACATAGATCGAGCCAAACTTTTATTTGTAGTTCACGGTCAAATACAAAACACTACACAGACGTGTCAAAAGTGATCACGCAGCAACATTCAAAAACTAAGAACAAGGCAGAAAACAGTCTGAATCCCGAGTTTAGAGGAATTTAATGATGGGGAGAGCCCTTTACATGTTGATATGATGTCTGCGATCTCCATAATATATCAAACCCGACTTTAAAGTTGTTTTATAAGTATAATATTGTATAGGTACTTACCAATACAAAATAACAAGGGCGTATGGTAGGCCAATTATTCCTAAGCTTTTATAGATAGAATGTTCAAATTTGGCAAAGTGTTAATTGTCTGAATTTTATGCGCTACGTCTAGGGCTAAACTTTTTTGACAGATGACAATCTCGAAGACAACACTGTCCGCTTGACCAATAACTGCATAAAAAACGGTGTTGTCACGAAATAAACTCTAGGGGACAACATAATGATAAAATTATTAATGTGGCTGCAATTTTAAGCTGACCTGGACGACATTTTGTCTTTCTGTGAAGACTGGCATGTCGGTAACTGCTAGTAGTCCTATCTTAATCTATGTATCATTGTAGTTTTGATAAGTTTCTTTTGTTTCATATTCTGAAATCAGGCTCGGACTTCTTATAAACTGAGTTTTGATGCGTGTTTGTTTAATCTACATAGGCTTGAGGGTTGAGATCTCACTAATCATGTTTAATCCCAACGCATTTTTGCGCCTAGCTCTCCCAAGTCAGGAGCCTCTGGCTTTTGTTAGTCATGTACTTTTTATTTGTTTTAGTTCATTTATATTTTTAAGAGTTTAGTATGACGTCCAATTTCCCTGAACTAGCACACATTTTTGTGTAGGGGCCAGCTGAAGTCCACCTCCGGGTGCGAGGTTTTCTCGCTGTGTTAAAAACCCATTGGTGGCCTTCTGTTATGTTTTACTCTTTGATCGGGTTGTTGCTTCTTTGACACATTCCCCATTTCTATTCTCTATTTTACCGTTTAGTTTTCACTTTACGTAATTGTGGTGTTTATTGTTAGATACATTGGACGTTATAAAACCACTTTATACGTAACAATATTCATGTATATATATATGTAAATATTTAAACAAGTGTGGACACAGATCAGTGTGGATAATATGTTTGGATGTTTGACCGTGTTTTCTGACAAAAAAAGTTCTCTGTTTTTCCCATAGGGTTCTATGTTGTGCACAGTAACAGCCAACCTGTACCAAACACTTAAAATAGCAGCGTGTTTTATCTAATATTGAGTTTTAATGTTCAAGACCGTCATAGAGGAGACACTACTTAAAATCAGTGCCGACAGCTCATAGATTTAATTTAGCTAAACATTGCTTTTAATAATGTTTAAACAAACAATCATTTCTGCATTACAATCATATTCTAGTACAGTTGTACATGCCTTTAATAGTTTTTACTGATAACCGATTTAAGAACATTTAGATTACTGTAGCATTTGCAAGATCTTTAACAATTTTCCCAAGAAAATAAGCTATATAGAGACCCTTGCTTCAATCTTATCGTTTGAGCCATACCGAAATCTGAAGCAGAACAGTAATTTTTGTAAAGGCTTACGCCAAAAACATATTGTGATTGATCAACGTCCGAAACAATTGAAACTTTCGCATGTGTGTAGGAACAATGAATTACTCATAGTACTTCGGAAATAGAAACGACGGATTTTTCGTACTATGTTTGTTTCACCAGCGGAAATATTTTCAATACGCCCTTGAATTATTTCTTAGAATTACTTTAACGGTTAATCGATTGTACTTTAAGGTTTCAACTACATAGTAATTAAATCATATCATGAGCTGCAACGGTCAGACTGGCCTATGCGACTTGTTGGTGCTCTTCTATCTGTTGACAAGAGTACATATTGAAAGTATTAATATTTATATGAACACGTGTTGTAGGCTAGATGGAATCTGTTATCATCAACCAATAAAAGTTTTCCGCTGAACCGGTGCATCTACTGATGGCAAGTCAGTCACCGATACTGCTATTCGTCTAGTAGTCAATTTATTTGGCACTGGTACGACTTAAAATTACAATCTTATGGTGAAGTTTCAGTTTTTGACCAATTTATTTCTACTATTTTAGCAACATTTTATTTTATCTCTGACGATTTTACCTTTTATGATTTACCAAGAGACCAAATGACACAAAAAATATCAACTATTGGTCACCGTACGGTCTGCAGTAATGAGTAAACCCAATACAACCAAATACAGAAGAAAATGGCCATAGCTTTCCATTAACCGAAACACATTCCACGCATAACTGTAACACATTATACGGTGGTCAATGATTTGAAATTGGTGCCGTATTAAAAAATGCTGTACTTTTTTTTAAAATATTGCTTATGGATAAACATAAGCTGAAAATATATTTCAAATTTTCCTGTTCAACAGAGATATAACAAAATCTAATCTATACAAATAATGCAATTGATATACTTTCGAGTATGTTATTTTGGACCATCTGTTTTATTTGGCAAAAATTAACATCGCAGTGATATTTTAAGGCCTTTCTGGAAACATGTGGACCCCCCTTTTTTCTCCCCGCTCAACGACGTTTCACCGGTCAACCTATTTTTACTCCACACCTATACAATTAAAATAATAAATTTCCATTTACCAACTGAAAACCGCCTAAAGATCAAATAATTTTTTAAGCATATTGCAAAAAAATCTTTCAAGTTAATGTTAAAAGTTCACTTGTGCAGTCTAGTCATTTTATATCAGTAAACTTCATCTTTCTTTGACATAAGTAACATTTCTATACTTAACATCCTTCATAGATTTACTCAACTTCCTACTTACGTTTCTTACTTTGTACATGAATGTGGTTGAGGAGCTTAGTAATATGTACTTTGAAAATATTGACTTTTTTCAAATTTCTATTTATAATCAGTATTTTTTTTATGAGGCAGAAGAAACTACCTCATATACATTATAAAAATTATATTTATATCTCCAACACATTTCTGAATGCATTGTGTGCACTTTTTACATGTTCAGGTGAAAAAAAGTCATATCCCTAAACAAGTTTATGTTAAAAATGTGTTACCTAAAGGGATTGGTGGTTATATTCAAGACGTGTGTAAACAGTTAATGTGCTTACATAGGAAATGTGTGTAGATATTAAACATAAATTCTTTAATATAAAATTCCCCCTTCCTATTAGACTTTTTTCTAATTGGTATTTTAAATAATTATCATACAAACTCATATAAACAATCATCAAACGAATCTAAAAAAAATAAATGGATGTCAGGGACGACATCAAAAGTTCAATGAAGGATAAAAAAACTTTATTCATATAGTTTTTTCACTGACCCCCCTTACCCCCCTCTTAACTTAATTTGGGAAAAATTGATTGCACAATAAGGATATATGTAAAATCAATGTCAGTTTATACAAAACTTGCAGTAATTTGACCCCACCCCCAAACTATTTGAATTAAGTTTTTTATCCTTCATTGATTTTTTCATGTCATCCCTGACAGGCGTCGAACAAAAACATAGATCGAGCCAAACTTTTATTTGTAGTTCACGGTCAAATACAAAACACTACACAGACGTGTCAAAAGTGATCACGCAGCAACATTCAAAAACTAAGAACAAGGCAGAAAACAGTCTGAATCCCGAGTTTAGAGGAATTTAATGATGGGGAGAGCCCTTTACATGTTGATATGATGTCTGCGATCTCCATAATATATCAAACCCGACTTTAAAGTTGTTTTATAAGTATAATATTGTATAGGTACTTACCAATACAAAATAACAAGGGCGTATGGTAGGCCAATTATTCCTAAGCTTTTATAGATAGAATGTTCAAATTTGGCAAAGTGTTAATTGTCTGAATTTTATGCGCTACGTCTAGGGCTAAACTTTTTTGACAGATGACAATCTCGAAGACAACACTGTCCGCTTGACCAATAACTGCATAAAAAACGGTGTTGTCACGAAATAAACTCTAGGGGACAACATAATGATAAAATTATTAATGTGGCTGCAATTTTAAGCTGACCTGGACGACATTTTGTCTTTCTGTGAAGACTGGCATGTCGGTAACTGCTAGTAGTCCTATCTTAATCTATGTATCATTGTAGTTTTGATAAGTTTCTTTTGTTTCATATTCTGAAATCAGGCTCGGACTTCTTATAAACTGAGTTTTGATGCGTGTTTGTTTAATCTACATAGGCTTGAGGGTTGAGATCTCACTAATCATGTTTAATCCCAACGCATTTTTGCGCCTAGCTCTCCCAAGTCAGGAGCCTCTGGCTTTTGTTAGTCATGTACTTTTTATTTGTTTTAGTTCATTTATATTTTTAAGAGTTTAGTATGACGTCCAATTTCCCTGAACTAGCACACATTTTTGTGTAGGGGCCAGCTGAAGTCCACCTCCGGGTGCGAGGTTTTCTCGCTGTGTTAAAAACCCATTGGTGGCCTTCTGTTATGTTTTACTCTTTGATCGGGTTGTTGCTTCTTTGACACATTCCCCATTTCTATTCTCTATTTTACCGTTTAGTTTTCACTTTACGTAATTGTGGTGTTTATTGTTAGATACATTGGACGTTATAAAACCACTTTATACGTAACAATATTCATGTATATATATATGTAAATATTTAAACAAGTGTGGACACAGATCAGTGTGGATAATATGTTTGGATGTTTGACCGTGTTTTCTGACAAAAAAAGTTCTCTGTTTTTCCCATAGGGTTCTATGTTGTGCACAGTAACAGCCAACCTGTACCAAACACTTAAAATAGCAGCGTGTTTTATCTAATATTGAGTTTTAATGTTCAAGACCGTCATAGAGGAGACACTACTTAAAATCAGTGCCGACAGCTCATAGATTTAATTTAGCTAAACATTGCTTTTAATAATGTTTAAACAAACAATCATTTCTGCATTACAATCATATTCTAGTACAGTTGTACATGCCTTTAATAGTTTTTACTGATAACCGATTTAAGAACATTTAGATTACTGTAGCATTTGCAAGATCTTTAACAATTTTCCCAAGAAAATAAGCTATATAGAGACCCTTGCTTCAATCTTATCGTTTGAGCCATACCGAAATCTGAAGCAGAACAGTAATTTTTGTAAAGGCTTACGCCAAAAACATATTGTGATTGATCAACGTCCGAAACAATTGAAACTTTCGCATGTGTGTAGGAACAATGAATTACTCATAGTACTTCGGAAATAGAAACGACGGATTTTTCGTACTATGTTTGTTTCACCAGCGGAAATATTTTCAATACGCCCTTGAATTATTTCTTAGAATTACTTTAACGGTTAATCGATTGTATTTTAAGGTTTCAACTACATAGTAATTAAATCATATCATGAGCTGCAACGGTCAGACTGGCCTATGCGACTTGTTGGTGCTCTTCTATCTGTTGACAAGAGTACATATTGAAAGTATTAATATTTATATGAACACGTGTTGTAGGCTAGATGGAATCTGTTATCATCAACCAATAAAAGTTTTCCGCTGAACCGGTGCATCTACTGATGGCATGTCAGTCACCGATACTGCTATTCGTCTAGTAGTCAATTTATTTGGCACTGGTACGACTTAAAATTACAATCTTATGGTGAAGTTTCAGTTTTTGACCAATTTATTTCTACTATTTTAGCAACATTTTATTTTATCTCTGACGATTTTACCTTTTATGATTTACCAAGAGACCAAATGACACAAAAAATATCAACTATTGGTCACCGTACGGTCTGCAGCAATGAGTAAACCCAATACAACACAGAAGTCTTTTTGAAGTTAAGGTACAAAAAAATGTACAGGGTTCTATCATTGAATCAAATACAGAAGAAAATGGCCATAGCTTTCCATTAACCGAAACACATTCCATGCATAACTGTAACACATTATACGGTGGTCAATGATTTGAAATTGGTGCCGTATTAAAAAATGCTGTACTTTTTTTTAAAATATTGCTTATGGATAAACATAAGCTGAAAATATATTTCAAATTTTCCTGTTCAACAGAGATATAACAAAATCTAATCTATACAAATAATGCAATTGATATACTTTCGAGTATGTTATTTTGGACCATCTGTTTTATTTGGCAAAAATTAACATCGCAGTGATATTTTAAGGCCTTTCTGGAAACATGTGGACCCCCCTTTTTTCTCCCCGCTCAACGACGTTTCACCGGTCAACCAATTTTTACTCCACACCTATACAATTAAAATAATAAATTTTCATTAACCAACTAAAAACCGCCTAAAGATCAAATAATTGTTTAAGCATATTGCAAAAAAATCTTTCAAGTTAATGTTAAAAGTTCACTTGTGCAGTCTAGTCATTTTATATCAGTAAACTTCATCTTTCTTTGACATAAGTAACATTTCTATACTTAACATCCTTCATAGATTTACTCAACTTCCTTCACGGAAGTTTCTTACTTTGTACATGAATGTGGTTGAGGAGCTTAGTAATATGTACTTTGAAAATATTGATTTTTTTCAAATTTCTATTTATAATCAGTATTTTTTTTATGAGGCAGAAGAAACTACCTCATATACATTATAAAAATGATGTTTATATCTCCAACACATTTCTGAATGCATTGTGTGCACTTTTTACATGTTCAGGTGAAAAAAAGTCATATCCCTAAACAAGTTTATGTTAAAAATGTGTTACCTAAAGGGATTGGTGGTTATATTCAAGACGTGTGTAAACAGTTAATGTGCTTACATAGGAAATGTGTGTAGATATTAAACATAATCCTAAACGATTAATACTGTTTACAGCTAATTTCCTAATGCATGTAAATCAAGACTTTGGTTAGTTTGCTTTCTTTGTTTATACATGGTACAATTGTAATTGGGATAACGTCCAATCAAATTTAATTATAATAATACTGGTTTAAATATGCCTACATAGATTGTTTGAAGATGTCAATGTTAATTATAAAGCTTGAATTAACGTTTAAACTAACAGAGCAAGCAAGCCTACCAAAGATTTACTCTACAAGCATCAGAAATAAGCTGTAAATATTTTACAAATCAACTGCCGATGATAAGCTTCAATGTTGGGATTTGAGTTGTTATAAATCTATAACTAATTGATATTGAAGTCAAGAGGCGTCTGGTAAACGGCCTTTCAAATTAAAAGACATTAATAGCACAACTTTGCAGCTTTCTGAAAATAAACGTTTCATATTGTTTTCTACACATTTTGAGACACCATACCCTGTCTCATTAGTTAATCACAGATAAATCCTACCGAAAATGTTTTGCGCTTTAAAGTCGTACTTATACCGGAGTATCAAAAGCTATGCGCACGTCTTACTTTCCTAATCCAAATAGTTGTTGGGGCTAAAAGACTCTTTTAATACGCATTTCTTGCCTAAAGGCCTTACGTATTTCAAGGAAATACAATTGTGAAACTCCTATTAATATTTGTTTTCGAATGTTTTGGTGATTTTAATCGACAAAACATAAACTTCACTATTCCCATATAAATAGAACAGCGGTGGTATTGTGAGCCTCACAAACGGTTTTATAGTTTCTAACTCAAAATCAAACTATTTAAAATGACAATTTTAGCTAAACGGGCCATCTTACTGCAAATTGATTATTTCTCAGCCGAGTGATTGTTGAAGTTGTATATTATTGTGGTTTTCGGCTGTACTTCCATTGGGTTTAAACACTTTCATACGTAAACATAAGAATAGAATAACATTTCCACATATAATGGGATGGAACTTATTGTTATAAAATTAGGGAAATGTAGATTGAATGCCAATGAGACAACTATCCACCAAATTTTAAATGAATTAGATGTAAGCAATTAGTCCTTCAACAATGAGAAAGGCCCGGACATGAAAATATGAAATAATTAAAAAAACAAACGGCCTAATTTATAACAAAACAGTTTACGAAACACAAATATGACAAACATAAACAAACGACAACCACTGAACTACAGGCTCCTTACTTGGGACAAGTACAAGATGAATGTGGCAGGTTAATCATGTTTGTGAGTGCTCAACCCTCCCCTAACCTTTGACAGTGGTGTATCAGTATAACATAAGAATGAGACTAAAATATCAAGCAAGCAGTACACATCCAACATCCTATGGATTTTGCGCAAAGACGGCATTTATAGTCGAAGAAAACATGACCTCGTACAAAGCCAAACTATAAGTATCGACAGATTGTAGTACCGTGAATGTGCATATGTGTAATATGGTTTACATTTATTGATAGCAAAATCAATATTTACACCAATAAAAACAATTATAAACAAATATTTAATTGCAGTATTGAATAGGTAACCTTTTAGACTAAGATTATTTAGAGGATGAATAAGTCTACCCGGATCGTATCTAAATTTCCGTACTCGGTTTACAACATAACCGTCAAATTTTAGATGTGCAATTCTGTTTGAAATAAGTTTTCTTCGTGTACATCAAAACGCACAGATCAAATATTTGTATTTGTGAAAGAATTTAGTAAAGGTTTTATAAGAAATTAGTGATTAAGAAATCTCTGACTTTATAATTTACCAGCAATACACGTTTTACGCTCATTAAAATTCAAAAAGTCACTTCAGACTGAAATATAGCGAACGAGTTGGGATATGCAAACATCGTACGATGGCGCCAAAGGATCATTATGGTCCAAAAATGGAAATTTACAATAATTTTGTGTGTAAAGTTTCTGGTGTAATACTGACATATCTAAATCAAGGAAAGGAAGTCATTGCTGTTGATATTAGATAAATTCTAATTAAATTTTAATTTCTTATCTTTACATTATAATCCTGTCTGTTCACAATCGAGAAGTAGTCTTCCTATCGCAACCAATATAGATGTAAGACATAAGACATAAAGCTTTATTTAGAGTCGATATAAGCATTACAAGTACAAACATAAGCTCTGAAGAGCTTTATAAACCGACAGAATGTCCGTCCAATAATGTGTAAATAGACTAAATAAACCTCATTTAGAGTCGGTATAAATTGTGTAGGTAAACAGACTAAATAAACCTCATTTAGAGTCGGTATAAGCATTACAAGTACAAACATAAGCTCTGAAGAGCTTTATAAACCGACAGAATGTCCGTCCAATGATGTTTAAATAGACTAAATAAACCATTTATCTTTTGCTAGGTTCAATAGCGTTTTCAAATGGAGCAACAACAAGTTCGTCTGCGACAGAATGACGGTCCAATACTGTTTAAATAGACTAAATAAACCATTTATCTTTTGCTAGGTTCAATAGCGTTTTCAAATGGAGCAACAACAGGTTCGTCTGCAACTACAGATGCTATGGAGCCTTCTACGATTGAACAGAATTCTCAGTCTGCTGCTGCAACAACAGTGATGTCAAATGACGCCGTAACCACTATGGCGTCTGTTGATGCAACAACTAATCCACAACTGGAGCCTACAACAGTCATACCTGAAACAACACAAGAGACTATGACTTCAGAACCAATGATGGATACAACCACAAGAATAATGATGGATCCGAAAACAACAAAAATTATGGAAACAACAACAGAAAAAATGATGACTCCAACAACAGAAAAAATGATGGACCCAACAACTGGCCCAATGATAACAAGAATGGCGTTAACAACAACTCCTCCATATTGTATGTATAATTTGTTAGGAAACATTTAAGTATTCAAGTCCTATGCTTTAAAAAAACAAACTATTTTAAAACATGATTTATAGTAATACATGAACTGACATTCGAAAATATATTGCAAGTCAAGTTTTAAAAAAAATCTATTATGACATTATAAATGCATACTTATACTTTCAAGTTTAGAACCCATTCAACACCAATTGAATCATTTGATACTGGCTTCCAGCTGTTATTAGTAATATTACATTTAAATTTGAAAGATCTTACTGTTTAGTGCATAAATTTGTTGTAAAGTGTACAAAGAAGAAAATATTATACTGTAGTTAATATGTATAAGAATTGCTTCGTCTTTTTTTTTTAATGAAAAAATCTGTACTCTACACAATGAGAACTACGTTAACAGAACGTCGATAAATGACAATTCATGTTGAGTTGAGGAACAGCAATAAAAGTGCTGTTCCTTTCCGTTTTTTCGTGTTTGTTTTTTTTCTGTGCTTGTTGTGGTTTTGTTTTATGGGTGTATACCCCATATCCTTTGGGGTTTTTTTTTTCTACTAAAGCAACAATTTTTGATTGATTGGTTTAACTATTGGAAAACAAAATCCAACATATGTTTTATTTCAATTACTTACTTTTATTTTTTGTCTAACATCTTGCAGCTGGTAATACGCAGACACAAGAATCAGATTTTGGAAGAGTGGGTCTGATAGCTTTTGGACTTATGTTTGCAATTTCCATTATACTTCTTGTCTTGCTGATCGTCATGGTATATCGATTCAAGAGTCAGTCTGGTACCTATAAAACAAACGAGGGATCCAGTCCAAGGCATATGATGGATGGAATTCATATGACAATGCCAATGGATAATGGTGGACTCGATAACGTGCACACCATTGACCTTGATAAAGGTGAAGGGGAAGACAGGTATTTACAAATATAGATATAGTGTTTCTGATCGGTCATTACACCAGACAACTCTTATCTTAATTTCTGGTTGTTAATTATAGCCATGTATTGTGACAGATATTTGACATAAATTTTGGACATAGATGACGTTACAATTGTTAATTAAATTTATAAATCAAGTGAAAGTTAGACACAATAAAAAAGTTACTTTCAAATATCTAGCTATTGAAGGTAGAATATATGTTGTGATGAAATCGGCATAATGGCGGATATAGTTCTGGTGTAAGCTTCAATAAGAAAAGTTCAGTAAGTTCATTATTTATCATATAGCAGGAAAATTCATATTTAGAAATGTTCAACTGCAGCAGCCTGGCATAACCAGTTATTGCCTTTTTCATGACATGCAAGGTCACAAATTCAACCCTGCGAAATATTCGTTTAATTTGAGGATATTGGCTATTAAAGGACTCTGATAATATGTATCAGCATTTCGTGTGTATCTTAGTCTTGACAACATCTAGTTAACAATCGTGGTGATCTCAGAAGAAAGTCTAAATACGGTCATTTATCCGATATAAACGTAATAAACATTAATGTTTATATGAATAGATAGCGAACACGTGAAACTGGATTTTCTAGGTCTGTTTGATTTCATATACTAGGTTAAGAAAGTATGATTAACATGAGTTTTTTTCGGATCGAATTTACTGATGATTGACTGGTTCATAAACACATGTACCTTATAATTTCCTTTAACTAAATAACAGGACATTACACAAAGAGCTGTCACAGTGATGTTCTAGCTATAAAAGCAGGTTCAATCTACCAGAAAATGTCTGTATCAAGTCAGGAATATGACAGTTGTTATCCATTCGTTTGATGTGATTGAGCTTTTGATTTTGCCATTTGATTAGGGACTTTGCGTTTTGAATTTTCCTCGGAGTATTTTTGTGATTTTATTTTTTATACACAAATGTCTTCAGTTCTTAGAACCATCAATTTACAATTACATCTTATATTCAATGCATAATGTACTTTTTGCATTCATTACCTTTTTTCATTTTTGTATACTCAAATGAAGTTATAAATATTTCTGTTTTCATCGTAATTGATTCCGCGATATTTTGAGTTTTTTAAAGCAACACTTTTTTTCTATTATTCAGAGGTGCTGGAGTTAGTACGTTTGCGGCAGTGAATGAACAAGAAAAACAACATGGGAATGGAGTAAAAAGTTCTTTCGGTGCTACCGAAAAATCCGAATTCAAAATGGCGGATTCGGGATCAATAAATAATTTGCTTCACACAGAAGAATCTGATAAAAACGATGATTCAGATAAAGAATCAGACACGGAGAATCCATCTACATTCATTGGACTGAAAGTCGAACCATCAACTGGCGCCTCGGTGGAATCGCTCGAACGATTGAAAGAAACTGATAACTTGATGGAAGACGACGAAAAGGATGATGATTCCAGTAGTTCTGAATCAGAGGACGATGAAGATTTACCCCCACCAGCCTTATCAGATTCAGACAATGATGATAAAAATAAGGACGATTCCGAAGTCTAGGTTTTTTAATTGGCTATTTTATTTTATTTTAAAAATTTGTTTCATTATTCGGATTGTGATTCTGCTCGGTCTTTTTGTACTGACATATATACATATGACTAATTTTTGTCGACAAAATAATTGATCTGATCATACATCAACAACTAGGCCTGTAAAATGAATGATAGATTATGTGAATGTGTCGTTTTAATTTGTTTATTTGCGTTCTAATTAAATTGTTCATCATGATCATCATCGTCATCATTATCATTATCATCATCATCACCATAACGTGATCATCATCATGTAATAAATGTATTATTGTATATATTAAAATATTTAAATCTGTTTTAATCAGATCAAGTATACTTCCAAATTCTGTCTCTTTCTCAACTACAAAGTTGCATTTCTTTTATCAATAGATTAAAAAAAATGTCAAATTTAAGACTGATGACGAACCGTATCAAAGGATTAGTGGTCAACGACATACAGACATAACTCCACTGATATTTCAAGTCTAAGTGGGGATACTCGAAAATCTTCAAACAAATTTTTAGACATCTATAACGTAACTGTCCTACCAAACTTATAAATAAAATAACTTGAAAAAAGTAATCGAGAATTAAAGTGGTGAAATCTCCCGCCTTCACTACTTGATGTATTGGAGCAGATGGTCTGTGCTATCTGATGGGCCTCATTCTCAGTGTACATATTATATAAAGTTATTAATAATGTATGATTGTATTTAATTTCATTGTTCGAATGATTGTTTGTTGTTTAAACATCTATAGACAGTTTCAACCATTAATAAATTAACAAATAAAGATTTAAAGAAGATTAGATTTAGTTTAATGTGACGTATTCTGTTGATTATCAAGGAAATTACATTTCCTGTGTAAAATCTGTAAAATCTTACGTACAGGACGAGAAGAAATTAGTATAAACGATTTATCTGATTTTACATTTTAATCGGATAATAACATAATATCTTTATGAATGGTGTTTGTAGAAATATTCTCATTTTTAAACACAATAAAACACTATGATCCTAAGCTTAGATCCGAAGGATCGCCTATCGTTCCCTTTTGATGATGGCAAAATATCTCTTCTGTGTTTTAATGGATGTATACCAATAAAACACTAAGATCCTCAGCTGAGATCCGATGGATCGCCTATCTTTCCCTTTTGATGATGGCAAAGTATGTCTTCTGTGTTTTAATGGATGTATACCAATAAAACACTAAGATCCTCAGCTGAGATCCGATGGATCGCCTATCTTTCCCTTTTGGTGATGGCAAAGTATGTCTTCTGTGTTTTAATGGATGCATACCAATAAAACACTAAGATCCTCAGCTGAGATCCGATGGATCGCCTATCTTTCCCTTTTGATGATGGCAAAGTATGTCTTCTGTGTTTTAATGGATGTATACCAATAAAACACTAAGATCCTCAGCTGAGATCCGATGGATCGCCTATCTTTCCGTTTTGATGATGGCAAAGTATGTCTTCTGTGTTTTAATGGATGTATACCAATAAAACACTAAGATCCTCAGCTGAGATCCGATGGATCGCCTATCTTCCCCTTTTGATGATGGCAAAGTATGTCTTCTGTGTTTTAATGGATGTATACCAATAAAACACTAAGATCCTCAGCTTAGATCCGATGGATCTTCTATCTTCCCTTTTTGATGATGGCAAAGTATCTCTTCTGTGTTTTAATGGATGTATACCATGTTTGCAACTTCCAAGCAAGGACCGAAGCTCAAACTCGGCAACCAAACGCAGGACTTCGGGAAAGTTCGGAGAGCCGACAACCTTGCTTCGGAAGTTACTATGTTTGTCGAAGTTAGTCAGTCCTCATCTTTGAACACGTCTGATACGGTGGTTTTTGTCAGCAATTTGCTTTTTGTCCGCTTGTACTTTTTGTCCGACACTTTTGCTTTTTGTCCGTTGCTTTTTGTCCGTAATGCTTTTTGTCGTCTTATATTGCATGTAAAGTATACATTCATTGAAATTACGGAACACTAGTGAACACGCTGATATACCCCACGCCCCCGCCCCCCCCCCCCCCCCCCCATTTCACTGGATAAACAAAGTCTCACCAGATTCACAAGTTCATAGACTCCTAAATAAGTCAATGATAATAATTTTCTTGTGTATATGCACGGCTGTTCTACCTCAGGAATAGATTGACTTATCTGCATTTGGCAAAACATTTTGGAATTTCTGGTCCTCAGTGTTCTTCAACTTTGTTCTTCATTAGGCTTTTTTAACATTTTTTTTTATTACAACGTCACTGTTTAGTCTTTTGTAGTCTGGCGCAAAAATAAAATTTCAATCCTTGTATCTATATCTATGATGAGTTTATCTACATAGTATCTCCTTTCAGTCTACAAAGTAACATAAAAATCCTGTTATGTAGTATCAGAGGAATTGCGATGACAAACTGTTGCATTAGTATATTTAGGCCAAAATTCGAAGTTCAAAGGGGCATAACTCTAAGAAAAAATATATTGAATCGTAATATCCTGTCGATATTACATGTACGAAGTAGTCATGGACAAAGATATGTCTGGTTAATACAGTATACCTAATCAAATATTTGGGTATTTTAACTCAAGCTTATTTCAAATATGCTACAAGTTGGAATTGTAGTTTGCCCAAAATAAAAAAGAAGAAAGGAAAAAATGTTCACTAAACACTGAAGAAAAACCAACGTGGAACACATTTAAATCTGATTTGCGGTCAGGAGCTCAAGTTAGACCCATTGGTGTCCTTCGGCTGTTATTTGCTCTTTCGTCGGTTTGTTGCCTCTTTGACACATTCCCGATTTCCATTTTCAATTTAATAGAAGTTTTTGGTCCAATACTTTCACTCGTTTGTTTCTTACGATAATCAAGTAATCGTATAGAAATGCTGCTTTCTATAACCAATTTAAATCGGCCAGTATCAGTGAGAATATCATTTTACTGGATAAGTTAGAAATAATGCCTATAACTCTTTCTGTTAAAAAATGTAAAATCTTTTTGAATTTTAAATATATATACATGTATACCATTTTTTTATATTTAAATTGACAATATTTTTACGATATTGCAAATGTAGGCGGTGAAGAAGAAAAAAAACGCAAAAAGATATCAATACACGAATAATGTTTGTAAAATTATAAAAGTCAGTGGTAGCTGTTACCCTGTTTAAAGTAACTTTTCTTGTTAATACAGGAAAACCATCATTAAAGTCAGCTTCATGATAACATATTTGGAAAACCACATCAGTTGTGAAATGTACACGTTATCTGATGCAGCAAGAGGAACTGAAAGACGGGAAATCTGTGATGTTTCATGTGTATCGTCTCTCTTGTGCATTTTAGTTTCAGTTTTCCCATTTTGTACAAACACTATAAAATTGGGACATTATTTATTCATATCGTCAATGTTCGTTGGGATAAATTCTTTCAGCTTGTTGAATAAAGTGTTATCAACAATAAGTACAGCATCAAGGTATCTGGTTTAATTGTTGAAAATGTCCATTTATATACCCATCTTTTTTATTTTCCCTTTCTTAAATTTTTATTACAATTTAAATACGTACACTTTGAAACATGTTTAACCCCGCCGCAATTTTGCGCCTGTCCCAAGTCAGGAGCCTCTGGCCTTTGTTAGTCTTGTGATTTTTAATTTTAGTTTCTTGTGTTTAATTCGGAGTTTAGTATGACGTCCACTATCACTGAACTAGTATTTTAAGCTCACCTGGCCCTTTAAGTGTGCTTTTCTCATCAATTGGCGTCCGTCGTCCGTCGTCGTTAACTTTTACAAAAATCTTCTCCTCTGAAACTACGGGGCCAAATTTAATCAAACTTGACCACAATCATAATTGGGGTAACTAGTTTTAAAAATGTGTCCGGTGACCCGGCCAACCAACCAAGATGGCCGCCATGGCTAAAAATAGAACATAGGGGTAAAATGCAGTTTTTGGCTTTTAACTCAAAAACCAAAGCATTTAGAGCAAATCTGACAGAGTAAAATTGTTTATTAGGTCAAGATCTATCTGCTCTGAAATTTTCAGATGACTCGGACAACCCGTTGTTAGGTTGCTGCCCCTGAATTGGTAATTTTAAGGAAATTTTGCCGTTTTTTTGTTATTATCTTGAATATTATTATAGATAGAGATAAACTGTACACAGCAATAATGTTCAGCAAAGTAAGATTTACAAATAAGTCAACATGACCAAAATGGTCAGTTGACCCCTTTAGGAGTTATTGCCCTTTATAGTCAATTTTTAACCATTTTTCGTAAATCTTAGTAATCTTTTAGAAAAATCTTCTCCTCTGAAACAACTGGGCCAAATTAAACCAAACTTTGCCAGTCATCATTAGGGTATCTAGTTTAAAAAATGTGTCCGGTGACCCGGCCAACTAACCAAGATGGCCGCCATGGCTAAAAATAGAACATAGGGGTAAAATGCAGTTTTTGGCTTATAACTCAAAAACCAAAGCATTTAGAGCAAATCTGACAAGGTTAAATTGTTAATCAGGTCAAGATCTATCTGCCCTGGAACTTTCAGATGAATCGGATAACCGGTTGTTAGGTTGCTGCCCCTGAATTGGTAATTTTAAGGAAATTTTGCCGTTTTTTGTTATTATCTTGAATATTATTATAGATAGAGATAAACTGTAAACAGCAGTAATGTAAGACCTAAAAATAAGTCAACATGACCAAAATGGTCAATTGACCCCCTAAGGAGTTATTGCCCTTTATAGTCAATTTTTAACAATTTGTAAATTTTCACTATCATTTTCCACTGAAACTACTGGGCCAAGTTTATTGTAGATAGAGATAATTGTAAGCAGCAAGAATGTTTAGTAAATTAAGATCTACAAACACATCACCATCACCAAAACACAATTTTGTCATGAATCCATCTTTTGCTTTGTTTAATATTCACATAGACCAAGGTGAGCGACACAGGCTCTTTAGAGCCTCTAGTTTAAGGGGCCAGCTGAAGGACGCCTCCAGGTGCGGGAGTTTCTCGCTACATTGAAGACTCATTGGTGGCCTTCGGCTGTTGTCTGCTCTATGGTCGGGTTGTTGTGGCTTTGACACATTCCCCATTTCCTTTCTCAATTTTACTTTGAAAGCCCGATGATTTGATAATATTACCTCTTGCCATAAAGCTACCATTGTATATATTTTTATTCACATTTTTTGGCTCCGAACATTCCTATGGAAAATAAACCCACAATTACTCACCAAATGCGACAACACAGTTAGTTAAACTTCATTTACAACAGTAAATTAGAGTTATCTCTCCTGACATATTATTTTATTTAGAAATGATAAATCTCTTGAGAACAGCTATAATTTTCATGTTTGATATAAATTATTCGTCATAAATGATAGGGTCATGAATGCTCTTGTTTATTTGACTATGGACAGCTTGATATGTGTTTAGTTTCAATGTTTCGGTAAACTTAAAAGATTGGATGCGATAACTCGTGTTGAGGTCAATTAATTGACCTCTGTAATCTTTACATCTTAACGCATTTTTTACTCAATGTGAAAAAAAAACATTACAGTTTTCTAAGTTTTTCTAAGCAAGAGTAGTGCTATTCGACCAATGTCCAAAATATGTATGAAAAAGGACCAAAAGGTATGAAGATATGTTGACCTTTCGTTTGAAACATGACATCAAACTCCGCAATATTATGTCAGCAGCATATTAAGTTGTTGTACATTTTAGCATCAAAGTGGTTCTAATTTACTATCAATTGAATGTTTAAAGAATTAAATAGACATGATGAGATAGGCCTAACCAGAATCATACATGTGTTTCAAACGATGTCAAATCTCTCTCTTTTGGGGCTAAATTTAGATTGATTTCAGACTAGTTTGATAGATAAAGGAAAAATTTGAAACGATGATGGTATTCTCGGTTCAGCTCAGTATTGTACACTGTGTAAATTGTATTTTCATCTTTCAATAATATATTTATTTTCAATATACAAATTCAGGGGCGGATCCAGCCATTTAAAAAAAGGGGTTCCTAATCCTAACCCAGAACAAAGGGGGATCCAACTACATGTCCCCATTCAAATGCATTGTAAGTCCAAAAAAAGGGGGTTCCAACCCCCGGAAGCCCCCCTCCCCCCCCCCCCACACACACACCTGGATCCGTCACTGAAATTTAAGTTGAACTAAACAGTATAACAGTTTGCGGTTTCTTTGGCATGTCTAGCCTTTGGAACTTCTTATTTTCTACAAAAGAATCTTTTGTTTAGAAATAGCCCTCGGATGTTCATTTTTTTGACACTCACAGCAAATGAAACAAGTGAGTTGGTCATGATGGCAAATATCTTAAAGATTCGTCCTCATCTTCGTCATAATATGACGACATGGAAGCAAAACCGGAAGTTCTTCCTGTAAGATCGGTTGACGCTGAATGAAGGAAGTCACGTGTTTCCCCGTTCCCTGGTAAAAGTTTGCAACTCAATTCATCAATTTGACTGATGAAAGCTACCATTTTTCTACAACTGTCAATCTTGTGATCATAATAATGGTACGCCAGTATTGACCACGGAAGCAGCGTAGAAATCACAGCTTGTTTCAAAGAAAAAGAGCACGATGCGATCACCTTTTCTAATAGAGCTAGGTACGAATTCAAAATCCTTGATATAGGTATGTCCACATACTTTAAACTGACCATTATGCATTGATCATCACACATGTGAATTGTTTTGAACAATTGTAAAAGTTCAGCTAAGTCTTGATCATTGTGACATTTAGCAATAAATGGATAAAGTTCAACTAGGAGATCTAGCAATCTCTTACACAATATAGGCGCAGATGCCGTAAAGATTTCCTCTAGGGGGGCTTCGCATGCCACTAAGTTTACGGTACTTTTTATATTCTCGTGTAATCTTTCATACACCAGCCATGGTACTTTAGACTGAAGAGCCCATACAAACATTCCTGCCATCGCTCTGTCCCAGTTTGCTCCAAGGTAACCAGTATGAAGACGGCCAAAATCCCGGCTATCGAAATTAATGAACTCCTCTGGTTTTTTAAAAGGGATATGCGATGTAGTTGATAGTTGACAGAGGGGCCAAGGATCCTCCTCAAGCATGAACTCAACTATATGATCGACTATTTTTCCCTGGAAATTTCTACATGTTTTCAGGAAAAAGTAGGATTCTGTAATTCCTTCTAATGTTTCATTCTTTCTCACATAAATAGGACCTCCAGGTTTGTGAACGTCGTAAAGAGGTAAATTGTTGTATTTACTTTTAGTCAGAAGAAATCTGGAGACAGATTTATGTTCTGATTGGTAATCCATAACTTCAAGATAATACATATTTAACTGACTAAGCAAATTTTCTTTCTCAGATTTTGGAAATGAAAATGAGAATTTTACGTTTCCAATTCTGGATTCATCCGTCAATCCAATGTTTTCGGATTTGTCGGGTTTGTACCATAAACCCCGAATTTTAGGAAAGTCTCGAAGTACTGAGTAATCTTGAGTAGGCAAAATAGTAGTTGACTGATGAGCAATAATTTTGATCGCATCATCAAAAGGCATAACACTGCTGACACAGTCAAATTTTGTATAATAAACTTGGAGTATATTTGGCCAGTGTTCATCTAAGATCGACTCCGGAATTAGACAATACTGTGTTGTGGTAATTGCTGGTCGCCACAATGTAAGTGTCTCGTCTTCAAGTAAGATGTCTGTTATCTTCTCTGGATAATTGAACCGCTGTAAAAAAAAAAATGAAATAAACTTGGTAAGAAAATCATGCAAGATATGAATTATTTCGGGTTTCTTTACACTCACACGATGGAAAAATGTACTAATATATTATAGCAAATGTGAGGATAAAATTTGAGGAAGCAAATAAGAGTTAAGTATGGCCAACATTATCACTGAACAAGTACACATTTTTACCTAGGGGCCAGCTGAAGCACGCCATCGGATGAGAGGTTTTCTCGCAGTATTGAAAAACAATTTCGGGCCTTCGGTTGTTTTTGGCTATTTGGTCGGGTTGTTGTCTCTTTGACACTTTTCCATTTTCATTCTCAATTTTATACAATTGTTATATTTCTTATTTTGCAAATTCGGAATTTCAAAATATATCTATAGATATATTTTGAAATTCCGAATTTGCAAAATAAGAAATATAACACAATGTTTAATATTCGGAACATGCATTCAAAAAAAACATGCATGTGTATTTAATCCCCTATACGATTATCAGTTAACAATCTGGATATATATAGTTGAGCTCTTACATTTACAAATATAAATTAGTTACAACATACGATGTTAAGCTATTTGTAAAATAACCGGAATCTAACTTGCG
Organism: Mytilus galloprovincialis; assembly: GCA_037788925.1. Classification (NCBI taxonomy): domain Eukaryota; kingdom Metazoa; phylum Mollusca; class Bivalvia; order Mytilida; family Mytilidae; genus Mytilus; species Mytilus galloprovincialis. Next base: position 41,335,708 of record CM075342.1, on the reverse strand, counting down.
AAACTGGACAATGTTTTTGAGTTGAAAGAAATGTAATAAGCATTTAGAAGTCGAACTACATTTAATTATCGAAAAAACGATACAAAGCATTTATAATTTCAGACGGATACAGTGAAATAAAAAGGAGTGGTATGATAAGAGCCTGGAATTAACAAATTAGAAAAAAACTTATCAAGCTTTTTGAGTTTGTAGTAGGAACACTTCTGCACTTGCGGAGTTCAAACCAACAAACTCAACGCTAACAGGCTAATGATACTGTAGATGAACTTCTCAGACCACTCGCCCACTGTGACCCATCACCAATAGAAGTTGCATTATTAAAAAATAGAAATTAAAATACTATCAATCTTGATCGATTTAAAACCACGAACTACTACAAGTTGTTTGTTCAAAATATTTATTAGTTTAAAATGATTTTATAAATTGCATTATTGCTTGGTTATTTAGTAACCAAGTATTAAAATTGGTTAGATAATATGTGTCTTTACGTGGGTACTTATAAATCAAATTTCAATAGGCAGATTTTAAAGTCATAAATGTTCAATATTATCTGTTACAAAAACTTCACCGATACTTGAAATTGGTAAGATTAATCCGAATCAAAAGAAAAATGTTCAATGAATGCAATCCATAAATATTCACACACAAACACACATTTTTTGTCTGTTGAACACCTTTCTTAAATCATTTAAACATCAGATTCATTAACAAAGTTTTATTAAAAACAAAGCTTTTCTTCCTTAGTTTAGGAGAATTGTATCAAATTGCATATTTGAATAATTATTCCAAATGAAATTATTTATTTCCCCAAAGTGAAGTACAAATAAGCGTGTTGCTCCTTTCAGAACCAAGTAAAGAATAAAGAATCGGAATAATGTATTTCATAAATAGACGATAAAATGCCGGTGATTTGCCGTTATAGCCAAAACAGTTCTTATACACATTAAACAAACAAACAAGACAGCCTCTGGTCTTTGTTAGTCTTGTATTATTTTAATTTTAGTTTCTTGTGTACAATTTGGAAATTAGTATGGCGTTCATTATCACTGAACTAGTATATATTTGTTTAGGGGCCAGCTGAAGGACGCCTCCGGGTGCGGGAATTTCTCGCTACATTGAAGACCTGTTGGTGACCTTCTGCTGTTGTTTTTTTCTATGGTCGGGTTGTTGTCTCTTTGGCACATTCCCCATTTCCATTCTCAATTTTATGTATTCCTCAAAGAGTGAAAATACAAACGTTATACCTTCAAACTTTTAACAAGAGGAGTAATCAACAAAAGGTTCTAGTCAGAAGGAAAAGTTGAAATAAGACCACTAAAGCATCAATTCATGTAAACAATAACGAACGTCAGACCTATATATAAAACAATGGACTACAGGCACATTATATGGAACAGGTATTTTCAGTGAGGGATTCTGTTCAATATGGGACAGTGATGTATTTGTATAAGTTTCAAACTATAAGCAATAATCAGAAATGAAGTTAATCCATCAAGCCATGGACCTATGTTGCTTGTCGCTTTGTTTGTTTGTTTTTTTTAAGTATTATAATTGGGGTTATGCCTCGTGAATTTTAAAATACACCAAGAGCGTACCTTCTTGCACTGTTAAAATGAATTAAACTCTAAAGTACATTCGTATAGCCGGTATAATTTATTATCAACAAGTAAAATAGACTATATGTATATGTTTTCAGTATTTATTGTTTTATAAGTACCTATGTTTTCCTTGTCAATTATTCCAGTGTTATAAAGTTAAGTGTTTTCCTGTATTGAATAATTTTGTACGTTCTATAAACTTTAAGTCTCCTTATCGAGAATAACATTTCTTGGTTTGTTTTTGTCTCTGGATTGTAGTCTCTTGACTTATCTATGGATGACATACAACATATCCCCCTTATGTCCACTTATTTGTAACAAATTACATTTTAAAGTATTGCGACGCAAAAAAATAACTTTTAAAGTTTCTTTGACTAGAAAATAAAACAACACAGTAGTTACCGTTTAAATGTATTAAGTTACATATTTATTGTTGTTTTGAAAGTGTTATCTTTAGAGATAAAAGAACTGTCATATTTCAAGTCAATATGTTATGTGCTTGTTTTGCTTTCATCTTTTTCAATCATGAAATTGTATTACTTTACCAAAAGTTATAAATTGCAAGTCATATGCGTGTTTATAAATAATCTCAATTCAAACTTGTAAAGCAAACAAACGGGCACCAGTTCTAAAGCAGAAATTAAAAGTGGTTCCGAATTGCTCAAATTAAATTTACTGCGGAATTTTCTGTGAATTTGTTTGGCTTTGTTTTTCCTTTTTCCTTCTATACGTTTTTTTTTATTATTTTTGTTCAAAACTGCAAGTTATTTAGTTATCGATTGATTGGTCGGTAAATATTGAGACGAAGAACAGCAATAAAAGCGATGGCCCTTTACTGTCGGCGTTGCCAAGTGTGTTTAGTAAATCTGTGTTATAAATTACAAACCGTCTTTACCTTTTTAATGAAAAATTATTTTATTTCTGAATCAAAAATTAAATGAATAAAAAGACCCATCAATGAAAAATGTCAGCAACCCAAGGGTCTACTCTATATCTTCTTCGCAAGGCAAGGGTAACAGTCCTGTCCCCTCTCGTAACCCTTGGCCACCGAATATGATTTTGTGTATCTATATCGATAAGAAGCTGAGCAATTTTAGTAAATTTAACCGTTTGAACTTATCATTCTCAGACATTTATATATATATTGTATACCATATATTTCATACATAAAACATTCAATTAGGTAAGTTTGCATTGAAGTGTTTACGTAATATAGCTATATATATAGTGATCTATAAAGTATATGAGATATTTGATGTTGTGCATTTTTACCTAATAAAATAATCATATGTATGCATGTAAACGTTATTAAATTGTCTTTTCTGTTATAATATAAGTGGTTTTCAAGTATATTGATATTTTAATCAATTTCATTCGTCTGTATTCAGGCTGAATAAATATATATCAGTCGCAAAGTGCATTTAACAAGACAGCGAAATAGAGTAAAATCGTAAATTTTCTGATTAAAAATTTCGAAATTTCGAATACGAGACCAATAACGACAGGTTTACCGAATCAGCGAAGTAATAGCATCATAAATTTTAATTTCATCAAAATTATTTTTATTATGAATAGTCTTGTGTTTTGTCTTTTTCTCGGTCGCTTGTTGAAAAAATAGAATACCGTACACAAAAAATGCAGCAACCGCAATTTGCCCAAACTTCTAGGGTAGGGTGGTTGGCTTTCAATTTAGACAAATAGACATTTTGATTCTAATGTAAAGTTAAGCACACACATTTCGGATGGTATTCAAATTTTCTTTATTTTGAATTAAAGTAATGTTAACTACAATTGTACAAACTTCGAAATATGTAAATAAAAACGATTTCTTACGAAAATTAGAATAAGATTTACGAAAAACTGAAATGTGGGCTATAGGTCAATGAAAAATCAACAAAATAACCAACACGACAAAACCAAAAAGACATCTTTTATATCCTTTTAATTCCAGTTTTAGAATTCTGAAAGAAGATAATTTGAATGTAAATATTTTTAGTTTTGATTCTGTTGGATTCTCACTTTGTCCCCCTGCAGAGTAAATCCATTATCAATATAACTGTGAATGATATGACATCTATCTATTGATAAAACCGTGTACTTACGACTTAAACCTTGCAACTTTAATCAACCATTTATTCTTTACAAGGATTTCTATTCATAAATTGAAAGCTCGGTCCATATTCATTTTGTCCTTCATTTAATTAGATACAAAAATATTGACACATTCGAATTTTATTCATGTATAGAATGTCAAAATTAGAAATAAAGCAAGCAGAACTGAAATCGAACATTAACTTTTACAGTTTTGTTTTATATTGACAATTATACTACCAAAGTACAAGGATTCACTTAATAGACATACCAAAACACATTGATTCTTGGGTCTTGTTAAAGTTTCCCTGGTCGAGTATAAGAGTTTAGGATAACTTGCGTCAATACTTACTGAACACATTTGATAGATAAGGTTACTATGCATTACCTTTGAGGATAATTGTGACACCATTCTGCATATTTAACATACCAATGTAAAATTATGTTATTGTAATTGTAAAAATTTTCATTGAACAACATCCGGATCTTAAATTTGAAAAAAAAATAAGTTGTTCTCTGAATCTTTGATTTACAAATTCTAAACTAACAAGATAACCCATAGGTTGCCGGGTATGAACCGATGCATAGTGCACAGAGTCTTACGATACGAACATTTGCACACCGTCTTCCGATATGAAGATTTGCGCATTATCTAAATTTATAAACATTGACACATGCAGTCTTACGGTATGAACATTTGTGTGTCGTCTTACTTCGTACGATATCACAATTTGCGCACTGTCTAAGCTCTGACGATATCAACATTTGCGCACCATCTATAAGCTCCTACAACATGAACATATGCGCACCATCTTACAAGATCAACATGTGCCCCTAACCTTTTTTAATTTAATTTGAAAAATGTGGGTAATTGTTACCATGTGTTTTTATTTTTACCAACTGTGGTCAATATAAATGCACAAACTTTGTACATTTTCTTTCCTTGTGTGTGTGTCCGTCATTTAGTCCATGTATTTCCTTGCAGGTCAGTATGTCGGTTTAATGTCGATACGGTTCGTTTTTCGACACGCGTCGTTCTAAATGTTTCCTTTAATGTTTGAACCCTATTGTTTAGGATTCTTTTTTAATTAAAATATAATTGTTCGGTTCTTTTAATACCACTTTGGCAAAGGTTGATATATTAATAAAAAGCGATTTCAACATCTTGTCTCTGATCTTTAATTATTATTTTATGGCATGGGCAAATATGTGGTTTTCTTACAAAACATTGGCAACATTTAATTCGTATGTCTCGCATCTTTTGTCCAAAACTTATAATTCAGTGTCGTGAAAAAACTGAATAAAACTAACATCCATCTTGAAGGGAAAGAAAACTAGTGTAAAACAAAATGTGACTGGAGTCATTTTTTCTAAATATAAAAAAGAATGAATGTTTTTCAGAAATGCACATTTTTATTTTTATGTGGAATATATTTCACTTCTTTTAAATGATATAACACAGCATGAAGAAATTTCACTAACTTTTCAATTTTTTCAATAACACTTTAAATTTTTATGAAGATGACAACATATTTCAATAAGTGAAGATACCCCCTTTAGAGATAAATAGACATTTGTATTGTGAACCTAATCCCTCTCCAATAGAGTAACGCCTTCTGTAGATAAATACTAAGGACTTTACTTCATAGGTTTAATCAAGCTTACGTTCTTTATAAACTGGAAGTTTTAATATACAAAGTTAGTACCAAACGAAGTTACTGTTGATTAGATAAAATGAAAAGTTGTAGATATAAACTTGAAGGTTGTAGAAAATAACCTGTTCATACTCTTGTTTTATTGATCTCCTTTATTACTTACAGTTAAAGTGTTAATTTGAAAGCAGAAAAACATTAAACTTTTTCTTTTTATTGATAAATTAAAGTTTCCATATTCGCACATGTAAGGTAGCATAGTTTGTTCTGTGAGGCTTAGCATGCATGTTTGTTTAAAGGGTTGAATGTTGAAGAACCCACACTTCGTTTAAACACAGCTCAACATCTAGATGATCCTCTTCTTATTTTATTATACGTGTCCTTATCATAATTGGGAACATCTACTTCAATTTAAAACAGGCTACCTCACTGGTATTGTAGAACGTGTTTGTTAAATTTTTTTATTTTTTATTTTAATCAATTATTGATAGCTAGAAAAATGTACAGAGTTTGTTCGAAATTCTAAGTTATATTACTACTTATACATTTTACATATGCATTGTATATGCTAATTAAATCACGTTATTGCGATCAATACAAAATCTTGAGAACTGTTTAAAAGGTTATCTTATTGTTCATCTTTTAGATTTTAAAAACTGATTCATTTCAAAGCATAATTAACATTTTTGTGACATTGGAAATTTAAATTGCTTCTTTAATCGACCGAAATTTAACAAGGCGTCACCTATCAACACCAATTTCATAAGATTTTAGTTAAATGTGATTTGATACATACATCTATTCTCATTATTTGAACAAGAGGCTGTCAGAGTGACTGCAAACCGGATTATTTCAATATATATTTGTGTCCTGACATTTTTGAATATCACAAGGACCATAATTAAAGCAGATATGAGATATACTTTGATTCTCAAACAAAGTATGTGGATGTGGGTGTCCAAAGTCAGTAACCTGGATTAGTTTGACACCAGATAATTTTGTTGGAATCCCTATGTAACATAAAATATTGTTCATCTCCTTCATTAGACAAAATTCAATGACAATATCAGTCTGTGAAATAATGTCTCAATACACCCGAAATATAACCCCGTTTAACAGGATTAATTTTCATGTATTCATCTGTTAAATGCATTATGAAAATTTGTCCTTTCTAGACTTCATTTTATAGTGGATGACAATGTGTCATGTGACAATGTAGTCGTGAAATATTGTCTCCAAACAATATTTCATAGGACACTATTTTGCATTACACCTACATCTCTCTCATCATCGAATTGGTGCATAATAATATTCACCAGTTTCAGCGTGATCCCCCTTGAGATGATTGTAACTCAAGTTATACACATATCCGTTTCCCCCAGTTCTTTTTGTTGTCCTAACAAATATTGACGTGTTTGGTTCTTAGTCAAACCTCTTCAAAGCTTTGTTTTAAATATTAATATAAGTTGATATATATAATCATGGAGGTAATTATGTATTAGTAACTTAAATTTAAAATTGTAATACAAGATAAAAACATACTGCATACGTTTCAAATATGCTATTTTCATTCTATTCCATTTATTTATTGTTAATTACTTTAATTAAGCGAAAAAAGGAAGAAACAATTCCACTTTATTATTTATTCTTTTCGTTCAACTTTCAATGACACAACACAAAAAATTGGTATGTATGATTAAAATGCTAAAATATTCTTTTTTTAATGAGATCAATCAAACTACTCGTCCTTATTTTGTTGAAGTTTTAATATTTTAAATTAAAATGTAAAATTGTACAACCAGTCTTATTAGTTTCATTTTCAAGTTCTTGAATTCATACAATTATATTAAACTTTTGATTGTCGACATTGTCAAGAACTAAAGTAAAGTAGGTGCTAAAATACTAATTCAATTCTAATCCATTCGCTAAACAAGGCACGTTTACTGCCATTAAATTCTATACGTTACTACAAAATAAGGTAAGTAATATACTCTCCTAGGAAATATAATTTTTTATTGCTGAGCAGACGATATTTGGGTTGATATCAGTTGTCACTTGTTATATTTCTTTAAAAATTGTCTTGTGCATCGTTTTGCTGAGTGATCTTTTTCAGTAACGGTTTGGTGCATTTTTTCAAAACCATTATTGGGCTAACCACTATACCATTCTGTGCAACATATTTATTGTGACTGTTTTAAAATAAGAGGTTTTTTTTAGGGTTTGTTTATTTTATTGTTTACTTGTTGTCTCCGTGCAGGCTGACGTATCTGTTTGATAGTAACTGTTGTCTCAGTATCCTTGGAATATGTAATCAGAGTGAATAACTCGCTCATGCTTTAATATTGTATACCACACTATCACATAGATACGTTGCATTTTTCTAAAAGTAGAGTTAACTTTAATTGTTGTCAAAAGGCTGGTCAAGATCTTTTATAACCAAAGGTTACTGACCACAATATGATAACTGGATTTGTGTCAAAAACTTTGGAATTACTTGAAAAGTGCTTCATTTAAGAAGTAAATAGAGTTATATAGCTTAAGTGATATTTACTTAAAGATAATGTACTTTTGCAGTGTTTATTGAGCCTACTAAAGTTAATATTTTGAAACAATAAAATAATTGAAATAAAAACCTAGTTCGAAATAGTTAAAACTACTGTGTGTTCTATTTACTTTGTGACGTAAAGACGTGTGTTTTATTTATTTTGTGTCGCAAATTCTTGAGAAATAATAAAAATTATCAAAAGAATAGATTTATTCAAAACATAGTTTCATATGAAAGGATATGATGATCCTATTTGCCCTTTTGGTCATAATGTTTTTTACCTGTAGACCACTAGAACATTGAGGTATCATTATATAATCACAACCTTCAACTCCCCAAATTTCCATTGCACACAATCCTCCACAATGCATATGTTTGAGTGAAACGGACGACCCCAAAGATTTGAGTATTATATCTTAAAATTGTTTGGTAGTTGTTTATGCTCTACACGAGTATAAATTTGGGTTTATGTTCTGCTTTGTTATAACTACAGCAGACAAAAAAAAGGTTGTTTCCATTATTTAGTGAACTTGTTTGTCACAATTGTATTGTAGAATTAAAAAAAGATTTCAGTAAATATCATATTTGACCCAACAGGACTGTAGAAATTGTACTTATAGCCAAATATCTAACAGCTAGACAATAAACCCACTAGCTAAATGAACGTATTTGTTTTTAAAATGATCACATAATCTAGCTCACAATGTTATCATTTAACAAGGTAACAGTCTAATGCATTCAATGATATATATGCAAAAAGATGTCAAAAAGGCTTCAAAAATGATTGCTGTTTGTAAAAAAATCGATGAATTAAAGTCCAAATTGTTGACATATATAATAATAATATCAGTAAGTATACTTCTTTTGTTTTATTTTTCTATGCACAACGTATAATTATTTTCGTGACATTAATGTTTGGTTATTGAGTCTTGGTATAGGTCAAAGACTTTATTAAAGGTGTTAAAGAAATAACTGAATACATGTAGGTTGTATGACATCTGAAATGCTGGCACTGAAATAGGTTATGATATCAAATAGTTTTTTTTTCTGGTCATGAATATCATGTCGACTTGTCACCTTTTTTAATCATAACTATTGTACCAGATGATTTAAAACTATGCAGTAGGCGATGCATAGACAGATAACAAATAGTACTATGTCTGTTGTCAAATACAATCTGTAATTTCCTGTTTACAAATAATTGATGCATATACTAATGTTAATGGTTGGTCAAACTTTGTTTACCAAATTAGTTAGAGCATTAACTATTTCAACAGTAACGTGTTAATGCTAAAAAATACACCATTCGTTTACCAAATTTAGTTGTAACGGTTGTAAACGGTTGTTATTTGATGTATTGGTTAGTGTTAACTTAACATATAGTTTCATTACAAATTTGTAACATTACAGTAGTAGTAACATTATTGTGTAATACGATGCATACTTAATATCTTTTTAGTTTTAATCTCAAGTTGATAGCGTTTGCTTGCTTTTCTTTCATTATACAATAATCAATATAAACATTTAAACTGATATAAAATGTCACCAATTCAACAGTCTTTGATAAAGTCCATATTAACATGTGTTAAATGATCACGAATTTTTAAAATATAGTTGAAACGTCTAACGTTGCCAAACATTTCAACCACATTAGTGTTGTCTTTGGTTATATTTATCAGCAGCGCTTAACCAATATCAGCAGCGCTTAACCAATATCAGCAGCGCTTAAACAATATCAGCAGCGCTTAACCAATAAGTGTGCACATGAATACCTTAGCTGACTTTTTATATAATAGCGGCATTTGACTTTTTTGTTTAATTGATTAAGTTAGTGTTCATCCTGTTAGGTGACTGCAGCATGCTTTTTATATAATATAGATACACAAAGGAGAAGGTTTATGCGATTGGAAAACTTGTTTGACCCTGCCATATAATGTATCTGTACTTGGTCAGGCTTTCTGGACCATATGTTTGTTGATGTTGTTTGTCTTTGTATGTGTGCTTTTTTATACAAAAGAACTGAATGTTGGTGGTTGGTGTGGTCTCTTGTACTATTCTGTTAACATTTATATGTACTATTCATATTTGAATTTCCTATTTGAAGGATTGACTTTTGTTTAAATGAATTGCCGTTATCTAGATCATAGACCACATGCCCACATCTTGAGACAACGTTTTAACAATGAAATATATTCCTACTCAATATGATTTATCTGGCACAGGTATAATACAACTATATATGAATGGCTGGCACGCCTGGGAAATAGGTTGTATCGGGTCATTTGGCTAATTTTTTATTGAAATGTAGGTTTCAGTACTAAAATTTTTAACAATTGCATAACAATATTAAATCTAAGATAAACATTAAGATATACGTTAAAACACATTGAAATGATTATTTATCTGTAAGGGCGAATTCCAAGGACATCTATCGCTTATCGAATTAAATTTAAAAAAAGCAATGTTACAGTCACTTTGATTAAATTATTTATTTCAAAGTTTCAATAAAGATATCAAGGAATGACTGAAATAAAGTGTTTATGCAAGAATATTGGTAGCACCTGAAGGGTCGGTTTTCAATTGCTTTTATTTTTTTGTCAGATTTGAAAATGAATAATCAGTGATTGTTGCTAACTATAGGAAAATGCAAAAATAATTGTTATTTTTAATAAAAAATGTTACAGTTAATTCATATAATACTGAGAACCACTTACAAATCTATCCATATTCAAAGAACGGTTTTATCAATTAATTTCTGACTCAGCATGTTAAATCACGGTACAAGACCTGTTGGAGTTGATAACAATATATTGCTTGATCATAAAAAGAATTATTAAGAAAAGGGCATGGAAAACAAGCAACATGAATCTTAAATGACATAAAAGGCAAACAAAACTTAATTTAAATGACATAGAATGCAAGCAAAATAAATCTGAAATGAAGATAAAAGGCAAACAAAACTATTCTGAAATGACATAGAAGGCACCAAACCCAAATCGGAAATGACATATAAGGCTATCAACACGAGTTCGAGATGACATAGAAGGCAACAAACACAAGTCTTTTTTTTTCAGGAAAAAGTCAGGACAAACTGCAAGAGAAGGAAATGAAAATATAAAAAGCATTAAATAATAGGAGAATATTTGATAGCCTCGATTTCTCTTTTGTAAGGTTTTTACACTTTTTCATGACGGGGCTTTTTATAGCTTACTATATGGTATGGTGTTTGCTTATTGTTAAAGGCCTTGACGTGACTTGTAGATGTATCGTCAGGTGAATAGTTGTCTAGTTTGATAATCAGACACATTCTACTTATTTCCATATCCACATTCGTCGATTAAGACGTTAAATAGACACATTTTCCGCATGTTTATTACAAATTCTCAACATCAACCGTTATCAAGTTATAGCCTTACAGTAAACTTCTTTAAGTAAATTTTGTGTATGTTAACTTGATTACATGTTGAATGTATATATGTTATAGGCCTTTTCAAATTTAATGTACAGTTTCATACATAGTTTGCGTGGATCTTTATCAATCCATTTCTGTTTTGTTATTCTATACATGTAGAAGGTATATAATTAATGTTCAACGTTTTCCCTGTCATGTACATCTAGTTGAATGTGTATTGAAGAAATGCTTTCCTTATAGAGTATTGATGTTCATTGAATCCGCATTTATCTTATGCTTAAGACATAACAGCTACTCGACATTATTTTAAAGTGGTTTCGGTCTTTCGTTAGACTGTTTTCACTTGTTTTTGTGACATTATCATCTAACCCTTATTCTATCTTTTATACGGATATTATATAACACCTTTGTTAAAATTGGCATGATTTCAATATTTTCATTTGTACTTATTATCATATTTTAGGTAAAGACTAGAAGAGACGCATTTGTAATTGAACATATTCAGATTTTTTTTATTTTTCGTACTTCAAAAACCCTATGATATTTATATTTGTTCTCACCGGTAGTGTTTATATTTATATTCTGTAGAAAATCAAAAAGCGAATATATATATTGTGTAATTAGGTCATATGAATGGCAGTAATGTGTGATCGCTTGTTTAAAATTAAAACTTTAAATATACGTTTTGAAGGTATAACCTCGATTGGGTTTGTTTAAATGTAGTGAAATTAACTAGTTAGTAGATAGGAGCTTACAGTTTGCTTACTTTCATATTATCGCCATGTTATTTTACAATTCTTATTCAATGTTGTCCAATTCGAAACCACTATACGCGTGTCAAGATCCCTCCAATTAGATTATTCAAATTAACGGTAGGCTCGAAAATGATCATCTAAGGCTTTACAGCATGTTCATGGATATGTGTTATAGACAAGAGGGTGTAATATTCTCCTTTTGTTTTTACTAACACCAGCACTAAAAATACTTTTCTGAGCCAAATTAAGATAGAAAAATTAAGTGACATGTTGCCTCGAATGTAGTTCCTTATTTGCTTCTACGAAATCTAGAACTTGGTTGAGAATATATTAGAAAATATTGTTACTTACAAAAATTCTATAGTCTTCCCGTTTCTAGGTTTTCTTTAACTTCTCCAAGTATACGTTACAGTTTATTCTGTATATTAAAAGTATTTGATAGATGAAATCAAACACCGGTATGTATTTTATCTTCAAGTTATATAGGCAATTTTCATACCATTTCTCACAAAACTGAATATATGTTATGTCTATTAAACTTATGCGTTTTTGTAAAATAATGGTTACATCGGTGGATGACTTTAATAAACATCAATATAAAAGCTGTATACAAAGTAATGTATACCGTTTTCTTCTGTTTTTCGCACAGTCATGAACCATTAAGAAGCAAGATTTTCAAGAGAAAACATGATTCAGCAATCAATATTAACATATCAACAATAAAACCCAATTACAATTTCAGAGTTATAAAGCTTAAGTGATATTTATGACAATAGATAATGTACTGTTCGACTGTATATCGAGCCTACTTAAGTTAATATAGAAACAATATAATAATTAAAAAGAAAATCTAGTGCGAAATAATAAAATCCACTGTGTTCTATTTCCTTTTTGTCGCAAAGATTTGGGTAAATAATACAAATAAACTCATCATAATTACCAGGATTGAAATTTTATATTTACACCAGAAGCAAATTATCAAGACAATAGATTTGTTATAAACATATTTTGAAATGAAAAGAATTGAAATGATGATGTCATATTTGCCCTTTTGGTCCTAGTGCTTTACAATTGTGAAAAATGAATGAACCAAATACAAACACAATCATTTTATTCCCTAAATTTCAATCATACCCCCCCCCCCCCCCCGCGCCCCAATAAAATTATAATATAAAATAAGCTACCTATGCTATAATTAATTTGTGTTCATAAAATCCCTTATACCACATTTCAATCTCTATAGGGCTCATTTTTGCATAGAAAACATAGTTATATAAATAATGCAGAATGCAAAAACGCTGTGGGAACATATTTTAAGAACAGATTCCTCTATCAGGTCCTTACAGTTTGCAACCATAAAAAAAATGGCAATATATATTATATCGAACATGGCAGGAATGTAGAAATTGTATTTATGGACGACGTTCAAGCAGCTACACAATTAACCCACTAGCTAGATGATTGGATAATCGCATAATCTAGCCCACAATGTTATCATTTAACAAGGTAACAGTTCAATGCATTCAATGATACATTTATATGCGAAAAAATGCTACGAAAATGATTGTTGTTTTTACAAAATCGATGAATTAAAGTCCAAATGGTTGAAATATATAATTATAATATCAGTAACTACATGTCTTTTGTTTCTTTGCACAACGTGAAATTATTTTCGTGACATTTATCATTGATTATTGAGTCTTGGCTGGTATAGGTCAAAAAAGTTATATTGAAATAACTGAATACATGTAGGTTGTATGACATTTGAAATGCTGGCACTGAAATAGGTTATGATATCAGATTTTAAAAAATCAGATCCTGAATATCATGTACACTTGTCATCTTTTTTAATCACAACTTTGTAACAGATGATTTAAAACTATGCAGTAGGCGATGCATGGACAGATTACAAATTATTACATGCTTGCTGTCAAATAAAATCTGAATTTTATTAATAACTGATACATATATATTTGTTTGATTTATTTTACTTCCATAATCTAACTAAGATTGCCAAGTTTATATGAGCATTTACTTATTTCAACAGGTCAAACGGTTACTGGTTAATACACACACAAAAACATTTTAACCCAAGTTGGAAACTGTTGTGGAATGATTTATTGGTTGTCGTTGACAAGACGTCCAGTTTCATTTATTCGATGCATATTCAGGAAAAATAACAATTTCTGCAAAATATGTGATCGACACGGATACAGGGCTTGAAAATTGGACTTCATCTGAAAAATAAGGGTGTAATAGAAAGGGGTTGGGCCATGCAACAGACCACCTACGGATCCATCAGAGAGTTGTTGCAAGTTTTTTTAACATAAAAAGGCGTGTCAGTCACCATAGCCGAGGCATCGACTTTAACGTTGTTTGTGGCTGAGAATGAATGCATTCCGCATCGAACGAAGAAGCACCTTAATTGAAGAGAAGGTAAAAGTGAGCACTGAACATATTTAGACAAAGCTGAAATTCCTGTTTATATGTTGGTGGTATTTCAAGGTTTAAATTCTCAGTGTATTCAGAATGTGTTTCATTCTGGTCCAGTCGCCTTATTTCCGACGGAAATGCCACAGAGAAGTATAAATTTAGAACACCTACCGAAAGGGTATAATGCAAAAAGCTACAAATTCAGAATTAAAAATTTAAACCTTCGTGATGTCGACTTTGCCTCAGGAAGTCTCATATTGTCAATAACACGCTAATATGCCAATTGCTTGTTTTTAATAAAGAGAATCATTATGTATTCCACCAGATTTCAGAGGTATGAAATTACAAATTTGTAACATTACAGTAGCAGATTTTTATGTTGCTTTTTTGAGAAACAATTATCGTTAAACAGCGAATGGTAAATGGAGCTTTTCTGCCTATATTGTAAATTTATAATGGACCATTTAATAATGTTATTGTGCAATACGATGCAAAATTAATGTCTTATTAGCTTTAATTTCAAATTGATAGCGTTTGCTTGATTTTCTTTCATTATACATTAATCAATATAAACATTTAAACTGGTATAAAATGTCACCAATTCAACAGTCTTTGATAAAGTCCATAGTATCTATCATGTGTTAAACGAACATGAATTTAAAATTTCTTCAAAAAGCTTCTGTTGCCAAATATTTCAACCGCATGGTGTTGTTTTTGGTTTTATTTAGCAGCAGCTTTTGACAAATAAGTGTGCTACCTTATATAAGCTATTTCTTATCTTTTAAATTAGTGGTCATCCTGTCGAATAGTTGCACTGTGCGGGCTTTTAATATCAAATAGGTTCACAAGGGGAAAAATGTATGCGCATTTAAATATTTAAATCCACCATATCGTATGTCTGTACCAAGTCAGGTTATCTGGATCATGTGTTTCTCGTTGTTGTTTGTCTTTGTAAGTCTGCTTTTAACGGATGAGTTGAATGTTGGAGGTTGGTATGGTCTTTACTACTGTCCTTATCATTCATGTGTATGTACTATTCATATTGGATTTTAAATTTCAGTTATATAGATCATAGACCAGATGCCGACATCTTGAGACAACGTATCATTACAATGAAAGATATTCCTAAACCATACGCTTTATCTGGCACAGGTATAATACAATACCTGAATGGCTGGCACGCCTGGGAAATAGGTTTTATCGGGTCATTTGGCTAATTTTTTTTTGAAATGTAGGTTAAGTGCTAAAATATTTAACAATGCAAAACAATATTTAATCTAAAATAAAACATTAAAATATACTTTAAAACACGTTGAAATGATTATTTATCTGTATGGGCGAATTCAAAGGACATCTATCGCTTACCGAATAAAATTTAAAAAAACAATGTTACAGTCACTTTGATTAAATTATTTATTTCAAAGTTTCAATAAAGATATCAAGGAATGAATGAAATAAAGTTTTTATGTAAGAATATTGGTAGCACCTGAAGCGGTCGTTTTTCAATTGCTTTTCACTTTTTGTCAAAGGAGTAGGTCCGGTAAGGACCGATTTTGGCCTCAAATTTCAGATTCATCTGACGAAAGATTTTGACCACTTTTTAAACACTTAAGTGTCTATTTCATTTGATTCAATTAATTAATGTGAAAGATTTTAACTAATTTAGTCATTAAAAACGTGCCGATTCAAGCTTAAATATGAAAAATCTACCAAATATGCCAAAAAATGTCACTTTTCAGATGGTTTTTGTCAAAAATGAAAGTGGCCGCATCCGTGTTCATCCTCAATCTTTATATATGTTATGTATTATCATCAAATACAACTTACTTTTCAATATTTAGGATGAACACGAATGCGGCCACTTTTGTTTTACAGGGAAACCGTCTAAAATTTAACTAAAATGCTAGAATTATGAAGATTTCAGTAATTTAGCATGACTAATTGGTGCTAGTACCCGATATATGTGCATTGTATTGTAAAAAAACAGCCCATATTTATGTAGCAGAAGCATTCTACTGTCCAGTAAATAACTAAAAGTTTACATTTTAACAATTTTGTAAAACTGCTATAATTTGGGGCCAAAAAGGGGTCTCACTGGACCTACACCAAATTTGAAAATGAATAATCAGTGATTGTTGCGAAATATAGGAAGATACGAAAATGAACGTTATTTTGAATAAAAAATGTTACAGTTAATTCCATATAATACTGAGAACCACGAACAAATGTATCCATATTCAAAGAACGGTTTTATAAATTTATTTCTGACTCACATGTTCAAATGAATTTTGAAAACTGAAGACCGATATCAAAGATTCCTTACATCGAATTAATGAAATCTAAAAATCGATTATCCAAGTCAGGTATGGTTCTAATAATTCCTTGACGGATTTAAGAATAATGCAATGTAAATAAACTATTGAAGCTAAATTTTATCACCGCATACGACCTGTGGGAGTTGCTTGCAAAGAGAATTATTAAGATTATGAAATGGCATAGAAAGCAAAATGACTCTTAAATGATATAAAAGGCAAGCAAAACTATTCTGAAATGACATCGAGGGCAAGAAAAACGAATTTGAAATGACATAGTCGGCAAACAAACCATTTCTGAAATGAAATTGAAGGCATGCAAAACGAATCTAAAATGACATATAAGGCAAAATCAGGACAATAAGCAAGAGAAGCAAGAAAATATCTCAATCATAAAATAATTAGAGCATTTTTTGCAAATTGTCACACTTTGTCATGACGGGCCTTTTATAAGTTACTACAGGATACGGCGTTTGCACATTGTTGAAGGCCTTAAAGTAACTTGTAGTTACAGTTGTTTCTTGGTAGAAAGTTGTCTTGTTTGGTAATCAGACCTACTCTCCCTATTTTCATATTCATATTCGTTGATAAAGACGTTAATTTATACACATTTCTCTAATGTTTATTACCAACTCTGTCAACCTTTTATCCAGTTATAGTATTATACTTAACTTCTTCAAGCATTTTTTTTCTGGATGATAACTAGATTACATGTATTTTCGTTAGGTGTGTAATGAAATTGACCTTTCAAACATTTATGTGCAGGTTGATACATATTCGCGTGGATCTTTATCAAGATATTTCTGTTTTGTTATTCTATACATGTAGAAGGTAAATAATTAAAATTCAACGTTCTCCCTTCAATGTATATCTAGTTTAAATTACATTGAAGAAATATTTTCCTTATGGAGTGTTAATATTCATTGAGTCCGCATTTCTCTCATACTTAAGACATAACAGCTACTAGATTTTATTTTTAAATTGGTTCCTTTCTTTCGAAAGACAGTTTTCACATGTTTTTGTGACATTATCATCTAACACTTACCCTATCTTTTATACGGATATTATATAACACCTTTGTTAAAATTGGCATGATTTCAATATTTTCATTTGTACTTATTATCATATTATAAGTAAAGATTAGAAAAGACGCATTTGTAATTGAACACAGTGATATTTTTGTATATTTTATTATTCTAAGTTGCATGTTATTCAAACCTATGATATTTATATTTGTTCTCACCGGTAGTGTTTATATTTATATTCTGTAGAAAATCAAAAAGCAAATATGTATATTGTATAATTAGGTCCCATGAATAGGAGTTACGTGTGATCGCTTGTTTGAAATTAAAATTTAAATATACGTTTTAAAGGTAACTTTATTGGGTTCATTTAAATGTAGTAAAACTAACTAGTTAGTAGATACGAGCATAAAGTTTGCTTACTTTAATTTATCGCCATGTAATGTTTCAACTCTTATTCATTTTTTTTTTAATTTGACACCACAGCGATACGATTTTCAAGGTTATTAAGATTAAACATAGAATGATGAATGGACAAAGATATTGAAAGCTGTGCAGCATGAACACAAGTGTGTGTAAAGATCAAGAATACAATAGAAAAATTGTTGTATTTCTACCTTGTTGATTACTAACAATAGATTATAAAAAAACTACACTGTGGTGAAATTAGAGAGAGAGAAAAATGAAGGTGACCTTCTACCTCGAACGCCTGTCCTTGGTTGTTTCTACACGTAAATGAGAAGACTATTTAGTATTTAAACTATTGTATACCATAAAAACCGAGATAAAACCAATGTACTTCTTGTTATGATATATAATCAGTACATATATATTCTTTACATTAAAAGTATATTCGGTAGATTCATTTCAGATGAAATCAAACATTTGGTATGCATTTAACTTAATCAAGAAAATGATGATCTGGGTTTATAAATATCAAAGACATTGTCACTTCTCCCAAAATTAAATATTTGTTTTGCTTTCTGGAGAAGTATAATCTAAATAAAATTCCTTAATCAAATGCAAAACAAAATTGTGGAAGTATGTTTGTATTTTTATTATAACGTCGGTCACCTTGTCACATCAACATAAAAGCTGTATACAAATTAGTATACATTATTTACTTCTGCTTTTATAATAAAAAAAAACTTTATGAAGCGTATTGAAACCATGAAGCTGCAATTAAAATAATCTAGCCCTCCATGTTATTATTTAACTAACTAACAGTCCAATGCATACAATCAATGAAACATGTGGAAAGCTGTCAAAAAATGTTACAAAGGTATTACTTTTTGCATGAAACTGTTGAATCAAATTCCAAATTATTGATATATATACATCAATGATCATAACAAGATAATTACCATATCAGTGACTAAATGTCTCTTTTTCTATGTATAACATATAATTATATTTGTGAAATTAAAGTTTGGTTATTGGTATAGGTCAAAACCTTTAAGGTGTTAAAGAAATAATTGAATAGCATGAATACATGAAGGTTGCATTATGTCATCTGTAATACTGGCACAGAAATAGGTTATTAAATAAAATATTTTTTTCTGGTCATGAATATCATGTAGACTTGTCATCTTGTTTAATCATATTTTTCGTACCAGATGATTTAAAACTTATCAGTAACCGATGCATGATAGACAGATTACAAATAGTAAGATATCTCTATTGTCAAATAAAATCTCTACTTCGTTGTTTACAAATAATTGATCAATATACTTATGTTTGGTCCACCTTGTTTACCAAAATTATAAGAGCATTAATTATTTCAACAGGTCAAACGGTTATTGGTTAATGCTAGAAAAAACACAATATGTTAACCCAATTTGGTTATTACGGTTGTAAACTGGTGTATTAGTTGTTGTTCGTACAGTTTTAATTATCCAATGCATATTCAGGACAAATTCACAATTCTGGGATCTAAACGGATACAGGGCTGGAAAATATGAACATCCACTAGAAAATAAGGTTCTAATAGAAAGCGGTAGAGATTTTGCCCTGCAACAGACAACATACGGAGTCCTTAGAGAGTTGTTGCAAGGTTTCTTCAACATACAGAAACCGTGTCATTCATCATAGCAGAGTCGGCGGATGTAACGTCTTATGTGGCTGAGAACGTATGGATTCCGCTAAAGGAACGAACAATCCCTTTGATTGAAGCGAAAGTAAAAGTGGGATTCTGATTCGGGACGCCCCTTTTGTTGTCTTTGACGGAAAGCCGCGAAAAATATAAATTTAGAACACCCACCGAAAGGCTAATAATATTAAGACCTAAAGAGCAATAAATCCAGAATTCAAGATTTAAATCTTTCAGAGGTCGACTTTGCGTTAGCAAGTCATATATTGTAAATAACACGCTCAATTGCCAATTGTTTGCTTTCAATAAAGAAAATAATTTTGTATTCCGCGAGATTTCAGAGGTATGAAATTACAAATTTGTTACATTATAGTAGCAAATTTTTTATGTTGCTTATTTGGAGAACAGTTATCGTCAGACAACAAATGGTATATGGAGATGTACTGCCTTGATTGGAAGGTTATAATGGACCATTTAATAACTTTATTGTATAATACGATGCATAAATAATGTCTTATTGGTTTTAATCTCAAATTGATAGCATTTGCTTGATTTTCTTTCATTATTCATTAATCAATATAAACGTTTAAACTGATATAAAATGTCACCAATTCAACAGTCTTTGGTAAAAGTCCATATTATGTGTTAAACGAACCCGAATTTAAAATATTGTTGAAATGTCATCTGTTGACTAATATTAAGAGTCAACCGCATCGGGTTTTTTTTATTATGTAATTTGATTTAACAGCAACGTTTGACCAACAAGTGCGCACGAGGATACCTTAGAGCTCTAGCTTCCTGTAGTAGAGAGCACATTGAGATACTTTTATATAAATTGAAGCTTTTAACGACGTTGACTGGCTATACAGGCCTTGCATGGTCGGTCGATCCCTTTTTTTTTTTTTTGTTTGCTGTCTTTTATTTCCCTGGGAAATTGTTCACTGTAGTGTTCATCCTGATAGCAGCTGCATTATGCAATACCTGAATGGCTGGCACGCCTGGGAAATATGTTTTATCAGGTCATTTGGCTAATTTTTTTATTGAAATGTAGGTTTCAGTACTAAAATATCTAACAATTGCATAACAATATTAAATCTAAGATAAAACATTAAGATATACTTTAAAACACATTGAAATGATTATTTATCTGTGAGGTCGAATTTCAAGGACATTTATCGGTTCTCGAAGTAAATTTTAAAAGCAATGGCATAGACACTTTGCTTAAATTATTTATTTTAAAGTTTGAAAAGAGTTACAAATGAATGACTGAAATAAATGCAAAAATGAACAATCAGTGATTATGATTGTTGCCAACTATAGAAACATGTAATAAATGAACGTTATTTTGAATAAAGAATGTTACAGCATATTCAATTTAATACTGAAAACCACTAACAAATTTAGAAGAAGAAGGTATATAATTAATATTCAACGTTCTCCCTTCGATGTATATCTAGTTTAATTTACATTGAAGAAATTTTCCTTTATGGAGTGTTAATGTTCATTGAGTCCGCATTTCTCTCATAATTAAGAAATAACAGTTACTCGATTTTATTTTAAAGTGGTTCGGTTCTTTCGTTAGACTGTTTTCACATGGTTTTATTATGAAATAAGCATCTAACCCTTATCCTATCTTTTATACGGATATTATATAACACCTTTGTTAAGATTGGCATGATTTCAATATTTTCATATGTCCTTTTTATCATATTTTAAGTAAAGATTAGAAAAGACGCATTTGTAATTGAACACAGTGATATATTTGTATATTTTATTATTCTTAGTTGCATGTTATTCAAACCTATGATATTTATATTTGTTCTCAACGGTAGTGTTTATATTTATATTCTGTAGAAAATCAAAAAGCAAATTTGTATATTGTGTAATAAGGTCCCATGAATGAGAATTACGTGTGATCGCTTGTTTGAAATTATAATTTTGAATAAATAAAGGCAACAGTAGTATACCGATGTTCAAACTCATAAATCCATGGACAAAAAAAAACAAAATCGGGGTAACAAACTAAAACTGAGGGAAACGCATTAAATATAAGAGGAGAACAACGACACAACACTACAATGTAACACACACAGAAACGGACCAAGCAACAGACAAAATCCCACGAGAATAACAAATATAACATCAAAACCAAATACATGAATTTGGGATAGACAAGTACCGTGACACGTCTTGTCGCAATGTGAATTTACACTCAAAAATAAGAGAAAACAAACGACGCAACGTTAAAATGTAACACATACAGAAACGAACTATAATATAACAATGGCCATATTCCTGACTTGGTACAGGACATTTTTAAAGAAAAAAATGGCGGGTTGAACCTGGTTTTGTGGCATGCCAAACCTCCCCTTTTATAGCCATGTGAAATATAACATTAAGATGACAACTCAACACTACAGGACTACAATATAAATAAATTGGAGAATACAATTGACAAAGAAACACACGAACAACAGCCAACAAAAGGCAACAAGTTGAACATTTTAATACGCCAGAAGTGCATTTTATCCACACAAGATCGACTAGTGATGCCCAGAAACAAAAGTTTGAAAGCCGAAACAAGCACAAAGTCGAACAGAATATACGTTTTAAAGGTAACCTCAATTGGGTTTTTTTAAAAGTAGTAGCATTTACTAGTTAGTAGATAGGAGCTTAATACAGTTTGCTTTCTTTAATATTACTGCCATTTCTTATTCATTTTTGTCGAATTCAAAACCACCATACGTGTTACGTCCCACCTTCCTATATAGTTATATATAAACTAGAATTCAAATTAACCGAAGACTCATAAATGAACATACAAGGCTCTAAAGCATGTGCATGGGTATGTGTAATAACCGAGAGAAAGGGTGTAATATTTCTTTTAACTAACACTAGCAATACAAACAATATAATGAGCTAATTTAGAGAGAACAAATGTATGGCATGTGGCCTCAATTTTAGTTCCTTATTTGCTTCTACAAAACATAGAAAATGGTTAAGAATTTAAACTATTGCTACTTACAAAAAATCTATATTCTTCCTCGTAACAGTATATTCTGGGTTTTCATTAATTTTTCCAAGTATATTTTCAGTTATTCTATATATTAAAAGTATTTGGTATAGATACATATATAATAGATCAATTCAAGCCCCGGTATTTATTTTATTCTTTTAAGTTTAATGGGTACTTTTCATATCATTTCTCCAAAAATTGAATATATGTTTTGCCTTTTAGATTTATGCGTTTTCCCGGAGAAGTATCAAAATAAAAATTCTTCAGAAGCAAAACTAAATAATATATCTTTGTCAAATAATGGTAACGTCGGGACCGGATTTGCTAAACATCAATGTAAAAGCTGTAGATCTATACAAAGTATTTTATACTGTTTTCTTCTGTTTTTTTTCGCACAGTCATGAACTATTAAAGAAGCAGTATTTGCAAGAGAAAAACATGATTCAGCAATCAATAATACATATTACCAATAAAACTTAATTACAATTTCAGATTTATGTCAATTAAAATGAATTAAAAGGAATTTCAGTAGAGCGAAACCCACACGTTGTATTGAATACAAAAGGGGTTTTCTTTAGGGTTGACGTATCTTGGTTGATAGTTGTCTCATTCTCTTTATTACATATGAACAGAGCAAGTTACTCGCATTTGGTGTCACATATTATACCATCTTAGAATTGAAATAGATTACTTTGCATTTTTCTATAAAGCAAAGTAGAGATATCTTTGATTATTGTGGAAAGGCTGGTCAAGATCATTGATATCCAAAGGTAACTGACCACCATATGTTATTGATTGGAAGAGATTCCTCTATCAGGTCCTTACAGTTTGCAATCATAGAACTCGACCCTGAGAAATTTACACTTGTGAACTTACTTTGTAAAAATTTCGTTGTTTTAATTAATTGAATAAAAAAAATGCAATATCTATTATATTGAACATGACAGGACTGTAGAAATTGTATTCATAGACGACGTTCAAGCAGCTAGACAATTAACCTACTAGCTAGATGATTGGATAATCGCATAATCTAGCCCACAATGTTATCATTTAACAAGGTAACAGTTAAATGCATTCAATGATACATGTATATGCGAAAAAATGCTACAAGAATGATTGTTGTTTTTATAAAATCGATGAATTAAAGTCCAAATGGTTGAAATATATAATTATAATATCAGTAACTACATGTCTTTTGTTTCTTTGCACAACGTGAAATTATTTTCGTGACATTAATCATTTGTTATTGAGTCTTGGTTGGTATAGGTCAAAAAAGTTTTATTGAAATAACTGAATACATGTAGGTTGAAATGCTGGCACTGAAATAGGTTATGATATCAGAT
The DNA here is from genome assembly GCA_037788925.1 of Mytilus galloprovincialis. Taxonomy (NCBI): domain Eukaryota; kingdom Metazoa; phylum Mollusca; class Bivalvia; order Mytilida; family Mytilidae; genus Mytilus; species Mytilus galloprovincialis. The sequence goes on along the minus strand of CM075342.1, from coordinate 41,311,440 downwards.
ATTTTTTTCTGATTCTGAATATCATGTTGACTTGTCATCTTTTTAAATCACAACTTTGTAACAGATGATTTAAAACTATGCAGTAGACGATGCATGGACAGATTACAAATTATTACATGCTTGCTGTCAAATAAAATCTTAATTTTATTGTTTACAAATAACGGATACATATACATTCGTTTGATTTATTTTACTTCCATAATCTAACTTAAATTGCCAAGTTTATAAGAGCATTTATTTATTTCAACAGGTCAAACGGTTACTGGTTAATGCACACAAAAGAAAACATTCGTTAACCCAATTTAGTTGTTAGAGTTGTAAACTGTTGTTAATTGATGTATTTGTTGTTGTTGACTTTACGTCAAGTTTCAGTTATTCGATGCATATTCAGGACAAATTTACAATTTCTGCAAGGTATGGATCGATACGGATACATGGCGGGATATTTGGACTTCCACTGAAAAATAACGGTGAAATAGAAAGGGGTAGGGTCATGCAACAGACCACCTACGGATCCATCAGAGAGTTGTTGCAAGGGTTCTTTCACATAAAGAAAGCGTGTCAGTCACCATAGCCGAGGCATCGGATTTAACGTCGTATGTGCATGAGAATGTATGCATTCCGCTTAACGAACGAACAACCACTTTAATTGAAGCGAAAATGAAAGTGAGATCTACACATGTTAGGACAAAGCTGAAATTCCTGTTTTATATGTTTGTGGTATTTCAAGGTTTAATTTCTCAGTAGATTCAGAATGTGTTGCGTTCTGGTCCCACTTTCCTTATTTCCGACGGGAATGTCACGAAGAAGTATAAATTTAGAACACCTATCGAAAGGATATAATGCAAAAAGCAACAAATCTAGAATTAAAGATTTAAACCTTTGTGGGGTCGACTTTGCCTCAGGAAGTCTTATATTGTCAATAATACGCTCATTTGCCAATTGTTTGGTTTAAAAAAAAAATGTATTCCACCAGATTTCAGAGGTATGAAATTACAAATTTGTTACATTACAGTAACATATTTTTATGTTGCTTATTTAGAGAATATTTATCGTTAGACAACGAATGGTATATGGAGCTTTTGATAATTTTTGCCAAGATTGTAAATTTATAAATAAACATTTAATAACTTAATTGTGTAATACGATGCATAATTAATGTCTTTTTAGTTTTAATCTCATAGCTTGATAGCATTTGCTTGATTTTCTTTCATTATACATTAATCAATAATAAACATTTAAACTGATATAAAATGGTCACCAATTCAACAGTCTTTGATAAAGTCCGTATTAAGATGTGTTAAGCGAACACGAATTTTAAAATATCGTTGAAAAGTCTTCCATTGACAAATATTTCAACCGTATCGGTGTTGTTTAGAATTTATTTAGCAGCAGTGTTTAACAAACAAGTGTGCATATGGCTACCTTAGCTAGCTCCTTGTATAGTAGTAGTATTGGCCTTCTTTGTTTCATTGTTTAAGTTAATGTGCATCCTGTTAGGTAGCTGCACTGTGCAGGCATTTTATATGATATAGATAGACAAACGAGACGTTTTATGCGCACGTGAAACTTGTTAGACCCCATCATATAATGTGTTAATACCAAGTCTAGCTATCTGGACATGTTTTTCCTTGTTGTTATTCTTTAATTTGTATGTCCAGATTTTTCGAAGGACTAGCACTTTTGTTTTGAGTGGTCTTGTACTGCCCAATATGTTTTTGGTAATACTGTTGTCCTTTGTATGTACTACTACTGTTGGATTTCCAAATTTTAGGTATTGACTTTTGTTTTGTTTTACATAAATTTCCGTTATGTACGGCATATACCAAATTGCGAAATCTTGAGACAACTTTATAACAAAGAAAGATACTCCTACTCAGTACGCTTTATCTGGCACATGTATAATACAATACCTGAATGGCTGGCACGCCTGGGAAATAGGTTTTATCGGGTCATTTGGCTAATTTTTTATTGAAATGTAGGTTTCAGTACTAAAATATTAAATCTAAGATAAAACATTAAGATATACTTTAAAACACATTGAAATGATTATCTATCTGTAAGGTCGAATTCCAAGGACATCTATCGCTTAACGAAGTAAAATTAAATACCAATGCCATAGTCACTTTGCTTCTATTATTTATTTCAAAGTTTGCATAAAGATATCAATGAATGATTGAAACAAGTGTTTAAGAAAGCACCTGAAGGAGTTTTCTTTCTATTACTTTTCAGTATATTTTTTTTTTTTTGCTTTTTGGCAAATGTGAAAATGAACAATCAGTGATTATTGCCCACTACATGCACTATCTATACATTAATATGAAAATGGACGTTATTTTGAATAAAGAATGTTACAGTATAACCCATATGAGAACTACCAACAATTTTATCCATATGCAAAGAAAGGGTTTTATCAATTAATTTCTGACTCAGCATGTTCAAATGATTTTTTTAAAACTGATGACCAAGATCAAAGTTTTCAGAGCTTCTTGCATCGAATAAATGAAATCTAAAAAATCGATTACACAGCGTCAGGTATGGTTTTTATAATTCCGGGACAGATTTTAGAATAATGCAATTTGCAAATAAACTATTGACGGTAAATGTTATCACGGCATGAGACCTGTTGGAGTTGAGAACAACTTATTGATTGATTACAAAGAAAACTATTTAGATGTCTGAAATGGCATAGAAAGCAAACCACATGAATTTTAAGTAACATAAAAGGCAAGCAAAACTATTGTGAAACGACAAAGAAGGCAAGCAAAACTATTCTGAAATGACATAGAGGACAAGAAAAACGAATCTGAAATGAAATAGAAGGCAAAATCAGGACAATAAGCAAGAGAAGCAAGAAAATATCTAAAGCATAACATAATTAGAGCATATTTGATAACGTCGATTTCTCTTTGGCAAATTGTCACACTTTGTCATGACGGAGCCTTTTATAAGTTACTACAGGATACGGCGTTTGCACATTGTCTTAAAGTAACTTGTAGATACAGTTGTTCCTAGGTAGAAATTTATCTTGTTTGGAAATCAGACCTATTCTCCCTATTTTCATATTCACATTCGTTGATAAAGACGTTAAACTACTCTTTTCTCTAATGTTTATTATAAAATCTGTCAACCTTTTATCAAGTTATAGTATTATACTAAAATTCTTCAAGCATTTGTTTTGAATGATAACTAGATAACATGTATTTTCGTTAGATGTGTAATGAAATTGGCCTTTCCAAAATTTATGTGCAGTTTGATACATATTTTGCGTGGGTCTTTATCGATACTAGTATCTTTCTGATTTGGTATTATTTACACGAAGAAGGTGTATAATTAATATTCAACGTTCTCCCTTCGATGTATATCTAGTTTAATTTCCATTGAAGAATTCTTTCCTTATTGAGTATTAATGTTCATTGAATCCGCATTTCTCTCATACTTAAGACATAACAGCTACTCGATTTTATTTTAAAGCGGTTCGGTTCTTTCGTTAGACTGTTTTCACATGCTTTTATGAAATTAGCATCTAACCCTGATTCTATCTTTTATACGGATATTATATAACACCTTTGTTAAAATTGGCATTATATCAATTTTTTCATTTGTACTTAATATTATCATATTTTAAGTAAAGATTAGAAAAGACGCATTTGTAATTGAACACTGTGATATATTTGTATATTTTATCATTCTTAGTTGCATGTTTTTTCAAAACTAAGATATTTATATTTGTTATCAGCGGTAGTGTTTATATTTATTTTCTGTAAAAATTCAAAAAGCAAATATGTATATTGTGTAATTAGGTTTCATGAATGGAAGTTACGTGTGATCGCTTGTTTGAAATTATAATTTTAAATATACGTTTTAAATGTAACCTTATTATGTTCATTTAAATGTAGTAAATTTTACTAGTTAGTATATGTGAGCTTAAAGTGTGCCAACTACAGTGGCGGATCAAGAAATTTTAAAAAGGTGGGCCCACTGGCTACCTAAGAGGGGGCCTGCTCCCATCATGCTTCAGTGATTCCGTATATAACCAACCAAATGTTTTCCTCAAAAGGGGGGGGGGCAATTTGAATACACCGTGATAAGATCATTCAAAGTTAATTATAAATAAAATATAATTCAGATTTAACTGATAAACACGTGTTACTTATTCTTTAGGTTTCTATGTTGTGTCATGTGTACTATTGTTTGTCTGTTTGTCTTTTTCATTTTTATCCATGGCGTTGTCAGTTCATTTTCGATTCATGAGTTAGACTGTCTCTCTGGTATCTTTCGTCCCTCTTTTATTATTAGTTTCATGAATCTGAAGCGCATTTCTTGTTTTACCTTCTTTATGCACGCTCAAAGGAGAGTATTTGGTAGTCAAGGATGATTAAGATCCGAAACAGTTGAAGCTATATAACAAAAAAGGACCTTGAGTACATCTAAGGTCATTTATGATTGGATTTCCCTTGCTGTTTTCCACCGGAATCAGAATACTGCACTGTGGTGAAAAAAAATGTAGAAAATAACGTGACATTTTACCTCGAACGCCTTTACTTAATTGTTTCTACGTAAATGAGAAGACTATTAAGTATTTAAACTATTGTCAACCATAAAAACCTATTTACTTCCCGTTATATTATATCCTGATTTCACATGTCTCAGTACATGTAAATTCTTTACATTAAAGTATTCGGAAGATTCATTTTAGATGAAATCAAACATTGGTGTGCATTAAACTTATTCCGGGAAACGATGATATGGGTTCTTATGAAAGCTTTGTCACTTCTCCCAAAGTTAAAAATTATTATCTACATAATTATCAGAGGTACCATGCTTATAATTTAAAAAAATGTTTCAAATGCAAAACAAAGTTATGGTATAGAATGATTGCATTTTTAATCTAACGTCGGTCGCCAAACATCAGTATAAAACCTGTTTACATAGTAGCCCTGTAGTATACAACATTTTCTTTTGTTTTTATATGAAAAAATGAACCTGTAAGAAGGGTATTATATATTCAAGGGAAAACATGATGTTGCAATTTATATATTTACAATAAAACCCAATTAAGATATTTAGATTTATATCAATTAAATGTAGTGAAATGAATTTCATTAGAGCGAAACACACACGTTGTATTGAAAACTAAATATTATTCTATTAAGTAAACCACATATACCTCTAACAATTCTACACCAATGTGGTAAAGATAACAAAACCATGAAAATTTACATTAAATATTTTAAACTTTAACGAAGTGGAGATGCTAGGCATTGTCATTTATACCTGTAATGAAATGACTATCTTGTATCATTTTTAAATCAATTTCATTTGAACCGACATGCGATTGCGTATATTAAGCTTAAATTGAATTTATAAATCAATTTAATTTTATATTGCATGCATATATCAGAGATATATACTGTATATTATAAAAAAAAAAGTAAAATCATAAAAATACTGAACTCCGAGGAAACTTCAAAACGCAAAGTCCCTGATCAAAACGTAAAATCAAATGATAAAACACATCAAACAAATGGACAACAACTTTCATATTCCTGACTTGGTACAAGTCATATATATGTCTCTGCATATATCAAGCCTTATTGAAAAGTAAGCAGCACAAATGAAAATAAATTTAGAGTCTTACCACTCTGTGTTTCTCTGCATGTTTTTTAGGCTTCGGTTTATTCTTCATCCAGTAGCTAGTTTCCTTATCTAATATTGTATCCTTTTGGTCACTGTATCCATTGACCATTCCGTTTGAGTTGCAGTCTCCGTACCCAGTCATGACTGTGTCAAAGTTGCACTCCATATCATAACTGTCCCCTCATATAAATACTACTTAAAAGTCAATTCAACCATCCTGCACTATATATAACCGATCTTAAAGTGTACAACACTCATTGGACCGAATACAACATTTTACGTTCGTAGCTGATAACCGATAATTCATAAATATTAAACCTACATAAAATCGTTCAAATACCTGTGATAGAATCTACAGAAAAACAAACCACTTTGAATATTGATTGATCTCATACATGACAGGTATGAATTAAAACGACACGTCAAAATTGTCTTTTAATCCGTCATAAGGTCCAAGAACTTTAATGTATATAAACAGAATACCTATATGTGTATTGAATAAAGGTATTGAAATAATTGCTTTAAAATATGAAAATTAACATTGTTGGTACAAAAGATTATTTTTGGTGTAATATCGTAGTGTAAATGTGTTGAATTATGTTTCTTAAGCCTGTGAAAACAAATTGAATACCAGCCCAAAAACTAAACACTCAAAGGTTAAAAGATCAAAAGTTGATCTTTTATAAAAAGAAGTTTGATGTCATCATATTATAAACAAAATAAATATATAGAGTATATGTTTCAGACTATATAAAAACGATATTCAAAAACGAAAAAGATTTCAACAACTGAAAGGCTGTTCGTAAAAAAGTTAGGGATTTCTCCATTTTTTTTTTTTTTTTATGATTTCTTGTATGTCAAATGACGACAAAAATACCACAAAATACAAATGATAATTAAATGATAAACTTGTCAATGTATTTCTTATACCATATATGGCATAAAATCAAAATACATTAAATACTTTTGCTGAAGTAATAACAATCATGCTCAATTTTCTGGGTATTTGAAAAAGAAGAAAAAAATTCCTCATACGATTGCGATGACTTGGCATATGCCATTGTCTTTGTGTTCGTTTTATCATTTCCATTATCTCTTCTGAATCTATGAAGCCACATTGATCCAATTTTGACAAAAATAATATAAAGGCATCTTTTTATACAACAATATTAAATTCGGCTTTCGTTGAGAAAATAAATGACCACCATAAGTAAATTAGTATTCAGATAGTCAGATTTCAAATTTAAGCACTTAAAAAGCCTATTCCATGTATGGTTTTCAGTCAGTTTACTTTCGGTTCTTTTTGGTTTTATCAGCAACTCACCAAGCGCTTTTAATAGGCTGTGGACTTTGAAAAATGTTCACACATCGGTGTCAATATAATGGAATTGTATCTTTATGAACGCTCAAAGGAGAGTATTTGTTCCCTTTTCACGAATGTGACGTCCCGAATTAGACTTTTTACCTTTTGTTTGTGACATTTTTACCTATTATGTCTCTTTGTTTTGTTCACGCATCATTATCAATAGTATAAAATTTGATGCGACTGTCATACAAGTGAGAGATTTAGCTAACTATAAAACCAGGTTTGATCCACCATTTTCTACATAAGAAAATACCTGTACTAAGTCAGGAACATGACAGTTGTTATCAATTCGTGTGGTATGTTTAAGGTATTTAGTTTGCCATATTATTAAGGACTTTCCATTTTGAATTTTTCTCGGCGTTCGTTTTTTTTGTGATTTTAATTAATTTATGTCCAACCGACATGATAAGTTCCCAATTGATAAATGATGCAGTTAAACAAAATCAAAGATTCTGGACAACGCTCTCAATGAAAGTTAAGCAACGATGCCATTGGTTCATTTCTTTTGTTATATTTGGTTATACAAATGCACGTTATATATATGTTCAGTGACATGAATTCTCGGTGAATCTATAGTACCGGAAAACTGAAATTTAACTAGTTTTTATGCCGATGGTGTCTTTTTCGTAATATATATTTGGCAACAGTAGAACTCATAATAATCTGGACTAGCTGTTTTAGTATTTCTTTGTTTTCATTCCAGGATTCATTATTGCGAACAAGGACATTTCGCCTATTTGTAGCTATCTTAACAAGCCCAGGGATATCGTCTTAGAGTCGCTATTGCATGCGAATAAATAAGGCAAAATATATTATCATATTTTATGAATCTCGAGATAAAATGCATAATTGCAAATAAGATTTATAAAACGACATCGTAACATTAAAAACCAATACTTCGGTTTCCTAGTTCGTCGCATGTTCTTAAATATTTGATGTATCGAGTGGAAGGGAAGCCCACGTGCACACTTTATATATATATAGTCAAAACATGTACTTTTATTTCTATATCAGTGCTGGCAGTCTGCTATGTTGCTTGAAATAATGGTCATTGTTATTTGATGGTGTTGTAATCACGGATACACAGTCTTGAAACTTTTGAAAAAAATTAACAGCTCAATTTTTAACTATAAAAAGAAAAAACGATTACTCCTTGGTTTAGACAAATGAAGGAATTTTCATGAAAGCAAATGATTTGGGGTTCTTAGGCCGTGAAAAATACAATTGCACATTTTCTCAGTGTTCTGATCTCATTCATAACGTAATACCCAACCCGTACAATGCAATACCCTTCCCTTTGTTTATGCAAACCTACTAATTGCACTTAAAATGTCAAAGGGTTAAAACGTACAGTGCCTGATTGCACATAAAGATTAGCCTAATATAACCATTACAAATGTGAACTTTAAACAACAAAATGATAAAGGTGCGTGAATTGCATACCTACACATTAAGTACTTTAAAACTTTGCTCTACTGTAGTACATTTTGTAGCTGTATTTTATATACTATACCAATAAAAATCATCATGAAATAATGTATGTGTAATTTATAAACGTGTCTTTTGATACATTTTGGAGCTTATTGATATTGCGTCCAAAATTTGCACATCTGCGAGGCATCGCGTCATTAAAAAGTGGTATACAATCAGTAAACAGGCAATCTCAGCTAATACAGATTTCTGGATATAAAAGAAAAAAAACTGTTGATTTTTTTAATGAAAGAAAAGTTTGCCTTGCAGATCTAACTAAAAAGTCGTAACAAACGTCATTTTTGCTTTTTTATATCTTTATGTTTTTGTATGTTTTTTAGTAGATTTCTTACATGAAAAGTTGATAAATGTCTAAAACGAATTTTCGGAATTTTAAAACTTGCGAGCGAGTGATTATATATCATTTCCAGTAAAAGGACATACTGATTAACTATATACCAGTATTTTTTTCCATGTGGTTCTTTATGTTCAAATACAAAGTAAACTAATAAAAAAAAACGAACTCCGAGCAAAATTGTAAACGGAATGTCCCTAAGCAAATGGTAAAATAAAAATCTCAAACACATCAAACAAATGGATAACAACTGTCATATTCATGACTTGGTATGTAGGTATTTTCATATGTACGAAATGGTGAATTACACCTAGCTTTATAGCTAGCTAAACCTCAAACTATATTTTTGTGGGCCGTATGATGCTTTACCCTTGTGGCCATGATGTCTAATGTTATAATTCACGATATATTTTAAATTGTTCCCGTGATATCTTCTTTCTTCTATTGGTAATTTCTACTCCATTTTTGCATACTAGTAATTGATAGATTGTGCATATATTACAGTACGGTACACCTGTTATGATAGAATTGTTTGATGACGTTTTCCCCTTTTTAAACAGTTTTTTTACCCATGGTCAGATCTTTAAAACTTTACAGAAAGCTTAGAAACATGAAGAGGTTGTCACAGTGGAGATGATTGTTCATTTATAGATTTTATACGTCCATATATTTTTTTTATTTATTTATATGTATTATACCATTGTTTTGAGTCTTTGGTTAATTTGGAGGTAACTTTTTGTTGTGTGACAATTTTGAAACCGTGATAATGTCATATTACCCATTCGTGTCCTTTAGCATGCAGCGCACTAGTAAATGACGACATACAAAAAAAGTGATTTAAACAGCTGTTTTTTTCATAGTTATATTATATACTGTGCTACTAGGGAAATCGAAATATATTTTAATTGAATTTGAATTAATTCACAATTAGGAGTTTTCAGATTTCAAACGTTCTACAGCGTATATGATTTTTGTCGAGCCTTCGACTTTAGTCGAAAAAGCGAGACTAAGCGATCCTACATTCCGTCGTCGTCGGTGTCGTCGGCGGCGTCCACAAATATTCACTCTGTGGTTAAAGTTTTTGAAATTTTAATAACTTTCTTAAACATGCTTGATTTCTACCAAACTTGGACAAGAAGCTTGTTTATGATCATAAGATAGTATTTTAGTAAATTTTGTAAAAAAATAAATCCATTTTTTCCGTATTTTACTTATAAATGGACTTAGTTTTTTCTGCGGGGAAACATTACATTCACTCTGTGGTTAAAGTTTTTAAAGTTTTAATAACTTTCTTAAACTATCCTTGGTTTGTACCAAACTTGGACAGAATCTTGTTTATGATCATAAGATAGTATCCACAAGTAAATTTTGTAAAAAGATAATTCCATTTTTTTTGTATTTTACTTTTAAATGGACTTAGATTTTCTTCCAGTTAACATTACATACAGTCTGCAGTTAAAGTTTTCAAAACATTTATTAGATTCATTAACTATCCTAAATTTTTACCAAACTTGGACAGAAGCTTCTTACAATCATAAGATAGTATCAAGAGGAATATTTTTATTGATTTTTTTCCTCATTTTTGTTGAGCCTGCGATTTACAGCAAAAGTAGGCGAGACACTGGGTTCCGCGGAACCCTTACAAACTTTTTTTCAATTGATGTTTGCAGTCAAAGGTTTAATTACATGCAGGTTCTTCGATGATTTAGATACAAGTAAAACGACTACACGTGTTTTCAGTATCTATATAGTTTTAAAAGTAGACATTAGTTAACTGTTGCAAAAGCGTTAAGGAATGCGTTTTTATGCTGTGTGTTTGAGTGCTTTCCTATATAAAAGTAGATGTAATATTTTTGCCAACAAGAAGTATCCACCAGAGACCAAATGACATAGTTGTAAAATATTATGGTTCATCGCACGGCCTTCTACAATGAGCAAACCTCATACAGCATAGCAAGCTGTTAAAAGGCTACGACAAAATACATAAAACAATCAAAACGAGAAAACATAAAGCCTGATATATGAACGAAAACTATATACGATATACACCTCTGGTTTGCATAAAGATTTGATAGTGAAAGGGACACAACTCCAAAGTCCTTTAACATATCTAATAGTTGTTCTCTGATATATATTAGTCCAATCAATATACTTGTTATATCAAACAGAAAATAAAGGTTCACTAAAAACAATAACCTTTCATTTTTTTTTAAATTATGCCCGTTTGTGTTTTAAGGGAAAACGGTAGTATTAAATTTTCCCAGCATTAGGTTGGCAAGTGGAGTAAGTCAAATTAGGAGCGCTGTGATTGGATGTAAGGGTACAATATATTTTTTATTTATCTATGAATAACTGCAGTGTGTATATTTACAATATAAATTTTGAAACCTATTGAAATATTTTCTAGAGAATTATTCGAAAAGACTTCCAAAATTTCATAAATTTAGTGCAAAATGAAGGTGGGCATGGATAACATAAACAAGCTCCATTGGAAGTTGGTCATGATACTATTTGGCTTTAATTTTAAAACAGAATAATAAAGTACTAAAACAACATATAACTGTTTTATCCAGGTTTTTATCTTAAAAAGTGGTAAATTTAGAAAATGTTACTATTGTCGCCTATGGCAGAATAAATAGTACCGTTTTCCCTTAAAGAGTATCGACAATTCCTACATTCGAATAAGAAAGATAACAAAACTATTATGTTCTACCATTATACTCTAAACAAAGTTCTGTTTGAGAGAAAAAAGAAATATAGTCGCATTTCAAATACTTTGAATTTGAATAGGTATACATCAAGACTGGTTTATCTTTTTAATCAGCACAACCTGTATCTATACTCGTCAAATGACTAATTAAAACAATCCAATATTTATACAAAAATTACTGCACAAGAAAACTGTATGTAACGGGCATAAACGATACTTCACCAATACTACTGGATTTCATTTATCTAAATATTATGTTTTGTAAGTGGAAACATACATTAAGGGTGGTCTGTTGCAAATTTCTCGAAGATGTTATAATAAATGTTTGTATATGTACAAATGTTTGTAATCATTGGTAAATGTTTAACTACAAACATCGCCGATATAATCATATAATATTTCCACAGATAACGAAATAAAAGGTCCCAGTAGAAAACAAATACGGAACGCATTATTGATGACGCGTGTTTTTGAAATTTGAATCCGCTGTTTCTCCTATGGTTGGCGCTGATGTCAAAATGATTCTGTTCATGAGGAAACAAGCAAAGCCGGAGTTCTGGTGTGGTAATTTGTGCTAATGAAGTATGTAGTTAGTATTGATAACAAAAGACTCTTGATTGATGATCGAATGAAGCGAGGTCGAGTTGTCAAACATGTAATAATATCATGTAGAATTTCTTAAACGCACTATACTTTTGTTCAAAACCGGTTAAACTAATATTCATCTATCATAATTAGCATCTAACCATATGCAATATCTGGTAACGATACAAACATAATTATATATGACATTAGGGATTCAAAACTTACAAAACGAATTTATTCCCAACTTGAACATTTGTGCATCTTTTCGGAGTCCACTGTATATTATAATCTTTTAGTTTTTAATCACCGTTTTTCGTATTTCGTGTGTGAAAAAAGGATGTACGGTTGCCTATAATTGCTTACTTGCACGTTATTTGAACTTTCGTGGATAGTTGTCTCATTGGCAATCATACCACATCCACTTATTTTTATGTAGTTATATGCTAATGAGACGAAAACTATTATATTTTCAATTCAAATATATTCTTCCATGCTTATATAAAAAAACAATCCTTAGTTGTTTTATTTTGGTATACGCAGTTGTTTTGAAATGCACTCATCATCACTGACTGAATAAAGGATAATTTCTTAAAATGTATTCAAGATTTTTTCATAATTAAAAACAAGTTTTCTGTCCAATGGCAAACACAAAAAATGAAGAAAAAAATAGCAGTAAACAAAACACAATATAAAAAACTTAAGACCAAGGATCATGAACACCAAAAATTCCATCTTTGATAGCATGTGCTACTCCATTTTTGCTAGCCAAGGGTTACGATCCGCTCCATTTCTGGAGAGAAGGGAAGCGTACCGTAACCCTTGGCTATCGAAGATGGTGCTCCTCAAGTGTAAGCACACCCGGTGCAACTAGTGTATGGCACACGTCGTGTTGTTCATAACGGTCTTCTTGGATTTTCGAAGGAATTAATTAAACTTTACCGCTTAAAATTCTTGATTTAATTTCTTCTTTCTAATCAGCAACCCTTTCAAAAGGAAAATACACAGAGTATAAAAGCTCATACAATTTACATTGATGTCATATCAAAATAATTCACTGCTACCTAATAATAAGAATTTGGAGAAAACGATGGTGGCAGGTTGAGGCCATCTCGCGTTTTCGCCCTTCATATTCTATTAGGCTAAAATGCAAAAATGCAAAATCGGAAAGAAAAATTATTTCGTGTTTCTTGCGTGTTCGTTTCGTAATTTCAAAGCGACCTGCAGGGGTGGCGGCGAAAACGTTAGTATTTTATTTAATATGTTGACTGATTGATTGTATTCCAAGATTGCCGACCATTAATGGGAGGATTTGATGCCGGGTTGCATAATGATTTTTTTTTGGGGGGGGGGGGGGGGGAATGCGTAAGTGAACACGAATATTGGATACTATCAAATTAAACATTAAATTAAATCTTCAAATACAAAACTATCATCTCAACCGTTTTACTAGTGAATGAAAACGCCAGTAAAAATCATTACATCATGACTGCGCGTGCACAACAATTTCATACCAACAATCGTTGAATTTATGTTCTGTAAAAAAAATGGCGCTATCCAATCAAAATGATATTAGACTACTAGTATGCCATACTTTATATTTCGTTCACTTGTTAATTTAATTATCTTAATGTATTTGATTATAAATTCTCGTTGGTCTGTTATCCATTTTTCAATTTTAAAAGGACGAAGGTTACAATTTTCTCGCGACTCGTATTAATTATTGCATTATCATTGAAAATCTTGCACTTTTTTACCATAAAGTTTGGCGACAGAGAGTAAGATTCAAAGTGTGTGATCTAAAACCATGTAAAAGAAAACTTGTGTGAAATTAAGGCTAATACTTATATCCTCGTTTCATGGTGTAAAAAAATCATAATTATTTCTGAAAGTATATTTTCCTATGCTGATTAACCATGAAAATCTTATATGAAGATACATTTTAATACTGTTAGTATTACAAGTGAACCTTTACTAACGTAGGAAAAAGAATTTTGTTTATTTAACGTTATTTATACAAACATGTAAGAGGTTTTAGTTAGTATTCCTTACGTCTGTAAAGTCATTCAAGTTTTTCTTTCTCTACATTCAGCTATTAGATGTAATGAGGCGAGAAATTTGACGGAGACAAAAATGTTTTAGCGTGTAATTAAATAAAGACATGTGGCTTAATATATCGCTTGCTTCCAATCAGTTATATCTATGAATATGCAACAGATCTTTTTTCCAAATTAAAAAAATAAAAACAGAATGGCATTGCAATTTTTCGACTATTTTTTCAACTCGCAGCGAAAATTGAAACCAGTTGAAATTTAAATATTCAGTGAATTATAAAATACATTTTTTCGAGTTAGGCATGAGAGATGGACATATACTCTAACACTTCCTGTTTGTGTTTGTGGTGTTGTTTATTTGTATCGATCTGATAAGTTAACTCCTTTTCAACTGATTTTGATAGTTAGCACTACTATGTTCGGGGAGTGTTGATCGCTCAAACATATTGATTTCTTAACTCCGCAAAACACTTTATGTGCCTGTCCCAAGTCAGGAGACTGTAGTTCCGTGGTTGCCGTTCGTTCATGTCTGTCGTATTTGTTTATCAAGGTAAACTGTTTTGTATATGAGATGTGCAGTTATATTTCTCAATTGAATTGTTTCATATGACGGTAGAAGATTTTAAAGACTTTGACTGGCTATTCAGCCCTTGCACGGTCGGTATATTGTTTCATATGTTTCACGTCAGGTCCTTTTATAGCTGACTTTACGGTATAGGTTTTTCAACACGTCCTGTTTGTGTTTGTGGTGTTGTTGAAGGCCTGATGGTTGCTCATAATTACTTACATCAGCATCTGATATTTGGTGGATAGTTGTTTTATGGGCAATCATACCACATATCCTTATTTTTATATTATTTATATATCTAAGAATATATTTTCATATTGATCTATATGTTGGGGTTTTCTCCTTTGAAGTTGTCGTACAAGACATTTTTAGTAAACTTACTTTTTGAATCAAAGGACACTCTGAACTTGATTTTGTTTTCAAAAGTATTTTACTGTTTATTTTTTTACTAGTAATATTTGGTGTTCTGCACTATGAGTTCCAAATCATGTAAGTGAGCAGTGTCCAAAATGCTCATGGAATGTTTTTTTTTTTTTAATTAATCTAGAACTAGCAACGGTTTTATTAGATTGTAGAAATCAAAAGTTAGGTACAGTATTAACTGGTGAACTTTTGTAAGTACTCGAACATATGAATTCCATCTATTTGAAAATAATTAATGTACGGGCTTAATTCAACTTGGAATTTAATGCTTGGGATTAAGAATAAATCCAATGCCTCATACTGTTATGTTTTATTTACATCACTGCGATTGAAAGCACACCAAAAACTTTGGCAAATAAACTAGAACATATTATCCATTATGTGTTTCGTATAGAATTTCGTTATTTTGACTTTTGAAAGAAAACACACGCGAATGTTATAACAACAAACGCGTGAGCTATTCCTCTACAGCGCGGTTATGTTTCCTTTGTAATATTCACTTCGGGATTACGAAAGTTTGTCTTCCGGTGTTAACACTTTGCCTATGTAATCCTGAAAATGTAGCATTAATCCATTTATACGTAAGACGCTGTCTGTTTTAAGGAAAAGAAAATATGCAAAACTATTTTACTGTAACTAGATGACAACTTGTGAGAAATCGCGTAATATTATCCACGATACTTGGGATTTTTTGTAGCGGAAGTAGGATTCAAAATCCGTTCATTTCTGTAGAAGTATTTATAAGCCATATGTTATGTTGTTAACTAGCTGGTAAAACACATGTTCATAAAAAGTATGTATCCTTGTAAATAGGAATAATTAACCAAAAAATATCCAAGTTAAATGTTTCAAATTGTTACCTGTCATGGAGAAGACTGAAATGTTGGCAAAATGAAAAGATTGATTAATTGTATAGAGGTTGATTAACGTTGAGCAGCATATATTTCATGCATAGTTAGCACGAATACTAGAACACTGTATAAAACTTGTCGAGCAACAGGTATAGGACGTATAGGTGATAGAACAATTTCTATTACCCGGGTGAAAGAGTTATCCAGGATTGGGTCTTTAGGTGTCATACCACCATTTAAAAGTCCTTATCTGTTCAACCAAATTTTGCAATTTTCACAGCGTTCTAAATATTTTACTTTAAGTTTAACTTCATAGAAACCAGGTGTATCCTGAATGGTACATGTATCAGCTTTCTACATGCCAATTTTCAACAGATGTTTAAAATCATATAAAAAGGAAAAGGTCTTCCGAATAGAGGTACCACTAAAAATAACCCCTGGTTTTCTGGAAATCTTAAATTAGTATACTATGGAGTGCATTAATTCTCAATTTTAAATGCAAACTCATAAACAAGTATATTTTAGCTCAAAATGGTCTTAATATATTTCTCTATCATTAAAAGTGTCATGGCTGCCAATTTGTTGGTTATTTTAGGTAAACAATGACATCAAATGCACTATTTTTTGTCCGAATAGGCCTACTTTCACATACGTGATGTTTAACTCTCTACATTTCATGGTATATAATTGTTTGTGGACCGTCTTTTTAACCTTTTTGTATTGTCATTCCTTCTTTGGAATTTTTGGATTGTCACTTATTATCATATACGATTAAATAATATATTATTAATAATTTTAACTTGTTGGGTATTTTAATTTAACAGCAAATCAACGGCTTAAGTGGTGCTTAATGCGAATTAAAGACTTTAGACCTGGGAGAGGGAAGCACATATAGAATGTGGTGGGGCTCATTTAACTTAAAATATAGATGTCCGATTTTGTTCTCCTCACATGAACACGCGAGTTGTAATCAACGTTGTGGCAGGGTTAAACATGTGTGCGAGTTTTTCGACACTCTAACTTACTTGAAACAAGTTGGTATACAGGCCGGTGTTACAGCTTTCAAGGATTTGGATTTTGTAATTTATATAGATTTATTTGCGTTGTCAAATCATCAGGCATGCCAAAAATAATCCATCTGCTTTGCATGGTATAAATGATATTTTGCGGTTAACATGTTGTAATGTACTATTACATTATTTTTATATAATTTAATTTTGGATGTAACGCGTCTGACTGACGTTATTTTGTTATCAGCCCATAGACATAATTTAGTCATGAGACCGTGACGTCATCAACGTTTTTTCATGGTTTTCTACGGTTTAAATGGAATTTAGAATTAAATTATAAGAAATGACTGTAACACTTTTTCTGTCTATTCGAAATACAAAAAAATGTGATGCACACTGTTAAATAACCCGCTACGCGCGTTATTTAGTGTGCACCAAATTTTTTATGTTATTTCGAATAGACAGAAAACATATTACAGTCATTCCTTTAATATATGTAATTATCTGTCCTGAGTGTTCTTGTGGTCATTTGTACTGGATTTCCGTCACGTAGTTTTGTCATTTTAGCGGTATTTTTAACATTGTCATATAAGCGGGTGGTTTGGTTAGCCATGCAACCAGGTTCAATCCAATATTTTTTTTTATTAAGATATCCTTTAACAAGTCAGGAATATAGAAGTTGTTATCAAATAATCCTGGTACCTTGATAACTTTTTATGTATCTTGGCGTGTGTTTTCGTTTCAGTTTAGTGTTTCTTATGCTCTGTTGTTTCATTAATGTCTATGGGCGCATAGATGGTCTTTTGCATAGAAAGGCTATTTTGGAAGTATAGATATAGTCACGTCCGATCAGAATGAGGACGTTAGATTCGATACCCTATTAATGGCGAGTTAATGACGAATACCACACAATCGGCACGTATAATAACACTTGCAAAAGCTCTCCGAAGGGTCCTTAAGTGATCTGTTGCAAGCCAAAAAATCTGCGTAATCCAACATACCATTATTTTCCTGATGCATTCAAAATTTCTGTCCTTCATTGAGGTCGACCTTATTAGGGAAAACGGTAGTATTACATTTTCCTAGCATTAGGTTGGCCTTTTGTACCCAAGACAGGTGAAGGAAGTCAACTTAGGAGCGCCGTGATTGGATGTAAGGGTACAATATATTTTTTTATCTATCTATGAATAACTGCAGTGTTTATATTTACAATATAAATTTGAAAACCTATTGAAATATTTTCTAGAGAATTATTCGAAAAGGATTTCAAAATTTTATAAATTTGCTGCAAAATGACGGTGGGCATGGATAACATAAACAAGCTCCGTTGGAAATTGGTCATGATACAATTTGGCTTCAATTTTTAAAAAAGAGTAATAAAGTACTAACACCACACATAACTGTTTTATCCAGGTTTTTATTATAAAAAGTGGTAAAATTAGAAAATGTTAGTATTGTCGCCTATGGCAGAATAAATAGTACCGTTTTCCCTATTATTGTTAAGATGGTAAATTGGTCTCCTGAATATGCATGACACTATGCCACTGGGCGTTATGCATCATTTAAACATCTGAATAATCAAACTACATGCAATGTATCTAACCCACCATACAGAGTGCCATCAGGAGCCCTCGAACCAACCATAAAAACGCACGTGAAATCAGGTACTACGGAAGATACTAGTTATTGCACTTTTAAGGAAGTTAAAAAAATAATAAATTGAAAAAAAAAATATTATAGCGGACTTGACTATTACTTAAGTACTTTTTGGTCATATTGTCCTTCAACTGTTTGGGTTCCTATACATCATCGGCCTAGACCGTTCCTGATTATGGGGAATCCAGAAAAGCGTTTGAAACACATAACATAAAAGTGTTCTTTTCATTTTTAAAATTTTTTTTTGGCTAAATGTATAAAAATATATTCCTTAATTTGCAAAAAAAAACTAATTTCTTAAGGAGTATGTTAAAAATCAAATACTAGTACATGTATACTTATATATTGATAATTGTTGAATATATGTTAGGGTGTCTCTATATTTATAGAAGCAGTAGTAATACTAGAATTCCTAATTTGTACTTTTAATATTATGTAATAGTTGCACGAAATCTGACACTGCAGTTTATGTTATACAATGGTATTTTAGAATGATAACATAAAAAATAACTATAGATAGGTTTGTCATAACAAATGATGTAGCCAGATGTACCAGTTCTACATAATGTCCATCACGAATCTGGTAAAAGTGCAAGTTGACATGACATATAGATTTACATTAAGTATTTAAGATTCAGGGGAGGAGAATAATTGCTTTCATTTTTCCCCAACCTATATAATAACAAAGCAACTATAACCTTATTGCGTTTTATCATTGTTTACAAAGAATCAATCTGATCAAAATATAGATCTCCGATTACGTTATAGGCCTATATACTACAGAATGAGATATGCAACTGTATTGTGTTAAATAACCGCACTTGGTGTTGTTATGGTTGTTGCCTCATTTTTATGGTATGTACGTTAAAATGTCCCGGCAAAAGCCCAGAAATACAATCGCCAAAAGTTCCTAATAGAATTAGAAAACGAATGTCGAATCTGCTCAATGAGAAAGTATATATGAAAATAAGAATATGTGGCATGATTGCCACTGAGACAAATCTCCACCGAGACCAAATGACATAGAAGTTTGCAACTATAAGTCACTGTACGGCCTTCAACAATAAGCAAAACATATACTGCATATATAGAGCTATAGAAGGCCCCGAAATGACAAATGGAAAACAATTCAAACGAAAAAACAAGCGGCCTGATTTATGTACAAAACAAGGAACGAAAAACATATATGATATAAAGCAACAAAAACAACCACTTAAATCCAAGCTCTTGTCTTGGACAGGCACATACAAAATGTGGTGGGGTTAAGCTAGTTTGTAGGCGCCAAACACTCCCCTAATCTGCGACAGTGGTGTTACATATGAAAAAAACTATAAAAATCAATTGAAAAAGGCTTAACTCATCTGGTCGATTCAAAGCAAAAAATAACAAAAGTCTATCAATGCAGATTATAGCAGAGCATGTCAGATAGTTTGCTCTGCTTGTACTGTCTAAACATTTTGAGAAATATTGTATTACACCTTTCTATTTACTTTTGGTTGAAGTTAAAATGTGATGACTGAAAGCCTCTGTAGAAATTAACAGGCAGATGCAATTGACCGTATAAATGTCCATTTCAAGCAGTGTTAAAGTTTTGATGATAAATGATAGATCTTTATGATAAATGAAATTACAAATATTATCAGCAAAAAATAGTATAGAAGTCTATTTTTATATGTCATGCTAATGATTGGATAAATTTATTTTAATATGCATATTGTATGTTATATATTGTAAACTATATATTAAATTATTTAAATTTTAAGCTAAAAAAATTCAGATAGACTGTAATATTCTAGAATTAAATTATAAACAAATATATAATATATTATTATTAATAACTAATGAATAAAAAAACGTATCTGGCTTTTTGGTGGATGGTACCCATCGGGGGAGTGCTAGTCTGGCAGCAGCTTTTATATGTATTATATACCCAGCGATAAATCAGAAAGTTGAAAATAAAAATATTTTACTCTTATATATATGTAGTATAATAAAAACCCTATTTAAAGATATTCGTAATTAATAAACAAGATTGTATGCATTATTTATCAAGTTTATTTTTAACTTGCTTGATATTTTTCCTTAAAAAAAGCGTTCTGTATTTGAGATCGATGTTTTTCTTGGATCTAAAAACTATCATAACCATTAAAATTTTAAAGCTATTTTCAAATTACTTGTTATTCTATTTTTCATATATAATAGTGCATAAAGAATACCAATATTTACATAACAAAAAACATGTAGTTTTATGTATCTCATTCAGTTTAATTTATGTTGTTTATTTCTAACCAGAAAAGTACTTGACCTTTATGAAACACATGCAGATATTTGTGTCTACATGTATATATGCGTTTTCTATTTATCTATTCATAAAAGTATTGGCGCAAAACTGTTCACAATAGACAAACACCATAGCACAGCTTAGCTTACTAACCTCGCCAATGGCCATGACTACGGTACGGTACTAGAATAGAACAAGGATTAATCGAATTTGAAAAAAACGAATATATGATATTAAACAATAGTAAGGCATTATCGAATGTTTCACCCATACACAGTATAAAAAGCAAGAAAGGAGAAAGATACCAAAAGGGACCTTCAAAATCGTAAATAAAAAAAACTGACAACGCAATGGCTAAAAAAATAATCAACTGTTCACAAATTCAATATAGAAAACTAAAGGCTGAGCAACACGAACCCTATAACAAAAAACTTAGGTGTTCTCAGGTTACTCCACACAGATATTCCCCCAAACAATCGATATGGCGTCCATGACACATTTAAAGAGATGACTTTACCCTTACTCCCTCGGTTCAACACATATTTCTTGTTGCTGGTCGGAAGTCTAGCTGACCTATCCCGAGTTTATCTAATGTTTCGCATCTCTTTTTAATAATTCATCATATGAAATATGCAAGCTTCCATTTATATAATACCTAAGCTAATACAGTTTGGTTCATTAATCTGTGCTATTCAAATATCAGGGCAAATTTGTAATAATCATTTACAACTACAGTGTGGTAAACTGTTTATAATTATGTAAATTATAAATATTATTTCCGCAATATATAATATTTTTGTTCGGAAGTCAACATTTACGTTACAATCGGACTAATGCAATTTATATGATCGACAGATACAAATAAATAAAGATATGTCAGATTTGTTTGCTTACTGTTTTCAGCATAAAATTCAAACTAATTTTCTGCCAAAATACAAAAACTCGACATTAAAAAGAAAAACACATTTTCAAAAATCCATTTCCTTTCAATAGGTGACTATATCTTGGAACACCGCGGTTCGTTGTTATTATATTTCTGCAAATTATATACAAATATACAACCAAAGAAAACACAAAAGTGATGAGGATGATGTGTTTTGCTGTTCGTGCCCCCTCAGTAGTAATTTTGACACGCGGTGTGCAAATTGAATCAAGTCAAGTTTACTTTTCTGGCGAACGTGTCGGCAGGCAATAACCATGAAATTGAAAACAAACTCCACTCAAATAGCACACAATTTTGGCATAAATGATCGTAAGTGATGATTTGACGGGAAATATTAGAATGATTTCATTTACATATTCTGTGTTGCCAATGTGTGTTAACGTTATCGTATAATTAGGTATCAAATCACAACAAACTCTAGAGTCGAAATGTGACAACTTTTCCAGAAACTGTCAGTTGTGCCCGGTTTGTGAGAACTAATTTTAAAATCATATAGACCGCAACGTACTTTTTGTAAATACTGCGATTATATATTTTTTTAGAGTTCCCAGGAGTAGGAACATTGAAAATATTGATTTTTTTGTTTTTTGTGTACTATTGTTTGTCTAGATCTGTTGTTGTTTTTTTTTCTTTTTCAGCCATGGCGTTGTCACGGCATTTTATTTTCGACTTATGAGTTGAATGTTCCTTTAGTATCTGTCTCCTCTCTTTTAGATAATCTGTAATAAGAAAATATTGAACGGCGTAAATACTCTGTCGTATTGTAGACATAAATTACAACTTCAAAAAGAGCACGTCTTGGGTGCAACCAACGCATTTATACTTAATACTTACTTACAAGATACAATTAAAATAAAAAGTATGCGACTTAGATCCTATATATGATAACACATGCGTTTACCTCGTACTGTGTTACTATCCACACTTTTTTGTCATTTCTCATTTTTCCAAAAAATAAAATTCTTTTTTTGGGGGGAGATATTGAAATTTCTCATATACTAGTATTGTCACATGCAAATGATGTAAGCAGGTCAACATCAGAGAAACATAAATACGGTGTCGATTTGCCGAAAATATATGCCGCTTCCATGCAATTCACAATTTTCTGGCATATGACAGCATCATAGAAATGTTTGGGTAACACTTTTATATATATATATATATATATATATATATATATATATATATATATATATATATATATATATATATATATCATACAGATGTTATTTTTTTAAGCAAGGACGACCCTTGGAACAACGTTTTCATTAAAAAGAGACCCAACAACTGATCCCAAAACATTCACACAGAAGACTGAATATCGTGCTATACGAGACCCAACATATTATAGGTACTTTGGAAACCGAAGTGCGGAATAGACGAATTGATACAAAGAAAAGTCTTTACAGCAAAGTGTATTTTACAAATAAGATATAACATACTGTAGACTGGATGTGCCGGGAATTTTATTTCTTATAACAAAGGCGTAAAAGAAAAGAAGTAAACTTAAAATCTTTAACCAATTAATCATCTTTTTGTTGCAAATTATCTGTTAAATTTGGTTGATAATTTGTTTGTCATTAAAGTTATTTCAATAGGGAAATTATGAATATAGATATATTATCTATTCATAACAAACTACATTTGTAATCATGAGACACGACTCATTTCTACAAACTGCCATTCTTCACAACTTACTGACAGTATTCTCTTTTGAAGAATAATTGTTATATAATATGCAATTTATTACATACATTTTTTGACAATATTTATATGAAATATGACTCTTATTATTGCAACTTTCAAATGATGTGAAAATGAATAAAATGCATATACGTGAAATGTTATTTCATTTTTTTCACATTTGATGTTGCTAACTAGATTTTTTTTCTCTTTGACTCTTGTTTTATTGTTAATAAAATAACGTGTAGATGCTATTAATTATTTTTTTCGTCGGTTAAAAGTTAAAAGGTTCCATGAAGTAGTGTGGAAGATTGAAAGTCCAGAAAACGATGTAACTAGAAGTAATTTTCTCGTTATAAAGTGCAACATTACACATTTCATTTGTTAACTAGCCTTATATATAAAGATACAACTGCATTTAGTTTAGTCAGTGTGCTTAAGCCTCATTGATTAAAAGAAAGTGAAGGAATATGAATATGAATGTGAATCCATTCATGACACAAAATCAGTACATGCACAGCATCATAAAAAAAACCCACACACACTGAAAAGCAAAAGATCAGCGCTTTTGTTGCTATTCTTCATCTCAAAGTCATAATGAGGCCTTCAACACAGAGCAAACAAAAAAAAAACTAAAACCAAAACTATCACCTTACTACAAGTTTAAGACCCACTTGTGCTTGAAAAGTTTTTGTAAGAATTAAATATTATTTTATAAAACTGTCATCTAGATTTTCTACCACCTTTTCTGATGCCTACATGTAAAAGAGAATCTTGTTAGCGTAACTTATCACCAAAATCTGACATTGTACTTTTTATGAATGAACGAATGAATAATGAATGAGAAGGGAAAGGAGAGTTGATTTAGCAGCTTTCTTGGCATTACATATCGCGATAGAATAATCTTATCTGTTAAGATGATTTGTAAACTTATCAAGTCGTTGATGGAGAGGGATCTTCAACAACTGATTTAACATTTGTTATCTAGGAGGAGAATTTAAAGTGGTTTAAAGACTATGAAGTTATCTTAGACGGCACTTTGGAGTGTTATCTTTACAGAAACAACTTGTATATTTAATGATATATACAATCTGCATTACTGATTGGCTAGAAGGAAATGTCGTTAGACATATTTTCATTGAAGATGTCTGAAATTTGAGTTTAACAAAAATTGTGGTCCTTCTTGCCAGGCTAAACTTAATTTCACTTTTTGAGTTAAAACATTCCCATGTCGTTTGAAATGTTATTTCCCTTTTTGTGTAAAATCTGTCCTATGTTGTGTGAAGTGTTTTTCCCCTCTTTCAGTTATATCTGTCCCATGTCGTGTGAAGTATTATTTCTCATTTCACTAATATCTGTCCCATGTCGTGTGAACTGTTATTTTCCTTTTTGAGTAATACCATTATCATGTCGTGTGAAGTGTTATTTTTCTTTTCAGTAATATCTGTCCCATGTCGTGTGAAGTATTATTTCTCTTTTCAGTAATATCTGTCCCATGTCGTGTGAAGTATTATTTTTCTTTTCAGTAATATCTGTCCCATGTCGTGTGAAGTGTTATTTCATTTTTCAGTAATATCTGTCCCATGTCGTGTGAATTATTATTTCTCTTTTCAGTAATATCTGTCCCATGTCGTGTGAAGTGTTATTTCCCTTTTAAAGTAATCATTTCCATATCGTGTGAAGTATTATTTCTCTTTTGAGTAATATCATTCCCATGTCGTGTGAGGTGTTATTTTACTTTTTGAGTAATATCCTTCCCATGTCCTGTGAAGTGTTATTTCTCTTTTTGAGTAATACCATTCTCATGTCGTGTGAAGTGTTATTTTCCTTTTTGAGTAATACCATTCTCATGTCGTGTGAAGTGTTATTTTCCTTTTTGAGTAATACCATTCTCATGTCGTGTGAAGTGTTATTTTCCTTTTTGAGTAATACCATTCTCATGTCATGTGAAGTGTTATTTTCCTTTTTGAGTAATACCATTATCATGTCGTGTAAAGTGTTATTTTCCTTTTTGAGTAATACCATGCCATGTGTAATATCTGTTATATGCCATGTGAAGTGTTTTTTCCCTTTTTGTGTAATATCATTCCCATGTCGTGTGAAGTGTTATTTCCCTTTTTGTGCAATATCTGTCCTATTTTGTGTGAAGTGTTCCCCCCTTTTCTGTGTAATATGATTTTTAAGTCGTGTGAAGTATTATTTCCCTTTTTGTGTAATATCTGTCCTATTTTGTGTGAAGTGTTCCCCCCTTTTCTGTGTAATATGATTTTTAAGTCGTGTGAAGTATTATTTCTCTTTTTAAGTAATACCATTCTCATGTCGTGTGAAGTTTTATTTTCCTTTTTGAGTAATACCATTTTCATGTCGTGTGAAGTGTTATTTTCCTTTTTGAGTAATACCATTCCCATGTGTAATATCTGTTCTATGTCGTGTCAAGTGTTTTTTTCCTTTTTTGTGTAATATCATTCCCATGTCGTGTGAAGTGTAATTTTCCTTTTTGAGTAATACCATTCTCATGTCGTGTGAAGTTTTATTTTCCTTTTTGAGTAATACCATTCTCATGTCGTGTGAAGTGTTATTTTCTTTTTTGAGTAATACCATTCCCATGTGTAATATCTGTTCTATGTCGTGTCAAGTGTTTTTTTCCCCTTTTTTGTGTAATATTATTCCCATGTCGTGTGAAGTGTTATTTCCCTTTTTGTGCAATATCATTCCCATGTCATGTGAAGTGTTATTAACCTTTTTTGTGTAATATCTGTCCTATGTCGTTTGAAGTGTTTTTCCCTCTTTCAGTAATATCATTCCCATCTCGTGTGAAGTGTTATTTTTCCTTTTTGAGTAATATCTTTCCAATGTCGTGTGAAGTGTCATTTCCCTTTTTGAGTTATATCATTCCCACGTCGTGTGAAGTGTTATTTCTATTTTTGAGTAATATCATTCCAATGTCGTGTGAAATGTTATTCTCCTTTTTAAGTAATATCTTTACCATCTCGTGTGAAGTGTTATTTCCCCTTTTTGAGTAATATCTTTCCAATGTCGTGTGAAGTGTCATTTCCCTTTTTGAGTAATATCTTTCCCGTGTCGTTCGAAGTGTTACTCTCACTTTTTGAAATATCATTCCAATGTCGTGTGAAGTAGTTTTTCCTCTTGAGTAATCATTCCCATGTCGTGCGAAGTGTTATTTCCTCTTTTGAGTAATATCGTTCCAATGTCGTGTGAAATGTTATTTCCCTTTTGTTGTAATTTACTACGTACCTTACTGATCCACTGTTTTAAATGAAAGTATGGGCTTTGTTACTTTGGTTTGTGTAAAATAATTACTTATATCAAGTAGATATAAGTAATTGATATCTTTGTTCACACATGTTGTCACTATAATGGAAATTTGTATGCGACTATCATACAGGTGAGAGGTTCAGCTAGCTATAAAACCAGGTTTAGTACACCATTTTATACATAAGGAGGTGCCGGGCGCATTGCATTTGCGCCACAAAAATATAAATTTATTTGCGCCAAAACATATCACTTCATTTGCGCTATTTTACAGGTAATACAGGTAATATATAACGGAAAGGTTAAATAATCATTGCTCTATTGAGAATAAGATTTGTTTCTACAGTATTTTGCCTGGATATGAAGTGACTTCATACTGATTTCTAATACATATTACAAATTCAGAATTATAAAGTGCTCGCATGTTTGAGGTGTTACGAAGCCATATGGACATTGTCAATTCAGAGACAAACAGAAGAAATACGTCTGTATATTTTTATGATCACTCGTATAGTATATCATATGTTCTGAAAATGGAAACAAGTTGTTTAGCCGTACCAGAATAACAACTGATATGGACAGACTTAAAAACTATGCTATAGAGTAAAATGCTGAGAACTGTTTGGAAATTTTACTGCAGTGTATAGTGCTTTCTTTTGTGTTTGATTTTTTTTTTTTTTATGTTTTATCAAGGTTTTAACATTACTTGCATGGTTTTATGATGACTAGTTTCTGAGATAAACGTGTTATAATGCAAACAAAAAATGTCTTTATTATTAAAAGTCTTTTATGAAAAAATCTATTTTTACATTATTTATCTGTATGAACCTGTATTTACCTGTAATATTGGCGCAAATGAAAGATTTTTTTGGCGCAAATGAAATGCCAATTGGCACAAAAGCAAAGCACCAGAGGTGCCTGTACCAAATCAGGAAGAATACGACAAGTGTTTAAGTAAAGATTCAACGACTTCTGTAGAAAATTACCATGTTGTGATAAATAATGGGGAAATTGTTCCAGACTTCGTGAAATTTTTGCCATTTGTTCTTTACCCATATTGCTTCTACTAGCTCAACTATCGTATTTTCTACAACTTTTTCCGCATTTATCTATTTGTTTCACTATATTCTTTGTGAAATTATGACGGTCCTTGTTAATTTCAACTTCAATTCAAGATACCATGATATAATTTTGAATATGAAAAAAATGTTTATGATGTATAAATCATTTTTAAATGGTGCAAAAAAGTAAATGAAGCAGGATTGTGTTATGAGCCGATTAAATGCTTCAAGCTTGCTTTCAGTAACTTTGAACATTCATTAGTAAGAATTAGTTTGTTGTTTATTACTTATATACAATATACCGCTATTTAGAGTTAAATGTTTTCCTGTATTGGTTTGTATCATATGTGCTTTTATATTTATCCACTGATCGAGATTAAAAAGGGAGGAGTTAACCAAATTAAATATTTGTCCCAAGTCGGGAACCTCGGTTGCAATAGTCGTATGAAATAGATAAGAAGGATTTTTTTTCAAATTTAATTCAGATGGTTAGTTTGTAATAGCAGATGTTATTGTTTCTGTTATAATTCACTACTTTTACAGACTCGGGACTATTAAAAGATTGGCCTATTGCAGACAATGTCTATTTTGTAAGACACCATATTGCTTTCTTGAAGTCCTTTGGTCATTTTGCCATTTGGTTGCTTTCTCATTGGCATTCATACCCTACATCTCCTTTAATCAATAAATAAAGTAATGACAAACGAGAATAGATATATTGCATGGTAAGAAATTGCCTTTAATCAGAAAAAATAACAATAAATATAATATATTAAAATATGAATAAAATTCTCGATTGTAATTTTCTCTTGTAGCAGGCTCCATAATTTTTAAACGAGTCGTACATCAGTGTTCAGTTTCCGTGTTGGACAATACTTTTTTTCTGGCACAGAATCGTGACACAACATTCAGGTATGATACTATAGCTCAACCACTGTATGGCAATTATTTACCTATTAATAGAGAAATAAATATATAATTAATAACTCATGATATACAGATTATTGTAAATGCATTTGTATAATTTTGTTGTAATAGCAATTTCAAGTTCATATCTAAATCAATGTACAGGCATAGAATTTTCCTGTATTTTTCCTTTTCAGACAAAGAAAGATCCTTTTAAATGTTATATCCGTATTGATTTCTGTACCTTTAAAGATGAAAATATGATTGAAATCTGAATATCTTATTTTCTTTATATGCAACTTTATTCCTCTATTAGAGAATCTTGTACGCGACTGAAGAAGAAGAAATCCTGTCAGAAAGTACAAAATTTCTTCCCAAGACGATATTGATAGCGTTATTACCCAAGCTCACGTCGCGCGGTTTATTTTTCTTCTATCTGCAAAATACTTTTGGTTTGTGTTTTTAAGTAGCGAAAAACAAAGAATTACATAAAATATTTACGAAATTGGGTAAACTATTGATATATACTTGAATGCGTGTCTGTAGAATCTTAATGATTGTTTAACATACATGTGCAAAATAAACAATTACCTAACTTAAGTAAATAAAGATCGTGTGTCTACATCACACTGCCCTCCTCTCAAGTTCAAGTTTCGTCCCCAGAGAGAAAATAACATGTTTATATTTCACTAACTAGATAAAATAATTAGATATGATTTACCGACTGTTTATAATTATGATGTTATTACTCGGTTTATGTGTGTTATTGTAGAAATAATTAGCCCCTTGAAGAAGGTTATGTAACCTTCTTGTGAAATATTATTTATTTTTATCAAGATGTTTTAGATTTTACAAAGCACTTTAAATTATAAAGCTACTGAAATGCTTGATTTTCAAAGTCGCGCGAATATTTTTTTATTACAACTTCAGGGTTATCGATATATTCTGTTTCATTTTATCATATGTTTCATTTTATTTATCTAAGGTTTTATTTGTATATAAATCATTTACTAATTTAATAATAATAACTATTCTTTATAAATTGATTCATTGCTTAACTTTGCAGACGTTTCATTTGTTATTTAGAAACGTATAATAAATTAAGTAGATACCCTTCTAGGAAAATCAACGGTTAAAACATAAAACCTAGTTTTATAGCCTTATTTGAAAGTGAAAAACAAAAGGTTTGGACCTTATAAATGATAAAAGAAACACTTTATTAATATATCTAAAATTTTGAAACAGCTGTATCTATATAAAAATATTATCAAAATTACTTTACACAAAATAGAGTAAATTAATATGCATTACTTTGTACAATAATGCATACATTCGTCAACATGTATATTGGTAGCTGTATTTTACAAATATAATCGTTTTCCAAACCTATTTTTACAATAATATAATATAATAATAGAACTTGAAATCGGATTCTATCTTCTGGGGCCTGGTTTTCGAAAGTATCTTATGACTAAGACATGTCTTATGATGGTCTTATGACATGTCATAGTCGTAAGATATGTTTTCGAAAGTGTCCCAAGTTACGATTTGTCATAACTTTTGTCGAAAAATTAAGACCCCTCGCGACACATGACTTATGATGGTCTTATGATTGTCAACTAAAATCTTAATCACTTTTCGTGTATAATTTCATGTTAATTGCAATACAAATATTTGTCGTGTTTCTCAGTATGCTAAATAGTAAAGATTTTATTTTCTCAACTACTTGAATTAAAATTTGAATCTCCTGCGACATAAAATTTCGAATTCTTTTTTAACTCCTGGTTTTGTATAATGAATATACAATATATTTCGTTCATAGTATATTTGACAGTTAATGTACTTTATTAACGGTGCACGGCATTTCGTTAAGCGGGTACTCGATGTACCGAATCTAAAAAGTATTCACAGTTAAATACATTGTAACAATACATGTATAATAATACACGAAAGCGAAGTTCAAGATTTATTATATATTACAAACTAAATTTAAACAAATTATCAACTCATATTTCAATTCCTTTTTGCATAAAATTTCATGTTCATTATAATGAAAAAAAAAAAATAATAATTCGTAAATATTTAGAATTGTAATAATTAATATGCTCATACTTTTCATTTTCATTTTTATATTCATCACTTTTTAATCATTATTTAAAATAATAGAAAATAATGTTCCCTTATGACAGTCATAAGAGCATCATAGCTATGACTCTCTTAAGACAGCTTTGATTTACATCCTATGACATATCATATGATAGTCATAAGATCATCATAAAATATGTCCTAAGATATATCTTATGACATTTCTTATGATACTTTCGAAAACCAGGCCCCTGTTTCATAAGTTGGAAAAGAAAAACAAAATTGGAATTTCAAGATAGTAACAACGAATACATATATAAGGTTATTTTTAAACAAATAAATGTCAAATTTCAGATTGGCTTAAAAGAAAACATTCACATAGAACCAAAATGTACATGGTATATCATATAGACTTTGGCAAGCTAGGGGTGTGAATTTCAGTTGCAAATCATAATATAGCTTGCTGGGACTTTGAAGACAAAAAAAAAATCAAAAGAAATGTTAATAATTTATAAACATGAACTTTGTAGCTTGGTCTTGCTTTTGAAGCAATATATATTTTTGCAAATACCATGTGAATAAGACCACAATGGAAACCCATGAAATTATGATTTTTACTTTAAGCAAATTCCGAAAAATTGTACAATTTTATAGATATTTTTATGTTTTTTATCGTTTTTTTAACAGTATTTTGAACCGAGTCACATTTTTGAAAATGATTCGATGCCACTGAAACGTAGAAAATATTTTAAAAACTTTTAAATTACACGAAAAAAAGAGAAAACTTTGTCAATGTATAAACCAGTATTGTTATTTTTATGATGCATGTGTTTAACTTTTTTTCTATTAAAATTTCTAGAATTGCTTTTTATTCAAAATTACAAAATTTCTGCAAAATTTGGAAAGAGGTGGATAAACGTTTAAGCCTGATATCTTTGATAAACTTTTCCCCTTGAATTAATTTAACACCAGTGTCATATTCATACAGTCTACTGATATCTTTAATGCATATTTCTGAACAAGAAACCAAATTGAGATGGCTTAAACTGCAATTTTGGTAGATTTTGGCATTTTTTTTTAATATAATTACTGCAAAAAGTACACACACAATATTGGATTTATAAGAAATCTTAACTAAAAATCAATACTTTTTTTTTTACATGTTTACTCTCTTCAATACAGTTTAAACGCTGAATAAAATTTTGTTTGATGAAACAGGTGTGAAATTATTCTAAAATATTAAACGTATAAAATTTATACTCCTAATGGACGACATCAAAAGATCGATGTAGGATAAAAAACTTAAATCAAATAGTTTGGGGGTGGGGTGGGGTCAACAATGCTGCAAGTTTTGTTCATTTAAAATCGATTTTACATATATCCATATAGGTAAATCAATTTTTCCCAAATTAAGTTAAGAAGGGGTAGGGGGTCAGCGAAAAAACTATATGTGAATTAAGTTTTTTATCCTACATTGAACTTTTGATGTCGTCCCTAAGAAATAAAATTTAAAAATGGATTTGACAGTTTTATTTTAACATTGGTAATGTTGAGAGTGAAAGAAAAACAAAGGAAATTGTTCAAATTTCTTTGAATTAAATAACCATTTATTAATTCAGTATTATCTGCATGTATAATAGAAAAGAAAGAAAATTAAAACAAAAAATTAAATGATGTTGTGTATATATATCAAATTGTTTATGATATTGTTAAATAATTGACAGAAAATATTGAAGAACTATTAATAATTTATATGTGTATTCAACGTTTACTGATCAAAATATATAATATCAAAACCGTCACTTGAATAAGATAGCTACAATATG
Organism: Mytilus galloprovincialis; assembly: GCA_037788925.1. Lineage (NCBI taxonomy): Eukaryota > Metazoa > Mollusca > Bivalvia > Mytilida > Mytilidae > Mytilus > Mytilus galloprovincialis. The sequence goes on along the minus strand of CM075342.1, from coordinate 41,278,697 downwards.
ATTGACTTTTGATTCTCATGTGATGTTTTTTTTTAAACTAAAAGTCTATATTTCCTATTTGCATTTACTTGTATTATGCATAAAGACAAAAGTATTTTCAGCATACACAATACACCGAAACCACATTTGAAAAATTCTCTTGTTTACATATATTAGTTTATTGGTTTTCTAAAAAGGCCTGATATGGTTTGGGTTAGTCTTAAATTTTGCAAATCTATTTTTTTTTTCATTTTTAAGATCTCTCGGAGTTTACATGATTTGTCTAAACTTTACAATTGCTACTCCTGTCCCGAAAACCTCTTAATCGTTTTTAGAAGATCATCCCTGATTTGTTTTAGATATCAAATACAGTTCCGATCAATAGTTTAGAAAAAACTTTAGTTAGGATTACGTTGGAATAAATTACTATAGATTTATATGTGTACAAATTTGTATACGTACCTCTCGCTCCAGTAGGTATAATGCACCGCCTCTCCCTGCTGTCTGTAAGGAAAGGGAAATGAACTGGAGCCCATCGAACTGTAGTCGTTAAACTGGGGAAATGTTGGTCCAGGATTGTTCATTTGCATGGCTGATTGCATTGCACTATAACTACAGGCCGCTAAACTGGGACCCGGTGGCGGAACACGGGACTGGTTGCAACTGTTATAACTGTTTATTTGTGACATTGGAGATGCAGAATTTGGTGCCAGAGACCACGGCGAATATTGTGAGTACTGAGAATACGCTGGCGGTGAAAAATACGGTTTGGTTAAAGAAAATTGGTTGTATGGAGAGCAGTGTCCGTCCACAAATAATGGTTTCGGGAGAGATATCGATGCTCGGTATGGTCGACGCATTCTTCGTCGACGTCGGTAGTTTCCTTTCTCAAACATGTCTTCAAATGCAGGGTCTAAAGTCCAATAATTCCCTTTGCGTTCTCCCCCACCTTCTCTTGGGACTTTTACAAAACATTCATTCAAACTTAGATTGTGACGAATACTATTTTGCCATCCTTTCTTATTTTTCTCATAGTAGGGAAATTTCTTCATGATATATTGATAAATTCCACTAAGTGTTAATCTTTTATCATCGCATTCTTTAATTGCCATAGCAATAAGAGCAACATAAGAATATGGTGGTTTGACATCGGGGTCCGAAAATTCCTCAGTTTTTTTCACCGGTTTATTCACAGATTCCTTTGTTTCCTCTTTCTGGTTATTTTGCTTCTTATCTTCAAAAGTAGATTTATTGTCATTATGTTTGCTATTATTCTCCATTCTTGCAGCGATTCCACATTTTCCGCTAAATTTAACATGTTCAGGAATTGTAGGTTTCCACATTTTCGAGTCCATAAAGTTTTCACTGAACTGCGATTTCGCAGAGCGGTAAAGTCTTAATTTAAAATCCAAATCTGATTCCGTCAAACTGTCATCTAAATTTTGTTTTATTTTCATGTTTTCCATTTTGTAATATAATATTAGAATTTACCAAACACGCTCGTCATAATGAATGTTTTCAGTAATTAAGTAAATATATATTAGTATATTTATGTTTCGGACACGTGCGCATGGTGATGTCAGTTTCAGATAAAGCACCACCCAAATGTTAGAACTTCGTACCAATCAGAGATAGTTCAAAGCTTCATCTGTCCCTCCCTAATGAGAGTACCATTCACCGAAATGCCAGCCTCTCAAATCAAAATCTCATATTTCATATGAAGTAGAATTTTGACGATGTCGCCTGGTGACAGATATATGAATTGTTTTATTTATTATTTATTTTTACTGTTAAAACAACAGCAAACAAGCAAAATGAAAAATGAGGTACAAATGTGTAACTCACTTTCGAAGTTAAATAAATTTGACAAAACACTATTTATTTAACTGATTTGAATATTGTTTGTTCAAAATTTAATCATATTTCTTTAGAAAAAAGGGTACATTGAAAAAGCAAGGACAGAAATAATGAAATTATATTTTTTTTTAGATAAACAAATCAATTATCGCCGCTTGGGTTTTTAACTGAAAAAAAGTGAAAACAAAATTATTCCAAAACAACATTTTTACAATTTTACAAGGACTTTGAGTAGTAATTGGTTTAATTATATTTTTTGTATAATAATAGTATTTTGGTCGTGCGAGGACTGTGGCCAAGATATGAACAACCGATACTGACTGGAGACTGTTTAACTGAATTTACTTGCATCTAAATCAATATTGGAGTTTATTGCTTCGAATATTAACTACAAAACAATCTGAGTTAACTATATGAATCATTCTTAGACTTTTTATCTGAAATTTATCTATTTGATGCTATGAGGTATTTTTGAAAAAATAATTCTGAGTTGCCATTGTATTTGTGTATTTATATCTTTGTTTGAATGTAATATATTGTACCTTGTTTTCAATGATTGTGGGGTCTTACATAGGCTTTGCTTGTTGCTCAATCCAATTCAATTTATTTGAATAAAATTCTGTTCAAACGATTAGATATTTTGCCAGACTAAAACTAACAAAAAATATTGAAAAAATAATGGATAATACAATATCTTCGTCTCAATTGTTAAACAATTGCCGTAGTATTTTCTAGTGGAAATTTAGGAACTGTCGGTCCTGCGGACAAAAAGCAGTATTTTACTGAGAAAAAAAACCCCCAAAGCAACCTATATAAATCTCCATGCACTACAAGACCCTCCGACGCATTTTTTTTTGTTGTAATTTTTGTTAAATGTTTATTAAAACTTTAAACTACAAACACCTTAAAACTATATAGGTTATATATGCATAAAACATGTATGATCCACGTTTTATCTAGTAAGAATGAAATAACTACATTTGAATGGAAAAAAAGAAAGAAAAGGCATTAGTAAAGTTGAATTACTTGAAAGTATAAATATAAGAAATCCGCAATGGCATAAGTAAAGGAGATTATCTGTCGACTTTGCCATGGCGGTCGAGTTACATCAAACTTTCTGGTCAGGCCGGGTATTATGAAATCACAGAAAATTCAAAAACAAAAGAATCCAATAATCTGTAGTCTTGTTGTCAAAGAAATATACAAGTAAATTCACTAATCTATTTATTAAAATTCCATTCCAGGACACTAATTACATTATATACAGTTTACAAAATGCATAGTTCATATATTCATTGGCACATTACTTTCACACATCACAAATGGATTTCATTACAATTCCGTATCAAAATCGGCAACAGTGTCCAATAATGTGCACCCCAAAGAAAAACGCCACAGGCATAGTGTTCTAAACCACGCAACAGTCTGAGCGGACAAAATATCAAAAATGCATACAGTTAAATAGTAATGACACAACTTTCTAAGAATCTATAAATTCTCCCAAAATCGGCTAAAAACTGACCACAATAATAAAATCTTTTTAACGTTTCATAATGTATAGTTCCTTTCTCAACTTCAATTTCATCATACACTAAAAACAGAGGGCTCTTATATACCTATGATCTCCAAATATTCTCCAACTGACCTAAATAATCTCCAAATATTCTCCAACTGACCTAAATTATCTCCAAATATTCTCCAACTCTTTGTTTACAAAACTAAAACATATAAATCAAATAAAAAGTATTTACTACGTGACCTTGGAGAACATGCTATGTCAATCTCTTATAGCAGGATAGCCATTTGACTTAATGACTTTAACAGACGATAATCAAAACTTCCATATGACAAAATTAATGACAGTGGACATAAAATTACACTTGTACATTCCTTCCCCTCTAAATGATGACTGACCTCAGTCATCGAACTCTTACTTCTATATTAAAACTTAATGAATAAAACAGATTAATTGTTCAAATAAAATCCAGCATAAACACGGCATTATAAATTGTCTGCACTTGTAAATCTTTTGTCTTAATTTTTTGAATGTTCATTGACTTCACTAACGGTACAAGCTGCCAAGGCAGAAAAGTCTATTTCATCTGGATTCAATCCATTTTAAAATTGGATACGGCTTCCACGTACTGTTTCTTTTACCCCATTGAAATAAGAAAAGTCTCTTTGTGTTAATCGATGATAATATAGTTATAATTGTTTCATCTATAATAAAATGAGAAGAACTATTCATATCACCAAATGTCAAAGTATCTGATATGGAAATAATGTCATCACCAAGCTGGAAGTCATTTGAGATATCACAAAAAGTTTTGTCCAAATTTTCTAAATGTTCCTGTTCATCTATTAAAATTTCATTGTCCAAGACATCACTTTATAGAATTAGAGAAAATGTTGTATAAGGGTCTTCTGGTAGTGGTTCCTCATCAGAAAGCTCACCAATGTCCTCAAATGTACCAATGTTGGTATCCTTGAATAGTTTAATAACTGGTTTTGAAGTTAGATTCAACACTTTAAACACAATATCTTTGTCACAAACCAAACTTTTGCCAAAACTTTTGCCGGGATAACACTGTATTTTGAAGTTGATTGACAATTGGTTCAACAATTCCAATCGTTCCATTTACATATTCCTTTATTCATCGAATTAAATTCATCCTGAACAAAGCACTTGATTCGACACAATTTTGATCACCACTTCCTATGAACGCTACATACATATTATTCCAGCTAGCAACTTCATCTTTCATATCAATCACTATTCGAATTTATTCCGTAATATCAGTTCCAATGATAGCATCATGAAGCAAATCCATGACTACATATATATTGTGCACAGACAATAAACATTAATTTCACATTCAATAATTCCAGTAATATATAGAGTCTGTCCGTTGCCGAAACAATGCATTCTTGCTCAAAGCTCTGTGGGTCGCTCATCATAACAAATCGTCTTAAACTAGGATGAAGTTCTTGTAAAAAGTGTTCCATAGCTAACCTGTCGTGCTCGTCAAGTGACACGCCTCCATGTGCCCGTCTTGCCAGTTTTAAGATTGCATTTCCGTAATCTTCAACACTTTCACCAGAAATTTGCTTCCTCTGAAATAACTCATTATAGTACATACGATCAAGTTCTTTTGGGCAAAATCTTTGCTTTAACTTTTGCACAGCTGTATCAAAATCATTTTGAATTTCACTATCCAAATCATCGAAATAGTCAGCAGCTCTCCCCCTCAGGTACGCAGGCAACATTTCTCCCTTCCTGCCATCACTCCAACGATTGGCTCGGCTGATCCTATCAAATATTTTAATCCAGCTTTCAAAATCTTCCCCAACGTCTCCAAAAAATTTCGACGGTGTTACTTGTGATTTCACTTCAGGCAAATCTCTGCGCTCATGAGGTGTAGATGAAATTGGTGTTCACACTACAGACACAGATGGAGCAGGTGAAAGACTTCTATTTCTGGTTTTCCTTGTACGGCCCATAATTACGTATTTAAATAATCAAAAATAAAAATAATATATCGAAACACTTACAGTTCAGAAATATATTAAAGTACATCCAAAAGTTATATCTGGTAGTCCATATATTGAATATTATAATCCACTAGTTGTTCTTGTTTGATCCCACTTCTGACACCAAAAATGCCATGGCGGTCGAGTTACATCAAACTTTCTGGTCAGGCCGGGTATTATGAAATCACAGAAAATTCAAAAACAAAAGAATCCAATAATCTGTAGTCTTGTTGTCAAAGAAATATACAAGTAAATTCACTAATCTATTTATTAAAATTCCATTCCAGGACACTAATTACATTATATACAGTTTACAAAATGCATAGTTCATATATTCATTGGCACATTACTTTCACACATCACAAATGGATTTCATTACAATTCCGCATCAAAATCGGCAACAGTGTCCAATACTGTGCACCCCAAAGAAAAACGCCACAGGCATAGTGTTCTAAACCACGCAACAGTCTGAGCGGACAAAATATCAAAAATGCATACAGTTAAATAGTAATGACACAACTTTCTAAGAATCTATAAATTCTCCCAAAATCGGCTAAAAACTGACCACAATAATAAAATCTTTTTAACGTTTCATAATGTATAGTTCCTTTCTCAACTTCAATTTCATCATACACTAAAAACAGAGGGCTCTTATATACCTATGATCTCCAAATATTCTCCAACTGACCTAAATAATCTCCAAATATTCTCCAACTGACCTAAATTATCTCCAAATATTCTCCAACTCTTTGTTTACAAAACTAAAACATATAAATCAAATAAAAAGTATTTACTACGTGACCTTGGAGAACATGCTATGTCAATCTCTTATAGCAGGATAGCCATTTGACTTAATGACTTTAACAGACGATAATCAAAACTTCCATATGACAAAATTAATGACAGTGGACATAAAATTACACTTGTACAACTTTGTAAAACCACAGTGGCGGACCTAAAAGGGGGCTCCAGTCACGCCTCAGTGATTCCCTATATAATCAACCAATTTTTTTACACGAAAGGGGGGGGGGGGCGCCGAGCCCCCTGAATCCGCCTATGAACCATCTATCATCAGTAACTTAGTTGGGAACGGTAGTCAAAATATATAGTTTTCAAAGATAGGTTATACTATGAGTGCTAACTCACATAAAATAGGATAAACACGAACTAGAATGGAACGTTAAATATATGATTTTTTTTTTAAATTCAAAACTTTAACAATCTGAGATATGACTTGCTGAGTGGTTTTTACTGACAAAAACTATAATTTGTCTTGACATCTATGGATCCCTAAAAGAGTTCTTGCAAGGGCTCGTTAACGGCTAAACCCAACATCCTTCTCTATAGGCCTCGGATTTAACGTCCCTCTTCCGTCCTGACGTAGAGCTCTGCGTATTTATACATGCCGAACAGCGAAACGGACGTCCGCTTTATCATGGATTTTGCTGACTGAAGCGACTGAGAGGTCAAGGGGTTGATAAAATTTCTATACTAATGTCAACCTCTGTGTTTTAATAGGTTTTTAGAGACATAAATACTGGCGAAAAGCAATGGTTAACCAGTCAACGATGACTATTTGACACATTGAAAACATGGTTAAGACAGTTCCTTATGTAGAATTTAAAAGTAACTAAGGCTACAGCATACAATTGCTGGGGAGTAATCAATAAGATGCAAAACTGTTCATACAGATCTAATAACGCTTAAATGTGCCAATCCATAATTTAAATTAAATATATTCTATATATATTATCCTCTTTTAAATTTCGTTAGCTGGTGAAAATAATGTTCATGCTGATACTAATACAAGAACAGAGAAGTCTATGAAAGAAATGGATTATTTTTCCCAAAATTTCACATCAGCTGTAATTGTCATTATCTTTGAAATAAACATATTTCTCCTCATGAATACAAAAGACAACAATAATCTTTGACATAACTTTTATATTTTTGTAACCTCTTCAAAGGAAAAAGTCATTACATTGTATAAATGCGTTGATTGAGAACTTTGAAGTTTAAACAGTGATGACAATACAAAATGTATGCATGAGAAATTGCTTATTATTGATGAAATAACAAAAGCCAAGGTTCTCTATCCATATTGCTGAAGATGACATAAGAGTTACCTTTATTCCTTAGAGGAACTTTATGGATGTAAAATTTGTAATAAAAAGGCATAATCAAAGAGCTGATAGCTCTGAGGTGGAAGAAGGTGAATAATTTAAAGGTAACTTGAATTGCCATAAAAGCAGCCCCACTAACCCAGCCTGCTTTGTTCTATTATCATTATGACGTATTTTTTCTTCTTCAAACAAGAATGTGTCATAAGTACATGGATTTCCCATCCGTACAATCATTTTCTATGTTCAGTGGACCGTGAAAATTAGGTAAAATCTTTAATTTGGCAGAAAAATTAGAAAGATCATATCATAAGGAACATGTGTACTAAGTTTCAAGTTGATTGGATTTCAACTTCATCAAAAACTACCTCGACCATAAACTTTAACCTGAAGCAGGACGGACTGACATACCAGAAAACATAATGCCATGAATAGGGCATAAAAATAGTAAGACTTGAACATACCTGCCAACTTTTGAAAGTTCCCATGGGTTTTTTGAGTGCGCGACAACAATTTTAAAGGTTACAATTTTAGCGAAGTATTTTGCACAATCTGGATTGCCTAGAAAAAGTGTCATATTTGTATGATGAGCTTACATGCCTTTTCTTAAGTCTGTTTGCATGATTCTAGTTATTAAATCAGTAGAAAAGATGAACATGTAGCTAGCCGACCAGGGTTTATTTTCTTGTGTAAGAATATATGATGCTTGTTGAAATTTCCAATTTTGAATTATGCACAAAGATGGACCTTTTACAGGTTGGGAACAACACTCCAAATGAGGGATAACCCTCATTGGAAGAACATAACAACCCACTGTTAAAAATGAGCACCTTTATATTCATATTATTTGATGAAACTTTCCCCAAGAACTATGCATCTATCAAGTATTAAATGGTCAAAACATGGCAAAAGAATTTTGTGATGTTTCTAAACTTATATCTTCTTTATTAATTTGACCCCTCATTTAGAAAAGTTGTTGCAAATATAAAGAGTTTTCCCACTTTTGAGTTAAAAATCTTAAAAATTCTCTTTCTTTTTTTCAACAGTAAAATGGCCCCTTGTTTTAGGGACAGTCCTTCATTTAAAGGACACCACTCATAATGTGGGGGGGGGGGGGGGGGGGGGGTCACAACTGTTTGTTGGTCTTTGTGAAAAAAAGAATAGTACATTGTGCTTTAAATGATTTAATTGAATACAAAAATAACGTATTATGTCAATAAATTAGTGAAAAAACTACTATTCAGTATTATCTTTATGGTAGTACTGCATCATTAAATTTTGTCAATCAGCAATGCTTTTATCCTTAAGCTGTGTAAGAACCCTTTTTTTGTCACCTGCGGCAGTGCCTTGTTCACGAGTTTTCAAGATGAAAACAACAAAATTCAAAATCTAGCATGTTAGAATAATCTTCAGAGAAAACGTTTTTGATTGGCTTATTAATTTGATCATGAGAAACACAGAATTGGATTGGCTGAACACGATTGTTTTACCTTGGGAACAAAATAAGGAACAGATTATTTTTACTAAATCGTGTTTGAGAGGTTTTTTTTTAACGATTTTTAATATTTTTTAATAAATGCAATGTATTATAAAACGTCCTTGATAATAGTAAAGAGAATGAACACAGGGCGAATGTACTATAAATTAAAAACACAAAAATACTGAACTCCGAGGAAAATTCAAAAAGGAAAATCAAAAATCAAAAGGCAAAATCAAAAGTCCAAACACATCAAACGAATGGATAACAACTGTCATATTCCTGACTTGGTACAGGCATTTTCTAATGTAGAAAATGGTGGATTGAGCCTGGTTTTATAGCTAGCTAAACCTCTCACTTGTATGACAGTCGCATCAAATTCCATTACATTGTCAACGATGCATGAACAAAACAAACATACTCAAAGAGTAAAAATGTCAAAAATAGGGGTACAACAGTCAATATTGTGTTATCATCTTAATATCACTACATAAACAACAAATGTAACAAAGTAGCACAAAAAGGCATACATCAAATTTAACATTCTCATTTTGCTTTTCTTATACGGCTGAATTTATCTATGTAAAGTCTACCCATAAATGAAAGAAGGTTTTCATTACTGGTGTAAAATTGCGCGTTTGAAATTCGCACAGGTAGACATAAAAATAATTTTGTCGTATGACGGCATACATAAATGCAGACTCACGTAAAGTAGATATAACAAAAAACAGACTTACAGTAAAAATAATAAATCAAATAATGGTGTGGTTCAAAGTATGACGGGACGCATAAGTACAGTTTCACGTCAAATACGGCTGAATTTATCTATGTAAAGTCTACCCATAAATGATAGAAGGTTTTCATTACTGGTGTAAAATTGCGCGTTTGAAATTCGCACAGGTAGACATAAAAATAATTTTGTCGTATGACGGCATACATAAATGCAGACTCACGTAAAGTAGATATAACAAAAACCAGATTTAACAGTAAAAGGTATAGGGTCGAAAGAACTCAGGACGAACGGACCAAGGGCGAACATGTAAACAGGGCGAGTCGACCCGATCCAAATTCACGCTTGCGTACTACAAATATCTACATTAAAAACATTCGGTTACAAGTAAACACACAATGTTCATGTAGATGAGATGAAATGTAATAATTTACATAAATAAAAGAGTACATATTTACGAAAGTGATTGTTTTTCAATCCTAATTTACAAATAAAAAGATTCAGATGCTTAATCATGAGTAAAAATCGGTGTCAAGAATCGGAAGTTGTTATGAAATTGTAATGCACAGAACCGGATGCGGCATACGGAGATTGTCGGTTGTAAAGTCGGCACCATAGGTCTTCAGAAGACTTGAAGTCTTCTTCCACCAAAAATAAGAAAGTTTAATGGTATTCCATTATATCTGAAACATATGTTAATTCGGAACCAACAAAACGAATTTCAGGTCAAGGTCATGCGTCCTCTGTCGATCAGACATGTCTTTTTTTTAATTAGATCCAAGCACAAGACCCTCATGGAAATGAGGTCAAGGACATACCAGACCAACAATTACATTACAAGGGTGCTTTTGGCCTTATAATTTCTTTAATTAATAAGAAACTGACCAACGCACAAGAACTTAAAATAATGAAGATGAAGTAAAGTTCTTTGTGAAGGACATGCAAAATTTCACATTGATTTTGTAAACCCAAGTATAATTACCCCCAAAAGACCTCAAGAAAGTTACTTAGAAGGAGTACATAGCCGTGATTATTAAACTACATATATGGTCATGGTCCAGTGATCTGATCAGAGGAATATTATTGATTGATTGATTGTTGTTTGATTAATATCTAGTGGCAAATGTTGCATGCATGTCCTGGAGGAGAACAAATGACCAATATTGCAATAAATAGGTTCTTCGAGGTAGGGGTCGAAGGATAGGAATGCCTGCACAGCATAATTGACACCCTACTTTGACATCGACTTTACTGTCATTAAGAAGAAGACCAAAATAATGACCTTATTGCTATATCCCAATGATGATCCATGAGATGACACATGCAAATCCTATATAAGAACCAGTATAGGTGAAAAAAAAACACAATATTTTATAGAGAAATTTCACAGTACTTACAAATTTTAATCTGTATCCAGTAACTGTCTTATTCTCTATTTTTTCTATAAATGAACTTTCTCCTATACCTTTAATAGGTACTTTTGTTGTTGTTGAACTAATAGGAGAAATAGAGGTCTGGTAATATCGAAATAAAAAAAACCCACAAAACTAAATTACATAAATCGCTTTAAGTGCAGCTTATTTGAAAAAAAAAAATATATGTCACTGATGAGTTAAAAATGATATTTCAATTTAAATGCAAAAAAATGACATTTTTGCAGCAAAGGGTGATAATTAAGAGCTTTTTTTAATGATCTAAACATTTTAAAAGTCATCTGGGTCTAAAACAAATCAATTTTTTTGGTTGATTTTGTACCAATCATAAAGTAACAACTAATCGAGTAATAAATAAAATTTGCAATGAAAAAAAAAAAAAAAAAATTTTTTGCTTTTATTTTTGTACCCTCAAGCCTCCCTCAAGTCAAAATAGATTGTCCATCCCATATATTTTACCATATATCAAAGTTATAATTTTAGTTTAAATCTGATGTAATTTTGAAATCTATTTTCTGCACTTACTCCAATTAATATATAAGTATCCATGACTTTGAATGCATGAGAAAACAAACCTACCTCAAACAAAACTTGGTGGCCAAGTGGTGAGTGGTCGAGTAGTTGAAATATAATATCACTGTCAACATGGAGGTTGTGAGTTCAAATCCCTCAAATGTGGCAAATAGGCCTGACTCCAATCTTAATTTACCAGGATTGTCAGTTTTCCTTCTGAAGGTCAGTAGTTTTAAACAGGCACTACAGCTTCTACCACCAATTAAAACTTGCCACAAAATAGCACAATACTGCTGAAAGTGGTGTCAAAATGAAATAGCACAATACTGCTGAAAGTGGTGTTAAAAATAAATCAATCAATCAATACTCAAACCACTCCATAATAGCAAGTGCACAACACCAACAAGTGTGCATTCTGAGAAATTTCAGGAACCATGGATGGAAACGTATTGAAATGATTACACAAATAAGGAACTGCTTATCCTTGCCTACATGTTTACCCAGAATCACCATAATTTAAGATAGATTTGGATTTTGTCCAACCCAGCATAAAATGAGCAATATAACTTAGCTTATAAAACTACTCTTTACATGAATTTTATTTCTTTAAAAGCAAATAATTAAATAACTTTAGTTTGGTATGGATTTTGCTCATTGTTGAATGCCTTATGTTGAGCTACAGTAAAATAACTAATAGATATAGGAAGAAGCTTGCTAAATAGCATAGGTTCTGCTCATTGTTGAAAGCCTTACGGTGATCTATGGAATGTTGTTAACTTCTATTAATTTTTAAACTCTGGTGGGGAGTTTTCTTATTGGCAATCATACCACATTTTCTTATTTCTACATAAGTGAGAAAACTCATAATATCCCTCGAAGTATTGATCTAGAAATCAATACCAATCTCCCTCTCCTTATATGTAATAAATAAGTTTGTTTCAACCTAACTTATTATCCAGAATCACGTTTTTTTCAGCCTATTCCTAGCAAATTTGACTTTAAGTATATGACCTAAATACCATTGTGGATTTTAGATCATAATAAATGACCATTAATTCATGTTAGGTTGCAATTCAACATATTAAGTTCTGATGTTATTATTTGGATAAACCTTTTCAACACTTATTTTAGTCGTTTTTTAGTGACCATGACCTCAGGTTTTAGTGACTTCAAAATCAATAAGTATCACCCTTTCTAAGATATATGATTTACTTATCTTTTCATTCGTGTTTTTACAAAAAAAGCAAAAATAACTTGACAGTTTAATTTCCATCTTTAAAACGAGAGGCTTGCAGAGCTTTTTCGATATTTAAAATATCACTGTCCAAAATGAGAAAATATGGTACATGTATTGCAAAAGTTTTTGGTGGTGGAATTGGTTTCTCTTATAATTTTGAGTTTTCATGTAGACAAACTTTACTTCCCTTGATTCCATGCAATGATATGTGCAGAATGTGATTTTTAATAGTATGGTCATCAGTTATGATTGCATTATTTTGTGACATTGAAATAAGAAATTCAGAGTAAACCAAGGAAATTTACCAAATAATTGAATTTTGACCATTGAAGAACTGATATCAATTGAACCACACCTTGATTATAAAATAATAATTAACCAGTCCAGGAAGGTATATAAAATCTGTATAAGAATTATAGAAAACATCGTCTTCACAAAACAAAAACTGGATCATAAATACAAATATGCATTGTAAATAATACTTTATTCATGGTGGAATATCAAATTTAAACTGAAAACTGTTATCAGACTTTTGCATGACAAATTTAGTCACAGGATTATAATTACTGTCTTCCTTATTAGCACATTTATCAGCCTGAATATCTGATGGGTCATGTGATGGACATGTGACATCAATGTTTACTTTATCACCATTACATGCTGCCTTGTCTTGTGTATTAATAGATTCACATGATGAAGGTTGTGTGAACCCAAATTTAAAACCACCAGGTTCCCCTTGTGTATTGTCTGACATTAGCCTGGTTGTATCCACAGGAGATTTCTCATCATTCACATTTATTGAAGCCATCATTGTCACATACGATTCGTTAGCTTTCTTCAATGACTTTTTGTAGAAAACCGATTTATTAGATTCTGTTGATACTGGTGTGACCTTTAACTTCTTCATTTCTGTAAAACAGAACAAAAGAAATGTTAAGTTAAAATTGAAATTTTATATGTGAAAATGATTATTAGTGAAAACATATAAAAAATTTACATACTATTGATGCATGAGTAGTTTCAACTGCATCCTTTCTATAACATTTATTTGTAATAAGCTAAGAATATTTTTTTCTGACTTTCACAGACCATGCAGACCTTGGTTTGATTATTTGAACTAAATACTTTGATATACAAATAAGTAGAGGTGGTATCATTGTCAAAGAGACAACTATCCACCAGAGTTCAATTGAAGTGGATGTTAACAATTTAAAATTACAAGCAACTTTCTGGACTTCAACATAGAGAAAAACCCATAATATATTGTCCCCTATAAAAGACATGCATTCTCTAAGTATTGGCAATTGGATGAAAGTTTAGTCCTTCTTAAAATATATATATATACTGTAAATTCAGAAATTATTGCGTGCAGTTATTATTGCGATTTTATCATTTCAAACTGAAATGCGATTTGAATTTTTACAATTTTGAGAAAAATCCTGTATAAGTCACATAAAATATTTCAAAATGTGAGTTTAAATTATCGCGTTTACAACTCTGTAGCATTTCTCGCAGTAATTTCTGAATTAACAGTATATAAATTGCTTAAAGGGAGATTACTCTGCTTTTTTTTTCCATAAATTTTATATTACACAAAGTTCTGTGATAGTCAAAACGAAATTTCTTACACAGATATGTTAAATGTATTAATGCTAATATTTCATTGATTTATATATATATAAGTAAAATAGAAAAAGTATCTTAATAAAGTTTTAAAATATCTCTTATTTGAATGCATTTGTGAAATATTATACAATTACTGTCTTTTGATGCAGAAAATATGTGATTTTTATAGTGACTTTTTCATTCCACATATGAATATGCTGTTTCAATCAAATTCCAATTCATACAGAAAAGCTATAAATATAGAATAATTGTTTTTATCTTGAATAAGGGTTGTCTATCAGTATTTACAAAAGTTATTTGCCACTGGACATATAGGTAAATTGAGTAGTCTGGTAAGAGTTTTAACCTTTCTGATTGAAAAATGATACCGAATTTCAATGTCTATAAATTCTATTTTTTGTTAGCAACACTACCTACTGTACCCATTAAATGAATGGATGGAGAGTTTTTGTAAAACACGGAGTCAGTTCAAGTTTATACAGGTTGAAGTTCAGCTATTTAGAACACTTTTGGCAACAGAAAACAGATGAAGAGAATCTAACACAAACTAGCTATAGGCATGAAAATGTGTGCTCTCCATTTTTTTTTGTTAACTGTTTAATTTCTTTATCACAGTGCTAATTCTGAAAGGATATTGAAAAATATTTGTTTACTTCCACATATTTTTAAAAAAATAATATTTTCATCATTTACTTGTTGCATTCTTCCTTTCTTCCTCTTTAATTTTCTGTCTGTAGTCACCAAATGTATTTCTCATGGCTTGTCTTTTCTTCACTAAAGGTGACTTGTCACTTCTCAGGATCTTTAAAACCTTTATTGCTTCTGCCGCTAAAAAGATAAATGTATAAGAATGAAAATACTTTTCAAAGTGATAAGATCTTCAAATTGGAACTGCAAAGTAAATTTTCTACATTCAAGAGACTGAAGACTCTCCTGTTATATTTTGTTTTCAAGATGGAACAAATAAATTCTTAACATGCTACAGAATGATTTCTGAAAGGATAATAATACAATAATTAATGACATGCAAAACATATCTCAGTGATCAACATTAAAAGGGAAGAGTTGTCAACTCTAAAAACATATATTTAACTCTTCCGTATACTAATGTGTCTGTCCCAAGTCAGAAACCTTATCAGCGTCTTTTGTCATCACTTAATGTTACCTGCCAATATTGTTCAAGACTGCAGTGTATTGATCTTTTTTGGTTCTTTATTTTGGAGGATTAATGTCTAATTGATATAAATCACAAAATTTCTATTATATATAAAATAAAACAGCTGTGAAAAATGCAATGTTGGAATTCTCGAAAAGATAAGATTTCAGTGCTTTCTATTGAAAATAATTCTTACTATATAAATCCTTGTATTATTGTATATATTTATTTCTCTGGTGAAATAAGGCAAAAAGGCAAGGCCACACTTAAAAAAAATATTTTGGTTTGCCCAAATCCTACCCAAAGGTAAAGACAGCAGGTAGGCAGGTAGGCTTTTTCTTTTCTTTTTTACGGCAAAGAGAAATTGGTGTGTCAGATGTTATTTAATCTTCATGCATATCTGATTAAAAAAACTTGTTCACATTAGGACAATAAAAGATTTTGAGTAGGCAACTATTTTCTGGTTAGGAAGGGTTAGGGCAAACAAATCTATTCTTTTTAATAGCCCCATTAAAATTAATTATATCTATAAAAAATATGTAAATTTGTAAGATTTTGAATTTCTTATCAGATTTAAATATTCTGATTATCTCCCCTTATGATTTTCATGTACAGTACAAGTAATTTCTTTTACAAACAATCAAATTCTCAAGTCTTGGGAGGTCAAACATGCCTCAAATATTTTTTCTGGTTTGCTTAGTATTTTTTAATAAGAGTTCAACCTTTTACCTTAAGAACTAAACAAAGAAGTCTACTTTGCACAGATGTTAAATAGCTGTGAAAGGCATTCAAAAATTACTCCCTGTAGCCATGTAAATAGACATTATTTTTTTTAAATAAACAGAAACATGATATTATCATTGTCCATCATTTTATACTTTTTTGAATGTTAAGACAACTATAAGAATTAAACAATTAAACCCTCATTATAAAAGAACAAAAATTTACTTAGTAAATAAAAGCATGATAAAATTCTAGATATGTCTGTATTTAATGCAGACTCACAGATGTACATACATGTATTTACAGTTGTTACAATTTATCTCACATAAGAATCCACAAGTATTGTAACCTATGTGTAACCACAATTTGCTCTGTGTGCAAATTGAATTGAAAACAAACAGAACTGTTAATCCTATTGTAATGAATTTCAAGATGATTTAATTATCAGAACTCAAGAATTAGTAAAAAAGAATTTAAATAAAATTTCATAATAAAAAACAAATGTCTAATGGATTTTACAATACCATCAAAATAACCTACATGTTTCAGTAATTTTTTTTTTATTATATATTTTCTATCCCAAATTTATATATGTTGTACGTGTTACAGCCCCATAAGCTGCAGAAAATAATACAGATACAAATATCTGAGGGTAAATTATTCAAAACATGTGGTGAATTTTTATTTTTAAATTCCAATAGGGACCACATACATGTATGACATTATTACATTATTGTAGTAATTAAACCAAATGACATAGATTTATCTTTAAACATTTGTGAAAGAAACTGTTTAGGAAGATAAACAAAGAAAATATTGTAGGATATAAGCTTTTACATGTACATGTATTTAAAAAATGTTTAATTACTGCAATAATGTTTTGTACTATTAACTTAGACCACACTTAAAAATATAATGGTTTGTCCAAACTCTACCCAAAGGTGGAAACGGATAGGTAGGCATTTTCTTTTTTTTTTCTTTCGAAAAAGAGAAATTAAAGTGTCAAATGTTTTTTAGTCTCCATGCTTATCCAATAAAAAAAACCTTTTTCACATCAGACCAATAAAAGATTTGGAGTAGGCAGCTATTTTTTGGGGGTAGGTAGGTTTTTTATGGCCTTATTTTAACATGTACATGTACCTTGTCTGGAGTCTGGTTTCTGGTTGCATAATCCAAGCTCTAGTTGTCTGATACACCAGGACAACTCTATATCAAACTCATTGGCTGCATTTGTATCCTGCAAATCAAATCCGAGTTATTTCTCTTGAATTGTGTAAATCACTGATGTAAATATTTTTTTCTAAATCTTACTTGATTTATGCTTTTCAACATTTATCAAGACAAGCTTTAAGTTATTTATTGTTTTGAGAATAGCAATGGAAAATAATGAGTCAACCATTTTGGTTGATGGGTGGGAAGGTTTTAATTAAACACAATCTTAAAAGGTGACCACCCTAATGGGACTGATACACTATCATGATGTTCTAACAGGTGGTTGGGTTTTACAGAATGAGGTTAGGTTTTAATCTTGTCTATTACTATAAAGTAGCACTAGCTTCATTGATTTGTTTGTGGGATTCAGTAATATTGGCCACGTTGAATTGTGGTTGG
Organism: Mytilus galloprovincialis; assembly: GCA_037788925.1. Lineage (NCBI taxonomy): Eukaryota > Metazoa > Mollusca > Bivalvia > Mytilida > Mytilidae > Mytilus > Mytilus galloprovincialis. The sequence continues at coordinate 41,260,704 of CM075342.1, read as the reverse complement.
TCTATTGGATTAAGTAACATTGGTTGTGTTAATTGGTCTTTGGAAATATCTTTGGACAGTTGTACCTGTCAACAATTCCACATGTTGAATAAGCCTGTCCAAGGTCAAGAGCGTATTAATCAGTGGTTGTCATTTGTTACTGTGTTACATATATGTTTTCATTCATTATTTTGTTCATGCATAAGGCCGTTAGTTTTTTTAGTTTTAATACATGTGTCATTTTTAGGCCTTATATCATGTATATAGATCTGACTATGCAGTATGGGTTGAATGGCTTTTGCTCATTGTTGAAGGCTGTAGAGGAGATGTTGTTGTTAATTTCTGTATCATTTGGTCTATTGTGGAGAGTTGTTTTAAAATGCACACATAGTGCAAGTCCAAAATCAAAGTGAAAAAGGGGGAGGTGTTCTCTCTGTATATTTCAATACCAATCAATTAAAAATCATGTCATTAGAACTAATATATCATACATCGTTTGTTGGTTGATTATTTGCATTATCATTTGCTTGTCTTTTCTTTGGTGGCATTTTCTGTTTTCTCTGCTATTTTCTTTTCCAGTTTTTGGGTGGAGTTGAGTAATAATAAAACCTATGTCGGTTAGTGACTTGAAATATTACGGAATGTTTATTTTCTTCGAAAATATAGTCAACACAAACGTTTGGAAGTATGGAACAATATTTCTATATATACATAGAAGGTAACTTATTATTTCTGTACAATACAAACTTATCTTTTTAACCGAAAAAATGCCTATAATTTTATATCGGATTTCATAATTCTTTACACCGACATTGATTCGGAGTATTATAGACGCCTTTTGGTTCGTTCTCGGCGCCATGTTGGGGACGCTTGTTTTCTGACGAACCAATCTAGCTGTGTATCCACATTTAAAAAGAGTTTCCGCAGTAACACTTTAGTTAAAGCTTGATTATTTCACTTTGTGACGTCAAATGTAGACAAACAAAATGCTTGCGAGTTATATTTTAAAGGTATAAATAATTCACGGAAATACCACCATTCACAATCATAACCCCTTTTTTAACAGGTTGGATTTTTCTGATCTTTTCTGCCTGTGTAGTTTTTGTTATGTCATTTGATTAGATACTTCCTGATTGGAATGCAATAAAATTATAAGAGAAAAATATCCTCAGCACACGTCTTGAACCGTTGCACCAAGGATTTAGCTATACAAATCCTTGGTCGCACTAAGCCTAAATTATTGGGACAACTTTTGAGTTTGTTGCTTAATTTTCTGACTCTGTGAAAAACTTTGGTTTAAGTGAATATCACTTGTGTGTATAGGAGTGCGTTATTTCTGTTTGGATGTTGATCATTTGGTTGAAAAAATGACAATGTTATTTTGTATGAATTAATTGGCAAATTAAATTCTTTAATATAATTGATATACACCTTATCAATATTTGGAAATCTGTTCCTCTTGAACTTTGATGTCATACAACGTCAACAATCTCTTTTCCATTGTTGCATCAGATATGTTTGAATCTATTATAATGTGAACATTTTTAGGGAACTTTTGTGAAGTCCATTTATGGTCGACAAATAGCGATAAGGTGTATTCAGCACACTAGCTTTCATTAATAGACATTGGAGAATTGTGATTAAGTACTTACAGAACAATGATAAATTCTAGTTTAGCATATTGAAGATCACTTAGAGGATTGATGAACTTTAATGAGGGGGGATAGGACCTTTGTCGGGACTCCAGGATTGGGTATTTTTAAGCCCAGGATTTCGGGATCAGGACCCCTCCTACCCTCTCCTTTAATAGAGCATGGATACAGGGGAACCCCTCTGTATACGTGTATCTGTTAAATACACCACAAAGACCCTTAAAATTGATGAACTTTCCTGATGAAAGATGTAATTCTAAAATGGTCTATCAGCTATTGTCAAGAAGAATAAAATTAGCAACAAGAAGACAGATTAAGTGTCAAAAAAATTAAATGCTAATAGTCTATTAAATCAAAAAATAATACTCCAAATTGACAACACTTCAAATGGTCTGCAATTTTATTTGCTATGGTCTACATGATTCGCCTGCTATTGTCAAGAAGAATAAATTTAGCAACAAGAAGACAGATTAAGTGTCGAAAAAATTAGATACTTAAAGTCCATTAAATAAAAAAATTTATATAAAAAAATGTCAATTAATTTCAATTGATTATTTGCTGTTTTAGTAATATTTAATTTTTTATTAGATTAAGCATCCCCTATATACAATCAGAACCCTATATACACATTTATGTCGCTAGTACAATATATTATAGTAAAAAACGGTATTGTAATAAGTTTTTTGAAAAAAATATTTTATTACATTATTGTAGAAATATAGGTGTCAACATTTTGTGACAATCCTATGTCCAATCTTATATTTATTTTATGGTGGTAAAAATTACTATGTTGCATGTCTGAAATTGTATAAAACATGTTTGCATGGAGTCTTAGTTACAAGTGTAGAAATGAAGAAGCCAGACTGGTGAGAATTCAAATTTATGACACAGTAAATGTAACCAGTTTATAACAAAAAAAAAATGGCAAATTGTAATTTTATATATGAAATTTGTAAAATTTTGCATTCTTTTTCTCACAGCAGAACAGAACTGATATTAATAAAGAAGAAGATGACAATCCAGAAATTGATTCAGAAAAAGGAAGTCTTCCTGCAACACCAACAAATGGATCATCTCCATCACCAGGGAAACGCTTAGTATCACTCCTTAACTACAAAGGGAAGGGTTTGAATTTGAATCCAAAAAGCACTGAACCAAGTACAAGTACACCAAAAAATTCTGATGCAAAACAAACACAGACAAAAAATGATGGTGATAAAAGAACTTTCATTGAAGGCCTTGACTTACAACAAAGTTCAGAGAAAGGCAAAAGAGTTATGGCACCTAAAAGAAGATATACCAAAAAGCCAAAGATAACAGATGCAGAGAAGGCAAAGAAAAGTAGCACCACTAGCCAGAATAGTAATGATTCTGAAAATGATGGGGATGATAAGGGAGGTAACTCATCTGATGTTGGTAATTTTACATCAGTTATCTCCCTTGGTGATGCTATCACATTGACTAGATGTAAAGATACAGATTGTGGTTGTAATGCTGTTCACTGTCCGTTCTGTGTTCCTAGTCATTATAAGCCATCTAAAACAACCAAGATCAGAGATCACCTGGAACTCAACCATTTTGTTCATGCAGTTCAGTATGAAGGTGAGGGGAATTGGTAGAAAATAATTGTACAGCCAATGGCTACCAAAACAGTCATATACATGTATTCCTGTCAAATTAAATTTGTCTGGACAAATAATTTTCTATAGGCTTTACATGTATGCCGTCCATGATGAAACCACAATTTTTTTTAAATATCCACAAAAATGTAAGTCTTCCTAAATGCACAAAAATTGGTGTCACCAAAATAAATGTATCCACAGTAATAGGCAAATGTAATCCACAAAAAATAATGTTATTAATTTGAGAACATGCTTTCATTTTATATATGTGTGTGTGTGTGTGTGTGTGTTAATACATATATTCAGTTTCAATTAAATTTATTTATCAGATACAGATATATCTTTCATATGTCTGATCCATGAACATTACAATATGGAATTGAAATGTACAGTATCATAAGTAATATGAGGTAGTTGCTACCTGATGAGCTCCCTTAGGATATTGGATTTTGAACAACTGGATCTTGCATGTTTGTTTTTTCGTGTCAACCACAATCAGTTTTCTTACTAAGGCTGCATAAATGTGTCCTGAGGGCACCATATATAAAACTTTCAATCATTAGTTATTTTTTTAATCCTAAATGTATGTTTTCATAACATTTATTAAACTTTTTTCTTTTTCAGATATGTTGATATTAAAGTGCTCTTTGAACTGTGGATCAAGAACAGATACACATTACCATTGTCCGTTATGTAAAAATGTAACTGTCCTAAAAAAGGGGGCATTCTTCCGCCATCTGTTTTCTCATGCTCGCAAGGCGGTAAGTACTTAAAACTCTAATTATACACACATTAGATTGAAAAAAAAAATTACACAGTATTTAAACAAATAAATAACAACATGTCTTAATCTTTAGTACTTTTAAAATTCCATAAGTAATTTAAGATTTTAACAGGTTTTATTTTCACTTTACATTTTGTATTTATACATTTCTAACTCTTCAAATTTTTATGAGCTTCCTGATGAACATTACGCCTGAAAAGTTCTTCAAATGTAGATAATATAAATGTACATAGGATTACTTTTACAAATTATGACTTTGATGGAGAGTTATCTCATTGGTACTCATACCACATCTTGCTATATATATCTATATAGGTATATATGTTATTTTTGTGTTCTTCATTCAGATATAAATGTTTTATAGTCACCATAAACCCATATATCTGTAAATCTATTTGTTTATTCATGTACATGATCATGAATATTTGTATTTTTCAGGGTAAACCTCCAACGGTCATTAGAATCCCAGACACTAAACATCCTTCGTCTATAATAGCCAGTGGTAAGTTAACAATGTTATAAAGTTATATGGCTATATGTTTACATATTTGCATTGAAAATTATTTAAAGGGGTACAAATATTTTTCTAGAGGTTATTGGTGGTTAAACTGGTTGATATGTGTTGCTTTAGCCATCATAAAAAATGTACCTGATAGAAGAAAGATGAAAGAGAGTTTAAAAAGGAATCTAAAATATAGCAAACAGAGTTAATTTTATGAGGGATTTATTTTCCTGACTTTTGAAAATTGTGGTTGAAAATGTCAAACTAGGATTATTAATTTTACATGCAAACATTCACAAAGGCAAACATTTGCAAAAACAAATCATGAAGTTGGCTAGAACAAATGTAGTAGGAGCTAAAGGCAAAAAAAATTCTTCAAAGAGAAAAGCTTTTCTGATAGGCTAGATAAAAGAAACAAAATTTAAATTTAAAAAAGACAGACGTTTCAAGAAGAAAGTTTTAATTGATTGATTAAAAGATAGTAAATACCAATACTAAACAATTACACCTGAAATTTAATTATGTTTGTCTACATCAAAAAAATCAGCTTAATTGAAGTTCTTCCTGCAGTTGTATCATGTTGTTAATCTATTAAATCTATTTGAATGTATTTTCTATTTCAGGATATGCTGTTCAGCTTTGTAAAAAGAAATGTGGAACTGAAGTTACTTCCCCTCATTTTCATTGCCCGATCTGTGAAAGTCTACATCCTGATAGAAAATCATTGATATTCCATTTGTGGAGGTGTGAGGAGTCCGCCCAGAAGGACGAGACTATCAGATACGGGCCATCTGATGATGCAATAGACAAAGCCTATAAAACTAATAAAGATTTATTACCTGTCAGTGAAAATACAGAAATGAAGGTATTGGTTCAATTAAAGCAAGGATATGAAATATTTTACAATAGCTATTCCATATAAACCATATTGAAATTGGTCACAAATGAAAGTTTATTGACCTTTAAATATAAAGACATGTGAGGTCAAACAGAATGTTTATTTAAAGCAAAGACTTTATTTTGATGTAATTATAATTAAAACTAATCTTTAAGTATATAAAGTGTAATATAACAGTTCTTTTTAGAAATTTATAACTTTATATATTAAAATAAGAAGATGTGGTAGGACTTCCAATGATAAAATTCTCTATCAGAGACGATTTGATATAGGGGTTAGCAGCTATAGGTCATTCTTCAACAATGATCAAAACCCATAATGGATAGCTATAAAATGATGTCTAATTTATGAGATTATTAATCCATGTAAATCCCAAGTACATACTCTTCATTTTCAATGAAATTTATTATGAGTTAAGTCTTAGATACAAGTGTTATATTCCAGGGACATGTTTCAATAGTAAGAAGCCTTCAAGATCTGCCTCTTGATAAATGCCAGGATGACTCCTGCTGTAAAGGAAAGAGGATACATTGTGCTCTTTGTACAATAGACAGGATTAAACCATGCTTCCTGAAGAAAATTAAAATCCATAACCATTCCCACTGGAGTAGAAGGATTCCTTATAAAGGTATTAAAGATTATCAATATCAACTACACATGAACAATCAAAAGGGAAGCTAGATTGTACTGTTTGTGTGATACAGTAAAAATATACATTCATTTAAATATGATATATTTCATGCATATCAAACCAGCTAAATAATGTACACACACTTGCTAGACAGAAGGGGCATGAAAGTTTTACCCTTGAAAAACTCATATGCTTTGCTTATTACCACCAAACACTGTTAACGTTTATATGAGTAATGCAGGTGAACTTGGAAAAGTGCAATGATATAATGGGCAGAAACAGATTTTAAGAAAGAAAAAATGTATTGTCCATAGATTATAGCACAAGGCTTGCCCTATTAATAAACTTTGTCACAAGAGGATGAGGATAAGTACTTGTACTTTGTTGCACCAATCATAAATTAGTGTTTTGAATTTTTTGACTTTTTGTTGTAATTTCAGGATATTTTATACTGCCTTGTTACCTAGATTGTCAGTTAAAGGATATGAATAAAAGTATCACAAGGATCGTCCCACATTTTCATTGTCCAATATGTGGTGGCAATCGTAGACGGAGAAATGCCTTTATGCACCATTTAGAAATCTGTCAAGGAGAAGGGATGCCTGTCGCAAAGTAAGATCATATTTAAAGATATAGTTCTTAAGCAAGGCTGGCTTTTATATGAATCATCTATTTTGCTGTTAAAAATAAAAGAATTAGATGAAAAGGGGATAATTAAAAAAAAATAGAAAAGAAAATAAACATAAATATTAAGATAACAAAAAACAATTTTAGTCTTGTTATGAGTTGTTCAAGGAATCTTTTATAGCCCTCTGCTTTATATTGACAGAGGATTTGTTACTGATATACCTAACTGCTTGTTGAAAAAAAATGTAATTACGTTTATTTGTGAAAAAAAAATCTTTGAATCTCCAATATACACAATTAAATTGTTAAATTTCTGTTTTATTCTGCAATTGGTTGAAGAAATTAAAAACTTATAAAACCTATAACAAAGATATTAAACAGACCATGCCAACAACTTAATTTTCCATAGAAAAAATATAGATTTGCCTTCATACAGACTTGAAATGAACAAACATATTCAAATCTTAATCCTGCATGTATTAAATATTTTCATTGGTAATTACAGGTTTTTGAGTCCTAAATAATTTCAAGCTTTGCTTATACGTCAATGAAAAAATGTTTAATTGTGAACATAGCAACAAACCTTTTCATACAATGTTAATTAATTATTTGCTAAGTGATTTTCTTTTAGGTAGATATTTTGTCAAACTAAAGTTTAAAAATTTTATACTGTTGATTTCTTTTATTTTCTTTGTTTTCAATTTTTGTGAATTAATTGAAATTTGAATTTTCATGGATAATTGTTTTTCATGGTTTTGCTTAAGTTTGCATATGATTCATGCATACAAGTATTTAAAAAATTGTGATTCATTGAAAATCCACAAAACAATGGTACTCCAAGAAAAATAATGAATCTAATTTAGGAAGTGCAGTAAACTTGTTTCAATTTGCAATTTTCTTCTTAGACTTCCCTTAAACATACCAGTAGATGATGGTTCTTCCAAACTGAGTTTGAAGCTTGAAGAAGTGGATGCAACAATTGATGAAGAAATTGAAGATTCCTTGTTTGTTGCTACAGAAGATATGGATGATAACGGTTAGTACAAATATTGTAAAAAGGGTTGTACAGCAGCTACTAAAAATACAAGATAAAAATTTCACAATTTATCAAAAATGCATACAGCAGCATTTATCCAGCTTTTTGTTTAAGATAGTACCTAACATTTCTACTACAATATATTTTGTTTGTTCAATTTTCCTAACATTCAACAAAATATTTACTTTGTATCTTTGACAAAGAAAATGAAAATATGGAAAAACAGCAGTTTGATAAACAGTAATTTCTCTTTACAATAATAGTATGTGCTTGAAACATTCAGCTGATTTTATAATGATAACTTTTCAATGGTGTTATTTACCCACCTTTAAACCCACAGAATTTGCTCTAGTATTTAGGGATCAAAATAACACCCTTTCTTCTTCTGTACAAACTTGTAAGTAATAAAATGATCTGCCAGCAATAATTTCAACCCAGTAGTTAGATATATGAAATATCAGTGTATGTCCATTGATATTGAAATTTTATATTTACAGATGATGGAATGGATGACTCTGAAACATCATCTCCTCAAAAAGAACCGAAAGAGGTGGATCCAAAGGGTTTCAAGGTACAGGTTATTGACTGATGTCTGCTGCCAGACTGTAGTCAAAAGAAATATTTTGTGTGCACCTCAACCAAATAGAGAGATTTTTTGAAGATCCAATTTAATTCATGTCAGCTTGCCATTCCTGGCACATGTAGAATATCTATACATTGTCTCAAAATCATCTTTCATGAAATTGTTCAATAAAGTAAATTCTTCTACCCTACTTATTTCTGAAAAAAGGCAGAAAAGGATGCAAAACAATGTTTTACCAACATAAGTCTTAAACCTTTCTTATAGAACACAAAATTTCCTCTTTTTGAAAAAAATCTTTTCTATTGCTGATGTACAAGGGTAAATATGAAATATCTTAATGTCAAAGATGTAATATTTTCTTTCCAGATATTCAGTAACATTACAGCAGAGATATCAGATGAGTTATTGTCAGCCGTCAGGGCTAAGGGTCTAGAAGATAAAGTGTTTGAAGAGGTTTCTGAGCTGACAAATGTGTCATACATGGTTGCACCTGGAATTGTCTCCCCTGTTCATAGTTTTGTTGGAGATATGGAAGCTGTAACAAATGCAATGCTCATGATAAAAAAGGTTAGTTTTTACTTATGATATTTTATTCACTTGAAAGGATGGACATGGGTGCTGTTAAATGGAGTTTGGGATAATGAACTATGAAGCAAAAAAAAATAATACTTGTGTTTCTGCTAACGTGTAAAAAATAGGATGGGTAAGCAATATCATTTTATTTTACATTTTAGCTGGTTACTACTAGGGAATCAGTCTGACTTTATCAGTGCTTGTTCTAAATTGGCATAAAAAGTGTTAGGGTAGGTAGGTTTAGCAGAAACACATGTTATATTTTTTTTTGCCTGAGAAAAGAAATATTGAGTTATAAGAAGTTAAAAACATGATAAAAGAAATGTCATATATACACCATACAGTTAGTAATTTTATAGAGTATAAAAATAAACCCTCTGATAAATAATAATTTTGAATGCTGATAAAAATTCAAATACCTATCAGATTTTTTTTTAGACTGGACTATTTTAAAAACATTTCATGTGTTATGTATAAATAGAGCACACCTTCAATCTATGTGTAGGAGACTATAAATAGAATTTCTGTAGTCAAATTGGAATTACCCCACGAGGGGTTAGAACTCATTATTTCAATCTTTTTTGAATGCAACAGACATATCTGTGAATTGGGATTTTAACTTGGAAAAAAAATCTATACCTTCAAATTTATGATTAATATTATTATGTTTATTAATTTTCAGATAATAACATTCTTCTTGAAACTAATATCACAGAAAGTAAAATATCACCTGTCAATAGGTACATTACTTTTCTATAATAAAACATAAGATAGATATTTTCCCGCTATATTTTGAGAGATAAAATGATAAGTATACATATTAGAAAGCTTATATTTGTTACTTGAAGATGTATATATTTTTTTTAGAGACTTGGTATGAAGGACAATGAAAGAACATGTACAAAAGCTGACATGACAATAGAAAATGAGGATGATAGTTTTGGACTAGAGGGTAAATATTGTGTAGAATTTTTTTGTTTCTTCTAGTGTCTTCTTTATATTTCCCTTACATTGCCTCTAAATTTATATTTCCTCTGTAAAATTTCTCTCATTCAATGTTAATTTATTACCACAAAAAGTGAATTTTTGAGACAATATCAAAAAGAAGATTTGGTATGATTGCCACTGAGAACTATTCACAAGAGACCAAATGACACCGAAATTAATAACTATAAGTCACATAAAGGCCTCCAATATACTGCATAGTCAGCTATAAAATGCTTGAATTGACAAATGTAAAACAATTGAAAGGAGAAAACTAACAACTGAATTTATGTACAAAATAATGAACGAAAAACAAATATGGAACACCGCAACAAATGACAACTACTGAATTACAAACTCCTGATTTGGGACTGGCACATACATAATTTGGTTGGGTAAAACCAAAAAAAACTTTTCATTGATGTAATGTCAAAGTATTTGAGAATGCTTACTTGTTTTACAGTTTTCTGATATTTTACAGCATGGTCATAATGATTATGTCCCCTTGTATCATTCTATTTTTTTGTGTGTTCAAACTTGAAGTTTAAAGTAGAACATTTTGTCTTACTGATCTTTGTTCTCATTTGACCATGAAATTGGAAAAAGATTTTTTTTTTGAAAAGTTTAATGAGAAATTACTCAACACCTTCACTAAAATTAATTTGGCTCGTTTAATTTTCATAAAATTCTGATAAAGTATTCACTTTGACCCTTTGACAAAAATATAAAAATTTCAAAAAAATTGAACCAACCGTTTTATCAGAAAAATTACACTGGTTATATAGCAGTTTGACAAACACTTATTTTGATCATTGAGAAGCTCAATATTCCCTTAACAATGCAACGTAATTAAAACGTTTAGCTGGTTTTATAGAGTTATCTCCCTGTTGTGTTAGGTACCACCTTAAGGTGACACCTTGACTAAAATTAATTGGCTTGTTTAGTTTTTCGTAAAATTTTGACAAAATATTACTTTGACCCTTTCATAAAAATATAAAAGTTTCAATAAACGTGAACCACAAACTCTATTAGAAAAATTGTAACGGATATACAGCAGTTTGACAAAGACTAATTTGTTCATTGAGAAGCTCAATATTTTCTTTAAAAATAGAACACGATTAAATAGTTCAGCTGATTTTTAGAGTTATCTCCCTGTAGTGTTATGTACCGCCTCAAGTTAACTTTAAATTCGGTTTTTCAGTTGGACATTTTATATTTATTTTTTGTTCAAATGAAACATCTTACACATCCAGTTTGATTTGAACTCTGCTCAAATTTTGTTTTGTTTCTAAATCTTGTACATTTTAACATTGTATATTTATGTATAAATACAAAATATTGTATTGACAAGTTTAATCAAACATTCTTCCATTCTTTTTTTTCAGATTCCAATTTTGATAATGGCATAGAAGAATCTCCGAAAAGTGTAGGAAGTACTCGTGAAACTAGACAGGGAAAAAAAAGAAGGTTAGAATTGAACCAATCAGATCTACCCTTGGCTAAAATGATCAAAGAAGAACCGATAGATCCTGATTTCAGTCCTGAAAAACCATCACTGCTAGACACCCTTGTCACTCCAGGGAGAAGATACTCTACGAGAGGAGTGAGGGTTGACTTTGCTAAGTTAGCAGCCTCAGGGAAACGTGAAGTCTTGAGTGAAAAAGAATCTCCAGGAAACGTAACACCAGCTGTAGGTGCTAAATCGGCAGATAAAAATTCTATTGAGGAAGAGGAAATTGTATTGATAAATGAAAAGAATGAAAGAGTAAATGTGAAACTTCCAAAGGGAATAGCAGCAAAGATCAAACAAAAAATCGCAGCAGTAGAATCAGTTCCGAAAGGAAGGCTTCAATTTCCAATGGAAGATCCAGAGATTTCTGATACTGAAGAATTTCTAACAGATAATCATCAAGGGATTAAGACCAGTCAGAATGTCGATATTAGGGACTCAAAAGGAAATCCAGTCACATCTGGTTGTCTGCAGTATCAAGTCCAAAAATATAAGCTAAGCACTAGTGCATTCATTCCCAAGATTAACATTGATATTATATCTAATAGAAAAAACAACAGGAAATGTTTCACAGCTCAAGATAGATTATACCGGTGTTCAAAATGTGAATTTGTATCCGATACATTTACAGATTGCTCTGAACACCTTTCCAGAGAACATCCTTTATCTGCTTATAGGTGTGATGTTTGTGAGAGACATTTTGATCAAGAAAGATATCTGAAAATTCATCTGGACTCAAAGCATGGTCCATTTTTAGAAGCAGAAGAATATAATTGTGAGTATTGTGGAAAGGTTTATCAGAATATGCACATGTTACAAACTCACGTTGACACTAAGCATACAAATCCAAATCGTAAAAAGCATGCTTGTAGACATTGTGAGTATGTAGGAGAAGATCGTCCTGACCTGGAAAGCCACGTTAAATCAAATCACTTCAAAGAAGCAAACGCCTGTCCAACATGTGGCAAATATTTCCGAGGTCCAGTTTTTCTCAAACAGCATATTGAAAATGTACATCAAAGAACGAACGAGGTCAAATGTTACATCTGCGGCAGACTTTTTGCTAATAGTAGATATCTTAAGTTACACATGGAAGTCCACGTTGGTGAAAAGAAACATGCATGTTCAGTTTGTGGGCAAAGGTTTAGAAAGAGGGGAAATATGGTATCCCATGAGCAAACTCACTTGAACAAAGAAGATAGAACATATCGGTATGTCTGTAACTTCTGTGGATTGAAAGTAAATAGCAGGGCAAATCTCTTACAACATCTGAACAAACACACAGGAGATAAACCATATTTATGTGACATTTGCGGAAAGTCATTTGCATATACAGGCGCTGTTGCAAAACATAAGGTGTTTTGCCACTCTTCAGAATATCCACACGAATGTAGACTTTGTGACAAGAAGTTTAAACTGGAAAGGCTGCTGAAAGAGCACATGACCACACACACTGGGATAGGTGAACACGAGTGTGATGGATGCAAAAAGGTATTTACAACAAGTACAACTTTAAAAAATCATAAGCCTAAATGTAAAGGATTGAGGGTCCAATTGGGACCAGACAAAGTTGTTATATTTTCTTCTCCATCAAAAATATCTAATATGAATAGTTATACACTCTTACCAGGCGGTATGAAAATAGATATTGATAAAGTGAATGAACAGAATCATATTCCAACTCAGACAGTTGTCATGGAATCTACAGTTTATAATCAGCCAATAGAAGAAATGCCATCTGAAGTTCACCAGCTTGAAGGTCAAGTAGAGGCTGAGTCACATGACCAGGTTGAACCTGCAGCACAGGAACAATCTACAGATGTGGCTGTCTACATGTGTAGTGAATGTAACGCAGCATTTAGTGACTTCGCTCTGGCTGAACAACATGTACTGATGGGACATGACACAGCAGTACCAAATCAACCAATACCTGATAACGTACAGACAGACAGTGTAACAGCTGAAGATGCTGTTAACTTTATCTTATCTGGTTCTCAGTGAGCAAGTCATGAACAAGGTTAACATTTAATTTTAAAGCTTGGCAAGGACAAAGTTTTTTGTTGTTGATTATTTTAAAACATCTGGAACAATACTGTTTATTACTGTTAACTGTTTAATGTATATTTTTACAAAGTTATATTCATGCTTGTTTTTTTATATGTATAAATTTAATTATGAATAAATTGTATATATTATTTTGTTTTACATGAAAAAAGTACAAAAGTTTTCATGGTCAAGTCAATTTATCGGATGCTATAAGGAATAGGTCATCTATATTTCATAATATGGTATATGGGATGATTGTAAGGTGTACATGTCCAACTTACACATGTCATCTGACCTTGACCTCATTTTCATTGTTCATTGCATTGTTCAGTGGTTAAGTTAAGTTTTTTCTTTTTTTCTTACTCTATATGGGATAGGTCAACTATATTTGGTGTATAGAAGTATTACTTGATGCACATGTCAGTCTGACAGGTTTTATTTGACCTTGACCTCATTTTCAAGGTTCATTGCTGAGTGTTTAGTTTTATCTTTCTTAAAACTTTAACCAATAGGTCATCTATATTTGTTGTATGGAATGATTGTCAGGTGTATATGTCCGTCTGCAGATATTATCTAACCTTGACGTGATTTTAATAGTTCAGTGATCAATATTTAGTTTCCTGTTGTACTGTTTAAGTCTGTTTCTTAGAAACTATAAACACTAGGTTAAATATATTTGGTATATTTAATGATTGTAAGGACTTAGGTGTACATGTAATTTCTGGTTTGATTAATTATCTGACCTTGATCTCATTTTCTTGGATGTGATACTTGTATGTAGTAAAGCTATATATTTAGAACTTTAAAAAAATCTGTGAAGAAGAGACATTTCAACATTCTTGTTTTTAGAAAGCTTTGATTTGAATGCTAGCGAGGAAAGGCTGACATCTACTGAAACTTTTAAGCAGCAACAAGATCAAAACAGGGTCTGGACTTGTGTTGCTGCATGCTATTGATTGAGGTTATATGTGTTCTGAAGCCTAACTTTTGAAAATGATTTCTAAAACTATGTTTGATAGGACTTTAAATAAAGTACGTTCGTTGATTTTAATTTATGAGAGAAATTTTCATGATTTTCGTCCTTTGCATGCCACAACATTCAACTCAACATTATCAACCTTCAAACCAAAAGTAAAATTATTCACTTCTGTAGATGCCAAGAAAAGACATTGCAAACTATTAGCAAAAAGGGAGTGGCTTCATAGCAGATGTGAAACTTGCTTACACTCTACAAAACAACATTTTCTACCTGCAGTAAATAAGTATTAGCTTGCATAGCCCCCAAAAAATTGATAAAAATATTTATTGTACAATGAGATTTGTAAAATGTCAAGCAGTCTTCAAACAGGTAGTGGCTGCATGGTTGCTTTAAACATTTCTAACACCATATCAAGATATATACCAAATATAAAAGCATTCCCTTTTATAGAAAATAAGACAACTGTTGAAAGTTTTCTACCAAAGTCTTGCCTACAGACAATAACTGCTTTCACGCTGGAGACGTAGATAAAAATTATCACCATGATATCTACAAGTAAGACAACATTACCAAAATAATCAATCCACATCTGTATCGATTATTTCCTTTAATAGACAATTTTACATACTTTAAAAGTATTTTTTACATTTTCTTTACTATGATAGATGGAAAGAAAAACTATTGGCTACATGTACATAAGGTACAAAAATAAACAAACAAACAATTGCAATAAATGTGAAAAGTATTATTTTTGACTGGTGAATAATTAGATTTTAGGAGCCTTTTGTGTCCTCAGATTTCTTCTATGAAACCCTATTTTAACAAATATGTTGTTTTTAACATCCTCCTCCTTTGGTGTCGTGAGATTATCACACTGAAAATAATACCACATCTCTTTATATGTAATTTGGTTATTGGTGCAGATGTTTTACAGAATTTGATGAGATTGTCAAAAAAGTGAAAGGTTTAGCGCTTTAAAACCAGGTTTTATCCACCATTTTCTACATTTGAAATTGCTTGTACCAATTAAGTCAGGAATATGAGTTCTTGTCCATTCGTTTTTGATGTGTTTTGTCATTTGATTTTGCCATGTGATTATGGACTTTCCGATTGGATTTTCCTCTGAGTTCAGTATTTTTGTGATTTTCCTTTTTGATATGATATTCAAAGGCTTGTTTTTCCTATCATGATTTCCTTGATAGAGGGTTGCTGCTCACAAGACATTAGTAAGCTATTAAACCAAGAGTTCAATGTGGTCAATTTGGAAGTCATCCCTTTATAATTTTTAAGGATGCCATCAACAGTTGGTTAACAGTAGAGGAATATCTGTTTCACAGATAAGAATGAATATGTTCCTAATGTAGCAACTACAATTCTGTACCCTTTATCTGAATGTGTTTTATTACTGGGTTTGTGATAACGAGGAACACAGTGGGTGCCACATGTGGAGCAGGATCTGCTTACCCATCCAGAGATCTAAAATGACCCAGGTTTTGGTAGGGTTCGTGTTGCTTAGTCTTTAGTTTTCTATGTTGTGTTTTGTGTACAATTGTTTGTCATTTTTTTTTTTAATTTTAGCCATGGCATTGTCTGTTTATTCTCAACATGAGTATGAAGGAATTTATTTATTGAAGGTCCCTGGATATGAATCCTCTTTTAGGAGTCTCTTATTTTCATTGTTCATCAGACAAACATAAGTTTTTGTTTTTAGCCAAAAAGTACTTTTTTGGATTTAAGATACATATGCTGACAATTTTTTTCTGACCATGACCACATTTTCATGATGTGATGGTGTGCATCTATCAACATAGATTTCTGTGATTAGGTACTCTTTTAGTGAAAATATTTTTTTTTATTGTTTCTTCCATTTTGCTATGAGGTAAGTTACTAGAAGCATTGTATAACTGTGGTATATATTTCCAATCAATGTACCGGTACATGTCCATCTGACAGTGACCTTATTTTCATCATTACAGGTAACTGATCATCTTTCAGTTTCACCTGTTTTGTTAGCCCTGTAGTATATCCATTCACTGGACTGAATAACTCATCATGAAATTTGTCAATTCTCTCCCTCAGTTACATAGCTATTTATACTTTATAGGTATGTAAAACCATTGTTAACCAGAGAAGAATACTATGTCCTTATAAAGTTTGTTTTCAGGACTCATTGATCAACATCCAAATAACAGGTCAACTACATCGGATTCATAGAATCATTGTAAAGTGTACATATCAAAATGATCATGGTAATTACATTCATCTTAAACATTTGATAGTTTCATAATTGTCTCAGCTTTAATAACAAAAAACTGTTCCTAAAGCACATGATACTTGCTCTTTCAGCATGTCTATATGGTTTAAAGGAATTTTAAGACACATGTTGATGTTGTTTGGCATTTGGTTTAAGTAGAGTTAATGTGAATAGTAAGAAACAGTGCTACAAAAACAAAATGTATCTACAGATTTCTATTAATTAGCAAAACTAAGGAAAACATGTGTGTTGTTTTCCATCAGAAATTTGCTAAGATAAATAGTCTTAAAAAATAATCTCCATTTAGAATGCTGCTAACATCTGGAAAGTCGTCTTACGTTGTACTGTTGTACCACTGTGCCAGGTAAGGAGGAGGGTTGGGATCCCGCTAACATGTTTAACCCCGCCACATTATTGATGTATGTGTCTGTCCCAAGTCAGGAGCCTGTAATTCAGTGGTTGTCGTTTGTTTATGTGTTACATATTTGTTTTTCATTCATTTTTGTCGAGCCTTCGACTTTAGTAGAAAAAGCGAGACTAAGCCATCCTACATTCCGTCGTCAGCGTTGGCGTCCACAAATATTCACTCTGTGGTTAAAGTTTTTAAAATTTTAATAACTTTCTTAAACTATCCTGGATTTCTACCAAACTTGGACAGAAGCTTGTTAATGATCAAAAGCTAGTACAAAGTATATAGAAGGAAATTTTGTAAAAATAAAATTCCATTTTTTTCGTATTTTACTTTTAAATGGACTTAGATTTTCTGCCAGGAAACAACACATTCACTCTGTAGTTAAGCTTTTTAAAATTTAACTTTCTCATACTGTTTTGGATTTGTACCAAACTTGGAGAGAAGCTTGTTTATGATCAAAAGCTAGTATCTAGAAGGAAATTTAGTTTTCTTCCATTTGACATTACATTTAGTCTGCAGTTTAAAGTTTTTTAACAGTATTTGATTCATAAACTATCCTGGATTTTTACCAAACTTGGACAGAAGCTTCTTACAATTTAAAGATAATATCAACAGGAATATTTAATGGATATATTTCCTCATTTTTGTTGAGCCTGCGATTAACAGAAAGAGTAGGCGAGACATTGGGTTCTGGGGAACCCTTACAAATTTTTTAATATAAGTAAGGCCTTTGAATTGTTTTACATTGTCTTATCGGGGCCTTTTATAGCTTACTATGCGGTAAGGGCTTGCTCATTGTTGAAGGCTGTACGGTGACCTATAGTTGTTAATGTCTGTGTCATTTTGGTCTCTTGTGGACAGTTGTCTCATTGGCAATCATACCACATCTTCTTTTTTTAGTATTCAGAAATTCTCTATACAAGTTCACAATTAAAGATTTACATATTCAAAGTATGTATAAACTTTACATTGAAGATGAAGATAGTTTTTCATTTGATTAATGTCCTTTATCAGATACTTTGTAGTTTGAAGTGAGAAGAGTTAAACTACTGCAACTTCTTAATTTTTTACTGCATTTATCCATACCTGCCAACTTTTCAAAATGCCCATGGGGATTTTACGTGCAAGATAGCTGTTATAGTCCTACTAAACCTTCAGGGTGGAGGGGGCTTTAACCCTTTCCTCAATGGAATAATTTTTTTTGCATACTTGATTCGCAAAGGATTTTTTTTTATCAAATGCGGAAAATATGCTTTCAACTATTAATGCAATGCAAAAAACAAATATTTCATCAAATAAATTTAAGTCGGATCTTCTTATGAATATCCTCTTCATATTGGATACAAGTTTTATTAAGTCTGATGCAGACATTTTGTGGTCAAAGCGTTTCATCTGAGGTACTACACAGGCATGGCGTCAAGAGGCTTCTTTTTGGAGGAAAGGTTTAAATACATTTTAATGTTGTTTTATGGCTTCTTCATACTTTTACCAGCCTATAGCCATTGTACAATTGAGGAGTTGCCATCGTCAAATCAACTACAGTACTGTTAATCCGATTCTAATGCATTTAAAAAAAAAATAATAATACAATAAAACTTGGAAAAATGTCTAAATTTGACAAATAAAAAAAAATCCGCGAAAATTCATGAATGATTTTGGCGCAAAGACGTCATGGGTAAACGTGACGTCACAATAAATGAAAACTTACAAACTGGAGGTTATTATGTTACGTGTACGCTTCAAATTTCGGATAAAATAACTTTAAAACGGCAAATTCGTGGTAGGTGTTGTTTTATTTTGGATTATATAGTAGTATTCGAACATTTGTTGATTCAATCATTGCAATCAATGCAATTGTTGAACAGTAGACAAAAATGTGATATAATTTAAAGTGATTTTTAAAAAGCAGTATACAAATAATGCGATAAATTTTGAAATCGAAATTTAAATTTTGAAAAAGATATCCCATTGCAATGTTGGCATTAGTATAAGTATTGCAAAAAATTCTGAGATATAACAGTACATATATAGAGTACATTGTATTGAGAATGCTATACATAATGCGATCTTTTGTAAAATCAGACAAATTATTCAAATGTGACAATAAAATGAAGTGCTCATCTTGAAAGTAAATAGATTGAAGAGAGTGAAAATAAAGAGTTAAAAATGTAGGTTCAGACAAAACAGAAACTCTTTTCTTGAGCTGACTTTCATTATACAATAATACAGATTTGCAATTATCCAAGCCATACAAAAACATTAAGAATCTTTACATAGTCATTTATTAAGAAAACTGTGTACAAAAATACAAAACATTTCAGAACAATTATCAACATCTATAAACTTGTTAATATCAACAAGGTAAAGAATATATTAGGTAAATACAACACACTTTTCACTCATGTTTCTGTGTTAATTTTATTTAACTAATGACATAATCCTCCGCATTTTCAGCAATAAATAAGGTTTAAATCAGATAACTATTTCTCGCACACCTTTTATAATAAAAGTTGTTCTCTCTTACTGATTTAATTCATGATTCTTGGTTGTCTTGGGCAGATGTGAAGTTGAAGTGTTCCTGAATCTTTCATTTAAAGCTCTCCTTAAACGTTCACGAAACTTCCTCTTCTGTTTTAAAAGAAAAGAAAAGGTATATAATCTATGAAATTGGCATAATATTGCAATGTATGTTTAATAACATGCTTTCAGATCATTTTATTATATTTTATTTCTGTGTCTGCATAACAATTTGGTTTGAAAGAAAGAAAGGTAAAAACTTTGTTTTACTCACTTTTTAATCCATAAAAGTGACTACCATGGGTCCATGATGCCTTTTTTATTGAAACATTTATTGTGCTTATATCATGGAATTTACAAAAATCTTATCCCATATAACATTCAAACTTGTTAACAATGTGTGGTGCTCCTCATGAGAATACAGAATACATTTTATTCCTTCTTTGATTGCAATAAATGTGTACAGTTTAAACAATCAACATAACAAATACTGGCGGCAGCTTAACCATAGATTTAATATATGCAATTTGCATTTTTTGGACATGAATATTGCGTTTTACACATAATATTTAAAGTCCAGTTTTTTGGCCTTCCTGATCAAACCTATTTTAATAGAAATACTAACCACTTTACCACGACCTCTACTGCTATCATGCCCACTTAAAGGATGCGATGCTGAAGTTGATGGACCTGAAGCAATCAAACAAATTAGTCCACATGACATAAAATAATCAAATAGTTGTTTTGTAATGACATATAAACTAGAGGCTTTCAAGATCATGTGTCGCTCACCTGTATCTACTGTAGTTGTGAAATGGTTTAAATAAGGTTAAAATCATTATAAATAGTATTAGATACCCCACTTAATGATTGAGACCAAGTTTGGTTAACTTGCCCAGTAGTTAAATTAAAAGCAGATCATCCCAGTGTAGGCTTACAATAATTACTGGAGACCCCTTATCAGTATTTAAATTAGTGTTCAAGTCTTTAGTTATTATGACTTTGGCAAATAAAGATTGATTAAAAAGTTGTGACCATTTGAATTTTTTTTTTTTTAACAATTTTCCCATAGACTTCTATGTATTAAACCCCATTGTTCTATTTTTAGGCATGGTGGCCATGTTGGTTGGATTGCAGGGTCATTTGATACGTCATTTTTCAAACAAGTTATCCTACTGAAAATTGTGGCTAAGTTTAATTCTTATCGGCCCCATAGATTATGTACAGAAGATTTTTGTAAAAGTTTACAAATTTTTTTTTAAACTAAATACCCGATCGATGATTGTGGCCAAGATTGGTTAAATTTGTCTCAGAAGTTTTAGGAGAAAATTTCTGTAAAAGATTACAAAAATTTGCTAAAAATTGACTATAAAGGGTATTAATTCAATTGACAATCTTGGTCATGTTGCCTTATTTGTAGATCTTACTTTACTTAACATTATTGCTGTTTACAGTTTATATCTATCTATAATGATATTCAAGCTAGAAACCAAAAACTGCAAAATAGTCTAAACAAGAGTGCACACGCTGAAATGTCTCGCCTTCTATACTAATCATTGATATTATGTTGATAGTCCTAAGTATAAAGCTAAGCTTTAATACAACTGTCACATAAACTTTACATTAACCAAGATAACTAAACAAAGACCAATGAACCTTGAAAATGAGGTCAAGGTCAGATGAACCATGCCAGGCAGACATGTACAGCTAACAATGCTTCTATACAACATATATAGTTGACCTATTACTTATAGTTTAAAAAAAATAGACCAAAACACAAAAACTTAACACTGTGCAATGAACCATGAAAATGAGGTCACGGTCAAATAAAACCTGCGCGACTAACATAAAGATCATAAAATATTTCCATACACCAAATATAGATGACCTATGGCATATAGTATTAGATAAAAAGACCAAAACTCAAAAACTTAACTTTGACCACTGAACCATGAAAATGAGGTCAAGGTCACATGACATCTGCCCGCTAGATAGGTACACCTTACAATCATTCCATACAACAAATATAGTAGACCTATTGCATATACTATGAGAAAAACAGACCAAAACACAAAAATTTAACTATAGCCACTGAACCATGAAAATGAGGTCAAGGTCAGATGACACCTGCCAGTTGGACATGTACACCTTACAGTCCTTCCATACACCGAATATACTAGCCCTATTGCTTGTAGTATCTGAGATATGGACTTGACCACCAAAACTTAACCTTGTTCACTGATCCATGAAATGAGGTTGAGGTCAAGTGAAAACTGTCTGACAGACATGAGGACCTTTCAAGGTACGCACATATCAAATATAGTTATCCTATTACTTATAATAAGAGAGAATTCAACATTACAAAAAATCTGAACTTTTTTTTCAAGTGGTCACTGAACCATGAAAATGAGGTCAAGGACATTGGACATGTGAGTGACGGAAACTTCGTAACATGAGGCATCTATATACAAAGTATGAAGCATCCAGGTCTTCCACCTTCTAAAATATAAAGCTTTTAAGAAGTTAGCTAACACCGCCGCCGCCGCCGCCGGATCACTATCCCTATGTCGAGCTTTCTGCAACAAAAGTTGCAGGCTCGACAAAAAAATTACCAAAAAATTTACCAACTTAATGAAAATTGTTAAAAATTGACTATAAAAAACAATAACTCCTTTTAAAGGGGTAAACTGACCATTTTGGTCATGTTGACTTATTTGTAGATCTTACTTTGCTAAACATTATTGCTATCTACAGTTTATCTCTATCTATAATAGTATTCAAGATAATAACCAAGAACGACAAAATTTCTTTAAATATTACAAATAATTATGGGGCAGCAACCCAACAATGGGTTGTGTGATTTGTCTGAAAACATCAGAACAGATAGATCTTAACCTGATGAACATTTACCCCATGTCAAATTAAATCTAAATGCTTTAGTTTCAAAGTTACAAGCAAAGAACTGCATTTACGCCCTATGATCTGTTTTTAGCCATGGTGGCCATGTTGGTTGCCAGGCGGTGTTGTAAGACAATTTTGGCTCAGTTGGAGAAGGAGAATTTTTTTGTAAAAGTTAACAGGCGAAGATCACAGATGACTGACGCCAAGTGATGAGAAAAGCTCACTTGACCTTTCAGGTCTGGTGAGCTAAAAAAGGAAAAAAGTCAAACATTTTCCTGTAAATATAAAGATATAACAATGCAGTCTGATTGGCAATTACACAAGAAATGTCAAAAAGAATTTTATCAAGAAAAATATGTAGCATAAGTTTTTCCAATTTCCAGTAATCCTTGAAGCATGTTAGACCATACATGTAAAAGTTACATTGAAGATGAGGACAGTAGAAACTTTCTCCTTGGTTCTTTCCTTTTTACCTTTCCCCTTTCTACTATCCCTTTTTTATTCCTTACACTTTCTCCTATATTATCATTCTCTCTCTTTACATGTCAAATTATTTCAAAAGCATTTGAAGAGGTCTTTTAAAAAACTTTCTTCATTTCCTTTACCCACTTACCTAAAACCACAACTATTGAAAAAGGTCTGTCAACTTTTCCCCTAGCCTGTCTGCAAACCCTCCCCTCCCAAAAAACAAAAAAAAATCAATACAAGAGGCTGTCACAACGACAGCAAACCGGATTTATTTACATTTATTTGTGTCCTGGCAATATCACAAGAACCATTACTGATGAATGGTGAAAGTGAAAATCATCAATATCAAATTTGACCTCCATTTTGTCATCAGTATCAACATTTTGAAATAACAATATTTGAAAAGCTTAGTTTGAATGGTTCATGAGTAAATGCAACAACGTGAATGGAAACGCCATTTTACAATCTTTCAAGAACCATAACTCCTGAACAGTAAAAGTCAAAATCGTCATTATGGAACTTGACCTCTATTTTGTCATCAGTAACAACATATTAAAATTTCAAAAGCTTTGGTTGAATGGTTCATGAGAAAATGCACGGACACGACTGGAAACTCCATTTTTCAATCTTTCAAGAACCATAACTCCTGAACGGTAAAAGTCAAAATCGTCATTATTGAACTTGACCTCCATTCTGTCATCAGTAACAACATATTAAAATTTGGGAAGCTTTGGTAGAACAGTTCATGAGTAAATGCACGGACACGACTGAAAACTCCATTTTTCAATCTTTCAAGAACCATAACTCCTGAACGGTAAAAGTCAAAATCGCCATTATTGAACTTGGCCTCCGTATAGTTGTCAGTAATAACATATTAAAATTTTAAAAGCTTTGGTTGAACGGTTCATGAGTTAATGCACGGACAACATTTGATTGCCGCCTTTCAAGAACCATAACTCCTGAACGGTAAAAGTCAAAATCGCCATTATTGAACTTGACCTTCGTATAGTTGTCAGTAATAACATATTAAAATTTTAAAAGCTTTGGTTGAACGGTTCATGAGTTAATGCACGGACAACATTTGATTGCCGCCCGGCTGCCCGGCCGCCCGCCGTACATCCCCAAATCAATAACCGACATTTTTGTCACAAAAATCCGGTTAAAAAACCAGACCCTTCATGAGTAAAAATAGATAAACTTACCTTCAACAACATTTAAAAAGGTCAGTATACTCCGTCCTGCTGCAACACCGTTAAATGCAGTACAAATGTAAAATGTTTCATCTCCCTGTTGAGCATTTGCAATAACCAGAGATGGTGAATTCACAGTTCCACCAGAATATTTATCATTTTGCATATCAACATTTTGTTCCTGTCCATTAACGATTATTTTCCATTGCACACTGGTATGAGTTGGATTGGCTGTGATGGTACAAGGTATAGTTGCCTGACTACCATAGTTTACAGAGTACTGATTAAGTGGAATTTCAACATTTGGAACATCTGAAAAAAGGGGGAAAAAAGAAGATTAAAACGAAATAATTTTAGAATGATCTTGAAGCTTTTTCAGTTCATTGCAACCATTATTTACAATTAACAAATGTATTTTTAGCATTTGATATGAGCAGGAGATTTTTTAAGTAAATTATTACTATTCGTAGAAATAATTACAAATTCAAATCCAAATGTTGTGATAAATCTCTTCATTATTGTTTTGTAATACATTTGTATCTGCCTAAATCATCTATATACCTGTACCACCAAGAAGAGTATTACATGTACAAATTTAAACCAATCTTGAATAGAAAATGTTATGTAATGACAACTTGTGGCACCAAACAGCCTTTATTACTCATCTGGATTTGTACCAAAAGGTCCACGATGACCTGTGAACTTTTTATCAAACTTATTCAATTTCTTAAGTTTGGAATAAATAAGCCTTAAGCTCTTTATTGATTTTTTCCAAATTTTTCCTAGTGTTTTTTTTTATCAATAACAAGAATGTGTTCAAAGTACATGGATGCCCCACTCTCACTATCATTTTCCATGTTCAATGGACCGTGAAAATGGTTAAAAAATATAATTAGGCATTAAAATTGGAAAGATTATATCATAGGGAACATTTGTACTAAGTTTCAAGTTGATTGGACTTCAACTTCATCCAGAACTACCTTGACCAAAAACTTTAACCTGAAATTTGCACTATCATTTTCTATGTTCAGTGAACCCTGAAATTGGGGTTAAAACTCTAATTTGGCATCAAAATTAAAAAGATCATATCAAAGGACACATGTGTACTAAGTTTCAAGCTGATTGGACTTCAACTTCATCAAAAACTACCTTGACCAAAAACTTTAACTTTAACGGACGGACGCACAGACAAGAAAACATAATGCCCCTCTACTATCGTAGGTGGGGCATAAAAATAAGTTATTAAAAGGGAATTGTTCTTAAGTTGCTTAAAATAAAAGCATTATTTTTCAATTCAAAA
This sequence comes from Mytilus galloprovincialis, assembly GCA_037788925.1. Classification (NCBI taxonomy): domain Eukaryota; kingdom Metazoa; phylum Mollusca; class Bivalvia; order Mytilida; family Mytilidae; genus Mytilus; species Mytilus galloprovincialis. The sequence goes on along the minus strand of CM075342.1, from coordinate 41,235,256 downwards.
GACTCTCCATTCTTTTAATGTCATGTTCAGCAGCTTAAAGATTAGATTAAGTTTCTGACATTTCCAATAAGGCTCATTGGGAAACTATTACTTTTACTTTATTGTTGCTATGTATGTGACCCAACCAAGCTTGACCAACATCTTAAAATAAGCCAAACCATACCTGTACAGTCTGACCATACGTGTACAGTCTGACTGTAGGAGTATTTTGAAAAAGTAAGCATACAGTCCAGACCGTACGCATATGGTCTGGAACATAGATTTTACTATAATGAACTTGGCCCCCTAGTTTCAAATGAAATATTTTGTTAAAATTTACAAAAGTTTGTTCATGTAGACTTATTATTTGTAGATCTTTTTTTGCTGTACATTATTGCTGTTTATAGTTCATCTCTATCTATAATAATATTGAAGATAATAACCAAAAACTGCAAGACTTTCTTAAAATTACCATTTTAGGGGCAGCAACCCAACAATGGGTTACCTGATTTCTCTGAAAGTTTCAGGGCAGATAAATCTTAACCTATTGAATTATTTCATCCCTGACATTCTGAGTTGCTCTAATTCTTTGATTTCAGAGATATAGGACAAACAACGCATTTTACCCATATGTACTATTTTTAGCCATGTCAGCCATCTTGGTTGGCAAGCAGGGTGATAATTTGACTACAAAGGGGAATAACTCCTTAAAGGGTCAATTGACAATTATGGTCATGTTGTTTTATTTGTAGATCTGACATTGCTCAACATTATTGCTGTTTTACAGTTTATCTCTATATATAATAGTATTCAAGACAATAACCAATAAAATGCTTCGCTGAGCACAGCCTAATACAACCGCAGTGGTCATACCCTGAAGAGTTTGGGCAAATTTGGACACAATATTCAAGCTTGATACTATCTGGTCCGAGACCACAATTATTTCGTAGTGCATTTCTTTTAGAACATAAATGAAAATAAAAAAAATCCCACCTGCGCTTTCTCAAAGAAATTTTACAGTGTGTTGTACTACTTTTGGGACAAATTATATCAAAATTATAGAAAACTTCATCGTCTGTAACTCAAAATATGGAAAATTTTATGTTTAGGGCGTCTTGAAATCTTTTGACAGCTTCCGAAGTGGTAATTTTAAACCTTTTTCAGCTGGACCAAATCACTACTTTCCTTTAATAATCTGGACCCAATTTTTTTTACAGTGTAATTTCACCCCTTCTTGCAATTTGAGGCATTAAACATGGAGAAATAAATTTGGAAGGGGTATACAAATTACTGGCAAGTAACCCACTTTCAACAATAGGGACTATATTTGTGAACAACGAAAATCAAGGGACAACAATGGTGGTCTCGGACCTAATAGGGTAGAAAGAGTTGACAAATCTTAAAAAAACTTGGTATGACCAAAGCTTAATGAATTATAACACTGCTTACAAAGTTTCATGACAATAGGATGTATATTATAGACATTAAGTTAAGTTCTATACTCATCTTTGCGTGTAAAATTTTGACGTTAAAATTGAAAAATTTAAACTATCAACATTTGGGGCTTTAAAAATTAAAATATTGCAAAAAATCACTTTTTAAATGCCTTAATACATAACTTATCATGTACTAAAAGCAATAGAGTACTCATTTGATTGATCAGACTTGGCATAATTATTCAAAAGTCAAATTTATATGAGCCTGCGCCTAAAAATTGAGGTTTTTCAATGAAGGGGGGCCTTACATGAAGATGATATATTTTCCAGCAATTTTAAATTTGTGAAGCTTTTTGGTTATAAATAATCCTTACATATGTATTGAAAGTACTTTAAATGGAAAGAAAAGTTACAAATAATATATCATATTAGTTTAAAAGGGTCTTAGGCCAAGTAAGACTGGAAAAAATTTAGGGTCAATTTAGGCCGTGCCACATATTTACATTAAAAAATGCATATTGAGGCTATAAGAAATAAAAATGTGTGTCTTTTTTATCATTTCTATACTCATGTGACATGATACAACAAATCTGAGAACAAAAAGACTCTTGCAATCCACTTTTCTTACAAACAGTATGGTCTGATACAAAGATTTTTGCCATTTTAGGGAAAAACTTGCATGCAATTTATTCTCAACAGGCTTATATTTAAACCACTTGCTATCCTATAGAAGAAAAGAAAGATATTATGTGAAATAGAAAAGGTACAATAGACATTTTAAAGTGCATTTGATACAAATTTAGTGAGGTCTTTATTATGGACATCAAATTTTATGTACCAAGCTCCCCACTATTGACTTCATCCAAACAAGGCGTTAGACAAGGGTCATTTATACAACACATTTTGCACATTTTGTCTGAGATAATCTTCTTTTCTGTAGATTCAGAGTTCATAAATAAGTAAAAGAAGTAGATAAAGGCATAGAAACACAAATATTGACACATGAAAACCTGTCAGATAGAAAGTCAGGATGCCGTTTATGCATCAATCTTGAAAAAGTTATAAAATGCTTATTTTGACAATAAAATGCCAAAATTTGTCATTTTTGCAGAAATTCTATAAAATAAAAGTTTAAATCCTTTAGTTTCATGCTATTTGACAAATTGACACCATCAAATCATTTAGGGAAGTAGCCAAAGTACAGATTCTATATTTACAGATTTCACCTCTTAGGTCCGAGGACCACAATTATTTCGTAGTGCATTTCTTTTAGAACATAAATGAAAATAAAAAAAATCCCACCTGCGCTTTCTCAAAGAAACTTTTATAGTGTGTTGTACTACTTTTGAGACAAATTATATCAAAACTATAGAAAACTTCATCGTCTGTAACTCAAAATATGGAAAATTTTATGTTTAGGGCGTCTTGAAATCTTTTGACAACTTCCGAAGTGCTAATTTTAAACCTTTTTCAGCTGGACAAAATCACTACTTTCCTTTAAAATTCTGGACCCAAATTATTTTACAGTGTAATTACACCCCTACTTGCAATTTGAGGCATTAAACATGGAGAAATAAATTTGGAAGGGGTATACAAATTAATGGCAAGTAACCCACTGTCAACATTAGGCACTATATGAATGAATGAATGAATGATTTATTATAGTGCAACCTGTATACGTATATACAATAGATACATATCAATACAATATTACATTACAGCCAGCCAGATAGGCTTAAGATGCACTGACAAATTAAAATTCAGAATTTTGAAAAATAGATAACACATAGTTTTGGACGAATGTCTAAATTATTAGAAAATTCAACAGTTCAAGTAAAATAGTTAAATAATTTCTCTTCTGATACAAGATAAAGTTCGCTATACTTTTGTTGTTGTTAGACAACAGTTCATTTAAGGCAGCATTTGGAGGAAGTTCGTTTATGCGTAGAGGATAAGCAGGATCTGGTGATATTGCAGTGAATAGTTTATTTCTCAATACCGAGTAACGATCACAGTATAAGATGAAGTGTTGCTCATCTTCAATAGATCCAGAATTGCAATTTTTACATACTCGTTGTTCGATTGGAATGTTTCTATAGCGTCCTCGCTCGTCTTCTAGTGGGAAAGTACCACAGCGAATTCTAGCGATTGCTGATCTTTGTGTCCTTGTTAAATGCTTTTGTATGTATGGCTCGGCATAAAATTCGGTTTTTAAATGTTTATATGTCCTCAACTTTGGCATATTGTTTATTTCGTTAAACCATTTGTCTTTAAAGTCAGCTACAAGTTTACTTTTTACAGAGTCTAGTATGAATCTTGTTGAGATATCGGAGTCATTTTCAGTTAGGTGTGAAAGATTGCATCTGTCCAGAAGCGTTTTTGCGCTGTTAAACCACGTGTTTCGGTAACGTCTCGACATGTCACGATCCCAAACAAACACTTTTCGGCAAATTCTATGACCAGGCATGTTCATAAGACGACACCATAGGCGGACAACATTACATTGGTTGTGAATGAAAACTGGATGCCATCCCATGTCTGCTAATATTGCTGGAATTGGTGTTGTTTTGCCGACGCCAAGAAAAGTTCTGATAGCTCTATAATGTAAGCGTTCGATATTGTCATATTGCTTTGCTCCCCATACCCTGGATGCATAGTCAAGAACAGGAATAACAGTGTTTTCATAAATTTTCGTGAATATGTCGTAGTCCATATTACCCATATTAAAGAATTTAGATATCAATGATCCCAATGATCTACTACCTGCACTTACGAGTTCACTGACAGAGACATTATAATCAATATGCTCGGATAATGTGAGTCCCAAGTAACGATATTTATTTACAAATGCAACTATGTTGTCCCCTAGTCGAAATGTAAATTGAGTTCTGTCCTTTGTAGTCTTTCGAATATGCATAATTTTTGTCTTTTCTGTATTAACGTTCATTAATTGTGTCTTTGTCCAATCGTTCAGAGCATTAAGCTGATTTTGTAGTCCATCAACAGTTCCCGAAATAAGAACTAGATCGTCAGCGTATAGCAAGCAGCTGATCATATCGTCACCGATTAATGCGCCACAACAGAGTCCGTTAATGAGTGGTACCAATTCATCAATAAACAATGCAAAAAGTGTGGGCGCGAGATTATCCCCTTGATGGACACTGGAATCAACGGAAAACCATTCAGTAAACATCATAGGCGATAATCGAACTGCACTTTGTAGCTTTGAGTAGAGACACCTAATTACTTTGTACATATTTCCATACACACCCACGGCTAAAAGTTTATTCCAGAGTATAGTATGATTCACGGAATCAAATGCCTTGCTGAAGTCAACAAAGCACAAAAAAGTGTCTATGTTCTGCAGTTTCCTGTTTCTCAGTATTGTACACAGTGAAAAGATATGGTCCAGACATGATCTAAGCCGCCTAAATCCGTTTTCTTCCTCACTGAGAAAGTTATTGTTTTCGAGATGACTGATGAGCCTTTCATTCAAAATTTGACTAAATGTTTTTGCGACAGTTGACATCAGACTTATGCTTCGGTAATCCATTGGATTGCGGAAATCCTTGCTTTTTTTTTTAGCAGAGGACATATAATGCTTCGACACCAAGGATCTGGAACAATTCCATAGTAAAACACACATTGAACAGTTCGTGAAGAGTTTTCGACAGTACATCACTTTTTAGTATTTCATTAGGTAAATTGTCTATTCCTACTGCTTTGCCATTTTTTAAACTCATTAGCGCACGTTTCATTTCATCAAGAGAAATAGGTTCGTTCAATTCACGACAGATGTACTCATGTTGTCAACCTATGTTTGATTAACAGGGAGGTTTTCATATTCACGCTCTAGTTGTGAATTAAGGTTTTGCAGTTGCTCAACAAATTCAAAATCAACTTTTGTATTGTCACTAGAGAACAGTTTGGAGTACTCCTCTTTCCATCTTTGTAAAATTTCGGAGGGATCATGAGACACTGACCCATCGTCCATGTTGACACTATCAATGTTTGTGGATGTTTTTCCTGGACCTAGTTTACTGATTTCACGCCAAAATTCTTTTGAATTGCCCTGATTGATTAATTTTTTTCGATTTAGTCTTTGAGCTGTATATTTCCGTTTTTCTTGTCGTAAACGTTTATCAAATTGTCTACGCTTTATTTTGAATATCTCCCTGCGTTTTGTTTTTGTTCGACGGTCACCCTGATACCTCAAATAGTCCTTTTCGGCAATATTTACCTCCCGAAGTAGATTTCGTAATTCGTTGTTCCAGTACGGTTTTGTGTTACGGCGTTTACGTTTGTGTGTGCTTTGTCCAAGATCTTTATAGTCAAGAACATTGTCCATTTCGTCATGAATTGCATTCAGTAGCGTTTCATAGATTGAGTTAATTCTTTGTTCAATGTTATGACGATCGAGTAGTGAATCGACCACTTTGTCTAAACAGCGCACACATCGTTCGCTCTTGAATATATCATTTGGGATCTTTGTGACGTCATATTTTCGCCTCACAGATTTTACACAGTTGTTTTCATAAATTGGCGTTTTAGCTACCTGTGGACTTGTATAATTTCGATACTCCGAATAATCGAATGAACACTGTAATACTGAGTGATCTGGGACTCTTGAGTTGGGATGTACTTCAATATTGTGATCGATCAGCAAGTCTGACACAAGTTTTACCTCGAAATCGTAAAATTTTGTCAACAAAGCATGCGGAGTAATCATGTAGTCAACGACAGATTTACCAATAGGCGAAACGTACGTAAAATTGTCTTTTGAACTGTCTCCTCTTCCGTTTAACATAGAGCAATTTGAGTCGTTTAAGAACTCCAACAGAAATACACCAAACGCATTTTTTACAGAATCAATATAGCATCTTTCTGGTAGAGTACCGATAGAGTCAGTTAGATCTTGCGAGTTTCCTATGCGCCCATTAAAATCACCACAAATTAGGACTGGATTATGGCTACTATAAAGATACACTTGTGATAGAAGATGGTCGTAAAATTCCTGAGCAATGTTGCCCCTACTTGACCGTTCCGGTTGCAGGTAACACACACACAGATAAAGCATAAAGTTTTGGTCATGTTTGCATTTCCAAATAATCCATAGAATATCATCTCTACTATTGTCAAGAATATCGACGTCAAAATTGTCAAGTATACAGTTCTTAATTAAAAATCCTATTCCACCACTACCCCTCCACGCTTTGTTCGAAAGAATTCGCCTATTACAACCTATCCACTTATACCCATCTAGTTCGATAGCTTCATTGTCTTTTAGATGGGTCTCAGAAATGCCATACTCATCACAATTCAAAGAAGTTAAAATATTTTCCCTTAAAAATCTGCCATTTTCATTTTGTCGTTTAACGTACCAGCTGTTGCAGTTCCAACTACCAATTGTCAGTTTTGCATCGGTCTCATTTGACTGGCATGCATATTAGTCTGATTTTTCAACAACACGACCACCCCGGAATTCCAAATTTGGAATCCATTTGATGATTCGCCGAAGGTTCGCCTCTTGCATTCGTTCATGACGTGAACGGTCCGTTTCAATGTATAAAGTTTTGTAATCTTCCGTATCTTTTAGCTTCCGTTTGTTCCGAAGAACATCGATGCGTTCTTTTCCATCAGAGAAAGTTACGAGAACGGTTTTTGATTGATTAGAATTGTTAGTTGTACCGTTATTTTTACCTCCGATCTTCTGAACATCAACCACGTTAAAGTCTAGTCCTATGGCATTTAAAACACCGTTAACATACGCCTTAAGGTTTTCCATGTCCGAAGTGTCATGGGTTATATTTTTAAATACCAATTTGTGTTGTGAGCTGTTTTCGTTAATTGCCGATTGTGTGGTGTTTTTAACATGTAAATCTGATTCATATTTTAACATTTTATTTTCCAATGTTCTGATCTTATTATCAACATTAGCAAATTCCACTGACATTTCATCTTTCAAAGATTGTATACCTTTGCTTATCTCATGTGTGAATTTTGTTTCCATGTTCGTCATTCTTTGCTCCAAGGATGTTCTTAAAGAATCTTGGTTCTGTTTAATACTCATCATTAATTTATATAAATCATTTGTTGATACATTTTGGTCTGAGTTTTGTTCGGACATTATTGACTGAGAAGGTTGGATATGAACAGAGTACGATTTTGTGTTCAATCTTTTGGGCGAAGGACGGACCAAATCACAATCAGAGTCGGAGGAACTTTGCCTTGGTCTTCGTGGAGGATATCTTGACATAGAGTATTATGGGTGTTTGGTGTATGTATACTTTCCCTAATAACTATTTATCACAATATTCTGGTTTTTAACTGGTTAGCACATCCAGATCAGAAGATTTTCCCAATAATCTACTGTGAAAGTACTTTAATTCGTGGGTATCAATTTTCGTGGTTTGAGCAACATTTACATGTTCGTGGGTTTTTAAATTCGTGGATTTAAGTTTTCTTAAAAAAAATAAAGAAAAAATGAAAAATTGAAGCTATTAGAAACGAAGGATATAATTGTCTGGATTGAAGGAAATTGCAAAGTAAACATTGCTCAGTACGTAGTGATATCACACTTATTAACTGAGATAGAGTGATTAACAGATTAAAGACAATCAAAGGTGTTACATGTAATTAGGAGCGTATGACATTTGCGCCGATTTTGAAAATTTTCATTCTTTCATTTGCGCCGATTTCATTTTTTCATTTGCGCCGATTTTTTATTTGCTCCTAATTAGATTTACAGGTAAATTAATACTTGTACATGTACTATACCATTGGTAAAATTTGGTTCTAAATGTTTTTCATTTAGGTTTAAGATAATTTTTATTCATATTTTTCTGCAACTTCATTGTAACATGATAGACATATTGCTCACTGAAACGAGCCGAGGAGACAATTCTTTAATCATCAAGGGCCATACATATCGGAAGATAAGTGTCCTGAAATATAACAACATATCTTACTAATGTACTATAAAACTGTGTAAAGCCAGAGTCACCACGAATTTTATTGTCAAAACACAGATCGAGCATAAATATGTGGAAGATGTCCGAAAGACAGAGGCTAAAGAACTACGGTTAAGGTCAGGGAAAATGTCTGGAGATGTATCTTGTAGGCCTTCTTCCACCTCCCCACTGTGAGCAGGGGACAACAGTTATATACATGTTATGATTGACAATTCATAAATGTGTACAAGTGGCTAATGGAAGAGGTCTATAATGTTAAATGAAAAATAACATGATTTGGATGGAGAGTTCTCCCATTGGCACTCATATCACATCTTCTTATATCTATTCACCTGTAATTTACCTGTAAAAAAATCGGCGCAAATGAAAGAAAATATCGGCGCAAATGAAAGAAAAAATCGGCGCAAATGAAGTGCAGATCGGCGCAAATGCAAAACGCCGGTAATTAGGCCATTAACATGTCACCTAAAGAAAACAGTTACATTAATCAAATACTATAAACATATGTTGAGCCCAGCATGAAATTATTATTTCACAAATACGTACATGAACTATGAGGACATGGAATGAACACTTTATCAAAGAATATCAATGCCGGGAATCTGACTTTCATTGATCAAAAATATTTTGTAATGTGAATTAAAAGATCAAAAGTTGGACAGTTTACGTTTTTAAAGATTTAATGGGTACAATCCTGCCTGCAGTTGTAGTTTATAGTGCATATGCTATGTGACTACTCCGTGTATTGTAGTATTCTCAGACAGTTCGGCGATTTTCAATATACTTTTTAGATCATATCAGTAGTCAAACCTAAATGGGGACATTTTTATGTATTGATTTGGACAAAGGTTGTTTTATTTCGTTGGACACTTAAATTCGTGGATAAAGTCATTCACGAAAACCACGAAAATTGGTACCCCACGAATAAAAGTACTTTCACAGTATCACATTTCTTTCAGTGAAAAATTCAAACGTCCATCTTGTTTAAACGTCACTATATTTGTGAACAACGAAAATCAAGGGACAACAATGGTGGTCTCGCACCATCTGAGTTTGGATTGTGATCAAATTTTTGTCATAATATAGGTTTCTGCCACAAAATAAATGTGGTTAAAGATTTTACAAATCTATTGCTCAATACTGTGCAATTGAAGATTTCTTCTTGAAACTTTTTCAAAAATACGAAATTTGAAACATTTTGAAAATAAAATATATATACCCTTAAGAAAATTGGAAAATAAAATCCCCTCCCCCTTTGAGCAATAACCCCAAAACTTAATCCCAGTCTTCCCTTTGTAGTATGGAAACTTGTAGTACAATTTCAGAGAGACCTATACGCTTAAACACAAGTTATTGTCTGGAAACTAGAAAAATGCTTGTTTTTGGCCAACAAAAAGACAAAGACAACATCATACAATCCCCCAAATTTCTTTTAGGTTGTATAAACACAGTTAAAACCTACACAAGCTAACCGTTATAAAATATGAATTTCTTATACCTGGGTTTAAACTGTGCACCCAATGTGGTGCTGTTTCAGTAGGAAGAGCTGATCCTGTTGGGCCACCCATCTCATTGCATACAATATAACTTGGTGCAATAACTGTTGGGTATTTTCCGGATTATATTCTTTTTCTGCTGAAATCACTACTTCTTTCATTATTTCTCCTTATGGGGCCAATTGATGATCTTGGTCATGCTGCCTTATTTGTAGATCTTACTTAACTTAACATTATTGCTGTTTACATTTTATATCTAGATATCTATAATGATATTCAAGCTAGTAACTAAAAACTGCAAAATAGTCTTAAAATTACAAATTAAGGGGCAGCAACCAAACAATGGGTTGTGTGATTTGTCTGAAAACATCAGAGCAGCTAGTTGTTAACCTGATGAACATTAACCCCATGTCAAATTAAATCTAAATGCTTCAGTTTCAAAGTTACAAGCAAAGAACTGCATTTACGCCCTATGATCTGTTGATAGCCATGGCGGCCATGGTGGTTGACAGGCAGGATTGTAAGACAATTTTGGCTCAGTAGGAGAAGGAAAAGTTTTTTGTAAAAGTTAACAGGCAAAGGTCACAGACGACTGACACCAAGTGATGAGAAAAGCTCACTTGACATTTTAGGTCAGGTGAGCTAAAAAGGGGAAAAAGTCAAATATAAAGATAGGAAGATGCAGTATGATTGGCAATTACACAACTCTCCATCAGAGACCAAAATGTTGAAAAGCATTTCATTAAGAAAAACATGTATAGCATAAGGTTTATCAAAGTATTAAGTGATGGTTGTTGTGGGCTTGTGGTCTGATGTTATGTCAGTGAATCTTGAACATAAAAATTAAAATATTTTCCAAATTTCCAGTAATCCTTGAAGCACCTTAGACCATACATGTAAAAGCTATATTGAAGATGAGGACACTTTCTCCTAGGTTTCCTCCTTTTTATCTTTACCCTTTCTACTACATGTATGGATCCCTTTCTTTATTCATTTCACTTTCTCCTATACTATCATTCTCTCTCTTTACATGTCAAATTATTTCAAAAACATTTGAAGGTCTTAAAACTCTCTTTGTTTCATTTCCCCACTAACCTAAAACCAACTATTTAAAAAGGTCTGTCAACTTTTCCAAAAGCCTGTCTGCAAACCCCACCCCCCAAAACATCCCCCCATCATGAGTAAAAATGACAACATACCTCCAGCAACCCTCAAAAAGGTCTGTATACTTCGTCCTGGTCTAACACCGTTGAATGCAGTACAAATGTAAAATGTTTCATCTCCCTTTTGAGCATTTGCAATAACCAGAGATGGTGAATTCACAGTTCCACCAGAATATTTATCATTTTGCATATCAACATTTTGTTCCTGTCTGTTTACGATTATTTTCCATTGCACACTGGTATGAGTTGGATTGGCTGTGACGGTACAAGGTATAGTTGCCGTACTACCATAGTTTACGAAGTACTGATTAAGTGGAATTTCAACATTTGGAACATCTGAAGAAAAAAAAGATTAAAACTTGATCATTTTAGAATGATCTTGAGGTTTTTTATTTTCATTGCTACCATTTATTTACAATTAACCAAAAAGAAAACCCCAGTAAAGTGTATTTTCAAGCATTTCATATGAACAGGAGATTTTTACACAAATTTATGTAAATTATTAATATTCGTACAAATAATTACAAATTCAAATCTCTTACATTATTGTTTTGTAATACCTGCCTGAATCATCTATATATAGAACCACCAAGAAGAGTATTACTCTGTATAAATTTAAACCAATCTTGAATAGAAAATGTTATGTAATAACCTTTACGGCTAAAAAAACTGTATCAATTTCACTATGAAGTTTTGATAAAAATCATATGCTAGAATGGAAAGTTCATATGCACTTCTATTTTTTTCAAAGGTCAAAATATAGGGCTGTGCAGCATATTTTCAACGTTTATATGCCCCAAACTTCTAAGAGTTTAAACTAACACTAAATTTCTTAACTACCCCTACCTTGACTGTAGTGTTACTGTACCACAGATTTCAATATAAACAATATTCACATGTATATTTACTGCATGTTTACATTCCCAAGTTATGTCTCTGAGATGCAACCTACAGATCAGAACTGGGAACCAGTATGTAAACAAAATTAATTATCTATGAATATTCTATATTTCCCCAAAAGAGGCGTGGTTTGAAACAGCTGTATTTACAAAGTGCAACCTATAATATTCAGCCACTGACTGTTGTGAAATAAAAATTTGAATATTTAATACCTTGGCTAAAAGGATCATTACAAATTGACTCCCTTGGACTACTACTAGGTGACATTGGCTGGTCAGATGCTGAAGCTGAAGTTGATGAACCTACATCATTCAAACAAAAGTCATATAATAATATAAAATTCAATGCAATAATTGTGTTGTAAAATTTTAACTTAAAAGATGAATCATGAAGATGTAATTTTCTAGGAAATAAACAATTGAGATTTGTTAACACAACACTTTGTGGTTTTATGGATAAAAAAATAAATAATCTTTATCTAAAAAGGAGCAGTAGAAACAATAGGTGTACTTGGCTGGCCAGATGCTGAAACTGAAGTTGATGGACCTACAACATTTGAAGAAAAGTCATACTAATATAAAATTCAAAGCAATATTTATATTGTATAAATTTACACCTTAAAGCAGAGGTATGATAGGAGTCATTATTTAGCTCCTGAAATTGCAAAAATTGTAAAATTAGCACTTCAATTTTTTTTTATAATAATAATAATAATAAATACAATATTTATAGTCATTAGAGCGCATTATATAATAACAAAAATTACTCTAAGCGCTTCACATTTAAAAATATATAAAATACAAAAAAATACATAAAACATAGATTACAAAGCACTATCTTAAAAGAAGCAAACAAAGCATATAAAAAATTTATAATTTTTTTTTTAAAAGAAACGAAAAATGCATATACCCTAAAATATATACAAAACTGTCTAAACTAATGCGGTCAATTAAAAGTATATATAAAATCTACAGGAAATCCTTAAAAGCAGTCCGAAATAAATGAGTCCTGAGGTGCTTTTTAAAAACATCTAAAGAATTTACACTCCGTAAAAACGATGGCAAATTGTTCCAGAGTGTAGGCGCAGCCTTGTCAAAACGCCTCTCACCGTAGCTTTTCGTTCGAACGTCATTTGGAGGATGTAGGAGCATACTATTTTCCGACCTGTGGGTTCTACTTGGCTTGTATGGCGTAATTAAATTTTGAAGGTAACTAGGAGCTTTGCCATGCTGTGCTTTGTACACATATAAAAGAAGTTTATATTGGCAACGGTAATGTATGGGTAGCCAGTGTAACGATATTAAAACAGGCGTAATTGAGTCAAATTTCCTTTTTCGTGTTATCAAACGTGCTGCTGTGACATAAAAAACATACACAAGCTAACAGTTATAAAATATGAATCTCTTATAAATATGAATCTCTTATAAATATGAATCTCTTATACCTGGGTTTATACTGGTCACCCAATGTAGTGGTGTTTCATTTGAAAGAGCTGATCCTGTTGGGCCACCAATCTCATTAGCATACAATATAGTTTGGTGCAATAACTGTTGGGCATTTTCAAGATTATATTCTTTCTCTGCTGATTTCATTACTTTTTTCATGATTTTTCCTGTAATCTTCTCAAATTCTGTTGCCAATTCATCCAGCAAGTAATTTGTCAGGTGGCGATCCGGTGTCAATTTAGCCAGATAAAGTACAGACACCTCATTTACAGATGATTTATAATCTAGTATCATTTGCTGAAGTTTCTTTCCAATCAATGAATGTCCTGATTTCAAAACAGGGGGAGTCTAAAATAAAAACAACTGAATAAATATAGTCATCAAAATAATTAAACTCCAATACAATATTTTAAAAATAGACAAGAATGGCCTTGGTGGTTGAGTGGTAAAAGTAGTCCTGTATCACTAGCATATCAATTCTGAGATTTTGAATGAATTTCAAACTCTACACTTGGGTGAGCTAAAAAGGACAAAAGCCAGTAACGCTATAATCAATGGCCAAATAAAAGTAGATTTTTCTAAATTTGATTGTTTTAGTTGATCTAATGTGAAGGCATTGCTGAAGATTCATCTCATTCCCTTTTATTTATCACCTTTTTCCACAGTCTGATTTGATGCCAAACCTCAACAATTGAAATTTTGGTTGAAGTAAAGCATATGGTATATGAAAATTATGTAAGCAATGGCTTAAGGTGGCACCAAATTAAAACAAAAGGTCAAAAATTTTGCTTAACTATGTGAAAAATTATTTTCTAACTACTTTGCCCACGTTTATCACTTCACAAATACATCACTAATGCCCCAATTGGATATAATTATAGGTTTTATAACATATGTGAGAATTGGATATGGCTTGGTATCAACTCTGGTTATATAATTTCAATATAATATTGAGCCTTTGTGGGACAATCAGAACTCCAAAATTTTAAAAAGTGGGACATTCAGACTGGACGCGACTGCATACTTTTACATCCCATACAACTGAACGGTAGGCCAACTTCGGTCAGTTTTTACTGCTGGTTGGAAAAAAAGACCAAAGTGACCATACCTAATAGTAAATTTCCCAGTCACCCTTTACCAAATTCTTTCATAAAATGAAATAAAAAAAACATTTGGCTACAATGTAGAAAGTTTTGCTGTACCTGTTAAATTAAAACATCACTTAACATTATTACAATATATGCATACTTATGAGAACTCATATAAGATCGTACATTCTCTTGATACTATTTACTTATAATTATTAGGCATTGCACAAGTTCATGCGTTTTATTACATCTTTACCTAAAACCATCGGATTTATACTGACTTATACTACATCATTTACCTCTTAGTTAACTATCAGTTACTTCAACGAATTACTCCTTTGTCGATATTTCATGTATATGGTTTTTGTGCCTTGTACCGACATTTTGAGTTGAGCTAATTGCTCAAGTTTTTTTTATCATGTTGTGTTGTAACCTAAGTGTCCCATGTTAAGGAGAGGGTTTGGGGCTCACTTGTATAATCTTGTCGCATTTTTTTTTTTGTGTTGGTCCAATGGCAGGAGCCTGTAGTACTTTGGTTATATAGATCTGCCATATATTTTTTTCTTCTTTAATACATAATTCTTAGGTTATCAATATATAACCGTTAGTTTCCTCATTTTAATTAATTCACATTTTTTTTAATATCGGGGCCTTTTTTAGCAGACTATATATGGTATAGGTTTTCCTCATTGTGAAATGTTTTACATTGGACTATTATTATTGTTTTATAAATACACCCACTTCATTTAAATTTATTTTGTAAATACTAATTAGAATAGAAAACCAAGTTCGATCCTTCAACTGTATTCCTATTCCACCTTGAATGGTAACACAAATAATAGTAATAGTGTTGTATCATAATTCTGAGATCAATCAGCATACATGTATAGTTGTAGATGTTCCTGATGTTTTTAGTGTTCATAGTTTACTGGAAGTAACTTCTCATTGTGAGCTCTGTAGAGTTTGACAATACACCATGTGCATTTACATATGCCTAGAAGCAAGAAACAACCTAAGACAAAACTCTATAAAGATGAACCAAGTGTGTGCGACAGCTCAAAAATGATGCCATATAATCTACTATAAGGCATTACAGGCTACTGAGTACTGTAAAGACTCTGCTTAGTATGCATTGACATATACCCCATATTTGCAAGGAAGTGCAGCTTCTCATATACCAATTTCTACATTTACATGTATGGATAGTTTGACGACGGATCTTACCACTAGTATAGTAATAAGAAAGGTGATGTCGACTTACTATTCTGATTCACTAATTATATCGCTCCCTAAGTTAATAATTAGACAAAACTAAAGTAGATAATAATTTCTATTAATAAAACACATAATATCAATATATTTTCATACACAATAAATCACTCAAAATTACTCTAGTTTTTTTACTATACTATATTACATAACTTCTTAATACAAAATAACTAAAAACTTATACTTGATTTGGGTATGGGGCAGACTCAGCATTTTCTAAATTACTGACATAGTTAAACTCGGTGTAGCAGCTATTGGAAAGCTTTTAGAGCATAAGAGTAGTTGTTTACTCACTGCAGCTTAGGCTACAAGAGCAGGAATAACAATGTCAGTAATGCACATGGAAGTAATGCTCAACTCGGTGTAATTGAGAGCCGGAAGCAATGTTAGATACTACTCAGTGTACCGAGAACTACAAGAGCCGGAAGACAAGTGTGCTACAAGAGCTGGAAGAGCATTACTTCAAATTGATGTGGATGAAGATAGCAAAACTGCTAGACAAATTTAATAGCCCATTCAAATATTAATGTACATGTACTGTACATGGAAACAATTTTGGGGCACTCAGACCGCATACATGTCATGTATTCAATCTGACTTATGGCCTTATCAATTAATTAATCTGGTAATGGGAATACATAATTCATTAATTACCCAAAATTCTGTAGTTTTCATTTGTTTCCATGTACAGTACTACAGTACATGTACATAAATATTTGAATGGACTATTAAATTTGTCTAGCAGTTTTGCTATCTTCATCCATATCAATTTGAAGTAATGCTCTTCCAGCTCTTGTAGCACACTTGTCTTCCGGCTCTTGTAGTTCTGGATACACCAAGTAGCATCTAACATTGCTTCCAACACTTGTAGTTCTGTGTACACCAAGTAGCATCTAACATTGCTTCCAACACTTGTAGTTCTGTGTACACCAAGTAGCATCTAACATTGCTTTCAGCACTTGTAGTTCTGTGTACACCAAGTAGCATCTAACATTGCTTCCAGCACTTGTAGTTCTGTGTACACCAAGTAGCATCTAACATTGCTTCCGGCTCTTGTAGCTAACTACACCGAGTTGACCGCAACTTAGGTGGAAAGTTGTCTCACTGGCTGTCACACCACATCTACAAAGCTTTATATGTAAAAAAACCTACATGATCTTGAATACCTTGACAAGGAATTGATTGGTTATGTTTTTTGTCCACGTGCTCTACAGTGATTATTTAAAAATGCACAACGAACGTGACACATTTGGTGAAATGAACAATACAGTAAGAGAAAACTTATTTAGTTATATAATGCGTTTATTCTAAGTTCTAAGGAACATTTGAAGACACGTAGTAACTCAAAGTATAGTTATTTATTATTGCTTAAGATATTAATACGCAAATGTGTATGCACGAAAAGATATTCAGCATTGTTTCTCTCACAAAACGTATGAAATTGCACCGTGTCTGTGCGTTTTGCATCTAGCAGTTTTATCAAACGTTCTATGCAATATCTAAAACTTACAACAACTGTATAATTGAATAAATAAACTAACATGCACATTGACATATTTATATATACTCAAATAAGTTCTAGAAAGGCATTCGAAATTGTTGTCATCCCAAATGTTGTCCTGATTATGGCTTCAAATGCGTCAACGTCCGGATTCATTTGTACCTGGGTTATACAGGGTGATTATGTTAAACTGAAAATTCTGCGGTTCTTTGGTCTAATCTTTTGCACATTCCAGTATGACGTCATAAATATGTCCTTTTCCATTGTCAAATTTTAACATCAGACATTTAAAGACTTTTCACACACTTCAGAATTCAATAAAATTTGACAAAAAGAAGTGAAAAGTGTGAGTGTTTTGTATATTATTGAAGAAATCACATATGTCCATTGCCATGGACGAAATGAACATTGTCTTAACCTTTGAAAGTCATCATCAACCTACCAAATAACCAATGGAACAACGTGGTTATATTGTCTAGTGATGTAGGATAAGCCAATCAAATTAACACAGATTTTCATATCACTTTTTTTCGTATCACGTACACTCTGTACAGTGTGATACGAAAAATATCTATTTATGCAGGAAATAGATAACAGGCTACAACTATAAAAGAATTATCTTTATCTGAAATAATTAGATATATTAACATATGTTTCAATCATGTCAACACAACATTATCAAATATAACTTTTTCCAGACTTTTTTGGCCAAAATTATGAGTTGGTGAACTTTGCATTTTCTATAAGGCAAAATGTTATATGATATGTCATATTACAAAAACATTATAATAACTAACCAAAACAATATACAATATCAACCTATATATTATTATGCATCATCACCACTTGATTTGATTTTCTGTATTAAAGAATACTTACAGGGTGGACCCTAACACCTCTTACACATCGGGATGTACTATCTCCTGCATTAGTGTTATCAGTATTCTGTAAAAGAATAACAAGAGTGCACATGCTGAAATGTCTCGACTTCTTTACTAATCATTGATATGTTGATAGTCCTAAATATATAGGGCTTTACTACAACTAACACATAAATTTAACATTAACCAAGAAAACTAAACATTGACTAATGAACCATGAAAATGAGGTCAAGGTCAGATGAACCATACCAGGCAGACATGTACAGATAACAATTCTTCCATACAATACATATAGTTGACCTATTGTTTGTATTTTAAGGAGGCTCACGGGTACAAAAATTTCAGCAAAAAATTAAACATCTATTTTTTCATAACAAATTTTATTTATTACACTATTAGTTATTACTTTATGATATATGAGACAAAAATTAACCAAAAAAATCGATTCAGTTTGGCCCCAGATGACTTAAAATGTTTATATACAATATCAACCTACCGGTATATATTATTATGCATCATCACCACTTGATTTGATTTTCTGTATTAAAGAATACTTACAGGGTGGACCCTAACATCTCTTACACCTTGGGATGTACTATCTCCTGCATTTGTGTTATCAGTATTCTGTAAAAGAATAACAAGAGTGCACATGCTGAAATGTCTCGCCTTCTTTACTAATCATTGATATAATGTTGATAGTCCTAAATATATAAAGCTTTACTACAACTATCACATAAATTTAACCTTAACCAAGAAAACTAAACATGGACTAATGAACTATGAAAATGAGGTCAAGGTCAGATGAACCATACCAGGCAGACATGTACAGATAACAATTCTTCCATACAATACATATAGTTGACCTATTGTTTGTAGGAGGCTCACGGGTACAAAAATTTAAGCAAAAAATTAAACAACTATTTTTTCTTTACAAATTTTATTTATGACATTATTAGTTATTACTTTATGATATGAGACAAAAAAAATCGATTCAGTTTGGCCCTAGATGACTTTTAAAATGTTTATATCATTGAAAAAGCTCCAAATTTTATAAATCTCCCTTTGGTGCAAAAATGCCATTTTTTGGCATTAAAATTGAAATATCTTTTTTCACTCATCAGTGACCTATATTTTTTTTAAAATGTTTTCAAATACGCTATACATAAACCAAATAATTGTAAAATTTAAGCGATATTGTAATTAAGTTCTTTTTTTATTTCGATATTCCTCTTTTTCTCCTATTAGTTCAACAGAAAAAAAGTACCTTTACAAAAATGTATGCTTCTTTCAAAGGCAGATTGTGAGCGTAAATGATCGGTGACCCCTCCTTTTTATTTTATTTTTCTATTAGGTATAAGATATAAAGTTCATTTATAGAAAAAATTAGTGAAATCTTATATTAAAAAAAAATTGATTTAGACCCGCGAGCCCCCTTAAGAAAAATAGACCAAAACACAAAACTAGAGGCTCTCAAGAGCCTGTGTCGCTCACCTGTTAATGTGTTTACTGATGTCGGCCATCTTTGTTGGTAGGTGGGGTCATTAGACACTCTTTTTAAAAATAGATACCCTAGTATTTTGATTGTGGCCAAGTTTGGTTAAATTTGGCCAAGTAGTTTTAGAAAAGATTTTTATACAAGTTACAAAAATGAGGAAAAGTTGTTTAATATTGACTCTAAAGGGCAATAACTCCTTAGGGGGTCCTCTAACAATTTTGATCATGCTGACTTATTTGTAGATCTTACTTTGCTGAACATTATTGCTGTTTACAGTTTATCTCTATCTATAATAGTATTCAAGATAATAACCAAAAACTGCAAAATTTTCTTAAAATAACCAATTTAAGGGCAGCAACCCAACAACAGGTTGTCCAATTCAACTGAAAATTTGTGAGGGGATATATCTTATTCTGATGGACATTAAAATCTTGAAAGATTTGCCCTAAATGTCTTGGTTTCAAAGATATAAAGCAAAAACTGCATTTTACCACTATGTTCTAATTTTAGCCATGTCGGCCATTTTGTTTGGTAGGCTGGGTCATCGGACACATTTTTTAAACTATAAACCACAATGATAATTGTCGCCAAGTTTGATTCAATTTGGCAAAGTAGTTTTAGAGAAGAAGATTTTTAGAAAAGTTACAAAAAATGATGAAAAGTTGTTAAAAATTGACTATAAAGGGCAATAACTCCTTAAGGGGTCGACTGGCAAATTTGGTCATGTTGACTTATTTGTAGGTCTTACTCTGCTGAACATTATTGCTGTTTACAGTTTATCTCTATCTATAATAGTATTCAAGATAATACCCAAAAACTGCAAAATTTCCTTAAAATAACCATTTCAGGGGCAGCAACCCAACAACAGGTTGTCCGATTCGTCTGAAAATTTCAGGGCAGATAGATCTTCACCTGATAAACAATTTTACCCCATGTCAGATTTGCTCTAAATGCTTTGGTTTTTGAGTTATAAGCCAAAAACTGCATTTTACCCCTATGTTCTATTTTTAGCCATGCCGGCCATCTTGGTTGGTTTGACGGGTCACGCCACACATTTTTTAAACTAGATATCCCAAGGATGATTGTGGCCAAGTTTAGTAGAATTAGGCCCAGTAGTTTCAGAGGAGAAGATTTTTGTAAAAGTTTACAGACGACGGACGACGGACGCCAAGTGATGAGAAAAGCTCACTTGACCTTTCAGGTCAGGTGAGCTAAAAATTAACACTGAGCAATGAACTGTGAAAATGAGGTTAAGGTCAATTAAATCCTGCCCGACTGACATATAGATCATAAAATATTTTCATACTCCAAATATAGTTGACCTATTGCATATAGCATTAGAAATAAAAGACCAAAACTCAAAAACTTAACTTTTACCACACTGAATGATGAAAATGAGATCAAGGTTGGAAACACCTGCCAGCTAGACATGTACACCTTACAATCATTCTATACACCAAATATAGTACACCTACTGCATACAGTATAAGAAAAATAGACTAAAAACACAAAACTTAACTATAATCACTGAACCATGAAAATGAGGTCAAGATCAGATGACACCTGCCAGTTGGACATGTACACATTACAGTCCTTCCATTCACCAAATATACTAGACCAATTGCTTATAGTATCTGAGATATGGACTTGACCACCAAAACTTAACCTTGTTCACTGATCAATGAAATGAGGTTGAGGTCAAGTGAAAACTGTCTGACGGGTATGAGGACCTTGCAAGGTACACACATACCAAATATAGTTATCCTATTACTTATATTTTAAGAGAGAATTTAACATTACAAAAAATATTATCTTTTTTTCCAAGTATTCACTGAACCATTAAAATGAGGTCAAGGACATTGGACATGTGACTGACAGAAACTTTGTAACATGAGGCATCTATATACAAAGTGTGAAGCTTCCAGGTCTTCCACCTTCTAAAATATAAAGCTTTTAAGAAGTTAGCTAAAGACACTGCCGCTGTAGCCAATGATAAATATTCCTATGTCGAGCTTTCTGTAACAAAAGTTGCAGGCTCGACAAAAATGGTCTGAAATGATGTGATTTACCGGTACATGGAATTCAAAATTGTCCAATGAAAATATACTGGGCATGTCTTATCAATTCCAACAGATTCTGCTAATGTTCTGATCATTAAACATTTTAATTGATCTTTCAAAAGGCAATAACTTAAAAATGTTTTTCTTTCTGTAAGCTTACCTTTTTATAAATATTTTAGAGAAAGGAAGGCTTGAGAGTAAATTTATTTATTATGCAATTTCCAATATTTTAAGGGGCTTTTTAAAAATTTTGATCAGCACTGATTTTTGAACTTATATTGCTGATAAAACCTATGATATAAGTTTTATAAAAAATCTGTCAAGAACTGAACACAAGAGAGCGCTATAGTATGTGATAACATTTTGTGATTTTTGTGATCTCAGGTGACAATGAATCATTGTATTATCCTCATTAAAAGTCAATGACTGTATAATATTTACCCCAGGTACTTCTAAATCAATATCATCATCATTGATAACTTCTGTCTCCCCTCTTTCACTTACAGGATTTGTTCCACTCTGCTGTGAAAAATATTTTAATATGTATTAAATCCAAGGCACCTGCAAAGCATACCTGAGCAGCCATTTATTGTCTGCTTTCTATTTCGATATACATGATATAACAAAACACTTACTGACTTGATATCCCCCAATATTTTATTTTTATCAATGTCTTTATAAAAACAATTATTGTAACATCAATTTTGGATGATTTATGATATATTCTTACATTTGGCGTGTCTGACATCTGTGAGGTATACATTCTATTTTACTCAACTGCACAATCACAACTTCAGGTGTTGGTTCACTTAAACAATTACATTTCTTATCTTATTTCAAATTGAGGTCTATTTCTGATAAAGATATTGTATCTGAGACAAGAAAACAGTTAAAAGCTGGAATTTGAAATTATATAACAATTAAAAAATGACTACCTTACTTCTATGACATTACATTTGAGAATTTAGTAAGAAGTAAAGCTGAGCTGTGGTAGAAAATAAGTAGTGGAAATCCAATCTAAAAGGATGTAAGTATGCTTTGGTTTTTTCTCTTTTGGTCTACTTACACTGATAACTGCATTTTTAATCATCTAGAGCAGTTTGGTAAAATGTCTGACCTCGAGTGTGGTGCATTTCAATTTTACTCATGTGAGATTTGCTCTAACTGCTTATGTTTTTTAGCCTCAAGCTGCATTTTACCCATTTGTTCTATTTTTAGCAACAAAAGCCATGTTTGTTGATGGATCAAATCCCTGGATAAACAATCTAAACAAATTACCCTTAGTCCCTATGGAACATCTAGATAAATTTGGGTAAACTTTTGCTCAGTTGTTTCAAAGGAGAACATGTTTAACGAAGACAGACGGAAAACGGACAACAGATGACAACATTTAACACCAAGTGAAGATGGGAGCTCACATGAACTTAAAATTAATAAATACATATACAAGTTTTAAAAATACATACCAGAAATCTAAGATTTAAATTTTCAGTAGTAAATATGGTTCTCTAAAAGAAAAGCAAAAGAAAAAATGAAGATTTAATAATAAACTAAGAAACAAAATCAAGATACCTTAATAGTGTTATCAATGAAAGCCATTTGTTTTATAATATTGAAAAAAAATTACTGATTTAGACAAGAATTCACTCCCTGAAATGTCTTGCCTTCTTTACCATTGATATGACAGGATAGGATAAACTTTACTACAACTATCCCATCAATTTAACATGATCCAAGAAAATGAGATTAAGGTCAGATAAATCAAACTGGAAATATATGTACAGCTTACAATCATTCCATACACCAACTATAGTAGACCTATTGCTAATTGTATTTGAGATATGGACTTAACCACAAAAATATACAGAATACTAAAATTCCTAACTTTTTCCCCCAGTAGTCACTGAACCATGAAAATGAGGTCAAGAATAGATGTAAACTTTATAACATAAGGCATCTACTGTGGATTCATTATTATTCGTGGGATACTAATTTTTGTGAATATCGATGGTACAGGCAAACCACAAAATTGAATGTTCAACAAATGTCAAATTGTATGTATTCCTGCATGCAGACTTTGGCAAAACCTCGAAATTAAATATCCATGAATATGTTAGTTTTTCTTAATCCAGGAAAATAAATATTTCCACAGTATATACAAGGTATAAAGGATCTAGGCCATCTACCTTCTGAAATATTAAGCTTTCAAGAGGTAAGCAGCCGTGGCCATATCACATATGTAACCTTTAGTTGCTTGCATTCATGTCCTTTGGACTTTAGGTGGATAGTTTACTGCAAACACCATTGAAAGTGGTGTTCTACTTGAAAAAATTATCACTAAATGTTGAAATAAGTTTATCATCACTTTGTAAACTGTAAAACATTTTTCACTACCAACTAGGTAACAGATTAGTTAAAACACTAATACAAGTGCAAACACTGAAATGTCTTAACTGCTTTAATTTACTGAACATTGATTTTATGTTGAAAGTCTTACAGAAAAAGGTTTTACTTCTAGTATAACATAAACTTAACATTTTTAAAAATCCATGACAATCAAGTTGAGGTTTAATAAAACCTGCCAGACAGACAATGTAAATATCATTCAACATGCAGACATCTTATACGTTCAGGCATTTCACATCTAATTTTTTATGGTAATATTCTTTACAAAGCACAAAAATGTTGTCATTCACCTTAAAATCTAACAAAACCTTTAACCAGACTTATTAAGAAGGGATATAGTTACAATACTGTTGTCAGGTCATTAAATATTGCATATTTTGGCTTTAAAGAATATTGACTTATAGGGTCTTTGCATTGGAAATAAACACATTTATTCTATAACCAGTTGTTGGCATGATATGGTTTATGTTCTTCTCATATATTTTATGATTGCATAGAGATTAATACATGGCCTTTTCCATATCAGCCTGGGTATCATCCCGAGACCCCCATATCAGCCCGTGACGGAGTCGAGGTGCTTATATGGGTCTCGGGATGATACCCAGGCTGATATGGAAAAGGCCATCTCTTTAACATATACTTCCGACAATAGTTTTATGTAAGGCAAATAAACAAATGCAATAACAAAATCTTTACAAATAAGTTAAATTATGAATCAAATATACTATAATTGTCAAACAACATCACTATATATGTATGGTAACATTTGCTATAGAGGCATTTTGAAACATTGAAAATTTGGAAGAGTTTTATGATCATTATAACTCCATGTTTATTGTACTATAAAATGACTCATAATTGTCAATGGCATTTGTTAGCAAGTACTAAACTATCCCCACAAAAGTTCCCGTAAATTTTGACGTCGTCATAAAAAATGTATGACATCACAATGGAAAAGTAAACAACCGATACCAGAAACACCGGAAGTAACTTGCACGAGAGGCATTATTATGGGTTTTGTGCACGAGATGCACCTGATATGGGTTATCAGCCCGGGTGGGAAATTATGGCTTGTGTACTTCCGCTCATTACACATATTCAAAAGCTATCATATCAATGCTAAGTATATGATAAATAAAACTAAACCCCTAGTGGAAGGGATTGTACTTGATATTCATATGATGAAGACATAATCTTTCAATCAGTTTAATTGAGGTCTGGAGTTGACATGTCAGTAACCGCTAGTAGTCCCTGTTAATTAATTAATAATAATATGTATCATTGTCATTTTGTTTAGTTTCTTTTGTTACCTATTCAGATTTTTTCTGACTGAGTTTTACTGTGCGTATTGTTGTGCGTTTGTTTTTTCTACATTGGCTAGAGGTACAGGGAGAGGGTTGAGATTCCCAAAAACATGTTTAACCTCGCATCATAGTTGCGCCTGTCCCAAGTCAGGAGCATCTGTTCTTTGTTAGTCTTGAATGATTTTAAATTTTAGTTTCTTTTGTATATTTCAGAGTTTAGTATGACGTCCATTGTCACTGATCTGGTGTACATTTTTGTTTAGGGGCCAGCTGAACTACGCCTCTGGGTGCAGGAGTTTCTCCCTGTATTGAAGACCCATTGGTGGCCTTCGGCTGTTGTTTCCTCTTTGGTCAGGTTGTTGTTTCTTTTGACACATC
The DNA here is from genome assembly GCA_037788925.1 of Mytilus galloprovincialis. Classification (NCBI taxonomy): domain Eukaryota; kingdom Metazoa; phylum Mollusca; class Bivalvia; order Mytilida; family Mytilidae; genus Mytilus; species Mytilus galloprovincialis. The sequence continues at coordinate 41,209,484 of CM075342.1, read as the reverse complement.
CTCATTTCTATTCTCAATTTTATGTACATTAAACCTTAAAATTATTCCAAACACCAAATTTACTTGACATATGGTAATTTAAAACAGAAAAACTAAAGATTGACCAATGAACCACGAAAACAAGGTCAAGGTCAGATGATACCTGCTAGACAGACTTTAGAGATGTACACTTTACAATAATTCCATAAACCAAATATAGTGACCTACTATTTATAATACTTTTTAAAAACCTGATCAAAACACAAAAACTTAACATTGCCAAAAAACATCAAAATGAGGGTAAGGTTAGATGAACCTGCCAGCCTGACAGGTACCCGTTAAAATCATTCCATACACCACATATAGTTTTTGACTTACAGCTTATAGTATCTAAGAAACCAACCCAAACATGTAACTATAAACTTGATTACTGATCCATGAAATGAGGTCAAGGTCAGGAGAACCCTTTCTGGTGAACACATAGACTTTGCAAGGAACCCATATACCAAATATAGTTATCCTACTACTTTTTAGAAATTCAGTCAAAATTTTTGTTCCTCTTTTCTTAAGCAATGCCGAACCATGTAAATGATGTCAAGAACACATGGCCATATCACAGATGAAAACAAAGTAACATAAGGTATATGCCATCAATGTATGAAGCATCCAGGTCTGGTACATTCTGAAATATAAAGCTTTATACAAATAGTTTACACTGCTGACACTGTCTGTCTCAGATACTGCAACTAATGTATCAACAACAACTAGAGGCTCTAAAGAGCCTGTGTCGCTCACCTTGGTCTATGTGCATACTAAACAAAAGACACAGAAGGATTCATGACAAAATTGTGTTTTGATGTTGGTGATGCATTTGTAGATCTAACTTTACTGAACAATCTTGCTGCTTACAATTTTTTCTATCTTTAATAAACTTGGCCCATTAGTTACAGAGGAAAATATTTTGTAAAAATTTACCAAAATTTACCAAATTTATGAAAATTATTAAAAATTGACTATAAAGGGCAATAACTCCTTAAGGGGTCAACTGACCATTTTAGTCATGTTGACTTATTTGTAGATCTAACTTTGCTAAACATTATTGCTGTTTACAGTTTATCTCTATCTATAATAGTATTCAAGGTAATAACCAAAAACGGCATAATTTCCTTAAAAATTACCAATTGGGGCAGTAATCCAACAACCAGTTGTCCAATTCATCTGAAAATTTCACGGCAGATAGATATTGACTTGATAAACAATTGAGTAACTCCTTGACAGATTTGTGCTAAATGCTTTGGTTTCAGTGTTATAAGCCAAAATCTACATTTTACCCCTATGTTCTATTTTTAGCCATGACAGCCATGTTTGTTGGTTAGCCAGGTCATTGGACACATTTTAAAAACTAGACACCCAATGATGATTGTGGCCAAGTTTGGTTAAATTTGGCCTAGTAGTTTCAGAGGAGAAGATTTTTGTATAAGATTACAAAAATTTACGAAAAATTGGGAAAAAATGACTATAAAGGGCAATAACTCCTTAACTGACCATTTCGGTCTTGATGATATATTTGTAGATCTTACTTTGCTTAACATTATTGCTGTTTATTAATTAACTGCACTGTTATTGGACTTAATATGATGAAAACTGCCTATGCAATATAATGTGTAGACTGGGCCAATACAGAATAACTAGGCCAATACAGATTTTTTCTGTATTGGCCGAGTTATTCTATATTGGCCGAGTTGACACAAGTGCAGGATTTCGGAACGTCTCTAGGTTTTACATCGAAAGTCACGATAAACACAAATTGAAAGTAAACAGTTGTTTTGAAGACGCAGTTGTCATTTAGTTATCTTCAACATGCTGAAAATGTCAGCATGGCATACATTTCAGGCGAAAGACGGTCACACTCATTTAAAAGGTATTTTGAAAGCAGACGTGACGTGACGATAAAACTATTTCAGGTTTGGGGAACGAGTAGATTATCACAAAGTTCATTTCTTGACGACCTCATTATTTCACGATTGTACACATCGATTTTAAATTAGTTTCTGCATTACACATGCAATGGCAGTACCTTTCCAATTACTATTTATGTGTTGCGTCTAAATTTAAGTTGTAACACTTTATAGTAACTGAAAAGGGTAGAAAAAATCATCAGATGAGAAAATGCTGAAGACACCTGGAAACAGCACCAGATCATTATGAATATTGCATCTAATAAAAAGAAACAAACTGAGATTTGGATAGTTCCACTTCAAGGTAAAAATATTTATCTCTTTTGAAATGAAATTAAAAAAATATTGTGACACTGTAGTTAATTAATAAAGATATTATTACGTGTATTTCTGTATTGGCCTTGTTATTGGTCCTCGGCCAGCTGTATTGGCCTTCGGCTTCGCCTCAGGCCAATACAGCAAGCCTCGGACCAATAACAAGGCCAATACAGAAATACTTACGTAATAATATCATATTACAGTTTATGTCTATCTATACTTATATTCAAGATAATAACCCCAAATGGCAAAATTTCCCTAAAATTACCAATTCAGGGGCAGCAACCCAACAACCAGTTGTTCAATTCATCTGAATATTTCAGGGCAGATAGATATTGACTTGATCAACAATTTTACCACATGTCAGATTTGCTCTAAAGCTTTGGTTTCAGAGTTTTACATTTTACCCGTATGTTCTATTTTTAGCCATGGTGGCCATCTTGGTTTGTTGGCGTGGTCACCGGATACATTTTTAAAACTAGATACCTCAATGATGATTGTGGCCAAGTTTGGTTAAATTAACCCAGTAGTTTCAGAGGAGAAGAGTTTTGTAAAAGTTTATGACGCCAGACAACAGATGCCAAGTGATGAGAAGAGCTCACTTGGCCAAAGGGACAGGTGAGCTAAAAATATGTGGATACACATATGCAAGATTATTTGAAATAAGACAAAAATCTTAACAAGTATATATATATATATACATTTACCATTACCATTGGGACATTCTGATCAGTTCTATCTGGATATTGAAATTCATCTCTACTTGTTCTACAATAGATTGAAGTAATAATATCAGTATTTCACAATAACTTTTTAAAGGTTTGTTAATAAATGCCATTAGTTATTTTTAGGCTACACATTTAAAACCTCATTGCATGATATACATCACAAAGCACAATTTAAGACAAAGCACAGTCTTTGAAAGTAGGACAAAGCACAATCGTTGAAGGTAGGACAGGACAAAGCACAATCGTTGAAGGTAGGACAAAGCACAATCTTTGAAGGTAAGAAAAAGCAGTCTTTGAAGGTAGGACAAAGCACAATCATTAAAGGTTGGACAAAGCACAATCGTTGAAGGTAGGACAAAGCACAATAGTTGAAGGTAGGACAAAGCACAATCTTTGAATGTAAGACAAAGCACAGTCTTTGAAGGTAAGACAAAGCAGTCTTTGAAGGTTGGACAAAGCACAATCTTTGAAGGTAAGAAAAAGCACAATCTTTGAAGGTAGGACAAAGCACAATCATCGAAGGTAGGACAAAGAACAATCTTTGAAGGTAGGACAAAGCAATCTTTTAATGGTAAGACAAACTATAAAAGCAATGTATTAGTGAAACACAAATTATTTAAGTAAATATGTCATACTTGTAAGAAGTATCAACAATTAAAAATAATAAAGTGGCACTACAAACAGATATTCTTGGAGTTCTCATTTATTGAAAGAAAGCTAAAATAAGAGTGATGCATTTTTTTTCTTGTATTTCAGGAGTAACCAACAGTGTGTTATGATACACAATTTTCAACACATCAGAAATGTGTTCCCCCTTATTTCATTTTAAAAGTATTTTAAAGTTGTATGAATAAAGATCAGATGATAATTATGTCATTTGATATTTAAAATACTTGCAAGGTGAGCTAAACATCAAATAAACAACAATTATTCATATGATATAAGTATAAGGCATTAAATCAATAGCTTTCCAGAAAATACAATCCATGCAATACCTAATCATCCAAAAAGGGCTATAAACTTTCAAACTATTTTAAGGAGGACTATAAACGCTCAGATATCTAGATACCAAAATTGATGTCAATACTTTCTCTTGAGTTTTAGAATACGAAATCCTTATTTTGAGGCATACTATTTTAACCAGATGCTCCACAGGGCGCAGCTTTATACAACCGCAGAGGTTGAACCCTGAACGGTTGGGGCAAGAATGGACACAATATTCAAGCTGGATTCAGCTCTAAATTTGGATTGTGATTAAATAGTTGACACAGCATAGGTTTCTGACACAGAATTAATGTGGTCTAATGAACTTAAATTTTTTTTTGCCTTTGAGCAATTCACTGAGAAAAATTTAACCCCCCCCCCCCATTTTCTTCACATAGCCCTTTCCCTTATTCCAAAACTGATCTCTATTCAAATTTCTAATGGAGTTTGCAACAATAACTACTCATTTAAATACATCATAAAATATTAAAATGTAAAAAAAAAGTGCTTGTTATCACTGAATGGTAAAGATTGTTTTAATTTATCAGTTGGTAGTAAAAGTGAATATACATTGTATATTGTATAAAACAATGATTTAAGTTGATTCAACTAATATTCTGGACAAAGAAAGATAACTCCAATTGAAAATTTCTTGCTATTGCGCAATATTGTGCAATTAGATATTTCTTGCTATTGCACAATACTGTGCAATTGAAGATTTCTTGCTATTGCACAATACTGTGCAATTGAAAATTTCTTGCTATTGCACAATACTGTGCAATTGAAGATTTCTTGCTATTGCTGAATACTGTGCAATTGAAAATTTCTTGCATTGCACAATACTTAATATAATAATTTTGGATCCTGATTTGGACCAACTTGAAAACTGGCCCATAATCAAAAATCTAAGTACATGTTTAGATTCAGCATATCAAAGAAGCCCAACTATTCATTTTTTGTTAAAATCAAACTTAATTTAATTTTGGACCCTTTGGACTTTAATGTAGACCAATTTGAAAACGGGACCAAAAATTAAGAATCTACATACACAGTTAGATTTGGCATATCAAAGAACCCCAATTATTTGATTTTTGATGAAATCAAAAAAGTTTAATTTTGGACCCTTTGGGCCCCTTATTCCTAAACTGTTGGGACCAAAACTCCCAAAATCAATCCTAACCTTACTTTAATGGTCATAAACCTTGTGTTCAAATTTTATAGATTTCTATTTACTTATACTAAAGTTATGGTGCAAAAACCAAGAAAAATGCTTATTTGGGACCTTTTTTTACCCCTAATTCCTAAACTGTTGAGACCTCAACTCCCAAAATCAATCCCAACCTTCCTTTTGTGGTCGTAAACCTTGTGTTTAAATTTCATTGATTTCTATTTACTTATACTAAAGTTATTGTGCGAAAACCAAGAATAATGCTTATTTGGGCCCTTTTTTGGCCCCTATTTCCTAAACTGTTGGAACCAAAACTCCCAAAATCAATCCCAACCTTTTTTTTGTGGTCATAAACCTTGTGTTTAAATTCAATAGATTTCTATTTACTTATACTAAAGTTATAGTGCGAAAACCAAACTTCTTCGGACTACGACGACAACGACGCCAATGTGATACCAATGTACGACCAAAATTTTTTCAATTTTTGCGGTCGTATAAAAATTAAGCACGGGTTTTCCATATCTTGGCTATTACATACCCTCAACCATATTGACTAAAAATATCAAAAACAATACAGTGGCGGATCCAGAACTTTTCCTAAGGGGGGGGGGGCCCGCTCCAGTCATGCTTCAATGATTCCCTATATAATCAACCAAATTTTTCCCATGAAAGGGGGGCCCCGGGCCCCCAGGCCCCCCCCTGGATCCGCCTTTACAATAGCAAATTCCAATGAAACATTCTCAAGAGTCTATTCAGGTAATAAGAACAAATATTTCTATTGATGTGATATTTGATTTGTTGGAGAATAAAACCTGAACTATCAATGTCAAATATAATACTTTTAGATTATCGTTGATCATCTCAACAAAATTGATTTACTTGCTTGAGCCAGTACAGCGAAGGCGAGAAAAGCAATCGAGTTGAGATGACCAATGATAATCAGTTTATTGCTATTTTACCTTTGACAGCATTGTAGGAAAATACACAAAAATGCAATAATCATAGTTACCTGTTTCTCTTTTTGTTATTTACATACTTATAGCCAATGATAATGATAAAGGCTATGATTAAGATTCCAAATATACAGGCGATTGCTATTCCAATAATAGTGCCTATTTTCATATCTTCAGTGGTCTCTTTTGATACACAATCAGGATTATCTATTGGACATCTACATTCATATTCATTATTGCCATCCATACATTCCAATGTATCTAAACATGGTGAACTTAAGCATTCATCAATGTTTTCTTCACAGTATACACCAGAACATCCAGGTAAACAGAGACAGTCATAATACAAGTCAAAACTTTCTGCCCTGTGGGAACTGGTGCAGGGGTAGTTACTGCCATTCTTAGCTATAACATGAAAAATAAAGGCAGAATATTAGTGACAATAACAAATATTGCATAGAAGAGAAATTGGTAGAAACCATCTTGGCAATTTTTAAATCAAATAAACTAGATTTGGTCTATGTGCAGATTAAACAATGGACACAGATAAATTCATGACAAAATTGTGTTTTGGTGATTGTGATGTGTTTGTAGATCTTACTTTATTGAACATTCTTGTTGCTACAATTATCTCTTTCTATAATGAACTTGGCCCAGTTATTACAGTGGAGCATATTTTCTAAAAATTAACAAAAATTTACAAAAAATTATGAAAATTGTTAAAAATGACTATAAAGGGCAAAAACTCCTTAAGGAGTAAACTGACAATTTTGGTCATGTTGACTTATTTGTAGATCCTACTTTGCTGAACACTATTGCTCTTTACAGTTTATCTCTATCTATAATAACATTCAAGATAATAACCAAAAACTGCAAAATTTCCTTAAAATTACTAATTCTAGGGCATCAACCCAACAACAGGTTGTCCGTTTTGTCTGAAAATTTCAGGGCAGATAGATGTTGACCTGATAAACATTTTAACCCTACAGTCAGATTTGCTCTAAATGCTTTGGTTTCAGTGTTATAAGCCAAATACATTTCGCCCTCATGTACTATTTTTAGCCATGGCGGCCATCTTGGTTGGTTGGCAAGGTCACCGCACACATTTTTAAAACTTAATACCTCAATGATGATTATGGCCAACTATGGTTAAATTTAGACCAGTAGTTTAATAGGAGAAGATTTTTGTAAAAGATCAGAAAAAATTGGTAAAAAAATGGTAAAAAATGAAGGGCAATAACTCCTTAAGGGGTCAACTGACCATTTTAGTCATATTATCTTATTTGTAGATCTTACTTTGCTGAACATTAATGCTGTTTACAGTTTATCTCTATCTATAATAATATTCAGGATAATAGCCAACTAGAGGCTCTAAAGAGCCTGTGTCGCTCACCTTGGTCTATGTGAATATTAAACAAAGGAAGCAGATGGATTCATGACAAAATTGTGTTTTGGTGATGGTAATGTGTTTGTACATCTTACTTTACTAAACAGTCTTGCTGCTTACATTTATCTCTTACTTTACTAAACAGTCTTGCTGCTTACATTTAACTCTATCTACAATGAATTTGGCCCAGTAGTTTCAGTGGAAAATGTTAATAAAAATTTACAAATTTAATGAAAATTGTTAAAAATTTGACTATAAAGGACAATAACTCCTTAGGAGGTCAATTGACCATTTCAGTCATGTTAACTTATTTGTAAATCTTACTTTGCTGAACATTATTGCTGTTTAAAGTTTATCTTTATCTATAATAATATTCAAGATAATAACCAAAAACAGCAAAATTTCCTTAAAATTACTAATTCAGGGGCAGCAACCCAACAACGGGTTGTCCAATTAATCTGAAAATTTCTGCGCAGATAGATCTTGACCTGATAAACAATTTTACCCCATGTCAGATTTGCTCTAAATGCTTTGGTTTTTGAGTTATAAGCCAAAAACTGCATTTTACCCCTATGTTCTATATTTAGCCATGGTGGCCATCTTGGTTGGTTGGCCGGGTCACTGGACACATTTTTTAACAAAATACCCCAATGATGATTGTGGCCAAGTTTGGTTTAATTTGGCCTAGTAGTTTCAGAGGAGAAGATTTTTGTAAAAGTCAACGACGATGGACGCAAAGTGATGGGAAAAGCTCAATTGGCCCTTTGGGCCAGGTGAGCTAAAAAACGGTATAATTTCCTTAAAATTGCCAATTCAGGGGCAGCAACCCAACAACCGTTTGTCCGATTTGTCTGAAAATTTCAGGGCAGATAGATCTTTACCTGATAAACAATTCAACCCCATGTCAGATTAGCTCTAAATGCTTTGGTTTCAGAGTTATAAGCCAAAATCTACATTTTACCCCTATGTTCTATTTTTAGCCATGGTGGCCATCTTGGTTGGTTGGCCGGGTCACCGGATACATTTTTATAACTAGATACCCCAATGATGATTGTGGCCAAGTTTGGTTCAATTTGACTCAGTAGTTTCAGAGGAGAAGATTTTTTTAAAAGCTAACGACGAAAATGCCAGACGCAAAGTGATGAGAAAAGCTCACTTGGCCCTTCGGCCCAGGTGAGCTAAAAATGAGGATATTTGATTTATAAGTTAACGAGACAACAACCATATGACACAATACCAAAAGACACCTAGCAGGTAACATCTGAAAGGTTTTGCTATTAAACAGGAATTATACAAATGTAAGCCAAACAAGAGACCAATATTTATATTTGAATACATAATAAAACTATGACTTTCATTTTGCATAGGTCTGTTTTAAGGGCATACGATACAGTTTTGATCCTGTATTTACAGTTTGATGAAAATTTCCATATAGGCTATTTTTTGCCTGATTAAATCAAATATGTAATAAAAAATATACCTTCATGTGCTACTTTTTGAGTTAAATGAGGTCGAAATTTTGTATATTTGCTCAAAATTCGGATTTGTGGCCGTATTTTCTCTTCCGAAAGAAAGCCATAACTTTTTTGTTTTAAAAGATATAAACACAAATTGTTTTTTGTTAAATAATTTGTAATTTCTGTATTTTATAAGTATCCTAAAACTAGAGGCTCTAAAGAGCCTGTGTCGCTCACCTTGGTCTATGTGAATATTAAACAAAGGAAGTAGATGGATTCATGACAAATTGTGTTTTGGTGATTGTGATGTGTTTGTACGTCTTACTTTACTGAACATTCTTGCTGCTTTCAGTTATCTCTATCTATAATGAACTTGGCCCAGTAGTTTCAGTGGAAAATGATAGTAAAAATTTACAAATTTTATAAAAATTGTTAAAAATTGACTATAAAGGACATTAACTCCTTAGGAGGTCAATTGATCATTTCAGTCATGTTGACTTATTTGTAAATCTTACTTTGCTGTACATTATTGCCGTTCAAAGTTTATCTCTATCTATAATAATATTCAAGATAACCCAAAACAGTAAAATTTCCTTTAAATTACCAAATTAGGGGCAGCAACCCAACAACTGGTTGTCCGATTCATCTGAAAATTTCAGGGCAGACCTGATAAACAATTTTACACCTGTCAGATTTGCTCTAAATGCTTTGGTTTTTGAGTTATAAGCCAAAAACTGCATTTTACCCCTATGTTCTATTTTTAGCCATGGTGGCCATCTTGGTTGGTTGGCCGGGTCACCGGACATATTTTTCAAACTACATACCCCAAAGATGATTGTGGCCAAGTTTGGATTAATTTGGCCCAGTAGTTTCAGAAGAGAAGATTTTTGTAAAAGATTACTAAGATTTTTTCGAAAAATGGTTAAAAATTGACTATAAAGGGCAATAACTCCTAAAGGGGTCAACTGACCATTTTGGTCATGTTGACTTATTTGTAAATCTTACTTTGCTGAACATTATTGCTGTTTACAGTTTATCTCTATCTATAATATTATTCAAGATAATAACCAACAAGAATGTGTCCAAAGTACACAGATGCCCCACTTGCACTATTATTTTACATGTTCAATAGACCGTGAAATTGGGTAAAAAATCTAATTTGGCATTAAATTAGAAAGATCACACCATAGGGAACATGTGTACTAAGTTTCAAGTTGATTGGACTACAACTTCATCAAAAACTACCTTGACCAAAAACTTTAACCTGAAACTCACACTTTAATTTTCTATGTTCAGTGGTCCGTCAAATTGGGGTCAAGAATTTAACTTGGCTGTAAAATTAAAAAGATCATATCATACGGAACATGCCCAAGAGAAAACGAAAATGGGATCGATCGGGATCCCAATGCAATCCCGGTGAAATTGTCGGGATAAGCCAGGATAAGCATCCGGAGGCGGGATCCCATTCGGGATAAATATCTGAAACTGGGATCCCATTCGGGATAACTGTCTGAAGCCGGGATTCCAGTCTAGATGAAACGGGATAAATATCGGACACTGGGATCCCAATCGGAACTGTTTAAAGCAGGGATCCCAATCGGGGAAAACTATCTGAAGCTGGGATCCCAGTCTAGTTAAAACGGGAAATTGTCTGAACCATAATTAATTTATGTTGTTGAAAATATGCAAGTGTTTTGTTTGTGTATACATATGTCTCTAATAACATCAAGTATAGGTTATTGGTGTTAATTAACAATGTGTATGACACCAAAGCTGTCAGGTGAAGCCAATCACATTTAAGTGTCACTTAATATTCAGTTTGACAGATATTTATAAGTCAGAAAAATGCCGAGATTTTCGCGATAAAAATGATACTGGAGGGCGTCCGAGGAAATGTCAACGGGTGTTTTGCCAGACAAGCTTGGGCGTTTCTAATGTTCCCCAAGTTCTCATAAGTGCGTTTCTATTAGTTGTCGTCCGGCATCAATGATAAGATAATGACTGACGTCGTAAAACGTTGGTTTCTCAACTTATGTAAAATGTTAAAAACTAGAGGCTCTAAAGAGCCTGTGTCGCTCACCTTGGTCTATGTGAATATTAAAGGAAGCAGATGGATTCATGACAAAATTGTGTTTTGGTGATGGTGATGTGTTTGTACATCTTACTTTACTGAACATTCTTGCTGCTTAAAATTATCTCTATCTATAATGAACTTGGCCCATTAGTTTCAGTTGAAAATGTTAGTAAAAATTTACAAATTTTATGAAAATTGTTAAAAATTGACTATAAAGAACAATAACTCCTAAGGGGGTCAATTGACCATTTCGGTCATGTTGACTTATTTGTAAATCTTACTTTGGTGAACATTATTGCTGTTTACAGTTTATCTCTATCTATAATAATATTCAAGATAATAACCAAAAAGAGCAAAATTTCCTTAAAATTACTAATTCAGGGCCAGCAACCCAACAACGGGTTGTCCGATTCATCTAAAAATTTCAGAGCAGATAAATGTTGACCTGATTAACAATTTTACCCCATGTCAGATTTGCTCTAAATGCTTTGGGTTTTGAGTTATAAGCCAAAAACTGCATTTTACACCATGTTCTATTTTTAGCCATGGCGGCCATCTTGGTTGGATGGCTGGGTCACCGGACACATTTTTCAAACTACTAACCCAAAAGATCATTGTGGCCAAGTTTGGATTAATTTGGCCTAGTAGTTTCAGAGGAGAAGATTTTTGTAAAATATTACTAAGATTTATGAAAAATGGTTAAAAATTGACTATAAAGGGCAATAACTCCTAAAGGGGTCAATTGACCATTTCGGTCATGTTGACTTATTTGTAAGTCTTACTTTGGTGAACATTATTGCTGTTTATAGTTTATCTCTATCTATTATTATATTCAAGATAATAACCAAAAAGAGCAAAATTTCCTTAAAATTACTAATTCAGGGCCAGCAACCCAACATTCATCTAAAAATTTCAGAGCAGATAAATGTTGACCTGATAAACAATTTTTTCCCATGTCAGATTTGCTCTAAATGCTTTGGGTTTTGAGTTATAAGCCAAAAACTGCATTTTACACCATGTTCTATTTTTAGCCATGGCGGCCATCTTGGTTGGATGGCCGGGTCACCAGACACATTTTTCAAACTACTAACCCAAAAAATCATTGTGGCCAAGTTTGGATTAATTTGGCCCAGTAGTTTCAGAGGAGAAGATTTTTGTAAAATATTACTAAGATTTATGAAAAATGGTTAAAAATTGACTATAAAGGGCAATAACTCCTAAAGGGGTCAACTGACCATTTCAGTCATGTTGACTTATTTGTAAATCTTACTTTGCTGAACATTATTGTTGTTTATAGTTTATCTCTATCTATAATAATATTCAAGATAATAACCAAAAAGAGCAAAATTTCCTTAAAATTACTAATTCAGGGCCAGCAACCCAACAACGGGTTGTCCGATTCATCTAAAAATTTCAGAGCAGATAAATTTTGACCTGATAAACAATTTTTTCCCATGTCAGATTTGCTCTAAATGCTTTGGGTTTTGAGTTATAAGCCAAAAACTGCATTTTACACCATGTTCTATTTTTAGCCATGGCGGCCATCTTGGTTGGATGGCCGGGTCACCGGACACATTTTTCAAACTACTAACCCAAAAGATCATTGTGGCCAAGTTTGGATTAATTTGGCCCAGTAGTTTCAGAGGAGAAGATTTTTGTAAAATATTACTAAGATTTACGAAAAATGGTTAAAAATTGACTATTAAGGGCAATAACTCCTAAAGGGGTCAACTGACCATTTCAGTCATGTTGACTTATTTGTAAATCTTACTTTGCTGAACATTATTGCTGTTTATAGTTTATCTCTATCTATAATAATATTCAAGATAATAACCAAAAACAGCAAAATTTCCTTAAAATTACTAATTCAGGGGCAGCAACCCAACAACGGGTTATCCGATTCATCTGAAAATTTCAGGGCAGATAGATCTTCACCTGTTTAACAATTCTACCCCATGTCAGATTTGCTCTAAATGCTTTGGTTTTTGAGTTATAAGCCAAAAACTGCATTTTACCCCTATGTTCTATTTTTAGCCATGGCGGCCATCTTGGATGGTTGGCCGGGTCACCGGACACATTTTTTAAACTACTAACCCAAAAGATCATTGTGGCCAAGTTTGGATTAATTTGGCCCAGTAGTTTCAGAGGAGAAGATTTTTGTAAAATATTACTAAGATTTATGAACTAGAGGCTCTAAAGAGCCTGTGTCGCTCACCTTGGTCTATGTGCATATTAAACAAAGGACACAGATGGATTCATGACAAAATTGTGTTTTGCTGATAGTGATGTGTTTGTAGATCTTACTTTACTGAACATTCTTGGTACTTAGAATTTTCTCTATCTATAATAAACTTGGACCTTTAGATACAGTGAAAAATATTTTGTAAAAATTTACAAAAATTTACCAAATTAGTGAAAATTGTTAAAAATTGAATAAAATGGGCAACAACTCCTTAAGGGGTCAACTGACGATTTTGGTCATGTTGACTTATTTCTAGATCTTACTTAGCTGAACATTATTGCTGTTTACAAGTTATCTCTATCTATAACAATATTCAAGATAATAACCAAAAACAGCAAAATTTCCTTAAAATTACTAATTCAGGGGCAGCAACCCAACAACAGATTATCCGATTTATCTGAAAATTTCAGGGCAGATAGATCTTGACCTGTTACACAATTTTACCCCCTTGTCAGATTTGCTCTAAATGCTTTGGTTTTTGAGTTATAAGCCCAAAACTGCATTTTACCCCTATGTTCTATTTTTAGCCATAGCGGCCATCTTGGATGGTTGGCCGGGTCACCGGACACATTTTTTAAACAAGATATCCCAATGATGATTTTGGCCAAGTTTGGTGTAATTTGGCCAAGTAGTTTCAGAGGAGAAGATGTAAAAGATTACTAAGATTTACGAAAAATGGTTAAAAATTGACTATTAAGGGCAATAACTCCTAAAGGGGTCAACTGACCATTTCAGTCATGTTGACTTATTTGTAAATCTTTTTTTGCTGAACATTATTGCTGTTTACAGTTTATCTCTATCTATAATAATATTCAAGATAATAACCAAAAACAGCAAAATTTCATTAAAATTACTTATTCTGGGGCAGCAACCCAAAACGGGGTTGTCCAATTCATCTGAAAATTTCAGGGCAGGTAGATCTTGACCTGATAAACAAATTTTCCTCATGTCAGATTTACTCTAAATGCTTTGGTTTTTGAGTTATACGGTAAGCCAAAAACTGCATTTTACCCAAGGTTCTATTTTTAGCCATGGCGGCCATCTTGATTGGATGGCTGGGTCACTGGACACATTTTCCAAACTACATACCCCAAAGATGGTTGTGGCCAAGTTTGGATTGATTTGGCCAAGTAGTTTCAGAGGAGAAGATTTTTGTAAAAGATTACTAAGATTTACGAAAAATGGTTAAAAATTGACTATAAAGGGCAATAACTCCTAAAGGGGTTAACTGACCATTTCGGTCATGTTGACTTATTTGTAAATATTACTTTGCTGAACATTATTGCTGTTTACAGTTTATCTCTATCTATAATAATATTCAAGATAATAACCAAAAACAGCAAAATTTCCTTAAAATTACTAATTCAGGGGCAGCAACCCAACAACAGGTTATCCGATTTATCTGAAAATTTCAGGGCAGATAGATCTTGACCTGTTACACAAGTTTATCCCTGTCAGATTTGCTCTAAATGCTTTGGTTTTTGAGTTATAAGCCAAAAACTGCATTTTACCCCTATGTTCTATTTTTAGCCATGGCGGCCATCTTGGATGGTTGGCCGGGTCACCGGACACATTTTTTAAACTAGATACCCCAATGATGATTTTGGCCAAGTTTGGTGTAATTTGGCCCAGTAGTTTCAGAGGAGAAGATTTTTGTAAAAGTTAACGACGCCGGACGACGACGGACGACAGACGACGGACGACAGACGACGGACGACGGACGCCAAGTGATGGGAAAAGCTCACTTGGCCCTTTGGGCCAGGTGAGCTAAAAATGGTTAAAAATTGACTATAAAGGGCAATAACTCCTAAAGGGGTCAATTGACCATTTCGGTCATGTTGACTTATTTGTAAGTCTTACTTTGGTGAACATTATTGCTGTTTATAGTTTATCTCTATCTATAATAATATTCAAGATAATAACCAAAAACAGCAAAATTTCCTTAAAATTACTAATTCAGGGGCAGCAACCCAACAACGGGTTATCCGATTCATCTGAAAATTTCAGGGCAGATAGATCTTCACCTGTTTAACAATTCTACCCCATGTCAGATTTGCTCTAAATGCTTTGGTTTTTGAGTTATAAGCCAAAAACTGCATTTTACCCCTATGTTCTATTTTTAGCCATGGCGGCCATCTTGGATGGTTGGCCGGGTCACCGGACAAATTTTTTAAACTAGATACCCCAATGATGATTGTTGCCAAGTTTGGTTTATTTTGGCCCAGTAGTTTCAGAGGAGAAGATTTTTGTAAAAGTTAACGACGACGACGGACGACGGACGCCGGAAGCCGGACGCCAAGTGATGAGAAAAGCTCACTTGGCCTTTTAGGCCAGGTGAGCTAAAAAAATGATGACCACCTGCTTTGTTTTCAATTGTACCAGTTCGACCCAAGAAAATACTGTCCTAAATAATGCGGCCACTATCTTATCCGCATGCACCAGGTGCCGATTACTAAAGTATTCTTTTCTTATATTTAGTCAAAACTGGCCAGTAATTAATTCTTTTATGCGATACCCTTAATTTATTTATAATACCGTTACGGAGACAGATCAACTTGGCCGATATAATTTGGGGCGAGATTGTCACGTCGACGTTTGTGTACTGGTAAAAACGTCATCAAAATTTGTTTACGCTGAATTATGGATTACAGGACGAAGATGAAGATGTTTTCAGATAAGTGCATTAATAATTTAATTTAACATGTGTATATGTGCATATAATGATTATAAAAATAATTTATTGAGGAACTATGATTTGTATGGTTTTTATCTGAGCAAATCAACATCAGAAAGTCTGAAAGCATAAACTGAAAATATATTTATTTTTAACATATTTATACAATGAATAAACTTGTTAACTTGTCACATAACAGGCATAAAAAGTAGGTATGTCAAAATTTAATTCAGTTGTGTGTATGTTTATTTGGTGAAAATAATAAGTCGCTAGTTATTTATCGTCAGGGGATAAACTAGAGGCTCTAAAGAGCCTGTGTCGCTCACCTTGGTCTTGTGCATATTAAACAATGGACACGGATAAATTCATGACATAATTGTGTTTTGGTGATAGTGATGTGTTTGTAGATCTTACTTTACTGAACATTCTTGTTGCTACAATTATCTCTATCTATAATGAACTTGGCCCAGTAATTACAGTGGAAAATATTTTCTAAAAATTAACAAAAATTTATGAAAAATGTTAAAAATTAACTATAAAGGGCAATAACTCCTTAAGGGGTCAATTGACTATTTTGGTCATGTAAACTTATTTGTAGATCTTATTTTGCTGAACGTTATTGCTGTATACAGTTTATCTCTATCTATAATAATATTCAAGATAATAACAAAAAACGGCAAAATTTCCTTAAAATTACCAATTCAGGACAGTAACCTAACAACGGGTTGTCCGATCCATGTGAAAACATCAGGGCAGATAGATCTTGACCTGATAAACAATTAAACCCTGTCAGATTTTCTCTTAATGCTTCGGTTTATGAGTTATAAGCCAAAAACTGCATTTTACCCCTATGTTCTATTATTAGCCGTGGCAGCCATTTTAGTTGATTGGCCAGGTCACGCCACACATTTTTTAAACAAGTTACCCCAATGATGACTGTGGCCAAGTTTAGTTTAATTTGGCCCAGTAGTTTCAGAGAAGAAGATTTTTGTAAAAGATTACTAAGATTTACGAAAAAATGGTTAAGAACTGACTATAAAGGGCAATAACTCCTTCAGGGGTCAACTGACCATTTTGGTCATGCTGACTTATTTGTAAATCTTACTTTGCTGAACATTATTGCTGTTTACAGTTTATCTCTATCTATAATAATATTCAAGATAATAACCAAAAACAGCAAAATTTCCTTAAAATTACCAATTCAGGGGCAGCAACCCAACAACAGGTTGTCCGATTCATCTGAAAATTTCAGGACAGATAGATTTTGACCTGTTAAACACTTTTATCGCATGTCAGATTTGCTCTAAATGCTTTGGTTTTTGAGTTATAAGCCAAAAACTGCATTTTACCCCTATGTTCTATTTTTAGCCATGGTGGCCATCTTGGTTGGTTGGCCGGGTCACGCCACACATTTTTTAAAGTAGATACCCCAATGATGATTGTGGCCAAGTTTGGATTAATTTGGCCCAGTAGTTTCAGAGGAGAAGATTTTTGTAAAAGTTAACTAAGATTTACGAAAAATGGTTAAAAATTGACTATAAAGGTCAATAACTCCTAAAGGGGTCAACTGACCATTTTGGTCATGTTGACTTATTTGTAAATCTTACTTTGCTGAACATTATTGCTGTTTACAGTTTATCTCTATCTATAATAATATTCAAGATAATAGCCAAAAACAGCAAAAATTACCTAAAATTACCAGTTCAGGGGCAGCAACCCAATAACGGGTTGTCGGATTCATCTGAAAATTTGAGGGCAGATAGATCTTGACCTGATAAACAATTTTACCCCATGTCAGATTTGCTCTAAATGCTTTGGTTTTTGAGTTATAAGCCAAAAACTGCATTTTACCCCTATGTTCTATTTTTAGCCATGGCGGCCATCTTGGTTGGTTGGCCGGGTCACGCCACACATTTTTTAAACTAGATACCCCAATGATGATTGTGGCCAAGTTTGGTTTAATTTGGCCCATTAGTTTCAGAGGAGAAGATTTTTGTAAAAGTTAACGACGACGGACGACGACGGACGACGACGACGACGACGGACGACGGACGCCAAGTGATGGGAAAAGCTCACTTGGCCCTTCGGGCCAGGTGAGCTAAAAAGGGGGAAGGTAATTAATTTGCAAAAAAATTAAAATAACCTTCCAAGACTTCATAATTATTTGGACTAGCTTCCAATCTACTGTATTCTATAAACATTAACATGCAATAATATTTCTATTGAATTTGTTGCTTCAAAACGTATTGAACAAATGATTCTTTGTGGATTTTTTTGATACTTTTAGGGGATATACTGATCTTTTTAAATGGAGCTGCCAACGAAACAGATTGCATGCAGATATTCCAGTTACCATAATTTACTCAGCAATTCTAGTTGGAAGTACAGAGACAGCAATTTTATTAACAGAAAGGAAAACATGACATGTATCCTTTTGCATAAATAACCCAGGAATCCCAGTGGCAGTGCAATTTGAATTGGTGCATGTATATCCTGCTGGTATTTATTTTTGGGATCCCGCTTTTTTTTCCGG
This sequence comes from Mytilus galloprovincialis, assembly GCA_037788925.1. Lineage (NCBI taxonomy): Eukaryota > Metazoa > Mollusca > Bivalvia > Mytilida > Mytilidae > Mytilus > Mytilus galloprovincialis. The sequence goes on along the minus strand of CM075342.1, from coordinate 41,191,029 downwards.
GAATCCCAGTATATTTCCACTGGGATTTACATCGGGATCCCACTTCTTTTACCGGAATCCCGAAATTTTATCCCAGTACATTTACATCGGGATCCCGCTTATTTAGCGGGAATCCCGAAATATTATCCCAGTGGGATCCCAATTGAATTCCCACAATATCCCAGTGGGATCCCAGTATATTTCAACCAGGATTTACATCGGAATTCCCGGACTTTTGGCGGGATTTCCGAAATTTTATCCCGGTGAAATAAGGTGGGATCCCACTTGGAATCCCATCAAAATTCCAGCCGGGATTCCAGTGGAATTCCAGATTTATTTTCTCTTGGGTGTGTACTAAGTTTCAAGTTGATTGGACTTCAGCTTCATCAAAAACTACCTTGACAAAAAACTTTAACCTGAAGCGGGACAGACGGACGAACGAACGGACGAACGAATGAACGGACGAACGAACGGACAGACAGACGGACGGACGAACGGACACACAGACCAGAAAACATAATGCCCCCCTACTATCGTAGATGTAGGTAGGGCATAAAAACAGCAAAAATTCCCTAAAATTACCAATTCAGGGGCAGCAACCCAAAAACAGGTTGTCAGATTCATCTGAAAATTTCAGGGCAGATAGATCTTGACCTGATAAACAATTTTACCCCTTGTCAGATTTGCTCTAAATGCTTTGGTTTTTGAGTTATAAGCCAAAAACTGCATTTTACCCCTATGTTCTATTTTTAGCCATGGCAGCCATCTTGGTTGGTTGGCCGGGTCACCGGATACATTTTTTTAAACTAGATACCCTAATGATGATTGTGGCCAAGTTTGGTTTAATTTGGCCCAGTAGTTTCAGAGGAGAAGATTTTTGTAAAAGTTAACAACGACGACAGACGACGGCGGACGACGGACGCAAAGTGATGGGAAAAGCTCACTTGGCCCTTTAGGCCAGGTGAGCTAAAAATAGGCATTTTTTATTCAGAAATAGCTCATATTTATCAAATGGTCATGACTTAAGAAAAAAAACGTATTTTTTTGCTGTATATTTATCAAAATAAAAACAATTGCACTATTTACAGTTTTATAAAATTTGGTCCACATAGTCTCCCTGCAAAATGAAACAAAATGTCGTTTTAAAAAATAGGGGTCTATGCACTCGTTTTCAAATTAAATCAGTTTGAATGATAAAAACTTGTCGAAAGATGCATCTTTTCCCGATATGTCATAGTTTGACGTCGCGAAAATAACATTTTATGTTAGCAACGTCATTACCTCCTAAATATGCATTAAATAGTTGTTACTGAACACTAATAAATCATAATAATTTAGGTTTCAACTTACGCTGGCATAATCCATCATTATGACAAGGTGACTTCATTAATATGAATTGGATCGTCACAACAGTTGATGATATATTCATAGAATCTGAGAAGTAGACTTTTAGTAGGTCAAATCCAGAAGAATTCATACTTTGATTATAGAACAAAGTGGTGTAAAGCCAGGATACTGCATCCTTGTTGTGTGGTAAAGTTTTGCTAAAATTACCACATGGTTCACTGACTACCTGCAAAAAAATGTAAGAAGTACAAATAAGCAACTAATTAGTTCTCATAATTGAAGTGACTTTTTGTTTATGATATCAACCATGCAAACAAACCAATACAAGGTCATATTGTATCCATTTTTGAATATTTGGACAGCAGTTATTTGAGATTTTTTCTACCTAGAAATTAAGTTTTAATTAAAACCTAAGAAGTAGAGAATTTATAAAAGTACAAGATTTGTTAACAATAACCAATGAGTAAGGAAATCATTATTTGTATTTCAACCACTTGTTTATTTTTTTGTTGTACAGCCAAATCATTCAGTGAATTATTAAATTTTTTCAAGAGTAATTCAAATTTCCAATTGTCAGAACTCTTCAAAGAGCAATACCTAGTGTATATACTCATTAGAAGAGTCCCTTTTTTTTAAACATTACAATAGTTAGGTAACCAACAACTAATTTTTGGGAATTTTTTTTATTTCCTTTGCAATAACAATAATCAATTTCTAAAATTTTGAGATTTTCTACAAAACAGAATTTTCATTACAATTATTTCACAATTTTCACCCACAAAGGGAATAAATTAGGAATAGAATATTATATCTTGTTGAAATTCAAACACAAAGAAAAGTCTCTTTTATGATTTTAGTGATTTAAAAAAAAAAAAGATTTTACATAATTTTTCCCTTCTGAAATTATAATAGTGAAATACTTATCGTACAACTTATTTTATACACAATGATCTGTACGAAAACACCCTATTTCTATTCATAAGGGCAGAATCTTACATTTACAGTAGTTTCACAATTCAGTGTTATGGGTGCTGTTGTTTTTTCATCTGTAAACATAAGTGTACCATGCATAGGTTTTTGTACATTCATAGAGAGATCTTGTTGTTCCATATCAAATGCTCCAATTACAGCAGTGAATTCCTCTGTCCATTTATTCAGGTTAAATATGGTTTTCTGTTCTAGATATACCTAAAATATATGTCAATGAACATTAATGATGTGTTGAAATTTCATACTTTAACATTTAAAAAAAGGTCAATTTATTGAAGATTTTAACTTCCTTTTATTCAAGAGACAACATATTATAATATTATGAAGTACATAAGTGCTAATAATAGCTCTAAAAGAGGTTCCTACCAAAACTGGTTCTGTTGGATCTGATGATAAAATAGATTGTCCATATTGGTTCAAGAATATTTCTGGTGGGTCATTAGAATCTATAATGGTAATGACAATTGTTGTTTCACTGCTGGCTGGTGGTATATCATCATTTGTCTGTATTTCTTGAAGGATGATTGTTAATGTCTCAACCCCTGAACAATCTGTACATGGAGTATACAGCAGTCTACAAAATAAAAACTTTCATTTATGTCTGAAATTTTATCTAGTCAGCTAATACATTTGTCAGTCATAAAGTAGTTGACTTAAACTATACTCACTAACTTGAAGATGCATGTAGATTTATTATCTCCCCTTTAAAAAATATCAGAAATTGATGAAGACAACTTGCTTTGTGTAATAAATAAGACATATGTCAGGAATACAAACCATGAAAAAAGGAGAATGGGACAAACAAACAAACTTACTGCCATATCCCATTCTCAATTTCATTGGGTATTGAGCATTTGATATTATTCTACTTACATTCCATCCTCAAAAAGCAGTGGTTTACCAAGTTTGTATGTCTGACTTGCCAGACTGAATTTGATTACATCACCTTCTTCATCTGTTGCCTCCAACTGGTATTGTAATGTACCTGCGAAATTACAAATACATATACATGTAGCTATTTATTTATCAAGCACTTCTACATAATAACTTTTTTTGAAATAATTGTACTAACATTGGTACACCTGTGCAATACCCCAATGTGTAGGTCGTAAAAAAAAACCTGATTGGAAGTTCAGGGGTTAAATGATGTCTCATATCTTAATTATCTTATTTTTTGTACTTTTCTAACATCAACAAAAGACAATTTTCTAAGGACAAACTCTTGGTATCTATTTGATAGTTTTCTCATTGCAACCATACCTCATCATCTTATTTTTATATCTTATGACAGGCACAGAGAGATGGACAAAATTTGTCTGTGGGGGAAACATAACAGTTCAATATATCTTAAAACTGCATTGAAAAGTTGCAATATTTACACCAATTATATATGCCTTCTGTTTTTGGTTTTGATACACTGTTTCAAACTGTCATCACCCCTTATTTTCTTTAATATCTATCATCTTTTTGCAACAAGATTTCAAATCTGCAAACAAATGTTTTTTACAATATTTTGCACATGAAAATTTGTGATATTTCCCCAACATATATTTTAATTACCTTCATCTTCTTTGATGGATATAAACCTGTTACTTATCAGTATTGGAGGAGAATTGTATACTTTTTTTGAAATAATAAACACAGCAAATTGGGTTTCTTCAGAGAAATATGAGACAGATTTGTCAGTTTGATTGATTTTATCCACTTCATCTCCCCATGTTTTGCAAACCTTCAAAATAAAATAAATAACATTAAATTAAATTAAATATGATATGTAAGAAACATATATTTAGAAGCTCAAACTCGCCATTGAAATTGAGCACCAGTAAAACATCAAAACAAGAAGGTGCATGCCATGTTATGCAAAGTATGTCTCAATATTTATTAGACATAGAGCTCAGTACTTGTAATTAAACTCAAAGTGTCTTCAGATAGGACTGGCTGCAAAGCAGATCACCTACTTTATAAAGTTCAAGACCAAATATTGCAATATGGAAAATTAGTTATATGTAACTTTAAGTTATAAAAGACAATCAAGAAGCAAGAAAAGTTTTAACATTGGTGAACTATCTAGATCTAGATCTGTCATCCATTTAGGGACTTGTCAAGACTATTTACAAAATGATGATAACATAATAGTCTGGGCAAGTCCCTAGATGAGATAAACCCTACACAAAACAACAATGTTAAAACTTTCCTAATTCCTTATAATTTTGAGTTTTATATTTATAAAAACCTGAACAATACCTCCACACTCTTTGTTTCATCTCCATTATCAATGTCCAATGTTTTACCACATGTCATACTACTCAACTGCCATTGCTGTAGACCTGTAATAGAAGAAAATAAAACAAATTTTACTAGACATTAACCTATAGTATAAGTTTTAGAAAAATGTGGAAAGAATTGTACCCATGAGAGCACTAACTAGGCCATTTTCCATAAATTCAATATTTCCAAGGGACATATCTCTTTTAAAAAAAAGTCAATCAGCCACCTTTTTCAGAACTTGTCTGAGATCTTGCTGATATTAACCTATAGTATAAGTTGAATAAAAGGCTAGCAAGAATTGTACCCAAGAGAGAGGATAAAAAGGACATTTGCCATAAATTTAATATATCCAATGGGCACAATTCTTTAAAAAAAAAAGGTCATTTGGCCACAATTATAAAACTTGTCCAAGATATTGATGATATTAATCTTAAGTATAATATTTAAAAAAATCTGGCAAGAATTTACCCATGAGAGCTCTTATCAAGGACATTTTCACTAATTTGATATTTCCAAGGGGCATAACTCTTTTAAGAAAGTCAATCAGCAAACATTTTAGAATTTGTCAGAGATATTACTGACATTAACCTATAGTATAAGTATTAAAAAATCTGGCAACAATTGTATCCATGAGAGCCCTAACGATGCCATTTTATACCATAAATTTTAATATTCCCAAGGGACATAACTCTTTTTTTTTAAATGGATCCGCCACCAATATAGAACTTGTCGTATAAATTTTATAAAAATCTGGCAAGAATTGTACTTGTTAGAGTGCTAACAAGACCGGATAGACGGATGCCCTGTATTTCGATGTTCCCCACAATGAGTTACACAGGGGACAAAAAACTTTTGTCTGGTGGCACTGGGGATGTTTAATGCAATACCTAGGAAAATATTTAAGGGGATTTAAAGAATATTAAGGAAAAGTTAAATGTCAAAAGCAATCATTCTGAAGTAAGATATTTTAGATCATAATGATATAAATATACTACAAACTTTAGATTCAGTCAGTTAATCATATAACTTTCTAAAAATTACACAAAAAATTAAATTGCTTTTGCCTAATCGTCCTACTTATTGGATTTGCTAGTTGCACTGTAAAGTAAATGGTTTTGCTACTCTGTGAATTTGGAGCATTGTCATTCCTCTTTTTTGCTATGTTGTTTGGAACTTTTAAAAGGTACTTATGTATTTTACCAATTGTTTTACATTAAAAAAATGTATGTACATACCAGTATTCCAGTGAGCTAGGGCTGTTCTGGTCTCTTCATTCTCGCCAACAGTGTCTGGATATGTGATAATCATTGGTCCTGGCATAGGCAGGTGACCAACTGGTATCACAGAAAATGTCATTACCAATGAATGTGTTCTGCAAAATATCAGGCAAAAAATAAAACTATTGATTACATTTCATAACTTTTATAATAATTTTTGTTGAAATTCTAGCACAAATATATGTGTTACAAAAAACAAAAGAAACCTTCAACAAGTTGGATTGTGAGATCTTACTCACTAACAAAGCACCATTACAGTTCCATAGCTGTCTTTCAATAGATATTTTAATAAATCAATTTAAAATCACAGTACCTCTTGTACAATAATCTTTCCACCATATCAAGAGTAGTTACTGGGTTAACTATGTATGGCTGAAAATCAGTTGAAGAATCAGATCTGTATTCTGTTGTTAGATCTTCTTCAGATATTGGCTGAAGTACAATTGTCTGTCCTGGTATCAATCCTATATTAATATGAAAGTAGTATATAGCAAGTCCAGGTCACAAATTGTGACAAAGTATAAATGAGATAGTGAAGGTTCCTGCTGGACCATATGAACTCAAAACAAAGTGCTTATGTGGTCCGAGAACACAATTAATTCATAGTGCATTTCTTTTAGAACATTAATGAAAATAAAAAAAATCCCACCTGCGCTTTCTCAAAGACACTTTTACAGTGTGTTGTACTACTTTTGGGACAAATTATATCAAAATTATAGAAAACTTCATCGGCTCTAACTCAAAATATGGACAATTTTATGTTTAGGGCGTCTTGAAATCTTTTGACAGCTTCCGAAGTGCTCATTTTCAACCTTTTTCAGCTGGACCAAATCACTACTTTCCTTTAAAATTCTGGACCCAAATTTTTTTACAGTGTAATTTCATCCCCTTACTTGCAATTTGAGGCATTAAACATGGAGAAATAAATTTGGAAGGGGTATAAAAATTAATGGCAAGTAACCCACTGTCAACACTAGGGACTATATTTGTGAACAACGAAAATCAAGGGATGACAATGGTGGTCTCAACCATGTAGGCTAGGCTGCTTCTGCTCTGCAAGCTTTAACTATAATGCACCACTGATGCATTTCTTTCAATTCTATTGACTGATATTTTTTTCCATTATATATGATAGCTGAGTCAAATCTGAACAGTTAATTGCAATCTCAATTACAGACTACAAAATTCTTTAAGTAATTTAAGCAAAATTAACATGTGAAATAAAGCTGTCACTCCTAAGCAAAAAATATAAATTCTTATCCTGTTAGCTGTAGTTTTTAAAAATGGTGAACAAATTATTTCAAAAGATCTTGCAATCGTCCATTTTAAAATACTTATACATGAGTTTCCGTTATTATGAAGCAATCTATGGATAGTATACATATGTAGTATGGTATCCTGCTTTTTTTTTTGCTAGCTTACGATTACATTCAAATTGAATTTATCTTCTTAGTAATTTTTCATATTTTCTGCTTGCTCTTTACTGAACTGAAATACTGAGAATTTTAAAAAGTACAAGATTGATGGACTGGAGGCACTTTTTAAAAACCCCAACCACCCATAATATAGAATTTTCATTTTGCTTCTATTTTTTTCAAAATTCTAAAGAAACCATCGATGCTTTCATTCTCTCTACCCCCTTTCCCCCCCAATTCACTAGGTCTGTAACACATAGTATTTCAAATTTGTGCTTCACATATTTCCAAATTGAACTACAAGAAAACTTCTGGTGCAGTATTGTTGTACAGATACTCTAGCTTACTGGAATTCTATAGACATTTTACCTTCCGGAGTTGTTAAAACAATTGTCTCTGCATTTCTTTTTCTCCTTCTAGAGTCTGTCGAAACATATTCTACAATATGAATTGCTTCACCATGATCTGATCTTTTTATTATAGATTCTGTATTGGTTATAAGTACACTTCCTAATGACTTGTTTGTACAGAGTTCTGCTTCATTACAAACTCTCATAGTAAGAAACAACGTCCTGCCAGGTTCCATATGGAATACACTTGTCTTATTCTGTGTTTGGTCCTCAGATACATTCCAAAATCTGTTCTGCAGTTCTGACAGAGGTCTTACTCTGATATCATCAATTAATAAATACCCATCTTTGATAGAAGCTGATCCTGATATGTTATACCCAACCCATGCACAGGGGAAAATATCATCTTTATTTTTATCTGTTCCAATACACAAATCTGAAGAAAAAATAAAATGAACTGGTATTATTACCTTTGACTTTTATTAAAGCATCTATAAATTTATTCTGAAATTGGTACAAGTGTCCATTTGACATCATGCCCCATTATAACCAGATGCTCCACAGGGCGCATCCTTTATGCAACCGCAGTGGTTGAACCCTGAACAGCTGGGGCAAGTATGGGCACAACATTCAAGCTTGATATAGCTCTGAATTTGGATTGTGATTAAGTAGTTGACACATCATAGGTTTCTGACACAGAATGAATGTGGTTTAATGAACTTAAAATTATTTTTTTGCTATTGAGCTATACACTATGCTGTTGAATATTAATCCCCTGAAAAAAAATATTTGTAGAAAAATTCTTTTTAATTTCTGAAATCTGAAATGAGAAAAATTTTACACCCCTACCCCCCACCCACATTTTTTTTCACCTCCCTCTTTCCTTATAAAAAAAATAATCTCAATTCTAATTTATAATGGTGTTGGCAACAATAACTACTCATTTAAATACATCATAAAATATTAAAATATAAAATGACATACAGTCATGGTTAAAATTAATATTAATATAATATTAATAAACAGTAACTTCTAAAAATAAATTTACAGCTACACATCTCAAGACAATCATCATTTCTTAATACATAATTTTCAAGAAGTGGAAGGGAGGTAATCCAGTTATCAAACATATAAATAACAGTGTTCTTTAAATTTTAATTGGATTACCTCCCCTTCACTGCTTTTAAATTTTCTAAATTGTCCTGTAACCAGAAAAACCCTTGTTTTCCCCCATTTTTGTCCCTAGTTGCTTGATGATTTGAACCATAACACCCCCCCCCCTTAAACACAAGTTATTGACTGAAAACTAAAAAATGTTATTTTGGCCCCAAATTCCTAGACATCTGGAACCATAACCCCCAAAATCAATCAAAACCTTCAATCTGTGGTCTTAAACATAAATGGTACACTTTCAGAGCAATTGAAATGCTTATACACAAATTGATATCCTGAAAGTAGAAAAATGCTTGTATATGTATATTACACAAATGATGTAGTTTGAATTCTCAAAATAAATCTTTATCATTTAAACTTACCATATTTGTTAATGGTTTTATCTTCACTAACAGTAAAGGTAAATCCTATACTATCAGGATCTGTACTCTCCATGGCATCTGAAGGTATCACTGGTTCATCAAATGGTTTAACTTCTCCTAGGACAGTATTGTTTAAACTATCTACTTCTGGTTGTTCTAACAAAGTAACAACACCTAAAAACATATGTCAGTACACACCTTAAAAGAGTTTGATAGCATGGTAAAGTAATAATGAACAATCGTTCCATATCAATGCTAAGATTTATTTCATAATAATATTCTGTATTAAAAATTTTGAATACCTTAAATAATTTGTTAGCATAAAAATATAAAATATGCCAACAAAACACATATTTAACAATGCCTAGTGATGTTTCATAACCTGACTGGTTTTGGTCCATAACAGATGATAGGTGTCAGACCACCAATTAAAAATCCCTATCTGTTCAACCAAATTTTGCAATTTTCACAGCTTTCTAAATATTTTACCTTAAGTTTAACTTCAAGGGAACCAGGTATATCCTGAATTGTACATGTATCACCTTCCTACATGCCAATTTTCAACCAATGTTTAAAGTCTTGTAACAAATTTCTGATTTTGAAAAGACAGGTACTACCAAAATAACTCCCGGTTTTCTGGAAATCTTAAATCAGTGTACTATGTAGCGCATTAATCCTGAATTTTTAATGCAAACTCATAGACAAGTGAATTTTGGCTCAAAATGGTCTAAATATATTTCCCTTTCACCAAAAGTTTCATTTCTGCAAATTTGTTGGTTAGTTTAAGTAAACAATGACATCAAAAGCACTATTTTGTGTCAAAGTAGGACTACTTTTACATAATCTAAATTGGAGGGAGTAATTGGTGGTCTGACACCTAAAACATTATATGAGCTGCATTACATCAGTACACCATTACTATATTACCCATGTAATAATTTGTTATTCTAAAATTACATAAACTAAACTAATTACTAATTCATTTCAAATGCTTTAAAATGCTGTTTTTAAACCCGAGAGAAACATAAGTCTTAAGGTGCCAGAATGTGTGTTGAAGTTTGGGAAAATGTTTGACGGGACATAAATGTACATGATAAAACAATGGTTAATTACCAGTAATCTGTTAAACATACCATAAGTATCACTCCATTGAGTAGGTTTCCCACCTCCATTGACACAGATAATGGACACGTAATATGTATGATTATGTTGGAGAATGCCTTCAAATGATGAATTAACGCCAGTTACATTGAGGCCTACTGATTGAAATTCCTGTAGTTCTGTTCCACCAGGGGTTTTACCAATTGCCCAAAAGTTTTCCTGAAAAAGATGTCATGCATGGTGTTCAAGATAAACATATTTTACACTTTTAGTATATAGCTGTTTTTTGCCTCAAATTGACCTTAGATCTACTCTGAATCACCTTTTGAAATCAAGCAACAATCACTTTGTCATTGTGATGTCAAATGTTTTGAATTATGATTTCAAAGTTTATGGGAACCAGTGCGATTTTACTTAATGGCGGACAAATTTGCACACAAGTGTAAATACATCTATTGTGTTCAATTGAATTCAATTATCATGTCGTATATATTTTAAGCTAAACTTCAATGACTTATAATTCAATGCAAGTTACCTTTACTTGACTTTCATCATCAGTACACCTCCAAAAAGCTTTAATGGTGCTGTTTGATGCCTGGAACCTGACTGGCTGAAATTCTCCTCGGGTTACGTCAATATAAATTGGGGAAGTCAGCATAATGTCAAGGTCAAACACAGGACCTGTGATATCAATATAAAATCCTGAAGATGAGGATACAGCACTATCTCCAGATCCAGTCATGGCCCTTCCTGTAAAAAACCCACCAAACAAGCCATTTTTAATTCGCCTTACAGTAGACTTGAACAGTTTTACAATTTTTAACCTTATTTACAAATGTGACAGCTGTTAACATCCAATTTTCAACAATGGCAAGCTTATGCTGAGCATAGTATATTTTTCTATTCAATGGCAGATCCGGGGGACCAGGACCCTCCCCCATCTTTTTTTTACACAATCAAAACATTTGAATGATTATATATGATTGAAACACCCCTTTTATCCAATATAAGATTTTTTTTATTTAAGACAAAAATGCAACTGAGTATGGAAATCCATTTGTATTCTTACACAGACTTTATATTTTGTAATTCTTACCTGTAAGATAGTATATTATTGTTTTATTATATGAATGTCCAGTTTCATTCAAATCCATGATATATGGTAAAAGGTTCAAGTTTGTCAAAGTGAAACTGTAGTCCATAACTTTATCCAAGTTGCAATTCTGGTCACAGTTGTATTTTGAACATTCCCTAAAGCAAGGGATACATGGCTCTATAACTTTCCTAAAGGGTTCAATATCTGTTAACAACTTGTCGCTCCCAATACCAACTTCATACTTTATTATTGGGTTACTTCCACCTCTGAATGGATCACCATAGCGACAAAGTGCACCAGTTGGTGGTGGGAGTATCAGATTTTTGAAAATTGCCCTCGTAGAGAATACATTGAATATATCTGTAATCTCTGGTACAAAATTGTTACGATTGAAAACATGCAGCACTAGTTTTGTTGTTTCACTCATACCAGGGATTCCACAGAGCTCAGTTATTTCCTCATCATTAATAAATACCACAAGACATAAAGAAATCTGAAATAAATAAGTCGTGACAAATATAACTTTTGCTATCTTATAGCAATGAAAAAGGGTGACAATTACACCCAATACAACATTAAAAAGAGGGCCTCACTTCGTGTTTGTCCCATGGCTCTTTTAATTATCAACCCAATTAAAAAGTTTGTAATAGATCTCAAGACACTAATATTAATCTACAAAATTTCCAGTTTTTCAGTGTATTTCAAGATTTCTGAGTTGTTGGGTTGACTTATACCAACATCTTTTATTTAAATGAAAAATCATCAAAAAACAGCATATTTACAAAACTAGAGGCTCTAAAGAGCCTGTGTCGCTCACCTTGGTCTATGTGCATATTAAACAAAGGACACAAATGGATTCATGACAAAATTGTATTTTGGTGATGGTGATGTGTTTGAAGTTCTTACTTTACTGAACATTCTTGCTTCTTACAATTATATCTATAATGAACTTTGCCCATTAGTAACAGAGAAAAAAAAATTGACTATAAAAGGCAATAACTCCTTAAGGGGTCAATTGACCATTTAGGTCATGTGGACTTATTTGTAGATCTTACTTTGATGAACATTATCGCTGTTTACAGTTTATCGCTATCTATAATAGTATTCAAGATAATAACCAAAAACAGCAAAATTTCTTTAAAAATTACCAATTGGAGGGCAGCAACCCAACAACCGGTTGTCCAATTCATTTGAATATTTCAGGGCAAATATATATTGACTTGATTAACAATTTAACTCCTTGTCAGATTTCCTCTAAATGATTTGGTTTCAGAGTTATAAGCAAAAAACTACATTTTACCCCTGTTCTATTTTTAGCCATGGTGGCCATCTTGGTTGGATGGCCAGGTCATCGGACACATTTTTCAAACAAGGTACCTCAAAGATGATTGTGGTTAAGTTTGAATTAATTTGGCCCAGTAGTTTCAGAGGAGAAGATTTTTGTAAAAGATAACTAAGATTTAAGAAAAATGGTTAAAAATTGACTATAAAGGGCAATAACTCCTAAAGGGGTCAACTGACCATTTCGGTCATGTTGACTTATTTGTAAATCTTACTTTGATGAACATTATTGCTGTTTACAGTTTATCTCTATCTATAATAATATTCAAGATAATAACCAAAAACAGCAAAATTTCCTCAAAATGACCAATTCAGGGGCAGCAACCCAACAACGGGTTGACCGATTCATCTGAAAATTTCAGGGCAGATAGATCTTGACCTGATAAACATATTTACCCCATGTCAGATTTCCTCTAAATGCTTTGGTTTTTGAGTTATAAGCCAAAAACTGCATGTTCTATTTTTAGCCGTGGCGGCCATCTTGGTTGGTTGACCGGGTCACGCCACACATTTTTTAAACTAGATACCCCAAAGATGATTGTGGCCAACTTTGGATTAATTTGGCCCATTAGTTTCAGAGGAGAAGATTTTTGTAAAAGATTACTTAGATTTATGAAAAATGGTTAAAAATTGACTATAAAGGGCAATAACTCCTTAAGGGGTCAACTGACCATTTCGGTCATGTTGACTTATTTGTAAATCTAACTTTGCCGAACATTATTGCTGTTTACAGTTTATCTCTATCTATAATAATATTCAAGATAATAACCAAAAACAGCAAAATTTCCTCAAAATGACCAATTCAGGGGCAGCAACCCAACAAGGGGTTGACCGATTCATCTGAAAATTTCAGGGCAGATAGATCTTGACCTGATAAACATATTTACCCCATGTCAGATTTCCTCTAAATGCTTTGGTTTTTGAGTTATAAGCCAAAAACTGCATGTTCTATTTTTAGCCGTGGCGGCCATCTTGGTTGGTTGACCGAGTCACGCCACACATTTTTTGAACTAGATACCCCAATGATGATTGTGGCCAAGTTTGGTTTAATTTGGCCCAGTAGTTTCAGAGGAGAAGATTTTTGTAAAAGTTAACGACGACGGACGACGACGACGGACGCCGGACGCAAAGTGATGGGAAAAGCTCACTTGGCCCTTTGGGCCAGGTGAGCTAAAAATGAAATTGAACAGCCTGCAGTTATTATTTATTTACACTTATTATCTTTGAATTTCGCTTTTGTTATTTTTCTGCTAATAAAGGAACACTCCACAATCTAGTACTGCTATTTTGAACATGGTAAATCTATCTTACATCAACTGCACTATCCATCTCTGGTTTAAATATTAGTCTGATGTTGAGAAAGTCTCCAGTTATGTTGTAATCAACAGCTGTCTTCATAACTGGGAAAATATCATTAGAGAACCGACACCAAGTCACAATTTTGGAATTTTTATCTAGAAAATAGAAAGAAAAAAAATACATAATTAGATATAGAAATAAATTTGTTTAAAAAAAGTTTAACACCACTGACCAGTACACATATGATTTGTATATATTTTCATTGGTTCATTTTGTTAAAGCAAATACACATTATTCCATCTACAAGTCAATAGTTTCCTAAAAAAAAATCCATTTTGAAGAATTATTTTCTTGAGGCCCTTTTTTTTTTGGAATTGTAAATAATTCATAGACGTAAGAATCATGGTTATAAGATTGTAGATTTCATATGCAATCAGGACATTACTTCAGTAGTTGTTGGTTGCTGCTGAGCATATTTGTTTTTCGTTAATTGTTTTGTCAGCAATCACGTCAAGTTCATTGGTTGTTTCACATTATGATATGTCAGGTTTAACCCTTTCCTTCATTGACATTTTTTTTACACATACCTGATTCGCATAGGATTTTTTCAATTAAAAAAATCATCAGGTTTAAAGTATCAATGCATTGCAAAAAGGAATATTTCATCAATGAAATTCCAGTCAGATATTCTCTTGAATATCCTTTTCATATTAGATACAAATTTTATTAGGTCGGATAAAGATTTTTCCTAGGTAATATGTTTCAACTGAGGCTCTACAAAGGCGTCAAAAGCCGTCATTATGGAGTAAAAGGGGTGGCGTCAAGAAGCATCATTATGGAGGAAAGGGTTAAGTTATAAGTTTTGCTCATCATTGAAGGCCATACAGTAACTTATTGTATACCTCCACATATCTGTTCAGAATTTGTTTTATAATGCATTCCTTTATTGTAGTAAAATATAATTCACCATAAAGTATCTGAATGCCACAGGACTTTTGAGCCATGGGTGTACTTGTATCTACAGGTTTTGAAACATTACTGTCAGCAGGATTATTGACTATGTCATATGGGTGTGGAGTTGTTGTTGTCTGATCTGTTGTAGCTTCTGTTTTACTGGGTACTGTAGGTAGTGTGCTGTTTCCATATTTATCAGATAAATATCTGGAACAATTGCAGTAGTCACAAGCCTGGAAAATTAACACATGTGTTCCTTTGAACTGTTTTTTCTTTCAAATGTTGAATAAAATAACTTTCTTTGAACTTTTATTTCTAGTTTTGATTATGACAGAATATTACACATTTTTAAGGCTTAAAGGTGTTAGTACAATACAGTACAAATAGCTATAAAGAAATCTTCTCCAAATTTTTGTTATTATTATTTTGATGTGGATGATGTTTTACAAGCAAAATCAGTGCAGTATAAACTTTAATGTTTATGATAGTTAGTATATTGTTTTTACAATTGACTTTATAAATTTTATATTCAAATTAAAGTTATGGTTGAACACATAGTTTTTTTTTCTAAAATATATCCATGGGTATTTTGAAGAGTTGTAAATCTTGATGAAATTAAACAAAATTATCACAAAGAATTTAAGATATCAAATGTCTTTCCATTCCTCCCTATACCTCTGGTATTGGTTCTATTAAACAGCACTGGCACACAGTTGATGCCCAGTCAATGTCTTCTTTATATTCATAAGAAGTTATAACAGTATCTGGTCCGTCCCAAAACAAAATCTCTGTCACAGCAATTCCATGTCCTTTTGCTGGTTTCACTGAAATCTGAAAGTTAAAAATACATTAGTTTTAAAACAAATTGCAAAAATCAAAATAAAATAAGTCCACAAATAGGGCACATTACACAGTATATCATTTGAGACTTGTATAGTTTTATTATTTCTTGCCACTAAAATATCTGACAATTTTTGTGTCATTTGGTCTCTAGTGAAGAGTTGTCTCATTGGCAATTATACATCATCATCCTTTTTTTTTTATAGTTAATGTGGGTTCATTATTATTCGTTGTATACCAATATTAGTGGATTTTGTGGGTAAAGGTGAACCACAGAATCAAATGTTCAACAAATGACAAATTTTCTAAAGGCTTGAATGAAGACTTTGGCAAAACAACGAAATTAAAAGTCCACAAACACGCAATTATTCCATTATCCATGAAAATTAGTACCCACGAAAATAAATGAATCCACAGTAAACAGCCTTAATAAAATACACTGTTAAGCCTTGCAATATATAAGAGCTTACATGATATGTGCCTCCATTTTTGAAACTAGCAGGTCTGAAATATGCCCCAGTCAGCATCTGTTGTTTTTTCTGATCTCTGGCAAGCTTTACTGACATTGTATCATCATAAATATCCGTATTGATGTTTGCTGGTTGATACTGAAGAGACAATTTCTTGCCACTTAGATCTTTAAGTTCAAAAATTTGCAGTTTTTGCCAGTGAGGGTCCTTGCTCATTGAAATCAACCTTGTTGGACATGCTGAACCAACTGGATTAGCAAAGTGCAAAAATGAACCTTAAATAAAAAGGAGAAATTAAGTCAGAAAATGAGCATTTTCACATCTGTTGCATACACTGTAAAAGTTGGTACAAAAGGTATAAAGGAAGCAGAATAATTAATTTGAAATACCGTAGTTTTCTACTAAATTATAATTCAAATGGGAGATAACTCTGGAAATCTTATTAAGAATATTAAGAATGTATAGTGATTTTTTTTGGGTTTTGTAACAAATAATCAAGTTTCAAGACCCAAATATATAATTTATCATATGAAAGCGCATTATAAGAGCTATCATCTCATAACTAATTTTAAAATTCTACGTTAAGTGTCAGTTCTTTTGAAACCTAGTTAGTTTTCCTGGTATTATCATTAAAAATTTGAATAATTTTAAACAACCTGTTGCTGGAAAAAAACTCATTGATCCATACTTTTATTATATTTTCACTATAGCACATTATATAAAGAACATTTTTGCAAAGTATTACAAAATTTAATCTTTAACTTAATCTACCTTAATAATTACATTACTAAAAACACAATACATACCTGATATTGTCTCTGTTGAACTAAACCAAACTTGTCCTGCTTCAAAATTTGGACCATCAACTATAGTACCTGATACAGGTTTGGAAGGGTCATACAAAACTGGTGATGATTTCCCAATTATTGAAAGGCCTGCTTCATTTGTGACTTTTATTTGAATTGTATATGGAATGTTCATCTGCAAAAAAATATGTCAAATGACTGCACAATCACATGTGAGGTTGGAATAGGAAAAGAAATATGCATCAAATTGGTTGGTAAAAGAATAATTTCTGCTATTTGGCCTTTTTGGATAGTTTACTGAAATATTTTATAGGGGCCTTGGTAGCTGATTGATTAGTTTATCTACAGAGATTATTAGCCTGTTTACATTGTGGTCGCATGTGCCTTTTATTTCAATCATGATTGCCTATGATTGTCAGTTTCTTTAATGACATGGTTCTCTCCTACTACCTTCATCCATAAAAACTGGCCACCACTATACAGTCACTTGACAGCAATTTCTTTTTCTCAATTTTGTTTACTTTATTGATGTATTCAGAATATGGATAAGAAAATGCCAGATTAGAATCAAATTAATGTTTCATTCAATTGGTTAGACAGACAGAAAAGTAGTTTTCTTCATTGAGAATATATATATATACTGCTACATACTGTAATATTCAAGTTAACAAAGCTGTATTCTGTATAGTTGCTGGTCAGCTCTATCCAATTAACTTCTAATATCTCTTCGGCACTGATAAAACATGAGGTGTTCTTCCATAGTGAAACTTCGTAAGTTGCTATACCAGACTCAGGATCACTGTAACTTGTCCACTGGACTCTTATAGTTGAATTGTCTGAGGTGTATGCTAAATCCTAATAATAAAAAATACAGATTTAAAATTTTATTTTTTAGATAATATATTTACAATATCAGCAGCAACATAAAGACTTTTGAGACAAAAAAAGTGCACCATAAGTCAGATGAACCCTCTCTAGTATTTAAAGCAATATTTCATAACAGTTTTCCCAACTGGAATTCTTATATGATGATTGTAATTTTAACTCAATTTGAAATTGTCTAATTTGTAAGGCTATGCATATAACTGGACAATTTAGCATTTATTTAGATAAATGGGAAATGGTTTTGTGTAGGAGAAAAGTATGCAATTAACCAAATTATGCCATTAAGTGGTAAGCGATTAAGTGGAGTTGGCTGTAAAACTATAGCGAAAAATCAAAATTCATTTCAACCAAAATTTAAAACAGTTTTTGAATTAGCTACATAAAAAAATTGCATTATCATTTCCCATGCTCAATGGACCGTGAAATTGGGTAAAAACTCTAATTTGGCATTAAAATTAGAAAGATCATACCATAGGGAACATGTGTACTAAGTTTCAAGTTGATTGGACTTCAACTTCATCAAAAACTACCTTGACCAAAAACTTTAACCTGAAACTCGCACTTTCAATTTCTATGTTCAGTGGAACATGAAATTGGGGTCAAAAGTTTAATTTGGCTTTGAAATAAGAAAGATCATATCATTAGGAACATGTGTACTAAGTTTCAAGTTGATTGGACTTCAGCTTCATCATAAACTACCTTGACCTAAAACTTTAACCTGAAGCGGGACAGATGGATGAACAGACGCACAGACCAGAAAACATAATGCCCCTCTACTATCGTAGGTGGGGGCATAAAAAAGTTATTGACCTGATAATGTTGAGAATACCATGTTTGATGACTATACATATAATTTATACTATTATGACCATCAGCTGATTTATAAAATTGTTTTGCTCCTTATTGTTGCTGTCATATCAAATTTATTTATTATAAGAAAAAATAAAATATATAATACCATGTTATAAAATGGTCCAGCAGTCATAGTACCATACAATGGAGGTGTTGTATCCACTGTGAATTTGTGGTGAATCATTCCACAGTCTCCGGATTCATCTGTAGCTGTAATGTATATATCAATGAATTCTATTATTGGCCATAGTCTGTATTTAGAAATAAGATTTGAATAATTTTTGACTTTGCCTTTTTTTTAAATGCTTTAAACTAGATTTCTGAATACAAAAGGTTGCAACATGACCTTTAAATGTATATACAATGTAATTTCGTTTTGTTGGTTAGTTGTTTCATTGACATTTAATTTAAAATAATTTCTCATACAGTAGATTTCCAATAGCTGCCATATATTTAATTTCTAGTCATGGGTTGTTCAGTTTAAATTAACAATCATTAAGTTGACGAACATCCAGAATTAACAACTTGAAATAATTTAAAAAGGGCTGTAGCAATAGTATACTCTGGTTACTTTTTCTAATTTGCATTGTTAGAGTGCTGTCTTAGGGACATATTCTCACAACTCCTTTTATATAGATATTTCTATGTTTGTTAAACTATAATGTCAGGTTAGAGTGAAGGGAGGACCATGTTAAAACATTTAAACCCTGCTGCATTTGTTTACACTGGTCCTTAGTTAGGAACCTGTTGTTAAGTATTTGTTGTTTTTTGTGTTACTCGTTTTTTTTTATATAGAATAAACCGTTGGTTTTCCTGTTAAAATGGTTTTACACTGGTCATTTTTGGGGTCCTTTATAGCTTGCTGTTCTGTGTGAGTCATGGCTCCCTGTTGAAGCTGTACTTAGACCTATAATAGTTTACTTTTGCAAATTGAGATTGAGAGTTGTCTCATACCACATCTTCTTACATCTACCTACCTATAACCCAAACATAGTATGTTCCTCCAGGTTGTAAGTGTAATGATGTCACACTGTAGAATGTATTCTTATTTATGTTAAGCAGTGGTGCAACATTAAATCTATTTTTCTCATTGGTATCACTTTTTTGTCCATCAATCTGAAACACATGACCAAAAACAATATAAACAAGAATGTGTCCATAGTACACAGATGCCCCACTTGCACTATCATTTTCTATGTTTAGTGAATCCTGAAATTGGAGTAAAAACTCTAATTTGGCATTAAAATTAGAAAGAACATATCATAGGAAACATCTGTTCTAAGTTTCAAGTTGGTTGGACTTCCACTTAATGAAAAACTACCTTGACCAAAAACTTAAACCTGAAACAGGACAGACAGACAAAGGATGGACGCTCAGACCAAAAAACCTAATGCCCCTAGGTTGGACATAAAAAATAAGGATTTTTTTATTATGATTATAGTTTTTTGCACTAAAAATCACCAAATACATCTGTTCTTGAACTAGAAAAGATCTAATAGAGGAATTAACACCAAACTACATATACAAAAAAAATTATACTAAATTCTTTTGCTCTAAACACTGTTAAAAATCTCTAAAAGGTTTAATTTCTTGTCAGAGGAATAAATACAATAGAAGAAATCACAAATTTCAACTATTGGCTTTGTATTTTGAAATTTGAGGTGAATACACATTTGGATTGGAAAAAAAAATCATGTCTAGGACATAAACAAGAGGCTCTCAAGAGCCTGAATCGCTCACCTTAATTCTTTTGGTTAAATCTCTCATCAATTTTTATTTTGGCTTTTCAATTTATTTAAATGTTTTTTGGATCGTCCTATTTTCTTCAAAAGCCAAAAAAAATAATCATTTTCTCCTATGTTCTATTTTAGCCATAGGAGCTATGTTTCTTGACATACAAGGAAATAAAATATAAAATTTATACTAGATACTCTGAAACTCATTTAGCTTAAGTTTGGCTGAAATTGATACAGCAGTTTCAAAGGAGAAGATTTTTTAAAGTAAGTCAACATGATGAACAAATTGTGAAAAAAGTCTTTAAAGGGCAATAACTCCTTAAGGGGTCAATTGACAATTTTGGTCAAATTGACTTAATTGAAGAGCTTACTTTGATGAACATTATTGCTGTTTACAGTTTATTTCTATCTATAATTATATTCAAGATAATAAACAAAAACAGCAAAATTTCCTTAAAATTATCAATTCAGGGGCAGCAACCCAACAACAGGTTGTCTGATTCATCTGAAAATTTCAGGGCAGATAGATCTTGACCTGATAAACAATATTACCCAACGTCAGATTTGCTCTAAATGCTTTGGTTTTTGAGTAATAAGCCAAAAACTGCATTTGACCCCTATGTTCTATTTTTAGCAATGGCAACCATGTTTGTTGATAGATCATAACTTCGGATACAATTTACAAACTAGATACCCTAAGGAACATTCAGTTAAAGTTTGGAAGTATTTGGCCCAATAGTTTCAGAGGAGAAGATTTTTGTAAAAGATTACTAAGATTTACGAAAAATGGTTAAAAATTGACTATAAAGGGCTATAACTCCTAAAGGGGTCAACTGACCATTTCCGTAATGTTGACTTATTTGTAAATTTTACTTTGCTGAACATTATTGCTGTTTACAGTTTATCTCTATCTATAATAATATTCAAGATAATAACCAAAAACAGCAAAATTTCTTTAAAATTACCAATTCAGGGGCAGTAACCCAACAACAGGTTGTCTGATTCATCTGAAAATTTCAGGGCAGATAGATCTTGACCTGATAAACAATATTATCCCATGTCAGATTTGCTCTAAATGCTTTGGTTTTTGAGTTATAAGCCAAAAACTGCATTTGACCCCTATGTTCTATTTTTAGCAATGGCCACCATGTTTGTTGATAGATCACAACTTCTGATACAATTTACAAACTAGATACCCTAAGGAACATTCAGTTAAAGTTTGAAAGTATTTGGCCCAGTAGTTTCAGAGGAGAAGATTCTTGAAATAGTTTACGACGACAGACGACGGACGACGACGGACGCCAAGTGATGGCATAAGCTCACTTGTCCCTTCGGGACAGGTGAGCTAATAATTCCAAAAAGCAGTAAAGCTTGTTAATAACATTAATGACATGTAATATCCTTTTTCAAACTTGAATTTACAATAACATTTCTTACATATTGTTTACAGTCTGTTCCTACTGCTCCTGTGTTGTTTGATAGTCCTACATAATACATCATTATTTCCAGCTTAGATGTAAAACCTTCAAACTGTATATCTATATAGGTATCATTGTTAATAAAGTCTCCCATAATGATAGATCCACCTATGACAAAAGAAAAATACAACTTGTCAAACTTATTCTATTCACACATCTCACTCAATTGTCAATTTCATAAGAAAGATAAATTATTTCTTACACTTTTGATCATATAAACATGAATTTCTACATATCTTCTGATATATAAAAAAAAACTCAAGGACAAAAACTGTAACAGATATATATAATTTACAAAACAGCCTTCAACAATGGACAGACTACCAAACCTTATAACAAGCTGTAGTTAATTTCAATCATGACTTCTTTGACAACATAATTTGAAAATGACACTGTTTTTCATTTCTTTTTAGATGAGCTTAAATTGTCACAAAATATGAGCTTCCTGTTGAAACAATTGTATATCATAACTGACTTCAAAATATTCAACCTATGTAATTACTTTCCACTGCTAATGCTATAATGATCGAAAAAGTGGAAGCAATTTGACCCAAACAAAATCTAATTTTTGACACCTGCTCTTTTTTTTATCTCTTACAGTAACTACAAATTTTTACAGTCACTTAAGTATTTGTATTTTTGTTACAGTAAATACAGAATAATTTTTTTTATTACAGTAATTAAAGAAATTTAGAATGTTATAATAGCATTAATTTCTATCCCTATAGTTAATTCTGTCATTCTCAAAATGCACTTTCAAATGAAAGAAACCTACCTTGAACACCACCATCATATCCAACATGGAAACCATTAGATGTAACCGTGGCAATAGAATATGATATGCTGTAGGCTCTCACAGTGAAGTAATACATTGCCTTTCCTGATGCTAGGTTAAGATCATAAAATGTGACAGATTTGTTCGGACCAACATTTGTAAATGGTACAATATTGTCTCTGGTTATAGGAAACCTTCTATCTGTTCCAACAGCTACTTCATAATACATTATTTCCTGAGCATTTGGTTGGTCAGCTGTTTTGGAATCATTTGCTTGGTATCCTGGATTGCCTATAATGAAAAGATAGGCAATTTATGAGCTTCACAGAATTCTTCTTCTCATTTTAATGTTTCATATTATCTTTGGTTAAAAGTACCTGTCATAACACTTATCTATACTATAACTATACACATAACCTATGTATTGGAATGGAATGATTAGACCAGGATGGACTTATAACAAATACCATTTGACATAGCAGGAAAAACTATATCATATGAACAAATTCTTTTCATCATGATAGTTACTTTGTATTCATACATATAGCTATTTTTAATGTTCCTTTAATTAATGGATGAACGTTTACTTCATTTGTTTTGTATTTGGAATTATTCATATTGTCTCCAAATAAACTCTTCTTTCTCTTTCCCTGACAAAAGTTTATGATACTAAAATCAACATACCCTCAACATCAGCCTGAAAATAAGCAGAAGCTGGTAAACCAAAACCATCCCAGTTAGCTGATATTTTACGTCGTGAGGGTTGAACATTCAAATCAAACCCAGGAATATATCCATCAAACACTCTGCCAGGAATTAGTGGATCTTCTTCAATAGTAACTCCATTGGATCTTATGATGTAAGTATAGTTCAATGCATTTGTCACTCGTAACAAAGAATAATATAATTCACCACCTCTAAGATTAAGTCCATCTAACATTGCATTTTCTGCAACTGAAAAAATTAAGCAATCATAAAATTACTGTTTAATTCTTAAAATTCACTCTTATTTCTTCCCTTTATATAAATATACATCTCCTTTTTTTTGTTGATTCTTTACTGAAAGGCCTATCACCTATGTGAGACAATTTATACAATAATTATAAACCCTTTCTTTTTTGTTTTTTAATAACTATCCATGTTTAATGTGTTCAAATTTTAGAAGCCTTTCATGCTCAACTTTTGCTGTAATTTGAAGGTTCATTTTAAATATATTTGAATAAATTGATAATTACATCTCATGATACTTTTGCCATAATCTTCATGCCACTGGATGCTATTTTGATAATAATTACACCTCATATAAGAATGCCAGAATTTGATAGGTTGGTAGCCAGTGTATTTTTCTCATATTCCAACATTTTTTCCTAATTTCAAACGAATTTGCCTGTTTTTTCACCACTGCGGGTGAATATGCCTCAAATACCATGATATTTGCCATTTTGGATATTCCTTTTTCCCCCTCTCAAGTATCTTCCCGCCAAAAATTTCAGATATGACGTTACATTTAGAGAAAGCCAATTAACACGTATTAGTTCATGTATAATTCCTGTGGTTCTATGATAATATCAACTTATCCTCAAAATTGTGCATAAACATGTTTATGAATTACAGCTTACTATCAATAAATGACACCAGTATATTTCTAAAGCATTTTATAGCGGCTTGAGAAATTTCATAGTCCCTTGACTGATATTTTTCTCAAATACCCCTCCATAACATATATATCTGTTCAGTATAAAATGATTTAGAAATATACTGGTGTTATTTATTGTTTTGATCTTTTACTTTTAAAACCCATAACAAGAATGCAATTTTTGAATTATAGTAATACAAATACTTATTTACCACCCATGTCTAGCCATTCAGAGATAACTCTCCCATCTAGCCTTTTTATCTGCCATTCATTTCTAACTGATGGACATGGGTCACCAGACAAAACCCATGAGGCTTCAAGTGTGTCATAACTCTCCTGAAAATCTCTGTTAAAAATAAATAAATAATACAATTGAATTTTCATAAAATATTATCAAGAAAGTTTGAATCAAAAGGCAAGAAAATAATATGCCTCTTACAACTGTTACTATTTAACAGCATCTATTTTTGTATAAAAAAATAAACTTCTTCCCTTTAATTTTTGTGTGTCCATGTTGGCAAATAAGCAAAAGACAATAAAAATAAAGCAAATTATATCAAGTTAACAGGCTTCAATAAAAAATAATGTAGCTTCTGACATTAACAAATAAATTGAAATATCAAACATGAGTTCGTTAGAATATTAAGCAGAGGCAATCAGACATCTAAAAGGAATCATGCACTCTTTTAAAAATTTTGGTCGAATAAATTCGAAAATAAATCTTTGGATAATACTACAAACAGGACAACAAAATGATCATTTACTTAGTGTTTTAAGTGTGATTATTAATATTATTTTTTAGAGGTGTCCAGCTTTGATGGTTGATGTGGTATGTGCTGTATTTTGGAGATTACTGTTCTATTCTATATCCCAAATAATTCAAAACATTTGAGAGCATAAACCAAAAAGGCCTAAAAAGAGCATCTGAAACAGTCTTAGGTCGACTTTGTGAGTGTCAGAGCTTCCACCTTTGCTTCATCACAATTCATGAACTTCATAAACTTCTTACACATCATGATCAGAGTTGTCTAGTACATCATTGATGCCAATATGTGATAGTGGTTGTAGACCCTGACTTAGGTAGGAGAGATATACTCCATTGGACGTGGCTACACTGGATAATCCAGCTCCGTTTGTTCCTCTGATAGATACATAAACCTACAATACAAATAAATACTGGAAAAACGTTTAAATGTTTTCATAATTTAATAGAAATTTTTCTGTAATTTGTCAGTTCAATTTGTATGTTTACCCAGAGTTACTTTCATTCCAAGAGAATTGGTACTCAGGAATATAAATGTTTAATGAAAATATCTACATGAGTAATAATATTCTAAATGATCTTTTTTTTCTGAAAAGTGTACTTTTTTCATTTGGTTTGTATAAGATGTACTAATTATACTGTTGGCACTTTATATAGTTACTGTTGCATTCAACGCAAGGCATATCCCATTCAGTCATGGATGTTTCAGTGACCTAATATATTTCACCTTATTCATTCAGTAAATTTCTCATTTCTGGAGTAAAAACATTGTATCATAGTTAATTGCTTTTCCATTATGCTATTGATAGTGCTTTATATAAGTTTCATTTGGGAGCAAGCTCCTGTCATTCTTGTAAATGAACAATAAAACCAATGTTGAAGGACAGGGTGACCTACATAGGTAGACCAGCTATCAACAAATCACTTATTTTAGTGTTCACCTTTCTATATCCCTTCAGACTAAGACCAGACACCGTGTAATATCTAGCATTTTGTGGAACATCAAAGAAAGCTTTGATCTGACCTCCACCTGGTGTTGAACCGACTGCTATCTGGTACCTGTTAATGTAAAACATAAATTAAAGGATAAAGCACAAAAGTTAACTGGGAAGGTTGTTGTTTTGTAGTCTTTTTAAGAGCGACAAATTAAAACCAGGTGCTCCACAGGGTGCACCTTTATATGACAGCAGAGGTCAAATCCTGCACAATTGGGCCAAGTATGGACACAACATTCAAGCTTGATACAGCTCTGAATTTGGATTGTGATCAAATTTTTGACATAATATGAGTTTCTGACACAAAACAAATGGCAAGATCTTACAAATCTATTGTGCAATTAAAGATTATTTCTTCAAACTTCTCAAAAATTTGTAATTTAAAAAATTTGGAAAAAATTAATTGAAAACTACTACCACCCCCTTTTTTAGCAATTAGTCCAAAACCTGACATTCCAAATAAAATACAAACCCCACAATTCCTGATTCCTCATCAGTAAACAGCTGCCATGTCACTGATACAGAAGTGAAAGATTCTGAACACACAGCATCTAATGCATCACAATCTACAAGAAAAAATAAAAACATTGCACTGAAGGAGGCTGTTAAATATTCAATAGGAAAAACAAGGATGTGTCCAAAGTACACGGATGCCCCACTCGCATTATCATTTTCCATGTTCAATGGACCGTGAAAATGGGTAAAAAATCTAATTTGGCCTTAAAAGTAAAAAGATCAACTAATGAGGAACATGTGTACTAAGTTTCAAGTTGATTGGACTTTAACTTCATCAAAAACTACCTTGACCTAAAACTTTAACCTGAAACTCACACTTTTAATTTCTATGTTCAGTGGACCACGAAAATGGGGTCAAAAGTCTAATTTAGTTTAAAAATATGAAATATCATATCATAAGAAACATGTGCACTAAGTTTCAAGTTGATTGGACTTCAGCTTCATCAAAAACTACCTTGACCAAAAACTTTCACCTGAAACTCACACTTTTAATTTCTATGTTCAGTGGACCATGAAAATGGGGTCAAAAGTCTAATTTTGTTTTAAAATAAGAAAGATCATATCATAAGGAACATGTGTACTAAGTTTCAAGTTGATTGGACTTCAGCTTCATCAAAAACTACCTTGACCAAAAACTTTAACCTGAAGTGGGACGAACGAACGAACGAACGGAGCCACAGACCAGAAAACATAATGCCCCTCTACTATCGTAGGTGGGGCATAAAAACACATAGATGAAATAATCTCAAATGCTTAAATGTAAATTTTTCATATTTATTATTAAATATTACCCATTCATATCAAATGCATATGTAATAAGTTGAATATGTTTTGTTTGAGAGTTTTCAAAAAATTTCTTCATGATCATCCTTAAAGGTGCAAGTGCTAAATCAAATCAAATTGCATTCCAACTATCTAAATACAGATTATCATCTTTTTTTCCAATTTTTTTTTTAGACAGGTCTTTGAATTAATAAAAAATAATACATAGAAACTTCTCACCTTCATCTGTAGTGCAGATTTTTGCATTCATTGCCACAGTTTCACTGTTGTCATTAACATTGATTCTGTAGATTGTATGCAGGTCCACCACTTTCCCATGTTTAGGTGGTGTTGTATCAATAGAGATGGATTCAGAGAAAGCATATGTTTCCATGGCAACTGAATTAACTGCTGTCACTGTAGCATAGTATGATCTTCCATGGTCTAATCCATTATTGACTCCTGAAAATATGTAAAAATGGAATGTCTTAACTCTACTTAAACAAGAATGTGTCCATAGTACACGGATGCCCCACTCATACTATCATTTTCTATGTTTAGTGGACCGTGAAATTGAGGTCAAAATTATAATTTGGCATTAAAATTAAAAAGATCATATCATGGGGAACATGTGTACTAAGTTTCAAGTTGATTGGACTTAAACTTCTTCAAAAACTACCTTGACCAAAAACTTTAACCTGAAGCGAACGTACAGACAGAGGCACAGATCAGAAAACATAATGCCACTCTACTATTGTAGGTGGGGCATAAGAGGCACAGACCAGAAAATATAATGCCCCTCTACTAGTGTAGGTGGGGGCATAAAAACTGCAAAAGAAAGCAAGAAAACTCTGTTGTAAGTAAATTGAAGCAACAACATCTGAAATTTCTGTTTATAATTTTGACAGTTAAATTTATTATTTGGGCCAAAAATCATATTGCAAAATGCTTAAATAACTATCTACATACCTTTTATAATGTATGAAGATAACAACCCAGTGACAATTGTTTCAAAAATATCTGAAGATCCTTGTTCTGATCCAAGAGTGATGATGAATTTCTGTATTGGACTTTCTTCATCTAAAAATCCTGACCAGGAACACAATATTGGGCTCTCCATCTACAAATTGTTGAAAGAAAATTGCACATGAACATTTACCAATTATAAAATTGAGGATGGAAATGGGGAATGTGTGAAATAGACAACAACTCAACACATGATATAAACACTTTTTTAAAAAGACCTTCAGTTGACCTTAAGTTCAGATATTTGGATTTGTGTTTTGTAATGTTAATATCTCTTGTCTATGAACTACACAATTCTTTGAAATATTCATGTTTTGATTAAATTTAAAATACAAATTTAAGGATTCTTTCTTGTTTTTCTGTTATATGACAATTTCCATAATCTTACCCCAATATATTCTGGACAAGATACATATCCAGTTCCTGGTTTACTGGTATCAATGATAATTGAACCAAATGTAGTTCTACCTATCATACCCGCTTTGTCTTCTGCCCAGATACTGATTATGTTAGGTTTGCCTAAAAGGAAAAAGCATACAAAATACTGTTATTGAAAGATTGATTCACCTCTTTCACATAAAAAAGAATAGGAACTTAACATGTTATTGCATACATGTATTACTCCATTCAATCAGGATGCTCCAACAAGCTGTTTAAGTTTTAAACAGGCAAAACATATTACAAAATAACTGAAAGTAATCAGCCTGTGTATAAGAACTAGAGGTTCTAAAGAGCCTGTGTCGCTCACCTTGGTCTATGTGCATATTATATCAATCTTACAGGGCGATGGATCATGTAATATGATTCTGTACACTACAAAATATAATATATAACAAGTCAAAAAGGGTACAACATCACCATTAACTAACTATAAAATGAACAAATATTAGATATTTCGGATAACAGATATCCTTCTTCAATAATAGCACGATGTCAAATGAATCATGTCAAAATATTCAAACTGAGAAACTTTTTTCTAAATCTCAAAATTTATACAATTTAAGCGAACACCACAGACGCTGATACAATTTTAAAATTTCCAAACACGGCGCAAAGATTACAAATATATGCCAAATGAAAATAGTTATTTTCGATGTGAACTGGCACAACTCTAAATTTCCAAAGGTTGTGACAGTTTAGATGTTATTACTGCATTGAGGGCAGTCCTCAAACAAAAAAATCAAAAATGTCCTTACTGATCCAAGTTTGTCAAATTTGAAATATTATACAAACTTGGATCGGTTAGGACATTGTCAACCCAACAATGTTAGATCTGTAAATTTGCTTTTGCAAATTTTTTGTCCTTCCCTCGCGGGGATTCGAACTCATGCTACTGAGATTAAGCAAAGGACACAGAAGGATTCATGACAAAATTATGTTTTGGTGATGAGTTTGTAGATCTTACTTTACTGAACAATCTTGCTGCTTACAATTATCTCTACCTATAATGAACTTTGCCCAGAAGTGACAGTGGAAAATATTTTGTAAAAATTTACCAAAATTTACCAAATTTATGGAAGTTGTTAAAAATTGACTATAAAGGGCAATTACTTCTTAAGGGATCAACTGACCATTTTGGTCAGGTTGACTTATTTGTAGATCTTACTCTGCTGAACATAATTGCTTTTAACAGTTTATCTCTATCTATAATAACATTCAAGATAATAACCAAAAACAGAAAAGTTTCATTAAAATTACCAATTTAGAGGCAGCAACCAAACAACGGGTTCTCCGATCCATCTGAAAATTTCAGGCCTGATAGATCTTGAACTGATAAACAACTTAATGCCATGTCAGATTTGCTCTAAATGCTTTGGTTTCAGAGATATAAGCCAAAATCTACATTTTACCCCTATGTTCTATTTTTAGCCATGGCGACCATCTTGGTTGGTTGGCAGGGTCACAGGACACAGTTTTTAAACTAGATACCTAATGTGATTGTGGCCAAGTTTGATATAATTTGGCCCAGTAGTTTCAGAGGAGAAGATTTTTGTAAAAGTTAACGACGACGGACGATGGACAACAGACGACGGACGCCAAGTGATGAGAAAAGCTCACTTGGCCCTTTTGGCAAGGTGAGATAAAAAGCTAGTATAACAAGACTATTAAAGGGGCTGGACTGTTGCTGCATGCAATTAACTGAAGGGTAACCAAAAGAGGAATTTGACAAAATCTTTCATTGTTTAATGAGTTTTGTAAAATTTCAAACTGTCAGCAAACAGGTAGTGGCTGCATGACAGATGTAAAAATTGTCTATAATCTGACCACAACTCGTCATTTATAAAGCTTAAGACCAAATATAATATTATTTCCTTCCATAGAATCCAGGAAAAGATAAATGAAAATCTTTAATGTACAGTATTGTTGTTAAAAATTCCAACAATCAACAAAAAGAATATAAATCAACACTAGCTACTAGTACTAAACATGGATTAAACATGTGCATAAATTCTAACAATCATCAGTGAATAAAGTTTTGGGCTGATATTTATAGCAAATGCTTTACCTGTAATGTCAGGTTTGACAGAGCCAACTTCTAAGTAACTACTTTGTGTAGAGGATATATTAATTTTAGTTCTAGGTGAAATGTCCTCAGCGTATGGATATGTACCAACAGAAAACCAGGCTCTTATTACTGCACCGTCTATGTCATTGTAGTGCCATATGGCAGACAAGGAGTCAACTGTACTTTTATACATAGAGGAACTTGGTCCAATGTCACCATCAACTGCACTTTTATCTGAGAGTCTAGATTAAAGAATAAACAAGAAAATAATTTTGATTTTGCTTATACATTTGTAAAACAAATTTTATTTCTAAAAAGTGTTTTTACAAAGATACAGAAATCTACAAACATATTTCCAAAATAAGAAGCATTGGTGTCAAAGTTGGATTTAATACTGATAATTAGGTTGTACTAATATTTCGATGACTAAAAAAAATGTAATTTCATGGATAGTTTATTCTGTTTCTTTGACAAATTCTGCATACATGACTATATATAATTTGTTTTCCATTGAACATTTATATTTGTGGACCTTAAAAATGGGGAAAAATATCTAATTTGGCATTAAATTAGAACCATGTGCTCCGCAGGGTGCAGCTTTATACAACCGCAGTGGTCAAACCCTGAACAGTTGGGGCAAATTTGGTCACAATATTCAAGGTTGATACTGTCTGAATTTGGATTGTGATCAAATTTTTTTACATAATATAGGTTTTTGTCACAAAATGAATGTGGTCAAAGATCTAACAAATCTATTGCACAATACTTTGCAATTGAAAATTTCTCTTGAAACTTTTGAAAACAAGAAGTGTAAGGGAGGTAATCAAGTAATCAAACATATATATAAAACAGTATTCTTTAAATTTTAATTGCATTACCTCCCTTACACTGCTTTAATATTGTCTAAATTGTCCTTTAACCAGAAAAACCCTTGATTTCCCCCCTTTGCTTAATGATTTGAGCCATACCCCCATGACCCTCTCTTTGTAGTATGGAAACTTGTGCAATTTCAGGTATAATTTCAGAGAGATTTGTACACTTTTAAACACAAGTTATTGACTGAAAACTACAAAATGCTTATTTGGCCCCCTTTTTGGCCCCTCACTTATTGAAACCCCGCCTCCATTCTTGGAGCAAGAACCCCAAATATCAATTCCAGCCTTTCCTTTGTAGTAAAAAACCTTGCAGTATAATTTCAGAGGGATTCATACACTTAAACCCAAGTTATTGTCTGTAAACTAAAAAAATGCTTCTTTTTGGCCCCTTATTCCTCATTTGGGATATTAACCCCAAACTGGATCAAAGCCATTTTGTTGTATAGAACCTTGTGGTGCAATGTCAGAGAGATCCATACAGTTATACATAAGTTATTGTCCCGAAACTACAAAAATGCTTGTTTTTGGCCCCTTTTTGGCCCTTAATTCCTTGACTGTTTACCCCATAACTCTTAAAACAAATCCCAACCTTCTACTGTATGGTAAGAACAGTGTGGTACAATATCAGAGCAATTGATATACTTATTCACAACTTTTTGTCCTGAAATTAAATAAATGCTTGTTTTGGGCCCCTAATTTCTAAACCATTGGGACCATAACCCCAAAAATCAATCCCAACCTTCCTTTTGTGGTTATAAACATTGTGTTACAATTTTATTGATATCTTTTTACTTATACTAAAGTTATTATCCAGAAACCATCCATCTTCAGACGCTGACAACGATAACGTGATACCAATATACGACCAAACTTCTTAAAAAACAAACAATCTTGACCAACAACTTTAACCTGAAGCGGGACAGACAGATGAACGGACAAACAGACAGACAAATGAACACAGGCACAGACCCGAAAACAGAATGACCATAAATGGGGATAATAAATTGGGCATAAAATAATTGTTGTGAATATGATAATCTTTCATCAAGTGGTTGAACATAACACTAAAAGAGTTTAAGTTTGTAAATCATATTTACCTATCTAAAATAATGTTTGGTGGTTGTATGTCTACAGTTATTCCATCTGATACAGACTCAATAATATTTCCAGCATTAGTGATACCTCTGATGGTAGAATAATAAGTCTTTCCAGGTTCTAGCTGAGCATTCACTTGTGCATATCCAGAGCTTGAAATACCTACAAATATACAATAAAGTAATTTGGATATCCAATTTAAGCTTTAAACAATTGACTATAATGTTCAAGCTGTTGAGGTATTATTATTATTGATAATGGGTGTTACATTAATTTTAGATAATGCAAAACTACTATCTCATTTAAGAAATGTAAAATCATGTATTGATATGGGTGACAAAAGTTATACATTTTTTAACTAGATGTGTCAAAGCAACACGAATGGCCACGTCTCAAAAAATTTATAAAATCTGCAATTTCAGTAACACATCTGGACACAAACATGATGGTAGTCTCACAGTTCAGCTAAAATATCTGGAGGCGTATAGAAAAATTTCCGTATAACTGGTTTTCAACAATTTTCAAAGTTGTAAACCCTCAATTTTGGCAAAAATTAGCGAAACGAAACTTAAACTTGACCTGTAACTTATCATGGTTAGCTCACATACCAAAAATCAGCCCAATATCTGAAAACATTTAGAAAAAAGGTCCGTATAACTGTGATTATCAAAAATTTATCAAAGTCGAAAGCCCGAAATTACAGCAAAAATTAGCCAAGGGGAACAATTTATCAGGCCATAGCCAGTAATTTCATAAAAAATTAGCCAAGCAGAACAAAACTTATATTTGATCTGTAACTCATCTTGGTTAACTTACATGCCAAAAATCATCCCAATATCTGAAAGTGTTTAGATAAAAAGTCTGTATAACTGTGATTTTCAACAATTTATCAAAGTCCAAAGCCCATAATTTTAGCAAAAATTAGCTGAGTGGAGCGAAACTTTAAGTTGATCTGTAACTCATCATGGTTAACTCACAAACAAAAAATCAGCCCAATATCTGAAGGCGTTAAGAAAAAAACTCAGTATAATGGTTTGTTGCTGAATGACGGAAGGACGGACAAGGGTAAAACTATATGGCACCGACAACTTCATTGTGGGGCCATAAAAATTCAACTTTAATTCACTTACAGACCTGCAATGTTGCACATGTGTTCTAAGATCTATTATAAATTCACAAAGAAGGTTCTTTTCCAAGTTCAAGTTTATTGTAGATGATCCTAGTTTTTTTTCAACACCCATATTTTTAAAAATTCTATTTATTGCAAATCATATCCTACCATCTCCAGCAATAGTTTCCTCTTCTACATGTAGAATTCCATCAGATGAAAATGTGGTGACATCTTGTCCACCTGGAGTTGTTCCTACAGCCCATTCATAGTCCATGACACCATGGAGATGGCTCTCAAAGTCTGTGTACTGAACACTGATAGTAGAAATGTCAGACTGGTAATCCACATCAATACCAATGTCAGATACAGGATCATGGTCTGTGCTGTCTGTACCGTCAATAACTATACCTACAAAACAAAGGAAATGTCAGACTGGTTATCAATGTCAACACCAATGTCAGATACAGGATCATGGTCTGTTCTATCTGTACCGTCAATAACTATACCTACAAAACAAAGGAAATGTCAGACTGGTAATCCACATCAACACCAATGTCAGATACAGGATCATGGTCTGTGCTGTCTGTACCGTCAATAACTATACCTACAAAACAAAGTAAATGTCAGGCTGGTTATCCATGTCAACACCAATGTCAGATACAGGCTCATGGTCTGTTCTATCTGTACCGTCAATAACTATACCTACAAAACAAAGGAAATGTCAGACTGGTTATCAATGTCAACACCAATGTCAGATACAGGCTCATGGTCTGTTCTATCTGTACCATCAATAACTATACCTACAAAACAAAGGAAATGTCAGACTGGTTATCAATGTCAATACCAATGTCAGATACAGGATCATGGTCTGTTCTATCTGTACCGTCAATAACTATACCTACAATACAAAGGAAATGTCAGACTGGTTATCAATGTCAATACCGATGTCAGATACAGGATCATGGTCTGTGCCGTCTGTACCCTCAATAACTATACCTACAAAACAAAGGGAATGTCAGACTGGTTATCAATGTCAACACCAATGTCAGAAACAGGATCATGGTCTGTGCCGTCTGTACCGTCAATAACTATACCTACAAAACAAAGTAAATGTCAGACTGGTTATCAATGTCAATACCAATGTCAGATACAGGATCATGGTCTGTGCCGTCTGTACCGTCAATAACTATACCTACAAAACAAAGGAAATGTCAGACTGGTAATCCATGTCAACACCAATGTCAGATACAGGATCATGGTCTGTGCTGTCTGTACCATCAATAACTATACCTACAAAACAAAGTAAAGATATACCCTCCACGTTCATCAGAGCTAACATATTCTGTTGTTGTTTAACACAACTTTTTTAGCATCCTTCACTATATAATGATGGCCAGATTTTACTGGTAGAGGGAGCTGGAGTGCATAGAGAAAACCAATGACCTTCAGTAGAAAAACTAACAATCCTTTTCAATTAAGAATACAACTCACCACCAGCAGTCTTAATTACAATTAACAACTTATAGAGTTGAAAAGAGTATGGCGTGATAACTTTAGATGAACTACTTAAACAACTCGGCCCAGACATGTTTTGGAAAACTTTGAATGTTTTCTTTAGAAAGGTACTTAGGTAATAATATGACAGGTATAGAACAATTTAAATTTTTCTGGTAAAACAATAAATGATGTGCCTTAAATACCAGTCTCTCTAAATGACAATACAAATTTAGGATATAAAAAGGACAATTCTGACAAATGTTTCTGACTGAGACAGGCTCATGAACATGTTTTAAAATAAGCTAGTTTCTTTTTGAATTTTTATCAGCAAAATTTTTAATGGTAATTATCATTTTAGTGAACATGACAGAATATCAAATCTTGTAAGATCAAAATTGTTTGCTTACAGAATTTTAAAACTGCCTTAATATGATGTTTTTTTTTGTATTATTGCAGTACAGATACACACTCACAGTAAATAAGATTTACTATAAAAATAAATATTAAACATTATTTTGTCATCTATTAATACCTGGTCTGTCTGATTCAACCACCACTATTGGCGTAGACACTACTGTTGGACTTCCCAGGCCGGCTCCATTAATTGCCACTAAACTGACATAATATACTGGGGTCTTGGTGTTAATATCACTGACATCTAGTGACAATCCATCTATATATGTATCTTTCTTTAATCCTATGTCTGTCCATGACTTCATCTCACCCCCACCTTATATCAAGAAATTATAAACATAGATTTAATAATAAACCAAAATTCTAGGTTGAATATATAAATAAAAAATAAAAATTTATACATGAATTGTAGTAGTAACTATGAAGTATAACACAACTTAATGCAAACTCTTTTACTTTCTGAAAATAAGCTGTTACTGCATTCCAGGTTTTGAGTTTTATTTAGTTCCAGGTTTTGAGTTGGTAAAAAATTCAAATTCTAATATTTAAGTGACATTTAACAAACTCACAAGGATAATCCTTTGATTGATTGATTGATTGTTGTTGTTTTAACGCCACTTTTAAGCGCAACCTTTGGACTATTTCATTGCAGTTAGTTTTTATTGGTGAAGGAAGCTGTAGTGCCAAGAGAAAACCACCAGCCTTCAATAGGAAAATTGACAATTCTAGTCAATTAAGATTGGAATCGAGTGCACCTGCACCAGCAGGGTTTGAATTCACAACCTCAGTATTGACTGGCTAGTGGTTGCAATAGTAGTACTACTTAAACAACTTGGCCACACATGCCCCTACAATCCTTTGATAATAGCCTAGAAACACTACACATTGGATCAGCAAATATACAACAGTTTTATAAATTACCTGGTGTTGTTCCAACAGCTATCTTGAAACTGACAATTCCTGACTGATGATCTGAAGCTTGCCATGCCGCCTTTATACCATTTGTATCAGCTTGCCACACATAGTTATCTACAACTTTTTCTTCATCATCAGACAAAGTGTTCACATGAAGCCAGTTAATCTGTTAATAAAATTTGAACCATTATCAGATATCATACCAAAAGAAGAAGTCTAAAAATGTATACTTTCCACATGGTTTTTTAATGGTGATTGATTCCTGGATTAGTGTTTAAGGCCACTTTTAGAAACTATTGGCGGTTTCCTGATTTTGAACAATGAAGTCAATAAAATAAATAGTTTTTATTTTTCTTAAAAAAAAGAAAGAAAGAAAAAACCTGCTGGAAATGGTACAGAAATCAAAGCCTAATTTTTTATAGCAATAATGTCATATCCCATTAAATGCACTCATGGCAACAGTGTAAACTTTAAAAAAAAAATTATATATATATATATATATATATCTTAATAATCTTAGCCCTTATCCAATTAAAATTTAAAAAAAAATCTGATTTCCTTACAATTGGAGGCGTTCTGTCTATTTTTACACCATTTGTTTCAAAAGCTGCCACAAATCCTGCTTTATTAACAGCTCCTATTCTGATACTGTATACAGCACCTTGTAGCAAGTCTAGACTGGAATTAGTGAACTCATTTACAGTCTCATCGTCAAGCTGCATCCAATCATTTCGAGTTGCTAAAAAAAAAAAAAAAAAAAAAAAAAAATACACATGTTATTTTTTAAAATTATGTTTGGGGGGTGAATTGCTAATTTTTTGGTGTTTATTCAATGTATTATTTATATAAATGAGCAATAATTATTATGAGTTGAAAATACCTTGCATAAAGCTAATGTTCAAATATCATTTGAAAGGTATAACATGCAAACTAATTTAATTTGCATTTTAGTGTTTATTACTAGTGCAAAACGTGGAGCAGGATCTATTCACCCTTCCGGAGCACATGAGATTACCTCTGCATTTTAATGGGGTTGTGAAGCTCAGGATTTAGTTTTTCTTTATAGTGTTTTGTAAGTTAGTTTGTCTTCATTGTATTTTTGTTTTTTCCCCTATCAGGTTAATAGTTTCTCCTGAGTTTTGAACATTTTTGTTGGTATGTAAATGCATAATTTATATTGAAATAATCAAAAGTAATAATCACAACTTACCTGGAACAATTTGAGATCTAATACTTTGATGTTGTCTGTAAATTTGTATTTGAAAATGGTCTAAACCAGATTCTTCATCAATAAACTTGAAATTACATGAAAGACCTTTGGCATCTGACTGTATAATTATAAAGAAAAAAATCTCGTTACAAAGAAATAATTTCACTATCCAATCAATATCACAATATCAACATTAACTTTATGTATACAAAGCAGATGCAGTTGCATAGGATACACTTGCCATTTACATACAGAAATTGTTTGAAGAATAAAATAAAAATATTGTAGAGGTATTTTAAAATCAGAATGCAGTAAAAAGGACCTATATGGAGCAACATTTTGTGTTGCTTAATCACTTTATGTTAATTTATCAAATGTCAAAGTGCAGTATTCTATAAGACATGTGTCCACATTATTATGTCCAGATTGAATTTTCAAAATCTAGGAAGCAGGTTTTAAAATTTAATAATAAATAAAGAACAAACAAGATTTATTACACATATAAATATTGAATATTGAGTATTAAGGGGGCTCGCGGGTCTAAATCAACTTTTTTTTCTAATATAGGATTTTCCTATGTTTTTCTATGCTTAAAATTTGTCTTATACCTAATGGAAATATAAAATAAAAATATGGGGTCACCGTTCATTTAAGCTCACAATCTGCCTCCAAAAGAAGCATATATTTTTGTAAATGTCCTTTTTTTCTGTTGAACTAATAGGAGAAATATTGGTAATATCGAAATAAAGAAAGAACTAAATTACAGAAATCGCAAAAAATTTACAATTATTAAGTTTATGTACAGCTTGCTTGAAAACAATAATAAAAAATATAGGTCATCGATGAGTTAAAAAAGATATTTCAAATTAAACGTAAACAAATGACATGTTTGCGCCAAAGGGAGTTAATTTGGAGCTTTTTCTATGATATGAACATTTGAAAAGTCCTCTGTGGCCAAACCAAATCGATTTTTCTTGGTGATTTTTGTACCATATTATAAAGTAATAACTAATTGTGTAATAAATAAAATTTGAAATGAAGAAACAAATGTTTAATTTTTTGCTGATTTTTTTATACCCGCGAGCCTCCTTAAAGAAAAAAGAAATAATTGGCTCCCTTAATCATATTAATATTACTTCATACTGAAATAAAGCACAATCTGACCTGGAATTCTAGATCTTTCTGTTGTACAAATCCATCTCCTAGATGCAGTAACTTTGGTGGTGTAATGTCTACAACATAGCCATCAGTCGATGTGACTACAGAGTTGTGAGCTCCATTTGTAGTACGAAGGTCAATTTTTACTCTGTCTTTATGTTGAAATTGAAAATTCAACCATTTTACACTGTCTGTTGTGTTAGAAAATGGCACGAAATCTCTTATAATATTAAAGTTGTCTGTTAAATTTCTGAAAATATAAATACAATTTATAGCGAATATTAATATACTTTGAAAATAATATAAAACATAATTCAATGAGAAATGTTTTAAGCACAATAACTTTTGTGTCTGCAAATTTTCACTTAAGCCAAAGAATTTTGCCTTTCAGGATATGAATAGGTTGTACTTTTTTCCAAGTTGCAGTTTAAGATAATTCATACAATTTAAGCAACAGGTGAAAATGGAAATAATTAAAAATACAGATAAAACAAATAAAATAATTAAACAATGTTCATAGTAAATAAAATACAACAATTCTTTCAATCATTGACCTTGATACTTTTCCATGTGCAACAAAAAAATGAAAAAAACATACGGTGCTGCTTGAACTTGCACATCATACTGTCTGATTGTTGATTCAGGATCATGGTAATCTCTCCATTGAACTTCAACTTTAGCTGCATTACCAGAGAACTGGATATCTTTAAAATCTGTCTTGTTTCCATCAATAACATGACCAGAAACTGGCTCTGTAAGGTCCACAGTCACTGTAAAATTAAATAAATTTGTGACACAAGATTTCATCATGTGTAGGTTGATAAAAACAGTAATATGTTCAATTACCTGTACAGCAAAGTTTTGATACTGATATATAGGTCAGTGATAGTGAAATCAATTTCAAGGTAAAACAAGAATGTGTCCTAAGTACACGGATGCCCAACCCGCACTATCGTTTTCAATGTTCAATGGACCGTGAAATTGGGTAAAAAATCTAATTTGGCATTAAAATTAGAAAGATCATACCATAAGGAACATGTGTACTAAGTTTCAAGTTGTTTGGACTTCAACTTCATCAAAAACTACCTTTACCAGAAACTTTAACCTGAAACTCGCACTTTAAAATTCTATGTTCAGTGGACCGTGAAATTGGTGTCAAAAGTCTAATTTGGCTTTAAAATTAGAAAGATCATATCATAAGCAACAAGTGTACTAAGTTTCAAGTTGATTGGACTTCAGCTTCATCAAAAACTACCTTGACCAAAAACTTTAACCTGAAGTGGGACGAACGGACGCACGAAACGAATGAACGAACGAACAAAAGGAGGCACGGACCAGAAAACATAACGCCCCTCTACTATCCTAGGTGGGGCATAAAAAAGCTCTGCTCTGAAATCCTAATATTTTGTACAATGATTATCAAGATACCAACTATCATTGCCAAATTGATGAACTGTTTTATGTAAATATATATATACCTCACTATTAACTAACGTGAAATATCACCTCTATATCATTTGAAGATTTGGCAGTGTTTTTTTCTAGGCATGAAATCATATTAACAAAACATGTATATCTTTTTACATTTTACCTCCATTTGAAATAGCTGACACATTTTTCTGATTAATAGCTCCATTAAATGCCCACACAGTTGTGAAGTAAGTATGTCCATGTTCCAGATACTTATCAGGAGTAAGCTCTACACATGCTTCATGTGTTGTCCTGCTGTACTCTGTCAAGTTAGCAATGTCTGTTACATTTATCTGTTTGACTGAACTAACACTGACTAAGTATAATCCAATACCAGACTCTGGGTCATAGAAATGTAACCAATTGGCACATATCTGAAATATAAATAAACAATATATATATGTTATGTATGGTGTGTTTTTGAATATGCATCTCCACTTAAATCTATATGACTTTTTTTTTTATTTCATGTATGCCGCAATCAAATGAAAAAATAAAAGTGAAACAAAATGAAATGAATATAATAGCTAGTGAAATAAAAATGTTCTTGAAGAGTATATTCAAGAGGCATCCTGTTATTAAATTCATAAAACCTGAATATTTTTTTCACATTTAAGTAGGTATATGTAGGTCCTCCATCCCATTAAAGCTTTACAAATTCCATTCACTTACTCTATCTGAATACTTTGTGTACAATAAATCTTCACCATGTAAAGGTCCATCCATCACTGCTCCAGTATAGGGACCAGTTTTGTCCACAATAATTGATGAATCAGCAACAA
The DNA here is from genome assembly GCA_037788925.1 of Mytilus galloprovincialis. NCBI lineage: Eukaryota > Metazoa > Mollusca > Bivalvia > Mytilida > Mytilidae > Mytilus > Mytilus galloprovincialis. The sequence goes on along the minus strand of CM075342.1, from coordinate 41,149,501 downwards.
CAATAGTACGCAAGTCAACTGTAAATATATTCAATTTTTCTGTAAAGGTCCATATTTATAATGGTACAACATAATAATCAGAATTTCAACAACTTATTTAAATGTTTGACACAATTAAGTTGTGCAAAACAGGCATAAAACAACACCATTAGCATATTCAATTACAATAGTCGCAGTATCTTATAAAAATAAATCTAGCATGTTGTTTCTTTAAAATCTTTTAAAATCTTAATTCAGAAATTATTGTGTGCATTTATTATTGCGATTTCGTCATTTTAGACTAAAATATGATTTTTATTTTTGCAATATTTAGAACCAGATGCGCCGCAGGGCGTAGCTTTATACGACCGCAGAGGTTGAACCCTGAACGGTTAGGGCAAGTATGGACACAACATTCAAGCTGGATTCAGCTCTAAATTTGGATTGTGATTAAATAGTTGACACAGCATAGGTTTCTGACACAGAATGAATGTGTTCTAATGAACTTAAAATTTTTGTTTCTCTTAGAGCAATTCACTATGCTGTTGAATATTAATCCTCTCAAAAAAATGTTTGAAGAAATTTTCTTTTTTATTTATGAAATTTCAAATGAGAAAAATTGAACCCAATTTTTTTAATCACATCCCCCTTTCCTTTATTCCAAAACTAATCTCAATTAAAATTTCTAATGGAGTTTGCAACAATAACTACTCATTTAAATACATCATAAAATATTAAGATGTAAAAAAACTGCCTGTTATCACTGAATGGTAAAGATTATTTTAATTTATCAGTTGGTAGTAAAAAGTGAATATACATTGTATATTGTATATAACAAAGATTTAAGTTGATTCTGGACAAAGAAAGATAACTCCAATTAAAAAAAAATCTTGCTATTGCACAATATTTTGCAATTAGATATTTCTTGCTTACTATTCTGGACAAAGAAAGATAACTCTAATTAATTTTTTTTTTGATATTTCACAATATTGTGCAATTAGCTATTTCTTGCCATTGCGCAATACTGTGCAATTGAAAAGACTTGCTATTGCACAATACTTAATATAATAATTTTAGATCCTGATTTGGACCAACTTGAAAACTGGGCCCATAATAAAAAATCTAAGTACATTTTTGAATTCAGCATATCAAAGAACTTCAAGATTTCAATTTTTGTTAAAATCAGACTAAGTTTAATTTTGGACCCTTTGGACTTTAGTGTAGACCAATTTGAAAACAGGACCAAAAATGAAGAATCTACATACACAGTTAGATTTGGTATATCAAAGAACCCCATTTATTCAATTTTTGATGAAATCAAACAAAGTTTAATTTTGGACCCCGATTTGGACCAACTTGAAAACTGGGCCAATAATCAAGAATCTAAGTACATTTTTAGATTCAGCATATCAAAGAACCTAACTGATTCATTTTTTGTCAAAATCAAACTAAGTTTAATTTTGGACCCCTTGGACCTTAATGTAGACCAATTTGAAAACGGGACCAAAAGTTAAGAATCTACATACACAGTCATGACAGTTAGATTCAGCATATCAAAGAACCCCAATTATTCAATTTTGATGAAATCAAACAAAAGTTTAATTTTGGACCCTTTGGGCCCCTTATTATGTTGGGACCAAAACTCCCAAAATCAAACCCAACCTTTCTTTTATGGTCATAAACCTTGTGTTTAAATTCCATAGATTTCTATTTACTTATACTAACGTTATGGTGCGAAAACCAAGAAAAATGCTTATTTGGGTCCCTTTTTGGCCCCTAATTCCTAAACTGTTGGGACCTAAACTCCCAAAATCAATACCAACCTTCCTTTTGTAGTCATTAACATTGTGTTTAAATTTCATTGATTTCTATTTACTTAAACTAATGTTATTGTGCGAAAACCAAGAATAATGCTTATTTGGGCCCTTTTTTGGCCCCTAATTCCTAAACTGTTGAGACCAAAACTCCCAAAATCAATCCCAACCGTTCTTTTGTGGTCATAAACCTTGTGTCAAAATTTCATAGATTTCTATTAACTTAAACTAAAGTTATAGTGCGAAAACCAAGAAAATGCTTATTTGGGCCCTTTTTGGCCCCTAATTCCTAAAATGTTGGGACCAAAACTCCCAAAATCAATACCAACCTTCCTTTTGTGGTCATAAACCTTGTGTTAAAATTTCATAGATTTCCATTCACTTTTACTAAAGTTAGAGTGCGAAAACTAAAAGTATTCGGATGCCGGACGACGACGACGACGACGTCGACGACGACGCCGACGCCGACGCCGACGCCAACGTGATAGCAATATACGACGAAAATTTTTTCAAAATTTGCGGTCGTATAACAAGAATGTGTCCAAAGTACACGGATGCCCCACTCGCACTATAATTTTCCATGTTCCATGGACCGTGAAATTGGGTAAATATCTAATTTGGCATTAAAATAAGAAAGATCATACTATAGGGAACATGTGTACTAAGTTTCAAGTTGATTGGGCTTCAATTTCATCAAAAACTACCTTGACCAAAAACTTTAACCTGAAACTCCCATGTTCCTTTTCTTTGTTCAGTGGACCGTGAAATTGGGGTCAAAAGTCTAATTTGGCATTAAAATTAGAAAGATCATATCATAAGCAACAAGTGTACTAAGTTTCAAGTTGATTTGACTTCAGCTTCATCAAAAACTACCTTGACCAAAAACTTTAACCTGAAACTCCCACTTTCATTTTCTATGTTCAGTGGACCGTGAAATTGGGGTCAAAAGTCTAATTTGGCTTTAAAATTAGAAAGATCATATCATAAGCAACAAGTATACTAAGTTTCAAGTTGATTGGACTTCAGCTTCATCAAAAACTACCATGACTAAAAACTTTAACCTGAAGCAGGACGAACGAATGGACGGACGAACGAACGAACGGAGCCAGAGACCAGAAAACATAATGCCCCTCTACTATCGTAGGTGGGGCATAAAAATCCTGAATGATTCATATAAAAAATTACAAAATGCAGGATTTAATTAATGCTATGATAATCCTGTCCCATATTTCACAATGATAAAAACCTTGCATTAATTTCTGAATTAAAAGTACATAATTATTTTCATTTTGGTTTTGCAATTTTGAAATTATATATAACATAAGAAAACATTGATCTTAACAAGAAATTTTTGAAAATTATACCTTTCCATGAAAATATATTCAGAATGGTACCACAATTTCCTGAGGATTACAAAAACAATATTAATATCCCAAGGACTAATTGATTTGACCCAAAAACATGATTTTACATGAAGTTTTATTGCTTAAACATGTATGATTATAAGGTCTGAGACGTTTTAGTCATAAATACTAAATATAAATACAAGTTATCTTCAAGGAATCGATTGGTATGCAATTTTTTAAAGTTGTCTACCTTTTGAATAATTATGTCCACCATATTGTTTACAAGACATGCTAATCGATTTCCCTGAAGTTAAATTGCACATTTATTGAGTAAACATGACTGATATTTTAAAATTATATACTTTAATATTATTTTAAGTAGTATAACACCATGTGTTTTGGGACAAATCAATTTGTCATTTGGATATTAATTAGTTCTTGTGATCCTCGGGAAATCGTGGTACCGAATAAATGTTAACTTTTTACCATTATTGATTGCTCTGATTTTTATCCAGATTGGTACACCGTCAGTTAGAATTTTAACAAGTGTAATATTAGAATCAAATGAAAGCCTTGTCCATCTCATCTCAATACAATCTCTCTTTGTTCTCCCTAAGCATACATCATTGTAGGCTAATCCTGAATGTGGATCACTAAAAAAAAGAATAAACATTGTAAAAGTAAGATGGAACAACAGTGTGGCAATAGTACACACTTGTATTATCATTTTCTATGTTCAGTGGACTGTGAAATTCAGGTCAAAACTCTTGATCATATCATAGGGAAACATGTGTGCTAAGTTCGAAGTTTATTGAACTTCAACTTCATCAAAAACTACCTTGGCCCAAAACTTTAACCTGATGCAGAGCAGACAGACGGATTGACAAAGGAAAGGACACACAGAACAAAACACATAATGCCCCTATGAGGGGCATAAAAATTCTATTATTCTATGTGTATTGGGTCAACTTAGTTCACTATTAAGTGCAATGATTGAGAAGTTCAAATGTGAGATATTTGTTAAGTTTATTTCCAATTTTTACTTAGCCCAATAATTAATTGATCTTGAAAAATACTCACTATATAACCAAGTGTTATCCTTTAACTCTATGAACTGAATATCGAAGTGATTACAGTTTTAAAATATCTTTGAATGAAGAATAAGGATTAATCAACCAATTATCATTAATCATGATCAGTCTAGAGGTTTCTTCAAGGTAAAATTCAGAATTTTTTTCTTCAAATGGGACATACCTTTCCTGACCTGCTATACCTAACCTAAAATAAACTGAACTATTATGGAATGAACCATTCTCGGGTAGATTTACTTTATCATTGAAAGGGCGACCTACGTTTGCGTGGATTTTAAAATGACACGCATTACATTTGCGCGGAGAAATGGTATTACGTTTGCGCAAATTTACCTGCAGTTTACCAGAGTGTATTTTTTTACCTATAATTTGTTTTTCGATTATTGTTTTGAACATAAAAATGGCGATCATACCCCATCTTATTGATGAACATGTGTAAGAAAAGTCTTTATTTATTTATATAAACATTTAAGAACTACATTTATGTAAAAGAAACGTTTTGAATAAAATACAGCGACTATCATGGAAAAGAATATTTCAAAGTATATAGTCATGAATAAAACGCAATAACCATGCGGATGATCAATATACAGGAATTAGCTACAGTTCAGTCCTTGTCTGGTACTTGTATCCTAGTGATTTGATTAGTAATCTCAACGAAAGTGTAGATGGCTGGATGAGTTGAATAAAACTGTTCATTGTAATGGCTATGAAAAGACTCTGGCCCATGGTATTTGCTTCTTCATTGGCCACAGCCGTCCACATTGTTGATGGAAATTTTATGTTGCTGGTAATTCTTTATTATTTTGTTAAGTTAATTTGTTCAAATTTTAGTTTTATTTAAACAATATCAAGTATTTTTTTTTTTACGTTATGGATTTATTTTTCAGATACTTTTGTATAAATACGCGCAAATGTAGTAACTTTTCAACAGGTAAAATTTGCACAAACTGAATGTGTTTTTTCGCGCAAATGTAGGACCAATCCGCACAAACGTAACACACCACATTGAACACATTTTAATGAGACATTCCATTCCTGGCCTGCTATACCCAGCTCAAAATGACCTTTTCTAGAATAAACCATTCTGGAAAAGGTATATTTAAATATGAATTTGATGTTTTAATTATTTCTTTATCTTGATGTAAAATTTGTTTTAATCAATAATTGATATATTCAACAGGATTTAGTTTTACAAAATATAAAACGTCTTTAAAAACTTAATACATGTGACATTAGGAAAGCATCATTGACTTAATTGAATTTTTACAGCTAATTTCCTAATGCATGTAGAACAAAACTTTGGTTAGCTTGCTTGCTTTGTTTGTATATTGTACAATCATTAGAATACTGCCCAATTAAATTCAAATATGATATATACAGGTTAAACTATGCCTATATAAATTGTTTAAAGATGTCAATTTTATTTGCAAAGCTTGTATAAACAATTATACAAACAAAACAAGCAAGCTAACCAAAGTTTTACTTTGCAAACATTATGAAATCAGCTGTAATGAACTTTCAACATTAATTTTGATGTTTAAAATCAAATTGCAGAGTAATACTGGTAAATGATTGAAATGATAGAATTTGGAAAGAAATTAGGTGGCCAAAAAAGCAAGAAAAGTTTTTTAATACTTGCTAAAATTATTAGAAAAAAACCCTATAAAGCCTCAACTGTGGAAAAATGAAAGATCTTGCCTTTCTGAATATTTTTGCAGTTTACAATTTTTCTTTATTAAAGTTTAAAAGTTATAAAATAAATTTATAAAAAAAGGTTAAAATAGTCATTTAAGAAAAAAACACACCCCAAGTGATGGCAATTGCTAACATTGATGAGAATTAAAATGCTTTCTTCTAACACAGCAAAATCAGTAAATTCCTAATAAAATTATTAAAAATTGAAATTGTCTGAATTTTCCTGAATTGTGGGTACCAAATTTTCAGTCGTCAAAATGTTGTTGGTTTGTTCAGTGTAGATTTCATGATTTTCAGATTAACAGATTCAGACCTAATGCAATCAAATAATTTTGTTTGAATCTAACTTTAATGATGGGAATCATGAAAAACTGCATAACTGACAATTCACTAGCAACAATACATTCACAGAAGTTTAGGTTAACATCTGTCAAAATATTTACCTAGAGTTGTGCTTAGCTGTGATGGTAAATGTACTTTCATTGTATCTTATATCATAAATTTCCAAGATTAAAGGTGGTGAGTTGTCAACTGTAAGTGGTGTGGAATGACAAATAGTTGTAGCCAATGGACCTCCATATTTCACATTATTCAACGCTCTTACAGATATGTAGTATTTGCCATCTGCAATATATAATAAGTTGAGTTAAAGTATGAAAAGGTATCTAATTTGTTGAAATTTTAATTACAGTATAACAAAGTTAAAACAAGAAGGTGTCTATAGTACATGGATGTCCCACAAGCACTATCATTTTATATGTGGACCGTGAAATTGGTGTCAAAATGCTAATTTGGCATTAAAATTAGAAAGATCATAACAAAGTTTCAAGTTGATTGGTCGTCCACTTTATCAATAACTACCTTGACCAAAAGCTTTAACCTAAAGCTTGACAGATGGATGGATGAATGAGCGGATAGACAATTGGTATAACAAACAGATAAATGAACGGACACAGACTATGAAAACATAATGCCCCTCTACTATCAAAAGAAGGGCAATTTTTTTTTCTCTTTGTGGTAAATGAATTGCAATGTTGAGTTAAATTTTGGTTATGATTGTGAAAATTCTTATTGCTCATTTGATAGTCAGATAAGTTGCACAGTGATAAATCACCAAAATGCCAAGTAATAGTCAATAACTGGGTACCTTAAAAGTTTTAAAATAAGTGCATACTGAAGTTTTGTATGTAACATTTTTTATTTTAAGTATCTTACCTGTCAGTGTTTCATATGGAGCAGAAATGGGATAAATTGTAGCAGTATGGGTCCACTGGGATACCTCAAAGAGATGTTTGTGTGGATCATGATGTTTATGTATCAAATCGTCACAGACACTCTTTCCAACAAATACTGCGTAACCCAACAGTCCACTCTCTCTATCTAGGAATCCATCCCAGTTAGCTGTAAATAAAAACAAAAACGGTGTAACCCAACAGTCCACTCTCTCTATCTAGGAATCCATCCCAGTTAGCTGTAAATAAAAACAAATACTGCATAACCCAACAGTCCACTCTCTCTATCTAGGAATCCATCCCAGTTAGCTGTAAATAAAAACAAATACTGAATAACCCAACAGTCCACTCTCTCTATCTAGGAATCCATCCCAGTTAGCTGTAAATAAAAACAAATACTGCATAACCCAACAGTCCACTCTCTATCTATGAATCCATCCCAGTTAGCTGTAAATAAAAACAAATATGGCATAACCCAACAGTCCACTCTCTCTATCTAGGAATCCATCCCAGTTAGCTGTAAATAAAAACAAATACTGCATAACCCAACAGTCCACTCTCTCTATCTAGGAATCCATCCCAGTTAGCTGTAAATAAAAACAAATACTGTGTAACCCAACAGTCCACTCTCTCTATCTATGAATCCATCCCAGTTAGCTGTAAATAAAAATAAATACTGCATAACCCAACAGTCCACTCTCTCTATCTAGGAATCCATCCCAGTTAGCTGTAAATAAAAACAAATACTGCATAACCCAACAGTCCACTCTCTCTATCTAGGAATCCATCCCAGTTAGCTGTAAATAAAAACAAATACTGTGTAACCCAACAGTCCACTCTCTCTATCTATGAATCCATCCCAGTTAGCTGTAAATAAAAACAAATACTGCATAACCCAACAGTCCACTCTCTCTATCTATGAATCCATCTCAGTTAGCTGTAAATAAAAACAAATACTGCATAACCCAACAGTCCACTCTCTCTATCTAGGAATCCATCTCAGTTAGCTGTAAATGAAAACAAATACGGCATAACCCAACAGTCTACTCTCTCTATCTAGGAATCCATCCCAGTTAGCTGTAAATAAAAATAAATACGGCATAACCCAACAGTCCACTCTCTCTATCTAGGAATCCATCCCAGTTAGCTGTAAATAAAAACAACAAGAGTGCACACGCTGAACTGTCTCGCCTTCTATACTAATCATTTGCTATATATGTCTCTGATATTATGTTGATAGTCCTAAGTATAAAGCTTTATTACAACTGTCTCATAAACTTAACATTAACCAAGATAACTAAACAAAGACCAATGAACCATGAAAATGAGGTCAAGGTCAGATGAACCATGCCAGGCAGACATGTACAGCTAACAATGCTTCTATACAACATATATAGTCGACCTATTACTTATAGTTTAAGAAAAATAGACCAAAACACAAAAAATTAACACTGTGCAATGAACCGTGAAAATGAGGTCATGGTCAAAAGAAACCTGCGCTACTGACATAAAGATCATAAAATATTTCCATACACCAAATATAGTTGACCTATGGCATATAGTATTAGATAAATAGACCAAAACTCAAAAACTTAACTTTGACCACTGAACCATGAAAATGAGGTCAAGGTCACATGACATCAGCCCGCTAGACATGTACACCTTACAATCATTCCATACAACAAATATAGTAGACCTATTGCATATAGTATGAAAAAAACAGACCAAAACACAAAAATTTAACTGTAACCACTGAACCATGAAAATGAGGTCAAGGTCACATGACATCTGCCCGCTAGACATGTACACCTTACAATCATTCCATACAACAAATATAGTAGACCTATTGCATATAGTATGAAAAAAACAGACCAAAACACAAAAATTTAACTATAACCACTGAACCATGAAAATGAGGTCAAGGTCACATGACATCTGCCCGCTAAACATGTACACCTTACAATCATTCCATACAACAAATACAGTAGACCTATTGCATATAGTATGAAAAAAACAGACCAAAACACAAAAATTTAACTATAACCACTGAACCATGAAAATGAGGTCAAGGTCAGATGACACCTGCCAGTTGGACATGTACACCTTACAGTCCTTCCATACACCGAATATACAAGCCCTATTGCTTATAGTATCTGAGATACGGACTTGACCACCAAAACTTAACCTTGTTCACTGATCCATGAAATGAGGTTGAGGTCAAGTGAAAACTGTCTGACAGACATGAGGACCTTGCAAGGTACGCACATATCAAATATAGTTATCCTATTACTTATAATAAGAGAGAATTCAACATTACAAAAAATCTGAACTTTTTTTTCAAGTGGTCACTGAACCATGAAAATGAGGTCAAGGACATTGGACATGTGACTGAGGGAAACTTCTTAACATGAGGCATCTATATACAAAGTATGAAGCATCCAGGTCTTCCACCTTCTAAAATATAAAGCTTTTAAAAAGTTAGCTAACACCGCCGCCGCCGCCGCCGCCGGATCACTATCCCTATGTCGAGCTTTCTGCAACAAAAGTTGCAGGCTCGACAAAAACTGCATAACCCAACAGTCCACTCTCTCTATCTAGGAATCCATCCCAGTTAGCTGTAAATAAAAACAAATACTGTGTAACCCAACAGTCCACTCTCTCTATCTAGGAATCCATCCCAGTTAGCTGTAAATAAAAATAAATACTGCATAACCCAACAGTCCACTCTCTCTATCTAGGAATCCATCCCAGTTAGCTGTAAATAAAAACAAATACTGCATAACCCAACAGTCCACTCTCTCTATCTAGGAATCCATCCCAGTTAGCTGTAAATGAAAACAAATACGGCATAACCCAACAGTCCACTCTCTCTATCTAGGAATCCATCCCAGTTAGCTGTAAATGAAAACAAATACGGCATAACCCAACAGTCCACTCTCTCTATCTAGGAATCCATCCCAGTTAACTGTAAATAAAAACAAATACTGCATAACCCAACAGTCCACTCTCTCTATCTAGGAATCCATCCCAGTTAGCTGTAAATAAAAACAAATACTGCATAACCCAACAGTCCACTCTCTCTATCTAGGAATCCATCCCAGTTAGCTGTAAATAAAAACAAATACTGTGTAACCCAACAGTCCACTCTCTCTATCTAGGAATCCATCCCAGTTAGCTGTAAATGAAAACAAATACTGCATAACCCAACAGTCCACTCTCTCTATCTAGGAATCCATCCCAGTTAGCTGTAAATAAAAACAAATATGGCATAACCCAACAGTCCACTCTCTCTATCTAGGAATCCATCCCAATTAGCTGTAAATAAAAACAAATACTGCATAACCCAACAGTCTACTCTCTCTATCTAGGAATCCATCCCAGTTAGCTGTAAATAAAAACAAATACGGCATAACCCAACAGTCCACTCTCTCTATCTAGGAATCCATCCCAGTTAACTGTAAATAAAAACAAATACTGCATAACCCAACAGTCCACTCTCTCTATCTAGGAATCCATCCCAGTTAGCTGTAAATAAAAACAAATACGGCATAACCCAACAGTCCACTCTCTCTATCTAGGAATCCATCCCAGTTAGCTGTAAATAAAAACAAAAACTGCATAACCCAACAGTCCACTCTCTCTATCTAGGAATCCATCCCAGTTAGCTGTAAATAAAAACAAATACTGTGTAACCCAACAGTCCACTCTCTCTATCTAGGAATCCATCCCAGTTAGCTGTAAATAAAAATAAATACTGCATAACCCAACAGTCCACTCTCTCTATCTAGGAATCCATCCCAGTTAACTGTAAATAAAAACAAATACTGCATAACCCAACAGTCCACTCTCTCTATCTAGGAATCCATCCCAGTTAGCTGTAAATAAAAACAAATATGGCATAACCCAACAGTCCACTCTCTCTATCTAGGAATCCATCCCAATTAGCTGTAAATAAAAACAAATACTGCATAACCCAACAGTCTACTCTCTCTATCTAGGAATCCATCCCAGTTAGCTGTAAATAAAAACAAATACGGCATAACCCAACAGTCCACTCTCTCTATCTAGGAATCCATCCCAGTTAACTGTAAATAAAAACAAATACTGCATAACCCAACAGTCCACTCTCTCTATCTAGGAATCCATCCCAGTTAGCTGTAAATAAAAACAAATACGGCATAACCCAACAGTCCACTCTCTCTATCTAGGAATCCATCCCAGTCAGCTGTAAATAAAAACAAAAACTGCATAACCCAACAGTCCACTCTCTCTATCTAGGAATCCATCCCAGTTAGCTGTAAATAAAAACAAATACTGTGTAACCCAACAGTCCACTCTCTCTATCTAGGAATCCATCCCAGTTAGCTGTAAATAAAAATAAATACTGCATAACCCAACAGTCCACTCTCTCTATCTAGGAATCCATCCCAGTTAACTGTAAATAAAAACAAATACTGCATAACCCAACAGTCCACTCTCTCTATCTAGGAATCCATCCCAATTAGCTGTAAATAAAAACAAATACTGCATAACCCAACAGTCTACTCTCTCTATCTAGGAATCCATCCCAGTTAGCTGTAAATAAAAATAAATACTGCATAACCCAACAGTCCACTCTCTCTATCTAGGAATCCATCCCAGTTAGCTGTAAATAAAAACAAATACTGCATAACCCAACAGTCTACTCTATCTAGGAATCCATCCCAGTTAGCTGTAAATAAAAACAAATACTGCATAACCCAACAGTCCACTCTCTCTATCTAGGAATCCATCCCAGTTAGCTGTAAATAAAAACAAATATGGCATAACCCAACAGTCCACTCTCTCTATCTAGGAATCCATCCCAATTAGCTGTAAATAAAAACAAATACTGCATAACCCAACAGTCTACTCTCTCTATCTAGGAATCCATCCCAGTTAGCTGTAAATAAAAACAAATACAGCATAACCCAACAGTCCACTCTCTCTATCTAGGAATCCATCCCAGTTAACTGTAAATAAAAACAAATACTGCATAACCCAACAGTCCACTCTCTCTATCTAGGAATCCATCCCAGTTAGCTGTAAATAAAAACAAATACGGCATAACCCAACAGTCCACTCTCTCTATCTACAAATCCATCCCAGTTAGCTGTAAATAAAAACAAATACTGCATAACCCAACAGTCCACTCTCTCTATCTAGGAATCCATCCCAGTTAGCTGTAAATAAAAACAAATATGGCATAACCCAACAGTCCACTCTCTCTATCTAGGAATCCATCCCAGTTAGCTGTAAATAAAAACAAATACTGCATAACCCAACAGTCTACTCTATCTAGGAATCCATCCCAGTTAGCTGTAAATAAAAACAAATACTGCATAACCCAACAGTCCACTCTCTCTATCTAGGAATCCATCCCAGTTAACTGTAAATAAAAACAAATACTGCATAACCCAACAGTCCACTCTCTCCATCTAGGAATCCATCCCAGTTAGCTGTAAATAAAAACAAATACGGCATAACCCAACAGTCCACTCTCTCTATCTAGGAATCCATCCCAGTTAACTGTAAATAAAAACAAATACTGCATAACCCAACAGTCCACTCTCTCTATCTAGGAATCCATCCCAGTTAGCTGTAAATAAAAACAAATACTGCATAACCCAACAGTCCATTCTCTCTATCTACAAATCCATCCCAGTTAGCTGTAAATAAAAACAAATACTGCATAACCCAACAGTCCACTCTCTCTATCTATGAATCCATCCCAGTTAGCTAGAAAAGAAAAGAATACACAAGGACATAGGACTCTATGCCCTCAATCGTATAAGTTAGAGGTTTAGCTAGCTATAAAACCATGTTTAATCTACCATTTTTTACATAAGTACTCAGTCATGAATATATAAGTTGTTTTTATTTCATTACATGTTTGAGCTTTTGATTTTGCCATTTTATAAAGGACTTTCTGTTTTGAATTTTCCTTGGAGTTTTGATACTTTTAGTTGTTTTACTTTTCTTCACACTAATAATCACAATTTCACTTTCGGTGAACTACAACCCTACTTTGACATATATTTGAAAAAGTTAACATCATAAGGATTATATGTTACAAGCTTAATTATCTACTAAATGTACCCAATACAATAGATTTAATTAAATTTCACAGAAATAAATACCAGTAATGTATGTGTTATATCTTGTGAACAGGAGGTCTTTCATTGGCTCCATACCATTGAAAACTGCTTTGGAGCCTGGGCCATCTACTATCAATCTACAACAACAAGTTCAATAAATTTATATTAATATGACTTGAAGCACACACATAGATATGATGTCTATAGATATCAGAAGATGTGGTATGAGTGCCAAAGACACAACTCTCAATCCAAGTCAGTTTGTAAAAGTAAACCATTATAGGTAAAAAGTATGTTCAAATAGAAATGCAAATTCAAAGAAATATACAAGTTAATCTTACAAGAAAGCTATTAAACCAAGGGTTACATACGGAAAAGTTGGTTTTAACATACCTGTGATTTTTTATATTAGGATTAATCCCTTTACAACGAATAATCCAATCAGGTCTATGTTCTTCAGGGATGAGAGACAGACAGTCAACATGCTTAAGGGTGTCTCTACTGGCATTTATGATTTCTCCTGAAATGTTAGATTATTGTGCAAAACATATTTTCATTATATATGTGTTAAAAAACTTTACATCAAATAAAACTAGATGTGTCAAAGCGACACGAATGGCCCAGTCTCAAAAAGTTGAAAAATCTGCAATTTTAATAAAACATGTGGACACAAACATGTCTCACATATCAAAAATCAGCCCAAAATCTGGAGGCGTATAGAAATAAAGTCTGTATAAATGTGATATTCAACAATTTTCAAAGTTGTAAACCCTTAATGTTGGCAAAAATTAGCAGAGCGGAACGAAACTTTAAACTTGATCTGTAACTCATCTTGGTAAGCCCACATGCCAAAGATCATCCCAATATTTGAAAGAGTTTAGAAAAAAAGTCTGTATAACTGTGATTTTCAACAATTTATCAAAGTCAAAAGCCCATAATTTCAGAAAAATTAGTGGAGGGGAACGAAACTTAAACTTGATCTGTAATTCATCATAGTTAACTCACATTCCAAAAATCAGCCCAATATATGAAGGCGTTTAGAAAATAACTCTGTACAATGGTTTGTTGCGGAATGACAGAATTATGGAATTTCTGAATTTCTGAATTATGGAATTATGGACAAGGGTAAAACTATGTGGCACCGACAACTACGATGCAGGGCCATAAAAAGCTCTTCCATAGATATAGGAAGATGTGGTGTGAGTGCCAATGAGACAACTCTCCATACAAATAACAATTTAAAAAGTAAACCATTATAGGTTAAAGTACGGCCTTCAACACGGAGCCTTGGCTCACACCGAACAACAAGCTATAAAGGGCCCCAAAATTACTAGTGTAAAACCATTCAAACGGGAAAACCAACGGTCTAATCTATATAAACAAAACGAGAAACGAGAAACACGTATATATTACATAAACAAACGACAACTACTGTACATCAGATTCCATGTTTGTTTCTTTCAAAAAACAGCATAAACATATGGAAATGAACAAAAATCAAAGACTCACAACTCCTACAAAATCTGCTGTGGTAATATATTTAGGCCAAAATTCTATATTAAAGTTCACAGGGGCATAACTCCTTGAAAAAATAAATATTTTAATTTCCTGCTGATATGCACATCTACATTCTTATTATCTACAAAGTTCATGAAATTCTGTAGAGCAGTTTCAGAGGAGTTGAAATGACAAGAACAGGACTGACAGACATACAGGTCTCAAACATTATACCCTAGGAAACTTTGTTCTGTGGGCTATAATAACTTATATAGCACTGCATTGGAGAATCAACGTTTCATATTTTTAGTAAAACACATTTTACTGGCTATATCTCAGCAGATAAGACGAACAATTATACATGTACTACCTGTGATTGGCGTCGTCAAATCAACAAGGACACCTTGAGTGTTGATTATAGATGAATATCCAAGAGAATTCCTAACAAGGAAATTCACAAAGAATATCTTGTTGTGTGATAACTGTATCTGGTCAAAGTTGAACTGTTTAGTCTTCCCAACACCCAATCTTTCATAATGGGAAAAATAACCCGATCTTGATCTTTTAAAATGGTATCCCTCGATGGCTTCAACAAGTTCACATGTTCCATCTGCCGAGTCAAAATTAAAACTCATACATTTGGTTGGAGGTAAATCAGCACATGCTCTGGCACAATCTCCAGGTGAGTGTAAGGAAGAATCCTTGCCTGCTTTTGGTCCAACTAATTTTCCTGTGCGTGGGCTAGTGAACATCTCCAAAACCTTTCGATTGAGAGGATCAGACTCTGAAAATATACACCAAAATATTAGACGCAAAACAAAATAAGTAGTAAATTTCAAAATTGATACTCACAAAAAATATAATTTTCAAATATTCCGAAAAAGTATATCACAGTATCATCAAAGAAAGCCCTCATAGGCTCATTAGAATGATCATTGGCCAGACTTTTCATATCTACTATATAAATTACCTGCTGTAACATGATTTATGGTGCTTTGGTCAAGTTCAACATCATTCCATGGAACAAGCTGATCACCCCATATGCCTTTTCCATAACCCATTGCCACTTTAGTTTCTACAAGCTCTGAATCCTCATATACAGTCACTGAAGCTTTAATAACTGATGGGTTGCTGGTGGACTTGTAATCTTCATCAAATCTTCCACCAGGTGGGGTTATATCATATGTTGATAGGTAACATGAAGCTGTAGACTTTTGACCTGAGTCGTTCTCAGCTGTTACAGTAAAATACAGTGGCACACCAGTAGCTGCTAGTTTCTATGAAAAAAATTTCTATTGTTACAAATTTTATAGTCTATAATTTTACTTTGAACTATGCTTATTATTGGATATAACAAGAATGTGTCCATAGTACACAGATGCCCCACTCACACTACCATTTTCTATGTTCAGTGGACCGTAAAATTGGGGTCAAAACTCAAATTTGGCATTACATTTAAAAGACCATATCATAGGGAACATGTGAACTGAGTTTCAAGTTGATTGGAATTCTAACTTTATCAAAAACTATCTTGATCAAAAACCTTATAACTGAAGCAGGAGAGACAGAAGGACACACAGACCGAGAAAACATAATGCCCATAAATGGGGCATAAAAATATAATTACAAACTACTTTTAACTATAATTTTGAAATCTAAAGTAATATTTGATATAAATATAAGAGTGCATCTATCAGAGACCAAATGAAGTGTATTATGTATGCAAATACAGATCTCTGTACAACAATGAGCAAAACCCAGACCATATAGTGAGCTATAAAAATCTACACCTGAAATCTTTCAGTATACTAATTTTAAATGTTTTTCTTTTCAAAAGCACTTCATAACCATAGGCATACATAATAACTTGATTTGAAAAAAATTCACATAGGCATATAAAATATGATTTAGAAATAATTATGACACATAGGCATTTAAACTATGTACAAAACTTTTAAGTTTATTTGACTGCCAGATAAATTGAATATGTAGCTATATAAGAACAAACTAGAGTTTCATTTTCATTTATTTCTATATTTATTTCTATATTTTACTAAAGTATAAACATATATTACTTCTGACAATATTGTAGCAGGTCCTGCAAGTTCTTTCTTATTCAATACATCTCTACCACCAGGTACAGTTCCAACATCCAGGTATAACCTGACACCACTTCTGTCATCACCAGCATGGATAGAAATTTCAAACTGAGGCTCTGTGTAATCTTGATTTGGAATTTGTCTAACCAAACAATTAGCAGTGGACCGCTTCTCCTGAAATATTTTGTTGATGAAATACAATTCAGTCAAAATTGGATTTAACTTTAATTTCTATTTAACACAAAATAATAACAAACACATGAAAGAAACAAAAACAAAGAAAGAACACTTAAGGGGGCTCCTGGGTATAATTCTTTTTTTTTTCTATTATAGGATTTCGCTATATTTTTCTATATAAATGAACTTTATCATATACTTAAAAGAAAAATGAAATAAAAAAATTGGGTCACCGTTCATTTGAGCTCACAATTTGCCTCTGGAAGAAGCATACATTTTTGTTACTGTCCATTTTTATCTGTTGAACTAATAGGAGAAATAGAGGTACATAATAATGTAATATGGAAATAAAAAAATAACCTAATTACAGAAATCGCTTAAATTTTACAGTTATTTAGTTTATATACAGCTTAATTGAAAACAATAATAAAAAATATAGGTCACCAATGAGTTAAAAAAGATATTTCAAATTTAATGCCACAAAATGGCACTTTTGCACCAAAGGGAGATCATTTGGAGCTTTTTCAATGATATAAACATTTTTAAACTCATCTGGGGCCAAACCGAATCGATTTTTAGGGTTGTTTTTTGTACCATATTATAAAGTAACAACTAATAGTGTAATAAATAAAATGTGTAATGAAAAAATAAAGGTTTAATTTTTTGATGAAATTTTTGAACCCACGAGCCACCTTAAACCCTTATGTTCATGACAAGAGGCTGCCACAACGACAGCAAACCGGATTTATTAATATTTATTTGTGTCCTGGCAATATCACAAGAACCATTACTGATGAATGGTGAAAGTGAAAATCGTCAATATCAAATTTGACCTCCATTTTGTCATCAGTATCAACATATTAAAGTTTGAAAAGCTTAGATTGAATGGTTCATGAGTAAATGCAACAACGTGAATGGAAACGCCATTTTACAATCTTTCAAGAACCATAACGCCTGAACGGTAAAAGTCAAAATCGTCATTATTGAACTTGACCTCTATTTTGTCATCAGTAACAACATATAAAAATTTCAAAAGCTTTGGTTGAATGGTTCATGAGAAAATGCACGGACACGACTGGAAACACCATTTTTCAATCTTTCAAGAACCATAACTCCTGAACGGTGAAAGTCAAAATCGTCATTATTTAACTTGACCTCTATTTTGTCATCAGTTACAACATATTAAAATTTGGGAAGCTTTGGTAGAACAGTTCATGCGTAAATGCACGGACACAACTGGAAACTCCATTTTTCAATCTTTCAAGAACCATAACTCCTGAACGGTAAAGATCAAAATCGTCATTATTGAACTTGACCTCCATTTTGTCATCAGTAACAATATATTAAAATTTGGGAAGCTTTGGTAGAACAGTTCATGCGTAAATGCACGGACACGACTGAAAACTCCATTTTTCAATCTTTCAAGAACCATAACTCCTGAACGGTATAAGTCAAAATCACCATTATTGAACTTGACCTTCATTTAGTTGTCAGTAACAACATATTAAAATTTTAAAAGCTTTGGCTGAACGGTTCATGAGTTAATGCACGGACAACATTTGATTGCCGCCCGCCCGACCGCCCGGCCGCCGTACATCCCCAAATCAATAACCGACATTTTTGTCACAAAAAATCCGGTTAATAAATCAATTATAACTGAATACATTTTGATAATATGTACATACCCTTTTATTGTCTGGTTTATCAATAAACTCAGTTATAACTGGACCAGTGAGATCTTTTTCTTTCTTCCAGTTGCTTATGATATTTTGTCTTATAGTTGGAGAAGAATACTGCCATATGGTTGCCTTGAACAAAGTTATTTTTATAGACGTGAACAGTAAGGGTATTTCAAGTGTTATCAATACTTTCAGCTTAAGTCGTATAGGTGTCATGTCAAGATCCATAGTAATTCTGAAATAAAAGCACATTGGCATTATGCAGTAAACAGATTTTTGTAGTAACACTGGAATTCTGTCAATGGTTTAAGAGGATCTGGGAATTTTTTTTTCGAAATTCGGGATGTAGGGATTTAAATTTCTTTTAATTTGAGACCTCAAAACTTCATGTTCAGGGATTTCGGGACCAGGACCCCTCCGACCCGTCTCCAGAATTTCAGAAAATGTATCAAGTCACAGGAACTTAGGGACAGGACAATTGTTTTTCAAGCCCAGCTACTTCTTTTTTCCAAAATTTTCATTTTTTCTGTTTTCTATTAATTTCAATTACATATGAATAATGTTAGCGTTTATCTGTATATTAAGAACATTTATTAGTAAATAGTGGATAGTAAACTTGAAAATGATAGCAGAATATACACTTTATTCACAGTATATGGATGCAAAACGCAAACCGGAAGTCTAGTCTGACTTCAAAATTTGTCCAATGACGGAAACAATATCCAGACGACTTTATTATCGTTTTTCTCCCAAAATAACCCAAACGGAGTAATCATAAGCGAGGATGACAAATGTAACTATGCATCGTACCCATAGGACACACAGGCATAATGATTAATTTATTGTGGTAAAAGAGAAGCGACACACAAAATGAGGTCTTCTCGTTTAATAGTATAGATTTCTAAAAGTTCACATAATAATGAACATTAGTTCCAAATTGAAAAGATCCCTTTATGGTACATTACCATTAATCAAAACTTGGGGCTCATATGGGTTGGACAGATGGAAGAACAGACAGATAACAAAAACTCATCTGCAGGAAAAGAAAACAATATAAATTCATATCTGATTGCAAGCAGTTCATACCACTTACACCAGTAACTACTATAAATTCAGATATTATTTGGAGGTATTAATAAGGGCGAAAAATGCAAAAGAATTATAATCGCAATAATTTAAAATTGCATTTTAAAATATTTTATATGAATTAAACAGGATTTTTCTCAATATAGCAAAAATTAAAATTGCATTTTAGTCTAACATGACAAAATAATAAATGCATGCAATTTACAGTCAGCTGTAATAAATAAATAAGCAATATTACCCAACATCCAGAGGGAATTTACTGAATGATATCTCTCCTCTGGTTGGAAATTTCAGATCCATTATATGTCCCTCAAGTCTTAGTTTGGCATACAACATTGCAATTCCAATTCCTACTTCCCCGTAAACCAATATCCCAGTATATGGTGCAATCTCAGCAACTCCATTCATTCCTAAAACATTGACTCCTACTCTAAATCTCACACCATAATATATACCAACACCAACTCCTACAAACAAATAAAAATGATACATTCATGAACAATTTATTTGGTATCTGTTTTTTTGAAAATACAGATAGTGCAAACCAAGTCAAAAATCAAACATTATTCTAATTGTGGAAGTCCTTTAACTCTTGTAAAATAGCTCAAATCAATAGTTTGAACTATTTGAGATAAAAAATTTAAGTTCACTCATAATTTAACCAAAAAATCAGTTTCTTCAAACAGTAATTAAATGACTTCTGATAGATCAAATTAAGTGCACACATGTTACAACTCATCATTGCTGACAAAATATGAAGACAGTCTGTTCCGTTCAACCTAAGAAAAATGTGACTAAATATATGTTGGATTAATAATGGACAGACAAATTAGCTGCAATACAGTCCCCATGCCTTTCGTGGGAGTATCATAGTATTTGTGTGGATAAATATAATCTATCTACATGAAATAAACTGATATTTGTATAAAGAAATTTTTCATACGTTCTTTAAATAGAATAACAAATAAACATACTAAATCTCAGAACAATAATTCCAGCAATTGGTATCTGACCAGCACCTCCAGAAGGAAATTGCACTTTTTTTGAACGCCTAGGTAATGGGACTTCTCCCCACATTGTAAGATCTTCTGATTTGAAGAAATCTGATTCTCCTCCTACTATTTCTGTCAAAAATTCTGATAACTGAAAGAAAATTATATTACTTTTTTATAAAATACTAAACTGGTGTTTGAGACATGAAATATTTAAACTTTCAGTGAAATACATAAAGTGTTAAATTCCCATTCTAAAATCTTCAAACATCAGTTGGTGACCATACATGTATATAATTAATAATTCAGTATTGTGACTGTCAAAATTTTATTTAATATGGGAGCTTAAAACATTTTCTAAAAATAGGTATTTTTTTTTTTCTCATGATAGGGGATAGTAATCAATTTTCAAAGAAAATAAAACCGATTATAAAATTTGTAATGACTCATTTCAAGCATTTAGTCTTTTTCTATAAATCTTACCAAAGCTTTAAATAAATCTCTAAGCTGATCAATCAGTTTTAATACTTCAATTGGATCGACATTTTTTATATCTAACAAATTTTCCATATCTCCAATTGTCATGTTAGCCAGCTTTTGTCCAAGAAGTCTCACTCCTTCATTTGTCAAACCATGTCCAACAACAAATGTTTGTTTAGTTCTCCCTGGAATGTCTGATGTAGTCCCTAACATGGTTTGAATAGCATCGCCTGAAAGATGGTAATAATAATTCATCGAAGTATTAGTTTTTATCTTTTTGGGAAGCAAGGAAATGTAAATCATCATTTCTCCATGGTACAGAAGATTATATTTTGATTTTTTTTTTAGAACAAATGGAAAATGAGAATCATCTGTTGAATCCCCTATGGAACTGGACATTTTTTTTTGCTAAAGGAAAATTCAATTCATGGGAAGGATAAATGTATTTGAAAATCTAAGAATTATCCATTGAATAAAAATTACCATGAAAACAAAGATTATTGTATGTTTGATTAAAAAGATGACATCTTGAACAGAAGTTCTAAACAATCATTTCTGTCTATTAAAAGCTTTGTGATCATGACCTCTCACAAAGCAACTTAAAAATCAAGGGAGTTCATCATCCATTTAGCAGTGTCTGACATAGCAGAACTTATCTATAAACTTAATTTATGCAGTAGAACAAATTTGTCTAACAGAAAGAGTATGATTAGAGCCCAGACATATTTATTGAGAGGAATTGTTTGTTAGTAATGCACAACATCTACAAATATAGAAGGTGAGAACAACTCGTTCTTTTTTTTCCGACGTAGTAGGTAAAGTTTCCGTTTGTGCCCTTTGAACTTAAGGACGCTTAACTATGGCAACAGAATACGCATGTTCGAAAATCCTTTCTGTGATTGGACAAAATGCTGTCATGGTGGGTGATTTGGTTGTGTTTGAAAAAAACGTCTCGTTAATTATATCGTGATGGAAAGCAAGTGAAAAACTATAAATATTTGAACTAGATCTTACAAAGATTTATATTTTTATTAAAATAATTGTTTCTCCAATAGCTCTTTGCATCCGTGACAGCTGTTTATTCGGGACAATTATATAATTTTTAATGTAAACTTTGTTGTACGAACGTACATGACTTTTAGAACTCACCTACGCATGTGAGATTTCCGCGGGGTTTTGGTGAATGTAAACAGAAAGATACGAGGACAGAGAATACTGAAAACAAACAGAGAAAACGTTATTTAAATGGTATCTTTGTGCTTCTGAAGGGTATTGAAATGATAGTTTTAAACATATACTCAAATTTAAATACGTCGGATATCTTTTTTAAAGATAGTTCTTGTTTAAGAATGGCCTGAGGTTACTAAGCTATGATTTCAATGCAAATAAAGCTGGAGAATTTTGAACATCTAAGAATACTCCTGAGGCTACAAAAACTGTAATATTTGAGACCACTTCTGTGGCTTTACATCTCAAAACCACTGGGAAGCCTATTCCACTGCCTCTTCAGTGTTAAAAGGAATTTAAGGGAGTGACTGATAACAGTTTGAGATTAAATAAAGAAAATTTACCTCCTGTAACTGATACATTTTCTTGTGAATCAATGCCCATAGGAATTGTTGCAGGATTGTTTGTTCCCAGAGCCTTCATTGCAGACTTCAAGCCAGTTTTTGTGTCAGTGTCTGAAAGCGCTGCACCTTTAAGATTTTCCTGCATCATGCTCAGCTAAATGATTAAGAGAAACAGTCACTTTACTCTTATCTTCTACATGAAAAAAATGCTGTGTTTGTTGCTATTGCCCCAGGCAGCCATGTTTTATTTTGTACGATCTTATTTTTCATTGTATGTGCAGTTTCTTATGTCTTTTTTCTTTTGTTTATTTTTGGTGCAAAAAACTTCCAACTTTTTATTTCAAAATGTCTTTACAAGTGTTAAATAATTAACATATGTAACAAGCCAATGCTTAATAAGTTTGGTAGCATCTTTTGATTGCACAACTCAAATTAACCAACCTGCTTCTATATGATGCCTTATCACCAATTATGATTGCATCATCCAAAAAATTATAATATCTAGATTTCTAAACATATCCTTATGCATGTCTTACCATAAATGGTGACCAAAGATACATTTAAAATCCTTTGAAAATAGTGAATTAAACTGAACATTAAAATTATGTCATATTTGTGTACCTTTCAATCCAGTCTGAAGCATTGGATATATACACTAGTATCTAAATTTCATATTTTAGAATGTCATAATTAATTTTACGATATTATATTGAGAAAAAAAATAAGGTAAAAACTTGGCCCTTGTTCTTCTTTTCAAAATTTAAATACAGCACAAATTCTTACAGGTGATAATTATTTATACCTCATATTTTTGAACTTCTTCAATGTACTCTTTTATTTCAGTTGAAGAAGCCTGTCTTTGCATTAGAATTCTCATACCCTGTTTGAAATCTGAAACCTGGGGCCTGAAAATGAATGAAATTATTATACATTTACATTATATCATTCAATACTAAATTTATAGTAAAAAAATGCCTCCAAGTTATAAAGGAATTCATAGAAATCATTTCATATATCATATTTTGCACAGTTTTACTTCCAATTGTATAATCAATTACCTGATAAATTACCTCTAATAGTAAAGAGGCCTTGTATGCATAATTATTCAGTTGTATATGAAATCAAACATTTGGTGCAACTACATGGCAATTAATGGTAAACAAACATTTTGTTTGACTAAATTTTTGATCAAGCGAAAACATATCTGAATAATTATATTCACTATATTTTATCACATACTCTGTGGTAGATCTTTTACTTCTCCTCTTTTTTCTTGTTGATGATGAACATCCAATACTAGTAGCATCCAATAATCTGAAGGTGCTACAAAATTCATCAGCCAGATAACAAACTTGTAGGTTTACAGTAACTGCATATTTAGATGGATCAAATCCTGATGTTAAGCTGTAGTTATACTGGAAAGTGTCACCTATATTTTCTGTAACTACTTTATCTGAAAGAAAATGTGAAATCCAACATCCTTGCCTAATTCATAGTACAATTTCGATTTTACATGTTGTAATGGTAAAAATTTATGTCAATAAGCTGAATAATGAAGAACAAATTTTGATTGAATTTGGTCAGTAAGGGTAGTAGTTTTATCTGTGGCAAACTGGATCAATCTATTGGTATGACCAAAACAATATAAGGATAACAAATCTGAATCAAATGGTATGGTCTTAATAGTCTAAAATCTGCTCATTTAATTAAGTTTAAGTTATTCAACAAACCTGCTTCAAGACTTTTCTGCCAAATTTTTCTTTCAATACGGTATTCTAATTTGTTACAAGAAATGAAGTTAAATGTAACACTGGTCATCCGTTGTCCATTGATAAACTTGAGAGGAAGACAACATGTAATTCCTTGACAGTCAGGGTTGACAGAGCACACATCTGACACATTACCAGTTAAATTTACACTGCAGCCTAGTAAAACAGAAAAAAGAATGAAATATCTTGGAGTGTAAATCAAAACTGCTATCTTTCTGATTGAATTTTGTCTTTTTTAATTATATCAAAATTCCATTTTCATGAGACCATACATTTATTTTATATTTCTGAGGAGACATTTCTTTTCAAGGTAACAAATGTTCAAGGATTGGTTCTCCCCAAGGCTTTTTCAGTTCATAAAAGCACATACCAGTAGTGCTAAAAGTGGTGTAAAACACAAACAATTTTAAAATCACTCAGTTAATTAAAATATTAAATATAATTATAACAATACAGGATGTAATATTGCTACAGTTTTTGTATGTTTTTTTGTAACTCTAAACAATCATTCATATAAAAACTGTGGAACAAATTGTATAAAACTTTATATTCTCGTCCATACTATACTCACCACTTGGTGGTTCTTGTAATGAACATTCTGTTTGCTGCCACAGATCAAAAGAAATTCCTAATTTCAAAAAAGAAAATATTCAAAAGTAATATTGAGTCATTTGTTTTTGTGGTCATCCTTTTTTTTGTGGATTGAGAAACAAGAGGCTCTCAAGAGCCTGAATCGCTCACCTTAATTTTTTTGGTTAAATCTCTCATCAATGATTATTTTGGCTTTTCAATTTATTTAAATGTTCTTTGAATCGTCCTATTTTCTTCAAAAGCAAAAAAAAATCATTTTCTCCTATGTTCTATTTTAGCCATAGGAGCTATGTTTCTGACATACAAGGAAATGAAATATAAAATTTATACTAGATACTCTGAAACTCATTTAGCCTAAGTTTGGCTGAAATTGATACAGCAGTTTCAAAGGAGAAGATTTTTTAAAGTAAGTCAACATGATGAACAAATTGTGAAAAAAGTCTTTAAAGGGCAATAACTCCTTAAGGGGTCAATTGACAATTTTGGTCAAATTGACTTATTTGTAGATCTTACTTTGCTTAACATTTTTGCTATTAACAGTTTATCTGTATCTATAATAATATTCAAGATAATAACCAAAAACTGCAAAATTTCTTTAAAATCATCAATTCAGGGGCATTATACCTGAAAAACCAGTTACCCAATTCGGCTGAAAATTTCAGGACAGGTAGACCTTGACCTAAAAAATACTTTAACCCTTAGACTGCTACGCGCGACTATTGTCGTTCCGATAAGACAGTCCGCTACTGCTACTCGCGACTATAGTCGTTTTCCGTACTCGTTTGTTTACACAGTTACCATGGAATGGGCGGAGTCAATATTCATGAGATTGCGGCAGTTTCGACTTGTATGGATTCTGATTGGCTTAAAATCTGCGTTCTTTCGAGTGTCTCTTGACTTTTAATCAGGTATAAGTGATAAACTGAAAGTGAAAATTTTTGATGAAAAAAGTGACAAAATGGCGGACATTGTTTGGAGAAATGGCCAACACGTTCAGAAGTATTTCAATGATAACGATTTAACAGCGGCGGACGATTAAAAGGATTTGGACGAGAACCGAAGATATAATAGACATAAATGGAAGTATTTTATCAAAACTGCAAACAGAAGACTTTTAAAGCGAGAATTACAGGGATTCCCAGACATTGTTCAAAATGGATGACATGAAACAGGATTTGCGATGTTTATCATTTCGCCTTTCAAATGTGAATCAATATTGACTAACATCGATAGACCCGAACTTTAAGTTTGTCAAGATTATATATTGATGAAAGCTTTAAAAATGAACTTGTCGTGTAAATATATTTGTACATGGAAGTAAAAGTCGGCGCAGTGAAAGTTGGAGGAAAATACCGGAAAATATTTGCATAAAAAAGGCCGTTGGTCTGAGAAGAAACTTTTATTTTTTGATAATCACAATGGAACTTAGTTCTTAAAAGAGATTTTAAACTATATTTTAATGTGCGTATTGTTATTCTTTTACTTTTCTACATTGGCTAGAGGTATAGGGGGAGGGTTGAGATCTCATAAACATGTTTAACCCCGCCGCAATTTTGCGCCTGTCCCAAGTCAGGAGCCTCTGGCCTTTGTTAGTCTTGTTTGATTTTAAATTTTAGTTTCTTGTGTATAATTCGGAGTTTAGTATGACGTCCATTATCACTGTACTATTATGCATATTTTAGGGGCCAGCTGAAGGACACCTACGGGTGCGGGAATTCTCGCTACATTGAAGACCCATTGGTTGCCTTCGGCTGTTGTTTGCTCTATGGTCGGGTGGTTGTCGCTTTGACATGTTCACCATTTCCTTTCTCAATTTTATGGTTCAATTCTGAAGTCATGGATACTTTTACATTGATGGATCGTTTAATAAAACATGAAAAAATAAGTTTACCTTTGTTTACCTATTTTCGCACCTGTACAGGTAAAACATGACCAGAGACTCACACAAAAATAAAATAAATTAAAAATACAGAATCTAACAATACTTTTTTATATAACTTTTATTGATGAATATTCAATATTTACAAAGATACAGCAATTGTAAGTGAACATGTTTATTTCATCAGTGATTAAAATTTTACTCAGCATTACACAAAAGTACAATAGAAATCAATGCAGCAGTCTAAGGGTTAACTTCTTGTCTTATTTGCTCTAAATGCTGGAGTTTTTGAGATATAAGCCAAAAACTGCATTTTACCCTGTGTTCTATTTTTAGCCATGATGGCCATGTTTTTTGACGAAATAAAAAATAAAGCACAAACTTTATTTTATACACCCTACTGATCATTCAGTTGAAGTTTGGTTGAATTTGGTTTAGTAGTTTTAGAGGAGAAGATTTTTTAAAGTTAGCAAATATGATGAACAAATTGTGAAAAATTGTCATTAAAGGACAATAACCCCTTAAGGGGTCAATTGACAATTTTGGTCATATTAACTTATTTGTAGATCTTACTTTGCTGATCATTTTTGCTGTTTACAGTTTATCTTTATCTATAATAATATTCAAGATAATGACCAAAAACTGCAAAATTTCCTTAAAATTACCAATTAAGTGGCAGCAACCCAACAATGGTTTGTTTGATTCATCTGAAAATTTCAGGGCTGATAGATCTTGACCTAATGAACATTTTTACCCCATGTCAGATTTGCTCTAAATGCTTCCGTTTTTGAGATATAAGCCAAAAACTGCATTTGACCCCTATGTTCTATTTTAAGTAACGGCGGCCATGTTTTTTGACGGATCAAAAATCGAAGCACACACTTTGTGCAGGATAATCTAAGGAACAATCATTTTAAGTTTCATTCAAATCTATTCAGTAGTTTCAGAGGAGAAGATGTTTGAAAAATTGTTAACGACGACAGACGACGACAGACGCCAAGTGATGAGAAAAGCTCACATGGCCTTTAAGGCCAGGTGAGCTAAAAAAGGCACTTTATGGATATTTAATTTCGTTGTATTGAAAGGTCTGCATACAAGTATATAGAAATTTCGTTGAACCTTTAATTTGTGGTTCACTTTTACCTACAAAAATTAGTATCCCACGAATAATACTGAATTCACAGTAAGATAATTTCCTGATGTCAACCACATCAATAGAATTTGCATTAACTTACCTAAGTGTGGGTGGTTGACTCTTATAAGGCAAAGACTTTAAACAATAGCAATGTAAGAGACTCAAATCGCTTACCCCAGTTTGTGTGGTAGAAAAAATTATAATAAAGATAACAAGTGACTTATTGAGGATATCCCAATCATCAATACTAAGATCTTTCTAAACATTTTGACAAACGAACATAGTTTGTAGACTTTGTGAAGACTGTTTATACCTTTGAATGGAGCTCTTTCTACATTGAGATCACACTGAGAATACAGAAGCTGGGAATTCTCCATAACTGTGTAGTCATACAAGCATACAGTACCATTCTCCTCAAAACAGGCCTTGATTTTCACATCCATAGAGAATAACTTTTCAGAAGGAATGTGATGGATAGCAAATCTAAAATATAGTATGTAGTCATTAGCAAGATTATTAGAAAACGGTTATCATGATTATTCTCATTATCTATGAAAATTTTACTTAGCCATTTTATTTAAAGGAATTCTGTGATAATGTGTATGGTATTTTTGATTATATTATTATTGACCTACAACAGGTAAATAAATCTACTTACACAAGCTGTAACACTCCATGAATCTGTACACTTTCTTGTTTACCTAAAATGTATTCATTAATTAGAAAACACAAAACTATCTTCAAAATTAAACTGAACATAGAAGCTTATAAATAAATTAATCTAAAAGCATTAGCTAGTTGCTATCTTCTAAATTATATCACATCTTCTTATTCTTATACTTTTCAGTTACTCAATATCTACAGAATGAAATGAAATGTAAAATTATAATTTTCAATAACTGGTGGATGCATTGAGTTTGCCAGAATATAACCATAAATTGACAGCATATCAAGTTTACTGTCTCTTGAAGTTAACCGTTGTTAAACTAAAAAGGTAAGCTAGGACAAATGTTGAAAGTGATGTATTCTAATTTATGGGGCTTTCAGACTTATTTGTCGTTCACATTTTGTGCAAAATTTCCAATCTATCAAGTATCATATGTCCTGAACTGTAAAAGTAAAAATAGTCCATATTGAACTTGGTCTCAGTTTTTGTTATCAGTAACAACATTTCAAAATTTAAAAGGCATTGATTGATTCCTTTTTTAAATGTTTCTGTACAGAAACTGTAGGAAACCTCTTGCCCTTATATTTCACCATATTAAAAAATGGATTTTTCCTTCAAACTGTCACATATAGCAGTAATTTGTTCTAATATAACTTTGATATTCTCTGATGAATACAATTATTATGGACTTCCAGAGACTATAGTTATATACTGGTCTACGATATCGAAGATATTACGGATCTGGGAATTGTTTTTTTGTATTATTAGGTTGATGTATCATTGACGTATATCCAACATATGGTTTAAGTAATAAGTGAAGAAACTTAATAAAAGCCAACCCCATTTATAATTGATCAAGCTGAATTCAAAGTGGTTTTCCTCAAGGTCTACATCAAGTAAATAATCACACGTTCTGAGATTCACAGATGCATAGATATATCTTTTAAGAACAGGAATTTCAGCACAGCAGGTAACTCTATCGCAAGTCTCAGTAATGTGACATACAACACTCTCATTCAGCTTGAATGGTGCTGTTATATTAGTACATTCTGGAAAAAAAAAAAAAAGTTATCCAATTAAAGATGCTAACAAAATAACAGTAAGCATACAGTTAAAATTGAGTCTATACAATTTTCCAGACAGCTTAGTAATCACTTTGAACCTCCAGTGACTGCAGTGCACAAAAGTAATGACAATTGAAGGTATCAAAATTATGAATATATATATATATATATATATATCAATAAATACTGTTTTGAGTTAAAATTAGGAATCCTACTAAGGAATTAGGGGTGACAGTAAAATTGAGAATGGAAATGGGGAATGTGTCAAAGAGACAACAACCCGACCAAATAAAAAACAACAGCAGAGGGTCACCAACAGGTCTTCAATGTAGCGAGAAATTCCCGCACCCGGAGGCGTCCTTCAGCTGGCCCCTAAACAAATATATACTAGTCCAGTGATAATGAACGCCATACTAATTTCCAAATTGTACACAAGAAACTAAAATTAAAATAATACAAGACTAACAAAGGCCAGAGGCTCCTGACTTGGGACAGGCGCAAAAATGCATCAATGTACAAGAAAATTTTAAACTTTTTGCTATCTAAATGACTGTGGAAAACATCATTTTCTATTCAAACAGCTGGAAAAAAAGAAAATACAGAAGAATAGATACTGTTAAATCAAGGTTAGGAATACTGCTAAAGTAAAAGATGCATCATTCAAAGAAGGTTAGTTTTTGTTTCAGTCTATGGAGAAATAAAGTATCTATAGAACATACCACTGGTGTAATGTCAGTTAAGATTTAAGATATAGTAATCACACAAACTTACATTTGATCTATTTATTAATATACCAGTTAAGACTTAAAATTTGTAAAATATAATTTACCATTCTTCCATCCATTAACAGATCCATTATAAGGCATTGTGTTGACATCACAAGTATTTGACCACCCCATGTAATCAGAGAGACCAAGTTCTGTTATCAAATCATTGGCTGTAATATCTGTTATATTCCCTAGGTCTCTATTTCTTCTTGCTAACCAGTCTTTCAGTGAAAATGCTACAAACAAAATAAAAACATAAAAAAATATAAAATGACGTAAATTTCTTACTACATTTCACATAAAATATTTATAAAAAGTGGTTGTTTTATTTCGTGTTGCTTAACATATATTTGCCTTAGTCTGACATTCACTTTCTTATGATGTGGACAGCTTGTTGGTTAATTAAAGAGATAAATACTAGCAGTAAAAACTCTGGATCCATAAATAGATGCCAAAGGAGTTCACCTTCTAACCATTTTTAATTGCATAGACATTCGACTCAAATCCTCTTTTTAATTGCATAGACATTTATCTCAAACCTAATTGCATAGACATTCACCTCAAATTCCCTTTCTTATTGCATAGACATTCACTTCCAATCTTCTTTTAATTACATAGACATTCACCTCAAATCCTCTTTCTAATTGCATAGACATTCATCTCAAATCCTCTTTCTAATTGCATAGACATTCACTTCAAATCCTCTTTCTTATTGCATAGACATTTATCTCAAATCTAATTGCATAGACATTCACCTCAAATCTTTTTTCTAATTCCATAGACATTCACCTCCTATCCTCTTTTCTAATTGCATAGACATTCATCTCAAATCCTCTTTCTAATTGCATAGACATTCACCTCCAATCTCCTTTTATTTGCATAGACATTCATCTCAAATCCTCTTTTTAATTGCATTAACATTCACCTCAAATCTTCTTTTAATTGCATAGACATTCATTTCAAATCCTATTTCTAATTGCATAGACATTCACCTCTAATCCTCTTTCTAATTGCAAAGACATTCACTTCCATTCTTCTTTCAATT
This sequence comes from Mytilus galloprovincialis, assembly GCA_037788925.1. NCBI lineage: Eukaryota > Metazoa > Mollusca > Bivalvia > Mytilida > Mytilidae > Mytilus > Mytilus galloprovincialis. The sequence goes on along the minus strand of CM075342.1, from coordinate 41,117,727 downwards.
GCATAGACATTCACCTCAAATCCTCTTTCTAATTGCATAGACATTCATCTCAAATCATTTCGAATTGCATAGTTATTCACCTCAAATCCTCTTTCTAATTGCATAGACATTCATCTGAAATCCACTTTCTTATTGCATAGACATTCACCTCCAATCCTCTTTTTAATTGCAGACATTCACCTCAAATCCTCTTTCTAATTGCATAGACATTCACCTCCAATCTCCTTTTATTTGCATAGACATTCATCTCAAATCCTCTTTTTAATTGCATTAACATTCACCTCAAATCTTCTTTTTATTGCATAGACATTCATTTCAAATCCTATTTCTAATTGCATAGACATTCACCTCAAATCCTCTTTCTAATTGCAAAGACATTCACTTCCATTCTTCTTTCAATTGCATAGACATTCACCTTAAATCCTCTTTCTAATTGCATAGACATTCATCTCAAATCATTTCGAATTGCATAGTTATTCACCTCAAATCCTCTTTCTAATTGCATAGACATTCATCTGAAATCCACTTTCTTATTGCATAGACATTCACCTCCAATCCTCTTTTTAATTGCAGGCATTCACCTCAAATCCTCTTTCTAATTGCATAGACATTCACCTCCAATCTCCTTTTATTTGCATAGACATTCATCTCAAATCCTCTTTTTAATTGCATTAACATTCACCTCAAATCTTCTTTTTATTGCATAGACATTCATTTCAAATCCTATTTCTAATTGCATAGACATTCACCTCAAATCCTCTTTCTAATTGCAAAGACATTCACTTCCATTCTTCTTTCAATTGCATAGACATTCACCTTAAATCCTTTTTCTAATTGCATAGACATTCATCTCAAATCATTTCGAATTGCATAGTTATTCACCTCAAATCCTCTTTCTAATTGCATAGACATTCATCTGAAATCCACTTTCTTATTGCATAGACATTCACCTCCAATCCTCTTTTTAATTGCAGACATTCACCTCAAATCCTCTTTCTAATTGCATAGACATTCATCTTAAATCCACTTTCTTATTGCATAGACATTCACCTTCAATCCTCTTTCTTATTGCATAGACATTTATCTCAAATCTAATTGCATAGACAGTCAACTCAAATCCTCTTTCTAATTGCATAGAGATTCACTTCAAATCCTCTTTCTAATTGCATAGACACTCACCTCAAATCCTCTTTCTAATTGCATAGACATTCATCTCAAATCCTCTTTCTAATTGCATAGACATTCATCTCAAATCCTTTCCAATTGAATAGAGATTCATCTCAAATCCTCTTTTTAATTGCATAGACATTCACCTCAAATCCTCTTTCTAATTGCATAGACATTCATCTTGAATCCTCTTTCTAATTGCATAGAGATTCATGTCAAATCCTTTCTAATTGCATAGACATTCACCTCAAATCCTCTTTCTAATTGCATAGACATTCATCTCAAATCCTCTTTCTAATTGCATAGAAATTCATCTCAAATCTTTTCTAATTGCAAAGACACTCACCTCAAATCCTCTTTTCCATTGAATATAAATTGCTAACTACTTTTGAGGTAATGTTAATTACACAAACTCTTTATAAGAGGTTATATTCTAGCATGATAATTGATACTTACATGGGTTTAAGAATCCAGGCGCTTGGTCACAACTCTGTTGCTCAACAACTACATCTTTGAAGATCTCAACCTCAAATTCACAATCATTATTTGGTTCCATGCAAACAGTAATATTTAGATTGAGGCTGAATGTATCAGGACTGGGGGTATCTAAAATAAAACTGAAATAAAGAGATTAAAAATAGGTTAACATCTGCTGAATAAATGTGTCTTATAAAATGATTTAAAAAGATTCTAGAATTTTAAACAGATGTCAAGTAAAGAAGAAGGCATTTGCTATGAAAGTAAAAACAAAATGACATTCTTATAGAATGACAGTCAACATAATACAAAAAAAACCTTGTAAAACTATTTCAATACATTTTTTTCTATTATGAATACAATGAAAATGACTCTACTTACTATAGTTTTACTATTCCTTTTAACCCAAAGGTGTAACTGTTACCTGAAATGTAAGTAATAAGCTTTTTTTTTGATACCAAAATATGATATCTTTGAGACCTACATACAAACGTTAAATTAAAAAAAAATGTTGTATAACTTGGTCTCAAGTTTATATATATGAAGAAATAAAAAAGACACAAAGCTTTCAAATAGGTTGTTTGACATAAACATAAACTTTATTCAGGTTTTTTTGTTTTTTGTCTCAGGCCTAAGCCATAACACTGTCAGGTCAACATTCAGTATAATGAAAACATGTGCCAGTGAACTTTTTTGTTGGAATGTTATTGCATTAATAGAGTTACATGCTCATTCAAATCCTGAGATAATTTGCACTCTATTGGAATATAAAAGACATAAAACAGGATGAAAAAAAAATGTTCATTTGGCACAAATTTGTTTTCAGCCCATATCCCACTCCAGCATGATATACAATTCAAATATGATAATATTTTCAAACTAAAAACACAATGAATCTGCCTTTTTACACAAAATACCAAACTAAGACTATTTTCTTCAAAAACTAACCATATAAAATTTCAGACAATTTAAAATTATGAATTAAATTGTCAATTTCTAGTCTTAAGTTGTTTCTACATTCATCAATTCTGAACACAGTTGACATTGATATGTTTAAGACTGGGAGATTAACACAACATTCAACATTCTTGCAATCCTTTGATAAAATGCATGTAAAACTACTATTTTTGTCTGCTGGTATTGCATTCATATCTGCAGAGTGACATTCTGTAATAGAATAAGAAAAGCAGTCAAAATAATTATTTCAAAAAGACTAAATTACATAACCATATAGCAATATTCTACATGACTATATTTTCTCTTTTTCCACCAATAATTCATTTCATTGGTAAAAATTGAAAGGAGTTGAAATAAAGCGAACAGCAAAATAATTAAATTTCACGGCAGAACAAAAAAAAATTTTTTTTTCAAATTGAGTTGTAACACTGTGTACTCTAATTACATTGAGCATCTTGTCTTCAAACCGCACAACTTATGTAATAGTTTCAAAAATTCTGTAAAAACTATTTTAACTGGATTGTCATAATCTGTAAACTCCCATGAACATGTCAAAATTAAATAGTATTGTAGTAGTTTTGTATAACCATATTTTTATGTTATTTGTACATGTACAACCTTTTTTATTACAGGAATTCAGGAAAAAAATATATGACCAAACTCAGTAGTTTTGACTATATTTCTGATTATAGATTGTCAATACAATTAATTTAAACTCTATCCTGGTGACCTGGAAAATCTTGGTGGTTAGAAAATAATTATTAACAAATACATTACTCTTACAAACCATTTTCATTGTAACTTTGAAGATTACAGGGGCTTTCTTTGAGAAAATGATCTATTTTCAGATCCTGTTTTAGTTGAACCTCTGCCCAATCTGGCAAGATCTCTGAAGTTTTTGGTAAGCTCTTCTCTACAAGCCAAGCAGCCAGAGAAAGTTCTAAAACAAATAAAAGATTAAATTAGAGTGGTTATAAAAAAACAGCAAACATATCTAAAGATGACAAGTAGTATTTTGCCAGAGATTACCAAAATTATGTCTCCTAATAAAACAAGAAATAAAAAAGAAGTTTGATAGCATTAAATGTATCCTGTTCTGCTCAAGTTTCAAATAAAATGAATACCTGTATCTTATAAAATTTATGCATGTTGTGCTTAGTTTAATGTACAAATAAAGTTCAAGTCTATAAAACAAAAGCAATATAATATATGATTAAATCAACTTTATAGGTTTAATACTGAAACCACTCCTAGTAATTTCAGGTTTTGGATGAAGACATTTTATTTTTTTCAACAGTTTTCCTTTACAAAGACTAATCATATATAACAATAATTAACCATTAGTAAATTTACATGACATACCATAGGCGGATCCAGGGGGCCCTGGGGGCCCTTTCGTGGGAAAAATTTGGTTGATTATATAGGGAGTCATTGAAACATGACTGGAGGGGGCCCCCTTAGGAAAAGTCCACTGCATACAAAAGATGAGGGAGAGTTTTTGAGATGTTCACTTCAGATACAAACACATAAACTTGACTCATATTTTAATCTTTCCACGGGAATCTTAAAGAAATTACTATTTAAACATGGCTTTGTGATGGATTGCATGTTAGCTTGTGTGGATCATCAGACACTGTAGTCAAACACATGATGCAATTCTTTGTGAAATCATACAACATTGTGACCTATTTTTCATGTTACCCAACAGGCAAAAAATTGAAAGCACAGCATCAAGATAGAAACTTCCCATAAATGTAATCTACACGAAATCCTTGGTCATGTCTGAAACTAATACGTCACTATAAATTCAACTTATTTGAGAAAATAATTCTATACAGGACTGCTTTACCATTTTCCTTTGATCTGTCACAGACATCTTTGATGATTTTTCTCCCATCTAGTATGACCTCATTTACAGAGCAGGTACCATTTGATTCCAGACACACCAAAATGTTAAAGTACACCATATAACTATTTTCTGCTGCCAAGTTGTAAACCACGATTCTAAAAATATCACAGCAATAACATATCAATTACAAGACATAACTTTTTGAATAATACTAATGAGTTGTAAAAACTGTGAAATTAACACATTGTTTTTTAAAGAATGCAATTTTGAGAGTCAAATAATGCTCCACATACTTCCTTTATATAAACGATATATGATGACTGCTTGAATGAGAATGATATTTTTTATATTACTTTTCTTGTATTTGTTCCAATGCTTAATCTTACTTATTTCATTTCAAAAGAAGTTAATCATAAATAGTAATAATATTCAAAAAAAGAAAATCAAATAAACCTAAATTACCTGTTATAATCTACAACTATAAAAATAACTTACTCAGTTCTCAACACACCAACAATACTATGCTTTATCAAAGTACCTAAAATCACAAATGATGTAATTTTCAAACCAAACTTTACAGTTTGTTTAATGTTGTTCTGATACACCTTTCTCCAAGGTTCAAGCAAAGGAGCTCTCAAAATATTTGTTTTCCCTGGTGGTCTTCACTATTATTTCTATTGCAAAATACCAAAATGTTGGTGGTCAATATCTTCAGACCACAAATTTTTGAGAACTCCAGTTTGAGAGAGAGTTTAGAGCTCACAAACCTGTTAAACCTGCCAAATTCTATTTATATGTATACTTATCCCAAGTCCTTGTCCTGAACATACATGAAATATTTACCACTAGATGTAAAGCATACAACGACCAACCCAAGTCAAGAGCCTGTATTTCCGTACCTTTTGTTGGTTTTAGTTTGCAATATTTTTTTGTTCTGTTGTTTTGTCGCATATCAGGCTGTCATATTGTTTGCTTGAACTATTTCACATCTAGTTAAGATGGGGCATTTTAAAGATGGTTTGATAAATTTAGAGTTCTGTGTCTTTATACCTACAATTGTTCTTTAGAACTCAGTTGGGTAATTTTCTTATTGGCAATCATACATCATCTCTTTATTTATATTCACACCCAATTAAGACAAAATAACACAGACCATTTATCTTTTTTTAATATCTGTGTCCTTTCAAAATGTGACTGTACACTAGAATAAGAATATTTTGAAAATGAGTAACTCTTTACTTTGGCGATAACTATGGCAAATCTTTACCACATCACCTTGGGGAGTTTATTGATGTCATTTCTCATGGTATTCTTAACTTACATATGACTAAATATTAATTTACTCAACAAATATTCAACTTAAATCAAAATTTTGAGCACAAATGAACACATCACATAATATTTGATCTATTCCAAGCTTACCCCATTTGTAATCCACCAATGATATTTCCTCTGACAATCTTTCCAGTTGTAACGATAGTTTCCTGTTGCAGTGGTCTATAGACAATGACACTTCCATTGTCCTTCCTAGATCTTCTACATCAACACAACAGCTTATAGTGTCACAAGTATAACCAAAGTTACATCTCACATCTCCAGACAAAGATGGCAGCTCCTCATTTTCTGAACATACTGTATCATGTATATTAAATGGCTGTGTTAATATTCAGTTAATAAATTTGCATTAATAAATAATCATTTCTAAAATATGTACTAAAGATTTGCTTTTTTTTTTTGTGGCTAACAATTTTTTGTGGATATTTGATTTTGTGGTTTTGGCAAAATTTGTGTACATTCTTTTAGAATTTGTAATTCGTTGAACATTTAAATTTGTGGTTCCAAAGAACCCTTGAATTCGAATATAAATGAATCCACAGTAGTTGTAAGTCGCTGTAAACTTAGCATTGCTTGACTAACTGTGTCATTCAAAATATGTATTGGCTCTTGATCAGCTGCATTAGTCAATTATGTTCCTTGCCTTTTAAACTCCTGGCACCAATACAGTCAATCTTGAATTTATATATAAGGGTCAATAATTAACAGCCAGTTACTTACATGACTTCCATCCATTGGAAGATGGACTGTATGAATCACTGTAGTGGTTACATCTCATAGAAAGAAGATAGTAAGATAACCCAAGATGTTCAAACAACTCTGATGCAGCAATACTGGTCAAATTATCAGTCTTAGAAAGTCCTCTTTCATTTTTCCAATTTAATAGTGAAAAATCTAAATAAAAATTGTTTGTATACAATTATAAACTGTTATCACAGAGAAAAATAAATAATAATAATCCGTTTTATTACTGTGTCACATATTGATTGACATACATATTATACAACAATATTAAAACATACATAAAACAATCAATACCCAGCCATATCATTTGGCTTATGAGACACATTTCACAAAATATATATACATGTTCTCAAAAATCCAACGACACTTTGAAATACTATATTTTTTAAAACAAAAAAACTATGATTTAAGAGTCTTTTCAACATCATGAAAAAATAGATAAAAGAGATATGATAACTTTGATTATGCAAATGTTGAAATCCAAATAGCAATACTCTAACATCTTACACAAGTTATGCAAATATTCAAAGTCAATGAACCATGACTGAGTTATATGGCTAAACAATCTCTGCGTAAATGAAATGCGCCAATGCTAAAACAACTGCATACCAAATACCATTGACTTATTATAAGTCGTTCCCAAATCTAAATAAACACATTAACTTGTAAACTATGTAAAAGTTTCAAAGTCAATGAACCATGAAGAGGGGGTGGGGCTATATAATCTCCATGGAAACAATATTTGCAAATGCCAATAAATTTGCATACCAAATATCATTGACTTAACATAAGCAGTTCATCTTAAACTCATCAAATCACAAACTAATACATGTAAACTAAGATAAGTTTCAAAGTCATTAGACTGTGACAGAGGTGCAAAGTCAAATATTCTCCATGGAAATGAGATGTGCCAAAGCTTATACAAATGAATACCAATTAACATTGGCCTACCACTAATGGTTCCCCTTGAACTGACCTAATCACAAACTAATACATGATAACTTAGAGAAAAATTTTCAAAGTCAATAGACTGTGACTAAGAGGTGGAGCCAAATTATCTCCATGGAAACAAGATATGCCAATGCTTATACAACTGCATTCAAAATATCATTGACCTACCGGTACTACTTGTGGTTCCCCAAAAACCGACCTAATCACAAACTAATACATTTAAAATAAGCAAAGTTTTGAAGTCAATAGACCATGACTGAGGGGGCGGGGCCAAATAATCTCCATGGAAATGAGATGTGCCAATGCTTATACAACTGCATACCAAATATGATTGACCTACCACTTGCCGTTCACCATAAACTAGAACTTATCACAAACTAATACATTGTTGACGCCGTCGCCGAAAAATGCATACCTATGTCTCGTTTTTTTACTCCGTCAAGGCGAGACAAAAAAATTAAAACTTTCAAATCCTACACGAAAAAAAAAGGTGGCTTGTAACACTTCTGCATATTTTGTGAAAAAGTATTTATAGAGAAAAAGAAAATTGGAAAATAAGTCACAAGTTGTTCTTTTATACTTTCTTTGTAAACAAATCTTATTACAAAATACATTTTTTTAATCAAATATACCTTCTTTAATAAATCCACCATTATTACTACACTGCAAGATCGGTAGCATCATATTCTCCAGTATCACATAGTTCTGTTCACATGTATCCTTACTCTCTGTACATATACTTATATTCTTTGATACTAGATATGAATGTTCCCTTTCTAGGTAGTAGATGACCAATCTAAAAGAATTTACAAAGCTTATTGACGAGGCCAGATAACTAGAAGTTTGACTTCCCAAACTTTTCATGAAACAAGTCAACCACTGGAATTGGATGAGGCGAATATTTTCATTAAATAGTACTTGCTTCTCACTAATAATCTGTCTAGCAATTGTCATTAAATAGACAGTAATATGTACCACATTAAACTGTCAAAACAGGTTTTCATTTTTCTTTCTCCCATATGTAGCAATGTGTACTGAACTGAAGGAATTCATAAATTAACTGAATTCAATTTATGTTTATAACTCAAATATTATCTAGACACCAAATTTATATAACTGTATACATACTCTATATTCACAATTCCTGCTAATGAGAATTTCTTAACAGCACCTAAAATTTATAAAGTAACTATTAAAATCTATTTCATACATATTTTTAAACATACTGTCACATAAATTCACATGTATGGTCAGTATGTGTTTTAGTGAAAATAACAAAATTAATCAAAGGAATGTTATATTCTCCCTACAATATTGATTTGCAAACTAATAAGTATTCACCAAAAATAAAAATCTGAAATTCCGATGTACCAAATATATTCTATACAGATGATTTGTTTTAACTTGTTGCTGTATTCTAAGATCTCTCTTTAAAAAAGTTTACTACTGTGACTCATAACTATATATTACAAGAAATGGTAAAAAATAGTTAAATTATTCTTACCAAAGGAAAACTCTGTTATTGAAGTATTGTATACAAAATCTTCAATGCCAACAGTAACAACATAAGAACATGGATCAACTAGAACTATGGTATGGAAGTCTCTGTCTAACTTGCTGGCATAGACACAACACTCAATACCAGTACATAATGCTGACAAATGGCATGGAACCTCAAAAGAATGCATTGCTGGTGTGTACAATGGGCATGCTGCAAAAACAATACAAATGAGAAAAAAAAGGAGATGTAACATGCTTATCCAAGAGACCACTTCCATCAAATGAATTCAATTTCTACAATTTGAAAGGTGTTATTTTATGCAACAGCAAAATTGTACAGCTCTTTAATTCAGAATGTAATTATATAAATGATTCTGTCGCCATCTCATCACTTTTCTTCATTTAAAAAAAAAATACATCTAATTCTTCTGACCAGATAACTTTAGTATATTCCATAGATAATTTTCTTTGTTTCTCATGCATATCTCCATTGTTTTTTTTTCCTTCACAGGTGTATGAGAATGTATTGTTTGATATTACAAAATTTGTACAGTCTATAATCATTGTTTGGTGGTTGAAGTAAAATGAATATAATTACAAACCATTTGTGAAGGATAATTTGGTGAACTTGGACAGATCTTCCCCACATTGATCATCCTGTAAATATGGAGCTATGCCAGTATCTTCAAACAGTAGGAGCTGACCATAATCTGGCAGTGGTAGAGACATCGTTTTGCTTTGTAACCAGTAAGTTAAGGAGAAGTCTGAAAAGGAGAAAAATGTACTTAAATGTACTTAAAAAGGGAATTTGTATTACACAATTATTGTTTCATTTGCTCTTACCAATTCAAGAGGGACGAAAGATACCAAAGGGACAGTCAAACTCATAAATCTAAAACAAACTGACAACGCCATGGCTAAAAATGAAAAAGACAAACAGAAAAACAATAGTACACATGACACAACATAGAAAACTAAAGAATAAACAACACAAACCCCACCAAAAACTAGGGGTGATCTCAGGTGCTCCGGAAGGGTAAGCAGATCCTGCTCCACATGTGGCACCCGTCGTGTTGCTTATGTGATTACAAATCCGGTAAATAGTCTAATTTGGTAGGTCACATTCATGAAAGGGAAGGGGATTGTAGTTACGACGTAAGGAACATATTCGATATCATTTGTGAAACGGTTATTCCATAATGGTCAACCAACTTGTGATGGCGTCTGTAAAATTTACGAAGGGATGATTTCAACTTCACCATTTGGAACTCTTGGTTTAATAGCTTCCTTGTGAGCAGTAACCCTCTATCAAGAAAATCATGATAGGAAATGCAAGCATGGGAATATTGTATCAATTGGGAGATATATACCCTGTATGCAGGTGCTTCTGGAATGTTGTTACTTAGAAATGGAAAGTTCACAATTGGAAAGCTGAAATCATCTCTTTTGTCGTAAAGTTTTGTTTTCAACCGACCCTCATTGTCAATTTCTAGATGTAAGTCAAGATATGAAGCCGACTTAACTGTATCTGTAGTATCCTTTATCTCCAATTCGATGGGATAGATGCGTTCCACATAGTCACCAAATTTTGAATTGTTTAGTGAAAGAACGTCATCTATATAGCGGAAAGTAGAGTTAAACTTCTTATCTTTCTTCATAAGAAGTTCCTGCATGAAGTCAGCCTCATAATAATAAAGAAACAAGTCGGCAAGTAGAGGGGCACAGTTTGTTCCCATTGGGATGCCGACAGTCTGTTGAAAAACACGTCCTCCGAACGTTACAAATATGTTGTCAATCAAGAAATCAAGCATCTTGATAATATCAGTTTCAGAGAATTTTTTGTTTGAATCAGAGTGATTCTTTACAAAGTATGATTTATCCCAAAACATGCTTTTTTTTTTATTTGCGAGCCATGAAATTAATGAGACTTCCAAACACCAGTAGTTGTAAGTAATAATGAGACTGTCCAAACACCAGTAGTTGTAAGTAATAATGAGACTGTCCAAACACCAGTAGTTGTAAGTAATAATGGTTGTTGTCTGTCATGATTGTTTTACATTGGTTGTTGTCTAGCAGTTATTCTTTTAATGTTATTTGTTTAAATCTGGCTATTGGTTATTGTTTGAATTGTTTAAAATGTTTTAATCCTTAAGCCTTTTATAGTTTATTAGTATGAGTCTAGCTCATTGTTGAAGGTCATACATACTGTGTTGTTCACATTCTTGTCCTTAAGGGGACAGTTGTATCATGGGCAATCATACCATATTTCATTACTTAAATATTGAAAGATGTGCCAAGTATCACTATCTATGTTGAATATTTCTCTAAAGACTGAGATTTAAATTGTTGAGATCTTAATACGCAGCAGAAGATCAAAACCTTCCGGTGTTTTTTTTTACGTAATGTCAATGAAGCTTTAACAAGATAAGCAATTTATGGTCTCACAAAAAGCTAGGACCTATCATTAGGTCCCAGCCAACATTTACACCACATCTTCTTTATTTAATTTTAGCATATTTTTGGTTCCTTTTAGTGTTATAAAGAAAATGATATTTTTCAGATTATCTTCAAAATAAAGCAATGAATGTTTGATTACACGATAAAAAAAAAAAATACATTACTTGACTGATAATAGCTGGTATCCCATGCACACAATGTCTTTTTCAGCCAGGTGTTACTAAGTATCTGTGCAGACACATGGCAAGGCTTGTTACTCTCAAAACAAACACTCATGTTGAGGCTGACTAAGTACATGCTCTCACCACTAAAATCCTCTATGCTGTAAGACAGACGCAATACACCAGCAAGCCAAAAACTTTCCTGTACTCCTATAAAAGAAACAAAATACAAATTCCTACCTTCATCATGCAAGGTTCTATTGTATCTGATTGTATTTACTATATTCAGGAATGCTTTTAATATCATTTGGTGTAAAAAAAAAAAAAAAAAAAAAAGAAGCAAAAATGAAACTACAAAACACTGTATTAAAAGTTGAATATTTTTTTTTAAACATACCAATTGATTAATATTAAGGCTGTATTTATGTATCATTACCTTTGACTTGAAATTTAATAAGTTCAAATTTTAAGACATCATGAAACATATAGCAAATATACCCCATTTGTAGTTTGATAGTGAAATGTTTCTGTGGAATTTTTCAATGCCAACTGTTATCCTCTGTTTGCAAGGATCTATATTCAGGTAAGTATGGAAGGAGTATGGAACAAAGTCTACATCCACACAGCATTCTACTCTGGTACAACTTGTATCTATATAGCAGGTTGTTGGTTCTGGAATCTGTGGAAGATTGAGTGTCTTTATGCAACCTGAAAATAAAATAAAAACAACTTTTAATCAAGAATCATATCAGATCTTGAAAACTATCATAATATTATACAATTCAATATGCCATTATGATAAGAAAATATATCAAAACCACAATCCATCAAAACAATATCACATCCTCCATTTACCTACATGGTGTACATGAATGCCTATTGATGAAATTCACCATTATTATTTTTTTTGTCAATTTTTCATGGCTGGTTGAGGCTTGCTGTTACAGAAAAAAATAACTAGTGAAGTTTGAACTCCATTTTATTTTTGGGTGCCACCATCAGAAATAATTTGTACCCTTGACCTTGAAGACAGACAATTTAACTTTTATCAAGACCCCTCATTCATAGTGGGCTACCATAACACAATGCTCATAGTGGGCTACCATAACACAATGAAGGCATACATAAGTTATGAATTTGACACATTTTCTTTTTCTAAACATAGAATTAAAAAGTATATAAATTTGTACATGCATTGTTATCTTTATCTTGCAAACAGTTATGAAATGAAGTCCAAATTCCTTTTCAGAATCAATTAATCAAATGTCTTTAACATTCTTTAGTGAAACATATTTTCTAAAATACATTTTAAGTTTGCATAAATTTAACTATATAGAATGTAAGCAAAATTTATCTTAAAAAAATCCATTTGCTACGATTTCAAATTGCTAAAAACCCCATCACAACATGTGCAATGGAAAACAAGACTTTAAATAACTTATATTGTTTTCTACCTTTATTCCATCCTAGGTTACTTGGATAGAAAGGTGATGAATGTCTTGAGCATTGGTAAACATGCAGGTAGGGTGATATTCCAAGATCATTGAGTAGTTCAGAGATCATCCAATCTTCTAACTTTGATCCAGATGACAAAGAATGCTCATTATACCAAGTGTCCAAGGAGAATCCTGAAAATAAGTTATTTCTTTTTATCATTATTCTTTAAAAAATATTGAAAAGGTAAAGATGTATTCCAACTATCTGCAGAAATTTTTAAAACCGAAAATTTGAATGAATGTAAGTAAAGCAGAGGATTTAATTATCAAAAGTAAAAATTTGAAAGCTGACTAAAGTTCATCAGCATAAAAATTAAGAGAGCCATAGATTGTTTCACAAAGCACATTCATTCTGTACATAGTATTTGGAATTTCAGCAACGGCAAAATTCTATCTACAAATATATCTATACTTCGTCAAATCATTTGAAAACATACTGTGGTTTGCTGTTGCTTTTTTTTTTTGGTTTAACTATTAGCTATGACTACATTAGAACTAGAAAAAAAATCCTATACTTGATTTACCTGGAGTACTGTATCCACTTTTCCAATCACACTGTCTTTTGGGAAGTTTGGTATTTTGTAGAATGATGAACTGGTGATTACATTGAGGCTCTGTACTTTCATAGCAAAACTGAATTTTCATATTTACTAAGTAGTACATCTCAGTATACAAGTCTTCTATGCTGTATCTGAAATAATGTTATCCCAAAATTTTAACTTTCATAATTCTTTTTCTAACTGACACACTTTTCTTAAATCTGTTGATTTCAATTTGAAGCAGTAATAATATAAGAACGTATGATTTTACTACTGGCAATACAATAAAAGCAGTCAATTACTTTCAATGTAGTTGGATTAATATATCACTTTAACTCAACTTTAAATTGAAAATTCACCCTTATATTTTCCCTCAACCTACTTAAAAGATTCTTAGAATTTACTTACTGAACTTGAATTATTCCCTGTAAGCTAAAGGAGTAGTAAGTGCCTAAAAAAACCAAAAAAACAGAAACTACATTACAGATTTCAACACTCAGATTAGTTTTGACCTTTCGTACACAAATTCAACAAATTTCATATGGTATGTTTCAGTTTGTAGTTAGAATTGGTAAACTTTTCTTTTTTCCTCATTTGTAAAGAAATGTATGCTGCGCTTTAAGTAATCCTAAGTGGGATAAACTGTTTTCCTTAAAGCTGTTATCCTAATGCTAGCAAGTAAAAAGTTTGGTTGACTTGCTTGGTTTGTTTTTATAAATGTTTGCTCAAGCATTGTAATTAAAATTGACATCAGAAATAAATAGATAGGCTGTGTGAGGTTTCAACTTTTATACATTGCCTGCCCTGCCTAACTTCAAAGAACACTTGTAAGTATAATAGAAGGGCCAAAGATACCAGAGGGACATTAAAAACTCATAGATTGAAAATAAACTGACAACACAATGGCTAAAAAAGAAAAAGACATGCAGACAAGTAAACGTAAACTAGACACAAAAAAGAAAACTACAGACTGAGCAACACCAACCCCACCAAAAACTTGGAGTGATGTATAATGTATACAAGCTGAAGCCCCGCCTATCAATTGAAAGCAGATGTCAACCTTAATAACAATGCTTGAGCAAACATTTATACTAACAAACTAAGCAAGTCTTGAAAATTAATACATTAGACATGTTATTTATAACTTACCAAATTTGAAATCCAATAATGTGTTATTGTACTGTATTTTCTCTATACTGATACTTATTCTCCTGTTACAGCTGTCCAACAGAAATGAGATTTCAAATGTCTGTTGTAATAAAGTATTCATTACACAACACTGAATCCCTGTGCAGGTATCTGTGATGTCGCATGAGACATCTGATGGTAACATGGGTAAAGACATGTTTATAGCACAATCTGCAACAAACAACATAAAATGTATAAACAAATGATTTTATTAGATTTATGGTGCTGATGCCCAAATCAGTGTTTGTTTTAAAATGAAAATGAAATGGAAGGTTGATCTCAAGATTTTAATAAGTTCTCTATGTGCTCACAAGAATGAATTAGAAATAACTAGAGGCTCTTAAGAGCCTGTGTCGCTCACCTTGGTCTATGTGAATATTCAACAAAGGACACAGATGGATTCATGACAAAATTGTGTTTTGTTGATGGTGATGTGTTTTTAGATCTTACTTTACTGAACATTCTTGCTGCTTACAATTATCCCTATCTATAATGATTGGCCCAGTAGTTTCAGTGGAAAATGTTAGTAAAAATTTACAAATTTTATGAAAATTGTTAAAAATTGACTATAAAGGTCAATAACTCCTTTTGGTCATGTTGACTTATTTTTAGGTCTTACTTTGCTGTAAATTATTGCTGTTTACAGTTTATCTTTATCTATAATAATATTCAAGATAATAACAAAAAACAGCAAAATTTCCTTAAAATTACTAATTCAGGGGCAGCAACCTAACAACCAGTTTTTGAAAATTTTAGAGCAGATAGATCTTGACCTGATAAACAATTTCACCCCCTGTCAGATTTGCTCTAAATGCTTTGGTTTTGGAGTCATAAGCCAAGAACTGCATTTTACCCCTATGTTCTATGTTTAGCCATGGCAGCCATCTTGGTTGGTTGGCCGGGTCACCGGACACATTTTTTAAACTAGATACCGCAATGATGATTGTGGCCAAGTTTGGTTTAATTTGGCCCAGTTGTTTCAGAGGAGAAGATTTTTGTAAAAGTTAACGACGACGGACGATGACGGACGCCAAGTAATGAGAAAAGCTCAGTTGGCCCTTTGGGCCAGGTGAGCTAAAAAGTAAAAAGTTTTAATGAAACTCATTTTATGTATGCATTATTGATTGGATTACATTTTTATAAATTAATGTAACGCAAAATAATATTTGATTGAGTTTATCTTTCAAAACTAACATTGAGTCAATATTTTTTAAACTCTTATGGTCAGCAAAAGTACTTTATTTTCTTATGAATGTGTTATTTTAAATCGTATATCTGTCTATAGATAACAGTACCTTTAGTCCAACTATTATCAAAAGGATATACCAGTCTAGAACACTTGTTATCCAGAAAGTAATGGCCTATGTTTGTTTCCTCGTACAACTGGTATAAAATATTACTTGAAATTGAATCCTCAATCCTTAAGTTTTTCTTTTGTAGCCAGTTAGTCAAAGAGAATTCTGAAACAAATTCATATAAAAGATAACTGAATGCACTGGTCAAATCATAGTAAAAACAAAAATATATCAAACTGCAACTATCATATATATTATACGATAAGAAATTTAAGCTTCATAAGAAAATCAGGAAAATTTTATTCACATTATATGTTAGCATTTTTTTACCCTTAAGTATCCAATCTGCTGATATTACCTACATCTCTGTTCTGCCATTCACATTTTTTATGGTCTCATTTTCAGTCATATCAAATCATAATATTTTTATACAAATGTATCGTTATTTTACAAAATTATATCCTCAGTCAGTTGCTAGTGACCACCTAGAACTTATAGTGATGCTCACTGTCACTTTAAGTTAATGAACAGCAGTAGCGGCTCATTCCTCCGATTTTTCTAGAGATTTTGCCATGAATTTATACATATATTTCCTTTTTCCATTTTATTTACAAAGACAAATTTGTCTATTAATAGAATTCTGTTAAATTATTATCACCTGCAGATATTTTTCTATAGCTCTTGATAAAATTGAGAGCTGTTCTTTTGCAGCAAAAAAATTGGTTAAAATAAGATTGACTATTACTGGTAACCATATACTGTTGATTCATTTCTTTTCTATATTTGTCGATTGAAGAAAACTTGCATTTTCATGGATATTTGAATTTGTGGTTTCACCAAAGTCTGTATAAATACCCATAGAAGACTTGTAATATTTTGGTCATTTGAATTTGTGGTTCAAGGATAACCACAAAATTAAAAAAAAATGTATCCCAACAAATAATAATGAATTAACAGTATACAATTCTTAAAAAGGCCAGTATTCATACCTGGAATATAGAAATCAGATGACCAATCACAGACTGCTTTCGGAAGTAGATTGTTCTCCATTATAATGTTGTATTCTGCTTCTCTCCTGGCATCAAAATTAACTGATGCATTTAGGCTAATCAAATAGATTTTTTCTTCATACAAGTTTCTAATTTCAAATCTGAAATAAAGCATACCAAAATTCAGTTAATTTTTTGCATCTAACAAAGATTTATTTTAGAAACACCTTGATTGTGGTCACAAAAAAAATAATAATATACAAGTTAATGGAGTTTTGTAAACTTGCAGAAAAGGAACATGAACACTTTTATAATCTAATAATAAAAAAGTTAAACATGACTAGTTAGCAGAAAAGGATATTTTGACTACAATATTTTATGAATATAATAAATAATCTTAAATCTGTTGCCCATTTCCATTCCAAAAGTAAAAAATTAAAAGCTAACAGGAAAAACTAATTTGAACCTCACTGATTGACAAAATAAGCAGAATATACTGTTGAGGAGGGGGAGAGGTTCAAGTAAAAGTCATGCTGCAAAACAAACTTACGAAATCTGAATGATTCCATAGAGATCTAAAGATTCTTGTTTTCCTGAAAAAAAAATTAATGTGATCAATTATTTATAGTGTAGGATCTTCTTTGTCTGGCAAATCTGTGAGTGGTCAATTTCATTTATATATTTTCATATTCAATTCCCTGATTGAAGTTATTAAACATGAGTTAATTTTCTAAATATTCCTGATAGTCATTTAATTTGTATAAAAAATTTTTTTTTTAAAAATATATATTTTCTAAGAAATCTTACCCCACACATAGTCATGCAATGTAACTTCAAAGCTCAATTTCTCTATCCTGACTGTCAACCTGAAGTCACATGGGTCAATCTTGACTCCTATTTCTAAAGATTTTCCAAGTTCATTAACATCAATACAACACTGGACTGCTGTACAGGACTGGTCAATGTAACAGTTCATATTACTAAGGAGTGATGGTAGATTCCTGATTTCTTGTGAACAATCTATAAAAAAAATCATGAAAAATATCGTATTATAACCCAAAGGGTTGGTACTTATTAGAAAGTTGAAATTTACTAATAACTTAATCTATTATTAACTGAACAAAAACTATACCAAAACAATGCAGCCTGATAAAATAATTTTACATTAAACATGAATGTGTCCATAGTACATGGATGCCCCACTTGCACTATCATTTTCTATGTTCAGTGGACCGTGAAATTGGGGGTCAAAACTCTAATTTGGCATTAAAGTAGAAAGATCATATCATAGGGTACATGTGTACTAAGTTTCAAGTTGATTGGACTTCATTTTCATAAAAAAAAAAACTACTTTGACCAAAAACTTAAACCTGAAGCGGAGGACCTATAAACAGACAAATGAACAAACGTAAACATACATCGAAAAACATAATGCACCTAAGTGGGGCATATAAGTAAAAGTAATGAAATGAAGTACTGTATAGCAGGTTATTTTGTGGGGTGTAAAATTTTGCGATTTTCATTGAATATGGTATACAAAATATTTTGGTGGTTCTTATTTTGGCAGATTCAAAACTTTTATCAATACCTTTGCATGTACACTTTTAAATTGGCGGAATTTATTTTGATGATTTTGTTCTTTCCATGAA
Source organism: Mytilus galloprovincialis (assembly GCA_037788925.1). Lineage (NCBI taxonomy): Eukaryota > Metazoa > Mollusca > Bivalvia > Mytilida > Mytilidae > Mytilus > Mytilus galloprovincialis. The sequence goes on along the minus strand of CM075342.1, from coordinate 41,098,973 downwards.
AATAAGCCAAAATTTACACCCAGTGAAAAATAAGCTGCTATACAGTATGTATCAAACCTGTTCTCCATCCATCAGTTTGAGGAACATATGGAGAGTTAAATCTTTGACAGGCATTATCCAACAAGAATGGAGCTATTTTAAGAGTTTCTTCAAGCTTTCTGATCTCTAACTGACTCAATGGTTGTGATGGATCAATATCAGATGAATTCTTCCATGCGGATAAACTAAAACCTATCAAAACAAATTCATCAATTACTTTGACTTATTAAACATTATTTAAATATGTGTTAATATTGTGCTGACAGATGAAAAGTTTTTTGTTTCAATTGTCAAGAAATACAAGTACCTCATAATATAAGTTCCAAAAGCAAAAAATATTATGTCTAATATAATGTCTAGGTGGATCAAAAATGTACTGAATATAATCATCCTAGATGCTATGGTCAGAAAATTTCAATAAATACTAGGTATAAATTCTAAGTCTTTGACCAAGCATAATGCATATGCACATAGAAGTATAAATATTCAGTATGTCATAGGAATAATGAACCTACAGACTAATTGGTTTAAAATAATGTTTTCAAAATAACATAATGCTTCACTTCAGGTATAAATGACATCAACTTACTTGAATTTTTAAACCCAGTCTGCCATTTGCATGGTTTCTTTGCCAGCTTAGTTTTATTCAGGACTATTTGGTCAATTAGACAAGGCTTGGAAGATTCAAAGCATACACTGACATTCATATCTACCAAGTAACTATTATCACTCTTCAAGTCATATATGGAATAACTAAAAAATAAAGATAAACCAATTCAGTTATTTACAGTCATAAGTTTTCCTGTTTGAACTATTTCAGGGCCTTTTATATACTATGCAGTATGTGTTTTGCTTATTGTTGAAGGCTGTGCAACTTATTGTTTTTAACTTCTACGTCATTTGGTGTGTTGGACAGCTGTCTCATTGGCAATCGCACCACATCCTCTCAGTTTTAAATTATATGTTTAAAGCTGAATGAAAACACAGATATGTTTGCTTATTGTGTTTTGTAACCTATTGCAATTGGGAAACAGTCACATCTGAGCAATTTCATATTCTTTACAACATTTTATAATCTCTAAATAAGGCTATTTTAATTGAAATAGAAATTGTTCAAGTGAAGATGCTTGATTCAGAAAACTTTACATTAGATTTACCATAGCTCCAATTGTGCAATTTTAATTCTCTGAGAGATATTTTTCAAAGCTATTCATGATTAAACTAAAAAAAATATACAATTGATCTGATGTTAGAAAATAGGTAAATTTTTAACTATCTCATTTAAATTAAAGCCATGAATAAGGACATGGAATTGTTTATAATTAATTTGCAATGACAAGAAAATGCTATCAAAAAGAAATGTTTTATAATGTCATAAAGAATTGCATTCAAATACCTACTCCATACGAATAACATTATTCAAATAAAGTTTCTTTCTGACTCCTGAAATAAAAAAGAAAAACAGAAATTAGTTCTCATTTGAATTGTTTTACATTTGTCGTTTAGGTGCCTTTTATAGCCGACTATGCAATATTGGCTTTGCTCATTGTTGAAGATGCACAGTGACCTATAGTTGTTAATTTCTGTGTCATTTGGTCTTTTGTGGAGAGTTGTCATGTTTGCAATCATACCGCATCTTCTTTTTTATAAATATTGGGAACCAATTTCAAAGTGTATGTGGATGTGAATATAAATGTAAATATATAATCACACTGGTATAAGAACATGTTCCTGGACTTCTATTCATTTCATAACATATATATATATATATATATATATATATATATATATATATATATATATATATATATATATATATATATAAACTGTATGCAATCCCTTTTGAATGGGATTGATTTTCCAGTGAAAGAAAGCAGTCTTTTGTTTCATTGTTTGCCCTTTGTCACATTTCCTTTTATGATATAATTATTTCACTAAAAAATAAAATGTTTTAAGCTTACGTTTCATAAACTACATTCTTAGCTTACAGGTCACAAGTATCCAGTATAAGTTATGATCATCTTTAGTCAGATATTTTGTTTAAAAGCTATATATGTTATGTTTTCAAGGTCTTGATTTAAAAAAAAACACTTTCATATTTTTTTTTATGTCCTTCATATACCTTTAGAGCTGACTTACCCCAATCAAACTCATAAAGAGATATTGAAAAAATAAAATTTTCAACACCAACAATTAGGTTTTCGTCACATGGATCTAGTTTTAAGATAACATTAAAGGAATGATGAACTATTTCAACATCTATACAGCAGTCAACCTCAGTACAGGAAGGCAATAAGACACATGTCAATCCTGGCTGAAGTTCAGGAAGTTTTGTTGTTACAGGACAATCTGAAAACAAATAATATGATGAACTATGACAATAAACAGTATTCAATTTTTTTAAATAAATTATTGACAGAAAAGAACTTAAATTTTCTGTGTAAATCAAACTTAATATGATAATTTGTCCATTTATAAATTAAACCAATATGCATTAAAAAACGAACATTTTATCAACAAAAATAATTCTGCAATTAAAAAAATTAAACTATTCAAACAAAACATTTCTACTGTGGGATTACTTTTAAATATTCTTTTTTTGTCTTTTCTTTCCAGCTTGAATTTTTTAACATTTTCCAACTTTGTTGATATGAGGTAAGATCCTAATTTGACTTTTTGTTGATAATTAATATTTTCATTATTTTCCAAACAGTTGTGTACATAAAACTATTTTGAAAACAAATTGGTTTCAATAAACTAAATTGATATGTATGTAACACACACATACATATTCACAATTTGGACACTTATAAGTTCTAAAAATTTTTAGGACTAATTTTACAGTTATGTTTTACCTCTTTTCCAACCAAGGTTTTCTGGTTGATAAAATATTTCATTTCTAACACATGAAGGTGTCTTGAAAAACTTAGATATACCAAGGTCACTTGAAACTTGTAAAACTGCTATGTCTGTGAGATTTGTAAATTCTTGTCCTCTTGTTGTTGCCCAATCGTCTAAGGAAAAATCTGCAGTACAAATTAAAAAGATTTCATAAAATTATCCTCTACAGGCTTAAAATTGTTTTGAATTCATCATCAGTTTTCATTTTTGATAATTTTAAAAATCATTAAGCTACACAACTTCTATTACTTACTTTGAATTCTATACCCTTGATTCCAGTCACAAGACGGCTTGGGTAGGCTGACTTTGTCTGCTATAAGTTGTGTGACCATACAATGGGGTTCTGAGGACTCCAGGCATACACCAAGGCTTACAGATAATATGTATTCTGAAGATGATAACTCATCAACAGTGTACCTGTAAAACATGACCAGTTTTAATATGCTAAATATTATACCTACTAAATGACTGGAGTAACAAACAAGAATTATTTTTTTTACTTTTAGTTTTATTAAACAAAAAATAGAGTTCAAGAAGTTCAAGAAGTATAAAATGAAAGATGATCAGAGTGAAATATAAGTTAAGATGAGTGCAGAGGTATATATAAAATGTATTCAAAACAATCTTAAACCTATTAAATTCTGTACTACCTGTCCCATGTCAGAAGCCTGTAATTCAGTGGTTGTATTTTTGTATTCTTTTTTTTTTTACTTAAATAAGACCATAGTTTTCTCAATTGAATTGTTTTACATACGCAATTTCAGGACCCATTTATAGCTTGCAATGCAATATGGGTTTTTGTTCATTGTCGAAGGCTGTACAGTAACCTAAATGATATGTAAAGTTCTTAGCACCAAGACCTATTATACGTTTAATTTTGTACAGTTAAGTTTTGATTATAAGTGAATATATCATTTTATCAACTTACTCAATTAAGAAGATTCCTTTCAAATAAAACTGATGACGACTCCCTGAAAATAGAATATGTGATTACAAGCTAAACAACCTTGCATATATTATATCATAATAAAAATATCACATATTTTTAGTATTTTCCTGGATTTGAATAGCCTTGTAGTTTTTACATGAAAGCATACCATAAAATAAATCCTTCCACAACTTTATTTATATATCAAATCATCAAACACCTCAAATGCAAACCACGCATATGAATTTCTGAACTTCAAGGTTCTAACTTTATGCCATCAGAGTCATAAATAGTATAATATAAATAAATAAATTGTACTCAACAACATTATTAATGCACAGTAAAAGCACAATAACAACATGATTACTTAATTTATTTCATGTAACTCAACATTACATGTAAGATTTTTCAATTGTATTTCTTACCATAGACATATTTTACAAGTGATTCATTGTAAACAAACTTCTCTATACGAATGGTTAACTGGAAGTTGCATGCATCAAGTTCAAAGGAGAAATCAAATGACCTTCCAAGAGACAATACTTCCACACAACACTTTATTCCTGTACATGTATCCATGATAATACAAGTAGTCTCCCCACTCTCAAGGTATGGAAGTGTTACATATCTAGAACATTCTGAAAATAAAAAAAGTATCTTTAAGAAACATTAATACAATCTCTTGTGTTGGAAAATGGCCAGCAAATAGAAATATACTTTAAATGCTCTATGGTCAAGTTGTTGTTGCTTTGACACATTCCCCATTTCCATTCTCAATTTTATTTAAAAGTCACTCTTAAAAGTTTAAAAAGCAACAATGGTAATGGTTGCTTGTTAATGATTTTTATTAGTGGGAAATCCAAACTCAAATCATAGCAGCACTTCTGATTCATTGAAAATTGTCCAAATTGTTAATCATGTTCCACTGTAAAACTTCAACTGTTTACATTTGTTATTTGGTATTTTTAAACAAAATTTCTTGAGAAAATTTTTTATTTTACCTCTTATCCACCCATCACTTGTTGGTCCCCATGGTTCTCTTGATCTATCACATGAATAGTCATTCAAGAAAGATGATGCATCTAGTTCCTCAAACACTTGGTACAATGTGTGCTCTTCTAAGCCATCAATATCTCTGCTTGACATCCACTTGGTCAAAGAAAAGTCTTGCAGATAAAAATAAAAAAAAACTTAGTTATTTTCAATATGCTATGCCCTTTCAATTTATTAAATACAGTAAAAGCTAAATCAGCTAAACCCATGGCCAATACAAACAAACATTGATCAGACAATTCTAAGGTAGTCACCAGCATCAAGCTGTTTGACTTGAACATTTTGATTTTAAACCTAGTTCTTGATATATTCAAATATGACTGACATGTTGTAATGAAATTTAGAATAAAATACAATACAATGACAATTAAAATCCACTATTGTAGGAAAGGCATCAAACATTACACCAAATATTCAGTTATTTATCCTGAGAGTAATTATAATCTTACCTTCTACAACAAAACCTTCTGAATATCTACACTGCTGTTTGGGTAACAGAGCATTAGCCAGAACATTCACTATGTCATCCTTACAAGTACTGTTCGCATCAAAACAAACTGACACATTCATACTAACGATAAACATCTTGTCATCTGGCAAATCATCTATAACAAGCCTTTAAAAGAAAGATATTTAGAATAATCTATGACTATTAAAATTTGCAAAAAGCCATTTTAATTCTACATGTAATTGATATTAACTGCAACCAGGACAATAATTGCTTCTTTTTAAGAATAAGCTTTTATTAAAGACTCATTGTTGGCCTTCAGCTGTTATCTGCTCTTTGGTCAGGTTGTTGTCTCTTTACATATTCCCCAATCCAAATTTTATATCTTCCTATTTCATCCAATTTGTTTGTTCAGAAATGTTAACAATGTATAGACAATAAATATCCAAGGAAGTGGAAATAAAAGCTGCCATCATCTTCAACATGCATAACTCTCAAGTTTTTGGAAAAGGAATACCTACTTCATGTTTACAACTCCAAGTAATGATACAGCTAACACTGTACCTGAAAAATAAGAGATATTTGTTTTCATATAAAGACATTGGTTCTGTTTAAAGAACAGGAAATCATTAAATTATGAAAACGAATATTATGCATAAAACATAATTAGGAATATTTCTTTCACATTTTATACATTATTTAAACAATATCATATTCATAAATTAATTGCAATTCATAAACAAACAGTTACTACATGCATGGCTAAGTTTGCATGGAAGAATTAAAGTTTGTACTAGTTTATGTTAGATTTAAGGTAGAGGTATTGTACATGTTAAGGGGAACAACATGTTTGAACCTACTGAAACGTGGTCCTCTATAAACAAAACAACAAATTTGTTTTAACAGGAAAACAATTGCATTTATTCTGTAGCAAATACACAAATCTTGATTCTAATTCAGTCATTATCAATATTTTACCATACCCCAACTATAGTCTTGAAGACTTCTGTTAAACTGCATCTGTTCAATACCAACTGTCAGTCTATGGTAACAAGGATCAATGTACAAGTAAATGTGGAATGATTTGTTCAGTACTTCAACATCCATACAACAATCCACATTGGTACATGTATCAGACAGACTGCAAACAACGTTGTCTGGAAGGGGTAAGCCTGAGCTGACTTTATGAGGGCATGCTGAAAAAATGTAGGGAAACATAACTTTATTAGGACACTTTTGACAGGTAAACCATGTCATAAGGGGTTGCTTATTTGTCTTTTGTTTAGAAATAAATTTAATTGTGTAAAAGAAGAATTACATTGAGATATCAGTGGTTTGTAATATTGAGCTGTCAATGTATATTTATTCTGCCTAACAGATTAGTTCTCCAGGAAATCAACAATGACATAATATCTGTTCTTGTTGGAACAAATATTCAATACCATTTATTTTGTTAATAATTCTTCCAATTAGAACTTTAAATATAATGAAACTTATATTTCATGATAGAGCTTTCAGCTTGATATTCTTTTCATGACTTTTTTGTACTTCTGGTAGTAGTGAACACTCATACTCATCAATTAATTCCAATAATAACAACTAACATAATGAGGATAGGATTTGTTGGAAGCACATAAAAGCTTTATTTAGAGTCGGTATAAGCATTGCAAGTACAAACATAACCTCTGAGAGGGGCATACTGATAATTATATAGAGTGGTGGTAAACAAATAACTTTATATAATCAATGAATTGAATAGATGGATAACTCCTTACCAATACTCCATCTATCAACTGTGTGTGGAACATCAGGAAGGCTGCTTTTATTACACTGTGTTCTCTCATAATATTTGGAAACACCAAGGTCTTCCAGTAAATCTGTCAATGCTTGTCCATGTAAAGGTGAAGTTAATGGATATCCACTGTCAGATTCCCATTTGGTCAAAGAGAAATCTTCAAATAAATCAAAAAAGAATCATTAAAATACAAATTATGAAATTCATTTAGTGAGATTCAATGTACGTAGGCTAGGCAAATTAAAAACAATTTTAAGATTAGGGATTAGATTCAACTTGTACAAATTACAGTCAAACTTCTAGATTAGTGGCTATTTACAAGTTGTACAAATTATTATCAATTTTTCAGAATTAGGGGCTTTCTTCAACTTCAACAAACAAGAATTATAACCCCAGATTAAGTGTTATCTTCAACTAGTACAAGTACGAATTGCAACCCTAGATTTTGGGCTATACATGTACTGAATTTGTCTTAATTCAATAGCTATTAAGAGTAGGCAAGGTTTTCAAAACATAAATCCATACAAAAGCCAACATGGAATTTTAGAAACATTCAACTCAAATACCTGGTTTTAGAAATGGCCTTTTCCAGTCACAATCTTCTTTTGCTAAAATATTGTTTTCAAGGACTGTTATCCTGTAATCACAGGTTGCTTCAGAATCCCAACATATGCTTATAGCCATACTAATAATATAGTTGTTACTTCCAGGTAATGCTTCCAGTTGAAAACTACAAAATTCAAATCAAGTAAAATAAATAGATGCCTTTAAAAATATTTGTCAATTCATAATCTTTCACTACACTTGTTAAATTTACTGCTGTCAGAATAAATTAGATAGAATGAAAAAAGACAATAAAAGGCATTTTAAATTTAAACTAAATTCTTCTAAGGGACAACTTACTAAAGTCGATATATTCCTCCAAGATAAATTTCATGCTGTGTTTCTATAAAGAAATAAGAATAAATTCAAAAAAGTTTTAAAAATCAAATTGAGCAGCATTAGATATGTTTAAATAAGTGTAAGTTAAAACTAAAAGCAGTCAGTTTTGTTCTACAAAACAAGCTCATAACATTTCTGTTAAGTTATTGTCTTGCAATACAAAAATGTTTTCAATGTTTTTATCCTTATATGGATTTATATGCTTGTGACCTTTAATGTGCTCCTAATTAGATATCATTTTGTATGTGTTGTGCATGTTCAGCATTGAAAAAATTGCCAGCTAAAAGAGTGATACTATGGATGCCAACAGAAAGATTGATTTGGTCCTTGAAAAAAAAACATTCATATAGGGTTTTTATGTATTAAAAATCATACTGTGCACAATTTTTTTTAAATATGTAAGTGCATTATTATTTTCAATTTGTAATATAAATTAAACATAAAAATTGTCAGTATACCATAACAGTTGTTATTTATATTTACCTGTTTATATCTTTGTAATCATTATATCAGATTTAATACTTAAGGTGGTACCAAACACCCTGACTATATTTAATTTGGCACATTTAATTTTCCTTAAATTTTTACAAAATATTTACTTTCACCCTTTGACAAAAATTTCATTGGATATATAGCAGTTTGTCACACTTATTTTGATCATTGAGAAGCTTAATACTTCCTTGACAATAGAATGTGATTAAAACTGTCAGCTTTCAGTTTCACAAAGCAGTCTCTTGTGATCTTTTAAAAGTCTTCAAGTTATCAGGACTTACAAATAAAAATACTTACTCCAATCAAATTCAAGAAGTGATTTTGAAAATTTATACTTTTCAATTCCAACATCCAAAACATCATTGCAGGAATCAATATTTATGAATACATTAAGGCTTGTAAGTATCTTCTCATCATAGACACAACAGTCTATAGAACTACAATGACCATTGATATAGCAACTAACTGGTCCATCCAATGGGTCTATGTTCATTATCTTTGGACAATCTGTAACATATATGCATGGTCATGATCAAAAGAGTATATAGTCATATTCTAAAAGTCAACATTGAAAATATATAATGTAGAAATACTGCAAATAACAGTTTTATCTAAATTTTGTTTTCATCTTAGATATGACTTGTATGTTTGTTTCCTTGAAGTTTATGTCAGAGGCATATCACAATTCTGTCTGCTATATTAAAATATGGCCTTGAGAATAAAAGAGGGACGAAAGATACCAAAGGGACAGTCAAACTCATAAATCTAAAACAAACTGACAACGCCATGGCTAAAAATGAAAAAGACAAACAGAAAAACAATAGTACACATGACACAACATAGAAAACTAAAGAATGAACAACACGAACCCCACCAAAAACTAGGGGTGATCTCAGGTGCTCCGGAAGGGTAAGCAGATCCTGCTCCACATGCGGCACCCGTCGTGTTGCTTATGTGATTACAAATCCGGTAAATAGTCTAATTCGGTAGGTCAAATTCATGAAAGGGAAGGGGATTGTAGTTACGACGTGAGGAACATATCCGATATCATTTGTGAAATGGTTATTCCATAACGGTCAACCAACTCGTGATGGCGTCCGTAAAATTTACGAAGGGATGATTTCAACTTCACCATTGTTTGTCTAAAATTGGCAATATTGGCAAGTTACAATTCTTGGGCGGATAAAAACAATTTCTTACATTGCCAATATAATAATCTGGATGTTTGATACAAAGTAATTTCCTGGTCAAATTATTGGTTTATACTAAACATATGTAAATTCAATGGCAATTCTTATTTCACATGGCTGTTGGTTGTAACTGTTCCTGTAATGATATGATAGTTTATTTCCAAGATCTGTTTTAGAATTTTCAACATTCTTTTGTTTTTTATACAATAATTGCTAAATCTGACATTGAAAAAACCTTTTTTATTGATTATAAATTCGCATACCTGACTGAAGAATATTATTTTTAAAGTGTTTTGGACATGAACTCTCTTTCATGTAAAGCCCTATTCTTGTTTCCTCAATTAGGTGTAATGCCATCTCGTGTTCAGAAATATCATGATGATTAAGCTTGGAGTTCTTCCAGTCATTGTATGAAAAACCTAAAATCATAAAAACTTATATAAATTTGCTCATAGTAGATACAAAAGATAGGTTTAAGATAAAGAACAGCAATAAACTGAGGTATAAACAAGAATGTGTCCTCAGTACACGAATGCCCCACTCGCACTATCATTTTCCATGTTCAGTGGACCGTGAAATTGGGGTAAAAACTCTAATTTGGCATTAAAATTAGAAAGATCATATCATAGGGAACATGTGTACTAAGTTTGAAGTCGATTGGACTTCAACTTCATCAAAAACTACCTTGACCAAAAACTTTAACCTGGAGCGGGACAGACGGACGAACGGACTCACAAACCAGAAAACATAATGCCCCTCTACTATCGTAGGTGGGGCATAAAAAAGCAACATGTTCTGACCATACACAATTTTTTTTAAATCATCATAATTGTGTTTCTTTACTTTAAGGGATATTCAGCCACATATGACATATCAATATCTTTCTAATGTTTTTTAAGTTTAATTCTAGAATAAGACAGTTTTTTTACTTATCTAAGCCAATTCATGTAAATAAAGGAAATAAAAAGAAAAAGCTTAATCAAAGGAAGAACACTTTTATTGTTGTTCTTCATCTTAAAGGTACAGTGACTTTAGGCTCTATCAAAACAGGGAACAAACACTCTCACCTAGATGCAATTCTGAGATGGTTCCTATCACCTATTTAAAAGAATGTTTGTGTTCAATGCTGCATGAGTAGGATCATGTTCATCTGTGCATTAAAGAAAAGATTTACAAGTAAGGCATAGGATTATGAGTCCATTCTACTAATACTTATATTAACAGGCAAATGAGAAAATGTAATCTTGTTTCTTCTTTATGGTTTTAATACATTATAATCATTTATGAAGCAAGAAAGTATACATATACTTACCAGGTAATGTATAATTTTGCCTCCAATCACAATCTTCTTTGGGCATGTCTACGTTGTCAAGTATTGTTATATGTTTTATACATGGTTCTCTTGATGACATGCATACTTCAAGCGACACTGAAAATCTGTACTTCTTTGCATAGTGTAAATTTTGTATTTGAAACCTACAATTAAATAAATCATAGGCAATATAAGATGTTCAGTTGAGGAATTACATAAATTATTGATCTCTATCACAAATTGTAATGAATTGGCTCCCCCTGTTTGCTGACTAGGGCTGTATAGCCAAACAAGGTTTGTTAAAAACATCCATCCTTGTGGTCCCTCTGGTTGTTTTTTTTTTAGAAAAGTCATGTGTAAATATCTAGAATTAAAACAAAATCTACAAACTGAATTCAGAAGAATAAATGAATAAAGTGGTTAGCTTTTCAAAAACGACATAAATTAAATCAGATTGCAAAAATAGATTATTTTTTGTAGATCCAAATTAAATCAAAGTGAATAAGGATCTGTTATTTACATATACAGTTACTAATCTAGAGTATTACTTACTTTAGTCTTAAGATTCCATTTAGCCAAAAAGACTTTTTTGTTCCCCACTGATAGTCAAAAAGCATCTGGACAAAGTGTAGTTTTTCTATTCCAACAGTCAACTTTAGGTTACAAGCATCCAGATCAAGAAACATGTTAAATAATCTCTGAAGAACAGGAACCTCAACACAACAGTTGATGATATTGCATGTGTGACCCAGATGACATTTGGTTGTTGATGGTAGTACCGGTAAACTTATAGATGCCAGACATTCTGAAAATCATGGTTAATTTATCATTGGAAGGCATTATAGGCATTTCAATTGTAAGTATCTTAACACAGACTATCATATGGTATAAATAGATATCAAATCTTATACCTTTTATTACAAACCTTAAATTTACTCAAAATGCAGAGGTGTTAACTTGTACCGATTGTCTGTTTTTTACACAGATTTTTTAATGAAATTACTCAATATGGATTAGTCATAAAAAAGTACAGATTTTTTAACAACCGGGAAAAATCATAGTTGTTTCCGTTTACGGTGATCTCTGTCTAAAAGGCGTTTTTTTTACTGGGAATAGCCACTCTTTAAAGCACAAAGGGATAGCAATCAAGTATATTTCATGGACGGCATAAATCAGGATGCCATCATTTTGAATTATGAAAATTCCCCACAGTAGCACACATTTTGAAAAGTTTTTTCTTGCTTTAGAAAAAAACAAACTGAACAAAGATCCTGCAAACTCTGAACTGTGAATTGAATACATACGATCTACATAGTACCTTGTTGAACTCTTAAACTATTGGCAACTTCGTATTGAAAGTAACTTGATAATATTTATAGCCATTTAAAGGCAATTACATTTCTAGTCATAAGTATTGAAATCTCAGTCCCTATTTAGTTTATTATTTTGAGGTTTTGTATTTTTAACTGTTTAATGTGTTGTACAAGATTAAATAATTAATGAAATTTTAAATGTACATATCTTGTTTCTTTATAAGTACACAATGAATACCAGATTTGCATGTATTGACTTATTCCAAACTTTAGCTCAACTTTTTGTCAATTCATTCATATTTTAGGTTATAATCTTTGTTGCAAAAATAACTGAATAAGACTGCAGATACTGTCACAATGCAGGAAATTGCATCTAATTTTTTAAAATTTTCTTGGGAGGGGGGGGCATGCCCCCAAACCCCCCTATATGGTTCATGTGCTCCGAAGCGGCACTCGAGGGTATTACTGACAACATTGCAAAACTACTGACAATTCTACTGATAGAAATCATAGTGGGTAAACAGGTCCGAAAATGAATCAAAGACTGCTATAGTTTCAATAAATAAATTATTTTACCGTTTAAAAAAACAAAACTCACAGAATATTCTAATACATACCAGATTTCCAGCTATCTGAGTGTACTGTGATGCTTTTACATTCATCAGAGAAATACCTGGCAATGTCCAAATAATTGTTTAATCTCAGAAGTTCAAGACTACTTAAATTTCTAGAATTAATACTTCTTTCAGACTCCCAAACTGAGAGGTCAAAATCTGCAATAGAAATAATGTTATCTCTAAACAACAGCAGAAATGTCTTTCATTTTTTGAATTATTATATAGTACATCTTTATCTGCTTTTCCGAATTTTTTCAATGTGTGCTTATTGGTGTATTATTCTGACATTTCAGTCTCATTGAAATGTTTTACCAGAAACATGTACATCCCATATCAATTGCCTTTTCAAATTCTAAAGATATGTATCTTTTCAATCATTTTTACCAACGAAGTTGAAATAATATGCATTATCACATATTTGTTATGAATACCTTAGGTTTTGCATATGCAATAACCTCAAAATTGCCAGGAGCAAAAAAGAGTATATTGATATTGTGCCCTGATTCCAAATGATGTGACGTCATCGCGTCCTTTACCACACGTTTGTGATAAAATGTGTAAGATTTTACCTTTTATGTTTCATTAAATTGTTATAATTGACCTTTTTTTCTCTTTTCTGCAAAACTTAAATATGTGATAAAAAGATTATAACATGTCTTTTCCATATTGGCCAGGGTATCATCCCTCGACCCATATCGGCCCTCGGCTAAAGCCTCGAGGCCGATATGGGAGTCTCGGGATGATACCAGGCCTCGAGGCCGATATGGGAGTCTCGGGATGAAACCAGGCCTCGAGGCCGATATGGGAGTCTCGGGATGATACCAGGGCCAATATGGAAAAGGACATGTTATAATCTATACTTTTTGTTTTTAAAAAAGAGAAAAATAACAAATTGACAGCATAATAAATTTGACATGAATAAGCAACAAAATATCATAAAACTTTTTTACATAACTTATCATAATTTTTTTTAATTAAAATTTACTTAGATTGGACCACTTCATCTTTATTGAATGTATCACAAAAAGTTTATTTTGGAACCTGTGAATTTTTCCTGATAATAGTTCAAAATGGGTAAAAATTGATAAAAAATGTGAAAATCATCAGAATTGGGTATTTTCAAATGGCTGTAGCAATAAAGACATGAACCACCATATGATGTTGTCTTCAATTACTTTTATATAGTCATATAAACCTTCTCTATCAAATTGTGTCTGTTGCCTTTAAAAAATGAATTTAATGAAGTGCCTACCTGCAATTTTGAAATCATTCTGCAAATGTCTAACTTGTTTTGGTAGTCTTGTACTCTTTAGTATAAAAGCAGTCCAGGCACATGGTTTGTAACTTTCCCAACAAACAGACAATTCTAATGTTACCAAGTATTCATTAGAACTTAGTAAGTCATATATGTTGTATCTAGAAAACAAAGGACTTTAAACATGTATTTATTTATTTCATTAAATATCAAATATATATTTTTTTAAAAAGAGGTGATAACAAGAATGTGTCCTCAGTACACCAATGCCCCACTCGCACTATCATTTTCTATGTTCAGTAGACCGTGAAATTGGGGTAAAATCTCTAATTTGGCATTAAAATTAGAAAGATCATATCATAGGGAACATGTGTACCAAGTTTGAAGTCGATTGGTCTTCAACTTCATCAAAAACTACCTCGACCAAAAACTTTAACCTGAAGCGGGACAGATGGACGAACGAACGAACGGACGGACGGACGGACGCACAGACCAGAAAACATAATGCCCCTCTACTATCGTAGATTGGGCATAAAAATTCATTTTAGAAATTTTCTTAATATTCCTAGAACTCTTTACTTGTAATAAAGGAACTCTAGGTTGCACTTTGTAAATACAGCTGTTTCTCAAAACACGCCTCTTTTGGGGAGATATTGAATATTCATAGAAAATTAATTTTGTTTACATACTGGTTCCCAGTTATGCTCCCTGTGTTCCATCTCGCCAAGACATAACTATAACTTGGGATTGTTACCAGTAAATATATATGTGCATATTGTTTACATTGAAATCTGTGGTAATCTTTCAATCGAGGTAGAAGTAGTTAAGAAAATTAGTGTTAGTTTAAACTCTGAGAAGTTCAGGGCAAATAAACGTTGAAAATATGCCGCACAGCCCTATATTTTGACCTTCGAAAAAATTGTGGTGCATATGAACTTTCAATTCTAGGATAAGATTTTTTTCAAAACTTCAAAGTAAAAGTGGTACAGTTTTAGCCGTAAAAGGAGTTCCTATGGGAAATTGCATTGTCGATATTTACAAATATGCAACCTCTAGCAAATATAAACTAGCATGTTAACAATAAATAAAGTCATCATAGATACCAGGATTGAAATCTAGTATTTATGCCAGACGCACGTTTCGTCTACAAAAGACAACAAGTTCCATATAAATAAGATGAAAGAGAGGAAATTTTGTAGTAATTGTTTACCCTTATTCACAATTTTACATATGCAAAAAAACATTGTTCAATACATTTGTAATACGAAACTATTAATTTTAATTTCAAGAATTGAAATTCATCTTAAAATGATACTTATCACACATACTTTAATCTGAACACATTAAACAATCTCAATTCATGATCAGCACCTGAAAAAGATAAATATTATCCATTAGTCTTTTTAATATGCTGAACAAAAGTTGTTAATTTAAATTTTTCTTCAATGGCTAAAACAGGCTTCAAATACATTATAATGTATATACAAATTCAAACATGACAGGAGGCCTAATGCTTATAGTTTTTTTTATCTGGTGATTTCACATATAATAAAAGAGGCAATATTCTAAATGTTTTTAAAAATGTGAAGTTGCTGTCTCTCTGCAATCATCTTTTTTTAGAAGGAATGCATGTTATATCTGAAAAGAATTTACAATCATAATTTCAAACCTGTTCTCTTTTATAGAAATGTGGCATCACTGAATAACCACCTTATTTTTATATGCCATGAGTATCAGATTGTTTTTTTATTTTGTTGTTTCTTATTTTTGGCAATGGTTTTATCTAATAGATTTGTGGTCTTTGATTGTTCCTTCTTAGATCTTATATCCCCTTTATAATATACCAAAGTTAAATCCCAGCAAGGAATCCAAAAAGGTATGCTTTCCAATTCTAATCTCAAGTAGTTGTAAATCCTGGTTAAGTCCTAGATACACCTCAATGGTTTTCCTAATGGACTCCAGATTCAAACAGCAAGATATTTCTGTGCAGCTACTTTTCAGGTGGCAAACAAGTGGATATGATGTTATATTTGGTAAAACTGTATCTTCAATACAATCTACAAAATCATTCAAAAAATATATTAGGTTGAACACAGAAATATTTTTTGGAAATTTAGAAAGTTCCATCAATGTTTTCCAGGCCTATTTAACAGGATATGAAATTTAACAGGTTTTTTTTTCTCACTCAAATCTGTATGATGATAATCATCTTAGTATATTTTTTGATAACTGTAGTTTCTACAGCAAAGGTGAAAAAAATCTGTTGCATACCAGCCAAATTTACAAAATCTAATTAAGGGATCTTAAGTGTAAGAGGACCTAATGCTCTTCTTATATTGTCATAGTGTTCTTAATCTTCAACTATATTGTTTGAACAAGTATATATGTGCTTAAATACCATTTTAACTCATTGGAATTCCTGTTTTGAGGTCCTTAGTTTATAAAATAAAGAATTTCAAAATTCTGGTTGACACATCTCATGGGGGATATCTCCCATAAATTGGGATACTGTGGGTTCATTTATTTTCGTGGGTATCAATTTTGTGGATTGCTCAAAACTTGCATATTCGTGGATACTTTATTCTGTGGTTTTGACAATCTCTGTATACAAAGCTGTTCAAAATATGTTATTTGTTGAACATTTGGATTCATGGTTCACCTGTACCCACGAAACTCACGAAAATTGGTATCCAACAAATACTAGTGAATCCACATATTGACTGGTCTGCTGTTATATGTATACTCTTTTACCTAGATAAGGTGAACCACGGCCTAATAGTTGCTATTCAAAATCGTGTCTTACCTTTTTTCCAACCATTGACATCAACTTCATGCAGGCTAATAACACAAGCATCATCAGATGTATATCTTGTCAACCCTGTTTGTTCCAGAAGTTCAGATACAAAGTGTTCAGGTAAGATTGCATCTGTTTTTAGTTTTCTTTCTCTATTCCACTGTTCTAAAGAGAAATCTGAAATCAAAGCAATAAATATTAGGTCTTTGTCCATTTGAATTTTTCTGGAGGATGATGCTTAACATCAAGTGGCTATTATTACATGCATATTCAGGAAAATCTGAAAATTAGTTTTCTGTAATAATTTCAATATATAAATACTTTTAAAACCTACATCTTTTTTAAAAGGCATAACATGTGTATGGCATACACAATTATAAGCCTGGTATCTTTGCGGATGTTTTTTTAATATAATGATGAGCTTACCTTTGGTCTGGAAAACTGTATCCACCTGGCATAGAGGTTTGGGAAATATCATGTCTTTAAGGATAGGTGTTACAAATTCACATGAACCATTTGATTCTAAACAAAAGCTGAATGTTAAGTTCAGAACAATCATTTCTATATTAGGAAGATCTTCTATGGTAAACCTGCAATATCAAACATTTTAAGATGAAAAGCCCTGTAGCACAGCTTTGAAAAGGTACATTTTGTTATCTTCTGATGAAACCAACTTTCATTTATTTTTGTGACCATCTTTTTAAAAAATTAGTAAGGGTTCCGCGGAACCCAGTGTCTCGCCTACTTTTGCTGTAAATTGCAGGATCAACAAAAATGAGGGAAAAAATCAATAAAAATATTCCGCTTGATACCATGTTTGGATTGTAGGAAGCTCCTGTCCAAGTTTGGTAAAAAATCCTGGATAGTTTATGAATCTAATAAATGTTTTAAAAACTTTAACTGCAGACTGGATGTAATGTTAACTGGAAGAAAAACTAAGTCCATTTATAAGTAAAATACAGATACACAGGTACAAAATGTTAACAAAATTTCCTTCTAGATACTAGCTTTTGATCATAAACAAGGTTCTGTCTTAGTTTGGTACAAATAAAAAATAGTATAAGAAAGTTATCAAAATTTTTAAAAATTTAACCACAGAGTGAATGTGTTGTTTCCTGGCAGAAAAAAAGTCCATTTAAAGTAAAATATGGAAAAAATGGATTTGTCATTTTACAAAATTTACTTCTGGATACTATCTTATGATCATAAACAAGCTTCTGTCCAAGTTTGGTACAAACCAAGGATAGTTTAAGAAAGTTATTAAAATTTTAAAAACTACAACCACAGAGTGGTTTAATGTTTTCCCGCAGAAAAACTAAGTGCATTTATAAGTAAAATATGGAAAAAATGGAATTTTATTTTCACAAAATTTACTTCTGGATACTATCTTATGATCATAAACAAGCTTCTGTCCAAGTTTGGTAGAAATCCAGTATGGTTTAAGAAAGTTATTAAAATTTCAAAAACTTTAACCACAGAGTGAATATTTGTGGACGCCGCCGACGACGACGGAATGTAGGATCGCTTAGTCTCGCTTTTTCAACTAAAGTCAAAGGCTCAACAAAAATAGTGGGAGGCATACACATTGCTAGTAAAATTTTCATTTTACTTAATATTTTATTGCCATCTTCTAAATATGACTACTGCTCTGAGTATTGGGTGTTTTTGAGTATAACAAGTAGGGCATGTGAATTTTACATATTCATATGAATTTAGTACTGTTTTAGTGAAGAATGCATATGAGTATCAGTGAGTAAGAACTATCTTAAAGAGGTTTTTAAACACATAGCTATAATGGAGCCTCTGTAAGTTGAAGCCATATTAATTATGTGTACCAGTGGAAATGAATTATGGCAAATAAAAATGTATCAGGCTTTGTTAATTAAGTGATTTTGGTAATATGTTTCAGTGGGTTTTTTTTCTTCATTTGAAGCATACATACTTTAGTCTAGCCATCCCAAGCAAATTGAAATGTTCTGTTTCTCCATAGGTATAATCCAGCAGGCTATACTTGTGGTACATTTTCTCTATCCCAACAGTTACACTTGAATGACAAGTATCTACATCCAGATAAAAGCTAAATGTTGTGTTAAGTAGTGGTATCTCAGCACAACACTCTATTCTTGTACAGGACTCAAAACCTTTGCAAACTGTGTTGTCAGGCAATGTTGGTAAGGCTATGTCATGCACACATTCTGTAGTAAAAAAAGTGCATATATCTCATAAAATACTGTCGTTCTAAACATAATGATACCACACAAGAGAACACTATAATTGAAATCATTTGAATTCTGTATGCTGAATATTGTCTCATTGGCAATTATACCACATCTCCTTATGTTTTACAATACTTTTATTAATTGCAAAGAAATTTAAACATATCATACCATGTCAAATGATTAATGTAACAAAAAAAATATGTTTAAAGCTAAATTTGGAAGAGATTGAGGACATTTCTTAGTTCTGTAATTGTATCTTAATATAGACTGATAGAATTCTACAAAAACTTACCACTTTTCCATCCATTCTGATACAATGTCTTATCCATCCGACATGGAGGATCTATTTGGTAAGCAGCTACATTTAAATCTGACAGTAATTGTTTTACTGTGTAGGCATGCAAAGGAGAGGCGTTAGGAAAACCTTTCTTAATTAACCAATTTTGTAAAGAAAAATCTGAAAAACAAGAAATTATCATCTGAATTTTAAACCAGAACCTATATTTTACTTTACTTATGCATGATGTTTGCAGCAGGCTCTCTGAATGTAAACAGGAACAACTTTTTAAGTTGCAAAAAAGATTGATTTCTTAGAACTGATCAACGGATAAAGACTTTTTCATGTCCTTGTCCCAAGTCAGAAACATAATCAAGGATAATTTTTTCTTTTCAGAAATTTGATGTAAATGCGAACTTTTATTTAAATATGATTACACCTTCTTATTTGGAAATTAAGAACTTTGCATATTGTAAAGACACAGGTCTAATGTCAAGACTCTATTTTTAAGACTTCTTAATCACTATTCTTACATGCTATTGTTGCTGTTTTCACTTGTTTTCACTTGTTTTCACTTGTTTTTTTCTGATTTTTGATTTTGTGTCTTTTATATTTCCATTGAATTTGTATTTGTATTTTTATCAGTTCAGCTATATATATAGATCTTAAATAAATGAAATGCCAAAACAATGTTGAATTCTTTTTTTTTATGATAAAAATCAGGTAATATTGCAATATTTTTATCATGCAAAAAATGTTGTTTTTTTTTTATGAAAATCAGTTCTTCAGGTGATATGAATGAAAATTGAGATTTTTCAATAAACAGTAGTTCTATTAGCAAATAAAAAAATATTTATCTGCAACATAAAATATAACATTAATCTAAATATGTCATACTTACTGCTAATAAAAAGGCCTGTATTCCAATGACATTTTTGTTTTGGAAGTTTATATTGGTTAAAAATCTGGACTGATAATTCACAAGGCATTGCACTGTCAGCCTCCATACAAACACTCAGTGTTAAATCTATCAGGTACTGTTCCTCAGCTGATAAATCCACTATTCTAAACCTGCAATGATTATAAAGATGAAATATGAAATTGTGAAATGAAATAATTATATAAATCTAATAAAAACTTTTAATATTCAAACTGAAACGTTCAATTTGATGAGAGTTCACTTTTTTGTTATGATGGAAGACAAATGTAAGTATACTTTTATTCCAGCAAGCAGATTTTCAGATGAGTAAATTTACACAAGTGTTGTCTTTCTGTAGTGTTGTCTTTCTGTAAATAGTGTGAAACAAAACAAACAAACAGGTACCAAATTTTGTTTATGTTGAAATCACAGGTCTTTTTTCTTTGAACAATAACTGCACTAGGTTATCTTTCAACTGCATCAGGATGTATAACACTAATGAATAATTGACACATGAAAATTTATTTTAACATGCTGATTTTGAAATTTTCAACCCCTGAAAGAGCAGTACCCCTAAGCATTGAAAACAAGAATGTGTCCATATTTTAATTTGGCATTAAAATTAGAAAGATCATATCATAGAGAACATGTGTACCAAGTTTCAAGTTGATTGGACTTCAAATTCATCAAAAACTACCTCAACCAAAAACTTTAAACTGAAGCGGGACAGACGGACGGACAGACGAAGGAACAAACGGACAAACAAACGGTACGATGAACGAACGGCTGGACTAACTGATGGACGAATAGAGGCACAGACCAGAAAACATTATGCCCATTTATGGAGCATAATAACTTAGTGTGATAAGTCTCTTAATTTTCTCTTAATGAGATGAGGTATGCTTGCCAATGGGACACAATTTTACAGAAGACTAAAGGACAAGGATCTTCATTATATATTATTGATGACTGTGATGCAGAATTAATTAATAAAATCTTATTGTATCTTCCACTCTTAATAATAACATATAGTCTCATGTACATTGGATTGTATTTTTTTTCACAAATTTTCATGGATTGAGGAAAACCCCTATTTTCGTGGAGATTTAATTTCCTGTTTTTGATAAAGTCCGCATACAAGCCTACAGAAAATTCATATCTCAACAATATATCAACTATACTAACAAAATCAATGAACTTTTGTATCCCAAAAATAATAATGAATAAACCGTACTATAATTTAGTATACATACTCCATTCTAACAAATCCAAAAAGCCAGACCTGATCTCTATACCCCCATTCATAGTCAAACAACCATTTACTGAACTGAAGTTGCTCAATGGCAACAGTTAGCTTGAAGAGACATGGTTCTATGTTGACGAAAGTTTTGAATGATCGACCAATCTTCTCCAGTGTTATACAACAGTCTATGGCATTACAGGTATTACTGATGTGGCAGCCTACTGGTTCTATGTTACTGGGTAAAACTGTCATGGATTGATTACACTCTGCAAATACACAGTACATTAAATGAATGCTTCAATAAGTACAGAAGCATGTATCTACTTTCATAATATAGATATTCAAAATAAATCAAAATTTGACAAATCTTATGCCATCTTAGAAGTTACAAAGTCTTACATACATGTTATCTTATAATCAAAATTCCTTCAAATGAACCAAACTATGATATAATGATTCAATACCTCCAATTATTGTGCTTCAGTTTTCCTTACAAAAATTTATCCTGTGTTTGACAGTTTTAGTTGTGATAATTTTCAAAGAAACATTTTTTCAATAAAGATAATATCAGAAAGTTGTTGACAGCAATTCTTAACTAAGTGAATATTTGGTTCTTAAGTCAATTCAAAATTAAGCAACAAATATTATGTGCATTCTTAAAAAGTTATCATTATATTCAATTATCAAGACATCTATAGCAACTAGAACTACAAAAGTACTATAAATATAGAATAAAGGACTTTTTGTTTTTGATACTGACTTTATCACAGTAAAATATCAGGTGAGCCCGAAGGGCGAGCCTGATATATTCTGTGATAAAGTCAGTATCAAAAACAAAAAGTCCTTTATTCTGTTTATCGGTAATTTAAAAAAAAAAAAAATCACTACAATAATAGAGAAAATAACAAACAAACTTCTTTTTCGCGTCGAATCACGGCGAATCACACTTGACGTCACAGGCTGCATTACGTCATTTGAAATTTTGTCACAATGCAGTAAACATGGCGTTCTCTTGCACAAAGTATTGAAAAGGAATTATTGCATGTGTTTCATAAATATTCTGCTTTGGACTTGACTCTAACAATGGCAATGGCATACCGGTAAGTCAAATTTCTTTATTTTTCACAAAGCATCAACAAAGAGGGGGGATAGGAGGGGTCCTGATCCCGAAATCCCGGGTTTAAAAACACGAAATCATGAGGTTCCAATGCTCGGGTCGCACATTGATAGTAAAAAAAAATATCAGAACAGTAAATAGAAATAGTAAATAATGCCCCCGAGGTCATATGTTATAGGACTAGGGGTGACCGGTGACTGTGACCCGCGTCGCCTACCCCTAAATTCGCTTCTGAAATTAAAGGTAGCCACATGGCCTTTAAACTCCAAGTTTCATATTTTTGATCTGTGTTGAAAATAGATGAACAAGACTTTGACAAAAGCAAGAATTATAAGCTAAAAGTTTAGTGACGTCTATTAAAATGTTTGAAATAATTATGAAGTAGACAAGAAAGGAGCTTTTTCAGATAATTTACAAATTACAGTCACATCAGCGGGGGTCTCATTGGGGGGTTCCGATCCCGGATCCCGCTTACTGTTTTGTCAGATTCCCGTATCCCGCTAACACTATACATACGTAAGCAATTCTCATTTTTTTGTCATTTCCCAGGTCCTGCAAGACCTCATTTCCCGTTTTCACGCCACAATAATTTGACTTTCACATGTCATGCTTACAAAAAACCGGCAATCCCGCGTCACGCTTAGACCCCAATGAGACCCACATCAGCTTACAATGCCTCCTGACATGTCTGGTCACAGTCACCCCTTATAAAGGGTACAATTCTGGTCAAAGCAGACCTTTATACTAGCTGCGGAACCGTAGCTCTTAGGTCCTTATGTCATTTTTTGACTATTTGCAGACCATATAAGGACCTAAGAGCTACGGTTCCGCAGCTAACCTTTATACATGTAGTTTGGTGCCCCCGGTTATCCCCCTTTTTAAAATTTATCCTAGATCCGCATATGAATAAGCTCACTTTTTTGTTCTTTGTTCAATTAATATCTATCTTTAAATTGACAATGAAACCACATTTTTTTTAAATTGTATATGATGGTCCCACAAAAATGTTGAAAATGCATAAATTTCATTTTTTTTCTATCTTCTCTCATGCGGTAGCGGTACCTTTTTGGTCACTATTTATGTTTTGCATTTAAATATGAATTGTAACACTTTATAGTGACTGAACAGGTAAAACAAATACTTCTCAAGAAACAGAAAAAGAAAACTACTTCGAACAGCACCATGTATTGGTATTGTATGAAGTAAGAATAAAAACTCGGATTGGAACATCTTGGACGATATCTTAGTTGTACTTCATATTTCAATTATAGATAACGCATATTTTTTTTAAAAAGTCTATCGGCTCTTTTATGCATTTTCTGTACACATTTTCACAACCAATCGTTGAAAAAGGCTAAACTAACTTTATGAAAGTTTCAAACAATGTGACGTGTTTCATTCGCCAAAAATCTCGTGAGTTTCTGCGAAAAAAATCACGCGCAATTTTGTGAATGAAAAGGGAAAGTAGATCCTTACGCGTTACATTCACGCATGTCATTTGCATACTAACCCAAAAATTTTTATATCACGGCCAGTCCACTGATACTGACATTATCAGCGAGTACACATCAAAGGAAAAATGAACAAATTACCGATAAAGAGACAAACAACCTTGTTCACGCTTCCACCTTTTATGTCCTTACATAACTATACTTGTATATTTATATAATAATTTTGTACTTAACCATTTATCCATCCAACTAAACTGCAGGATTCTTTTAGTAAAAAGTCGGTTAGACCAAGTGTTTCCATCAGGTCTGTCATATCATTAACACTGAGAGTACTGTCAGTGGATAAATCCTTTCCCCTCAAAAACATCATGTATGAAAAATCTATAAGGGAAAAAAACAACATCACATAATTGAAATACTTTATATGAACTAATACAAATAATTAAAGAACCAGCATTTCAATAGAAGCAAAATCCTTTATCAATGAACTATGTATTTTTGCTTAACATGTACGTTTAAGTTACACAATTTTATGAAAAACTTACTAATATCAAAAGTTTAAAACACTTACTTGGATCAATGAAATCACTTTTCCACTCACATATGGACTTAGGAAGGATGGTATTCTTTAAAATTGGCACAGACATTTCACATGGAGAATTTGAATTAAAGCAAATACTCATATCAAGAGTAACTTCAAACTGCCTTTCTCCAGGGAAATCTTTTATCATAAACCTAAATAAAAAGATGTACTATATAGATGTAGCATGATTGCAAAAGAACAAATAATTCTTATGTTTGATAGAAGTTATGAACCAAAAATATTACCCACAATAGACCAATGTTTGATAAATGTATTTTTATGAATGATATTGTCAACTTTATTCAATAAAACCTATATCTTTGTTTCCAAATATCACTGTACACATAATAAACATTTAATTGACGATTTGCACTAATCAATCCCTATAATTATTAGATGCACTCACTCTAGACCAACAAATCCATTCAGTTTTATATGCTCTTGTTTGCCATAGTTGTAGTTCAAGAGACTTATGTTAACAGTAAATTTTTCTATCCCAATGCTCATCCTTTTGTTACAGGGATCCAGTGTAAGATATGTATTAATAGATCTGCCAATCATTTCTACATTTGTACAGCAGGTTATTCCAGTACAGAAGTCGTAGAGATGACATGAAGTGGACTCCTCTAATGCAATCAAAGTCACTTCCTTCTGACAGTCTGCAAAAAATATCATAATTCATTTTTCTTTACAAATCCCATAAAGGAAGGTTGGCATACAATTTAAAACTTCAGGCTTTAGAATGACTTTTACAAAACTCTAATTTGGCATTAAAATTAGAAAGATCATATCATAGGGAACATGTGTACTAAGTTTCAAGTTGATTGGACTTCAACTTCATCAAAAACTACCTTGACCAAAAACTTTGACCTGCAGCAGGACAGACGGACAGACGAATGGTGAATGAACGAACGAACAAATGGTCGCACAGACCAGAAAATATAATGCCCCTCTACTATCGTAGGTGGGGCATTAAAACGGTTACATACACATACTTTTGACTCTGGTGGATAGTTGTGTCATTGGTAAAAGATAAATAATTTCTTATTTGTATAGAATTCTCAGACGCTTTTCAACTATTAATGGCATTAACTCCAAGTGTCTTTCAGGCCAGGGAAATTAAACTTCACAAAATATCTTACCTTTATTCCATCCCTTCTTTCTTGGGTAGTAAGGTAAATCACTAGAATCACACTGCCTCTTTAGGAGGAATGGGGCTACACCAAGATCATGGAGAAGAATGGATGTTGTGTAAGAAGATAAATGTGATCCATCAAAATTCAGTTCATTCTGTGATAAGAACTCAGCAAGGGTAAAATCTAAAAACATAAAAAATCAGTTTTCAGAAATTAATGACTGAACTCTACTGCAAGTAAAAATGATAAAAGCGTTTTTCAGGTTAAATCTGTGTCTGTTTTTAAACAACAAAAGTCATTAGCAAAACAAAAACAATAATAAAGGATACCAGTAAAGATATATGTTGTAAACTGTTGAGCACTAAACATTTAAATATACATATAGGATATCTGTAAAACATACAAAAATAACTGTGAAAAACATTTAACGTGAACATTTAATTATACAGTTTAACTTACATGGGTTCTTAAATCCTAAATTCATGTGACAGCTAGGTTTAGGAAGTTGAACATCTTCCATCAATGTTTGCTCAAATTGACAAATACCAGATGATTCTAAACATGCAGAAATATTCACACTAAACACGACAATATTATCACTGGTCAGATCTTTTATTGTAAAGCTGAAAGAAAAGGTCAATATTATAACAAATACATAGGAAGAAATAATGAGGAACTGCACTATGATTGTTGTTTTCTATCTTAGATAAATTGACAACCTCTTACTTTACAGCAGAATCAAAAGAGACTCTAGTGTGACTCCAGCTATAATACATAGCTAGGAAAGTAATTTATCAATAACTGTTTCTTCTTTCATTAAAGAAATATGTTGGAGTGATGAATTTGCTGTAGCAGGGGCTTCAGTGGTCAAGTGGTCTAAGTAGTCCAACTACTGTATCACAAGCCTGTCAACACTGAGGTTGTGAGTTCGAATCCCAAATGGGGCAGGTTGTGTATTTGATTTGCACACTGGGCAGGTGCACTCAACTCCAATCTTAATTGATTAGGATTGTCTGTTTTCTCTACTGAGGGTGAGTGGTTCTCTCAGTGCACTCTAGCTTCCTCAACCAATGAAAACTGACCACCACAAAATAGTACAATAATGTTGGAACTGGCATTAAACTCCAATCAATCAATCAATAAATATGTTGTATATAAAATACAACTTCTCTTTTCTTCATACTAACAATGTCTTATTAATTTATTATTAATTATTAAATTAATTTTGTTTGCATTTTGTTTTAGTTTGCATGCTTATTTATTTTACAAATTAAGAGTTGTAGTTTATATTTTTGATTGTCTCTTTTTAAAATTCATTCTAAATACATCTAAATACATATATATATACCTGAGATTGAATAACCCAAATAAAGAAAATTTCTTCTTGGATCCATATTCATAGTCAACCAATGAATATTCCAGGGTAACTTCTTCCAGTGAAACAGTCAGTCGATAGTCACAAATATCCAGATTGATGCCAGTATTTACTGTGATGTTTAGCTGTGAGAAATCAGTGCAGCAGTATATTGCTGTACATTTTTCAGGAATATAGCAAGAAGAATGACCAGAAATTGCTTCATTTAAACTGATGGCTGATGCACAATCTGTAAAATAATAACATAGAAAAAAGATAACTCTCTGTTATCTTGCTTTTCAAATTTTTGAGTTTTGAGTGAATTTAATGAAGGTAATCTCAGAAAATCTCTTCAGATGTACCAAATATATAATGTGTTAATTTCACAATCTATAGTGTAATAGAATTTAAAAAAGAACAAAATTAGCCTTCTTCTTTTGAATATACCACTTTATGTTAGTTTTCACATATCAAAGTTATGTTATGAGTGCAAAGTAATTTACTTTGTGTCTAAAATTTGAAAATTGAAAAACACAACATCAATCTGATGTATTATAAAATCTTAAGAAAACATCAATATAAATACCATTTGACCATCCATTGTTGTCAACAGTAAAAGGTGCTGCATTTCTGTCACAAGATGGAGACTTCAAATAAGATGATACTCCTAGAGTTTCAAGTACATCTGAGGTTGCCATTTGGTTAAGCTGAGTCACTCCTTTTTCTGACATGTATTCAGAAACAGAAAAATCTACAATAAATTAGTAAAGCATCTATCTAATGAGAATTGATATGTTATATGTGTTCCCAATAAGAGTTTTTAAACAAGGATACTGTACACTGTCAACACCAAGGAAGCTCTGGTGGTTTACATAGAGAACATCTCTCATAAAGAATAAATAAATACTATAATTCATTATTTTTATTCCAGAGATTAGAACAATCAAAACCTTGAGGAGCTGATTTTCCGGCTTTGGGAAGCATCATTCAAAATGTTGTTTGTTCTAAAAAAAAATAATTTATGTAATTTTTTTTATAATTCCTTATTCAAAGCAAATAATAACTGCACATTCCATTGAAAATTAGGGAATCACTGTCAAAAAAAAAAAAAGATTCCTGACAAATTTTTACTTATGCACATTTAACTAACCTGGTATTTTGAATCCTTTATCCCAGTTACACAATGGTTTTGGTACTCTATTTCTGTCCAGGATGTGAAATTCTTGACAGGTTCCATCAGATTCCAAGCATACACTAGCAGTCATTGAAATAACATATTCTTGTTCGGCAGAAAAATCATTAATCAAGTATCTATAATTTAAGAATTAAAAAATGTTTACACCACTATAGGAAATAAAGCAGGTAACACAGCAAAGAAAACGTTAAACTTGCATTAACTTCAATTTTTGAAAAAAAAATTGCATTCTGCAACTATTATAGTAAAATGCTTTATACCTCTTATCAATATAAACTTTTGTGTCAGTGCTGGGGGAAAAAAGTTGGTCATAGGGAAAGTTTAACATTGCTCATTAACATTCCATTCTTAAGAGTAGGTGATGGGACCCACCAAAGAGGATGATGCCTGCAAAGAGAGCCCTTTTATTGTCTAGTATACAATCTTGCTTTATGACCATAATCACCTTAGGCCAACATTAAAAATATCTTTGTTTCCCCTCTCCCGACTGAGGTTGTTAGGGTATGGGTAGGTAGGTAGGCAAATTATTTTATTTTATTCCTTGATATGGTTTTCTATATTCAATTTGGTAAGGCTCAAGTCAAGAAAAGTGGGGTATTCCCTGTATTCTAATTCAGTGTACACCCCAGTTTTCTGGTGTTAAAAAAAACCAGTATACTGGGACCTCCTTTTTTTCCTATTCATTTAATGTAATGAAATCTACAAAAGCGCACATTCTACTTGTGATAACAAAGCTTAATGATAGCAAGTGTTTTTTTAGTTATAAAATCAAGCTTATTTCAAGTCTAATTTGATGCATAACTCACAACAAAACAATTCTTTTGTTCACCAATTCATACCTTGATCATCAATTATGAGATGACAAAAAGATACATGTATGTTAATCACTTGGGAATTAAAATTCAATGAATAAAATTTTTCAATAGAAGTGAACATAATTCAGTTATGTTCTGTTACACCTGGATCATGCAGCTTGGTCAATTGATTCCTAAACAAAGATTTGTATGTTTTTTCAAGTTCTAGAAGAAACAATGCTTCACTTTATATTCATGTTTTGTATTTCCTAAAATACTTTTAATAAGTATTTACGAATTCTACTGATGCAGTTATAACGTGCCCTTTTGTAATTTTCATGCCATAAATTAAAAAAGGAAACCCCATTAAAACTGGGTTTGTTTTACACCAGAAAACAGGGACGTTCCCTGAAAGCAGGGAATACATGTATTCCACATTTCCTGACTTGTGCCCAACCTGTTCAAAGACAAAGTAGATAGATTTTAAAGCACGAGTCAGACCATTTTTACTCAAAGTCTTTAAGATTTTATCCTTTGAACAGGAACAGAGGTTAGACACAAAGCAAATCAAGATGCAATCAGCGGGTTGAAAGATGCTTCAGTTTTTTTTTATTTTCAAAAAAGATCACCCTTGCACACAAACAAATCGTGTGGCAAAGCATTTTGTTTGTTTTGCTTGATTCCGAATCATGTAGACGCTTCAATGCAAAAATACCTTGATTTAAAACGCTTGTTGACTACAGCATCGGAAAGATATCACCAATGACCAATATAGCAACAACAAAAAATAGTGGACAAGAATGGCCAATAACATTTTTCGGCTCGCGGTGATTTTACAGGGTCGGTCGGGTGAGGGGAAACAAACAATATTTTATTTTTGGCCTTATTCCTGATGTGCTACATATTATGAAATCTTATGCCTTCAAGGGTTAAAAGAAGTACATTTAAAACGACTTACCTTATTACTGAAGATTGAATTCATGTAGCAAATATGGGTCACGTCATTCATATTCATATAGAAAGCAAATGACATCTGAGATTATTGCATGTGTGACTATTATATAATGTTTTATTTGAAGACATCAGCTCACAAGACTATAATATTACATATCAAATTATAAGAACTACAAAAAGAAGAGTTTTAAACTTACTTAATCCTGATTACTCCATACAAATCCATTTCTTCCCATTCACCCCATTGATATCTACTCAGCAAAATATTCATCTCCAATCTTTCTATGCCAACTTTTATGACATAGTTGCATGGATCAATATTCAAAAAGAAATGTAAAGATCTGTCAATCAAACTGACATCAAGACAGCATTGGATGTTGTTACAACTGTCATCTAAGTAGCATGTTAATACAGATGTGTCAAGATGAGGCAGTGCTGTGGAGCTTGAGCTGCAATCTATAATGGATAACTAGATGTGTCAAAGCGACACGAATGGCCCCGTCCCAAAAAGTTGAAAAATGTGCAATTTCAATATAACACATGTGGACACAAACATGATGGTAGCCTCACATATCAAAAATCAGCTCAAAATCTGGAGGGGAATAGAGAAAAAATCTGTATAACTGTGATTTTCAATAATTTATCAAAGTCCAAAGCCCGTAATTTCAGCAAACGAAACTTTAGCTTGACCTATAACTCATCATGGTTAACTCACATACCAATAAACAGCTGCGCCATGAGCGCATGATATGCCCGACGTCTTGTGTGGAAGTTTTATGCAATAATCATAAATAGTTTCTGAGGAAGTTTTAAGCAATAACCATTTATTGTTTTTGAGACACGGCGGGACATGTGAACCCCCCCCCCCCCCCCCCCCCCCACCCCACCCTGTTTTTTTTTTTACAAATATCACTAAAATAAAATTTTGAATCAAACCAAAAAGTATACAGATCTTTAAATTAGTATAACAAAGAAGTGTGTACAGTTTCAAGCAATAATCATAAATTGTTTTTGAGATACGGCGCGACATGTAAAAAAAACCCTCCCCTTTTTTACAAAATACTCAATAACTCAAAAATAAAATTTTGAGTCATCACCAAAAAGTATACAGATCTTGAGATTAATATAACAAAGAAATGTGTAAAGTTTTAAGCAATAATCATAAATCGTTTTTGAGATACGGCACGACATGTAAAAAACCCATCCCCCTTTTTTACAAAATACTCAATAACTCAAAAATGAAATTTTGAATCATCACCAAAAAGTATACAGATCTTTAGATTAATATAACAAAGAAGTGTTTAAAGTTTTAAGCAATAATCATAAATCGTTTTTGAGATACGGCGCGACATGTAAAAAAACCCTCCCCCTTTTTTACAAAATACTCAAAAACTCAAAAATGAAATTTTGAATCATCACCAAAAAGTATACAGATATTAAGATTAATATATTATTATTATGTGATAACTAAGAAGTGTGTAAAGTTTTAAGCAATAATCAAGAAACGTTTTTGAGATACGGTGCGACATGTGAAAAAAAACACACCCCTGTTTTAGTTACAAAGTGCCGTAACTCAAAAAGTTTAAATCTTATTTTCACCAAAAAGTATACAGATCATTTGACCATCATAAGAAACAACTATATTAAGTTTCATGAAATTTGGATAAGTCGTTCTCAAGTTACGGTGCGACATGTTTACGCCGGACAGACGGACAGACAGACGGATGGACAGACAGACAGACAGACAGACAGACAGACAGACGGACGGACGGACACCGGACATTTGTATACCATAATACGTCCCGTCAAAATTTTGACGGGCGTATAAAAATCAGCCCAATATCTGAAGGCGTTTAGAAAAAAAATCTGTACAACTGTGATTTTCAACAATTTCTCAAAGTCCAAAGCCCGTAATTTCGGCAAAAATTAGTGGAGCAGAACGAAACTTAAACTTGATCTGTAACTCATCATGGTTAACTCACATACCAAAAATCAGCCCAATATCTGAAAGCGTTTAGAAAAAAAGTCTGTATAACTGTGATTTTCAACAATTTCTCAAAGTCCGAAGCCCGTAATTTTTCGGCAAAAATTAGTGGAGCGGAACGAAACTTAACTTTGATCTGTAACTCATCATAGTTAACTCACATACCAAAAATCAGCCCCATATCTGAAGGCATTTAGAAAAAAAGTCTGTATAAATGTGATTTTCAACAATTTCTGAAAGTCCAAAGCCTGTAATTTCGTCAAAAATTAGTGTAGCGGAACAAAACTTAAACTTGATCTGTAACTCATCATGGTTGACTCACATACCAAAAATCAGCCCAATATCTGAAGGCGTTTTAGAAAAAAACTCTGTATAATGGTTTGTTGGGGAATGACGGAATGAAAGAATTACGGAAAGACGGAAAGATGGAATAACGGAATTACGGACAAGGGTAAAACTATCAAAAATCAAAAACAAACTAAGGTTTCATTGCATAGAGTAATGGCTGGCAAAAATCATCATATTTTCAAAAATGCAAGCGTTGGGATCAGGTGTTTTTAAACTTGGGATTTCAGGATTGATCCTATCTGGATCAGGGATTACTTTTTTCAAATTTCAGGATGTCAGATTTTTGATTTTTTTTAATTCGGGACCTCAGGATTTCATGTTTTTAAGCCCGGGATTTCAGGATTAGGACCCCTCCTACCCCCTCTATATAGCATACAGAATTTTTCATGAAATCAATTTTCCCTCAATCAATTTAAACTTGTACCACTGAAAAGGAATATCCTCAATACTAATATTATTTATTGTACATTGTATAATCCTTACAAAACAATAGAATGATGTAAAACCTGCAGTTTATCAAAATATTTTAGGTATTAGTGTTTTTACTTAATAAACAAATAATATGCCTTACCTGTACTCCAACCCTGGTACTGAGCAGCAAATATAGAAGTTGTATCTTGTCTGCTGCATTCCTCTTTTTTAAGAAAAGGTGCTACTCCAAGGGTATCCAATAGCACCAATATTGCATTAGAAGATAGTTTTTCAGATGTGTCTATATTCATATCAGTATACCATGTTGATATAGACCAGTCTGAAAATTGAATAACATAAGGATAATAAAGTTGATATATCAAGGGCTTTCAGATACTGTTCAATCAGCCAATGGCTTTTAACTTCCATGTTAAATTAATCTAATTTTCAAACACAATTATCAGAACTAAATAACTGTAATACAATAGATCTTCACCTTGCCCTCTTTATATAAAAAAGTTGCACATAACTA
This sequence comes from Mytilus galloprovincialis, assembly GCA_037788925.1. Taxonomy (NCBI): domain Eukaryota; kingdom Metazoa; phylum Mollusca; class Bivalvia; order Mytilida; family Mytilidae; genus Mytilus; species Mytilus galloprovincialis. The sequence goes on along the minus strand of CM075342.1, from coordinate 41,065,377 downwards.
CAAACAAAAGAAATTTGTACTGAGAAAGCAATATTTTAAAATTGAGAATGGAAATGGGGAATGTGTCAAAGAGACAACAACCCGCCCAAATAAAAAACAACAGCAGAGGGTCACCAACAGGTCTTCAATGTAGCGAGAAATTCCCGCACCCGGAGGCGTCCTTCAGCTGGCCCCTAAACAAATATATACTAGTCCAGTGATAATGAACGCCATACTAATTTCCAAATTGTACACAAGAAACTAAAATTAAAATAATACAAGACTAACAAAGGCCAGAGGCTCCTGACTTGGGACAGGCGCAAAAATGCGGCGGGGTTAAACATGTTTGTGAGATCTCAACCCTCCCCCTATACCTCTAACCAATGTAGTAAAGTAAACGCATAACAATACGCACATTAAAATTCAGTTCAAGAGAAATCCGAGTCTGATGTCAGAAGATGTAACCAAAGAAAATAAACAAAATGACAATAATACATAAATAACAACAGACTACTAGCAGTTAACTGACATGCCAGCTCCAGACTTCAACTAAACTGACTGAAAGATTATGATTTCATCATATGAACATCAGGCACAATCCTTCCCGTTAGGGGTTTAGTATCATACCATCATAACATATATGAGAAGAACATAACCCGTGTCATGCCAACAACTGTTTTTAGAATAAATGTGTTTAGTTCCGATGCAAAGACCTTATCAATGACTCAATATTAACGCCAAAATATGCAATCTTTAATGACTTGACAACAGTATCGTAATTATATCCCTTCTTAATAAGTCTATTCAAAGGTTTTGTAAGTTTCTGAGGTGAATACTGACACCTTTGTGCTTTATAAAGAATATTACCATAAAAAATTGGATGTGAAATACCTGAACGTATTAAAAGTCTGCATGTTGAGCTATATTTACGAATAATGTCTTTATACCGATGATAAAATTTAGTAAATGTTTTGACTAGTTTGTGATATCGAAAACCCTGGTGTAATAATTTTTCAGTAATACATAAATTTCTCTCGTTAAAATCTAAAACATTGTTACATACACGAGCGAATCGTACAAGTGGAGATATATAAACACCGTAAGATGGTGACAAGGGAACGTCACCATCTAAAAACGGATAATTAACGATAGGAAATGAAAAATCATCCCTTTTATCATAAATTTTAGTATTCAGCTTTCCATTAGTGATATAGATATCAAGATCGAGAAAAGGGCAGTGGTCATTGTTAGTATTAGCTTTATTTAAAGTAAGTTCAACAGGATAAATTTCATTAATATACATACTGAAGTCGTCATTATTGAGAGCTAAAATATCATCCAAATATCTAAAAGTATTATTAAATTTGTTTATCAGATGTTGTTTCGATGGGTCTTTGCTTATTTTTGTCATAAATTGTAACTCATAACAATACAAAAACAGGTCCGCAATAAGTGGTGCACAGTTAGTCCCCATTGGAATTCCGATAATCTGACGATATACGGAATCCCCAAAGCGAACAAAAATGTTATCTAGTAAAAATTCAAGGGCATATATAGTATCAAAGCATGTCCAATTAACATAGTTTTTTTGTTTATTGCTGCTAAAAAATGACCTAAAAGAGTTTGAACATATATATTCACATTCTGATTTTTTGAATGCCCATTTAATTAGGTGTGTGAATTTTTTCTTAATGAGAATGTGAGGCAATGTGGTATACAGGGTAGAAAAATCAAAACTTTGAACAGATTCAAAATCACCAATATAAGCATGCAATTTATCAAGTACTTCCAACGAGTTCTTGACACTCCAAAAGTAATTTATTCCACTATTTTCGAAGGCCTTATTTGAACAATTTATTATCAGGTTTTTAATTGTACCAAGTGTGCTGGTAAGAAGAATAGACAATTTAGTAGTTGAACAATGGCTTGAAGACGAAATAAATCTATATTTGTAAGGGGTTTTGTGTAGCTTCAGAAGCCAATACATAGTTGGGACTTTCATTGTATTTGGCTCTGCTTGTAAAGCGGTGCCTAAAAGTTTATGTTTGTTACAGATTTCGTTTTCTGAAAATGGAGTCAGTTGGAATGTTGGTGAATTGGTGATTTCCTTTTTCAGAACCTCAATGTAAAATTTACGTCAAACAATAATAATATTATTAGCAGCTTTATCTGCCGGGCCAAAAACAAATTCCTTGGCTAGTTCTTTTAGTTTATGTTTGATACGAGAAATAGGTTTATTGTTGTAAGGGTTTATAGTAAAATGTTCTTTAAAATGTTGAATATGTATATCAACTATCTTCATTACTGAATTAAAAAAAGAGTCCAAAGATTTTTTGTCAGCTTTTTCCCGTTTTATCCATTTCATACAGTAAGTATGGAGTGAGTCGTGGATGATATTACAACACTCATTCCAATTAATAATTGACGGGGGACGATATTTAGGTCCTTTACTGAGGAATGATTTTAACTCTCGGTCTTGAACGATGTTAAGATCTCCTGTTATAACATGGGGAATGGGGCCATAAATATATTCGGAATTACTGCAATTACATGAAGTAGGTGTATTTTCACTGATATTAACATCTTTACACAATTGACTATAATTAAACACAAATTTCCGGGTAGATTTCTTGTAAATATAACAAATAAGAGGTAGCTCAGTATTGTCAAAATATCCAGGAATTTGTTCTTTAACAGAATGGTCGTTAAATATACCGGCAATATTTACAAAATCAAAGCCTTTATTGACATACTTAATTTTAATAAAATGTTTTTTATGATCTTCAGGGCGATCAATTTTGGGAAATAATTTAGAATAACAATATGCCATAATAATTTGAACAATTTCATACTTAGGACTGCTATATGAAATTGTGTTGCAATCCTCCAAAATTTTATTTAACTTATTAACCGGTAACGAACAGAGTTTTGTTAACAGATAATGTCTGCCGTTGTTTTTTGAAATAGAAATTAGGTCCGAAATATTGGTATGATTGGCCCGAAATCTTCTTTGATTGCGATTTGTTCTACGACCGTGAGAACGTTTTTTACGAACAGTTTTAGAAACTATATCCAAAATGTTAACGGAATTGGTTCTAGATATATTACCAATTCCCATGATATTATCATTTAGACCGAGAGGGTAAACTGTCTGTAATTTTTTAATCCAATTTAATTCAATTATTTTCCGTGATCGTACAAACTTTGAATGCGATTCACCAGGCTGCTTATTTACTACTTCTAAAGGTTGAACTGCTAAATATTTAAAAGGATGGTTGTGCTTCTTAAGGTGTTGGTAAATGATACTTTTGAATTTATTGGGTCTTTTAAAACGATACAGATGTTCTTGAGTGCGTTTAGATAAATATCGTCCAGTTTCTCCTACGTACTGAATACCACACCCCGGTTTGTTTCATGTGAGTAAATAAATAATACTGTTTGTTTTTCAAGTTATATCAGTTTCAAAATTTAAAGAAAATGTGTGACCATTAAACGTGGACCTTACCGTATTGTTGGTTGAAAGACGGGGACATGTAAGTCATTTTTTGGCATGACACTTATCGATAGAAGGGTAACCACGTTTTTTATTGTTAAAAATGTTAGCGATGGTAGTATTTTTAGATAACCGATTTTGAAGATTGAGACGTGTGGATACCCTTTGAACAAGTTTAGTATTTAGTAATTTTCCATTTCTAAGCTTCATAATTGTTTTGTTAGTGAATTATATAATAAAGGAGCAAAGATTGGCGTCCAGAATATGAACCAGCATACAATAATTGAAGTATATAAAATGGATAAATTTGTTCGGCTAAAAATGTCAAACGCTATCAGTATTAAATAGTAGAATGGGGCTGAATATTGAAATACTACTTTTTGATAAATATTCCTAAAGTAATGAATTAGAGCAGTTCTCGCTCGGACACACACTCCATAATCTAGTATATATATTATAAGAGCATAAACCTAAAGCACGGGGAGGCATTTTGTTTCTTTAAATTATGTGATATTGTAGTTCTATGTTTATAAAAATAAAAATATTTCCAGAATAAAATATAAATATATAAATCAAAAGTCAAAAGTCATAAGACCACAAAACCTTGGCAACATTTTCAATTTTCATATATGCAGTTCATCATGATCTCTTCATGGTAAATTTTAATAATAACTACAACTATGATTCCAGCAATCATAATACTGTGTATAAATTTATAAGCTGCGAACTATTACAATTTATTTAAGTAATACAAAAAATACAAATCAATGACAAAATAAGGAACTTTTGCACTTCAAAAATCTTGTTGAATAAAACTTACTTGTGTTTAAAAACCCTTTGGTGAAGTCACAATGGACCTTTGGTAATTTGGTCTGGGAAAATATTGTAGCCTCCAAAGCACATGGACCAGCATCATTGAAGCAAACTTTAAATTCCAAATCTATGTAGTATACTGACAAACCATGAAAGTCTGTAATATTGTAACTGTAAAAAAAATCAAAAATCATTACAGTTTCAACTAAGCAAGGATTATAAATAAGGACAATTTTCATTATTAACAGAATCTTCAAAAAATATTCACTTAAGTGGCCATGAAATCTGTTACTAAAGAAATGTATTGAATCCGTTGCATGTACTATATCATTGTGAATAACTTTTTGTGAAAAGAAAATTAAAGAATTATTGAGGTTATTATTAAATTTTCATATTGTATCAAATTCATTAATTATACATTTCTGATAATATACCTTCAAATTCTTAAATTACATACCTTATCTGAATTACATTTCCAACATGAAAATGCTTCTGAATACCGAACTCAAAATCCATAAGGAAAACTTCATATTGATATTTTTCAATACCAATGATTAGTTTATAATTACAAGGGTCTATTGTGAGAAAAATGTTCACATTTCTATCTATGAATTCAATGTCAGCACAACAACTTAATCCAGTACAAGTGTTGTCTAAGTGGCATTTTATTGTACCAGGAAGGTCAGGAAGTGTCATATTTACTGCACATTCTAAAAGATGAAAATTTAAACAGATAGAAGGATATACAGTAGAAGTTATCATAAACAGATCACCTTCATTTAAGCACAAAATAATAATCAATGAAGCAAAAACACACTAAAAAGTTTCACATCACCAACTGAATAATGGGCGAAGATATCCCTACCACATAATATGTCTATCCCAAGTCAAGAAGGAGCCTGTAGTCACATGGTTGTTGCTAGTTGCCATCTACCATCACACTTTTAGTTTTTAGCTTAAACAAGTCCATTTAAAATTTCTTTTAGTAATTATTTCTCATTTTGATATCCAAGGTCCTTTCTATATTTTATCATGCCATAGGGTATTGGTTTTGCTTATTCTTTAAGGCAATACAGTGAACCATCAATGTACGTCAATGTTTTTTTTTCTTTGGTAGATAGCTGTTTCAATTATGAAATGTTTAATTTTTTTAATCCTATAACTGAATTGTCCACATGATTTTTATGGAAGACTGTCTTAAATAAATTAATTTTCCATACAACCATCATTATTTATTTTAAGTGTTAACAATTTAAAAACAAGAATGTGTCCATAGTACACAGATGGGCCACTTGCACTTTTATTTTCTCTGTTCAGTGGACCCTGAAATTTGGGTCAAAAATCTAACTTGGCATAAAATTAAAAAGATCATATCATAGGGACCATGTGTACTAAGTTTGATTGGACTTCAACTTCATCAAAATTTACCTTGACCTGAAATGGAACAGACGGATGGACAAAAGAAAAACAGAACTAGAGGCTCTAAAGAGCCTGTGTCGCTCACCTTGGTCTATGTGAATATTATAGGAAGCAGATGGATTCATGACAAAATTGTGTTTTGGTGATGGTGATGTGTTTGTACATCTTACTTTACTGAACACTCTTGCTGCTTAAAATTATCTCTATCTATAATGAACTTGGCCCATTAGTTTCAGTGGAAAATGTTAGTAAAAATTTACAAATTTTATGAAAATTGTTAAAAATTGACTATAAAGAACAATAACTCCTAAGGGGGTCGATTTCGGTCATGTTGACTTATTTGTAAATCTTACTTTGCTGAACATTATTGTTGTTTGCAGTTTATCTCTATCAATAATAATATTCAAGATAATGACCGAAAACAATAAAATTTCCTTAAAACTAACAATTCAGGGTCAGTAACCCAACAACGGGTTGTCAGATTCATCTAAAAATTTCAGAGCAGATAAATGTTGACCTGATAAACAATTTTACCCCATGTCAGATTTGCTCTAAATGCTTTGGGTTTTGAGTTATAAGCCAAAAACTGCATTTTACCCCATGTTCTATTTTTAGCCATGGTGGCCATCTTGGTTGGATGGCCGGGTCACTGGACACATTTTTCAAACTACTTACCCAAAAGATGATTGTGGCCTAGTTTGGATTAATTTGGCCAAGCAGTTTCAGAGGAGAAGATTTTTGTAAAAGATTACTAAGATTTACGAAAAATGGTTAAAAATTGACTATAAAGGGCATTAACTCCTAAAGGGGTCAACTGACCATTTTAGTCATGTTGACTTATTTGTAAATCTTACTTTGCTGAACATTATTGCTGTTCATAGTTTATCTCTATCTATAATAATATTCAAGATAATAACCAAAAAGAGCAAAATTTCCTTAAAATTACTAATTCAGGGCCAGCAACCCAACAACGGGTTGTCCGATTCATCTGAAAATTTCAGGGCAGATAGATCTTGAACTGATAAACAATTTTACCCCATGTCAGATTTGTTCTAAATGCTTTGGGTTTTGAGTTATAAGCCAAAAACTGCATTTTACCCCATGTTCTATTTTTAGCCATGGCAGCCATCTTGGTTGGATGGCCGGGTCACTGGACACATTTTTCAAACTACTAACCCAAAATATGATTGTGGCCTAGTTTGGATTAATTTGGCCCAGTAGTTTCAGAGGAGAAGATTTTTGTAAAATATTACTAAAATTTACGAAAAATGGTTAAAAATTGACTATAAAGGGCAATAACTCCTGAAGGGGTCAACTGACCATTTCAGTCATGTTGACTAATTTGTAAATCTTACTTTGCTGAACATTATTGCTGTTTACTGTTTATCTTTATCTATAATAATATTCAAGATAATAACCAAAAACAGCAAAATTTCCTTAAAATTACTAATTCAGGGCCAGCAACCCAACAACGGGTTGTCCGATTCATCTGAAAATTTCAGGGCAGATAGATCTTGAACTGATAAACAATTTTACCCTTTGTCAGATTTGTTCTAAATGCTTTGGGTTTTGAGTTATAAGCCAAAAACTGCATTTTACCCCATGTTCTATTTTTAGCCATGGCAGCCATCTTGGTTGGATGGCCGGGTCACCGGACACATTTTTCAAACTACTAACCCAAAATATGATTGTGGCCTAGTTTGGATTAATTTGGCCCAGTAGTTTCAGAGGAGAAGATTTTTGTAAAATATTACTAAAATTTACGAAAAATGGTTAAAAATTGACTATAAAGGGCAATAACTCCTGAAGGGGTCAACTGACCATTTCAGTCATGTTGACTAATTTGTAAATCCTACTTTGCTGAACATTATTGCTGTTTACTGTTTATCTTTATCTATAATAATATTCAAGATAATAACCAAAAACAGCAAAATTTCCTTAAAATTACTAATTCAAGGGCAGCAACCCAACTCAGGGCAGATAGATCTTCACCTGTTTAAAAATTCTACCCCATGCCAGATTTGCTCTAAATGCTTTGGTTTTTGAGTTATAAGCCAAAAACTGCATTTTACCCCTATGTTCTATTTTTAGCCATGGTGGCCATCTGGGTCACCGGACACATTTTTTAAACTAGATACCCCAATGATGATTGTGGCCATGTTTGGTTTAATTTGGCCCAGTAGTTTCAGAGGAGAAGATTTTTGTAAAAGTTAACGACGACGACGGACGATACCGGACGCCGGACGCCAAGTGATGAGAAAAGCTCACTTGGCCTTTTAGGCCAGGTGAGCTAAAAACAGACGCACAGAACAATAAACATAATGCCCCTCTACTAAAGTAGGTGGGACATAAACATTCTTCTTGCATAAATGTTATTTTTTTCTACTTGTTATTACCTAAATTCCATCCATGTTTGTGGTCAGTTTTGTATTTATCAGCTGCCTGGTCACATGTTGGATTCAGAAGATAATCAGCCAGGTCCAGATCTTCCAACAACTGTGATGTTAGGATTGGAGGTAACTGCTTCAATGAACTACTTAGTCCTTTATCACTCATCCAATTATTAATTTTAAAACCTGAAATACATTTAAATCGTAGCCATCTTGTGAAAAATTTATGCATTTCAGTGACTCTCCCGACTGCTCATAATCAATTACTGGAAAAACACACAATGATAACAAGTTGGAAAGAAAACATGCATGTTACAGAAAAAAAAAACCACCATATATGTTTCAAGTTATTAACTAACCTGGAATAACAAAGTCATCTGACCATGAACAAGGTAGTTTTGGTATCCTTACACTGTCCAAAAGGTCAAATGTGTATCTACAGTCGCCATAGGTCTCAAAACAAACACTGATCTTGGCATCAAACAGATAGACGTTCTCAACTCTAATTTCTTCTATCCTAAACCTATTTGAATACACAAAAAAACTTTATAATTACTTATTTAAGAACTTTAATGTCTTATTGAAAGATGGCATCATTTGAAGTTCAAAAGTATTTATTCACAAGAATAAAATGTTAGGTCTTAAGTGACACTGTGGTATAAGTGGTCCATCAACATTATCACTAGCATGTCAAGAATGAGGTTGTGTCTGTGAGGTCGAACCCTGTACATGGCAGAAGTGCTCAACTCCAATCTTAATTGACTAGGGCGACAGTTCTGCTGCTGATGATTGGTGGTTCTCCCAGGCACTCTGGCTGATGATTGGTGGTTCTCCCAGGCACTCTGGCTGATGATTGGTGGTTCTCCCAGGCACTCTGGCATTAAGCACCAATCAATCAATCAATCTATTAATTAAATCTAATTTCAAGTGTCAACTTCTGCATGAAAAATTTAGTGTTATTAATAAGTATTAAAATTAACACAACCTCAAGTGAAACCATACCCTCAAGAGAAATAGTTTTCAATGCATTCAGTGGCGGATCCAGCTGTTTGAAAAAGGGGGGGGTCCCAACCCAGGACAAATGGGTGGGGGGGGGTCCACTATATGTCCCCATTCAAATGCATTGATCATCCAAAAAAAGGGGGTTCCAACCCCAGGAACCCTCCGCCTGGATCCGCCACTGGCATCGAAAGTATAGTCAACCACACATCTATTTCTTATTCCGTCTAAAAATAATCAAAACATAAACAGTTTCTCGTAATTTCATCAACTGTATATACTTACACTAGTCTGACCATATTTCCTAGTGATACAGTTTTCCATGTTTTAAAAGTGTAGTCAAACAAGGACTCATTCATGACAAGTTTCTCAATTCCAAAACTGAGTTTGTAGGCACAAGCATCTAACAAAACATGTGTTTCAAATGTTGTTTGAAGGAGAGATACCTCCATGCAACATTGTAGTCCTGTACAGTAACTTGGTAAACGACAGCTTACATAAACTGGTAGGTGAGGAAGTGAAATATTCTCTGGACAAGCTAAAATAAAAAATAAAAATTGTCAAGAACTGCACAAATATCAAAATTATTCATGCATGTTTCATTCCTGTCTTTCCAAAGAAAAAGAGAAAGTTTCATGTTTATATTTTTTTCAAAAGCTTTCCTTTTCAGATTGATTGAAAAAATAATGCAACAGCAAAAAGACAACTATATCTTTAAAAAAAAGTTCAAGTATTTAGTGGTTTATTATTCCTGCAAAAATTTAACTAGGATTTCAACAACATACAAATTTCCTATATGCTTATACAGTACGCGTAATTTGATAAAAATAAACCAACAAGATATCAATGAAGCATCAAAAATGAATAAAGAAATCTACAGGAACTCTTCTTTCAACAGGTATAGATTATGACATTTTGATTTTCCTAATCTTATCTTTAGTATTATACCTAAAGTATTCCATCCCAGACTGTTAGTATTGTATGTTGAGTGAATACATCCTGGATCCTTCAGATATCCTGATATTCCTAACTGATGGAATAACAGGTCAACTGTGGACTTTGGTAATGTTTTTGAAATAACTACATCTTGCTTTTCTAACCAGTGTGTCAAAGAGAAATCTGAAATCAAAAGTACTTGGACATTAGTTGTGATTAACAAATTACATTGATGCCATAGTTCCATGTGGCCTTTGTAGTTCTTTTACAGTTAATAGCAATCTTCATACATTGAGGTTTAGGTTTCAAACCTAGTATAGGGTAAGATGCTTTTGACTCTGATCTTGAGTGACTAGGATTGCCAATTTTCCTGTGGAAAGTTGTTGGCTCTTTCAAGGTACTCAACCTTTCTATATCAATAAACACTGGCCATATTATATCCAAGTGTGTGCATATGACATAAAATACAAAAAAAATATCAGAATATTTCCCCATTCATGAGCAAAAAAATGTGAGAAAAGATATAAACATAATATATTACCTTTTACAGAAAATCCCTCATTTAAGTCACAAAGTGGTTTTGGTAGTTTTGTATCCTGAAGCACTGTTTGTTGAACGATGCATCCAGTTGACTCTAAACATAAACTCACGTTGACATTAACAACAAATACTCCTTCACTTGGGAAATCATAGATCTGGTAACTAAAATAACAAAAAATATATAGTAACGAGAGCTGAGATAGCAACTAATGCCACATAATCATTTTAATATGTTAGCTTAATAATTATTATCCCAAAAGTACTTGTTATTCAAACAAACAAAAACTATACAGAAAACAAAAAAATAAGAATCCCACCTAAATAGTTATCAAAGGTACCAGGATTATAATTTAGTACGCCAGACGCGCGTTTCGTCTACATAAGACTCATCAGTGACGCTCATATCAAAATATTTATAAAGCCAAACAATTACAAAGTTGAAAAGCCAGGTTTCGAGTATGGTGTCCATATAAAGACCATATGTGTTGATGAATTGTTATTTCTAGTAACAGCATGCCATGTATTTTGCATGTGACTAGTCATTCTTAGGGGTTGAACATAATGTCTTTTGTACATTTAAATATCAGATTATTCTGAGGAAATAACTTGAATTATGCATATAGTTGTTCAAGAATTAGACCTATCACCATGTTTCTACTATATGAAGCGTGCCCCATGTTAAGTAGGATCTGCTTACCCTTCCAGAGCACCTGAGATCAACTCAAGTTTTTGTAGGTTCCTGTTCTTCAGTCTTTAGTTTTCTATATTGTGTATTGTCTAATGATATTTGACTTTTGATTGTTTCTTATTTTTTTTTCTTCATGAAATTCTCAATTTATTTCACCCCTCTTTTGGATCTTTTAAAAACATAAACCTAAATTACTCACTTCATTCTAAGAAGTCCCATAAAGGAGAAGGTCTGAATTGTCCCAAATTCAATGTTCAACATTGATATTGTTTTGTTCAGGTTTTCAACTCCAACTGTGAATCTGTTATTACATATATCCAAGTTAAAATAAAAATCCAGAGAGAGACCAAGTTTCTGTACATCCATGCAACAATCAACTGCCATACAGCTATTCGTAATATGACATAAAAGACCTGACTGTAGTGTTGGCAAATCCATATTTGTATCTTCACATCCTGAAATAAAAGTTATCATAAGAATAAGAAATTTAAAAAAAAGAGGAATAAGTAACAAGTATATAATTTTTGTTAGTTTAAAATTGCTTTAAACCTTTTTTTGTATAAAATTTATTCATAAGTCAGTATAAAACTGAATTCATATCATGCACAAACAGAACTATGCTAACTAAGTATCTCATTCAGAACAACTGCAAACATATATTTGTTGTGCCTAACAGAGATTCCACTGGAAAACTCTATTATAAGCAATATCATAATGTGTTAAGAGGTATTCTTATAGTTTTCTAAAACTTCGAGAAACAGATCTAAAACAGGACAAATTAGGATCAGGAATTGCATGTGGTTGCTTTGGGTTTTTTATCTTCAAATTTTAAGAAAAACCTTTCCCATATTATTCCTGCAAAGTTCATTTTAAACTGGTTAAGTAGTTACAAAAGAAAAGATGGCAAGTGTGGACAAAATTTCATGATTGTACTTTGGACCAGACTTTTGTTCTAAAATAAATTCATTATTTTTACATACTATTACTGATATTCCATCCATTGTGATTGATGTTAAAATATGAGGCTTCGTCCCTTTTACATTGTGGGTCCTTCATATATGGTCTCAGATTCATTTCTTCCATTAATTGTGCTACCACAAATGCATCTAGTGTTGTGTTGTCACCAAATTTGTTATCGGTTAGCCATTTACTCAAGGAAAATCCTTAAATTAAAATAAATTAATCAATCACAGAATTATTTTTTCTTTGACAAAGCCAACAATGGATCATTTCTAGATATAAAGTAGATGATTTTTTTATGGGCAAAAAACACCAATTCATAAGCTACTCTGAACTGTCTAAATGTTTGAAGGAAATTCCATATTATTTTTATAAGCTTAACACAAAAATATCTTTCCACCTACCAGTATTCTTACAAATATCAAAGTAGTTCACTACAATATAATCCATACCATATTTCAAAATCATTTTAGTCATATCTGGTAATTAAAAAAAATGCCTTTCTCCTAAGTGAATGGAAAGACCAAAACAAGATTCTTTTTTTAATCCTTACTCAAAATATACTCTAAAAGTGACAGAAGCATACTTAGAGGAAATAATAAATAAAGTCCACACCTGGAATGTAAAATCCTTCATCCCAGTTGCACAATGGCTTTGGAAATTTCTGTTTATTCATAAGGATGATATTCAAAATACAGTCATTTGGATGTGTATATTCCAAACAAAGCTCAAACTTCAAGTCAACCATATACATCCCTTCCTCTGCTAGATCAAAAATTGTGTACCTTCAAGAAAATTTCAAAATTATAAAATAACCATGAACAGAAAAAACTATAGTATTACAGTGGTTGTAGTTGGTTGTTGAATGAAATATTTGTCTTTTGTTACAGCTAATTTCCGTAAGCTTGAAAATTAATCTTTGGTTGGCTTGCATGCTTTGTTTGTATAAATGTTTACCCTAGCTTTGTACTCAAGATAAACATCTTCAAACAATAAATATAGGCAAAGCCTGTATATATTATAGTTTAATTCAATTGGATGTTATCTAAATTACTATTGTACAATATACAAACAAAGCAAGCCAGCTAACCAAATTCTTGCTTTACATGCATTAGGAAATTAGCTGTTATTGTTTTAAGTTTAATCAGGCTGTTGAATTTTTCATTAAAAATGATTCACATTCATACATGTGAACCTCCCGACGGGAGTACAAAACCCCCGTTTTCAGGGGTCCCCTCCCGTCCTCCCGTCGAAGAGGAAAAACTCCCATGCAGAAAAAAATTCATGAATGAAAATTTTCAGTCGCCATTTTTACTATTTTGTTTACAAAATTTATCATTGAAATCGTAAAAACCCGAGATTTGTTAAGTCATAAAAACACGAGGTTTATCGAACGTATCCGGTGTAACCTGATTACGCAACATGTGGAGATTTTAATCCTTGCTAAAGGCTAATTAACAAGTGATAATAGTTTGATTGAACAATCATAAGGTGTTGGATTATCAATTACTCTATGTGGCTTCTGTTTATGGCACACGCCAAGGATGGTTAAAGGTTAATACCGATAAATACCGGCACTGATAGAAAATGGAATGTTGTTGTCTAAACATTTATCGGAAGTTTTTTGATGCCGAGAAAAACATTTATTGTATATGAAAATACTGGAAAAAGGAATGGTTTCAGCTCAATGTGAGCTGTTTGCTACACAAGCTGACTGAAAAATTATATAAGCAAAATGATTATTTTGTACACCATTATGTGTTCAAAATGCCAAAACAACAGTTATCTCCGTCTCCAAAGACACCAGTTTCAAAACAACAGAAATATTTGACAAAGTTCAACAATGCCTGGAAAGCTGACTTCAAATGGTGCCAATTCACTCCCAACAGGCAAGACCAGTCACTTGCAAAGTAGACTTTAAAATCTGTTATTGGAGCCATAATGACATTACCAGACACAGTGAGACCCCTTCTCACAAGAGTTTAAACAATGACAATGATCAGTTTTCTGTCATCATATTAGTGCTTTTAACCATGCATAGTATACCCATTGTTATTGTTTGTTAATTTATTATTTATTTTTTATGTTATAAATGTATAGCATATACCTCTCTTATATCTCAAGCCAATGACAATGAAAAACAAATAAAAAAGATCATCATCAGCAATCAACAATGTAAAACAAAAGAAAAAAAAGATTCTCATCAGCAATCAACAATGTGAAACAAAAGTAAAAAAAGATTCTTCTCAATTAATCCTTAATATATGCAGACTTTAACTAATGCCATTCACAAGGAAGATTGAAAAAAAAACACAAAAAAGACAGATTTTTACATCACCATGATCATATGGTTAGTTTTACGCGGAAAAATATGTCGATAATATGTCGATAAAAAACCTCCTGATCTGAGGTCCAAACTCCTGACCAAAATTTCCAAATCTCCTGATCTGAATTTTACAGTCCATCACATGTATGCACATTTTGTCATGTCAGCTCTTTTATAGATAGCTACATTGTGTGGGTTTTGCTCATTGTTGAAGGTCATATGAGACCTTTGGTTGCTTTTATATGCTTAATTTGGACTGTAAACAGAATAGTTGTGCCATTTGCAATCATATCATTAGATTATAAGTCTAAGTTGTTTATTCATTCTAAATACATGAACTAAATAATCCATATAATAAAACTTACTTTAGTTTGATGCCTCCTTGAAGAGAAAATGCCTCCTCTTCGCCCCATACATATGTCAAAAGGGACTTTTTAACATTCAATGCCTCTATTGCAATTTCCATTTCATACACACATGGATCAAGTGAAATATGTAGGCTGATGGTTTTATTGATAGGCTTAACATCAACGCAACACTGTACAGTCATGCAGGATTCAGGTATATAACATGATACATCTGATGGTAAAGTTGGCAAGTCAACTAACTTGGAACAACCTACAACAAATATTTTTACCAAAATGAAAATATTAATCATGGCACTCAAAGTAAGACGCTAGGTCTGATTGGTATACAGGTATATACAATATATGTAAAGTCATTAGGAATCTGTGATGCTCAAGAAGAATAGCAATATACTGCAATTATATGATATTTTCAAAATAATATTGAAATCTTTTCAAAAGCATACTAAAAAGTATAGATTTTGTTTGCTTTGGAATCATAATACAGCAAGTTGCTATTGAGAAAAGATATACAACTGAAAAAATGGATTTGCAGATAATTGAATTTTACTTACTGTTCATCAAAGAATTGTGTTTAGAAAGTGGGAAAGTGGATCTAGAGCAAGATGGTGAAAGCAAAAATTTTCTTATTCCAAGTTTGATCAAGATGTTTTCAATGATTACTGCTGGTAACACGTCTGTTACTGTCTCTGGTGTTTGTTTTAATAATGATGTCAGTGAAAAATCTGTAAAAACAACAAAGTAATAATAAGAGTAAGACATCTTCTACCATTATGTAGTCTATGATTTTGACACATTATTGTTTGACAAAAGGTATTTATTTACAATAAGCAAGACAAGAAATTGCACTTTACCTTTAACTTGATGCAAATATTAGA
This sequence comes from Mytilus galloprovincialis, assembly GCA_037788925.1. NCBI lineage: Eukaryota > Metazoa > Mollusca > Bivalvia > Mytilida > Mytilidae > Mytilus > Mytilus galloprovincialis. The sequence continues at coordinate 41,049,591 of CM075342.1, read as the reverse complement.
TGTTTATCAAATAGAAATCTAAAACAAATGGAAATTTTCTCTCTTATCGTAATATTTATGGTAAATTGTAGCTTGTTCAATTAAATTATAAATAAATGATGAAATACTACCTTGTGGGAAACCAGTTCCCCAGTCACAAAATACTTTTGGCAATTTAGTATCCTTTAAAACATGAACAGTTGTCAAACAGTCTTTGAACGTTTCAAAACAGAGGCTGATATTCAAACTGATCTGGAATTTATTCTCAGAGACAAGATCTTCTATCATATACCTTAAAAAAAAACATATCCCTCTCTCAAATAAAATAATTCTCTTACAGTGTGCATCTAAAATATGAACTAGTCAGCAATACAATCTTTACTACATTTGAACAAAAGACGGTATACATCAATGAGCCGGAAAATACACTATAAGAATATCAATGAAAGAAAATAATCTGAAAATTTAGGAAATTCATGGCATTGAACCATGATGTAACTTCATTTCATATGCCCAAAAATATATTAACAAGAACTTGGAATCTGCATTAAACAACTTACTCTATTACAACAACATTCATGAAGCTTAATTTCTGTTTGGATCCTGTAAATTGAAAAAAAAGTAACAGATTAAATTCAGTACATCATTACAATATTTAGAAAGAGTTGAATTACTTTTTTAAATTGTTATTTGGATGGAGAGTTGTCTCATTGGCACTCACACCACATCTTCCTATATCTATTGAAAAAATAATTTCATCACTTAATTTACCTTAAAATGGTTTAAATTAACCAAATCAATGAACATTAAAAGCTAAATATTGTTGAAAATGATACCCAGTCTTCATGGGAACAATTTAATGTGATATAAATATTTAGCCTGCTTTTAACATGACCAGCATGCTAAGTGAGCGTAGAAAAAAAGTCTGAATGAAAAACTGGTCTACCTACCACGACTCTATACTTTGAATGAAACCACCCTATGTTTTAACAACTTATGTTTTGCCAAACAGATTGCAAAGAAAGCAGCAAATATCAAATTAAATGTTCTTGTTCTGATCATTTTAGGATAAGAAAAGACAACATCTCCTGGTCAACATTAGTATGCTGCAAACAAATGCCAACGTCCAGAGATTATTTTTAAATAGAATAATATTCCTTTATATTAATTTTTAATTGTAGCAATATAAACAATTAGCTTATGCATTAAACTATAAATCAATTATGAATACCATATGTATAATCTGTCAAATTGAGTGTCTTCTGATATCTGTCTATCTGTAAATGTAACTGGTGATTGCATGTATCCAGTTCAAATGAAGCCTTGAATTTGTGCTGTAAGAAATCTACACCTAAACAACAATCAATGCCTAAACAAGATGGAAGAATTTTGCATCTGGCATCTGCAGGTAAGACTGGTAATACAACATCCTCAAAACAACCTGAAATGAATATAAAGCTTTATTAACAACAATGACAAAAGATTTTAAATAATGGAACAAACACTGATTGTTAGAAATTTAACACTAAGATTTTCCCCTGGCATTAAAATTAGAAAGATCATATCATAGGGAACATGTGTACTAAGTTTCAAGTTGATTGGACTGCAACGTACTTTATCAAAAATTATCTTGACCAAAAACTTTTACCAAAACTTTAACCTGAAGGGGGATGCCCAGACAGACGGATGGACGGACAGACAGATGAATGAACGAACAGACTGATGCACAGACCAGAAAACATAATGCCCATAAATGGGGCATAAAAATATATCTAAACATATGCATGTCTCTCACCTTTAATCCATCCATCTTTATCACTTTCATATTCAAAGCTGCAGTAATCCTTGTTAAGATAAGATGTTACTCCTAACCGTTCCATCATCTTGTCAGCAATGTCTTTTGGTAAGACTTCATTTGCATTTAGTCCCTCTCCAGCAAGAAATGTATCCAAAGAGAAATCTGTAATGATATTGCCTATTTTAAAAACATATTATAGAAACATAGCAATATTTAGTGTATGTGGTATTCATCAATGATTTATCCACCCAACATTGATATGGTCTTGCCATAAAAAAGTTCCATGTTTACAATATCAACTGAACCAGTTACTTTTTATCTTACTAATCATTTTAAAAAAAACGCGCGTCTGGCGTATATACTTAATTTAGTCCTGGTATCTATGATGAGTTTATTTATAATAATATTACAATGTATGATTATTTACCTTTCGTGAAGTATGAATCTGATTCCCAGTCACAGAGAGGTTTAGGTATAACAGTATCCTGGAACACAGTAACATCATACAAACAGGAACCAGACCACTCAAAACATACACTGAGATTCATGTTGACAACTAACTTCCTTTCCTCTTGTAGATCATCAATCTTATACCTAAAATATTTAATTAGACTTCTGAATTAATCTTGTACCAACAACAGAAACCATCAATGTAAAATATTTTGGTGATAGACCAATATTGCAGCGATTTCAAAAAAACACTCCAGTAATTTCCAAATAATTTTTTTTGGCATGCCAGTGATTTCAAAATAGTTTTTTTATGTTTTGCATCAGATTATTATTTGCCTAAACATTTTTTTAGTTTTTAAAATTACTATATACTGATCATGAACTTTTTTAATGTCACATCTAAAGATTTTTACTACTGTTCTTTTATTTTCGTTTTTGACGATAAGATATTTTTATAACAATACATACGTTACTCTCAACACTCCTTTCAAATTGAAATGCTCTGTTTTACCTGATGAATAAATAAAAATCTAAAAATAGTACAACTAAATGCTTTATTACAGTGGCTGAATGAAAACAAAATGTAGAGATATGGTTGATTGAAAATGAGACAACTATCTGGTAAAGATTTTGGTATGATTAAATTTCAGCATATAAGTTGTGAACTTGTACTAAAATTAGAGGCTCAGTTATCGCTGATCTGCTCAGGAACATGTTGTATTGATACTAACAAATTTTTTTAAGCATTTAACTTCTCAAACTTTCATTCTCAAGGAATACTTGCTAAAGATTATCCATAAGCATGTTTTGTGACTAAAATAAAAGGAGTAGCTAGATAACTTACCAAACTGATAGTCCAACAAGCTAATAGGATCTAAAACAAGTTTTTCTAGCCCTACTGTCATGACATTGGTACATGTGTTGACATCCAGGAAGGCATTAAATGATCTATCAAGAAAATCTACATCAATACAACAGTCCACCGCTGTACAGTGTGATGAAATCATACATGAAACAGGACTAGGTAGTGGGGTCAAAGATACATCTAATGGACATGCTGAAATAAAAACATAAATCATTAATTTACCCTCTAAAACCAAAGCTTTTTCACTCAATAAATTTAGTTTTATCTTACACATTATCTATAATATGCTGACAAATGCTAGACTAAAAAACTGCAAGCTTCATGGATATAAAACTTACATTAAGATTACTATGAAAAACAGATAAATTCCTACATAATCCAAATCTAATTGTTGTCAGCAGTAACAACCATTATTGTAAATTGAAAAGGACATATCTTGGAAAATTACTGGCATAAAATGGCTAGATTAAGTTTGAAGAAATATTTCATTTTTATCTAAATAAAATTTTCTACACATTTCAATCTGTTGAAAAACCATTTTAGAATATTTGATTTAAAGACCAATTTACAACAACAGCAATAATTCATATCAACCAAAAATGTCAGAAAACTCGAAAATACAGTCAAAAATTTTCACAAAATTTGGTCTTCAATACTAACATTTCTTCCAACCATTTAAAGCTGGACTGTACTTTGCACTAGATCTCTGGCATGATTCTTTATTCATAAGCCTACCAATACCAAGCTCTTGAAATAACTGAAGGATCACTATTTTTGACAAATGTTTTTCAGATGGAACATTAACTTCCTGAAGCCAGTTTTGTAATGAAAATCCTGAAAAAATGTAAAATTTTTAAAATGCAAAATATTTTTTAAATTTTATTATCATTATTATCATTACATTTTAAGGTAACTAACATCACTTTAATTCATTTATAACAACCAACTTTAGAAAAAAAAGTCAGGATAATTAGAATGACTGTATGGTCAAGTCTACTACAGGTATTTCAATAGCAGTTGTACATTTTAAAATAGATGACCTTAAATGGAAATAACAATTGTTAATTACAAGAATTTGATTTGATTTATTACAAATTGGTTGATACTATAACAAATAGACTGTCCTTTCAACACACGACTTGACTGTTCTAGAGGCAAATTGCACCCACAAACAGTTGCCATATGCCAATTGTGTATCGCTCGTCTCTGAAAAGCTAGGAATAGCTCTAATATTTGCGAACAAAAAGTTTTGCCTTTCTGTTTGAATATCAGTATTTATTTTAACATGCAAGGTGAAAATAATGTGTCCGTAGTACATGGATGCGCCACTTGCACTTTCCTTTTTTATGTTCAGTGGACCTTGAAATTGGGCCCAGAACTCTATTTGACATTACAATTAGAAAGATCATATCATAGGGAATATGTGTACTGAGTTTCAAGTTGATTGGACTCAACTTCATCAAAAACTACCTTGACCAAAACATTAACCTGAAGCTGGACATAGGGACGGACAAACAGACATGCAGTCCGAAATACATAATGCCCCTAGGTGGGCATACAATCCTATAAATGACATACAAAATTTAAATGCATCTTGTACCTGATATGTCAAAGTCTGTGTTAAAATCACATGGTATCTTAGGAAGAGGTGTATTTGTCAATACTATCCAATGGAACATTGTCTCCCCTGGATTAAACTGTACACTGACATTCAGACTGACTCTGAACTCATTAGTATCTTGAACATTATCCAAACTGTAACTGAAAAAAGAAGCATAATTTTCTTTAACATTTATTTGTATGTCACAACTGTATGTTCATGAAAGCCTAAACAAATTTCTTCCATAAAATATTGTATCAGCGTAAGTCAACAGAATTATAATCCATTCTCATCTGACATGTAACTGACATTGACCAAGCTGGATTTGATCCCTTTTAGAGCACCTGATTATAGCTATATCTCTTGAGTAGTTTTGAAAGTTATATTTTGGTGTTTTTATTTACAAAAATTTGCTCATAGTTCGCAAATCCATTAATACCCAGAATAATAAAAGAATCTGCAGAATTTATTTACTTACTCTAGATATAAAGCTGTACCCAGTTTTAATCTGTCTTTTACACCTGTGAAGAAAACAAAATTGCATCCTACCAATATTCTTTAAATCACAATTTTACTTTTTATACTTTCATTTATAGTTTAGAAGACATTATAAACTTGACATTAATTTATCCTAAGAAAGCTTTCATCTTTATACTTTTTAGGTTATCATGCATCTACCAGAATATTAAATGTCTTTGTTTTCGATCTAATGCATATAAGTATACATTGATATATAGTTAATATTATATATTATCAATAACAAAAATCCAAAGAGTCCAACAAAACACTTTATTTCCAAAATTTCAGTGAGGTTGCTGATGTCCTGTTTAGTATGACGTCCATTATCACTGAGCTAAGTGTATACATTTTTGTTTAGGGACCAGCTTAAGCACGCCTCCAGGTGTGGGATGTTCTTGCTGTGTTGAATACCCATTGGTGGCTTCCACAGTTTTCTGCTATGTGCTTAAGTTGTTGTCTCTTTGACACATTCCCTATTTCTGTTCTCAATTTCACATTGGAAACAGTCATATAACTTTGTTTGTTTGTATAGTTTATATTGGAACACTTTTTTCAGAAAACAAAGCCATGCTGCCATAATAAATACTTACCCCACTGAAAGTTAAGTAATGAATATTCAAACTTTAGCTTTTCAATTATAAAATTAATGTTTCTATTGCAAAAATTGATATCCAACTGAACATGAAAGTTTCTCTTCAGGAAGTCCACATTAAAGCAGCAATCTACAGTTGTACAACTCTTCATCAGTTTGCAAGAAATAAGTCCTGATAGTTGTGGCAACTGTATGGAATGGGGACATTCTGAAAAAGAACATTGATGATAATTAACATTTTTCTTCAATTGGTAATAAAACTTGAATATGCATGATAAATATTTGTTAATTTCCAGGAGTTAACTTTTATGATATCTTTGTTCAAATCACTTGCGTTTAGATGATTTCCAGACTCCTTTATAAAAGAATATCTTTTCATCATAACAACAGCACCAGCTAGACATGATTTTGAGTTTGTTCTGTTGATAGCTTATAGATGCAATACATTTGGATTCAATGTAAAACATATAAAGGGAGGGTTGAGATCTCAAAAAACATGTTTAACCCCGCAGCAATTTTGCGCCTGTCCAAAGTCAAGAGCGTCTGACCTTTGTTAGTCTTGTACAATTTTTAATTTTAGTTTCTTGTGTATAATTTGGAGTTTAGTATGATGTCAATTATCACTGAACTAGTATACATATTTGTTTAGGGGCGAGTTGAAGGATGCCTCCTGATGCATGAGTTTCTCGCTGCATTGAAGAACCCTTGGTGGCCTTCGGCTGTTGTCTGCTCTATGGTGGGTTTGTTGTCTCTTTGACACATTCTCCATTTCCATTCTCAATTTTATTATTTGGTACTTTATTTTGAGGTTTGGGGTAAACCTGAAATCTACAGGAATGGATACCCAGCAGACAAAATACTTTTATAATATTTTAAACTTTTAACCAAATTCCAGTCCACTAATTTTAACTTTAACCTAACTTACCAAGAAGCCTCCAAAATAATTATTTTCCATAATGAGGATAATTTGATAAGCCTAATATTTATCCAGCACAAATCTTTACTTATGAGATATAAATCTATAACTGTTTTTAAAAATGTCATATTTTCATTCTTACCATTCACCCAGGTGCTTCCTCCCACAACACATTGAGGACTTTGTAGGTTATCTGTTATACCCAAATGATTCAGGATCTGAGTAATGACAAGGTCTCCAAGGTTGCTATTAATAGATAGTCCTTTGTTACCAAGGAAATTACCCACAGAAAATTCTGTAACATAAAATGTGTTAAGTTTAGACTTAATAGTAGTATTCAAGTATATTTAGCACATCATATAAATACGTTTTTTATTATGCAAACACATTTTGCCAATTCCTACTTTTCCTGTTCTGGTTAAAAAGAATAGCAAATGTAATTTCAAGGAAGATTTCATTCATGTGTAGTTGCTCACAGCCTACTGTTACTCACTTTCCTAAATAACTTTAATTTGCTGTTATTTTAACTTGGTATTTTTAATAAATTGCAAATAAGTAGTTATCTCTTTCCATAAGATAAGTTAATGGCATACGATACAGTTACAGGGGAGGTAATGAGGTTGCTAACGTAAAATGTTCTTTTCGCGACATCAAACTATGTCATATCGTGAAAAAATGCATTTTTCGACTGATTTTTATCATTCCCAGGGAGATTATGTTAACCAAATTTTATAAAACTGTAAATAGTGCAATTTTGAAAAATATACAGCAAAAAAAGACGTTTTTTTCTCAATTCATGACCATTTGATAACTATGAGTTATTTTTAAATAAAACATGCATAAATTTTTAGGATACTTATAAAATACAGAAATTACAAATTATTTAACAAAAAACAATTTGTGTTTATCTTTTAAAACAAAAAAGTTATTGCTTTCTCTCGAAAGGGAAAATAGTCACAAATCCGAATTTTGAGCAAATAAACAAAATTTCAACCTCATTTAACTCAAAAAGTAGTACATGAAGGTACATTTTTCATTACATATTTGATTTAATCAGGCAAAAAATAGCCCATATGGAAATTTTCATCAAACTCTCAATACGGAATCAAAACTGTATCGTATGCCCTTAACTAACAATGATCACAAGGACATTTAGGTATTAATAATATGTATGCAATAGACAAAACAAAATCATATTTCAATTAACATTTAGTAACTGAAAATATGACTTATATAATTACAATGAAGCATTTTAAACTTAAATTACAATTTAAGAATCTGGCATAACTTTTTGTTCAAGTATCCAGTGTTTATAAAGAGTAGATCTTATTAAATCTGTTGCAATCATACCTGATAAAGTGGAGCTCCATTTACAGAAGGTTTTTGGTAGATACACATCCTTTAGAACAACTTGCTGTATCAAGCATTGATCTCTTTCCAGACAAACACTCACATTTATGTTCACAAGGAAAACGTCATCATCAACAAGATCGTAGATTGAATAGCTGTAAGGATAAAACATTATTTAAAAAAAAATAAAAGATTTTCCATGAAATCGTTATATCTTGAACTAGTCTCAATCTTCTGAAACATATTTAAATCATCTTAGTTATCTCCCCTTTAAAAACCAGCTTTATATTAGAACTTTAAAGAAACATACGGTAATAAGATTATATAGTTTGGATGTCTTTATTGAGAATTGATGAGGTTTAATAGCATCATTTTTGTTTTTTGATTTAAAAGAAAGACAAATCTTTCAAAATTCTAGATTAACAGACAAATATAAGACTCATAAAATGTTTTTAGTTCTGAATAATGGTTCTAGACATGGTTTGAGAGAAAAGTATAAGACGTATAAAAGCAGAAACAAGAATGAGTCCATACTATACAGATGCCTCACTCACACTATCATTTTCTTTGTTCAGTGGACCGTGAAATTGGGGTCAAAACTCTAATTCTGCATTAAAATAAACTATTGTAGGTGGTGCATAAAAATAGAATATGACACATTACTTACTTGATAGTGAATAGTGATGTTAACTTGATCTGGTCTGCAATGCCTAAAAGTATAAAATATATATATTTCGCATCTTTTGATCTAAGGCATACAGAAAATAATATATAAAAGGAAATCAAATCTTAGAATATGTCAGTTTAACACCATTTTTTTCTTCTATATAAAAAAAAATATCCAGTAGTTGAAATAAATAATTACCAAATTCATAATCAAACAATGAAATATCTATTTCATATTTTTCAATTCCCATTCTCAGTCTGTAGGAACAAGCATCAAGGAAAACAAACACATGAAATGATCGTCTCATTGGGTGCACGTCAATACAACATTCTACTCCTGTACAGATATCAGGGATATGACAGGTCACTGGTGCTGTCAATGGCTGGAGATCAACAGATTTATCACAAGCTGTAAATAAATACAAGGATATTAATAGGCTGAAGAATCTTTATGATAAGATTTATTAAAGTGTAGTTTTATATTTTATTATTTTATTTTACTGTATAATATTGAAATTTAATGTTTGGTTTTTGAATTGCTTAAGAGTTCTTCTTTGCCACAGTGTCAACAAAACTGATCAAAAAAGTTATATTTGCAAGGTCATTTATTTCAAGAGAAGTTATTAATTTTCACCTATTTTCATATTTGTACAGGAAAAGAAAGAATACCTGCAGCAGACTTTCTGTACTAAAATCCTTACATCACATCAGAATAAAACTTTCTTACTTGTATTCCATCCCCTATTATTAGGACTATAAGGAGCATCTGTCCTGCTACACATTGGATCAGACAAGAATTTGGCTATACCAAGCTCTTCTAGAAGTAAATCTACAGCATAATCTGTCACAGAATCTATATCTATTCCAATGAACTGAGTCCAATTCTTCAATGAAAATCCTGTAAGACAGAAAATAAAACAATGTTAAAAATACACCAAAGTATAAATCTTCTTAGTTATATAATTTTTATCATGGTTAAATTAAAGAGCATGAAAAAATTCTTCAGGATTTATCTACATTGATTGTAAAAGTGCAAAATTAAATCATCTTGTCGTTTTAAGCATGTTGATTTCAGAAACCTGGAAACAGTCAGATGCCATCCATTGAAAGACTAGATCTTTGGTTTAAAAAGTAATTATAGGGGAGTCCATTATCTTTCAACAGTGAATATTTACAAGTTATAATTTCAAAGTGTGTTACATTCAAGGTCTGTCAAAGACATACAAATAATTATACAGCGGATCCTAAAACTGTTGCATTCTTAAGACATATAAAAAAGACTTAAAAATGAAAAGTATTAATGTGTCAGGTGGTAAGGTATTATTAATGTGTCAGGTGTTACAACAATGGGGAAAATGTTGTTGCGAAAATAACCATGAAGAATAGATATCAAATAGTCTAATAATTACAAAGATAGATCATACCTAGGTCAAAAGTGCTATTTTGCCAGTTACACAGTGGTTTAGGTAGAGAAACATCTTTGAATACATTGACTTTAAATTCACAGCTTCCATGTGATTCAAAACATACACTCACATCTAGGTTGACCAACAATAAACCTTGGGACTTCAGATCATCTATGGAATAACTGCAACAACAAAATATTAAGGATTTTCTTTATACTGTCATACAAATGAAAGTTCTGTTACAATTAAAATCTGGCCTTACAGTAACACTTTCCTCTGCTATGTAAGTACTTGTACATGTTAAAGCAGTCAGATAATAAGCTTTCATTATCAGAATGTTCCAAGGGTTGGCTTTTTGAATATTTTCTGTTTTGTTTATGAAACTTCCATTTTTGTTATAATTGCTTTTATGTTTTGAACATCTGTCATCAGTTTGTCTTTTTATTTTTTATAACACCATTGGTATAATAGTGAAACCGCTTTAATATAGATCAGAGCTATTAAATCTGATGAGTTTTTGTTTTCTAAATTTGGAATAAATTCAATTCTTCACAATCTATCTTCATGAATCCATCATAAATGGTAAACACATTTTATAAAAAATCTTTCTTTTATTCTGTTTGCTAATACTATAAAAATCCAGCAATTCTGTTAAATACTAGGAAATTTACACTTACTCTATATTTAAGATATTAAAAAGACTAAAGCTTTGCTTTTGGTCAAATTCAAATTCCAGAAGAGACTTCTTGTAAGTGAGTTTCTCTATTCCGATTTCAAAACTATAACTACAAGAATCCAGAATCATATATACACTGATGGACCTGCCCAGCTGTTCTACATCTATACAGCACTGTATCCCTGTACAGGTATCCATCAGATGACAAGAGAAAGGACCAGATAGTGTTGGCAAACTTTTCATTTTGGAGGAACTGCAATCTGTAATTATTGAGAATAAAATATTTCAATGTTTATGTCATTGCATTGCAGCAGCTTTATTAAATTATCAAAGTAAATCCAACTCCAACTCAAAATTAATGTTTAACTTAACTGTTTAAAATAGTAAAAGCCAAATATCAGTTCATTGGCATCTACACTACAGGCAATGCAGGATGAAACCCAGTTATGTGAAAGTCAAAAGGCAGTAACTTATACCCAAGTAAACTGCACCAAAACTCCTACAGCTGAAATCTGTGAATTTCAGTAAAAGGCAATAAATTGAAAAAGATCAACAACTATGAAGTTTGTACATGTACTTATTTATTACTCAAAAATACATGAGAGTGTTCATCTGTTAATTTGTCTATATATACAAGTTCTGCCTATAGAAGTTCCAATGAAAAGTTAGTTACTAATAAGTCAATAGTATATGTTCCTATTGGAACAAATCATCTATAACCTTTAATCCGATAGGAACAAATTCTGTCATATTTGTACCAGTGGAAATAACTGCCAAAATATTTCTTCCATTTGGAACTAATATATATGTTTGTTATGAAACCCTTCTATTTCATGACAAATTCACAGGCATTTTACTTTTTAAAGCAGCAATCAAATATAAAATTTAATAAACTTACTGCTAGTCCATCCATCTGTGGATGAGACGTATGGTGGCAGTGATCTACTACATTGTACTTCTTCAAGATAGGCAGATATTCCAAGTCCTTCTAGTAGTTTAGTTAAGAGTAACCCTTTCACTTCTCCAAGTATACTGTTTTCAGCTTTAAACTTCATCAAAGAAAAGTCTACAGAATAAAACAAATCATAATACATCTAAGTGCTGAGACCATTGCAATAAAACATTATCCTCCTTAAATACTTTACTAAAGGTATATACTAATGGTTTTTTTCTTCTAAAATAATTCGACAAATCCTTAAAAATGTATTTTTTTCAAAAGTATTAAAACATCCATTTTCACGTAATTCTGGACGTAATGTCCAGCAATTCATTTATTTGGGATGAGAGCAAGGCTTCAGATATCACCTATTAGACAGCTCTAATGCTCAAGTACATCATTTTATTAGGTAAAACAAAATATTAACCAATTAAACTGCTTGATAACAATCATATTCTAGACAACAATAATACATATGGAACATTATTTTCTGATTTATGATGAATGAATTTCAACCATGTATTTTAGTTTATAAAATAGCAGATTAATTTTATGTGGTTGCCATATTTAACTAAAAGAGTTTCTTCCTTTTTGACTCATAGGAACTGCCTTTTTTTTCTCCATTAAATAACTTATCTTTGATACATGCAAATTTTACCTGGAATTTTGAACCCTGCATCAGACCAGTCACAGCCTAGTTTTGGCAGTTTAAAGTTTTCCAAAACTGATGTAGATATCAGACAGGCACCATCAGGTTCTAAACACACACTTAGTTTCAAGTTCAATAGATATTTCTTTTCTCCTTGTAGATCATGGATAGAAAATCTGAAAATAATCAATAAACCACAGTTTATTACCGGTACTATAAATCAGTTATATTAATTCTAGGGCTCTATTTCCATGGATAAGGTATATATTGGATAACTATATAAAAAAAAAGAAGTTTAATTCAACAAAATAGAAACTTTAAAATATGATCATATTTTTATACTCAATTAAATTCTTATCGTACACTTAAGGATCTGAGGTCAATTTACATTCAATAAATTCTACCCACTATAGCATTGTCTTCAAATTACCTTATTTTAATAACATTCAGCAGACTAAATGTTTCTTCAGTTCCTAAAAAAAGAGAAGTAAAATATCAATTTACTAAAATGATTTTGTTTAAAAGAAATTAATTTTCAAAGTTCATTGGCTATAAGTTAATGGAATCCTATCTTATTGTTGTCCTCCATACTTAATAATTATTAAATAATGTTTCAAGACAATTATGCATTTACAGTTAAAGTATCTTGTGCCAAATCTCTCAATAAACCTGCAGGAACAAATTAATCACCTTCTATTTTCTTTTCCAATTATAAGTTTAGATTTTACAGCAAAATTAAAGGTAATATATTTGGTTGGGTTTCTTGCTTAGCTGAACCTTTGAAGTTGTTGTTAGGTAAGGTATACTACCCTACTTTAAAAGTAGATTAGTCTTACCCAATGACATAAAAATGTGGTCAACACTTTTAAATAACCTGTTACAAGTTTATTTTATGTGTACCACATTTTGTGTTATATCTACATATGCAGAAAAATTATTGCAGATATTCCTTAAATATTATTGTATTCGTCCTTCGGTGTTGCATTATATTTTCTTGAGCAAATTTCCTATGCCACCTCATGTATCATAAAAGCTAAGATATATTGATATCCATCAAATATCACTTACCCCATTTGTAATTAAAGAGTGGGATTTCAATATGCCTTTTTTCAATCCCAAAAGACAATTTCAAATTACAGCCATCAATATCTGCATACACTGTGAATGATTTCCTGATTTTTCCAACCTCTACACAGCAAGTTACTCCTGTACAGTGGGCAGACAAAACACAGCTTATGGTACTGTGTATTTTGGGTAAAGATAAAGACAGTGGACATGCTGAAATTTAGAAGAAAGAAGAGATTTAGTAAATGATTTTCAATATTACTGAGAATACCATCAATGAACTCATTTAAACTACCTATAAACAAATGTGCCTGCATTGAACCCGCAAAATTTTAATGCTTCTGTTCAGATTTCAAATAGAGCATAATTTTCCAAATAAAGATCTAGTGGTTTAAATTCTGTAAATCTGGTGAACTAATGTGTCAAAGCCTTTTAAATACATGACCTGCTTACAAAAGGTGTCTTCAAAAATGAGGAAAAAAATCCCAACCATTTCATAATAGAATTTCATAATTGCAGGCAGACAATCTAAATGTGCTTGCAATCCTACATTGGATTTTTAGGAATCTTGGTTAAAACTCTTCTTTTTTTTAAATTTTGTAAATGACCAAGCTCAAAAGTGTGGAAAATAGGAAAATGTTCCTCAATACTTTTTTACATACTAGGTTATTGGGTAGATATCTCATTGGCAATAATAGCTCACATTTATGTTATACATATTTCCATAAAAATATAATAATTCATACAGAAAAAATATCGCATCTTTTCCCACTGACTGTGTCCAAGATAAGACCAAATGCATAATAAAAATACAATCAAAGGAATAAATAAAACATGAATTATTGAAAAACATTACCTGTAGTATTCCATCCATTAACAGCACCTTTATATGGCCATTCATCCCTGTGACATGATTTTTCATTTAGGAAGGATTTTATACCAACATACTCCATTAGTTCATCTGCAAGTGCTGATGTTAAACTTTGACCAATTTGAAGTCCTTTATTTTCAATCCATTCAAACAAAGAAGTATCTTCAAAATATAAAATAAATATAATTTTTGCAGAATTCTTTTAAATTAACTTTTGTTAAAATTTATTTACTATATGGTTATGGTATGGGTTTTTTTATAAACCATTGTCATGAAATCTTTTTGACTTTCTGTTATCATTTAGCTATTTTTTTTCCAAATTCATTAAATGTTACAATGGAACACATAAAACAAAATCTTTTTTACTCCAAACAAATTTCAGAATAAGGCATTTATTAAAACATGAAAGCATACTTCCTGACTTAAAGCCCATATCTAGATCACATAATGGTTGAGGAATCAGTTGATCTTTAAACATTGTCAGAGTTGGATTACACACATTTTTCTCAAGACAAACACTGAATTCCAAATCTACTATGAATTTCTTTTGATCGGAAAGCTTCTGTATTCTGAATCTGTAAAATAATAAAATCTTATGAATAGTTACAGAAATGCACAAATTATCATTGGGGTTTGAATTGATGGATATTATGAACAGTTTTTTTAAACACAACTTTATTAACCCTTTATAAAATAGAACTTTCCAAAACTCAGTAAAATTAGGTCTGATTAGTGCTTTTATGGTAGAACATGTAGAAAAAAAGACAAACTATAGAATGCATGATGTGGCCTTGAGAATAAAAGTAATTTTTTTCAAAGTAAATGAAAAGTATGTTGGCCAATCAAGAAATTTTCACCAACTGCACAAGTCTCTGGATTTATAATCTGTGAGTTTATTCATATATATATATGCATTTATGGTCCGCTAAAGTCAAAATAACAACTAACACATACCGTATTTATTCTATTTAAAGCCCCCCTTCTAATTAACGCCCCCTACCGAAAATCGTGTGTTCAGAACTTTTGACTTCTAATAAACGCCCCCATTTTGTAGTTAAAAAATAAAATTGAAACTTATCTATAACAATATTGCTAAGACATCGACCCGGTCACTCAGAAACATGAAACGAAAAATCAATAATGCCCATGTTTTAATCCACTCTGATAATTCAACACAGTGTGTACAAGTTCCAAAAATAGATCTCAGTTACACAGTACGCTGTTGAAATTATGAAATTATGTTCCATTGATGTTCACGCTTGTTCATTCGAAAATTTTAACAAACTATTTGATGAGGTCACATTACCGATAAACGCTATTTATAGATTATGGAGACAATAAGAAACACGTGTATGTTACTATAGTCTGTTTCAACAAAATTCAGGTAAAGATTAATGAAGTACTGAGGTACGAAATTCGTTTCTCTAATTGACGCCCCCCCGTTGGGAAATTGTCTTCGCCCCCGGGGCGTTTATTAGAATAAATACGGTATTATGATGATGCAGGCCACAGATGTGACAGTTTATGTTTCAAAATCAATCATATCAAAAGATACATGTATAAAATTTGCATACACTACAATTATAAGTACCAATTATGAATTTAAATATACAATACTTTCATTACAGTCTGAATCAATGAGCATATTATGTAATAATGAAAAGACAAATGTCATCAATTATTGAAATTGAATTTTTTGAAAAGTCTATTAATTTAGAGTTATCTCCCCTTGACTATAAATTTGTTAATAATAGTGCAACATCTCAACTTTTGGGAGCAGATACCGCTCTAATTGTCCTCAATCAAATCAACCATTAACTACCTCTTTACAAGGTGGAAGAAGGGGAAGGGGGAGGGGATAAAAATATTTTATGAAATTGAATGTCACCAAATTTCTGTACTTGTTTCTCCTTCGGCGGCAATTTGGAAAAGAGGCTGGATATTAAAACATGTGCTTGAAGTAGCGCCCCCTTTCAATTAGAGAATTCCAAAGAGTTTCAAGTCAGATAATCACATATGTACCTAACTTAACTATTTTTAAATATTTCTAAAAATTACAAAACATGATAACACAAGACTGAATACAATCAAAAATTACAGTCTTTATTTGTACCATAAAGTCACCTATGCTGCACATAAGTGTATTTACATTTAAGTATATTTGTCCAATGTTAATATACTAATACATAAATATTGAATGTGACTTACTTTATTCTAAATATTTCCTGTAATCTTTCTTCCTTGACCTCACCTTTTAAAAAACAAGAACAATAAAATTATCCTAATTACCATTCACCCAAAACAATATTTGCAAAAAAAACAACTTTTGAGAGTTACTTTGGATTTATTATTATTTGTTGGATACCAATTTTTGTGTTTTTCCATGGGTTCAGGTGAACAACGAATTCAAAGGATCAACAAATTACACAAGGAGTTCGTCCAGTAAGACCCTTTTTTGGCCCCCAAATATAGCAGTTTTACAAAATTATTAAAATGTAAAATTTTAGCTATTTAATGGAAAGTTGAATACTTCTGCTACATAAATATGGGTTGTTTTTGACAACGAATATATTGCACATATATCGGGTACAACCATCATTAAGTCATGCTAAATTACTGAAATTTTCACAATTTTAGTATTTGAGTTAAATTTAAGACGGTTTCTGGCTTAAATTCGTGTTCAATCTTAATATTAAAATGTAAGTTGTATTTGGTGATAATACATAACATCTATATAGGATGAGAGTGAACATGGATGCGGCCACTTTCATTTTTGACAAACACCATCTGAAAAGTGACATATCATGGCATATATGATAGATTTTTCATATTAAAGCTTTATTTTGGCGTCTTTAATGACAAAATAAGTTCAAATCTTTCACATTAATTAACTGAATCGATGGAAGTAGACACTTAAGTGTTTAAAAAGTGTTCAAAATCTTTCATCAGATGAACTTGATTTGAGGCCAAATTCGGCCTTTACCGGACCTACTGCTTTATGGACTTTGTATGCAGAGATTGGCAAAACCATGAAATCAAATATCCACAAAAATGGTTTCATTCCATTCAGTGGTTCTCTAGAAGTTCAAAATGTAAAATGTTAACGACAACGACGGACGACGGACGCCAAGTGATGAGAAAAACTTACTTGGCCCTTCGGGCCAGGTGAGCTAAAAAGTGATCGCTTGACATCAAAAGGTGATTCAAAGTTGATATAAGGTCACATTCAGAGGCAAAATACAGCTAAATACCGAAAGTGTAAATACGTTTATAAAGATATTAGATCTAAATTAACAAATTTTAGATTCAAGTTGCATACTATGTTTATTTCCATATACGACATTGAATTATAACTGCTGCTTATATTTACACCTCAGGAGTACTCAAGTTGACTCAACTCTTTTGTGAGATTCTTCTTTACTGGTCAAATTCAGTTTCTGTCTAGTATTGTTGACCATTGTTTCTACTTTTGCCTTAATGATTGAACTCTCGATTATTCTTTCAATTTGTGTTTTTATCACCAACTGGTATCTTCTTTATTTTGTTACTTAATAAGAACACAGAAATCTGTTATAAATTAAGCGTAGTTTTTGATACTTTATAGTATCAGAAATTAAAATTCTACTGTAATCTTAACCTGTTCTTGTCATATTCTCAAGTATTGCGATGAAAAAGCAATGGCAACATAATGTCTGTATGTAAAAATTGATCTGAAAATCTGGAAATGGTGCCAAATACACTGAAATTTAATACATGACTTACCCCAAGTATAATCAAAGAAATTAATTTCAAACTCTAGTGTTTCTATTCTGCCTCTTATCTGGTAATTACAGGTATCT
Organism: Mytilus galloprovincialis; assembly: GCA_037788925.1. Lineage (NCBI taxonomy): Eukaryota > Metazoa > Mollusca > Bivalvia > Mytilida > Mytilidae > Mytilus > Mytilus galloprovincialis. The sequence goes on along the minus strand of CM075342.1, from coordinate 41,031,413 downwards.
ATGTATAGGTTTATGTTCAGTGACAAATCCAGGTAGTCAAAGTTGTAACAACAATCTATTCCTGTACAGTAATCTGGCATATAACACACAAGAGATTCTGGTAATTCTGGTAACGTTGTTACTGCTGGACAATCTATTTCAAACAAGATAATGCAATTTTATGAATCTGTTTTCTACGTATTCTTATACATGTGTTACTGAGTTCACATGATTTTCAATTATCCTTGATATTATTGTATTATATTAAAAGTGGATATAAATAATCATTGTAATGCAGCATATTTTCATATATGTACAAAGCACTGAAAAATACTCAGACTTTAAATTATCCTTGATATTATTCTATTATATTAAAAGTGGATAATCATTGTAATGCAGCATATTTTCATATATGTACAAAGCACTGAAAAATACTCAGACTTTAAATTATCCTTGATATTATTCTATTATATTAAAAGTGGATAATTATTGTAATGCAGTATATTTTCATGTATGTAAAGCACTGAAAAATACTCAGGCTTTAAAATATGCTAGTAGATATTTCAAGCCTGGCAGTATGAGTATGATGCAAACTGGAGAAAAAAAAATCATCTTCAATTTTATTCATAGGCTTAAGCTTACACTCTTCCCATTTTAAATTTTTCAAAGAATATCTGAAAAAGTCAATTGCATCTTAATAAAAAATTTGTCTAAATGAATTTGATATGGTCAACATATAATATTATATCATTTACCATTTTTCCATCCACGTGTTGAAGGAGAGTATAAATCATCTCCATGACTACATGGTGGAGACTTTAGCAGAGTGTCCAATCCAAGCTGCTGTAGCAAAATTCTAATGAAAGAAGGCTGAATGTGATCAGTTATATCAACTCCTAAGTTGTCAGCCCAATTGGTTAATGAGAAATCTGTAATAAAAATAAAAGACATTCCTAATTTTAAATTTTCTTATAGTTGGAAATTTGATGTTAAGGTGGTACCCAACACTTTCACTAAAATTAATTTGGCTCGTTTAATTTTCATTAAATTTTGACAAAGTATTTACTTTGACCCTTTAACAAAAATATAAAAAATTCAAAAAATTTTAACCAATCATTTTGTCAGAAATATTACACGGGTTATATAGCAATTTGACAAACACTAATTTTGATCATTGAGAAGCTTAATATTCCCTTAACAACACAACGTAATTAAAACGTTAAGCTGATTTTACAGAGTTATCTCCCTGTAATGTTAGGTACCACCTTAAACAACTCCTACTGTGGATGCATTATTTTTTTGGGGGTACCAATTTTCAGAGGTTTCTTAGGAACAGATGAACCACGAATTCAAATATTAATTGAATTACGAATTTTCTGTGAAACTTGTATGCAGAGATTGCTGGCAAAAGCATGAAATCAAATATCCAGGAAAATGCAATTATTCATTAATCCACAAAAATTGATACCCACAAAGACAAATAAATCCACAGCAAAGCATTTAAAAAAAGTCAAATAAACTAAATCTAAAAACTTTTATAACAATAAATTGCAGCAGAATTTTAACTATAAGCAAATATGGTTACATCTCTACTTGATTGCAAAATGGAAAAAAGGGGTTAATATAAATGAAACGATAATCAAGCTATTTACCTTCACATTTGATTTCAAAAAAAGCATATCCCAAGTTCAAGATTTGGACCAAGTCTACTTTATATCAGGAGAAAGTTTTAAATGTGATTTTTTTTTATCTTAGTGAAACATATTTGCAATCTTCGCAATACCAAAATGCAAAGCAGTCTCGTTTTAATGTCCATTTCATTTGCTCAATATTGATTTACTTTAAAAACTATTCATTAGAATTTACCAAAATTTACAAAACACTATAAATTCATTTACCGGTTTTAATTTGTTAATTTCATTGACAAAAAAGTTGTTCAGTGAAATTTAAAAAGGTCTAATTTTTAAAGGTATCATGTCAGAGGACCCATTATATTCACTGATCAAATATACAGCATTGAATATAGTAACACATACTTACCTTTCAGATCAATAACAGCATCAATGTCACAAACAAGTTGGGGGATCTCTGTATTGTCAAATATTTTCATATCTAGGACACAGTTAGATTTATCATTTAAACAGACTTTAACAGCTAAATCCAAAATTAGTTTCTTCAAATTCGGTGGCTTCTTAATAGAAAATCTGTAAAAATAATTTGGTAAATTAATGAAACAATTATAATTTAAATGTTTAAAAATTATCATATCTGAATGGTTAGTAATATTTTCTGTGTCTATATGCTTCTTATACAATAACTTTTGTTTATGATGTATTTAGTTATGAAAGCTATTTAATATGAAAAATTTTGATGTAAATTAATATCCAAGGTCAAAAAAGTATAGGCAGTGGAATAAAACATTCCTCTTTCCTGGTTTAGGGAAAAATGTATAATATACTGTTATCACTTACTCAAATACAATTACATCTTGTGCTAAGGATATTCTTTCTGTCTTTCCTAAAAGAGAAAGCATATATACTGAGTTAAGACTATGCAAAATGAAGGCTAGAATGAACTAATAAGAAGCTCATAATGATGAAGATCAGGGGTTCATGCAAAAATATAATTTACTTAAGATACCAGCACTTATGTGAAAATAAGATAACTGGGTAATTGTAATTAATTTATCAATATCCCTGGTTTAACTGGGTTTCAAGTTTAAATCTGACATTAAGATTAGAATCGCAACATTTAAGGTGGTACCCAACACTTTCACTAAAATTAATTTGGCTCGTTTAATTTTCATAAAATTTTGACAAAGTATTTACTTTGACCCTTTATCAAAAATATAGAAATTTCAAAAATTTTGAACCAACCATTTTATCAGAAAAATTACACTGGTTATATAGCAGTTTGACAAACACCAATTTTGAACACTGAGAAGCTTAATATTCCCTTTACATCACAACATAATTAAAACGTTTAGCTGACTTTACAGAGTTATCTCCCTGTAGTATTAGGTTCCACCTTAATAAACTCAAAATTGAAATATTTTAATCTAAATTAAACTTGTATAATGTCTTACCCCATTCATAGTTAAACAGTGATTTTGTCACATTTACTGTATTGATTCCATAAGATATCTTGTAGTCACAGGGGTCCAGCACAAAGAATGGTCTGACTGTCAAACCAAAGAAAGGTATATTGGCACAGCAATCAATTCCAGTGCATGACTCTGTTATGTGGCAGGCTATCTGGTCACCCAAATCTGGACGATTAAACATACTCAGTTGACATTCTAAAAGTAAAAAGAATATTTCAAACTTAAAGTTTATACATGTATTTAATTTCTTTGTCATGTTAAATTTTGAACCCTTATAATGCCACTTCTTTTTTCTTTTACAAATTCCCATGAAAAGCGACAACAGAGAAAATTCATAATAAAATAAAAAGCTGTGATATATTCAAATTAATACTTTTTTATATAAAACATCAATAAACCCATCTCTTATCCAACTAGTTTCTATGTTCTACAAAAAATATTCATGTGCTGTAATACTGTTGTCAGTTTGGCTTTACATACAGTTAGTATAGATAGACAAATGAACAAAGCTTTGACCATATGGACAAATGAACTTTGAAACAATGTAAGTTAAAACACACCACTGTTCCATCCCTGAACACTAGGTGAATAAGGAGCTCTTTCAACATCACACTTAGGACCACTGAAGAATTCAAAAAGGTGTAACTGTTCAAGGATAAAATTGACTGCAGCATCTTTTAATCCTTGGTTAATATCAAGGTTCACTTCATCTAACCAATTTGTCACAGAGAAATCTATAAATATATAAAAAGAATACTTTATTCAAACTAAACTGTCTAAAGCTCTTTTTTATCCTTTCAATGCTTAATTATAGAGTGCAAATAAAAAAGAAGAGAAAATACAAACTTTTCAATTGAATAAAGGACAAGGTTCACTTATGGCAAAAAATGGCCTAAAATATCAACTTTATCATAAAACACCAAAAAGGTCTCAAATTGTTTCGTAAATGGGTCTATTTCAAAAGTCTAAATGCTAAATATATCAGTTCTTTTCATAAGAGTACATAATATTATCCAAAGTAAGCCCATTTTGGACATTTTGTCAAAATATGATGATTTTGTGCACTTTTCAGACCTAAAAGCTTTAGAAACATTTTGGCCGCCACCTACGATCCAAAATGTGTTGTAACCAAATGATTCCAATTTTGATATAGATTTCATTGATATAAAAACTTTTTGGATCGGGAGATGGCGCCAAATTAAATTATGCCAAAAACAATTAGAATTATGGGGGAAAAGTACCAAAATTGACCTTTTACTACAAATTGTGTTTATTTAAGGGGTCATAGCTTGATAATTTGTAAAGGAAAGTGCCAGAAAAAATAATCTTGTCTTAATAGTATTATCACAAGTATTTCTAAATGAAATTTGGAATATTCTGCCCCAATTTAAAAAACATAAAAAAATCAGGGACAATTTTAACCCTTCTTGAACCTTCTCCTTTAATAGCTATTGTCCACTGTGGACTTCAATTAATGCATAAGAGATATTTAAACTTTGCCTATCAAACACAATCATTCACTAATTAATTCTTTTGTACAAAAAAAATATTTTCTGTACAAAAAAAACAACTTTTTTGATGATAATATATGTACAAATTCAAATAAAGAACCCTCAAACTGTGTAGAAAAACTTTCAAAAGCAGACTACAAAAGTGTTATTCTTGTCTACACCACATTAGGGACGACATCAAAAGTTCAATGTAGGATAAAAAACTTAATTCACATAGCTTTTTCACTGACTCCCCCCCCTTTACACCCCCTCTTAACTTAATTTGGGAAAAATTGATTTACCTATATGGATATATGTAAAATCGATTTTGGATTAACAAAACTTGCAGCAATGCTGACCCCCACCCCCAAACTATTTGATTTAAGTTTTTTATCCTACATCGATCTTTTGATGTCGTCCCTTATATATGATGAATTTGAAACTGCATGCATACTGCCCATATCCTTTGTTTTTCTATTGCATCATAAACAAACCTTATAATTATCTTCTTGCATAACATATTTGTCTTTGCACTAACTTTCCATAACTTTTTTAGCACTATTCCAAATCTTTTGTTTTACATTTAATTTTTGGACCTTTTGAATATTATAATATTATATAATTAATAATGTAAAGGACCTTTTGAAAATTATAATATTATTTAATTAATAACACATAAAACATATACCTGTGCCTGTAAAATTTCTGGAGCAGATTGGAATTTCATGCTGGTTTAAAACTGGAAAACCATTTTCTGGGAAACAATACACTTGATCATCCATTGGAAGACATATATCTATCTTCAGATCTATAACATATCCTCTTCCTTCATCAAGCTTATCTATTTTGTATCTTTAAATATATAGATTAAAAATTAAGCCTGTAAATTTCATTATCCATATAACGAAATGTGTCCCAAGAGTTAAGAAAATGCAATGATCACCCAACTATCATACACATTCAGCATCATATGAGATAAAAGAACGGTTCTAGAGTGTTTAGTATAATAATAAAAAACATTCAGACAGTACAAACAGTGTTGATTTTTATTTTCCTAATGTATAATCTTACTCCCACTTTTTTGTTGTTATGCAGTCCTTTAAATAATACATTTTTCAATCATATCTTAGTTACAATTGACTTCTTTTAGAAGTCAACAAACCTCATCAAATATAACAAAGGGCAATAATTTTGAGAACATTATTTGTTGATTAATATACTTCACTTTGAGACGCATACTACAATGATTCTTTGGTGAAAATAATATATTTTTTATTGTAATTAATTCCCTTTATTCAAGAATTATTCATTTTTTTACTATATCGCTATTTTGTGCATATTTACTTTGATCTTTTTTTGTGATAATTTTTTATATCATGCTACTCACTTGAGATGGAAAATTATCGCTAGAAACTAAGTCGGCACGTGGTGTTGCTAACGAAATTGACATATAATTGACAACGTTGTCATAAGAAAAATAGCGATAAACAGATTATCATTGGTCATCTCAACTCGATTGCCTTTCTCGCTTGAGCCAGGACTTCTCGCTTGAGCCCTCTCCTCATCGTTGAGATGATCAACAATAATCTATAATTATAGCTAAATGTAAAAGTCAAATCATTTTTCCTTTGTTTGAAATAATCTTACCTTATGGTAATAGGAGCAACATCCCCATTTCCTATTTCTAACTTATTTTCTATACCTATTTTCAAATATAAATGACATTGTATTAACAGCAGTTCTTATATCAAATAAGTTGTAGTACGTTAATATAAACAAGATACTTTTTTTCAATAGGTTTATACAAATATCCTGTAAATTCAGAAAGAACATGATACATTTTAGGCCTTTTTGTAATATTTTCTAAACAATTTAGGGTTAATCCAGAATAAATTGTATGGGGGAGGGGGTCAGAAGGCACTTTAATTCAAATTTGATGGGGCTGGTTATTCTAAGAAAACATTTAAAGGAAATATCCAATTAAAATTCATGCATGGTGGGGTCAAATAAAAAGTACCTTCAGACCCCCTCCCCCCACATACATTTAGTTTTGGAAAATTGGAACAGCCCTTACTTATTCCTCATGCTGAAAACTTTTTTGAATCCTTAACAAGCTTTGGTATTTAGAGCATAAGAAATATATTAGTGTTCCTATATAATAATGTGTATTGTCATACCAGTTGAGTGTAATAATAATTATTTTACCTCCTACTTCTATACATTTCTAGGAATATTATTGGTTCAAAGAAATCATGTGGAGACTGTGTTTATTTCATATTATGTTAGTAGGCAGGACTTATTTAAATACACAGTTAGCAGTGATGTTACCATAGGCGGATCCAGGGGGGGGGGGGGGGGCCCGGGCCCCCCCTTTCATGGGAAAAATTTGGTTGATTATATAGGGAATCATTTAAGCATGACTGGAGCGGGCCCCCCCTTAGGTCAGTCAGCGGGCCCCCCCCTTAGGAAAAGTTCTGGATCCGCCACTGGTTACATCCCTTTATTAAAACAACACAGTGTTGAGGTAAAATCTAAAAGATTTCATAGGACGAAGAAATTGATAAACGATTGAAAAAAATTCATAAAACACATTTCAAGCATTTTGTTAGCATTTGGTTGCTATTTTTGGTATTTGTTTTTATAGACACAAATGGAAGCAGGTTCTTATTACTAAGTATTGAAGACTTAATCATTTTGATAGGTCACTAGTCTATATACCATATATGTTAAAATAGTCAGCAAGATTAATTTGTTATGCAATATGCTAAGAATGACTTAATAAGATATATATGGGGTCAGTAAATTCCATATAGGGATTTGAACTTAGCTGTAACCCCATATGGAATTTACTGACCCCATATATGTATTGTATTAGGTCAATAGCACACTGTGTAACAAATAATAACCCACATCTCCTTGTAAACATATGAAAAATTAAAGAACCTTAGTGAGCACGCTCACATACTCCACGTCCCCACATTGTCATTGGAGAAATTAGTGTAAGAAAAAAAATTGTATAAGAAAAAATATTGAATAATAATTTCTTGTCAATATGCACATCAACATAGTATGTCCTTATTATCTACAAAATTTCATGAAATTCTGTTGTGTGGTTTCAGAGGAGTTGAGATGACAAACTGTTGCAGAAGTACATTGAAGCAAATAAGTTCAAAGGGGCATAACTCCTAGAAACAAAATTGAATCGTAATTTCCTGTCAATATGCACATCTACATAGTATGTCCTTATTATCTACAAATGTTCATGAAATTCTGTTGTGTGGTTTCAGAGGAGTTGAGATGACAAACTGTTGCAGAAGTACATTGAAGCAAATAAGTTCAAAGGGGCATAACTCCTAGAAAAAAAATTGAATCGTAATTTCCTGTCGATATGCACATCTACATAGTATGTCCTTATTATCTTAAAAGGTTTCATGAAATTCTGTTGTGTAGTTTCAGAGGAGTTGTGATGACAAACTGTTGCAGTAGTACAATAAAGTAAATAAGTTCAAAGGGGGGTAACTCCTAGAAAAAAAATTGAATCATAATTTCCTGTCGATATGCACATCTACATAGTATGTCCTTATTATCTAAAAAGGTTTCATGAAATTCTGTTGTGTAGTTTCAGAGGAGTTGCGATGACAAACTGTTGCAGTAGTACATTAAGCAAATAAGTTCAAAGGGGCGTAACTCTTATAAAAAAAAATTGAATCGCAATTTCCTGTCGATATGTACAACTACATAGTATGTCCTTTTCATCTGAAAAGGTTTCGTGAAATTCTGTTGTGTGGTTTGAGAGGAGTTGCGATGACAAGAAACAGGACTGACTGACGGACGGACGGACGGACGGACGGACGGGTCAAAAACATTATACCCTCTGCAACTTCGTTGCGTGGGGTATAATTAATCTATTCTAATGTAAGTTTTAAAAGCAGTGAATAAACTTACCCCAGTCATACTCAAGCAAAACCATCTTATGGTAGTATGATCCAAAACTAATCTCAATTTCAAAATCACAAGGACTTAAATTAAATCCAAATGGAATATTGTATGCAACATCATCTCCATTAAACGGAAGCTTGAATTTCAATCCTAAACAGCAACTAAGTCCTAAACAACTGTCTGTTAGTTGACACTGAACTATGTCTCCCAATGAATTTGGAATTTGTAATGTGTTGGTACACTCTACAATGAAAAAGTAATAATGTTTATATTTATAACTAATTGTACTAGAGTTTCAAAGAGCCTGTGTTGCTCAACTGCACTTTCGACAATTATTGTTTTGATCACAAGAGTGCACATGCTGAAATGTTCATTTAAATTTATAGTGATACAGTTAATATGACTTTGATTTTATGTTAAAGTCTTAAAGATAATGGTTTTACGACAAGCACATAAACTTAACCTTTTTAAAAATCCATTGCTATTTTGAGTTTCTATCTATCTATTTTGAATACAGGATAAAAGACAAAAAACAAAGAAAATGAAAAAGATGTCATTATACAGCAATAATTTAATTTTGGATGTAAAGCGTCTTCTGATTGGCTGACGTTATTTTGTTATCAGCCCATAGACATAATTTAGTCATTTGTCTGTGAGTCATCAACGTTATTTCATGGTTTTCTAAGGTTTAAATTGGAATTTAGAATTAAATTATAAGAAATGACTGTAATATTTTTTCTGTCTATTCGAAATAACTAACTCCGATAATAAATTGACTGATGATTAGGGTAGAGTTAAGCTTATAGTATATCTTGTCTTCCTGATCATGTTTGCTCTCTATTTATTGAAGTTTATATAATATAATAGTCCAATCCCTCAGAACTTTGTTGTATTGAATTCCACACATACATCAATTTATGGAGTTTAGTATTTATATCTTAAAAGTTTCCCTCCAAAATTTGAAAATTACCTTTTCCAGATTCCAATAGTTGACAGGTGTCTGTAAAAATATCCTAAAATTAAAGTCAAAATTGTGTACATAGTTTTTCATTATTTATAATTCAAGACAAATAGAAATTCCCGTTAGAATTCCTCCCTTCCAAGCAGTCGTTTGAATTTGCCAAAATCTGGATTGAAAAACCGTTACAAATTTTAAAAAAATCACACAAGAAATGCAAAAACACAAAAAGATGACAGATAATTTAAATATATACTTTTTGAACTTTGTTGTATGGGGTATAAAAACTGTGCTGTTATTTTTTTCCCTTACTCCTTAAGCAAGTTATTGTCATATGTACAAATGCTTGATAATTATAGTCCATGTAAAACTGAAGTTGTAATTATACTAACCTCAATTCCTAGCTTTCTTAAAATAATATTAAAAGCTCCTGCTGTAAGACTTCCACCAATAGCCTCCACCATATCAGAAATAGAATCCCCTCCTGAAAATTAAAGAGAGCTTAAATCTCAATATACGTATTTATTTATCAAAATGTGTGGGAAATGTGTAAAATGAAGGAAAATTTCTTAAGTAAAGATTCATGAATAACACACATTTTTTGCAAGAGAACAAAGATTTAACTAGTTTTTATCAGTGGTTATATTTATAGAATACCCATTGCTTTATTCGATTAGCAATTTTCAACAATGAAAATTATCTCAATTAAAACTAATAATTTACATGCCAAAAATATACTGTAAACTGCTTTGATAAATTTACTTTGATACTAACCAGGCCATGTAAAGTTTTCATTGCATATTGGTATTGGAATTTCTAAATCCTGAATGAACATCATATCATCAAGAATACAACTTCCTTCTATACATAACTTCATTCCAAAATCTACTACAAACACTTTCTTTTCATCATTTTTGTCTATTCTGCCCCTGTAAACAAGTCATAAAATTATTGTCAAAACAATTTTCCAATTATAATGATCAAAAACTAATAGAATACAATTAAGGGGGGGGGGGGGGGGGGGTATGATGAGACCAATTATAATACACCTATTAAAAAAAGCAATAGGCAGTAACTTCAATGACAAAACATAGCTATATATAGGAATGGACAAAGAAATACAAGTCAAGATGAAAGCATTAAGGATGACAATAACTCATTATTGGGCTATTTTGGCTATAAAGTAATAAAAAAAAATGAGTTTAACCAAAAATAAAGAAATTTTTATACTTACAAAATATGAATATCATCTGTTATTTGATATCTTTCCACTTGACCTGTAATTAGATAATGTTCAATATCATAGTATCAAACAGTTCAGTTATATGCAGGATACCAAAGTAGGAAAAAAAACAATCCATATTAGTCAAATTGCATACAGCTTGCACATGTATCCTATAAAATAGACCCCTACCATTTAAAAACATTATTATACCAGAACAAAATGCAAACTTAATCTATAACTAGTCTTTGGGTGCTAACTTGATCTATAACTTGTCATGGTGTAAACTATATACAACAAATATTAAATCAATATCTTAAAGCAAGATGACTAAAAGTGTGGAAAACTGATTATTTGCATAATTTTTTGTGAAGTCCAAGAACGATGACTCTGCACAAAATCACCAGACTGAAACAAAATTCAAACTTGATCTGAAACTGGTCATGATAAAACTATATACCAAATATTAAATCAAAATCTTTATTCACGTAGAAAAAAGAAGAAATATGATTTACCAGACTGACAGAAGGACAGACAGACACATAGACTGAGTGCAAACCTAAAGTCTCTTTCCACTTTGTCAGTCGGTAATTAATAAAGAAGGAGGAAGCTTAATATCTTTTACTGTAGTTTTAGGCCTTGGCTCATATTTAAATTTAAATGAAAGGTTCAGTGAAGTGAGGCTATTTTTGAAAGTTTTTGTAGCCTTACATTAGATGCATGAAGTTTGAAGCCACAAGACAACTATGTAAGATGTACACAATTAAAAACTAGATGTGTCTGGTCCCGTCCCAAAAAGTTGAAAAATCTGCAATTTCAATGTAAGCACATGTGGACACAAACATGATGGTAGTCTCACATATCAAAAATCAGCTCAAAATCTGGAGGCGTATAGAAAAAAAATCTGTATAACTGTGATTTTCTGTGATTTTCAATAATTTATCAAAGTCCAAAGCCCGTAATTTCAGCAAAAATTAGCAGAGCAGATCGAAACTTACACTTGATCTGTAACTCATCATGGTTAACTCACATACCAAAAATCAGCCCAATATCTGAAGGCGTTTAGAAAAAAAGTCCATATAACTGTGATTTTCAACAATTTCTCAGAGTCAAAAGCCCGTAATTTCGGCAAAACTTAGTGCAGCAAAACAAAACTTAAACTTGATCTGTAACTCATCATGGTTAACTCACATACTAAAAATCATCCCAATATCTGAAGGCGTTTAGAAAAAATTTTTGTATAATTGTAATTTTCAACAATTTCTCAAAGTCCAAAGCCTGTTTCTTCGGCAAAAATTAGTGAAGCGGGACGAAACTTTAACTGAATCTGTAACTCATCATGGTTAACTCACATACCAAAAATCAGCCCAATATCTGAAGGCGTTTAGAAAAAAACTCTGTATAATGGTTTGTTGCGGAATGACAGAATGACAACTTCATTGCGGGGCCATAAATAGTACCAATACCAATAGATGATAGACTTTTGTCCTGTAAAAGGATGATGTTTGATTGATTTATCTAACTTTTCTGACAAAATAGTGTTTCGTCATCAATATCAAGAAAAAATACTTACCCCAATTATACTTAATGAGTATAAATGACATTTCTAGTCCCTCAAATCCATATCTTAACACAAAGTTACAAAAATCTATTTCAATATGGGCATTGAAAGCTTTTGTAATGACTTCTCCAAAAACCTCAACAGAAAAATCAACACAAGCATCAATACGCTGACAGTCAGGAGACACAGAGTAATACATAAGATCTTGTAGTATACTGTTGGTGATTTCTGGCAAAGTCCAAGTTATCCCATCAAATTCACAAGCTAAAAAAAATAAAAATAAATTAAATATATATCAAGTAAAGTTGAATAGTTTTTATCTGTTGGTAATTTCACATCAGAAAACCAGATGATCAAAATAACATATTAAACTAGATCAATGAATCATGACGTCTAAGAGTAAAGCTGATGATAGCCAACCTGTCCAAGAAGCTGTTGAGTGATGAATCTGAAAAAGCATCACACAGTATAGTTGACTTATATAAACTCTGAAACCAAATTTCAGAAAATCTTATGATGTAGTTCCTCAGAAAGATGTCATTTAAAATATTCATGGCATGCACAGACAGAGAGGTAAAAGAGTATACCCACATTTTTTTAATGCCATGGTATGTATGATAAGACAACAGGCAGATAAGATCTTTTATTGAAATATCCTTATCAGAATGATAAAGCTAGAATGAAAATAATGTATTCTGAATCCAGTCTCTTTTTTCCGATGAATGTTTCTATTTACAGGAAAACACTTACATCTGTCATTGTCAATCAATAGTTGGACATTTTCTTCTCTTGTACCAGTTTCATCAAGACCTCTTGCGGCCAGTTCATCCAATATTTGTGGATTTGTCATATTACTTGGTCTAGAGCAAGGTTCAGTTGTGGTCAAGAAATCATTTATCTAAGTGAAAAAATGTCATGAAGACATTAATTAATAGGTAACACAAATAATCCTTTGAATTTTCTATTTATAATAAATGCCCTATGTTTTCATCTTGAAAAAATATTCAAATTAATTCATGTTCATATTTATATCTGGGCTTTAAAAATGCAACTTTCAAAAAGATTTTTTGTATATAATTTTGAAGCTAAACACAGTTCTTTGCAATGTATGTCAAGTAGCAACAACAAAAAACGACACCATTAGGCCATGTTTTTTTAATTTGTTGGTTTACGGATTTTCTCCATGAAAAAGTTGGGTTGGTCGGTCGGAAATAAAAAGAAAAAAAAGATCTTTCAAGACAGAAAAATATGCAAAATAAATATATATTTCACTTTCTAATAATATGTTTGTTTTGCTATTGTGTCATCATTTCTTAAATTTAAGTTCCATGAAATATTATAGCTCCCGGTAAAAAAAGGGGGTGCAAGGACAAAGACAAAATTAAATCTTCATTTCAAAAACAAGAAAAACAGATTCGCGTAGCTCTTAATGAATTACAGAAAACTTGTTGAATAATGATCTTTAAGCACGAAAACTGATAAAGAAAAAAATGTAAAAACGTTAACGAAAATATGTTTCAACACACGTGCAAAAACATAATAGACTCGTCCACTGAAAAAACGATAATATCGGGTTAATTTGTTGTCATGCATTCCTGTTTTTTATAAATGGACGATATTTTTTTTTATTAACTATGAAACAAGAAAATATCAAATGATTTGTTAATATTCAGTACTTTAACTTGATGTCTTGAACTTCCACCTGTCCACATTATGACAAGTCTATTTCTATGAGATGATAAATCTTACGGACTGATGAAAAATAAGGGAAATGAACTTATTGTGTAATTGGTTTTAAAAGCAGGCTTCATTCTGCAAAATTATTTGTGCAAACGACATTTCAAAGTCAGTTATAATAGATTTGTCTATTTTTAGAAACGTAAACTGGAAGTTTTATTTTTTCACAATAGAAAGTGTTATCAATTCTGTTAGTGATTAATGCATTTCATTTCATAAAAAAAGAATATTTTAATTATTTTTATCCATGCCATGAATGCATTTGTTAGGGTCGGCAGGAATAAAAAAGCATGAAAAGTCAAATTTTTTTTTATTCTGGAAATCGGCAAAATCAAATCAGTAAACCAACAAATTAAAAAATCCTGGCCTTAAAAATTAGGTCAACATTTCAGTTTTATATGTCTTCAATTTATATTTGATTATTAACTTCTAAACCCACTGATAATGTGAATAATGTACCTGCTCTAAACCTAACTGTTCAATCAATTTGTCTTTTGTGGCTTTCAAACCTTCTTTCAGCAAAGTCTTTGTTTTCTCACTAAATACCTCAAACATTTCAGTGGTATTGAATGAATCTTTATAATCAACTGAAGAAAAAAAGCATAATACTCTTAATTTGAATAATTCAAGTAAAATTAAAATAATAATTTTAAAAGGAAGTTATTGAGTGATGAATCTGAAAATGAGGTGTAGCTGACTTATATTAACCCTGAAACTAAATTTTAGAAATCCTTTTAATGTAGTTGTTCAGAAAAATGTGACAAAAATTTTCAACTTTGATGTCAAGTGTAAAATGCTGTAAGTGTTTGGTAAACAGGAAGTTGTTGAGTGATAAATCTAAAATCGCATCACAGGGTATAGCTGACTTATATAAACCCTGAAACCAAATTTTAAAAATCCTTATAATGAAGTTCCTGAGAAAAATGTGGGTTACCAAAAAGTGGTAAAATAGGTCATTTAAGGGCAGTTACTCCTATCAAAAAGTCATTGTGACAGTTTTTGGTGTTCAGAGGACAAGTAGAGATGTATGTTTTGAATATTTCTGCCACGATTTCATTTTATGTTTTTAGAACAGTTTTTAAAATAATAGACAAAACTTGCACCATACTCCTTATGTTCTATTTTTTGCAATGTCCATGTTTGCACAGTTAGCCACTATAGTTCGATGCCCCAAACTAGTAAAATTTCTCTTGGACTAGTAAGTTGTTTGGACCACTAATAAAAATGTCAGATATTGGTCTTTGGACAGAAGTTGAAAAAGATTTTGAGGCAGACTGCAGCAGAGATCATTGGACAATTTCTTTTTAACTAGATACCCCAATGATAATTGTGGACAAAGGTTATCTTAGTCCAGTAGTTTCAGAAGAGGAGTTTTTGTACAAAAGTTAGCAGACCATGACAAAGGATGACAGAAAATTTATGCCAAGTGATGAGAAAGCTTACTTCACCTTTTTGGCCCAGTGAGCTAAAATTGAAATGTTACAATTTTTATATACTTTCAAGTAATACATTACCTTCAGGCCAAACAAATTCTCCTCCACCATCAAAAGACGGGAAAGGGATTGTTGCATCTTTGAGGAAGTCAATATCCACTAGACAATTATTAACATCATCAATACTACAAAATCCTAACCCAGCAGTCAAAGTGAAGGCAGCATCTACCAGTCTTATCTCCACACTAAAATTAGAAATTCAATTAGCATTCATTTCTCTTTTTTTGTCCAACATTAAGTTAATTATTCTGCATACCTGTCAACTGACCCGGATTCTGCGGGTGTGACCCGAGATTTTCACAATTCTGAGGGATCACCCGGATCACCTGCCGGGTCATTGAAATAACCCGGAAATTCCGAAAATGACCAGATTTCACCCGTATTTCTTAGCCTTGAGATTGATTTTCATAAGTAATATTCCTTTGAAATACCGGCAAATTCGTAATTCTTCCATAAACATGCAGTTCATCTAGCTATGTAAACTGTCAAATTAAGTGACCCATTAAGTGCATGGCTTCACTTGGCAGCTTTGGTGTCAAACACATTGTTGATTAACACCAATTACCTTAGCTTTAGGTCGTAAATAAATTGCCCTGTTGTTTTACAAAGATATTTCAACTAAGAGTTACTTCCCCTTATTTGTCACCATTCAAAATTATTCCTTATATTTACGTTTTATGGGTGAAAAAGATTAAATCGTAATAGTATAAAATTCAAATACATATTGAAAAATAACTTTTCATTATTTTTATACCTTTATACAATTTTTAAAAAAAAGTTGAAAATTATTTTTTACATTTATACTTCCTTTAACTGTATTACTATATTTTATCATAGTCTAATTTCCTTTTCAAATAAGAGATGAATGTTCATACATGTAATACTTCTACATGGTATGTTTAAAGGCTAGCAGTCTCATTTTAAAATTACATTTGGAAAGTAAATGTTAGATGATGACAAAAAGTAAAGGACATAAGACTGTGATACACAAGTTAATAAAAATCTTTAAAAGTGTAATGAAATAATAATAAATAAGATTTAAAATGACTTAACCAAGTGAACATGCATTGATGTTTTGGTATCTTTGATATACATTATAAGAAAATGTACCATAAATACTGAAATTCAGCTCGAAAAAGTTCGTACGCGTTATGACCTGAGATTTGATTCTTCAATGCAGGTCATGACCTGCATTTTCATCGTCACAGGTTGACAGGTATGATTCTGAAACCTCATTCTGACTGAAAAAAGCAACAACTATGTTTCAGTAAATTCAAACATTTATGCAATGCAACAAATCACAGTAATAAACAGAAAAATAAAAACTCCAACACAGCCTTAAGGTGGTACCTAACACCACAGGGAGATAACTCTGTAAAATCAGCAGAACGTTTTAATGACGTTGTGTTCATAAGGGAATATTAAGCTTCTCAATGATCAAAATAAGTGTTTGTCAAACTGCTATATAACCAGTGTAATTTTTCTGATTAAACGGTTGGTTCAAGTTTTTTGAAATTTTTATATTTTTGTCAAAATGTCAAAGTAAATACTTTTTTTTTGTCAAAATTTTAAGAAAATTAAACGAGCCAAATTAATTTATTTAAAGTGTTAGGTACCACCTTATAAATATCAACGGAATTAATTTATTACAACTTGGTATACTCTAAGTATTGTACAACCCCAATAACAACAAATACTTTATCAGAGTCTCACCTCTTTAAAACCTTTGGTATTAAGGGGGTACAGAACACCTAAGAAAAGATAACTCTTACTTATAGTCTGATTCATTGCTACGTTTTAAAATTATGTGCAATATGCAAGCTTTTAAAAGATCATGATCAGAATATTTACATTATTGCTAAGACCAGCTGTACACCCTTCAATGTTATTCATTTAATCTTTTAATTCATTTAAAGTTACTCATTTTCCATAATTGAATCTTCAATGAGACATAATAGGGAAATTTCAAAGTGAAATAAATTTACCAAAAGAAAACCAGGACGTTAGAAAAGGAGGGAAACAGAAAGAGAAAGGACCATAACTGTTTTCGTTTTTTACTTGGCAATACCTAGGTCTTAAATAAAATTAAATAAAGTACAAAAATACAAAAGTCTAAGGATGCTACAATTTGATTTTAGGGGGGGGGGGGGGGGGGGGGGGGGGGGTAGGATTTAAAATTTTGTCCTGCATTTTTTCTTTATAGTTGTAATATCATCATTATTGTCCTGCATTTTTTATTTTTCATTCTTTACGGACCTGCAATTTTCATTAGTTTACTGAAATTGTTTTCGTAAATTGTCATCCTGCTTGTTATGCCAAATTACTGATCCTGCCTTTGTTTGTTCAAAAGCATTTCTTGCCTTTTTTCAAATATCATCCAAGCCCCCTCCTCAGGCTCAAATGAGGGTGGATAGAACCTTTATCGGGACTCCGGGATCGAGTGTTTTTAAGGTAGGGATTTAGGGATTGACACTTTCGAGATCCGAAAATTCTTTTTTCGAATCTCGGGATGTCGGGATTTAAATTTCTTTAAATTCGGGACCTCGGGATTTCATGTTTTTAAGCCGGGTTTTCGGGATCAGGACCCCTCCTACCCCCCTCTCAAATTTTAACCAAAAAAATAAGAATCCCTGGACAATTACACAATGCTTATGTTCGTAGATCTTCTTATCAAATTGATTAAATCAAAACTGAATTGACATCACATTACTTTTTTTTAAACGAAACATGTAGTTTTGAAAGAAATTCGCCATGGCTTTAGAAATACATGTAAGTTAGTAATGTAAAAAAGATTACGAATAATTCATAATTTTATAATTGCTGTCATATTTTTTTAAAGTGCAATTTAATATTTTATCATGTTTATTGCATGATTTATATTTCATGTAAAAAGTTAGACGATACCCATAGGGATAATCAACCACCAGTGCATCATTTACATGTCACGGAACAAGGTAAAAATAAGAAAAAAACGTCCGATTTAGTCCAAAAAAACACTACACATATTTTTGCTTTCTTAATTCATCTGAATAAAAAAAAAATATATCTTTCTAGTATGTTTTTCCAACCTATCCTGACAGGTGTAGAAGATTAACGGGTGTCTTCTATTCCGTCCGCAATTTTAGGGAAAGTAAAGTCTATATTTAGAATCATAGTTGAAACTGAAACTACACATGTATGATATAAATAGAACATGCCATTTTCGCATTATCAAATTTAAATTTCGAAGGGATAGCAAAATTTGTAATTGTCTTTTGTTGTGCTTTTGTTATGTTAACTTGTGTATCTTTCCGAATTTATCAAATGCAATTTTGAAATAAATATAAAAAAGGAAGTGTGGTGTCATTGAAGTGACAAGTGAAAATGTTTCTTCTCAAGTCTCAATTCAAGATTATTACTGAATAGAGTAATCATTCTCTATAATAATAAGGGGCCCCAAAAATAATGTGAAACTTGTAACTTCCGTGCTTTTAACTAAACACCAGTTGTATCTAATTTTTATAACCTCTGCAGAAATGCTAAAAAAATTCTATGTTTAACGAACTTGATTAAACAGTATAAGGATTTTGCACAGTCAGCTCTATTTCATCTCTCATGAGCCGTGGTTCTTTGCACCAATGGTTTTGTCGTTAAGTTTTGAATTGTATATTTTTGAATCTGGCCAAAAGACCAATAAATTGAAAATCTTGGTCATGTAAAGCATCTGCCAACTTTAAAGCTGTTCCCTATGTATCATGTGTATTTTTGGCGTGTCATGCTTTTAATTTCAACAGCTCGTTTCTCAAATCAAAAATCAGTTACATCCTTTTTTTTGCCCCTGCAACTGAAAGTCGGGCGGGTATTGTTTTACCCCTGCCCGTCTGTCCTTCCGTCCTTTCCATTATTGGTATATAGTTATTTGGCATAACTCCTCCTACCGTTTGATTCCTAGGAAGTTTTCACTTTGAAGTCTGTTGAGTAGTTAAGTACGTACACTGCGCCTCAATAGAAACGATTCCCTTTTCAAACAATTTTATGTGACTACATGTCCATTATGTATTCCGTGTGCTTTGAATGGGTTGACATGTCATAAATGTGTCTATATTGTTGTATGGTCGATTAAAGCTTGTGTAATATAATTTTAAAATAAATATGAATTCATAACTACATAAAAGTCATGGCCCGTACAAGTGTTTCTTACCAAAAACCACAATTATTAACCTTGAGGTCAAAGTTCAAGGTCACATGAAGGTCAAAATTTAAGAAGGCACACCACCTCAGGATGATACATCCACATGCCAAAGATGTACGGCCTAGGTCAAAAGGCAAGGAAGTTATGGCCTACATAGTTGTGTTTTCACGGGAAAAAACCCATAAAGTTGACCTTGAGGTCACCTTTGAAGGTCATACAATGGTCATCATGATGCAAGACACTTAACCCTGTGATGATACATCCATATGCCAAACAGCTAAGGCCTAGTTAAAAAGACGGACAAAAATATGGCCATTATGTACTTTTTGAATAAATATTGCTCTTATTTAATGAACCAATTTGAGGGTGGGGCGTAATTTAAACTTAAATACCAAAAAATCTAACGGTTAAATTTTAAAAAAAATTTGCAAGAACAACCGACTAGTATAGCACTCCAAATGCTTAGTTTTATGAAAAAATTAAACGACACATTTTTTTTCAAAATAAAAATTCTTCTTCAAATACTAGAAGCACAGCATTCACTTTTCGGGGCTGATTCTGATACCCCCTATTAAAGTTCTGGCAAAATTTTAAATCCTGAATAAAAAACTTACAAGAAAGGGGTATCAGTGAACTAATATTCACCTCAGCTATCATTATTAGCTATGCTATTGTCAATTTAGGATCAAATTATTTTTTTTTAACAAATTCAACCCTATACCCATATTTCAGAAACTTCCAAATTTGGCCGATACTAGTATGTAAAAGATGCCATATTTGAGTTGCCAAATCTTTTAAACCTATGGTTCAAATCTTTTAAAATTTTTACAAGATGTTTAGGTTGGCCTAGTTTATCAATGAAAAAAAAATTAAGAAAAATTAAACGACAGGATTTTTTTAGGGTATAGTGTTGGGTACCCCCTTAAACACAATATAATTATTACACATCCTTAGTTAGTATTATAATGTTGGATAACCAATGCTGAGCTGAAGATTAATTGGTTCATTATCATATTTACCTAAGAATAATTTTGAACCCACCAGCAACATTGATTTCAATACCAGTATCTATATTTTCCTTAACACCTGAAATATATAAGATTTTATAGTGTAAGACTGGAACAGGAATATAGACAGCATTTGTATGAAATATTTTAAAACTACTTTGAAGACTCAGGATGATTTAGAGCTGAACATAGTTTATAGAATTCTTGCATACAATGTCTAATGTTGAAGACCCTGTATTAATTATAAGATGTCCCTTCTTGTATTTTGTTTTTTTGTGTCATTGGGGTGCTATAATTAATCTCATTCACACATATGAACCCAGCTGTATCATCGAACAGTACTGATTTTAAAACATAACAAGAGGTTTAATCATTCAAATTGTGCACAGAGGTTGCAAGAATTTGCAAAAACAGATGTATGGGTTATAGAGATAGGATTGAACAAGAATGTGTCCCAAATACATGGATGCCCCACTTGCACTATAATTTTCTATGTTCAGTGGACCGTGAAAGTTGGGTAAAAACTTTAATTTGGCATTAAAATTAGAAAGATCATATCATAGGGAACATGTGTACTAAGTTTCAAGTTGATTGGACTTCAACTTCATAAATAATTACCTTGACCAGAAACTTTAACCTGAAGCAGGAGGAACGAACAGACAGATGAACGGACCCACAGACCAGACAACATAATGCCCCTCTACTATTGTAGGTGGGGCATTAAAAACTTTTAATAAGCTAAAACACTTTCATAAATATTGACCATGTAAGGGCTGTATATATAGCCATTCAAGGATCGTTAAAAACTTCCATCATCACAAATAGATCCAATCTTTTTTTTCACTTACTGTCCAATTTTTAAACTGCATCATAATAAACTTAAATAACTATTACCATCACTCAATGATCCCCTTCCAAATGAAATAGTTTTTTTGAAATCATCAATTCCAAAATGAAAGTCCATCTTGTCAGGATCAAGTCTAGCATAAACTTTGACAGATCGGAGGAACATAAACAGTTTGACGTTAATGCAGCATTCTATACCCAAACACATAGAATCAATAGTACAATACACATCTGACGGGAGCAAGGCTGATAGAAGTGGACATTCTGAAAAATAAAAATAAACATTTCACATAATTTAATTCGCATAAAGAATTGATTGTAGCGCTAGATACATAAATGAAAATTGTATTGGGATTTGGGAGACATAAAAAAAACAAGAATGTGTCCATATATAGTACATGGATGCCCCATCAGCACTATCATTTTCTATGTTCAATGGACCTTGAAAAAGGGGAAAAATCTCTAATTTGGCATTAAAATTAGAAAGATCATATCATATGGAACATGTGTACTAAGTTTAAGGTTGATTGGACTTCAACTTCATCAAAAACTACCTCAACCAAAAACTTTAACCTGATGCTGGGTAGACAGACAGACAAACCGACAGCCGAATGGATGAACTGACAGACCCACAGACCAGAAAACATAATGCCCATAATTGGGGCATTAAAAAAAATGTATTTGGTTATCGACAATAATAAAGGATACTTGTTATCCTAAAAATATTTGTTGCTTATTATATTTTTCATTTGTTTATATATTTTATAATAGGTTTTGGTATGCTATTAAATTTTTCGACAAAATTATTTTTAGGAGGAACAGTATGTATATGGAGTAAGCAATTAGGTAGGGCAACATATTACAAAAACATACTATTGCTATTTGTAAGGAGTCTTTTAATCATCTGATCTCTACTTCCACCTGTCTTTTGTCCTCGTTCTAATAATTCCTGGTCCAATTCATCATCAGTGGCTTGCATAGGGTTGAAACAAGGCTTATTATCTATTAATCTCTGTAGAAAAAATCAAAACATTATGTTAACCTTGGATAAAAGAATCTCAAACATTTAACAATGTAATGATGTTCTGGATGAAAGTAAGAGGTAATGGTTACAAGTACATGAGATTAATGTAGATAAGGTGAAAAAGTTACAAATGCATAGGACAAAGGAAAAATACATTACAATGGAATATTTCTACTGCAGCAAGAAGCAAACATATAATGTATCTAAATTATAGGTGTTCGTCATATAAAATTTGGTGGCCTAATGTGCTCTTTTCAGCTCTTTCGATGGGTTGTTGTCTCTTTGACATATTCCCCATTTCCGTTCTAAATTTTATTAATACTTTACCTTGAATGTCTTAATAACATCTGCCAACTTTTCTTTTGATTCATGCATTCCAAGCTTGTCAAAAAAATTAATAATTGATCCTAGCTTTATCTTTTTTAACGAGAACTTTTTCATAAAACTGTCAGCTTTCTTCAGTAAAACACTGAATGCATCTACAAATAAAAAGTATAAAAAAAGATAACTTACATTGAACTGCACTGTGGCTAAATAAAATGAACTGCACTGTGGCTACATAAAATGAACTGCACTGGGGCTAAATAAAATGAACTGCACTGGGGCTAAATAAAATGAACTGTACTGTGGCTAAATAAAATGAACTGCACTGGGGCTAAATAAAATGAACTGCACTGTGGCTAAATAAAATGAACTGCACTGTGACTAAATAAAACGAACTGCACTGGGGCTAAATAAAATGAACTGCACTGTGGCTAAATAAATTGCAATGTCAGACGTGTTGCTTGAATATGATATACTGCAATTATCTTTATAAAATACTCTTTTATTTTTAAAAACTTGCTTTTTTTATCAATCAAGATGCAAAAATCTTGATTATTTAATTCTTTTACCACATCGTGGAAAGATATATGTGTCAGGAACGGATGTCATTACTTTATGATTTTTGAAAACCATCTGTCAGTAGCAAATAGATATAGGAAGATCATGGTGTGAATGCCAATGAGACAACTCTCCATCCAAATAACAATTTATAAAAGTAAACCATTATAGGTCAATGTACGGCCTTCAACATGGAGCCTTGACTCACACCGAACAACAAGCTATAAAGGGCCCCAAAATTACTAGTGTAAAACCATTAAAACGGGAAAACCAGCGGTCTAATCTATATAGCAAAGCTTGCTTTGTACTCCAAGATTAATAAATAGTTTCTGCATGAAAAATTGCTGCTCACAGCCACATTTAATTGAATCACAAGTATCTTAACTTGGTGAATAAAATCTTTCTTGAGCTTTTTTTATAAATACTTTATTTGATTTAATTCTTTACCTTTTATATTAAATCCACCAGAAACTGAACCTCCACTTGATACACCATTACCACCCGACCAATCAAATTCTTTTGACCAGTCATCTCCTTTAGATTTAGGAAATTTTTCTGCTAGTTTTCCATAATAACTTTTACTGTCATCTGAAAATAAGAAAAAAACTTTCTTTATTATGGCAAATGAAATAATATACAAAGCATACAAATTATGATGAAAACAATGAACAAACTTTTAGATTTGAAATGACTGTTACCTGATAAATGAACTGGAAAACTAGCAAAATAACCAAAATAACCAAAGAACCAAAGATTCCAAAAAGCTAAAAATAATTTAATGCACAAAACCAGTTTTGGGTCTGGGTTGTGCTAAAAGATTATCATGATAAATGCAACATTGATCAACTCAAAAATAATGTCCATAAAAAAAGTTATCAGTTTCTAAATCTCTTTCTTTAAAAGAATGATTTTTCATAGAATCAATATTAAATTGTTCAATTTGAACTCAATAATCTGGAAATCAAATATAATGACTCATGTAATAGTCTTTTTACTGTTTCGTGAAATTTCAGAATAATCTGTAGTATATTCATATCAAATGGACCTTAAAGACTGAAAAATATAAAGATTAACCTACCTTTTATTTGTTTAACATCTGTACCAGGAGGATCACCACTTAACTTTGGTATAGTTTCTTTTACTGCATTTTTGTTGAACAATTGAGGAGTCTTGTCTTTCAGTAATTTTCCAATTGAACCAACAACTGAACCGGCTCTAATAGTAAAGCCCTAAAATAAAAAAAAATAATTTAAACTTCATATATTGTATTAATTTACACTTTATGTTCTAAAATCTGTGAATATTGAATCCAAAAAACTTCAAATTAAAATGATGCTTTGTTTATCTACTTCAAAAAATATGAAAATCTTTAAAGCCAATTGAGTTATAGTAGGATATGTAAATATATAACCTACAGACTGATAGATAATGTTAATTTTTAAACTGCATACTTACTCATTGTTCTTGAATAAGAGAAATTGAACTTGAGGTTAAATATCATGACCACAACCAGCTTACCATGTAAACAAATCTAAAATCATCACATTTCTGAATCCAAGGCTGAAGTTCTACTCCTCTCTTTGTCATAAATCCTGTAGGGTCTACTGATCCTCCATCCTTGATGAAAACCACTTTTATATGATTTTCACATGCTGATTGAGTTGCCACTCCAATGGGTTCTCCTGCTGCAACCTGAAGTTTTCAAGAAAATGACACTTAAAAGCAATCCACTATGTAAATGGTGTACACACTTATTCATCTTTAAATTTCCATCAAATTTGTTACTTTTTATCAATATTAATTGCCAATATTTTAGCAATGTTGATGTTGAGGCCCCTGGAAAAAGAACAAATTCTACCCCTAAAGCAATTCATTGGAGGATTTCAAATACTATAGCTCACAATGCACAAAAGCTGAAATTAACATTATCCAATTTAATAATCTTTATATAGTATTAATAATTTTGGAGAAATTCCATCCAGAGCTGAGCCTACTGGATCTCAAATCAGTTTTATCACTTGTAACAATATGACAGCATACTACTCTAGATATATGATAAAACAAGTATGTGTCCATCATACAAGGATGCCATGCCTCACTCGCACTATCATTTCTACATTCAGTGGAATGTGATTGGGGTCAAAACTCTAATTTAATATTAAAATTAGAAAGATCTTATCATATATAGGGACTTTCACTACATCAAAAACTACCTTGACCAAAAACAAATGAATGGAGGTACAGAACAAAAAAACATAATGCCCCTAGGTGGGGTATAAAAAAACATACTCTTTGTTCAATATATAATTCATCATCAGGATGTAGAATGTTACTGTTTGGTTTAATATTCTTTATAACTATATCAATATCTCTGACAAATCCACCAGAAGCTTTAATTATCACCTCATTTTCATTTTCAGAACGTCTTGCTAATCCTGAAAATGGGGCTATGACCTGTAAAAGTAACAAACATTTCAATTTTAATAACATTTTACATCAATAAAAAATAAATTTTGCCTTGATCAAAGTTGATTAAAGGCTACTTGTAATACTTAGCATGACGGGTGCCACATGTGGAGCAGGATCTGCTTACCCTTTCTGAGCATCTGAGATCACCCCAAGTTTGTTGTGGGGTTCGTGTTGCCTAGTCTTTAGTTTTCTATGTTGTGTCTTCTGTACAATTATTTGTCTTTTTATTTTTAACCATGGCATTGTCAGCTTATTTTCAATCCATGAGTTTGACTGTCCTTCTGGTATATTTTTCCCCTCTTTTTTAGCCTTTTTTTTTTTGTTTTTTTTTTATTGTGGGCATACTTAGGAAAATACCTGTACTAAATCAGGAATTTGACATTTGTTATAAATTTGTTTTATGTGTTTGAGCTTTTGATTTTGCCATTTGATATGGGACTTTTGTTTTGAATTTTCCTCCGAGTTCAGCATTTTTGTTATTTTTCTTTTGTTGTAATAGTGTAACTTTATAGGAATACTAACAATTGCTCCAGGTTCAACTTCTAAGTCTACTCCTCCTCCTTCACCAGCAGGGTAGAAGCCATCATAGTCACATCCAGATCCCTTCAAGCGTGTGATATTTGGAAAGCTTGGATGTGCTCCAGGACCAAAGATTGAAGCAATTGTAGATGTTGCTTTCTCATACCTTCAATAATTCAAATATTTTTTAAAGCATAAAATGTGTAAATGGGTAATTAGTCAAGGGTTTTGATTTGCCCTCTTGTCATACAAAATTTTTCTATCTAAGAAAAATAATAGGAAATGCCACTAAACATTGATC
The DNA here is from genome assembly GCA_037788925.1 of Mytilus galloprovincialis. Taxonomy (NCBI): domain Eukaryota; kingdom Metazoa; phylum Mollusca; class Bivalvia; order Mytilida; family Mytilidae; genus Mytilus; species Mytilus galloprovincialis. The sequence continues at coordinate 41,004,712 of CM075342.1, read as the reverse complement.
AACAGTATGGGTTTTGCTCATTGTTGAAGGCCGTAAGGTGACCTATCTTTACTACCCTTCATTGTTATTTGGTCTCTGTTGGAGAGTTGTCTCATTGGCAATCATACCACATCTTCTTATTTCTATATTGAATCTATAAAAACTATAACAAAACTAATTAGATTTTTCTTTCAATGAGTTAAGAAAAAATAATGTTTTTTTGCATTCAATAAGTTTTACAAAGAAATGAAGAGACATATTGAAAAGATAAGATATAAAAATTATTGTTACCCTTCTTTTAAGATGGCATATGCTTCTTTGATAGATTTCACTAAGGAGAAGAACTCCCTGTACTTGTTTAAGAAGGAGTTCGCAAAACCAGTAAGTCCTTGCAAGGATGATACCAACTCATTTACTGTTGCCTTAACTTCATCCACAACATTCTGTCTTACTTCTCGCTAAAAAAAGTTAAAAAGATATATATATTAAGTGTAAACTGCAATATACATGTAAAATTCTTAATTATGATAAATACACAGTCTTATAAAATCTTATGTAACTTTAAACTGACACAAGACATTTTTTTTCAAATATAAAGTTATATATATCATGGTCAATCGCTCCATGGATATGGATGAAAACATATAGAAGACATTAAATTTATATAAGTTAATTCTCTCAACTTGACTGAGGTACAACTATATTTTTATCATTTTATCTAAACTTCTAAATCAAATTGTTTCATTTTTGGTTCAATTATGGCTTCCACTCAAATGTTCAATTTAAGGATAATTTGTTGCAGGATTGATTATTGCATGGATTTTATGAGAGTTGTCATACTTGATATGAATTCATAATTCCACAATCACATATTAGTTTATGATAATTCTTATTGCAACATTCTCTTACCACAGAAATTTTCCCTTTGGTAAATTGGCTAACAGAGTCTTCCTCAATGTTTTCATTAACCCAAGCTTTACTTTTAGCTGTAAATGAAGTCATCACTGTTTCCGACAGATCCACTATATCATCTATTTCAGTCAAGTCAAGCCAATACAACTTGGAATCTGAAATAAAATTGTTTCTTCATTTGTTAGAAAAACATGTTTATAATGTAATTGTTTTTGAAATGAAATATCTCCAGAAAGTAATGTTAAAAATGTACTTTTCTCAACATTAGTGTTTTAAAAGCCTGAAAATAGTAACAAAATAATAGTTCCTGCAAGGAAAAATGGAAAATGTATCATTGTAACTAACAATCTATATACTTTTTTTTCTTTCAGAAACATTGCACTTGAATTAAGAAAATAAAACAGAGATATAGTATTTTAAACTAGAGGCTCTCAAGAGCCTGTGTCGCTCACCTTGGTCTATGTGCATATTAACAATAAACAGATAAATTCATGACAAAATTGAGTTTTGGTGATGGTGATGTGTTTGTAGATCTTTCTTTACTGAATATTCTTGTTGCTACAATTATCTCTATCTATAATGAACTTGGCCCAGTAATTACAATGGAAAATATTTCCTAAAAATTTACAAAAATTAACAAAAATTTATGAAAATTGTTAAAAATTGACTATAAAGAGCAATAACTCCTTAAGGGGTCAATTGACAATTTTGGTCTTGTTGACTTATTTGTAGATCTTATTTTGCTGAATATTATTGCTGTTTACAGTTTATCTCTATCTACAATAATATTCAAGATAATAACCAAAATCTGCAAAATTTACTTAAAATTACTAATTTGGGGGCAGCAACCCAAGAACAGGTTGTCCGATTTGTCTGAAAATTTCAGGGCAGATAGATCTTGACCTGATAATTAATTTTATCCCTGTCAGATTTGCTCTAAATGCTTTGGTTTTTGAGTAATAAGCCAAAAACTTCATTTTACCCCTATGTTCTATTTTTAGCCATGGCGGCCATCTTAGTTGGTTGGCTGGGTCACCGAACACATTTTTTAAACTAGATACCCCAATGATGATTGTGACCAAGTTTGGTTAAATTTGGCCCAGTAGTTTCAGAGGAGAAGATTTTTGTAAAAGTTAACAACGACGGACGACGGACCACAGACGCCAAGTGATGAGAAAACCGAACACATTTTTTAAACTAGATACCCCAATGATAATTCGGGCCAGGTGAGCTAAAAATAGCATTATTATTATTAAAAGTTTTCCGACAGTTTTTTCCCTATAATTTTAATCAAAGAAAATAGGAATAACACATATCCAAATATGATAACATGCGTCCTTCAAACTGGACTTGTTAAGAACTGCAAGCATACTAACCTTTTAGGCTAGAAAGTGCTTCTTGTATCTTATCTTTGGTCTCAATTAAGTTCATCACTGACATATAAATCCTGAAATGTTCAATTCATACAGAATTTATAATAAAAATGATTTGAATTTAACCATCTCAAAATGCTCCTACTCGTTTGTCATTTCTTGTTTGAGTTACAGGTATATCTAGTTGAGATGACCAATGATAATCTGTCTATCACTAGGTTACCTATGAAGATATTGTTAATTTAATTGACAATGGCATGTGTGCCATAGTCTCTAGCAATAATTTTTCATATTACTCTACTGTGCTGGAAAGGAAAATTTATAAAATAGCGATAAAATGAGATTACAGGACAACATATATCCATTTCTACAAGTGTTGCTTTTTGTTATTATGTTATATCAAAAGTCATGAACTTACTGAACAGCTCCTTTCCCTACTTTTGCTATTGCTCCTGGTGGATCTTTGATTATGATTCTAATTCCATCAATAATTTCTACTAAAGACTTGTAAATAATTCTGGCATTCTCTGGAACTACGACAGTCACTACTTCATAAAGTTGCTGCAAGTACAGTAGTGAGTATCACATATATCTATGTAATGTTATAAAAAATATGACTTAAAACATGTTAACTAAATATTCTGAAACTGTACATCAGGGTGTCACATGATTAACACTACAATCATTAATACTCAAAATCTGAATTACTGATGAATTTATAAAAAATAGTCATATAAAATGCAGAATTCTTCTTGCATCATAAAGTTTTTAAAATTCCATTTTCAACATGAATTTAATTCTTAACTTAGTTTCAAAGTTACTTACATTAAAAAATTTAAGTACATCAGATTTTAAATTGCCAAGGAATTTCTGAACTTTGGAGACCAAATGTTCAACAGGCTTCATAAAAGATGGCATTTCAACCGGATCATATTCCCCAATTTTCTTGGTTGCTTTCATTGCTATACTTCTTAGATTAGCAACCTTCAAAATAATAAAAAAGTCAAATTACTTTAATAACTTCCTGTTTTCAACTTTAGTTATAATAAATATCTGTTGCATGCTGTCAAGCTGACTTAAATAGTAACCTTATAATTAAAAATTGTTGATGCCAACAACGCTTCTTCACCTTCCCCAAGTGGAACAACAAAAACCTGTGCAAAACCAAAAATCTGAATATAACTAAATTCTTGTTTGAAATTTTTATTTTAATTTTAGGGTGTTCAATGCATTTTCCTATATTTACCTTAATTACACACTGAAATGTCTCACCTTCTTTACTTATCATTGATTTTATGTTGATAGTCCTAAATGTAAAGCTTTTATCAACTGTCACATAAACTTAACATTAACCAAGAAAACCAAACATTGATCAATGAACCATGAAAATGATGTCAAGGTCAGGTAAACATGATAAACAATGCCAGGCAGACATGTATAGCTAACAATTCTTCCATACAACAAATATAGTTGACCTATAGCTTATAGTTTAAGAAAAACAGACCAAAAAACAAAAACTTAACACTGAGCAATGAACTGTGAGAATGAGGTCAAGGTCAAATAAAATCTGCGCGACTGACATACATACACCAAATATAGTTGGCCTATTGCTTAATGTATTAGAAAAATAGACCAAAACTCAAAAACTTAACTTTGACCACTGAACCATGAAAATGAGGTCAAGGTCAGATGACACCTACCAGCTAGACATATACACCTTACAATCATTCCATACACCAAATATAAAAAAGTAGACCAATTGCATACAGTATAAACAAAACAGACCAAAACACAAAAACTTAACTATAACCACGTGCACTGAACCATGAAAATGAGGTCAAGGTCAGATGACAACTGCCAGTTGGACATGTACACCTTACAGTCCTTCCTTACATCTAATATACTAGACCTATTGCTTACAGTATCTGAGATATGGAATTGACCACCAAAATTTAACCTTGTTCATTGATCCATGAAATGAGGTTGAGGTCAAGTGAAAACTGTCTGACAGGCATGAGGACCTTGCAAGGTACGCACATACCAAATATAGTCATCCTTCTACTTATAATAAGAGAGAACTTAACATTACAAAAAATTTTAACTTTTTTTTCAAGTAGTCACTGAACCATGAAAATGAGGTCAAGGACATTGGACATGTGACTGACGGAAACTTTACAACATGAGGCCTCCATATACAAAGTATGAAGCATCCAGGTCTTCTACCTTCTAAAATATAAAGCTTTTAAGAAGTTAGCTAACACTGCCGCCGCCGCCGGATCACTATCCCTATGCCGAGCTTTCTGCAACTAAAGTCGCAGGCTCGACAAAAAATTAAACCCCAAAGGATGCATAAATACTTGAGTGAGGATTAAACTTGACTAAAAGACAGGTCCGACAACAATATTTCTGTAAAAACTTACAACTCCAAATTTAGTTGACAGGTGTATCTGTATTAAAATCAAGGTTACTGTCAAATATTGTTATCTTGATTTTATTACTTACTCTTTTAGGAAGCATCACTAAAGATTCAACAAATGAAAGCACTAGATCATTTAAATTAATTTTTCCTTCTATCAAATCTTTAATCATTTTGATCCCTGTATTGATGCCTCCTAAAATTGATGTTACAGCTTCATCAAATCTTGTTGCTAGTTTGACTATCATCTTTACTTCATCTTCCTTAAAAAGAAATGAATATTTTGTTTAAAAAAAATGAAAATTTAAATTTGTTAAGTAAAATTACAAACCCAAAATGATTTACAATGGATCCACATGACCACTGTACGTGTTAATATAACAATAATTTTTCATTTTTTTTATGTGCCGACATGAAAGACTACAACACTCAAAATTTTACAACATGGGAGTCCTGTATTTGGTCGACATATTTTGCCAGCAAGTGTAGCTTTTTCAGGACAAGAATATACAAGAAATGAAACAGTGAAGTACAAAATTTGCGTTAAATGTGAATTCTGTTGTTTTATGATAAAAGAAAAATGCTGAGTATCATCAAGCAAAATGAACCTTCGATAATGTACTATGGCACACAATGAATTTACCTGTAAAATGTTGATGTTGTAAGATGTTTCTCCTTTAAAACACAATCTTGCCTGCATGATATCAACATTTGTTCCAATTATTCCCAAGTGTAGTCTTGTGTATGCTTCATCATGTACACTGACTTTCAAATGGCCAGACAATGGAGCTATAAAAAGATAAGATCTTGGTTTAATTGTGATAGTAGCGACTATATAAATTTAGATCCCTAAAATTCTTTCCATTAGAAATATTTTTGAAATTCAATAACAAAAAACATTCTCAAATAATTTCCATTCTGAACAACTGACTTAAGAAATAGACAACATGGACACACAAATGCACATTATTTTCAAATTTGGTGCCTCTTTTGTGTTGTTTAAATTTCTAATTAAAGATGAAACCCCATTATACATGTTTCTTCTCACCATAAAGAATTTATGAGATTTCTAGGTTGAAAGGAAAATAGAAAATCGTCAACTTAGATGAAAGAGCATCAAGAAAAACTATTGGTGATTTTTTTTAAACCAACACATGTATGTGAGCCATGAATTGATTTTCTTCCAAGAAATAGCAACATATAAATAGAATAACAACCGTTTATGTCCTTCAATGTATACATTTACACTAGCTCACAAAGCATCAATAATATGTGCCCAATATGACACCATGTCAGCTAGTACTATCACATTTTTATGTTAAGTAAACTGCTTAATATGGCTAAAACTCTAGCTTAGAATATATTTCTGCAAGTTAACATCAAAATTAAATGAACTTATGCACTAAGTTTCAAGTTGATGGAACCACAACTTCATGGTAAGCTATCCTGACCAAAAACTTTCACAAGATTTGGGACATGCTTATGGATGGACAGATAGATGTACTGACTTGGGCCATAGCAACATACTCTGGTAAGCATCTTTTACTAGAAGACAAAAAATACAAGATTGGCTGAAAATAAAGCAATTCTATTTCTCCTGTAAATGTCAATAATTATGTACCTATTTTCAAAGATAAATAATTTGACATAATGAATCCAAATGATCCTCCAATATCAGTAGATCCCAACACTCTCCTCCAATCTACTGATGGTGCTTCAAGTCTAAACTGTAATCCATCAAAGAAACTTCTTTTTTCTCTATTGTGCTTGTTGTATGATTCTGCTGATTTTCTGTAAAACGGAACAAAAGTATTATTGATCTGTAATTCAGGTTAAATTGTGTTGTATATACAATTGCTATTGTAATCTCAAGGTTGAAAAGGTGACCCCCCCCCCTTTTTTTTTTTTTTTTTGCTTGAGGATGTTTGAATTGTGTAGGCCTAATTTAAAATCTAAACTGTCTGTAACAAATGTGGCTGGCTGTAATGGTGATCCGAACTGCAACTCTTTATATTTTACAAGTACTATTAATCTTCACTCTGCTGCTCAGACCAGGAACTGGATGATCAAGATATGGTTCAAAAGTTCGAATTTAGTAGGATGATAGTTGTATGAAACACTTGACCAATAATTTTCAAGATAACATTGTTGCTTGTAATTTGCACTCTTGGTGTACATAAAAAAAACTTATTTGTTTACAATCATCAGCAGCTTTTTAAAGTTACTACAGTGACATATCAAATGTATAGTAATATTAGTACATAGCCCAGATAATGTTAGTGGGTTATATAAACATTCAACATCCTATTAAAAGTTGCTCAAAGCCAAAAATATATCTAGATGATCTGTCTTAGGCAGGATGAAATACAATACCTATATCTAGAGTGAACTTGATATACCAAGGAAGCTTCATGTCGGACTTCTTCACTGTCATCTGTATTATATACCTTCAATATTTCCTGGGCTGCCTAAAATTATTTTTTAAAAGTAGAAAAATTAAATATTATTACTGACTTGACTAAAATAGCAAAACATGTGAGATTCTATGATTATTAAATCACATGATTTAAGTAATGAAGTAAATAATGTCTTTTGCTTTTTTTTAAAGAACATAGTCTTTAATATCATGAAGAACAAATTAAGAATAGAATTTACAAAAAGGAAACCAAATAGAAATAAATAAAAAAAAAAATTAAAAAAAATTGAAAAATTGCAGCTAAACTAACTCAATTTATTTAGGAGTATGACAAAATATAAATTTTGCTCCCTAAAATACTAGTAGTCATTCATTTATTTATAAATGATCAATTTGAGAGAGAAAATAAGTGCTTGGATATTTTATGGCATATTTATTTCCTACTTCATGACTTAATAAAAACTTGAGAAGATTCATATCTTACCACTTCAGAGTCATATTTTCTAAGGGCATGTACACCTGCTCGTTTGATCCATGGTGAGTTGGTAGCATTGATATGAGAAATAATAAACTCATAGGAATGGTCAATAGCAGCATTTCCAAGGCTTTCTAACAGAATCACATGCTTCTTATCATATTCTTCTTGTTCTACTTCTGTCTGAATGGATCTTTTTTTTCTGTACAACCAGGGATCTGAAATAAGAATGTGCTGCCTGCATGCACTGTTTAAACATTTATGTTAGATCAATAAATTTCAATACAAAGTGCCCTTTTTTGGAAAAAATAATATTTAATTATAAAGCTATGAATTAAAAGTCAATTTAGTAAAAGGAGAAACTTAAAAGTCTGTTTAACAATCATATGCAGGGGAAAAACTGCAAGTTTACCAAGGAAGATCTGGCATGTCCAAATGATTCAAGCAGACATGGGTTATAATGGCAATGTTTCTGAATTGGAATCCTCAAAAACCTAAATAGCAGGTGCTTCTTCATGTCATGAAGAAAATCTTTGCAAGTTTATTTGAATTCTGTTAAAGCATTTTCAAGGGGTTATGTATCAGCAAAACTAATATAACCATAACCCCATATTATCTAGTTCATGAAAAAAAAAAAAGGACTGAAATCAAAAGTTAATTCAAGAGGTGCACAACTTTATTATCAGTAGAAGAATGCATGCATATCCGGATTAATTAAATGAAGATGTTTTCAAAGAGTTTTCACTAAAATTTCTTAAATTGATAATTAACAAATAGTTATATCAATTTACTTCATAAAATTAGTTCTGAACAGATAAGCAATCCACAGTATTCAATAAAACTGAAAATATAAAATTTATGTAGTCCAAATTTTTACCATGTAGTCCTAGTAATTCATTGATTTTTGAAGTAATGCTCTTTGATCTTTCTTTTTCACCACAGTCATGTAATTTCCTTGCAACAACTCCTAAGGCCAACATAACACTGTCATAAAAATTTCCCACATACAGTGATGCTGGATACTTTTCAGGGTGAAAACAAATATCTTCCATACTTTTTAAAATTATCTGCAACAGTCAGTACAAAATTGAAGTTTAAATACATTTGAAATATACTCTTTTTCAAATTCATAACAAAATAAACAAATAAACTATGAGGTATAGGTTTTTCTCATAGACAATGATCATACCATGCACATCTCCTTATGACGTCCATTATCACTGAACTAGTATAGATATTTGTTTAGTGGGCAGCTGAAGGACCCCTCCGGATGCTGGAGTTTCTCACTGCATTGAAGACCTATTGGTGACCTTCTGCTGTTGTCTGTTCTATTGTCGGGTTGTTGTTTTTTGACACATTCCCCATTTCCATTCTCAATTTTACATCTCATTCTTTTTTTAATGACATTTCACAAAGTAAATATTGTGGCGTATTTTTGTGTAATCATAATATAAATCAGTGTTTTTACAATTCTTATATGTCTTTGGTTTCAAGCATTCCTGATGAAGGTAATCTAATCCAGAAAAGCGCTAATAGGAGGCATGAAATTTATAAAGGGCTGTTTTTATTTTTTACTAATAGCTTCACTGTAATAACATAACTTACTGGATGTGGTGGGTCACGAGAGCTCACAATATGTGTCATGTACTGTACAATCAAATCAGGATCTAGTTTGGTTCTAATGAAAATCATTTTACCAACGATCTCTTGGCTCTTTTGACTTGTCAATGATCCAAATGTATCTAACATGATAACAGTAGACTGTCTATTTGCCTTCAGCCTAAAATTAATTTAATAGTAATATTAGTTCATTTAGTATCTGATGATGAAATATAATTATATCAAATAATACTGCATACAATAAGGAGATTAAAAATATTATTGATGGTATAACTATTTCAAATGTTACAGTGTTCCTAAGCTAATACATTCTCATCTAAGAGTATGTGAATGATAATCTGTTTATGCCTTTTTTTCAATGATTATGTTACGGCTCAATCATAATATCATAAACTCTCTTTTTTCTTTAGACCAAAAAATGTCAAAGGAAAACTTGACACAAGAGTAATTATTACTCCGTTTTAAATCACTGCTATAAACAACAATTTTTAAAATGAATCAATTTTTCTCTTATAATATTTACACCAATCGATTCTTTCATTAATACATCTGAAATCTGATGTAATAAAAAGGAATTAATAAGAAGATTTCAGATGTAAATGAACAGTTGCATACACAAGTTATCATACCTCATATCTAACTTTATAAAGTAATGTTCAGCAATATCTGTAAGTGCTTTATCTGGTAGCATTTCAAGTGTGTTCACTATCGACAGAAAGCATTCATTTAATCTTGGAGACCCTAAAATTCAAAAATTAATGTTTTACTTTAATGTTTAAAATATATTCTTTTCAAACTTTGTTGACCCCATCTTTCAGCACTATTTTTCTATTTCATGGCAATCAGTTTTGATTAGTGGAGTAAGCCAGGGTGCCTGGAGAGAACAAGACCTTTGGTAGGAAAGTTTGGAGTTGAATTCACCTACCATCTGCAGGATTTAGACTCATAACAAGCTGAGTGTTATCAAAACTGTCATACAGTGTGTTCTACTCTTTGATCGGGTTGTTGTCTCTTTTGACACATTTCCCATTTCCATTCTCAACTTTATTCAGGAGTTTGACTTCTTAGACCACTCGGCCAATGAGTCCCCTCAAACTTTGGGTTTGCCAAACCATAGTCAGTGTTTTTCAGATATCAATGTCTTTAATTAAAAATTTCATACCTTCAGCTGGTTCATCTTTAATACACATGATGTTGCTTTCAATTTCTTCCATCTTTTCAGTTACATCTACTTTGTGTTTCTTTCTTTCGTACTTCAATATAACATTATATGAGATATGCATAATGATAACATTATATTAGATATGAAGGTAAAAGAAGTTTCTATCTTTTAATATATAATTGAAAAAGTATGTTATGAAATATATATCATCAGAACAAAATATATATTACATTATGCACAAAGCTTAGAAACAGGTTGAAATGAAAAATTAAAAAATAGAAGATGTGGTATGATTGACAATGAGACAACTTTTTACATTGACCAAATGACTCAGAAATTAACAACTATACATGTAGATCACCATACATCCTTTGACAATGAGCAAAGCCCTTTTCAAATAAGCAGCCTTAACTAGCCCTGAAATGTGACAAATGTAAAAAAATAACTTCATCTGTAATTTCAACACTGGAAGTTTATTATGTACAAGATATTCAGACCTATTGATTTCTATACTTCCAAATATAAATAATAGACATTCCCCACAAAAACTCTGTTGTTCTTAAATATTCAAATTTTGCAATGCTATTTTATAGAAAACTATATATCAAATTAGTTAAATTGCGAGGGAACATAGTATTACAGACAATCCATACTGTCAGACTGTTCCTAAGTAAATTTCCAAACTCATATTATAACGGCCACAACCATGACTACTATGGATTTAGTTTGGCATTGATTTTCATAGATTGGTATGAGAAATACCATTAAGTGTAAAAATTATATATGTAACTTTCCTAAATATTTAGTACATGCATTCTCATAAATACATTTTTTCCTCTGTCCATATAAACTTTTAAACGAAAATAAGTGATTTTATAAAATATCTTTTGGATTCTATATGATATATTTTGGACAAAACACAGAAAAAAGACATGGGTTTACATGCACAAATATACCTTGCTCACATGTATACTGCCACTCAGTATACTTTCTGAAGGTTTCTTTAATATGTTCTTTACTGGCTGTTTTGTCAAGAAAATCAATTCACCTTTACTCAAAACAGTCATTTCTGGATAATCTAAAAAGATACAGCAGTAAATTAAAAGATTTAAAAAAATTACGAAAAAATTATAAATAATTAACTGTATAGGGCAATAACTCCTTAAGGGGTCAATTGACAATTTTGGTCATGTTGACTTATTTGCAGATCTTACTTTGTTGAACATTATTGGTTCTGTATTTGCCCTGTTATATATTCTTGATCAGCTGTATACATGTAATTGGCTCTCAACTCTTCTGAGTCTTTCCTCCAAAACAGCAAACCTCAAATCTATAAAATGGCCAATACAGAAACAGCAAGTTAATAACACTATAATATAAGACATACTGAAGCCAAATATCAGATCATTTGCAGTTTAAAAAGGCAATCCTAAGACATCATCCAACCCCAAACTTTATTCTGACTTTGGGCCAACAACCCTTTCTGATAACTTCTAAATGCTGAATGTTTGCAAGAAACTTAAGCAATTTTAAGGTCTTTGTTCTCATTTGGTCAGATTGAACCCATGAACAATAGAGTTGTAACAGTGACACTGAGATTTTCTGGCAATGCTTTCTGTTCTTTTAAAATAAATTGACCTAGTATAAAGGTAATATAAATTAGTAGTATGAGGAAAATGTATATACACTATCAAAATTCTAACACTAGAATGAAATGTGCACTTCCAAAATTTTACTACAAGATCATCAAAATGTATATTATAATGATTTCAAAAATGTCCAAAACATTCTACACTATAGAGCACTTAAATGTTATCTATACTAACCCATTTCAGAAAACTGGTTGACTGCTTTTATTTTTCTCATATTCTGGTGGGGATCAAATCTGAAGAAAGGAATGTTAAAATCTGTTTAATAGCCTTCTTTGAATTTTCATGATTTAATTCAAGATCCAAATGTTAAAAGTAAAATAAAAAGAACAAGAATGTGTCCATAGTACAATGATGTCCCACTCACACTATCAGTTTCTATGTTCAGTGGGCTGTGAATTGTCAAAAATCTAATCTGGCATTAAAAATTTAAAAAGATCATATTATAGGAAACATGTGTACTAACTTTCAAATTGATGAATTTAAAAAAATCTACCATGACCAAAATCTACAACCTGACGGGGGAGTCCTGATGAATGGACGGACAAGTAAACAAGATGCACAGACCAAAAATATATGCCCCTAGACAGGGCACAAAAAATATGCAATGTTCAATAACCTACCCATGCATGCCAGTCATGGCTGTAAAACTATCTTCTATCAAAACCTTATGCATGATACCAAGTTCTTTATGATAGAATAAAGTCTGGAAAAGAAAAATAATATGATCTGCGCACATGTATTTTAATGGCCGTGAACAATTGTTACTAACCTACATCATGTTTCAAAAAAGTCTGTTCATGGCTTAAAATATTTGATAATTTTCACTCTTGTTGGATTTTTTTGTACCTTCTAATCTGTAATTTTACAGGTGCTAATTTTATTGCTTCCCAAACTTGAACTGGAAGTAAATGGAACAGCTTACAAGGTGGGAAAGTAATACTCTTAGGCCAAATAAAAATATGTGTGGTTCCAGTTACCCGACCGACTCTTAAGTTAAAGGCACTGGCTACGGTTACATGGAAATGTAACAATAATAAAAATATTATTGGAGACTAAATGCCGGAATGCATGGTTGGGTAAGGACCTGATTAATTACGAATGTAACAATAATTATTTAGGCTACGGTTACATTGCGTTATTGTTACATGGAAATCAGCAATGTACGATGGGACTAACTAAATAATAAAAGTTGAAGACATTTATTCTATATTTTACAATACATACAGGTATTACATACAATTTCTTTAATTTTTTATATTACGTCCTCCATGGATACATGTATACAGAAGTTCACAGTTAGCAAACTTTGCTTTTGGTGCCCGTATGAACAAACCAGGCGTAATACACCCGTCAAGTAGGCGTAATCCACCTGGTTTCCGCCTGTAAACTTAAAACGACGCCTGTAGATGGCCAGGAATTGGAATATTTATAAAATGACGCCTGGAAGAAATATAATTCCAGGCGTAAAAAAATTATTTCTGGGCGTAAAATTTTTATTTCTGGGCGTCAAATGGCAGAAATTTTATTTGAATAAAATTACGCCTTGATAGTGACCAGGAATTTTTTCACTGTTTTTTTTTCAATAGCAATATGAGGCGTAAAATTTAGATACTGAGTTGCAAATTCTTAATTCAACTAAGTCTGAGGCGTAATTTTGTACTTAAGTATTTTTATTAAAAGTTATACAGGCGTCAAACCTGTAGAAAAGTAGTCTTGTAATTTATTTAATCCTCCCTCTCCTCCTCCTCTGAATTGAAAGCATTTCTTTACTATAAATAAGACAAAACTTGAAAAATAGGTTTGGTTGCTTGCATAAACTATTTCTTTTCTCTTGCAAACAATGTTTAATTACATAATATTATAAAATAAATGAATAACACTTATTATCAAATTGACATGCATACAAGAAAATAAAATATCCAAAACATTATTATTACCGTACATGCTATATAAATTAACTCAACTCTATATGATCCATAATCATCATAACCATGTATATGTGACAATAAACTGTACTTTGTAGTTACTGCAAGTTCTTTTAATGAACTGAAACCTCAAAAATTTTGTATAAAAAATAACGGAACCCAAGCCTTTAAACCACCTAAGGATTTCATGTGCATATATAACTAATGTATTTAATCCATAATAACAATAACTAGTTTTACTATTACAACTAAGCGTTTGGATATATATATGTATAACTTATACATGTTACTAGTTCACACCAGTCAATCTCTATTGTCAAACAAAAAGAAATATAAAATATTATACCTTATACTTATAGTTATATATGTACAATGTATCTATTTTATCTATTATCTTTGATAAAACAACTTTGAATGAAATTGTTACATTTGTACATGACAAATATCGGAGACTAACCATCATGACTATCTTCATGATCTTCTTTACAAAACTTGCATTGCCATTTGAATAATAAAAAAAATAAACTTGTCATATACATTTTGTATTTTTCTTAAATTCTTTCATATGAGCTTTCCACACTACAAATGAATGAGGGTATAAAATAATAAGCTTAATGCCTTAGCTTAGCCTTAGCCAAAAATAGACAATGGAACAAAAATATCTACATGGTCATGATTAAAAATCATGCAAAAAGTCTTACATGTAAGATATTTTTAGCTCACCTGGCCCGAAGGGCCAAGTGAGCTTTTCTCATCACTTGGCGTCCGTCGTCCGTCGTCGTCCGTCGTCCGTCGTCGTCGTCCGTCGTCGTTAACTTTTACAAAAATCTTCTCCTCTGAAACTACTGGGCCAAATCAAACCAAACTTGGCCACAATCATCATTGGGGTATCTAGTTTAAAAAATGTGTGGCGTGACCCGGTCAACCAACCAAGATGGCCGCCACGGCTAAAAATAGAACATAGGGGTAAAATGCAGTTTTTGGCTTATAACTCAAAAACCAAAGCATTTAGAGCAAATCTGGCATGGGGTAAAAATGTTTATCAGGTCAAGATCTATCTGCCCTGAAATTTTCAGATGAATCGGTCAATCGGTTGTTGGGTTGCTGCCCCTGAATTGGTAATTTTGAGGAAATTTTGCTGTTTTTGGTTATTATCTTGAATATTATTATAGATAGAGATAAACTGTAAACAGCAATAATGTTCATCAAAGTAAGATCTACAAATAAGTCAACATGACCAAAATGGTCAGTTGACCCGTTTAGGAGTTATTGCCCTTTATAGTCAATTTTTAACCATTTTTCGTTAATTAAAGTAATCTTTTACAAAAATCTTCTCCTCTGAAACTACTGGGCCAAATTAATCCAAACTTGGCCACAATCATCTTTGGGGTATCTAGTTTAAAAAATGTGTGGCGTGACCTGGTCAACCAACCAAGATGGCCGCCACGGCTAAAAATAGAACAAAGGGGTAAAATGCAGTTTTTGGCTTATAACTCAAAAACCAAAGCATTTTGAGGAAATCTGACGGGATAAAAATGTTTATCAGGTCAAGATCTATCTGCCCTGAAATTTTCAGATGAATCAGTCAATCGGTTGTTGGGTTGCTGCCCCTGAATTGGTAATTTTGAGGAAATTTTGCTGTTTTTGGTTATTATCTTGAATATTATTATAGATAGAGATAAACTGTAAACAGCAATAATGTTCATCAAAGTAAGATCTACAAATAAGTCAACATGACCAAAATGGTCAGTTGACCCGTTTAGGAGTTATTGCCCTTTATAGTCAATTTTAACCATTTTTCATAAATTAAATTAATCTTTTACAAAAATCTTCTCCTCTGAAACTACTGGGCCAAATTAATCCAAACTTGGCCACAATCATCTTTGGGGTATCTAGTTTAAAAAATGTGTGGCGTGACCTGGTCAACCAACCAAGATGGCCGCCACCGCTAAAAATAGAACATAGGGGTAAAATGCAGTTTTTGGCTTATAACTCAAAAACCAAAGCATTTTGAGGAAATCTGACATGGGATAAAAATGTTTATCAGGTCAAGATCTATCTGCCCTGAAATTTTCAGATGAATCGGTCAATCGGTTGTTGGGTTGCTGCCCCTGAATTGGTAATTTTGAGGAAATTTTGCTGTTTTTGGTTATTATCTTGAATATTATTATAGATAGAGATAAATTGTAAACAGCAATAATGTTCAGCAAAGTAAGATCTACAAATAAGTCAACATGACCAAAATGGTCAGTTGACCCCTTTAGGAGTTATTGCCCTTTATAGTCAATCTTTAACCATTTTTCATAAATCTAAGTAATCTTTTACAAAATCTCCACTGAAACTACTAGGCCACAATCATCTTTGGGGTATCTAGTTTGAAAAATGTGTCCGATGACCTGGCCATTCAACCAAGATGGCCGCCACGGCTAAAAATAGAACATAGGGGTAAAATGCAGTTTTTGGCTTATAACTATGAATTCAAAGCATCTAGAGCAAATCTGACAAGAAGTTAAATTGTTAATCAAGTCAATATCTATCTGCCCTGAATTTTTCAGATGAATTGGACAACTGGTTGTTGGGTTGCTGCCCTCCAATTGGTAATTTTTAAAGAAATTTTGCCGTTTTTGGTTATCTTGAATACTATTATAGATAGCGATAAACTGTAAACAGCAATAATGTTCAGCAAAGTAAGATCTACAAATAAGTCAACATGACCTAAATGGTCAATTGACCCCTTAAGGAGTTATTGCCCTTTATAGTCAATTTTTAACAATTTTCATTAATTTGGTAAATATATGTAAATTTTTACCAAATATAGTTCTCTGTTACTAATGGGCAAAGTTCATTATAGATATAATTGTAAGAAGCAAAATCGTTCAGTAAAGTAAGAACTTCAAACACATCACCATCACCAAAATACAATTTTGTCATGAAACCATTTGTGTCCTTTGTTTAATATGCACATAGACCAAGGTGAGCGACACAGGCTCTTTAGAGCCTCTAGTTTTAATTTCCAACATGAACATTATGTACATACGTACAAGAAATATAAAAATAAACTGTCCATGATAATTAGTGATGAAGCCATGTTACAAAATATTTTAAATATGTACATTAAATTATTTAAATAAATATCAGTCAGACTCTAGCCTATTTGGAAAGCGACAAATATAAGATGTTTTTGAACCCTCAGGTGATACATACATACAACTCTCAATAATGTTCACAATAGGTACACATTGCGTTATTTCAGTCTTCTTGACGGACAAAATACCACTATGGTCAGAATAATTTACACACTTTAAACATTCAGTATATGCTACAACTGTGTTTGCTCTCTGCTCTATACAATCTAGTCTTATAAAAAAGCACACTCTTCCAAAACATACTTTTCCATTGTGTTTAAACATAATGGCTGAATTATCTCTTTTAGTCATTCTTGCATATTCCATACCATAAACTAAGTTATCATTCATTTCAATTCGCCTAAAGGTTGCAAAATAATCATTTGGCGGTGCAAAATCCAAATATTTACATAATGCATCTAATGCATGTTTTGTTAGTGTTCTCATTTTAATACTGCCCAAAATATAAATTCCTTGTGTTATCATTTCCCCTCTTTTTAAGATATTTGGGGATTCAATTGACTTGTACAATTTGTCCAATTCAGTTCCCTCTACAATGAATTTTAGCTTTAGTTCAGGAATTTTTTGCACAAATGACACACCAGTAATGATTTGATTATCAATATTTTGAGTTCCACGAATCATTTTTAACAAGTAACCATTTTTATCTTCAAAGGAAAAACAACTATGAGTATACAATGGTCCTAGACATTTAACACTATCTGCCAGATGGACAAGCTGATGAACATTTAAAGTCATATAACATATATCATACAATTGTTCAAAATAAGAATTAAATTCCATCAAGAATGATTCAGCTCTCATAATTTCATTTTTAGTTGAACCATTCTTTAATAGAATATGTATAGCATTTACAAGAAGAGCAAAATGATTAAATCTAGTATTGTCAAGTGTACCATGTAAGACAGGAAGGCTATAATACAATAAAAATGATCTATATTCATTAGCTTTCCAGTATTTCAAATCATTTTCAATAGACCTAGGTAAACGAGTTATATTCAATGTTGGGCGAATACTTTGCAGTTTTTTATCAACGTCAGCAATATGATTATGAATACTGAAAACCTTGTTCTTGAGTTGTGGGGAAAACCATAATTTTAGCATTAATTTCATTACACCTAACAATACACCGTGCATATAATCTATAGCTATTCCATCTATTATATTAAACAATGGGAAAAATGTTAGCCACGATGGACCTTTAATTCCATTCACTGCAATGACTTTTGATTTGTTTTCCATATTTTGTAAAGCATTTCTCGAATCTTCGATGACATTTTCTCTGCATCTTTGTGGACCTTTGGGATTGTCTTGAATGAAGGGGAAAACATGTGCATGTCCTTTCCCACTTTTTGCTGTCTCACCTTTCTGCATACATTTCCAACATGAATAACTTCCATTGTATTGTACACCATTACATAACATGCACCGTGCAGGTAGGTCAGCAGTACCACATAATAAATAAGCTTTGCTTATAAAGTTTCCTCGCTCTGGAGAGAAACAATTAATGCCATTGTTTAACTTCTTGAATGAATCTAAGAAAGGTGAGAGGAAAGTGCTCATGGATGGCTTTTGGTTACCAAACCAAAGACCAGCTAAAATCATGTTTTCTTTCATCATCCGTAGTTTGTATGGAAGTTCATTGATTACCATAAATAATGGCCAAACAGAAACTTTACTACTTTTAAAGACTGGAGCACCATCAGTGTTAAAGGTAAAGGAAATATTTTCTGGCTGACTTAAAGGTCCATCATTTTCAGTGTATAATTGATATAAATATCCATCTGATATGTCTTTGTAAGTGGCACTATCAGTTGTCTCAGAACTAGTAAAACGATTCTGTAATTTGTTATAGAATCCTTGTTGTGAAAAAAGGTTTTGTGCTTGTGATTCAACTGGTATCTCAATAAAATAACTCTTCATATCTTTAGTTAATGTTTTGTTGCATCCTGGATAAGGACAAACCAGCACATTTTCGTTTACGATAATTCCAAGACAATGATTGCAATAAAAATGTTTGCATATAGGATTTTTGAGATTCTGAAAATACTTCTTGTATTCATGAAGACTTGTACAAAGTTGATGTCCAGGGGGAAGAATGAAAGCTATTATATTTAGAAGCTGTAAAATGCCATCTCCAACAAGATTATGCTTCATGCAAAAAATAGTTATCAGCAGCATAAATGCACCAACTGTAACAGATGATCCAGGATACAAAGGCTCCATATCTTCGTCAAAAGTATCTGAATTCTCTATATTTCCATATTCGGAAGAATCATTACCTATAGTATTGTCTATTTCAATGTCAGAATCATCACTATAAAAATGCATTTCTTCTTCATCATTGATGCTTATAAAATTATCAAAATCATTGTCTGATTGGATTAATGTCAGGTCAGACATATCTTCTTCTGGATTGCAAGATGCCCTCTCTGATTTGAGTACATCTTCTTCTTGAAATTCAATTGTATGAGCGTCCCGGGTAACATCATTAGAGTCACTACAGACCTACAAACAAAACAAGTATTTTAGTACTACAAAAAATAAAGTGGATATTTCTGAATACATAAGAACAATAACCATTTTCAAGACCCATGTATGATAAGGGGACGGACAAGGGTAAAACCAAATTCCCCCTCAGCAACGAAAAAAGGGGGGTGGGTTGGTAATGAAAAAATCTGTGGTAGATGGTTTATTTTAAAGAGACAATTATCCACATGAGACTATAAATACATTTTTTGACTGGACGATATGTTACAGGTACTCAGCTACTTTTGCATAGGTACTATTTCTGTACTAAAATATATAGTACTGGAAATTTACTTTTAATATTTAGTACTATTTTTTTACGTTAAAATTATTGTAGTATTTAGGTACCTGTATTTTACAGTACTTCATTTGTACTAAATATTTTGGTACAGAAATAATTCAATATTCCATGTTTGAAAATCATAATTTTAAGAGATTTGAAATAGAAAAACTTTCAAAATGCTGAAAATGTAACGTACATTTTTTTTTTGTAAACGGTAGTAACCATAAAACTGTAGTACCTAAATTTCAAGTACAAATAAAGTACTGTAAAAATACAGGTACCTACCTTAATATTACAATAATTTTAAAGTAACAAAATAGTACTGAATATTAAAAGTAAATTTCCAGTACTACAGATTTTTAGTACAGAAATAGTACCTATGCAAAAGCAGCTGTGTAGACCTTCAACAATGAGCAAAACCAAATTGTCACATATGTCCCTATACATGTATATATATGCTTAAATTATGCAGGCACTTATTTATAATTATGTTCATTACTTTCCCTGTTTGAAATAAAACACCAAAGATTTTACTGTCTGTAAATAAAGGCAACAGTAGTATACAGATGTTCTTTAATGGGACCACAAAGTTTTGTCCTTGGCTAGATAAAATAAATTAAATGAATAGTTGGTCCAATTTGTCCCATCACAGGTGTCCACAGGCCAACTGTCATATTTTGTGGGACATGAAATATGTAACCATTCATTTATTAAATTAGTGACCGCTAAAAGGTTAAAATGCTACATGTATATGGGGAATGTCAAAGAGACGTTACATCCCAACCAAAGAGCAGAAAACAGCAGAGGCCTGAGCAATTGGTCTACAATACAGCGAGAAAATCATGCACCCTGATGCATCCTTTAGCTGGGCCCTAAACAAAAATATGAATGTAGTTCAGTGATACTGGATGTCATACTTAACTCTGAAATGTATCTATATATATATAAGAAACTCAAATCAAAATCATACAAGACCCTCAAGAGTCAAGACTAACAATGGCCAGAGGCTCCTGACTTGGGACAGGCGCAAACATGTGACGGGGTTAAACATGTTGTTTTTTTTAGCTCTCAGTGACAACCCTTCTCCTTAAGCTTAATACCATGTACAATGTATACTGTACATGTATACATTGTACATTTTGTAACACGTTAAACAGGCTGGTCATGGTAGAAGAAAAAAAAACAACGAACCGCAACATGCACAGTAAAACATAGTTTAAATTAAGTGACATGCTTTATGATATGAGCACTCCCCAAATGACATCAGACCCAGGTTAGGTTTGAAGAGTTTAAAATTTGATAAAATCGAGATTTGAATATCTATCTGTCTATCTTGATATTTCCGCACTCAGTCACAATTTTGCTATTACGTGCGGTTGCATGCATTGCTTATTTACAATTTAAAAGAAATAAATGCAGTAATATTACGTTACATTGCATTGGACAGTATCTCGTGTGTGTTTTTGTTGTATTCTGACACTAGATTATATATATCTATTGTTGTGAAAGGATCTTACGATGTTCAATATTCCTTACTTAAATGTTTGCAAATATGATTTGCACGGGCTATTTTTTCTTTCAACAATTCCATTCACGAGCCAAGATTTCCAGGTTTGCATTATTTTGCTTATTTTGACAATCGAACAATTTCTTACTTCCGGTCATATACAATATTCGGAACAGCAGCGGTGAAATATTTCCGGATATATTTATGCTTTTAAAAAATCGTGTTCTTTGAGGTAAATATTATTCGCAAGTGGACAGAGACAGCAAGTAACACAAAAACAAATCTGTTGAAATATAGAATTTCAAACTTTTGAATGCCTGAAAGGAATAAATATTATGTAAAGAATTTAAAAATACTTTCTAGATATATATAAAAAAGTTTTCTCACCATTTCAAATCTTTCGTTTTCATTTTGTTTGTGTAAGTGTAGTTCAGAGACTTCCTCAGCCTTTTCTTCTTTATCGTGTTTGTCCTGCATAGTCTCTGGAGCCATAAAAACATCAGCATCAAGACTAAGGGTTAAATTATCATCATCACCATTGTTCTGATCATATTCCAGACGAAACTCGAGATTTTCCACGGCAGCATTTTCCTCAAATGACAAATTTGAAACATCGTCTTTCCTGTAAGGCCCCCTTTTTCTTCTTTTCTTGATTTCGTTAGATGCCATGTTTGTTTTAATATGTATATTATAATGATCCTGTTAGGAAAGTCCGACACAGCATGATACATTGACCTCTTCGTCTGTTTTAACCAAGGTACCAGAGAGTTAATTATAAGAAATAATCGTATTTTGAAAGACCTTTATCCCTTATGTAACTACGGAAAACTCTGTTTTGAAATGTATTTAATTTCTTAAATTTATCATGCTTAAAATTTTTCATACATTTATCATTTATCAGTCAGCAATTTATAATTTACACATTACAAAATTATAAAAATATTAATCTCAGATGCTGTACCCTCAATGGACCTCACACGTCCGAAGAGGTCGCTTGTTATCTGATATCCCACGCCATTCAAATTTTTGCATTGGAAGCTGCATTTATCGTTTGAGAAGAAATTTAAAGTTATATTCTGAAGATGTACGCGTGTGTATTTTTTGAAGAGGATAGTAGTTTGAGTGTTATTTGGAAGGAAGATCGGGATTTAAGTCTGATTGAAGACTTTAAAGAACACCATAAAGTGGAAATGAAATGGTTACTGAGACCTGGAACCCCCAAAACATTATATCACGGAATCATTGTGAAAGTTAGCGAGGGTAAGTTTAATATCATAAATGTTTTATTATTGAAAATATGGTATTACCGAAGTCGAGTTCGAAACCATGTATGACAGTTATGAGTTAGAGGGATCCTCATAAGTATTATAGTTTTTAATTTAGTAGGTTTCAGAAGGGTTCGATCTCGCGTAAATTGAAACATACAAATGTAGGACATGGAAAAATTATTTTTTGGGCGATTTACTCTCTGTAAAGAAAGATCGTATAAACAAGCAGTGTGTAAATACGAAATTTTCTCCACTCGGTTTTGTACCGATCTCGGGATTGTTACATCGTCCATATATCTATATTATGTCACAAATCAAACGTATATAAAACACGAACATTTATAAAAGGCATTTTTTTTTAATATTGTTTGAACACATCTATATATATTATATGAATATCTGAGTATAAAACGGCATATTTATTATTCTTTGAACAATTTGTTTCTGATCTTGATATGACCACAGATATATGTCTCTGGACCAGCACTGGCTACTGTCAGAAGTTTGACCCAAAAAAAATCGATTTCCTAAACCTGATACATTTAACTGTAATAACGATGTAGGTCTTTGGGATTTTGATTTTTTTTTTTTTTTTTTTTTAATATGCATTGATCATCATGGGTAGGGGGTTGAGGTGAGGAAACTTCAAAAAAATGTTATGTATTAGTCACTTTGCAATTATTATTGAAATATATATTATATATGGAGATGTGGAATAATTACTTCAATGAGACAGCAACCGTTCAACAAAAAAGTGACATCTTGAGGACTGTATCAGTGGCGGATCCAGAACTTTTCCTAAGGGGGGGGGAGGGGGGGGGGCTGACTGACCTAAGAGAGGGTCGCTCCAGTCATGCTTCAATGATTCCCTATATAATCAACAAAATTTTTCCCACGAAAGGGGGGGGCCAGCCCCCCCTGGATCCGCCTATGTCAGTATAATTACTGGTTTTTTTAACAGTTAATCACTGGCGGATCTAAAATTTTTCATAAGTGGGGACCCACTGACTGCCTAAAAGGGGGGTGCTCCAGTCACGCTTCAGTGATTCCCTATATAAGCAACCAAATATTTTCCCAAAAAGGAGGGCCTAGGCCCCCTGGGACCCCCGCTTAAATTCGCCTCTTTTAATATGTCAAGCTGTAAATACTTGTAAAAGCACAAAGTATAAACTAATTTATATTAGCACTAAGTGAAAAAAATATTTTACATTCAGATAAAGCATATTTGGACACATTTGCTAATAAAGCCTATACTGCCATTATAAAAGACAAACTGCCAGTTCAAGGAGACAACCAGGGCCCACCAGAAGAACTTTTCACTTTTGATTTGGGTGACAATGTCAAAGGAAAAAGGAAAAGAACTAAAACCGACAGAGTAGTACAAAGTGAACAACAGGATGAGGAATTAAGTCCAAAGAAAAAGAAAAAGGATAAGGCAGAAAAAGAAAAACTGAATGAAGAATTAAGTCCTAAGAAAAAAAAGAAGGATAAGGTAGAAAAAGAAAAAAAAGACAAGGACCAGACAAAAAAGAAAACAGTTGAGAAAACAACAAAGAAAAAAAGTGAAACGGCCACCCTGCAGCAAGTTGGGCAGCTAATAATGAAAGAAGCCGGTTCTGACTTGATGAATCAGTTTTCTGTGGATGACAGCAATAGTAATGGAGAAGCAGAGAATGCACCAATACCATTGCCAGACTTACCAACAGCATTACCAAGTGACGTCTTGGATAAAAACAATGAAGACGATCAACATGATAAACCAAATATCATCCTGCCTGTCCATGTTGATTTAACATCAACATGGAAAGTATGTACAAATGCCATGGATGCTGTTCATGATGAGATTCCTGCACATGATGCAACTGTTACAAATACATGTGTAATCCCAGGTAATTAATCTTAACGATTAAAATAAACTTAAAACTTAATATAAAAAACAATTTAATATTTCAAATGTAATTATAAATATGTTAAATAATGCCTGGCAGCCAAGTGCTTTGAGGAGAAGCAAAAGTCTTTGGTTTGAACTTGCTGGTTAAAATTATAACTATGCTGCATGCTGCATGTAATTTCTATATGTGAACTTAATTATTTATCCATATTGAAACATTTTATTATGAATTACAGTATTCATTGTAATTGTATATTACACAATTTAGTTATCTAGTTAAATATTAATTTAAGGAGATAGTTGCTTGCTACTAATTTGAATTTACAGTGGCGGATCCAAAACTTTTGATAAGGGGGGCCTACTCCAGATGTGGTTCAGTGATTTCCTAAATAATCAACTAAATTTTTTCCCACAAATAAAAGGGGGGGGCTTGGGCCCCAATGCCCTCCCTTGATCTGATCCACCTACGTGTATGGTTTATATCATTACAAAATGTACCAAAAAAGATAATTAGATCTCAAGAGGTGGATTAAGAGGGTTGTTTAAGTTGTCCCCCCTTTTCAGGAAAATAATTGGTTGATTATATATAGGGAAACACTGAAGTATGACTGAAGCAGGTCCCCTCTTAGGCAGTCAGTGGGTCCCCTCTTATGGCTGATGTTTTGCATGGACAAATGTTGAACTTTATCAATACATGTATTATACATTAATGTAAGCTAATGATTACTATCATAGATACATACCCCTATTAATATAAATGCCAAAACAATAAAAGTGATGAACTATTTTCAAATCTTCATTTTCATTTGAGTGACTCAATACATTACTGACCCCATTACTGACATGTCATTATAAACAAGAAATATTGCATCAATAAATGAGTTGTGTTGGTCAGACCTATTGTACATATATGCTACTTTATTTAGGAGTAAAATAAAAAATTATATGGCATGCAATAAGGGTTTAAAAAATGATGTCTGAAACTATTTAATCCAATACACTGCTTCAATTTCATTTTAGTGCCATCAGCTGAAGTTTTAACAGTAATAAAAGGCTTGTTAAGAAATGATGTGCAGGACTATCTGAAAGCAGTGATAGCTTGGTCTGCAAGACAGCATCCATGTAGTGAAAGAAAGGTACATGATTGTATATTTATCACACAATTTGTTATTAAAGAAATATTTGCTGATTCTTTTATTGTCAATTCTATGAAAATTGTCAATTAATTTAATGAAAAGTATTGGTTACCATAGTAATTATTAGATTTGGATTCTGATATCTGATATTTATGGTTAAAATATGGAGATATAAACATGATAAAGGTGTCAATTTGAAAAGTCTTAAAATTTCCATTATTTGCTATATTTTTTTTGAAAATCATCAGGAAAATAAAAGAATTAACAGATTGAAATCAAAACCTCTAAGGAAATAATGTGATTGAGAAAAGGAGGAGGGGCAAAAGAAAGTCTAATGGATGTTTAAATGAGCTTGTAAATGCGAAGATATAAGAAGATGTGGTATGATCATTGCCAATGAGACTCTGAAGTCACACTTTGTAAAATAAAACAATTATAGTCTACTATCTGTATTTATAGTGGTAATAATTGATTTGAAAGACTAAATCACTCTAAATAACTAGCAATTACAATGAATCACAAAACACCAGCAATAGTGATTTTCTTTTTACAGTTCTCAAAATGTTGTGCCAGATTATGATAATCTTACTCAAAAGTATTTTGACTGCAAAAACAGATTTTCCTGGAAAGATGAAGATGACATAATCATTATGTTGTTTTAATATTTTATAGGAATACATAAACTTGAGTGGTACATGTACTGTTGATGACAGACAAAACAATCCAGAAACAATGAATGAGGAAAACTTGACATCAGCTACTAACTTTTTAGATGATAGCTTTAATTATACCAGTGCCCTAAATGAATCCGATATTACTCCGTTAGTAAGACGTTCTCCGAGAAAGCCCAACAGACCAACAGAAGGAGAGAGACAAAATGTAAATAAATACTTGTTAAATTTAAGTCTAATACTATAAAATTCAATATCTAAATCTATTACATGAAGTAATAAATGTGCATCCTTTAAAACTAAAACACTTTATTCTGTTTCTATGATCTTTTATTGGAGTGATAACTTTCTGTATAGAGATGTTCATATATATATATATACACACAAGTTACTTTGTCTCATGTTTAAAAAGGGGAGATAATTGACATTTCTTTTGTTACCTGTAACAACTTTTCCTAATAGACATATACAGTAAATCAAATGAAACTTTAACTATGCAGTACACCGAAAATACATGTATATATATATATCAGTATATCAAATAGTGTATAAAATATAATTCTGTAGATAGATAAAGGAAGATGTGGTATGAGTGCCAATGAGACAACTCTCCGTCCAAATAACAACTTATAAAAGTAAACCATTATAGGTAATCACTTTTCATTTTTCAGATTGAATTTTTTACATTAAGTGGGACAGAGGTATCAATGCATATACATTCTCCGGGTGCGGTGTGGCGACCTTCTGCTGTTGTCTGTTACATGGTTGGGTTGTTGTCTCTTTGACACATTCCCCATTTCCATTCTCAATTATATCTCTAAATTGTATTTCTTTTCAAAAATGAGTCTAGGTAAAATAAATGTATTCAAGCTCAATCAAATTCAACTGTGTTTGTTAATTTATTTATCCAGATATACCCAATAGAAACAGCTTCATGTAGTTATGAAAGTCAGCCTTCAAAGTCAGCAGTAGCAGAGACACTGAGAAGATCTCCAAGAAAAAACAACTTAACTGAAACACAGAAGAAAAGTAGTGAAAGGCAACAGGTATGTCTTTTAATTTAAATCATCTTTTAAGAATACATTTTGCACTTTGACAATTATTTGTTTTTCATGTATAAGTCTCAGATTTTTTACCCATGGTTTTGTAATGATGCTTGTGTGTGGCATAATATTAAATTATGGTAACATTTTGTATAGATTTACTTTCAAATTTTCAGTTAGACAATTTTTTTTAGAGATTATTTAATGGAACGATTGTGTTGGTCAAACACTCACTTAACTTTCACATGATTGACCATTATAATAAAACATATTATCATATACTTATAGAAAATAAGTACCCAAATGATCATGATGATAAAACATATTTATTCATTAAATTTGGTTTTCATAATAGACCTCTTATCAGCCCATGGTCATAATCTGACGTCAAGTCTGTCGGCTCTTGGGCTGAAAAGGGGTCTGATATAGAAAATGACTTGTTATAATCTATATTAACCATATATTAAATACACAATATATAAATAAAGAAGATGTGGTACTATTGCCCATGTCTATATAGACAGACGTTATCAGCCAGTGACTTAAGGATTAAGTTAAACCATACTGTGTACATGTATAGTGAGCTTTAAAAGGGACCAACTTGATAAAATTTTTAAAAATCATGCAAACAAGAAAAAAACTCCAAAAACCTGATTTTTGCATAAAAAATATGAAAGACAGAAAATCAACATATATGTATATATAGATAAGTTTAAACAGAAAACATTGTTCAAACCAATGATAGCGTAGGATAAAAACCACAATTTTATATGTGTGGTTTTTATCTAAGGCAATCAACTGTACGGTGACCTATAGTTGTTAATGTCTATGTCATTTTGTTCTTTTGTGGATAGTTGTCTCATTGGCAATCATACCACATCTTTTTTTTTATAAAGCCTAGTGTTTTCAATTTAGACTTGTACACATGTATTTATTTAAACGTATTTAAATTTGCTGCTTGTATATATATCAAACAAACATTACCATGTGTTATGGTCATTATTAATTATGTATATTTTATGTTTCACTAACAGTATATGCTCTTCAAGCCCTCACAATAAACAATGGAAATAACAATTTTAATTTTCTGTGTTTCCAGGTGGATATTTCTGACAGTCACCAGTCAATTGCACCAGAAACAGTGCCACCAAGATCTGAGAATGTAATCAAAGATGGGAAAATGGTATGTCTTAATTTACTCAAGTTCTTTTTTTCGCTTTTTGCATGTGAAAGGTATTTCAACATGTTCAATTGGAAAAACACTTTTGTGGAGCTATCTCTTATTGATAATTTCAAAATTATGCAGAAATGAAGATTTCATGAGTTTATTTGTATATTTGTCTGCTATAAAAGTTTCTAGAAAATACTTACATTAGGCTTTTGTTCCTTTTAAGTTTTAGCAATTAATAATATCTCCTTAAGATACTTTTGTAATGAGAATAATTATATGTTTATAGGATATTTAAGATGTTTCTATTGTATGGCCTGCATATAACTTTTCATCATATACTTAGATATGAGTTTTTACTCAGTGTAACGAGAGGAAGTAAAGTAGCCATATATTCACACACATACTGAAAAAATAATATCAACCCTATGTGGCTTCATATAGTTTAGTTGATATATGGGGTGTGTTATAAGATCAGTATGGGTCATTTTCGAACAGGCCATTTTTTAATATGTTCCTTATTGTTACTATAGTCATAAGGTTGACAAATTGACACATCATAAATATAGTACCTCTTATTTTGACAGGTAAAATTACTTGAATCCCATGACATACTGGTTGATAAAGATCTACTCAGAAATGCCATATCTGCAGCCAAAAAATCACAAAAGGTGGGATACACGCTGTGCTATAAACTTTTATCAGGCATGTTTTCCATACCAGAGCTGGCAAATTCTAGGGGACAGGGTATTGGTAAAAGGAAGGAGGGTGACATCAGACCGCCATTAAAAAAGGAAACAGTGAATACACTGAAAGGTATGACTCAAAATAATTAGTATTGCTTTCAACTAAAACTAAAGGATTCTTAATTTTTGTTTTGTCAATTATCTGAACATGATAAGTTGCACAGTTTATCTATTCATTGTATATATACTAGTGAATCCTTTTGAGAAATAGGTATTTGACATTTTTAATGAGATAACACAACTGAGTTTTGTGTCAGACATCTGGTTCAATTTACAAAAATCTTGGTGGCAAAATCCATAAAACATTCACATACCGGTACATGTTCAGTTTAATTATCACACAAGGTGTTAAAATATTTTTTTTATCTTTAAATTTTAAATACAATTTGATCCTTTAATTGCATGATTTGTTAAGGACTTAGCTAAATGTAATCAAGCTGATAATGAATGCCAACAAGCAATTTTATGAGTAAGATGTCATAACTCTTTTAGACAGAAATTTTTATTTGTTATTTGCAGATTATGTGATTATTTGGTGCAAAAAAAACGGCTATACCACACCAACAGAACAACTGCTTAATGATGCCATTACAGAAAGGATAAGCTATGCCAGAAAACAGCTGAAAACATCAAGCAAAAAACTTTAGACAATTGAGACATTTTCATCTTAAATATATATGCCAAAAAAATGTTGAAAAACTCAAATTTAATAATTATCATATTTTATCACATTTGTATATTAAAGTTATGTTTGGATTTTGGATTCATGACCAATCTATACTAACCCCTTTGTTAAAGAAAAACTGGAAATGATATTTACAATTTGTATATTATCAAGATTTAAAATTGTCATTATTCAAATATTATTATTTATTTGAAAATTAGCTGACTTTTGTGAGAATAAAGAAAGGTACTGTTTTTGTGAATCAGGTATTTTTTCTTTCCTATAATTCAAGGCATAACTTTTCTCCAGGCGTAATTTTTTTTATTCCAGGCGTAATTTTTTTCCTGGCGTCAGTTTAATTCCAGGCGTCATATTAAGCCTTTCCAGGCGTCATCTTAAGCCTTTCCAGGCGTAATATTTGTAGGCGTAATTTCTAGAAGCATTTTACGGGCGTAACTAATTTGCATATTTCGCCTCATATTCCGTCCAATTGACGCCCGGATTACTGCTCATTTACGCCTGGAAAGCAATATTACTTCTAATATATTTTACGCTTGTAATTTTTATAAAATGACGTCTCATTTACGCCTAAATGACGGGTGTAAAATTTCATACAGGTGTATCTATTTTCAAGTTTAGAACTGCGTTTGTATGAAATGTGTGCCTTGATATTGTTTCAGTTTCATTTTCAAACACATCCCAAGTTTTAAATTTTTCACTAAAACAAAATTGGTAATAGGAATCTCTTCATCCATTTCCATTCTCAATTTTATTCAAAGTATAGTGACAGTAATAAGACTGTAGGTGTGCAGTTAAATACTTAAAAGTGAACACTTTTCTCAGTCACTGTTCTCAACAACAAACCATTGAACTATATTTTTTCGCCTTTGACACTACTAATCTGAAGTAGTATATTTTAAAAGAACATCAAAACCATTAATACATAAAAATATTTAAACACCATTTGTTGAATAGTAATATTTATTATTTATCATTATTACAAGTATTATTTAGTACGTATATGAAAAAAATAAGCAACAAAACTATAGAAGATTTAAGTTTAATAAATCTAGCATACATTGTTGTTTTTCATGTAACAATAACGTAATGTAACCGTAGCCTCAATAATTATTGTTACATTCGTAATTAATCAGTTCCATAACCAACTTTGCATTCCGGCAATTAGTCTCCAATGTAACAATAATATTTTTATTATTGTTACATTTCCATGTAACCGCATAGCCAGTGCCTAAGTTAAAACCTCCTGCCCCTGAAGTTTACATGAAGTGCACCCTAATTTTTCTGCCTGTCAACTGAAAATATAATTTCCATATATGTTATATTAATACTTCGAAAAATGTTATCTCTTTCTCGCTGTTCAAAGATTCTGTGATATTGGTACCACCTAGTATTTTTTTAAGGATCTGACCACAATGGACCATGCAGTACCGTGTTTTCTCGTCACCAAAAGGCAAAACAAAGCGAAAGAATTGATTTTCACAGAATTCTACCCTCAATGTTTACCTTAAATGTTCCCTTGTTACCCACGGACTCTGCTGCAACAGTATGTATGGGTAGTCCGTGCTGGTTTTTTTTTTTGCAGTTTTTGCGTGATATTACTTTAGACAACAGTAGTCAGCATCAGTTGTCTTGACTTTTTACTTTAGTCTCTTTTTAGGGCTGCATTTCAAACATTTCTTTAAAAACTCCAAGATCAGCTACCGTAGATCTGTCTTCACAGTCCCCATACCCCTGATAGGTATCTAATTCTTATCTTCATGTTCATACGTTTGATATACTTCTTGCAGACGACGTGTTGTTGATTTCAACATGCAAATCATTTTTTTACGTAATCACGTGACGGTGATGTGTAAAATGAGATCCGGAAACGGACAAGACTTAGTACGTTTTTATTCGCACATGTAAAACAGTCAACGGTGTGATTTTTAGGTTTCTTGAACCACCGGCACTAGACGTTCTGTCAATAGTATAAAAAATATTGACAATTGGAAGAAAATGGTGTCCATATATATAATCAATAGTATACAAATTTTGCCTGTGCTTGAACCATATATAGATGTTTGGGAAGGTTTTCTTCTCTGATTTTCCGCCTAACAGATAACTGAGCACGTTATTTGCTGAGGTTATTTGCCATGTAAATGGCAAGCTGTAAACACTATTCGAGTAGAGTTTGGCATGAGCTTATGTGTGTAAATGAAAGTGAAATAGTGAAATAATAGAAGCAGCCAGTTTGGTTTATAGCTTTGTCAAAATAAGCTAAGAACTTGAAATCGCCGATAAATTATTCACTTGCAATTGAATAATCAGACCTCATTCAATGTCACCCTCAACTTACCACTCCCGTAAACTGGAGATGAGCTAACGGAATGTATCCATCTATTGCCGGAAAGGAAATGAATGTCAACATTGTGAAAGTGAAACAACGATGAACCATTGGTTGACCATTACTTTGAGTCATTCCATTATGGTCGCAAAAAAATAATCCGTCTTCAACAGATAAAACGATAATAAAGCACAGGCACTCGTCTAAAAAAAAACAACATTTCCTATACCTTATAGGGGAAAACAATTCTGGGACGAGTGCCTGTGTGATATTAAAAGATACTTTTTTTAATCTATACTGAAATCAAAAAGACTTAGAAAATCTAATTGTCAGGGTCGCTTATCTATTTATATCTATGATTATGTTTATATCGTGATATATATATGACCGTCGACAGTCTTCTGAGGTCATGTTGATGGTTATTTAAAACTTTTGTGCTGCATGTTTATATACGGATACGAACTCTTGCTTTATAATATGTTTGATTCATCGATCTTTTGCAATTTCAGACAATAAATAAAATCGTACTGACTTCTCCATCATTTCATCTCAGGTGACTAGTTGTCTCAGTTGGCAAACTTACCTCATCTTCTTTTTTATTATTATTATTTTCACGTGATGGATCGAGAGTACATGTGCCTTCGCATATGAAGTTTCCTGTTAGCTTGGGTTTCTGTTGGTAAGAAAGATTGTTCTTATCATAGCTTTACAGAGGATGTGCAAATGATGCAACTCTGATACCTTTTTGAACATTTCTTTGGAATGTTCTAGGATGTTACTGCTTCTAATTTTCTTGAATTCAGTTCCTGTGTCTGTTTCTTTGACTGTGTATATAGCGGCGTGTGGTCCTGAAAGACAATCACCGGTGAAATTCTGCATTATTTATCATTGTTTATTTACGAAGCATCCCAACTTTCTAACGAAAGGCTTTTTCTCTTATTTTCTTGACACGATTTGTTGTTAACGCAGTCGTCTGAGGTCATGTTAATGGCTAATTAGAACTTTTGTGCTGCATGTTTATATACCGATATGAGATTCTTTTAACGCGACCAAAAATCTTACTATAGAAATCTTTACAATAATTACTATGTCAATTTTGGTTAGTGAATGACCGAATGGAAAAATCAAATGAATATTATTGACTTCAAAGTGGTTTTTTCCGGGGTCCCATAATTTAGATTTCAATGTGATTTTTTCTGAAAACGTATTAAGACTTTTAAAGTCGGACAGATTACATTCGTTCAAAGTGTAAATATTGTAAACATTTCCAATGTGCAACATATTTGTTGAAGTTGTTTTGAATTTCCATTTTAGTTTTAATTATTTTTTCACAGTGTTGTGTAACATTTAAAGATCCGCAGTTATATAGATATATAAATACCGATAATTAGTTGTGAGACGCATTTCTCTTATTTGCAGTTTATTCATAATTAAATTGTGTTTTATATATATATATATATATATATATATATATATATATATATATATATATATAATCCATGTATATATGTGTGTGTTCCAGACCGTAAGAGTATTTGGACTGTATGCGTACTTTTTCAAAATACGCATACGGTCGGACCGTGCGCGTACGTCTGACTTATATTAAGAAGTTGGTCAAGTTTATTAGATACAAATGTTAACAGATCAACATAACTTATATCTAAAATTAATATAAAAAGTTCAATAGCAAATGAAATA
The DNA here is from genome assembly GCA_037788925.1 of Mytilus galloprovincialis. Classification (NCBI taxonomy): domain Eukaryota; kingdom Metazoa; phylum Mollusca; class Bivalvia; order Mytilida; family Mytilidae; genus Mytilus; species Mytilus galloprovincialis. Next base: position 40,970,688 of record CM075342.1, on the reverse strand, counting down.
AAATCTTAATATTTTAACTATTTAAACAAATCACGCTTATTTAATCTGTTAATCTCCTGTATTTAGCATGTCTCTAATTCATTAATTGCAGCCGAGTATGCTCATTGAAATTGAGGTTATCGGAAGTAAACACAATGGGCAGTAGTCCTTTTGCGCCAATTACTGTTTTTCAAGGGTATCATTTGCGCCTAATTTTGTTTTCCAAATGTATCAATTGCGCCAATATTCGGAACTCATTTGCGCCAATTTACCTGTTCTTATTTTTGGCTTCAAAAATATCACTATGTTGGAGATATTTCACCATGAAAATGAACATCTGGAGAGAAATGACTTGTAATGCATTAGACAGTCCATGTACAGAGAGAGAAGAAAACTTATGGCTTTGCTGAATATTTATTACAAGATATGCCAAAAGAGAAGAAAATAGAAGCTTTGGTGATTATGTTTTAGCCACATATGTTGATGACACAGTGCTTTGTTCCCACCATCCGTATAGGCTGAAACTATCTACCGCTCTGTTTGGGATCCATACTTACAACAAGACATAGATAGCATTGAAAAAGTTAAGGGCTGCGCATTTTGTTACCAACAAATACAGAAACACCTCAAGCGTTGGTAACATGTTACAACATCTTGAATGGTGCAGTCTCTCTGACAGAAGAAAAGACTCCAGATTGGTAATGCTTTACAAAATTGAACACGAAAAGGTTGCAATACCTAAAAATAATAAATTAATTCCACAAAAAGACAAACAAGACATTCTAATTCAAACAGCTTCCAAATTCCACAGAAAAGAATCCTGTTTTCAAAAAACTATATTACCGACTGGAACAAACTATCGGATAACATTGTAAATTGCACTTCAGTAGACTCTTTCAAATCTTCAATTTCAAAGCATCAATATTAACTCAATTATAACATCTTATTATATAAAACATTTTATTTTTTTATTTTTTGTATATTTTTTTTTTTAAATGTACATTTTTCAGTATGTCTTGTAAGTTTCCTCCTGTGACATAATCTTCAATTTATTGAAGGCGGTCACTATATGGTAAAATAGAGTAGAACACGTACCAGTAATGGAGCAGAAGCATTCCACAGGAATTATTATGAACTGGACAATAAAGTGAAGTTACAAGCTACTAAACACATTAAATTGGGAAATACCCATGCAATATAAATAGCACAAATGTAGCAGTAAGAAGAAAGTATGTTTCAGAAAAAGAAAAAAAAATGCCGTTTGAACTGTCGGTTCCAAGTCCAAATAAAGGAGGAGGAATGTCTTTTTTCTTCTAATTGGCGCAATCGTATGCTTTATTTTTGGCGCAAATGATACCATGTAATTTTAAAACAGGTGGCGCAAACGTAGCATTGGAGAAAAAAGGTTGTGGCGCAAAAGGACGCATTTTTTGGCGCAAACGGATCTCTCCCACATAATGTGGGACGACAATTGTTTTAGAATAATTGGGAACTTTAAAAAGAATGCATATGTCAAGGAACATGCATGAAAAAAATGTCAATGTAAAAAAAAAGATTTGACGATTCTTGTGGTACTGAGCAAGTGTCACCTTGGGCCAGAGTAACAAAATAGGATTCAGATATATAATTAAACAAATATTTTGCTTATTCACTTTATCCATCTAATTGTAATAATAACAATTTGTATAACTAAAAATGAAGATTTTGATAAATGTTTGTTTAGATTTAACTCATACGATCCTAAAACATGCATGGTTAGCTGGACCGAATATGTTTACTCATACTGTCCGACCGAACGCGTATGGTCGGACCGTACGCGTACGGTCCGAATACTCATATGGTCTGGAACATATATATATACATTAGTTTTTATGACTTTATTCATATGCATAATTATATATACATTCCAGTATGTTTATACTCGGAGGACAACCTTGGTTATTATTTCACTTTATTTGCAATCATAATCTATTGATTCGTTCAAATTATGATTTTCTTATGGAGGAAGGCTCGATATTTCAGACGAATGATTTATTCTTTATTATTTTGTTATGTAGTAATTGTAATAAAATTAAATTACGCAATTACAGAAAATTCTGAGAATTTTGATAACTATGTAATATGTGCTAAAATGTACGTATTGAAAAATAATTAAAAATGTGAACAACAAAAACGATTTAAAGTTTATAAGATTCTTACCCCTCCTCCCAAAAAAAATGAGTCTAAAGCTAAAACGTCGAAGAAACAAATAAAGAACAAATAGCACAGTAAATTACTATTGAGATTTTAACTTTAATTTGATGACACATTTTCATTCTTTCTATACGTTAAAAATATTTCGTGAAAAATACAAATCATTACGAACCTACCAAAACATACCACTTATTAATCATGTATTATACAGTATTGAAATACATTAAAACACGTTACGAGAGTAATACATATGTATATAACTATGTATTTCAGAACTCTGTACGTATCTAATAGTTTTCGAAAATTGCACAAATGCCAAAAAAGAACAAAACGGAATAAAAACAAAATAAAACAAAACACGAAACAACAACAAACAAGAATGTGTCCATAGTACACGGATGCCCCACTCCCACTATCATTTTCTATGTTCAATGGACCGTGAAATTGGGGTCAAAACTTTAATTTGGAATTAAAATTAGAAAGATAATATCATAGGGAACATGTGTACTAAGTTTCAAGTTGATGTAACTTTAACTTCACCAAAAACTACCTTGACCAAAAACTTTAACCTGAACTTTGCACTATCATTTTCTATGTTCAGTGGACCATGAAATTGGGGTCAAAACTATAATTTGGCATTAAAATTAAAAAGATCATATCATGGGGAACATGTGTATTAAGTTTCAAGTTGATTGGATTTCATCTTCATCAAAAACTACCTCGACCAAAAACTTTAACCGGACGGACGAACGGAGGCACAGACCAGAAAACATAATGCCCCTCTACTATCGTAGGTGGGGCATTAAAATAAGTAAACTCACCCTCATTCCCTATTTCTTGTGTCTGGTATTTCCATTGCCCGTCTCCTTCACGGACTAATCCAGGATGTGCCTGAAATAAAGTTACATTGCTAGTTTGAACATATTTCAATTTCAGCTTCGATATTTGTACACGATCACAGAATTGCATTTACTTTCGTTTTTTCATCTTTTTCTTTTCTTTCAAATTTTGTTTTAGCTTAATTGAAACATTTTTATATCAGGTAGTAAAATGAAAAAAAGTAATATTGTTTGAATGAAAATATAAGGATTTAAAGATTTCATAATCTCTCTCTTTTAGATGCATAAAGCAAATTTACAGATCTAACATTGTTGGGTTGATGTTTAAGACGAGTTGTATATACATAATGTACACAGTCATGTATCACCATCATTGCTGGTGATCCGATGGATAAATCTGTTGTAGAGTTGTCACCCACTCAGACGTATATATATATATATATATATATATATATATATATATATATATATATATATATATATATATAACATACCTCTTCTTTACCATGAAGTTTGGCTGATAACAATCCAGCAAGACCCTTCTTAATTGCTAACACGTCTTCATCGTCCGGAGGATGAAATACATTAAGAATTTCACCATTTGGTTTTATGTGGAAAGAAAACCTTTAGCAACAAAAATAAATAACTGCATTTGCCTTGTCATCTCAATTGGACAAAAGTTATCAACAGTATAAAAATCAAATTAAATTATTAAATTCAATCTTTCATTAACTGATATATTCACTTTGCTTCATAATCGCTTCATGAAAACAATCACACACCTATTACGTAAAATGGGCATTTTAAAAGTCAGAATGAGAATATATATGTTTAAACTCTTAGGTCAATTTTCAATAACATCAATAAAAGAACTATGTCACTTGGACCCTCTTTGCGATAGCTGCACTTTAACTTCAACTAGATAACATGTTTGTTCGCGATTGAGATTCCATATATATCGTCAAGTTATCGAAATTTCAATCGCCTTCCATAGGAACTAACTGTGCACCACTTATTGCAGGCCTGTTTCTGTATTGTTACAAGTTACAATTTATGACTAAAATAAGCAAAGACTCATCAGAACAACATCTGATACAAACAAACAAAAAAAATGTTTAGATATTTGAATGATATATTTGCTCTCAATAATGACGACTTCAGTATGTACACGAAGTAGATTTATCCTGCTGAACTGACTTGCAATATAGCTAATACTAACAACGAACACTGTCCTTTCCTGGAGCTTTATGTCTATATCTTTAACAGGAAGCTTTATTCCAAAATTTACGAATAAAGAGTTAATTTTTCATTTCCTATTGTAAAGTAATAATTATCAATTTTAAGATGGAGACGTTTCCTTGTCACAATGTTATGGTGTTTATATATCTCAATTTGTACGATGCGCTCGTGGATACATTACAACATCTTTGATTTCAACGAAAGAAATCTCTGTATTACTGCAAAATAATTATATCAGAGTTTTCGATATCTCAAACTAGTCAAAGCATTTACTTGATTTTATCATCGATACAAGGACAACATTCGTAAATATAAATCAACATGTATACATCTTATACGTTCAGGTTTTCACATCCAATCTTTTATGGTAATATTCTATACAAAGCACAAAAATGTCGACATTTACCTCAAAAGCTAGTAAAACCTTTAAACAGTATAATTAGAATGGATATACTTACGATACTGTTGTCAGGTCATTAAAGATGGCATATTTTACAATTATTATTGGTTCACTCATAGGATCTTTGCATCGTGTTGAAGGCCTTACTTTGAGATGAAAAGCAGCAATACTAGCGCCGTTCTTTTGCTTTTTATGTGATTTTTTGGCCATGCATGAACTGATTTTGTGTCAGTTTAATTGAGGTCTGGAGCTGGCATGTCTTTGTTGTATCGTAGTCATTTTGCTTAGTTTCTTCTATTACCTATACTGACATCAGACACGGACTTCTTTTAAACTCAGTTTCACTGTGCGTATTGGTGTGAGTTTGTTTATTCTACATTTGCTAGAGGTATAGGGGAGGGTTGAGATCTCACAAAACATGTTTAACCCGCTGCATTTTTGCGCCTGTCTCAAATCTACAGAAGCCTCATTCCTTTGTTAGTCTGGTATGTTTTTTTTTAAATATTAGTTTATGTATGTGTTTCGGAGTTTAGTGTGACGTTCATTTTCACTGAACTAGTGACACATTTTAGTTTAGGGGCCATCTGAACCACACCTCCTGGTGTTGGATTTTATCGCTGTATTGAAGACCCATAGGTGATCATGGACTGTTTTCTGCTCTTTGGTCGAGTAACCGTCTCTTTGACACATTCCAAATTTCCATTCTCTCAATTATAAGTTAGGAAATAGGTTAAAAAAAAAAGCCCCCCCCCCCCCCCCCAAACCACCTACCCCACCACAACTCATATAATAAATGATGTCAACGTTATTAATTTACATGGACAATGGCGATTAGAACAGTATAAGTAAGGGGACTGTATAAAATGATGCTCAGGGTTTGTTTACTTTGCTAGCTTCTGCAAGGTAAGATTTTAAGATCTGAAGCAGTATAGTTGTCTGTGCAGATTCTATTGCATATATATTGTTTTTTGATATATAACAAAGTTTCTTTGACAGGGGATACTACATTAAACGTGTCCGTGCTGGTGTTTTTCTATCTTGACTGACTTTTTAGACATCGCACGGTCGACTCGGTGCCCTAAGGCGTTACGTGAGCATTAAAGTATCAATGGTCAGGAAGAAGGCGGCGGTGCTGTGAGTTTGCGCCAATTGGCATTTCATTTGCGCCAAAATAAATATTTCATTTGCATAAAAAAATACCCGGAATATTTCATTTGAGCCAATACTACAGGTAAAACAATAGATTTATTCAAATCAGACTTTCAAAATAACTTAAAAGACAGTTTTTTTGTAATATGCATAATAAAACATATTCATGTGAAATTATTCTTCTGAACCATAATTAAAGTATACATTGATAAGTTCGGTAAATGCTACTTTTCTTAACAATGTTAAAACTCAGGCCTGTTATAAAAATATAAATCAAATTGATCCCTTTAAATGGTCACAAAAAAATACAGACTTATTTCCACTAAATATAAATAAGAAGGTAAGTATGGTATGATTGCCAATTGTACAACTACCCACTAAAGTTCAAATGAATGGGATGCAAGCAATTACAGTCTGTAAACCGTAAATTAAATACAAAAAGCTTTAATGTATATTCTTATTAAAATAATTACAGGCTTCAACCAGTTGAAGGTATATCAAATGGTAAGAGAAATATCGATTTCTGATTACTAGTATTAAGTCTGGTCACGCATTATCGTTCACGGTCAAAATAATTGGTTGCTTGATCCTTCACGATCAAGTTTGATGAAAATTCAACAAAATTCAAGGTTTTCATAAACAAATTCACGCTTTTAGGGGAAGAGCATACTTTGATTTTACTGTGCTATCAGACACACCAAAGATTAAATTTCAAATATATCATGATATATTGAAATATGACCATTATAGATACAAATAGCGTGTTTTTTTGATTAATTTCATAGACATGCATTCCTCCTTTTGTGTTTTTTCATAAAGTACTGCATATTTTCTTTATCTTATTGCACAGTAATGTTGAGGAAGTTGAACCATTTTAACAGACATATTTTTTGTTCTGATTTGTTCCACGTTTTGAAAATTAAGCGATTTTTTAACAAATTCTGAACTAGAATTTACATTAAATGTCTTTCACGATCCGGTACCAGAGCTTTTACGATCGTCTCGCAATACTTGACCCCCGTTAGATATTCTTTCACGATCATTTCTCTCGTTAAACCGAATGACACCCGTGTAGTAGATCTATTATTTGACTTTGTATTGTTGTTACAGTTTAGTCTGACATTTAATTTGTTTTATAATCATGTGAAGTATATTATGAAAGAACATAATGTTATTCAAGTACATTCATCGACATAAATGTTTTTTTATCTAATGTTTTTCTCAATATTCTGAATAATATTATCAGATCCTAAATATTTAACAACTTCAACGCTGTGATAGTTATGAAAGAGCTTGGAGTAGACTTTAAATTATCAGTTTACGATTTGAATGTATTAAAAGAAAGACAAATTATAGGTCAAAGCACGGTCTTCAATACGGAGCCTTGGCTCACATCGAACGACAAGATATACAGGTGTATGATTTAACAACAACGAGGTGAACATTCATTCTTTAACTAATACTATTTTGTCGAACTTGGCGTATTTTTAATTTAATTCAATTTAACATTTTATTTAAGTTCCATTTCTCGATAATATACGTATAATGTAAAATTGAGAATGGAAACGGGCTATGTGATAAAGAGACAACAATCCTTTCTAACAGCAGAAACCAGCACAAGGCCACCGATGGGTCTTCAACACAGTGAGAAAATTCCACAAACGCAAAAAAAATCGGCTGGGTTAAAAAAGTTTTGTGAGATCTCAACTCTCTTCCTATACCTCTAGCCAATGTAGAATAACTAAACACACAGTAATACGCACAGCAAGATTCCATTTAAAAGAAGCCCGAGTCCGATGTCAGAATAGGTAACAAAAGAAACTAAGCAACATGACAATTATAAATAAATTAACAAAGGACTATTAGAAGTTACTGACATGCCATCTCCAGACCTCAATTAAACTGATTGAACACCACGCACAATCCCGTTAAAGGTTTAGTATCATACCGTCATAAAATATACGCGAAGAGTATAACCGGTTTCTTGCTAACAAATGGTTTTAGAATAAATGTGTTTATCTCCGATGCAAAGACCTTAATTATGAATCAATACTAATTCCAAAAAATGACAACTTCAATGACGTGACAACAGTATCGTAAGTATATCCCTTCTGAATAAGTTGTTTAAAGGTTTTGTTGGCTTTTGAGGTGAATGACGACATTTTTGTGCTTTGTATAGAACATGACCATTAAATATTGGATGTGAATTACATGAACGTAAAACATGTCTACATGTCAATCTATTTTTACGAATTCTGTCCTTGTACCGATGATAAAGTTTAGTAAATGTTATGAACAGTTTGTGAAATACATCATTTTATAAAAAGCATTCCTAGTCAAGTTACGATACTTCGATCTTGCTTGGAAGTTTACTACAGGGATGCGAGTGAGGTATGTATCAAACACTTTGACAATGACATGGTAGCATGGCTCCAATGTTTTATATATAAAAATATAGTCAATAACAACTGGTTACTTCTCTGATAGTTTAAACATATTTTATTTGCTTAAATGTGCAAAAGGGATGAGACACAAGTTAATCAAACTTATATAGCCTTCTCCCATAACAATTTATAACAATAGAATATTTACAAAGCATGCATACACTGTAAATATTCTATTGTTATAAATTGTCATCAGTGAAATTGTCTTGAACATCCTTTCTGTTACTGATTAAAGTTATGCTGTTACTTTTTATCAGGTAACATTACACATATTAAGTTCGAGATACGACTTTGTATTTATTGAAACGCCAAACCGCCATTTATACAGCTACATGTAGTTAGGCTACCCACCCCACCCCCTTTTTGCTATCGTTACCTATACAAACAAGACTACGGCGGCAGTTGAGCTGAATATTAATCGATTAGTGAGACAAAAGTATATATTGACCTCCACATAGCAGTCACAGTATCTGATATACGAGGCAACAGACAATAAAGAAACGCTACCAACCCTCAACCCGCTACAATATATACCAGGATTGAAATTATTTATTTGCGTCCGACGCGCAATTTGTCTACAAAAGATTCAACAGTGACACTCGAAACATTCAAGTTTGTTATAAAAGGCCTTTTTTATGACAAGATATATATACGGTTATTTAACTTATAATGTGTGCAATGTTAGGGATTTAGTTTGAATGGGCTTATTTAAAAAAGAAGATGTGGTATGATTGCCAATGAGACAACTATCCACAAAAGACCAAAATGACACAGACATTAACAACTACAATAGGTCACCGTACGGCCTTCAACAATGAGCAAAACCCATACCGCATAGTCAGCTATAAACATACATAAATAATGTGGCGGGGTTAAACATGTTAGCGGGATCCCAACCCTCCCCCTGACCTGGGACAGTGGTATAACAGTACAACATAAGAATGAACTATAACAATCAGTTAAAAAAGGCTTAACTTATCAGATGGACAAAAATACAAGTGGATCTGGTTGACTGTGAAAGTCCTTAAGGTAAATAACAAAAAGAAAGCACTTACCACTTTGAAAAGTCCACGTCATCATCAGAACCACCTACAACATTATATTAAGACATAGAAAAGTCTTAGCAAAGATATGGAAGGCACATGGATATTAGTATGTTAAGCGGTTTTGGCACAAGAAAGTAAGCTCGGATCATACATACATATCGTGATTAAAATCCCTTAACAATTTTTTGTTTTTACTATAACATACACTTGACTTAAGATGAAATTAATGCTTGAAATATATCCCCCTGCTTATGCTGGTACATAGGGAAAACATTAAAATCTTATATCTATTACAGATACCAAGTCATATAAATAATGATATCGATAAAGTCGGAACCCCCCTCCTCTTTTAAAAAACAAAGTAAAACAAATTTAAAACGGCATAAGAGTTGTAGTTAAAGTCAATCGAACTTCAACACTCCAAACCAATCATAAAATGAGTGATTTTCAAACTTTGCTGACATAGGAGTTTCCTTCAGGTGCAGCGGAAGTATAACCGGCTATCATTGTCCATTCGTTCGCTTAAATAACTTTAGCTTTTGATGTCAAAACCGTGGATTCAGTTTCCTTATTGATAATTTGATTTCTGATAGTCTTAATTGCCCTACTTCAATGACTTTATGTCATGATCAAGATACTCTTCTTTTTTCGACTTTTTTGTTATGCCCCATAACGTGGGATCTCATCATTTACTGCATACGTAGACTTTGTTTTCTACGTTTTTTAAGTTATTACGACTGGTAAATATTCTGGGGCTGATCACTAATATCTTTTAACTTCTCTAAAACTGAGCAAATGGTATGATATAGCTATTTTAGAATATTTATAAAATTTCATGAAGTTCAGTATATCTTTTTAAAAAACGCATATAATGTACTTCAAATAGGTCTTTTATGGTGTTGTAGACATCTTTGAATTTTCTATTCCGAGAAACACATTGTCTATACTATGTACCTGTCTCACCGGATCTTCTAAAGTAAAAGCTGTCCACTTTTAGTAGTAGCTCCTGGTAACTTGGTGCATTGTCAATCACGGTGAAGCTGATCTAAATGCAACAAACATAGATTGATTGAAAATGGGTTTTCTTTATGTCCAGTTGCAAATATTTCATGTTGGGTCAGGAAGGGAACATAGTTACAATAAATACTATACAAAGTAGGTTATAAAAAAGAGGGAGACCGTGATAAAGGTCGAAAAATTTTGACTGTTTGAGGAAAATGAGGGTATCATAATTTTGACCTGCCACGACATTTCCAAGCTTTTAATGAGACGTCGTTGTTAGTAAAAACGCTGTAACTTATTATAAACATCATATATATATATATATATATATATATATATATATATATATATATATATATATATATATATATATATATATATATATATATATATATATATATATCGAGATTCAATTAAATAAGTATTTGTGAAGAAGAGATACTTCAAGTTGGCTTCATTTTTGCTGGCACGGAACTATACATCTTATATACATTCGGAAGAAGTTTTACGTTATCGTTTGATATGGAAAATATTTGAATCTGTATTTTAAATCGATACAAAAGAATCATAAACGGAGGCTTAAACATCAACAATAAATGGACCGTAGATATGAGAACAACTACTTACAAACTGTAACGCACCGCATACTATTATTTTAGTGACTCGGGTTCGTGTTGCTTAGTCTTAAGTTTTCTAAGTTGTGTCGTGTGTTCAATTATTTGTCTGTTTCTCTTTTTCTTTGTTAGCCATGGCGTTTTCAGTTTATTTTCGATCTATGAGTTTGACTGTCTCTCTGGTATCTTTCGCCCCTCTTTTATAGAGACATGTATTTAGAAAGGTACCCTCATAAGCCTGGACGTGACAAGTCCCATATAATTAACTGTGTTTTCTCACATTTACGTACTACCTCCATAAGCCTGGAAATGCGTGGTGAGTTACAATTATTGGATAGGGACCGATGTAACGCAAAAGGCCACCTACGGACATTTCAACGAGTTGCTGCAAGACTTCCTTACGTACAGACCTGTGTTATTCTCTCTACACTCGAATTTAACGTCCCAATTCTAACTGGACTTGGCTTTACACATCCCGCAAAACCAAACAGACGCCCCACTTAGACGGAATTAGACCAAAAGTGACCATATTTCTATTCCAGGTTGTCCTGGTTATCAAAAACAGAAAATGACGTGCATGCACACAGTGTGGATATAAACAATATGTTAATAATCAATGGATAACTAAATAAAATAATACTCACTTTAGCTTCCAATTGAAATTTTCCAACATTTTGAAAGTCTACGTCGGTGTTAACTTTATATGAATATACAACATTTTCTTGAAATTTTATAAATTGTGTAATACCTAATCCTAGAAATGTCAGAACAAATACAATAAGCGATGAAATGAGATTCATACTTGATCTTCAGACATTTCGATCACATTTAAACATTGAATTGGCACTGCAATATCAATACGTATATTTAATGAGGATTTTAAACGTTTTGTTAAAGGTTTACGTGTATATCACGTCTCCTTAACGCATATCAAATTGCAATGATCCTGAAAGGACCATAATAGAATTTATCGAAAGAATGCATATTAAGTGTTGAACTACCAACACTATAATATAATAGATTAATTTGATCTATACAGTTCAAAGGAAACTTCAAAATGACCAGGGAATACATATGCACAAAGGAGTAAGGTGAGTTTTATTGAATAATAAGAATTTCGTTAAAGGTGAAATATAGTTTTGATGACCGAAAACCAATTTCCCGAATTTTCAAGTATAATACAAAAAACAATATTATGTAGGTGGGCGATGTAAGTATGCATCAATTCGCCCAATGGCATCCTTTCCGTCCTTAAACATAAATATTTCAGAAACTGCATATTTCATTTTATGATATTTTGAGGGTCGGTTGAAAACAAAACATTCGGGGTATATATCTCCCAATTGATACGATATTCCCATGCTTGTATTTCCTATCATGATGTTCTTGATAGAGGGTTGCTGCTCACAAGGAAGCTATTAAAACAAGAGTTCCAAATGCTGAAGTTGAAATCATCCCTTCGTAAATTTTACGGACGCCATCACGAGTTGGTTGACCGTTATGGAATGACAGTTTTACAGATGATATCGGATATGTTCCTTACGTCGTAACTATAATCCACTCCTCTTTTATGAATGTGACCTCCCGAATTATACTATTAACCGGATTTCTTATATTATGAGCAACACGACGGGTGCCGCATGTGGAGCAGGATTTGCTTACCCTTCCGGAGCAACTGAGATCACCCCTAATTTTTATGTCCCACCTACGATAGTAGAGGGGCATTATGTTTTCTGGTCTGTGGCTCCGTTCGTCCGTCCGTCTGTGCTTCCGTTCGTCCGTCCGTCTGTGCGTCCGTTCAGGTTAAAGTTTTTGGTGAAGGTAGTTTTTGATGAAGCTGAAGTCCAATCAACTTGAAACTTAGTAAACTGGTTGCTTATGATATGATCTTTTTAATTTTAAAGCCAAATTAGACTTTTGACCCCAATTTCACGGTCCACTAAACATAGAAAATGAAAGTGGGAGCTTCAGGTTAAAGTTTTTGGTCAAGGTAGTTTTTGATAAAATTGAAGTCCAATCAACTTGAAACTTAGTACATATGTTCCCTATAGTATAATCTTTCTAGTTTTAATGCCAAATTAGATTATTACCCAATTTCACGGTCCATTCAACATGGTAAAGGATAGTGCGAGTGGGGCATCCGTGTTCTTTGGACACATTCTTGTTTGATAGGGTTTGTGTTGCTTATTCTTTAGTTTTCTATGTTGTGTCATGTGTACAATTGTTTGTCTGTTTGTCTTTTTCATTTTTAGCCTTGGCGTTCTCAGTTTATTTTCGATTTGTGAGTTTGACTGTTCCTCCGGTATCTTTCGCCCCTCTTTTAAATATTTTAAAACTTCCACAATTCGATTTCATGATAACCTTAAATTGATTTGCGCAAGTATTGAAATACTGGTATATAGTTATGAAGCTCCATTAGTATTCAGGATGTCCTGAAATGACCAATGTCCTGCTGAAATTATAATGTTGATCCATTATGTGTGGAGGTCATGAAATATTTATATTAAGGATAGTATAATACCATATACCATGTATGCAGATAAGTCTGTCTAATATCTGAACTTACATCTAGAAATTGACAATGAGGGTCGGTTAAAAACAAAACTTTACGACGAAAGAGATGATTCAACTTCCCAATAAGAATAACTTTCAGTTTCTATGTCAGAAAATTCCAGCAGCTCTTGCATTTCTTATTTTCATTTTGTTAACATAGAGTTCTGCTCATAAGGTAGATGAAAACTTCCCTTCGTAAATTTTACCGACGCCAACACGAGTTGATCGCCGACTGTTGAATATCTGATTCACAGATGTTGACGGATATATTCTAATTGTCGTAACTGCATGTTCATTCCCGTCCCCTTTTCCGTGAATGTAGCCTTACAAACACCGGGTTTGTACATATAGGAGTAAAATGACGGGTGCCACATGTGGAGCAGGATCTGCTAACTCTCCCAGGGCATCTGATATAACCCCATTTTCTTGTTGGGGTTCGTGTTGCACAGTGTTTAGATTTTATGTTGTATTTTGTGTACTGTTGTTTGTCTGTTTGTCTTTTTCTTATCTTAGCATGGCGTTGTCAGTTTATTTTTCTACTTATGAGTTTGAAAATCCCTTTGGCATCTTTTACCTCTCTTTTAAAAGCTATTCTTCTGATATTTGGAAACTAGTCAGGACTGGAGTCGTGCGGAATTAAGAAGTCAACATACGATCTCTACGTTGGAGAAATATTTAGTAATACATCAAGATCTTCATTAAGTCTAGCAAACCTAAGAGATATGATATATTACGTACAAACAGACCAGAATACATGTCATCACAGTTATTGAACCACCATTTTGAACAATAGGGGAATCAAGATGGAAGATTAAATAGCCTGACAATCGCGATTTATAACACTTGATCTGTTGAGATGTAAGACAAAGACTATCCTTTTGGAAATGTTAAATAATGTTAACTTATCACATATGACAAATCTTGTGCCATCGTGTGTCCCTATATTACAATCTTTCAAATCTGTTTATTTTATAGTGCAGTTAAAACAAATCCAACAACCTAATAATCAATCTATTACACACTATATGTAAATTCGTGCTTTAAAGCTTAAGGGATTCCATTTTAGAACAGTATACTTAATTTTGATAGACTTAGTCAAACGCGCTTCTGTTTACGTAAACAGTGTCAGGAAAGGGAGAAGAAAAAGACAGTATACAAACGGCAAAAATGTTCTATTATAATACCATAGAATTATACACGATACATGCAAGTAATTCTTCATTGAACATTTGCTTCTGAAAATATGTTTCAGTTTCTATGTTACAAAATTCCAGCAGCTCTTGCATTTCTTATTTTCATTTCGTTAACATAGAGTTGCTGCTCACAAAGTAGCTGAAAACTTCCCTTCGTAAATTTTACCGACGCCAACACGAGTTGATCGCCGACTGTTAATGAATATCTGATTCACAAATGTTGACGGATATGTTCTAATTGTCGTAACTGCATGTTCATTTCCGTCCCCTTTTCCGCGAATGTAGCCTTACAAATTAGGCTTACCACCGGGTTTGTACCTATAGGAGTAAAATGACGGGTGCCACATGTGGAGCTGGATCTGCTTACCCTCCCAAGGCATCTGAAATCACCCCATTTTCTTGTTGGTGTTCGTGTTGCACAGTGTTTAGATTTTATATTGTGTTTTGTCTACTGTTGTTTGTCTGTTTGTCTTTTTCTTATATCCATATGGCGTTGTCAGTTTTTGTGTGCGACTAATGAGTTTGAAAATCCCTTTTGCATCTTTTGCCTCTCTTTCAAAAGCTATTTTTCTGATATTTGAAAACTAGTCAGGACTGGAGTCGTGCGGAATTAAGAAGTCAACATACGATCTCTACGTAGGAGAAATATTTAGTAATACACCAAGCTCTTCATTAAGTCTAACAAACCTAAGAGATATGATATATTATTACGTACAAACAGAAGTGAATACATGTCATCATAGTTATTGAACCAACCACCATTTTGAACAATAGGGGAATCAAGATGGAAAATTAAATAGGCTGACAATCGCGATTTATAACACTTTAATGTTGAGATGTTAGACAAAGCCTATCCTTTTGGAAATGTTAAATAATTTTAACTTATCACATATGACAAATCTTGTGCCATCGATCGTACGTCCCTTAATTGCAATCTTTCAAATCTGTTTTTTTTTCTGGTGCAGTTAAAACAAATCCAATCACTAAATAATCACTACATTACAAAATGTAAATGGGTGCTTTAAAGGGAATCTTTTTATGACCGTGTACTATATGTTGATATATAAACAGTGTCAGGAATTCCGAAAGAGAACAGAAGAAGACAGAATTGACAAACAGCTACCAACAAGATAAAAAAAAAAAAAACGAAAGATTTTTTTAAATCAGTTTTTATTTTTCCCTGCTTTAAGATTTGTAAAAAAAAGGATATGATTTGATTATGACTACTGCATTTGTTGAAGTTAAATTTAGAAGGTAGACGTTATTTCGATTACTTCAATCTATAAAGTTGTCAATAATTATACTTTTTGATCTTTGTCAATTATATTATACTCCAAGCTAAGAGGTCGAGTCAGGAATGTTGTTTCACAAGCAGAATTAGATGTTAAAATATGCCAACAGTTTTTTAGGCTTAGATTTTTAATAAAAAAAAGTTATTAAGCCTTTACTGACTTGACTAAAGTAACTGATTGTGGAAATTCTATAATAATTCTATAGACAAATTCTTCATTAAATATTCAGATACGACATAGTGAATCTTTAAAATGTAACAAGTCAGGAATATAGCGGTTGATTTTCACTTATTCCGTTGATTGATAGCCGGTGATTTTGTCAGTGTTAATGTATTTTCTGTTTTTTTAATTTGCCTCCGAGTTCGTTGTTTTTAAAGACATTTTATATTTGAGAGATTTCTTTGATATTTTCAATTCTGACATTCGACGGTGAAGCTAGCCCTTTATCATCTTCCATATTGATATCAGTGAAAACAGAGATGAAAATGAAATTAATAAATTTGATTTTTTATATAGAATTTCCACAATGAAGAAAATACAGTTTTACTTGATAACTGGTTTATCATTATGCATAATGGAATCATATTCAGCATTGGACAGATGTACTGTCGAAAGGTAATTTATTTCAATTGAGATTATCGACTATTCATATTCGAAGAGAGTGAGACCAACTATAACATCGGGATGCTAAAACTCATATATCAAAACCAAATGCCTGAAAATGACATTACAAAATAAACAAAACAACTAAATGGCTAACAGTATAGATAAAACGAAACAGAGAAAAGTAATTTTAAAGTAACACGGTACCTACCAATAACCGGGGTGATCCCAAGTGCTCGTAGAAGGTAAGAAGTTACTGCTCGACACGTGACACATGTCATTTGACTCATGTAAATAAATAAAAAAAAACACCCGGCAAATGAGTGTTATCTTATATTGTAAAAGAAGTCGGGATTGTGGTTACGACAATTGGAACGATAATAATTCTGTTTTTTTTATTAGAATTAAACGGCATTAACCATTCTTTAGATCATTTGTTTGGTACGATAAAATCAAAGGTTATAACTGTTTTACAAAGTCAACTCTATGGCTAAGATATCCCACTAAAATGTTTTCATTTCAAACTTACACATTCGGACATATCTTATTCTTTGGTTAAAATTTCGAAATGTACTATAATAATATTTATTTTTTGTATTTCTCTCTCCTTATTGTATTTGCATTTATTTGTACTTCAATCCTGTCACGTAATGTTGTCGTTTTATCTATATGTTTAACATTGCTAGAAAAGTGGGAGGTTTTGATAGCCATTAAATCAGCTTCAACCAACCATTTTTTTGAAAATATTTTGGTACAGTACCAAGTTAGGAATATGGCAGGAATACATCTAATACTGTAAATTCAGAAAATTATTACGATGTTTTTATTATTGCGAAAAATGCGCAATAATTTGAATTCGCATTTTGATTTTTTTACATTAATTATATGTAGGATTTTTCTCAATATGGCAAAAATTTAAATCACATTTTAGTTTAAAATGATTTTATCGCAATAATTTCTAAATTTACAGTAGTTCGTTTCTATATATATTGTATTGGCATAGGTTTTTGTTGCACTTCAGTGTTTCTGTCGTTCCGTTGTTTTCCTCTTTTAGTTTATTTGTTTCATTAGTTTTAGTTCAAACCCAAAATTGGGTTTTTCTCAATCGATTTATGACTTTTGAACTGTCAACAACAGTATACTAGTAATGCTGTTGCTTTTATTTAGGGTTAAAGAGATGGCGATAAGTTTTATATTTTTGTTTTGGGAGGTCTTAAGGATAGACAAGAGACATAGTAAAATGTCTAACTAGATATGTCAAAGTTAAACGAAGGAGTAGGTTCAGTAAGACCCCCTTTTGGCCGCAAAATATAGCAGTTTTACAAAATTGTGAAAAGGTAATCTTTTAGCTATTTACTGGAAAGTAGAATGATTCTGCTACATAAATATGGGCTGTTTTTGACAATACAGTAGATCAATTAAAATCTTTCACATAAACTAATTGAATCAATTGGAATAGACACTTAAGTGCTTAAAAAGTGTCCAAAATCTTTCGTTAGATGAACTTGAAATTTGAGGCCAAATAAAGGCAACAGTAGTATACCGCTGTTCAAAACGCATAAATCCATAGACAAAAAACAAAATCGGGGTAACAAACTAAAACCGAGGGAAAGGCATTAAATATAAGAGGAGAACAACGACACAACACTAAAATGTAACACACACAGAAACGGACCAAGCATCAGACAAAATCCCACAAATATAACATCAAAACCAAATACATGAATTTGGGATAGACAAGTACCGTGACACGTCTTATCACAATGTGAAATTACACTCAAAAATAAGAGAAAACAAACGACGCAACGTTAAAATGTAACACACACAGAAACGAAGAATAATATAACAATGGCCATATTCCTGACTTGGTACAGGACATTTTTAAAGGAAAAAATTGTGGGTTGATGCCAAACCTCGCACTTTAATGGCAATGTTAAATATAACATTGAAATGACAACATAATATTACAGGACTACAATACAAATAAATAGGAGAACGTATTAGACAAAAAAAACACATGATCAATCGTCCCTTACCGGACCTACTCCTTTGTGTATTGTTGCAAGAAGAACACGGTGAGTGTCTTTTTTTTTTTTTTAGATTTAACTGCTGTACACTACTTTAAACTGAATAACAGGACTCATACCTGTAATTCAGTGGTAATGTTTGGTTTCTGTCATATTTGTTTTGTATACATGTATTTTTTTTTTCATTTAGATTGTTTTATATTGGGGCTTTTATAATTTACAACCGTGACAGTAGTTGTTTATGTCACTGTTGAAGCCAGTTAGTTGACTTATAGGTTCTTATGTTTACTTCAACTTGAATCTAGTTGATAGCTGTATCATTGTTAATTGTCAATTGTCACTTCTCTTCTTTATTATACTAGTATGTCTATACATAAATTCATATACAGCGAAATAAAATATGGGGTCAAAATATCGTATGATATGAGTTCAACACATTTTTGTTTTTGTTCTAGCGAAGAACCCTGCCGGGAGCCACGATCGTTTATGTCTCGTAGAGCATATGACATATCGTGCGGATTTTTAAACTGGGGACGTTGTACAAAATACAGGTAAAAAAAATTTCAGATACCATATTATTTATTTTAAGTACTATCCACTAGTTAATTTATTTTACATGATCTGCGAGTTTCAGAATGACAATAATTAGAACTGCAATGATATAAGTCTAGTAAATTAAAACACAGTTTGAACTTAAAAAGATAAAGAAATAAAATTAGATCAAGTTGATATAAAAAAATTCTTCTTTTGACAATATACACACTTTTGTATTAATGTATGATATGTTGTTGTCATTTAATTTGCTCTAGAATGATAACTGTGACCAATAAAGTGTGTTGTATTGGATATGGAGGATCGTTTTGTCACGGTAAATATGTTGTTGTATCCATTAAATGTATAAAATTAGAAATGAGCACACAACCATTTTATTTTTCATGTCGACGCCTTTTATAATAATTTAAAAGGATATATAGGTTTTGCTTATCGTTTAAGGCCACAGCCTATTTTGTGAAGAGTTATATTCTGTTGACATCAATGCGTCACCTTCATATTTTACAAAAAAAAAATCTGTAAACTGTACTGAGAATTTGTGTATAACCAGAGAATTGAAAAAACAACAATTCAAAAACAAAATCGGGCAATATACAGTATATACTTACAATAATTAAAAAACCAGAAACAATACAATAGTTTCTTTTTAATCTTTACATTCCCGAATTCTGTATTTATCATACAGAATGTTTTAATATTAGAAAATTGTTCATCTCATAATAAAGTCAACATACTATGAAATTAAACTAATTTGAATGAAAAATTTTCTTTTCTAGTCCTCTTCTGTTTTTCTTGAAGAAAACCATGTTGATTCTTTTAAAAATCCTCAAATAGTAAGTTTCGTCTTGCAACAAACAAACAGATTGTACATGTTAAGACATAATGTACAGCTCCAAATCGTCACGAGTCGAAATAAAAATGTATAAATTTTATTGCACTGCAAGTCTAACATGAACTAACCTTAAAAGTTAACCATGTTAACGTGATAAAACAGTCAAAATAGCGAAAAATACAATATGCTTCAAAATTTTCTGATTGACTCATATTTACTTACCTCAAGATATTTTCCATTAAGTTTTATGCAGTAAGACGACATTATCGAGTCATCAAAATGGTGTTTGTAATATACACTATACGAATGACAGCGTTCCTGACAGGAGTTCTTCAAATGAAGAGAGAAATAGTGGTGGAAAATGTATAAGACCAAATGAATGTGCATGCTGCAACAAGGGATTTTATGCAGATTATAGTGATGGGTACTGTAAAAGTGAGTCTTACTTATTTGACAACAGCTTTTTATTGACATAGAATTCGAAGCAACCTTCGTCAGTTATCAAGACAATTCACCAACTCTTCTATCTGGCATTCAAATCATTTTACAGTGTGAATAGGATGAAATAAAAAAAGAAAAAAAAAAACATAATATTGAGGGAAGCTAAAACAAATTAACAATCTCCTTCAATGTTGTTTTTTGAATGTTCTTATGCTTTCAAGGACCGAAAAGTCTCACGAAATGCTAGTAATGTAGAAGACATGAACAGAACCATCGTTACCGTATATTTTGTGTAATAATACATGATTTGATATAAATAGTTATCAAAGGAACCAGGATGATAATTTAATACGTCAGACGCGCATTTCGTCTATACAAGACTCATCAGTGATAAAAAAAAGTTATAAAGCCAAACATATACAAAGTTGATAAACACTTTTAACTATCAACGGTTAATCAACAATATCTTATTCACTAACATCACATGTATAATACTTTAACTAATTACTTTGCAGTACAATAGGTTTGCACAATGCTGCAAAGCAACAAAAAAGTATGATAGTAAGGTTGTAACAGAAGAAGAAACAAACTATTGACTATTCACTGACATTCTTGTAAATATCTAAGACGTAGAGCACATTGTATTTGATGTTTTACGAACCCGAATAAAAATACAGATAAACAAAATGCATATTATATTGTAAGTTATTAAATACACGAAAAATAGGAAAGTAAAATATTTGAAAGTCGCAAGTAACGAACTATATTACCATTAGAATAAATAGTAAACATTAAATACAGGTAGCGGCACACGGAATGAGGAAATGTAAAGTATATACAAAAATGCTGGTCAAGACATTTCACTTTGTTTCAGTATGCCCATATATACCAATGTGCGACTATCGAAACTGTCACTCGCCTCATGGCTATGGCAACGAGTGTGTATATTGTAAATACGAAAATGATAATATACGTTATCAGAGAGCATACAAGTACAACAACATATCGATTACATGTGAAAGTAAGTGACAACATTACTATTTCAAAAAGTATATAGAAACAATTTTATGAAGATATATAAAAAAATCTTATCATGAGCAAGACATGTTACAACCAGGTTGTCCCTTCGAAGCTTTAGATTAGGGGAGAATTTGTAAGACCAACTACGTAAAAGAAAACAAGCTTCAACGATATTTTAGGCCTCCTTGAAGAGAGGCTTCTAAAAATATCCTGCCGAAGAAGCAATATACATATCGTTTAATTTGTGAACGAAATTACGAGCAACAATATGTGGGGAGAAGAATTTTGTTCTTTCTAACCACCGAGAGAGAATAAGTTCAAGAAACTTAGAGAATACATATGTATGCCACTAGGCCCCTGCTGAAATGCAAGGTGTTCAACGGAAGAAAAAAGGAAAATATAAATCGGATTAATTATCAGAACTTCTAATAAAATAGAGAAAGGAAATGGGGAATGTGTCAAAGCGACAACAACCCAACCATATAGCAGACAACAGCCGAAGGCCACCAATGGGTCTTGAATGTAGCGAGAAACTCCCGCACTGTAGGCGTCCTTCAGCTGGCCCCTTAAAAATATGTATACTAGCACAGTGATAATGGACGTCATACTAAACTCCGAATTATACACAAGAAACTAAAATTAAAAATCATAGGCCAGAGGCTCCTGACTTAGGACAGGCGCAAAATTGCGGCGGGGTTAAACATGCTTATGAGATCTCAACCTTCCCCTATACCTCCAGCCAATGTAGAAAAGTAAACGCATAACAATACGCACATTAAAATTCAACAAAAGAAAATAGACAAAATGACAATAATACAAAAATAACAACAGACTACTAGCAGTTAACTGACATGCCAGCTCCAGACCTCAATTGAACTGATCGCAAAATTATGCCTTCATCATATGAATATCAGGCACAATCTTTCCCGTTAGGGGTTAAGTATCATACTATCATAAAATATATGAGAAGAACCTAATTCGTGTCATGCCAACACCTGTTTTTTTTTTAAATAAATGTGTTTAGTTCCGATGCAAAGACCCTATAAGTGAATCAATATTAAAGCCAAAATATGCAATCTTTAATGACCTGAATACAGTATCGTAACTATCTCCCTTCTTAATAAGTCTGTTTAAAGGTTTTGTAAGCCTTTGAGGTGAATAATGACATTTTTGTGCTTTGTAAAGAATATTACCATAAAAGATTGGATGTGAAATACCTGAACGTATAAGATGTGTGCATGTTGAGTTATATTTACGAATTATTTCCTGATACCGTTCATCAACTAAGGTTGTCACTTTCTGCATATATATAACAGAAATATGGACGAAATTAGAAATGTGCAATACACATCAAACTCCAGACCAAACGTTAAGTATTTAATAAATTTGTTATGTGCAGTATTCTTACAACAACTCAAGGTGACCTACATTTATTATTAAAGTATTATGGACATTATTTACTAAATAAAGCTTTGAAAATCGTAACTCATATGCATTCATTATTGTAAACAGAAACTTGTTCCTGGAGACCAGACAGTACCAGATGTTTTCCGGGTTATTGTTTGGACGAGTATGCAGATACATGTGTTTGTACTGAAGGTTTTGCTAGTCCATCAGAACATTGTAATGCAAGTAAGTAGAGATAAGTGCTCAAATCATTATAGAGGTGTTTTGACCTTGCTATGCGAGTTCTTCAGCTAGTCGTTTGAAACCAACCCGTCTAACAATTAGGAAGAAGATTCTAATTAAGAAACGAACGTAATACAACTTCGTAATTATAAGTATTTCATTCATCATTTTTACCTGTTATGTTAGGTCTTGTAAATTTTGTTTTGATTATCTGTGCCACAAAAATAATATGTAACACCCTATACATTTAAATTTCAGTTTCAAAAGAAATCGACATACTCCATGCCCATGTGATTTTCATGGACGCAGAAAACACCACGGTTTCATCTCCAGAAAATGCAAATATTCCTAGAAACGTTTCAACAAAATGGACCAATAATAGACATTTGAAAACAATGGAATTTTCTCTAGGAGCAATTTACAATGCAACAGGAAATATACCAAAGTTTGGTGAACACACTGAAACAATAAATGGTGAAGACAAAACTGTGACACATTATGTTACCGAATTTAAGTATGGTATTATAGCAGGCGGGATGAAAGCTATCTTTATTAGAGGTAATGTATTTTCCTTATTTTGAATTGGAATGCTTTGAATGAAATAAATCAAATATATAAACATGAACAATACTAGAATAACGTTTCACTGAGAAGCACACACTTATAACAACAACAAAAGTATTCAAAAATCATTGGTGACATAAATAGGTATTTTCACACAAAGACAGAATCAGGAAGCAAAACACCGTTTGTATTTAGAACAATTTTCATCTTTAATAAGTTGTGGCTCTGTGTGTATAGTATCAAATCGATTTGCAAAAGTTCGTGTTTAAATAAAGGCAACAGTAGTATATCGCTGTCCAATTGTTCAATAGTCATAAATCAAATGGAAAAAGAAATGCGGGTCACAAACCAAAAGCAAGAGAACACAACATCTATAAGAGGGAAGTAACAGACCAACAGAAACACTGAACTACTACAAAAAAGGCATCACACGAAGAAACAACTGACATATTTTTGACTTGATACAGGATATTTCAAGAAAAATGTGGGTTGAACATGGTTTTATGACTAGCCAAAAAGTGAAGCTATAGTAAAACATTAACTTTATATTATATATCTTTAATGTTGAGAATTTAATTGTTGACACGTTAATTTTCAAGTGAAAGATTCACAAAATCGAAATGTACAGGCGTAGAAATGTCATCATACCTTTACTAATTAGCATTTTATAATATACAACCGAGTGTATCATGCTAAACTGTGTTTTGGTCGAAAATTGAATGTTTAAATATCAACAATTGAACAACATTGGACGATTAAAGTTTTCCTATCAAATAACTTTAATTATAGTCTCAGTTTCATTATTTGATTTAGTAAAGATTAAACATAATGTAACTCAAAAGTAAAATCACCAAAATATTGAATTCTGAGGAAAATTCAAAACAGAAAGTCCCTTATCAAATGGGAAAATCAAATAATAAAACACATCAAACGAATGGACAACCACTGTCATATTCCTGACTTGGTTCAGTTTTATTCAAATGTAGAAAATAGTGGATTGAACCTGGTTTTATAGTTCTTAACCTCTCACGTATGACAGTCGCATCAAATTCCATTATATTTACAAATTTATTGTTTCAATTGTAAATCTTTCAAAATGGGACTATGAAAAATAAGAAGATCATTTACTAAGTCTACTGTCAAAGTACGATGGAAATTATTTATAAAGTTCATTATGATGTACTACATGTATATTGGCGTCTCAAATATATTAATTGTTTGATGAACTGCTCAATGTGTAAGATGTCTACTTGATCCTCTTCTGTTCAATGTACATTTATTTCAGACAATATTACAACTGTATCCCTTTTCAATGAAAATTGCAAGAACAACATAAAAAGAACTTCGCCTTTCCCAGTCAAAACAGAGTTTCGCTGCCAAAGAAGTTTAAAATTTGTAGATCAATTCAGACACAATGACGAGTAGGTACTTTGCAAAGCATTCATGTAGGTATTTTTAATTAAATTCTTGTGTATAATTAGGACTTTAGTATTACGTCCATTATCACTGAACTAGTATACATATTTGATAAGGGGCCAGCTGAAGAAAGCTCCGGATGCGAGAGTTTCTCGCTGCATTAAACACCAATTGGTGGCCTTCGGCTGTTGTCTGCTCTATGGTCTGGTTCTTGTCTCTTTGACACATTCGACATTTTCATTCTCAATTTTATGTAGGATTTGCTGTATTTAAGGCTTTATAACATAAGAATTTACTATAATTATAAATGATGACTTGCATGTTGAGTTGTCTCATTGGCACTAATACAACATCTTCCTATGTGTATATGTTGTATGACGGCCAATAAGATAAATATCGGGTACCTTACACAGTCCAAAACGAAGCAGCTTTAAGAACTATAGATCAATGTACGTACTTCAACAGTTATCAAATCCCAACCTGTATAGTCAGATATAAAAGAAAAAAACATCATCATAACAAAATGTGAAAGAATTTAAACGAAAAAAAACCTGCTGGATTTATAACAGAAGAAAAAACGAAAAAAAAACAACCACCAAAAAACAATTTGATCAATTGCAACAATTGATATCAAATGCAGATACTTTTTCAAACAGGGCAGTTATATTTTGTGGCAAAAAATATAGAATTCCTATAAACACAATCACAACAAACTATAACTTCAGACTTAAAAAATCGTTTTTAAGCGAAATAATATTCTACCCACACATTCCGTACGTTCGGCCAACAAACTTGTTCTCCACACTTTTCACAGAAGCTACTAAACGGAATGATTTGGAGCTTGACAGATGAAATTTGATATGTAAGATACCTGTTTTTTGTTGCCTTGCAATACGAGTTTTCAATAACTACACATTTATTCTTGATTTTAAATGAATTTCAAATGGTCTGTATAAAGAGAATCGCTACACAAATTACGATTAACACACACATATTTAAACAATCGTTCCAGTTTGTTGTTCTTTTTGTTGTTTTTACCGGGAACATTCATAGATTACAATTCAAACAACTCATTACATAATAACAGGTCAATAACATGAACCGTTACAATTATAAAGCACCAGATGCGCCTTTCGACAAGTAATGTCGCTTCAGATAATCACGGCCAATATCATTGTAAATTCAAAACATAATACAAAAGTTGATGGGCTTATAAAACCAAAACGGACAAAAAGTATAGCCAAAGTGGGCGAGCTTTGCATAAGGGAGACGTATTCTTTTATTTAAAGGATTTCCAAAATCTTAACAGTAAATGATATAGTTTTCGTTTTTAAGGTATTTGAGCAATTCAATTTGTAGGTTAACTATATCAGTTGAACTCGAAAATGGAGGATATTTGGTTTACGAGAACAGAGATAACAGACACAGTTACAAAATTGAAGGAAAGTGGCCTACACACACAGTGAATTTAGAAGGAATCAAAACATTGGAATCTTATGAATTTCACTGGGATACAGAGCTTCCATACTTTTCTTGCATTGCATCGTTTTGTGATTCTCTACCTGTTTACGTACCTGATACATCAAAATCTGTACGTCTAATTTTATTAGCGACACCAAACTCTTAACTGAATCTAAGAATTGTTTTCATGAATGAAGATGTTGATTTGATTTGATTTTTTTTCCTGTCACAATTATTAGACTTTTTAAACTAACAGCTTTGACCAATAGGATTTTCCGTATCGGTTATTACTATTTGCTTTCTATTAATTATTTCATAAAGTTATTTACAAACATAAGATCAAAACCATCAAGGCTTTCATGTCACTTCAAATGCTATAAGCTACGAGATTATTGTTAACATCATCACAATGTAGAAAAAAAAAGATCAATGTTTGTTAATTAAAAGAAAATTCATTTTGAACGAAATAATAAGCAAAAACAAACATCACCTGTCATTGTTCGTGATAATTTCAGCGTTTTATAGATATCCATTGGATCGATTGGTCAGATGATCTTTCTGGAATAGACTATTATGATATTGAAGTATTTGAACTAGAAACTGCCGGACAAGATGAAATAAAAGAAAATGCGGCACCAATCATGCATGTCAAAGGGATTATAGGTCGATCGGTATGTCTAAGTATTTTTAAATGTTTCATAGTAAACACAATTTGCTTTTGATACAAATTGCCAATTTTGGCTGTTGCATTTTTTTTTATCTTCTTTAAGACATTCTCAACTGTTGGTCGCTTGGTCGCTTTTTTTAGCAATTAAGTAGATTATAAACTTTAAAGAAAGTCTTCAATAAACTTATCATAGACACCAGGTTTAAGTTTGTATTTACGTCAGACGCGCTTTTCGTCTAAGAAAGACTCACCAGTGACGCTCGAATAAAAAAAAAGTTAAAAAGGCCAAAGTTGAAGAGCATTGAGGAGCAATACTTCTAAAATTTTTGCTAAATACAGCTAAGGTAATCTAAAACCCTAGGTGGAAAAGCCTAAGTATACTATATACATATGTCCATATCAATGATAATTCATGTCGTGCTGACTACTAGGCTGGTGATTCCCTTGCGGAATTAAATTCAATTTGTCTTCATAAATATTATGAACATGGACTGACACCTAAGCTGGAGATCTAATATTATATAGTTCCGCGTTGATTGATGTGTATTTCGACAGTGTTTATGTAACTTTAGCTTTAAATCTCTTAAACATAGATAACAAAGTAAAAGGCATTTAGAAAAATAATCACTTCCATTGAATAAAACAAACAATTCAAAAACAACCGATCCTTATGTTTCAGTAATCAGGTAAAAGCATACAAGCTTTAAAACATCTAAATACTGCTTAAAATATTGCACGACAATGATTAGATTAAAACAATTGAGTCTTTTGTCGTATCCTAATTCTAGATAAAAAGAGAGGTGTCGCTTAAATCATCTTAAACTGGTTCTACGGTATGTGTTTTGTTCAATATGAATACCTACGGTTGACATACAATTGTTTTTGGTTAATCACCAAAAAGTAAATCAGTATCATGCCCTCATATTTAATACCTCTCAGCTTCGTTACTACTTTTATATCTATATTTTTCAGAGTAGAATAGAAATGTCCAACACAGGAATGTATTCTATTCATTTTAGAAGCTATGACAGGGCAGGAAATTATGAGACTGCAAGATCCCTTTTTCTGTATGACAATAACGATATCATCGATACAGGAAAAGGCAAACCAGACGTGAAAAATACAATACATTATCTGGGGAAAAGATGGATAACAAATACAAGTCCTTTCATAGAAGTGGCTTGGAAGGACACATTTGTGAAAACCAATCACGTAAAATACAATTGGCTTGCAAATGTGCAGTCATTTCCAAACATTTTATCGATATACGATGACAATAGCGGTAAACGTACCGTAAAAAGTGTTCCGAATGTAATAGGTAAACAAATATAGTTTTACTGGTTAAGGGGGCTCCTGGGTATAAATCAAATTTTTTTTCTAATATAGAATTTCACTATATTTTTTTTATAAATGAACTTTATCGTATACTTAAAAGAAAAATGAAATAAAAAAATGGGGTCACCGTTCATTTAAGCTAAAATCTGCCTCTGGAAGAAGCATACATTTTTGTTAATGTCCTTTTTTTCTGTTGAACTAATAGAAGAAAAAGAAGAAATATCGAAATAAAAAAATAACCTAATTACAGAAATTGCTTAAATTTTACAATTATTTAGTTTATGTAAAGCTTATTTGAAAACAATAATAAAAAATATAGGTCACCGATGAGTTAAAAAAGATATTTCAAATTTAATGCCAAAAAAAGGCATTTTTGCACCAAAGGGAGATAATTTGGATCTTTTTCAATTTTTAAAGTCATCTGGGGCCAAACCAAATCAATTATTTGGGTTGTTTTTTGTACCATATCCTAAAGTAACAACTAATAGTGTAATAAATAAAATTTGTAATGAAAAAATAAAGGTTTAATTTTTTTCTGAAATTTTTGTACCCAGGAGCCACCTTAAACTAAAGAATATTGTAAAACAAGACAACAGTAGTTTACCAATGTTTGAATTTGTAAACCGATTAAAAAAATCAAAATCTGTTTTATCAAGATAACAAACACAAACTGAGGGAATCGTATGTAAACATTCATGAGCTCAACTTTAAACAATAATTCTAATAACGTAATTTACTTTGAAGTCATCCAATATTTTAAAATTTAAAAACTAGAAGAAAGATCATAAATAAAGCTGACATTCTACTTTGAGTAGTATCTTTAATCTCAGGTTCACTGGGATTTAAAAGACGTAGATAATGTTGTCTTTTCGAGAAGGATCTGTATTTAAACTATTTTATGTGAGTATGAACACAAGTCGGACAGTTGCTCACAGTGAGTACCCTTTAGAAAACTGATTCTCTGCAGCAATATCAAATAACGAAACTCAGCAAATATATATGTTGTCGATAAAAACATCCCTCAATTTGTAAAAATCACATTCCGTTATATTTGCTAAGGGAATAACTTCGGTTCTTTACAAAAAGTAATATTTTTCATGACCCAAGACAATAGATGATTCTACAATGGGTAGATATTTTCTTACTGAATTAAATGAGCCCCAGATAGACACATGATAGGTTTATAAAAAAATCATTCTGAAACGCGGTATACAACTTAAAATGATTAAGAAATAAAGAAGAGTACAAAAAAACAAAGCTATAGGTCTATGAGTTTGACTGTCCCTCTGGTATCTTTTGTCCCTTTTTTTAGCCGGCTAATCATATGTTACAGTTAAATAACACAAGCTTTATGCAAAATATCATTTGAAAATATAAACATATGTATCGAGAAAACGTAATTATTGATTTGATCAAATTGCATAATAAACAAGAATGTGTCCATAGAACACGGATGTCCCACTCACACTATCATTTTCTATGTTCGAACGAACAAATGGACTCACAGACCAGAAAACATAATACTCATAAATGGGACAGACAAAACGTAAAACGTAATGTTAGTGAATCGATTAAAATCATTTTACAATACTCTTTATCTTTGAAATAGGTATTGTCAAGTTTGAAACTGCTCATGATGTTTATGGAACAGAGCTCAAATCGTTTTCTCCTTTTACGCATGTATCAAATTTGTATGCGGAATTTACGTTTCAAAATGTAACGTGGGATGATGGGGACCAACTTATAACCACAATAAGAGCATTCGATATTCTGGATAACTACAGAGATGAGACGATTATCACTTACAAAGATTCAACGCCACCAGTTATTTCTAATTTATGGCTCACTAAAGGAGATCGAGTCAACACTGCCATTCATAGCTTTGAAGAATTGAATGAAATGACGTAAGAACATTAATAGTTAATATTGCACAGTTAGACGAAATACTATATAAGCATTTTGTTAAGGAAGGTGGTCATTATTATAAATGATTATTAACATGTTTTAACTCGAAAAATCATGATTCGAGTGGAGAAAATACTGATTTCAATTGCTACTACATAAGTATTTTTTTCTGTGTTGGATTATTGTCCTTTTGATAATCATACCGCAACTCCATATTTAATAACAATTATAAAAAAAGAAGATGTGGTATGATTGCCAATGAGACAACTCTCCACAATAGACTAAATGACACAAAACTTAAAAACTACAGGTCACACGACGGCCTGTAGCAATGAACTAACCCCATACCGCATAGTCAGCTATAAAGGGCCCCGATGTGAAAATGTAAATCATTTAAATCGAGAAAACTATATTAAAGTCTACAATATTCATTTATTAGTTTATTAGTTTATAACACTATTTGGTACTGCGAGTAGTATTATGCCAGTACTTTGCATCTTTAATCTTTATTTTAGTGGTTTTTGGTTTATTTTTAGTGTCCTTTTAGTATCTTCTACCTCTAAGTTGCTTGTATGAAGTTCATTACTTGATTGATCTTGATTAACAATCTAAAGGAAATTATATATGTTTTTGTTTTATTTTAGTAGATATAAACATATTTTGTAATTCTTTTAATACGTGTACATTTTTACAAACCATTATGTGTCTGGTAAACAGGCAAATAGATTTAATGAAATGAATTTGATGTATTAATTCATTGTTGCAAATTTTTGTATTAATTTAAAATGCTTCTTTTCTATATATCTCACATTTGTCATATTATATTTAAATATACACATGCCAATTTCATATGTCGGTTTATGTTGTAGGATTGAATGGGATGCCTATGATTATCATAGTGGAATAAGTCATTTAAAATGGAGGTTGTATAGTAACTACAGTGGAACTAATATAATTCACGGAGAAATAGACTTACCAAGTCAAGGAGAAACACAGGTTATAATGCATTTCACTGATTTACGGACACAAAACACTTATTTCCGCAAAAAATACCTATAATACCTGTAATGGACGTTAGTAATATGAATATTCAATTTTGGCCTAAGACTGATGACTATTTTTAGTGTAGTCCGAAATTTCTAGTAGGCCTTCATACAGGACGTGTATTTTTGTATGTTTACCAACTAAGTATGGTTAAATATAAGAATTCCATTTGAAAAATGTAAATTTACATTTTTCAGAACCAGTCTAAATGTAACAATCCCGGCTAACTTTTGTCCTTAAAAATATTATAATGCAGTCTTAGCGTGGTCTTAATATGTAAGAATAATTGATGAAAATGATGTTACCAAAAAAGCAATACTCAACGGCAAGCATATTTCATGTAGTATCTTTATTCAAACGTCCATTTTTTCAGACATTAAAAGAATGTGAGGAGAAATATAACAACAATAGAGGACCGGCTTGTTACTGTACCAATTACATGGGTTGTTACCACAAACATTTTAATATCAAGCCTAATATGGTAGTAGGAGAAGGCAATGGAATAGTCCATAATAGATCCAAGGGAGAACACGATTTGGATTATTTCATTGATGTAAATGTTACAAATATGGCAACATTGGTTTCACTGAAGACTATTAAAGTAGGTATCCCAAGCTTTACATTCACTTACAAAATCGATCTGTGTCCATTCGTAACTTTTGTTATCCATTGTCATGAGCAACATTATAACTAAATGGTTTTATATTTGTCTTGAACTTTATAATGTTGAGTTGAACCCAGCAATTGATTTTTAGATTTGACTGACAGTATCTTTATGTTTTATAATAATTTGAATATTTAGTTTACCCACCGTTCTGTATAATAAAGGAAATAGCAGTATATCGCTGTTCAAAATTCATAGATCGATTGATTAGTTTTTGTATTAAATTTTCGTAAAATAGTATGTGATTGTAACATTGATGGTACATACATTGTAAGACATATATTTTTCTACTTTCATATTTGTTTGATCAGAAAATTTAATACAGACTTAAACTCTTAACGATTTTAAAGCAAATTGATAGAAAAATTGCATGATTGAGAGTTGATAAATTTCAAAACGAAAGTAGAAGTTTTGATAACGAAAATATAAAGAACAATGTTTTTGCACAAGGCTTTAATT
The DNA here is from genome assembly GCA_037788925.1 of Mytilus galloprovincialis. Taxonomy (NCBI): domain Eukaryota; kingdom Metazoa; phylum Mollusca; class Bivalvia; order Mytilida; family Mytilidae; genus Mytilus; species Mytilus galloprovincialis. Next base: position 40,938,126 of record CM075342.1, on the reverse strand, counting down.
CATATTGATAATTAAGAAATATTCTATTCAAGAAAAGCCCCCCCAAAAAAAACCCCAAATATTACTGTTCTGATTTTTAATCGAAAAAAAGTGAATTATAGAATTTGGAATATTACAGTTCGTTACATATTTGATTTAATTTCAGATCACTCTTGATACCACCCCTCCAGTAGTTGGACATGTACACGATGGGATATATGGAAGTCCAGAAGTTGATTTCCAACAAGACTTGCGGCTTGATGCTCATTGGGAAGGATTTTTCGATCATGAAAGTGGTGTTGCATTTTACCAGTACGAGTTTTCAGATGCTTGTCTTACTGCAGAACATTTTCAACGTAAATCTTTGGTGCGTTTTAAAAAAACTAAGAAAAATTGTAGATACATAATTTATTCTTGTGATTGAAATTTGTTAAAGGCTGTTTAATAAGAGTTAAAAATTTTCGTTTTTAAAATTTTGTTATGTCATTCGTATAGTTTTTTCAGTTGATTTCCCAAAAGTAGAATAACAAATATATTGAACTCGAAAAAAAAAACTCAAAATAGAAAGTTTCTTTTCAAATTGCAATATCAAAAGCCCAAACACATCAAACGAATGGAAGAACAGCTGTCATATTCCTGACTTGGTACAGTCAAAACCAAAATAATCAAATGTTATACAAAATGAATAATAGACAAATTACATAATACATTAATTCAAATGTCACCATCAAAAAGTAAAATCACAAAAATACTGAACTTAGAGGAAGATCAATTGGGAAAGTCCATAATCATATGGCAAAATCAAATAACAAAACGCATCAAAAACGAATGGACAAAAACTGTCATATTCCTGACTTGGTACAGGCATTTTCAAATGTAGAAAATGGTGGATTAAACCTGGTTCTATAGCGCTAACCCTCTCACTTTAATGACAGTCTCATCAATTTCCGATATTTTTACATTGATGCGTTAAATAAACAGACACAAAACAGACAATATATAGCATTACACATAGTAAATCATATGGCAAGACAAGTTTCAAACATAGTAAAAACAATTGAAAATTTGATGTCAACAACAAACTCGTATTACCCATAAACACAAAAAGCAATATATCATGCAAACACTATTTTATATTATGACTGCTGCAACATGTTATATTTAGATAAACGATACTTATGAGACATTTGCAATGTATACAGCACCAAGTCCTGGGACTTACTACGTCACAGTGGTTGCATTTAATAAAGCCTTTCATATGTCTAAACCTGTGTGCTCAGATAGTGTTACTATTACAACCACAGTTCCTTCAGTTAGAAATGTAATTATAATGAATGCAAGGACAAAACCGCGTTTGGTAAGAGAAGTCGATGGCAATGAATGGTATATCGATCAAAACGTTCAGCGTCATAAATTGGAAAATAGTACAAACAAATGCAAGTAAGTAGTAAAAAAGTGAATTTGAATTAAATATTAACAAAATACATGTTGAAAGTTGACTCCTGGGCTAAACCTTTCGTACTGAGGTTAGCCTTAAAATCTTTATTCATCATGTTAATAACTGGAAAATGAGGCTAAAGAAAAAAAATCGTCTAATTTTGTATGTTAACATTACTTAAAGCAATACCTGAATATGTAGAAACGAAGGTATCGCTTTGCTCATTATTTATTTGCAGGTTTTCAGAACCACTGACCGAAAACATTAAACTATTCCCGACATCACAAACATCAGTTAATGCTGACAACGTTTGCATAACGACCAAATCGTTTTCAGCCTTAGTTACTCGAGTAATTCCTAAAATACATATGGTATGTATTCTTTCCATTAAAGTCTTTTGTTTTTTGCTTTAAAAATAAATTCCTGAAAGAGATCATGCAGTTCAAGAGAGCTGCAAGCAAATTAGAAAACCCTGCATTAACAGCTTAGTATTTTGATATGAGCGTCACTGATGAGTCTTATGTAGACGAAACGCGCGTCTGTCGTACTAAATTATAATCCTGGTACTTTTGATACAAATTTCCTGTTTACAAAACTTTGATTTTTTTGAAAAACTAAGAATTTTCTTATCCCAGGCAAAGATTACCTTAGCCGTATTTGGCACAACTTTTTGGAATTTTGGATCCTCAATGCTCTTCAACTTTTAACTTGTTTGACTTAACAAATATTTTGATATGAGCGTCACTGATGAGTCTTATGAAGACGAAATGCGGTACTAAATTATAATCCTGGTACTTTTGACTATTTATACCACTGGATCGATGCCACTGCTGGTGGACGTTTCGTCCCCGAGGGTTTCACCACCCCAGTAGTCAACACTGCAGTGTTGACATGAATATCAATAATGTGGTCATTTTTACAAAGGAGTAGGTCCAGTAATACCCCTTTTTGACCCCAGAAAATAGCAGTTTTACAAAATTGCGAAAATGTAAACTTTTAGTTATTTATTGGTCAGAAGAATGATTCTGCTACTTAAATATGGTCTGTTTTTGACAATACAATGCACAAATATCGGGCATTAGCATCATTTAGTCATGCTAAGTTACTGAAATCTTCACAATTCTAGTATTTTAGTTAAATTTTAGACGGTTTCCGTGTAAAACGAAAGTGGACGCATTCGTGTTCATCCTTAATATTGAAATTCAAGTTGTATTTGATGATAATAAATAAAACATATATAAAGGTTGAGGATAAACACGGATGCGGCCACTTTTATTTTTGACAAAAACCATCTGAAAAGTGACATTTTCCGGCAGATTTGGTAGATTTTTCATATTTGAGCTTGAATCGGATCGTTTTTAATGATTAAATCAGTTTAAATCTCTCACATAAACTAATTGAATCAAATGAAATAGACACTTAAGTGTTTAAAAAGTGGTCAAAATCTTTCTTCAGATGAACCTGAAATGTGAGGCCTAAATCGGTCCTTACCGGACCTACTCCTTTCCTGTTTACAAAACTTTGATTTTTTCGAAAAAAATAAGGATTTTCTTATCCAAGGCAAAGATTACCTTGGCCGTTTTTCGCACAACTTTTTTGAATTTTGGATCCTCAATGCTCTTTAACTTTGTACTTGTTTGGCTTACTAAATATTTTGTTATGAGCGTCATTGATGAGTCTAATGTAGACGAAACGTGCGTCTGGCGTACTAAGTTATAATCCTTGAACTTTTGATAACTATTTATAAGATGTGTTCATAAACATAATATCATCTAGCTATTTTGACATTATTGTAAAAGAAACTATTCGTTAAAAAGGTACGCTAGGTTAGATTATAGCAATAATGATTAAAAGGATGAATGTTAAACGAGTTACATGTTCAGAATGCAAAGATACCATAAAGTGTTTATGTTATTTCCGTTAATCGCATGTACGATATACATTTGTTTCAGTTAAACATAACATGGGCACCAGCTGTTGATGCTTCGCTAATTGATGATTATGAAGTTGGATTTTCGACAGTGTCGGGGAGTACTGCACCGGATTTAATGACATTCCAGTCGTCTAAACACCACACACACATCGTAATACATCACTTTGGAGTACCAGAAGGAAAGGTGTTTTATATCATTATAAAGTCTATAAGCAAATCCAATGTAATAGGTTATCAGGTGAGCCATTACTTTAATCATTAACATCATTAGTTTCTGATTTTAGTCGTCATAAGATAGATTCACTGTTTACGGCCATCTTTTTTGTTCAATAGCAGTACACACCAAGTCTGGTTCTTTGTCTTAATATGCAAATCTTGAAACAGATTTTCAATTTATGTGTAAGTCTGTTTATTTGTTAAAAGAAATATAAGGAATTTATAGCATTATCCAAAATGTTTTAAAAAAAATCAAATACTTCTGTTTTAAGAATCAATTTTTTCAACTTAACAATTTAAGGGGATAAGTCTTATGGTAAAGGTTTTATACTTATAGCACGAAAATCAAGGGTGACATCATTTTTATTTTTTATTTTCTAATAACATAGTATAAAACCCATCTTTTCATATTTTACTTCAAAATTCTATATCGAAGATTTCTTTTTATTCACAAGAATGCGTTTATTCAAGAACAATCTATGAAATTTGTGCAATTTTGCACGACTTGTAGCTTGAAAAATTGCACGTTGACCCATACTAATTATTTCATTTTTGAAAAAAAAATCATTGTAAAAACTTAATTTGGCAAAGTAAAGATAATTATATCTGAGGAAATATATACCGATGGTCCACCTTATACAGTCTAACATTAAAAATAACGCTGACTTGAAATGAGTGATTTTCACTTGTTTGAATTTTGCGATATTAATGATCTACCGTTTTTCTTTTCAAAACACTAAGCAAAACTGATCTTGTTTGATTGATTTGGTATTTAATGCGTATGACGATTATTTTGCAATTTAATGCAAGCAAAAGTAAACCAGTTGTTGTTTATTTTGCAGAACGTTGGTCCGTTTATACTTGACACAACACCGCCTTTGTTTGTTGGATCATATATCGATTTATATCTGTCTGAAAAGTACCTTGTGGCAAATTGGTCTTCTGTGAGTTTCATAGATAGTGATAACCCGTTTCCACTTGACTATGAATTTACCATAGGTAAATATCATTAAAAGATACACTATTTTGCAAACTAACTAGTTTCTAACTTACTCATCAAATTACACGAAGAAGTTGTTTTGAGCATCAAACCCAATAACAGAGTCATACAATATCTTAAAATAGATTTTTAACTGTAGCTATTTGTGATAGTATATTCTGTGGTACTATTTACATTCTTTCAGTAGAGGTTCCGACAATGTGGTAGTAGTAAAAGTCTATCATAACAATTCATTTGCAAGACAAAATGTATAAATGTATAATTTGTTAGTGCAAAATGTTATTTATCAATTATAAATACTTCTGAGTATTATTTAGCATGGATTTTTACACAACGCCTTATGTGATAATATTTGAAGTATAATGACACTTGTCTTATTTCCATTTGTAACTTAAACAGAATATCAATATATTTTAGTACTTAACAAAGTAAAAGTTATCAATATTATTTTATATCATGATTTAATAATCTAGTATTAAAACGGGTGGTAAACAATATTTCAGGACACGAACCGTATTCTACAGACGTACAACAGTACTCTATGGTGACAGAAAAGGGACCATGTATTCATTCATCGGATTATATATGTACTGCAACTAATGTATCTGAGTTAGACTGGAAGTTACATGGTCATCATACGTATTACATGACAATCAAGGCTACAAATCTGGCTGGTTTGTTCGTCTTAAAGACATCTGTCCCTTACAGTCATGATACAGTATTACCTAGTAAAGGTATTGTTATCGATGTTCTGGGGAATTCGACAGCATTTCTCCCAATCAAGGTATACGGTTTTAACTTGATAGTAAACATATTTTTTGAGGGTAATTTTAGGCCCTATATGCAACGGTTTTATCAAACAATAACCCTTAAAAATATCATTAAAGAAAAGCGTATAAGAAGCCTGAAGAATGTTGAAGAAAAGATTTGAACTTTTGAAAAAGTATTTATCAATTCCAATTCGCAAAAGTAGTTGCCAAACAAAAATTCTCTCAGACTCATTTCGATTCTCTTAAATAGAATTAAGTTAAATCATAAACCTCAAAATATGTACAATAAAATAAAAGCAAACCTTACATCCAAAAATTGTAAAAGTTTAGTATATCTTTAAAGTCAAAACTTATAGATTTCTAAGATTTCAAAATTGACAAATCCTTTCATATGCGTGAATTAAACACATAAAAGATGCGACTATTGTCTTGCTTTAAACACTCAATTTTGAATACTAATATTTGATTTGAGATATAGAAATAATCTACAAATAGACCTCACCCTACAAGAGCCTGTAAATCACTGCTTGTTGTTCTGTGCTATAAATCTGAGCGTTATTTTTTTTTATTGTTTTACATTTGCCTTTTTTCGGGCTTCAAAACTGTCTATGCCAGTGTTTTACTCATTGTTGAAGGCCATATGATGACCAATAGTTGTAAAACTTCTGTATCAATTGATCTCTGGTGGAAAGTTCTCAACGGCAATCATACAACATGTTCTTATTTTCATATAATTGGACTTTTTTTCATATGGTTTTTAAGCAAACAAACATAAAAAAAAGTGAAAGGGGATAAAGGGAAGGATTAAGAACTAAAAACAATACTACTTAATAATATTAGCGATTTGTCCTTTTACTGACTATTAGTGAGACATGCATCGCAGGAATTGAAAATTCATGACATTGTTGCATTTGTTTATATACAAGTTTAAATGCATACATTAATAAGTTTAAAAAAAACCCACTTCAGTACAAATTCATTATTTATAGATCTATATTCAATACATTTTGTCAGGACATAGAAGACATTGACTTTAATGCCCATACAGAAAATCTAGCTGTCCGTTGGACGAAGTTTTATCATCCGCATTTGAATTTAACATACTATGTCTGTGTAGGAACCGCATCAGGAATATGTGATGTTGCTGAAAAGAGGAAAATAACTACCAATTCTACCTTTTACTTATTCTCTGGACTTACAACATATTCATTTCAAGTATGTGGTAAATGTTTTTTTGCTGTGTGATTGCAATCTCTAATTAATTATCTTTTAAACTAACAAAAAATAAGAAAGCATTATGAATAAATATTTGCAATAAAATATGATTTTTTTCATATACCATATTCTAAAATTGTTGTTTCGACAATATTGCAAAAATAATAAGTACTCATCAGTAATGCCCTGACGATCAAGTGTAAATACGAGTCAACAGTTGTTTAATATTTTCAAACCTCGTAAACAAAATCCTCCCCTCCAAAAAAAAAACCCCAACCTAAGATGTTTCAAATAAATGAGACCGGATGCCTACAATATGTACCACATTAGTGTCTCCAACTTTATACACATCACGTCACGCGAATCAACTAAAAAATACCGGCACAGTCTGTATATGGCTTAAGATCATTAGACTTTGAAAACATGCCGCTTGTGAGTTAAGAGACGGTACATCATATTTGTCAACCATTTGATGGTGGTCCAGAAGCCAAGCTAAAAGGACTATCTGCTTTTTTTATCCGAAATTTCAATTATTGAAACCAACATTTTGAATAATTAACATGCAGTTTCAAATAAGCAGACACGGATCTATTTAACTGGTTCTAGATCAAGATATATTCATTATAGATAGGAGGATTTCATAAAATGATGAGATTTTGATTATATAAACTTTTATATAAAATTTGACATTATAAAACTATTGAATGAATAAATCAACAACTCGGACAAATGGATGGACTGCTTTATTTATAGAATTATTGAAATAGTATGTTCGATTTATAGTTAATAATGGTTTAATTATAGCGATACTACACTACAGTGTTTGCTGAAACATTGACAGGGTCAGTGTTTGTATCCTCAGATGGTGTTACGTTTTTAGATCCTAATTGGTCTTTGTCAAAACTAAAACTTATTGATGGAGAAAACTGTACAGGTAAGTAATCCAAATCATTTGTCTCTAAAAAGTAAAATAACATTATATCAAACTCCAAGGAATGTTCAAATCTGAAGGTTATTTATCAAATATCAAAATCAAATGCTGAGACACATCAAACGAATGGAAAACAGCTGGCATACTCCTGACTAGGTACATTATATGATTATAACAATATTTACGCAATCTTCTGGAAATTGAAAAGAGGCAATAACCTCAACACACAGTACACAGAAACACATCCCTATGTCACTTTAGGTGACATCATTTACATATCGCAAATGATGTATATGAGTTGCTTTAGAGGAAATAAAGGATACAAGCCAAAGAGACTCAAAAGTAGAGCTGTTTCAGGAAATGAAAAATAAAACTACTAGATTTCTATCCACAAACATGTTCATCTGTTAAATATACTGACACATATAAAAATACATTTAATATCTTTGATAACAATTAATCAGCTTCAACTTTGCTATACCATGTTCATCTTTTCTAGAAACTTTACCATTAAACGCGAGCCACCATGATCAGGTATGTAGAAGATAGAGAAGGAGAATATAGATCTCTTATTAATGATATGAAAGTCTGGAACATGCTACAAAGTTTTTTAAAAGGTAGACCAGACGCCAAACTAAAATGTTAAGTTCATTGCAAGACGCATTTGGTACGCTTAAATTAAACAGTTAGAATGCCAATTTAACTATGAAACCTTAAAAATTCAAGACAATCCATCCATTTCGGTAAAAACACTTAAGACATTCGAAAAGAATGCTCAATTTTTAAAACAGTTCGAACAGCACTTAAGTGGTGACATGCAATATCATTGATATATAAAACTAAAGAGATGTGATATGTTTGCTAATGCGACAATTATCCACCACAGTTCAAACGGAGTGGATGCAAGCAGTTATAGGCATATGTTCATTTTAAGTAAATTTACTGTTCGCATAAATGTTGGTTGATTTATTCGAAACATTAATGTGTTCTACCTATGCTGACATATTTGGCGCAGTTTTTCAGAATAATCCTTATATAAACCTCTTTAAATTCTTATTTCATTTGGTTGTTCCTCTGTTTCCATCAGACTTTCTGCTGCGTTCGAAATTGCGACTTGATTTTATTTCTGCTTAAATTTTACAAACCATATAAAGTTTTTCTTTTTGTCAAAATCAATCTTTCGCTATACGCTGTGTCAATATGAAAGATTAATCTACACAAAACTACTATGTTCTTAATGCAAAAAATTTAAACAATACATATATGTAAAAATTGCTAGATTTAACCCATCTAATCACATTTAAAACAAGAAATCATATACCTACTGATATTGAACGATTGGAAAATATTATCAGCTGCGTTAAGTGTTAATTACAGGGTTGTGAGGATATGTCTATAGATTATTATGCAAGAGCATGAATACATCCATTCTGCTTACACGTTTACTCTACAAAAATTTGAACATTAAATAGTGTACAGATTAACAAAACTAATTTATTATTTAGCAAAATACTAGTAGTCACTCGTTCATAGAAGGATACATCACATGTACAAATTAAGGCTTGGAATGATTAAGTTCTCTACTCTACAGACACTATGTCGATTCAACTGATGGAGTCAGGACTTCAGCATTGAAATGAATTATCATTAATATTGTCATATTTATATATCTGCTTACGAAAAACTTGGTACCTTCTACCACAGGAAAAAAATACTGTAGCTGTATCTGTCAAAACCTTTTAATGTTTAGGGTCTTCTATACTCCTTAACTTGGCATTTGTCTTTTTTGATTAAAGAGCCAAAATGAGTCTTTTATAGACGAAAAAAAGTAAAATAACAATAAAAAAATTGAAACTCAGGTATTGGGTATAAATTTATAAGACTGGTACATTTGAGGATTTTTTCGTTTGCATATGGACACATTTCTAATATAATGACTGATATATCGTTTGCATGATACAAATTTACAAGTTAAAGATTGTATGCAAAAGAGATGCGAAAGATAACAAAAGTATATTCAAACTCATAAGTCGAAAATAAATTGACAACGGCATGGCAATATTTGAGGAGACAAAAGATAAATTCCTTCGTTTAAATTTTGTATTTATGTATGCTCAACAGGATACACGACCAAATTGTGATGTAGACAAGGCTTTTCAAGTATCCACTACTACTTTGAGTTCATATTTTCAAATTCCATTTGATTATATACCATTCATGACACATGCGTTTTGGAGTATAAATGAGCGGCATTGGCTTGGTGGTAAGTTTTCATGTTTAATACATTGTAGTTACCATAAACGAAACTTAAGTATAACATGTAAAACGGCAGTTAGATAAATGAACCTAAAGGGAGAGTAAATAAAATGATTAGAAATATAGCATGAAGAAAGTAGGACTACAAAAGAAAACAAACTTGTAACTAACGAGAAAATAAAACATTAAGTGTAAGGACTGTGCATGCAGAATTAACAACATCCAAAGTTGAAATGAAGAAACTGCACTTCACTAACCTACGAATTATGCACGATTAACGCTTTCGAAAATTAGGGAGAAGAAAGTGCACTTAACAGGAAAGTACAAGTTTTCCAATAATGCCAGCCGTCTTTTATACCTCGCGTGAAAAAAAATCAATAGATATATGTTGTCATTTGTGTTACAGAAATCTTGCAAATGTCCAAAATGACCTATAGTAGTGCCATACTAGGAAAATGAATTGAAGCTACTGACGAGAGCGACACATTTCTTAATTTAAAAAGAGGTCAAAATTTCAAAAGCGCATTTCTAGAGTATTCATGACGAGATGATGCATTCCTCAGATAAAGGTTAATTCCATTTTTTTTGTAAAAAGATATCATTTAAGAGAACAACAGAGTGATTGTTTGAATTATTTATAATAACTGATATATAAACTAATTTACGTAATAGTTACAGAATACCATTTGATTTCAAAGGTAGTTTCAATTATATTAATAGAACATTCTTTATCCACTCTCAAATTCCATGTAAGCAAGATGTTTGGCTGGCCATATATCCATGTTCAGCCCAACATTATTTCCTTAAGTGTCATGTACAAAATCAGGAATACGTTAGTTGTTATCAAAAAGTCCGTTGGTTGGCGTTTGATTTTGTGTTTCTGTTTTTTTCGTTGTTTTCCTCTTTTAGTTGTGTTACCCTTTGTTTTGATTTGTAACCATGATTTTTTCGTTTCATCGATTTATAACTATCGAACAGCAGTATACTACTGATGCCTTTATGTATAACTCTCCTTAGATTATGTCATATTACATGAAATAATTAGCCATTTACAAATTTCAGATTTTTGGAGCACTTTCAATGAAATGGACTACCAATATACTTCAATCCATCAAAACATGGCGCTGACAGCAAGTGATCTTTTACTTGATCCTGGACGAACATATCGATTATCAGTGAAGTTTTGTGCAGACCAAGTTTGTTTTCCTGCGCTGAAGACTAGCGGTGTAACCATAATACCAAACAAACCTGTTACTGGACCTATATCGGTTAATTACACACATCATACTAACAGTACAGATAAGGTATTGTCTTTTTCGTTTTTATTTACCCCTACACGTTTTAAGAGCAACTGTCAATAACTAGGTCTTTCCTTATAACTTAATGATTATGTTGTTATACGGTGAATTATTCTGTAAAGCAGTATTTAGCGCACCTTTATTGGTACCCTGCTTTTATATCTTCTTGCATATCACATAACAGCAATGTTTTAAATCTTGATAAGCAACAGACTTTGATTTAAGGGAAACGAGGGTCAGTTAAAAGTAAAACGACGAGAATACAGAATATTTAGAAAATTTGGAATTAAGAAAAAAAAAAAGATTTACTGATTTAAAAGCAATATTGTTCAATGTTAATAAAGAAAATCAGTTGTTATTGAACAAAGATGTTTTGTTATAAAGAAACGTATTTTGTTAAATCTTAGATAGAAATCATGTTTGCAAATATGTATGATCCCGACATTTTGGATGAAGAGGAAGCAAGAAGTGTAGTATCACATTACGAATACAGTCTACAAGATAGTTCAAAAGGAATATATCATTCTTGGCTGAAAGCGGATAATATATCAGCAGTGAACAGCTCTTTCGTACGTTTAATCTTTTTTTATTAAGTGTCTCATCAGTGATCTTTACCATCACATTTAAGTAAAAGGAAAATACAATCACAGTTTTTATAAAAATGTTCTTACTACTTTCCCATATTCGACTAGTGTTGAAATAATAAAGTAATGCATGTATTCTTCTGAAGTGTAAACAAATAATATAAAAGAAGATGTAAACAAGAAAATTTTAAAAAACATTCTTTTAAATTGAAATTACGAGCATCATTAAGTCCTACATTTTATTTGTTCGTCGTAAAAATGTATAAAAATGTTGTTTTATGAATAATCACATTGTTATTTCGGCATTAGATTAGTATTTTCAAATAATATGTTTATCAAAGAGGTATTGTATAAGGATAGATCTATGAGTTTGACTGTCCCACTGGTATAGTTCATCCTTCTTTTAACGCAAGTTATAATTTTAAGTAATTTTGAGAAATGTTTGCACATATTTTGTTTTCGTTCTACATGAAAACAATTTTTTGACAAAAAGGTTTAGTGAGTCCCAATTTGTCATCGTTTAGATATTATAGGACAATTATGATAATGAAAAAAAATACCAATTGAATGTCTTATTTTTTTACAGTCACACTTTACAATTCATTTGCTGGGTCAAATTGATTTTTCAAAATGTCGTATTATTGCCTTACGTGGATATAATAGAGCCGGTGTGTGGCAGACAGCATTGGCTGAAATCAAACAGTGCAATGTACAAGCTGACAATCAATTTATTGTTCCAAACGTAGTTATAGATGCTGCTGGAGATCAGCAATTAAATGGAGGTATGTTTTCATAAAAGGTTTGTTTTTGTTTATATTTTTTGTTTATATTTTATAGGTAAACAGGATTTGCATATAGTATTAATATATGTATTACATTTAAAATCATTTCAATGATACATACCAACCGTCATTTCTTCGTCTTCCAGATGAATCAATAAGAGATGGATACGGCAAAGAAATATATCTAGAAGAAAATGGCAAATGGAATATTGAAGACGTGGACTACACACCATATAAAAACATTTTAAGTGCTGTGTGGCATTCACTGCGGCATAAAGACTTTACTTGGGCAGTAATTGAAGTAAAATCATTAGATGCCTTAACGTACTACAATGATTTCAACAGCATGCATCTTTCTGATCCATGTTCACATCCTGATGTTGTTACATGTGGACATACTGGTACAATTATGAAATTTGATATAGTAATTTATATTTTTTTTTTATACTAAGTTTTCAATATACATTAAATATGAAAGAAGCTTATTAACAAAACAAAGAGATAGTATTTACTTGTAAGGTTATTTGATTTATGTTTTTGAATTTTCTGTTTACCTATTTGTTACCTAAATAAAGGCAACAGTAGTATATCGCTGTTCAAAATTCACAAATCGATTTATTAGAGACAACAAATCCGGGCTACAAACCAAAACGCTGCAAACACATCTACCATAAGAGGGAAACAACAAAACAACAGAAACATCGAAGTACAAAAAAACACTAACGACATTGCAAAATACATAGAAACGAACTATTGAGTATTGTTATGCATCTACTTTTCTACTTTGGCTAGAGGTGTAGGGGGAAGGTTGAAATCTCATAAACATGTTTAACCCCGCCGCATTTTTGCGCCTGTCCCAAGTCAGGATCCTCTGGCCTTTGTTAGTCTTGTATTATTTTAATTTGAGTTTCTTGTGTACAATTTGGAAATTAGTATGGCGTTCATTATCACTGAACTAGTATATATTTGTTTAGGGGCCAGCTGAAGGACGCCTCCGGGTGAGGGAATTTCTCGCTACATTGAAGACCTGTTGATGACCTTCTGCTGTTGTTTTTTTTAATGGTCGGGTTGTTGTTTCTTTGACACATTCCCCATTTCCATTCTCAATTTTATTACATAACAACTGCAATATTCCTGACTTTGTACAGGACATCATAATCGTGTCGTTTTTTTTTTTGGATTTTGTGTTGCTTATTAAAACAATATACGATAAGCGAATTTGATATATCTTGATATCATAATTTGATAATATGGCTTTTTAAAATATAAATGTCTACATAAGGAAATTCCCGATCTGAGTATGGTACATAAATTTTTTATTTTACATTTTTGATAGACAATAAATATATATACATATATATGTATATGATTGCTGTTTAATGTAGTATACCTCATATTTCCCTTCAGTTCTAAACAGAATAAAGGAAGGAAAAAGAACATATATACGAATACGCTAACTTGTAAAATGCAGATATTTACGTATAGTTTTCTTTTTATTATTATTTTAATTATTGATGTTATAACACGGAATTCTGAACTATCAATCTGTTATAACATGTCTATGCAGATATCAAAATGTATTTCGTAGAGCAAGAAAAAATAAGTGATAACCTGTTATTTGTTATATGTTCTCTACGTGCTTTTTATGAGCTATACAGCATTGTTGCATTTTAAAAACACTTCACACTAATCAATCATTTATGGGTGTTTTTTTTCAGAGAGTGTTTACATTAATGTGTTATTCAATGACGAAAATCCACTAGAACACGGTAAACGCTACACGATATGCATTTACGCTCCATCAAAAACACTTCAGCATGAGAAGTGGACAGAATCACTAAAGGAAATTAGTGTATGCAGTGATGGTATAAATGTTGATTTTACACCTCCTATCACTGGGAAAGTATGGATTGGTCCAACTGTAGAAACACAGATTAAGGTAATTTAAATATTCAAATGAGCTACATGTAAAATGATTTTTAATTGACGGTTCGGTTCTCCTTAATTGTAATTGTTGTTAACCCTATAATCTCTGTATATTATCGTGAGCAATAGTCCTAATTGAATATTGCTATCAAAAAGAAATTTAAATCAAGACACGAGGAACGACACCAAGACAATACAAATCGCCATACAAAATAGAAAATTAATTTAGAATTGAAGTTTTTGAAAGACAAGACCCTTGATATCTGGAACATTACAAGGATATGTATATCCTGCTCCAAATGCGACACCTATGGTATTTTCCAGTATTTTAAATCCGTAAGAAATCACATACCATAAGTTTCATAATAGTTAAACATAAAAATCCCTTTAGGTAGAGCCAAATGACAATCAATTAAATTGTGTATTATTTTTATCATTTTTTTTTATATCCACATAAAAAATCTAAGCTTGAAACATATGATTTTACAAACAAAAAAATCACCCCCGTCATTCAGCAATAAACAGCTAGCGATATCACAATTAAGTTATTTTTCAATTACAATTATAATATGATGGAATGATTGTTCAATTGTAAATTTCAGCTAAATAAATGTAACTGACTTTCTTTTGTAGGTTTTGAGTTCTTTTCTTTTTCAGGAATAATTCAAACCAAAAGCATTCATGTTGTTTAGTTGTATTGTTTGATACTAGCACACAACACGTTGTTTCAAAACTGTTTAGTAGTATTGTTTGATACTAGCACACAAATCGTTGTTTCAAAACGGTCATTGTCCTAAAAAATGTCGTAAAAACCACAAGCTAATCTAACTTTTTGTTTCAAATGACAAAATTATTTCTCAATTGATGCTTGATACACGTATAACAAATTCCAAAGGATTAGACACAATCGGTACTATTTGAAATGACATTTTTTAACATTATGTTTGCAATACAAAAAATGAGCGATAAAAAGCAAAATAAGAAAAATTCCGAACTCTAAAAAAATCAAAACAGAAAGCCCCTTATCAAATTGCAAAACCAAAGTTCAAATACATCTAACAAATTGAAAAGTCATGAAACGCATTTAGTAACCAAAATATGATTAAACAACTGATTATATTAATAGCAGAGATTTATAAATCCTTAATTGTAGGATGAGTAACTGTTATATTCAATAGTTTCAGACAACAACATCTTGTATTTTCGTAAATTGGGAATCATTTTTGGATGTTGAAGAATATGGTACAGCAAGTCACAGTACTGGAATTCGCCAATACCAAGTTGCTATTGGTAGGATTTTGAATGAATTGCCTTATATTTTTCAAATCATTGGTCACATTAATGTAATGGTTAGATATAACTCATTATAACAAAAACAAATATGACGAGGAACACTCCACATAAATTCTTTGAAGACGTTCTAAGATATATTTCCAGACAGTAGTTAACCGATGTTTAAAATGGTAGAATGTTATTGAATATGCAAATAAAGAAGAAAAAAAAACTTTTAGTGAATCTCCTGAACTGCAACGGTTAAATTTTTTAAAGAATGATTTTGAAACAGATTAAGTTCGAGTTCATTATAAATATTTCTTGTCCTAGTAAAAGCCATTTGTCAGTGTATGTCTGCCTGTGTGCCAGTAGCCTCCATTTACAATCTTATATCATCGAGAAATTCAATAGATAAGTTCAGCTCATCTTGTAATGTATAAGCTTTTGTTAAGGTTAACACTTAAAGTATAGTTGTTGACATGAATGAAGGTCATATTTCGATAAAAAAATAAATTACACGGAATTAATGGTTAGATTCAAGGGTCATAATTAGAGCGAGTTAGATTAAACAATGTTTAAAAGGTACTTGTTTAAACAACTATTCAATTTACACGAAACATAATATAATAAACAATTGTCATCAGTATTTAAAGGAAACACATCAATTTTTTTTAATTTTGAAGCAGAGATGGGGAACATTAATAATGCAAGCAAAACACCTAAACTATCGTTGAAGCATATTATACACCTTTTGCTTTAACAGGGTCTGTGGAAGGCGGGTCAGATATTGTTGAATTCACAGATGTTGGTATTGTGAACCATGTAACATTTCACAGTCTTAACTTACAGAACGGACATGATTATTTTGCATCAGTTAAAGGTAATATAAATGTAGTCCTTTTTTTTAATTGAACCTTGAAAAAAACAGACAGATAGGGGTCTCATTGGGGTGTTCTGATCACGGATCCTGCTTACTGTTTTGTCAGATGCCCGTATCCCGCTAACACTGTGTATGTAAGTAATTCTTTTTTTTTTGTAATTTCCCGTGTCCCGCTAGACTTCATTTCCCGTTTTCACGGCACAATAATTTGACTTTCACATGTAACGCTTAAAAAATATCGGCAATCCCGCGTTACGCTTAGACCCCAATGAGACCCACTGATTACTCAACGTATGCTCATTTTATTTGAAAATTATATAAATGAAATTGTTTAATTGATTAGGATGAAGTTATTTTGATGTTTGTCATCAAAATTTGTCAGTAACATATGATTTTACTTTTATTTGGATTTTCAAATTGAACTGACTTCAATTACAACAGATTATCATAAAATGTAATGATGTTAAAATAATGAAAAATGAGAGAATAAACCATGCAATTGTGCTCAACGATATTTTATTCTGTTACAGACGGCCTTAGATACTCTTTTTTTATTGCAACAAATTTTTTTAAGGAATTGATTTTTCTGGAAGAAGTTCTACAGCAAACTCTCTCTCCATCAGAGTTGATACCACTCCACCGCATCTAACATCAAGACCCATTCTAATTGATGGTAGACATATCAGGAATTTTAGTGAAATTCAAGCCTGGTGAGTAAATATCAAAATAAGGAGATGCATCTAAGTATACATGGAATGATTGATGACAAACTACTATTCAAAACTATATCTAAAGTGTTTATCTCAGTATATTATATCAAAACACAAGGACCTCAAATGTCTAACAATTTGTTACATATTCATTTCAGCTGGAAAGATGTATTTTCTGACTTAGAAAGTGGGATTAAACATTATCTATTAGAAGTAGGCTCCAAACCAAACTTTGGGGACATTGTTCAATCATTCAAGACAACTGAAGACTGTGGTGTTTCTGTACAGTTTTCGGATATAGATAGCCATCAAGGACATGCATACTTTATTACTGTTAAGGTATGATTTTTACAGAACTTTACGCATACACACATTTCATTTATTCTATATAGTATTATATAGATCATCTACATTCATTTTAGTATTTGTATGTATGTTCAATAGCATCATTCCACTTTCAACTATGTTGAAATATATTTTGTTCTCAATACAATAAACATAGTATGTAGGAAACATTTGTCAAATTTAATACCTTACCCCTAATAGACCACTTTCGAGTTCATCCGTCACCGGAAAAAAATCGTCAATTAGGCGCGCCTTTGTGACGTAATTTACCAGATAGAGGGGGTCGCCTGTATCCCTGCACTATCAACATTCATCAAGCGTCTAGGTGATCGTCATTGTGCAGGATAAACTAGAAATAATTTTTGTTTCGTAGGTACTTAAGCACAATTCCCTAATGACAGCAGTGCTGATTGTCAATTATGAGAATTTAGTTTGCCGAATAAGTCGTGCAATATAGTATTATAATTTTCCAACCACTCGCTCAACATTGGAATGGAAGTGACGATGCCCCTAAACGCACGAATGATGTTAATTAAAACCAGAGTTTTTGACGGAAATGCATCGAATTCGAAAGTTGTCTATTCTTTTCATTATAGGCAGTCAATAATGCAAATCTAGTAACAACTGCATCATCATGGGGTTACATTTATGATAAAACTCCACCAGAAGTTGGACAAGTATTCGATGGATTTTTGCCTGATATCGGGATGAAGAGAAAGGACATAGACTTTCAAATAAACTCAGATAAGCTTGGTGCTCATTGGGAAAAATTCTATGACCCACATACCACAATAAAGACATACAAAATTGCTGTTGGAACTTGTGCTGGCTGTGATGACGTATTACAAACACATGATATCGGATTAATATATGGTAAATTTACTGAATTTCTTTTGCTTCAATAAAATTAATATTGAAGAGTACAGTAGGAAGCAACCATGCAGTACATGTCATAGTTTATAAAGTCAAGACAGGTTTAGATGATTCGGAAGGATATCCATATACATATAAGCATGTGAAGCATTTGTAAAATCTTATAAATTTGTAAAGAACCAAGATCAGTCAAATAATTCAAATCGTTGATGAAAATATATGTTTGGTCATTGTGGTCACATTTGCACAAAAGACCTCTGAGAACCCAGCCAATTTATTAAAAAATTACTTTCAGCTTCTAGAATGATGAACGCGTACTCGTACACGGAACTAACACAAGAGCGGAATGAATGAAATGAATTAACGATTTAAATAAATAAAAAGCATTATGCCCGCTCATTTCATTTATTGAATTTAAATCGTTTTTGTAAGCCTTAAGGCGTGTGTGAACGAAACGATCAATTCATTCCACTGTCATAAAACGGCATTTGGAAAATAGCTAGTCTAAAGAAATCACTTACATGTTGCATGTATACTTGGTTTCAGAGTTCGTTTTAAGAGGAATAAATCTTGCTGTCGGCAGGCAATATTTCACTACAGTTACTGCATGTAATACAGCTGACCTTTGTTCTTCTGTTACTTCTGATGGAGTTATTATTGACAACAGTCCTCCAAATATTGGAAAAATAAAGGATGGAGCAGATTATACAGACATACACTATCAATCTTCTAGGTAATATTCAATAGGTTTACAGAATAGTGATTAAACACTGAAACATCGGTATGTTTCTAAGGATAAATGAATCATCAACTGCGTTTTAAATTTAAAATTCAAACTGTCCGGAGTAAGTAAAAATCGTTTTGAGCAAGATTTGTGGTGGAATCTGTTTAACTATTTTTTTTTAGACTATATTCAGACAATTTTAATACTTCTTTTTGAATAATCTGCAAAAAGACACTGTCTTTTAATGTGACGTTGTGATCATGGTGGCTTTTTTTTTTTATGAAATCACAATAGGACTTAAGAGTAAAGCGCTAAATTTGACGTCATAATCGATATTTGACCGCTGAATAACTGAAATTAAAAATAAATCCACATTGATTAATAATAGATATATTCAAGAAAAAGGATAAATCGGATAAACATTAGAGAAAAAAACAACAGAAAGAATAAAATAACGTAACAACCATTTTTTAGTTCACATCCTAAATCCGTAACAACAGAATTCTAAACGATTTAAAGTGTGTCAAAGACAAAACAGACGGTCACAATTAAAAAAAAAAGGTTTGAAAACGCAAAACAGAGAAGAACCCTCATTTAAACAAAATAACAAAATCTTGGTGCTGCAGTTTTCGATTGCAAACATAAAAAAAATGAAGTGTTGAATTAGAATATAATATTGTCGTAATGAAAAATCAGTGCATTGCTATTCTGAAAAGTGTTCTTAGTTATTGTGATTGTTTTAATATCAACAAATGAATAATTTGATACGATTTCAGATCATATGTAGCTGCAACTTGGCATGGCTTTAACGATCCACAATCAGGTTTAGATAAATACTCCATTAGAGTGGGAACATCAATTGGTGGAAATGATATTATATCACAGAATGAATTGCCATTGACGGATATAGTTGTGTTTCCAAATATAATTGAACCAATCCCAACTAACTCCAGAATCTACGTTACTGTTCGTGCATATAACAAAGCAGGTACTATTCATATAACTGATATGTATAAATGATACATTTTGCATCTTTTGTCTTCAATATGTTACCTAGTCTGGAACGCTTTATTCTTATACAGTCAGGATTCTACTTCGTCAAAATTATCTCCCCATTACGCCAGTTAATTTTCACAATAGTAGAAATGGAAGCCATTGTAAGGATGACGCACTGTCAATTTTGCTCTTGAAAACCGATAAATTTCTCCGCATAGCACCATTATGATCCTTATATGTCAGTTGTATTTTACAAAACAAATATATCTACTAGCTAACGAGCATCAGTTAATGATCTTGTCTGCATTGATTCAACTTAAAACTATTGTCTAATCGGTTGTCAGGTGGAGTGTTTGAAAATTCATAAACATTAAAAAAAGTTCTAATTAAATATTTCGTGGAAGGACAGACTATTTATTATACTTGTATTAAAAACATAGCTATTTGAACACACCTACTCTGTTTTTATGTTTCATTAGGTAGGTACTTCATTTTACCCATATATCTCATCTTTTATTTCTGTGATTTTTTTTTATGTTATAAAGCCAACCTGTAGCTTTAATATATAAAAAGGATTGAATCTGAAGCGAGATGATGGATCAAATATTCTTGCTTTGTACGTTTTCAAGACAAAATATTCATCTCAAACGCGCCCTAACATAAAAAGGTGCACTCGATTTTCTCTTTTCGATACAATTGTTACCCATTTTTTAGAATTTTTTCTTAAGCCTTATAATGGAAGGGCAGACACGAAAATTGCTGAACTAATAGATTAATATGTTCCCCTTCCGTGGTATTTTTTTTTCAAAAAAATCGGAGGTTATGCATTGTCTACATCCAACTTGATATATACCCCCGTCGTCGACTTGCTATCTAATTGTTCTGCTTAACTATGTAATAGATAAATTGAAACCTTTTGCAAATAGTGTTTTTAAAATAGAACACTTCGTAATTGAGAAGAAAATTGTTATTTTATTTGTTTCTATTAACTTTGTTTTTGTTTTTTTACTATAGCAAACACTACAGTAAGCATTTATCGCCTTCTCTAACACAGAGCTTCGATTATTTTGTTCTGTTTCAACTGGGTTTCCGCCTGTATAATGATCCATTTATCTTAATTTTGTTTGATCGAATGACCCATTAAGTATCTGATTGAAACACTATTTCTTATAGTTTTATTCAAAGTTTCACTAAAAAAATACACTGACAGAACGAGCTAGCTATGTAGCATCAATTTGAATTGATAATGCATATATTTAAAAATCTCATTTTTCAGATTGATTTTAACCCAATATCAAAAGAGTCTGTTCCAATGTAAAAATATCGGAAATTGATGAGACTGTCATTAAAGTGAGAGGGTTAGCGCTATAGAACCAGGTTTAATCCACCATTTTCTACATTTGAAAATGCCTGTACCAAGTCAGGAATATGACAGTTTTTGTCCATTCGTTTTTGATGCGTTTTGTTATTTGATTTTGCCATGTGATTATGGACTTTCCCAATTGATCTTCCTCTAAGTTCAGTATTTTTGTGATTTTACTTTTTACATTTAATTAATTTTAACAACTTTACAACTGAGGGATAGAGTATATTTCATAAATAAAAGATACGTTACAAACGAAGCAAAACACATTCAGACGATAAATAAAATCAAGATGACGGTTCATTATCAAAATCATGATATGCAATTATTTAATGAACCAAATGTAGAAACGATCACTTATCACTGTGTTTTGACAATGCGCTTCAGGATTAGATGATATTGCTAATTATTATGCACAAATAAATGAAACCAACAAAAAACTATTTACAAAAATACTGTACAGGTGTTTTCCGGCAATATGAAAAAGTCGCCAACAAAAATCATTTTAAAGTTAATAGTTTATAAAGTACAGTAAACACAATGTCATATACACTTTCCAAAAAATATTTGTTTTGAATTATACAGGTCTTTACTCGGAAGTGACATCAAATGGCGTTTTGGTTGATGATTCCCCTCCAACTTTTAGTCGAAAACCTGAGTTGTTTCAGCAGTTGGGATCCATGATGGACAACTCAATTATTTATAGAAGTTGTTTGAAAGTCTCATGGGAAGTTAGTGACGAGGAATCATATATTGAGAGACAGTATATATCGTTAACCTCCCACAGAGGTGGCGAAATCAATTCAACGTCTACAGAGGTAATACATTTCAGAAGTTGTATACAGTTTCGAAAAATACTATAGGATATTCAAACGCAGAAGTCATAAACTAATTTACAATGTTATATCAAAAAAATAAAAGCATTGTTAAATTTTAGTTCGTTTCTCTGTGTGTTGCATTTTAGTGTTTCTGTTTTGTCATTATTCTCCTCTTATGTTTGATGTGTTTCCCTCAGTTTTAGTTTTTAACCCGGATTTGTGTTTTTCTCAATCGATTTATGAATTTCGAACAGCGGTATACAACTGTTGTCTTTATTTAAAAGACAAATAGTATACAACCCACAGCACAGAAAAGAAAAACTGAGCAAAATGAACCCCACCATTATCCAGGGGTGATATCAGGTACACCAGAATGATAAACATATCTTGCTCGATATGTAGCCCCGATCGTGTTGCTGATGTAATCATAACCCGGCGAGAAGTCTTATTCTGTAGGTCACACTCTAGTATTATATCTAAGTTTGTGAAATAAAAGAAGGAGCGGCTAATTTTAAAGCTGACATCACATGGCCATAAAGTATAATCTTAGACTACAGGCATATTTAAACTTATATTAAATTCCAGAAAACAGACAAATGCAAACTAAGAACAAATGGACTGGTTGATATTATTGATTTCAAGGTATCTAGTATGTACAATTTGAAGATGAATTATTAATGTGGTTTACAATGTACAATGTTATCTTCTACAACAGTTAAATGGAATGGTCCGGGATTATATCTATACCAGACTGAATCTTCACGATGGTGGCACATACTTTGTTACTGTTATTGCATGTAACGGGGCTAAACTATGCGTGAGAGAGACATCTGGTGGTATTTTCGTCGACAACTCACCACCAATTGCAGGTAATTATATCAAAATTCAAAAACATGTTTTGATGTAAAAGCAAAATAACAAAAGTACCAAACTCAATGGAAATGTTTATTCAAACGGTAAATCAAAAGCTCAAACACATCAAAATAATAGATAACGACAAAGTACAGGCATTTTCCTACGTTACAAATGGTAGATTCAACCAGGTTTTATAGCTAGCTGAACCTCTCACTTATATAATTATAGTTGAATCAAATACCATCATATTGACAACGATGTGTGAACGAAATAACAGACATACTACGTAAAAATGTCAAAAAAGGCCACAACAGGCAACAGTGTTATAATCTTTATCACTATGTATTTCTTTATATTATAATTTATGGTTTATAGTTTATCTTTACAGTAAGGAAATTACTGCAGGAAAAATCCACTATTCATAAAAAAGAACATATTTTCTCTCGATATTATTCATATAACGACACACGAACTTTTCGATGTATCTTTTTTAACAACATCAATTGCTAAAATGAAAACAGGAAGAAGAGTTGCTGCAAATATTTCCCAACTTCATCATTTTTTGAACTATTTTGCAATGATAACATATATCAATATATTATTTTCAACATACATTAATTTGAAGGCACGTTTGCTATTGAAACGGACCATGCTGCTAAATTAAATCGTCATGTTGATGGTTGGTGGATGAAATGGTCAACATTCAAATTGTGGTTGTCATGGATAGGATTCTCTGATCTGCATTCTAGTATACACTATTATATGGTATCGGTTGGAAGTAGATATATGGTTGATGATCTTAATAGTGTTAGTTTTCAAATCAATAATATAACTAAATTAAATAAAAATTTTCCAACTACATTCCCTTTAACAATTTTATCAACATTCAACATTCATTTTTTTTCACTCTTTACCAAAAGTCAAGAACACCATACTGAAGCCGGGAATTTACATGTGTACAAATACGAAAAGCTGTCATTTTCAGGAGTTTGTCTAACTGCATCTTGTTTCCTAAACATTTTTTATTGAGTAATTTGATTTGATTTTTTTTCAACTTTTGTTAATATTTATTCAAAATTTGGCTAAATGTATCCAATTGTATGTTTTCTCATGTTTTCTATTTTGATTTTCCACTTTCAAAAAGAAGAGAGGTATGTTACAAAAACACATAAAGTACGTACACAAATATAGAATCTGTAAATGACAATAGTAATATATTTAATTTGCGGACTGAACTCTATAAACATCTGCATTAATGAATAAACATGCCCAAACACAATAGTACAAACACATACAAGAAGCTTTCTATTATTTATGTAACTTTATATCTAGATTTGATAAAAGCCCAATTGATAAAGAAACTGTCTATAACTTCGAGTGCTTTAAGTTATGTTTCATAACTTAAGTGTATATGTATGTTTGTAGGATAATAAACCAAAGAAATTTCACCACAATGGTTCTGGTGTAGACAAGGGAGATGAGGGTAAAGTACAGGTTTTTGAAGTAGAGACTTCAAAATTAACTGACTACGACTATGTGTTCATCAGTGTTTGGGCATTTAATAAAGTAAGACATTAAATATTAGTTTATCGATATACAAATCTATTTACAATACTTTAATACAATCTGTATAAACAGATAAAAAAGATCAGAAGCTTAAAACGAAACAAGACCGGTAACATCTTAAAGGTAAGTGCCTCCTTCGCAGCAGGGTAATAAAAATCAGATTTGAATGAAGAATACACCCTTACTATCAAGAACATACTGTAGCGAAATACATTAATTTTTAGTTATTTAATATTTCTTGTCATTATGAACTTACGATATAACCATAGAAAAACAAAACTATCAAATGAGAACTAATTGCAACCATAAACGATAATATTTCTGATATTATTTTAGAACATATTTTTTTAATTTCTTGCATTTATTTGTTTTAGCACTAAATTTGGATGTTAAATTTCATATACTTCTATTGATAACTCGAGCTAGGGCAACACAACTTTATGACTTTGTTATTCGTTTATGTAGAAAAACATATTACTCTCTACCTTACACCTTCGGAATCTTCGTTTTATGTCACCATACGCACTGCCTGTAATGACAAGCAGCATGTGTGATGTTGTCTCTTGTGTTGTACTTACATGTAAAGCTGCAGACATATATGCCTGTCGAAATAAAAACATCTTATAAATAGGAACAAATCTACTTCCAAATATTGTTGTTTATTGTTTATTTCGTTTATCTAGGTTGGACTTCAAAGTGACATGATTCATAACCAATTCCGTTTGATTCCTGGTGGCTCTCTTGAATTGATCAGACGTTGTTCCTCAAGCACATGTCTAGGACACTGTGTGTGTGCGCCAAAAAATCAAAGATGTCCTATTGAGGAATCGCCTTGTGTAGACAGTACACAAAGTAAGATAGTATTTTAATGCTCTCTATTTTATGGCTGTATTTGTATATATTTGTACTTCATATACCTTACAGTAGGACAAATAACTATAATATTTATATTTTAACAATTTAAAACCAATCTAGACATGAATTCTACTGAAAATGTAGTTTAACTAAATGCTCATTCTTCAATGGAGTCAAGGAAGCAAGGACAAAGCTGTGTTGTCAAAACACAGAACTTATCCAATAGTTTGCTAAGATAATAAAGTCATGTCAAGGGACATATCTGTATTGTTATATAAACCAATATTTGGCCAGCAGATGTATTAAATCTAGACTATGAAAAGTACCAGCAGGATCTAACCATAACATTGACCTTCGAATTCGACATATAACGCATATAACATTCAAGTCAAGAAATTTTGTACATAAATTAGATTTTTTTCTTGTTTTCTCTTTATTTCGGGGTCTTAAGTATTTGACTATGCGGTATGGGCTTTGCTCATTGTTGAAGGTCGTACGTAGACATAATATTGTTAATTTCTGTGTCATTTGGTGTCCTCTTGTGAAGAGTTGTCTCATTGGCAATCATACACCATGTTCTTTTTTTCTAGATCATTTTGTTTGTTTAACACCTGACAACACAGTTAAATTAACATATCAACTTGACCATAGGAGCAACCTTGTAAGATTGCGTTCATAAAAATCCATAATATCATCATCAATTTTTAGTCAAACATTATCAACTTGAAATAGAAAATTGTTTCGCAAGTTTCAAGTATCTTCAATTTGAATTATTTTCTTACATTCGAGTTTCAATATTATCCATCTGTGTCGATGTTACCGCAAAAATATCTTTCTATACATTATTATCTATTTGAAATTTTGCAAAATGTGAATGGAAGTATGTTAAACAATTTTAGATAACACAAACACCTTAATTGCCATCTATGATTTGACTGATTTACGACTAGGGGAAACAGAGGATATCAACTTTACGCCATCACATGACACACTAGCAGCTAGATGGAGAATAGTTCAAATTCAGGGTTTAGTACCACAATGGTAGGTACATAAGGCTTTTATTATAAAGAGTAAATAAAAATGAGATATTTTATTGTTTTATATTATTTTATATTATGCAATAAAACATATGGGTCGCTAGTATTTTAAAAATAATGTCGTAATTCCTGGAACTCATATGAAAGGGTTATTTCGTACATTAGCTAAAAACCCCATTTGATTTAGATCGAGTCCGCATAACAGTATGCTTCTATTCTTGGTTTCCGTTGTAACAAGTTTTACATGTTCATAAAAATGAAAACCTGGTGCTAGTACTTTTCGAAAATTTATATTCATGTCAAGGTTAGTATATAAAAACATGATTTTAGGTTAGTAAGACAAAATCAATACACTTTGCAAAGGTGTTATTGTTACTCGAGTTGATGAAATAAACTTATAGAAATCTACAAATACATCATAACTACAATACACAGGTTTGGAATTAATGTTTTTAGCAGAGCAGACTCAAATGAGGAGCATATGATCTAAAGTGTGATAATGATTTGTATGGGTCATATCCTTTACAGGAAATATGGTTTGCAGGCCATCGTGTGAGGTGAACATATTATGTTTATGTTATTATGTTGCTGTACTGTAATAAAGGTACACAATTATGTCCTTCTTAATATATACGTGAATTAGACATATCTAACCAATATAGATAACTGAAGTACACTGATAAAAATGTACTGTAAACTTTCAGAAACTGAACCAATATACCAGTTAATTTCTACATATATACATTTGAATTTTAGGTATGAATGGAGTGTAGGAATAACAGACTCTGATGAACCAGAAGGGATAATTGACGGCTCTGTGGAGAATGTTTGGCATCCTTGTGGTCAAATAGATTATGCTGTCTACACTCTACCTAGAGGTAGCTTTACGAAAATGCTAAGATTGAATACTTCTATCAACATAACAATATTAAACAATAAAGGATATGTACAATATCTTTAAAAGAAATACTTTATTACTAACACTGATTTTTGAAAAAGAGTATGACCAACATGTATGGTACTTATTACAACATTTTATTCTCATATATATCTCTATTAAGCAAAGATACAACACTCGTAGTTTTGTACGATAAGCGCGCGTATCGTCGATGAACTACTTGTAAGTGACTATCAAATCCAAACAATAAAAGGCCAAATGAAGAAAGAATTTGATAAGCATTGAGGGTTACATTTTTCGAAAGGTTTTTATCAAATAAGATATTTTGATATTTGGTCTACAAATTCATCATCGCATTTCATAAAAACAAATATAGTTAACAATTTTCCTTCCGGTATAACAATAGATTAACGCATATTCAATTTTGAGAAATATTCATTTCTAAAATTGAGAACGGAAATGTGGAATGTGTTAAAGAGACAACAACTAGACCAAAGAGCAGAAGACAATCGAAAGCCACCAATGGGTCTGCAATCAGCGAGAAAATCACGTACCCGGAGGCATACTTCAACTGGCCTCTTAACAAAAATGTGTACTAGGTCAGTAATAATAAACGTCATACTAAACTCCGAAATATATGAATGAACTAAAATTAAAAATCATACAAAACTAACAAAGGCCAGAGGCTCATGACCTAGGACATACGCAAAACTGTGGTGGGGTTAACATGTTTTGCGAGATCTGAACCCTCCCCTTACCTTTAGTCAATGAATTAACAAAGGACTACTAAATGTAGCAGTTAGTGACATGCCAGCTCCAGGACTCAATTAAACTGATTGAAAGATTACATATGTGTCTTCATCATATGAACTGTTTTCTTTAAAAAAAATCTTGTTTAAAGCCTGGGTTAACTATTGATGCCTAAATTTCACAAATGAAAAAAATGAAAAAATAAGTACATCAGCCAAAAAGCTAAAAGTTTGTAAATATAATATGTAATGATAGTTTTACTAGTTTCATAGCACAACATATGAACATTAACTAATTTGAAATATAGTTTGTGGTTTAAAATGTACTCTAACAGGGCCGTCTACAAGTAATCTTGTAACTAGTTTTGGTAAATTGTTAACTGCTTAACGAACTGATAACGATGTTGTATGTTTTTTAGGAAAAGTTTTAAATGAGTTTCAGACATACTCATTCTTTGTCAGAGCATGGTATGACGGTAACACTTTTGCTGACTTCAAATCTGATGGTGTTACAGTTATGTCAAAACCTCTGACGACAACGAACTTTGTTGGCGCGGGGGTAAGGAATTTATTTACAATTTGATATTCCTTGTTGTGATCTCACGAAACCGTTAACGTGAACTCACTTCATATTTAGGACAGGTTAAAATAGTACATTATCATACTTGACTAAACAAGAAGGACACTTAAAATATATTTATCACCTGATGATGAATTTTATTGTGCAAGAATTTCTTACCGAAACTTAAGGACTGTATGTTATTTCATTGATCGTTATCCATTATGAAAATAACGTCACTTCATTGATATACTTTACATTGTTGATAACGTGTTTTAACCAATCACAGAATTTAGGTTGACACGTTCGAAAATATTACCATTCAAAACATTAGATGCTGAAACGGAGAATTCGTCATATTCGTGGAGATATGTACTTCTCGCTTTAAGTAAAGATTATCTAAACACCAATATTCTAGAAAATATTAAAGATGATACATTGTGTTCATGTAACGTAATATAAGGATAATTGTAGTTTTCTATGGAATGCAATACGAACAAAGTAGATTTCGGGAGAATGTTTATTGGAGCAACTAAAACAGTGACCCTGGCCGAAATACATTTAAACCTTGTTACTGCAAATATTTTTTTGAGGAGAAATTAAATAATTTTGGTTTCTTGGAAAAAAATATATAATGGTAGGACTGGTTTGTGTATTAAGATAATGTAAAAGTATTACAGTAATTTTTTTTAGGTAATGGAACATTTACCTGGCAACCGGAAGAAGGATATTGATTATATACTACGAGGCGGGCTATTTTCTGTTTCATGGCATAAAGCATTTGTCAAGGCTAGCACTGTTATAGAGAAATTCCATGTTTATTTGAGTACATATCCGGGTGGTATGTACTATATTTAATAGCATCAATAATGTATGTTTACGATAATGTATGTTTTTAAATTTTATATCATTGTTACAAGAAAACAAATTCAGATACATAGGACTATTATTGAGAGCATTTACTTTGACAGATACGCATTTATTTTTATGCAACCTTCGTGACAATATTAGTTATCAAAACTGTATGAAAACAAGATTCCTTAGCATTATATTTGCTTTGCTTTGCATAACATAGTATTACATCTGAGTAGCTGTCATCTGAAACACCTATATAGTGGAGTACAGTGCTTTTCTATGTTGATATTCTCATCTCTACCTCTTGATGTTCTATTGATCAATATAACGTGAATAATACTGAGTGCCTACAAAACTAGTTTTGTACCTGTACAGTCAGGATTCTACTTCGTCAAAATTATCTCCCCATTACGCCAGTTTATTTTCACAATCGTAGATATGGAAGCCTTTGTAGGGATGACGCGCTACCAATTTTGCTCTTGAAAACAGATAAATTTATCCGTATAGCAACCATTACGATCCTTATATGTCAGTTGTATTTTAAAAGACAAATGTATCTACTAGCTAATGAGCATCAGTTAATTATCTTGTCTGCATTGATTCAACTTAAAACTATTGTCTAATCGGTTGCCATGTGGAAATTTTGAAAGTTCATAAACATTTTAAAAAATTCTAATTAAATATTTCGTGGAAGGGCAGACTAGATTTTTTTAGTGGTTGAAGACTATAAACCGTAGTTATCACACACACAAAAAAAATAGTTTTTTTCAAAGATATGCATTTTCATCATCCAACTTGAAAGACTGTCGTCATGTAATTTTAGTAAAAAAATAACAATTCGAACACACCTACTCTGTTTTTATGATTCATTAGATAGGTATTTCACTTGACCCACATATTTCATCTTTTAAAACTGTAATTTTTTTTATGTTATAAAGAAAACCTGTAGCTTTGATATATAAAAATGATAGAATCTGAAGCGAGATGATGTATCAAATATTCTTGCTTTGTACGTTTTCAAGACAAAATATTCAACTCAAACACGCTCTAACATAAAAAGGTGCACTCGATTTTCTCTTTTCGATAGAATTGTTACCCATTTTTTATAATTTTTTCTTGAATCACATAATGGGAGTGCAGACACGAAAATTACTGAACTAATAGATTGATATGTTTTCCGCCCGTGGTAATTTTTTTTTTAAAAATCGGAGGTTATGCATTTTCTACATCCAACTTGATAGATACCCATGTCGATATCTAATTCTTCTGCTTAACTATGTAATAGATAAATTGAAACCTAATGCAAGTGATGTTTTTAAAATAGAACACTTCGTAATTGAGAAGAAAATTGTCATTTTATTTGTTTCTGTTAACTTTCATATTGTTTTTTACTATAGTAAACATTACAGTAAGCATTTATCGCCTTCTCTAACAAAGAGCTTCGATTCTTTTGTTCTATTTCAACCGGGTTTCCGCCTGTGTATAAAGTTAAAAATCTAATATTTGTCTTCATCTTAATTGGTTTGTCCTTGCATGGAATCGACATTGGTTATTATACATTATCTTTTATACAACACAATTTGATCTATTGAATAAAATATTGTTTAAACTAATTCGGACGACTTGGAATACACGTTCAGCAGGAATGCTCTAACACCACGCATTTGGATGTATAGACAGTACATAAGATTATTTGACAAGTATGTGTGTAGTCTAAATGCAATAGTCTATATTTGTTTTCGATGATGCATACACGTGTTTTATGCATTTAAGTGTTCTATACAGATGGAAATTACTCCATGATTTTTTCCTCCTTACACGTAATCTTCATCAGCATTATCAGATCTCTTTGTTCATGTTTTTTTTTCAAAAACTTCTTTTTACAAACATGGATGAGAAATAAAGAGAAACATTATTTTTTTCCAAAACAGAGCATATGATTGCATACTGTAAAAATCATATACCATCTTGAAATATAATTACATGTACAGAGAGAATATTTGTTTCGAAAACTTTCGAAAATTAACAATTGTTTACAAGAAACAATATGGTGTACCTCATTCTTTATTGCACTAAACTTACACATACATATATCTTTTCATATTATAGTTTTATATGACATCTTCATTAGACATCAATAACAAGCTATATGGAAATTCATTGAGTTATTTTCAATTCACACCTCCTCATTATGTTTGAGTATACACAACAAACAAAATTTCTTTCAGGTCATGACATACACAAAGTTGAAATAGATATTCCTGGATCAGTATCAACTGTTAATATCAGCCGAGTTCCACTGTTAACCGGTGTTTTGTATTATTCTAATGTGGTTGGTTACAGTTATGCTGGACAGCATTGTACACTGTCATCAGATGGGTTTACTGTAGATATAGATAAACCTTTAGTCGGAGTTGTGCATGACGGCATAGGTTAGGTTATTATAGTATGACTGTAATCAAACAATTTTTTGAAGACAGCCGAGCGATATAAACGTGAATAAATAAGTGCAAACTAGTCTCTAAAAAAATCAGTACTGCATTTTTGTTAACAGTTTATTTTAAGTTTCATAATAATATCTACATATTAGCTTGAAAAGATATATCAATATGATAAAGAACAAAAAATATTAAATTTCGCACTTTTGTTATTAAATTCTCAATTGCATTCTAGGGGCAGTTTTCCATAAGCATTTTCATATTCTGCAGGACATAAGGAAATTGATTTTCAAAACAGCTCAGAGGTTGTTGGTGCATCCTGGAGTGGTTTTGTAGATCACGACTCCGGTATTCAGAAGTATTACTGGTGCGTTCAAAATGAAATGACCAATACGGAATGTGATGTGCTACCCTTTCAAAATGTTGGTATTCAAAGATCAGTATCCAAATCTATCAACTCGTCTATGATACACTCAGGTAAGCATTACGGTAACATACGTCTACCAATGATCAAATCTCATAAAACAATTAAGACGACACATCATGGCAAAATACAAAAACTTCAGGAATCGCATATTATAATTAAAAAAGAAAAAGATTCCTTTTTTACAACAATTGATCACCCAATATCATTAACATTTTCTACATATAATCTTTAGTATGTTCGGCAAATTTAATGTCAATATTTGAGTCAATAGCATGTGTAGCAACCTCTTTTCCGGTACAGTTTCATAAAACAACGTATCATTCTCGGTAGAAGCCTTTAAAACTTTAGTTGAGGAAATGTGTTGCATTAAACAACAAATGCCACTTTTAAATCGACAAAATATTGTGAAGGTGGATCTCTGCGATTGAGATTTCCGCCAATGGCATCTCAAACATGTTTGATAGGGTTTATGTATGGAGACATGGAAGGCAAAAAATAGTATAAATGGCTTGTTGCTCTTTGGACTCGGTTACAATCCTTGCCCTGTGTGGTCTAGCGTTGTCGTCCATGTACTAGGGTCTTGGCAATGTTGACGCAAGTAGGGGAGTATTATAATGAGGGACTACAGTGGTTTAAGGTTCCAAATCTCTGTACGTCTGTCCGTTTATGTTACCCTGCAGAATATGCACAACCAGCTTATAATGGTATAAGAAGCAACCCCGTACTGGAACACCGCCAGCACTGAATGCAGTCCTTGTGCAAACATTGTTTTGGTCATAGGCCGTTTTGTTTCCCCGCGAAATTCGTATTATGGCGTCTACTGGCAGTAAAAGAAACTGACTCCCATCAGACCAATGAGTGTTTTGTCAGCTTCTTATGTTCAACCATAGATAGTCATTATTCCATTGAAACCTGACGGTAGAGTGCCTGCCTGTAAGTACAGGTCTCTATACACCACGATTTGCTCTTCTGTTGCCTCTATGAATTCGACGAACCAATGTACGAACACTAACACGACCACCTGGAGAAACAGTGTATTTGTAAACGCGCAGATGACCTTTGATAAGAGGTTGCTTGACTGCTTTATCGGAGTTCAATCTTTTTGGTCGTAATGAATTTTCTTAGTGTATGTTAAAGGTAATTCATAACACCAAACATTAATATTTTTTTCGCAGTAGTTTAAAAAAAATAATTATAGCCAGTTATATTTCGGTGGTACTTAACTTTGGCGGACTGTATAATATACCAGTGACAACCACGGAATTGATAGTAAATAGCAAATACACTTTATTTATAGCATATGTTGGATCATAGTATACAGAAAAATGCATGGTACCTTTAGGAATGTTCGTTGATTTATTGTTGGAGAAATCTCAAGAGAAGCGACAAACAAATGAGGTCTTCGACTTAATAGTAAATATCCTAAATTAATCAATAAGCAGAAAAATTAGATTACAAATGTGAGAATTATTGTCTTGTTAGTTCTTTTTATATTCTAGGGGCTAAGTTAGTAAGCAAAGTATATGCTGTTGATTTTGTTGGCCATGTATCGGACATTGCAACCTCGGATGGTGTCACAATTGATGAAACCCCACCAAAACCGGTAAAGCTAATTTTCACTGAAAAAAGTATGATAAAGAATCCATCATTTGAAGACGGTGATAATGACTTTGTAGACATTTCAAACATTTCCGCAGCTAATATTTGTGGATATACAAAACCGTATCACTGGAATTCTTCTGATCAGGATTGTATTTGCGTCCTGGGTTCATCAAAATCTATTGCTATGGATGGTCGGTCTTTTTTATTTCTCAGAGGAAGTGTATTGCAGACATTAAATAACTTACAAATAGACAACACATATAGCATTAAATTCTTTACTGCTCATGTCCCCTTTGAAGATTCAGTGTTTTCTACTAAAGAAGGTTATATTGAATATGGAAATGAAAGACATGTGTTTCTTGTGTACCAAAAGCAAGACAAACATGGTTCTGACATTGAAGTATCCTGGCATCCTCATACATTTTTCTTTACCGCTAAGAATATAAATGTTAATATTTCATTTGGAAGCATGGACGACACAACAGGCGTTTTACTCGATAATATTCAGATTTCTAAGGCTGAAGTATTTGATGTAAAGACAAACTCTTATCCGGTTTTATCTCACGCAATTTGGCTACATGAATGGTCATCAATACATGCCTCATGGCAATTTGTTGATGAGGAAAGTCCTATTGTTGAATATCTCTGGGCAATTGGTAAGTTTATTTTTTGAAGGGTACTCAATGTTGATCGAATTATGTTTGGTTCAATCCTTGGAAGCCAAAAAGGGACATATTTTATTTAAACTCTATATAGTAACTAACAAGAAACTTTTTTTTAACAGAACATATTACTTGTACACATTATATGATTACATTATGGCATCATGCAGTGCCATTACAATGTATTTCAATGAATATAAAATTCACAAAATAATAGAAGATTTATAATGTGGTACACCAGGCGAAATCCGACTTGTTACTTGTCCTTGAACATAACAGTTGGAAAGTAAATACAGAGCAGTTCCGGATCCATAACTTCATTTTAAGCACTGACTGCCCTTAGCTGGGTTGCTCCAGTCACGATTCAGTGATTCCAAATTTAATAAACTAACTTATTCCAACAAAAGCGAAAGGGCGGCCTCCCTGGATCCGCATAAGCAAAGTAAAAAAAAAACAACAAAGCTGTAATTTTAAAAATATAAAATGGATGCAAATTTTTTTTTAAGGTAATTTTGACCAAAAACACGTCATGATGTCCCTTTTTGTGCATTATTATCGAAATTTACATTATTTAAAAGGTTACAAAGAGGGAAGCACAGAAATACAGAGATATACAAGTGTTGGGCTAAACACCTTTGCCTACAATTATAATATTATATTAGCACATACGTCTACAGTTCACATAACTGTTGTTTCGATCAATGGTGCTGGGTTGTCGGCAGTAGCCACAGCAGAAGCCCTTTATATTGACCTGACACCTACTGATATAGAATTCGTTGATGATGGAATTGGTAGGTATATAAGATAATCAGTTTAATTAACACAGCCCACTCATCTAATTTATGAATCAAGTTTTTTTTAAATTATAACCAAAATGAAAACTTCTATTATCTATGACATTAAACACCATATTTTTAAACCTTTATCTTTGAGTATTTCACCTGTAACTTGAAATAGAATCTATAGCTGTATTTTTTTCTTCCTTATCAGATTTTGTTTGGTGTGTTAGAAATTCATAATCAAATTATGTATTCAAAACAAAATCAAAACAGTTCTACAAACGATAAATGGTCGGCGCCTTGCTCAGAATATCAATACTTGGCATGATAACTATTAGATATGCAGGTATAATTAGTTTAGGAAATAAAATTGTGCCAATTGATGCATTTCGTACAAAGGATAACATGATATGAATTGAAAGCACCACATTCCAAACGGACCAGTTGTCTGCGCATAGTCAAACAACAACGATCAACACATACATTGTTGTAGTGAATATAGCCAGACTTTGTAGTCAGAGTCTTAAATAAAGGCAACAGTAGTATACCGCTGTTCGAAATTCATAAATCGATAGAGAAAAAACAAATCCGTGTTACAAACTAAAACTGAGGGAAACGCATGAAATATAAGAGAACTACGACACAACAGAAATACAACATTAAAATGTAACACACACAGAAACGAACTATAATATAACAATGGCCATTTTCCTGACTTGGTACAGGGCATTTTAAGAAAAAAAAAATGGTGGGTTGAACCTGGGTTAGTGGCATGCCAAACCTCCCGCTTTAATGGCAATGTTAATTATAACATTAAAATGACAACATTAGATGACAGGACTACAATACAAATAAATAAGAGAAAAAATAGGACAGAGAAACAAACGAATAATAGCCAACAAAAGGTACTAGGTTAAAAAAAAATACGCCAGGCGTGCGTTACGTCCACGCAAGACTAACAATTGACGCTCAGATGAAAAAAGTTGAAAGCCAAAACAAGTACAAAGTTGAAGGGCACTGAGGACCAAAAACTCCAAAAATTTGTGGCCAATACTACCAGGGTTATCCGCCTGGGACAAGAACATCCTTATTATTTAAAATAATTCATACTTTTGCAAACACTAAATTTTATAAAATGACTATATAGATAAGCATGATCAAACTGAAGTGGTGACTAGCTAGATAATAAAAACGGATACATTACAAAATACACAGCCGTGTTAGCCAAAGCCAGTGCAACGCACAAAGTGACGTCACATTTGAATTTCTAAAACGAGTTCCAAAAATTAAGAAAGAATTTGGATGGAATTCAAGATCAGATTTGTATGACTTCTCTAACATTTATTAATAACAGTGAAAATTAAAATACTAATTAATATCAAATTGTAGTTGAAATTAGATAATTAATTGTATTATCTAGCTATGACGGTGTATCTTCTGAGTCAAACCTTTATATATCTGAATAGTCTGGTCTGAGAATTAGTCTATAGCTAATTGTGTCGGAGTGTGGATTTATCATGGCGAGTGATACAAGCTTAGAAGACGCTCACACTGTTGATATACTGGGTTTATCTTTTTTTTTAAGCTAATGCAATTCCCTCGGTTTTTGTTTGCTACCTTGACTTGCATCTACGAAATGGATTTGTTTTACATTTGTCATTTCAAGGCCTTATATAGCTGACTATATTGTATGAGCTTTGCTAATTTTTGAAGGCCATACGGTGACCTGTAGTTGTTAATTTCTGTGTCATTTGGTCTCTTGCGGAGAATTGTCTCATTACAATTATATCACATCTTCTTTTTTTATAATTATTACATTTAATGTCGCTACGTATAAAATACTGTCGTATCTAAGTTGGTCCAAACACATAAGTTAATGGGCTTGATCTAGTTCATATGTCGTAAAAGTATAACATACAATACAAACCTGCAAACAATGCAGCTACCAGCAGTAACATTTAACTAGAGAAATGAATTAAAAGACGGCACATGAGTTACTAAGACGGGTCAAATTAAGTTCCAAGAATCACAAAAAAACCGTTGATGAATCGATCAGCGAAATTTGAACATGTGTAATGAACTGTCGCATTGATTATGCTTATGTTTTAAATAATTCAACAATAACTATGTTTGTTTCTTATTTATTTGAATCTACCAAATACAAAATATATATATTTGCAAATATTTCTCATTTTATTTAGTGAAAACATTGAAAGTTCCATAACTGCTTTAAATAATAATCGTCCACAAAATGTAATAAAATTATTAATAAAGTACAATGCACCTTAAGCAAGAAGTGTAGATTTGGTGCCACTTGTCAATGCATATTTGAATCCGTCCTGATATTATGTTATTATAATATAGGTTATGACATAGACAGTCAAACAACGGACGAAATCATTGCTAACTGGAGGGTAGAAGATTTGGAGTCTGGATTATCGTATTGTGAATGGGCAATTGGTAAGTTTTAATGCTTCATTTTTTTATCTAAAAATTCCGACTAACATCAACAACAGTAAATGTAGGCGATTTGGATTTGTATTCAAGATGTATTAATATAAATTAAATTTCGTTGCACATTGTCTGTAACTGTAATTTTAACGTCGCAGAAAATGTTTCTGTAATTTTAATTTCTCTTTCAGTGTAAATAGTGTTGCACAAGTATTATGATATCATAGTTTCATTTAAGGAAGCGTGAGAAAAACTTTTTGTGCAATAAATTAAGTATGTAAAATTTATAATCGAAATAAATATATATTTTGTTAAATGCAAACATTAAAGCATTTCATTGCTTTAAGAAAAATGAGATGTCCACGATTTTTATTAAAAAAAATGCAGTTCTGCATCTTATTCATAGGTTTTAGTGAATTTGGTAATGAGGTCCAAGCATTTGTCCGAATATCGTCTGAACTGTCATCTGCGTCTAAAGTATTTGACCATAGTTTGTTGTCATCAAAGACGGTCTATGTAACACTACGGTGTCACAATAAGGCAGGATTACACACCAAGAAATCATCCGATGGAGTTACAATATCAGACAGTCCTCCATTTATACTGAATGCTCAAGTTCAAGTTCTGGACCAACCTATTACGGAATACAAAAGTAAATCAAACTTCCATGGAAACACCTCTACTGTACGGTTGAAGTGGATGGGCTTTGAAGATAAATTAGGCTTAGATTCATTTCTGGTAAGTAGATAATATCTTTTTATTAAATTTCAGTTACAGCGTTAAACACACATCACTGTCGGCCACGATTTTCTAATACTTTGTACACTATCTTATTTTGTTGATGATCCCCAGTTTTAAATGTAGTTACTTTTTTAATCATCATTTCTCAAAGATTCCTGCTGAAATTTTTCTATAAAACACAACTCGTGTGCATGAAAGCGATATGTTTATTCTCATATCATCGAAGTAAACAATTAAAGATAATTGTGGAAGTGAACGTAATTTATCATTGTGTTTTCGTACCCAGCAATAATTCTAAATCAGTGAAATTAAAATTTTTAGAAAATGTTTGTACTTCTATTTATTTCTTGAATTTTGAGGTTGACATAGCAAGACTTTTTTCATAATTACTCAAGACATCATACAGCCACAACTCTTTGTTCATGACTGGGTAGATAAAGGTAACAATATTATACCGCTGTTCAATTACGTATTCAAACATTTTTTTCTACATACATCAATAGTGGTACGTTTATTTTGTTCGAATTGAATGTTTTATGTACAAGTTGCGTTCCTTCTCTACAATAGAGTTGCTTCTCTAACTTCTCTTAAACTATTCCATTGATTTCAATTAAACATTAGAAAAATCATTCTTATATAAAGCCGATTTTTTTTATTTGTAATATTTAGATGTGAAAACTTCCTATTATACCACACAGAGGTTTTCAAAAGTCACATGCCTTCCTTTTATGTAATCATCGTGATGAACTGATAAATATTCACTATTAGGCAAACAGTTCTAAATAGTGAATTATACAGTCTCGACAGAAGGAAGTCTTCGTCGCATTATAACAGACTATACCTTATATATTCAAGGTTGAATTTGAAAACCTAAACAAGACAGTTTCATTATCAAAGGCAGTTCTTTATGATCATGATGGTGTAATGTACTGCAGTATGACTGGTTTTGAACTTCATGATGGACAGTACGTTGCCAGAGTTTCAGCAATTAATAATGCATTTCTATCAAGTCAACCAGTATCAACAAATATTTCTGTGTCTACAAAAAATCCTAAAGTATCAGGTATGTTATCGTTTTATTACTTAAAGTACTTTTCTCGAGGGTAAATATAAACGCATTTGACGTTCGCGTACTTAGGAGCAATGCTAGACTAATAGTAATGTAAAAGTAGTGCAAAAATGTTTGGTAATTATAAAAAAGAAGATGTGATATGATTGCCAATGAACGAACTCTCCACAAGAGACCAAATGACACAGAAATACACAGCTATGATGTCCATTATTTATTTCATTTAGGTTTTTATTGTTTTCAGTACTCTTTTACCTTGTTATTGACTTAATCTTCTCTTGTAATAATTGATGAAAAGGCTGGTATTTTTCAGAACGTGACTCTATTTTTTTCTAAAATTAAACAATACAAACAATTGAAGAACATTTAGGAATCATTAACATGTATTACCATCTTATACTTCAACAAAATAGCATTTTTAAGAAATGAACTAAGTAAGTACAATGCATACGGGGGGAAAACCTATCACATATAAACATTACCAAGATATTTAATCAACTTTAAAATAACCATTGCATACTAGAAAAATGGTCTGAGATATTTTAAATAAGAAATGGTAAATGGAAATGAAGGGAATAATCAATTAAATAATCGGGAGAAAATATAATAAGTGTAAAGACATGAATTAAACGAGGAGAGATTTAGGATCATTTAGAGTTTGACATATTGCATGTGGCGTGTTTCAAACTTTAAGATAGAAGTCTTTTATTGATTTATCTACGCTATGAGTATATTCCTTGTTAGATCTTTTCACATATCTTAATGACAATACAATAACAGTATATGAATACATAATAACTGAATGCTTTATATATGTTTAGAAACAACGTCCATCACAATGTCTGAAACGAACAGAACTTTGACCATAAACTGGAATACGTATTTTGCCTCTGCATTCACCTTGTACTATGAAGTGTCTGTAGGGACAGCTTCAAATGGAGCAGATATTGTACAGTGGCAGGAGACGACAAATGAATTTCTTGTGATGCATGTCCCAGTCCAGGTTAAATTGTACAATGGAATGACGATTTATATTACAATAACAGCCATTGGATTAAATGGGAAGCATACAACAAAAACTATTGTTCTGACTGTGTAATCATGGGATATATACTATGTGCGTGGACACATATTTGCAATTATCTTGTACACGCCCGATTGCGGCAAGCCTCCTCCCTCATTATGCTTTGTGCTTTGTTTGTATTTTAAATAACATATTTTTATTATTTACTTGGTTATAAAAATATATTCTGTAAATATCGTTCAATTGTTCTACTCGTCTCATCATTTTCCAATTTTCATACTCAGTTATACTTTTTTCTTCAAATCGTTGCTGATGATAAAAGCTAGACCCTTATTGTCTCGCTTGCAACGAAAGTCACGGAAAGCGATACATAGGGATTGATTTTCCGTCGACAGCGACGGTGACAGTGACGTATTTGGCACAACTTTTGGGAATATTGGATCCATAATGCTCTTCAACTTTGTAATTGTTTGGCTTTTTTACCTTTTTTTTTTATATGAGCGTCACTGATGAGTCCTTTGTAGACGAAACGCGCGTCTGGCTAACTAAATTATAATCCTTATACCTTTGATAACTATTATTTACACCACTGGGTCGATGCCACTGCTGCTGGACGTTTCATCCCCGAGGGTATCACCAGCCCAGTAGTCAACACTTCGGTGTTGACATAAACATCAATTATGTGGTCATTTTCAGAAATTTTCTGTTTACAAAACTTTGAATTTTTCAAAAAACTAAGGATTTTCTTATCTCAAGCATAGATTACCTTACCCGTATTTGGCACAACTTTTGGGAATATTGGATCCTTAATGCTCTTCAACTTTGTAACTTTTTTGATATGAGCGTCACTGATGAGTCCTATGTAGACGAAACGCGCGTCTGGCGTACTAAATTATAATTCTG
This sequence comes from Mytilus galloprovincialis, assembly GCA_037788925.1. Taxonomy (NCBI): domain Eukaryota; kingdom Metazoa; phylum Mollusca; class Bivalvia; order Mytilida; family Mytilidae; genus Mytilus; species Mytilus galloprovincialis. Next base: position 40,896,347 of record CM075342.1, on the reverse strand, counting down.
GTACCTTTGATAACTATCGACTTCATTTTCAAAATTCATTGAACAAGATTTAGTTTTGGAAATCGGGATTCTTTTTTAGATTCTGTAAAAAAAAGTTCGACTGAATTTGGTTAATAGTTAAAAATGTAAAAAGATGTATAAAAGTGGTCATATGACCTTGCCATTACAGTCGTAGGTCATTGGGTAACATTGAGGTTTTTGTAACTAGTTCTGTGTATGAGTTCAAAGGCAAATTCTGTAAACGTTGGTTTGCTTTTGAAAGATTGGAACATGATATGTAAAGCAGAAATTTAATCCCAAAATTGAACGTTGTGATAGTTTTAATTAGCTGCCGGATTTCCTAAAACTGTTATAATAAATTGATCCTGGTGTCTATTGTGTAACAATCGCTATAATATTAAATCCATACACAATATCTTAAAACACAGTATATATGGTGGTTAAAATACTGCCATGGGTGCACATGTCTGTCTGACACTACTCATTTCAGTTGTTTTTCTCTTGTTCGTTGATCGATAGCGTTTGATTTTATCAGACTTTATGGACTTCCTCGTTTTAATTTTACATTTGAGTTTGATATTTTCTTGATATGCTTTTTATGGATCTTATTGTGATCTTCAGGACCTTTAACATGATATAATCGTTTTGAATTTGCCTTAAACTTTTGGCAAAAAAATGTGTATTATTATCAGCAAATGCATGCACACATTTCTTCATTTTCAGTATATACCGTAATGATTAATGCCACAATCGGTAAACTGCGGCATCAAAAAACCAAGGTTAATTAGTAGTTAAATTGAATCGAGTGAATAGCATTGAATTACATATGCTTTGTCGATTATACGGGTTGAATTTGCAATAAAAAGCCGTCACAGAGGACAAAATTGAAGTATATACGCATGCATATGCTCATTGATTTTTTAAACATTATATTCACCACGAAATCATTCAATACGAATTTGAAATAACACAATTTAAAAAAAGTTTGTTTTATGAAATGCAGATTTGCTCTTTTAAATAATATTAAAAAAAAAGAGATTTCGTTTGTTTGCCAGTTTGGCAACTATCCACTGAAGTGCCAGTAAGCAATAAAAGGCAACTATATGGCCTTCATCATTGAGAAAAACCCAGACTGTATAGTCAGCTATAAAGTCACGAATTTAAAAAAAATAATTTAAAAATCAATTGAGAAAATTGAAAACAAATTTGTAACAAAATAATTTCGATAAAGAAATAGGAAAGATAGTAACCAATGACAACAGCTAAACTACAGGCTATGTGACCAAAAAGTACTAGCCAAATCCATCTAGAGTCAACTTTTCCAGATATAGTCGACTGGGTTCCATTGATATATCCTCCAGAACTGGAACTTAAAGAAACCACAAATCTATACCTCGAATTTGACATGAGCGTATGGCAAGGCGTTGTGGAATTTATTCTCATTTTATTAATAATAATCAAAGCCTTAAAGGCTGTAAAAGCAATTGCTGTCATGTTAATGTTTGGGGACTTGTATATAATAATTAAACCTGACATGAGTGTTGTCTAGTTAGAATTAAGGTTTTAACTTTATATAAATAAAAGACTTTAGCAGAAAGTCATTTTTAATATGTTTTATATTTCACAAGGAGAAAACACGTTTACCAGGCTAAAGTTGGGGTCAAATATATATGTGCTGAAACATATAACTCAAAAAGAAATCATCATGGATTATCCCCTGGTAGTGTTTGTAACTGGGCAATAATTTCCTTTATTGATTTAATTTTAACAATTTTCATTATTAATTTATATTTAACCATTAACACAAATGATTAAGTTAAAACATTTCAACTTTCCAGACGCAAATGTTAAAAAACGGGAAAGAAATAAAATATCTTACAAGACATAAACATGTAAAGAATAAATGTATATTTCAGCTTAATAAAAATATTTTCATAATGGTACTTTGTCATCATTTTTAAAACTAAGTTCCAAACATTATTGCTCAGTTGATATACATGTATGTCCTTCTGATGCGGTACGAGCACAGGCACTTGTTTCTATCCAAAATAGTTTTATATGGATAGTCGACCTTCCTATGGATAGAAACAAGTGCATGTGGGTACGAGATAACTATAATTATCATGCAATCCCGAAAAGGGGGTCATCACAGACAAACATGACATTAAATCGTTATCACTGAACTAGTATATGTATTGTTTAGGGCCAGTTGAAGGACGCCTCCGGGTGCGGGAATTTTTCGCTGCATTGAAGACCTGTTGGTGACCTTCTGCTGTTGTATGTTTTTCTATGGTCGGGTTGTTGTCTCTTTGACACATTCCCCATTTCCATTCTCAATTTTATTATACGAACAAGAACAAACAGCTCTACGTTGCTTTGACATTTATCAATTTTCAGGAAACATTGCGAAAAATGATCTTCAATATTTCGAAAACATGTGAAATAAAATTGCTAACACGGTGGACCGTCGAGTGTCAACAAACGTAGTAGACTTGTTCACTGAAAAGACGAGGATAATGGTTTCATCTGACATTTGTTATGCATACCCAGTTTTGATCATGATATATAAAAAGACGTACTTTTTTTCAATCTATTTAACTAGAAAATTCCAAATTGAAATATCTCTTCATCTGGACCGACTTGGCATCTACTACGTTTGGACGGGTCCATTTCATTAGTAAGGTGATCGATAAATATTACGGAGTTTTGACAGAAAAGGAAAACGAACTTATTGTTATGTGTTTTCAACAAGGGTTTCGTTCCGCTAAATTATTTGCGCAAACAAAGTTTGTCTATTTTTAGATTACAGGTAATCATTTGACACTACGCATTAACCTGTGTAGTGAATTTGATTTTACGATAAATGTATGAATGAACGATAATTTTATGAATGAACAAGAGCACCTGACCTCTTAAAGAAACACAAATTAAACATATAAAACCGTATTTAATAGGAGATAATTCAGTTAAATTTTCAATACTAAATCAACAACTGAAATGAATCCATATTTTGTTGAAACATCGTACGAACGGCGGAAAACGGAATCGCAGTTATAAAAATGTACTTTTTTTCACTCGGACTTCTATGTTATTTGATAGTCAAACGGTTGACCCTTTAAATACAAAAATACATCTACAAGAACATATTCTGAAACTTCTTAAATCCACTAACGTTTTTTTAAAGTTTCAAGCTATGTATTGCATTAGAAAACATACATAGGTGTTAAAGAATGACAGACCAGGAGCCTGTTTAACAAAATACTATGGCTTGATATGGGCGGAGTCTCTGATCTGGGTCACAAAGATGGCCATACGCGATAGCATAAAAGCAATTGCTTTAAAAAACCATTAATTAATATTAAAAATAATTTTTTAATATTAAAAAATCGATTTTTTAATATTAAATAATGCGTCGATTTTGCAATTATTTATAAATGAATATTTAATATTGAAAAATCATTTATTAATATCAAGAATTTGTATAGTATTGTCTTACTATACAAATCCTTGTTACTATTGAAAAATTATTTTTTAATATTAAATATTCAGTTTGATTTTTTATTGTTAATAAATCATTTTTTAATTTTAAATAGTACGTCGATTTTTTAAATATTAAAAAATATTTATCAATATTAATAAATAGGGAATAAATTCTGCAACGGCTTGCCAAATATGGGGTCATCCCAATACAAGAATCTGACAGCTGAGACGATTTTAATTTTGAATAATCAAGTTCCTCACTTGAGTAGCAACATACCGACTTCTCCTGCATATGTTATTTACATTTTCTAACCCATTAGCTATTCAAGAGCTTGCAACTGCTACTCCGACTTTATAAAACGTCAACAGTGTCTCAGCAGAAAGTTTAAGAACAAGGGTTTTGTCAAAGACCGTCTCGTTCTTTTAAAAAAAAAAAGGTAATCGGAAGAAAGAAATCCTTGTTGATTAATAAGACACAGTGGTCTTGAAGTATAGATTCTAGGTTGTGTCGTTGTTTATCATCTTAATAACGTGTTATAAGGAGTTTTATTGTCTATGTAAATTATCTTTATTGTTTAGTCCATATTTGGTAATATCCTTTTGGGGTGGATCGGTACTTATGAATTCCCCAATTGTGTTGTTGCAGACTTTTTTTCCTTGTCTTTGATATTTCCTTATGTGCATGTTTCTTTGTTGACATATTTGTATGTTTTTATATAGATTTCGATTATAACGCAGTGTTGACTGCTGTACACCTATTTTTGACAGTTTGACGTTTTACCTATTATAACTGTTTGGTTTGCTTACACACTGTTGTTACAGAATTTTATGTGACTGTCATACAAGTGAGAGGTATAGCTACATGTAGCTATAAAACCAGGTTTAATCTACCATTTTTTACTTAAGAAAATGCCTATACCAAGTCAGGCATATGACAGTTGTTTTCCTTTTGTTTGATGTGTTTGGGCTTTTGATTTTGCCATTTGATAAGCGACTTTTCAATTTGAATTTTCCCTGGATATCGTTATTTTTGTAATTTTACTTTTTTACGAGTTTTTTTTTTGTGCCTTTAAACATTAATTGGGCCAGCTAACATGGCTGTGTATTTCTTATTGTCTGTTTACTTCTGGTTTTATGCATACAAGTGTGATAAATTGGATGTTCTCAGAAGGTCAAATGACAATACATGTTTTGTCTTCGATGCATCATCTTTTGGTTAATTTTAAGGAAAATGAAAACATAACTTTGTATACAAATGAGTTTATTATAAATTATTACAATTATTTTACTTAAAAAAGAGAATACAGCTATTTCAATCAAAAATGAAAATACAATTCCTTTACTAAAAAATGAGAATCCAATTCTTTTATTTAAAAATGAGAATACAATTTATATATCAGAATACAAATATTTAACTTAAATATGAGAATAAAATTATTTTACTTTAAAATGAGACTACACATTAAACATGAGAATACAATTATTTTACTAAAAATTAGAATACAAATTAAACATGAGAATACAATTATTTTACTAAAAATATAAGATTTAGTATTAAGTTAAGAAATACTTGTAGAAACATTAAAACTATAAGACATCAAATTACATGTATACTAGTCTATTCTAAATATCGCCATACATGTCTGTGGTGTGTTTGAGAAAATAATAGTTTCTGGAAATCTAGAATTTATTAAATTTTGAACCATGATAAAAACGATGAATGTTAAGTATACTAGGTTACTCTTTGCACCATACTAACACCTTTACAAATATAGATAGGCACTATAATTAAAGCTAGTTTATATGTGGAAAAGTCAAGAAAAAACAAGATATATTTTGAGTAAATTTTCAAGATAACATTAGGCAATATAAAATTACAATTTAACAATTTCCGAAACTTTGTGTCGGTTTAAGAATATGACTTGTTAGTTAAATAAAAAAATATATTGTACATATATGAAGTTATAAAGTGTTCTATCTGATATCAAATAATAAAAAAACACACATAAACCTGTCAAGCATCATTATCTATCTTCTGCTTCTCCTGATCATTGTATCTACTGTAATCCATATCGTGTGCTGAAATACCCCTTTTCTGATTTGTGCTTTTCTTTTTTCCTTTTTGACTTGCAGAAATTGGTTTTAAATGAAATGGTTTCCTTTCTGGGTTTGATGAACCACTTTCAGGATTACTTTCTGTTTCAGCTGTTGATTTGTGTTCACTATCAGGGCTCTCTGCGTTACTATCATGTAATTCAAACTTGATTTCTGGTGCAGTAAAAGCTGGCATGCGTGGTCTGGATACAGGTTTCATTGTTATATGACCCACAGGTAGATCATATGGAAGGCCAAAGTTCATATCACTGTTCTTTTTGGTTTCCTCTTCAACTACATCTTCATGATTGGGTTTGGCAGTAGAGAAAGAAGACATTGCAAAGCTTGATGGAGCAGGATGTACCTTGTTCCTTCTTGTTGGGTTTAATAGTCGACCTATTTCAGGATTTAAAGCCTTGACAGGGTCTAACCAATCATTACTCTCATTCTGGTTCTCTTCAATATCAATTTGCTGTTTCAAAAGAAATAAATATTGTTAACATTTGAGGCCATTATTAAACACAAAAATCATTTGATCTCTGGTAGATAGTTGTCTCATTGGCAATCATACATCTTCCTATTTTCATAATGAAGCCAAAATTATCACCTCATGTAAGAGAGGGATAAACTGACCTTTCAATTCTTTAACAGCTAAATATAGCTATTTTTGTCTGCTATAATATCAACAAAGATGACAAAATATAATTGTAATTTGATTGACAGCAGTATTTTGAATTTTGCTGTACTGTAACTATAGATGCTTATATCATATTACCAGACAATTATAATACATTCAATTGTTGATAATATAGCTTTGAATGCACGCTTGTACAATATTTCTTTTCCTTGTAATTGTACCAAGAAATGAAGTTAAACCATACGTTCAAGATTTGTGTTTAAAGTGTTCTATCGAGAAAGTCGAAAGGGGACTTTAGGTTTGCACTTTCTCTATCTATCTGTCTGTCCATCCATCCATCCATCAAAACAGTTTTCCACACTTTTTTTCTTCATGACAAGTGTCACTGACAAGCTAATGCTTTTGTAGACTTAAAATGCATCTTGAGTACAAAATTATATTTTGTATCTTTGATGAGGGTTTTTTTAATAATATCCCATTCTTGTCTTTTTGTCAATGACAAAATAATATAATCTCACATACTGCAATTTGTGGAAAAATCAAAAGAATTGTAAGAGAACTTATATAAATACATTGTACATTAATACCTACATGCAAACCTGCCGATTCAAAATCATCATCAATGACTTTGTCCTGGAAAAAAAAAATTTCAAAGAAATATATATATATAACTTTTACAGTATTGAAAATATCTTTAACAAAACCATTTGTAACAATTTTCAAAAAGAATATCCCCAACAGGACTCCATTCCCTGTTACACTCTTAATAACCATGTTTGGTGAACTGTAAAATCTTGGTAAAAACCCTAATTTCATAAAACACTTTACTTCATATAAAATAGCCATATGCATTCATCCAGATGGGTATTTGTGACATGCATGTGTGAAACTTTTATACATGGATTTTGTTACCAATCATGTGAAATTCATTTAAAATGGAGCAAATTCATATTAAATTACCAATTTTTCAAAAAATTTCCTTGCAACAGCATCAATTTGGTTTCATGAAATGTACCCTACAGATACAGTCAACTTTGTTTAAACCTGGCTGACTTGAAATTCTGAAAGAGTCATACATATCTGCTGTTCTGGGTTCTTGGTCTGACATTAAACAATTTACTCGGTACATGATCTCTAAATCAAGTATTTTGATTGGTTAATTTTTGAGTCAGAGTACAATAATGGTGCTTGAATTTTTTATTAACACAAGGCATGATGTAAATTGGGAAAATTTGTAGTCTTTTTTGAAAGTTGTTTGAGAGTTATATTTGGAATATTACAGTAAAAAAAAATAAATTTAAATCATCAAGTTATTGTTTTTACCATTGTTTCATCTGTAGATTCTTCAGAGTCCTGAAAAAATTGACAGATTGAGGATTATTAACATAAACATATTCTGACATTAAGTTTTAACTAACTGTCAAATGTTTGTATATAGAACTACCAGATCAAGTTTTTACTTAGTCTGGACGGGTTTCTTACATCTTTTACAGCGTAGTAAATATAATCATTCAGTTTTCTAGCTCACACGTGAATGAAATTATTTATATCCAGAATACAACATATATATCGCTATCAAAAAGCTGTGTACCTAAAGTTGATTTTAGATGAATTTGGCTATTTATTTATGTATTTTTGACATATAGCTCTTCAATGGTTTCGGTACTTATACATCCTCTGATTTCAAATGTTTGGCTTTGAGTGTTCCTGATGAAGGTAAATCCAGAGAAGCGCTTCAGGCACATGAAATTATTAAACGGGTTGTTTTCAATTTTTTATATAGATAAATGGCGCATTACGAAAATCATAAATGATATTAGAATGCTCCCCTTAGAGCTGTTGGAAGACACAGAAATACTGGAATGAAACCTTATAACAGAAATCTATACAAATTTTGGATTTTATAATTTAATTTTTTCTACAATATCTTATTCCGACAAAATTACCACATTTGTATCCATTTATTATAAATTTTCTTTATCTAATAACACATCACATTGTGAAAAGTTCAGGACCATTTGCTTAGTTTAAACATATTTTATTTGATCAAGTACAAATTGGATAAGACACAAGTCAAACAGACTTATGAAGTCTTCTCCATTGTAGGTTGTGGTAACTGACCATTTGCTAAAGTTGCACAAAGTGAAAAACCTGCATAATCACAGAATGAACTATGTAAAAAAGACATGACAGCTTTATACTTTACCTGACTCCAAATATCTGCTTTGTCTTCTTTCTTTTGCAATCTGGGAAAAATAAAAGAAAGAAAATATAGATAAATCAATCAAAATAAACAAATATAACTAATCAGAAGAAGGAATGAAAGACAATTCAGATAGTCAAATCTTGTGATTTGCTAGAGATTTAAACAAAATTTACTTATTCATTTAGACTTGTGGATCAAACATACCCATTAAGATGTAATTTTTTTATCTAACAAGCTTTGTTATGCACCAGTCTGATGCTTTGAAATAAGCAAATTATTTTAAACAACATAATATAAAAAAGAAGATGTGGTATGATTGCCAATGAGACAACTATCCACAAATGACCAAAATGACACAGACATTAACAACTATAGGTCACTGTACGGCCTTCAACAATGAGCAAAGCCCATACCGCATAATCAGCTATAATAGGAAATCTATCAATTTTTCTAAGTTTATTGACATTTACATACACCAACTACAGTCACAGTACTCTTAAAGCTTGTTATCTATCAATTAAACCAATTGGTATTTGGTTTTTGTTTACTTCAAGGTCAGTTGTAATTGCAAATACCTCACATATTCAAATGATGTTTTACAAAACATTTCCTAAAGCAAAGTATAGATGGCATACTAAGAGAACTGAAATGAATCCACCATAATCAGTTATCAAGCATTTATTCTATGTAACAACTTTGTAAGATCAATCATGCACATTGCTTCAAACTAACATGAAATGTCTACGACAACCTATAAGATGATATATCATTTATTATTGAGCAAGTAAGTTTAAAGATTCATAAAAATTTACCTTTTCTTCATATATCTACGAACTAAGACAATGATGATTATAATAATGATCAGCAAACTTAGAACTATCACTGGGATGGTCCAAATCTTGAAACCACAATGAGGCTCATCTGGTGGACATCGACAATCATACGTGTTTATACCATCAATACATTCATATGGGTCCATACAGGGTGAACTCAGACATTCATCAATGTTTATTTCACAGTATACACCTGTCCAGCCAGGTAAACAGGCACAGTCATAATACAAGTCAAAACTTTCTGCTCTGTAGGTACTGGTACAGGGGTAGTTACTGCCATTCTTTGCTGAAATAACAAAATAGGCAATATAATTGATATTACTTGGACAGTCTTTAAAGAGTTTCTTTACTTTATGCATTTGTATCTGTAATTCTTTTTTCTTAAGGTTTTGACTAGTGTTGTCAAATCGTACACATTTGCCTAACCGGTTACTCGGATAATCGTTCGACCGATTAACCGGTTAACCGGTAGTTTAAGTTGATGTTTGAAGGCCTTATTATTAGTACCCTACACATAGATATAAGATGTGGTATGAGTGTCAATGTGACTACCTTCCATCCAAGTCATACATTTACTTTTTTATAATACGATGAATTGAAGTTTGTCCTTTGGTATTATAAGGCTTGTCTGTGAAGATCTCGTAGAATTAAATATGTCTGAAACCAATGATTCCTTCATTTTCTCTTGTTGTTTCCAAAAATAATGTGGAGTGTTTTAATTTGAATTGATAAATCGTGATACTCGTACCATCAAGTATACATTGATTATATTCACGTTGGTTTGCTTTTTACAGTTTTTGAGTTAGCATTTCGTTTAAAGTATGGCAAAGACTTGCACGACGGAGATTGCATATTCAGATGTCGGTCTGCACAATATTAGATCAAAAATTAAATAATGAAGTAAATCGTAAAATTTAATCGTATTACTAATTGAAAGTTACTGTTAAAAAACATGTAACCAATTATTTTTGCTTAAGATCTTGCCCCGAGCTGAAAGACAGTTCTAATTAATTTTATATTTTTGGATTAACAATAGCAATCAATATACTGGACAATTGAGCCGTCAAATTAATTACCACGACGACAATTTAAAAAAAACGCAAATTTTTTGGGGGGATCGTATAATGGTATGCTGTCGTTGTCGTCTGCATCGTCGTCAGAAGACACATTTTGTGTCCTGACAATAACTCTAGTTTAAGTGAATGGATCTCTATGAAATTTAATGAGAAGGATCAAAACCACAAAAGGAAGGTTGGGATTGATTTTGGGGATGATGGTCCTAACTGTTTTGGAATTAGGGACCCAATAGAAGCATTTTTCTACTTTCAGGATATTAACTTGTGTATAAGTATTTCAATTGCTCTGAAATTGTATCACAATGTTAAATACCACAAGTAGAAGGTTTGGATTCATTTGGGGGTTTATGGTGCCAACAGTTTAGGTATTTTAAGGGCCAAAAACTAGCATTTTTGTAGCTTCTGGACAATACTTGTGTGTAAGTGTATGGATCTTTCTTACATTGTGCCACAAGGTTCCATATCACAAAAGGAAGGCTGGGATTGAGTTTGGGGGTAAATGCCCAATTCATGTGGGAATTAGGGGCCAAAAAAGGGCCAAAAAAGAAAGCATTTTTCTAGTTTCCAGACAATAACTCATGATTAAGTGAGTGGATCTCTATGAAATTTAATGAGAAGGTTCAATACCACAAATGGAAGGTTGGGATTGATTTTGGGGATGATGGGCCTAACTGTTTTGGAATTAAGGGCCCAATACAAGCATTTTTCTACTTTCAGGATATTAACTGTTTAAAAGTATTTCAATTGCTCTGAAATTGTATCACAATGTTAAATACCACAAGTAGAAGGTTTGGACTCATTTGGGGGGTTATGGTGCCAACAGTTTAGGTATTATAAGGGCCAAAAACTAGCATTTTTGTTGTTTCTGGACAATACTTGTTTGTAAGTGTTTGGATCTCTCTGAAATCATACTACAAGGTTCCATACTACAAAGGAAAGGATGAGTTTCTGTGTGTGGGGGGAAGGGGAGATTCAAAAAATTTGGGGGGTTCCAATTTTGTTAAGGGGTTAAATTTAAAAAAAAATAATTTTAATTTCAATTTTTTTTAATTTTCAAAAAGAATCTTTAATTGCACAGTATTGTACAATAGATTTGTAAGATCTTGACATTTATTTTGTGTCAGAAACCTATTATATGTCAAAAATTTGATCACAATCCAAATTCAGACAGAATCAAGCTTGAATATTGTGTCCAAATTTGTCACAACTGTTCAGGGTTCAACCTCTGCAGTTGTATCAGGCTGCCCTCAGCGAAGCACTTTATTACTATATATGAAAACTATAATATTTTAAATAAGTTTGTTGTTATCACTGTAAGCAGTTGTTGTTTCCATTTAATATGTCATCATTTCGATACATGTAACTGAAATATATTCAACTTACTATGACAAGATCCATCATTCTGACAAGGTGATTCCATTAAGACAAACTGTATTGTAACAACAGCTGATGAAGAATTCATAAGATCTGAGACATACAATTTTACCAAGTCATACCCAGATACATTCATGGCCTGTTTATAGGTCAATGTGGTATAAATCCAGGACATATCTTCTTTGTTATGTGGTAATATTTCACTGAAATTACCACATGGTTCAGTGGCTACCTGGAAATATAATGATAACAAATGATTTGTTTAATATGTTATTTTTCAATACTTATAAGTTATAGTATCAATCATCTGAATTTTTCATATTTTCGTAGTGATACAGATTTATCAAATATATATCAATTACATTTGCATATTGATCCTATGTTAATCAACATAGAACACAATATATTTGGGCGTGTTGGAAAGTACTTCATCCATAGAACTGCATTTCACTTTGCATACATAACAACACAATTTGAACTTCATGACCTGCCCAAACCAATACAAAAATAATCAGATCATCCCCAAACCCCTATATGTTTTTACTGGAATAGCCCAAATTTAAAGTAAAAAGTTAACATATCACATTGTATAAAGATATAAATGGTGTTATCACACTTTGGTCATAAAATGTTTCCCTTGGAAAATTGTGCAAAATCAACCTTTTTTTTTAATTTGAAGGGAACCTAAAAGACACTGTCTTAGTGTCTAATATGTCCCCTTATATATTTTCACCTTTTAAAATTGAAAATAAAAAGCTTTGGACAACTATTTTGAATAATTCACATGTTTGGATATGCTACTTTTTGTGCTAAAATCAGATTGGGTATAGCCAACAGCATTGGTGGTGCTTTTGTTATATTTCTAAAAAAAATAAATGGTGCTATTCAAAGATGATAAGAAATATTGAAATATCATAATATATGAATGTAGCATTTTTTCAGACAGAAACTTAAGGGTAATTTTTTTAAGTTTACAAATAATTGTTATAAATTTCTACACCCCAGCCATTTTCATAAAAGTAAGTCTTACATTCAAACTTTCTCCACAATCATTTATATTCGGAATTGTTGTTTTTTCGTGCTTGAATAGGACTGCGCCATAATTTGGTTGATACACTTCCATAGAGAGATCTTGTTGTTCCACATCAAATGCTCCTATTACAGCAGTAAAATCCTGTGTCCATTTATTCTTGTTAAATATTCTCTTCTGTTCTAAGAATACCTGCATATAAATTTATTACAAAAATATTTTTCAGAAAATTATGAAGGTCACTAAATAATATATTTCAAAAGTTACATTTTAAAAGTTCTGAGGCTTCTTTTTTAACTAATGATGGAAAACACATCTTTTTAATCTAGTATCAACCTTTTTTAATGAATACAAAATTTCTAAATTCAACTAGAAAACTGACATGTCAACAAGTGCTCCGCTTGCACATCTTTGAATTATAGACGATATTGCAAAGTTTTGCGCAAGCCTTCTTGATAATTCTTGTCTTTTAAGCAATCACTTGGTGAAATAAAATAAAGGTAATTTAAGAAAATTTGTAAGGGTTCCGCGGAACCCAGTGTCTCGGCTTCTTTTTCTGTTAATCGCAGGCTCAACAAATATGAGGAAATAAATCAATAAAAATATTCCTCTTGATACTATCTTTTGATTGTAAGAAGCTTCTGTCCAAGTTTGGTAAAAATCCAGGATAGTTTATGAATCTAATAAATGGTTAAAAACTTTAACTGCAGACTGAATGTAATGTTAACTGGAAGAAAACAAAATCTCCTTCTAGATACTAGCATTTGATCATAAACAAGCTTCTGTCCAAGTTTGGTACAAATCCAAAATAGTACAAGAAAGTTATTAATATTTTAACAGTTTAACCACAGAGTGAATGTGTTGTTTCCTGGCAGAAAATCTAAGTCCATTTAAAAGTAAAATACGGAAAAAATGGATTTATTTTTTACAAAATTTCCTTCTAGATACTAGTTTTTGATCATAAACAAGCTTCTGTCCAAGTTTGGTACAAATCCAAAATAGTATAAGAAAGTTATTAAAATTTTAAAAACTTTAACCACAGAATGAATGTGTTGTTTCCTGGCATAAAATCTAAGTCCATTTAAAAGTAAAATAAGGAAAAAATAGATTTATTTTTTTACAAAATTTACTTCTGAATACTATCTTATGATCATAAACAAGCTTCTGTCCAAGTTTGGTACAAACCCAGGATAGTTTAAGAAAGTTATTAAAATTTAAAAAACTTTAACCACAGAGTGAATGTAATATTTCCCGGCAGAAAAACTAAGTCCATTTATAAGTAAAATACGGAAAAAATGGAATTTTATTTTTACAAAATTTACTTCTGGATACTATCTTATGATCATAAACAAGCTTCTGTCCAAATTTGGTAGAAATCCAGGATAGTTGAAGAAAGTTATTAAAATTTCAAAAACTTTAACCACAGAGTGAATATTTGTGGACGCCGCCGCCGCCGACGGAATGTAGGATCGCTATGTCTTGCTTTTTCGACTAAAGTCGAAGGCTCCACAAAAAGACCTGTTAATGTTTTTCTTACCAGAACTGGTTCTGTTGGATCAGATGATAAAATAGATTGACCATACTGTGTTAAGAATATTTCTGGTGGGTCATTAGAATCTATGATGGTAATAACAATTGTTGTTTCACTACTGGCTGGAGGTATATCATCATTGGTCTGTACTTCTTGAAGGATGATTGCTATGGTCTCAACGCCTGAACAATCTATACATGGTGTATACAGCAGTCTACAAAATAATATCCAAGAACATTGTTGAAAGGACACAAAGCCCTGCTTATACTAACACTTTTCAGTGTTCTGTTAACTGCATAATCTGTTCAAAATCCTAATTTTTGTATAGATTTGAAATTGCAAACTGATGAACCTTTTAAAAGGGTCTAGCTGTCACCTAAAAATTTTCAAAATCATAATCAGATCAGTTTATAACTTAACCAGGTGCTCCACAGGGCACAGCTTTATACAACTGCAGAAATCGAACCCTGAACAGTTGGGGCAAGTATGGACACAACATTCAAGCTTGATACAGCTCTGAATTTGAATTGCGATCAAATTTTTGACATAATATGAGTTTCTACAAAATGTCAAGATCTTACAAATCTATTGTACAATATTGTGCAATTAAAGATTTCTTCTTTTAACTTTTCAAAAATTTGAAATTTGAGAAATTTGAAGAAAAAAAAATTGAAAACAATTACCACCCCCCTTTTTTCGGCAATTAGTCCAAAACCTGACATTTCTTTAGACATAGTATACAAGTAGTGTAAGGGAGGTAAATCCGAACATACCCAACATTGTATGTTAAATGTTTAAGAATTACCTCCCTTACACTGCTTTTAAATTATCTAAATTGTCCATTGACCAGAAATTACAAGTTTTTCCCCATTTTGCCCCTAATTCCGAAACACTTTGAGCCATAACCCCCCAAAGTCAATACTAACCATCATGGTATGGAAACTTGTGGTTTAATTTCAGAGAGATTCATACACTTAAACATAAGTTATTGTTTGAAAACTACAAAAATGATTATTTTGGGCCCCCTTTTTGGCCCCTTATTCCTAAACTATTGGGACCATAACCCCCAAAATCAATCCCAAACTTCCTTTAGAGGCATTGAACCTTCTTGTCAAATATTATAGAGATCCATACACTTAAACACAAGTTATTGTCTGTAAACTAGAAAACTGCTTCTTTTTGCCCCTTTTTCCTCCATATTTGGGAAAACTAAACCCAAGCTGAATCCCAGCCTTCCCTGTGTTATATGGAAACTTGTGGTACAATGTCAGAGAGATCCATACAGTTACACACAAGTTATTGTCTTGAAACTAGAAAAATGCTTGTTTTTGGCCCTTAATTCCTAGATTGTTTGCCCAATAACCCCTTAAAATAAACCCCAACCTTTTTCTTATGGTATTAAACATTGTGGTACAATTTCAGAACAATTGAAATACTAATACACAACTTTTTGTCTTGAAACTACATACATGCTGTTTTTGGCCCCTTTGGGCCCCTAATTCCTAAACCTTTGGGACCAAAACCCCCAAAATCAATCCCAAGCTTCCTTTTGTGGTTATTAACATTGTGTTAAAATTTTATTGATTTCTTTTACTTATTCATCCTGAAACAATCCATCTTCGGAAGATGCTGACGACGAGGATGATGCGATACCAATATACGACCAAAATTTTTTAATTTCTGCGGTCGTATAAAAATGACCGGGTGATCTGATTCTGGATTTGAAAACATGACCTTCTAACCCAATTGTCACCATCACAAATTGTTTGATCAATACAATATAAATGTGTATGGACTCAATAGCAACATATTTTCAGTCTTGGATCTGTAGATATGAGAAAATTCTTCTAATCTGATATTTTATCTATCGAGTCCTATTCCTGTGACATTTTGAAATAAGTGCGATTTTTCATGGCCCGTGATGCATGAAAATCAAGATATGTTTACACTGTCAAAGCACCCAGTCTGTCTCCATTTTGAGTTCATGATATTCCCTCAGTAACTTCTAGTTACCATGATTTGAATTCTTAATCTATGTATGAGATTTTAACATATTGCTGAAAGGAGTAGGTCCAGTAAGACCCTTTTTTGGCCCAAAAATATTGCAGTTTTACAAAATTGTTAAAATGTAAACTTTAAGTTATTTTTTGGAAAGTAGAATGCTTCTGCTACATAAATATGGGTTATTTTTGTTGACACAATGCACATATATCGGGTACTAGCATCATTAAGTCATGCTAAATTACTGAAATCTTCACAATTTTAGTATTTTAGTTAAATTTTAGACGGGTTTCGTCTTAAATGAAAGTGGCCGCATTCGTGTTCATTCTTAATATTGAAACTAAGTTGTATTTGATGATAATACATAACATATATAAAGGTAGAGGATGAACATGGATGCGGTCACTTTCATTTTTGACAAAAAACATCTGAAAAGTGACATTTTTTGGCATATTTGATAGATTTTTCATATTTAAGCTTGAAGAGGAGCGTTTTTAATAAGTGAATCAATTAAAATCTTTAACATAAACTAATTGAATCAACTGAAATAGACAATTAAGTATTTAAAAAGTATGCAAAATCTTTCGTCAGATGAACCTGAAATTGAGGCCAAAATCGGCCCTTACCGGACCTACTCCTTTTATAGCCTTTCAATAATATATTATTGGAAGTCACTTACATGCCATCTTTAAAAAGCAGTGTTTTTCCAAGAGTGTTTGTTTGATTGCTGAGATAGAATGCAACCACATCACCTTCTTCATCTGTGGCCTCCAACTGGTATTGTAATGTACCTGAGAAATAGTAAAAAGTTTCAATATCATCAAAGGTTTTTTTTATTAGTTGTTATTGGCTTTGAACTAGCTGTCACCAACTGAGTACTCTCAGATATGTTTTTTGTGTCTTTTTGTCATTGAGATGTATAAGTACGCGGCCACATCTATTCTCTGTTTTTGTTAGTTGTATTTCTATTTGTAACCATTTGACGAGTAATGAGCCTTTATTAACTGATTTTATAGTTGTTCTTAATATGTTTTCACCACTGTCCCAGACAAGGGGGTTGGTTGGTGCCTTCAAACTTGTTTAACCCTGCCACATTCTGTATGTGCCTGTCCCAAATCAGGAGCCTGTACTTCAGTGGTTGTGTAACATATTTATTTTAGTTCATTATTTGGTACATTAATTTTCTTGTATGAATTGTTTTACATTTGCCATTTTGGGGGCTTAAAAGCATACTATGCAGTATTGGCTTTGCTCATTATTGAAGGCTTGATAGTGACCTATAGTTGGTTATTTCTATGTCATCTGGTCTCTTGTGGAGAGTTGTCTCATTGGCAATTAAGAAAGTATCATTCATAACTTGTCAAGACTTGGGCTGATGTTAAATAGCTTAGCATAATATGGAAACCTGTCCATCATGATAGCTAGACTGTGCAATAATACCTTTTTGTATATTATATTTATTTTGCTCTTTCATCAGATTCCATGCAACGTTTTTTTATTCTCTTTCATTAATAAATTTTACAGACATTAGTTTAAATGATTAAATCTTTTAGGATTCAAATATATAAACTATATCATGTATTTTATGCTATTAATACTAATTGCAGAAATTTCCTTTTTTCAAAAATTGAAAACCAGCAGTATCTCCTAAATGTTCTTTTTTTTTTTACAATCAGAAAACCAATGTATTTGAAGAAATAGGAATTAATCAATTTCTTTCCTTCATCATCCCTTTTTTTGCACATTACTATATATAGCATACCTTCATCTTCTTTGATGGAAATAAACCGGTCACTGATGAGTGTTGGTGGAGAATTATACACCTTATTTGATACAATAAACACAGCAAATTGTGTCTCTTCTGAGAAATAGGAAACAGATTCATTAGTTTGGTTGATACCATCTACCTTTTCTCTCCATGTTTTACAAATCTAAAAAAAATAAATAGACGATTTCCTCAATATTGTCTTAATTGTAGATCTTGTCTTATCTATCATTTATTCAAAATTCTATCTATCTATTATATTTTTTAAGGTATATGGCAAAAAAAACCCAAAAAACTGGTAAAAACTGTCATCAAAGGGCAATACATGTACTACTAATAAGGAGTTGTCTGTTCATTTCAACCATCAGACTTATTTGTAGAGCTCGTTTTTGCTGCTAATTTTTGCAGTGTAAAGTTTCTCCCTTATCTATTATTATAATTTTCAAGATAATAGGCAAAAATGATTAAAAAAAGGGAAAATTATTCACTTAAAGGCAATTACTCCTATAAAAAGTAATCTGACAGTTTTGACCTATAACACAATAGGTAAAGTACAACATTCTGAACATTTTTGCCTTGTCAGATTTTCTCTATTTAAAACGATTTCAAAATAATAGACAAAGCTTGCATTTTTTCCCTATGTTCTATTTTAAGCTATTTTATCTGTCTTGTTTGGCAAGCAGGGTCACCATACACATTTTTAAAACTAGATACCCCAATAATGATTGCAGCCAAGTTTGTTTATATTTAGATTAGTAGTTTCAGAAGAGAAGATTTAATATGAATTTGGTTAAATATACTTACCATGAAATTACATTTATATTATATAGAATATGTTTGCTTTCACATGTTCTCGTTGCAATTAACTTGGTGATTAAAAAATTACATCCATCAGATGTACTCACCACATCATAATTTACCTGTGTAAGATACAGTAAGTTTAGTTTTAATTTGTCGTTTAATTGATTAATTCCAATTATGTGAACAAAAAACTGAATTTATTCCAGGGGTGGTGGTGGATTGTGGTAAGTGTATTTAACCCTATAAATTCATATAAAATCTCTTATTGAAGTATCAAAAATAACCATTTTTGTAAAAGTTAATGACAAATGTTGACCAACACAAAAATGATGATAAAAGCTCACTTGGCCCCTTGGACACAGGGAGCTAAACATGAATAAAGAAGTTGATCAGGACAGAAAGGCTGAATCCTTTGTTTGCAGAGGTTTTAGTGAATAATTTACTGTCATGAGGATAATATTACCTGAACTGTCTTTGTGCCTTCTCCATTATCAACTTCCAAATCTGATGTTTCACCACAGGTCTTCCCAGTCAACTCCCACTGCTGTAGAACTAATCACCAAAGAAAACAAAACAGATATTATCATAAATTTTGTCCATATTCACAGTGGACTTAAAATGTTTCACATCTTGGTTGGTTTCAACTCGCAAAGTTGTTTTTATAAAGAAGATTTTACTCTACTATATCACGAAAAAGCTTCAGGCCAAATGCACTTTAAATTATGGTCATTTAATATTTAAATTATCCAAATCTTTATGAAAACGTTGGAATATTGTTAAGATGTGTAAGCAGTTATTAAGGATGAATAAAGAAGATGTAGTGTAAACAACTGCTCTAGTTTATACATAAGCTTGCCATTGAGTGAAAAAAAAATGTGTCATAGGGTATAGCTTACCAATATGATGCTTGTTAGTAAATAGGAAGAAGGTTTAATTGAAGTTCCTGAGAAAAGCGCAACAGAAACTTTATCAGAACTAACAGAAGGAAGGTAGAGAGCACTTATTGATATGGACATACAAGTATTCCAATGAGCCAGAACAGTTCTGTTGTCTTCATTCTCGCCCACAGTATCAGGATATGTAATATTCATTGGTCCTGGCAAAGGTAGGTGACCAACTGGTATCACAGAAAATGTCATTAACATGGAATGTATTCTGTAAAATATAAAACATAACCTGTTTAACGGAGATATATGTCTCTTGAGACACTTACTATTAAAATGCATCAACATAAAACCCTATGGATTTTCATAGATACAGTTTTCTGTTTTATTAAAAAAGACTTCTTACCATGGCTTGCTAAATCAAACAATTTAATAAACAGTCATTTTGATTACTTTTAAAAAACATTGCCAGTCGAAATTGGTAAAAAAAGTGTAACGGACACCGTCTAGATAATTAGCGTTAGCAATAAGCCGCTGGAATAGGCCACTATTTCAATTTTGGTAATACATAATTAGGTCAATTAAGATTTTAAGATGAAGTATATGATTAAGGTTCTGAATACAAATGCACTTGTATATCAACTATCTGTTATCTATTTAGAGAACTTTTTTAAATCATAAAAACCAACATAAATATTTTGATGTCTAGATATTTTGTGATTGCTATATTTTTCAACATTTTAACAACTCATTGATAAAGTACAATAGTTCTAGCTGGGATACCTTTTGTATAGTACTCTTTCAACCATATCCTGTGTAGTTGCTGGGTTGACTATATAAGGTTGGAAATCAGGAGAGGAATCAGACCCATATTCTGTGGTTAGATCTTCATCAGATATTGGCTGAAGTACAATGGTCTGTCCCTCTGCCAATCCTATAAACCAAGTGTTTAAATATAATTCAAAATTCAAAACTAACTGAAACTAAAAAAAATATAAGAGGGGGTCTCATTGGGGGATTCCGATCCCGGATCCCGCTTACTGTTTTGTCAGATTCCCGTATCCCGCTTATAATATGTACGTAAGCAATTCTATTTTTTTTGTCATTTCCCGGGTCCCGCTAGACCTCATTTCCCGTTTTCACGACACAATAATTTGACTTTCACGTTTCACGCTTACAAATAATCGGCAATCCCGCGTCACGCTTAGACCCCAATGAGACCCAATTAAGATGTAATATTTTTCAGGTAAAAACTTTGTTAAAAGAACACGTACAAGGTCAGAGGTAGTCCAAATAATTATGACGTCTTGAAAGGCTATTATAATTTTTTTCTTTGACGCCTTACTTTGACGCCTTACTTTGACGTCATAACACCAAACTCATATTTTCAGTTGAACTTTGAGAGGGAATTTACTGCTTTATTAAAACGTTTAGCTGATTTCTCCTCAAGATGCTTCATTTTAGGAGTATAAAATATAATTTTGAACCAAACTCAGTACATTTTGACGGACCTGAATTTCCGGATAATGTAAAACAAAGGTTCCGGAAATTTGGGTCTGTCAAATTTTACCAAGTTTGGTATAAAAATTATTTTATAATCTCCTAAACAGCAATCAGATAAACGTTTTAAAAAATGCAGTCGACATGTTCCCGCCTCGGATGGAATTGTTACTTATATTATTATTTCTGTAGGGATTAATTGGAAATATTTTGCACAAACAAACACATAAAAGGTAAGAATTTTTAAATATGCGATTTATTTTAGCCTTCAAGGAAAGTTTAATGGCTAAATTGGGTCTCAAAGTTGAGAGCAAAATATGCTCTCAAAGTCCAACCGAAAATGGCGGCTTCAGCATTATGACGTCGAAGTAAGGTGTCAAAGAAAAAAATTATAATAGCCTTTCAAGACGTCATAATTTTTTGGACTAGGTCAGAGGCAAAATGAATCTATGGCTTCATTTATTGTACAACAAGATTTTACAAGTAGTAAACATATCTTCTCTTCATTAACATAATCAAGAAGTAGAAATTACTCTAAATGCAGATATTATTGAAGCTTCTACAAAAAACCATACATCCATGTTTTATTTTGTTACTATGGTGTCGTTATGCAGTCACACACAATAAGAAAACTCAGAAAATTTACAGTTAATTGTACTTGTTCAAATATTGTGATGCTTCTAAAGGAATGATGTTGTATTTAATTTATTTGTCCTGAGTCTCTTGTAGACGAAACATGCGTCAGATATTAAATTTCAATCCTGGTATCTATAATGAGTTTACTTACAACCACAGTGGATCAATACCACTGCTGGTGGAGTTTTTATTCCCCGAGGGTATCACCAGCCCAGTAGTCAGTACTTCTGTGTTGACATAATTTATAGTTGATATGGTCATAATTATAATTTAACTGTTTACAAAATTTTGAGTTTTTGAAATACTAAGGTTTTCTACCTAAGGAATAGATTACCTTAGATGTATTTGGCAAAACTTTAGGAATTTTGGTTCTCAATGCTCTTCATTTTATTACTTTATTTGGCCTTTTTAACTTTTTTCATTCAAGCGTCACTGGTGAGTCTTTTGTAGACAAAACACAAGTCATGGTGCAAATATTAAATTTCAATCCTGGTATCTATGATGAGTTTATTTGCATTGATTTGGATGAAATGACATTTGCATGGCAAGTGAGACTACACATAACTAATATAATTTTATAATAATTTATCATTTTCAAAGCAGAACTTTCTAAAACATGAATATCTTATTTGTAAAATAATGCAATACTATCTGCAAAAATGTTGTTTTCTTTCATTTTGTTTAAAATTCAAATTATGTATTATAAAGATCGATTTCTACAACAGCTAAGGAGGAATTAATATTTCATTGAACTATTTTTGGTTTAGTGGTGTCAATTTTTGCTGAACTAGCACACTTTTTTGTTTAGGGGCCAGTTGAAGCCAACTTACAGGTGCAAGATTTTCTCGCTGTGTTGAAGATCCATTTGAGGCCTTGTGCTATTTCTGGCTCTTTTCGTCAGGTTGTTGTCTCTTTGACATTTTCCCCGTTTTCATTCTTAATTCTATAGTTATTAAATATTTACCTTCAGGAGTATTCACTACAATCATATTTGTATCCCTTTTTCTCCTTTTGGAGCCTGTTTCAATAGACTGTACAAGTTCAATAGATTCTCCATGTTCAGAGGTCTTTAATACAGTTTTATCATTTGTAATCAATATACTTCCTAATGACTTGTTGGCACAGAGTACTGCTTCATTGCAAACTCTCATGGTTAGAAATAATGTTCGCCCAGGTTCCATGTGGAATATGCTAGTTTTGTTTTCAGCACGCCGTGTAGATACGTCCTGATCAGTCTGTAGTTCTGACAGACGTATTACTTTTATGCCATCAAGTAACAAATATCCATCTTTGATAGAAGCTGATCCTGATACATTGTAACCAACCCAGGTACAAGGAAAAATATCATCTTTATTTTCATCTGTTCCAATACACAAATCTGAACAAAAAAGTTGAGATTTTATTTTATAGTCTTGTTATAAAATATTGAATTTACTTCTAATTAAGATTTTATATAGATGAATACATGCTATTTTTTTTTAAAAAGAACTTAAAAGAGAAGGTCTCCTATCTCTTTATCAGTATTGTATATATATTCTTATAACATTGCACTTGTACACTGGTCCAATAGACATGAGGGCAGTTGTGTAGTGGTTAGTGCATCGGACTACTAACACAAAGGTTCCTGGTTCGATTCCCGTTCCAGGATGAAAATTTCAAGGACTGAATTTTTGGATCTCCTGACAGCATTTGCGAGTATGGTCTTGAGGAAACGATGATAGGCCGTCGGAAGGGGATATAAAATGGCTGACCCGTGTTAAGAGAGAGCCATATCTCTTGCATGTTAAAGACACCCTTGTAGATTACGAAAAAGAGCAGGTTCATGCCACTACAAGTCAGCACTCGCACCTGCAAAGTGGAAAGGGATTAATATAAGTTGCAAAACTTGTTTCCCAATCCACTATAAATAAATATGTTTAAATTAAAATACACTGGTCCAATTACAGATATTTCCTTATATGGACATAACATTGATGTGTGTCCATTGCAGAATGTTAACATCTAGTTGTTTAGGTAACCTGTATTAATTGGTAAGTTGCAATCTACCCAATTCATGTTGTTTAGTCCACCGTTTAATCCTTTAAAAGTGAACCTGCCAGACAGGGGTGAATTTTGGTCCTCAACTTCAATAATATGGTTTTCATGCAAATAACATTTGTTTGACTAATGATCTACCGAAACCACCAACTTTGTCTCTGTGACTTACCATATCTTCTTATAGCCTTATCCTCACTAATAGTAAAAGTGAATCCTATACTTGTAGGATCTGTACTCTCCATGGCATCGACAGGAACTACGGATTCGTCAAATGGTTTGACTTCTCCTAGGATAGTATTATTTAGGTTGTCTACTTCTGGTGGCTCTAACAGTACTACAACACCTAAAATGTAGATGTTAGCTAAAATTATCATCTTATCAATTAATTATTAGTTCTTCTTCTTTTGTTACAGAAAACCATCAACATACTGATGTTTACTTTCCGGCGCATGCCTGGTAAATTTTTTTAAAATAAATTTATGTGAATAATTTTTGTCAAAACATAAATTTACAAAATATTTCTTGTTCAAAGTTGTTTTTGGTCATATATTTTCATATTTTCAATTTTTACAATTTTTCTTTGTTTTTAATTTATACAATTTTTTATTTAGTTTTAAATATTACATTTTTTATTTTTATTTTTGAACTGTTTTATTCATAACAAATGACTATCATGTAAGCATGCATCATCTTCGCTAGCCAAGGGTTACGATCCACTCCCGCTCTCTCCACTGTGGAGAGAGCGGGAGTGGATCGTAACCCTTGGCTAGCGAAGATGAGCATGCATAAGTTTCTTATCGATTTTGTAGAATGGTTCAGTGCTTAAAACAAGGAATGGCTTGTATACAATTCTTATTATCAAAAATGGTCTGTAAATGTGATACATTTGTGTACATGTATTCAACAATTTGAAGAACAGATTACTCCACCAATGTACATATTTTAACTATTCAGGGGCAATAACTGCAAAACATTTATTTCGGAGGTTCTTTTAAACTATTTTATAAAAAAATGTAGGCATGAGATATTGCTAACAATGTTGATCTGTGTCCATTATCAAATCCTCCAATAACTTGCTAGGATACATTTCATATTTGTCTGTTAAAAAAGAAATATTTCTTGCCTGTAAATTATTTTGATAGTAAAATGCAAATGATGACATTAAAATTAAAACACTTATTAACATATAAACTATGCAAAACATTAAAAATCAATAAACTATGACTGAAGGTGCAGAGTCAAATAATATCTATTGTTAGAAGAAATGCCAATGTTGATACATTTGCATATCAAATACTATTATTTGTTACAGTTTAACTTACCTTAACACCAACTTTACAGTGTAAACAATGCAAAAGTTTTAAGTTGGTGTATTGCTTACCATAAGTATCATTCCATTGAGTAGGTTTCCCACCTCCATTGACACAGATAATAGACACGTAATATGTATGGTTATGTTGGAGAATGCCTTCAAATGATGAATTAATGCCAGTTACATTGAGGCCTACTGATTGAAATTCCTGTAGTTCTGTTCCACCAGGGGTTTTACCAATTGCCCAAAAGTTTTCCTGAAAAAGATTTAATATTTCAATTGGGTTAACAATGATCTTAGTGACAGTGATATAAAAGAAGATGATGGTATTTGGAACATTATTGATTGTTGATAGTATTTCCAGAGGAATCTATAACCTTTTATTCTCCCATGTAGGAACAGGAGCAACACATAGCATAAAGTGTCCTACAGAAGATCCAACACTTCCAATAGTAGCTCTGGTTCATAAAACTTTATTGCAGATATAATCTTTACTCAAGATGTAGAGGAAAAGTATAAATCATAGTAAGATTTCTTTTCAAATTTTACCCTTAATTCTTCTATTCAACATAATTGTTTATATAATTATCATTTATTTAACTTGCTAAAATAATTTTCAAACATTTTGGTTCTTTAAACTAAACATTTTGTTACCTTTACAAGACTTTCATCATCATTACACCTCCAAAAAGCTTTAATGGTGTTGTTTGAGGCTTGATAACTTATAGGTTGAAACTGTCCTTGTTTTTCATCAAAGTAAATTGGAGAGGTCAACATGACATCCAGATCAAACACGGGTCCCGTGACATCAATATAAAACCCTGATGATGATGACAGAGCTGTGTCTCCAGAACCAGTCACAGCCCTTCCTGTAAAATATCAGATATCTAAGTCTAGTATTACATATAACAATATAAAACCCTGATGATGATGATAGAGCTGTGTCTCCAGAACCAGTCACAGCCCTTCCTGTAAAATACCAGATATCTATATCTAATATTTACATACATCAATACATTTAGATCACAAGTCTTAACAATTAACATTAAGGTGGTACCAAACACCTTGACTAAAATTAATTTGGCTCATAAAATTTTCATAAAATTTTGACAAAATATTAACTTTGACAAAAATACAAAAAATTAAAAAGAATTGAACCACACACTTTATGGGAAAAATTTCACTGCATATATAACAGTTTGACAAACACTAGTTTTGATCGGTGAGAAGCTTAATATTCATGTTACAATAGAACGTGATAAAAAAAAATCGACTAATTTTAATAGAGTTATCTCCCTGTCTTGTTATGCAGCACCTTAAATATTTTTTTTTCAATGAAGAATTACAAAGTATCTTCAACTAATATGATCTGCATGAAAATGTACCGTTATCTTAAAACTACTAAATCCTTCAGGTGTTTAAAAAAAATAATAAACCAATTTAGCAATATTTTTTGTTTGAAAAATATGGCTAAGCCATTGCTTTAAATAATGCAATGGCCCTGACATAATTTACCAGTACATGGACAAAAGTATTGGTAATTCCTTTTTAAAAATATTCCTGAATATAATTTTTTTAAACTTTTGTTTTTCAATTAATTTTTTATGTGATGTTCATCAAGATATATAATTGTACTTTTCTTTATAAATTTTCATATTTTTGATTAAATAATAATGGCCAACCTTAAAAATATGTTTGTTTGCAGTTTTCCGACTGTACCTTCAGACTGAAGGGTCGGTAGGTAGGAAAAATATTTTATTTTATCAGCCAAAATACAGCTTAAACAAGCAGTTACACTAAACCAAGTTTCTTGTGAAGAAAAAAAAACATTTTAAAACAACAAACACTGGACATGCTGAAAACCAACATCAAATGAACAGGCATTTTCAGATAAAAAACTTTTTAACCAAAACTGAAACTTTAACATAGTGTCATTATCCAATTTATGACATAAAATATGGTATAATTATTAAATACTGGAACACTTATAAACAAGGAATGTCATTATGACTAGAACTGTTTTAAAGAAATATATTCAGACATGTATGCTTCTTGACTAGAATGTTTTCATGAGTAGAGTATTTTCATCAGATAAATGTAGATATTAAAGATTTATAAGACAATGCATTAAAGAGTGTATTTTTAATAAAAAAAAAATAACCATTGAATCTTCCTCAATTGAAAAAAAAGGCAACTTGAAAAAAAAGTATTAAGACATTCGACTGTCTTCATATTTCTAACAATATTTAATTATATATAAGTGAAAAGGTTATATTTTTGCCAGGCTTTAATGAAAACCAAAGAAATCTAAAGTTTGGGGTGAAATCCATAGCACCCCATTAAAAGTAAATGGTCTGTACTGAAATGTTTTTAATGCATAAAAAAAATTGGCAGCATAGCTCCTAAGGACATGTTTTAATTGAATTCACACAGGCCACACAGTTTGGGTATATTTAATATTGTAAGAAAGAGAATAATTGCAATGAGTGGGGCAGCCCCCCTTATCCTAAAGGAGCATACTCATTGCAATCGAAGATAGATTTAATATAGAGAGAGTATATTTATTTTTCAAGCTAACCTTTCATTTTCTCTACATCTTTGTGTAGTTAGGGTTGCTTCTTATTGATTTGGCATGATCTATATCCATTAACATTTCAAATGAGCCCTTCCTCCGTACAGGCGTGTTTACAGATATCCATGAAGATTTAAGTCACGGAGGAGTGGTTTCATCTTTGTCGTCTTCACAACGATTTGTAGAAAATATGCCATACTTCAAGCTGCTGTCGAATTATTTAACCACTGAAATTGGTTCCATAAAGTCAGGCTCCACAGATTCTGTACCCGATTTGTTTGAGACAGAATGGTTATCGTGTCAGTTATGAATATCCGCTGCATCATCGTCAATGATATCATCATACATCATTACATGTGCCTGAATCTGAATAAACAGTTTACTAATAAACTTTTTTGTTTGTTAGTTGTCTTAAAATTGACACGACACGACAGCGTAAAGTACTCCTCCGTGACTTCATGGATACCTGTAAACAATTTCCATGTGCTTTATCATTAAATGGTCACATGAACGCTTGACGGGAAGCTAAGAAAAACCGAACTTGAAATGCGTAATTGACCCAGACTTTAAATCATTTCCTGAAAGGACCCAAAGTTCCGGATCGCGTCAATAGAAGTATTAAAAAAAATTTCTTCAAATTTAAAGCAATAAATTTTCACAGTCGGGAGGATTTTCAAGGGTCGGTCGGTAAACTGCAAACAAACAATATTTTAATTTAAGCCTATTGGTTTCCCAAATTCACAAGTTTTACATGATATATTTTGTTGTCACAAATTACTATGTGCATTTAAGAATTGAATCTTCTTTTTGGAATTTTATTAGTTCGTAAAAGTGTAAAAATGAACATAAACATTAATTTGAGCAAAACTCAATTTCCTAAAAATGTCTTCCTATAAATTTGAGTTATAGACTTTCTAAATCTCATAAAAGGAAATCTCCACAGATAAAAACATTAAATGTTGATCGATTAGTGTTGAAGGTATAAAGAAACTTTACCTGTGAGATAGTATATTATTGTTTTATTATATGAATGTCCAGTTTCATTCAAATCCATGACATAAGGTATTAGGTTTAAGTCTGTCAATGTAAAACTGTAGTCCACAAGTTTATCCTGATCACAATCCTGGTCACAGTTATATTTGGAACATTCTCCAAAGCAAGGTACACAAGGTATAACAACTTCTCGGAAAGGTTCGATATCTGTAAGAAATTTGTCAGTTCCTATACCAATTTCATACTTGATTATAGGATTAGTTCCTCCTCTGAAAGGATCACCATAGCGACAGAGGGCACCAGTGGGTGGTGGTAGTATCAGATTTTTAAAATATGCTTTTACAGAAAAAATATTGAATGGGTCGGTTATGTCTGGTACATAATTGTCACGATTGAAGACATGCAACACTAGTTTGGTTGTTTTACTTAAACGTGATATTCCACAAAGTTCTGTTATTTCCTCCTCATCAATAATTACCAAAAGACATAAAGTTATCTGAAATAAAATGACATTTATCATCAGTGTAATGCAATAAGGATAATTACCCCCCCTCCCCCCCCCCCCCAATTGATATCACTTAATTTGAAATTAGAATAAATAAGAGGAGCAATCCTAATTGTATTTTAATCTAGCTTGTTGGATGAAATCAACTCTGAAGTCAAGCTAGATGTTAGAGATAGGGCAGGATGCTTTCTAATATTTGATAATCAAGCAATTTTCATTTTCTTTCTGTAACTACAAGCATTCCTTTATTTCAAATCAAATATTCATTAAAATAAAAATACTGGGCTAGTTGCAGATCACAAATGATTATTGACAAACAGAGAAATTGGAATTAAATTTACACAATCTTCCCCCACTTAACAAAAATATTTTCTTACATCTACTGCATCATCCATTTCTGGTTTAAATATTATCTTAAAGTTGAGAAATTCTCCAGTAATGTTGTAATCAACAGCTGTCTTCATAACTGGCTGAATATCATTGAAGGATCTACACCATGTTACAATCTTAGCATTTTGACCTGGAAAAAAAACTAGCTTTTGTTTCAAAGGCACTGATCATAATTTAAAAAAAAAATACTTTAGGTACTCAAACAAAAAATGTAGATCAGTGACTTAACATTTACAGAAATGTTTGTTGAGGTAAAATAACACTTTTCTAAAGCTCTTTTGTCTAAAATCTGAT
Source organism: Mytilus galloprovincialis (assembly GCA_037788925.1). Taxonomy (NCBI): domain Eukaryota; kingdom Metazoa; phylum Mollusca; class Bivalvia; order Mytilida; family Mytilidae; genus Mytilus; species Mytilus galloprovincialis. The sequence goes on along the minus strand of CM075342.1, from coordinate 40,866,396 downwards.
CAATGACCAAAATGTCTGTCAAAACTGTGTTCATTCAAACTTATAATTTTCTAAAAAAGCAATTACAATTTGGTTGAGATACACACTGTATGAATCAATGAAGCAAAAGAGAGGGTTAAACCTAAATCTCTGATGTCTTCCTGACCTTTGAACTTCCACCTTTTTAATTACTATGGATCACCTTTTCTTATAAAGAATGACACATTTAAGGGAAGCTGTTATGATACATATCCCTTTTAAAAACTTCTGTACTTGTACAGTGACTTAATTCTGATTTTTATATTTAATTAAATTTAAAATAATTCTGACATAATCATTGTTCAAATTTCTGAAATAAAACATAAATGTACACAGCAAATAGGTTAATCATTTTTTTTACCATCAAAAATTTGAATGCCACATGACTTTTGTGCCTCAGGTATGCTAGTATCTATGGGCTGTGAGACTTCACTTTTGTCTGGGTGATTGACCACTTCGTATGGCTGTGTTGTTGTTTGTGCTATTGAAGGAACTGGAGTACTGATTACTGTTGGTAGAGTATCGTTTCCATATTTGTCAAACAAATACTTGGAGCAATTGCAAAAATTACAATCCTGAAAAATATCAAATTAATAAAATTGATAGAAATTTAATGTAAAGAAATGTTTTCCTTATTAAACAATAAAACTTGCTGCAATGCATCTCTAAATCTATTAGAAACTGCATGGAGTTTTAAATATTTCTATTTGGATACTGAATTTTTTTTTTCAAACATCATTGCTTTATACACTTAGAGTAATCAATTCATTTGAAGAGCTTTGGATTGGATGTGTAAGAGTGACTGCTTATTCTTAATGGTTAGGTGCTCTTTTGATGGTTACTTTATTATATTGTTTTTTTATGGATTACTGACCGAATGCTTGCAGCATCAATGTTCCATATTCTATATTTTGTCTATAGGTAAAAATATACATAAACCTATAGGCATAACCAATTGACAACTGGCTAGTATGACTTATCATGATGTATGACACTTACCCCAGGTACTGGATCCAACAAACAACACTGGCACACAGATGAAGCCCAGTCAATGTCTTCTTCATATTCATAAGTACCAATACTAGTATCTGGTCCATCCCAAAACAAAATTTCTGTCACAGCATTTCCATGTCCTTTTGCTGGTTTCACAGAAACCTACAAAAATATTAAAAAAAAAAAAACCCAAATGTATTGGTATGACAGGAATGCCCTTGACTGCAGCCTTATCTGAAAAGTGTGAAAACTGAAACAAAATTAAAAAAATTATCTAGAAGTCATCCACCTTATAACATATCAATAAAAGAATTAGTTCCAGGGAAAAAACCAAATCTTACAGAAATATCTCTTATTTTTCAGAAGGATTTCATATGCATTCTTACATGGTATGTGCCTCCATTTTCAAAGCTAGCTGATCTGAAATATGCTCCTGTAAACATCTGCTGGGTTTTGTGGTCTCTTGCAAGTTTAACTGACACTACATCATCATAAATATCCTTGTTGATGTTCTCTTTCTTGTACAGTAGGGACCATTTCTTGCCACTTGGATCTTTTAGACCAACTTGTTGTAGTTCTCCCCAGTCAGGATCATTTACCATTGAAATATCTCTTGATGGACAGGATGATCCAACTTGATTGGGATAGTGCAAAAATGAACCTACAATGTAGAGTTAAAAAAAAAACAGTGGAAAGCATTCATCAACTCTTTAGGCTCCTTATATGTACCTACAGCAGTCAATTGATTGGTGCAGCTACATTCATATTCCTTTAGATTAGGTCAATGAAATTTTAATCTTTATCTCATTCTTGTATGTGCCTTCCCAAGTCAGGAGACTTAATTCAGTGGTTGTCGTTTGTTGATGTGTTACATATTTGTTTTTCGATAAATTTTTGTATATTAGGCCGTTAGTTTTCTTGTTTGAATTGTTTTACATTTCTAATTTCTGACCTTTTAAAGCTGACTATGTGGTGTGGGCTTTGCTCATTATTGAAGGCTGTACGGTGACCAATAGTTAATTTCTGTGCCATTTGGTCTTTTGTGGAGATTTGTCTCATTGGAAATCATACCACATCTTCTTTTTTATATAACGCTTCAAAAAGCTAATACATTAAATGAACTCATTTTTTCAATCTTATATTGATGGCTGGATATTTATGCGCTTTCTAAAAATTTACAAACGTATGCATTGTCATGCAAATATGTGCATTCACTGCTAAAAATTCCAAGGTGATTGCCATTATCATTGCAACTGGAAAACCAGGGTGACATCTGCTATAACTTGCAATGGCAATTCTAGTTATTATTAATCTTTCCAAAAAGGTATTTACCTTTTATAATGTTCGTTGAACTGAACCAAACTTGTTCAGTTGAAAAATCTTCACCATCAACCAACACACCTGATACAGGTTTAGATGGGTCATATAATACAGGTGATGAGGACTGTTCGATCCCAAGTCCGGCAGCATTTGTCACCTTAAATCTTATTGTATATGGTATGTTCATCTGAAATGAATGATAAGTTATTACAGGAGCCAGCCTTCAAAAAACTGTTGCTAGAGTATTTCATAAGTGCAATTTTTTTGTCACCAGTTCCAAAACATAATTTTTATCTGCACCAAAAATGTCACTGGACATGAAAATATATTCCAAGATAAAATATAAAATTGCTGTTTGGGACATTGCCTCATGGTTTCTTCGCATTATGTACAGTAGCAAATATTTCATGGATGTTTTGGACAAGAACAAAGTAACAATAAATACGAAAGTTGCAATAGCATTAGATTTAAAATTTTCATTCTGACTGGAGGTAACAGCAAATCTAAATATCCTGAACAGTCAGTAGGTAGAAGACCATATTTCTATACCAAAGTTACGGCCATTAAAAATGAATATGATATTAGGAACATACTGTGAGATTCAAATTCACAAAGCTGTATTCAGTGTAGTTGTTTGTCAACTCAATCCAGTCAACAAGAAGCATCTCCTCTCCACTAGAATAACATGAAGTGTTCTGCCATAATGAGACTTCATAGGTTGCTATATCAGACTCAGGATCACTGTAATTTGTCCACTGAACTCTTAATGTTGAATTGTCAGAAGTGTACGCCAAATCCTGTTAAATAGAATGAAACAAAATAAATCAGTTTTAACAATTTAAAAACATTAGCCTTTGTTAAGGTAAATGGCCTCAATTGCAACTCTTTCTATTTGTTTTTAATAAAAGTCTTCTCAAATGACATTGTGCATTTCATCATTCCATAATCCTGAAACAAACTATTTATGTATTTTTCAGTTTCAAAGAAAAGCTAATTGTGTTCAAGCATTTCAATATCAACATCCTGTCTAGGAGGGGCTTATACAATATGGGAAAGAGGACAAAAAAGTATAATACCATGTTATAAAATGGTCCAGCAGTCAATGCACCATACAATGGAGGTGTTGTATCAACCATGAATTTGTGGTGAATCATTCCACAGTCTCCTGATTCATCTGTAGCTGTAATTTGAAGAGAAAAATGTTAACTAGATGTGTTAGCAATCTATTCTTTCATTGTCTATTTAAAGAACATCTTCAAGTTTAGTATATCTGACATTCTTAAAAAAAATTACATTATTCAAGACTAAAGCTGAAGAAGTAATGTTTTGGGGATTACATTGCACAAGGTACCCCTTGATGACAATGACATATCCTTAGTCTTTGTATATGCATTTCAACTAAAATGATAACTAACAGAGAAAAGCAATAATTTTGGTTATGTAACTTAAATTGCTCATTAATCAAATACATTTAACTTATATCTTAAATCAGCCTCCGAGTGAATAAGTTGCTCAGATTAGCCAAAAATAACATTGAGTTGTTACAAATGTCTCTTAGAAAAAAGCTCTCATTATTGTTAATTGCCTTTAACTAAAACTTTTAACCTTTCACAGGAAGGAAAAACGAATAAAAACAGGAAATGTGTTACGTTGACTTTTTCTAGGCCTTTAAAAGCTGACTATGTGGTATGGGATTTGCTCATTGTTGAAGACTGCATATTATCTATAGTTGTTAACTTCTATGCCATTTTTGTCTCTGGTGGAGAGTTGTCTAATTAACAATCAATCCACATCTTCTTATTCTTGTAGGAAAATATAATTCCCCCTAATTTTATACGGTTAAAACGGTATAACAAAACAGTCTGACACTATAATTCAAATTTTTCAAACAAAGAGCTTTTCTTACCTATTACCCATACATAATAAGTTCCTCCTGGTTGAAGCTCTAAGGATGTTAATGTGTAAAATGTATTCTTGTTGATGTTGATCAGTGGTGCTACATTAAATGAGTAATCATCAACCTGTTCACTTTTACGTCCATCAATCTTAAGAAAGGAAATAAAATTTTAAAGTAAAGTTATGTGAAGTATTGGCTCATTTAGAAGCATTTTGTGAATGATCAATTTAAACAGATTGGAATAACAGATGAGTATTGCAACAATAAGAACTAGCATTCAAATTTCTGATACTTGTATCTCTAAGCAGCTTTTCTTAAAATGCAGTAATTAATCTTAAATTTTTATAATTCTTAAACAGTGACATGGATGCCCCATCCTCACTATCATTTTCTATGTTCAGTGGATCATGAAAATGGGTGAAAATCTCTAATTTGTTATTAAAATTAGAGAGATCATATCATAAGGAACAAGTGTACTAAGTTTTCAAGTTGATTGGACTTCAACTTCATCAAAAACTACCTCGAACAAAAACTTTAACCTGAAGCGGGACAGACGGACTAACGGACAGACAGAGGCACAGACCAGTAAACATTATGCCCATAAATGGGGCATAATAAAAATTGCAATAATAAATTAAATGTACACATTAATTTTCAAGGTTATGATTAAGTTTTTAAGTCAGATAAGAAGGAAACAATTTATAAAGAATTTAAAACTTCACCACATATTCTTTTTTATAATCTTGGCAGCTTGCTTTATATTTGATGTCATATTTTTAATTCAGAAAATTGGCAATGACTCCATCAATATACAAACATATCTTACATAAAGTTTACAGTCCGTTCCTACTGCTTCAGAATGATTGGACAGTGCTACATAGTACATCATGATATCTAACTGTGATGTAAACCCTTCAAACTGTATATCTACATAGGTATCGGTATTGATATAGTCTCCCATTATGATGGATCCACCTGTTTGCCAAAGAAAAAAAAGCAGCATGAAAGTACATTTATAAAATAGATTGTTCACTTATGTAATTCAGTTTCAGTGTTCTTCACAAGGTGTAGTTTTGCATAGTGTAACCTTTTTCAGGTGGGGATCCAGCCATTTAAAAAAAGGGTGCCAGGATAAAGGATCTGCCACTGCTTTTTTCAATGTGAGACATAAAGATTTAGAACATCTGTATCATTTTTACATTTACATTTTGGGTTGCCAGCATTACCAAAACCATTTTTAGTCTTTAAACAAAAGCCAACTAGTGGTGATTTAGATTTTCTCTTTTCAAGACATATTCTGCCAAGCTCTATTTCTATATCTTTTCATTCAAATAAATTACAAGGCATCAATTGATTGACTGATTGGTGTTTGCTGCATATCCCGTGTCAAATATTTCATCTATATTCAGGACAACAACAAATCAAATTTAAGATGACATCAGTTGACTAACCTTCAACACCGCCATCATATCCAACATGGAATCCATTAGATGTAACCATGGCAACAGAGAATGATGCACTGTAGGCTTTAACAGTGAAGTAATATATTGCTGTCCCTGATTCTAAATCAAGATCATAAAACGTAACAGAATCATTCAAACCAACTTTGGTAAATGGTACAATATTGTCTCTGGTTTTGTGAAATCTTCTATCTGTTCCCACAGCTACTTCATAAAACAACACTTGCTGGGTGCCAGGTCGTTCTGCTGTTTTTGACTCGTCAACTTGATAACCTGGGTTTCCTTTTAAAAGACAAAGAATTGCAGGATATTTTATAGAAAACTTTAACAACCGTCATACCTTTAAGGTGAAAGATAGATTGACATTCTCTATTTTTTTTTTATCAGATACAACTTATTGTCATATTGTAGCTTAAAACACATCTTTAAAACAAGAATGTGTCCTCAGTATACGGATGCCCCACTCGCACTATCATGTTCTATGTTCAGTGGACTGTGAAATTGGGGTAAAACTCCAATTTGGCATTAAAATTATAAAGATCATATCATATGTAACATGTGTACTAAGTTTCAAGTTGATTGGACTTCAACTTTATCAAAAACTACCTTGACCAAAAACTTTAACCTGAAGCGGAACAGACGGACGCACGGACAGAGGAACGAACGGACAAACGAACAGATGGACGGATGCACAGACCAGAAAACATAATGCCCCTCTACAATCGTAGATGGGGCATAAAAATCAAAATCAAATAAAGATCTGTTTCTAATAAAGATGAAAGACTTTTAACAAAAATGTGTCCATAGCACACAGATACCCCCTTAGCACTATCATTGGTTTCAACATTTTGAATTTGGCATTAAAATTAGAAAGATCATATAAAAGGGAACATGTGAAGTTGAAGTCATATGAATCAAGTTCATATGACTTCAACTTCATCAAAAACAACTTGACAAAGACTTAAACCAACAAATGAAACTGTGATGATACCCCTACCCTCCCAGGTAGTTGTTGAGTGATGAATCTGATGAATCTAATGTTGAAGCTGACTTATATAAACTCAATACCAAATTTCAGAAATTCTTCTGAAGTCGTTCCTGAGAAAGATGCGACAAAAAATATTCATGGGACAGACAGACAGTGGTAAAACATTATACCCAAACTTTTTAAAAGCGAGAGAAAAAACTTGAACATGAAGCTGGACAGATGGACGAATGAACGTTCAGACTGAAAAACATAATGCTCCTAGGTGGGGGTATAAAAAATAAAATTTTGAACCCCTGTTCTTGTCACTGATTTTCATATTTGACCATTATAAAAGTACATACCTTCAACATCAGCTTGAAAGGACGCAGAAGCTGGTAAACCAAAACCTTCCCAATTAGCTGATATTTTACGTCGAGAGGGAAGAATGTTTAAATCAAATCCAGTAATGTAACCGTCAAAAACTTTGCCTGGTAGCAGTGGATCTTCTTCAACTGTAACTCCATTGGATCTTATTATATAAGTATAATTCAGAGCATTTGTCACTCTTAACAAAGAATAATATAATTCTCTGTCCTTAAGTTGAAGACCATCAAGCATTGCATTTTCTGAAACTGAAAGTATTAAAAAAATATTTTAAACTTAATATCAATAAATTCAACAAAACAGTTATATAGTATCCCTTCATCAAAAAATTGTGCAATAAGAGATGCAGAATTTCAATTTGCCTTTTGTGATTTTTGTATAGTTGGGTTGCTGTTTCACACAAACCCAACATTTCCTTTAATGAAAAGTATAAACACAAAACCCCATGTCAGGTATAAAAAAAAATTCAGATTCCATTTTTTTTAAAAATGTATTTCTTTCAATCTTTATCTGGATTTGTCCATTAAAATTTCTTTATTATACTTGTAAGCTGTACATAGTAGTTGGCTTTCAGTAAAGTTATTTCCCATTATATTATCAATGACCAACTTCATTTCTAAAATTAGCAGTTTTCATTTTCAAGCAAACTCCTTTACTCCTATAATTATAAACAATTTGCTCATATAAAGATTAAAATAATTGTTCATACATTCGATATGATTTCTGCAAAGAGACCTGTACAATTTTACAAATTTTAAAATTTGGGGTAGTGAAAGGTTTGAGTGAAAATAAAGACTTAAGTCCTATTTATTTTTCATCATTTTTGTCACTTGAATAAATAATTTTACATATAGAATCTTGATATGGTAATCAGAGGAACCATTTCAAAATTGAAATAAAACATATTTACCACCCAAATCTAGCCATTTTGAGATGACATTTCCATCTAGTCTTTGTATCTGCCATTCATTTCTAACTGATGGACAGGGATCACCTGACAAATCCCATGATGCTCTGAGTGTGTCAAAACTTTCTTGGAAATCACTATAATTTATGAAAATGTAGATAAATATGTATAAAACTGCCCAAATATTATTATTTCAAACTTTTATCTGAGCCAAAGTCTCACCCAAAATCTTTATTGTAGTAAACAAAAAAAACATGTAAAATTAAACCCTTTAAGTTTCTTTTTCTTGACATGTCATTTGAAACCTCATAGTGAATTGAAATAACAACACTATAGAAAGTGATGTGCACATCTTCAGTTGAAAAAAAGTAGTTGATTACACAAAACAGGTAGTTACTTTACTATAAGAAATCATAAGTTACTATACTATACTTACTTAAAGGGAAACTTCGCAAAAAAATCAAAAATTGATATTATGTCCATTCTGTATAGAAATGCTCAAATTTATAGATATTAAATTTTTATTCCGCTAGATAAGAGATCACCATCGATTTTAAATTTAGAGTATAAATTCTCTGCGTTCCGACATTTTGTCGTCTTCCCCGATTAAAAATCACGATATGTCTATTAACCACAAAGGACCAAAACTACAGTAACCGATGTAGTAGTAATTGCGTGTCGATATCTTGTCAATCGTACGGTTGTTTTTATCTGACAAACTAACTTGATACGGAAAATGTTCTTAATTTTTTTAAATAACCATAGTCTGTTATTTTTGAACTGTTAATATTGGAATTAGTTAAAAAGTCAAAGTTTAAATCATAAATAAGTGTTCCGTGAAAACTGTTTTCGTAAATCTAATTCGTTTATAATTCTCTAAAGTAATAAATTTTATTCAAATAAATTCGGATATGCCCTCATTTGATCACCAGCATGACTAAAGGTATTACTCCCAAAGGTATTGTGAGGGGTGTGAGGTGACACGTCCAGGTATTCAAGCGATTTCCTGTCGGGCTTGCAAGTTCATGCATCGTTTCACTTCTGTAGGTATTGATCAGTGTACACCGCCGATAACTTATAACTCTCCATTTTGAACTATCAGGTGTATAATATACATCTCTGTCTTGCGTGTCCGAAAGTGATATAATATACTAGTCATTACTAAACTCATACGCTTGTTTATAAATAACATTACTGGTGTAAAGAATATTATTTATAAAAATATAAATAATACACAAAAAAAAAGATTTGATGAAATAAAAATCTATTTACATTTTTTTTCCAAGGTTTAATTTGGGAAAATGTAATATATACTCGTTGTCAATAGTAAAGGACAGATTGGAACATACCAGAAATATTGATTTAAAAAAATGTACGCACTTGTCGACGATTCGTTTCTACGTCTGGAAAGAAAGTTACGGAGCTATATCGCAATTTAAAATCTATACATGTATACATTGAACATAAGAAAGAAACATACATTTTGTGTAAATTGGGGTAACAGTTTTGTAAATAGACTAGTCCACGTATGCCAACAGTATGTAATCATCGAATTCGATAGACTATTGTATACCAAAAGAAGAAGAAGAAGAAGAGGACCAATTTGATTTAAATACAGGTCGATATAATAACTTGCTTCGGTTCATCGAAGTTATGAACATAGTAAAATCACAAATATATATATATCAATTAGATCGAAGGAAAAATTCGACATCATCACAATTGTTCCGACATTCATGTAAAACATATGCAACTGGACATACACTAATAAACCTCAAGGGATGTGAATATTTTCTAGGAAAACTATTGAGTATAAAAGTTTCAAATTGATTTCGGGATTTATTTTCTTTCTTGATATTCAATGACAGCAATTTAAAGAATAAACTGCTTGTCCGCTTTAGGGGTATTCTTGCCAGTTGAACAGACTTATAATTACATTCAAAAATAGGGAAATTAAGATGACATTAAATTCGTTGTCTTTTTTTTTTTAAACATCGTTGGTCAAATAGCTAAAGTATTATTCGTTGTGAGAAGAAGACTATTTTAATAAGGACGCTCCCGATTATGAATAAATTTGGTTGACGTTTTTCACACTTGAAAAGAATATCTATTCGTAATTTTTCGATTCCATTCCAAGAGGATCCTTAAATTTCCTGTCAATTTTTTAAAACATCTTTTTTTTCAAATAGCTGAAGTATTCATGCGTTTTGAGATTTAAAATATTTTGATGAGAACATTACTTCCTAAATAGGTAAATAAAGATCGCTTTGGATGGACTAAATTATATAATTGCAATCTGTTTGAAATATTAAAGGTTGCCGATTCTAATTTAAAAAAGTACATTTTTTAGTTCATACACTCGTGTTTAGAAGGCTATTTTTATTTATAAATTTATTCAATTAAAATAATTCAGTATTTTATCGTTACAAAAGTAATCAGAAGTCATAATTCATTTAAAAGTGAGCTTATGCAAAATATATAAAAATATACAACAGCTATCCAGTTATTGTGCGACCTTATTTCTCCCGTAAATTCATTTTTATTCTTTTTCTTACATTTCTGTGTCTAAAAGTATAACTGACTCCCGTATATCATTCATACGAAATGTTGTTCACACCTGAAATGGTGAACCGTGAGGCCTAGGTATCACTGAATGAAGATCAAAAGATTAGAATTACATAATGCTAATCTTTTAATTACCTTGAGTTTAACTACGCATTCAACATTCACTAAGTGTCACAAATTAATACACATTTAATTTCCACAGTACAAGCAAGTGAAAATGTTTTCTGGAATGAAGCAAAAAGTTCAGAATACAAACATGTATTTTTTAATACACTATCGATCGTGTCAGTTTCATATGTTTGTTTAAAGTATTTAAAGAAAAAAAAAATCATAAAAATGTTCTATTGTATTATTTACTTTAATTACTAGAATTCGTATAAAAAATCCACACATGAATCCTACAATCTAGTTTTAAAAGTTGCATGGCTATCCCTTACTTTTCGTTGGTTAATAGCTACACCAAAAGTCGTCGATGTGCTTTAAATAGCGTTATTATATGGTTAACGAACAAGACTTAAATGAGATTAATTTCACTCCCGGCATGCTCAAAGACTTAAACTACGTCACATAAGTCAGGAAGTTTGATAAAATAAAATTAATAATTCCCAATTTTCTTCTTTATTACTTTTCATATCGAAATAAAACTTGGTGAATATGTTTTTTATGGTATTATGAACATAATTAGATGAAAAGTGAAAAATCGCGAATTATCCCTTTAAGTTTATTTTTTCTTAATTAATTAATTTTTATTGTGTATTTCGCTTTGTGCCTTTTGTTTTCCTCTGTGGTAAAACAAATTATAAAGTGTTCAGTATATATACAAATTCTTACACATCAACATCTGAGTTTTCCAGTACATCACTTATTCCAACATGTGACAATGGTTGAAGATCCTGACTTAAATACGAGATGTAAACCCCATTGGATGTGGCTACACTGGATACACCGGCTCCATTTGTTCCTCTGATAGAGACATACACCTACAATACAAAGATTAATGGTACATGTATCACAAAAATCTTTAATTTGTATAAAAAACATAAAAAAACCAGAGGCAATTTGGTACAAAACAGCATTAAAAACCATGGGTTAAATGCTATTTTCCCTGTAAATTTCCAGTTAATAAAATTATATAGTATTAATTATACAATACATTCTCATTCTCTTTCTACTCCACTGAGAAAATCCCACATTTCTCAAACAATTCCCAGGTTTTTTCATTATTAGACGATAAAAACCGAGAATTTCTAAGTAATTGTTTGGTCACCATTGTTTATTTAATGTACTGACAAACAGCAAAAGCCCTCAAGACAAGTAGATTGTGATTAGTTATTACTATTTTGTGACTTTCTTTCTTTCAAATTCAATTAGGGGAAATGGCCACAGAAAGAAGTCACTTTTCTTTTCCAGTTTTAAATCTAGCCAACAGATTTCCACAGATCATAGGGAATGGAAATATCACAGAACTGTTGGATCAGTTCTCATAAAACCAGCTGTCTTCTGATAGACTACCCGGTTTTGACCGGGAAATAGCAACATATATAGTTTGTTGGGAGCAATGACAGAGATAATAGCTGACATTTCAGATGGCAAAAAAACGTTATGACACTCTTCTAAAGCTTGATAAAGCTTTTTTTTTTAGAGCAGCCAAATATCAATTCAGATTGTGAGGGAGCTTTTTCAATTATAAAGAAATTTACACTGAATTCTGATTAGAACTAGACAATGATATATTGTGTGCCTTGTTATCAAGTCAATGTAACCAAACTGGCAGTTATTTTGAATATGTGCCTAGCTAGTGGTGTTGCTTTAAAAGCAGCAAAACAGACCACTGTTGAATACAATAAAAGTTTACAGTAAAATATTGTTTTTTATGTTACCAAATTTATATAATGTGGAATTATGAACATTTTTCATATTAAAACGTCACATTTTCACACACTTTTTGACATGTCAGCTCATGTCATGACATGATTTCTCATTGTCAGATGTTGGTAAGTATGTTGATATGGAAAATTATCACAAAAAAATTATCAAAGGAAAATATAAGAAAACAGCAAGAAATCAATCGTAAGGTGCATTTCCTTCATTCTAATACTATATGATTCAAATTTTAACTTTAAAATACCTTTCTATATCCCATCAGATTAAGACCAGACACTGTGTAGTATCTAGCATATTGTGGAACATCAAAGAAAGCTTTGATCTGTCCTCCACCTGGTGTAGTTCCTACTGCTATCTGGTACCTGTTAATGTGTTAATGTAAAATAAATCTCAACTGCACCATGAATGCATGATACCCCCCCCCCCCCTATTTCCTGAAGTCTGAGAAACTCTCAATAAAAGTTAAAAGTTTAAAGAAAGATAGTTTATGGTTTTTGTTCATAAAATATCAATTTATGTTTTTGCAAAACATGAAAAATTGTTTCGCAAAGACTGATCAATTCGCTACAACAAAAAAAAGAAAAAAAAGATTTGTTCCTGTCTCTTTGTGAATGAACCTTATGTATAGATTGAAATTCCTTTTCAATACAATTTATTGATCCTTTATTTTTTGGTACCAGTGAAATATTAACTATTTTTTTCTTCTTACATTAAGCGTTCAGATAAACTCATACAAACCCAACAATTCCTGACTCATCATCAGTAAAGAGCTGCCATGTGGCTGATACAGACGTGAGGGACTCTGAACAAACAGCATCTAATGTATCACATTCTGTAAAATAAAACATAACCATAATGATGTATTACAGCCATGGGAAGCAAATTTACAGTTAATAAAAACAAAAGTTTCCGAAACAAATCCAAGTTATCAAACTAGTTTCTACGGTAAAGCTTACTGTTGGTATTTTTCATAGGGTTTAAGTTATAAAACTATGATCCATACTTGGATTTGTCTTTCATTTTTAAAAATTTAAAGCAAAATGAAAATCAATAATTGGGTGTTAGACTATCAACCAATCACCTGTTAATATATAAACCTCAATCTATACGACTGATTAAAATTCCCTTAATAAAGACCTTTTATACTTATGTCCTAAAGTGTAATAAAATTGTTTAAAGTATGTATTAAATTGGGGGTATCTTTATCATCTAATTGCTAAATAAACAAACAAAAACCAACAAACAAAACCAAGACTATGTGTTCATTGGACATTATCCATTATGTAGATGTTTATTATTGTTAGAGCCAAATAACCTATAGTATGTAAGTTTAATTCCTATTTTTTCTTAATGCATCAGCAGCCAACGTCACCTGTGCTCTTTATTCTTGTAAACCCCTCTTCAGTTTTTTAATAGCAGAGTGATTTTTTAATGTTTAGGAACTAAAAAGGAAACACAAATATATTCACCTTCGTCTGTAATGCAGATTTTAGCATTCATTGCTACAGTTTGACTGTTGTCATTTACATTGATTCTGTAGACTGTATGCAGGTCCACCACTTTCCCATGTTTAGGTGGTGTTGTATCAATAGAAATGGGTCCAGAGAAGGCGTATGTTTCCATGTCAACTGAATTTATGGCTGTTACTGTAGCATAGTATGATTTGCCATGGCTGAGAAGATGGTTAACTCCTGTAAATATGTCAAAATAAAAAATATGAAATTTAGATGTTAACATATATACTATAACCTTAATGCACTTAACCAGTGCTGACAAGTTGGTTCCATTTTGAATAAAGAAATCCAATTATTGAAAAGTCAAGTGGGATCTCCCATCAAATTAGTTCAGAATATCATACTTTTTAGTTTTTTTTATCAAATCCTTAGAGAAACAAATTCTTCAATTTTAACCCTATTTCATTCACAAAAATGAATATGCTTGAAAAGACTTGAATTTTGAATTTAAATATCTCAAATAATAAAGATCAGTCAATACTGTAAAATGAACCTATTTATGTCTTATATTCATTTTAAGGTCTAATGGCAGAAAAAATTACAAATATAGATGTTTACTCTGTAGTATCAATGGGAGCCCAACAATAATTTTCAAAACATCCTACTATATAAGAAGGTTGGCAGCTAATTGTTGAATTATTTAATGCAGGTTGTTAGAAATTAATATTAACAATACAAAGGTATGAGATGGTGTCAATGAAAACCATCATTCTCCCGTTTAGAAATTTTCCTGTTATTTGGCGAGTTAAAAAAATGTTTATGCTAAAAACTCACCATCCGACCATTATTCAAAATATACCTTTTATGCTATAAAAAGACAAAAACCCAGTGATAGTTGTTTCAAAAATATCTGAAGATCCTTGTTCTGATCCAAGAGTGATGATGAATTTTTGTATTGGACTCTCTTCATCTAGAAATCCTGACCAGGAACACAATATTGGGCTCTCCACCTACAAGTGTTAAAATTAATTGTAACTGCATTATTTAAGACAAGAGTGCACACACTGAAATGTCTCGCCTTCTTTCCTAATCATTGATATTATGTTGATAGTCCTAAGTATAAAGCTTTATTACAACTGTCACATAAACTTAACATTAACCAAGATAGCTAAACAAAGACCAATGAACCATGAAAATGAGGTCAAGGTCAGATGAACCATGCCAGGCAGACATTTACAGCTAACAAAGCTTCCATACAACAAATATAGTTGACCTATTACTTATAGTTTAAGAAAAATAGACCAAAACACAAAAACTTAACACTGTGCAATGAACCCTGCAATTGAGGTCATGGTCAAATAAAACCTGTGGGACTGACATATAGATCATAATATATTTCCATACACCAAATATAGTTGACCTTTGGCATATAATATTAGATAAAAAGACCAAAACTTAAAAACTTAACTTTGACCACTGAACCATGAAAATGAGATCAAGGTCAGATCTGCCCACTAGACATGTACACCTTACTATCATTCCATACAACAAATATAGTAGACCTATTGCATAAAGTTTAAGAAAAACAGACCAAAACACAAAAACTTAACTATAACCACTGAACCATGAAAATGAGGTCAAGGTCAGATGACACCTGCCAGTTGGACATGTACACCTTCCAGTCCTTCCATACACCAAATATACTAGCCCTATTGCTTATATAGTATCTGAGATATGGACTTGACCACCAAAACTTAACCTTGTTCACTGATCCATGAAATGAGGTCGAGGTCAAGTGAAAACTGTCTGACGGGCATGAGGACCTTGCAAGGTACGCACATACCAAATATAGCTATCCTATTACTTATAATAAGAGAGAATTCAACATTACAAAAATTCTGAACTTTTTTTCAAGTGGTCACTGAACCATGAAAATGAGGTCAAGGACATTGGACATGTGACTGACGGAAACTTCGTAAGATGAGGCATCTATATACAAAGTATGAAGCATCCAGGTCTTTCACCTTCTTAAATATAAACCTTTTAAGAAGTTAGCTAACGCCGCCGCCGCCGGATCACTATCCCTATGTCGAGCTTTCTGCAACAAAAGTTGCAGGCTCGACAAAAAAATAATATACCCATCATCATCATGTCCAATGGGATTTTAGCAAATGCATCAACCTAATATCTGGCAAACAAAATCTTTTAAATATGATACCCTTCAGTAATCAATATTCTAAGAGTAACAATATATGCCTATATTCATGCAATAACCATTTTAATACATGTCTAAACTTTTAAAATGACATGTATATAGTTAGGGTTCATAACTTCACAACACAATTTTTAGGAATATTACAGCTAGCCTTCTGTGAGGTTATAGATAATTTATAACATTGAACTAATAGACGGTTATTGCATGACTATTAATTGCCCAAGTAGATTTTTTATTGCATCAGTTTGTAGTGCAATAATTGCAGCAAAGACAGATAATTACATTTAAACACTAGTAGTTACAATTTCAACAATATCAGACATAAAACTGTTGTATCCTGACTATAGGTGACTTACCCCTATATATTCAGGACAAGAAACATATCCAGTTCCTGGTTTACTGGTATCAATGATAACTGAACCAAATGTTGTTCTACCAATCATACCTGCTTTGTCTTCTGCCCAGATACTGATTATATTAGGTTTGCCTGTATAATCAATAGGAATGTAAAATAAGTGTGCATGTCCATTAAAATATTGAAGATCAATTAGGACAATTTAATTAACTGAATTCCAATAAAATGTATTTGAAAATATATAAAGCCCCATAACATAAGAACCATTTTTTGTTTTTCTAACAAACTTGAAACCATAAACGACCGTTTTGTCTAAGGGTTAAAATCCCGGTAACTTATTTAGCACATAAAAATATATAAAGGTCAATTACCTGCAACATCAGGTGTGATATTGCCAACCTCCAGGTGACTACTTTGTGTAGAGGATATATTAATTTTAGTTCTAGGTGATGTGTCCTCAGCGTATGGATATGTACCAACAGAATACCAGGCTCTTGTAACTTCACTGTCTGTGTCATTGTAGTGCCATATGGCAGACAGGGAATCAGCTGTACTTTTATACATAGAGGAACTTGGTCCAATATCACCATCAACTGCACTTTTATCCGACAATCTGTTGAACAAGAAATTAAATGGGTGTGGCCTTATTTCCTTTTGGAAAGAAATTAAAATTGTTTTTTTATGACTCTATAAAATAATATAACATGTAGTTGTCATAAAAATTTCTAAATATTTGTGGTGGATATATGGCTTCAAGGCTCCTCCCCAAACAAATCACAACCAAACGAACAAATCATAATTAATTAGAAGTACTGTATGACCCAATATTTACCTGTCTAACACTACCATTGGAGGCAATAGGTCTACTGTAATTCCATCTGATACAGACTCAATAAGATTTCCAGCATTAGTGATACCTCTGATGGTAGAATAATAAGTCTTTCCAGGTTCTAGATGAGCATTTACTTGTGCATATCCAGAACTTGTAATACCTACAAATATACAATATGTTCCAAATAGCCTCATCTATAAAAATAGAGCACACATTGTAATGTCTTAACATATACCCACCCACTCATACAATCAATCCAGGGACAGCTCAATATCATATTTTGTATGTCCAAACAAATCATGCACAACTTTTTATCAATACACATTCAAATAATTCAATTTATTAGTAAATTTAATTTTTAAAAATTTAAATTAAAGTGCTTGTAAGCATTGAAGGGTAAATATTGCTTTTATTTATCAGTAGGAAGTAAAATTAAATACATTGGTTGTAGTTTTATTCAATTACAATTCTAAACAGAGGAAGATAACTTCCAATTTTTGAAGATGACATCATTGATATTTTTAGAACAGATATTAGATTCCTGCACCTTGCAAAATTTATGTAATTATCTTGACAAGTATAACATAATTTTTGTGACTTGAATATCTGAGCATATTTTCATTGATAAATTTCTGGAAATGTTCATGGAAAGGATGCATAGAAAGTTATCATTAAAGCACTATATTTTGTGTATCTAAAAAGTAGTGATAAACCTTGGAACATTTAGATATCAAGTCAATACTATAGGGTTTTGATTGCATTTCATGCAATCTTTACCCCAAAAATTACCATCTCCAGCAATAGTTTCCTCTTCTACATGTAGAATTCCATCAGATGAAAATGTGGTAACATCTTGTCCACCTGGAGTTGTTCCTACAGCCCATTCATAGTCCATGACACCATGGAGATGGCTCTCAAAGCCTGTGTACTGAACACTGATAGCAGAAATGTCAGATTGGTAATCCACATCAATACCAATGTCAGATACAGGATCATGGTCTGTACCGTCTGTACCATCAATAACTATACCTACAAAACATAGAAAATATGCAAACTCAAATACAAGCTATTAATTGAAGCGTACTGTACCTCCACCAATATCTAAAGGTTATGCAAATAAACAGAATCCACTGAAATATCCCAGAAACCATCTTAATTAAAAAATTGCATGATGATCCTAAATTCATGAAACCAGGTCAAGATCAGTAGAAACCTTGTCTGACAAACATGTACACCATGAGAGGACTCCAAATATAGTTATCACAAGTGAGAAATTCAAATGGCAAAAAAACTGTAGCAGTAGCAAAACCATGAAAATGGGGTCAAGGACAATAGATAATGGCTGATGGAAATATATTATTGTTAAGGTGTCTCCTGCAATCTTGGATTGTAAAATAGCAGAAAACAAGAATGTATCCATAGTACACGGATGCCCCACTCGCACTATCATTTTCCATGTTCAGTGGACCGTGAAATTGGGGTCAATACTTTAATTTGGCATTAAAATTAGAAAGATCATATCATAGGGAACATGTGTGATAAGTTTCAAGTTGATTGGACTTCAACTTCATCAACAACTACCTTAACCAAAAACTTAACCCAAAACTTTAACCTGAGCTTCACTATCTTTTTCTTTGTTCAGTGGACAGTGAAATTGGGGTAAAACTTTAATTCGGCATTAAAATTAGAAAGATCATATCATGGGGAACATGTGTACTAAGTTTCAAGTTGATTTGACTTCAACTTCATCAACAACTACCTTGACCAAAAACTTTAACCTGAAGCAGGACAAACGGACGCACAGACAAACGAACGGAGGGATGCACAGACCAGAAAACATAATGCCCCTTTACTATCGTAGGTGGGGCATAAAAAATTGGTCTAGAACTTTAATGAAATATGCAAATGTTTAAGAAGAATGTCATTCATCTGAATGAAGAAATATATGTGTTTAAATGGATTTTTAACTTTGTTTGTTTCAATTTTTAACTTTGCAATATAAAGGGAGATAACTTACATAATGAAATTTTTACGCTGGAATGTGTTATGAATTTACAAATATTGTTTAGAGCTTGAAAAAGACTCCGGTGATCCTATTTTTTTCTTCTTTATATTTTAAAAGCCCATTATTAGAGCTATCTTCTCATGTTTATCAACAAAATTCTATGGTATAAATAGCGTATTCTCTCTATCACACAACGTTGTGTTTTCCTTGAAAAATCTATACAAAATGTGATGACCTTTGAAGAAAACGTCCCATGACCCATCCTTTTATCATATATCTTAATAGTAATGATATTGACAGTTTTGCAAATTATAAAAAAATCTATTAATTTTTATTTTTATTTTTCTTCTCATTGAATGATATTAAAATCTTTAATAAGTAAAGTTCCTACAGTTCTGAAATATTTTTCTTACCAGTTCTGTCAGCTTCCACCACCACTATTGGTGTTGACACCACAGGGAAACTTTCCAGTCCTGCTCCATTTACTGCTGTCAAACTAACATAGAAAACAAGGGACTTGGTAAAATTGATACCAGGGACATTCCATCTAAATATTTACCTGCTTTGTCAGCTTCCACCACCACTATTGGTGTTGATACCACAGGGGAACTTTCCAGTCCTGCTCCATTTACTGCTATCAAGCTAACATAGTACACTGGAGTCTTGGTGGAAGTGTTACTAACTTCTAGAGACAATCCATTAATATATTCATCAGTTTTAAGTCCTACATTTGTCCATGACCTTATTTCAGTTCCACCTAGAAATAAGAAAATATTTATAACAAAACCTACCACAATAGCCACCTCAGATTAGTGGTTATCTTCATCCGTAATTATGCAATTTTTATGCTAACTTTTTTTCAATAAAAATGATATAAGAAACTGCACTTTAAAGGAATGAAGTGTAAAGGAACGTAGTGTAAAGGAACTATACCTGGTGAGGATCCAACAGCTATTTTGTAACTGATAACCCCTGACTGATGATCTGATGCTCGCCATGCCGCCTTAATACCTTCTGTATCTGCTTGCCAAACATAACCATAAACTGCCTGTTCTTCATCATCTGATAAAGTGTTGACATGAAGCCAAATTATCTACATAACCAGAGTAATAACATTAATAACTTTTTACAATTAGAATTTATCAATCTCAAAGGTGAAAATATTTTATAATGTATTTTTCATTAATTTCCGTAAAAACCTGTGTTGAAGACTGTACACTGACCTTTAACCTGTTACATGCAAGCCATTTGGACTCTGGAGTTTGTTTCACGAAAATACTTAGGACTAAGATCGGTCATAAGTATACTGAATTGTTCATGACTCAAGATCAATCTTAGTCGTAAGTTTTTTGTGAAACCGACTCCTGGTTGTTAGTTGTTCATTGGTAATCATAAACCACCTCTATATTATTATCCTATTTTATTCACATTTCAATCTTTTATAACTTATGTTTGAAGGATCACCTGAACTAGGCAAAAGGTCAATATTATTGGTTATTTCTCATTTGTTACTCACTGCTGGTGGTGTTGTGTCTACTATCACACCATTTGTTTCAAAAGCTGCTACAAATCCTGCTTTATTAACAGCTCCTATTCTGATACTGTATACAGCGCCTTGCAGCAAATCTAGACTGGAGTCAATGAATTCATTTACAGTCTCACCATCAAGCTGTATCCACTCATTTCGCTTTGCTATAAAACATAATATTTTTTACTAAAGTATAATTAAGCTGAATAATTCAAGCCTTTCCTATGATTATTATCAATTTAAAAGAAAATTAAAAAAATATCTTTTCCCACCAATTCAAATATTCCATACAAGTTTATGAAATTTTATCAAAGAATTCTTCTAGCTACATTGAAGACCCTTTGGTGGCCTTTGGCTGTTGTCTGCTTTGAATCATTCCCCATTTCCTTTCTCAATTTTATTTAGTTTTTTATAAAAAGCTTGGAGGGACAAACATACAGATGATCAACAGTATACCATAACAGTGGCGGATCAAGTCATTTTAAAAAGCCATTTTAAAAAGGGTAGTTCCAACCATATGTTCCTATTTAAACGATTGATCGTCCAAAACGTTTGGATACTCCACTGTCATAATAAGTCTTGTTTATCATGGGCATATAAAAAGCTAAATTATGAAACAAGTAAGTACCTGGAACAATTTGTGATCTAATACTTTGATGATGTTGGTAAATCTGTATTTTAAAATGATCTAATCCAGATTCTTCATCAATAAACTTGAAATTTGATGATAACATGGTGGTATTGGACTACAAAAGAACAAATATTTATAAAATCCTTGGCAGTTTTAAAATAAGCCTGAAATATACTTTAGTACTCATGTTCTTCTGATCCATTATTCCTCTATGGGGGGTCAGTAGTAAACCGTATAACAAATTTATCACACACTGGACTTTTTCTGCAGCGTTGTGTTGTAAAATAAACAATGAAACACAACAACATAAATAGATGACGTCACCATTAGACAGTACATGTGACGTCATGAACCCTCTATGAAATTTACTTACCCCTACAGATCCATAGGGGTCACCACTTGACAGCGTTAAACCAATCACAACATGCTAATTTACCCATGGTGCGATAATAACTATTTAACAGCTGTAAAATTTCAAAACTTTTCATAAGACATCTCTTACATTTTTGGTTTAATTTGTAGAGTAAAATGATTAATTAGAGAAAAAACAAACTAAAATGAAACCTGAAATTCTAGATCCTCATGTTGAGCTAACCCATCTCCTAGATATACCAGTTTTGGAGGTGTCAGATCGACAATATAGCCATCAGTCTCATTGACTATTGAGTTAATAGCTCCATTTGTAGTACGCAGATAAAGTTTCACTCGGTCCTTATGTTGGAAATGGAAATTCAGCCATTTCATACTCTCTGTCATATTAGAAAATGTAACAAAATCTCTTCTAGTTTTGAAGTTTTCTGTCAAATTCCTGAAATAATGTAAAGGTTTATTACAATAATATTGAATTTTGTTTTACATTTCAGATTTAAAAAAGATCTAAAAATGCTCCTTAGCACTTTCTATATCAAAATTTTACATGTGCTTTTTTTCTAATAAGAAAATTCCTTAAATAAAATGTGAACCAATTATTTACTTTTAAACAAATGTAAATATTTAAAAAATTGAATATTGGACAATTCATAAAGAAAAACTTCCTATCCCACAAATATGTAACCAACTTCTCCTGAGTAAGACAGAGACTGACCCTCCACATCAGAGAATAATTTTCCTTGCTTATTTAAGTAATATAATTTATTCTTTTTTATAAACATCTTAAAATACAACCTATATGGTTGAAAAACAAAATAATTTAAACTTACGGAGCTACTAGAACTTGCACTTCATACTGTCTGATTGTTGATTCAGGGTCATAATAATCTCTCCATTGAACTTCTACTTTAGCTGCATTACCAGAGAATGAAATATCTTCAAACCCTGTCTTATTTCCATCAACAACTTGTCCAGGAACTGGCTTAGTAAGATCCACTGTAACTGTAAAACAGCAGGAAGATAATTATATTAGTATATAGTATTTTGAGGGTCCATGTCATGAAGAATGGACATTTCTCAGAAACCATATGACAAACAGCCACATAATTTGAGGAGATGTATCTAAAATTTTCCGTTTTCAATTTCATTGGCCATAATTTTGCCTAACCTTACTTCACTTTTCAGAAATTAATATGACCTAAAATAATATAATCATTATTATGTAAGCTAGACCATTGATGAAATGTATGCTTAATACTAAAAGTTAAGCTAAACAAGAATGTGTCCACAGTACACGGATGCCCCACTCGCACTATCATTTTCTATGTTTAAAGGACTGTGAAATTGGAATAAATTCTCTAATTTGGCATTAAAATTAGAATGATCTTATCAAAGGGAACATGTATACTAAGTTTCAAGTTGATTGGACTTCTACTTTATCAAAAACTACCTTGACCAAAAACTTTAACCTGAAATTTGCACTATCATTTTCTATGTTCAGTGAACCGTAAAATTGGGGTCAAAACTCTAATTTGGCATTTAAATTAGAAAGATCATATCATAGGGCACATGTATACTAAGTTTCAAGTTGATTGGACTTCAACTTCATCAAAAACTACCTTGACCAAAAACTTTAACCTGAAGCCAAAAACTTTAACCTGAAATTTGCACTATCATTTTCTATGTTCAGTGAACCGTAAAATTGGGGTCAAAACTCTAATTTGGCATTTAAATTAGAAAGATCATATCATAGGGCACATGTATACTACAGTGACTTGACTGTAGGTGTTGCTATCCACCAATTACAATTCATTCAAAATTTTGACCAAATTGCAATTTGTTTTATTAAACCAAATTGTTCAACTGGTCACAAATTTGAACCAACTGCTGTAGAAAACCACAGTCAAGACTGAAAGTGCAAGGTGATAAAATAAAACATACTTACAATCCTATAAGACTTTAACTCCACTTTATTGATGGTATTTTTAAATCAGTCTATCAATCTGTATAGTTATATTATAGCCATTACCATACTAAAGGTGAACTGTTTTATTTTTAATTGCTATAAAAATGTCCAAACTAAGCTTTTATATAGTTTTTCTTTTGAAAAGTATTCTATATTCATAAGAATCACACATTATGTGAATAAAAACATTTCATATTCAGTAAAATATTTGTGAAATTGCAATATGTTTGTAGGAAGGGGAGATAATCTTTTTTGGTTTCAAAAAATCTTTATTCAAAAGAATAGTATTGTAGGTTATCTCCACAAGGAAACTTATCAATAGCATATTGTTATTTCACACATATTTTACTGAATATATGATGTATTATTTTAAATGATATATGATTCTTATAAATATAAAATCCTTTTCAAAAGAAAAACTATATAAAAGCTTAGTTTGGACATTTTTATAGCAATTAAAAATAAAAAGGATTTTATATTTTTAAGAATCATATATCATTTAAAATAATTCATCATATATTCAGTAAAATATGTGTGAAATAACAATATGCTATTGATAAGTTTCCTTGTCGAGATAACCTAAAATACTATTCTTTTGAATAAAGATTTTTTGAAACCAAAAAAGATTATCTCCCCTTCCTACAAACATATTGCAATTTCACAAATATTTTACTGAATATGAAATGTTTTTATTCACATAATGTGTGATTCTTATGAATATAGAATACTTTTCGAAAGAAAAACTATATAAAAGCTTAGTTTGGACATTTTTATAGCAATTAAAAATAAAACAGTTCACCTTTAGTATGGTAATGGCTATAATATAACTATACAGATTGATAGACTGATTTAGTAATACCATCAATAAAGTGGAGTTAAAGTCTTATAGGATTGTAAGTATATTTTATTTTATCACCTTGCACTTTCACATTTTGACTGAACAATTTGTTCAATATTCTGACCAGTTGAACAATTTGATTTTGTAAAACAAATTGCAATTTGGTCAAAATTTTGAATGAGTTGCAATTGGTGGATAGCAACACTAACAGTCAAGTCACTGTAAGTTTCAAGTTGATTGGACTTCAACTTCATCAAAAACTACCTTGACCAAAAACTTTAACCTGAAGCCAAAAACTTTAACCTGAAATTTGCACTATCATTTTCTATGTTCAGTGAACCGTAAAATTGGGGTCAAAACTCTAATTTGGCATTTAAATTAGAAAGATCATATCATAGGGCACATGTATACTAAGTTTCAAGTTGATTGGACTTCAACTTCATCAGAAACTACCTTGACCAAAAACTTTAACCTGAAGCGGGACAGACGGACGGACGAACGAACAGACGGACGGACGAACAGACAGACGGACACACAGACCAGAAAACATAATGCCCCTACTACTATCGTAGACGGGGCATAAAAATTGCAGTTTACCTCCAGTTGAAATAGCGGACACATTTTTTTGATTGACAGCTCCATTAAATGCCCACAGAGTTGTGAAGTAAGTATGTCCGTGTTCTAGATAATTTTCAGGAGTTAACTCTACACAAGCTTCATGTGTTTTCCTGTTGTACTCTGTCAAGTTAGCAATGTCGGTTACATTTATCTGTTTGACAGAACCAACACTGACCAAATACAATCCAATACCAGACTCAGGGTCATAGAAATGTAACCAGTTGGAACATATCTGAAATATCATATTAAATCAGCATTTACATAATGACCATTTGTTGATTTTAGGCACCATTTTTCTGGTCTATTATGAACTGCTGTAATGTCATATAATGCTTTTTTTATCATAGTATATAAGTTCAATTAGTTCGAAGTTACAATTATGTCAGACTGATAATTTGTGTCACATAGTATGACCTAATTGCTCAGTGTCTACTATAATGAAAGATGTTTAAATATACTTTTGCACAATGTCTTTTGTCCTTTCACTATAATGGATGTTTTTGCTGTCGATTAATACGATCCGATATAAGAGATAAATAATTCCACATGTCCAACAGTATTTTCTCATGTCACTTTCAGTAAAATTACCAAAAGGTTTAAAAAAAGTTCTTCAAAAAGCCTATCAGACCAGTTCAAGAGAAAAATGCTGTGTGGTTCTCTTATAATATCCATCAAATTCAATGCTTCAATTTTATCATATGACAATAAAGGAGCATCAAATTTTAGTTATAACATCAAAATTAAAGCTAATAAAATGAAATGAAAACTTTGACAAAAGTTGAAGCAAATCTATACCAAATGCTTACTTTATCAGGATATTTGGTATACAATAAATCTTCACCATAGATAGGCCCATCCATTACAACTCCAGCAAATGGTGGTGTCTTGTCAACAATGATGGCATAATCAGAAACCCCAATAGTACGCAAATCAACTAAAACAGTCAAAATATGAACAGAATGAATGGTCACATAGTATGAAATTAAGTCATACAATGAGATGAAGAACAGCAATATAAGTGATGATCCTCTGCTTGTGTGTTTTTTGTAGTGCATGTACAGATTTTGTGTCATGAATCCATACCACATTTCCTTTGTTTTTCTTTTTAATAAAATATCATCCTGTAAATCAATGGTTCAGTTCATAGTATGACATTTTTGAGAGGCTTTGTTTGCTAGTGCATAGGCGGCTCCAGGGGGGCCATTTTGTGGAAAAAATTTGTTTGATTATATAGGGAATCACTGAAGCATGACTGGAGCGAGCCCACTCTTAGGTCAGTCAGTGGGCCCCCTTACAAAAAGTTCTGGATCCACCACTGTAGTGCAATGTTCAACATAACCTTTTAGGTAAATCAGTCCTCCAGGCTTGGCTGGTGTGCCTTTTGGTAAGCCTGAGTAACTGTTTCATATTTCTTTGTAATTTTTTGCTGTTTTTCCATACCTAGAGCGTTCAAACAACCTATGATTTATGATAAGACTAGGAAATAAATATCAAATAAAAAGTACCATTATTAACTGCTCGGATTTTCATCCAGATTGGAACACCATCAGTTAGAATTTTAACCAGTGTAATGTTAGGATCAAATGAAAGTCTGGTCCATCTCATCTCAATACAATCTCTCCTTGTTCGCCCTAAACATACATCATTGAAGGCCAATCCTGAATGTGGATCACTAAAAAATAAAGAGTAATATCAGGTTCAAATGAAAGTCTGGTCCATCTCATCTCAATGCAATCTCTCCTTGTTCTCCTTAAACATACATCATTGAAGGCCAATCCTGAATGTGGATCACTAAAAATAGAATAAACATTGTAAAAGAATCAAATGAAAGTCTGGTCCATCTAATCTCAATACAATCTCTCCTTGTTCGCCCTAAACATACATCATTGAAGGCCAATCCTGAATGTGGATCACTAAAAAATTAAGAGTAATATTAGAACCAATGAAACTCTGGTCCATCTCATCTCAATACAATCTTTCCTTGTTCTTCCCAAACATATATCATTCAAGGCCAATCCAGAATGTGGATCACTAAAAATTAAAGATTACCTGTAAGCATATATTTTCCAATTTCAAAAGAGCTTAAATCTCAATTCTGTTTTGCTATTATTATGCTAACCTGCTGTTTGGCTATCTCATCAATTCGAATTACCATTTCAAAAGCATTTGTCCCTGCAGACTAATTGCTTATATTCTACAGTTTGCTTTGCCGAAATTGTTTTTAACTTCACACTTTTTTAGAATACTCCATGAATTATTTCCCAATAGACAACTTTTGAGTTCAATGCAAATCCGTAAAAAACTTTGGTTTTAGTGAACATCATTTGTGCATTTAGGGACTTCCGTTCCTTTGTTGAGCAATTGGTGGAAAAATGATAATGCTATATTGCACGAATTATTCGGCAAATTAAATTCTTATAATTGATATTCAGCACTGCTATCATAAGGAAATTGTGATTAGGTACCTACCGAACAAATACAATTTCTAGTTTATCCTGCACAATGAAGATCACTAAGACGCTTGATGAATGTAAAAAGTTCAGGGATACAGGCGATCCCCTCTATCTGGTAAATGACGTCATAAGCGAGCATAATTTACCATTTTTTCCCCCAGTGACAGACAAACTCAAAAGTGGTCTATTAGTTTAATTGCAATTAGTCCATTTTGTTCTTGAACTTATTTTTATGATAACAGTTTTTTCTATTTAATTCTACTGTATATATAAACTACTGCAGAGCAAGTGAAGACAAATTGTAAGCCTACAACCTTACATCAAGAAGGAGAGTAAGTAAAAAGAAGAGAACCAAGCAAAAGTTACTTACATTCTGGTACCCAATTGGTTTAAAAGGTATCATAAAATGTACCTTGAATTATGTTTTGCTGTGAGGTTATATGTGTACTCATCGTATCTAATATCATATATTTCCCAGACATGAGGAGGTGAATTGTCCACTCCAAGTGGTTTTGAATGACAGACAGTTGTGGCTAGTGGACCTCCATATTCTACCTCATTTAAAGCTCTAACTGTTATGTAATACTTGTCATCTATAATGCAAAAAATAAATATAAGTGTTTAAATTTTCCAAACAAAGCACTGGATTTTGTAAAAATTTATTTTAATTCCTATATAAAACTACTGCACGACTTGCACAAACGCTGTCAACGATGATTGATCATCCACAATAGTATTTAAACTAGATTCATGGATTTAATATTTAATCAGAATTGCTCAAAACCAAAAGTTTTTGTGAAATGAACAACTATGGCCAATGCAATAAAATTTTACATATTTACCTGGCAACGTTTCATATGGAGCAGGAATTGGATAAATCATAGCATTGTGGGTCCACTGTGATTTCTCAAAGAAATGTTTGTGTGGATCATGATGTGGATGTATCAAGTCCTCACAAACTGCCATTCCAACATATATGGTATAACCCAAAAGTCCACTTTCTCTATCATTGAATCCATCCCAGTTTGCTATCAAATAATAATTTATAACAATGAAACCATAGATGAAATAAGGTCTATGAAAAGATATAAATGAAAAGCATTGAATTATGCTATCTTAGTGTCATAGCAGCTTTTAATAACTGATTTTATATAAATTTTCCAGTTCTTATGGAAGAGACCAATATTAAAATTCAAAATGACTTTTGAGCCATTTTTTAAGTTTAAAGTTTGAATTACTCCCTTCAAACTGACCAATTGGTAAATTATCTCAGCTTGACTGTAAATAAAGTTATTGAGTAGTGTGATGAAATATTTTTTCCACAAAGTTCTAAGTAATAACAATGAAACTTATAAAATATACTTGATAAAAAACCAACAACTATGGTAGAGACTGCATCTTAAACCTTTCTTTAGTCTTTGAAAAGCTGAATTTTAACATATGATAGTCATATAGATCTTGTTGACCTTATATAAGAGAAAGAAGGTGAAAGAAACCTGGTTCTTATTAATATTTGTTTTCATAATCATCAGGAGTGTGTACATGTCTCTTAGTCAAATTTGACCTTTGGAGGATACAAATTCTTTGTGTGTCTTTCAAATATATCTTACATCTTTTATTTTAATGTCTTACCTGTTATGTATGTGTTAATTCTTGTAAATTGAAGATCTGTCATTGGCTCATAACCATTAAAAACTGCCTTAGATCCTTTGCCATCAACTATTAATCTGCAAAAATCCATTTCCTTTTTAATTAGGAAGTAATTGTATCAACCGTATTGCTAAAATGCAGCCACTGCATTTGTTTGCACCTGTCCCAAGTCAGGAACCTGATGTTTAGTGATTGTCGTTTGATGATGTGGTTCATAAATGTTTCTCGTTTTAATTATAAATTATTGACCATTGGTTTTCCTGTTTGAATGGTTTTACACTATTTTTTGGGTGGGCCCTTTATAGCTTGCTATTTGGTGTGAACCAAGGCTCCATGTTGAAGAGCTTACTTTAACCTATAGTGTTTAGTCTTTTATAAATTATGACTTAGATGGAGAGTTGTCTCATTGGCACTCATACCACATCTCCTTATATCTAAGATCAGAGTTCAAGACAAATCAAGTCACAAAGTCCAATAAAAATGTAGACTTTTCTCTTGTCAGTCCAGAATAATTGTTTTGGTAAATATCTTATGATCCATTAACAATTTGTTAAAACCTTTCTCAGTTGCTATGGGGTAATTTTTGAAACATGCCCACAACAGTCAATGTGTAATCAATTTGGTTTATGTATAAAATTACACATGATTTAAAAGTAAATGCTTCTCTACTGATATTTTTTTAATAAATTTTGTACTGTAATCAAAATCAAAAATTTAAACTAGAGGCTCTCAAGAGCCTGTGTCGCTCACCTTGGTCTATGTGCATATTAAACAATGGACACAGATAAATTCATGACAAACAAACTGTGTTTTGGTGATCATGATGTGTTTGTAGATCTTACTTTACTGGACATTCTTCTTGCTACAATTATCTCTATCTATAATGAACTTGGCCCAGTAATTACAGCGGAAAATATTTTCTAAAAATTTACAAAAATTTATGAAAATTGTTAAACTAGAGGCTCTCAAGAGCCTGTGTCGCTCACCTTGGTCCATGTCCATATTAAACAATAGACACAGATAAATTCATGACATAATTGTGTTTTGGTGATGGTGATGTGTTTGTAGATCTTACTTTACTGAACATTCTTGTTGCTACAATTATCTCACTTTACTGAACATTCTTGTTGCTACAATTACCTCACTTTACTGAACATTCTTGTTGCTACAATTATCTCTATCTATAATGAACTTGGCCCAGTAATTACAGTGGAAAATATATTCTAAAAATTTACAAAAAATTATGAAAAATGCTAAAAATTAACTATAAAGGGCAATAACTCCTTAAGGGGTCAATTGACTATTTTGGTCATGAAACTTATTTGTAGATCTTGTTTTGCTGAACATTACTGCTGTTTACAGTTTATCTCTATCTATAATAATATTCAAGATAATAACAAAAAAAACGGCAAAATTTCCTTAAAATTACCAATTCAGGGTAGTAACCTAACAACGGGTTGTCCAATCCATGTGAAAATATCAGGGCAGATAGATCTTGACCTGATAGACAATTTAACCCTGTCAGTTTTTCTCTAAATGTTCGGTTTTTAAGTTATAAGCCAAAAACTGCATTTTACTCCTATGTTCTATTTTTAGCCATGGCAGCCATTTTGGTTGGATGGCTGGGTCACCGGACACATTTTTTTAAATTAGATACCCCAAAGATGATTGTGGCCAAGTTTGGATTAATTTGGCCCAGTAGTTTCAGAGGAGAAGATTTTTGCAAAAAAGATTTCTAAGATTTACGAAAAATGGTTAAAAATTGACTATAAAGGTCAATAACTCCTAAAGGGGTCAACTGACCATTTTGGTCATGTTGACTTATTTGTGAATTTAACTTTTCTGAACATTATTGCTGTTTACAGTTTATCTCTATCTATAATAATATTCAAGATAATAACCAAAAACAGCAAAATTTCCTTAAAAATACCAATTCAGGGGCAGCAACCCAACAACGGGTTGTCGGATTCATCTGAAAATTTGAGGGCAGAAAGATCTTGACCTGATTAACAATTTAACCCATGTCAGATTTGCTCTAAATGCTTTGGTTTTTTGAGTTATAAGCCAAAAACTGCATTTTACCCCTATGTTCTATTTTTAGCCATGGCGGCCATCTTGGTTGGTTGGCCGGGTCACGCCACATATTTTTTAAAATAGATACCCCAATGATGATTGTGGCCAAGTTTGGTTTAATTTGGCCCAGTAGTTTTAGAGGAGAAGATTTTTGTAAAAGATTACTAAGATTTGCGAAAAAATGGTTAAAAATTGACTATAAAGGTCAATAACTCCTAAAGGGGTCAACTGACCATTTTGGTCATGTTGACTTATTTGTAAATCTAACTTTGCTGAACATTATAGCTGTTTACAGTTTATCTCTATCTATAATAATATTCAAGATAATAACCAAAAACAGCAAAAATTCCCTAAAATTGCCAATTCAGGGGCAGCAACCCAACAACGGGTTGTCATATTCATCTGAAAATTTGAGGGCAGAAAGATCTTGACCTGATAAACAATTTTACCCCATGTCAGATTTGCTCTAAATGCTTTAGTTTTGGAGTTATAAGCTAAAAACTGCATTTTACCCCTATGTTCTATTTTTAGCCATGGTGGCCATCTTGGTTGGTTGGCCGGGTCACGCCACACATTTTTTAAGATAGATACCCCAATGATGATTGTGGCCAAGTTTGGTTAAATTTGGCCCAGTAGTTTCAGAGGAGAAGATTTTTGTAAAAGTTAACGACTACGGACGACGACGACAACGGACGACGGACACCAAGTGATGGGAAAAGCTCACTTGGCCCTTCGGGTCAGGTGAGCTAAAAATGACTATAAATGGCAATAACTCCTTAAGGGATAAACTGACAATTTTGGGCATGTTGACTTATTTGTAGATCTTACTTTGCTGAACATTATTGCTGTTTACAGTTTATCTCTATCTATAATAATATTCAAGATAATAACCAAAAACTGAAAAATTTCCTTAAAATTACTAATTCTGGGGCAGCAACCCAACAACAGGTTGTCTGTTTTGTCTGAAAATTTCAGGGCAGATAGATATTGACCTGATAAACAATTACTCCCCTGTCAGATTTGCTCTAAATGCTTTGGTTTCGGAGATATAAAGCCAAAATCTACATTTCGCCCCTTTGTAAGATTTTTAGCCATGGCGGCCATCTTGGTTGGTTGGCAGGGTCACGCCACACATTTTTTAAACTATATACCCCAATGATGATTGTGGCCAAGTTTGGTTAAATTTGGCCCAGTAGTTTCAGAGGAGAAGATTTTTGTAAAAGTTTACAGACGCCGGACGCCAAGTGACGAGACAAGCTTACTTGACCTTTCAGGTCAGGTGAGCTAAAAATGCTCAAAACTTAAAATTTTAATTTTTTTTCAGAAAATTGGGTTAGCAGATCAGAATTAATGCCTTTGCCTTAGCCAATCTGAAATAAATAGAAAACATCAGGAAAACGTAGAATCTTAGGTACTAAGATATGTATCCAGACAAGAAAAGACCTCACTAATTGACTAACAAACCTGTGATTTTTAACGTAAGGATTCATCCCTCTACAATGAATTACCCAATCTGGTCTGTGTTCCTCTGGGATTAGTGACAAACAGTCAACATGCTCAAGGTAGTCTTGGCTGGCATTTTTTATTTCTCCTGTATATAAATTTAGTATCAATTTAAATTCATTCATACATCAAAAAGCTGAAGAAGATTACTAAATATATCCCTTTGATACCTAAGCAGAGTAGAGAATATTGATCAAATTTAGTAGGGCAATCTATGAAGTTTAATAATCAGTCAAATTTATGATATATGATTAAAAAAGAAACCTAGTTTTAGTTTCTTTTACTACTTGTGTTTGTTTTAAACCTTTCAGGCAATAAACCAAACTACATAACATAACTAGTCGTGTCCAAAAGAAATGAATGGATGGATTTAAAAAAGATCTGGAGCCAGTTTTAGGATTTGAAATTTGAAAATGGAAGTCTGTATATTAAACTGTTATTCTTACGAAATTTTGAAAGCCCAAAACCTGTATTTTGGCACAAGAGTAACAGAACCAAACGTAAACTAGATTTGTAACCCTTCAAAGAAGACTCTCATACTTTATATCAGCCTAATACCGTATAGCGGGTTGATTTCACGGGTGTAAAATTTCGCGATTTTCATTGAATAAGGTATACGAAATATTCTTGCAGTGTTTATTTTGGCGGATTCAAATTTTTTATTAATAGCTTTGCAAGTGTACTTTTAAATTGGCGGAATTTATTTTGGCAATTTAGTTCTGTCCGCGAAAATAAGCGAAAATTTAGACCCTGCGAAAATAACCTGCTATACGGTATGTGATGGTGCTTAGAAAAAAGTCTGTCTTTAAGGGGCAATTAAAGGCACAAAAAGGAGCACATTAATTTTGCTAGTATTTCAGGTTTGTAAGTTAGGTTTCACTAAGATCTATCTATGATGAGGATACCATAAAAGAGCAACAAATAAAAGAGTACATACCTGTAGTGGGTGTAGTCAGATCAACAAGTACACCTTGAGTGTTAATAAAAGACAAATATCCCAGGTCATTAACAATACGGAAATTTACATATACCAGTTTATCATGTTCTACTTGAAGTTGATCAAAATTAAACTGCTTTGTTTTTCCAACACCAAGTCTTTCATAGTGGTAAAAGTATCCTGAATGAGAGAGTTTAAAATGATGTCCTTCAATTGCTTCCACAAGTTCACACATTCCATTTCCAGAGTCATAATTAAAACTCATACATTTAGTTGGAGGTAAATCAGCACAGGCTCTAGCACAATCTCCAGGTGAGTGTTGAAAAGAATCTTCACCAACTTTTGGTCCAACTAACTTTCCTCTACGTTGACTGGTGAACATCCCCAACACCTGTCTATTCAAAGGATCAGACTCTAATTTAATAGAAAATATCAATATATTAGCAAGAGTGTACATGATGAAATATCTTATGAAGATATGAGAAGATGTGGTATGAGTGCCAATGTCTTCTTTAATAATTACAATTGAATTTTATGTTGAGACTTTAAGGTTAGGTTTTAATATAGGCATCACAAAACTTAACATTATCAACAATCCATTAAACAAAGGGGTTGGGGTCAAACGTGAACTATGCATTTAAATGTTCAAAGAGGTAACAATTTTCTAGACTTTGTCAAAATAACAAAATGAAATATTCCATCAAATGCCATTTTTCTTGGTTTAAAGATACTTTAAGATACCAGCATCATAACTTATTTGTACTGTTTCTCAGATACTATATTCAATAGGTCAACTATATTGTGGTGCATTGAATCTTTGTTTTGTGTATATGTCTGTCTTGCAGGATTTATCTGACCTTGACCTCTTTTTCATGGATTGTTGTTACTCATCAAAGGCTGTTTGTCATATGTGAATGACAAGAAATTAAAATAAAACCCTACACAAACCTGCTGTTACATGGTTGATGTTGCCTTGGTCTAGTCTGACATCATGCCAAGGAACAACCTGATCACCCCATATGTCCTTCCCATAACCTAATGCTACTTTTGTTTCTACAAGCTCTGAATCTTCATATACTGTTATTGAAGCTTTAATAACTGATGGGTTACTGGTGGTCTTGTAATCTTCATCAAGTCTCCCACCAGGAAGACTTATATCATATGTTGATAGGTAACATGAAGCTGTGGACTTTTGACCTGAGTCATTCTCGGCAGTTACAGTTAAGTATAGTGGCACACCAGTTGCTTTTAAAACCTTATAAAAAATAAACCAATATTTCAGTCTGGGAAAACAAGGTTTTTCTAATGCTTGAAAGTGGGCTTTGAACTACCTGCCAGTAATTTAATATTCTAAGGTTTGTAATTCATTCCTTTTGTCATTTTTCTAAAGTTTTTGGGGTGCTTAGTACCATTCTTACTTTTACAATTTTTTCATTTCGGCACAATAACCCTAATAATCAAGGTTAAGAAAAAGGATATGATCTCCCAAACATGTTTAATCCTGCTACATTCTTTCAATGTTTGTGTTCCAGTGGCTTTCATTGATTGCTGTATGCCACATTTTGTTGTTTTTGATATAAGCATAATTCTGGTTTTAAGTTTTCTCTCTTGAACTGTTCACAATTTTGTCATTTGGTTGCCTTTCATTGCTTACTATACAGTAGGGGTTTTCCTCAATGTTGGGCTTTCACATTCTTGACTATGCATTCATAACACATAAATACCAAATAATCTTATTTTAGTGTTAGGTATCATGTAAATAACAACTATTTTTAAAGTACTGCTAACATAAAAATGATTAGTTTGAGACAACAGTTTTTACAAGAATTTTTGCAAGTATATTACAAGTTTTTCACAATCCTATCCTATCTATTAGTTCCAATTTGAAATCTTGTTTGCACTGAAGTTGAAGTTGAAGGCCTAAAATTGCTTTCGTTCACTTCATTTGAACTTTGGTAGATATTTTACTCATTGGCAATCCTACCACATCCACTCATTTTCATAGATATGTTCAAGGCAAACAACTTCTGCAATAAGAATGTGTCCCAAGTACACGGATGCCCCACTCGCACTATCATTTTCCATGTTCAGTGGACCGTGAAATTGGGGTCAAAACTTTAATTTGGAATTAAAATTAGAAAGATCATATCATAGGGAACATGTGTACTAAGTTTCAAGTTGATTAGACTTCAACTTCTTCAAAAACTACCTTGACCAAAAACTTTAACCTGAAGCGAACGGAGGCACAGACCAGAAAACATAATGCCCTCTACTATCGTAGGTGGGGCATAAAAATACCTCAACCCAAAATGTAAATCAAAAACTTCTTATGATATGACCTTGGATGTACAAACTGCCAAACTAAAAGACGGAGTGCACACTTATTGTCACTTAATAAGAATGTGTCCGTAGTACACGGATTCCCCACTCGCACTATCATTCTCTATGTTCAGTGGACCCTGAAAATGGTTTAAAAACTCTCACTTGGCATTAAAATTAGAAATATCATATCATAGGAAACATGTGTACTAAGTTTCAAGTTGATTGGGCCAAAAATAAAATATTGTTTGTTTCCCTCACACGACTGACCCAATAAAATCACCATTGCCGAAAAATTTTAAAGGCCATTAGTGTCCACTATTTTTTTTGTTGCTATGTTGGTTATTGGTGATATCTTTCCGATGCTGTAGTCAACGATCGTTGGGTTTTGGTGATACCTTTCCGATGCTGTAGTCAACGAGCGTTTTAAATCAAGGTATTATTGCATTGAAGCGTCTACATGATTCGAAATCAAGGAAAACAAACAAAATGCTTTCCACACAATTTGTTTGTGTGCAAGGGTGATCTTTTTTTGAAAATAAAAAAAAAACTGAAGCATCTTTCAACCCGCTGAGTGCATCTTGATTTGCTTTGTGTCTAACCTCTGTTCCTGTTTAAAGGATAAAATCTTAAAGACTTTGAGTAAAAATGGTCTGACTCGTGCTTTAAAATCTATCTACTTTGTCTTTGAACAGGTTGGGCACAAGTCAGGAAATGTGGGATACATGTATTCCCTGCTTTCAGGGAACGTCCCTGTTTTCTGGTGTAAAAAAAAAACCAGTTTAAATGGGATTTCCCATTTACTGCATCAGTAGAATTTGTAAATACTTATTAAAAGTATTTTAGGAAATACAAAACATGAATATAAAGTGAAGCCTTGTTTCTTCTAGAACTCGAAAAAACATATAAATATTTGTTTAGGAATCAATTGACCAAGCTGCATGATCCAGGTGTAACTGAACATAACTGAATTATGTTCACTTCTATTGAAAATTTTTATTCATTGAATTTTAATTCCCAAGTGATTAACATACATGCATCTTTTTGTCATCTCATAATTGATGATCAAGGTATGAATTGGTGAACAAAGGAATTGTTTTGTTGTAAGTTATGCATCAAATTAGACTTGAAATAAGCTTGATTTTTTAACTAAAAAAACACTTGCTATCATTAAGCATTGTTATCACAAGTAGAATGTGCGCTTTTGTAGACTTCATTACATTAAATGAATAGGAAAAAAAAGAAGGTCCCTGTATACTGTTTTTTTAACACCAGAAAACTGTGGTGTACACTGAATTAGAATACAGGGAATACCCCACTTTTCTTGACTTGAGCCTCACCTGTTGAATTTTGTACAAATTCAATATAGAAAACCATATCAAGGAATAAAATAAAATAATTTGCCTACCTACCTACCCATACCCTAACAACCTCAGTCGGGAGAGGGGAAACAAAGATATTTTTAATGTTGGCCTTGGACTTCAACTTCATCAATATCTATATCAACCAAAGAAGGACAAACAGACAAATGGATGCATAGACCAGAAAACATAATGCACATAAAAACCAACTGACCTCAGACAATATTGTAGCGGGACCTGCCAGCTCTTTCTTGTTTAACACATCTGATCCCCCAGGAATAGTACCAATATCCAGATATAAATTAACACCACTTCTGTCATCCCCAGCATGGATAGACACTTCAAACTTGGGCTCAGTGTAATCTTCATATGGGATCTGTCTAACCAGACACTTCGCTGATGATCTCTTTTTCTGAAATGGGATTAACATACTTTTAATATTTTCTTGAAGAGGATTTGAGTAAATAATTTTAGCATTACTTTCTCCAAAACGAGAGCCTGCTTAGCCAAGCAGCAGTTAATATTGATACTTATGCTATCTTTAAGTAACAATTCTTTTTCTTGGCTAAAATTATATCTGAAATATCTTATACGATTGCCAGCACAACTGCTTACCAGTAGAAACAGATGGTTTGTGTCCTAGAATTTAATAATAATTTACTTCATGAAGAAAGTTCACAAATAAAATTCCAAGGATCCAAAGAATAAGGTTTAATGAATATTTGCCTTAAATATTTAATTTAATTTTCAGGACTTGATATATTTCATTTCCAAGATAGTAGATTGTAATAATTGTGTAAAGAAAAATTAAGTTCATTCAACATATTGAAAAATTCAAAGTACACAAAATGTACTGGCAAACATGAAGACGTCTGACAGATTAGAAAAAAAAATCACGCCTTACAACTCATCACTGCAAAGCCTCTGACTAAATATGACGTCATTTTGATCACTACTACCAAAGAAAAGTGGGACAAAAATACTCCCTCAAGTGGGTTTATAATATTATCTTTCATACATGTAGAGGCAATCTTGGTAGATACAAAATTAAAAAAAAAGAGAAAAAAAATCAATTTCTGGATTTCATATAAAAAAAACCCTAATTACCCTTCCACTGCCAGGTTTGTCAATAAATTCTTCAATCGCTGGCGCTGTTTGATCTTTTGCATCCTTCCTCTTGTCAATTATCTTTGCTCTTATGGTTGGAGTTGAATAAGACCAGAGAGTTGTTTTGTACAAAACTATGGTTTTAGAAAATCCCAAAAATTGGAGCTCTAAAGTCACTAAAGCCAGCACCTTTATTTTTAAGGGTGTCAGCTCCAGGTTCATAGTAATTCTAGAGAAAAAAAATAATGATAGTGTCAATTTGCTTTCATAAGCTTTATTTGAGTGATTTTTTTTTTAAATTATTCATTTTGATCTAGTTTCTCACTGTATTACCATTTCTGTTACAGTCGACCCCACTTAATTGCATACTGCTTATTTGCATGATTCGGTTAATTGTATAATTTTCTCCTGCACAAAATCATTTCTCATTCATCTTATGTTAAACTGTCCGGTTATATGCATAGCTCTACAAGTGGCCTTTCGGTTAATTGCATAGAAAATAATTGCCAGCTAGATGATGCTTAGTTAAAACTGACAAGATTTTTTACCCGAAAACGGCAATTTAAATTTAAATCAAGTTTTAAAACAGTTTCTTTCGCGTTTATATGATGGAATTTGATTTTAAAATAAACCTCGATGTGTACACAGGTATTAAAGTTTCCAAAGTTCTAGTTGGTGTCTTCCCAACTAATAAAGAGCGCAAATGTCCTATGAAAAAGCACAAACGTCCCTCTCCCAAAATTTTGTGGGACAATTGGGAAGTTTAATTGTAGAACAATCAGGAATTGTTTTGATTGTGATTAATCTGTTTTTATAGTGTGCAGAAGGTTATTACAGGTAACTCATGTATGATGTTGTCGCAGTTTAAGTAGCACATCGACAAGGACAAAAATGCTAGGATGGCTAGAGTAATACTTTTCGTTCAGTAGTTGAATATTGATGTGGTTCATAAGTGTTTCTTGTTTTTTTTATATAGATTAGACTGTTGGTTTTTCTTGTTTGAATGGTTCACACTAGTCATTTTTGGGGTCAATTATAGCTTGCTATTCAGTGTGAGCCACGGCTCCGTGTTGAAGACCGTACTTTGACCTATTAAAATGTATTTTCTTTTACAAATTGCGACTTGGATGAAGAGTTGTCTCATTTTTTAATTTGGCACTCATACCACATTTTCATATATTTATGAAAAGACTCGGCACAATTCATTGTTCTCTTTTCCTCTGGGTGATGCCCAAATGGTTGGTGGAAATCAAATCTCGAATTGCCATCTATATAGAATTCCAAAATGTAATCTGCAATTGTCATGCATGTATTGTCAGATGGAGCATCTACTATTAATTCTACAAAGCATTCTTCAATCTTATTGTTTGGCAAGTTAGCCAAATCAAAGAAATGTGTCATCCATTTTCCAAAATCCATGTCCTTGTAATCAGCACTAAGACCTATCGACTGAATTTTACGCCACCAATTTTTCTTTCATGAAAAACTGATTGTAGAAGCAGTATACGCATTGTACATTCAAAGGTAAATTTCTGGAAAAGTAATAAATACAAATTCTGGAAACGTATTCTTTACGTTTCCAGAAACGTAAAATTTGAATTTTGAAAAATTAGCCGAGACGCAATACGCCCTGTGGGACAATCAGAATGAACAACAGTTTCAGAAGACAGACATTTGTAATAAAGAGAATTGTTACCCAACATCCAGTGGAAACTTGGAGAATGTCACTTCTGCTCTGGTGGGAAACTTCATATCCATTATCTGTCCCTCCACTCTCAGTTTGCCAAACAAAGGACCAAATCCAAGCCCTATTTCGGCATAAGCTGTTATTCCCGCATATGGCACAACTTCAGCAATTCCTTTCATTTCCAAAATATTGAGCCCTGCTCTAAATTTTACACCAAAATATAGGCCAATACCAACTCCTGCAAAATATTACAGGCACTACTGCAATAAAAGTATTTATGAAGGCAAGAAAATTGTTTCTACTTCAAACCAACAATATATCATATACTGTGGATTCATTTTTTGTAGAAACCAATTTTCATGGATAAAGAAAGAAAATAAATAGTGCAAATGCTGAAATGTCTCGCCTTTTTTTACTAACCAATGGAATGTAGTTAGTCCTAAGCTTTAATACAACTACTATGGATTCAGTTATTATCTTGGGTAACAATTGGTGCGGATTGCTGAAAACTTGCATATCTGTGGCTGTTACGATTTCGTGGTTTTGCCAATATCTGTATACAAGCCTATTGAAAATATATTATTTGTTGAACATTTAAATTCGTGGTTCACCTGAACCCAGAGTTATTGTCTGAAAACTGGAAAATGAATGAATGAATGAAAATCCACAATTTAGAAACGTAAAATTCAAAATTCACGAAAATAAAAAGGTAGCTCTCCTCAATAGACAGGCATTAAAGTTTCATGCAATTTGGTGAAAACTTTTTTTTTGAGTAAATGTCCAACAGTAAAGCTGAAAATGTCAGGTAAACATGGGTATACAAATACAAAGTCTCAAAGATTTCCTTTACTTTTTAGGTAAAATGGATGCAAATTGGGTACTCTGTGCAATTTTGGTACTGTTATGTTATACTTAGTATTGTTTATTTAAGAAATAATTCCTGGAAGTTATAGATTTGTTGGACATGTACACATGGCCTGGGCTGTGATATTCAAATTTTATCCTGAGCCGCAGAATTTTATATGACAAATTCATGAATGAAATTTAGTTATTAAAAAGTGTAGAACCACCAATGATTTATTTCTTTCAGGTTAAGTACTTTGAGCTTGCTTTCATGTTAAGTACTTTGAGCTTGCTTTCAGGTTAAGTACTTTGAGCTTGCTTTCGGGTTAAATACTTTGAGCTTGCTTTCGGGTTAAATACTTTGAGCTTGCTTTCAGGTTAAGTACTTTGAGCTTGCTTCCAGATTAAGTTCTTTGAGCTTGCTTTCAGGTTAAGTACTTTGAGCTTGCTTTCAGGTAAAGTACTTTGGGCTTGCTTTCAGGTTAAGTACTTTGAGCTTTCTTTCAGGTTAAATACTTTAAGCTTGCTTTCAGGTTAAGTACTTTGAGCTTGCTTCCAGGTTAAGTTCTTTGAGCTTGCTTTCAGGTTAAGTACTTTGAGCTTGCTTTCAGGTTAAGTACTTTGAGCTTGCTTTCAGTAACTGATATAATTCCTAAATGCAGAATAATTTATTTTGTGTTCTTGTTACCAATTATACAAGTCATAACAAATTTGTATTCCATACTTATGAGTAACTAAATAAAGGTTTAATTGTTTTTCAAAAAGTTAAGTTCTGTGTCTTAATTACATTGTTTAAAATAAAAATACTTACTATAGGCAAGATTAATAAATCCACCAATACGAATTATTTTGGGGCCCTTT
This sequence comes from Mytilus galloprovincialis, assembly GCA_037788925.1. Lineage (NCBI taxonomy): Eukaryota > Metazoa > Mollusca > Bivalvia > Mytilida > Mytilidae > Mytilus > Mytilus galloprovincialis. The sequence continues at coordinate 40,824,396 of CM075342.1, read as the reverse complement.
TTAGGATATTCTATTTTTTTAGATCGTCTTGGAAGAGGAATTTCTCCCCACATAACAAGATCCTCTGATTTGAAAACATCTGACCCTCCTCCTAGTATTTTCCCCAAAAATTCTGATGTCTGAAAGAGAAAAATCAACAATATAAAAACGTATGAATAAAGGTCTTCAATCTTTATATATTCACAAAATACAACACACTTACAACATAGAAAAGAAATATACATATGCATTATCTAAAATCTAGTATCAATTAATCAGTACAAAAATCACTGCAAAAAAAAAGAAACAACATAAAAGCATCTGATGGTAAAAAATAATATGACTTATGATATTCCAAAATTATTAAATTTCAAAGTGGAAGCTGTGAAATAATAAACCAGGTTTTATTACACTCGTAAACTATGTAAAAATTCTAACCGGCAATGAAAATTTCATGTCAAAATTAGGTGTCAAAATTCCCCCCCAAAATCTGCTCTCAAACTCCAGACATAAAAAATGACTTCAGCGTAATGACGTCGTAGGAAGGCGTCCTAGAAAAAATTAAAATAGCCTTGCCAGACGTCATAATTATTTGGACTACATAATCAGCTGATATTTTTTACGCATCGTGGTGATGTAATTGATAAAAATCACTCCATCAATCCTCCAGCCCTTTCACAATTGTCAGGGTTAGTAACATCTCAGGATTAGATCTACTTATTATTGCAGAATATTCAATGAATATACATTCATCGTCTTATTGAATATATTGGGGAATCAGATATTTTTAGCTGACATTTTGGGTATCCGATTGGCTGGAATCTACTGTATTATCATTTATCTTATCTCTGAAATATAACTGTCATAATTATGTAAATGTACATGAGAATATACAAAAATAATTTAAAAAGCAACTGCTAATTATATTTAAGAAAAGAAAAAAAAAAAAGAATTCAGAGTACTGGTAAGTATAACAATCTTGCATAACATTTCATCAAATTATTAACTAAATAAAATATTACTAGAGCTCTGAATAAATCTCTAAGCTGATCCATAAGCTTTATAATTTCCACTGGATCTACATTCTTTACATCTAGCAGATTTTCTATATCTCCAATGGTCATGTTAGCCAGCTTTTGTCCAAGCAATTTTACTCCTGCATTTGTCAAACCATGTCCAACTACATATGCCTGTTTAGTTCTTCCTTGTATGTCCAATGTGGAACTCCCCAACATTTTTGTCATCATTTCACCTAAAAGGAGATTATAATCATAAGGTATATTCAATATTTTTTTTGTACAATATATAAATGACCAAAGGAGGATGACAGTAAATAGCATTGTTGCAACAACCTAACAATTCAAGTTACGTAGAGGTCACAATACGACTATCAAGATTGGCAAAACACTTCATTGGTCAGTATCTGGAACTGTTGTCTGAACTTCATTCAACTTACTTAGTTTAATAGACGAAACTTTAGGGACAGCTATTTGACATGAACATTTTATTTGTATAACAAGAATGTGTCCATAGTACATGGATGCCCCACTCTCACTATCATTTTCGATGTTCAGTGGACCGTGAAATTAGGATCGAAATTTATATGTTAGGGAACATGTGTACTAAGTTTCAAGGTGATGGGACTTCCAACTTCATAAAAAACTACCAGGACCAAAAACTAACCTGCATCGAGAATGACAAACGGAAGAACAAACGGACGCACAGACCAGGAAACATAATGCCCCTCTACTATTGTAGGTGGGTATCGTAGGTTGGGCAAAAAAATAGATATAGTGGCACGAAAATATCAAGTAACATCCCATTTTGTAGTAAGATATTAAGTAAACATTTACAATTATAATATTATACTGGTTAAGATGAAACATATAGAGATCATATCTGGGACCAGTACATAAACAAAAAAAAAATTCTATGAATATCATATATCTTCTCAAAAAGAGGCATGGTCTATTAAACAGCTGTATTTACAAAGTGCATCTATAGCCCATTCATTTTTGCTAAATTTACCTCCAGTTACATTTCCAGTGGTATCTATGTCAGTAGCAATAGCTATTGTAGCAGGATTGTTCCATCCAAGAGCTTTCATTGCAGACTTCACACTTGTTTTTGTGTCTGTCCCTGGAAGAACTGCTCCAATGAGATTCTGTTGTATTTGACCCAGCTGAAGAAAATGACTGAAAGTGCTTAATAATCTAATTAAAATCAGTGTAGTTGTTTTTCTAGTCTGAATAGTAATTACAACTAATAACAATCTTGATTCTTGGTCTGTAATCAAGCTACAGTGGCAATGTCAGCTGTTTTTATTCATATTTTTCACAAATATTTTTTTAAGAAGAAAAAACAAGTGAAACTGCGAGCTACTGCTCACTGATGATACCCCCGCCGCAATTAATAGTAAATATTAATAGTGTAAAAATATCCAAGTGTTCGGTAAACAGGAAGTTGTCAAGTGATGAATCTGAAAACGCATCACACGGTATAGCTGACTTATATAAATCCTGAAACCAAATTTCAGAAATCCTTGTATTGTAGTTCCTTAGAAAAATGTGACGAAAATTTTCAACTTGGCTATCATGTGTAAAATCATACAAGTGTTCGGTAAACAGGAAGTTGTCGAGTGATGAATCTGAAAACACATCACACGGTATAGCTGACTTATATAAATCCTGAAACCAAATTTCAGAAATCCTTGTATTGTAGTTGCTGAGAAAAATGTGACGAAAATTTTCAACTTGGCTATCATGTGTAAAATCATACAAGTGTTCGGTAAACAGGAAGTTGTCAAGTGATGAATCTGAAAACGCATCACACGGTATGGCTAACATATATAAATGTTGATACCAAATTACAGAAAGGGTGGATGTGTAGTTCCTGAGAAAAATGTGACGAAAGTTTCATGGGACGGACTGACTGACGGACTGATGGACGGACTTACGGACGGACTGACAGACAGAGGTAAAACAGTATACCCCCCCTTTTTTAAAGCGGGGGTATAAAAATTATGGCAAAGTTATCTGTAGATGCAAGTCAACTCACCTGTCTCAGGTAAGGAGCCTGTTATTCAGTAGTTTTTTTTAATAATATTTGTAATTCGCTAGTTCTTTTTTTCTTTACATAAATAAGGCCATTAGTTTTCTTGTTTTACATTTGTCATTTTAGGGCCTTTTATAGCTAACTATGCGTAATGAGTTTTGCAGAGAAATACAATTATTAACTTCCATGCATGGCAGCTTTTTCAAACAGTATAATTTACTGTAGACATACCTCAAAATTCTTCACTTCTAGAAGATATTTCTCTATTCCTTCTGAGGAAACTTGTTGTTCTATCAACATTCTGATGCTATCTTTAAAATTGGTTACAGATGGTCTAAAAACAAATACAGAAGTATAATAAAATTGAGAATGGAAATGGGGAATGTATCAGAGACAACAACCCGACCATAGAACAAACAACAGCAGAAGGTCACCAACAGGTCTTCAATGTAACGAGAAATTCCCGCACCCGGAGGCGTCCTTCAGCTGCCCCCTAAACAAATATATACTAGTTCAGTGATAATGAACGCCATACTAATTTCCAAATTGTACACAAGAAACTAAAAATAAAATAATACAAGACTAACAAAGACCAGAGGCTCCTGACTTGGGACAGGCGCAAAAATGTGGCTATATTTTTATTGAAGATAGCGGAGAATGAAATCAGACTTACTATAAGTCAAATCAAATAAATTTACTGAATAAATCATACAATTCATTTAGATACAAGAAGCTTTTGTTGAGCGAATTGATAACTATCAAATTCTATAACTAGCTACCTTCAAAACAGGACTTGTTTCAACAGCACTCAGGAGTCAACTCTCATGAAACTGTTCTGCATGGGTCAATACCAAAAAGTTAACTGAATTGTTATGAATGTAATTATGTTTTGAATTCCAAGTTTTTCATTGATCTGAATAAGAGGAGTCAGGTAGTTTACATCAACAAGATAGCAACCATCCAAACAAAAATACAAAAGACTTAGAGGTCGCCACTTCAATGTTATAACAAATGTCAACTCTAAACAACTTGTCAACAATTTACAGAAGTCCAAATATCTAACACTTCTAAGGCACTTTTAACACTTAATCATTTAAATAGAAAACCCATATTTTTCTTAGAACTGTGCACAATATTACCTCAATAAATTGGAACTATTTTGTATAAATAGATTATTAATACACAATACGTTTTTGTGCAATGCTGGTACATATAATTTTAATTGGGAATCCCTGTCTGCTATTTGGTCCAATCAGCTTGGGGGTTTCCCAGTTGCTGCTGCATGTGAAATCTCGTTTACTAATTGCTTTTCGAGATTATCCTAATTAACCAATAAAAATTTACACTGCATTTGAATTAACCAATCAGCGCTTAATTAACAGGGCTTTTGTTTTAGGCACAAGCACATAATTATTCTGAAAGCAACGCTTGCTTGGAGCAGACATTCTAATTTTCTGGGAAATTATTTATTTAAAAAAATCATGAACGGATTTAAGTTTTCAATGTGGAAATTAACCATATTATATATGTGAACGTTTAGGAAACGTATACGAAGTGATTTTGCATTAATAACATTCCGAATTAGTTTTTTAATGTCAAAATTGATGTTACGACATGGACAAAATTAAATACAATCAGGAAGCAGAATCGGCTTTGTCTGTTTAAGTTTCATTGTGGAATCTCATCTGCAGCAGCGTGAGATGGCTGGTTTATTCCAAAGCTACGAGTTTTGTGCTTCTGACGACCCGGCGTAACAGGATTAATTCGTATTCCAAGAAAAATTAACGGCACGATTTATAATTGCTATAAACTGTTGTTTTTCAATAAACTGTCTTTCCATCATGTCTGATGACGAAGATATTACATTTAGGACGGGAACCAATCACCAGTCCGATAAAGTAATGGCATGGGCCGAAGTGATGAAGCTAAACACAGCCACCGCAAATGAAATGCTAGAACTTGGATTTGACAGCATGGAGGCCGTTGCGTTGATTGAGAAGGAAGATTTGGATAACTCGAGTATTCCGATAGGCCAACGAAAGTTATTACTGCGAGCAGTAGGAAAAACATTTAAGAAAGACTTTTCGCCCAGCGAGAGAATGGCGGCAAATTCTAGACTTCCGGCAGTATCAAATTCTGGTGCATGCGCATTACAAGATGGCGACGACGGAAGTACTGTGAACAAAGATGGCGGCGCCCATGAGCATCTTAAAGATGGCGGAATACAAACAAACACAGATGATGCTTACGTTAATGCTGTATTGCAACAGCTTACCGGACAGCAAACACAATATGTACATTCCTCTGGCTTATTGGATGGACGTCAAAACCAGAACATTGCGGGAAATTCGAATGAAAGTGACAATTCCGTAACCAATTTAGGTAACACTGGCATTAACTCTATTCTATCTTGGCAGGATCCGCAAATTTATTTGAAACATTCAAACATAGACAGTAAAGTTAATTATTTAAATATTATAGATTTTGTTGGTAATGATATAGGGGGGACCAGTATGCCTGAAGAACGTCTTATTTCCAATGCATCAGGGGGGCAACTAGTGTTTAAGTCTGGGCCATTAAGGCCAAAACTTGAATCTCTGTCTCTGTGTCAATGGTCTAGGGCAAACTTGTCAATAATGTACAAGCTGCTCAGCACTGGAGAACTGGCACAGACACAGATCCTCGATTATTTGTCATATACCATGAGATTTTACCAGTTAGTTTCTTCATGTGAGTTTGTGTCAGTACTTTTTTTTGATAGAGAATATCGTAGGCTTCAAAAGCAGCATACTTTTAGATGGGGTACTGACATTCCTCATTTGCAGTCAGTTTACTTACGACCTAAAGCTGTATACAATAAATCTCAGGCATCTGGTCCAATATTTAAGAATGCATATAAACAGCAACAGGACTATTCCAAGTATACTTCACACTCTGTAGAAGGAAATGAAATTTGCAAAAGTTTTAACAGTAGGAAAGGTTGCTCATTTCCTAACTGTCGCTATGTTCATATTTGTTCAATTCAAGGTTGTGGTGCCCAACACCAAGCCTTTGCCCATCCAAAAAACGGATAAAGGTAAAGCCTGTGCGTGACTTGGTGTATAATGTTTGGCATGATGAACTAAAAAATGATGTTGATAAAGATTTTCTTTTACAAGGCATAAAAAATGGGTTCGACATTGTTCAAGATAATTTGGCTTCATCACACATTTCGGCAAAAAATCACCCTTCAGCTAATCCTTCAAGTCCTTTATATAACAAAGCTCATCAACAGATTTTGACTGAAATTGAAAATGGAAATTATGAGTTTGCTAAGTCCACACCTAAAATTATTAGCCCTTTAGGTATTATTCCAAAATCTGATGGGGGTGTAAGGATAATTCACGACTGCAGCAGACCACTTGGATCTGCTGTAAATGATTTTGCAGGGGATGTAGAAAAACAAAAGTTTCAATCTGTTGATGATGCAGCAAAATTAGTCACAAAAAATTGTTTCATGGCCAAAGTCGATTTAAAATCGGCTTATAGATCTGTCAGCATTAGTTCCCATAGTCAACAGGTCACTGGTTTACGGTGGACTTTTCCTGATGGTCAGACCCATACCTTTATTGATAAAAAATTACCCTTTGGTTCAAAACTTGCACCAGGTATTTTTCATAGGCTATCACAGGCTATTCGGCGCATGATGTCACGCAGAGGTTTTACCATTATAGCTTATTTGGATGATTTTTTCATTTGCGAAAAAACAAAGCAGCGCTGTGCACATGCACTTAGAATTTTAATTTACTTGCTGCGCAAGTTAGGTTTTTCTATTAGTTGGTCCAAGGTTGTTGACCCTTGCCAGAAATTAGTATTTTTAGGCGTGGAGATAGACTCCACAACATTGGAATTAAGATTACCTATTAAAAAACTTGATGAATTAAGGCGGGAACTAGCAAGTTTTCAGCAGCGCAAGCATGTTTCTAAGAAACAATTGCAGTCCCTGGCGGGCAAGCTAAACTGGGCTTCGTCAGTGGTTCACGGCGGGAGAGTTTTTCTCCGGAGAATCATTGACAGCATAATGCAGCTCAAGCATGACAGGCACAAAATGCGCTTAAGCGGCGATATTTTGCATGATATCCATTGGTGGTATAATTTTATGGCAACTTTCAATGGGAAATCCATCTTACTCAATACTAACCCTGTCACCTCAGTTTACACAGATGCTTGCAATACAGGTGCAGGTGGGTTTTTTGGTACTGATTGGTTTTATGTCAATTGGAAAGAGGATTTCCCATTTGCGCAATCTTTGCATATAAATGAGCAAGAAGCACTTGCAGTGGCTTTGGCAGTCAAACGTTGGGCTAAGTGCTGGCAAAATAGGCGTGTATTTATTTATTGTGATAATGCATCAACTGTTGCCTGTATCAATAAGTGTACCTCAAGGAACAAACTTTTGATGTCCTTTTTGCGTGAATTGTTTTGGCTATCTGCTGCTAATAATTTTCATCTGGTCGCAATTCATTTACCGGGGAAGCAAAATGTTTTAGCGGATGCTATTTCCAGATTGCATGAATTAAAGTTATGTCAATTTTTTATGAAGGAATGCCTATCCACCCCTTTGTATGTGTATCACCTTGTTCCTCACATGTCCTGTCTTTCTCTCCGCTTTCTCATCTTTAGGCTTACAGGCACACAGTCATGACAGGTCAAGTTTTTTCGTTAGTTTTCTATGGGATCAGTCTTAGCATTTTCTAACGCATGTCCTACTTTCTACCTTTACACAGGTTTGGGGTTTTACTTTGGAGTACCACAGATTTTCAACTGGAATTTGCTTTGTTTGTAATTATGTTTACATGTATTGCTTTATTGATATGCAAAGAAAATATTAAACTGTGGTTCTTTGTCCCAAACCTGTGTTTGTTCAGTTTATACTTCTAACTAAGAACCGGTTAACATATCTTGGGCCCCTTACTGATCTCTGATTAGTGTAAAACAGATGCTTCATTTGCACTGTATCTTTTCAGCGTTTGGTTCGGGCCCCAAAAGGGAAAGTATCTTAGTATTCACAACATAGTCCCTAAATAGATTAAGGAGCAATATATAGGGAGGATTGGGGGGGGACTAGTAATGTGGATTAATGGAACTATTTTGTATAAATAGATTATTAATACACAATACGTTTTTGTGCAATGCTGGTACATATAATTTTAATTGGGAATCCCTGTCTGCTATTTGGTCCAATCAGCTTGGGGGTTTCCCAGTTGCTGCTGCATGTGAAATCTCGTTTACTAATTGCTTTTCGAGATTATCCTAATTAACCAATAAAAATTTACACTGCATTTGAATTAACCAATCAGCGCTTAATTAACAGGGCTTTTGTTTTAGGCACAAGCACATAATTATTCTGAAAGCAACGCTTGCTTGGAGCAGACATTCTAATTTTCTGGGAAATTATTTATTCCCACCCTCCGCTCCCAAGAGGATAGTTTTTACTTTATTGCTTTGTCATTTCAGCCTTTTATCATGTTTATTAAAATATATTGTTAATAAGTAGAGTAGTAATGTTTTCAAAAGAACTCACAGTTATTATGTACTTTGTGTTAGGAGTACCACAGATTTTCAACTGGAATTTGCTTTGTTTGTAATTATGTTTACATGTATTGCTTTATTGATATGCAAAGAAAATATTAAACTGTGGTTCTTTGTCCCAAACCTGTGTTTGTTCAGTTTATACTTCTAACTAAGAACCGGTTAACATATCTTGGGCCCCTTACTGATCTCTGATTAGTGTAAAACAGATGCTTCATTTGCACTGTATCTTTTCAGCGTTTGGTTCGGGCCCCAAAAGGGAAAGTATCTTAGTATTCACAACATAGTCCCTAAATAGATTAAGGAGCAATATATAGGGAGGATTGGGGGGGGGGGGGACTAGTAATGTGGATTAATTACTTATCTTTACTATATTCTATGAAAAAAAAAATAAAGTTATTCAAATGCATTGTTTACAAATTGGTAACTTCAACTGTATTTCTATTTTAGGACATACTCGGTGATAGATCTTCGTCTTCTCTTTTTCCTTCTTGTTGTTGAAGAACATTTCACATTTGCTGCCTTCAATAATGATGTTGTTTTACAAAATTCTCCGGCAAGATAGCAAACTTGTAGGTCAATAGTGACTCCATATGTTTTTGGATTCAGTCCCGAAGCTAAGGTATAGTTATACTGGAAAGCATCGCCTATATTCTCTGTCACTACTTTACCTATTAAAATACAGTTTAAATAATAAATATTTGTTTTCTTTAATGTCTTAAGCATATTGGTAGTAACCTCATCTTAAGCATGGACAGCTAAGGCAGCAACCATTTGATTTTCTGGGGGGGGGGGGCTATGGTTTTTTTTGAAAAAAAAAGTTTGTTTCCAGTTTTTGGAGAAAAAAATAATTTGTTTTTGATTCTGAGAAAAAAAAATTGTTTGTTACACCCTCAGCTGCCACTATATGTAATGCTAAAATTGAAAGAAAAAAATTGTTTTCGACTTGTCGCGAAAAAAATAGAATGTTTTTCGCCACAGGCGAAAAAAAAAATTTGTCCAGAAAAAAAAACCATAGCCCCCCCAGAAAATCAAATGGTTGCTGCCTAAGTTTCAGCAGCTGTTTACATACCACATGGTTCATCTTTCATTTTGTTATTGAATTGCTGTTCAACAATGTTCCAGTTTAAAAAAATATTCAAAATTTATTTCTCCTCATGATGGAATCACTCTTTTATTTAAAAATTGTCTATGCACACAAACAACTTCTTGAATATTGTAGAAAATGGTGTGATATAAATTACAGAGGTGTTTACCCCTACTTCAGTCTATCAGTAGTATTAACCAATTTCTCAATAGTATCACTGGTGAGTGTGAACTTATTAGGGTGTCTAGGGCATGCCCAAACCCTTACATATAAACATAGATGCAAAATACTGTAGTCTGATACCAGATATATAAACTGAAAGTATTTTTTTTTTCAATTTTACAAAACCCTATTTTAACTAATAATATTTTTTACTGTTAATTCAAAAAGTTAATTTAAAAGTGGTAAATACCTTTGAAACTATTTCCCCCACTTTCTTACTATGATGCATACCTTTTTAATATACAAGCTAAGTGTCTGTAACACAAAATTATTTTTTGTTTCTAATCTGATCAAAGTTTCACTTACTTTTTTCAGGAGTTTTCTGCCACAGTTTTCTTTCAACACTATATTCTAATAAGGTGCAGGATATGAAGTGGAATGTCACATTGATATTTCTTTCTCCATTTATAAAAGTTAATGGAAGACAGCATGTTATACCCTGACAATCAGGCATAGCAGAACAACTGGTAGATTCTACACTAAAGCTACAACCTACAACAACATAGAATATCAATTAAATGATTATAGGTGATAAATTAAGGAGGATAAAAACACATGATTCCGGACATTGCGAGGTAGATAGTCATTAGAGCTAATATCCTAATGATTGTGGAGTAAAACTTTAGGTAGCTTGCTTGCTTTGTTTGTATAAACGCTCACTCAAGCTTTGTTATTTAGATTGACATCTTCAAACAATGTTTATAGGCATAGTTAAACCTGTATATATCATATTTACATCTAGTTGGACATTATCCCAAATACAATGGTACAATATACAAACAAAGCAAGCAAGCTTACCAATGTCTTGCTCTACATGCATTAGAAAAATAACTCAAATATCTTTCCTATATTTATAACGGGCAAAGGAGTAGGTCCGGTAAGGGCCGATTTTGGCCCCAAATTTCAGTTTCATCTAACGAGATATTTAGGACACTTTTTAAACACTTAAGTGTCTATTTTAATTGATTCGATTAGTTTATGCTAAAGATTTTAACTGATTCAGTCATTAAAAACGCTCCGATTGAAGCTTAAATATGAAAAATCTATCAAATATGCCAAAAAACGTCACTTTTCAGATGGTTTTCGTCAAAAATGAAAGTGGCCGCATCCGTGTTCATCCTCAACCTTTATATATGTTATGTATTATCATCAAATACAACTAACATTTCAATATTATGAATGAACACGAATGCGACCACTTTCATTTAAGACGGAAACCGTCTAAAATTTAACTAAAATGCTATAATTGTGAAGATTTCAGTAATTTAGCATGACTTTATGATGCTAGTACACGATATATGTGCATTGTATTGTCAAAAACAGCACATATTTATGTAGCAGAAGCATTCTACTTTCCAAAAAATAGCTAAAAGATTACATTTTCACAATTTTGCAAAACTGCTAAATTGTGGGGCCAAAAAGGGGTCTTACTGAACCTACTCCTTTATAATGAAAAACAAGCCAATCTTGCCATAAAATCTTCATACAGTCCCAGACAATACCAAATACCTTGTCAGTTTCTCATTCAATTTTTCTTAATCTTATATCTTAAACAAGCATAATTTGAATTGTGTTGTTTGGAAAATAAACATATAATGGGAAAATAAATACATGAACAAATTACACATTAAAGTACATAAAAGTATCAAAATATGCCTACTTTTAATATTTTGAGACCATTTTACTGCTTGTTTTGTGATGTTTAAAAGTAATACTCACTACTTGTAGCAGGTGATGAACATTCAGTCTGTTGCCACAAATCAAAGGAGATTCCTGAAATTCAGAAATAGTTAAATAATAAGAATATAATCACTGATAATATATATATTCAATTTCTGTCATAACTAGAAAAAAAAATTGTGAGTCTTACAAGGAAGACATGTAGTACCTGAGGTCTCCAAATACAATAAACAGAATTGTGTAGTCTCATGTTTTTGTATGGAGAACCTCAAAACCATGGAGATCTTAAATAACAGATACACATCTAGATCTGCATCTCCTGTAGAAGAATTTATTTTAGTCTTGGTGAATTATTGCAGCCAGGATTTGAAGATTTACAAAGTATAACAAGGACAATCATTGTCAATGCAGACAATCAAAGAGAACAGATGCAATCCCTTTGAGCCGTTAAAACCTTAAACCTGTTAGGCAACACAATTAAATCAATGTTTAAACCCTTCTTGCATTGAACTATAGAATGAGTGTTTGATTATATGATATGCATATTTTTATAAATGTTTGTTATATTTTGGTTTTCAGTTTACAGTTGATAAATACCATGATGACATTGTGACATTAAATATACTGCCTAAGAAAGCTATTTAGTTTCAGTTTTTATTTGAATATAAGCAAGACTATCATTTGATAATCTATATGTAACTGACTGATTGATATAGAAAATAATTATATATTATACCTTTAAATGGAGCTCTTTGTACATTGAGATCACACTGGGAATACAGAAGATTGGAATCTTCCATGACTGTGTATTCATACAGGCATACCGTACCATTCTCTTCAAAACAGGCCTTGACTTTCACATCCAATGAGAATAACTTTTCAGATGGAATGTGATGGATAGCAAATCTAAATAAATAAAATCAATTTGAATACGAGAATAAGATACCATTAAATCAAAACTACACAAAAGCATCCCTGCCTGCAGCCCTACTGAGTCAGGCAACTGGAAAGAAACACAAACTGGACATATCATCATGATAGACATTCTACCAGAAAAAAGCTTCAGATTTGCAGGCATTATAGACAAGTCTGAGTATGATTTTCCAAGGACTATTATTCTGTCAAAACATATTTTTGAACTGTAAGTCATTTCTATACACTTGTATGAATAATTCAGCTCAAGATATACAGGCATTCTCCACCCATAAAAAAAGTTTAAAACAAGAAGAATTATCATTATTTTTTTTTGTACAAGGGGCAATATATGTTGGTCAACTGGAATGCAACACAATACTTAACCTGTAAGTCATTATCATAAATCAATGTACCAAAAATCAGATCAATGATCAAAATAAAAAAAAACTTCAGATAACTGCTTGCAGTACAGAGAGGTGTAGTGGAATCCCCATGTCTGTGTGACCAGGAACATCTTGAATTACCTGATTTTGCCATATCCAAAATTTTTAAGATAAACTTTTTCTTGGTTGCAATTGGGAACCCTCCTTTTAAAAATGGCTGGATCTGCCCTTGAAAATGTTGCATGAATCTGTCCTAATCTGCTAATTAAACTTTGTATAAAAACAGAACGAAATTACTTGGTACATGCATTCTTGTAAAATCTCAATTAAATTTTCTTTAAAATAAACACACTGAGGCTTGACCTGTCAAATAAATGGTCCTTATAACTATGTAAATTAAGATCTATACTTACACAAGCTGTAAAACACCATGAATCTGTACATTCTCTATTTTACCTAAAATATATTTAACAATCTGTTAACATCACATCTTTATACTGCAAATAGTTCCATTATTTAAATGTTGGTTGATTGATTGGTATAAAAATTAACACCACTTCCAACACTTGTGCTATTTCATGGCAGTCAGTTTTTATTGGTGAAAGAAGCCAGAAGGCTTAGAAAGAACCACTGACATTCAGTAGGAATTTAAATAAAACAATATAAAGTGGGTTGCCATGTCATTAATTAAAACCCTATACTGTGGATTCATTTAATTTCATGGATTGAGGAAAAGCTGTATTTATTTGGATATTCAATTTAATGGATTTGCCAGTGTCCGTATACAACCATATGCATACTTCGTTCGTCCTTTTAAATTCTTGGTTAACTTATACCCATGATATCAGCAAAACTTGGTATGAATAATAATCAATCCAAATTTATTAATATTTCATAATTTAAAAGATGTTCTGGAACAAACCTGTGTTTGTTTGTACTATTTAATCAAATTTAAGTAAACTATTCAATATCATAATACAGCAGTTTTTATCTAAAATACTTTTCTTTTCTATATTAGTTATAAAGTAAAAATTAAGTTCTTAAAATACCCCATTCATAATCCATCAGATTGAATTCAAAATGTTGTTCCTCTAGATATACATCAAGTATATAATCACATGTTCTGATATTGACAGAGGCATAGACATATCTTCTAAGAACAGGAATTTCAGCACAGCATGTCACTGTATCACAGGAATCAGTTATATAACATGCAACACTCTGATTTAACTTGACCAAAGGTGTCGAGATATTTGAACATTCTACAATAAAAAATGGAGAACTAAACTTACATTTAGTCAAAAGACTGAGAGCATCAAATACAATTGTCCAAATACTCAATACAGCAATTTTTTAAACAAAGAACTATGATAAAAGTAATCAATTGCAATCACATTTCACTCATGTTCACATAAAATGTTCTTTACTTGGTATTTTTGGCATGGGTGTGATCTTCACACATATCAGGAATTTTCTCTCGTTGTGTTGAAGACCCATTGGTAGACTTCAGCTGTTTTTATGGATGAAAAAAAAAGGGAAACTTAGACTGAAGTCTGATAAGTCTTCTGACAGGAAAGTAAAACCTCCCTTTTAACCAATATTTCAATATAATTTATATGTCAAATATTTTCAAATCCTAAAAAAAATCTTATCTTAATATTGAAAATAATATCTATAATTTACCATTACTCCATCCATCAATAGAGCCATTAAATGGAGGATTGTAGATGTTGCATTTATTTGACCAGCCCAAGTAATCAGAAAGTCCCAGTTCTGTGATCAAGTCACTAGCAGTGGCATCATCTATACTGTTGATGTTGATACTTTTATCTGATAACCAAGAATTCAATGAAAATGCTGAAAGAATAAAATGAAAATGTAAAACACCTGACTATTTTAAACAATTACAAGGCTCCCTGTTGAAGTCCGTACTTTGACCTATAATGGTATACTTTTACAAATTATGATTTGGATGGAAAGTTGTCTCATTGGCACTCATACCACATCTTCTTATATCTATATATTCACCATATTTCAGATTATTACAAAACAAGAATGTGTCCCCAGTACACGGATGCCCCATCTGCACTGTCATTTTCTATGTTCAGTGGACTGTGAAAATGGGTGAAAATCTCTAATTTGGATTTAAATTAGAAAGATCATATCATAGGGAACATGTGTAATAAGTTTCAAGTTGATCAGACTTTAACTTCATCAAAAACTACCTCGACCAAAAACTTTAACCTGAAGCGGGACGAACGGACACACAGACCAGAAAACATAATGCCCATAAATGGGGCATAAAAAATTGAGCATTGTACAGTATTAACCTTTTAGATGCTACAAAGGGTGAATATAATTCAGGGCATTAATATTCTCTGAGATATATGCATAATGAAAACTGTTTCTACATTAATATATGTCGCCAAAAATATTATTAAGACATAAACACCACCAACTACAAAGATTAAGCTATTTTATTAAGTAAAACTTCTTATGCTATAAGATTATACATACAGGAGTTCAAGAATCCAGGAGCTTGGTCACAATGTTGACGATTAACAGTAGTCTCATTATAAATCTCAATCTCTAATTCACACTTATTATCTGGTTCAAAGCAAACATTTATATCTAAGTGCAAGCTAAATGTTTCAGGCGAGTCTTTATCTAAGATATACCTAGAATAAAACAAATTTGTTACAAAATACATACGCTTACAAAGAAATAGTCTGCTCTAACTTGTCACCCATAAGTATATAACCTCATTTAAATTCAAAACCAAGTCTGAAATGATTTGCAGGTTATACAAAGAGTCAGTCTCAAACCATTTATTATGAACATCTCATAAGATGTATGTGAAGAAATATTTGTGAAAAAAAGGTTAAAGTCTCAAATGGCTGGCTTGCAATATTTGTGTCTATTCAAAATGGAATGTTTACAATATAATTGCAATTACATAAAGGTTGTAATTTTGCAAGAAAAAGAAAAAGTCTGGAAAATGTGCAAAAGTAATTTTGAACTACCGACACTACAGGATTTGTTTTCATCACTTCAAAGGAAGAGAATTTATCATTTATTTCCTGAACATTTTTAAATTAAGCATCGTATGAACAGGCTCTATTGTCAAGTCTTTACTTACTCTAGTTTCACTATCCCAAATAGTCCAAATGTGTTCTTTTGCCCTAAACAAAATATAGGTATAAAAAATGTATATAAAAATCTATGATCCATTTACATACAAGACAGGTCACAAATTTCACTTCTCATTATTTTAAGTATCAGAACAAGAATTTGGGCCTGGCAGATAAAAAAAAGTGCTAACACATAACCACTTTTCATTCTCAAGCTGCAGACAGATAAAATAAATATTCTCACACATTGCAACTCTGTACTGTCAAGTTGTTGACAAAATATGAAGTCCTTCCAGTGTCAAGGGTAACCAAAATATTTGTTGAATGAATGGACAGCTGAACTGACAGTCAGCTAAAGTTGGTTGCAATATAACCCCTATTCTTAAATGAGTAGAGAATTGTTCTTAAAATTTGATTCATGCAAGTATTTCGTAAATGTTTTTATCAGGCTCTGATAAATACTGACATAACATATTTTTTCTTAACAATCATACCATATAAAACATCTGACAACTTCAAGTCTTGTTTTAAGTTGTCTATTTGCAGCCTTAAGTTGTTCCTGCATTCATTGATTCCAAAGACAATTGAAACCGGTGTGCCTAAGATAGGTAGATTGATACAACATTCAACACTTGTACAATCCGCTGATAGCCTGCAGGAAAATCTATCATGTCTGTCTGTTGGTACTACTTTTATAGTCGCAGAACCACAATCTATAAAAATAAATACAGAAAATATGTAAGATTAGCATCTTTTAAATAAGTTTTTAAGTTTAGTTGTATGGGCAATGTACTTTGTATCTCTTTTTCTTCATTGAATTAATGAAAATTTATTTACAAAAATGCATATGTAATAAATGACAAAAAATATAAAAATTTCAGCATCACCACACTAATATTTCTGAAAATGTTGCTCACAATACAAATTTCCGTTTGAAATAGAAAATATGGCTAACCATTGCTACTTGCAAGTGTATGACTGCAAGATTCTGGTTTAAGAAACTTGTCAATATTCAGTTCCTGTTTTAGTTGAACCTCTGCCCAAACTGGTAAACTCTCTATGGATTTTGGTAAACCCTTCTCATCAAGCCAAGCAGCCAGGGAAAATTCTAAAACAAGCAAAAACATTTGATAAGCATATTGGTAATTATTTTAATTAAGATCAATACTTAAAATTTTAAAAGGTATATATTTAAATTTCAATAAAATTTGAAATATAACCTTCTAATACAATTATTGTTTTTGTGCAAATCTTATTATCTTGAGACATGCATATATATAAATATATATTTAAAAACGGCTAAATAATTAATTCCCATTTGTAAATATTTTTGCAAAGCTCTTCACCTGAGACAGTAACATTTCATGCTATCTGTTTCTTCTTAATTTCAATTCAAAGAACTTTGATCGAGTAAAAATATCAAATTATTACTAACCATTTTCCATTGATCTGTCACAGACTCTCTTAGAGAATTTCACACCATCTAGAATGACTTCATCTACAGCGCAGGTATCATTTGATTCTAGGCATACTAAAACAGTTATGTACACCATGTAGTTATTTTCTGCTGCTAAGTTGTAGATGGTAGTTCTAAAAAAATATGTAAATATGTTAAAACTTTAGAGGAACAAGACTGTCTTATATTTGAATAAAAATAAGCAATGGAGTTTAAATTTAAGTTTCTGGGACATGTTAATAAAAAAAGGGAGATGTGGTATGATTGCTATCCACCAAAGTTAAAATTAAGTGGGTGTAAGCAATTATAAGACTGCAACTTTACCACAAATTCATGCCCTGTCTTCCAATTTGTATAAACTTAGTAAAAGTACATGTTCTGTTAATGCTGAACAATAACAAACAAATATCACATATCTTACTCAGTGTTCACTACCCCTACAAGTCCATGCTCTAGCTGGGTACCTGAAATTCAAATGAAATTGTACATATAATCATGATAATAGAGGTACAACAAGCAAATATTTTGTGGTGTTAAAAATTTGCAGTCAGCAGTGGGAGATGTAAAATAAGTCTAAATATAACACATTTCATACATTCAAGAACAAAACAAATATAATGTAATACAAAATATTCCTGTAAATCCCTTTGACATTTTGACTTTATTTAATAATATGGTAAATCCCTCTCTGTGAAAGTTACAGTTTTGTGAATTTTGTTTCAGTGTTCTTAATATGCTTTCTTGACACTGTAAGTATACTTGAATCTTCTTCTTTTTTTAATGCAATAACTTTATATTCCCAGCCAAAGTCTTCTTCGCTCTCAAGATTGAAGCACATGCACTAGAAGCTCTTAATAATGGCCCATTGCAGTAATGATACCAGTTTTCAAATGATTTTTTTTCTCAATCAAAATCTATGAATCTAAGAATCTATGCCATATTCTTACCCCATTTGTAATCTACAAGAGAGACATCTATTGACAATCTTTCCAGTTGTAAAGTCAGTTTACTATAACAATGGTCTATAGATAATGTAAACCTTACCCCATTTATAATCTACCAGTGAGACCTCTATTGACAATCTTTCCAGTTGTAAAGTCAGTCTACTATTACAATGGTCTATAGACAGTGATATTTCCATTGTTCTGTCAAGATTTTCTATATCAACACAACAGCTGATCTTGTTACAAGTTGAATCCAGGTTACAGCTTACAGGTCCAGTCAAATTGGTTAGGTCTTCATTATTAATGCATACTGAAATTTATTAAAATTCGACATTAAGTTAATTAGAAATAAGAAATTACATTTAATGTGATCCGTAGGGTACTAAACAAATTTAAATCTTAAAGTAAATGAAAATTTTTCTTTAGGTTGGTATACATATTTTGGCAAAGACCATGAAAATTGGTACCCATGTACAGAATATGTTAAAGACTTGGTAATAGAAATAATGAATCTTTGTTTTTCTTTAAACATCACTATCAAAAGAAGGATAAAGTATGTCAGTAATTTACAGGAAACTCCTAAAGGAATTCCAACGCTGTAATAATTTGCCAACTGTTTAAAAATATATGATACAGAAGAAACCATCGTAACTGTATATGCATCAACATTATAAAAACTTAAGATTAAGTATGTATTTGTCTCCTACTTACATGAATTCCATCCTTTGATAGATGGAATGTAAGGATCACTGGAACGATTACATCTTGTAGACAGAAGATAGTAAGCTAAGCCAATATATTCAAATAACTCAGACACATCAACACTGGTCAAACTGTCATTTAAAGAAAACCCACTTTCATTTCGCCATCTCTCTAAGGAAAAATCTGAAAAAAATACTTTTTTGTTTATGGAATCATTTCACCGTAATTGTTCATCAAATCAAAATGAAATTAACCACATGCATGAAGTTGTGTTAACATATATATGGAATTGATTATAAAAAAAATCTGGACTGTATATAATGATTAAGCATACAGCATACTGCAAGAACACAATTTTCAGAATATACGATTTTGTTCTTTGAGTACAGAGAAAACACATACTAAAGTCACTGAAACTATTACCCTCTTTAATAAATCCATCATTATTACTGCACTGTAAGATGGGTAGCAACATATTCTCCAGTATCACATAGTTCTGTTCACATGTATCCTGACTCTCTGTACATATACTTATATTCTTAGATACCAGATATGAATGTTCTTTTTCAAGGTAATAGATGACCAACCTGAAAAATAAAATGTGTCTTCCAAAGAAAACTTGTGTAGCCTGCTGTCCCCCAGTAATACAAGATATTAAATTACAGCCAAGTTAATGTGTCTAGTGCTGAAAATGTACTTGCATGACTTTTAAATTAGAATGCATATCCTTAATTGGTTTCAATTTAATTGTTTTTAACAAAATCAACAGTTTATTATATGAGGGGAGGATATGGCAAGAAGAAATATTTTATCGTCAGGAAACCATAGATTTGAATTTTTCAAGAAGTCAAGGGCCATAACTCTATCTGGAACAGTAAATGCTAAAATATTGAAATTAAACTTAACTTAACTTATATAGAATGTAACAAGATCAAGAAGCAGTTCTGTATCATCTGGAAAACAAAAAGGTGAACAGAGGTAAAACAGTACACCTCCTTCTGTAGGTTTAGGGGGAAATGACCTCAATATGAGTGTAGTGAACCAATTTATTACTGATTTAACAGTTAATTTTGTTACAAATCGATATTTACTTATTGTTGTAGGTTATAACCAACATGCATAAAAGGGTGACTACTGGATGGAAAAGATTAAAGATTCAATTATAGTGAGTAGGAATGAAATTAAGAGCTAATTCAGTATTTGTAAGGAAGAACTATGTATACATACTCTATGTTAGCAATTCCTGCTAAGGAAAACTGTTGAAGCTCACCTGAAAAAAAAATTAATTATATAGTAAAATGCCTTATTCACAAGAAAGTCAAACTACCATCCACATATCATTTTCTCTCAAAATCTCTATTCTTAAATTTAAATTTCTAGTAACTTTGAAGTTCACCTTTGACCTATACTTGTGTCTTTCCCTTCCCTTTATTTTCAATCTGTATGGATTTAATTTTATCAAGCAAGGGAAATATCACCACACTTAATTTTCAATATCAACTGACTTATCAAATGCATTTCACAGATTGTGTATTCTTTTACACGTGAAGCTGTCACTGCCAACTGATGTTCTCTGAACTGCACATTTTTGAGATTTTTTATTTCATTTCAAGGGTTCTAAATGATAGTATTGGTCAATGTTGGTAGAGGGACAAACACACATGTACTAATCAGCCTATTGACTACACTGTATCCAAAATAAGTAGTTTTTTTCCCTAAATCTCAATATGTATAAATTTCATTACAATTAAGCAAGGGAAACTCAAACTGCCATCCACATATCATTTTCTCTCAAAATCTCTTTTCTTAAATTTAATAATTTCTGGTAACTTTGAACTTCACCTTTGACCTATATTTGTGTCTTTCCCTTCCCTTTATTTTCAATCTGTATGAATTTCATTTCTATCAAGCAAGGGAAACACAATTTATTGTCTGAAAACCATTTGCTTTGGACACAAGTACTAGGAATTAAGCATAACAAGAATGTGTCCCCAGTACACGAATGCCCCACTCGCACTATCATTTTCTATGTTCAGTGGACCGTGAAATTGGGGTAAACCCTCTAATTTGGCATTAAAATTAAAAAGATCATATCATAGGGAACATGTATACTAAGTTTGAAGTCGATTGGACTTCAACTTCATCAAAAACTACCTTGACCAAAAACTTTAACCTGAAGCGGGACAGACAGACAGACGAACGAACAGACGAACGGATGCACAGACCAGAAAACATAATGCCCCTCTACTATCGTAGGTGGGGCATAAAAATTACCTTGCCTTACATTAAAAGAATCATACAACACCAACTGAGAATAAAATTGACATTATTATGTAGATTTTCTTTATGAATTAATACTTACCAAATGAAAACTCTGTTATTGAAGTATTATATACAAAATCTTCAATGCCAACAGTAACAACAAAAGAACATGGATCAACTAGAACTCTGGTATGGAAGTCTCTGTTTAGCTTGTTGGAATGGACACAACACTCAATACCAGTACATAATGCTGACAGATGACAAGGAACCTCAACCAACTCAATATCTGATACATTCAAAGGACATGCTGCAAATAAATCTTACATAGTATATTTGAATTACAATTATCAAGGTTATCAAGTAACATGTTAGCAGGCTATTTCTTTATCAAGAATCAGTTTGAAGTCACATCCTTGGCTTATATATAAAGTTTACTTTTTTTTTTTTATCTTAGAAGTTGCTAGAAGGTATCTAGAAGCAATAAGAATACAATTCCTAGGAAAAACAGCTTTTTGTTAAGTATGATTTTTTTTTGTAGGAAATATACCAAATTTAATTGCCAAGGTCTTAACAATGTATATTGTTGCAGAACATCAGAGGATAGAAATTACAGAATTTATTTCACATGTGAACACTCCATTTTTATCTATATTTAGACATTACTGTATCTCATACAGTGTAACCTGTCTAATCCGACACCTGAGTATTCCAACATCCTACTTTAACCCCACACCTTTTCGTGGTCCTAAAATGTGCCTTTCCTTGCTGGAAAAACCTGAGTATTCCGACACCCTGCTTAATCCGACTTTTTTTTCTGGTCCCCAAGTATGTCGGATTAGGCAATTTGCACTGTAGTATCTAATTTAATAAATAATCATAAATTTTAGAAACTTGAAATAAATAATCTTCATGATCCATCATTCTATGCCTCCAACAAATTGATGGAATTTGACATTTTCACCAAAAAGAATGTAAAGAAATAAATGAAATACTTTTAGCACTTTTGTAAACCTAAAATGATATTACACTGATAAATTAATAATACATTGTACAATTAATACCATTTGTGAATATTGAGTGTTTGAACTTTGAGGTGTCTTCCCCACATTGATCATCCTGTAAATATGGAGCTATGCCAGTATCTTCAAACAGAAGGAGCTGTCCATAATCTGGCAATGGTAGTGACATATTTTCTTTCTCAAGCCAGTTTGTTAGAGAAAAGTCTGAAAATTAAAAAAATATGGCTTTAAGTGTTTTAAGCATTAAGTTTAAGGTTCAAGAATTCCAACACAAAGTAAACAAGCAAAAGTTTCCAATTGTTATTAATCAGATGTATTTCAATAGATAACCTTAGAAGATTCAACACAAACTGGCAAAATCAATAAAAAGACTTTTCAAAAATGTGTTTGGTTTCCAATAGTTTACTACAAACTGTGATTTTATAGGTATTAGACAGACATGGGTGACACTTAATGACACCTCAGCTGCGGAGGGTGCATAAAAATAAAGATCTCAAAAACAACAATAACTTACTTGATATATAATAGCTGTTATCCCATGCACACAAAGCCTTGGTAAGCCAAGTGTTACTAAGTATCTGTGTTGACATATGGCAAGAGTTGTTACTCTCAAAACAAATGCTCATGTTTAGGTTCACTAAGTATTTGCTCTCTCCACTGAAATCATCTATCTCATAAGACAGACGTAAAACACCAGCTAACCATAGATCTTCTTGTGTACCTTAAATTTTTTTAAATAAATATGTTATACCAAGAACTACATTTCAATGTTCCTGTTGATAGACTAAATAACATTTAATGTAAAAAACAGAAATTGTTAAACTGAATTTCTAACTAGTATACCCATTTTTTAAAATAAAATCATTATGTTAAATCTACAGGGAATACCATAGAATTATCTACGTAAAAAAAAAATGTACAATCATTGCGGTACTTGAATTAAACATATCAAGTTTTCAGTCCAGCTTTGATGTTTTCCAATATAACATACCCCATTGATAGTCACTGAATGAAATGTTCCTGTGAAACCTTTCAGTACCCACTGTGATGATCTGTTTACAAGGATCTGTATCTAAGTAAGTGTGGAAGGAGTATGGAATAAAGTCAACATCTACACAGCATTCTACTTTGGTACAACTGGAATCTAAATAACAGGAGGTTGGTTCTGGAATCTGTGGAAGATTAAGTGTCTTTGTGCAACCTGGAAATTAAATAAAAATAATTTCTAATCAAAGAATCATATTATTTCTTCATAATAATCGTAATATTTAACATCTCAATATCACATTGGAATAAAGTCAACATCTACACAGCATTCTACTTTGGTACAACTGGAATCTAAGAAGCAGGTGGTTGGTTCTGGAATCTGTGGAAGGTTGATACTGTTTGTACATCCTGGAATTAATAAATAAAATTTCTGCATAATCCATGGTGTTTATCATTTTGCCTTTTGACCACGTTATTTGATAAAAGAAAAACCGATTTTGGTTCTTAGCATTATGTTAGAGTATCAGAAAATTTGCATGAGGCAAACTTAAGATTGATTGTTGGTTGCTTAACATCCAGTGGCAAACATTTCATGCATGTTCAGGACGAGTAAACTTAAAATAGATGGTGGAAACCAAAATGAAAGGAATGGAAGTCAAGAGAAACTAAATGCCAACTGTTGCATACAAACGTAAAAAGAAATATATATATATACAAATGTGGAATATAAATGCTTTACCTTTATTCCATCCAAGGGAATTTGGATAAAAAGGTGATGAATGTCTGGAACATTGTTTAACATGTAGGTATGTCGATATTCCCATGTCATTGAGTAGTTCAGAGATCATCCAATCTTGTAACTGTGATCCAGGAGCCATTGAATGCTGCTGATACCAACTCTCCAAAGAGAATCCTATAAAACAAATGTCACCTTAACATATCTTCAAATATAATATATTTTATACTGAACTCAGTTAAATAAGTTTTGACAATGAATTTAATTTGAAACAATATGTACTATTTTGTGTTCTTTCTGACTGGGCCTGTATATGGGGTTCTTTACCAAGAACAATGGCCAATGCATATCCTTTTATTAAAGGCTTGGAGTTTGAGTCATGAAAGAGTGAGAAATTAAAAAAATTCTTCAAAAAGTTGCTTTTTATAAACATTTTTATTTTAATACCTGGGATACTAAATCCACTTCTCCAGTCACACTGTTGTTTTGGCAGTTTCATATTTTGTAGAATGGTGTACTTTTCATCACACTGGGACTCTGTACTCTCATAACAAAATCTAATCCTCATATTTACAAGGTAATATCTCTCTGTGTACAAGTCTTCTATGCTGTATCTGTAATCACATTTGATAACATTTTGTGGTATGTAGGTTAGACATCCGATATAATTTTTTCCAAATTATTCTTAATAAATTACATGCAAAATAAATTACATGTAAAATGTTTTATTGAAATCCACAAGATCTTTATCTTGAAGGAAAGTAATAAAGCTTTCCATATTTTCATGGACTGTTTTCTTATACCTACAGAAACCAAGTTGATGGCAGAGATTATTTAAATAAATTGAGAATGTGTCCATGGGACACAGATGATGCCACCTCCTGCATATAATGTAATTATAAAGGGGCATTATCAAGAAAGGTAAAAGTGACGCCACCCTTATTCCACCTTAATCTGAGAATTGTAGTAATGCACATTGTGTATTTCTTTGAGGTAAACAAAAGTTCGTAAAGAGGGAGGATGGTAGACAAGGGTAAACCTTATGCCCTCTCTGCTACAGCTGAGGCATAAAATAAAGTAAAATTAAACATTAAAGTATTGGATCTAAAACAGGTATGGATGTACTCATTAAATGTCTCAGAATTGTAGCAAGAGGTAAGGTACAATTTTTCATGTTAAGATTTGAATTACTCTCAAATAAATTACGTTTACTTACTCAACTCGAACTATTCCTTGTAAGCTGAAGGAATAATGAGTACCTGACCAAAAAGAATGAAAGAAATCAAATAACAAATCTCATATAAAGAGTTTTTATAATATATATCATTAGATTAAAATGAAATATAACTAGAACTTCAATTTATGATGTGAGAACAAGATATGCCTTTCATCAAGAAATCATTAAACAAAGTTTCCTACAAAGTAAATAAAGAAACTCATAAAATTGAAAATAAAAATAAACCAAATGTTCATGTTGGGTTTTGCTCATTGTTAAAGAATATATTTTTGACCTATAGATGTTTTCATCCATATGGTGAATATTTGTGTAATTGGCAATCATGCCACATCACCTTATTTTGATATTAGCTTAAAATAAAAACCAGTGAGTGCGGATTTTATTATAAAAAAACTAACAAAGATTATATCATTTTTGATCATTCAAGTATTGTATGTATTTTCATATGCCTTGTTTCTAGAAAGAAAGAAAAACAAATGAGTATCTTACCCCATTGAAAATCCAGTAAAGTACTATTGTACTGAATTTTCTCTATACTGATACTTATTCTCATAGAACAGCTGTCCAACAGAAATGAGACTTCAAATGATCGTTGTAACAAAGTATTCATGACACAACACTGAATCCCTGTGCAGGTATCTGTGATATAGCATGACACTTCTGCTGGTAACTCCATTAAAGTCATGTTCATACCACAATCTACAACAATTAACAATACTGCTTAAGTATTTGTATACATGGTTTATACCACATCTTCCTATATCTCAGCTAAATCCCTCCCCCCATTTTCTCTTGTGCTGCTAGATTTTACAACTCAGCAAGCAAACTAGGTAAAATATGCTACATAACTTCTCATGAACTAATTCATGGTTTAAATGTGATTGTAACAAAAAATTTGTTCCGGCGTGACATTTGTTCCACTGGAAATATGTTCCATCGGAACTTATGTCACAGAAAATATGTTCCAGCACTATAAAATTTGTTCCGGAACTAATTTTTAACCAAGTGTGAATAAAGTTCCAGAACAAAAATCACAGCACCATGAGTTTTGTTTCAATATTAAAATTTAAAAAAATAGTGAAATAAGTTCTTGTGATATTAGTTTTAAACGAAGGTATTTTATAGAAATCAATGAAAATTTTCTGCTTAACCTATTTCACAGAAAATAAGTTCTGTGCTTGCATGGGGTACATTTGCAATTGAAGGCATGACTGTAGGATGAAGATAAGAAATAAAAGCGATGATAATGTATCTATGTTTTATCGTTTATATGATATTCGACCTCCTTGTTTCCTGATGATCTGTCATGGGTGTTCTAATCATACATGTACTTAGCTATGGTCATTGCACAGTTTTAAAAGAGTGTGTCTTTTGTTTCTTTATGTCTTTTAATATAATTGACCAGTCACTTTTCAAAAAAGTACAAATGTTCATCTTTAACTATAATACTTTTTTTTCGGAATGACTTTTATTATTATTTCTTATTCTACTCTTTCCTGGCTCATAAGTGCCATTTTTAATATTATTAATTGAGCATGTTATTAAACTTTTGCTTTACTCCACATGATCACACTTTTTATTTATTACATTATCAATATAATACATGTTTTTTATAATCACTTTAAACTCACTGATGACAAGTGCTCAGTATATAAGATAACTTGTTTAACCAGTGGAACATATTTCACAGACAAGGAACTTATTTCACCAGATGAGGAACAAATTTCACAAATCCAGAACTTATTTCACCAGGTAAGGAACAAATCTCACAAACATGGAACTTATTTCACTAGGTAAGGAACAAATTTCACCAACCCAGAACTTATTTCACTAAGTAAAGTGTAGAACTTATTTCATAGAGATGGAACAAATTATATTAAAATTGTCTGTGAAAAAAGTTCTTCCAGAACATATTTCCTGTGAAATTAGTTCCACTGGAACTTTTTTCACAGGAACAAATTTTGGCTCACAATTCCACTTGTGTGTAATTTACTTGTATATAAGAGAAAATTTTAAACAAACCTTTGGTCCAGCTTCTGTTTGATCTTGAGCATTTATCATCTAGAAAGTAATGTCCTATATTTGTCTCTTCGTATAATTGATATAAAATATTACTGGGAAGGGAATCTACAATGGTATAATGTTTCCTCTCTAGCCAGTCAGTTAAAGAAAAATCTGAAATAAAAAAAGAATGATTGAAAAATTACAGAGGAAATAAATAAGACACTTCTGACATAATATGTTATCTCCATGAAAATCCACCTTACATGTTCTGTATTTAGGTTATATAAAGTAAATCATATCCTCTGGTCTCGAAAGTAATGAAACATACAATATATAACATTATGTATTATTTTAGTATATCTGCTCTGAATAGTTATCATGAGGCATTAAAAACCAGTTTAAGATATAGTGTTTCAAACTTGTAATGGTGAATTAAATAACAAACATGTATCATAATAAAAATTTAAGATATTTACACTTAACATTTAAAGCAAACTCTTGTTAGGTCTTTCCACTTTTCCGTGGAAAGACCTATTGGTTTTCTTCTGATTATTAGGATGAAAGGTTGAAAGGGTGTGTAGACAATAAATGGAAGTTTTAGCCTCTATTATATCTAGAATCATGTGTGAAGTGATATAATTCATTTTTATACACGATAAAACCATATGACTCTGTGCTTTAGGTTACAAACCAAATGACTTTTAAAAAAGCAAACCAGAAATAGCTCTTTTTAGACTTATTCCATTAAAAGGAATATAGAAACCATATACATTTTTGGAATCGGCTAAGAATTACCTTTCCTTTGACACTGGAAATTACATTTTAAACCGAATTCTAATATTTTCATATAAAAAAATTAATGGTTAGTGGAAAAGTGGAAAGATCTTTAATTTTTCTCTGAACAATTGGTTTTTAATTATACATGCTTTTTATTCAGATAAATTATCTGGAATTGCAAAAACATAATGTGCATGCTTTCTTGATATTCATGAAATATATTTCCTTCCAATAATTTTCTTCAAAAAACAAGAATTGTAAGATAAACTGTTTTCTTTATTCATTCTAAAATTGGAGAAAAAATATTCAAATTTTAAAGTAAATTTGGATTTTATTAGATAAATACTTACCATCATAAATTCTGAGTGTAACCCCAATTGCGTCATAGGTCAGATGGAAAATCCCTACTAAAAATAAACGTACTCTCACTGGTCCGGACATATACCCCTGTTTGCCCATATTCTTCCATTCAATTTCCTCAAGACAGAAACATAAGGAAAGGGGATGAAGGGGAGGTGGGTGGGACCTATAATTTATGATGGTAAGTATTTATCTAATAAAATCCAAATTTACTTTAAAATTTGAATATTTTATAGCTATAAATACGTTACCATCATAAATTCTGAGTAACAGAATCTAACGTAAAGCTGAATCCCCTGTAACAGAAGAAACAGGAGGAAAGTTCAATCTTTGTGCTGAAACTATAGGTCCAAGAGAGTATAAACTCTCGGCAAAAGTAGCCATAGATTGGAGGTAGTGAGATATAAAAGAGTTCTCATTTCTCCAGAAACCTGCAGACAGTACCTCTTCTAAAGATGCACTGTTAAACAGAGCCCAGGATGTAGAGATACCCCTAACATCATGGGCTTTAACATTAAAACTATTTAAAAGTTCTGCCTTAGAAGAACCATAAGCTAAAGATATGCATTTGCATATCCAAGTAGAAATAGTTTTAACAGAAAGATCTGAGATTCCTTTTTTAATAGGAATAAAGAGTCTTGAGTTAGAAACAGAACGTAAACTACACGTTCTTTCCAGATAAATAGAAAGGATTCTTACTGGACATAAAAGTACAGAAATAGAATCGCTAGGGAGTGCAGGAATCACAACTGGTTCTGCACCCTTATCTGGAATCTGATTCCTTGCCAAAAAAGCAGGATCCGTTAAAAGAGTAACAGAAGATTTATCCCTGTTAAATCGAAGGCAAGCATCAGAAATAGAGAAGGCATGGATTTCACTCCTTCTCCGTCCAGAAGCCAAAGCTAAAAGAAAACAGCATTTATAGGAAAGAAACCTTAAATCTATTGTTTCTGCTGGTTCAAAAGGAGGAAGTTTTAAAAAGGATAAAACTAGTCCAAGGTCCCACTTAGGAACTAAAGTTTTTTGTCTTGGTCTTTCAAGACTAAAACTACGAACCAAAAGAGAAATATGCTCATTGATTCCAAAATCTGGGCCACCAGAAATATGAATAGTTCTTGAGATAGCTGATCTATATCCCTTAATAGTAGAGGGACATAATCCTTTGGATTCAAAAAGAAAAACTAGAAAGTCTGCTAATTGTTGTACAGTGACTTGGAAAGGATCAATTTCCCGCTCACTACACCAATCTGAGAAGATTGACCATTTTGCATCATAGACACTGCTAGTGGAGTCTCTGACAGACTTTGTGAGATGCTTGGTTGCTCCTTCAGAAAAACCTCTCTTTCTGAGGCTAACCCTGAGAGAAGCCAGGCGTGTAGATGAAGTTTTTCTGGATTTTGATAAAGAACCTTGCCCTTGATTTGAGACAGAAGGTCTGGTCTCAGAGGTAGAACTAGAGGACAAGCACATGAAAGGCGCAGAAGGTCTGGAAACCAAGACTGTTTTGGCCATGCTGGAGCAATAACTATGATCTTGCAATTTTCCCCTGCTATTTTCTGAAGTACTGGGGAGAGAAACCTGAAAGGAGGGAAGGCGTACCCGAACATTCCTTTCCAAGATAGGCTCATTGCGTCTACCGCAAAAGATTTTGGATCCGGAACCGGAGACACAAATGTTAGAAGTTTGTGATTGAGACTGGTCGCAAACAGATCTATCTGAGGTGACCCCCAATGAAGAGTCACAGCTTTGAAAACTACTTGAAGTAGTTCCCACTTCGTGTTTACTGGAGTAAGGGATCTGGATAGAGTGTCGGCTAGAATATTGAGGTGCCCCGCAATATGTCTCACCACTAGATGAACCTGGAGTTGAAAACACAGAAGGAGAATGTCTCTGGCTATCTGATAAAGAGAAGGTGAATGAGTTCCTCCCTGATTCTTGGGATAAGCTACAACTGTTGTGTTGTCCGTGGCCAGAATGACAGACTGATTCTTTAGAGACATTTGGAAATGATTCAGTGCAAACAGAACTGCTTTCATTTCCAATACATTGATATGCTCTTCCAAAAGATCTGGACTCCAGACTCCCGAGATTGTAAGCCCCTCCAGATATGCTCCCCAACCGAGGGTGGAGGCATCTGTGAATAATGTTAGACTGGGAACTTGAGGGAACAGACATAGGCCCCTCATTACATTTTCCCGTACTAACCACCATTGAAGGTGTGGAAATAAAGGCTGAGTGATTGGAATCAATGCTTCCCATTCTTGTGAAGCTGCAATCCATAACTTGTGCAGATAAAACTGAAGCGGACGAATGTGAAGTCGTCCCAATGGAATTACATCTGCCAGAGAGTTCAATAGACCCAGAAGTTGCAAGAATTGACGTGCTGTGACTGATTGAACCGTCAGGAATAAATGTATTTTCTGACATAGTTTTGTAAATTTCTCCTCTGGTGGGAGGACTAGGCCTACACTGGTTAGGAAATGTTCTCCCAGGAAAACAAAGTCTTGAGACGGAATTATCTCTGACTTTTTCCAAGAGATAAGGAAACCTAGGGACAGAAAACAATTGATGACCAAATCTGTCTGAACCCTCAATTTGATTGGGCAAAATTCCTTGAGAAGGGAATCGTCCAGGTAGGAATGAATCTGAATAGACAGGGAATGTAGGTGAGCTATAGCTGCCTGCATGATTTTGGTAAAAGCCAAAGGGGCTGTAGACAGGCCAAAAGGGAGAGCCTTGAACTGGAAAACTTTGTTGTTCCAAACGAAGCGAAGGTATTTCCTGTAAGTTTGGGAAATGGGAATGTGGAAATACGCGTCTGAAAGATCCAGAGAAGTAGTCCACATTCCTGGAAGGATTGAAGCCCTGATGGATCTGTTTGTTTCCATTTTGAAGTGGGGAACAATAAGAAATTTGTTCAGAATAGATAGGTCTATGACCGGCCTCATTCCTCCAGTCTTCTTTGGAACCAGAAAAAGACGGGAATAAAATCCCGGAGACAGAGTTAAGATCGACACCTCCTCTATTGCAGCTTTTTGTAACATTGTGTCCACTTCTACTGATAGAAGTTGACACTTTACTGGGTCTTGAGTATGAGACAAACTTATTGGAACTGCAGACAGAGGAGGTGGGTTCTTGAACTGAAGTGTTAATCCCCCTCGAATTATTGACAGCACATAACAGTCTGAGGTAATTTTCTTCCACTGATTTAGGAAAAAACTTAACCTCCCCCCTACTGGTATTGATTTTTGAGGAACTTGTTGTAAATTTTCCCCTGGGGAAGCTGTCAATAACGTACGAGGGGGCAAGAACCTAGGTACTAGACCCAGGTTTCTTGGAACCCTTAAAACCACCAGAAGGCTTACCTGAGCTTTTTCCTGAGTTATTGGGTTTGTTCTGCGGTTTGCCGTAGTTATTCTTCCTTTTCTTAGCAGAAGAAGGAGGACCACCTGAAGCAGAAGTACTAGTAGAACTAGATGTAGCATTAACCGACCTCTTGCCATTAGTAACTTGTACACTAACTTTGACTGGAGGAGGGTTTTTGCTGAGTTCCTCTTGAACCCGCTGTAAGGGTAAACCAAACATCTTGTCAGAGAGTGGAGATTTCAGTAAAGAATCTTTCAAAGGCTCAGCGATAGAAATGTTTTCAAGAAACTCTGCTCTTTTAGATAGGGTGCAATTAGCAATAGAACCCATTAAAAGCAACTGAGATGAACCTAAAGCTTTATCCAGTTGAAGTAAGAAGGATCGTACTTCTGCTGGAACAACCGAATCTTCGCTGTTAAGCAAATGTCCGGTTGCAGCTAGAAAATGTTCGGCTGTGCCAAGAACTTGAGAAGCACTACGAAGGAGATTCTCAGTCTTTGACCAAACAGGTTGAGTGAGACGAAGACCATCTACTGGCTTTTTTCCCAATAAAGATGACATAGATTTGTCACAACTGGGAACAAGTCTACCCAGTGAAGAATCAAAGTTATCAAAATCCTTGTACTTAACCTGATCAGAAAAGGATGACATTCCAAATCCTGAGATATTGTTATTAGCAACCTTTTCACTAGCAGAATTAGCGATACCTTCATTAATAAATTGTAAAGCAAAAGCCATATGGCCAGATTCAGGAAAAGAATTGTGAGAAGTCACAGTATCCTGAGAAATACCACAGGAAGCTTCAAAAGTTGAAGAAGGTTTCTTCGGCTTGGAAGGAGAGGCAAAAGGGATATGTGCTTCATCCCTCATCAAGGTATACACCTTATCCCTAAGATCCTTCAAGGAAGGAGGATCCTCAGTCTCCTTGGTGGGAGGTTGTTGAGCTGACTTAGAAGAAGGCTCAGGGGCCGTCTTCGATACCTTGGGAGAAGAAGAACTTTCAACATCCTCATCAGTGAGGAAAGCCCTTTCATGACTCCCAGGGGAAACAGAAAGCTCGTCATCCTCCCTCTCATCACATTCTACAGACTTAGCTGGAGAAGGTTGATGAGAAGAAACTCTATTCTCCAGTAGAGTCATACGACTGGATAGAGTACTAAATTCAGCCTTGAAAGACTCATCAAAGTCCAAAAGTAACTTCTGTAAACCATCCAAAGGTGATGCATGATCAGAAACCTGAGTACCATGAGAAGAACTAGAAGCTTGAGAGTCAGGTACGGTGGTAGAAAGAGCTACTGCAGAAGTCAAAGATACTGCTACGGGTAGAGCAGGAGCTAAAGGTGGTGCAGTAGCTACCCCAGAAGGGGGACCATAGAAATTGTCCCTATAAGGCCAAAAACCAGGTTGGTTTGGCATAAACCCACCATAAGGGTAAGACTGTGGCCAAGGTGGCTGAGACCATGAGGGTAAAGGTTGTGTGCCCGTGTTGGGAAGCATATACCCACAATAGGATAATGGGGGTCTAGAACCTGGCAAGTTCAAGCCCATAGCTGTACCTGGGACAGAACTAATAGTACCCGCTGAATTAACAGGCCTAGATAAAGTATGAGTCACCGAAGTTGACGTAGGTACCCCCCCAAAATGCATGGCCGAACCTTGTGAAAGGGTCGGATAGGTAGCATTACCAGACACCGTTGTCGAAACTCCGGTCAATGTACTGGTAGTTTGGGGGGACTTAAAGGTAGTGACCCATCTAAGAGATAGTCCGAACCAGGAATACTTACATACGGACTATTCAAATTAAAGTCCATAATAAATTTTACTTTAGTAAAAAAAAAACACAAATAATTTGTTTAGAAATTTAAACAAAACAAGGGAATATATTTCCAATAAAATACACAATATATATGAAAAGCAATTAAGCTATTAAAAAAAAACTAAACACTTCTCTGTTGAATCTGTAAAACTTGATGTGCACGTGTGACCGATGTTGCAGATGGAAATTGAATGGAAGAATATGGGCAAACAGGGGTATATGTCCGGACCAGTGAGAGTACGTTTATTTTTAGTAGGGATTTTCCATCTGACCTATGACGCAATTGGGGTTACACTCAGAATTTATGATGGTAACGTATTTATAGCTATAAAATTAAGCAATCCTCCATAAAAAAAAAAAAAAAAACAAAGAAAAAATGTGTAAGGGCTACATGGAACCCAGTGTATTGCCTACTTTTTCTGTTAATCACAAGCTCAACAAAAATGAGGAAAACAATCAATAAAAAATATTTTACAAAATTTACTTCTGGATACTAATTAATGATCATAAACAACCTAATGTCTAAGTTTGGTTCACATCCAGGAAAGATTAAGAAAGTTATTAAAATTTCAAATTTTTTAACCACTGAGTGAATGTAATGTTTCTTTACAGAAAAACTAAGTCCATTTATAAGTAAAATATGGAAAAAAAAGGAATTTCTTTTACAAAATTTACTTCTGGATACTATCTTATGATTATAAACAAGCTTTTGTCCAAGTTTGGTACAAATCAGGGATAGTTTAAGATAATTATTAAAATTTTAACCATAGAGTGAATATTTGTGGACACCGCCACCAAGGGAATGTGGGATCGTTATGCCTCGCTTTTTCAACAAAAGTCAAAGGTTTGAGAAAAAAAATTCAGAAAAATCTACACATACTTGCAATATAAAAGTCAGATGTCCAATCACAAGCTGCTTTTGGTAGTAGATTGTTCTTCATTATAACACTAAATACTGGTTCACTTCTGGCATCAAAATTAGTTGATGCATTTAGGCTAATAAGGTATAACTTTTCCTCATACAAATTTTCAATAAAGAACCTGTGAAAAAAAAAGACAATGGTAAAAATATGCCTTTGCACCAAAACCAACTGTTTGGACACATTTCTATACTCACCAAGCAGTTGGATTGCTGTATAAATCTATAAAGGTCTTTTGTAGTGTAACTGTCTAAATAATCATTAATTGAATTTATTTGTGAAGTGATAGAAATTAAAAAAAATTTAAAAAAGTATGCAAAATTTTATTAGGACATGGTACAAAATTATCTCATCATCATTTACAGATATCAAAATTGTTGTTTCACTAAATGGCGAACTTTGAAATGAATAGATTGTAATTGTGTTAAACCCTTTATTGAAAAGTCCCTAAAATCAACTTAGTTAATTCATTAAATAACAATCTGAATCAGCTAAAACAGTTAAATTGTTGCAAAACATTTGTTCATTATTTTACCTTCCAGCGTGCTTTTCACCATTCTATATATTGAAGGAAGGGTTGACAAATATCTGGCCATGGAAATGACAGCAAATTTCATTTCTTCTATATTAACCATCTATCATGTTAAAGGAATAATTATGATATCTGACTGAAGACAAACTGAAACTGACCAACACTACAAATAATAAACTGTTATCACAGCGATATGTCTCGCTCTTTTGTAATTTTGATAATGCAAATGTTGAAATTAAAATAGCAACACTTTAACATGTAAGTTTTGCAAATATTCATAGTCAATGAACCATGACTGAAGGTACATGGCTAAACAATCTCCATGGAAATGAGATGTGTCAATGATGATACAGCTGCATACAAAATACCATTGACGTATCATAAGTAGTTCCCTTTAAACAAACCTAAACACAACCTAATACATGTCAACTAAGCAAAATTTCTAAGTCAATTGGGCGGGGTAAAATAATCTCTATGGTAATGAGATGTGTCAATGCTAATACAACTGCATAGCAAATATCATTGACCTACCACTGCTGGTTCCCCATAAACCAACCTAACCACAAACTAATACATGAAAACTTATGCAAAAGTTTCAAAGTCAATAGACCATGACTGAGGGGGCAAGGCCAAATAATCTCCATTGAAATGAGATATGCCAATGCTTATACAACTGCATACCAATTATCATTAACTTACCACTAGTGGTTTCCCATAAACTGACCTAATCACAAACTAATACATGAAAAATAAGCGAAGTTTCAAAGTCAATAGACCATAACTGAGGGGGTGGGGCCAAATAATCTCCATGGTAATGAGATGTGCCAATACTTATACAACTGCATACCAAATATCTTTGACTTACCGCTAGTGGTTCACCATGAACTAGACCTAATCACAAACTAATACATTGTTGACGTCAGTGCCGGAAACAGCATACCTCCAATGTATGTCTCACTTTTTGACTCTGTCAAGCGAGACAAAAATAACAGTTAAGAATATTATTATACGTCAAATATCAAGAACTGTTTTTCTGGTGAAAATAGACCAATATTTATGTAGAGCCTTGCCTCAATTTGATTTAATCTTCAAAAACTATTCAAAACTTACGATATCTGCATGACACCATATAGATCTAAAACTTTCTGCGATCCTATAAAAATAAAAATAAAAATAAAATAAAAAATAAAAATAAAAATTTGTAAACAAATGCTGCATATTATTTTATTTTAAATAATGAACAATTCAAAGCACACAAAATTAAATCATTAATAAAAACTTGAGCAATGACTGAAATAATTAGATTTGATATGATAGATTGACTGTTCTTTGCTTCATGCCTAGTGGCAAATATTTCAGGCAGGCTCAGAACCAGAGCAAATTAACAATAACAATTGAAAAAAAATTGTTTTACCTGAAATTTCATGGCCAGTAGGGGGTGTGGACTATGTACCAGTGCCTGATTACAGTATATGAAATGAAGCAGTTTCACTCTTATGTTTGTGAATTAACTTACCCCACACATAATCATACAATGTAACATCAAAACTCAATTTCTCTATCCCGACTGTCAACCTGAAGTCACATGGATCAATCTTGACTCCTATCTCTAAAGACTTTCCAAGTTCATTAACATCAATACAACACTGTACTGCTGTGCAGGACTGATCAATGTAGCAGTTCATATTACTAAGGAGTGATGGTAGATTCATGATTTCTTGTGAACAGTCTATAAAACATAAACATAAAGATAAATACTATATGTTGTGATATTACACTATTGTTTTGGGTAAGGGTGAAGGTTGTTACCTATTATAACGCTTAAACCCGCTGCATTTGTTTGCACCTGCCCTAAGTCAGGAACCTGATGTTCAGTAGTTGTCTTTTGTTGATGTGGCTCATAAAAAGTTTTTCGTTTTTTATATAGGTTAGATAGTTGGTTTTCCAGTTTGAATGGTTTTACACTAGTCATTTTTGGGTCCTTTATAGCTTACTGTTCTGTGTGAGCCACAGCTCTGTGTGGATGTCCTTACTTTAACCTATAATGGTTTACTTTTAACAAATCGTGACTTGGATGGAGAGTTGTCTCATTGACACTCATACCCCATCTTCTTGTATATAACTGGTCAATTCTACAGACATCATAAAAATAAATTTTGGCATTCATATAAAATATCAAACTTCTATTTGCAAAGACTGGGAATAATATTTGTTGTCTTTCATTTTATATGCAACTTAAATTTTTTCTGAATAGCTTGATAAATTCTGATAAACAACAAGATTAAATTTGTCTCGTGTATAACCTTCCATATAATTTGAAATATTGCTTTTAAAATTTAAGGCGAGTCATCAAAAACAAGAATGTGTCAATAGTACACTGATGTCCCTCCCACTTTCATTTTCTATGTTCAGTGGACCGTGAATAATGTTTCTATAGTTACCTGATCTCCATCCATTAATTGGTGGAGCATATGGCAAGCTGTATCTCTGACAAGGACTGTCTAGAAGGAATGAAGCTATTCCTAGTATTTCTTCAAGTTTTCTTATCTCTACCACAGTGAGTGATTGTGATGGATCAATTCCTACTGATGACTTCCAGGAGGATAAAGAAAAATCTTCAAATATAAAGAAATTAGGTTAGTTTAAGGTCAAGGACAACCTTGGCATTCATACCAAATCTTCTTATATTTATGTAACTGTTTTTTGGTGTTCGTTTTTTTACAAATTATTAGTTCAATAACAAATACAAAGAAACTTACTTGAATTTTTAAATCCTGTCTGCCACTTGCATGGTTTCTTTGTCAGTTTAGTTTTATTGAAGATAATCTGATCAAACAAACATGGCTTGGAAGATTCAAAACAAATGCTGACATTCATATTGACCAAGTAAGAACCATCACTCTCCAGATCATATATAGAATAACTGGAAGAAAAGGAAAAAAAATGTGTTTCATAAAAAAAGAAAAAAGAAAATAAAGCAGATTAAAGAGTCCATAATACCAATTATTGTGCATATTAAAATTGTAAGAATAAAATTTAATATTCAAAAGGCATTTAATCAGAAGAAATTAAAATAGCTCCGTAGAAAAACATGCATGAGGATACCCTCAGGTGTATAAAATCTGCATCAAATATGACAATTAAAAGTATAAAAAAAAAATTGCAATTACTGATTTTGTGGCATGTCAAACAAATGTTATATACCATACTTACTCAATACGGACAACATTTTTCATGTACAGATTCTGCTTGACTCCTGAAATATAAAGAAAATTTATCAGACAACTGAAACAAATCATACTGAACGTATGAATATCAATTTCATTATTTACAGATGAACAAATTATAATTAATAAAGCTATGTCAAGAAAAATTCTCCCTGCAATAGTATTTTGTGATGGTAAAATTCAATCAAGTACAAACGAAATCCAAATTTCACATACAAAAACACTGAAAATAACTAAATTCAGACAATGTTTTAACCACATCAAGACCTACAAATATTTATATAGTGTCAAGTAATACATTTGAATACTTCTTTCAATCCTTCAAATGAACTAAAATGCTTTTTTTTAAATCCTAATTTGGGTGGTTCGGTGTTGACATTAAATTTGAGAACAAATTACCTACCCTTTCCACATGCTTCAAATGTATTTTCAATACCTACTGAATTCATATTATTTTCAATAACCACTACATTAATGTTTAAGTTAACATAAAATCGAGAATGGAAATGGGGAATGTGCCAAAGAGACAACAATCCGACCATAGAGCAGACAACTGCAGAAGGTCACCAACAGGTCTTCAATGCAACGAGAAATTCTCCACCAATAGAAACTAGTTGCACAATGATCTTCAGTTTGTGTTTTGTACATTAAAATAGTTTGTATTATGATAACTTACCCCATTCAAAATCATAAAGAGAGATGGTAATTACAAAGTCTTCAATGCTAACTTTGAGATTTTCATTACAAGGATCTAGTTGTAATTTAACATTGAACGAGTGATTTATTATATTGGCATCCAAACAACAGTCCACTGAAGTACAGGATGATAACAGTACACATGTCATTCCTGGGTTAAGATTTGGAAGTGTTGTTGTTACAGGACAATCTGAAAATATAATTTGAAATCAGTTTATTGAAACATTTGACACATACTTTAACATCAATAACACATTTTCCTGATGTGGTTATCTCCAACTTTGGAGGTATAAAAAGCTAACACCTTTCTTAATGTTACTTGTATATACATTTACTTAAATCACATACTATTTTGATTCTGTAGTACTGGAGATTCACTGAAGTGTTATCAAAATCAATACAAAACACATCATGTAAACTTTTTTAATAGGGTGAATATTTTTATTTCTTTAGTATCAATTTACCTTTTTTCCATCCATTCATTTCAGGCTGATAAGATGTGCCATTTCTGTCACAAGAAGGATTCCTAAGGAACTTGGATATTTCAAGGTCTCTCAAAAATTTCAAAATTGCCAACTCAGTGAGATTTTCAAAATCAAAACCTCTCACATGTGCCCAATTTTCAAGTGAAAAGTCTACAAAAAATATAGAATTATATACTAAGGAGTCATGAGACATAACTATTAGAGGAGATCACTTATCTTATCTTTTTAGTTTTAATGCAATAAGTCTGTTTCAAGAATGTTTAAAAAAAAAATCATCTTTTTGTTTATTATTTATCTACTAGTACATGTACATGTTCTGTATTCAGCACAAAAGCCACTGTTATGACAATAGGGTTCAATAAATCTGACTGTTGATTTTCTTGTTCAGACCTTTTTTCACATTTTGTCATGCCTGGGCATTTGATAACTTTTTATAAGTAGATACAAGAAGACCATAAGGTATGGGTTTGCTCATTGTTGAAAGTCTTATGGTAATATTTAGGGGTGATCATCCATGTCTTTTAATATCTGGTGGGTATTTTTCTCATTCACAATTACACAAACGTATTATTTTGTAGAAATTTGTCAAATAATTGAATTTTGTTTATTTCAACAGATTATATTACTTTTTATCAATAGCTACCATGCCAGTTTAACAGCAGAGTCCTCATACTTAAATTTCAAAGTATACCCATTAGGAATGGTGCAGGCAATGTTTTGTCCTGAATTGCCCAAGTAGTATTGAAGAATATTAATGAAAAAGTTAATTACACTAGATGAAAAACCTTTTTGCTATTTCGAAATCTGCACGCTTGACCAGAGAAACTGCACCTCTTGGCATCATACAACAATCACTTTTCCATTGTGGCGTCAAGAAATGGTCTATTATGAGGTCAAAAATTTACAGGATCCTTTGTGATATCCAGTAATGGTGATCAAATAGCGATAAGGTGTATTGGCACCAAAACAATACCCCGTCAGCTCTTTGCGGCATGAGAATGACATATGATTAATTCCTTTGTTATACAACCTTAAATTATTAAAATAAATATTTCTAAATTACAGGTCAAAATGAAAGTCAACATTGTTATCATTAAGTTATTTACTCTTAATTGTAAATCCTTGGTCCCAATCACAAGATGGCTTAGGTAAGCTTGTTTTATCAGCCACAACTCTTTTAATCATACAGCGAGGTTCAGTATGTTCCAAGCACACACCAAGGCTCAGAGACACTATATACTCATCTGAAGCTGGTAACTCATCAATGATATACCTAAAAGAAGATGTAAGTGTATTTATCATACAAAAAATATATATATGGTCTAAACCTGCCTTTTTTCATTTGATTGATGATGGATATAAGGAAATATGTTGGCTATCATGGGTCAATTAATACAAAAAAACACAAATGCCATCTACAATTATGATCTTCAACAATAGAAGTGCTATTTTTTTTATAATTGAATTCAATTACATGCACATATTAATTAACATATATTCTGTAGATTCATTTATTTTCATTTGTATAAATTTTTTTGGATTAAGGAAAACTTGAATATTCATGGATGTTTTATTTTGGGGCTTAGCCAATCTGCATACAACACAAGTAGAAAATTTGAACGAATATCTATGCTTTGAAAATATTGCTTAAAATAATACAGATAAAACATTTATAAATACTTACTGTACTAAGAAAACTCCTTTCAGATAAAGTTGATGCTGTGTTCCTAAAAAACAAGCATCATAATTAAAGGGTTTGTGACTACTGAAGGGTAAACATTGCATATATTTTGCAGTGGGTACCATGACAAAATTGCATTGTGTTAAGAACTATAAAGCTCTTTGAAAACATTCAATACTTAGTTGCTATTTCCATAGAACATAATTTATTTGGAACAGACAAAGTTAGTGTTGAACAAAACACAATCCTTTTAAGAAATATACATAGTTATAAACGCCATACAAAAAGATTCTTTGATTAATATTGCTGTATCTTAAAGTGTACTCGTATCTAACTGTTACTGTTTAAACATAATATATTTATTTCAATATTTTTCATATTGTACTGAATTATATAATTGCTGCCAATTGCTAATGTTTCATCTGACTAAAAAATCTAGGTTCATCAGTGTTGAAATGTAATTTCAAATCTTTCTTTCAATTGACACAAAGATTAAAGCCTGCATAAGCTCTTCTACTATTGAGAATTTTCTTTGTTTTTTTTAATATCTTTATACAACGTGAAATTATGTAAAACTGAATATTCTTACCATAGACATAATTTACAAGTGACTCATTGTAGACAAACTTCTCTATACGAATGGCTAATTGGAAGTTGCATGCATCAATTTCAAAGGAGAAGTCAAATGATCTTCCAAGAGACAGTGCTTCCACACAACACTTTATTCCTGTACATGTATCCATGATAATACATGTAGTTTCTCCACCATTTAAGTATGGAAGCGCTAAATACTGTGGACATTCTGAAATACAAAAATAGGTATCAATACCAAGTAACTTGATGATCATTTATCCTATCAAGTAAAAAATATCAGGTCAAATTTATTTTTCTTATTTCTATTTTTGCCTTATAAAAATTTTTGCTGTTGCAAATTACTTTAATCATCCACACTACGTTTTAAATTCTGTTTATAATGATTACAAGAGGATGTGGACTTTATTTTTACACATACTGCAATTTTCTTAAACTTCCAAATGAGTCAAAATACTGTAACATAATAAATCCTTACCTTTTATCCAACCATCACTTGTTGGTCCCCATGGTGTATTCAATCTATCACATGAATATTCATTCAAGAAAGATGAAG
The DNA here is from genome assembly GCA_037788925.1 of Mytilus galloprovincialis. Lineage (NCBI taxonomy): Eukaryota > Metazoa > Mollusca > Bivalvia > Mytilida > Mytilidae > Mytilus > Mytilus galloprovincialis. The sequence continues at coordinate 40,782,020 of CM075342.1, read as the reverse complement.
CATCAAGCTCTTCAAGAAACTGATAAATCATATACTCTTTCAACACATCTGTTAGAATTATATCTCGATCTGACATCCATTTGGTTAGAGAAAAGTCTGCAATATGGTAAAAAGTTAAGCATGATAAGTCATCAAATACATATAAAAATTCTTGAAACTTGAAATGAGGTGAGTTTTGCTACATGTTGAAGACATTCTTACTGACTTACAGATTTTGAAATTATGAACAACAAATAAAAGACTTATTTGTCAACCACTGCAATGAAAACCATCCACCAGAAAAGATTAAAATTATATGAGCTACAAGGGTGTAAAAAGAAGAAATTATTTGGCAAATGATCCCATTCTTTTATTCACAGTACACTTACAACATTTCAGTTAACAGGGAGTCAAAATTATCTAATAACTTGTATATCTTACCTCTTACAACAAAGTCTTCATGGAATTCACATTGTTGTTTTGGTAACAGCGCATTATTAAGAATATTCACGATTTCTTCTTCACAAGTGCTGTTAGCATCAAAGCAAACTGACACATTTATACTGACAATAAACATCTTGTCATCTGGCAAATCATCTATTGTAAAACTGAAAAAGAAATATATTTCAAATTACTCAATGCATAAATTAAATGTAAAAAAATTGATTTCATTTCTTATTGTCTACTGCATAAATGTCATTGAAAACATTTTCTGTCTTATGGAAATAAAAGTTTCATAACATTTTGAAAATTGATTTTGCTTTTGAAATTAAAAAAATATTAGAAAATACCTACTGCATATTCATAATTCCCATAAAAGATACAGTTAAAGTTGTCCCTGAAAAGATAGAACATTAATTAGTTATATAATAAATAGAAGAAAGTAATTCATTTCATAAAACATTCATAACAGTATACTAAAACACAGAAACAGTTATCTTGTTTTCCTAAAGTCATAGAAAGTTTTGTTTGAAATAATATCAGTCAATGTGCTTGTAAGCACAGAAGGATAAAGATTGAGTTAATTTATCCTTAGGAAGTAAAAAAAATTCATGCAATCTTTCATCCAATAATATGGACTAACAGATGCACAGACTGAAAAACATATTGCCCCTAGGTGGGGCGTAAAAATTACTTTGAAGACAATTTCAATTTGTTTTCTCTTACCCAAACTATAGTCTTGCAGACTTCTGTTAAACTGCATTTGTTCTATACCAACTCTCAGTCTATGATAACAAGGATCAATGTCCAGGTAAATGTGGAATGATTTGTCCAGTACTTCAACATCCATACAGCACTCCACACTAGTACATGTATCCGACAGACTGCAAACAATGTTCTCTGGCAAAATTGTGCCTGTGTTGATACTATGAGGACATGCTAAAATGTACATTAAACAAAGTATATCAAATATGTTTTTATCTTACTAATGCAAACTCAGAAATATATATTTATTTTTTTCAAATTCTGAGGAAATAAAGAACAAACTATAATTATAATCTGTTATAAATTCCCCCTAACCCCCCACTTCTTCATTTTTCAATCAATTTAATTTTATGACACTTTTTTGGTTGTCCTTAAAAAATAGAATCAACTTTTGAAAATTGGATATCGCTTGCTATTAACTCTCATTATTTAATTTAAATAGTAATAATAAACTCGCCAAAGGCTCGTTTGTTATTATATTGAAATTAAATAACTCTAGTTGATATCAAGCAATATCCCATTCTCACTCATTATGAAACCTATAAATATGACTTGACAATGAATGCTTGCTTCACTAAATATACATGTATTTTATTTTGAAAAATCTAAGAAAACTGCTTTTAATTTCAAATCAACAATAAAGGTAGAAGTTCACTATGTTTTAGTACAGTTATATGTCTATTAGCAGTATATGAATATCTCTTACTGATGTTCCATCCATCTGTTGGTAAATACTGAGAACTGCTTCTATTACACTGGTTACTTTTATAATACATAGAAATACCAATTTCTTCAAGTAAATCTGCCAAAGCTTGCCCATGTAAAGTTGAATTAGCTATGTATCCACTCTCACTTTCCCATTTCCTCAATGAAAAATCTGTACAAAGAAACATCATTATGAAATATTTTAAGTGATACATGTTAAAAAGAATAAACAGCACATGGTTAAATTATAAAAACTCACAAAATCTTTTGTTAGAAAAACTACATAGTCCAAATCTTACTGTAAATTCATAAATATTTGCTATCTTTTTATCATTACAAAAATTGCGAGGGTGTAGATTTTGCACAAATTATTTTTAATCTTAATTTCATTCTTTATATGTATCATTTCATGTAATCATAATAATTAAGGTCTTTCCTTTTTCTATAAGGAAAGACCTTACTGTATTTCTTCTTCTGATTATTATTATTATTATTAGGTCTTTCCACTTTTCTGTGGAAAGCCTATTGTATTTGTTCTGATTATTTTTTTTTTTTTTTTCTTCCGCCTAATTTTGTTCTTGCGATAAACATTTGTTTCGCAATATGTCGCTTAGATATTTGGTATACGATATCGAACAGTTTATGCGCTTTTGAAATTTACCCTGCGTAAACGAATACTTTTCTTTGTAGGAGTTATCTCCCCAAACACTGTTTTCCTTGTTAGCGCAACTCCTTCGCAACCGTAAAATATTATGACAAATTTATTTTACAAAATTACTCGTTATATCCTTCGCATGATTTGTCCTATTTTGACCGAAGCGATATGAACGCTCCATATGAGAGTTATTTCCCCTTATGCATTTGTTTTAAGTGATATGCATTTCTATCTTGTAAACCATAAGTGCTAGAGACCTAGGATCTTTTGATTTGAGGTCCTTGGTCCAAAAAAATGAAAATTAGGTCAAGGTCAAAGGTCAAGGTCATATTTGAGATTTTCATATGTCTTTGATTTCCCTATAATTCTTAAATGGTTATAGATACAGAAAATTTAAGCAGTGAAAAATGTTAAGGACTTCAAGGGGCAACTTTGTTACATTATGACTATATTGGTTTTACCATTGTGTAAGGGACATAATCCCCATTGATGGTTTATATAAAGCCATTATTAGACAAAACTCTTAAACAAAATGACCTTGACCCATAGGGTCTTCTGCAATGACATTGTGAAGAAATGACCTTGACAAAGGTCACAAGGTCAAAGGTCAAGGTCATGTACATATGTGATTTGGGGCACTACTTGAAGAGTTTTATGTGTGTTTGCCTGCCAACCAAGCAACCAACCAACCAACCAACCAACCAATCAATCAATCAATCAATCAATCAATCATGATCATGATCAATCAACCAATAATTATCATGATCAATCAATCAATCACGTTTCCGTCTCGTGTGTTTATCATAGGGTTCAAGATCTTCTTTGTTTCTTTTTCGCTGTTTCAACTGACCCTATCCAACGTGTTTGACCAAACAACCAACCAACTAATCAATCAATCAATCATGATCATGATCAATCAATCAATCATGTATCCGTCTCATGTGTTTATTATACGGTCCAAGATCTTCTTTGTTTCTTTTTCGCTGTTTCAACTGACCCTATCCAACGTGTTTAACCAACCAACCAACCAACCAACCAACTAATCAATCAATCAATCAATCAATCAATCAATCAATCAATCAATCAATCAATCAATCAATTAATCATGATCATGATCAATCAACCATGTATCCGTCTCATGTGTTTAATATACGGTCCAAGATCTTCTTTGTTTCCTTTTCGCTGTTTCAATTGACCCTATCCAACGTGTTTAATCAACCAACCAACCAACCAACCAACCAACTAATCAATCAATCAATCAATAAATCAAGTAATCAATCAATCATGATCATGATCAATCAATCATGTTTCATGAAAAATTGAAATTTAATATTGTTCTTGCGTCACTTCTGAAAAAAAATCAACATGTACTCTGAAACTACAAGTACAATCGACCTCAAAATTTGCAGTCAGCAGGGCATACATGTACTTAAAGTTTATAAAAAAACTTGGTGCAGATATCTCTCAAAGCTTTTCCTAGAGAAAAGAAATGGCAATGCCGTAAAAATCGCTTGCAAGGTCCGTAAATCTCAGTAAAAACCTACAATAAAATGTCCGCTCCGAGATTGAAATACTAATCTGTGTTACAAACAGGTGCTGAAAAATGTACAATATCAGAAAATAATCAATAAATGTGTTTTAAAGTTACACCGGATCAATTAAATCCAAAACATGCACTGCCCGTGAACTGTGATCCAAATGTCAATTTCCTACAATGACAAAAGAAATTACATTGTGTTTATTCCGTCTCTATACATGTTGTCTGTTCAAAGTCCCCACCTAAAAAGAAATAAAAAGACTAACTTTTCGTTATTATAAACCCGTGTCACGTGATGTGGCGCGCGCGCTGTACCTAAAATAAAAGAAAAACTTTCCAAACTAAACATGAAACTTCTCCGGTAACAATAATATAGACCCCATACAGAAACAAACAAACAAACAAACAAACAAACAAACACCCCCCCCCCCCCCCCCAAATTCAATTAATTTTAAAGGGGGGAAAGACCGCCTACAATTGCTTTTTTAAAGCAATTGATTTATATTTATTATTCTTTTTGTTCCGCCAATTTTTGACAAAATTTCCCTCCGTAACCGTAAACCATGTCGCTTTCATGTTCACACTTTGTATCGGTGTCATGAATACCTATCCGGAACTCACCCTGTGAGTCGAAATATTTTGTCGGTTCGGAGAAATCCCTCCGAAACCAAAAAACCTTGTTATCGTTCCAACACCGTAACCGTAATAGTTAGAAAAAAAACAAAGGGTGAAATTTGTTCAGGACCAGACCCTGGTTCTTCGTCACATTTGGATTGAAAGGATTCAACGACTCATTGGTAGGGTTATGCCCCTATGAAAATTAACCGGTGTCGGTTGGCCACCAAAACTCAGAAACCGTAAGTCGTAGACACCTAGGATCTTCACCATTCATCATCAATTTATGTGACTTTGAAGTAGATCTCAAGGTCATATGTGTATGTTGACCTTGACCTTTGACCTAACACCTTGTTATGGGATAATCTCAGAAACCATTATACTTACAGAAGTTTTGAATAGTGGAAAATGTTTGGGTCATTAAGGCGCAACTTTGTTACATTTTGACCGAAGAGATTTGACCTTTCTGTAAGGGGCATAACCCCTGATTTAGGTTTCTGAAAAGACAAAATCAGCTTTTACTATATGACCAAAGGTCCTAGACCCATGGGGTCTTCAGCAATGACATTGGGGACTAATGACCTTGACAAAGGTCACAAGGTCAAAGGTCAAGGTCATGTCCCAGATAGCGAATTATGTGTTTTTGACCTTATTTTAAGGATTTTTAGTGTGTTTTAAATGTTTTTAAGGTTGACCTTGACCTTTGACCTTTCAACTTTTTAGTCGATATCTCAAAAACGGTTAATCTTACAGAAATAGTAAACAGTGAAAAATGTTTAGGTGACTGAGGCACAACTTTTTTACATTTTGACCGAAAGGATTTGACATATTCTTAAGGGGCATAACCCCCGTTAACGGTTTCTGAAAAGGTAAAATTAGCTTTAACTCTTGAACGAAAAGTTCTAGACCCATGGGGTCTTTTACAATGACATTGTGGACCAATGACCTTCACAAAGGTTACAAGGTCAAAAGTCAAGGTCATCTCCAAATTATCGAATTTGTTGTTTTTGTCATTTTTTTTAACGGTTTTGTGTGTGTTTGAGAGCTTTTCAATGCATTCTACGCCTATTGGAACATGTACTTTACATTTCGAAAAGGAAAGACCTCTCAATTGTTCAAGAACAATTGACATTTTAATTAATCTTGCATTTTTGTCTATTGTTTAACAATCGCAATAATAGATGCATCAAAATTTCAGAATTTAGATATTAACATTAGAGAGAAGCATAGCAATAATCTAAATAGATACCTTGATTCAGAAATGACTTCCTCCATTCACAAACTTCTTTTTCCAGTATAACATTTTCTAGGATTGTATTGCTGTAATCACATGTTGCTTTAGAATCCCAACATATGCTTAGTTTCATGTTAATAACATAGATGTTCCTTCCAGACAAGTCTTCAATTTGGAAACTACAAATAATAACAGATACTTACATGCATTAATGAGAAATGTATTTAAACAAAAGACTGTACATTTTTTAGAATAAGCAGAATACAAATATAATCCAAGCAACTAGAAACGTCTTTATGAGAAAAATGAAAGTTACAAATTCTGGAGAAAACGGTGTTCTATTTAAACAAGATAAACAGCACGAACTAAAGTACCTTTGTTGCTGATTCTGAATGTTTTAAACGTAAATCCGAGTTACTGGAAACGAAACACTTCTACTTAATAGTGAACGAATGTCAGTTGAGAATAAACATACGAATACTGTATATATATATATATATATATAAATCCAAATAGCAAATATAATAGAAGTCAAATCAATTTAAATCTCGGAGATACAAAAATGGCTGCTGTAACTGCAACAAGCTTTATAAAAAGACCACATATCCCTTCCCTATCTGTAATGTGATTGGTCAAATCCTTATCTCTGTAGACAAAAATAACTTATTAAAGTTTCTGTTAAAATTGAACACATGATGAGAAGGGTAACAGATGATGAGGACATGAACGTAAAATGTATAAACTCCAATTTAATGCATTAAATTCCCAACTGTACAAATTAAAAACCAATTGTTCAGAGAACAATTGAAGGTCTTTCCACCAGTAAGAATCTATTTAAAAATGAAAATATTAAAATTTGATTTTAAATGTCAGTTTCAGCGTCAAATGACAGCTTATTGTACGCTGATTCCAAAAATATGTGGTTTCTATATAAACAAGAGCTGTCAAAATGACAGTAAACCGGATTCTTAAACATTTATTTGTGTTCTGGCATTTATCAATATTACAAGGACCAAAACTCCTAATAGGTAAAATTTATGATTATCAATATCAAACTTGACTTCCATGTTGTCAACAATAACAACATATAAACTAGATAGAAAATGACCCTCTAGCAGGACAAACTGTGTGCCCTTAATGCATAAAGTAAGAAAAAATTACTAAGTCCACCTACCTAGGATTTTGAAAATATCTAAAACAAGAACGTAACTCCAGAACGGTAAAAGTCAAAATCGTCATTATTGAACTTGACCTCCATTTTGTTGTCAGTAACAACATATTAAAATTTTAAAAGGTTTGGTTGAACGGTTCATGAGTAAATGCACGGACACAGCATTTTTTAAACTTTCAAGAACCGTAACTCCTGAACGGTAAAAGTCAAAATCGTCATTATTAAACTTGACCTCCATTTTGTTGTCAGTAACAACATATTAAAATTTTAAAAGGTTTGGTTGACTGGTTCATGAGTAAATGCACGGACACGACATTTTTTAAACTTTCAAGAACCGTAACTCCTGAACTGTAAAAGTAAAAATCGTCATTATTGAACTTGACCTCCGTTATGTTGTCAGTAACAACATATTAAAATTTTAAAAGGTTTGGTTGAACGGTTCATGAGTAAATGCACGGACACAACATTTTTTAAACTTTCAAGAACCGTAATTCCTGAACGGTAAAAGTCAAAATCGTCATTATTGAACTTGACCTCCATTTTGTTGTCAGTAACAACATATTAAAATTTTAAAGGTTTTGGTTGAACGCTTCATGAGTAAATGCACGGACAACATTTGGTTGCCGCCCGCCCGCCCGCCCGGCCTCCCACCGTACATCCCCAAATCAATAACCAACATTTTTGTTACAAAAATCCGGTTAAAAAGGGGGATAATCTTTTACTTCCGGTTTAAAAAGTTTACTTCCGGTATTGTTTGATAGTTTACTTGACACCGATTCGAAAAATATATGGTTTTATATACTTTTACATTGATTTAGTACAAAAAATAGCTACTTCCGGTTTACAAAATGTCACTTCCTGTTGTCTTTTTAAAGGTCACATTGCTTACAACCTAATGCAAAAAGTCCCATGGCTTTATCATGGGTACATATGAGGTAAAAGCAAAGGTCAAAATCTAGAACGTTAAATAAGCATATGACCTTGAGCTCAATTTCAAGGTCATAAACCGAGGACCTCAAATCAAAAGACTCTAGTCCTCTACTTTATATTGTTTATGAGTTATACGTATGATATTAGATATAAAAAGGGGGGAAACTCGCATCAAATGTCTACGTAGACTTTCGACTAAGATTTATGTGTTACGACATTTCGTAACTAACAATTTTGTGAAAATATTTTGTCGATATCTTATATGATTTCTGAAAATAAGAGATAACGAGCCAAAATCAAAATTTTAATCAGGACCTTGACCTCATTTTCATTTTTTTTTGGACCAAGGACCTCAAATCGAAAGACCCTAGGCCTCTATCAATTATGGTTTTCCAGTTACAAATTTATTTCACTTATTTCAATACAAAAGGGGAAATTACTCTCATATGGGGTCTTCATAAAGCTTCGGTCAAAATAAAACCTAACATCCTGAGGATATAATGAGCAATTTGGAAAAATAAATTTGTCGGTTTCATTTACGGTTGCGGAGGAGATCTGATAACAAGAAAAACAGTGTTTGGGAAGATAACTCTTACAAAGAAAAGTGTTCGGTTAAACAGGGTGGGTTTCAAAAGTGTATAGACTGTATGATATCATATACAAAAAAACTAAGCGACATCTTTTGAAACATTTTTACACCGCAAGAAAAAAATTAGGCGGAAAAAAAAAAAAAATAATCTAGCTAAAAATGAGCTAGTTTAAGACAATTTTCATATTATTAGTTACCATTTAAAAATCTGATAACTGTTTCAACATAATTCATTTCACTTGAAGTAAATACAGAACAAAAAGCAAAATAAGAAGTGTTGACACAAAAATACTTTTACTAAAAAACAACTAGAGGCTCTAAAGAGCCTGTGTCGCTCACCTTGGTCTATGTGCATATATTGTGTCATGTGTACTGTTGTTTGTCTGTTTGTCTTTTTCATTTTTAGCCATGGCGTTGTCAGTTTATTTTAGATTTCTGAGTTTGACTGTTCCTTTGATATCTTTCGTCACTCTTTTAAACAAAGGACACAGATGGATTCATGACAAAATTGTGTTTTGGTGTTGGTGATGTGTTTGTAGATCTTACTTTACTGAACAATCTTGCTGCTAACAATTATCTCTATCTATAATGAACTTGTCCAAGAATAGACATAGAAATTGACTATAAAGGGCAATAACTCGTTAAGGGGTCAATTGACCACTTTGGTCATGTTGACTTCTTTGTACATCTTTAATACTTTGCTGTACATTATTGCTGTTTACAGTTTATCTCTATCTATAATAATATTCAAGATAATAACAAAAAGCTGTAAAATTTTCTTAAAATTACCAATTCAGGGGCAGCATCCCAACAACAAGTTGACCGATTCATCTGAAAATTTCAGAGCAGATAGATCTTGACTTGATAAACAATTAACCCCTTGTCAGATTGCTCTAAATGCTTTAGTTTCAGAGATGTGAGCCAAAAACAGCATTTTACCCTATGAACTACTTTTAGCCATGTCGACCATCTTTATCAGACACATTTGTCAAACTAAATACCCTAATGATGATTGTGGACAAGTTTAGTTAAATTTGTCCTAGCAGTTTCAGAGGAGAAGATTTTTGTAAAAGATTACAAAATTTTTTTTATTAAAAATTGTTAAAAATTGACTATAAAGGGCAATAACTCCTTAAGCGGTCAACTGACCATTTTGGTCACGCCAACTTATTAGTAGATCTTACTTTGCTGAACATAATTGCTGTTTACAGTTTATCTCTATCTATAATAATATTCAAGATAATAACCAAAAACGGCAAAATTTCCTTAAAATTACCAATTTAGGGGCAGCAACCCAACAATGGATTCTCCGATTCATCTGAAAATTTCAGGGCAAATAGATCATGAACTGATTAACAATTTTACAACATGTCAGATTTGCATTAAATGCTTTGGTTTCAAAGATATAAGCCAAATTCTACATTATACCCCTATGTTCTATTTTTAGCCATGGCAGCTATCTTGGTTGGTTGGCTGGGTCACCGGACACACATTTAAAACAGAATACCCCAATGATGATTGTGGCCAAGTTTGGATTAATTTGGCCCAATAGTTGCAGAGGAGAAGATTTTTGTAAAAGTTAACTACGATGGACGCTAAGTGATGAGAAAAACTCACTTGAAGGGCCAGGTGAGCTAAAAAAAAATCACAAATCCTGCTCAGTAAACCATAAACAAACAAACAGGTGTTTCCTTATTAGAGTCATCTGTTTCAAATTAAAATTTAATGAAGTCAGGACAAGATTTAAAATAGGCAGAGACATTCATGTACATAAGAAATTGATCACCTACTTAATTATGAAAAAAATTTGCATAACAAGGTAAAGATTACAGACCTTAGTTGAAATATTCCTCCAAGGTAAACATCATACTGTTTTTCTAAAAAAAAAAAAGAAGATAGAAATGTATACCCATATGAAAGAGACAGCATTTTAACTAGATGCTCAAAGAATATAGTAACATGTACCTAAATGATATCTTTTTTTGTCAAAATGATTTTTTTTATCTCTATAAAATTAAGCTTTAGAAACAAATTAAAGTATATAGCATATTGCATTGTTTTATAGAAGAATGTACAGCAAACGTCTTGTCAGATAAATGTTAAGAAATTGAGCATATAAACTGAATAATATTTGTAAACTATAGTAAAACAAGAATGTGTCCCAAGTACACGGATGCCCCACTCACACTATCATTTTCTATGTTCAGGGGACCCTGAAATTGGGGTAAAAACTCTAATTTGGCATTAAAATTAGAAAGATCATATCATAGGGAACATGTGTACTAAGTTTCAAGTTGATTGGACTTCAAATCATCAAAAACTACCTTGACCAAGCACTTTAACCTGAAGCGAAACAAACGAACGAACAGACCCGCAGACCAGAAAACATATTGCCGCTCTACTATCGTAGGTGGGGCATATAAAATACTTACTCCAAATAAAATCAAGCAAAGACTTTGAAAATTTATAATCTTCGATACCAACATCTACATTGTTTTTACAGGAATCTATGTGAATGAATACGTTATAGCTTCTAAGAGTCTTCTCATCATAAACACAGCAGTCCACTGAATTACAGTGTTCATTGATATAACATTTGACAGGTCCATTTAGTGGTGCCATACTAATAAATGTTGAACAATCTGAAAAGAAATAAAAATAACTATAAAATTTGTTAACACCAAGATAGCCATGACAATCTGAAAAAATATAAAACTGAGCAGCTGACAAAATATGACATCATTCTCACAGGAGTATTTAAGAAATAGGTCTAGACATTTTGTTTTAAGGTAATATATTCAACTTATTTAGAGAGTGTTCAAAACTCATTGTACAATATATGATGGAGTGAAAAACAATGTCTGATTTTATGAGTCATTACAAAAGTGCACAGAAATAACCTACTTGACTGTAAGATATAGTTATCTACACTGTCAGAACATGTGTTCTCTTCCAAGTAAAATCCTATCCCAGTTTCCTCATTCAACTGTAATATCAGGTCTTCCTCAGAAATATCTTGATGGTTCAGCCTCTCATTCAGCCAATTACTGTACACAAAATCTAAAAATTGAAGAGCTTCAGTTTTAGTCTTTGAAAAAGTTAAGCTATTATCACAATATCTGTATACATTTTACATCTTCAAGTGCGTAACAGTAACCATGCTTGTGTTTTCCCGTTTGAATGGTTTTACACTAGTCATTTTTGGGCCATTTATAGCTTGCTGTTTGGTCTGAGCCAAGGCTCCATGTAGAAGCCAAAAAGGTAACTTTTTACACATTATGACTTGAATGGGGAGTTGTCAAATTATCACTCATACCAGATCTTTATTTGAAATATTGTATTGTTGTCTTGCATTATATTTTGAATATACTGGTTCTTTTCTGTCATTAAAATAGTTGATATAATACTTACTAGGTATTGTGTAGTTTTGTCTCCAATCACACTCTTCTTTAGGCATGTCTACGTTGTCAAGTATTGTTATATGTTGTAGACATGGTTCTCTTGATGACATGCATGCTTCAAGTGACACTGAAAATCTGTACTTCTTAGCAAAGTGTAAATCATGTATCTGATAGCTGAAAAGAGTATTTGAAAAAGAAGACAGATAACAAAAATATCAATTTTATGAAGATTTGAATGTTAGGGCTGTTCCATCATTGATACATTGAATTGATTGATTGTTGATGTTTAACGCCACACAATTATGTTTGTGATGTATTTTGATGATTTTTGTTTGCTAAGGTCATTATGTTGTTTGCCATTAATTGACTTGTCAATTTAATTGTCCCTTTGTACTTTTTCACTTTTTTGAAGCTTAAATTGAGTCATTGAATTTAATTTTAAAACAGAAATTAGCAGTACATGTGTAACAATACATCACTAAACAAAACAAAACAATAAATGTTATACCTGTTACTCCTCCACAAATATATATGACTTACACACACATATATACTACACTTACTTGGTGACACTTTATTCAGGTTTTTAACAAAACTGGTGTTAATTTAAGACAAAAATTACAAAACAGAAACAAAATATCATATATTATTTTCATGTATTTGTACTATAATTCACATACTTCAGTCTAAGGATTCCATTTAACCAGAAGGAACTGTTTTCTCCCCATCGGTAGTTAAACAACATCTGGACATACTGGTGTTTTTCTATCCCAACGAACAATTTCATGTTACAGGTATCCAGGTACAAGAATATGCTGAAAGACCTCTGAAGAACGGGAACCTCTACACAACAACTGATGTTACCACATGACCCATATAGACGACACTTTGTTGTGGGTGAAAGTTCTGGTAATTCTACAGATTCCATACATTCTGAAAAGGAATGAATTAATATAGGATTTTTTACTCAGTATATGCAACTCATATCTAATGTATCTGCAATTGAGAAGTAGGCTGTTACAGATCCCTTGAGCACATACACATGTTAAAATTCATCACTGTCAAGTTAATGACCAATTTTGAAGTCTGTTCAGTAATAAAAAAAATCAAGGAACAAGAAAATAGGGGGAAAAGTGGAACATACCAGACATCCAGCTCTCTGTCTGAGTTGTGTTGTTTTCACAAATATTTGTTAAATACCATCCAATGTCCAAATCATTGTATAATCTCAACAGATCAAGCTTACTCAGTTGTGTAGAATTAATACTTCTCTCAGTAGCCCAGTCTGACAGGTCAAAGTCTAAATAAAATAAATCATTTAATATGTATATCTATTACAAATATTTTTTATTAACGTTTCATAATTTCAAAACAAAGAAATTAAGAAATCATACTGTTTTAAACTAGAATGTCTCTTATCCAAATTCATCTTTTCATTTTTTCACATTTTAACGACTTTATTGGCTCTTTTTATTTGTATTTTTATTTTAAGGTAACAACCCAAATATATATAAAAAAAATAGTAAACCAGTATAAAGAAAATTTTGATATCAGTAAATAACATGCAAGTTTGACTAAGAAATAGGTGATCCATATTGTATAGAATGTATTGCAGTCTCCCATGTAAGATTTGTAAACTTCATCTGGTAACAAACTTCTTCAATAATAAACTGTTATCACAGAGATATGTCTCGCTTTTGGTAATTTCAATAATGCAAATGTTGAAATTAAAATAGCAACACTTTAACATGTAATTTTTGCAAATATTCAAAGTCAATGAAAAAAGAACAATCTCCATGGAAATGAGATGTGCCAATCCTAATACAATGCATACCAAATACCCTTGACTTATAATAAGTAGTTCCCTTTAAACAAACCTAAACACATACTAATACATGTAAACCAAGCAAAATTTTCAATTTCAATGGACCATACGTGAGTGGGTTGGGCCAAATAATCTCCATGGAAATTAGATATGCCAATGCTTATACAACTGCATACTAATTATCATTAACTTACCACTAGTAGTTCCCCATAAACTAACATAATCATAAACTAATACATAAAAATTGAGCAAAAAGTTAAAAGTCAATAGACCATGACTGAGGGAACAGGGCCAAATAATCTCCATTGAAATGAGATATGCCAATACTAATACAACTGCGTACCAAATATCTTTATGACTTACCACTAGTGGTTCACCTTAAACTAGACCTAATCACAAACTAATACATTGTTGATGCCGCTGGTCATCATCGCAGAAAACAGCAAATGAGTGGAAAATCAAAATCAATCACACTTAGCTCAATTTTATGAGTTCCAGATTAATCTTAAGCTGATCAGTAAAGTGCTGAAATTTTCTCAATGTCTTAAGATATTCCATAACTATCCAATGAGATGCATGTTACTTACTAGTAATCCGGAAATCATTTTGTAAATTTCGTTGTTGCTTTTGAAGTTGTGTACTTTTCAGTATATAGGTAGACCATACACATGGTTTGTTACTTTCCCAGCAAACAGATATCTCTAGTGTAACTAAGTATACATTCTGACTTGTCACATCATATATATTGTATCTAAATATAAATAAAATGCAGACAGCATGAATTTATTTTATTTTGATGTTATCAAGAGTATTCTGAAGAACATGAGGTGTAAATAAATTTATATTAGAATTTGTTTATAAAGATGTTTTTTTCCAATGACGTATTGAACCAAAGGTAAAAATTACTGTTCATATGGAAAAAAGTAAAAGATAAATAGTTACCTTAATCTGAAAATATTTAGCAGTCTAAATTCATGGTCAATTCCTGAAATAAAAATAGATATGTTGCAGCAATTATAAATCTAGTCTTTAATATTCAGTTATTACTTTAACAGCAGCATTTTGAAACATTAAATTGATATAATATTTATTATATCTGAATTCGGATCATCAGTGAAGTTGTGAAAAAAAAACCTTTAATGATTAGTTCCAAAAAAGGAATAAATTTATTGATGTTGATTATCAGAAATATTTCAAAAATATTTGTCATATAACCATAAATTCTATATATTTCACAGTTGCAAGAGTAAAACGGAATAGGCAAATAATGGACTACTCTGTAACAAGCTTTAAATGATAGCTCATATACACTTTATAAGGAATAGCCTACAAAACACTTTTCACAAATTTATTTATATCCTCTAGTGCTTGAAGGTGTTTAATAAATATATTTTTTTATACATACCAAATTCAAATCCTAGCAAAGACAACAATAACTGGTGTTTTCCTATTCCAATCTCAAGGAGCTGTAAATCATTGTCAAGTTTTAGACGAACTTCAATAGTTTTCTGTAGGAACTCTATATCCAGACAGCAAGATATTTCTGTACAGCTGCTTTTCAAATGACATACAAGTGGATATGTTGTTATATTTTGAACAATAGTATCATCATGACAATCTGTAAAATAAATTGAACACCGACATTAAGCACCTATTTGCCTAACTACATGTAAAGGATTCAGCTCAGACAATGGTGAAAACATGACTAACAAAATCTGCTCAACCATACATTAATTTAGGTTCAAAAT
Source organism: Mytilus galloprovincialis (assembly GCA_037788925.1). Lineage (NCBI taxonomy): Eukaryota > Metazoa > Mollusca > Bivalvia > Mytilida > Mytilidae > Mytilus > Mytilus galloprovincialis. Next base: position 40,766,425 of record CM075342.1, on the reverse strand, counting down.
GTATAATGATGCATGAATACCACTTTTGTTTCCTTTTCCTGTTCTTGTTTTTCAAGATATAATTTGATTTGCACTAGAAATTTTAACAATCAAGGGGAGCTCACTACACAGGGTGAGGGTTCAAAATAGAATAGTAAGGTTGGACGTTTCTTTTTCTAGCTACCTAAAGAATTGACATTATAGATTTATTAAATGTGATCTTGTGTACAAGCTCATCAAAATGGTTTTGATCTGTGAATGAACAAAGCTTGTATACCTATTTTCCAACCATTGCTATCTACATTATTTTGGTTAATGTTACATGCATCACCAATCAGATAACTTGTCAATCCAGTTTGTTCTAGTAATTCTGAAACATAATGTCCAGGCAGGATGGAGTTTGACGATAATGATCTTTCTCTTAACCACTGCTCTAAAGAAAATCCTGCAAGGAAAACATAAAAAGAAAATATTATTTGCTCACAGTTTCTTTAATAGCAATAGCCCTCTGATTAGTGTTAAGCTTTCAATTGAACATGTCTTGTTTTCATTCATATTTCAAAACATTTTGGGTTAAGTAAGAGGACATATCTAATAAAACTTTATTTAATTATACTAGAAATGTTTTGGGATGTAAATACATACATACATGTAAAAAAAAAATATTCATAGTTTTTTTTGCACAATGATAAAATTATTTCTCTCTTTGAAAGCATACTGGTATCTAAAACTTAAAAATCCTGTATACTATGAAAGGAATTTTGACCTAAAATTTCAGACTGATAAGTCCATTCTTCACTATTTACCTTTGCTTTGAAAAGAGGTATCAGACTGGCACACAGGTTTGGGAAACACCATGTCTTCTAATATTGGTATTACCAATTCACATGCATCATTTGATTCCAGACAAAAGCTAAATTTTAACTGTAGAATGAACATTTCCTGCTGTCGAAGATCTTCCAAACTATACCTGAAAAAAATATAAGTTTACAAATGATAAAGTATTGATTGGTAAAACAAAATTTAATTCAAAGTGCATAGAAAGTATCTTATTATTTTGATAATGGATTAAAACCTTACTGTATGAACCAGTCTCCTACAGTTGGAAATTATTGAGTTTGCAACCATTGCTTGGAAAATTGACTACATGTATGCCTCAATTCATTTCTCCAATCTTCTTGTTATAAACTGCTTCCATTGTATTAATATATTTTGAAGTTTAACATTACTCTTTATACTAAGATTAGCATAAAATACTTGATAATAGATATAAGATGTGGTATGAGTGCCAATGAGAAAACTCTCCATCCAAGTCACAATTTGTAAAAGTAAACCATTATAGGTCAAAGTACGGTCTTTAACACAGAGCCTTCGCTCACATGGAACAGCAAGCTATAAAGGGCCCCAAAAATGGCTAGTGTAAAACCATTCAAACAGGAAAACCACCAGTATAATTTATATAAAAAACAAGAAACAAGAAAAAAACTTATGAACCACATCAACAAACGACAACTACTGAACATCAGATTCCTGATTTAGGACAGATGCAACCAAATGCAGCTAGTTTAAACTTTTTAAAAAGGTGTCAACCTTCACCATTACCTGAAATAATAGTGTAAGATCACAACATAGAAAGACACACTATAAAATATTAATTGAAATGGTTCAACTCAATCAAAAGACATTTTAACACAAGTGAACATACACTGAACGAATAAATTTGATCTATGACACAATGTAAATATTTAATCAATAAAATAAGGGGTTAGATGTTTAACAATTTCAGAAAGACAACCATAATCTAGAACAAAATGTCACCAAATAGGATAATGTACAAAGGTACAAATACAAATACTTTTGTTGTAAGGTATTCAGTTTAAATGGAGAACGGAATATTTTTACAAAATAAATAGTAAATTCAGTAAAAACATACACCCATTGGCAATAAATTTCAGGTTTGCTTCTTAATTTCACATTTGTACAGTAAATCATACGTACATAAGTCTCACTACTCCAAACAAATTAAAATTCTCAGTTTCTCCAAAGGTATAATCTAACAGGCTATACTTATGATACATCTGTTCTATACCAACAGTTAAACTAGAACGACATGTATCTACATCTAAGAAGAAGTTAAATGTGGTCGTGTTAAGCAGTGGTATCTGTACACAGCATTCTATTTTTGTACAGGACTCAAAAACTTGACAAACTATGTTATTTGGTAGTTCAGGTAAAGATATATCCTGCTGACATTCTAAAATGAAAAAAAAAGGTAATAAAAGCTATGGCTTCAAATTATAGTAAAGAGTGATCACATAAGGCTTAGATACTACATTGTCGAATACATTCTTATTGATGAATTTTCAGTTATGTATCTTTTGTAAGTAGTTTAAATTTCAGTCGCCAAAGATTTTTTTTCATACAAGTAGATAAATTCATTGAATAAAATGTGAAAACAAATTTTTTTCAAGAATCCTTTATTAAAGTTTTAACCTGTTTTCACCACGACTTAATATAGATATACTTACGGCTTTTCCATCCATTCTCATACAATCCTTCTTCTATTTGACAAGGTGGATCTAGTTGATAGGCAGCTACATTCAGATCAGACAGTAATTGTAAAACTGTGTAAGATGGCAATGATGAGACACTGGAATACCCTTCCTCAATTAACCAATTTTGTAAAGAAAAATCTGAAATTAAATATTGAAATCACAATAGAGAAGTTCATTCTTTCTTTACACAGCAGATATTTGTTCAAGTGCTTTAATAGGTGAACATGGGTTGAATGGAGTACCAAAATATGGTCACAACATACATTTTCCTGGCTGGCAAAACAACCTTACTAAAATGAGGGGTCTGTTTGGATGTGCCAAATGAAAAAAAAAAAAAAAGACAAGTGATGTCCCTTCTGAATACCACATAAACCTCACATCTAGTGTTGGGTGAGAGTCACAATTGCTGCATCTAATAAAGAACCTTAATGCAACAATTTTCAAGGGTCTTTTGTTTCCTATTACCTCCCCTTTAAGGTGTTGGACTGCATTCTTATTCTTCTGTTACATCCTCCTGTATTGTTCTACAACAATGAAACGTTTCATCAATCTGTCAAGCCATTTAGGCAGATTTGTGATTATTGTATAGACTATCAAACCTCTTGTAGTAATGAAGTAAATTGAGTTATCTCCCCTTTGACAAGTAGGATCTTGATTACCTGTATATTCCTTAATACATGTTGTACAACTGAGTGTCATTTCATCAATGTCTGTTCAGCTTTTCAAGACGACTTGTGCTGACAAGCTTATGGACAGAGAGACAGGATATTTCCTATATACCCTGCATCCTCCAAACTTTGTTTGTAAGGAGTATACATTTTTTTAATTGTACTCACCTTTAATAAAGAAATCTGTATTCCAGTTACATTTCTGTTTAGGAAGTTTATATTTGTCGAAAATTTGGATAGATAATTCACAAGGTATAGAACTGTCAGCTTCCATGCATACACTTAAAGTCAAATCAATGAGATAATGTTCTTCTGCTGTTAAATCAACCAAACTTAATCTATAATGAACAGAAAACATTTTTTTTATCACAGAAACTATTTATAGACATCTCTTAATGATGTATCAGCTTTTCATGGTCAATAATTCATTCTTTGTAAATTTCACTGAATATATTTCAATTTTTTTTCCATCTAGATCTATAAGCAATGTGGTGTCAATTTGGTGAAATGCTTAAAAGCTGTAGCTGATACTGGTCTTATTACGAACAAGAATGTGTCCATAGTACACGGATGTCCCACTCAAACTATCATTTTCTATGTTCAGTGGACCGTGAAAAATTTTAACCTGAAGCTGTAGAGACGGACAAACAGACCCACAGACCAGAAAACATTATGCCCCTCTACTATCTTAGGTGGGACATAAAAACATGAAGATATTTTGCCCAGTGAAAGATCAAATATGCCTCATATCACATTGACCAAAAAGTATCATTAACAGCCAAAACTCTTCACAATAAAAGGGAAGAAATTCATAAAAGTATGGAAACACAGAATACATACTCCATTCTGATGAATCCAAACAACCAGACCTGGACAGGATATCCCCATTCATAGTCAAACAACCATTTACTGAACTGCAGTTGTTCAATGGCGACAGTCAGCTTGAAAAGACAGGGCTCTATGTTGATGAAAGTTTTAAATGATCGACCAATCTTCTCCAGTGTTATACAACAGTCTATGGCATTACATGTATCCCCGATGTGACATCCAACTGGTTCTATATCACTTGGTAAAACTGCCATGGATTGATTACATTCTGTCAAATACATAATTAAACATGATGTATTGTGATCTTATATTAGTTGTACTTAATTTTGATAATTTACCGTTTCTTACCAATTGAAATTTGTATTTGAGGCTGGCCGGCCATATTAGTTGGCTATATTTCACAATTCTAAACATTTACTTCAAAGGATTACTTTTAACCATGGTAAAAATCTTAATAGGGTACATTTCCATGAAAAAAACTGAAAAAAGATAATTATTTCTATAGTCCCTTCATATCAAAGTAGGAAAGCAAGACTTATTTGATGGATTCATTAACAAATCAGGAGCCTGCAGGTCAGTGATTGTCCTTCATTCATGTCTGTCATATTTTTTTTCATAAATTGTTTTGTTATAAATTAGGCAGTGTGTTTTTTCATTGAATTGCTTCATACTTTTCATGTGTTTGTTCTTGTCTTGTTTAGTTACATATAGTTGCTTAAACAAGGAATTATTTGAATCTGGAATAATTTTGAATTCTGGAAAATTGGTAAGAAAACTAACCCAACTAAATAGGGTTAGCAATGTGCGCATGACTAAGGTTAATTTTACTTTCATTATCATTTCAGTATGAACTAACTAACCCCCCTTAGCCATGCGCACATTGCTAACCCTATTTTGTTGGGTTATCTTTTATCAAACATTTTTCAGCAATTTTTCATAATTCAAAATTATTCTGGATTCATATAAGTCTTTGTTCTTGCATCAATTCTTTTTGAACTGTGATGAATAGTTGTGAAATTGGGGTCAAAACTCTAATTCAGCATCTAAATTAGAAAGATTGTATCTTAGGAAACATGTGTACTAAGTTTCAAGTTGATTGGACTTCAACTTAATCAAAAACTACAATTTACTGACAACCAGTGGTCTTTAACAAAATCCTGATTTGGCATCTAATAAAGGGTCCTCTTGAATAACATTACAGAGCACAACACAGTTTTATATTTTACCATTTAGCCATCCAGTTGTTGTGCATTGGTCCTTCTGTAAAAAGTCTGTGATGCCAAGAGTGTCCATCAAATCTTTCATATCATTAGTACTAAGTTCACTGTTTATGGATAAACCCTTTTCATTCAAAAAAGTCTTGAAAGAAAAATCTACAAAAAAAAATATTAAGATTTATACAATGCTGATTTACCAGTCAATGAGTGTAAGAAAATTTAACAGATCAAATATAAAAAAACTTTGATAGCAAGATTATATACATATAGCCTACAACCTACAATATGTTTAAAGTTCTGTTTTGTGAATCTTCTGATATTTGAGTTCATGCATGGTTTTCTGAGGTCAAATTTCAATGGAGAAGGCAATGTATGTGATGACAGCCCTTATACAATTACAACATCATATTTTACCAGCGGTGTCATTAAGTAAAATATGACACAAATTTAATAAATTACAAATGCACTTAAAATTCAATATTCTTAAACTTGCTCCAGTAACTGCTTTAATTTATGACCAACAATTTTTCCTTCTTGCAATAAAATATGTTGTAAAAACTCACTTGGATCAATGAAATCACTCTTCCACTCACATATCGACTTAGGAAGAATGGTATTCTTCAAAATTGGTATTGATATCATACAAGCTGAACTGGACTCAAAACAAATACTCAGATCTAATGTCACTTCATACTGTCTTTCTGTTGGATAATCTTTTATCAGTAAGCTGCAAATTAATTATGAATGCTGATTCAACAATAACTATACTAAATTGATTATGATTTCATGAATGCCCACACTGACAGGCTTTAATGCCACTGGAATTTAAAAAATTGCAAATGCAAATTTTTATAATGCATCTAAATTTCATATTGATAATGTCAAATTAGTGTGAAATATAAATCTGTATTGTCTTTCCATTGTTATACTAAAAGTCAGTTTAATTTATAAAGCTTGACTGTGAGTAAGTAAGGTTGACAGACCTATAGATATCTTTGGGTTATTGTATCTTCAAGTTGCTCATATATCTCTCTATATGTTATTATATATACACATGTCACTATGATAAAAAAATTACTTACTTATATCTCATTGACATATTTTTAAATCTTGTCATTTTTGCTATTCAAAGCTTAAGTCCTTTAAGACTGAGAGTTTTGATGTGAATAGACAGTAGGTAGGTCCAATTATTGGAACATTTCTGCCCCTGTAATATTTTCTCTATCTAAAGTAGTTTTGAATACGATAGACAAAAATTGCACTTTAAGTTAACTTTTAATTAAACAAACTTACTTGAGTCCCACAAGTCCAAATAGTTTGATATGTTCCTGTTTGTTATAGTCATAATCAAAGAGACTGATGTTAACAGTTAACTTTTCTATCCCTATGCTCATCCTTTTGTTACAGGGATCCAGTGTAAGATATGTATTACAGTGACTTGACTGTTAGTGTTGCTATCCACCAATTGCAACTCATTCAAAATTTTGACCAAATTGCAATTTGTTTTACAAAATCAAATTGTTCAACTGGTCAGAATATTGAACAAATTGTTCAGTCAAAATGTGAAAGTGCAAGGTGATAAAATAAAATATACTTACAATCCTATAAGACTTTAACTCCACTTTATTGATGGTATTACTAAATCAGTCTATCAATCTGTATAGTTATATTATAGCCATTACCATACTAAAGGTGAACTGTTTTATTTTTAATTGCTATAAAAATGTCCAAACTAAGCTTTTATATAGTTTTTCTTTCGAAAAGTATTCTATATTCATAAGAATCACACATTATGTGAATAAAAACATTTCATATTCAGTAAAATATTTGTGAAATTGCAATATGTTTGTAGGAAGGGGAGATAATCTTTTTTGGTTTCAAAAAATCTTTATTCAAAAGAATAGTATTTTAGGTTATCTCGACAAGGAAACTTATCAATAGCATATTGTTATTTCACACATATTTTACTGAATATATGATGAATTATTTTAAATGATATATGATTCTTAAAAATATAAAATCCTTTTTATTTTTAATTGCTATAAAAATGTCCAAACTAAGCTTTTATATAGTTTTTCTTTTGAAAAGGATTTTATATTTATAAGAATCATATATCATTTAAAATAATACATCATATATTCAGTAAAATATGTGTGAAATAACAATATGCTATTGATAAGTTTCCTTGTGGAGATAACCTACAATACTATTCTTTTGAATAAAGATTTTTTGAAACCAAAAAAGATTATCTCCCCTTCCTACAAACATATTGCAATTTCACAAATATTTTACTGAATATGAAATGTTTTTATTCACATAATGTGTGATTCTTATGAATATAGAATACTTTTCAAAAGAAAAACTATATAAAAGCTTAGTTTGGACATTTTTATAGCAATTAAAAATAAAACAGTTCACCTTTAGTATGGTAATGGCTATAATATAACTATACAGATTGATAGACTGATTTAAAAATACCATCAATAAAGTGGAGTTAAAGTCTTATAGGATTGTAAGTATGTTTTATTTTATCACCTTGCACTTTCAGTCTTGACTGTGGTTTTCTACAGCAGTTGGTTCAAATTTGTGACCAGTTGAACAATTTGGTTTAATAAAACAAATTGCAATTTGGTCAAAATTTTGAATGAATTGTAATTGGTGGATAGCAACACCTACAGTCAAGTCACTGTAATAGATCTGCCAATCATTTCTACAGTTGTACAGCAGGTTATTCCAGTACAATAGTCATAGAGATGACATGCAGTAGACTCGTCAAGCTCTACCATTGTTATTTCTTTCTGACAGCCTTCAAACAACAAACATTAAAAATGATTCTAAAAACTATTTCAAATAATTGTTGAAGTCATATGAAACTTGAAATTAAAAAAAAATTGGTAAGGGTTCCGCGGAACCCAGTGTCTCGCCTACTTTTGTTGTTAATCACAGGCTCAACAAAAATGAGAAAAAAATCAATAAAAATATTCCTCTTGATACTATTTTTTGATTGTAAGAAGCTTCTTTCCAAGTTTGGTAAAAATCTAGGATAGTTTATGAATCAAATAAATGTTTTAAAAACTTTAACTGCAGACTGTATGTAATGTTATCTAGAAGAAAAACTAAGTCCATTTATAAGTTAAATACTGAAAAAATGGAATTTTATTTTTACAAAATTTACTTCTGGATACTATCTTATGATCATAAACAAGCTTCTGTCCAAGTTTGGTAGAAATCCAGTATAGTTTAAGAAAGTTATTAAAATTTCAAAAACTTTAACCACAGAGTGAATATTTGTGGACACCGCCGCGGCCGACGGAATGAAGGATTGCTTAGTCTCGCTTTTTCGACTAAAGTCGAAGGCTCGACAAAAATGATGCATATTTTTTTATAACTAAATGGCTAGTTTAATTTAAAAACTTATGTACATATGTATTGCTTGCTTCCAGTAAACAATTCTCCGATATGTTTTCCGTATGCAGTGAACTCAGCTCGACCTTTCTTGAAAAAATCTGGTGTTCGCAATACACATGGATCTGTTATTGAAATAAACTATATTCTTATTGTACATAATGTACGTGCTCAATATCCATGCTTCTTTGATGATTGTTTACTAACTTAGGTTAAAATCAGTAAACTATGCCTTCAAAACTCGACAATTAATTAGCTGCCATATTTTCACATCAGAACAGACAGAGAAAAAAAAAATTATGATTAAACCATATTGATGCGTAAAAAATAATAAAATGGTGTACAGAAAACTAAGTTTATGATATATACATGCATTGATTTGTTCAAGAATTGGGTAAACATTATTTTTCACCAGTCACTTGTTGCATGACTTTAAATTATAAAAAAATATAGGACAATGCTGGTGCATTTGTCAATTTTAAAATCAAGTTATGTTACTTTTATAAACCCAAGGTAAAGGCATCAGAAAAATCGGTTCAATTTTAGTTTGATTCAAAATTTCGATACTTGTCATTCTAATTTATTTATTACAATAGATGAATAACAAAATATACCGACCTATGTTCCATCCTTTCTTTCTTGGTAAATAAGGTAAGTTGTCGACATCACACTGATTCTCCAGTAGGAATGGAGCAACACCAAGTTCATGAAGGAGCACTGATGTTATGTATGTAGAAAGTTGTATACCATTAAAACTTACTCCCTTCTGTGACATGAACTCTGTCAGTGAGAAATCTATAATACAGAATAGGAGTATTACTAAAGTTCTAAAGAAAAAGAAAGAAACATAACATGTATTTTATTTTAAAAAGTGAAAGTTAAATAATAAAGCCTTTTCAGTTAACACTGATGCTACCATCAGTAAAGGATAAATTTAACAAACTTGTATATAAACATAAGAAGCAAAAAAGTTAAACTGTTACAAAAGGTTAAAGATTTTTAATTAAATCATATATGAAACTTAATCTCACTTGGCATTATAAATCCAGCATTCAAGTTACAAGCAGGTTTAGGAAGTCGAACATCTTTCATTAATATTTGTTCGATTTCACAAGTAGCAGCTGATTCTAAACATACAGACACATTTACACTGAACACAACAACACCATCACTGGTCAGATCCTCTATTATAAAACTGAAAAAAAAGTAACAAACCAGTTATATGTAAATTCATACAAAGTAAAATGAACTTGTAAAATTCACAACAATCTGCATTTGTATAATCAATGTAACAAGTTTCTTTGAATGACAAAATGTTGCTATGTTTATTGCACTTTTCTTGTTTATTTTATAGATATATGATGTGATGTGATTGCCAATGATTACAAATGAAGCAGATCTAAGTAACCATAGGTCACCATGCGTACTGCCCTGCCTGCCACAATGAGCAATAGGCATCTTGTACTGTCTGACACAAAAACCAAGAAATGACAAAAACATGAAACACACCAAATGAAAAACTCAACAGCCCTATTTATGACAATGAAAAAAAAAAAAAAACTAGAGGCTCTAAAGAGCCTGTGTCCCTCACATTGGACTATGTGCTGCAGTCCATATTAAACAAAGGACACTCTACATTATCAAAGACAAATATAGAATTCATGACAAAATTCTCTGTTTGTGTGTTTTTATGTGGTCAACTGACAGTTTTGGTCATGCTTACTCATTTGTAGATCTTACTTTACTGAAAATTCTTGCTGTTTACAGTTACCTCTATCTATATTGATTTGACCCAGTAGTTTCAGAGGCCAGGTTTTTGTAAAAGTTAACTGATGCATTCATTTGCATAATTTGACAACCCTGTATACCAAGGTATCAACTTCAGGGACTATCAAAATGATTCACACAGGCGTTGGTTCACTAAAAGGAGTTAAATTAAATATTTTGGTTAAAAACTACAAACTAAGGGGCGAAAGAGATGACAATCAATGAAGAGAAAAAGCTAAATCAAATCTATTTTTTGTAAAATAAAGTATCTTTTATTATTAATTGCCAAAATCAGGATATCAATTCATTAATCAAAACATTTCAATTGGTAAAATTATAATTTCTGCAAAAATAAATTATGTGTCCACCTCAAATATCAATCATCCAGATCATGACATTTGTCTTTAAGAATATCATCTGTTGCCACATTACTTACATTTTGAATGAACAACTACAGTAACAGCATAGGAAATTGGTTTTTCACTACTTAAAGGGTATTTAGAGGAAGGTTTTGTATTATTTGATACTACAATAACGAGTCATATGCTTTGAGTCAGGTAATATTTTATGATAGTATGATACTAAACCCCTAACGGGAGGGATTGTGCCTGATATTCATATGATGAAGACATAATCTTTCAATCAGTTTAATTTGATGTCTGGAGCTGGCATGTCAGTTAACTGCTAGTAGTCTGTTGTTATTTATGTATTATTGTCTTTTTGTTATTTTCTGTTGTTACATCTTCTGACATCAGACTCGGACTTCTCTTGAACTGAATCTTAATGTGCATATTGTTATGCGTTTACTTTTCTACGTTGGCTAGAGGTATAGGGGGAGGGTTGAGATCTCATAAACATGTTTAACCCCGACGCAATTTTGCGCCTGTCCCATGTCAGGAGCCTCTGGCCTTTGTTAGTCTTGTATGATTTTTAATTTTTGTTTCTTCGTGTATAATTCGGAGTTTAGTATGACGTCCATTATCACTGAACTAGTATACATATTTTTTAAGGGGCCAGCTGAAGGACGCCTCTGGGTGCGGGAGTTTCTCGCCATTGAAGACCCATTGGTGGCCTTCGGCTGTTGTCTGCTCTACGGTTGGGTTGTTGTCGCTTTGACACATTCCCCATTTCCTTTCTCAATTTTAATCTTGGGTCACATTATTGTCTATAGATTTACCTCAAATCAAGGAATCCATACAAAGAAAATTTCTTCCTGGATCCATATTCATAATCAACTAAGGTATATTCCAGTGTAACTTCCTCCAGTGTTACAGCAAGTTTATAGTTACACATATCTAGATCAACAACAGTGTTCACCGAGATGTTTAGCAGTGGGATGTCTGTACAGCAGTATATAGCTGTGCATTTGGCAGGAATGTAGCACGATGTATGATTAGAGATTGGTTCTTCTAACACAACAGTTGCTTTTGATGAACAATCTGGAAAATTTCATACATTGGTAACTTTTAAATACATGTAAACAGCTCCTTCTATATTTATTTACCATAAAACAAGAATGTGTCCATAGCAAACAGATGCCCTACTCACACTATCATTTTCTATGTTTAGTCGACTGTTAAATTGGGCGTCAAAACTCTAATCTAGCATTAAAATCAAAGAGATCATTTCCTAGGGAACATGCATACTAAGTTTCACGTTGATTGAACTTCAACTCCATCAAAAACTACCTTGACCAAAAACTTAAACCTAAGGCGGGACAGACTACTGAACAGACGCACAGACCAGAAAACATAATGCCCCTCTACTATCATAGGAGGGGCATAAAAAGTATTATCTTAAATAATGCTAGTAAAATTGCATGTGTTAATATGTATTACAAAAATGCATTGTTTTGTCAAAGAACCACACTGTCAAACAAAATATTAAGAAACTAATACTGAATTTATTTTCATAAGAAAAATATTGTACCTTCTAGAATATTTTGTGAATGTGTGATCTGGATTAAAACAAGAACTTTAGTTGTGACTTTGTTCTATAGATCTTGATTGAAATGTTCAAAATTAAAAATTAAATAAAATCGTGAAAATTCAGAAACATTTAAAGTAAATAGTTATCTACCATTTGACCATCCATTATTGTGAACAGTGAAAGGTGTTGCATGTCTGTCACAAGATGGAGACTTCAAATAAGATGATACTCCAAGAGCTTCAAGTACTTCTGACACTGCCATCTGATTAAGCTGAGTCAGTCCTTTTTCCAACATATATTCAGAGATAGAAAAATCTGCAAAAACAGTTTTGTATTTGTATGTTTATGCTATATAAATTCTTCTGTGGAAAGAAGATAGTTTTGTATGTTTATGCTATATAAATTTTCCTGTGGAAAAAAACCTTTGAAGCAATGAAATTGGTATTAACAGACTTTTGTTCAAAATCATATTCATTCACAAATATATATATATATATATATATATATATTTTTATCTGAGAATTTTACCTGGTATTTTGAATGCTTTATCCCAGTTACAGAATGTTTTTGGCACTCTATTTTTATCAAGAATCTTGAATTCTTGACAAGGTCCATTATATTCCCAACATAACCCAAGGACCATCGAAATGGCATATTGTTGTTCAGCATAAAAGTCATCTATCAAATACCTAAAAATGAATCAAAATATATAGTCTAGGATTTAAAGTTAAACATGAGATAAACAGGAATATGTGCCAGGACATGATGGCCAGTAAAACTGTCAAATTTCTCTGTTCTGTAAACTGTAAATTCAGGGTAAAACCCTAGTTTGGCATATGTTTTTGAAAAGTTCACATCATACTGAACATGTGTACGTCGTTTAAAGTTGCTATGACCACAAATTCATGGTAAACTACCTTAACCAAACACATAGATCTTTCAGATGATCAAATTTATATTCTGTGATCAGTCAGAACCATAATAAAGCATGTCATTCACATCGTAATAAAACATGTACTAAGTTTCAATTTCAGGTGTCAGAGCAAATATAAAATGAAAATTCTTGACCAAAACATTGTGCCATTCTATTCAGAAATATCATTCTGACTCCCGTCTTCAACAGCTTTATGTTACCTGCTTTGCAACAACTTCCAATATTTAAATCTTAAAATTTCCGAAAGGGATAATATCCACAACATGCTTCAGCACAAAAGGACTAGCTAGTCAGTTTATCAAATGTTTAAGTGTCTTTTGCAAGTGAAAAATAAATGGGGAATTCCCTGTCCTACCTGCTTGCATATAACGTTTATAATTGTTAGTCTTTTGGTTTTTACATAAATTCGCCTTAAAGTTTGAACCAAGACATTTCAACAGATGAAAAAGCACACTAGATGCATTTTTTTGTGATCTCCAAGCAAGTTAGTTGTTCTACGCAATCCTTTGCGATACTGATGAAGCAACAAGTCTTTTGTCTTTTCGGAAAGACTTGGTATGGATCAAAGTCACAACCTCAGACAGAAGAAGAAATTCTATCTAAAGCTAGTCCATTCCAGCTCTTGAACTATTATATAAAACAAATTTAATCAAAATTAAAGACCTCATATAAAGTTAATTATTAAAAGAAAATAATCTTTACTTTATTTTCAGTACTCCATACAGGTCCATTTCTTCCCATTTACCCCAGTGATAACTATCCAACAAGATATCCATCTCTAATTTCTCTATTCCAAACTTTATGACATAGTTGCAGGGGTCAAAATTTACAAAGAAATGTAAAGATCTGTCAATTAAGTCCACATCAAGACAGCACTGGACATTGTTACAACTGTCATCTAAGTAGCATGTTATAACAGATGTGTCAAGACCAGGCAGTACGACGGATGTTGATCTACAATCTGTAAAAAAAAATCTCAAGATGTCACTACATTTAAACAATAAGAAACATTTTTTCTTTTTCACATTTTCATATTGTAAGCTGATTTGTTGTTGGTGCACTAACACAACCAAAAATGTAATAATGATACATATCAAATATCAAATATTATGTAGTAATAATTTTATTTATGCCATATTTTATGATATAATTGATTGGACTTCTTCAAATGTTTCACCAAGTTATTTCATGCATAAACTAAAGTTTGTACTGTCGATAAATTTATTTAGTGGATTGAGAAAAAAATGTATTACCGGTATCTTGTATTTTTCATTTGGATATTCTGCCAAAGTCTACATAAAGGCATACAGAATTTGTGTACTTCCTTATACATTTTCCTTTAACCATGGTATACATGAGGCATCAAGCCTTTGTTGGTCTTGTATGTTTTTTAATTTTAGTTCATTTATATATTTAAGAGTTTAGTATGACGTCTATTTTCCACATTTTGATTTAGGGCCAGCTGAGGCCCATTTCTGTTACCAGCTCTTTGGTTTGGTTGTTGTCTCTATGACATATTCCCCATTTCCATTCTCATTTTTATACATAAAACTTGGTAGCCCACAAAAAGTAATGAACTACAGTATTACCTGTGCTCCAACCTTGGTACTGGGCAGCAAATACAGAGCTTGGATCATGTCGACTGCATTGTTTCTCCTTTAGAAAAGGTGCTATACCAAGTGTGTCCATTAACACCAAAATAGCATTTGTAGACAGTTTTTCAGATAGGTCTATATTCATATTACTGTACCATTCTGATATTGACCAGTCTGAAAACAAAAAAGTATAAGTAGATGGCTCAGTGATACAATATAGTAAATTCAGAAATTAATGCAGTGTTTTTAGTAATGTGAAAAATGGGACAGCAGCAGGTTGGCAATAATATCAAGAGGCTCTATATGTTGCTCAGTTATGTCTTTGTGTAAACCTTCAACAATGAAAATTTTAAAACATTACAGACCAAAATGTTAAACTAAAAATATAGTCCATGACTTGTTGTTGATCTTGTATTGATAAACATTTTTTGATTGTTTTTTAAGTTTCTATCTCTCAAAAATATTCAAAAAAGTAGTAACTGGTATTTAAGGGAAATAACTCTTTGAAAGAGTCAATTAGTAATGTCTGATATTGTAAAAGCATACACACTTACAATGCTTACTGTAAAAGCACAAGAAGCAATCACTTCTTATAAATATTTGTTAAACATTTGAATGTTAAGCCAAAAATCAACCCAAAAGAACACTATCTTTATAGAACTCCTGGCCTCTGATTATATATTCACTTACTTGAATTCTGAAATCCCTTAGTCAGGCCACAGTGTACTTTAGGCAATTCAGTTATGGAAAATATTGTTGTTTGAAAAGCACAAGGTCCTCCATCATTAAAACAAACTTTAAAATCCAGATCTATGTAGTATACTGATAAACCTTTGAAGTCTGTAATTTTGTAACTGTAAAATACAGTTAAAAAGTTATTTTTAATTTCAGAAAACATATCATGTAAGTTAAAAAATAAACTTGCATTTTATCTTTTGAATAAAATTACAGGCTACAGATTCTTGTTATTCAACCCTATTTTTTGTCATCAAAGGTTATTTATTTTTCAATTCAAAAATCAGTAACACAAAAATTATCAAACATTAACTGATATCAAACTTTAAAATAAATAGAAATTTGTGTTCTTACACTCTAAAAGGGGAGGGGGGGGTTAATAAGCCTATATTGCAATCCCTGTGTCCATTTGTCCATCTATTTCAAGCATATGAACTTCCAAACATAACTTCAAAATACTGAACAATATGACTACATAGTTGGTCTGAAGCTCAAAGATGATGAGCACTTTTGGTAGCTGCCAGACATCTACTTTCAGCTGTTTATAAAGATACTTTTCACAATGAGCAAGAGTATACTTAACAAGACAACAGATCTACACTCATTCTTGCTATCTTTCAAATGTTTTTGTGTCCCTACAAACACTACTGACTTGACTGGTCAAAATTAGAATTTTTGATAATTGTTTTTATCAACCATTCATTTTGTTTCAATTTTAAAAACTGAAATTGTGTTAAAATGTCATTGTTAAGAATCTTGTTATTTTTTTATTAATACAAATATAATATGTTCACTTACCTTATTTCAATCACTTGTCCAATATGAAATTGTTTTTGAATGCCGAACTCAAAATCCATTAGAAAAAATTCATATTGAAACTTTTCTATGCCAATTTTAAATGTATAGCTGCAAGGATCTACTGTAAGAAAAAAGTTGATATTTCTATTGATAAATCCAATGTGTGCACAACAGCTTACTCCAGTACAAGTATCATCTAAGTAGCATGATATGGAATCTGGTAAGTCAGGAAGGTTCACCTCTGATGTGCATTCTAAAAAAAAATAATGTTAAAATAATGCTCAAGACATTACTTTAAAATTCATAAAACATCATAGCAAGTATTTCAACTCGGTTTTAAGAAATTCAAATTATAACATAAGCAGATATATAATGAAATAATTAAATAAAAAATATTAATCTATAATAAGGCCACATCATTCTTTAATATATACTTATCTTTCAAATGTGTACACACAGAAATTAAATTATAACTATTTTTTGTAGATTGAAGCTAACCATGGTTTTCTGAGACCACTGTCTTTAGCTTAAAAACAGAAACAACAAGGAAATTCAGATTGGTTTCTACCTCTATTTGGGAGATAAAAAAAAAGATTTTACAGTCTAATAAAGTAAACGGATATTTGGGACAGTAAAATCAAGTTTTACGAAGGCCAAGCTTAAAATACAATACAATTCCCATTGTAATGCCACTAAATAAAATAAATTCCATTTAATAAATATTTTAGCTGAAAAGGTTATAAATGAAAAAGTTCACTAAACTGTTGCATTGTCTTTGGTATCTAAACAATGTATTAACTCCCAATGTCAAACATAAATACTAGATGATTTATAATATGTGTACACTTCTGAATGGTTTTAATATTGACAAAATGAAGATTTTGAGGCACAAAACTTTCTGGTTTATTTTTTTTAGAAATTACATTCCCCAAAAAAATGGAATTCAAAATAGTGGCTTTCTTAGCTACAGATTAGTAGAATGTGGAATCTTACTCTTCAAAATATTTGTCAAAGTCTAATGTAAATTATTGTTACAAACAAATTGCATAAGAATTATATCTATATTGCTTAATTTTATCTTTTTTTTTTATTAAGTAATACCTGAATTCCATCCATTGCTACTAACAGTTTTGTATTTAGTACTAGACTGGTCACATGATGGATTCCACAGATAACTGGCTAAGTTCAGATCTTCCATGAGCTGTGAAGCCAGGACTGAGGGTAACTTTGTCAAGGAAGTAAGAAGTCCTTTATCACCCATCCAATTACTTATTTGGAATCCTGAAATACAAATGCATCAATTTTTTTTTCTGTTTAAAAACTAAAGATGGAGGACAATATTTCTAATCCTTACCATATATGAATAAAAGTACAGTCCATGAGACTGCAACGGTTGACCTAAAAACACAAAAGACAACAACAAACAAAATCTTTTGACTCATACATCCTTTTGATTTCTTCAATAAAATTCAGCTTTTGTTATTGCAACCATCTAAATCATATCAATTAGCACTATGCACAAAACAGTATAATATGACCAACGAATTTAAAGTGCCCAAACGCAAAGATGGAGAAACATATAATATCATACATTCTATGTAATGCTTATTAGAAACTTACATAAATTTGAGATCATATGGCAACCTCTAAATACTTACTACTGCGAACAAAGGGCAATCACAGAGTTGTGAGAAAATAACTCAAATACAGCTGATAAAATATATTTTTAAGATATACACTGACCTGGAATAACAAAGTCATCTGACCATGAACAAAGTAGTTTTGGTATCCTTACACTGTCTAATATGTTAAATGTGTATCTACAGTCTCCATATGTCTCAAAACATACACTGATCTTTATATCAAACAGGAAGATCTTCTCAACTGTTATTTCTTCTAACCTGAATCTGAAATTTTCAAGACAATTGAAATATTTTGACTAAACTTAATATTATTAAAATATTTGTCCTTTTTAAAATAATTAAAGTTAAACACTTTTTTTTAATTCTTTAAATTTCAGAAAGTTGAGAATCAAAATGTGGACCAGCCATAAAACTGTGTACACCCCTTTATCATCAAGGATATTATTATTTCCTAGTATTTCTCAAGCTTGTTCCCTCATGTATATAATCCCATTTCCACCTTTCATATCTTGATTTAATTTTTGATTAAATAAAATTAATTTCTCATGTTGTCAAATCTTAAAGTATTCTTACTCAAGTCTAACCATATTTCCAAGTGATACAGTTTTCCATGTGTTGAAAGTGTAGTCAAACAAAGATTCATTAATGACAAGTTTCTCAATTCCAATACTGAGTTTGTAGGCACAAGCATCCAATAACACATGTGTTTCAAATGTTCTTTTAAGAATAGGTACATCAACACAACATTGAATGCCTGTACAGTAACTTGGTAAACGACAATGTGCATACACTGGTAAAGCTGCTACTGGAATGTCTGCTGAACAAGCTGAAATAGAGTAATTATATCTGTAGCTAAAGGTGGAAACTAAGTAGAATTTTGGTCAAGAAAGACATCCTCATTATAAGGAAAATTGCTCAATTTTTGTCTATGGAATAATATATTCATTGCAATACTGAAATAGTAATAAAAGAACAGTATGTAAATGTCCACGACTTATTTACATATTTTATCTTTCTAAGGGCAATTGGAAAATATAGGATATGGTAGAGGAAGTTTTGCTTTAGAGATTGTTATGTGTAAGTATTGTTTGTCTGTTTGTCTTTTTTCATTTTTAGCCATTGCGTTGTCTGTTTATTTTCAATTTATGAGTTGGACTGTCCCTCTGGTATCTTTCGTCCCTTTTTTTATGTCTAGTTACATTGGTACTTTTTAACAGTTTCAGGTTGAACAAAAATTAGACTTATCAAAAGATGTTGCAAATACAGTTTCAGGAATGATCAGCCAAATTTATTTTGTATGAAAACTAGAGGCTCTCAAGAGCCTTTTTTTGCTCACCTTGGTCTATGTGCATATTAAACAAAGGACACAGATGGATTCATGACAAAATTGTGTTTTGGTGATGGTGATATGTTTGTAGATCTGACTTTACTGAACATTCTTGCTTCTTACAATTATCTCAATTTATAATGAACTTGGCCCAGTAATTACAGCGGAAAATAATTTACAAAAATTTACAAATATTTATGAATATTGTTTAAAATTGACTATAAAGGGCAATAACTCCTTAAGGGGTCAATTGACAATTTTGGTCAGGTTGACTTATTTGTAGATCTTACTTTACTGAACATTATTGCTGTTAACAGTTTATCTCTATCTGTAATATATAATATTTAAGATAATAACCAAAATCATCAAAATTTCCTTAGAATTACTAATTCAGGGGCAGCAACCCAACAATGGGTTGTCGGATTTGTCTGAAAATTTCAGGGCAGATAGATCTTGACCTGATCAACAAATCAGATTTGCTCTAAATGCTTTGGTTTCAGAGATATAAGCCAAAATCTACATTTTACCCCTATGTACTATTTTCAGCCATGGCGGCCATCTTGGATGGTTTGCCGGATCATCGGACACTTTTTGAAAACTAGATACCCAATAATAATTGTGGCCAAGTTTGGTTAAATTTGGCCCAGTAGTTTCAGTGGAGAAGATTTTTTTAAAAGATTACTAAAATTTCAGAAATATGTTAAAAATTGACTATAAAGGGCAATAACTCCTTAAGGAATCATTTGACAATTTTGATCATGTTGACTTATTTGTAGATCTTACTTTGTTGAACATTATTGCTCTTTACAGTTTATCTTTATCTATGATAATATTAAAGATAATAGCCAAAAACTGCAAAATTTCCTTAAAATTACTAAGGCTAAAAAAATATATATGTCTGTTTAAGGTTACATCATCAAAATAAATAAGGTAGGTAGGTCGGTATTTCCATTTTATTTTTTCCATCATGATTTTGAGTTGTGTGGTCTGTAAAGCTGTGGTTCAAGTTGTCCATGGGCTGAGTTTACCAGTATTTTTTATAATTGGATTATTTCCCTTTGTTATTGATTGGGAAAAAATGGCGGTAAAATGTTTATTTCATCACACGAGTCGCGAATTTCCTTCAAACAGCTATCATATTCATGATTAATAACATTGGGATGTATCAGGCAACACTATTTTCACTTTTAACACAAGATCAGTTTATTTTTCACTTTACATAAAATGGCTTAGGGTCGGCGCTCAAAATAGGGTCAGTCGGGTAGCTGTAAACAGACATATTTTTTTTTACCTTATTCAGGGGCAGCATCCCAACAACGGGTTGCCTGATTTGTCTGAAAATTTCAGGGCGGATAGTTCTTGACCTAATAAACAATTTTATCTTGTCAGATTTGCTCTAAGTGCTTTGGTTTCAGAGATATCAGCCAAAATCTACATTTTACCCTTATGTTCTACTTTTAGCCATGGCAGCCATCTTGGTTGGTCGGCCGGGTCATCGATCATTTTTTGAACTAGATACCCCAATGAAGTTTGGTTTAATTTGGCCCAGTAGTTTCAGAAGAGAAGATTTCTGTAAAAGTTTACAGACGACGGAAGACGGATGCTGAACGCCGAACGCCAAGTGATGAGAAAAGCTCACTTGACCATGTGAGCTAAAAATAGGATATAATGTGTTGCTTTACAATAAGCACTCAGTATACAAACCTAATGTATCCCATCCTAGACTGTTACTGTTATACATTGACTGTGAACAAGCTGGATCTTGTAGATACCCAGATATTCCTAGCTGATGATATAAAAGGTCCACTGCAAACTGTGGCAATTCTTTCCCAATTGTTATATCCTGTTTTTCTAGCCAGTTTGTAAGGGAGAAATCTTTAAAAAATCAATTTAACAATGTTTTAATGTTTGAAGAAGGGTATTTTCAATTATACTAAGAATGCATTTGAACTCATACTTCAGCAGTTTTTGCATTTGTCCTTGTTTTAAACATTAGAAACGTTACCCTATCCTAAATAATATGGTAATATAAGTTAGGTACGTTCATATCCATATCTACAAATATGAACGGAGATAACGAATTTATCCCCAATCTTAGTCTAAATCTGGCGATTTTTAGAGAAATTTGACCACAAAGTTTAACGTGAAAGTAACGTTTTTTTCAATTTTTAAATATCTTTTATTGAAATTTAAGATTTTGACATATTTCTAACAGGGTGTAGGGAACTACCTTTGGTAGAACCCTACAGGTAGACAAATATAAGACGTTTTTAATCAAAAGACAGAGATAGTGCAATGGGTCAAAATTGGAGCTCAAAGTTGTGAGAGTTACATCATAGACGGTGTGATGTCAACGTTGGTCATTTGCATAGCTAGATCAGTAGTCCCATTCATTGACAATGTGGCAGAATAGTGATGCATTTACTAAAATAAGTGCAAATAATCGACATAATAAGATAAAATCGTTAGTGGATTAAGTATCTAATTATACAGACATCACGGATAATCTACAGAATTGGATATTTCATAAGGAATAACCATAGAACTAAGGAAAATGCGCGTGAATTTCCTCGATGTAATGGGTAGCAATGTCCAGGGATATGGGTTAGCAACAGTCAGGGGCTATGGGTTTTGTAACAATGTGTGTTAACCAATCAAAATCCTAGAAATAAACTAAGCTGGGCATAATATACCATATCCTCCATTAGTATTATACGTTTGTGTAAAGTTATATCAATATGGATACTGATCCTTTACAATTTACAGCTGTCTCGAGTAGCAAATATAAAAATGTGGTCATAATATTTCTGTGGATTTTTTTAAAGACATTTTAGTTAGAATAATTACCTTTTAGAAGAAATCCATTACCATAGTTACAAAAAGGTTTTGGTAGCTTTGTATCCTTGAATAATACTTCATGAAGAAAGCAACCGCTTGATTCAAAACACAAGCTCATGTTGAGGTTTGCAACAAAAGTTCTTTCACTTAGGAACTCATAGATCTGGTAGCTATAACAACAATTTTTTTAAGTAGTTTATTTAATTCCATAATGGAAATGATTAGATATAAGCTTAACATATATTATTATTATATATTATATAATATTTAAAGACAAGTCACATGAACAAATAATTCTGACTCCAAGCTGACTTTCATTTAATATCTTTCTTTTATAGGCCACAATTTTTGCAATAGTTGCACACATCAATTTAAAAATCTATACTTTGACCAAGCATGGATTCAACTGTACTGAGCACCTATTGATCTTGAAAATTATAGGCATGCTTCCATCACAAACCACTAAAGCTGTTATTGAAATGATCACAATAAGCTCCTACTAACATGAGCACTTTTAAAAGCAAAATGATCTAATAAGACTTACCATTAGAAAATGAGCATGACAAGCTACTTTTTAGATTATGCTGAAATTCATTTTGATCAAATTCATTCTAAAACAGCAGAAACGGGCAAAAGCAAAAGGATGTTTAAATATTATCCAATTCTATATAAGAAGCTAATAACTGAATTAACTTTAATAAAATGGCAAAGTCAAAATCTTAAGCATATAAAAAATGAACTACTCACTCAATTTTTAAAAGTCCAAGAAAGGAAAATGTCTGCACGGTTCCAAACTTCAAATTCAAAACTGAAATTGTTCTGTTTAGGTTTTCTACACCAATAGTAAACTTGTTATTGCAAGCATCCAAATTTACATAAAAATTCAAGGCAAGTCTGAGTTTCTGTATATCTATGCAGCAATCTAGAGCTGTACAACTGTTTGTAATATGGCAAGAAAGTCCAGACTGTAATTTTGGTAAATTCATACTTGTTATATCACATACTGTAAATAAAATAAAATCTAGTCATTTTTTTTTTTGTTTATTTTCATATCATGTTGCTATTTAGGGGATTAATAAGCTTACTATAATATGGAAATTCCTTTTGGTGATTTCAGTAAACTCTAGCACTAATTTGCTCCTTTTTTTAACTAAAATTTTAATTAACTTATGTGATATTTTCATTGGATATACATTTCTTTTTACATACCATGACTAATATTCCACCCATTACTGTTGATATCAATGTAAGGCTCTGCATGTCTATCACATTGTGGATCCTTTAAGTATGCTCTTACTCCCAATTCTTCCATCAATCGCATCACCACAAAGTCCTCCAATGTGTTTTGGTCAGTAAAACTGTTATCACTTAACCATTTGTTCATAGAAAAACCTGCAACAGATTTAACTTTCAATTCTTGTTGTACTTTTACAATATGGACTAACAAAATACTGATTTTGCATGGCTTTAAATATTAAGAAATTTGTAAAAATGGTGCAATTTTCTAACTTATGAGTAAATTGAATAATTATTTTTATTTGATTTTAGTAATTACTCTATCGTATTAAAAAACTCACATGATATATTTAAATAATGTCCATTTCTATTGATGAAGACACCTAATGAGGTATGGCTTTTTTACTGAAAGATATTCCCAAATTCCCAAATAACTACCTTGCAATATACTGTATTACTTACCTGCAATGTGAAATCCTTTATCCCATCCACAGAGTGGCTTGTGAAATTTCTGTTTGTTTAAGATGACAATATTCACAATGCATTTATTTGGATCTAAATATTCCAGGCACAGTTGAAAAGATAAGTCCATTATGTAAACTTTTTCATCTACCAGGTCAAAAATCTTATACCTACAAAATAACAGAACAACTACAGTATTAGTCTTACATTTAAGAGAGCCGTGGTGTAGTGGTTAGTGCATCGGACTACTAACACAAAGGTTCCTGGTTCGATTCCCATCTGGGATGAAATTTCAGGGACTGAATTTTCGGCTCTCCCTTGATACCATTTGCGAGTATGGTCTTGAGGAAACGATGATAGTCCGTCGGACTGGGACGATAAATGGCTGACCCATGTTAAGAGAGAGCCATATCTCTTGCACGTTAAAGACACCCTTATAGATTTTGAAAAAGAGCAGGCTAATGCCGCTATAAGGCAGCACTCGCACCCGCAAAGTGGAAAGGTATTAATATAAGTTGCAAAACTTGTTTCCCAATCCACTATAAATAAATATGTTTAAACTAATTTCATTACATTTAATGATGACAGATACTTTTGTTAGTATTTCTGAGTCCCTTATGAACCTGTATTGCCCACATGTCATCTTTATATAATTAAGAAGTACAGATGCATATAATTCAGAGCAACAACCTTAAAAAAAAGTCACATCTAAGATATTTCTGAAAGAGAATCACCATTTTGGATACCTGGGAAAGATGTCTGTATACTTTAGTTAAAGGATATCTCTTTTAGTGTATCTTTAGACCTGTACTTGTATAGTAAAATAGTCTATTTCAGGGGAAATGTTGATGAATCACAAATTGAAATATTTCAAAAATAAAATGATGTTTCATGTACACAAAATATGATAGCAACTTCAGTACTACTGGATTTCAGATATTTTTTATTGAATATTTTGCTAGATATCCATTTTTGATTTACATATAGTTCTTTCATAAACTTTATTAGGTCTTACTTCAGTTTTATTCCACCTTGAAGAGAAAATGTTCCTTCTTCTCCCCATCTGTATTTCAAAAGAGACTTTTTAACATACAAAGACTCTATGGCAATCTCCATTTCATACAGACATGGATCTAATGTCACTTTCAGACTTATACTTCTTTGAATAACTGTTACATCAACACAGCATTCAATTGCCAAACAGGACTCTGGTACAAAACATGATACACCTGATGGCAGACTGGGTATATCAGTCAGTGAGGAACAGTCTAAAAATACAGAGAATGACAAATCTTTATTACCACTGACCACAAGTCATTTGTGAATCCAAAATGAATTTCCATCTAGAAGCCCTAACACAGAACAATGTTTACCATAAATCCAAATGTGTGAGGCCTCTTGTGTTCAAGTTAGATAAAGACTTAGCAAAAGCAGTATCTAAACCACCTTTCTTGCATAATATATAGGATGAAGTGCCAAAATTAATGTCTTGATATTTATGAGGTAGCCAAATTTAAAATGAATCTACATTACAATCAAAAAGATTCTCAATGAAAAAGTAGCATTTCTCTTTTACTGGTTAATCATTACCTCCCCCTCTTTAGCTAAAATTTATAACTACAATTCAAAAAAATATAATTTAAATATTTTTACTGATTAAATAATTACAAATATCCTCCAATTATTAATATTGAGCTGTTTAAGTGAGCCAAACTTTTGGAGGTAAAAAACCAAACCAAATAGGCCTAAAATATTTATAGTAAAAAGATACACATATTTATAGTAAAAAAATACACAACATGAAAATTTGAACACTGTACAGTATAACATGCTGGCAAGATCACATTCCCAATTTCTGTGGACTGAAAAATCTGAGTGAAAAACCCTAAATTGCTGTATTTTAAATGGTTCACCTCATTATGAACACAATCTCTAAGTTTAAAGTTGTTTTCACGTAATCAGGTAAATTACCTTGAACCAAAATCTAAACCTGCTACAAAACTAAGAGACTAATGGACAAACCAGAAAACAAAATGACCTTTACTAAAGTTTATAAATATATTTGCATACTTACTGCTTTTCCAAGCATTGTGATAAAATGGATCTGAAGCTCTAGAACAAGACGGAGAAAGTAAAAATTCATCGAGGCCAAGTCTGTCAATAATAGTGTTGATAATATCTGTAGGTAATACATCTGTTATACTATCTGTCGCCTGTTTTAACAAAGCTGTCAGGGACAAATCTAGAAAAAGCAAGAAAAACAAAAAAATTAAGTGTCCTATCAACAGCATCTTATACTAATATGTGTTTTTTTTGTCAGCTAAATACTGATATCATCCGAAAAAAATTCACAGCAAGGAACATCTATTAAAGGAACCGTTTTAAAATAGTAAGAACCAAATATAATATACTTTAAAGTTTTGAATACTTTTGAATACAACAAAATGCACTTAATATCTGAATTTACATTTGTCTTATAATAATTATTACCCATTGGAAAACCAGATCCCCAATCACAAAATATTTTCGGCAGCTTGGTGTCTTTGAAGACTTCAATAGTTGTCAAACAGTCCTGGTTAGTTTCAAAACAGAGACTGATATTTAAACTGAACTGGAATTTTTTTTCAGCTGTAAGATCTATTATCAAATACCTATAATGAAAGTTTGAATATTATAAACTTTTAATCGAAGTTAAGGTGGTAGATCTGGGGTATGGGGAATAACTCGTACACATCTACTTGGTGTCATTGATGCGTTTTACTACAGCCCTTAATTTCAAGCATCTGTGTACACAGATCGTTTACCTTGGATACTGTGACAGACACTATAACAACAATGAGATGTTTGTTTCAATCCAAAAATAAATCCAAGCGGTCTAACTTTTTTAAAACGTTAAACAGATCGATAAAGTTACAAAACACAAATGACCACACTTATGTAAAACATAATTACATGGATATCGGGGCTGAGGAGGAAGTGGAGGATGAAATTGAAGGAATGGTGATTGACAGTAATTGGCAAGTAGGCAGACGCATTGTAGAATTCGGAGTACTGGCGGAAAAGATGTACTGTTGTAGGTGCAATGTTCCGTTGCACCTGCATGATACCCTCCATGAAAGAACAACCGGATTCGGCGGCTATCTCCAAATCATATGCACTAACCATGAATGCAGAACAGTGACAGACGTGCCAACTGGAGATGTTGGTCCAACTGGATCATTCGATATCACTGCCAAGATAGTTATAGGTAGATAATTAAATAAATATCGATTACAGTTACTTATTTAATCAAAACTTACTTTTATTTTGATGTACAGATGAATGACCCCCCCATAAATGTGAAAATTTATAAAAATTTGTCATTTAAAAAATATATGACTGATATGTGTTCCAGTACTTTTATATGCAAATTAAACGACAAAATATTTTTCCACATGTATTTATGTATAAAAAGTGTCAAATGAGACCTACCCAAGTTTTGCATGTGTCTGTTAATTCCCACCTTACATTTCATTTAAAAATATTACATATACCAATTATATAGCATATTAATCTATTGTAATAAAAATTTATAATATCTAATAAAATTTGTAGATTTAGCTAACAAAGTCCTTATATTTGAATAAATTAACATTAGTTTATAGTGGAAAATTGTATTAACGTTAAATAAGCTACAATTAAAAATTGCTTGCTAGTCCCTCTCTGTGATTAATATTAGATAACTCTGCTTAATTTCCCAATCAATCTATCATGAAGGGGAGATAAATAATCATACTTTCATTTAAAGTCTTTTTCAAAAATAATGAACGGTTCTTTATATTGGTATGTAATCATTTTAAACATTTCAAATTTATGAAATTATATTCGTACATCAATTTTTTTGATACACCAATAACAAAAACTGAAATATATTGAATTGATACATTTTGTTATTATTCAAAATAATATCAGAAACCTATACTTAATTATAAAATAATGAACCTGTTAAAGGGAGACAATACTCGCATAACTTTTTTCGAATCACCACATAATACAATGGAATGTCACTCTTGTATACAAATGGAACATCAATATAATTAATTAACTGTGCATTCGTGCTCCACCTTCAATGAAGATTCTAAATTATAAATACAACCAATAGTTGTCAATCTATAGGATAGTGAAGACTAATGAATAAATATTTTAAAACTTCCTCAGAAAAATGGTCCAGCCACTTGACTTTCATAGCTCATAATTAACGTTTTTACACAATATTTTAATAAAGTAGTAAAAGATTATTTGCTTCTCAAAGTGTAAGATGCAATATATATCGTATGCTTGCATCATATTACCCAAATACAGATTTTATTAAGTCCTGAATATTTCGACATTTGTTTGTTATTAAAGTTATCTATGTTTAAAATATAAGTCATTAAAACAAATCATTTTGAATTTGAGTTATTCCTATAAATCAATCATAGTAGTAATACATAAAATATATAACATAATTATAAATTAGTTTCAGAAAAATTGACAATGTTAACTTTTGCAATTCTTGGCAGGCTTATCAAAAAACTTACTCTATTCTCACAACATTCAAGAGGGTGAACTTCTGAACTGTTCCTGAAAATAAAAAAAATAATATGGTAAAAGTCACTGACTCATCAAAGAAAACAATCCTGCCTTTTATAAATGTTTAAGAAGGTTTACAAGAAGTTCTTATGAAAAGTCTTAATTGCCAAAGGGAATTATCATCAAAATTTAATACATTCTATTCAACATTAGAAATTCAAGGTTTTTTTTCTAGAATCAAGGTAGATTGGAAACTTTAAAAAACTACCAATTTACATTAAATAACATTCAGTAATTATACTGTTGTTTAAAATAAGCATTGAATTATAAAAACTATAAACAATTAAAAATACCATATGTATAATCTGTCAAATTGAGTGTCTTCTGATATCTGTCTATCTGTAAATGTAACTGATGATTGCATGTATCCAGTTCAAATGAAGCCTTGAATTTGTGTTGTAGGAATTCCACATTTAAACAACAATTGATGCCTAAGCAAGATGACAAAAAATTGCACCTAGCATCAGCTGGTAAATCTGGTAATATCACAACTTCAAAACAACCTGCAAAAAAATAAATAGTCTTACTAATTTTATTATTAATACATAAATTAATATAAGCTTCAAATTTAAAAGGACTCAAAACTGTTTAGGTCAATTCTGCAAAAGGAATGGCAACATTAATTTTAATACAATTATATACCTTATCTATTAATTAAAAAACTATGTATCAAAACGTGTAAGTTGGCATGCAAACACGAAGTACTTGCTTATCAAAAGATGGTGTTTCCTTATCAACTGAAATTCCAGTTAAAGCAGAAACTCCTAATCTTTGTGACCCTAAAGTTATTATGTATTAACACATGTCATGAATAAATTCTAACCAATTCTTGTTTTTTTAAATACCTTTGGTCCATCCACCTTCATCAGGTCCATATTCCAAGCTACAAGAGCCACTGTTAAGATAAGATGACAGTCCTAACTGTTCCAATATCTGCCTGATAATATCCTTGGGCAGGATGTCATTGATGTCAAAGCCGCCTTCTGCCATAAAATTTCCCAAAGAAAAATCTGAATAATCACAAATAAAAATAACAGGTAAAGTGTATAACTATACATGTACTGCAAGGAAGTTCAATACAGACCTGCATTTTAATTCTTATGAAATTCTGCTCCCGACCAAGCTTCAGGATAGGTTTGAAAAAAAAAATTATCCCTTGTCAAGAGTAACTATAGCTAAAGGCCAAATACTCACCATTAATCATATTTCAATTCACAACTTAGTTTGAATATAATATAATTCAGTTATAATAATATGTTTACTTTTTGTAAAGAAAGAATCAGCTTCCCAGTCACACAGAGGTTTTGGTACCAGGGTATCTTGGAACACTGTCACATCATATAAACAGGGTTTAGACGACTCAAAACACACACTGAGATTCATGCTGACCCTTAGTTTCTTCTCCTCTTGAAGGTCATCAATCTTGTAACTAAAATATTTAACAAAGACATTTCAGTTTGTTTCACTATTTATATAAACCACATCGTGTAAAGGATATGGTATTCCAATTGCATATCAAAATATAAAAAAAAACATCCATGCCATCTTTTTAGAGTTTCATGTGACTTTAATACTTCTGAATTTTTTTTAGGTAGTGACATACAATGTTTGGCATTTGACAGTTATACTCATTTTAGGGGAAACCAAATTTCATATAATTAATTTACTTTCAATGATTAGTTTTTCTAGACCTACACAAAATAACTAATCCTATGGATTTCCTTACTAATTGCTTTACTATGTTACTATGCTAGTAAGTTACAGACAATAATAGCCTCAGTTGCTTTTTAATTGTTCTTCAACGTCTGACAATATCTTTACAATAATTTGAACTTTTATACTCTAGAAAGCTCATTTGTTCTGTTCTATGACCAACTTTCACCCTTTTTGTTTAATTATGAAGTAACTAAATCATTCTGTAGAAGCATACTTACCTTATTCTCAATATTCCCTTCAAATTGAAATGCTTGATAGTACCTTTATAAAAAACAATATTATAACTTTTGAAAAGAAAACTAAATTACTGTTACAAAAACATTTTTATATGAAAGGTAGTCTGAGGTCTATACTACTGTAAATTCAAAAGTTAATGCAGGGTTTTTATCTATTTCATCATTTAAATAATGTGACTAGGTGAGTATTGCAATGATAGATTTTGTAGGAACCTGCAATTTCTTATCTTATATGTATATCAGTATGCAGATTTCCCTAAAATGCAACAATTCTACTAATTCCCAATATTAATAAATGCCTACAATAATTTCTTAATTTACAATTTTTACATAAGTGCTCTAGATTTTTATGTGGTCATTGGAATCCTTTTGAACTACTACTGAACAGAAAAAAGACATTTTGGATATAAAAACATTGGAAAAGGTACGTCAAATACTCACCAAATTCATAATCCATCAAACTTATTGGATCTATTTCTAGTTTTTCTAGTCCTAATGTCAGCACATTGGTACACATGTTCACATCAAGGAAGGCATTGAAGGATCTGTCCAGAAAATCTACATCAATACAGCAGTCTACTGCTGTGCAGTGTGAGGGAATCATACATGATACAGGTCTAGGGAGTGGTGTCAAAGATACATCAAGAGGGCATACTGAAATACAGAGAAAAGTAAAATTTTAAATTTGCCACATAGACTTTACTTCTAGAACAGTAGTCCTTTTCATAAAAATCTAACATCTATAAAGATTTGTCATAATTTATACTGTATGGTCATGACAAGTCATAAAAGTGTTATTTCTCGTTTTATGTGAGATTCAAATCACGGTTTCTTAGAAATTCTTAATTTATGCCTAATAAACTCAGTACAGAACTTATCTATCCAACCATCCGTCTGATGAGTTAAGCCTTTTTCAACTGATTTTTATTGTTCGTTCTTATGTTGTACAGTTACACCACTGTCCCAGGTGTGAGGGAGGGTTGGGATACCAATAACTTGTTTAACCCCGCCACATTCTGTATGTGTGTGCCTGTCCCAAGTCAAAAGCCTGTAATTCAATGGTTGTTGTTTGTTGATGTGTTACCATTTGTTTTTCGTTTATTTTTTGTTCATTTGTCATTTCAGGGCCTTTTATAGCTGACTATGCAGTATGGGTTTTGTTCATTGTTGAAGGCCGTAAGGTGACCTATAGTTGTTAATTTCTGTATCATTTGGTCTCTTGTAGAGAGTTGTCTCATTGGCAATAATACCATATCTTTCATTTTTTATATATCAACTAAAAAAACAGACTTAAGTTTTTACCAAATAAACCCAACTTCAATTTTGCAAATTAGACTGTACCATTAAAGAGATGTTTCAATTTTGTATAATTGACTGTCATGAAAAAGGAAAAGTATCTGATTTAAGATTGGATATATTCACACTAAAACTAATTCAAAACTCTTCCATTTAAAACAAGAAAATTAATACTAGCTGAATACTCTTTTGTTGATCATGCTGTTTTTGTTACTTTTCAGTACTTACTTTTCTTCCAACCATTCAGACCTGGGCTGTACTTTGAACCAGATCTTTGACATTGCTCTTCATTCAGAAGTCTCCCAATACCTAGCTGTTCAAATAGAGCATAAATGGCAAGCTTTGTCAGCTGTTGTCCTGGTGGTATACTGACCTTTTCCAGCCAATTCTCTAAAGAAAATCCTGAAATACAAATGTACTTTGGAAATTCCTTGATAAACAGATCCACATTATATCTTACTTAAGTCAATGGCAATGTTAAACATGTTTTTTAAAAACTTGTGTGGATGTTTAAAATGACATGATATAAAGGTGAAAACTATGTACTAAAGCAAAATTCTCAGTCTTACAATTTAAGAGAAAGTTGCAAGTAAATATGTCGCTATGAATTAAAAATTTACTTTTATATGAAGAAAATATATATGTCAAATCAAAAAGACATATTATTTTGATATGATATGAAAAGTATTTGCTCTATCTTTTAACTACTACATTTCTTTCCCGGCATCTAGTCTGAATTTTGTTCAGAATTGGACCCAGGAGCTTGCACATTAAAGATTGGTAAATATAAGCATTCAGTGTAGTTCCTTCCAATAAAATTTCATATATAAGCAAATTTAAATTAAAATACAATATTTCAATCTATAAATTCACCTTCAATATTAAAACCCGTATTCCAGTGACATGGTATCTTAGGAAGAGGTGAATCCTGTAGTATTACCCAATGGAACATTATCTCCCCTGGATTAAACTGTACACTAATGTTAAGACTGACTTTAAACTGTTTTTCATCCTCCATGTTGTCTAAACTGTAACTGAAATTATAAATTGTAATTTATCAGTAATATCGAAATATAACTAGAAACTAAGTGTCATCAAGGTGAATAGACAATACAAAATTTATTTTTCATTTTCTCAACATAGTTTAATTTATTCAATAAATCAATTTCAATAAAAGAACAAGTTCCAATGTTCCCGGCATTGCACATATTTTATATTTCCTAAAAGCATAACTCTTTTAAAATGGTTGTTTTTAGCAGATAAACCTTTATTTAGTTCAAAGCTTCCAGGAAGTAAAAAAAAGTACCAACTCTTGTAATTCTATTTTGGCTATTTCTTCTTCTTCTTCTTCCTTCATCAAAAGTTGTCTTATCTGACGAAAATTACATATTATTTCTTGAAACAACAAGAGTGCACACGCTGAAATGTCTCGCCTTCTTTACTAATCATTGATACAATGTTGATAGTCCTAAATATAAAGCCTTATTACAAATGTCACATAAACTTAACATTAACCAGGAAAACTAAGCATTGACCAATGGACCATGAAAATGAAGTTCAGGTCAGATGAACCATGCCAGGCAGACATGTACAGCTAACAATTCTTCCATACAACAAATATAGTGACCAACTGCTTATAGTTTAAGAAAAAACAGATCAAAACACAAAAATTTAACACTGAGCAATGAATCATGAAAATGAGGTCAAGGTCAAATAAAACCTGCTTGATTGACATAAAGTTCATAAAATATTTCCATACACCAAATATAGTTGACCTTAATATTCCATATATTATTAGAAAAAAATACCAGAACTCAAAAACCTAACTTTGACAACTGAACCATGAAAATGAGGTCAAGGTCAGATGACACCTGCCTGCTAGATATGTACACCTTACAATCATTCCATATACCAAATATAGTAGACCTATTGCAAAAAGTATAAGAAAAACAGACCAAAACACAAAAACTAAACTTTGACCAATGAACCATGAAAATGAGGTCAAGGACATTGGACATGTGACTGACGGAAACTTTGTATCATGAGGCATCTATATACAAAGTATGAAACACCCAGGTCTTCCACCTTCTAAAATATAAACCTTTTAAGAAGTAAGCTAACGCCGTAGCCGCTGCCACCGCCAGGTCACTATCCCTATGTCAAGCTTTCTGCAACAAAAGTTGCAGGCTCGACAAAAATAAGTGTTAAAACCTTAACAATTATTTTAATTTTCAATTTTTCAAACATAAGTAGCAATCTTTTTCCCCTGTATATCATACATGTACTTACTCTAAATAAACAGCTGTGCCTAGCTTTAAAGTGTCTTTTACTCCTGGAAAAAAGCATTCATTAAAAAATTTCTTTTGCAGACAAATTGTGATATTTCAATAAACTGTCAGAGTTAAAGGAACAACTGAACAAAGAAGAGGTCAAAACTAATCTTTTCTCATGACTGACAAATTTATTTACATTTTTTCAAAAACAAGAGCTTATTTAGTGCCTAACATATTGTACAAAGACTTTTCTATAAAGATGTTGGCCTTCAGATGTTGTTTTTTTTGTGTTTTAAGATAACTTTATGAAAATGCAATGATTTCATTCAGTTATTTTACATAAATTGCCATTTTATATATATATACTAGTTTAATGTATTTATGGTACTGAAGTGTATCTATCATTGAAGACAGCAGATGTTTCCTATTAAGATATGTTTTCAGATTGTTGTTGTTAATGATTTGTTAGCTCCTATACCAAACCCTTTTCATTCTTTTCAAAATTCTCTACATTAAAAATATGTTATTGTTCAGAACTTGGGCTGTACAGTAACCTTTGTTGTTTTAAAACGTGTATATGTTATTTGGGTCTGGTGGAGAGTTGTCTCATTTGCAATTATACTACATCTTCTTCTTTTTACGTCCAAGACATATTTTAAATCTTTCAGTTCAAATGTATCCTGGTTATATTACTGTGTATATAAACTGAATCTACAATTAAGGTTTAAAGTTATTTACCCCACTGGAACTTAAGTGAAGAATATTCAAACTCGAGTTTCTCAATTGTAAATAAAATATTTCTTTTGCAGGAATCAATATCCAACTGGACATGGAAGTTTCTTTTCAAGAAGGCAACGGTGAAACAGCAATCAATTGCTGTACAACTCTTTAAAAGTCTGCAGGAAATTTGTCCAGATAATGTTGGCAACTTCACAGAACGAGGACATTCTGAAATAAAATATCAATAATACAATAATTTGCTATTCATTTTCTTATATAAAATTAAAATCCTTGTAAAAAGTTTTACAATCATCTTGCTGCATTAAATTTCTACTGATTTAGGGTGTATCTTTATAACTAGCTAATAAAATCAAAGACATATTATGTCTCTGATAAAATTATATTGGCACCTCACATAAAATTTTACAAGCATCAATCAAAGTTTTATTAATATAGTTAGAGTTTTCATTTTTCCCTGTACTCAAAATAATTGTGTTTCAAACCAGTGCATATGGTTCATATTATGAGCACTATAAAAGAAACTAACGCAGGAAAAAAAAATTGAAATTTTAATGGAGTGCTTTTCTGCACATTTAAGAAAAATGCTTGCCAATCAAAAACATTCATTTTAAAATTTGAGTAAGTATGCGAAATCCTATCTATAAACATGATATAAGCTTATTATTTCCCATGAATATGTAGATCATATAACAGAAAGGTTTCAAGTAAATAAATATCTCTCACAGGACCCCGTTTTTATCAGCAAGCTTGATGAAAAATTACTTGTTAAAATTTTGTTAGCCTAATAACAAGTTACAAATGTATAATCTTACCATTCACCCAGGTGCTTCCCGCCACAGCACATTGTGGACTTTGTAGATTATCAGCTATACCCAAACGGTTCATGATCTGAGTAATGACAAGGTCTTTCAAATTATCATTTATGGACAACCCTTTGTTACCAAGGAAACCATTCAAAGAAAATCCTGTAAAATAAAGAAATACTATAGATCTGTTTCATGGGAACTTTATATCCTGTTTATTTCTTCTTTAAATGTTAGTGGATCAGACAAAACAACAAATATTTGTAAGTATTTAGAATTTATATTATTTTTTTATAATAAACCTGTCATTGTATCCCTTTTTGCAACCATGATTGCCAATAAAATAAAATATTCAGGGGTAGGTATTTTGTGTCATAAAAAAACTTGAACCATGCAAAGAAGAACAAATGCTTTTTATACTACATTAGTCTGTATCCCTTCATAATTTCCTATTGACAATATCAAAGATGACCCATCTTTTTTTTTAAGGTAAGCTGATAAAAAATCAAATCTACATTTGATCAAGAAAAGCAATCAAGACAGTATACAGAGTACGCGAAAATGGTCGTTCCTATCGGTTAAAATGAGGCTCTGACCAGTATTTTGAAGGCTAGTGCTGGTCCTGATGATTGATGCAAAAATGGCCGTTGCAGTGCCTTTTTATCGGTAATTAGTTATGCCGCAACTAATTCCAGTACGTGTTTACATCGGTCATCAGATGTATCTGCTTCTAATTTCCAGTACTGGTTTCCTATTATAAACAAACTGACACCAAAGTGCTGATCTACACGTGGCCTGCTAAATTTGTTCATGTAGCCATTCCAGGCAATAAATCGGCGATTGAACCCTTCGATGGAGATAACAAATCCTGAGAAAGTGACTCAGAAGAACAAATCCCGAGAAAGTGACTCAGATGATGAAATGGAGAGTAAAGATGACTTTAAATAAGAACAATCAGAAGAACATAACAGGTCCTTGGCTTTATTGTCAATTTGTTCGTGGCTGTGAAAAATAAAACTAATAATTATAAAATTATTTTTCAATAAAATATGTTATCATTTATATTTCAGGATAAAATTGAGAGATTTTTTAGGACTGGCTAAAATTTTGTAGAAGTGACAAATAATCTTGCTTTGTCGGTCGCATGACCGAAGGGTAAAAAAAACGTTTTCGCAAACTCTGAGTATAATGAACAAAGTATCATTTTTTTCGGCATAAAGATATATTGTGCAATATCAACTGCTGAACAAATTTTAAAATATCAGTCATCATTTTTTGCTCATTTGCTACTCACTTTTCAACATTTAATATTGTGACTCTTTTCTATATCTTAATGAATCAATCCATATTTCATAAGAATATGTAAAATTAACAACTCATACTATTAAAAATAACTGAAAACCCTACCTGATAAAGTGGAGCTCCATTTACAGAAGGTCTTTGGTAAATACACATCTTGTAGAACGACTTGCTGTATCAAACATTCATCTCTTTCCAGACATACACTCACATTCATATTCACAAGGAAAACGTCATCATCAACAAGATTGTAGATTGAGTAGCTGTAAGAACAGTATTCAAGTTTATAATATATTTATAAATGAGCTATTCAATCTCTATATTTAGGTAGGTTTTATCTTTAGTCACTGTATTCATGTAAATTAAAAAGGGCTATTTCAAAGTAGAATGAACCTGACTATTTAAGAATAGTCAAGTTGTTATATTTTCATGTAACTCTACATAAGGGTGCCTTATTTGGAGCAGGATATGTTCACCCTTCTGTAACAACTGAAATCACTCCCATATTTGGTGGGGTTTGTGATGCTCTGTCTTTAGTTTGAAGACTGCTGTTTATCTTTAAGTGTTGTATTAGACATGGTGTTGTCAGTATATATTGTACTTATAAGTTTGAATATCCTTTCATTTATTTTTATTTTTCAGCGAGCCTCACGTTTTAAATTTGAAAATTTAACTGTCTCGAGTGGATAAATATAGTATCACACTCGATGCAGTGGTAGAATCTATATTTATCTGTTAGATACATTTTTATATAACACAAATTACTTACTCAATAATAAACACAGACAGCAGTTTAAACTGGTCAACAATTCCTTAAACATATAAAATACAAAAGTTTAAAAAGAGTCTACAGTCAAATTAGTAAAGAGATATGTTTTAAATGTTTTGAAGCAAGAATAAGAACCAGCAATTTGATACAGTATTACATGCTTTTGGCAGAGGAATTATCAAATTTTTCACATATGGCTCAAATTACATATGTAAACTATAACGGTTAATTATACAAAAGGTACATTCTCAATCAAGAATGATGCTGGAAATAAACTTCATTTGAATTGTTTCACATTGTCATTTCAGGGCCTTTTATAGCGGACTATGCGGTATGGGCTTTGCTCAATGTTGAAGGCTGTACAGTGACCTATAGTTGTTAATTTCTGTGTCATTTTGGTCTCTTGTGGAGAGTTGTCTCATTGGCAATCATACCACATCTTCTTTTTGATATTCAAACACAGAATTCTAGAATGTTTTAAGACAATGATTTGAAACCTGTGAGAAGAATTGATTTTACAAAATAGGAACCCTGTTTCCCTGCCCCAGCATCAATCATCATTACAATTATCTAGATTTGCACTGTAGGCAACAAAAGCCCATAATACTTAATTTGTGACACATAGAAATATAATATGAAGTCTATGTATAGATATTTGTTCTTCCCATATATTTTATGAAACTGCATGAATTTTTTCAATCCTTTTTCATATCATGTACAGAAATCATCAATATAAAACTCACCAAATTCATAATCAAACAGTGAAATATCAATTTCATATTTTTCTATTCCAATTCTCAGTCTGTTAGAGCAAGCATCAAGTAATATAAACACATGAAAAGATCGTCTTATAGGATGCACATCAATACAACATTCCACCCCTGTACAGGTGTCTGGTATGTGACAAGTCAGTGGTCCCGTCAATGGCCGAAGATCTACAGCTTTATCACAAGCTGAAAAAATAAATAAATGCAAGATAAAAGCTGAATATACAAACTGTCAGTTCATTATAAAAAAAGAAGATGTGGTATGATTGCCAGTGAGACAACTCTCCACAAGAGACTGATAATAGAATAAGTAGACAGCTCTCTCACAAGCAAAAAAACCCTAACTGTAAAAATATAAGGGCATACACTACAGGCACGGGGACACATTCTACTGAATCCACACAGCACGAGTAACAAACCCTGCAGTAAATATAAAAAAGAAGATTTGATATGATTGCATTGAGAGACAACTCTCCATAAGTTCATTTATATTTTTTATTAAAATTACTGTTAATTTGGAAATTTTAAACTTGTTTTTAAAAATGGAAAAATGGAAAAACAACATACGTACAAGTTTAGAAACTTAATCATCCCAATACTTTTTGGGAAGAATGAAACTGGAGCCTTATAAAAGAATCATAGTACATAAATGCCCTACTCACACTCTAATTTTCTATGTTCAGTGGACTGTGAAGTTGGGGTCAAAAATCTAATGTGGCATTGAAATTAGAAAGATCATGTCATATGGAAAGTGTACTAAGTGTCAAATTGATTGGACTTCCAACTTCATCAAAAACTACCTTGACCAAAAACTTTAAGCAAAAACTTTAACCTGAAGCAGAACAGACAGACAAATGGACGCACAGACCAGAAAACATAATGCCCATAAACGGGGCATTAAAATCAACAAGGTATTCCAGTACAAAGACTTTTCTTACTTGTATTCCATCCATCATTACTAGGACTAAAGGGAGAAATTGCTCTGTTACATTTTGGTTCCGACATAAATTTGGCTATTCTAAGTTTTTCCAGCAGTAAATCTACAACAAAGTCGGTCACTGAACCTGTATCTATTCCTAAAGACTGAGTCCAATTCTTGAATGAAAATCCTGAAAAAAATATTTACATATATTATATGCTTCATAAAACATTAATTTCAGGCCTTGTCGAACTGGAAATCAAATGACAAAACAGCATTACAATCCTCAAATCAATTTCAATGTAAAAGCATATGCTCAGTAATGAGTTGAGAAAGTTGCAGATGAACAAGGTCATTGCAGTTTACTTACTAATTCATTACTAGTTTAGTCAGAGTAAAACATTCAGTGAGTGCAGGTATATAACCAAAATTGAGTTTTATAATAATACCTTAAGCTATATATATTAATGTACTATTGATTTCAGATAAAGTAAAAAATCAACACCTCTTTAAATATATATGTTAATTTTTTAAAGTTTTGAAACAGATGAATGAAGTCTGATATTCTGTAAACATTAACAAAACCATTAAAAGCACAACGTAAACATGAGCACACAAATAAAAAGGTGTATCCTGTATTAAGAAAGACTATAACATACCAATATTAAAAGTGCCATCTAGCCAATTACACAGTGGTTTAGGTAGAGAAACATCTTTGAATACATTGACTGTAAATTCACAGCTTCCATGGGATTCAAAACATACACTCACATTCAGGTTGACCAACAATAAACCTTGGGACTTCAGATCATCTATTGAATAACTGAAATTGAAATCATTTTTAATAAAAATTTAAGTATATAGTTTTCCTGATCATGTTCATGTAACAGCAATGGCGTATCCAGGGGGGGTGTTCCGGGGGTAGGAACTCCCCCCCCTTTTTTGGACGATCAATGCATTTGAATGGGGACATGTAGTTGGACAACCCCCCCCCCCCCCCCCGCCATGTCCTGGGTTAGGAACAGCCAAGATGAAAGGGTATGTATTACAGTAAGCAGATTAAGCAAGACTCTGATTTGAATAAATGTCCAGCACTACATAACCATCTCTTTAAATCACAGAACTATTTCTACATCCTCTTTTTCAACACAGTTTCTGTCCCGCCTGAGATGTAGAAATCTTGTTTTCAGCTAGACCGAGCTGAAGGAAAAAATGAAGAAACTGTTCTGTGTATCAAAGAGATGGTCATGTAGTTCTACTCATCTTCTTCATTAATGTAGTTGATGTCCAGCTGAAAAAAAACCACAATATTCTCTGCCACTCTTCCCATATTGCTGCAGCATAAAGATTAAATATTGATAACACTATGTAGTGTATTTCAAGCTTTTTTATTTGTTTGTGGTAGGGCAGTCAAAAGAAGATGCACAAGACAATATGCTCATCTTGCATCATCACTTCCTTTGTGTTCTGTGTTCTTATACTAAAAGAAAATGTTTTGAGAGCATTTGATGTCAATGCTAGTTTTTAAAGATTAATGTAGTTCTACTGTTATAAAAACATTAACAATTTTCCAAGTTATAAAAGGGCAGGTCTCTAAAATGATAAGTGACTCACAGCTTAAACTTAAGCAAAACAAAAATGGGACAGACAGAAGGACAGACGACAGTCAAGGTAACACTTAATGCCTCAATGGTAACAAGAGTGCACACACTGAAATGTCTCGCCTTCTTTACTAATCATTGATATCATGTTGATAGTCCTAAGTATAAAGCTTGATTACAGCTGTCACATAAACTTAGCGTTAACCAAGATAGCTAAACAAAGACCAATGAACCATGAAAATGAGGTCAAGGTCAGATGAACCATGCCAGGCAGACATGTACAGCTAAAAAAGCTTCCATACAACAAATAAAGTTGACCTATTACTTGTAGTTTAACAAAAATAGACCAAAACACAAAAACTTAACACTGTGCAATGAACCGTGCAATTGAGGTCATGGTCAAATAAAACCTGCAGGACTGACATATAGATCATAATATATTTCCATACACCAAATATAGTTGACCTTTGGCATATAATATTAGATAAAAAGACCAAAACTTAAAAACTTAACTTTGACCACTGAACCATGAAAATGAGGTCAAGGTCAGATGACATCTGCCCGCTAGACATGTACACCTTACAACCATTCCATACAACAAATATAGTAGACCTATTGTATAAAGTATGAGAAAAACAGACCAAAACACAAAAACTTAACTATAACCACTGAACCATGAAAATGAGGTCAAGGTCAGATGACACCTGCCAGTTGGACATGTACACCTTCCAGTCCTTCCATACACCAAATATACTAGCCCTATTACTTATAGTATCTGAGATATGGACTTGACCACCAAAACTTAACCTTGTTCACTGATCCATGAAATGAGGTCAAGGTCAAGTGAAAACTGTCTGACGGGCATGAGGCCCTTGCTAGGTATGCACATACCAAATATAGTTATCCTATTACTTATAATAAGAGAAAATTCAACATTACAAAAATTTTGAACTTTTTTTTCAAGTGGTCACTGAACCATGAAAATGAGGTCAAGGACATTGGACATGTGACTGACAGAAACTTCGTAACATGAGGCATCTATATACAAAGTATGAAGCATCCAGGTCTTTCACCTTCTAAAATATAAACCTTTTAAAAGAAGTTAGCTAACGCCGCCGCCGCCGGATCACTATACCTATGTCGAGCTTTCTGCAACAAAAGTTGCAGGCTCGACAAAAATCCCATTTTTAGTAAGTTGAAATAGTTTAATCAACAAAATGGTGCATGTAAAATGGTGAACTAAACATAATAGCAAACAAGTATAATAAGTATGAGACCTTTCTGTATTACATGCTCTCAAACCACAGAACTGCATGCCTGATAAAGCTAATTTGTCAAGCAATTATTATGTGAATATTTCTAATATAAAACAAATATTTGTTCAAGATACATTCTTTTGCATTTATATATTCATGATTTAATAATTGAATCAGTTAATTATCAACCTGCTCCATGCCTAGATTGAACGTTAAGGTTGCTACTTAAGACTCAATACTTACTCTATTTTTATAACATTAAACAGATCAAAACTTTGTTTTTGGTCAAAATCAATATCCAGAAGAGATTTCTTGTAAGTTAGTTTCTCTATTCCAATTTCAAAACTATAGCTACATGTATCCAGAATTAGATATGCACTGATTGATCTGCTTAGCTCATCTACATCAATGCAGCACTGTATCCCTGTACAGGTATCCATCAGGTGGCAGGAGACAGGACCAGATAATGGGGGCAAACTTTTCATTGTGGAAGCACTACAATCTGCAATTGAATGTTAAGATATAACAGGTTTTTTTTAAATATCGTACCACCTAGAACACAAAATTCTGAATCACCCCTTATCGTTATAAATACAGTAAATGGTTTATTCCTGGAAAAAAAAGTCACAAGGAGATTGGAGCTGGAATGTGGATTTTAATATCCTGCAATTCTTAATTATATGTAAATTAAGGGTATGAGGGTTTATTTTCAAAGCATTCTGTTTATTAAGTACTTGAGAAAAGTGTGGTAATATTTTTCAAAACTCATTTAACACATTGAAAATTTAAAAGTATGAACAAACGGAAGAAGTTGTTTGACAGATTAACAAAAAGGCTCAAAAGTTACAACTCTGTTCAATAGTACAGTTGAAAGTATTTGCTGAATAAACA
The DNA here is from genome assembly GCA_037788925.1 of Mytilus galloprovincialis. Classification (NCBI taxonomy): domain Eukaryota; kingdom Metazoa; phylum Mollusca; class Bivalvia; order Mytilida; family Mytilidae; genus Mytilus; species Mytilus galloprovincialis. The sequence continues at coordinate 40,723,331 of CM075342.1, read as the reverse complement.
GACTGACTGAAAGAGGATTGTGGGTATAATTATACAGAATGCCTTCTATTTGAACAATTTAATACAAGTTTTCACTAAACAGTCCTTTGATTATATGTTCACATGCCATAAGTTACTAGCTGATCAGCTGTGGCCAAAAACATTTAAATTAAAGTAAAACTGAACTGTAAACAAGTATTAGGATCTAGTCAGTCACCTTTGTATAACTTAAATACTAAAATATCAAAATTAGATATAAGATGTGGTATGAGTGCCAATGAGACAACTCTCCATCCAAGCCACAAATTGTAAAAGTAAACCATTATAGGTCAAAGTACGGTCTTCAACATGGGTGCTTAGCTAACACCAAACAGAAAGCTATTGAGTGCCACAAAAATGACTAGTGTAAAATCATTCAAATGGGAAAACCAACAGTCTTATTTATATATGAAATGAGAAACTTGTACCACCTAGAACACAAAATTTATTGGAAACACAATCTTCTTAAAATAAAACATTAATAGCTGTGCAAGTCAAAATTGTATTTTATTATACACTTACTGCTAGTCCAACTATCTGTTGAGGAACTGTAAGGTGGTAAATTTCTACTGCACTGTACTTCTAGAAGATAGGCAGATACTCCAAGTTTCTCTAGTAGCCTAGCAAGCAGTAGTCCTTTTACTTTTCCTAATATACTGTTGTCTGCTTTAAACTTAGACAAGGAAAAATCTATATGAAAAGAAAATTGGAAAAAGAGGACTTAAGTGAATGTTAATGCCAAATAAATTATTGTTACTTATCCTAAGGCCTTTTTCATATCAAAGCATCTTTTCAATTTCTATTTCAATAGATTATTTGCAATGCATGTGTGAGGATTTAATAATACAACAGTTTAAATTAAAATTATGAGTAAATGACCAGTAGAGATCACATTATATAAGTATTAAATTTTCATTAAAACTCTAACAAGTACATTTCTAAATGAACATTTAAATATGCCTCTGAAAAATGAAGACTGCATCACAATTTTTATATGTTTTTTAAATATATGTTCTTGCTGAGCTGCTGTCTCATACAAGTTTATCCAACAGTTCCTTTTATTCAAATCCCTTTTTTTTAAATAATAAACTACAATTTTTACACCTTTGATCCAAAATGTATACCTGGAATTTTAAATCCAGAATTTGTCCAGTCACAGGCCAGTTTTGGTAGTTTTAAATTGTCAAATATGGATGTTGACAGCAAACAAGCACCAGTAGGTTCCAAACAAACACTCAATTTCAAGTTCAACAGATATTTCTTTTCTCCTTGCAGATCATGGACAGAAAACCTGTAAAAATCAACAACTTTGAATAAGTTTCCAAATAAAATATTTTATAATATAGGCTTTGCAGAATTAAAACAATATTCATATAGAATAATTACAGTGCTTTTTTCATTAAATAAAAAATATCATACAGATTTATCTAGGCACCATTCTGTTGATGATTATGGCAACTGAAGGAGCCTGCATCAAACAAGTAACAGCACCAATCAAAAAATTGACTCAATAGGGAACTGGCATAGGACAAATTAACAATTTATTGTTCTTCAAAGATTTCTTTATGTACACCAGAAAAGATCGTTATATCTAAAACATTGTTATCTTTAAACTACAACTGTATCTTTTCACTTTCTTGAAGACTTTTGGCTAGTTCATTTAAGAAGTAAGAAACACCAAAGAGAGATAACTATACAAAAATCAGCTGAACCATTTAATCACATACTACCATTATTAAAGAAATTGAGCTTCTCAATGATTAAAGTCAGTCTTTGTCTAACTGCTATATATCCAATGGAATTTTTCATGTATTTTGTGGTTCAACTTTCTTGAAATTTATTTTGTCAACAGGTCAAAGTCAATATTTTGTCTGAATTTTATGAAAATTAAACAAGTCTAATCTAATCAGGTGAATTGAAAAAAGTCTGAAATTTATATAAACTATATATATCTACAAACCATGTATGTAAACCAGGCCAACCATTCTTCTATTGCACTCTGAAGTTATGATAAAACAAATGATGTCAGATGCAACAGCTCAACCTTTTAAGCAAAGTGGGCTTAAGTCTTTTTTCGTATATATCTGCAAATTTTAATAAATGCTTACCTCATCTTAATGACTTTCAATAAACTAAATGTTTTTTCAGTTCCTAAAAGAACAATTCAAATTGTCAATCATTAAGGTAAACTAAAATCATACAAAAAATGTATTACTCTTTACTTTATACTTGTATGTCCTGAACATATCAGTATTACTATTAGATTTTTTTAAAAGAGCGCCAGAGCCTACCTAAATTGATTTTTTTTTATGTGACAATCTTTCAGGTTCTTTCCACCCATTTTCATACTTGCAAAGTATATGTATATTGCAGTCACACATTCATGTTTTATAAGTTCAACCTGTATGTGTATTTGCTTTTAAGATAATATATTCTCTTTCAGTCTTATCAATGTCTACGAGTATTGAATGAACATGAAGAAGCTGATCAGTAATCCTTTTACCTTTTCTACACTGTCAAATAGGACTTGTAGCATAAAAAATATCATTTTCAAGTACACATGTATATGGTGATTTTCTGATAATGTTTTGTATGCACTAAACAGAGACGATTTTTATTTAATATCATTTTAAATTTAAGTCATAAAGCCTTCAACTAACTGAATCATAATTGTTTTGTTTTTTACCCTAGCCTTTGAAAGTGCATCTGAAAGAAATGAATGAAATTAAATCACAGACCTGTTTACCCATTCTGATGTCTATCAGTAGAATTGTCAGTAGTTTTGCAATGTTGACAGTAGTACTCTCCATGAGTGCCGTATCGATGTTGGTCCGGTTGTAGTATTATTATTATTGTCATCAGTGGTCGTCTTCTTGGACATGCTTTCAGTTTACCTTGTCTTATATGCGCTTTAAAGCACTGATATTCTAATTAATTCAATCGTTTAACTGATCAAGGTCAAAATTTAACGGATTTTGAAACGAAACGATTTTTTTTCAAACCCGTAGTTTTTGGTATGACAATCGTAGTCCGTACTTTTTCACTGAAATTTGTAGAAACTACGGCAAAATCGTAGATGTAAACACCTCTGAAATCATATAATAATTTAATGAATTTGTTCAACAGTAAGACAATTATTAATTTCACACTAGTTTTTATCTTAATTACAGAACTTACCCCATTCATAATTAATCAATGGAAATTCAAAATGCCTTTTCTCAATTCCAAAAGACAATTTCAAATTACAGCCATCAATATTTGCATACACTGTGAATGACTTCCTAATCTTTCCAACCTCAACACAACAATTGAATCCTGTACAATAATCTGGTAGTGTACAGCTTATGGTACTTTGTATCTTAGGTAAAGTCATATTGACAGGACAAGCTGTAACAAAAAAAACTATTGGTATATGCCATGCTCACAATTAAGATGAAGATGAGATCTCACAAACATGTTTAACCCCGCCGCATTTTTGTGCCTGTCCCAAGTCAGGAGCCTCTGGCCTTTGTTAGTCTTGTATTATTTTAATTTTAGTTTCTTGTGTACAATTTGGAAATTAGTATGGCGTTCATTATCACTGAACTAGTATATATTTGTTTAGGGGCCAGTTGAAGAACGCCTCCGGGTGCGGGAATTTCTCGCTACATTGAAGACCTGTTGGTGACCTTCTGCTGTTGTTTTTTTCTATGGTCGGGTTGTTGTCTCTTTGGCACATTCCCCATTTCCATTCTCAATTTTACTTTGTATCATTTCAGTAAACAATTTGAAACGATCAATTCATTAACTGGTACAGTAAATATTACTATCATCCTTTTATATGTCTATATCACCCTGCTCTTTCCACTTCACAATGTGTGAGAAGACATTATTTAGCTAAGCTGGCTTTGATCAAACAAAAATCTGTCTTGGGAGGGGAAAAATCCAGTAATAGAACAATTAACAGATAATTGGATTTTCTTTGTATTGATACCGTAAAATATCAGTTGCTTGACACAATGTGAAGCTTTTCAGCGCTTTATCTGCACTTACATGCCAAAAAGGTTCACATTTTACAATATCAATGTGTAAAAAAACTGATAATCTACATACAGGACACCTAACTATACAAAGGTATGCCGGTCTTTCTTGGGTTTTGAATTCAAATTTATAAAGATCAGGCATTCATCTAATCTTTAGACTCTTTTTTTATTTCAGTAATGAAGATAGTTGATATTCGAATACAACATTTTAAAACATTTTACTCTTAACAACAACCATAAAAACCCTATTTCGCGTATCAAACATAAATTTATAGAACTAGCCAAGAAATTTGAATCGGTTGATAAAGCTGCTAATACTGTGGATTCATTAATATTCCTTGGATACCAATTTTCGTGGATTTCATGGGTACATGATAACCTCGAATTTAAATGTTCAACGAAACGAACATTTTATATAGGCTTTGTATGCAGATATTGGCATAACCACGAAATCAAATATCCACGAAAATGCAATTTTTCGTCAATCCACGAAAATTGATACCCACGAAAATAAATGAATCCACAGTAATATTATTATGGTTTGACGTAAATTTTATATTGAGGTTCTGCAAAAGGAAATCACGAATTCACCAACATTCCAACTGACTTCATTTTCAGAAAACAACATTTGTAACAAATTTAGCTACTTCTTTACAAGCAGAACCAAATACAATGAAAGTCCCAACTATGTACTGGCTTCCGCTGGAGACTCCATATATCGTCAAATTATTGGAATTCCAATGGGGACTAACTGTGCACCACCTACTGCAGACCTGTTTTTGTAATACTATGAGTTACAATTTATGACTAAAATTAGCAAAGACCCATAGAAACAATATTTGATACAAAAATTTAACAATACTTTTAAATATTTTGAAAATATATTGGCTCTCAATAATGATGAAATTTATCCTGTTGAACTTATTTTAAATAAAGCTAATACTAACAATGACCACTGCCCTTTCCTTGATCTTGATATCTATATCATTAGCGGGAAGTTTAATACAAAAATTTATGATAAAAGAGATGATTTTTTATTCCTATCAATAATTATCCATTTTTAGATTGCGACATTTCCTTGTCACCATCTTATGGTGTTCATATATCTCAACTTGTACGATTCGCTCGTTTTTGTAACAACATATTAGATTTTAGCGAGAGAAATTTATGTATTACTGAAAAGGAATAGGGGCATTAAGGCCTAGTTTTGGCCCAAGAAAATAAAATGTTTGATAACCATTTCAAATTGGCACATAATGTTTAGAAATGCATCGGGTCAAGAAATATAAATGAAAAACATAAAGATTTTTATCTGATGACGTCACAATTACGTCATAATATGTACTGTTTTCACAAAAACGATGAAAAATACAGAATTTATGCAGTTTTCTATCTTTATTTCCGTTGTGGAAACATCCTGCGCAGCCAAGAAACAACAAAATAATTTAACAGAAGCTTTATTATAACTATTGGCATAATCTCACCAAATATAAAGTTGTTTCTTTGGTGCGCACATACTTTTTCAATCAAAAATATACTAAAAATTTTATGAAAAAACAAGGAAAATCACGAAATTTAACATAATATGCAAATTAAGTCATGATTTGTTGCCATGGTAACTTGTTCGATGTCAAATTTGTTTTGTTTTTCTTAGTACCTTATACCTTAGTCAAGTTTTTAGTTATTTAGGAATATGTATGATAACTTTTAAATTTGCAGTAATTTTTGGGCCAAATAAGGGCCTTATTGCCCCTACTCCTTATTACAACAGGGTTTTAGATATCACAAACTAGTCAAAACATTTACTAAATTTTATCATCGGTATACAGAAATAATTCGTAAATATAACTCAACATGCAGACATCTTATATCTCAGGTATTTCACATCCAATCTTTTATGGTAATATTCTTTACAAAGCACAAAAATGTCAGTATTCACCTCAAAAGCTTACAAAACCGTTAAACAGACTTATTAAGAAGGGATATAGTTACGATACTGTTGTATCATTAAAGGTCATTAAAGATTGCATATTTTGGCTTTGATATTGATTCACTTATAGGGTCTTTGCATCGGAACTAAACACATCAATTTAAAAAAAAAAACAAGAATGTGTCCAAAGTACACAGATGCCCCACTCGCACTATCCTTTTCCATGTTCCATGGACCATGAAATTGGGTAATTATCTAATTTGGCATTAAAATTAGAAAGATCATATCATAAGAACAAGTGTACTAAGTTTCAAGTTGATTGGACTTCGGCTTCATCAAAAACTACCTTGACCAAAAACTTTAACCTGAAACTCCCACTTTCATTTTCTATGTTCAGTGGACCGTGAAATTGGTGTCAAAAGTCTAATTTGGCTTAAAAATTAGAAAGATCATCTCATAAGCAACAAGTGTACTAAGTTTCAAGTTGATTGGACTTCAGCTTCATCAAAAACTACCTTGACCAAAAACTTTAACCTGAAACTCCCACTTTCATTTTCTATGTTCAGTGGACCGTGAAATTGGGGTCAAAAGTCTAATTTGGCTTAAAAATTAGAAAGATCATCTCATAAGCAACAAGTGTACTAAGTTTCAAGTTGATTGGACTTCAGCTTCATCAAAAACTACCTTGACCAAAAACTTTAACCTGAAACTCCCACTTTCATTTTCTATGTTCAGTGGACCGTGAAATTGGGGTCAAAAGTCTAATTTGGCTTAAAAATTAGAAAGATCATCTCATAAGCAACAAGTGTACTAAGTTTCAAGTTGATTGGACTTCAGCTTCATCAAAAACTACCTTGACCAAAAACTTAAACCTGGACGGACGAACGGAACCACAGACCAGAAAACATAATGCCCCTCTACTATCGTAGGTGGGGCATAAAAAACAGTTGTTGGCATGACACAGGTTATGTTCTTCTGATATATTTTATGATAGTATGATACTAAAGCCTTAATGGGAGAGATTGTGCCTAATATTCATATGATGAAAACATAATCTTTCAATCATTTTAATTGAGGTCTGGAGCTGGCATGTCATGATCAGTTAACTGCTAGTAGTCTGTTGTTATTTATGTATTATTGTCATTTTATTTATTTTCTTTTGTTACATCTTCTGACATCGGACTTGGACTTCTCTTGAACTGAATTTTAATGTGCGTATTGTTATGTGTTTACTTTTCTACATTGGCTAGAGGTATTGGGGGAGGGTTGAGATCTCATAAACATGTTTAACCCTGCCCCAATTTTGCGCCTGTCCCAAGTCAGGAGCCTCTGGCCTTTGTTAGTATCTATATGATATCTAATTATAGTTTCTTGTGTATACTTTGGAGTTTAGTATGACGTCCATTATTACTGTATTAGTATACATATTTTTTAAGGAGCCAGCTGAAGGACGCCAACGTTGCGGGAGTTTCTCGCTACATTGAAGACCTATTGGTGGCCTTCAGCTGTTTTCTGCTCTATGGTCGGGTTGTTGTCCCTTTGACACATTCCCCATTTTCTTTCTTAATTTTATTATATTTTCATTGATTTCTTTCAATAATTACCATCTAAAACGTACACACATTAAAGGTGCTAAAGAACCATGACATCATCTACAAGCAGTTTGTGCAATCCCTGCAAAAAATGTCAAGTTAAATGGATTTTATTTTAAATTCATCTTGTTGTTGGGGTTTCTCTCCACCTTCAGTCAAACTTCTGAACAAATTGCAAACTGTATTGGTAAATGATTTTAAGTAAAATTCAAACCACTTTCATATGAGCACCCTTGCTGTCTTGCAAAAAAATAAAAAAGTTACCTGTTGTGTTCCAACCATCAACTGCATCTTTATATGGTATTTCATTCCTGTCACATGGTACTTCATTCAGAAAAGGCTTTAAACCCAAATATTCCATCAATTCATTTGCAAGTGCTGATGTTAAACTTTCTCCAATTCCAAAACCTTTGTTTCTCATCCAATCAAACAATGATATATCTGCAAAGTGAAAATAATATTGATTATATGTTCATATTCATTTCTTTTTAAACTTTGCACTATTATTATTTTTTGAGGATTTATAAATGCATTTAGGTGACCTCATTCCTTTTCCACAATTTAATTCCATAACTTGACTGATTTCAAGCATTACAATATAGATGTATTAGTTATCACCTTATTTAACGAGTAAATGAAAAATATGGACAGTTTGAGGCTTTGATAATTTACTAAAGCAATAGCTTTGTTTAAGCAGTATTTCAAACTTTTTAAAAAATTGAATTGGATTGGGCAACAGGCATAGCCTATGTAAGCCCTCCCCACAACGATAGAGCAAGAGCAATAGCGAGCTAGTATCCATACTTTGCATCCCTTACAAATTTTCCAAATATTCCAGTCTGTTATCAGTTATTCCAAAATATTACTTACTCTATATGATTTCAAATTAGTAACATGATTGCAGACAAGGTACACTATACCAATCGGAGCAACAACATTTGTTTAAGTGTGGTTTGTGCTCCTGGTGGTATTCTGTGCAATATTCTAAGGGATGTTGTTTATCCATCTTTTTATTTACCTTTTAAGAAGTGTGATTTTGCTACACAATAGGATTTTTTTTTCATTGGAATCTAATTTTTTTTTTTAAACATACTTAAAGATTTGAAGTCCATGTCCATATCACATAGAGGCTGTGGTATCAGTTGTTCTTTGAAGATCGTTAGTGTTGGTTCACACAAATTTTTCTCAAGACAAATACTGAAGTCCAAATCTACTATAAACTTCTTCTGGTCGGTCAGCTTATCAATTTTGAATCTGTAAATATTATATGTCATGAGGCAACAAGAATGTGTCCAAAGTACACGGATGCCCCACTCACACTATCATTTTCCATGTTCAATGGACCATGAAATTGGATAAAAAATATAATTAGGCATTAAAATTAGAAAGATAATATCATAGGGAACATGTGTACTAAGTATCAAGTTGATTGGACTTCAACTTCATCAAAAACTACCTTGACCAAAAACTTTAACCTGAAACATGCACTTTCATTTTCTATGTTCAGTGGACCCTGAAATTGGGGTCAAAAGTTTAATTTGGCTTTAAAATTAGAAAGATCATATCATAAGGAACATGTGTACTAAGTTTCAAGTTGATTGGACTTCAACTTCATCAAAAACTACCTTGACCAAAAACTTTAACCTGAAACATGCACTTTCATTTTCTATGTTCAGTGGACCGTGAAATTGGGGTCAAAAGTTTAATTTGGCTTTAAAATTAGAAAGATCATATCATAAGGAACATGTGTACTAAGTTTCAAGTTGATTGGACTTCAACTTCATCAAAAACTACCTTGACCAAAAACTTTAACCTGAAAAACTTTAACCTGAAACATGCACTTTCATTTTCTATGTTCAGTGGACCGTGAAATTGGGGTCAAAAGTTTAATTTGGCTTTAAAATTAGAAAGATCATATCATAAGGAACATGTGTACTAAGTTTCAAGTTGATTGGATTTCAACTTCATCAAAAACTACCTTGACCAAAAACTTTAACCTGAAGCGGGACAGACGGACGAACGAACAGACGAACGAACGAACGAACAGACGGACGGACGAACGGACGCACAGACCAGAAAACATAATGCCCCTCTACTATCGTAGGTGGGGCATAAAAAGTAAAGGCACTTTTAATAGAAGTATTGGAAATGTGTGTAATGAAAGAAGTCTAGAGTTCAAATTTGACTTGCGATAAATTCAAAGTATTGACAAACAGAAAGTAACTACATGGAGTATCTTAAAGTGCTCACATTTTACAACTCATCTCTTTCAACATGCTCAAACTGATAATTAAATACTTAGTGATTTCCGAGGAAGTGCTACAAAAATATTTATTGGATGTGGATGGACAAGGTGACTACATACTACCCTTAAGTTTGATGCATAAATGAAGAATTGTTTCCAATCATTGCAATTGCAAGGTCTGGTTGTATTTTAATTAAAAATGTCTAATTAAGAAAGAAAAGATAAGACAGTGAACAAAATAATAGAATAAATTTGACATTTAGACAGACTATACTGAAAATAAATAAATATATAAAGCTCTTACTTTATTCTGAAAATTTCCTGTAATCTTTCTTCCTTGACATCACCTTAATAAAACATAACAAGAACTAAAATCAATTCAAAATGACACCATTAATTTCAACCTTAATCATACATTAGTGCACCATGATTACTACAGTAACATTTCCATTGAAGACAAAAATCACACTTAATATATGCAAGGAAAAAAAGAAAGGAACTATCAGCTTTCAACCATTTTTGGAATTTAAATATTCTAGCCTCGAGGCATATATACTGGTGCAGGTAAAATTGGCACTATAAATGTTATTTCATAAATTTGAATAAAAGATCCCCATTTGTAGAGATAACATTCAATAGTGGATAGCAACACAATACCTAGAAATCAGATTCTGCTATATAGATCCCTACAGGTAACCAATGTACAAAAATCCTTTTCTACATGACTTACCCCAAGTATAATCAAAGAAATTAATTTCGAACTCTTGAGTTTCTATTCTGCCTCTTATCTGGTAATTACATGTATCTATGTATAGGTTTATGTTCAGTGACAAATCCAGGTAGTCAAAGTTAAAACAACAATCTATTCCTGTACAGTAATCTGGTACATAACAGACAAGGGACTCAGGCAACTTTGGTAATGCTGTGATGGCTGGACAATCTGTTTAAAAAAATAAACAATATAAGAGAAATAATGACAGCATTTAATCATCCATCACTTGTGTCTATTAATTTTTTAATGATTTTGTTTCCCTTCCTCCTTTCTATGTTAAAAACTGAAGGAGTTTGTATATTGACAAACTTTGATGTCTGCCAGTCAGAGAAAGACAGTATGAAAACACCATTAAGAGACATTATGTTCAATTCATCATTCTTTGTGGATGTTCAAACTTTTGAGTCAGTCTTTCTTAATGATTATTATATTTCAGATTATAATTATGTGAATATTTAACGATTGATTATTGGATGAACGTTTCACCTCCAACAGATATTTCTAAAAAAGAAGTTGAAGAACTATTTAAATGCAATGAAAAAACAAAACAATTATTGTAATATCGTTTAAAAAACAGTTTTTTTCCTTGTTGATTTTTATACCTTTTCAAAACGAACAAGAAAACCATGCCACTATATCATGATGAAAATATCACATTGAGTTATCATTTATATATATGATAACTCATTTGGCCTTTTCAACTTCTAGATTCTAGCATCCCTGATGAGTCTTTTCTAAACAATGTGTCCCTCTGGTGTGCAACATTTCAATCCTGGTATCTATCATAGGATGGACAAACAGACAAACAGACAAACAGACGGACCAACCAACCAGAAAACATAATGTCCCTCTACTACCGTAGATGGGGTATAAAAATAGCACATTAAATTATCATTATTGATAACTCAATAATACTTTACCATTTTTCCAGCCTTTTGAAGAATTTAAATACAAATTGTCTCCAGGACTACATGGTGGAGACTTCAATAGGGTATCCAGTCCCAGCTGTTGTAGCAAAAGTCGGATGTAAGATGACTGCATCAAACCTGTGGTATTAACTCCCAAGTTGTCTGCCCAATCCGTTAAAGAAAAGTCTGACAAAAAATATGAATTAATAATTAGGGTTAAACAATCCACAAAAAAGCATAACAGGATACAACTGAATATGATTCCATTATATGAAGAAGAAAAAAATGCAATACATGTTCTATCATATTTATAATAATTATCTTCCCAGGATCACCAGAAAAATGTTCAAAATTCCATGAATATCACATTGAGAAGAAAACATCTCTTTTATTTACTGTTGGCCCTATCATAAGTGTGAAGATTTGAAGTTATACCATAAAGAAACATGTTTATGCAAAAATTTTATCAACCAATTATATTATACGACACACTTTTCCTTCCAAACATTGAAAAAGTCCAAAATTTCAGTTATGTTGAATAACTGTTTGGTCAACTGTAGAACATGGATAAATCAAAGAAGCTTCATTGTTTTGTTAGATTGTCTAACATGTGCACGACGTTTGGAAGTTGATTGGACTTCAGCTTCATAAACTAAAGGCTCTAAAGAGCCTGTGTCGCTCACCTTGGTCTTTGTGCATATTAAACAAAGGACACATGACAAAATTGTGTTTTGATACTGGTGATGTGTTTGTAGATCTTACTTCACTGGACATTCTTGCTGCTTACAGTTATCTCTATCTATGATTAATTTGGTCCAGAAGTGACAGTTGAAATAATTTGTAAAAATTAACACTAAAATTGTTAAAAATTGACTATAAAGGGCAATAACTCTGTAAGGGGTCAATTGACCATTTTGGTCATGTTGACTTATTTGTAGTTCTTACTTTGCTGTACATTATTGCTATTTACAGTTTCTCTCTATCTATAAATAATAACAAAAAGCTGCAAAATTTTCCTAATATTACCAATTTAGGGGCAGCAACCCAACAAAAAGTTGTCCAATTGGTCTGAAAATTTCAGGGCAGATAGATCTTGACCTAATGAACAATTTTATTCGTAGCAGATTTGCTCTAAATGCTTTGGTTTCAGAGATATGAACCAAAAACTGCATTTTACCCTATGTACTATTTTTAGCCAAGTCGGCCACCTTGGTTCATAGGCGGGGTCATCAGACACATTTTTAAACTAGATACCCCATTAATGATTGTGGCAGAGTTTAGTCAAATTTGGCCTAGTAGTTTCAGAGGAGAAGATTTGTTTAAAAGATTACTAAAATGTTTGAAAAATGGTTAAAAATTTACTATAAAGGGCAATAACTCCTTAAGGGGTCAACTGACAATTTTCGTCATGTTGACTTAGAAGTAGATCGTACTTTGCTGTACATTATTGCTGTTTACAGTCTATCCCTATCTATAATAATATTCGAGATGAGAACTAAAAACTGCAAAATTTCCTTAAAATTACTAATTCGGGGGCAGCAACCCAACAACGGGTTGTCTGATTTGTCTGAAAATTTTAGAGCAGATAGATTTTGACCTGATAAACAATTTTTACCCTCTGTCAGATTTGCTCTAAATGCTTTGGTTTCAGAGATATAAGCCAAAATCTACATTCACCCCTATGTTCTATTTCAGTCATGGCAGCCGTCTTGGTTGGTTGGCCGGGTCACTGGACACATTTTTTAAACTAGATACCCTAGTGATGATTATGGCCAAGCTGGGTTATTTTGGCCCAGTAGTTTCCGTTTGGGCCAGGTGAACTAAAAACTACTATGACCATAAACTTTAACCTGAAACGGGACAGAGGGACGGATGGACGGATAATTGGATGGACAAATGAACACAACAAAGGAACTAACAAACAGATCGAAAAAGCGTAATGCCCAATTATCAAAACATTTTGTAGGGTAAGATTAGTTTTTGACGCTGAAAAGTCTCTAAATATGACCCCTAATGAAATGTCTTCTGATCTTACACAAGCGACAAAAAAATCTAACAAAGTAAAGTTAAAGATTTAATTTTAATAAAATTGATAAAAAGTGTAGGATGCAAAAACACTAAACCATTCATATACTGCATTACCATGTTTAAGCTAAATATCTCTAAGATCATCTCAGAAAACAATATCTGCATAAAATCTCTAGGCACTTGTAGCCCTTTCTGACTTGTGAGCTTAATTCTAGTATACACCACACCTTTGTTTATTACTGGAAAAGGTAAAGGGGCATTTGTACAAGGAAATAAGTGTACCTTTCAGATCAATAGTAGCTTCCATATCACACACAAGCTGGGGAATCTCTGTGTTGTCAAATACTTTCACGTTGGGAAAGCAGTTAGATTTATCAGTAAGACAGACTTTTACAGTCAAATCAAGAATGAACTTCTTCAAATTTGGTGGCTTCTTAACTGAAAACCTGTAAAATACATAAAATTAAGGTAATACAAATATTTATATAGAATAAATGAAGATATAGCAACTAGTCATATTAAATCGAACTAACTGAAGGTTTAAAGCAAATTCTTTCCCTCTTTGGTCAAACAGCTTTAAGTCATTCAATGAAAAGTGAAAATTCTTTCAAAACAACTTAGTCTTTTGTTTTGAGCGAGTCAAATAACTTGTCAAAACAATATGGTTAGGAGTAGAGATAAACGAGGGTAAAATCTATCCCAAATAATTAAAATTGAATATCTTCTTAATCAGATATTATGACAATTTCAAAGCATCTGAGAAATGTGCGCAATAGAATCCCACATGTTGATTATGATGTACAAATGATTTTAATAATTGGGTAATTTAAACTGATATTAACAAAATTCCACCATTTTAATTTGAGATATACAGGTATATTGATCTCACCAATTCATGCAAATGCAATACAAGTGATAATCTATTAACTAAGTCCGATTTCTTTCAACACTTACTCAATTACAATAACATCATCAGCTAAGGAGATCCATTCCGTCTTTCCTGAATTACAAAAATTTGTTAAAGCTAAGACGTAACTGGCTAATTATCATAATTCCAAAATAAAATTGTATGTTGATTGCAAATCATTGATAGTTTCAAATAAATATAGTTTTCAAGGTCCAGAGGGTGTTCAAACATTCTTTATCATGTGTCTGTCCCAAGTCAGGAGTCTATTGTTGATTGATGCTGTATATCAAATTTGTTCTTTGTAAATTTGTTTTGTATTTGTCTTTTAGGTGCTTTTAAGCTTGCTAAGCTGAGTGAGGTTTATATAAAACTAGAGGCTCTCAAGAGCCTGTGTCCCTCACCGAACTCTACTTGGGTTTTTGAAAAAAATATATTAATCATAACAGGTACTTAAATAATGATTGAGGCCAAATTTGCTTTAATATTGCATTCCATTCTGTGGTTCTCTAAAAGAAGATTTCCCTATGAAAAACTAAGTCCCTCGCTGGCGGCCATCTTGGATGATGGATTGGCTACAAAGTAACCACACTTGGTCAGCACCTCATAAGGAACAGTCATGCTATGTTTGGTTTCATTCCATTCAGTGGTTCTCTAAAAGAAGACATTTGTATGTATTTCCCATAGAGTCGTATGTTAAACTAAGTCCATCACTGGCGGCCATTTTGGAAGATGGATCGGCTACAAAGTAACAACACTTGGTCACCACCTCATAAGGAACATTCATGCTATGTTTGATTTTATTCCATTTAGTGGTTCTCTAAAAGAAGACATTTATATGTATTTCCCATAGTCTTATGTTAAACTAAGTCCCCCGCTGGCAGCCATCTTGGAAGATGGATCAGCTACAAAGTAACAAAACTTTGTCAGCACCTCATAAGGAACATTCATGCGATGTTTGGTTTCATCCCATTCAGTGGTTCTCTAAAAGAAGACATTTGTATGTATTTCCCATAAGGTCCTAGGGTTAAACTAAGTCCCCCGCTAGCGGCCATCTTGCAAGATGATGGATCGGCTTCAAAGTAACTACACTTGGTCAGCACCTCATAAGTAACATTCATGCTATGTTTGATTTTATACCATTATGTGGTTCTCTAAAAGAAGACATTTGTATTTATTTCCCATAGGGTCCTGTGTTAAACTAAGTCCCCCGCTGGAAGCAGTTCAAAATGTAAAAAGTTAACGATGACGACGGACGCCAAGTGATAAGAAAAACTCACTTGGCCCTTCTGGCCAGGTGAGCTAAAAATTAATGAGGTTTGCTCATTATAGAAGGCCATACAGTGACCTATAGTAGCTAATTTCTAAATTGATTTGGTCTTTAGTGGAAAGTTGTTTTCTTTAGCAAATATATCTCTCTTCACATCCTTATAAGTGTGCGAAAGATAAAAAGATTTTTTTTTTGTATACTATATATATATATATATGTTCTTTGTTTACCATATATTATTTTGTTTTAAAAAAAAAACATCACAAGAATTTACTAAGCATTATCTGTATTAACCACATACCCCATTCATAATCAAAGAGTGATATAGTATCGTTTTCTGTATTGATTCCATATGATATCTTGTAGTCACAAGGATCCAACACAAAGAATGGCCTAATAGTCAGTCCAAAGAAAGGAATATTGGCACAGCAATCAATTCCCATACAGGATTCTGTAATGTGACAGGCTATTTTGTCTCCCAAATCGGGGCGATTAAACAGACTCAAGGGACATTCTGTATAAAATAAAGCATAAAGAGTTGCAAAATTACACCATTTGAATAAAAGGAGATGTGTGATGGACTTCAATACCTTAGCAACCACAACAAAGAAATAACATAAAGACATCAAGAAGATAAAAAAAGAAATATATATGTATTTATTAATAGTTTGGAAGCAAATTTATTTTGTTTTGTTAATAGTCTGTAGTCTGTAATCTGCAGTGCTCCAGCTAGAATTCAAAAGGGGCAGGGTGTCAGTGGAGGGCAGGGCACTTTTTTTATGATAGAAGACACTGCTCATTTCTTTTGTCTACGTCCCTGCGTGTATCACGAGTTCACATATTTTTTTACTGTATATATTGTCAATAAAGATGCACAAGTTGTTGTAATGATTATTTATTCTATAAAATTTGCATAAGAAAAGTCATTCATACTACATGTTCATATAACAAGGTAATACACATTCATACTATTAACCAAAAGAGGCAAAATAAACTTACTATTCTCCCCCACCCCCTCTCCTTCCAAAAAGAAAGAACATAAACTAAACATCTCATAGTTTACCATACATGTACATGACAGAGTAGTTGTATTTCAAAATTTTCATCTAGAGCTTGGCCCTCGAAACTTTTTTTATTTTAGGAATATATTATTTAGTGTAACTTCATCATGTTGATTTGTGATGAGAGTTTAACTACACACTTCCATTTTTGTAAGTTGATAGCTTGACACCATTCAATAAATTAATTTATACATATTTCTTAAGGATTATGTACCCTTCTGTTGATTCAATGTTAAACATGGAAATTTTATAGAAAATCCACAGCCTTTATCCTTGTACTATCATTTTTGGCAATTTGATGACTGATAGCTATAAGATTAGTGCATGCAGTGCTAGCATTGATTTCCTTAAAACAAGTTTATTAATGTAGTTATTAGTTAAAACAAATAAAAATATGGACCGAATCAAGTACACCTTTGAGGGTGCACTCGACTTTAGTGCCTCAGCACGATGTATTTTGGAATTTACAGGTTGGTTAGAACATTTTGTAGAAAATGAACACTAGCACATCATAGAAAAGCAAGAGAGTAATCTATGTTTCAAATTTTATAACGAAAATCTCTGTATTAAAGGCTGTGGATTTTCTATAAAAATCTTGGTTTATTTGCCACAAAATACTCTTTTTCTAGTAAATGCAATGAAACAGTAATTATTATGCTTTCCATCAAGTTTCCCCTTGGTATATGTACTAAATGGCCTATCTCTTTTATTCATTATATCTGTAGCTTTGATACAATTGAAGATTGAAAAATTCGTAAAAAATGGCTACAGAAGGGGTCATAAACCTTAATTGAGAATGTTTAAAACATGGATTGCCAAAAGTATGATTATCAAAAATAAATTGCAATGTATTTTTTTTGTATGTTCAAAGACAGTTAGTATCCTTAAGGTGGCTCAGGCCTATTCGAAGTTTTCGAAAATATATTTTACCTTAAAACCCAAATTTTGGCGGGAAAATGGTGAAAATGGGAGAAATGTCATTTTGACCCTTTAACAAATACGGATAACAACGAAAATAATCTATTAGTCGCATAACTACAATGATTTAACATTTCTAATCAATCAAAATATTTAAAAAAAATATATGGAACTTACGACAAATACTTTTGTAATTCATGCGTGAAATTATGCGCAGTCGAATAGTCCCGAGCCACCTTAAGGTAACATTCTTATATAATTTTGTATTCAATTGGTTATTTTTTTCCTATTTTTATAGTGCTAGATAATATTTTAGGAGCACAATTTTGTAATTAGCTTTTTCAGGGGAAGTAACTCCAAAATTAATATCCAACATGTTTACATCTGCTTGTCGCTCACAAGTTGAGATGGACGATGTTTCTGTGAAGGCAAAGTTGATTACTTCAATTCAATTCTAAATTCATGAAAGTCTTCATTCATACACTCTTCCATTGTGACTTGGAGATTGAAAAGAAAATGACACATTCATCATATTTATGACAAAAAGGTACATTGTCTTAATTAAATTACCTAGTAATTAACACCTTTGAAGTCTTATCCACAATAATTGATTGTAATGACATGATTAACCTCGTTACCTGGGGGCAATCACCAGGGGTCATATATGTAATTTAACTTCTGATAAGAAATCGATGAAACAAAAGGCAATTTTACCAAAACGGCACAAGGGTTTTTCAGAAAACGACGTCAGGGCAGAAGGGCGCGGCGCCCTTCTATTTCGGGCTAAAGAGACCACTGTATATTAACATGGATTTAGTTTTTGGATTTTTTTGGATGTGATTGTCGTATTGAAGGTATAATTTTCTTAATAGATTTGGTTTAAGTTTTGTGCTTGCTGTTCTAGAAATTATGTCCAATCAACAATGCAATCATTCAAAGTTCTTCTAACAGCGAGTAGCATACTCTGTAGGACTGCCACTTATCAGGACCTAGCACCTACCACCTATCCCTGTCAAGACAGTTTTTGTTCTTATGTGATAATTAGTGATGTTTGACATTGAAATTGCATTTGGGGTATTATAGTTTGCTGTATATTTATGTTTGAATGAAAAACTCACGGTTATTCCATCCCTGAACACTTGGTCTATAAGGGGCTCTTTCAACATCACACTTTTGACCGCTAAAGAAATCAGTGAGTTTTAGCTTGTCAAGGATAAAATTGACTGTAGCATCTTTTAAACCTTTTGTGAAATCAATGTCTAAATCTTCTAACCATTTCTTAGGATTGAAATCTGTAATTATAAGGGAATAACTTTCTTGATAATATATATCAACACATGCATGATTTAATCTTAGCATTAAAAATTAAAAGTTGTTCTATTACTTTTTATAACTGGTTGATAATCATCATCAACAAAAACAAACAAAAATCTGAGTGTGGCAAGTCCATGATTGATTCAATGATTGTCTGAAATTGTGCCGCTTGTGCACACACTGTTGTGGGACTAATTTTAGATTTATGATTTAGCAGTTTTTTTCTTTCAGTTGCATCAGAATGGAGATAACAGTAATGTATTCATAGATTTGAAGGAATAGTTTTTAATTTGATGCATGCAAATATTCAAATACAATACTGTTATTGATTTAACAGTATATTTTCAGGTTATTTGCTGAAGCAAATTCCTTTATCAATGTTTTTAAAAGATCATAATACATAATATAGATCCCGAATATAATTCATTCATGAAAACAAATGTTATGTGGTCATTATAATAAACTAAGAATGCAAATAAAAATACATACTATCAACCTAGTACATCTAAACTATTTAACCTTTTGTCATTTAGTTGCATTGATTTACCACAGCTAAAGTTTAATCAGATGTACTCACAAGAAACAAAAAATTAAAATTTAATAAACTTCAAATACTTGCAGCTCACCTGGAATCAAACCTGTAAAATTTCTGGAACAAATTGGAATTTCATATTGATTTAAAACCTGAAGACCATTTTCTGGGAAGCAATACTTATCATCATCCATTGGAATGCATATATCTATCTTCAGATCTATTACAAATCCTTTTCCTTCTTCCAATTTGTCAACTTTGTATCTTCAAATATATATATATATTAAAAATAAATTATCATGATTTCTGTCTCTTTTTCTTGATGGTTTGTCATAAATCAGATCATTAATTTTGTTTTTGTTTGAATTGTTTTTCATTTTGTGATGTATTGGCCTTTAAAAGCTAACTTATGGTCGGAATTTTGCTCATTGTTAACCTGTCATTGATTGAATCTGTGTTATTTGGAAACAGTTCAATACTTGTTTCATAGGCAATTTTTGTTAATTTATACAAAAATCAAAAACATGTAGAGGAAATAATTGGTCACAATCAAATAATTTTTAACGTTTAAAAAGATACAAATATTTCTGAAAAGAATTGTGCTTGTTCTTTTTTTTCATTGATTTTAAAACAGTTATCTTACTTTGAGTAGTAAAGTCGATTTGAAATGAATTAATATCACTAAGATTTTTGTTCATATGTGTAGAATATTTTGTTTCTTTACTTTGGCAATTCTATAAATGAAAGGATTTCTTTTTCAATATGCTTTCAAATGAGTAGGGGTATTTAGGCTTGGTTTTGGCCCAAGAAAAAAATGTTTGAAAACTATTTCAAATTGGCACATAATGTTTAGAAATGCATAGCGTCAAGAAATATAACTGAAAAATATAAAGATTTTTATCTGATGACGTCACAATTACGTCATAATAGGTACTGTTTTCACAAAAACAATGAAAAATACAGAATTCATGCAGTTTTCCATCTTTATTTCCATTGTGGAAACATGGTGCGCAGCCAAGAAACAATATAATGATTTAACAGAAGCTTTATTATAACTATTGACATAATCTCATCAAATATAAAGTTGTTTCTAGGCTGCGCACATACTTTTTCAATCTAAAATATACTTAAAATTTGATGAAAAACAAGAAAAATCAAAATTTTAGAAAACATGCAAATCAAGTCATGATTTGTTGCTATGGTAACTTGTTCAATGACAAATTTGTTTTGTTTTTCTGAATACATTTTACCTTAGTCAAGTTTTCAGTAATTTAAGAATATGTATGATAACTTTTAAATTTGCAGTAATTTTGGGGCCAAATAAGGGTCTTATTGCCCCTACTCCTTTAAAAGCAATGCTATCACTTATCCTAAACTATTATAATATTTATTTTTTTTTTGACATTCCTTTGAGGGTTAAATTCATGCTTTGAAATATTGAAGAATGTTAATTAAAATTCCTTACAAATCTACAAAATTGGACAGAAGAAATCCATAAAGATTAGTTTATACTTAATTTTCATTGACAACTGTCCCCCCAAAATTTTTATTTTTATTTCAGGATTGTTCATTCTTGTGGTTTTTAATCTTTTTCCTGGGAAATCATTTTTTGTGGTTACAGGTAAACTACTGTAATTTATATTCTATCCAAGTAAATAAATGCATTCAATGTTTAGTATCTAAACCTATGTACTACTCAATTCACATACACAAAATTCTTCAAAGTACCTAGAATCGCAGCATGTATATGTTCATTCATAATCTTACCTTATTATAATAGGAGCAATGTCACCTATTCCAATTGGCAGCTCATTTTCTTCTCCTAAAAGAAGAAAATATTAATTTGGCTCATATAATCCAAATTATTTTGGGTATTTTGGAATGCTTCTTAAAAATTGAACAAGAGTGCACACGCTAAAACGTCTTGACTTCTTTACTAATTATTTATATTATGATGATATTCCTAAATATGAAGCTTTACTACAACTATCACATAAACTTATTTGATCCAAGAAAATGAGGTCAAGGTCATATGACACCTTACAGTCCTTCCATACACTGATTATAATAGGCCTATTGCTTATAGTATCTGAGATATGGACAAATGACATACGGAAACTTCGTAACATGAGGCAAATATATATATAGGATGAAGCATACAGATCTTCCACCATCTAAAATATAAAGCTTTTAAGAAGTTGGCTAACACCGCCAATGCCGCCCCCAGATCAATATCCATGTCGAGCTTTCCTCGACTAGTCTCAGGCTCAACAAATATTATGTTTACAAGTGCCATTTACTAATAAAAGTATATTAAGGGAAAAATACTTTGAACTAAGTTTGAAGCTGTTTTCTTTACAACTTTTAACAGTGTTACTAACCAAAACAGCCGAATGATTGAAATTGTATAAACAGCCGAATGATTGAAATTTGCAAAATTATTGCCCAATGAATTTTAAGGATGCATATATCACAAGTGAAAATATTGACAACTTAATGAGGTTGATGTTTTGACAAGCTTTTTCGATTAAACGCTTTTATGTGGTAATTGATAAAGCCCCTGACATTGCTTAAACAAGCCCTGTTCATCTGAATTCTAGCAGAACTATCAAAACAAATGTGTTTACATATTTCTAGGTCCATTTCAAATTTGTATATGGTACAGTATCAGCTCATTATTTAAATATGTATTTTTATTTTCAAATACTTATAATATTCATGTTTATTATATTCACTGCAATTGTTTGCATCTGTCCTAAGTCAGGAATCTGATGTTCAGTAGTTGTCATTTGTTTATGTGGTTCATAAGTGTTTCTCGTTTGTCGTTTTTAATAGAGATAAGATGATTGGTTTTCATGTTTAAATGGTTTTACATTAGTATTTTTTTCGGGCCTTTATTAAGCTAGCTGTTCCATGTGAGCCAAAGCTCTGTGTTAAAGACTGTACCTTGACCTATAATGGTTTACTTTTATAAATTAGGACTTGGATGGAGAGTTGTCTTATTGGCACTCATACCACATCTTTCTATATCTATTAAAAGATAATTATTTAATTGTTTTTTGTTTTTTTTTAATTTTACATATAAATTTCAAAACTTACTCCAGTCATAATTGAGAAGAACTGTTTTATGATAATATGAACCAAAACTGATCTCAATCTCAAAATCGCAAGGACTCAGTTTAAATCCAAAAGGAATATTAAAGGTTACATCATCTCCATTAAAGGGAAGCTTGAATTTCAATCCCACACAACAGCTTAGTCCTAAACAGTTATCCATTAGTTTACACCGTAATACTTCTTTTAAAGCATTTGGAATCTTGAATATAGAAGTGCATTCTACAAAATATAATAACAACCGGTAAAAGTAAGAACTTTTAAAATCTCATCTGTAATATTTGTGAATGTTTTTAATATTACAAAGCCTAACAAACATAAAATGTCATGGTCTATTTTTTTCCATTTTACAACACCTATTATTTTACTTGTTATACTTATGACAATTATAATATTACATTTCTTTCAAATTATGTATATGTCCTTTCATGATAACCAATCAATTTATAAAACGGGTGGAGATGTTTTCTCATTTGATATACTTATTTCTCTAATTCCATGTTGTGAATTTAATATTTAAATATTTTAATATTTGTCTGTTTAAATATTTAAATTGCATGCAGTATTTTCTTTTGAATCAGATGGTTAAAGTTTTGAATTTTGATAGGCTTGTAACACTTCTTATGTTGAAAGTTTGAAATATTAAACATGATAATAATAAACTATGTGGTGTTGTAGACTCAAGTTTTATTCATACAGAAGTTATCTTCCAAAGTTCAAAAAACGTACCTTGTCCAGTTTCAGGTAAATCACAAGTGTCTGTTAATATATTCTGAAATAAAAATAAAGAATGACAAGTGTATGTAGGTTACAACTTAAAAAGAAAATAAATATTTAAGGTTAATAGAAAAAATCAATTAATTCATAAATCAGTCCCAGGTTTTAGACACAAAATGTCAAGTGCAGCTGTGTGCAGCATTTCCACTCATTTACATGTGTTTGTCATGATAAAAAGATTTGATTTTTGTATAAAAGTAAAATTCACCATTTGTTCCATAAAACTTATTTCCTTAAAAACCCTAAATTTTTATCAATTGCATTACAACATTTATGCATATATACTTACATCGATTTTTAACTTTCTTAAAATGATATTAAATGCTTCTGCTGTAAGTCTTCCACCTATAGCATCTACCATATCAGAAATAGAATTCCCACCTGAAAATTATATATAATGGTTGTAAGCACAAAATAGTCGTTGACATAAAACGAAATTTAAGTTTCATTTGATTAATTGTTGCTTGCATACTGTTCAGTGACACATATTTCAAAATATTTATAACAACTTTGAGTCAAAGATTTTTTTCTTTATATTACTTAAACATGCAGATTGTAATAATTTACTTTTTGATTGAGTTAAGCCTGCCAATTGATATTTTATTGTGTGTTTTTCTATGTTGTGATGTTATGCTATTGTTTCAAAAAAAGGGAGAAGGTTTGGTACCATTAAAACGTTTAATCCCGCTGCAAATGTTTGCACCTGTCCTAAGTCAGGAATCTGATGTACAGTAATTGTCGTTTGTTTATGTAATTTATATGTGTTTCTTGTTTCTTTTTTTTTTATATAGATTAGACCGTTGGTTTTCCCTTTTGAATGGTTTTACACTAGTAATTTTGGGGCCCTTTATAGCTTGTTGTTTGGTGTGAGCCAAGGCTCAGTGTTGAAGGCCGTACATTGACCTATAATGGTTTACTTTTTTAAATTGTTATTTGGATGGAGAGTTGTCTCATTGGCACTCACACCACATATTCCTATATCTAGATATTAACATGCTCATATTATGCCATAAGTATTACATGTTTTATTTATTCCTACAAGTAAAATTTATTCCAACAAATTAATATACAAACAGGATTCAAATTTGTTAGCTCTCCATAGTTTATGTAATTAAAATTATTAAATGATTTATAAAGGACAACAATTTTGCAAATATTTTGAAACTCAAATAAACAAGTTACACTATATTTGTTTAAAGATGTAAAAAGTTTTATTAAATCAGACAAAACAATGCAAATGTATTGCATAAACCCATTCAACTAAGTAAGGGTTTTACCTGGCCATGTAAAATTTTCATTACATATTGGGATTGGAATCTCCATATTCTCCACAAACATTGTATCATCAAATATACAGGTTCCAGCTATGCACAGCTTCATTCCAAAATCTACTTTAAAGACTTTCTTATCATCATCTTTGTCTACTTTGACCCTGTCAACACATTTAAAACAAGGAAATAAGGACACAGAAAATTTGGTGCAATAAGCAGTGATAAACTAATAATAGATTCATATCATTTTATATGTTTTTTATAACTAAATGGATAGTTTTCATTATACAACTTATGTACATATACTTTTTTCTGAGGAAAATTCTTTAGTTTTTCCACTTTTAGAAGAAGTTTACTTATTTTTAACTGCTTCCAGGAAGCAATTCGCCGACATATTTTCCGTATGCATAGTGACCTGAGCGTATCCCTCCTCGTAAAAATCTGGTGATTGCAATACGCATGGATATGTCATTAAAATAAACAATTATCTGATTGTCCATGTTAAACATGTGCTCATACCCATGCTTTTTGTTATTTGTTTACTATAAGGTGACAATCAGTAAACTTTGGCTTCAAAACACAGCATTTAATGAGCAGCCATATTAGTTAAATCATAACAGAAAGAGAGAAAAAAAAATGACGATTATAGGATATATTTGCGTAAAAAATGAGAAAATCATGCACAGAGGACTAAGTTTATGATATATACATGCATTGGTTGAAGAATTGGATAAACATTACTTTTCACCGCTCACTTGTTTCATATGACTTTAAAATATAAAACATGCAGTCACATTTCATTTTCTGGGATTAAAAAACTTAATAACAGGTACATAAACGGTACAGTTATTCAATCACTACATCTTGTTTTGTGTGGAGAAAATATCATTTCCCTAATTTATAGTTTATGGCAATACTAATGTTTTTGTTTTGAAAATTGCATCTGATTATGTAGTCCCTGTACTGTTTATGACATAATATCTGTATGAAATTTTCTATAAAGTGCCAAAAGTAACATTTAATAGGACAACAATTTTAGTAAATTCTGAAGAAGAAAAAAAATGTTTCTAATCTAAAATGAGGGGGAAGGGGGACTCTGGGATCAGGTGTTTTTAACCTCAAGATTTCAGGATTGATCCTTTCGGGATCCTGGAATTCTCTTTTCACATTTCAGGATGTTAGGATTTAAATTTCTTTACATTTGGGACCTCGGGATTCCATGTTTTTAAGCCCAGGAATACGGGATCAGGACCCGTTTGACCCCCCTCCCCTTTTACAATGCAACAACATGCAGTGTATTCATACCCACTAACTCAGTATACTAACTTACAAAATATGAATATTATCTGTTACTGGATATCTTTCAACCTGACCTGTAATATCATTTCCCTAATTTATAGTTTATGGCAATACTAATGTTTTTGTTTTGAAAATTGCATCTGATTATGTAGTCCCTGTACTGTTTATGACATAATATCTGTATGAAATTTTCTATAAAGTGCCAAAAGTAACATTTAATAGGACAACAATTTTAGTAAATTCTGAAGAAGAAAAAAAATGTTTCTAATCTAAAATAATGTTTATTGTAAAATAATGTTTATTGTATTTCCTGGAAATCACAATTATATGTCTCAAATGTTTTATCCATTCTTCAAAAATCTCAATAATAAATGCACACAATAATTTCTGAATTTACAGTAAAACACAGTCATCACTGTTGAGCATATTTATTTCAAAATATGTTCTGTTTTATGATATTAGTGTTATACAGTATTTGTTGGATGAATGAACAGACAGAAGAACACATCGATGGACATAGTAATTACAATATAGGTTCTTATACTCAGATAATTCAACTTACCCCAATTATAATCTATAAGTATCATTGAATCATTCATTCCTTCAAAACCATATTTCAACACAAAGCTGCAAAAATCTATTTCAACAAATGCCTTAAAAGCCTTTGTTATCACGTTATTGAACACCTCTACAGAAAAGTCAACACACGCATCAATACGCTGACAATCGGGAGACACAGAGTAGTGCATATTCTTTTGTAATTTACTGCTAATTTCTGGCAACATCCATGTTTTTCCATTCAGTTGACAGGCTAAAAAAAACAAAATTATAAAAAACAGATCTTATTAGGCTCAAGCTTACAGAGGCTTAAAATGGTGATCGCTCAGTAGAACTTTTGTTAGTCTCCCAAAAATTTGGGCTTTGTCAACATTTAGGCTGTTTTTTCAATATGATGGTCTTCATGTTAGGGTCTGACAAATATGTACAAAGATTCAATAAAATCTAACAAAGCAAGTAGGGGTTGCATGCCTATAGTCCAAAGGAGAATTTCTCTTGTATTTGTCAATGGACCAAGGTGCTCAATTACATGTCCATCTTAATGTGAGGATTTAAAAATGTAGTTTCTTGGACATCTGATGAGGCATGTAGCAGGAGTTTTGTCAACAATTCCTTTACTAATCAGTATCAAATTTTCTAAGTTCAAAAGCTTAATTCCAAAAATACTCAATGGATTTAAAAATTCTTTTTAATACAAAGTTTTAACACCATAATCTGCAATCGACGTATGGAACAAGGTCTCAGAAGTTGAATAAAATCAGGAACATAAGTATCTTAAACACTTCAATTTTTGAATTGTTGAAATATTAGAAATAAGAAAGTAACCAATTACACATTCAATATGTTTTTGTACAGAAAAAAACAATAATTCTATAAAGAGATTAAGCATTACTTCTATCATCCTGTAAGATACGCTGAACTTTTTCTTCTCTTGTACCAGTTGAATTAAGCCCCCTTGCCTTCAGTTCCTTTGTTATTTGTGTATGTGTCATATTATTTGGTCTGGAGCAAGGTTCAGTGGTCGTCAAAAAATCAATTATCTACAAAAATATTACTGTAACAGTAGACCATATTTATATAAATAATTGCTCAATATGCATAATTCATGGAGAAAACAACAGAACAATATGTGTTTGCTAAAGAGACACATCTTCCCCACCCCCCCAAATTTATCTAATATACAATAAATCAAAGACTATTTCTTGAAGACCCAATAGGTCTTCTGTAGACAAAGAGTAAAGTAAATTCAATATTTTAGCTAAAAATTGGTATTCATGATTATTATACAAAGTGACTTATAATGACCATTATTCGGCAGGTATTCATAATTTTGATTTTTATCAAATGTAGAATATTTTTTTTAAAAGTCGATATGTACTTGACTTAAGCACAAAAACCCCATGCTATACTCTCTATTATTCACCATGGATTTTGTTGTTGGTGAGCATGATTTGACTCAAAATTACTAATATACCAATCCTAGGACATTACTGTACAGTAAGTCACCCCTCTTCCAATAGAGCTAACAGAGTTTCAGAAGTGCAGATAAAAGAGGGCAGTTATATATATTCTAGTAAAGGGAAAGCGTGGCTACACTAATTAAAAGTAAAAAGTACCTCTTTTATTCCCAAAATTTCAATTAACTTTTCTTTGAATTCTTCCAAAGTTTTTTTCAACACTTCTTTAGCTTCTTTCTTGAAATCCTCTATCATTTCTGTTGTATTAAATACCTCTCGTAAATCAACTGAAAAAAATTGTACAAATCTTAAAACTCTAGAAGAAAATAATATCAATCCCTAATAGTATAAAATACAAACTCTATTCATGGTATACTAAATAATAGACATGTATCTTCCTGATTCTTAGGGGCCTCAGTGTCCGAGTGGTCTCACATTAAACAACTATCGCTATCCAGTCAATACTGAAGTTGTGAGTTTGAATCTAGAACAGAGCAGGTGCACTCTACTCAAATTTATATTGATTAAGATTTACAGTTTTACTACCAAAGGTCAGTGGTTCTCTCCGGCCACTCTTGCTTCCTCTACCAAAACAAAACTGACCGACATGCATTGCACAAGTTTTGAAAGTGGCATTAAACACAAATCAATCAATCAATCAATTCTGACTCTTATTTACACTAATATTATGTGATAAGAAGACTCAAATAATAGATGAATGTAAGATACCTGAAATCAGGAATTTAAAATATAGAATGTAGAAGCAAAAGAAAAAAGATTCAATAGCTACAAGGTAAAATTGAAGGATTATCTGAATAAAGTACTATGTATCATAATCAGAAGTTATACAAGTATAAAATATAAAAAACATGTCGTTTAACTATTGCTTTAATCACACCTCTGCTATTAGTATTCCATGCAAAAAGAATGTACAATTAATGAGAAATAGCATTGCACTGCCTAGAAACTTCTTTAATTCATAAATCTGGAGAAAAATGCAACCAAACTTTTCGGACTCCGTCACTTTATGTAGGAATATAATTGGAAGTAATCAGTAAACAAATTTTCATTACAAAGATTATATAATACCTTTAGGCCAAACCAAATTCCCATCAGCATCTACAGACGGGAAAGGTATTCTGGCATCTTTGAGGAATTCAAAGTTAACCAGGCAGTTACTCCAATCGTCTGCATTACAAAATCCTAACCCAGCAGTTACAATAAATTCTTTTTCCACTAATCTGATTTTAACACTAAAATTAAAAATTCATATACCTGTCAACTTTCTAGATTTAGGCGTGTACTACATGATTTTGACCCCTTGGCACAATTGCACACTATTGATTTAGAAAAAAGCTCTATTACCATGATTTTGTGAAACTCTACACAAAAAACATTCTTCTTCCCAATTTTAAATTGTTTTTCTCGACTTTTTGGCATTAACATGCTAAAAAATTACAACTTGTCAAAGTATGTCAGAATGGTAAAAATTGTGATCAATGGTGGATCAATAAGACTTTTACACAGCTTAAGAAGATAAAAGTTCCAATATCCCCAGTTTTGCACATATTTCATTTATCCAGGGGCATTTGCCAAAAATAAACACTTTTTGTGTAGTTCTAAAAATAATTTTAATAATAAAAAGTGTGCTTGGGGGACAAAAAAGGCTTTTACTAAAAATTTAGTTTTCCTATCATTTGCTTTCACTTTACCTGGTCACTGATTTACAAATAAGATTGAAATGAATAAAGACTATTTAGAGGTCCTGTCACTGAAGATTGTACATTTTTTCACCATGTTTTAGTTTTTTATGACTTGAATTTTGTTTCTCTGACAATTTCCCCCAAAAATCCTATCATAAATATGACGATAGTTTTCACTTTTTACCTCAGAATAACTCTTATTCCACCAGCAATTGAAATTTCTATTCCTGTATCAATGTCTTTTTCTATACCTAAAATATATAGAGGTTGAAATAAATATTTCTGACCGATGCTGACAGAAAAATAAAGCAACAATTCAAAATAACCAGAAATTGCATGTGTTGATATGTTCTTTATTTAATTCAGTAATTCCTTAGGAAAGTGTGGTTAAAATATTTGTTTCCCTACATCATATTAAAAAACAAAGGATTGTCAAAAAGGAAGCAGATCTGAAGAAAATTGCTTCTATAATAAAACTCATCTCTGTCAAACAGCTGACCAAATATGAAGTCATTTTGTTAAGTACAGTATGGTGTCTTAATCAAGTCAACTTTTTTAATGGCGGTGGGTGCTGATTTTGTAAATTCTGTAATTTTTTAAATACTACCATCAGTCAATGATCCACTGCCAAAAGAAACAGTTCCTTTATATTCATCCACTCCAAAATGAAAGTCCATCTTGTCTGGATCAAGTCTAGCAAATACCTTCACAGTGCGAAGGAAAACCAGTACTTTCACATTTATACAGCATTCCACACCCATACACATAGAATCAAAAGTACAATACAAATCTGATGGAAGCAAGGCTGACAGTAGAGGACATCCTGAAAAAGAAAAACCAATAAACTGTTGACACCTAGATATGTCTCACCTTTTTGTTAATTTAATAATGCACATGTGTGAAATTAAATTTTGATAATGCATATGTGGGAAATTGAAATAGAAATTCTTTAACATGTAAGTTATGGAAATATTAAGTCATAGAACCATGACTGAAAGCACAGAGCTAAACAATCTTCAAGGAAATGGATAATGCTAATACAACTGCATAATACCATTGACCACTATGTCTCTAATTAAATGTAATTCTGGTACTAAACATACATCAATTTATCCCCAAACTTGGTGAATGAATTTTATACAAACAAACAAAGGAAAATAAAAGAGATAGTTGAGATAGAAAAACATACTGTTGCTATTTGTAAGAAGCCTTTTAATCATCTGATCTCTACTTCCACCAGTCTTCTGTCCTCGTTCTAATAATTCCTGGTCTAATTCATCATCAGTGGCTTGCATAGGGTTGAAACAAGGCTTATTGTCTATCAATCTCTACAACACAATGTAAATTAACATAAAACATTCAATGTTTTACATGAACGCACTCATTGATCTCTGAAGTTGGCAGACTTGCTTTTTGATTTGGGGAGGTTTAGTTCAGAAAGGTTTTGAAGTTTTCCAATTTTTTGGTTAAAAGTTTGAATAACGATTTTGTGCAAAAATAAGGCGACTGCTGACTGTGTTTGACAGATGAACACTGAAATAAGTTGAACAAGTGAAAGTGTGAGCTACTGATCACTGGTGATACCCTCTCTCAAATATTTTGGGGAAACTGAAAGTTGTTGAACAATGGATCTGAAAAAGCATCACATGGATAATAGCTGACTTATATAAACCCTGAAACCAAATTTGAAAACTCCTTGTATTGTACGTAGTTCTTGAGAAAGATGCAACAAAAATTTTCAACTTTGCTATCATGTGTTTTATGATACAAGTGTTCAGTAAACAGAAAGTTGTTGATTAATGAATCTGAAAACCGATCACAAGATGTATCTGACTTATATAAACCCTGAAACCGAATTTCAAAAATCCTTATGATGTAGTTTCTAAGAAAGATGCCACGAATAATAATCATGGGACAGAAGGACAGACTGACGGATGGAACTAACGGACCGAGACAGACAGAAGTAAATCAGTATACCCCTACTTTGTGGAAGGGGTTTAAAGTTGGGGTATAATAATTATACAGAAAAATCATTTGGGAGGGTCTAAAAGTGACCCTTAGAGGCAGGTGACCTTTACGGCATGTTTGATTGTATGTGCAGAATATTCAAAAAAAAATTTACCTTAATTGTTTTAATTACTTCAGCCATCTGTACTTTTGATTCATCCATTCCAAGTTTGTCAAGAAAATCAATAATTGTTCCCATTCTTAACTTCTTCAGGGAGAACTTCTTCAGGAAACTGTTTGCCTTCTTAAGCAATACACTAAATGCATCTTTAAATATAGTCATAAAAAGAAGTCATAAAGGAAAAACATTTTGTTCCAAAAATTTATACATACATCAATAACCAATTAATATGAGTGGAGAGCAATATGTAAATTACGAGACCAATGACATTGTTTTATTAAAATTCATCACCCAGAGTTCAACTTAAAACTTTTTAATAACTGTCCCATTTCGTAATTGACCATGATGTACACCCTGTCTGAAAGAGAAAACCACTTGTCCAAATTTTGTACTTGCTCAAAAATTTAAAGGTTGAACAATGAACCATGAAATAACATAAAATTTAGATGATACTTGCCTGACCATATGGGATTTTTTCGGTTGTCGAAGGCAGAACAGTTGGAGATAATTACTTTCATCAACTTTATTTGAACTTGGTGATTAGTTATCTCATGATCATTCATACCACATTTTCTTATTTTTATATTATTTTACATTAAACAATAAACCATGGAAATGAGGTAAAGTCAGATGAAACCTGCTAGTCAGACATGTTTACCTCTTTATCATTCCATACACATAAAATAGTCCACTGCCTATCAAAAGTATCTGAGAAACTGACCTTATCGTGTCTTCATGATGATTGATAAAAAAATTGGGTGGAGGTCAGGTGAATCCTGCCTGATGTGCATGCAGATCTTGCAAGGATCCAATATATCAAATATAAGAATGCTATTAATCATCAAAGAAACATACATGACAAAAAGAATCAATACACATACATGTAGTTGATACTTGCTGCTTTGGCCAGCATATAAGCATTCTGATACCCTTAATAGTAGAAATAGAGATAATTATAACCATAAAATACTACATATCAGGTAGAACTAAGTCTTTTAAAAAGAGCTTTACCTTTGATATTGAATCCACCAGACCCTGAGCCTCCTTCTGACACACCATTACCACCAGTCCAATCAAATCCACCGGACATATCAGTTGCATCTGATTCTCCTCCACTGCCACTGGCAAATGTTTTTAGCTTTCCAAACATACTGTTAACGTTTTCTTTTAAAAAAAAATATCAAGAACAAGTTTCTTTAACACTGTATACATAACAAGTGAATCTGTGAGCTACTGCTCACTAATAATAGCTCACTAATGATACCACTGCCAGTTAAAAGAATAAGGTAAACAGGAACATGTTGATGAATCAAAAAGGCATCACATGGTATAATTGACTGATAAAAACCCTGAAATTAATTTCAGAAATCTGAAAATAAACATGATTATTCATAAATGTAGAGTGATGAATCTGAAAAGGCATCACACTATATAGTTGACTTATATAAACCCTGAAACCAAATTTTAGAAATCCTTGTAATGTAGTTTCTGAGAAGCGACCAAAAATATTCATGGGACTGATGGATGGACAGACTGACAGATGGATGGAATGACAGACGGACAGGACAGACATATGTAAAACAGTATACCAAACTTTTTTAAAGCAAGAAAACCAACAGCCTGATGAATTTATTTTTTTATCATATTTAAGTATCTATACTGTTAATATTCTTTCAAACAATTTTAGTTACAAGCAAAGTCTATGTAATGATTTTTTTTTAGATATCATACCCTTGATTTCTTCAACATCTGTGCCTGGAGAATCACCACTTAATTCTGGCATGTCTTCAGTTTCTGCATTTTCATTTTCCAAACTAGGACTTGTATCTTTAAGGAGCTTACCAAGTGCGCCTATAACTGAGCCTGCTCCAATTGTAATATCCTAAATATAAAAGATAAGTTGGAAGTAATCTGTAATTTTTTAGCTACCTATACAGCATAGTTATTGGGAGATAATTCATATACATCAATGAGACAGCATCCCAACAACTAAAATAAACATACATTTCCAAAGTACTTTACAGAAATATGATGAAAAATTTTAAACTTTAAGAGGAATCAAAAGATAATTGATATGCTTATTTATTAAATGAACAAAATAAAATGATCTTATGATTCTGGTCATTTTACTATCTAAATGTTCTCTCTATCTTTATAGATTGAAGATGATCACCAAAAAAATAAAAATTTGCAAAAATAACATTTGAGGAGCAATAACTCAAAATAGATTGTGTTTTATCCAATGTCAGTTTTCCTCTGAATGCTATTGTTTTTGAGATATATGCCAAAAACTGCATTTTTTTCCCACCCATGATCTTTTTTTAGCAACAGTTGCCATGTTTGCTGTGGGATCAAATCTTCTGCTATAATTTATAAACTAGAACATCCTAAGGAACGTTCAGAAAAAGTTAGGTAACATTTGCGTATGTAGTTTATGAGGAAAAGAATAAGGCCTCTCTTTTTCCTAATAGTTTATTTTTAGAATCAGTCAGATTAATAGTTGATCAACTGGAGTATCACATAAATTGGAAACTAGATATAATGATCCTTAGGATGGTTGTTGCTGAGTTCATGTTTAATTGACAAGGTTTCAGGATAAGGTTAAAAAATACTAGTAAACAGTTAATGGACACTATATAATGATGAAGCTCATATGACCAGGTGAGCATATAAAATAGACAAAATTAAAAGGATGTATATATTTATAATACACAGTGATCTCACCAGAAAAACTAGTTTGTAATCATCACATTTTTGAACCCAAGGTTCAAGTTCAATTCTTCTTTTTGTCATGAATCCTGTCGGATCTATATACCCTCCATTTTTACTGAATATCACCTTTATATGGTTATCACAAGATGATCGAGTTGCTTTTCCAATAGGTTCTCCTGCTGCAACCTAAAAAAATTAATGAGAACATAAAACTAAACGGCATTAGCTACATTTTTACAATATAAGTGGAACAAAGTTAAAGTATTCCTTTTTTTTACATTTTAAAGAGTAGAAAATTTGAATTAGCAATCAGCATTTGTCAATAAGCTAAACGATATAGGCTACAAATTATTGTTATTCTCATTCAGATTTGTATGCATGCAACCTTTGATGTGACCTCAGTTGTAGATTGAACACAGCATGGTCAAATGACAACCAGCAATATTCAGGAATCATATCCTTACAATCATCATGCATTTAAAATTTGATTTGTATGCAAAATATAAAAGAATGCACAATCAAAAGTACAATCTCTTGCATTTTGACATTCTTTATTTTCTGTGGATCTACCTTGTTATCAAAAGGCTAAGTCAAATCTTGTTAAGGTGATACCTAACACTTTGACTAAAATTAATTTGGCTTTTTTAATTTTCATAAAATTTTGACAAAATATTTACTTTGACCCTTTGAAAAAAATATAAAAATTTCAAAAACTAGAACCAATCACTTTCATGAAAAAATTTCATTGGATCTATAGCAGTTTGCCCCAAAGTTGGTCCTCATGTGCAAAAAGCATCAATTTTGACGTTTTTTTCGTTCTTTTTCCTGACCTGCTAATAGATGCATCCAACTGTAGTTTACATGTAGAGTGGACCCCAGTGAACACATTTATCACAACAGTTGTCAGGTCTGAGTGAAACTGATCTGGGTTCATCAGTCTAAAGAAGGTCATTTGTACCAAAATTCAAAAAAATTCCAATTTTTCCAATTTGAACTTTGAAACTGGACTTGCAACTGGAAGTAGTTGTTTCCTAGGCATATTTTGATAATAAACAGGATCAGTTGTTATATGCCTTCGGGTTAAAAGTATTTCTCAAGGTTTCAGTCCTCATAACTCCGTGTTTCAGACCTCGAAGGTAAGCCCACCCCTTTAAAATTCCGATTTCAATTTTTGAAGTTTGTATTTGAGCTCAAAATGAATATCAAAAGTGAGAAACATGACAATCAATAGTGTCAGATTGAGGAAACCTGCATACACTTTGAATTAAATGGCATTACCATGACCTCCAAATGTATGGATCGCCATTGGTGTCAAATAAAGGTGGTCTGAGTATGGCCGTAATATAACGGCCCCACATGACAAGAGTTAATATTCCGCTAGATTTTTAGAAAACTTCATTATAATTCATGTCACTTCTGCCTCTTCCTAATTGTTCTAAGTAAATACTAACCTGCTGTTCAATAAATAGTTCATCTGAAGGATGTAGAATAGTACTGTTTGGCTCTATATTTCTTATGGTTATCTCTATACCTCTCACAAAACCTCCGGTTGATTTAATTACTACTTCATTATCATTATCCGATAACATTACTAATCCTGGGAATGGTGCTACAACCTGTAATATAGATGATCCAAATTATATATATTTTTTTTTCAAATTTAAAGTTTTCAAATACTGAATGATGGTTTTTTTTCAAAATAATAAGAGTTGTTATATGCTGTATATTTATTTTGTAATTTTCAAATTGTATTAAAAAGCCATAGTGAGCATGTTTCCAATACCCCATATCATAAAATAAATTCTAACAAGCAATACTTTTCATAGGGTATAATGGAAAGGTGGCCTGCCAAAAAGACAGTAATAATGATACTGTGAATTCATTTCTCTTTGTTTGAGACCAATATTGATTTTTGGTATATATTACCACATTCAAAAATGTTCAACAAAATAAAATTTTCTACAAGCTTGTTTGCAGACCTAGCCAACACAACAAGAATCCATGATACAAATTTTCCTAAATCCACAAAAAAAGGATATTAAATTTTTTATTCAATTGTACTTATTTTCAGTGAGCTGTTAGGCTTTATTGTGAAACAAGCAATCTGAGTGTTTGGTAGGCAGTACAATGTCATAGTGACTGTAAAATTAATGATTATCTTCCTCTCGTTCAAGTGGCCTTATGATGAAATCAGACAAAGTTTTCACTAAGGGCCTGTATAACAAGCAAAAAAGCTGATTCTGCCAACTGATACTACCAAACAGTTCTTTAAGTGAGAGAAATTATTTTTATTCCAAGGATTTGTAAGCATGCTTTGAGGGACAAATAAACCTTTGATATAAATTCCATAAAAAATCTGGCAAGAACTGTATTGTAAGAGTGCTTACAATACTGGACTACACATGGGAGGGACAAATGAAACAATTCTGCACTTCTACATATGGTTGAATATTTATTAAAGTGTCAATGACAAGAAAAATACTAGTGTGCTCCTAACTCAGTTATGCAAAATTGGCAGATTCCAAAAAAAAATGAATCTTGCTTAAAAGCACCATCAACTATCAAAAGTGATATGAATAATGTGTCAAAACGACACGAATGGCCGCGTCTCAAAAAATTTAAAAACTGCAATTTCAACAACACATGTGGACCAGGGCTTCCAAAAATATATGAGCCAGCCGGACATTTTATATCTAATCCCGATTTTAATCCCTTAAAACTTAATCACAAAAGGCAATTATGGTAATCAGATGGCCATTCCAATGATTGACTTTAGATTAAAAAAAAATTTAAACTTTACTTTGATATGAATTTGATGTTCGGATGTAAACTGTTAAATTGGCAGTGCATCATTCATAGTGTGCACATCAGCGTGCTCATTTTCTGCCTTAGACTCTTTATTTGTGCAAAATGACATTGTCAAAAACATTACTTTCGTTTTTAAAATCACATTTTTCTAAACCGGATGTTGACTTGACAATGGTAAAACATGGACCATAAAAGGATACTAAAATCTGTGTACGTTTACAAAGCACGACTGAGTGAAGAAGCTCTTTCCACGTTATTTTTGCAACAAAATACTTGAAATGAACGTTAGATACAGGTATAAATGATAATTTTAGCATTTTTAAAGAAATGTAGGATGCATAATTAAATGTCCCACCTGTGCACATGCGCACACATGTTCTAGTTCATACAACGTAGTTCTGACAAGTTTTCATTTAAAACCTTTTTAAATTTTTCATCAAATCATGTTGATAAACTAATTTCTTATAATTTTAATCTTTTGGACTAAATCAATTAGATACAAACCGCTGAAATGTAAGAAAATAATTGTGACTAGACTGATAATTTTTACGATGTCCGGTACTGACAATAGTTTTACTTTACCTGTCACCTGAACAGGTAGATTTCAGCTGTCCAACAACTAATTAGCCTTGATTAAAATTAGAAAGTATTAAAGTAGGGGTTGTTTTGATAGTAATTAATCATCATGTCACTTTTATGACCGGAAATGTGTAGATGTTAAAGGCAAAAGGTTGGGTCAAAAAGATCGTGAATTATGTAAAAATGACCGAAAAAGCCTTGAAAACTAAAAAGTAGATGATCGATTCATGCTTTGCCCAGCCGGAGTTTTACTGGACATTATACAAATGACCGGAATATATGACCGTTTTGAAAGCCCTGATGTGGACACAAACATGATGGTAGTCTCAGATATCAAAAATCAACTCAAAATTTGAAGGCGTGTAGAAAAAGTCTGTATAATTGTGATTTTCAACTATTTTCAAAGTCGTTCACCCTTAATTTTGACAAAAATCAGTGGAGCAGAACCTAACTTAAACTTGATCTATAACTCATCATGGTTAACTCACATAACAAAAATCAGCCAAATATCTGAAGGTGTTTAGCAAACTAGAGGCTGTGTCGCTCACCTTGGTCTTGTGCATGGATAAATTCATGACATAATTGTGTTTTGGTGATAGTGATGTGTTTGTAGATCTTACTTTACTGAACATTCTTGTTGCTACAATTATCTCTATCTATAATGAACTTGGCCCAGTAATTACAGTGGAAAACATTTTCTAAAAATTTACAAAAAATTATGAATAATGTTAAAAATCAACTATAAAGGGCAATAACTCCTTAAGGGGTCAATTGACTATTTTGGTCATGTAAACTTATTTGTAGATCTTATTTTGCTGAACGTTATTGCTGCATACAGTTTATCTCTATCTATAATAATATTCAAGTAATAACAAAAAACGGCAAAATTTCCTTAAAATTACCAATTCAGGACAGTAACCTAACAACGGGTTGTCCGATCCATGTGAAAACATCAGGGCAGATAGATCTTGACCTGATAAACAATTAAACCCTGTCAGATTTTCTCTTAATGCTTCGGTTTTTGAGTTATAAGCCAAAAACTACATTTTACCCCTATGTTCTATTATTAGCCGTGGCAGCCATTTTGGTTGATTGGACAGGTCACGCCACACATTTTTTAAACAAGTTACCCCAATGATGATTGTGGCCAAGTTTAGTTTAATTTGGCCCAGTAGTTTCAGAGAAGAAGATTTTTGTAAAAGATTACTAAGATTTAAGAAAAAATGGTTAAAAATTGACTATAAAGGGCAAGAACTCCTAAAGGGGTCAACTGACCATTTTGGTCATGCTGACTTATTTGTAAATCTTACTTTGCTGAACATTATTGCTGTTTACAGTTTATCTCTATCTATAATAATATTCAAGATAATAACCAAAAACAGCAAAATTTCCTTAAAATTACCAATTCAGGGGCAGCAACCCAACAACAGGTTGTCCGATTCATCTGAAAATTTCAGGACAGATAGATTTTGACCTGATAAACACTTTTACCGCGTCAGATTTGCTCTAAATGCTTTGGTTTTTGAGTTATAAGCCAAAAACTGCATTTTACCCCTATGTTCTATTTTTAGCCATGGCGGCCATCTTGGTTGGTTGGCCGGGTCACGCCACACATTTTTTAAACTAGATATCCCAAAGATGATTGTGGCCAAGTTTGGATTAATTTGGCCCAGTAGTTTCAGAGGAGAAGATTTTTGTAAAAGATTACTAAGATTTACGAAAAATGGTTAAAAATTGACTACAGTCCCTGTAACGTAAAAGTTAACACTTTTTTCGTTCGGGAATCGTACGTTCAGCGTTCGGTAATCGTTCGTATAGAGTTCGGTCATCGTTCGTACATCATTCGTATATCGTCCGTACAACGTTCGGTCAGCGTTCGTTCATCGTTCGTTCATCGTATGGTAAATATCACCGTTGAGGGTTTTGTTATAACGTATGGTTCATGGTATCGTTAATCGTTTTATTTGTCGTATGGTTTATGGTATGGTTTAGCGTTTAGCGTTTCGTTTATCGTATGGTATGTGCTATCGTTTAGCGTTTCATCAATCGTATGGTATATCGTTTTGTTAAGCGTCTGATATACACGTATGTTTTGGTTTTATTTTATAAAGTTATTTCAATTATTATAGTTTTGAGTTAAAATGATTTAATATAAAAAGATGCGGGATAAAAAAAAAACAATTATTAGTTTGAATTGGATTAAATCTCTAACTAATATCATTATTGAATATATATAAAACGAATAGAAAACGTTTCTTCCATCACATTTTGACATGAATAACATGAGACCAAATACCGTGATATAAGTCAGACTCTCTATGTCTCTCTCTCTCCTCCGCCAAACATTTCTCTGATCCAAATATTTCCTAGACACAATAAATTATAAAGAATGTTCTATAAATGAGGCTTTATATGAAGTACATGTTTTATATTTAAATGTATTAAAAAAGTACAACACATCTATGGTATTTGTACTCCTCAATGTCAGAGTCTGATATAAACCGAAAACTGTCAGAGATATATAAAAATTCGTTAAAGATATCTATGGAACCAGTGTCGTTTGTGATTCCTGCTGTTGGTGTTAAAACTGGGTTTTTTTTACTGTAAAAAGTGCTTAAGTCCATGTATGAGTAAAATACAGAATTTAAAAATAACTCTACCTTTTTTATATTTCTTTATTTTAGAGGTAAGCTTCTGGCCAAGTTTCACTTATTCTGTCGCAAATCATTTACCTTAAATAACCAATCAATTGTATTCTAAAAGAAATTGATTTGTTCTTTGTACGAATACATGAAATATTTCTCACTGGACGTTATGTTTGCAATCGATGATAAAATACAAATCTACAGTATTTATATGAAAGAGACTAAATAATATATTTTTTTATTATTATTCTACACATATTTGAAGGATCGAAATAATCAGTTCTACAAATGGATGTTATTTAAAGACTTGAAATTTTACGATTATCACATGCATCTATGAAATTTTTTATCGACGCACCAAACTTTTCCCTTTCATCGTGCATAGCTCATTTTCCGATTCACTTAAGGTTTCTAACGATCTTCTTACTTGTTCATTACATTCTAAAATTAAAATCCTACACAAATTGCAAAAACTTTTATTCTCCGGCTAGACTGCGTAAAAGATGAATACTGTTTTGTTTGTGTACACACCATGTTTTGAAGGCCGATATCCAGTTTCGCTAAAAAAGAATTAATTTGAGCCAATTCTTTTTTGCATCACTTTATTGTAAAAACTGCAGCATTTATTTGTGCCAATAAAACAATCATTTAATTGCGCAAATATTATAGACTTGTTTTCAAATGTTTGACTGTTCTTAGTGCACTGACGAGGTCCTTTCCGGTATTTACAGGTACAGATACCGCAAGGGCCTCCTTAGTGCACTTAGAACAAAATAGTGCACTAGGACCTGATGGAAAGATAAAATTGACACAAAAAACATG
The DNA here is from genome assembly GCA_037788925.1 of Mytilus galloprovincialis. NCBI lineage: Eukaryota > Metazoa > Mollusca > Bivalvia > Mytilida > Mytilidae > Mytilus > Mytilus galloprovincialis. The sequence continues at coordinate 40,681,944 of CM075342.1, read as the reverse complement.
GCATACGGAAGGAGAAGTACATAATTTCAAATTTTAGTAATTTTAGTTATTTAACAGTTGAAGTCAGTATTTTAATGTTACATGTACGTGTAAATAGGTTAATCGTTTCGAGGTAAATATGACACAATTAATAAAATTGAGAATGGAAATGGGAATGTGTCAAGTCATTTATTGGCGCAATTCATATTATAAAAAAGAAGAGATGAGCGCGATTCAAACCTTTACAATATGACAAATTACACCTAACCGTTTTGACAAACCAGTAAATTCTTCGCCCTGTGATATACACCTGACAGTAATCTTCATTCAGTAACTTTACAATACCCAGCCATGTCATTTCCGTATATTGTACATGTAGATAGCACGTGTGATACATGTATATACACCATAAATACCCATTCAAGTGATTTTTATTTTTAGAAGAACACCATATCGGGTACATAAACATAAAATTACAATTGAAAAAATGTATTAATAAAGTTCAAATGTTGTTTTATTAAATGCACCTAGGTATGTATTTGTAAACTTATGTTAATTCGTTATTTCATGTATCTTTTTTTTTTTTTTTTTTTGTTGCTTCAATTACTTTTTTTATCTTATTGAATTATTCGTAAATCAAAAAACGCACAAATTTGAATAGAATCATATGGCATTGAATGATTTCTCTAATTCAAAACTAGTTATACATGTACATGTAGATGCCTCTTAAGTTTTATTTTTCTCGTTGGGTTGCTTGTTCATTAATTGACGTTTACGCTATATTCTTTTGTTCGGTATTTGTGAAAAAACCGCTCATCTATCGATTTCACAAGAAATATAATACTCGTAAGTCATATAAAAAAGAAGATGTGGTATGATTGCCAATGAGACAACTATCCACAAAAGACCAAAATGACACAGACATTAACATTATGAACATTGAAGTTTAACTTGCTATCAATTTTTCGTATACGTAAAATGAAACACTTTAAAGCGGTTCAAATTATGCAGTGCATTTTGAAAATATAGTTTTGAAAAACCGGTTATTTTTGTTTCATACTTTTTCTGTCCCTTTTCTTAAAAATTAGGACTAGTGTCACTAGTTAATATAGAACTAGTCAACCATGAATAGTCCCAAACAACAAATTTTTGATTGGTTTGTCACACTTGCTTATATTATCAATATTACGTATTGTTTTCGGCTGAGACTACTACATGTACATTGTATAACAGTTATAGCAGTCTCAGTTTTCGGCAATATTGAAACAATATCCTTAAGAATTTTAATTGCTTCAGTCATTTAATATATATGTATATATATATATATATATATATATATATATATATATATATATATATATATATATATATATATTTATTATTTCATGATTAATATTTTTAGATTGATAACATAATTGCATCATTTTTTTAAGCATTTATTTATTCATATGACATTTTCAATATTTATTTAACGTGCATAACGATTTGATAACTGTTTAAACACTTGACGCCGTATCAATATTATATATGAACATTTCGGAAAATTAAGGTGGATATTTAATCATCGGCTCTCATGAAGTTTTCTTGTAGGTTTTTAAATTATATTGAGAATCACGTTTTTATGCCAGATCTTTTATCATTTGTTAAATCAAAGACTTGTAGTACATATATTTTATTTTCCTGGATAAATTATTCACAATGATAAAGAAATAAGGGATGATTTAGAAATTGGCATGTTGTATATACACCTATCTATAATTGGTGAACACTTTATAATATAATTGCGATGTTCCGCTTCATTCTTAAACAATGACCTATTTAGATCTAATATTATAGATGATCCTTCTTGCCATTGTGGGTCCGATATTGAGGATGTCTACCATTACTTCTTCGTTTGCCCAAAATACACATTATGTAGAAAAACCTTATTCCATAACCTTAACTGGCTATCTGAAAACTTTGTTTTAGATACAAAACTATTAATTTGCGGACACTTGGAACTTTCGAACGAACAAAATATTCAAATTTTCAAACATGTTCAAAATTTCATAAAAAGGTCAAACAGATTTCTTATGCCTTGATAGAGCGTTATTATTACTGACACTGCACGTCATCATTGCCATCAATTCACAAGTCATCGTCACAGAATTATACGACTTTTCAAACTTTCTTTTTCTCTTTTTACTTTCTATCCTCTTTGTTCGCCTATGAAAGCTAGTATTATATTGTATAAATTGTTTGTTTTATATGCATGTCCATTATATTATACTATTATTGTAACTTTATATTGTATTATGGAGAAGACTTCATAAGTATGATTTACTTGTGTCTAATACATTTTGATTTAATTCAGCAAATAAAATATGTTTAAACTAACTATATAATGTTACCACTAGCTGTCCTTATGTGTTTTTGTTGTTTGATTGCTGTCTCGTTGTCGTTAAACCCACTATGATATCCTACAGTTTCAATATATATTTCCCTTGCTCAGAGGAAAGTGATAGAATAGGTTTGTATATACATTTTAGCGTTTCACTTTTCAATTTTTAACTCCCCAAAATTTTATTTTAAACTATTAATTTTGAAGATGTGTGTTATCTAAACGAAGTCTAAATGGTCACCAACTTACCAGTTTATTGTTTCCCTATTTGGCACACACCTAAATATAAATCTCATTGTAAATACAATTTAATTGGTCGCAGTAAGTTCTATTGATCACAAAACAAATCCACGTTTTTTTTTAAATATGATAATATTTATTATTTTTACTTTGAAACAAGGAAATAATACTTTACAAATTACATTGTGCAAAATATGACGTAAATTCTTCCTGCGAATTAGAAACTCTTTTCTTCATAAAAATGTTTGACATAGTTTACACTGGACATAAAACAACTTACAATCAATCAACTAAAATATATCTAAGGGATTATTATTAATTTATGCATGTACATGTATATATACAAAAAAAATGCCGTATACCATATACATATATTGTGGGTTAATTATTTTAAGCATAAAGTTCATAAATCGGTCTCTGAAACAAATTATATAATTATATAGAATAAAGTCAAAGTAAAGATTAAACGTATGCATGGCGGAAAAGAAACATATGAAAACGATAGATGCAATGGGCATGCAGGGCATGCAGCCTTGCAAATGATATTATAAAAAAATATATATTTACTTTATTAAAATTAGGACTTTAATTTAAGTATTGTTGATGGGATGTTGAAGTTTCCAGAACATAGAAAATACACAAGAAAATTTATCAGTACACTACTCTATCAAAATGTGTTTGGTGTCCATTTTACAATATATTTGTTTAAGAATTTAGTGTTTTCTTATTCCTTCTGACATCTGTGTCCATGGATCTGAACAAGAAATTGCGAAGACATTATGCTTATCTGTTTACCTTTAATTTAAAAAAAATAATTTTCAACAGAATATTTTATATATAAAATTATTTAATTTTTGTTTGTCTTTGCGAAAACAAAATGGCCCTAAAACTAAATGTCATCATCAGCATGTATAATGGAAGGCGATAAACACTTTAGAATATACACCGCCTGCTGGATCTTTTTACCTGGGCCCAGATCTTGTTACGTAACAAGTATGAATGTAAAATACTCGATATGGTATATTCAGTCGAATATACACGATATCTCTGGACTGGGTTATTTAAGGTATTTTGATCTCATAATGTAACATGTAAATTTATTTGTGCTTTATGTAAACAAAAAAATGCATTTGACCATTTTATTTTCAAAACTTCTTTAAAATAAGTTGACTTTCAGCATTTATTTATTTTCAAAACCGGGTACAAATCACTGATTTCCAATTTTAGACCAATCTCATTATTATCAGTAGTAGGAAAATATTTGAAAAAAACATGTATTTAAAAACGTATTTAATCACTTGATTAGTTATATTTCAAATATACAAAATGCGTTTCTGTTTCAAGTTCATATTTGAGAATACTAATGCTCTGTATTAGGTTCCCTACTATTCCTTATTCATGTATATGACATAGCTGGTAATTTGATAAGTCTAACACGATTGTGTGCTGATGAAAAATCCCTTTCTAATTCAAGTACTAGTCCTAACAAATTAGCGAATGTCTTAAATGTCTTAGAACAAATGTTAGCATGGTCTAAGGATTGGTTTATTGTTTTTAATCGGAACAAGACTATTATTATGCTATTCTCTTGTAATACTTCTCCAGATGATATTAAAATAGAACTTCAAAATCAAGTAGTAGAATTATCTCCTGTCATAAACATTTAAGTATTACTTTTGATTTCAATGGTTAATTCTATACAATATAGAATACGTTTCAAAGTGTGAAAGCACAAGATTAAATTTCTAAAAAAAATTGAAATATGTATTGACTAGGAATTATCTTATTCACATAAACTTAACACTTATTAGACCAATTATGTAATATGCACGTGAGTTATGGGATGACTGTACTCAACAAGATTACAACAATCTGGAACATGTCGTTCAGTTGGAAGCAGGAAGATTAGTTACTAGGTTGCCTGTGTTCGCTAGTCCAGAAGTTATATATATTTTCAGTGGTACAGGCAGACATTTGCTAGTGGACACAAGGATTTGTATAGTCTCACTATACAAATCCTTGGTGGACAGAAGAAAAACCAAAAAGCTGAATACGGTCTGTTCTTCACATAAAGTGGGACTGCCTCTACGATTTAATGCCATTTTTTTCAGTTATAGATAGAATATCAGAAAATCCTTTTTTTTCATCTGCTACTATCGAATGAAAAAGCCTAAACTCTGACATATGTACGTCCAGAAATATGAATATATTTATCTAACTTGAGTGACACAGACACAATTGCACGTCAATCTTTATTATTAAGGACAGTTGATTGGATAAAAGTGATGGATTGCCACGCCTATATTAAAACTGAGATCCTATGAACAGACTTCAGATAGCTCCCAGTATTCGAATTTGATAAACAAAAATATATTTATATCTTGCATTAATATTGTTTCAATATTAAAAGTGTTGGGTAACGTAGTTGAATTTTAGATTAAATTTGGGAAGTCGTGGATACATGTATCCCCATTTGTTAGGTTATTCAACACGAAGAAATGAAAAAAAATATCAGCTGGTTTTAAGAGTTGCAAATATTAACAAATTAAATTCATGATACAGAATTATTTTTTTATTTGTGTTCCTCAACAGTGTTTGCTAAATATTCTTTTTCCTCGAATCCCGAAAAGTGAAGAGGTTTTAACATGTTTAATACGTGTAAATCCCGAATTCACACAAACGACGCACAGGCACTTGTCTCAATAAAAAAAATCCTATATAAGGTATATAGGAAAACAAAATTTGAGACAAGTGCCTGTGAATCGACGTTCATAAATGGTCTGTTCAAGAGTTTAATTTCACTTTTCAAAATATTTCAGACACGTAAATAATATAGGTTATTCGTAAGATTTTTATATTAAAATTTTCGATAACATTTATTTATTTTTGTTCGCCGTACCATTCTTATTTATGTTTAAAGTGACTTATAGACCCAAAGGGTCGGGTGTTCTAATTATTGTTTTTATATCTCACTGGATAATACAATATTTTGTGAAGAAAACACATGTCACTATAATAAATAATTTACCTACTTACTTACTTGCTTACATTTTACTTACTAGTGCTAGCTTCACAAAGAAAATATCCACTGACATGCATAATATTTAATGCCATGGGTCACGCATGGACTGTCTTATTTTATAGGGATGCCCATATGGCACATCAAAGATAAGATTGATTTAACCATTGTACTTTAGAATTGCAACAAATCTTAAATTCACTTGAATACATAAACCTGTTATCTTCTCGACTTTACAGCTAATTTCCCAATGCTTGTAGAGTAACACTTTGATAGGCTTGTTTGCTCTGTTTGTATAAACATGGATTCAAGCTTTGTAAATAACATTGACAACTTCAAACAATATAGAGGCATATTTTCATCTGTATATATTATATTTAAATTTGATTGGTTATCCCAATTACAATTGTAAAATATACAAACTAAGCAAGCAAGCTAACTAAAGTCTCGCTTTACATACATTAGGAAATTAGCTGTAAAGCCAACAAACAGATAACCACTATATCCTGAGAAGAGACCACCATAAAATTTGAAAGTTAAACAAATCTTAGTTTTCACGGGAACGAATATTTTGTTAAAACGTAATTTAAGAAATAAGACGACAAGGTTGAAAATAGTTCTAGACGTCTTATAGCAAGAAAGTCTCCTCACTCAGCTTGTGGTTATGTGTTGGTGGTGGATAGAGTCACACCGACTTACAATTGACTATTTATCTGCGGTTACAATTAAAGCTCGTTGTCGAAATCAACACTAGGGAAATACCATTAAACTTTTACAGGGTAAGGGTGGGGGAGTTGTGGCCAGGATGAAATATGTTGTCAGACAAACTTTTTCGTGCATGTGACTTCATATTTGAAAAGGGATAAGAAATGTCTTAATTGATAAGTTCTGCATTATATTTAAAACATCCATTGAAAGAATATCGTATAATTATAAATAATTGTCCGCTGTTGGAAGTTTAGTTTAGCCATTTTTCGTGCTTGTCATAAGGCGATATTTCAGGGGTTTCGATTGTTAAACTCGTTTAATCAAATAACGAACATATTCCATCTCAACCTGAGAAAGAGTGGCTCATTTACATCAATTTTATCAGTGATTATCGCTTATAAGATGTTGTACTTTCAATGCTATTTATAAACGCCGAGTAAAATTTTAAATGTTTGGTATAAAAAATTTTAATTTTTCATCTTAAAAAATATCCAGAAGACAATAGAACATATCGAAGAATCTTTGAGTTCTGACGAAAATTATAGTGTTTTTCTATCTTTCCACAAAGTATATAAAAGTACCAAACGTTTTTCTCAACTTTGACACCTTTTTTCTGTAACAGATCCTGGCAGAATTTTTCAACGGCAATTTTCAAAGCGCTTAGACTATTACAGTGCACCGTTACGATTCAAATACGATGTAATCATTGATTTAGAAAAACCTTGCAGCTGACTAACTATTGACAAAAACATGCTACATTTGAGAAAAATGGCTGTACAGATTTTACATATATCTGCCGTCGCCATATTGGGATAGTCGTAATTCAAGTTACGGTTATCAGTTTAATACCAGTGCAGTTGAGTAATATGGTGCCGTTATTCAAATGCAGATTTAAACATTATCAATATTAAACCCAATCCCGCAAGCAGCTGTGGTCATCTTTGTGAGGATAGTATTCACTATTTTGTAAGTGCCCTTTTATCAACGGAGCAAGAGAAATATTGTTTTCAAAATTAGAAAGATCTACTATATCCATTTTGCTTTTATTGGCTGACGACGGTGACCTTTCATTTCAGCAAAACAAAGACATTTTTGAGTCTGTAGAATCATAATCAGAAATACACTAAGATTTAGAACATTCAATTAAAATTTGTAATTCCTACTTCTCAACTCTTCACTCTAGTTCAGTTATATATATTACTCTTATACGTTTTATTTTTTGAAACTGTTACAAATCTACTGTCCATAGATTTGTAACAGTTATTAACCCCAGATGCTTGATGGGTACAAATCAGTATTCAGGAATTACCACTTTGCATTACACCACATTACAACAGAAATTAGAAAATACATGTAAGGAATCGAAGTATTTCTAAGACATTGTTATTTTCCTGTTGTACATGTATGTAGCTTTTTTTTCTGGCAAACACGGTTTTATAAATCCTGACAGGCACCGACCATTGAAAAACAATCGATCTGTTTAAAATAAGAAATAAAAATAATTGTTTTTTTATGGCAAATAAGAAAAATGACCGTTTGATTTGAAATTGTTTAAAATCATTTAGAATACATGTAGATTGAAATAGATGAAAATATCGTATTTTAATGTAAAAAGGCTAGACTTTAATTTGTGTCGTAGGGATGTGAGTGAGTGGTTTTGTTTACAATTTTTTCCCATTATTTCCCTAGTGAAAATCTGCAATAATTATTGTATCATCATGTTGTTTGATTTTCACATTAGATGTATGTTTCATTACATGTTGTGTCACATACTATAAATATGTAGTTTTATGGCAATAAAGATTTGAATTGAATTATAATACGTTATTCTGATTGGCTACACTGCAATTTTGCGTTATTCCTTAATCAATTTCATTACACAATAAAATGTATCATTCAAGATGACACGAGGTCCCACAATAGAGTGCACAGGTAAATTAAAAAAGAAATCGTGTTTTCATAATCCTAGCTAAAAAATGTATTTATATTAGGCAGCAACCATTTGATTTTCGAGGGGGGGGGCTATGGTTTTTTTTTTTCTGGACAAAAACAATCTATTTTTTCGCGACAAGTCGAAAACAATTTTTTTTCTTTCAATTTTAGCATTACATATAGTGGCAGCTGAGGGTGAAACAAACAATTTTTTTTCTCAGAATCAAAAACAAATTATTTTTTTCTCCAAAAACTGGAAACAAACTTTTTTTTCCAAAAAAAAACCATAGCCCCCCCCCCCCCCCCCCCCCCCCCCCCCCCCCCCCCCAGAAAATCAAATGGTTGCTGCCTTATTGAATGCTTCTTTCTGTAACTTCATAGGGTTGTAAAAGCCTTGACCGTGTGCACATTTTTAGAATGAAGCGCTTCTTACAAAATGTACTTCGGTCAACGCTTTTACACCCCAATGAAGTTACAAAAAAAAGCATTCAGTACTTAAAATAAATATGAACAAGGACATCCTGTGTTATGCAAAGATGTGTATTTCGGCACAAGCGATGACCTATAGACCGTGTGTATCATATGTATATTTAGTGTGGGTTGCTCCGAATTAAGAAGGTATAAATACAGGAAAATCAAGAAAAAAAATACAAAATTAGATTAGAGTATAACGGGCAAAATAAAGAATAGAGGAACATGGTATAAGAAAATTAAGGAAAATGGTATAAGAAAATTCAAGAATAGAGGAACATGGTCTAGTTTTTGTCGGACAATTGTTGATGATTGTTTAAAGTAAAGTGCATTTATAGGTAATATAATACACAATCGTTTGTACATTGGTAGGGAATTATGTTTGGAGTTGATGAGGCACATAATGAGTAATTGTTTTTGTTTGAAATTTCTCGAATATTTGGGTTTTTTTTCGTCTGATATTAAAATCTACGATATTATGTGCAGGATTTTCGTTTAATTAATTTTCTTCATTCGTTTATAATAATCAAATCTATAATAAAAAAATTAATTGTTTAATTACGACAAATAGATAAAACTTCTATTCAGTCGTTTTTAAAATACATGCTATAAAAGAGAATACATAAAAAATATTTAACAATCTTTTTGAACAAAAAGTCAACCTTAAGACCCCGAATATATTTTTGTAAGAACATTATATTAATTCCGACTTCAATCTAAAATAACTTGAATTGTTCATTTTGAAAAAAAAGTGTGATACCTTAGGCTATTTTCAAAAAAATGTTGAGTGATCCGAATTTTACGCATATTATCACCTATATAAAAAGATTTAACAGAACACAATTCATGTTTTATATTTAAAAAAAAACAACATATACGCTAAACGAAACTATACACGCCAAGAAACGATGTACGCTAAACGATACGATATACGCTAAACGAAACGATGTACGCTAAACGAAACGATGTACGCTAAACGATACGGTATACGCTAAATGAAACGATTTATGCAAAACCATAAGATATACGATAAAAGGGCGCTTATGTTATCGTTTATGGAATGGTTTATGGTACATGGTTTCGTTCGTACATCGTTCGTTCAGCGACCGTACAACGCTCGGTCAGCGTTTCGTTTGCATTCGTACACCGTTCGGTAAGCGTACGTACATCGTTCGGGCATCGTCCGTACATGGTTCGGGCATCGTTCGTATTGTTAACTTTTACGTTACACGGACTGTATAAAGGTCAATAACTCCCAAAAGGGTCAACTGACCATTTTGGTCATGTTGACTTATTTGTAAATCTTACTTTGCTGAACATTATTGCTGTTTACAGTTTATCTCTATCTATAATAATATTCAAGATAATAGCCAAAAACAGCAAAAATTCCCTAAAATTACCAGTTCAGGGGCAGCAACCCAATAACGGGTTGTCGGATTCATCTGAAAATTTGAGGGCAGATAGATCTTGACCTGATAAACAATTTTATCCCCATGTCAGATTTGCTCTAAATGCTTTGGTTTTTGAGTTATAAGCCAAAAACTGCATTTTACCCCTATGTTCTATTTTTAGCCATGGCGCCCATCTTGGTTGGTTGGCCGGGTCACGCCACACATTTTTTAAACTAGATACCCCAATGATGATTGTGGCCAAGTTTGGTTTAATTTGGCCCAGTAGTTTCAGAGGAGAAGATTTTTGTAAAAGTTAACGACGACGGACGACGACGAGGCCAGGTGAGCTAAAAAGTGGATATAACTGTGATTTTCAACAATTAAGCAAAGTCCAAAGCCCGTTATTTCGGCAAAAATTAGTGGAGCGGAACCAAACTTGAACTTGATCTATAACTCAGCATGGTTAACTCACATACCAAAAATCAGCCAAATATCTGAATGCGTTTAGAAACTAGAGGCTCTAAAGAGCCTGTGTCGCTCACCTTGGTCTATGTGAATATTGAACAATGGACACAGATGGCTTCATGACAAAATTGTGTTTTGGTGATGGTGATGTGTTTGTAGATCTTACTTTACTAAACATTCTTGCTGCTTACAATTATCTCTATCTATAACAGTACTTTCTGTGGAAAATGTTATTGAATTTCTTCAAATTTTAAGAAAATTGTTAAAAATTGACTATGAAGGGCAATAACTCCTTAGGGGGTCAATTGACTATTTTGGTCATACTGACTTATTTTTAGTTCTTACTTTGCTGTACATTATTGCTGTTTACAGTTTATCTCTATCTATAATAATATTCAAGATAAAAACAAAAAAACAGCAAAATTTCCTCAAAATTACCAATTCAGGGGCAGCAACCTAACAACCGATTATCCGATTCATCTGAAAATTCTAGGGCAGATAGATCGTGACCTGATCAACAATTTTACTTCCTGTCAGATTTGCTCTTAATGCTTTGGTTTTTGAGTTATAAGCCAAAAACTGCATTTTACCCCCATGTTCTATTTTAAGCCATGGTGGCCATCTTGGTTTGTTGGCCGAGTTACCGGACATATTTTTTTAACAAGATACCCCAATGATGATTATGGCCAAGTTTGGTTAAATTTGGCCCAGTAGTTTCAGAGGAGAAGATTTTTCTAAAAGATTACTAAGATTTACGAACTAGAGGCTCTAAAGAGCCTGTGTCGCTCACCTTGGTCTATGTGCATATTAAACAAAGGACACAAATGGATTCATGACAAAATTGTATTTTGGTGATGGTGATGTGTTTGAAGTTCTTACTTTACTGAATGATTTTGCTTCTTACAATTATATCTATAATGAACTTTGCCCATTAGTAACAGAGAACTATATTTGGTAAAAATTTACATAAATTTACCAAATTAATGAAAATTGTTAAAAATTGACTATAAAGGGCAATAACTCCTTAAGGGGTCAATTGACCATTTAGGTCATGTTGACTTATTTGTAGATCTTACTTTGCTGAACATTATTGCTGTTTACAGTTTATCGCTATCTATAATAGTATTCAAGATAACCAAAAACGGCAAAATTTCTTTAAAAATTACCAATTGGAGGGCAGCAACCCAACAACCAGTTGTCCAATTCATCTGAAAAATTCAGGGCAGATAGATATTGACTTGATTAACAATTTAACTTCTTGTCAGATTTGCTCTAGATGCTTTGGTTTCATAGTTATAAGCCAGAAACTGCATTTTACCCCTATGTTCTATTTTTAGCCGTGGCGGCCATCTTGGTTGAATGGCCAGGTCATCGGACACATTTTTCAAACTAGATACCCCAAAGATGATTGTGGCCTAGTAGTTTCAGTGGAGATTTTGTAAAAGATTACTTAGATTTATGAAAAATGGTTAAAAATTGACTATAAAGGGCAATAACTCCTAAAGGGGTCAACTGACCATTTTGGTCATGTCGACTTATTTGTAGATCTTACTTTGCTGAACATTATTGCTGTTTACAATTTATCTCTATCTATAATAATATTCAAGATAATAACAAAAAACAGCAAAATTTCCTCAAAATTACCAATTCAGGGGCAGCAACCCAACAACCGATTGACCGATTCATCTGAAAATTTCAGGGCAGATAGATCTTGACCTGATAAACATTTATATCCCCATGTCAGATTTCCTCAAAATGCTTTGATTTTTGAGTTATAAGCCAAAAACTGCATTTTACCTCTATGTTCTATTTTTAGCGGTATCGGCCATCTTGGTTGGTTGACCAGGTCACGCCACACATTTTTTAAACAAGATACCCCAAAGATGATTGTGGCCAAGTTTGAATTAATTTGGCCCAGTAGTTTCAGAGGAGAAGCTTTTTGTAAAAGATTACTTTAATTTACGAAAAATGGTTAAAAATTGACTATAAAGGGCAATAACTCCTAAACGGGTCAACTGACCATTTTGGTCATGTTGACTTATTTGTAGATCTTACTTTGCTGAACACTATTGCTGTTTACAGTTTATCTCTATCTATAATAATATTCAAGATAATAATCAAAAACAGCAAAATTTCCTCAAAATTACCAATTCAGGGGCAGCAACCCAACAACCCATTGACCGATTCATCTGAAAATTTCAGGGAAGATAGATCTTGACCTGATAAACATTTTTTTCCCTCTCAGATTTCCTCAAAATGCTTTGGTTTTTGAGTTATAAGCCAAAAACTGCATTTTACCCCTATGTTCTATTTTTAGCGGTGGCGGCCATCTTGGTTGGTTGACCAGCTCACGCCACACATTTTTTAAAATAGATACCCCAAAGATGATTGTGGCCAAGTTTGAATTAATTTGGCTCAGTAGTTTCAGAGGAGAAGATTTTTGTAAAAGATAACTTTAATTTACGAAAAATGGTTAAAAATTGACTATAAAGGGCAATAACTCCTAAATGGGTCAACTGACCATTTTGGTCATGTTGACTTATTTGTAGATCTTACTTTGCTGAACATTATTGCTGTTTACAGTTTATCTCTATCTATAATAATATTCAAGATAATAACCAAAAACAGCAAAATTTCCTCAAAATTACCAATTCAAGGGCAGCAACCCAACAACCTATTGACCGATTCATCTGAAAATTTCAGGGCTGATAGATCTTGACCTGATAAACATTTTTACCCCATGTCAGATTTGCTCTAAATGCTTTGGTTTTTGAGTTATAAGCCAAAAACTGCATTTTACCCCTATGTTCTATTTTTAGCCGTGGCGGCCATCTTGGTTGGTTGACCGGGTCACGCCACACATTTTTTAAACTAGATACCCCAATGATGATTGTGGCCAAGTTTGGTTTGATTTGGGCCAGTAGTTTCAGAGGAGAAGATTTTTGTAAAAGTTAACGACGACGGACGACGGACGACGGACGACGGACGACGGACGCCAAGTGATGAGAAAAGCTCACTTGGCCCTTCGGGCCAGGTGAGCTAAAAATGGTTAAAAATTGACTATAAAGGGCAATAACTCCTAAAGTGGTCAACTGACCATTTTGGTCATGTTGACTTATTTGTAGATCTTACTTTGCTGAACATTATTGCTGTTTACAGTTTATCTCTATCTATAATAATATTCAAGTTAATAACCAAAAACAGCAAAATTTCCTTAAAATTACAATTTCAGGGGCAGCAACCCAACAACCGATTATCCGATTCATCTGAAAATTCTAGAGCAGATAGATCGAGACCTGATCAACAATTTTACTTTCTGTCAGATTTGCTCTAAATGCTTTGGTTTTTGAGTTATAAGCCAAAAACTGCATTTTACCCCTATGTTCTATTTTTAGCCATGGGGGCCATCTTGGTTGGTTGGCCGGGTCACCGGACACATTTTTAAAACTAAATACCCCAATGATGATTATGGCCAAGTTTGGTTAAATTTGGCCCAGTAGTTTCAGAGGAGAAGATTTTTCTAAAAGATTACTAAGATTTACGAAAAATGGTTAAAAATTGACTATAAAGGGCAATAACTCCTAAAGTGGTCAACTGACCATTTTGGTCATGTTGACTTATTTGTAGATCTTACTTTGCTGAACATTATTGCTGTTTACAGTTTATTCAATCTATAATAATATTTAAGATAATAACCAAAAACAACAAAATTTCCTTAAAATTACCATTTCAGGGGCAGCAACCCAACAACGGAATGTCCGATTCATCTGAAAATTTCAGGGCAGATAGATCTTGACCTGATAAACAATTTTACCCACGTCAGATTTGCTCTAAATGCTTTGGTTTTTGAGTTATAAGTCAAAAACTGCCTTTTACCCCTATGTTCTATTTTTAGCCATGGCGGCCATCTTGGTTGGTTGGGCGGGGCACCGGACACATTTTTTAAACTAGATACCCCAATGATGATTATGGCCAAGTTTGGTTAAATTTGGCCCAGTAGTTTCAGAGAAGAAGATTTTTGTAAAAGATTACTAAGATTTACGAAAAATGGTTAAAAATTGACTATAAAGGGCAATAGCTCCTAAAGTGGTCACCTGACCATTTTGGTCATGTTGACTTATTTGTAGATCTCACTTTGCTGAACATTATTGCTGTTTACAGTTTATCTCTATCTATAATAATATTCAAGATAATAACCAAAAAGAGCAAAATTTCCTTAAAATTACCATTTCAGGGGCAGCAACCCAACAACGAAATGTCCGATATATCTGAAAATTTCAGGGCAGATAGATCTTGATCTGATGAACAATATTACCCCCATGTCAGATTTGCTCTAAATGCTTTGGTTTTTGAGTTATAAGCCAAAAACTGCATTTTACCCCTATGTTCTATTTTTAGCCATGGCGGCCATCTTGGTTGGTTTGGCGGGGCACCGGACACATTTTTTAAACTACATACCCCAATGATGATTGTGGCCAAGTTTGGTTAAATTTGGCCCAGTAGTTTCAGAGGAGAAGATTTTTGTAAAAGTTAACGCAGGACGACGACGACGACGGACGACGGATGCCGGACGCCAAGTGATGAGAAAAGCTCTCTTGGCCTTTCGGCCAGGTGAGCTAAAAAAGTGCATATAACTGTGATTTTCAACAATTAAGCAAAGTCCAAAGCCCGTTATTTCGACAAAAATAAGTGGAGCGGAACGAAACTTAAACTTGATCTGTAACTCATCATGGTTAACTCACATACCAAATAGCAGCGAAATATCTGAAGGTGTTTAGAAAAAAAGTGCGTATAACTGTGATTTTCAACAATTTATTAAAGTCCAAAGCCCTTAATTTCGGCAAAAACTTAGCGGAGCAGAATGAAACTTATACTTGATCTAAAACAAATCATGGTTAACTCACATACCAAATATCTGCCCAATATCTGAAGGTGTTTAGAAAAAAACTCTGTATAACTGATTTTCAACAATTTATCAAAGTCCAAAGCCCGTAATTTCGGCAAAAAATTAGTGGAGCGAGTGGAACGAAACTTAAACTTGATCTGTAACTCATCAGGTTGAACTCACATACCAAATATCAGCCCAATATCTGTAGGCGTTTAGAAAAAAACTCTATATAACTGTGATTTTCAACAATTTATCAAAGTCCAAAGCCCGTAATTTCGGCAAAAATTAGTGGAGCGAGCGGAATGAAACTTACACTTGATCTGTAACTCATTAGGTTGAACTTACATACCAAATATCAGCCCAATATCTGAAGGCGTTAAGAAAAAAACTCTGTATAATGGTTTGTTGTGGAATGACGGAATTACGGACAAGGGTAAAACTATATGACACGGACAACTTCTTTGAAGGGCCATAACTCGTTGTGGGGCCATAAAAACTTAGATCCTTAGAATATGTATTATCAAGATCTTTGACAAAACCTTTCAAATGAGTCCTCAACAAAGCTGGCCGACATTGCCGACATTCTTCCAAAACTTGTTGTATTTGATGTTATTCTGGATCTTTCCATGCATTTCATTGTTAACATTCAACCATACTTACTGGTTTATCAGGTTCAATTTCTAGGTCAACTCCTCCCTCACTACCAGCAGGGTAAAAACCATCATAGCCACATCCAGATCCCTTCAAACGTGTGATATTAGGGAAACTTGGATGTGCACCAGGACCAAAGATAGAAGCAATTGTAGACATGGCTTTTTCATAACTAAAATTATAAACAGATATTATAAACATAATCATAACTAGATGTGTCCAAGCGACACGAATGGCCCCGTCCCAAAAAGTTGAAAAATCTGCAATTTCAATATAAACACATGTGGACACAAACATGATGGTAGCCTCACATATCAAAAATCAGCTCAAAATCTGGAGGGGAATCGAGAAAAAATCCGTATAACTGTGATTTTCAATAATTTATCAAAGTCCAAAGCCCGTAATTTCACCGAAAATTAGCGGAGCGGAACGAAACTTAAGCTTGACCTATAACTCATCATGGTTAACTCACATATAACTCATCATGGATAACTCACATACCAAAAATCAGCCCCACATCTGAAGGTGTTTAGAAAAAAAGTCCGTATAACTTTGATTTTCAACAATTTCTCAAAGTCCAAAGCCCTTAATTTCGACAATAATAAGTGGAGCGGAACGAAACTTAAACTTGATCTGTAACTGACTTCATGGTTAACTCACATACCAAAAATCAGCCCAATATCTGAAGGGGTTTAGAAAAAAACTCTGTATAATGGTTTGTTGCGGAATGACGGAATTACAGACAAGGGTAAAACTATATGGCACCGCCAACTTCGTTGCGGGGCCATCTATATGGCACCGACAACTTTGTTGCGGGGCCATAAAAATAAATCATATGTTTTCTAGGGGTTAGAAACTACATTTATCAAATATTTGAGGAAAAAAAAGTTAACTAATTAAAGATCCTTAGTGAGCACGCTCACGTACCCCACGTCCCCACATTTTCACTGGAGAAATAAAATAACTGTAAGAAAAAAAAATTGCATAAGAAAAAAAAAATTAAATCATAATTTCCTGTTGATATGCACATCTAATTAGTATGTCCTTATTATCTACAAAGTTTCATGAAATTGAAATTGTTGTGTGGTTTCAGAGGAGTTGCGATGACAAACTGTTGCAGTAGTATATTGAAACAAATAAGTTCAAAGGGGCATAACCCCTAGAAAAACAAGAGTGCACACACTGAAATGTCTCGCCTTCTTTACTAATCATTGATATTATGTTGATAGTCCTAAGTATAAAGCTTTATTACAACTGTCACATAAACTTAACATTAACCAAGATAGCTGTACAAAGACCAATGAACCTTGAAAATGAGGTCAAGGTCAGATGAACCATGCCAGGCAGACATGTACAGCTAACAAAGCTTCCATACAACAAATATAGTTGACCTATTACTTATAGTTTAAGAAAAATAGACCAAAACACAAAAACTTAACACTGTGCAATGAACCGTGCAATTGAGGTCATGGTCAAATAAACCTGCGGGACTGACATATAGATCATAATCAGACTTGGGGTAATTGTAATTGTAATCGTTAATCAGCTGTAATTGATAACAATTTTTCAAGTAATCAGTGTAATCATTAATCAGCCAAAAATCTGATTACATGTAATTTAATTTAATCAATTACTTTTCAAAATACCCTGTAATCATGATTACTTTTTGATTACATTCTGATTACAATGAAAAAAATCTAAAATTGTGTTTTTGGTCATTAAATGAACCTCTTTGTTCATATTTGATAAATTTTTAACATACTAAAATGGTTTGGTTACTTTAAGCTTGTCTACTTCAGTAAAGAATAAACTGTTAACAGTATTGAAAAGTCATCATTAGCCTAAGCAGAGACATATAATACAATTATATACCTTTTATCTTGGTAAAAGATATTGTACATACATGTATATTCATCATATTATAATGATCTTCATATTAATATTTGATTATAACTGTTATATATATATATTCAAGTAATACTTTTCTTTAACCCTGAATTATAATCTTTTGTTAATTTTTGTGATTTTTGTCAACTTTAAATTGACAGGTAGGAGACTAATTAAGGTTTTTATTGCAATTACCAATTGAGTATAGCTGTAGGGAAATATATATGATAAAAGATAAATCAGACATGAAAATTTATCTAATTAGCACAAACTAAATTAAAAGTTGGACAAATATGTTGTTTAAACTTTTTTTTTGTATTTGGACTGGACGTGTAAAATGCAATGGTTTTTAATAAATACTTTAATACATATTGTTTACAATTTGATTAAACATTTCTATTAAATTTAAACATAGTTTTAACTGGTAACTTTATTTCATCCATATTTAAACTTCCATAAACTGCAACTTGGAATACATATAAATTATGAAAGAGGTCAAAAGACAAACAAAAAAACTCTTGATTATGATATATCTTTATAAAATTTAATTCAAAATAATTTAGAGATCATTGGTGATAAAGTGTAATGTATATATATATGTAGTGAAATTTGGTGTTTATTTAAATAGATGACGTTTAATTTGAAGTTATCATTTTATAATTGAACCAAATAAAATATGTTCTCAAAAATGCTATAGTTATATTAAACGTTTATTCATCCACATCATTCAAAATGTTTTGTTTTTAAATTCATTGTAATCAGATGTAATCATGATTACTTTGCCAATGTAATCATTAATTTAATCAGATACTTTCAGAAATGATGTAATCATTAATTTAATTTAATCGTACAAATGACAAAGTAATTGTAATTTAATCAATTACATTGAAAGTAATCGGACCCATCTCTGATCATAATATATTTCCATACACCAAATATAGCTGACCATTGGCATATAATATTAGATAAAAAGACCAAAACTTAAAAACTTAACTTTGACAACTGAACCATGAAAATGAGGTCAAGGTCAGATGACATCTGCCCGCTAGACATGTACACCTTACAATCATTCCATACAACAAATATAGTAGACCTATTGCATAAAGTATGAGAAAAACAGACCAAAACACAAAAACTTAACTATAACCACTGAAACATGAAAATGAGGTCAAGGTCAGATGACACCTGCCAGTTGGACATGTACACCTTACAGTCCTTCCATACACCGAATATACTAGACCTATTGCTTATAGTATCTGAGATATGGACTTGACCACCAAAAGTTAACCTTGTTCACTGAGCCATGAAATGAGGTCGAGGTCAATGGAAAACTGTCTTACGGGCATGAGGACCTTGCAAGGTACGCACATACCAAATGTAGTTATCCTATTACTTATAATAAGAGAGAATTCAACATTACAAAAATTCTGAACTTTTTTTCAAGTGGTCACTGAACCATGAAAATGAGGTCAAGGACATTGGACATGTTACTGACGGAAACTTAGTAACATGAGGCATCTATATACAAAGTATGAAGCATCCAGGTCTTTCACCTTCTAAAATATAAACCTTTTAAGAAGTGAGCTAACGCCACCGCCGCCGGATCACTATCCCTATGTCGAGCTTTCTGCAACAAAAGTTGCAGGCTCGACAAAAATTGAATCATAATTTCCTGTTGATATGCACATCTACATACTGTACTGTGTCCTTATTATCTACAAAGTTTTATGAAATTCTGTTGTGTGGTTTCAGAGGAGATGCAATAACAACCTGTTGCAGAGGTATATTGAAGCAAATAAGTTCAAAGGGGTGTAACTCCTAGAAAAATAATGAATCATAATTTCCTGTCGATATGCACATCTAATTAGTATGTCCTTATTATCTACAAAGTTTCATGAAATTCTGTTGTGTGGTTTCAGAGGAGTTGCGATGACAAACTGTTGCAGTAGTATATTTGAAACAAATAAGTTCAAAGGGGCATAACCCTAAAAACAAAATTGAATAGTAATTTCCTGTCGATATGCACATCTACATAGTATGTCATAATTATCTAAAAAGGTTTCATGAAACTCTGTTTTGTGGTTTCAGAGGAGTTGCGATGACAAACTGTTGCAGTAATATATTGAAGCAAATAAGTTCAAAGGGGTGCGACTCCTAGAAAAAAAATTGAATCGTTGCCTGGAGTATAATTAAACACCGTCAAGACTATTTAAATGTAACACAAGAGTGCACACGCTGAAATGTCTCGCCTTCTTTACTAATCATTGATATTATGTTGATAGACCTAAATATAAAGCTTTATTACAACTGTCACATAAACTCAACATTAACCAAGAAAACAAAACATTGATCAATGAACCATGAAAATGAGGTCAAGGTCAGATGAACCATGCCAGGCAGACATATACAGCTAACAATTCTTCAATACAACAAATATAGTTGACTTATTGCTTATAAATTAAGAAAAACAGACCAAAACACAAACACTTAACACTTAGCAATGGACCGTGAAAATGAGGTCAAGGTCAAATAAAACCTGCGTAACAGACATATAGATCATAAAATATTTCCATACACCAAATATAGTTGACATAATGCATAAAGTATTTGAAAAATAGACCAAAACTCAAAAACTTAACTTTGACCACTGAACCACGAAAATGAGGTCAAGGTCAGATGACAACTGTCAGTTAGACATTTACACCTTACAATCATTCCATACAACAAATATAGAAGACCTATTGCATAAAGTATAAGAAAAACAGACCAAAACACAAAAACTTAACTATAACCACTGAAACATGAAAATGAGGTCAAGGTCAAATGATACCTGCCAGTTGGACATGTACACCTTACAGTTCTTCCATACACCGAATATACTAGCCCTATTGCTTATAGTATCTGAGATATGGACTTGACCACCAAAACTTAACCTTGTTCACTGATCCATGAAATGAGGTCGAGGTCAAGTGAAAACTGTCTGACGGGCATGAGGACCTTGCAAGGTACGCACATACCAAATATAGTTATCCAATTACTTATAATAAGAGAGAAATTAACATTACAAAAAATCTTAACTTTTTTTTCAAGTAGTCACTGAACCATGAAAATGAGGTCAAGGACATTGGACATGTGACTGACGGAAACTTCGTGACATGAAGCATCTATATACAAAGTATGAAGCATACAGGTCTTCTAACTTCTAAAATATAAAGCTTTTAAGAAGTTAGCTAACGCCTCCGCCTCCGCCGCCGCCGTAGTCGCCGGATCACTATCCCTATGTCGAGCTTTCTGCAACAAAAGTTGCAGGCTCGACAAAAATGAAAAGACATCTTTTGCAATTTTTGAAAATAGGTTTTAGAAATCATTTTAATAACACAAAATTCAAAAATATTCTCTTAATTCATTTACCCTTCCTTCAAAATGGCATATGCTTCCTTCACAGATTTGACCAAGGAGAAAAACTGCTGGTACTTGTCTAAGAAAGGATTAGCAAAACCAGTAAGTCCTTGTAAAGAGGACATTAGTTCATCCACCATGGTTTTCATATCATTTATAATACTCTGTCTTACATCACGCTTAAAAAAGAAATACAATAAATATAATATTTAATAAAAATAGAAATTAGGTATTATAATATGAAATCATTTTATTATATATCTTTTGTATGGATATTACATTGAATGCTAATTACAGGCATTTTTGTTTGGACCTTTCACTATTTAAGAGTCTTTTTTTAAACAGAATACTTTTTCACCTTAATCATGATCATTTTTTTTCCCAAAATTATTTTTCTCTAGGATCACATAAATGACTAAAGTAACAACCATGGTAAACAAATCTATATAGTACTTTCACTCCACCTCTTTTTACTTCCATAAATCAATTGACCTTCCACTTAGGAGTTATCAAGTTATTGATGTTGTTGACATTTAAAATAAATTCATCTGGAAACATTTAGAGACATTGACAATGTATATAGCTTTTGAGTTATCTCCCTTGTAACTATATTGCCTCCCATAAATTCATTTCCTTTTACTATCTCCAAAAGTAAATTTTTGAGCAACAACCTAATTGTAGAAAATCTTATAACTAATTGTATGATATAATCAATTGAGATGGTTCTGAAGTTAGTTAATGGAGTTAGTGTTAGAAGGTGTAAGTATTATGTATTTTGTGAGATGTTGCCTAGGCCTACCATAGACATCTTTCCTTTAGTAAATTGTTTAACATTATCTTCTGCCTCTTCAATAGTTTCTTCAATCCAACTTTTACTTTTAGCTGCAACAGAATTCATCACTACAGCTGACAGATCAACTATTTCTTGTATTTCAGTCAGATCCAACCAGTAAAGCTTAGAATCTGAAATAGTTTAAATGAAAAAAGAAAGTGTCCATGAGAAACAAATGCCCCACTTGTAAATGTGTCTGATGTACTACTGTAAAAGTACTTTAAGGTCAAGTAACAGTAAATGAACGCCGTCTAGCGGATTCCGCGAAATATTGCGATGTTTTGTACGAATTACGTCCCTTTGACCAGATTTTGCAATGTTAAAATTTCAACCGGTGACTTTTCAATGGGACAACGGTAAATCTGACGGAAAGTATGTATCTTCTAGGAGCATGAACTTGTTTGCTAAAATTGAAGAAATGCTACAGGATTTTGAAAATGAATATGAAAACAGTCATGAAGACGATCTTCAAAACGAAAATCAGGTGTTTGAGTTTGGATATCTGCCGACCAGTTAAAACAAGTGTGAAAACTGTTGATCACTGTTGCTCACCACTATTTCTACTTCTACATAATTGTGATGAGGAAAAACAGTGCAGTCTCGACAGTATATTGAACTATGACACAAAATAGTACTTTTGATGTCATGTTTACGTAAACTAACCAACAAATATGCAGAAATGAAACTTCTGGTGAAAGGGAAATATATTTAGACCATTTTGAGTCAAAATTCACTTGTCTATGAGTTTGCGTTAAAAATTCAGGATTAATGCGCTACATAGTACACTAATTTAAGATTTCCAGAAAACAGGGAGTTATTTTCTGGCACGTTTGAAATAAATGCAATTCATCTAATGTTTGAATGTAAATTTACACAATCATGTAATTATAAACATTTAGCATGTTTTAAAAACAGTAAGAAATGTT
Source organism: Mytilus galloprovincialis (assembly GCA_037788925.1). NCBI lineage: Eukaryota > Metazoa > Mollusca > Bivalvia > Mytilida > Mytilidae > Mytilus > Mytilus galloprovincialis. The sequence goes on along the minus strand of CM075342.1, from coordinate 40,658,776 downwards.
TATAAGTGCAACACACGGTATTTTTGGACAAGAAATCAATTTTTCTTACACTTTTAAAATTGAAATGAATTAAAACAAGAAATCAATCTGGTTGACGCAACAATGACAATCTGTTACACAGAATAATAGTGGTGCATTTCTTTCCAGTGGGTCTCAATCAACACTGATTTACAGAAATCTTGGTAAGAATTTAGTCTTAGATGCTTGATTTTTTTATTAGTTGTTATTGGCTTTGAACAAGCTGACAGTAACTGCGTGTAGTTGCGGATCCAGAGGGGGCATGAGGGCGTACGCCCCCCCTTTTTTGCTTGGACTTTTTTTTTTTTTTTTTTGTAAAAAGATTAATAAGACTAGACTTCGTGAACTTTGCCATTTCCCGTATATTTAATTTTTATGAGACAATTCTTTTCATATAAAGAATTTTCGCCATTATTTACTGATTATTTCAAAAGTAAAATTACAAAATACTGAACTCCGAGGAAAATTCAAAACGGAAAGTCCCTAATCAAATGGCAAATTCAAATGATAAACACATCAAACGAATGGACAACAACTGTCATATTCCTGACTTGGTACAGGCATTTTCAAATGTAAAAAATGATGGATTTATGGAACCTGGTTTTATAGCGCTAAACCTCTCACTTATATGGCAGTCGCATCACAGTAGAGTGATTCGGTATGGTTGAGTTGACCAGTTCGTCGAAAAAACGTCACTCAGTCATTTTGAAATTCAAATTACAGGAACATATTTGCAATTCTGAGCATGAAAAATCATAACACCTTCAAGCGACAAAGGAGTGAGCAAGAACGTATTGACTTCTATTTCACAATTCAACCAAAAAGAAAGTTATACTCTATTATAATCTCATGAAAAAAAGTTCCACATTAATATTATTTACCTACGAAATTATGTTTAACCCCAAACGCCCGCGCCTATCTTAAAATAACATAGCTGAATAATTATTACCCAGTCAGTATAAGCTCTGGATAGATTTAAAGTGCAAGGTACTAGCCATTTGTTTGAGGAGGCAGTCTGAGATCTGAGAGTCTGGCCGTATTTAGATTGAAAACAATAATCTTGTCCACTTTTTGGCTAATAGAAACGAAAATTTCCAACAGAATAATATAGCATTAAATGAACATAATGAATAAAAAACGGGCGTATTTTTTTGGGGGGACGGGGGTTTGCATGAACTGATATATTGAATACTTTTATCAAGATCAGACTGCAACCTGCCTGCTGGTGTGGCCCTTATGTCTCCATTTGTCGACCGTCATTCATAAATTCGTTGTCATTTCAGACTCATTCGTAGCCTTTGGTTAATTTTCAATTGTGTTGGGTAAAACATTTTAACCAAACATTTGTTTAAAAATTGCTTGTTTGTCTTTTTAACTCGTGTCGCTCGTATTGTAAAATTCATCGAATAGCGCGGCGTGTATCTTGTTTACAACAAGAAATCTGTGAGTTTATGCTAACGTAACATACAACAAGCGAGAATTTTCCATGTCTATTTTTTACTGACAAGTCCCACATCAAATATATCAGTTCATAGCTTTTGACCCATACTATAATTTTATGATAGACAATTTATGGGGAGAATACAACATCAAAAATGTCCAACTCTTACACTTAACAGCAACTATAAAATATACATGCCCCACGTCTAGAACCGTTTAAAAAGTGCATTTTACACTTATTTTATGTTTTTTAACCAAAAAAAGGTCCCAAAAACTTCGCCCCCCTTTGCAAAATCCTGGATTGGCCCCTGTATTCTACTTGTAGTATGTCAAAACTATCCATACAAAAACCCTATATTCACTGGGAAAAGACATCGTGTAGCAGGAAATAAGCAGAAGGGGGTGCAAGTTTGGGACATTAATACTAAACTTAGTCTTGTACGGTAAGACTAGATATCCCCTATTTTGAAAACTATCACACCATTCGGAACAATTAAAAATATTTTCAAAGTAGAGAAGGAAATGAACCACATAAATTAATACTGGTCATAAATTCTCCGCTGTTGTCAGTCAGTCATATAAATGACACTAAACTATAATACATTTAAATTTGTAACCTTCTTTACGGTTGGAACAATAATTTAATATTCATACAACAGTTTTTAGACTATAACAAATGAAAAATAAACGAAAATGATGTTTCACGATCATTAATCCATCGCTACATTTTGTATTCTGACGGTTTTTTTTGTTATGGTGTTTTCTTTCACGTCCGCAATTTTGTTGAAAGTTTCGATGTTAAAAATAGAACACAAATCTTTTTAATAGATACATGTATAAATAGTTTATGGTTTAAAGAGTTATACATGGAATATTATCCTAATAAAAGAACATTCAGTGGATCCTTAAAAGAATTTTCTTACTAGTATTGATTCGTATGGTTGTCTCCTCAAAGGAAATTGTTCTATATATATATATGGGTAAAAATTAACCGAATAAAAAATAAAAATGTACCCTGAAAGTAGCATCTCAAATATAGAATAGAGCTGTTCTCAATTCTATTTCACCCATAAAACTTGAAGGTCGAGAACGAGATTATATCGATCATCTCTATATCATACTACTACTATATACCTTCTAAAAAAATAGGAGGGGTCCTGATCCCGAAATCCCGGACTTTAAAAAATGAAATCCAGAGGTCCCGAAATTTAAAATAAATCCCGCCATCCCGAAATTCGAAAATAGAATTCCCTGATCCCGAAAAGATTAATCCCGAAATCCCGTGTTTAAAAATACCCGATCCCGGAGTTCCGATCCCGGTCCTCCCCCCTCCCTCATTTGTGTGGATGAACTAAATAACAAAACAAACATTTTCGAGTTATGTCTCAGCCTGTGTGCGATTGTATTTTTTTTTTTGTTTTTTGTTTTTTGTTTTTTGTTGTGTTTTCTTTTCTTTTTTTTTTTTTTTTTTGTGGGGGGGGGGGGGGGGGGGGGGGGGGGGGGGGGATTATTTTGGTAGGCATATTAAACATTAATTTGTACATCTGTTTTTAAGTTATATCTCAATCTCCGTATGTTTGGTTTCCTTGTAAATATTTTACACGATGTATCTTCTGGAAAATACACCGTGCTTCAAAGACCGTGCAATGTCTTGAGAGAAAGCGAAAATCAGAGAGAGAAGGACATTAATTTATTGTCACATATAATAAGATCTCAAAGGGAGTTGCAGAATAACGGATACTGGCGAATTTAAAAATTGAACAAAAAGTTTGCAAAATTATAAAGAATAACAACAGAAAATAAAATAATAATTTAATACAACAGTGTAGACACAGACAAGAACCATGTACAGAATTAAGAAATCATTTGATGATAGAAGAATTTTACAAAATTGTTTATTGAGGATTTTACAGAATAAGCGTTATATTTAAAGATAAAGAACATTTAGGTCCACACTTCATATGAACCCTTAAAAACTCGTTGGATTATCTCGGTGTGGCTGGTCAGTAATAAATAAAAAAAAAGTCACTGGTCAATTCAAAGGTTGTCGTAAGTGATGCAATATATTCTTATTTTCCTGTTCCCCTTGTGTTACTTCCAGTTTTGTTGAAGTTTACATCGATGAAAGCCTTAGTTTAATTTAGTTTCCTGTTATTACTACCCCCCTTTTTTGTCGCATGTTGTGTATCATGTACTGATTCTATATATACTTCGAGCATACACATATACACTTATGGAAAAATAACTATTTACTAAACTTTTTAACACGTTTTTGTAGACTTGTATACAATAAATTGTATGCAGAACAAACAAAAATATTTACAAAGATGTCAGTTTGTCTGCGTGTTTTAATTGTTAACTTGCAGATGTATAAATAACCGCACGACACTCTTTTAATAATTTGTAGAATCGTTGATATAATGTTTGTTTATATATGCGATGTTAAGCAGTAGTATATGGACAGAACTCGATCTGTCGTGATATAGTACCAAAAAACGAGCTATTACATGTTCCGCTGCTAAAGTAACCGTTGTTTTCAAAAATTTGCCAAATCATATATCGGAACGGAGAAAAAATGCAAACAGATGATCTACACGATAGTCTAAGAGATTTACGTATTGGTTTCCCAAAAAAGTGACAAAATTCAACAATCTCTCATTAGAGCAAATATTAATAAAGATCACAACCCTGACCACATGCACACCTTCAATATATGTACAAACAGACAACAAAGTGAAAACGTTCTAGAATTCAAACTGTAGATGTTATGCGGATTAACTATAATAGGGGAAGGACGGCGGACAGAGGGACAGGGGTAACACCCCCCCCCAACTTTCAGTTGCGGGGGCATAACAAATTATAGCTTCAATTACATCTTTTATTGCGTCAACTTGTAGATTGTAGACAGTAAACCTGATGATTTCTATTTTTATGTTTTTACTATTTTTGCGTTCATGTACTTACAATGTATTTTTGTTTGAATTAGTAATTGTTTTAGACATGTGTATTGATAATGAACATACATGTATCATATTTTTTATAACGTATAATTTCTTTTTAAAATGTTCCATAAAAGAGGGTCTGATTGGGGTTAACGGAATACAGAATAATGGGCAAAAATTGCAGAATAAAAGGCAAAAAAAAAAAAAGAAAAAAGAAAAAGAGCATAATGGGGTGCCTAAATATAAAGAATAAAGAATATTGGAAATACAAAATAAAAATTAATGATAATTATCCAGATAAAAAGAATCTATCAATACGAAACACATAATAATCGTGCATAATCAACACGAAGAACGTTGGAAATAATTAGCATGATAACTTGACGTTATGTAATAAAAATAACGACGTCACGAAATTTGATATTTTTCTTGCCAAAATGTTGAGTTTGCGTCGCTTCTACAGGGAAAACGAAGTCGGTGACCATATTTTTTTTTAACATCATCTAATTTGTAAGACAAAGAGGAAGAAAATGTTAATTTAAAAAAAAATTCTATGGAGCGGTTTACGTGATTTATACCGGAAACCGAAAATTGTAGAAGAAAAATACAGATTTTCCCTATATATTCAATGTAATTTAGTACCCTCTCGGACCATTTTAAAAATGAATTTTTCTCGAAAACGAAGTCGGTGACATATACTTTTTTTTACATTTTCTGATGTATATTTTCAATATCTAATCGAGTTCTAAATTTAAAAAAAATCTATGGACTAGTTCATTTACTGATCCTTGACCTTAATTCCTGGGTATCAATTTTAGTGGTTTGAACAAAAGTTGCATATTTGTGTGTTTTTAATTTCGTGGATTTTAGTTTCCTATAAAAAAAAAATTTTAAATTTAAAGAGAGTGAAGAATTGAAGCCATTAGAAACAAAAATTACACATTGTTTAGATTGAAAGAAATTGCAAAGAAAACATTTAAATTGTTACACCCATGTAAATCGTAGTGATGACACTTATTAACCTAAGGTCAAGTGATCAACGGATTAAAGACCATCATAGGTGTTGGCCATACACATGTCACTTAAAGAAAACAGTTTCATGAACAAATGCTATAAATGTACATTGCATTGTAAAATTAATTCCGATTAAAGCAAACCCTGCATGAAATTGTTATTTCCCATACGAGAGTTTTGAGGATATAAAATGAACACTTCATCATAGCATATCATCACCAGAAATCTGACTTTTATCGATCTAAAATATTTTTATGAGAATTAAAAAGTCAAAAAAATTGGACAGTTAGGTTTTTAAATATTATATGGGTATATAATCCTGCCTGCAGTTGTAGTTCATAGTGCATTTACCCTGAGACAACTATTTATATTATAGTAGTCTGATATTTGTCGATCTTTCATGTATTCTCTAAATCATATCAGTAGTCAAACCTACATCTTACATGGGCATCTTTTCATGTTGGGATTTAGACAACAGTTCTTTTATTTCGTTGGACACTTAAATTCGTGGATAAGGTCATCCACGAAAAGCACGAAAATTGGTTCCCCACGAATAAAAGTACTTTCACAGAAATTAAACCCTAGTATTTCAATTCAGTTATTTGTCCATTAATAAATGGGACACAACTCTCAGAAGTGTAAAAGTGACACCTAACCAAATTCAAATTTGATCTGTTGATGGGCATTGTTTTTACATTAAATAACATTTGGCGGAGGCAAGTTAAAGTTTATGTGCAAAAACAGCATATATGCAATAATGTTTCAATTTATAAAGTAACATGACTAGAGAATGATAATAGTTACTCCACCAAATTTGATATGTGTTTGGTGATAAGTTTCATTACATTTGGTTGAGGCAAACTTGAGTAAAAGAATTGAAATATATTTCTGAACTAGAAAGACAGATTATATATTTGAACTTAAATCAAATAGTTTATATGATGAATAGCTTTTTGTGAAATTTTGTTCTTATTTGTTATGAACTACAAGATAATGTTCATCATCTTTCTATTTTATTTACAAACCTTTAAGACTTGAAAGTGCTTCTTGTGTTTTATTTTTGGCCTCTAATAGTCTCTTAACAGACATATAAATTCTAAAAATATAAAGACATTTAGATGCTCAAAATTTGTGATATTTTACATATATCTAAATTTCTGTTTATGAATATTTATGAACATTTCATTTGTAAAGATGCACTTTGTAATTGAAGCCTATCCCCAGGATCATAGCTGTGAAAGAAAAACAACAATTACCTAACAGTTTTTTCCCTTTGCCTTCAATATATTTTCTCAGTCATTTTTCTTGATCTAGGTTGTGCAAACTTAACATGAAGGCTAGAGTTAACAAAATTGAAATATTATTCTAAGATCAGGTAAAAAAATTAAAACAATCAGTCACAGCAACATAATTGTATTGTACAACACTTGAAAATGATAAACAATGTGGACAATACTATGAATTAATAAAGTGTCCACTAACATACACATATAACCATCACTACTTACTGTACAGCTCCCTTTCCTACTTTTGCTATAGATGACATAGGATCTTTAATGATTGCACTGAGTCCATCAACAATTTCCTTTAAAGACTTGAAAATAATTCTAGCATTTTCAGGAATTGTTATGGTGACTGTTTCATATAGTTGCTGCAAGTATAATGTTTCATCTTTATAATTCTTATATGATTTGCATATTAGGGAATACGTTGATATGATTGGTCAATATACTTCCAGTAATTGATCTTGACGTTGGTTATTTCTCGATAGACGACGTTGACCGAACTTCTTTTCGTAACCAATGTAAACATGATGGCGGCGATAATAACACAGACGCTAACAAAATTTATTTCACTGCACGTTAATCTTTAAATAAAAAAACAAAATCAAAAAGATTCGTTTGTATGATTGTAAGAATGTTTGTAGTTTATTTTTATCAGATTGCAAATTTCAAGAAGTACACATTTTTGCGTAAGCCAACAAATAAATTCATGCGCCAGGCCTATTCAATGACACAAACGAAACGCGCGTCTGGCGTATATACTAAATTTAGTCCTGGTATCTATGATGAGTTTAAATACAACTTACGTGGGATAGAGGTTACGAGTGTGGAAACATATTTTCCCTATTTCCAATTTGAAATAATTAGAAGGATTAAAAGCCTTTTGAAAGGAATTTATTGGTGTATAAACTGGACCAAGTCACTCACAAACATTTCATAAAAGTCCTTCGGACTTTTATTTGTTTGTGAGTGAATTGGTCGAGTTTATATACCAATAAATTCCTTTACAAAGGCGTTTATTCCTATAATAATATTCTTCAAAAATTGAGTGACTGCTGCTTGTTATAAGCGTATAGGCAATAGACAACTTTCGAATTCGGTGCATTTCCATCAAAAACTTTGGTTTTAGTGAACATGATTCATGCGTTTAGGGGCGTCGTCAATTCCGTTCCAATGTTGAGTTAGTGGTTGGAAAACTAAAAAGCTATATTGCACAAATTATTCGGCAAATTGAATTCTCTCATAATTGTCTTTCAGCACTGCTGTCATAAGGGAATTGTGATTAAGTACCCGTACAGAACACATATTATTTCTAGTTTATCCTGCGCAATGACGATCACTACGACGCTTTATGAACGTTTATATACAGGGATACAGGGGATCCTCTTTATCTGGTAAATGACGTCATAAAGGCACGCATAATTGACAAGTTTTTTTCTGGTGACGGACAAACTCGAAAGTGGTCTATAATTTCAATTTTATCACCTCACAGGCCATAATTGTTTCTGAACTACATTGACCTTAACCCAAGTGACTTGAACTTTCTCTTAATCCTCTTATCATGTGATAATATATCCAGGTAAGGTTGCAATACAATATAAAACATCCTATAACTATTTTCTTTAACAAATGTTCATCTTATTTAAATTTTAGTAGTATAATGTGACCTTGACCTTAGTTTAGTAGTATAAATGTGACTTTGACCTTAGTTACCAAAATCCAGTGAAATTAGCTGCAGTCTAACTTTGACCTTAACCTTTGAGGTATTGACCTTAATTTCATAATTTCCGAAGTAAGGTTGCAATCATATTTGTAGTATTTGATTTAGCTTTTGATATCAATTTTTTTTGCAAAAACTTCAGTACATTTTATTGCCTATGACCCTGGACCTTTAAAATGGTTTCCTAAAAAATAATAATAGTCATGTCTTTATTTGCATTATTTATAGAACTATTAAGCTCAATTTTATGTTAGTATGAAAATAAAGAGATGTTAAAGTGAAACATGTATGCCTAAAAATTCTAGAGCATTATCAATTATACTTACACCAAAAAATACACGAACATCAGTTTTCAAGTTATTGAGAAATTTCTCCACTTTGGCAACCAAACTTTTTACAGGTTTTAGAAACGATGGCATTTCTTTAGGATCATATTCACCAAGTCTTTTCATTGCTTTCTTGGCAACACTTCTCAAATCTGCTACCTTGTATTTTGAAAATTAGGATAAATTTAGAATTAAGACATAAAATATAAAATATATGTATATAACAGGCTGATACTTCAACTTGGAATTATTTTTAAAAATGGAGTTAGCATACTTTCTTGTGATTGAAATTTTGGATTAATTCCATGTTTATTCTTGATTATAATGTTTTGCGTGGTGTATAACACTTTCCACACAATGTATTTTGTATAGAAAGTGATGTGCTCGGCACAGTACATTCTATTGAAAATGTGCATTCTTCTTTGTAATAGAAAGTGTTGTGCGCCACACAGAGCATTCAAATTTATTAAAATTTTCAAGTACAAGAAATTATGCAAATTCCATAATTAAAAATAATTCCAAGTTGAAATAATAGCCTGTTATATATACTGTAAATTCAGAAATTATTGCGATGATTATTGTGAAAAATGTGCCAGGGTTATAATCGCAATATCTAAAACTCGCATTTTGAAATTTTTTATATCAATTAAACAGGATTGTTCTCAATATATCGCAAAAATTTAAATCGCATTGTGGTCCAAAATGACAAAATCGCAATAATAAATGCACGCAATAATTTCTGAATTTACAGCAATAATTTCTGAATTTACAGTATATATATATATATATATATATATATATATAATACAACTCGTCTAAACATCAACCCAACAATGTTAGATCTGTAAATTTGCTTTCGCGTGTGTTACCTTTCCACGTCAGTTTTAATCTAGCGGCGTACTACAGTACATGATATATAAGGCATGAAGATGTTATTGTTACAGATCAGCTAAATTATCTATAGTAAAGGATCCTACAAATTAATGTAATATACAGTCACAGAAAATAATTATATTTATAAGTACGTCTGAGTCAGTGACAACTCTACAACAGATGTATCCATCGGATCGCCATCAATGATGGTGATACATGGCTGTGTACATAATGTATATACAACTCGTCTAAACATCAACCCAACAATGTTAGATCTGTAAATTTGCTTTCGCAAATTTTTGGTTCTTCCCTCGCCGGGATTCGAACCCATGCTACTGTGATATCGTGACACCAAATCGCCTGCACTGCAGCCGTCCCGCTAGACCACACGACCACCTGGGCTCTCAATTAAAAGAGCTTTCGCTGGCCGTGTGTTACCTTTCCACGTCAGTTTTAATCTAGCGGCGTACTACAGTACATGATATATAAGGCATGAAGATGTTATTGTTACAGATCAGCTAAATTATCTATAGTAAAGGATCCTACAAATTAATGTAATATACAGTCACAGAAAATAATTATATTTATAAGTACGTCTGAGTCAGTGACAACTCTACAACAGATGTATCCATCGGATGGCGATCCGATGGATACATCTGTTGTAGAGTTGTCACTGACTCAGACGTACTTATAAATATAATTATTTTCTGTGACTGTATATTACATTAATTTGTAGGATCCTTTACTATAGATAATTTAGCTGATCTGTAACAATAACATCTTCATGCCTTATATATCATGTACTGTAGTACGCCGCTAGATTAAAACTGACGTGGAAAGGTAACACACGGCCAGCGAAAGCTCTTTTAATTGAGAGCCCAGGTGGTCGTGTGGTCTAGCGGGACGGCTGCAGTGCAGGCGATTTGGTGTCACGATATCACAGTAGCATGGGTTCGAATCCCGGCGAGGGAAGAACCAAAAATTTGCGAAAGCAAATTTACAGATCTAACATTGTTGGGTTGATGTTTAGACGAGTTGTATATACATTATGTACACAGCCATGTATCACCATCATTGATGGCGATCCGATGGATACATCTGTTGTAGAGTTGTCACTGACTCAGACGTACTTATAAATATAATTATTTTCTGTGACTGTATATTACATTAATTTGTAGGATCCTTTACTATAGATAATTTAGCTGATCTGTAACAATAACATCTTCATGCCTTATATATCATGTACTGTAGTACGCCGCTAGATTAAAACTGACGTGGAAAGGTAACACACGGCCAGCGAAAGCTCTTTTAATTGAGAGCCCAGGTGGTCGTGTGGTCTAGCGGGACAGCTGCAGTGCAGGCGATTTGGTGTCACGATATCACAGTAGCATGGGTTCGAATCCCGGCGAGGGAAGAACCAAAAATTTGCGAAAGCAAATTTACAGATCTAACATTGTTGGGTTGATGTTTAGACGAGTTGTATATACATTATGTACACAGCCATGTATCACCATCATTGATGGCGATCCGATGGATACATCTGTTGTAGAGTTGTCACTGACTCAGACGTACTTATAAATATAATTATTTTCTGTGACTGTATATTACATTAATTTGTAGGATCCTTTACTATAGATAATTTAGCTGATCTGTAACAATAACATCTTCATGCCTTATATATCATGTACTGTAGTACGCCGCTAGATTAAAACTGACGTGGAAAGGTAACACACGGCCAGCGAAAGCTCTTTTAATTGAGAGCCCAGGTGGTCGTGTGGTCTAGCGGGACGGCTGCAGTGCAGGCGATTTGGTGTCACGATATCACAGTAGCATGGGTTCGAATCCCGGCGAGGGAAGAACCAAAAATTTGCGAAAGCAAATTTACAGATCTAACATTGTTGGGTTGATGTTTAGACGAGTTGTATATACATTATGTACACAGCCATGTATCACCATCATTGATGGCGATCCGATGGATACATCTGTTGTAGAGTTGTCACTGACTCAGACGTACTTATAAATATAATTATTTTCTGTGACTGTATATTACATTAATTTGTAGGATCCTTTACTATAGATAATTTAGCTGATCTGTAACAATAACATCTTCATGCCTTATATATCATGTACTGTAGTACGCCGCTAGATTAAAACTGACGTGGAAAGGTAACACACGGCCAGCGAAAGCTCTTTTAATTGAGAGCCCAGGTGGTCGTGTGGTCTAGCGGGACGGCTGCAGTGCAGGCGATTTGGTGTCACGATATCACAGTAGCATGGGTTCGAATCCCGGCGAGGGAAGAACCAAAAATTTGCGAAAGCAAATTTACAGATCTAACATTGTTGGGTTGATGTTTAGACGAGTTGTATATACATTATGTACACAGCCATGTATCACCATCATTGATGGCGATCCGATGGATACATCTGTTGTAGAGTTGTCACTGACTCAGACGTACTTATAAATATAATTATTTTCTGTGACTGTATATTACATTAATTTGTAGGATCCTTTACTATAGATAATTTAGCTGATCTGTAACAATAACATCTTCATGCCTTATATATCATGTACTGTAGTACGCCGCTAGATTAAAACTGACGTGGAAAGGTAACACACGGCCAGCGAAAGCTCTTTTAATTGAGAGCCCAGGTGGTCGTGTGGTCTAGCGGGACGGCTGCAGTGCAGGCGATTTGGTGTCACGATATCACAGTAGCATGGGTTCGAATCCCGGCGAGGGAAGAACCAAAAATTTGCGAAAGCAAATTTACAGATCTAACATTGTTGGGTTGATGTTTAGACGAGTTGTATATACATTATGTACACAGCCATGTATCACCATCATTGATGGCGATCCGATGGATACATCTGTTGTAGAGTTGTCACTGACTCAGACGTACTTATAAATATAATTATTTTCTGTGACTGTATATTACATTAATTTGTAGGATCCTTTACTATAGATAATTTAGCTGATCTGTAACAATAACATCTTCATGCCTTATATATCATGTACTGTAGTACGCCGCTAGATTAAAACTGACGTGGAAAGGTAACACACGGCCAGCGAAAGCTCTTTTAATTGAGAGCCCAGGTGGTCGTGTGGTCTAGCGGGACGGCTGCAGTGCAGGCGATTTGGTGTCACGATATCACAGTAGCATGGGTTCGAATCCCGGCGAGGGAAGAACCAAAAATTTGCGAAAGCAAATTTACAGATCTAACATTGTTGGGTTGATGTTTAGACGAGTTGTATATACATTATGTACACAGCCATGTATCACCATCATTGATGGCGATCCGATGGATACATCTGTTGTAGAGTTGTCACTGACTCAGACGTACTTATATATATATATATTATATATATATATATATTATATATATATATATATTATATATATATATAAGTGCCTATAAATAGCAGCACATGACATACAAATCTAAGGGAGTGTGGATTAATCAGTACAGAGATTAATTCAATTACACAAATAAAATTATAGATTGCCTAACAATGTAATTTTAACACACTATTTAGTATGTAAATATAAGAATGTTTAAAATATTTACAAAATGATGAAAATAAACGCAATATTTCGCTAGACCAACTAGCTTTATCAAGCGTGCATCTATCCAGGTGAAATGTAGATGATAAGAAACTTTTGCAGCTCAACGTCTTTGTTGCACTTAACTGCCTTTAAAATAAGAAAATTTTGCAGCTCAATGTCTATGAGCAATTGAATTTAGCATTTACACACTTGAACTTTAATCAAAGAAAAAGTTCCTTTTGTTTGCCCTACTAGTAGTTTTATGAAATAAACAAGTTGAACTGCGAGTTTTTGCTGACAAATGTTACCCTGTTGTAAGTATAAGGTAAACATAAAGTCATCAAGCAATGGGTGTGAAAATGAACACAAAGCTTGATAAAAAAAATTCAGAGAGATTGTCTTTGTAGTTGTAGAAAAAATTGTGACAGAAATTTCTTACTTTGCTATTATGAGTAAGAATATTTATATATAAATTTTGGTAAACAGGAGGTGGTTAAGAATGAATCTGAAAATGCATTACATTGAATAGCATTCTCAAATAAAGCTAGGTAACAAATTCAGGGAACTATAATCTGTTGTTCAACAAATATATTTGGTAAATTTCAATGGGACAGACTGAAATAGAGAAGGAAAAGACAGACATATACCAGTTTACACCCTTTTTAGTGAGGGTATAATCATTGATTTGTTTTTTTTTTTGAATGAGTTTAGGAATAACTGATTTTAAACAACCCAGTGTTTACTTGGGCATGAATATGGTAGCCTAGAATTCTACAATCTGGCATCAAATTACTGAAGAGGGGTGTTATTATGTATTTACTATGTGGGATAAATATATTGCTCCATCTCACGGTCAGAATGGAATCATTAAATAATTTTGAGAATTTAATCTCTATATGTTAAAAAACACTTGGATCAACATTTTGAGAAACTTGTCATCAAAGAATTTAGATAAGTCCAAATGTTGTTACTTTAAATACCTTTTTAGGAAGCTGCATTAATGAGTCAACAAACGCTAATACCAGATCATTTAAATTTATTTTTCCTTCTATCAAATCTTTAATCATTCTTATTCCTTCGTTGACACCTCCTAAAATTGACGGTATCACTTGATCAAATCTTGTTGCCAGTTTGGACAGATATTTAAAATCACCTTCCTGAAATATAAATATATCATGATTATTTGAGAGAAAATAGTATGTCAAAGGAAATTTTAAGGTTTTGAATCATTCTGCAATCATTATAACTCATTTACAACAGAAAGATAAAATTTCACAACCATCTAAAATGTATAACCTTCAGCTTCTAATGGTTCCATTAGTTCATTTCCTTTACAAGTCTTTTGACCCTTAATGACGTCCTTTTCTCTTTTTTTTTTTTATTACAGAACAGTCTTTTAGCAACTGTTCCTTTCCAGGATTTTTCAAATCTTTTTAAAATAAATACATGTACATGTATGTGCTTTTTCTACTACTATGCTCTTTAATTAATAACAGCATCTATTTTGATCTGTTTATTGGATTCCCCCAGCGCTTTTTTTGCGAGCAAATTTCATTGGTGGAGGAAGCTAGAGTGCCTGGAGTGAAAAGTTCTTAAGACGAGAAAAAAATTAAGATTATCTAGAGTCAAACACACCTGCAACTAGCAGGGTTTAAACTCACAATCTTTGCAAATTCCACAAAAATTGGTATCCAAAGAAAATAATTAATCCACAGAAGTTTATTTGACAACTTAACCCTTTTAGATGAAACCAGGATTTAGGGTTCACGCTTCAGACAGCTGACGATGAGTCCCAGTTTACCTTGATCAAAATACCTCTTTTTACATTTTTTGCAAAACACATTGCAAACACAAGTTATCGTTCTTTGTTGAATAAGCATATGAAAGTGTAAAGTGAGTGCTTCAATTTGTTGAAAATGTATAGGAATCTGCTTAAATTTACAGAATTTACAAGAATATTGGAGAATTGAAGCCAGACTAGTATACTTTTATTACATAAAATGCTGTTTAATGTACAAAAACACTTGGAATGGACATTGTTTAATATAAGGAAATTGATTTTATTGATATGAATTATGAAGACCTCCCACTAAAGTTAGAAAAATTTAAGGGTTCTGTATAACCCAGTGTCTCGCCTACTTTAGCTGTTAATCACATGAAAAACAAAAATAAAGAAAAAAAGTAATTAAAAAATATTCCTTCTAGATACTAACTTTTGATCATAAACAAGCTTCTGCTTAAGTTGGTAGAATCCAGGATAGTTTAAGAAACTTATTAAAATTTTCAAAAACTTTAACCACAGAGTGAATGTAATGGTTCCTGGCAGAAAAACTAAGTCCATTTATAAGTAATATACAGAAAAAATGGAATTTATTTTTTACAAAGTTTATTTCTGGATACTATCTTATAATCATAAACAAGCTTCTGTCCAAGTTTGGTAGAAATTCAGGATAGTTTAAGAAAGTTATGAAAATTTTAAAAACTTAACCACAGAGTGAATATTGACGCCGACGGAATGTAGGATCGCTATGTCTCACTTATTCGACAAGTCGAAAGCTCGACAAAAGGCCAGGGAAGCCATTTTCTCAGAGTAGATTCTTTCAGGGCAGCTTTGAGTGAAACTGTTAAACATTTTTAAATAAAGAAAGAGAAGTGAGATATTGTCATTCAAAATTTTCATAAGTTTACTCTAAAATATCATCTTCAAAAGAATATAAAACTACCTGTAGAATATTGAGATTGTAAAATGTTTCTCCCTTAAAACAGATTCTAGCTAAAAATATATCCACATTCACTCCAATCATTCCTAAATGGAGTCTAGCATAGGCTTCATCATGGACATTAACTTTAACATATCCTGACAATGGAGCTGCAAAGATAGATATAAAATCATTACATATTTCATTTATTAAAAAATTGTGATTACATGTTCTTCCTTAATGAAAACAAGAAAGCGTCCATAGTACCCGGAATGTCCCAATCGCCCTTTCATTTTCTATGTTTAGTGGTCTGTGAAATTAGGGTCAAATCTCTAATTTGGCATAAAAATTAGAAAGATCACATAAAAGAAGTTTCAATTTGATAGGACTTCAACTTCATCAAAAACTATCTTGACCAAAAACTTTAACCTGAAGCAGGACAGGGGTTGAAGTCATAAAACTTTGCTCTGTGCTTGGAGCACAAAAATCATGCTCGAAACATGAAATCCAGCATTTTGATTGGTTGGTTTTGGAGTATGAGTACAAAAAACTGACTCAGAAGTTTTATGACTTCAACGCCAGACAGACAGACGAACCGACAGATGAACAGACCAGAAAACATAATGCCCATATATGGGGCATAATAAATGGGGCATAAAAAAATTATATATAAATCTCAATAGACAGAACTTACATGTACCTGTCAAACAGGAAGTGTTTGGTCCAAAAACATGACAATGGGTAAAGTTTACAAAAATGAAGCTTGATATCAAATGTCCAGAAGCTCCAATATGTAGTTTTTCTGAGTTAAATGCATTAATTTTTTTCTTTAAAAGGGCAACTATATGAATTGCATATATATGTCTGTAGCAAACAAAAAGAATATGTGTCACACAGTATAGCTCATTAATATTATGCTTGGTATCAAATATATATAATAGCTTTAGTTTTTTGTGAGGAAATACCTGAAGTTTGTATTGAAAATGAAATTTTGAAATAAGCTGCTCTAGATAACTCAATATTAGAATCTTTTGAGTTCCAACTATTTATAAAGTAAATTGCTTTGATATATTCCAAAAAGAACTTTTTTTAACTGGTAAAGAAAAAAATGCTTTGTAAAAAATAGGATAACACATAAATGATTTCAGTTGTAAACATGAAACAATAATAACGTTTTTACCTATCTTCAAAGCTAGATAATTTGACATAATGAATCCAAATGACCCGCCAAGGTTAGTGGAACCAAGAACTCTTCTCCAGTCTACTTTTGGAGCCTCAAGTTTAAACTGTAATCCTTCAAAGAAACTTCTTTTTTCTCTTCTGTGAGGTCCCAATTTCTGCTCCACAGATACAGTGGATGTATTTGTGGCTGGATTTTGAATTCTAGAATATCTGCATAAAATTGCTTATTCATAAATATTACTCTTGAGATAAATGTGATTATATAACATATTGTATAGCATTCTCCTGTTTTCATCGGATATAACAATCACATGTTTCAAAGTTATTTTATGTGTCCAAAGCTTTGTTTTGATTTTTAAGTATATTGATGCTATGTTTCTATTTAAGAAATAATTCATGGGGGCTTGAATATCGTGATTTTACCATGGGTTGGCCCTTTATGACAAATATTTTACCCTGAGCGATAACGAGGGGTAAAATATCGGCATAAAGGGACAACCCGTGGTAAAATCACGATATATTCAAGCCCCATGAATTATTTCGATTCTAATAGGACAAATATGGCTATTCTTTTGGATCGAAGCGCTCTAGGGGGAGCTAATATTTGCCGTTCCCATAAATAAACATACTATTAAATTAGCGTAAAAAGAACAGAGCAAACTGAATAAGTGACATTCTTACAATAACATATTTTGATAGTTTTGGATGAATTTAAATGATAATTTACTTATAATGTCTTATATGTTTGAAAAAAAATGGCTTATACCACATTTTAGCATAGTTTGTTTATCTTTCCTTGTTGTGATGATTTTTTGTTTAGCAAGCGTGTATTATCCCGTAAAATGCTTATATTCTTACGTCATTGTTCTATGACATCGATATCTCATCCACAAAAAAGCATATGACGTGGGAGTAAGATTGGAACAGCCCTGACAATATATTCATATTTTACCACCGGGTGTGTACTCAAAGCGTTTGAAGGACGTCATGTTAGAATTATATGTATATTGATGGTCAATATTAAAAATCTTGCTAACTTTCCAGTCAGAAATTACTCTACTTCAAGATGTCACACGTAACAACCATAGAGGAAGCTATTATGCAAGATTATCAGAATAAAGAAAATATCAATAATTAATGCAGATGCTAGGGTTACAAGAAACCTAACGCATCAAGCTGTGAAGTTGTTTGAGGAATATTCATATTTTGTGGCTTTCAAACTTTTTTATCCAAGCGTAACTGACAAGTCTTATGTAGAAGAAACATGGCTCTGGCGTATAAAATTATGAGCCTGGTATCTTTGCCTTTTCAATGGACTTTTTCCTCTGTCAATATAATCTGAACCAGTCCAGATATAACGTATTGACCTCGTCAAAAGTCCATACTTTATAAATATCCTCTTTACTGCCTAATTATTCCATAGTGATCTTTTTTCATTGAAGATGTGTTTTCTTTTAATAACCCTTTTTCAGATATATTTGAGATAAACTTATAATGATGCATATATATGTATATAAATAGGACCGAACTTTTCAAAACCAATGTAATAATAACTGAAGGTGTCATATTTTTTCATAAAATACAGTAAACCAACTAATTTTCCAGAGTATTTCTGTTCATGACTTTAGAAAAATATCGCAAATAAAATTCTTTTCTTATACAAATACATCACCAAAGTTAAATTGCTATTCAGTTATTCAGACAAATGTGAATGCGAATAAGCATGTCTCTCAAAATGCCTCACAAAGTTCATTGGAAAATAATTGAACTTTCCCTGAATAGACTGTTTCTCTCACCAAAGTTCATCGACAAAGATTGCCATTCTCAAACCAAAATTAATCCTATTCAATTTTTTGCTCACTTTCTGATTTTTTTTCTTCAAATTTGTGTCAAACACTCATTTGCGTGTCAATAGTAAACAATCATGTCAATGGTTACACATGTCCAGTGATATCTGTTATTGTTTTGTCGCTTAGGGAAATTGGTGTCTTTGGCAGATATTAGATGGCCTGTTTTAAATGGGATATTGAATTCTGTACCAACATTGGTCAATATTGGTCACTGTATGTTGACCTCTTGGTGTCTTTTGGTTGGAATGATAAAACTATGGTCAAGTTAACTGACTGTTGTCTTCTTATATGCATTCAAAATCAAAGGCTTTTCTTAAACCCCAAAGTCAGGAACTATACAATAAATAATGCATCACTGTTAGCTTTCTATAAATAATTTAAATAAACTTCCAACACCATAAAGTTTTACCTATTATAATCTGACTTTGGATGTGCCTGATAGATTAGATTAGCTTCATATCTCACTTCTTCATTCTCATCATTCATGGCTGCTTTGAATATTGCCTCAACTGCCTACAATAGAAACCAAAAATTTGGTATGATTTCTGAATGTTAAAGGAATTCTTTTTTTCCTCAAAAATTATTTATCGCATCAGGTTAATACAATGATGCTCTTGTTTTCCAAAGAATAATTCTTTCATAGCTGAAAAACTACGAATTTAAACTAGAGTCTCCCAAAAAATAGATGCAATAGTGTAAAATACTGTAGAAAAAAACCCCTGACTTTTCAAAGTCTTCAACCATATATTTCCCATTAAGACAAATTTTCACATCTTCTACTAAGCAATATTAAAAGAAGACTTCTATTTAGAATGAAATTTTTATAAATCTACATAAATCTTACCACTTCAGTGTTATATTTCCTAAGGGCATGTACTCCTGCTCGTTTGATCCATGGTGAGTTAGTAGCATTGATATGAGAAACAATATACTCATAGGAATGGTCAATAGCAGCATTTCCAAGGGTTTCTAACAGAATCACATGCCTCTTATCATATTCTTCTTGTTCTACTTCTGACTGTGTTGATCTTTTTTGTCTGTACAACCAGGGATCTACCATTTAAAAATTGTTTATAATCATCCAAAATTGACATACTGTCTGAATTTGGATTGTGATCAAATTTTTTACATAATATACATGTAGGTTTCTGACACAACTGTGCAATTGAAGAAAAATGCTTGTTTTTGGCCCCTTTTTCCTGCATGTTTGGGGCAATTACCCCCATTCTCAACCAAAGCCTTCCATTTGTAATATGGAACCTTGTGGTACAATTTCAGAGATATCTACATGCTAACAATACACTCAAGTTATTGTCCGGAAACTACAAAAATGCTTGTTTTTGGCCCTATTATGGCCCCTAATTCCAAAACTGTTGGTACCATAAACCCCAAAATTAAAACCCTTCCTTTTGTAGTATAAAACCTTCTTGTAAATTTCATAGAGATCCATTCACTTTGACAAAAGTTATTGTTCAGAAAACCAAATGTGTCTTCGACAACGACGAACATGACGATGACTACATCATAGCATTATACGAACAGTCGTATAAAAATGGCAATCACCATTTATGATTTCCAGAAGTTTAAGTACTAAAAGTCATGCAACTCAACCTGACATCTCTAATTGACTTATAATAGGTTTTTGTTTTCAACCTGGACTATCAAATATTAAAACATGTATTTAAATTCCATTTGCATTGACTAGAATATTCAAAATAAATTGACACAGAAATTATGTCTCTCCTTCATAAAATTTCAACTCTGCAATAGTTAACAAGATTGCACACGCTGAAATGTCTCCCCTTTTTGACTAATCATTGCTATTATGTTGATAGTCCAAAATATAAAATTTTATTACAACTGTCACATAAACTTAACATTAACCTAGAAAACTGAACATTGACCAATGAACCATGAAAAAGAGGTCAGGTCAGATGAACCATTCCAGGCAGACATGTACAGCTAACAATTTTTCCATACAACAAATATAGTTGACCTTTTGCTTTTAGTCTAAAAACACAGACCAAAACACGAAAACTTAACACTGAGCAAAGAAACATGAAAATGAGGTCAAGGTCAAATAACACCTGCGTGACTGACATATAGATCATAAAATATTGCCATACACCAAATATAAATGACCTATTGCATATAGTATTAGAAAAAAAGACCAACAATCAAAAATTTAACTTTGACCACTGAACCATGAAAATCAGGTCAAGGTCAGTTAACACCTGCCAGCTAGACATGTACACCTTACAATCATTCCATACACCAATTATAGTAGACATATTGCATACAGTATAAGAAAAACAGACCAAAACACAAAAACCTAACTTTAACCACTGATTACCATAAAAATGAGGTCAAGGTCGGATGACACCTGCCAGTTGGACATGTACACCTTACAGTCCTTCCATACACCGAATATACTAGACCTATTGCTTATAGTATCTGAGATATGGACTTGACCACCAAAACTTAACCTTGTTCACAGATCCATGATATGAGGTTGAGGTCAAGCGAAAACTGTCTGACAGGCATGAGGACCTTGCAAGGTACGCACATACCAAATATAGTTATCCTATTACTTTAAACAGTGATATTGTTGTCTTTTTTCAAAACTACCTCTACCGTTTTTTATTGGGAAAAATGCATATTTTTTATTGAAATTGGAAAATATTATTCTAAACACATCTCCGATTTTTTGCTGACCTTTGCTGTCCTTTTTGCACTGTTTTTTCATGTATATTTTGGTTGTCAGACATTTTTAACCCAGAAGGTACTTTTCGGAGAGGGGAAAGAAACAGAAGCAATGATGGCACTTAATGCATTGAAAACCACATGTGTTACAAACACCATGATGATTCTGATCAGAAAACCAGATCTCAAAAGTGCTTTATAATATCAAAATAATAACATGAATACGATATTTACAAACAATACTACCAATGCCATCACTGTTTGGGGAAAATGTAGACCTTTTTGGGAGGAATTTTAAGCCATTGTTTTTTAGTAATTGGGAATTTTCTCTGGGGAAAAGGCTGAATTTCGGCTGTTATTTGAGGCAAACAATATCACTGGACTTATAATAAGAGAGAATTTAACTTTACAATAAATCTTAACTTTTTTTCAAGTAGTCACTGAACCATGAAAATGATGTCAAGGACATTGGACATGTGACTGACGGAAACTTCGTAACATGAGGCATCTTTATACAAAGTATGAAGCATCCAGGTCTTCCACCTTCTAAAACATAAAGCTTTTAAGAATTAGCTAACGCCCCTGGATCACTATCCCTATTTTGAGCTTTCTGCAACAAAAGATGCAGGCTCGACAAAAACTAAAATGACATACGCTAAAACATTTTAACTATGCCAAATATAAGTCAATGAACCATGACTGAAGGTGCAAGGCCAAATAACTACCATGGAAATATTCCAATGCTACTACAGCTGCATACCTTTGACCTACCACTAGTTGTTCTAATCAAAAACTTTTAACATATTAACTATGTAAAAGATCTAAAGTCAATAGAACATGACTGAAGAAATGTGTCCAAATAAACTCCATAGTAATAAGATGTGACATTGCAAATGCAACTGCATACATAATGCGACAGACACACCACTCGTCATTCCCTTAAACTGCTGACCTGATCACAAACTAATACATTACTGTTGATGATGCCACAACTGGAAATGGCATGCCTAAGTCTCATCTGATCCACTTAATCAACTATTTGTTTCAGATTTGGCCTTGCACACTGCTGCATGCATGTGTTCCAAATTAAAAGAAATAATAGGATTATGAAAGTAATAAATTGTTGGTGACTGCATTATTTTTTATGAATGTAGAAAAAATTGTAACAAAAATAAAAATGTTGTAGTATGGGTGTAAGGTTCTCAAAAATGTGCCCAGTCTTTTTGAAAGTACAAGGATGTTTTTTTTTAATGCAAATGACAAGATTTTCCATTTTCCATTATCCCTTATATTTTCACTAAAATTGATGAAAATTTACCAAAAATTAGGCTAAATACAGTAAATTCTTACCATGCATTCCTAATAAAACTTGTACTCTTGAAGTTATGTTCTTTGCTCTCTCTATTTCACCACTATCATATAATTTCTTTGCAGCAGCTCCTAAGGTTAACATAACTCTATCATATAAGATTCCAATATACAGTGATGCTGGATACTTTTCTGGGTGAAAACAAATATCTTCCATACTTTTAAGAATAGCCTGAATTCAAGTATCAAATAAAATTAAGCAATTATTAATTTGATACATAGGACATATAGTAACAGACTAAAGAGTAAATTGTGAAACAACAACCACATATATTAACATATTATTCCAATCTAAAAAATATTGTTACTAACTGTTGCCATTTAGAAGCAAATGGTTTAAGTTTGAGAATTAAGGTTTTGAAAATTTTGGTTTGAGCTAGCCTTTGGTGTGAGGTTAAACTGAGTGGCAACAGTGACAAAATTGACAGAAAAGTTAATTAAAATAAGAGAAATACAAAGGTCACAGAATTTTATGACAAAACAAAATCTTAATCTTTAATGAATACACATTCAAGTAGCTCCATACTTGATTACTATGGCCCTTACATTTTAATTTGAGTTAGCAATTGAAATTTTAATAAATATGTTTCATAAAATTTCAACTTACTGGATGTGGTGGCTGATGAGAGCTGACAATATGTATCATGTACTGGACAATAAGGTCAGGATCTGGATTAGGTTGGAGGAAAATCATTTTGGCAATGATCTCTCTACTTATATTTGTTTCCAATGATCCAAATGCATCTAACATGATAACAGTTGACTGTCTGTTTTCCTGCAGTCTGAAAGATAATTGATTAAAACAATTAAAGTTCATGTCTACATTCCTTAAGGGCTATTCTATTAAGATGTATGTGGGAGGGTAGGAAGGGAAGTTTAATTATTGAATGTAAGTCATGGGGTTTTTTTCCAGTATGCATCTATTACCATTATGCAAAATTATCTAAAAATGGTTCTTGATAGTAGGAATATTTTGAAAGTCTCTTCCTACCCTGCCACATACATTTTAATGGAATAGCCCTAACAATAAACATCATAAAGCTTACAATTATACATGACACATAATACAAATAATCCCATGTTAGCTTTTAGATCAAGACCATTGTTATAATAAAGCCTATTTTACAAATCTTCAAGAAGTAATAAGTTGTAACATTGTGACGTTAACTCTTAACTAATGTAACAAATGACCTTGGATATCCTTCACATGCTCATGGTATATATACAAAATGTCATTTCAAAGATTTAAGTTATTTAGTTAGATATCATATATTTACCTCAGGTTCAATTTTAGGAGATAAAATTCAGCGATTTCTGTTAGAACCTTATCTGGAAGAATTTCTAGTATATTTACTATCTCCAAAAAGCATCTTGTTACCATTGGAGACCCTATAAATTCATATTTCATTAAAAAAAAGTCATGTACACAATATCAGTAAAAATTGAAATAAAGAAAATTGCAAAAATATTGTTAAGGTTAGTCAATTTTATCACTAGATTTAATTCATTTTAAAGAAGATCTTGAGCAGACATGCTTCTGAGCTGATACAATTTTTTGTACATTTCAACAAGAGGGAGGGTTAAATAAAGTTGAACTAAGTTTGATCACAGCTCTCAATGCAGGGTTTTCTTTGTGTATCCAAAACACCTTCTGGTAGTGGTGAATCATCATGCCCAGTTTCCTCTATGAAATAAGTTTTGAACCCATTACTTTTAGTGAATAGTTTTCTTTCTTGATTAACCTTCTGGGATTTTATAATTCTGAGTTATATAATTTAACTTCAAGGGTTTCATATTTAATAGGGAAGAAACAATTTGAGATGGACAGATGCACATCTGGTCAGTCTGATAACTATTTACTGTCACCATGATCTCTGGGTACTCACTGATGTGACCACAACTTCAATGTTAATATGACGTAAACGAAACGTTAACAGGGTATTGAAAGCAGACTAACCAAAAAATGGAAAACACATTGAGCTGTGAACCTTTAAAAATTTCAATAACTTACACTGGTCATTTAGATTGCCTTCAGTTTAAGAGTTATATTATAATTATATAAAAATACCTTCAGCTGGTTCATTCTTGATACAAATGATGTTGTTCTCTATTTCTTCTTTCTTTTTATCTATATCAATAATTGGCTTCTTTCTCTGGTACTACAGTGAAAATATATTGATGTGAGTACAAAAGTTAATAAACAATACATAGTGGCTTCAAATTTCACAGAATATTTAAATAGTTCTTAATATTCTACTACATTTATGAAAAGGTTCTGTTATCATGGTTATAAGACTGCGGTTTTTGGCATTACTAATTGTATCTAATTTTTTATGAAAAATATATTCATTTATAAATTAACTTTAATCCAACTATAGCCACATACTGTGAATTCCTTTATTTTTCATAGTACAAAAGAGTACTTCTGTAACAGTGGTTAATACTTTTTGTTTTTATGTTTCAATATAAGATCTAAGAAAGTTGTGACCGAGGACATCATGATATATACCTTATCAACGTGGATACTACTGGTCAATATATTTTCAACAGGTCTACCTAAAACATTCTCAACAGGTTCTCTTGTCAAGAAAATTAATTCTCCTTTGCTTATAACAGTCATTTCAGGGTATTCTTAAAAGATATAATATAAGCATGAAATGTAGTGAATCACATTTATCATTCACAGATTTTAAGCAATCTAAAGTGACATGCATACTTATTGTAAATTGCAAACTCCTTATCCTGCAAGTTGCAGAGCAGGCTTTAAGAAAATATTTTATTAGATCCAGGTAATCAGTATATATATCAAAGGTTGTCATATTTTTCTTACTACAGGAATACAAACAAAATTGAGACATTTAATGTTCCTGTCAAGTTCAACGGAAATTGGCAAAGGAGTTTCTCTGAAATAATGTAATGCGAAAGGGACATTAGTAAGCTAGCTAGGACAACAGTTTGTGAATGTTATTAATCAAAGTACAAAGTATAACAAAAAGAAAAATCTTTTTCAAATTCAACAATAAAAGCAATATTCCATGCTCATCTATTTCAGTAAAGTTAGCAGTAATTTTTTTATGAATAGTTTGGAATATCATAAAGACCTACCCATATCTGAAAACTGATTAACAGGTTTAACTTTTCTCATATTCTGATGAGGATCATATCTAATAAAAAAAAAATGAACATTTATTAAAAGCTACATAACAACCTTACACAACTGTATTCATCAAAGCATTTTAATTTTAACAATATGCCTTATGGTAAATATTTCAATCTAATGTTTTAATGTGAAGAAATTTGTTCTAATGGTTATTGGTAACTGATAAACTTGACTTAAATGAAAAGTAAGTTTCATTGGCAGTGTCTAATATTTTTGTAAGAGAAAACTCATATTCCTCCATTCAAATATGAAAAATGTTGCATCTACTTCTTTTAAGCTTTGGTGTATAGTCGTCACATTGGAAATCATACATATCGTCTTATCTCTACAAAAAAGCTTACCCTGGAGAACCTGTCATGGCTGTAAAGTTATCCTGTATTAAAATTTTATGCAGAATACCCAGTTTCTTATGGTAGTAGAGAGTCTGAAATATTAAAGGCAAATACAATAACATACATTCCAATATACAGCTACATGAACTCATCATAAAACTTATTAGACTTCAAGGCATTCAAAATTCCTTAATTGGATAAGACTTGTACTATATTATATACATGTATATATGTTACAGTGAATTTGTATAATCAGTGATTATGTAGAATCCCTGATTTTTCAGGGATTATGTAGAATAACTAAACTCATTAGTGATTATATATAATCCCTGAAAATGACCAGTGATTTTACATAATCACTGAAAATTTTGATAATTATTCTACAAATTCCCTAATATGATTTCAGGGATTATCAATAATCTGAAGATCCTTTGTTTGATAACAAAAATAAATATTCTAATGATTATTCTACAATTCTTTAATATAGTTTCAGGGATTATCAATAATCTAAAGATCCTTTGTTTGATAAAAATAAATATAGACAAAATGTTACAATTTTATTTGTTATTCCTTAAAGTTTTTAGTGAACAGTTTTTATTCCTGATCTTCTACTACATGTACTAGGTTAATCTTAAGTGAACAGTTTTTCAAGTGATATTTAATTCAATTGTTGAACCTCATTATTTCACAAACACTCAAGTATGGCACAGGCACAGATGTTGCTTGGGTTAGAGCAAACGTATGCTCAAAAGTTACTGCAAATTGCTGAGGAAAAAACCAAATGCAAGATATGGACAAGGAATAAATACAATGATATTGTTAATTTGATGACTAAAGAACCAAGTAAAGAAGACCAAAACTCCTGCTTATTACTATCTGCTGACAAAGTAAGTTTTTTTTTAATTGTTCAAAAAGTTAAAAGGGTCATTTCAACTTTGATTTTTTTATACAGATCAGAAAGATTTACCAACACAGGATTTCGTGATAACGAAGAAGGCATGGAAATCAATAATATAAATATTCCAATTGATAGCGACGAAATCACATGTATTGTTTGTCAAAAGCCAGCGTCAAATGCACATTCATGTTCAAATTATACATCAACAGTGCATGTTATTTGTGGTAAAGCAAATGGCGACGAAGGTTATGGGACATCTGTTTTGTGCTTTTTTTGTACAAATGAACAAGAAATACAAACCGAGAGAACTAATGCAACTGTGTGTACAGAAAAACAGGCAGAACGAATGATCAACAGATCGAACAAAATTTTAGAGGAGGCTGACATTGGTTGTAATGTTTTGATACCAATCCCGCATGTTGACAGAGGAAAGGGAGACACAAAAAACATCATGGCCATCGTTCATCAAAAGACTGAAAAAGTATATCGCTTGGCCACAAAACATGGTATCCTGCTCGGATCACATACAAGAACCCAGTTCGAGGTTGCTGATTCCCTTTTTTTGGTACCTTCAGATGTGTGTACTGAAAATTTTATTTCCTTAAGACGTGCTGAAAAATCCGATTCAATATGTGAAGGACAGGGTTTTTTAAAATGTGGATGTTGCGGTAAAAACAGATGTGAAACCAACAGATGTGCATGTAGAAAAGCAGGACAAGATTGCAATAGTCGATGCCATCCAAATTTAGTTTGTAAAAATAAATGATTGTTTTTAAATATTGTGCCTGACATTTTAAAATATTGTTTATAGTGCCTAACATTTTAATATATTACTATATTGTGCTGATCATTTTATAACATTGTGTTTGACATTCTATTACATTGTGCCTAACATTTTAATATAATTTTTTAACATATTGTGCTAAACATTTTAAAATGTATGTGAATAATTATGTTTTAATATGATTCTATAGAATCAATTATTTATTTTTATTTATTTTCTTTATAAATGAAACTAATTCTTCATTTCAGTTATTATGCATAATCCCTGACATTTTTTCTAGTGATTATACATAATCCCTGAAATTTTTTCTAGTGATTATACATAATCCCTGAAATTTTCAGTGATTATATATAATCCCTAAACTAACCAGTGATTCTACATAATCCCTGAAAATTTCAGGGATTCTACATAATCACTGATTATACAAATTCACTGTAACATATATACAGCATACTATATATATATATATTCGAATACAAGGTCACGTTAAAATTGTCAGTGACCACACTCTAGTATTGTACATACATTAACAACAAAAAAACAATAGGTTGAGCAACAGCAAACCTGATTTTTTAACATTTATTTGTATCCTGATATTTTTCAAAATCAAAAGGACCAAAACTCCTGCAGGGTAAAGGAAAAATATTGAACTTGACCTCCATTTGGTCATCAGTAACAACATATTAAAATTTCAAAAGCTGTGGTTGAACGGTAAAATCAGTTAAAGCTTGGGCACTACTGGAAAGACCATTCTTCAACCTTTCAAGAACAATAACTCCTGAACAATGTTGAAAGGTGAAAGTGTAAATTGTGACATAAACTTCGACATCCATTTGTCATCGGTTACAACATATTAAAATTTGAAAAGCTTTGGTTGAACTGTTCATGAGTAAATGCATGGACAGTCTGTTTGGCAGTTGCCCCACGCCTCAAAGTACATGTACGATACATAATATTTATAAGTAAAAATATGATATTTTTTTCACAAAATTAACTTCTGGATACCATTTTCTGATCATGAACAAGCTTTTGTTAATTAAGGATTTTTTTTTTACAAAATTTACTTCTGGATACTATTTTTTTTATCATAAACAAGCTGTGGTCCAAGTTTAGTAGAAATCCAAGATAGTTTAAGAAAGTTATTAAAATGTAAATAAACAGCTGCGCCACAAGCGCAAGATATACCTGGTCGTCTTGTGTGTGAAGTTTTATGCAATAATCATAATTATTCCATATAGGTATTATTTTAGTAGGTTTCTCTATATGAATTGGATTTTGAATAAAAAAGCATATTCACCTGAGAAAGTGTTATTCACCGCGCTAAACGTCACGCGCTTTTACATGCAACGTTATGGTAAAATGTTTCATGTAAAAAAAAAATGATAGATATATATATGTCATTAAATACATTTTCTTCTCTCGGAATGTGGAATAAAACAATTACTGTCTTTTATTTCGGTAAATATGGGGTTTTATTGACTTTTGAAAAACTGATATTCACTTCGGCCGTCGGCCACATTGAATATCATTTTTCAAAGTCAATAAAACCGCATATTTACCTCATCAAAAGACAGTAATTGTATAATAGTTTCTGAGATACAGTGCGACATGTGACATTGTGAAAAAAAACCTCAATAACTCTAAAATAAAATAATGAATCATCACCAAAAAGTATACAGATCTTTATAGGTTGATTGTCCTCACCTCCTAGTCCTACACCGACGAGTCCTAGAAAAGTGCAATGATGTTCCAAAATTTGAAAAGCCCATAGACATGTCGAGAATAAAGGCGGGTCTGCAAACAACATAACCAGATATAACATAAGACCCCCAAAACTTTTACACACGCCATCCTGTTTATCTTTTTTGTTTGTTTCGGAAGCTGCAGACTGGACTGAAACTCCCGCCAAATATTATCTCCTGTCCTCTTTATCTTCCTCCAACAGTCGGTACACTTATTTAGCAAAAATTGTGTTCACATGATTAAGTGACTATTATCAAAATTTGTAAGAATTTCATAATTATTTCTAAAGTCCGTTTTACATAGGACAGTCAGAAATTCAGAATGTACACAGCGAAACAATGCTGATATAAGTCACAAAACTGTCAAACTTTAACTGTAATTAATTAAACATTTTAACCGACGGTGGACCATTATTTCTCAAAGCTACCAAACATTTTGATATATTTCTGGTCTGGGAACAATTTGTCTGTCAATATATACATTCCTAGTCTGATACAAACTTTTGTGTCGATCCGACCCAAGTCGTTCCGTCCCAAGTCGATCAAGGCCCATTTTTAAAGTCGATCCGGACCCAATATAACATAAAAAATAGTCATATAAAGGATTATATGAATTGTAATTCATATAATTGTTGATGAATTTTATAACAATGTAAAGGGTGGACTGTAAAAAAAAAGTTGGTCTTTGACGAGTATTTGAATTCTTAGATTATTAATATTTTCAAAACCGCATTATAGACCTTATATTTGAATATTTTCTTACAATTCTGTTAAGATTTCTTCATATGAAACAAGTGTGGACACAGATCAGTGTGGATAGTATATTTGGATGTTTGACAGTGCTTTCTGACAAAAAGAGTTCTCTAGTTTTCCCCATAAGGTTCTATGTTGAACCGTTGTGCTCAGTGACAGTCAACCTGTACCATACTCTGAGAATAGCAGTCAAATATATATATTCAATATTGCGTTTTACTGTTCAATATATAGAGAATAATACATGGCAAAATCCGTATCATATGTCGTATCATCCCGAGACATCAATATCAGCCCAAGGGCCTTTAGGCCCGAGGGATGATATTGGTCGAGGGTGATACGGCATGTGATACGGATTTTGCCATGTATTATACGCTTTATCATATATTTCAACAGAAGAGTATTATATTATATGAACTGTTTTCTGATCCCGATAGATTAGCACTGGGTTACCTTCAGTTCTGCTTTTGTCTTGGTTCAAAGCCTTAAAATAACTGCTTATACAAAGCACCTGGGTTACCTTACCATTTGCCTGCTGCTGTTTTAAAAATATTTTGTTTATTATTGTATTTATTTGAGTGTTTTGTATTTTTTATAGTTGCATTTAGTGTGACAAAAAATATGCAAACTTGATGTTCGTGACGTCACATACAATATGAAAACTTGACGTTCGTGACGTTACATACCAAACAATGACGTCATTAAAAAAAATGACCTATTTTGAGGAAATTTTTTGTTAAGCAAAAAAAAAAAAAAAAAAACTTTATGTAAAAAAAAAAAAAAAAAAAAAAAGGTATGCGATACGGGTTTTACCATGCGATACGGGGTATGCGATACGGGGTATGCGATACAGGGTAGGTGATACAGACTGGAAAAACAACCTTTATTAGATATACAAAATAGCTGTATTTTGTACTAAATATATGATAAATATATATAACTATAAGAAGATATGTTACAGGTGCCACTGAGATAACTCTCCAACCTGGGAACAGTATATCTAACCATTATCAGGTTAATCAAAACTGTCATTTAGGAGACACTGCTCTAAATCAGTGCTGACCGTTCATACATTTTATTTAGCTGGACATTGCTTTTAATATCACGTCTACATGTAATGACATATTGACCAACGTTCTATGATTGCATCTTGTATATAATATGTACATTCCAGTACATAAATTTTGTGTATGTGCAACGTTACATTGGCGGATTTCCTTTCAACATTTTAACTTTTAAACAACTTCTATGTGAGTAGATTAACATTAAAACAAAAATGATCTGTTAACGGAACACAGCTAAAAACGTAAAGAAGCAAAAGATTTTGAAGGATTGCCAAATTATTCCAATGAAATAAGTTTCAAAATTTGACTTGGGATAGCAGAAAAAAACTTAAGAATAGAGGACTGGAGGCCAACATTAGATGCATTTCTGCATGACGTGATTGTAGTATGCATGGAATATTTGTAGGGTTCTATTTATGTTACTTTGAGGTGGTAATTTCTTACTTGTATTGAAATATAAATTATTTGGAATTGAATGTTTGAATTCAAGTCAATAAATTGAATTGATCACCTTAAATCAATACACATGATTAATTTCAAGCAATCTAATTAAAATATTGATTGATCTCTGATTTCGTTATACTACATACGAAATAAATATTCTAGTTAGATTGAATTACAAGCGAAAGTACCAATTACAACAACAACTAAAGCTGTAAGGAAAACTAACTATTAATATGCATTAAAAAGTTTTTTTGAAGTTGATCGAAAAATCGGATCGATAGAATACAATTGATTCCGAAAAATAGACTTAAAATTGACAAAAATTCATACAAATAGGTTATTTCAGACAAACTTGATAAGTCTGACTTTTCAATAAATGTTCCGGTAGAGATTGATGTGGCAGTTACCGATATTAACACTGCAGTAACTGAGACATTAAAAGCTATGGAACCACCTCAGAAAGAAAAAAAAAGTATACCAAAACTGAAATTCATAACTCACTATTTTTATATGGCAATAAAGGCAAAGAAAGACACAAAAACAAAACGCATTCTGCGAATGGCAAATCAACGGCAGACCAGATAATCCTTCAAATCTACTACTTTTAATTAAAAAAAAATAGACACACTTACGACCTTAGAAAACTATGCAGAGATGATAGCACATTGCTTAAAGTCACCGACGCATGATTTGTAATCAGAGCCATATCACTGACCTAATATTTGCCACTGAACATCAACAAATTATTAATTAAGTTCTCAGTGTAAAAACCATAATCATCATCATTGTAAGAGGACACGTTACGAGAAAACATCAAAGAACACATTTAAGTTTTTTTAATTGATGTTGAGAGGAATGTATATTCTCGCCTCACTTCGTTTGTCAATATATTTCTAACATTGAAATGTACTTTCAAGTACAAAATATGTAACTACGTTTTAAATATACAAAAACACATAACTGTTTAATCATTAAGGCAAGGAATTTGATTACCACAAATGTACTTCAAAATACCTTTCACATTTCTTTTGTAAATACAAAGATTTGGTTTGGAAGTTTGCCAGTATCTGTATAGAAAACTAGAAAACTACGTTGTTTATGGAATGCGCAATCGAGATACTAATATGCAAAAACTTATTCATCCTTTTTTTAACTCATAATAATACCAGGGGAGGGGATTCCGGGGGTTAGAACCCCACCCATTTTTGGACGATCAATGCATTTGAATAGGAAACATATGGTTATAACCCCACCTCTTTATCATGGTCTGGGTTGGGATCCCCCTATTATTTAAATGGCTGGATACGCCCCTGACCAGGCTTATCATGGCACAGTGTACGCCAGACACGTGTTTCGTCTTTAAAAGACTCGTCAGTATAAAGACACGATGTGGTATGATTGCAAATGAGACAACTCTACACAACGGACCAAAAGGACACAGAAATTAACAACTATAGGTCATCGTACGGCCTTCAACAATGAAAAAATCCCATACCGGATAGTCAGCTATGACAGGCCCAACAATGACAAATGTAAAGGCATATATATCATTTTAACATTATAATTATACAATCTTAGATAATTGTCTCATCGGTACTGTCGTTTAATTTGATAATAAGAATTAAAACAAAACTAGATAAGTTTTCCTATAGTTATGAAAAATTATGGTCCTACATTCTGTCGATTATAAAAAGAAAATGGCATTGCACAAGGCCATTATTTCTCGTACTACTTATAATGACTTTGAATGCGTACTTAATAGTACTTTAGTCTTGAAAATCTTGATTTATTTATTAGTTGTAATTGGCTTTGGACTAGCTTTCAATGACTGTGAGTGCTATTGGATCAGTACTTAGTCATTATAGACAATTACAGTACACACATGATACCAAATGATTTTGATGTAACAACTTTAACATTTAAACTATAAAGTGTCCTGACATGATAAAATATATTTAGCAATTGAAACGAGTAAACCGATGGCCTGCATTTAATAGTACACACAAAAGACGAATATAACAGACCACAACCAATGCATACACTAAAATTGAAAAATAGTCGTGCGTAGAAGCGTGAACACCGGATCTTTATTTTATTTAGATTCTATTGCGTTTGTCAATTTTACTTCTTTTTTTTTTCAAATTCAAATTCTTTATAACCTTAAACTTTACAGACCATTAGTGTAAATACAAAATTCCAATCTATACAAATAAAAAGACAGAGAATGTACATGTTATCAATAAAGTTTTATTTGAATTTAAAAAAATATTTATTCCTAAATTTGTTGCAATAATAGATGCAATGAAACATACAAATTGCATCGTTATAAGTAGTGTGACATGTGTTTAAAGGCGATTCTGACTACGACATCCGTGTACTCTTACTATACAAATCCTTGGTGTACTTTAAATTAAATATCAATTCAGTCGTAACAAAATTTTATGTTGAATCAGATAACGACTTTATTTGAAATCAGATATTTAATTTTTTCGTGTTTTGAAAATTCGTATACCGTGCTTTGAATTCAAAATTGTGTATTCATAGACTATGCATATTTTCTAGGGTTGTCAAATCGTACAGTTTTGCCTAACCGGTTACTCGGATAATCGTTCGACCGATTAACCGATAGTTTTAAGTTGATGTTTTAAGGCCTTATCTATAGTACCCTACAAAAGTACGTTTTTATAATACAATGAACTAAATTTTGTCATTTATCATTATTAGGCTTGTATGTAAAGATTCCTGGCGAAGTTAAACCGTATCTGCTATGGTGTCAGTTGTAGTAACTTCAGATTGTAAAATAATAAACCTTCTTCATCTCGTCGAAATTGAAAATGTCCGAAACCGATAATTCTTCCATTTTCTCTTGATATCTAGAAAAAATGTGAATTGTTTCAATTTGCCTGTTACTCGAATCATCAAGTATACATTTATTGCATTAACGTTGATGCGCCTTTCACAATTTTTTAGTTGGCATTTCGTTTAAAGTAATAATGACAAAAACTTGCACGATGGAGGTTGCACATTCAGATGTAGGTCTACGCAATATTAGATCAAAAATAAAATAATAAAGTAAATCGTAAAATTTAATTGGATGACTGATTTAAAGTCACAGTGACTGTTTAAAAAACATGTATACTAATTGTGTTTACTTAAGATCTTTCCCCGAGCTAATAGACATATTTTTTGGATTAACAATTATAGCAATCAAAAGATGAGTCAAATTTATGACGACGACGATAATTTCTAAATCGAACAGAATTATTTAATAATTACAAAACACATTTATATCAAATCTATCTAACCGGTTAGCGTTTTTTTTGGTATTCGGTATTCGGTCCTTTCGACGGTTGACCGGTTAACCGTTGACAACACTTATATTTTCCTTTCAAATAATTTATAAGATGTAACATATTAAGCTATATATTAATATATTTTTGTAAAGTGGAGACACAAATTGAGAAAGAAAAAAATCCATATTAGCCGAAAGAAAATCAATGAAAAGCAAAGAATAAAATTTTAATAAATGACATCACATCATACGTTTTCATGAATAAAACACCTTTTACATAAACATAATATGGTTTATGGATATACCTTCGTAGAGTATTGGCTTTTTTTGCACACAGACTTAAAAAAAACTATCCTGGTTTCATTTCTCAAAACGATCTAGTGAATATACCAGCACACTTCACACATTATAGCAACGAACATTTAACATGTTTACGATATGGAGCAATTAGGAATTTTACCATTTCTGATTATCTTCTATCTTTCAACCAAATGTTATGCATATGTTTATTCGCATGCCATAAGATCCCAAACTTGGTACAAATTTCACTAGTGAATACACCATGATCACCAGTAGATAAATTCATCATGGATACCAGGATTGGCATTTTGTACTTGCGTCAGACGCCCGTTTCGTCTACAAAAGACTCACCAGTAACAACTTCTATGAGTGGTCGTTCATGTCAAAATAGCGATTGTTTCATCTAGATGATTTTTCCATCTAGATACTTGTTGAAAGCATCTTGATACTATGCTTTCAACAAGTATCTAGATGGTTGTAAGATACATATAGATACTTTAGCGAAGTATCTAGACACCTTTTCAATTTAGATATTTTCAACAACCATCTAGATACTTCTTGAAAGCATCTAAGTACTTTTAACTAGTATCTAGATGCTACGTAAAAGTATCTTAGATGCTTCGCACAAGTATCTAGATAGTTTAAATAAGCATCTAGTTACTATGACGAACTATCTAGTTGGAACAAATCAAACTGAATACAAATACTTTTCAATTTGCTTTGAAGTATCTAGAGTGTTCGACCATCTAGATACTTCAACGAATCATCTAGATGCTAACACGAACTATCTAGATACCTGTGCGAAGCATCTACATACTTCAACGAAGCATCTAGATACTAACACGAACTATCTAGATACCTGTGCGAAGCATCTAGATTCTTGTGAGAAGCATCTAGATGGTTATGCGAAGTATCTAGATGGAACCATCGCTATTTTGATATGAACGACCACTCATAAACTTCTGTATACTAGTAGTCGATTTCAGTCGTTCCTCCTCGCAAATCTGTTGCAGCAAACCAAACGTACACAATAGCTGCTTTTTGGCTACTTAATACTTAAATATCGAAAATACCGAACTCCGAGGAAAATTCTAAACGGAAAGTCCCTGAGTAAATGGCAATGTCATACTTGTCAGCCATTTCATGATGGCGTCTGTACAACTTCTGTATATTGTCAATTTTAGTCGTTCCTCCTCGCGTATCTGTTGAAGCAAACACACATACACTATAGCTGCATGTTTGGTTACTAAAAACCAAAATATAAAAAATAACGAACTCCGAGAACAATTCTAAACGAAAAGTCCCTAAGTAAATGACAAAGCCAAAAGCTGAAACACATCAAACGAATGGACATAGGCGGATCCAGGAGGGGGGGGGGGGCTTGGGGGCCCGACCCCCCTTTCGTTGGGAAAATTTGGTTGGTTATATAGGGAATCACTGAGGCATGACTGGAGAGCCCCCCTTTAGGTCAGTCAGCGTCCCCCCTTACTTCTGGAGCCGCCACAGATGGATAACAACTGTCATGTTCCTAACTTATAACAGACATTCTCTTATATAGAAAATGATGGATTAAACTTGGTTTTATAGCCATCTTAACCTCTCATTTGTGTGACAGTCGCATATAATTCCATTAAATTATATTGACAACGATGTTTGAATAAAACAAAAAGACATAATAGGTATAATTGTCAAAAATAGGGGTACAGAGGTCAAAATTGTGTTATAATCTTGCCTTGATCGCTATAAAAACATATAAATATGACAGCAAAGAAAAACAAAAAGATATATTGACATATAAGCGAAAATTGAAAACAAGAATAAATATTTACCATAGCACAACAACAAAATGACGGGATGTACAAGTACCGAGCCACGACAAATGGATGGTATATCAAAAGTAGACTAGATAGTGAAAGTGATAATTTACAAAGACAATAAAAGAATAATATAGAAAGTTATGAAGATGATAAACGACATCAGTATCTAGAATCTATACTTTGATTTAAACCATCGTCATGATCGTGTATATTTGTGAAGTTGATATCAGAGGCGGATCCAAACGGAGGGGGGGGGGGCGGCTCCACTCCATTCGTGGGAAAAATTTGGTTGATTATATAGGGAATCACTGAAGCATGACTGGAGCGCAACCACCTTAGGTCAGTCAGCCCCCTTTTTATGAAAAGTTCTTGATCCACCACTAGATACGGTATATCTATCAACAAAGTCTTGGTATTTGATGTCGACTGTCGTACAGGTGAGAGGTTTAGCGCTTTAAAACCAGGTTAAATACACCATTTTCTTCATTTGAAAATGCCTGTACCAAGTCAGGAATATGACAGTTGTTGTCCATTCGTTTGATGTGTTTTGTCATTTGATTTTACCATTTGATTAGGGACTTTACAATTGAATTTTCCTCGGAGTTCAGTATTTTTGTGATTTTACTTTTTGGTATCTTCCGATGAACTATTTAGAAAAAGGAAGAGGCGTTCTTTGACTTATCTTTAGTTCACAACTTTCGGCTCCGACACTGGTGACGTTTTACAAAGTCTGAGTAGTAGCTGCTAGGTCTTGAATATCGAATGAGTTGTGGAATGTATATCCCATACGCAGGTGAAGTTGGCATATTGCTACTGAGAATGAAGAACTTGATAATTTCAAAAATAAAATCCTCTCGTTTGTTATATATTCTTGTACTGAAATGCCCGCTTATGTCAAATTCGAAGTTTAAGTCTAAATATGAGGCAGAGGAAGTCATGTCTGTTGTTTCTATAAATACTAGTTCTGGAGGATATATTAACGGAATCCAATTAGAAAAGTTTGGATTGTTAATGGAAAGAACATCATCGATATGTCAGAATGTGAAATTAAATTATCTGGCTTCTTTGATCTTATCGTTTTTGACACGCGGCTGAAGGAACTTAAACTCATAAGTAGAGGTCGAGAAAGAGAGGCACGCAATTCGTTCAAATATGAGTGCCGACAATTTGTAGAAAAAGTCTACCTCCAAATTCAACAAAATATGTTGTCAATAAGAAAATTCCGCATACTGGTCACTTGTTCCTCTGTGTGTCATTTTTTTCACTACTAACAAAATATTCTGTATAGTATCCCAAAGTAATAAATTTACAGCGCATGCAACCATTTTTACGTTTTATATTGTGGATTATTTCTTTTCGACGTCTTTTTCAATTTCACACGGGGAATAGTTTTATACAGGGTTGATAGAACTAATTTCAAAGAAAAACGAGATTTAAAATTTTCAAATGGTTTTTTTATATCCACAAATGATTTATACCACCACGCGAGTAAATAGTTCCATAGTATTCATAAGACCCTCTATCACTGCGAACAGCACTTATGTCAATCTAATGGACAATTCTTCCGTCGAACATGCAGATGAGACGGCAATGTACCATTGTTTGGTCGGAATTTTTGTAAGCTTAGGTATCTTATACAACCAAGGTCAGCCCTCCTACTTGCTTTCAATGTATAAATGTTCGCTGAGGCCATGAAGAACTTATGATTCGCCAAAACCTCATCCTTGTCAAATGATATGTATTCACATTAGGGATTACCTGAGTACTATTTTTTTCCTAATTATTTTACTAGACCCTTAGCTTGCTTGAAATGCCAAAGGCAATTTTTATTTTAAACAATCATCTTTATATGGCAAAATATGTTTAGATGGATATTTTTTTAAAACTTTCTACAAAGTTTTAAACACAGCAGTCGAAACATGTAAAGTATGAAAGGAGTAGAATATAATTGACAATTTTGACTTGCCAAAAGACAAGTCTGGCACATGCAAATATTAATTCATCTGATATAAATAGAAACTTCAACGTTACTTTAAATTTCACTTGAGGTACTACAGACAATCTTTAACACCTGAATTAACATTTTTACTAGAAATTTGCCAAAGTTTTAAATTGATTTAAAAAGATTTAAAAAAAATCATATTTGTCCTTGAACATCTTATATAAATGTATTCCCATAAAGAAATGCAATCAAATAATCACAGTGAAAATCTAATGATGATTGAATGTAACAATGACGTTAGAAATTTGAAAACTTAAAACAAAAAATTAAATCTTCTACAAATGGTTTTACCATCTAGCCAGTTGTCATTTTTGTGATTTTATTCTAAGTAACATTTCTTTGAACAAAAGTAATTGTAATGTAATTGCAATGTAATTAATTCCTTTAAAAGATCAATGTAATTATGATGTAATTAATTAAATTTGAAAACCTATGTAATTGAAATGTAATTAATAATTTGTGCATGTAATTGGCCCCAGGTCTGTTGGTCGATCACTCACACAGTTTTTCAAATTCTGAATGCGGCATTTTATCAGACACCTGAATTTTCACCTATTCTGACTAAGTTTGTAGTTCAACTTCTTCTCAGTCCATGCTCTATCCTAGTTCTCAATGGAATCCATATATCAATTTACCTTTACCACATCCGAGATGAGATGCGCACTTTCCATTTCATAGGGAAAGCGTTAACCCAATGACAATGAACTCATCTAGCGGAGGCTTTCAAAGTATAATTCTTTGGTTTTGTTTGTACATTTATTTTTAAATGTTAATTTGACACCCGATTTGATATCTTTCATAAACGAATAGAAAATTGTATTACTAAATTTTGGTTACTAGAAATACCTTTTCAAAATACCCTTTGGAATTTTCAATGAGTTTACTGTTTCTAATCTTTTTGAACTCGGTTTCTGTTGTTGTATCCTTCACGATATATCTTGCTGAATGTGGACCTGAAATAAAAGGTCTGAAGTAAGTATTTTTTATGATTTTAAACTATTGCATTTATTGTGGAATCCCTACACACGATAATGATATGGACATATTGAATATTTTGGACATCATTGTATGTATATGCACACGTCCGACCGAATTCATCGAATGCTTTAAACTGACATTATACTTTGTTTGAATTGATTAACATAAACTTTCTTCACAACAGTTTAAGTACAGTGTACTAAATAACGTTTCTTTAATTTTATTCCCGTCTCTGCATTTTTAATTTTATTGTCACTCATATCATAAAATTACACCATATCGTTTATTCGGCACGTTTAAACACCACTATGTTCGTCTTAGTGCACCAAGCTTAAAGAAACAGTACATAGTATTCGAAACAGTAGGCATTTGAGCAACAAGGGTTTTAGGTACAATACAATTTTAGATCTGCTTAATTTATTTAAATTTTATGTAGATATTTACAGAATAAATAGAGCTAATTACACATTTACATAAAACCCCGATTTTTGATTTGTCATGTGTCTTTAGTTATGACATTGGTGACATTATACACCCCAAAGATAAATAATATACTGAAGTTTTCCTTCTGTTTAAAACATCAACCGTAAGTGTAGTGTCCTATTTAAGAAATTGGTTTTAATCAATGCAATTAAAAGCTCAAATCTCTTTCAAAAATCGATTGATATATCTAACCGTCCTTAGTGGGAAATTTTCTATAATATGAGTGACGACACATGCTGAAGTCCATTAAATGACCTAGAAGCGTAGTAGGTGCAAAACTTCCCATATGTTTGTATCTATCTTGCATAATTTTTTAACCATAGGTATACGAATATACTTGTATGTTGAACCCGAGGCATATCCTCCGGTCTATTTCTTCACTCGCCCTATGTTTGCTAATTTTAATACACATCTGCATATACATGTATTACATATTTTTATAACATAGTGTGTTATGTTAATATCTCAATATTTATTTGTTTTCGTTGTTTTTATGCCGCCGAAACTGATATTTATTCCTTTGAGAGATAGTTGAACTTTGTCATTTTTTTGGAGTATTTACTTGCATAAGAAGAGGATAGCGTTTTCGGATAACTCGTACAGTTAACCATAGACCTTTGTGCTCCTATGCTCAACAATTTGTATTTTAAAATAACACTTTGCATCTGTTGGGGCATCATTTGTGTCTCTTAGACAATAATATCTCAAAGAAAGTCCTATATTGACTTTGTTATAATACAGTCACTTCTGAGTTGATTACAGCGCATTACTTTGTCTAGTTTTATTTATAAATCGGTGTATAGATATTTCCGAAAAAACAGCTTAATGAAATTGAAAATGGAATTTGGGAATGTGTCAAAGAGACAACAACCGGACCAAACAGCAGAAAACAACCGAATGCCACCAAAGGGTCTTCAATTTAGCAAAAATAACAACAATCGGAGGCGGGATAAACATACTCTTGACAAGGACTGCTTGAAAAACATATTTAACTTGAAACGAGCGTTTAATGAATTCAGAAACTATGAACCCTTTCAGAAGAGTGTCATAATAATGTTTGTATTCAATTACATCAAATAGAAAGAAATAACGCTTCAGCAACTTCGAATTTCGGCAAACCAACCTTTTGTTGCAAAGACTTTCAGTCAATAAAAAAGTATATAAAAATATAAAAAAAAGAGGGAAATTCCAAAAACGGGGAGTTCATAAAAACTTATTAAATCGTGCTTTGGACTTTATCAACTAACGGCACTAGTGGAAAACAAATGTCATATTTCTGACAGCATTTCAGAAGAAAATGATGGGTTTAATCTGGCTTTATAGCTAGCTACGCTTCTCAATTGTAAGACAGTTGTTTATGGTTCCGTTATATTGACAAAATATAAAGCAGCGTTCAAATCCAACGAAACAAGACTGGGAAAAACAAAAAGCTTATTTTTTGGTCATTTTTATAGGTTTACTCTTTGCAAAATTATGAATTATTTGAAATACTAAGGATTTTCTTGAACAATAGCCATTTCCATCTGAGGTCAGCTATTGACATCATGGTCAATTAAATCATAATATTAGTCGTTATCCATGAAATGTTATTCATTCATATTCAATTTTCATTTTTAAATTCTACAAACAACTGATGTGTTAAACATGAAAATTGTCGTCCTACCTATGTCGCTTTTAACATAATGTGTTGTGTTAAGAGACTAATTTCAAAGTAAATGTCCAATACCTTCATTTCCAATTTCTTCTGTCTGATACTTCCACTCTCCATATTCTTCATTTTGTTCAGGTAACATATCCGATTCAGAAGACAACTGAAATAGATTGAAACTATTGACATAACTTGTATGATGTCCCTCTTGTCAACTGGACAACAGTTAAAATGGGCGTTTATATCTTTTTACTGGGAAAATGGTTAGTACGCATATGAAGCCTTGTTCATATTTTAGATAAAAAAAAACCTGTTTAATAAGGTTGTAAGAGACGATTTTGACACAAAAAAACTTCAAATGTCAGAAACCATTAGAATTATTATCCGACAAAAAGACGAAACTCTTTTTTAACCTTGTCCAGATAATGCAAGTTCCAATATCAATCACAAATTCAGTTCGTGCATCTATAAGTTATGATACAGAAAAGCGTAAAATATTGCAGGAAAAACTATAATTATCATTGAAACAAATAAAAAAAATATTCAAATATGCAATATCGGTCCTATTCACCTATTATGAAATAGAAACGGTTGATTAAGATATTAAGATTGACACAAATAAAGTTAAGTAATGTATATAAAAAAGGTATTACAGCAATACCAAACTCAAACAGCAAGGTAAAGTAAACTAGAAGCTCTCAAAAGACTGTGTCGCTCACTTATATCGATTGGTTTTGGAAATCATGTAAAATCTGATTAAAACCATAATAGTTAGTATTATACACCCTGATAATGATTGAGTCAAAGTTTGATTTAACTTGGACATGAAGTTAACGCAGGTCATGTCATTGTAGTTTACAATATGTACTAAAGACCTCTTACCATTATTTAAATTTGTTCTCAAGTTTTGACCATTTAAAATTTTTGTTAACAATTTTCCCATAGACGTCTAAAGTAAACCCCCATGTTCAATTTTCTTTTATTAACTTTTTTTTTAAGGGCAATAACCCTTTTTGGGTCATTTGACAATTTGTCATGTCGACAGCTTTGTAGATCTTACTTTGCTAAACAATTTTGCTGTAAATAGTTTATCTCTATCTATAATAATATTCAACTTAATACCCAAAAACTGCAAAATTTCCTGAAAACTAACAAGTCAGGGGTAGCACTTAGAATTAAAATAATATAAAGATAAGGAGATTTGGGTGATTGCTGATAAATTCATGCTTTTCCTTCAGTTTATGTTATTTTTAACTTTGATAAGTCTTTTTAATCGATTTACAAGAACTGAATATCGGTCAACTACTTCATAAATCACAACATGTAAATTATATCAAATACTTTCTTATTAAAGAACCATGAAATTAAAATAAAACCAATGAGTCTTGCATATTTTAAACGTATAAACCTAAATTATAGAAGTTTCGCTGCTGCTTTTTTTTAATAAATTCTTTGTTCCTCACAATATTAATACTACTAGCAATTTATATATAATTGTTGTCTACTACGACTTTTTTTTGCATTCTAAAATATATCGTTCTTTAAAAGACACATGACTTACTTCATCCTTGTCATGTAGTTTTGCAGATAACATAGCAGCCAGGCCTCTCTTTGTTTCTAAAACTTCATCATCATCAGGAGGATGATACACCCGAAGGATCTGACCATTTGGTTTTATTTGAAAAGAAAACCTGTAAATGTTAAAACGTTGAATACTTTAACTTTATAATCCGAAGCTAGTGCAGGTTGACGGTTATAACGCCAACCCCTATAATACACTGGTCTAGCTCCTAATGCATATAATGCTAAATGACAGTAATTGCTCTTCACCTATTTATATTGTATATTCATAATGATTAAATGAAAAAGGAGCTATTTAACCAAAGGTTCAAAATGATCAAGTCGAAATCATCCATTCGAAAACTTTAAGATGCAATCACGATCGCGAATTTGCTGACTGTTATGCAAATATATGTATGCAGATGACCACAAATATGTAACATTCGCTATTATCAGCCTGTTTATTTAAGTTTTAAAAAATAAGCATTACATCATAAGCGAATTTGTATTGTCAACAATAATTCCATCTCATATGGTCCAGTATGTATGTGAGATTTAAGTTGACCTATAGTTAGAAATGGATTGCACATGATTTCAGCTATTCGCTTTTTGAAAATAATGTCTGCCTAATGAGTGATATAACGGGCAGACAGCTACAGTGAGACTTCTGTGTTTGACAGATCCGACCATTAAAGTCAGTCTTCTACAGGTTATGAAAAAATTGAACTATGAAATGAGATTAAAAAGAAAAAGAACTAAAAAAGTCGACATTATA
Source organism: Mytilus galloprovincialis (assembly GCA_037788925.1). Classification (NCBI taxonomy): domain Eukaryota; kingdom Metazoa; phylum Mollusca; class Bivalvia; order Mytilida; family Mytilidae; genus Mytilus; species Mytilus galloprovincialis. Next base: position 40,613,783 of record CM075342.1, on the reverse strand, counting down.
CCTTTGCATGCGTTTACCTAACTATTTGTATTTTTGTTTACCTGTCTATTTATATTTATAGTTATAATTGTTCATCAACAATATTCTTGGATCATATCGAATGTTAATTAGATGGCCTTAAGTCAGGAATACACACGAAATATCGATAGTTCATATCGGTCCGTATATTTCTGTAGGATTTTATATGAACAATTTAGTAGTTCTGATTGATTTTTTGTATCATTTTGATTTTAAATTATAAGTTAAAGCAAAGTTTAAGAGCTTTTATCATTCAGATGGACATGAATATGGAAGCAAACCGTTAAGGTGAAAAAATATATAAATGTACATTAATCCATGACTTAAGGAAAACTTGCTATATTTTCTGTATTATACTATAATCATTTATTTGCATGTTAATAACACAAAGTATTTACATTATATCGCTTCTTATGCTACTGTACGCCAGAAGTGAATGAAACCCAAAACCCTTATAACTCGAAGACTAGTACATGGCCCTCACTAAAAATTGATCGTTAAAAAGCTACCAAAATGAAGAAACACCAAGGTTAATCTTAGATAAGAAAGGTATGTTATTAATTATTCAAGTACTAAAACACTGACATTTGAGCTGATGGGTTTTAAATAATTTTGCAATGAAAATTGTCGTGTACCAATAACAATTAGAGTTATATTTTAACAAACAAAACGGGTAGTTATCCAATTCAGGCTGTAATTAAAACGACAGCCATATATGGACTTCCTAGTTTGAAGGTACTGTATATTTTTTTTGTTCTATTTATTATCTTTTTTGTATAACCATTGATTTACGAAATCAATAATAACCGCTTTTTAAATGGCAACTTCCTGAATGAACCATTGATACGGCTACATGTTAAAACATATATGAGCTACCGTTATACATATGATTTCTTTAACAAAATGACACTAATGGATTGTCAAAAAAAAAATCATGAATAATTCTTTTCAACCATCAACATAAAAATAAAATAAGCATTCATCCCAATCGAAATGCGTCAATTTCATACAGGTAGTACAACCCCGCCTTAATTGGCTATATTAAGAAAAAAATTAATTAACGAAAACTGTATGAGAACAACAAATATTATAGCGGCATTGTACGAATATTGAAAAATATTGCCATAAGAAGATGTAAGTCAAGCTTGCAGTGCAATTGTTATTTCATAATGGATACTATTTAAACGATGTACCATGACCTTTTTATATCATTTTAAAACTTATAAAATGACAAAAATAATACAAGTATAATAAGCCATCGATAACGTCATTAGTTTGAAATCATATACTACTTTGTGCACTAGTACCGATTAATGTAAGGTGGATAATCTATTTGAATTAACTAATACATATGTAACCGCATATTATAAAAGTTGATTATGTTCAAGTCTGCATACCAATTTTATGTGCCTATTTATGGTATGAACAAATCTTGGTGCCATAAAATATTACGCACCTTTTTAATTAAAGACACATCACCTTTGATTTGGAGAACCAGGTTTATATCATTGATTTTATCAGATTATTAATTCAAGGACTAGTTGAACAACGTGTCAACGCTAAATATGGTTACAATATTAGACACTAGACACTGCATCAAAAATGTATCCACTGGAATTTCAAATTCTTATTATTTATGATGTTATCATGTCCGTTAGGGGAAAACGACCTAAACTTTCTATCTATGTTAAACAAGAATATATGACACGAGCAAAATCGGCTTAGGCCAAGGAAACCTCGTCTTTTAAAATATGATATAATATATCCCCAAAGTAAATATGACATCTTCAAAATTAAAGACTTTTTGATAAGCTGCACATTTTTCAATACGCACGATTGCTCCTTAAACAGACCATATGATTCTAATTGTGTACCCCAACTGGTGTATATTTATGATGTTCTGTAACTTCATTACCCTTATTTTATATAAGTGCTTATGTCTCGTATACACCGAAAAAATTGATATTCATTGTACTTCTGAAATTTGAAAGTCTGCTTCACAATTTTATCAATCTTTTCCTCGTTATTGACAATGATGGACGACTTTAAACTAGAATCTATGATAAACATTATGAGTTGAAATTTCAAAATGTAAACATCACATTTCTTAGCATTTACATACTCTCTTTCCTATCGTATCATGATGCATATTTTTGTCATACTTTACTCTAGTGCCTATTACCCCGGTATCCGTCCACTGTACGGACTGAATTAACATGGGTTAACATCATCTCACACAAAAATGATCAATTAGGGATATATGAGAACATACCTAAAATTGACATAGTTTTAACACCACCATCATGAATTGCATGAATGATATGACATGTATGTGTCTTAACTAATGAAACTGGCGTACAATTTTACGATGTTGTTCTAACAAAGTTTTAATTTAATATTTTTCAATAAGGGTGTTATTCTTCCCCTCCTAAAAAGTTGGTTGATAGAAATATTTTGTTTTGAATTCATCTGCTCTCTAAATAATATATCTCTATAAATTTTTTGTGAACGTCCACATTTTGCTATTCTCCTGTAATTATAGCTGTGATTAATTATTAACGATTTAATAGTATTTGACATCTAAATTGGAAGGCATTGATTAGTATATTATGCGATTCTAAAGCGTCTTCACGTTAAACATTTTGTTTTCGTTCAAAGATATATATGCAGATCTATGAGTTTGAATGTCCCACTGGTATATTTCGCCCCTCTTATAAACTAGATGTTTTTTCCTATAACCAACTGTTCTACAAGTGGGAGATTCAATTAGCTATAAAACCAGGTTTAACACTATTTTCTTCTCAAAATGCCTATACGAAGTCAGGAGTAATGTTGCTGTTTCAAGTGATTGAGCTTTTGATTTTGCCATTTGATTAGGGACTTTCTGTCATGAATGATTTCTCGAATTTCGGTATTTTTGTTGTTTTACTTTTTTTTTTATTCGTTCTTATTCGTTCTTATTCGTTCCGTTGGTTGATAAAATGTAAAGTTTAATTTTAGACTTCATTATTTTGAATCTACCTTGGAGTTCAACATTTTTGTTATTCTTTTTGTATTCAAACTGTAACATTTCTTACTTTCAATTTTTTTTTGAGATATCAGAATAAGTATCTATTTGGTTAAGACGAATTGTAGGTTACATTTTTAAAAATCACAGATAAGGAGTTGAATTAACAAAAAACGAATGCGTCTAGGATAAGCAATGAATAATACTAACTTCGTATTGGGAGATCAAGTCATTCAAAAGTTGTTGGACTTTTATTCAAAAGTTTAACCTATCAAATAAAAGCAACAGTGGTTATAGCACTGTTCAATAAAAATAAATCGATTTAGAGAAAACAAACACGTGTAACAAACCCGAACCGAGGGAAACACATTAACTATACTGTATATAAGAGGAAAACAACGGCACAACAGAAAAACTGAACTGCTACAAAAAACCGGCCACATTCATAAAAACAGACAATTTGAAAATAACTGCCATATTCCTGTCTTGGTATAGAACATTCTAAGAAGAAATGATGGGTTGAACCTGGTTTTATAACTAACAAAACCCTCCGCTTGTATGTTAAAAATACTGCTAATATGATAACATAAAATGAGAGGAATACAAGAAACAAATATATATATATCGATATGTTTAAAACCTCTTTCGGAAAGAAAAAAATCATATTGGGATATTCGGGAGATACTAAAAGGTGTTTTAAACGCCGAATTATAGCAAAATTTATTACTCAATAGATGAAAACGAATAACCCTGAAAAGACATGCAGATTCAGAAACATTACATAGAAAAACTAAAGATTGAGCAACCCCAAGCCACACCACACCAAAAAGCTTATTGGATCTCAGGTGATTCGAGTAGAGAAACAAAACCTGTTTTACTAGTAGTACCGTCGTGTAAATTATGTAAGAATACACTGCTTTTCACATTCTTTGTTAATAATGGTGTTCTCATTACATTTCTTAGGTTGCAGAGGTATCTGATAAGATACTTATTTGTTAATACCATAAATGTGTTCAGAAGGTTATCTTGTGGCACATGTATGTATCACGAGTAAATGAAAATGAAATGTTCAAACATGAATCTTGAAAACTAAAAAGTCTACACCTAATTCATACTAAGAATTTTTTTTGGTAAATTTTCAAATGAATAAAGAATAAAAAAAATTGCGTCCTTTGCTACCAAGAAATAACACCCAAACAAACTTCAATATAACCAAGTATGACCTTAATAGGTAGGTAATTATAACTATCAGTTCTCGGGATATTTTTTCAAGAAAAGGCACGAATAAGTCGCTTTGAATACTAAACAATGTAAATATGAATTCAAGTTGCGAAATTTATCAGATTATCAAACATTTCAACATGTGAAGTACTTGGACTAGAAGTCAGGGTTTTTTCCCATTCGACGTTTTCTTTTGTATTTTTTTTTATTTGTAGAAAATTCGAATGGTTGCCAAACTTCCAATAGTTTTAAATGAATCATGTAAGACGCAATTACATCAGACACAAAAGAGTTTATTGTATATTTATAATAATTGAATAAGAATAGATTATTTGGTACACGAAAGAGTTTTTGTACCAACATGAATATCTATTGACATGGACATACTTTGATATAAAACTTGTACGTACCACTGTTAAATGTATACATTTTGAATCTTTTGTCGTTTATGTAAAGTATTATCTTCAAAACAGTAGAATGTAGTTTTGATTGAAATATTAATCAGTGACTTTAGTACATCTGCATGAATTTGATAAAATGCGTTGTTTAAATAATAATACCTATCAACAAAACCTCAGACGACACAATTGACCTTGGAATATGGCATGATGCAAACCCAACAAAACTTTGAACATTTTTTTTTTTAAATAAATCAACCGGTAAAGTCATGGTCATGTTCGCTTCTACGTAGATGAATATTTATATTAAAACAACGATTAAGGACATGATATGTGTTCATTTATTATATCCAATTGGTAGCATTTGTTTCATATGCATTGCCTATCGAAATCGAGATCTTCAAAGTTTAAGCAGGTTTAATAACGAAGAATCTATTCATAGGTTGGCATGATATGGCATATAAAACACACAAAAAACAATTTTGATGTCACTTTGAAAGCTATGATAGTCTTCAGCGTTTTTTTAAAATCAACTTTATTGCACAATAACTCTCATTTTAGACAAATTCACTTGGGACAAAATACAAAATTGTATATTATCTGTATATGAGACTTTTTTTTTATTTCCCATTTTTGATGGGTTTTTTTTGTCTTCTGTTAGCATGGTTAGCTTAGGGTGGTACATACAACTACAGGGAGATAACTCTGTAAAATCAGCTAAACGTTTTAATTACATTTATTGTTAAAAAAATATTAAGCTTACAATGATCAAAATTAGTGCTTGTCTACGGAAGCCGATAAGGGCCATTAAAAAAAAAAATTATGTCGTAATTACCATAAAAATGGGTAAATTGAAGTATTGATTGCATATTTCTACTTTCAAACGTTGGACACGATGTTCCTAAAACACAACGTTACACTTAAAATGCGGCGTCGAAAAGGGTTTTTGACTTCGATTAATTTTTGCAAATTTCATAACACGATTTGTTTCAATCATCATGAACATTTAATTGAAACTTTAGCACATGTAACGTCGGAAATTAGCGTCTTTCGACTTTTAGACGTTATTAGATGTTTAGACAAATTGGCCACCGTTTTGTAATGTGTGGAAGCATTTTATACTTTAAGACCCAAAAATGTAGTTAATAAGAAAAGAATCTTGACATTTTTTTCTCTTCGTGTATTTAACTTTTGTTTTGATCAATTATAGAAAATACGCGTTAACTGCTTTGAAAAATTTCAACTTGGACAAAATGGCTATCGTTTGAAAAACGACTGTGTAGAGAAGATTTTATTGAATCAGTAATATTTGAACTCACGAACAATGAGGCAAATATTTGTACGTTTGTTAGATATTATAATTGTCTTACTCTTTTTATTCATTTTCTGCTATATCTACTTATAAAATTCAATTTCAGTCGTTAAATTAACGAAAAACGTCGTTGGACATATTTCTTATTCCAGCTTAACATGCAGCCACCGAGTCAAATGAAATTTGGCAAAATAACGGCTTTAACACCAAAAGGAACCGACACATGTTGGTATTCCTGCCAAGAATCAAGAAGATCAGATAATAAGACATAGGATCACTATACATAAGAGTTAAAACAGTTTTTCATAAATGTAACGTTGGACATCCGTTTTTTTCAAATTCATATATAGCTTTGTTATTTTAATCCTCAAATATACAAGATATTACTTAGTATATATGATCCAGAGCTGTAAAAACATAATTTAAAACATATATTGAATTTGTTTTAATATTCGTTCGTGTTTTCTAATATTTTTATTTTGTTTTGCAGATGAAATTTCGAAGATTCTGTTTGAAATACTAGGGGTTGTAGGAACATCATGCCCAACGAAAGTGGAAATAGAGCAATCAATACTTCAATTCACCCTTATTACAAGAAGGCATGTAGTGTGCGCTTATCTAAAGGGAGGTGGAAAGCTTGGCTTGCCTTGGTAGGATTGAATGTCAGACCTCATATAATTCGACATATTATTCTTCCATCACATAAAAGTTTTTAATGACCTTGAATGGTTATACATCCTTTTTTTTTGTCTTTAAATGGTTATACATCCCAACCACGACAGAAGACATTTTAAACTTAAATGGGATCTATAAAATATTTAAGTTTTTCACAGAAGGTAACCAAAGAAGGTAACCAAAGATTTTGCGAAGATGCAAATATTAAACTTTACAATATAAATAAATACCTTAAATCAATGAATTCAAATAGAAAAAGCTATGCAATTAACAAATATATACTTATTAAGCTTCATGTAAAATATTTAACAATGAAATACATTAAATATGAAATTTTGAGTTTTACCAAGGGAGCTTATAAATAATTGATAACACTGTCTGCCACACATCATTTCGGGGACTCTCCCTCTGGTATCTATCGTCCCTCTTTTATAGTTGACAATGCGGGGGCTTTTCTAATTATTGGGGGGCATTATGATGACCTATAGTTGTTAATTTTTGTGTCATTTAGTCTCTTGGCAATCATAATACATATTCTTTTATATATATAGCGATGTCGTTATTACGACATAGCTATGTCGTTAAAACGAAATAGTGATGTCGTTATAACGACATGTTATGTCGAAATTACGACATGCTATGTCGTAATTACGACATGCTATGTCGTAATTACGACATGAATTTATTTTTTGAATGGCCCTTATTGGCTTCCGTACTTGTCAAATTGCTATGTATCCAACCATTTTTTTCCGAGAAAGTGTTTGGTTCAATTTTTTCGATTTATATATTTTTGTTCAAAGGGTCAAAGTAAATATTTCGTCAAAATCTCATGAAAATTAAACGAGCCAAATTAATTAAGTCAAGGTGCTGGGTACCACCTTAAACTAGGTCTACTAGTTTATAAAATTGGTTATGACAGAAATACATATAAGATGTAGGTTGGCAGATGCGACACAAAGCTTTTCGAAGCAAATGCCATATCAAGTGCAAACTATTTCTTTTTTTGTTTAATTTCTAAAACTAGTACTCTTGTATCTGCATTTCTATGTTTTAAATCTTTAATAACTTTTACAGTAGACAAATTGTACAAATTATAGCTAATTTAAAAGTTTAGAATTTCAATGGTGGTGTTTTAGCATATGATACCCTTGGTTAAATTTGGAAATTATATTATCAATTTCTTAACAAGGGGGCAATTCTAGAATTAATTCATGCCAATATAAAATTATATCTTGCTAAGCATATTCATTTGATTTATTCGCATGAAAATGAATAAAGCATTTCAGCCTGAGGTTGTAACATGTAAAAAAATGTCATATAACTAAAATACTGAACTATGAGGAAATTTCAAATTGTAAAGTCCCTTATGAAATGGCAAATTCAAAAGGTCAAACACATCATACGAATGGAAAAGCGCCATATTTCTGCTGTAAAAAATGATGGATTAAACCTGTTTTTTTATCGCTACTCAGTTTTTAAGGCTCACAAGAATTTGTTTTCCAGTAGTGCTATTATGTCTTCCCATTTTGGCCCTTTACTGTACATTGTATGCGAAAACTTATGCACATGCTCCTACTGTTATAGAACCCAACATTTGGGCGACCGCGCAATTTTGGGCGATATCTTCACGTGAGTGACGAAAAGGATCTTTGCTTTAATGTAACAGATAAAGGCAACAGTTGTATACCGCTGTTTGAAATTCATAATCCGATAGAGAAAAGACAAATCCGAGTTACAAACTAAAACTGAGGGAAACGCTTCAAATATAAGAGAACTACAACACAAAAGAAACACAACATTAAAATGTAACACACACAGAAACGAACTATAATATAAAAATAGCCATTTCCCTGGATTGGTACAGGGCATTTTAAGATAAAAATGGTGGGTTGAACCTGGTTATGTGGCATGCCAAATGTCCCCATTTAATGACAATGCTAATTATAACAATAAAATGACAACATAACATGACAGGACTACAATACAAATAAATGGCAGAAAATATAGGACAGAGAAACAAACGATTAATAGCCAAAAACAGGTACCTGGTTAAACATTTAATACGCCAGACGCGCGGCTCGTCCACACAAGACTAACCAGCGACGCCCAGATGAAAAAAGTTTGAAAGCCAAAACTAGGTATGTAAATAGGCAATACCAATGCTTTGTTATAATCGAGATGTAATTGTCACTAAAATTGCTGTTTCATTGACATGAAACTACATGGGTCACCGAAATATTGTTTGATCGGTATAAACCATCTAAGAGTCTCTGTAATATCTAAAAACATTGAAAATAAGAATTCAAGCAACGACTTTAAGATTGTTTCCTATCTAGCGCTTGTGGTAAATAGCTATTTTTAGTCAACATTGCTGTACTGGTTTACGATATTTTCGTGTATTCTTTACATTTGTACTGTTTTTTTCTTGATATATCATTTGCTACATCGCTAAATATATCAAAATTATACATATAATATTTTCAAAATTTAAAAAAAATCCGTGAGATTATCCATTTACGTACCTGATTCATTAAATCTAAAACATTTGTTGATAAGGCTTTTTCTTTTTTTTTTCTTTTTAGCTCACCTAGCACGAAGGGCCAAGTGAGCTTTTCTCATCACTTGGCGTCCGTCGTCCGTCGTCCGTCGTCGTCGTCGTCCGTCGTCGTCGTCCGTCGTCGTCCGTCGTCGTCCGTCGTCGTCCGTCGTCGTTAGCTTTTACAAAAATCTTCTCTTCTGAAACTACTTGGCCAAATTAAACCAAACTTGGCCATACTCATCATTGGAGTATTTAGTTTAAAAAATGTGTGGCGTGACCCGGCCAATTAACCAAGATGGCCGCCATGGCTAAAAATAGAACATAGGGGTTAAATGCAGTTTTTGGCTTATAACTCAAAAACCAAAACATTAAGAGCAAATCTGACATGAGTAAAATTATTTATCAGGTCAAGATCTATCTGCTCTGAAATTTTCAGATGAATCGGACAACCTGTTGTTGGGTTGCTGCCCCTGAATTGGTAATTTTAAGGAAATTTTGCTGTTTTTGGTTATTAACTTGAATATTATTTTAGATAGAGATAAACTGTAAACAGCAATAATGTTCAGCAAAGGGAGATTTACAAATAAGTCAACATTACTGAAATGGTCAGTTGACCCCTTTAGGAGTTATTGCCCTTTATAATCAATTTTTAACCATTTTTTGTAAATCTTAGTTATCTTTTACAAAAATCTTCTCCTCTGAAACTACTGGGCTAAATTAATCCAAACTTGGCCACAATCATCTTTGGGGTATTTAGTTTGAAAAATGTGTCCGATGACCCGGCTATCCAACCAAGATGGCCGCCATGGCTAAAAATAGAACATAGGAGTAAAATGCAGTTTTTGGCTTATAACTCAAAAACCAAAGCATTTAGAGCAAATCTGACGGGCTTAAATTATTTATCAGGTCAAGATATATCTGCCTTAAAATTTCAGGTTGATGGGACAACCCGTTGTTAGGTTGCTGCCCCTGAATTGGTAGTTTTAAGGAAATTTTTTCGTTTTTTTTTTTATTATTTTGAATATTATTATAGATAGAGATAAACTGTAAACAGCAATAATATACAGCAAAGTAAGACCTTAAAAAAATTCAACATGACAAAAATGGTCAATTGACCCCCTAAGGAGTTATTGTCCTTTATAGTCAATTTTTAACAATTTTCATAAAATTTGTAAATTTTTACTAACATTTTCCACTAAAAATACTGGGCCAAGTTCATTATAGATAGAGATAATTGTAAGCAGCAAGAATGTTCAGTAAAGTAAGATGTACAAACACATCACCATCACCAAAACACAACTTTTTCATGAATCCATCTGCGTCCTTTGTTTAATATTCACATAGACCAAGGTGAGCGACACAGGCTCTTAAGAGCCTCTAGTTTTATTAACAGAGAGGTATGTTGTGTACGTTTGTGGACAAATATATATTTATTTTGATACATGTAATATGATATGTCATTTTTTCTATTTAAACGATGTATAAGTCTTTAGTTTTTTATGTAGGGTTATTCGTCTTTTTGTCGTTTTTTTTTATGTCTTAGCATTCATATTTTCTTCTCGACTAATGAGTTAAAATATGAACTTGGCATCTTTTGCCTTTTAGTTTTTTCTTTCTTAAATATTCATTTTGAAATTCACGTTCCGAATAGTATGTCAGATGTTACCCACACAAGGCCTTCATTGACTATCGACATGTAATCAAAATTAATCTTTATTTAAACTACATGTTAATATTGATTTTTATCAATACGATCATAGTAGAGTTTAGTTTGGGGACACCTACATCACGTGGGGTTAAGAACATTTTTTAACACTAACTTAATTACGCTCTTCGTGTTTGATATGAGGGATGCAAACTTCAAATATATTTAACGAAAAAATCCTAATTCTTTAAACTAAATAATTCTGAACTAGAAATGTCATCCAAAAATAAAAATGGAAATTTAGAGAAACTTATAAATTGGTTTCATTTCACTATATATTTGTTTTATATGACTTTTTGTATTTTTCCCGGATAGAAAAACTGAGATTTGTAGTAATTACGAAATGTATTGGAGCTTAGCGATGCTTGAATTCTTATAATTTTCCGCGTTTCGCAGTATAGAGGAAAATTATTGTACTAACGTAACGTCGGATTAATCAATGACATGTGATTATCACATGTTTACATGTACATGTAATAAATGATACACTGATACAGTCAAGATGGACACCGGTGTGTTGAGCAGCCCTTTAAGAAATGCTATTTCGAGAGAAGTTTCTAATGCCATATCAACATCTCAACATGATTTATTGAACAGTATAAACGGTATAATGGACAGTAAACTGACAAATTTCCAGACCACCTTACAAGAAAGTCAACAAGAAATTTCGCAGACTCAAATTGCCAAGATGGAATAAACTCTGACAGATAACAACACTTTTCAGAGGAAAGGCAATGAAAACCAATTCAAGGATGGTGTGAAGGTTCTAACAAAGCTGAAAGAGGCGAAGTCAAGCTTAGAAGTTCATGATTTTACTAGAGCGACCGTACAAAACGCTAAATACAGGATTTCAGAAGGTATTGACATTGTGCAAGAAAGACAAAAGTTAATTAAACTTGCAGATTCTTCTCAACTCGGTTGGAAAGTGGTAAATGAGTATGTTGCCAACCCAATTGCAGAAGACTCCGAAGATGAGAGAAAAATGTTAAGAGCTCAGTCTAGAGCAGAGCGCAAGAGTAAAGCAGAGAAGACCAAGACAAGCATCAAACCTAGACAAGTTCCTTATGCCAGGAATGCAGATAAAGATGATTTCCTTAAGCCTCGAAAGTGTTTCAATTGTGGAAAAAGGGGACACTTGGCAGATAATTGTCCTGATAAAAAGGGGACACTGGGCAGATAATTGTCCTGATAAAAAACAAAAGATAAGTAATTCTTTATATTTATCAAACTTAGATAGTGCAAGCTTATTTTGTAGTTCAGATGCAAATTTTTATTGCAACAATTCTAAAATAAGTAACACCAATGAGAAGGTTTCAATAACAATTGATTGTTTACAAACTGTTGATCTTGTTACTAATGTGGAAAAACCAGTTAGTCCAGTGGGTAGATTGAAAAATGCTATCGATGAATGGAGATTAATCACAGGTAATACACATATAATTGATGTAATACAGAACGGGTATAAGATACCTTTCAAAACAGAACCAGATCATAAAATTATTAGAAATAACAGATCATCTCTTGATAATGCAAGTTTTGTTAAGACAGGAATTGAAACTTTGATATCGAAAGGTTGTATATCAGAAGTAAATGAGATACCTTGTGTAGTTAATCCTTTGACCGTTGCTTTTAACAAATCGAGCAAACCCAGGTTGGTATTGGATTGTAGACATATCAATTCTCATTTATTTAAATTTAGATTTAAATATGAAGACACAAAGTTAGCAAGGGAAATTTTTCACCGACATGATTTTCTATATGACTATGATTTAAAGAGTGCTTATCACCATATTGAGATTGTTGAATTGCACAGAAAATATTTAGGTTTTGCATGGGAGATAGATGGTGCAAATAGATATTTTGTTTTTAATGTCTTGCCATTTGGATTGGCTACAGCTGGTTACATATTTACCAAAGTTCACAGAGAAGTTGTAAAGTATTTCAGATCTAAAGGCACACAAATTATTATGTTTTTAGATCATGGTTTGGGAGGTGACAAAGATTTTGAATCTTGTCAAAAAAGTAGTCAGATTGTAAAATTTCAACTTCAAAAGCTACGTTTTTTAATTGCACATGAAAAATGTGTTTGGGATCCATGCCAAAATTTGAAATGGTTAGGTTTTATTTGGAATACTGAAACTGGTAGAATATTCGTTAGTTCTGAGAGAATAGATAAAGCAGAGCAAACTGTAAACTATATACTCTCCGAGATTGGAAAAGGTCAAGTGTCAACAGTGACAATCAAAATGTCGCACGTATTTTGACGGGGGGGAGCAGAAAATTGTCACTACAAAAAACTGCGATTAATATTTTAGAATCTTGTGAGCAGAAAAACATTAATATTCAGACCCGTTGGGTCCCTCGGGCTCAGAATGTGTATGCAGATCAACTTAGTCGTTATACAGATCACAATGACTGGTCTTTAAACGATGAAACATTCAGTTTCTTAAACAATATTTGGGGTTCGTGTAGCATAGACAGATTTGCCACTCATTACAATACACATTGTTCGCGTTTCAATTCAGTTGTATTGTGCCCAGGAACTGAAGCAGTTGACAGTTTTAGTCAATATTGGGGAAATGACAAAAATTGGTTGGTACCCCCACCTTCTTTGATTGCAAAAACAGTAAACAAAATGTGCAGTGAGCGTGCTAATGGTATTTTGGTTATACCAGAATGGAAATCGGCGGCATTTTGGCCTTTACTTTGTGCACAAGAAATTTTCAAGAGTTTTGTTTCAGAAGCTATTTATCTTACAAATGACAAAGTTATAGTAAAGGGTGCCGGTAAAAACGGCATTTTCGGGAAATGGCCGCTTAAATTTAGGTTGATCGCTTTACATATTATGTTCTATTGATTCATATTTGCGATTTTCAGGCTTAGGACTGAGGCAACATGTTGTGGAGATTGTAGAGAAGAGTACTGTTGGATGTTCGGGTCAACTTGGAAAATTAGCAGAAAAGATGTCGGTTTATCTTATTCAGTCTAAAAGTGACAATACTACAAAAAAGTACTTTGCTAGTTATAATCGTTGGAGATCTTTTGCTCAAGGATATGATTTTACCGAATTACCAGCAGATCCGAATCATGTTTCATATCTTTAAACATTATTGATTGACAAGAAGTCATCACCTTGTACTTTAGATTCGATAATTTATGCTTTAAAGTGGGTACATGAGCTTCACGGTTACGTTGATCCTACAAATAACGCTTACATTCATTCGTTAGCTCAATCATGTAAAAGATTAGATGGTAAACCAGTCGTAAAGAAGGACCCTGTTACCTCGGATATAATACTCGAACTCTGTAAAATTAATGAATTTGAAAATGACTTGCTTGTTGTTAGAGATTTGACTATGATTTTGATAGGCTATGCTGGATTTTTGCGCTATGACGAATTAAATTCTATTACATGTAGGGATGTTAAGATTTTTGATGATCATATTTCCATTTTTCTACCCCGGTCCAAGACCGATCAATACAGACAACGAGATACTTATTTCTAGTGGTGACACTTTGGCATGTCCAGTTGTTATGTATACATGTAAGCGATACATTTCACTTGCTAGTTTGGATGTTAATTCGGACTATTTTATATTTCGACCGATTTTTAGGTCTAAGGGGATAGCTAAGTTGATATATAAGAATAAGAAGTTAAGCTATACAGACACAAAAGAGAATATTGTACGTAGATTAAAAACTGTAACTCCAGACTTGAACCTAGGTTTGCATTCTTTACGTTCTGGTAGTGCTTCTGCAGCAGCCAGGTCAGAAGTTAATGAGAGATGTATTAAACGTCATGGAAGATGGAAATCAGATATTAGCAAAGATGGTTACATTGCTGATTCTTTAGATATGAGATTATCAGTATCTAGAAAACTTATATTTTATAATTTGGGCTATTTTTGTCCCTTTCTTTGTGATCTCTAGATTAAGTTGGGCAGTTGGCAAATATATATTTGATTTTTATATTAATATTATGTATTATAGTGAGATTTATAGTATAGATTGCAATGAGATTACATCAGTAAAGTGTGTACTTATAATGTTCCGCGTTTTGCAGTATAGAAGAAAATTATTGTACTAACGTTCCGTCTGATTAATCATGTGATTATCACATGTTTACATGTACATGTAATAAATGAGCGGGAAATAATCCCGTGGAGTAATCACTCTCTACCCAACACTGATACAGTCAAGTTTCTTAACGATATTTATATATATCGTTTCTCATTATATTTCATAGCTAGATCTTAATTGGGTTTTTATAATGTTTGTGCAATGTATTCGCTCATTTATTCATTTTTTTTGCTGAATGTACTGATGCACGTAGGGTTATTTTTAAAGTTTCATGTTCCCTTTATATCATTTTTTGTTGTTGTTATATGTCATATCTTTAAGTATACTGTCCAAGTATGACTCCGGAAACGGTCTTTCGACCAAATTAGCTTTCGACTAATTTAGGGTTTGGACACAGGTTTCCAACGCTGTCTATCGACATAGTTGGTTTTTCCTGGCCGGCGGGATCGTTAAGGATGGAAAAATTTTGATGATTTATTATTAATTACAACTCAGTATGTTATGCTGTATGGTTATATCTCACATGCTGTTATATTTCACATGTCATCATGTTTATTTATTTGTAATAAATCCGGTGTCCTCTAGATTACGTTGGGCAGTCGGCAAATATATATTTGGTTATTGTATTAATATTATGTATTATAGTGAGATTTATGGTATAAATTGCAATGAAATGACATCAGTAAAGTGTGTACAAATATTTATTCACGCCACTCATTGATCAAATTGAGAAAATGTATGACGTTTATCACAGGACAATATTTAAATCATTTGAAAAAAAGAATATTGAAAAACTATCTATGTTTGTTTTTGAATTAAAACACATTTCGTTCTTATTTTTCTTTCGACTTAACATAATCTTTTTTAGATTGATATGAATCCTGAAAATTACTTTTAAAATGAGTGACCAATATGATTCAGGTATAGATATCTGATTTCGTTATGTTCATAAGATTTCGACGAGTAAGCAAAAAATGATAGATCTGAATTTAAGATTGACTGAGTGACCCATGTTACTTACTGTTCTTGATGAAAGGGATTTGTACGTTAACATAAAAGTATATTCCTATACAGGTCTCTGAATAATGTATTATAACACGCACTTATATATAGCATCGTATAAGGAATAAAATTTGGAAAATTAATTAAATTGGACATAAAGCATATATACACAGATAACTATTGGTATAATAGATTACACCAAAAGAATTTATAACCAAATGCTAAAGTTGAAAAGACGTTACCTTCATAAACCATGACATCATGTGTAACAATTCAAGAAATAAATCTAGCTACCTTATTTATTCTAAGAATAAACGAGACAATAATGATACAAACAGTAATTTCACTTTTTATTTTAATTAAGTACGAGAGATACACTGCGGATAATTTCATTTGCGTGTTTAGAATGATTCTGTATCGTTTCCAGACAATAAACTGTTAAAATAACTATTCAGTTTTTAAAAGGAGATGTGGTATGATTGTCAATGAGAAAACTTTCCACAATAGACCAAAATGACACAGAAATTCACAACAATAAGTCATCGTACGGCCTTCAACAATAAGCAAAGCCCATACCGCATAGTCAGCTTTTATAGACCTCGAAATGACATATGTTAAATAATTCAAACGAGAAAACTAACGATCTATATTATGAACTATAGAAACATGTATGTAGCTGTAATGATAAAGGAACAGCTACTAAATCTCAGTCCTTACTAAAGGATTCCTTATCTGCTATATCAATCGTGGGAGACGTCCTTGCATTGGAAGCATTTAATTAGTACACGTCTTTTGCTATGTTATTTATATACTTTATTTTATCAGTACACATGTATATCACAGACGACACAAAGATGAACAACCTGATTAATTTTCTAAACAATTCTAATATACATGTACCTATCAGTTGATAAATGAATTTAAGGCGCTATTATGACATAAAACCAATAACAACAACAAAACCAACAAATATTTAACATATCAACAAACGACAACCACTAAATTACAGGTTCCTGGCTTTGGACAGGCACATATAGAATGTATCGGGGTTGAACTAGTTTTTTTGGCGCCAAATATGCGCTTTAACCTGGGACAGGGATTTAACGATAAAATACAAGAAACAAACTACGCAAAACAATATGAGAAACAGCAACATAGACAAGCATTCAATTATAGGCTCCTGACTTTGGACAGGCATATATTATGGCGGGTTTAAACTAGTTTGAAGGCATCAACTCTCCCCTAACCTCGGACAGAGTCGTAACAGTACTTCATTAGAATAATTTTGTCAATATAATTTGTCACTGATAGGAATACGGGAACAAAACTGTAATAAAAAGAACCCAATTTCAACCCATTCACATAAACATTCACTTTGTTATGTAATGAGAATCCCTTTTGTTAAGTATTAAATGTATTTATAAGGTTCAGGTTTAAGTTGTTAACAGTTTTGCACTAAATGAACTATTTAAAAAACCTATGCATGTAATTAAATGTCTATGTTTTATAAAGCCTGAGATTTAAAGCATTTATTTAATAGTTTTTATAACTAAATAATATTTGTTGAGTTTCGATGTTATGGACTTTACTACACAGATCGTCAACCCATTAGTAAGCATTTCTAAGATAGCATGATTTATAATTGCTACTATCATTATTATAAATCAGCTGTTTATGAAATTAAGATTTTTCATTTGTTCTAATCCCGGAATATATTGTCAAAACCTTTCGGAATGGCCGCTCTTGAAAGTCTTCAATTTAGTACTTGATATGGCCTTTTCCCTCTTTTTATATGAAGATCACTGATGGTCTTTTAGCGACGAAATAGGCGTCTAACTTACAAAAAAATTAAGCCTGGTATCTATGACGAGTGTATTAAGTGGTTTGAAAATTAAGTGATGAATGACCTGTATATTTTACTATAATATGTACTGGTTATTACATAATACTTTGATAAAAGCTTGAATTAAACAAAACTACAAGAATATAAAATCGTGTCAGGGAACGCATGTATTTACTGAGGTCAAAGAAATTATTGTTTTCATTTCATATAGGCATATATGCATGCCGTCTTATGTCACTTGCACTTCTCAAAACCTTTATTATAGGAAATGTATATACATTGTTCTCTATCAAATAATATTATATTATATATAGGTATATTATTTGTGATTCTTTATTTTGGCATAGAATTGAAATAAAATATTTCGAGAAAATCGCACTATAAGCGGTGTCATTATTAAAAGTCAACTTGAGTAGCCAGTATACTCAGTAAAGCCTGTTATAATAGATAGTAGTATGTTCTCAAGAATCAATCTTAATAAATTAAAAAAAAAAGTTGTATGTAGCCTTCAAAATATTTATTAATTGTAGTCCATTTCTTGCGTAAATATCATGATAACATCAATTCTACATAAGAATTTCTGTACTTATGGTTATCAAAGGTACCAGGATTTTAATTTAATACGCCAGACTCTCGTTTCGACTACATAAGACTCATCAGTGACGCTCATATCAAAATAGTTGGAAAGCCAAACAATTACAAAGTTGAAGAGCATTGAGGACCCTAAGTCAGGAATGTGACAGTTGTTGTCCATTCGTTTGATGTGTTTGAGCTTTTGATTTTGCCATCTGACTTTCTGTTTTGAATTTTCCTCGGAGTTCGTATTTTTTTTTGTAGATTTTACTTTTTTGTCTTTGAACGCTTTTATCAGCCTTGTCATTTAATTGCTTCAATATATGCTCTCTTGTTATGCCGAGTAATTGCTTGTATCCATCCTAAAACACATGACAAAACTAAGATACAACTTATAAACTTTGGGACAGACTGTGGCATATATAAGTTAATACTGATATAAACAAAACGAAATGAAATATGCTTACCATTTGGAAAAATCCATTTTATGTTCCACTTTATCTACAAAAGTTAATGTACATATAACACATGTCACTAAGAAGACAGTGTACATTTATTTATTTAAGAATTGAAGGTTTCTTTTTGTAAATTTATTGGGGTGTAAAAGCGTAGACCGAAGTACATGTTGTATGAAGCGCGGAAGTTTTAGAAATGTACGCTCGGTCAACGCTTTTACAACTTTATGAAATTACTTAAAGGAGCATTCAATACTTATAGTTACATTTTTTCCCGCTATAATCATGAAAACACGGTTACTTTCAAGTGTTTCTTTGATTTGACCTTATTGTGGAAACGTGTGTCATCATGTATGTTACAATTCGTAAAATTCATTTTGAAATGAAGAATGACGCGAGATAACTGTTAGCAAATCAAAATAACGTATAATAATGAAACATACACCTAATGTAATCATATCTATATAAAAGCGTTTGTCATGTGTCATGCATTAAATGTGATATTATAATAAATTCTCATTTTGCTATTCTTCATCTTAAAATTTGCGTGATACTTTTAAGCAATGCAGTATACTCAGTACTTTAGTCTTGACATGATATAAAAAAATCATAGCTTCTATCAAACTTTATCTTATATTAACCGTGTAATCTAAGACACAAGATCACCCCTTAACCCACAAACCAAGAGCTATGAATAACCATGTCTCTGTTACAAATATAACCTACGAAAACGAAGACGAGTATATTGCGTAAAATCTAGTCAACAATCACATTGATAATTTATTCAACTTTTTTAAATAATCCGCCAGGTCGTCTGAGGTGTTTATGTATTTTCATAAGCCTGTTTCCTCAATAGCAATATCTCCCTTTCAATGAAGCTCATTAATTGTCAAGACAGCAGTTTTTCAAAGTCTTCGGGATTTTACTAGACCTTACAAACACCAAGCATGTAAACAATACCGGTTTATAACATTTTCATTTGCCTGATACAGATCAAGATCAGCACGTAGTTTTTGACTTTCTGTTAAATGACAATTACTAATGTGAGCGGTTTAACATTGCGTTCGGTCACCAGTCACGCGTTGTGTCTATAAAAAACTCATCTAAAGTAAAGTATGTCTTGAGTAGAAAATCCCTATTTTTTCGAAAACAATTTGATTGTTAACAGTTTACTTATAACTATGACCATATTAATTATAAATCGTGTTAACACTAATGGGTTGACTACTAAGCTGGTAATTCCTTTGGAGAGTAATTCTCAACCAGAGGTGACGTTGCCCTGGTTGTTGTAAATAAACCAACCAATCTCTTCAGAAACAATTACTCTGTAACCACCAATTAACCATGAAAAGGTAATTCTACCTCTAGATTCTCTACGTAAAAATAGTAGCTTGTATCGTAAATTAAACACTATATATATATTGTGGTGTAAGCTCTGTATAATCACAGGTTATCCGAAGAAGATGGTCTGTTATAAAGTTGTAACATGTTTAGACGTTAAAAATAGAATTGAAATTTGATGCGGAGGCATGTTTAGTAACATGACCATCCTTTACGTCAAAGAAAACCTAGCTGATATAAAATATGCACCATCTTCTGGCCACTATACATCATGTACTGTGCTACAATTTTAGATAAATTGACAAGGAAAGGCATTTCATCAACTTACAAAAGCTATATTTTACATAGACTAGTTGGTTGAGTGGTCTAAGGCGCTGAATACAGTACAAGAGGTGTATGTTTTTGTTTGGTATGAACAGAAGCAAGGATCGAATACCTCTGAGGGAAGAACAAAAATTGTATAGTGGTCACTTGATGGTGTACCTTGCAGATCAGCTGTTTTATCTCTCGTTGAATATGATATTTTACTTATCATACGTTATATCAAATTTTAAGCCTAAATATTTGACAACTTTACGACAGGCGTTCTAAATTGGATAACATGGCGCTATGCAGGGAGAACACCGTTACATATCTAAACAATGTTTTATAGTTCGTCTCAAATTTAGTCCAACTATGTTAGTTGTAGTAGTCAAATAAGTAAATAAGGTACCTGCATCTTCGGATCTTCTGAAGTTAAAATTGTATACTTTTAGAAGTATTTCTTGATATTCTGGCTCGTTTTCAATGACTGTGTAACTGATCTGAATCAAAAATACAAATTTTTGATGCGTTTATAATACTTAAAGGGGCATTAGCTATGACAAATAGAAAAAGAAAAAAATGATATATTTCGGTTTGTTCAATCATCAATGAAAGTGAAATAATGAAACAATGATTCGCTCAAATGAGCCAGTTTGATTAAGTGTTTTCAAAATAAGCAAAGAATCTTGCAAGTCAATAATTCGACCTCATTAAATCAGTATTCATGTGAACTTGAAATCAACCCCTAAGCTAGATATAGGTTACGCATGTACTAAGCGTGTTAAGCTATTAAAAGCAAAAGAATGACAACATTTAAAGTGAAACAAGGGTAAAACATTTGGTTGATTGATTCAATCTACAAATCTCCATTCTTATACTGGTAGGAACGACTATTAACATATTGTTTTAACCTATGATATGAACCAAAGAGCCATAGAAAATTTACGATTGCACGAGTTTGTTTTCTATTCATACCTATGTTTATGATTAAATAAGGTTATTTTACCATCGTCATTCCTCGCAGTCACCACGATGGTTAATTAGTTCATGTAGATGGCATATATACTATAATACTCAACGAAATGTTGATACTAACTATACATACTGTAGCGTTCATGCATTGAAAACTGTTTACCTTAGACCTTTTATAATTTAGATATACGTTTTAGTATGTCATTAATGAAATATAAGAATTTAGAGTTAAATGGGTGAACATTAATTTGACAGATAATATCCCTGTTAGTATTTATAACTGAAAAGAAGTTGAATTAAGCATTTGTATTTTTTAAGCTAGGCATATATTTTACTAATTCAAAATTAATTTTTATAACGATTTTTTTATTTCATAAACAGCTAAATACTTACCTTTGACTTAACTTGAAAACTTCCAACATGTTTGAAGTCAATACCGGTTTGTAGCTTGTACAAATATTCATTATTTTCTTTAAATCGTATAAATTTTGAGTGAAAAGAATCCATAAATGACCAAACAAGTAAAATTTGAAACAAAAACTTTCCCATGTTTCTGGAGCAATGTTATATGATCTGTTATAATCAACAGACTACATTTATTGCGCATAAAAACAATTTATTTAACCATTTAAATATGATATAATTGGTTCTACCAATAGCGACAGACTTCCTCAAAACATGCAAATAAATTTTGTAAAACCACAGCACTGTAACGCTCGCACTTGATATAACAAAAACGGATTTAGTACGTAAAACATCCCGGCTTCATTCAGAACAGTTGAGATCGTCGATTAACACATGTAGATCTATGATTAAAAACGGTAAGTTATAGTCATTAGTTTTCTTGCAATGATGTTGAAAAGGTACATTTTTGTACACCTGTCTTATTGTAGTTTACAAATTTCTTAGTACAATTAAAATAGGCACACTATTTATATAAATTGACAACTTTTTTTGTATGTGATAAACCTAATGGCCGAGTCAACATCATAGTTAAATAGAACTGACTATATTGATACCATTAAAATGTTTATGATAGACGAATATGTGCTGACCATTTATCCTTTTATTATTATTTTATTAATTGTTTTATGTTAATATCTCTTTCAATATAACAGCTCTATGTTTTGCAAAAGAATCAAGCAAACATACTTATTTGAGATTCAAAGATATATATTGATAGTGTTATATGTATGCAAATATAAGTATGTTCGTGTTATTGTTAACGTCTTTTTAAGAAATATTTACAATTCTTTAGATTATTTTAGATGAAGACGACGATTCTCTATCTATTGTCTGGATTATTACTGACGACTGCATCTAAGCCTTGTAATCCTACCAGGTAATAATAAGTTATTAAAAAAAGACATAACAAGATATATCTATATAGTACTAACAAGTATATCATATTTAATGCACCGTATAGCGGGTTATTTTCGCGGGGAGTAAATTTTCGCTTATTTTCGCGGATAGACCAAAATCGACAAAATAAATTCCGTCAATTGAACGTGTACATACATGCAAAGGTATTGATAAAAAATTTGAATCCGCATAAATAAAAATCGCCATTATTTCGTATACCTTATTCAATGAAAATCGCGAAATTTTACATCCGCGACAATAACCTGCAATACAATATCGTTATAACTAAATAAATATGTAGACATATTGTAAAATAACCAAACAAACCGTTTAATTTTGAATTAGTAATATCTAAAAAATAATAGAAATATTTCTTAGTATACTATTTTTTTTAAAAGATTAAAATCAAACGAAGCTACAACAAAAAAGATAACCGATCTAGTTCAGCTATTTTGTATTGTAATAATTACAAAAAAGCTGTTATAAAATAAATGAATATATTATAAAATCAGAATTGCTGATTTCGATTTAGCAGTTTAATGACTGGTTTTCAACCAATCAAATACAAAAACATGAATAATTGATTATGATCCTTGAAAAAATCATACGCATGACAACTGTCACCAATTAAGAAGAGTTTTTCACCACAGGGTCGATGCCTCTGCTGGTGGACGTTTCATCCCCGAGGATATCGCCAGTCCAGTAGTCAACACATCGGTGTTGACATGAATATTTGACACAACCTTTTGGAATTTTGGATCCCCAATGCTCTTCAACTTTTTACTTGTTTGGCTGTATAAATATTTTGATATGAGCGTCACTGATGAGTGTTATGTAGACGAAACGCTCGTCTGGCGTAATAAATTATAATCCTAGTACTTTTGATAACTGTTTACACCACTAGGTCGATGCCACTGCTGGTGGACGTTTCGTCCCCGAGGGTATCGCTAGCACTGTAGTCAACACTTCGGTGTTGACATGAATATCAATAATGTGGTCATTTTTATAAATTTCCTGTTTACAAAACTTTGAATTTTTCGAAAAACTAAGGATTTCCTTATCACAGGCAAAGATTACCTTAGCCGTATTTGGCACAACTTTTTGGAATTTTGAAAGATCAACCCTCAACATTAGAAGAAAAATCATTTAAATATATACTTAATTATTTTTGCTGTTCTTAATCCAAAATGTTCAATTTAGTTAACAGTACACAATTAAGGTAATCCTTACTGAAATTTTGATTTAACCTCGTATTTTTCAGATGTTATGAAACTCAGGCATATACAGTCATTGAGAGTTACAAGACTGGTTGCTTTAGCTTGTGGAAATGGTGGAGCTGCACTAAATACAGGTCTGTATAGTCACTAAACAATTTGACCAGTCTCAATTGCAATGGCAGGGAAAGGTTTAAAAAATACGATATACCTGAATAAAAAAAAATCTAATCCTACGATAAAAATATTTATTGCCATGCCACTTAACGTCAACATCACATAATGTCGTTTATGGGGTTACTCCTAAAATGAGTTAAATTTTCAAAAGGGTTTGACAAATACATCTAAGGTAATCTATTCCAAAACAATTTTCAAGGGTTATTATATATGTTAAAAAAATAAAGCTGCTGGTTCCAATAGGTGTTTTTTTTCAAAGATTGTACTAACGTCAACACTGACATAGTTCTTGTCAAGATCGCTTGTACAGATTTCTTTTATGCATCCTCATATAAATATTCATCTAAATATTATTTGATTATGTCGAATATATCTGTGTAACGTCGTGTCTCAAGTAAAAAAGTAACACCTGTATGAGAAGTATTTTTTTTTATTATTAAAGATGAAATTCGTATTGCAAAATAGCAGGCAGGGTATCCTATCAATACATATGCTGTACTTGCTAAAAAGATAGATGGATCACTTTAAACGTATTCCAAATTTGCACCATAAAATTGAGAATGGAAATGGGGAATGTGTCAAAGAGACAACAACCCGACCAAATAAAAAACAACAGCAGATGGTCACCAACAGGTCTTCAATGTAGCGAGAATTTCCCGTACCCGGAGGCGTCCTTCAGCTGGCCCCTAAACAAATATATACTAGTCCAGTGATAATGAACGCCATACTAATTTCCAAATTGTACACAAGAAACTAAAATTAAAATAATACAAGACTAACAAAGGCCAGAGGCTCCTGACTTGGGACAGGCGCAAAAATGCGGCGGGGTTAAACATATTTGTGAGATCTCAACCCTCCCCCTATACCTCTACCCAATGTAGAAAAGTAAACGCATAACAATACGCACATTAAAATTCAGTTCAAGAGAAGTCCGAGTCTGATGTCAGAAGATGTAACCAAAGAAAATAAACAAAATGACAATAATACATAAATAACAACAGACTACTAGCAGTTAACTGACATGCCAGCTCGAGACTTCAATTAAACTGACTGAAAGATTATGATTTCATCATATGAACATCAGGCACAATCCTCTCCGTTAGGGGTTTAGTATCATACCATCATAACATATATGAGAAGAACATAACCCGTGTCATGCCAACAACTGTTTTTAGAATAAATGTGTTTAGTTCCGATGCAAAGACCTTATCAGTGACTCAATATTAACGCCAAAATATGCAATCTTTAATGACTTGACAACAGTATCGTAATTATATCCCTTCTTAATAAGTCTATTCAAAGGTTTTGTAAGTTTCTGAGGTGAATACTGACACCTTTGTGCTTTATAAAGAATATTTCCATAAAAAATTGGATGTGAAATACCTGAACGTATTAGAAGTCTGCATGTTGAGCTATATTTACGAATGATGTCTTTATACCGATGATAAAATTTAGTAAATGTTTTGACTAGTTTGTGATATCGAAAACCCTGGTGTAATAATTTTTCAGTAATACATAAATTTCTTTCGTTAAAATCTAAAACATTGTTACATACACGAGCGAATCGTACAAGTTGAGATATATAAACACCGTAAGATGGTGACGTTTCTAAAAACGGATAATTAACGATAGGAAATGTAAAATCATCCCTTTTATCATAAATTTTAGTATTCAGCTTTCCATTAGCGATATAGATATCAAGATCGAGAAAAGGGCAGTGGTCATTGTTGGTATTAGCTTTATTTAAAGTAAGTTCAACAGGATAAATTTCATTAATATACATACTGAAGTCGTCATTATTGAGAGCCAAAATATCATCCAAATATCTAAAAGTATTATTAAATTTGTTTATCAGATGCTGTTTCGATGGGTCTTTGCTTATTTTTGTCATAAATTGTTACTCATAACAATACAAAAACAGGTCCGCAATAAGTGGTGCACAGTTAGTCCCCATTAGAATTCCGATAATCTGACGATATACGGAATCCCCAAATCGAACAAAAATGTTATCTAGTAAAAATTCAAGGGCATTCCTTTTTCAAGAAATCTTTTGAAAGTTATCTTATCATGTAAGGAGCATTGAATAATGTGCATAATTCAAAGAGATATTGATAACATTAAATCACACTGCAATTCCTGACAACATCCATTCAATATCAACCTTTACAAATACTTACCAATTTAAGCATGTTAAGTAACTTCCTCTCCCTTATAATTTAATCACGAAATAAATAGAAAATAAACAAACGTTATTTGTTTACATGTTTTATTATACCTTATTTTGATTTTTGAAGAATTAATGCACAACTTTAAAGATAAGTGTTATGCTAGTAGAATACATTCCTTGAACCAAATATTTTTCATGGGCAACAGAACGACGATCCCTCAGTCTGGGCCTGTGCCATTGGTTACTAGTACTTCCTGAAGTCAAGGTATCATTACGGAATACAATTTCCTTACCAAAAGAAGTATTCGGTAGCCCAATATACATTGAGAGTAGTCGTTGTCAATATTTAAGAACCCGGTAATTTTCAGTGTACAAGGGACTACAACTCAAACTTGTCTCTTGGTATTTTATGGGAATTTTAAAAAACAATCTTTTTCTGTCTTGTATATTTATCTTATTTTAGCTATTTATTACATAATTGACATCGTGCTATCAGGAAGCAATATCTTATCTCTATCTTCCCGATTGACATTCCGCTCCAGTCGTTTTATTTATTTTTCTTATTATTTTGTGTGTATGCGCTACAGTAGTATTACCACCTATATCGAAGCAATCGTCTAAATACTTAGAGTTTTTTTTAACAATCAATGAGAGAATACACATCTCAACAGTCAGTTTAACAATTAAATTTTACTAACGCATTTTTTCACCGTAGGCACGATAAGATAATTGTTTCGTATTGCATTTTACCAGGAGAAGAAGGCTTGATTAATTAAAGTCAAGTTTACCAATGTCGGTTCGGTCATTATGACGTCGGATATATGTTCGGGTCAATTAGGTGGGTAAACCTATTAGATGTCACAAAGCTGTACAATGCAATGTTAATTTAAGAGCTGACACAATGGGACAACCGATAATTTGCAGTTATTAATCCAGAATTTCAATTGAAGAGACGGTACAAGGGACGGGAACTGGATGTTTTGAAAATGTGTTTTTGAAATTATTTTGAGTCCCTTATAAAGTTTCTCTGAAATGTTTGATATCCACAAACTGCAGATTCCCCGTAATGCTGTCATGGCTAGGGTGAAAACCTTTAACAAATAATTGATGCGATACATTTTCTTAAGGGGGCACTAGCTGTCAAATAAATATTCACCGATTTGACTCAAATTCTTATATTTGATTTATTACCATGTAAAAAATTTATCAAAATTTTTAAAAGTCTAAAATAAACAATTTACAGGGCATGGGCTCGATAATATGTTGTTTCGTTTTTTTGTGTATTTAAGTCTTGCTGCCATCCAATTAAATATATAGTTGACCTCCGAATACATCAGAAGGTCATATAAGCGATATAAACATACAGACAGATATAAAAAAAAAAAAAGCTAAAGCGTGCAGTAGGATTTTACTAGGTCTTTTTAATTTCATATTGTAGATTAGAAATATATGTAATTAATTTTACTTGTATAAGAATGATATGTTGTGGGAAATCAGTCAATCAAATGATTTAACTTTGGTTAAGTTTAAATATTGACATTCTTTTCCTTTAAATAACTAAACACGCTCAATGCATGGGTTATCCATCTCTAGCTAAGTGGTTTAATTGAAGTTGACATGAATACGGATTCATGAGGTCGAACTATTCACTTGCAAGTGAATACTTCATCATCACTGTTTCTTATCTTATTTTGAAATTTTTTTATAATAATGATTACTGGAGACGGGTGTATCGTGTCCTCATTGAGTAGTTGTTACTATCTGCTGTATTAAGCATCACATGTTTTCCTCATTAGTTCCTAAAGTACAGTTTTAGGCTAAATTTCTTGAAATAGAAAAAAAAAATCAACACTGCGGATTGTTAAACAAAAGTATTGTACAAATGTATTAACGTGTATTACCACAAAGAGTTGCACGCACGTACCTTATATTTCCAACTAAAAGCATCTTAATTATGTATGTTAACTCACTTATAACGCACATGAATAGACATTAAAAGTTTTACTAACCCTTAATTTATATATAATATGTTTCTTTTTATTCCAATAGGGAAGTTATTAAATATAAAACAGTGTGTTGTCCAGGATATAAACGCTCCCCTCAATATTGCAGGGGTAAATATAATTATTTGAAGATAAATTTCAAACTTTATGTAGGCTTTTTCAAACCTTTGTATAGCAATCATAGAAGTTTTTTTCAGAAGAACAACCACAATGTACGTTTAATTTGATTGCACCCTTTAAAAAGATAAACCATTGCGATTAGTAAACCTTATTACAACACCTTAATATAATTCGTGTCTCTTTGTAACTTGAAAATTCACTGATGTGGAAATTCTTGTTACATTTTTTTAATTAAAATGTGATATTTCTGTGTTTATGTAGATATATATTTGATATATTAATGATGTTGTATGATTGACAATAAGTAAAATATACACAATAGTCAAATATGACACAGACATTTAAAACAACTATAGGTCACATAACGGCCTTCAACAATGAGCAAAAAATTTGCCGCATAGTCAGTTATACAAATGTTACTTTTATTTTGTCGAAATAACCTGTCAATCACTGACAAAAATCTAAAATGTCTCTCAAATGCTACCTTTTTTGTACATCCGTTAAAATTGTCTCATATGTATGTTACAATGTGTCATTTACATCTCACAATTTCTAGGAAGATTTAATTTATCAATTTTATTCTACATTTTTATACTACTTTGAAAATGGATTTTTTTTTATAGCAATGTATTCATAAAATTAAATTTACAATAATCATTTTAATATTTTTTAAAGGAACTATTCTCAATTTTCTATTTACGAAAATACCTGTTCCAATTCAA
Organism: Mytilus galloprovincialis; assembly: GCA_037788925.1. Classification (NCBI taxonomy): domain Eukaryota; kingdom Metazoa; phylum Mollusca; class Bivalvia; order Mytilida; family Mytilidae; genus Mytilus; species Mytilus galloprovincialis. The sequence continues at coordinate 40,584,574 of CM075342.1, read as the reverse complement.
GAATATGACAGTTGTTTCCATTCGTTTGATGTTTTGTTTTTGCGATTGCTTATGGACTTTCCGTTTTGAATTTCCCTCGGTGTTTAATATTTTTGTAATTTTACTTTTTTACAGTCAAATGCATTACATAGGACTTGATGCAAAAGATAGAAATAACGAAAAAAGACAATGCTACCTTTTAACATATTGCAATTTTTAGATTTTTTTTAAAATTTTGTTATCCACTACTTTTTGTCCTAGATAGCCTTTCATCTTTTATTAAAAGTCAAATTAATTATATATGTACAATCAGTATATGTATTATTTCTTCTGTATAAAACTAAAGCGGAAAATTGTTTTCTTTTCAAGCTTTATGCAGTAATGGACAATTAACTAATACGAATGGTGCATGTAATAAATACTATTTGAATGATGGCATCACACACAGAGACTATACAGTAGTCAGATATAGTGGGGGTACCTGTAAGGAACCAAACAAGTGTGATTGTTGCAATACAGGATTTTATGCAGATAATCACGGTTTCTGTAAAAGTAAGAACAAAAAAATGGAAAGTAGAAAAATTCTACAGTCACATAACTTTGTATATTTTTCTTTTTTAATAATACATTGAAATGAAATATAAGGTGGACAAAGTGCAAGGCCAATGGTATTATTGTTGATTTTTTAATCGTCCAATAGTGAACTAGTTGTTCCATGCATCTAAATTGATTTTGAAACAAACGACAGCGATACTCAAACTCAACAGTACTGACAACGTAAACAAGACAAATACAATAAAAACATTCAATATAACGCTGATAAAATCGAGCGTATACAGCAAAACAAACTTCAAATATAAAAATATTGTCAATGAGATAATTTTAAACATGAAACTACATGACTTGGCTGTAAGTAGTATAGATTATCGCTCTGTCTTCAATAACGAGCAAAACTTTTGACGTATATTTCATAAATATATCATTCGATAAACAATAACATTTCATAAACGAATTCGTTAAAAAAAACTCGTGTTTATAATATTGATAAAAAAAATGTGGTGCGTCCAAGACACTTCGCATGATATATTATCATAGGGAAAGCTGATCATTAGAATTTTGAAAGTTTAGCATCATGTATCTTTTTTCTCTCATGTATTCAAAACCCATTCAAGTTCCTAATATTCTTGGATTCTTCCTCCTTGTATGTGAAATCAATGAAAAAGCCAGTTAAACCGAATGTATCCTTATATGAGGAACTCTACTACTGCTACATTGCAGAAGGATCTGCTAACCCTTCCGGGGCATCTTGGATCCTTCAGTTTTGTTAGGGTTTGTTTAGCTTAGTATTTAGTGGTTTGTGATTTGTTCTTATTCTTTTTTTCTTTTTTCTTTTTTTTTTGCCATTTAATTCTCAATTTGTCTTTGTGCTATGTGTTTGAATATCCATTTGATATCTTTCGTGTCCTTTCTTTTAAACTTCTAACATAATACACCAAAAGATCTCATTGCAGATACAAATTGTTACATGTCATGATTTTTTCCAGTTTGTCCAAAAATACCAAATTGCGAATACAGAACCTGTCATCCGCTCAATGGTTCTGAAAATAGATGTCTATATTGCAATTATGAGAATGCATACGAGCGCTACGAAAGAGCATACAAATACAACAATGGTAGCAAATCATGCCAAAGTATGTATAATATTGTGTTGAACCAAATAAAGTTTGTTTGTTCTTCATCATTTTATTTATCGTTTTTCATTTGGAACAATGCGTTATAGAATTTGCTATTTTATATTTGGGAAAAAAAATCAACATTGATTATTTTAACTTTTCAAAAAAGATGACTTCATCACACATTTACAATGCACTCGCTTGTTCTCATACAAAACAATAAAATACTTTTGCATAAATGCTTATTTTTATAGAAACTTGTTCCTGGAGGTCTGACAGTACAAGATGCTTTCCAGGCTATTGTTCCGACGAGTACAGTTATAACTGTATTTGTACTGAGGGATTTGACAGTCCAGAAGAACATTGTACTCGCAGTGAGTAGATTTGCTTCTCAAATCACTTTCATGCTTGCAAAAAAAGTAAGCTAACAATAATGATAGATCTTCCAACGAGTGAAAGACTATGTCATATATATTCAGTTATTTAGTTTTAAACATATTTGATTTGCACAAACACAAATCAAACAGAATATTGAAGTCTTCTCCATTTAACATATTTTAGATATAAGAGCATACATACGTACATTACATATAATTTCAACATTTGTATAAATTGGACAGTAATATCAATTGGACAAAATAAAGAAAAAATTAAAGATCGGATAAACAAAATAACAACGAAACAAAAATAAAAAACTAATCAAAAACCATCCTAATTTAGATAATGTGTGTGTGGTCATGTTTTATTATCAGAACAATAATAAATCTATTTGACCTTGTAATACAATCTCTCAATTATTTCTCAAAAACGACAATTTTTACACTTTCAGGTTATGATATATTGTTTCTATCTTATGGAACATACAAATTGATGTGTTGGTACATTAATCAAATGTGTACAAACAATTATTTTGTTTGTTCCATAGAATTGTTTCTTTTAAATTACAGCACACAAACTTTTAATACTACTAGTTTATTTGAAATAAGTATATGTGCTGTAATTTGAAAGATACAATTTTTTATTACTATCATTGTTAATTTAAAATGTATTCATTTGAAATCTTTCATTATCCAGTCTTTTATCTTAAGAAATTTAAATGATTACATAAATTTTTTATATTTCATAACTGGTTATTGTACTTTTCAGTTACGATAGAAATTAACATCACAGACGCAGAAGTTCGTTTAGCTGATATACGTGACACTACAGTTGTCTCCCCTGATAATATAAATTTTCCCAGATCAGTGCCGAAGAAATGGACCAATAAACAGCATCTCAATACGCTATCATTTTCCCTAGGGGCAATCTATAAAGTATATGCAACTATACCAGAGTTTGGAAAATATGAAGTTAAATCTGAAGGCAAAGAGAACAAAACACTTTCACATTTTGTAACCAAATTTGCATATGGTATTATATTAGGAACAATGAGAGCTCTATTCAAAAGAGGTAAAATATGATATAATGTAATTCAAAAGTTAAATATCATAGTTTTTTTTAATTTAATTATGTTTTGTATGAAAGCTGTTGTAGTTGACAAATGAACATCAAAACTCAGGCAATCCATGTATTCCTTTGTTTAAAAATATTTTACCAAAATTGCGTCCATTTTTTAGTCAAGTTCTTTGGACATTGGGATAACAATTTCGTGGGTATAGGTGTAAATAAATATACTTAATAAGGGACAGACCATTTGGGGGACAGCTTTCTGTATAACACTGAATTATTGAGCTCTTCTGATTGGTAGATAATGTTTTTATTAAAAAAAAATTACAGATGGATCAAGACTTAAGCTAAAAAGAATAAAACATGATTGCTGAACGCACTTATTGTTTTTTACTACTGGGTTGAAAAATAATAAGGGTCAATATATCATTTAAGTGCGAATCTACAGTATTTGTGAACAAGGCCATGTGAATGCCCAAAAAATGCCGCAAAAGATGGGGCTACATTTGTGCTTAAATAAATTTGCATTAAAGTCATGGGGAGGTTTATTTTACTGAATTTACCCTTATAGGAAAATATGTACTTTCTCAGTGTACTTTTTCAAGGCTACACAATAATCACAAAGCTCATTTTCTGTTAATCTTAATGCAATGGAAGCTTTTTTGAACCAGTTTAAGTTATTTATTATACAAAATTCTATGTTTAATTGTGACTAGCAATGATGCACAGGCGGAGAATGCTTGGGTATAATCAGTTTAGTGTTCAAACTGAAAGAAACAAAATACATTACACTTTAGATTTATAAAATTTGTGAAAGACATACATGTTCTTTACATACAATTGAGAGTAGTCTAGATATTAACTGCAGATTGAACTCCTTAAACTACATGCCGTGGTCCAAATATAATCGCTGTTACAACCAATAACAATAACGGGTGTCCTTAAGCAAACTTTAAGAGAGAAATGTCAAATAATCTGCACTAAATGCCCCAAGGAGAAATTCATAGCTGTTGGATGACGTTTTGATTTGACAGATGTGATATGGAAAGACAGGAAGAAGGATACTAATAGAAGGAGAAAAAACAAAACTCATGTGGAAGAGCAAATGCCAGCGCCTACCAAAAGACGATAAACGACGAGAACACAACCACGTTTACAAATCCCAAAACAGAACCATAAAGACTGAAAAACACGATTCTCCAACCCACATTAAACCATAAGTTGTATCAATTGCTTCACAAGGATGAGGTAAAATGTAAAATCTCCCCAAGCAGATAGTATTTAGTTCAAATCATATTAGCTGAATAACCAACCTGTATTGAAAAAGAGAGGCGAAGGATTCCAAAGAGAAATTTAAATTCATACATCGAAGATAAACTGTCAAGGCCAAGACCTAGGTTGCCCTGGAAGGGTTAGCAGATCCAACTCTTCATATGACACCTGTCATGTTCCTCACATTAGTAAAAACCCGGTGATAAGTCAAATTTTGTTGCTCAAATTCAGATAAAAGAGACTTGAATTGTAATTACGACAACTAGAACATATTCGTTGTCATCTATGAAATAGATATGCCATATTGGTCAATTTACTTGTAATTGCGTCAGTATTTCAACTTCACCACTGGCAAATCTTGATTCAAAAGCTTCCTTGTGAACAACAAACCTCTTGAAATCAAAAGGAAAAAAAAGCCCTGGAATATTGTATCAACTGAGAGATCTATATTCAGTATACAGGCGCTGCTGGAATGATGCTACTTAGAAATAGAAAGTTCACAATTGGGAAGCTGAACTCATCTTAGTAAAGGTTTATTTTTAACCAACCCTCATTGTCAATTTCTAAATTTAAAGTAGTGATCTGAGGCAGACTTTATCGTATCTGTTTTATCCTTTATCTAATGTTCGATTGGATAGATGTGTTCAACAAACTCACCAATTCAAATTGTGAATTATTTAGTGAGAAACCATCATCTTTTTGAAGTTTAACGATACTGCATACTCTTTCTTCCTTCCTACGAAAAAACTATTAGTAAATATAGAGATCAAAGGCAAATTAGAAAAAGGAGAAATCAAATAAAATTGAGAATGGAAATGGGGAATGTGTCAAAGAGACAACAACCCGACCAAATAAAAAAACAACAGCAGAGGGTCACCAACAGGTCTTCAATGCAGCGAGAAATTCCCGCACCCGGAGGCGTCCTTCAGCTGGCCCCTAAACAAATATATACTAGTCCAGTGATAATGAACGCCATACTAATTTCCAAATTGTACACAAGAAACTTTAAAAAAAAATAAAATAATACAAGACTAACAAAGGCCAGAGGCTCCTGACTTGGGACAGGCGCAAAAATGCGGCGGGGTTAAACATGTTTGTGAGATCTCAACCCTCCCCCTATACCTCTACCCAATGTAGAAAAGTAAACGCATAACAATACGCACATTAAAATTCAGTTCAAGAGAAGTCCGAGTCTGATGTCAGAAGATGTAACCAAAGAAAATAAACAAAATGACAATAGTACATAAATAACAACAGACTACTAGCAGTTAACTGACATGCCAGCTCCAGACTTCAATTAAACTGACTAAAAGATTATGATTTCATCATATGAACATCAGGCACAATCCTTCCCGTTAGGGGTTTAGTATCATACCATCATAACATATATGAGAAGAACATAACCCGTGTCATACCAACAACTGTTTTAGAATAAATGTGTTTAGTTCCGATGCAAAGACTTTATCAGTGACTCAATATTAACGCCAAAATATGCAATCTTTAATGACTTGACAACAGTATCGTAATTATATCCCTTCTTGATAAGTCTATTCAAAGGTTTTGTAAGTTTCTGAGGTGAATACTGACACCTTTGTGCTTTATAAAGAATATTTCAATAAAAAATTGGATGTGAAATACCTGAACGTATTAGAAGTCTGCATGTTGAGCTATATTTACGAATGATGTCTTTATACCGATGATAAAATTTAGTAAATGTTTTGACTAGTTTGTGATATCGAAAACCCTGGTGTAATAATTTTTCAGTAATACATAAATTTCTCTCGTTAAAATCTAAAACATTATTACATACACGAGCGAATCGTACAAGTTGAGATATATAAACGCTATTAATCACACATTAAGGAGAAATAAGCATAATTTACTAAATTTCGTCTTTAATGTACGATAAAACTGTTCTTCGTTTTTCAACGCAGCAATTAACTCTTCATTTATTTTTGTCTGACCATAATTGAATTTTGGTATAGTTTGTCTCCAACAAAGATGTCGATGTTGACATACTACCCTTTGTGGTAAGTCTGTGTTCCCGTTCTACAAAAGAAATTGTTATCTAAGGTTAAATACGCAATCCACATGTTAATGAGGTCCTAGAATCACCAACTAATGACATTCCTGCAACCAGTGCCCATGTTTTATAATTCTATTCATCTAACAATACAAATACCATTATTATAAAAGGCTTTAAGATTACTCTGTTCTCACAAACATAGGTACACTCTTTTATCATTAGGCATATTGGTTGAGGACCGACGGCCAGTTGCGATAACTTTAGTTGAAAAGAAATAATGTGCTGCTTCATAAAAACTTTATATTCATGGACCATTGACACCATATAATAACTGAAAGACCGAATAGGCTTAATATGTTCTTTTTGCATCTCTATTGTCAAAATGGAAAGCTCAAATAATATGTCATTGCAAATATAAATTGTAGAAAATGAAGCCATTAAATCACTATTTACTCATACGAACTGCAACAGCAGCTGTCATAGAGATTCACCTTGTTCTGTAAATGCAAAATACAGTTGCAAAAGTGGTACCGTATCGTTAGCAGGGTCGTTTCCTTTTCGGCATAATGACTGGTAAGTGTTACTTCTGTTGATTTCTTTTAATGAGTGTGCAGTTTAAAGCACTTTCTCTGTATCTTATTATCTAACCTTAAGCAATAGAAAGAAGCATTGTATAAACCAGAGGTCATCATGAATTCTGTTTATAATAATTGTAAAGCAAACTTCTGTCTGGATGATATATCATCCGGCAGTAAAAATGTAACAGAAGAAATTGTAAGATTTGTTTTCACAGGAAATCATTTCATTGTGATATCTTATCCATTTCCATGAAATTTTATCCTGAAAGTTGAAATATTAAATTAATATAAAAAAAATAATTCTTTGCAAATACTATGTGAATTAATCATAGTGTATTTAAATATAAGCTGAATAAGTGAATAAAAAAACAAAGAAATGTATTACAATGGGAAATGAAACCCCAGGCTGTAATTAAAAATAGTATCCTGAATTTCTTATTAAGTAAATACAATTCTTCTAAAAGACAATTATGTAACATATGAACAAAATGAAAAGTAATTTCACAGATCTTAATTATGAAAAGATATCAAGATCAATAAGAAATTAAGTTAATACAGGTAATAACATTAATTTATACACAGGTAAAAGTGAGTTGTTTTCAGATCTCAGTACAAATATATTTTGAATTTCATTAATGTGTACATTTATTAAAAGTGCAGTTTAGTTTGTAATGTAGTTGCTGGTTATGTGACAAAAGCAGATAAATCATAAAACAACAGTATATAGGAACAAAAACAATTTCAACATCTTGATAGTATATTCTTGTGGAAAATTTTCTGTCTTAATAATTAAAGTCATCCATTTATATCACTAAATATAAAAAAAAAGAATACAGGAAAAAAAATATTATGAATCAATTTCATACAGGAAAAATAACGGAACATACTATCTATAAAATGAAAATTTCTCATAATTACATCCATTTGAATGATGTTCTTTCTTGGTGACACATTTATCATTATGGTCAGATATATATAGTTGCAAGAACCTTACATAGTAGACAATGGGATTGGATTTGACAAGCTTCTGAAAATAGTTATCAAAGGAACAAGGATTATAATTCTTTAATATATGGAATGGCCAAGATTTACTGTTTATTACTATCCGTATAAGATGGATAGAAGTTCACTCCTCGTGAAAAAATCTACATAATTCCCCAAAGGAAAAAATATCACTGAGGAAGAAATAAACCGTTACATAATGACAATACATGGATAAGAGATTTTCCATCAACCGATTATTCTCTTTAATCAACCTATCTGAACATTACTTGTTCTTGTGCATTATTTGCCAACATCTGAAAAAGAAGATGTGGTATAAAATCCATTGAGACAACTCTCGACAAGAGACCGAATGACACAGAAATTAACAACTATAGGTCACCATACGGTCTACGACTATGAGCAAAGCCCATACCGCATAGTCAGCTATAAAAGACCCCGAAATCACAAATGTCAAACAATTCAAACGAGAAAACTAACGGCCTACTTAATGTACCAAAGATGAACAAAATTCAAATATGTAACACAGCAACAAACTACAACTACTGAATTACAAGCTCCTGACTTGGGACAGGTACATACATACAGAATGGGGCAGATATACTCATGTTAGTGGATCCCAACCCTCCCCTAACGTGGGACAGTGAAGTAACAGTACAGAAAGAACTCTAAAAATCATTTAAAAAAGGATTAACTTATCAGATGGATACAAATATAAAACACATCTAACAAAAGCATTGGACGTGGCTTGGTATTTGTACACCCTAACAACAAAAAGACACCAAGTACACATCTGAGATTACTCACAGAACTTTACTGACAGCTAGTTCAAATAGATATAGGAAGATGTGGTATGAATGCCGATAAGACAAACACAATTTATAAAAGTAAACCATTATAGGTCAAGGTACAGTCTTCAACACGGAGCCTAGGCTCACACCGAACAGCAAGCTATAAAGGGCCCCAAACATACAAGTGTAAAACCATTCAAACGCGAAAAAACAACGGTCAAATCTATATAAAAAACTAGAAATGAGACAGTGATGACTGCTGTAACATGTTTTGACTATTTTGCCTATTGTGTCTGTTCTGTTCACGCATCGTTGTAAATATAACGGAATTTGATGCGACTGTCATGCAAATGAGAGGTTAAGCGCTATAAAACTAGGTTCAATCCACCATTTTTTACGTTTGAAAATGCCTGTACCAGGTCAGGAATATGACAGTTGTCCATTCGTTTGATGTGTTTTATCATTTGATTTTGCCATTTGATTAGGGACTTTCCGTTTTGAATTTCCTTCGGAGTTCAGTATTTTTGTGATTATACTTTTTACAAAAGTAAACAATTATAGGTCAATGTACGATCTTCATAACAACCTATAACAACAAATAAAGAAAATAATGCATCTGTGATTAAGTTAGCAATCAATAGACATCAAACATCCTATGGATTGAGTGTAAAAACGTCATAATAATCATAACATATGATTTTTAATTTTAGTTTCTTGTATATATTTTGGAGTTTAGTAGGACGTCAATTATTATTGAACTAGTATACATTTTTGTTAAGGAGCCAGCTGAAGCACGCCTCCGTGTACGGGATTTTCTCGCTGCATTGGAGACCCATTGGCAGCCTTCGGCTGTTATCTGCTCTTTGGTCGGGTTTATGTCTCTTTGACACATTCCCCATTTCCATTCTCAGTTTTACAAACAGTCAGAGAAAAACATGACCATGGTCAATCCTTATTACTTTAAAAATCTATCAAGACTGTTTTTTACTAAATCGTGTAATATTTCACGATAGGATATTGAGTTTTTTTCACATTGTAACTTTGATTTGATACATAAACAAGTTAGTTGTAAACGAATTTGCCGATCATTATCTGAATACCCACTTGTCCCAAATTTTTAACTTTTCAAATTCGAAAACAATAAAAATTAGGGATGTCAACTCGGTTAAAATTTACCTATCGAGTACTCGTTGGATTTATCGAGCGATTCTCGAGTACTAACTTGGAAAAACATTTCCAAAATCAAAACATAGAATTGTACCAATTTACGTATTGTGGGACGTTTTCTTAAGGACGCAAAGTCCTACACATTATTATCCATGACTAGGTACAATAATGTAATAGTCCCAGAAAATTATATCATAATAGTTTATATACTTCATATACTAATTATGTAAACCGACAATGATCCAATTAATGAATAAAACATCATTCCATAGAAAATGATTACTGAAACAATAGTATTTAGGAATCGTAAAAAAACACATTCAATAATCAACACAGGGGTGATGATTAGATCTTATCGATGTCTATAACCCTTTACTGAGGGTTGACACAGGGTGCAATGCATTTGTGCAAATTAAGAAATATCATCTTGTCAACTGTTTCGTAACTAACAGTAACTAACAATCCTCCTGATGAAAATATTTACCCTGACGGTACAGAGGTGATGGAAGACACCTTATGCTAAAAGTGTAAGACTGCTCTTCTGCATAGCCTACTTCATTTTGCAGGAATAATAATTATTAAATGCAACATTCGGAACGTATTCTAATTTTGCTAAATTTTTATTAATATGTAGTTTCCTAGGAAGCGCTCTGAATAAAAAAAAAACATTATTTCTTTAAGAAGGCAACGTCATTCTAACATAAAACTGTTTAGTCAAGTATCGTTTTTGTATTCGATACTCGATATTACCGAGCGATACTCGAGTAATCGAGTACTCGTTGACATCCCTCATATAAATACAATTTTGGTCTGATAATATAAAAGACACGCTAAATTTGTAAGTTGAGCAAGACATACTCCTTTAAACTTTTTGTTTGATTTTTCACAATTAAGTTGTATATATTGCTTAGGGCCGAGATGCTGATTGGTAAATTGATTAATCGGCATTTTATGGCAAATCCCAGATTAATGCAAATTGATATATGTTAAAAAAAGGTCTGTTATTTTGATTGTAAAAGAACCGATTTTGAAATTCAATCTAGACACAAGTGTATAAAACAAGGTATAGGCGATATATAGACTTTGATCCAGATCCGAATTGTGCAATATTAGTTGTCCTTATACTGTCCAAAACCTGATACCAAAAGTAGTTTTAAGTACAATATACACGGATTGTCATAGTATATTTTAAGTGGACGATAAGTTATGAATTATAAGTAATTTTGTAAAATAGTGTGAAAAAGTACCATAGTTTTTTTTTCAGTAACCGGGTTCTTGTGAGTGAAAGTCCTTTTTTGCTTATATTTTGAGTTTACCTTACAAAAAGGTTTAACTGTTAGATCTTAAAATCTTGTTGACATATATGTGTATTGAATTAATTCATTAATTTTTCTTTGTATATAAAGGTAATCCTATAGATAATTGAATTTTTATCTAAAGCGTTATGTTTTTTCTTCAAAGAATTATTCTGTAAACATAAAAATAAGAAAAGTTGCCAAAGTTAGACAAAAGACAAGAATATAAAAACCCAAAGGTCATAAAAAACCTGCAATAATTACTATTGCATTACAGCTTAGTTTCTAAACCTCAGACATAAAATTGATACACGTGTTTGAGCCTTTGATCTCAATACAAATTTAAGCCCCATGAATTATTTCTTAAGTAACAATATGTCAAATTGTTTATGTTTGATAACGTGTTCATGTCAATTTCCAATAATCTGTGTACAGATTTAATACAATTAATACGGACTAAATAACGGATAGTGCGGTATATTTTCATCATTTAAATGCTCTGAACTTCTTTGAGTGCAATAAACGACATTTTACAAAACTTTTCCCCTCAATAAAGTCTCCTTTACACATTTGAGGCAATATAGATAATTGTATTCATTACGATGCGGCCATTCCTATGATCAAGGTTATTTTGAAATGAATACCTTTTTTATACGATTGATTTATGATTATCTATTGAAACTTGATAAAGACAAATCATTCAAAGCTAGTCTTGAGTCAAACTAAACATGGATGAAGAGTCCTTGGTCAAACTAATAATTAACGGTCTGTTTAATTCTCAATTTAACATCAGATGTTTCTCTAGGGTCCCGAAAAGAGAGTTGGGTTCAAAAGACCGGGAAATACCGAACTTCAAGGAAAATTCAAATTAGAAAGCTCCTTACCAAAATGGAAAAATCAAACGCTCAAATTACGTGAAATTAATCCTTTATGAACCTCAAACATATATCGATTGTTTATATTTCCGAAAATGTAATTTTAAACAAAAAAGAAATATTGCAACGCCAATTTATAAAACATCCTTTATTTTTGGATATGAAAATGGTTATCATACAGTAGCTTTGTAGATATACTTTTTCGAAGAAGTACCTGGTTTTATCACTTGAAAAACATGTAGCAATATTTGCTGACCTATCGAGAATCAATCCTTATCTACAGGTCTGTGGTGATCTAATGAAGACGATTATCTTAAATCTGGTATGTTTGAATTATCAGGTATAATGACAGGAGAGAATCAAGTCTGATCTATACAAGTCAAGTTAACTTGCTGAATTGTTAAAAATTTCAAAGTAAATAACAGATACTAGATCACCCAAAATAGTCAATTCTACTGTGACACAGGTTACAGCCTCTGTAAAGAGAGTTGTTATGAGATACAGTGTATTGGATATATTCCTAGGCACTTTTAATGATACACAAGTTAGTCAAATAAATAACAATTTAATGTAAAGAAAATAAACAATCAGACAATTTAATACCAGTGACATTTAATAACTCACAAGGGCACAAGAAACCTTCCGTTATATCGTAGCCTTATGATTTTGAACTTCAGTGTGAAACTTGTCTCAACTTTCATAAAGCACTCCAGACAAACTCTAGCGTGTGAATAGTTAATAAAGAAACATGATTTTCGTCAAAAAGTTAGGCTAGGAATGACGGAGACAAATCAGAGAACAAGGAAATGGATATTTAAGGTGGCTCGGGGGTCTTCTTCCATTTTGGATTTTGAAGTAGCAGATAACATTGGTCTAGATATTTCATGAAATGTTCAAATAAGAGTAGGATGTTATTTATGAAAAAGACTTTTGATGTAAATATATCTGTAGCGCGAAAATTTGTATTTCATCATAATAACGGCTGTAATTTCTCAAAAACACCTTATTTGTGTTAGATGTTTTTTGCCAAATAGGGGAGATAACTCAGATAAGGTATTTTTTATGATAAAAAATTTAAAATGTAGCAGGAAAACAAGTTTGGTGCCCCCATTTTCTTTTTCTTATCTGACAGCATGTTAATAGAGCTATCATTCACATTTTATCTTAAAATGCAATCAAGTAATATTCTTATATCACCAAATTTGATTTTCCATGCATAAGCTATACAAAATCTGACAATTTTGCACAACCTGTAGCGCGAAAAAAATGTCCGGTGACCCATACTTTTTATTACATTTTTGAAAAAACATGATAAAAAAATTCATTTTGACAAATTCTAAAAAGATTCTATCAATTCTAATTTAGACGCCCCAGCTTCCTTAATTTGTGTTATTAATATCTATATGTGAATTCGACGATACATACGAAATAAACAAGCAATGACGTGTTTGGCGTTAACATGCAGCAATTTTTAGTATTTCACATATATATGCATGTCAAGTAATCCAGCGGCGTCATGCATGCAAACTGCGACAAGCGATACTAAAGGGATTTTCAAACTCAAAAGTTGAAGACGTACTTAAAAGTACTTCAAAATTCAAGAAAAACAACTTGAAGAAACAAACGTCTTTATATGACATTAAAGACTGTATCATGAACTAGAAAATAAAAAAAACATGAATATTTGTACATTATAAGTTAAATGATATGTAATTACAAACAACATACATTCATAAAGGATTGCAATATTGACGGGAGGTTTTGCTAGTCATGAAAATAGGTGCAATCCACCATTTGTGCTTACAAAGTTCTGTACTTATTTAGAAATTTGGCAGTTGTTATCAAATAGTCCGTTGCTATGTATGTTGCGAATGTTTTTGTAGCTGTTTAATGTTAAACTTTCTGTTTTCCGTTGTTTGCGTCTTACTGTTGTTGTGTTTCCTACGGTTTTAGTTTGCAACCCGGATTTGTTTTCGGTCAACCGATTTATGACTATGAACAGCGATATATTACTGTTGCCTTTATTTAATATCGTCTGTTTATCCGTATGAGATAAGAAATTAACCACAAAGAATCTATTGAACCCAGTACTTTTCCTACCAAAAATTGTATAATGATAACCAATAATGGACAATAACTTTATACGCAAACATGACTTGAAGATATGAAGTTTCGAACCGAATTTGAAATGTATTGACACCATAAGGATCCATAGGTGTCACCACTTAACGGTGGTACTCTATTATAACGTCAACATTACACACGAGGTGCGATTACTTACCATATCCTCCGGTCACTTGGATATCGACCATCATTTTAAATCACCATTTTTTATCATTTGTTATCAAAATATATAGGAATGATATACATCGCCCCAAAGAATTTGAGGTTTGTCAAACAGCTGTATTAACAAATTGCAACCTTTAGGTAACATGTAAAAACCACAAATAAACACTCAAACTTTTACGATACTAGGTGTATGAAATCTGCAGACACCTGCTCCTTGTAATAACTATACAAAAAGTAGAACAAAGGCCGAATGCGGACGATGATTAAGTAACGCATCAATACTTTTAACTTTCTTGATTGTATCCTGCATCATTTGATGCATACAAGAAATAATTTGTCGTCAGTTTATCATGTTGACACTTAACGTAACGAAATTAAACATCCAGATTAAGTCTGATTATCTATGGAAAGAAAGATACATGACACAGACATACATTTACTTGGTAGTATCCATAATTTGTAACAATTAAACAGCTTTTGGTTATGTTTATAAAATACATTGCCTCATGACGTAAACAATATAGATTATTAAAGAATTTTAAAGTTTTTTTTCCATGCAAAAAAATACATAGAAATCATTTTCTTTGGACGAAAATAATATATTTGGTCAAAAACTGTTTGTTTGTAAAAAAAAATTGAAGAGATTGAAAATGAAAAATAATCGACAGAAAAGGCTATGCAAAAAGACCATATTGTAAGATGTTTTAGTTGATATCAACTACTTATTAAAATGTTATTTGCCTCTGAAAGTCTTGCTGATTTATTATTGATATTTTTTAATGGAAGGTACGTACACTCCATCATTTTATATTTCCCTTGATCAAAAACTGAAAAATTATGAAATTTTAATTTTTAGGCTCAATGTATCTGTTTTACTTGAAAACGGAGGATATTTGGATTATGAAAACAGAGATGATAGAAAAACATACAATGTAACTGGAAAATGGCCTAAACAACCCAGAGTTTATTTGAAAGGAATACAGACAAGAGAATCCTACATATTTCACTGGGACATAGTGCTTCCCTACTATGATTGTTCTAAGTCTCATTGTCCTTCGCTGCCTGTTTATGTACCTGATACTTCCACATCCGTAAGTATAAATTATGTCAGAAGGACAAATGCTTAGGCACATAAGAAAAAAAAATCAGTTATTTTTATGTGATTAAATAATGAATAATACTAGATTACTGGTTACTGATTGATTTGAACCATGAAACATGTAACTATTGTGTGTTTATGAAATGCTCCTTGTACACTACAGTTCACCTTAATTCATTCCGTTTGATAAGTTTTGAAATTTGAAATATGATTAAAACAACAAATCATTAAAATTAATAGTTATAAATAAACTCTTCATAGATACCAGGATTAAATTTTACATTACGCGCATTTCGTCAACAAAAGACTCACCAGTAACGCTCGAATCCAAAAAAGTTAAAAAGGCCAAATAAATTCCAAAGTTGAAGAGCATTGAGTTCAAAATTTTTAAAAGTTTTGCCAAATACAGCTAAGGTAATCGTTTTCTGAGGTATTAAATATCGTGATAATATAGTGACATGCTGTCTAGATTTGTCGTCTTTGTAGGTTATGTTGTAAAGTTCAATCTTGTTTGTAACTTATATATATTTGTTTTCCACATATAAGTAAAGCGGATGCAAAATAGTAATTTATGTTTTCTAGAAATAAGAATCTCTGGCAACATCGTTTCGATAAGTCGAATGCATTTATATAATCGACCGATTAGCAATGCTAAGATACTTTTGAATGAATAATAGTTTCTTACATATGTCAGTGTATTTATAAAATCAATATCTACTTTTGTTTTTTATAGAATGTTGTCAATATCCGCTGGAATATTTGGTCAGATGATCTGTCTGGAATTGATTACTTTGATATTGAGGTATATGAAATGCATTCAGTAGGAAATGGGACGACAGATAATGAAATCGAAGAAATACATCAAGTTATTGTAAACCAAACTCACATAAGAGATACATCGGTATGTCTAGATAATAGAAAACCTTTCAGATTTTTTTCCTTCAAATAATTCAAGTTACATGTAAAATCATTTTATACAAAAAGATAAAAACAGATGCATGTAATGTCATGGAAATTAAAGACTTTACCAATCTAAGTTAATATATCGTGCTTTTAGTTTTTTTTTATTATCCTAAAAGAGAGGCGAAAGGTATCAAAGGGATATAAAAACTCATAAGTCGAAAATAAACTGACAACGTCGTGGCTAACAAAACGGCAATCCCAATTAGAATTTTTGTATAATATGTTACTACTGGTTTTGTTCAGATTTGTGTTGATTCTCTGTGTTTTGTTTTTTAGACTATTTGCCAGTCGTATTTCTTTTTTTTAATCATGATGTTGTCTGTTTTCTCTGGCCAGTGTAGTGATATTTGATTTCCACCTTAATATATTTAGCTTTTTGCATGCGTCTTGTCATTTAATTTTGCCATGTGATTAGGGACTTTCCGTTTGGATTTTCCTCGGAGTTCAATATTTTTGTGATTTTACTTTTTATGCATTGCACTGTTTTTTGTTTTAACTTTTGTTTAATCTAAAAAGAAAAAAACCACCGTTCACTTAATTGTGCGTTAAAAGAATTAACAGGGTTAACCTTGTTGAACGATATATGCATGAGTTTAATTAGATTGAAATGGATGCTAGATAATTAATTTATAATCAGTAAATTTAACGTTCAAGAAATAGAAAGGGAAAACGGATTTAGGTAAAACAATGGAATCACTATCTAGATCTGTTTTATTATACAAGCGATTTATAAATACAATAACCTTGACGGTCGAAAAGATACTGCACCAGATGTGAATTCTGCTATTAACAAGATATCGAAAGAAAATTAACACAATATTGATCAGAGCTATATATACATAGTTTAAAGGATTTCTTCAAATAACAAAACATCAAAGTTCAATAAAATAACAAACTGCATGGCGAACTTCAGACAAGGAATCAGAGCTTCACACGAATAAGATACAATCTTTAATTTTAAAATTATATATGAAAGGAATCGGCAGATAGTGTTTATACGTCTTATCTTTTAATTACCAAACGTAACTTATTCCCGATTGTGACTGTATTGCTGAGTGTGAATTCGCATACTATAAGACGTGTTACGGTACTTATCTATCCCAAATTCATGTATTTAGTTTAAATGTTTAATGTTATATTTGTAATTCTCATCGGATTTTGTCAAATGTGTTGACGTCTTTTCTATTATATTCATGTGTTATGGTAAAGAAAATCAATCACCGCCTCCATTTATTAGATTTGATTTTGTTCAACGTAATCTGTACGATGTTTTACGTTGAGTTAGATTCAAAACAAACCGGACATAGCTATATAATATAGTTAATTGCTACCTCATTTGGCTATTAATAAGTATTGAAATGTGCATTATTATTAAATGTAATATCAGTATTTAGTTCAAATATAGTCTTAAATCAAACCTAATTCTATCTTATTCATTTAAATGTGACGTCATTTTTCATTTTTGATGATCTGTTTTACAAATTCAAATGTGACGTCATTTTTTTGTCATTTTTTACAATTTCTAATATGACGTCACTTGGCGTTGAGGTTTTAACTTATTCGGATGTGTCTATTTTTTGTGTTGCAATTTGTCGGGTTATGTAATGTATTTCGGTTGTTTCTTGTAATTAGTTAATACTTCAGTTTTATCATGTATATCTTGTATAGTCATTTTATAAAATTTACTGTTTGCAAAAGTATAAATTATTCTAAATAATAGGAATGTTCTGGTACCTAACAGAAAACCCTGGCTGTTTTTGGCACAACTTTTTTGAACTTTTGATTCTCGATGCTGTTTAACTTTGTTCTTGTTTTGAACTTTTGTATATGGGCGTCACTAGCGACTAGTAAGTCTTGTGTAGACAAAATGCACTTCTGGCGTATTAAAAATTTTAAACTTGTTGCCTTTTGTTAGCTATTATTTGTGTGTTTCTTTGTCAATTTTGTTCTCCTATTTATTTATTTTGTAGTCCTGTAATGTTGTGTTGTCATTTTAATGTTATGTTTCACATGGCTATAAAAGAGGGAAGTTTGGCATGCCAGAAAACCAGGTTTAACCCACCATTTTTTCCTTTAAAAATGTCCTGTACCAAGTCAGGAATATAGTCATTGTTATATTATAGTTCGTTTCTGTGTGTGTTACATTTTAACGTTGTGTTTCCATTGTGTCGTTTGTTTTCTCTTATTTTTGAGTGTGAATTCACATTACTATAAGACGTGTCACGGTACTTATCTATCCCAAATTCATGTATTTGGTTTTGATGTTATATTTGTTATTCTCATGGGATTTTGTCTAATGCCTAGTCCGTTTCTGTGTGTGTTACATTTTAATGTTGTGTCGTTGTTCTCCTATATTTAATGCGTTTCCCTCAGTTTTAGTTTGTTACCCCGATTTTATTTTTCGTCCATGGATTGATGAGTTTTGAACAGCGGTATACTACTGTTGCCTTTATTCACAGAACGGATGTCAAATTATTGAATAATTTTAAAGTTCATGAAATTTGCAGACAATTTTTATTTGCTAGCTCAGAGCCATAATTAAAGTATGACATTAAGAAATATTAATACAAAGTTTTGTTAACAAGTATACATATGGTATACATTTAATTTTTAAACAAATTTGGTGAGTATTGAGTTCACATCCTCCAGTTTATACTTTATTCAAAACCATGCATTTCATATCTTTATATTGAAATATTGCATTGTCAAACGCTTTTTTTTAAATACATCACCGAATACGACTAATCCTTAAATTGTCACGAGTAATAACATGTGTATCATTATTAGTTATAATAGAAAAGGGACTTAATACCTTTCCACACGTATGAGATCACTATGGATTTTCAAATATATAAAAAAAAGTTCGTATGTCTTTGATTTTACGTATGGTGTGTGATAACTGTTGTTTATCTGTCTGTTGGTCTTTCCAATTGTGACATTGCTTTGTCTGCTTTTCTGTAACGCGCATATGTTTTGTTTTCTCATTTTTATCAATTTGTTTCCATACAAGTATGTAATACTTTACTTATTGATTTTATTTACCTTTTCGAGTAAGACTGACCAGATTTGGTGAATATACCGGTCTGCTTATATTTTCCTGTGCTAAATATCTTTTTTATTTTTCGAAATATTTTTTATTCTTTTAAAAGAGTACAATAACGGTAGCTGAAACAGGGATGTATGCTGTTCATCTTTCTGCGTTTGATAGAGCTGGCAATTATAAGACCGCAAGAGCTTTTTTTCTTTATGACACCAACAAATTAATTGATTTAGACAAGGGTCAAATTAGAGTTATAAAGGCAGTGCAGTACTTAGGAAAAGACTGGATCACCTATTCTAATCCATTTATACATATTGAATGGAAAAATAAGTTTGTTAAAACAGACCACTTCAAAAATAGCTGGCTGGCAAAAATTCATCCGTATTATGGCATTGAAGCATCATATGATGACCATAGTGGTAAACGAAATGTAACAATGGTTCCAAATGTCAAAGGTAATAATAATGTTCCTAAATAATATTATTAATATAAGAAGTTTCAAAAGACATCAAAACATACCTAAAATACTTTTTTTCGAAAACAAAGTTTCGCACTACTTGCGATAGACATTTTATCTGTTCTCATATCAAAACTTAACAAAGAAAAAACACTACAGTAAATGAATAATAAAGAGAAAATACACAAGATTTAAGCAAGATATGACATCATAGAAGATAATTTTAGATATTTTATTTTGCAAAATTGTGTATATCCCATCTTGCATTGAAAATAAGAGTACACAATCAGTTTAATCCTTTGAAAATTTTGAGACAAATGAGTATTTATGTGTAAATCTGACTGTTTAAATGAATAAAGTAAACTCATTGATATATGAGTTTATAAGACTGTTCTTACATATCAAAATAAGGAGATGTGATATCATTGCCAAAAAGACCGCAATGAATCAAATTTCAAACAAAGGATATAGGATCATTGTCACCAGGTGTGATAAAGAATGTTTCTCGAAATATCATACTTTTACTTCGATTTTGTTTGTTTAAAACGATTGCCAAAGACGAAGCATGTGAATGGTCGGTATGGGTAAATGCAATAAATCACTGAACTTCTCTCTTGGCAGTTATGATAAACTCACAAGATTAAAATGAATATATTCACCGTTACACTTTTTTTTATCAGTCCAGATACATAAACTTCTAAAGTAGTTTATTTGATATCGATATGTGTCCCTGTCCTTCGAATACTCATTGAACTCGATACACAATCCAAGATAAACCAACAACTTCATTGTATAGTAGTGTATTCGATATCTATGTTTGTGTTTGTCCTTGTCCTTTTAATACTCAATGCACTCGATACACAATCTCACTGTATATTTGATACAAAAGTGCTCACATTGATCTCGGAAAATCACCTGTGATGTGGTAAACAGTTTTACAATAGTATCTCTAAGAACTAAGTTCATGAATTTAATTCTGAAATATTTATTTTTCTTTGGTGAAATATTTCAACCATGAAACGTTTGTGTCTTCTATAGGCATTGTAAAATTTGAAATTGGCCACGATGTTTACGGTACATCACTGAAGACATCATCTCCTTTAACTAATGTACCCAGTGTTTATTCGGAAACTGCTACCCAGAATGTGGATTGGGACGACGGGGACCAGCTTGTGGTGAACGTGAGGGCATTTGATTTCTTTGACAATTATAGAGATGAGAATGTGACGGCTTACAGAGATTCAACTCCACCAATAATATCTAACCTTTGGTTGACAAAAGGCGATAGAGTAAACATCGCTGTTCATAGTGTAGAAGAGTTTATGGAAATGATGTAAGTTTCAATGATGATTTAATTGTTTTACGTATTTACAACTTCATTTGAGTGTTCATACTTATCCTTTTTATTCATAAGACTTATTCAGCTATCATGTAAATATCTATTTTATGCATTTTAACATATTAGGAAAAAAGTTTTATCAAGTTCCGTATAAGACGAAAGCGACCTAGCGTTTCTTATTACGTCTTATTTCATCTAGGAGCCTCGATGGCCAGCATATATTGCTTGTCATCTCAAACGTAATATATTTTTTATTCCGAATGATCGCATATCATCATCACAGATGGACAATTCTTATCATTTTATCATGTTGTCCTATTTTAATCTTACATCTCACAATGTTTTTACTTTTGCGAACATCACTGGCTTTGAAAGTAATAAAGTTTGACTGTTCCCGATGAAGGTTGAACGAGAATAGCTCTTCGGAATCACGAATTTGTAAAGGTCTTTGTTTTCATTGGACATATGCTAATAAATAGTTTTATTTCAAATAATCTGTATTACTTTGTTTATGATATACCCAAAAAGAAAGGAAATGAAAATCATAAAGTGACTCTTTATAGCTGTTTTATTAGTTTAAGTGCAACATTTTAGCCGGAGTTGTGAAGACACTGTGAAGATAGAAGTGATTTAAATATTGCATATAAGTGATACAAACCCTTTGATACTATATTTGTATTATCAAATGTTCAATATTTTTTGCCTCCAGTTGCTGTTTTCTAAAACACATAGTATTCTTTCACCCAAACAATTTAAGATCTACAATATAATTATGAGAAAAAATCGACATGTCTAATTCAAAGGTTTTTACTGTAGACGAATAATTTGAAGAAAGTTAAGGATCACAGTAAAAATTACAACAAGCATTGCGTTTGTTTTATTAGTCTTACCATATTCTGTACATATCGTTTGGAAAACGTTTTAACTTGTGTATTTCAAGGATTGAATGGGATGCCTACGATTATCACAGTGGAATAAGTCATTTGAATTGGCGGTTGTATGATAATGTCACTGGTTCGGATATTATTCACGGAGACATTAATTTACCAGGACATGAGAAAACACAGGTAACAAAGTTTAAAACATTTCAAGCGTTACTTAAATTGTTAATGCACTGGTGTTTTGAAAATACTTCTTCTCAACAGTAGCAAGCTATATAGATATTTACAGTCGTTAACCTTTAAGTGTGTGTCTGATTTCATTAAGTTTGAATTGGCCAAGTTACTGATTTCTGTTTACTAATGGAATTATTTTAAAAACTTACCTTTAATTTTTGTAATTTCTATATGCCTTCACTGGGAATCGAACCCGTCCATGAATTGTGTTATGGGTTACTAACATCAACAAATCGACGAAACCTCTCGGCTACCAATAGGCTACGATTTAATTGTCTAATTTGTGCTGACATGAATTGTCATTGATATGGTTATATTTATAAATTTACTGTTTACAAATTTTTTAATTTTTTGAAAAACTAAGGCTTTTCTATCTCAGGCATAAATTACCTTAGCTGTATTTGGCAAAACTTTTAGGAATTTTGGTCCTCAATGCTCTTCTACTTTGTACTTTATTTGGCCTTTTTAACTTTTTTTGATTCGAGCGTCACTGATGAGTCTTTTGTAGACTAAACGCGCGTCTCGCGTATATACTAAATTTAGTCCTGGTATCTATGATGAGTTTATTTATATATATAAATGAATATATGATAGACATTGGTACAACGGACACACAGGGCTAATACCTTTATATATACAATAATAGGCAATCTTATAGTATGAGTTGGTAGCCGCGAGGTTTCATGGTTAAGCTCAATGGTTTAGGTTTAAGTTCAAATCCTTGTATTCTTTTTGTTGTCCTACTCTCTAGTTTTCCTGTTTTCGTTTCTTGTTTTGTAAGTTATTGTGGATATTTTGTTTTGTAAAAGCTTCTTTTTAGAAATTTCGGACACATGCTTTATATATATACTATATGTTCTTTGTGAAGTTGTTGTCCCCGGCTTTGACGCATTCCTCATTTTCATTCTCAATTTTATAAGAAATAAGATCGAATATGTCTCATTTTGTCAAAACAAATAATATTCAGATGCCTGGTATATGAAGATATTTAAGAGCAGACGTGTTGTGTTATATTTGTATTGTTTTAACCATTTAATTGTCATATATATTTATTGTAATGCATCGTTTGTCACGATAACATGGTAATTTAAACTCACCTACAATACCTTCCAATTAAGAATAGGCTTTTATTTTGTATAGATCTTAACACAATAGTTAAAGTTATAGATACAATGCATAAATTTTGATTCAGGAAAAACAAACCATGAGCCCGGATTTCTTTATCAAAAATCAATGCTTATCCATTGTATCTATATCACATAATGTTGCAATATATGTTACAATATAATGAATGTATCACAGAAGACCTGGTGTAAAGCAGACACATATAGAAGCTAGATCTGGTGCTATTACAATTCTTACTAAAACGTGCTTGCGATAAGACAACAGTTCAATAAAAAAAAAACAATGGATAGTTTTGTTTTTTATTTATAAGAATAGATAATTAAAAAAACAACACCTTTGCTTAGAAGCTATATTTTGTGTTATCCGTTTCGCTGCGAAATGTTTACAGAAATTTGTATTTTGAAACAAACTTCGATGTTTCTATAACTTAACAATTTAGATATGTTCTATTCTAATTTTAACATGCAAGACTTTGGCAGAATGTCAGGATAAATTCAAGGATTATATCAAAGGACCATCATGCTACTGCACTAAATATACTGGTTGTTACCACAAACATTTTTATGTAAAGCCAGATATAGCAGTAGAGGACGGCAATGGAATAGTCCATAATAGATCCAATGGTGTCCATGACTCAGATTATTACATAGATGTTAACGTTACTAACATGGCAACATTGACTACACTGAAAACAATTAAGGTAGTACTAATTATATACTTCAACATTCAGAATTCACTATATGCAAATTCAAGGTCTATCAGTTTTAGGGGTGCATATTGTTTAATATTTTCTTATCATGCATACATGTACACATATTGAAGTAGAACAGATGATTGATACAACGACCAAAGTATTAACAACATAAAAACCAAAAAATCCTTAAAACACTCACGACATTTTAGTAATGAGTAAAAGGAACATACAAACATCTATAAAAGTGTCTACACTAAATCATAGCAAATTCAGACACGAAACTAATTTTGCAAAATAAACCAAATGGGCACTAACAGCCAATATGCATTTGTAGTAAGATAGTGCAAATTAATCCAAGTAAAATAAACAGAAATGTGGATTCAAGGTTTATGACTATAATCATAAGAATTATTTCGTTTCTTTAATACCCTATCGTGTAAATTATTCCTGTTTTATGGGAAGACGGATCAGATGAAATCTTAAAAGGTACAAAAGGATTTGGTATGGGCACTATTCCTAAATAATCCTAAATTATCTTATCTAGTGGTTCAATTACTTAAAAAAAATTGTCTGAAAAGTCTAAATGAGAGCTTTACATGAATAAAAAAATACCAATGCAAAGTCATATCAAGTAGAAAATGAAAAAAAAACAAAATGTAGACAAAAAACAAAAACAAAATAATTTTTGGCACAATAACAAAATCATGTCCAATAAAAAATACAAATGTTTCTTCGGCTTTTTTTTTAAATGATAACGACATCTTATGATATCGGTTTGCGCCTAAAAAAACTGAACTCAACGTGAATGAACATCAACATCAAAAGCCTTTATAATTTTTATGTCTATACGGTCCACTGTTAATTTTGAAAATAAACTCTTAATCTTTTGGCAATTAACATAACATAAGTGAAGACAGGAGAAGATTGAAAACATATCAACATTGGACTTAAATTGCCTTTCTCGTTTTTTTCTTACCGAAAGTTACATGTGGATAATTACGTGATTAGTAAATTTGAGATTTTTTTTACATTTAGTTTATGAATTGAAAATTATGATAACTGCTTAAGTATTCGCAAATAGCATATCCTCCGTTAAAAAAATCACTAAGGCATAATTCTTTTTTTTTAGATAACAATAGACATAACCCCGCCAGTAGCCGGACATGTGCACGACGGAGTCTACGGCAGTCCAGAAGTCGACTATCAGCAGGACATGCGGCTTGATGTCCATTGGGAAGGATTTTTTGATCATGAAAGTGGTGTGGCTTTTTACCAGTATGAATTTTCGGAAATCTGTCTTACCGGACAACATTTTCAAAATAAAACATTGGTCAGTATTAAAGAGACAATGACATAATTAAAAAAAACATCTTTTTCGGTGACTTCAATATAGCATTTAAAAATGATAATCCTGAATGTATAGTATACTACTGGTTCATATATTCCATAACTCCCAAAAATTAAGATAAAAATTTCATTAACTAATCACAGTGCCCATACTAGAGTACAATAATTACAGTAAAGTTATGACTACACGACAGAACATACAATACCCAACATGATTTGAATGATTGAGGTGATCTGATTAAAACATTGAAAAAAATACACTTATTTAGGACAATAACTGCAAAAAGTATACACTTATTTAGGACAATAACTGCAAAAAGTATACAAAACTAGTGAATAAAACCCAGTAATACGAATTCCACCTGGAACATGCTTTGACACAATAATAGAAATATAATAAAGGGGGACTTCGCTGACAGACACATGGTTAGATTAACACTAAATCTGACGTAGAATCACGTGTTTGACGTCACACAGGTAAAATAATTTTGATATTCAAAGTATGAACAGAATCTAGTCTATAGTTCATTTAGGCATATTCTCTGCAGAATCTAAATTAGAAATTGCCCTTGTCCTTCATGCCGCTCTTCTGAATGCTTATTGTGAATTTCTTCTAAAAAAGAGACACGTTGTTATATATAAAAGAAACATAAAATGGTATTTAGACAAATCATTAGCAAAAATACCAAAAAATATCATAGAACAATAACGCAATTGCGGGATGTATAACTACAGAGCCACTCTATATGAATAAAAAAACCACAAACAGTCATAAAGAGAAATCACATTAACAAAAATGATAGATAAAAATTAAACAATAATAGAACGATAACACAATGACGATATGAAAAAGTACAGAGTCACGTCAAATTGATATCACAAAAAAAAAAACAAGACTAAACAGTATAAGTAATATTAATAAAGACAAATAAAAAAAAATACTATGACACGTATTAAGACGATAAACACCATCAGTACGCAAAATCTATACTTTAAGACCATCGTGAGTTTTTTGTGAAGTTGATACTGAATATTTATTACCTTTTTTAATTGATCAAAACATGGTTTGCGTACTGTTGTTAAGCATGGGCATTTTTTAAAAAAATGGATTTCATTTTCAAAATATTTTCTACATACGTTACATTTTCTTTCACTATTATCTAAGTTACAATATCTTCCCCTTTCAATGTTTTGGTTATTGAGCTTACTTTATAAATTCTGTTAATAACCTTCTTTCTCTTTCATTACCACAACATACATATTTTTTTAATTTGGAAATGATTTTAAATTTACGATATGTTCTTACCTTGTTCCCAACTTTAGAATGTTTAGTATTATCATTAAAGAGCCGTTTAAACCAAAGATTAAATACAGTTTTGAGAGAATTTTTTTACATTTGTTTTAGTATAATAAGATGAACTAGGCATGTGGAATAAATAATCAAGTTTCAGATAAGATCAAAGCTTTCTTATATTACTAATCAAGGATTCTGTATTCTGTGAATCCATTGTAGTAGACTCTTGAAAGCTTAATATAATATACTATTTTTATCTGCAATATATTTTAGATATCTTTAGAAAAACAAACATACTGAGTAATGATTGGATAACGTCTAAGCATAGTTCACCTCTACTGGTCATGTTGGAAAATTTATTCTTAACACCAACATATACATTGCTAATCGTATAAGAGCTTCTTTGACAGATTTACTTATAACAAAATCAATATTTATACAAAAAATGCAGTATTCAAAGATTTAAACGCTGTGTTGAAAGGTTACCTTTTAGAACAACTTTATTTAAAGGATATATAAGTTTACCCAACTCGTATCTAAATTTCTAGGCTCGGTTTACAACATCACCGTAAAATTAAGAATATGCTGTTCCATTTAAAACAAGTGTTCTTCATGTGCAGCCAAACTTTCAGACTAAATCTTGTATCTTTGAAAGAATTTAGTAAAGGTTTTAAGTAATGTATGGCAACGAAATCAAAAGCTTAATGATCTACTAGGAATACATAGATTACCCCATTAAAATCCGAAACGTCATTACAGACACGAGCATAGCGAACGAGTTGGATATTTAAACACCGAAGGACGGTGCCAATAGGAACATCACTGTCTAAATAGGGAAACGAAAATTATCCCTTTTGTCGTAAATTTTTGTGTAGGGTCTCTGGTGTTATCGTGAAATATGCAAATCTAGCAAAGGACAGTTATTACTGTTGGTATTAGATTTATTTAAAATAAGTTCCTTTAAGGAAATTTCAATGTCTACTAAATGTAAATAGTGATGACTTCAGTTTGTTATATATTAAGTCGGAGACATTTGTCGACTATTGGCCGTTACTTATATATAAGTCAGACATTCTTAAGATGAACTCATGATGAGGCTATATAAGGGAAACTTGAAGAAAAGCTAAAGTAGTCCAAATCAGGTTTATGAAGGTCAATATCTATTTTTTTGTAGGGCTACTGAACCAATTGTTTAAAAAAGGAAAATGAAAACTATACCAATAGCAAAATCTGTATCCTCATATCGGGTTTGCATATTTTTTTTCAGACGGACGACACTTATGACACATTTGCAAGTTATAACGCACCGAAACCTGGAACATACTATGTGACAGTGGTGGCATATAATAGAGCCTATGACATGTCTCAACCAGTTTGTTCGGATGGAGTTACCGTAACAACCATTGTACCATCAGTTAGAAATGTCATTGTAACCCATGCTAGAACGAAACCACGTTTAGTTATAGACGGTGATGGCAATGAATGGTATATAGATAAAACCCTTCAACGACATATCTTGGAAAACAATACAGACTCATGCAAGTACGTTTTGTTTTTATACATTAGTAATAAACATAGGATTCCTGCGTTGTAGGGCCCCGTGTATTTTTCAGATAGGTTATATAAAATTAATATGTGTTTCTCTCACCAACATGCAGGAACATGATTTCAAACAATTAATATAATTTGATCTTCACCATTCTTCAGTAAAGACAAATTATTTTTTCAAACTTTCCTTCAAAAACATATTATTTAGAAAAAATCGCTACGACCCCAACCAACCAATTAAACAAGTAGAATAATCAGTGTAATAGACAATATAAACATAGAGAACATAATAACTAACAAAATTATCCAATATATGATATAGATAAAAAGACGTAGTACGAGTGCCAATGAGGCCAAATCATGATGTATAAAAAAAATAAGAGTTATAGGTCAAGGTATAGCCGTCGACGCGATGCCATGTCTCACACCAAAGCAAGCTATTGAGGGCCCCCAAAAGACTAGTTTAAAACAATTTAAACAGGATAGCCAACGGTCTAATCAATACGAAAAACGAGGATAGATATCCACATATGCACCACACCGACAAACGACAACCACTGAAGACTGAAAATTTTGTATTCCAGATAAGTTTTGTCTACACAAGACTAATTAGAGCCACTTGAAGAAAAGTATGAAAAAAATCATTTACGAAGTTGAGAACAAAATGGTCCAAAAAGTTATGACAATGTTATCGAATTAAGACAATTCATGCCAGGGGCTAGAAAAATAAATTTACATGTTATAACAAACAATAAGGTTCAAGGCTATATCAAATTTGAAGTCGAAGAACATGAAAATCAAATAGTCAAACATATTATGGCTGATCTAACTATGGATATCTATTCCTTGGGTAAGAAATAGTTTGTCCTATTTCTGACTTATTACATGCCTTAACCCAAGAAAATGTTGGATGAAACCTGGTTTTATAGCTAACTAAACCTTAACTTTTTACAAATGTTACAAACAGAAACAAAGAGATAATAAAAAAAATCAATGTTTTAATTTAACGTGCATGTACAGTATATTTTGTAGTTATAGTTATTATTTTAAAGGTTTTCAGATCCGCTGACCGAAGACATTGAAGTTTTCCCAGTCTCTCAAACACCAGTGAACGGTCACATAGTATGTGAGAAGACCCGTTCGTATTCAACCTTGGTTACTCGAGTAATTCCTAGTATGCACATGGTATGTTTTTGTTTGTTACCCGATACATCATGCTAAAAGATATGATAATTATTTGCGATAGTTTTTTTCATAACCAAATCACACTATACATCTGAGATTATTGCCTCAAAAGTTTTCATATTTGGTAAGATAAATTATCGTATTTCTACTAAGTAATACTGCATTTGTCTAATTTCCAATATGAATAATTTTGCATATTTTTTTAGGACATGGATTTTTTTTTCATTAGGTGTATTATAATATCTCATTGTGAATCAAACTGCCCCGGAGGCTATATTGTCAAAGCTATCATGATTAGATAAATAACACAAACTTCTAAATCAATCTTTTAAATAAAAGTATGAACCCTAAGTGGTGCCTGAAAATGAAAAAAAAGTACACAAAAACTATATGGATACCAGTATCAAAATTGTGTACGTCATACGCGAATTCATATACAAATGACTTACTGGTGTCGCTGGAATAAAATAAAAGTGATTAACGCTAAATGAAATACGAAGTTGGTAAACTATTTCACATCAGATTTTAGTAATCACCCGATCAATTTACCGTGCGAGGAGTATGAAATTTACAATTGTTGATAATGTTTAATAACTTGAATTTCTGAACGGAGTATTTAATGTTTGATTTTATTTTGAATTTAATTTTAGCATTAATTTACGCATCTTTCACAGCATGTTAATAAATGTTTCAGTTAAACATAACATGGGCACCAGTTGTGGATGCTTTGCTTATAGATGATTACGAAGTTGGATTATCATCAGTATTGGGAAGCTCTGCGCCAGATATAATGAGATTCTTGTCGTCAAGGCGTCATTCGCATATTTTGATAAATCACTTTGGTGTACCCGAAGGAATGTTGTTTTACATCATTATAAAGTCTATAAGCAAGTCTAATGTAATAGGTTCTCAGGTAAGTCTATGAAATCATTTTTCTAAAAAATAATATATCACATTTCGGGAATTGAATTTCTCACCTATTGTTTCCTTTAAAAGACTAAAGTATTAAAAATTTTAAATCTTAATATCATTCATCA
The DNA here is from genome assembly GCA_037788925.1 of Mytilus galloprovincialis. NCBI lineage: Eukaryota > Metazoa > Mollusca > Bivalvia > Mytilida > Mytilidae > Mytilus > Mytilus galloprovincialis. The sequence goes on along the minus strand of CM075342.1, from coordinate 40,553,938 downwards.
ATAAACGAATATTTGCTTATAGAAATCATCAAACGATATAAATCAAATTATTAATCGAAGAAAATGTATTATCTTTACAGAGTGTTGGTCCGTTCATTCAGGACACCACATCCCCTCAGTTCGTTGGAACAGACATTGGTTTGTCTCTCTCTGGAAATTACCTCGTTGCAAATTGGTCTGTGGACAGTTTTGAAGATAGTGATGACCCGTTTGCGTTGGAATACGAGTATGCTATAGGTAAAGATTAAAAAAACATATAACAGCTAAGGTAAAGAGTTTAGATCTGTTAAATTCGGATACGTTTATTAACAAACATCACTATTCATTAAAGATTTAATCACAACATTTTCTATAAATCTCTACTTGATAATACACCAGACTTTTTTTTTTTTTTTTTTTTATATCTAATGCTTTAAAGGGATTGTCTTCTTAGTACCTCTAATGTAATTAACATGTCTTCCAAAGTTGTATACATAATATGTCCAAAAAAAATGATCAAATATTTCTCTTGATAACAATACAATACTTCAACACTGAATGTAAATTGGTGTTTAGACACAATTTAGATTGTAATCATACACTATATCGAAATCGAAAATTTCATTTTGATATGCAAAGCCAGGAATTTGACGTTATGTGGTTAATTTGTTTTTGAAAAATGTCCTTAAATTTTATTAACTAGCAGATTATCGGCGAAAGCGCGGGAATGAAGAAGTTTGTTGAATAAGAAAGGTTCATATCTATTCATATATACGATCTAGGGGTTGTTGAAAAGAGATGAAACATGTTGAAAAAAGTGCCCATGTCATACTTTATTTACCTTTATGTCAGATTGCTAACGTGTCCAAAAGTACATCGTATTGCATATAGTTTGTTGATATTGCATGTACTCACAAAATCTCCTGAAAGAGATCTTTGAACACATGAGATTTTGACTGAAATTCTTTTGAAATATAGGAAGGCAAACTTTAAAATACTGGATTATCATAGCAGTTGTCATGTGAATATGTATCAATCGTTCGAAATGAAGTTTCATGACAAAATTTACTTCTGACATATTGTATTTCCATTAAGTAAAATAAAACTTCTGCTAGTTTTGAAGATATATTTATAGAAAAGATGAAATCATGGAGGTCCATGTAGCTCCCTTTTACAAAACCTGTTGTATCAAACAAAAAATAAATATAAACATACTGACATTACCAACTTTTAGTTGTTTATGCTTTTTGGTGCAATAGAATTTCTTGAATTTCGAAGATAAGATACTAAATTCAAAATGATGTTAAATTTTTATCATTCAGTTATAGAAAAAGCAATTTTATTTGACTTACTAGGTATTTAGTAACTTAAAGAGGGGGAAGTTATATCAAAGATATTCAAAATGAAAATAGATTTTCATTAAGGGGAAATGGTTATAAGATAGCTACTCGTTTGGAAAGCAGACCAATATTTATATTCACCAAACGATCTGCCAGTTTATAGTGCGACTTTCAAAATAAAAGGGAAATGTTTTTATTGTTTCGAGAGAGCTATTTTTTCAATTATCAGTAATTATGATAAACATGGCTGGCGAAAACTATTTGTTACAGTATATTTTAGCATCTTCTGAGGTAGGGAAAATCAATTTATATTACATACAAATACATTTATTCCTTGAGTTATATATATAAAGACTAAACTTATGCCATTATACCTAATTTCTTATGCTGCCAATTCTCTAACAAATCAAACTAATATCGAAATATTATCTTACAGGACACACACCGTATTCTACAGACATACAACAATATGCCATAGTAGAAGAAACTGGGCCATGCGTCCATTCATCAAAATGCATGTGCGCTGCAACTAATATATTGTCTTTAGACTGGGAACTACATGCTCATCATGCATATTACGTGACAGTAAAGGCTAAAAATCTTGCTGGCCAATACATCACAAAGTCATCTGTACCTTATGTTCATGATATATTATTGCCTACTAGAGGTCTAGTTATTGATGTTCCAGGAAATTCGTCAGCTTTTACTCCAGTTAAGGTATTAAGGGCGTACAGTCTTAAGAAAAGATAAAAAAGAAAAGCTTTAAAATAAGACAAATTACAATAGTATGACGAATAAAAGGAGATTATGGGTAATCTTCAGGCAGAACCAAATAGACAAAAATAACCGATAGATATTCTTCCACAAAAGACTTCTGAAAAATAGCATACTGTCTTTCACAGCAGCGCTAGTTCTCTCTATACAATATAAAACAGAACAACACCCCGAATATACTTTATGTATTTTATCCATTTTCAAACACAGTAAATTTACTTAGCAGATAAAACCTAATAAATGTTTGAATTGAGGAATTGCAATTAGAGCAAGACAAGGAGTATATGTCTCCTGTAATTCATGCATAATTCGCCAGTTTAAAGCCACAATTTCATATTGTCACAATCGGTATGTTTAGGACAGAAACATATTAATTTTTGAGCGAGAGAAAAAAACATTTGAATGAGTTGAAAGATAGACACACCGTTAACAATTAAATGCTTGTGAGTGTTAATTTCAATCGTATCTAATAAACTTGCTGAAACATTTTAGGGATGTAACCACACTCCTATTAATTAAGTCTGAATAATGTGAACACGCACTTGCGTGACAAATATACTAGTATTAGATACTTAAATACGATGAGGGCAGTTTATATGTTACTACTTACAACACGAAGGTGTGAAAATAGAAAAAAAATCTTGTTTGTTAATGTCAAAGTCTATCATTTTTAGATCAAATATGTCAAGGTTTTTCAAGTGAAAGTTCGGACAGTGACATCCAAATTTTAATATCTTCACTAGTTAAGACAATGTTACTTTGTTAAGAGTTGTCATAAATACCATTTTTTTTAATATACTAGTAAAATGTTTGCAATTCGTTTGCACAAACGATGGCTCTTATTACAACTAATTTGTGGCAACAGCCTAGAGTTTAGAAATTAAAGTATATTGTCTCATGACATTAAAAAAATAAAACTCACTGATATATATATTTTTTTTTAACAATACGCTGAATTCATTCATTTCATTAAAACAAGAGGTGTTTGAGGAGAAGCTCCCCAAATAATCGTTTCTTTATTTCTGTTACAATTTATTACAAGATAACTATGCCTGGCGAAGAATGTATATCAGGAAATGCATATCTTTGCTTAAATGTATACCATACAGTCTTCTGTTTTCTTTATTCATTTGAGAATGTTTACATAAATTAACGAATATATAAAATTTCAATCCTGGTATCTTTGATGAGTTAATTAGATATATTTTTATATAAGATAACGAATATATAAGATACGTATGTTTTTCATGAAAAATTTATCCAACAAATCATAATTTTTTTAGGACATTGAAGACATTGACTATACAACCAGTACAGATCATCTAGCTGTCCGTTGGAGGAAGTTTCATCATCCACATTTAAATTTAACATACTATGTCTGTGTAGGAACCGAGTCAGGCACATGTGATGTTGATGGAAAGAGAAAAATAACCGACAATATTGATATTTACCAGTTTTCTGGGCTCTCTCTTACACCATTTAAAGTATGTGTTGAAATTTGAAATATTTACGGATTGCACTTCTCCTTCTATCTAGATTTAATTTATCTTTTCTGTTTTTTTAAACAAAAGTTGAATGCTCAATTGTGGAATTTAAATGTTTTTATTGATAAAAATTTAAACATTTTTTTAATACATGTATCTATACATCAAAGTATGCCGAACTCTGAATAACAACTAAATTGATATCGATATTGATATAGCCGATATATGCTTACAATAGACCACTTTCGAGTTCATCCTTCACCGGAAAAACTCTTCATTTATGCACGCCTTTATGACGTCATTTACCAGATAGAGGGGATCGCCTGTATCCCTGCACTATTAAAGTTTATCAAGCGTCTTAGCGATCGTCATTGCGCAGGATAAACTAGAAATAATGTTTGTTTTGTAAGTACGTTATCACAATTCCCTAATGACAGCAGTGCTGATTGTCAATTATGAGAACTTAATTTGCCAAATAATTCGTGCAATATAGCATTATAGTTTTCCAACCACTCGCTCAACATTGGAACGGAAGTGCCGATGTCCCTACACACACAAATGATGTTCACTAAACGGAAATGCATCGAACTCGAAAGTTGTCTATTCAGTTGATTAACATATACAATTATATATTTATAATCTTAATAAAATTTAATAATCGTTCAATTAATTAAAAAAAATTATAAAAAGAAATTGTAAATGTTTGACTATTTAATTATAGCGGTACTACAGTACAGTTTTTGCTGAAACGTCAACTGGATCAGTATTTGTAACCTCAGATGGCGTTACTGTTGTTGATCCTTATTGGTCATTGCCAGATCTCAAAATTATGGATGGAGAAAACTGCACGGGCAAGTTTTACCTTTCTATTTTGGCCATTCTTGAGTTACGCCCCTTCCGAAACATAAAAGCTGTTTAATTTTCCGTTTCCGCTTTTTTAATTTTGTTTTTCTCACTCAAATAATATTAAACTTTTACACAATGTTTAATTATTAACACAAAACACATATCAAGTTTAAAATCGGGTGGCATCATTTTTCCCGTTCTTGAGAGTTAGGCCCTTTATAAACATAAACATTGATGATGGTTACGTTCTCAAACTTTAGTTTTCTCAACACAAGTATGAAACTTAAATATAATGCGTATTACCACAACACACAGATAAAGTCTAAAATAGGGGGGCGTCACTTTGCATATAATCCCAAAACAGTCGTATATGAATCCTGCGTCTGTATATATTGAAGTTGACTTATGCATATTCACAAACGGGAGTATGTATGGCCCATAGACATATTTTTAATTTGGTTCTCAATAACTAAATTACAAGCAATTCTTTACCACTTAGGATTTTCTGACGTAGGATAGGCACATGCATTCAGAATGTGGTGCGGTTAAACATGTTAGCGGGCTCCCAATCCTCCCTAAACCTTGTCTGTTACAAAATCATGCACACAGGCGTCAGAAAATTTGTCGTCTTATATATTATCAGTCTTGATGGAATTTATATTTCAGTTTTGTATTTTTGTTAAACTTTCTGTATACGCAATATTAAACATTTATTAAGTAATGCAAATATACTTTTCTCTATAATAAATACTTTTGACACCATATATCAGGTTGTAAATCCCCCGGAATCTTCACTAAAGATGTACCCTCGACATTAAATTCCAAAAAGACAAAATAACGAAAAAAGTTTTGACAAGGTCGCTATGTAGACGAAGCACGTCGGCATGGTTAAACCATACTACCGAAATCAATGTTTTTAATTGAGCCTTCTAAATGATTTTTTTTATGATATTTTAATTACAGCATATTCAACTATATGAGCCTAGCTACAGTTAAAACTATTCAACATCATGTTTTTATGTTTATCTTTTACAGACAACTTACCATTAAATGCAAGTCATCATGATGAGGTACGTAGAATATCGTCTTACTATAGAATAGTCAACAATATAATTTTTTAAAGTGTATTCAATGCAGTAAATTGCAATACCATTTATGCCTTAAGGAAAATTACTGTTTTCGAATGATATTCTATTTTAAAAACAGCAAATTTTCGCATCTTAAGAAAAACATACTTTTTGTTGAAGTTAAGTGACCGTGATTACATTTTAAATTTTCTAATACAAATCATATACAGTGTTTTCAAGACAGAGACAGTTGATTTTTGTTTATCTAGTTCAAACACACTTTCTCCTTTATGACATTTTTATTACAAAATGATTCTACGCAAATCATAATTGTTATTCAAAAATTGAATGTTTAAGTTTTTCTTTGATATCCATTTTCTAAATAAAAAGAAGAATTCATTGAAAAATGTAGAATCACAAAAATGATGAACTGCGAGGAAAATTCTAAACGGAAAGTCCCTAATCAAATGGCAAAATCAAAAGCTCAAATACCTTAAACGAATTGACACCAACTGACAAATTCCTGGCTTGGTACAGGCATTTGCTTATGTAGAAATTGGTGGATTTAGACTGGTTTTATAGCTAGCTTAACCTGTCACTTGTTTGACAGTCGTACAAAATTACTTTATGTGTAAACAAGAAACACGAAAAAAGCATTCAGAAAAAGCATATTAGCAAAACTAAAAGACAGAATACAGCAATATCATAGAACAATGACACAATAACGAGATGTATTAGTACAGAGCCACGTCAAATGAATATCACTAACAGAACAGACTAAACAGTAAAAGAAATATTCATAAGGACAAAAACAAGAATACTGAACCATTTTGGAAATAATTGTCAACGTATTCTGCTGATTTAGAAAAGAAAACATACAACAATATATCAAATAAAAATTATGCATTATTTTTTTTAAAGTAAAACAGTCTTCCGGCCACAGAGGACCAATTGTTCCGACCATAAGGGAAAATATAAAAACTCATTACTTATAAATGTTTTGTATTTACTTTCAACAGGATACCCGACCAATTTGTGCTGTAGACAAGGATTTTCAAGTATCCACTACTACTTTGAACGCATATTTTCAAATTCCATTTGATTATATACCATTTATAACACATGCGTTTTGGAGTATAGATGAACGGCATAGGTTTGGTGGTAAATACTTTTTTTTAGATTATTAACATTAGATACCGAATATAACAAACGAACTTATAATGATAACTGAAATAAAATAAGGCAAAGCCAATGTGACAACATTAAGACTTCATTGTACAACGCTAGGCAAGTCTGACTTATTGTAATGAAAATATTACCAACATGCACTATACCATAACCTTCGCTGATTAAGTTATACTTACTAATTACTGTGCATCACGACCATTTTTAACAAGTCGGATGAACGTAAGTGCTATAAAAGTACAGATATTAAATGCACCTATCATGCGATGTGTTATTTTCTGCTATTATGAAAGTTGGACTCGTGATTCAAATTGTATGTATCGGATAACAGATCTACTGAAACCAGGTAAAATCTATTTTTATTATTAACTTTAAAAATGTTTATAACACATTTTACTAAATGGCACAAAGGTAGTATATGGAGTCAACATTGCAGATTAAAAATAATGTACTACCTGTAAGTTTATAGAAGTTTGATATTGAATAAAAGAAACCATAGGATCTTTCTTTAAGTAAGAAACTAATGTGAATTTTTTGAAATTTCAGATATTTGGAACACATTCAATGAAATGGACAACCAATATTTTTCCTTTCAACAAAACAATAGTTTGACCGTGAGAGAGCTTACTTTTGAGCCTGGACGAACATATAGATTATCAGTGAAGTTTTGTGCAGACAAAGTTTGTTTTCCTGCGGTCAAGACAAGTGGTGTTACCATCATACCAAACAAACCTGTTACCGGACCTATATCGATTGAATACACAAATCATACTAACAATACAGATAAGGTATTGTTTTTTTCTCTCACTTGAATCTCTCTTTATCTTTTTGTAATTTATTTTAACGTGAAAGTTTATTATGTTATTTGACAAACTGATTTTTTTTTGTTCAATTGTGCTTATTTTCTGATATCACTGTTTGTACATTTTCCTTAGTTGAATATAACACAATGCGCGCAAAAATTATACGGCAGTGAAAAATAGAATCAATTATGGATGTCTTCTTCTGACGTTTCAGTCTCGTTGAAATCTCGCTCTGGAATTATTTCCAGAACATGCGATACAAGTGCAAAATAGCAATGCATTTTTAAAATGTTATAATCAAACGAAACTCTGTAAAAATATTGTGTATTTACAATGAATAGTTTTTGAGTAATCCAGTATTCAAATTTTACGACTTATCAAGTCAGTCTTTTTAACCAAAATTTTGAGAAAATGGGTGAGAGGTACAAAAAATGATTTTACAAAAATCATTTACATCCCATATCATTTTCTTCTTTTCAAATTTCTTAGATATATATATTTTCAATCATTTATAACAAAAAAGTTGAAATAATATACATTTTGTTTGTTAAGATGAGAAAAATCACAAATTTACAAAATTGACAACATGGTAAATTTGACACAAAAAAGCATTACAATATGATAAAACTTTCTTATATTAACACCTACCTATAGTTTTTTTTAAGTTAAATTTATTCAGATTGGTCCACTTCCTCTTTATTGAATGAAGTATGAACAAAAGTTTAATTGTGGAACTGTGATTTGTTTCACGATAATAACCCAAAAATAGGTAAAGGTTGATGAAAAATGGGAAAATCATCAAAATTGGCCAATTTCAAAGGGCCGTAGAAAAAGAAGAAGTGCACCACCATATGATTTTTTCTTCACCAATTATTTTTTTATAGTCTTATTAACCCAAAAATCAGGTTAAGAAAAAAAGTTCAATTCTAGAAATTTTTGGCTCCTCAGAGGTGTACATCTTTAAGTGTAAAGCGGAGACGACTTTTACAATATAGATTACAGTTCTAAAAGTTCATTAAAACTAACTTTCAGTTGTTAATTTATACATTAGTTATTGTGAGAAACATACTAATATTTTTTGTTTAATACTAGATGGAAGTTATATTTGCAAATATGTATGATCCCGATATTTTGGATGAAGAGGAAGCAAGAAGAGTAGTATCGCATTACGAATACAGTATACAGGATAGTTCATATGGAATATATCATTCATGGTTGAAAGCAGATACTATAACCGTACTAAACAGCTCTTTTGTACGTTAATATTTTTTTCTGAATTAGGTTTCTGAATATTGATCCATAAAGGCACATTTTGATAACTGAATGATGTCATCATTAATCTTATGAAATTCTACTAACAGCTTTCTCACGTTTAAATTTCAAAACAAACATTGAAAATAATGCATTTGATCTTCTTAATTTCTAATAAAATATAATAAAAAAAAAAAAAAATATACTCATTACTTAAGATGTTAAAATCTTATGAAAATTATTTCAAGCTGTGTATATTTTTTGATACATCACACACTGTCGTTGAAATAAAACTTTATTACTAAACAGAAATAGAAAGATATACAAACATAATATATGTATTTTTACCAGATTCTCAATCGGAACGATGTACATCTTAACACGTTAATCACAACCATTGAAACAGCAACTATTTTTTTTACCCGAAGTTTGAAAAAAGTTAATTTTGGGGTAGATATCATATACATTTTTGTATTTAGGAGAAATCTTCGTATTGGTCAGGGAGATTTAAAATTCAAAGATTATTTTGACAGAGTTTCACAGATTTTGCATGAATCCACATTCATCCAAACTTTATAAAAAAAAGTTCACTTGCACATATTTTATCATTTGTAAAAACATAAAGTTAATTAGGCAAAATATCATTTTACTTATATCTTTTACAGTCACACTTTACACTCTTTTTGTTGGGGCAAATGGATTTTTCAAAATGTCGTATTATTGCCTTACGTGGATATAATAGAGCAGGTGTGTGGCAGACAGCATTTGCTGATATCAAACAGTGCACAGTACAAGCTGGAAATCAAATTATTGTCCCAAAAATAGTCGTAGATGCTACTGGAGAACAACAATTAAATGGAGGTATGCTAAAACATAGAGTTTTCTTCTTATTCTTTTTCTAGTTATTGAACGTAAACAGTTATAAAAGAGGGACGAAAGATACCAGATGGACATTCAAACTTATAAATCGAAAATAAACTGACAACGCCATGGCTAAAAATGAAAAGGACAAACAGACAAACAATAGTACACATGCCACAATATAGAAAACTAAAGAATAAACAACACGAACCCCATCAAAAGCTAGGGGTGATTATAACTATAACTATCAATATCTTTTAATGTAACTATTAACCATAAATTACAAAAAATATTTAAGTAATACAAATCACCTGTCATTTGTATGAATTTCAGATGGATCAATCAGAGATGGATATGGCAAAGAAATATATCTTGAAGAAAATGACAGATGGAAAATTATGGACGTGGATTACACTCCGTATAAAAACATTTTAAGTGCTGTGTGGCACTCACTGCGACACAAAGACTTTACTTGGGCAGTGATTGAAATAAAAACATTAGATTCTGTGACATACTACAAGGATTTCAACAAAATTCATCTTTCTGATCCATGTTCACATCCTGATGTTGTGACATGTGGACATACTGGTAAAATATTAATAAATTGCTACGGATGTTTTTTTCATCTTTTTTTAATAAATGTATTTGGTTGCTTTTTTTTAAAGCGTTCAACTCATATTTTCTTTTATTCATAAAATATATAATAATGAAAAGAAACAAAACAAAAAGTGATATAAAATAAGATGACTGCTGGTAAGCTGTAAAAGGCCTCATAATGACAAAATTTTAAACAAATCAACCGAGAAAACCAGCACACTGACTTTAGCTTAATCATTTAACAAAAATTGAATAAATGATAATGAAAAGTGAAACAAATAGATACCTTAAGTCACATTTTGCTGCACATGACATGATTAATTAAGTATGATAATCGTGAAATACCTCAGCATTCGTGTAACTATGATTATATTGTTAAGCATCATATGACAAATACATGAATTAAAGTTTAGCGTTTTTTGTCAGTTTATTTGTTCCTCGTGTATGTTTTTGTTTTTTAAAGTCAGATATTACTATTACATATGACCATCTCTATACAATCATTACATCTGATTAAATTTTATATCACTAAATGTAAATAGTATAAAAAAATACATATATATAATTTATCATTCTATACTGGCAATTTTGATATGATAGGGAAATGATTATGTTGTTCAAATAAATTCAAATAAAACATGAATTGGAACTATTTTCTCCTTTTTCATTTAAACTTATGATGAGCTCTATATGTACAAAATGTATACTTCATTTTGAAAATACTCATAATTATATCGTACTTATATGTACATACGTACACAACATTGATAAATCATATATGATTGATTTTTTTCAGAGAATGCTTTTATAAACGTTTTATTTAATGACGACAATCCTCTAGAACATGGTAAACGTTACACTATATGCATTCACGCTCCATCAAAACCCCTTCATCATGAGAAGTGGACAGAACTACTGGAGGACTTTAATGTTTGCAGTGATGGTATTACTGTTGATCTTACATCTCCTATAACAGGAAATGTTTGGATAGGACCAGTTACAGAAATTCAGTACAAGGTATGTTAATTAATAATTTAAGATAACTGTAAAATTAAATATTTTACTTGACTGCTGTTGTTTGTCACCATAAGATAATCGGTTTGCTAACGTGCCATTGTTGTATACCCTGTAAAAACATCTTCATAGAACCAGTGTTGAAATTGTGTACTCAGAGACTGGTTTTGTCTACAAAAGACACAACACATCAGTTACGCTCGAACCAAAAGAGATAAGAAAGGCAAATAAAATACGAAGTTGACGAGTATTGAGGACCTAAATTTCATAAAAAAAAAGCCAAATACTGTTATTAAGGTGATCACCTTGAGTTTGAAAATCCTTAAAAATATATAATAATAACCATGTCAATTTTAAATTACTTTTTTTTTTTACTTACTAATGGATAAAAGCACAAAACTTTGCTTCATATTTAGAAATTGATTGAATATATGAATCTTGATTCAATCTTGATCTAAAGATAAATTGATAATTGATAGACACATACAATTGGCGAACACACTTAGAATTGCAACTTTGGATCAGACGAAAACCGCTGGCAATCAAAGGGGCTCTTCAGTGATAGGCATATTTTGATTCAAATAAGATATATGTGGTTGTGAACAGTTTTCAAACCACTAGCAATAGTTCGGTAAAAGAGAGACTTAAGATATCAAAGGGATATTCAAACCTATAAACCTATTTATGGTAAATATTACGTCAGACAGAGTATGCGTTTCCTTCTAAACATGCTTTACCCGACATGCAAATCGCACCAGTCCCGCAAATTAAATGATTAAGAAAACCGAGACGACAGATATCAGAGGGACATTCAAACTCATTAATCGAAAATAAGCTTACTACTCCATGGCATAATGAAAAATGAAACATAACGACAAACAACAATAAAAAAAACACAATATAGGGGACTGAGAAATACGAACCCCACTATAACCGAAGGTGATCTCAAGTACTAGATCCGGAGATAGAAGGAGATCCTACAATCCCCCTCCTCCCTTTTTTGTCGTCCTGCCATGTCAGTTCAAAACGAAAATAACGCTATTTCTTTGAGTCAAGTTCGGTTAAAGAGGAAACGATTGTCGTTACAATGGTTAAAATGTTCAACTCACGAATCATAGTTTAACATGTACAGTGAATTGATGTATATCAGGTTCGAAAATACACTTTCAGCCTCGTATTTCTATGAGATATTTACTAGCTCACTTACTAATTTTTTGCACTAGTTTCAGACCACAACATCAGATATTTTCGTAAATTGGGAATCGTTTATGGATGTTGAAGAATATGGCACAACAAGTCACAGTACTGGAATACGCCAATACCAAGTTGCTATCGGTAGGATGATTATAAAATATTATTTTCTAAAATATTGGACATTCCAATGTAACAATTAAATAATCTTGCCAATGCAATCTGTTCACGGGAGTAAATGACGAATCCATTTTGAAAATATTAACCCCCTCCCCCCCCCCCCCCACAAAAAAAAAGAAGAAAAAATCAGGGAAGAGGAATGAAATTCAAAGAAATTATTTTTTTCTTAATGTATTTGTTTGCAAAAATATGAGATAATAATATATTGAAATTTGTTTGATATAAATATTTCTTATCTTAAATTTGTAAAATTTATTATTCAAGTAGTCTGAAACCTAAGAAGTTAAAATTTTAAATAGGCAGTTAATTGGTCTGGTGGATGTCCACGTTAATACTACCTGTGTAATAGATTCACATTTGTGGACACAATTTCGCAATATAATGTTATTAGGATGCATTTTTTCGCCGCTTTTTACGTCTATTCTATGCATATTCAGATTTGTTTCTCAATTTATTTCATTCTTTGCAGATGTGCAGCTATAAATCAATGTTTTTCTTTAACAGGATCTGTAGAAGGCGGGTCAGATATAGTTGAATTTACAAATGTTGGTATTGTGAACCATGTAACATTTCACAATCTTAACTTACAGAACGGACATGATTATTTTGCATCAGTTAAAGGTATTTTAGAATACCTTTTTAGTTAAGAAGTTATAAAATTGAAATTAACAGAATAAAATGTTTACTAAATGTACCTCATATTTAAAATAGATACTGTTTTCTTTTATTATACTTGTGATTGCTTTAGACAAAGATGTTTCAGGTTTACCTGTCAAGAATGTTTTTGCAGTATTTACTGTCTTTCCCCTCGTATATCTACTGAGAACAATTACTAGTCAGCTGTTAGAATCTAATCTGCTTATATTTAACCCTTATATACGAAAAGTAAGTTCATTTACATTATTAGCAAAGCAATATAAAAACGCCTAATTATGGATTTAACACCACATATTAAAACACAAATCCACTGACGTTGATATGTTAAAATTCCTTGGTTTATACATGTGAATGATGAAAGGAAAGTTAAAGAAATTTTGTTTCACGACATTGTTTTTGTAATAAATGTCAAAACATACGCTAATATTATTGCATCCATTAATTTAAGGAATTGATTTTTCTGGAAGACGTTCTACAGCACACTCTGCCTCCATGAGAATAGACTCCACTCCACCACACCTTACATCAAAACCCATTGTAATTGATGGCAGACATATTAGAAACTTTAGTGAGATAAACGCATGGTGAGTACCAAGATAATAACTTATCAAAATAGAAATTTTATTCTTATAATTCTTTGAATGACAGAGTATGTGCAGATAGTTGAAAACTCATCGTATATATATATCCTAAGTCAATTAAAACAGAACGTGTATGACCTTCTATAGATATAGAAAGATGTGGTGTGAGTGCCAATGAGACAACTCATTCAAATAACAATTTAAAAAAGTAAACCATTATAGGTCAATGTACGGCTTTCAACACGTCTGGTATTCTTCATTTTGTTACATGTTTATTTCAGTTGGAAAGATGTGTTTTACGACTTAGAAAGTGGAATTAAACATTATATATTAGAAGTAGGTTCTAAACCTAACTTTGGAGATATTGTACAACCAATTGAGACAAGTGAAGACTGTGGAGTTTCTATTCAGTATTTGGATATCAATGCACAACAAGGACATGCATACTTTATTACGGTTAAGGTATGATACTTATTTTTTAAAAACTTTATGCATATGGACATTACTTAAATTATATATAATTGCAAGGCTATGATCATGAATAGTCTAGTCAGTATCTTTACACCATTTTAGTTTCAATAACACATCAATATTTATAGGGAAGCATGTTTGGAAAATAAAATATGTATACTGGTACTATATTTTTCAAACTCAATACTTTGCTCGTATTTCTGTTTTCTACTTATAGGCTATCAATAAAGCAAATTTAGTAACAACTGCATCTTCATGGGCTTACATTTATGATAAAACTCCACCAGAAGTTGGACAAGTATTTGATGGATTTTTGCATGATGTAAAGCTTACTAAGAAAGATATAGACTTTCAAACCAACTCAGCTAAGCTGGGGGCTCATTGGGAAAAATTCTATGACCAACATACAACAATAAAGACTTACAAAATTGCCATTGGAACTTGTGCTGGGTGTGATGATGTGTTACAAACACATGATATTGGATTAATACATGGTAAACCAAACTACATTTTGCTTTAATAGGTTCGATATTGTATCACAGAATACGCTTTAAGATCAAGGGAGATAACTGCAAGATATGTCATCTTCATTTTCATCATATTTGTAAATAACCATATACTGTGTGGTAGAACATATGTAAACCTTATTGGAAGGAGGATTAATAATTTAAACCAGAATTGCAATACTCAATCTGTATATTCACAGCAATAAAACAGGGGTCATGTACATATTGTTTAGAGTCACGACAAGAACAAACATTGAACACATCAGGCAAAATGAACAACACAAATGAAATCGCGACGTTGAAATGATACAAATTGTAGGAACATAATCCATCACGCTCCATATTTACTGGCTAGTTATCAACACCAGTTACTTGTCGACTATGGGCTAAGCAAACACCAAATAATAAAATTATAGCACTGGGAAAAATATAAGTATAGTTATTGGGATGTCGCTTATTTACAATGTATTATACAATGTGATAAACCAATCTGTATAAAAATCTTATTCCATGTTTCATTTACATTTGATTCCAGAGTTTGTTTTGAAAGGAATAAACTTTGCTGTCGGTAGGCGATATTACACTACAGTAACTGCATGTAATACAGCTGACCTTTGTTCTTCTGTTACTTCTGATGGAGTTATTATTGACAACAGTCCATGATGTTGTCAGTGTATGTGCGTCTAATGAGTTTGAATGTCCCTTCGATATCTTTCGTCTCTCCTTTTAGCTATTTAGGGACCAGTCTTTATCCTAATTAATTAATAGATTATTTTTCTTTTTTAGAGTTTGTATTCAAGGGAATAAATTTTGCTATTGGTAAGCGATATTACACTACAGTAACTGCATGTAATACAGCTGATCTTTGTTCTTCTGTTACTTCTGATGGAGTTATTATTGACAACAGTCCTCCAAATATTGGAAAAATAAAGGATGGAGCAGATTATATCGACATAAATTATCAACCTTTAAGGTACTTCAAAGCGACTTATAGAATTTATTGTGAACATTGAAGATTTTATGAATACTTCTTACATACACGACTTATAATGTATACGTCTGAAAGAGGAAAAGTCAAATCAAATACTAAGTTGAAAACTACAGAACGGAAAATAAGAAACATAATGCGCATTATTTAGCTGACATTTTGAATCCTTAACCAAGAAATAATACAATGAAGTAGTATAAGTATTTTCAGATGTAAACAGGGAAAATTTAACGTAATAGAGATAAACATCCAAATTAATGATATTTGTCTTTGTTCTATAGGGCTGAGTTTCTGTTGATTTTCAGGAACGACTAAATCCAATGAAAACAAATAAAAAATCAATCAGCTAAAAGCAACAAAAAATACCATAACAACATTTAAACAAATAGAAAATTTTTAGTGTTGTTGTTTTAGAGGGAATACTTAATTATTGCAATCAAAATAATGAATGGAAGATTTAATATAGAATTTTATACTGCATTCAAGGTTTATGTAGAAAATTATACTGCATTTAAGAAAACAAGTTGCTATTTCGAAAATGTTTGAAACGTTTATGATTGCTTTACGGTAACATATTTATAATTTGATATGGTTTCAGATCATATGTAGCTGCAACTTGGCATGGTTTTAATGATCCACAATCAGGTTTAGATAAATACTCCATAAGGGTGGGAACATCAATCGGAGGAAATGATGTTATATCACAGACTGAATTGCCGTTGACAGATATAGTTGTGTTTCCGAATGTAACTGAACCAATTCCAACTAACACAAGAATCTACGTAACTGTTCGTGCATACAACAAAGCAGGTATAATGTATATTACTGAACTTGTCATTATGACTAATATACTTTCATTTACTTTTCCTATTTTTGTTGCTTCATCTATATTCTATATTCTTATCCATTTATCATTTTTGTTAAAACATTTCAAAAGCGTCTGATCTACAAAATGTTCCTTACAAAATCATTCAAAATTTCATTCGAAAAAGAAAAGTATAAAAAGAGCAAGATATGCAAAAACGTTTTAAATTGCATGCGTCCCAAGTATTTTTCTGGAATTATCTTCATAATAAAAGCTCAAAGCCGAACATTTGAATCCAATGGAACCTCTTCAAATCTAATTCACAAAGTATATCTGAAGTTAGCATTCTTGTCAAATGAATGTAAAGACACCAGCAAAAGGAAGATGCTAAATTCTAAATAGTGGATCCTTACAAATTTTACAGATGACGGACACAAAAAAAAAAAAACAACCTTGAGGATCTATTGAAAAGTATACATTATGTTTTGAATGTTATTACTTCTAATGAATATCATTATATATGGATACACTTGAGCATTAACTGTATTTATATAATATTGCTAATAATTTTTCTTGATATTAACTGAATATTATGAACAAATATATTTTATGAATGCTGTAGGTCTTTACTCTGAAGCAACATCAAATGGTTTCTTGGTTGATGATTCCCCTCCAATTTTCAGTAGCAAGCCTATATTGTTTCAGCAGCTTGGATCAAGACGAGAAAACTCAATTATTTATAGGAGTTGCATGAAAGTCACGTGGGAAGTTAGTGACAAGGAATCCTTCATTGAAAGACAGTACATATCAGTAAAGTCACACAAGGGTGGTGAAATTAATTCAACTTCTACAAAGGTATTACAAGTGTTATCAAAAGTTTTAAAATATGTTAGATTGTTAAACCAAAATAAAAGGTATCTGGTGTCATTAGTTTTTACTAGGTATACTCATCATCATGATTATAGTGATATCCTGATTAAAGACAAATACAAAGTAAAAAAGAACAACAGTTATTATAAATAGATTGCTTCGATTAATTATTATACAGTAATATTTTGTATTGTTTTAGTATGAATAGGTCATATGCTTTTATTTAAGAATTGAATGCTTCTCTTTGTAACTTCATTGGGGTGTAAACGCGTTTACCGAAGTACATTCTTCATCCAAAACATGTGCGCACAGTGTCAACGCTTTTACAACCGTATGAAATGACAAAAAGAACCTGTCAATACTTATAATTACATTTTTATAGCTGGGATAATGAAAACACGATTTTTATCAAGTTTTTAGATAATTTACCAGTGCACTTATTTGTGGGACCTCGTGTCTTCATGAATGATAAATTTCATTGTGTAATGAAGTTGATTAAGGAATAACGTGAGATTGCAGTTAGCATATCAGAATAACGTATTATAATTAAACATACATATACTGTATATTCTTTTATATACTACAACAGCTGAATGGAATTGTACGTGGTTTTACTTATACAAGATTGAATCTACACGACGGTGGTGTATACTTTGTTACCCTTATTGCATGTAACGGGGCGAAAATCTGTGTAACAGAGATATCTGATGGAATTTTCGTCGACAATTCACCTCCAATTACAGGTAAAACCATTAGCATTAAATACCATGTGTGTTCAAATTATTGCTTTTCGTATTCCATTGTGTCTTTGCATTATGTTATTTACAGATAGAAATACCCTTCTTTTTCATAACAACGCAAAATATGTCTTTCGATATTGATGATGTGAAAATTATTGATTTATTCATTACATTTGTTATTTGTAACATTTATCACCAAAATATAAATAAAAAATAATAAATTGTAGTTTTGAATTAAATTTCCCGAAAGATAGTCATATTGATGAAACATTTAATTTTGAAATGGAAAAAATATTTAATTTTTCTAAAAAAAAATTGATTGCTATATATTGTCTATAGCACCAACTGAAATACTGTAGATGATAAAGTGGTTTGCCGGGAATAATTCAATTTTATTTTTTTGGGAGATTCACGTTTCTAGAATATCATAACACATTTTATATTTTGAAGGAACGTTTGCTATTGAAACGGACCATGCTGCTAAATTGAATCGCCATGTTGATGGTTGGTGGATGAAGTGGTCAACATTCAATTTATGGTTGGCATGGATAGGTTTTTCTGATCTTCATTCTGGTATAGACTACTATATGGTATCTGTTGGTAGTAGATATATGCTCGATGATCTTAATAGTGTAAGATTTTATATTGTTTACATCAAGATATTCACAGCAATTTCAACATTCACCTTTACCCTCA
The DNA here is from genome assembly GCA_037788925.1 of Mytilus galloprovincialis. Lineage (NCBI taxonomy): Eukaryota > Metazoa > Mollusca > Bivalvia > Mytilida > Mytilidae > Mytilus > Mytilus galloprovincialis. The sequence goes on along the minus strand of CM075342.1, from coordinate 40,535,052 downwards.
AAAAAACTTCTTAAGTATATTACTGAAGCTGATAATATAAGCGTGTATATATACGAGTAGTTGATGTTTTTGAGGGTGTATCTGGCCTCATTCCTTACTAGAAACTTTTCTTCGGTGGTAAAGGAATTTTAGTTACTTTGTCAGATTGCTAAAGGAATAGATAATACTTACTTTACCCATCATATTATCTACGGAAGTCATTTCCATGTATTATTCCTCCTAGGGCTGTGCTCGTTTTGAATCATAAACACATGCGATAACCCCTAAAAAGCAGTTATAAAACATTCAATACAATAGTATTGCATAAGTGAATTTGACTTTAGGAGTGAGTGCATAAAAGATGTACAAGCAAATAAAATAAGATACGATTAATTACTTATATCTTGATGTTATGAAGCCCCATTGTAAACGCCTGTCTTTTCATGAGCATTCATTAACGTTTCACTTTCGGTATGTGTAGATGTATGTTTGTAGGATAATAAACCAAAGAAATTTCAACACAATGGTGATGGCGTTGATAAGAGAGACGAGGGGAAAGTGCAGACTTTTGAAGTAGATACAACAAAATTAATTGACTATGATTATGTGTTCATCAGTGTTTGGGCATTTAATGAAGTAAGACTTTATTTATCGAAGGTCAAATTTCGACATACAAAATGACACAAAGTCACCTAAGTGGTACAGGAAAAAAAATAATCAACGAAAGTGCTTTTAATTTGTTCACCAGACGCACGTTTTGACTTATCAGTGCCGCTCTGATCTAAAAAGACTACATGGAGTACACTAATGAAAAGCATTGCAAACCCAAAGTGTCAATTGTTTTTGCTAAATACAGCTAAGATTATTTTCTGTGGCCTCCTGTTGAGTTGCAGCATTATGAGTTAATAAACTGAAATGAAGTTTCATTTTTTTCCTCCTCAACATTAAATTGTTCTCAATTTGTCTTAATGTTTAAAACAACATTATTATCAAACGTGCACAGCACAATTACGACCCGTTTAAATAATTATTTAACTTTTGTTGTCAACAGGAACTGATGTTTTTACATATAGCACAATCTAAACTGTCACATTAGAACTCATTGTAACAATAGTTCGATGATTTACTGATATTTTTGTTTTACTTTGACTTAAAGTATTTAAATGATTTCATTAATTTGTTCATTACTTATATATACATTGGGTGTTAAATCCCAAACATTTAAGGCGACAATTTAAGCCTTGGCATCATACCCTTCGACGTAAGTCTTTATTAACCAGGAGATTAATTTTTTTTTACTTCTGAATAAGACAAAGTTAAAATGAATAATTACTTGGAAATGTTCGTATTTTGCGATTATAAGCATACTTGTACTTTTGACCCTACCAAGAAGTATGTATTATGTTTCAGTTGATTGTACAGCTACAGCCAAATATGCATATCGCAACATAATATAAACATCGTTTGAATATGAAAAAAAAGCCTTCCTCCAAACATTTATGGATAGTGTTTATTTCTTTTATATAGGTTGGACTTCAGAGTGACATGATTCATAACCAATTCCGTTTGATTCCTGGTGGCTCGCTTGATTTGATAAGACGTTGTTCTTCTAATACATGCCTAGGACACTGTGTATGTGCACCAAAAGATCAAAGATGTCCAATTGAAGAATCAACATGTGTAGACAGTACACATAGTAAATTAGTTGTATATTGGTGTATTTGTATCTATTTAATGAAAGTTGTATCATTCTAACATTTCAAAGTTAACGAAGGTTAAGTTGTAACAAATGAGACTACCTATATATGCAAATGTATAGCATTGTGTGATTTTGCTGATATCATTCTAAAATTTCAAAAAGTTGATGAAGTTAAATAGTAATTATCACGAAGTCTGCGTATTTATAGGTCTCAAATGAACATGATGAATAATTAAAGCGCTGTCCAGTTGAAAAATGCAATTTCTAGAATTACAAAGTTGACAAAGGTTAAATTTTAAAATAGAGACTGTGTACTTATACATTCAAATAAACAGCACTGTTTGGTTTAAACTGGTATAATTATCCAATTCCAAAGTTGACGGAGATCACGGAATTACGGAACAGACCAACTTAAAATAGAAAGTTATTTTCTGGTTTCTGGGTTTCGTTTAATGTTTTCTGATTAAATTATGATTGCTCTCAAGTTTGAATTTTCAATCTATTTTGATATTACGAAATACATTTGTAGTTAAAAAGTTTAATATAAGTAAACGTGAACATTTTTTGATTGAGTTAATTGATATTTTATCGTGTGTTTCTCTATGTTGTGATGTTATACTATTGTTTCAGAAAAAGGGAGAAGATTGATTCTATTAAAACGTTTAATCCCGCTGCAAATGTTTGCACCGGTCCTAAGTCAGGAATCTAATGTACAGTAGTTGTCGTTTGTTTATGTAATTTATATGTGTTTCTCGTTTCTCGTTTTTTATATAGATTAGACCGCTGGTTTTCCCGTTTGAATAGTTTTATACTAGTAATTATTGGGTCCTTTTTAGCTTGTTGCTCGGTGTGAACCAAGGCTCCGTGTTGAAGGCCGTACATTGACCTATAATGGTTTACTTTTATAAATTGTTATATGGATAGAGAGTTGTTTCATTGGCAGTCACACCACATTTTCCTATATCTATGATTAACGTTTTTCAGATAATACAAACACCTTAATCGCTATATATGATCTGACTGATTTACAACAAGGGGAATCAGAGGATATTAACTTTACACCATCACATGACGCATTAGCAGCTAGATGGAGAATAGTTCAAATTCAAGGTTTATTACCACAATGGTAGGTACATAAAGCTTTTAAAAAGAGTAAAATAAATGAGATATTCTATAGCGTCAGGTTTAATATGGTATGAAAATATATATGATTGAATAATACACGTGATTATAATTGATACCTACTTGTCAATTTTCCTCGATCTCATTTATGGGATGATTATATTATGTATGATGTTGCAAACGAAATTTACCAATTCTGCTTGCCAATATGCTGAAGATTAAGATCGATAAAATGGCAAGCATATAACTATTCTATAAACTAGAAATATAATTATCTTTCTTGATATACAACCTTATGTTTCTCTTTTGTTTCTTTTCATTTGCTGATTATGTATCAGATGTTTATTTGATTTCTTGATGAAACATTTTTAATTAAAATGCTATAAAAGTAATATTTTTTTGATCATGTTCATGAATTTGACACATAATTATTGGATTTTATCCTTACAAAAACATAAAAAAACTGGTGCTAATGCGGAGAAACCATAAAACTGTAATTGTACTCGCATTGCATGACAAATAGTACAATAATTGAGGGAGATCATGAATTAGCAAGACAAATGAATACACCATGATTAGGTGTTTTATGTGACTTGAGACGCTGGAATAATTAAAAGAAATTCGCAAATATGACATATTGCCATACAATGCACATGATGTAAATATACCTTTTTAAACATTAAATTGAACAATAAAAACATCTGAATTGCATGTTGCATTAAGGTATGAGTGGAGCGTAGGAATAACAGACTCTAATGAACCAGAAGGGATTATTGACAGCTCAATGGAAAATGTTTGGCATCCTTGTGGTCAGATAGAATATGCTATCTACACTTTACCTAGAGGTAGCTGTACATTAGTTATTTATATGTTAAATCAACCTATTTATTGAAATTTGATATTCAGTAAATATAGTTTACTGTGAATACATTTAATTTTCACGAGGAACAATTTTCATGGATTGAAAAAAAGTTTTTATGTTCAAAAGTCTCAACAAATAGCAGTACAGCTGATTAACAAACAAGAAGATGTCCGGAGGTAGTTATCATATTCCCTTGTACAATTTGATTTCAAAGGTCTGTAAGTAAATTGTTAACACATTTTTCTCACTTTGAAATCAAAACTCAACAACTGGCAAAGAATATGATTTGAAATTCGGACTTTTATGATGTTTGTTAGTGATTTGTTCCTGTTTATACACCAATAAATTCCTTTAAAAAGGCGTTTAATCCTTATAATTCTTTAAAATTGGAGATAAGGAATATATTTTTTTCACACTCACTTCCTCTATCACACGTAAATTGTATATTTGTGTCATTGAATAGGCCTGGCGCTTGAATACATTTGTTTGTAAACGCAAAAATGTATACTTTATGAAATTTGCTATCTGATAAAAAATAAACTACAAAAACTCTTATTATCTTTCACACAATGTTTTTGTGTTTAATATTTAATTAAACGATAAACGTGTAGTGAAAATAAATTTTGTTTACGTCGGTGTTATTGTCGCCGCCATCTTGTTTGCATTGGTTAAGAAAAGAAGTTCGATCAACATCGTCTATCGAAAAAAAACCCTGAAGATCAATTTCCGGATGTGCTCTCAACCAATCATATCAACGTAATCTCTAATATGCAAATCATATAAGAATTATTAAATAATAAAGAATGTGCACAATTTCTGTTAAAGAAATGTTGCAAAAGTATTTAAAGTTCTACCAACAGCATTAATTCGATTAATACTTTCCTTTTAGTATTCCTAAATAATAGTCGACATTATTTACAGGATAAATTTCTTATGAAACCGATTTTAACTTTAAGTAAAACAGTATAAAGTATATATATAGTAAATCAAATAGCACGAAACATATGAATTATAACTAGACCATTCTGTTTGTTAAATAAGTATTTGTCTATCTCAATCAATCATTATCTTCTAATATATCTAACAATACGATACAATTTGATATCCACTCCATATCGTTTACAATAAATCTGAAAACAAATTAACATTTATTTTCGTGGATACCAATTTTCGATATTTGATTTAGTTGTTTTTAACTAAAGACTGCATGCATTCCTTAAGAAAATTTGTTATTCGTTTAACATTTAAATTCGTGATCTGCCTTCACCCACGAAGTCCACGGAAATTTGTATCCAATGAATATCACTGAATTCACAGTATACAGTTGAAATGGAAATCTTGTATAAAGCTATTTTTTTTTAATTTCAGGAAAAGTTTTAAATGACTTTCAGAGATACTCATTCTTTGTCAGAGCATGGTATGACAGCAACACTTTTGCTGACTTTAAATCTGATGGTGTTACAGTGATGTCAAAACCTCTGACGACAACGAACTTTGTTGGTGCGGGGGTAAGGAACTTATCGAACGTTATATTACACTTAACTGTATAAGACAATACTCCGTTACCAAATATAAATGAATGTATGTAATATTTATGTGTTCATAACAAAAAAATATAGTTCACATAATATAGATCACATATCTGGTTGAATTATTTTAGGAAGGGACGGTATTTTTTATTCACAACTTGTGTGTAGACGTATTGAAAAAAATAAAAATTACAGAACATAAAGCTTTGAACAATAATTTGTGATATAATATCATTCATAGATTATTTTCGTAAAAATAGAAAGGAATAGTTGTAAAAACATAGTAAGAGGGGCGAAAGATACCAGAGGGACGGTCAAACTCATAGATTATGTAGAAAATAAACTGACAAACATGGTTAAAAAAGAAAAAGACGAACAGACAAAATAAATAAAAGTACGCAAGATACAACATAGAAAACTGAGGATTAATCAACACGAACCCCACCAAAAACTGAGGGTGATATCAGGTGCTCTGGAAGATAAACAGATAATGCTCCGCATGTGGCACCCGTCTTGTTGCTCATGTTTTACAAACCTGGTAAATATCCTGATTCGGTAGGTCACATTCGTGAAAAAGGAATCGAATAGTAGTTACGACATGAGGAAATAAAGAAGACAAAAGGAGCCTATCCGATATCATGATATCTGTGAAACGGTTATTCCATAACGGTCCACCAACTCGGGATGGCGTCCGTAAAATTTACGAAGGGGTGATTCAACTTCATCAAATGGAACTCTCTGTGTGATAGCTTCCTTGTGAGCAGCAATCCTCTATCTAAGAAATCATGATAGGAAATACAAGCCCAGGAATATCTTATCAATTGGCAGATATATACTCCGTATACAGGCACTGCTGAAATGTGACTACATAGAAATAGAAAGTTCACAAAAAGGAAGCTGAAATCATCTCTTTTGTCGTTAAATAATTTTTTTAACAGACCCTCATTGTCAATTTCTATAATATGTAAGTCAAGATATGAGGCAGACTTACTGTACCTTACTGTTTTGTCAGGAAAATTTACATTTTATGTTTCTTGGAACGTATCAAGAATATTGTTGAGACATGATTTATGTAATGCAGTCGGTAAATATTGTAGGTAATGGAACATATCCCTGGCCACTGGAAGAAGGATATTGATTATATGCTACGAGGCGGGCTATTTTCTGTTTCGTGGCATGAGGCATTTATAAAGGCTAGCACTGTAATAGAGAAATTTCATGTTTATTTAAGTACTTTCCCTGGTGGTATGTTTTATATTTAATAGCTTTGAACAGTGGTTTACTACTGTAGCCTTTATTTAACAATGTATTTTACAAAAATGTATGTTTTACAGTTCATTTCATTAGAAACAATTATTGATTAAGGGTACCGGAGAGCATAATTTTTGATAAAAAATCTTTTGATGAAAAATGATCATCCCTTTCGGCAAATTTCGTGACCAATATTGTACTTGAAAGAATTTTGACGTTTTATTTATACTGTAAAGATACCAGTTTCTTTATTATCGTATTTGCTTTGTAGTTGAGTATTATTTAGTTTATCCCTGAATTCATTTATTACTAGAATTTTGATAGGTTAACGTATGAACGTATGTCGTTTCAAAATCTATAGCTCCGGGTGTTGCTTTCCTTTATACCCGGTCGCCGCTACCCATTTGTATAACTTGATGCTCTTTTCCAAATTAGATACAATCTTCTGTACCAAGTCAGGAATATGACAGTTCTTGTCCATTCGTTTTTGATGCGTTTTGTTATTTGATTTTGCCATGTGATTATGGACTTTCCGAATTGATTTTCCTCTAAGTTCAGTATTTTTGTGATTTTACTTTTCACCTCTATTGTCTGATCTCTTTAACAAACAAAAAGAAGTCCTTTATGTGAATGATTATAAGGAGATCGGGAGACGAGTTTGTCTTTTGTAAACAGAACTCTGCTTTCACAGTTTGAAAGCACTATACAATAGTAAAATATCTATTAAGAGATCATTTATTTTGAAATGCTCTAGGGTGACATTCAATTGACAGTGATTCACAAATATGACAGCTTTTATCCATTCGTTTGATCTGTTTGAGCTTCTGATTTTGAAATTTGCTTAGCAACTTTTCATGTTCAGTGTTTTTGCCATTTTACTTTTACAGATGAACCACCTTCCTATACAATATTGTTACGTTTGTTTACTTATTTAAATAAACTTACAGCTTTCTTGTATTAATATAGTTGTTGTCATTGTGAGTTATTGTTTTGTATCCAGTATATACATTTCATGCAGGTCATGACATACACAAAGTTGAAAAAGATATTCCTGGATCAGTATCAACGGTTAATATTAGTCGAGTTCCTCTGTTACCCGGTGTTTGGTATTATTCGAATGTGGTTGGTTACAGTTATGCTGGACAGCATGTGACACTGTCATCAGATGGGTTTACTGTAGATATAGATAAACCTTTAAGAGGAGTTGTGCATGACGGCATCGGTAAGTTTAATCGTGTATGACTGTAATAAGACAATTATGCATTTGACGACAACAAGTTGAATGTGAATTGCAAACTAGAATTAAAAATAAAATACAGGAATTCATTTTCGTTAACACTTTATTTCAATTTCCAAAATGATATCTACAAATTAAGTTGAAAATAATTAGATATCAACATGATAACTAAACAAATACATTAAGATTCACTTTTGTTATTGAATTCTTAATTTTACTCTAGAGGTTGTTTCCCATAACCATTTTTATATTCTGTAGGACATAGGGAAATTGATTTTCAAAACAGTTCACATGTCGTTGTCGCATCATGGAGTGGTTTTGTAGATCACGACTCTGGTATTCAGAAGTATAACTGGTGTGTTCAAAATGAAATCACCGATACGGAATGTGATGTGCTACCCTTTCAAAATGTTGGTATTCAAAGATCAGTATCCAAATCTATCAACTCGTCTATGATACACTCAGGTAATTAATTATGGTAACACGATTCTACCAATGATCAAATTTCATAAAACGATTAACACGACAAATTACAAAAACCATAGGAAATCACATATATAAATTACAAACGAAAAAGGTTCCTTGACCTTCAGAAGTAAAAACATGTTAAAAACTACACGGAAAATTTATTATAGATGTGAAGTTTTTTTATTTCGTTTATTTTTTTAGTGTGTGTCCAATACGTTCTTCAAAATTAAATTATATTTGCAAGAAAATTATAAAAACATGTTTTGATATATGACGATTAAACTTTTACGTGAAACCAACATAGAAGTACATAGAAATACACATGTACACCTCTTTCTTAAGTTTATGTTCAATTAATAGCTATAAGTACGAACTGGTAATCATTTAAAAGTGTTTAGTAATTTTGCAGTACAAAGCTGAAGACAAAAAAAACTGCAAAATAGTTAAATAAATAATACTAGAACACACCCCATTAGAACGTGGTTGAAAGTTTGTAAACTATTGTAAAATAATTTTTTGTAAAAAAAAAATTATGACTGGAAAATTTCAGGAAAGGTATCAAAAATTATTGTGGAAGAAAGCTGAAGAGAAACTACAAACAAAATGAGGTCTTCGACTTAATAGTATAGATGATAAATTAATCAATAAGCAGAAAAATTTGATGAAAATGTTAGAATTATTGTCTTGTTAGTTCTTTTTTATATTCCAGGGGCTAAGGTAGTAAGCAAAGTATATGCTGTTGATTTTGTTGGCCATGTATCGGATATTGCAACATCAGATGGCGTCACAATTGATGAAACCCCACCAAAACCGGTAAAGCTGATTTTCACTGAAAACAGTATGATTAAGAACCCATCATTTGAAGACGGTCACAATGACTATGTAGACATTTTAAACATATCTGCAGCTAATATTTGTGGATATACAAAACCATATCACTGGAATTCTTCTGATGAGGATTGTATTTGCGTCCTGGGTTCATCAAAATCTATTGCTATGGATGGTCGATCATTTTTATTTCTCAGAGGAAGTGTATTGCAGACATTATATAACTTACAAATAGACAACACTTATAGCATTAAATTCTTTACTGCGCATGTCCCCTTTGAAAATTCAGTGCTTTCAACTAAAGAAGGCTATATTGAATTTGGAAATGAAAGACATGTGTTTCTTGTGTACCAAAAGCAAGACAAACATGGTTCTGACATTGAAGTATCCTGGCATCCTCACACATTTTTCTTTACTGCTAAGAATACAAATCTTAATATTTCATTTGGAAGCATGGACGACACAATAGGCATTTTACTCGATAATATTCAGATTTCTAAGGCTGAAGTATTTGATGTAAAGAGGAACTCTTATCCAGTTTTATCTCACGCAATTTGGCTTCATGAATGGTCATCAATACATGCCTCATGGCAATTTGTTGATGAAGAAAGTCCTATTGTTGAATATTTATGGGCTATAGGTAAGTTTTATTTCTAAGTTTACTAAATATTTATCAGAATTAGGCTAGGTTCAAACCATGAAAGCCAAAATTGGACACATTCTATATATAGGAACTAGCAGGTTACATTTTAAACATAATATATTACTTGTACTTATTATATAATTGATAGTTATCAAAGGTACCAGGATTATAATTTATTACGCCAGACACGCGTATCGTCTACATACGACTCATTAGCATCATACAGTGCTATTGCAATGTTTTTAATAAATATAAGAATTCATAAACAATAGAAGGCTGATAGTTTGGTACACCAGGCTAGACCCGACTCGTTATTTATCCTTAAACATAACAGTTGGCAAACAACTACGAAGCAGTGGCGGATCCAGAATTGAATTGGATGCAAAGTTTTGTTTGAAGGTAATTTGGACCAAAACAGGCCATGATGTCCATTTATATGCATTATTAATGAAATTTACATTATTTGAAAGGTTATAAAGAAGGAAGCACAGAAATACAGAGATATACAAGTGTTGGACTAAACACATTCGCCAACAATTATAATATTACATTAGCACACACGTCTACAGTTCACATAACAGTTGTTTCGATCAATAGTGCTGGGTTGTCGGCAGTAGCCACAGCAGAGGCCCTTTATATTGACCTGACACCTCCTGATATAGAATTCGTTTATGATGGAATTGGTAGGTAGACAAGATATTCAGTTTCACTAAAATGCACAGACCACTCATATAATTTATGGATCAGGTTTTTTGAATTATATCCAAAAGGAAAACCACTATTATCCATGATATTAGACATCAAATTTTTAAAACTTAATCGTTTAGTATTTCTCCTGTTATTTGAAACGGAATCTATTTTCCTTTCACATCAGATTTTGTTTTGTGTATATTAGAAAATATAATTCAATTATTTATTCAAAACAAATTCACGCCTTCACAAACGATAAATAGTGGGCGCCTTACTCAGACTTTCAATGGTTGGCATGATTATTTTTGAGACCATTAGAAGTACAGGTAAGTATAATTGTAAAAAAGAAATGAAATTGTGCTAATTGATGAACTTGGTACAAAGTAAGAGAGAACAAATTGAAAGCAACAACATTCCATACCAATCACATGCGTTAGTTTACTCCGCAAAGTCAAACACCAACGATCAACAAATACATTTTAATAGTGGATACAGCCAGAGTTTATCTTTATATATCTAAATAGCCCGGTCAAAAAAGTAGTCTATAGCTTTCAGATTAGGGTCTTATAATGTCGAGAGATGCAAGAATAAGAGACGCTCTCCTTGTAGATGTAATCGGTCTAGCTTCTTGTTGAGTTAATGCAAATCTCTCGGTTATTGTATGCTACCTTGAAATTGCATTTACGGAATGGATTTATGAGATTTTAGTATCGGTACATATAAACTACTGTCGTATCAAATTTGGTATATACACACACACACACACGTAAATGGGCTTGATCGTAAAAGTATAACATACAATACAAACTTACACAATGCAGCTACCAACAGTAACAATTATCTTAAATTATGAATAAAAAGACGGCTTATGGATTACTAAGCCTAGTCTATTTGGCTTGCTACTACAGGAAGCAATGTTTACCTTAAAGTTCCAAGAATCCCATAAAAAAAGTTGATTAAACGATCAGCGAGATTTGAACATGTGAAATAATCGTCGCATTGATTATGCTCCTTTTTTCAAATTGTGTTTCTTATGTCTTTGAATCTACCTAATACCAAATATATTTGCAAATGGTTTTAGTGGGAAGCATAGAGAGTTCTTATAACTGCATTAAATAGTAATCTACAACATAAAGTAATAAAATTATATAAGAAAAAAGTCCATTGTACATAAAGCGAGAAGTGTATATTTGATGCCACTTGTCAATGCATTTTTTAAATCAGTCCTTATTTTATGTTGATATGATATAGGTTATGACATAGACAGTCAAACAACGGATGAAATCATTGCTAACTGGAAGGTAGAAGATTTGGAGTCCGGATTATCGTATTGTGAATGGGCAATTGGTAAGTTCTATTGCTTCATAATACTTATATTATTTTTTTTTTATCTTTTTTTATAAGCATGCATGGCAAATTCCGACTAACATCAACAACAGTATATGTAGGCGATTTTGATTTGTATTAATATAGATTAAATTTCGTTGCACATTGTCTGTAACTATAATTTATATACATCCGAAGTAAAAATGTTTCTATTATTATAATTTCTCTTTCAGTGTTATAGTTTTGCACAAGTATTATAATATCATAGATTCAATTAAGAAACACTTTTTGTGCAATAAAATATGTAAAATTTACATAAAGCATTTCATCGCACTCAGAAAAAATGAGATGTCTTCAATTCTTATTTAAACAATTGCAATTTTGCAATAAAAACTTAAATCTCATTCATAGGTTTTAGTGAATTTGGGAATGAGGTCCAAGCGTTTGTCCGAATATCGTCTGAACTGTCATTTGCGTCTAAAGTGTTTGACCATAGTTTGTTGTCATCAAAGACGGTCTATGTAACACTACGATGTCACAATAAGGCAGGCTTACACACCAAGAAATCATCCGATGGAGTTACAATATCAGACAGTCCTCCATTTATACAGAATGCTCAGGTTCAAGTTCTAGACCAACCAATTACGGAATACAAAAGTAAATCAAACTTCCATGGAAATACCTCTACTGTGCGCTTGAAGTGGATGGGCTTTGAAGATAAATCAGGCTTAGATTCATTTCTTGTAAGTAGATAATATCTTTTTATTTAATCTCAGGAAAAGCGTTTAACACACATCACCGTCGGCCACGATATTCGAATATACAATATCTTTTACTGTTGATGATATATTTTAATATATTCACTTTTTTATCATAATTTTAAAAAGGATTCCTTCCAAAATTTGTTGCATATAATACAAGTGTGTGCATGAAAACGATATGTTAATACCCATGTCATCGAAGTAAAGAATTTAAGATAATTGTGGAAGTAGATTTAATCTATCATTGTGTTTTCGTACCATCAATTATCCTAAATCAGTATTTAAATTACTTTGAATTTTGTAGTAAACGTTTGCATTTCTAACTATTTCTTTATACGTAAATTTTGAGGTTGACATGGCAAGAAATTGATTATATCATACTTACTTAAGACATCGTACATCTACAACACTTTGTTCATTACTTTGTAGATACATTCAATAGTAGAATACCACTGTTAATTACGTATTCAAACTTTTATTCTACAAACTTCAATATTGATATTATTTTATTGTTCAATTTGAATGTTTTATCTTGTACAAGTTGCGTTCCTTCTCTATAATAGGAGTAAGGTCTCTCGCATCTCCAACTTCTCTTTAACTATTTCATTGATTTCAATTAAGCATTATAGGGAAAACTTTCTTACATATTGCTTATTATATTTTGATTTGTAATATAAGTTGTGAAAACTTCCCATTATACTGTACAGAGGTTTTCAAAAGTCATATTCCTTTTTTCTATGTCCAATCATCTTATTTTTTTACTGATAAAAAATCGCCATTTGGCAATAACTCATCATAGATACCAGGATTAATTTTTTTATTTACACCAGACGCAAACAACTCTAATTATTTTTTTGACAGTCTCGACAGTAGGAAGTCTTCATCACATTATAACGAAATACACCTTATATATCCTAGGTTAAATTTGAAAACCAAAACAAGACAGTTTCATTATCAAAGACAATCCTTTATGATGATGGGGGTGTAATGTACTGTAGTATGACTGGTTTTGAACTGCATGATGGACATTATGTAGCCAGAGTATCAGCAATTAATAACGCATTTCTATCAAGTCAACCTGTTTCAACAAATATTTCTGTGTCAACAAAAAATCCTAAAATATCAGGTATGTTATCGTTTTACTACTTAAGTTATTTTGTCTTTTCTCGAGGGTACATATAAACGTATTTGATGTTCGAGTACTTAATAGCATTACATGACTAATAGTACTGTAAAACTAGTTCAAAAATGTTTGTTAATAATGAAAAAGAAGATGTGGTATGATTGCCAATATATAATGTCCATTATCTATTTCTATAAGTTATTTGTTGTTTTCAATACCCTTTTACATTGATATTGATTTAATCTTCTGTTGTAATTGATTATAAGGCTGGTATATTTCATTTAGTGTTACGTGATTCTAGATTTTTTAAAATTTAATAATACAAATAATTGGATAAAATTTAGGGTTCTTCAACATGTATTACCATCTTATACATTTTAAAAATTTAAAAAGGAAGTCTAATGCAAAAGGAAAACAAAAATCTACCACATATATAGATTATCCAGATATTGAATCAAAGTTTATATATTTTCTTTGAAATAACCAGTGCATACTAGATCAATGATCTGCGATTAATAAGGAATGTTAATGGTAATTTTAATGGTAAATAAAAATGATGATGATAATCAATTACAATAATCGGGGAGTAGCATGATGAAAGTTGAAGACATGAATTAAATGAGGAGAGATTTTGAACCATTTAGAGTTTAACATAGTGTATAGACACCTGTAGCGTATTGCAAACTTTATGACAGCAGTCTTTTATTTAATCTACGCTATCCCTCGGTAGATCTGTTTACATATCTTAATGACAATACAATAACAGTATATGAATACATAATAAATGAATGCATTATATATGTTTAGAAACAAAGTCCATCACAATGTCTGAAAAGAACAGAACTTTAACCATAAGCTGGGATACGTACTTTACCTCTGTATTTACCTTGTACTATGAAGTGTCTGTAGGGACAGCTTCAAATGGAGCAGATATTGTACAGTGGCAGGAGACGACAAATGAATTTCTTATGATGCATGTTCCACTTCGAGTTAAATTCTACAGTGGAATGAATATCTATATAACAATTACAGCTATTGGATTACATGGGCAACATACGACAAAAACTGTTGCTCTAACTGTGTAATGAAGCGATATTTTAACATCTAAAGTTCGTTGTCATGACAGCAATACTCTTTGTAAAAAGACGCTTGTGTCAAGCAGCATCCGTTATTATTTTCTGTATTACACTTGTATTTTCAATACAATATCTTCCTTATTTCAGCCTTTTTTCATTTTCAATGCTTGTCCAAACCAGCAAATAATCTTATTTTGAAAGAAATGTTTAGATAATTGTCATCACTCCTTATTTTTAACAAGACCGAACAGTTTAAAGACAATTGCATATTGCACACATGCTCGTCTTCGACAGGTTTTTGCACCGTCTTGTCAAATAATGCAACATAGGACTTATTTCGCTTCCTTGCTATGTAAAAAAAGGGGATGTGATAAGACTGCCAATTAGACACCTATCCATCAAACTTCAAATGAAATCGATGTGAGCAATTAAAGGCAACCGTACGATCTTCAACAATAAGAAAAATTTATACCGTATGATCAGTTATATGAAACAATTCAAGTAAGAAAACTATGTTTTTCTCTAAAACATACTAGTTTTGTTGATACGTTTTTATACATACACACTCAATCGGTTCTACATCATTGGCTTTAAAATATTCGGATATGAGCGTTCCTGATGGAGGTTAATCCAGGAAAGCATGAAATTCAAAAAATGTTTCATGTATTACCGATTTCTGATCTTCCAAACTTGAATAACTGATCACATTTTTTCCATAGTATCTAAATCAAAACAACATATTTCTTTATAAACATTCGATTTCAAAGCTAACGTACTAAAGCCATTCATTCATTGAATGGGTAGTGAACCATCTTTATTGAAATAATTTCTTCCAATCCATGTTACTTTGGTTGTAGAGAACAATTCTTTATATGATTTTGAAAAGTGTTCTTGGTTAAAAGTATATGTTTTAAGGGAGCAACCTTTTGACTCCAGGGGTGGTTATGGTTTTATCCTCAAAAATATATTCTGACCCCTCCCCCCCCCCCCCCATTTGATAAAAAAAATTCTCTGGTCAATCAGATGACAAAAAAAAAATTCTGAATTCAGATTCCCCCCTATCCTTATAGTGTTAAATTTTGAAGAATATTTTTTTATTGACCCCCCTCCCTTTGAATTTGAATGGTTGCTCCTTTAGGAAAATATACTTTTATCCCAGAACACTTTTCAAAAATCCATCTTTTAGAAGACAAGTGGTATCATCAGCCAACTTTGATACCTTTATTTCAGTGTCCTCAATTATTATTACACATATATTATTATTCTTACGAATTCTTATTTCCAGTATTTCAAATAAACAAATTTTGAAAGAATGAGGGCTAAATACATTAACTACGCATACAAGACTAGAATATATTTGACTACAAAGTTTAGAACCATTTTCTGAAATTGGTGCCACAATTAAAACAATGCATTGCATTTTTAATCATCTATAAATATATCGAATTCATTAAAAAAAAGTATGAATATCATTTTCAAAATCTGTGTGAGAGAGAATTTTCTGAATTTCATTGTTTTTTTTTATTTGGACTTTTTTCCCTATTTACATGTTTCAATACTTAGAAAATCGTTCCCAATGCTATTTACGTTAAAAATATAATTGATACAGTAATTAGCTATTGTGAAGTTTGGGCTTTACAGTCTTGCTAGTTCCATATTTAATTCACTTGAATTTGTAGTGTATGACACGCTTAATCGATATGGCGTTTTACACTCCTTGATATAAAAGAAGGAAAATAAAATATATAAAAACAAAGAACCAACAAAAGTAACCTATCTGATGAGTTAAGCCATTTCCAACTGATGCTTACAGTTTGTTCTTATGTTGTGTTATTTCACCACTGTTTAGGGAGGAACTAGTGCTTACAAACATGTTTTACTTTGTTACATTATACATGTGTGTCTTTATCAAGTCAGGATCATGTAATTCAGTTGTTATCATTTGTTAATGTCCGTTATACCAGTAGAAATGTTTCGTTTCTTGTTTTATTTTCGTTTTGATTGTTCCTCATTTTGTCTTGTCAGTAACTGTTACATATGACCATACGTTATCGGTTTTGCTTATGGTTCTTATGGTGATCTGTAGTTGCTTAAGTCCAAGTCATTTAAACTCTGTTTAATAGTTGTCTCATTGACAATCATATCACTCTTCTTCTTTAACAAATTAGGAAACTCCTATTAAAATGCAGAAAAAAGAAACAATAAAACGACAGGTTTCAAGGATTTGACTATTTAATAAAATATTGTGATCTTGAAATTTGTACAAAGAGAACGAAATACCAAAAAACAATAAAAAGAAGAAAATAAAATAAGATTTTTGGCAAATCGAAAAAAACCCCGAACAAACTACATTATTAATCGAAAAAAAATAATTTAACAACACAAACTCCACGCCAAAGGGGGATGAATTTAGGAAGTCTGGAAACAAAAGTTATTTGAAATTAAACTCCATCAAGAAAGGGGGCATTTCCGTTTTAGAACTTACAGTTTGTACGATATCGCGCAATATCTTATTACATTTGCGCGTATTCCTTTTACAGGTAACTCGGACGAATATAAAGTAAGTTTATAAAAAGGCATATAAATGAATTTATTGAAATTATCAAAGCGTGAACAGTATTAAATTTATGTTTTCTTAAGTAACTGAATATTGGTTGCTTTCATAAATAGCAAAAAATTAGTTATCTTGGGGTAATCAGGTATGTACAGAATTTGACACCTGTTTTAAACGCATGCACCCTAAGGCGCAAATTCATTACATTCGTGATTGATTAGTGTAATCAGAAATGTTTGAAATTTTACACCTGTGTACACCGCTGATCGTGATCATTTTTTAAAAATTTATTTTTATGCCGGGGAATAAAATTGAAAAATTCTTCATAACGTCCCCTACACAGTTTTTCGAACACCGATGTTGCTGGGCAGTATCTAAATAAACTCATCATAGATACCAGGATTGACATTTTGTATTTTTGCAAGACGTGCGTTTCGTCTACAAAAGACTCATAAAGTACCGCTCAAATAATTAAAAAAAAAGGCAAAATAAAGTACGAATTTGAAGAGCATTGAGGACAAAAAATTCCTAAAAGTTTAGCAAAATACAGCTAATATTACATTTATTTAAGCAAATTTGTTTGAATCAACTTTGACATTATTGTTTGTCAAGAAAGTACAGTTGTACATCGAAATTGATTTAATTTGATTTTTGCCGGAGTTAGGACAATGACAGACTTACACGGTGAATAAACCCTAGAGTTTATTGCGTTTGTTATATTCTATTTTTAACAAGGCAAAAAAAAAACTCTTTTAAGATAAACAAGTAGGCAACATCTGCATTTAATCCCTAAACGTCGATAGTACTCTACACGGGAGCCAAATAAAAAAAAACTGTAGTTTGTGGTTAAAATGTCGATTTACTTCCTGTTTTTATGCCATCGTGGTTGCAACATCTGATACATTATATTTTGTTGTTTATGCTGGCAGTTATACGTGTTAGTCTTACTTTTATTGTATACGTATTCACCTACATACTCTGAGATGAAACTCAATGCTGCGTTATGTATTGTGTTTACTGTTTTTGTGACTTGTCAAATTGTTGAAGGTAAGATTACTCTTATAAGCCAAGATTCATTCTAACGCTGTGTCTGCATCGAGGGTACAAGAGCCTTATAGTTTTCATTTTGTCCGTCCGTCTGTTTGTTCGTCAAAAACATTTGTAAACGAAAAATCAGATAGTATGGGGAAGCAGTGACACCAATGAAATCAAACAATGGATTTGTATATTAATTTTTTTAATTTAGCCAGTGAATTTTGGAAAATGTTTAGTTTCGGTTGTCCCTTACTGGTTGGTTTTATTATAACTAAAGCATGTAATAAAATTTTGCAAATTTAAGAAAAAATAAATTTTGTCACAAGGGGTAATTTCTCTCCTGTTACCACTGGGTTTTTTCCACCTGTGGAAACGTTTGAAAGACCAAGATTTGATTTCCTATAATGCATCGAGAAGAGCATCATTTTCTGAATGTATGAATCCACGTGTATAGTTTGAAAAATCCGAGCTCACCCAAGATAAGAATTTAGTGAACAATAATTGTGTTGTTCTCTCCTGTTACAGCCTTTTTGTGTACCTTCTGATAATATTTGATTGTCAGCACTATAACATTAAATGTGTTTTTATAGTATCTTATAAAATTGATATGTAGATAAAAGTAAACTTCCACACAATTAAAATAAAAGGACAACAAGTACTGTGTAATTCCTTTCTGTTACGTTCTGTCATGTTACCTGATAAAAAGTAACAGTATAGCCATAGTCAGTAATAGGAAGGATGTTAAAGGACAATTTGACTGATGAAACACAAAGTTAACCTACTATATGCCAACCATTGTATTTAATATTAGTTATTATTACCATATTAAATAAATCTCAATATAATATACAGGTTTTTGACTTTTTATAACAGCAGAGAACATTGTGTAATTCTAGTATAGTAGATGGTAACAGAAAGGAATTTATTTTTGAATTTTTCATTACCTAGGCAGATTTTTCATCTTGCAAATAAAATTTTAAAAGATAAGTGACATGGTTTGCTGTTATCTTCCAATTGTGACCAATTTGTAATGATGCATTTTTCTTAAACTATGAAATAAGGGAATTGTTTTGAAAAAATAATTCCGTCCTGTTACCAACTCTGTCCTGTTACTCAAGATTCTCTCATGTTACCGACCTATCGGACTATATTTTAGTATATTTCTTAACCTTTTGTATTGTAAATGCTAAAATAAATAATTGGCATTTGATAAAATATTGTAGAATATACTAGTAAACCAGATATAGTTTCTTTAACTTATTCTTTATTCCCATTAGAAACTTTTTTAAATTGATTCACTTTGGTAACAGGAAAGAACTGGAATTTTTGGTACCATTTTTAAAATTGCCATTGTTACCACATTTAACAATTGTTTGAATTACAGACAACAGTACCTGAATCCTCAATGTTTTTTCTTCGATTTGTGCTATTAAAACACCTGTTCTATAGACATTTTCTTTTGGGTTTTTCCTATTGCCAAAAATTAAACATTTTCAAATATTGTCTCATATACTGACGGACTTTAAAAACGCAACACAAATGTTGTTTATTTTTTTTCATCAAATCATGACTTATATTCACTTCATTGCTTATCATGCTTCCCGTGCTCCTTTTTGAATAGAACAATCAATACCTGAATTTCCTCAGACAATCAAACATGGCGGAATTTTGACGTCGCACGATTTTCTTGGCGCGAAATTAGAAGTGCGTACATGATTGTTTGGGGATTTTTTTCTTCGTTGAACATTTCCTTGAATCCGTTGCCAAGTTTTAATCAGTAAAACGTTGTTGATTTTCCTTTTTGTCACGTCTAAGGAATGTAAATTGAAATTAAGTCATTAGAAATTTACACACAGAAGTTTAGTGCACGTTCTTTTGAGAAAAATTTCCAGCCATACAATTACTTTTAAGTCCTTAAGTAAAACTTCAGGGCAGGTAGACATAACTCGTAAGTGACCACCTATGGACCCGGTCAACCTTAGTTTAATGTCACATCATTTCAATCGAATTAGGCGACGTCATTTGCAACACAGAATAACGGTTGCAACGTCAGTTTTTTTGGATGTCATGGCAGGCAGATTTACATCAGCAATGTTTCTCATATCCACTCTAATCCACTGTAGAATTGTTTTAAAATGTTTCAGTGTAAACCACATTACTGAAAAACAGACTGAAATGGATGGGAATGGGCAAAATCGGAAGGGGGGAAACTTGACTAAAAAAACATTCCTAACAGTATTGGTTAACCTTTCTGTCAATCATTTAGGGATTTTAAACAGCTGTCTTTGCTTTGACGATTGACACGAACAATAATGAAGAGAAAACCAGAATTTTAGTGCATACCACATGATTTAAACTTTAAGCGTGACGTAATCAATTCAACGAATTTCAAACTAACCTTAGACGATGAAGAAATGAATCAACTTAATATTCAATTTTGTTTTGTAAGATTTTGTAAAAAAGAAATGATCTATTAGTTGTGGTTTGCTTTATGTCCAGTGTCAAACATCTCATGCATATTTCAGAAGAGAACATAATCAATAAATTTAATAGGAACATTGTACGTCCTGTGCTTGTCTACTGACTAAAAATTAATTAATGTCAATAATTTGATATAACTCAGCACAATAAAAAATAGAACCAAAAGAGTCCGAAATTTCAATAGGTCAAATAGAGAGCCCCTAAAAGAATTAACATAAGGGTTCTTTAGCAAACAAAAGGCGTAACAAGCAAGGGCGGCTATGGTCGACCGTCGACCCAATGGTCCCTGCTATACATCCGACACATTTCTTGTTTGACGTTCTAGCCGGGGAGAAATTTTCGAGATTTCCAAAAAAGTTCCGTTTCCCTACGAGGAGCCGTGGAAAGTCTGTCAGCGGGTGACTGCGGATCTTACAAAGAGCAACAGGGGGGATATACCATCTAGACAATTTTCAAATAAGGGGTCCCGCTGACTGCCTTAAGAGAAGACCCACTACATTCATGCTTTAGAGATTCCATATGTAATCAACCAAATGTTTGGTCCCAACATTGTCAGCCTTGGTCAGGTCACGTTTAATGATGGTTTAAAAAAGTTTTCTATATTTTTTCTTATATTTATGTTTTGAATCTGGACTATTATACTAAGTTAGTATAATAGTTCCAGATTGAATGGTCTAAATTTATAACAATTCGAATTTGACATAAATCCTTTGAGAAATAAAAAAGTTTTCGATTTTTTCTCAAAAATCCCAATTTTCTCTGCTATTACCATGGTAACCAACCAATATATATATCGGTTGGCATTATTTTTCTGACTAGTCTAATAGGATTATTTTTCTGACTAGTCTAATAGGATCTACATATCAGCCTATTTTCTGAAAGATCGGTGACTATGTGTGCCGAAAAAGTTTAAGTGGTTACAGGAAACTTACCTGTGCACTTTTTTGTGGGACCTCGTGTCATCATGAATGATAAATTTCATTGTGTAATGGAGTTGATTAAGGAATAACGCGAGATTGCAGTAAGCCAATCAGAATAACGTATTATAATGAAACATACATCTAATGTAAATATTGGGGTGTGAAAGCGTTGACCGAAGTACATTTTATATGAAACACAGAAGCGCTTCATTCTAAAAATGTAAACACGATCAACGCTTTTACAAATCTATGAAATTACTAAAAGAAACATTCAATACTTATAATTACATTTTTTTGCTATGATCATGAAAACACGATTACTATCAAGTTTTTCTTTTATTTACCTGTGCACTTTATTGTGGAAACATGTGTCATCATGGTATTACAATCCATGCAATTCATTTTGAAAATGAAGAATGACGCGAGATTGCTGTTAGCCAATCAAAATAACGTATACTAATGAAACATACATCTAATGTAATAATTTAACCATGGGTTTGGCATTTATATTCGTATTTTACCCCTCGCTAACGCTCGGGATAAAATAATCGAGTATAAATGCACAACCCATGGTTAAATGAAAACAAATCTACGGCTGTCATATATTATTTCTTAAATAAGCACAATAAATTACATGCAGCGACGCAGGTCCAGACACGGTATTGGTTTTGTTAGAGTAATAGATGAAGATAATAAATAGTTGGGACCTTAGTTGTCAGAAGCAGCTGGAAATTTGATAGGTTTTGAAACACGTTTTCATACATAAACAATTTTTAAGTTAAAGTGATAGGAATGAAAAATATAATCAGTGTTTCTCATTTAAAATTTCGCGTTGGTAAGTTTGGGAGCCATGTAAAAAAATGATATAAGGGAGCAACCATTTAATATAAAAGGGGGGGGGGGCAACGGTTGGAGTGGAACAGGTAAAAAGTCTGATTTAACCATAAATGGTGGGAGGGGCCGACATCACCCTAAATTTGACTCTGCAAACACAAAATATTTTCCAAGAGTGATCAAGAGTATTTATTTAAAAGATTTTCCCCACATCTCAAAATATTGATATGTGTAATCAAAATAAACAATCATTGAGACATCAATTAAAATAAAACATTGAATACAGAGATTAACTATTCACAGTGGAAATATTGAAGTCTTATTCTTTGTAAAGTTTAGTTCTCAGGAGTTCCTTACTAGTAAGTTACTACCATCTTTAGTACACTGAACTATTACGATCAACATGTAGTCCAAATAATTATGACGTCATGAAAGGCTATTATATTTTTTTTCTTTGACGCCTTACTTCGACGTCATAATGCTGAAGCCGCCATTTTCGGTTGGACTTGGAGAGCATATTTTGCTCTCAACTTTGAGACCCAAATTAGCCATCAAATTTTCATTGAATGCTAAAAAATTGCATATATAAAAATTCTTACCTTTTATGTGTTTGTTTGTGCAAAATATTTCGAATTAATCCCTACAGAAATAATAATATAAGTAACAATTCCATCCGAGGCGGGAACATGTCGACTGCTTTTTTTTAAACGATTACCTGATTTCTTTTTAGGAGATTATAAAATAATTTTTACCCCAAACTCGGTAAAATTTGACAGACCCGAATTTCCGGAACCTTTGTTTTACATATCCGGAAATTCAGGTCCGTCAAAATATACCGAGTTTGGTTCAAAAATGTATTTTATACTCCTAAAATGAAGCATCTTTAGGAGAAGTCAGCTAAACGTTTTAATAAAGCAGTAAATTCCCACTCAAAGTCCAACTGAAAATATGAATTGGCGTTATGACGTTGAAGTAAGGCGTCAAAGAAAAAAAATATAATAGCCTTTCAAGACGTCATAATTATTTGGACTAGATCAACATGGTGCCCAAACGCCTTCAATTTAACGTTAAAGGATTCAGCACATAGAGAAAAGTGACGTTAAAAAGTGATAGTATCTTCTTTTCGTTTGTTTTTTGTTTTGCACATTCTTCAAATGAATTAAGGAATGATGGTAAGAAGAAAAATACAGTTGGAATGCATTATGTCTGTTAAAAGCATAGGAAATATTTATGGAATTACAGTGATTTTTTCTATTATGTTACACCAGTGTACTATTTTTATAAAGTTAAAAAAAAATTAACTGGTATTTTTAGTTTTCTTTTTTGTCATTTTTTTTCGTTTTTTACAGTTTTCTTATTAACAATTTCCATTTAAGGCACACGAAAGCAACAGCCAGGAAGAAGTCGGTACGTCAAAGACAATATTTGGAGTAAACTTCGATACTACATGAATAAATCTGGACCGAAGGATACAGGTGCAATATATAATTATTCATATAGTGTGCAAACATTAAAAAAATGTCTATTATTATATATTTAAAAAAATATCTGACGCATTCAGGTGTGAGCATAAATTTTAAAACAAATTATGAATCTTTATCAGATTTTTTTATCCACATGCACACAATTTGATGGTTACAGCCTGACGATTCTGAAAATTGATTAAATGCACTTTTATCTACAGAATTAAAACATATTATGGTACTTAACTAAATGTATAAATAGGTATTTTGTCACACCGATAAAGAAGTACCTAGCTGTGAAATAGACAATCCTCATACACATAATTTATCATTAGGTTACAATCTGTAATGCATAAAAACTTGAAAAGTTAAGACTCATGATCAGTTCTGCTTAGGTCAGTGGCCCACTTGGCACCATACATTCGAAAGGTCGCGACTCCAATTAAGCGAGTCGGACTTCTTACCCATTTAAAGTTTGAGAATAGGTTGAGGTCGTTTCGTCCCCAAGACCTCCAATCAGTCACTTTACCGGATAAAACTGTTAAAACTAATGTCAAGCACACCTTAAACATCAACTGAATTTAATCAGTGAATCTGTAAAAAAAATCTTATTTATGTCAGTGATTTTGTAAAATCCCTAGTGAAAATTAGGGATTTTACAAAATCCCTGAAGTAAATAAGATTGTTTTTTACAGATTCACTGAATAAATTAAAATCACTTACATATTATACAAACATCAAAATACAACTATTAAAATTCAAGGCCTGTGCATCACTGAAAAGTCATGGACATTCGCCTTTTGGTAGATTTTTGCATTAGAACATCAGTGTATGTAAAGTGCGGATCCTAAAATATCATTTTTACTGTATATGCCATAAATGTCTAATGTAGAATGATAAATAAACAGACGAACTTTTTTTAATTTTTGAAGAAAATGAAGAAAAATAGTTAAAATGTATATGTTCAGAAATACATAATACTAATAAAACAAAGTAAGAGATGCGAGCGGGATTTATCGCTCCTAAAGCCATCCAACTGTGAAATATATACCAAAATAGGTGAATTTTTAGGACATTTCACGAACAGATCGTGCAGGTGCTTTATAACTAACAGGTGAGATGTTGTTGCAGTAAAAAATATTCATTTTAATACAATTATTAAAGTTGTATAACGTAGAATATGTTTTGTCATTCAGTTTCTTCATATTTAACTAAATTCCACTATGATGATTTCGTAATGCTAGTCATGTTTACTGTCGAATAATGATACTATTCTTTCATTTTAACTGTGGAGCGAATCATTAGTATTGTATATGCGGTGCATTTTCACTGTATAATTATTATTTTTTTTTATCTATTACAGCTCATTTCTTTAAGCATGTAGAGCAAGACTTTAGTTGATTTGCTTGCTTTTTTTTATTGGATAATCATTATGATAACACCCAATTTAATTCAAATATTAAAAATACAGGTTAAACTATGCCTATTCATATTGTTTAAAAATGTCAATCTTATTTACAAAGTTTGTATAAACAATTATACAAACAAAGCAAGCAAGCCAACCAAAGTTTTGCTTTACATGCATTAGGAAATTAGCTGTAAAGCCTTAATTTAGCCGACTTGCTCAAATAATAGATAAAGTAAGAGAAAGATTTGATAAAATTTAACTTACGGATAAAAGTTTGGTTTTAAAACACTCTACTAAATTCAATAGAAATAACATTTATTTCAAATGTATTCCATTTAGTTTCTTATAAAGCGTATAGAGATCTTTATCCTTATTTTTTTTATCCATTTCCATGACACTTCACCACTAATTACGTACATCTTGATATATATTGCACCTTTGTTTTCCCGTTTAAAAGGTTTTACACTGGAGCCCTTTATAACTTGCTGTTCGGTGTGAGCCAAGACTCCATGTTGAAGACCGTATTTTGACGTATAATGGTCTACTTTTATAAATTGTGACTCGGATGGAGAGTTGTCTCATTGTCACATACGACATCTATATGGCTCAAAAACGAAACGAGACGGGATAAAAAGGGATGAAAAAATCTACGCTACTTTTTTAATATATTTATAATGGGCTTTATATGAGTCAAAATAGAGTAAAATAGTGGGTCGCATTTGGCTATAAGCGTCACGCCGGATTGCCGATTTTTTGCAAGCGTGACAGGTGAAAGTCAAATGATTGTGTAGAGAAAAACGGGAAATGAAGTCTAGCGGGACACGGATAATTACAAAAAATTAGAACTGCATAATATAAGCGGGATACGGGAATCTGACAAAACAATAAGCGAAATACGGGAATCTGCCAAAACAGTAAGCGGGATCCGGGATCAGAACCCCCCAATGAGACCCCAGAAAAAGATATTTTTGTATATTCATCCTATTGTTACAGTCATGCCTTCAATAACAAAAGTATCCGATGCATACATTTTTTCATATTTTTGGTCCCTTTTTCAATTTTGTGGGGTCCAAATTTATAGACAAAAGTCCTTTAATATAGATATTTGGAATTCGTTGACATGCTGAATCTGACCATGTATCAAGTTTGGGGATTTTTTGCCTAGTTGCTGAAATAGCCCACATAGAGTTCCAAAGGGTCTAAAATCAACAAAAATGAATTGTAGCATGCATTTCGTGTACAATAACCCAAATGTGCATGGTTTTACCTCTGTGGTAGTATCCATTCGCGGATCTAGAATTTTTCATAAGTAGGGGCCCACTGACTGCTTAAGAGGGCCCGCTGCTGTCACGCTCCAGTGATTCACTATATAAGTTAAAATCAAGGAGAAACGTAATCTGAAGAATACAATATGACATTTTGAGAATCGCTTTTGTTACAAGTTTGAAAAGCTATATATTTGATGAAGAATGAATGAGGAGTTTGTATTTCAATTGGAAAATACATGTATCATAAATTCGTAAAGTCATCAACTTAGTTTTTTTTCATTTGTTGCAAGTGCATTTATCACATAATTCTACAATAAAAATTCCTCGCATCTTTGAAAATTCTACATTAATAATGACTGCACTAACAGTGATAATTCATCGCATCTATAGTTAAAATGGATCGCTTTCAATAATCGATATGCTATATTATGATGCTTTTATAACGCTTATTTGAAGTTTAATGCTATGTTTGTATATTATAAAGACATATCACAATGAAAATATGTTAAAACTTAACTTAAAATCCTTTAACTTGATATTTTCAAAACGTAAACAAATACAGTTTTCCCATGATCCTTTATTCTACAATAGACATACCCGCACATAACAGTAAAAATGAACTAGCTGGTTTCGCACTTTATATACACTGAACATGCAGACTTTCAAATTCTTATTTCTATAAAAAAAAAAAGTTCGTTCCTTTTTAATCAACTGG
This sequence comes from Mytilus galloprovincialis, assembly GCA_037788925.1. NCBI lineage: Eukaryota > Metazoa > Mollusca > Bivalvia > Mytilida > Mytilidae > Mytilus > Mytilus galloprovincialis. Next base: position 40,507,780 of record CM075342.1, on the reverse strand, counting down.
GAAACATTGAAACATTGACAAATTTAAGTGGATACCAAATTCATTCTCATGATAGGGTTTTGCAATAGAACATTAATGAGGTCATTAAGGTGAGGGGATGCATGTTTGAATTGTTCTATAGCTATCCTTTTGGAATATCTTAGTTTAGATATCAGTGACTTTTATATACCGTATTGATGAAACAGAACACACGGTAAATCGTCTCGTTTTTGGACAAATGATTGCTGAACCTTTTCGCCGACGGTAAAAATCGAAAGTTTTAGTATATCTCGTTTTTGAGAATAGGGATATTACCTAAATATGACAAACATTGTGTTAACATTTAAAACGTTGAAAATATTCATTTATAGACTGCACCTGTAAAACCAATTGTGATATTGACAATGAACGGAGGGATAACAATGGAGTTTGTTGTCGAAGTCAAGAGTGTTGTCTACCATGTAATGGTCAGTTTTCTATGCCATGTTTAACTTGCAATTGTTTTTTTACACATTTAAGTTTGGACAATTATGTCAAATATTTCGATCTTCAATTTTATTTTATTCCAATACGAAATCGTTGACTGTTATATTTTAAACAAGAAAATAGAAGTGTAAACATCAATACATTAATTTAGTTTAACAAATGACTGGAGCGAATTTCAATTGAACTATCAACAGATGTAGAACTAAAGAAACAGACAAACAAGCAAACAATAACACAAACAAAATGATAAATGGTACAGAAACTATAATCCATCTCCCTTTCCCCCCTAAAAAACAAGAAGAAAAAGACAAAACACTTTTTGAGTTTCAAGCGAATACATTAGGTAGTGCGATAGGAAGATTTTTTTTATAATTATAATTGATTGATTGATCTATTTATTTATTTATCTATCAGAATTTAAAAACAAACTGTAGTCGCATTAAAGTTCAAGATTTCAATTTATATTTAGTTCGTTACATGAATCTTTAAGTTTAACTTAGTTTAACAGTTTAACAAGACATACTAGCAGTCATTATTCTGAAGTTTATTGTAATTGAATATATCTAGATACACTCCAATGTACATCTCGTAATGGGACATGTCAAGCTTCGTGTGGAGAAAACGAAAACGCTACAGACACTGCTTGCTGTAATGGATTGAAATGTTGTGAAATGCCACTGTGTACTGGTATGAAAAATCTATAATTATCGTGCATTGGTTAAATGTTGTAAAATGTGTACGGATGTGTTAGACCTAAAATTGTCTTTTAAAATATAGGCGAAAGATTCCAAACTTTTAAAGGAATAGTCAAACTCATAAGTCGAAAGCAAACTGACAATGCCATGGCAACAACAAAAAAAGACGAAAAGACAAACAAAGGTACACAAACCACAACACAGAAAAGTAAAGACGCAAGCACACAAACCCAAATAAAGGGGGGTGAACTCAAGTGTTCAGGAAAGATAAGCAGGTCCTGCTTAACATGTGGCACCCGTCGTGTTGCTCATGTAAATACAAACCCGGTGATAAAATACTAAAAGAGAAACAGAACATCCTGCAACAATTGAAGTATAATTTTATGTAACACGTGACCTTCAAAATATAAATTAGTAACATCTTTAAACCTTACTGGCTCATTCAAAGAATCATGTCAAAATGTTACATGCTATCATAATACGCGAGATAATGCAGAACGACAAAGAAAAAAATAATAAAAAAATACATGAATAAAGTGTATGTCTGTGTGTACGTGGTATTAATTGAGGAGCCGAAGGATCTATTTCGGAACGTCGGGATTAGGCTTTTATTTTCACGGGAATTCTGGATTTACCCTTATCGGGACTCATGAATAAACGATTTTTGGGGATCCGGTAAAGAACGCTTTATTTATTCGGAATTCTGGATGATGTCCCATCCTACTGCCCCTCTTTAATAATTTTGTAATACATATAAGACCTGCATCTTATGTAAGATTTGTTTTAACAGATGACACAGACTTTTCCCCCTAAAAAACAAGAAAAAGAAATACCATTTATTGAGTTTCAAGCGAATACATTAGGTAGTGCGATAGGAAGATTTTTTTTATAATTATGATTGATTGGTTGATTGATTGATCTGTTTATTTATTTATCTATCAGAATTTAAAAACAAAGTGTAGTCGCATTAAAGGTTATATATATTTCGTTACATAAATCTTTAAGTTTAATTTAGTTTAACTTAGTTTAACAAGACATACTAGCAGTCATTGTTCTGAAGTTAATTGTAATTGAATATATCTAGATACACTTCAATGCACATCTCGTAATGGGACATGTCAAGCTTCGTGTGGAGAAAACGAAAACGCTACAGACACTGCTTGCTGTAATGGATTGAAATGTTGTGAAATGCCACTGTGTACTGGTATGTAAGATCTATAATTATCGTGCATTGGTTAAATGTTGTAAAATGTGTACGGATGTGTTAGACCTAAAATTGTCTTCTAAAATATAGGCGAAAGATTCCAAACTTTTAAAGGAATAGTCAAACACATAAGTCGAAAACAAACTGACAATGTGCCATGGCAAAAAAAAAAAAATAAAAACGAAAAGACAAACAACAGTACACAAACCACAACATAGAAAAGTAAAGACTCAAGCACACGAACCCAAATAACGGAGGTGCACTCAAGTGTTCAGGAAAGGTAAGCAGGTCCTGCTCAACATGTGGCATCCGTCGTATTGCTCATGTAAATAAAAACTCGGTGATAAAATACTAAAATAGAAACAGAACATCTTGCAACAATTGAAGTACAATTATGTAACACATGACCTTTAAAATATAAATTAGTAACAATCTTAAACCTTACTGGCTCATTCCAAGAATCATGTCAAAATGTTACATGCTATATAATACGCGAGATAATGCAGAACGACAAAGAAACAAATAATTAAAAAAATACATGAACAAAGTGTATATCTGTGTGTACGTGGTATTAATTGAGGAGCCGAAGGATCTATTTCGGGACGTCGGGATTAGGCTTTTATTTTCACGGGAATTCTGGATTTACCCTTATCGGGACTCATGAATAAACGATTTTTGGGGATCCGGTAAAGAACGCTTTATTTATTCGGAATTCTGGATGATGTCCCATCCTACTGCCTCTCTTTGATAATTTTGTAATACATATAAGACCTGCATCTTATGTAAGATTTGTTTTAACAGACGACACAGACTGTAATTGTAAAACAGAATGCGATGGAGTAATTGAAGGAGAAGACAGAGGTGGATTTTGTTGTAATAATTTGAAATGTTGTAAGCCTTGTACTGGTGAGTCATTATATCATTGAAATATTAGTTGTAGTTTTTTTCTCAATTTTCAGACATTTTTTCCAATTTTAAGATTCTTGGTTAAACAACATCTAGCTATAATAAACTGTATCCTTGCCTTCACAGAAAAAGTAGAACGAGTGTAGTGTTTTTTGCAGGATTTAGATCTGATAATGATTTTTTTACTCTTTCTTAGTGATATTGATTTTAACTAGATTGGTATGAAGTGTTATTTTATTTTCTAGCGCCGGGTCAATACTGCTGCTGATCGATTATTAGCAGAAACCTTTATATGCCCTGTTATTAGTCCTCCGTGGTATAGTTAGCCCAATAGTCGCTGTTTCGCCATACTTCTTTCGCTTTTATCCTTCGCGTGAATTTTTATCCTTGAAGGCTGAAACGCGAGACGGGAACTAGACGCATACATAAACATAGTTTCCATTTCGTGGTTTGGATGTTTTGAAGAAGACACTTGTCGCGATATTCTATGAAGTCCCCTCAATATGACCTGTGGTATGTTGTGGTTGACTATGACATCAAAGAGTTTATAAAATCTGTTGATTACTGCACACAGGAGTTAACAACAAGTTATCCACAACCAATCACCCACCCACACCCACACAGAGGACGAAAAAAAAACTAATTGTTTTTAAAAAATAAAGAATACAAATGCTCCAAAATTAGAGTTTAGAATTGTTAACTTGTACATTCTTGATTAAGATTCGCCACAGAAGTTTGTACTACCTATATATTTAACAGGGGTATGTGGTGGGAATTTCACAGAACTGATTGGAAGTTTTTCATCAACAAATTATCCTTGTAACTATCCCACTGATCAAGACTGCTTTTATATAATTAGTGTTCCTGTTGGTTACACGGTAACGCTAACCTTCACAACGTTTTTCCTGGAACCTCCACAGTTAATCGAATTTGATATTGTTGATGTACGTATTTAGAATATTTTCGAAAATTTAGATTTGACTCTTACAACATATAATATTTTTATGGGCAAAATCGTGTTCTATGCTTCAAAACACATGCACTGCTTGTAATTGTACTACTCTTACTGGTGAAAGAAATAAGTAATGGATAACGAGGGATGTGGAGTAGAGATAATGAAGACTATCAGATCTGGACTCTCAGTCCCATAATTTTATTCAGTACTCAAAACCAAATCTCTTATTTTTATTGGTTGAATTGCGAGTCGATTACGATAATAGTTCTCGACATGTTTAAGACCGCATGCCCTGATACCAACAAGTTAATCCCTCAAAGACGAAATGCAAAGAAAATATACAAGTAACTAAAAAGTCAAACGTGAATAAGGTTTCGGATTTGGACAGGATAACTCAAACCTTCTACTTTTGTTATCATGACGTAAATACACAAGTACGATTAAAGATATACTTTTACTGCTTTTAACTGGTGTTAGTTATATATTAGATGAAATGTCGGTTGCATCAAGAATGATAACTATTCCTATTGTCTCTTACATTTATTCCAAATCAAAGATATATGACGGAGAAAGTGTAAACGATCCGTTATTGCTTCATCTTACCGGAGGACCGTTTGACGGAACAACAGTGCAATCGACGGCAAACAAGATGTTGGTTCGTTTCCAGTCTGATTTCTTAGGAGACTTCCCCGGTTTCGATGTCAATTACATAGCAACCATTACAGGTATGCGTATTTTTAAACACCAACTAAATCTATCAATCCATTTAGTTAAGGTATCTTTCGAATCAAGAATATGCAGGTGCGTGTTAAGACTTAAGAATGAATGTACTACTGTAGAAGGTCAAGCTATGAATATAAGACAAAAAACTATTGTTATATCATGCTCTAAGGACTTCATAGATATGAAATAACTACGCATAGTCTAAAAGATATATATATATATTCATACAAGACTAAGAAATGGGTAGAGTGAGACTGTACCGAGCACTTTCAAACTGTTTTGATCCGATTTCAAATAAAATTCATATTTTGAGACATTGGAACGTTGTTGTCTTTTATTTATAATACGTTAACTCTTAAAATTGGCCCACATGATTATTTTTGGTAAAAATTAAAAAAAAAATGATTATGATTAACTGATTGATTGATTGGTGTTAAACACCACTTTCAGGACTATGTACTTTATCATGGCGGTCAGTTTTCTTTATTGATGGAGGGAAGAGTGCATAGAGAGAATCACTGACCATCGGCAAGAAAATTGGAAGTCCTAATATATAGATTCGAGTCGAACGTCCCTGCCACGTGCGGAGTTCGAACGCACAACCTCAGTGTTGACAGGCTAGCGATACAGTATATGAACGTCTTAGACCACTGGGCCACGGATGCCCTCTTATGAATTTGAAGCAGACGACGTCAAATTCCCTCAAATCTGTATTCTTTCAGGATGTCACATATAAAACACTATACGAAAACACATTACCATCGTCACAAACATTTCTTTGTGTCTGCTGATTGATACTTTAGTCTGGGATAACATGATTTATATATTAGTTGTTATTGGCTTTGAACTGTCCGTCAGTACCTGCGAGTACTCTTGTTTCGATGATTACAGTTTGTTCTTGTGTTGTGTTGTTACACCACTGTGTCCGTGGTTATGGGGGAGAGGGGGGGGGGTTTGGTTGAGCGCCCACAAACATTTTAAACTCGCCACATACCTTATGTGCATGGACCAGGTCAGGAGCCTGTAGTTCAGTGGTTGTCATTGGTTCATGTCTGTTATATTAATTTTGTTTTTCGTTTACTTTTGCTTTAAATTAGGCCGTTGGTTTCCTCGTTTGAATTGTTTTACATTTTTCAAGTCCGGGCCTTCTATAGCAGACTATTCGGTATGGGTTTTCTAATTGTTGTTTGTTTGTTTTGTTTTTTTTTATTTTGTTGACCATTATGAATATCTGTCACATTTTGACATCAATGAAAATTATTTTTTACTGGAGCGCTTTTCAGAAACGCGACTGATTCCACTAGTGGAATAGGAATTGTTGACCCTTTCGGGATACCAAAATTTTTGATGAGGATTCATCATCTTGCTCAATCAAGTGTTTTGTGAAACTTATATGCAATACTAACTAACGGCAATTTTCCACGAGATGATAAAAATGAAACATTTCAAAATACTGTGCAATTTGTATTTAATCTGTATATTTCACAAACTCCGAAACATTGTTAATCAACGTCTGATTTAAAGTCAAGTGTATTTAAACCGCTGTTTCGAAGTTTTTGTACATCCATTTAATTTTGTTTTTCACTATTTTCAGGCTAGTCTTACCACAGTGAGTTGAAGAGAAGTTCAATATTTTCAAATACCAAATCAATAAATTTGATCGATGCTGCACATTTGTTTCTTTTTGTGTTGACTGTGGTAGGTAGATATTTGAATTGCAGACAGTGAAAATACGATTCCACTTTTTTTCAAGTAAAAATAACCGTAGCATAAAAATGTGTTTTATACTACAGTTTAAAGATTGACGAAATCGCTATCGAACTAAGAAAAGAATTCAGTCCAACATATGCCACTAGCCACAACAATTAATGAAGTTTCCGACAAGTTACTGAGACATGAACATGTGTCGTGGATACAAAAAAGTATTTTTTTTATCGCAACACTCTCCCCTTTCCGATAAATGGGTTATAAACACAATGCACATGCAATTACATACAGTAAATACCAGTCCTTTCTAATTTTGTGCTTTCACATTCTTATCGAGTGTTTAGGGGAGGTGAGCGCTCAAAAGCATTGTTAACACCGCCACATTCTTCTTTTGCATGTTCCAAGTCAGGACCTTCAGTAATTTTCGTTGGTTGCTGTCTGTCATAAGTGTTTTTCTTTTAATGTTATAACTTTAGCCAGCGCTTTAGTTTTTTCTTTTTTTTTTAAATACTGTTTCATCTTTTGACTTTCGGGACGTTTTATAGCTGACCAAATGGTTTTGGTATTGCTTATTTCTTCTATTTCGAGATATTATTTTAGTTTAAACTATTACTTTAAAGTGAAGGCAGATGCGCTTTTCTGGATTTACCTTCATCCGGATAGCTCAAACCCAAATATTCGAAGGACAAGCCAGAATACGCGAGGATAGATATGACCATTTCAACATTAAAAGAGTATTTAAACTCATCTAACTTTGCCTGAAGTGATAGAACCTTAGTTTCTTAATCATTTCATAATGTATCAGAATCTAAAGGACTATGGGTATTCTCATTGTTCGTACACTAAAACGAAAATAACGTTACGTCAATGGTTGAATTTCGATTGTTTAGAACGCTTTAACCCAATCACAACGTCTTGGTGTACGCTTTTGAAAATATTACCCAGAATGCATTAGATTCTGAACGGCGAAGAAAAGTATGTTATAAATCATATCGGTACAGAAGCACTGACTACAGAGTATAATCAGCTCACTGTAGTCATATGATTTATAACATACCTCAATAGAATAACAGTTGCACATTTTACATATTCTAGCGTTTCTGTTTATATTTAAAAAACCTTCCAGTTTCAATGTTCAAGTTATGTGCATGTAAACGGTACTTGCTTATTAATGGTTTATATCTAAAATTTACAGGTCTACTAAAATAAAACTGCAAACCATGTCTGTCATATATGTTTCTGTAAAACTTACATTTAGAAGACTCCTAAAAAATGACATTGCTTCATAACAATTTTTCAGAATACAATTGTCAGTTTTTTTTAACAATTTACACCAATATTTCATCATTTAACAGTACCTCTGTACATACAATGGAACTCTACCTAGTTTAAAAATACACCATGTAATTTGTTGTACTTTTTTTAACTTTCAAAATCCTTTAAGTGAAGCGTTTCAATGTCAATTTCTTTATGATATCCCCACATTTCACTACCACAATATCATAAGTTAATTACTGTTTTATTGGTGATATAATGGATACATATAAAAATTAGGAGACGTAGTATGATTGCCAATGAGACAACTATCCAACCAGAGTTGAATGGACGACAATATGCGCAATAATAGGTCACCGTAAGACTTCAAAGAAAGTGAAAAACACAAACCGTGTAGTAAGCTATAAAGGCACCGACATAGAATATGTAAAACAATTCAAACGATAAAACAAACAGTCTAATTTATAACAGTCTTATTTATCCTGGTAACTTTGATAACTATTATAACAATACATTTTACGAAAAACAAATATGTCAAACAGGAACCAACGACAACCACTGAATTACAAGCAGAGAAAGTGGCGGAGTTAAACATGTTTTTGAGCGCTCAACCCTCTCCTAACCTGGGACAGTGATGTACATATGTCAACAGTCCAACAAATTGTGAACAGATATATCATGTTATGATGGGGTGTTTGCGAAAAATACCAGTCAAGGGACTGTAAAATTTCCCGAGCCGCTAGGCGAGGGAAATTCGGTCCCAAGACTGGTATTTTTCGCAGATAATCCTCCATAACATGATAGATCTGTCGAATTACACCGAATAGATTTGGATTAAAACTCTCTGTACAGGTGAAGATATTTTTTTTAACTTGAAAGCTGTTATTCATTAACATGTTTATGCATAATTTTGAGGATAAGAGGATATTATCATAGAACCGCGGGAATTATACATGTACTAATACGCGTTAGCTCGCTTTTTTGTGTAACGTCATATCCGAAAAAAATTGGCGGGAAGATGTTCGAGAGGGTAAAAAAGGAATATCCAAAATGGCAAATACCATGGTATTTGAGGCAAATTCACCGGCAGTGGTGATAAACATGCAAATGCGTTTGAAATGAGAAAAAAGTGTTAGAATATGCGAAAAATACACTGGCTACCAACCAATCAAAATCCATCATTCTTATATAAGGTGTAATTAAATATAAAAGCTGTCCCTAAAATAAAAGACAGTAGTTTACCGATATTCTATCTCGTAAATTGATTAGGAAAAATCAAAACAAGGTTAAAAAACGAGGGAATCTCGTATTTACCGCAAGGACTCGAAAAGGAGCGAGACGGGTGAGTAGACAAGGTAATCGTCTCCTGCTATGCGTGGTCCTAGTTTATCCCATATTGAACTAGAATACAACTGGAAGACAAAATCGACAAAATTGGAACTTCTCCAATAATGCTAAAATGTTGAGTGAGAAAAGTAATCGATTTATAAATATCCCAAAATGGACCAGTTCACTTGAGAAGAATAAAGCTCTTCGTGCCAACACCATTTCTGCAAAATGGTCTGACTAGTCAATAAATAGATGGCGATAGGCTTCAAACATTAAAAAAATCAAAACATATCAAAATCATTTGATATATTCTTCGTAAATCAATATTGACTAATTTAAAATATTAGATTTTCATATAAATGATAGTTACTTCCGTTTTGTGCTGATAGATTGATGTCTATATCTACTCAACCGACGGAGTTTAGTGTTGATTTTTTATTCAACTTGAAGAAACCTTGTGTAAACAGTTTCGGATTATTGAACCAATTACATTTCCCCTTTTCTGTATGGATTTGATTGGTTTCCCATCTATTGTCTCCCATTGTCCAGATATGTTGGGCCTTCTTTGAATCGTCCAACTCGGGTTGACTCTAGTCATAAAATCAGTGTTAATGCACATGTGCGCAACCTTCCCGATTCGAAGTGAAAACTCAACTCGAGTTGACTCTCAATGGAAGATATAAATATAGCAGCAGTGGTCAATTTTCTTTTTATGGACGTCGACAATAAACTTTTTGTTCAAATAAGTAACATAATTGAATTTTAAAATTTCTATCATTTAATCATTTCCAGTTCTTATCTTGGCCCGTTGTCTTCTAAGTAAAGGTAATGTATTTTCGCATTCACATTTTACTCTTAGCAACTCAAAATCCCGATAGATATATTTTTTTCTGTTCTACTGATAAACACCACCGACAGTATTTACACACGAATAATATTTATTTAATGCCGCAAACACTATAAAAAATATAGTTCACTTAACAGCCCCTTCCTTTGGATGTATTTTGTAAAATTTCAGTTTATTTGTATTATACTCTTCTTTGCTATTTTGGTTTGTCGCCATTTTGAAACTCTACTTATACTGCCCCAACCCAGGGTTGATGTCGACACATTTAGGACATTTTCTGACCGATCCTGCAAACGAATTGCCATTATTATTCATCATGACTGGTGGTAAAAGACACCATTAACCGACTGTGACATAATATCGTGGCGCTTGATGTGCGCATAAACTATAGAGGGGCACAACACATTCTGATTTATTACCTTTGGTAGATGAAGTTAAGGGTACATTGAGTATACATATGTTTGCGATGTTATAGCCATTGATTATGGTTTACGCAGTTGGGTAGTGTTTAAGCACGTTTGTTTAGAGAAAACAAATAGTCTATGTTTTTAGAATCCAACCCATTCTTCAGATAATTAACATAAGTAATGTTAAGTAATGGAAATGGTGTAAGTTATTGTATGGTGTTAGATTACACCTTTGTTACATAATGCGAAATGAATAAGCGAAGTATCATAAGAAAATAGCACATAACAGATAAAAATTGATATGTTTTGCCCTAAATGATTTACAGTATTTTTGCGGTAGATTGATATTTGTAAAAAATGAGAGACATATTTGAACTTCGTGAATAATGAAAAAATGTAAGCGAAATGGATAATTGATATAAAATGAAAACTAGCATTAAAGTAAAATGGAAATTTTTTACATAAACTCTTGTGAGGTTTACCAACAGATATTACAATAATAAGAAGAAAATAAATAATTTAGGAGTTAAAAAAGAGTCTTAATAATGTGTTTTGTTCATCAATAAGCATAGAAAAATTTTTTGAATTGTTTTATTTTTCTGAGATGTAAGTAAGCCAAGTTAAGTTTTAAACGAATTAGAATAAATAAAATCTCAACATACACATTTAGTCATATTGAAATGTATAAAAAGGAAAGGCAGTAGGTTGATGAAGTTTTAAAGAAAAGAAAAAATATATGTATGTATAAAAAAGAAAGGAAAGATTATGATGAGATAAACGATATGCTATTTATGGAAATAATTCAAAAGATTAAAAGGAACGACTTTTTTTCCCCCAACAAAATGTTGGTGCAAATAGTAAAATATAGGCATGAACAAATTGCGCATAACGTACTTAAAATTTTATCAATGGAATCTGCAGGTTTTTTTTTTTTTTAAGAGTGATGAAAATAAATATGCCGTCTATTAATAGTGTTAAGATTAAGTCATAAAAGCTAAAGTTAAAGAAATAAAAGTACCACATTTTGTAACAAAGTAACTTGCATATATGAGTTTTAACGCTTTTTTTATAGGTATCATATAGGTGTAACTAAGGTTACATAAAATGATCGAGTTAACTTATTTGATTGTAAAATTATATGAAAATGTATATCTTTAGTCATGTATAAATAAACATATCTTGTTAAATTATGTAGAATTCTCAAAATTGCAGATGAAGTATACAACATTTTTTTTTCCCTTTTGTTTTATCCAGATAATTAGATATTTAAGAGAACGCATACATAGAAATTGTTTACTAAATTTTGCTAGGCTTGAATAACCAAGTGAACTAAGGGCGATTAAACAAACCATCGATACTTTAATTGATAAATTGAAGAAATTTTAGGGGAATTAAAACGATAATGGATTTCCAAATTGGGGAGTAGGTTTATCCGTGGGTTTAAGTGCGATCTTCATTGCAATAGCCATATTTTTGTACTGTCCATTTATTAAGAGTATATCTTGGTTAGCCAAACAGAAAGGTGTGAATTTTGGTTCTAATGCCACGAACGATGGGTTCAAAATGGTGTCAACTCAATTGGTCGGGATAGATGCTACTGCTTTCAGAGAGATGTCTTCCTCTGCACCATTGGTCAGGGACGCAACTAAGCTGCTAACAGTCTTTTGAGAAGGATGTACTTAGATCTAGATACGTCAACAACTTAAGTAATGGGGCTAGATTGTAAACCTTACAACGTTGATGACCGGATTCACTAGCAGATGACGTACCGTGTAAATAAATTAGAGAAATACTATGAACTGTGTATATAGAATGGACCGACACTTGTTCAAAGAATTGCGCACTTTCCGGAAATTGATGAACAATATGCTATGATGGTGACGGGAAAAATAATGAACTATATATATCAAGATCTTGAACTTTCCGAATTATATGAACTCTATATATCGAGATATTGAACTTTACAAATTATATGAACTCCATATATCCAGATATTGAACTTTCCGAATTTTATGAAATATATATGTAATGCTGGTAAGGAAAACTTAACAAGAAAGCTACAGAAATTACAAACGCATAAATGAAGGATAACTTTTTAACCGAACTTTCGTCCTTATTGGCCTTATTGGAGAAAACAATATTTAACAAGGTGTAATCCAATCTAACATAAATGATACAAGTACATTTACCTTGCAGATATTTGTCATACATGTATTATTTAATAGCTGGACTACTCTATAAACTGCCGATATTTATGGCTATTGTTGAAAGCTGATTGATGACCCCTTTGAACTTGATAAGATCCAGCTTTGGACTAGAACAGGAGATTCCGCCAAGGTCCCCCCCTCGTAGGTAGACTGGAATTAATTCACTTACCATCTTAATTTACTCAGTCAGGACAGACGAATTATACCACTATATAATTACGTGTCCGTGTGACAAGTTATTGGACTTTCGAACAATTTAACGTTAGAGACAATTTGTGAACATTCGAATATTTAAACTTTAGAAACATTCTGACTTTGTAATTACATAATAATATTCATTTATCCATTTACTGACTTCGTTATACGGACGCCCAACTTGCAAAGATTTTACTGCCGAACGTAAAATACCCAGGAATCACCATGCTTATTTTAAACCCCCGTATTTCCTTTTTATCTAAATCTTCCACTACTTTATTATATATAGGATATTTCTCGATTTTGTTTTGTAAGGTTTAAAGAAACTACAGAACTGCATAATTCCTCCGTGGGAATCGGATCCAGATTTTACTTGCCCACTGTTACAAACTATTCATTTAATTGCTTCTTAAGATTCGAATCCCTCCGCGATTTTGGATTGGGATACCCGGAGTGATATTAGTATTATTTTAATAGATAACTAGAACACACCCGCGAAATCGCGGCATATGCAGCTAGTAAACTGTTGTAGGGGGAATTTTTGTAAAAGTTATTATGACTGGAGAATTTCATATAAGGTATCAAAAGCCCTCTCCCTTTTTTTCAAAGTCTGTTATGTGTTTCCTTTCTGTTAAATTCAATTATTTTCGTGTTTGTCAACGTAATCTGTACGATAAATTACGTTTGAAGTTGGATTCATAACAAACTGGACATATATATATATTATAGTTAAGGTGGTACCTAACACTACAGGGAGATAACTCTGTAAAGTCAGCTAAACGTTTTGATTACGTTGTGTTGTAAATGGAATATTAAAAGCTTCTCAATGATCAAAATTGGTATTTGTCAAACTGCTATATAACCAGTGTAATTTTTCTGACAAAACGGTTGGTTCAAAATTTTTGAAATTTTTATATTTTTATTTAAGGGTCAAAGTAAATAGTATGTCAAAATTTTATGAAAATTAAACGAGCCAAATTAATTTTAGTGAAAGTGTTGGGTACCACCTTAATTGCTATTAATAAGTATTGCAATATGCATTGTGTTTAAATGCAATATCAGTATTTAGTTCTACTATAATCTTCAATCAATCCTAATGCTATCTTAGTTTTGAGATATAGTTTTTCATATATGACGACATTTTTCTGCTGTTTCAGAAATTTCATATATTCAAATGTGACGTAATTTTTAATGCCTTTTCACCATCGTATGTGACGTCATTTTCATAATTTACTGCGTTGAGGCCTGGAATGAGTCGGGTGTGTCTATTCTGTGTTATGTATTCGTGTTTGTTTTATGAAATGAGTTAATACTTCAGTTTCATTATGTATATCTGTTATATTCATTTGATAAAATTTACTGTTTGCAATAGCATTAATTGTTCTAAATAATAAGGATGTTCTTATCCCAAGCATAGAAACATAGCCGTATTTGACACAACCTTTTTCAACTTTTGATCTTCAGTGCTGTACAACTTTGTACTTTTTTTCGCTTTCGATCTTTTATATCTGGGCGTCACTGGTGAGTCTTGTGTGGACGAGGCGCGTTTTTGGCGTATTGAATTTTAAACCTGATGCTTTTTGTTATTCATTAATCATGTGTTTCTTTGTCTAATACGTTCTCCTATTTATTTATATTGTAGTCCTGTAATATTATGTTGTCATTTCAATGTTATATTTAACATTGCCATTAAAGTGCGAGGTTTGGCATGCCACAAAACCAGGTTCAACCCACCATTTTTTCCTTTAAAAATGTCCTGTACCAAGTCAGGAATATGGCCATTGTTATATTATAGTTCGTTTCTATGTGTGTTACAATTTAACGTTGCGTCGTTTGTTTTCTCTTATTTTAGAGTGTAAATTGACATTGCGATAAGACGTGTCACGGTACTTGTCTATCCCAAATTGATGTATTTGGTTTTGATGTTATATTTGTTATTCTCGTGGGATTTTGTCTGATGCTTGGTCCGTTTCTGTGTGTGTTACATTGTAGTGTTGTGTCGTTGTTCTCTTATATTTATGCGTTTCCCTCAGTTTTAGTTTGTTACCCCGATTTTGTTTTTTGTCCATGGATTTATGAGTTTGAACAGCGGTATACTACTGTTGCCTTTATTTCTGGCCTTTTAACACAATTATTTTCACCATTGCTACAATGCATTTTTTTTTTTATAAAAGTCAAATTAAATTAGAAATTTGCACCGCTTCAAGCATGAAATAAATGAAACTGCTTATAGACCATTATTATTCTAATAAAATATGCTTCTAGGAAAATCCATCAGTGCTTTTCCTTTTGAGAGCCCTATTAACATGCCATTGGTAGGATTTGAATCTCGTATAAATAACTACACGGAACTGTTTCAACAGACGAAGACATTCATTAAACACATTTAAACCTAACAAGTTGTTATCGTTGGCTATTGTTCTTGTAGGATCAATGGAATTAGTTTCTTAATGCTAACAGTATTGAAGACTGGCTTTCTCATTTTGATAGATCACAAGTCTAAATTGTACACGTTAAGATAGTCGGTAAGATAAATTCGTTACATAGTGTGCTAGTGACGTTATGTCATTAATATATTAAGTTGGCATGTAAAAAGGGTCTACATTCTTAGAAGTCAAGGCTATGGTAAATGTTAAGACTAGAGTTCTGGTCTAAAGGTTTCAAAAATTTCTTAACCCCTGTATATACATGTAAATATGCTCTACTTCCTAAATTGTGATTTAATGTTTATCCATATTTGTTTGTTTGTTTGTGTCTATTTTTTCTATGTTTGACCGTCTGCATAAAATATAAATCTTAATAAATATACTTGTACAGGTTTTTATCTTAATTTTTGGTTATTATTTAATTATTTTCCATGAATGGAAGCACTGTCTAGCGTAGTCAGCATGAATTTCCTTGCTTCCAAACCTGTAGATTCTGCACAACTTAAGGTTCACATATGCAAAGTGCGTTTGAACTTTCAAAATAGTTTTAATGATTGATTGTTGTTTGCGTAATGTTCCATGCCAAATAGTTTGTAGTTTTGAGGCTCTGGACTTAAACTGCAGTATGAATAGTTCTAATGCGCTCTTTTATCTTTTTAGCACAGAAATATATAATACTTATGTCCACATTTCCATATGGTGTAAATTTTGTAAATTTTTACACAAGGAATAAATATAGTAAGTTATCTCAGTGAATAAAAAGTTTAGATAAAATCCAAGCACTTTGTATTTGGTTGCAATTTCGTAAATTGTGAGGAACTAAAATCTTTAACTGAAACTTGAAAATAAATCAATTTGGAATGACAAATATACCTACATACGAGGTTTCATTATCCTTGCAAAAAAATATGTTTTTCTAAATTGTTTATATTTGAACAAAATTAAAAAAAAAATTACCACAGTTTTGACATTGGGAAGTTATTTGGAATACATTTACCTTTAAATCAACTTTCATTCAAATCTTAACACAATCAGATTTTTCTCACAATTGTAATATTTAAACGAAAAGAAAATTTTATCTCGTACTTGACGCTGAATTAATTTTGAATAGCTATAGCATAGTAATATTTTTATCAAAGGTTTTTGAAGGGCCATATTAATCTTATTCACCATTTTTTGTAGATTACTTTACAAAATTATGTTTTTCTAAAAATTGTGATCTAAAAAGAAAGGAACATTTTTTTTACAATAATATTGTCAGCATTTCGCATTTCACATGCAAAGAAATTTCCTTTCAACAATATTATTACAGTGCATAAAATTAATTAATAATCACTTGCAGCAAGCTAGATTTATTGAACAACATAAAGGTGTTGATCGACATGAACTGATGGTCCTAAACATTTGTTAATTTTTACCAAAAGCTAAGTTTGAATGACCATTAATATTTTCACAACAATATTAATATTTTGCAGTTTTTGTCTCGCCTGCGACAAAAGTTCCAAAATGCATGACATAGCGATTACAATATAACGAAGGCGAAAGTAAACTATTTGCAAAAAGTCTAATATTTCAGAAGGTAAAAGAAATGGGTGCTTCATACTTTTTATGCAGAGACCTTATACTACTAATTGTCTGTCCGTCATATGTTCATTGTCCTTGGCCTCATTTTCATGGTTCCGGACTGCTTAAAAGAATGTATAGTTTTTGTCTTGCCTTTCAACGGAAATCGCAGCATACGAGACATAGGAATTACAATATGGTGACGGCGTAAACTACATGTATAGAGCTTTATATTTCAAAAAGTAAATATCCTGTATGTTGATGCCTTATGTTACATCTGCAATCTGTCTGTTGTCCTTGACCTTATTATTTATGGTTCAGCGACTGCTTAAAACAATGACTTTTTTTTGTCAGGTGTGATACTCCCCTTCCAATAAGTAATATAATAACTATATTTGTAAAATGGGATCTTTGCAGGGTCTAAATTTCCGTCAGATATAAGCAGATTTTTTACTAATGCAGTATCTTAAATACTAAACGCAATAGTTTATATGGTGTGTGGAATGGTTGTTATGTGTACATGTCTGACTGGCAGATTTCATTTGACCTCGACGCCATTTTATGGTTTATCGATGTATTACTTCCGAACAGCGGTATACTACTGTTGCCTTTATTTATTCAGCCCATTTTTGCTTATTTAGCATTAACTATAACACATAGAACGGAACAGTGAACACTTTCTACAAATAACCCAACATGGCGGAAATGTCATCTGACTTCTTGTTGTTATTGTCCATCAATTAAAAGATCAACACTTACAACAGATTACAAATGACTGGTTTGCTAAAGGGGGATAAGAATGATAGACATTGATATGTTTATCAAATTCATACACATAAGTTGGATAATAAAATCATACGATAATAAAAATGATAATTTGAATAGAATGGGAAAAAAATTGATAGTTTTTAAAATAAATCTTAAAGGAATAAATGATCTAGATACTATAAAAATACTAAAAAATACTATAAAAACGCTATTTCGCGTATCAAACATAAACTAAAAGAACTAGGCAAGGAATTTGTTTTTGTCCTAGCTGATAAAGCTGCTAATAATATCATTATTGTTTGACGTAAATTTTATACTGAGGTTCTGCTAAAGGAAATCACGAATTCGCCAATATTCCAACTGACTTCATGTTCAGAAAACGATATCTGTAACAAACACAAACTTTTAGCTACTTCCTTAAAAGCAAAACCAAATACAATGAAAGTCCCAACTATGTACTGGCTTCCGAAGCTACACAAAACAGCTTACAAATATTGATTTATTTCATCTTCAAGCCATTGTTCCACTACTTATTTGTCTATTTTACTTACTAGTACACTTGGTACAATAAAAAAACTGATAATAAATTGTTCAAATAAGGTCTTTTAAAAATAGTGGAATTAATTGCTTTTGGAGTGTCGAAAACTCGTTGGACGGTCTTGATAAATTGCATGCATATATTTGTGATTTTGAATCTGTTCAAAGTTTTGATTTTTCTACCCTATATACCACTTTGCCTCATATTCTTATTAAGAAAATATTCACATCCCTAATTAATTGGGCATTTAAAAAGTCGGAATGAGTTACAAATTATGACTAAAATTATAAAGCCCCTTCGAAACAACATTTGATACAAAAATTTAACAATAATTTTAGATATTTGGATGATATATTGGCTCTAAATAATGACGAAATTCAGTATGTATACTAAAGAAATTTATCCTGTTGAAAGTACTTTAAATAAAGCTAATACTAACAATGACCACTGCCCTTTCCTCGATCTTGATATCTATATCCTTAACGGGAAGCTTAATACAAAAATTTGTGATAAAAGAGATGATTGTTCATTTCCTATCGTTAATTGTTAATTTTTAGATGGTGACGTTCCCTTGTCACCATCTTATGGTGTTTATATATCTCAACTTGTACGATTCGCTCGTGTATGTAACAACGTATTAGATTTTATCAAGAGAAATCTATGTTTTACTGAAAAATTCTTTCACCAGGGTTTTCGAAATCACAAACTAGTCAAAACATTTACTAAATTTTGTCATCGGTATAAGGAAATAATTCGTAACATAACCTAACATGCAGACATCTTATACGTTCAGGTATTTCACATCCAATCTTTTATGGTAATATTCTGTACAAAGCATACACATGTCAGTATTCATCTCAAAAACAAACAAAACCTTTAAACAGACTTATTAAGAAGGGATATAGTTCAGGTCATTAAAGATTGCATATTTTGGCTTTAATATTGATTCACTTATAGGTTCTTCGCACCGGAATTAAACACATTTATTATAAAACCAGTTGTTGGCATGACACGGATTATGTTCTTGTCATATATCTAATGATGGTATAATACTAAACCTCTTAAAGGAGGGTCTGGAGCTGGCATGTCAGTAACTGCTAGTAATCTGTTGTCATGTATGGGAAGACATAATCTTTCAATCAGTTTAATTGAGGTCTGGAGCTGGCATGTCAGTAACTGCTAGTAGTCTGTTGACATTTACGTATTATTGTCATTTTGTTTATTTTCTTTTGTTTCATATTCTGACATCGGACTCGGACTTCTCTTAAACTGAGTGTAACTGTGCGCATTAGTGCGGTTTTTTTTCTACATTTGCAAGGTATAGGGGAGGGTTGAGATATCAAAAAATATGTTTAACCCCGCCGCAATTTTGCGCCTGTCTCAAGTCAGGAGCCTCTGGCCTTTGTTAGTCTTGTGTGATTTTTAATTTTAGTTTCTTGTGTATAATTCGGAGTTAAGTATGACCTCCATTATGACTGAACTAGTATACATACTTTTCTAGGGGCCAGCTGAAGGACGCCCTAGGGGCGGAAGTTTCTAGCTACATTGAAGACCCATTGGTGGCCTTCGGCTGTTGTCTGCTCTATGGTCGGGTTTTTGTTGCATTCATTGACACATTCCCCATTTATTTTCTCAATTTTATTCCAAAAGTTTACAAGAATGTATCCAGAATTTATTGAAACTCTGTTTAGTGTGTAAGGAAGAGCATCAACATACCTACAAGACGTTCTGCAAATAGGAAGACAGTTTATATGGGGAAATCACTTCATCAGTCTTTTCTTGGAACAATGGGTAAAAAGCAACTGTTTTTTTTTTATTTTTATCTATCATATCATTGATGAAAGAGTTCAAATCGCAGAGAAATTTATTCTATATGAACAGAAAAACAAACAGGATTGGATTAGGCAAATATTTTGCATTAATAAAATCAATACCAAAACATTAGCTTACTACAATTAGTCAAGATAAATCAATTAGAACTAATTTTAATATTCGTAAAACTATGAATAGTATAAAAATTATATCTTGCTTAACAAAAAAATTGATTCTGAAACTAGTAAAAAAATATTTATAATATTAACAGACAACAAGCCAGATAAACCAATAGAAATGATAACTTTGGAAAAATTGTTTTCCAAAACAACATTTCAAAGAAAATTGTTTTTCTTTTATATTTAACTACCTACCTAAGAACGTTTTAGTGGAAATTAATTCACTTCATTCTGCCATGCAATGACTTTCATTCGTTTGATTAGTTTGAGCTTTCGATTTTGCGATAAGGGACTTTACGAGTTGTGTCTTTTGTTTATATACTTTTTACTAGCAAAATAGAATACTGTCAAATAATAGATTTTCATTTTAGTATAAAAGAAGACTATGAACCTTTTTTGTATATCTTGCAGTTACAATACTGATTTATATCAACAATTCTAGACCTACTACATTGCTTAGGCTTCAGTAAAACATGTAATTGTACGATATTTACAGTATGTATTTTACTAAAAGTAAATAATAAAAATATTTGATCAAAATTTACAAACATAGCACAAAGTATACTGAGGGAGCATGTTTGCCGCAATCGGGCGTGTACACGATAATTGCAAAAATATGTCCACGCACTTCAGATAGTAAATGTCTCATGATTACACAGTCAAAGCAATAGTTTTTGTTGTATGTTTCCCATTTGGTCCAATAGCTGTAATTGTAATATAAATCGTCATCCCATTGTACAATTTAACCTGGAGTGGGACATGCATCACGAGAAATCCATTTGTCGTCTCCTGCCACTGTACAATATCTGCTCCATTTAAAGCTGTTCCTACAGACACTTCATAGTACAAAATAAATGCAGAGATGAAATACGTATCCCAGCTTATGGTTAAAGTTCTGTTCGTTTCATTTTCAGACATTGTGATGGACTTCGTTTCTAAATATAAATGATACATTAATTCTTCCTGTATTCATTGAATGCAATTGTATTATAAACAAAACATCTTGAAGTGAGCACACGAGGAAAACTAAATATTTGAAATTAAAAATAATGATTGCCTTTATTTATCATTTTTCACATCGTTGAAAAGAACTTGCGCTAACTCGTCTTGTTTAACTTAGAAATGTAATAAGTATCAATTTCAATGGATGTCTTGTATATAAAAAAAAGTAATAACACCAAAAAGTGTGCTTACGTTACTTTTAAAAGTCGTTTAATTTGTAAACATGTAAATCAATTCTTTCACGATACAAAGCTGATAATCAAATACACCAGACGGTCCATACAAGCCCAAGTTGAAGAGCATCGAAAACCACGAAAATTGGAAGATATAATTTCCTAACATTTTTATGCATTGTTACTCGGTTATCAAAAATACAGATACATGTATGTCATAAACGTATAAATATTTTTCAAAAGAAATCAGGCCGTTACTTTTTTCTTTTGAATTTTTGGTACATCTTTCTTATCTTGTTGAAGAATGTTGTACGGCGATCTATTGTTGTTTACATCCACTCCCTTTGCTTTCTGGTGTATAGTTGTTTCTTTGAAAGTCGTACCAAATGTGTGCCTATAAGCATTTACAGAATGAGGCGATTGACATACCTGATACTTTCGGAACTATAGTTGACACAGACATATTTGTTGATACAGGTTGACTGGATAGGAATGCATTATTTATTGCTGAAACTCTGACTTCAAAGTGTCCATCATGCAAGTCTAGACCAGTCATACTACAGTACATATCACCGTCATGATCGTAAAGGATTGTCTTTGATACAGACACCGTCTTGTTCTGGTTTTCGAAATCAACCTTGAATAAAACATGTACATGTATATTCTGAGATAATGTGAGGATATTAATTCTTTTTAAAATTTTCTTTTGTTAACAGTATGATCTTGAATTTATTATTGTTTTGTCTATAATTACATGGTTTGGCATGCCACAAAACCAGGTTCAACCCACCATTTTTGTTTATTGAAATGTCCTGTACCAAGTCAGGAAAATGGCCATTGTTATATTATAGTTCGTTTCTGTTTTTGTTACATCTTAATGTTGTGTTTCTGTTGTGTCGTAGTTTCTCTTATATTTGATGTGTTTCCCTCAGTTTTAGTTTGTAACCCGGATTTGTTTTTTTTCTCAATTGATTTATGAATTTCGAACAGCGGTATACTACTGTTGCCTTTATTTATCAGAACATCACGATGTTTGTGGAAAAAAAAACGCTTTGGAAAACGAATGAACATTGTTCATAAATCCAGTAACAATAAAAAATAAAATGACAATATATAAGAAAGGTGCACAATTTTTTCGTTGAAATCAAGACAATGGTTTACGATGAGTTTCAGACGAAAGACTCCTCTTGTGGGTACGGAAACGTGTAGTGTATCAAAAAAACACTCAAATTAAAAGATAAGAGAGTTGTTTCAAATGGTAAAATGTGAAAATAAAATCATGTATACGGCTCCAAGCCTGTAATTAAAAGGAATGTACCATACATTTTTTTTACAAACGTTCATCAGGTGTACACGGAACATAATGGAAAACAAACCAAATACATGAAATGATAGGTAGTATCAGAAACAAATGGAACTGTATTTCTTGATATCTTGGCCGACAGGAAAATTATTTCTTTAGCTGAGATTTTCAAATAGAAGAAAGTATTCACTTACATGGAATGAATCTAAGCCTGATTTATCTTCAAAACCCATCCACTTCAGTCGCACAATAGAAGTATTTCCATGGAAGTTTTGTTTACTACTGTATTCCGTAATTGGTTGGTCCAGAATTTGAACTTGAGCGCTCTGTATAGAAGGAGGACTGTCTGATATTGTTACTCCGTCGGATGATTTCTTGGTGTGCAAGCCTGCCTTATTATGACACCTTAATGTCACATACACTTTCCTCGATGCCAATAAACTATGGTCAAATACTTTAGATACAGATGAAAGTTCTGTCGATATTTGGACAAACGCCTGGATCTCATTACCAAATTCACTAAAACCTACGAATAAATGTAATAATATCAGCAAAGATCTGAAATCTTCAACCTCAAAGTGGAAACTATAAACTCATCACTGACGAAGAAGTTAATATCAGTCTTTATGCTTATTTAAATATTTTAATCTGTATATGCAAAACGGAAAGCAAACATCTCTCACATTAACACTACTGAAATCCTGGACTTCATATATTTAATTCTCTGCTTTATGCCAGTACAATAATAAGGATAAGCAGGTAGGAAAAGCAGACATAGTCACAAGTTAACTGTATTTCATATTGGCAGGTATAGAAATGCTACGTCTAACCTATGGATGCATTGTTATCATTGTATCATAATTGTCAGGCTACCTTAAAGATCTTTAACGGCTTGGACAAAATTCAATTATTAAAAATATATTCTCTTAAAAAAATACATGTTAGTGAACATTTGACGAAGAATATATGTATCTGATTCAAAGTAAAATCCCACAATGCTCATCCCTGTTGCTGTTGATGTTAATTGGAAGAGTTTACGCCAATACTTAGAAAACGGTGAGAAAACGTTAGAATCAAACAGATATTGAGTGTTTCAGAATGATTTTTTGGAATACATGTATGTCATTTTTTTGTGTCTTTTTACAGCAGTTTGTCTTACCAACAGCCCATTCACAATGCGATAATCCAGACTCTAAATCTTCTACCTTCCAGTTAGCAATGATTTCATCCGTGGTTTGACTGTCTATATCATATCCTGTATGAAAAGACAATAATAAGAATATTGGGGCCCTTTATAGCTTGTTGTTCGGTGTGAGCCAAGGCTCCGTGTTGAAGGCAGTACATTGACCTATAATGGTTTACTTTTATAAGTTGCTATTTAGATGGAGAGTTGTCTCATTTGCACGCACACCACATCTTCCTATATCTATATATATAGAATCTTCAACTGACAATGCAGTTTTGAAAACCCTCTAAATGTATCACTTGAGAAAAGTATACGTATACCTAGCACATAATTATATCAGTAGTGTATATCTTGTTTATAGATACTATTGAAATAACTCGAACTACTCATTTTACACACGTAACTGCGATTATACAACCACCCGTGGTTTTAGATTGATAAATTCATTGCATTCATACATTTTCTGTTAGATATAAGACATGTCTAAGCGATTAAGGTATACAGTATATTTTATTTACAACTGTAAATAGGAGTATTTTAAAAACTTTCATGTGCAATGTATACCTTATAAGGTCACCTCTTCAATATAGAACAATTGTAATGCGGGTTTGTTTCTGACTGATCAATCCATCACTAAAACTATTAACCTCATGTGTACGACGCTTTAAAGTTATTCAACAAATGTCACGAGATTACTATATCTTAATCAGATTTGAAAGGAAAATGTATTCAACAACTTCTTTTTATTAACAGTCCACTATTCATTTCAAGTTTAAATTAAATTTTTCGTTGAAGATTGAAGAAAAATCTAAAAATATCAACGATTGAAGATCTTTCTTTCATTCTTGACTAGATATCACAAAGAGTAATTGATAACATTCAAAAATTAAAATCCATAAAGAATAAATGAAAGTCAGAATTACTAAAGTATTCAGTAAAAAGAAACGTTTCTTGGCGTGAAAATAGCGATATGTCGTTGTTATAAGCACGATTTATTCAATTAATCATATGAAAACTAGCAACATAATTGCGTTTGCTTTCACATTAGGTCTAGACAGATATAAGTATTAATATCGATAGTCATGATTTCTAAAGAGTGTCTAAATTAAAAAAAACATCAAGATTATAATATTCGATCTTCCATTAGATTTACAATGTGTCCTTGTCCTTACCCAGAAGGTTTTGGCCCATTATTGCCTAAATTTTTGACCCAACTGTAGTATATTTTCTTCAAACTGATCAACTGGTACAACAGTTAAGCTCATTGCGTTCAAAAAAAGATTGTTAGTTGTGTAGTGAAATAAAAATAGAGCTAACCATCCAAATTGGTATAGTAAAAGACCAAAGCCTTCAGATTAATGACTGTAGGGTCTCTAAGAATTTAAATGTTACTGTTATTATGTTTTGTAACTGATCGAATTGCTTTCTTAGGTACTAACCAATTCCATCATAAATAAATTCTATATCAGGAGCTGTAAGATCAATAAAAAGGGCTTCTGCGGTTGCTACTGAAGACAACCCAGCACCATTGATGGCAATAACGGTTATGTGGACTTGAGATGTATGTGTTAATGTAATATTATAATTGTAGGCGAAGGTGTTCAGCCCAACACTTGTATATCTCTGTATTTCTGTGCTTCCTTCTTTGTAACCTATGAAATAATGAAATTAATATTAATTATGCATAAAAACGGATAGCATGCGTCACAATGATACAACTCAGCACATGAGTATTAAATTTAAATATTTCAGCATTAAAACACTATTAATAAGAACTAATATCTAATCATCTAATTAAGATACATTTACATGTCGAGCTGGTATTGTCTTCAAAGCTATTTCTGATTTTACCCTTTTATATGCTAGTAGCTATCCAATTTCTCATTAAAAAATGTGGATTTTTTTCTGCTTCAAAAGATGAAAACAAACATAAAACCAACAAATAAACTTACCAATCGCCCAGAGATATTCAACAATAGGACTTTCTTCATCAACAAAATGCCATGATGCGTGTATTGATGACCATCCATGAAGCCACACTGCGTGAGATAAAATGGGATAAGGATGTGTCCTAACATCAACAATTTCAACCTTAGAAAATTGAATTTTATCAATTAAAATGCCTGTTGTATCGTCCATGCTTCCATATGTTATATTTACGTCTTTATTCCTTGCGGTAAAGTAAAAGGTATGAGAATGCCAGGATACATCAATTTCAGAACCATGTTTGTCTTGTTTTTGGTACACAAGAAACACGTGTCTTTCATTTCCAAATTCAATATAACCTTCTTTTGTAGAAAGTACTGAATCTTCAAAGTGGACATGAGCAGTAAAAAAAATGACACTATAAAAGTTGTCTTTTTCTAAGTTATATAATGTCTGCAAAACACTTCCTCTGAGAAAAAGAAACGATCGACCATCCATAGCAATAGATTTGGAAGAGCCCACTACACAAATACAATCGTTATCAGAAGAATTCCAGTGATCTGGTTTTGAATATCCACAAATATTAGTAGTAGACATATTTAAAATGTCTACAAAATTATTATCACTGTCTTCAAATGATGGGTTCTTTATCATATTGTTTTCGGTAAACATTAACTGTACTGGTGTTGGTGGGGTTTCATCAATGGTAAAACCGTTCGATGTTGCAGTATCTGACACGTGACCCACAAAATCAACAGCATATACTTTACTGAAAATCTTGGCCCCTAAAAATAAAAAGGTATTCTATTTTAACCAATCATTTATACATATCATCTTCTCAAGCTATTAACTAGTATTGCACTTAAATGTGTATCATTATATTGAACTATGTTTTGATAAGATGAAAACATTAGTCAACCAAAAAATATGATCAATTATTTCATAAAGTTAAAGAATGTTACATAAATTTTCATTTAAAGGGCTCTATCTGAAATTGCTCAATTTATTTTGCCAGTATTGGTGTTATCTTTTGTGCTAATTTTCTTTTAATAACTTAAGGCAGACATTCTCCTTGTGAATCAATTTCTCGTGAAAGAGAGTTTAACTGCTTTCTAGATCGGCACGGAATACTAACACAACTAAATCATGGTTATATCTTGTAAATTTTACCTGAGTGTACTATAGAAGAGTTGATGGATTTTGATATTGATCTTTGAATACCAACATTTAGATAAGGCAGCACATCACAATCCGTTTCGGAGAATTCGTATTGCACACACCAGTAATACTTCCTTATTCCGGAATCGTGGTCTCCAAAACCATTCCAGGAAGCACTAACAAAGTGTGAAGTGTTTCGAAAATCTATTTCTATGTGTCCTAAGTAAATATATTATCAATAAATTTGATACATTGACAAACATTATATTTCTCATTGTACCAAAAAATAGTAAATATCTCCAAAAAGTGAAAAATTGAAAAATATTTTCTTTTTTAATAAAGAAAATAAATATTTAAGAAGTTAACTTGAGAACATAAAGATAAAAGAACTTATATTTTTATCGTTTCATTTTTATCATTTACTAAATGTTGTAATTGGACATGTGACCAATAAAAAAAGTCCTCTTTATGAAAACTGAAATTTCTTAAAATATAAAATAATTGTTGTTTACAAAATGCATTATCAATTTAACACGCAACGGTAAACAAACCTATGCCGTCATTTACAACTCCGACTGAAGGTTTATCAACATCTACAGTGAACCCATCCGATGACAATGTCAAGTGCTGTCCAGAATAACTATAACCAACCACATTAGAATAATACTTAACACCAGGTAACAGAGAGACTCGACTTATATTAACCGCTGAAACTGATCCTGGAATATCTATTTCAACTTTGTGTACGTCATGACCTAAAAGGAATGTGCATATTGGATAACATAGCATTTATCAATTACTATGAAAAAAGATGGTTGAGTTTTGAGAAAAATGTCTAGTTGAATGTTATCCATATGAACTTTTTCAAAAATTCAATGTTTTCCTAAATTAAAGAAATGTTATACATGAAAGCAGTCAGTTACAAAAACTACTGTTAGATAATTTCAGTAAAGAAAGAGATGTAGCAAAAATTACAAAAAGGCAGATTTTCCTGGATTATGAACCTATTCAAAGATCCTTCACCTATTGTCAAACATTTACTAATGCTATGGTACAAATCAGGAAGGGCATGCACTTGCATATGAATCCTTTAATGTAAAAACTGAATTTTTAATTTCTGAAGATAAAAACATCAGCCCATCCCAAAATTAAGCAATAAGACAAACCGTAATTAGCTTGTAACGAATTATAAAATAACAATTTACTAGTAAGTATAGAACATTATTCAAATATGTGAGTAAGTTAAGGAGATATATGTTTGTAAGACCCAACACAAATCAAACAAATGTGTTCATGCCTTCTTCAATAAAACATAAGTTTTTGTTTACCATTTTTAAAGTTTTTAATCTCCCTGAGTATAGAAAATATAGGGAAAAAATGTCGAAGGTAGAGGGTTTTTTCCAGGTACTACTTCTTCCTCCAGCAATAAATTGTAACAATGCTATGATATTACCAACGATGTGAAATGTGGCGTATACCACCAATAAACTAACTTCGGACATGAACAATTGTATGGTGCTGTTAAACTGGTTCTTAACTCTGTGTTTCATTGTGTCCTCTTCCTGATTATGCAATTTTTAACACCGATTAAGGGGGTACAGAACACCTAAGAAAAGATAACTCTTACTCATGGTCTGATTCTTTGCTGCGTTTTAAAATCATGTGCAATATGCAAGCTTTTAAAAGATCATGATCAGAATGTTTACATTATTGCTGCTGTACACCTATTGTTATTCATTTAATCTTTTAATCCATTTAAAGTTACTTATTTTCCATGAATGAATCTTTAAAGAGACATAATAGGGAGATTTCAGAGTGAAATAAATTGACCAACAGAAAACCAGGATGTTAGAAAAGGAGGGAAACAGAAAGGTCAAAGGACCATGATAACTATTTTCTTTTTTTACTTGCCAATGCCTAGGTCTTACATAAAATGAAATAAAGTACAAAAAGTCAAAACTATAAGGACGCTACCATTTGATTTTATGGGGGAGGGGAGGGCTAGAATTAAAAATGTTGTCCTGCATTTTTCTAGTTGTAATCATTGGGGAGGGAAGATTGGACCGGGATATTTTTTTAAGCTCAGGATTTCAGGATCCGGGAATTGTTTTTTTCGAATTTCGGGATGTCAGGATTTAAATTTATTTTAACTCGGGATTTCGTGTTTTTAAGCCCTGGATTTCGGGATCAGGACCCCTCCTACCCTCCCTTATCTGACATCATTTTCCTGCATTTTTATTCTTCATTTTTTAGGGACCTTTATTTTCATTATTCAGTTTATCCTGATATTGTTTACATAATTGTAATCTGCTTGTTATGCCAAATTACTGTTCCTGCCTTTGTTTGCTCAAAAGCCTGTCTTGCCTTTTCTCAAATTTTATCCAAGCCCCCCTCCTCAAATGGTAGTTCCCTCTGACAATACAATTTTAATTTAATTTAACAAAATAAATAAATAAACCATGGACAATTATACAATGCTTCTGTTCGTAGATCTCCGTACCAAATTGATTAAAATCAAAACTGAATTGACTCCACAATACTTATTTTTTAAAAACCATACCTGTAGTTTTTAATGAAATACACTATGCTTTTATGAGCTTAGTAATACACGTAATAATGTTAAATACGTTATGAATAATTTTTAATTTTAAAATTTCTGGCATATTTTTAAAAAGTGCAATTGAATATTTTATTATATGATTTATATAAGTGTAAAAAGTTAGAAGATACCGAGGGGGATAATCAACCACCAGTACATTAATTACATGTCACAGAACAACGACAAAAAGAAGAGAAACAAACCTCCGATTCAGTCCACAAAACACTACACATTTTTATGCACTCTCACTTTCATCTGAATAAAAAAATACTTTCTAGTATCTTTTTTCAACAATTATCCTGACAGATGTAGAAAATAAACGGGTGTCTTCTATTCCGTCCGCAATTTTAGGGAAAGTAAAGTCTATATTTAGAATCATGGTTAAAACTGAAACTACACATGTATGGTATAAATAGAACATGTTATTTTTACTTTATCAAATTTAAATTTCGAGGGGATAGCAAAATTTGTTATTTTTCTTTTGTTGTGCTTTTGTCATGTTTGTGTATCTTTCCGAATTTTTAAATCAAATGCAATTTTGAAATAAATATAAAAAAAAAAGTGTGGTGTTTTTGCAAGTGACAAGTGAAAATGTTTCTTCTCAAGTTTCAATTCAAGATTATTACTGAATATAGTAATCATTCTCTATAATAATAAGGGGCCCAAAAAATAATGTGAAACTTGTTACTGCCATGCTTTTTTTTTTTACTAAAAACAGTTGTATTTAATTTTCATAACCTCTGCAGAAATACTAAAAAAGTTCTACGTTTAACGAACTAGATTTCACAGTATAAGGATTTTGCACAGTCAGCTCTATTTCATCTCTCATGAACCGTGGTTCTTTGCACGAATAGTTTTGTTCTTAAATTTTGAATTGTATATTTTTGAATCTGTGACCCAATAAAGTGAAAATCTTGATCATGTAAAGCAACTGCCAACTTTAAAGCTTCTCCCTATGTATCATATATGTATTTTTGGCGTGTCATACTTTTAATTTCAACAGCTCGTATCTCAAATCAAATATCAGTTACATCCTTCTTTTTTTTTGGAGGGGGGGGGGTATTGTTTTACCCCTGTCCGTCTGTCCTTCCGTCCATCCCATTATTGGTATATAGTTAATCGGCATAACTCCTCCTTCTGTTTGATTCCTAGGAAGTTTTCACTTTGCTGTCTGTTGAGTTGTGTAGTTAAGTATGTACATTGCGCTTCAATATAGAAACTATTCCTTTTTCAATCAATTTTATGTGACTACATGTCCATTATGTAATCCCTGTGCATGGAATGGGTTGACATGTCATAAAATGTGTCTATATTGTTGTATGGTCGATTGCAGCTTGTGTAATATGATTTTTTAAAATAAACATGAATTCATAACTACATAAAAGTCATCGCCCGTACAAGTGTTTCTTACCAAAAACACAATTATCATCCTCAAGGTCAAAGTTCAAGGTCACATGAAGGTCAAAATTTTAAGGAGTCTTACCACCTCATGATGATACATCCACATGCCAAAGATGTAAGGCCTAGGTCAAAAGGCGAAGAAGTTATGGCCTACAAGGTTGTGTTTTTCACGAAAAAAAAAGAACATAAAGTTGAACTTGAGGTCACATTTGAAACAAAAAGGTCATCATGATGCAAGACACTCAACCCAGTGATGATACATCCACATGCAAAATATATATAAGGCCTAGTTCAAAAGATTAAAAAAAAATATGGACATTATGCACTTTTTAAATAGATTTTGCTCTTATTTAATGAATCAATTTATCAACTTAAATACCAAAAAATCTAACGGTTAAATTTTAAAAAGATTTTGCAAGAACAACCGAGTAGTATAGCAATCCAAATGCTTAGTTTTTTGAAAAAATTAAACGACACATTTTTTTTCAAAATTTTTTTTTTTTCTTCAAATACTAGCAGCACAGCATCCACTTTTCGGGGTGGATTCTGATACACCCTTTTAAAACTCGGGCAAAATTTTAAATCCGGAATAAAAAACTTACAAGAAAAGGGTATAAATGACCTAATATTCACCTCAGCTATGATTATTAGCTATGCTATTGTCTATTTAGGATTTCATTTTAAAATTTTTTAAATATTTAACCCTATAACCATATTTCAGAAACTTCCAATTTTGGCCGATACTAGTATGTAAAAGATGCCATGTTTGAGTTGCCAAATCTTTTAAACCTATGGTTCAAATCTTTTAAAATTTTTACAAGATGTTAAGGTTGGCCTAGTTTATCAATGAAAAAAAATTAAGAAAAATTAAACGACACGATTTTTTTGGGGTATAGTGTTGGGTACCCCCTTAAGTGATAATGCCTAAATTTTATCGATCAGTGGGTGGTAAACAAAGAATTTTTAACAGAACGCATTTACTAATCATTTAAGACTATCGAACTTCAGTGACGACTTAAAACAATTCATTATTTTCTAGACAATGAAAACCATGTATCATTTTATATTCATATCAGCTGTTATATTTTCCAAAAAGTGGTACACACGATTTTGAAAATAAAGATAATTTTTAACTTAGTTGTGCTGTTCAATGAAAACGGGAACTGTTTTTAACACGTCAAATGACGAATTCCGTAATTGTATAGATAATCGGTTTTCAGCAAAACGAACTTTTTAATTGAAACTTTAAAAAAGGAGAGTCTAAGCTTATGTATTTCTCTTGAATCTGTAGATCTGTTAAGTATAACAAAACAAAAACTAGTACATTTTCATTTTGTATTGTCACTCATAATAATGTTCAATACATACCTCCAGGATAGGTACTCAAATAAACATGGAATTTCTCTATAACAGTGCTGGCCTTCACAAATGCTTCATGCCATGAAATTGTAAATAGCCCGCCTCGTAGTATATAATCAATATCCTTCTTCCAGTGACCTGGTAAATGTTCCTTAACCTAAATGTAATACTAACTTATTTAAAATTATATCTAAATATTAACCATTTTCAAAGTATATTTGTCTTCAAAACCTAAATAATTGAATTAGTTAGTATGATATTTAGTTCAACTGTACATTTATAATAGAAAAAAAGAACAGCGTTCTAATGTACCCAGATATTGCATTTATTGTCTTCGTTCATGGTCAATGACTAAAAATGTTTCTGATTCTTTTAATTTCTTAATGTTGTACTGGATAAAAAGGAACGAGATCGCTAACTATGTTATTTCCATATACTTTCCAATTTAAAGAGCATAACTCCCGTGAGATAGTTAATAAGCGTTGTTTATCGAATTCTTCCAACGACTCTGCTGGTATACAACTTCAAATTTGTATAACAATCATTAAAGATTGTTGGCTTGAGAGAGTTTACAACGCAAATTTCATATAACTCATATGTTCTTTAAAAAAATAAATGGTTATCACTGACTTTCCAACTCGTCTGAAACATTCTGATGCAAAACTTGAAATAATCTTGCAAGAACTGTACACACGAGAGTGTTTTATATTAAAACACAATACCCTATAGACAAGCAAATGGACCAGCTGTATTTTTATTTCCACTGCACTGCCTTTCAGGACGGAAAACTTTACAGCAAATTCAAAACGACGTGGGTGAAAGCATCTATAGGTTACATATATTAAAGTATCTCTTTATTCTTAGATTTATATGGTTAAGAACTTCGTGTATTGTATGTGTACTACTTTAACAATGTGTTCAGTCAGACATACGATTGAAGTGTTTGTTTCTAGTGCAGTTTCGTAGACTCTTTCGTGACAGAGAAATCAACATTTGTATGTCTTAATTTAAACAGTTGTTGAATTCCTTACCCCTACGCCAAATACGTTCGTTTTCGTTAGTGGTTTTGACATTACTGTTACACCGTCAGATTTGAAATCCGCAAAAGTGTTGCTATCATACCATGTTCTAACAAAAAATGAGTACATCTGGAAATCATTCAGAACTTTTCCTGCAAAATTGCAACCACATATAATTTATATTTTACAATCTACACGACTTTCTTACTGTGTGTTCGTCATACATATGCATAGTACCCTTGTCACCGAATGTTAGTTAGACAATAACTATTCAAACATTTCCAGATTGCATTTTCGGTACGTTAGTGGGACATGAGGAAAATTCAAAACGGAAATTCCCTAATCAAATGGCAAAATTAAACGATCAAACACATCAAATGAATGGATACCAACTGTTTTATTCCTGACATGGTACAGGCATTTTCTTATGTAGTAAATGGTGGATTAAACCTGAATTGTAAAGCTAGTTAAACCTCACACTTTTATTACAGTCGCATCAAAATTCCTTATTTCCATATGAGCGGGACATTTGGCTAGCAATAAATACAGGTTTAACCCACCTTTGTTTCTTAAAGTGTCCTTTACCTGGGCAAGAATATGGCAGTTGTTATAAAAAAATCTCTTCTATGTATTTTGGCGTTTGTTATTGTTGTATTTCAGTGGTCCTGTTGTTCCTTTGTTTTTTTCTTATAGTTGATGAGTTTCCCTCGGTTATAGTTTGTAACCCATATTTATTATCTCTAAATCGATGTATGACGTTTGAAACTGGTATACTGCTATTGCCTTTATTTACCACATTTTTAAAGATGTAAATGATAGAATGAAAGGCAGTGTCAACAACAACCTTGAAATGATTTTACAATTATAACTTGCTATAAAATTATATTACTGAACAAAAATTATTTGTTCATGCATATTTGACAGTTAACAATTCCAAAAGAATCTCTATTCATTAAATAACAAATTATTTTTGTAGACAAACGTTATATGATTGCTGTTTGTCATTTTTAATTTCGTTCATTGTTTTGTCACAAATCATGCACTAGTCCTAGAAGGTGTAATTGCAATGCTCCATATTTGTATTTGTTTTAACCAATATCTTAATGTATATGCTTGTTTTAAGGAAACCAATGTAGACACTGCATGCAATAATCCTCAATCCTCAATATATCAAGCACCGAATTGTCAAATATTAGAGTATAAGATGAAAGGCTGTGAATTCTATATAAAATTGCCATATGTTTTGCATTGAATCAACACAAGGGTACAAAATCCTAATTTAAATTTACCTCGAGGCAAAGTGTAGATTGCATTATCTATCTGACCACAAGGATGCCAAACATTTTCCACAGAGCTGTCAATAATTCCTTCCGGTTCAATTGACTCTGTTATTCCTACACTCCATTCATACCTGGTCAGCATACAATTTATAGTAAATATATTTCAATTTTAAAAATGATACAAAGGTACTAATAAGCCATATTAACTAGTACATATAGTAAATGTGTGGGTGCATCAGTGATTTATATATGAAAAAAGAAGCATGCAAATACCAAAGTGTGCAACGAAAAACATAAAAGCAAAAAAAAAAGATAAACCTGTAATAACAAGGAGCCGTGCGTGTTATATTTAAGCGAGATAATCATCAGTCATTCAATGACTTTTAAAATCATTCAAGGGATTACAATTTAAAAATGCATGTACAAGCAATTAAATTTATGGCATATTTTCACTTTTAAATATACTATAAATCTTTTAGCTTGTATGTTTTGTATTAGGTTTTTCGACCGCGATGAACATAAATAAATACTTTTAAAAGACCAATAAGTATACTGTATTTGATGCAATATAAATTTATATGCATATTTCAGAATCAAACAGACTATCTTACGTCATCTATTCACATGAGTCAATCAAATGGCTATTGAAACTTGATCTTTAAAAAATGTTTGTACCTACCACTGTGGCAATAAACCCTGAATCTGAACAATTCTCCATCTTGCTGCTAGTGTGTCATGTGATGGGGTAAAACTAATATCTTCTGCTTCTAATTCTCGTATATCAGTCACATCATATATAGCAATTAAAGTGTTGGTATTATCTGAAAATTTCTATAATGACTAATTCACTTTACATTTTCTATTTACATATGACTTAAAATTAATATGAGGATTGATTCTTGTACAAAGTCAGGGATATGACAGTTGCTGTCCATTCGTTTGATGCCATTTAAATAGGGACTTTCCGCTTTGAATTTTCCTCGGAGTTCAGTATTTTTGTGATTTTACTTTTCTCTCAATACATCTAGATGAATAAAACAAATTTAAAAGAACTTTTTTTAGTTGCAAATTTTTGCACACAATTAAATTTTAAATAGACCATGTAGTGGAGGTACATGTAATCATTAGTTGTTAGTTTTACGGAGGATTTTCAGGAAAACATTGCACTGATAACCATGAAACGTATGAAAAAACTGTTCTTTGGTACAAAACAAAATTACTACAGCAGAGGCAGTTTATTAGATAACGTTTACTTTATATAAGGTGATTTTTCAAATGTGACTTTCATTAAATAAAGATAACAGCGGTGGTTAAATTGAATGACTTGTGTTGTTTTTTTTTTGTGTCACAGCGCAAACAAAAAAGACCTTTAGTTGAAAATGCTCTCGTAACGATGTATGTTAGTAACACTGTATAGCTCCAGCAACGCATCATTATGTTTGTTTTTCTGTACTCTCTGAACTCTTTCGTCAGACTTTATGAAACTGTCATGATCATGTATTTCAGTGGTTGTCTTTGGTTCATGTTTACGTGAATTGAATTTTATTCATGAGTTATGCCGTTGGTTTTCTCTTTTTTGTATTTTTTTGAAATGTTTTAGAAGTACCTATACTATAGATACAAAAAAAACTTTTGATTCAACATTCTAAAATGCTTTCTTACTATTTGTATTGTCTACACATGGCGTGCCTTTAATTGGACATCTTTGATCTTTTGGTGCACATACACAGTGTCCTCGACATGTGTTAGAAGTGCATCGTCTAATCAACTCAAGGGGACCACCAGGAATCAAACGAAATTGACTGTGAATCATGTCACTTTGAAGTCCAACCTA
The DNA here is from genome assembly GCA_037788925.1 of Mytilus galloprovincialis. Classification (NCBI taxonomy): domain Eukaryota; kingdom Metazoa; phylum Mollusca; class Bivalvia; order Mytilida; family Mytilidae; genus Mytilus; species Mytilus galloprovincialis. Next base: position 40,471,339 of record CM075342.1, on the reverse strand, counting down.
AATGAAATAAATAACCAAGAACCAAGATGATTACATTTTTTGTAGAAGATTGTTTATCATTACCAATTTATTTATCTCTACAGTAATAATTTGTAATGCACCGAAATTGCACGGGATATATTTTGAGTTAACACAGGAAGTCTTATATAAGAGCATGATACGAACACTAATAAACCATTGTACCATACATTTAAAAACCAAGTTTTAAAAACTTGTAATGTAATGCAAAATTAATGCAAGATTAAGGTAATCATATCAATGTACTGAAATAATGTTAGAACCATCTAAGTTATTGGGTTAGGTCTATTGATTGTAAACTTGAGTACCATTAGCTTATCTGGTTGGTTGTTATGCGTAGAAAAGTAATTTCATATTGAGAAGAATAGTGGCATCAAATAATAATAAAAGTTCTTTTCAGTCAACATCCTCCGTGATCAGATTATTTGAAACAGAAAATTCAGAGCCTGTTAGAATTTAAAAAAAAAACATTTCGATTAAATTGAGAGTTTTCCCTAATTCATTCATTCATTCATTCATGCATGTACACGAATAGGCAGCATACGCCTACCAAGTCGATACCTCTAGTCTCGTTTCGTATGAATATCATCCGATTTTTACAGTTCATTTTTTATCGTATTGTTTGAATTCAAAATAGATTTGAACAACGATAAGCATTTGTTGGCAATTATTGAATGTCTTACATTATTGAATGCCCAAATACTGATGAACACATAGTCGTAGTCAGTTAATTTTGTCGTATCTACTTCAAAAGTCTGCACTTTACCCTCGTCTCCCTTGTCTACACCAGAACCATTGTGGTGAAATTTCTCTGGCTTATTTTCCTACAAAAACACAAATTATTTAAGGTAGATTCATGGTATCCGCCATCTTGGATTGCACAATCGCAGTACAAAATAGGTCTAATTCGTTGCTCACACCTGCAAATTTGGAAACAGATTTGCAATCTATTGGTTAGACTGTTTATTTATATAAAAAAAACTTAGTGATTGATTGCATTTTTCAAAATGTTTAAATACATTCCAAACATTTGTGTTTTCAGAATCAACTTTTCCATTTAGTCATTAAAGGGGAGTTAACCCTTTTTGTAAAAAAATATACTGGACTGAGAGGGATATTTCGAATTATTTACTTGTATCAAGATAAGAAGTTCGGAGACACTATTTTTTCTTTTTATATTCTTAAAACATATGATATAACCTATCTTCTCATATTTTATTTCAAAATTCTATCTCATAGATTTCTTTTTACGATCAAAAATGTGTTTTTTCATGAACAATCTATACAAATTTGGGCAATGTTGAACGACTCATAGCTTCAAAAATAGCACAGTGACCAATACTTATTATTAAATTTTCGAAAAAAGCATAGTAAAATCTTCATTTTGGCAAAATACAAGAAAAATTCAATCTGAGGACATATATATCGATAAATCTACCTTAAATTAATCGGAAATAAATAAATGCATGTTTTCCTTTTGTTTTCGGTTTCATGAAATCCCGATAAAGGTACAAATATAAAATAATAGTATGCATGTTTTAATGCTTGTACTCAGATGATTAAATATTTGATCTTATAAAGTAGAGGTCAACAATGTCAGTTGTATGAAATAAAACGAATATAACATTACGTGAATAAATGTTTATCTAAAAATCTATTTTGTATTTTAAACAAGATTCAACAAGTTCACTTGCTAAGAATATATAAGATTTTTAAGATTAATTGAATGATTGTTTGGTTTTAACGCCATTTTCAACACTATTGTGATATTTCATTGCGGTCAGGGTTTTTTTTTTTTGGTTGAGGCGGCCAGAGTGGCCGCAGAGAACCACCGACATTCGGGTGGAAAAAAATAGATTTAAGATGCATTCCAGATATAACTTGTTAAATATTACATACTGTGTAGCCTTTGAAATTGTAGGAAGTAATTTTACAAGTAAAACCTAAAATGAGAAGCCTGTAAGCGCACTGTCAAAATATACTCTCAAATCTTGAAATTAAATTTAATCCATCAACTGCTTTACAAAAAACAGATGTAGGATGCCAAAATACCCTACATAATATATGCATAAACATGTTATGATTCCTTACTTTGTTTTAATAAATAAATCAATAGTATTATCGTTAACAATTTTTCAGCAACATATGCACATTAAAATCTTTTCAGACAGTGAATGTAAAATGTGTATAATAATTGAAAAGGGATGTCAAGGTTTATTTAAAATTCATAAAACAATTTTCTGTACTCTAAATAGAATTATATTAGCAGGAATATTAAAGGCATACTCTATAAAATTTATACTAAACGTACACTATTGAGATCGTCAAGCATATATCTACTACCAACTGATACCATATAGTAATCTATACCAGAATGAAGATCAGAGAAACCTATCCATGCCAGCCATAATTTAAATGTTGACCACTTCATCCACCAACCATCTACATGGCGATGAAGGCTAGCAGCGTGTTCCGTTTCAATAGCAAATGTTCCTTTAAAAAGTATTGTTTGTGCAATTAAAGACTATAAGTTTCATAACGAGTGGGACAAGGATATCGCTTGATATGACCTCGATTTGTTTAATTATAATATAAATATAAATTAACAGGTGGCGTGGTTGGTATTTCATTAATTAATTAAATATAGATTGTGAGTTGGTATGAAGCGATATCCTATTCTCACGAGTCATTCATCCTATTTTTCTAATGGTTAATATTTCTCTTCGTTTTAAATAGAAAGTCTGTAACTCGCTGATCTGTTGCACATACCATTACAAATTGTCCTGTTTCGACGTCAAACTTATATATCATACATTTTAAAACTTTAAATTCGCTTCAGAATGTAAAACAAATTGACAAATATATTTTGTAGGTGCAAAGTTGAAGAATCATGAATATAATTTAAGAAATCGCATAATTCCGTTGGCATGATTTTAACCAATTTTAAAAAAACTGAGATAAAAAACGCGTGTTCATTATGAAAAAAATCAATCGACCGAGAATTAGAGCATGTGCTAACTAGATTACGTCAAAATGCTGATACGTTATAACTAATCCATTAATTGTTTATTTATTACTATTTACACCACTGCTGGTGGACGTTTCGTTCCCGATAGTATCACCAGCCCTGTAGTCAGCACTTCGGTGTTGACATGAATATCAATTATATGGTCATTTTTATAAATTTCCTGTTACAAAAACTTTGAATTTACGAAAAACTAAGGATTTTTTATCCCAGTAATATATTACCTTAGCCGTATTTGGCACATTTTTTTGGAATTTGGGGTTCTCAATGCTCTTCAACTTTGTACTTGTTTGGTTTTATAACTATTTTAATCTGAGCGTCACTGCTGAGTCTTATGTAGACGAAACGCGCGTCTGGCGTATTAAATTATAATCCTGGTACCTTTTATTACTATTTACACCACTGGGTCGATGTCACTGACGGTGAACGTTTCATCCCCGAGGATATCACCAGCCTAGTAGTCAGCACTTCGGTATTGACATGCATGTCAATTGTATGGTTGTTTTTATGAATTTCCTGTTACAAAACTTTGAATTTTCGAAAAACTAAGGATTTTCGTATCCCAGTAATAGATTACCTTAGTCGTATTTGGCGCAATTTTTTGGAATTTTGGGTCCTCAATGCTCATCATTTTTAAACTTGTTTGACTACTAGTATATAACTATTTTGATCTGAGCGTCACTGATGAGTCTTATGTAGACGAAACGCGCGTCTGGCGTATTAAATTATAATTCTGGTACCTTTGATAACTGGTATTTCTTTTGAAATTTTTGTAATTTGAATATACATATTGATAGTTTCAAATCAGATATGAGAAATTGATTCTAATTGATAAACATGAGTTTGACAGCTATACCCCCTTAATTATATACATATTTTTGCATTATATTGTAAATAAAAATAAAGACATATAATTTATGTCACTGAGTCATATGCCTAACGGCAAACAATAAACAGTGTAAAATAAACTGACTACCATATAATACGAATGCATGATTTTGAATGATGTCACTATATTCACGAAGTTTCCCTTTTTCCATGCGAGAATTATCAATCTCAAACTTCACGACTAAGATGAGTTTTTCTCAGGTGAGTTCTCAGAATACAATGACGTCATAATTAAACGTCATTGACATTACCTTTGAAACTAGCGGTGAACAGAAAACAGTTGACCCGCAAACACGAGAAAGTAAATCGGCTACAACTCATTTCATAGATATCGAGAATCCGTGTAACTGTAGCCGAATTCTTTTTCAAACGATTGATAATCTGTACTATATTTTACCTGTAATTGGCGGAGAGTTGTCGACGAAAATGCCATCTGATGTCTTCTTTACACATACTTTAGCCGAATTACATGCAATAACAGTAACAAAGTATATTCCCCCATCGTGTAGATCTAGTCTTGTATAAGTAAAATCACGTACAATTCCATTTAGCTGATATATGAAAAAAAAATTAAATCATACGACTTACTCATACTATAATCATTCATAAATAACTGAATAGTAATAATTTATTTCAAAAACTATTAAGTAAATATTTATAATATTTATAATGAATGCTGTCCTTTTTAACTTTGTATTTGTCTCCATAGAGACTTCAATTCAATCCACTACAACCATGAAGGCGGGTCTGTTTTAACATACTATACAATTAGCGAAAATATAGATCCTATTAATACTAAAAGTTGACACGTTCTAATGGATGTATCATTAACATATTTTATTCTGATATCCTTTACTAATAGTTATATAAGGTTTCATGAAAAGTAATTAAGTTATTTAAGACATTCGAACTGTTTATCTTGCAAACCAAATTGTGATGAAATCCTACAGAGACAAACGGTATGGTTAGCACAAAATAAAAAAAAAAGATTTAGTATCCCCTTACTTCAACGATTGTTTAATCCGACATAGGGTTTTATTCTGCAATTGGGTGTCCTACTATACAGATACAGCTCAACAGATATTGCTATGCTGTATCTGTATACTATACAGATATCGCTTTAAAGATCCGCCCACTGCCGGACTGAGTATTGTATGATCCTGCGTGACCCCAGAATGTGTATTGCAGTCGCATTCCATGACTTATTGTTTGATCTTATGCAAATTAAATATTACCTTTATACGTTCTGTTTGTTTTCAACATTTCTCTAGAGCAATAAAAATCACACCAATTTTCTGATAACATACACACATGAACAGAAGTCTTTTCAACGATGACAATTATCGATTTAAAAACTTGAATGTGAATGATTGTGTAACAAAATCAACCATGTCAATTTCAGCATGCATGTTTAGTGAATGTCAAGTCTGAAGCGTAGGACAACTTGTACACTTCTGTTTCAAATTGGACAATGTTTTGTTATTTGTTTATACTGTTGAAATAAGTTGTTATGTTAAAATAGATAATTATTCACCTTGAGCGATGTATTATTGTGGACCATTCGAGTTCCTTTTTTTGCGAACCCGTCTTCAGCTGAATGTGTAATTATAATATTACTACGCAGGACTTGAGAGATATCAAATCGAAAATGAATGCGAAAAATGTGAGTTTTCGTGTCTATCAAATCACAAACAATATACAAGAACTAATAGCAGGATAAAGACAATAACTGTTTAGTATCTTTAAATATCATCTGTATTTGTACTCAGCTCGAAAAGGAGTAATAGCTCGGTAAAGCTCGCATTACACCTGTTTCTTAGCCTCGTACAAATACAGCTGATATTTAAAGACGCTAAACAGTTATTGTCTATATATATGCAATCCGATACAAATTGTGTACTTCTATTTTATCTAAAGACAATACGTCATAGTTTCTCGACTAAAGGATACCTTATCATACTTTGAAAATTATATTTCTAGAAGAAATGTCACACTCTTTTATTCTTAAAAAAAACTTTTTCATTTGAGCGTATGTAAATATTATAACAAAAACAATTTATGAACGATCAAAATGACCATACAATTTCTTATTATTTTCATACGTCAACATCAAATTATAAAAAGAATTCATGATACCTCTGTCGATGTTGAGTTAATTTCACCTCCCTTGTGAGAGATCACAGAGATGTACTGTCTCTCAATAAAGGATTCCTCGTCACTAACTTCCCACGTGATTTTCATGCAACTTCTGTAAATAATTGAGTTTTCTCTTCTTGATCCGAGCTGCTGAAACAATTCAGGTTTGCGACTGAAGAATGGAGGGGAATCATCAACCAGAAAACCATTTGACGTTGCTTCAGAGTAAAGACCTGTAATATCAAGAGCCTAATTATTTGTATTGATTTGATTTTGATTTGTGATTTTTTTGTGTTTAACACCACTTTTAAGCACCGCATTTAGGCTATTTCTTGGCGGCCAGTTTTTATTGGTGGAGGATGCCGGAGTGCCCCGAGAAAACTACCAACCTTCGATAGGAAAACTGACAATCCTAGTCAATTAAGATTGGAGTCGAATGCACCGGCACGATCGAGGTTCGAACTTACAACCTCAGTGTGCGAGTGATTACAGCAGTAACTACTTAGACCACTCGGCCACAGAGGCCCTGGCATATGGAATGAATGTGTGTCTCGTATAATGTAAATTAACTTGATAATAAAGTTTATTATTATGTAGTACTAAAAATGTATACTATCGTTTAAAAAAAATTTCTAAAGTGACAATAAGTTGCCATGCTATTTGTTAAATTTTACACATATTTTATCACTTTGTAGTACAAAATAAATAACTCAATATGAGTGTTGATACGATTGTCCTAAAATATTTTTTTATGTTCTTTGATGAAACAAATAAAACAACACACGAAAGGACTACATTTGTTTTGAATATCAGCAAATACTATTTATATTATTTTGCATGCGTTATGGCTCTGTTATGTTATAAATATAATGTATTTATAACTCTGTGTATATACAACTACAATAAATGTACAATATTCTCTGATACCTGCTTTGTTGTAGGCTCGGACAGTTATGTAGATTCTGATGTTTGTTGGAATTTCATCAGTAATACTAGTATTTGAAAACACGGCTATATCTGTCAACGGCAGTTCACTCTTCGATATGATATCATCTCCTCCCAATAGTGTTCCTACTCTGAAAGAGTATTTATCTAAGCCTGATTGTGGGTCGTTAAAACCGCGCCATGTTGCGGCTACATATGATCTGAAATTATACACACGAAGTACACTTGAAAAAAAAACAGCCAAACAAAATTTAATGATGCATTATGTTTTAGTTTAACTGTATCTATTTTTATAGAATGAACACGATATTCTATCGAAAACTAAGATTTTTATCTGCGATGAAATTGGATTTTGTACTCGTATGAAGACGACTTTGTTTATCGTAATTCTAAAATGCTGTTTAAGTTGGGGTTTAATTATTTGATCATGAGCATACATATAAAATTTAGTTCCCGAGATACGTGCATCTTTAAAATACTTTTTTCCTATGTGGCTTCATTTGTTCTGCTCATTTGAGAGCAGATTCAATGAAATGTAGACTGGCTTGTTGTGACGGTAGGTTAAACATATCCGGCGTCATCGGTAAAACAGATATTCCATTATGATCAACATTTCGTGATGGTTTGCGTAAAAATTTCGAAAGGTAAACCACAAATTCACCTTTTGGTCCTGGGTTTAGTAGCTTTCACGTAAACAGCATTAAATTCCTGATAGAATATAAATGGGAAAAATCAATATTTACAGTTCTTTTCTTCGTTACCAATTTCTTTTGAACACCATACATATATTTTTATTCTGTTTAATGTATTGTAAGGAATACAAATATTAAAAAAGATTATTCCAATAGTATATCCAAGTAATCCTTTGTTTTACATACACATATATTATAATAATATTTAAGTACATATATTTTTAAATAGTATCAGTATTGGCCGTTTTAAGATACCTTAAAGATTGATAATTTATGTCAATGTAATCTGCTCCATCCTTCACTTTTCCAATATTTGGGGGACTATTATCAATTATAAATCCATCAGACGTAACAGATGAACAAAGGTCGGCTGTATTACATGCAGTTACTGTGGTATAATATATCTTACCAACAGCAAGATTCATTCCCTTTAAAACAAATTCTAAAATAGAATAATGACTATGTATAAGTAAATTGGCTGGTAAAAAATAACTTAAAGAGAGAGGCTAAAGATACCAAAGGGAAACTCAATCTTAAATCAAAAGTCGCAAATAAACTCACAGCACCACGGTAAAAAACGAACAACGACCAAAAAATAGTGCATATCATAGCATAGAAAAAATAAAAAAATGAGCAACACAAACCAAAACAAATACCTGGGTAACCTCAGGTACTCAGCAAGGGGGAAAAGTAGATATAACTCTACGTGTGACACCCGTCGTGTTTCTCCGGTAAGTATATTAATCTTAAAAGGTTGTCCGGTATCATATAAATCTCATGGCTTTAGATATTTTAAAATGACTAAAAACTAATGTCTTTCGGAACTTATACACAGATATGCATCATGGAAGTATGCTTACCGTTTTTAATCTCCCCAACCTCACACACTGTTTCGATTGTATTTGTATTTTGCTTGTTATTGTATTTGAAAATGCCTTCTAATAACAAATTTTTGAATGTAGCTAGGTAGTTTTACTGATATCTTTTATATACAAAAAACAAAAATGTAAGTTTAGTACCATATATTATTCCAACATCATGTGCTTGTAATACGTCATCACAACCAACACAAGTCCCAACATTAATTCTGTAAGTTTTTATTGTTGTATGTGGATCATAAAACTCTTTCCAGTATGCACCAAGCTGAGTAGAGTCTATCTGAAAGTCGATATCAATCGAATTCAACTTATCTTCTTGCAAAAATCCATCAAACACTTGTCCAACTTCTGGCGGAGATTGATCATAAATGTAACCCCACGAGGATGAAGTTGTTACTAAATTTGCTTTATTGACTGCCTGTTTGAAGAATAGAAATAAGGTTTAATTTACAGTGAAGCAAATGGTCCATTCTTAATACGTTGCTCCAAATAACTCAAATTCGAAAACTGAAATTATTACATTACATTGTATTCTAAAGTGATTTTTAAATTAAGTTAATATGTAATAGCTATATCCACATGATACTTGAAATACATGTTCAATCTACATCTTTGAATATTGTATAAAATTAATGAAATAAGTGGAATTACGAGTTATTGCTTACTACTAATCCTCCTACTGTAAGACTTAAGTACAGAAATTGGACGAGTGATAAATCTGAAACCGGGTCACAGCGTAAAGATATTCACATAATCCTGAAAACAACTTTCAGGAGGCACTTAATTGAAAACTGCACCGAATGTTTCGTAACTGTTGGAAATTGTCTTAGAATATGTTTATATCTGTATTCAGTTAACAAGTAGATGATGCATGATGTATCTCAAAACGCATCAGACTGTATACAATTTTCACATGAAGCACGATTACAAATTTCAGTTCGTATAGTTCCTTAAACAAATGCAACAGAAGCTTTAAAGGATTGCCAGACGAGGATAAAAAAAAGGAAACGTTTCTCCAGCAGTTATATTTAGCATAGGTAAAATATATCAATGGTATATATCTTACCTTGACTGTTAAGAAATATGCATGTCCTTGATGCGCATCAATATCTAAATACTGGATAGGAACCCCACAGTCCTCAGTTGTCTCGATGGATTGTACAATGTCCCCAATATTTGCCTTAGAGCCTACTTCTAGCATGTAATATGCAATTCCACTTTCTAAGTCATAAAAGACATCTTTCCAGCTGAAGAAAATACGTCACAAAATGTAAGAATATTTAAAATCCTTTGAGCTATGTTTTAATGCAACGGGATATATACTAAGAATTCAATTAACATATATTCAGTTTGCTGAGATGAATCTCATCGTTTTACTCACCATGCTTGAATTTCAGTGAATCTTCTAATATGTCTGCCATCAATTAGAATAGGTTTTGTTGTTAGAAGTGGTGGAGTGGTATCTACTCTTACTGAGGCCGAGTGTGCTGTAGAACTTCTTCCAGAAAAATCAATTCCTTTAAATAGATTAACGAATTTAAAGAAGTTGATGCAAAGTTTGTTTTAACATTAATGAAACTAGACTGTTTTTTTAATTTTGATTTAAATCTTTTACTATGGATTAATTATTCTTTTGATACCAATTTTCGTTTGATTTCGTTTAAAACCACCATGATAAATATTCAACGAATAACAAATTTTTTATAGGCTTGTATGCAGACCTCGTCGAGACCACGAAATTGAATATCCACGAACATGTAAGTTTTTCTTAATACACGAAAATTGGTACCCACAAAATAAAGTAAATATGTCTCTGCCTTTGGTATATGTTGGTTTCCTCATCTTCATTTTGTTTCTTATTTTATGTTTCAGAAGCACTTCCAAAAAATTAGAAGGGTGCAGAAACGTTGCAGATACTGTGAAAAATGAAATCACAAAATAAAAAGACCCTATTCAAATGGCAAAATCAAATAATAAAAGACATCAAACGAATGGCAAACAATAGTCATATTCCTGACTTGGTACAGGCATTTTCAAATGTTGAAAATGGTGGATTGAACCTGGTTTTATAGCACTAAACCTGTCACTTGTATGACAGTCGCATCAAACCCCATTCATATGCACAACACAGACATAATAGGTGAGGGTCGGTTGAAAACAAAACTTTACGACAAAAGAGATGATTTCAGCTATCCAATTGTTAACTTTCCATTTCTAAGTAGCAACATTCCAGCAGCACCTGCATACGGGGTATATATCTCCCAATTTATACGATATTCCCTTGCTTGCATTTCCTATCATGATTTTCTTGATAGAGGGTTGCTGCTCACAAGGAAGCTATTAAACCAAGAGTTCCAAATGGTGAAGTTAAAATCATCCCTTCGAAAATTTTACGGACGCCATCACGAGTTGGTTGACCGTTATGGAAAAACCGTTTAACAAATTATATCGGATATGTTCCTTACGTCGTAACTACAATCCCCTTTCCTTTCATGAATGTGACCTACCGAATTAGACTATTTACCGGATTTGTTATCACATAAGCAACACGACGGGTGCCGCATGTGGAGCAGGATCTGCTTACCCTTCCGAAGCACCGAAGGTCACCCCTAGTTTTTTGGTGGGGTTCGTGTTGTTTATTCTTTAGTTTTCTATGTTGTGTCGTGTGTGCTGTTATTTGTTTGTCTTTTTCATTTTTAGCCATGGCGTTGTCAGTTTGTTTTAGATTTATGAGTTTGACTGTCCCTTTGGTATCTTTCGTCATCATTGTGTCACAATCTCAAAACAAACAAATATAGAACATATTTTACGGACAATTTTAATTGACTAATTGACAACCATCAAAACGCATTTGTCCCAAACCAATTTAACTTAAGTCAATATTCAATAATTTTAGTAATATTTTTTCGTTCTATTTATTTCATATTTAAAAGTGCATAAAGACATACACACATACCTTTAACAGATGCAAAATAATCATGTCCATTCTGTAAGTGAAGATTGTGAAACGTTACATGATTCACAATACCAACATTTGTGTTTTCAACTATATCTGACCCTCCTTCTACAGATCCTGTTAATGACAAAACAGATATAAATGTGTGACAGTATATTAACAAGGTATTGTAATCTAAAACACCAACTATCAACGAAAATAACTTTATGGACCTTACATTTTATATCAATTGTTTCCTAATCTCTACTTCAAAAATGAAAATACTGGTTTATTAACGAATGACTTTGAGACTGATAAGAAATGTGAGTATTGCACAACACCTTAAATGGTATATTGAAAATGGAGTAACCAGTTTCCTGTAGGCCTAGGGCTGATTTGTGAAAAACTTCGGCAATTTTTGGTGTTAAATTATGTCAATTTATTGATTTCTTTATCCAACTGTTCTAGTCCGAGTGCCACTGATAAAAAAAAAAAACTGGCATAAAACATTATATCCTAGAATTTTTCATTGGTTTATATACATCGATATTCTTCTGTTACCTCGAGCTCCTATCAAACAATTCGAAAGTATATCTTAGAATGTCGTCCCAAAATGTAATTGTTAGTAATTCCTAACAGTGACTTTCCTTCACTCTTCTTTGAAAAATAGATCCTTTTTAACTATTACTTGTAGTTGTCTAAACTCTAATATAGGAAAATATTGTGTTTGTTTTTAATTATATTTGTCCTACCAATAGCAACTTGGTATTGAAGTATTCCAGTACTATGACTTGCTGTACCATATTCTTCAATATCCAGAAATGATTCCCAATTGACAAAAATATCAGAAGTTGATATCTGAAACTAGTACAAGCAAACAAACAATCTGAAAAGGCAGTTGAATTAAAAAAAAAGTCATGTGATAATGCATGGGTTTTTTTTTTTGTATTTTAATTGAGTCGACGTCTCTACACGTGCATATTTCTATATTATTCTAATTGTCACCCTTTTTATGGGATTCATATTGTTCAGTCTTTAGTTTTTGATTTTGTGTTAAGTAGACGGTTACTTGTCCTTTCGTTTGTTTGTTTTGTGTTTTGCCTGACTGTTGGCAGTTTGTCTTTCATTTATGAGTTGAAATTCCCTTTGTCATCTTCCACCTCTCTTCGATAATTCGTATATTGACAAGTTTTTGGGTTTTTTTTCATCTAAACGTGTTTTGTGAGTTTGAACATTATCATTTATTTGTATAACTTATGAGAAGTTTTATAATGAAACACAATATAGATAGTGTTTTGTTTATTACAGATTGAGCCTTTCTCTTTGAGTATTTGTCTTATTGTATGAAGAACTCATTATCATATACTAGTCAGTAAAACGATACACAAGTTTGAACTTAAATTTATCATGAAATATAATGAATAGGAAAATTCGTCAATTATCCCATGAAAAACATTAATTCATAAAGCAAATGCATATGATTAAAAGAATCTTATCTAATTGGAAAGTTCGAAAATACCTAGCTATTGAACATTGGGTCAAGTTTATATATGGAAAATGATGACAAAAGTTGGCGCTTAATTTCGAAGATGAGAATTAAGTATTCAAATATCTGTAAAGGCATTCAAAATGTTAAGCAGACCATGTTTCAATTTTAAAGTTTTACGTTCTTAAATCGATTTTTGAATATTTGGGTGAAAATATGATTTTAATATTAGAAAATTCCATTTTTTCACCGCGTTTTTGCCTTTAATCAATGGTTTTGATGAGAAAATACAATTCTGTAAAAAAAAAAAAGACCCAAAAGGGCAACTATTCACATAGGTACAGCGTATATAATTTCATTATTCGTGGAAAATACGTTGCCTTGTTTAGTTTCTTTTGTTGACTAGTATTGACATATTGCAACACGGGGTTATATCAAATTTTTGATTTTTGGGTATGCTAAACCATAAGTAAAATTTTATTTTCAGACGTAACATATGCGCATCACATACACATTCAAGAGTTAAATCTTCTGTTATATCTCCTTTTATAGATCAAAATAAATACAAAGACACTGCTCCTTATGTTGAAACCGTTAAAAAAATTAGAGCCAGGATTGAAAATTGATTGAACCTTGTACTGTATTACTGTAGTTGGTCCTATCCAAATTTTTCCTGTTAAAGGAGGTATAAGATCAACGGTGATACCATCACTGCATGCATTTGTTTCCTGTAGTACTTCTGTGTACGTCTCATACTCAAGAGTTTTCGACGGAGCATGAATGCATATGGTGTACCGTTTACCGTGCTCTAGAGGACTTTCGTCTTTGAATAAAACATTAACATAAGCACTTTCTGAAATAAAAAGTTATCCATATGCCAATTATAAATGTTACGAGATATGTGAAGAAGATGTGTTAATAAGGCAACTCTCCACCCAAGTCACTTTGTATAAAGAGTAAACAATTATAGGTCAAATTATGGCCTTCAACTCAGGTCTTATTTCACACCGAACAACAAGCAATAAAGAGGCCCAACATGACTTGTGTAAAACAAATCAAACAGGAAAGACAACAGTCTAATCTATAGGAAAAACGAGAAACTACATCAATAAACGGCAATCACGTAATAACAATTTCAGAAAAAATAAAAAATAAAAAAACCAGTTAACAAGACTTATCATGGTATAATGTTATATGCATCATGAAATAATAAACTACTCGACTATGAGGAGATATTGTTAAAGCAAAACATCCATCACCTGAATGTAAACCTAAAAGTTTAAAGTAAATATTGTCTTTGTTTTGTTCTGTTAATGACCTAATTTCACCTGTACAAAATCAGGAAAATGACAGTTGTTTTTCATTCGCTTAATGATTTTGGCATTTTATAAAGGACTTTCAGTTTTAGATTTCCAATGCAGTTTAAAATTTTTGTTTTTATTATATTTCCCGTCAAAACGACAGATTTTGATGGGATAATACAAAGGAGATAATTTACTCAATCAAATGGCTCAGCGGCAAGAATTTATTTGAATGTCACACTCTCATGCAAAAAAAATAAAAAATAGATAATGTAAAGGACAATGAATAATTAATGCTAATGGTTTTCGTAGACTGTCAAAACAAAAGGAAATCGTCTGGCTTCCATTCTGTTGCTTTTTTCTAATAACTGTTACATTTCTCATTTCCATACCGTCATATTTAGCAATGTTTAGTACTTATAATTTTAAATTTAACAGTAACAATAAGTATAATAAATTAAAAAAATAAATAGAAAATAGCTGAGAGGAGGGTGATAGAGCAGATTGGTACCCCTCGAAAAAGCATTGTCAACCACGGCTCCATTTTTGTTGACAATGTTTCCTAGGGATAACAATCTGCTTTATCACCCTCTCAGCTATGTGATATTTATATAATTTTACTATTCACAACGAATCAATGGCATCCTGCAAATATTTTACCAGTATGTCCACATGTAACAACATCAGGATGTGAGCATGGATCTGAAAGATGAATGGTATTGAAATCCTTGTAGTACGTTAAGGCATCTAATGTGTTTACTTCTATCACTGCCCAAGTAAAGTTTTTGTGTCGAAGTGAGTGCCACACAGCACTTAAAATGTTTTTATACGGAGTGTAATCAACATCTTCAATATTCCATCTTCCAGTTTCTTCAAGATATATTTCATGGTCATATCCATCTATTATAGAACCGTCTAAAATACAAAAAAATAAAACACTTTAATTAAAAGATTTAAACTTTTATGTATATTTATACCCAATTTATAGATATTATGTTTTTTGGTCTGTGCGTTCGTCCGTTTGTTCTTCCATCTGTATCACTAAAGGTAAAGGTTTTTGGTCGAGGTAGTTTATGATGAAGTTGAAGTCCAATCATCTTGAAACTTAGTACACATGTTCCCTATGATATGATCTTTTTATCCCATTTTCACGATCCACTGAACATAGAAAATGATAGTGCAGATCGAGCATCCGTGTACTATGGATACATTCTTGTTTGTTTTTTGTTATGATATAAATAGAAGATTGGTATGATTGCCAATGCGACAAATGTCCACACGAGACCAAAATGAAACAGACATTAACAACTAAAGGTCACCGTACGGCCTTCAACAATGAGCAAAGCTCATACCGCAGAGTCATCTATAAAAGGCCCCGATATGACAATGTATAACAATTCAAACGAGAAAATGATGCAATGATTTGTGAAACTCTTGACTTATGTTTTAATTGGATTGTTTGAAATGTGAAAATACTAGCAAATGCAAAATAAACACCCTTGTTTTTGTTAAAAACATACCTCTGTTCAATTGCTGCTCTCCTGTAGCATCCAAGACTATTTTTGGAACCACATCTTGACCTTTGCACGGTTTAATTTCTGCAAGTGTTGTCTGTGACACACCTGCTCCATTATATCCACGTAAAGCAAATATACGACATTTTGAAAAATCAATCTGCCCCAGCAAATGAATTGTAAGCTGTGCATATAAAAAAAAAACCAGAAACATTTTGCCTTATGTCCAAATACTCACGATAATAAATCTGACTGAGAAAAGATTCCTTTTAAACTGATTATACGTGTTGAATGCATATGATGTATGAGAAAATGTTATCTAAAATGTTTGAATCTTAACTTGCTTTTGAAAATGCATAGATTTTCGAACTATTGCAAATGTTCTTCAAAACTTTTCCATTTCTTGCTACTCCAACACAACAAAATGAAGTGTCCATGCCTATATTGTTTGTGTGTTCATATGCACATTATTCCGATATGCTCATTGATAACCGTTTTTTTTTAAAGTGTAAAAAACATTGTAGAGCTATACATTACTATTCTTTTATGTTTTTAGCAAACAAAAAAATAATATATGCAACTGATAATTGTAATGTCAATTTTATAAACATTTACTTTCACGAGCATCTGAGATAACCCACGGTTTGATTGGGTTTGTGTTTTCTATGTTGTGTTTTGTGTAATGTTAGCTGTTTTTCATTTTTTGCAATGACATTGTCAATTTTGTTTTTTTAGTTATGAGTCTGAATATCTCTTTGTTATCTTTCACCTCTTTGTAACTACCGAATGTGAAGTCCTTCGTGATGTACATCAACTAAATAGCATTGTTTGATTTATAGCAAATAGTTATCAAAGGTACCAGGATTATAATTTAGTACGCCAGACGCGCGTTTTCTATACATAAGACTCATCAGTGACGCTCAAATCAAAATATTTATAAAGCCAAACAAGTACAAAATAATAATAGAAAACATACCATATTTTTACTTTTAACAGTGCAAATTAAAACTTTCGAAAGTTGTAAGTAAATTTCATAAAATCTGTGATTGTGTTACAGATTAACTTTATGGCATGAACATGATCAGACACTTAATCAAGAAAAAAAACATACGAAAGAGTTGTTTATTGCTGATATATCATCTGCTTTCAACCAAGAATGATATATTCCGTTTGAACTATCATGCAGACTGTATTCGTAATATGATACTACTCGTTTTGCTTCTACTTCATCCACTATGTCCGGATCATACATATTAGCGAATGTTATTTCCATCTTAAAATAAACACAAACAGTTTCACTTAAAAAATATTCAATATGTATTAAATTACTTATGAAGTTGTGATTTTCATTGAATGTTTAATTCAGTAACATATGACTGATTCTCTTTTGCTAGTTAATCCGTTTTTTTATCAATTTTTGTCTCTTTTTTTCCTTTTTTTTATGTTTTCTGTCGATCATGATATGTTTAACTTTGCATTAATGTAAAAACCAGCATACCAATAAGTCACAATTAATCACTACACAACGAATTTATGATTGTACTTTGTTACAGCATACACTTTAAATACAAATATTGGGTGATTGGTTGTTGCTTGATTATTATCAATGGATTAACTTGGTTAATATAGAGGGATTAATTAAACAAAGATCTACAATACCTTGTCTGTATTGTTCATTTGATATGTGTATTCAATCAACATAGGTCCGACAACAGGTTTGTTAGGTATAATTGTGACACCACTAGTCTTTAGTGCAGGGAAGCATACATCGCCTGCACAAAACTTCAACGATAATCGATATGTTCGCCCAGGCATTAGTGAAAGATCCCTCGCGGTCAGATTTGTATTTTGATTGATTGAAATATATTGGTAGTCCAGTTCATTAAATGTGCTCCAGAAATCTGAAATTTCGAAATTGATCATTAGTTTTAAACCTTAGACGTAAACCTTCTAGCTAATTTTTTCACAATAGAATCACGTTTATGTTCTAGAACTAAACCAATAAACATTAAATATATGTATGTTATATTTAAACATGCAAAGGTATTCTTTCAATAACGAAATCCAATTAAAAATACAAGAAAAATTTAAATGCTTTTTCAATTTGATAATTTATTTGTTTTATTATAGATTATCGTTGATCGTCTCAGCAAAATTGATTTTCTCGTTTGAGTCTGTACGGCAAAAGTGAGAAAAGCAATCGAGTTGAGATAATCTGTTTATTGCTATTTTACCTATAACGACGTTGTTAATTTCATTGACAACGGGCACGTGCGCCCTTAAGCCCCGGTCACAACAGATCGTACGATTTTTTGCCGTGGAAGATCTATAAAATAGTTGTCGTGGCACTGTCGTGCAAAATGTCAAAAAAATATTTCGAGTGGTCACATCATCTACGACATGTCCATGATTGGTACACGACAGATAAAAAAGAATTGTAATTGTACTGTCGTAGGTAAGTCGCAAGTCGGTCGAGCGACAGTCGTACGACAATCGTGAGTTGTTTGGGGTTATTTTTCAGGTTTTCGTGTCATGGGATTCGCGTGTTACTGTCTTGTTACTGTTGTGCCACTGTCGTACGACTGTCGTGCCACTGTCTTGAAACATGCCAGGCTTCTTACGCATGAATCCAACGAAATCACCGGCAGATTCCAGCTCCAACTCTTGCATCAGTGAATACTATACTGCCTAAACATCAGGTGTCGTTTGATCAATGGCCTAACCCACCAACGGCAGGCGTTTCGCTGGTTCCTAACTGTTCACGGGCTCGAATCAACGCTAACAAGACCATAGTTTTCTACTGTTGGGGTCCGGCAAGGCGCCTATTTAGCAGGGCCACGCGTAATCGTTCTGGTGGAATAGCCATCCTCTTTAACGGCAGACGGTATGTTTTTCAAACATTCATTCCCAACGAATTGTATTCTTTTAAATAAAATAAATATATGTTGCACGGTGAACGTACCACTGTCGTACGACAGACAATCAATGTTGTGCGAGCATCGTTCGAAATTTGGTATTCGTGAGACAATCGTGCGACTGTATCGCGAGTGTCTTTACGGTCGTACGAATGTTTTATTATAAATGGTTTATGTTGGAACCCACGACAAAATGTTTATCGCAAGACAGTCGGACGATTATGGTAAGACACTATCACGACAGCCACCATACAGTGACACGACAAACAATCGTAGAGCAAAAAAGGTGCATGTCCAATTTTCGTCCCACGACACACGACAGCGCCACGATGCTCAAAATATCGTGGGACTGTCGTACGATGATCACAAATGACCCGCGATTTTACCAATTTTAATGTCGTGTCGCTGATAGATGTGTCGTGAGTTCGTTGTGACCAGGGCTTTAGGTTCTAGCAATAATCTTTCATATCACTCTACTGTGCTGAGAATTGAAATTATCAGTCAGTAAGATGAAAAGAAATTGCGTAAAATAGTGATCATTCGTAATATTTGTAAAAAAAAAAAAAAATCACTTTCATTATAATGATACAATGCATGTTTTCACTATTGTTATAAACTTACAAACAAATACTTTATTTGCCAATCACAGCTAATAAGATGAGTAGAATACTTAAAATCATAATCTTTAAATATAATATGAAAATAAAATAACAGTAGGTTAAACTAAGTATAACTTTACTTTTTCATTATACTTGCATACTCCCTGGAGTTAATATAGCTTTAAATGTGCCCAATTCTTTGTGTAGGTTCGTATACTGCTGTATGTCAAAAGTGTAAAATATAATGCCGCTCTACTTTCGAAGTAGAGCGGCATTATATTTTCTTGTCTGTGCTTCCGTTCGTCTGTCGGTTCGTCCGTTCGATCGTCCGTTCGTCCGTCCGTCTGTCCCGCTTCAGGTTAAAATTTTTGGTAAAGATAGTTTTTTATGAAGTTGAAGTCCAATCAACTTGAAACTTAGTACACATGTTGCTCTTGATATGATCCTTCTAATTTTAAGGCAAAATTACACTTTTGACTCCAATTTCACGGTCAACTGACAATAGAAAATGAAAGTGCGAGTTTCAGGTTAAAGTTTTTGGTCAAGGTAGTTTTTGATGAAGTTGAAGTCCAATCAACTTGAAACTTAGAACACATGTTCACTATGGTATGATCTTTCTAAAGGAGTAGGTCCAGTAAGACCCCTTTTTGGCCCCAAAATATAGCAGTTTTACAAAATTGTTCAAATGTAAACTTACAGTTATTTATTGGACAGAAGAATGATTCTGCTACATAAATATGGGCTGTTTTTTTTACAATACAATGGAAATATATCGGGTACTAGCACCACAAAGTCATGCTAAATTACTGAAATCTTCACAATTCTAGCATTTTAGTTGAATTTTAGACGGTTTTCGTGTAAAACGAAAGTGGCCGCATTCGTGTTCATCCTTAATATTAAAATGTAAGTTGTATTTTATGATAATACATAGCATATATAAAGGTTGAGGATGAACACGGATGCGGCCACTTTCATTTTTGGCAAAAACTATCTGAAAATGACATTTTTCGGCATATTTAGTAGATTTTTCATATTTCAGCTTGAATCGGTGCGTTTTTTTATGATTAAATCAGTTAAAATCTTTCACAAAAACTAATTGATTCAAATAAAATAGACACTTAAGTGTTTAAAAAGTGGTCAAAATCTTTCGTCAGATGAACCTGAAATTTGAGGCCGAAATCGGTCCTTACCGGACCTTCTCCTTTAATGCCAAATTAGGTTTTTCCCCAAATTTCATGGTCCATTGAACATGGAAATTGATAGTGCGAGTGGGGCATTCGTGTACTTTGGACACATTCTTGTTTGTTCTTTAATTTTTTCATCACATTTAAGTCGTATTATGGGCTAGTCTGTCCTACTTAGGTCACTTATATAATATTGTACCTTAGTTGACTTTTATCCTCACAATGAATTTTGGTTTTTATTGTTTATATTATTCATTCTCTCTTTTGTATGACTAACTAGGTGTTGTGTCTTGTTTTATGTGTCATTCTATAATTCTAATTATTATTTACCACCAAGCCAATGCCGTTCATCTATACTCCAAAACGCATGTGTTATGTATGGTAAGTATTCTAATGAAATTTGAAAATATGTGCTCAAGACAGTAGTGGATACTTGAAAATCCTTGTCAGAAACACAATGTGGTCGTGTATCCTGTTGAAAGTAAAAAAAATGTTGAAACGTGAAAAAATTACTGTCCTAACCAAATTGGATATAACATACACCTAATGTACTTTTGTATTCGTATTTTTTAAAAGATGCATTAATTGTTTCTATTGATTAAATATGCAAAACATTTTCGTTGTGGTTAAAATTAATAGACGTCCTTTTTGACCTGTACTAATTGAATATACAACAAAACAAATCTTTTTCGTGGATCTATTTATTTCTGTATATTTTTCTTTTATTATTATAAATGTGATTATGTATGCTATATTAAAATTTATACACATCAGAAGTCTACTTCCAGTGCGAGCAATACACGTTGCTATTATAATCTCATTGCTAAAGTGGTTTCTTCGTCAAGGCGTAAATGATATCTTTTTAATGCTTTAATGCTTCAAAATATTTTTGTTTTCTTTCTCCGTTGTGAATATGCGCACGTAATGAGTAAAAAATATACAAAGCACATTCTGACATACCTGATCATGATGGCTTGCATTTAATGGTAAATTGTCTGGAAAAGAATATAATGACGTAGATAAGTTGCAGCTGCAACTGAGTACAGTTTTTAATACATATATAAATACATTTAATATAATATCGTGTTTTGTAACAACAAATTGAGCGTCATCATTTTGTTTTGTACGTTCTCTTTCAGCAATCTATTACTAACATCAGAGTACCCAAAGATCAACCACTTTGCACAATTGTGAAGGGATATAGTACAAGTTGTCTATAAAATTGATCATTGTATCGCTTATTATCTTTAAAAACTTTCAAGTGCCACTGTAAATATATGTACGATTGTAATTGATATATTAGTTTACACTGGGAGGAAACGCGCTTGAACTAAAGTTTGATAAATAAATGCAAATCTAACCTTCTTTGTTTATTTTTTTTCTTCTAGTATTTAACATTGTATAGACAATTTAATTGGCATGACTTGCCTGTGCAGTTTTCTCCATCAAGGATTTTAAGATCTGGCAATGACCAATTTGGATCCACGATAGTAACACCATCTGAGGATACGAACGCTGATCCCGTCAATGTTTCAGCAAACACTGTACTGTAGTATCGCTATAATAACATCGTAATGAATTGACACTTATGTTTTAATTGAAATTCCTTGTAACTTAAATTTAAAAAAAATTTAGAGTTAGTGTAAACAATATTTTATTCAGAAAACAGATGAATAAAAACGTACATATCTTATTGAAAACCTTTGTTAAATAAATCGATTCTTTCGATTCATTGATCGAAAACTCGGACAAAAATTATAAAGAACTATGTGCTTTCTTTACGGATTCAGAGAAATTATATTCTGTCACAGTCTTTTAGATCTTTGGCTTCAAGGAAAAATCATTTGATTTGTATGTTTGACGATTGTGTCCTCTATTATAATGTGACATTCTGACTGAGTTTTGATTGATAGGACGGTTTATTCATGTAGAACAGAGGACGCTCACGGTCTTGCCCTGTTTTGAACTTATTCATTTTCCTTAGGTGTTGTTTCAACTTAATTTATTTTTTTGTTATGTCGAAGGAAGTTTTGCAATAATACATTAAAAAGAACACTAATTTACTACTATTGACAAATTATCCTACCTTCATCAATTTTTAAATTTTGATTCCAAAATATAATTGTACATTATGCGCTTGTCGTACAAGTGAGATGTTTAGCTAGCTATAAAATCTACCATTTTCTACATAAAAATGCCTGTTCTACGTAAGGAATATTACAGTTGTTGTACATTCGTTTTAGATCTTTTGTTTTGCCATTTGCTTAGGGACTTTCCGTTTTGAATTTTCCTCGGAGCTCAGTATTTTTGTGATCTTACCTTTTTCATAGTGCAGTCAATGTTCTTTTTAATTCAATTGGAATAAAAATTCATTATAATTGCTTTCTTACTATTTAATTTTTACATTTTACATACTTGAAATGTAGAAAGTGAAAGTCCAGAAACTAAGTAAAAATTAGTATTGCCGGTTATTTTCCTTTTTCCATCAACATCGCATATGCCTGCCGCGGTTCCTACACAGACATAATATGATAAATTCAAATGTGGATGATGAAATTTTGTCCAACGAACAGCTAGATGGTCCGTTGTGGCAAGGAAGTCAATATCCTCTATGTCCTGAAAAATAAAAATAAATTAAAAATGAAGTAAATAAAATATTATTATTAACATGAAACTTTTGCATTTCGGTATTAAAAGGCCTTTAACTACAAGGTGTAACCCTAGATTTAGCGTTGATAAATAGGGATTATGTTGAAAAGTTTTAAAGTAAATTATAAAAGGACTCTTTGATATATATATTCTGTCGATAGATATGAACATCTTATTATATTTTACACTTTTAAACTTTGATCATGATGCAGATTTCAGAAAAATAGCCATACTTTTTACTTGATATAACACAATTTTTTTTTACTACCAAGCTAAAAACGTATACCTTAATTGGTGTAAATGTTGACGAATTCCCTGGAACGTCGATCACAATACCTTTTCTAGGCAAAACGATATCATGACTGTAGGACACAGATGTCTGCATGACAGACAAACCGGCAAGATTTGTTGCCTTGATTGTCATGTAGTACGTATGATGACCATTTAATTTCCAATCTAGCTCAGACACATTAGTTGCAGTACAAATATATTTTGATGAAAGGATGCAGGAACCCTGTTCAGTAACTACAGAATACTGCTGTATATTTGTAGAGTATGGTTCGTGCCCTGCAATAATTGATATTTTTTTTTTTTATATATTCCATTTTATTTTAAAATCATGTAATAGAATGTTAGCTGCAGTAATGACTGATAGAAACTCAAATATATCGATAATAGATTTATTGTGTCGACTTTCTTATAAAGGCAAGTGCTATCATGTTGCAAATCTCAAAACACAAGACATGAGTTACAGTTAAAACAGGTTGTACATAACCAAACTCCGCTATTTGATAAATAGAATAAATACCGACCAACTATCTGTTCATCTTTATTATGGAGGTAAGGTGGTTAATGATATAAATAATATGGACTTTTACTACTACAACATTTTTGGTACCGTTAGTTATACATCCAATCCGAAGCTATCACTTGATTTGGGTTTTATTGCAACGATATACTTTCATCCGAAATTTTGAATCAACGAGAGTTTACTGCACAGTGTAATTTCTATGTCTACAAACTGTGTAGTTGTGCTAGTAATACTATAATTCCTTCTGAAGAAAGAATTGGCGGTACAGTTCCTGATGTAAGAAAATCATTTTTACTTGACTTTCCAAACTTTTGGTCTGAGTAAGTTTTAAAGGCAGTCCGTTTGCAATATCGAATATTCTTTAATTAAATTTACCTATAGCATATTCATAGTCCAGCGAAAAAGGGCTATCGCTATCAATGAAACTCGCAGCAGACCAATTTGCCACAAGGTAATTTCCAGAAAGGTACAAATCAATATATGATCCAACAAACTGAGGAGGTGTTGTGTCAAGTATGAACGGACCAACGCTCTGTAAAAGGAAAATCGTAATTGATAGACATAGTTTTCTTAAAGTCGTGTTGCAAATATAGTCTGCATACGCAGGACATCAACAAAACAGTCAAACTTATGTGTTTTAAGTTTGTCTGAAATGATGATAATTATGAAAGATTGATACTTCTAAAAGAGAGTATATAGTTTTATGGGTAGAAATAGTGTCTTACATAAGAGTACAAACAGACACCACAAAAAATATGTCAACAAAAAGAGATTGAGCACAGCTCCTACGAAATAATAAAAAATAATTTATCTAATCATTATTTAAAAGACTTTCATAAGCTTCTGCATGGATTTTTATTGATGTATTTGCTGTCCCAATTGAAAAGATGAATATTTACTTACTTTGACTTCTGTTTATTTGAATTAAAGAAACTATACAGATAACATATTCTATCATTGTAATTCAAAGAATGTTAAAATATTGTTGTTGTTGATTTGATTTTTTTTGGACGAACATATTTAGAAAATAATGGTGTTCATTTTTAGTTAATTGACTCACCTGAAAACCTTTTACATTAGATTTGCTAATAGACTTTATAATAATAAAGAACAACATCCCTTCTGGTACTCCGAAGTGATTTATTAAGATGTGTGTATGATGCTTAGACGACTGGAATGTCATTAATTCAGGCGCAGTGCTCCCCGACACTGTCGAAAATCCAACTTCATAATCATCAATAAGCGAGGCATCATCAACAGGTTCCCATGTTATGTTCAACTGAAACATAACGATGTCATTATTTCCATCGGTAATTCTATGAAAAATTGAATGTATTTAGGTCTTTAAAAAGAAACTTTATTTGCAACACTGAATGAGTTGACTTTTAACATTAAATGTATGAAAAAGAATAGTAATCACTGTTCGCAAAGACTTTTAACAGGTAATGCTCAAATGTAACTTTAAAGTTCATAACACTGTTGACGAGCCATTGTCTATCATTGATCCAATTTGTCTGAATCCTTCTTGACCTGAATGCAATTATTCGTTATCTACATAGTTATACATTTCGTGTTAGAAATTATAATGGAAAACTATAAAGGCAAAATACATACCATGTGTATTTTTGGAATAACTCTAGTAACTAAGGTAGAATACGAGTTGGTATTCATGCAAACGTTGTCAGCTAAAACTGGTGATTGAGAGATAGGGAATACTTCAATATTTTCGGTCAGCGGATCTGAAAATCTTTAATGAAAATAAATAAAAATAAATAGATATAGGAAGATGTTGTACGACTGCCAATGAGACAACTCTCAATCCAAGTAACAATTTATAAAAGTAAACCATTATGTATATTTATACATATTGTAGAGATAATAGGGTTTGTTGTTTTCATTTGTTGAATTCATATTTTGTTTTTACTTTTACCTCATCGGGAAGTGTATACTTGTACGACATTATACTTTATTTTACTGTATGCACTATCAACTACACACACTTTATTGGCGTCTTGGTAGGTTTTTTTTGGTCTGTTTATTTGATTTTTTAGCCAGTTGTGTTGTATTTTTGCAATGATTCTTTACTCAGCTTTGACTTCTAATTTCACAATGTTGTCCAAGAAACAAGTTACATGTATATTTGTTTATGTTGCTCAATCATTTTTGTCAAACATGAACAACTGTCATACAAGTGGACAGTTAATATCTGTGTCAATTTGGTCTCTTGTGGAGAGTTAGCTATAAAATAAGGCCTAACCAAGCGACTAAACTTATATCAGTAAACACAAGTCAGGTTCTTTAAAATTATAGTTTATGAAATGAAAGACAAACAAGTATTTCCTGAGAAAATTTTCAACTTGGCTATCATGTGTAAAATCATACAAGTATTCGGTAAACAGAAAGTTGACGATTGATTATCTGAAAACGCACCACACGGTATAGCTGACTTATATAAACCCTGAAACTAAATTTCAGAAATCCTTGTATTGTAGTTCCTGACAAAAATGCGACAGACGGACTTATTGATGGATTGACGGATAGATGGACTGACAGAGTTAAATCACAAACTCCAGCTTTTTTAAAGCGGGAGGGGAGGGGAGTACACTTAGTTTTTAATAATAAGACATATCGTATTTTTTTAATTATTGGTTTGTTTTGTAATATTCTTCAGTTTTCTAAAAGAGAGGCGTCAAATACCAAAGGGGCATTTCAACTCATGTCAGAAAAAAGTGACATCGCCATTGCGAAAACGAAAAGGATCAACAGACAAAATGTAACTGATTTGGCTTTCCGATTTGAGAACCACTTTTTAGTCTTTTATGGACATCCAGGAACGTTTGACGTACAAACTGATGAGACTTATATATTTTCTTTTTAATTTATTTGCAATTTCAGTGTTTATACCTGTGTCTACAGATTACTCAAATTTGGCATTTTCACAATTTTTTTTAAATATTGAAGGTTTTTTTTTACAAAATAGGTATGAAAAGGACATAGTTGATAGTTGACAATTATGTAGAATGAAAAGCATAAAAGTGTCCTTCGAATACAAACTAATTTACTTTGGTAAAGTATGTCCTTCGATGCAAAATTTTGCAAAAACTTGAAAAATGGCAATATTGTCCTCATCAGCAACAGGCAGAGATAAAGTGGTTTTTTTTTTTTTTTTCTTTAATTAACTTTAATTGAAAGTAGAGTGGTTTTTAAAACTCAATAATGTTAAGTTAAACGAATTCCGGGAGATTGGCTTTACTTTGGTTTCAATGCTTACGAATCTGGGTGCGGAATTTTCTCGCTGCGTTGAATACTCATTGGTGGCCTTTGGCGGTTGTCTGCTGTTCGGTCGGGTTGTAATCTCTTTGACATATTCCCCTGTTATCATTTTCTATTCTACTTCATGAAATTGTGGTGTCCGAAGTTTTTTTTTTTTTTTAAATTCATCAGGCGTTAAACAAAATCTTTGAAGAGGTATTTATTTGACAGTGGTCCACATGAAAAACTAAACCAATCTAAAGTCAACTTTGAAAGAGAGTGTAAAACCCTAAACTTGTTAATTTTTTTTTTATTTCCCCGTTTTTCAACGCCGAATTTTTATTTCAAAAATATATTATAAATCATGCGAATATTTCTGAACTGATGATACCCTGTATGACTAATGGTCCACCTGCAAAGGTACCAACACAGTGGTTTAAAATGAAAGCTTCAGAAGCAACATATTCATGATGCTGGAAGTTTTGAACGACATTGACTGGCTATTATTATCATCATGAATATGTTCCGCCTGAAGCGTCGTTAGCTCTGAGGACGATTTTTTACTTTTATTACATACATTTTGATTTTTTTTTAAATATATACATACAATCGTTCTTTTAGATTAACCTGTCAAAATGAGTGTCAAAAAGACAAGAAGTCTTCGGCACTAACAGTAATTTTCTTAAATTCAATAACATGAATTGCATTCGATAGGTAAATTGGATAATTTTTCCACACGAAAAAGATATCCATATCGATTAAAAACAATAAAACATTGATGAGAATAATCACAGGTCACCGAAGACCTTCGATGATGAAACAAACTATTATCGTACAAGTCTAAAATTTTAAACAATTCAAGAGAGAAAAACCAACACTTAATGCATAACTGGATTATATATTTACATACACATTCCTAAGGACATGACAAGATTTAACACCTTTCTGAGTGCATAATTCCCCAAAGTTTGCGAAACGATATAGCATGAAACAAACTAGGATAACCTCAGTTAAAATTGTCACGAAGAACAAACAAAGATAAATGGCATTTACTGGAAGCTGCCTTAATTAATAAACAAATAATATTATTTCAGATCAAGATAATTTAGGGTAAAAAATTGAAATAATAGTTTGAGAAAAAGCATAACCTTACACATACATATTTATTTTGTAATGATTTATACATCAATCTGTTTAATAATTAAAGATAAATTGAAATTTATTATATCAACACATACTTGCATTTGTTTGTGCTGTTAGCCAAATGATGCCGGTTAAGGTTTTTATCTATATACCACTCATGGCCATCAGTTTCTCTAACTAAACGCGGTTTTGTCCTTGCATTCATTATAATCACATTTTTAACTGAAGGAATTGTGGTTGAAATGGTTACACCATCTGAGCAAACTGGTTTAGACATATGAAAGGCTTTATTGTATGCAACCACTGTGACGTAGTAAGTCCCAGGACTTGGTGCATCATACATTGCAAATGTATTAACTGTATCGTTCATCTATAATACAAATTCAAAGCGGACATAATATAAAACTTGTAAGAATCTGGTTATATATCTGTACCAGCCATATCAGTAGTTTTGTCAACTCTATAACAATTAACACCGTCGACAGATGCACAGAACTTTTAATTCTAATAAAAATGACAGCAATTAGTCAATTTATTATACCTCATTTATCATTTTTCTATATAAAGTAAGTACACAATGTGTTATCTATATTTCAAATTGAAAGCGTTGAACTATTCGGCCTGTCAATAGTTGGAAATTGGACCTTGGTGAAATTATTTGACCACAAGCGTCAATATATTTCGAAGAACCTCAAATACAGCTACGGTACTGTATAATGTTGAGTATACAACGTCGCATTATACCTATTGTATATAGATTAATGTCGTGTTGGACATAGTCGAAGCATTCAGAATATTAAACGTGAAAAAGTATGGTTGTGTTTCTGCTGTACGAAAGTGTATAATTAGGCTCCGATATGTATTGTCTTGTCTCTTTCGGTATAATAAAACACTTACTAACTGGATATTCGTGTTAAAGTAAGTTTATGGTTCCGTGGGATACAACTATTGACATCGGCTACGCCTCAGGACAATAGTTGGTTGCATATTGGATACAATAAATTTACTTTTCAACTCATACCCAGTCAATAAGTATAAATTGTGTATCCACAGTAAAAAATCATATGAGTAATTGTTACTGTTTCTTTATATTTTTTATCAGTTCTAAATTTCGGTTTTATCTCACATTTTCAGCTCTATTTGTTATTCCTAACGTGTCGAAGTAAACGATTTGCTTTGTCGTCTCTCATAGGAGCTGTTCATTTTCAAAGTACTAAGGAGATTTTGTATTGACTATTTTGGAACATTTTTCATGATGAGTTCCTTATCCTAGACATGACATACAACATATCAATTTGACTTAAATTGACAAAATGAAACTTCCATGCGCTGCTTAACAGTTTTTCTATCAAAATTTAAATCTTTTTTAAAGACTAAGATCTGGTTCAAAGTTTTTTAAATTAATTTTATATTTATTCGTATATTTTACGAACCAACGATTTTTGTTGAAAATGTTCTTCAGTAAGACAGACATCTGAAAATTCATACTGATAAAATGCCACACCACTTTCATGATCAAAGAATCCTTCCCAATGAGCATCAAGCCGCAAGTCCTGTTGGAAATCAACTTCTGGACTACCATACACCCCATCGTTTACATGTCCAACCTCTGGAGGAGTTATATCAACAGTTATCTAAAATAACTCATATATGTTATAAATAGAAAAGTTCGAGATTTATAAAAAAAAAAATTCATAACGCCTTAGTTCTGTCAACAACAAAAAAAACTGACATGTCATCACAGGCCGTGCTTGCACATTCTTGTGTGAGACAAATATACTGGTGCACAAAAAGCAATTCATATTCATGGATAATCAATAGATGTTTTCTCGATAAATATAAGTTATGTTAAATACATACCTCTACATGTATGCATTTTTGGCAATCCATATTTTTAATAAGGCATCATTTTGAACTTTGAATTTTTCGAAAAACTCAGGATTTTCTTATCCCAGGCATAGATTACCTTAGTCGTATTTGGCACAACGTTTTGGAGTTTTGGATCCTCAATGCTCTTCAACTTTGTACTTGTTTGGCCTTATAAATATTTTGATATGAGCGTCACTGATGAGTAGACGAAACGCGCGTCTGGCGTACTAAATTATAATCCTGGTACCTTTGATAACTATTTGAATAGCAAATGTGACCTTTGTATAAATTTTATTGAAATTTAGCATCAAACTTGTTTCTCAAATTTTACCATTTTCTTTTACAAAAATAACATTTCAAAAAATCAATATATCATTTTTTTAAATCTAACCATCACAGGCTGTTTTTCAAATGTCGCAAGCTAAATTGAAACAACATTGCAAGGTCGTGATTCCTATTATTATATCCTATTATTATTCAGCATACAGGATTTTAGAAAAAGAACGTCCAAACTGTTAAGGGAATGTGAGTTTTAAAAGTCCGAGGTCTATTATTTGGATAACACTATATAATCTCCAGAGTATGACCAACTTCAGACGTAAAGTATGTCAATTCATATTTTTTTTTTAATTTACCCTTCTTGTCACCGTACTATTAGTACTGGTCAGCTTAATTACAAAATTAAACATAAGTTACGGATTGACAGGGTCATAATTATACCATCCGTTTCGATAGTGACAGATTAATAGAAAAAAAAACATCTTAAAATATCACACAGTTCCTACTTTGATAGTCTTCAGTGAAACCAAAGTTGCCATATTTGTCACATTGACATCAATAAAATAATCAGAATCATGTTCTCCCATTGATCTATTATGGACTATCCCATTGCCTTCGCCTACTACTATATGTGGCTTGAGAAAGAAATGTTTGTGGTAACAACCAGTATGTTTGGTACAGTAACAAGCCGGTCCTCTACTGGTGTTGTATTTCTCCTCACATTCTGCAATAGTCTGTTAAAAAAGCATATTTTAATAATGTAAATATGCAAGCCATGTCAAAAATGAATATGTGTACCTGTTTATACATTATGTAGAGCTTGCTTTTTTTCTTTTTTTCTTTTATAATCTGATACTTGTCTAACATGTGTGGGTATTGCATCTTGGAGTCGTCATTTTCATGCATGTCTCTGATTACATATTCAAGTATTTAGACAAATAGCAGAACTGATTTTAAATAATTATTGAAAATTAATTAACTGTACAACCAGTGCTATGTGTAATTTTTTTTGTATTATCATAATTTTATTTGAAGGCAAAAATACAGGTTTTGCATACCTCGACGGACGGTTTTGGACCTCCTCCTTTCAAAAATTGTTATATGTATATTTACAAAATTAGAGATCAATTAAGTGTTTTGTTATTTAAGATCCGGTATCCGTATATAAAATATTGGTATTAGCACCTGTGTTTTGCCTTGGCCTGGTAAGTCTATTTCTCCATGAATGATATCAGTACCACTGTAGTTACTATATAACCTCCATTTTAAATGACTTATTCCACTATGATAATCATATGCATCCCATTCAATCCTGAAAGACAGGCAGAATAAAACATTGATATATGTACTAAATGCAGTTTGGCGATTGTTAATGCAGACAGTTTGAAAATGAAAACGGTTCTGACAGATCGCTATATTTCTGTGTATAATTTCACTGGAAAACATAGCTTCCTTATACACAGCAAAAAAAAAAAAAACGTTATTAAATGTAATTATAACAAATATGCATACTTATTTTTTTTATATATTTTTGATGAATGTGCCTGTCTAACTGATCTAATTGAAACACTTATAATCTTCTGTTTCGTTCTTGTTTAGGGCCTTTTTAACTTGTAATGAGTCTTTTGTTCACGAAATGCGCGTCTAGCGTACACATCCATATTCAATCCCAGTATCTGTGTT
Source organism: Mytilus galloprovincialis (assembly GCA_037788925.1). Lineage (NCBI taxonomy): Eukaryota > Metazoa > Mollusca > Bivalvia > Mytilida > Mytilidae > Mytilus > Mytilus galloprovincialis. The sequence continues at coordinate 40,439,137 of CM075342.1, read as the reverse complement.
GAGTTTATATATTACCACTTTGTTGATGCCACTACTGGTTGGGGTTCCTCTCGAGGGTATCACCAGCCCAGTAGTCAACAACTTATTTGTTCAATTGAATATGGTCATAACTAAAATCAGCTGTTCAACATATAATTAATAAAAGATCCAAAGATACCACAGGGAAAGTCAAACTCATAGATCGAAAATAAACTGACAACGTCATGGCTTCAAATGAAAAAAGACAAACAGACAAATAATAGTTCACAAGACACAGCATAGAAAACTAAAGACTAAGCAACACGAACCCCACCATTATAGTGATTAAAAAACCTATCTGATGACCCTTTCATCCAACCAACATGATCAAATTTCTTGGACTAATTTCAATACTGATAAAGGGTTTTCTGTAACTATTGTCAGATAATATCGAAGTATATATTACATCAAAACTTTAGCTTTTTTCGTTTCTTACGTCATTTCATTCAATTCTTTCAAACTGTGAACGGCAGTGTTGACTCGATCACCTTTCGTTAGCCATAAATTCGAAATAACTGGTGGCGTTGAATCTTTGTAAGTGATAATCGTCTCATCTCTGTAGTTTTCAAGAATATCAAATGCTCTAATTGTTGAAATGAGTTGGTCCCCGTCATCCCAAATTACATTTCGAGCATCAAATTCTGCATACACATTTGATACTTGAGCAAACGTTGAAATTGACTTGAGCTTGGTTCCATAAACATCATGGACAATTTCAAACCTTACAATACCTATTGCAAAGATAAATGTATTATGCTGTTTTTAAATGACATTTACTTTTCAATTGTTTTTATTCTTTATGTCTAATTCAATGGAATACAAATTTAGTATTTTTGTAAACAAAAAACTTTCTCTATCGACAAGTTAAAAACGAAAAACGATATTCGGCACAAATGCATTGTTTTAATCGATTGCATAAAGGTATATCGTGTATGTCTTCTACAGGAGTAAATCTATAATTGTGCTAATATTTTTTTTTAATTTCTTAATCCGTCTTCTAAATATTAACCAACATTTTATTCACCTACTTTTATTTTTTGTTCAAACGTTTCAAGTTGCGTTCCTAGCTGTAAAAACATATTGATCGATTTTGATTACTGTAAACCAACTTTATTTCGCGAGCGATTTATTTTCGCGACTTTTGTAAGAAGAAAAATATCGCGAATATAAATCGTCGCAAATATGTAAAACTATGATTATTTCTTACTTAACTACATGAAGTAAATTTGAGAATCGCGAAATTGAATAGAAAGGGCTAAACGCGAAATAAAGTATCCGCGAAAATAAGTTGGTTTACAGTATCTACTGTTTCATAATAATCTGTATTTTAGCTTCAAAAATAAACTTATGTGCGGTATTACCTTTCACATGCTCCACACTTTTCGCAGTGCGTTTACCACTTCTGTCATCGTATGTCGACTCAATATTTGAAAGCGGTTGAACTGCCGCAAGCCAATTGTGTTTTACATGATCAGTTTTTATAAATCTGTCCTTCCATTCCACTTCTATAAGAGCACTGGAATCAGTTATCCATCTTCTTTCAAGGTAATGTTGTGTATTTTTTACTTCTATTTGTCCTTTACCTAGATCGATTATATCGTTGTTGTCATACAAAAAAAAAGCTCTTGCAGTCTTATGATTTCCAGCAATGTCAAAGCAAATTAAATGGACGGCATAAATTCCTGTGTTTGTCACTTCTGCTGTGGTCTGTGAAAACATAAAAAATAAATGATTTCATCCAAAGGGATTGTTTGATATAATATATATGCGTGATACTGATTACCAGTCCTAAATAAGAGATCAACAACAATTTCAATTATATCCCTAACAGCATAGTATTGTCCATGTCACGTTGTATATCATACATTTGTTTAAATCTGGATTTTTTCGAGTCGAGAAGGTAAGTTTTATGACATATAAATCCAAAAGTGTTTTATTGGATTTTTATTTCGTACATAAATTCGGAAGTATTGCTAAAATATGTGTAGTATTAGCAGTAAAGAAGCTAACTTGCGATATAATATAAAAAAAAGAAGATGTGGTATGATAGGTCACCGTACGGTCTTCAATAATGCACAAAGCCCATACCGCATAGTCAGCTATAGAAAGCCCCGAAATGACAATGTTAAGCAATTCAAACGAGAAAACTAACGTTGTGTGGTTGTATCTGTGAATATGCTAACAGAAATATGCTTTTAATTTTTTTCGAAAACAGGAATATATTTAAACAGAATGGCGATTATCATTTTTGCACGTTAAAGTACATGTTGTGTTTTTGTTAACTTTATTCCTTCAACGTTACATAACAAATTTGAAAACCAAGATAATCGAGAGAAAAAACATGAAAACTTCTAAAAATGTTTTAGTTTTCAAATAACGATCGTGATTGTGTTGCCATATCTTACATGTACAATAGTAAAATTTGTTTGGCTCTCAAAATGCGTTCTATTACGTATCTCGTTTCCCACTAATCAACGTGGCGTGTCTCTTCAGCATTACATTGAACTAGCCACTCTTGTAAATATGTAAAAGTTTCAAAAACCCGCCCACCTCCCCTTGCAATCTACCATCTAATAACAATTTCTTTTGTCTACTGCCGTTTTATTTATTTTTTCAGGTTGACCAATACAGGCCGGATCTATAACGTTATTGGACAAAATAGAGGAGACAAACAAGCCGATTGATTAGCTTGCTGAATCTTACTTTCGAGAACTATATAAGTTAAAGCTAATTTTCATGAATAGCTATTACTTTTATCAAAATATTCATATACCAGCAGTGTTAAAATGAAACTATCAATACGTGCTATTAGTTCACGATCGTTAGCCCGGAATGCATTTAACTTTTGATTTTCCTTTGTTAAAGCATTTATCTTGATTACTTGATTCCAATTGTTCATTATATTGTAATGAAATCATTCGTCACAGTAAAAAACGTATGTCGGGATCTGGTAGGATTTAGGGGTTATGATCGTTTCCTGTAATTGTACGTCGATTCATATTAGGTTTTTACTTCCCTGTAGTACTGCATGAAGTTGTGTTAATATCATCTCTCGCATAAACCATGAGTGGCCGGTTCTAAACGTGTACCACTTCGAGCTTAACTGTTTTATGATATAGAAATTGTTAATCTTTACTCCCCTGAAACCAGGGGTGATACGAATGAGACCCGACGTATTTGGAGATCATGGCCGTCGTTCTTCTTAGTATTTAACCTTGAGGAACTTGAACATCCATTGCTACCAATGGTGCACAAACTTGTCAGTTAAATCAATCATATCGGCATTCTGTTATCATGTCAGATATCATCATTAAAAGTGAACTGTGGCCGTTATTTCTACATTAATTGTTTGTTTGTTATGTTTTGCCTTAAACTTGATTCTTTAAGTTAAAAACCTGCATGATTGAAATACTAGGATGCAGTATACTTTGAAACTGATTAATGGTTTTCACTCAGGGGTCGAAATTGGCGCTGTTCCGGTGGTCCGAGACCAGTAGAATTTGCGTCGGATATATAATCGTAATCTCGGTTTGCTTACAAAACAAAATTACTTGCGAAATCTAGTCTTCAATAAATAGGGATAAACTGTATGGTAAAAAATGCAGTCTTTCAATTCCACGGTACTGGGGGTACTAAGTATTACAATTGATCAAGTTAATTAATATCTCGAGTGAGCGTCCATCATAACAACAAAAAATGTGAAAATTTTTTAAAGGATTTAAACCGCCGGACAAAAAAAAATGTAATGACTTGTATAACATTGCAGTGACAGACATAGATCAGAAATGTATTTTTTTTAAGTTAGATTCTCAATCTGTACTTGCTAATGAACAATCAGAACAGCACAAAAAAATCTACGAGAATAGAGGAGAGAAAAGCACTTTCTTGTCTAACATATGTAAAAGAAAGCATTGTCCAAGAAAAATGTCTATCACTTATATAAATAAGTGTTTGCCAAATTAACGTAATTTTTGCAGAACCAGTAGATTTGCAGCCGGACCAGTATATTTTCAGTCCACTGGTCCGGTTGGCCAGTACACAAAAAAGTCTAAATTCGACCCCTTGTTATGGTGCTGTGGCATGCATTCCTATAATCAACATTAATTTTTTCCCTAAATTTCATCTTTTGAAATCTTAACTTGAATGAAAATACCTGGCACAACCAACTTGAATATAATGCCAAGTCTAGAAGTCTGTATCCTTTCATATTTAAAAAGAAGCCAGAGCAAAAACTTTCGATCACATAATTCATGCATTTAATTATTCATAGTTAAATGTACAACATGGCATGTTAAAATCGATTAACAGTCGAAAATATCACATCAATATGAAACATGGAAACGTAGGAAACATAGAAAAGCAAGACCAGTGGTGTAATCAAAGCAAATTGAATTTTTACAATGAATCATATATAAATTTTTCTTAAGTCATACCGATAGATTTGTAATGCCTTTTATATGCTGGATTGGTGCCACATTTTCTTTTATTTCAATTCCTTCAGAGTCATGTTTTGCTGTTTCCAATTCAAATACTTCAATTTCGTAGTAATCCACTCCAGAAAGATCATCTGACCAATCGTACCAATGAATATCAATAAAACGCTGCAATAGTCAATGAAAATGATTGATTTTGGCTGACCTTTGCATTTTAATGTTAACTATTGACGCTAATTTTCTAAAATTGTGACACAAATATGCCCGAAGAACTTTAAAATGATACTTTCACAAGGTAGATGGGTTTTTTTTAAATAGAGCAAACTACTGTTTATAAGATTGTATGCATCCGGAGACATTTTATTTGAACAGCTATATAAACAAAAGGGATTACAAAAAAGCCAAATTAATATAAGGTATATAAATTTAACTTTGACAGAGGGAGCTGGAACCTTAGTTTCCAAATATTTTGAAATTTACAATGGACAATATCAGAAAGATATGTTATAAGTTGAATTTAAATATACCTCCTGGTCCATTCATCGTTATTAAATAACAACGATGAATTGGACAAAGACGTATATAGTTGCAGTCGGTAACGTGATTGAACGATCAAATACAGCAGATGGCAATATACTTCTCTATTACTTCATGGATTGAGTCATACACATCTTGTGATAGTTTATTATTAAAAAGAAATCATTGTAAGCAGCTGATCCACGAGAGAAGAAACGTAATTGTCAAAGCTGTTAGTTTATAGAGCCAAATAATATTGACCGATTTTTTTTCATTCTTTCAGATTGAATTTATTACTATTATACGTAATGTTAGAGAATGGAAACAAACCGTTATACATTTTATGCAACTGAGGCGCTGATTCTTCGGATTATTGTATTAGCAATATATATACTATTGTTACTTTTTTCTGTAATTTTGGCAAGATTCGGGTGTAATTTTTCAACCCCTTTGGCTCATCAAAACAACATTTTATTTTTTATATACTTATTAAGAGTTGGATATTAATGATAAAATTATACTCACAGATTTTGATGTATCGGGTACATAGAGAGGTAGAGATGCACAAAACCATTTGATGCAATGATAGTATGGTAGCTCTGTATCCCAGTGAAATGCATACGATTCAACTGTTTTTATTCCCTTCAGATTTACCGAGTGTGTAGGCCACTTCTTAGCTATTTTGTAACCGAGTCTGTCATCTCTGTTCTCATATACATAATATCCTCCATTTTCAAGTTCAACTGATATAGTTAACCTATAAATTTCTCAAGAACTTAAATATAAAGTTTATTTTTGATATGTGATATATAAGGATGTTATTTTCAATTCAATATACATGCTGTATAAAAGTGTCTCGATTCATAGTATGACGCCCTTCTAAAATCCATTTTCAATATATTTTATATAATAAACTTGATCTTTGACACGTTAACCCCAAAATAAATAGGCATTTTTATGTTCCCATTCTATGCTGCATCAGTATTTATGAACATAAGCAATGTTTCAACTGAATAGTTATTAGTTGTTAAGCTACAAATCATGACATGTTCAAACCATAACTGAATTGAGCAAAAATTATATAGCCTTAAAAACAACATTAAAGAATAATTTAATTTTTTGTACAATACTTACTCATCATTGTGTCTAAACTGGTCTGCAAATTTCAATGTTTTTTCACAAGAAAACATTTCGTTGACTGAAAAAGGCGAAATTCTTTTTGTGTTGTCCTTGCAATTTTCATTGAAAAGGGATACAGCTGTGATCTTGTCTGAAATTAATGTGTATTGTAAATTGAACGATCATGTTAACAATTTTACTAAGAATATTCGTTAACATTAAAAGAAAAAATTGTAATTGTATATAATATAATAATGTTAATTGTATGTCATTAACATTGGAGACAAAAATGTATCCCTTTCGAATTCAACTTTCAAATATTCATATTATTTAAGATTATTTTTGGCAACTTAAAGTTTTCACTTTTCTATCAGAGTTCTCCAGATAATAAGCAAAATTACAAAAAAAAGACAAAATTGTTTTAAAGACAAGAACTCTGGTAAGAATTCATAAAATAGTTTATGCCTAATTGAGTTTTTGTATCATTTTTACAGCCTACAGTTTTGATATTTTTAGGTCAGTATCATAAACACGAATATTGTCATCTAAAGACCTTGATTGTTTAAGTAATCACCCCATGGTTTTAGCCACATCGGCGTTTTCTATAGATCATAAAACAACTGATATTTTTTGCTATTTTCAGTTTATATTTATCTGTTTAAAATTTTCTTCAACTTATTGTCAAAAACATAAGAATTTAAAAAAAAAGTCTTTCATGACCATTATTCCTTTGAGAGTTATCAAATGGTCAGTTATATAGCATTAGTGCTACTCTTGTGTTGTGCATCGTTTGTGCCTACTATTAATTAATTACTTCGGATAATTAGCATAAAAAGGAAAATCTGTCAAAAATCGTCATTTCATTGCAGTATCATCTATATGCGTCTTCTGATCAGTGTCATTCACTCCAAGTTTGGTTGAAGTTGTTTATGTGTAGGAGTTTATAAGAACAGGATCGTTGGTTAAACAATGAATAATCAGTAATGAATCGTGATGTAAGGCTATAATTGGAATTTTTGTTGATCTTGTCTTTTTGATTATTTTTGTTGACTCCAGTTGCTTAATCTTTATTATAGTTGTTGAGTTTATAAATATCTGAAAAATCAGGTATTAGCCAAAAATTGTCATTTAAGGACAATACCTCATTAAAGGGTCATCTGGTAGTTAAGGTACTTAAAGGGAGTTGGTAGATCTTGACATACCTATCATATAAAAAAGAAGAAGTGGTATGATTGCCAATGAGACCAAATGACACAGAAATTAACAAATATAGGTCACTGTTCGGCATTCAACAATACGCAAAGACCATACCGCATAGTCAGTCATAAAAGGTCCCGAAATGATAAATTTAAAACAACTTAAACGAGAAACTGATGGGCTTTCATGATTGCCATCAACCGGTTTTCCTCAATCTATAAAACTGCAAGATGCAAGTCATTCTTTATAATAGATAACCTAGGAATATTCCATCTCCTGTTGCAGTAACATTAATTTTGAGGTTATGGATCAATATCTACTTGTTTAAATCGTACATTATCTCAAAATAGACAAAGAGGGAAACCTTAAAGGAAAAATAAAATTATGGAAATGAATGCCCGTTCGTCGGTACATCCGTCCAACCAACCGACCGACTGTCAGTCCGTTTATCCAGTCTGATCCAACTGTCTTTCTTTTTCACAAATGATTCGACAACATTTAAGACAGCTTGATTTCAACAACAAAAAATGACTTAAGGAGGCTCGAGGGTACAAAAAATCAGCAAAAACTGAAACATTTGTTTTTTTCGTTACAAATTTTATTTATTACACTATTAGTTGTTTCTTTGTGATATGTTTAAAAACCCAACCAAAAAAAAAAACAACAATTCGTTTTGGCCCCAGATGACTTTTAAAATGTTTATATCATAGTAAATGCTGCAAAATATCTCTCTTTGGTAAAAAAGAATGCCATTTTTTGGCATAAAAATTGAAATAACTTTTTCTAACGGTTACCAATATTTTTTTATTATTTTTTCAAATGAACTGTACTTAAACTAAACTACTGTAAAATTAAAGCGATTTCTGTAATTAAGTTCTTTTTTTATTTCGATTTTATCTTTTTTCTCCTATTAGTTCAACAGAACAAAGTACATTAGCAAAATGCATGCTTCTTTCAAAGGCAGATTGTGAGCTTAAATGAGTGGTAACCCCATATTTTTATTTCATTTTTCCAATAAGTATAAGATATGGATTTTCTTATCCCATGCATAGATTACCGTAGCCGTATTTGGCACAACTTTTTTGAATTTTGAATCATCAATGCTCTTCAACTTTGTACTTGTTTGGCTTTATAAATATTTTGATTTGAGCGTCACTGGTGAGTCTTATGTAGACGAAACGCGCATCTGGCGTACTAAATTATAATCCGGGTACCTTTGATAACTATTATATATAGAAAAAAAATTAGCGAAATCCTATCTTTAGAACAAAAAATTGATTTAGACCCGCGAGCCCCCTTAAATAGCATAGACAGAGTTTCAATCCATCTTAAATGAATAATAAAACATGATTCGACAAATTGATATAGAATGCAATCAAAACGATACTTTGAAATACAACTTTTCAATAAACTTCCAAGTAAATTTGTCAATACCGCATACTATTGTAGAACATTTTGATATCCACTTTCCACTTGAGCGTTCTACAATCATTATTTATTTTTCTAAAACTTTGTTGTCTTGATTTTAGTCATTCTACTTCAGACAAAAACACTTACCTCTAATTAGAATAGCTTTCATCTCGCCTGTTATAATACCATACTTAAATTCGGTAACAAAATGTGTTAAAGTTTTGTCTTCGCCCTTTATGGTTTCAGTGTATTCACCAAACTTTGGTATATCTCCTAATGCTTTGTAAATTGCTCCAAGAGAAAATTCCATTGTTTTCAAATGTATATTATTTGTCCATTTCTTTGGAACGTTTCTAGGACTATTCACATCTTCTGGAGATGAAACCGTAGTATTTTCTGCATCCCTGAATTTCACTTGGGCATGAAGTATATCGATTGCTTGTGTGACTGCAAAATACATGTTAAACATATTTAGCTATATTTTCATGGCACATATTATAAACCAACAGATTCGAGATCTTATTCACACCAACCTCACCCCAGGTTTTATTATTGATGTCATATTGGTAGATGTTAGTAATTTTGAATAAAGTTTTGTTGAATAATTGGCACTGTTAAAACAAGTGCTAATAAAGTTTCTTTTTTACTTACTCGTTGTACAGTGGCTTGGTGGACTATCAAAACCTGTAGTGCAATTACAAGTCTCTGCATACTCGTCCGAACAATAACCAGGAAAACATCTGGTACTGTCTGGTCTCCAGGAACAAGTCTCTATATATTATAAAAATGCATTAAATTTCTATCGGTATATTAAGTAAAGCATTCCTATTTTAATATTAAGATTATGAAAGAAATCTCCCTTCAAAAAAAGCTTTTCGTCTAGGATATATATATTTATTCATGCAGAATATTTATTTGTTTTGCATACATCAATGGTATTCGTTCGGTTATCTATATGCACTAGGTAACAAAAACTTCTTTCAAGCTCATATATATGAAATGAGGAGGTACAAAAAAAATGTATAGATTCACATGAGGCAGGTGCAAGTAAAATTATACTTTGTGAATCAGCTACTTCAGACTAGGAGGAGCTAAGCAGTTTTTCATTTTAAAAGTATGTAACGAGTTATCATTCACATGTGTCTAATTTTAAGGGAAGGCAACTACCTACCCCCAGCAGTGAATTGGAAATCATTGTATATATATGAATCGCAGAACCTTCTCATGATGTTTTCTTTTATATTTACATTTGATTCATAAAATGAAAGAAAGTGGACGAAAAGTAAAACAAGAAAGTATGAAGGTATTAAGGATAGCTACTTTGTTTAATTTTAATAAAATATACTAATTGTTTTAAAATGTTTAATTGATGTGATAACTTTTTGCATAGGTAGCGGTTAGTCATGAAATATAAGTCAATACTGTGCAACAGAACGTTACTCGGATTTTTTTTTCTTTCGATTTATGAGTTCTGAACATCGGTATACTACTGTTGCCTTTATCTATCGTTTGTTTCAGCACATTTCGTGTTTCGTCTAAATCATTGCTTGAACTGCTGGCATTTCAGGTATCCTACATCTTGAGTCATTTCCTTACCGCCATAAATTCTGAGGGAAACTTAAAAAAACAAATAGCAATATCCAATATGACTTTGCAATTCATTAAAAAGGAAAATTGAAATATCAGCCTAAAAACGGAGGAAAACGAAAAGCAAATGCAAAGTCATATTAATTATAGGACTATATCAAATATTTCGTTTTTGAATACATTGTGAAATTTTAATTGAATACTTACTTTCACATGCATTAGTTATATTGTTGTACTTGTAGGCTCTTTCATAACGTTTATGATCATTTTCATATTTACAATATTCACATTCGTTTTCATGGCCATGAGGTGAGTGACACTTCCTATAGTCACACATTGAAATATATGGGCATACTGGAAAAAAAATATCAACTCATCATAGATACAAAGCTTATATATTGCGACTCAACAACCAGTAGTTTTTATTTATCAATACGGTCACAGTATCAGACTACTAGTATATGTTATTTCATTTCCTCAAAATTAACCTAGTTTTTGGTGGGGTTCGTGTTGCCTATTCTTATGTTTTCTATGTTGTGTCATGTATACTATTGTTTGTCTGTTTGTTCTTTTCATTTTTAGCCATGGCGTTGTCAGTTTATTTTCGAATTATGAGCTTGACTGTCCCTCTGGTATCTTTCGTCCCCCTTTTTTAACGCTCTCGATTTCTTTTAATCGTCTTAAATGATTCAAATGTTCGATATGATTCAAATGTTCGATGTACCTGTTATCCAAGAAAGTGTATTATATTTCTAGCTAGTTGTTTGACCTAACCATGGAAGTAATATTTAAAAGGAATAACATCGACTAATTAGCATGTATTAACGGCCTGCAGAGCCCTGTACTAAAGTCATATGATTTTATCCAATTATAGTCTCAGCGGTAAGACCCTTTTGGTTACTATCTGTGATACCGCGGTTGTAAAATAACATCTGGAATTTCTTATCAGTCACGTGATTTTATCGAGTCCGGTAATTATAAAGTACCTGTGTGAAATCCGAGGTTTATTAATAAGAAGGTGGCACTGTATCATATAAAATCTCTACCTTCAGATGAAGTCGTATGATGTACAAAAACTTGAAAAACGGACGAGAATTGTTCAAACTACAGCAGTTAAGCATGGAAAATTGTATTTAATTTAGCATATTTTTCGCGGCTTTTTACCGTTTGTTTTAAACTGTTCTAAAAGCGGATCCCGAGTTATACAGTTAAATACCCATGAATCGATCAGGTTTCACATGATGTTTAACAAAATAATGTAGGCAAATCTAGACATAGATTTGTTTACTGTTGAAATGTGCAAAGTTTATCGAGATTGAAAAAGAAGGATATTTACTTTCAAGTATTCTAAATTTATGTATATGTCATAAATGTCATTGATTACATTATTGAAACTGGACAACTAAAACGGGGATAATATTTTCGTAAATATGTTTTTTTATTGTTTATTGTGGAATGCTTGTATTAATATAACATGTATAACAAGCTACAGCAAAAATTATAACAAACCGACGAAATGGGCTTGAATCTATCTGTCTTACGGCAAATTCATTTTTACACAAATTAGTTTATGTATCAAGAACTTAAATTGAAGGATAGAACCGTTTAGAATTGTGAATATTTTAATTGACTAATACACGAAAGACTTAGATTTTTCGTATTTAATAAAGGGGGTCCAAATGTATTTTTTGTACAATCATCTTCTTAACTTACGGAAATGTTTTTTTTAACTGTATGTAAATATTAAAATTGAAAATGACCCCGCCTTGTTCTCCAATTTCGTATGTGATAGGTGTCGGTTTAAACTATTAAGACTCAAACTAACTAAAAATAGGAAAAAATGGACTAAAATAAAAATTGAACGAATGAATCTTTTCGGCAGCGTACATCAACGGAATGTAACGAATGGACTATTCGGGTTACCTCGCACGTATATACGACAAAAACTTGTCTGTTCGTAATTCTCCGTGAACACGAAAAAGACCGATAAGTGTCAGTGATTTGATCGATCACATGCGGAGAATCAACTTCCATGCCAGCTATTGAACCAATAAACGAGTTATCGAAAGATGGGCGGTAACGCAGATGAAACCTTTGAAGTGACGACGATGTTATTCCTTTCAATATTACTTCCATGACCTGACACGTTATGTGCCTATTTCAAAATCCATCAAGGTTCATATGTTCTTAAAGGTTAATTGGAAAATAGTCAATATCAAACCTTTATTTTGGCATATATTTTTATTTGAAAATCATTTGCTGAACAGCTCATACATAATTGCATGGAAACGACCCAATGGACCATGTCCACTCTTCCATGGATTATTTTGTATTTTGTCATTAGCAACAACATATTGATATTTGAAAATCATTTGGATTAACGGTTCCTTTGTTGAACGGAAACGACATATCTAAATGATTTTATCCAACCTTTCAAGATACAAACTCCTAAACGGTTGGGGTGGAAATTGTCACTATTGTTCCTAACCTTAATTTTCTCATCAGTTAAATATGATTTTAAGAACATTGGCTGAATATTCAGAAGATCTTGCACTGAAACGTCATAAAGTACCATTTACCAAATTATCAAGGACAATAATTTTTGACGATACAATTGCATCTCGTCCATATTGAATGTAACTTTCATCATCAGTAACAACAAAGTAAAAGATGAAAAAAAAGCAATTTGGTTAATAGGTGAATACTCACACATTGTTGACATTATAATGGAATTATATTCGACTGTGATACAAGTGAGAGGTTTAGCTAGCTATAACATCAGAATAAATCCCCCATCCGTCCGTTCGTCCCGCTTCAGGTTAAAATTTTTGGTCAAGGTTGTTTTTGATGAAGTTGAAGTCCAATCAACTTGAAACTGAGTACACGTGTTCCCCTTGATAACTATGATCTTTCTAATTTTAATGCCAAATTAAAGTTTTGACCCCAATTTCACGTTCCACTGACCATAGAAAATGATAGTTCAAAGTTCAGGTTAAAGTTTTGGTGAAAGTTTTTGATGAAGCGGGACAGACGGACGGACGAACGGACGCACAGACTAGAAAACATTATGCCAATAAATGGGGCATAAAAATCAGTACATGAATTTCCTCAGACAATTAAACATCGCGGAATTTTGACGTTGCACTAATTTCTGGACGCCAAATAAGAAGAGCATACACGTTTTTTTAGAAGTTTTTCTTCGTTAAACATTTCCTTTAATCTAATGCAAAATTTTAATCAGTAAAAAACTGTTGAATTTCCTTTTAGTCACGACTGAGAAATGAAAATTGAAATTAAGTCATTATAAATTTACAGACAGAATTTATAGCATGTTCTATCGAGAATAATTTCGCGGTTTAATTACATATAAGACCCTGAAACTTCAAACAGTTAGTCATAAATTGTAAGTGACTACCTATGGACCCAGTCAACCTGTAGTTTAACGTTAAGTAATTGCAATCTTAGGAAACGTCATTTGCAACAGAGTATAACGGCTAAAACGGCAGTTTTTATTACCAAGTCGTTGAATGTCATGACAGGCAGATTTACTTCAGGAAAAATTAATATTGTTTATAAGAGTTTCAGTTAATAGATATAGGAAGATGTGGTGTGAGTGCCAACGAGACAACTCTCCATCCAAATAACAATTTTAAAAAAGGTAAAACATTATAGGTCAATGTACGGCCTTCAACACGGAGCCTTGGCTCACACCGAACAACAAGCTATAAAGGGCCCCAAAATTACTAGTGTAAAACCATTCAAACGGGAAAACCAACGGTCTTATCTATATAAAATAAAAAAACGAGAAACGAGAAACACGTATAAATTACATAAACAAACGACAACTACTGTACATCAGATTACTGACTTAGGACATGTGCAAACATTTGCAGCGGGATTAAACGTTTTAATGGATCCAAATCTTCTCCCTATTTCTGAAACAATAGCATACCAAACACACGATAAAATATCAATTGGCAGGCTTAACTCAATCAAAAAACGTACATTAATACACTATGAACGAATAAATTTGATCTGCGATATCTGAATGCAAATGCACAGTTAATAAAATATTAGGGACAAACAAGTCAAAACAAAGTCATGTCAAGACACCACTGCGAAATATTTAACCCTTCGAAAATATTCACTTTAGAAAAAAAAAACCGGTTTTAAAAAAATACAGGTAAATCTTGAAGTTTATACAAATGTAGTGAGAAGAAGTGAAACCTAGAAAATATTCCAAATAATCAAAGCTGGTATATAGACAAGAACCATATAAATATAAAATAACAAAAAAGCATTATAAACAGTAACAACCGGTCGAATTAACAAGAAAATACGATTTGAGAGTACTCGCAGTTACTGACAGCTAGTTAAAAGCCAAAAACAATTTAAAATAATAAAAAGTCATGCATCAGAGACTAAAATCAACTAAAATCAACTAAAACACATCCCAGGGATTTAGTATTTTAACGTCATGAACAGTCAGAGAAGACATGACTTGAGCAATGCCAAAAATAAATGTATCGACAGGTACATGTAGTAGGATAGTGAGGAGCGACTTCTATAGATATAAAAATTAACGTGTCTGTGTCTCTATACATCCCGACTCAAAAGAAGATACAATTTAGTTATGTTTTAATTTGCTAATGACAACATCGATATTAGTGCCAATATAAACTATATTCAGAGATCCAATTACAATATTGTTACGATAACCCTTACTTATAACACCACATTACTGCAAAACAGACTGAAATTGGTGGAAAATGGGCAAAATCAGACAGGGGGAAACTTGAATTAGGGAATTTTAACAACTGTCTTTGTTATTGACAATTGACACGACCAATGATTAAAAGAAAACCGCAATGTTTGTGCATACTACATAATTCAAAAGTTAAGCGTGACGTAATCAATTCAACTTTCGAATTTCAAATTTATCTTAGACGATGAAGAAATGAATCAACTTTATACTCAATTTAGTATTTCATGCGCAATGTGTATTTTAAAATGTAAAACTAAAATACTTATCGAGTGTTGCGTTTCTAAAGTTCGCTAGTATATAAAAGTTGTTGCAAGCACTTATCACTAAGTGCTGATCGAAAATTTCTATTAAATTTTTACAGATCACTCGTTCGGTCTAAACAAGATTAGGATACAATATTGTATTGCTCCGGAAGGAAGTCATATTTAGGTATTCTCGATGCTGTTCATAACCAGAGTCTTCGTCTGTGTCTTGGAACCTTTAAAACCTCGCCAGTTGAGAGCTTATACGAAGAGGCCGACGATCCTTCACTCTCTCATAGACGTTTGAAGTTTGGGCTTCAGTATGCCGGCAAACCGAAGGCATTTTCAATATCATTTATGAATATGTTTTGGAAAAGCATGAAAGTAATAATTCTCCATTAGGAATACGTCTGAAACACATTTAAATACCTATAATTTGAAATATATTGACCCAGTTCAAACTTGTTTTTTCATATAAGACTTAGTAGCTCATGAAAGGTCATTTACCAAAATTTTAGAAGATTCTTAATTTTCTTTCTTTTGTTTTGAGACCTAATAATACCAATGCAAATATAAGGTAAAAGTCCGAGTCAGCCTTTTCCCGCCATTTTTTAAATCACAAATATCTCGAAAAGGAGGTCCATGACCTATCAATATTTTTAGCTTATTTTTATCCTTAATTGATGCTCTATCAACTTATAGTATCAATTTTAACTTCTTAATTTATTAATTTTCACCTAACCTCACCTAAGTACATCCTTAAGTGAACGTCATTTGTGTGTTTAAGGGCGTTTTCACTTCCATTCAATGTTGAGCGAGTGGTTTGGAAACTATAATTCTATATTGTACGAATTATACGGCAAATTGAATTCTCAAAACTGACAATCAGCACTGCTGTCATTAGGGAATTGTCATTAAGTACCTACAGAACAACCGTTATTTCTAGTTTATCCTACACAATGACAATCACTAAGACGCTTGATGAACGTAAATAGTGCAGGGATACAGGCGATCCCCTTTATCTGGTAAATGACGTCATAAAGGAGCGCATAATTGAAGGGTTTTTCCGGTGACGGATAAACTCGAAAGTGGGCTATTAGGCTAAAACAAATCATCTTTTAATACAGCGACACTATGTTGAAATAAAATCCAGCAAATCCGATTTTTCAACTGTTTTTACTGATGGATCGAAGGATGGAGACAGAGTGCCATTTACTGCTGTCTTTGGTGACAGACCTGCAAGTCTTCTCTTACCTTCTGCAGCTTCCAACTTCACTGCAGAAACTAATGCAATAACTCTAGACTTACAGTTTATTGCTACTTCTGACAAATCAAAGTTTATTATTGATCTCTTGACTCGCTATCATGTCTCCAAACAATTCAAAATTAAAATTAAAAAACCCGTTAATTTTCGAAATCCTTTACGTAATGAGAATTTTGAAAATTCTGGATAAAGAAATTATACTATATATATATGGATGCCAAGTCTTATCGCCATTTACGGAAACTTAGTTATAGATAAGGAAAGAACAACCCATTATCTAAATGTGAAATGCCGTTTATCTTACCTCCTATACATTTCTAGGAGTATGATTTGTTAAAAGCATACGCGTGGAGACCGTGTATATTCAATATTAGATTAGTGGGGAGGCGGGGCTTAATTTAATACACGGTTAGTAGTGGTATTACGTCCATTTATAAAAAAAGGTACTGAGAAAACATATTAAAGGTTTCAACAGACGAACTAATAGATGGAGATTGAAATAAATTCATAAAACACATTTAAAGCTAACAAGTTGTTAGTGTCGGCATCTGTTGTTGTATGATCAATAGAAGTAGTTTCTAAATGCTAACGGTATTGGAGACGTCCCCACTTTGATAGATCACTAGTCCAAATATAACACGTTAAGATAGTCGGTAAGATAAATTCGTTATACCGCAGTCCCACAAGCCCACGATAGCACTACGATCTATGAAAAAAATGCAAATTTTGATGATCGTAGTACGTGGTGAGGTCTTCAAGATTGTGATGAGCGTGGCCAACTTTGAACATGTTCAAAACAATCGTTGTGCGGTCGTGGCGAAATCAAGTCGTAGTTGAAGCGTAGTGAGAGCGCACTAAGGTCGTAGTAAGATCGCAAAGGTCACTGTACCATCGTAGCGAAAGCGTGATTCTATTCGGAGAGACTGCAATTACGATCTCACAGCGACGTTATTACGACCTCACTTCGATCATCACGTTCTCACCGCGACCTAACTACGCTTCCACGTTTACACCACGCTGTTCAAGACCACAGTACGATTCAAGCACGCCCTTGCCGTCCTCATCACGCTCTTCTTACGACCTACCTTCGTTCATACTACGACCATCATTGTCATTGTCATTTTCACATAAAAAATATTAAATATCTCCAAGTTTTCTTTGTCTCTATGTAGTTCTTGTCCATTTTCTCTAACGGCTCAACCGTGCGTGCTTTTCGTTTACATAGATTAGACTGTTGGTTTTCCCAGTTGAATGGTTTTACACTAGTAATTTTTGGGGCCCTGTATAACTTGTTGTTCGGTGTGAGCCAAGGCTCCGTGTTGAAGGCCGTACCTTGGCCTATAATGGTTTACTTTTATAAATTGTTACTTGGATGGAGAGTTGTCTCATTGGTACTCATACCACATCTTCCTATATCTATTGACACATCTGTGTCATCTCTGCTATCGTTCACTAAAATATCGTCATTTGAGCTTTATGGACCAGCCAAAGGTTGTAATTTAGGTTGGGTTGGTCGATCCGAAATCTCTGCTTGATCATGATTCGTTAATATCAGAGCTCCCTCTGACTCTACACCAACCCCTACCTGCACGCCCACGTGTTATAGTAGATTTTGGTGGCATGACTGTATTGTTTCTAAGAAATCTATGTATTAATCAGAAATAGAAGGAATGGAATTGTATTGATATGGAACACGATGTTGACGTTATTACTGATAACGTATAAAGATCGCGGTATGAACGTAGTATAATCATGGTAAGAACGTACTATAATCGCAGTAAAAGCATGGTAAAATCGTGTTGCAATCGGATTACTCGTGATATGGTCGTAGTGAGAACGTGATGAGCGTATGATACGGTGCTTTTTGTCCGCGATTTGCTTTTTGTCCGCTTTTGCTTTTTGTCCGATTATTTTGCTTTTTGTCCGATACTTTTGCTTTTTGTCCGTTGCTTTTTGTCCGTTTTGCTTTTTGTCCGATAATTTTGCTTTTTGTCCGATACTTTTGCTTTTTGTCCGTTGCTTTTTGTCCGTTTTGCTTTTTAGCTCACCTGGACCATAGGACTAAGTGAGCTTTTCTCATTTTCTCATTATTCGTCGTCGTCATTAATTTTTACAAAAATCTTCTCTTCTGAAACTACTGGCAAAATTAAAGCAAACATGGCCAAAATCATCCTTAGGGTATTTAGTTTCAAAAAAGTATCCGATGACCCCGCCCAATAATTAAGATGGCCGCAATGTCTAAAAGAAGAGCATCGCATAAAATGTAGATTTTGGCTTATATATCTGAAACAAAACCATAGAGACAATCTAACAAGGGATAAGAACATTTCGCCTCATAAAATAATGTGGACCAGTCAGAAGTTTTCATGTGGGACAATATGAGCTCTTAATTTAAAAAAAAGTGGGACAATCGGGAATAAGCCCTACAGACTTGAGCAATTCTAAAATAAACACTGTTGATGTATCTCTTTTAAATTTTCTATTAAAAAGTGTTTTACATTTACGAATGCACTATATTGTATCTGTATCTAAAATATTAAACGCATTTATTTCGTGATAGAAATTAAGTAAATGCTTAAGTAACCATTTTATTACTTTTCCCCCTCTTTTCGAGTTTGTCAAACAAAAATAAACTACTTTGTTGAAAATGCTGTTGTGTTAACCAAAGTTTCCTTAATCTTATTACTTGAATAACCTCGAACTTCCTCGTCATTTGGATATAGTTGCTAAATAATTCCGAAATGTATGGATTAATACAGTTTATCTAAATAAATAGCTACACATGTATTACGTAAACCTTGTGATAGTGTTCCAAAAATGAAGTTTGTTTGTTTGTTATATTTGTAATATTTGTAATGTTTAAGAAAAATAAAGTTGTTGGAAATATGACGAAAATATTACCAGACTTAAAAAAGTTTTTTTTTAACTGAAATGTTGCAAAATATTTTGGAGCGACTGTCAATCAGCCATTCGCATATAAGTGCAAATGGTGACTATATATTATTAGCGGGAAGAAGAAACTGTGCGTTTAAGCAATAACATGTCGTAAATGTGTGCACTTCCACATGTAGCAAACGCCGACACCATTTAACATAATGATAAAACTATTCAAACGAGAAAACCATTGATTTACAAAACACTATACGACAAACAAATACAGAAACAAACAACAACTATTGAATTACAGATTGAAACTCCGTTCCTGACTTATTCGTATGATTATCATATATAATATTTAGCGCGGTTAAACATCAATTTAGAATTTCAATAACGAAACCATCACTCAAGGATTATTTGATTTGATACATTTCTAAACTATTCTAAAGTTTCGAGCATATAAAAAAGAAGATGTGGTATGATTGCCAATGAGACAACTATCCACAAAAGACCAAAATGACACAAACATTAACAACTATAGGTCACCGTACGACCTTCAACAATGAGCAAAGCCCATACCGCATAGTCAGCTATAAAGGCCCCGATAAGACAATGTAAAACAATTCAAACGAGAAAACTAACGGCCTTATTTAAGTAAAAAAATGAACGAAAAACAAATATGTAACACATAAACAAACGACAACCACTGAATTACAGGCTCCTGACTTGGGACAGGCACAGATTTAAATAATGTGCCGGAGTTAAACATATTAGCGGGATCCCAACCCCCCCCCCCCTAACCTGGGACAGTGGTATAACAGTACAACATAAGAACGAACTATAAAAATCAGTTGAAAAAGGCTTAACTCATCAGATAGACACAAATACAAGTGGACGTGGCCGGGTACTTATACATCCCGACACAAAAAGTCACAATGAACAGATCTGAGAGTACTGGCAGTTATCTGACAGCTATTTCAAAGCCACTAACAACTAATAAAAAGTCATGCCTCTGAGACTTAACGTTCGTTTAAGTCTTTGAATATCCCATGTATTCTACAAATTGGTGTACGTACACCATTGCTCACACGTTTGAGGATGACAGACTAACTTACGACCAGAATGAATAAGAATTAGTCTATATAACAAGATCTAAAATATTTCTAGTGTAAAGACTTTAACCTCGCCACATTATTTATGTATGTGCCTGTACCAAGTCAGGAGCCTGTATATTCAGTGGTTGTCGTTTGTTTATGTGTTACATATTTGTTTTTTCATTTATTTTTTTGACATAAATAAGGCCGTTAGTTTTCTCGTTTGAATTGTTTTACATTGTCTTATCGGGGCCTTTTATAGCTGACTATGCTGTATGGGCTTTCCTCATTGTTGAAGGCCGTACGGTGACCTAATGCTGTTAATGTCTGTGTCATTTTGGTCTTTTGTGGATAGTTGTCTCATTTGCAATAATACCACATCTTCTTTTTTATAAGAATGCCAACTCCTCACACGTACAATTATTACTTCATTTTCTTTATTTCACTCATCTAATTATTATATCTATTTTAATTCAATATTGTATCCATATAAATGTATATGAACGCTTACATATATATAATTATTGCGATATCATATATAAGAGAGAGGCAAAGTGTACCAAAGGATAATCACACTAAAAAGGGTTGAAACAAACCAACAAAGCCGCAGCTGAATGAAAAACAACAAGATACACAACAGTCCACAAAACAAATGGTCCGAGAACACAATTAATTCGTAGTGCATTTCTTTTAGAACATAAATGAAAATTTAAAAAATCCCACCTGCGCTTTCTCAATGAAACTTTTACAGTGTGTTGTACTAATTTTGGGACAAATTATATCAAAATTATAGAAAACTTCATCGCGTCTAACTCAAAATATGGACAATTTTGTGTTTAGGGTGTCTTGAAATCTTTTGACAGCTTCCGAAGTGCTAATTTTTAACCTTTTTCAGCTGGACCAAATCACTACTTTCCTGTAAAATTCTGGACCCAAATTTTTTTACAGTGTAATTTCCCCCCCCCCCCCCCCCCTACTTACAATGTGAGGCATTAAACAAGGAGAAATAAATTTGGAAGGGGTATAAAAATTATTGGCAAGTAACCCACTGTTATCACTAGGGACTAATAACGAAAATCAAGGGACGACAATTGTGGTCTCGGACGAAATCATTGAAATTTAAAATCTGAGCAACAAGAACCAATGCAACTGTGATGATGTATGGTTAACTGGAAGAGTAAGATAATCCTGCTCCGTCCATTAAGTTTTAAAAAGTCATGTATTAAACTCAAACTCTCGAACACGTTGTCTTGGAAGATCTTTATTCCAAGGGGGTCCTTAATAGTTGCTTTTTGATAATCCTATAAGGAGTTTATAATTTAACTCCTTGCGAACACTTTCATAAGGAACGAAAATTCCCATCTGCATCTTTTTGAAAAGATTGCAAATATTGTTTAAATTAAATAGGGTATCCCATTTCAAACCCAGCGTCTCGGAAAATCTCATTTTAGGGCACTAGACAATGATTAAATGTAGTAATTCGATAATAATACATGGATTTCTCGCGAAAACATCGTTAAGGCGAAATTTAAAGTTTGTCTTGGCTGATTGAAGAAATTTCACAATAAAAACTGAAACGCAAAAACGCATAAAGATGTTTATTTAGGACAATAACTTATATAAAACAACAGCAGAAATACATATAATGTATCACCAATGGAGGTTGTAAAATACTGTAGGTGATACTTAAACGTAATGTTCTATTTATTTTTTTTGTCGTTAAGGGGACTGGAGGGTATTAATCCATTATTTTTTAAATATACATGTAGGATTTTGCTTGTTTTTCTATAGATGAACTTTTATCATATACTAAATAGAAAAATCAAATAAAAACATGGGGTTATCGTTCACTTAAGCTCACAATCTGCCCTCGATTTTGTTAAGGTACTTTTTTTTAAGTTGAACTAATAGGAGAAATAGAGAGATATATATATATCGAAATAAAAAAAAGAACTAAATTACAGAAATCGATTTAATTTTACAACTGTTTAGTTTACGTAAAGCATATTTGAAAAATATCTATAGGTCACCGATGAGTTGAAAAAGACATTTTAATTCTAATGCCAAAACAAAATGTCATTATTGCACTAAAGGGAGACAATTTGGAGCTTTTACAGTGATATAAACATTTGAAAAATAAATCTGAGGCCAAAATCATTCGATTTTTTGGGTTGATTTTTGAGCCAATTCATAAAGTTATAACTAATAGTGTAATAAATAAAATTTGTAATGAAAACAAAAATGATAAATTTTTTGCTGAAATTACCCTCGTACGGGGCGCCGAATGGGACTCTTGTGGTTTTGTACTCAAAATTCAATTTTGTACGGACAAAAGTGACTTTTGTTCAACAAAAATAAGTTCAGTTTAACAAAATTTGTATCATAATACAAATTTAAAATTTTGTCATACAAAATTATCTATCAGCGGACAAAAGTCACTTTTGTCATGACAAAATTCATTTTTGTTACACAGACTTGAATTTTGTTACCTAATTTGAAAATTGGGCGACAAAAGTCAATTTTGTATTCAAATTAGTTTAGTTTGGTTTCTGTGAACTAATTTGCATACAAAATCGACTTTTGTTACACAAAATTGACAAAAATGAATTTTGTCTCAACAAAATTGACAAAATTGACTTTTGTCTCAACAAAATTGACAAAATTTGAATTTTGTTTCAACAAAATTGACAAAATTGACTTTTGTCTCAACAAAATTGACAAAATTGACTTTTGTCTCAACAAAATTGACAAAATTGACTTTTGTCTCAACAAAATTGACAAAATTGAATTTTGTCTCAACAAAATTGATTTTTGTCTCTCGAAAGTCAATTTTGTCACATAAATGTCGTCACAAAAATGAATTTTGTCGTCACAAAATTGACTTTTGTCTCAACAAAATTGACAAAATTGACTTTTGTCTCAACAAAATTAACAAAATTGACTTTTGTCTCAACAAAATTAACAAAATTGACTTTTGTCTCAACAAAATTGATTTTTGTCTCAACAAAATTGACAGAATTGACTTTTGTCTCAACAAAATTAACAAAATTGACTTTTGTCTCAACAAAATTGACAAAATTGAATTTTGTCTCACAAAAGTCAATTTTGTCTCACAAAAGTCAATTTTGTCTCACAAAAGTTAATTTTGTCTCACAAAAGTCAATTTTGTCTCACAAAATTGAATCTTACCTCACACAATTGACTTTTGTGATTTAATTTCCATATCAGGTAACAAAAGTCAATTTTGTATGCAAATATGTTTATATTTGCATATCTTTTAGACAAAATTGACTTTTGTCATGACAAATATGAATTGTGTCTACAAAAATGAATTTTGTCATGACAAAAATGAATTTTGTCTACACAAATGAATTTTGTCATCACAAAATTGAAGTTCTCACAAAACAAGTCTGTAGCACATAGTTTTGTAAGACAAAAATGATTTTGTTATGACACAATTGAATTTTGTACAAAACCACAAGAGTCCCATTCGGCGCCCCGTACCTCGAGCCTCCGAAAGAGCAAGTATTGCACAAAAAAAAAGGAATCATCCTTTAACGGAAACAACTCTTGAAATCATCGGCTATTCGTCGATGACTAAAGGCTATTTATTTCTGAAATCTAAATTTTGTTTTGCTGTTCTGAGTGTTCAAGATGTTACATGCAGCTAAAATATTGGTAAAACATTTGAAAAAATACTGATCTGTATAAAATTTACACAAAAGTAAACGAATGAAAGCCACTGGAATGCAGTCCAGGTCTCGGATAAATAAGCACATTTAAACAAGAGTGCACACACTGAAATGTCTCGCCTACTTTACTCATCATTAATATTATGTTGATAGCCCTAAGTATAAAGATTTATTACAACTGCCACATAAACTTAACATTAACCAAGATAGCTAAACAAAGACCAAATGAATTATGAAAATGAGGTAAAGGTCAGACGAACCATACCAGGCAGACATGAACAGCTAACAATTCTTCGATACAACAAATATACTTGACCTTTTACTTATAGTTTAAGAAAAACAGACCAAAACACAAAAACTTAACACTGTGCAATGAACCGTGAAATTGAGGTCATGGTCAAATAAAACCTGTGAGACTTATATATAGATCATAAGATATTTTCATGCACCAAATATAGTGACCTTTGGCATATAATATTAGATAAAAAGACCAAAACTCAAAAACTGAACTTTGACCACTGAACCATGAAAATGAGGTCAAGGTCAGATGATATCTTCCCGCTAGACATGTACACCTTACAATCATTCCATACAACAAATATTGTAGACTCATTGCATAAAGTATGAGAAAAACAGACCAAGACAGAAAAATTTAACTATAACCACTGAACCGTGAAAATGAGGTCAAGGTCAGATGACACCTACCAGTTGGACATGTACACTTTACAGTCCTTCCATACACCGAATATACTAGCCCTGTTGCTTATAGTATCTGAGATGTGGACTTGACCACCAAAACTTATTCTAACCTTTGTTCACTGATCCACGAAATGAAGTCGAGGTCAAGTGAAAACTGTCTGACGGGCATGAGTACCTTGCAAGGTACGCACATACCAAATATAGTTATCCTATTACTTATAATAAGAGAGAATTCAACATTACAAAAATTCTGAACTTTTTTTTCAAGTGATCACTGAACCATGAAAATGAGGTCAAGGACATTGGACATGTGACTGACAGAAACTTCGTAACATGCGGCATCTATATACAGAGTATAAAGCATCCAATTCTTCCACCTTCTAAAATATTAAGCTTTTCAGAAGTTAACTTACGCCGCCGCCGGATCACTATTCATATGTCGAGCTTTCTGCAACAAAAGTTACAGGCTCGACTAAAATGACAGGTTATATGAACTGAGTGGCAATAAAAGCACAAGTCTAACACTTGCTTTTTAAAAAATTAAAATCTTTATTTAAAATGGTCATCTTTAAACAAACAAAAATTGAATATGAAAATTTACAATTCCAACAATAGATCGATATTAAACAGAAATGTTTCATTATCATTTTTCGGCTACAATTGGTATATGAACCATCCAAATGTCAAAATATCAACATAGAGTATTTACAAAGAATGTTTCTGTTATGTTGTGCAACTAAATCTCTACAGCAAATGGTAGTGACAACACTAGATGTTAATTAGGATCCAGCGAAAAGCCAGGCTTTTGTCCACGAAGGTAGCAAATTGTCGGTGTGACTATCGCTGACGGCTTTTGGTAACACACAATATGGTTGTTGGTCATGTTGTTATCACCAAGGGAAGGTCATCGTTCTCTTAATTTCCACACAAACTGATATAGCTCCAAAGGTTTAACAATGAACACCAATGGACTCTCATGTCAATTGGAAGGCCACGCGAAATCAATATCGGAGATGTTAAAGACAAATGCATCGGTCATGCTGGGCTTTTGTTGCTTAATGTCTAAATGGACATGGCCTATAATTAAAAGATCCTTTTGCGGAATTTGTGGATTATTTGGTCAACTGTATACAGTCTACGAGCAATTGCATCCTGGGAAAAGCCTCATTAGATAAACCCCAATTTGTTTGTAATTGGTTGTCAGAAAGACCTGGCATATAGTCTTATATTTATTGAACTTACTTACTTACAATAAGGGATAAGCCAGCGAGTAAGTCAGCAAAGGGTTAGGGAAGTACCTTGGTATATAAAAAAGTCGAAATAAACAATTGCCGGCTGGCCAAGAGATTCTCCACGTGGGGTATGATGCCAGAGGTAGAAGTAGGCATTGCCTTAAAAAAGGCACAGATCACTTAGGCCCAAGACCCGTACGAGTTTGACAACAATGAATTAAAAGGGTAAGGTGGTACCTCTGTTTGCAACGAAGTCGAAATACACTTTAATAATTGCCGTCTGGCCAAACTAAAAGATTCTCCACGTAGGCCATTTTACCAGAGATAGAGGAGGGCATTGCCATACAAATTTCTTATAGCACTTATGCCCTAGACCCGTACGAGTTTGACAATAATGATCAAAAGGGGGAGATGGTACCTCTGTTTACAACAAAGTCGAAATAAAGTATTGCCGGCTGGCCAAACTAAGAGGTTCTCCACATAGGCCATTTTACCAGAGATAGATATGGTAATTGCCTTCAAAATGGCATATAACACTAATTCCAAAGACCTGTACGATTTTGCCTGCAAGGGGTTAAAAATAAAAGGTGTTACCTTTGTTTACAACGAAGTCGAAATAAACCTCTACCTCTGGTATAATGATCCACGTAAAGAATCCCGGAGTTTGGCCTACCGGCTACAGTTATTTTGACTTTAATGTGAACAGAGGTACCACCTCCTCATTTTAGCTCTTTACTGAAAAACTCGTACGGGTATATGCCATATAAGTGCTATAGGCTATTTTAAAGGCAATGACCACCTATACCTCTGGTAGCATGGCCCAGGTGGTGAATCTCGTAGTTTGAACAGCCGGCAATATTTCATAACGACTTTGCGATATACTAGAATACCCTCCTTTCCTTTTGCTGGCATAAGTGCTATAAACCATTTTAAAGGCAAGGCCCACCTCTACCTCTGGTATCATGATAAACGTGGATCATCTTTTATTTTTGGCCATCCGGCAATAGTTTATTTCGACTTTGTTATATACCAGGGTACCCTCCTTACCCTTTGCTGACAAACTCGTACAGATCAATGGAATAAGAAGTATGGGCCATTTTAGATGCAATGTCCACCACTACCTTTGTTATAATGGCCTATGTTGAGAATTTCTTTGTTTGGCCAGCCGGCAATAATTCATTTCGACTTCGTTGTAAACATAGATACCACCTCCCCCTTTTAACACTTTGCTGAAGCACTGGTACGGGTCTACGGCATAAATGGCCATTTTTGAGGCTATGGCCACTTCTACCTCTGGTATCATGGCCCATGTGGAGAATCTCTTCGTTTAGCCAGCCAGCAATAGTTTATTTCGACTTTGTGATATACTTAGGTACCCCCCTTACCCTTTGCTGATTAACTTACACGGGTCTGGGACATACGTGTTATGGCTATGTTAGAGGTAATGCCTACCTCGTCCTCTGATATAATACCCCGCGTATAGAATCTCTTAGTCGGCTTAATTTATATTTTCGTTGTAAAAAGAGGCATCGCATCCCCCCTTTAACCTTTTGCTGATAAACTCGTACAGGTCTAGGGCGTTAGTTTTATCAGCCATTTAAAAGGCAATGCACACATTTAACCTAGGATTAATGGCCAACTT
Source organism: Mytilus galloprovincialis (assembly GCA_037788925.1). Lineage (NCBI taxonomy): Eukaryota > Metazoa > Mollusca > Bivalvia > Mytilida > Mytilidae > Mytilus > Mytilus galloprovincialis. The sequence goes on along the minus strand of CM075342.1, from coordinate 40,411,350 downwards.
GGAGAATCTCGTACTTAAGCAAGCCGGCAATAATTGATTTCGACTTCTTTGTAAACAGAGGTTCCAACTCCCTTTTAAACCCTTTGATGATACCGCGTACTTCTCTAGGGAATAAGTGATTTAGGCCATTTTAGAGGCAATGACAACCTCTACCTCTGGTATCATGGCCCACGCGGAGAATCTCTTAGCCATCCAGCAATAGTTTAGTTCGACTTTATTATATACTAGGGTACCAACCTTACACTTTGCTGACTAAATCGTACGGGTCTAGGTCATACGTGCTCATGGTCATTTTATAGAGGCAATCCCTTCCTCTACCTCTCATATTATGGCCCGCGTGGATAATTTCTTAGTTTAGCCAGCGGGCAACAGTTTATTTCAACTTCGTTATATACCGGGCTAATTCATCCCCCTTTTAACTCATTGTTGACAAACTCGTTCGGGTCTATAGCATAAGTGCTATGAGCCATTTTTAAGAGAATGACTACTCCAACATCTAGTATAAGGGCGCACCTAAAAATGTCTTAGTTTGGGCAGCCGTCACTATTTTTGGTGGACTGTGTGATATACTAGAGTATTCCCCTTACCCTCTTCTGACCAACTCGTACGGGTCGAGGACATAAGTGCCATGGCCCATGGACCATTTAAGAGGCACTGCCTACCTATACCTCTGGTATAATGGCCAACGTGGAGAATCTCTTAGTTTGAAGAGCTGGCAATAATGAGGTTTATTTTTACTTCGTGATATACCGGCGAAACTCATGCCCCTTTTAATTCGTTGCTGATAAACTCGTGTAGATCCAGGACATAAGTGCTATAAGCCATTTATAAGGGTTTGACTACCTCTTCTTCTGGTATAATGGCCTACCTGGAGTATGTCTTAGTTTAGCCAGCTTTCAATAGTTGTTTTTTAGACTTAGGGATATACAAGAGTATTCCCCTTGCCCTCTGTTGACCAACACCTACGGGTCTAGGATATTAGTGCTTCGAGCCATTTTAGAGGTAATGCGATATATTGTAAAAGACATGAAATTTCATGTACAAATCATTTATAATGTGAGTATGGTCTGTATTTTACTCCTAAAAGGACATGGTATTTTGAAGTTCAAAATGAAACCTGCCAAAAATATACACATTTTATATCGGACATAAAGCAAAATTATCGGACAAAAAGCAAAACGGACAAAAAGCAACGGACAAAAAGCAAAAGTTTCGGACAAAAAGCAAAATAATCGGACAAAAGGCAAAACGGACAAAAAGCAACGGACAAAAAGCAAAAGTTTCGGACAAAAAGCAAAATAATCGGACAAAAGGCAAAACGGACAAAAAGCAACGGACAAAAAGCAAAAGTTTCGGACAAAAAGCAAAATTATCGGACAAAAAGCAAAAGCGGACAAAAAGCGAATTGCGGACAAAAAGCACCGTATCAAGCGTAGAAAGATCTTGATAAGCGAGAAAGGTCGCAGAATAAGCGCGGTGAGAACATGGTATAATCGTAGCGGGATCGTTGTTGAAGCGTAATGAGGACGCAGTAGCATCTTGAAAACAACGAAAAATCGGACAAAAAGCAAAAGCGGACAAAAAGCGAATTGCGGACAAAAAGCACCGTATCAAGCGTAGAAAGATCTTGATAAGCGCGAGAAAGGTCGCAGAATAAGCGCGGTGAGAACATGGTATAATCGTAGCGGGATCGTTGTTGAAGCGTAATGAGGACGCAGTAGCATCTTGAAAACAACGAAAATTTACATTTTTATGCCACTCATACCGCGACCTCACCACGATCTGAATTTATTTTAGATCGCGGTGAGCGTAGTGCGATATTGGTCTAGTGGGACTGGGGCTTAACATAGTGTGCTAATGACGTAATAGGATATACAAATGTATATGGGGTCAGTAAATTCCATATGGGGATTCGAGCTTCGCTCTCACCCCATATGGAATTTACTAAACCCATATATACCGTATTAGGTCACAATGTCATGGTGTAAATTTCTGTGATTTTATTTCATAATTTTTAATACTGTTTTATGTTTTTACAAATTTTCACAAATCCATATGTCGTAATCTGCTTATAGTACAATTAGTAAAATAGATCATAATGTCATTTTGAGATAACGGATTAAGCTTAACAAAATCTTGTGAATGGACCAAATTTGTCAAATTGTATTAACTAGTGTCATTTTATATAAGGGTAACTCAACATTTGTTATAAAAAGAGATGTTCAGAAATTATAGTCAATGAGGATTAATGAACGTTCGAATACAGAACTCGTATTGCTATTTTTAGGGACTTTCCAGCGGACTGTGCCGTTGTTATTGTTTTATAGACTCCCGTATGTAACTTTTAAATTTAAATTACCAGAGTGATCCAAAAAATACAGAGAGATTATAGTGTCAAGTTGACACTTCTAAAGACTAAAGACTGATTTATGTAATTTTATTGAGATTGTTTTTGATTCAACAATAGAACATTGAAAGTACAACCTGTGTATTTCTTATTTATTTAAATCTACCGCTATTTACCCCGTGTTGTAAAATTACAATACGTCAACTAGCACACTATGTAACTAATAATATCTAATCTAATATAAGAGAAAACGTCTTAGATATATGGAAAAATGAATAAACTGCATGAAATTGAACAAACTTTATGCAAACCTTTAAACTTTCTAAGCAGAAATATCAGTTTGTTATGTCTAGATACCGTATTGGTCATGCAAGAATTATCCATGAGTATCTTTTGAAAAACGAAACTCAACCAAAATGTATACCTTTCAATTGCAAGTATAAAAAATTAACATATTTGATTGACTTTTTGTCTATTTTTAAAAATAAAAACGTCTTCTTATAATCATTTAAAATAGCTCTCGCCGCGATACAGATATTTTGTGCAGATGCAGCGTCGAGCAATCATCAATCTATCTATTGGTTGTGTTGTTGCGTCATAATTTTTTCAGAATGGAAGATGGAAATGGACCATGCCGGTATCCAAAGAAACATAATCATGATAATTATATTGTTATAACTTTGAGAGAGAAAACACTTTTGATAAAAGGGTAGACTCACTTTTACAGTATCCATCATTATAATCTGCATAAAATCCCTTGTTGCAGCATGCACATTCATTTGGTCTTACACAAGTTCCGCCACTATTTCTTTCTACATTTGAAGAACTCCTGTCAGGAACGCTGTCATTCGTATAGTGTAAATTACATGCCCCGTCTGTAATGGTTTTGGTCAGTCTATTGCATTTAGCTTTGAAAAAAATATAATATCTTTTACGCATGTGATATTGAATTGTAAACGCTTTTTTTGGGGCTTTTTCTATATTTTAGTGTTTCTTTCTTTAACTACGTTGTTGTAAGTGGCAGATCTATGGTAGTCCACTTAATTTATTTACAAGTATTTATTAAACTCACCAGCGACTAAATGTATATGAAATCAGTTTTGGGTGAATTTAGAAATAATTGAACTAATGTTTGTATATTTACTAAACAAACTTTGGCTGCTGATTATCTTTTAAGTTTTTGTGCTGAAGTTTACCGAATGTGATTTATCATGTATGCACGTTGTATGTTATAAAAAGCATCATTAACTAATAGGAGCTTGTGGCGTGGATATAACGAAGTTGAACTCTCATGTTTGACATCTCGTTAATATCAAATATTTAATACCATAAGCATCCGTATTTGGTTCTAATTCAATTGATATTGAAATAAATGCGTGAAAAAGTTGTATAATCATTATATATACCACAAGCACTGATTTCCAGTTACTGGTTCTTTGTGACACTGACTGCTCAAGACATTTTGGGTTTCATGCTTTCATACATGTTATTGTTTTGCATTTCAAACTTTAGGTTATGAACGTACACGTTTAGGCTACTAAAGAATATTTTTCTCACATGAATAACAGTTTGTTAAAATTTGTTTTTCTGCCACTTTGTTTTTGAGCTGCTAAGAAACTATCAGTCCACAATTGTAACATCCACTTGAAAGTCAGTGAATCGGTACATACATAGTTTAAATGACACATATTGGTTATCTTGCTTAACTAAGATTTAATTCAGGCAAACTGGAAATTTATACGATTTTAACTGTTCTATTTTATTTAAACTACGCTTTAAATATTTTCTTTCTAAAATATTAATCAAGAGTTGATAATACAAAAATTGCCTATTATTTTTGTGTCATTTCTTTATATTCATTTACAAGTGAAAACACACAAAATTATAGCTTTCATTGTAGTTGTGTGACGTATTGTTTGCTGACAATTTTTTTTTGTATTTTCATGGAAATCGATTTTAATGAATACCGTTACATATTTACCATAACAGTTTCCCATCCATCCCCGATACCTTCCATACCCAGAACAGCATTCCGTTGAGTAATAGTATTTCATTCTAAGAGCCAATAAAGAATTAATATCATCATATACTTGAAGGACAATAAAATGCATATTGTAGAAAGAACTACATATTTTTTATTCATATTAATCAAAATTCTTATTTTTTATTATTTTAATCTTGCTTCAATGGAGAAAAATAAAAATCATCTTCTATTTATATTGCTACTATTTCTAAAACTATAGACAAATAAATTTGAATTACGATTACAACATAATTTTTATGTATCTCCTATTAATTTAGTAGAACTTGATATGAAGATGCACACACATAAGATCATCCATATCATTATACATGTACCTATATACTGAACAGGAAAACCATTTCCAACTCCAGCAAGACTCATACGTTTTATATCTCGCTGTTTTCAATGTTGTAAACATGCAACTGGAAACAAGAAAATGGTATAAATTCAAATTCAAAACAATTTGTTTTAATTAAATGACCACAATGTATAATTATATTTTGGTATTGAAGAAAGTCATGTTTTTCATATAAGGTTTATGACGTCTCTACGATAAATCCATTAGTAACATGTAATGCTTTATATTTAGTCAGGTTTACACGTTGTTATTAGCTTTGCATTAGTTTTTAGTTACTCTGAGGGCTCTTTGGTCGTTGCTAAATGAAAGACCATTAAGGACCTCTCAAAAATATATAATATTTGAACTGATGGAATTCGTTAGCATAGGTTAAATTCGTCATAAAGAATATCCGGAATACCACAAAGTTCAGTAACTCGCGATATAATGTACTTTTAAATGGAAATAACGAACTTTAAAAATCATGTAAATGTATTAAACTAATCATGGATTCAATTTCATTTTTTTCTCATTTTTTGTTATTCGTGATTACAGATTCAAATCGTAAATAATAAATTTTATAAATTAATCAATCCGTGATAATGAATAACAAAAATGTATTCGAGATATCTAATGAATGGGCTTCTGTAGTGCTTTTTGTCTTGAGTATTTTTATCAATTGTTTGTTTTTGTCGATCTGGTGAGGACATATCAATATAAGAAGATGCGATATAACTGTCTATGAAGAAACTGTCCTATAGAGTTCAAATGAAACAGATATAACCAGTTATAGTGAAACATTACTTAAGATCTTCAACAATGAAAAAACTAGAGGGCTAATCTATAACAATACAATTTATGAAAATCAAATATAATAGATATAAACCAGCGACAACCACAGAACTACAGGCTCCTGATTAAGAAAGTAGAAATATAGAATGTACCAGGGTTATAGTGTGTAAGCGTTTATTGACAATTGTGACGAGTTTTGGTTTCCTTTTTTTAGACGGCGAGCACTTACTTACGGAGCGGAGCATATATTTCACAACTTGTTCGCTAAGCCTGTGTCCGTGTTAAATTTCAATCAAAGCCCATACCGTAAAGTAAGCTATAGAAGGTATCGGCGTTAAAAAGACGTGAAACAATTAAAACGTGTCTTTTGCAAAACATTTTACCGTGCCTAGTTTGATCTTATACAAATAACTACATTGTAAGTTAATTCTTTAGCTTGAGATTTTTTTACAACAAAATTTAGCTTCAAAATTTTATTATACAAGCAGACATCTTATCATAAACGAAATAACACATCATAACGGTTCTGCCTTATGGTGATGATGTTTATAGATAAGAGTCCGATCCATGTAAACTACTCCTTTGAATTAACTTATTTTTCAAAAAAGTAAGAAGATGTTATCCTTATTCATTAGATTGTATATATAGATATTATCCAAAAGATTTTTAACAATGATAATTTACCTTTTAGCAGTACAACTTTCCAGTGCTAAGTATGATTTAAGTAAGCATAATAATAATCCAGCTACAAATGCAAACTGGAGTCTTTCCATGGTCAAAATTCTCTACAAAAAAGTTGTCGTCAGCATACTTTAGATAATAAACTACTCAATCATTCAACCAAGTGTCTCGCTCAAGTAAACTAAGATAGTTACAAAATATGATAAATAATATAATTTCTTTAATTTTTCGAAATTAAATTTATCTTGTGCCAAATTTAAATAAAAGGAGACAACAGTCTAGCCGTAACCAAGCAGACACAATTAAGTCATTAATCTATTCACTGCATCGATCAGCAATCTTTCAGCATTGAATGTTTCAATTGTTTCTGATGATATCTTCCATCTTTATTCACACTTGTATAAAAGGGGCATTAGCTACGAGATACATAAAAATTTAAAACATGAGTTTTTTTGTTTGTTCAATTAATGAAAATGAAATAGCGAAATATTAATTCGCTTTTAGCAGTCAGTCTGCTTCAGTTTTGTCAAAGTAAGCTAAGAAACATTGATGATGAATTATTCACTTGTAAGTGAATGATGCGACCTCATTGGATCCGTATTCTTATGAACACCTAAGTAACCCCTTATGAGTGTTAAGGTTATTAAAAGGGTAGAGAAGGTCAACACGGAAATTAAAACAAAGGTACGTCATTTGATATACTGATTCGTTCCACAAAAATCATTCTTATACAGGCAAAACGATGATCAACATATATTTTTAATCTATAAAATGAAATTGTAATGTTTATTGGTTGTTAAGGTTACAGACAAGAAGAAACTTGTTGTATATATGCATATTTCATGCAGAAGGAAGCGTTGTGTGGATTTAGACGTTTGGCAGAAAAGTCGGTGGTTAGGTCCAAGGGTATAAGGGTGTTTGAGAGGAATTCTCGTGTTCAGTATTGGGAACATTTAGAGAACACCCCCATCCAGTAAAGTGTGTATTCGCCCTGGAGTATATAAGTGGGTGAGGAGTACTATTCGGGTTCTGTCGATATTCTTACAGAAGAAGACTAGTTTACAATAGTGAGTACGTTACATAGCTGTTAGTTTGATAGGAGGACAACGACAACTTGTACTGGGTACAAGTTGGTCTAACATTGAAAGCTCGTAGAGCAGACTGTCCAACTCGGATGACAGACTGTAACAGTCCGCATTGTTTGTTAGTGACAGTCTGTCCCATTCGGAAGACAGTCTGTCCCAGCCCAGACTGTCTTGTAGTATCATACTGTACCAGCCCGCACTGTCTAATAGGACAAATTGTCCCATTAAGAGGACAGGCTGTGTAAAAATTATATTTGTGTATATATTATTGTTTAATTTTCATTGTTACTTTGTATCGGCAAAGAGCTAGTAGATAAAGGAAGATGTGGTGTGAGTGTCAATTGTGTATATATTTTGGTTCATTATGCATAACATAGTTAGTTGTAGTTTTTAGCATTGCCGTATTGTTTGTGGACAACTTGGATCCAAGTATTAACTGGAACGAATCGTTTGTGATATAAATGCCTGGTTACACGTATCATATTTGGTGGCTAGCAGTTGGGATTCAAGTTGTCTATCAAATACTGTTGGATTGATTTATTGACATTATAGATTTTTAGTTGACATGAGTATTTATTTAAAAGATTTAAGTAAATCAACCGTGAGGCATAGTTATAGTTCACGGCTAAGTTGTAACACGAGTGTTTTATATAATAAAATATTACAACACACTTATTGTTTTATTTAAATTACTCTATACTGCAATAAATTTGTCAAATATGACGATCAGATTGCTGAAATAAGTAGACAAATACAGTCTCTTATCGAAAGCACAATACAACATGGACAAGGTTTTATATCTTCTACACCGAGAGGTCAGGGTGTACGTCCAAAAGTTGTTGAATTGTAAACAAAGAACATGATTCAGGCATAGTGACGACAGGGCCGTCTCTATCAACACCTGTAGGATCGGCCGTAGGTGATACACTACTTTGCCAGATAGGGATATCATAACAAATCATCGCGTGAATAATAGAAAATCCATAGGGCAAGACAAAAATCAAAATATTAATCTTTTAGCAGGAATCAACAAACAATATAAGCACTGCTCATACTGTAAGCTCTGGTTCAAATGATGTTAAAATCAAACCTTCAAAATATGATGGCATTACTCCTTGGATAGATTATTTATCACACTTTGAGATGTGTGCCCTTGTTAATATGTATGTGGTCTGAACATCAAAAAAGTTTGTACCTGGTCGTGTCACTGATTGGACAGGCCGAAGCAGTCCTTGGTGATTTACCAAAGGAAAAGAGACAGATTTTTTTCAGACTTTTTCAGACCTAGTATATGCACTGAAGGCGCGCTTTTCCATCCAGTCAAACGGGACTTTATCGTTTTCAATTCAAAGAACGACACCAGAAAGCAAGTGAAACTCTAAAGGAGTTAGGTCAGTCAGTTAGACGACTGTCTAATCTGGAATACCCTACTGCCTAATTAGAATTAAGAGACACGCTTGTCAAGGAACGATTTGTTGACGCATTAGTAGACTCTGAAATGAAATTGAGAATTAAACAATCTCTTCCTAAAGGTCTCAATGATACTATACGGTTGGCAGTTGAGCTTAAAGCTTACAAAAAAACTGAGAGTAGAACAATGAAGTATGGGTCACTTACGACAGACTACGAGTGACGAACGGACAGAAGCATCTAATAGTACGGATACCATTGTATCAATGAAGAATATGGCGACATGGATGCAGACAATTGAGAACAATTTACAATCTTTAACGAAAGACGTGACGACGCTTAAGGATTTAAATTCTCAAAAGAACCACGTGGGGAGACCAATAATACTCAAAGCAAGAAAAGGGGGAGGCCCTTGTTTTAGTTGTGATAAAATATATATAGAACACTTTGCAAGAAATTGTCCCAAAAGTATTAAGAAACAAAATACTCGAGGAGGATATACGAAAGGACCTGATACGGACGGATCGGTCAGGAAACTGAAGTCTGGAGATGAGGCGGCAAATAAAGATAAAGGCGCTGTCATTTCAGCATTAGAGGATGCAGGAATGTTTGTCGAGTTACTCGTTCATGATATATTTGTCAAGTTTGTAGTTGATACTGGAGCTACATAAACTCTAGTTTCTACGAAAGTGTACGATCTTATTCCTGACTTGTATAGGCCACACCTGAGTGCAACTAAGTCACAAATTAAGTCCGCATGTAGAAACTATTTGAACCTTAGACAAATGATAGAGGTAAAGGCAATTTTAAACTTGATTTTGGTACAGAAAGGTTTACTTCAGAGGCCATAGTAACTGAGCTACAAGTAGATGACATTCTGGGTTTGGACTTTATGAAGAAAAAGAAGTGTCTGGTTGATGTGTCTGAAAACATATTTTACATCGATAACCTTAGTGTTCCCTTAATTTTTAAAGTTACATTGGGATGTTTCAGAGTAGTTTCTACAGAATCTGTTACGATACTTGCTCGATCAGAGATAGTAGTTTCTGGAAAAGTTTGTTTGACAGAAGGTCAAACATTGCCAACAAATGATGTTTTAGTAGAAGCTAGTGAAAATAAAGGGAAAGATTACATGTTGATGTCACGTTCCTAAGTCAAATCAAATAACAGTATACCAGTCAGACTCATGAACGTAGAAAACGAGGCTAATATAAAAAAAAAAAGAAGATGTGGTATGATTGTCAATGAGACAACTGTCCACAAGAGACCAACATGACACAAATATTAACAACTATAGGTCACCGTACGGCCTTCAACAATGAGGAAAGCCCATACCGCATAGTCAGCTATAAAAGGCCCCGATAAGACAATGTAAAACAATTCAAACGAGAAAACTAACAGCCTTACTTATATAAAAAAATGAAAAAACAAATATGTAACACATTAAACAAACGACAACCACTGAATTACAGGGTAGACTATATTTCCGGGCACAACTACTACACAGATGTGTGAAATCAGTCATGTAGCAAAATATGTGCCCGCTCAGAATGACGAACAAAACAAAAAGGGGTTGAGGTCAGATTTGCATGTTCTTTTGAACAAAACATCTGACAAATTATCAAGGTCAGAAAATAGAAGGTCAAAAGTTTAGTGCAAGAATATGAAAGTCTGTTTTCTGAAACAAATTTAGACTTAAGTAAGACTAGTTTAGTTAAACATGAAATAGAAACTGGTAATGCTATTTATAGGCCTTTCAGAAAACCTCCTCGCCGCACACCTTTTCATTAATCGAAGGTTAATAATGACAATATAGATAAAATGTTAGAAAATAGGATTATAGAGCCTTCACACAGCCCATAGGTTGCGGGGATAGTTTTGGTTAAGAAATAGGACGACACGTACCGTTTGTGTGTGGATTACAGGAAACTGTATAGCGTGACTATCAATAAAGACGCATATATCCACTCCCTAGAATAGATGAATAACTTGACCATCTTGCAGGCAACAGATGGTTTAGTACTCTTGACTGTTGTTCTGAATATTGGCAAGTTGAACTGGCCGAGAAAATAAACATAAGACGGGATTTGCGACTAGAAAAGGTTTGTTTCAGTTCAAGTTAATGCCGTTTGGGTTGTGCTGGTCTACCAGGGCTCAAATGGAAGGTATGTCTTGTATATCTAGATGACATTATTATTTTTGGCAAGACGTTAGACGATATTTTGGTTAATTTAAGGACAGTTTTTGACAGATTAAAATCAGTAGGCTTAAAGCTAAAGGCTAAAATGTGTAACTTGTGTGTTACCATGGTTCGTTATTTAGGGTATATAATTTCAGAAGATGGAATAGCCACTGATCCTGAAAAAAAAATAAAGTTGTACAAAATTGGCCTGTTCCAATAAACCCTACTGAAGTTCGTTCATTTTAAGGTCTGTGCAGCTATAATAGAAAGTTCATAAAAAAATTTGCCTCAATTGCTAAATGTTTGCATGTTTTGACTGAAAAGGCAAAAGGTTTGAATGGATATCTGATTGTCAGCATGCATTTGATCTACTTAAAATAAAGTTAACAAACGCCCCAATATTAACACATCCTGATTTTAACAAAGAGTTCATCTTAGATACAGATGCTAGCAATGTAGCATTAGGGGGTGTCTTATCACAACGTCATGAAGACGGTAAGGAAATGGTTATAGCATATGCAAGTCGCTCAATGTCTAAATCCGAGCGTAGACATTGCGTGACGCGAAAGAGTTGCTAGCTGTGGTATACTTTGTGAATTATTTTAAACCATATTTATATTGGAGAAAAATTATGATCAGAACGGATCATAGTTCACTTCGGTGGTTGCTGAATTTCAAAAACCCAGAAAGTCAAGTGGCTAGATGGATTGACACTGAGTGCTTATGATATGCACATCCAACACCGACCAATTACCCAACACAGGAATGCTGACGCACTAAGTCGTATTCCATGTAAACAATGTGGGTATACGTTAGTCTGGCAGTCAAAAACGAGAAGTGATTGGCACAAGACTGAAGAAAGTCAGATTTAAATAGTTACTAGTCAGATGCCTGACCATGATACAGATTTGACATTGACAGATAAACAATCAAATGACCCAGACCTTAAACTAGTTAAGCAATGGCTGATAGATGGTCAAAGGCCACTATACAATGTGGTATCTGGTAAAGGTTTCTTTATAAGGTCATTATGGAGTCAGTTTAATAGTTTAGAACTTCAAGATGATTTGGTATTCAGACACTTTTACGACATCGAACGGAAAGTTGTGAAATTGCAAGCTGTAATTTCATTGTCTGAACGAAAACAGGTTTTACACTACTGTCATGATGCAAAGTATGCAGGTCACTCAGGTATGCGTAAGATTCTAGAGAAAGTCTTACTATTGACAAGGTTTGCAAGCTGACGTTAGATCATATGTCACTGGTTGCGATAAGTATGCTAAGAGGGAAACCTCAACGGCTTACTAGAGACAAGTAGTCCCATGGAAAGGTTAGCTACTGATACTTTTGGGGAACTTCCGGAAACTGAAAATGGCAATCGGTATATCTTAGTTGTTTCAGTCTACTATATAATAAATGGACAGAGTCAATCACTATGCCCAATATGGAAGCAAGTACTGTTGTCAAAATAATTGTAGAGGAGGTAATAGCTCGATTCGGTATTCCGTCGTGGATTCACTCTGACCAGGGACGACAGTATGAAAGTAGGTTGTTTCAAGAGGTTTGTAAAGTACTTGATATCAAGAAAACCAGGACAACACCATATCATCCTCAATCGGATGGTATGGTAGAAAGATTCAACAAGACATGAGTGACAATGCTTAGTGCATATGTCATAGAACACCAATGATATTGGGATAAGTATAGTCCCTTTGTTTTGATGACGTATAGGGCTTCCGAATATGACACAACTGGACAGACTCCAAACCGTCTCATGTTTGGAAGGGGAAGTACAACCCCGTTAGATATATTGTATGAGATCTATTTAACTGTTAAAGGTATACCACAACATAAATGGGCTTAGGATCTAAAAGAAAGATTAGAGGATGCAAATTATTTTGTTAGGCAAAAAATGCCAATTGAAATGCGGAGACAAAAGAAGTATCATGATCTCAAATTATCATATGAAAATTTTATATCAAGAAAATTAAGTATATGTCAACTTCCCTGTAAGGAAACCGGGAAAATCTCAAAAAAACTGACTTGTTTTTGGAGAGGACCTTTCACAATTTTAGAGACAAGTGGTGACCTTATATATAAGGTTGACTGTGGTATCCGAGGGAGCCCGCAGATAATTAATGTAGATAGGATAAAACTCAAGCACAAGCAGGTGTTCAAAGGGGAAATGTATGAAGGCATTGATAATCCCCAAGTAGCAGAACCACGTGAAATTGATATATTTGGTAATGTCATAGATCAGGACAGCATAGGTAATGAAGAAGAAAATGGTCGACGTGAAAGAAACAGACCAGTCTTGATGGCTGATTATATACTTGATTAAGTTTAAGTTTATTGTTGTATATAGTTTTAATATGTGTTGTTTTATATTTGCGGAATCAAGATGGCAAAAGCAAAAATTACAATTAGAAAAAAAGAACAGTGGAAATATGGATTTTTTCCCACTTCATTTGATTGTAAAGACCAAAGGGATAAACATCTGACGTCCTGTGCAAATGAAAGATTGTTTTGTACTGAAGGTGGCTGGGTCTTTTTTTATCATACAGACAAGTCAAAGAACTTACTTAGACACATGAAATCTAAACATCATAAAGCCGATAATATCGATAGTGACAAAGAAGAAAATACTAGCAAAAGTAAAGACCTGCTCATTCGTTCATCAGAGTCCGCGAAAAGACAGGATCCAGGAGACATCCTTGTACAAGACAGTGATGAAAGTGCAAACAGTGAAAAAGAAGAAAAGAAGGATATAGGGTTAAAGGAGTCTGAGAATAAGAAAGATGACAACATGGTGACAAGACTACCCCCCGGCATCCAGGAGTTAGAAGTTCTTTAGCTGGAAGGCTGGGACCAGATATTATTGCAGTTGGCAGTAAGAGTGCCGATGTAAAAGGATTACCAGTTGACAACCCAGACAAACAAACGGACAAAGGGGGAAGTAAAGTCAATGATAAGAAAAGTATTGCCCTATGTGCAACATGTAAGAAAAGGAAGGTGAGTTTAGTTTCATGTGGAGTTCAAACAGACTTGATGTTGTATACGAAAACTGTAACAACCGAAACAACTTATCGAGATGGTACAAAGAAGTTGGAAGTTAAAGACGCCTACTTAAGCTTTTCAGACAATAAGTGGACATTTATTTCAAACCAAAGATATTGGTTAAACCATGTATTATTTATTATATTTTAGTCTTATTCAATCATGCCGGACGCATGACGATTGAGGCGCAGGTTATGTCATGTTTACTGGTTGCTAAGGTAACAAACAAGAAGAATCTTGTTGTATATATACATATTTCATGTAGAAGGAAGCGTTGTGTGGATTTAGAGGTTTGGCGGAAAAGTCAGTGGTTAGGTCCAAGGGTATGGGGGTGTTTGAGAGGGATTATTGTGTTCGGTATCGGGAACATTTTAAGAACAGCCCTATCCAGTAAATAGTGTATTCGCCCCTGGAGTATATAAGTGGGTGAGGAATACAATTCGGGTTCTGTCGATATTCTTATAGAAGCAGAATAGCTTACAATAGTGAGTACGTAACAAAGCTGTAAGTTTGATAGGAGGACAACTTGTACCCAACATTGAAAGCTGGTAGAGCAGACTGTCCCACTCGGAGGACAGACTGTAACAGTCCGCATTGTTAGTTAGTGACAGTCTGTTTCGCTCGGAGGACAGACTGTTCCAGCCAAGAATGTCTGGCAGTAACATACTGGACCAGCCCGCACTGTCTTTCAGGACAGATTGTCCAATTAAGAGGACAGGCTGTGTAATAATTATATTTGTGTATATATGATTGTTTTATTGTTTCATTGTTACTTTGTATCGGCAAAGAGCTAGTGTATATATATTTGGTTCATTGTGCATAACATAGTTAGTTGTAGTTTTCAGCATTGCCGTATTGTTTGTGGACAACTTTAATCCAATTATTTACTGGAATGAATCGTTTGTGATATAAACGCCTGGTTACAAGTTACAAAATAAACAGACCTAGAAAAATCCATGTGCACTATTTCAATATCTATCAATATCTAAATTTAGGTTATTTCGCTTATATGACAATCGGAGGTCGTCGGAGGTCCACTCGATAGTTGATAAGATGGCATCTAGACTTAAATACACACGGTGATTTAAAGGTCATTCAATTGTTAAAGATTAAATGCTAGCAGCATTTCGACGTCTTTTTGTCGTATACTATGTTAATTCTTTTATTGACGTATACTTTTTACCTCCTTTTTTCATTGGTCGCATATTTGAGTGCACATTATAGCTTTCAGAATAATTATGTTATTTTCAGAACGAATTAAAACCTAGAATTTCTACCTTATAAAATTCAAAAATGGCCATAATTTCGTTCTTAAATGGTTCTATTTCAAAAGATATACTTTTTTTTTAAATCTCTTCACAAAAAAAGATTTTGTGCTTAAAAATCGGCACATTTTGTATAGATTGTCAAAATACGATAATTTTGTTAATTTTTCGGACCCTTTCTCGCAACCTAGGATCCCAAATGTTCTGTGACCAAGAGTTTGGAATGATGAAATTGAATCCCTAGACACACACAAAATCTGATTCTTAGGTGGCCGCAAAAGTTTATTATGCTAAAAAAAGGGACGAAAGATACCAGAGGGGCAGTCAAACTCATAAATCGAAAATAAACTGAACTGTTTAGAACTATTGAAAATTTTACTCAAATAATGCAAACTTAAGGAATCAATAATTAGTCAGTTTTTATATGAATTTGTCAAATGAAGATAGTTTGCACTAGTATTAACTATTTCATTGCGAAATACAGTATAACCGCCTGATTTAAAAATCTAGGGCCAATTTTAATCCCTCGTGGACACTCCTTTATCATGCAAGCAATATTTATACATTAAAAATGGAAATTCACAGATTATTTGAAGCTATAACATATAACGTATGTTTATAGTATCCTAGTATCTTGCTTCTGTATTGTTGCAAAGAAAACTGTTGTGTCCAAATAAATGTTTAAATAAAAGTTCAGTTTGGGTCCTACTCGCGTCCGCGTTCAGTCATGTTGGTTTCATGAAAACAAATTCAACGAGTTGGATGGAAACAAAGCTTCACGGTTATGTTAATTGACACCTTGAAAAATGAAAACAATATTCGTTTAGTGTAGGAGAATGTAAAATTGAATTGAAATCACTACTAAATAGGAGAAACTTGCTTCGCTTTTTTCTGTTTTTCAAGCTCGTCAAATATTTTTTTTCATAATAATAATTTTCTTAACTGTACGAATAACGTATCTATTTGTGTTTCTTTTAAATGTTTGATTTATAGAATAAATGTCTGCGTTATTTCGCGAAGTTTATCTTATTTATTTCGCAAAGATTTGTTTTAAAACGCAATCATAGTTAAAAACATGGAAGTAATATTTCCATACAGAAATGTTCAATACTCAAAGTCGTCAAGAAAAGATACTATTCTTGTTACAGTCAAATAATATCTTGCAAATAGCTATATAGCCTTAAGAATACGAATATGTAACGACACAATCGGCAGTTTTCTTTGAATACAAATTTACAAAAAATGCGTTTTTTCAATACATATGCACACAATGTGTTCATGCACATAAGTATTTCACATGAAATCTTATTTCGCATGTTAAAAATGCATGACGAAACGCGCGTCTGGCAAAAAATACAAAATTTAATTTTGGTATCTATGATGAGTTTATTTGGTAAAAAATGTGTTTGAAAATGCAACTCACCTTTCTTAACACATGTGTATTCCCAATATCTGATTATTTGGTAGTTCTCTTCAAAACATGCATGTTGCTCGAATCAATTATTAATATTGGTTTGTGTCAGCGGTAAATATTTAGTATTTAAATAAGTTGTTGTATGGTCGTAATAGGTGCGTTTCAATTGGATACGCCTAAATGAACACGTGGGGTAAGCTTTAACAAAACTTTTAAACATCTCATTTAAGTACCCATATTCATTTTGGTGTTCCTAGAAACATGATTTATCTGTAAACGAAATGTTCTGACGAACAACTATGAATTTATTTTCATCGCTTACAGTATTTGTACTGACATTTCTTGATTTTGGTAGTCCGAAATTTATAAAATTTGAAGAAAACTTTGAATATCTATATAGATTAAACACCCATGTAGACTTCAAAGATGTTGGAAATTTTCACATCGAAGCAAAAGTAAGTATAATTTAATTTAATTTCTTTCAATTTAAACGTATATCCTTTTTTTAAAACGTATGTATCGTTAGTTTTCGAATATGAAGATAATATCTATAAATTAATCTGTTGATTTTTGTAAAAAACCATTTTTTCCTTCTAAATGTAGATCAGCTACACTGTGGTTGACAATAATCCAAGATATCAGGAACTACTACTGACAGTGTACAGCTTTCACTATACAAGATCGGATAAAACAGGTATTTTTATATGGAAAAATGTATAACTGATCATCAATGTAAGATTCAATTTATGGATAACTAAGTAATTATTATACGTTATTAAATGCATTCAAAATACAGAAAATGAGTGTTTATAATAATTTCGTTACTTTAAAAAAAAAATTAAAAAAATAGTAGCGATTGCAAGAAAATAATAACACGTCTGAAAATTTTAAAAACGCATAGAAAACAAAATCATTGCTTATGTAAAATGATGAGCGTCAACATTTCCGGAAAAATATATTGAAACTCGTGTAGAGGAAGGTAGTTTTAAGGTGGCTAGGGTGTCTTCCTCCATCTTGTAATTTGAAGCTAAGGTTATTAAAATTAAAAAATAATTGAAACAAAGGAGATCATTTATACCAGGTACTTCACGGTTGTGAATGAAATCAAACGAACATCGTAACAGTGAAACAAAGTGTCCGGTTAATTATGCTTCTGATCCTAAATGTATCTGCTATTTCAACAAATGTTGCATGTTCACTCATCTCGTTAATTGTCTTGTGTATTGATTTTTAATGTCATTATCAGCTTCACTTATACTATCTTAACGTTTAAGTGTCATAATGGGGTGTATCAAGGGGCTCGCAATGAGAAGTGGTTGTGTGCAATATGCTTGTTAGATATTATCAGTTATATGTTGGACTGCATCTGTATATGAATTTCATTTTTTTTTAATTTTTCTAATGTACCAACAAAACAAACAAAAATAAACTTTAAGCATGTTACAACGATCCGTATTACGAACAAAAATTTGTAAGAAATAGATATTTGAATATGAGTCAAGTCTCCTTTCAAGAATCGTGATCACTTAAAATATATTTGCCAAACATATTTTTGGAGCCCTTATGCTAAGTTGTCTAATTTTAGAATAGTCTTCTTGTCTCAGTAAAATCATACAATTTTAAAAAATGTTTTAGATGATCCTGATCATGACAAAGACCTATCAAAGTGGTGAGTATACTTACACGTTTTTGTTGTTATTGGTAACTAGTACAGTAAAAAAATACTATTACAGTCGATTCAACTAAAACCAAATCCTAAGACCTTACATTGGCATGATTTAAGATCACAAAATTGTATTGGGCTCTTCTTTTATAATGTTCTCCTTTATTGTAAAAAATTTTAAAAGTCGATATAAAGATAACGAGAATTTTTGTTATTTTCAATGATACGACGATTAATTAATATTGTGAGCTACCATATGTCACAGTACAGCTTCCAACACAACACAGCCGAATCAACCAACCATGACGTTGTCAGTTTATTTCCGATTATGAGTTTGACTGTCTCTGGTATCTTTCGCCCCTCTTTAAGTACACAAGATGTGACAACTATTTAAGTGGTCTCGTTAGCCCAAAATAAACAGGGAGCCGCGACCTTGATGCCCTCAGCTGCGCCCTTCTGCCTTGATAAAAACGCCCTTGTGATGAACAATGAACTATAGAAATCAACTTTTGTGACATTCACGACACCTGATGATTGGCCCGAGGTTAACCATGTAATTATAATCAATTGCAATAGGTGAAACTTCTAATGTGATAATTGCCAGGTAATTAAGACAATCATAATTGAATTTAAATTTGAGAATTGTGTCAGCGCGAGGGTCGGTATTTTTTTTTTTATCTCAACACCAGAACCTAATGTCACAGCGGAAGTGTGCAATATGTAACGTAATTGACAGAAAGTCGATAACCATAATCAACTTGTAAAACTCAATCACGACTGTTGTGAAGTAACCACATACCGAACTACACAAATCAATCAACATGTTACTTATTTGATATTCAAAGCAATAACATGCAACCCTAATCAAATAATATTAGGTTAAACATGGCAGGATGAGGTGAATCGTTATGACATCGAGCAATGAGTCATGTTCACCCTCACTTTTGACTAGAAATATCTTTACTATTATACACTTCTTTGAACACCAAACCGCCAACTCGGTTTCTCAGCTAGAAATAGAGATTACAAGCTTGATATAAGATGGGAAAAGTCCAGACAACAAGAACAGCAGAACGAGTCGCCTACATTACCAAAGACACGGAAAATGTCATCAAAAGCGAGAACAGGAAGAAACGCCGCCTAGAAGCTCTTATAATTAAAAATGCCCCACCAGATAACTCAGAACAGAGAAACCGCTCAAAAAGAATGTTTAGAAAATGAAAATGACCCCGATGTAAATTCTACCAATAAGATCGAAAAGAAGGGAGAATATACCGCTGAACCTACAGAAGAAATGACTTCACAGGATCAAACGATACTCGACGACGACAGAAATCGACCCTGCATACCACAAAATGACCCCGCCTGCACACCAGGTGCTGAGGTGCTGAGGGTCGACCTTCAACATATCCTGCAGGTATGTCAACATCTCAAACAACTTCGGAAATCAGGGTAGGAAAGATAACTCTAGATCTACCACAACAGATCTTCCTGTTCGAGTTGGAAAAAGAAAACTAGTTTCTTCTGATTAGCTGTATCCATAATACATTTTTAATTATTGAGAAAGAAAAAAAACCCCAGATTTCTACAACGCCATTAAAACGTTCGAGACAAGAGGAATTTCTTGTATCCAGATGAAAGAACGCTGAATATCGAAGAAGGGGCTAAAAAGACGAATTTCAAATTGAGAAAATTAATTAAAATAAAGGCTACATGAGCCCAAACCCGTTAAAGATCCTCTCTTGTTATATCTTTGTGTTTACGGGGCGAGATAAGCCCACCACTTTTCTCGCCCTAGAAAGAAAAAAAAATAATGAACTTGTTACCAAACATCGTTTTACTTGTTTTTCTTAAATATTGCAAATTCAGACTTAATTAGTCTTTGTCTGCCTTCACCTTTGATACGAAAATAACAAACGCGGCTGCTTTTGTTGATCGTATCTACTTCTATTGCGTACTGTGTATAAGCCTCCAAAGAACACCTCCGAATAAAGAAAGATAACTCAGTTCTATTTGTCTTGGTACTGAGATACCTACTCAAGATATGTCTACATACTTCTGAATTTTGAATCTATATGTGTAGAAGAATTTTTTTGAGTTATTGGCGAAGTTTAGAGGGTCTAAGGAGCTGCATTGCTCATCATTTTCTGTTTTCTATTTCTAATTTGCACTATTCTGTAAATCTAAACATTCATTATTCACTTCACTTCATTCAATTACCATTTTTTTCTATCCTTTTTTTTTTAATTAAAAACACCCAACGTGTAGTATACAGATCATAAGCTAATTATACTGACAAAAATCATTATATAAGTCCCATTAGTCAATGTTTGGAGACATAAACATTCAAATAAAACATACTATATGCATTTCATATACGTGTGTGTATATATATGTATGTTTAAAGGAATAAGTTGTATATTCACGGTAAAAAATAAAACCATAATTCTGTGTATATCGTAAGGTAATATTATAAAGAATGTACAGTAAATTATATGATGCATAAGTAAGTATTTGAATATTGTTGGAAACCTTCAACAAGAAATATATCTTCTGCGACAAGGTTCTTTGGTGAACATTGCTATACTTTAAGGTGGTATTAATAAACTGTTACAGCAGAACTGTATAACTAATTAATGCGCTTATGTTCAAAAAATAACACCACAATGTTAAAATATAAGCACGGTATTGATACTAAAAATATATTCGGGACCATTCATTCGGAATTCTACTTCAAAATTATCTCACCAGTACTCTAACGAACCTTTTTTTAATCGTGAAAATAAAAGCCATTCTACGAATGTCACGCTGTTATATTAGCTCTGAGTCTTGAAAACCGAAAACTTTATCCATGGCATCATTACGATCCGTACATGAACGTTGCATTTAAAGATAAAAATGACTATATTAAAGCATAGTTTAATGTACATTTGGACTTTTTGTCAACTTTAAACTATTGCCTGCTTGGTTATCAAGAGGAATTTCCCAATGTTCAGAAAATTAGATACTTCATTGAAGGACAGTCTAAAATATTTAGAATTTGAGGCTGGTTACCCTTGCAAACTTTGAAGTTATGTATACAAAAGATCTGCTAGTAACGTCTGTCAGCAAGGACTCGTATGTACGGGGTGTAAAGTAAACGGTATGTCCGACTTTCCTTTTGTTCTGATAGTACATTTCATAAATAAAATAATCAATATGCCTAAATTTTAGTTTTAGTTTAGTTTTAAATTTTAAAAATACAAGTTAGAAATCCTCAAGTTTTATCATTTTAAGTAGCACGAAGCCTTTTTTCAAACATACTATTACATTGTTATGACTCATTAGAAAGGTATTTCACTTGACCTGTATACCTCATTTTTGGTACTGTGATTTTTTTTTTTTATGTTATTATATCAACATGCAGCCAACATATAATTAGAATGAAATCTGAAGCCATATAATATTTCTAACATATTTGCTTTATAGATACGTTCAACGTAACATGGGGTATCCAAATTTTCCGTTTTGATTAGATTATTACCCCTTTTTATAAAAATATACAAATAATTGCTTTCCTGATATCTATCGTTTATATTTCTGTGGAATTTATGCTAATGCGTATGCTAATGCGTAATAAGATCCATATGTTTTCACACGTACAGTAAAAAGTAAAATCACAAAAATACTAAACTTAGAGGAAAATTCTACCTCAGGCATAGATTACCTTAGCTGTATTTGGTAACACTTTTAGGAATTTTGGTTCTCAATGCTCTTCAACTTCGTACTTTATTTGGCCTTTTTAACTTTTTTGGATTCGAGCGTCACTGATAAGTCTTTTGGAGACGAAACGCTCGTCTGCCGTATATACTAAATTTAGTCCTGGTATCAATGATGAGTTTATCTAATCGGAAAGTCCATAATCATATGGCAAAATCAAATAACAAAACACATCAAACACATGGACAAGAACTGTCATATTCCTGACTTGGTACAGGCATTGTCAAATGTAGAAAATGGTGGATTAAACCTGGTTTTATAGCGCTAACCCTCTCACTTTCATGACAGTCTCCACAAATCCGTTATATTTATAATGATGCAATGATGAACAGACATAATAAATAAAATAGTCAAAATATTGGTACAGCAGTCATCATCGTGTAACAATTTTAAAAGGAACAATTTAACAGAACACAAAAAAATCTATATACAAAGACATTCATGAATTCGCGTGTCTGACGTCAGAAAATTTTATACGTCACATATATTTGTCGTTCAATGTATATACAAACAATTTCAAAATTTCACGTAGGCAATGTTAGCATACAGGGTTAAAAAATCAAATGTATGTAAGAATTAATTTCAGAAATAGACCGAGATTTAATATAGTCCAAATGTTATATAGAATTTATAAGATTCCACAAATAGTTCATTCCACTACGCGATTGAATAATTTTGACGTTCGTGGTTCAACGTATTTTGTAATTCATAATAGAAATATATCATAATGACATAAAATAGAACAATATCACACTGACGGGATCTTTTAAAGTACAGAGTCACGTTATAAGAACCAAACAAATACAAAAGGTCGCATATACAAAACACACCAGCAAAAAATGAAAGACAATAAAAGTAATCGACTGTTTTGTGAAAATTCGCATTTAAAAGTTTCAGATATCTCGAAGATCCATTATAGTATAATTTGCAAAAAAAATGTAAGTTATGCAAAAAAAAAAAACCTCAATTATAATCAGCATATATTATTGTTTAAAGGGTTTAGAAACAGATGTTAACAAATCAAATTATCAACTTGACCATTTTTACCTATTTTCATAAATAGGTCCAATCATTTTATTAATTTCAAATGGATGTTTATCCCGCAATGTGGTTTATTGCATATCTATTATTTATAAAAATAATAATAGGACACCCCCTTACAGAAAACCAACATTACCAATTACAATGAATACACTCGATGTCTTGTATACAAGTTTTCCTATTCTTTTCATATAGGATGTACACCTCTAAGGAGCCAAAAATTTCTATAAACTTTTTCCCTAACCAGATTTTTGGATTTCTATGACTCTAAAACTACTTTATTTGCCATTTTGTAAGTATCCAATTTTGAAGATATTACCTCATTTTCATGCTTTCACTTAAGATGAAATGGACCCATATGAATAAATTTTACTTTAAAAACTATAGATAGGTGCTAATATAAGAAAGTTTTATAAAATTTTGTCGCGTTTTTGTGTCAATTTACAATGCTGTCAATTTTGTAAAATTGTTTTATTTCTCTTTTTGTTTTTAGAACAAAGAGAAATTTATTACAAATTCTTTGATATAAATAAGTTGGGGAAAAAAAACATTTTTTAGAAATTTGAAAAGAAAGGATATTGATATGGGATGGGATATATATGTTTCTAGTAAAATAATTTCTTGTACCCTTATCCTTTTTTATCATCATTTGGGCTTAAGAGACCGACTAGATTTGTTATAAAAAAATGTATTACTCAAAAACTACTTATTTTAAATACACATTCACAGAGTTCAGTTTGAATATAATATTTATTTTAAATTCACTGATATTTCCCACTTGTATCAAATGTTTTGAGAATAATTCCAGAACGAGATTTCAACGAGAATATTACTGTAGAAGAATTCATCCTTAATACATTATGTAAAATATATGAAGCAACGAAAACGAAAACAGTTTGCATGCTTTTAATTGTCAATGTAG
This sequence comes from Mytilus galloprovincialis, assembly GCA_037788925.1. Lineage (NCBI taxonomy): Eukaryota > Metazoa > Mollusca > Bivalvia > Mytilida > Mytilidae > Mytilus > Mytilus galloprovincialis. Next base: position 40,387,372 of record CM075342.1, on the reverse strand, counting down.
TATATATCAAGACGTGATATTTGAGAGTTCACTTGCTTGAATGCATAGAAAATTCTTATTCTAGGTTTTTAACATTTAAAAAAAAATCACAGTTTTAAAACTGATCTATTTCTTGGTATTGAACGTTTTTAAAAAATCATGTTGACGGAGACGAAACCAGTATTAATGTCTCTATATTTCCAAATGTATTGTATATCAAAACGTTTTTGGAGTTCTAATAATTGCATGAATGAATTGATAAATGAAACACTGGGAATACATAAACAATTAAAATTGTATACATTATATAAATATATCTTTTACCACCTCCTTTTTTGTTACAAGGTCGCGTTTAAACATTGTATAATGTCACCGGGTCTCTTGTAAACAAACTATACAATTATAAACTGATCTATTTCAACGTTTTGACCGTTTAGAACTGATATGATTTTAGGTATTGAACGTTTTTAAAAAATTACAGGTAAACAAATGGGACTAATTATAATTACAAGAATCTTTTTATTTAATTGGTACACGTCTACAAAGTTGAGATCTGTTTGCAATTATCTCGAACTTAACACAAATATCATATCAGAAGTTCGAGAGAAGAATGCACACTCGACTTGAAACAAAATTGTCCCCTCCTCCCTCATTAACGAATATCTATGTGAAAAGTTCTTTGTATAGATTAAGATTGAAGGTGAACTTTCTGTAGCATAGTGTGCACCGTCTTCATCTATTGCGTCCACATTTCAAGGTAAAAAGTGAAAATTGACAGGTGAAAAATCAGAGACTTGACAGTTGTAGGCGAACGACGCAATGTATCCAATGAGAACGATTGATGAAAGCGATGATTTTCTATACACACATTTATTTGGCATTTAAAAAAAAAATATTCGAGCATTACCAATGAGTCTTTTGCAGAAAAAACGCAATTCTATCGCACATATAAAATGCAATTCCTGGTAGCTATTATAAGATTATTTACAACAACATGGTCGATTCCTCTGCTGGTAGAGTTTTTGTTTCCCGAGGATATCAAAGCCCAGTATTCAGCAATTCTGACAGCAATTCTGAATTAACTTGAATTATCATTGATCTGGTCATAATTATAAATTGACTGTTTACAAAACATTGAATATTTAAATACTTAGGCATTTCTACCTCAAGAATAGATTACCTTAGTTGTGTTGGACAAAACTTTTTATTCATTGATTTACTTCTATCGTTTATTAACAGGAAATATATTTTGTATAGGACCCCGACGAAAATATATTGTTCCTTGAAATCAATCTTTCCGCTTTCGAATTTTGTTATTGTACCTTGACATATCAATTTGTCTCCAAGTTTTATTCTCATTTGCCATTGATTTGTTAGAAGAACTAGGTGCAATTGATGCAGTCGTATGTTTCATACTTTTGTAATTAATCATTTTTTTTCGCCAATGAGCATGTATTCTTAAGACTATTGCATATCTACGAAAAGGGGACGTAATTTTGTTCATATATTTATTTCATACTCGTCGACCGTATATTTAGCTTATCCGTATGTTTTTTTTTTGGGGGGGGGGGAGGGTGTTGTACTGTGATTCATATTTGGTCGAACTTTTGTGTTACTCTAATGCCATTCGGTATTTAAATTGAACACTCCGAAATAAGTCACTGCAGTTTTCTTCATGTTCGTTATTGATGTAGCCAATAACAACCACTTGCTGAAATTGGTAAAATGTTACGTCTGGTACACACATGTGATAATCAGAAACAAAACGATCCACCCCATTAGAATTTATAGAGGAGCTCTACATTTTGGGTAGTGACGGCATTGAAACCCCTAGACCTCCAAATATACACTTTTGATACTAGGATACTGAAATCGGGATATTTTATAGCTTGGTGTGCAGTACGGGTTTGATTCAATGGTAAAGGGCGTACTGTGACCCATGACCATACATGTACTTGAAATTTACCATCCATTGAAAAAGTGATCGACATATTGCAATAGAAAAATTACAACTAAATATTCCGTCAGTACGTATGTGTGTCAAAATATATAGGAACACTCCAGTTTAAATATTGGTGTAGGCGTAAACTGAAAAGTGCGTATGTTGGGAGGGGCAAAATTCTAAAAGTGAGAAGAAAAAAAACAACATTTCATTGCAAATAAAGAACTACTTGACATGAGTAAAGATTTATCCTGTTCAGTACTAGTACTATAGACAAAATTTCACTTAGCATGGTATTGCACATAAAAACATCATTGGAAGTTAACCAATCAAAATTTCATCTCTTTTTTACCTGTGTGCAAGCTTTAGTAACCATGTAACCTCCAGCTATCAAAATGTTATCTAGAAACCCCAAATAAAAAAATGATGGTTCTTTGATAAACTTAAGATATATTTTGAGGACCCAGATTTGTTTTACTGCAATCTAATGTAGGATAAAAAAAAAGACGGACGAAAGATACCAGAGGGACAGTCAACTGCAACTGTCAAATTCAAGTGATCTTCATTGATATGTTCATCATTATAAATTAACTGTTAACAAAACTTTGATTTTTTTTTTGAAAAACTACCCCAGGAATAGATTACCTTAGCTGTATTTGGCAAAACTTTAAGGAATTTTTGGTCCTTAATGCTCTTCAACTTTGTACTCTATTTAGCCTTTTAAACATTTTTTGATTCGAGCGTCACTGATGAGTCTTTTTTAGACGAAACTCGCGTCTGGCGTCAATATAAAGTTTTGATCCTGGTATCTTTCATGTTCATTTTTGCAATATTGCACAAACTGGCGGGACATAGTTTTGTCCCCTTAACTTTCATAACGTCCTGTATGCCATTGTTTAAATGATTACTTTATGATATCAATATATGGCAAGTAACTTCGGAGTCTTCGGACGCATGAAATTAAATAACTAGTTGTTTTAATTCTAAATCGGATTTTCGAAAAAAACATATCGGTTATTAATTTGGGGATGTACAGCGGGTGGGCGGTCGTGCGAGTGGCAGTCAAAAGCTGTCCGTGCATTTACTGATGAACCATCCAACCAAACCTTTTAAAGTTTTCATATGTTGTTACTTACAACAAAATGGAGGTCAAGTTCAATAATGTCGATTTTGATTTTTACCGTTCAGGAGTTATGGTCCTAAAAGATTGGAAAGTTGCGTTTCCAGTCGTTTCCGTGCATTTACGGATGAACTGCTAAACGAAAGCTTTTAAAATTTTAATATGTTAACAAAATGGAGTTCAAGGTTCATTAATGGCGATTTTCAATTTCCGGTTCAGGAGTTATGGTTCTTGAAAGATTGAAAAATTGCGTTTCCAGTCATGTCGTTGCATTTACTCATGAACCATTTAAATAAAGCTTTTCAAATTAAAAATGTTGTTACTGTTGACAAAATGGAGGTCAAGTTTGATATTGATGATTATAACTTTTACCATTAAGGAGTGTTGGTCCTTGTGATATTGATAAATGCCAGGACACAAATATCACTTGACCAGAAAGCACTAGGAAATTTATTGTGTATAATCATGAACTATAGATACGCTACATAGATAAAAGGATACACAGCGCATTAGAAATCCACGAAGTTGTTCTTGTTAACATTTCACCCATTTTTTATGCGTAAACATTTTTTTGTCACTACATTGAAGACCCTTTGGTGGCCTTGATTGCTTTCTGCTCCTAATAAATTTGTATACATATTATTCAAAATGTACTACACATATTCATCACTCCTTTTGGAGACTGTGTGTCTGGGAGAAAATACAAACTTTATTATTTTTTTTTTCTTATTGTTGATTGCTATTGGTGCTTCTTATCTTATAAATCGTATCAAGTGATTTTGTCTTTGGATAGGTACATTAACAGTGCCTACTGTTTTAATTTTTTTGAGAACAGTATATCTTTATGACTCTAATAAATGATAGTATTATGCAATTGTTTGAAAGGAATTTTGTTTTTTGTTTGGACTTTTCTAAAATATCTATTATATCGATTATTTGCGACGCCAACACTTGTTTTGTTTATTTTGATTTTCATCCGTAAGTCACTTAACTTTAGAAATATACTGACTTAATGGTAAAAGAAAACCATAATAGTGTCACCTATCGTTCAATCACAGACAATGACTCGTCATTCAATTTTGAAAAAGATTGAAAAATCGTCGTGTAAATCTTATAATGATGTATTTACTATCAGGTTAATAGTGGTAAACAATTTATTTGAAGTTAAGATTGAAAGCTCAATATCTGTCTGAGACATAAACATTTATATATAAATCGCAATTACGTACACGAATAGTAACAAACAAATTAGATAGATAAAGATTTTTTATTTTTTTTTGGAGTTTCACTACACACAAAGTAGTTATAAAAATTTTTAACTTTGTAATATCTCCAATTCTGTATTGTTGAATTTGCTAATAAAAGCTTATACATTGGGTTCAAACGATGCGAAACATTTAATCATAAAATTGCAAAGTTTATTATTTAACTGAAAAAATACAGGAAAGATACAACACTATAAAAATACTTTCTCCGAATTACCTAGTAGATGAATTAGCCATTAGAATCCAATATGTGAAGAGATAGAAGAGACGTTTCACACATTATTGCGTGTATACTGTGAAATCCACAGTCCACACTAATAAACAGCTTTTCTATAAAATAAAACAGACAAGATATATAAAATTTATATCTATAGACTAGACAGGTAATTAATATTCTGGAAAAAAAAGTTTTATGATATTTTACGAAATTCTCAAGTTAGGACAAACATATTGACAAAACGTCAAAATCATGCGTGTCAGACGGAACTATAGGCAGAATAACTTTTACAAGGGTGTATAACCAAGTGTTAGAGCTTTTCACTAAACGGTCTCAGGGGAAAGGCGTTCACAAGGTATCACTCTGCTAGGAAAACCAAAGGCCCATGACTCCCATAAAATATAATTACATATGTTGGAAAACAATCATGCCAAGTAAGAGAGCTTTTTGTTAGAGAATTCCACAGGAAGTGATAAAAATAAAATGGTAGAAAATAATAATCAATCAAATATGACGACAAATAGTTCTAAAGTATTTCTTCAAAGTGGTATGTGAGTATTGGTTTGTTTTGAACGAACAGATGGTCGGATGGATGCCATTTTCGCTGCGCGCACTGGTTGAAATATTTAGACATGCAAACGTTATGAAGGTTGAATAGTTTGAAAGAAAGGTCAGCCCGACGAGCTTTATTAGTTTCATTATAGACCATTGTCAAGTAATTATTAGGCCCAAATACAAAAGTTACATTAGGATTTTCTGCCCTAAAGCAGAAAATTTTCGTATTTGTTTGACACTTTGAGTACGAGTTTATAAGAATTTTAAAAAATGATGATGCACCTATTTGATACATATATATATTTTACCAGAATAATACATGCATTATTTAATATCTATCGAGTTGAGAATTGAATAAACAAACTGAACGTGTCTTTTTACTCACTTCTCTGTAAAATATGTTTAACAAATATATGAATAACAAAGTATGTGTATTGGTCATATGATGTACATGATATAAAAAAAATATCCACGAAAAGTAGCTGGGATGTATCATGCTTATTTACAACGAAGAATAGTACCTTCTTAATAAATAGAAATACAATGGCAGAAGTATAACAAATCCTGGTGTCCACTTTTGTATTTAAATACTAAAACGGATACTTTAAATATAATTAATGTTCATTTAAGACGGTCACGGTGTTAATTGATATATTCATGACAAAATAGTACTATTCAGCAAATTGATAAAAACTATGAAATCTAATATTATATCATTTTGATCTTTCATGATATACCGAACAGGATGAAAAACTACATGTAAGCTAAATCTCAAACAAATTTAATAAGTCAATCTACTGAACTAATTATATAACAATGTCTTCTGTATTATTTTCATAACATTTTGATCCATGTTCATATCTTGCTTTATTGGTAAAATGTAATTGAATCCTCAGTGACATGCCAAAATATAAAACATACTGGCAAGAATATCGTAAAATCGACATTATATATTTCAAGGTATTCCGAACAATTTTTAAGGAGAAATCTTCCGTTTCTTCAACTTGCTAGAATGAGAAACGAAAACGAAACGCACAGATGACAACTAATTAAAAGAAACGAAGAAAATAATTTCAATGTACGACGGGCGTTTATATAAAGAAAAAAAAAGCAATGAGTCTGCTCGGTTATTTATTACAGGTATTTCCAAGTTGAGCTTAGATAAGTCATTTGGGTTTGAGTATATGTAATTGGAAGGAGATGAGTGATAATTTCAACCGAAAAGGGGGAAATGGAGGGTGGGTGTTAAGAATACTTCGTGTTATCATAACCAAAACTTGTAAAAAAAACAATAAATATAAATGCTGAAGCGTTAAACATTCATAGACAATTTGGAACTAATGTCAGTCTTTTTTCCTTATAAATCAAACAATTTGTCCAATCTATAATTAATTTCTATATAAGCAGTTAATAAGGATATTAAGCACATAAACTATGAGACTGCATAATAGATAACCCCCACAAGACACCAAATGACTCGGAAATTTACTATATAGGTCACTATCTTTTTTCACAGGGTTCGTGTTGCTAAGTCTGTTTTGTAATGTTTTGTGAATTTTTTTTTGTGTTTTCATGGTATGTCATGATTTTTTCCAAAGAAAACCATGGTAATTAATTTCTAAGTATATCAAAAATCCAGACGTATAAGTACCTGCCATAATCGATTGTTTTCTGAAAATTGGATTTTAATTTAAAAGTCTAAAAAAAATCTCGAATCTGTGTACTGCAATTTTAGTATAAACACGTATAGAAGATGCAAAATTCTAAATTATTCTTTTACAGTAAACTATTAAAAGCCATAGAAACAGATGTAAACAATTCGAATATACTAACTTGGCCAGTTTCACTATTTTTAATAAAAAGTTCCATTTCCTTTGTATTAGTTCAAATGAATATTAACATGCATTGTTGTGTACTCTATATTTTTTCTTTATAATTTATCAATATTTGGTGCGTCATATAGAACTTTCCAATTCTTTTGCATTTTTTTACATTATGTAATAATAAAGACGAAAACAGTATTCATGACTCAACGTTTGTCAATGTATTGTACAGCAAGACGTAATCAATTTTGTAGTTCAAATAATTGCATAAATGCATAGATAAACGAACATGACGAAGGTTAGGAAATACATGATATTTAAATGCATGTATATTTTACTTCTAACGTTCGTACTTATTTTCACTCCATTTAAAATTTGGTGAATAATTGTCTCATTTTCTATCATACCACATCATCTTTTAATAGGGTATTTAATTTTTAGATGCTCTTTATTCACGAAGATCCTTCGTAAAATTATAAGTACGGTTATGCCTTATTGTTGTTGACCAAATAAAATCTACAACTGCATCTATTATGACTTCTTTATGGGATTTTAATATAAAACCAATGAAAACCTAGTAATCTTCGTTTCTATGTATGTTGCATTGTCGTTTGTTTTTGTTGCACTTCAGTGTTTTTCTGTTTCATTGTTTTCCTCTTATAGGTGACACCCCAAGGGTGACTGGGGTATAGAAATATGGTCACTTGGTCTTCTCCCGACCGGCAGTAAAACGCTTGCTGAAGTGGGGCGTCCGTTTGGCTTTGCGCGATGTATCAAGTTCGTAGTCACGTCCGGTCAGAAGGGGAACGTTAAATCCGATGCCTCGTGTAAAGAGAGTGCCACGCTCTTTGCACGTTAAGAACCCTTGTAACAACTCTTTGAGGGGTCCGTAGGTGGCCTGTTGCAAGGCAAAATTTTTGTCTCTATCCAATATACCCTCATTTTCAAGTGGCAGTCCAAATTTCCCCGTCCATCATCCTAGATGGCCTATATTACAACAACCTACCTATTGTATTTATTGTGAACTTGTTCTCGTCCTGAATATGCATGAAATATTTGCCACTGGACGTTAAGCAACCAACAATCAATCAATCTTATAGGTGATGTGTTTCCATCGGTTTGAGTTTGTAACCCGGATTTTCTCTCAATTGATTTATGACTTTGAACAGTGTTATACTACTGTTGCCTTTATTAATCACAAAAAAACAAGGCAATTACTCCTTGCAATTTATTATTGATTAAAATCCCATAAGGAAATCAAAAATGACGCAGTTTTACGAAATCAGAAAAGGGTAATAAATATTTCTAGATATAAGAGAGGGGATTGTTCTTCTTTAAGATCTTTGGACTCTTTCGTTGTTTTATATTTTTTCTGTATAAAACATTATATTAATCAGTCGACATATCAGTGAATATTGACTATCCTAAAATAAAAAATATCTAACTTGCAAGGTACAATGCCCAAAAAATGGGCTCCGGTAGATAACCTACCCCCTTTGGTTACAAGGTCATCTTTAAAATTTGTTTGATGTTACTAATTATAAGCAAACTATACATGCAGTCTTTACTTTATATATATTTTGCTCTAGGTATTGGACGTTTATAGAAAATCTCAGTTATTAAATGATCTGATTCTAGGTATTGAGGATTTCGAAAAATCGCGTTCCTTATCTGATCCGATTCAACACAGTAGCATTGAACTTTTTTTTAAATCATGTTGACTGGTGCAGGTAAACAAACGCGACAATTACTTGTTACATCTTTAAAAATTAATTGATGTCACTGGGTCACTTATAAACAAACCATACATGCAGTTCTAAAATAATCTGACTCTATGTGTGGGCATTTATAAGAAATCTCAGTTCTAAAATGAGTTGATTCTAGGTATTGAGCATTTAAGAAAAATCGTGGTTCTTACCTGATCTGACTTAATATTGATCGTTTTTAAAAAATCTCAGTTTTAAACTAATTTGATTCTCGGTATTGAGCATTTTAAAAAATCGCGGTTCTTAACTGATCTGACTTTAGGTATTGAACGTTTTTTTAAAAATCATGTTGACTAATGCAGGTTAACAAACAAGCAAATAACTGGTTACATTTGAAAATTATTCTTTACCTATACCATTAAGCTTAAATTAGTACATGTCTACACGGTTGGATATAAAACAAAAACAAAAGCTGACCTATAACAGTTGGAATTCTCAAAATGAAACACAATTATCCTATCAAAGTGGCTCTCTTCGAAAGAAGAGTGCAGACTCAGCTTGAAAAAAAATTGTCCCCTCCTCTCTCATCAACGAATATCTGTCTGAACCGATTAAAATCAAAGTTGAACTCTATATTGCAAATTGTGCAAGATCCTTATTGATCGTAAGTGTACAATTTTAGTCCTAGTCACTGGGTCGATGCCACTGCTAGTGGATATTTATTTCCCCGAGGGTATCACCAACCCAGTAGTCAGCCCTTCTGTGTTTACTGTAGTTATCATTGATGTGTTCATGATAATAAATTAACTGTTAACAAAACTTTGAATTTTTGAAATACTAAGGCTTTTCTACCTCAGGAATAGATTACCCTAGCTGTATTTGGCAAAACTTTTATGAATTTTTGGTCCTCAATGCTCTTCAACTTCGTATATTATTTGGCCTTTTAAACATGTTTCGATTCGAGCGTCACTAATGAGACGAAACGCGCGTCTGGCGTAAGTGTAAAATTTTAGTCCTGGTATCTATGATGAGATTATTTATACCATCGCGGTACAAGACGGTGGGATATTTACATATTCAACACGTTATGAAAACTTCAATCGTTTGTATGAAAAGTCTGTGCGACGAGCATATTAGAACTATATATCACCTCAGCGTTACATGTACTTCTGCCAAAATAGAAAAAGAAAAAAGAAAATTGTTCGTTGATATAGGCCATTATTCAAATAATTACGTAGCCCCAATCCAACAGTTACATTACCACAGTAGGTCTTCGTATTTGCTAGACACTTTTCAGAAGCCCAGTAGTTAGCAATTCAGTGTTCACATGAATATTAATTATATGGTCATTTTTATAAACTTACTTTTTTGCAAAGTATGAATTATTCGAAAAACTAAGGATTTTTTCTTTCCCATGCATAAATGACCTTATCCGTATTTAGCACAACATTTTGGAATTTTAGGTCCTCATTGCTCTTCATCTTCATACGAGTTTGGCTTTCTCACTAGTTTGATCTGAGCGTCACTGATGAGTCTTGTGTAGATGAAACGCACGTCTGGCGTATCAAATTATAAGCATGATTCCTTTGATAACTATTGGGTATATTGGAATTATTAAATAAAAGGTGATAAAATGAATGTGTCCTTGCTCTTTCCACAATGAAAATTTGAGAATAAGAATAAGAAAATGTATTTACTCGTTGCATGTGTACAATATGACAAAAGAAATATACGAAAAGTAACCGTTATGTACCATGTCCATACTTATATATAATTTATTTTTTAAAAGTAGCAGTTTCTTGATAAATAACAAACACCATATTAGGGCAGTAGTATAACCAATCTATTCATCTGCTTTTTTTATTTAAATCCGACATCGAATACTTCAAATTCAATTCCAGTTCTTTAAACACTGTCACGGTGTCGATTGATATGTATATGATAAAATAGTATTATTCTGCAAATTGATAAAAACTATGAAATCTGATAGTTTATCATATAGATCTTTGAAAATATACGAAAGAATATGAAAAGCTTAAATAAATGTCGGTTTAAACTTATAAAATCAATCTACTGAACTAATTGTACTACAGTGTCTTCTGTATTATTTTCATAACATGTCGGTCCATGTTTATAGCTTGCTTTATTGTTTAAATGTAACTGGAACATCAGTGACATGCAAAATAAAATACAACCTTGGCATTAATTTTGTCAAATCGACATAATTTATTTATAACTATTCGTACAAGATTTGTGGAAACTTGTTTCATTTCTTCAAATTGCTATAGTGAGAAACGAAAAACAAAATGCATTAAACGAACGAAACAACACGAAGCGAAAATTCACAGAACGAAATATAAAGAATAGAAAAATGACAAAACGAAACGGATACTATTCAGTGACAAATTGTAAACGTACGACAGATCAGTTCTTGATTATATATTACAAGTATTTACAAGATGTAGATGTAATGGGGGAGAAGATGGTGTGATTATTTCAACTGACATGAAGGGTCTGGGCTAAGGGTATTTAAGGGTAATTAGAATCGAAATTCATCAAAAAAAAAAAAAAAAAAAATAAAAGTTGATGCCGTAGAAATGAAAATTCATAGACAATTCAGGACTATAATGTTAGTTTTCAAGTTTTTTTTATTACTAGTTACCATACTTTTTGTCTATATTTTTAATTTCTAAAAGAGCAGTAAAAGCTACACAACTCATCCCTCGATAACCCTTGAATAAAAACGCTTTTAATATCCCAATATTCGTTGAGTAATTATCTTTTTCATCGCAACTTATCCGTGGGAATTTATTTTTTAATTATTGTAAAAACTGAGAATCACACTCCTTCAAATCAGCATTTCATCATTTCAAAATTCGTTGTTATCCCCATTTAAACCATATATATCCTTATACCTGTATACCTAACGCCAATGATGTTAATTCACTGCTTCAAATCCGTTGTATCAAAAGGGACATCGCATCACCCAGAATAAGTTATTTTAAAAAATCAACACAATACACATGTTCAACTTCCTTTTTTCTAGTGGAAACAAAAATGAAATTGAAAACTTTAGATTAATAATAAAGGCACTGGCTACGGTTACATGGAAATGTAACAACAATAAAAATATTATTGTTACATCGGAGACTAATTGCCGGAATGCAAAGTTGGGTAAGTAACCGATTAATTACGAATGTAACAATAATTATTGAGGCTACGGTTACATTGTGTTATTATTACATGAACAACAGCAATGTACGCTAGATTTATTAAATTTAAATCTTCTATGGTTGTGTTGCTTAATTCTTTCATATGTACTAACTAATACTTGTAGTAATAATGATAGATAATAAATATTATTATTCAACAAATGGTGTTTAGATAGTTTTACGTATTAATGGTTTTGATGTTCTTAAAGGTACTACTTCAGATTAGTAGTGTCAAAGGCGAAAAATATAGTTCAATGGTTTTTTGTTGAGAAAAGTGTTTACTTTTTTTCTTCTATTTAACTGCACACCTACTCTTATTACTGTCATTACACTTTGAATAATGGATGAAGAGATTCCTATTACCAATTTTGTCACGTTTGGATGAAAAAATTAAAACTTGGGATGCGTTTGAAATGAAAACGAAACTGAAACAATATCAAGACACAAATTTCATACAGCTATAGATACAAACGCAGCTCTAAAAAAATTCATACATCAAAAGCAAAGTTTGCTAACTGCTAAGTTGTATACTAAAATCTGAGGTAACTTGACCTAAAATCCGTAATGGACGGCAATGTGATCACATTGATAGACGACATGAAACTACACCACATGCTTCCAACCAAAATATTGGATGAGAATATCAACATTGCTAGAGTAAAAAGTATTTCTCACCAGAACCATGGCAAACATTAAAGGTTGCCTTATCTTCTAAAAGGAATATCGCAGAATGGATTTGCACACTGCGATACAGACGTTCACAATGCGGCATCACTGGTGTGTGATGACTGCTTGTAGGAGTGGTTTCATCAAAAATGGTTCAGACTCTCAAAAATAAAATAAATGTCTTCAACTTTTATTATTTAGTACATTCGTACAGTGCTGTTTTTCGTGTAACAATAACGCTATGTAACCGTAGCCTCAATAGTTATTGTTACATTCGTAATTAATCAGGTCCTTACCCATCCATGCATTCCGGCATTTAGTCTCCAAAGTAACAATAATATTTGTATTATTGTTACATTTCCATGTAACCGTAGCCAGTGCCTTTAAGAGATACATTTAAAGTTAAAGGGTCATTAGCTACGAGATATATAAAAAATCTAAACTGATGATATGAATGTTTTTGTTCAATAACTAATGAAAGTAAATTTGTCATGAAATAGAAGTTCCTTCATAATATTATAAGTTCCAAGTGAAAGAAACATTCTGTAATATTATTGTCAATTGATTACTGTATGTCTTACTTACGGATAAAAGGGTCACATTATATTTGTTCCAACAGGAACAGATATTATGGCATTGCTTATAACAAAGATCCCAGGGGAATTTCTGACATTACGATTGACAATGTTTTTCTTTTTCCTATTTAAAGGTTTTCTTTCCAAATAAAACCAAATGGTGAAATTCTTAAAGTATATCACCCTCTTGAAGATGAAGACGTGTTAGCAACGAAAAAGGGTCTTGCTGGAATGCTAGCTGCCAAACTACACGATAAAGAAGAGGTAAGTAATATTGAAGTGCTAAAAAGATTGCTACATATGTCAGTTACTCAGTTGCTTGCATACACGTAGTTTGGTATCTGGTGGATATTTGTCGCATTGAAACGATAGCATAACACATCTTCGTAATTCTATATTAATGAAAATGCAAAATTACGGCTGTGTTATAGGGGTTTTTAAAAAAAGAAACCGAACGTCAAAGAGTTAGATATCTAAAAATACATAATATAATGTAGTGTTCCTTGTCTATTTGACTTTAGATTACATAGTTATGTTTTTCATCTCTTATCAGTTAATCAAGCCACTTTTTTATAAATGGCCTTTAAAAGATAGTTTTTTTAAAACTTTATTCTGAATGTTATTCTAATAAAATCAATCACTTACACATTTTAAATGCGTTTAGGCCATCTTTTGTAAAATTTCCAAAACATCACCATGACCATTACGAACACTTTTACTGAAAACACTAAAACACTAAAAAGCTAATTTCTGGATCCATTTTTCAATAAAGCATTTTCCTTACATAGTTGTCGTTTCTTTTATTTCCTGTTACAATTTTAAAGAAAATAAAAAGAAAAAAGCATAACACAGAAAAGAAAAAGGATATGTGACTCTGCGGGAGTTAATAAGCTAGAAATTACAAATATGTTCAAGCTAAAACCATATCGTTACTACATGTAGCTTAGTAATGTTTTTCAGCTGCATTCTGGATTAGTAGATGAAGGAAACGGACAGTGGAAATATCAGACCCAAGAAATTGGAAATGAAGGTTAGTTTCTATCCCTTGTTTGAATAGGTTTGGATGCGTATATTCGAGATACAAAAGATTTTTTCCCCATGTATTTCAAATGTTGTCCAGTAAATGAGTTCTTGAAAAAAACAAAATAGATCTGAGAAAACATTGAGTGTCAAACTGTGCAAGCATAACCTTCATGTGAGCATCCTTTTCATGTTATTTTCCAGCTTTGGGTTTACCACAGATACTTCGATCTATTAAAAATGGCTTTTCAAACTTATTAAAGTATAAATCACAAACGACCTTTAATTGTCATTCATCTGAAATCTGGGACCTTCGTTTCATGATATGAAAATCATATGACCTTTAAGTCAGCAGATAATGCACTATAAATGAAAGGAGTCAATTAACTAGTTAATTATCATATCTTTTTCTATCTGAGCATTAACAACTAATGCAAAAAAAAAAAAAAAAAACAAAAAAAATCAAACAAACGTCACAAGTTACCTACATGACTGCTCATCTCTTATAAAAAAAAATCTAAAAATTATACAGTTTCATGTCGTAACACGACGCAGTTATCCAATTTGCACCTCGAAACACGATATACAATAATAATTTATTCTAAAATTTAAATATGCAAGTTTATTTGTCTGTATTTAAAAAAGTGCATTTCATTTAATTTTCTGTTTGAAATAAAAAAAAAAACTTTATATATCTTTATAGATAAGGTGTGAAATTTCTTATGAATCGCAGCATTGAATACACAAACTAATGTTATATGAATTTAAAATCGGTTCACTGGGCGAATTTGAAAAAAAATACCATTAATCGAAGTCCCCACCCCCCCCTAAAAAAAGTAATAGAACACTTGTTGTCAAACATTCTGGAACCTCCCATATGGTAATTGTAGGTTGAGATATAAAAGAATTACACCCCTCCATAAGCATGATAAGTACGGTTCTACCATTTTTTTCTCGGCAGAAACAAATTGTGACAATCAAACGTAGACAACGGATTTGCATGTAGACAATGATAAATCGAAAAACTAACCATGATATTTTGCCGGTGAATTTTTTTTTCAGGGCCACACTCCGCAAGATACACAGCCAAAGACACAGAGACAGGAACTGAATTCAAAAAAGTTAGAACCAGTAACATCATAGAACATTCGAAAGAATTTTTCGAAAAGGTATCAAAGCTACATGAATCCTACATGATATTTTGATATGATTAATTCTTATTGCCTGAACACCCATGTCCTTTTTATGATATTTCATTCATATCTTTGTACATTATCATAAGTAGTTTTTGAAAATTAATTTAATTTAAACCTTTATTTGGCAATATACTTTGTGATTTGCCGGGTAGCCAATAAGCATGTTTCTCAATGGTCAAATTAAGCAGCTGACTCAGTGAGAAGTAGTTATTGCAAGCTCTGAAACCTTTTTCGTATCTTGCTAAACCTCAGGCTATACAGGAACGTTCTATACTAACGTATTACTGTATGGACACTAAGGCCAAGTTAACAAAGTGTCTCAGTACTAGAGGATTTCAAGTTCGTTACGAGGAATACACAGTTTGACAATGTTTCCACGCAGCCTGTGTGTCTAGTGTTCCAATGTGTTGATCTGATCTGGATCTGGCGAATTAGAATCTAGACTCAGCCAGTGGCGGATCCAGAACTTTACATATTTATTATTATATCCATAGGGGGCGCCGACTGAACGAAAGGGGGGGGGGGGCTCAACAGTGATGCTTCAGTGATACCCTATTTACTCCACCATAATGTTTCCCAAATAAAAGGGGACCGGTCCTCCTGAATCCGCCTATGTCAGCAGCTGAGAAGAAAAAAGAAAAAAGATCACTCCATGATCAACGTTCGTTTTCCAGATCCGATCTCATTTTACATCCAGTCACGTGATAACGTCAGAATTTTGGAGGCTTTGGAGTCTGCACGGACTGCACGGGATTATCACTAATTCCACCTGGCCACACATTATTATGGTGGTACATTTGAAGAAAAAAATGGTTGGGGCGGAGAAAACAAAAGTCACCAACTGACAGAACAAAAATAATCCCGGTAATCATGAATGACCAAGATGATGAGGCTGACATGATACCTGATTCTGTAGACCCAAAATTACAGAGATTTTCAATGATTTGATGTGTTAATACACACTATGATAAGTCCAGATAATCATGACGTCTTCTGAGGGTATTTTTAGATTTTGATTTTTGCATCCTTGATTGACGGGAGGGCATGAAATCAAAGACTCATAATTTTGGTTAGTCGAAATTAGGGGAGATAACTGCAGACAACAAATTGTAAAGCATGGGAAACTCGACAGTACCGAAAAGAAGAGGCAGGTTTGAGGATGTCAGTCTACTTATTGTATGCATGTACTTTTTAAATTACAATATCTGCAATTTTGCAGGGGAAGGATTTTATTAATATTATTGCAAATATAAATGATGCTTCTAGGGTCTAGGCTACTCTCTAGGGATGGATGAGACTATTGAGTATCAACTTTATAAGAAATAGCATTCTGAAATCTTGACACATATATTTATACGCATGTTTTCCTGTAAAGGCAATAATTATTCTCACATTTTGGTCTGTCATTGTGTAATCCTAATTATAAATGCACATATTACAGGTTGTTTTTAAATGTCAAATTGGATTGTTTTTATGTTATTTATATGTTTTTATTGCTGCAAGTTTTGTTAACATGTAATTGACATCGATTTTATATATATGCTTATTGGTCAATAAATTTTTCCCATATTAAGTTAAGGGGGGTCAGTGAAAAAACTATATGAATTAAGTTTTTTTTATCCTACTTTGAACTTTTGATGTCGTCCCTTATACATTGTTATAAATAATTTCTTAATTTACAGTATCTATTTTCAGACTTTATTTTATCAAAAGAAACTTGGTATTATACACAAGGTTTTGATAGAAGATAGTTTTACAGCCATGACTGGTGCACAGGGGTAGGTTTTTAAAATACTTTATTGAACAGATTCAAGGTTCTAATGCTAGACACTGTTATATATATATAATTATCAATCCAATTTTTTACTTAACAATCCATGATGGGTTTACAAATTTTATCCTAAATGTCTCTAAAAGTTTTTTGCAATACCCCTATAAGGCAGTTAAATACTGAAAAATGGGAAGAAATATATTTTAATAAAAAACTTAAAAAAAAAAAAAAAAAAGATATCTGCTCATTCTGTTGTAAGAAACAAAAAAAGTTTCTGCCACGTTTAATAAAAATCTATGAAGGTTTTACAAATAATTGGAGTATATTAAACTTATAACACTAGATTGGATTGATTGTATCATCATGTTAACTGCAAAAAACATAGGTCCTTTTATAACAAAATAAAAGAAAAAGGATAACAAATATTTTCATTATTTTGGACCGTATGATGTAGTTTAAGCTTCTGTCTATTATTAAACTCCATGATTCATTTGTAGTTTGACAAACTCCTTCTGTAATAATTTTTTCTGTAAAATTTCATGAAGATTTGTAGATATATTAGAAGATGTAGTATGTCATGCCAATGAGACAACTCTCCATCCAAGTCACAATTTGTAAAAAGTAAACCATTACAGGTCAAAGTACAACATTCACCAAAAAAGCCTTGGCTCACACCAATCAGCAAGCTCAAAAGGGTCCCAAAAATTACTAGTGGAAAACTGTTCAAACAGGAAAAACGAATGTCTAATTTATATATTAAACTAAGACAAGAGAACACTTATGAACCAGACATCAACAAATGACTATCATTGAACAACAGGTTCCTGACTTAGGAAAGGTGTAAACAAATGTAGTGGGTTAAGTGGTTATTGATGTCAAAAAAACTTTAACTAGAACCTGAATGTTTAAGATTTAGACTGTGAGGGGCCAACAACAGTAAACTGTAGGATTCCTTATATAATGCCAAGCATATATACAACATCAATTTCACAGGCTTAATGAAAAATCAGATAATAAATGTTTTTCCTGAAAGAAATTGGGAAACTCTTAGGAAATATTATTAAATTTTTATATTTTTTAATATCATTTGTTTCTATAATTCAGATTTGATCCCCACAAGAATATGAGAAAAGTAAAGGCCGTCAACCAGTTTTCAAATATGGGTAAATAATAAATATAATATAAATTTTTCTTTTATTATGACACTTTTTGAATTATTGATTTATTAATATTTGATTGTCACATCCTGGTGAGTGTCTTCTTCACACTTTTTATTAAAACTACTCTGAAAATATAAAACATTCAGAAAAGGATGTCATGAAATATTTTAAACATGAATTAATTCCAAGAGGACAGAGTACGAATGTACACTGCAGCAAAAAGATTCAATTTGATACTGTCCTTGGCATGGGTTCAATCTAGGCCAAGTCCAACCAATGAATATTAATTTTAGGACGTCTCAATCTGGCTTAAAGAAACTTGAAGAAATTATAGCTTCTTTCTCTGTTAAGTCTCATTATTTTGTGCTGATGAAGTTCATTAATCCTGTGTCTCTTTAACTTATTCATTATTTATTTTATATCTTAGAATATTTAGAGCTTGATGTATTGCATAGTCACCTGTATAATTTTGATGACACTGTAGACCAATTATAATACAGGTCTTTTAGTTTGCGAGTGTGTGTGGCTTGCTGTGCCATGTGGCATACTCAACATCTTCTTTTATGCACAATTGTGCAGTAAATTAAAGTACAGAACTAGTCTGCTGTCATTATGAACTTTATATTTTGACTTATAATACTGTTGTACTATTTTAGAGTATCCAGAAATGACTGTTTTGAGTAAAGGTGAATTGATTTTCTTGACAAAACAGCCAGTAAAGAACATATTAGAGAAGCCTTCAGAAAGTATACTCAATAGCAGTATACATGTGAGCAAGGTACATTTGTGCATCTAATGTTATTTAATGTTTTATCCATAAGATAGACTGTAGTTTTATTTTTAGTTTTCCAGAATACATACACTTGTATGTGCAACATAGCAAATGTAATATTAAGTTAATGAATCACAAACAAAAATATAAATAAATGTAGGTAGGTTAATCACAGTTAATGGGGATACTTTTAACAGATAATCCCTATTGGAATTTTTTTTTAAAGAAAGTAAATAACTGTAGAACAAAAGTTCCTTAAAAATACATGTATTAGAATCGTCACTTTCTGCTAGTAGGATTCTACATCAAAGATTATACATCGTCTTAGATTCCTGACCTTATGATCAGAATATAAGTTGTGAGACAATATAAAACTGATAGAATGTTTAAAACATGACACAAGTTAAATGTACAATTGCTCGTCAGTGAATAAACCAAATAAAACAGCTAGCACACATACATAGAAAGAAACATATTTAAGATGGAAAAACAACTGGGGTTGATATAATGTAATTATAACATGCCTAAATATTCAATATTGTGTTGATGAAAAAACCCAAAACATTAAGGAGCTTGGTGGTGAAAAACCCAATTTGATATTTGCTTGAGGGGTGAATTGGAATTGATAATGCAATTAAAAAACTGTATCACCCAATTACATAAAAAATGGTGGGTAAAAACCCCAATTTGTGAATTCTTATCTGGAGCTCTGTATGTCCAAAATTAATAGTTGAATCAAAACCCACTCATGAATGTCCCTGTTATAAAATTGGGTATAGCTAGGTCATCATGGTCATGTGTTACTTTTTTTGAAACATACTTTGTTATATTTATAGTTAGACTACTATATCTGACTACTACTTGTAGGAGTTTTTATACGCCCGTCAAAATTTTGATGGGACTAATTATGTTATACAAATGTCCGCTATCCGTCCGTCTGTCCGGCGTAAACATGTCGCACCTTAACTTGAGAACGACTTATCCAAATTTCATGAAACTTATTATAGTTGTTTCTTTATGATGGTCAAATGATCTGTATACTTTTTGGTGAAAATAAGATTAAAACTTTTTGAGTTACGGCACTATGTAATCAAAACAGGGGGTGTTTTTTCACATGTCGCACCTTTTATCAAAAACGATTTTTAATTATTGCTTAAAACTTTACACAATTCTTAGTTTTATTAATCTTAAGATCTGTATACTTTTTGGTGATGATTCAAAATTTCATTTTTGAGTTATTGAGTATTTTGTAAAAAAGGGCGAGGGGGTTTTTACATGTTGCACCGTATCTCAAAAACGATTTATGATTATTGCTTTAAACTTTACACACTTCTTTGTTATATTAATCTAAACATCTGTATACTTTTTGGTGATGATTCAAAATTTTATTTTTCAGTTTTTAGTATTTTGTAAAAAAGGGGGAGGGTTTTTTTACATGTCGCGCCGTATCTCAAAAACAATTTATGATTAATGCTTAAAACTTTACACACTTCTTTGGGTATATTAATCTAAAGATCTGTATACTTTTTATACGACCGCAAAAATTTTAATTTTTTGGTCGTATATTGCTATCACGTTGGCGTCGTCGTCCTGCGTCGTCGTCGTCGTCGTCCGAATACTTTTAGTTTTTGCACTCTAACTTTAGTAAAAGTGAATAGAAATCAATGAAATTTTAACACAAGGTTTATGACCACAAAAGGTAGGTTGGGATTGATTTTGGGAGTTTTGGTCCCAACATTTTAGGAATTAGGGGCCAAAAAGGGCCCAAATAAGCATTTTCTTGGTTTTCGCACAATAACTTTAGTATAAGTAAATAGAAATCAATGAAATTTTAACACAAGGTTTATGACTACAAAAGGAAGGTTGGAGTTGAGGTCACAACAGTTTATGAATTAGGGGCCAAAAAGGAGCCCAAATAAGCATTATTTTTGGTTTTTGCACCATAACTTTAGTATAAGTAAATAGAAATCTATGAAATTTAAACACAAGGTTTATGACCATAAAAGGAAGGTTGGGTTTGATTTTGGGAGTTTTGGTCCTAACAGTTTAGGAATAAGGCAGTCTGCACGGTTAGCCACTAGTCCGATGCCCCAGACTAGTAAAATTTCATTCGGACTAGTAAGTTTTTGCAAAATTTTGTTTGGACCAATAAGAAAAATGTCAGAATATTGGTCTTCGGACTAGTAGTTGAAAAAGTTTTTGGTGCAGACTGATAAGGGGCCCAAAGGGTCAAAATTGAACTTTGTGTGATTTCATCAAAAATTGAATAATTGGGGTTCTTTGATATGCCGAATCTAACTATGTATGTAGATTTTTAATTTTTGGTCCCGTTTTCAAATTGGTCTACATTAAGGTCCAAAGGGTCCAAAATTAAACTAAGTTTGATTTTAACAAAAATTGAATTCTTGGGCTTATTTGATATGCTTTATCTAAATATGTACTTTGATTTTTGATTATGGGCCCAGTTTTCAAGTTGGTCCAAATCAGGATTCCATATCAAGTATTGTGCAATAGCAAGAAATTTTCAATTGCACAGTATTGCACAATAGCAAGAAATATCTAATTGCACAATATTGTGCAATAGCAATTAATTTTCAATTGGAGTTATCTTTCTTTGTATAGAAAAGTAGTTGATAATATATGTTGGAAATTTGCCAGACATGACTATGATGTCATTTTCTATTTTTATTTGCCAATAACTTTATGTAAATAACTTCATTGGAAATTTGCCAATATAAAATGTTGCTGATGAAGCTTTTTTTCCTTATCTTATCTAAAATGTTTTTAGATAATGTATGTTGGACATTTGCCAGACATGACTATGATGTCATTTTCTATTTTTATTTGCCAATAACTTTATGTAAATAACTTCATTGGAAATTTGCCAATATAAAATGTTGCTGATGAAGTTTTTTTTATTGTTTTATACAATAAACAATGTATATTCACTTTTACTACCAAACAATCTTTACCATTCAGAGATAACAAGCACTTTATTTTACATTTTAATATTTTATGATGTATTTAAAAGAGTAGTTATTGTTGCAAACTCCATTAGAAATTTGAATTGATATCAGTTTTGGAAAAAGGGAAACGGGGATGTGAAAAAAAAGGGGGGGTTTAAATTTTTCTCATTTCAGATTTCATAAATAAAAAGAAAATTTCTTCAAACATTTTTTTGAGAGGATTAATATTCAACAGCATAGTGAATTACTCAAAGGCAAAAACAAACTTTTAAGTTCATTAGACCACATTCATTCTGTGTCAGAAACCTATGCTGTGTCAACTATTTAATTTTAGATTTAAAAAGTTTGAAGAAGAAATCTTTAATTGATTTGTAAAATCTTGACATTTGTTTTGTGTAAAAAAAACCCATGTAATGTCAAAAATTTGATCACAATCCAAATTCAGAGCTGTATCACGCTTGAATGTTTTGTCCATACTTGCCCCAACTGTTCAGGGTTCGACCTCTGCGGTCGTATAAAGCTGCGCCCTGCGGAGCACCTGGTTAGTTTTGATTCAAAATTTTATTTTAGTGATATTTAGTTTTTTTGAAGAAAAAAAAGAGGGGGGGGGGGGGGGTTCATATGTCCCTCCGTATTTCAAAAACAATATATGGTTATTGCTAAAACTTTCTCAGAAACTATTTATGATTATTGCATAAAACTTTCACACAAGACGACGTATTATGCGCTCATGGCGCAGCTGTTTATTAACGACCTTAACTACTGCAGAGAGTCTCACACAGTAATTCTAAATGACTAAAATTTCTTTTTTCTTTTTATTTTAAACATATTTTAATTTAAGTATGAAAGAAAGAAACCAAAAGTAGATGTAGATAAAAAGATGAAGGAAATTGAAGGCAACATCACATGTATTAAAAATGAACCAAAAAAAGGTATGTAAATATAAAATTATGTTCCTATCAGATCAAAAGTCTGTATTAAGATCAGATCAATATTATAATCTTTACTGAATCTTTTGCATTGATAGTTTGTAAAAGAAATCTGAGAAGAAATCAAATAGAGAAATACCTTTATATAAAGAGATTTGCAATTTATTTACATTCAATGAACTGCTAAATGTATTTCAGCTGAAGTTATCATACAAATGAAAATTGCAAATTAGACAACTCTCCAAAAAAGATAAAGTGGCACAGAAATAAAAATTAAAGTCACTGTATGTCCTTCAATAATGAGCCAAGCCGACACCACCTAGTCTGCCATAAAAGACCTGACATAAAAATTGTAAAACAATTCTATTTGATATATTCCTTGGAGTTTATGAAAGTAATTTAAAGTAGGACTAATAATTATAGCTAATATATCTGCATAATTGAGTTCTAAAAGGCTTCCAATAACTCATACTACAGGCTTTGACATAAATATATTTTAAATTAAATTAAGTATTATATTGAGTTTGAATTTCAGGGTCTCCAAGATTAAATGAATGCTTTATGGCGCTAGTGAACGTTCTTCAAATACTACCAGATAAGACACTAACCTATGTTGCAGAACATTACTTTATGAAGCTGAATTTAAGGTATGATCAGATGTATATGCATTTGTAATTAAGGTAAAATACTTTAATTCAAAATCATTTCTACATCTACTGACTGTTAATATACTTATTCATGTAGCTATGTGTAGTAAAATTTGGCTGAAAATTTATTATGCAAAAAAGGATATATAAAGATGAAATCATGTTCTTATTATATACATCAAAAGTATGTTTTTAGATCAGTTTAATATTTTAGTTCTTTAATACTGAATCTAATATATCAACATTTAAAAATATTACTGAATTGATGTCAACAAACTTCATTTATATGCAATGTAAGTGACAACAAATTTACCATTATATGTATTTTAGACTCCAAGAAAAAAGACAGTCTACTGTTATAATGTTAGATGCATTTGGATCATTGACAAGTCAGAAGAGTCAAGAGATCGTTGGTAAAATGATTTTCCTTAGAGCCAAACTAGATCCTGATTTGATTGTACAGTACATGATACATGTTGTGAGCTCTCATGACCCACCACACCCAGTAAGTTGACCTAAAATAAGCATAATTCATTCTCATGATGAGATAAAAATCCTTCTGTGGACTTTGTGCGAAATGTTCATCTCAGTTTTATTTCAGGCTTCAAACCATAAAAGCATTTTAAGGGGATATTGTTTTTACCCCTGTCCGTCAGTCCTTCTGTCCATCCATCTTTCCGTCAGTATGTCTGTCCCATTATGGGTCTATAGTAATCAAGTTTTTTTAAAAACTTTTTCACTGCACTCACTCAAGAAAAAGCTTCATATCGGGACTTGCAGCTGATATTTTACAATATCAATATGCAGACAACCTGAAAATCAATATATTGCTCCCAGAAAATAAATATTTACTGTATAGGGGGTTATTTCCGCTGTGTGTAAATTGCTTATTTTCGTGGATAAAACAAAATCGCCAAAATAAATTCCGCCAATTTAAAAGTGTACACATACATGAGGTAAAGGTTTTGAATCTGCCCAAAATATTTCGTATACCCTATTCAATGAAAATCGTGAAATTTTTCACCGGCGAAAATAACCTGCTATACGGTTTACATGTTTATTCCTTATTTATGGGCATTTCTACAAAAAAAAGTAAGTTTTAAATATATATACATTCATCTGTAATGCACAAATCTTGTCCTCATTCCTTGTTTTGAAGATGCAGAATATTTTTAGATCAAATTCTATTTCAAGCTCCAACAACGCTTCTAACCAATACCAGTATGCAATAAGAATTTAGTTTCCCCTTATCACGATATCGTTAAGCACAATTTGCAACCAGTTCAGGTGAAGTTGACAAGCATGTTAAATATAATAGTTTCAACATTTTTCAATTGAAGAAGATTTTAATTATATTGTATTTCAAACTGAATTTAAATGTATAAACTTAACCCAATACTGACTCTTTCAGATAATTTTAAAAACCATGGAAGATATTTGTTTTCACCCTGAAAAGTATCCAGCATCACTGTATGTGGGAAGTTTTTATGACAGTGTTATGTTGGGCTTAGGAGCTGCTGCAAAAAAATTATATGATAGTGGTGAATGGGAGAAGGCAAAAAGCATAACTTCCAAAATTAATGAATTAGTAGGATTCCATGGTAAGAATTTTAACTACAGTTTTGCTGATGGTTAATTTGTTTTGTTTACTTTTTGTAGAGTGATGTAGATTCATTAATTTGACAAGAAGTTAATGAAGTATTTATTAGGTCAAGGTCTACCTGCCCTGAAAATATCTGCCAAATCGGGTATCTGATTTTTAAGTTATTGCCCCTGAATTTATGATTTTAAGGAAATCTTGCAGTTTCTGTTATTATCTTGAATATTATTATAGAAAAAGATAACTGTAAACAGCAAAAATGTTCTGCAAAGTAAGATCTACAAATAAGTTAATATGACCAAAATTGTCAATTGACCTCTTAAGGAGTTATTACCCTTTAATGACAATTTTTCACAATTTGTTCATCTAGTTTGCTGACTTTAAAAAATTTTCTCCTATGAAACTGCTGAATCAATTTCAGTTAAACTTGGGTCGAATAAGTCTCAGAGTATCTAGTATAAATTATGTATTTTATTTCCTTGAACATCAAGAAACATAGCCGCTATGTCTAATATTTTAAAGGCATTTATAAGCAACTCATTAATTTACATTGAAAAATAAAAATAATCATTGATGAAAGATTTGGGCAAAGAATTACAGATGAGTGATTCATGCTCTTGAGAGCTTCTTATTAATATAGATTAGACCATTGATTTTACACTAATAATTTTTTGGGCCCTTTATAGCTTGCTGTTTGGTGAGCCAAGGCTCCATGTTGAAAGCCACACTTTGACCTATACAGGTTTACTTTTATGAATTGTGACTTGGAAAGAGAGTTGTCTCATTGGCACTCATATCACATCTCATATCTATTGAATTTGAACGGGTTTTAAAAAGCTAACAAATCATGCAAATGTGGCATGAAGATTGTCAAATTTTTATTTTAGACCCATGGTTGTATAGGCAAAAAAGATCCATTCAGACCGAGGTAGAACAAGAAGAATATGATAAGAGGCATGTGATTCTGTTAGAAAGCCTTGGAAATGCTGCTATTGACCATTCCTATGAGTATATTATTTCTCATATCAATTCTACTAACTCACCATGGATCAAAAGAGCAGGGGTGCATGCCCTCAGAAAATATGAAAGTGAGATGGTAAGATATCTGATATGTGACTCACTCCTATATATTCCTGAGTAAATGCTATCAACCAGGAGCATTAAGTTTCTCTTGGAAAGATATATTGAATTATAATGTTAATTATCTTAGTCTTTGAGATGGTCCCTTTACCAAACAGCTGTAACCCTTCTTGCATAACCATACAATTTTTCACTTTTTTTTTAATCAGAATTGTGTTCAAACTGCATTTTAACTAACCTCAAATGTGATTTCCAGTTAGTAAAGACCCATGGCTATGTGTTGTCAAAGGCAAAAAAAAGTAAGAGAGAGAGTGCTAGTGGTCTGTCATATGTATTTTTTCTGTTGAAATTTTTTTCTTTTTTAAAACTACATGATGATTTCATTGAATGGGTGTTTAAAATAATTCTGAAGCGCGGGATAAATGTCTTTTTTTTGTTTCTTTATGTCAGTTTCGATTAAAAAATCAAAGGCTAAATAAAGTACAAAGTTGAAGAGCATTGAAGGCATAATATTCCTCAAGGTTTAGCTATGTCATTCTATCCCAAAACATATCAGCTGAAAAAATTGAAATGTTTTAATATTAGAACTGTCCCTCAAATATGGTGTTTCAATTTACATTATGGTTATTTTTTTTTCTTTTATTTTTTTCTCTCAAAAAAAGCAACCCCCTGACTTCAGTTGTGAAGATTGTAGTATATATCAGTGACAAGGAAAGATGAACAATTTGCTATTCTGACAGGAAAGTTAAAGACTATGTTCAAATAAAAACATTGACATTTTGAAATACATACAATAAATCAAGCATGTTTTAGTTGTCTGGTAAAAAAATGTAAAATATTATTTGCTATATAAAAAATTTAAATAATTTTAGGCAGCCCAAGAAATATTGAAGACATCTTATAGAGATGACAGTGAAGAAGTCCGACATGAAGCTACTCTGATTTATCAAGCTCATCCTAGATATAGGTATTGTAATCATTAATCCTGCTTCTGACAATAATCTGGATATTTTATTAGCTTATAGATGGCTGCATGTTTTATGTTATCTACAGACAGAATATAGGCATTGAATGTCAAGTAATACACCAAAAAAAGGGATGATTCTAAGCTTCAATCTTATTGCAGGGCCACATTCCTGAGATGAGATGTGGCAGAGAAGCATCCTTGAGTTTAAATGACAAAAGATAATCTGTTTAATACTATTTTACTTTTGGAGTCTTTGATGATTACACTGACTACATCTTTTGCGCCATATTATTTATCTCAGCTAGTAACATGATATGAAAAAATATCACGATAAGGACAAATTTAAGCAAAAAATACAAAAAAGCAACAGGTTTTACTATTATTACATCACATGAATGTCGATTCATAATTGTTACAGACATCGTAATGTGATATAAATCAAGAGTAAGGGTAGGGAAGTTAATGTGGCATAAAATTTAAGGAAGTATTTCAATATGTAAACAATGTTTTAAAATTACATCATAAAGAACTTTTATCATGAAATGGAGAAAAAAAAACTGTTGAATTTCCAAATCACATGCTTTAATTTTTGTGGAAACATTTTGAACAGCCAAGTTAATTAATTAAATAATTCTAAAGAAGATTTATCAAAGCTATTTACGTAATCTCATTTAATACGAAGTTGTTTCTTTGGTACTCACATACTTTTCTTGCGTGTCAGAGAGGAAATGATAAACTTTGCTTCAGTTCACATGTCACCTATATCATTTGCATGCAGGAGGTACAGTATTGGTTTTGTTTGTTTATTGTTATTATTATACATACTGTTTTACCTCTGTCTGTCCTTCCGTCCGTCAGTCCGTCCGTCAGTCCGTCCGTCAGTCAGTCCGTCCCATGAAACTTTTGTCACATTTTTCTCAGGAACTACACATCCACCCTTTCTGTACTTTGGTATCAACATTTATATATGTCAGCCATACCTTGTGATGCGTTTTCAGATTCATCACTTGACAACTTCCTGTTTACCGAACACTTGTCTGATTTTACACATGATAGCCAAGTTGAAAATTTTCGTCACATTTTTCTCAGGAACTACAATACAAGGATTTCTGAAATTTGGTTTTAGGATTTATATAAGTCAGCTATACCGTGTGATGCGTTTTCAGATTCATCACTCGACAACTTCCTGTTTACCGAACACTTGCATATTTTTACACTATTAATATTATCCACTTGCGGCGGGGGTATCATCAGTGAGCAGTAGCTCGCAGTTTCACTTGTTTTGTCATATATCTAGGGATGTTGAATTGGTTTTCTTGTTTTAATTATTTCACATTTTGTCATGTAGATGCCTTTTATATCTTACTTTAAGGTATGGGTTTTGGTCATTGTCAGCTATTAAAGACTGTATGGTGAATCTTTATATAGTTGCTTATATGATCAACTTAATTTGGACTCTGAAGTGGATATCTACATTTTATATTGGCATTCATAACACATATTCACTTTTCCATTAGAGGGACAAGATAAAACATATTATTGCTTATTTTTCATGCTTATAACTCATGTCATAAAACTTCTACACAAAGATATGACTGAACAAAAAGCAAAGCAACTGCTATGTTATACTGATGATCTTCTGAAATGATAGAAATGCCTGATTACATAGCAATACTTTACACTGCACTGTAGTATCAAGAAGGCCCAGAGTACCAGTGGAACCAAATTACTGAAGCAAGAAGTCCAACAAATACTATATGATTTTCCTTTCAGTTAAATTAACCTCAACCTGAACAATTTGACATTTAGTGATTCAAGTAACATTAACTTGGCAATATTTTTTTTGTATACACATCCGTTTCCTTAATAGTACTGATGATATTTTATTTTTACAGAAGATCAATCCTGTCAGAACAAAATCTGGAACCACACAGTATAGAAAAAAGAGGTTTCTTTGAAGGATTGGAGTTCCACCTTGAAGCACCATCAGTAGATTGGAGGAGAGAATTGGGAACCAGTAATATTGGAGGTTCATTTGGATTAACTATGGTTAATTGGCTTGCTTTGAAAATAGGTAATATATATTTTTGATATAAATAATAGAAACAAGATTGCTCACTGTAATCTTACTGTCTTGTCCTATTCATCCGCTTGTTAAGAACTTCCCCAGGTGCATGATTTGTTGTTGTGTTGAAGACCCTTTGGTGGCCTTTGGTCTGATTGGTGTCTATGTTCCAGACCGTATGAGTATTTGGACCGTACGCGTACGGTCTGGACCGTATGCGTACTTTTTCAAAATACGCATACGGTCGGACCGTACGCGTACGGTCTGACTGATATTAAGAAGTTGGTCAAGCTTATTAGATACAAATGTATATAAAAAGTAAAATCACAAAAATACTGAACTCAGAGGAAAATCAATTCGGAAAGTCCATAATCACATGGCAAAATCAAATAACAAAACGCATCAAAAATGAATGGACAAGAACTGTCATATTCCTGACTTGGTACAGTCAACAGATCAACATGACTTATATCTCCAATTAATATAAAAAGTTCAACATTTGACATAAAAACTTAATATTTTAACTATTTAAAAAGATCATGCTTATTTAATCTGTTAATCTCCTGTATTTTGCAGGCCGATAATTCATTAATTGCAGCTCGGTATGCTCATTGAAATTGAAGTTATCGGAAGTAAACATAATGTGGGAGGACAATTGTTTTAGAATATTTATAAACTTTACAAAAGAAATGCATACGTAAAGGAACATGCAAATACAAAACATGTAAATGTAAAAAATACGACGTTCTTATTATAAGCAAGTGTCACCTTCGGCCAGAGTAACAAAATAGAATTCACGGATATACAATTAAGCAAATATTTAATTTCAATTGTTCGCTTATTCACTTTATCATCGGCCATCTATTTTGTAATAATAACAATTTGTATAACTAAAAATAAAGATTTTGATAAATGTTTGTTTAAATTTAACCCATATGATCCCAAAATGTATGATCAGCTGGACCGTACGCGTATACTCATACGGTCCGACCGTACGCGTATGGTCGGACCGTACGCATATACGTATACGGTCCGGACCGTACGCGTACGGTCCAAATACTCATATGGTCTGGAACATCTATTTGAAATATTCCCCATTTCCATTCTCCTTATTATACCCCTGTTTTAAAATATAACACTGCTTTAAAAGAAGTGTGGGTATACTGTTTTACCTCTGTTTGTCCATCCCCTCATCCATCTCTGTTTCTTCATCCATCTCACGAATATTTTTCCTCTCATTTTTCTCAGCAACTACAATACCCGGATTTCTGAAATTTAGTTTCAGGGTTTATATGAGTCAACTATTCTGTGTCGTGAGTTTTTAGATTAATCACTCTACAACTTCCTGTTTACCAAAAACTTATATTGTTTTACACATGATAGCCAAGTTGAAAATTTTCGTCACATTTTTCTCAGGAACTGCACTACAGGGATTTCTGAAATTAGGTTTCAGAGATAATATAAGTCAGCTATACCATGTGACACGTTTTTAGATTCATCACTCAACAACTTCCTGTATACTGAACACTTACATATTTTTACATAATAAAAATATTCACTTATGCCGGGGGTGATCAGTAGCTCTCAGTATCACTTGTTAACCATATTTTATTTTTTTAAAAGGAATGTAGACATTAAAAACAAAATAATTGAATGTTGTCGTTCTATCGATCTTGTATGACAATCAATTGCTTTTCCTTTAGCATGTTTAGGAATTTAGTTTGAATATTATGTCCAAGGATTTGTTCCATGATCAAACATGCCAGCTGTTGCTAAAATTAAAACATAGTGGCAGAGACATATAATGTATTATATGTCTCTGATAGTGGTAAATTGTAAAAATGATCAACAGATCCACTAGGTTTATATCTCAAATAAAATTTTAAGTAAAATCAGAAAACCCAATCAGAAATATTTGTTTTAGCAACTTTTTCAGTTGATAATCATTATTTATTTATTTGGAGATTAAAAACAAAAATGTGTTTTCCTGCCAAGCATGTGCTACATGTAGATATGGAATGTAAATTAGAATTGTGTTGGGGAAAAACAGGTCTTGATTTTTTTACTATTTTTGTTTTTTGATGAATCATTGCAGTTTTTGTTACCAAAATAAAAATACTTGCACTCGTATTTAAGAATTGAAATAGCTTTTATTAGGCAAAAACCTTCAAAGAATAAGTAACAACTTGCTCATCTATAATATTCTAAAGTCAGTTTCCACAAACAAAAAAATAATTTATCTTTGAGAACCAAGTTTGAAAATTATTTGAGACAGTTTTCTGCTATTGAATTGGATAAACATATAGGATTTTCAACATTTAAGGGTTCTTAAGACACACAGTAGAGACTTTCACAATAACAATTAAATGACATTTATTATGTTTGTAGCTCCATTGTCTGGCCATTTAAAGATATATGTACATGATGAAGTATATGCAAGACTACACTTGGGAATTATTGGAAAAAATTTCGATATTGTACAGGCATTATTGTGTTTCAAAGGAGAAACATCTTACAACATCAACATTTTACAGGTTAGTTTATTGTTTGCAACAGTCTCGCCACAGTACATTATCAAAGGTTGATTTTGTTTGAGGCTGTGTCATGGAATATAAAATTCCTCTATAATACTAGTTCAAAATTAAAAAAAAATAATTCTGGAATATAATTTTTTTAAAGACTTATGCCCCTTGGAAATAATTAAGCACTCTCACATATAATGTACTATTTTTGCCAGATTATTATAAAACTTATAATAAAACTTATAATAAGTTAAATGACAATCAACAGTATACAAAGCACAACACAACATAGAAAATAAAGACTTAGCAACATCAACCCCACCAATATTTATTGTTGAGCCTGCAACATTTGTTTTGTGAAAGGGAGACATAGCCTGCAACATTTAGGTTTAGTCTATGCATCTATGGTTAAAGTGTTTTTAGACAGCAACTTTGTTAACCTTCATGGAATTTGATTAAATATGAACAGAAGCTTTGTTTATGACTTAAAGACGTTATCCAGAGCAAAATTTTGGAAATTTTCATTTTTCCATATTTTACTGATATATTGACTTAGTCTATTTAACAGTTAACGTTCAGGCTTAGTTTGAGGTTAAATGTTTTTCTTTCATCACAAACTGTCAAACTTCATGGAATTTTATGTATTTTACTGATAAATGGACTAACTTTATAAGTCAACATTACACTTTTATACTGACAGCAGCAATTTCAGGCAAGATCCCTTGTCAATTTTTTGAAGCAAACTTTACTTTAAAAGTTACTTTATTGAATTATAAGCATTTAGTTATTTCAAATCTACTAATTTTATTGAACATTGTTTATTTGATTTTTGTCGAGCCTGTAACTTTTGTTGCAGAAAGCTCGACATAGGGATAGTGATCCGTCAGCGGCGGTGTTAGCTAACTTCTTAAAAGCTTTATATTTTAGAAGGTGGAAGACCTGCATGCTTCATACTTTTTATATAGATGCCTCATGTTACGAAGTTTCTGTCAGTCACATGTCCAATGTCCTTGACCTCATTTTCAGGGTTCAGTGACTACTTGAAAAAAAGTTCAGAATTTTTGTAATGATGAATTCTCTCTTATTATAAGTAATAGGATAACTATATTTGGTATGTGCCTACCTTGCAAGGTCCTCATGCCCATCAGACAGTTTTCACTTGACCTCGACCTCATTTCATGGATCAGTGAAAAAGGTTAAGTTTTGGTGGTCAAGTCCATATCTCAGATACTATGAGCAATAGGGCTAGTATATTCAGTGTATGGAAGGACTGTAAGGTGTACATGTCCAACTGGCAGGTGTCATCTGACCTTGACCTCATTTTCATGTTTCTGTGGTTATAGTTAAGTTTTTGTATTTTGGTCTGTTTTTCTCATACTTTATGCAATAAGTCTAATATATTTGTTGTATGGAATGATTGTAAGGTGTACATGTCTAGCGGGCAGATGTCATCTGACCTTGACCTCATTTTCATGGTTCAGAGGTCAAAGTTAAGTTTTTGAGTTTTGGTCTTTTTATCTAATACTATATCTCACCTTACCTCAACTATCCTGTTCATGCCGGTCGGCATTTAAGGCCCTGATACATTGTTTCCATCTCACACGGTCTTTAGCTACAGTTCTTGCTGAAGTCCAGCTGTTCAATCCAAGTGATGTTCGTTCTGTCTCTACAGTCCGTCTCCAGGTGGTTTTGGGACGTCCAACTTTCCTTTTTCCCTCTTGTTTTCAAGTCAGTGCAACTTAACATGTACTGTTGGCATCCATCCTAAGTACATGGCCCATCCATCTCCAACGCCTTTCTATTACATTATCGCTTAGCTTCTTTGTTCCAGCTCTTATGTGTAGGTTTTCATTTGAAATTGTATTGGGCCATCTTATTTTCAATATCTGTCTCAGACATCTATTTTGAAAGGTGTTTAATTTCTTCTTGTCTTGTTCAGTTGTTTTCCAGGTTTCACATCCATACAGTAGGACTGATATGACTAAGCTGTTAAATAACCTGACCTTTGTTTTAAATGACAGTACCGATGATCTCCATATTTTTCTTAACCTGCTGAATTGTCCTTTAGCTTTCTTGAACCTGTTGTCCATATCATTGTCACAACCAATGAAAAACCCACGGAAATCCAAGATACATTAAGAATACTATATGCCAAAGGTCAACTATATTTGGTGTATGGAAATATTTTATAATCTATATGTAAGTCCCGCAGGTTTTATTTGACCATGACCTCAATTTCACAGTTCATTGCACAGTGTTAATTTTTTGTGTTTTGGTCTGTTTTTCTTAAACTATAAGTAATAGGTCAACTATATTTGTTGTTTGGAAGCATTGTTAGCTGTACAGATCTGCCTGGCATGGTTCATCTGACCTTGACCTCTTTTTCATGGTTCATTGGTCTTTGTTTAGCTATCTTGGTTAATGGTAAGTTAATGTGGCAGTTGTAATAAAGCTTTATACTTAGGACTATAGCTATCAACATAATATCAATGATTAGTAAAGAAGGCGAGACATTTCAGTGTGTGCACTCTTGTTATGACAAAAGATAAAAAAGCTTCATCTTATGGTCTGAAAATTCCAATATCCATCCTTTATATATATAGTATCTTCTCTTGAAAAGAGATAGAAAATGTGTTATGAATGATCTCTTCTATCTTGTAGATTTATTTTTAAAAAATTTCTTTCCTTTTAAGGAAGATGAGATAAAGAAGATAGTTGAACTAGCAACAAGATTTGATGAAGCTATACCATCTATTTTGGGAGGCATCAATAAAGGAATTCAACTGATTAAAGATTTGATAGAAGGAAAAATTAATTTAAATGATCTAGTACTTACATTTGTTGATTCATTAGTGCAGCTTCCTAATCGGGTAAGTAATTAAATTAAGATGCAAATATTGAAAATCAACATGTAACGAATCTTGTCATAGGACTGAATATTTTGCTTCCAACTTTCATTGTACTATTCTTTATTCATAATACTCCTCAAGTATTCAAGAACTAAATGCTTCTCTTTAATAGCACTGATCTTAAATTGGCTATTCTGTAACAAATGTATTTTTGCATAGTTTACTATTTTGGGGTGCATTTATTCATAATGCAAATTGTACAAAAAGTAGATACATAATATAATTGATAGTATTCAAATTCTCAGTATTTCATGTGGAGCTAATTATCATATTGAGCTAACAAATTATTAAATTTATGTTAGATAAAGAAATAATTTTTATTTCATATTACACTGTTATTTTGAAGGTTGCTAATCTAAGGAGCATAGCAATGAAAGCAACA
Source organism: Mytilus galloprovincialis (assembly GCA_037788925.1). NCBI lineage: Eukaryota > Metazoa > Mollusca > Bivalvia > Mytilida > Mytilidae > Mytilus > Mytilus galloprovincialis. The sequence continues at coordinate 40,352,326 of CM075342.1, read as the reverse complement.
AAGAAAATTGGGGAATATGATCCAAGTGAAATGCCGTATTTTATAAAACCTGTAGAAAATTTGATTTCTAAAGTGCAGAAATTTCTTGGCAATTTAAAATCTGATGTTCTTCAATTTTTCAATGTAAGTAAATAAGTACTAGCTGTAAATTAAGAAAATAACATTGATTGATTAATTGACTGGGGATTAATGCCACTTATGACACTAATATTGAGCTATTTCATGACATAGGGAATTTATCAGTACACAATGTACAGGAATCTGGAGTGCCCTTGGAGAACCACTGATTTTTGATAGGAAAACTAACAATCATAGCCAATTAAGATTGGAGTCGAGCACAGCTGCCAGGCGTGAAATTGAACTCACAACCTCAGAGTTGACAGGCTATTGATACTTATTCATCAAACAACTCAGACTAACCTTTGATGACTCCTTTAAATGACAATATTAGAGCAATCATTTTTAAATTATCTTGAAGACTATAATAGATAAGTTGAAGCTGTAATTTGCAAAAATGATCATCCATTCTAGATCTACAAAACTGCCAATGGACCTTCGAGTTATTTTATAGTTTAATGTTAGGGAGTGGCTGTTGTTGAAGATGTACATAGATCAAGGTGAACAAAACAGGCCAGAAACTTTATAGCAATAACCTTTTTGTATTTATGTCAGGTGATCATTATAGATTCCTATGAGCCTCTTGTTAATGAAAGTCCTGCTTTGATTGGGGAATGAAATACTCAGATTTTTGTAATACTATTGTACTTGTAGAAACTGTATGAAGCTGTGACTGTCATAGTCCCAGAGAATGCAAGAATTATTTTCAAGTCTTTAGAGGACATTGTTGATGGAATTACAACTATAATAAAAGACCCCATAGGAGCGATAGCAAAACTTGGGAAAGGAGTTATTCAGTAAGTTCTACTTTTAGATATCAGTTATGCTGAAGATTTGTCAGACTTTTACCAATGTATGTTTTAGTCTATGTGCCTCACCAATGTTCATACGAGCCATTTGCAGATGACAGTTTTCTAGATTTTTTCCACAAGCAAATTGCTATTCAATACTTGATCACTTATAAGGTTGCCATCTCTTCATGTGTTGGCGATTGAACCAGGTATAGGTAAAATTCATAGTTAGGGTTCACTTTCTAGGGGACAAGTGCTCACAACAAATTAAATAATTTTGCACTGATCATGTTTAGTAATCTATTCAAAGTTTAAGAGGGTGGTAAAGGGTTATTTTCGTGCAACGTTTTCGGCCTTTTTATTTCACGTATTTTCGTGTTTTAACGTGTTATTTCTCGTGTTCTCGTGTTTGGCTCGATTTGCGTGCTTCGTGTTTCCCCTTATTTATTTTCCGTGTTTCGTGTCAGTGCTCTTAATTTCTCGTGCAGGTCCCGAATTTGATTAAAAAGTCAGTGTGTTATAATACCTTCTGAAACTTCACGTCTTCTGTAAACTTATAGAAATTGATGTATATATTGTTACCATTTTACTTTTGCTTTTGCAATATAAAATTGAGAATGGAAATGGGGAATGTGTCAAAGAGACAACAACCCGCCCAAATAAAAAACAACAGCAGAGGGTCACCAACAGGTCTTCAATGTAGCGAGAAATTCCCGCACCCGGAGGCGTCCTTCAGCTGGCCCCTAAACAAATATATACTAGTCCAGTGATAATGAACGCCATACTAATTTCCAAATTGTACACAAGAAACTAAAATTAAAATAATACAAGACTAACAAAGGCTAGAGGCTCCTGACTTGGGACAGGCGCAAAAATGCGGCGGGGTTAAACATGTTTGTGAGATCTCAACCCTCCCCCTATACCTCTAACCAATGTAGTAAAGTAAACGCATAACAATACGCACATTAAAATTCAGTTCAAGAGAAATCCGAGTCTGATGTCAGAAGATGTAACCAAAGAAAATAAACAAAATGACAATAATACATAAATAACAACAGACTACTAGCAGTTAACTGACATGCCAGCTCCAGACTTCAACTAAACTGACTGAAAGATTATGATTTCATCATATGAACATCAGGCACAATCCTTCCCGTTAGGGGTTTAGTATCATACCATCATAACATATATGAGAAGAACATAACCCGTGTCATGCCAACAACTGTTTTTAGAATAAATGTGTTTAGTGCCGATGCAATATGTATGGTATTAATGAAGTCCATCAAATTGCTAGTCTATGAATTCAATTTTTTATCAAGTAAGATGCAAGTAGCGGACGCTAAAAGGTGACCGCAAGGTCTTCAGTGTTCATTACTAATGGCTGCATGATCTACAAGAACGACTGGATATAACTTCTGGTACTTGTTTCCTTCATATTTACGATCTTATTTATCGTGCTTTGTTTTTCCCGATTTTTATTTTTCGTGCTACGTTTTTGCGATTTTTATTTCACGTGTTTCCGTGTTCAGTACCCCCCTTTACCACCCTCGTTTAAGTATGCTAGCATTTGTTCTGCCTGACCATATACATTTATACAAGAATAATATTATTGCTCCATAGAAAGGTGTTTTTAGCTCACCTGGCCCAAAGGGCCAAGTGAACTTTTCCCATCACTTGCCGTCCGTTGTCGTCCTTCGTCGTCTGTCGTCGTCATGCGTCATCGTTAACTTTTACAAAAATCTTCTCCTCTGAAACTACTAGGCCAAATTTAACCAAACTTGGCCACAATCATCATTTGGGTATCTTCTTTAAAAAATATGTGGCGTGACCCGGCCAACCAACCAAGATGGCCGCCATGGCTAAAAATAGAACATAGGGGTAAAATGCAGTTTTTGGCTTACAACTCAAAAACCAAAGCATTTAGAGCAAATCTGACACGGGGTGAAATTGTTTATCAGGTCAAGATCTATCTGCTCTAAAATTTTCAGATGAATCGAACAACCCGTTGTTGGGTTGCTACCCCTGAATTGGTAATTTTAAGGAAATTTTGCTGTTTTTGGTTATTATCTTGAATATTATTATAGATAGAGATAAACTGTAAACAGCAATAATGTTCAGCAAAGTAAGATCTACAAATAAGTCAGCATGACCAAAATGGTCAGTTGACCCATTAAGGAGTTATTGCCCTTTATAGTCAATTTTTAACAATTTTCGTAAATTTTTCTAAATTTTTAGAATATATTTTCCACTGTAATTACTGGGCCAAGTTCATTATAGATAGAGATAATTGTAGCAAGAAGAGTGTCCAGTAAAGTAAGATCTCCAAACACATCATGATCACCAAAACACAATTTTGTCATGAATTTATCTGTGTCAATTGTTTAATATGTACATAGACCAAGGTGAGCGACACAGGCTCTTGAGAGCCTCTAGTTATACCCTACCTATGGTAATAGAGGGGCATTATGTTTTCTTGTCTGCGCGTACGTTCATTCATTCGTTCATTCCTTTGTCCATTCGTCCCGCTTTAGGTTAAAGTTTTTGGTCGAGGTAGTTTATGATGAAGTTGAAGTCCAATCATCTTGAAACTTAGTTGTAACATGTTCCATATGATATGATCTTTCTTATTTTAATTCCAAATCAGACATTTTCCCCCATTTTCACTGTCCATTGAACATAGAAAATGAAATTTGGATGGGGCATCTGTGTACTATGAACACTTTATTATTGTTGTATCATATGTTATATATGGATTAAATGTTTTAGGATTTATTTGTCTGTGATGAGGTTAATTGAGGCCAAAGGTACGATACAGGAAGCTCTTAATAGTCTAAAAGGTTAGTATAGAAGCTATTTAAGTCATATAAAATGAGTGACCGGTGAAAAATAATGTTAATCTAATTCTTGAACCAATGCATAAATCTGTCATGAACTTAGTCTTCAGTGCACGATTTTATCATTTTTTAAGCATCCATTTTATATAATCATCACAAAAATATTTCTATTGATTTTATCATTTTTTATGCATCCATTTTTTATAATTATCACAAAAATATTTCAATCGGTCAGTGTTGTGAAAATATGGCAGCTATTACATTAATGGTCATGTTTTGAAGCTGAATTTAACTGTTGTCACATTTGTAAACAATCAACAAAGAATTAAGCATGGATACTCATTAAAAAAAAGTAAATTTCTTTCAAATTTGGACAAGTTAAGGATTTAAAAAAAAAAAAAAGTATATGTACATAAGTCTAATAATACAAACTAGCCATTTAGTTATAAAAAACATATGCTTTTTTTTTAGTTTGAAGTTTCATATGACTTTAACACAGTTTTAACACTTTGTCACAGGCATGCCAGGCCAGGCTTGTAAAATTTCTATCAAGAGTGTTGAATTTCTACTACAGGCAAATACAGTTTATACATGATTTATAAAAAAAACAAAAAACAAACAAGCTTAGGGCTTCTTGGCTGCAAAACTGTACACTGTTAAAGCACTAGTACTGCATATCAAGTATTATTTTCATCATTTGATACATTTGTATTTTGATAAGCTTGTTCATGCAGATAATTCTGAGTTGAACTATCTATGTTCAGATGAAGTAAAGAATGGCTTTTTCATCGATTCTTATGGTTTCTGATTTTTAATAACTGAGGTTTGCTGTATAAAGAGACCAAAGTATCATAAGAGATAATAAATAACATTTAAATACAGGTCAAGTGCATTTTTTATTGTTGCATTTATCATGACTTTGAAAGATTTAATGATGAATAAGAAGCTTTTTTTAAATTTTTTCATATATTGTTACTTTAGAAATCATTTATAAAAAGTACATTTTTGTAGAAATAAAAACTATTACCAATATCTCCTAGATCTATTTGTAAAACAGTAATATTTTATTTATTTCAGAGTCCAAGTTATATTGGCTTGACTTGACTGAAATTAGTGAAATAGTGGATTTGTCAGTTACAGTGATGAATCAAGTTTCAGTTAAAAGTAAAGCTTGGGTTAATGAAAACATTGAAGAAGACTCCGTTAGACAATTTACCAAAGGAAAGATGACTTTGGTAAGAAAATACAAATGCCAGCTCTGCATAAAAAATTAAACTTGTGATTGTTACGTACTATTATTTATGTTTTTCATATTTTTCTATGTAATTTTAAAACTATTGAAAAAGAGGTTCTCGAATAATTTGAATATTTTTCTGAGTTAAAACTATGAAAGTAAACCATAACAAATATCTTCCAATCGAAACAGGCAATCAAGTTCATGATTGCATATTTTTTTTTAAAGGAAACAACTTACTAATTTTATATATTACACATACATGTATAATGTATTACTACAGGCCATTTTTCCCTAGTTTTCCATGTCGGACCCAATAACCATTTTCAAAAAGTGCAAAGCTTTCTGCTTGACATTTTATGTCAATCTTTCTTGCTCAAACATGGGAACAACTTTTGAACATTTTTATTCTGGAAAAAGTGTTTGAAACACACTCTTGTGTTACTATAGTTCATATACCTAGGTTCTAATCATTTCCATCCATTTGACACTTAATCTCTGGGTCTTTTTGTATAAGGCAGAAAATCATCTTTTCCATCCATGAAAATTTAAGGTATGACTTGTTACTGCTTTCTGATTTATAGCCTGTCACAGAATATAAGTTCCTTCATAATATAAGTTCCAAAAGGAAAATATATTCTGGAATATTATTTCCACAGGAATAAATATTACAGTATATGTTCCTAACGGAATAAATGGTATAGAATATTTGTTCCAACAGAAATAGATATTATGACAATGTTTATAACAAAGTTTCCATTGGAACTTCTGTTAGGCGGAACAAATATACCTTGACAGAACCACACACCAGTAGTTATGAGAGTGCTTTGGTTTATTTCTAGACATTTGTAATTGTCACCGCTTTAACTTGCATAAAATTTTAGGTTATCACATGATCTTGTGCAGTTTCTGTGTTCCAAAGTGAGTAGACCTCTCCTGGAAATGATTTTTAATGTAAAGTGATTGCAGTATCAGTTAGTTGATTTCAGGATTTCTCTATTTGACAGAGTTTTTAATGATTGTTTTCTATAACTCCTCTTGTAATAGAGAATAAAGGAGTAGGGGCAATAAGGCCCTTATTTGGCCCAAAAGATACTGCAAATTTAAAAGTTATCATACATATTCTTAAATAACTGAATACTTGACTCAGGTATAAGGTACTAAGAAAAACAAAACAAATTTGACATCGAACAAGTTACCATGGCAACAATCATGACTTAATTTGCATATTATGTCAAATTTCGTGATTTACCTTGTTTTTTCATCAAATTTTTACTATATTTTAGATTGAAAAAGTATGTGCGCACCCAAGAAACAACTTTATATTTGGTGAGATTATGCCAATAGTTATAATAAAGCTTCTGTTAAATTATTTTGTTGTTTCTTGGCTGCGCAGGATGTTTCCTCAACGGAAATAAAGATAGAAAACTGCATAAATTCTGTATTTTTTCATCGTTTTTGTGAAAACAGTACATATTGTGACGTAATTGTGACGTCATCAGATAAAAATCTTTATGTTTTTCATTTATATTTCTTGACCCGATGCATTTTTTTTGGGCCAAAACTAGGCCTTAATGCCCCTACTCCTTTAGATGAGACAATCTTAAAAAACCATAGTCAAATCAGTGTTCTCCTCTGATATTTCATATAGCATCCTGGTAAAAAAGGAAATTTGAAATACCATCATGTTTCTAAAAATTATAGCATCACATCCATAACACAATCTATAAGAAAATAATTCAGATAGCATCACATTTAGAAATATAGCATCACATTCAGAAATATAGCATCACATTATCATGAAGCTAAAATGTCCAGGGAAGAACACTGCAAATCTAATTGCATTATGAATGCCTTAATTTTTTATTTAATTTAAATGATCTTATCAGATTTTCAATAAAAAAGCATGAACTAAGTATTCAAGATATAAAAAAATGACTGGCAACTATGTATCTGTAACTTTTAATAAGAAACAAGATTCTGATGAAAGTTTCAGAGAATCTTAAATATCTCAAGCTATTATGAAAATTCTTCGTTGGTTTTAGTTATGTTTAGGTGTTTTGGAGTATTAAAAATGGGAGCATCTTTTTGATGGGAGCTATGAAGTTAAATCTCACAAGTTTTCTTACTGTTCTTTTTGTGCGTTTAAACTTTCATATTTCAGTATGTATTATACATATTTAATTTAACTTTTGGTAGCGTGAGATGAGACAGAATGTTGTGGATGACATAACGACAACAGTTAATGAGTTGGTTACATCATTGCAAGGACTTACTGGTTTTGCAGATTCCTTCTTGAATAAGTTCTTTGAGTTTTTCTCCTTAGTGAAGTCTGTCAAAGAAGCTTATACCATCTTGAAAAATGGGTAATTACTGTTATTTAGCCTTTCAACTTTAACATAGTTATAATAAGTTTTAACATTTTATTATAACATTTTTTGAGGACAACAGTACCTTTTGTATACAATTTTTGAAAAAAGAATATACTATTTTGTTTTAAAAAAGTTTTAAAAAGAATTGCTGTTAACTGGCATTTTTGGAGGGGAGGGGTGAACAGCAAAATGATGAGGAAGCATAAGTTAAATTGCACATTGAAATAACCTTCAAGAAAATAAAGTAAAAACCGTTGATGAATTATTGAAAAAATATTTCATACTATTAAACTATTTAAAATATTTGAAGGTATGAAAATGCTATGTCTAGACTTGCTTCTATCTTTGGTCCTGGTGCACACAAACATTTTCCTAATGTCACACGCTTGAAGGGATCTGGATGTGACTATGATGGTTTCTACCCTGCTGGTCGGGAAGGAGGAGTTGACTTGGATGCTGATGTGGGAGAAACAGTTAGTATTCCTTTAAAGTAACTTATGAAGATATGTATACCCACAGTGAAGTTTGTTAATATGAAAATTAAATAGAAAATTTTTTGTATCATGATAATCTGACACAATACCATCCAGTGTAGCCATCTTTAATCCAAATTAGCATTGCACTGAATATATATCTAATTTGCCAATTTTTATCAAATGCGATTGGTGCATACTTGTACTAAGGACACATTCTTGTTTATTTGGTCTTTTAGTACAAAATTTTGATCCTGGTATTTATGATGAGTTTATTTAGTTATACAAATGTATTCCAAGTAGTTTTTAATTTCTGTTATTTTGAATATGCAACTATTATGAATATTTGCCACATTAAGCTGACAACAATGTCAAATTAGTAAAAATTATTGTAAGAAGTTAATTGATATGAGTAAAATTTATTCATAAGGTTTCATAAATGCATCCAGAAAAGAGCAAATGCTGTAATAAACAATTAAAAAGTTTTAAACAAAATTGTCATTGCCAACATTAGTTATAACTGCTTTATATTGTTATTACTTTTATATTTTTTACTTTTACAGATTGTTGCCCCATTTTCAGGATTTGCAATGTTGTCTGATAATAAGAATGAGGTGGTAATAAAAGCTACTGGTGGATTTGTCAGAGATATTGAAATTGTCATAAAGAATATAAAACCATACACTGACATTCTACATCCAAAAAATGCATTATATATTAGACACAGAGTAAGTTTTATCTTTAAATATAAATACTAAATGGTGTTAACTAGTATTTAAAAGTATATTAAAAAGATTACTTTTAATATATTGAAACCCCAGTCTATATTGCAATCACCTTTTCCATTCATTTGTCTGTCTGTTTGTCAAACAAATATTTTAATCAAACTTTCCTCAGCTATTGTACTGACAGACAACCTTTGTATTTGGTTGGCAGCTTGACAGTGGTAAGTTTTGAAAGCTTTTTATTTGTGTCAGATGCCAAAATCCTGATTGCCCATACTTTGAATTTTTCAATGTATGTTTAATTAACTTAATAGTTAGGTCAAATATTTTTTCAGTGCCACTAATTATAAACAGAATGACTTCATATATTTCAAATGCTAAGTTGGTGAAGGCCACATGGTTTTCGGTTTTCAATAAATATATTTTTAAGCCTCAAGTCAGCACATTTTGTAGATGTCAAAACAATAGTTTAAGACATTTTTCACACACAAAAGCTTCAAGAAAATTTTGACAGCAATTTAAGATTCTAAATGTTTTGCATCCTGAAAATAAAAAGCAAGTGTAGAGAAAAATAATTGAAATAGTACTACGTAGAGTGGAGGGCTCTTTCTGAACATTTTTTTTGCAATTATGAGACCTCAGTACTATCATAACTGAAACACAGTTTATATGAAAAAGTTCAGACTTATAGATCAAGGGCAAATTTGACTGAAATGAAAGGGAATATAAACTTTTATAAACAATGGATTATTATGACATGGTTTGAATGTTAATTTTTCTAAATTACAGGTTGTAGCTGGACAAACTATTGGAGTGGCAGTTAAATCAACCTGTAGAAATCATATTAAAGTAATTTTTAACAAAGATGGAGGTGCAGTGGATCCTACAGGATTTATGACGAAGAGAGGAGTTAAACTTCAGCCTTGGTATCAGGAATGTGATGATTATAAACTAGTTTTCATGGTAAGCTGGATGTGTTAAGCATATTACTGTGGATTTATATATTTTCTTGGCTACTTATATTATTTTTGTGGATTGAAGAAATATTGTGTTTTCGTGGATATTTTATTTTCTGGTTTAACAAAAGTCTGCATATAAACCTATAGAAAATCCACAAAAATTGGTATCCCTAGAATATTAATAAATCCACAGTAATCGTTCTCGGCCAATCCAAATTCTTCGAACTTGAACGGAAAGTTTAGCAGTTCTTGTTCCACATGTGGTACCAATGGTACTGCTCATGGAAGTAGCATGGAATCTGTTAATGCACAAATTTAGAAATGAATCTAAAACATATGAGAATTTGATATTGCTAGAATAGGATTAACACCAGTAAGAAGAGTTATATGCTTGGTTTAATGGTGTCTTACAATTTTTAACCGGATTTTTGTGTCAAAAATGTCGGTTATTGATTTGGGGATATACGGAGGGCGGGCGGTCGGGCAGTTTTTGGGCTTTCGGCAACCAATTGTTGTCCGTGCATTTACTCATGAAGCGTTCAACCAAACCTTTAAAATTTTAATATGTTGTTACTGACAACAAAATGGAGGTCAAGTTCAATAATGACGATTTTGTCTTTTACAATTCAGGAGTTACGGTTCTTGAAAGTTTAAAAAATGTCGTGTCCGTGCATTTACTCATGAACCAGTCAACCAAACCTTTTAAAATTTTAATATGTTGTTACTGACAACAAAATGGAGGTCAAGTTCAATAATGACGATTTTGACTTTTACCGTTCAGGAGTTACGGTTCTTGAAAGTTTAAAAAATGTTGTGTCCGTGCATTTACTCATGAACTGTTCAACCAAACCTTTTAAAATTTTAATTAATATGTTGATACCAAGGGTCCGGAAACGGTCATATATGCCAGACATGACCGATTTGGAAACTCAAAAGTCCTAAATGATTTATTGGGATTTAGGTCAAATTTTATTTTTCAACAGAAATAATTTCGGTCATTTCTTTAAGATCGCCATTTTGAATATATTTTTGTTTTGTTATCGATTTTATGTAATTAAACTGTCATTTCAGTAAAGTGTTATAATCCTGAGGGCCCTCCTAATAACTATATTAATGCCTCGGGAGCTATTGGCTAATGATCGCTAATCTCTTTACCTGTGTTTTTAATTCACACTTGGCTATTAATCACAAGCTCCGAACTAATATTATAGAGAAATTAAAATTCCATACCAACTGTCTTCATAATTTAATTACGTTTCAGCTAAGACAATTGTCAATTATGATTTAAAATTAAATTAAAACTTGATTTAATTTACGTAGAAAAAAAGTATTTTTTTTCACTACTAATACACGTGCTTTGTTTACTATGAACTACGCATGCCTGAAATTCTCTTCCGCAGATTAGACACTCAATCATAAATTTAAAATGGTTTCATGCTAAATAAAGCAAGTGCAACTATTTTCATTAATATTCTCACACTATTAAAGGTAAAATATTAAAACGCCTATGATTTCCTGTGAATTTGATAAACAAAACTAATCCCGGAAATGAGTCCGGAATTGTTTGTTTTAGTATTGTCGCATTACATTCTGTTTGAATTTCGACTTCAGAATCGAAAGAAATGTAAGCGTTGACTGAGAAAATTATCATTTTGAGTCATTAAAAATTTAAATCATATTATTTTTAAACTGTTGCCTTCCCTTAAATGCTCTTGGTCGATTTTTAGGAAAATGGAAGGATAAATCGTGAAGTAAATGGTATAGATGCAACAGTGAAACAAGTTCGATGATGCTACGAGTATGAGCATACTCGTGCAGTAATGAGACTTTGACAATCTTTTTTTGAAAAGGGCACCAACATTTAAGTTATATGAAAATGACTGAAATTAGGTGAAAAAATTTCCGGATCCTTGGTTGATACTGATGACAAAATGGAGGTCAAATTTGATATTGACGATTTTCACTTTCTTCGTTCATCAGTTATGGTTCTTGTGATATTGCCAGGACACAAATAAATGTTAATAAATCTGGTTTGCGGTTCGTTGTGACAGCCTCTTGTCTCAGGTGATTTATTCCTTTGTGATTGTGAATGCACAAGTGTGTTGTAACACAATTTATTGATTATTGTTTTCTGTTTTTAGGGATTTACTATAAAATCAGGTTCAATTGTTGGTGCAATTGGTAGATTGATCAATAAGATTACTCAAAAATTGCAAAACAAAAATACTGCGAAGGAAACTATGCCAAAGTTAAAGAAGGATCCACCAGGTATTGATGTTAAAAAGATAAAAGGTACGTTATCTTTAGGCTATATCTTTTTTTTTTTTTTTTTTGGTTTATAAATTCTTTTAAAGTTTTGTTACGCCTGTTTATAGGACTTATTATGGTACACCAATGTCTGCCTGTCCGTCCATGTATCCATCCATTGATTCATGTATCCATCCATTGATTCATTTATCCATCAGACTCGCTGTCGTCAACAAGTTGGACAAAAAACTCTCAAACCTATTTGCATGAAAATTTGTTGAAATGTTTATATCTATTGATGTGAGATCCCTTGCTATTTTTACAAATTTTGAATTGTAAGTTTTCGAGTTGTGGGGTTTTATTTATTAAAAAGGGGGATTTTCCAGTCTTCAGATAATGACTCAAAAGTGCTTTGAGCAGTTTTCATGAAATTTTGGTGTCTGGTAAATATCTATTAAAATTAAATCCCTTTAAAATCAATTGGAAATGGGGAATGTGTCAAAGAGACAACAACCCGACCAAAGAGCAGAAAACAGCATAAATGACATTGAGTAATTATAAAAGTTTATTCTTTAAAAAAGCAACAGGCATATCATGCGTTCATTGTGCAGCTCTATTGAATAAGTTTTTAAATTTCAAATATATTTGCCTAGATTATCACTGAAGAGAGATTATTTGTAGAAATGAACATCTGGTGCAGAAAATTTGATACTGTTCATGTTATTATCATGCTCATATTCTCAAGTTTTTAAAGGAGGGTCTCAATGGCTGGGTAGTCTTAAGTAGTTCATATGCTGTCAACACTATAAAGTTTCTGGTTCCAACCCTTCCATATGGTGCATTTAACTCGAATCATAATTGACTACGATAATGCAAGGTTTTGGTTCTCATACCTCACTCTGGTGTCCTTTAATAAAAAAACTTGTCTCCCTGATATTGCCAATAGTGCTGAACAGCATCAAACAGTCAAAAGTATTTAAGGTTGATACTTCGATTTTAGAATAGATCAGATCATTTTGAAATATTCCTGAAAAAGGGTTAAATATATCATAGTCACCTAAACTATTTTCAGGAATATATATATATAGAGTTTAAAATTTAACTATTTTATATTAATCATTCTTTCAGGAAAACAAAAGAAAATATTTTAAGAAAATGATAACTTTTTTTGGGACATTATTGAGAATTATTATCAAGAAACAGATGAAATTTGATGATATGTTCTCATTTGCTTTCTATTCTACGAAAAAACTAAGCAACAGTTTTGTTGTGGTATACATTTGTCTATGGTATAAGGGATTAGTGACCAGAAATTAATGAGTCATTCCTCTTAAACAGAGGATTGTCTCATTTTGTGCTTTAATAGTTTAATACCAGATGTTTATCCTTCCATCTGTGCATCTGTCCATCAGTCTTGTTTACTTACTGAAACCAAATGTTTCAGGAAAGTTCCTTTGGTTATTGTTTTGATTTCATGAGTATCAGTTTACTATCAGGGTAACAGGCATTTTAAGTCTTTATTCATTTAAATTTTGTTCATTGTAGTCATTGCATGTATGAGTTGAATTAATGAAATTTTGGAAAGGTAAACACGTGATATTTTCAATTTCAGAGGATGCTAAAAGTTTTTATGGAAAACTTAAGAGCCAAATTCCACGATCAAATAGAGATGACTGGTCTAAAGCCTTTATTGCATCAGCTGGCATGACTGTTAGCAATACTTCAGGGTCTGCAAGTTTCAACATTAAAGGTAAAAAATTAAAACAAATATAATATACAAAGTTATATTTGTATTCACCAAATTATTGTTTATTGACTTTTAAAGTTCTGCATAGTTTTAAATTACAACAAGTCATGTTAAAATATTGCCATTTAAAAATTCAACATTTGAATTTAATTACAGAAAATGCCAGATACTGAATATGTAACTACATATGCTTCTTTTACATACTTAGCCAGCAAATTGCATGAAATACATTATTTATAATATTTCAATGTGTCTAGCTCTATAATTTTTATGCCCCACCTATGATAGTAGAGGGGCAAATGTTTTCTGGTCTGTGGCTCCATTCGTTTGTTCGTCCCGCTCCAGGTTAAAGTTTTTGGTCAAGGTAGTTTTTGATGAAGCTGAAGTCCAATCAACCTGAAACTTAGTACACTTGTTGCTTATGATATGATCTTTTTTAATTTTTAAGCCAAATTAGACTTTTGACCCAAATTTTACGGTCCATTTAACATAGAAAATGAAAGTGGTTGTTTCAGGTTAAAGTTTTTGGTCAAGGTAGTTTTTGATGAAATTGAAGTCAAATCAACTTGAAACATAGTACACATGTTCCCTATAGTATAACCTTTCTAATTTTAATGCCGAATTAGATTTTTACCCTATTTCATGGTTCATGGAACATGGAAAATGATTGAGTGTACTTTGGACACATTCTTGTGTGATATTGTTAAGCAACATACAGTTTAATAATTTTTTTTCAATATTTATATTTTTTTTTGTAGATGCATTTAGTGTTTTACTGAAGAAAGCTGACAGTTTTAGGAAAAAATTCTCACTCAAGAAAATAAAGCTTGGATCAATTATTAATTTTTTTGACAAGCTTAAAATGGATGAATCAAAAGAGAAGATGGCAGTAGTAATTACGACATTGAAGGTAACATATTATATTGAATTCTATGGATTCATGATTATTCATAATAAACTCATCATAGATACCCGGAATAAAATTTATACTTACGCCAGACGTGCGTTTTGTCTAAAAAAGACTGATCAGTGACACTTGAATCAAAAAATGTTTAAAAGGCGAAATAAAATACGAAGCTGAAGAGCATTGAGGACCAAAAATACAGCTAAGATGGAATTCAAATTTTTGTGGATTTAATGGGTCCCAGCAAACCTCAAATTTAAATTTTCAAGCTTTACAACTTACTTATGAGCTGGCAACAGACTTTGAAAAAGCACTAAATTAAATATCTATGAAAAATAAAAAAATGGCTGAGTGACATTCAGACAATAAATTTCTATTGGTCTAAATTAGATTTATTTCTATTTTGTTATTTTTGGATTTTCCCATTTCTATTTATATCTGTTGTAGTAGCCTTGGAACTTGTTTGAAGAACTAGTTTGATTAGTGTCTAATTATAAATCTTAAGTACTGCACATTAGTTTCTGAGGCGTTGGGGTGCTATAGTCATATATAAGTCTTATATTTGTATAGTATGTATCGAGGTGCTCCAGTTACAAAATGTTCTGCATAGTATATATGTTACTTATATCATATTGTAATGATTTAGTGTAGAATTGCTTAATGTGTTTGTTTAGACATGTTTGTTTGCGATGTTTAGTAGTTTAGAATCAATTTTACATGGCATTTAAAATAAAATAAAAAGGTAATGCGAGCAAACCAAACTTACATTTTAACTTGCCTCTTATTTAGCCATGAAGATGAATTAGAAATGTTTTAAATTCAATTAAAATTATGAGGGAGAAATTGATATAGTGGTAACCATTACTTCATTCTTACTGTTAATCAGGACATCATAACTTTGTTACATGTTACTAGAATTTACTTTGTAACATAGTTTTGCATTGTTCTTTAGGGATTGATAAACTACAAGCCATGTTTCAACCCATGGCAAGCCACTGATGATGAATTAGACCAGGAATTGTTAGAACGAGGACAGAGTACAGGTGGTAGAAGAGATCAGATGATAAAAAGACTCCTTACAAACAGCAACAGTATGTATTTGGTATATTTCACCTTACCCTGTTCATATTATGCTATGATGTTGTTTTCATTTTCTGCTTCGTCAGGGTCATCGTCATCGTCCGAAAACACATTTGGTTTTTTGTGGCAATAACCATGACATTTGGTTCCTTTGACAGTTTTGAGAATTATATATTTTCTCAATTATCTTACCTAATTTTAACTTTTCCTGACAGATTGATAATTAACTCACCTAGCCAAAAGGAAAAATTTCAATTAGATTTTGCCATTTGATTAGGTAAATATTTAACTGTCTCTAGAAGGGAAATATTACTATAATATGCAGTGGTAAAATCTAAATATATATGTGTAAAAAGTGTGTAGCAACACCAGAAGTAAATAATAAGTATCTTAATAAATAAGAAATACTATAATCCTCAGAAGTTTTGTATAATTTATCAAAAGCCAAATACATATTTTACATTTTATGCCCCACCTACGATAGTAGAGGGCATCATGTTTTCTGGTCTGTGGCTCCGTTCGTCCGTCTGTCGTTCGTCCGTGCGTCCTTCCGTCCGTTCAGGTTAAATTTTTTGGTCAAGGTAGTTTTTGATGAAATTCCAATCAAATTGAAACTTAGTACATATGTTCCCTATGGTATAATCTTTCTAATTTTAATGCCAAATTAGATTATTACCCAATTTTTACAGTCCATGGAACATGGAAAAGAATAGTGCAAGTGGGGCATCCGTGTACTTTGGTGTAACATTCTTGTTATATTTGTATAGTATATTTTTATGCCTCACCTACGATAGTAGAGGGGCATTATGTTTTCTGGTCTGTGGCTCTGTTCTTTCTTTCGTCCGTTTGTCTGTGCATCTGTTCAGGTTAAAGTTTTTGGTCAAGGTAGTTTTTGATGAAGCTGAAGTCCAATCAACTTGAAACTTAGTTCACTTGTTGCTTATGATATGATCTTTCTAATTTTAAAGCCAAATTAGACTTTTGACCCCAATTTCATGGTCCACTAAACATAGAAAATGAAAGTAGGAGTTTCAGGTTAAAGTTTTTGGTCAAGGTAGTTTTTGATGAAATTGAAGTCCAATCAAATTGAAACTTAGTACATATGTTCCCTATAGTATAATCTTTTTAATTTTAATGCCAAATTAGATTATTACCCAATTTCACAGTCCATGGAACATTGAAAAGGATAGTGGGAGTGGGGCATCCGTGTACTTTGGACACATTCTTGTTTCATACTGACTCCTAATATTTATCTCATTTATAAATTTTCACTTTCCATCTTATATTTTGTAGCAATGCTAAATTACGAGTACTATTTATTTCAGAATGTCCTTTACTATCAGCATTACTCCCACCAGATGTGTATTGCACTATTGATTCAATGTGTTTGGGTATAGAATGCTGCCTTAATGTCAAACTGTTTATGTACCTCCGATCTGTCAAAGTGTCTGCCAGACTTGATCCGGAAAAGATAGACTTTCATTTTGGAGTAGATGAGTTCCAAAAAACTATTGCATTTGGAGAGGGATCAATGAGTGATGGTACATGTAATAGCTTTTAAATTTATTATGATACAGTTTTGAAATAGCACTGTAAGTCAAGAGAGAGAAGTATACCTTTTAAATTGTTTGTTTCAGCTTTCAAGGTTTATTAAACTTAAACTTCAACCAATAAACGTGTAATCCTCCCCTGCATGTTGGGTTGCAGCGCGGCAACCAAGTATTATTATATTGACATATGTGTCTGTCCATCTGTGCATATACCATTCACCAAAAAAAATCATTTAGAGATAAACAAATAGTCATATTTATGTCACATCATCCTGAGTTTAAAACAGTAGAAGTTATTTAATAGAATGTCCTTTTTCTATTTCCAGCAGTTTAACCACAATATTCTAAATATTTCAGGTATTAAGCAGGAGATAGATACTGGTATTGAAATTCCTGTTGCTGGTGGATTCAAAATTATTCTAAGGTATTTTAAAATGTAAAATACAAAACTTTTTCATGCAAGTCATTGCTTATGTGAAATAGTATTTGGTTTTCTTATTGTAAACAACCTGATTAAATCGTTTTCTTTAAAAGCATTTTCTTTCTGGAGAATGAAGCTGGCCAGTATTTTCATTGGTCATAACATTATGTTCATATAAGGAAATTAAAAGACTTGCTGGACTACTGAAAGTAGCAGATTGAGAGTTAATTTATTGATCTTTCAGATACAAGGGCCCAATTAGAGTTTTATCTTCTTTTAATATAAGAATGATTTGTTGAACTTGATTTATCTTTTAATTCGACTATTTTATTTTCTGTTGTAATAAGGATGTAGATATAGATTCTACCACTGGTTTGAGTGTTGTACAATATTTATCCACACGAGACAGTAAACTTTTCCAATTTAAAAGTTGAGGCTAGTCAACTGTTTAAAATATTTAAAATTTAATTGATAGATATCATATTGCACAAGATTTGGTGGTGGAATTTGTTTCTCTAATATTACTTTTAAAGATGTGCAGACAAACTTGATCCTTCTTTTAAAATGATCTGCAAATATATGTGTTCTTTCTATGTGACAGCATCAGACATGGTTGCTTTTTTCATGACATCATAATATGAAATGCAGATTAAGATGGTACCTAACACTACAGGGAGATAACTTTGTAAAATCAGCTAAATGTTTTAATCATGTTGTCTTCTTAAGGAAATATCAAGCTTCTCAATAATCAAAATGTCAAACTGCTATATAACCAATCATTTTTTTCTGAGAAAGCAATTGGTTCAAGTTTTTGGAAATTTTAATTTTTTGAAGGGTCAAATGAAATATTTTGTCCACATTTTATGAAAATTAAATGAGCCAAATCAATTAAAGTCCAGGTGTTGGGTACCATCTTAAAGCAAGAAAATTTAAAGTCATGATCAAATATCAACCAATCGATGAGGAACTGCAATCAAATGAACCTCGCGTCAGATAAGAAAAATAATGAACAGGTAAGGAAGAATAAATCATCTAAGATTTAGAAAAATAATAAAATTGGTCAAATTATTAGGAAAGTTTAATGTTTATTGAAATTTTGATTTTAGTGTGGAGATAAGGTTGATAGATACATCCTTTATTTTGACTGCTGGGTTACGATTTTGTAGTATTGATGATGCAAGTAATTGCCTAGTGAATATTGACTTTCTCAAAGATGCAAAAATACCTTTCCCATCGCTTGATGCTGGAGGAGAATATATTTGGCCTGAAGGTAATTTATAAAACTTATAAAGTATTTTAATATAGAAATAAGGAGATGGGGTATGATTGCCAATAAGACAACTACCCCACCGAAGTTGAATTGGAATAGATGTAGGCAATTATAGATAACCATACAGGGTAATAATTTATTTCCTTCTGCTTCATTCTTTTTTAATACTTTTTATACGCCTGTCAAAATTTTGACGGGACGTATTATGGTATACAAATGTCCGGTGTCCATCTGTCTGTCTGTCTGTCGTACTGTCTGTCTGTCCGTCTGTCCGTCTGTCTGCCTGGCGTAAACATGTTGCACCGTAACTTGAGAACGACTTATTCAAATTTTATTAAACTTAATATAGTTGTTTCTTATAATGGTCAAATGATCTGTATACTTTTTAGTGAAAATAAGATTTTACGGCACTTTGTAACTAAAACCGGGGTTTTTTTTTTTCACATGTCGCACCGTATCTCAAAAACGATTCTTGGTTATTGCTGAAAACTTTACACACTTCTTAGTTATATTAATCTTAATATCTGTATACTTTTTGGTGATGATTCAAAATTTCATTTTTGAGTGTTTGAGCATTTTGTAAAAAAGGGGGAGTTTTTTTTTACATGTCGTGCTGTATCTCAAAAACAATTTATGATTATTGCTTAAAACTTTACACACTTTTTTGTTATATTAATCTAAAGATCTGTATACTTTTTGGTGTTGATTCAAAATTTCATTTTCGAGTTTTTGAGTATTTTGTAAAAAAGGGGGAGGGGGTTTTTACATGTCGTGCCGTATCTCAAAAACGATTTATTCTTATTGCTTAAAACTTTACACACTTAATTGTTATATTAATCTAAAGATCAGTATACTTTTTGGTGATGACTCAAAATTTTATTTTAGTGATATTTAGTTGTTTTTTTTTAAAACAGGGTGGGGGGTTCACATGTCCCACCATGTCTCAATAACAATAAATGGTTATTGCTTAAAACTTTCTCAGAAGCTATTGATGATTATTGCATAAAACTTCAAGACAAGACGTCGGGAGTATCATGTGCTCATGGCGCATCTGTTTATTCAAAAAGGCTATGCATCAAGTTTTGACGAATTGTTTTATGCTGGTATTATTATTGCATCACCTTACCTGTCAAAAGATAAAAAGTTTCTGAAATAGTCATATATGATAAAAATAAAAGAATGTAGAGATGAATTGATGGTAGTCAACTGTACAAGTTGATGACAGGTGACTCCCTTGCAAGATTAATTTCTCAGCTAATTACTAAATTAAAACTAAACTGACAGGCTGTTCATTAAGATAACCTGAAACTATTTTCCTTAGCATTAGTCAAATAACAGCCTACCCAATTTCACTATTAGGCAGCATTGAAACATTATTTTACTTTTACTTCAACAATTGTGGGATCAGAATTTTAGATTTATTAGTAAAATATAATGTATGATTTTTAGTGGATTACAAAGATTCATTCGATACTACAGAAATGATACAGGAATTTAGTGAGAAATCAAAAACTATTCTAAAAGAAAATTTGAAAGCAACAAAAGACAGATTGGTTGAAAAATTGGATATAGATCAGGTAAAAGTTTTACATATTTGATTAGGTTTGGAAGTTACACCATCAAACCAGCCTTAACGGTGAATTTGTTTCAGCAGTCACCTAAATCTGCCTCTGATGGTCACTTTCACACCCACCTCAACCAAAAATAATGACAAAAACATTGTAGGAAAAAAAAAAATCTGTATTAATAGATTTTATCCCAGCTTTTTCCATGTAAAATTTGAGTATTTCCGCCAGTTCTGAAATATCAGAGCAAATTTGAACCCTGCAGGAACTTACTTCTTTCTAGTCATAAAACATAGTAAACAAACATGAATAAGGACATAAGACAATTTGAAAATAAGAATAATGCATATACTACTTGAAAGCAATTTCATAAGTTACTTTATAAATAGACATGATTGAAAAATTGAGACACTGAGACCTTAAGTGTAGTCGTTATAAATGTAAAGGTGTTTAAGTGTCAACTTAATATCTTTTTGCCATATTTTTATCTTAGATAATTGATAACTTGACCACTACTGAACCTTGCTTCAGACCAAGTAATATGACCCATACACAAATACTGAATGAACTGAATGCTAGAGGTCTCGATGATACTGGCACAAGAGAAGAAAGAGTTCAAAGATTGCTTGATGATGACAAAAGTAAGTGTTTTGATGTAATATAAAGCATATACTGGTATATGAAAATGAGACTGGATTCAGATTTAATACAATATTTAAAATAAGCTTGTGTATTCGAAAACAGGATATAATAGTACTAGAAGATCTAATTTGACTTTTGCTGAGTTTCATGGTTTATTGTCAACTTGTTTTGTCCAGAAAACATTGTTAGATGACACATGTCTGACTCTAAGGATTCTTCTGACCTTGAACACATTGTCAGTGTTAAGATTTTTTGATGAGGTCCAGTTTACCAGTAACCTAAATAGGATCTTTTGATCATTTTGTTTTCTTATTAAGATTATAAAAAGATAAAACTATATAAGGGCTTTTCCAGAATTAGTTGTATTGGGGAGTCGGAAGGAACTTTTATTAAAATTTGATGGGTGGTGGTTATTTAAGAAAGCTTGCTTGAACAATGAAAGGAAATATCCAATTAAAATGTATGCATGGTGGGGTCAAATAAAAGGTGCCTTCCTTCCCCCCATACATTTATTTTTGGAAAAATCCAAATTTAAATTATTTGTTTATTTTTATTCTTATTTTTTAGCTTGTGAATTTGAAGGGAGAACTTGGACTTTACCAGAAATCACCAACAGTATACTACAAGAGCATGTGTATTACTCATTGTCTCCAGATTGTCAACGTATTGATGCTTGTGTTGATTTTCCTGTAGAGGTGTTTGGAGAAGTCATTACAAAAGCTTTCAATGTCTATATTGAGATAGATTTTTGTAACTTTTTGTTAAAATATGGGTTTGAAGGCCTGGAATTATCATTTATACTTGTGAAGTATAATTGGGGTAAGTTTGGTTTCTTTATTTTGATGATTCAGCATTGTTGGGTTTGTTAAATAAAAAAGATAAAAGTTGAGCTAAGGAAGTACTTCTTTAGTTCAATCAATTTTAGGGCTGCTTTGTAACAGAGGTTCCCCGTTAGAGTCTCACAGGAAATGAACGTGAGTTTTGGATTAAAAATATTTGGTGCCAAAATAAAATTAAATAATTGTGGTAAGAGAGGAATTATAGTCAGGGTATGTGATATGATAGTCATAATGGTTTGATGACTCTTGAGTGGGAAAGTGTGACAGGATTGCTTCCATAAGTACATGTAGTAGATACTTAGTCAGTTGTAAGTGGTTGAGCTAAACATTTTTACTTTCCTGTAATGTTCTTCTCGTAATCTTCATGTTTGATTTTTCCCTTGACTTATATGCGTGTTTTTAACAACACGGAAAATCAGAATTAAGCAGTATTTATATTTAGTGTTTTTATAAATTTAGAAACACGTCAGAGGGAATTCCCCAGTTTTGATAAATGCGAGTGTTCTTTGAATTCCGATAATTCTATTTCTGTCATATATATAAGAACTGAAGTGGAGTTTTCTATATTTTACCGTTATAAAACTGATACTGTACTCTCATAAAGAAATTGAGACTCATTCATCATATCATAAATTAAATAAACGTTCTTGTTCCAAATCGCACGTCTCGGGTTTGTTTATGTATTAATGCGCATGCGTATAGTTTTCTTGATTTCAAGGGGTATCAGATTGAGTGGTTGTTCTGGATTCCCCGCTTATTGATTAATTTGAAACTCATTTGATTCTTTCTATGTCTGCCTGCTATTGAGGGTTTAATATTGTTGTTGCATAATTTAAAATCATATATGCATCATTTAAATTAAAATCAATGAAGATTTACCTATAACACCCCTTTAGACGAAATGGAGTCTTCCATATTATCGTTTCGAGTTGTCTCCCTTTCAGAAGTATTTCCCGTCATAATCGTCAAGAAAAATTAACTTGTTAGATGTCGATAAACGTCGTATTATATTAAGAACGATCTCAATTTAAACAGAGGAGTGTGTACGGAAGGATTCATGCCCACTGACCCAAAGGAAATTAATAATTAAAGGGTTAGAAATGAGGTTCCTCCTAGAATTAACGGTGATAAGATACGAAGTGAATAGTCCGAGATTACTGGGTACAAGTCAAATCGGCACCTGGTCAAATCGGCACCCATAGAAAAAGTCAAATCGGCACCTGGTTAAATCAGCATCTAGTCAAATCGGCACCTATTTAAAAGTCAATTCGGCATCCAATAATATTTGATATAATATATGGGACTGGGAAATTGGGTTCCTCCTAGAATTAACGGTGATAAGATACGAAGTGAATAGTCGGTACAAGTCAAATCGGCACCTGGTTAAATCGGCATCTAGTCAAATCGGCACCTATTTAAAATTCAATTCGGCATCCAATAATACTTGATATAATCAGAGACATATATACATGTATATATGTCTCTGATATAATATGTGGGACTGGGACTATTTAAGTTTGTAATTTAAGTATACTAGCATAAAAGTCCCCCACGGTCCCAGCTTGTCTGGCAAATCAGCCGTCGGACATCAGAGTAATCTCGAAATTATGAAGTGAAATACCTTCTCTCTCTCTCTCAGTTACTGCTGTGGAAAGTAAACTTGGAATTGATAGCACACAAATAAAACACAATAAGTACATTGCTCGTACACTTGTATCCAGGATTAGCTATTTTTAAAGTTGAGTGACTATTCAGATTTATATTACCTTTGCATGTGCAGTTGAATTAGTTTTGAAAGTAATACTATCCAGCTGTACCAGGCCTTGCGGTCATAAAACTTTCGAGTCAGTTTTTTTTGTACTCATACTCGAAAATCAACCAATGAAATTGCTTGATTTCTTGTTTCCAGCATGATTTTTGTGCTCCAAGCACTGAGCAAAGTTTTATGCCTTCAAGGCCATAGTCCAAATAATTATGACGTCTTGGAAGGCTATTATAATTTTTAATTATGAAGTCTTGGAAGGCTATTATAATTTTTAATTATGACGTCTTGGAAGGCTATTATAATTTTTTTCTTTGAAGCCTTACTTCGACGCCGAAGTAAGGCGTCAAAGAAAAAAAAATATAATAGACTTTCAAGACGTCATAATTATTTGGACTATCAAGGCCAGGGCTGCCAAAAATGCGTGAGACTCGCACATGTTCATGCTTTTTTGCAGCAGTATCCTTGGATCAATTTTTTCCTCTTTGATCTTTTCTATCTTGGCCAAATCTCACGAATTTGCTTAATGAAAAGTTGGCAGAACTGCTATACATGTGTCAATGAAAACTATATGACAATCGTATCCCTCAGAGCATTCTGCTCTTTGATTTTTTTTTGAAGCTCAGTCAGATAAAGTGCAGCCTTGTTACAGAAAGGGTCCCTGTCTTAAATCTGGGAGGGGATTACTTTTTTTGGAATGAAAATCATGCTCCCCAGTTACAAATCTATTAAAAAACATTCTTTAAATGTGAACACAACATTAGTCTGTCATATTTTAGTATTTGTTCAAAGTATCCTGCTTTTAAACTATTGAATAATGATAAGGTTTTTATTATGCCCCACCTACGATAGTAGGGGGGCATTATGTTTTCTGGTCTGTGCGTCCGTCCGTCTGTCCGTTCGTTCGTTCGTCCGTCTGTCCCGCTTCAGGTTAAAGTTTTTGGTCAAGGTAGTTTTTGATGAAGCTGAAGTCCAATCAACTTGAAACTTAGTACATTTGTTCCTTATGATATGATCTTTCTAATTTTAAAGACAAATTAAACTTTTGATCCCTATTTCACGGTCCACTGAACATAGAAAATGAAAGTGCGAGTTTCAGGTTAAAGTTTTTGGTCAAGGTAGTTTTTGATGAAGTTGAAGTCCAATCAACTTGAAACTTAGTACAAATGTTCCCTATGATATGACCTTTTTAACTTTAATGCCTAATTATATTTTTTACCCATTTTCACGGTCCATTGAACATGGAAAATGATAGTGCGAGTGGGGTATCCGTGTACTTTGGACACATTCTTGTTTCAATCACTTTTAATATTAAAAGATCTCTGCATAAGGGAGTAAAGCCTGAATGTTGTAGAATTTAATAGGATGTTGATGGTAATTAAGAAATATGAAAATTTTTGTAATTCTGAAAAATCAAACAAGTAGCTAAAGATTAAAATCTGACATAAGTGCATAAACTGGTACAACAATTGTGTCTGACATTTGTAGAATAATGAACATTTTCTGATTACAGGTCAAGATGAAAGATATTCAGTAACAGATAATATTCAAATTTTGTAAGTTGATGGATGTATTTGTATTAACCTTCTTTTGTGTAAAGTATGATAAGTTCCTATGGTGTCATTTGAATTCCATATAAAGTTTTATTGAATCTCTGTGCATGGGAAATTAAATTTTGATAATATTTTAAGAAAAAAATCAGACCATGCAGAATTGTTCTTATGGTTTTTGCTAAGCAGTGAAAGTAATGTGGTGGTCCAGATAAAAAAGTCCAATACAGCTTCAATGAACCAAATAAGATTGATCCAACTTTCAATGATCTTTTTCTAAAGAACCAATGTACTAATTGAAACCAAACACCATGGTTGAGATCTCACAAAACATGTTTGACCCCTCCACATTTTTATAGTCTAACTTTAAAAAGTGGGGGTATACTGTTCGTCCATCCATCTGTCAGACCGTCCGTCAATCCATCCGTCCATCCATCTGTCTGTCCGTCCCATGAATTTTTTCGTTGCATCTTTCTCTGGAACTACATCATAATGATTTCTGAAATTTAGTTTCAGGGTTAATCTAAGTCAGCTATACCATATGATGCATTTTCAGATTCATTATCAGAAACTTTGTAACTATATACTTTCTCTTCTAAGTATAGTTTTGAGAATAACTTGACGACTTTGTTTACAGGGGCAAAATAGACAAAAATGATGAAAAGAAGGTCTTTGTAGTAGATTTTGGAATGAAGTTATGTATAGAAGGCAGCTGTATTCTTGATGATACAATGTTCATTCAAAATATGGAACTTCCTATACCAATATGCAATGAAAATTTTACATGGCCTGGTTAGTATCATAGTCAATTTACCATAACTGTATACAGTATCTTCACCATTTTTATCATTAATTTTGACTGATAGAAGTGAAGGGCATAAGTTCATTATTCAAACTTTCCCATCAAGCAAATGGCACTTCATCAATATTGTATATATACTGAGTTTCTATTTCATTGGACAAAAAATTTCAATTCCTGCAAAACTAAAGTTTTCAATCTATTAGTATACTCACCTCAATTCCAATTGAAGCCAATTAGATTAGATAGTTTTTATTATATATATATATATCTGAAGTATACTAGTAGAAAATGAAAACAACACTTTATATAAAATTCAGGAACATTTAAAGCCAAATATTTAAAAGCTAAGGATTTGTAAGAACCAAAACAATTGAAGAGTTAACGACCAAAAATAACCTATTAGAAAATAGCCATATCATGATCAATTTCTCTTTCAAAATATTAATTTTTCATAAGTCCTTTCCATTAAGAGTTTTCGTTTTATTGTCACATTTTTGTCATTTTTTTTTTATATGATTCTATAAATAACCACTTTTAATATTTTTCAGGAGGGGATTCAATTTCTGATATGGTGAATGCTATTGGGGGAAGTCTTACCGAAGGAGCATTTAATATTGTTTTACGAAAACTAGGAATTGAGGTGAGTATACTAGTAGATTGAAAACTTTAGTTTTGCAGTAATTGAAATTTTTTGTCCAATGTAATAGAAACTCAGTCAATTGGATTAATTATATTATTAAAAGTGTGAACATATGACATATATAGATCAAAACTATATACACAATTTTAATTTTGATTTTAGGATATTTTTACAGACACCATCTGTCAACTATTAGAATCTGGAAAAGGTATGTAATGTTCAGATTTAAGGTATCCGACCCATAATAGACCACGTGACTAAAATTAGTCGAAGTCTACCGAGGTCGATCTTATCTTTTCACCTCGGTATTTTCCGGCGATTTCCATAATTTTATTTTTCACATTTAAAAAATTTGACAAATACAAATATTCTTTCAGTTTCCATTTTAAATTGATTAATTTAGTTGAAATATCTAATTTTAAGTCCGAATATGTGTTTTGGAAGTAACGTAATAATCATATCCAATGTAAACAATAACACAAAATGGCCGACTCGGTCGTCTGTCGCGACAAACGGGGGAGGTTTTCAAAGACACTACAAGAAACAAGTGAACCTGCAGTTGCAGAAAACATTGAAATTGACCACAATTATGGTGTGGGACACTTATGTATAGCCGGAGCAACAGGCTGTGCCGTTTGCTGCCCCGGCATTGACAAACTTCTGGGGAGTACAAAGATAAATACCAGTACCTCCTGGCATTCGGGGAGAAGATTGGTGGAATGGGGAACACTGCTGGACCATCTTAAATTTTGTTCGAGGTGTTATAACGGCCCTCTTATATTAAGCCACGAGACTATAAAAGGAGAGATGAAGTGTGGACTGGGTGGCTATCTTTATATCCAGTGCACATCGTGCCAGGAATTGAACAGGGTTCCATATGGATCAACGCACAAAGAAAACCCAAGTTCCAAGGGCATGCCAAGTTTCTGTGTGAATACTAAGCTTGGGGCAGGTAAGAAACAATTTAGTATGCCTTTCAGTATTTATTAATTATTAATTATTATTTGTATCTATCCTTCATTCCGATTCATCATTTAACATTGTACATGTATCTGGTATGTTCACCCTGATTACATACTTGCCGTAGGTTGGTACGTCCTAGTTTTTTCCACCCTGAGTTCGTTACTAGTTATTAGTTATATAATGCAAATATTCTGCGATTTTTCAACAAACTTTGAACATGACCAATGAATATTCTGCAATTTAACAACAATGCCAAAAAAAAATAGGCGAATGGATCTAGGACGAATGTGTAACAGGGCGAACAGACCCAGATTTGTATCTATCAATTTCCGGTTTGATTTTCATGAAACAGAAAAATGGTTGGTTTTCCTTCAATTTCATTGTCATAATATCAAGACAGGATAAATAAATACATGTAAGTTTTAGTTCACTCACCCGCTCACACACGGGTACCCCATACATGGATTTTAAGAGGGATTAAGTGGGTCCTGATCCAAAAATCCTGGGCTTTTAAACACAAGTAAGAGAAATCCTGAGGTCTTGAGATAAAAAAAATTCAATCTGGTCTATAATCTATAATTTTCTATGTTCACTGGATCGTGAAATTGGAGTCAACATGTTTTTACTTTTTTATTTGACGTTCAGTCGTGCAAGACGGGTGCCTCGTTCAATGTGTTCTGCTTATTTAATTTAACATGCATCGTGATTTTCAGTGTTATTTTGTGCGCTCGGTATTTTCAAATAAAATTCAAACACTTGGCAGGGATCGTCAAGAAATACTTTTTAAAAAGCCGTAAACCAATTAAATCGTAAATGTGTATACTAAATCGGGAATATCAAGTAAAACAAAGAGTTAATATATACAAAAAGACAGTGATTCAGTCACAAAAGGTACACATAAAAGTATTTATTTTTCGTGCAATGTTCATTACAGAAATTATTTCACGTTCAACGTGAAATTATGTCTTATTTCACGTTTTTTCCGTGCAAGCACCCCCCTTTACCACCCTCATGTACACATTGAACAACCCTATAAATGATATATCAACATGCCTGCACTGAACATGATGATATGATGATATGAAAAGCTAGATTATTTTTAATCCAGGTCAGTTCAATTTTGTAATAATTCAGAAACAAACATCAAATCATTGAAGTCAAGTTTATTCAAGGACCTGTAGGCTGTTGCATCAGTCTAATAATTTTAAAATTTACTTTAAATTGTAAAAATATTGGAATTAGCTCATGTACATGTAGGATACAAAGAAACATAAATAAAGAGTGAAAAAACTAACGACTGTATCTATTGGAGTTGTTTCTGTTTAATTTTTATGAATGTAAAAAAAAAAGTTGATATTCTATATTTATTTCCCATTTCAATCTGATATCCATACTTTTAATATTATTTTTTAATTATTAATGTAACTGTTATCAATATAAATTAAATACATCACTCCATACTCAATACAAAGATTTAATACATTCTTAACTTTTTTTTAGCCATGATAGATTCTTTAGGAGGTCCACAGAGGGTGAACAATGTTCTCACTACACTTAACTTGCCATCCATTTCCC
The DNA here is from genome assembly GCA_037788925.1 of Mytilus galloprovincialis. NCBI lineage: Eukaryota > Metazoa > Mollusca > Bivalvia > Mytilida > Mytilidae > Mytilus > Mytilus galloprovincialis. Next base: position 40,323,264 of record CM075342.1, on the reverse strand, counting down.
ATAAAAACCTGAAAGTCATGGAAAGAAGAGCAGGAGACATGATTGAAGATTTTGCCAACATGAGTATGGAAAGAAGAGGGCGAGAAGCTTTTGCAGCAGAAATGAGGTTTGGATTTATAAATACATAAAAATTAGTCAGTTAATATTAAGGTTGGGTTGTGATTCTTGATTTGCAGGCTATTAATAGCTACAAAATGTATGGTACATGTACATGTAGTTGAAATAATGTATTTCTATAAAGAATTTCAACCTATTTTTTTTAATTGAGAACATTTTTCACCTCATTGTATTTGGTAAGAAATTTTGTATTATATACATACATGGACATTGTACAGATAAACATGTGCTTTCAAAATGAAAAAGTATATTTTTGTAACAGAAATTTATATTTAATTTTTCAGAGATTCCAACCTTGTAGAAGATGTAACATTGGTCCCTCCAAATGTACAAAACACACAATTGATTAGGTAAGTTGCAATGAATGATATTTTTTTTTTTTAAATCATTTCCAAATGCCAAATTTCTTTTTTAAATTCTGTATTATTGATCATTATTTATAAGTAATGATTACAAATCCAAACTTTGTTTAGTGAGAGGCATTACTTGAAACTTCCAGTATATATTAAACCAAGGGTACTGTTATGGAAAATGATGTATTGATGAACATGATTTTCTCATTCTTCAAAAAAATAATTTTAAAGTACATGTACATTTATGGTGCAGGAAATGATTAAAACATGATGCTCACAGGCTTTTTTTTGGGTTCAGATTGATAGCAATTTTGTTGTATTGTATTTGATAAATGAGTGAAATAAATGGATTTTGTACCAAAAATTATTTGAAACATCATCATGCACATATTATATAATATTTTTTTATGATTCACAGCACTGGTCATGAAGAGTTATCTGAAAATACATGTTCTTATCCTGAAATGATAGATGTAATAGCAGTGTCACAGTCTGAAACCAGGTGAATATAAAAAAGAAGATGAAGTATGATTGCTAATGAGACAACTATCCATAGGAGACCAAAATAATATCAACTATTGGTAACCTGACAGCCTTCAATAATGAGCAAAACCACATAGTCAGCTATAAAAGGCCTCAAATTGACAATGTAAAACAAGTCAAATGAAAAAACACTAATAAACTGTGAACTATGTGTTAAGCACACTTTTATTAGTGCATATCTGTCTGATTCCAACTTATATAGATACAATTTATAACCAAATTTTATTTACATTTGTATATCAAGGTATAAATGAAGACAAATAATTTCTTTGATTTCAGAGATGCTAACCTTGTTATTGATTCTGGAGAATTTGTGATACCTAATAGTAATACACAGACAAACACAGATGGGAATAGGTAATAAATAGAACAATTTTCTAAGATACATGTACATGTATGTGTTAATTGTTATATTATATTTTGTCTTGAAAAAGATAGATTTGAAGCATTTACACATATATATACAATTTATTTACAAGTATTAGAGAGTTGTCTACCCTGTTTAAAAATGACAGCTACTACCAGTGGACCAGATCTGCAGTCTATTTGTTTCCCTTTTTGTCCATAATTTATTAAGTACAGGATAGAGTTTGAAATTTTAATCTATAAAGTTGGATAAAATGATTTAATGCTTCCAATGGTACAGAGCCAATTTGAAAATAAGGAGATGGGGTATGATTGCCAATGAGACAACTCTACACAAGACACCAAATAAGATAGAAATGAATCACTTTAAGAATCACTATAAGTCACCACATGTTCTTCAACAATGCAAAAAAAAAAAAATACTGCATACTTGGCTACAAAAGGTCTTGATATGACTTATATTAAACAATTAAAAGGAGAAAACTAACTGTCTGATAAATGTACAAAATAATTAATGAAAAACGAGCATGATATATATAGCAACAAAATTCAACTACTGAATTACTGGTTCCTGACTTTGAACTGGCGCATGTATACAGAATGTGGCAGTGATAAACTAGTTTGAAGGCTTAGCGTTTATAGTTATCTTCTCTTTTAAGTGTTTTGTTTCAATGCAGAAACAAAGATATAAAAAATATTTGTTCTATTATATACAGTGTTGAAATACTTGACAGAAATCCATTTGGGATGACAGTGTGTGCAGATCATGGGTGGCAGAAAAGAGGATTTGATAGTTTAACAGGTAATTACTTAAACCTCTGTTCATCCCCAAATAATTGGTATGGAAATTAATCTTGATGGGTTATAGATCTAGTTTAAATGTTGTTAGGTTCACTTATTTTTGACAAATTTATTGGCATGGACTATTAAAGTAAAATTCATTAAAGTAAGTTAACTTCATCTATATTATTTAGTATATAAGATTACATCCTGATGTCAATTGTAAATTGCAAATAAAGCAAAGATTTTTGGGTTGGAGGCTTGCGAGGGGAGATAACCCAATTAAAGGTAATTTTATTATTCAAGGTGTACAAGGCAATTTAGCAGGCTTAGATTGTGCTGGATTTTTTTTTAACTCTTAATCATCTAAAACATTTTGAATTTAGTCAGTAAAGACTTACGCTAACATTTGTTTCCGTACAAGTATATAACATTTCCTTGTTCCTTGAATATGCAGGTCATACTTTTCTGATGACTAAGCGTAAGTATGGAAATAAAGTTTGTAAGACAGTTGTTAAACACAGAACCTGTGCAACTTGCAAATGGTGGAGGAGAAACAGGCCAGGCAGGAAACCTAAACCTCATAGATGTGTCTGGAACCATAGAGGATCAGCAAGGTTGATGGAGAGCCAAGCAGGCCTTGAGGCAGTCAGAGAGATGATGGAACAAGGAACTCCAATCAAGACTATTGAGGGTGACGGTGACAACACTTTGATGGCAAGGATTAGATCAGAGCTTGGTGTGAATATAAAGAAGAAACTTGACAAGAACCATTCAGTCAAAAATATTGTAAAAAAGCTTTATGACCTCCAAAAAAACCAGAAAGATTTGAAACTGACCAACCATGTTGTTAAACATTTATCCAAAACAATTAAGTATATATTTGCTAAAAACCAAGGCCAGCCAGAAGCTCTTCAAAGGAACTTAGCTGCATTTATCCCACACCAGTTTGGAGACCACAGTAAGTGTGAGGCTAGGTTTTGTGGATACAAACGGAAGCCAGGAGTGAAGTATCTTCACAGAAGTTTGCCTTATAAAGCTCCTTTGAAAAACCCTGCCCTATGTGAAAAGTTAGTCAGTTTGTTTGAGCCAATAGTTGGAAATGCCACTGTTTATTCAGATCTTGGATCAAGCCAAGCTTGTGAAGCTGCCCATAGAGCAGCAACCCTTCGGGCTCCAAAACACTTACATTATGGTGAAAGTGAAAGTCTAGATTACAGAATAAAAGCCACAGCTGCTTGCATAAATGAAGGACGAAGCTACTTATCTGAGGTTAATGATTCGTGACAAAAAAGTTTTATCCAGTTTTGTTTAGTTACTTAATGTGCATGATTATTCATTTATGCTCATATAGGGCTTTGATAGAGACAAAGAAGTTTTCGAACTGGAATATTTTTGTTATTTTAAGGCAGAGGCAACAAGGTCCTATGGATACATTAGTTCTATTTTGTGTGTTTGTTCCTATGCATGAATTGTTTTTAAAAATTTTTAAATTCAAAAATGTTTTTCCTTTTTTGAACATTTGATTCATATATAAAAAAAAAGACAATTGGAAAATGAAATGTATTATTATAAAGTGAACTATTTACTTATTGAAAAATGCACCAAGTTGTAATAATTAATTGTACCTGGGAGTTTTGGATTACAATGGGGAAAACTATAAATGTTTAACTTTTGATGAACATAATTATGTGTTAACTGGAGATGTTTGAAAAAAATCTTTAACACAACAGCCCTTAATATCAGGATTAAAATAGATGCATATCTTTAAAATTGCTTGTTGGCCTGTTCTTTTATAATTACATATATTATATACATACTGATAATGCATATACATGTTATAACACATTTTTATGTCATTATTTACCTTGTTAATTTTTCAGACTTTTAAAGAACATGGTCTGTCTCCAGGCAGTTACACTGTACCATACAACTTAAAGAAAGATATGGAAAGAGAATGTCGTCAACAGAAAGCAACACAACTAGATAAAAAGTTAAGACGCCTTCAGCTCAAGGAAGAAAGAATGACATCCAAAGGAGCATGTGAAGCATCTGAAGGAGCAACCTATGACTCAGGTTTGTTTTATTATAAAAACGAAGTTGTGGTATGATTGCAAATGCAACAACTCTCCACAAGAGACCAAATGACACAGAAATAAATAATTCTAGGTCACCCTATGGCCTTCAACAATGACCAAAGCCTTAATGCAAAGTCAGCTATAAAAGACCAAGAACCAAGAAATGTAGAACAGTTCAAATGAGATAACTAGAGGCCTAATTTATTACCATTTACTCATGAACTGTTCAAGCTTATCAAATTTTATTGAAAGGTGTGAATCGGTCTACCATAATTAATTATAAAAAGAAGCATTCAGTTCTGAAATAAGTATGAAATCTATTTCTGTACACTTCATCTCATACAAAAAGTGTACATTGATTGAGATTAGTTGAAACCATGCACCATTTTTCACATTCCAGATGAAAATGTTCAATTGAAATTTTGAATTTTATTAGAAAATGACCCATTATCAAACTTTTGATACTAATTACTGAGTGTATTCTGGTGTGTACATGTTTGTAAATATAATTTGCTTGTTGTAGAAATTAGCCTTGGAGATAAAGATGCAGATATCCACCAGATACCAAATGCCACACCAAAGCCAACATTTTCAAAAGTTGAGGGACTTATAAACACTACTACATCCTTCATTATAATGGACTTAGAAACAACTGACTTGAGTATGTTAGCTGACATATAATAAATTATGTTTGAACATATATATGAAAAGCAATGACTTCTATAAATCTAGAAAGCTTTTAAATATTATTATTAAATCCCTAATATAAAAAAGAAATGTGGTATGAATGCCAATGAGACAACTTCTCACAAGAGACCAGATGGCACTGAAATTAACAACTATAGGTCACTGTATGGCCTTCAACAATGAGCAAAGCCCATACAGCATAGTTAGCTATTACAGAACATCTGTTTAAGTGTTGTAACACATAAACACATTTGGAACTTATTGCATTCTAGATAATAAAATACAGAAATGTTGGGAAAATGCACACAAGATAACAATCAAATTATATAATTTCCTAGATCAATGACATATATATCATATCACAATTACTTTCTTAATGCATGACAGTCTTAAAATTCTGCTATTCACATCAATATACTACAATGATTTTTCTTCTTCTTGAGCATGCTAAATTTCGAAGTAAAATGAATTTTCTTTTTTTTTCTTACAGTTAGGCAAAATGTTATTCCTCATATAACTCAGATAGCCGCCGTAGAACATGATACTGGCAGCCAGTTTTCCTGTTATGTGGTACCAAAAGCTCCAATGTCATCAGGAGCTGAAGACATAACAGGAATTATGTGGGATGGGACGAACCTGAGACTAAATGGCAAAGTTGTTGCTGCATTACCAATATTTGAAGCGCTCAGTAATTTTTTCTTATGGCTGCAGAAATTCAATAATGCTATTCTTATTGCCCATAATGGAAAAAAGTTTGACTTTCGTATTTTGTCAAATGCAGCTGACAAATGTAAATTATTCAATCTGTACTTGGAAAGCTGTGTTGGCTGTATTGACAGTATTGCTGTTATGAAATCCAAGATTCCAAAACTTCCAAAATATTCTCAACCCTACTTGGCAGAACATGTTTGCAATAAAAATTATAATGCACATAATGCACTGGACGACGTGTCAATGTTAAATGAAATATTAAAAGCAGCAAAGGTTTCTTCAGTTGACCTCTTAAAGCATACATACTCACCTGGTGATCATTTGCTACAAGAAAACTTTAATATGAATAAGCTTAAGAATTTACCCAGCCTGCATTTTTTAATTGGTCAGGGTGTGGTGAAAATGACCACTGCAGAAAATATTTCAGGATCTGGTTTAAATTTTGAACACTTGAAACTTATCTGGAAACGTGAAGGTGAGGATGGACTTTCAAATGTTTTATCTGCCAAAAACAGTATTGGTAAACCAAGAGTTTCTAGCGACAAAAAACTTGTATGCTCATTTGTTCAGAAGCTGTCTCAGCTTTTTGCAGACACATCATTTGACTAATTTATATACTTTTAAACACAAAATTGATGTTATACATGTAGTTCCATTTTTTTTCAAGTGACATATCTCTATAGAAAAAGAAGTCAAAATAATGTTATGCCATTTTGGGAATAATGTGACAATTAAGACAAAATATAAATTATTTTTGCAAAAAAGATTGTAAATGCTGTATTTTACGAAAGTTTCAACTAATTTATCTTGACTAGTGACAATTTTAAAAACGTTTTGTAATATTAATTCTCTCTTATATATGAATGAATAATAGGATATCTTTGGATAGGATTTGGTATATGAGCATGCATTGCAAGTTCCTCATGTCTATGAAATAGTTGTTACTTGACATTGACCAAATTTCATGGATCAGTTAACTTATTTAATCATTAATGATCAAGTCCATATATCAGATACAACATGCAATATTTGGTATATTACAGGATTGATCATGATCTCATTTTCATGGTTTATTGATCAATGTTAATTTTTTCATGGTTTTTTTTCTTTCAATTACTAGTTGGTAATAGCTAATTAGGTAAACTATATTTAATTTGTTTACATGTTGTTTGTAAGGTGTATATATCTGATCTGACCTTGACTTTATTTTAATGGTTCATTGTTCAATGTGAACCATATCTGTTGTATGTAATAAGTGTGGTAAAGTGTGTATGTCCATTTTGGCAAGTGTATTCTTATCTTGACCTGATTTTCACAGATAAGTTATCCTTGTTAATCTTTAGTATTTAGTATGTATTTACCTCTTGTTTCGCGTGTAAATGTGCTGGAGTGTTTTTGAAAATAAAGCATATTGTATTGTATTGTATTTAAAGTTTGGCTAATTTCTCAGATAATATTAGTGATAGTGTAGTGACATATTGGTCTGTCTTGATCTCATTGTGTGGTTCATTAGTAAAAGAAAGATCAGTTTTGGTGATGTGTTTTTTTCTAAACCAAATTTCTTGTATGAAATGATTGTCAAGCCTACATGTATCTATCTCACCTTGATCTCAAATTATACATTGATCCTTGGAATGCTTATTTAATGTTTTACTTTTTCTGTAATATTCTTTTTTAACTTCAACATAAGGTATGACATTTCAGTGTGTCCTCTCTTGTAAACTTTCTTTCTTTATTTTTCTTAACTGAAGATTTATTTGTATTCAATCAGAATTTCCTTTACTGACATATTTCATGATAAAAGTCTTAATATTGATTGTTTAAAAATGACCATATTTATTTGTATCTTCTGAACCATCATGACCATGTTATACCATGTATACTTTCTTTTTAAAAAAATCATGATAATGTGCTAATAAATATTGAAATGGGATTGAGTTTATTGAATTTCATTATAGAAGATATCTATGTTTTACTTTGTGCATGAAGGAGTATAAACCAGATCAAAAATATTTCAAGGGAGATAATTGACCTATCTGAGTTCAATGTTGGAAAGGAATGATGGGTATCCTTTAGTGAGCTCTAGTTAATGCTGGTATGAAATCAAAGAATAGGCATCCTCTGCATTCAATAAAGCCTGATGCTGTTTATGTGATTTCTGGTGTTACACATTTGACAAAATCGGAAATATGTAGCAAAACCATAAATATTGTCTATGATTACATTCTTCAAAAACCATAAACAAATGACTTTACCACTACAACACACAATATTCATTTTTCACATACATATACAAATATGAAATATATTCATGCATGTATTTTTACCATGTTGCTAAAATAAATGTTTTACCAATAGGTCCTATTCGATGATATTCATTCAATAGATGAAGGACAGGCTTCAACCCTTAGCTCAAAGGGTCAAATTTCACGGGCATAAAGAAATGAAATAAAATAAATATGTATACTAAGTACTATACTTTTAATTCATCCTACTTTTAACATGTTTCAATTACCTACTCTCAAAGAAATTAGCAAACGGAGGGAATTGTCTAATTTCTAGTCCTGAAATTACCTTGACCTTTGACCTTTTGACCTCAAGGTTGAAGGTAATTCTTTATCTGTTGCATATAATAAAATTATCATAATTAACAAATGTAATACAAGGTTACAGTACTTAAAGGTAGGTTTACTTTTTGAAAATTTAACAAAAAAGGAGGTCACTGTCTAACTTTAGCTCCTAAAATTACCTTGACCGTTGACCTGTTGACCCCTAAAGGTTGAAATCAATCCTTGATGTTTAGAATATCATCAAATGGTCATTATTAACAAAGATAATGAAGATTATGGCACCAATAGGTTGATATACTTTTGAAAATTTACCAAAAAAGGAGATTGTTGACTTATTTTTGCTTTAAAAAATGACCTTGACCTTTGACCTTTAGAACTTTACATACCATAAACATCAGAATTTATTCTAATTATAAGTAAATATGAAGTATGGTGACTTTTAATAAAGATTTACATGAATTATACCAAAAAAACAGCAGAACTCTGAAATCCAGTATCCATTTAGAAACTATGACCTTGACACTATAAATCAAAATTTCTCTAAATTGGTACGGTAAAAGTTTCTAAAAATTTTTTTTAGGCTGGAACAATATGTAAAGTTAATTTTAGTGTCAATTTTGAATGCTCAGTTAATATATTTATTTTTGAATTGGTAAAGATATAAGATTGACAAATTTTAGACTTTTCTCCTTTTTCTATTATTAGTAACAATAACATAGTTCTAAAAATAGAATTGCAAAAATACAAATTATTTTTTTTGTTTTATTTGACAAGCTTAAATGTAAGGTTCCTTTTGAAAGATAGATTAGTAAATTATACTACATAGGTTTTTTAAAGTTACATACTTTTTATACCCCTAATTTGGCATTTGAGGACAAAAAAGGGGGGGCACTGTAACCCAGATCTGTTGTTAACCACAAATATTTTGCGGATTTTTTTTTTATAGTAAGAACTCTTAGACCCCCCTTCTTACATGTCTTACATTCCTTGATAAAAATGTGAACTATCTTGCATGTTGTTTATTTTCTAATTATGGGTCGGATACCTTAATGGTAAAAGTTAAACTTAAAGCTTAGACTTAGTGAATTAATGTGTAGGTGGAGTTCAACATAAGAAAGTTCAGGGGGCTGACTATTTCAGATGCATAATATACATTCATTTGGAAGGGAATTTATAGTAAAAGTTTTCAAGTTTTTAATAACTTACAGACCTATTTTTTAGTTGTTTACATTGATTGTTCAGGTTTTATTAACATTTGTTATAAAGGAAGGGAGTTTTCATAACTTTTTATTTATATTTTGGCCGAGTTAAAATTGGACATGATGCCTTTTTCTAGCAATCACTCTGAACCATTAAACCAATGCTTTTAACATTATTTGTTCTGATGAAAAAATAGAGGTTATGTTCATGAGTTATGGTCCATGTTTTGAAAATAGGCAAATATGTGGCAGGTAAAAAAAGTCTGAAAGCTTCTTCAAATACAGAAAACTTGATTGACTATAAATTTGGCAGCTTGTCTCTTGTACCATAAGTGAAGAACAGATGCTTTCTTTCCCTATATTTAGCTGCCAAATTAAGATGGGTTTCTCACACTTGTAGTCCCCTTTTACTCACGAATATTTGAAGGATCATGATCATCATTAAAAAGAGCAATACTGATTTGAGTATTGTTTTTTCTCTGAAAATTGAAAATGAAATTTGGAACAATTATATACTTTATATAGGATAAGTGCTTACAGTTTAAAAGTATTAGAAAATCGGACACCTTTTGGTAAATATATTCATTTGTCTGTCAGTTCCCCGCTACTGTATGATAAACTTGTATGGAATATTATCGCTTTTTCATTGCAGGGTGTACCAACACATTACAAATACCAAATTCATTGGGAGACATAACTCAGTGTGAACTAACAGACAGTTGTTCAGGACTTAGTTGCTGTTTAGGATTGAAATTCAAGCTGCCATTTAATGGAGATGATATTGCATACAATATTCCTTTTAGATTTAATCTAAGTCCTTGTGATTTTGAAATTGAAATAAGTTTTGGAACATACTACCATAAGATGGTTCTACTTCAGTATGACTGGGGTAAGGTTTGTTATTACTTAAGGTCAGTAAATGGGCTATGTCACTGATTTTTGTAAAATTTAGGTTGTTAAACTCAAACTGAAATTGAAAAAAAAGAATGCGTTCATTTCTTTTATTTACTGAAAAATTATTGATTGATCATTGAATTCTTTGACACAATAACCTAAAGAAGTAAGGTACAGATAATCTGTGTATAAAGTCCTTTGCAGACATCTCATTCTAATTATTGGACCAATATGTTTTGGACCAGTACTTGTATTTAAAATACTATCAAATTTACAAGGCTAAGATTAAGAGGTACTCTAATGATGCAGGGTATGTGAAACAGGATATGAGTTGGAGGTAGTGTCAGTTAACAGCATTACATCGCAACATATGAATAATAATATTTTTCAAACACCTTTAACACACAGAAGCTATAAGATAATCATACAAATATTGATCTCAGTAAAATTTATAGGGACATGTTTATATTTTGATGTTTCTGATTTCTCATGATATTCAAAAAGTAACTTTTTTTAGTACTTTGCAGCCTATTGATTTACAGATACCTTGATAATCACAAGGACTTAAGATTTTTTGTCAAATTATTCATGACTTAATTTTACATTTGATTATAGGTAAAGAAAATAAGTTGGAAATAGGAAATGGGGATATTGCACCTATTACCATTAAGTAAGTATGTTCCAAACACTGTAAAATTAAGTCGACGTTTATATATAGCTATGATATAAAATATATTCATAACAATGATCACAGATTTTATGTGTTATTAAATGGATTTTTTGTTAAAATTTGTTACGAGAAATGTAAAAAATCTAATATATGATATTTTTTTGTTAATCATTAATAATTTAATTTTGGATGTAACGCGTCTTCTGATTGGCTGACGTTATTTTGTTATGAGCCCATAGACATAATTTAGTCATGTGACCGTGAGGTTATCACCGTTTTTTCGTGGTTTTCTACGGTTTAAAATGGAATTTAGAATTAAATTATAAGAAATGACTGTAATATTTTTTCTGTCTATTCGAAATAACATAAAAAATGTGGTGCACACTGTTAAATAACCCGCTACGCGCGTTATTCAGTGTGCACCACATTTTTTATGTTATTTCTTGTAGTAATGAAATAAGAATTCGCTTTTACCAGCCAGTATGGTTCATTTTGTCAAAAATAAGCAGAGAAACATTGATGATGAATAATTCCCTTGCCAGTGACTAATTCAACCTCATTGAATCCCTATTCATGTGAACTTCAATGTAACCCTTAGCTTGAGATGAATAAGGCATGAATTGTGCTTTTAAAGTTATTTAAAAACATTGAAAGTGAAACAAAGGTAAATCATCAATTGACTGATTTGATCAATAAACAATCATTCTTAATTGTGGAATAAAAGCTTTATATTGGTCTCATTGAAGTATATGCCTTAGAATGTTGTATATCAATCAACAACAAAAAATGAGAGCCGTGGTGTAGTGTTTAGTGCATCGGACTACTAACACAAAGGTTCCTGGTTTGATTCCTGGTCCGGGATGAAAATTTCAGCAACTGAATTTCTGCTCTCCCTTGACACCATTTGCGAGTATGGTCTTGAGGAAAGGATGATAGTCTGTCGAAAGGGGATGATAAATGGCTGACCCGTGTTAACAGAGAGCCATATCTCTTGCACATAAAAGACACCCTGGGAGATGTCGAAAAAGAGCAGGCTATTGCCACTACAAGGCAGCACTCACACCCACAAAGTGGAAAAGGATTAATATAAGTTGCAAAACTTGTTTCCCAATCCACTATAAATTAAATATGTTTAAACAAAAAAAAACTTGAATTATCACTCTGCTTTTATCGTATCTTTATAGAAAACTATAAGAAAACTTGCAGCCTTCTTTCAATATCTGTATTTCTTATCAATATATTTAAAGATACAAAATAGATAAGCTTGATGAAGGAAAAGGATATGTAATAGATCTGAGGATAGATATCTGCCTTCCAATGGATAATGCTATGTTTTGTATCCCAGAAAATGGCCTTCCTCTTTTAATCCAGCACGAAATTCCAATCTGTTCCAGAACTGTCACAGACACAGGTAGTTTTAACATTAAGACAACTTGACTAATATTTAGAAGGATAAATTGTTAAATGTTGAACAACTAAAAATAGTAGGGCAACGTCGGCAGTTTTCGACCACTTAACGGTAAATTCGATTGTGACGTCAGAGAAAAAACAATGGTCATCTTCACGTTACAAGTGAACATCTTTACATATTGGACATTATTTTCGTCGAAGAAACAATACTTAATTTTTGATAATTGCATTAGTAATGACTATTTTGACGTTGTTAAATATTCGGGTATTGTCGACCATGTTCGGGTATTTTCGACCACGGTCGGACATTTTCGACCACTTTCTAATTTCCTTCTGTCATATCTCTGATAACATTATATTACGGTTCGACCCCAGAATCAATTGTTCATGAAGTGTTTAATTGATAATTATTTTGCCATCGTAAGTGGAGATAAACGGCCCTTTAACTTCTCAAAGTGATACCGTTTCGGTATTCACACGAACGTTACAAGTTTTGATCAGCAACTGATATTATTCAGGCATGCAGGCTTTAAAAAAATCAATGTTGTGTTTCTGAAAATTTCGAATTACCTGTTTTAAGCGGATTTCACAAGAAAAAATGAACCTCTACAACTGCTTGCACGGGGCTTGTGAATACTTGTGCGAATTTAAATTAATTGTCGTGACCTGTATTGATAAGATCACATTGTCAGATGAATAAAGTAAGTGTTTCTTTGTGTGAATAATTATAGTGGTGCACGTGATATTGTTCATTCAGTGTGCCCTTTTACGGTCCATATAATAATTGATTGATAAAGAACACGCGCTTGAATATGCATTGAACACAAGAAGGCTTATATTATAGGACTAACATTATGATATCCCCCTCAAACAAATAAAAATAAAATAGTTTCTCCCTAAAGTTACGGCAAGTAATTATTTATGACAAAAATGTATTTATCAGAAAAACGATTATAATTTATCATTTTTCAAAATGTTCTGTATTCTAAGATAAAATACGGGGGGGGGGGTAAGATACCAAATGGACAATTAAACTAAAAAAATACGACGACAGTCCACACATACCCAACACAGAAAACTAAGAGTGAGCAACGCAAACCCCACAAAAAACTTAAAGAATGGGCATCACTAACCCTACAAAAACTAAAGATTGTGCAACACGAAACCCACAAAAAACTAGACTGTGCTACACGAACCCCACAAAAACATAAGACTGCAACACGAATCCCACAAAAAACTAATTTAAAAGATTGATCAACACGAGCCCCACAAAAAACTAGACTGCAACAAGAACTACACAAAAAACTAAAGACTGTGCAACACACACCCGTACCAAAGACTAATGACTCCCCCAAAAAAATGTGTTCCAACTATCGAAAATAACAACAGATAATGCATCACAGTATACATGTAGCAATATTATTTCTTTTAAATAATTGCACTGTAGTAATAAATATATAGAATTTGTAACAAGTCATACATTCATTTTGAAAATTTTGTCACATAATATATCTGACGGTTTTTAGAGGCAATCATCACACTCGTATGGAAAGCTAACGATGTCGTCAATATGCACACAAGAAAAGTCAACACCAGAGCATTTTGCATGATAAAAGGAGGAGCAAATCTCGCAACATATATAAACATCGTCTGTTTCAAGTAAACACTTGGAACAAAGCCTGGAAGGAGTCGATTTCTCCGATTTCTTTTGTTTTTTTGATAATTTACGTTTCTTATTTTCTTCCATTCTTTTCTTTTTCTCGTTTTTTCTCTCTTCCTTTTTAGCATTTTCCTCTTCCTTTAGTTTGCGTTTTAATTCTCTATCAATCTTACGCTTTTCTTTCATTTCCTGTTCATCTTCTTTCTGCTGTTTTCTATTCTCTAAAATTTTTATCATTTCCGATCCCGATACGGCTTTTGGTAGTACAGTGCGAGTTTTCTTTTTCTTGAGAGTCTTTTGTTCACTTGGAGTAACAAGTAAGAGTTCAAAAGATGATGAAGGTGCTTTTTCACGCGATTGTTTGTTTTCGTCTTTGTGTGGTGTTACATTGACATTGCATGGATTAACTTGTATAATGGTTTCTGGATAAAGACAAGGAGGATGATCATGCAATTCTTCAACTATTGTATGTGATGTTTCACATGAGACAGAGTCAAAAATTTCAGATGGCATTAAAGCAATTTCTGTATCCGCCTCATCAGCAATTTGTACGGGTTCTTGATCTAGATAGTAGGTCCCAGAACTATTGGTAACTGGACGACTATCAACCTGGGCATCTTTACAATTCATATCGTTGTCATTACCGAGATCCTGGTCTGGTTTTGCCCTGGCAAATACTTCAGATGGCTCGACTTTAGATTTATCTACACTTTCAACTGAAAATGGATAAAGCCCCGTATGACGGAAACCTTTAATTGCTACATCAACTGTTGTTCCTTTTGCCCACGCCGACTTAAATACAGAAGCAAAGGTACCTTTTGTGACAAATTCACCCGGATTTTTGAACTGGTAATCTCTCACTGAATCTCTCCAGTGCTTCTTCAAAGGCCCAAACAGAGTAACATCACAAGGCTGTAATATATGACTTGCATGTTCGAGCAAACAGTACAATATAACATTCTCAGACTTACAAAGCTGAGCTGTTTCCAGACTAATATGGCTAGTATGTCCATCCACCAGCAAAATAACCGGTAGCTTTACTTTTCGGTCCTTTATGGCAGTAATAAAATGATCACGCACCCAGGTGTAAAATAGTTCGGAATCCATCCAACCAGTCTTTGTCCGACCAAGTACTGCTTCAGTGAAACCTTCTAGTGGATTAAACCGGAAACGCTCCCCTGGAAATACAAGCATAGGTGGTAAGTAGTGTGCTGTTGCACTCATACATGCAAGAACTGTTATCTGTGATTTGTCAGCTGAACATGTTGAATACACATTCTTACTGCCTTTAGCAGCCAAAATTTTACCAGATTTTGGATCTTGCGGAAAACCACTTTCATCTGCGTTATATATGCGGGAAGCATCTTTCAATATATTTATTCCCTCTTCATAATTTTCCGTTAGGTACTTTGCAAAATCTTCAAACCACCATTTTATTTTTTGCCAAGATATAACTGCGCGTTCCTTACCAAGTTTCTGCGGAGTGCGAGTAGAAATCTCAGGATGGCGTTTCATGAAAGCATATAACCAATCCTTACCCGGCAAATTATCTTTAAATGGGGTTTTCCTACCGTCATGATCCAAAATTGTCTTCACCGTATACAGAAGTTGCTGTCTTGTTTGGCCATAGCCGATTTTTGCCATATCTATGACCCAGTGGACTAGCATTTCTTCCTCACTATCAAATAATACCGGACTAGGTCCTGATCTTGCTTGAAGACTAGATCTGCCATTAAGTTTGTCTATAATAGTCGTTTTTGGAACATTGTATTGTCGTGATGCGGATCGAATTGACATTGACTTATTTTCAACCATTTGTACGGCATTTTTGATATCCTCTAGAGCATAATTTCTGTACTTGTTTCGTTTCCCCATTGTATTTGAAAATCTGAAAGCAGAAAAGGGTGAGGTGAAAACCTGCTTAAACAAGAAATTGTGCCGACGCGATGATACATGTATTTTATGACTTCATTAAAACTTAATCCAGGCGTTAAGGATGTACAAACGAGACGAAATGGGGTTAAATGGAAATCAATTATACTTGAAGATATCCTGTTTTGATTGCTTTTTAAATGTATCTATTTCATGTATCAATACGATTTTATTTTGCACATGTACATACAAATTTAGTAGACCCGATCATTTTGCATTTCCCAGACAAGTTAAATGAAGGAAATTATCATAAACAGGATATTTGGAATATTACGGGACAAAGATGAAGCAAATAAAACAGACAGAAAAAACCCCAAACTGTAGCAACTGAGGCATTAAATTAAATACAAATATGATTACACACTTTCGAAAATACTAATATAATATAAACAAACAATGTGGAGAGTTGTCTCATTGGCACTCATTCCACACCTTCTTAATTATATTAATACATGTACATTTTTAGAGTAAAAAAGTGAACAAAAACATTTAAATTTTAACAACCTGGAAGATGACCCAAGTGCACCACGAGAAAAACAAACACAACAGAGAAAACAGGTAGGAGTTGGTGGACATGGGGTCCCTGGGATAAGGGAGGCGATAATCGGGAGTAACTGGGAGTAAAGGGGAGGGATTGTTAGCTCAAGTTGATATTAAAAGAAGGGAAGTGGTGATTGCTACCCCTTGTCAAACCCCTCCCGTCCACCCTCTTTTAGGGAGTATTTTATAAACGTCTTCGGGTTTTCTATTGACACGTAGACAAATTGCTTTGATTTCGCGGAGGAAAAAAAATAAGTTTGGACTAAAAAATATCCTTCAAAAGCAGACTGCATTTTGATCTTGTTGCTCAGATAAAGTTTTGATTTTCTTATTTTCAACTAGTAAAAAAAATTACAATCACAGTGTATTCGACATTCCAATTGCGATAACATTGTCCTTCTGACTATGACATTGTCTATACAAGGTGCCCGATTTCGTTACGTCATTCATATTGTGACGTCACTGTAGCCTTGAAAAACGTAAACAAAGCGTCCATAGTAACACAAAATATACAAGACTGGTCGAAAATAGGCGAAATACGTGTGAAAGGGATATAAGTTGATTATCGGCAAAATATTTTTTAAAATGCGTCTGATTTATTCATTTATGTGTTCATTTTTATTCCCAGGAATATAGCGAACAGTGTCATTAGGTTTTCATGCTTGAACAGTAGGTGTTTTTTACTGAAATCATTTGTTGAAAGACAGATATTTTTTAACACATGACGTAATACTTGTTTTTATCATGGCGAGATTTTCCACGACAACCGTTACAAATTATATAACTTACTACTTCTTTCCGTGAATTGCAGCTAACCTAACCTTCCATGACAAATATTTAGATCTGCACGCGGAAAGGATGCGGAAACGACGCCTCGCGTGCATGAAATCGCTCCCGAAATGTTTGGTGGTCGAAAACTGCCTCTGGTCGAAAATACCCGACAGTACTCTAATAGAGAAACTTTTGAAAATTTAGAATAAAATATTAATTTTGTTTATCACTAATAAATTCCTTTTTTTATGATTTAGTGTATGCATGCATACAGTGAAATAATATTCTGATTTCAAAGATTTCTGTAAAGTTTAAAAGTTAATTGTTACGTGAATATTGTGTTATCCTGTGTAATATTAGCTTGGAAAAATATCATACAATTATTGTCTATTTATGAGATAGTTTATTTTTATTAGAAAAAATCTGATATTCACTGAGCCTAATGGTCAATATAATTTTTTTTTTTTTTAACAAACAACACAAATTATTTATCATAGCAAAGAGAAAAAAAACCCAATCAAACTGACTTGAGTGTAGTTTTGTGACTGAAGGGCCTGGTTGAAAAGCACTGAAAGAATTTTTAATGCTACATGACTGTACACACCTCTTTCTCCCATCCCCAAAAAAACAAATGAAAAAGAGTGAAATTGAAAGAGAATGCAAAGTTATTTGTTATAGGTCACTTAAGGAAATGAGTTATATAACTTGAACTTAAGTGTACTTTGTACATACTTAATATATGCTTATGATAATACTTTATGTATTTATTAGATTTCTCTGTCAAGGGTTGGTTAGATGAAGTGAACCTAGATATTAATCAAGAATTGAAAGATGTTGCTGTAATATTCATCCTTGACCAGTTACATCTAACTGATTTCTTCAGTGGTCCTAAGTGTGATGTTGAAAGATATCCTTATTCACCAAGTATTCAGGGATGGAACAGTGGTAAGTTATATAACCTGTGATAGTGAGAATTTCATTTGTTTGTATGGCCATTTGAATGACCCAAAATTTCATTTCAAAAAGAAATAATTCTTATATTATTTGCATTGTAGGAAATACGTTGATATGATTGGTCAAGAGAACTTCCGGTAGTTAATCTTGATGTTGTTTATTTTTCGGTAGACGACATTGACCGAACTTCTTTTTGTAACCAATGTAAACAAGATGGCGGTGTTAATAATTATTTCCACTACGCATTTATCGTTAAATAAGATAATACACTCAAAAATATTGGTTTGAATGATAGTAAGAATTTTTGCAATTTATTTTTTATTAGATAGCAAATTTCATTGAGTATATATTTATGCGTTAACCAACAAATATATTCATGTGCCAGGGCTATTGAAGACATAAATATACAAATTACGTGTGATAGAGGTAACGAGTGTGGAAAAAAAATATTCTCTATCTCCCAATTTTAAAAAATCATCAGGATTAAACGCCTTTTAAAGAAATTTATTGGTGTATAAGCTGGACCAAGTCACTCACAAACATATAAAAGTCCTTCAGGCTTTTATTCGTTTGTGAGTAAATTGGTCTAGTTTATACACCAAAAAGTTCCTTTAAAAAGGCATTTAATCCTATAATGATACAATGCATATATAAAGTCAGATATTCATTTTAAAATTTTATTTTTATTTTTTAGAATGTCCATTAAGCATGTTTAATCGTCCAGATTTGGGAAACCAAATAGCATGCCACGTAACAGAATCATGCACTGGAATTGATTGCTGTGCCAATATCCCTTCCTTTGGACTGACAGTTAGGCCATTCTTTGTGTTGGATCCTTGTGACTACAAGATATCATATGGAATCAATACAGAAAATTTTACTAAATCGCTGTTAAACTATGAATGGGGTATATCTTATGTCTAATAAAGATTTAAATGTATCTTTCAAGTATAATAAAACTAGTTGTATAAGTCCTTATGTCAGAATGAAACTTGAAAACCAGACAAACCTAGGATGAAGAAATTTTGTTAAAATTACCTTCTTATTTTGTTTATAGAAAGTAGCTAGAATGTAATTCAGCAATTTATACACATGCAAGCTGTCAGGATTATTTTCCATCCATGACAAGAAATATTTTTCTTGTAGTATTTTATAAATGCAGGAGAGATGAGTTTGAAACAGGCAGTTGCTTTTTGGGATTTGGGACCAGTTTCAGGAAGATAACTGACCTTCATAACTTTTAAAATCAATTGGTCAGAAAAACTTTGTCACTATAACCATATGTGATTCTTTAAGATAGTTTAATCTAATCTTGTATTTTTGAGTCGGAATATTCTAATTGAAATATTTTTATTTTGTAGGAAAAACAGAAAGAATATCCCTAGGACAAGATGTAATTGTATTTGAGTAAGTGATGACAGGGTATATAAATAATATATCAAATACCCGTGCCTTGAAATTAAGGATATGTAAAAACAAAAACATTTTATTGCATCCTGCTTCATTTAATGACCTAATATTAAAATGTACCAGATTTTAGATAGTAATAAAAAAAAAGGGAAGGCACATTGAAAATAAGTTAACCATCCATAGAAGCCATTTCATGCTATTACATATTCCACCGCCAACCATGGTGGCAAATTCATGTTACCTCCCCTTCAAATGTGTTTGTTTATGACAGCCAATTGTTTGGAAAAAAGAAATGTTCTAACCACCCATACTGTTTTAGATATTCCAAAGGTTTCATTGTAATTATTGCCTTCAATAACAATTTTATTTTACAGATTCTCTATTAAGAAGCCACCAAATTCAAAGAAATTTATTCTGGATTTTGTTGTAAAAGTCTGCTTGTATGACAAAGATAACTGTGTCCCAGATATAAAAGTGTTCGATAAAACAGGGATTCCTCAAGTTATTTGTGACATCGATACTGTTACAGATCTGAAAGGTAACTATTTATTAGTTTGTATAATTATTTTGTCATTAGTAGATAGAGCTACCACTTACATAATACAAAATGAAAGCTGAACTCATTTTATTGAGATTTTTAATACACACATGTAAACTATGAAATGATCTAATAGTGTTTAAAAGGTCACATGTTTTATAAATTAAAATAAATTTTTAAAAATCAATAGTGAAGAAACTAAAACAAAACTGAATTTGAAAGAAGACTCTATTTGCTATTACTTGGCAATAATGTTATGGAAAGACCCCAGGCTTGTGAATATGGTAAAGTCACTGTCCGTTCAATATTCTTGCTGGCAAAATGGAAAACATGCTCTTAAACATTTGATATTATAAAACATTTTTATGCCCCACCTACGATAGTAGAGGGGCATTATGTTTTCTGGTCTGTGGCTCCGTTCGTCCGTCCGTCCGTTCGTTCGTTCGTTCGTTCGTTCGTTCGTTTGTTCGTTCGTCCCGCTTCAGGTTAAAGTTTTTGGGGTCAAGGTAGTTTTTGATGAAATTGAAGTCCAATCAACTTGAAACTTAGTACACATGTTCCCTATAGTATAATCTTTCTAATTTTAATGCCAAATTAGATATTTATCCAATTTCAAAGTCCATAAAACATGGAAAATGATAGTGCGAGTGGGGCATCCGTGTACTTTGGACACATTCTTGTTTTAATAAACTTTTAACATTTTAAAAGTTTTAGCTCCCTTGCATAAGGTTGATACAATATATTGCTGTTTGATATCAAGATTACAGCATTAAGAAAATCCTGAAATTCAGAATTTATAAGTAAATAAGTACCGTTAGCAATTTGATTTGGTCTTTTTTTCCAGATTTTTCATTAACCAACTGGGCAGGCAATTTAGGAGTAAATATAAATGGTCAGATGGAGCCATCAATCATTAGAATTTTGCTACAGCAGCTTGGATTGGATACTCTGCTAATGTCTCAACCTTGTAGTCATGGAGATGATTTATACTCTTCTTCATCAGCTGGATGGAAAAATGGTATATATTATTGTTGAAAATGTGTAACAAAATAGATCCAGTTAGATAATTTTTGGGTAGAAATTAATTTTGTTTGCATTTTCTTAGAACAATTTAAAGTAATATGTAAGTTTCAACAAGCAGGCTTGTATATTTGAAAAAAGAAATTTCCAAACTCAACAATATTTCTGTCTGCATCACATACTTATGAATTTTCAGATATCAGCGTTTGCATTCTAATTCCTGAATCTGGTTTTAATTTGGTGCATAAAACAGGGTTAAACAAACATGAACAATAACTCTCAAATATCAATAAGAGATAAAAAAAATAAAAAATAAATAACACTGAAAAAAGATAGAAAAACTGATATGCACAAATGAGGTGAACAGTAATAAGAATTAACATATATTAAACAGTTTCAGAAAAATATAATATTTTATTTGAAATAGATTGTCCAGCAATTACAGGATTATCAAAGTTGCCAGAGTCCCTTGTCTGTTATGTACCAGATTACTGTACAGGAATAGATTGTTGTTACAACTTTGACCTTCTGGATTTGTCACTGAACATAAACCTTTACATAGATACCTGCAATTACCAAATAAGAGGCAGAATAGAAACACTAGAGTTTGAAATCAATTTCTTTGATTATACTTGGGGTAAGTCATCTAGTTACTTTAAATTCAGAAATTATTGCGTTCATTTACTATAACGATTTTGTCATTTTAGACTAAAATGCAATTTGAAATCTTGCGATATTCAGAAAAAGTCCTGTTTGATTCATATAAAAAATGCGAGTTTTTTAAATTATTGCATTATAACCCTGTTGCATTTTTCGCAATAATGAGAACATCACAATAATTTCTGAATTAACAGTTATAGATTTAGGTGATTTATTGGCATTTATTTCTATTTTAATTAGCCAAATGATGTTATTGTTGAGGGCTTTTTCAGAAAAAGGTAAATAATTTTCATTTCAATAAAGGGGTACCACCAACACAATGAAATAAGGTACAATATATGTTTTTCATTACAAATTTTGGACCCCCCTCCCCCCCCCCCCCAAAAAAAAAAATGAAATAATTAGTCAATGAAAAAAACAGCATTCTGCCCTTACTGACTCTTTTTTCTTGAATAACCCCTGATTTGATTTTTAAGCAAACATTGTAGCACAAAATAAAAACAGTAAAATTGCCAATAATCAATAAGAAGTGTCAAAGTATGATTTTTCATTGATTATCAAATGTTATAATGACACTTGAATGTTAACATGATTCCCTTTTTAGCTCACCTGGCCTAAAAGGCCATGTGAGCTTTTCTCATCACTTGGCGTCCGTCGTCGTCGTCGTCGTCGTCTTTAACAATTTTTCAAACATCTTCTCCTCTGAAACTACTGAATGGATTTGAATGAAACTTAGCATGATTGTTCCTTAGATTATCCTGCACAAAGCGTGTGCTTCGATTTTTGATCCGTCAAAAAACATGGCCGCTGTTACTTAAAATAGAACATAGGGGTCAAATGCAGTTTTTGGCTTATATCTCAAAAACGAAAGCATTTAGAGCAAATCTGACGGGGTAAAAATGTTCATTAGGTCAAGATCTATCAGCCCTGAAATTTTCAGATGAATCAAACAAACCATTGTTGGGTTGCTGCCACTTAATTGGTAATTTTAAGGAAATTTTGCAGTTTTTGGTCATTATCTTGAATATTATTATAGATAAAGATAAACTGTAAACAGCAAAAATGATCAGCAAAGTAAGATCTACAAATAAGTTAATATGACCAAAATTGTAAATTGACCCCTTAAGGGGTTATTGTCCTTTAATGACAATTTTTCACAATTTGTTCATCACATTTGCTAACATTAAAAAATCTTCTCCTCTGAAACTACAAGAATGGATTTGGATGAAACTTAGCATGATTGTTCCTTAGATTATCCTGCACAAAGTGTGTGCTTCGATTTTTGATCCGTCAAAAAACATGGCCGCTGTTACTTAAAATAGAACATAGGGGTCAAATGCAGTTTTTGGCTTATATCTCAAAAACGAAAGCATTTAGAGCAAATCTGACGGGGTAAAAATGTTCATTAGGTCAAGATCTATCAGCCCTGAAATTTTCAGATGAATCAAACAAACCATTGTTGGGTTGCTGCCACTTAATTGGTAATTTTAAGGAAATTTTGCAGTTTTTGGTCATTATCTTGAATATTATTATAGATAAAGATAAACTGTAAACAGCAAAAATGATCAGCAAGGTAAGATCTACAAATAAGTTAATATGACCAAAATTGTCAATTGACCCCTTAAGGGGTTATTGTCCTTTAATGACAATTTTTCACAATTTGTTCATCATATTTGCTAACTTTAAAAAATCTTCTCCTCTAAAACTACTAAACCAAATTCAACCACACTTCAACTGAATGATCAGTAGGGTGTATAAAATAAAGTTTGTGCTTTATTTTTTATTTCGTCAAAAAACATGGCCGTCATGGCTAAAAATAGAACACAGGGTAAAATGCAGTTTTTGGCTTATATCTCAAAAACTCCAGCATTTAGAGCAAATAAGACAAGAAGTTAAAGTATTTATTAGGTCAAGGTCTACCTGTCCTGAAATTTTCAGCCGAATTGGGTAACTGGTTTTTCAGGTATAATGCTCCTGAATTGATGATTTTAAAGAAATTTTGCAGTTTTTAACCGGATTTTTGTGACAAAAATGTCGGTTATTGATTTGGGGATGTACGGGCGGGCGGGCGGGCGGCAATCAAATGTTGTCCGTGTATTAACTCATGAACCGTTCAACCAAAGCTTTTAAAATTTTAATATGTTATTCCTGACAACTATACGAAGGTCAAGTTCAATAATGGCGATTTTGACTTTTACCGTTCAGGAGTTATGGTTCTTGAAAGATTGAAAAATGGAGTTGTCCGTGCATTTACGCATGAACTGTTCTACCAAAGCTTCCCAAATTTTAATATGTTGTTACTAATGAAAGAATGGAGGTCAAGTTCAATAATGACGATTTTGACTTTTACCGTTCAGGAGTTGTGGTTCTTGAAAGATTGAAAAATGGTTTTTCCCGTCGTGTCCGTGCATTTTCTCATGAACCATTCAACCAAAGCTTTTGAAATTTTAATATGTTGTTACTGATGACAAAATAGAGGTCAAGTTCAATAATGACGATTTTGACTTTTACCGTTCAGGAGTTATGGTTCTTGAAAGATCGTAAAATGGCGTTTCCATTCAGGTTGTTGCATTTACTCATGAACCATTCAAGCTTTTCAAATTTTAATATGTTGATACTGATGACAAAATGGAGGTCAAATTTGATATTGACGATTTTCACTTTCACCATTCATCAGTAATGGTTCTTGTGATATTACCAGGACACAAATAAATGTTAATAAATCCGGTTTGCTGTCGTTGTGACAGCCTCTTGTTGGTTTTTATCTTGAATATTATTATAGATAAAGATAAACTGTTAATAGCAAAAATGTTAAGCAAAGTAAGATCTACAAATAAGTCAATTTGACCAAAATTGTCAATTGACCCCTTAAGGAGTTATTGCCCTTTAAAGACTTTTTTCACAATTTGTTCATCATGTTGACTTACTTTAAAAAATCTTCTCCTTTGAAACTGCTGTATCAATTTCAGCCAAACTTAGGCTAAATGAGTTTCAGAGTATCTAGTATAAATTTTATATTTCATTTCCTTGTATGTCAGAAACATAGCTCCTATGGCTAAAATAGAACATAGGAGAAAATGATTTTTTTTTTGCTTTTGAAGAAAATAGGACGATTCAAAGAACATTTAAATAAATTGAAAAGCCAAAATAATCATTGATGAGAGATTTAACCAAAAAAATTAAGGTGAGCGATTCAGGCTCTTGAGAGCCTCTTGTTTGTAACACATGTCAGAAAACAATGATTTTGTGCATCTTTGGACCTATAAGCTTCAGAAAAACCCTGACCTTTTTCTGTAATCCAAGATCCACTATCTTTATTCTAAATGGTAGTTTTTATGCCTTTTAATTTTTTTGTTTATTCTTGTTTTTTAAAAGGAGAAGTCATTGAAGAAAGATTACAGGAAATTTTCAGAATAAAGTAAGTCAAATTGAATTATTATGTATTTGATCATAAAATACGTCTCAGACTGATATGGGGCCTCTAGATGATAACCAGGACGATATGGAAAAGGCCATGTATTAATCTCTATTTAAATTGTTTTAAGAAAGAACGTGTTCTTGGTTTTAAGTTTTATTTTATATATCTCTATGTGTTTTCAAGACATTGATAATATCCATAAAATCAACTCTCATTTTTGCTCTGCTTTGCCTTTAATATTTGACAAGAAACTTCATAAGATGTTTTTTTCACAGATTCAAAATACAGAAGCTCTCAGACCAAAAGAAATTCATAGTAGACTTGGACTTCAGTGTTTGTCTTGAGAAAAATGTGTGTAACCCAACACTGATCATGTTTAAAGATCAGCTGATTCCTCAACCTTTGTGTGATCTGGATATGGGCTTTAAGTCAGAAAGTATGCTTTAATGTTCAACTTATTATATATTGTATTATTAATAACTGTAAACTTTTATTATCAGAAGGTAGTAATTGGTGAATTGATTAGTAAGCGGACCCATCACCATAATATTGTTGACTTGTAGATTTTTTTTCATTTTAACCTGATAATGTATAGTCAGTATTTATTTATGAAAATAACATTGAATAGAGTTAACAAATAGTATTTTTTTTTATTTATTTGTTGTTTTGTATAAGTTGAATTTCCGAAGAAAAAGTTGTATTTTTGACCTAGCAACAATTGAAAAGTAGAAAACTGTATGGATTATTGTTTAAACAGTAAAAGTCAGTTAACCCTTAGACTGCTACGCGCGACTATTGTCGTTCCGATAAGACAGTCCGCTACTGCTACTCGCGACTATAGTCGTTTTCCGTACTCGTTTGTTTACACAGTTACCATGGAATGGGCGGAGTCAATATTCATGAGATTGCGGCAGTTTCGACTTGTATGGATTCTGATTGGCTTAAAACCTGCGTTCTTTCGAGTGTCTCTTGACTTTTAATCAGGTATAAGCGATAAACCGAAAGTGAAAATTTTTGATGAAAAAAGTGACAAAATGGCGGACATTGTTTGGAGAAATGGCCAACACGTTCAGAAGTATTTCAATGATAACGATTTAACAGCGGCGGACGATTAAAAGGATTTGGACGAGAACCGAAGATATAATAGACAGAAATGGAAGTATTCTATCAAAACTGCAAACAGAAGACTTTTAAAGCGAGAATTACGGGGATTCCCAGACATTGTTCAAAATGGATGACATGAAACAGGATTTGCGATGTTTATCATTTGGCCTTTCAAATGTGAATCAATATTGACTAACATCGATAGACCCGAACTTTAAGTTTGTCAAGATTATATATTGATGAAAGCTTTAAAAATGAACTTGTCGTGTAAATATATTTGTACATGGAAGTAAAAGTCGGCGCAGTGAAAGTTGGAGGAAAATACCGGAAAATATTTGCATAAAAAAGGCCGTTGGTCTGAGAAGAAACTTTTATTTTTTGATAATCACAATGGAACTTAGTTTTTAAAAGAGATTTTAAACTATATTGGTTCAATTCTGAAGTCATGGATACTTTTACATTGATGGATCGTTTAATAAAACATGAAAAAATAAGTTTACCTTTGTTTACCTATTTTCGCACCTGTACAGGTAAAACATGACCAGAGACTCACACAAAAATCAAATAAATTAAAAATACAGAATCTAACAATACTTTTTTATATAACTTTTATTGATGAATATTCAATATTTACAAAGATACAGCAATTGTAAGTGAACATGTTTATTTCATCAGTGATTAAAATTTTACTCAGCATTACACAAAAGTACAATAGAAATCAATGCAGCAGTCTAAGGGTTAAGATAAGAAAAAGAAAACTATAATAGAATTTGATTTTATATTTTAAGATATGTCTTTGTTTGAATGGATGGAAGATAAAGGTTTGCAAATTGGTCAAAGTTTATCAACAGCACTTTCAGAAGAACTGATGGAATATTTTGGCCTAGCACCATTTCTTTATTAAGAACAATGTGGCAGAAATGAAATACCATATAGAGGTGCTGCTAATGGGTGGAATAATTCAGGTAACTAACTAATCAATGCAGAGAGCCGTGGTGTAGTGGTTAGTGCATCGGACTACTAACACAAAGGTTCTTGGTTCGATTCCCGTTCCGGGATGAAAAGTTCAGGGACTAAATTTTAGGCTCTCCCTTGGCACCATTTGCTTGTATGGTCTTGAGGAAACAATGATAGTCCGTCTGAAGGGGACGATAAGAGGCTGACCCGTGTTAAGAGACACCCTTTTAGATTTCCAAAAATAGAGCAGGCTAATGCTGCTACAAGGCAGCACTTGCATCCGCAAAGTGGAAAAGGATTAATATAAGTTGCAAAACTTGTTTCCCAATCCACAATTAATAAATATATTTAAACTTACCAATCAATCTAACAGTGGTTTATTGCAATAGTACAGCAAAATTTTGTTCTATGAAAAAGTACAAAGTTTCATGATAATCTATGATTATATTTTATAATATGACTATAGATTTTCTGTTTTTCTACTGGCTTTTGGGGTATTGGGTTAAACTTTATTGAATATTTCAACTTATAAATATTAGCAACTGCAAAAGCACATAATATATTTGCTATAAAAACATAGAGCAGTTTCAAAAGTATCTTTAGAAAATCGGAGGAAGATAAAAAGTCATATAATAAAACAAAATTGCTGGCTTTTAATTTCAGTAAATACAATGATTTATCAATGCCAGCGATTTGACATTCACCATCCCCGGTTGGCCTCATTAAATTTCGAAATAATATATGATATTACTGTTGCTTGCATGATCCAGGTTTATTTCTTATTCATGTACTTATTTAGCCATTTACTTTGACTTTGACTTTTTTTAGCATGTCCAGTGTCTTTATCTTTACCTAAGATACACAGTACCATAAACTGTGTTTTGTCTGCTCACTGTACAGGAGTTACTTGCTGTGTAGAGGTTGGAAAAATAAGGAAGTCATTCACAGTATATGTGGATATTGATGGCTGTAATTTAAAACTGTCTTTTGGAATTGAGAAAAGACATTTGGAAATCCCACTTATTAATTACAACTGGGGTAAGTTATGTTTGATAGATATATCATAGCATAGATTACAAAAAAAAATGTAAAAAAGTTTGCATATAAAAAAAAATCTGAAATTTTAAAGAACAATTACCATAAGAATACACGTCAGCTTTAATGAATGTGTACTGAACTCTAGAAACTGAGTACTACTTCAATTCGGAAACAAATACATGTTCTAAACTTTTTTCTTAAAGAAATAAGTAAAGATAAATCATACCTTATAGATGGCTTTTACTAAATACCTCAGGGCTGTTCCATTAAAACATACAGGGTACCAAGTGAAGGCACTTTAAAAATGGTGAACCCCCTATAGAGGCAAATTCCAATTTGTCTTACATTTTCACTATGCCAAAAAATGAATGACACCTACCCATAGTTGAGATTTTGAAGTGACTTCCTTGTGTCCCATGTTTGTTTTTATAGAACAACCTGTTTATTTTTGTCGAGCCTGCAACTTTAGTTGCAGAATGCTCGACATAGGGATAGTGAAGGTGGCGGCTATGACTATGGCGGCTGCGTTAGCTCACTTCTTAAAAGCTTGATATTTTAGAAGGTGGAAGACCTGGATGCTTCATACTTTGTATATAGATGCTTCATGTTACGAAGTTTCCGTCAGTCACATGTCAAATGTCCTTGACCTCATTTTCATGGTTCAGTGACTACTTAAAAAAAAAGTTCAGATTTTTTGTAATGTTAAATTCTCTCTTATTATAAGTAATAGGGTAACTATATTTGGTATGTGCGTACCTTGCAAGGTTCTCATGCCCGTCAGACAGTTTTCACTTGACATCAACCTCATTTCATGGATCAGTGAACAAGGTTAAGTTTTGGTGGTCAAGTTCATAACTCAGATACTATAAGCAATAGGTCTTGTATATTCGGTGTATGGAAGGACTGTAAGGTGTACATGTTCAACTGGCAGGTGTCATCTGACCTTGACCTCATTTTCATGGTTCAGTGGTTATAGTTAAGTTTTTGTGTTTTGGTCTGTTTTTCTTATACTGTATGCAATAGGTCTACTATATTTGGTGTATGGAAAAAAGTAAAATCACAAAAATACTGAACTTAGAGGAAGATCAATTGGGAAAGTCCATAATCACATGGCAAAATCAAATAACAAAACGCATCAAAAACGAATGGACAAGAACTGTCATATTCCTGACTTGGTACAGGCATTTTCAAATGTAGAAAATGGTGGATTAAACCTGGTTCTATAGCGCTAACCCTCTCACTTTTGTAATGACAGTCTCATCAATTTCGAATGATTGTAAGGTGAACATGTCTAGCTGGCAGATGTCATCTGACCTTGACCTCATTTTCATGGTTCAGTGGTCAAAGTTAAGTTTTTGAGTTTTGGTCTTTTTTTCTAATTCTATATGCAATAGGTCAACTATATTTGATGTATGGAAATGTTTTAGGATCTGTATGTCAGTCACACAAGTTTTATTTGACCTTGACTTCCTTTTCCATGTTTTCACAGAACTATATTTGTTGTATGGAAGAATTGTTAGCTTTTCATGTCTGCCTGGCATTGTTCATCTGACCTTGACCTCATGTTCATATGGTTCATTGGTCAATGTTTAGTTTTCTTGGTTAATGTTAAGTTTATGTGACAGTTGTAATAAAGCTTTATATTTAGGACTATCAACATAATATCAATAATTAGCAAAGAAGGCGAGACATTTCAGCATGTGCACTCTTGTCTCATTATGATTGAGTTTTTTTCTTATTTCAGGAACTGAAGAAACATTTAGTTTGTTGAGTGTTGTTAAATTAAGGTAAATGGGAAAAATTATATAATTCGGTTAATGTACTTTTCATGAAAATTATGGGAACAAACTAGAGTTACAGATGCTGTTCCTCGTGTAAAAAATGCCAGAAATAGTTTCTAGGAAAATGTACAAGATGAAATGAAGGGAGATTTCTCTATTATGCTCATTCGTTTATTTTTGTGGATAGCAGAAAACTTGCCTTTTCATGGACATGTGATTTTGTGGTTGTGTCAAAGTGTGCAAACAATCTAACAGAAATTTTGTAGTTTGTTGAAGATTCAAATACGTGGTTCACTTGTCTTGATGAAAACCACAAAAATTGGCATCCAACGAATAATATTGAATCTACAAAATTAGTTATAAGACCTATCGGATCATGTTAAACAATTAAAACTGACATAAAAATATGCATTGTTTGTATCATAAAAATGCTGAATACAATAAATTCAATTATTTTTTCATTGGGAGCAAATGAGAAAAACTTGCAATTCATAGATAATATTTATGTCTTTGAAAACTTTTGCATACGTTTCTTCAGAAGTTGTCATTTTGTTAAGTTTGTACAATCTTCGTTCAACAACACACAAGAATACAAGAAAATTAGTACCAGTATCAAAACTTCTGAAATGAATCATATTAATGAACTAGGGTCAATTGACTGTTTTCAGGTTTTCTATTCATGATCTGCATGGAGAAAACAAATATCTGTTGAACTTTAAACTCAGTGTTTGTTTGGAACCTGATGAATTCTGTCTGATATCTACATCAGTTTTGGAAAACTTTAAACTGCCAAAACTAGGTTGTGACTGGTCTGATGCAGGATTTAAAATTCCAGGTAAAAATTGTAATATGCATTAAAAATAGATTATTGAATGAAAAAGGGTAATTTTTTAACTTAAACAAATCATTTAGACAGAATCTTTCAATGCAGTGAAGATATTGCATACATATGGTTATACCACAGGCTTTTGGTGTGCTTTTTTTTTAAAACAGAAGCAATATTGTTAAAATATTCTTCGATGGAAAAAAAAAACTAGAAAAGTTGCAAGTATAAAATTAGAATTAGAATTAAAGTTAAAACCAGGTTCAGACACAATTTTTTTTTCCATTTCTTATCTTGAACTTAGCTGTTATATTCTGTTATGCACAATACAGTCATGTATGAAAATACTTTCACAGTATTTACAAAGCAATTGAGTGGTCAGTTGAATTTTTGGAGTAGAAATCTATAATTATAATTCTTTTTTATTTTTTTGTTTTTGTTTTTGTTTGTGAGAATGGATCAGAATGAGGAGGCAGGTTCCTAAATAATGTCATGTGATTTTTTCTTAACTCTACCATGAACCAGCTACTAAGCTCTGAAATCCTGTTTTTTTTGGCTATAGAGTGGTTGTTAAAAATGTTATAAATCAAGCGTTTTGTTGTTCAGAATTATTAAATATACATGTATGTTAAACCATTAGGTTTGTGTAAGTAGGTGATGAATGAAGCTCACCTTATTTAAACATAAATAAATTACAATTTTATGTTAAATGCAATATAAACAATAATAGTTAAAGACAAAATATATAAATTGATGATTACTTTTTATTCTGTAGACTTTTCTTTGACAAAGTTTAAAGCTGAAAACAGTATACTTGGAGAAGTGGAAGGTTTGCTGCTAACTAAACTAATTGAAGACCTAGGAATATCTACTTATCTTGAAGAAAAACAATGTAGTAGAACACTGCCACCATATCTGTCCTCCACAGATGGTTGGACTAATGGTAGGTTTATTTAGTTTGATATTGTAATTGCTACTCTAGAGAAAGTTTAATTTGGAATTGTATGAATCATTTTTAGTAGCAGTCTTACATACAGGTTGAGCCCACCAATAATGATTCTGGAAAAAAAATATTTCTGCATGCAAAGTGTTTTTTTTTATCAACAATTATCTTGAAAACTCTCTAGTAAAGCTGAGTGATGATTTGGTACAAATTTTATTTTAGTTGACTAACTTCTATTTATGGACCCTTTCCGTGCATATTAGTTATAGTACAGGTTACACAGGTATGTCGTACAGCCTTCTGATGAAATTTATACTTTTTTCCTGCATTGACTTCTTTTTCAGATTTTGAACTGATTTATTGGCTTATAATGCATTGAAAAGTTTTAAAGTCAGTATATTAGTTTCAAGCAGAAACTTTAATACTATCTTTTTTTTTTAAAGTTTTTTATTATATTTGATTGATATATTGAAACAATGGCATCACAATTGATAACATGATGTTTTCATTGATTACAGATTGTAGTTCTGCCTCAATACCTAACCTGCCCCTATTGACTGGTCCTGTCTCATGCCACCTGATGGATACCTGTACAGGGATAAAGTGCTGTATTGATGTAGAACAGCTTAGCAGGTCAATTAGTGCATATCTGATTGTAGACACATGTAGTTATAGTTTGGAAATTGGAATAGAGAAGCTCACCTTCAAAAAGTCTCTTTTGGAATTTGACTTTGACCAAAAGCAAAGATTTAGTCTTTATAATATCTTAAATATAGAGTAAGTATGATTTAATAAGATCTACTTGATATTCATACTTTGCAGACAAAGCAAAAGACCTAGTTAGAATTAAGTTATATTATACATTTTTACAATCTTAATGAATGAAGAACTTGTCCACGATAAGAACTTTTAAATCTTTAAAACTGTAAAACACCTAAGACTTATCCGAGATAATAGTTAAGATGTCAACAAAAGAAGCAATTGCAGAAGTTACATTTAACCTGCCATTTATGTTAAAAATATTAAAGAGTTAGATGAGGGCAAATGTACTAAACTCAAAAGCAAAATCAAAAATGGAAAATTCACTATCAAGAATTGAAAATATATAAAAAAAAAAATCAACCAATATTACAAACTTTCATCAAATAAAATATTAAGATTTTTATTTTTGTTGTAGTTATTCTATTGATGACCTCAAGTCTGAAGGTTTATTGTTGGTCAACCTAGATCTAAGTGTATGTTTTGAATCCAGTGGAAGTTGTGAATTTACAATCAGTGTATTAAAGGATGTTTCTCTACCTAAACCACTGTGTAATTGGCAAGATGGCTCTTTTGACCTAGGTATGTTTTATCATTGTAACTATTTTAACTTTTTGATGTCTATTTGTCTTTGAAGATCTAGTGAAGTTCTGGAAATCAAAACAATATCATCTGCATAAATATCAAATTAAAAACATATATTTTTAGGTCAGGTGAGCTTTTCTCATCACTTGGCGTCCGTAAACTTTTACAAAAATCTTCTCCTCTGAAACTACTGGGCCAAATTTAACCAAACTTGGCCACAATCATCGTTCGGGTATCTTGTTAAAAAAAATGTGTGGCGTGACCCTGCCCATCAACCAAGATGGCCGCCATGGCTAAAAATAGAACATGGGGGTAAATTGTAGATTTTGACTTATAAATCTGAAACCAAAGCATTTAGAGCAAGTCTGACACGGGGGTAAAATTGTCTATTGGGTCAAGATCTATCTGCCCTGAAATTTTCAGACAAATTGGACAACCCGTTGTTAGGTTGCTGCCCCCGAATTAGTAATTTTAAGGAAATTTTGCAGTTTTCGGTTATTATCTTGAATATTGTTATAGATAGAGATAAACTGTATACAGCAATAATGTTCAGCAAAGTAAGATCTACGAATAAGTCAACATGACCAAAATTGTCAATTGACCCCTTAAGGAGTTATTGACCTTTATAGTCAATTTTTAACAATTTTCATAAATTTTTAACAATTTTTGTAAATTTTTAGAAAATATTTTCCACTGTAACTACTGGGCCAAGTTCATTATAGATAGAGATAACTGTAGCAACAAGAATGTTCAGTAAAGTAAGATCTACAAACACATCACCATCACCAAAACACAATTTTGTCGTGAATTTATCTGTGTCCATTGTTTAATATGCACATAGACCAAGGTGAGTGACACAGGCTCTTGAGAGCCTCTAGTTTGTGTATGTATTTTTTATTTTTATTTTAATTATTTAATGTGATGTTATGAGTTTGTATTCAATGATGAAAGAGAATATTTATAAATACATGATTCATTTCATCAACACATTTCTTCATTATTGGTATCATTGGCAGGAAAAAAAATAATTATAAATTTCTGTTTTACAGGATTTTCATTGAAGAATTGGACTCAGTTCAATGGAAAAGATACAGATTCAGTAACAGATTATTCTGTAGATTTACTTCTAGAGGAGCTTGATATAGCCAAATTCTTGTCGTATCCTATGTGTAACAGGACAGATGCTCCTTATAGTCCTAGTAATGGTGGATGGAATACAAGTAAGAGTTAGATTACTGTGGATTCTTTATATTTCGCTGGATACCATTTTAGCTCGTTGTCTGTCGTCCGTCGTTTTTCGTCGTCCATCGTCGTTAACTTTTACAAAAATCATCTCCTCTGAAACTACTGGGCCAAATTAAACCAAAACTTGGCCACAATCATCGTTGGGGTATCTTGTTTAAAAACTGTGTCTGGTGACCCGGCCAACCAACCAAGATGGCCACCATCTAAAAATAGAATAAAGGGGTAAAATGCAGTTTTTTGCTTATATCTCAAAAACCAAAGCATTTAGAGCAAATCTGACACGGGTATAAATGTTAATCAGGTCAAGATCTATCTGCCCTGAAATTTTCAGATGAATCGGACAACCTGTTGTTAGGTTGCTGCCCCTGAATTGGCCATTTTAAGGAAATTTTGCTGTTTTTGGTTATTATCTTGAATACTATTATAGACAGAGATAAACTGTAAACAGCATTAATGTTCAGCAAAGTAAGATTTACAAATAAGTCAAAATGACCAAAATGATCAGTTGACCCCTTCAGGAGTTATTGCCCTTTGTAGTCAATTTTTAACCATTTTTCATAAATCTTAGTAATCTTTTACAAAAATCTTCTCCTCTGAAACTACTGGGCCAAATGAAACCAAACTTGGCTACAATCATCATTGGGGTATCTAGTTTAAAAAATGTGTGGCGTGACCCGACCAACCAACCAAGATGGCCACCATGGCTAAAAATAGAACATAGGGGTAAAATGCAGTTTTTGGCTTATATCTCAAAAACCAAAGCATTTAGAGCAAATCTGACATGTGGTAAAATTGTTTATCAGGTTGACATTTTCAGATGAATCTGACAACCTATTGCTAGGTTGCTGCCCCTGAATTGGTAATTTTAAGGAAATTTTGTCGTTTTTGGTTATTATCTTGAATATTATTATAGATAGCTATATAGAGATAAACTGTTCACAGCAATAATGTAAAGCAAAGTAAGACCTAAAAATAAGTCAGCATGACCATTATGGTCAATTGACCCCCTAAGGAGTTATTGCCCTTTATAGTCAATTTTTAACAATTTTCATAAAATTTGTAAAGTTTTACTAACTTTTTCCACTGTAACTACTGGGCCAAGTTTATTATAAAGAGATAATTGTAAGCAGCAAGAATGTTCAGTAAAGTAAGATCTACAAACACATCATCATCAACAAAACACAATTTTGTCATGAATCCATCTGTGTCCTTTGTTTAATATTCACATAGACCAAGGTGAGTGACACAGGCTCTTTAGAGCCTCTAGTTTTGTTATTTTTGTAGGTGCAAGTGAACCACGAATACAATTGATCAATGAATGATAAAATTTCTATAGTGTTTGTGTCCAGAGATTGGCAAAACCACAAAATCAAATACACTTGAAAATGCAAGTTTTACTCAATCTACAAAAATTGATACCCACGAAAATAAATTTATTCACTGTATTAAACAATATTAGCAGTTATAACTTTTTACATTTCAGAAAATCAGTTAAAGTCTTCCAATTTTTTAAATTTTTTTTTTACTTGATAAAAAATATGAGAGATAAACATTTGGTTGTTTCTATTTTATCTTACAAAATATTTAGATTTTAAAGGAATGAGGATTTAACTCCTGCATTGTGTTACCACTAAAAGTTATTCTTTTAAAAACTCAACTGGTTACCACAGAAATCCTCTCTTCCGTTGGATAAACACCTATATAGGCAATATTATGACTCACTTACATTGTACAAAAAAGGATTGGTCTTCTACAATTACTTAAAATTTCATAGCGCCTGTCTTGTGTCTAATGTATGTTTTAAAAGGATTAGCCCTTATGCAGGTTTTGTGAAAAGATGTTTTGGTACTACTTGTATTGTTGAATGATATAGATTAATTCGCCTTTTCAGAATCTAAAGGACTATGGGTAATTTCATTGTTTGTACACCAAAATGAAAATAACGTTATGTCATTGGTTAAGTTTCCATTGTTTAGAACGTTTTAAACCATTCACAATGTTTTGGGGTACGTTTTTGAAAATATTCCCCAGAATGAACTTTATTCTAAATAGGCAAATTAATTTCTGTGGCTGAATTTTTCTATTTACATAATTCCTATAAATGATGTCTAATGAAATGAATGAACTAGCAAATACAGGGTCACAATTGATATAGTCAGTTTTAGTTTAAAATTAGCAAAATAGCATGATTATTTTTTTAACTAAATTTCACTATTATGGTAATACAAAATGAACTACACTATGAAAAATATTGTTATAAATTTCCTCACTTTCTTTTTTTACAGCTTGTGATAAATCTGTAGATCTTCAGCCATTGACAGGACAAATGACCTGCCACATATCAGATATCTGTACAGGGGTGGAATGTTGTATAGACGTGGATCCTATAAAAAGATCATTCCATGTGTTTATATTCCTTGATGCCTGTTCTTACAGACTGAGAATTGGAATTGAAAAATATGAAATAGATATTTCCTTGTTTGATTATGAATTTGGTAATTATTTATTTTGATTGCTAGATATTGTTTTTGCAGAAGAAAAAAGTATTTTTATATGTTTTTAAGCTGACATCTTTGCATCATAGCGTGCTCTAGGAGGTGAACATGGCAAAGAAGTGGCTTTTTCGTCCCTCATGTTTTTCCTGATCCCCAAATGGGTTATCGTGTTGCCCAGGAAATATGAATGTTGGTCTAATAATGCATAATTTTGAATGATCGGATAAAGTTGATGCTAGAAAACTTTTTGATTTATAAGAAAAAATAATAAACGTAGACGAGACAAGATCAGCAAATAAGTACTATTTACCTAGATAGTTTTTTTTTATCGGAGTGATTACCTTTAAAAACTGAAGAAAACATTAAACAGAATTTTTTTTATCAGCAGTACAAGATCAACGAAAAAAAATAAAATAGTTGTCATGAATTTTGATCTAGTCCACATTGTTGAAAACCAAGGTGAGAGGCTCGTTAGAGTGTCTAGTTATTTACTGTATGCTGTTACCAAAAAAGGGATATAATATATTATTTAAATGTATATGATTGTAGGTATTGTAGAACAGTTCAAGTTAACATCACTATTCACTATCACGTAAGTGATGTCTTGTAACTCTACTTTTCAACCTATTAAGATTATTTTGCTTTATCTGACATTCTGCTAATTGATGTCTTATTCTTCACATACAAAACATACAGTCAGAACCATTATTTGACTATAAAAGTATTTCATTTTGAATTTCTGTAAAATGTTTAAAATGAAACTAAAGAGAAATGTTTTTTAAAAGGGGAGATAACTCAGAAAATCTGAAAATGTTTCAGTTAGAATCTTGTATCTTAATTGAAATAAGAAAGCTGCAATGAAAACAATTCCATTGTAAGTAGTTTTAAATCTGTTTTTAGAAGAAATAAAAAAAGTTATGTATAACAGGAGATAACTCAGATAATTTAAAAAGTTTCAGTAAGAATCTTGTATCTTAAATATTCAAGAAATCTTCAATGAAAACAATTCCATTGAAAGAAGTTTTAAATCTGTTTTAAAAACGATTTTTTTTCCTAACAGCTATTCAATCTACAATCTTCTTGATGATGATGTTTTCCTTGTGAATATGAATGTGAGTGTATGCCTGGAAAGCAATGAATGTTTGATACAGCAAATTGTTCTTCAAGACGTGTATCTACCAAAGACCTTCTGTAAATATAGCTCCAGTTCATCAGGTATAAAAAAGCACAGATCTATATATTACATATGTTCTTAATAAACTGTTTTTAAAAATGCATGAATAAATCAGGATCCTATGGAGAGTTTTTTTGTTTAAACAGTTCGTTGTCTGGCTGTTAGCATCCACACATGAATGAAATTCACAATGAAATTCTATTTGATAGTCTTGTTTTTTATGAGAAAGTTGAAAAAATATAGAATTTGCCAGAATTTTCCCACATGATAAATTCTTATACAAATGATTTGTCAGTAATACAAATTTCTGTATCACATCTGCAATGAAGACATTTTATGTTACAGGATTTTCTGTGAGCAGTTTCCTTGGTAACAAAGGACTGTCCATCAGTGACAATCTAAATGACATTGTCATAACTCAGATCATGAACCGTTTGGGTATAACAGATAATCTACAAAGTCCACAGTGTGTGGTGGGAGGAAGCACCTGGGTGAATGGTAAGAAGAAAACATAATTTTGGATTCAGTTAAATATTTTCATAATTTTTTTTTGTTTCATTATTTTTTTTAGCTTAATCTTGTCAGAGCAATCTTTTGTATTTACATGCACTTACAAATGTACCATCACTATGTTACTTTTCTAATATGACCTTTTGAAAATATAATTTTTTCATATTATTAATTAAAAACAAGTACTGCTTCTAGGTTTGAGAAAGACATCTAATTATTTTTATGTGACCAACTCACAACTCTTACTTATTTTAAGTGCTTCTGTTTTGATGATAAATTTTTTTTTTTTTTATATTGGAACCTGGAAATAATATATAAAACATGTGTTATGAACAAATGTTTTATAGATGATTGTTTACACTTTTTAGTTTGTATATGATGTTAAGGGTTGGTCAATTATAACTTGAGATAAAAACAATTTGCAATGCTAAAAACTATTTTAAGAATATTGGGTTTTTTTCAGAGTGTCCCCATTCTGTACAGTTACCGCAATTATCAGGACTTATTTCTTGCAAACTCATGAAGAGTTGTACAACTGTTGATTGCTGCTTTAATGTGGACTTTCTGAAGAGAAATTTTCATGTTCAGATGGATATTGATTATTGCAATAGAAACATTATTTTTATGATTGAAAAGCTGATATTTGAATATTCATTACTTAACTTCCAGTGGGGTAAGTTTTATTATCCCAAAGTTTTGTTAGGGCTCACCTGATTAATCAGAACAAGGCGTATTGTAATCAACTTGTCTGTCACAAATTGTTTTAGGTCCCTATCGGCTAAAAAGCATAGAGTTGGGTAATGAAACATGACGGAATTATTCACTTCTACTAGAAGATATGACACATACAAGGAGGAAGACACTACAGAGAAGATCATTAATTAAAAATTTAGTTTAACTTAGACATCCCTGTGCATTATTACAAAAATCCTATCCACTCTGGTAATACTTTAAAACTCCATCAGTTGTGGAAATGACGTTTGACAAGATTTTTCGCCACAAGTAAAAGGTGTGTTGCATACAAGGAAGAAAACCCTACAGTGAGAGTCATTTTCAAAATATTAAGTTCAACATTATTCCTCTGCATATGTACACAATTTTTTTAGCTCCTTATCTGTAAAAATTCATCTTCCCATAGATATAAGCTTTAAGATGAAATAATGCATCCATATTCTACCAAAATTCTTAAAATATTAATAAAGATATAAAATGCAGGCTACTCTTACAAGTATAAAATGAGAACTGTAATTCATTAAATAAGTTATAAGTTGATATTGTCAGAAAGTGATGTCTTAAAAATAAAACTGCAATTTTGAAAAAAAATGTGTGACAAATATTTCAGATTCTTTTTTTTTTACAGGTGTTAAAGACACATTAAAACTAGGATCAGCTTTAAACTTAGAGTAAGTAATATTTATACCCCCGCTTTAAAAAAGGGGGGGGTATACTGTTTTACCTCTGTCTGTCCGTCCGTCAGTCCGTCCATCAGTCCATCCGTCAGTCAGTCCGTCCCATGAAACTTTCCTCACATTTTTCTCAGGAACTACACATCCACCCTTTCTGTAATTTGGTATCAACATTTATATATGTCAGCCATACCGTGTGATGCGTTTTCAGATTCATCACTTGACAACTTCCTGTTTACCGAACACTTGTCTGATTTTACACATGATAGCCAAGTTGAAAATTTTCGTCACATTTTTCTCAGGAACTACAATACAAGGATTTCTGAAATTTGGTTTCAGGATTTATATAAGTCAGCTATACCGTGTGATGCGTTTTCAGATTCATCACTCGACAACTTCCTGTTTACCAAACACTTGTATGATTTTACACATGATAGCCAAGTTGAAAATTTTCGTCACATTTTTCTCAGGAACTACAATACAAGGATTTCTGAAATTTGGTTTCAGGATTTATATAAGTCAGCTATACCGTGTGATGCGTTTTCAGATTCATCACTCGACAACTTCCTGTTTACCGAACACTTGTATGATTTTACACATGATAACCAAGTTAAAAATTTTCGTCACATTTTTCTCAGGAACTACAATACAAGGATTTCTGAAATTTGGTTTCAGGATTTTTATAAGTCAGCTATACCGTGTGATGCGTTTTCAGATTCATCACTCGACAACTTCCTGTTTACCGAACACTTGCATATTTTTACACTATTAATATTATCCACTTGCGGCGGGGGTATCATCAGTGAGCAGTAGCTCGCAGTTTCACTTGTTTATTTCTATGAAATTTCAAAAATATGAAAAGTTGACTATACAGAAATATAAAAAAAGGAAATTGTGATCGATGGGGATAAGTGACCAAGTCAAAGACAGGTGTACAGATGTACAAATTAAGATGTATCAAAAAGAAAGCACAAACAACTGAAACCATGAGCAATACAATTCCTTATCAAAACCTGGTTGATAGCAGGATCCTGAATGGTAAGCATGTCCTATTTTGCATGTAAAAATAATCATATTGCAAAAGTTTAGTCTTGTGTCAATGGGCGTATGACATTTGCGCCGATTTTGGAAATTTTCATTCTTTCATTTGCGCCGCTTTCATTTTTTCATTTGCGCCGATTTTATATTTGCTCCTAATTAGATTTACAGGTAAGTTAATACTTGTTCATGTACTATACCATTGGTAAAATCTGGTTATAAATGTTGTTCACTTATGTTTAATTAGTTAATTTTGATTCATATTGTTCTGGAACTTCGTTGTAACATGATGGACATATTGCACATTAAAACTAAGCCGATTAGTCAATTCTTTAATCAGCGACGATCATACATATAGGAAGGTCAGTGTCCTAAAACATATCTTACTAATGAACCATATAATTGCGTAAATCCAGTCACCATGGATTCTGATAGTCTGACTATTATCAAAACACAAAGCGAGCATAACCATGTGGCAGATGACCGATATTCAGAGGCTATGAACTACGGGTACGGTCAAGGAAAAAGTCTGGAGATGTTTCTTGTGGTCCTTCTCCCATCTCCCCGTGGTGAGCAGGGGACAACAGTCATATACATGTTATGATTGACAATTCATTTCATTTGTACAAGTGGCTAACCGAAGACGTCTATAATAATAAATGAAAAATAACATGACTTTGTTAGAGAGTTGTCTCATTGGCACTCATACCACATCTTCTTATATCTATTCACCTGTAATTTACCTGTAAAAAAATCGGCGCAAATGAAAGAAAAAGAAAAAATCGGCGCAAATGCAAAACGCCGGTGTCAATTTAAGTAAGGGTCCTAATTGCTGAATGAAGATGATGCAGTTATGACAGTATTTATTACTTTCTGAAATAAACAAATACTTTGTTCCAAAAATATTATAGTCTTTAGAACTTTTTTTTTGTCTCGCTTGACAGAGTCAAAAAGCAAGACATAGGTATACTGTTTCCGGTGTCAGCCGCGCCAACAATGTAATAGGTTGTGATTAGGTCTAGTTTATGGTGAACCACTGGTGGTAAGTCAAAGATATTTGGTATGAAGTTTTATTAGTATTGGCACATCTCATTACCATGGAGATTATTTGGCCTCGCCCTCTCTGTTATGGTCTCTGGACTTTTTTTTTTATGTACTAGTTTGTGATTAGGTCAGTTCATGAGGAACCACTAGTGGTAAGTTAATGTTAGTTGGTATGCAGTTGTATAAGCATTAGTATATCTCATTTCCATGGAGATTAGTTGACCCTGTCCCCTCAGTTATGGTCTAGATCTGTTGACTTTTGAATTTTTGCTTAGTTTTCAAGTATTAATTTGTGATTAGGTCAGTTTATGGGGAACCACTAAAGGTAAGTTAATGATAATTGGTCTGAAGTTGCATAATCATTGGCATATCTCATTTCCATGGAAATTATTTGGCCACAACCCCTCAGTCATGGTCTATTGATTTTGAAACTTTTGCCTAGTTTTCATGTATTAGTTTTTGATTAGGTGGGTTTATGGGGAACTACTAGTGGTAGATCAATGATATTTGGTATGCAGTTGTATTAGCATTGGCACATCTCATTTTCATGGAGATTATTTGACCCTGTCCCCTCAGATATGGTTTATTGACTTTGAAATTTTGCTTTGTTTACATGTATTAGTTTTTGATAAGGTGGCTTTATGGGGAACTACTAGTGTTATGTCAATGATATTTGGTATGCAGTTGTATTAGCATTTGCACATCTCATTTCTATGGAGATGTTTTAGCCATGTACCTTCAGTCATGGTTCATTGACTTTGAATATTTGCAAAACTTACATGTTAAAGTGTTGCTATTTTGATTTCAAAATTTGCATTATGGAAATTATAAAAAAGCAAGACATATCTCTGTGATAACAGTTTATTATTCAATTTCAGTTACACTTTGGATGATTCAGAAGATGCTAATGAGTTCAGAGTCAGTCTAAATGTCAGTGTGCAGTTTAATCCAGGGGATACAATGTTCCAATGGATAGTATTGACAAATACAATTCTTCCAAAGATACCATGTGATTTTAACACAGATTTTGACATAACAGGTACAAGATACGTTTTATGTATAGTATGTCATAATTATTAAATCTTTATATAGTATGGCCACTGGATGTTAAGCAAGCAAACATCAATTTATATAGCATGATATAAATACATGGCAATTTTATTCTCAATTTTTATATGCACACAGTTGCAACCTCTCAGTATTACTAACCCTGTATATATTGAATTTGGTCACAAGATTACTGTGTAACTTATGATATCCCAACTGAAGGCCTAATAACGATTGTATTATGCTGGCATGTCCTGATTTTAGCATACCGGTAAACTATGTTTCTGATCTTCAAGTTTGTTCACAAGGGATGTGTGCTCATATCCCAAATCTAGCTTATCAATCAAATTTCATGATTAGTCTGGGTGTTTTACTCAGTATAATATATGGTCATAATGTATATGTGCATATCTTTAAGGAGAGTAAGTAATAACATATATATAAAAAAAATACTGATTGTTTTCTTCAGGATTTTCCCTACAGACCTGGCTTCAGGAAGTTAATGTTACATCAGAAAAACATCTGTCAAAAATGATGATTATTCAGTTATTTCAAGTGCTTGGTATTGGTAGGCTTATAGATGAAGAATCATGTCAGAGATCTGGTGCAAAGTACAGTCCAGCTATAAATGGTTGGAAGAATTGTAAGTATTGAAAATCATCTTCTGTGAAAAAGATTTGAATATTTTATATTAATTTTAAAACAGTGAAGTTGGAGTGTTTGGAATTAGGAATT
This sequence comes from Mytilus galloprovincialis, assembly GCA_037788925.1. Classification (NCBI taxonomy): domain Eukaryota; kingdom Metazoa; phylum Mollusca; class Bivalvia; order Mytilida; family Mytilidae; genus Mytilus; species Mytilus galloprovincialis. The sequence goes on along the minus strand of CM075342.1, from coordinate 40,279,299 downwards.
ATTGTCATTGTTTTGGATTTTGGTAAAACTATATCCCACACTTGAGTTCTTTAAATGTAATAAGATAAGCTAACACATTCCCCATTTTCATTCTTAATTTTAATGATAGATTTTTCTCCGAATTTTCCAAGAATGTTTATCTTTTGTTGGCATTGCAAGACCTTTGTCTTTCAGGCACATACATTTATCAGTTGTACTTTAACATCATTGTTTACTGTTTGTAAGGCTTGTGGCACTATATTTATGCATGCTGCACACATCATTCATGCTTAGTTTCCAAAAGTTAGGACGTTCAGTCAAAGATATGGAATCATCATATTTTATATGAAAAAGGCAATATAGTTCTACTCTTGTTTTCCTAAGGAAATACATTAGTAGTAAAGCTCTACTGTGGTTGTATTGATCGATTTTTTCTTTTTCAGCATGTTCACTAGATGTATCTTTGACACCACTACTTGGTCCTATATCTTGTATGATTCCCTCTCACTGTACTTCCGTGGATTGTTGTATTGATGTAGATTTTCTGGACAGATCATTTAATTCCTTCCTGGATGTGAACACGTGCACCAATGTCATGACAGTAGGAATAGAAAAACTTGTAATAGATCCAATAAGTTTGTTGAACTATACATTTGGTAAGTTTTCTAAAGTGATTATAGTCTCAAAACAATTATTTGGAATAACCTGTAGTAAGAATCCTGTTGAGATTGAAAATTTCAGAAGACAAATACTGTCTTTTTAGAAATTAATGGAAGACAAATTGTCCTGAGATCACATTAATTACACACACATTTTTATTCACTTTTCAAAATTAGCAGTAATAAATGCACGCAATAGTTTCAGAATTTTCATTTAATGAAACTTTTAGGTAACTTTTTGAGTTTGCAACCCCACTTTATCATTGTTGAAATTTATTAATGTCAATTTTTTTTTTTCATTCAGCCACTGTAATATAAAACTTTTTTTTATTATTTTTCATCAGGTAAAACAGAGCATTTCAATTTGAAAGGAGTATTGAGAATAACGTATGTATTGTTATAAAGAAAAATGAATTAAAGCAAGAAAGCACAATAAAAATCCTAAGCTGCCTATTTCTTTGAAAAAAAAATACATGATCAGTTTATTGTTTGTATTGTATTATAAATATTAATTTTTGAATCCTACTGATGCAGTTTATTAATGATCATTACTCAAAATTTCAAGTTTCAAAATGATGTGTACATACATATAAAACAATATGTTTAAAAGCACATAAGTAGTAAAAATATTGTATATCAAACATTTTAACTCATTTACAGTTTCTGTTCTCGATTTCAAATTTATTCAGAAGTCTACTCAAATATTTTAGATACAAGATTGATGATCTACAAGAGGAAAGGAAGTTAGTTGTCAACATGAATCTCAGTGTATGTTTTGAGTGGTCTGGTTCCTGTTTGTATGATGTTATTGTGTTCCAGGATACTGTCATGCCTAAACCTCTCTGTGACTGGGAAGCAGATTCATACTTCACAAAAGGTTGATTATCACACATTGTAATATTATTTCAATACTATTATAAAGTATGGTATCTTTTTATGCCCCACCTACCATAGTAGAGGGGCATTATGTTTTCTGTTCTGTGCGTCCTTTCGTCCGTCTGTTCGTCGTACTGTTGTACCGTCTGTCTGTTTTTGGTGGAGGTAGTTTTTGTTGAAGTTGGAAGTCCAATCAACCTGAAACTTAGTATACATGTTCCTTATGATATGATCTTTCTAATTTTAATGCAATATTAGAGTTCTGACCCCAATTTCACGGTCCACTGAACATAGAAAATGATAGTGCGAGTGGGGCATCTGTGTACTGGGGACACATTCTTGTTTAAGCATTTGTTATATGAAGAAAAATTTATTTGGTAACATTAAAAAGAAAATTTATTGGGGATAACATATCAATTTTTTAGAAAAATCTATGGTTTGCATTGGTTGTGGAAATATTACAATTCAAAGACAACTTCAAGGACTGATTTCATTGATTTTACCTCTTTCTATATAGATGTGCAATTTTTTTCAAAAGTTTGTTGTTATGTCATATTTTAAAATTTAAATAAGTGTGGACACAGATCAGTGTGGAAAATGTTTAGATGCTTGACAGTGTTTTCTGACAAAAAGAGTTCTCTGTTTTTCCCCATAGGGATCTATACAAAGTGACAGCCAATTTGTACCAACCACTAAAAAAATAAGCGTTTTTATTTGGTATTTAGTTTTAATGTTCAAGATTGTCATGAAGAGACATCTAATGTCCTTTTAGCTGATGGTTTATTTTTTACTTATACCCCATATCTCCTATAAGGTATACTTTATGCAGTGTTTCTATAATACTTTTTTTTTTAAATACAAATTCAAGTTTCATCTATTTTATTGCAGATTTTTCTTTGGAGAAATTTCTAGTTGAAGAAGGAGTAAATGCAAATGACATCTTGCCTAATGTCATTGCTGGCAAGATGATGGAACAGTTAGGACTTTTATCCTATCTTAACAGTGACTCTTGTGGCCTGGAATATGAGAGTGGTAAAGATGGGTGGATTAAAGGTATTTTCTGCTTTAATAATGTTTGTATATATTTTTTTATGGAAAAACTTTTACAGATAGGATGCCGACACACCATGAAATACCAGGAAATAACCAGTATATCATAAGAAATATTTATTTTCGGGGTAATATGCATGCTGCAAAGTGTTATTACAAGTTTATTCATCTCAATACATTTTTCTATTGTCCTTCTTTACACCTATATCACCCTCCTCAGTCGCTACATAATTCTTTTATCACGGCTTTTAGACGAGAGCAGGCATTATCAGCGATGTCACCATGTCTAAGGAGAAGTTATCAGTGACATCAGAATGTGAGAGGAGGTGTTATCAAGCTTGCTTTCCTTAAGTATAAAACTGTTGTATGGAAGGGAAAACGATCAGTAAAAGAACGATAAACAGATAAATCAGGTTTTCTTCGTATAGATATCTTAAAATATACGCCCTCAACACAATGTGAATCTTTCCAAACAGGTTCACATTGTAGCTCACGGCTGATATTTTACAATATTAAGGTGTAGAAAACACGATAATCTATACTTATACATATAATGCAGCTTTATTTAATATTGGAGGAGTAAAATTTTGTAGAAAAAACTTGCATTCACTTGTGTCTATCCTCTTCACAAATTTTGTCACATACTTCTCCCCACTTCTAAACACAATGAGTTCATTTGGAATTTTCAGTTTGACAACAATGAGTTGTAACATGGGGTACTTTAATGTTTGTGAGACACCTACTTCCTACTTTTAGGAACTTGCAGTTTGGGATGCTCAATTTCTGACATTGACTTTTAATCCAAATTGTCAATTCATCATTTAATCTAAATCAGATTCTTAACCATTTTTGTTAATATTTGATTTTATTTTCAGGTTGTTTTGAGGATGTTGTATTACCAAACTTACCAACTGATGCCAAATGCAACATTCTTCCATCTTGTTTAGGCATTGATTGTTGTTTAGGTGTAGATTTCTTGCAGCACAAATTCAAAGCTTCATTTGAACTTGATGTATGCAGTCATCAGTTACATATGCAGATTGAAAGATATCAGAAGACATTGAATTTGATAGATTATAAATATGGTATATAAATAAACTGGTATTCTAAGTTTTGATTGCATTATTTTTTTGCAGTATTTCCTGAAGTTGAAAAAATTAAACTTGAATTTGTGCCAATTGTATAACAATTACACTAATAAATGCATGCACAAATTTTTTACCCATAAGTAAAACGATTATATTGCAAAGATTACAAATGAATATGGAGAAATAAGATTATAACCCTGCCTTGGTTGACATTTGCTATCAGCGTTCTCAGCTCAAATTAGGTTGTCTCACTTGTCTGTTACGTTCTAAACTGATCATGACGTAATATTTCTTATCCACTGTTTTTTTGCAATCCTCTTTTATCCACTTATTAATTTAATTAAATCAATCAAAGATGAACCATTGGTGAAAAATTTGTTCACCTCTCTTCTTAACATCTTGTATAAAGTGTACTGCTGTATGCTAATCATGTATTTATTCTGTAAATCTGGCCAAATGCTTATCCGCTCTGACACTATTTATCTTCTCTTTTCAGGATCCATACAGAAATTAAGCTTCATGAATGTTGTAAAAATTGAGTAAGTTTTTGTATGCAGAATTATAGCTCTTAAAAGGATTCTGTTTGTATATGAACTGAAACAGTTAAAAAGGTTCTTGCATGAGATATTTGAAGCATGTTTCATTAAGACCCTGAAATAGCAATTTTCAGATTAATTTCCTCAAGGTTATCCTTTAATGTCTTTTCTTTCAACTGACATTAGTTCAATTTAAATTCTATCAAGACATCTATAAGGATGATTATCATAATTGGCCTTGTGAAGACCACACTGGTACATTGTCCTTTTATTTATATGCCCCACCTACGAAAGTAGCGAGCATTATGTTTTCTGGTCTGTGGGTCCACTCGTCCGTCTGTTCGTTTGTTCATCCGTTCATTGGTCTGTTTGTCCGTTCGTTCGTTCGTCCCACTTCAGGTTAAAGTTTTTGATACATCAACTTGAAATTTAAGTTAGTACAAATGTTCCTTGTGATATGATCTTTCTAATTTTAATTCCAAATTAAAGTTTAGACCCCAATTTCACGGTCCACTGAACATAGAAAATGCTAAGGCGAGTGGGGCATCCGTGTATGATGGACACATTCTTGTTTATGAAATAATTGTAGTGTTAGTTACTTCTTTAAGACTTCCAGCATAAATTCAATTATGATCAATTAAGTAGATGAGAAAATTTAGTGTGACTTCATTTGTTTTTTCCCTCTAGGTACATAGTGGAAGATCTTGTCTCTGAGAAAAAGTTCCAGATCAATTTGAATATCAGTCTTTGTTTTGAAACTTCCAAAGACTGTTTGACAACTGTTCATGTTTTAAAGGATACACAATTGCCAAAAGTGTATTGTGACTGGGGAACTGGTTACCCACAAGGTAATATCTCTTTGTATTTGCCCTTCTAATAAACATGCTACAATTTGCACATAACAGTAGAATGATATACAATAATACCCTATGTTTGACAACATATATTAATGTTTATGATTTGATGAAAATAGAAGATACAATACAAATTCAGGATTTGGTTATTGTTAAGAAATACCTTAAAAAAAAAAAAAAAAAAAAAATAGTAATACTTTTGAAAATTAATGTCAAGAAATCATTGGATACACTATGGTGGAAAATGTTTTAATACTTTTCATTTAATTATTTGTTTGTAGATGTTTCCCTGACATCATTGTTTAAGCAGACACCAGAGATAATAACAGATGTATTACCAGCACCAGTCATTGAAAACATCTTGACCAAACTTGGAATTGAAGAGTTTCTGCTTTCATCATCCTGCACTAGAACCACATTCCCATTTTCTAAGCACAATTCCTTAACAAACAGTGAGTCAACTTTTCTTTTTAAATCCACTTTTCAGTTATAAAACTGTACTCAAAAGGAATTATCTAGATTTCAAACCAAATAAAACCAGTGTGCTGTTTAAGATACCCTAATTCTATTGTAAATAATCAACTAAGGAGTATTTGCAGAATACTACCATTTGTCTTACATAAAAGGGATAATTGAAATAGTAAAGCAGAGATTTAAGATTAATATTTTTTTTGTATAGATTTGTTTGTACAAGGAAACAACCCTTGGTCAGACCTGCTTCTCTCAATCATACTTTCTTATCTCAGTCAGACAGACCATACCTGTCAACCTGTGATTATGAAAATGCAGGTCATGACCTGCATTGAAGAATCAAATCTCAGGTCATAATGTGTACAAACTATTTCGATGCTGAATTTCAGTATTTAGGGTACATTTTTCTTATAATTTAAATCAAAGTTACCAAAACATCAATACATGTTCACTTGGTTAAGTAATTTTAATCTTATTAAGAAATTATTATTATTCCATTGCACTTTTAATAGATTTTGATAAATTTGTGTAACACAGTCTTATGTTCTTTACTTATTGTGATGATGTAATTCAACCTCAAACATCAAATATCAGGATGTATTTATCAAAAGTAATTTTAAAATGTTCGAAACTGGCTATTCAGCCTTAAACACACTATCATAATCTTTCATTGAAATTAGACTATAATTAAATATAGTAATACAGTTAAAGGAAGTATAGATGAACAAAATAATTTTCAACTTCTTTTTAAAAATTGTATAAAGGGATAAAAATAACGAAAAGCTATATTTCAATATGTATTTGAATTTTATTTTTTTGAAATTTAATCTTTTTTACCAAAAAAACGTAAATATAAGGAATAATTTTGAAGAGCCTCTTTTGAATGGTGACAAAAGAGGGGAAGTAACTCTAGTTGAAATATGTTTGTAAAACAACAGTACGTGCAATTTATTTATGACCTAAAGCTAAGGTAATTGGTGTTAATTAACAGTGTGTTTGACACCAAAGCTGTCAAGTGAAGCCATGCACTTAATGGGTCACTTAATTTGACAGTTTACACAGCTAGATGAACTTCCTGTTTATTGAAGAATTACGAATTTGCCGGTATTTTAAAGGAATATTACTTATGGAATCAATCTCAAGGCTAAGAAATACAGGTGAAAACGGGTCATTTTCGAAATTCCAGGGTTATTCAATGACCAGTCTGGTGTCCAAGGTGATCCCTCAGAATTGTGAAATCTCAGGTCACACTGCAGAATACGGGTCAGTTGACAGGTATGAGTCAGACATGCTTACTTCTAGCCCAATGATTTAATATTTTTTCATTTAAATAAAATTATTTGTTTTAGATTGTTCAAAGTTAGTTGATTTGCCAAATTTACCATTAGACGTATCTTGTCATATTCCTGAATCCTGCATGGCTGCTCAGTGTTGCATTGATGTTACACCTATCAATAAAACCATTAGTGTAAACATTTCACTAGATCCATGTGTGTATGAAATTGAAATTGCAATAGAGGCATTGCATGTTAAAAAGTCCCTTTTGACATATGTATGGGGAGAAGAGGAGACATTCTCTTTACAAGGAGGAATCAAATTAAAGTAAGTTCAATTGTATGGATTTTTTTAGTTCATGTGTTTAGAATGATCAAACTCTACTAGCAAAAAGAAAGAATGTTATCTTTTGACCTCAGTTTTTTGGGGTTTATTTACCTATGTTTAATTTCATTCCTCAGTCATCTTTTATCAAAAAGACTTTTACCGTATTAATTAGTTAATGCTAATTTAGCAAGCCAAACATTTCATCGTGCCAGCTATTGAGAAATATCATTTTATTATAGTATGCTAAGCAATTTTTTGTAAGTTTAGCTATTTTTGTTGTTGGACAGTTTTGTGCATGTTTCCAACAGTTTTATTGCATAATTTTTTTCACTAAAGAATTAAGCTCCAAGAATAGAACTAGGAGATAAAACTTCAGCACGCCTTCATATTATTATTATGCTTATAGTTTTTTGTAAACGGTTATTTTATAACGATACATGTTCCTTGAAGGTACAAAGTTTTTGATCTAGCAGAGGACAGGATGTATATTGTTGACTTGAAGTTTGAGCTGTGTTTGGAATATACACATCCAAATGACTGTATCTGGAATATAAGCATCTTTGATAAACAGAAATTTCCAAAGCCATCGTGCAACTGGGATGAAGGATTTTATATTCCAGGTGTGGAATAAGTTCTTTACTTTTAAGTATTTTAGTCACAAATTTGTATAATTTGTATAATGATTTATGGTAACAGAACATTTTTTATCTTTGGTTCACTAGAATAATGGTAACAGAATTTCTTTTGCCGAAAGAAAGCAAAGTATTGGTTTAAATGCTTATAGCAACTACAAATCTAATTGTGGAAGTATAGTTATCTTTGTAGTTGTTATATTACATTAAGATGATGCTTTCAAAATTTGATAATTAAAAAAGTTGATTGGTTGGCAATGTTAAAACTAGTTGAAACTATTCACAAAAATGCTTAGCTAGCATCTGCTTTGGAAAAGAAAAATATCAGAAATGTTAAGAATAATGTACATTCAGTTTGATTGGGAGATGCAACAATTTTGAAAAGAAAAACATTAGGAAAAACAAAGCAGCCTAGGTTTCATTGTTGTCTTTCTAAGAGAAAAAATTGATGCTCTAGATAATATACTGAGTTAAATTTTAGGATTCTCCTTGAATAAGTGGCTATCTGATAACACATATGACAACAATGCAACACTAGATGAATATATGGTAGCACAATTAATGGAAGAAATGAGACTAAGGCCATATCTAAAGGACCCACAATGTAACAGAGCATCGCACTTTAACATCACACAAAATGGATGGAATATCAGTAATGGTATGTTTTTATTAGATTTAAATTTTTTAAACCATTACTTTCCATAGTACTCAATGAGCTTTTGTCATTACTTTGCATTTCTTTTTTGGTCTTTTATGGTATATAATTTCGATGTAATAGAGCCTTTTTGTGCTGTTGAGGTGTAAAGTAATACTGTAAATTCAGAAATTATTGCATGCATTTATTATTGTGATTTTGTCTGTTTAGACTTAAACGCGATTTTAATTTTTACTATTTTGAGATAAATCCTGTTTAATTCATATAAAATATTTCAAAATGCCAGTTTAAATTATTGCGTTTCCAACTCTGTCACATATTTCGCAATTTTAAAAACCTCGCAATAATTTCTGAATTTAAAGTAACCAATTCATCAAACCACTAATTGATTGCACCATTGCTTTCTTTGTATAATTCACCAATTTTGGGCATTCAATTGTCTAAAACTCAAAAGAAGTAACAGTTATTTTGTGTCGAATCAATATCTTTAAGCTTTTCAAAAAAATCTAACATATATGCTCATGCATATATAAGCAGACTCATAACCAGAATGAGGGAGTGCAAAGTCAGTTGCTTCTGATCTGAGAAACAATCAACATAGGCCCTTTTATTTTGAGGTTAATTTCTTATAAGTTTCTTATTTTCAAAATGAAACTTTAGCAAGGATTTAACAGTGATCCCAGATCATTATTTTTAATAACTGATCATATGGGTAACTTAGCTAAGGGTCAAATTTAAGGTTGCATGAATACATATGGCAGTGCGATTTAAATGAGGTTAATTACTGTCTTGCAAGTCCCTTTTTCATCACTGAAGCTACAGAGCCAGCAAAAACTTTTTGTGTCGGATATGAATTGTTTGCAATGAGTTTCTAAAAAAGGTTTGAAACATTATGAAAGAAACAAAAACTATACATTACTTATTCTTCTTATGTTTTTTTCTGTCTTTATAATCATGATTACTTTAATTTCAGGATGTGAAGCCGGAGCAATCATGGATTTGCCATCGCTGCAGTCAAGACTATCATGTCATATCACAAACAGCTGTATGGGAGTTGATTGTTGCATGGATGTACAGAAACTTGGTCTCTCTCTGAATTTTTATTTGAATTTGGATATATGCAATAACAGATTCACAGTTGGAGTTGAAAACCTAAACAGAACAATATCAATATTGAACATTGAATTTGGAACAATCCACACCTTCTCTTTTATGGGTCTCCTTAAGATAAAGTAAGTGATTTCTGTTTATTATTATTTTAAAAGATGCATTCGAGTATGCCTGTATGCCAATTGTCTTCAACAATTTCAGTAAACAATGGTTAACATGTGATGAATCTAATTGTTGGAGACTTTATAAAAATGAGGAGATAAGGAATAATTGCTATGAGACAATTATCAAATGAGATGGACACAGACATTTTTTAGCAACCATACAGCGTTCAACAATGAGAAAAAAACCCATACTGTATTGTCAGCCTTAAAAGGCGCAGACATGAAAATACAAAACATGTATAACATACTGCTTTTGATTCATATACAATTTTATATTACTATATCTATATACAGTCAAACCTGCCTTAACTGTCACCTGCCTAATGCAGTTAGCAGTCACCTCTCTTTTACATGAAATCATTTTGACTTTTAACAGCGATATCGTATAACTTATAACTTTTAGTTTATGAATAACAAGAACTTTTTATGTTATTGAATTGACCAAATTAAAAGGATTTTGTGACAGCAGGTTTATCTCAGCTGTATTGTAATATTAAAACTTTATTTCTTGTTATTTTAGTTACCAGATTTATGATTTCCCAAGTGAAAGAGTATTTGTTGCCAATGTCAACATGAGTTTATGTTTAGAGTCATCTGGATGTATCTTTCAACAAACAATACTCAGGGATATAAAACTACCAAAACCACTTTGTGACTTTAGTCAAGGATTTCCTGTTAAAGGTGATTTATGTTCATTAGTTTTACAAAATGTTCTCCCATTATAATTTTTACATAAATAGAAGTATGTTTTTCAGATTTATATTGAATGAGTAATCGATTTTGTACTATTATGTAAGCATTGTTCTAATTTTTATTGTTCTGTTAGGCTACAATGGATGAACCATTTTATCACAAATGTTCAGATATTTCTTGTCTCCGTTTTTTTTTATAACATGCCCATCTATGATAGTAGAGGGTGTTATTTTACTGGTCAGCATGTCTGTCTGTTTGTATGTTCTGTGTCAGGTTAAAGTTTGCTTACGGAAGTTTACCATGAGTTCATGCTGACAGCAATTTGAAACTTTGTACACAAATAAAAATGAGGAGATGTGGTATGATTGCCAATTAGACATATATCCACCAGAGTTGAAATGCATTGGGCTAAAGCACTTAAGCCAGGATCAGACCAATAAGTCTTGAATAATGATGAGAAGATCCTATACTATATATATGACTATTAAGGGCCCTTACACAAAAAAAAATGTGAAACAATTCAAGCAAGAAACTAGCATATAACTATTTACAAAAAAAAAAAAACAAATGTGTTTCTTCCAACAGGAACAGATGTTATGGCATTGATAACAAAGTTTCTAGGGGAACTCTAGTGAGGTGGAACACATATATATTGACAACTGAGTTTACTGAAGGTCCTTAATATTTAATGCATGTGGGGTTTTATTGATGAAAATGCTTTTGTTTTTAATGTTGTATAATTTGATTTGTAAATTAAAACTAAATTCTTGTTCTTTTGATTTCAGATTTTTCTTTAACACACTGGTTGGAAAAGCAAGATGTAGTTATTTCAAAAACATTACCAGAGTACACAGTTGACTTATTATTTCATCAGTTGGGAATATCTGGATACTTGAAGGATCCTGGATGTATACAGTCCACAAATAATACTAACAGTTTTGGATGGAATACTTTAGGTATAAGATATTAATTGAGACTGAATAGGCTCCAAAATAACATCTTGAAAATCATTTTATCATAATCTACATGTATAAAAATTATTTGCTCAAGAGAAATTTATAGGCGTGCTTGATTTCCTGGTTTCAACTATAACTTTGCCATACATGATTATTGGAAATTGGTAATGTTTAAACTTTCTTTAATCAGACATACAGTTCGGCCTTCAAGAAGACATGGTAATAAAAAAAAACAATAAATTATTATAATGTGTAGTACTCACTCAATCACCTGTTTATTCAATAATTAATTAATCATCCAGTAATTGTTAATTAAAAAAATCTGTGTAGTTTATTTCAGTACATGTGTTTCAAATTTTCTATATGCTTTGATTATGTCATTTTAGCTTGCTCAGAAAATATATCCCTTCCTCACTTACCAAACCATGTAAGCTGTCATTTACCAAATTACTGTACAGGACTACTATGTTGCATGGAGGTACCTCTTCTACAAAGAACATTTGAAACACACCTATTATTAGATGCTTGTGCCTACAAACTCAGTATTGGAATAGAGAAACTTGTCATCAATGAATCTTTGTTTGATTACACTTTCAATACATGGAAGACTGTATCACTAGGAAACATGGTCAGACTTGAGTAAGTCAATACCTTAAATGTAAAATTATGAGAAATCAATTACATTTAAATTGATGTTAAAGAAAAAATCCTTCTATAACTTCCATTTTTAGTGCATGAAAACTACATTACTTGATAAGATGGTTGACTTGTTAGTAAGCATACATTTAAAAATATTAGTATTGATTTAACATGTTTAGTTGCCAGTCAGACTTAAGATTTTTAAGTTTTTTCCTAAATTGAGAATTAAACAACTTTAAAATCTCTTAATTTTTTTTTTAAAGCAAATACTTTTAAAATAAATCTTTTTGAAATAGAATTATCTTTTAAAAAATACAAACACAATCAGAATGCTAGATACTTGAATTTGATTGTAAAGAAATTTTGAAATAGGTTTAAGATAGAAGAAATTAGAGTTGAGAAGATCTACCTGTTTGATGCCAAGATGAGTGTTTGTTTTGAGACCCATGGTGACTGTAGATACAAGTTTGACATTTTGAATGGTGTAAGGATACCAGAACAGCCTTGTTCCTGGTCTGATGATTTTGTAATTCCAGGTCAGCTTAATGAAAAATTGAAAGAATTAGTCACATAAAAATATGGAGCTGTTGTATGATTGCCAATGAGATGACTTTCCTCCTTAGTTAAATGAAGAGGATGTAAGCAATTTTAGGCAGCTATATTCAGCCTTCAAAAATGAGAAAAATCCAAATTGTATTGCAAGTTTCATAAAAAAAAACCAGACATCTATGGAATATACAAATGTGTTTCTTTAGGAAGGAGAAAATAAAGCCTGGTATCTCATGGACATTTTCATAGACATTTAGCAACATATTTTTGAAACCAAGTTTGCTTCTATTCTTATCATGTTGTTCCTTTTGTTTGTGTGAGGAAACATATGAAAATTTTCCTTAGAAGCTTTGGTGTATATTCTCATTGAATAGTTACAAAAGCTATCATTGTCCTTTGTGGAGTTTGTTCATTGAGATCTTTAATTTTTTCCTTGAAGAGCCAATCATACATTGATTAGTTTACCTGAATAAATAATGTGACTCCCTGTAAATTTGTATTTCAGGTTTTAGAATTGATAACTGGATGAGTGATAAAGGACTTAGTAGTTCCTTGAAGCAGTTACCTCCAATCCTAACATCACAGTTATTGGAAGATCTGGACCTGGCTGATTATCTTTTGAATCCAACATGTGACCAGTCAGCTGATAAATATAAAACGGACCACAACCATGGATGGAACTCAGGTAATAAAAAGAAGGAAAAAGTTACATTTATGTAAGAATGTCTTTATAATATTGTTAACACATGAAAAGATCAATGAGGACTATAAGTTAAATTCAATTGAATTGAACCAGTCAATATTTTCCAAACATTTGGATAAATCAATCATGGACATAAAAAAGACATTTGGTATTTGGTATGATTGCATATGAGACAACTAAAGGATAAGATTGAAAACAACTCTGGTCACCCTGCAGCTGCCTTCAGCCTTCAACCTTAAAGCAAAACCCATATCCTACAGTGAAAGGACCATAAGTGACTAAATGTGAAGTAATTACAAAGAGAAAACTAAGGTATCATTAAAGAAAATAACAATAAACAAAACAAATTTGGAAACTTGTATAAATAGACCAGTGTTTAATTTTGAAAACAAATGAACTTAGAACTAAATGAGAGCATTCAAAAGTCAGTCATGTGGTAAGCTGTTATGAGTTGATTCCAATACTTGGGAAGGATATTAGATACATATGATACAGCAAAGCCCTCAATCTCAAGAAAGCACTCATTTACCAAAAGAACATAGATTGTTTGCCATTTTTTTTTTTTATCAAAATGACAATTTTTAATAAACAAGATGGCTTTTAGCTTTCTTTAGTTTAAACATATTTTATTGTTCCAAAAAGAGACAAATGGATTAGACACAAGTTTTTCAACTTAGTAACGTCTTCTCCAACTATGTTCCAATGATTATTTGCTTTCTTAGTTAATTGTTTTGTGCTTTAAAGATGCTGACATGTATATATACTAATACTACTGTTGATTCTACTTACTGATTAATTTCTATTTCTATTTTTCAGAATGTGCAACAAATGTGACACTTCCTGACCTTCCTGATTCTATAACATGTCACTTGGACAACACTTGTACAGGATTTAGTTGTTGTGCTGACATTGAGTTCATAGACAGAAATGTGAACATCTTTCTCACGATAGACCCTTGTAATTATAAACTAAACATTGGTATAGAAAAATATCAATTTGAATTTTTCCTTATGGACTTTGAGTTTGGAATTGAGAAACAGTTTCATATTGGAAAAGTGATTGAAGTCAGGTATGTATGCTAATGATTTAAAGATATATAATCGGTAAGCGTTTAATATGGCACCCCCACCAAACTATAAGAACACAATAACGTACAGTCGACTCTCATTATCTCGAAGTCAGCCGGACCAGAGAAATATTTCGAGATACACATAGTTCGACTCAAACGAAAACCGGAAGTTTGACAGAACAAGAGAAACAACTCTTGCTTACTTTGGTAAAGCTAAAATAAATCCGGGTGAATATGGGAAGGGGATCGATATTCTGGTATCAGATCCATGTATTTGTATGTTATGGTCTTTCATTATTATAATAAAATTATTTTTACTTATTCAATTGTTTCAGTTACATTTTTTTCCTATGGCTTTTATCACAGAGAGTAGTTTCCAATCGATAGTTTTGTTATTCAGGTCGTTTACAGTTGAAAAAAAATGTTTATTCTCGGATACAAGAGATTTTAGAAAATAAAGATCTCTCTTCATTTTGTTTTATCTCACTCTTTCTTTTCAAAAGAAAATACAACAAGATTAAAGACGCCGATTGAGTAGTTTTTAGGTGATCATCAACGGAAGTCATAATCCTTACTTTATACACACCCAAGCTCATTAGTGTAAATCACAATTAATTGTTTTGTAAACATTTTAAATACATTTTCATGAACATTAACAACGTATCACTATTCATTTATAAAAATTCTATAAAAGATATTCTTAGGTAAACACTCGTTTAAATAGCATGTCATTAAATCAATACAGTGGTCAGTGACTGGAAATTTAATTACACGTGTATTGTCAGATTAACTCGTCAATCTATTTAAATGCCGGAGGTCATGTTTTGACATATGTGTATTAGTTCGAGATAAATAATGAATTTTGAATGCTTTTGTTAACCTTGGGATCGTAAATTTAGTTCGACTCAACCGAAATTTCGACTCATCCAATACGACTCATCAGGAGTCGAATTACATACATTTATATGGAACAAAATTCGGGACCACGTGAAAACTTCGACTCATCCGAAATTTCGAGTCAACCGAGTTCGAGACAACGAGAGTTAACTGTACAACAGTTTATTCCCTTGGGGTGCCATATGGAACCTGTTCCATATAATCATAGATGTTTGATTTATATATTTAATGCAAAATGTAAATGAAATCTCCCCAAGATAATTAATTCTCAATCTGTCTTTTTCTATTTTCAAAACATTGTTCATAATGATTTAGAACATGCAACATATTCCATAAATTTCTACATTAACATATTTCATACCGTAATTAGTTTATTGTTTCAAAGATCCTGTTCATTGCCAAAGTTTTATTACTTACTAAGTTGAAAATATAATAATTTTTGCAGATACAAAATTACAGACTTCCCTGGTATGTCACTATATTACATAGATATGGAATTTAAAGTTTGCTTCAATGATGGAGGTCCATGTGCTTTCGAGGCTACAATATTTTCTAACACTGAATTACCAATGGTCCATTGTCACATGAGCAAAGGGTTTTTAGATTCAAGTAAGTATATTTTAACAATATAAAATTCAGGAGATACTGTATGATTGCCAAGGAGACAGCTATCCACCAGAGTTAACATGAAGTGAAAGTAGGCAAAAGACAGGCAAATGTGGCCAATAATGGTTGAGGCCTTATGTGCTGACAGGCACGAAGAGGATGAGTGAGTGTGAGTGAAAGTAAGCAATTATATGCCATCATACAGATTTCAAAAATAGAAAAGTTCATACCATAAAGACAGCTATAAAAGGCCCCAGCACAGAAAGACTTTTGAAGTACTGAAGTTGCTCATTTTAATTAATTTAATCACCCATTTGTCTGGTATTTTCAGGCTTTCTCATGTTTAATTTGTTTAATTTGAATATTTTTCAACAAATATGCCATGTTGCTTTGCTATTTAAAGAAATAAAAATGTTCAAGCACTCACTCCTCTAAGAAATGTTTAAAAACCCAACATTTTATGTTGTACTCTTGTTCTGCTTTTATTTTCATTTTTAGCTCACCTGGCCCAAAGGGCCAAGTGAGCTTTTCTCATCACTTGCCGCTTGGCGTCCGGCGTCAATAACTTTTACAAAAATCTTCTCCTCTGAAACTACTGGGCCAAATTTAACTAAACTTGGCCACAATCATCATTAGGGTATCTAGTTTAAAAATTGTGTCTGGTGACCCGCCAAACCAACCAAGATGGCCGTCATGGCTAAAAATAGAAGATAGGGGTAAAATGTATATTTTGGCTTATAACTCTGAAACCAAAGCATTTAGAGCAAATCTGACGTGGGGTTAAAAAATTTATTAAGTCAAGATGTATCTGCCCTGAATTTTTCAGATGAATTGGACAATGGTTTGTTGTGGTAGCTGCCCCTGAATTGGTAATTTTAAGGTAATTTTGTCATTTTCAGCAGAGTAAGATCTACAAATAAGTCAACATGATCAAAATGGTCAGTTGACCCCTTAAGGAGTTATTGCCCTTAATAGTCATTTTTTACCAATTTTTTGTAAATTTTTGTAATCTTTTACAATAATCTTCTCCTCTGAAACCACTGGACCAAATTTAACCAAACTTGGCCACAATCATTATCAGGGTATCTAGTTTAAAAAAAAGTGTGTGGTGACCGGGCCAACCAACCAAGATGGCCACCATGGCTAAAAATAGAACATAGGGGTAAAATGTATATTTTGGCTTATAACTCTGAAACCAAAGCATTTAAAGCAAATCTTACAAGGGATTAACTTGTTAATGTAGTTAATATCTATCTGCCCTGAAATTTTCAGATGAATTGGACAACTGGTTGTTGGGTTGCTGCCCCCCAATTGGTAATTTTTAAAGAAATTTAGCCATTTTTGGTTTTTATCTTGAATACTATTATAGATAGAGATAAACTGTAAACAGCAATAATGTTCAGCAAATTAAGATCTACAAATAAGTCAACATGACCAAAATGGTCAGTCAGTTGACCCCTTAAGGAGTTATTGCCCTTTATAGTCAATTTTTAACAATTTTCATTAATTTGGTAAATTTTGGTAAGTTTTTACAAAATGTTTTCCTCTGTAACTAAAGGGCAAAGTTCATTACAGATAGAGAAAATTGTAAGTAGCAAGAATGATCAGTAAAGTATGATCTACAAACACATCACCATCACCTAAACACAATTTTGTCATGAATCCATCTGTTTCCTTTGTTTAATATGCACATAGACCAAGGTGAGCGACACAGGCTCTTAAGAGCCTCTAGTTATAATGAGTTCTATTTTCTATTTTTTAGACTGGTCAATTTCAACATGGTATACTGAAATGAATATAGACACGTCTGAAAAGCTTTCTACAAGTGCAATATTGGTGTTGTTGGATACCCTTGGAGTAGCCCCTTTTCTTAAAAAGAAGGAATGCAGTAGACAAGATCCAAGCTCTATATTTGCTCTTCAGTACCAAGGTTGGAGTACAGGTAATGAATATTGGTTCTTTTAGATAGATATATCTGTTCTTCTTTGCTAAAATGCAGATGGAATTATGCAGTTTAAAAAAATATATAAACTCCTTTCATCCTGTCCAAAATACAACCATTTTTTAAGTGCCAAAAATGTTAGTTATTGCATTCTTGACCACTTTAATAAATTTCAGTCATCTTGATCTGCTTTACCTAGAACACTGATAGGTGTAGCTTGTTGTTGCCAGTAAGGGCAGTAGGTCTTAGTGAGTGGCATAGAGTTGCTAAGATCTGACTGTTCTGAGTATGGCAGATGATATTTCCCTGCGATTTCTCAATCTCCTATAGCTTACCCTTGAATGATAGCATAGTTAATTATTCTGTGACATTGTTTTGTAGACTGCAAATCAAGCACCACTGCATTACCTCACCTTGACACATCTGTAATTACATGCTACTTAGATGACAGTTGTAACAATGTCCAGTGCTGTCTTGATGTGGACTTAATTGACAGATCTCTACATTTCTTTTTGAACTTTGATCCCTGCAACTATGTAATAAAAGTTGGAATTGAGAGATTAGAGATGGACATTTTTTTAACTGATTATCAGTGGGGTAAATGGAAAGAAATGGATCTGTTTGGCATACTCAAGATAAAGTAAGATTATTACATTTCTTACAAATAAAATGTATGATATAACTTCCTGAAGGGGAAACACCTGTTTCAGGATTAAACTTCATCAGGTACTTTAGATGAAAAAAGCAAAAACCAAAAGGACACATAAAATAGAAAACTTAAGATGTTTTTGTACTTATAGTTGGCTTTATCTTTGTTATAATGTTGTAAGATATGAATGCTTCTTTAGAGAAAATCAGAAATCAGAATGTTAATCTTAAGTTCAAGGTTATAATCATTGGGATATCCTTGGCATTGTGTCCAAAAACAAAAAGTGCTTTTGTTTGTGAGGTGCCATCTCTGAATTTGGCTGTTTACAACCAAGAGAAACTTTCCCAGTAGCCAGTTTATTTTTCAAAGCACTTATTAACCACCTTTTCTAAATAAATCTCTGAATTGACATTTGCTGGATTATTTTTTTTAAATTTGTTTGTAGGTTCTTAATTAATGATTTATCTACTGAACAAGAGTATGCCATTTCCATGACTGCTAGTGTATGCTTGGAATCTAATGGAACCTGTCAAGAATTTCACATCCTGGACAGAATTAGAGTACCGAAACCAGTGTGTAACTGGGATAAAGGATTCAAAATACAAGGTTAGTATAAAAAAGAAGATGTTGTATGATTGCCAATGAGACAATTCTCCAAAAGAGACCAAATGACACAGAAATTAACAACTATAGGTCGCCATACTGCCTTCAACAATGAGCAAAGCCCATACCACATTGTCAGCTATAAAAGGCAAAATGTAAAACAATTCAAATGAGAAAATTAACAGTCTAATTTATATACAAAAAATGAATGAAAAACAAAAATGTAACACAACAACAAATGATAACCACTGAATTACAAGCAACTGACCTAGGACAGACACATACATACAGAATGTGGTGGGGTTAATTAGATTTGGTTTCTTTTCATTATTTTGTTAACTTTTTTCAACCTCTTTGGATAATTCAATGATAACAATATCACTGTATTTCTTTGAGTAACATATGTCACATATAGACTATATTTGTATATGTTATTCCATGCTTTGTCTGTCTGTCTATTTATCTACAAGCTTTAAAGTAATATATATATATATGGAATTACCTTTCTATTTGACCATGTTCCTCATTACTGGTAGTAGCTATGTGTGATCATAAATGGTTGGTGTGGTCAGTTGCAATATTCAATTTTTGATAATTGCTGTCATCCTTTAATGTATAATTTGTTGATTGACAATTGATAACTTGTAAATGTGAGGAGTATTAATTGATGCTAACATTTTTGTTGTTTTATTTATTGTAGACTTTTCTTTATCCAAATACATGTCAGAAAAAGGACTGATTCAGCTTAATCAGATGGCAGTGTTAGATGTACTTGAAACTTTAGGAGTATCATCTTATTTGAAGTCTCCATCTTGTGACAGAAATGCAGCACCTTTTACTGTTGACAATAATGGATGGGCAAATGGTATTTAAATTGATGTTTCCTTTTAATTCTATAAATCATACTTTCTCATGGGAATTAGCTTTTCCAAATTTTACCTAACTTTAATGAATTCCAAATTTTTCATACTTTTAAAAAAAGAAGTAGAAATGAAACATACTTGCCAACTTTGAAAATCTTCATGAGGATTTTAAAATGAAGTGTGCAACAGATGTTTTAAGGATTACAATTTTGGCAGCATTTTTGCATCCAGGTTTTTTTCTTACCTAGAAACAGTGCATATCTCTTCTTTTTACCTATGGCAAACTGATGATGAGCTAATGAGCTGCTTATTTTCTTTTCATTTGCAGGATTCTTGAAATTATTATCCTTTTTTAGCTCACCTGGCCCGAAGGGCCATTTGAGCTTATGCAATCACTTGGCGTCCGTCGTCGTCCGTCGTCTGTCGTCGTAAACTATTTCAAGAATCTTCTCCTCTGAAACTACTAAGCCAAATACTTCCAAACTTTAACTGAATGTTCCTTAGGGTATCTAGTTTATAAATTGTATCCGAAGTTTTGATCTATCAACAAACGTGGTCGCCATTGCTAAAAATAGAACATAGGGGTCAAATGCAGTTTTTGGCTTATATCTCAAAAACGAAAGCATTTAGAGCAAATCTGACATGGGGTAAAAATGTTCATTAGGTCAAGATCTATCAGCCCTGAAATTTTCAGAGGAATCAAACAACCCATTGTTGGGTTGCTGCTACTTAATTGGTAATTTTAAGGAAATTTTGCAGTTTTTGGTTATTTTCTTGAATATTATTATAGATAAAGATAAACTGTAATCAGCAAAAATGTTCAGCAAAGTAAGATCTACAAATAAGATATAATGACCAAAATTGTAAATTGACCCCTTAAGGAGTTATTGGCCTTTAAAGACAATTTTACACAATTTGTTCATCATATTTGTTAACTTTCAAAAATCTTCTTCTCTGAAAGTACTGAACCAATTGCAGGTAAACTTATGCTAAATGATTCTAAGGGTATCTTGTATAAAGTTTGTGTTTTGTAAAAAAACATGGCCGCCATGGCTAAAAATTGAACATAGGTTAAAATGCAGTTTTTGGCTTGTATTTCAAAAACTAAAGCATTTAGAGCAAATATCTTGAGGAGTTTAAGTGTTTATTAGGTCAAGATCTATCAGCCCTGAAATTTTCAGACAAATCGATACTCATTGTGGGGTTGTTGCCACTTAATTGGTAATTTTAAGCAAATTTTGCAGTTTTTAACCGGATTTTTGTGACAAAAATGTCGGTTATTGATTTGGGGATGTACGGCGGGCGGGCGGGCGGGCGGGCGGGCGGCAATCAAATGTTGTCCGTGCATTAACTCATGAACCGTTCAACCAAAGCTTTCAAAATTTTAATATGTTATTACTGACAACTATACGAAGGTCAAGTTCCATAATGGCGATTTTGACTTTTACCGTTCAGGAGTTATGGTTCTTGAAAGATTGAAAATGGAGTTTCCCGTCGTGTCCGTGCATTTTCTCATGAACCATTCAACCAAAGCTTTTGAAATTTTAATATGTTGTTACTGATGACAAAATAGAGGTCAAGTTCAATAATGACGATTTTGACTTTTACCGTTCAGGAGTTATGGTTCTTGAAAGATCGTAAAATGGCGTTTCCATTCAGGTTGTTGCATTTACTCATGAACCATTCAATCTAAGCTTTTCAAATTTTAATATGTTGATACTGATGACAAAATGGAGGTCAAATTTGATATTGACGATTTTCACTTTCACCATTCATCAGTAATGGTTCTTGTGATATAGCCAGGACACAAATAAATGTTAATAAATCCGGTTTGCTGTCGTTGTGACAGCCTCTTGTTGGTTATTATCTTGAATATTATTATAGATAGAGATAAACTGTAAACAACAAAAATTTTTATCAAAGTAAGATCTACAAATAAGTTTAATGACTAATAATGCCAGTTGACGCCTTAAGGAGTTATTGCCCTTTAATGATAATTTTACACAATTTTTCATTGTTTGCTAACTTAAAAAAATCTTTTTCTCTTATACTACTGAACCAATTTCACTTTAACTTAAAACTTAACAATCCTTAGGGTAACTTGTATTAATTTATGTTTTTTATACCCCCCAAAAAACAAAGTTTTGGGGAAGTATATAGGAATCACCCTGTCCGTCCGTCCGTCTGTCTGTCCATATGTCTCGTAAATGCAACTCCTCCTAAATGGATGGACCAATATTAATGAAACTTCACACAGTTGTAGTACACAACCTGAGGATGTGCATGAAGGAAAATATTTCTGGTCGGAATTATTTTAAGGGAGATAATTGATTTTACTTAGTTAAATATAGCTATAAATGGCAACAAGTCTGTAAGCGCAACTACTCCTAAACAGATTAATCAATATTGATGAAACTTTACACGGTTTTTGTACACAACCTGTAGATGTGCATGAAGGAAGATATTACTGGTAAGATTTTTTTCAAGGGAGATAAGCACAACTCCTCCTAAATGACTGTACCAATATTAATTAAACTTTACACAGATCCAGTACATGACCAGAGAATGTGCATAAAGGAAGATATTCTTGGTGTGAAATATTTGAAGGGAGATAATTAACTTAATTTATATAGATTTAGTTATTTTTTTGGTTTCTACACACTGACTTAAAATATGCAAAGAGAGATAACTCTAATTATTATTAATTTTAAATGTTCTTTCATTTCCTTTTACTTCAAGAAAAATAGCCAATGTTGCTAGGGGTAAAATGCATTATTTTTGCCTGTGAAGAAAATATGACAGATACAAAGAATGTTCGAATGGCATATTTTAGCACACACTGAAAAGCAAAAATAATCATTGATGAATGATTTAAACAAAAAAATTGAAGGTGAGCGATTCAGGCTCTTGAGAGCCTCTTGTTTATTGATTCCTTCGTAATTTATAATTTGAAAATCTAGAAAGAACTTCTTTTGTGTTACTAATTTCATATACAACTATTTTTATGTAAAATTTTAAAAGTATTTTGGCTAGTTTTAAAAAAAACATTAAAATCTCAATGCAGATTTTGACCCTTTGTTAATCTTTTGTGAAATAATTGAAATCTATGGGGCCAATATTAACCTATTGTTGATCTTCTGCCATGCAGGAATTGAAATTTTTAATTGAAAGAACGTTTGCACAGCTTCTATGCTTTAGATTTTGAAAATATTTATATCCAAAGAAACTTACTCATTACATATATATTTTTTTTACGATTTGAATACTAACAGTAACTAAAACATCCAGAAACGTTTGTTTTTTTCCCTCTAATACTTTGTAAAGGATTAAGAAAATTAGAGACCTCACTGTTTTATTTCATAAATATATTTTTTTTCAGATTGTGCATCAACCATTGGTTTAAATGAAGTGATTTCTGGTCATTCTTCTTGCCATATTTCTGAAAAATGTACAGCCATATACTGTTGCACTGATATCCCACAGCTGAACATCACAGTAAATACTGGTATTGATCTGGATATTTGTGACTATCGACTAACTGTGTCACTAGAAGAAGTGACCCTGGAATATTCATTGGTTGACTATGAATATGGATCCAAGAAGAAATTTTCTCTATTTGGGTTATTTGATCTCAGGTAGATATATTTAGGAAAGACACAATCAAACATATAGACTAACATTGGGATACAAACTAAGGTATACCAAATGATTTTCTGTTAGTTTGTAATTTTTAATTGAAATTATTTGTACAGAACAGTATTAATCAATTTGTTGGACAATTTTATATGCAGCTACAATGTAGACCATTACTCCAACATAATTGTTATTGAACCGGTCTTGATATTTAGGCTAATTACTTGATACTAGGGCCAATTTAGATTTTAAGTGCTGTGAATTCAGAAATTTTTGCGTGCATTTTATGATTACGATTTTGTCATTTTATACTTAAATGCAATTTTAATTTTTACAATTTTGAGAAAAGTACTGTTTAATTCATATAAAATATTTCAAAATGCGAGTTTAAATTATTGTGTTTACAACTCTGTCGCATTTTAGCAATAATAAAAACTCTTCATTATATTTACTGAATTTACAGTATTTTAAAGAGCACTTCATTTTAGCATAGAAAATTTCCAGAATATATCAAGATAGAGAACAATAAAAGTGCAGCTCATCATTATTATATTTTCCCCATCTATGTTTTAACTGAAATACTGACCTTTTATATTTCAGCTTCATAATAAAAGATTTGGCCAGTGAAAATGTTATGTTCAGTGTGAATATTTCGGCATGTTTAGAATCAACTGGTATTTGTCAGTTTGAGCAAATTTTGATGAAAGATGTTCAACTTCCTAAACCTATCTGTCACATGAATTTAGGATTCAAGAACCCAAGTAAGAAAGTATTTTTGTGTAAATTAAGATATCCTTTATGATTATTTATATGCTTCTTTCTAGTAATTATACCCTGTTTGTAAAGAAGAAATGTTAGGGTGTATGCACAGGTTAAAATCTTTCTATCATATTATCCAGGTTTCTGTCGGTCAATTTTTTTCTCCTTTCCATAAAAAATTTGAACATTTTTTTTTCTCAACCACTACAACTCAAGCTTTCTTTATATGAGCATGTTACACTATGTGATGCATTTTCACATTAATCACTCAACAACTTCCTGTTTCCCATTACTTGTAGTGCGGTTTTAAAATTAACAAATGACTTGGTTTTATCTATTGTGAACAGCAATAATATATGGCATTCACATATATTTAGATCATTTGTGTTTTGCTAATATATAAATAAGGAGATGTGGTATGATTGCCAATGAGACAACTGTCCACCACAGTTCAAATGAAGTGGATGTAAGTAATTGTAGGCAACTGTATGGCTTCCAAAAATGAGAAAAACATATTGTATAGTTAATCACTGTTTCACATCAGATTTGCGTAAAGCACTTTCATAATTACCAAAGATCAAATATTTTTAGTCATACTTGTGTCAAGCTTTGTCATCACATCATGTTGTGTTGTAGAGCCTTTGGTCTAGTATGATTACTAATGATGCATACAGGAAGATTCCCTTTGTCCAACTGAATCCACTTTTAGTGATTATTAGATTTCAGTGATATCAATTCAAATATTTAAAAAAAAAAAAAAGATTTGATGTGTACATAAAATGAAAGAAAGTATCCTTTTTTTTGGGCACATTTTTATTCAATTATAGGTCTTGAATCTTCTTGGATGACCACACAACAGTTCCATGTTCAGAATGCATTATGCTGCTAATATCTGCACTGGTATTCTTTGCCATTGTTTATTGTTTAAAAACATTATTCCGATCATATCAGTAAACTTGAAGATGAGTAAATTTGAATCATTTAAAATTTTTGAAAACATTTTTTTTTATTGTTTGTAGATTTTACACTAACAGAGTTCTTATCAGAGAAGGAACTTGATTTTGATGGATCACAACTTTCTGCTATTGCAACATCAGTACTTCTCCAAGAACTTGGTGTAGCCCCATTCCTCCTGAAGAGTCAGTGTGATCCCACTGATACACCTTATTATCCTAGGAAAATGGGATGGAGTAAAGGTAACATATTGTGTGAAGTTTTTAAAAGGTTTGTGTGAACAAATGCTGCCATTAGGTGTCAATAGTCTGTCATTCTTGATTTTGTCATCTGTAAACTATTGGAAATCTTCCCTACTGAAATGTCATGGTCTATTAAAAGGCACTGACTAACCTAAAAGGGGGAGGTGTTTGCTCCAGTCATTCTTCAATGATTCCCTATTTAATCAAACAATTTTTTCCCACAAAAGGCCTGTCATTGGTGTATATCAATCTTCCTTTATGAGCTTGAGATTCTTAAAGAAAAGCTAAATGTGATATTTTTTGCAGACTGTCAGAAGGAAGTAACTCTGATTGCACTGGACGAGTCCACAGCATGTTACCTCTATGATTCCTGTACTGGAATAAGCTGTTGTACAACTGTAGAAATGATAGGCAGATCTATTAATACATATCTTACACTGGATCCCTGTAACAAAAGGATGAGCATAGGGATAGAAAAGTTTACTGTTAACATAAGTCTCTTTGATTACAACTTTGGCAAACAGGAACATATCAAACTCTTTGGATTTGTTGGTCTAGAGTAAGTATATATATAATACTATAGATTCATGATTATTCGTTGGGTACCAATTTTCTTGGATTTCGTGGCTACAGGTGAACCATGAATTCAAATGTACGATGAATAACAAATTTTCTATATGCTTGTCTGCAGACTTCGGCAAAACTACGAAATCAAATACTGTGAAAGTACTTTAATTCGTGGGTATCAATTTTCGTGGTTTGAGCAATATTTACATGTTCGTGGGTTTTTAAATTCGTGGATTTTAGTTTTCTAAAAAAAAATAAAATTGAAAAATTGAAGCCTTTAGAAACGAGGGTTACAAATAGTCTAGATTGAAGGAAATTGCAAAGTAAACATTGACCCGTGTAAATCGTAGTGATAACACTAATTAACCCATGATAAAGTGATCAACAGATTAAAGACCATCAAAGGTGTTAATTAGACCATTAACATGTCACCTAAAGAAAACAGTAACATAAACAAATGCTATGAATTGCCAAATAATTCTTAGCAAAATCAAGACCAGCATAATTTTTTTTATTTCTTATATGTACGAGAACTATGATGATATAAAATGAACACTTTATCATACTAGCATATCAATACCGGAAATCTGACTTTCATTGATCAAAAACAAAAGTTGTACATTTTAGGTTATTAAAGATTAAATGGGTATAATCCTGCATGCAGTTGTAGTTCTGTGACTGCTATTAAAGTATTCTCAGAGTTGGTGCTATTCAATATCTTCTCTTAGACTAGATCATACATGTCATATCAGTAGTCAAACCTACCGATTGGGATCTTTCCAGGTCTTGATTTAGACAATGGTTATTTTATTTCGTTGGACTCTTAAATTCGTGGATAAAGTCATCCACGAAAACCACGAAAATTGGTACCCCACGAATAAAAGTACTTTCACAGTATCCACGATCATGCAAGTTTTCCTCAATCCATGAGAATTAATACCCACTAATATAAATAAATCCACAGTTCTAAAGAACTTTCAGAAGATCATGATCATCAAACTGAAAGTGATATAGATTAGATTATGCATATATGTTATTTATGTTAGCATATAAACTTTTACAAGCATACACCATTCTATATTTAATTTTCAAATGAAATATCTATGTTCACTGAGTGTCACTTTGACAAAATCATAGTTTTATTGCTTTGTAAATACATTGATATATATAAATGTTTTTCTTTTCATTGAAATATAATACACAGTTTCTTTTCAGCTATGTGATCGAAGATCATCCTATAGATAGAAAGTTTGAAGTAACACTTGATCTTACTGTTTGCTTGGAGTCAAATTCTTCATGTCAAATATCAGTCCCTATTTTGAAAAATACAGTTCTTCCAAAGTCTGTATGTGAGTGGAAAAGTGATTTCATTGATCCAAGTAAGTGTTTTTTGATTGATTATTTTATGTAAATGTTAAAGTGCACTCAAGAATATATTTAATATGATATACATGAATTAAGGTGGTACCAAACCCCTTGACTAAACAGGGCTTTCCAAAGTAGCCGGTAGACGGCTGATTTCTGCCGTTTACGGTGGCTTCAAGTGCCGGCTATTTCACTGACAAAAATATAAATTCAAAAAGAAAAAAATATCTTTTTCAAATGATTACAGGCAGCCGAGAGACGTATTGTCGCAAAGTTGCGGTCACGATAAACAAGGATGAAAAGTCAGTGTTTACCTTGGGCTAAATACAGGTCACTGATTTGGTTGTCTATTTAAAGTCAGAATGCTTCGTTTCTTTTCAAAGATAACAAGAGAGACGTTCCGGTGGTCATTGAACGATAACAATAGAGATGTTCCGATGGTCATTAACTCGTTGGTTTTGGCTTTTAGAACGTGAAGACAATCAGATAGGATGACAATTTTATGTTATGGAATAATATCAGTCAAATAAAAGAAAGTGTCATAGATCATGTTGTTCAGAATCTGGAAAACAGTATCTTCTGAAGTTCATTTTTAACCGGATTTTTGTGACAAAAATGTCGGTTATTGATTTGGGGATGTACGGCGGGCGGGCGGTCGGGCGGGCGGTCGGGCGGTCGGGCGGGCGGGCGGCAATCAAATGTTGTCCGTGCATTAACTGATGAACCGTTCAACCAAAGCTTTTAAAATTTTAATATGTTGTTACTGACAACTAAATGAAGGTCAAGTTCAATAACGGCGATTTTTACTCTTACCGTTCAGGAGTTATGGTTCTTGAAAGATTGAAAAATGGAGTTTCCAGTTGTGTCCGTGCATTTACGCATGAACTGTTCTACCAAAGCTTCCCAAATTTTAATATGTTGTTACTGATGACAAAATGGAGGTCAAGTTTAATAATGACGATTTTGACTTTTACCGTTCAGGAGTTATGGTTCTTGAAAGATTGAAAAATGGAGTTTCCAGTCGTGTCCGTGCATTTACGCATGAACTGTTCTACCAAAGCTTCCCAAATTTTGATATGTTGTTACTGATGACAAAATACAGGTCAAGTTCAATAATGATGATTTTGACTTGTACCGTTCAGGAGTTATGGTTCTTGAAAGATTGAAAAATGGAGTTTCCAGTCGTGTCCGTGCATTTTCTCATGAACCATTCAACCAAAGCTTTTGAAATTTTTATATGTTGTTATTGATAACAAAATAGAGGTCAAGTTCAATAATGACGATTTTGACTTTTACCGTTCAGGAGTTATGGTTCTTGAAAGATTGTAAAATGGCGTTTCCATTCACATTGTTGCATTTTCTCATGAACCATTCAATCTAAGCTTTTCAAATTTTAATATGTTGATACTGATGACAAAATGGAGGTCAAATTTGATATTGACCATTTTCACTTTCACCATTCATCAGTAATGGTTCTTGCGATATTGCCAGGACACAAATAAATATTAATAAATCCGGTTTGCTGTCGTTGTGACAGCCTCTTGTTCAAAGCCCACGTGGTGTTCAGAGAATCAAGGTCAAAAACAAAAGTAGAATATTGTCGACTCGATCACAAATAAATAATATTTCCAAATGATTTATGTATCCGACTTATTGAACAGTTTACAAATGCACGTAGTTATGCAAAATAAATCGATCAAGATTTCTAACAAATCAGATTATTATATAAATAAAACTGCTTTAAAAGCAAACGAATTTTAAGCATAAGGTTATTATAAAGAAAAAAAAACACAAACCATTACATAAAAAAAAATGAAATTTCTTTGAGATTTTTTTTTTTCTTTACATAAAAAATGGTCATTGAAAAGATGAAATTAGGTGCCAGGAGATTGCGAGAATGCAGGATTTTGCTCTATTTATGCCCAGACCCCCTGCCGTAAAGCACCAAGCTATAGCTTGGTGTGCGTACGGCTTCGACGAACGCAGGTTACAGCCACCTATAATTGTAATTTAGCCTACTACTTCAATGTCAAGGGAAAGTCCTGACTAAAATTAATTTGGCATGTTAATTTTCATAAAATTTTAACTTGGATTCTTTAAACTAAATTAAAAAAACTTGAACCACACACTTTATCTGAAAAATTTCATTCGATATATAGTAGTTTGACAAACACTGATTTGATCATTGGGGAGCTTAATATTTCCTCAACAATAGAATGTGATTGAAAAGGTCAGCTGATATTCACAGAGTTATCTCCCTGTAATGTTATGTACCTCCTTAAAGCGCATCGGATAATATTTTTTACCAAAACAAGAATAATTTGTATATGATATGTTAAAGTGCACAACTGTAGCAGGTGTAGATAGTGTTGCCTTTATGTTAAAAGTGGATAAGAAAAATTAAAATTAGAAGGAGGAAGCCAGCCTAAACATTCGATATCTCCATTTTATTTAGATGTATAATGAAATTGAGAAAGGAATTGGAGAATGTGTCAAAGCGACAACAACCCAACCATAGAGCAGACAATACATGCATGTTTAAAATATTTTTATTATGTAATTGATTTAAGAAAAATGTAATGAACTTTTATTGATATTACTAACGTTGTATTTGTCTTGTGCAGATTTTTCATACAAGGAGTTTATGGCGGGAAAAGGTTTATCAACTGACAGTACACTTAGTGTGAATGATAGGATAGACCTAATGGAAACACTTGGTTTAACAGACTTTTTAAATACAGACCAATGCAGTATAGTTGGTTGGATAAACGGTAAAATGGAAACTATAATTTTAGTATAAAAATGGATTCATGTTTTTATTTTTACCATAGAATGTGTACTCCCCAATCTCTCAAATTCCTTCTAACCTTCTCGTTTTTCAAATTTATCTTGTTTAAGTTTATAATTTATTTTACTTGGAAAAAAATTAAAGGTTTATATAAAAGTAATCACAACCAAAACTTTTGAATTTGTATAAGGAAAAAACTAAAGACTTCAATTAGAAGATGCCCATCATAGATTTTATATTTAGATTTTGCTATATCTTAACTAAAGTAAAGTAAAGATTTTGTCCTGTTAAAACAGTTAAAATTAGTATATCTGAAGCAGTCAAGCTTAATTATAGAAATTGTCCATATTTAAAGAAATGCACTGAAAAATAACTGTGTTCTTTGGTGCCACTTGATCAAGATAACCTAACTGAATAGAGATATAAAATATGTAGTAGGTTTAACGTACTATAAACTAACTTATATTTTGCCTATACTTTATTTCACGTTTACCTCTTTCTAATCAACTTCGTGATTTCAAAGTTTCTTGATGTAACAACTAATAAGGAAACATACAAGGTTTACATATTCAGGAAGATTTATATTCGTGTTATTTTTCTACTCTTACACATGAAAATAAATCACACATGAAAATAGTTGTTTTACAGTAACTGCATGTGTATGAATATGTATTTACAGAATGTAATCAGCCCATGGTAGCGTTACCCAACAACACAGAACCAGTAGGATGTCACATCAGTAACACATGTAATGCCATAGACTGTTGTATAACACCAGAGAAGATTGGTCGATCATTTAAGACTTTCATCAACATAGATCCCTGTCTCTTCAAGCTGACTGTTGCCATCGAACAACTGCAGTTCAGTAAATGGTTATTTGACTATGAATGGGGATATCCTGTCCAGGTCTGGCTGTTTGGATTCATTAGAATGGAGTATGTATAGCAACATATAATATATAAGACCATGTGTTTTCTTAAAAGTTAAAGATACATTTACTTTTTATGTTGTCTATCACATACATGTACATTTAGGGAGCACACCTGTTGTCTTATTTTGATGTTTTCCAATTACAATTCTTCCAAAATTACTCTCAATAGCCTTTTAATTGAACTTGCACACATTTGTTTATCAAACATAAAGTTATTTTATTTTGCATCTTAATGATTTTCTTTATGAAAACATGAACAAAGCCACTTCTACTTAAATCAGTTTGTTGATTTGCAACTCCTCAAAAACAACTTGACAGAATTCCCCAATACTTGCATGCACTGATTCCTTATCGGACAGGAAGTTGTACACCTGCTATATAAATTTTTAAATTTTGGCTTTCTAAAATCAGACCATAAACTTAGACATTTTTGCTGAAATGCTTTTTTTGGAGACAACAAACAGCACACTTCTTCCTAGAAGATATAATAATGTATGATGAAATGAAAAGAAAAAAGGTGAAAATGAATGATACAGTAACCCAAAAAATTTAAGATAGACCTTTAAAATTTTAAAAACTTGAGCTTTCAATATGGTGTCCATTTACTTACATTACATACCAAAGTATGCTAAAGACGAATCAGATTTTAGAATGTCTTCTACATTTTCAAAAAGTCAACACTCATCAAACATAAACATTAAATTTGAATATTATCAATTTTGATTAAAGTTATCAAATTATATAATTTTTGCATTTCACTTGCAGTTTTGAAATAGTGGATTTAACATCAGAGGAACAGTATCTGATAGATTTAACACTGAGTGTTTGTATGGAGACAGACAGTTCCTTGCATTGTGAAATATCACTCCAGATTTTCAACAAATACAAACTGCCAAAACAAAAGTGTGATTGGAATACAGATTTCTATATTAGCAGTAAGTATAATTTTTTTAATTGATTTTCATTGTGATGTTGTAAAGTGAATAATTTTCCTGTTAAAATGAATGAAATCATCATACAGCTTTAAATGTATTCATCCATTGACAATTTTAACAGCTCAAACCCTATTGATAAGCATGATAACAGTCTAATTATTTTCTTTTTTCCAGATTTTTCTCTACAAAATTGGTTGATTGAGAGCAGTTTCCCCAACATCTCACCTTTGCCTGCTTACACAGTTAAACAATTGTTCTCTGACCTAAATGTAGCTGCTTACCAACTAGATACTCCATGTCAGGTGAATAATACATCCTATCAAAATGGATGGAAGAATGGTAAGTTTATGCATTGATCATTCCATATTATAATATATGATCTATTTTCAACTGAAACCTTGAAAAAAACTATTATAAATTAATGTTAGCTTTTTTTTTTATGTTTCATGATTATTTTTTCAAGAGAATATGACAGTTTCAATATATGCCATTCCTAACCATATTTTACGTTATACAAATGTCCTGTCAAAATTTTGTACGCTAACTCAATTTGGCCAATTGTTTTGATGCGATGTTGGGATTGAAGGAAGAAAGCTCTTTTTCAATTTTGGAAATTTTTGACTTTGTCTTTTAGAGGGGTACACATTCAAATTTTAGTTTCTCAATAAGTTGCACACATTTGTCCCATAAATAAAGTTAGAATGAACATAATGTTGAATATTAAAAATAGAGGGAGGTAATTAAAAATCTTGAAAGAACCCAGATGTAACATGTTTTATATTCAAAAGACGTTCTGCAATGAATCTTGTAAACGTAATGTGAAACACCTGATAACAAAACCGAAGGCCTTTTGAACTTCTATTTCAGAAAAAAAAGAATAGCTTTTCTATGATCATTAGACTTATGATAGACAAATATTTCATTGGCATAAAACCCCAAGGGTGACTGGGGTATAGAAATATGGTCACTTGGTCTTCTCCCGACCGGCAGTAAAACGCTTGCTGAAGTAGGTGTCCGTTTGGCTGTGTGGGATGAATCAAGTTCGCAGTCACGTCTGGTCAGAAGGGGGACGTTAAATCTGATGCCTCGTGTAGAGCACGCTCTATGCACGTTAAGAACCCTTGCAACATCTCTTTGAGGGATCTGTAGGTGGCCTGTTGCAAAGCAAAATGCTGTCCTTATCCAATGTACCCTCATTTTCTAGTGGCAGTCCAAATTTCCCCGACCATCATCCTAGATAGCCTCTATTACAACAACCTACCTATTGTATTTATTGTGAACTTGTTCTTGTCCTGAATATGCATGAAATATTTGCCACTGGACGTTAAGCAACCAACATTCAATCAATCAATCAATCATTGGCATAAATGACAATTTTGTGAAATCCTGCTATGAATAATTCTAATAAATCCATTTGATTTATCTATGTTTGTTTTTATTACAGAATGTTCACAAGACATAACCCTACCAACATTGCCTGAAAACTTAATGTGTAAACTTTTGGAGTCATGTACAAATATAGAATGTTGTGCTGAGATACCGCTACTTAACACAACATTAAGCTTTTATCTAGACATAGATTCTTGTCATTCAAGTGTAACTGTTGGGATAGAGAAAATGTACCACAAGTATAGCCTGCTGGATTATACCTATGGAGAAACAGAACATTTCAATTTGTTTGGGATGGCAAGACTGAAGTATGTATGCTTCATTATTACAGTACTAAACTTGATTATCAGGTTTGACTGTAGATTCATTTATTTTTCGTGTGTACCAATTTTTGAAGAATGAGAATGAACTCTACAGTCATGGATATTTGAATTCTTGTTTTTTTTTTACCAAAGTCTGGATATATATAAGCTTGTACAAATTGTGCAGTACTGGTTAATATTTAAACTCACTGTTTACCTCAACCCTACCCTATTGATACCCATGAATAAGAGGACTCCTGTTATGTATAGATCAGGTTATAGATATCATATTTGAGCAAATTGTTAATGTTACATTGTTCCCACTATTAAAGCTGCAAGAAGAGGTTATGAGTCCAATGAGAGTCGTAATCTGTAAACTATATCATGCAAATTTTAAAACAAAGTTCCATTGAAATAGTTTCAGGAAAATAATTTTCATGAAATGGTAACAGAAATATTCTGATTATTCATCAATTATTGAAATACTACAATTTCAAAAGAAAAAAGAGTATACATTCTTAAGTAAAAGTTGATAAAGATAGTTACAAGTGTTATTATATTAAAAAAAAAACATGTGTGTAACTGGTCACTGTTGGCTTTGTCTCAATACATTTCATCTTAAACTGTTTGAATTAAAGGTATACCATAGAAGATCTTCCTCACGTAGAAGTGATAGTTCTGCACTTAACATTCAGCTTTTGTATGGAATCGAATAGTTCATGTGAATTGGAAACAACAATTCTGAATGACATGGTGCTTCCTAAACCTGTTTGTAAGCTGGATACAGTCTTTCATAGCAACGGTAAGATAATGATATGGTTTAAATCTTCCATTAGGTGCTAACAGATGTTCTGTATAATAATAAGAAGATGTGGTATGATTGCCAATGAGACAACTATCCGACAAATGATATGGATGTAAGCAATTATAGGCAACCTATGACTTTCAACAATAAGAAAACCCAAATGGTATAGTAGGCTATAAAAGGCCCTGACATGAATAATGTGATTGTATGATTTCAGTCTAATTTACAATATATGATGGTTTGTGTTTGATGGTTTGTGTTTGTAGCTAAGTTATTTTCCTTTGTAAATGCATGTACTTTAAATGATGAAAACCATTGTCCTTCTTTATTGAATCTTACTATTGGATTACAACAGGATTTTAATTTTTTGTAAGGTCTGATGAGTTCATTAGAATTTACAAAACCAAATTTTGGCTTTATCCTTTCATTTTGAATGATTTAATATAGATAGTTACCACCATATCTGCATCTATTAGTTGTTTTTGAAGATTGTACATATAATTTGAGATTTTCTTACATTGTAGATATTCCTTGGGTTCAAACAACAAGTAATGGTAAGACTTCTTAAATGTTTTATGGAATAATCTACCTGCTGATTTAGAAAAAATATAATTTCAGTCCGTTTAATTTTTGGAAAATGACGCAGTCATTGTTCCATTACTGGCGACCTCAACTTCATTACATTTCTCCGCCTACCGCGCTTGGTTTCGTATTTACTATTTTCTATACAAACTGGAATCTGCTTGTGTTATCATTAATTATGCATGAGAGGTCATTGTGTAGTAATCAGCCAGGAACCAGTTTACAAACTAACTGGTTTCTGCTTGTATTCCACTACACTCGGACAAAGTGTTGTAGTTTGACGGGAACCAGTTTAGAATTTGTAAACTACAAAACGTAATCGGTTATTGTTCATTCCGTTTTGGTGTTTCATGCCGACTTTTATGGTTTGAATAAGCTTAAGACCCTTCAAACATTAATTTGATAGGTATATTAAAGACTGTTTTACAAAAGGATGGAACTGTTTTGCTTTCAAAGTCGTACTATAGTGATATCTGTTATGTACGTGTAGTAGGTGGTTTTCTATGCGTTAGGAATAACACCAATGAGAGCTTAAGGTTCTGATTCTTTATTGTACCAGTATATAAATAACAAGTCTGAAATAGCAATACAACATATATAAATAACAAGCTATTTCGTATAACATAAATATAATACTTTTACGAATATCACAGGTTATATAATGCAGAAATATTATATAGAATACCTTGAACTGTTATTAACTAAGTAGCAAGTAAAATGTATTGCAAGTAGTAAATGTTCAATGTTTACATTCTATGAAATTGTCATCGGGTGTCACGTGTACAATTACAAATGCTTGACCTTAGACTTTACACTAAATCGGAGAGTGATATGTAATTTACGTGTATCTGTGTATTTGTATTCAATACGGATTAACCTTACAAACGTTATATAATAAATGTTACATCTACATTTATTAATTATGACTTCATTAAAATATATAATACGTATAATAATTAACTACATAATATCATACAACAATCATAAAGTTGCAAATAGAATAATCATAAAGACTTATGATGTCAATATTATCGATTTGTTAAAAGCTCCAAACTAACGGGAGGTAAGTCATGTTTACAATACAATATAAACAATGCTCAACTATAAATAAATATACTCTTACCACTTGTGGAGTGAGTTGTACTGATACGGTTAACGGCACATCATATAAACATCACACAATCATGTGTTTTACATAATTACATTACATGGAGTCCTGAAATCAAAATACGAACATAAATACTCGGACTCTAATTATAAAAATATACAACGTAACAAATATTCTTTACGCATTCATATTTGTACTTGATAAAAACTATTTACTACAAAACTATAACTTTATATAAATGGAAACACTTTTCCGTCTTTCACTTAATAATCCGTCATTTATAAAATATAGACTATTCATGACAATAATCAAATAGTAATGTACGCAAATTAACAATACAATTCTACCGTGGCAAATAAACCGTAGATTATAAAATCGTATACTTATAGCGTAATAAAATACTCTCTTGTACATCTCGTGTACTTGTGTTACATACATGCGATATGAGGAGAACGTTACAAAACAAAATAGAAACTTTACTAGAATATCATTTACGTGAAAAATATAAATAATGTTAATAAAGAAGTAACTTACAGTATTCTATAATAATGTTGTCCAAAAATATATGGTTTAAAGGTAAACTATGTGGTCAATATAAACAGACATAAATTCAATGGACTGTCATGGCTATCGTCCCGTGGAAATGTACAGGTACAAAACAAAGGAAATTAAACTTAACCGCGAAATATAAACAGCCAATCAAATAGAACAATTCAAGTAAATCCCTAATGAATATTCATAGAAAATAACGTGAATATTACTATACATAAAAATAAGGTTTGCAAGTAATAATTTAAACTGAATATACACTATTCAAAATATGTAATTAAGCTTTATAATAAATATAGTAATTAAATAGATGATTTTTACAATATATAAAATTATCATAAAAATCACTCTGCTACATACGGATTTCCACTCTCACCGGTTAATTTCTTTTTTTACATGTGCTTTTGAAACTTCCTGTTTAAACATCGCAAGTTTTAAAATTGTTTTTTGAGTGAATTTAACTTATTTTAACAATCACGAAGCGTTCCAGAATTATTTTCAAGCAGTTTCTTCTTCTCTGATGATGGAAAATAGGTTTTTCTCAAGAAAATACCGCAAACGATCGCAGAGGAATTGAAACGTACAAGTTAAGTCGGCACCTGGTTAAATTGGCATCTAGTCAAATCAGCACCTATTTGACGTCAATTCGGCATCCAATAATATTTGTTATAATATTTTCTATTCAATTAATTAATAACTGTTACCAAGTACATAGTGAATATGTTGTTGTGTATTTAGGTAAACAACGAAACCAAAGTGAAATTATGTTGTTGTGTATAAAGGTAAACAACGAAGCCCTTACCCAAGCTGTTTAGACAATTATTAAAAAAAAAATGGAAAACTATGAGTCCCTTTCAATAAATCAAACTTTCATGCCAAATAATAAGCAAATTTAAGGTTTTTTTTCCAGTAAAGTTTAAAAAGCATTAAACAAACAATCCTGTAAAATTCTCAACTGGTTTAAATAATGCATAAAAATATCCAATATCTCATGTATTAGTCCAAATAATTATGACGTCTGGCAAGGCTATTTTATTTTTTTTCTGTGACGTCTTCCTACGAAGTTCGTAGGAAGGCTTTCTTAGGAAGGCGTCCCAGAAAAAAATTAACATAGCCTTGCGGTCATAGAAAGGTGTCCCAGAATAAAATTAAAAAAGCCTTGCCAGACGTAATAATTATTTTGACTACTCATATATATATCATTAAAAATACACCAAAAATGTCATTTAGTTGAGAAAAATAAATATATACAAAATGTACAATGAACACCCAAAAATGTGAAAGTTAGTATTTAACTCTTTTTGCTTAAATACTGAAAAAAATTCTGGCAACCCCTTACTTATTTTTACTCTTTTTGCTTAAAATACTGTTAAAATATATATTTAACATGAGTGACGAATTGACTATATCAGGTGTCGATTTAACCAGGTGCTGATTTGTCCAGGTGCCAATTTAACCAGGTGCCGGTTTGACTAGAATTCTTTGACAAATGTTTGAAATTACCTGAGTTTCATTAGACCTTTGATAACAGTAACAAAAAGATTATTTACTTAATATTTTGTGGTATCAGGTCTGTTCGCGCCCAATACACTTTCGCACCTTGCAGGTTCGCACCTCGCACGTTCGCACCCAAGGTCCGTTCGCACTCTACTCATTCGCGCTCAATTTTAATTCAAATTCAAGTTGAATAATTGGAAAATCATGATTGTTGTTTTAAATTGCTTTGGTGTAAATACTGAATGTATTTATAGCTTGGTATGAGTAAATCATTGAAGATTTTAAAGTAAAAACACAAAAGATAATTGTTTTTAACAGCTTGGTCCCTTTGATCTGAAACAACGAAACAATAAAATATAGGAACCAAAATATAGCAATCCACTATTATAACCAAAACATGATAAAATCTATTCAACACACAGAAAAAAACATAGTCAGAATCTCACTTCATTTTGAAAGAAGTCAATGAAACAAAGTTATAGCAATACACTAACCAAAACATGATTAAGAGTTATTCAACACAAAATAAAACGTTGACAAAATACCACTTTAATTAGAAAGGATTATTATTATTTTTAACAATACGCTATCCAAAACATGATTAAGATTTATTCAACACAAATAAAAATGCTGTCTCACTTTATTTTGAGACAATGACAACAATTATACTTATAAGAAAACACTTGCTTACAGAGTTATTAAACACAAAACCAATTAAGATTGGGTGCGAACATTTAGGGTGTGAAAGTGAAAGGGGGCGAACATGAGTGGACGTGAACGGACCCGGATTCAGACTATGTACCAGTGAGAAATATACAAGCCTTTCTACGGTATTTATTTGTACAATTCAGGTAGTCTTGACCTATTCATTTGTCTTAAAAAAACAGCCAGTTGTCACCTTCACTTCACACACACACATATATACGAATATCAATTATATGCTTACGAGACATGTTGCATTGTTAAACTAATTACGGTATGTGAAAATCAAGACTTGCATAAAAACTATCCCAATATTAGAGACAGTGGCGTCATTTTTCTTCAGAGCTTTCAGCTCTTTGATTATGCCCCACCTAAGATAGTAGAGGGGCATTATGTTTTCTGGTCTGTGGCTCTGTTCGTCCGTCCGTCCGTGGTTCCGTTCGTCCATCCAGGTTAAAGTTTTTGGTCAAGGTAGTTTTTGATGAAGCTGAAGTCCAATCAACTTGAAACTTAGTACACTTGTTGCTTATGAGATGATCTTTCTAATTTTTTAGCCAAATTAGACTTTTGACCCGAATTTCACGGTCCACTGAACATAGAAAATGAAAGTGGGAGTTTCAGGTTAAAGTTTTTGGTCAAGGTAGTTTTTGATGAAGCTGAAGTCCAATCAACTTGAAACTTAGTACACTTGTTGCTTATGATATGATCTTTCTAATTTTAATGCCAAATTAGATAATTACCCAATTTCATGGTCCATGGAACATGGAAAAGGATAGTGCGAGTGGGGCATCCGTGTACTTTGGACATATTCTTGTTTTAACATACCTTAAACTTTAATACTTCTGTTAAATCTAGAATGAAAATTAAGCAATATTGCAACCAGACCTAGACCTTGTCAAACTGGAAAAATTTCCTACATAAAAGTTTTTGCATTTTTACTAGTGTTCGGAAACATGATAAGATTTTAAGATAGCACTGAAAAATCTTTTTATTCAGTCATCTTTGAAACCTAGCAAACCTATTGCATATGAATGCGTCCAATTCTCTTCCTATACTATGAAAAGGAGTTCAATGTATTTTCTGATTCAACACACCATTAGACAAAGTGAAAATATTAAAAGCACATGAATCAATTATTTTGTTTTAAATTTAGTTGAAAATGAGGTACAGGCATAAGTTTATGTATGATCATGTGTATCCTGTTAACCCTCACAATAAGAACACACTCAATTTGTAGCAACTTGGGCATAGTAAAAAATAATTTGTTATACAGGAAAGTACAAAATAAAATGATTGAAGAAAACTTCTGAATATACATGTAATGTTAGCCACTCAATGTTTATAAGCATCAGTTTAAGACCACAATTGTCGTCCCTTAATTTTTGTTGTCCATGAATGTAGTCCCTAGTGTGGACAGTGTGTTACTTGCCAATTTATTGTATACCCCTTCCAAATGTATTTCTCCATGTTTGATGCCTCAAATAGCAAGTTCAGGGATGAAATGACACTCTCAAATAATTCGGGTCATGCATTTTAAAGTAAAGTAGTGATTTGGTCCAGTTGAAAAAGGTTAAAAATTAGCACTTCGGAAGCTGTTAAAAGAATTCAAGACCCCTTAACATAAAATTGTCCATATTTTGAGTTAGAGCTGATGAAGTTTTCTACAATTTTGATATAATTTGTTCCAAAAGTAGTGCAACACACTATAAAAAAATTATCGAGAAAGCGCAGGTGGGATTTTTTTAATTTGCATTTATTGTCTAAAAGAAATGCACTATGAAATAATTGTGGTCTCGAACCATCATCATCGAACAATATTCAAGCGGACAAAGACATAATCTAAATCGTTTTTATTACAGATTTCTCTTTAGAACAGTGGTATAGAGAAAGACAACTTGTATTATATACCAGTTTGCCAGAACACTATGTATCTGAACTTCTGGAACAAACAGGGTTGACAAGATATACATCTGATGAAGCTTGTGTTATTAGCATGCATGAAGCTGATGTCAATGGTTGGAAAAAGGGTATGACGCTTTAATTTCTTGGAACATTTTAATATACTCTTTTACCTCTGTAGATTCCCCTGTCTGTCTGTATATCACATGAAATTTCTGTCACATCATTTCAAGGAGCTATAAATCAGAGCTTCCTGGAATTTTTTATTGAGCTTCATGTTGGTTGCTTTAATATGTGACAGTTTTTTCATATTCATCAATCCTATCATCAACATCCTGTTTACCAAATACTTGTATATTATACTAACATATACAGGCTCTATCTAATCAACTTTTTGATAAACAAATCTTAAAACAGGGGTTTCATTAGTAAGCAATAGTGGGGGATATGGTTATAGGCTCTGTCTGTCTTTACAAAACAAATTAATATTCACAGATTGTTTGACACAAAGTTTTTTGAGTTAACATTAACCAAATTTGCAAATTGTTGCCTCATGTACCTCATTTCTGTATTGAGTCTAATATATTTTTGAATGATTTAATTATTTTGTAGATTGTATTGAAGATACAAATTTACCAAATATAACATCATATCCATTGGTCTGTCACTTAAAAAGCAGCTGCACAGATATATCTTGCTGTTTAAATCTGGATTTCATTGGAAAAACCATTGAGGTGCATTTGGGACTTAATCAGGATTTACAGTTACTTGAGATTGGAATAGGAAAGCACCAATTTAGGGACTCCTTGCTAGGATTTAACTTTGGTAAATTTAAATGCTAAGGTTCAATAAAAAAATAAGTCTTATATCTACAGACAAAACCATGAACAAAAGATAAAGACATTTAAATACAAATCCAGAAAACATAACACAGAAAACTCAAAAACTTATCAACACAGACTCTACTAAAACAATGATATTTTTAGTATTTTTACTGATAAATGGACTAAGTGTTTGGAAGGAAACATAACATTTTTACTCAGTAGTAATAGCAGGTGAGACACTGTTAGAAAAGATTTTTGTCAAAATAAGCCATATAAGGGGAGATAACTCAATTTACCTACTGTGGATTCATTTATTTTCATGGATACCAATTTTCGTGGATTGAGATAAACTTGTATTTTCATCGATATTAGATTTGGTTGTTTTGCCAAAGTCTGCATACATTCCTTTAGAAAATTTGTAAGTAGTTGAACATTTAAATTCATAGTACCTCTGTGCCAATGAAATCCACGAAAATTGGTATCCAACGATTATTAATGAATCCACACTATTTTGTTTTGTAGCTAGAAAAAGAGTCCAGGTTACTTCTTCTCTTTATTTTCTGAAAAATATTTTTATCATTCATATAAAAAAGAAGATGTGGTATGATTGGCAATGAAACAACTCTCCACCAGAGACCAAATGACGCAGAAATTAACAACTATAGGTTATCCTACCACCTTCAACAATGAGCAAAGTCTAAACTGCATAGTCAGCTATAAAAGTCTCAGTTTTCTTTCTATACACTCAAAATTAATTTTGCGTGTATCATAAGTACAATAAGAACTGTGACCATTATTTTGTATTGCATCTCTCTTTTTAAAGCATGATATAAACTACATTTTAGACCCCCTGATCTTTTTCATAGTAAGTACTTCCTAGTCCTTCCCTAGATGTCATTGATAACGAATTAACTATTTACGAAATTTCCTTTTTTTCAGGTGTTGAACATGAATTCAGATTGCTAAATGTGTTTAGATTAAGGTATGTTTATTTATTGTTATACTTGCAGCTTTCTAAAGCAGTCAATATTGATGATGATGTATCTGCAGCTGCTCCTAAAAAGCTGATAGAATCTTTTATCTTATCTTACTTACAAGATGTAATTTTACACCTATTTCAAATTAATTGCTTGTTTTTTGAGGGGGAATGGAGGAGGATTGGTTCTGATACCAAAGTGAATATTGGGATTGCTTAATTTGTTAGTTAGGGGGGATTAGTTTCCTATTTCTTATTTGCAACTCCTTTTTAACCCCTGTATTACACCCTGTTGAACTTTCACACTTTCAACCGTTATAATAGCTATTGTGCATCTCCTTTATTCTTATTAATTATAGATGATTTTCCCTGAGCAAATTGAGTACTTTGCAAGTGGCAAGGGGTATATTTTTTTGAGGTTTGCTAGGAGTACTTTTACTCTTTAGAAAAATTCAACTTCTAAACAATACTTAACTTGGGAAAGGGGGGGGAATATTTGACAATGTCTTTTATCTGTATTTTATTTAGATTTAAAGACAAAAAAGTATGATGCTTGAAATTGCAGAACTTAACAGTGAAAGCACTGGAGCTATGAAAAAAATCATTGGAATATTTGAACAGTTTCAACAAGATTTTTTGGTTTTATTTGATATTTCGTTCAATAATTCATGTGTTTTATATATATTTCTTTATCTAGATATAACATATACGACTCACTATATCAGAATGATTACTTGGTGACACTGGAGGTTTCTGTTTGTTGGGAGAGTTACAAACCATGTGCATGGTCTACTTTTATACTAAAGAATACACGACTTCCTAAACAACCAAGAAATTTACAGAATGATTTCAGTGTTGCAGGTAAGCATTTCAAT
The DNA here is from genome assembly GCA_037788925.1 of Mytilus galloprovincialis. Lineage (NCBI taxonomy): Eukaryota > Metazoa > Mollusca > Bivalvia > Mytilida > Mytilidae > Mytilus > Mytilus galloprovincialis. The sequence goes on along the minus strand of CM075342.1, from coordinate 40,235,772 downwards.
AAATACAATTTTAATTTTTCGAAATACTTAAGATTTTTTCTTTATCCGAAACATAGATTACCTTAGCTGTATAGGCACAACTCTTTTGGAATTTTGGGTCCTCAATGCTCTTCAACTTTATACTTGTTTGGCTTTCTAACATTTTTTTGATCTGAGGGTCACTGATGAGTCCTATGTAGATGAAATGTGTGTTTGGGGTATCTATTATAAGCTTGGTACCTTTGAAAACTATTTATAGGTAACAATTGTTTAATGAATACAATACTATTCACTCAACATGCTCAAGAATGGTAAAATTTCAAAAAAAATACTAGGTAGAGTTTAATTTGGCATTCAATCTGGACATGTTGATCTTGTAGAAAATCATTCAAAAATAATTGATTTAACTGTTATATTAAAATCTAAAAAGAACTGAAATCCTCAAAATTGGTTAACATTTGTATGAAGCACATATAAAATCTATTGGAATTTTTATAAAACTACTTTCTCAAAACACAGTCCATAGCCTTTTCTTTAAAATTATAAAATGTTTCCAGATGGATACAAGTGTGGATGGCTTCGTAAATTTTGCCAAAAGATTTTTTTATTCAAATTCATTTTGCTAAATAACTTGTGCAATAATAGTACTGAAAAGAGAATACATAATTCCCCATGATTGAACTTGAATGCCCTTAAAAGCCCTTAAAAAACTGTTTATTTGAAAATAACTCCTGTATTTCAAGAACTTTTTCTAAATGCTTATAAAGAAGAAACAGCCTCTTATTAGAAAAGAAATAATTTGATAGAAGAAGAGAATAGATAATATTTAGAGAACATCAGATACTGTCTGCTGATATTGAAAAGATATGTTTATTAATTCCATTTCAGATTTTGACCTTTTGGATTGGACTTCAGAGAGAAGTATTGATTCTAGAAATTTAAGTAGCCTTGATCTTCTGAGATTGTACAATGATTTGGACATAGAGAGTTTTTTCTCAAATGAATGTAACAACAGCACAGTGCTCTCCAACAGCTGGAACTCTGGTATGATTTAGAATGTATTTTTATTTTGATAATATCCTACTCAAAATGAAGTGGGTGTTTTGTACTGCTATATTGCCTTTTCTCTGACGTTTTTTTCTTATGATATTAAGATTTATGTGAGCATACTACTCTCTATTTGATATGATTTCACAACTCTTGTGTCTTTGTTTTCTACCTGTTTCTAAGCCTTGTACAAATAACATTGATATTTCAAGACAATGTATGGTTATTCTATATTTACCAAATACTTATAGCAGTGTTATCATAATTGATGAGTGGTGCAAAGTCTTTTTATTTTTATCAGTTAATTTCATAGACCAGATTTTTTGCCAACTTACTTTCCATTCAACACAAATTATCTAGTTGTATTGTATTATTTTTTTATTAAAAAAAGCCACATGAAGCTTCAAGTTTTTCTACCAATTGTTTTCTATTATAATAGTGATTTTATTGATCTTTTGATTAAATTTTGAACTCTTGACTTTTCTTTTTATTTAGTTTGATCCATTTTAATCTTTTCTGTGAATCAGCTGTATACTATTTATATACCCTCTTACTTTCCAGAATGTTTGGCATCTATAAGTTTACCAGTACTACCATCAGCAACAAAATGTCATCTGGGTGACACATGTACTTCCATCAGCTGTTGTGTTGAAGTTCCTGTCCTTCAGAGGTCATTTAACATGTTTATGAATCTAGATGCTTGTAACCTAAAGTTGACTGTTGGAATTGAAAGACTGCAGTTTGACCAGATGCTTGCCAGCTATCAGTGGGGAACAAAGAAATCTTTGTGGCTAAATGGAATCCTTAGAATTAAGTTAGTATTATGATAGTGTTATGAGTAACAGATCTTTCAATAATTTAAACATCTTGACCATCATTAACTGATTCTCATGAAAGTTTTAATTTCTTTTGCAAAGGATAACTGTTTCAGCATTTCTTTCAGATTTTAAAGTTTTTAAATATGGCTTTTCTTTTTAGCTCACCTGGCCCGAAGGGCCGAGTGAGCTTTTCTCATCACTTGGCGTCCGGCGTCCGGCGTCCGTCGTCCGTCGTCTGTCGTCGTCCGTCGTCCGGCGTCGTTAACTTTTACAAAAATCTTCTCCTCTGAAACTACTGGGCCAAATTAAACCAAACTTGGCCACAATCATCATTGGGGTATCTAGTTTAAAAAATGTGTGGCGTGACCCCCCCAACCAACCAAGATGGCCGCCATGGCTAAAAATAGAACATAGGGGTAAAATGCAGTTTTTGGCTTATAACTCAAAAACCAAAGCATTTAGAGCAAATCTGACAAAGGGTAGAATTGTTAAACAGGTGAAGATCTATCTGCCCTGAAATTTTTAGATGAATCGGATAACCCGTTGTTGGGTTGCTACCCCTGAATTAGTAATTTTAAGGAAATTTTGCTCTTTTTGGTTATTATCTTGAATATTATTATAGATAGAGATAAACAGTAAACAGCAATAATGTTCAGCAAAGTAAGATTTACAAATAAGTCAACATGACTGAAATGGTCAGTTGACCCCTTCAGGAGTTATTGCCCTTTATAGTCAATTTTTAACCATTTTTCGTAAATCTTAGTAATATTTTACAAAAATCTTCTCCTCTGAAACTACTGGGCCAAATTAAACCAAACTTGGCCACAATCATCATTGGGGTATCTAGTTTAAAAAATGTGTGGCGTGACCCCGCCAACCAACCAAGATGGCCGCCATGGCTAAAAATAGAACATAGGGGTAAAATGCAGTTTTTGGCTTATAACTCAAAAACCAAAGCATTTAGAGCAAATCTGACATGGGGTAGAATTGTTAAACAGGTGAAGATCTATCTGCCCTGAAATTTTTAGATGAATCGGATAACCCGTTGTTGGGTTGCTACCCCTGAATTAGTAATTTTAAGGAAATTTTGCTCTTTTTGGTTATTATCTTGAATATTATTATAGATAGAGATAAACAGTAAACAGCAATAATGTTCAGCAAAGTAAGATTTACAAATAAGTCAACATGACTGAAATGGTCAGTTGACCCCTTCAGGAGTTATTGCCCTTTATAGTCAATTTTTAACCATTTTTCGTAAATCTTAGTAATATTTTACAAAAATCTTCTCCTCTGAAACTACTGGGCCAAATTAATCCAAACTTGGCCACAATCTTCTTTTGGGTTAATAGTTTGAAAAATGTGTCCGATGACCCGGCCATCAAACCAAGATGGCCGCCATGGCTAAAAATAGAACATGGGGTAAAATGCAGTTTTTGGCTTATAACTCAAAACCCAAAGCATTTAGAGCAAATCTGACATGGGGTAAAATTGTTTATCAGTTCAAGATCTATCTGCCCTGAAATTTTCAGATGAATCGGACAACCCGTTGTTGGGTTGCTGCCCCTGAATTGATAATTTTAAGGAAATTTTGCTGTTTTTGGTTATTATCTCGAATATTATTATAGATAGAGATAAAGTGTAAACAGCAATAATGTTCTGCAAAGTAAGATTTACAAATAAGGCAACATGACCGAAATGGTCAATTGACCCCTTTAGGAGTTAATGTCCTTTATAGTCAATTTTTAACAATTTTCATAAAATTTGTAAATTTTTATTAACATTTTACACTGAAACTACTGGGCCAAGTTCATTATAGATAGAGATAATTGTAAGCAGCAAGACTGTTTAGCAAAGTAAGATGTACAAACACATCACCATCATCAAAACACAAATTTGTCATGAATCCATCTGCTTCCTTTGTTTAATATTCACATAGACCAAGGTGAGCGACACAGGCTCTTTAGAGCCTCTAGTTTTATATAGACATAAAGAACCCAAATTCGTACATTTTTTGTCGGATATTTAAATGATTAATAGTTCATAAACTCCTCAATTGAACATTGTGTAATGAAGGTGATTTTATTTTCAGCTATCAGATACATGATTTACAGTATGCTAAAAAGTTCAGATTGTCAGTGTCACTTGAAGTATGCATGTCATCAACGGAACCATGTTTACAACATATCACAATATTTGACAATGTAGACATGCCCAAAGAAAAATGTGATTGGAGGCAGAACTATACAATACCAAGTAATTATACATAAACATATTCAAATATATAACAACTATGAAAAAGTAACAAGAGTACATTTGTGATGTGCTAATTTAAGTAGATATTTACATACAGTAGAATTCTTTCAAAATGACATATTTTGTTAAAACAATAAACTTTAAAAAAATTGATTGTAAATAGTTTCCTAAAGTAGAGGAACAGTGTTTGTTTGCTGTTTAAATCTTTAATAATAATAATGAAAATAAAATGTTTGAAAATATTTTGTTTACAATGTAAGCTCATATTAAGTGTATATGATTTCAGGCTTTTCATACAGTGACTGGAGAATCTCTAAGCTTAATCACTATGATTATTCTGAACAAGAGCTTATTCTACACCTAATTGAAGAAACAAGAATAGGACTTTACATGGAAGAGAGTTCATGCCCAAATCACTTTGTGGATAATAGATTACTGTCAGGTATGGAAACCTTTTGGTCAATTTATGATTAGCCCCTCAACATGTTAAAATTTATACTAGAATTTCCATCTGAATAGATAATTTCTGACAACATTGAACCACATGTTTCTAACAGGGAAATCTGAATGTCAAAATCCAGAGGACATGCACATACATGAATAATGAGCTGCGACTCACAGACACCATGTAATCAGGGAGGTCTGTTTAATGTGGCATGCAAATATAGGTTTTAGTATGACCAAAAATGGTTTATACTATTTAGTATGATCTAAAATGGTGTTTGACAGAAAATTCCATGGCAAACCATCAAACATGTTTCTTTAGAATTAATCAAATCCATCTATTTACAGATTGTTCAAAGATTGCAAACATAGACCCATTGGATGGACCTGTTAGATGCTATATCAATAGTCATTGTAGTTCTATAGACTGTTGTGTCTACGATGAGAAGATACTGACAAGTCTCAATGTATTCATTAATATTGATTCCTGTAATGATGTTATAAATGGAGGAATTGAAAATTACAAATATTCAAAATCACTTCTTGAATTTGATTGGAGTAAGTATTTTATAGTTCTTTGTAGTTATGTTTCTAACTGTCCCTTTTTTCACCTTGTAACTAAATTACAAAATTAATTTATTTGTATATAGCATCATTTAACCTCTAAAAAAAGTAAAAGAAATAACCCTTCTAAAATGACTTGCTATACTGCGAGTACAGTTTTGTTTTGCAATGACTATATTTTTTACTTGCAGTAACATTGATGGTCTTATAAATATAAAAAAGAAGATATTGCAAATGAGACAACACTCCACAAGAGACCAAATGACACAGAAATTAACAACTATAGGTCACTGTACGGCCTCCAACAATGAGCAAAGCCCATATTGCAAAGTCAGCTATAAAAGGCCCCAAAATGACGATGTAAAACAATTCAAACGTGAAAACTTAACGGCCTAATTTATGTACAAAAAATGAACAAAAACAAATATGTAACATATAAACAAACAACAACCACTGAATAACAGGCTCCTGACTTGGGACAGGGACAAACATACCGAATGGGGCAGGGTTAAACAGACCCTTAAAAGTCTTGTACACTACAACAAAAGCGGAATCTTGATGATAATGGCATATCATAATTTGATACAAAATACCATGGTATGTGATTTAAAAAAATATCTTTTACTTATTTCTTTTTAGAAACAGAGCATGAAATTTATCTCGGTGGAATTTATCGACTTCAGTAAGTGTCTTATAGCCACAAGAAAGTTTAATTTGTAAAAAAAAATGGAGTAAACACTATTTTTGTACTAAAATTTCAACTTATACTTATCGGATACAGCAAAAGATATATATATCTTTAGAATAAGAGTAACTTTGAAATTTTGATTTTATAACATACATTTCCATATCTTATTTTCTTTAAACGTCTCATTAAAAAGTCATTTATTTGACAAATATCTAAGAATTGTTTATTCTTAAGACATTTATTTATTTCATTAGTATTTTATTGTAGTTTTCAACTTGAAGAATTACCTGGAAGTTACAACTATATTATCAGTATGGACATTAGCATATGCTGGGATTCTGAAGCAACATGTGATTATAGGATTACAATCCTTGAAAACAATATTTTAGCAAAAGAAGATTGTGACTGGAAAAGGCCATTCCTAAAACCAGGTATTTGAGTTTTTTGCACAATTTAAAAAAAAAAAACTGTTGCTACTTTGTACATGGTCAACTGAGTTTTGTTCCCTCAGTTTTAGTTTGTTACCCCGATTTTGTTTTTTGTCCATTGATTTATGAGTTTTGAAAAGCGGTATACTACTGTTGCCTTTATTTATCTGACAAGCAAACATAATGTTGAAATACAAACGAATTAATACAAGTTCATGTTCTTGGGCTGTAAATTTGACTTGTAAAAGGAAAAAATACCCTTACCAAAAAGTGCTAACATGTTGCACATAAGTTGCACATAAGATGCTCACGTTAGAAACTAACATGATTGCACACGAGTTTTTTAACATGCAAATTAGGAGAGCATTTTGTGAGCAAAAAAATTGCACATATGAAACTAACCTAATTTGCATGTTAAAAACCTCACGTGCAACTGCTCATATGAGCTTTTGTTTCACATGTGCATTTTATTAGATTGCTCATATGAGAAGTTGCTCACATGTTGCACACGTGAATATTATAGTTGACCAAAACAAAATGGCTGCTTTAAAAAAGGAATATTTTTCAAATTTAAATGAATATCTTAAATAATTAGTTGAAAATAAAATAACATACATCATGTTAAAAGAGTTATTCTTTAATTATTGTCAGTTAATTATGATTTTCATATCATTTTTTTTTTTATTTATTTAAACAATAATCATGATCATGACTAAAAACATAATATTACATTATAAAACTAGTAGAGGGACTTGCAAGTTTAGTACACAATGAATGTCTTGATTAATAAGTACTGTATTTCAAAAAGTTTAAAAAGGAAAAATCTTTATACATGTTGTACTTATTTTGAAGCAACCTGTATATATATTCCCATAAAGGACTTAAAATTGTAATAATTTTATATTTCAAAATCTGACACAAAAATGAAAATAATGAAATAGAAATGATAACTTACAAATAATTAACCACAGCCACACTGGTTTTATCAGATTTCAACAATGCCTTTCTTCAAATAGCACAATATAGGACTTAACATTTTCCATATCCATCTACCTCCATTTATTGCATGCTTTTCATGAATTTGAATTTACAGGAAGTACATGACTGGGCATGTCATTTTGAAAAAGCTCATATGAGCAATGATGTAGGTTAGTTTTGAATGGTTAGAAGAATGGAAAAACTTTTCAAAGTACAAAACTAACATAAAACTAACATGGATGATAAAAGCTCATCTGAGGTTTGAATTGCACATGTGAGCATTATGTTAGATTTTTGTGGGCACATATGAACTACCAAACTGCACATATGAGCAACCTGATTTGCATACAATTCTGACTTGCATCTTATGTGCTTCACATGTGAAACTTATGTGCTTTTGTTAGCAATTTCTGTACGGGTAGCCCTTATATAGAAGGTTGACTATGGTTTGATAAATTTAAACTTATCTCTAATCTTGAAGCTTGACTATAAGTTTAAAATATTTGTACAAGTTAAATATCTCCTCTAAAATTTGGAAGTTTGGAGATAGCCCCTATTCTAATATTGATTTTGATTCACATTGCCTAAGTAAGAATGGATCTCAATCATTGTCTGTATTTTAATGATTCTTTTTCATTCATTTGAAGATTTTTCTTTGACAAAATGGGATATTGGAAATGGATATCCAGCAAATACATCTTTAAATGGACAATCATTGACAGATTTACTAGAAGAACTTGGTGTTTCCAAGTATTATGAGAGTAAACAATGTAATACAAGCAGCCTTCCTGATTTTCCACTTACAGCTGAGGGATGGAGAAATTGTAAGGATTTTTTTTTGTTTTTTTTCAGTGTATCTATTACTGTGGATTCATTTATTTGTGTCAATACCAATTTTCATGAATTGAAGAACTGTTGTATTTTAAAAGTTGATTTCATGTTTTTGCAAAAAACAGCATACACACCTTAGAAAAAGTTATACTTTGTTGTGGGATAAAATTTGTGGTTTAAATACCTGCAGGAAATTTACAAAAATTGGTACCCCAAGTTATCATGAGTCCTGAGTAAATAAAGTTATTTTTATACCACTTTTCAGTGTACCAATTTCTCCCTGTAATGATCAGAATGTCTCTTTTTACGTCTCTGTATAATATGCCTCCATCAAATCCTATCCATTAAATGTCTTGTGCACAACTCAAGATTTGGTGTAAAAGAAACAGAATCTAAAAGTTTTAAATTCAGTGTTACAATTAACCCACGATTACCCCTTCCATGTCTTGTTTCACACAATGAACTCTATCAAAAACAAAAATGACAGATTGTTTACATGTTACAGATATCTGATTAGAGTTATGCTATTCTCGACTATTTTTCCAGCATGCCCTCATAAAGTCGGCTCGATCTTACCACTCCCAGACAACATTGTTTGCAGTTTGTCTGATACATGTACCCGTGTGGATTGCTGTATGAATGTGGAGCTGCTGGACAAATCATTCCACATTTACCTGGACATTGATCCTTGTTATCATAGACTGAAAGTTGGTATTGAACAGATGCAGTTTAACAGAAGTCTGCAAGACTATAGTTGGGGTATGGAAAAAATGGATAATAATGACTGCTTATGATAGATTAATGATATTTTCTATAAAGTTGCATTAATATTCATACATATTAGTTTGTTGTTTATTTCGACTCGCTGACCCTGTAGGTCATGGTCCAGTGACCTTCAATTAATTACCAATTTTCAATGTTCAGTTTTTTATTTTAGTTAGTTTGAGAGGAACTACTTACATTTGTCAATGATGTTTTCTATAAAGTTGCACTACTCTCAGTACATATCAGTTTGACGACTCTTTTCAACCTCCCGTCAAGGTCCAGTGACTTTCGATTAATTCCAATTTTCAAATTAAGTTTTGTGTTTAAGTTAGTTTGATAGGAACTACTTACAATAGACAATAAAAATTTATATATTGTTACATTACTGTCTGTTAATCTCAGTGTGATGACCATTTCAAGGCCCTCCCAAATAGTTCATGGTCAAGCGACTTTGAACCAATGAGCAATGTTGCTGTTCATCAGATTGTCTTTTATCTTAATTTTATGCAGACAGACGAGACATATCTCTGTTTCAGCAGTTTATCTTAATTATATTTAAGGTAATGTACAATAATAGTTGTTTTATAAATTAATGATATCCTATGTTTCATAATCATTACATATGATACAATTATTAATTGATTTTTGCAGGTACAGTTTTAGCAATATCTTTATCAGGAGTCATAAACTTGAAGTAGGTATTTTGATTAGAAAAAAATCTCACTAAAAGCCTTTTAAAATATACTAAGCTTGTATCACCTGACCTTTTGTATCTTTATAAACTTAATGTGGCTTGTGTCTTGTATTTTGATGAAATTTTAACTACATTAATTGTCATATTCCTTGTGAATTATGTAATGTAATATAAATTATGGTTGTCAGTAAAAACTAAACATTTTGGACCTTTTGAAAAAACACATATGTCCTTGTTGCAGTTAATAATTATATATAGAATGAATTATCATTTTGTTGCATTTAGATATCATAGATTATTCTAAATATTTTGCTATACAGTTTTACAATAGATGATTTGCCAGATGACAAGATGTATATTGTCAGTATGAATGTGTCAGTTTGTTTCGATGCTAACAGTACTTGTGGGGATGATATAGTGAATGTTCTGAACAATGCCTTGCTACCAAAACAACAGTGTGAATATTCAGAAGATTTTGCTGAAGAAGGTAAGATTATTGCATACAATAAATAAAAATATTCATCAAGATAATTGAACAGCTCATGTATTTTTTTTAATTTGAAACACACAGTGTGGATTCCATTTGTGTGACAATCTGTTTTGGTTTAAACACAGATATCCCTTTTTCAATAAAGGAGTAGGTCCGGTAAGACCCCTTTTTGGCCCCAAAATATAACAGTTTTACAAAATTGTTAAAATGTAAACTTTTAGTTATTTATTGGACAGTTGAATGTTTCTGCTACATAAATATGGGCTGTTTTTGACAATACAATGCACATATATCGGGTTGTAGCACCATTAAGTCATGCTAAATTACTGAAATCTTCAAAATTCTATCATTTTAGTTAAATTTTAGACAGTTTCCTTGTAAAACGAAAGTGGCCGCATTCGTGTTCATCCTTAATATTGAAATGTAAGTTGTATTTTATGATAATACATAACATATATAAAGGTTGTGGATGAACACGGATGCGGCCACTTTCATTTTTGACAAAAACCATCTGAAAAGTGACGTTTTTTGGCATATTTGAGAGATTGTTCATATTTGAGCTTGAATCGGATCGTTTTTAATGACTAAATCAGTTAAAATCTTTCACTTATACTAATTAAATCAAGTGAAATAGACACTTAAGTGTTTAAAAAGTGGTCAAAATCTTTCGTCAGATGAAACTGAAATTTGAGGCCAAAATGAGTCCTTACCGGACCTACTCCTTTGGTTCAGTTAGTTTGGAGCTGGTAATTGGCTATACATTTGGGTCAATATCTTTAATTGTTTTCACATAGGCAGTAATGGTAACCTTTTTTCCTGTAGCTCAGTCCATATCGTAAACTTGGATATGTATCATAGCTCATTTCGAAGCTGTGACATTTTCACATATGTGGTTAAATTTTTGGGGTACGAAGTGAGATTACTTTTTCCGTAAATTAGCATACCCCGAACATCCTTTTGTGATGCAGCTCCTTGTGGTAAAATATCCCCTTTTTAACACAATAAGTTCTTTGAAAATTTAATACTTTGAACACATTTAATAGCTCCATAGTTTTTATACATTTATTCTATGTTCCTCTACTTTCCTAATCACCTCAAATGGTTAAGCTCAGTCATTTGTAAAAAATAGAAACATGTCCAATATCACTACACAGAGATTTTTTCCTTACACGTGACTTTTGAGTTCCTCATTTCAAGGCACATTAGGGATGTTGTCCCATTTGTACAATGCTTTTTTTCACTAATGGTCAATTCTCTAAAAATAATCATTGTTATTTTTTTTTTTACATGAAAGTTCAGCAGATTTAGCTTTTATTGTGTTTGTTCATACATGAAAAGAACATAGCATTTACATATTTGCTATTAAATATTTAAATTTTCTTTTTATTTAAGATTTTTCATTGACGAAGTGGATGTCAGATAGAAATATCACTAGGACAGATGAGTTACAGGAGTACATGTTATACCAGATCCTTGAGGAACTAGATGCATTGTCTTTCTTGAATGAAAATTCCTGTGATAGATCAACAGAACCATGGGGACCAACCAATGATGGCTGGATAAGAGGTTAATTAGACATGACTTTTATTTCATTTCTTTTATCAAAAGATATTTACTGAGTAAAAAGAAAATGGCTAATAACAAATGTAGAATGTTGAAGTTTAGATTCTTTTGAATATGATCAATATTTGCTACAGATTAAGTAAAAATTTCATTGAATGAAAAGTGGTGTTTTAACTGAAGTTTATATGTGCAATAGGAGATGATATCTTTTTTAAACATAACGTTGTTTCTTAATTCCTTTTAGCTAAAATTAAAAGTATTATTTTTCAAGTTTTTCAAGTTTTAAAGTTGCTTAAAGTTTTTTTTTTACAGAATGTTCTAGCTATGTGACACTTCCATACCTTAACAGTGGGGAGACTACATGTATTATCATGGATACATGTACAGGAATAAAGTGTTGTGTGGAAGTATTGTCTCTCGGAATGTCATTTGATTTCTCTTTTGAACTTGATGCATGCAACTTCCAATTAACCATTCGTATAGAGAAATTTGTCTACAATGAATCACTTGTGAATTATGTCTATGGTAAGAAATTATTATAATATATAAAAAATTTCTTAAGTTTTGAAATTGAAGAAACAGAAAAAATGCCATACTATATGAAAATAAGAAGATACAGTATGTCAGGTATAATTGCCAATGAGACAAGTCTTCATCAAATACCAAAGGATGTAAAAGTTTGTTCAGTTAATCAACTTTATTGTCTTGTAGTTGGAACAGAATTTTTTTTATTCATATTGTCTAGGAAACTGATAACATTAGATTAATTAGATACTTTGAACACTGGAAGTTCAAGCATGTATATGCTTGGTTGATAATAAAGGGATGGAACAAAATCATTTTATTGTATTCTTTAATTTTACAAAAGCTGTTGAGGAATGCCACAAAAATGATGAGGATACTTTTTGAATGTTTTATGCAAGGTTTATTAGTGATGTGATAATGTTGTAATTCATATTTTTTTTTGTATTTTAGGGACTCATCATCAGTTTTATTTGAAAGGAATTTTCTTCATTGAGTAAGTTGGTTTTTATACTGAAAATCAAAATCTGACTTTAAGTTACAAGATAAAACTGTACATTGAGTATAGAGGTCAAGTTGGTAGCACTGTACTAAGCTTTCCAATTATCTTTTGTATAGTGACTTATATTTAAAAGATGTTAAAAAAAGAGATAAATAGTGAAATATTTTGACCAAGAAACTATAATACTGCTAAATCTAATATCCATTTCAAGTACTGCTAGCCAACCAAATGCCAAGTCTGTTTTGATCTTCTCTGCAATCATATAGTCTGACCACAATACAAAATAATCATAGAATAATTCAGTTCACAGGTATCAAGAAACTGACATATTCTGAATAAAGTCATGTTGAATTTGAGTTTTTTTTACTCCAAAAATCAAATTCCAGACAAGGGTGCAGAGCCAATGGCATTAAATTGAAATAGCCATTTGATAATCTCAATTTATTTACATTCATTTAGTAGATGTTTGTATATGTTTGTTTTAATGTACAGAAACTGGTCATGTTTTGCAGGTATACTGTTGATGAGCTATCAGCTTCAGAATTTATATTATCTCTTAGTCTTGGTATATGCTTAGAGTCCTCAGAACCCCATTGTATGATCACACAACTTATAGCAGACAAAATCAGTCTACCTAAACCATCTTGTGACTGGAATCAAGGGTATAGAATTCAAAGTGAGTAGAACAAGTTGTAAAACAATATAATAGGTAAACATCTTTGCTGTTTCCATGATGAACAGTAAAATTACATATAATGTAAGGTTAATTTGTGGGGATAAAAAAATATGAAGCACATACATTAATCATTCATCTGACAATAGCAAAATAAATTTTACTTGTCAATCTGTGTTTAACCTAGTTTCATGATTTCGTGTCAAATTCGTTAGCAACACCGCGTGCATGCTTAGTTTCTAGCGATAATTTTCCATCTCAAGTAAGTACCATGATGTGAAAAATTATCATAAAAAAAGATCAAAGGAAAAATGCAAAAAATAGCAATAATTAACATTAGCGTTCTTCTTCTATCTGTTAGATGTATTTTCTTAGAATTGCAGTTCCTGATTTTTAAGAAGAAAGTTAGTGATGAAATCAGAGAAATCTTCAGCATTTGGAAGCTAAACTAGATGATTCTTGATTTTTTTACAGATTTTTCCTTAGAAGATTGGACAAGTGCAAGAGGAGAAGATTTAACAAACCTTACAGATCTAGCAATTAAACAAGTTTCAAGTGACCTTGGGATATCTAAGTTCTTCAAGATTCCTTCATGTGTCAGAAACGGAATGTTTTATCAACCAGAAAACCTTGGTTGGAAAAGAGGTAGAAGAGTACTATAAGATTACTGTTTATGACTATGTGGGAAAATTGTAGATTTTGTATAAAACAATTTTGATAAATGAACGATATGAACTTTTGCCAGTAGAAAAATAACATGAGTATATGTCCTTGTGATTATGTCATACTAAGATCTTCTCGTATATAAATACACCAACAAAGTTGGAAAGTTAGATTAAAAATAAATCTACTGGTATGAGAAGTCTACAAATAAAAGCAAAAATAGAAAAAAAGGTATTCAAAAGAGTATTTAGTTTCGATATGTATTTGTGGGTCTTTAAGATATCGTTTATTGTCATATTAAATTATTTTGTTTTCACATTATTTTGTATCTTGTTTTCAGATTGCCCTGTAACAACAGAACTTCCTGAACTTCACCCAGGAATGGCATGTGTCTTACTATCTTCATGTACAGAAGTTGACTGTTGCATAGATGTTGACATAGTTCATCATTCATTTAATGTTATCCTAAAGCTGGATCCATGCGATGAAAAATTAATTGTTGGGATCGAAAATTTTGTTTTTGAAATATCTCTCTATGAATTTGATTGGGGTAAGTTTTCAATGAATATGAAGAACATAAAAAAAAAGTATTTATAGTTGGTTGTACTTTTAATACATAATCAACTGATACAAGTTTTGATTTCTTTTAAATAAGACCTTGTAAAAATAATAATCTGTAGCTTTTGTTTAATCAAAACTCAGAACTAGAATTGATAATTACTATATAATTTTAACAAAAACAGATATTATTATATTTAAAATACACTTAGTACACTTAAATTGACTGAAAAAAAATCATTACAGAGTAGAGTATGCACTTGAAAAGCATGGAGGACCCAACATTTTGAAAGATTTTTATAGCCTGCAAACAATAATGCATGATATTGAAAATTAATATACATTCATATTCATGTTTATTATGATTATATATTTGTAAAAAAAACATCAGTTTTTACTTGAGTTTCAGAGATCCCTTAACATTAATATGTGATATTGCAAACCGACATCATAGTGTTCTATTGGAGATATGTTTTTGTTTTTCTGTTCATTCAGTAATTTTATTATTTTCACTTTTATTTGTAGGAGTACTCAAGAAACTATATTTGAATAGTGTTATACGTATGGAGTAAGTATAGAAATTGCTAAAATTTTCATCACTTCATTAGATATTTGTTAAAGATCCAGTACTCATAACGGTAATTCTTGTCTTCTGCAAATGTTCTACAAATAATAAATTGCTTCTTCCTATTTGTGGCTGCTGATGCTAAAATCAGAATTGTCTACAAATGTACACCAATTTTCTTACAATGTCTGGTTGTAATTCAAAACTGCTCAAAAAGAACCTATGCAGGTCTGAAGTAAGTCATCTGAAGCAAGTAATGTTTCACTTGAAAAATGACTTAAATCTAGTAGTAATGTTAAAAATTCTAAATGAAAATAGAATAATGGTTAAGATTAATATGAATTCAGTTATTAAGAAAGTGTAATTTGCCATTTGTTGGTTTCTAAACATTTTACATTAAGATACCGGTAACCATATTTCCTTTCATCTTGAATTAAAGCTTTATAAATAAAGTTCAATATAAGTCTAATATTTATTTTGATGAACCACTCAACTCAAACATTTTTTTTCTTAGTTATTCCATATATGACCTGAAGAGTGATGGTACTTACTTGGTCAGTATGAATGTCAGCATTTGTTTTGAATATTCCAAGCCATGTCTAATTGACCAAGTTATCCTGAATAAAACTAAACTGGCAAAGAAACCATGTAAATGGCAGACAGGATTTAAAAATTCAAGTAAGTTGAGGTCATTCATAATTTTCTCTACTTATATTAATCTCGACCTATTTTACATACAGTATTTTAATGTGGTACCCATTAGTAGATAATTCATTGTTAACACTCAGTCTAGGAAACACAGAAGATTTGTTATTCTGTACTGTCTACAAAAATTTCGTGTTGGTCTTCATGATTTTTATCGTTGAAAATAACCTACCTTACAATAAGTAAAATTGATAAATTTTGATATAATTATTAAATAAATCTATGATTGCAAGCTCATGCAGTCCACTTATTAAGTACCTTTAGCAGCTACTACCAGAACAGTGTTATTGCTTTAATTTCTTGGGTCCTGAATTGATTTGAATTGGTCTTGATAAATTATATGGAAATTTACTGAGCATTACTAAGAATGTTTAGATAAGTAAAGAGTTATAATGTCTCATTAGCACTCATACCACATCTTCTTATATCTAAAATCTAAATTGAACACACCAACAAGGCTTCCAAAACGATCATATATTCCGGTCAATTGTATAACGTCCGGTAAAATTCCAGCTGAGCAAAGCATGAAATGGTCATCTACTTTTTAGTTTTCAAGGCTTTTTCGGTCATTTTAACATAATTCACGATCTTTTTGACCCAAACTTTTGCCTTTAACAGCCACACATTTCCGGTCATTAAAGTGACATGATGATTAATTACTATCAAAACAACCCCTGCTTCAATATTTCCTAATTTTAATCAAGGCTAATTAGTTGTTGGACAGCTGAAAACTACCTGTTCAGGTGACAGGTAAACTATTTTCAGTACCAGACATCGTATAAATTAATCAGTCTATTCAAAATTATTTTCGTACATTTCAGCGGTTTGTATCTAATTGATTTAGTCCAAAAGATTAAAATTATAATAAATACATTTATAACGTTTAACATGATTTGATGAAACATTTAAAAAGGTTTTAAACATGTGTGTGCATGTGCACAGGTGGGAAATTTAATTTTATGCATCCTACATTTCTTAAAAAATGCTAAAATTATCATTGATACCTGTATCTAACGTTCATTTCAAGTATTTTGTTGAAAAATAACATGGAAAGAGCTTCTACACTCAGTCGTGCTTTGTAAACGTACACAGATTTTACGTATCCGTTTATAGTCCATGTTTTACCATTGTCAAGTTAACATCCGGTTTGGGAAATGTGACTTAAAAACGAAAGTAAAGTTTTTGACAACGTCATTTTGCACAAATAAAGAGTCTCGGCCAGATGTGAGCGCGCTCATGTGCACACTTTGAATGATGCACCGCCAATTTTAACAGTTTACGTCAGAACATCAAATTCATATCAAAGTAAAGTTTAATATCATATTTTTAGCTCACCTGGCCCGAAGGGCCAAGTGAGCTTTTCCCATCACTTGGCGTCCGTCGTCCGTCGTCCTGCGTCCGTCATCCGTCGTCGTTAACTTTTACAAAAATCTTCTCTGAAACTACTGGACCAAATTAATCCAAACTTGGCCACAATCATCTTTGGGGTATCTAGTTTAAAAAATGTGTCTGCTGACCCAGCCATCAAATCAAGATGGCTGCCACGGCTAAAAATAGAACATAGGGGTAAAATGCAGTTTTTGGCTTATAACTCAAAAACCAAAGCATTTAGAGCAAATCTGACATGGGGGTAAAATCTATCTGCCCTGAGATTTTTAGATGAATCGGACAACCTGTTGTTGGGTTGCTGTCCCTGAATTGGTAATTTTTTAGGAAATTTTGCTGTTTTTGGTTATTATCTTAAATATTATTATAGATAGAGATAAACTGTAACCATCAATAATGTTCAGCAAAGTAAGATTTACAAATAAGTCAACGTGACTGAAATGGTCAGTTGACCCCTTTTGGAGTTATTGCCCTTTATAGTCAATTTTTAACCATTTTTCGTAAATCTTAATTATCTTTTACAAAAATCTTCTCCTCTGAAACTACTCGGCCAAATTAATCTAAACTTAGCCACAATCATCTTTGGGGTATCTTGTTTAAAAAATGTGTCCGGTGACCCGGCCATCAAATCAAGATGGCTGCCACTGCTAAAAATAGAACATAGGGGTAAAATGTAGTTTTTGGCTTATAACTCAAAAAGCAAAGCATTAAGAGCAAATCTGACATGATTAAAATTGTTTATCAGGTCAAGATCTCTCTGCCCTTAAATTTTCAGATGAATTGGACAACCCGTTGTTGGGTTGCTCCCCCTGAATCAGTTATTTTAAGGAAATTTTGGTGTTTTTGGTTATTATCTTGAATATTATCATAGATAGAGATAAACTGTAAACAGCATTAATGTTCAGCAAAGTAACATTTACAAATAAGTCAACATGACCGAAATGGTCAATTGACCCTTAAGGAGTTATTGTCCTTTATAGTCAATTTTTTAAAATTTTCATAAAATTTATAAATTTTTATTAACATTTTCCACTGAAAATACTGGGCCAAGTTCATTATAGATAGAGATAATTGTAAGCAGCAAGACTGTTTAGTAAAGTAAGATGTACAAACACATCACCATCACCAAAACATAATTTGGTCATGAATCCATCTGCTTCCTTTGTTTAATATTCACATAGACCAAGGTGAGCGACACAGGCTCTTTAGAGCCTCTAGTTTTTAATCTAATGTCAATCATTGGGATGGCCATCTGATTACCATAATTGCCTTTTGTGACTTAGTCTTAGGGATTAAAATAGGGATCAGATATAAAATGTCCGGCTGGCTCAAAAATTTTTTAGAAGCCCTGCTCACCAACTGCATAAAAATTATATATTAATTATATAACCCTTGTATGAGTTTGGGTGTAAAGCAATTGCTGAATTTCTATTGATAGGTTTTAGTCTATCCTCGTGGAAAGAAACATCTGGTGTGGATCCATCACAACCATTGAGTCAGTTGGAGATACAAAAGCTTGAAGAAACTCTTGGAATAGCTCCATTTCTTTTGGACAATGCCTGTCAAAGATTTAACTCTCCATATGTTCCTCAAACTGATGGATGGAAAACAGGTATGAAATATACTTTTATTTCATTACACTTCTTATTTTTATGCCCCATTTATGAGCATTATGTTTTCTGATCTGTGCGTCCATTCCTCCATTTGTATGTCCCGCTACAGCTAAAGTTATTGGTTAAGATAGTTGAAGTCCTCTCAACTTGAAACTTAGTACACATATGCCTTATAGTTTGATCTTACAAATTTGAAGCAAAATAAGAGTTTTGATATTTCCATTGTCAGCCCATCAGTATGACAACACTTTGTATTATAACTAAATTTTCTCTTGATATCGAAATTTGTGATTTTAGAGTTATTGGACTTCAATTGTCAGATAAAATTACCACAAACTTCATACCATTATAAGGATAAGTAAATGCAGACATAATCCATAAACCATTGCATATTCTCTGGCAATTTTAATTTTAAAGGGCAATTTCAAAATGTCCTTGCCATGCATATATTCTCTCTAAGCAGCTGCTCATTTAGTATACACATTTGAAGCAGCTGCTAATTCTATTGGGTATCTATATTTGAATATATGAAATTCTTATGATTTTTTTTGTAGACTGTTCACAAGAAATTAGGAATCTACCATCACTCCTGAGTAATATGAACTGTTACATTGATCAGTCCTGTACAGCAGTCCAGTGTTGTATTGATGTCAATGAACTTGGAAAATCTTTAGAGATAGGTGTGGAGATTGATCCATGTGACTTCAGGTTGACAGTCAGGATAGAGAAACTAAGCTTTGATGTTACATTGTACGACTATGTGTGGGGTAAGTGTAATTAGGGCCCCGCCAAAGGCGGGTCGCCCTATAGTGATCAGTCTGTCCGTCCGTCCGTCTGTCCGTCCGTCTGTCCGTCCGTCCGTCTGTCCGTCCGTAACACTTTGTGTCCGCTCCATATCTAGAGAACCATTATGATTTCATACTTTATACTTTACATGTTTATTAACCACCACCAGAGGGCGTGTCATGATGTATGTACAACTTCCTAGGTCAAAGGTCAAGGTAAAAAAACTTTGGTTTCAGTTGACAACCCTGTGTCCTGTGGTGAAGATCGTGTCCGCTCTATATCTTGAGAACCGTTATGATTTCAAAGTTTATACTTGACATGTATATGAACCAACACCAGAGGGTGTGTCATAATTTATAAACGACTGCCTAGGGCAAAGTTCAGTGTCAAAAACTTTGGTTTCAGTTGACAACCCCATGTCCTGTGGTGAAGAGTGTGTCCGCTTTATATCTTGAGAACCATTATGATTTCAAAGTTTATACTTGACATGTATATGAACCAACACCAGAGGGTGTGTCATAATTTATGAACGACTGCCTAGGGCAAAGTTTAAGGTCAAAAACTTTGGTTTCAGTTGACAACCCTGTGTCCTGTGGTGAAGATCGTGTCCGCTCTATATCTTGAGAACCGTTATGATTTCAAAGTTTATACTTGACATGTTTATAAACCAACACCAAAGGGTGTGTCATAATTTATTTACAACTTCCTAGGTCAAAGGTCAAGGTCAAAAACTTTGATTTCAGTTGACAAACCCATGGTAAAGATACAATTTTTTAATGCACATTATTCACAGCGGGGCCCACAGAGATGGCTCCCATCTCAATGATATCTAGTTGATCCATGTGACTTCAAGTTGACAGTCAGGATGGAGAAATTGAGCTTTGATGTTACATTGTATGATTATGTGTGGGGTAAGTTTGATTGATCCATGTGACTTCAGGTTGATGGTCAGGATAGAGAAATTGAGCCTTGATGTTACATTGTATGATTATGTATGGGGTAAGTCAGATTGATCCATGTGACTTCAAGTTGACAGTCAGGATAGAGAAATTGAGCTTTGATGTTACATTGTATGATTATGTATGGGGTAAGTCAGATGGATCCATGTGACTTCAAGTTGACGGTCAGGATAGAGAAATTGAGCTTTGATGTTACATTGTATGATTATGTATGGGGTAAGTCAGATTGATCCATGTGACTTCAGGTTGACGGTCAGGATAGAGAAATTGAGCTTTGATGTTACATTGTATGATTATGTGTGGGGTAAGTTTGATTGATCCATGTGACTTCAAGTTGACGGTCAGGATGGAGAAATTGAGCTTTGATGTTACATTGTATGATTATGTATGGGGTAAGTCAGATGGATCCATGTGACTTCAGGTTGACGGTCAGGATAGAGAAATTGAGCTTTGATGTTACATTGTATGATTATGTATGGGGTAAGTCAGATTGATTTTACATTACATAGTTGCTGTTCTTAATTGATTTTATTGTATAAATTGATTGATTGTATCAGTTGAAGCTAAAATAGGGCTTATCTTAATACATACCTGTCAGCTTTTATAAGGAAAAATCTTTCTGAACAATTTTGAACATAAGAGGACCCAATGCATATATCTTAAACATGTCCATAATTAGCATCCTCTAAGTTTAACTAAATGAATGTACTGTGCACATGTCTGTCTGACAGATTTCATCTGACCTTGACCTCATTTTAAAAGTTCATTCATCAATAAGTGTTCATAAGTATGTCTGCTTTTCAGATGCTATAAGCATTAGTTTAAATATATTTGGTCAATTTCATGATTGTAAGGTGACCATATGTCTTGAAGATTTCACCCAACATTGACCTCATTTACATGGATTATTGATAAGTTTGTGATACATGTGCTTGTAGTAAAAACTTTGTGCATTCTTATTATGAAAACAACCACTTGTAATAAACCTATCTAATCATTTGACACTCTAAATCAACATATATATCAATTACTTGCAATATACAAACATCTTCATTCTTCATGGTACCTTTCAATTTAAAGACCAGTAAATGCTTAGTAGATGACAGATATTCATAGAATATTAACATGTGAATATTCAAAAAATCATTTTAACACTTGTGAGTAAAACAGCTGAATTCATGTTACTCAACCAAAAACATTTTTAATTCTTTTGCTGATCAATTTCAGCATTTGTGAATAGAATACACTGTCAAATTTGTATATATAGCAGTGACAATACGACTCTAAATATGGAACTTTGCTTTTTTCCAGGAAAACAAGAATATTTAGATCTCTATGGAGTCATCCAGATTTCGTAAGTTTTGTTTTGTTTTGCTTTTGCTTGTATATTTAGTGGGCCAGGTGAGCTTTTCCCATCACTTGGCGTCCGTCGTCCGTCGTTGTTAACTTTTACAAAAATCTTCTCCGCTGAAACTACGGGGCCAAATTTAACCAAACTTGACAACAATCATCACTAGGGTATCTAGTTTAAAAAATGTGTCCGGTGACCTGGCCAACCAACCAAGATGGCCACCATGGCTAAAAATAGAACATAGGGGTAAAATGTAGATTTTGGTTTATAACTCTGAAACCAAAGCATTTAGAGCAAATCTGACATGGGGGTAAAATTGTTTATCAGGTCAAGATCTCTCTGCCCTGAAATTTTCAGATAAATTGGACAACTGGTTGTTGGGCTGCTGCCCCTGAATTGGTAATTTTAAGGAAATTTTACTGTTTTTGGTTATTATCTTGATTATTATTATAGATAGAGATAAACTGTAAACAGCAATAATGTTCAGCAAAGTAAGATCTACAAATAAGTCAAATGATCAAAATGGTCAGTTGACCCCTTAACCCCTTCACGTTCCCATCGGTACTCTCGTACCGATAGCTCCTTTTTTGGCATACTTTTTATTTAAAATGTTCACAGTCTGCGTAAAAATGTACCCCCAATTTTCGGGGGTACACCAAATTAAAGCTGAGATCTTTATTTTTTTCATGGTGTAGTTTTTATTTCGTTTCTTCAGCAATTTTGGGGAATAAAATGGCTTCAAAGTGCATGTGACAGTTACGAAAAACATAGTTTTATCTTGCGACATTACGTTTTCGTTTTTATGCAACTAACTTGCTCTATTTCATTTATAAATTCATATTAACTATAAAAAAATATAATTTAATTAAAGATTGAATGTAAAGTTTTTTGAATATATAATTTGTTTTTAATTTTTTTGACAAAAATATAACATTCAAATCGATTCTTTCTGACTGCTCGTTTAAAAAAAAAATGAAAATGTAACAAAAGCTGTATTTTTTAAATAGGCAAATAATTGAAGAATTTATAAAGGGAAATAGGTAAAACAAAAACCAGCGAAAAAATATGTTTCTCTTCTAGTTTTCATAACACAAAGAATTTTGAAGAAAGAATGAGAAATGAATAAGTTATGCCGATTTCAAAAAGGGTTGACATCGGCCAAAAAAACACCCAAAAAACGTTTGCGTAAATGTGAAAAAAGTAAAGATATTGCGCATGTCTAAATTATCATTTATTTCTCCACGCACCTGTTCTAATTTTACAACGAAAGTTTTCTTGATTTTTTGTTGAAATATTTTAAACCGGATAGCCCTCATGCTTGTTTCCGGAAATAATATATTTTAGTAATGTGACCTTAAATTTGACCGACAAGATCTGAAGATGGAAGACGAGAACGATTGTATTTCCTCAGATGAGGAGGACCAGTTAGATTTCCTGTTAGGAGAGGAATTTGGAGAAGATGATGATGCCGAACTATACTCTCCGCCAAATGTAGATACCCTGTAAGTTGATAAATCGATAGTATATTATTAAAATCCGGAAAAGAAATAATCTTTGTCGCATTCCTTGCAATTGTCGTTCTGTAACTTCTGTAACGCTGTCTGGTTATTGTCAAAAGTGTTTATTTGATTTGGCCGCCTACTCATAATTCATATCATTCAGAAGTTCAGTTTGTGGCCAAACAAGAAATCTCTCCAGACAAGTAAACCCGAATGGGATTTTAAGTGTACCAGTAGATGTCATGTTTTACTCTCTATCATGTCCATAGTGTTGTTAGATTGCTGTCCTGGGCATTATATATATATGCTCCATATTATTGTGTAATATATATAGTATTGATACATGTGATAATAAACATGTGATTTGTATTAGAATTTCTTTTTTGCTAATCTATTTGATAAATAAAATGTTTATAATGTACAAATATTGTCCAATAGTCCATTATGGTTATGATGGATCTGTAGTAGTGTATAACTTGAATAAGTACACTTTTATCCAACCTGGTAGTGCGATACTAATAACAATGAAATTTGATGCAAAAATGTAAAAGAAATTTCAAATTGCAAGTGAAATAATTTTCAGATTGAAAAATACAATTACTTTTTATAGATCATCTCAAGATACATGTAGTTCCCAGTCATCTCAGTCCATATCAGATCCCTTAGAAAGGCACATTTATTGGAAGGATGATAATACAGAGGATAATGGAAATGTAGACTTGCGAACAACTCCATTTAAACCAACGCGTCAACCTGGGTTTCAGACAACAAACTTCACTAGGTATAATTACAGTTTAATGAATGAATAATTTTTAGAAAGAAAGTGTTTATAGTTACATGTACATATGATCTAATAAAATATGTAAAATAATAATACTATTTTGTCGACAGATATTATTATTCCTTGGTATCATTTTGCTTTAAATGGATTAGTCCAAATAATTATGACGTCTTGAAATGCAATTATATTTTTTAACTTTGACACCTTACTTCGACATTTATTTTAGAATGCTTGGACGATAGTGTAAAATTAGTTTCATTAATATTTTTATTGTTTTATGAAAATCACATTTTGGATTGTATTGTTCTCAAATGTATGGCAAATTATTTGTCAGTTCAATATTTGATAAAAGATTAAAGACAATTTATATATGAACAGTTGTCCTTGGTCTTAGCATCTGTTTTATTTATATTATTTCATTTCCTCCTTTCTCTATTGCAGAAGGCAGCTTCAACATTTAAAAACACCATTACACTTCTTGAACCTTTTCATGACAGTAGAATTTTTAACAACTTTATGTATTGCTACAAACCATCAAGCAAACTATCTTATAAACACTGGAAAATATTCATCCTATACAGACAATGGAGTTTGGGAAGCTGTTACAACTGATGAGCTTTTGAGGTATTTAAACATGTTTTTCAAAATGACCTCAATGTAAAGATTAATTTTATTGTGTAAGCTACATTGAAGTGGATAAAGTACCACTCTATGTTTAATATTTAAAAAAAAAAGTACAACTCTATTAATTTGCATTAATCACAAGCTAAATAAAAAAGGAGATGTGGTATGATTGCCTTTTAAATTACTACCCACCAATGTTCAAATGAAGTGAAATAAGAATGTATGGGCAATTGTACAGCCTTCAGCAATGAGAAAACCCCATACTGCATAATCAGCTTCAAAATATCAAAGATATGTAATAATTAAATTCTGAAATTTGTTGGTATTTGTATGTCTACAAGGAATCAGTTGTTTGTATGTACTGCATGTATAAATGTGTGCAGTTGCTATACAATGCTATTCAGTTAAAATGAATTCATAGAGAAGGAAAAAAATTACAGTATATGTGACTCAACGACCTTATTAGCAATGTGTTTTCAATGATAGATACTTGTAAAATATGTACAAACTTATTAAACATTATGTTTTTTGTAGGTTCTTTGGAATTATAATTTATATGTCGGTTGTCAAATTAAGTGCACTAGAGAAATATTGGTCAACCAATGTGTTATATGATCATTGCCCAGTGAATGATGTGATGACTAAAAAAAGATTTCAGGCCATCTTATGCTTCATACAAGTCACTTCACCTGGAGATATTGATAAAGGTCAGGATTGCTTAGAATTCAAGTAAAATAAAATTGTTATAATTGAAAGAGTTGTCTGCCTTTTCAAGAGTTGTCTTTCTTTATGTGATATTTGTTGAAAAGCTTCTAATTTTGGAAATACTTCAATATTTAAAACATGGAAAATTAACATTAAGTAAATAATGAATAGAAACAAGCAATTACAAATTTATTGTGAATCAGTAATGATTAATTAAATATCACATACAATAAAAAGAAATATAGTTAAAACCTTAGTTATATATCTTAACATATTACAAGACCATATAATGATTTCAATATGAAGTAAGGAAATATAGTTGTTTGGATTTGTTGATAAAAAATTGTTTAAATTTATCTAGTATATATGTTATTGACACTGCATTTTAAATAGCACACACACACACATTATATTGAATTTATTTGAATAATTTAAATTGCTTGTTGTTGTTGTTGACATGTTGGTTCTGTTGTGTTTTTTTGGTTTTTTTCAGCATCAAAGGTCACCCATTACTGGTTTGATGGATGACTATTTTACCAACAGGAATTAACTATAGATTGCATCAGATTGCTTTACAATAAGTGATGATAATGTGACTCGATAAAGGAAATTGTTCAAACTTAATTTAATTGAAAGTTTGAATTTAAATAAATTAATTTTTGGTTAATATACCAGAGCTTTTATGTTTAAAAATAAATATTTTTAAATTAAATTGTGTTTATTATCTTTCCTTTTAGATGACAAACTCACAAGAATAAGGTATCTACTGGAACATGTTAAGCAAAAGTCTAAGGAGTTTTTTCATCCACATAGAGAAATTTCTGCTGATGAAAGAATGGTGGCGTCAAAGCACAAATTTTCAGGAATTAGACAATTCATTAAGGAAAAACCAATTAGATTTGGAATCAAACTTTGGGTTCTTGCTTGTTCTATTACTGGTTATACCTTTGATTTTTTTGTTTACTTGGGTAAGAAAAGAACTGAGATCTTAGATAAAAAGAAAGGCTTAGCTTATAGTGTTGTAATGTCATTGTGTCGGTCTATACAAGGGCAAGGCTACAAGTTATTTGTTGACTCGTTTTATACAACACAACATTTAGCAGAAGATCTACTCCGGGATAAGATATATATAATAGGAGCAGTTCGTAGCAATAGTTCAGCAATGCCATCTGTTTTTAAGCAGAGCAAAGATTGGGAAAAAGTTGTAGGTAGAGGTGATTTTAGGTGGCACAGAAATGGAAGCTTTGTTTATGTGCAATGGAAGGACTGTAAATGTGTAACTCTTATTTCACCTCTTCATAAAGGATCAGATGTAACAACCTGCTATAGAACAATACAGTCACGTAAAACTTGGAAGAAATCGATTACGAAGCAGCCATTAATAACTAGTGATTACAATGCATACATGGGTGGTGTCGACAAATCAAACCAATATCTAAATAAGTACACCTCGTATATACGAACACAAAATCATTGGTGGAAGGTCTTATTTTTTCATTGTTTAGATATCATGATTGTAAATGCTTACATATTATTTACAGATTTCGTCTCTAAATCTCCTGAGCTGTTTGGTGATTCTGAGTTTTCTTCATCTCTCGGACAATTGGAATTCAGAGAAAATCTTGCTATTTCTTTGATGAAAGTCAAATCATTTAATTGTAAGCCTGAGCCTATGCTCCATCTTCCTTTATTTTTATCTAAACGTGCAGAATGTCTTTATTGTAATGCAGAGGCTCACATGAATAAGAAGAAACTACCAAGTCGTAAAGTTATGTCATATTGTTCAGTTTGTAAGGTGCCATTGTGCTGTTCAGTAGGCCGTAATTGTTTTTATGTATGGCATTCTGATACTACAGTAAAAGAGTATGTGTCAACAAATGAAAGATTAAAGAAGAGAAAGATTGAAGACATATCTTAAGGTCAATTCATTATTTAAATGAATTTTGAAAAGTCTGTATTGAGAATTGAGTTAATATTAATTCTGTATCTGAAATTAGAATTTTCACATTAAAATAAGTTTCTCTCATATCTGGATGTTGAGTACATTAATAGTTTTCTATAGCAAGGTACCATGCTTATAATTTAATACATCAAATGCATGCAATTTACATATAACTGTCAATGCTTTAGGTATATTGACAATTCAGAATACACTGATTTCGCACCATCCTTTGCACAATTCTGAACTGACCTTCAACTGTCAGAAATTGTCTTACTATGGAGACTTAGTCATTCATGAAATGACTTATGCAATATATAATTTGACGCTAAAAGAAGTTTCATAACCTTTTCAGATTATTTTGATAAGAAGAAAGTGCAACAATATTTCTTAAAAAATTTCCATAACTAATTCGCTGACTTAAAATGCAATTGGCCCATGCATTATTACTTTTTTCATAATTTTCAAAATTTCCAAAAGTCGTTACCATGGAAACCATATGATGCACTTTGGAAAGGAGTATGCCTTAATTGCTGTTGTTACTTGTGGAGGTAGAAAAAACGTTTTGCTCATAGAAAATATAACTCTTAAGCGTATCATTGTCAATTTAAAGCAAACATTAAGTATTTCTCATAAAATACAGTTGTTGCTAAGCAACAGAAAAAATGTATTTTTAGAGATAATTTATAAAAAAAAATTGCACCAATCAAAAAGGTAGTATACAAGGCTACTTCTGCTGAAAAAAACAATATCTATTTGTACCTGGTTTTCGAGTAGTATCAATGGATTGACGACTATTACGGTAAAACAAGGAAATAAATTATCGATTTTTTAATATTTGAACTGTGGTCACGTGACCTGTTGTCATGGTAACCATTATCTCAATGGTTGATTTTGAAGCCCTGAGTTTTCTCTTTCTAACAATACCAACATTTAGTTGATGTCTATACATATAAGGGAGTATCGAACAAAACATTTAGTACACTTTTTTATAAAGAAAATTGCACTAAAAAAGCAGGAACAGGAAAGGGTTAAGGAGTTATTGCCCTTTATAGTCATTTTTTACCAATTTTTCGTAAATTTTTGTAATCTTTTACAAAAATCTTCTCCTGAAACTACTGGGTCAAATTTAACCAAACTTAGCCACAATCATTATCTAGTATCTAGTTTTAAAAATGTGTCCGATGACAAGGCCAACCAACCAAGATGGCTGCCATGGCTAAAAATAGAACATAGGGGTAAAATGAAGATTTTGGCTTATAACTCTGAAACCAAAGCATTTAGAGCAAATCTGACAAGGGGTTAAATTGTTAATCAAGTCAATATCTATCTGCCCTGAAAGTTTTAGATGAATTAGACAACTGGTTGTTGGGTTGCTGCCCCAAATTTTTCACAAAATATTTTCCTCTGTATCTAAAGGGCCAAGTTTATTATAGATAGAGAAAATTGTAAGTAAAATTGTAAGTAGCAAGAATGTTCAGTAAAGTAAGATCTACAAACACATCACCATCACCAAAACACAATTTTGTCATGAATCCATCTGTGTCCTTTGTTTAACATGCACATAGACCAAGGTGAGCGACACAGGCTCTTTAGAGCCTCTAGTTTTATAAGTAATAGGACTTGGAAAAATAAAGGATGAATTTAACATTTTTAACATATGGCATAAAATTGAGAATGGAAATGGGGAATGTGCCAAAGAGACAACAACCCGACCATAGAAAAAAACAACAGCAGAAGGTCACCAACAGGTCTTCAATGTAGCGAGAAATTCCCGCACCCGGAGGCGTCCTTCAGCTGGCCCCTAAACAAATATATACTAGTTCAGTGATAATGAACGCCGTCTGAGAGTTTTCTGCTATCTGATAGTAATGTTTACCTTTACATGGCTAAATATGTATGACATCTGTTTTCTTCAAGTTTACCAGACTCTCTTTTTTATGATACTATTTATTGTGTGTACAATCCCAATATTGCTGAATAAAATTTCCATTTTTTTTACAGTTCAGTAGACTAACTAGTACCTGTGACATTATTTCAATGTAGATAAACTTTCAGTTATTTATCTTTATTTCAGATTCACCATTAAAAATTTGTATGGAGAAAAATTCTATTTAATCAGCCTAAATGCATCAGTTAATTTTGATACCAAAAGTGAGGCAGAATACAGCATTATACTAGAGAACAACCTCCTACCAAAAGTATTCTGTGATTGGTCGTCTGATTTCTATATTTCAAGTATGTTTTTATAATCACATTTACTTAAGAGTCAATTGTATAAGCTGTAACAGCATAATACATAAAAAAAACCATTCTGAACGGATCATTTTCAACCACCAATGCCCAACTCTGCAAGAAAATAGATGTCCAGACAGAGCAAAACTACACAGGGTCAAGATAACCGGAATTGGTACTGATGTAGTCTAATTTAACCAGATTAACAATGTCCCCCAACCCAACCAAATATTAGAAAACAGCCCAAGGCTACCTTGAATGGGCCTTCAAGGCAGCAATATATTCCTCACCTAGATGCAGCTTTAGCTATCCCTTAACCTATAATATATTTATAGTTCAGTGAAATTAATGCTACACCAAACTCCTAGTTCAAAACTTTTAGTTTTAAATTTAAAAATGGACAATTTTTGTTTCTAAATGCAGAAGACTAACAAAGGCTATGGCCACGTTCCTGATTTTGAAGAGGTGCAAAAATGTGGTGGGGTTAAACATGTCTTTTGAGATTTCAAACCTACCTGTATACCTCTAACAAACATACCAAATGCAATGTAAAGCTCAGATTAAAAGAAGTCGTAATCTGCAAATTAGAATAGGTAACAGAAGAAACATTTGTTTCTTTTAAATTATTGTGATCCATCAGTTAATACATGTTTCTCTAATTTATAATTTTTTTAGATTTTTCATTGACGAACTGGCTGCAAAAGAAAAACTTGCAGATAACTGATTCAATTCCTGGTAATATCTTATACCAGTTGTATGAAGAAACAAACATAGGCCATTACCTTCTGGATAACAAGTGTTCTAGACTGGTCTATCCTTACAATAATAGTTGGACTAAAGGTAAAGTTATCATTAGACCAAATGAAATGTATGATTTTGAATTTCATAATAATGATATTAGAAGTTATTTACAGTTCTTCTAAAAAAGCATGCAAAACAAAACATTGATCAACTTGCTTGCTATGTTTGCTTGGTTGTTTGCAAACAATAGGTAGGCGGAGTTTCAGTCAGTTTCATATATACTGGGATTTGATTGGACAATAAGAATTGACATGAAATGAATTAATGTTTATGGTCCAATCAAATTCCAGTAAATAGTAAACAAACATCCACACAAATATAGCAAGCAAGTTAATCAATGATTTGAATTGCATGCTTTTTTAGAAGTTCTGTAACACAAGTTATTGGCTCAGTATAACTTTTGGAAGATGATGTCGACAATAAAGACAACAACACTCATGTTTTTACCGCATAGTATCTGTTTATTGGGTCTACATGTTTCGCCTAGTAGATAGGCATCATCAGGACAATTATACAAAGAAATATGGTCTGCAATTGCAATAATAGATATATGCAATAATTTCTGAATTAACAGTTTTCTGTTATGCCTTTTCATAAAAATGAAAATAAAACACAAATTCTGTCGATGTAATACATTGATATTTTTCTATACAAAGATTTAATAAGACTTGTGGTATTTTGTAGATTGTGCTATGAAAATGTCTTTGCCGATGTTACCATCAGATGTTTCCTGTTATATCACTGATACCTGCACAGGGATTCAGTGTTGTGTTATGAATACTTTATTACAACAGACATTTGAAATCTCATTTCTGTTGGACAGCTGTAACAGGAAACTAAGTATCAGTATAGAGAAAATACAATACAATGACACTTTACTGGATTTCAAATTAGGTAAGATAAAAACAGGTGTGAATTATAGATTTTATATATTTTAATGGAACATTACAAAATGCAAAATATAAACATACCATAGAAGGCTAGCTCTGTAAAGATGATGTTACAAACAAAGTGTATAACAATGTTTCAGATTTAATTAAAGTATATAATTGATGTGTATAATCAATTCTTTAGTCTTGAAATCACTACTAACAATGAATATTAATTATATATATATGAATATTATATCAGATGAAGGTTATTACCTAGCACTTAAAGAGTTTTTTATGCCCCACCTATGATAGTAGAGGGCCATAATGTTTTTGGTCTGTGCATCTGTCTGTCTGTCCTGCTTCAGGTTAAATATTTTGGTCAAGGTAGTTTTTGAAGAAGTTGAAGTCCCATCCACTTCAAACTTGGTACACATGTTCCCTATGATATAATCTTTTTAATTTTAATGCCAAATTAGAGTTTTTACTCCAATTTTACTGTCCACTTAACATAGAAAATGATAGTGCAAATGGGGCATCCATGTACTGGGGACACATTCATGTATAAATAGTTTTTTTACATTGTAAATACTCCTTGTGAATAGCTCTGACTTTAACTTGAACCTGGTTGACAGGAGTTACCTTATCTTAAAATTATATTAACTGTTGGTAAAACTCATAATTAAGATTGACAATTTGGAAAGGACATCAACATTAAAGAAAGAAAAAAATCATTCTGGAAACATCATACTGCTAAACACTTTTTTGCAAATGAGCTCATAAGAGACCATGAAATTTACTTATTTAAATAAACCACTTTATTTTGTAACATTAAAGATTTGATGTTTATATACATGCAAGATGAAAACAAATTTGACTGTTCAACTTTAATGTATATCTTGTTCAAGCCTTTTTATTTATTTTTTATCTTAGGGACTTACTATTCCTTCAGCTTACAGGGATTAATTCAAGTTCAGTAAGTAAATTACCAGATCAATTACATTATTGTTTGAGTTTTTTGATGAATTGAGGAATACTTGTATAAATCAGGATATATATTCAATAAATTTAAGAAGTCTTCTAGAGATAATGTTGATGTTATACTATTTGTGTTTGAATTTAATTGCATGTTTTTATATAATTGCTAGTGTTAGACTATGGCATAAGTTTATAGCCAGTATTGAATTGTTGCATTTTTTACCATGAATATTGAAATTTAAGTAGCATTAAATGAAAGGGCAGAAATTTAAAAAGTATTAATCTAAAGAAAAAACAAGTTGGATAGTTAATACTTTCATAAATCACTATTTCAGATACAGTATAGAAGACTTGTATACTGAGATGTACTACTTAGTAAATATGAAAATTCAGTTTTGCTATGAAAGTACAGAGCCTCAATGTGACCATCAGTTTACCATTCTACAAAATACAAAACTTCCCAAAATGCAGTGTGATTGGAATAGTGGATTTGTTACTCCTGGTAATTTAATGTTAAGTTTAAAACATGCAAGGAATATCACTTATTAGAAAAACAAAGCTCTTCAACTGAAAAATATTTTGTTTTCAAATTGTTTTAACATATGATATACAGTTATGGTAAAGGGTAGAAATGTGTATTCTAGATGTTGAATTTTGAAAGAATGTGCCCACAACAATGCTTTATTAAAAATGTACTTATTTCTTAATTTTTTAAACAGTTATACATAAATCATTTTTTAAGCTTTGAAATGTTATCTTTTGAAATATGTTTTACTTGCTTACTGCATTTAAATATACAGCTTGCCCAAAGCTGCAGCTAGGAGGAAGGAAGATCTTATTATTTCAACCTTTTAACATGTTCAAAACCTGGCTATATTGATTAATGATTTTTTACAATTTTTGTTCAGGATTCTCCTTGGACACTTGGTATAATGAGCATTCTTTGTTAAATGGATCAAATTTGGAAGATTGGATGATTTCTGAACTACTAAATGGTCTTGGGATCTCACCATACCTACATGTTGAACAATGCTCAAGACAATCATCACCTTTCTATCCAAGTATACTTGGTTGGAATAAAGGTAGGAAGCAATCGTTAGATATCTATGGTAATTTTTATGCCCTACCAAGGGCATTATGCTTTTTTGTCTGTGCGTCTTTTCATTCTTTCGTCTGTCTGTCCTGCTATAGGTTAAAGTTTTTGGTTAAAGTTTTTAATCAAGGTAGTTTTTAATGAAGTTGAAGTCCAATCAACTTGAAACTAAACTCTTGTAGAAACCATAAAAGTCAACGGAAATTTGATATTCTTTTGTTAGTTTCCTCAATGTGATCTTATGTATAACATTTACCCTTAGTATATGGCTTTAATGTTAATTTGAAATTAATTCAATTACATTATCAATTTTATTCATACATACATCTACAATGTGCTCATAATAACAAAATATTTGAAGAACTTTTTTTCTGACTTTCAGGTTGTGCCAACAATATAAACCTTCCACAGATTCCAGAACCAGCCACCTGTTATTTAGACACCAGTTGTACCAGAGTAGAATGCTGTGTAGATGTTGACTTTATTCCATACTCCTTCCATACTTACCTAGATATAGATCCTTGTAAACAGATGATTACTGTTGGCATTGAGAAATTCCACAGGAACATTTCACTTATAAACTACCAATGGGGTATATTTTCTATATGTTTTATTGTATCTAAACATCTTAATCTATTAAATTTCAAGGTCAACGGATAGGAGCAACAATTAATAATGGAATGTTAAAAATTGTTTATTTAACATTTTACATCAAAATCAATGTTTTGTAGTTTCAATTTTGCTTTTTTACACCATAGTCACTCTACAATGCTATAAATAAAAATATGATGCTATAAATAAGAATATAATATTTTTGTTCTTTTAAAGGAGAACAGGAATGTTTTTGGCTTGCTGGTGTATTGCGTCTGTCTTACAGTATAGAGGATTTTAGTGGTGAAAGCATGTACTTAGTCAGCCTGAACATGAGTGTTTGTTTTGAAAGTAACAAGTCTTGTCATGTGTCAACACAGATACTGACTAACACATGGCTGACCAAGGCTTTGTGTGCATGGGATACCAACTACTATCAGTCAAGTAATGTGTATTTCTTATCAGTTGATGTAAAAATCCTTTCTCTTCTTTGAAATAAAAACTTCTAAAAAACAAAAAGCTTCTATATTCATGAGTGGTTAGGACATCTATTTGTAATCACTTAACTTATAGTAAAATCTAATGTATAGACTCCACTGTTGAAGCATCATATATCCACAATTGAAACTGCTTCTCTCAAGAAAGAGTGCATTTTTGAGCAGTCATTTGAGATTGAACTTTGAAGAGAATGTGTAATTTTTTGTGAGTCTTCAGGCAAATTAAACCTACCATCCTTCCATTCATCCCAATCTCTAGCTTTTTGTAAAGTTTCCTCATCATCTTCTTCTACTTTCTTCTCTTTTTCTGAGTCCTCCTGTTCTTTAGCTTGAGCATCTTTTTCTGGATCATTTGCCCAACATGTCACGTACTGCATAACCTTAACAACAAGGACAACTCATACATTATATAAAGCAATAACCATAACTCATACATAATTTTAAGCTACAAAAAGCCCAAGGAGAACAAAGTTTAAAATAACTTAAAAGAGAAATCCAAGGGTCTGATATTAGTCCAGCCGATAGGTGAAAAAATTGCTTAAATAATGAGGAAAGCACCAATTTTTGCATGATGGTACATTTTTCTGTTCTGATTAATATTAGCTATGGACCCATCCTCAAAATTCAATATGGCGGCTTATTTCAAGATGGCTGCCATACGTTCTAAAATATTTTTCAGTATTGCACAAATCACAGCAGATTTGATGCTGAGAGCACAAAAATCAAAATATTTGAATGACTTTGTGTATTTAGCAAGATTTTGTTTTGACCTATCTTTGAAATACAAAATGGTGGTTATTTTCAAAATGGCCGCCTTGAAAAATAAGCAAATACTCATTATTGAGAATTGACCTGAATATAAGCATTTTATTGATGTATAGTGTCATTAAGTATCTGTCCCAGTTCTGTCCTTTTTGATTTTGCCTTGCTTGTCATTTTATACACAAAGTAGAAGCTTTCATAAAAAGCTGAAGTAGTAGCTTTTATTAAAAGCTGCACTATTTGTTGTCTTGGGTCACACATGAAAGCTGTGATTTGGAATTTATCTGCCTTAAGATATATATCTATACTATACCACAGTGTTCCTTTTGATTGCATTTCCTTCCTTTTTTTCAGATTTTTCCTTGACAGCCTGGCTACAGACCAAAGAGATGTCTCTACCACTGCCAGATAATGGAAGGCTTCTTCTGTTTGAAGATACTGGCATAGCTCCATATTTATGGGATGATCAATGTGGGGTAGATGATATCATTAATAAGTTCACCTTCTGGCACTTTACAAATGGTTTGTATTGTATGATTTAGAGACATATTTTTCATGTGCCTTCTTCAAATAGGTGATGATTACTGTAAATTCAGATATGTGTGGTTTTTAAGGGGATTCTGGGAATGGCTGTTACAAAAGTTCGGTCAAAAATAAAAGTGCAATGTTTTAATCATACTGAAAAGTGACGTCGCAATGTGTTGTTGTTCAATGTCTAAAGAATAAAGATTCACGAAATATAAACATTCTCTTCAAATCTTCCTTGAAAATTTGAATAATAAAAGCATTGCAAAAGATTCTGAATTTACAGTTTATAAAAATCAAATTTTTAAAAATTTGACAGCTTTATGAGTATGAAACTATTGCTGAAATCGCATTAATAAAACTCTTTTCATGCATACACTGTTAATTCAGTCATTCAAAAAGAGGAAAAAATTATCAGATATTGAAATTTGCCTGAGAAACATAATGATTTTAATAATAAAAAATATTAATGTTCAATGAAATATTTAAATAAAAATATTGAAAAGTGAGTTAATGATTTCAGAATTATTTTTTTTACATAATATAAAGATAAGGAAATGAAGTTTTTGAATTATGTTCTTATTATTGATATAAATGATTTTACGACTTTTATCATTATTGAAAAAGAAAAAGGGTAGACACTGACAAGAGAAAATACCTTTTGAAAAACTTAATTTCAATGAGAAGATCAAAGGTATTGTTGCAAGGCTACCTGTATATGTTTTGATATTTTATTTCGTGTCATTTTGATCTTTAATTATCATGTTACATTACCTTGTTATACAACCACACAAAAAAAATTTGCCGTGGTATATTGGTATCATCGTTGTCGTTATTGTAGTGGTCTGAACATATTTGGTTTCCAGACAATAACTTTAGTATAAGTGAATAGAAATCTATGAAATTGAAACACAAGGTTTATAACCACAAAAAGGGAGGTTGGGATTGATTTTAGGGTTGTGGTCCTAACAGTTTCGGAATTACGGGCCTAAAAAGGGGCCCCAATAATATTTTTACTAGTTTCCAGACAATATCTTGTGGATTGGTCTATGGATCTCTCTGAAATTATACCACAAGGATTCCATACTAGAAAGGGATGGTTATGATTGGCTTTGGCCTGGGGTTATGGCTCGATCCAACTGTTTAGGAATTAGGGACAAAAACGGGGAAAACAAGGGTGTCCTAGTTAATGGAAAATTGTTTATAAGTAAAATTTGAAGTTTAGATTACCACCCTTACACTGCTTTTAAATTATTAAATGGGTGATAATGGTAACAAACTCCATTGGAAATTTGAATTGAGGTTTTGACCATATCTTGAGGGAAAGAGTTTTTTTTTTTTAGAATAAAAAGGGGGGGGGGGGCAATTTTTTCTTAAGATTTCAAATTTTTTTATTTTTTTGCCCAAAAAAGGGGGAAAGGGGGGAGGGGGGTCAATTCTCAACAACATTCAAATCATTTAAACAATTCTAAGTAATCTTTGATCACAGTTATTATGTGTCAAATATTTATTACAATCCAAATTCAGACCTGTATCAAGCTCAAATATTGTGTCCATTTTTGTCCCAACTGTTCAGGTTGGACCTCTACGGTTGTATCAAGGTGTGCTCAGCGAAGCAATTTAATTTTTATATATTTATGTCTATTTTTCAGCATGCCCATTGGTAACACCAGCAATGCCTTACATAGATATTCCATGTCATCTGTCAGCTTTATGTACTAGTATTGAGTGTTGTGTCGATGAATACAAGTTAAAAAGAAGCTTCCATACCATAGTTCTAATTGATCCATGTTCTTATGTTGTTACTGTTGGGATAGACAATTTTGTATACAACACCTCAATAACTGAGTTTTCCTTTGGTAAGATACAATTTCTACAAGTTTTTATCATTTCTGGTAAATTATCAGGTGAGAGTCCCAATAAGAGACTCCTTAGTTCACCTATTATTTACAATATTTAAATAGTGAATTATCTACTTAAAATTACTTTAAGTGCTCACGTGGTCCAAATTAATCAATTGACTGTCTACATCTGTTGTCCATCAACTTTTACCCATAGATTTTCCTCTAACCAAATTGGCCAAAATTATCTTGGGTATTTAGTTTTAATATATATGCAGAAGATCCTACTTTCAACCAACATGTCTGCCAAGGCTTAAAATGGAACATATAGAGAAAAATGCAAGTATTGTCTACTGTAAACCGGGAAATTTTCGCGCCGTCTTTATTTCGCGATTTACTAACACAATCCAAATTCGCGCCGTTTTTAATTCGCAATTTCCCAGTGGCCTATATAAATATTTTCATAAATAATTTGGAAAGTGAACAGCTTCGCATATATCTTAAATCAAATGATAAAATCAATCAGAAATCTTTTGTTTTCGGTTCATTAATGTTTAAGTAGATTAAAAGTTTGCCATGTTTCAATGCTCATAAAAACACATACACAATAACCGAAAAGTAAACCTAATTAGGAATGATTTAAATAAAAAGCTGTCAGGATTAATGCTAATTAATCGATCTTTTGATCTGATTAATCTTTGTAGTAGATCGAACGAGGTGATACTTTTATTACTGATTGACAGGTGTCATTACAGTAACTTGACTGTTAGTGTTGCTATCCACCAATTGCAACTCATTCAAAATTTTGACCAAATTGCAATTTGTTTTATAAAATCAAATTGTTCAACTGGTCAGAATATTGAACAAATTGTTCAGTCAAAATGTGAAAGTGCAAGGTGATAAAATAAAATATACTTGCAATCCTATAAGACTTTAACTCCACTTTATTGATGGTATTACTAAATCAGTCTATCAATCTGTATAGTTATATTATAGCCATTACCATACTAAAGGTGAACTGTTTTATTTTTAATTGCTATAAAAATGTCCAAACTAAGCTTTTATATAGTTTTTCTTTCGAAAAGTATTCTATATTCATAAGAATCACACATTATGTGAATAAAAACATTTCATATTCAGTAAAATATTTGTGAAATTGCAATATGTTTGTAGGAAGGGGAGATAATCTTTTTTGGTTTCAAAAAATCTTTATTCAAAAGAATAGTATTTTAGGTTATCTCCACAAGGAAACTTATCAATAGCATATTGTTATTTCACACATATTTTACTGAATATATGATGTATTATTTTAAATGATATATGATTCTTATAAATATAAAATCCTTTTTATTTTTAATTGCTATAAAAATGTCCAAACTAACCTTTTACATAGTTTTTCTTTTGAAAAGGATTTTATATTTATAAGAATCATATATCATTTAAAATAATACATCATATATTCAGTAAAATATGTGTGAAATAACAATATGCTAATGATAAGTTTCCTTGTGGAGATAACCTAAAATACTATTCTTTTGAATAAAGATTTTTCGAAACCAAAAAAGATTATCTCCCCTTCCTACAAACATATTGCAATTTCACAAATATTTTACTGAATGTGAAATGTTTTTATTCACATAATGTGTGATTCTTATGAATATAGAATACTTTTCGAAAGAAAAACTATATCAAAGCTTAGTTTGGACATTTTTATAGCAATTAAAAATAAAACAGTTCACCTTTAGTATGGTAATGGCTATAATATAACTATACAGATTGATAGACTGATTTAAAAATACCATCAATAAAGTGGAGTTAAAGTCTTATAGGATTGTAAGTATGTTTTATTTTATCACCTTGCACTTTCAGTCTTGACTGTGGTTTTCTACAGCAGTTGGTTCAAATTTCTGACCAGTTGAACAATTTGGTTTAATAAAACAAATTGCAATTTGGTCAAAATTTTGAATGAATTGCAATTGGTGGATAGCAACACTTACAGTCAAGTCACTGTAACATAAGTGTAATGAGTGTTGTTTACATAACAATATCCGTAATGAAATTACTGATTTTGAGTTAAAGACATGACTTCTAACATTGTTTTTCATTAAGAGATACAGTTATGATTTCAATTATATATTTGTCGTCTTTGAAATCAGTGTTATAGAGTAGTCCTATATATATTCTATTCATATACGTAGATATAAGAAGATGAGGTATGAGTTCCAATGAGGCAACTCTCCATCCAGGTCACAATTTGTAAAAGTAAATGTAATTATAAAAGTTTTTCCTTGATTATTTTCGCGGTCGTTTTATTTTCGCGTTTCACTTCTTACCGCGAAAATAGCGAAAATAAAACTACCTCGAAAATTTCCCTGTTTACAGTATTTTCTTGTAAATTTTTAAGATACAGGAAATTTGACATGACAGAAAAGTCAATTTCTACTTGATACCTATTTTGACCAAAAACGAAAAATGACAAAAATAAAAATCAGGACAGGATCTGTTAATAAGTCAATATTGCTATAAATGTCAATTGAGCACAATAACTTTCAACAGATATTTCTATTTGACAAATAGTTTCTGTTTACTAGAATGTTAATTTCAAATGTGGGTTTGATATTTAAAGCACATGCATTTTGGTTTAAAATACATTATCAATTTTAGGTACCGTAAAGAAGTTCTCATTAGCAGGAATTGTGAACATAGAGTATGTATATTGATAATTATATTATTTTGTTTATTGAGAAGATTAGATTTAATAATATATGCATGGTATATAATTTTTTTCGTCATTTATGATATCAGCTATTTCAGAAATTCAGAAATTGGAAATGTTATTATTGGGGAGAGAAATATGAGACCCTACATGACAGCTGACTTTTTAAATGTTTTCAATCTCAAGTAATAAATCAACAACATTATATAATTGATGTCGATCTTGTCTTAAGGAAGAAATTTAGTAATTATTGAAAAAAATTTCAATAAGGGATTTTTTTTCAAGCCCAGCAGAGTATAGTTGAGGGATGCATTATTTTTCAGGACTTTTTCCATTTAATAGTCTGTACCTCTATTTGCATGGCCTTCCTGATTTATGTTAAAGTTTACACACATTCATTTTAAAGATGCGATTAAAAAGAATTCAAATTATAGTTCGACCAAAATTCATGGTTCACTGGAAATGAAAATCTGGTAGTTTGAGCTGGGCATACATGTCAAGTGACATGATATTCACGTGTAATACACATTTTTTTAACGGTTTACACGCGAGGATTTTGTCACATGGCGTGTACACGCTTTTCACCACTTTACACGCAATTACACCCTTTTTCGTTCTTTTCATTTTTTGGTCGTTAGTGATATCGCTATTCTCAGGTTTTTTCCTTATTCGGCGATAAATACCGAAAAATTCGAAGCAATTGTTTGGCTGCCGTATTGTTTATTTTTCTATATGGACAAACAGTAAAAGGTAAGTAGTTTGTGATTAGTTTTAACGATTTTGTGACTTTCTTTCAAATTCACTTTATAGGGGAAATGTGCACAGAAAGAGGTCACTTTTCAGGACCTGTACCGTTGCCTAAAGTGCCAATTGTTAAGCCAAAACAATGTGTACGGCAAGATTCAAGATTTATAAATTATATTTTGGAGTTCGAGTTTAAATGATCGAGTGACAAGTAACGCATAATTCGTGCATTCTATGTTGCAATGATAAAAAAAACAATACATGTGAGAGGAGAAATACAATGTAGCTATTTGAATAAACATTTAACATGTTTATCTATAAATAGAAATCAAATTTATAAAACATTTTTCTTTTGCAATTTCAGTTTCAAATCTAGCCAACACGGCAACAGATTTCTACAGGCCATGGGGATAAAAATACCACAGAACTGTTGCATCAGCTCTGATAGTACCAGCTTTCTTCTGATGAACTACCCAGTTTTAACCAGGCAATAGCAATGGGAGCAATGGCAGAGATAATCTATAGATGACCATGATGACATTTTACATTGCCAGAA
Source organism: Mytilus galloprovincialis (assembly GCA_037788925.1). NCBI lineage: Eukaryota > Metazoa > Mollusca > Bivalvia > Mytilida > Mytilidae > Mytilus > Mytilus galloprovincialis. Next base: position 40,194,191 of record CM075342.1, on the reverse strand, counting down.
AAAACAAAACATTATGACATTCTTTCAAATCTTGATGAAGCTAATTCAGTCAAATATCAATTCCTACTGTGGGAGAGCCTTTTCAATTATAAAGAAATTAACACTGAATTCTGATCCGAACTTGACTATGTTACATTTGTATTGTGTGCTGTTATCAAATAAATGTAACTAAAATTGAAACTGGCAATTGTTTTGAATATGTGCCTAGTGGTGGTGCTTTAAAAGCAACATAACAGACCACTGTTTAATACAATAAAAGTTCAAAGTAGAATATATATTGTTTTTTTATATTCACAAATTTGTATGAAATTATGAACATTACCACATTCATATTAACAAGTTCGCATCTATGTCACACTTTTTCACACGCTTTTTGACATATCATGTTGTGTCATGACATGATTTCCTATTGTCAGAGGTTGACATGTATGGAGCTGGGTATGGTTTCTGTATGACATATTCTCTTGTATTAGACATTTTATATTGTATATTTTAGATTGTCCATACACTACCTTAAAATGGAACATTCATATCTGATATCTAAGAATATAAGTATATGTACAGAGAGCCAGGGTACCTGTGAACAGGACTATGTGGTAGTGGAGAATATGATGCTACCGATCTTGCAGTGTAGTAATAATGGTGGATTTATTACAGAAGGTATATTTTACTAATAGTATATTTAAGAAATAATTCATGGAAGCCATAGATTGTTGGAAATTTACACATGGCATGGGCTGTGATATTTGAATTTTATCCTGAGCGTCAGTGAGGGATAAAATTAGCGAATATCACGGTCCAGGCCAAGTGTAAATTTCCAACAATCTATAGCTTCCATGAATTCTTTTTATTCTAATAGGACAAATACGGTCTTTGAAATACGGAAGCGAGGTTTAGTTTGGTGTGTGTGTGGCTGATCTTTTTTACTCCCTGTTAGATAAAGCTCAAATATCTTAATAAATCCGTATCTTGCATGGGTTATTTCGTGAATAACTGCTAGAAAAAAACTGTTTAATTCTTCTAATTCTCAAACCCAACATTTGCCATTTTTAATTTACATGATTTTCTCGTAAGCTTCCGTCAAATCCAAAGTTGACATTTCGTAACTAAGGAGCCGCCATGTTGACTTGCTGAAATTAGTAAATATGCAAATAATGCAATAGAATAGAAAATAAAACAAAACCTACCTCAAAAATCAGTTTTAATACAATATCATATTCACGTAACAGAAAACTTTCAACTTTAGCAGTTTCATTTGCATGACGTCATGTTTTGAAATCAGACTTAAATGCGCCAAAAAAATTAATAGACTTTCGTGGAATTTTATTTTATTTTTATTTTGTTGATTTCTCCAAGCTCTTGTGCATTACTGCTATTTATTATGCATCCAAATAAGAATAACAGTTATTTTGTCCTTTTTTTATTGCACTTTTTAAATCAATAAAATCAGCAAAAGGTCTGCAAATAGGTTCCATTATACATGTAGATTTACGTGCGAAATATATTGTAACAGCCATTATTATGTGTATCTCTGAGTCTGAGCTAAGTATAGATATATCGAGAATTTTATCACAGTGTTGTTTACAAAGTGAAAGAAGCATGTCATATTAGAATATTCTGTAATGAGTTGTCAAACAATTCTTCCCTTTTAAAAAAAATTCTTATAGAATGAAAAAGTAAAATCACAAAAACTCAAAAAGGAAAATTCAATAGGGAAAGTACCTAATCACATGGCAAAATCAAAAGCTCAAACACATCAGTCGAATGTCATCTTCCTGACTTGGTACAGGCATTTTCTTATGTGGAAAAATGGTGGATTGAACCTAGCTAGGTAAAACCTCTCACTTGCATGACAGTTGTATCAAATTTCATTATATTGACTATGATGTGTGAACAAAGCAAACAGACATAATGGGTCAAAAATGTCAAATATACATGAAGTTCCATAGACCACTCATGTTGGAAAAGTTTATTATAAAGTTTTTATGCCCTATTTATGGGCATTATGTTTTCTGGTCCTCATCCGTCTGTTCGTTCGTCCTTCTGTCCTGCTTCTGGTTAAAGTTTTTGGTCAAGGTAGTTTTTAATAAATTTGAAGTTCAATCAACTTGAAACATAGGTCACATGTTCCCAATGATATGATCTTTCTAATTTTAATACCAAAGTAGAGTTTTCATCCTAATTTCACGGTCCACTGAACATAGAAAATTATATTGCTATTGGGGCATCTGTTTACTCTGGACTCATTCTTGTTCTTTTATACTTTTCACAAAAAAAATATAGTTTATGCTACAGATGTTTTTTGAGAAGATGCATATTTACTGTATTTTTTACAGATTTTTCCATATCAAAGTGGAAGAATGAAAGAGGACTTGATGAAAATGATAGTTTGGACAGTATTTCAGCATCTGAGTTGCTTGAACACCTTGGTTTGTCTTACTATCTTCTTTCTATGAGATGTAACAACTTCAGTGATATGTACAGTCCATCTACAAATGGATGGAAGTCATGTAAGTAAATGGATATTTCTTTGATAGTCTGATAAATTTATTTCTAGACTCTGGACAATAAAGTGCTGAATGTAATGTATAGATATTTGTTAATATATTTTAGAAATTTTTCCTGTAGAAGTATTTTGTGTTGTTAGGTAGCTGTCAAACACATTGACTTTCATTAATCATTCATATTAACCTTTTGAAAAAGAGAGTCTCTACTGTAACCAGGTTTTAAGGCTGCCAAAATTTCGCCATTGTGACAATCATTACAGGATACATGGCTGATAAGACATTTTTATGCCCCATTTCTCATTTATGTCCATTATGTTTTCTGTTCTGTGCGTTAGTTCGTTGTTCCGTTCGTCCGTCCGTCAGTTCATCCATCTGTCCCGCTTCAGGTTAGAGTTTTTGATCGAGGTAGTTTATGATGAAGTTGAATTCCAATCAACTTTAAACTTAGTAGACATGTTCCCTATGATATGATCTTTCTAATTTTAATGCCATTAATTTTTACGGTCCACTGATTATAGAAAATGATACTGCGGATTGGGCATTTGTGTACTGGGCACAAATTCTTGTTTTAAAACATAATTTTCCAAAGAAATAATTTTATAATTATAATGGTGAAGCATTACAGCCATGAACAGTCAGGGGCTGCAATTTCCAAATGTTTCTGTACCATGACTTATTAACCATTCAAACAATCCTTTTGAAATTCTAATATCTTGTTACTTGTGACAAAATGGTGGTCAAGTTCTGTTTTAATGATTGATTTTCACTTTTACCGACCAGGAGTTATGATTATTGATACTCTGGAAAATAGCACTCTATTTAAAAAAAAAATCAGTAACCTCTGAATCTTTCAACCAATTCAAATTTGAATATCTTGAAATACTGATGACAATATTGAGGTGATGTTTGATATGGACAATTTTCCCTTTTGCCGTTCAGAGTTATGGTCCTATGTAGATTGTTAAATATAGGCTAGCAGTCAGAGAAATGATAGTTAGCAAATTGACGATAAGCTAGCCAATGAATGAATATTAAATTTGATTCTAACAGATATAATTATCAATTTTTGCCTTGAAAAATTCACCACATAATATTCAGTGTTCTTATATCTATTTTAATTAATTGTTATTAGTAATTTAATTATGATTTATTTAAAATCAAAGACTTATATTCACAGTTTTTAACACATTGTTTAATATAGTATGTACAGATGATGAAGATCTACCACCTTTGTCTGGAGAAATAACATGTAACATGGGATATACTTGTGACACGGTCAGCTGTTGTGTTGATGTAGAAGATCTTGGAAGGACAATGGAAGTGTCTTTGTCAATTGACCACTGCAACAGGAAACTATCTTTACAACTGGAAAGATTGTCAGAGGAAATATCTTTGGTGGATTACACATGGGGTAATTTGGCATTAAATAAAATATTGTTATATGAACATGTGTCATACTACCAATTCTAAAACACACTTTGAATAAAAACAAATATATATTCATCACAACTTTCTTAAGTGCCAGTCTGCCTAAGAATCAGGCAGTGGTGAAAACATGACCAAAAAAACCCACCCAATTTGACATTGATTTTAGTTCATAATATGTAGTTATGCACAAATGTAACATTCATTTCTGTTTTCTGCTCTGGTAATAGAAGATACAATTTGGTTGAAATGCACTAGAAATTAACGAATAAGGGGAGATAACTCTGTAATTTGCTATCATTCTAACCAATTTTCTAACCAAGTTATTTGATATTACCAGACACACACAAACAAAAGACTAATACTTTTTAACTCAGGATGATGGTTAGTATCAAATAGCATGATTAACTCGGTGGGTTTTTTCTTATCATGTTTTAATTTTTACCTAAATTGCCTGATTCTTACAAAGACTGGCACTTAAAAAGTAAAAACACTGAATGACTATATTTGGCAAGCAGCTTGGCAGTGATGAGTTGAAATGTATGAGCATTACTTTATTTTATCTTTAGGGACATTTTTATATGTTGGAACACCTTCCTGTTTTCTGAAAATATAATTTCTAGTTTAAGTTACAATGCTAAGCACAACACATTTATTCTTGTTTATAATAAGGTCACACTGCCAAGAAAGCAGCAATGATTTCAATGCTAATAAAATTGAGAATGGAAATGGGAAATATGTCAAAGATACAACAACCTGACCATAGAACAGACAACAGCAGAAGGTCACCAATTGGTCTTCAACGATTAATCATTATTTCATAGCTTTTGATAAATTTAGAATTTAACAGACCATTTTCAAGTATTGGTTTTAAATCTTGAATGGTTTCGGTTGTAATAATTTTCTACAGTTATTGTCACTTGTAAAGAACTATTAAATTTTGAAATACTTATTACTATTATAATTTGCTGTTCATAGTTTAAAATAAAATTGACTACATTTGATATTTTAGGTACTTTGATGAAACATGAACTTGTTGGTGTGTTGAGAACTGAGTAAGTTATTTAGATTTAACGATCATTACTTGTAGTTAAAAGATTTTTTTATACAATTAGCAGCTAAAATAGTTATATGGTGTATTTAAACAAATTTGATGTGCCTGAAAGTGAATGGTACCTGCTATGTAACTGGCCTTCAGAGTCAAATGTTACTGTATTACTTAGCAACTAAAGGTCACTGTATGGCCTTCAACAACGAGACAAAATCACACTTTAAAATGAGCTATAAATTTAAATGATGTTGACATGACAAAATGTAAAGTAATTCAAAAGTTGAAAACTTATGGCTTAATTTATAATTAGATAAACAATATCACTATTAAAAAACAGCAACCAAAAACAACCACTGCACAAGATACATGGTGGTGGTTTTTTTTTTTTTTTTTTTTTTTACAGCATATTGAAACATTACAAACAGTAATGTCAACATAATTGATATCTTTTACTTTTTTTATTATTATAGAATTGTAGTTTACAACGGGCATAGGACATTTGAGCGAAAAAGAAAAAAGCACATAGGGTCATTTGAGCGCCGACTTCATAGGACATTTGAGCGCCGGGATATTAACCTTACCTGAGTTTTCAGACAGGACATTTGAGCGAAATTTTCCCTGATAATTTTACACGAATTAAGATTTTTTTTTAAAAGTAAGAAAAAAAAGTAAGATTTAGTTATAAATATTTTTTATTTTATTTCACACCCGAGTAATTCGACCGGTTCTGGTTGGTTTATGTAAGTGAAATCCTAAGTTGATCTCTATTTACCAATCAATTCTACTATAATTCATTGGCTATGCAAATGTTCTTTGTTCTAAAATTCTTATATATATATCTATTAAGTGAAATGTCCCTTGGCACTTGAAATCTTAATACTAATAATACATGTACGTGTTAAAATGGATATTATTTTGACCGAGACTAATAAGGGAAAAAGAAGCCTTGTTTGTGACAGTTTCCGATATAGAGTGGACAAAACACTAAAAGGAGAAGAAATATCCTGGAGATGTACAGTAAGTACCTTTTTTTACAAATTTAATGTTAATGTAAACTATAATTGCTTGTTTTAATTATATTGTGTCTTGGATGAGGAGTTGTCTTTTTAGGATTCATACTACATCTTATTTTTATGTCTTGCAATAGCAAATGAAAAAGCATTTAAACACTTCAATTGTATTTGTCCTTTCAATATTTTTCAGGCAAAAGGTTGCAAAGCAAGACTGAGGACGGATTGTACCGGAACCGTTATAATTCAACAGAAAAATACTCATAACCATGATACCAGTGATCGTGACAATGAACGTCACTTGCTGCGGGTACGATCAAAAAGAAAAGCGGATGATGATATTGCTCAACGTCCTTCAAAAATTATCCGTACAGAGTTACAGAACATGGATGAAGCAAATCTAAAGTCTGAAGACATTGGCAGCGTTTCAAAGGCTATATATAGAAAGAGGCGTAAATCTCACCCTGCACTTCCTAAATCTAGAGAGGAAACACACCAATCATTAAAGAAGATTAATATTCAGTCAAATAAATTTGAAAATTTTGTGCAGTTTAATGATGAACAAACTGGTATAATTATTCTTACGTGTCCAACCAATCTTGAATGTTTATGCAGTGTGCCGGAAATTTTTATGGATGGTACTTACAAATATTGCCCAAAGTTCTTTAAACAGTTATATACTATTCATGGCTATAACAAAGGAAATTATGTCCCTCTTGTATTCTGCTTACTTCCTGGAAAGTCTGAAGAAATTTACGTGAATTGCTTTTCCTCAATTGTCAAGCTATGTTCCGATCAAGGTCACACACTTCAACCGAAAGCAGTACACGTCGATTTTGAAGAACGGGTAATGAAAGTTATGAAGGATTTTTTCCCGTCTATAGAGATCAAATGCTGTAGGTTTCACTTAGGCCAAGCCTGGTGGCGAAAAATCCAGAAAGTTGGACTTAGTCAACAATACAAAGAGCTTGATTCAGACATTAGTAAATGGCTTAAAGGGATTTTTGGGATAGCCTTTTTAGCTCCAGACGAAGTAGCCGACTGTTTCGTAGAAGATTTTATGGCCGTTGTACCTAACGACAAGCCTTGTATAGAATTTGCAGATTACCTGACTGATACTTATATAACAGATGAATCGTTATTTCCCCCTCATCTCTGGGCCGAAGTTCCATCCTCGTTAAAACGTACTAACAATGGGCCCGAATCATTTCATGCCCATTATAACGAGCAGTTCTATCACAGTCATCCATCAATTTATACTTTCCTTGACACTATTATCAAATTGCAATCTGTGACTTACATAAAAATTCGGAGTTTGAACATTGATGCACCGCAGAGCCGAACAGAAAAGGAGAAGGAAAAGAATCTCCGGGATTTGCATTCGAAATACTGCCAGCAGGAAATTACGAGGGATTTTTATGTCAGAAGCCTGGGATATAAGTTCCAAGCCCGAACAGACTTGTAAATAATGCCGTTGCCGAGTTTTATGTTTTATGACAGTGCTTTGTTTTTAGTGCTTTGTTTACAATTAAAAGATGTTTTAATCTTTTTGTTGGTAAACTCCTGTTTTATGACTGTATTCGTAAGAAAATGTGGTATGATTGCCAATAAGACAATTCTCTATCCAAGACTTGTTTTCGCTCAAATGTCCTACGCTTATTCTTATTTTAGCTCAAATGTCCTAAAATTTAGGCGCTCAAATGTCCTATACTTTGGCGCTCAAACGTCCTTTTTTTTTCGCTCAAATGTCCTGTCAATGCGCTCAAATGTCCATTGCCGTTTACAACTTGGCAGCTGAAAACAGTTATATGGTGTATTTTAACATTTTGGTGTGTCTGGAAGCAAATGGTACCTGCTCTGTGAATGAGGTCATATTAGATGGGAGAAAAATAATCAAAGATATCTGTGACAGATCAAAGGAAAATGGTAATTTAATCTTTTAAAGATATTTTTTGATATGTTGCACTTTGAGTAACCAGTGGATTCATTTTGGACCCTCTACCCATTCGAAGATTTTCCCCAATTTTGAAGAAAAAAATATTTGACCTTTGACTTATCTTCCATATCAACTTAAGTTTTAGAATTACATTATTTTTTCTAAAATAATTAGAGCTGTCATTTTACAGTCTTCTTTTTATTTGGCAGCTGTTTCTAAGTCTTTTGCTAATATTTTTTTTCACCATATTAAACTCTTGATTCTCATATTTGTTTTAGAATTTTCACTGGCTACTTGGCTTGAAGAAAAGAACTCACCAATGTATGGAGGATACTTGCTAGAATGGGCCAAAGTTCAGCTAAAGCAGGATCTAAAGATAGACCAGTTTCTTAAAACAGCACCTTGCTTTGTTTATTTCTTTTACAATTATAATGGTTTGTGTAAATCATATTGTGTACCAAGCTTTAACAGTCAACTATTAACTATTTACAGATAAAGGGAATCGAAATAGTCATTGGGTAGCGAAGAAAAAGAAAAGTGAGAGAGAGTTACAGATGGAAGGATTTTATGGGACATTTTTCTGTGTATAATTGGGGCTAAATGCTATAGATTAGAACTAAAACATTTTCTGTCGCAATTAGTTTGAGGTTAAATCTTAGTTTGACTGGACTATATTGAGGAAAAAAATAAGAAAGAAAACTCATGAATACAGAATTCAGCTTGAATTACAGTTTGCTGAAAATTATTAGCTGACTGCTTTCCTTATTTTTTTTACAGGATGTGAGAATGCTGATGTAAAAGTAATACCAATAGACCACCATAGTAGTTATTCATGCTTTATATCAGAAAATTGCCAGAGTGTAGAATGTTGTGTCAATCTTCCAACCTTAACAGCAGTTACAACAGTGTTCAGAATCATGCAATGCAGAAACAACTTAAAACTAGAAATTGACAATTTAGTTCGTGATATTAAGTTGTCAGAAGTTTCGTATGGTAAGTTTTAGATCTAAGGAAACCATTATCAAAGGAGTATAATAGTTCTGAGTTTTAGAGCTGTATTTCTCATTTTTCATGCACAAATGTCTTGATTGTTGTGTTGTACAATTACTGCCAGATAGGAAAATAAAGAAATACAATGTCTGTCTTTGATTATATATTAACATATAAATGAATACTTACTATTTCAATTTGATATAAATGGAAGTCTGCTGATAAATAAATCAGCTTTTTAAACATCTGGGTGACTAGATAATGCTTGTGGCAATCAGGCCCAACAAAGTTAGATGGATAAAAATGGACTTTTCAAGACTCACAGTAGCATAATCCCTGCTTTCCAGCCTTAAATAAAACTGATTGTCAATTATAGGTTAAGAAGTTAATAAAAACAACTGCTTCCTCTTCATGGTACCCCAAAACACATTGGAATCACTAAAGCTTGGAAATCAAGAGAAGTAAAAATGGTCTTTGTGTCATATCTCCAGATTATTTTTTCTCTCAGATACAGATCTCTCACTTTAAAGGCTTCATATAACCAAATCACAAGATAAGGATCAACAAGAGATATTACTTTTATTTTCAGGTAACTTGTACACCTTTGGACTATTGGGAATAGTGAATATAAAGTATGTAAAACAATTTTTTTATTCATATCATTTTAAAGACATTTAATGGCAGTTATAAACATTCATTTTATCAATGTACAGTTAAAGATTGGAATCAGGATGGTCTTGATGTAAAGATTCTGCATACTGATGTTGTTTATCATCTTAACAACGTGTTTTATTGTTCTTTCATTTGTCTTTGTTCTATTATTAATATTACTTTTACTGTTGGATTGTTTTATGTGACATCAGTTTAACGTGGCTCGGTACTTTTACATCCCGTCAATGTGTTTGTATTGTCTTTCATGTTTTGGTGGGGTGTTTTGTATATGTGACTTTTTGTATTTCTTTGGTTCTTATAACGTGACTCTGTACTTTAAAAGATCCCGTCATTATGATATTGTTCTATTTTATATCATTATGATATATTTCTATTATGAATTACAAAATACGTTGAACCTCAAACATCAAAATCATTCAATTGCGTAGTGGAATTAACTATTTGTGGATTCTTGTAAATTCTATATAACTTTTGGACTATTTTAAATCTCGGTCTATTTCTGAAAATTATTCTTACATACTTTTGATTTTTTAACCCTGTATGCTAACATTGCCTATGTGAAATTTTAAAATTGTTTGTATGTACATTGAACAACAAAGATATGTGACGTATAAAGTTTTCTGACTCAGACACTCAAATCAATGAATGTGTTTGTAGATAGAGTTTTTTGTGTTCTGTTAAATTGTTCCTTTTAAAATTGTTACACGATGATGACTGCTGTACCCATATTTTGACTATTTTATTTATTGTGTCTGTTTAGTTAACGCATCATTGTAAATATAACAGAATTTGTAGAGACTGTCATCAAAGTGAGAGGGTTAACGCTATAAAACCAGGTTTAATCCACCATTTTCAGGAATATGACAGTTCTTGTCCATTCGTTTTTGATGTGTTTTGTTATTTTATTTTGCCATGTGATTATGGACTTTCGGAATTGATTTTCCTCTAAGTTAAGTATTTTTGTGATTTTACTTTTTGCCACCACAAATGGTTTCATGCAGTACAGTACAGGGATTCAAGAGTATGATCTCAGAATCTGCTCTCATCCATATTTTGTACCCTAATTACATTATTGTTATCACATGTATATAGTTTTATAATGTGTTTTTATACCCCACGCAACGAAGTTGCGGAGGGTATGTTTTTGACCCGTCCGTCTGTCCATCCGTCAGTCCATCCGTCAGTCCGTCAGTCCTGTTTCTTGTCATCGCAACTCCTCTCAAACCACACAACAGAATTTCACGAAACCTTTTCAGATAATAAGGACATACTATGTAGTTGTGCATATCGACGGGAAATTGCGATTCGATTTTTTTTCTAGGAGTTACACCCCTTTGAAAGTATTTGCTTCAATGTACTACTGCAACAGTTTGTCATCGCAACTCCTCTCAAACCACACAACAGAATTTCATGAAACCTTTTCAGATGATAAGGACATACTATGTAGATGTGCATATCGACAAGAAATTACGATTCAATTTTATTTCTAGGAGTTACGCCCCTTTGAACTTATTTGCTTCAATGTACTACTGCAACAGTTTGTCATCGCAACTCCTCTCAAACCACACAACAGAATTTCATGAAACCTTTTCAGATGATAAGGACATACTATGTAGATGTGCATATCGACAAGAAATTACGATTCAATTTTTTTTCTAGGAGTTACGCCCCTTTGAACTTATTTACTTTAATGTACTACTGCAACAGTTTGTCATCGCAACTCCTCTCAAACCACACAACAGAATTTCATGAAACCTTTTCAGATAATAAGGACATACTATGTAGATTTGCATATCGACAGGAAATTATGATTCAATTTTTTTTCTAGGAGTTACGCCCCTTTGAACTTATTTACTTTAATGTACTACTGCAACAGTTTGTCATCGCAACTCCTCTCAAACCACACAACAGAATTTCACGAAATCTTTTTATATGAAAAGGACATATTATGTAGTTGTGCATATCGACAGGAAATTGCGATTCAATTTTATTTCTAGGAGTTACGCCCCTTTGAACTTATTTGCTTCAATGTACTACTGCAACAGTTTGTCATCGCAACTCCTCTGAAACTACATAACAGAATTTCATGAAACCTTTTCAGATAATAAGGACATACTATGTAGATGTGCATATCGACAGGAAATCACGATTCAATTTTTTTTCTAGGAGTTACGCCTCTTTGAACTTATTTGCTTTAAGGTACTACTTCAACAGTTTGTCATCTCAACTCTTCTGAAACCACAGAACAGAATTTCATGAAACTTTGTAGATAATAAGGACATACTACGTAGATGTGCATATCAACAGGAAATTACGATTCAATTTTTTTTCTAGGAGTTATGCCCCTTTGAACTTATTTGCTTCAATGTACTTCTGCAACAGTTTGTCATCTCAACTCCTCTGAAAACACACAACAGAATTTCATGAAATTTTGTAGATAATAAGGACATACTATGTAGATGTGTATATTGACAGGAAATTATTATTCAGTATTTTTTCTTATACAATTTTTTTTTCTTATACTTATTTAATTTCTCCAATGAGAATGTGGGAACGTGGGGTATGTGAGCGTGCTCACTAAGGTTCTTTAATTTTTTATACGACCGCAAACAATTTTGCGGTTGTATATTGGTATCACGTAGTCGTAGTCCTCAGCATTGTCCGAAGACATTTGGTTTCCAGAAGATAAATTAAGTATAAGTAAAGAGAAATCTATGAAATTTAAACACAAGGTTTATAACCACAAAAGGAAGGTTGGGATTGATTTTGGGGGTTATGGTCCCAACAGTTTAGGAATAAAAAAAACTCCCGGTGGGGACAATTTTTTCTCAAGATTTCAGATATTAAACAGAAAATTTCTTTCAATTTTTTTGTTTTTTTTTGCAAATAAAAGAATAAATTTGCAGCAGCATGGTGTATTGCACAAAAGCAAAAATAATCAAACCTGTATCAAGCACGAATATTGTGTCTATTTTTGCCCCAACTGTTCAGGGTTAGACATCTGTGGTCGTACTCAGCTGTGCTTTGCGAAGAAATTTATTCAAATGTACATAAATCATTTTAATATCTGATTTTTTTCTGGTTGATACCATGTACATTAAAAGTACATTATAAATCTTCATATTTTAAATGTTATTCTCGGCCATCACTGGAAGGATTCATATTTGAAATGTGAAATGTTCAATTTAAGGAAAATATGAAAATACAAATTTTATAGTTGATGCCCTACCAATAATCTACAATAAATGAAAGATCACTAGATCTTTAAAGAAAAAGATATTTCTATTTACTTTTTTATAACCCAGAGGATATAACCAGCAGGAAACCCATGTCACATGACAAAATTATATCCATAAACTTATAGACTAGACACTTTCAGCCAATCAGTGTGTTACATCCAAAATTAGATTATTAGGTATAAACATACTTTATAAAATGTCTTACTTTGTTACAGATACATGATAGAGACACCCTCTTTAGATACATTCAGCTTAACTCTCAATATATCTGTTTGCATGGAACCAAATAATGATTGTGAGTTTGAGATCGAGATCTTCAAAGATGTAGTTGTTGATCAACAGAGTTGTGACCAAGCTCCTGGATTCTTAAACCCATGTAAGTAGCAGTTCTAACCCAAGAATACAACATATCTCTTTGTTTTTACTGTGACTAAAAGTACTTCATTCTTTTATAACACGAGTTAACCACCCCATGTAAAGCACAACTTGACCTGTCCTAGATCCTTACAAGTTTTTCATATATCCCAATTAGAAATGCATTTAGAGACATTGCAATTCAAAGTACTGATATAGCTAGACTTTAATTTGTTACAATCATCATACATAATTATACCCCCGCTTTGAAAAAAAGGGGGGTATACTGTTTTACCTCTGTCTGTCCTTCCGTCAGTCCATCAGTCTGTCAGTCAGTCTGTCTGTCCCATGAATATTTTTCTTCACATTTTTCTCAGGAACTACACTACCAGGATTTCTGAAATTTGGTTTCAGGCTTGATATAAGTCAGCTATACTGTGTGATGGGTTTTCAGATTCATCACTCAACAACTTCCTGTTTACCGAACACTTGTATCATTTTTACACCTGATAGCCAGGTTGAAAATTACAATTCAAGGATTTCTGAAATTTGGTTTCAGGGTTTATATAAGTCTGCTTTACCGTGTGATGCGTTTTCAGATTCATCACTCGACAACTTCCTGTTAACCGAACACTTGTATGATTTTACACATGATAGCCAAGTTGAAAATTTTCGTCACATTTTTCTCAGGAACTACAATACAAGGATTTCTGAAATTTGGTTTCAGGGTTTATACAAGTGAGCTATACCGTGTGATGCGTTTTCAGAGTCATCACTCGACAACTTCCTGTTTACCGAACACTTGCATAATTTTACACTATTAATATTATCCACTTGCGCGGGGGTTACATCAGTGAGCAGTAGCTCGCAGTTTCACTTGTTATTTATACTAACATTTTCTTTGTGAGTATAAAAAATGAACAGAGTTGATGAGAATAATGTTTGTGAAATGTTAAAAACATTTGTTCCTTTTAGGAATTAGTACAAATTCAAGCAGAGTGACGAGTATAAATGCAAGGGTGAGGGAAGGATTCCAATTTCTTGGAACGCCTAGTTGCCAATAAAATATTAACTTAAAACTTTCTATAATGTTTTCTTCTTTTTTTTTACTTTTGTAGCATTTTCACTAGAAGACTGGTTAGTGAGTAGAAATACAGACCTAGGGAATATTACAGATATTACAGCCAATGATTTGATGACAGAACTTGGTCTCTCTGATTACATGGGGTGGTCAAATATTTGTGATGTCAATCTAATGCCTTACAATGGATCTGTCAATGGATGGAAGAATGGTAAATTTAGGCCATTGCTTGATTTGAAATCTTACTCTGATTTGATTGTCACCTGTATTTATTGCAGTAAATTCAAAATTCTGAACAAATTGCAATTCTTTCATCAAATCAAAGGATGTTTGCACTTGTTTCTTGTCATAACAACAAATAAAGTTTCAAAAAGCTATCCAGAAATTGTGATTTATTGTATAATTTTTGTAAATGAAAATACAAATCACCTATTGTAATTGATACATATACCTATAGTGGTTTACTTTTACAAATTGTGAATTGGATGGAGAGTTGTCTCATTGGCACTCATACTACAGGCACATCTATCTATATCTATATAACTTGTACTTTTTTCCAGAATGTACTAATATAACAGCACCATTCAAGCTGAATGAGAGTGTTGTATGCCACATTACTGAGACTTGTGATAGAGTTACCTGCTGTGCTGAAATTCCTGTTCTTAAAAGATACATCTATGCATCTGTCAATCTCAGAACGTGTGATTATTTACTTGATGTAGACATTGAGGAAAACCACTTTGAATTCAACTTGATCAATTATGAATGGGGTTAGTTTAAATTTAGTTATAAAATTAAAAAGTTTATTAATACTAATGGAAAAAAGAAACTATGCATGGCTTCATTCATGACAAACATTTCAAACATCAACTTTATATGTTTGCAATTTAAACAGCAGTGAAAAGTTTATGTTTTTAGATTGTCATAGATGTGCAAATCCTTTTTTTGTACCATGTCATGGATCATGAACACAATTAAATGAGTTGAATTAGAAAGCAATTTCATCTTTTTTAGAACTTTTTCACTGGAAACACTTTCTTGCACTCCAGGAGAGATTTTGATGTCTTGATTTTGTCACGTCAGTTGTAACAAAATTGTAATGAAGCAATCAAAACAAAGACAGAACGATGTTTGGTTATGTCTGCAAGGTTTTTGATCAAAGTTTAGTGGATCTGAGATATTTAAGATTTTTAAAACATTTATTTGTCTTTGTTCATTGTAGCATGCATGTAAAGGTGTGAAAGATATTAACACACACACTACATAATTTTTTTCTAATTTAGCCAAACTCAATACATTGACCAGTTATTTGTGAGTTCTTTGTATTGTGGTTTTCTTTATGGAAATTTTTTGCTCATAAATAAATATTTTTTAGGTAAACAAGAGAAGGTAAAGATTCATGGAGTGCTACAGCTGGTGTAAGTGGATTAATTAAACAAAAAAAGACCAAAATCAAATACTGCCATATGTATTAAATTAAGTTTCCTTTCTTATTACTTGGCACAATGAGCTTTGGTTGTTATCATTACTGTTTTTTTATATAGAATAAAGATGTGGTGTGAGTGCCAATGCCACAACCTTCCATCCAAGTCACAAAGTGTAAAAAATAAACAAAAATAGGTCGAAATAGGGCCTTCAACACCGAACCTTTGCTTGCATCAAAAAGCCCCAAAATGTGAAAACCAATGCTTTAATCTATATAAAAAACAAGAAGCATAACAGATTTACGGACCACATCAACAAACAACAAGCACTAAAAGCTGGTTCCTGACCTACGACAGGTCCAAACAAAAGCAGTGGTTTAAAAGAGGGACGAAAGATACCAAAGGTACAGTCAAACTCATAAATCTAAAACAAACTGACAACGCCATGGTTAAAAATGAAAAAGACAAACAGAAAAACAATAGTACACACGACACAACATAGAAAACTAAAGAATAAACAACATGTTTCAACAGGCTCTAACCTTCATCCTAACCTGAAACAGTAGTGTTACATTACAGCATAGAAAACACACTATTACATATTAATAAAAATGGCATAACTTGATCAAAAAAACATATTTACAAAAAACAAGTAACCATACGCTTAATGACTAAATTTGAATAAATATTAAAAAAAGGGGGGTTGAAAAGACAACTCTAACTGGGGACAAAATGGTGTTAAATAAAGTAACATACACTGGGAAATCTAAATTTATTCATTGTGTTGTTCAGAGTATGGAAATATTTTTGCAAAATAAATAAATTATTGTTTGTTCATATAGTACAAGAACAGAATTAAATGAAAATGTATTGTCATACTTAATACTTATCAATATATATCTTTACATATGATATTTTAGATATGCTATTCATCATATTCCTTCCCTCAAGTTATTCTCTATGGATATGAAAATCAAGGCATGTTTTGAAGGAAATAGTTCTGTTTGCTTGTATGATTACACAGTTATGGAGAATTCCCAGCTTCTGTACTCAGAGTGTGATCTGACTGTTGAAAGAGCTCCATTCAAAGGTATGAATATGATTGGGTTTAATGCCACTTCTGTGCAGTGGTATAGTATCATGGAAGTCAGAAAAATCCATATTGCTGTTTATAGCAGTTTTCTTGTTACTCTTACCATTTCTATGATATTAGGGGTTGTTTCTGATTAAATAAAATAAAAAACTGGCAATATTTTTTAGTATTATACACAAGTGTGTGCACAAAAAAAAAACCCACTACAGATTGTTTCTGTTCAAAGACAAGTTATCTGGGCTATGATTTGTTTGTTGTTTTTTTGGTTTGTTTGTTTGTAGGATTATTTTTTTCAGAGGTGTCTGGTGGTGGTGGATATGGTCTGTTGTACTGTACAATATTTTTGGTTATTCAAATTATATGTTAATGCCCTGCCTATGATACATTTTTTAATAAAGTTACAGAAGTTTTCCACTTTGTGCATCCCTCTATCATCCTGTTGTATCCATCCCATGTAAGGTGGAAGTTTTGGCTGAAGATAGTTTAACATCAATCTGCAGTTTCATCAAATTGAAACGTAGTAAACATGGTCATTTTAATGTGCAATTAAAAAAAAAGTATGCCAACTAAACATAGAATTTAGACATAGCTTTCATTGTTCCCTTAACATGGTAATTTGATAGTGGAAAAAGTATCTGGTGTCCTATAGCTACTGACACATATTCTTGTTATATAAAATGCATACCCGTAGCCAGGGGGGTTCAGGGGGTTCGGACGAATTCCCCCTTGAAATCAAATAAGCACTGTTAAAGTCAACATTTTGTTCAAATTGTGACTGTTAAAGTTGAGTTCATGAGTCCAACGAACCCCCCCCCCCCCTTGGAAATTCCTGGCTACGCGCCTGTAAAATGTTGAGCATTCTTGTTCTAATATGCTGTGGTTATATCATGTAGTACTTTGAGATTACATAACTGAAATATTGATATTAGAAGATGTGGTATGATTGCCAATGCAACAAGTCTCAACCTGAGTAGACTTTTGGAAATAAAGGTCACTGTTTCAACAATGAGCAACACCCATACTGCTAATCAAGCTACAAAAGGCCCTAAAAATCACAAATGTAAAACAATTTCAACTAATGGCTAGATTTATATGCAAATTAACAAACTAAAACCAGATATGATTTACAACAAGAAATGAAAACCACTGAATTACAGGCTCCTGACTTTGGACTGGCAAATACAGAATGGGCTTAGTTAAATATGTTAGTTAGTCATATGCCTTTGAAAGTTATCCCCCTTATTTAAAACAAAAGTATAAATCTACCATACATTTTTTATCAGTATAATATAACTGTGGAGTTCCCAATGATCTCCCTTATTTGAAAGAAAAGAACAACAAACAATACATATTGTTTATGTTATCTTCTGACACCTTTTTTTTATACATAAGTTACTTTTTGTAATAAAAAATTAAAAAATGAGAAAAACATTTACATACTGTGGATTCATTTATTTTCTTGGGTACCAATTTTTATGGTTTGAGGAAAACTTCATATTCGTGGATATTTAATTTCGTGGCTTTGGCAATGCTGCATACATTCATTTAGAAAATTTGTTATTCGTTGAATATTTAAATTTGTGGTTCTCCTGTATCCACGAAATCCAAGAAAATTAGTATCTAACAAATATTAATGAATCCACAGTATCTGCATATAAGTTCATTTAAACCTTAATTATAATAAAAGTTCTTTTTAAATTTTAGGAATTTCTTTTGATCTATGGCAGCCAACAGAATGTACATTACAAACCCCAACATCATGCAGTATATTTTGGTTTAGTTATATGTCAGATGATTGCTCTTTTACCCCTGATTGTCATGGAATCACATGTTGCCTTCCAATCAAATTTATCAATGGACAACGGATGACTAGTGTTACATTTCACTTCATTTCTTGCACTGAGATAGAATATAGCATTGAAAGAAAAAATTGGCAGAAAAGTGTTGAAACAGGTTTGTTGAACTAGAAGTAAGAATCGGTAGATTTAAAATAAAAATTTCTAAATTTACACTGTATTTTCTTGATTGAGGTTGGGTAGATTTATATGGTGAGGGCCATTACATTGGATGCTATACATTAATCCAGTGACGCCACATATAAAAGTATTACCATTTAGAACAAAATCTTTGACATTTTTTTTCTTTACCGTTTAATTTTTTTTAAAGAAAACTAACTGTAATAGGTATCAATAATTTTTATTGTTTGTATCTGTGAGTTCATTGATGCCACTTGACCACATATCTTTCTAGCAAAAATATTGAAACTAGTGTTTAAAAAGTATAAAATTTACTGTGACTTGAAAATAAGAGTTGATCTCTATCTATAGCAGTGTATTCAAAATTCTGACCAATTAATCCAGATACACTTGTTCTGGCCCCACCCACCTCCTCATGGGTATCTGAGAGAATTACATGTAAAGTATGTGTGTATGTAATATGCATCCAGCAGACAAAGGCTATATTCTGGTCCATGCCCATAACACAATTGGATGCAAGACCAGACCCTGAAGAGCTCATGTTTACTGAAGCCGAACAGAATCTTGTACTTTAACCTTTATGCACAGGCTGGACCAGATAATTATAAAACATATAAGTTGAAATGAGACAAAATACTGGTTTGGGCAAACTAACCACAGTTTTATTAATTTCTTTCATTATATAATAAACATGACAATGAACAATGAAAGAATCATAAAAAGTCAATTGTTTCGCAAATATCAATTCACTGATAAGTCTGTGGTACTCCATACAAGAAGCTGAAAGCCTAATGACAACTGTGGTTATCAACATGAAAATGGAAACTAATCTACTGATACACATTAAAAAATAAAAGATTTCACTAAAATACAATATCATCAAATAAACAAAATCTACAAATAGGTGACACATACAATGACAACATATAGTCATATAAAAAAACAAAATCAACATACACACAAGTATTGCGAGGGCTGTGGTGGGTGGGAATAAAATAGAATTGTAACTGGAATATGAAAAGCAGCCTGCACACGCTAATTTTGTGCAAATTCAAAAGTGATCAAGAGCGCTTGTGATAAAACAAAGACTGTAATTAACAATCTGATTGGATAATTTAAATAAATCAAGAACAATGATTGGCTAGCATCCTAGATACCAATCATACCAATTAGTAAAAGATAAGGGCTGCAGAAATTATGATTTCCAATCATGATTGGATAAAAGGAACTTCCTGGATACGGTAATTAATTAAGTAAGCAAATGCTATGTTCAAGTTCCCTCTGTATTAATACTTTATTTAATAAAAATAAGCACATTAATCCAGATATACTTGTTCTGGCCCCACCCACCTCCTCATGGGTATCTGAGAGAATTACATGTAAAGTATGTGTGTATGTAATATGCATCCAGCAGACAAAGGCTATATTCTGGTCCATGCCCATAACACAATTGGATGCAAGACCAGACCCTGAAGAGCTCATGTTTACTGAAGCCGAACAGAATCTTGTACTTTAACCGTTATGCACAGGCTGGACCAGATAATTATAAAACATATAAGTTGAAATGAGACAAAATACTGGTTTGGGCAAACTAACCACAGTTTTATTAATTTCTTTCATTATATAATAAACATGACAATGAACAATGAAAGAATCATAAAAAGTCAATTGTTTCGCAAATATCAATTCACTGATAAGTCTGTGGTACTCCAAACACTTGCCAGAGCTCCAGATAAGCTGCGTATTTGCGTGATCACGCAATACAAATAATAAAAAACCCAATGCAATTGTCCATTGCAGGGTTCAATAACCCAATTAATTCAAAGGAAAACCCAATTATATTCCAAAACCATGAGTTCTCAACCCTTTTATTGGCTACCATTTGCGTTATTTACCCTTATCTGTTGCGTAAACTATTTTTATAATATTTATAATTGGAAATTTCCTTTCGTTCTACAAATAGATCCCTGCATCAAGTAGCTGAAATGGGTCCCTGTTAGAGTTTTCCGTTGCTCAATGGGTACACGTGTTTTTGAAAACATTTCGATCTTCTCGGCGTTTATCCAATTAGCGTGTGTCATGAAGTCATATTTTTTTCGCATTGCTCGGGATTTATCATAACATACATTGAATTAAAACAAAAGTGAATGTCCGGTAAAAATATTGAATAGAAGCATATTTTCTGCTTCTTTTGAAAAGCTTAGGGAAAGTTATGATGATAACAAGACTCAGCCAGTGTTTTTAGAAAGCGTCCATCGAACACACGGGCGTGTGTGCGTACCTTAACGAGAACATTTCTAATAAAAGCAGGGTTTCCTCAAAAACGAAATCAGTTGGAAAGATGAAAGGCCAAATCAATTTAATATAACATGATAAAGCATCAGAAACCAAAAGTTCTAATAAAAGACAACTAAACCCAGATTTATGAAAATTGGAATAAAACAAAAAAATTCAAGTATAATTAGAGTTTATATACTATTTTTTTTTATTTTACGGTTAATTTATAATGAATATATACACACACAGGCACTGGTTTCAGAAATAAAGGTACAAGACGAGTGCCTGTGAATACACATATCCGTTTTTTTTACAGTTTATATGAGAAAATACAAAACTGGCAGAAGGTTTGGAATGGAACACACATTAAACCTACAATTGCTTCTCAGTCAATAAACCAAATAAAACAGCTAGCAAATAACCCTATAAACCCTAAACCAAATAAAACAGCTAAACAAAGAAAGAAACATATTTAAGATGGAAAAAAATCTGGGGTTGATATTGCCTAAATGTTCAATATTGTGTTGATGAAAAAACCCAATACATTAAGAAGCTTGGTGGTGAAAAACCCAATTTGATATTAACATGAGGGGTGAATTGGAATTGATAATGCAATTAAAAAACTTTATCACCCAATTATATAAGAAAATGGTGGGTAAAAAACCCAATTTGTGAATTCTTATCTGGAGCTCTGACTTGCCCAAACCAGGTATAATGTAGAGATAGGTTAAGTAGAAAGTTTTAGTGCATTAGCAAAAGTTTTCATAACATGCAATCTATATGAAGGAGAGGGGTCTAAATAGCCCTTATATGCATCTCTTTTCCAGTCTCCTTGAGACTGAATTAGTTCCCCTGGAACACCACACTGAAAAGCAAATGTTGCCCCTCCTCTTCGAAAACTATGCCCAGAATAAAGTGAAGCATCAAAACCAATGATTGATAGGACAGTTTTAAGCCTTGCCAAAAACACTGCATAGGTTAAGGGGATAGTGTCCTCCCCATTTTGATATAAAAAGCCGGGGAAGGAGTTTGGACAGCTGGTACCATTTTAAAATTTAATAATAAAGCCTGTGAGGGGCATAAAGGAGAGTTTTTTTAGCAGGAAGTGGAATATCTAAACAACGTTCTGCAAACTGTATAGTCTTAGATTTGGAAATGCGCAATAGGACACCATCTTCCCGAAAAAATACATTATGTCTACTTAAATGACGATCAGGGTCAAAATCATTTACAGATGGTGTCAACAAATTAGACTTCCTGAAAAAAGAAAAGAAAGCCACAAGGCAAGCTGCCCAAAAAGCTACATCTTTTGTGTCGTTAAAGGATATAATGGCAAAAATTTTAAACAAAATCTTGGGAGTAATAGGCAACTTGGCTGTGTTGGCATCCCCCAACACTCTACGTGCACCTTTCAAAACATTTGAAACTAAATGAGTGTCAATCGGGGAGCTATACCCTGCCTCAAGATGCAAAATTCTAATTATGGATAACTAATTGCACAA
The DNA here is from genome assembly GCA_037788925.1 of Mytilus galloprovincialis. Classification (NCBI taxonomy): domain Eukaryota; kingdom Metazoa; phylum Mollusca; class Bivalvia; order Mytilida; family Mytilidae; genus Mytilus; species Mytilus galloprovincialis. The sequence goes on along the minus strand of CM075342.1, from coordinate 40,171,654 downwards.
GGAATTATACTTCAGTCGACGAGACAGGTGGGCAATATATCTTGCTAAATTCTCTTGACTTAAGGGAACCACTGGAATACCAATTAAATTACAAAAAGCCACAAAGGACTGTAAATAAGTCATGTAAGTCTTTTTGGTTGATTCTGCATAGGCATGGCATTTGAAGTCCAGAACAATATCATCCAATGCCGTCATCTCTTTGGAGCCCTGTGAGCCTATTCAAAAGAAAAAGGAGGGAGTGACTAGACATGTGGGATTCCAAGTGGTGCACAAACAGAGGATTAGGTAAATAAAAGCGCATGAACTTTATACTCATAGATGTATCATGCAAACGCGAAATCATGTCGGCCATGACATTTGATTTACCTGCAATGTGCACAGCTTTTATGTGAAAGTTGTTAGAAGCTGACAACCAAAACAGCTCTCTTAAATAAGACATCAAGGTAGCATTCCTCGAAGAACACTTGTTTAAACAACTAACCGTTGTCACATTGTCACAAAAAATTAAAACACGCTTATTTTGCCATGCTTTTGCCCAACGCCTAGCCGCAAACACAACAGAAAGCGCTTCAAGCTCATTAATGTGCAAATTTTCTGCAAAAGGAAAATCACATTGCCAATTTACATAAAACCAATCATTATCAAAAAACCCACCAGCTCCAGAATGGCATGCATCTGTAGCTAATGATGTGACAGGATATTGATCTAAAATCAGTGATTTCCCATTGAAGGATGAAATAAAGTTATTCCACCAGAGAATATCTTGCGCAATATCGCTCTTAAGACGCGCTTTATGCCAATCCCGCTTAATACGCATAATGCAGTTGATAATTCGTCGAAGAAAAACTCTTCCGCCACGAATTACCGCAGACGCCCAGTTTAATTTCCCCGCTAGGGATTGCAGTTGCTTTTTTGAAGCATGGGAACGCTTTGTAAATGCAAGCAGCTCTGCTTTTAACACCGCCAATTTATCGCATGGAAGTCTGACTTCCATAGTAGAAGAATCAATTTCTACGCCAAGAAAAGTGATTTGCTGACATGGATCAACCACTTTAGACCAATTTATCGCAAAACCTAAATAACGCAGCAAAGTAATAAGCACATTCAAAGCTTCTTTGCATCTAGATTTAGTCTGCTCGCATATGAAAAAATCATCCAAGTAAGCTACAATGGTAAAGCCCTTACGTGACATAATCCTTCTTACAGCCTGGGACAAACGATGAAAAATACCAGGTGCTAATTTTGAACCAAAAGGGAGTTTGCGATCAAATAAGGTAAATTCTCTACCATCAGGGAAAGTCCATCTAAAACCTGTCACCTGCTGGCTTGTTTTACTTATTTGAACGGACCTATAAGCCGATTTCAAATCCACTTTTGCCATGTAGCAGTTGGCTGTTACAAGTTTTGTTGCATCATCTAAAGTTTGAAAAATTTGTTTCGATGAGTTACCTGCAAAGTCATTGACAGCAGAACCTTCAGGTCTACTACAATCATGTATGAGCCGTATACCGCCCCCCGGCTTAGGTATAACACCCATGGGACTAATAATTTTGGGTTTTTCATCTGCAAAAATATAATTACCATTTTCAATTTCAATCAAAACTTGTGCATGTGCTTTACTGTAAAGGGGGCCAGATGGACTAGCAGACGGGTGATTTTTTGCTTGAATATTTAAAGGGATATCAGAAGTATCAATAATGTCAAAGCCAAACTCAATACCGTGAAGAAGAAATTCTTTATCAAAATCATTTTGTAATTCTTTGGACCAGGCAGACAGGATGAGGTCACGTGTAGGCTTTACCATTATACCCCGTTTTTTGGATTGCCATGCAATGAGTTAAAGTGAGAATGAGCAGGATGCTTATTAGCACAGCCTGGTACAGCGCAAACATGCTCAAACCTACAATTTGTCATAAAACATCCCTTCCTGCTGTTAAACCTTTTGCATATTTCCCGACCACCTGATGTTTTGGAAGCATATGAAATATCATGTTTAACCCCAGGTCTTGGGCCAGTGGTCTGATGTTTGGAGCCTCCTGTCTGAGGCTTTACAAAACCCTTTGGACGTAAATATATGGAATGTAAATGTGGAACATCTGTACCCCAACGAAACTTGTGCTGTTTCTGCAGCTGCCTATATTCTCGGCCATAAAAAAAAACAGAAACCATGTCACAAGAAGCAACAAGATTGTAAACCCTTGCAGTATATGATAGGTAATCGAGTAACTGAGTATGTGGCAAATCCCCAGAGGACAACAGTTTGTACATAATAGATAAATTCGCACTAGACCATTGACACAAACTCAAGGACTCAAGTTTCGGCTTGACTGGACCAGATTTGAAAATAAGCTGACCCCCCGAAGCATCTGAAATAAGTTTTTCCTCTGAAGTACCTGACATATGTACATTTACAAAATCAGTAATGTCATAAAAATTTATAGTTACATCATTAAAGGAAGATTTTAAAAATATTTGTGGGTCTTTCCACGAAATAATGTTAGAAACACAGTCAAAATCTTGAGTACCTTCAGGATGCACTGTTGATTGTCCTTGGTGTTTGTTAAGATTATCGCCCAACAGTAACGATTGTTGCTGTTGAAGCTGTTTCGTTATAGCTTGTACGTATATATTACCACTTCCGGTTTGAACTGCACCGCCATCTATCGTCTCTGTTGCGCATGCGTTTAGTTGGGCTGCAGGTGAAGTTGCCGGAAGTTGTTCATTCGCCGCCATGTTGGATTCGCTCCCGCTCTCCGCTGGAAACGTAGATTTTACTGCACGCAGCAGTAGCCGTTGTTGTCCGATTGGAATCTTGGACTTTGTCAAGTCCTCAGGCAGGAGGCAAGAAAGTGCTTCAATGGAGTCATATCCTAGCCTGATTAACTCCGCCGCCGAATGTTCATTCACTTTTTTGCTGGCCGCCCACTTTTTGACCCGGTCAATGTCAGATAGTTTGACCATCGGGTTTCCAATCTCCTCGTTTTCCGATTCAAACATTGTTTAACTTTATTAACGATTCAAGTGTTTAAAAATAATGTAAATCCAATGACTAAATAAAATATTTACGCCTGTCTGGAATATCTGTTGTGAATATTACACAATTTAAGAATTTCTCCACAGAATAGACATTGTTGCATTGCGCTGCACAATCCATTCTTAATGTCCAATAAAACCTCGTTAAATTTCCTTCAGAATTCTTTAGTTCTCTGGCCACATACCGAATTTCCGCATTGGAGAAAATATACCATTCTGGAATATTTAGAATGTTTCTGATTTGTTGTTCCGTACGAACATATGCACGTTCAGACGTCATATTTTAAACAAACATGTTTAAAAAACGTTCAGCTTTAAAAGTTTAAATAATAATTCCAGTGATAAATAAAATAGAATTGTAACTGGAATATGAAAAGCAGCCTGCCTGCACACGCTTTGTGCAAATTCAAAAGTGATCAAGAGCGCTTGTAATAAAACAAAGACTGTAATTAACAATCTGATTGGATAATTTAAATAAATCAAGAACAATGATTGGCTAGCATCCTAGATACCAATCATACCAATTAGTAAAAGATTAGGGCTGCAGAAATTATGATTTCCAATCATGATTGGATAAAAGGAACTTCCTGGATACGGTAATTAATTAAGTAAGCAAATGCTATGTTCAAGTTCCCTCTGTATTAATACTTTATTTAATAAAAATAAGCACAATTGCAATTTGTTTTATCAGATCAAACTGTTTAACTGGTCAGAAATTTTAACAAAGTTGCTGTAGAAAACCACAATTAAATGTTAAATGTGCATGGTGATAAGATAAAGCATACTTACAATTGTATTTGAACTTTTAACTTCCCTTCATTGATGTTATGAATACATTTTAGAATTTTTATACATATTTTTATGTAATTGAAATTGCAAATGCGATAGGTAGTTATTTATGAATTGCTGAAAAATAATAAGACACATCTGTGTTTCAATAGTTTATTGATGCATGTACTGAACATCAATTTTAATTTATCTTAGAATTAAGGATGTACACCTCTGAGGAGCCAAAAATTTCTAGAATTAAACTTTTCTTATCCTGATTTTTGGGTTTATAAGACTGTAACAAAATAAGTGGTGAAGAAAAAATCATATGGTGGTGCACTTCTAAATTATTGATATAAAATATTTCAGATAAAGTAGTAACAGAGAATATAGGTGACACTTTCCAGTATAACTACAGCTTATCATCAGGATTTGATTCATCTAAATATACAGTTACTGTAGACCTACAAGTGTGTTATCTAGCTGATGGATTTTGTAAGACCTATGTATTAGTGGATTATACTGATTTTGCATGTTCATCATTAAAAAGGAAAAAGAGACGTAGAAGAGCTACAACAGAGTATGTGATATAGTATAACAAAGAATACCATTTCTTTTTGTCAATAATAACAATTTAAAAAATAATTTCCCTTATTTTCTGTTGCTTTATTGCTTAAATTTATATACAGTTATTTAATTCTTGTCCAGGAACTAGTCAAAGGATAGAAAGAGTGACTTTAGTTGTATAACATGTGATTGAAGCTAACTTGAAGATGAAACAAATAGAGAAATACAACAGTTTCAGATCTAGACCTGCCAACTATTGATAATCCCAATGGGGTTTTTAGTGCACCACAATATTTTTAATAGTTTCAATTATTGCAGTCTTTCTGTGTGCACTGTTTTACACTGTTTTTGTGTAGGCATTTGAAAATTTTACCTGAGTTTTTTTTATGTTCTTTAGAAAAACAATACATCAGTAAAGACATTCAAATATTTGGTACAAACCCAAAGCTAAGATGTGGTTGTGATATGATTGTCTACTATTTGACTCTCTGTGGGTGTCTGGGTTTAAATTTCAGAAGAATTTTTAACTTCATTCTTCATAACTTTTCTGTGGTGTTATGTCATACCTCTATCATACTATTGGTCAGTCCAAACAGAAAATACATTTCAAGTACTTGAATTTCATTTCTATTCCTAGAAATGGGCATATAATATATATATATATATGAATTATTTTCTAAAAGTGGTATATGAAGAGAATGAATTCATTGTTACCTGCTTTTTTAACATACTCTTTTCCCCTCTCTCTCCCAATGATAGACTAAAGGGACTGTTAAGGTGGTACCCAAAACTTTCACTAAAATTAATTTGGCTCGTTTAATTTTCATAAAATTTTGACCAAGTATTTACTTTGACCCTTTGACAAAAATATAAAAATTTTAAAAAAATTGAACCAACCGTTTTATCAAAAAAAATACACTGCTATATATAGCAGCTTGACAAAAACTTATTTTGATCATTGAGAAGCTTAATATTCCCTTGAAACACAACGTAATTAAAACGTTTAGAAGATTTTACACAGTTATCTCCCTGGAGTGTTAGGTACCATCTTAAACAAAATATATGTATACAAAATATTTATTATAAATCAACCTTCTGGTTTACTATACTTCGTATACAGAATACATATGCATTGATTATCATTTGACTCTGATATCCATTTTAAATTCAGAAGTAATGCTGTGTAAAGGAAAAGTGAAAAGTAAAATTTGCTTTGATAATTTATTTGAAGGCTTTTTTAATTATGATTTTAAGTGTGAAGGCTTTTTAAATTATGATTTTAAGTGTGAAGGCTTTTTAAATTATGATTTTAAGTGTGAAGGCTTTTTAAATTATGATTTTAAGTGTGAAGGCTTTTTAAATTATGATTTTAAGTGTATCATACTTGGTGTTACTGAATTATTATTTATTTTATATTTCTGACATTTTCAGGCCCAAGGTTTCAGATTTCAAAACTGGAATGAGAAGTTTAATTAAAAGAAAAGCTTCCTCAAAAGAAATAAAAGAATATATTGACGAAGTGAAAAAATATGAGGTATAATATTACACACTTTTATTTAATTATAATGAACAAGAAAATAGTTGCCAAAAGAAGTAGGGAAGGCCAAGATTTAGTCCTTAGTTTTGAACAATTTATATGCCGTAAAAAAGTATTATATCCCCACTTTGACTTATGGAGACTTAATGTTTTTATAGTATTTTTTTCTTTTTCTAACTTATTTGACATGAAGGTGTATCAACTTATCACGATAAATCACATGATTGCACCTTAACCTAGACCCTTATATGAAATAATGATTTTTATGTCCCATTTATAGGCACTATGTTTACTGGTCTGTGTGTCCGTTTGATTGTCTGTCCATTCATTTGTCCGTCTGTCCCACTTCAGGTTAAAGTTTTTGGTTGAGGTAGTTTTTGTAACCCAAATAATTTAGTCCCTTTCTGTAATCCATATATTCTACTTGCGAGGGCCTGAATTCCTAACACAACAAAAACTCTTCATGAATCCTGGATTTTGATTGGTGCCCTGTAGAAGAGGTGACAAATCAGTAAACAGCTCAATTTTATCGAGATAGGTAAATCCCAAGCCAATTCCAAATGTTGATTGTAGATTTTTCATTGTCTATGCATTCAAGCGTTAATGTAGTATTCGTAGATTAGCAAAATATAACGACTGAATTATTTGGGTTATAGTTTTCGACAGAGTAAGTCCAAACAACTTGAAACTTAGAACACATGTTCTCTATGATATGATCTTCCTAATTTTAATGCCAAATTAGAGTTTTTACCCCATTTTTACAGTGCACTGAACATAGAAAATGATAGTGGGGATGGGGCATCCGTGTACTAGAGACACATTCTTGCCTTTTCTTTTTTTAGAAATTTTTGATTTCAGTGTCATCACTGTTTTATCTTTGAGATACAATGCATGCATACCTGTCAAGTGAAATGTATTTTGCTGGGTTTGACCTGTGAATTTACTTTTCATCCAATATGTTTCAAAACCTGTTCGAGTTTATCTCAAATAACCTGGGAATTCATCAAATAAAAATATTAGTTATCCCATTTTTAAAAATCATTTTAAAACAATTTGAACCTTTTTTTCATATATATAATGAAGAGAAAAAGGTTGTGAAACTATTTTAAACATTTATTTTGTCAATTATTAAAAATCCCTGAAGCCTACCTTGGACTGCATAGAATGAAACAACAGTAAATTCTTACTATTCATTAGCTTCCTCCCATTTAGGTGTCTTCAGACTTATCAAGTTTGCAATTAATGTTGTATAATTAGGGCTATGTTTAAAGTTATTTTTTATTATTTAGAATAATTTGGTGCAACAAAATCTTAAAGGAGCTGTACTGCCTGACACTGACACAAAAACAGGTTCGAAGTCTGCAATGAAGGCCCTTGGATGGAACAATCCTGCTACCATTCCATTATCAGTTGACACACAAGCAAGTGAATCAGTTACTGGAGGTAAATCTTTTTATGCCCCTTCTTGCCCAACCTAGGGAGCATTATGTTTTTTGGTCTGTACATCCATCCGTACCTCTGTCTGTCTGCTTCAGGTTAAAGTTTTTAGTCAAGATATTTTTCTGATGAGGTTGAAGTCCAATCAACTTGAAACTTAAGTATACATGTTCCCTATGATATGATCTTTCTAATTTTAATGACTAGTTAAAAGTTTGATCTCTGCTGATGTGCGGCAGGTAAGAAGATTTTTATATCTAAGCGCATTGTGGAAAATAAGATATATACACTACTGTTATTGTAAAAATTGTATGAATAAGAGCAAGAACACATTAAATCAGTGAAAATACCTAAAAATATTAACCTATTATGGTTAAAGAGAAATGGAGGTATATTCCCTTAAAGCACCTGTTCAAGATCTAGATTATTATACCCCTGCTTTCAAAAAAGGGGGGTATACTGTTTTACCTCTGTCTGTCAGTCCGTCCGTCAGTCAGTCCGTCCCATGAATATTTTTCGTCGCATTTTTCTCAGGAACTACAATACAAGGATTTCTGAAATTTGGTTTCAGGGTTTATCTAAGTCAGCTATACCGTGTGATTTGTTTTCAGATTGATCACTTGACAACTTCCTGTTTACCGAACACTTGCATGATTTTACACATGATAGCCAAGTTGAAAATTTTCGTCACATTTTTCTCAGGAACTACAATACAAGGATTTCTGAAATTTGGTTTCAGGATTTATATAAGTCAGCTATACTGTGTGATGCGTTTTCAGATTCATCACTCGACAACTTCCTGTTTACCGAACACTTGCATATTTTTACACTATTAATATTATCCACTTGCGGCGGGGGTATCATCAGTGAGCAGTAGCTCGCAGTTTCACTTGTATTTTATGATTTATTGGTACTATCTTTCAGGTGATGTAATCCAAAGCATGTTAGGGGCTACATTTGATATACCAGGGAGGACCAATCAGGCATTTGTTGTTGGACAGGGTTTGACAAATGCGGGTGTTAGACTACTTGGACAGAAGCTGGCTAACATGACCATTGGAGATATAGAAAATCTGCTAGATGTGAAGAATGTAGATCCAGTGGAAGTATCAAAACTGATTGATGAGCTAAGAGATTTGTTTAAAGCTTTGGTAATTATAAGCTATATAAAAAAAAACATTCACTACTAAAATATTTTCTTTAAAAAATGCAGTGTGACATAATTGCTTGTAGGTGTATATCAGTAAAATATAAATTACATGATACATTTGTTATTAAAGTGTTCTTTTCGGAATAGTATTATTCTCATTTTACATACTGTAAATTCAGAAATTATTTTGTGGTTTTTAAAACCATTTGCTTTTATGGTCATCGCCTAAATGCCATTTTATTTGCATAAACTATGGAGTTCACACATTTTAATTCTACAATTCTTTAACCCTTTCGCCGATGAGTCCCGGTTTACCAGGATTCACGCTTCAGACAGCTGACGATGAGTCCCGTTTTACCGGGATCGGAATACCTCTTTTATATTTCCCGCTCAAAACAGTGCAAACATGAGTTATCTTTCTTTGATGAATACCCGGATGAAAGTGTAAACATGGCGCTTCTGTTTGTTGAAAACCGTGTCAAAATCAGACGAAATTTACGGAATTAACGAGAATTTGAAATGAGGGAACATTTTTTTTGAAAGAATATAGAAGATTTGAAGCCAAACTAGTATACTTTTTTGACATAAAATGTTGTTTTATATATAAAACACTTGGAATGGACATTGTTCAGTGTGAGGAATTTGTACAGCCTCATAAAATTTTTCAAAATCTTTGCCGTTTTGGGTTAAAAAATTACGATTTGGGATCTTAGAGCAGAATTTTGAGAGTTTCACCTAGATAATGCCGAAAATTTGAAAATTTGAATATTTTATGAAGAAAAAATTATCAAAACATGAACAAAACAGTAAACATGGTGTTAGTGAATGAAATAAACACACAAATAACTATAAACAAGTTTTTATTGACATTTATTATGAAGGTCTCCCACTTGAGTAAAAGTAGCCAGGGAAGCCATCGTCTCAGAGTAGCTTCTGTCTGGGAAGCAATCGGTGAAAGGGTTAATGATTGTATACAAAAAATGTGCTTTCTTGATATTTGTATTGAAAATTAAGTTAACTTGTTTCTGGTGGCATAGATTACCTTAGCTGAATTTGGCAAAACTTTTAGGAATTTTGGTCCTGAATGCTCTTCAACTTCGTACTTTATTTGGCCTTTTTAACTTTTTTGGATTCGATCGTCACTGATGAGTCTTTTGTAGACGAAACGTGCGTCTGGCGTATAGAAAAATTAAGTCCTGGTTTCTATGATGAGTTTATATACTACCATTGATTTTCCCCTATTAGTCTTTGTTAAATTTGCACTTTTCAAAAAAATGTGCAGAATTTATCTTTGTTTCAAATAAAGAAATACTTGGCATGAGTAAAGTTTAATCCTATCCAGTACTATAGAAAAAAGTTCATATAACATTTCATTGCATATAAGAAAATAACCATCACTGGAAGTTAACCAATCCAATTTCTCCCCTTATTTAATCTGTGTAAAAGGTTTAGTTACCATGTAACCTCAAGTTTACAAAATATTCTATTGAAATCCCAAATAGAAAAAAAGGGTGCTTTGAAATACCCAAGACATATGTTTACGACACAGAAAAGTTTTACTGCAATAAAATGTAGGACTAATTACCTACAACTGTCAAGTTCAAGGGATTTTTTTTTCAACCTGATGTGAGGTACCATGACTTGGTGGTACAATGTATTACACCTTAAGCATCCTTCAAACTCAATATTTGAATGGAAGTTCAATAGTTTGAACACTTTTTCTCAGAAATTTTGATTCGCTCAAGTTTTTAAAATTTGATGAAAAGATGACTATTTTTCTCTTTTAAATATGATTCATGAACACCAATTGATGCTTGAAGGTCAATCTTAGGCAAAGAACTTTAATGACCCTATGATGATGTAATTGCATTAAGGGTACCAATTTTATTGCATAATATGCACATTTAAATTCTCCCTCGCTATTCTTATCCAAATTTTAAATATTTCTTTACTAAATTCCTTCTTTTAAATAAGACCAAACTCTAATATAGGTTTGGTTGCTCACAGTAACTTGTTCTTTTCTCCTGCAAACAACTTATAGTTATATATATATATATATATATAAATTATTTCAAACTATATATGATCAATATTCATATTGATACTCTTACACAGTACCCATATGATCAATATTCATATATACAAAAATAAACAGTAGTTACTGTAAGCATCTTCTATGAACTGACAACTCAACATTTCTTTATATAATATAATGGAACCCCACCCTTTAATCTGCCAAAAGATTTCACATGCATATTAACCAATATTTTTAGCTCACCTGGCCCGAAGGGCCAAGTGAGCTTTTCCCATCACTTTGCGTCTGTCGTCCGTCGTCGTCGTCCGTCGTCATTAACTTTTACAAAAATCTTCTCCTCTGAAACTACTGGGCCAAATTAAACCAAACTTGGCCACAATCATCATTGGGGTATCTAGTTTAAAAAATGTGTGGCGTGACCCGGCCAACCAACCAAGATGGCCGCCATGGCTAAAAATAGAACACAGGGGTAAAATGCAGTTTTTGGCTTATAACTCAAAAATCAAAGCATTTAGAGCAAATCTGACATGGGGTAAAATTGTTTATCAGGTCAAGATCAATCTGCCCTGCAATTTTCAGATGAATCGGACAACCCGTTGTTGGGTTGCTGCCCCTGAATTGGTAATTTTAAGGAAATTTTGCTGTTTTTGGTTATTATCTTGAATATTATTATAGATAGAGATAAACTGTAAACAGCAATAATGTTCAGCAAAGTAAGATTTACAAATAAGTCAACATGACCGAAATGGTCAGTTGACCCCTTTAGGAGTTATTGCCCTTTATAGTCAATTTTTAACCATTTTTCGTAAATCTTAGTAATCTTTTACAAAAATCTTCTTCTCTGAAACTACTGGGCCAAATTAAACCAAACTTGGCCACAATCACAATTGGGGTATCTAGTTTAAAAATGTGTGGCGTGACCCGGCCAACCAACCAAGATGGCCGCCACAGCTAAAAATAGAACATAGGGGTAAAATTCAGTTTTTGGCTTATAACTCAAAAACCAAAGCATTTAGAGCAAATCTGACATGTGATAAATTGATTATCAGGTCAAGATCTATCTGCCCTGAAATTTACAGATGAATCGGACAACCTGTTGTTGGGTTGCTGCCCCTGAATTGGTAATTTTAAGGAAATTTTGCTGTTTTTGGTTATTTATCTTGAATATTATTATAGATAAAGATAAACTGTAAACAGCAATAATGTTCAGCAAAGTAAGATTTACAAATAAGTCAACATGACTGAAATGGTCAGTTGACCCTTTTAGGAGTTATTGCCCTTTATAGTCAATTTTTAACCATTTTTCGTAAATCTTAGAATTCTTTTACAAAAATCTTCTTCTCTGAAACCACTGGGCCAAATTAAACAAAACTTGGCCACAATCATCATTGGGATATCTAGTTTAAAAAATGTGTGGCGTGACTTGGTCAACCAACCAAGATGGCCGCCACGGGTAAAAATAGAACATAGGGGTAAAATTCATTTTTTGGCTTATAACTCAAAAACCAAAGCATTTAGAGCAAATCTGACGTGTAGTAAAATTGATTATCAGGTCAAGATCTATCTGCCCTGAAATTTTCAGATGAATCGGACGACCTGTTGTTGGGTTGCTGCCCCTGAATTGGTAATTTTAAGGAAATTTTGCTGTTTTTGGTTATTATCTTGAATATTATTATAGATAGAGATAAACTGTAGACAGCAATAATGTTCTCCAAAGTAAGATTTACAAATAAGTCAACATGACTGAAATGGTCAGTTGACCCCTTTAGGAGTTATTGCCCTTTATAGTCAATTTTGAATCATTTTTCGTAAATCTTAGTTATCTTTTACAAAAATCTTCTCCTCTGAAACTACTGGGCCAAGTTCATTATAGATAGAGATAATTGTAATCAGCAAGAATGTTCAGTAAAGTAAGATTTACAAACACATCACCATCACCAAAACACAATTTTGTCATGAATCCATCTGCGTCCTTTGTTTAATATTCACATAGACCAAGGTGAGCGACACAGGCTCTTTAGAGCCTCTAGTTAGATCCTAATAGCAATAACCCATTTAAAGAGTTAACCAGTTTTAAATATATTTAACAATATTTCACACAAGGGAAATCCCTGAAGTAAAACTAAAAAAATATATATTTCAATAATTTATGTCTCCAGATGAGGGATCCTCATGCCAAAAATGTTCAAAATCCAAGATCTGATTGTCAAATGATGAAGTGTTAATCAAACCAAAAAGGACCTAGAATGAAGCCAAACGTGGAAAATAAAACCAGATCTTTGCATAGATATAAACACTTAGTTATTAGAATTTGAATTCTGAAAATTACTTTTCTATAATTCAAAAATCAATTTGGTATTTTGTAGAAAAAAAAAATATTTCTTCTTGCAGTTATCAGAGTTTTTGACAGAGATAGTTGGAGGAGATTCAGATTTTTTCCAATCAGAAGATCTTGATATGATGGGAGAAATTCCATTGCCATCTCATTCAAAAACAGTGGAGTATGGTTCAAAAATGGTCATTGCTTCAATTGTTACTTTGCATTTTAGTACGTTTATTTATAATGAAATTATTCTCTTAAATTCATTCAAATATAAATTTCCTTTATGTAGATTTATACTTTTCAGTGCACCTACTTTAAAAGAAGGGGTGATATTGCACTTCATCCTTTATCTTGACTTAATACAAGACCCATGGATACTGATAGATATAGCTCATTATTGCCTGCAAAGACAGTGTGCAACAGTATATGTTTGAAAAACAAAAAGTGATGCAGTAATCTTATGTCTGTTCTAAAAATATCAATGATGTCAATGTAAAAGTAATCAGTAAAATTGGAGTTATCTTCCTTTGTCCATATAAAATTGTAGTTGAATCATCTACATCCAATTTTTATACGACCGCAAAATTTGAAAAATTTTTCGTCGTATATTGCTATCACGTTGGCGTCGTCGTCGTCGTCGTCGTCCGGCGTCCGAATACTTTTAGTTTTCGCACTCTAACTTTAGTAAAAGTGAATGGAAATCTATGAAATTTTAACACAAGGTTTATGACCACAAAAGGAAGGTTGGTATTGATTTTGGGAGTTTTGGTCCCAACATTTTAGGAATTAGGGGCCAAAAAGGGCCCAAATAAGCATTTTCTTGGTTTTCGCACTATAACTTTAGTTTAAGTTAATAGAAATCTATGAAATTTTGACACAAGGTTTATGACCACAAAAGAACGGTTGGGATTGATTTTGGGAGTTTAGGTTTCAACAGTTTAGGAATTAGGGGCCAAAAAAGGGCCCAAATAAGCATTATTCTTGGTTTTCGCACAATAACTTTAGTTTAAGTAAATAGAAATCAATGAAATTTAAACACAATGTTAATGACTACAAAAGGAAGGTTGGTATTGATTTTGGGAGTTTAGGTCCCAACAGTTTAGGAATTGGGGGCCAAAAAGGGACCCAAATAAGCATTTTTCTTGGTTTTCGCACCATAACGTTAGTATAAGTTAATAGAAATCTATGAAATTTAAACACAAGGTTTATGACCATAAAAGGAAGGTTGGTATTGATTTTGGGAGTTTTGGTCCCAACAGAATAAGGGGCCCAAAGGGTCCAAAATTAAACTTTGTTTGATTTCATCAAAATTGAATAATTGGGGTTCTTTGATATGCCGAATCTAACTGTCATGACTGTGTATGTAGATTCTTAACTTTTGGTCCCGTTTTCAAATTGGTCTACATTAAGGTCCAAAGGGTCCAAAATTAAACTTAGTTTGATTTTGACAAAAAATGAATCAGTTAGGTTTTTTGATATGCTGAATCTAAAAATGTACTTAGATTCTTGATTATTGGCCCAGTTTTCAAGTTGGTCCAAATCGGGGTCCAAAATTAAACTTTGTTTGATTTCATCAAAAATTGAATAAATGGGGTTCTTTGATATATCAAATCTAACTGTGTATGTAGATTCTTCATTTTTGGTCCTGTTTTCAAATTGGTCTACACTAAAGTCCAAAGGGTCCAAAATTAAACTTAGTCTGATTTCAACAAAAATTGAAATCTTGGGGTTCTTTGATATGCTGAATCCAAAAATGTACTTAGATTTTTTTATTATGGGCCCAGTTTTCAAGTTGGTCCAAATCAGGATCTAAAATTATTATATTAAGTGTTGTGCAATAGCAAGTCTTTTCAATTGCACAGTATTGCGCAATGGCAAGAAATATCTAATTGCACAATATTGTGAAATAGCAAATTTTTTTTTAATTAGAGTTATCTTTCTTTGTCCAGAATAGTAAGCAAGAAATATCTAATTGCAAAATATTGTGCAATAGCAAGATTTTTTTTTTAATTGGAGTTATCTTTCTTTGTCCAGAATCAACTTAAATCTTTGTTATATACAATATACAATGTATATTCACTTTTTACTACCAACTGATAAATTATAATAAATAACATTCAGTGATAACAAGCAGTTTTTTTTACATCTTAATATTTTATGATGTATTTAAATGAGTAGTTATTGTTGCAAACTCCATTAGAAATTTTAATTGAGATTAGTTTTGGAATAAGGGAAAGGGGGATGTGATTAAAAAAATTGGGTTCAATTTTTCTCATTTGAAATTTCATAAATAAAAAAGAAAATTTCTTCAAACATTTTTATGCCCCACCTACGATAGTAGAGGGGCATTATGTTTTCTGGTCTGTGCGTCCGTCCGTCCGTCCGTCTGTCCGTTCGTTCGTCCGTCCGTCTGTCCCGCTTCAGGTTAAAGTTTTTGGTCAAGGTAGTTTTTGATGAAGTTTAAGTCCAATCGACTTCAAACTTAGTACACATGTCCCCTATGATATGATCTTTCTAATTTTAATGCCAAATTAGAGTTTTTACCCCAATTTCACGGTCCACTGAACATGGAAAATGATAGTGCGAGTGGGGCATTCGTGTACTGAGGACACATACTTGTTTTGAGAGGATTAATATTCAACAGCATAGTGAATTGCTCTAAGAGAAAACAAAAATTTTAAGTTCATTAGAACACATTCATTCTGTGTCAGAAACCTATGCTGTGTCAACTATTTAATCACAATCCAAATTTAGAGCTGAATCCAGCTTGAATGTTGTGTCCATACTTGCCCCAACCGTTCAGGGTTCAACCTCTGCGGTCGTATAAAGCTACGCCCTGCGGAGCATCTGGTTTTAATTTTAATTCCCACTAATTTTATTGGCAGTAACCAGGTATTTATATTTCTGCCCCAAAAGAGGGGGAATACTGTCCTACCCATATCTGTCTTATGAAATTTTCAAACTTCAATTTCAATTTCAACTTCTAAAATTCATTTATAGTTAGCTTTGCACAGCTCTTTTTGTTTGACTTGAGTATCATCTTGTACATTTTGAGAATAGCGAAAAAGATTTTAGTGCTTTTTAGTGAAAAACAGCAATGCTTTTGAAGGGTTTAATTGATCTGTTTATAAAAATCATTCAAATTAAACTCTCTGAATGTCATATCTCATAATATGTGCATAGAAAGGTTAAATAATTTGTTTTAATATTGATTATTCTTGATTATTACATTGACTAAGTAGCCAAAGGCAATCTATTTATTGTAAGATAAACAAACCTGTCTAAAGCCAGGAGCCTGTAATTCAGTGGTTGGCGGCACTGTTAGCTGATTTTTTATTGTTATTTTTTTTGTACATAAGTCCCGTTTTAGTTTTCTTGTTTGAATAGTTTTACATTTGTCATTTCAGTGTCCTTTATATCCTACTATACAGGGTTTCCGCTGGCGGTCGCCATTTTCGCAATTTGCGAAAAAATAATAATTATGGCGATAAAAATTCGTCATTTGCGAAAGAATTTGGCGAAAGAAATATATATAACATTTATTTTCCTCCATCTTGTTTATTTACTTTTTTTCGAGTTTCTCGGACTTTACCCGATCAGACTATACTCGGAATTTACCTTGACCTCATTAAGATTTGGACAGAAAATCAATAATCAGCTGATTGCATTTATAGCTATCGACAACAAAGGACTAATTAATAAAGGTGTTGATTGAATTGTTTGACAACATGATATGGTTAAATGGCTTCCACTAAATGTCACATACATAATTTATTTACCACTTTGTGACGCACGTGTTTGAAGCAAACTTTTGACGTCTCCTTTCCTTTTGAAAATAGTTTAGAAAAGAAAGCTGTTGCGACGAAAAATGTTCAAAACCAAGAAAAATCTCCGATTTAAAACTTTAATTATCCATTTACTTAATATAGGTAATTGATTAGGGAGACTACTTTACAGTCGTTTGAGTGACACACGTCACGGTTTCAAGCATAGTTTTACGTCTCAACTTTTTATTTATGATAGTCAAGAAAAGAAAACTGTCGTTTAATATGAAGAAATATATCCAAAAGGTTTGGAACAACCCCTCAAATGAGAGTAGAAAAAAAAGATAAATTTTAAACTAAAAATATATTTATGTTACTTGGCGAAAAAAATAACAAAGTGGCGAAAAATATATTGTTTTGGCGAAAGAGGTGGCGAAAAAAATAATTGACCCAGGGGAAACCCTGCTACTATATATATATATGTGATATGGTTTTGCTCATTATTGCAGGTTGTAAGATAAAGTAGTTAACTATCTCATTGACAATCATTCATCTTATATTTATAAGAATTTACTTCTTTTTTTTTAAAATTCAGACTAAAGTGCGCAATTTCAAATAATTAAATTGTAATTATGTATAACTGTATTTATTGCAGAAGTTGGTGCTGGTATATATTTTGGTGTAGATTTGAGAGTAGGAGTTAATATTATGGGAATGAAGGCAATAGGTGAGATAACACCATATACTGGGATATTGGTTTACGGAGAAGTAGGAATTGGAATTTTGGTCATTTTTGCCAATTTAAGACTTGAGGGATATATTATGGAGCTGAGATTTCCAACCAGAGGAGAGCTGATATTCAAGAAATTTCCTCTGGATGTTGGGTAATATCACCTATCAAATTATACTACCTAAAGTGTTAGGGTCAGGTAGTTGCCTCTTTGACACATTAATATTCCCAGTTTCCATCTCTGTTCTATTGTTTTTTGAAATAATACCACCTTTCTGCTGTTATAGAACTTAATTATGATGAATACTTGTGACTGTCGGATATACAATTCACATAATAATACATTGTTGAAGTTTGACTTTATAATTAAAATGTTTAAATGAATGGTTAACATTTTGTATATTTGAAATCTATTATTGATAGAGAAAATCTTACAGGGGCAAAAATGTTCAGAAGATTGAGCTCTACCAATTGTCCGTTAACGTCCAAATTGCCAGACAAATTTTACCTTTTTTTTAATTTTTTGGATATTCTTGAAAACTATCATAGACAGAAACTAAAATTAGCAAGGATCAGCAAGACAAGATCTACAACTAAGACAATTTGGAGGAAATCGTTTGACGACTTCTTATTGGAATTGGAATAAAAGGCATTAAATAAAAAATAACTGGCATTCTATATAAAATCCCTTCATTCAAATTAAAAAAAAAAATAGAAAAAACTATATCAAATCATTGTGTTAATTTTGATTAAAAATTATCTCCCCCTAGGGAGCTTCACAAAAGGGGGAGATTTCCCTAATACACTGTCCCAGAGATTGACAGGTGTATATTCATGTATTTATTACATTATGCCAATTTCAGAATTGTTATGGACCTAGTAATGATACCGATACGAATTAAGCTGAAGGTGTTGATAACACTTGAGATAATTTGGTCAATTACCTTATACAAAGCAACCTTGTGGGAATATTCATCTCCAAGTATAACACAAAACATTCTCAACAACAGGAAGGATGAAAAAGATAAAACCAGTCCAGTCATAACAGAGTTTATTGACAAACCAGGAACTGAAAGGGTATTTACATTTCTCTAATTCTTTGTCATTTTATCCCTATCTGCACCCATTGTATAATTATAGATTCCACCACTGCATCACGTTTTAAAATTTTTAAATTTAACTGTCGAGAGTTGATAAATATCGTATTGCACGAGATGTGGTGGTGGAATATCTTGTTTCTCTAATGATATTTAGACAATATACAACACTCTTATTCCTGCTTTTCGAACGACCTGCAAAAAGATGTGTTCTTATCCTATGCGACGTCATCAGGCAAGGTGTGGTTCGTTAGATCTCAGTTCTTGGTTAAAATCCGATTATGACATCAAATTTTCTTGCTTTCCTCTGAATTTCCTATTGGGACAGCATGAAAAAAGGCGACCATACCTGATGACGTCACGTAGAAAGAAGACATTTTTTTGCAGATCACTCTAAAAGAAAGAAAAATTTTGCACGCTTATTATTTAAAAATCATTAGAGAAACAGATTACACCACCAAATCTCTTGTAATAAGATATTTATCCACTCTCGACAGTTCAATTTTAAATATTTAAAAAGCTGCCTAGAGTGGATAAATATCGTATCACACTCGATGCAGTGGTAGAATATATATATAGGGGAAATTCGCCTAATTGCGGACAGCGGCAATATGCGGACGGAAATTGAATTTCACACTTTTGAATAAAAATATGTAAAACATAAATAAAATAGATATATCAAAAAAAGTGTTTTGTTTTTTATTGACATTCTATTTTGTTGCAATGGGAATATCATGTTTATCACTTGCGATTTACTTTCATGTCATGTGATTGAAAGTACATGCTATAAATAGCTTGTGTCAACAAGTTTGAAACCCGGGAAATTTTGAAAAAGATCTAAAGTCATCGTGTCAGAGTCAATACACAGTTATTCATGTAAGTATGGTAATTTATGTGTTGAAAAGAAATACATATTACGCATTATATTCGTAGGGACATTTTGGTTTACTATTTTTACTGATTTGTGTAAATATGATTACAAAATACGAAAAAAAGCAAGTGTCCGCATTTACACTACCGAAAATATTATGATAGCTGAAATGCGGACACACGATATTTTAGACACATTACACGTGAAGGGTGGTGCAATGTCAATACTATGATGTGGAACATAAGCAATATTCTCTAAGTTTATACATACAGTAATAATGCGAATCCAATATATATCAATAAAGATTATGCGTTTACCAGTCTGATTTTCACTCCAATATGTACCCATCTTTGCTGGGTCAAAAACTGAAAAACGTCCTTCTCAAAGACGAGTTTTGAAGTCACTCTATTTCTCTCTCTTTACAGAATGTCTACATGTTTAGGTCTTTTTGCCAGAGCAAATGGAATGAAATCAAATTTACCTGAAATCGTTGCCAAAATGAAATTGCAACAATGTCTCGTAGACGAGTGGCTATTTGATAATGATGCTGTTTGCTGTGTATTCAAGAAATTGTTATGTTTATCAAAACATGTACATGTATCAACACTATTGTGTGAAATAATTGAAAATGATAAGGGCAATGACCTCAGCAGCATTGTGTTTATTGCTAGACAATTAGGTAGAAGAGGAAAAGAGTTGGACATTCTAACTCAAGAAGAGGCAGACGAACTTAATGATATCACGGACGTTCTTTTGGAGTAATGATTCAATAAAACTTTTTAAACTATGATAGAATAAAATAACCATAACATCGGCTTTAATGATCTTTTGTGACTTCCTGCGATCGTCCAACAGTTATGACATTGCAAATTAAGTCTTCTGTCTGTATGTCTGTCTAGGGGGGGGGGGGGGGGGACAGGGGTAAGGGAGACAGGGAGAAAGGGGGTAGGAGAAAGGAGAGGAAGGCTGGGAGAAAGGAGAAAAAGTTGGAGAAAGGAGAAAAAATAAAATATCTCTCCTTTTAAAAAATGATCTAATATTTCAAGAAAAAATATCTCAAAAGGAGATGTTTTATTCTAATGGGAGAAAGGAGAACGGGGGGTAGGAGAAAGGAGAAGAGGGGTGGGAGAAGGGAGAAGGGTACCCCCCTGTCCTCCCCCTCCTGTCTGGGTTCTATCATGAAAAAAACCCCTGAAAAATCGGAAATCAAACGCAAACTAGGAAACTTACAACGCAAAAAAAAGTCTCTGTGATTAAAAAGTATTCATAAATGCTACACCATTTTGTGACTTTTGTCCACATGTTGTGTATCCATCAAAGCACATTTAAGATAAATTGGTGAATGAATCCTAGAAAGGCAGACTGATGGATAAATTGAATTGTGTATCTTGCGTTGTAATTAAAAAAACATCTACCGTATGAGAATCGAAATGGGGAATATAACAAACAACAACCCGACAATAGAAAAAAACAACAACCAAAGGTCACCAACAGGTCTTCAATGTAGTGAGAAATTCCCGTGCCCGGAGGCGTCCTTCAGCTGGCCCCTAAACAAATATATACTAGTTCAGTGATAATGAACGCTATACTAAATTTCAAATTGTACACAAGAAACTAAAATTAAAATATTACAAGACTAACAAAGACCAGAGGCTCCTAACTTGGGACAGGCGCAAAAATGCGGCGGGGTTAAACTTGTTTATGAGATCTCAACCCTCCCCCTATACTTCTAGCCAATGTAGAAAAGTAAACGCATAACAATATTGTACTTATCTTCTAATTAAAAACGGCGATGAGATATGATTATCAATAAGGCAACTATCTACCAGAGTTCAAATAAAGAGGATATATAATTATGGGCAATCGTACAGTCTTCAAAATGAGAAAAACCCATACCGCAGAGTAAATAGTTGTTTCAGAAAACATTGAGCAAAATATTAAGAAAGTATTCTGATATATTTTCAGAATGTTAAAAGCAAAAAAGAAATTAAACATATTGAAATATGACCTGAAATCGCTGGAGAATGCTGTCGATAGCGTCAAGTCTGGTCAGATGTCTGTAAGAAAGGCAGCGGTGCACTACAACGTCCCCAAATCAACCGTCGGGGACAGAGTGACAGGAAAAAGGAACATAGAGGTTGGTAGGGGCCGCAAACCAGCCCTGCCATTAGAATTGGAGAATTCAATAGTGAAATCTGTCAAAAGGGCATCTCAGCTAGGCGTTGGTATTTCTCGCAGTTAGCTTCTTGCCAGAACTGGGACGCTTGTTAAGAAGCTGAAAATAAAAACGCCCTTTAAAAACTCTATACCAGGAAAAGATTGGTGGCAGAATTTGAAAGAGCGTCACACTGACCTTGTAATAAGAAAGCCTGAAAAAACAGGCTCTCTCAGATGTAGAATGATGAATAAACAAAAGGTAGAAGAATATTTTCAGGCATTGGAGAAAGTTCTCACTGAAAAGGATATTTCAAAGAAACCAAAAATGATCTGGAACATGGACGAGACGGGAAAATCGTTTGAGCACGACCCAGTTAAAGTATTGGCAGAGAAAGGTACCAGAAACGTCCCCGGCCGAACCAGCGCTATGAGCACGCACGTAACAATTGTAGCTTGTGTCAACGCGGAGGGGCAGAAGATGAGTCCACTGCTAATTGTTCAGGGAAAGACAGAGAGATCTGTATTTGGGTTTAATACCACAGAGGCCCCGAGTGGCACTATGTGGGATTATCAAGATAGTGGTTGGATGAGCGACAGAATCGGTGAGAAATGGTTTAAGGATATTTTCCTTAAACAATGTGGAGTGGAACGACGACAGCTGTTGATACTGGACGGACACTCGTCACACGAGTCACTGGCTTTAATCCAAGAGGGAATTGGGGAAAACATAGTAATTTTGTCTTTGCCGCCACACACCACTCATTATTTACAACCGTTGGATCGTTCAGTATTTGGCCCATTCAATAAACAATATGATAGAGCCTGCTTGGAGTTCTTGCAAGAGAATATGCTCCACAAAATTGACAAATGGACATTCCCAAGTTTGTTTAAAACTGCATGGAATGAGGCTCTAAGCAAACAAAATATCAAAAGTGGATTCAGAGCATGTGGAATATATCCCTTTAACCCTCATGCCATACCGCCCGAGGCCTATCTCCCAAGTGAAGCATCGGAAAACAAAGTTGAAGCGCCTACATTTGATCAACCATCAGAAAAGTCAAACGCCCACTGTAGTATCACAGCACCAGTGTATAGCGCAACAGCAATTCCAACAACATCCGGTGATGAAATACAAGTGTGTAGCGCATCAGCAATTCCAACAGCATCCGGCGATGAAATGGTATCAATTGAAAATGAAGAGCAAGCGTCAACCATGTCAGAGGCTGGTGATTTCGTACAGCCAGAAATTGAGGACCCCGAAGCTTTACTTCAATTAATCTTGGATGACAAGATACATTTAGTCGGTACAGCGGATGATGATGGTACTATAGAATTGTCTGAGAGTTTGAACAACGAAGTGAATTCATTGTTTCTCCCATTTGAATCAAATGCTCAAGTAAATAACAAAGACACTCCAGTGACTCAAACAAAAAAGCCTAACAACGTTTCTAAGCAATCACATCGTCTTCTAACAAGTGAAGAAGTAGTACAGGAAAAACTCTTGATGCAGCAAAGGAAAGAAGAAAAAGAAAAGAAAAAGGAAGAAAATAAACTTAAAAAAATTGAAAGAGAAATAAAGAAAGCTGAAGCTACTAAATGTAAAAGTACTAGAAAGGGCAAAAAAGTGAAAACAGAAAATTAAGTGAGGTCTATGAATACATTTTTTAAATTATTTTTGTGGACATAAAAACGAAATTAATACATTGTATTAAAAAAAATATATCCCTGTGTTGACTGTTTGATAAATTTTTGGTTAAGTTAAATCAATTAAAGATTTCTCTATGGTCAATAAAAGATAGCACAATATATACAATAATATATAATGGATTGACTTTGTACAGACATATTCAAAGACAACTAATGATCTCTTTACATTGGTTAACTGTGTGCATAACATCCTAAAAGGCATCGTCCTATGATAATTTATCTGAACTCCTTCTCTTATTCTACGTAAAACATGAATGAAATGACATCATAGTATAAGAATCAGCCGGAGGTACAACATTTGTTCTTTAATACACTATTTGGTTATTTTTTATACAAAAACGGCCAGTGAAATATCAAAGAAACGTAAAAAAAAGACGAACAAAAAAACCCCAGGACAACAGAAAACCAAAAACAAAAACCAAAACATTGGAAATAAAGATGCAATAATCACAGTCAGCCGGGCCCTTCAATGAGAAGTGTCACCGGGGACCTTATAATATTCATATTATTGCTGTATCTTTTCATATCTAGGATAGAAATTCCCGGAAATTTTCGAAACATAAAAATCAAGCCTAAAGGCATCTTATCCTTTAGGACTACGTACTATACCTGATTTTAAGAGACTAGGACTAAGATATAGAAATGAATATCTAGTGGTTTGAAATTGAAATCTATAATACTAAAATTACGAGGTCCAATTTGTCAGCCGTCATCACGTAAAAATGACAAATCACAGAATTCAACTTTATATATAACTAATATAGTACAAAGGTGTAGATTAAAAATTACACCACTCCAGGCCCTTTTGTTTTCCACGTAATTAATATTTCCAATAATTAAGAAGTTCCGGGTCGAGTCCGATGCCGATACCAATAGTATATTAACCTGTTACCTATTGCCTTATCTGTATGTTCCTCATCTGACAGGCGCACCACCAAACGGTGTATTCAGGATTTATATGCTATATACACAGGTCATAATCACAGGGTTGACACTACTAAATTGTCAAATTGTTACCTATTGTAGTATTTTAATCAATAAGACTTTATAAGATACCAATACGAATACTAAAAATCTGGACTAAAAATAAGGCGTATTGGGTACAGTTTTCAATTTGTTAGTGGGCATGACGTAAAACAGCGAATCAAATAATTCAACTTTATTTATAACTAATATAGGACAATGCTGTTGATTAAAAAATACTCCATTCCAGGACCTTTTGTTTTCCAAATAATTAATATTACCAATAATTGATAAGTTCAAGTTCGACGGGTTCAAACAGAAAGATTTAAAAGCAGAGAAAAAATGTGTATCTTATAATCGGCATGACTTTATCAGATGACAATACTAATACAAAAATAAGGCTTGCGCATAGTTATATACTTTAATTCAGTCACGGGTGTGTTCTAGTATATATTATATTTGCGTGTATGCATCTTGGAAGACAATATTACAATGGAATTTGTCAGCACTACAAAGTTTTCTTATATCATTTAATGATTAACGTGGTCTGAGATATTTATATTTTTCATCTTATTTTTCACCTTTCCACGTGTAGTACTAGTTTACGTGTGAAAACCATCCTCAGACATGCTTAAAGATGCAATAAAGGGGTATTCATGACAGGTTATTGGATATATATATACATAGTAATTTCGTTTTTAATGGCAATAATAGTTAAAACAACAAGTGTCCGCATTTTGACGACAAGGTGTCCGTATTTTAACTCCCCCTGTCCGCATTTACACGACTGCTCATTTCCGCGGGTTTTAAGTATTTTCAATCTACCAATCAAGAGAGGTGCCATAAAAACGCGGGAAATAGTCCATTTGATACCCCTCTACCCTTTCCTGTCAAGTGCAACCACCAATATGTCCGCAATTGGCCTATACGGCATCCGAACTTCCGGATTTTAAAAAGTGTCCGCAATTAGGCGAATTTCCCCTATCAACATTTATTCATTCTTTCATTTTCCAATACCAAATATTTTAGGAGGTCCTAATTGATTTAAGGATATCCTGATTCCAGACTTTCAAATTATGGAGGTCTGGTAATAATTTAGAAGCTCCTTAAATACAATGATTTGACTAAATATGCACCTCATAATTCTTTGGAAGACAACTTCCAGAAATTTGGTAACAGCACCATCGTCTATGTTCATTTGTAGAGGAAGTTTCTCAAAATTTGATATTGAGCATGTTTAACTGTGTGATGCTTTTTCTAATCAATCTACAATTCTTATTCAATTGATATTCTTATTCAATTGATATTCTTATTCAATTAATATTCTTATTCAATTAATTAATACTTGTAAGCATGGATTTATTTTTATGTTATTACATTGTATAGCTCGATCCATATTAACTTTTTTCTTCAATGATATAAGTGTTTCTTATTAAGTTGAAACTGATTGGCCGAATTGCACAATTTATGTTTTACATATCATACCTTAATCAAACTGTTTATAAAAAATTTCAGAAGCGTTCCACAGCAAATTGTTTGGTAAGACAAATTCTTGATCAGGATTACACAGAGCCTCAGTTTGAAATTTCTATCCATGCTGGGGATGACAGAAGTGGTGTCAGGTTATACTTGGATGTCGGAACTGTACCTGGTGGTAGAGATGTATTAAACAATAGAGAACTGGCAGGACCTGCTACCATTTTGTCAGAGGTTTGTAAAAAAAATATTATTTGAAATCAAAGGAAAAGTTTGCTCAGTTGTTCATGCAGCTTCATATTATGTTTTATAGTTGTGTTGAGTTAATGCAATTATTGTAAGTATTTTGTAATTTTTAAGAAGACAATTTTTTTAATAGGTTTTAAAAGCATCTGGTGTTCCGCTGTATTTTACTGTAACTGCTGAGAATGACTCTGGTCAAAAGTCCAAAGCTTCATGTGACCTATCAACATATGATATAACCCCACCTGGTGGAAGATTTGATGAAGATTACAAGACAACCAGTAACCCATCAGTTATTAAAGCTTCAGTAACAGTTTATGAAGATTCAGAGCTTGTAGAAACAAAAGTGGCAATGGGTTATGGAAAAGACATATGGGGTGAACAGATTGTTCCATGGCAAGATGTTGAACTTGACCAAAGCAATATAAATCATATTACTGCAGGTAATTGGTATATGTTTCTCTCTCTATATATAAAGGATCTTGAAAACTAAATAAAAAAATAGCTAGATGAGAGGCATGACAATTTATGACCCTATAAATACTTGAAAAGTAAGTTTTATACAATTGGTAAGTTTGAATAAAACATTGTAATGAAAGATTAAACATAATGATTTAAGGTTTATATGACCCCTTCTGTTGCCATTTTTGTACGAACTTTTCAAACTTCAATTGTATCAAGACTACAGGTATAATGAATAATAGAGATAGGCCATTTTGTACATATACCAAGGGGAAACTTGATGCAAATCATCATTGTTTACTGTTTCATTGCATTTAATAGAAGAGTACTTTGTGGCAAATAAATCAAGATATTTATAGAAAATCCGCAGCCTTTAAGACAGAGATTTTTGTTATAAAATTTGAAACATAGATTACTTACTTGCTTTTCTATGATGTGCTTGTGTTTATTTTTTACAAAAAGTTCTAATCAACCTGTAATTCCAAAATACCTCGTGCTAGGTCACTAAACCCTAAAAGGTGTACTTGATTTGGTCCATATTTTTGGAAAATGACGCTTTCAGCGGCATGTTTCCAATAATATTGACCTGAACTTCCATTACATTTCTCTGCCTACCACGCTTGGTAGTTCTCCTAAATAATGTCAGCCTTTCTTACCATTTCAACTTAACAACCATTAAAAAAGTATTAATTGGAATCATCTTGACATGCATTGGATAGATACTAGTCTTTATCCAGATTTATGAAGTTTTGAATATTCGGAAATTAGTAATATGGTTATACAAACGTGTTGCGTATGAATCGTCTGATGACACATGGTCTCTGGTCCTTCTTGTTGCCAAAAAGATCGAAGTGTACCAACATGATGTTGTTAAGATACTCATAAATCTATTTTTATACTTTTATTGATTATGTGAAGTAAAACTAAAACATTGTTAAAACATTAAAGATATATAATTGATCAGGGGAAAACTTGATAGTCTTTTTGTTTTACATTTAACAACTGCTTTTATTATAAGAAAATATAATGTGTCTGTGTTCAGTCCACTTTCTACTGGCTATAAGACAGATCGAAATACCAGGAATATTGCGACTGGTTTACGTTTCTGTTTCACTTTCTCAAGATAAATGTATAATTATCGATCTCCATAGTTAAGACCGTTACGTTCTTACACATTAATTTCCTGATCTTTTCTGCATTACTTGTCAATCTAAACCTCAAATATGTTCAAATAACATAGATAGGACATTATCTTTCTTACTCGTCCAGTAGGGCAGCCCCCCGCTAGCGATAATTAAAATCTTCTAGTCTGAGCTGAAAATTTAATACTAGTCTGGGGCATGGCGCTAGTGGCTAAGGAGGCAGACTGGGCCCGACTCAATCTTTGTTTACAAAGTTACAGCAGCAGAGTCTGTAACAGACTGTATCTGTATGACATGTGAATAAATTGTTGATATCTATGCTGGATTTAATACAACGGTTTGAGAGAGCGGCGCCGATTTATTGGCGGGGCGTGAGAACAGATTTGAAGCTCTCTTGATGCGATCACTGTCTTACAAAGGATGAGTTTGGTTATTTTACGGTATTTTACTTGGTGGAATGTCAATACACTCACAGTTAGAGTTATTATTCACTTGCTTTTCCACAATAGTTGTTGCATGGTATTCATTGAATTTCTCGGCAGTTATGGTTTTCTTCGGACATACTTTTTTGAGGAATTTGTTCAATAGCGTGAATCAACCCCTCAACTACTTTTTATATAAATAGTAACTTTGGCTTCAACGCCTTGTTCGTCCTTGACTTGAGATCTAGTTGTAGTTCCAGTTTGGCAAGCATTTTGGAGACATATCCGTCCTCTCTTGACTTGTAATCTCTGGTGATAAATTTTGACATGTATCCTTTCAAGCTTGTTTATTTTTGTTACCGGGCAGGGGTCGCATACTATGGCTCCATATTAAATTATGAGATCAATTCGTAAAGGTCTAATTCATTGTTCTGATCTGACACAAATTTCAATAACTGGAATGCCACCCAAGTTGAATATATGGTGACCCACTATAACAGCATAATTACTTGGAATTGTGTTAAATACCATGACGGTTCAATGGCATAAACTTAAATGGAGACATAAATTTGACATGAAAGATGGTGGGTTAGTGCAAAATAAAAAACAAGCTTACTATGATATATGGTTAAAGAATGATTATCAATTATATGGATCATGGGCAGAGTTGTTATAAAATATAAATATGGCAGAGAAGTGGTTTCAAGTTTGATATAAAGCACCCTGACTGACATGAGAAAAACAAATCTAAGGAGTATTTGTCTAATCTTCAAGGTGAAATAAAACTAGTATAACAATATTATGCTATTGTGTAAATCTACAGAAATAGAATTTGCTTCAAGTAACAGAAATAACTATGTCATTAGTAACTTATTTAATGAGTATGTGGGTAATTAGTCCTATAACATATGACCTTGGGAGCATTATTTACTATTTCTATTTACTGTTCTGATAAAAAAAAATTTTACTAAATGTATCAATGTGCCACACTTCACATTCAAAAATTTAAAAAAAATGAAAATATCAGTATAAAAATGTTAAAAATTGTATAAGAATGCAAAGTCATATGTAATAGTCATTCAATATTGTGGATCATTGAAATAGTCTTGACCTATTTATTAGTACAAAAGAACAGCTAGAAGTCATTGGATACTGTAGATCATTCAGGTAGTCTTGACCTATTTATTTGTACAAAAAAAAACAACCAGTAGTCATTGGATACTGTAGATCATTTAGGTAGTCTTGACTCTTGACCTATTCATTTGTACTAAAAAAAAACCAGTCAGTTGTCATCTTCACTTTACACACACATATACGAATATCATGTATATGCTTACGAGACATGTTGCAATGTTAAACTTCTCACGGTATGTGAAAATCAAGACTTGCATAAAAAATATCCCAATATTAGAGGCAGTGGCATCATTTTTCCTCAGAGCTTTCAGCTCTTTGATTAATTGTTTTAACCAATAACTACATGAATAAAATTGTTTTAAGGAAATCAATGCTAGCACTGATTGCAGTAATCCTATATCTATCAGTCATTAAATTGCCAAATATGAAAGTACAAGGATAAAGGCTGTGAATTTTCTATAACATTTCCATATGTTTAGCATTAAATCAACACAAGGGTACACAATCCTTAATGTCGGATGACCTTGCTAATGGCACCACTGATGCTTCAATATTAGATCATTTAATGAATATTAATATTCTGCATTGAGACTTCTTTCAATTAGAGTTTTCTTATAAAAAAAAAGAAGATGTGGTATGATTGCCAATGAGACAACTCTCCAGAAGAGACAAATTGACACAAAAATTAACAACTATAGGTCACTATACAGCCTTCAACAATGAGCAAAGCCCATGACTGTTTATTATGTTCCTTTTAAATGACAAAGTTCTGCTAGAATAAGATAAAAAAGAGATAAACTTAATTGTTAACCAAAGCTGCATGCATATATTCTTATCAGTACTTGAAAAGAGAGTTTCCAACAACTGCTTTGAATGAAAAACTGTAAAGAAATATGAAGTCATAACTTTATTCCTGTTAGATCAAATATTCTATACCATTTATTCTGTTAGGAACATATACTGTTATATTTATGTATAATTTTCTAGAATACTCTTTCATTTGGAACTTCAATTTCAGGACAACTCGCAGCAACAATGTTTGGATGCAATATTTTGTTTTGATAAGAATCATTGTAGAAATTGTGTTTTTGAATTATATATGATTTTTTTTAGAGTCTGATCCTCTTAATCGAAAGGTGTTTGGAATGTTTACTAGCCCACGCACAGGAAAATTAGTCGGACCAAAAGCAGGCAAGGACTCCTACCATCACTCATCTGGAGATTGTGCAAGAGCATGTGTTGAATTGCCACCAACTAAATGTATGAGTTTTAATTTTGACTCTACAGATGGAGCATGTGAACTTGTTGAAGCCATCGAGGGATACCATTTTAAAAGATCACGATCAGGATATTTTTCCCATTATGAAAGATTGGGTGTAGGAAAGACTAAACAGTTCAACTTTGACCAGATACAGTTACAACACAACACGATTTACTTTGTGAATTTCCTTGTTAGGAATTATCTTGGATATACATCTATAATCAACACTCAAGGTGTCCTTGTTGATTTGACTACACCGACTACAGGTAATATATATATATATATTGCATTATTGCTATTTTGTGAATTTTTCCTTTGATCTTTTTTTGTGATAATTTTTCATATCATGCTACTCGCTTGAGATGGAAAATTATCGCTAGAAACTAAGCAGGCACATTGCTTTGCTAACGAAATTGACATAAAATTGTCAACATTGTCATAGGTAAAATAGCGATATACAGATTATCATTGGTCATCTCAACTTGATTGCCTTTCTCGCTTTCGCCATCCCGGCTCAAGTGAGAAAATCAATCTTGTTGAGATGATCAACGATAATCTATTAATACAGAGAGTCTAGATAGGATTTACATACAGAATAGAGAATATAGAATATATGACTACAAAAGTTTTATTTTGATTTGATTGACATATAAAAGAGCAACATAAGCTTTTTATTGAAAAAGTATTAGAATACACACTACATTGAATAAGAGAGCATGCAGATAATATACATATGCAGCATATATTATAATGCATAGATACAGCACGGGCATATTAAAATACATGCATAGCACTCATAAACTACACAAATTAACATGCTAAAACTTAAGCATTACTTAAATTTGAGCACATCTAAGATTTAAGCACAACTATGAAATAAAGTACTAGTTCAAACATTTCTGTTCAGCCTGTGGATAATGTTTCTATACATCAATATAAACTTTGTCCAAACTTCATGTAATTGTTTGAATTTTGGACAGAAGTATTTTATTGTGAAAAGACTGTAATCAAAGCAAAATTTGACATATGTTTTATTTAATATATCCATATATTCCTTAGTTGGTTTTTTTTTTTACGTTTTTTACATTTGAAATTAAGGTACAGTCTTAGATTAAAGTTTTTCAGACACTAATGACTTTTTCAATATTTGAAAGGTAATGCTACTCGGACAAAAGTTTCATCAAGATTAAAGAATAGCACTTGAAGAAAAAAGTTTGATTACTTTTATTTATTTGTCTGATAAATATACTTAGTTTTGGCAATTAACATAACACTTTAACTCTGACAGCAGCAAATGGCAATAGACACAGGGTTCCAAGGTAACTTTTGGGAACTTATCTCAATCGCATTATATAAAACATTTTTTCAGGAGATATTAGAAATTCCGGTAAAGACATCCTTCTGCGTGTTGACTGTCTGTCTATTATTCCCGAGGTACACAGACCTGACTGGGTTTTACGTTGTGACGGGACTAATCCTAATATAAAAAATCACAGGTATGTCTTTCAACCATATAATGTTGACGCTTTCTTGTGTAGCCTATTGAAGAAACAAAACATAGCAAGCCTACATAATTCCTTTTGCCCATCACATTTAGGTTCAGTCTACAGTTAAAGTTTGTTAAAACATCAATAACTTTATCAAACCCTTCATTGAATTTTAAAAAAATTGTGTAGAAGCTTTAGTTGATTTTAACACAGCCCAATATCCAGAGCAAAATTTACATATTTTGTTTTTGTGCAACTTGTCTTCTTTTTTTTTGCAATATAGTCTTACCTGCATTGATATTTTGCTGACATGAACTTTTTTTAATGTAAAGACAGTAGTATCTTTTAAATTTAAAGTGCAATTTCTTTTCAGTTTTGCATAATTATGTACATGTATCACTGTGCTTAAACGGCTGTGGGTAACTTAAGTTACCCACAGCCCAAGATGGCGGACTCTAAACTCGTTGATATTTAATTCATACAAAATGTACCTTTTGCGACGTTTTTCATGCAGAATGTAAATATTTATAGGATTATTGAATAAAGAAATGACTAACAATTACCATAAATTTGTTAATATAGAGTTCACTAAAGCGCAAGGTCAACTTAAAAAAATGCATAAGATGTCCGTAACTTTTTGATCGAAACTAAGCAGACTGTCCGTAACTTGATTTTTAGATGTGGGTAACATTTGATTTAAAATTTTAAGAATTATAATTTCAACAATTAGAAGACAATTAACATCATATTTGTATCCTTCGCGGCCGTTTATACTACTCATTCACCACCAAATGTGATTTTATTAACGCATCATACGTACACCACAGAAGTTTTATGTGGGGTTTGTGGTACTCCATCCTGGTTATGGTTTCAACTTTTATTTACTGATGTGCGTCTTATCGACGTTTTTCGCTTGTCAGACCAAGGCTTTTCCATACTCTTTAATGTTTTGAGTTTAATTATATGTTTGCGGTTTACCTTCACCTCTGTTTCTTTCTATGTGTATTTTGATGAATACTCTTTGAAGCGGCTCGGTATTTATACATCCCACCAGTTAGTTATAGTGTTATGATTTTCTGAATATGTTTCCTAGTATGTTTTTTTTTCTCTCTTTGTATGTCATCAGGGGTTGTTAGACTATTAAATTACCCTGTTGTCCTACGTAGTTATTTATATTTTTATATACTATGTCGAATTGTTACACTATGTTGACTGCTGTTTTCCTTTTATTATACCCCACGCAACGGGTTGCGGAGGGTATAATGTTTTTGACCCATCCGTCCGTCCGTCCGTCAGTCCGTCCGTCCGTCAGTCCGTCAGTCCTGTTTCTTGTCATCGCAACTCCTCTCAAACCACACAACAGAATTTCACAAACCTTTTCAGATAATAAGGACATACTATGTAGTTGTGCATATCGACGGGAAATTGCTATTCAATTTTTTTTCTAGGAGTTACGCCCCTTTGAACTTATTTACTTTAATGTACTACTGCAACAGTTTGTCATCGCAACTCCTCTCAAACCACACAACAGAATTTCATGAAACCTTTTCAGATAATAAGGACATACTACGTAGATGTGTATATCGACAGGAAATTGCGATTCAATTTTTTTTCTAGGAGTTACGCCCCATTGAACTTATTTACTTTAATGTACTATGCAACAGTTTGTCCTCGCAACTCCTCTCAAACCACACAACAGAATTTCATGAAACCTTTTCAGATAATAAGGACATACTACGTAGATGTGCATATCGACAGGAAAGTACGATTCAATTTTTTTCCCAGGAGTTACGCCCCTTTGAACATATTTGCCCAATATACTACTGCAACCTTTTGTCATCGCAACTCCTCTCAAACCACACAA
Source organism: Mytilus galloprovincialis (assembly GCA_037788925.1). Classification (NCBI taxonomy): domain Eukaryota; kingdom Metazoa; phylum Mollusca; class Bivalvia; order Mytilida; family Mytilidae; genus Mytilus; species Mytilus galloprovincialis. The sequence goes on along the minus strand of CM075342.1, from coordinate 40,138,024 downwards.
CAGAATTTCATGAAACCTTTTCAGATAATAAGGACATACTTTGTAGATGTGCATATCAACAGGAAATTATGATTCATTTTTTTTTCTAGGAGTTGCACCCCTTTGAACTTATTTGTTTCAATGTACTTCTGCAACAGTTTGTCATCGCAACTCCTCTGAAACCACACAACATAATTTCATAAAAACTTTGTAGATAATAAGGACAAACTATGTAGATGTGCATATTGACAGGAAATTATGACTCAATTTTTTTTTCTTATACAATTTTTTTTTCTTACACATATTTTATTTCTCCAATGACAATGTGGGGACGTGGGGTATGTGAGCGTGCAACTCCTCTCAAACCACACAACAGAATTTCACAAAACCTTTTCAGATAATAAGGACATACTATGTAGTTGTGCATATCGACGGGAAATTGCGATTAAATTTTTTTCTAGGAGTTACGCCCCTTTGAACTTATTTACTTTAATGTACTACTGCAACAGTTTGTCATCGCAACTCCTCTCAAACCACACAACAGAATTTCATGAAATCTTTTCAGATAATAAGGACATACTACGTAGATGTGCATATCGACAGGAAATTGCGATTCAATTTTTTTTCTAGGAGTTACGCCCCTTTGAACTTATTTACTTTAATGTACTACTGCAACAGTTTGTCATCGCAACTCCTCTCAAACCACAAAACAGAATTTCATGAAACCTTTTCAGATAATAAGGACATACTACGTAGATGTGCATATCGATAGGAAATTACGATTCAATTTTTTTCCCAGGAGTTACGCCCCTTTGAACATATTTGCCCAATATACTACTGCAACCTTTTGTCATCGCAACTCCTCTCAAACCACACAACAGAATTTCATGAAACCTTTTCAGATAATAAGGACATACTTTGTAGATGTGCATATCAACAGGAAATTATGATTCATTTTTTTTTCTAGGAGTTGCACCCCTTTGAACTTATTTGTTTCAATGTACTTCTGCAACAGTTTGTCATCGCAACTCCTCTGAAACCACACAACATAATTTCATAAAAACTTTGTAGATAATAAGGACAAACTATGTAGATGTGCATATTGACAGGAAATTATGACTCAATTTTTTTTTCTTATACAATTTTTTTTTCTTACACATATTTTATTTCTCCAATGACAATGTGGGGACGTGGGGTATGTGAGCGTGCTCACTAAGGTTCTTTAATTGTCACTGACTTTTACCTATTGTGTCTTTAAGTTTTATTCAGTTTAATGAGATTTAATGCAACTTGCATACAAATGAAATATGCAGCTAGCTGTAAAACTAGGTTTATTCATTTATACAAAATGTCCTTTTTTTTTTTTTTTTTTTTTTTTAAAGTTTTCCCATTTACTGTAAATCTTGGCCAGGATGCCGCAATATCACCGTGCGCAACGTCCCAGTGTGTCCAGATTGACACCCCTTTTATTTTACTGTCAATGCTGATGGGATTTGTTTTTGTGGGGATGAGAGAAAAGTGTTTTTGGCTTTTTCAAAAAGACGGGAAAAGTTTGTGCACTTAAGTCTCGTATAGTCTATGCACTGCATGCCTGGGCAATTTGGGTTCCCCTCCAAAATCCCGGATTCACGCTACCCTTGTCGTTGCTGGCAGAAATATTAGTAAGTGTATACATGCTACATGTATGTGTAAAAAATACTTGTGTAGTCTACTTGTTCAAAAATAAAAACGAACAATGATGTTTCAACAGTTTATCTGCTATGGTCGGAAACAACCCTCCCAACTAGGCGATTCGGGTACCCCGACGTTATACAAAATGAGACCCGAGTTTTGCGGATTTATCGTGCTAATTTTTTTCATATTTTTCCCAATTTTGTCTTCCATCGATACAATGAATTATATCATACTTTTGTTTTGTGAATATGTATTCGATGCAATCTCTATCATCAGTTTAAACATTACATCCGCGTATGTCGATTCTTTGAAACATACGGACATCTCTATTGGTATGATGAAAAAAGTTACGGACAAGTTGTTTTGAAGTTACGGACAGCCTAAGTGTTTTTTAAAATCGTGCTGTGATCGTTTATTTTGTAGAATTTAATCACCTTTCCAGTTTAGGGGTTTCCCTAAACGATTAATACAACTTTTAAATTCAGTTGTTTAATTGATGCATTCGTGGTATTGTTATTCTATAGAAGAAAAGTATCTAACCGACGCAAGGCGGCTCCATCTTGGGCTGTGGGTAACTTAAGTTACCCACAGCCGTTTAAGCACAGTGTGTATGCACAGATATTATGTGCAATGTGCTTAATTTTTTTTTTTATTAATAATGAATATTAAATTAACTGTTGTAGATTGATAGTAGATGTCCCAGGTTCCAAAGCAGTTTTCAATGGATTGGAGCCAAAGACAGATCTCTTGTACACAAGACACAACACATACATTTCAGGTATTTATATCTAGGAATAAAACTTATTGTGTTATGTATTTTTAGTTGATATTTTAATTTTCAGCTGCTGTTATCTTTCTTTGGAATCAGAGTCCTATTTTCATCTGTAGCAAATCAGGTTTTAATAAGAGTGGTGGGTCACCCTATATTGACAAATCTGTCTGTCAGTAAAAAATTGTGTATGCTCTATATTTTGAGAACTGTTAGGATTTCATACTTTATACTTGTACATTAACCAACACCAGAGGGTGTCACTGTGTTATAATGTATGTATAACTTGCAAGGTGAAAGGTCAAAAACTAGTTTCAGCTGACAACCCCATGTCCTGTGGTAAAGATTGTGTTTGCTCTATATCTTGACAACTGTTATGATTTCAAATTTTATAGGATATTTATCAGTTAAATTAAACACTTTTACTCATAAAACCTAGAAAAAAATCAAGCTTTGTATATAACAAGACCATGTATTAACTTTAAAAATCAGCTTATTCAAACAAATTTTGTACATTATTTACAGTGGGACTCCCAGAGATCATCCAGCTCCCCCTCAATGATGTTTAGTTTTAGTTAGGATATTAGGGTTTTCTCCAAGATTTTTCTGTTCACTGTTCATGAAAATGGACAAGAGTGAGCAGTGTATGGTGTAATAAGGACATTCATTCTTGTTCACACTTTTTTTTTATTTACAGCTAACTGGGATGGATTCCTAGATAGAGAGAGTGGACTATTGGGTTACACAGTATTTGTTTTTATTTACAGCTAACTGGGATGGATTCCTAGATAGAGAGAGTGGACTATTGGGTTACACAGTATTTGTTTTTATTTACAGCTAACTGGGATGGATTCCTAGATAGAGAGAGCGGACTATTGGGTTACACAGTATTTGTTTTTATTTACAGCTAACTGGGATGGATTCCTAGATAGAGAGAGAGGACTATTGGGTTACACATTATTTGTTTTTATTTACAGCTAACTGGGATGGATTCCTAGATAGAGAGAGTGGACTGTTGGGTTACGCAATATTTGTTGGAAAGAGTGTCTGTGACGATTTGATACATCCACATTATGATCCACACAAACATCTGTTTGAGGTATCCCAGTGGACTCATACTGCTACAATTTATCCTATTCCTGCTCCATATCAAACACTGCCAGGTAATAAACCTTATCTGGAATTAAAAGGAAAACATCATTTTCATTAATTTCATGTTTCATAAAAAATAATAAAGATTACAAACCTGAAAAATAAAAGTATGTTCATTGATTTGATATTCCCAAGTCTGAAAGCACAATTACATAGTTTATTTTAGTCAGCTTGGACTGGGTCTTACTTTTGTTTTTAACATAACTTTTTGTATATTGCAGATGCCAGATACTATATATCAGTTAGAGCGTTGAATAATGTAGAATATGGAGGTCCATTGGCTACCACTGTTTGTCATTCCTCACCAATTTCTGTAGACAACTCACCACCTTTAGCCTTGGAAATTTATGATATAAGCTACAACGAAATAACCTCCACCATCAGAGCAAAGCACAACTCTAGGTTAGTATTTTGCTATATTTTTTTATTTATTTTCATGGTTCCCTCAAACCACAAAGTTTTGAAATCATCTTAAAATCATGATTTTTTAACCAAACAAAGCAACAAATTATTTAGGCTCTTAGAAAGTTGATTTGACTATTGACTGTTATTCTAAACAACCTAAAAAATGTGGTGCACACTGTTGAATAACATTATTCAGTGTGCACCACATTTTTAAGGTTTTTTCTTCATAAACAGAAAAAATGTTAGTCATTCCTTTAGTAAATTCTTGGTATAAAAATACTTGAAGCCTTGAAAAAGTTTTTTTTTCTGGGAATATGAAAGTTGTTTGTTTTACAAATGTACAGATGGGTGCAGTCCAAACCTGTACATAATGTAACCTTAGAGAGAAGACTGTTTTACTCCTTCTCAAGATCACTCAAGAAATTTTAAGAAGACATGCAAGCTTAGTTTACATCATCAGTGACAGATCTAGACAATCTGCTCTTTGGTCGGGTTGTTGTCACTTTGACATATTCCCCATTTCCATTCTCAGTTTTATTAAGACTTATGTGTTCTTCTTTAAAATTTTAACGATAGACTGCTTTCACTTAAGGTGGTATGGGTGTCTTCCTCCATCTTGGATCGTAAAAAACAGAGAACCAAAGGTCTAGATTTTCCATCAAGTTAGCAAAATTTGATGCAGGAATGCAGATATTTAATGTGAATTTTCATTTATAAGAACTAATTTATAAGAATATAACTTATAAATATTAATATATTTGCAATTGTTAACTATTTTTGGTTGTTTTTAGTTTTTTTTAAAATTGGCATTTTAAGGGGAGGTAACTCTAAAACAGTGCATTTTCTGAAGGATTCTACATGGAATTTTCCTATTTTGTATTTTAGCCGGAAAAAACGTACGGTGACCCTATCTTTTCTTTTGATATTCTCAAAGCAGTGTCTGAAAGCTATCTTTTCCTGTAGTATTTAACAATTTTATCATTTTGTTTAGTTTTTAATCACAAAATGGTGTTTTTTTCCTGTATAATCCATAGTCCTGTAGCTTGAGAAAATGCGCGGTGACCTATCATTTTTATTATATTTTTCGACATACAGTCGACTCTCGTTATGTCGAAGTCAGCCGGACCAGAGAAATATTTCGAGATACACGTAGTTCGACTCAAACGAACACCGGAAGTTCGACAATCTAAGGGACACAACTCTTGCTTAGCTTGGTAAAGCTAAAATAAATCCGGGTGAATATGACAAGGGGATCGATATTCTAGTATCAGATCGATGTATTTGTATGTCACAGTCTTTTATTATTATAATGACTGTTATTTTTACTTATTCAATTGTTTCAATTAAAAAAAAAAATCCTATGGCTTTTCCAAGAGAGTAATTTCCAATCGACAGTTTCGTAATTCAGGTCGCTATTGTTTATTCTCAGATACAAGAGATTTAAGAAAATTTTGATTTCTATTCATTTTGTTTTATCTCACTCTTTGTTTTCAAAAGAACATATAATAAGATTAAAGACGCCGTTTGAGTAGTTTTTAGGTGATCATCAACGGAAGCCATAATCCTCACTTTATACACACCCAAGCTCATTAGTGTAAATCACAAATTAATTGTTTTGTAAACAAGTAAAATACTTTTTCATGAATATAAACAATTTATCACTAATTATTTATAAAAATTCTACAAAAGATAATCTTAGGAAAACACTCATGGAAATAGCATGTCATAAATCAATACAGTGGTCAGTGAACGGAAATTTAATTACACGTGTATTGTCAGATTAACTCTTCAATCCATTTAAATCTCGGAGGTCATGTTTTGACATATGTGTATTAGTTCGAGATAAAAAATGATTTTTGAATGCTTTTGTTAACCTTGGGACCGTAAATTTAATTCGACTCAACCGAAATTTCGACTCATCCAATTTCGACTCATCAGGAGTCGAATTACATACTTTTGTATGGAATAAAGTTCTGGACCACTTGAAAACTTCGACTCATCCGAAATTTCGAGTCAACCGAGTTCGAGACAACGAGAGTTAACTGTATATCAATAGATACTACGTTTTGGCAAAGTATGAACAAATTCTATAATTTTTATTTTAGACTCCCATACCACCTTAACAAACAGTTTAAGAAATTGAGTTGAATATTATCAGTACATACATAGATAAACTGATTAGATCTATCCAAAAACGCCAAAATATTTAATTTTATAATATCATAAGGCATTTCCATCAATCAGAACACATTATTTGTTTTCCTTTTTTTAATCCAGGATCTTTATCTTCCCTTTTTCACATATTGTTTATGGTATTTTAACAATGTATTTCCTTATTTTTAGTGATCCACATTCTGGATTGGAATTCAATGACATATGTTTAGGGAGGTCAAAGAGAGATTGTGTAGAGATGAAATGGATCAGACTTTCATTTGATTCTAACATAACACTTGTCAGAATTCTAACTGATGGTGTTCCCATCTGGCTGAAAATCAGAGTAATCAATTATGGTAATTTATTATTATTTAATTTATTAGTGTTGCTGTTCACTGCTCATATGCCTCATATTTTTGCCCCAATAAGTATATTTTCTTGTAAAATTTGGAACCAAACCTCAAGTTCTTGGATATCTTCTTCATCTTTGGATTTCAAATATTTTGGCCATGAGCATCACTGAAGAGACATGTATTGTCGAAATGCATCTGGTGCCAGAAAATTGGTACATGAACCATTAATTTTATTACTTAACAAACAGATTAGAAGGATGGATTTAATGAAATTCTCAGTTACTCCTTAAATGTGAGTTTTCTCTTTTGAAACAATAGAACTATCATATCTATGTTCCTTTAAAATATGACAGTATTTCATAAACTAAAACAAAAAATATGAAAATCACACTACAGAATTTCATAAAACTTTGTAGATAATGAGGACATACTATGTAGATGTGTATATCAACAGGAAATAATGATTCTGATATTTTTTCTAGGAATTATGCCATTCTGAACTTAGAATTTTAGCCTAGATATACTTTTTCAACAATTTGTCATGGCAACTTCTCTGAATTTCTGAAACCACTTACGGGTAACAGAATTTCCTGAAATTTGTAGGTAATAAAAACGTGGATTGAAATAAAAATATGGTGAAAATGTTGAAATGCAAAGTATATCAATGTTATGATTTTTTTTTTTTTTTGATATATCGGTCTTCACAGAAAATAGATTAATTTGATAGTTTAAACAATTGTTTTTAATTGTATTCTTTAGTTGACATGCGTACTATTGTTGTTGCTGATACACCTATTATTAATGACAAATCTGCACCATTTTCTGGAGCAGTGATGGACGGATCTTTGTATGGTGAAGATTTATTGTACACAAAGTATTCAGATAGAGTAAGTGTACTTAGTACTACATTAGGGGGTTTTGATGACCATGTCTATTCATGATGGACCCACACATGAGTAAATTATTTTGGTACAAAAAACTGTATGTATGAAGTAACCAGTCTGATATAAGAATTCACTAGAAGTTTTACAGAACTGACTGCTGGAATCTTTTATGTGTGTGGGGCCTCAAATTTGCAAAATAGTTCTGCATTTTTTTTTAATATTGAATATTAAGACTTAGAACATTTTTAGAATAGAACACACTATTGTTAGCTTTATTTAGGTATTTATGTACCTCAAGCTTGTAGTTTTTATGCCACTGTTACAAGAAACCACATTCAAGTGTTAAGGCTTACTTGTGGGGTTCAATAGGAAGAAATCACACCAACAACAATATTCATCAAGGATCTATGAGCTTAAATGACTGCGAAGAGTGAATATAAGGACTGCTTAACAATTGAAATTTCAAATGAGCATTATCAAATTTTATATATTATGAATTTACTTTGCATACAGGGATTTAGGTATACTATGCATATTGTAAACTGAATTTATGCTTAGTCATCATAGTAAAGGCCAAGGATTGTTCAATCACCATGAAACATTTATATAACTTTATATTTGAGTTAATTTCATTAAAACTCTGAAGATAGTTAAGCCAGATTTGGTGAAATTCTACATGTTTTCTTTTTACACCCGATATAGGTTTTATTTCTGTAAATATACTTGATATAAGGCATTGAAAGTCCTTTAACTGCTAAAACTACCACTTTTATTATGAAGTTTTGAAAAAAATTATATCGTAGAATGGTAAGCTCATATGCACTAATATTTTTTCAAAGATAGAATATTATGGCTGTGCAGTATATTTTCAACATCTATATGCCCAGTTTGAACTTCAACTAGAATTCTGTACTACCCCTTGAAGTCTTCCTTGAAATTCGAGGCAACCACTATTTATGTTTATTTATACTTTTAACATTCCCAAGTTATGTCTCTATGAGATGAAACATAGAGATCATAACAGAAACCAGTAGGTAAAGAAAACAAAATATATATGAATATTAAAAAACTCCCAAAAAGAGAGTTTATGAAACAGCTGTATTTACAAATTGCAACCTATATCCTTTGTGTGCTGATGCATGGATCAGTGTTTCATGTTGAGTGTGAATACCTGCTACTTTTGTTTTTCAGATATGTGCTAATTGGTTACATTTCTATGACCCTGAGTCTGGTATTGGATTGTATTTGGTCAGTGTTAGTTCTGTCAAACAGATAAATGTAACAGACATTGCTAACTTGACTGAGTACAGCAGGACAACACATGAAGCTTGTGTAGATCTTACTCCAGAAAACCATCTGGAACATGGACATACTTACTACACAACTGTGTGGGCATTTAATGGCGCTAATAATCAGAAAAATGTGTCGGCTATTTCTAATGGAGGTAAAAAAAACTACCTGCTTATCTACATGCTATAAAAAAACATATGATTAGTAAAATAACAAAAATAAAAATATTTTTCCCTAGAAATAAGTGTGGACACAAATCAATATGGATGGTATGTTTGGATGTTTGACAGTCTTTTCTGACAAATATTGTTCTCTGGTTTTTCCCTAGAAATAATACAACAAAACCACACTCCATTGCTTAGTTAGTTGTAGAGCTTATATAACAAATTCCCCCTTTATTATGTTTCATTCCTGACAAATATCTTGAGATCCATGTCTGAAGAAAATTGATACAAACCTGAAAAAGAAGTAGAATACATAGATATGGGTCATTAATCTTGTTAGGTATGTTTCTTAGAAACAGTTCCTTAAAAGGTAAACAATTTTTTTTCTGATTTCAATATCATGGACCTCAGAAGAATTATACTATATTGGCACATACAAATTGCTGTATTTTAAAAGCTAACACATTATTGTGTGAAATATGGTGTCTGTTATTAATTTATATCTGATTTTACAGTGACTGTAGACCTAACAGAGCCAGTTTCTGGACATGTTATTGATGGAAACCAGACAGATTTTAAAGATATCCAGTTCTCTGGTAATGCAGCTAAAGTTGAAGTTCAATGGAAAGATTACCATGATCCTGAATCAACAATCAGACAGTATGAAGTGCAAGTTCAAGCAGCACCGTATGTTTGTTTTATTATTTGTTTTTGGGTGGAGTGTTAAATGTACCAAAACTGAAAATTGAAAAAAAATTCTCACTTCAAGCAATTGCATATTCATTGAATTAAACATGCATATGTGATCTGAGTGTCAAAGCGTTTAAGAGCATCTTGTTCCATGGTACAATATACAGCCATCGTCAGATATTCTCAAAATCAAATGGGGAAACCAAAAATAATTATGCATAAGCACAGTAAAAGAGTCACAGACACTACATTGATGTGTTTAAAGCATTTCTATGAAAAACTTAATGAAGTTTTTGCATTATTCACTTCTGTCTTTTTACAGAAATTTAACTGACAACTACAAAATTACCAGAGATTTTGATTCATATTCTAATACTACAGAGAGTGTAAAATGGCTGAATTTTCATTTTCAACATAAAGACAAAGTAAAACTTTTCCTTCGTACTACAAATGGAGCTCATAACTCTATAGTCACCTCTACTGATGGCTATGTTATAGACCTTACACCACCAAACCTATTGTATTTAGGAGATGGATTTGTACAAAATAAAGATCTTGAATTCCAGGTCAGTGCTTTATAACATTGTAAGTTATGGGGTAAAATAAAATGGCATTTTCATTATTTAGCAATGATGTGGTCTTATAAATGTTTTTTGCAGGGTCATTTAAATGACTTTTTATGATTTAATGTCTTTACTTTAGTAATATTCCATTTGATTTGTAGAATAATTGCAGTATATTTACAAGATAAGGTTCAAATTGTTGTAAAAAGAGGGTAGCAATTATTAGTTTTTGATTAGAATTTTTTTTTTCTTTACAGTCGGACGCCAAAAATCTGTCATGTAACTTCAAATTTATTGATGAAGAATCTGGATTAGATCATTTCCAAATACAGATTTACGAACAGTATCAAAGTATAAGATCACTAATATTCCCAGGTAAGTTTACATTTTATTTTTGATAGATAAAATTGAGAATGGAAGTGGAGAATATTTCAAAGAGACAACAACCTGACCAAAGAGCAGGTAACAGCCAAAGGCCACCAATGGGTCTTCAAGGCAGCTAGAAAATCCCGCACCAGTGGGCTTCAGCTGGCCCCTAAATAAATTTTCAAAGTTTAGATCTTGTTCTAATTCTATACCAACTCTTCGAGAAGACGGTAACAAATTTGATACTCTTGACTCTATACTGTCTTAACTTGTATAAGATGAAAACATTTGTTTTAACCCTTTCACCGATAGCTGCCAAGACAGGAGCTACTCTGAGACGATGGCTTCCCTGGCTACTATTACTCAAGTGGGAGATATTCATAATACATGTCAATAAAAACTTGTCTGTAGTTATTTGTGTCTTTATTTCATTCACTAACACCATGTTCACAGTTTTGTTCATGTTTTGATGATTTTTTCTCATAAAATATTTGAATTTTCAAATTTTCGGCATTGTCTAGGTGAAATTCTCAAAATTCTGCTCTTTGACCCCAAATCTTATTTTTTTTTACCCAAAACGGCAAAATTTTAAACAATTTAATGAGGCTGTACAAATTCCTTACACTGAATGATGTCCATTTCAAGTGTTTTGTACATGAAACGACATTTTATGTCAAAAAAATATACTAGTTTGGCTTCAACTCTTCCATATTCTTTCAAAAAAAATGTTCCCTCATTTCAAATTCTCATAAATTCCGTTAATTTCCTCTGATTTTGACACGCTTTTAAACAAACAGAAACGCCATGTTTACACTTTCATCCGGGTATTCAACAAAAAAAGATAACTCATGTTTGCATTGTTTTTAGCAGGAAATATAAAAGAGGTATTCCGATCTCGGTAAAACGTCAGTTGTCTGAATCGTGAATCCCGGTAAACCGGGACTCATCGGCAAAAGGGTTAAACATTATCTGCAGTGGCGGATCCAGAACTTTTCCTTGCTTCAATGATTCCCTATATAATTAACCAAATTTTTCCCACGAAAGAGGGGCCCAGGCCCCCCCCCTTATGATCTGTATGATATACACTAGTACTGATTGTATACTATTCCATTAAAATGAATGTGACAGTTCATTAAATGTGTTAGTTTTCAACAAATAAGGATTATTAAATGCGAATAAAAGAAATTATGCAGAATAAACACCCATTAAACAACAACCCAACATCAAAGGTTAAACAAAAGATCAACACATTAATTTTTTTTTTATTTTTAGCAACACAAAATGATTGGATGCAGCTTGATGGTGAGACTGTAAATGAATTCGTTGACTCCAGTCTAGATTTGCTGCAAGGCGCTGTATACAGTATCAGAATAGGAGCTGTTAATAAAGCAGGATTTGTAGCAGCTTTTGAAACAAATGGTGTGAAAATAGACAGAACTCCTCCAATTGTAAGCAATTCAAATTCGTTAAAATGAAGAAGAAATAATTCAATTATGGTTTTAATTATATGGCTTATTTATATTAGTGGAAAATGTGATATGGATTCTTGTTTTTGGAGGGTGAACATACAATGTATAATTTGATTTTCTTTGTGGAAAACATGGACACTTTTGAATCATTTTCTGAACTATTTGACAAAGATTATAGAAATGTTAGTTATGATGGTATTGGAATAAACTGAAGCTTGATTGTAGTCTTTCCTCATGAAAATTGTATATCATAATTGATTTAACCTTTGTTGAGGTAAAAATAATTAAAATAAATGGCTGTTTATTCTAGATAAACAATTGGTCAGAACAGTTGTAAATTGGTGCAGAGTTAAAGAAAAAACTTGTCGGGTTTAAATTTGTGGTAATTTTCTTGTAAACTTTTATAAACAGGTTAGCCGGCTTCATGTGAACACTTTGACTGATGATGAAGAACAAGTTGTATATGGTTATGTGTATCAAGCTGATACAACTGGTATTAAGGCGGCATGGCAAGCTTCAGATCATCAGTCAGGAATTGTCAGTTTCAAAATAGCTGTTGGAACAACATCAGGTAATGTAACTACTGTAAACCAACTAATTTTTAATATCCATTTATTATTTGATTTTCTTGAGTAGAAAAAAAAAAACGTGAATATAAATCGTTGTGAATATGTAAAACTTTTTTTTCCAAATTTCTAACTACATGAAGGAAATTGGCCTAGAAAGGGCTAATTGTGAAATAAAGTATCTGTGAAAAATATTAGCCTTACAGTGTATTTGTTACTCCCATGACTTGTTTTTCTAGGGTTTTTTCAAATTATTTATACTTGTTATAAATAGTTTGTTAGATCTACTCAGAGTTAAGATATGCATAATTTCATAACCATGAGCTAAGATTGTATGCTTGCTATGCCTACTGTACTACTTAAATGAATTTACTGTATACTCTGGTACAGCTTTAACTGTTTTTTTTTTCTGAATATTCAATCATTGATTATGATTTCTTATTGTAAGGTGGAGATGAGATGAAGTCATGGACAGATATAGGATTAAAGAAAGAAACATATGTTGATGGGTTGTCACTGGTAGTCAGTGACATTGACACCAAGACCCCAGTATATTATGTCAGTTTAGTGGCAATAAATGGAGCAGGACTGGAAAGTTCACCAGTGACGTCTACACCTATAGTGGTGGTTGAATCAGATAGACCAGGTATTAATTGATGACAAATAGTTTATTTGTGGTTAATATTTTTTTATTAACCTTATTTAGTTGAGATGATAGATAAGGCTCCAAAAACAAATGCATGCCTCTTGGCAGAAAAAACTAAGGAAACTATGTTGATTTTTTTTTTATAATTTTACATAAAGAGTTATGCCCTTGGAAATATTTTAAAATTATGAATGGAAATAACATTGCATCATATTTATTAAAAGTAATAAGGAACACAAATTTTTAGCATTTTTATGTCCTACCTACAATAGAAGAGGCCTAAGGGAAATATTTGTTTTTAAGTCCAGGTTTATTCGTTTGTCCGTCTGACCCAATCAGGTTAAAGTTTTTGGTCAAGGTAGTTTTGATGAAGTTGAAGTCCAATCAACTTGAAACTCAGTACAGATGTTCCCTATGATATGATATTTCTGATGTTTATGCCAAATTAGAGTTTTGATCCCAATTTCAGGATCCACTGAACATAGAAAATGATAGTGGGAGTCGGGGTCGTGTTCTATGGACGCATTCTTGTTTTTCAGTTATTTCCCTTTGGACAGATTAAAAAATGTTGTTCAATTTGTGAATGCATGCTTGCTCTTTAAATTTGAACATTTCAGGTTTGTCATAACAGAGTTGTAGGACGTTTTAACAGTCTTATTTAAAGCAATATTCATACAATGAAGGTATAGCTATATTATCACTAATGAATCATTTGAAACATGCAGGTGTGAATTGTCAGTTATGTATGGGAAAAAATCTGTGTGTTGACCTTTTTCTTTGTTTGTAGGTATAGTAATTGATAGCAGTGACAACACAGACCATGATCCTGTATCTGACATTGGTGTTAACATCCTTTATCAGTCTTGTTTTTCTACCGTCAGTGTTCAGTTTACCTTTAATGTTTTTTGTAGGTGTAGTAATTGATGGTACTGACAACACAGACCATGATCCTGTATCTGAAATCGGTGTGGACATAGATTACCAGTCAGATATTTCTACCCTCAGTGTACAGTACACAGGATTTGAGAGCCATCTCCATGGTGTCATGGACTATGAATGGGCTGTGGGGACAACTCCAGGTGGACAAGATGTCACCACATTTTCATCTGATGGAATTTTACACGTAGAAGAGCAAAATATTGCTGGAGATGGTAGGATATGTTTTGAAATAAATAGTATTTTATTGAAATATGGGTTACAACAAACTCAAAGAAAAACAATAGATTTTAATGGCACCTCCTGTATGAGTTGTTCTAATAGATATATATCTCCTTTAGTTAAGTTTTAAGACTAGTGCCTTGGCGATTGCGAAGGTATTTATTTTCACTTACAATTAAATTGACTCAAAGAAGTTAATTTTTTTTTAATTTAAAACTTGGTTTGTTTAAATGTATAATTAGATACAACAACCTGAGTTATGTACAGATAATTGTTTTTTTTAAGAATATTTGCTACTTATTTTTATTTGGACAAAAGACAGTATTAGTATTCACAGCATAATTACACCTTATGTAAGAATGCTGCATTTTGATTGGTTGAGAACCAATGCTTTTTTTTGCACATTCTAACTTTTTTCCCTCATTTCAAAAGAATTTGCCTTTTTTTCACCACTGCTGGTGCATAAAATACCATGGTATTTCCCATTTTGGATATTCCTTTTTTATACCCTCACCAACTTGTTCCCGCCAAAATAATTCAGTACCTATCTCTCTTCCCTTACCGAAAAATAAGGCCTGCCGCAACCATTTTGCCATGCAAATGAAGTTTGCGGCAAGCTTGCTGCAAACATAATTATGCAAATTAGATTTGTCGCAAGCTTGCTGCAATTGTTTGTGGCAAACTTGCGGCAAACTTGCAGGAACTACACATATACTAATGTCATGTGTGAATTTATCTCTTTCAAAAATTACACAACAACATTTTTAAAAAGTCAATTCCTGTCTTTATACAAACTGTCATTGGAAGAATTCTTGCAAACTCATGAAATTTAAGGAAATACATACATGCATTTGAGTTTTGAAAAAGGGGCAGGAGTCATTCTCAGATGACATAATATACCTGTATTAAAAAATGAACAAGGTAAAATCTCCAATGTGTATTGAGAATATAAAGCTAGGTAATAATTACATTACAGAATTTAACTTAATCTTAACACTTTCACTACTGAATTTATTTTTTTCGCGGGATTCTCTGGCCGAAATTTATTTGCACGAGTCGTTTGCCGTACCGGGATTAATTTGACATGTGCTACAGCAAAAACGACCTCGTAGTTTCGGTCATTGAAAACTCGGGAACCGTAGCGAGTTGTGCGGTCAAATTTTGGTAAAATGTAGATAAATATCATAGGTTGAGCGTCCGTAGACTGTTCATAGAGAAAGAAGCTGTCTACCTTAAAAACGCGTGTCGATAACGTAGATTGATTGAGTCAGAAGATAATTTTTGTCATTGCGTACCATATATCACTTTCACTTACTTTCGGCAACGTTTCTTATGGACACGTGTGTTTCGAAATGCTATTTCAATGAGCCACTGAATTATTTTCTTTCAAAAACCGTTTCCGTTTTCGTTTTCTTGGCAAAAATACTTGTAAATCGAGACTGTCGTTCACGTAGATTTTGGCCGCCATTTGTTTACGGTTTCGAAAGAAGAAAGATAACTCGGGTTCGATAACGGACAATATCTCTTCCAGACGATTTGTGTGAATACCCCCAGCGTTGATGTGCGATCATGAACTATTATAAAAGCTTTTAACTGCAATAAAAATCGGTGGGACTTCCTTGCTTTATGACTTAACCCCAGTAATGCATTAATTCTTCCAGATGTGAATGAGATGAAGCTTTCCAATAAATAAAAGTATTAAATCAAGCCAAAAAGTGACTTTTTTTCTAAATCCATGAAATTTCCAATAAATTTGATTTGTGTCATGGGGGTTATATAATATAAAAAATATCTAAACATAAATAAATGTACTACAGATAAGCAAATACTCAGCTGTTTCTAAAAAAAAAAAGAGCCTAGTGAATTAATTTTTTTGGAAAATTGTAAAAATTAAAATCTTAACTATGTAGTCAAAATTTAGGATGTATAAGATAACATAAAATTGACAAATACATCAACTGCACAAATAAATACCAAAAGCTGACAATTAATATTTTTAAATTTATTTTCATCATAGTTTAATTTATTAATCACATGAAGTACAGGCAAAGAAGATCATATTATATGCAGACAACTACTGGGTACTGTTTTACTAAAAATCATGATATGCACACACAGATGCAAGTCGTTGAAAAAAAAAGGATTAAAATACATGTTTTACTGCAGAATGCAGTTTTAAAATTCATTGATGGAAAGCTACATCAGGGATCTGATATAGTTTGTAATAACATTGTCAACATTTGGAAGCTATGAAATTTATTTTATTTTCAATTTATTATGCTGCCTTGAATAGGAGGATTCATATCATAAATTCTAATTTTTAAATTGAGTGAGGACATATGGAAACTATTTTTTTTAATTTTCTGTTTATGTTGTTGGGCTATTGTTTGGATATTTAATGGAATGGTTTGTCAAAAGGTAAATAAAAATAACTTGAGTGAGGTTGTTATACTATAACCAATGTTACCAGTCTATTGATTAATCTAGTATTACATCAAGTAGCAAGTGTTACTTACATATACATGTAAGCCTATATATATTAATGTGGTATGAAAATCCTGCTTACATGTACTAGTCCCATAAACAGTGTTAATTTAAGAAGCTGACTTACAAGGTAACAGCCACAAGACCCTAATATGGTCCCATTATCCTATTTCCAATTTAATCAGTCTTTTCTCTTTAGAGTTCTATATGACTTGGCTTCTAAGAGAAGCAGCAATTTCAATACCATTTTAAGTCTCTTTTTGAATACAAGAGGTGTTTCCTAGTGCAAAAATGGTTGTTTATATGAGAATTACAAATTACAATAACAATAGGCACTGAGTCTGCCACACTGGTCATTCATCTTTTGTGTTTGTATGCAACATGAGGGGGAGTAATTTATTATGTTCCACATAATTTTCAAAACAAAAAATTGAACCCCTATTGTTTTCAGAAACATACAGGAACAGTACTATTTTACAATAATAAATAATGCCATCTTAAGATTAATCAGTAGAAACAAACAACACGTTATGTTTTTCACTTTGGAAAAAAAATCACTTCCCTTCAGCAAAAAAAAAATTATTATTTTTCAATTCTAAAAAAACAAATAATTTTCCCTTCCCTTCTAAAATAAATATTATTTGTCACTTCCCTTCTTTGACAATGTTTTCTTAAAAAAAAAAAAAGAGAGAATAAAAACAATTTGTTACATAAAAATAATCATCTTGGCATCTTTCAGTTGTTTTACTCTCTGTCAACAGAATTTGTTTTTCAAAACAACTTAAATTTTTTTTGTATGCTGAACCAGACTTTTATAAAAAAAACCTCTGTTACAAGACGAGATACATCGTGGAAAATAATTTACACTCGATTAAAATACGAATAAGATTGCAGAATATTGATCGAATATTGTCTCATCTTTCCAAACCACTTTTCTTTTTAAATAAAAAAGCTATGAGATGTGACAACACGTGTTTTTATGAACGGCACTATTTATAGACACTCCATTTTGTCAATATCCGGTTCTATTTTTAATGGAAGTGGACTTTCGTTTTGTCGACCTACATACTGCAGTACAGCCTTTCAATGAAAAGAAATAAAATCCGTAGCACTACAGACTCCTGGGAGTGTATAAAACGATGATAAAAGACTCTGATTCAATCGATAATGAAAGGTTGACTGTCAAACGGCAGCGAGAAATAATAATTTACAGTCGTGCACCTGATGACGACCATCAAAGTCTCGATTTCAAGTTGTTTTACAAATAATCTTCTCACCACTCCAAAATCTACGTTCATACATTACTTTTGTACAAGTTCAACGACTTTCATGACTGCAGGTTAAGTTTTCTAAATGTTTCAACTCGAAATGAAACTCCTGACCACGATTGTTTATGATTCCGCCATTTTGTTTTTCACGAGGTTTTTTCTTCTCAACAATCTTTGAAAAAAAACATATTTTGACAGCGTTTTTACGCCCGATACTAAAATATAGAATGCATTTGATGTTTATCGTAACATCTATGGAGCAACAGCACCAAGAAACATGTCTAAACGTTATTTTTACTGTTTGTACTGTGACCGTCTAAAAATAGAAATCTATGTATCCTTAAGGATAAATTCGCCCTCAGCTCCGTGGTGCCAAAAGGATAATTTCGGCTCGCGCTCGAGGGTGCCAAAAGGATAATTTCGGTACGAAAGGGTTATTAAACATGATCATGCAGTACATCAGTTAGCGGCTTGGGAAATTTCACAGTCCCTTGACTGGTATTTTTCACAAATACCCCTCCATAACATGATATATCTGTTCAAAATTATCTCCCAACCATTAACATTGTTTCAAATACATGAATGATTTGATGCTGATAATTATAATTATTTAATTGTATATTTGTAGGTATTTCAAGCTCTGGATATGCACAAGTAAATGTTCCAATCAAACCTGGAACTACATATTATTCTACCATCAGAGGTATCACTAATGCTGGAAATATTATTGAGTCTGTATCAGATGGAATTACTGTAGACTTATTACCACCAAACATTATTTTGGATAGGTAAATATGATAGCCTTACACCAGAAACCTTCAATATTCATATTTCTGTAATTACATTTGAACTGAGATAACACTGGATTCTTTATTTTCTGTCAAATAATGCAATCCACAAATATTTGTTTTAAAAGAAATACAAATTTTTTTGTAGGTTTTTACATGTATTTAGAATTTGTCAGAACTATGAAATCACTTGGGCATTGAAATATTTGTTTTATAATTGCATGAAAATTGGTACTTACAAAATAAATGAATCAACAGTGCTATGCCCCATGTTGACGTTTTTTAGCTCACCTGGCCTGAAAGCCAGAACGAAATGGGGTAATTTTTAAAAATAGCCTCAAATGCAATGCCTCATACTCTTTAAGTTTCAAGTTTCAGTGCACTTGTCATTGTACTCAGTGGAATTAAAACTGCTTTAATGAAATATAATTAATTATATAGGAAGAAACAAAAAAAAAGATATGCAGTCTCCTTTATTTTCTTGTTTATCCTATAATCTAGGCTGTCAGATAATAATGCTATTGATGGCGACATAGGGCCAAGTTCTTCTATGTATAAAAGTACAGCTGATTCTCTGTCTGCCGTATGGCACTACAATGACACAGACAGTGAAGTATCAAGAGCCTGGTATTCTGTTGGTACATATCCATACGCTGAGGACATATCACCTAGAACTGAAGTTAATATATCCTCTACACAAAGTAGTTACTTAGAAGTTGCCTCTGTCAAACCTGACATTTCAGGTAAGAAGTTATCCAGCTACAGAAATTAAACTAAAAGACAAAATCTCAATGTTAGACTTTATTGAAATGAAGATGGCAAGACCTTATAGAATCAATGTTTAGTACTTATAAGATGACCTACATGGTAACATTGACACTGTACAGGTTCTTTTTAAAAAACATATGGATAATCATGTTGCCATAAGTTAATAATTATAATTAATGATTCTCTTAAAAAAAACTAAATTCTTACTACAGGCGTGGTTATTACAAGAAAATCTAAACAGAAGAACATTATTCTGTTCTTAGAACAAAAATTTAAGTATATAGGCAATACTTTGTCTGTTCATTTGTGTGTTCATAACTTTTTTTTGCATTATTGATTGAATAAGATAATAGAGTACAACCATGCCACATACTTATATATAGTTCCAATTTTTGTCAGAATAAATCTATGAAGAAATCATTAAATAGTTATTTTGTTTCCTTTTCTATTGTAGGCAAACCTAATATAATCAGTATCTGGGCAGAAGACAAAGCTGGTATGATTGGTAAATCTACATTTGGTTCAGTTATCATTGATACCAGTAAACCAGGAACTGGATATGTAACTTGTCCAGAATACATTGGTGTAAGTTTCTTCATATTGTCATAAATGATAATAAGCAGACAAAAATCCTGCATATAATAAGGGCCATGTGTATTGCACAGAAAGTTATATAGTGACTTTATGAATGACCCTAAGCAATAATATTTGATTTCTGGAATCACATGCTTCAGATATCTGACATTTCTTGAAAGTAAAGTTCTGAAAAATTAATGCTTAAGGTAGCTTCCGACACTAAGGGAGATAACAACGTTTTACTGATGTAAAACTGGTTCCCTGTTTTAATCTTAGGATATATCGCCCATATATCTGAGTCACGGTAACAGTTCTGTTGTCGTCTGGTGATAACGTGTGTAAACAACTTACAGCTGATCGGACGGAAGAGTTAGATGTTTATCAAAAAGAATAGATTCATGCGTTCTTTTATAATGAAGAATATGAATAGCTTCAGCCTGAAAGTTCACACAGTCTTAAATTATTCTCAGTTTATAAGATCTTTGTGAGTTGGAGAAATTCAGCGTCCGATCACAGTGACCTTTCGTTTGACGAAATTAATCTGGAAAGAAGGTCGACGGCTAGCTCTGGCTCACCACCTAGCGCAGAATCTGTTCGTTAAGATGTATGACTGTCCCCTGCGGATGTAGTCTGCAAAGGGAAATACGACCTTGGACCAGGAGCTGGAGGCTGTGTAGCATTTTGTCCATACCATATCGTAGTAGCTGCAGTGCATGTAACCTGCATATCATCAGGTCATGCACATGTAACAGCGTAGAAACCAGGAAAAGAAATGGAACTGGTGGATTTGTGATCAATTCAAAAACTGCAAATGGTAAAAGATTTAAATTTTCTCTTTTAGAATATCTTTACACATTTTACTGGGTGGAGAAGGTGTATGGTTTCATGTCTTGTATAAATGAACCTGCCCCACACCTCTCTTTTTCTTTCTTCAATTCCCCTCTATTATGGTCTGGGGTTTGTGTGGTTTGAGGGTAAAAAGCATTATTTTGAGGGGAAGTGCTGCCCAAATTTTTTATGAAGCTGGACTTGGTCATTTTTTTTTAATTTTGCCCCTGAAAGTTATTTATTATTTTTGCAATGAACAGAAAGACATCTATGCATAAGGGGCTTATTTGTTTTGCATACAAAAGGGGAGGATTATTTTGTAAATAATTATTTGGTAGCAATTTATCATAAATGAAATTAGAATTGAAAAAGGAAAACAAATACAGTCACAACCATGACAATGATTCATTTACAGAAATAAAGTTTTACAAACTCAAAATATTAGTTGTCTTTATCTTATAATCAGAATTTTCATATTAATTCATCTATTGCATGTGACCATAGACCAAACTTGTGGTCTGATGCCTTGCAGATTTAGTCATTTAAAACACACCTAGAATGATTTGCAGAATGCAGGATAATGCATGAAGGCACCAAAAAAAAAATTAGGAAGGGGCACCCACCCTCCATTCCCTCACTCCACATTATTAGAAATTTATATGAGTCTGTGATCTATAAGAATAAAAGCAAACATGAATTTACAATCATATTATATAAATATAAATTAAACAAACAATTGCATATATTCCAAATAGAATTATGAACTCAAGTATAAATAGGTTATAGTTTATCTAATTAACCAATATGCAGACTGACATTTCATATCATATTTTTCAGGAATGATACATGCAGGAATTGGTGCCACACATTTTTACCAATTTCCTTAATGGTTTTAATGTACTTTCTGTGAATTCATCAACCATATATAAATAAAAAGGAGAATGAAACTGGAAAGAAAATATTTGCAGTTTCAAAAGAATGCTGTAAATAATTCAGGAGAATAAACAGTTTTAAACATGGTTAATATAATGAGTAGTTGGAAGGTAATTAAATCATTAGTTATATATTTTCAAAGTATTTTTTTGATAATTTTATAAAGTAGATATAAAGTATTATGAGGACCATAATCATATTCATATTTGCCCTAGCAATCATAAAAATGAATTAACAGATCTTGGTAATAACTTTTCAAGTTAAGGGTCAAGTTTTCAAATTAATTTTGTGGTAAAGCAGTGTTATATATACTTAAAGACCTTCATGTATAGATCATGACAGAATTTGTTTCAACAAAAATATTGAACTAGAATTATTTACATTTGTATTTATTAAATGAATTCTATATTTATGGATAATTTCAACAAATTTAATGAAACCAAATTAGTTTTGAAAGCCTTTTATTATTATTACAAATTTAATTGTTAACAGCCTGAGTTTCCAGTTAATTTTAAATGTAATATGTCTTAGCTATAGTATTTGAACACTGCATGTTCTTTCATTTTACATTTGATACTACTTTTTTTCGTTAGGTTGAGGCCAGTTTTGTTGCAGAATGGCATATTTTTGGTACTGGTTGGACCTATGAAAGTAATACAGGTAAATTTAAAGAATTTAGCTATATATAGGCTTTAACTTTATTAATAGAAAAGATATTCCCAAATATCAAGGTCAAACTGGACATTGTAGATGCTATACACCCTTGTGAAATCTGTAGAAGCAACAGTCTTCTATGGTGAGAGGATGCCATACTTTGCAATGCTCTTGTCAGATCATGCAAACTGATGTACACAGATGACTCTCAGAGTCTCAGTTAGTAACTCAGCTTCCAGGCAAAAGAAGATCACCGTGATCCACATTTTACACTATTGATTGTACATTATTTTATTATTTAAATATAAAATATATTATCATGACTGCCACTGGTTCCTATGTGCCACAATGAAGATAACTATGTGATGTAGTACTTATGTTTATCACAAACTTGGTCACTTGGTGTATATGTAACTTTATACCAAAAAGAACAGTTCCACTGTATTGATTTACAGTGTAAGGTAAATGGTCAAGGTCACATCTATAAAATATATTATACCTTGAATTGGCTTTTGTATAGGACACTATAATGCTCCCTATATTGTCACTTATATTTCATTCCAAATTGTCATTATACATAAAAAAAAAACCACATCATATGCAGAAGCAATATACAGTTGCATACCCATCAGGTGACCTAATTATTTTCAATCACTTCAAAAACCTGGCTATATATCACATTATGAGTGTCTTTGTTAGTCAGGTATATAATCTTTTTAAACTGATGTTTTAATGCATGATTGGATTAATTTTGCACTATAATATTATATTTATCACCTTTTCATTTATGATAAATAAATTAAACTTTCAGGTAAATGCAGCATCAGAACGTTCCCCAGGAAAATTTATGCTGAAAGTTTGGGAAAGTGAAGAAGAAATTGGAGAGGCATAGAGATAACCAGAAAACACAGAATTTAAAAGAGAAGAATAGAAATAAAAAGAATAGAAAGAGGCCCCACGTACATTGTAGTTCAAATGTTAAAAAAGGAACAACATATGATATAGAAATTGAAGTAAATGCTTGCTTTAGTGCTTGTGACATGCAGCAAATTCCTCCTCATATTCTTTATAATAAGCAAATTTACAGATCTAACATTGTTGGGTTGATGTTTAAACGAGTTGTATATATATATATACATAATGTACACAGCCATGTATCACCATCATTGCTGGTGATCTGATGGATAAATCTGTTGTAGAGTTGTCACTGACTCAAACGTACTTATATATATATATATATATATATATAGATCACTTTTTACATTTTGATTTTCAAGTAAGACGTCCTTCAAGAAAGAGTAACATCACTCAGGTAGCAGCTGTCAGTGGATCAAACCTATTCCAGGGATATAATATGTGAAGATGTGACATTTTAAATGAAGCGAGCAAAATAACTGGCATTTATTTTTCACTAATGCTATTAATAGTAATATGATATATCTGACTGGTAGCAACCTGTAGTATTCAATAAGGAAGGATTGACAATTTTGAATGAGAACAAAGTGAACTCTAATTATGATATGACTATCAATCAGTATTTGACTGAATCAGAGGAGTAAACTATAAACATATTTTAAAATATAACAGTCTCTATGTTTGCTCAATTATTGAGGCATTTAAAATAAAGAAACCTTTGAAAAAGTTATAATCTTATCATTTTTTGGTTATGTAACTATGATAACTGAAAATATATAATGTATTATCATTATGCTTCATCAAACTTTAATCATTAATATAGGACAGGGTGAAAAAGTCTTTACACTTTTTTAATCCATTTACTTGCATAACTATTGTCTATGAATCGATAATTGAAAAAAAAAGTAGGGAGATTTTGGCAAACTTCTGACTTATCTATTTTGCTCATTTTTGACCACAGTAATGCTTATATAAGCTACATTACAGTGTAACATAATATAAATTTGTTTACATTTACATAGAAGCCATGTGTTGTAGCTCTGAAATAATGGTATTTGATCTCTTTTTGTCTGTTAGGTAGTAACTCTTGCACATCAGAACAATGCAAAAACTTGAATTTTCCAACTTCTTGTCCTGTTGCCATGGTAACCATTGTTCGTAGAGACACAAAAATGCTTTCATTTCATTGTCTTTTGGAACTGTATTATTCTGTGTAAGTTTAACAAAGGACATGACAACATGTGTCACACTTTTTACACTGATTTTGAAAGATATATAAATAACAGCTGTTGATCACTGTCGTTAGGGGTCAAAAAAACGTTTTTCAGTCAAAAAATAGTCTGGTGACCCATATTTTTTATTATATTTTTTTAAAGCTCATTGTTATGACCATCATCTGTCAAATTTAAAAAAAAATCATTGGACCATTTTTTTGGAATTTTCAGAAAAATAGAAATTTTTAACAAAATCTGTGTTTTTTGTGTGCAGCAGTGTTAATAAAATTGGAGCCGAAATTAATGAATATGAATAAAACTGCAATTATTTGTGTTTTATTTACATTTTTAATAATAATTTTGTAATAAATGAAGAACACACCTTTCAAAATACTTTCAAAAGCTTGAAAAAAATCCAGGTTTTTTACATCAGGTATGTATTTATGCATACCCGTAATGTACCAACTTTGGTGGCCGTTACCATGGAAACGAGTCTGGTGACATACTATTTTTAACTCAAATTTTTATAGAGGCCATTGCATAGTATATGTATGCAAATTTTAAGAAAAATTTAATGGGGAAAAAAAAATTGCTATATCTGTAGGGTGCCACCTTAACTAAAACTTGGCTGCATGTAATAGCATGTGTTTTAAAATTTGAAGTTTGTATGAATAAAAGGAAATGTGAGGTACATGTCAATGAGACAGCAACCTAATAAAACAATGGACATCTTAAGGTCAGTATACAGTCTATATACCAAAAGTATCAATACCCTATGTCAAGTTCTAAATCACCCCTATGTATATAGTAGTAGACAATTAATGAATGAATTAAACCGACAAAGATCTGACATTCACAACAAATTCCCTTAACCACTTTGGAAATAACAGGTTAATACATAAAATGGAAACAAATGGCCAATAGATAGAAGACTTGACTTAGATGGATAAGCAATAAGAAGTCCTATGCCTTCTTATCTCTGGTAATTAGCTATCCATTATTTTAATGCTACAAAGCCAATCAGATTTTTTGCTCGACTTGACCTATAAGATCATGATACTTTTATATCATTCCAGTAACTTTTCTAAGATCTTCTCCTTCATTGAGAACATACATGTCACGCGAGGATTTTGTCACATGGCGTGTACACGCTTTTCACCACTTTACACGCAATTACACGCTTTTTCGTTCTTTTCATTTTTTGGTCGTTAGTGATATCGCTATTCTCGGGGTTTTTCCTTATTCGGCGACAAATATCGAAAAAATTCGAAGTAATTGTTTGGCTTCTGATGAACTACTCAGTTTTAACCAGGCAATAGCAGTGGGAGCAATGGCAGAGATAATAGATGACATTTTACATTGCCAAAAAAAAACCAACATTATGACATTCTTTCAAATCTTGATGAAGCTAATTCAGTCAAATACCAATTCCTACTGTGGGAGAGCCTTTTCAATTATAAAGAAATTGACACTGAATTCTGATCAGAACTTGACTATGTTACATTTGTATTGTGTGCTGTTATCAAATAAATGCAACTAAACTTGAAACTGGCAGTTGTTTTGAATATGTGCCTATTGGTGGTGCCTTAAAAACAACATAACAGACCAGTGTTTAATACAATAAAAGTTCACAGTAGAATATATATTGTTTTTTATATTCACAATATTACCACATTCATATTAACAAGTCCGCATCTACGTCACGCGTTTTCACACGCTTTTTGACATATCATGTCATGTCATGACATGATTTCCCATTGTCTGAGGTTGACATGTATGATTGAGAAGGTGACGAACAATATTTGGCGTTAAATGTTTGAAATTAAGAATCTCTACTTTAATATATCTTCTCTTACAATTTGTAGATGGAGAGCCCAATATTGTGTTCCTGGTCAGGATTTCTAGACGAAGAGAGTCCAATACAGAAATTCATCATCACTCTTGGATCAGAACAAGGATCTTCAGATATTTTTGAAACAAATCTCAGTGGATTTTTGTCCTCTTATACCATAAAGGGTATGTTGATTGATAAGAGCTGTTATCCAAATGCATGTTGACCAATAGTTTGGTTGAATAGCTGCAAACTTGGTTATATAAAATTGAGAACAACAACCCAACCAAAGAGGAAAATAGCCCAAGGCCATCAACAGGTCTTCAACACAGCGAAAAAATCCTTCACTCAGATGCATTCATGTATACTAGTTCAGCTAAAATGGTATTCACGCTGACTCTGAGGCATTTTTATGAACCAAAATTTTAAAAATATTTATGGCTTACAAGGGACAGAGGTTCATGACTTAATCAATTGGGATATAGGCCCAAAGTGCTGCAGGGTTAGACATTTTTGTGAGATCTCAACCCCCTCCCCTATTCCTCTTGCCAATATTTTTTAAGCATTATAATTAAGGTAAATGCATGAAGATGATGTTTTTCCAAAATACTCATCTTTCTTTGGTTTTCAAGTGAGGTAATATATTCTTTTCTTCCATATTTTTAGGTGCCAATTATCAATTAGACCATGGCAGTTTATGCTTTGCTACAGTTACAGCAGTAAATTCAGTTGACATGGAAACATATGCCTTCTCTGGACCCATTTCTATTGATACAACACCACCTAAACATGGGAAAGTGGTGGACCTGCATACAGTCTACAGAATCAATGTAAATGACAACAGTCAAACTGTAGCAATGAATGCTAAAATCTGCAGTACAGATGAAGGTAAGAAGTCTTTTTAGCTCACCTGGCCCAAAGGGCCAAGTGAGCTTTTCTCATCACTTGGCATCTGTCGTCGTCCTGCGTCAGTCGTCGTTAACTTTTACAAAAATCTTCTCCTCTGAAACTACTGGGCCAAATTTAACCAAACTTGGCCACAATCATAATTGGGGTATCTAGTTTAAAAAATGTGACAGTCAACCACCTAAGATGGCCGCCATGGCTAAAAATAGAACATAGGGGTAAAATGTAGATTTTGGTTTATATCTCTGAAACAAAAGCATTTAGAGCAAATCTGACATGGGGGTAAAATTGTTTATAAGGTCAAGATCTATCTACCCTGAAATTTTCAGATGAATCGGACAACCCGTTGTTGGGTTGCTGCCTGAATTGGTAATTTTAAGGAAATTTTGCCATTTTTGGTTATAATTATCTTGAATATTATTATAGATAGAGATAAACTGTAAACAACAATAATGTTCAGCAAAGTAAGATCTACAAAAAAGTCAATATGACCAAAATGGTCAGTTGACCCCTTAAGGAGTAATTGCCCTTTGTAGACATTTTTTACCAATTTTTTGTAATTTTTTTAAATCTTTTACAAAAATCTTCTTCTCTGAAACTACTTGGTCAAATTATACCAAATTTAGCCACAATCATTATTAGGGTATTTAGTTTAAAAGATGTGTCTGATGACCCGGCAAACCAACCAAGTGGACGCCATGGCTAAAAATAAAACATAGGGATCTCTGAAACAAAAGCATTTAGAGCAAATCTGACAAGGAATTAAATTGTTTATCAAGTCAATATCTATCTGCCCTGAAATTTTCAGATGAATTGGACAACTGATTGTTAATTGGTAATTTTTAAAGAAATTTTGCGATTTTTGGTTATTATCTTGAATACTATTATAGATAGAGATAAACTGTAAACAGCAATAACGTTCAGCAAAGTAAGATCCAATAATAAGTCAATGTGACCACAATGGTCAGTTTACCCCTTAAGGAGTTATTGTCCTTTATAGTCAATTTTTAACATTTTTCATTAATTTGGTAAATTTTTGTAAATTTTTACATAAGATTTTCCTCTGTATCTAAAGGGCCAAGTCTATATAGATAGACAAATTGTAAGTAGCAAGAATGTTCAGTAAAGTAAGATCTACAAACACATCACCATCATCAAAACACAATTTTGTCATGAATCCATCTGTGTCCTTTGTTTAATATGCACATAGACCAAGCTGAGCGACACAGGCTCTTTAGAGCCTCTAGTTTGTATTTTTAATTAGGAGACCTCCAACTAAAACCTTTAAAGATTTAAAATAATAACAAAGATGCATAAAATGTAGAAATAAGACAGAATAAGTCACAGACTAAAAGTAACAATTATGGAATATAGTGAAAATTTTTTACTCATTATATAACAATAGTGTAATTCGACAATAGACACATTTGCTTAGGTTTTTGTTTCTGTTAAAGATGAAACTATCTTCTTCATTGTATTGTTTTCATGTTTTTAGAAATCTTTATTTTTAATTATAGATGTATTTCTACCAGCTGTAATTCAACAGTTTTGTTATATTTTACAGAATGTGATGCCTTAGATGCTGTATGTTCAGAGTCCCTCACGTCTGTATCAGCCACATGGCAGCTCTTTACTGATGATGAGTCAGGAATTGTTGGGTTTGTATTTTATTTACTGTTTAATGTGATGGATTAGATGCTGTTTGTTCAGAATCCCTTACATCTGTATCAGCAACATGGCAGCTCTTTACTGATGATGAGTCAGAAATTGTTGGGTTTGTATTTTATTTACTGTAGAATGTGATGGAGAAGTTATCAGCAACATCACAATGTGTGAGGAGACTTGATCAAGCTTGCTTTCGTCAAGGGTAAAACTATCGTAGGGAGAGGAAAAGACCAGTAATAAAATGATAAACAGGTTTTCTTTGCATAGGTATTGTAAAATATCAGACGCTCGACACAATGTGAAACCTTTTAGCTTGTTTGCAGTGCTCACTTGCCAAAAATGGTTCACATTGTGGCTCACAGCTGATATTTTACTAAAGCTGTGGGTAGAATAACCAATAATCTGTACGTGTTTGGTCTTTACCTGATCTTTTCGTTCATTTTTTTTTTACATAAATAAGGCCGTTAGTTTTCTCGTTTGAATTTTTTTACTTTGTCTTATCGGGACCTTTTATAGCTGACTATGCGGTATGGGCTTTGTTCATTGTTGAAGGCCATACGTTGACCTATAGTTGTTAATGTCTGTGTCATTTTGGTCTTTTGTGGATAGTTGTCTCATTGGCAATCATACCACATCTTCTTTTTTAGATTAAAGCTTTCTTTGGTGTTCCACAAGATGCTAGATATTACACAGTGTCTGGTCTTAATCTGATGTTGTTTTACATTAACAGGTACCAGATAGCAGTAGGTACTACACCAGGTGGAGGTCAGATCAAAGCATTCTTTGATGTTCCACAAGATGCTAGCTATTACACAGTGTCTGGTCTTAATCTGATATTGTTTTACATTAACAGGTACCAGATAGCAGTAGGTACTACACCAGGTGGAGGACAGATCAAAGCTTTCTTTGATGTTCCACAAGATGCTAGATATTACACAGTGTCTGGTCTTAATCTGATATTGTTTTATATTAACAGGTACCAGATAGCAGTAGGTACAACACCAGGTGGAGGACAGATCAAAGCTTTCTTTGATGTTCCACAAGATGCTAGATATTACACAGTGTCTGGTCTTAATCTGATATTGTTTTACATTAACAGGTACCAGATAGCAGTAGGTACAACACCAGGTGGAGGACAGATCAAAGCTTTCTTTAATGTTCCACACGATGCTAGATATTACACAGTGTCTGGTCTTAATCAGATGTTGTTTTATATTAACAGGTACCAGATAGCAGTAGGTACTACACCAGGTGGAGGACAGATCAAAGCTTTCTTTAATGTTCCACACAATGCTAGATATTACACAGTGTCTGGTCTTAATCTGAGGTTGTTTTATATTAACAGGTACCAGATAGCAGTAGGTACTACACCAGGTGGAGGACAGATCAAGGCTTTCTGTGATGTTCCACACGATGCTAGATATTACACAGTGTCTGGTCTTAATCTGAGGTTGTTTTATATTAACAGGTACCAGATAGCAGTAGGTACTACACCAGGTGGAGGACAGATCAAGGCTTTCTTTGATGTTCCACACGATGCTAGTTATTACACAGTGTCTGGTCTTAATCAGATGTTGTTTTATATTAACAGGTACCAGATAGCAGTAGGTAATACACCAGGTGGAGGACAGATCAAGGCTTTCTTTGATGTTCCACAAGATGCTAGATATTACACAGTGTCTGGTCTTAATCAGATGTTGTTTTATACCTTCAGGTACCAGATAGCAGTAGGTACAACACCAGGTGGAGGACAGATCAAAGCTTTCTTTAATGTTCCACACGATGCTAGATATTACACAGTGTCTGGTCTTAATCTGAGGTTGTTTTATATTAACAGGTACCAGATAGCAGTAGGTACTACACCAGGTGGAGGACAGATCAAAGCTTTCTTTAATGTTCCACACGATGCTAGATATTACTCAGTGTCTGGTCTTAATCTGAGGTTGTTTTATATTAACAGGTACCAGATAGCAGTAGGTACTACACCAGGTGGAGGACAGATCAAGGCTTTCTTTGATGTTCCACAAGATGCTAGATATTACACAGTGTCCGGTCTGAGTCTGATGGGATATAGAAAGGTGAGTTGATTATATATGAAATACTGATGTTGTGCACCCCACAGTGAAAGGGGCATCAGATTTTACCCTTGTTCATCAGTATGTCTAAAAAACTACCTTTCTCAAACTTTAGTTTGCCTCAACTAAATCATATGAGGCTTATACACAATGTTGATGGTCATCAAACACAGATCAAGTTCAAAATAAGGTGGTGCCAATTTCACTGTTCTTCAAATTTGTCCCTTTATACATTTAAAAATTAATGAAGTTACAGTATATTTACAGGTGGGCAGTTTTTTCTTTTTATTTTTATTTTATTTAAATGTGTTGTTACTAAAAGATGAAAATATATTTCTATGCATAAGGTATGCATTTCGTTATATAAACCTTAATTTTTAGGTGATATGTAATTCGCTAGGATCCACCTATGCAGGTCACTCAATCTGTCAGCATTTACTTTTTTGTTTTTTGCATGATAGGTTATTGAGATGTAGCACTACCATACGCAAGACTTCAAGATAAAGTAGGAAATGTGGAGAAAACACAGTTCCTTGTTTTTTTACTAATCTACATTCAAAATGACAATCTAAAAAAAGACTTACTAATCTCAGAGTTACGATATCCTAAATTATTCATCCTTTCCAAACAAAAGTGATAAATTCCTGTTTTCTGTGTTCTCTGTAATTATTGTTATTTTGAATAAAAGATTATTGTAGTATTTGTATGTATTGTAGGTTTATGTATCTATCAGAGGAACAAATGGAGCCGGGCTCTCCAGTGTAGCCACGTCCAATGGAGTATATCTCTCCTACCTAAGTCAGGGTCTACAACCACTATCACATATTGGCATCAACGATGTACTAGACAACTCTGGTCTTGATATGTAAGAACTTTATGCAAATCATTCAATTGTGCTAAACCAAATTTTACAACTCCCAAAGGCAAAGTGTGTTCTGTTAAGGCCTATTAAGTTTATTGTCTTGAACATTTTACCGTTTGGCTTCAGAATACCAAATAAAGTTTATTTCAAGAAATGTCATGTGCATGGAAATTTGTACTAAACATGCTTTACCTCACTTGGTGTGTGTCTTCCTTTATCATTGTTTGTTTGCAAAAATTTCTTCTCAACCTGGGCCTATCATGCCTCAATTTTCAATGGATATGTATTATAACCATATGTTTTTAGATCCTGCTGACATGCCATAAACAGAATATAGGAGGGGTAATACTAACTTTTGTCTTATATCTTGAAAGTTGTTATTGATAGAGAAAATCTGATGGGGCAAAACTGTTAAAAATGTTCAGATGACTGTAATGCTTTTTTGCTAATTCAAAACTTTTATCAAATTATAAAAAATTTAAAAGTCACTCCTGTACATGAAAATACACTCAAATTTTATGTTATTCTTTTTGTATAGTGATTTCCAGGAAAGGCTTGACACACTTCAAGCATCATGGGATTTGTCAGGTGATCCATGTCCTTCAGTGAGAAATGAATGGCAGATACAAAAGTTGGACGGAGAAGTTGTTTCTGAATGGCTAGATATTGCTGGTAAATGAATTTTATTTATAACTAGCAACTGTTTTTCCAAAAATTGTAATTCTAGTAGTAAGAATAAAATATTATATATTGAATTTTTAGCCCAACTGACCAAGAATATCATTTGAACTATTCTTATCACTTGGTGTCCATTACGTCTTAGCTTTTATAAAAAAAAATGTCAGCCATGTAGTTGTGAGGAGAAATAAAGAACTGAAAAAGGCCAGTGGCTGAAATGTCTTGAAAAATTGGTTTATTGATACAATTATATAAAGTATGTTCCCTATTGGAATTTTGAAAATAGAAAAAAATTCTCTGAAATGACTTGGTCAAATAGAACTAAAGTTTCCACAATCATCATTTGGATAAAATCAGAATTTTGCCTTTTATCTTAAAAATTACAATAGAAAGACAACTTCTTATATGAGCTATTGCCCTTAATGGCGACTTTTTTTGTCTTGGCTTGAAGAAGCCAAAAAGTGAACTGTTTCTGGTGGTGCTGGCAAAGAGTTGTAAAAGTTGCGGCAAAGGTTAGTTGAAGGAGAATGGTAACTCTATGATGTTTGATGCACAGTTGTATACACATCGGTACATCTTATTTCCAAGGATATTATTGGCCACAAATATCATGGGGTATTTAAATTTTTGAAAAAGGGGTCTGATGACCTGTCTTAATTATTGCACATAAAAGAAAGGTCTTTCGATACAGGATCTTTAAAAAAAAGAAGAATACATATTAGATTAAGAAGACAGAGCTAGATTTTAAGAGAAGAACCGATATTTCTATGTACTTTTGATTCTTTCAGACGCAGAAGATGCAAATTTAGATGGACTTAGTCTTAGAAGTGGAGAATTATATTATTCTTTATTGAGAGTGACAAATGCATTGAACTATACTTACATCATAAGATCCAATGGAGTTACTGTGGAAGATGATCCACTTATTCCAGGCAGCGTGTATGATGGATATATAACTGGATTTGATTTGAATATTCAACCCTCTCCCCGTAAAATATCGGCTAACTGGGATGGTTTTGGTTTACTGGCATCTGATGTATTTGAGGCAGATGTTGAAGGTATACTGATTTTAGTATCAAAAAAATAAGAGAGAGAACAGAATTAAAAAAAAAATGTAGTTCCAAATATAAATCAAAGTATCTCAAAGAGGAAACTGCTCAAATGCCCTATCTTTTGACAAAAAAAGACTACTTTATTCTATTCTAAGCATATACCACTTAGAAATATCAGATATGTAAGTTATCATTGAATACTTTTGTATTTGCTGTGACTTGACTAGATGATGCTCTCCACCTATTGTAGTTTATTAGAAATTCTGAACTAAATGAAATTTGTTCTATGAAAGTCAGCTTTTTTTTCAATTAGTTGAAATCAAACTGATCAACTGGTCAGAAATTTTAATAAACTGCTGTAAAAAACAATAGGGCCATCACAGTGCAAGGTGGTTAATATAAGCCTACTTTCAAAATCCTATAATTTTATTTTTAATATTGGTGCATTCCAAATGCTTAACAAAGTGTGGAACCCAAGATATATAAAAAAGAAGATGTGGTATGATTGCCAATGAGACAACTATCCCAGGGCTTCCAAAACGGTCATATATTCCGGTCATTTGTATAATGTCCGGTAAAAGTCCGGCTGGGCAAAGCATGAAACAGTCATATACTTTTTAGTTTTCAAGGCTTTTTCGGTCATTTTTACATAATTCACGATCTTTTTGACCCAACCTTTTGCCTTTAACATCAACACATTTCCTGTCATAAATGTGACATGATGATTAATTACTATCAAAACAACACCTACTTCAATACTTTCTAATTTTAATCAAGGCTAATTAGTAGTTGGACAGCTGAAATCTACCTGTTCAGGTGACCGGACATCCTATAAATTGATCGGTTTATTCACAATTATTTTCTTACATTTCAGTGGTTTGTATCTAATTGATTTAGTCCAAAAGATTAAAATTATTAGAAATTAATTTATCAACATGATTTGATGAAAAATTTTAAAAGGTTTTAAATAAAATCGTCAGAACTACGTCGTTTGAACTTGAACACGTGTGTGCATATGCACAGGTGGGAAATTTAATAATGCATCCTACATTTCTTTAAAAATGCTAAAATTATCATTGATACCTGTATCTAACGTTCAATTCAAGTATTTTGTTGAAGACATAAGTGGAAAGAGCTTCTTCTCTCAGTCGTGCTTTGTAAACGTACACGGATTTTACGTATCCGTTTATGGTCCATGTTTTACCATTGTCAAGTCAACATCCGGTTAAAACGAAAGTAAAGTTTTTGACAATGTCATTTTGCACAAATAAAAGGTCTAAGGCAGATAGGAGCACGCTGATGTGCACACTATGAATGATGCACTGCCAATTTAACAGTAACATCCAAACATCAAATTCATATCATATCAAAGTAAAGTTTAAAATCATTTTTTTTTAATGTAATGTCAATCATTGGATTGGAATGGCCATCTGCTTACCATAATTGCCTTTTGTGACTAAGTCTTAAGGGATTAAAATTGGGATCAGATATGAAATGTCCGGCTGGCTCAAAAATTTTTTGGAAGCCCTGAACTATCCACAAAAGACCAAAATGACACAGACAATAACAACTATAGGTCACCGTACGGCTTTCAACAATGAACAAAGCCCATACTGCATAGTCAGCTATAAAAGGCCCCGATAAGACAATGTAAAACAATTCAAACGAGAAAATTTTGAAACTAACAGCCTTATTTATGTAAAAAAAATGAACGAAAAACAAATATATAACACATAAACAAACGACTGAATGTTATATAGTTATTATTGTTTAAGAACGCCACCTAATAACAAATGGCTTTAGTTTATGGTTATGGATGAACAACTGCAACAAAGCATTGTTCCTTATCGAATATTACATGGTATTATAAAGACATTCATGATATTCAAGTACAAAATGTACATCCATTCATGATTCTCTCTTATCTTGTGCATAGTAATTATGTATTTATGCGAAATGAGTGCGTTTTGAAAATATCATTTAGAATGATTATGACAGGTTCCAATTTTAATCTTAAAACTTGTACATAAAATAAAGTCAAATTTTTAATTTTTAGAGAGAATATAAGATAAATTGTTTATGTCAATCTTTTCTTAAAAGGTAACCAGGGATATCAAGCTAATGATTCAAATACGGCAGACCAACCCAATGCTCAGGAAATAATGTATTATGAAGTAGCTGTTGGGACAGATAGAACATTTGCTAAAACCAGAGATAATATTGTACCATTTACAAATGTTGGTTTGAACCAATCCGTTACGTTTTATGATCTGAACCTAGCATCAGGAACAGCCATGTACTACTTCACTGTAAAAGCCTACAGTGTGTCATACTCCATTGCCACGGTTACATCTAATGGTTTCCATGTTGGATATGATGGCGGTGTTGAGGGTTAGTTTTTTTGTTTTAATTTACAGAACTATATGGACAAAAATCAACACGAGCAAAAATTCTTTAGTTGAAAGAAAGCTGAAAAATACATTCAACATACAACTTGTAACACATTTTATTTTATTATGAGTGGCAGATCTTGAAATTTTCATAAGTGGGGGCCCACTGACTGCCTAAAAGGGAGACAGCTCAGATCATGCTTAAGTGATTTCCTAACCTAATTTTTCCCAGATGGGGGGCCAAACAAATTTTACTTCATTTAAATTTCATCTGCTCTTATATAGAGACTATAGCTATGACTGGTATGTTTCACTCATAACCCTCCTGTACATGATATATATCTGTTCAAAATAATTGAGCTTTATAGAATTGACAGTTGCATGAGCAAGTTTTATTAATAAAGTACTTTGAACAAGTTGTAATCTTACACTTTTCTCCTCTCACCCTAGGTGGAGCAATCATCATGGGTGACTATGTCAACAATGATACCTACATAGATATACAGTTTGAAGGTTTTACATCTAAGCTGGAAATAATGATGTATTATGTAGGACTATCAAACAACACAGGAGCAATAGGAACAGATTGTAAACAATATGTAAGATATGTTTATATTCAAGAGCTACAGTATTTAATTTCATTATTGGTATAAATTAGCTTTCCTGCTTTTTGAAATATTCAAATTCTATAGACAGATGGTTTTGTTTTTGAGATTCTGATTATTAAATAACTTCATTTCAAAATAGTAAAACCTGTTCTCTGACCATTATTTCTATTCTGAGTATGTTATGCATAGCTTTGTTAAAATTTGGTTTGGATTTCCGGTAAGGTAGATTAATACAATGAAATGACAATTTATATAGACTCCAAATTATTTAGAACTTACATATGTAACCTTGTTGATTTTTTTATATGCTCTGTCATTTGGTTGCTTTCTCATTGACAAATATCCGGCATCTTCTTTTATATTGTGACAGAGTTATCAAATTGAACAAACATATGATGAAACCAGAGACAAAAACATATGATGAAACCAGAGACAAAAACATATGAGGGCTATTCCAGAAAAAAATGTATGGGGGGGTTGGAAGGCAGTTTTTGTCAGCACCCGCCGCCCAGACAATTGTAGTTGAGAATTATAGTGCATTATAGTGTGAAAAGTTGCTCTGATACCCATCACCCATGTATTATTAATATAATGTGCCTTCCAACCCCCCCATACATTTTTTTCTGGAATAGCCCTGATGAAACCAGAGACAAAAACATATGATGAAACCTGAGACAAAAACATATGCATTACAACCAGAGTCAAAATATTTTCAACATTTCAGCCAAAATTTCTTTCTCCCACCACTTCTCTTTCTTCTTGTTATATACATATATACAAATATACAATTTACAATATATATTTTATCACTTTGTTATTGATTCTGGTTCTTCTACAGCTGTTGGTTGATTTTTGGAAAATGATGTATCAGCGGCATGTTTCCAATACCATTGACCAGAACCGGAAGTCTATTATATTTCCGCCTACAGCACTCAGTTTCATATTTACTATTTTACATACTAACTGGAATATGCTTGTATTACGCTACACTCGAACAAAGTGTGATAGTCAGACGGGAACCAGTTTACATACTTTCTTTTATTTACACAAAAAAAATCTTGACCTGTCCATAGAAAGGCTTGTAAAGTCCGTGACTTTATTCTCTGAAATTGGACCTTCCAGAGGGTATACAGACTATAGAGTACAATAAGCAAGAAATAAGAGAACAAGTTCAATTTCACGGCGAGGTGGTTTGTTTACTTTCCGCCATCTTGTTATTGATATTGTAGATGGCGCTCTCAACATTTTTCAAACCAATAACTTTAACTCATCCATATTTATAAGTTACTTCTTTTCGATATCAAATTAATACTGAAAAAAATCAAAAATAAACCTTTCATTACAAATTTCTCATTTCTTTTCAATGCATTGGTTGAAATAAACTGGTATCTGCTTGATTAAAACGATACATAGTAAAAAAAAAAAAGACAAACATAAACCAGCTTAGAATTTGTAAACTACAAAACGTATTCGGTTATTGTTCATTCCGTTTTTGTGTTTCATACTGACTAATATGGTTGTATTAGCTTAAGACCCTTCAAACATTAATGTGATAGGTATAATAAA
Source organism: Mytilus galloprovincialis (assembly GCA_037788925.1). NCBI lineage: Eukaryota > Metazoa > Mollusca > Bivalvia > Mytilida > Mytilidae > Mytilus > Mytilus galloprovincialis. The sequence goes on along the minus strand of CM075342.1, from coordinate 40,099,681 downwards.
GACTGTTTTACAAAAGGATGGAACTGTTTTACTTTCAAAGTCGTATTATAGTGATATCTGTCAAGTACGGATTTAGACTCTCACCGGTTAATTTCTTCTTTTACACGTGTTTTTTAAACTTCCTGTTTAGACATACAAAAGTTTTTTAATTGTTTTTTAAGTGAATTAAATTTATTTTAACAATCATAAAGCGTTCTAGAATCTTTTACAAGCAGTTTCAGCTTCTGTTTGATGATTTAAAAAAACAGGTTTTCCCAAGAAAATACAGCAAACGATCGCACAGGATTTGAAATTACCGGAGTTTCATAAGACCTTTTCTAACGATGTCTGGTTCGTTCGGCCTAATAACATGTTCGCACTGGGTCCGTTCGCCCTGAGTTGGTTCGCCCTGAGTCCGTTTGCCTTACTTATAAAAAATATATATTAATATTCAGACCATTGAAGTTAAATAAAATTATTCAGATATTTATATGGTATAAATATATTCTTAAATTTTATGAAAACATGGAATATTTAAAAGTTGGTGGCTTGTTAAGGATTATTAATTGTTTAATGACATAATAATTCTTGTTGTAATACTTGTCTTTTGATGTTTTGATGAAATTGGAATTAATAAAAACAAATTAATGTCAATAAAGATAAATTCATTGTATTCCAGTGTTCTACAGACTACTATGCAAATCAAAAGGAAAATAATAAAATGGGTTTCGGCAATCCAAATATTCGGTAATTTTTTCAACAAACTTTAACATTTTCTGTTCAAATAATAAACATTATGCTACTAGACAATTAGAAAAAAGATAATAATCAGGGCAAACAGGTATCAGGGCGAACAGGTGCTAGGGCGAACATGAATCAGGGCGAATTCGTTGGACCTGGATTCTTTCCTAACAGTAACAAAAAGTGTTTTTACCTAAAATTTTGTGGGGAGAAGAGAGTTTGGACTATGTACCAGTGCGAACTATTCAAGCCTTTCTACGGTATTTATTTGTACAAAAAAACAGACAGTAGTCAATGGATGCTGTAGATCATTCAGTTAGTCTTGACCTAATCATTTGTACTTAATAAACTAGTCCAAATAATTATGACGTCTTGAAAGGCTATTACATTTAAAATAGCCTTCCAAGACGTCATAATTATTGGACTATAAAAGAAAAGCCAGTTGTCATCTTCACTTCACACACACACATATACGAATATCAATTATATTCTAACGAGACATGTTGCAATGTTAAACTAATTACGGTATGTGAAAATCAAGACTTGCATAAAAAATATCCCAATATTAGAGACAGTGGCGTCATTTTTCCTCGGAGCTTTCAGCTCTTTGATTGACCAATTGAACAGTCTGATTTGATGAAACAAATTGCAACACATTCATAATTGCCATTGATTTGCAATATGTGAACAACAATAAATACTTTACAGTTAATTTCCTAAAGCATGTAAAACAAGACTTTGGTTAGTTTGCTTGCTTTGTTTGTATATTGTACAATTGTATTTGGGATAACCTTCAATTAAATTTTATTATAACATACAGGTTAAATATGCCTATATATATTGCTTGAAGATTTCAGTGCTGACTGCAAAGCTTGAATTAATGATTATACAAACAGAGCAAGCAAGCCTACCAAAGTTTTACAAACATTTGGAAATTAGCTGTTTTATTTTTTTTTTGCATTTTTTTTCAGATGGATGGAAAAACTGATACTAATGAGAAAAATTCATTTAATGTTGTACCACTGCTTAACATTAATAAGAACACATTCTACAGTCTGACATCATTACACTTACAACTTGGAGGAATATACTATGCTTGGGTTATAGGTAAGATCTTGAAAAAAAAATTTAATATGAATAACCAAAAACAACCAGAGTTTACTAGCACCGCTCTATAAGTTATTTCAAATTCTTATTTTATCAAAAATATAGTATTCAATTTGATCCCCTCCTTGGACGACGTTTAGGTTTGAATGATTCTGATCTATTGGTTATTTCATGGTGGTCAACTTGCTAGTGCTTCATTGTAGGATGAGGGACAATTACTCTTACAAGTTGACAATTGGGGATATTTATAACCAAGATGGCTGTAATTGTTTTCATAATCTGAACAAAGTATGCAGAGACCTTTACAAAATCAGGGTAGCAAACAGGAACTGATGCAATAGGCAATATCAGTTTCTTTGAACAGTATTTCTAGAGCCCTCAAATTCTTACTTCAAATTAAACACAGTAATTCAACATTAGGTTGGGATGCAACAACATACGGCTCTTTAATGGAGGCTATTTTCTAACTTGTGACTTCCTTTAAAACCAACCTTCTGCACTAACACCCAATCACCAGGAAGTAGTATGAAATTTTGAGAACTTAGATATATATATATTATTTTCATTTTATTCTGCAAATACTTAGATGATGTTAGTGATTTTTTCTACCAGTTTTGGATGCTTATAATTAGCAATATGTTGAGTTTGGATACATAATTATCTGCCCTTGCTACTGTATTGTTTCCATAATCATTTATTTCATTTTTATCAATTTATTGGTTTCACAAGGTTTTGTAATGGTTTGAAAGTTAGAAATCTAGTTTAAAGCATTGTTGAATGTTCAAAGGCAAAATAGGAGCTTCAAATGAATCTTGGATAACAAATAGTTTTAAGTCATTGCTTTTCTAAATTTTAGCTGCAGATGAATCCGGAGATTGTGGTATGATTCACCACAAATTCACAGTTGATACAACACCTCCCCTGTATGGTGCTTTGACTGCTGGACCATTTTATAACATGGTATTATACTTTATATTAAAACTCGTCCTTTATTTGTGTTATTTTTGTTTTTAAATGTGTTTGATATTAGCAAATAAATTTCAAATAAGCAAGCAAAAGAGTATAAAGATGTGGTAAAGCCTTAAATCAACAAACATTATGTTTTAAACTTTATCAATCTATAACCTTTGTAATTTATTTGTTTGACTATATTCTAATAGTCATCAATCTATAACCTTTGTAATTTATTTGTTTGACTATATTCTAATAGTCAGTTTTAATTTATAATTAAAACTATACTATAATTTAAATATACCATTAATTAAACAGATATATTTTTGATTTGGTTGAGATCACTTTTGTATTGTATTTGAGTTATACATGAAAAAAATAAAATCAGAGGTAAAATTACAATGAACAGATAGGAAATCATCTTTTGACATATTATTACTGTTGACTGTAAAAAGTGTATTATTCTAGTCACTTAATGTAATGAATGTATTATTCAACAAAGATGTGCTGTGGATGCTGATATGTAAAAAAACAACATAATTTCTGTATGGTTTATCATAAGGGGTTGGTATACACGTCAGACAGTTCAACTATTCGTGTCCAATGGATAAATTACAGTGATCCAGAGTCTGGTATAGCAACATATGAAGTCTCATTATGGAAGAACACCTCATGTGATTCCAGTGCAGAAGAGATACTGTTAATTGATTGGATAGAACTGACAAGCAACTATACAGAGTACAACTTTGTTAATTTAAATCTTACAGTATGTATATTATTAAACTGATTTATATTATCTTAGTGAAAAAATTTCACGAAAATATAATTATCTCTCTGTATGACAAAATAAATAGAAGTTTGCTTCTGCTATGGCATATTTTAGGAAATACTGTAATCTATCTCATTTTTGCCAGGGATTTATCTATGTGGTAAGAATGAAATTGATTTTGATTGGCAATATGTGTGACTGAGGTACATATTGTAGTTTAGCATAAGTTATAGCAATTGGTTTCCTGTTTTGAAATACATATATAAATCTATAGCCAATATATTTGTTTAAACCAATATCCGATTAGGTGGAGTCTACTGTTCAGGGATAGTGTCATATATAGGGCACTCAGCTGACACATTTATTCTTCCAGATGAACATTCCATATACAGTACAAATAAAAGTCACAAATGAAGCAGGACTTTCAATAACTGAGGAATCATCGCCTGTTCTATATGACTCCTCTAAACCTGCATCAGGTACTATAATTGATGGTCTAGACTTTACAACACCACAAGTTTGGTTTAGTTCTACACAGACTATTACAGGTATGTACTTTGTTTCTAGTGAAATAAATAAATAGTTATTTTGAAAATATGTCAGGTTTCAAGATCATAGATTAAAAGATATATGTATTCATGTTTGAATTCTTAACAGAGTTAGACCTTCAGAGAAATTTGATATCAAAAGCTAAAGAACAGAGCTATTGCTGTTTAAGTTTTTTCAACAACCGATTTCTTGTTTGATTTTTCTTGTATTTATAAATTAAGAATGTTTTGTTTTTAAACTCTGATTGTACCTTTTATATGATAATGCCAATGGGGCACCATTTGGCCCTGAACATTCATTTTTGGTTTATTGACTGAGTTTTTTTGCATTCTCTTTATGTTACAATATTGTCATTTTAATTTCAAAATTTGCATAATGCTATCAAAATTTCAATCAACTAAGACAAAGGACAAGGTTCACTTATGGCACTAAATGGCATAAAATACCAACTTTATCATAAAACAACAAAAAAGTCACAATTTGGTTAGTAAATGGGTCCATTTCAAATGCCCTAATTCTAAATAAATCAGTTTTTTTTTTGTTTTTTTTTTATTAAAGTACATAATTCAAAGTAGGCCCATTTTGAACATTTTGTCAAAATATGATAATTTTGTGCAATTTTCAGACCTAAAAGCTTTTGGAAAACTTAAGCCTCCACTTACGATCTGAAATATCTTTTAACCAAAAGATTAAAATTTGATATAGAATTCATCAATATAAAATCTTTTTGGATCGTCAATGGTGGCCAAGGTTAACAGGGGTGTGGAAATGCTATGCCCGACTCGCCCGACTCGTACATTTGAACAACCGGACAAGTAATTATTTTTGTCTTGGTTGCCCGTGGACAAGTAAAAAATATATACAAGACAAAGTTCAAATCCAACAAAAACATAAAATGAATTTCAAAACGTATAAAGATGTTTAATTTATGTAAAAGAAACTAATGTTCAGCAAGTAAAAACATCAATGTTCATGACGATAAATATTACATGATACCGGAAATAGACCGATTACCAAAATAAATAAAAATAAGTATGCAAACCCGAGTCGCGTAACATTGCATTGGCTTTGTCCATTGACCCGGGATCGTCGATTAGGTTTTATCCATCATTTACTGGAAGTGGAAGTGTCATTTCTTTAAATTTTTTTGTATCGAGATTCAGATAAATACTTAATAAAAAGCTGGGCAAGCAAGACAAAAAGAGTTATGAGTCGAGTAGAAAACCTTAAATGCAAATGGAGGACACAGAGTATTTAAAAAAAACGGAAGCGAGAATTCAGACATCGTGGATATCAGATTGCCCCTGGCTATCTATGGAAATTCGGAAAATAAATTAAGTTTTTGTTTTATTTATAGATGAAAGGTCAACATTATTTGTTATCAAAGTGGTAAATAGAAGGGACGCTTTAATTGCCCATCAAGACAATAATAAATAAGAAAAAAACAAGTGTGTCAGTTGAGAAAAACACCACAAAATCAATAGTTTATCTATTAATTATTTAGTTTACATTTCTTCAATCACTGTCCGCAAATTTAGTAAATGTACCTACTGGCTACAATTTTATTCAAAAACTGCTGCAAAATTGTCCTTAACATGTCATTTCATTGGTTGGTTTGCTGTTGGGTTTCTGTCCCATTGATTTTAACCAATTTCCTACTTTCCTAATTTTTTACACATATACTATGTAAACAAATGGATTTCATTTTTTTGTGATGCACAACAGTGCTAAGTAAGAATCATATATTAGCTAACAAGAAATACTTCAATATTTATTGGGATCATCAGGGCAAGTAAATTTTTTTCCGGACAAGTAAAATTTTTAGTATTACTTGCCCAGGGACAAGTGCTCACAACAAATATTTCCACACCCCTGGTTAATTATGCCTAAAACAATTAAAATTATGGAAAAAAATTACCAAAATCGACTTAAAATACAAATAATGTTTATCTATTTAAGGGGTCATAGATTCATTAATTTAAAAGGATGGTGCCACAAAGATATATTTTTGTCTTAATAGTATTATCACAAGTATTTCTATGTGAAATTTGTAATTTTTGGACCCGATTTAAAAAACTTCAAAAATTTAGGGCCAATTTTAACCCTTCCTGAACTTTCTCCTTTCTTTGTCCACACTTTATCCGTACTTACAATTAAAAAATTAAAACAACATGTTATAAATTTCATACATCTGAAGTGCTTTTCTGGATTAACCTTTTTTGAAAGCCAAGAATGTAAAAGGACTGAAAATGTTAGAGCTATAAACTAAAAAGTTACTAAACAAATAGCTAACTTTGCCTGGAGGAGTTTAAACCTTAATTTATGTGTAATTTCAAAATATATAAACATACAATTTTAGATAGTTGTTATAAATCATGTCAGTACTTCGGTATGTCAAGAATCATTTGCTGACAACTTTTCTAATTATTATTTTAGGTTCATTTTTGCACTTAGCTAATTCAGTTGGCTCAGCATGTCCAGCAAGATTTATTTCAATGACCAATGATCCTGACTGGAAAAAGTTGCAGCAGATTGGTCTTAAAGATCCATCTGGAAAGAAATGGTCCCTTAAGTATCAACTAGAGAACATCTATAGGGATAATTATGATGATACAGTGTCAGTTAAGCTTGCAAGAGACCATAAAAAACACCAGATGATGACTGGAGCATATTTAAGACCTGCTAGTTTATTAAATGGAGGCACATATCATGTAAGGCCTTGTAAATTAAAGGAATTGACTGTGTTCTGTTTTTACAGGCTTTTTTTTTAGTTCACCTGGCCACAATTTGAGGTTTGCTATTTATACTTGCATGAATTGAATATGTCTGTTTTCATAATTTTTTGGGGAGTATTTTCCTCTGAAACTTCTAGACCAAATGCTTCCAAATGTGTGGAACATTATTATGATCAGTTGTAAATTATTTTCAAATCCTAAGGACATGACTTTCTATTAGACCTTGCATACTTTCTGAGCATGGAATCTTTCATCATAAATAACAAGTAGGAGTATAATAAGCACAGCAAAGTTTGCAAAAAGTTGTTCCAATATTATTTTTTTCTTTTGGCTGGTTTTACCTTCACAATCTTAAGTTTTTATTTTGCTCTTTCAGATTTCAGTGAAACCAGCAAAAGGTAATGGAATTGCTGTAACAGAAATTTTGTTTTGGGATGGACCAGAAACTAGTATTGCTTCTTATGAATATGAAGAAGATATTGACTGGGCTTCATCTGTATGTCAGTGTTGTTTGTTGGATCCAGTACCAGAGGTAAAGACAGGAATGGGAAATATATGATATTTTGCATTCTTTTTGATCAAATATTGTAAATTTTCAGGTAACAAGCATCATACAGTCATTGGACAAATGTGAGTTCCAACTGAACAAATGTCCTATCATTTCAACTAAAATTGATATTTTTCAAAAAATTATTTCCAAATAACTGCAGGACCAATTCATTGGAAATAAAATGTAGAAATGTTTAAAGTTTTATTTTTTATTTGGACTTTATATTATTAAGGCTCATTTAATCATCTGACGAGGTGAACACAACGTAAATAATTTCTGGAAAAGTTTCTTATGTATTCTAACTAAATTCAAATCGTAAAATATTGCATTTGTGTTTAACCCATCAAAAAATAAAAACACACCTCACAAAAATAATGGCCAAATAAACAATTAAATTTCAGACATTTCTGCATCTTATGGTAAGATATCTATTTTATAAAAATCCCTCAAATAGTCCCTGTGTAATATTTTTTTGAAAAATATCGTTATTAGTTGAAATGATAGGACATTTTTTGAGTGGGAAATCACTTTTGTCCACTGACGTATATTAAAAGTTATAGATTTTACTTTCATATTTAGTAGTAGATAAGATGAGAAAAGACATTTAGCTACAGGTCCATTTAGGCCCTTAGAAAAAGAAGTTTAACTTTTTATTTTTTCTCATGACATGAGAATGCATTTAATGATTTAATGGAATTAAAGATCAGCATAAATAATCACTTTTTAATTTTAACTTTATTTCAGGCCAATTATGGACTTTGATTGTCTCTCTGAAACATAGCTGAAGATATTTTAAAATCTGTTGTATTAAAAATAATGAATTTTAAGTTTTTGGAAATAGGATTTAAATGATTCGATGACTATCTTGACTGTGCATAAAATTTTCAGAGAAAAAAATCTGTTCATTTTCTAGGAATGTGACTACTGCAATTGTTCCAGTTATTTATCAGATAAATATGGAAACAGCACACTACCTTCCATACCCAGTACAACAGAAGAAACAACAGAACAGCCAACAATAGCACCACCATATAAAATAGTCAATAATCCTGATGACAGTATTGTTTCTGAACCTATAGATACTAGTATACCAATAGCGCAAAAGTCGTGTGGCATTCAGATTCTTGCTGGTAAATTGTTTTTTCTTACAATTAGGTGATGCATTGATGTTTGTTTTCTCAGAAATATGATATATAAATTATCTTTAGTTATAATTGAAAAATAGAGAAAGAAAATTAATCCTGCTTGATTGATTGAAATCCTATTTGACAGAAAGTTTGTTTTCTGGTACTTATTAATATAATGCGTTTATGTTGATCAACTAATCAATATGGATGCTGAAGGTAGCCTTTTTGGAACCATTACAGCCAGCTGGTGTGCCACAAACATGATAAGCAAAAATTAAGAATTTTTTTTTTATAAAATCTTAATTACCACTTTCCCCATTTAAGTCTTTGCATTATTTTTCTAAAAAAAAAATATTAAGGGGCCTTAAGAAAGAAAAAAAGAAAGTAGAATGGATTTTAAAAAGGTATGCAGTTTTAGATTTGAATTCAAGTTTTAGAAGGAAACTCAATTGATTATAAGTAATATAAAATGGCTTTCATAATGAGAGAGAGCAATGAAAAAATACAAGCTGTATGTTTTGGTGTATATGTATGTGTAGCTTAGTATTTCTATTTTCCAGGTCAAAGTTCAAAAATTGTGACTTGGTGTAGGTTTCTGGATGATATGTACCCTAGTTTGAAGACCTCAGTTAATTACGACATCACAGGAGAATTTCTTAATTTCAAAATAGTATTTAAAAAAGAGATGGATAGTGCAGTTGACGTAAGCAAATTTTATCACTTTCCATAAGCAGTGCAATATTTTACCATAATGAATATACATCACATAAATTTAGAATTAAAAAAAAAGGAATTAGTACAAGTTTGTGATATATTAATATTATTCTATGCACAAGTATTTTTCTACAAATTAACTTATCATTTTGAGTATTATTTGTTTCCAAAAATATTTTTTATTAGAGTTACGTAACTCATGCACAGGCAGAAAATTTCACTGAAAGATTATTAGTAATATTTTCAATCAAGAATGCATCAATTAAAGTTTTTTTTTTCCTACAAAATACAACAGATATTTAGGAAATTATTCCATTAGATATTTAAGTTTGAAAATTGGCTGTTCTATTTAAAAATGGAGGTGTGGTATGGGGGCTTCATAATGAGTAAACTATCCACCAGTGTCCAAATGGTGGGGATGTAAGCAACAATGGCTAACCAAAAAAAAAATTAAAAATAAGCAAAACCCATACTGTAAAACTAGGAATACACCTACAGTCCGTGGATGGTGTAAACTTCCCACTAACACCATTCACCATTACACTTCACCATACACCATTACACCATACACACTGTGCAGTTACACCGTACACACTGTGCAGTTACACCATACACACTGTGCAGTTACACCATACACACTGTGCAGTTACACCATACAAGTTAGACCTTTGCGCCACGCACCTTACACATTCTACCTTCACCATCCGAAATTAGCCATAATGCAATTTAATTTCAAAGAAAGCGTGCATTTACAACATTATTTATCTATTTAAAAAAACTAATTTTGATCAAAATATTGTAAATTTATGTATAAAATTAAAACTCAGTTCTTATTATTAATTTGCATTGTTTTAAACTTTGATAACCACACTTTATATACACTTTACACAATCACACCATCATTGCACCATTCCCCTTACACCATACACCATAGTACCATACACCTTCTACCATTTCACCATATGCCATACACGGTTTTTTGTAAGTTTACACCATCCAAGGTGCTGTATGGCAGGAGATACATAATTATACCTAACCTTATAAGATTTGTTACCTAGAATTTACAAAGAGAGAACAAACCTATAGTCAGCCCCCCTTCCCATAAAAAAATCTTTTATAAAAGATGTTAGAGATGGAATTATCACCTTTTTTTATGCAATATATAAAGCAAAAATTTCCCATAACTTATTTATTTCAGATTTTTTTGTGTCTTGTGGTATATGTAAATGACGAAGAATTAACTGAGCTTTGTGGAATACCTGATCTGAGTGAAACAACAAAACTGGTTCTGCATGTTTTCAATCGTGACAATTTTGTACCAGAGATTACAGATGTATTCAATATGTTCTCTACGAGGGCAGTTTTCAAAAATCTGATACTCCCACCACCAACTGGTGCACTTTGTCGCTATGGTGATCCATTCAGAGGAGGAAGTAACCCAATAATAAAGTATGAAGTTGGTATTGGGAGCGACAAGCTGTTAACAGATATTGAACCCTTTAGGGAAGTTATAGAACCATGTATCCCTTGCCTTTGGGAATGTTCAAAATACAACTGTGACCAGGATTGTGATCATAATAAACTTGTGGACTACAGTTTCACTTTGACAAACTTAAATATTGCACCATATGTAATGGATTTGAATGAAACAGGACATTCCTATAATAAAAGTGTAATATACTATCTAACAGGTAAATGATAAAAGATTTTTAAGTCCTCATTGTAGAAAAGGTCGAAATTACTTATCCAAATTGGTTCTCTGAATATATTTTTTTTCATCTTTTATCAAATGAACATCAGTTTTCACTTCAGACGGCTTGTACAGGAATATCTTTTTCACCAATATAATGTGTTTGATTTTTTGGAACCTTTCTTTATTGGAGTGATTTTTAAAGATATAAGGTGAAAGAGACATTATTTTAGTTTTAGTCCCCTTAATCCTTTCTACCAAGTGTAATATTGTAATTACAGAACAACTTCCAGAATTTGATAAATTATAACTTGTGCTGTATTAAAGTTTTTTACCCTTAGTCTGAATTATTGCAGGAAAGGCTGTGACTGGATCTGGAGATAGTGCTGTAGCCTCATCTTCAGGATTTTACATTGACATCACAGGTCCTGTGTTTGACCTTGACATTATGCTGACTTCCCCAGTTTATATTGATGTAACCCGAGGAGAGTTTCAGCCAGTCAGGTTCCAGGCATCAAACAGCACCATTAAAGCTTTTTGGAGATGTACTGATGAAGAAAGTCAGATAATGGTAATTAGTGTGATTAGACCAATTCAGATCTGATGTTTTATTATTGAAAAAGCATTGTATTTTACATTATTGAAAATGGTTAAGGTCTCATGTACAAAGGTGCTAAGACTTTTTAAAGTTATTTATTCTGAAGGGAACTGATCCTGTTTTTCCAAAGCAAGTATTATTCTATTCTCTCCAAATTGGTCTGATTTCGTCTGATTTCTTCTGGAAATTCTTTGTTGAAATGATTTCAAGTAGACCCTTCACAAATCATTGGGACATTTTAGACATTTATATAAATGCATGAGTTTACAATTTATAATATCAAACTATTAATTATCATTGAATTTCATTAAAGTATATCTTAAATATGTATACCTAGAAATATAACATGACATAAACCTATAAAATATTTAATTAAACATGATCTTGATGAACAACCTTTGCAGGAAAACTTTTGGGCCATTGGTATAACGCCTGGTGGACAAGAACTTCAAGAATTTCAATCAGTAGGCCTCAATGTAACTGGCATTAATTCATCATTTGAAGGCATTCTCCAACATAACCATACATATTACGTGTCTATTATCTGTGTCAATGGAGGTGGGAAACCTACTCAATGGAATGATACTTATGGTATGTATAATATGTTACTGGTTATTTTTTTAATAATTTAATTTTGGATGTAACATGTCTTCTGATTGGCTGACAGTGTTTTGTCTTTCAGCTCATAGACATTATTTTTTCATGCGACTGAGATGTCATAAATGTTTTCTCTTGATTTAACTCGTCTTAAAATAAACACACTTTTTTGGTGCACACTTTAAAATGACACACTGTTTATGCTATTTCTTTATAGACGGTAAAAACATAACAATCATCCTTAAGTTTTATAAAAAATGTATGTTCATCTCACATCCATTCCATTTAACTATGACACATTGTTGTACAAGAAACTATTATTATCCACAATAAAATGTTTGTTAATTAGAATAAGAACTACAAACACATTGACATGTTTGAGGAGTTATTACCCTGGATTTATATGCATTTTACTTAATTTTGCTATTTCTGCAAAGAAAATAATAGATAAATAGAAGGTATTTAACCTGGATGAAGATGTTTACCTTCATTTGGCAAAAACAAATAGATAGAGAGAAACTTTAAAAGCATATATAGTAAAATCAACAGGGTCAAATTGTCAGATTCCCTTGAAGATTTATTGCCCTTAAGGATGCACTTGGGTAAAATTAAGAAAATCAAGAATTTAAAATTGATACTATAATTCATAAGAGCATCAGTTAAGGGGGAAAAGGCTATAAATATTGATAAGTTATTGAACTCCTTTCCAATTTATTTAACTTTTATAAATGGCGGGTAAAGGCTGACTCAAACTTTTACCTTATATTTAGCATTATTTGAGTTTCAAATGCTAAGAAAAGAAATCACAAATCTACTTACATTTTGGTAAATTACCTTTTATGAGCTATTGAAAACTTTAAATAGGTATGAACTGTAAACCGTATAAATGATACAAAAATATAACAAAATAAGATTTACAGATTGCAGTACAGATCAAAATAGATATGTAGATGGCATATTTTTACCAGGTGAGCAACTTGAAAGGGCCAAATGAGCTTTTCTCATCACTTGGCGTCTGTTGTCTGTCATCCCTCGTAAACTATTACAAAAATCTTCTCCTCTGAAACTACTGGGCCAAATTAAATCAAACATAGCCACAATCATCATTGGGGTATGTAGTTTAAAAAATGTGTCCAGTCCGGCCAACCAACCAAGATGGCCACCATGGCTAAAAATAGAACATAGGGGTAAAGTGTATATTTTGGCTTATATCTTTAAAATCAAAGCATTAAGAGCAATAGTTCAAGATCTATCTGTCCTGAAATTTTCAGACGAGTCCAACAACCCATTGTTTGGTTGCTGCCACTGAATTGGCAATTTTAAGGAAATTTTGCCATTTTGGTTATTTTCTTGTATATAATTATAGATAGAGATAAACTGTAAACAGCAATAATGTTCAGCAAAGTATAGTCTACAAATAAGTCAACATGAACGAAATGGTCAGTCGACCCATTAAGGAGTTATTGCCCTTTATAGTCAATTTTTAACATTTTTTCACTAATTTTTGTAATCTAGTACAAACTTCTTCTCCTCTGAAACTAAAATGATAAATTCAACCAAACTTGTCCACAATCATCATTAGGGATTAGGGTATACAGTTAAAAAAAATGTGTTGGATGACCCAGCTCGCAAACCAAGATGGCTGACATAGCTAAAAATAGTACATAGGGTAAAATGCAGTTTTTGTTTTATATCTCTGAAACTAAAGCATTTAGAGCAAAGCTGATGTGAAATAAAATTGTTCATTAGGTGAAGATCTATCTGCCCTGAAATTTTCAGACCAATCAGGCAACCCTTTATTGGGTTGCTAGCCCTGAATTGGTATTTTAAGAAAATTTTGCAGCTTTTGGTTATTATCTTCAATATTTTAATAGATAGAGATAAACTGTAAACAGCAATAATGTACAGTAAAGTAAGACCTACAAATAAGTCAACATGACCAAAATGGTCAATTGACCCATTAAGAAGTTATTGCCCTTTATAGTAAATTTTTAACAATTTTCATAAATTTATCTACTGGGCCAAGTTTATTATAGATAGAGAGATAATTTTAAGCAGCAAGAATTTTCAGCAATGTAAGATCTACAAACTCTTCATGGTCACCAAAACACAATTTTGTCATGAATCCATCTGTGTCCTTTGCTTAATATGCACATATACCAAGGTGAGCGACACAGGGCCTCTAGTTTTTTATTACATGCTTACATGAATGTTTTATTCATTGTTGGTGTTGTATATTTTATTCATCGTAGGTGTATGTTTTATTCATTGTAGGTGTTGTTCCTTTGTTAGAGCTACCAGAAGTAGATAATTTAAACAATACTGTCCTAGGAGAAGTTAAACCATTTGATGAACCAGTGATACCTTCAGATGCCATGGAGAGTACAGATCCTGATAGCATAGGATTTACCTTTACTGTTAGTGAAGATAAAAGTATTAACAAATATGGTAAGTTTACATGATTGATGACTTAGAATTGAATTTTTATTCAAACTACTCAGTATATGAATACATAACCTTTAAAGAAAAGATATATATGTGTTATTTTGCAAAATCTCTCAAAGAAATTGTCAGATTGAAGTAAGAACAAAAGAACATAAATAAAAATAAAGATCAGAAAAGGTAAACAAATGGCAGTTCTTTTATCTTGCTTACAACCAAAGTAATAGAATGTTTACTTAGCATTACAATCAAGGGGCATAAACTATTAGTTTAAACATATTTTATTTGCTGAATTAAAGCAAAATGGATTAGACACAAGTAAATCATACTTATGAAGTCTTCTCCATAATACAATATATAGTTACAATAATAGTATAATATAATGGACATGCATATAAAACAAACAGTTTATTCAATATAATACTAGCTTTTATATGTGAACAAAGAGGAGAGAAAGTAAAAAGAGAAAAAGAAAGTTTGAAAAGTCGTATAATTCTGTGACGGAGACTTGTGAGTTGATGACAACGATGACGTTCCTTGTCAGTAATGATAACGCTCTATCAAGGCATAAGAAATCTGTTTGACCTTTTTATGAAATTTTGAACATGTTTGAAAATTTGAATATTTTGTTCGTTCGAAAGTTCCAAGTGTCCGCAAATTAATAGTTTTGTATCTAAACTATTGGTATAAAGCTTCCTATTTTAGGGGATATAAGACCAGAATGCTTTCTACCTTTTATGCATTATGGAGGATTTTGTTACAAATTTACCATTTGTTGTATGTTTATTGTCCTTGACCCCTATCTAATGGTTATTTGACTGCTTAAAAGCTTTTTTTTTTTGTCATGTGAACTTTACTTATTATGATGAAAAGGATAGCTTAATTTGGTATATAAGATCCTTGCAAGGTCTACATGTCTGTCAAACAGGCTCCATCTTACCTCTACCTCATTTCATGGATCAGAGATCAAGGTTAAGTCAGTATCTCAGATACTATATGTACAAGCAATTATAAGGTAAACTTTATTTGATGTTTGAAATGATTGTCTGTCCAGCAAGGTTCATCTCATCATTAGCTAATGTTCAAATGATTAATGACCTGTGTTCTCAGGTCTTTACTATAATCAATAGGATAACTTTAATTAGTGTAAGGATGACTGCAAGGTGTACATGTATGTCTGGTAGAGTTCACAAATCTCAACTACTGTATTGTAAATTCAGAAATTCATGCAAAGTTTGTATTAAGGCAACTGGGTTAATAGAATATTAAGCACTCGTGTTCTGATAAATAATGAATGTATTTGTACGCAGGGTTTCTTGAAATAGCAATAAATTATCTCATTCTTTTGTCCATTCTTGGAAAATTACAATAATGATTAATAATGATGTATGCAAAAATTTCTGAATTTGCTGTTTCTTTTTTGAATTATTTTAAAAGTTAAAGGCTAAAATACTAGTTAATTATATTTTTTTCAGATCTGTGTATTGGGACAGATAAAAATAAAGATGATATTTTGCCTTGTGTTTGGGTGGGATATAATGTATCTGGATCAGCTTCTATCAAAGATGGATATTTATTAATTGACAATGTAAGAGTAAGGCCTCTGTCAGAACTGCAGAACAGATTTTGGAATGAATCTGAGGACCAAACACAGAACACAACAAGTGTATTCCATATGGAACCTGGCAGGACGTTGTTTCTGACTATGAGAGTTTGTAATGAAGCAGAACTCTGTACAAACAAATCAATCGGAAGTGTACTAATAACTAATACAAAATCAATATTAAAAAGATCAGAACATGGAGAATCTATTGAAATTGTAGACAATATTGCTACAGGATCAATAAGGAGAAAAAGAAGTGTAGAAACAATTGTTTTAACAACTCCTGAAGGTAACATTTTGTCCAGTAAAGTTGAATAAAATAAATTGATATATGATTCTAGAACGATGACATTTATAATCAAAACTAAATCAAAAACATTTGAAGTACAAATTAAAATATTCTGTATCCAAAATTACTATTTCATTATTTGTGTATTATAATGACTAGTGTTAATGTTCAGGTCATTTTGTCTTAGATGATATAGTCAAAGTAACTAGAAATAGAATTAAGTTTGTGCAGAATAGTGGTTTCAGGAAGCCAAATCACATACTTAAAATTTGTCATTGGATTGGAACATTTCTTGGATAAATGGTCAAATTTTATAAGAGAAAAACTGCTATTGAAGTTGCATGGTTTCAAAAATCATCATAAAACGGAATCATATTTAACATGTTTAAAGCAAATTGGAAAAAAAGATATGTCTTATAATCTTAGCTTGGTCAGTATAGGTTCTTTTATTCCAACTTACCTTAACAACACACGAGGTCACACTGTGTAGTGGTCTCAAAGTGTTTTAATTTCATTTCATACAAGCAGTTTTCACTGTCTTTATTCCCTGATATGATATTTGTAAGAACTTTTATATCAATATAGGATTGATACCAGGACAGACAATTGTACTTCAGCCAATATCTGAAGAAGATCTAACAACAGAATACAGATCTGATTCTTCAACTGATTTTCAGCCATATATAGTTAACCCAGTAACTACTCTTGATATGGTGGAAAGATTATTGTACAAGAGGTACTGTGATTTTAAATGAGTTACTGTATCTAGTTGGGCTTATTTCCTAAATATAGTAACACAGCTATATTTTGTGATATGTCAATTTCATCATGGAGGGCTTTTTCCGCAATCAGGGTTTTATTAAGGGATGAACATAAGGTTTAAATTTGTTACAATTTATATAGCTATTAATGTAATTATTTAGGTTTCAGTATAAAAACAATTTTAGGTCAATATCATAAAAATATAAACTTTTTTTGTATTCAACACAAAACTGTTGAAGGGCTCGGTACAACCTGGCCCTTCACCAGTTTCTCAGCCTCATACAAAAAAGTTTATATATATCTGACATTGATCTTATATTGTATATTTATTAAAACATCTAATGATTGATATTTATGGAACTGTAATTGTGTAAAACAGTCGTTCATAACATTAATATTTTTTCTTTCTTTTTTAATGGTACATCCTACCCAGCCACAACTAGTGAAGCATTTAATTTTTTATTTATTTGTATCTTCACCAATCAATTTAATTTTTGAATGTTTCCTTTGTGGCTTTTATAAATGATTGCATTTGTAGACTACATATCTTTAAAAAAATCAAGAAAATTTTAAATTAGTTATATTTAGTTTCCACAAAATATTCAATATTTCAACAATAATTTATCATGATTTACAAGAAAAAACAACAAATTATAATGAAATAATGATATGAAGTAATAGAAACCTTTTACATGTATTTTAATACAAACGTTGTCTTGCTTAAAAAAAAGAAATAGGTAAATTGTTAAAAAACAACATTATTTGTAAAAGTTAATTTTCTTAGTTATCTCCCCTCATATTGGTAAGTAGACAAAAGATGTGAATCAGTAAAAAAAAAATCCTCTTTTTAAAAGTGTTGTTTTTCTTTGGTATTTTACAGAATACATTCCATGTTAATGACATTTTCTGTGATACCAGTTGGTCACCTACCTTTGCCAGGACCAATGAATATAACATATCCAGATACTGTTGGTGAGAATGAAGACAACAGAACTGTATTGGCACACTGGAATACTGATATATCCCTTCATGTTATAATTCTCATAAATATTTCAACACCTTATTTGTCCATCTATTTGTTAAATAAGTATTTCATCAGAATTTCCTCAGAACTACCAATACAGATCGAATGACATCATATTTGGTCAGCATATTGACAGATATGATTTGCAATATATGTGCACTTTTAAGATCTGTCAGACTTGTAATGAATGGGGCATGATACAAATGACAATAAATGCAGTCATGATTGATTGAAAGCTTGGTGTAGTAATAACTTGGGTCTAAAAAGACATCACAATACGTACCTTGAAAAAAGACATAATACTTCACAAAGGACTACTCAAAAACCAATTTTACTGTGAATTATATATATTTATTATCTTCCTATTATATCAATGGATAAGTAATTACTGTAGAAAATATTAAAATTTTAAGTTTTCAATAACATGATTTAAAAATCTTGTGATAGTTAAATATTTTTTTTCTCTCTGTATAGCTGTACAGCAGTGGCAGCTAAGTAGTATGACATGTGGTGAAACATCAATGTTGGAGATTGATAATGACGATGGAACAAAGACTGTTGAGGTATGATAATTTTTAACCGGATTTTTGTGTCAAAAATATCGGTTATTGATTTGGGGATGTACGGCGGGCGGCCAGGCGGGCGGCAACCAAATGTTGTCCGTGCATTTACTCATGAAGCGTTCAACCAAACCTTTTAAAATTTCAATATGTTGTTACTGACAACAAAATGACGATTTTGACTTTTACCGTTCAGGAGTTACGGTTCTTGAAAGTTTAAAAAATGTTGTGTCTGTGCATTTACTCATGAACCGTTCAACCAAACCTTTTAAAATTTTAATATGTTGTTACTGACAACATAACGGAGGTCAAGTTCAATAATGACGATTTTTACTTTTACCGTTCAGGAGTTACGGTTCTTGAAAGTTTAAAAAATGTCGTGTCCGTGCATTTACTCATGAACCAGTCAACCAAACCTTTTAAAATTTTAATATGTTGTTACTGACAACAAAATGGAGGTCAAGTTCAATAATGACGATTTTGACTTTTACCGTTCAGGAGTTACGGTTCTTGAAAGTTTAAAAAATGTTGTGTCCGTGCATTTACTCATGAACCGTTTCAACCAAACCTTTTAAAATTTCCTATTAGGAGTTTTGGTCCTTGTAATATTGATAAATGCCAGAACACAAATAAATGTTAAAGAATCCGGTTTACTGTCATTTTGACAGCTCTTGTTATGATTATACATGCTATACCAGCAAAAGTTTTAAAACCATAATTAATTTACCCCCTTAAGCTGATTGTGAGTTTGTTGGTTTTGATCTTTTGTTGATTTTTCTGTTGATTTTTCTGTTCATTCCTATTTCTGTGTCAATTTTGTATCTGCAACTGCTCCTGATTAAGTTGACAGAATTTTGTTACTTTTGCACCTCCTCACCTCCTCTTTTGCAATCATTTGGCATCCATCCATCTGTTGGTGTTATCCTTTTTTTTCAAAACTCTCCTACTTTTCCAATTGCATTAAGCATGAAAGTTTACCTGAATTTTCCATGGGTATATCTAGGTTAATAGTTTTATCCAGTGATTTAATCCACCAACAAATGTTGCTGCTATTGCCATACATACAACATAGGGGTAAAATGCAGGCCAAAAGCCTCCAAATTTTGATGATGGATGCTTTTGAAATATTGAAAATATTGATCTTGATTATCCATTTTATTTGGCCAACAAGCATGAATGCAACCTTAATAAGCAGAATATATCTAAAGATAAGATTGCCAATGAGACGATTTCTACCATAAACCAAATGACAGTAAGTTTAACTATAAGTTACTTTAAGGCCTTCACATTAAGTTAAAACATTTTAGTAAATGATATATCTGTTAACCCCTCGGATAATTTCCTATCTTGATATAACCCCTATCAAACTTAACCAGACTGCCATTATTTGTAAGTAAAAAAATGTGAAGAACATTCAAGGAAAAAAAAAATTGTTCTGAGACTTTAAAACATGATATTGAATAGTTAAGTAACACAAATGTGACTTGATTGATTGTTATATCCATTTTAATAATACATCTACAAGTCTCTGCCACCCTTTCACACTGCAACACCATCCTTCTACCATGTCAAAAAGGGACCTCAGAGGCCGAATGGTGTAAGTACTTACTATTGTGATCACTACCCAGTCAACACTGAGGTTGTATGTTTGAACCTCCCTTGTGCAGGTGCTTTCGACTTCAATCGTAATTGACAAGGATTGTTAGTTTTCCTATCGAAGTTCGTTGGTTTTCTCTGGGCTCTCCAGCTTCCTCCACCAATAAAAACTGGCCCCCCACATAATAGCCCAAAAGTGGTGCTTAAAAATGATGTTAAAACATCAAAAATCAAATCAAATCCATGTCCAAAAAACTTTCTGTACGTATTACTCAACTTCAATCTTAAGGATGATTTGATGTTTGATCTAGAACTTTGTAATATTAAGTTAGACTGTTAAAATTAATTTAATATCTGCAGGCTAGTTACTAATTGTTTACATTACTTTAATTCTTTATTTTACCAACTGATATAAAAAGAAAAAAGAAGATGTGGTATTATTGCCAATGAGACAACTCTTCACAAGAGACCAAATGACACAGAAATCAACAACTATGGGTCATCCTATGTCCTACAACAATAAGCAAAGCTCATACGGCATAGTCAGCTATAACAGGCCCTGAAATGACAAATGTAAAACAATTAAAACCAAAAAAACTCAAGACCTAATTTGTGTACAAAAATTGAACAAAAAAAATATACAACACATTAACAAACACCAACCACTGAATAACAGGCTCCTGACTTGGGACAGGCACATACATACAGAATGTGGCAGGTTAAACATGAGTTTTGAATATTTTGTAAATATCTTAAAATGATAGGCTGTATTTTTTTGCTGCCTATTACTGTGATCAGATTGCATACATGAAAGATGAAAGCTAATCTAATCCAATTGTTGTTTTTTACCTAAAAACAGTCTATCAAAAAACTATAGCAATTGATACTTGCAATATATTTTAAAGGTTTGCAAAACATGGACAGATGACGTTATCAACAACAACATAAGTGAAGGAAATATGTCCTATTTCTCAGAAGAGACACAATTTGCTGTGTTTATTGTATCAAACAAAGTGTATAATTCTCCACCAATGCTGACCAGTGACAGATTTATTACCATGGAAGAAGATGAAGGTATTTAAGATTGATCCCTTTCCGTGTATATGATAAATTTTAGCAAATACAGTTTTAGAATACAACGACCAAACCCATATTGTAAATAATGTACTATATTTTAGATCTTTGAAAAATGTGCATGAAGATTTTATTCCCCTTTTAAAATTGCTTCTTGTAAGTGAAATTACAATTGACACACACAGATTATACTGTTTACAATATTAAAGTTTGACGTTGCCAAACACACAAATCCAAGCAAAATAGTGAATGCCATCATTATTGTCCAATGACAAATAAACATGAAAAAGTACGGGAAAGATGATTATAAAACTATTAACCGGGGTAATAGTCTGAAACTATTGACTGGCAAATAGTCTGTGGAATAAAATAGCACAACTATGTCATTATATTTTTATATAGAAAAAACATACTGAGGTATAATAACACTATTTATAAATAATTTAATTTTGGATGTAACGCGTCTTCTGATTGGCTGACGTTATTTTGTTACGAGCCCATAGACATAATTTAGTCATGTGACCTAGACGTCATCAACGTTTTTTCATGGTTTCCTACGGTTTAAAATGGAATTTAGAATTAAATTATAAGAAATGACTGTAATATTTTTTCTGTCTGTTCGAAATAACATAAAAAATGTGGTGCACTCTGTTAAATAACCCGCTACGCGCGTTATTCAGTGTGCACCATATTTTTGTCGAGCCTGCAACTTTTGTTGCAGAAAGCTCGACATAGGGATAGTGATCCGGCGGCGGCGGCGTTAGCTCACTTCTTAAAAGCTTTATATTTTAGAAGGTGGAAGACCTGGATGCTTCATACTTTGTATATAGATGCTTCATGTTACGAAGTTTCCGTCAGTCACATGTCCAATGTCCTTGACCTCATTTTCATGGTTCAGTGACCACTTGGAAAAAAAGTTCAAATTTTTTGTAATGTTGAATTCTCTCTTATTATAAGTAATAGGATAACTATATTTGATGTGTGCGTACCTTGCAAGGTCCTTATGTCTGTCAGACAGTTTTCACTTGACCTCGACCTCATTTCATGGATCAGTGAACAAGGTTAAGTTTTGGTGGTCAAGTCCATATCTCAGATACTATAAGCAATAGGGCTAGTATATTCGGTGTATGGAAGGACTGTAAGGTGTACATGTCCAACTGGCAGGTGTCATCTGACCTTGACCTCATTTTCATGGTTCAGTGGTTATAGTTAAATTTTTGTGTTTTGGTCTGTTTTTCTCATACTATATGCAATAGGTCTACTATGTTTGTTGTATGGAATGATTGTAAGGTGTACATGTCTAGCGGGCAGATGTCATGTGACCTTGACCTCATTTTCATGGTTCAGTGGTCAAAGTTAAGTTTTTGAGTTTTGGTCTTTTTATCTAATATTATATGCCATAGGTCAACTATATTTGGTGTATGGAAATATTTTATGATCTTTATGTCAGTCGCCCAGGTTTTATTTGACCTTGACCTCATTTTCACAGTTCATTGCAGTGTTAAGTTTTTGTGTTTTGGGCTATTTTTCTTAAACTATAAGTAATGGGTCAACTATATATGTTGTATAGAAGCATTGTTAGTTGTACATGTCTGCCTGGCATGGTTCATCTGACCTTGACCTCATTTTCAAGGTTCATTGGTCTTTGTTTAGTTATCTTGGTTAATGTTAAGTTTATGTGACAGTTGTATTGTAATAAAGCTTAGCTTTATACTTAGGACTATCAACATAATATCAATGATTAGTATAGAAGGCGAGACATTTCAGCGTGTGCACTCTTGTTTATGTTATTTCTTCATAGACAGAAAAAATATTACAGTCATTCCTTAAATAAAATTCTTTATAGAAGGAAAAGGAATATTTCCCTGTGAATAAATATATTTTTTCTGTTTTCAAAAAGTCTTATTCATATTACTGCATTAATTTATTTTGTGGTAAAAGCTTTGAAATGATAAGTGTATATAAGTATATTTTTATATGTTATTTCTAAGGTACATTACAATACCAGTTGGAGGCATTCGATGAAGAAGGTGATGTAATCAAATTCAGTCTGGTAAATCAGACATACAATCTTAGTAGTATTGAACCACTACCGCTAGAGGATGGACTGTAAGTTATATTAATTAAGATCTCAATTTTATAGGCAAGGCTTTTATTGTCATTTTGTTCCAGCCATTTTGAATATCTTAATATATATTTTTGGAGTAGCCTTGGCTCCATCCCAGTACATTTTGTCTATTCAAAAGCTTTTTTTCAATTCTTTAGAGGTCATGTATAATGAAATTATACACATCACAGTGTCGGTTCCAGAGGGGGGTTCTGGGGATTGGAATCCCTCATTTTATTGGATGATCAATGCATTTGAATGGGGACATACGGTTGAAAACACACAACCCCCTTTATCCTGAGTTGGGAACACCCCCACTCCCTTAGAAAAATGGCTGGATCCGCCCCTGCATCAAACTTCAATAAAGTGTCTGACTAGATTTATGCCTTTTGTTGTCATTAAGCTAAAATGTCAGTTCTTAAATACTTGCAATCAATCCACTAAGTTAATTTAGAACCTTGTTTACATGAAAATCTGTTTGAATATTTTTTTTTTCTCATTGCTGTTTCATTTTATATCTCTGTCAATGAAATACAACATTGTGTGAAATTTTGACAAGAAGAAGCAGTTTTAATAATGAAATAATTGCTTCAGAGAATGCCAGGTTTAAGTAAAGTGTTTACTTGCTATTGTCTATTAACTTTGATTTTGTAGACTGCTGTATACACCATGCACAGATTGTTCAGGTGTTGAGACATTAACAATCATCCTTCAAGAAGTACAGACCAATGATGATATACCTCCAGCCAGCAGTGAAACAACAATTGTCATTACCATCATAGATTTAAATGACCCGCCAGAAATATTCTTAGCACAACATGGTCAATATATTTTATCTTCTGATCCAACAGAACCAGTCTTGGTAAGAAAAAAATACATATAATTTCAAAGTGCTCCGTTTGATAATCAATTTATAGTAATTTATTGAAAATTGACATAATGAACGACTGAAAGTGACTTAACAATTGATTGTTCAGACTTTTTTCATATGATGATAAGATTAAAATGATTGTTTTAGACCAAAAGTCATTTAGTACTGTTAATATATAATTGAGAGATATGAAAAAAGGTCTTTAAGATAAAAGATATTTGTCAGTAGCAAACATGACTACTGTAAACCAACTTATTTTCGTGAGCGATTTAATTTCGCGACTTTCACGAGTAGAAAAATAACGCGAATATAAATCGTCGTGGATATGTCAATCTTGGATCTATCCTTATGTAAATATATCGACTAAATCAGAAAATTGCGAAATTAAACCAACTTGAAGTGGGCTCTGAACATGCTGAAGGGTTAAACGCGAAATAAAATATCCGTGAAAAATAATTTGGTTTACAGTAAATGAAGGAGAGAAGAAAAAAAGATCTTCAACAGGTAAACAAATTGACTTCAAAATTTATGTTAATGTATCCACCATTTGCACACTTTAAACTAAGGCCCACGCAGTGTTGTTATTCTTCTCTTTATTCCACACAGCATGTACCACAATTACAAACAATGTTTGATATCAAGTTAGGTTTACATTTCTACTTTGACCAAAATCCTTTGCAACTCTTTGTTCTAAAATGGAAAAATTAAGGATTAATGTATATTTTAGGTTTACTTAGAACAAAGAAACACATTTAACAAAGGGAAATGGACACAGGATTTCACTGCAGAAATAGGAGCATTTGATGTTGAACAAAACAATCTACATATAGAAGTATTTGAACCAAGTTATGGTACAGTTCTTTTCTTGGATGATAAAACAACAATTCCAGATATAAATTATTGTGAGACAACAGTAAATGTAAGAATTTTAAAGCTATATGAAGGTGGCTTGGATATAGAAACTTTCACTTTTAACACCTGAGAACAATTTTTGAAACATAAATAATAAGTACAACAAAAATGAATTTCATTGAAGTCACAATTGTGGTACATTGTGTGTGCAAGTTTTTATTAGTGAGGAAGCTGGAGAGATCTGTCTACCTTAGGCAGGAAATCTGACAATCCAAGGCAATTAAGATTGGGGTCAATTGCCATGTGTGGGGTTCAAACTCACAACCTTAGTGTTGACAGGCTAATAATACAGTAGATGGATTATTTTGACCACACAGCCAAGTGCACTGAGGCCCCTTGATGTGTTCAATTTTCAGAAAAAAATTAAATGAGGGACCATAATTTTGTTAGAGTATATATGCTTAAATCTCACTAAGATTCTTGCTTTCTTTGATGTCCAGTAGCAAATATGTCATGCATAATTATAGAATGAGAACACACACAAATCAAGAAACCAATTGGGTTTTTTCTGGAAAGGATATTAAACAGTGAGAGTTTGAAAAAATAAAAACATAATTTTGTGAATCCTTTTGAGTTTACTGATTATATTCATTTTTTTTATATCAAGGTAACTACTGATTCCTGTGTTATTTTACCGCATACTAAAGATAGCATGTCATGGATATATACCACATTGACCTACAAACAGGCCATGAATGTGTCTGGATATGATGTAGTTAAATTGTATGTCTCAGATCCTATGAATAGTTCATCAGCTGTTGTGACAATACAGTTTGTCCTATTGAAACTACCTTGTCAGAATGATGGATCTTGCCAATGTAAGTTAAATAAATAACTCAATATTAGCTATATATTGCATTAGTTTAGAACTTCAATAGTGACAGTGACTTGACATCTAGTGTTTCAAATCTTCCTCTAGCAGGAAATTCCAAATGTTAGTTCGGAAATTTAAGTTCGGAGTATTTGGACTTTTCCAAGCTCCAAAAATATATTTTCATGCAAAATAAGAGTTTGTTTTTTTTTTTAAATCCAAGCTGTTCTCCGCATTTTTGTTTGGAGATCTATTTAAAATTCCCCATTCTATTTGTGAATAATTCAGAGTTATAAGACAACTCCAAATTGACTTCAGAAAAAAGGTCAGAGTTGTCAAAATACTCTGAAGTGAGCTTGGAAAATTATTTATAGTTTGGAAATTCACTGTAACATTCAGATAATTTCTCTGAATCTAACATTTAGAAGTATTCTCCAAATCATTCGGAAATATTCTCTAAATCATTCAGAAGAATTCTCCAAATCATTTGGAAAATTTCTCCGAATCATTAGGAAAATTTCTCCAAATCATTCTGAAATATTCTCCAAATCATTGTGAAAATTTCTCTGAATTATTCAGAAATATTCTCCAAATCATTTGAAAATTTTCTTCAAAAAACATTCAGAAAACCTTTTCCAACATTGTAGAGATTTTTTAGGAACAACCCTTAATTATTTAGCAATTTTTTTTGAATAATTCATAAAAAAATAATAGGGTTGGAAGAACTACATCAACTTATTGTTGCGAGCAATTTATTTTTCACGACCTTTGCAAGTAGAGAATTAACGAGTGTATAAAAATCATAGTGAATTTGTAAAATTTGGATTTTTCTTCATTTCTCTTCATCAAGAAAATTTTGAAATGGCAAAAAGTGTTAAAAAGGACTAAACTTGAAATTCTGAGAAGTTAGCCATAGTTTGAACCATTTCCTTAACTAACAATTTATCTATAGTTAGTGATGTCTTGAAAGGCTATTTTATTTTTTGCTTTGACACCTGATGGCATCAAAGCAAAAAATCAAAGAAGCCTTTCAAGATGTCATAATTATGTTGACTAGATATGAATCATCTATATAAATTTGTGTATAGTTACCTTGGTAGAAATGATGAAAGCATATATTTAGTGAATACAACAAAACAGTTGGATTTGGAGGTAACTCTTTCAATACATCAATACTAACAAATATATATATGCTTAATTAGTACAAACATGTATAACATTAATGATCCAAATGGATTTGATGATATGAAAGGAAATTCAAACATTTGTACAAACTGGCTGAGCAGTGTCATTCAGTTTCCTTTTTTTTAATTTTCATTAGTAATTAGTAGCTCACAGTTCTACTTATTATTTCAGCAAAGAATGGCAGTAACTATCCCTGCACCAGTACCTACAGAGCAGAAAGTTTTGACATGTATTATGACTGTGTCTGTTTACCTGGATATTCTGGTGTATACTGTGAAGAAAATATTGATGAATGTTTAAGTTCACCATGTGTGGATCCGTTTGAATGCACTGATGGTGTAAATATGTATGATTGTAGATGTCCAACAGATGAGCCTAATTGTGATTTTCCAATGTGGACCATCCCAGTGATAGTTCTGGGATTTCTTTTGCTAGTAGCCATTATGGTAGTTTGTTTGAAGAAAAGGTAATTTATTAATGTCTGTAAAATTCTGTCAATGATATTTCCTATTATACTGCTGTAAATATTTGATTTGAAGCATAATCTTCCTATGAGGTTGTAGTGTGGAATAAAGGTTTAATGTGCAATTTTCCTATTTCAATATGCACGTTAATTATAATTACGGCCCCGCCTTTAGGAGGGTCGCCCTATAGTGATCAGTCTGTCCGTCCGTCCATAACACTTTAACTTTGTGTCCGCTCCATATCTAGAGAACCATTATGATTTCATACTTTATACTTTACATGTTTATTAACCACCACCAGTGGGCGTGTCATGATGTATGTACAACTTCCTAGGTCAAAGGTCAAGGTAAAAAAACTTTGGTTTCAGTTGACAACCCTGTGTCCTGTGGTGAAGATCGTGTCCGCTCTATATCTTGAGAACCGTTATGATTTCAAAGTTTATACTTGACATGTATATGAACCAACACCAGAGGGTGTGTCATAATTTATGAACGACTGCCTAGGGCAAAGTTCAAGGTCAAAAACTTTGGTTTCAGTTGACAACCCCATGTCCTATGGTAAAGATTGTGTCCGCTCTATATCTTGAGAACCGTTATCATTTTAAAGTTTATACCTGAAATGTATATAAACCAATATCAGAGGGTATGTCATAATTTATGTACAACTTCCTAGGTCAAAGGTCAAGGTCAAAAACTTTGGTTTCAGTTGACAACCCCATGTCCTATGGTAAAGATCGTGTCCGCTATATATCTTGAGAACCGTTATCATTTCAAAGTTTATACTTGACATGTTTATAAACCAACACCAAAGGGTGTGTCATAATTTATTTACAACTTCCTAGGTCAAAGGTCAAGGTCAAAAACTTTGATTTCAGTTGACAAACCCATGTCCTATGGTAAAGATACAATTTTTTAATGCACATTATTCACAGCAGGGCCCACAGAGATGGCTCCCATCTCAATGATATCTAGTTAGATCCCTTTCTAATACATTAACAATTCCTTCCTCCTTGTCTCAAATGTGACCTATAGATTAAGACTTAACACAGGGTTTGTACTTGAGCAATTAACTACGAGTGCTATGTATACATGTGTAGCAGATTCTGCTTACCCTGAAATCACCTCAAGTCTTTATTTTGCCATGGTATTGTCAGTTTGTTTTAAATTAGCCTCTCTAGTATGTAACACATCATACTATATGAAAAGGGCCTCTCCAAATCGATCCTTATTTAATTCTATCCTACAAAAGCATGTCTGATGGACATTTTACTTTTATTTATGGATGTGGGTTGGAAATCCTCTTTCAATATTTATAAAATATTACAGTGGCAGGCAATTGATGGCAATAAGTCCCCTTAAAAACCTATCCATCCTTTTTTCTGGATCTCTGTGGCCTTAAAATAAATCACACTTGGAGAAATTATGTGTGGTTCTCTACAAATAATAATTTTATTTAGTTCTGATCAGGATTAAAACATGGCTACCATATGCAGGGGGTCTCATTGGGGGGTTCTGATCCCGGATCCCGCTTACTGTTTCGTCAGATTCCCGTATCCCGCTTATACTATGTACCTAAGCAATTCTCATATTTTTTGTAATTTTCCGTGTCCCGCGTCACGCTTAGACCCCAATGAGACCCACTATGCAATATTTTAACTGGATAACAAGTTTCAAAAAGTAATTTCTCTGCATGGCCAAATTTTTTGAAATTTTGTAGCATAATTATAATTTGCTCAAAAAGAGGACGACGATGTCTATTGATATTGAGGCTTAAAAGTTAAAAAAATAAATATATTCCTTTACTCCTAATGGAAAAAAGGTTTCTGGATGGTAACTTGAGTTTTAATTTCCTTGTTGGAATGAATTTACTTTTAAATGGAAGATATAAGGAAGGGGGAGTTTTATTTTGAGGACAAAGTTAAATGTCACTTAAAAAATTGTGTTAAATATTAGGCAGGAGGATTTTGAAAATAAATAACTTTTCAAGAGAAGAATTAGAAACCTATATCTTTGCACAAGACAGGATGATAATGAATATTCTGCAACTCAAAATGCAGGAAAATAATGTGTACAAAAATGAAAATAGTATCAACTGAAATACAGAAAAATAATAATAAATATGCATGGCAACAGATAATGTAAATGATCAATCAACAAAAGCACGCCCTACCAACACTCTCAACCCCTATCATATGGCTTGGCATATATTATGACCATTGATTCCCTTAATGGTAATATGCATTAGTAACAGACAGGTTTGAGAGTTGCTAGTCATGCAAGTCTTTTTGATAACTAAGAGTTAACTATTATAGTGTGTAACACTTTCAACAGGTCAAAAATAAGCAATGAAAGTGAATGTTTTATTTTGTCTCTCTTGAGGCGTTGACACAGTCTATTCATTTCCTCTTTTGTAATATTTTACTTTTTCCCACTTACTCCCTAAATCCCACAACCCAAAAGCATGTCATTCTCTCCCTCTTAGCTGTAGCCATACTAGTATTTTAAATGCTTTAATGCACAACAGACAATATATGTATGGCGTTTCTTTTTGTAATTTTCTCTCATATATTAAAATGTGTGTTAGCATATGTTGGCAGTGCCAATGTTGTACTTGTTATTAAAGTTAATGCCCTTTTGAAATATAAATCAAATGGTATATTTCCTTTGTAAGCACCATTGTGTCTACATTTCTTGTCAGATTAATATGAAAAAGTAAAACAGAAAGAAAGAAAAAAGGAAGTTATTTGATAAGATGTTATATATGCATGGACAGGTTCTTTTATTTATATTTGATTTTAATTTGAATTGATTGATTTTATATGTTTATTTGTCTTTTTCCTGTTAGATTTCAAAAGAAGAAAGACAAAGTGGACCCTCTGATTCAGGTAGAACGTAAATCTGTTACATCTGTTACAGCCGATTTCATTGAGAGTAAACTACCCACCTTTATGAGTAGACTAGTCTGACAGATAATTTATTCATCTGTCATTTGGACTCTGCTACTTTGAAAGGAGGGTAGTGTACCTGAACTAATAATAACTTAACGGTTCAGCTAATAAGTAAGCTTACCAAGGATGTTACCTTTACCTACACACTCAATGGAATCAGCTGTATTTTTTTAAAATTAATTTAGTACAGTATACCTAGTATAAATGCAATGAGACAACTATTTACCAAAGATATACGACATGTGGCAAACAACAACCTTTAGATTACAGGTTTTTAGGACAGTGCTATACTAAAAAAGAAAATAAACTTAAAATAATTTGCTGATTATTAGGGCTTGGTTTCTCAAATTGGTACAATGCACCAAAAAAATACACATTTTATAAAATGACACAAATTATCCATACAAGAGATCTCACCTACAATTCACATACCATTCATAACAAAATATATGATTAAAAGACCAAATTAAATATTAGTCATTATACCTCTAACTGATTTAGTATAAAGTTGCCATAATAGGAATTCTTGGAAATGTTTATGCAGCATGATTTATTGACTTTAAATTGTATGCATAGTATTTTCATTTTGATTGCATCATTTGTATTATACTTTCAATGAATCAAAAAAGCCAAGACATATCTCTGTTTTAAATGTTTAATTAAGCATATTCAGTATTGTCTTATGTGATCTTAAAGATGTAATCCTTTCTCTTTCAATTCAGATTATATTGACCGATAATTTTTTTTTTTAATACAAGATTTTATTAGAATTTGTTCATAAAAACAGCTTTTCAGTTTTTAGTCTTTCATTTTTCTCTCTCTATTTTTTCAGAATTCTGAAGAATTGACAGATGAAACAATGGTAATAAAATTGTTTTAGGTTGTATGGGTGTCTTCTAGATCTTCTGTCTTGAATCATTGAAAAGCAGATTACAATTAGTTGCAAATTTTAAAGGCTAATGTTTTCTACTAATACAGACTATTTTGAGGTTGATTTAAAAACAATTTCAACACAGTCTCATAAGAAAGATTATTATTTACCCTGAATTAAGACGCATCAGACAATCTGTTGATGGGTTGCTGCCCCAGAATTGGTAATTGTAAGGAAATTTTGCAGTTTTTGGTTTAGAGATAAGAATGGTCATCAGGTCAAGATCTATCTATAAATGGAGGTTTTGTCTATTATTTTTTGAAGCTTTACAAATAGAGAACATCTGAAAGGAACAGTATATGTTCAGAATAATGAGCTCTACCATTGTCTATATATGTCAAAACAGTTAGACAAATTATTACAGGAAATGACAAACATTCTTTTTTCTCACGTTTGCCTATTATCATGAAAACTATGATATTTAGAGAGAAATAATTTTGTTCTGTTATGCCACATATGATTTGAATTATTATCAGCAAGGCAAGATCTTATAATAAGTCAAAACTAAACAAACTAAAAGATCAGTAATACAATTTCAACAAAATAGAGAATTTTTTCATGAATAGATATAAGTTGATGTGGTATGAGTGCCAATGAGACAACTCTCAATCCAAGTCACAATTATTAAAATTAAACCATTATAGTTCAAAGTACAGTCTTCAACATAAAGCCTTGGCTCACACCAAACAGGAAGCTATAAAGGGCCCCAAAATTTACTGTCTATTCTTGTCTACAATAGTGGTGAGTGTGCTTAATGTTTGATATGCCCATAGACCAAGGTGAGAAGCACAGGCTCTTCAGAGCCTCTAGTTTTGTCTTAAAGTTGTTCTCAAGACACCCTCATTGCCAATTTCTAGGTCAAGATATCTGGCTGACTCAACTCTATCTTTTATATCTTTATATTATGTTCATTTGGATAGATGTGCTCAACATAGTCATCAAATTTGCATTATTTAGTAATAGGACATCTTTTTATTTTTCTATTATAATATTTGACATAACAGAACAAAAGTCTAACAATCTATTAGCAGAAAGTAAAGTTAAAGAATTATGCTAGCTATTTTTCATTCTTTCTTAGTAAATAAGTTCCTGTATGATGTCGTCTTTGCATGAATGAAAAAAATGTTGGCAGGAAGAGGGACACAGTTAGTTCCCTTTGGAATTTCGATAGTTTGGTAATAAAACCTGTCCCCTGAAAGTAACAAATATGCTATCAAGCCATGTTTTTATCAAATTACCCAATTTCAATTAACTTGTTTACTCCATAAAATTGAGAATGGAAATGGGGAATGTGCCAAAGAGACAACAACTCGACCATAGAAAAAAACAACAGCAGAAGGTCACCAACAGGTCTTCAATGTAGCGAGAAATTCCCGCACCCGGAGTCTTCCTTCAGCTGGCCCCTGTAAATTGTGAATGGTGTAAGTGCTAAATAATACTCAAGCATTCTTACATTTGGGTTACAAAAATAATAAAAATTGGAGGATGAAAAATGTAACTGCATTAAATATTTATTTATTTTTATTGTTTAGATTATAACAGTTAGTCTACATTCAAAATTGCCTCTAATATTATGAGTATACATTTCTTTTAAAACAGCAAAGTGATATGGAAGAGAACAATGCATCTTTTCTCCAACCCATTCGTAAAATTGAAGCTAAAAAGAAAACTCAAAAGTTTAAGCTTCAACATCAAGATCACTCAAAGAGCCCTGATAGTGAACCAAAATCAACAACTGAAGCAGAAAGTATTTCATCAAAGCCAGAGGTGAAACCGTTTCATTTACAACCAATCAGAACAATTGCAAAACAGAAAAAAGTTAATTTGAATCAGAATAAGGGTACATCTGCACAAGCTATGTCATTTAGTAGATATGATATTGGCCAATACAAGAAGAAAAGAGACAATGAAACTTGACCTTTTTATATGTGTTTGTTTTATTTTATACTAGATGGAAAACTTTTCTTTATTAATACGCTATGTACATAATTTTGATTTTTTAAATCGAATTAAGTTTTAACACTTTTGGTTTTAATCCTAACTGGAACAAAGTTTTGTTGCCATCAGTTTGTTTGTATCGTCATTGAAGGTTAACTGTAAAACAATGCTTGTCATTAGAAAAGAATGTTTGAAAAGCAAGAAAATTTAAACCAAATTTATATATTCATCTATAACTTTGACTTTTTCACTTAGTATCAATTTAGCAAAGACAGCGTACACTAATTGCAGTGCACATTTTTAAACCAGGTTCAAAATTTTACAAACTCTTGATATCTAGAGAACAACTCTTTTCTCAAGAAGCAACACAGACAAGCATTAAGTTATTATCAGCATACATGTAATTTGACATCCTATGCTTTTAAATGTTTCTACCAGTATTTCATCTTAATCTCATTTTCATATTTGAGCAAAATAATTGTAATCATTTATTAATAAACTTATTATCATACAAAAGTTTTCTCTTTATAATGTCATTAATTAAAATTATTCAAGAAATATATAAAAAAAATGAAGCAGTGTTATAAAATATGAATGAATAGACATGTTGGATACATGTAAATGCGACAACAATGAAAAAAAAACCTCATATAGCAGATTTTTTGTCACTTGGCCAATAAGATTGAGATACAATTGTCTAATGTCAAGCTGCATTTATTATATGCATACTCGAGAAAAGAACATGACTGTGCTAGTTTACAAGGCACTAGTCTGAATGATGACATGTCAGCCTACCTAAAGACATTATTCTACCTGAGCCGACCAGCCTTTTCTCTTACTCTATAATTCCCTGTGCTTATTGGATGATTAACAAATACTAAGTACTAAACAGAGGCGGATTCAGAGGGTTTTCCAGGGGGCCTGGGTACTTCCTTTTGTTAGAAAAATTTGGTTGATTATGTAGGGAATCACTGAAGCATGACTGGAGCGGTCCCCCTCTTAGGCAGTCAGTGGGCCCCCACTTATAAAATTTCTATATCAAATCCAGTGAAGTATTCCCATATTGCTACAACGTCTACAGAAACGACAGGGGAACACTTGGAGGGGGAGTCTTTATCTTAGTCCATCATATCAGTTGAACATTCTAGTCTAGTCGCCAATTGTGAGATAGAATGGATAAACATACACCTTAAAGACAAAAAAGAGCTGCTTATCGAGTCATTTTACATGCCACATAGAAACATGAAATGCCTTGACGAACTAGAAAAATTCTTACAAATGATAGCAAATACAAACACCAACATCGTGCTAACTGGAAATTTAAAGTCATATGAAACCTCAAATTAAAAAAAAATGTTTTTTTATAACTAAATGGATAGTTTTCATTATACAACTTATGTACATATACTTTTTTCTGAGGAAAATTCTTTAATTGTCCACATTTAGAAGAAGTTTGTTTATTTTTGGAAAATGACGCAGTCATTGTTCCATTACTGGCGACCTGAACTTCATTACATTTCTCTGTCTACCGCGCTTGGTTTCGTATTTACTATTTTCTATACAAACTGGAATTTGCTTGTGTTATCATTATGCATGAGAGGTCATTGTGTAGTAATCAGCCAGGAACCAGTTTACAAACTAACTGGTTTCTGCTTGTATTCCACTACACTCGAACAAAGTTTGATTGATTGGTTGGTTGGTTAAACACGTTGGTTAAACACGTTGGTTAAACATGTTGGTTAAACACGTTGGTTGGTTAAACACGTTTAATAGGCTCAATTAAAACAAGCGAAAAAAACACCTTGGATCGCGTATGAAACACATGAAACGGAAACATGCATTGATTGATTGATTGATTGGTTGGTTGGTTAAACACATTGGTTAAACATGTTGGTTAAACACGTTGGTTAAACATGTTGGTTAAACACGTTGGTTTGTTAAACACGTTGGATAGGCTCAATTTAAACAGGCGAAAAAAGAGACCTTGGATCCCGTATTAAACACACGAAATTAGATTTACCGTTCCGAATGGACGTTGTATAGCAGCACGAAGTTTTTGCACAGATCACAGATCCAAATACGGAGAGTTTATAAGTCTTTATTTGCACTTGTTTCCTCACAATTTAATCTTATAGGTCACTATACCTTGTTTAGATAATTATTTCAGGCATTTTTGTATATTGCACGGTGTTTTGAACCAATCTATTTTGCTGGCCTTGCCGGACGGCCATCAAAATTTTCAGCGCCATTTTTGAATTCTGAAATTTTGATAAATAATTTTTATTTTTCATACAGTAAGTCTAAGTATTTCTGTGACCTATAAATAATTAGAATAAATAAATTCATACTTTTGGTTAATAATTTTGATCAACTAAATAAATTTTTCTATACCAATAGTTGACTTTAAAATATTTGACCATATATAGTCTTTTGTTTAGACCCCTTCCCCTTTTATTTTCCAAATAAATTTTTTACTGCATAGATAAATAGTTAAATTTAACCCTTAAACACACTGTACTTGTGTTTCAACTAATATCCTGTGTTGGACTGATAGAAAACCTAGTATTCTGTTCCTCAAAAGATTGATACATGTCTGAGAATAAAATTATAAAGTCAAGCAGATACTTCAGAGTAAATAAGAGAGATATTCAGGATAAAACAGCCCAAAGCCAACCCATTATTATATCTGATAGTAAAGGAAACTACATAAAGAGAGCTATAACAACTGAAGATTTCCTAAACATAAAATTCATCACCAAAAAAGGACAAAAAGTACAGCAAGCTATTGATTGGGCCGAAAAAGAATTACCATCAATCTGTCATCAACACAAAAACATCACATTTTATATTTGGCTAGGAACTTGTAATTTAACTGAACTTAACAGAACTACCAGATACATCTCTCTTGTGAACCAAAACGACTCAAACGTCAGATATCTAAGAAGAAAATTCATCGAACTTCAGGAACTCATCACTAAAATAAAACCAAAATCAAAAATCATCTTCTTAGAAATACCGCCATACTCTATTCAGCGTTGGAACAGATCTCAAGGCCACAAAAACCCGGACATTTTCAGTGAAGACGACCAAACACTTCAAAACCAGTTATACCTTTTAAATACCTTCATCCAAGAAATAAATCAATCAGCAGAAAAATCACCAAAATTTGATCTTGACATTCGAAAAACATCTAAAAGAAAAGGCGGTACTGACGAATACTACAACTTTAATCTATACAGAACTGACGGCGTACATCCAAATTTATTACTAGCAAAGCTCTGGATGAGAAGAATAGCAACCAAAATTCTCCATCAATGTTATAGATGGAGTAGAATAGTATACTATATATATATAAACTTTATACCAACCATATTTATCCATTCCATATACAATAACATTCATATATAGAAATATTAGCAGCTTTTATATAACATTAGTCTATATTGTATAACCTGCAAATATAGAGATATATATCTACATACTCATTAAACCCTGATATCGGAAGATATAAAAGTTAACTGGAAAATTCTAATCAAAGCTAGCTTTCAGTGGGGACGCCCCGCTGATTGCACATTAGCCTACATAGAACTTCCTTGCTAAAAGAAAACAACAATATCTAAAGTGAAAAAATGAGTATCCAGACTAGAACATCAGCAAGAACCAAGAGCAAACCTCAGCCCTATACACCAGCTAAATATGAAAACTTTAGTATCAATAAAACCAGGGCCTTGGACAAAAAACTAGAAGCATGTAATAGAGCAATGGACATAAAAATTGAGCAGAAACATCAAAACTACATCCTAGAGCTATCAGCAGCTGCTTATGAAGTTTTAAAAGGGGAAATAGACATATACTTTGAACAACACTCTACTTACAAGCTCTTGCCCAAACACCAGCATGATAATCAAGGGCTATGCATCAGAACTTCACATTCGGTCAGAAATAGAAGTAATAACAGACAACTCTATCGTATCAATCTATTCCATACTACATCAAAGGTAGAGGTTAATGGCCAAGGTATGGAACTCTTCCTGACACACATTGAAGATATAAAAGAAAGAATGAAATCAAGAGGAAACTATAAGATTTACAACAAACAGATAGAGGAACAGATAAACATAATCAAGAGAAATGAAGCTGATATAGAAATAAGTGGAAAACAGGATGAATCACTTGCAACAAATAATCAACCTAAAACCAACCACATAAATAGAATACTTGTATTCAAAGGGGCAGAATGTATACAAAATACAGACAAAGAATTATTAAGTAACTGGAATAGAGCCATTGAATGGTCAGAAGATGAACCAACACCCAGTCAGGACACAAGTGCAGTCAACATGTCTACTATACATAACTACTGCGCCATATGTAATCAGACAGCACAACCAGAAACATCCATAGATTGTATTGCATGCAGTCAACTGTTTCATTATACATGTGAAAACATTGATCCAGTAAGGATAAGCCAAACTGAAGAAGAACAATATTCATGCAGGAGTTGCTCTATTATGGACATGGACGTGGTAAATATATCAATGAGAAGCAATAACTCAATTATAGATACAGAAGAAACAATACCAAAAGTACTTCTAGAAGAACAAGACTCGACAGAGGATTATAGCGAAATAGGCCATATAGTTAAAAATATGCCAGACAATACATCTAAAGACAGTCCAACTAGAACACAGATCACGGAAGAAGAAACAGGAAATTCTAACACAGAAGTACTAGACATGCTAGAAATGAACAAAACGGCTTCATACAAACAGCATAACCAAATGGTACAGAACAGCAGGAATGTACAAATAGAAAATGTAGATGAGCCAAAAAACATCAAGGCAAAACCGAAAAGGCAATATAAGTGCAAAAATATAAATGAAACTACTCAACAGCTTGAAGATCAATTAGCACAATGCAGAGCAAGACTAGTCATAATGGAAGATACCAATAGAGACTATAGAAATACAATCAATCTACTTAGGATGCAATCAGAAGAAAGCACTATTGACAAAAGTAACTTAAAAACATACCAGCCAAATTGTGGCTGTAGCAACAATTCGCAGGAACAGACTATAAACAAAGTCGATATGATGCTGAACAACTTCCGACTAGAAATGGAAAATAGAGACCTAAGAATAAAACATCAAATGGAGATGAATGAATTAAGACACAAACTGCAAATAATGGAATTACAGAAAGAAGTAAGAATGTGGCAAAGACCAGGAAGTCATGAATATTATCCTTATAATCAGAATATGGACAATACTAGGAACTCAAACCAACACCAAATGAGTGATCAGCATACTGGTGTACAGCTTATAAACCAGCAATCCAGGATTCCTAACCAAGCCAATCCACCACTCATGACACCTATGGCACCTCCACACTATAGCCAAATACCAACAGAGCAGAGCAGAATAAATCCTGGCCATATTCAAGCGCCAATGTACCACAATAGCAGAATACAGGCTATACCTGTAAATAGTCAAAGTAGCCACCATTACCCTGGCTATAGAAGTATACATGTACCAACTGGCAGTATCAACACTAACATGATACAAAATGCACATTTATACAGACAACAATATAGGATGACTGCACAACCTATACCACAAAATATAAATCACCACCAAGGATATAGTCAACAACAGACAAGCAGAAAGGAACATAGTCAAAGAAACATCAATAAAAGATTTTATGACCAAAGAACAAGCATGCCAGTTATAGCTAAACAAAGTCATGCAGAAGAAATTGAAAGACAAAAACAATTGCAACAGCTAACAAATCAGGCTGATAATATTAACCAAATAGACAAAGAACCAACAGAAGAAGCTAGACTGACCATCAATCTGACAAATTCAGCTGCCGCAAAAAATGATGAAGTCAAAGCACATACAGAAGTAAGCCATCAAGTAGATGTCACGCCCAGAACTGGTCTTATAACAACGGCTTCTAGTGGGGACGCCCCGCTGGAAGCGGCCTGCCATCAGAAGTTCCCCTCTCAAAGGGGGGCCAATGTTGGTGGTCCTAAGCATCTAAAGGGACTAGTTCAGGCTGACAATCTAGAAGCAAAAGAAGATGGGAATAGAAAGAAACCAAATCATTTTTTAGGCAACGGCCGATCAAACAAGATAAAAGGGAGGATATCATTATAGGTACACTCAATGTACAAAATGTGAAATCAAACGCCCTCTATATCAAAAACTTGTTAAGGGATGTACATGTGTTATGCATTCAAGAACACTGGCTTTTTAATGCGGAAAAGAAAATCATAGCTGAAATTACTGAAAATAGCGGATACATAGCTAAAAGTGTTGATGATAATGACGACCCAGATTTCAACGTATCAATGAAAAGGGGATATGGTGGAGTAGCCATAATCTGGAAAAAAGAAATTAATGAAAATATAAAGGAACTGATAGACGGTGGAAATAGAATACAAGCCATACATATTCAACAAGGAGACAAACCAATATGTCTTATAAATGTATATATGCCATCAGATAGCAAAAATGCAGACATCGAATACAAAGACACATTGGCTCAAATTGATGAAATGATAGAGAAATATAAAGACACACACGAAATTATAGTATGTGGAGACATGAACGGGTCACTTGATAGAAGCTCGACACCTCATGATAAAATCCTAAAGACATTCTGCAAGGAAAAATGTATAGGAAATACTGAGAAATGCCCAGTAAAAGAGACATTTTATCACCAGAATGGTATGTCGAAAGGACAAATTGATTACTTCCTCTTCAAAAGTAACTCAGAAATCATTAACAAAATCAGACAAATTGATGTCCTTGATACTGACCCAGAGAATACCTCGGACCATGTACCTGTTATCTTGACACTGAATAGTCAACTGAAAAAAGTCAGGGAAAAAGCAACAACTATCATAGCAAAACCTAAATGGACTGACTGCGACCATCAAATTTATAAGGAAGTCATCAATAAAAATCTACCAAAACTCATGCAAAAATCAAAAGGAATCATTGAGCAAGATATAAGAAATCTAGAAAAATTGCTACATAAAGCCGGAGAAGCAGCAATCCCAAAGTATAGAAGAAAAATCAAAATCAAATCAAAGGGAAAGGCGATATGGAACGAACAAATAGATAAGGCATCAAAGCAATCAAAAAATGCATATAAAGTATGGAGGCAACATGGAGCACCTCAAGAAAGAAGTAATGAGCTCAAAATCAAAATGACAGCTGCAAAGAGAATACTTCGAAAAGCACAAAGACAAGCCTATGCCTCGCAGAGAGAATCAACAGCGGGAAAAATTATGAAAGCTTCAAGTGCAGATACAAAACTTTTTTACAAGCTTATCAACATGCAAAGAAAAACACCACTTACTAATACCAAGATACTGAAACTAAATGAAAAGACTGCAGAAGATGGACCAAGCATAATGAACATCTGGCAAGAACATTTCCAACAACTAGCTACACCAACAATAGAGGAAAATTTTGACACTGACAAATTAGAGCTAGTAGAAATACAAAACAATATAATAGAATCCATAGAAAGGGAAAAAGGTCAAGGCATAGAACTTGTTAATGTAAAGGAAGTAAATAAAGCTATAGAAAAACTTAAAGCAGGAAAAGCACCCGATGAAGATGGAATTTTGGCAGAACACTACAAACATGGGATGGAATAGTTAACTCCCTTTATAGTACATCTGCTCAATTTAATCTTAACATATTTGGATGTACCAATCTTCCTAAAGACAGGGATTCTAACACCAATCCTAAAGAAAGAAAAAGACAAAACATTACTATCTAGCTACAGAGGAATAACTGTAACTAAAACCTTTGCAAAAATATTACAAAGTATATTGAAGGATAGAGTTGACTCTGTATTTAACAACATACAAAACTCCCTGCAAAGAGGCTTTACAGAAGGAGTATCATCACTATGTGCAGCATTCCTCACATCAGAAGCAATCGAAGAAAGTAAGAAATTAAAGATACTGCTAATCTTAATAACTCTAGATGCAGAAAAGGCATTTGACAAGCTAAACCATGAAATACTATTCAACAAACTGTACCATTATGGAATAAAAGGAAAACTCTGGATATTACTGAGAAACTTGTATAAAGGAATGAGCATTAAGGTTAAATGGGAAGGGCAATGTACAGAAGATGTTATGGTGCTACAAGGAATTCAACAAGGTGCAAAACTATCTACAACGCTATATAAATGCTACAACAACGTCATACTAGATAGCATATTAAAAAGTGGACTTGGAGCATGTATTGGTGATATACAAGTCCCTGCGCCAACATGTGCCGATGACATTGCTGTTCTGGCAAATAGTACTGCAGATGCGCAAGGAATATTAGACATAGTGCAACACCATACAAGCAGAGATCTAGTCAAAATCAATCCAACTAAATCTGAAGCTGTTCTATACAATGCAAAAGGCTCAAACATATCAACATTGCAATTTGAAGACAATGACATCAATATAACCAATGAAACCAAACATCTAGGTATCAAAAGAAACGAGCAAAACCGTGCAAATATCTCAGAAAGAATAAGAACCGGTAGGGCAACAATATACAGCCTTCTTGGAGCTGGGTTACATGTCAGAAGGGGATTCTCACCAATGGTCGCATACAAGCTATGGAGAACATATGCAGTACCAAGAAGCATATACGGACTTGAGGTGATGAACCTACTTGCAAAAGAAAAGGATATGCTAGAACTGGCAGAGAGAAAAATCCTCCGACAAATTCAAGGGCTTCCAAATAATACAGCAAATATGGCTGTCTATACCCTGGTAGGAGCAGAACCTATTGCCATCACATTAGACAAAAATGTACTTACCTTCTTCATGAATATTGTTCGAAATTCAGGAACCATAGAATGTGAAATTCTGCGCCGACAAATAGCATTTTCAGACCAAAGAGGAAAAGACTTTATCAATAGAGTAGAAAAAACTCTATCAAAATACAATTTGAAATCTAGCAGCTACTACATAGAAAATCCACTGAATAAAATCAAATGGAAAAGACTAGTAGGAATAAAGATCAAGGAATACTGGAAAAATGAATGTCATAATGAAACAATGGAAAAAACATCACTTAAATACATAGAGATACAGAACAATCCATTAAATGAAGCTCACAATATATGGAAAAGTGTAAAAAACAATAGTAAAGATGTAAAGGCAGGAGAAATAAAAGCAAGAATAAGTACTCAAACGTACATATTCCAAGCCAAAAGAGCTAAGTTCGATCCGAAAGTTAACCCGATGTGTACAATCTGTGAACAGGGAAATGAAGATCTAGAACATTTTATTCTACACTGCAAAGAATTAGAGCAAATAAGATCTAAATACTGCTCAAAAATTGAACTGACAATGGAGGAAATTGATACCTCAACATACAAGAAGATCATACAACAAGGGAATTTACTGCAGCTCATAATGGACTGTACTAGCAAAGACATAAACTGTTACTCAACTGTGTATGAAAGCATTGAAACTCTGGCTAGAAATATGTGTTATGAGATGCACTTGCTGCGCACAAAAA
This sequence comes from Mytilus galloprovincialis, assembly GCA_037788925.1. Taxonomy (NCBI): domain Eukaryota; kingdom Metazoa; phylum Mollusca; class Bivalvia; order Mytilida; family Mytilidae; genus Mytilus; species Mytilus galloprovincialis. Next base: position 40,056,506 of record CM075342.1, on the reverse strand, counting down.
GGATAAAAAACTTGATCACAAGTACAGTATAAGCAAACTTTTTAAAATAAAACAGTTCATTACTAATAGTATATCATCTTACTATTTTATGACTTATAAGTACATGTATTTTGAAATAAATCCTCTATTTTTAAAATTGTAAGATATCAGTTATAATTTAAAGAATAATGACAAGATCCCCATATAGTAAAATAAACTGTGAAGAAAATTTATGTATATATATTACATGTAGCTCAAATTTTTCCAAACCCCTACCATTTTACATAAGTCTTATAAAATATAATTTTCATTATAGTTCCTGATGTATTTATAGCACTCTTAACTAATAATTATAAGTAATTTTAATTTGAGACCATTTTAATTCTTATTTGTAAATATATGCAGTTGTCTCTTAAAATTTTCTTACAACCCAGCACATATGAATTATTATATATCTTTTAAAACTTTATGATGACAATCCATTGAATTAATTATGATATTTATCATTTAGTGATTATTATAACCAAATTCAGTCATCTGTATATAATTATTTGTTTCCTTATGTTTTAAGGTGTACATAGTTGCTAAAACTATACCCTTTGGGTAGTGCTCCACAATTAATGGAGGAATATACAAGAAACTGAACTGTTGTAGTTTGACGGGAACCAGTTTAGAATTTGTAAACTACAAAACGTAATCGGTTATTGTTCATTCCGTTTTGGTGTTTCATACCGACTTTTATGGTTTGAATAAGCTTAAGACCCTTCAAACATTAATGTGATAGGTATATTAAAGACTGTTTTACAAAAGGATGGAACTGTTTTGCTTTCAAAGTCGTACTATAGCGATATCTGTTATGTACGGATTTCCACTTTCACCGGTTAATTTCTTCTTTTACACGTGCTTTTGAAACTTCCTGTTTAAACATCGCAAGTTTTAAAATTGTTTTTTGAGTGAATTTAACTTATTTTAACAATCATGAAGCGTTCCAGAATCATTTTCAAGCAGTTTCTTCTTCTCTTTGATGATGGAAAATAGGTTTTTCTCAAGAAAATACCGCAAACGATCGCAGAGGAATTGAAACGTACAAGTCAAGTCGGCACCTGGTTAAATTGGCATCTAGTCAAATCGGCACCTATTTGACGTCAATTCGGCATCCAATAATATTTGTTATAATATTTTCTATTCAATTAATTAATAACTGTTACCAAGTACATAGTGAATATGTTGTTGTGTATAAAGGTAAACAACGAAGCCCTTACCCAAGCTGTTGTTTTAACAATTAGACAATTATTAAAACAAAATGGAAAACTATGAGTCCCTTTCAATAAATCAAACTTTCATGCCAAATAATAAGCAAATTTAAGGTGTTTTTTTCAGTAAAGTTTAAAAAGCATTAAACAAACAATCCTGTAAAATGCTCAACTGGTTTAAGTAATGCATAAACATATCCAATATCTCATGTATTAGTCCAAATAATTATGACGTCTGGCAAGGCTATTTTATTTTTTTTCTGTGATGTCTTCCTATGAAGTTCGTAGGAAGGCGTCCCAGAAAAAAATTAACATAGCCTTGCGGTCATAGAAAGGTGTCCCAGAATAAAATTAAAAAAGCCTTGCCAGACGTAATAATTATTTTGACTACTCATATATATATCATTAAAAATACACCAAAAAAGTCATTAAGTTGAGAAAAATAAATATATACAAAATGTACATAAACACCCAAAAATGTGAAAGTTAGTATTTAACTCTTTTTGCTTAAATACTGAAAAAAATTCTGGCAACCCCTTACTTATTTTTTACTCTTTTTGCTTAAAATACTGTTAAAATTTATAATTAACATGGGTGACGAATTGACTAAATCAGGTGTCGATTTAACCAGGTGCTGATTTGTCCAGGTGCCAATTTAACCAGGTGCCGGTTTGACTAGAATTCTTTGACAAATGTTTGAAATTACCTGAGTTTCATTAGACCTTTGATAACAGTAACAAAAAGATTATTTACTTAATATTTTGTGGGAGAAGGGGGTTCAGACTATGTGGTATCAGGTCTGTTCGCGCCCAATACACTTTTGCACCCTACACGTTCGCACCTCGCACGTTCGCACCCAAGGTCCGTTTGCACTCTACTCATTCGCGCCCAATTTTAATTCAAATTCAAGTTGAATAATTGGAAAATCATGATTGTTGTTTTAAATTGCTTTGGTGTAAATACTGAATGTATTTATAGCTTGGTATGAGTAAAACATTGAAGATTTTTAAGGAAAAACACAAAAGATAATTGTTTTTAACAGCTTGGTCCCTTTGATCTGAAACAACGAAACAATAAAATATAGGAACCAAAATATAGCAATCCACTATTATAACCAAAACATGATAAAATCTATTCAACACACAGAAAAAAACATAGTCAGAATCTCACTTCATTTTGAAAGAAGTCAATGAAACAAAGTTATAGCAATACACTAACAAAACATGATTAAGAGTTATTCAACACAAAATAAAAACGTTGACAAAAGACCACTTTATTTAGAAAGGATTATTATAATTTTTAACAATACGCTGAGTATCTAAAACATGATTAAGATTTATTCAACACAAAAAAAAAATGCTGTCTCACTTTATTTTGAGACAATGACAACAATTATACTTATAAGAAAACACTTGCTTACAGAGTTATTAAACACAAAACCAATTAAGATTGGGTGCGAACATGTAGGGTGTGAAAGTGAAAGGGGCGAACATGAGTGGGCGCGAACGGACCCGGATTCAGACTATGTACCAGTGAGAAATATACAAGCCTTTCTACGGTATTTATTTGTACAATTCAGGTAGTCTTGACCTATTCATTTGTCTTAAAAAACAGCCAGTTGTCACCTTCACTTCACACACACACATATACGAATATCAATTATATGCTTACGAGACATGTTGCATTGTTAAACTAATTACGGTATGTGAAAATCAAGACTTGCATAAAAACTATCTCAATATTAGAGACAGTGGCGTCATTTTTCTTCAGAGCTTTCAGCTCTTTGATTAATTGCTTGCTTCCAGGAAGCAATTCGCCGACATATTTTTCCGTATGCATAGTGACCTGAGCATGACCCTCCTCGTAAAAATCCGGTGATCGCAATACGCATGGATCTGTCATTAAAATCAACAATTATCTGATTGTACATGTTAAACACGTGCTCAATACCCATGCTTTTTGTTATTTGTTTACTATAAGGTGACAATCGGTAAACTTCGGCTTCAAAACACGGCATTTAATGAGCAGCCATATTTGTTAAATCATAACAGATAGACAGAAAAAAAATTGACGATTATACGATATATTTGCGGGGTCTCACTAATTAGCGACAACAAGCGTCAAGAAGCGACAACAAGCGTCAACAAGCGACAAGAAGCGACAACAAGAATTATTTTAGCGACAACAAGCGGCAAGAAGACTATTTAGCGACAAGAAAACATTTTTTTTTATTAGATATAAAGAAATTTGTATTTAATGTTTTTTTTTTAAATATACGAGCAGATATGTCTAATTAAAATGTTTTATTATATAGATAGACAAAGAAATGGAACATTTGTGAGGAAGAAAGAGATTGTAAAGTTTATATTAGTATATTAGTAGATGAAGAAATTTAACATTTGTGAAGAAGAAAGAGATTGAGCTTCTTTTTTTCATTTTTAAATATGAAGAATATGTATAAGATAATGCATGTATCTGTTTTCATCAAAGTCAAAGTATCATAATAAACGAATGGAGATATATGGAGCGGGCATAATGGAATATAATATTTTGATTCATTTGCTTAATACTATGCTCTAAGTGTACTCTTGTTATGTCAATTCGATGCTTTATTTATAGAACTCTCAGCCACGCTTTGTCCCCTGTTTTATTGCTACAATAACAGCCAATTAACACCTTCAACTTTGTACACGCGTCGGACTATACAATTACACGCGCCAGAATATACAATCATTGTAAATAATGAACACCTGTTGAAAACTCAGGATTGTCATTAATTTCCTTTCATCTTCAATCAATATGCATAAACATGATAAATATCGTTTAATGAGGCAATAAACAAATAAAAAGATGAAAACATTCACATTTCAATTTTCGTTTCCTCCTGTTTGATTTCAGTTCTTTGTATTTCACAATTTGTGTCAATATTTTCAGGACAATGATGCACAAATAATTCATTTTGCGAGCTTAATATATATTGCACGAAAAGAGTTTTAAAAAACAAATTATAAGATAAATAATATGTTCTAAAACACAAGGAAAAGTAATCTCATAATACAATAATTAAACGTAATACTGGCTGTTATTCATAATAGATTATAAAATATTATGTAAATAATGTTTCATTTTTTTCTATCAATTTTAACTTTCTTGTCACCTAAAATTATTTTCTTTTGCATATTCTTTTAACATTTATTGCAATAATTAATTTTAATTAAAAAAAAATGTTTTCTTGTCGCTAAATAGTTTCTTGTCGCTTGTTGTCGCTAAAATAATTCTTGTTGTCGCTAAAATAATTCTTGTTGTCGCTTCTTGTCGCTTGTTGACGCTTGTTGTCGCTAAAATTCTTGTTGTCGCTAATTAGTGAGACCGTATTTGCGTAAAAATGATAAAATCGTGCACAGAGGACTAAGTTTATGATATATACATGTATTGTTTCAAGAATTGGATAAACATTATTTTTCACCACTCGCTCGTTTCATATGACTTTAAACTGCTGTGATATAAACTGAGAATAAATGTCACCACCAAATAACTCAAGTGACAAGGAGATTAAGAAGTTAAAAAGTCTAAATAAAGTTCGAAGTTGAAGAGCATTGAGAACCACACTTCCTAAAAGTTTTGCCAAATACAGCTAAGGTTATCTATTCCTGAGGTAAAAAAGCCTTAGTATTTCAAAAATTAAAAGTTAATTTATAAATATGACCATATCAATGATAACTCGTGTCAGCACAGAAGTGCTGACTACTGAGCTGGTGATACCCTCGGGGATTTAAAACTCCACCAGCAGTGGCATCGACCCAGTGGTTGTAAATAAACACATCATACATACCAGGATAAAATTTTGTATTTACGCCAGACGCCCGTTTCGTTTATCAGTGACGCTCAAATCAGAAAAAAGTTTAAAAGGCCAAATAAAGTATTAATTATATATAGGAAGATGTGGTGTGAGTGCCAATGAGACAACTCTCCATCCAAATAACAATTGATAAAAGTAAACCATTATAGGTCAATGTACGGCCTTTAACACGGAGACTTAGCTCACACCGAACAACAAGCTATAAAGGGCCCCAAAATTACTAGTGTAAAACCAACGGTCTAATCTATAGGAATTTTCGCCGTGACGTCACGAAATCACGTGACTTCCGACTGGTTGGCAAGAAAGTTGTTTACATTGTAAGGCCGATCATAATGAGATTAACGGTTAATTACGATGGTTGTGTCTTGTTGTGTAATCAAATGTACAACAATATTTAATAATGGTGACCCTAAAAGCTTTTACCGAGTACCAAAAAAGCCTGACACACGCAGACAACTTTGGATTTCAGCTATTAAGCGAGAAGGCCCTGAAGGGAAGCCCTGTGTGCCTGCAGACCATGATAGGGTTTGCTATCGACATTTCATAACTGGTAAGCTACTTTTTCTTTTTATCATTGCCGTAGAGAATATTTAATTTTCAATATGTCCTGAAAGATTTTCCTTTTGGGTACATAAATGCCGTTGAAGCCGGTTATTTTGATGAAAAAGGTGGGTGGGGGGAGGGGGGTAGAAAGGGGCTTTGATAAAGAACTGATGATAAAGAAAACCAATTTAACATGCATTTTCATCTGTCTCTGAATTTTTCATGGCTAGCTTTTGTGAGTAACAAGTGACACAGCCAAGAATACATACTATTTACTTAACATAGTCTCAATACACTTCCTTAGGTTGATTTTAAATGTCTCTTTATTACACTACATGCATATGTGTACTTTTTTCATTTTATAAAGTTTTATTTAATGAGTATTTTCATTTTGTTTGTAACGCATATGCCTGCTTAGGGTTATAACTTGTGATTACATGTATTATATTCCATTTCAGGTCAGAAGAGCAATGATAAGACAAATCCTGACTATGTCCCATCCATCCACATGGGGGGATATGAGGGCACAACAACAAATGGACAGTTACGTGCAGCCCGCTTTGAGAGATTTCAAAAGAGAGAGGCTGATAAAGATCAACAAGAGGCAGCATCAGTACTTCTGGACATATCAGAAAACCTTCCACCACCTACATGTATAGAGACAACAGAAGGTAATTTATTTATGATTTGTATTGCATTTTTTACTAAATAATTTTTATAATTGATAATTACCAATTAATCAATGTGCGAGAACATTCCTTTTATGAGCTTGTTGTGTACATAGTAAATCTCACTTATTTTGATTAATGCAATTATAAATTTGTTGAACTGTGTTAAGAAGACCTTTACCAAGTCAAAGTATTCCAATTAAATTATTACATCAATTTGTATTTTATGAGACTCATTAGACTATACTTAATCATCACAGTGATTTGGGTATTGAAATGATTAAAATCTTGCTTTGTCTTATTTGCATAATTTATTTATAATAAAGATGGTGAAATGTTTTGTTATATTAGATATTGAGTGTGATGTATTGAAATTGTGATGTACATTTAGAATTTTTATGTTCTTGTAAGTGAAATTTTCATACTGTCTTTTTTTCATTGTCATTTATTTGATTTTTTTAATTTTCAGATTTACATGGTCCATGCATCAAGAAAATAGCAGCCCTTCGTATTGAAAATGAGCTTCATGAAAAGCTTGGCAGGTTACAAGCATCAAATATCACGCTAAGAAAAGAAGTTACTGACTCCAGGTTTGGTGACCAAGCAATATCCAGTGACCGTAAAACACTATTTTACACAGGTGTGCCAAATAAAGCCATTTTCATGTGGTTAGTTTCATTTTGCCTAACAATATTACCATCCATCAAATTAATGTCTCCGTCAAATATTTTATTGTGTATTTTAATGAAGCTGAGACTGAACATTCAACACCAAGATATAGCTTATCGGTTCAAGGTGTCAGTCACTACTGTATCCGATATATTTAACAAAGGTATTCCAAAACTTGCTGAAAAACTGTCATTTCTAGTGCAGTGGCCTGATAAAGACAATCTCATTAAGAACATGCCCATAGTATTTAAACTTTCATATCCAAGGTGCATTAGCATCATAGACTGTTTCGAAGTATTCACCCAAAGACCAGCAAATTTAACAGCAAGGGCACAAACCTGGTCGAATTATAAACATCACAACACCATCAAGTTTTTAGTGTCCATAAAACCTACCGGTGCAATATCATTTGTGTCAAAAGCCTTTGGAGGTAGAACATCAGACAAAGTTATAACTCAGCGAAGTGGTTTTTTTGGATAAATTAGAGCATGGGGACCAAGTTCTAGCCGACCGAGGTTTTTTAATCGCAGAGGAGTTAGCTAGTCGCCATGCATCATTAGTAATTCCTGCTTTCACTAAAGGTAAATCCCAACTTAGTGCAAAAGAAGTAGAACAGACAAGAAAAATTGCCCATGTGCGCATTCATGTGGAGAGGGCAATTGAACAGTTAAAAAACTTCAACATTTTAAGTAGTAATATGAGCATTTATTTGGTGCCTCATTCAGACAGTACTGTTACATTATGTTCAGCAGTGTGTAATTTACATCCTAAACTTGTGTCTTGATTTACTGATTGTACTTTTGATATATAAATGAAAAAGAAAAATACATATTATATACTTTATGTAAACATTTCAAAGCAGTTACTATTTCAATATTGATATGGAATAACCGAAAGTACAAATTTAGTATGAAATAAAAAAGAATTGGTTAAATAAAACAATAGTTTTGATATATGTACATTGAAAAAAGTTTACCCTTCTCAAGAAATGATACATGTATACCATGTTGCTATTACACTAGAACTGTGCAATGTGAACTTTATTAAAAATGTACATGTATTATGATAAAATAAATGATGTTTATTTATTATTGGTCTTTATCTTTCTTGTTAAGTTTTATCACAATAAATCTTGCAAGCAGTAATGAGACAATATGTGTACAGAAAAAAACCCACAAAATACATTGGTTACAACCATTAGCATTAATCTTTACATAACAAAGTCAAAATAACACAATGTTCAGTACAAGTCTATTCACTGCAGCTCAAACAATACCACTTTCCCTTTGGCTCTCGTCGGATATTTACACATTTATAGTGAAACCACTGATATGGACACTCAGATTTGTCGCACTTGATCATTCTGCCGTATTCTGGTTCGGCACATAAACACCATGTCTCTTTTTCGTTGTTGTTTTCTTCTGGTGGTTGTGTTGAGGCTTGTTGTTGGTTTTCCAGCTGTCTGGTGACTAACTCCCTTATTGCATACGTCTTCACAAAGAGTTCACATTTGCTTATTAAGGCATGACAAAAGTTCACATCAATGGGCACTCTTACTATACTGGGTGAAGGCTTACACTTAGTGTAGACAACAAAGTCACAAAATGTCAGTTGGAGGATGATCATCTGGAATTGAACCTGTGTGTAGTATCTGTGGTTGGTCTTGAGGTGAAGAGACTTGTCCAAACAAAAGTCTTTATCAGATGATGCAGCTTCCATAACAGTAATGTCTTTATGCTTATATGGGCACTTAATCTCAATTAGTCCTTTACCACAACACTGACAGTTGGTAATGCCATCGGGACTGGCTCCCAAGAATGGGTGTTGATTGTTAATAGTAAAACCTGACAAATTACATTCAAAATCAATGTGTTGTGTGCTTTGGTTGGTGATATAGGCTTGTCTGCATTCTTCTTCATGGTCGACTCCCCACTTGACAGCAGCTTTTTTTGGACAGGTCATATGATGAATACCCAACAATGCGCTTTACTAAAACGTCAGGTGATGTGGTGTCTTTGCGTGTCCAAACGTCATGGGCCTTAGATGCTGTAACACGCCCCATACGGTGTTGAAACCATAGTGGGCTAATGGCTTGGTTCCTTGTTGCGGCTTCTAAATTTGTAGCTTGGTAGTCTGAACACAAGTAGCCGGAGAAAATGTCTTTGCAATGACTGTCAATGTTGATGTCTGAAATGTCTGGATCTTGTAGTGATTGCAATAGCTTAGGATACTTTTCTGTGTAAGTTGCTACTGGTTGACTCTCTACAATCTGTGAGGGTGCTGTCACTGATGTAAAAAATGCAGCATTTGGTACCAGAGCATATAGTTCATCAAGGACTTCAGGTTGAGGAAGAAAAGATGAGCCATCTGCTTGAATGGAGACAACTTCTTTGGTTCTTTTGCCTTTGATTTTGTCACAAATCTCTGTCACTGTAGCAGGTATCACCTGAAAGATTAAAATAAATGATAAGTATTTAAGATCAAATAGCTTAAAAAAGAGAAATATTTTTTCATTATTCACATCATACATTGTAACTGACTCAGCACTTTTGCAGTGTGCACACACACACTGTTTATAATTGTTAGGAAAATATGGTCTGGGATGGAGGCCCATCACACCTTATTTTTTGTATACAACTTATTTTGATTCATAATGGCGGAATGCTTTTAAATATATAATTATGATTTCTAGTAAAAAAAAGTATTATACATTTCTTATTTGCTTTTAATTCCTTTATTCAAAGAATACTAATGCTATATGCCTTACAGCATGAAATCTTTTTATGTTTACTTTCTATTAGTAATTCTAGATTAATTAAGCATGCTTGTGCACAAACATATATATATATTATATTTAATAAAAAAAAAAATACTATTAATCTAACTTACCCTGCCATGCATGTACAGTGTGCACAATACACTGACGCACTGGCTTTATCTAAGTAGACCCAGGGTTGATGTGGCTTTTCCCTGGCACGTTGAGATGGCGTCACTTTGGCTTTAATGGCAATAAAAGGTGAGTCATCAGATACTTGATGTGTAAGCACAATCTGTACATGTCCACTAACAACAAAACTGGAAAAAAATTAAATGATATAAATAATTTTACATCAACAAAAAATAAAATATTGTTGCAAAATTATTATAATTTTGGTAGGACTGCCTCCTCAAAGTAAGAACAACATAAATTATTTTAAATCATTTTAAATGTGATTTGTTTTTTTTCAATAAAAGGTTAATGTACATTTTTTGACTTGATATATAAATGTACTTGTAATATGTGTATTGTAAATGAATGAAATAATTAAACCTATGATAAATTATAATGTTTGGAGTAAATTTCATATTTTTTATCTTAATCACATTTTAGCTTGGTCTTATATAAGAAATATTCTCATACCTCATTATTAAATTGATTAACTTGTATTTCATTCAAAGATTTACCTGTACAGGTAAGCAATATTGTAAATCACCATATATGGATATCACGTGGGGTAAACAATCTCATTTGAACTATGCAAATGGCTACCTGTGAACCATGAACTTTGAAGGGTAATTACAAATTTACATGTAAATACTGTCGGTAAAAGTCTTTTAAAATGATAATTAAAAATATTAATGAGGAAACAATACTTACTTGTATGCCTCTAATGACTTGTAGGCCTTCATTGAGTCTTTTGTGTAGATGGAAGGTGTGTCAATCAAATACCCATAAATATCACCGAAGGTCAAATCAGGCCAGGTGCATGGGTTTGTGCTCCATTTATCGGTCAAAACATAAGGATCTGGTAATGATTTTGTGCCGTAAGCGTATAAAAGCTTAGTCTGGTATCTCTGTTTAGCGTCTGGTGTTAAGGAGTTTACATAAGACGAGTATAACTGCTCAGGTGAGATAGAATTACTATTGTCTGCCATTACGATTTTTATGAATGGTTCTTGCCAACCAATTTCGTGCGCATGACAAAAAATGCGTCACTTCCTGTTTTGTCGAGAATTCCTTATAGGAAAACGAGAAACGAGAAACACGTATAAATTACATAATCAAACGATATTAAGTTGTAGTATTGAGGTCGTCGATTCCTTAAAGTTTTGCCAAATACAGCTAAGGATATCTATTCGACCAGTGGTGTGAATAAACTCAACATAGATACAAGAAATAACTGCATCCTTCCAACTCGCTCAAATCCATCCAAACCTTCAGACCATGAAATGATACTTAACGATTTTTTTTCGATTTTTTTAATGGCGGGGAATAAAATTGAAAACGTTCCTTTCAAATATTTTCAGAACCGATGTTGCTGCGCAGTATCCAATATAAAGTTTACCTTACTGGTGACGTATTTGTTAAACGTTATTTTAGGAACCTTTTAAAGTAGGAAACTATTGTTCAAATTTAAACAAAAAAAAAACATTAAATCAATGAACTAATTTCTTTTTTTGAATTTAACATTTTTAGTTTCTGTTTTTTTTCTTCAAGCAAATGTTTTTGAATCTACCTTTCAAATTATAGTTTTGTCAAGATAGTTCAGTTGTACATCAAACTTGATTTTATTTTGCGTTTGTTATTTTCGATTTAAAAAGAAAAAAAAACTTCTATCTTTTAAGATAAACAAGAAGGCAACATCTACATTTAATCGCTTAAAGTCGATAGTACTCTTCACGGGAGAAAAGTACACTGTAGGTTGTATTTCAAATGTTAATTTACTTCCTGTTAGTCTGCCTTCGTGGTTACAACATCTGCTACATGTATATTATAATTCGTTGCGTATGCTGGCAGTTAAGTGTTCAGTTTTACTTTAAATGTATACGTATTCACATACAAACTCCATGATGAAACTCAATGCTGTGTTATTGGTTGTGTTTGCTTTTTTGTTGAGTTGTCAAATTGTCGAAGGTAAGTTAACATGGTTAAGTTAAACTTTATTCTAAGGCTGGGTCTGCATCGATGGTTCGAGAGCATTATAGTTTTCATTTTGTCCATCCGTCTGTTTGTTCGTCACAAATAAATGAAAAGAAATCTGAATGTTTAAAGAAAACTCTGTTTGTTACAGGATGTCAATCAAAATTGAAATATAAGGATAAAACCCATGTTTTGACTATTTTATTTATTATGCCTGTTTAGTTCACGCATCATTGTAAAAATAACGGAATTTGATAAGACTGTCATCAAAGGGAGAGGTTTAGCGCAATAAAACCAGGTTTAATCCAACATGTTCTACATTTGAAAATGCCTGTACCAAGTCAGGAATATGACAGTTCTTGTCCATTCGTTTTTGATGTGTTTTGTCATTTGATTTTGCCATGTGATTATGTACTTTCCGATTGGATTTTCCTCTGAGTTCAGTATTTTTGTGATTTTACTTTTTTCAAATTGTGGAATTTGAAAAAATATGGTTAATTCATAACGTTTTTCAAATATTGAGAAAGATCTTTCTGTGTGTGGTTTCTGTCAAAAATTTATTGATATGCGTAGTGTGATATATTTAAATTGACCCTCAGTCAGTAGATTAGAGATTTACAAATTGCATAAATTGATTAGCAAAATACACATGAAAATTAAAAAAAATGACAAGCAATAGTCCTCCATTCACTTTTTAAAATTATAACCCAGCTGATATTTTAAAGCAAAATGATGTAGCAATGACTTCTCGTAGTTCAGTTTTTTTGTAATTTTTCTATTTGATATTTGTCTATCCTATTAAAAAAAAATTTATGAAAAACTGCTTAATAGACAAATCGTTATTTTACTAAAGAATTATCATACTAGAAACAACTATACTATGGTTTTAATTTTTATTCATAAAATATTCGTTGTATTCGTTGCATAAATTAGTCCATCTACTAGACATTTTCATTCATTTTTAAAGAAAACAATTTTGCAATTTGTTCTCCAAGGATCTTTCCATGGTTTTTTTTATTGGAGGGAGGGATTTAAATGGATTATTTACGCCAGACGCGGGTTTCGTTTATCAGTGACGCTCAAATCCAAAAAAGTTTAAAAGGCCAAATAAAGTATTAAGTTGAAGAGTATTGAGGTCGCAAATTCCTAAAAGTTTTGCCAAATACAGCTAAGGTTATCTATTCGACCAGTGGTGTAAATAAACTCATCATAGATACCCGAAATAACTGCATCCTTCCAACTCGCTCAAATATATGAACAACCAACAAGAGAAGACAGCCTCCTTGAAATAGTACTTACCACAAAGCCATCACTTGTCAAAACATCCAAACCTTCACCTAAGGTTGTATTTCAAATGTTAATTTACTTCCTGTTAGTCTGCCTTCGTGGTTACAACATCTGCTACATGTATATTATAATTCGTTGCGTATGCTGGCAGTTAACATCGATTCTCTGTATGCATCAACCAACAGCTGGCCACATAAAAAAATATCGTGATAGAAAAACTACCTCTAACATCAAAGTTAGTTGCATTATTCATAAAAATCAGTTTAAAATCTTAATCATCCCAGTCCTTCTTGTCGGTTGCCAAGGAACATAAATTTCCTTAGCAACCAAGGAAAATTTACCTCAAAATGACCAAATTTCAATTATGAACAGCTCATTTATTATGGCAGATAGCTTTAAAAAGTTTATCATTAAATGAACAACAGAATATGCTTTATAAAAATATATTTATTAAAGTAAATCTTATACGGTGAAATAAAGTATAGAATATCAGAGCTAATAGCTATTTCAGGTACTGTGGATCCTAAGCAAAAAGAGTAAAATTCGACCAAATTTGGTCCCTAAAATATTTTTTTCGCACAAATATAGCCAAAACATGACTCACTACACTTAAAGATTAGGTATTCTGCTAATCATTAATGAAAAAATATCTCTGGGTAAACATATTTTAAATCGATGGCGGAAAATTCAAATTGGGTCATATTAGGAGTGTAAACTGTTCATGTAGACCAATTTTTCATATGTTTGCTATCATACCAGACAATTTCCACCATATAAACTAACTAGCATGTTATATTGATGTTGGTGTTTGTTGAATATGTTTGTTCAAATGACTGACCTATGATTGACAATAAAAAACCTTAATGTAAACCTTAAAAAAAGAGGGGGTGGGGGTAGTGACATATTTTTTTTTTTTTTTTTTTTGCACAAAAAATTTAGAAATAGAGAGGCACTAAAATCAAACAATTTTGGGATGGATGCTTCAAATGATTTTCTTTAAATACAGAGATAAACAAAATGGGTTCATTTCTAGGTTCATTAAATTTATGGAAAATTTGGGTTTTATGTTTAAAAATTGGGGATTTAGAGAATCAATTTATTTTACAGCATATTCTTCAAGTAATTAAGTAAAAACTCGTTTGAATCAAAACTGAACATATAACTATGTAATTTTTTTTTCTTCAATTCAATTAAAGTAAAGGTTAGAGGACAAAATACTACATCTTTGTTGTAAAACCGTAATTTTGGAATGAAGTGAGCTTTAGGCAGATGCTAATTTTAATAAGTATCAGTAGCAGTGTTACTGTTGTTCTTTCGTACAGTATTCATACTTTAATTATTTTTAAAAGAAAAAAGGTTTTGGTATTTTCTTTTGAGTGTTTTTTTTTTTGTTGTTGTTATATATGTTAGCGGCAATAAGTGACAGGAGTAGGTCCAGTAAGACACCTTTTTGGCCCCAAAATATAGCAGTTGTACAAAGTTGTTAAAATGTTAACTTTTAGTTATTTATTTGACAGTAGAATGCTTCTGCTACATAAATATGGGCTCTTTTTGACAATACAATGCACATATATCGGGTACTGGCACCATTAAGTCATGCTAAATTACTAAAATCTTCACAATTCTAGCATTTAAGGTAAATTTTAGACGGTTTTCGTGTAAAACGAAAGTGGCCGCATTCGTGTTCATCCTTAATATTGAAATGTAAATTGTATTTTATGATAATACATAACATATATAAAGGTTGAGGATGAACACGGATGCGGCCACTTTCATTTTTGACAAAAACCATCTGAAAAGTGACATTTTTTTGCATATTTGGTAGATTTTTCACATTTGAGCTTGAATTGGGTCGTTTTTAATGACTTAATCAGTTGAATTCTGTCACATTAACTAATTGATTCAAATGAAATAGACACTTAAGTGTATAAAAAGTGGTCAAAATCTTTCAACAGATGAACCTGAAATTTGAGGCCAAAATCGGTCCTTACCGGACCTACTCCTTAGGCATTAAGCTTAAATCCTAGGCAATAAGCTAATGCCTAGGCATTAAGTTATTGCCTGAATTTTTCAGGCATTAAGCTTATTTCCTGAAATCTGATGATGATTATTCACACTATTGCCGAACATAATTTTAGGCAATAACAACACTCTGGAATTTATGTATATTTGGTGATTTAATCTGGATATAAAGTCATTTCTTAATTACATTTCTAATATTACATGTATAAATATACATTCTTTTGATAGATTTTCAAATAAAATAAGTTTATTAAGTAAGTTAGCAGTTAAAAAACAGAATTTACTCATACTTGTTTTTGTGGCATTACAAATTATAAAAAAATATTCAATTTAAAAAAGGAGGAGATTCTATAGAATAATTAAAGTATTTATTTGAAAAATTGTACACTTCACTAGTCAAAAGTAGACAAAATTAAGAATTGATTTTTTGCTCACACCATTTTCCATTTTTATACGACCACAAAAATTGAAAAATTTTTGGTCATATATTGGTATCACGTTGGCGTCATCGTCGTCATCGTCGTCTTCCAAAGACATTTGGTTTTCGCACTATAACTTTAGTATAAGTGAATAGAAATCTATGAAATTGAAACACAAGGTTTATGACCACAAAAGAAAGGTTTGGATCGATTTTGGGAGTTTTGGTCCCAACAGTTTAGGAATTAGGGGCCAAAAAATGGGCCCAAATAAGCATTATTCTTGGTTTTCGCACAATAACTTTAGTATAAGTAAATAGAAATCAATGAAATTTAAACACAAGGATAATGACCACAAATGGAAGGTTTGAATTAATTTTGGGAGTTAAGGTCCCAACAGTTGAGGAATTAGGGGCCAAAAAGGGGCCCAAATAAGCATTTTTCTTGGTTTTCGCACCATAACTTTAGTATAAGTAAATAGAAATCTATGAAATTTAAACACATTCCAGGTTTATAACCATAAAAGGAAGGTTGGGATTGATTTTGGGAGTTTTGGTCCCAATAATTAGGAATAAGGGTCAAAAATTGAATAATTGGGGTTCTTTGATATGCCGAATCTAACTGTGTATGTAGATTCTTAATTTTTGGTCCCGTTTTCAAATTGGTCTACATTAAGGTCCAAAGGGTCCAAAATTAAACTAAGTTTGATTTTAACAAAAATTGAATCATTCGGGTTCTTTGATATGCTGAATCTAAAAATGTACTTAGATTTTTGATTATTGGCCCAGTTTTCAAGTTGGTTCAAATCGGGGTCCAATTTAAGCTTTGTTTGATTTCATCAAAAATTGAATAATTGGGGTTCTTTGATATGCTAAATCTAACTGTGTATGTAGATTTTTAATTTTTGGTCCCGTTTTCAAATTGGTCTACATTAAGGTCCAAAGGGTCCAAAATTAAACTAAGTTTGATTTTAACAAAAATTGAATTCTTGGGCTTCTTTTGATATGCTGAATCTAAACATGTACTTAGATTTTTGATTATGGGCCCAGTTATCAAGTTGGTCCAAATCAGGATCCAAAATTATTATATTAAGTATTGTGCAATAGCAAGAAATTTTCAATTGCATAGTATTCAGCAATAGCAAGAAATCTTCAATTGCACAATATTGTGCAATAGCAAGAAATTTTCAATTGCACAGTATTGTGCAATTGCAAGAAATCTTCAATTGCACAGTGTTTTGCAACAGCAAGTATTTTCAATTGCACAGTATTGCGCAATAGCAAAAATATGAAATTGCACAATATTGCGCAATAGCAAGAAATATGAAATTACACAATATTGCACAATAGCAAGAAATTTTCAATTGGAGTTATCTTTCTTTGTCCAGAATAGTAGTTGAATCAACTTAAATCATTGTTTTATACAATATACAATGTATATTCACTTTTACTACCAACTGATAAATTAAAACAATCTTTACCATTCAGTGATAACAAGCACTTTTTTACATTTTAATATTTTATGATGAGTATTTAAATGAGTAGTTATTGTTGCAAACTTCATTAGAAATTTGAATTGAGATCAGTTTTGGAATAAGGGAAAGGGGGATGTGAAAAAAAAATTGGGGGTGGGGGGGGGTCAATTTTTCTCATTTCAGATTTCATAAATAAAAAGAAAATTTCTTCAAACATTTTTTTGAGAGGAGAAATATTCAACAGCATAGTAAATTGCTCAAAGACAAAAAAAAATATTTTAAATTCATTAGACCACATTCATTCTGTGTCAGAAACCTATGCTGTGTCAACTATTTAATCACAATCCAAATTTAGAGCTGAATCCAGCTTGAATGTTGTGTCCATACTTGCCCCAACCGTTCAGGGTTCAACCTATGCGGTCGTGTGAACCTGCGCCCTGCGGAGCATCTGATTTTTTTTTTTTTTTTATCAAATAAGTAAATTTTCTTTCTTAACAGTTCTTTAACTTGTGATAACAAAATGATTTTAACACAAATTTAAACTATTATTTGATGCGTTTTAATATAGATAACATAAATTATTAGTGATTTTACTAGGATGAAACTGGACACTGTAGTTTTGCATTGGTAAAATTCGATTTTTTTCTTTTGCTCTTATTCAAACGTATGTAATTGCAGTATTAAAATAAATAGCTGAAGTACTCCGTATTTATATGAAAGATTCACGAGATTTGCCTTTGAACTTTTTTAGTATGAAACCGTGAAACTTCGAATCAGCTCCCTCAAAGCAAATAATGATTTTACCGGTTATATATTTTATATATAAAACGTAGTTATATTTTTTTACTTATGTTTTGTTGCAAAGCAGTTATAATATCAACATTATTTATTACCCTTTAATTTAAAACTAATAATTATTTTCTTTTCCGCCAATACTTAAGACAGCGGTCTAGTGAGGAATAGTGATCAAGAAATAGTATAATCAAGTTGTCTCCTAAATGTTATTCCTGCTAAAGTTTTTTCTCTCTATCTCTTGAACGAAAAGGAGTAGGTCCGGTAAGGACCGATTTTGGCCTCAAATTTCAGGCTCATCTGACGAAAGATTTTGACCACTTTTTAAACACTTAAGTGTCTATTTCATTTGAATCAATTAGTTTATGTGAAAGATTTTAACTGATTTAGTCATTAAAAACGATTCAATTCAAGCTCAAATATGAAAAATCTACCAAATATGCCGAAAAATGTCACTTTTCGGATGGTTATTGTCAAAAAAAAAAGTGGCCGCATCCCTGTTCATTCTCAACCTTTATATATGTTATGTATTATCATAAAATACAACTTACATTTCAATATTAAGGATGAACACAAATGCGGCCACTTTCGTTTTACACGAAAACCGTCTAAAATTTAACTAAAATGATAGAATTGTGAAGATTTCAGTAATTTAGCATGACTTAATGATGCTAGTACCCGATAAATGTGCATTGTATTGTCCAAAACAGCCCATATTTATGTAGCAGAAGCATTCTACTGTCAAATAAATAACTAAAAGTTTTTACAATCTGATAAAACTGCTATATTTTGGGGTCAAAAAGGGGTCTTACTGGACCTACTCCTTTCAAAAAAGGGAAATAACTCATTTTTCGAAATTACATCCAGATTAGTTTGAGCATGACATTTTTAATTGCTGGAATATGTAATGTGATATAATTACCCTCAATACATCTAAAAATAGTTGTTTTCATAAGAAAGGACTATTTTATCATGAAAATATTCATATGAAATATTTATTAACCAATAGAACCTAAAAAAGGGAGAATTTCAGGGTAAATTACAATGACTAATATTCCTCTATTGGCAACTTTCTGCAACATTTACCCAAGAATTTTTTTGCAGCATTTTGTTGACAAAACATCCATAATTTTATATTTTATAGTCTTTTATGTGAGGATTTGCGTTTTCGGTAAAATCAGATGTAAAAAATGACAAAAAACGGCAAAAATCATGCCGATTTTTGTGTTAAGTGGACCACCTTATGTACCAAAAAACTGTTTTTATTCGTAAAATTTGTCAATTAGCAGTTTAAATGATCGAAATCTTCTCTTATACCAATGAAAATAACAAAAAATGATATGCTTTATCTCATTTTTACCATAAAATACAATGTTAGCCATTTCTCCTTGCTATACTAATATATACATATGATGTCACATGGTTTCCATGGCAACCAGACTATTTAGATTTTTTTTATTGATTTTTTTTTAATTTGCCTGTTAGTTTGGACCATTTCAACTTAAAAAAAAGTATTCGAAAAAAAATAATCTGGCCAAAATTTTTCATATTTGGTCTATTATTACAGAGAATTTTAGGAACATTTTAAAGTAGGAAACTATTGTTCAAATTTAAACAAAAAAAACATTAAATCAATGAACTAATTTCTTTTTTTGAATTTAACATTTTTAGTTTCTGTTTTTTTTCTTCAAGCAAATGTTTTTGAATCTACCTTTCAAATTATAGTTTTGTCAAGATAGTTCAGTTGTACATCAAACTTGATTTTATTTTGCGTTTGTTATCTTCGATTTAAAAAGAAAAAAAACTTCTATCTTTTAAGATAAACAAGAAGGCAACATCTACATTTAATCGCTTAAAGTCGATAGTACTCTTCACGGGAGAAAAGTACACTGTAGGTTGTATTTCAAATGTTAATTTACTTCCTGTTAGTCTGCCTTCGTGGTTACAACATCTGCTACATGTATATTATAATTCGTTGCGTATGCTGGCAGTTAAGTGTTCAGTTTTACTTTAAATGTATACGTATTCACATACAAACTCCATGATGAAACTCAATGCTGTGTTATTGGTTGTGTTTGCTTTTTTGTTGAGTTGTCAAATTGTCGAAGGTAAGTTAACATGGTTAAGTTAAACTTTATTCTAAGGCTGGGTCTGCATCGATGGTTCGAGAGCATTATAGTTTTCATTTTGTCCATCCGTCTGTTTGTTCGTCACAAATAAATGAAAAGAAATCTGAATGTTTAAAGAAAACTCTGTTTGTTACAGGATGTCAATCAAAATTGAAATATAAGGATAAAACCCATGTTTTGACTATTTTATTTATTATGCCTGTTTAGTTCACGCATCATTGTAAAAATAACGGAATTTGATAAGACTGTCATCAAAGGGAGAGGTTTAGCGCAATAAAACCAGGTTTAATCCAACATGTTCTACATTTGAAAATGCCTGTACCAAGTCAGGAATATGACAGTTCTTGTCCATTCGTTTTTGATGTGTTTTGTCATTTGATTTTGCCATGTGATTATGTACTTTCCGATTGGATTTTCCTCTGAGTTCAGTATTTTTGTGATTTTACTTTTTTCAAATTGTGGAATTTGAAAAAATATGGTGAATTCATAACGTTTTTCAAATATTGAGAAAGATCTTTCTGTGTGTGGTTTCTGTCAAAAATTTATTGATATGCGTAGTGTGATATATTTAAATTGACCCTCAGTCAGTAGATTAGAGATTTACAAATTGCATAAATTGATTAGCAAAATACACATGAAAATTAAAAAAAAATGACAAGCAATAGTCCTCCATTCACTTTTTAAAATTATAACCCAGCTGATATTTTAAAGCAAAATGATGCAGCAATGACTTCTCGTAGTTCAGTTTTTCTGTAATTTTTCTATTTGATATTTGTCTATCCTATTAAAAAAAAATTATGAAAAACTGCTTAATAGACAAATCGTTATTTTACTAAAGAATTATCATACTAGAAACAACTATACTATGGTTTTAATTTTTATTCATAAAATATTCGTTGTATTCGTTGCATAAATTAGTCCATCTACTAGACATTTTCATTCATTTTTAAAGAAAACAATTTTGCAATTTGTTCTCCAAGGATCTTTCCATGGTTTTTTTTATTGGAGGGAGCGATTTAAATGGATTATTTACGCCAGACGCGGGTTTCGTTTATCAGTGACGCTCAAATCCAAAAAAGTTTAAAAGGCAAAATAAAGTATTAAGTTGAAGAGTATTGAGGTCGCAAATTCCTAAAGTTTTGCCAAATACAGCTAAGGTTATCTATTCGACCAGTGGTGTAAATAAACTCATCATAGATACCCGAAATAACTGCATCCTTCCAACTCGCTCAAATATATGAACAACCAACAAGAGAAGACAGCCTCCTTGAAATAGTACTTACCACAAAGCCATCACTTGTCAAAACATCCAAACCTTCACCTAAGGTTGTATTTCAAATGTTAATTTACTTCCTGTTAGTCTGCCTTCGTGGTTGCAACATCTGCTACATGTATATTATAATTCGTTGCGTATGCTGGCAGTTAAGTGTTCAGTTTTACTTTAAATGTATACGTATTCACATACAAACTCCATGATGAAACTCAATGCTGTGTTATTGGTTGTGTTTGCTTTTTTGTTGAGTTGTCAAATTGTCGAAGGTAAGTTAACATGGTTAAGTTAAACTTTATTCTAAGGCTGGGTCTGCATCGATGGTTCGAGAGCATTATAGTTTTCATTTTGTCCATCCGTCTGTTTGTTCGTCACAAATAAATGAAAAGAAATCTGAATGTTTAAAGAAAACTCTGTTTGTTACAGGATGTCAATCAAAATTGAAATATAAGGATAAAACCCATGTTTTGACTATTTTATTTATTATGCCTGTTTAGTTCACGCATCATTGTAAAAATAACGGAATTTGATAAGACTGTCATCAAAGGGAGAGGTTTAGCGCAATAAAACCAGGTTTAATCCAACATGTTCTACATTTGAAAATGCCTGTACCAAGTCAGGAATATGACAGTTCTTGTCCATTCGTTTTTGATGTGTTTTGTCATTTGATTTTGCCATGTGATTATGTACTTTCCGATTGGATTTTCCTCTGAGTTCAGTATTTTTGTGATTTTACTTTTTTCAAATTGTGGAATTTGAAAAAAATATGCTGAATTCATAACGTTTTTCAAATATTGAGAAAGATCTTTCTGTGTGTGGTTTCTGTCAAAAATTTATTGATATGCGTAGTGTGATATATTTAAATTGACCCTCAGTCAGTAGATTAGAGATTTACAAATTGCATAAATTGATTAGCAAAATACACATGAAAATTAAAAAAAATGACAAGCAATAGTCCTCCATTCACTTTTTAAAATTATAACCCAGCTGATATTTTAAAGCAAAATGATGTAGCAATGACTTCTCGTAGTTCAGTTGTTTTGTAATTTTTCTATTTGATATTTGTCTATCCTATTAAAAAACAAATTATGAAAAACTGCTTAATAGACAAATCGTTATTTTACTAAAGAATTATCATACTAGAAACAACTATACTATGGTTTTAATTTTTATTCATAAAATATTCGTTGTAGCAAACTTTTTTTGTTTTCTTTGTTATTGTTTCATTTCAAAACATTCATTTTGTTTTCATTATTTTTTTGTTCAACCATTCCACTATATAAGAGTCCATCTACTAGACATTTTCATTCATTTTTAAAGAAAACAATTTTGCAATTTGTTCTCCAAGGATATTTCCATGGTTTTTTTTATTGGAGGGAGCGATTTAAATGGATTATTTACGCCAGACGCGGGTTTCGTTTATCAGTGACGCTCAAATCCAAAAAAGTTTAAAAGGCAAAATAAAGTATTAAGTTGAAGAGTATTGAGGTCGCAAATTCCTAAAAGTTTTGCCAAATACAGCTAAGGTTATCTATTCGACCAGTGGTGTAAATAAACTCATCATAGATACCCGAAATAACTGCATCCTTCCAACTCGCTCAAATATATGAACAACCAACAAGAGAAGACAGCCTCCTTGAAATAGTACTTACCACAAAGCCATCACTTGTCAAAACATCCAAACCTTCACCTAAGGTTGTATTTCAAATGTTAATTTACTTCCTGTTAGTCTGCCTTCGTGGTTGCAACATCTGCTACATGTATATTATAATTCGTTGCGTATGCTGGCAGTTAAGTGTTCAGTTTTACTTTAAATGTATACGTATTCACATACAAACTCCATGATGAAACTCAATGCTGTGTTATTGGTTGTGTTTGCTTTTTTGTTGAGTTGTCAAATTGTCGAAGGTAAGTTAACATGGTTAAGTTAAACTTTATTCTAAGGCTGGGTCTACATCGATGGTTCGAGAGCATTATAGTTTTCATTTTGTCCATCCGTCTGTTTGTTCGTCACAAATAAATGAAAAGAAATCTGAATGTTTAAAGAAAACTCTGTTTGTTACAGGATGTCAATCAAAATTGAAATATAAGGATAAAACCCATGTTTTGACTATTTTATTTATTATGCCTGTTTAGTTCACGCATCATTGTAAAAATAACGGAATTTGATAAGACTGTCATCAAAGGGAGAGGTTTAGCGCAATAAAACCAGGTTTAATCCAACATGTTCTACATTTGAAAATGCCTGTACCAAGTCAGGAATATGACAGTTCTTGTCCATTCGTTTTTGATGTGTTTTGTCATTTGATTTTGCCATGTGATTATGTACTTTCCGATTGGATTTTCCTCTGAGTTCAGTATTTTTGTGATTTTACTTTTTTCAAATTGTGGAATTTGAAAAAAATATGCTGAATTCATAACGTTTTTCAAATATTGAGAAAGATCTTTCTGTGTGTGGTTTCTGTCAAAAATTTATTGATATGCGTAGTGTGATATATTTAAATTGACCCTCAGTCAGTAGATTAGAGATTTACAAATTGCATAAATTGATTAGCAAAATACACATGAAAATTAAAAAAAATGACAAGCAATAGTCCTCCATTCACTTTTTAAAATTATAACCCAGCTGATATTTTAAAGCAAAATGATGTAGCAATGACTTCTCGTAGTTCAGTTGTTTTGTAATTTTTCTATTTGATATTTGTCTATCCTATTAAAAAACAAATTATGAAAAACTGCTTAATAGACAAATCGTTATTTTACTAAAGAATTATCATACTAGAAACAACTATACTATGGCTTTAATTTTTATTCATAAAATATTCGTTGTAGCAAACTTTTTTTGTTTTCTTTGTTATTGTTTCATTTCAAAACATTCATTTTGTTTTCATTATTTTTTTGTTCAACCATTCCACTATATAAGAGTCCATCTACTAGACATTTTCATTCATTTTTAAAGAAAACAATTTTGCAATTTGTTCTCCAAGGATATTTCCATGGTTTTTTTTATTGGAGGGAGCGATTTAAATGGATTATTTACGCCAGACGCGGGTTTCGTTTATCAGTGACGCTCAAATCCAAAAAAGTTTAAAAGGCAAAATAAAGTATTAAGTTGAAGAGTATTGAGGTCGCAAATTCCTAAAAGTTTTGCCAAATACAGCTAAGGTTATCTATTCGACCAGTGGTGTAAATAAACTCATCATAGATACCCGAAATAACTGCATCCTTCCAACTCGCTCAAATATATGAACAACCAACAAGAGAAGACAGCCTCCTTGAAATAGTACTTACCACAAAGCCATCACTTGTCAAAACATCCAAACCTTCACCTAAGGTTGTATTTCAAATGTTAATTTACTTCCTGTTAGTCTGCCTTCGTGGTTACAACATCTGCTACATGTATATTATAATTCGTTGCGTATGATGGCAGTTAACATCGATTCTCTGTATGCATCAACCAACAGCTGGCCACATAAAAAAATATTGTGATAGAAAAACTACCTCTAACATCAAAGTTAGTTGCATTATTCATAAAAATCAGTTTAAAATCTTAATCATCCCAGTCCTTCTTGTCGGTTGCCAAGGAACATAAATTTCCTTAGCAACCAAGGAAAATTTACCTCAAAATGACCAAATTTCAATTATGAACAGCTCATTTATTATGGCAGATAGCTTTAAAAAGTTTATCATTAAATGAACAACAGAATATGCTTTATAAAAATATATTTATTAAAGTAAATCTTATACGGTGAAATAAAGTATAGAATATCAGAGCTAATAGCTATTTCAGGTACTGTGGATCTTAAGCAAAAAGAGTAAAATTCGACCAAATTTGGTCCCTAAAATATTTTTTTCGCACAAATATAGCCAAAACATGACTCACTACACTTAAAGATTAGGTATTCTGCTAATCATTAATGAAAAAATATCTCTGGGTAAACATATTTTAAATCGATGGCGGATAATTCAAATTGGGTCATATTAGGAGTGTAAACTGTTCATGTAGACCAATTTTTCATATGTTTGCTATCATACCAGACAATTTCCACCATATAAACTAACTAGCATGTTATATTGATGTTGGTGTTTGTTGAATATGTTTGTTCAAATGACTGACCTATGATTGACAATAAAAAAACTTAATGTAAACCTTAAAAAAAGAGGGGGTGGGGGTAGTGACATATTTTTTTTTTTTTTTTTTTGCACAAAAAATTTAGAAATAGAGAGGCACTAAAATCAAACAATTTTGGGATGGATGCTTCAAATGATTTTCTTTAAATACAGAGATAAACAAAATGGGTTCATTTCTAGGTTCATTAAATTTATGGAAAATTTGGGTTTTATGTTTAAAAATTGGGGATTTAGAGAATCAATTTATTTTACAGCATATTCTTCAAGTAATTAAGTAAAAACTCGTTTGAATCAAAACTGAACATATAACTATGTATTTTTTTTTCTTCAATTCAATTAAAGTAAAGGTTAGAGGACAAAATACTACATCTTTGTTGTAAAACCGTAATTTTAGAATGAAGTGAGCTTTAGGCAGATGCTAATTTTAATAAGTATCAGTGGCAGTGCTACTGTTGTTCTTTCGTACAGTATTCATACTTTAATTATTTTTAAAAGAAAAAAGGTTTTGGTATTTTCTTTTGAGTGTTTTTTTTTTTTTTGTTGTTGTTATATATGTTAGCGGCAATAAGTGACAGGAGTAGGTCCAGTAAGACACCTTTTTGGCCCCAAAATATAGCAGTTGTACAAAGTTGTTAAAATGTTAACTTTTAGTTATTTATTTGACAGTAGAATGCTTCTGCTACATAAATATGGGCTCTTTTTGACAATACAATGCACATATATCGGGTACTGGCACCATTAAGTCATGCTAAATTACTAAAATCTTCACAATTCTAGCATTTAAGGTAAATTTTAGACGGTTTTCGTGTAAAACGAAAGTGGCCGCATTCGTGTTCATCCTTAATATTGAAATGTAAATTGTATTTTATGATAATACATAACATATATAAAGGTTGAGGATGAACATGGATGCGGCCACTTTCATTTTTGACAAAAACCATCTGAAAAGTGACATTTTTTTGCATATTTGGTAGATTTTTCACATTTGAGCTTGAATTGGGTCGTTTTTAATGACTTAATCAGTTGAATTCTGTCACATTAACTAATTGATTCAAATGAAATAGACACTTAAGTGTATAAAAAGTTATCAAAATCTTTCAACAGATGAACCTGAAATTTGAGGCCAAAATCGGTCCTTACCGGACCTACTCCTTAGGCATTAAGCTTAAATCCTAGGCAATAAGCTAATGCCTAGGCATTAAGTTATTGCCTGAATTTTTCAGGCATTAAGCTTATTTCCTGAAATCTGATGATGATTATTCGCACTATTGCCGAACATAATTTTAGGCAATAACAAAACTCTGGAATTTATGTATATTTGGTGATTTAATCTGGATATAAAGTCATTTCTTAATTACATTTCTAATATTACATGTATAAATATACATTCTTTTGATAGATTTTCAAATAAAATAAGTTTATTAAGTAAGTTAGCAGTTAAAAAACAGAATTTACTCATACTTGTTTTTGTGGCATTACAAATTATAAAAAAATATCCAATTTAAAAAAGGAGGAGATTCTATAGAATAATTAAAGTATTTATTTGAAAAATTGTACACTTCACTAGTCAAAAGTAGACAAAATTAAGAATTGATTTTTTGCTCACACCATTTTCCATTTTTATACGACCACAAAAATTGAAAAATTTTTGGTCATATATTGGTATCACGTTGGCGTCATCGTCGTCATCGTCGTCTTCCAAAGACATTTGGTTTTCGCACTATAACTTTAGTATAAGTGAATAGAAATCTATGAAATTGAAACACAAGGTTTATGACCACAAAAGAAATGTTTGGATCGATTTTGGGAGTTTTGGTCCCAACAGTTTAGGAATTAGGGGCCAAAAATGGGCCCAAATAAGCATTATTCTTAGTTTTCGCACAATAACTTTAGTATAAGTAAATAGAAATCAATGAAATTTAAACACAAGGATAATGACCACAAATGGAAGGTTTGAATTAATTTTGGGAGTTAAGGTCCCAACAGTTGAGGAATTAGGGGCCAAAAAGGGGCCCAAATAAGCATTTTTCTTGGTTTTCGCACCATAACTTTAGTATAAGTAAATAGAAATCTATGAAATTTAAACACATTCCAAGTTTATAACCATAAAAGGAAGGTTGGGATTGATTTTGGGAGTTTTGGTCCCAATAATTAGGAATAAGGGTCAAAAATTGAATAATTGGGGTTCTTTGATATGCCGAATCTAACTGTGTATGTAGATTCTTTTTTCAAATTGGTCTACATTAAGGTCCAAAGGGTCCAAAATTAAACTAAGTTTGATTTTAACAAAAATTGAATTATTCGGGTTCTTTGATATGCTGAATCTAAAAATGTACTTAGATTTTTGATTATTGGCCCAGTTTTCAAGTTGGTTCAAATCGGGGTCCAATTTAAGCTTTGTTTGATTTCATCAAAAATTGAATAATTGGGGTTCTTTGATATGCTAAATCTAACTGTGTATGTAGATTCTTAATTTTTGGTCCCGTTTTCAAATTGGTCTACATTAAGGTCCAAAGGGTCTAAAATTAAACTAAGTTTGATTTTAACAAAAGTTGAATCCTTGGGGTTCTTTGATATGCTGAATCTAAAAATGTACTTAGATTTTTGATTATGGGCCCAGTTTTCAAGTTGGTCAAAATCGGGGTCCAAAATTAAACTTTGTTTGAATTCATCACAAATTGAATAATTGGGGTTCATTGATATGCCAAAATTAACTGTGTATGTAGATTTTTAATTTTTGGTCCCGTTTTCAAATTGGTCTACATTAAGGTCCAAAGGGTCCAAAATTAAACTAAGTTTGATTTTAACAAAAATTGAATTCTTGGGCTTCTTTTGATATGCTGAATCTAAACATGTACTTAGATTTTTGATTATGGGCCCAGTTATCAAGTTGGTCCAAATCAGGATCCAAAATTATTATATTAAGTATTGTGCAATAGCAAGAAATTTTCAATTGCATAGTATTCAGCAATAGCAAGAAATCTTCAATTGCACAATATTGTGGAATAGCAAGAAATTTTCAATTGCACAGTATTGTACATTGCAAGAAATCTTTAATTGCACAGTGTTTTGCAACAGCAAGTATTTTCAATTGCACAGTATTGCGCAATAGCAAAAATATGAAATTGCACAATATTGCGCAATAGCAAGAAATATGAAATTACACAATATTGCACAATAGCAAGAAATTTTCAATTGGAGTTATCTTTCTTTGTCCAGAATAGTAGTTGAATCAACTTAAATCATTGTTTTATACAATATACAATGTATATTCACTTTTACTACCAACTGATAAATTAAAACAATCTTTACCATTCAGTGATAACAAGCACTTTTTTACATTTTAATATTTTATGATGAGTATTTAAATGAGTAGTTATTGTTGCAAACTTCATTAGAAATTTGAATTGAGATCAGTTTTGGAATAAGGGAAAGGGGGATGTGAAAAAAAAAAATTGGGGGTGGGGGGGTCAATTTTTCTCATTTCAGATTTCATAAATAAAAAGAAAATTTCTTCAAACATTTTTTTGAGAGGAGAAATATTCAACAGCATAGTAAATTGCTCAAAGACAAAAAAAAATATTTTAAATTCATTAGACCACATTCATTCTGTGTCAGAAACCTATGCTGTGTCAACTATTTAATCACAATCCAAATTTAGAGCTGAATCCAGCTTGAATGTTGTGTCCATACTTGCCCCAACCGTTCAGGGTTCAACCTATGCGGTCGTGTGAACCTGCGCCCTGCGGAGCATCTGATTTTTTTTTTTTTTTTTATCAAATAAGTAAATTTTCTTTCTTAACAGTTCTTTAACTTGTGATAACAAAATGATTTTAACACAAATTTAAACTATTATTTGATGCGTTTTAATATAGATAACATAAATTATTAGTGATTTTACTAGGATGAAACTGGACACTGTAGTTTTGCATTGGTAAAATTCGATTTTTTTCTTTTGCTCTTATTCAAACGTATGTAATTGCAGTATTAAAATAAATAGCTGAAGTACTCCGTATTTATATGAAAGATTCACGAGATTTGCCTTTGAACTTTTTTAGTATGAAACCGTGAAACTTCGAATCAGCTCCCTCAAAGCAAATAATGATTTTACCGGTTATATATTTTATATATAAAACGTAGTTATATTTTTTTACTTATGTTTTGTTGCAAAGCAGTTATAATATCAACATTATTTATTACCCTTTAATTTAAAACTAATAATTATTTTCTTTTCCGCCAATACTTAAGACAGCGGTCTAGTGAGGAATAGTGATCAAGAAATAGTATAATCAAGTTGTCTCCTAAATGTTATTCCTGCTAAAGTTTTTTCTCTCTATCTCTTGAACGAAAAGGAGTAGGTCCGGTAAGGACCGATTTTGGCCTCAAATTTCAGGCTCATCTGACGAAAGATTTTGACCACTTTTTAAACACTTAAGTGTCTATTTCATTTGAATCAATTAGTTTATGTGAAAGATTTTAACTGATTTAGTCATTAAAAACGATTCAATTCAAGCTCAAATATGAAAAATCTACCAAATATGCCGAAAAATGTCACTTTTCGGATGGTTATTGTCAAAAAAAAAGTGGCCGCATCCCTGTTCATTCTCAACCTTTATATATGTTATGTATTATCATAAAATACAACTTACATTTCAATATTAAGGATGAACACAAATGCGGCCACTTTCGTTTTACACGAAAACCGTCTAAAATTTAACTAAAATGATAGAATTGTGAAGATTTCAGTAATTTAGCATGACTTAATGATGCTAGTACCCGATATATGTGCATTGTATTGTCCAAAACAGCCCATATTTATGTAGCAGAAGCATTCTACTGTCCAATAAATAACTAAAAGTTTTTACAATCTGATAAAACTGCTATATTTTGGGGTCAAAAAGGGGTCTTACTGGACCTACTCCTTTCAAAAAAGGGAAATAACTCATTTTTCGAAATTACATCCAGATTAGTTTGAGCATGACATTTTTAATTGCTGGAATATGTAATGTGATATAATTACCCTCAATACATCTAAAAATAGTTGTTTTCATAAGAAAGGACTATTTTATCATGAAAATATTCATATGAAATATTTATTAACCAATAGAACCTAAAAAAGGGGGAATTTCAGGGTAAATTACAATGACTAATATTCCTCTATTGGCAACTTTCTGCAACATTTACCCAAGAATTTTTTTGCAGCATTTTGTTGAAAAAACATCCATAATTTTATATTTTATAGTCTTTTATGTGAGGATTTGCGTTTTCGGTAAAATCAGATGTAAAAAATGACAAAAAACGGCAAAAATCATGCCGATTTTTGTGTTAAGTGGACCACCTTATGTACCAAAAAACTGTTTTTATTCGTAAAATTTGTCAATTAGCAGTTTAAATGATCGAAATCTTCTCTTATACCAATGAAAATAACAAAAAATGATATGCTTTATCTCATTTTTACCATAAAATACAATGTTAGCCATTTCTCCTTGCTATACTAATATATACATATGATGTCACATGGTTTCCATGGCAACCAGACTATTTAGATTTTTTTTATTGATTTTTTTTTAATTTGCCTGTTAGTTTGGACCATTTCAACTTAAAAAAAAGTATTCGAAAAAAAATAATCTGGCCAAAATTTTTCATATTTGGTCTATTATTACAGAGAATTTTAGGAACCTTTTAAAGTAGGAAACTATTGTTCAAATTTAAACAAAAAAAACATTAAATCAATGAACTAATTTCTTTTTTTGAATTTAACATTTTTAGTTTCTGTTTTTTTTCTTCAAGCAAATGTTTTTGAATCTACCTTTCAAATTATAGTTTTGTCAAGATAGTTCAGTTGTACATCAAACTTGATTTTATTTTGCGTTTGTTCTTTTCGATTTAAAAAGAAAAAAAAACTTCTATCTTTTAAGATAAACAAGAAGGCAACATCTACATTTAATCGCTTAAAGTCGATAGTACTCTTCACGGGAGAAAAGTACACTGTAGGTTGTATTTCAAATGTTAATTTACTTCCTGTTAGTCTGCCTTCGTGGTTACAACATCTGCTACATGTATATTATAATTCGTTGCGTATGCTGGCAGTTAAGTGTTCAGTTTTACTTTAAATGTATACGTATTCACATACAAACTCCATGATGAAACTCAATGCTGTGTTATTGGTTGTGTTTGCTTTTTTGTTGAGTTGTCAAATTGTCGAAGGTAAGTTAACATGGTTAAGTTAAACTTTATTCTAAGGCTGGGTATGCATCGATGGTTCGAGAGCATTATAGTTTTCATTTTGTCCATCCGTCTGTTTGTTCGTCACAAATAAATGAAAAGAAATCTGAATGTTTAAAGAAAACTCTGTTTGTTACAGGATGTCAATCAAAATTGAAATATAAGGATAAAACCCATGTTTTGACTATTTTATTTATTATGCCTGTTTAGTTCACGCATCATTGTAAAAATAACGGAATTTGATAAGACTGTCATCAAAGGGAGAGGTTTAGCGCAATAAAACCAGGTTTAATCCAACATGTTCTACATTTGAAAATGCCTGTACCAAGTCAGGAATATGACAGTTCTTGTCCATTCGTTTTTGATGTGTTTTGTCATTTGATTTTGCCATGTGATTATGTACTTTCCGATTGGATTTTCCTCTGAGTTCAGTATTTTTGTGATTTTACTTTTTTCAAATTGTGGAATTTGAAAAAATATGGTGAATTCATAACGTTTTTCAAATATTGAGAAAGATCTTTCTGTGTGTGGTTTCTGTCAAAAATTTATTGATATGCGTAGTGTGATATATTTAAATTGACCCTCAGTCAGTAGATTAGAGATTTACAAATTGCATAAATTGATTAGCAAAATACACATGAAAATTAAAAAAAATGACAAGCAATAGTCCTCCATTCACTTTTTAAAATTATAACCCAGCTGATATTTTAAAGCAAAATGATGTAGCAATGACTTCTCGTAGTTCAGTTTTTCTGTAATTTTTCTATTTGATATTTGTCTATCCTATTAAAAAAAAAATTATGAAAAACTGCTTAATAGACAAATCGTTATTTTACTAAAGAATTATCATACTAGAAACAACTATACTATGGTTTTAATTTTTATTCATAAAATATTCGTTGTATTCGTTGCATAAATTAGTCCATCTACTAGACATTTTCATTCATTTTTAAAGAAAACAATTTTGCAATTTGTTCTCCAAGGATCTTTCCATGGTTTTTTTTATTGGAGGGAGCGATTTAAATGGATTATTTACGCCAGACGCGGGTTTCGTTTATCAGTGACGTCAAATCCAAAAAAGTTTAAAAGGCAAAATAAAGTATTAAGTTGAAGAGTATTGAGGTCGCAAATTCCTAAAAGTTTTGCCAAATACAGCTAAGGTTATCTATTCGACCAGTGGTGTAAATAAACTCATCATAGATACCCGAAATAACTGCATCCTTCCAACTCGCTCAAATATATGAACAACCAACAAGAGAAGACAGCCTCCTTGAAATAGTACTTACCACAAAGCCATCACTTGTTAAAACATCCAAACCTTCACCTAAGGTTGTATTTCAAATGTTAATTTACTTCCTGTTAGTCTGCCTTCGTGGTTACAACATCTGCTACATGTATATTATAATTCGTTGCGTATGCTGGCAGTTAAGTGTTCAGTTTTACTTTAAATGTATACGTATTCACATACAAACTCCATGATGAAACTCAATGCTGTGTTATTGGTTGTGTTTGCTTTTTTGTTGAGTTGTCAAATTGTCGAAGGTAAGTTAACATGGTTAAGTTAAACTTTATTCTAAGGCTGGGTCTGCATCGATGGTTCGAGAGCATTATAGTTTTCATTTTGTCCATCCGTCTGTTTGTTCGTCACAAATAAATGAAAAGAAATCTGAATGTTTAAAGAAAACTCTGTTTTGTTACAGGATGTCAATCAAAATTGAAATATAAGGATAAAACCCATGTTTTGACTATTTTATTTATTATGCCTGTTTAGTTCACGCATCATTGTAAATATAACGGAATTTGATAAGACTGTCATCAAAGGGAGAGGTTTAGCGCAATAAAACCAGGTTTAATCCAACATGTTCTACATTTGAAAATGCCTGTACCAAGTCAGGAATATGACAGTTCTTGTCCATTCGTTTTTGATGTGTTTTGTCATTTGATTTTGCCATGTGATTATGTACTTTCCGATTGGATTTTCCTCTGAGTTCAGTATTTTTGTGATTTTACTTTTTTCAAATTGTGGAATTTGAAAAAAATATGGTGAATTCATAACGTTTTTCAAATATTGAGAAAGATCTTTCTGTGTGTGGTTTCTGTCAAAAATTTATTGATATGCGTAGTGTGATATATTTAAATTGACCCTCAGTCAGTAGATTAGAGATTTACAAATTGCATAAATTGATTAGCAAAATACACATGAAAATTAAAAAAAATGACAAGCAATAGTCCTCCATTCACTTTTTAAAATTATAACCCAGCTGATATTTTAAAGCAAAATGATGTAGCAATGACTTCTCGTAGTTCAGTTTTTTTGTAATTTTTCTATTTGATATTTGTCTATCCTATTAAAAAAAAAAATTATGAAAAACTGCTAAATAGACAAATCGTTATTTTACTAAAGAATTATCATACTAGAAACAACTATACTATGGTTTTAATTTTTATTCATAAAATATTCGTTGTAGCAAACTTTTTTTGTTTTCTTTGTTATTGTTTCATTTCAAAACATTCATTTTGTTTTCATTATTTTTTTGTTCAACCATTCCACTATATAAGAGTTCAGTGCATAAATTAGTCCATCTACTAGACATTTTCATTCATTTTTAAAGAAAACAATTTTGCAATTTGTTCTCCAAGGATCTTTCCATGGTTTCTTTTATTGGAGGGAGCGATTTAAATGGATTATGTACGCCAGACGCGCGTTTCGTTTAACAGTGACGCTCAAATCCAAAAAAGTTTAAAAGGCAAAATAAAGTATTAAGTTGAAGAGTATTGAGGTCGCAAATTCCTAAAAGTTTTGCCAAATACAGCTAAGGTTATCTATTCGACCAGTGGTGTAAATAAACTCATCATAGATACCCGAAATAACTGCATCCTTCCAACTCGCTCAAATATATGAACAACCAACAAGAGAAGACAGCCTCCTTGAAATAGTACTTACCACAAAGCCATCACTTGTTAAAACATCCAAACCTTCACCTAAGGTTGTATTTCAAATGTTAATTTACTTCCTGTTAGTCTGCCTTCGTGGTTACAACATCTGCTACATGTATATTATAATTCGTTGCGTATGCTGGCAGTTAAGTGTTCAGTTTTACTTTAAATGTATACGTATTCACATACAAACTCCATGATGAAACTCAATGCTGTGTTATTGGTTGTGTTTGCTTTTTTGTTGAGTTGTCAAATTGTCGAAGGTAAGTTAACATGGTTAAGTTAAACTTTATTCTAAGGCTGGGTCTGCATCGATGGTTCGAGAGCATTATAGTTTTCATTTTGTCCATCCGTCTGTTTGTTCGTCACAAATAAATGAAAAGAAATCTGAATGTTTAAAGAAAACTCTGTTTTGTTACAGGATGTCAATCAAAATTGAAATATAAGGATAAAACCCATGTTTTGACTATTTTATTTATTATGCCTGTTTAGTTCACGCATCATTGTAAAAATAACGGAATTTGATAAGACTGTCATCAAAGGGAGAGGTTTAGCGCAATAAAACCAGGTTTAATCCAACATGTTCTACATTTGAAAATGCCTGTACCAAGTCAGGAATATGACAGTTCTTGTCCATTCGTTTTTGATGTGTTTTGTCATTTGATTTTGCCATGTGATTATGTACTTTCCGATTGGATTTTCCTCTGAGTTCAGTATTTTTGTGATTTTACTTTTTTCAAATTGTGGAATTTGAAAAAAATATGGTGAATTCATAACGTTTTTCAAATATTGAGAAAGATCTTTCTGTGTGTGGTTTCTGTCAAAAATTTATTGATATGCGTAGTGTGATATATTTAAATTGACCCTCAGTCAGTAGATTAGAGATTTACAAATTGCATAAATTGATTAGCAAAATACACATGAAAATTAAAAAAAATGACAAGCAATAGTCCTCCATTCACTTTTTAAAATTATAACCCAGCTGATATTTTAAAGCAAAATGATGTAGCAATGACTTCTCGTAGTTCAGTTTTTTTGTAATTTTTCTATTTGATATTTGTCTATCCTATTAAAAAAAAAAATTATGAAAAACTGCTAAATAGACAAATCGTTATTTTACTAAAGAATTATCATACTAGAAACAACTATACTATGGTTTTAATTTTTATTCATAAAATATTCGTTGTAGCAAACTTTTTTTGTTTTCTTTGTTATTGTTTCATTTCAAAACATTCATTTTGTTTTCATTATTTTTTTGTTCAACCATTCCACTATATAAGAGTTCAGTGCATAAATTAGTCCATCTACTAGACATTTTCATTCATTTTTAAAGAAAACAATTTTGCAATTTGTTCTCCAAGGATCTTTCCATGGTTTCTTTTATTGGAGGGAGCGATTTAAATGGATTATGTACGCCAGACGCGCGTTTCGTTTAACAGTGACGCTCAAATCCAAAAAAGTTTAAAAGGCAAAATAAAGTATTAAGTTGAAGAGTATTGAGGTCGCAAATTCCTAAAAGTTTTGCCAAATACAGCTAAGGTTATCTATTCGACCAGTGGTGTAAATAAACTCATCATAGATACCCGAAATAACTGCATCCTTCCAACTCGCTCAAATATATGAACAACCAACAAGAGAAGACAGCCTCCTTGAAATAGTACTTACCACAAAGCCATCACTTGTCAAAACATCCAAACCTTCACCTAGCATATCAGACCATGAAATGAAACTTAACGATTTTTTTCGATTTTTTTAATGGCGTGGAATAAAATTGAAAAGTTCCTAAATTTTTTAAATGCTGGCAATTCTTACTCTTTTATGTAGTTAGAATACACCAATAAGTAGTTTGTATGTATTTAACCTGGTGGAAAAGATATATTGAAAATTTTACTTTGCCATGGTATTTTGATCCCCTACCATGGTATATTGAACCCCTTGCTCTAGACCTTAAATTTCAAAAATTCTGGCAATTCATACTCTTTTATGTAGTTAGAATTCACCATTAAGTAGTTTGTATGTATTAAACTTGCCGGAAAAGATATATTGAAAATTTTACTTTGCCATGGTATCTTGACCCCCTACCATGATATATTGAACCCCCTGCTCTAGAACTGTAATTTTACAAAATTCTGGTAATTCTCACTCTTTTATGTAGTTAGAATACACCAAAAAGTAGTTTGTATGTATTAAACTTGCTGGAAAGATATTTTGAAAATTTTACTTAGCCATGGTATTTTGACCCCCCCCTGCGTTATATTGAACCCCTATAAGGACCTTTTATTTCCAAAATTCTGGCAATTCTAACTCCTTTCCATTTTAATTATACTCAAATAAGTAGTTTGCATATATTTTCCATATACATTCATAATCATTAGACAGATTAGCGTACAAAAAATTTATAACATTCTGAATTAGAAAAAAATACATCAAAAGACACACTACAATCAGTATTGTCTTCTTGATGAACATGAACACCAAGGTGTTTGACATATAAATAATCATAATATAAAAGAGAAAAGAGAAAAGGAGAAAAAAATAACAATGAAGAAACTTATTTTATCATGTTTATCGATCTTGTATTTTCATTGTGTCATGTTCAAATTTTTTCGTTCTGTGTATTTTTTCTTGTTTTTGATAATAATATGTCTTTTGGTTGAGTTGAGCCATTTAAATTGATATTTTATAGTGTGTTTTTATATGTTGTGAAGTAACACCATAGTTACAGGTTAATGTGAAGGTTCGTATCTGTTAAAACGTGTATACCCGTTGCATTAGAGGAACCTGATGTCCAGTCGTTGTTGTTTGTTGTTTTGGTTCAGGAGCGGTTCTCGTTTCACGTTTTTCTATAGATTAGACCGTTGGTTTTCCTGTTTGAATTGCTTAACACTAATTATTTTGGGACCCTTTACAGGTTCTTGTTCAGTGTGAACAACGGCTCCACATTTATGACCATACTTTGACCTATAATGGTATTCTTTTACAAATTGTGACTTGGATGGAGAGTTGTATCATTGGCACTCATACCACATCTTTTTTTTTTTTTGAAATGTTCATTTGAATCTTAATTATGTTCTTGTTTCATTGCTTTACGTCTATGGCTTTATATCAGTTGTTGTTGTGCATTTAAGCAATATTTTGAGTTAAGCCAATTACAGTTCGTTTTAATGTTATGCTGCTAAACCACTGTCATCAGAACAAACTGGTTTTAGATTTCACAATTTTTTTTATATATATTAGTTGTAATTGGCATTGGTTAATGTAGCACCATTAATGGTTAAAGGGGCCAACTCCCCCTATTTCTTTTTCACTTATTCAATGTTATGCCCCATATCTCAAAATATTCATATTTGTAATCAAAATAAACTATACTTGAGACATCACATTAAATAAAACATTGAATGCAGAGTATAGTTAATCACAGTGGAAAGATTGAAGTCTTTTTCTTCCTAAAATTTAGTTCTGAGGATTTCTCACTATTGATTTTAAATTGTAGTGCAAGACATTTAAGTTAACTACACTGTGTCATATTTAAGTTCTATTGATCTATTCCAAGCAACACGGTACCCAAACGCTTTCAATTCAACGATTAAGAATTCAGCACAAAGAGAAAAGTGACGTAACAAATAAAAGTGTCTTTTTTTCATTGTTTCTGGTTTTACACTTTCTTGAAAATTAATTAAGGACATGCTTGTAGGGGTAAATTCAGTAAATAAATATACGTCATCAGGGACCGCCCATTTGGGCGAGAGCTTTCTGTCTAAAAGTGAAGTCATGTGCTCTTCTGATTGGTAGATAATGTTTGTAATAAATATTTTTTGGTAGATGGATCAAAACTAGAGTTGAAAAAAAATAAAAAATAAATGCTGAATGTACTAATTTTTTTCCCTACAGGGTTGAAAAGTAATGGGGGTCAGTATAGGAATACAGTGCGAATCTACATTGTTTGTAAACAAGGCAATGTGAATGCCCAAAAATGCCGCATGACCCTATGTTTTTATTGTTACAAAGATATGACTACATTTGTACTTTCATGAATGATATATGAAAGTTTTTAATTTCTAAAGGTAAATCAGGTATAAATTTATTTCCACACATAGATTAGCATTAAAGTCAATGGGAGATTTTTTACCGAATTTACCCCTGTAAGAAGCGAAATATTATGGAACTACAGTCATCTTTTTTATGCCCGTCTGTTCTGCTTCAGGTTAAGTTTTTGGTCGAGGAAGTTTTTGATGAAGTTGAAGTCCAATCAACTTGAAACTTAGCATACATGTTCTTTATGATATGATCTTTCTAATTTTACTGACAAATTAGAGATCCCCCCCCCCATTTTCACGGTCCACTGAACATAGAAAATGATAGTGTGGATGGGGCAAAGGATACAGGTGCAGTATTATAATTCATATACATGATATATGCGCAAACATTAAAAACATGTTCTGTTATTAGATATTTAAAAATTAATTGTACTTAAAGTTGCCCTAGCTGTCAAATTCATGTTCATCGATTTGACTCAAATTGTCATGTTTTATTTATAACAATGTAAAACATTTATCCAAATTATAAGAAGTTTAAAATAAACAATTTACAGGTTATGGGCTCGGCAATATGTAGCATCGATTCGTGTGTATTTTAGTCTAGACCAGGGTTTCCGCTGGCGGTCGCCATTTTCGCAATTTGCGAAAAAATAATAATTGTGGCGATTAAAATTCGTCATTGGCGAAAGAATTTGGCGAAAGAAATATATATATCGATTTATTTTCAGCCATCTTGTTTATTTACTTTTTTCGGGTTTCTCTGACTTTACCGATCAGACAATACTCGGAATTCACCTTGACCTCGTTAAGATTTTGACAGAAAATCAATAATCAGCAGATTGCATTTATAGCTATAGACATCAAAGGACTAATCAATAAAGGTGTTGATTGTATGATATGACAAAATGATATGGTTAAATGGCTTCTATCACATGTCACAAAAGAGATTTATTAACCACTTCGCGACGCACGTGTTTGAAGTAAAAATTTTACGCTTCCTCTCCTTCTTTTAATGATAGTCCACAAAAGAAAACTGTTGTTATGACGAAAAATGATCAAAAGCAAGAAAGGTCTCTGATTTAAAACTTTATCATTTAACTTTCATATAGATAATTGATTTGAGTGGGTACTTTAAAGTCGTTTCAGTGACACACGTGTTTCAAATATATAGTTTTACTTATTTACGATGGTATAAAAAAGAAAACTGTCGTTATGAAGAAATCTATCCAAAAGGTTGGCATGACAGTAACCCTAATGATAGGGTCAATTTAATGACTACACCTTACACGATGGATCAATTTCAAGTGATAAAATGTTTTGTTTTGTTGTAAAATCCACTTCTTATTTAGGGGGAGGGGGTATGAAAAAAAGGAAATTTTTAAAAGAAAAATACATTTGTGTTACTTGGCGAAAAATTAATAATAAAGTGGCGAAAATTATATTGTTTTGGCGAAAGAGGTGGCGAAAAAAATAATTGATCCAGGGGAAACCCTGGTCTAGACGCAATACAATTAACTATCGAGTTGAACTCCGAAGACCTCCGATAGTCATATAAGCGATAAAAACATTAAAATATATAAATGAATAGATAGCAAACTCGCGCAACTGAATTTTTTAAGGGTGGTTCAAATTCCTATTATATATTAAAGATATATGTTAATCATCGTTTTGACCTGTATTCAAGTGTGTTTTTTGTGGATCGATTAGGTCAATCAAATGATTTACCTTTGTCTCACTTTCAATGTTGATTTTTCTTTTCCATCAAATAACTAATCACGCACAATGCATGCATTATCCATGTCTACCTAAGGGGTTACATTGAAGTTCACATGAATACAGATTCACTGAAGTCGAAATATTCACATGCAAGTAAATAATTCATCACTAATGTTTCTTAGCATGTTTGACAAAATTGAACCATACTGGCTGCTAAAAGCGAATTATCATTTCACTATTTGACTTTCATGAATGATTGAACAAAACGAAAATCGTTTTTTAGATTATTTTTTTAAATCTTGTAGCTATAGTGGCTCTTTAACTAAATGTACCTATATGTATTTTGTCATGCCGATAAAGAAGTAATTAGCTGTGAAATAGTCTAAGACATAAACATAATTTATTATAAGGTTACTATTTATAACGCATACAAACTTGAAAAAGTTTAAAACCATGAATAATGTTATTTAACAATTTATTGTCAAGCACACCTTTTAACATCAACTGAATTTAATCAGGAGATCAGTAAAAAACATCTTAATTATTTCAGGGATTTTGTAAAATCCCTAGTCAAAACAAGGGATATTACAAAATCATTGAATCTGCTAGTTATTTACAAAATCACTGAATCTGCTAGGGATTTTACAAAATTACTGATTCTGCTATGGAATTTACAAAAAACATTTTTTTTTCACAAATTCAATGAATAAATAAACATGTACAAACATTAAAGTACAACAACTAAAATTCTAGACATGTGCATCACTGAAAAATCATGTACATTAGCTTTTGATAGATTTTTGAAATAGAACATGTAGACTTTCAAATGATATTTTTCTAAAAACAAAACAAGGTTTGTTCCTTTCTATTCATTTGGGAAACGTAGAAACAATGACATAATTCAAATGGATACCAAATTAATTCTCATGATAGGATTTTAAATAGAACATTAACAAGGTAATTAGGGTGAAGGCACGTGTCTTTGAATTTTTCTAGAGCTATCCTTCTGGAATATATACCGTTTCAATGAAACAGAACACACTATCTGATAAATGATTCGTAATTGGACAAATGATTGCCAAACCGTTTTGAAAATAGGGATATTCAATAAACATAACAAAGATTGTGTTTACATTACAAATTTTAAAATATCTATTTTTAGGCTGCACCTGTAAAACCCATTGTGATATTGACAATGAACGGAAGGATGCCAACGGGGTTTGTTGTCATAGTAAAGTGTGTTGTCTGCCTTGTACTGGTCAGTGTTCTATGTCATGTTTAACTTATATTTGTTTCTTACACAATTTTTGAGTTTCTGAATAATTAGTAAATGCGACATAAAGAGTTTATAAAAATTATCTGTTATTGATTACATAATTGTTATATCAATTTGTTGATCTATCAAAATTTAAAAACAAAGTGTAGTCGCATTAAACATGTTAAAGGTCAAGACTGTCAATCTATATTTATTTCGTAACATGAAACTTAGTTTAAGCCCCAGTCCCACTAGACCACGATCGCACCACGCTCACCGCGATCTAAAATAAATTTACATCGTGGTGAGGTCGCGGTATGAGCGGCATGAAAATGTAAATTTTCGTTGCTTTCACGATGCTACTACGTCCTCTCTACGCTTCTACAAAGATCCCGCTACGATTATATCACGTTCTCACCGCGCTTATTCTGCGACCTCACTACGCTTATCAAGATCTTTCTACGCTCTTCACGTTCTCACTACGACCATACCACGAGTTATCCGATTGCAAAACGATCTTACTGCGATTATAACACGTTCTTACCACGTTTATACTACGTACATAGCGCGATCTTAATACGTTCTCAGCAAAAACATCAACATCGTGTTCCATATCAATACAGTTCAATTCCTTCTATTTCTGATTAAATCGTTGATTTCTCGGAAACAATACAGTCATGCCACCAAAATCTACCAGAACACGTGGGCATGGTGGTAGGAGTTGATGTAGAGGCAGAGGGAGCAAAGAAACGAGTCCTAATCTAGCAGAGATGTCGGACCGACCAATACAACCTAAATTACAACCTATTGCTGTCCATAAAGCTCAATGGCGATATTTTGTGAACGATAGCAGAGATGACATAGATGTATCAATATATATATATATAGGAAGATGTGGTATGAGTGCCAATGAGACAACTCTCCATCCAAGAAACAATTTATAAAAGTAAACCATTATAGGCCAAGGTACGGCCTTCAACACGGAGCCTTGGCTCACATCAATCATCACGTTATAAAGGACCCAACATATTACTAGTGTTAAACCATTTCAACGGGAAAACCAACGGTCTAATCTATATAAAAACGAGAAGCATGGTTGAGCCGTTAGAGCAAATGGATAATTACATTCAAACAAACAAAATCTGGGGAGCTTTTTTATATATTTAATGTGAAAATGACAATGAGAATGATGGTCGTAGTGTGAACGTAGTCAGGTCGTAAGAAGAGCGTGATGGGGACGGCAAGGGCGTGCTAGAATCGTACAATGGTCGTGAACAACGTGGTATAGTCGTAGTGGAAGCGTCGTTGGATCGCAGTGAGAACGTGATGGTCGTAGTGAGGTCGTGATAACGTCGCTGTGCGATCGTAGCGCAGTATCTCCGAATAGAATCACGCTTTCGCTACGCTCTCGCTACGATTTTACAGCGACCCTTGCGATCTTACTACGATCTTAGTGCGCTCTCACTACGCTTCTACTACGACCTGATTTCGCCACGACCGCACCACGATTGTTTTGAACATGTTCAAAGTTGGCCACGCTCTTCACGATCTTGATACGACCTTACTGCGATCTACACGATCGCACTACGATCATTAAAATTTGCATTTTTTTCACAGATCGTAGTGCGATCGTGGTCTAGTGGGACTGGAGTATTAAAGAAACCTCAAATTAAAAAAAATTATGCATATGTTTTTTTTATAACTAAATGGATAGTTTTCATTATACAACTTATGTACATATACTTTTTTCTGAGAAAAATTCTTTAATTTGTCCACATTTAGAAGAAGTTTACTTATTTTTAATTGCTCTCTTCCAGGAAGCAATTCGCCGACATATTTTCCGTATGCATAGTGACCTAAGCGTAACCCTCCTCGTAAAAATCCGGTGATCGCAATACGCATGGATCTGTCATTAGAATAAACAAATATCTGATTGAACATGTTAAACACGTGCTCAATACCCATGCTTTTTGTTATTTGTTTACTATAAGGTGACAATCGGTAAACTTCGGCTTCAAAACACGGCATTTAATGAGCAGCCATATTTGTTAAATCATAACAGACAGAGAGAACAAAAATTGACGATTATACGATATATTTGCGTAATAAAATGAGAAAATCGTGCATAGAGGACTTAGTTTATGATATGTACATGCAT
This sequence comes from Mytilus galloprovincialis, assembly GCA_037788925.1. NCBI lineage: Eukaryota > Metazoa > Mollusca > Bivalvia > Mytilida > Mytilidae > Mytilus > Mytilus galloprovincialis. The sequence continues at coordinate 40,012,786 of CM075342.1, read as the reverse complement.
TGGTTCAAGAATTGAATAAACATTTTTTTCATCACTCACTCGTTTCTTGTGACTTTAACAGATAAGCGAGACAAACTAGTAGTCATTATTCTGAAGTTAATTGTAATTGAATATATTTAGATACACTTGAATGAACATCTCGTAATGGGAAATGTCAAGCTACGTGTGGAGAAAACGAAATTGCTACAGATACTGCTTGCTGTAATGGATTAAAGTGTTGTGAAATGCCACAGTGTACTAGTATGTAGGATCTAAGATATAATATCGTGTATTGGTTAAATGTTGTAAAATGTATACGGATCTAAAGTTGAATCTAAAATTGTCTTCTGAAATACAGGCGAAATATACCACAGTTGTATCCAAAACAAAGTGTATGTCTGAGTGCACTTTGTATTAATTGAGGAGCAGAAGAATCCTTTTTTAAAACGTCGGTATTAGGCTTTTATTTTTGCAAAAACTCAAAATTGGGCTTTTTTATCACGGTAATTCGAAATTAACTCTTACTGGTACTGAAGAATTAAAGATCAGGATCTGGTAAAGATTGAGGGTAAAGAACTCTATTTTCCCATCCTACTTTTCTCTTTAACAGTTTTGTAATATATACATGATATATATAAGTAGATATAGGAAGATGTGGTGTGAGTGCCAATGAGACAACTCTCCATCCAAATAACAATTTTTAAAAAGTAAACCATAATAGGTCAATGTACGGCCTTCAACACGGAGTCTTGGCTCACACCGAACAACAAGCTATAAAGGGCCCCAAAATTACCAGTGTAAAACAATTCAAACGGGAAAACTAACGGTCTAATCTATATAAAATTTAAAAAAAAACGAGAAACGAGAAACACGTATAAATTACATAAACAAACGACAACTACTGTGCATCAGGACAGGTGCAAACATTTGCAGCGGGATTGAAGAAGACCTGTATTGTATGTCAGATTTGTTTTAACAGATGACAAAAACTGTAACTGTAAAACAGAATGTGACGGGACAATTGAAAGAGAAGATATAAATGGATCTTGTTGTGATGATTCGAAATGTTGTAAGCCTTGTACCGGTGAGTCATTATATCATTGAAAATAGTAAACTTTAAAACAAAATAAAAACATCAAAAATGTTTTCAACATGTACACTAATATTGAATATCTACGGTTATTTTTACTTTTTGCAAAGGAATATTAGTTTTAGATTTTAGATTCTTGGTTAATAGGAAACAACTTCTAGGGAGAACAACATGTATCCTTGCTTTCATTTACCAAGTACCACGAGTGAAGTGTATTGGACTTGATTAAGATCGGAATACAGCTGATATTTTAAGACACTAAACAGTCTAGGTCTATCAAATTATTGCTATGCATGTATACCAGGTATAATTAAACCTACCAGATAATTGACGTCAAGCACGTATTTGTAGTTTGTTTTATATACATGATATATATATAAGACCTGCATTGTATGTAAGATTTGTTTTAACAGATGACAAAGACTGTAACTGTAAAACAGAATGTGACGGGACAATTGAAAGAGAAGATATAGATGGATCCTGTTGTGATAATTTGAAATGTTGTAAGCCTTGTGCTGGTAAGTCATTATATCATTGAAACAGTAAAATTTATAACAAGAAAAAAAAATATTTTAACATGAATATCTGTGGTTATTTTATTATTTTGTTTGTTTGCAAAGGAATCGATTTTTTTCAATTTTCGACATTTTATTCCAATTTTAGATTCTTGATTAATGGGGAAACAACATCTAGGTAAAACAACATGTATCCTTTCCTTCACAGATCAAGTAAAACGAGTGAAGGGTGTTGTACAGATTTAGATCTGATGAAAATTCTTGCCTCTTCTGAGTGATATTGGATTTACTAAATAACTACACAATGAGATCCACCAATTTAGATAAATATCAGCTGCATTTGGCTCGAAACAGGAGTAATAGCTCATCGAAGCTTTTATTACACCTGTTACTTTGTCTCGTACAAAGTCAGCTGATATTTAAAGACACTAAACAGTTATTGTCTACATAATTGCTATTCATGTTTACCAGGTTTAATTGAACATACAAGGTACTGGATACTTTGACGTCAAGCACTTTTTTTTAAAAAACGATATTTGAAACCCTTGCATTACTATTTTATGATTTTTTTTGTTAACTTTCTAAAGATTTCTATCCGCACTCCAATCAGTAAAAACATGCTGCATTTCCATATGACTGAGCCAATTTTAAGCATTTTTATATCAAATTTAACTTTATATATATTTTGAAACATACTCATTGTTATCAAATATGTCTAGATACACTTCAATGCACATCTCGTAATGGGACATGTCAAGCTTCGTGTGGAGAAAACGAAAACGCTACAGACACTGCTTGCTGTAATGGATTACAATGTTGTGAAATGCCACTGTGTACTGGTATGTAAGATCTATAATTATTGTTTATTTGTTAAATATTGTAAAAAAATGTATACGGGTAAGTTAGACCTAAAATTGTCTCCTACAATATAGCCGAAAGATTCAAAAGGAATACTCAAACTCATCAGTCGAAAAAAACCTGATACTGCCATGGCAAAAACAAACTGATATGGCCGTGGCAAAAACAAACAAACAAACGACTAAAATACAAATACAAACCTCACAATATAACAGTAAAACAGAAACAGAACATTCTACAACAGTTGAAGTATAGTTATGTAACAAGTAACCTTCAAAATATTAATAAGTAACACCATTAAACCTTACTGGTTCATTCAAAGAATAATGTTTAAACATTACATGCTATCATAGTACAAGAGATAATGCAGAACAACAGAGAAACGAATGATAAGAAATATATATGTGAATGTTGTTAGCACTTGGAATTTGTTAAGAAGCCGGGTGATGTTTTCGGGACGTCGAGATAAGGTTTTTGCTTTTTTGGTAATTCAACATTAGGCCGTTATTTTTATTGGAAATCGGGATTTTCCTTATTCGGGACTGAAAATAAATGTTCGGGATCCGGTAAAGAACGGTTTATTTTTTTCCGGATTAATGGTTGATGTCTCATGCTACTTTTCTTTTTTATAGTTAATAATATAAATATAAGACCTGCATTTTATTTTAACAGATGACACAGATTGTAAGTGTGAAACAAAATGTGATGGGGTAATTGAAGGAGAAGAGAGAGCTGGATCTTGTTGTGATAATTTGAAATGTTGTAAGCCTTGTACTGGTAAGTCATTATATCATTGAAAAAAGATGTATAACAAACAAATAAGTCACGAAACATATTTTAAACAAGTAATATTATTTGATCATTTAAAGTTATTTTTTACTTTTTGCTAGGGAATGCTAGCAGTAGTTTAATTTCTCAATTTTCTTACATGTTTTTCCAATTTTAGGCTTCTTGGTAAATTAAAATCAACACTTAGCTATAATTAACTGTATCCTTTCCTTCACAGAGCAAGTAGACACAAGTTAAGTGTATTGTGCAGGATTTAGGTCTGATAATGATTGTTTTACTTTGTCTTAGTGATATATCGATCAATCTTAATTTGTTTCGAAGAACTCATATTCTATTAAAAGTAGAACGAAATCAGTGATATATTTTTTAAGAAGATTAGTAGAAAGTGGTTTTTTTTCTAGCACTTGGCATTACAGCTGCTGCGTATTTATTAGCAGAAACTTATAAATGACTATTGCCTCAATGGCATAGTTAGCCAAGTAGTTGCTGTTTCTCAACACTTCTAGCGCTGTTACTCTTCGAGAGATTTTTTACTCTTAAATGCTGAAACGCGAAAACGGAAACCAGATGCATGCATATACATAGTTTCCATTTCGTGGTTTGACGGTTTCGAGGAAGACACTTGTCGCTAAATTCAAGGGAGTCCCCGCAATATGACCTTATGGTCAGGGGTGCCCGACAATTATACCTAAGAGTTGATAAAATATGTTGCCTACTACAAACAGGAGTTAACAACAAGTTATACACACACACGCACACACACCCAAACCCACACAGAGGCTGAAAAACAACTAAATGTTCTAAAAATTAAAGAACAGATGTTCCAAAATCAGAATGGTTACCTCGTACATACTTAATTAAATTTCGACACATAAGTGTGTTATTATTTTATATTTAACAGGAGTATGTGGGGGGAATTTCACAGAACTTATTGGAAGTTTTTCATCAACAAACTATCCATGCAACTATTCCATTAATCAAGACTGCTTTTATAGCATTAGCGTTCCTGTGGGTTATACCATTACGCTTACCTTCACAACGTTTTTCCTGGAAGGAGCAAACTTTGATTTTGTAGATGTATGTATTTAGAATATTTTCGATATATTAGATTTGATTTTACCTCAAAAAATTTTATGGGCCAAATTGCATTCTATGTTTTAAAACACACGCATTGCTTGTGATTGTACTACTCTTATTTGTGAAAGAAATTAGAAATGAATGAAAGGGGATGTTGATTAGATACAATAAATACTGCCAGAGATCTGAACTCTCAATCTTATAACTTTATTCAGTACCAAAAAAAAATCTATTATTTTTATTGGTTGGATTCTGAGTGCAGTACGATAATCTTGCTCGACATGTTTAAGACTGCATGTCATGATACCAACAAAATTTAAATTCCTAAAAGACGAAATGCAAAGAAAATATAAAGTCAACCATAATTAAAATCCCGGACATGAACAAGAAAACTCAGAGCAGGATCTGCTAACCCTTCCAGAGCACCTAATTTCACCCCCAGATTTTGGTGGGGTTCGTGTTGCTGGCTTTATTTATGTTATGTCCCTGTGTTTGAATGTCCCTCTGGTATCTTTCACCCCCCTTTTTTTTTTAGACTTTCTACTTTTGTAATCATGCCGTTAATTCACAAGTTCGATTTAAAATATATTTTTACTACTTTTAACGGTTGCTATTAGTAGATTAGATGAAATGTCGGTTGCATGGAGAATGTTAGCTATTTCTATTGTTTCTTATATTTATTACATTTATAACAAATCAAAGGTATATGACGGAGAAAGTGTAAACGATCCGTTATTGCTTCATCTTACCGGAGGACCGTTTGACGGAACAACAGTGCAATCGACGGCAAACAAGATGTTGGTTCGTTTCCAGTCTGATTTCTTAGTAGACTTTCCCGGTTTCGATGTCAACTACATAGCAACCATTACAGGTATGCGTATTTTTAAACACCAACTAAATCTATCAATCCATTTAGTTAAGGTATCTTTCGAATCAAGAATATGCAGGTGCGTGTTAAGACTTAAGAATGAATGTACTACTGTAGAAGGTCAAGCTATGAATATAAGACAAAAACTATTGTTATATCATTTCTGCTCTAAGGACTTCATAGATATGAAATAACTACGCATAGTCTAAAAAATATATATATTCATACAAGACTAAGAAACGGGTAGAATGTGAGACTGTACCGAGCACTTTCAAACTGTTTTGATCCGATTTCAAATAAAATTCATATTTTGAGACATTGGATCGTTGTTGTCTTTTATTTATAATACGTTAACTCTTAAAATTGGCCCACATGATTATTTTTGGTAAAAATTAAAAAAAAAATTATAATGATTGACTGATTGATTGATTGGTGTTAAACACCACTTTCAGGACAATGTGCTTTATCATGGCGGTCAGTTTTCTTTATTGATGGAGGAAAGAGTGCACGGAGAGAATCACTGACCATCGGCAAGAAAATTGGAAGTCCTAATATATAGATTCGAGTCGAACGCCCCTGCCACGTGCGAAGTTCTAACGCACAACCTCAGTGTTGACAGGCTAGCGATACAGTAGATGAACATCTTAGACCACTGGGCCACTGATGCCCTCTTATGAATTTGAAGCAGACGACTTAAAATTCCCTCAAACCTGTATTCTTTCAGGATGTCACATATAAAACACTATACGAAAACACATTACCATCGTCACAAACATTTCTTTGTGTCTGCTGATTGATACTTTAGTCTGGGATAACATGATTTATGTATTAGTTGTTATTGGCTTTGAACCGTCCGTCAGTACCTGCGAGTACTCTTGTTTCGATTATTACAGTTTGTTCTTGTGTTGTGTTGTTACACCACTGTGTCCGTGGTTATGGGGAGGGGGGTTGGTTGAGCGCTCACAAACATTTTTAACTCGCCACATACCTTATGTGCATGGACCAGGTCAGGAGCCTGTAGTTCAGTGGTTGTCGTTGGTTCATGTCTGTTATATTTGTTTTTCGTTCACTGTTGCTTTAAATTAGGCCATTGGTTTCCTTGTTTGAATTGTTTTACATTTTTCAAGTCCGGGCCTTCTATAGCAGACTATTCGGTATGGGTTTTCTCATTGTTGTTTGTTTGTTTGTTTTTTTATTTTGTTGACCATTATGAATATTTCTGTCACATTTTGACATCAATGAAAATATTCTTTACTGGAGCGCTTTTCAGAAACGCGACTGCTTCCATTAGTGGAATAGGAATTCTTGACCCTTTCGGGATATCAAAATTTTTAAGGAGGATTCACCATCTTTCTCAATCTAGTGTTTTGTGAAACTTATATTCAATACTAACTAACGGCAACTTTCCACGGGATAATAAAAGTGAAACATTTCAAAATATTGTGCAATTTGTATTTAATATGTATATTTCAAAAACTCAGAAACATTTTTAATCAACGTCTGATTTAAAGTCAAGTGTATTGAAACCGCTGTTTCGAGGTTTTTGTACATCCATTTAATTTTGTTTTTTTACTATTTCAGGCTAGTCTTACCACAGTGAGTTGAAGAGAAATTAGTTTCAAATACTAAATCAATAAATTTGATCAATGCTGAACATTTGTTTCTTTTTGTGTTGACTGTGGTAGGTAGATATTTGAATTGCAGACAGTGAAAATACGATTCCACTTTTTTTCAAGTAAAAATAACCATAGCATAAAAATGTGATTTATACTACAGTTTAAAGCTTGACGAAATCGCTATCGAACTAAGAAAAGAATTCAGTCCAACATGTGCCACTAGCCACAACAATTGAAGAGGTTTCCGACAAGTTCCTGAGACATGAACATGTGTCGTGGATACATTTTTTTTTATCGCAACACTCTCCCCTTTCCGATAAATGGGTTATAAACACAAGGCACATGCAATTACATACAGTAAATACCAGTCCTTTCTAATTTTGTGCTTTCACATTCTTATCCAGTGTCTAGGGGAGGTGAGCGCTCTAATGCATTGTTAACACCGCCACATTCTTCTTTTACATGTTTGAAGTCAGGAGCTGTAACTTCAGTGGTTTTCGTTGGTTGCTGTCAGTCATAAGTGTTTTTCTTTTAATGTTATGACTTAAGCTAGCTCTTTAGTTGTTTTTTTTTTAAATGAAACTGTTTCATCTTTTGACTTTCGGGACGTTTTATAGCTGACCAAATGGTTTTGATATTGCTCATTTCCAGTTTAAACTATTACTTTAATCAGCTCACTGTAGTCATATGATTTATAACATACCTCAATAGAATAACAGTTGCACATTTTACATATTCTAGCGTTTATGTTTATATTTAAAAACCTTCCAGTTTCAATGTTCAAGTTATGTGCATGTAGACGGTACTTGCTTATTAATGGTTTATATCTAAAATTAACAGGTATATTAAAATAAAATTGCAAACCATGTCTGTCATATATGTTTCTGTAAAACTTACATTTAGAAGACTCCTAAAAAATGACATTGCTTCCGATATAAATCTATCAGTAACATGTTGTTTGAAATCAACTAAAAAAACATCTACATTTAAATCATTGTGTGTCAACCATACATTACATAAGCCATAATTACATAATAAATCTCTTATCTTACATGACAAATTTATTTTTACTTTTTACATTGCTAGCCTCCAGCATTTCTGCATAACAATTTTTCAGAATACAATTGTCAGTTTTTAACAATTTACACGATTATTTCATCATTTTACAGTACCTCTGTACATACAATGGAACTCTACCTAGTTTAAAAATACACCATGTAGTTTGTTGTACTTTTTTTTTACTTTCAAAATCCTTTAAGTGAAGCGTTTCAACGTCTATTTCTTTATGATATCCCCACACGTCACTACCATAATATCCTAAGTTGATTACTGTTTTATTGGTGATATAATGGATACATATACAAATTAGGAGACGTACATTTGCAGTATGATTGCCAATGAGACAACTATCCAACCAGAGTTGAATTGACGACAATATGAGCAATAAAAGGTCACCGTAAGACTTCAAAGAAAGAGAAAAACACAAACCGTGTAGTAAGCTAATGTGGCAGTTAGGATTATTATGTCATTATTATTTCCCTTGTTTAAAACTATAAATTTCATATTTCTTTATTTGAGGATTTACATGAAGCTTATTCGGTACATATTTGTTAAACTGTATAGATATTGATATTTTGAATTCATTGGTTAAAGATATTTATTCATATTCTAAAGTTGAATATTTGCATCGTCTCAAAACCTTTAATTACCTTCTGCGAGAAACTTATATATTTTATATAAGTAGTTTTAGATTATTATGATGAAACCTCCAAAACATAAAGATATAAAAAAAACCAAGAAAAGTCAAGCTTTCCAACCATCGTTTAGATAGTGCATTAGCTACATGCAACCTTGGTACGGGTAATTTGAAATCACTGAATGCTCCATTTCTACTTACATTTGGCTTTACATGATAACAGTTGTACTTTGTTGATTAAATTATATATTGTTTTCAGTTTTTGGTTTTCAATTACTTAGATATATTTTAGCGCATCACATTTGGCATCAGTCGTTTACGTTACATCAGTTTACAAACTATAATTAGCTGTGGACTGCATCCCCGAATCCCTAGCATAATTGTTCCTGCTACATTTGGTAGTGCGGGTGGGGTGTGGAATTTTAAAACAGCTTTTGTGGTTTGTAACTGAACAAAATTTATAAGAAATGGAGCAGACATTTGAGTCGATGTTTGGTGCCACTGGATATGACAGTCCTCAGCAGATCAGTTTTGAATAGTTGGGCAGATAGTTGCTCCTTGGGTGTTGTATTTTCATCGCTTGGTTCCTTTTGTAAATGTATATTTAGTTATGATTAGGTTTGAAGAAAAACCTTGTTTGTTTAATGGTATCAGCATTGATATTACAGATTATTTTGTTCATTTTGAGACAGTTTCTCTTTGGAATCAGTGGAATGAATTTGAGATGGCATGTCAGTTGGTCATGAACTTGAGAGGCGATGCTCAAACTATTTTACGTTTCTTAAAACGGCCACAGTTGTATGATTATGACTGCTTGAAAAATGTTCTCATTCAGAGGTTCAATCCTAAGGAGAGGGTAGCATATTTTAAATTGGGTCAACTAAGACTTTGTAGTTTGAAGGAAAATGAAACAATTTCTGAATTTGGTCAGCGTTTTAAGATATTAGCTCATTAGGCTTATCCTGATAATTTTTCCGATTTGGATTCGTATTTTACTGACTTACTTACATCATGTTTGAATACTGAGATGGCTAAATTTGTCACATTTAAGCACCCTCATAGTTTAGAATAGGTGGTATCACTAGCTATTGAATATGAAGCTGTTCATTTTTCTGGTGATTCTGAGACTATTGCTGTATCAGAATGTTCAATTTGTTGTAATACTGTTCATAAAAGTTTTGAAACTTAAATTGACATATTGAGGAGGCGATTGAAATCACATAGGAAACGTAAACCTAAAAGATGTTTTAAATGTCATCAGTCAGGTCATGTCAGGTCTAAGTGTCCAAATATGTCTATCAAAGTTCATGCTATAGTTGAAAGGGCTGCAGATAGTCAAGTCAAGCTCTCAGCATTAGACAGTATGTTGAAGAACGATTATTATAGTTCAGATTGTTTTACCTTTGTTTAATGTTTGTTTTTACATTCTGTTGTAAATATATAGTTTTAACTTATACATGTATTTATTTCAATATACTCATAGGTGTCATGCGACTCAGTTTTGACTGTTTGGTTTTCTTTTTCCGAGGGAGGGATGTCACACATCCCAATTTGTTCTATTTTCATTTTCAATACTGGCTTGCATTATGGCTGATCTTCTGCGTAGTTTGAAGTGCAGACTGTTAGCTAGTTGTATTTGGAATTGACTTGTTTTATGAGTTGTTGCTCGTTTGTCTGGATTGTAATCTCTACCTAAATATTTATTATTTAGAGAGTTTACGGGAGACCGACTTCTTGACTTTTGTCATGGCAGAAACCAATAGAGTTAAAGTTAAGTTTGAAGTTAGGAACACTTCTAGCTCATACAGAAGCATCTGACCCATTATTAAAGAAACCTGCACAACATTTGGGCATCGTCCATTTTAAATTGAGAACCTTGCACAAAAAAGATGGGCATCGTCCAACTTTATTTTGAGAACCTTGCATACAGATGGACCCGATCCATCTCCGGTGGCACAACGTCTGTGTTACCGTTATCAACAACGTTTGATTGCAGTAATAGAACCCGGTGGTACACGTCAAATGTGCCACTTTGAGATCAACATTGGTGGACATTACCTGGTATAAATTTTCATGTTGAATTTCAACCGTTAGCTGTGCCGTTACCCTATATGCCGTACCACTGATTCTGAAGCCTACATACCAAGAAGACCTCAAGTCGTGTCCGTTATCCTTTGAACCTAATGCCGATGTGTGTATGTGTTATACAGTCAGTGACATTTATTTCTAAGCGATATTATTACATGCTTTTAAAAGACATTAAATGCGTTAGTTTTCAAATGTTATTTCATATACATTTGTTTTCGTAAAGGAGGAGGAGTGTAGCAGACTAGTGTTGTGGTGTCCCTGGCACAGTCTCATTATTTAACTTTGACTGATGTATATTGTATATTGGATTTAATGTTCGATCCTGACATTTGGATTTTGCGTGCTTATTGTTGCAGATACATGAATTTGATAGACATTTATGAGGGTAGACTTTATTTATGAAATTTATTGTTTGTCTCAGGGGGAGGAATGTGGCAGTTAGGATTATTATGTCATTATTATTTCCCTTGTTTAAAACTATAAATTTCATATTTCTTTATTTTAGGATTTACCTGAAGCTTATTCAGTACATATTTGTTAAATTGCATAGATATTGATATTTTGAATTCATTGATTAAAGATATTTATTCATATTCTAAAGTTGAATATTTGCATTGTCTCAAAACCTTTGATTACCTTCTGCGAGAAACTTATATATTTTATATTTGAATCCTCTGAGGACTGACTTTCAGTCCAACTAAAGAAAGCCAAGCTTTCCCACTATCGTCTAGTTTAGTGCATTAGCTACATGCCTCCATAGTACGGGTAATTTGAAATAATTGAATGCTCCATTTCTACATACATTTGACTCTACAAAAAAAAGTTGTACTTTATTGATTAAATTATATATTGTTTTCAGTTTTTGGTTTTCATTAAATATATTTTAGCGCATCACATTTGGCATCAGTCGTTTCCGTTACATCAGTTTACAAATTAGAATTAGTTGTGGTCCGCATCCCCGAATCTTCAGAAGAATTGTTCCTGCTACACTATAAAGGCACCGACATAGAATATGTAAAACAATTCAAATGATAAAACAAACAGTCTAATTTAGAACAATACATTTTACGAAAAACAAATATGTCAAACAGGAACCAACGACAACCACTGAATTACAGGTTCCTGACGTTGGACAGACAAACAAAGAAAGTGGCGGAGTTAAACATGTTTTTGAGCTCTAAACCCTCTCCTAACCTGGGACAGTGATGTGTGTATGTCAACAGTCCAACAAATTGTGAACAAATACCCCTCCATTATAAATTCGTATATTTTAACAAATTTGATTCGTTTAGGGATAGTCACATGTTAAACTATATTTTCGAAGGTAGAGAGAAAACGGCGGATAGCAAAAAGCATATTGACCTGCAAAAAGCATATTGCACGGTTATTTTTAGAATATATAAAAACCAATATACTTTGTTACGTCATGAATGCATTGCAGGATATTGTTTAACGTTTTGAAACACATGATATCTGTGATCGATTATTTGACGAAAAAAATCTTCAAATACATAAGATGTCCAAAAAAAAAAAGTAAATGAAATAACGACTAATATGTTGTTATTGTCAAGGAGACAATGTAATATCTATAAAATTCCAACAAACCTAAATGACGAATTTGATACAAATATGGTCACTGAGAAATTAATAATATAACAAATATAGCCTTTGTATGAGGTCAATACAGGATATATCGACCCAAAGAAGTATATCGACCTCGGACTTTGTCCTCAGTCAATATACTTTTCACAGGTCAATATATCCTTGTACAGTGTATCGACCTCATACAAAGGCTACATTTGTATATTATCTTTTACTTGAAAGCTGTAATTCATTAACATGTTTATGCATAATTTTGAGGATAAGGGCATATTATCATAGAACCGCGGGGATTATACATGTACATGTACTAATACGCGTTAGGTCGCTTGTTTATGTAACGTCGGGAAGATGCTCGAGAGGGTGAAAAAGTAATATACAAAATGGCAAATACCATGATGGTATTTGAGGCAAATTCACCGGCAGTGGTGAAAAACATGCAAATGCAAAAAATTGTTAGAATATGCGAAAAATACACTGGCTACCAACCAATCAAAATCCGTCATTCTTATATAAGGTGTAATTAAATATAAAAGCTGTCCCTAAAATAATAAAATAGATTGTCTCCGTAAATATCCTCCATCAGTGATACACTGTAATCGTCTTGTTCCCTTTCCTGTGTAGATGATGGTTGCACCGATGCTAGTATCATCACTTTTATATATTTTTATTATATATTATATATACACAAATATTTCTTGTGTTTACTACTGTCATTCTTTTCTATGTTATACTGATGTTCAGTAGTTGTCGTTTGTTGTTGTGGTTCATAAGTCTTTCTCGTTTCTCGTTTTTTATATAGATTATACCGTTGATATTTCCGTTTTTTTTTTATCTTGCTGTTCGGTGTCAGCTAAGGCTCCGTGTTGAAGCAGGTACTTTGACCTATCATGGTTTACTTTTATAAATTGTGACTCGGATGGAGAGTTGTATCATTGGCACTCATACCACATCTTCTTATATCTATTCATATCATATTTCATTTGTCATATTCATTATCATATCACATTGATGCTTGACGAAAGACAAATCCAAATACAACACATATTTTTACCTGCATGCTTGCTAATTACCACCATAAAATACCTTGTTAACTGTAATATCTTTGCATAGCTGTATTTTTCATTCAGGTGTTGGAATCTGTGGATGGTGTGCGCTATTTTACATTTTTTTTTTCTGTTTCTTGTTTTTTCTGTTCGGTTCTTACTCTAATATTTTCGTTAATAACTGTTTAATTTCTTTGATTGCTATTGTTCAATGGTATATTTATACTATTTGTAAACATCAATATGTATATATTTATAGAATAAATGATTAGAGGGCCCTTCCGAATTTATATACGTACTTCAATCTAATATTTACACATATTTAGAAAAGATATTTTATTACATCTTTCGATTTTTACCCCCCCCCCCCCTTATATATAGCACGTAAAGTATACTAAGGAAAACATATATGTTTAGCTCACCTGGCCCGAAGTGCCCCTGAATTGGAAATTTTAAGGAAGTTTTGCTGTTTTTGGTTATTATCTTGAATATTTAATTTATTATAGATAGAGATAAACTGTAAACAGCAATGATATTAAGCAAAGTAAGATTTACATATAAGTCAACGTGACCGAAATGGTCAGTTGACCCCTTTAGGAGTTATTGCCCTTTATAGTTAATTTTTAACCATTTTTCGTAAATCTTAGTTATCTTTTACAAAAATCTTCTCCTCTGCAACTACAAAGCCAAATTAATTAAACTTTAACCACAATCATCTTTGGGGTATCTAGTTTAAAAAATGTGTCCGGTGACCCGGCCATCAAATCAAGATGGCCGCCATGGCTAAAAATAGAACATAGGGGTAAAATGCAGTTTTTAGCTTATAACTCAAAAACCAAAGCATTTAGAGCAAATCTGACATGGGTAAAATTGTTTATCAGGTCAAAATCTATCTGCCCTGAAATTTTCAGATGAATCGGACAACCCGTTGTTGGATTGCTGCCCCTGAATTGGTAATTTTAAGGAAATTTTGCTGTTTTTGGTTATTATCTTGAATATTATTATAGATAGAGGTAAACTGTAAATAGTAATAATGTTAAGCAAAGTAAGATTTACAAATAAGTCAACTTGACCGAAATGGTCAGTTGACTCCTGTAGAAGTTATTGCCCTTTATAGTCAATTTTTAACCATTTTTCGTAAATATTAGTCATCTTTTACAAAAATCTTCTCCTCTGAAACTACTAATCTAAATTAATCAAAACTTGTCCACAATCATCTTTGGGGTATATAGTTTAAAAAATGTGTCCGGTGACCTAGCCATCGAATCAAGATGGCCGCCATGGCTTAAGCAGCAAGACTGTTTAGTTAAGTAAGATGTACAAACACATCACCATCACCAAAACACAATTTTGTCATGAATCCATCTGCTTTCTTTGTTTTATATTCACATAGACCAAGGTGAGCGACACAGGCTCTTTAGAGCCTCTAGTTTGTTTAAAGCACTGTATTCAGTATCAGCATGATACATTATTATATGAGTTTTTAAAATGTTTACTGGTCTCAAATTTAAACATCGTAAGGTGTTACTTCATTGAATAAATTGTAAAAGAATTTCAAAATATGCCGTTAAAAATGTGAAACTTTGATCTTCTATTGGTATAAAGTTGACAATGCAGTTCCAATGTGGTGTAACTTCGAGTTACATATATAATAAGAACACTTGTTGTGAAAGGTTGAAAGGCAGGATACAAAAAACTATAACACAAACGATAGAATAAGTGAGACATAAGTTTTCAGCAGCAAATATTTCAAAAGGTAACAACATTCGTCAAACAAAAAATGACCGAAAAAATAAAGATAGATATATCTAGCACACTCTTTTGTTTATGTCCCAAGTCATGAGTCTGTAATTCAGTGGTTGTCGTTGGCTCGTGTCTGTCACATATGTTTTTCATAAAATGAATTGCGGTTATAAATTATGCCGTTATAGTACTATTAGTTTTCATGTTAGTTTTACATTTTTTCATGTCGGGGCCTTCTTTAGCTGAATTTACGCTAAAGGCTTTTTCTCATTATTTGGCTGATTCCTGCTCCTAACGGGGTTTCAATTACTCCATAGTATCTATCCATTTTTGCACATAAACTTAAGTTTATAATTAAGTATAGCTAATAATGCATAAAAAAACATTAAAATGCAGAATGCTATCTTGTATGCCAATTTTACAATTCGTATCAGTAAATTAATTGTTTACTTATTTATTTATTTAATACCAACGTCGACTTTTTCGTTGTTTGATTAATTTGTTTTTAAAGAAGTAAGAAAACCAAGGCGAGCATCAAGTTCAAGACTTAGTATATATATGTGTCCCTCCAAATCTAAAAAAGTAAAGGCCGTTTGTTTAAAATATTTATTTGTTGATGGGTACAAGAACTAAAATCACAATTCCATACCATACCTGTATTTTAAAGTAACTAAAACCCCTTTTGATCCCCTACACAAATTGACGGTGACATTGTTTTCTTTTTTCAACATACGCCATGTAACGTTTATAACAAAATATGTGTCAGGGTCATGTACATGGTAAAAATTTACACATTGGAAAAGTGAAACAACAAACAAAGATCTTCTTTATTGCGTTTAAAGCTAAACGTCTTGGAAAATTCTGACAGATCTGACAAATTATTGATAGCCTACTGTATGGATGGACAAAAGCACAAAAATAGCAATAGAAAATGCAAAATAAATTCTGTAGGAAAATGAAGGTCAGTTAATTATATTTTTATTTTATAAAACGAAATCTTCCTTATATTATTATCTCTTTACTTAGTAAGCTACAGTAATAAGAGCAAAAACTAGCTCCATACGATACCTGTATTTTAAAGTAACTAAAACCCCTTATCCAGCCAAACAAGAAGCTAATTCATAGTGATGTGTTCTTACAAAATTGAATTTATTCAAATGGCAAATTCTTGTCAAATTTAATCATCATTGATCATTATTGAATTTAATACACAAAATTTGACCTACCAATTTCATTTCATTTCGAATTACTAGTATTCAGGTAAAGTATATATACAATACTTTGTTTATAAATATGTAAAGCAGCTGATACAGCAACCTGTTCAAAAGAAGCCCCATTTTTTCCAAAAAGTTTACTTTCATAATCTATAAAATACCCTAAGAAATAAGACAAAGGGCTACTGTACAAGCTAATCTAATAGTTTAATTTTACAATAATAATGATTCTGAAATTCAAAATTGTGTCACTTTCACTTATAATTTAAAGCATAATTATTTTCACTGAATTTCTGTCAATATTTTTGGTATACAAACATAACATGTATGTCCATTGACCAAATTTAAAAAAAAAAAGAACAAATTTAACCGACAATACAACTCCCGCTACTAGCAATATGATGCTAGGTTGTTTTAATACATCTGTACTGCCTACTGATGACTCGTTCCTGAGTGTAAATGGTCCTTCAATTATGTTAAAAAAAATTATAAGGCCTATCTAGCCTTATCGATTTCTAAAACTAAATTCCATTGTACATGTTCAACATTTTTCATTCATTTGTTTATTTCTTAATTTGTGTGAATTAACATTAATACAGTAAATGTTCATTACTATACAGTTTCATACCACAACAAATACTGTATTGGTACATGTATCAGTTATATTTGTATCCATATAACCAAAAAAAAAAAAATGAAAAGGAATAATTTTGCTATAAAATACTATAACTTTTTTTTACATATTTAGACATATTAAGACTACCGTAATTAAGTAGATGTTGATATTATAAATATCCACTTGACATGCTTGAAATTCTATCAGATTACTGATGGAGCAGTCGTGAGTCTTTGAAGCATGCTCACAAAGGTTCAAAAACTTCTTTTGGTGAAATCATTTTCACATTGGTCAAAATTGTTCTTTGCTTCGACGAGCTTTGGAGGAGATATAATCAAAGAATTAATAAAAATCAGCACAGAAGTTGACTTCCTTAAGCTCATCTACCCCCTAGCATCATGTCAGGCATTGTCATTACTAAAAACCAATCAATGTATTCTAATCTGAGGAACAATTTGACATTTTAACAAAAAAAAATTCTTATGATACTGACGATCCACCACAAAGTAATATAAATAGAACCATACAAATAGTAAGCAAATATATATATATATAAAAAAAGATGTGGTATGATTGCCAATAAGACAGTTCTCCACAAGAGACCAAATCGACACAGAAATTAACATCTACAGGTCAACAATGAGCAAAGCCAATACCGCATAATCAGCTGTAACAGGCCCCGAAATGACGATGTAAAACAATTCACAATTCAAACGAGAAAACTAATGGCCTTATTTATGTTAAAAAAATTAAAGAAAAACTAATATGCAACACATAAACAAACGACAACCACTGAATTACAGGCTCCTTATATCATGTTCTCAAATCTAGATATCATCTCCCATTTAGAAAAAAAACATGTGAAAAAAATGAACCTATTATGTGTTGCTCTCCTAGCTACAAAATGTATCCAAAATCAAAGATTTAGAACATATTCTATCATAATCATTTGGTAACTAATGCAATTACTGTCTCCTCCATGCCCTTCTTTAACATAAAAAAAAGTTAAATAAAATAACAATCCTAATGCTCAGATTTGTTGTCATCGTGCAACACAGTTAATAACACCATATAGGAAAAACATAGAACTCCTTTTGTCATAAGACACTGTCAAACATCCAAACATACTATCCACACTCATCTGTGTCCACACTTGTTTTTGGTATACAATTTATAAATCCCTTTTCTGTAAGATATTTTTTAGGCAGTATTTTAATGTTCAACTAAGAAACATAGGCTCTCTTAATTTGAAGAAAGTTATTGTGACTCTTGGTCACACTTTATAGAATATAAAATATACATGATCAGTACTATTTATTATATCTATTTTCAGAAAAATTATTCAAATTGTATAAAATATGTTTTATTGCATTAAATATTATCAGAAGTGTTTAAAAAAAATTCTGCTAGGAATGATCCCACATATAAAAATTACACAGTATATATCATCAGCCAGATCTAGTTTCTTTCAATATAGCTAGGTTTTTATCTTTATATGTAGGTACCATTATCCACATTTCTGAATTGGTTTTTTTTACCAATATTTTGTCTTTTAATTTTTACATTTAGTCCTTCTCTGAAAAATAGGGAAGTATCTCTTCTTTATATTATTATAACATAGTTGTAAATCGAGTTTCGTTTATTTTCTTTCTAATTTTTGTAAAGTAAACTATTTTTTTTAAAAATTTTTATGCATTTTGCTGGGTTTTTATTTTTGACTTGTGATATTAAGGGGAGATAACCACTTGCACAAATCGGCATAAAAACCACCGCTTCGTTTTGAAAATAACTTGACGTTTGCGTATCCAACATTGTATTGCCGAAATATTCATATCGAGTGTTTGTCTTAATGAGATGCTTTATTAAATTTAAATTAATCCCACTTTTTTAGTTTCCTCGTAATTATTTAGATTTTTCGATCAGGAGAATTGACAATTTTCGCCCAAACATACCAAACTCCAAGTTTGAAGATAAAATAAAGAATAAAGGACTTTGAAGGAGTTATTTCCCTTTATAGTAAATTTTAACAATTTTCATAACTTTGTAAATTTTTAAAATATTTTCCACTGTAACAACTGGGCCAAGTTCTTTAGATAGAGATAATTGTAAGCAGCAAGAATGTTCAGTAAAGTAAGATCTACAAACACATCATCATCAACAAAACACAATTTTGTCATGATTCAATCTTTGTCCTTTGTTTAATATGCACATAAACCAAGGTGAGCAACACTGAGGCTCTATAGAGCCTCTAGTTAATTAATAAAACCCAAAAACTTGGAAAGGCTAAATCTGAAATTTATAAAAACCGAAAGGGAGATAGACATTAACAGTTCACCAAAGTTTCAGGCATATTGGTTAAAGTGTTTTTGAGTCATGTACGACATTTTGACAACAAACAGACGGTCAAGGGTATATGATAATACGTCCCGTATAAAAAGGACAGCACGACAGACAGCAATCTTTATAATATAATTTAACTCAAATTTCACCATTAATTATTTCAACAGTATATATATCTTGGTCAAAGAATAATTTCAGCTGAAATTGTCTTCAAATGAACAGAACATGAAAGTGGTTTTACTCCTCTTGTCAAGTACATATTGCCAATGAAACAAATATAAAAATTTGAATCATCCTGGAGACAGCTCACATTCCTAAGAAATAAGAAACAAGATCTGTAATTCATTCTTGAAGGCATCACATTCCTTCCATATATCAAGAGTTATTTTTTTCATTATTAGTTTTCTTCTTCCTTCTACAGCTTTTCTCTTTCCTTTCAGTGTTTTGTTTGCAACCTCTGATATTGATTCTGAAAAAAAAGAAGAAAAATTTTGTTGATAATTTGATAAAATAAAGAATAAAACAAAGACAATTGCAAACATACATTTCTAACATTTTAAAGTGTATAAAAAGTTTATTTTTTATTTTTATCAATTTTGAGATATCTTATGAAGTATATAATTAATATAAGATATCTTATATGATTTGATTATCAGATATTTATGAGTCTTCAAATATAGATTCTAGAACTATTCCTATACTTATAAATTTTAAAGACCCTTTTTTGGCCCGAAATTATTATTACCTCATTCTGTTTTAACCAGATTTTCTCTATTTATGATAAGACAAAGGAATAGGCCTTGGTGAAACCCCTTTTTGGCCCCAAAATATAGCATTTTTACCAATATGTTAAAATATAATCTTTTAGCTACATGTATTTATTGAAAGTAGAATAATATGGGTGTTTGACAATAAAATGCAAGTGCAGCAGGTAATAGCATCATGAATGTGTGCAATATTACTGAAATCTTCACAATTTCAGCATTTGTGCTGATTTTAAAATTGTATTTGTCTAAAATGGAAGTAGATGCATTAGTGTTCAGTCTTAATATTTAAATAGATGTTGTATTTGATGATAATACATAACATATATTCAAAGGTTTAGACTTAACATCAATACAGCCACTTCCATTGTAGATAAAAACCATCTAAAAAGTGAAGGCATATTTGATAGATTTTTCATATTTAAGCTTGAATTTTATCATCTTGATTTAATGACCAAATCAGTTCAAATCTTTAAATTAAATTAATTGAATTGACTGTGTTTGAAAAATGTCCAATTACTTTCATGAGACAAACTTCAAATATAAGGCCAAAACTAGCCATCACCAGACCTTCTCCTTTGACTTTTAGCCTTTGATCTATTTGAGAAAAGCGAAAGTTGTCCTTCAGGTCTGTAGAGCTTAAAATAAAGAGATACAGTATAATTGATAATAAGGCAACTTTCCACAAGAGTAAAAATGAAATGGTAGTAAACAATTATTAGCCACTGCACAGCCTTCAACATCGAGAATAAAAAGGGTGCAGCTTTATATGACCGAAAAGGTAGAACCTTCAACATTTGGGACAAGTATGGTCACAACATTAATGCTTGAAACAGCTCTGAATTTGGATTTCGATTAAATATTAGTCACAACATAGGTTTCTGACACAGAAGGAATGTGGTTGAAGAACTAAAAAATTTGAAGTTTAACATTTATCTACATGTATTATGGTCCAATATCTAATATCTTAATACATGATTTGGTTCAGCATACCAAAGAACCCCAAGAATTTAATGTACATGGACCAATTTGAATGCGACCCTAAATCCAAATCTAAATGCCCGGTTAGATTTAATTTCATCATTCAACATATCGAAGAAACCCATATATTTAGTTTTTGTCGAAATCAAACAAAGTTTATTTTGGACTTTAATGTAAGACTTATTCAAAAAAAAAAAAAAAAACCAGGCAAAAATTTCAAATACACAGTTAGATATACATAAAATATCTTACTTAGATTATAAGTCATATAATTAAGTTTATAAGATATCTTATTGAGTTTAACCTAAAGTGATAAATATATAAAATTAATAATGTACTAATTGGTATATCTTTATAAAAGATCGCATTTAATTCATAAGATATTTCAACTAAAGAAGACCCTGTATAACATGAAAGTATAAAAATATGTAATTAACTAAACAAGACATTTCCAGATATCTTATATTATATATGTAAGATATCTTATTAATTTCTAGACTTGAGCATTTTTAAATTTCCAATTTTAGATGTTTTTGCAATTTTTTTAAGGGAAACAGCTCAAATGCAGGGCCAATAGGGTTTACTTTTATAAAGGATGGATAGTTGTCTCATTGGCACTCATACCACATCTTCTTATATCTACCAACAGTAAAACTCTAAAACGCAAGGGTGTAATATTTATGGCACGCCTGAACCACTTTTATAGATAATCCTAGATTATCTCAGATAAACTAGGATTTTCTCAGATAAACAAGGATTATCTCACTATTTTACATTAAGATCAGATAAACCGGGATTATCTCGATTTTTTTCAGATTTTCCCGGTTTATCTCAGAATTTTCAGATAAACCGGGATTTTCTCCAGATAATGAATTTTCTATATTTTCTAAGATAAGCTAGAATTTTTTCGAATTTGAATTAAGCTGAGATAAACCGGGGTTTTCTGAGAAAATCCGGGATTATCTGAAAATTCTGAGAAAATTGATTAACTGAAAAAAGGAGCCAATAGAAAGTCACGACACATTGAAGGAAAATTTTATAGTCATAAGGGATAGATATAGAGACAATGGTGCATCTATACAGATAGAGAAGAATGAAATATAAGGCTTTTACGGGAAAAGTTTTAGAACATTTGAAATTATAAATTTTATAAAAAAAAAACCAATTGATTCATTCAGGATGTACATGTATTACAATTATATCGATAATAATGAAGATCAGAGGGATTGAACACTTGAAAAGTTTGTCTTCTTTTAAGAGAGTTTGAATGTAATATCCGTATTTTTCTTTTAAAGATAGTGAAATATGTTAAATAAATCTGGCATTCGCACAATTAACTAGGACAAATTACTTAAATGTTGAAATAAGTTTAGTACAGTTGAAATATACCATTTAGAAGTTCTAAAGAGTTTCCTTTTAGAAAGTTATAATCTTATATAAAAAAGATATCACGCGCCGTTTTTCTTTCCGTAACAGTGAAACATGGTGCAGGAATTTATCATCCATTTTAATGCTTAATGTTACATTTTAGTACTTACATATTGTATTTAGTAAGTTGAAATATAAAGTCAAGTTTTTTTGTCAATTAGATAATCTAATCATGATGATGATAAATGCCCTATACCTGACATATTTATTACCTTATAACTCTATTATATTGTTTATTAGTTTGTTAAACGGAGTATTGATCCTTAAAGGACGCCACATTTTGCATTGAATTAGATCTTTATTTGTTAACGTTTTCAAATAAAATAATAAACTGAATGGATTTCTTAAAATTCTCAAAAGGCTTTAATATTAATACAAACAAAACAAAACGTTTATTTAACATTTTTTTTCAACTTTTATCTTTATTTTTGTTGTAAGAAAACCTTTATTGTTAGGTTAACTAGCATGTGTTGATTACCTTCACTAATCAGTAAAATCAAACGCCCATCTAATCAAGGATTCGTATAGACTTAATCAACAGCATGAACATGATCATCCTTAATTTTACATCAATAGCAAGTGGGAAACGTCCTAGCTCACCGTATATCATACAGTTGGGAGTGGAAGATTTCAGATTCAGAAGCAACTTACAAAATTTTAGATGAACCTTTTCGATAATATCACATTTACTGAATCCCCATATTTCTGATCCATATAAAAGAACAGGTTTTACTACGCTATTAAAAAGATCTAACTGACAAGAAACTGATAGGCTATGAAATTTTCCCTTTTTTAGTATCTCGTACATTTTTTGTACATCGCTTTTGTCCCCTTTTCAACTTGTGATTTGATAGCCTTTTTATAATTTCCCGTTTTTGTCAATAAAATACCCAAATAACTAAACTCATGAACAATTTCTATCTCTTGATTATCTAAAACAAAAAATGTAAATTGTCTGGTAATCTTCCACATGAAAAACATAATATTTTGGTTTTGGATACATTAACTTTTAATTTCCAGTAGTTACAGTATTCATTAAAACTATCTAACTGTATTTGAAGATCTTGTGGTGTTTCAGCCATCAAAACAGTATCATCTGCATACAATAATAAAATGATCTTGAGAAATACATCAAGCTCATGCTCTAATTCTTCTGAAACTGTGAAAAGGCCCCTACAGTTTCCTAATTTCACCTATTTACTGTAACATATATATCAATTGATTGATATACAGAGTTTTTTTCTAGCACTAGGGCAATACAGCTGCCTATAAAGTCTCAGTAATAAGTCCTCAATGGTATAGTTAGCCCTGTAGTCGCTGTTTTGCAACAATTCTAGCATTTTTAGCCATCGCGAGATTTTTTATGGCCCCGCAACGAAGTTGTCGATGCCATATAGTTTTACCCTTGTCCTTAATTCCGTCATTCCGTAATTCCGTCATCCCGTCATTCCTTCATTCCGTCATTCTGCAAAAAACCATTATCCGGAGTTTTTTTCAAGAGTTTTTTTCATAACGCCTTCAGATATTGGGTTGATTTTTGTTATGTGAATTAACCATGATAAGTTATAGACCAAGTTCAAGTTTCGTGCCGCTCGGCTTATTTTTGCCGAAATTACGAGCTATGGACTTTAATAAATTGTTGAAAATCACAGTTATACAGACTTATTGATTATTTAGATGTACGTATTTAGAATATTTTTCTAAACATTTAGATTTGGCTCAAAATCGCGTTTTATGCTTCAAAACACACGCAATGCTTGTAAGTGTACTAAACGTATTGGTGAACGAAATAAGTAATAGATAAAAAGTGATGTGTAGTAGAGATAATAAAGACTATCAGAGAACTTCAATCAGTACTGAAACCCAAATACATCCTTTTAATTGGTTGAATTATGAGTCTGAGTAAGGTAGTCGTGCTCGACATGTTTCTGAACGCATACACTAATACCAACACGCTAATTCAAGGACGAAATGCAAAGAATCATGCAAGTGACTGACAAAGTAAGGTCATGGACTCAAACCGTCTATTTTTTTCATCATGACGTAAATACGCAAGTAAGATTAAAGATACACTTTTACCACTTTAAACAGGTGTTACTAATATATTAGATGAAATGTCGATTGCAAAAGAATGTCAACTGTTCATATTGTCTCATGCATTTATTACAAATCAAAGGTATATGACGGAGGAAGTGTAAACAATGCTTTATTGAAACGTCTTTCTGGAGGACTGTTTGAATGAACAACAGCGCAATCGACGTCAAATAAGATGTTCGTTTATTTCCAATCAGATAGAGTAGATGGATTCCAAGGTTTCAATGCTAATTACTTTGCAACCATTACAGGTATGCGTATTTTTAAACAGCAACTTAATCAATCTGTCCATTTACTTAATGCGTCTTTCGAATCAAGAATAATGCAATAAGTTTTGAGACTATTATAATGAATGTCCTGTTTCAGAAGGTATAACTATATTTTTTTTGTATCAATACTGCTTTAAGGATTCCATAGAGATAAAAAATCTACACATAGTCTCAAAATGAAATAAATGGAGAACGCGTCTCTGGGACACAGACGATGCATATACATGTAACTCTATAAAGGAACACAACTCAAAAACGGCGAAAGTGCCGCCACCAAAATTCAAATTTGATCTCAGTTTTGTGGTAAAAAGCTTTGTGTATGTAAGTTAGTGAACGGAAACTAATTTTGGGACGTATCGACGAACGTACGAGCAAGGGTAACAATTTAAGTTAGTGTCCCCATCCTGAGTCCTCATCGGCTGCGGCGGGGGCATTAAAATGTATGTTTTGAAGAATAAGAAACGGGTAGAATGAAAGATTTCCATCCTGTTGGAGCATATTACTTATAAAATGCATATTTTGAGAAATTTAATGGTTGCGTTGTCTCTTATAATATGTTAACTCGTTAAAAAAATTTCGTAAACAAAACATTTTTGGGAAAAAATTATCACCCAAAATTTTGATTGACTAATTGTTTTTTTGCACTATTGGCTTTATCATAGCAGTCTGTTTTTTATTTGGTGGAAGGAGCCGAATTGCAAGGTTCACTGACATCTGCCACCAAAACTGGCTAATCTAGCAAACTGAGATTGAAATCGAACGTACCGACAAAAGTAAAATCACAAAAATACTGAACTCAGAGGAAAATTCAAAACGAAAAGTCCCTAATCAAATGGCAAAATCAAATTATAAAACACATCAAACGAATGGACAACAACTGTCATATTCCTGACTTGGTACAGGCATTTTCAAATGTAGGAAATGGTGAATTGTTCAAACTCATAACCTCGGTCTTGACAAGATAGTAACACAGTAGATGATCTTCTTAGACCACTTAGCATATGATGACCTCTTGTATACTGATCTATACTTGAAGCGGACGACTTAAAATTAACTCGAACCTGCTTTCTTTCAGGATGTCTCATATAAAATAAATGTACGGAAACACTACCAACGTGACAGACATTTCATTATGTGTTCTAATTGCTACATTGTACTTTTAGATGGAGTAACATTATGTATTTATAATTTATAATTTTAGTTATAAATGTCGTCTTTAAAAATGTTCCAATCAAAATTGGAATTTTGTAAAGCACTGATCTTAAGGCATAATTGAATATAAGAGGCTTGAACAATGAAAAATGAAATATTTTTGTCACATTTTGACATCTTTAAAAATAATTTATAAAATATATCACTATATTTTACGTTTAAAATGGAAATAAAATTTGCTCCGAATCGATTGTCTGAAACACGACTGTTTCTAATAGCTATAGTGTAATAGGAAACGTTCAACGTTTCGGAATACTATTGTTTAACAAAAGTTTTGGTCAATACTCATCATCTTGATCAATCTAGTGTTTTGGAAAAAAATTGTATTCAATACCTACAACTAACGGTAACCTTCCACCAGATAATATATAAAAATAAAAAAAGTTAAATAGTGTGCAATTTGTTTTAGTCCGTACATTTGAAAAACTCAGGAATATTGCTTAATCAAAGCCTTATTAAAAGTCAAGAGTATTGAAACTGCAGTTTTGAAATAAGAATGGAAAATGGAAATAAGGAATGTGTCAAAGAGACAACAACCCGACTTAAGAGTAACAAAGAACATACATTAACAAAGGACTACTAGCAGTTACTGACATGCCTGCCCCAGACCTCAATCAAACTGATTGAAATATTATGTCTTCATACACAAGCATTTAATATTATTTTTCCATTGATTCAGGCTAGTCTTACCACAGCACGTTGAAGAGAAGATCATTTTTTTTTCAAATACTAAATCAATAAAGATCGATGCTGCACATGTGTTTCTTTTTGTCAATGTTGTATATAGAAATACATAATGTGAAATTTAGACAGGAAAAATACGGTTCCACCATTTTTTTTTTTAAGAAAAACAATCACGCTAGCATTAAACTTTGTAATCCGTTACAGTTTAAAGCTGGACGCTATCGCTATTGAACTGCAATCAACCCCCCATAAAATTAGTCGAACAAATGTGTTAATGATAATTCTATAACAACATTGCATCATTACATTCAATGTCGTGTTTGCTTACTTTAACATTGCCTATCATCATGATAAGTAAAAGTGGTGTGGGTTATAAGTCAATAATAGAGTTAAGCTACGAGAAAATTGGCAGCATCCAGTGTGGGTTATATGTCAATAATAGAGTTATGCTAGGTGAAAATTGGCAACATCCAGTGTGGTTTATATGTCAATAATAAAAGTACGCTAGGAGAAAATTGGCAACATCCAGTGTGGGTTATATGTCAATAATAGAGTTATGCTAAGTGAAAATTGGCAACATCCAGTGTGGGTTATATGTCAATAATAGAGTTATGCTAGGTGAAAATTGGCAACATCCAGTGTGGGTTATATGTCAATAACAGCAACATCCAGTGTGTTTTATATGTCAATAATAGAAGTACGCTAGGAGAAAATTGGCAACATCCAGTGTGGGTTATATGTCAATAATAGAGTTATGCTAGGTGAAAATTGGCAACATCCAGTTAGGGTTATATGTCAATTATATATTTACGCTAGGAGAAAAATTGGCAACATCCAGTGTGGGTTATATGTCAATAATAAATTTACGCTAGGAGATAAATTGGCAACATCCCGTGTCGGTTATATGTCAATAATAGAGTTATGCTAGGAGAAAATTGTCAACATCCAGTGTGGGTTATATGTCAATAATAAAAGTACGCTAAGAGAAAATTGGCAACATCCAGTGTGTGTTTTATGTCAATAAAAGAGTTACCATAGGAGAAAAATTGGCAACATCCAGTGTCGGTTTTATATCAATAAAAAAGTTACGCTAGAAGAAAAATTAGCAACATCCAGTGTGGGTTTTATGTCAATAATAGAGTTACGCCAGGAGAAAAATTGGCAACATCCAGTGTCGGTTATATATCAATAATAGAGTTACGCTAGTAGAAAATTGGCAATTTCCAGTGTGGTTTATATATCAATAATAGAGTTACGCTAGTAGAAAATTGGCAACATCCAGTGTGGTTTATATATCAATAATAGAGTTATGCTAGTAGAAAATTGGCAACATCCAGTGTGGTTTATATGTCAATAATAGAAGTACGCTAGGAGAAAATTGGCAATATCCAGTGTGGGTTATATGTCAATAATATAGTTACGCTAGGAGAAAATTGGCAACATCCAGTGTGGGTTATATGTCAATAATAGAGTTACGCTAGGAGAAAATTGTCAGCATCCAGTGTGGCTTATATGTCAATAATAGGTTTACACTAGGAGAAAATTGGCAGCACCCAGTGTGGGTTATATGTCAATAAAAGAGTTACGCTTGGAGAAAATTGGCAGCATCCAGTGTTGGTTATATGTCAATAATAGGTTTACGCTAGGAGAAAATTGGCAAAAACCCAATAAAGGAACCAATAGACGTAAGAAGATGTGGTGTGAGTGCAAATGCGGCAACTCTCCACCAAAGGCACAAAAAATTAAGCATTATAAGACAAAGAACGGCATTCAACACCGTGCCTTGGCTCACACCGAACATCAATCTTCAAAGGGCCCCCAAATGACTAATGGAAAACCATTCAAACATGAAAACCGACGGTCTAACATATATACAAAAAACGAAAATCTGGAATCACTTATGAATCACATCAATATACAGTCTAATTAATTGACCTGTGTCATATACAGAATTCAAGCTATGAATCGCCAAGAGTCTGAACAGTTATCAGTTAATAAAAATGAATCTATCAGAGATCTGACAAAAACAACAGATACTTCAAAATATTTTTAGAAAAACAACATTATGACATGAATATATACAACAGGTTTCCAGCATGCTACTGGCACATAAGCATGTGTCTAGGATACAAAAATGTGTTATGTTTTTTAATTCAATCCTCACCTGTTTCGATGAATTGGTTGAGGCAAATGCAATAACATACAGTAGTTACCAGTCATTTCCATTTTTTTTCTGTCACATTTCCTTTTCTAGGTTAAGGCATGTGGGGTTTGAAGAGAACAAACGTTTCAAATATGGTTTATACCTCCATATCCTTATTTTCACATTTTCGAGTTCAGGAGCTGCAACATTAGTGGTTTTTCTCGTTTTATATCATAACTTTAGTAAGGTCGGTATTTTTTCTCTTTTACGTCCTCTAACGACAAAGTCTGTCTGTCTGTCTGTTTGTCTGGTAAATTAGTTTTCTACACTCATGTTCTTCATGCTTGGAGATGTTGGCCTACTATTTGGTTATTTACAAGTTACAGATCAAGTTCGAATGTTGTTCTAGTCTGATGATTTTATGATGAGTTATGGTCCTTGAACTCAATATTCCGAAAAGTTCTGCTCCTATAAGACTTTCTCTATCTATAAAAAGCAGTTTACAAGTAAATTTAAAAAAAACTTGCTTTCTATCTCTATGGTTTATTATAGCCATGTCTGCCATGCTTTCTGGGTCATCGAACACATTGTTTAAACAAGATATCACAATAACGATACTGACTTAAGGTTAATGACCCCTTCTGTAGCGATTTTTGTACGAACTTTTCAAACTTCAATTGTATCAAAACTTGATATAATGACTAATAGAGATAGGCCATTTTGTACATTTACCATTGGGAAACTTGAGGTAAAGCATTATTTCATACTGTTTCATTGCATTTAATAGAAAAAGAGTACTTTGTGGCAAATAAACCGAGATTTTTATAGAAAATCCACAGCCTTGTCTATGTTTAAGGCAAATGTGTTTTGAAAAGTTTGAGAGTCTCAGGCCCAGACCGGCACGGTTGAGGATTAGCAATGATTCTGGTATTGTAATGTCTGTGCCACATTTAAAAAATTTGAAATGATTTGTGGTATCTTTCCTGCATTTTCTTAAAATATATAGGTTGTCTGATTCACAGTTGTCATCGAAAACTTTCTCCTTTCTCAGTCATTATCCATCCTTGAAATTATGTCCTTCTGCTCATTTGTTTATTTCCCTCCTTCTAATGTAAATAGTAAATCTACCTTGTGTTTGGAGAGTTTTACAAAGGGAAGTAATCGAAAGCATATTTTTTCAGATTTGTTAGTTTTTATTCCAAAAGTTTAAATTAATTTGAAACGGAATTCCAGTTCGGGAATTTTATTTTATAGTGAATCATAACATTTGACAAAATATTGTTTCATTTTGAGTGACTTTTGAGGATTTATGGACATTTGAAGTGCAGGCTACAATCAAATTTGTGAAAAAAAACTTTTTTCCAATAGAAATACTTACAAAAATGAAAGGCGAAATAAGATCCAACTTGCATTTAATTTTAGTTTAAAATCTAAATTTTAAGGCAAAACAAAAAGATTTGACATGTAATACTAGGAACAATTCAATAAAAAAAAATTAAAAAATGTCCGTTTTCATCAAGATTTCAAGCAAATTTGGTACCAAAACAGAATTGCCCTGTATTTACTGTATTTGCCCTATATTGTCATTTTTCAACCATGGGTCTATTAAATGTACTTAATACTTTGTCTGGAACCCAAAATCAGCTGAAATCTCCACCACCCCTTTCATATTTTTTTTTTTTTTGGAATTTGCATGGTTTTCTGGTAGACACCCATTTAATACAGAGAGATTTGTTATATAATTTGAAACATACATTACTCACTTGCTTTTCTATGATGTGCTAGTGTATATTTAAAAAAAGTTCGAATTAACATGTAAATTCCAAAATACGTCGTGCTGAGTCACTTAAGTCGAGTGCACCCTAAAAGGTGTACTTGATTTGGTCCATATTTTTTTACACCAATAACTACACTTTTAAACTTTTTAAAAGGAAATCAATGCTAGCACTGCATGCAATAATCCTATATCTATCAGTCATCGAATTGCTAAATACGAGAGTACAAGGATAAAGGCTGTGGATTTTCTATAAAATTTCCATATGTTTAGCATTGAATCAACACAAGGGTACATAATCCTTATGGTTAATGACCCCTTCTGTAGCTATGGGAATTACAAAATTTTCAAACTACAATAGTATCAAAACAGCAAAGATAATGAATAGTAGAGATAGACCATTTTGTACATATAGCTAGGGGAAACGTCCTGCAAAGCTTTATTTTTTATTGTTTCGTTGCATTTGATAACAAAATGAGATTTTGTGGCAAATAAATTCAAGATTTTTGTAGAAAATACACAGCCTTTCCCCTTTTACTCTCATATTCGACAATTCGGTGTTTGGTAAATGGTGGACTATTGCATGCAGTGCTAACAATGATTTCCTTAAAGCAAGTTTATAAATTTAGATATTGGTTGAAACAAATATAAATATGGACCAATTCAAGTACACCTACTAGGGTGAGCTCGACTTTAGTGACTCAGCACGAGTTTTTTTTTTTGAATTTTAAGGTTATTAAGGACTTTTTGAAAAAATTAACACTAGCACATCATAGAAAAACAAGTGAGTAATCCATGTTTAAAATTTTATAACTAAAATTTCTGTATTAAAGACTGTAGATTTTGTTTATTTGCCACAAAGAACTCTTTTTCTATTAAATGTAATGAAACAGTAAATAATAATGCTTTGCATCAAGTTTCCATTTGGTATATGTTCAAAATGGCCTATCTCTATTATTAATTATATCTGTAGTTTTGATACAATTGAAATTTGAAAAGTTCGTACAAAAATGGCTACAGAAGGGGTCATAAACCTTAACACAGACAAATAAAGAATGAGGCAGGGTTTGTGAGCGCTCAACCCTACACTACCAGGGACAAGACAATTATCGGTATATGTATGCATTTAGATTTATAGAGAACTTCAGGAAAAATTTCAAGGACGCGATTAATCAAAGTTCAACGCTTTTGAAATTAAATGCTCTCCAACATTGTACTCTATTTGGCCTTTTTAACGTTTTTGGATTCAAGCGTCACTGATGAGTCTTTTGTAGACGAAACGCGATGCTGGCGTATTAACAAAATTTAATCCTGGTATCTATGATGAGTTTATTTGGGAAAGATGCTTGAATAATACAAGTAATACATTTTGGCATATAGATTTGTTGACGACTGTCATTTACTAGATGTCAAGTGGCTTAGTATATGGAATAAATGGGGTAAATGTGTGCATCAAACTGAGTTTATCTGTTCTTGATCTCATTTTTAGTTCGCCTGACTTTTCTCATCACTTGGCGTTTGTCATCTTTTTCTGTTAACTGTTAATATAAGCTTCTCTGTAACTGCTTGGCCAAATTAAACCAAACCAAATATTTATTGGAATATCTAGTTTAAATAATGTGTCCGATGAACCAGCCGGTCAATCAATGGCTATATATAGAACATAGAGGTAAAATGCAAGAACTTTTGTTATTTTCTTGAAAACTACTTTGAAATAGAGAAAATCTGACGGCTGCAGAAATGTTGAGAATGTTGATCTCTACCTTTTGTTCATTTATAACAAACTTTAAGACGACTCTCTTGTAGGAGTTATTGCCCTTTACTAACGAATTTTACCATTTTAAAAAATATTATTACATGAATAGATAGAGACAAACTTTAAGCAGCAAAAGAAGATCTACAAATAAATAACATGGTCGAAATCGTCGAAATGATGTGGTATTATTTCTAATGATAGAACTAACGACCAAAGACAAAATGACGAGAATGAAACCAACCAGAGGCGACTAAAATTAACAAAATTATGGGCACTTTTTTTATATCAGATTATTACCACTACGGATAAATATCAGACTTGATAGCATAGGTTATAAACTATAATCATCTCAGTCAGTTCTTCAGCACCGATATGATCTATTAGGCTAAAAAATTTAATGCTCCGGTGATAAGTTATGAATTTGTTTTTAAAATATATTTAGAAAATTGGGTGATCTCGTTTTTTTTTATATACAAAAAGACTGTTGGTTTTCCAGTTTAAATCGTTTAAAACTAGTAGTTTGGGGGACCTGTATAGCCTGATGTTCGGTGTGAGCTTAGGTTCTTTGTTGAGGGCCGTTCATTGACTTATAATGGTTTACCTTTTACAACACAAAATGAGACAAATGTGCAACATCTATCAAATTTATTGATTTAGTATTTGAAAAAAATGAACTTCTCTTCAGCGTGCTGCGATAGGACTAACCTGAAATAATAAAAAAAAAAATATAAAATGTAATACACTCTACTTTTGTATTAAGAAGCTGATGAGCAATATTTCGGGAGTTTTTCAAAAGTACGGACCAAAACTAATTGCACAATATTTCGAATTTTTTTATTATTGTATCTTATCTATTCTATTCTAAATATTGAATATTTTTTGTTCAAAACACTAGATTGATCAAGATGATGAATTCCGACTACAACTTTTGTTGAACAATGGTATTCCGAAACTCTCAACATTTCCTATTCCACTAGTAGAAACAGTCGTGTTTCAGAAAAACGTTTCAAAACGACTTTTATTCCCATTATAAACATAAAATTCAGTGATATATTATTAAAGATGTCAAAATGTGACATAGATATTCTATTGTTTGGGTCTCTGATATTTAACCACACTTAACGTATTCAATACATTTCTTAATTCCAGTTTTGATCCGAATGTTTTAAAGCCGACATTTATACCAAACTTAATAAAGCCAGGTCTACATTCTATAAGTTGATAATACTCCTGTTCAACTTGACATCGTTGGGTAAAGCTTTTTCGATGCCACCAAAAGTAATAAAAGGTTTAATACGAAACTTGTGATACTTGTCTTGCAAAACGTGGTGACCGTATTAATATAGAAAAAGGAGATTGGATGTGATTGTTAAATGAAGTTGATGTAAGTAATTGTAGTTAACCGTACAGCAATCAACAATTAGAAAACCCAGTACCGTATAATCGACTTTACTATGACCAGTCATACAAAATATAAAACAATGTACAACGAGAAAACTAACGGTCAAATGTATAACAAAAGTGTAAAACAAGCAAACCTGACAGATTTGAACCAATGATAACTACTGAACTACAGGCTTCTGACTTGGGACAGATACAGAAAGAATGTGGTGGGGTTAACTTGCATGTAATCGCTCAAACCTTACCTCAGCTATGATATTGATGTAACAGCATAACATAAGAACAAATTGTAAACATCAGTTGCATTTTGCTTAACTCAAAAGATTGGTACCAGGCATACAAACCAACTATAAATAATACACACAAAACACAGAAATAAGAGTACTGACATATAGTTAATAGCTAATTATGCCTAGTTCACACGTACATCTGATTCCAATTGATTCGCTAATCGCGTTCAAACACTATTCCTTTTTAATTCAAATTGATTCGAATGGGCTAATTCGCATTAACTAATTCGCATTAGAAATAAGTTTTTGTTGATACGAATTAAAAGTTAATGACGTTCAGACAGTAAAGCAAATTTAGCTAGACTTGTATAATTAGAATAATATGCCCCCGTAGCAGCAGAGGAGGACATCAAGTGTTACCCTTGCCCGTACGTACGTCGGTACGTCCGAAAATTGATTTCCGTTTTCTAACTTTAGTCTGCCCGAACCAAATTTTATGAAAATTATACACAATGCTTATTACCACTAAAACAATTAAGTTTTTGAATGGCGTCACGGCAACTGTACTAGATTCATGTCCCTATACAAATGGAAAAATGCTGAATTTTTCGTTACCGTTCTCTAACTCACGTTTGCCTCAACCAAATCTTATCTATGCATCATCTGTGTCCCAGGGACACATTCTTCATTTATTTAATTATGAAACAATGTGTAGTATTTACATATCTATAAAGCCCTGAAAGCTAAAACGATACAACAATAGTTAAGTTTTACCTTTTAGAGCAGTTCTTTAATTCTCAAAATCTTGTCACTCTCCGGATTATTTTAGATTCGAAAAATACACTAACTTCTTATAAATGATGCATTGATTTAGTTGATATTTAAAACACACATACCTGTAATGGTTGCAATGTAATTGGCATTGAAACCTGGCCATCCATCTGCAAAATCAGATTGGAAACGAACCAACATCTTATTTGCCGTCGATTGTGCTGTTGTTCCGTCAAGCGGTCCTCCGGTTTGATGAAGCAATAAAGGATCGTTTACACTTTCTCCGTCATATACCTTTGATTTGTTATAAATGTAAAAAATATAAGACACAATAGAAATAGTTAACATTCCTCAAGCAACCGACATTCCATCTAATATACTAATAGCAACCGTTAAAAGTAGTAAAAATATATCTTGAATCATAGCTTGGCCCATACAATATTTTGTGGTAAGAATCAAATATAATATATCGAAAATATTCTAAATACGTACATCTACAAAATCAAAGTCCAACCCTTCCAGGAAAAACGTTGTGAAGGTTAGCGTTATCGTGTTACCAACAGGAATGCTAATTCTATAAAAGCAGTCTTGATTGATTGAATAGTTGCATGGATAGTTTATTGATGAAAAACTTCCAATCAGTTCTGTGAAATTCCCCCCACATACTCCTGTTTAATATAAAAGTATTACACACTTATGTGTCGAAATTTAATTAAGTATGTACAAGGTAGCCATTCTGATTTTGGAGCATTTGTTTTCTTTAATATTTGAAACATTTAGTTCTTTTTCAGCCTCTGTGTGGGTATGGGTGTGTGTGTGTGTGTGTGTGTGGATAACTTGTTGTTAACTCCTGTTTGTAATTGTCAACATATTTTATAAACTCAGGTAAACTAAAGGTATTATCGTCGTCCACCCCTGACCACAAGGTCATATTCCGGGGACTCCATAGAATATAGCGACAAGTGTCTTCATCGAAACCGCCAAACCACGAAATGGAAACTATGTATATGCATGCGTCTAGTTTCCGTTTTCGCGTTTCAGCATTTAGGAGTAAAAAATCTCGCGAAGAAGTGTTGAGAAACAGCAACTACTGATCTAACAATACCATTGAGTCAAGAGTCATTTTATAAGTTTCTGCTAATAAATTCACAGCAGTTGTAATGCCAAGTGCTAGGAAAAAAACCACTTTCTTGTGTAATAACCTATTTTGTATATCCAACGTATATCACTAAGACAAAGTAAAACAATCATTATCAGACCTAAATCCTGCACAATACACAAAACTTGTGCCCTGTTAAGGAAAGGATACAGTTTATTATAGCTAAGTTTTGATTTCAATTTACCAAGAAGTCTAAAATTGGAAAAAAATGTCAGAAAATTGAGAAATTAAACTACTGCTAGCATTCCCTTGCAAAAAACTATAAATAACTGTATATGATCAAGTAATATTTCTTGTTTAAAATATGTATCGTGACTTTTTTGTTATACGTCTGATTTTTTCAATGATATAATGACTTACCAGTACAAGGCTTACAACATTTCAAATTATCACAACACGATCCTGCTCTCTCTTCTCCTTCAATTACCCCATCGCATTTTGTTTTACAGTAACAGTGTGTGTCATCTGTTAAAATAAATCTTACATCAATGCAGGTCTTATATTTATATTATAAACTATAAAAGAGAAAAGTAGCATGAGACATCAACCATAAATCCGGAAAAAATAAACCGTTCTTTACCGGATCCCGACCATTTATTCTCAGTCCCGAATATGGAAAATCCCGAATTGTAATAAAGATAACGGCCTAATTTTTAATTACCAGAAAAGGAAAAGCCTTATCTCGATGTCCCGAAAAGATCGTTTGGCTTCTTAAAAAATTCCAAGTGCATACAACATTCACATATATATTTTTTATCATTTGTTTCTTTGTTGTTCTGCATTATCTCGTGTAAATATGATATATAGCATGTAATCTTCAAACATGATTCTTTGAATGATTCAATAAAGTGTAATGGTGTTACTAATTCATATTTTAAGGTTACTTGTTACATAACTATACTTCAACTGTTGTAGAATATTCTGTTTCTGTTTTACTGTTCTATTTTGAGGTTTGTGTTTGTCTTTTAGTCGTTTGTTTGTTTGTTTTTGCCACGGCCATATCAGTTTGTTTTTGCCACGGCCATATCAGTTTGTTTTTGCCACGGCCATATCAGTTTGTTTTCGACTGATGAGTTTAAATATTCCTTTGGAATCTTTCGACTAGTTTTTAGGAGACAGTTTTAGATTTAACTCACCCGTACACATTTTTTACAATATTTAACAAATAAACAATAATTATAGATCTTACATACCAGTACACAGTGGCATTTCACAACATTGTAATCCATTACAGCAAGAGGTGTCTGTACCGTTTTCTTTTTCTCCACACCAAGCTTTACATGTCCCATTACGAGATGTGCATTGAAGTGTATCTAGACATATTTGATTATAATGAGTATGTTTCAAAATAGATATAAAGTTAAATATGATATAAAAATGCTTAAAATTGTCTCTGCAATATGGAAATGCAATATGATTTTACTAATTTGAGTGCGGATAGGAATCTCACGAAAGTTACCAAAAAAAATCATAAAATAGTAATGTAAGGGTTTCAAATATCGTTTTTACAAATACATGCTTGACGTAAAGGTATCCATTACATTGTATGTTCAATCAAACCTGGTAAACATTAATAGCAATTAGTGTTTAGTGTCTTTAAATATCAGCTGACTTTGTACGATACAAAGTAACAGGTGTAATGCAAGCTTCGACGAGCTATTACTCCTGTTTCTAGCCAAATGCAGCTGATATTTATCTAGATTGATGGATTATTTTCATTGTGTAATTATACCATATTTAGTAAATCAAATATCACTTAGAAAAAGCAAAAATATTCATCAGATCTAAATCCTGTACAACACACTTCACTCGTTTTACTTGATCCGTGAAGGAAAGGATACATGTTGTTTTACCTAGATGTTGTTTCCCCTTTAACCAAGAATCTAAAATTGGAATAAAATGTCGAAAATTGAAAAAAATCGATTCCTTTGCAAACAAACAAAATAAAAAAATAACCACATATATTCATGTTAAAATATTTTTCTTTCTTGTTATAAATACTGTTTCAATGATATAATGACTTACCAGCACAAGGCTTACAACATTTCAAATTATCACAACAGGATCCATCTATATCTTCTCTTTCAATTGTCCCGTCACATTCTGTTTTACAGTTACAGTCTGTATCATCTGTTAAAACAAATTTATCATATGATGTAGGTCTTATATATATCATGTATATATCACAAACTACAAAAGAGAACAGTAGGATGGGACATCACCCATAATATCCGAAAAAAAAGTTCTTTACCGGATCCCGATAATTTATTCTTCAGTCCCGATAAGGGTTAATCCCAAATTCCCATGAAAATAAAAGCCCAATCTCGAGTTTCTGCAATAATAAAACTTGATACAGACGTTCCGAAACAAAACCTTCTGCTCCTCAATGAATACAATGTGCACGCAGACATAAACTTTATTCGTGTTTTTTTTTTATATATGTTTTATCATGTTTCACATCTAGTATTTCAGAAAATGATTTGTACTTACATGAGCAACACTACGGGTGCCACATATTGAGCAGGCTCTGCAAAATTTCCTTATCACTTGATATAATCCCTAGTATTTAGGTCCATGTATTCAATGTTGTAATTTATGATCTGTTGTTTGTCTTTTCGTAGTTTTTTTGCAATGACATTTTCAGTATTGGATATTACTTTAGAACATTTCGCCTGTACTTCAGAAGACAATTTTCGATCTTACTCTAGATCCGTATACATTTACAACATTTAACCAATACACGATATTTATCTTAGATTCTACATACCAGTACACTGTGGCATTTCACAACATTTCAATCCATTACAGCAAGAAGTGTCTGTAGCGATTTCGTTTTCTCCACACGTAGTTTGACATGTTCCATTACGAGATGTGCATTCAAGTGTTTCTAGATAAATTCAATTACAATTAACTTCAGAATAATGACTGCTAGTATATCTTGGTAATCTGTTAAACTAAAATTCATGTAACAAAATAATATCAATTGAGGTATTGACCTTTAATACGACTACACTTTGTTTTTGAACTTTGATAGATCGATAAATGAATAGACAAATCAATTAATCAATCGATATATGATAATTATAAAAAGTTTTTCCTGTCGCATTAACTAATTTATTCACATGAAACTGTCTGTTTTGTTGTTTGTTTGTTTGTTTGTTTGTTTGTTTGTTTGTTTTTTTTTTTGGGGGGGGGGGGGGGGGGGGGCTTATAGTTCCTATACCTTTTACCATGTTGTTTGTGTTGTTCCGGTCTTTTATAGTTGTCTGTTTCTTTAGTTCTACATCTGGTGATAGTTCAAATGAAATCAGCTCCAGTCATTTGTTTAACAAAACTAACGTATTGATATTTACACCTGTATTTTCTTCGCGGTAAGATCGAAATATTTGAAATAATTGTCCAAACATAAATGTGTAGAGAAACAATGGTAAAATAAACATGACATAGAACACTGACCGTTACATGGCAGACAACACTCTTGACTTCGACAACAAACTCCATTGTCATCTCTCCGTTCAATGTCAATATCACAATTGGTTCTACAGGTGCAGTCTAAAAATAAATATTTTCTAATTTTTAAATGGTGACATAATCTTTGTCATATTTAGGGAATAGCCCTATTTTCCTTTTTCCCCCGTAGACGGAAAGGTTCAGCAATGATTTGTCCAGAAAAGACACGATTTAGTGTTCTGTTTCATCAATACGGTATATAATAATAAGTGAATATTTATTTAATCACTGAATCGAACAAAATTCTTAATTATTTCAGTGATTCTATAAAATTCCTTACAGATTTAGGGATGTTTTAAATCCCTAATTTTGACTAAAGATTTTACACAATAATCTCTGAAATAATTTAGATTTTTTTTTAAAAAGCATGTTATGCCTATTTCTCAACTAGTTACTTTCTATCGGCATGACAAAATACTTATAAACCTATATATAGATTTAGTTAAGTACCATTATATGTTTTGATTCTTGAAAGCGCCAATACTCAACTTTCAGAATCGTTAAGCTTTAGCCGTCAAATAGTGTACAACTGGATAAAAAAACTGATAAAATTAATGATTTGTTTAAAACTGTTACTCACACCTGAATGCGTCAGATATCTTTTTAATACATAGATATTAATAAAGGTTTTTTAAATGTTTGTACATATAAATCATTAAATTGCACCTGTATTCTTCGGTCCAGATTTATTCATGTAATATCGAAGTTTACTCCAAATGTTGTCTTTGACGTAACGACTTCTTCCTGGTTTTTGCTTTCGTGTGCCTTAAATGGAAATAATCAATAAGATAACTGTGTGAAGTTCAGAATCCTGACAATCTGCTATGAAATTTCAAATTTTGAAAAGATTAATGAGAACAATTCGGTAAAAAATGTAGTAAAAAAGACAGGCGAAGGACATTAAAGAGAAAAGCAACTAAAAGTTCATAATGACAACTATAAAAAAACGAAAAATGGCTAAAAGAATCAAATTGTCTACAAAACACAATAACGAAAACTAACGATACACGTTTGTCGTTAGGTATGAATAAAGGCAACAGTAGTATACCGCTGTTCGAAATTCATAATTTGATTGAGAAAAAACAAATCCGGGTTACAAACTAAAACTGAGGGAAACGCATCAAATATAAGAGGAGAACTACGACACAACAGAAACTCAACACTAAAATGTAAAACACACAGAAACGAACTATAATATAACAATGGTCATTTCCTGACTTGGTACAAGACATTTTAAGAAAAAATGGTGGGTTGAACCTGGTTTTGGGATTCGGGTTGTGACATTATTGATAGAAAATAGAAAAAGTTCTCAGCGCAAAATTTATCTCCTAACCACTCAAAATGTTCATGAAAGTTCAGTTATGACAAATTTGGAGAAGCGATATAAATCTGTCTGAATTAAAACCCTTTCACATAAAACTGTTTATACAACCACTTTTTCAAAATTTCAGCTTGACTGTCCTGACTAAACTTTTGGAGTTTAACATTTACAAATAGTATTTCTCAATGTGAGTGATATTTTACCAAAACAACAATTGGCTAATTTTGTACGAAATAAAATTCACGAAAATATATCACACAATAGAAATGCGCAAAATTTATCGCTTTCATACGAACATTTATGGAGCTTTCGCATTAACAATGTTTTGACAGAAACTGTTTCCAAAACTAAATGGCTAACTTTAAAAAAAATTATTCACAAATCCACTATTTTATTTCACTTGTGTCACGGCCTCTCTATAGTTTCAGATATTTATTTGTACAAAAGTTATTTACGAACTAACAGACGAACAGACAAACGGACGGAAAAAATGAAAACAATAAGGCTCCAGCACCCTCCATGCAGACCCAGCATAAGTGCATGAAGAATGAAGCTTGACTTATAAGTGTTATAAGTGTAATCTTACCTTCGACAATTTGAAAAGTCAACGTAATAGTAAACACAACCAAAAACGCAACGTTGAATTTCATCTCTCAGTATGAAGTTGAATATGAATATGGTACAAGTTAGACTGACACTTATAACTTCAAGCAGACGCAACGAAATATAATGTACCAGATGCTGCAACCACGAAGGCGTTCAAACAGGAAGTAAAAACATTTCAACTACAACCTACAGTTGTACTTTTCCATTTTTTTTTTCTCCTCCCTTGTAGATTATTATTGACTTTTAATGATTAAATACAGATGTTGTCTACTTGTTTATCTAAAAAGATAGGTTTTTTTTCATTTGTCTTGTTAAAAATAGAATATAACAAACGCAATAACCTCAAGGGTTTATTCACCGCGTAAGTCTGTCATTGTAAAAAATCATATATAATAATAATAAAATCAAAATACATGTAGATTCAAACAAATTTTGCTTAAATGAAAGACAAAATTTAAAAAAAAACATTGTTTTTAAGTTCATTATATCATTTTTTTTTTTGCCATATTCGAACAAAAATTTTCTTACTTAAAAAGAATTCATAAACATGACATTTAACAAATAATCCACCAGTAAGGTAAATTTAATATTAGATACATGACTGCGCAGCAACATCGGATTTGAAAAACTGTAAAAGAGGGACGAAAGATACCAAAGGGACAGTCAAACTCATAAATCTAAAACAAACTGACAACACCATGGCTAAAAATAAAAAAGACAAACACACAACAGCACACATGACACAACATAGAAAACTAAAGAATAAACAACACGAACCCCACCAAAAAACTAGGGGTGATCTCAGGTGCTCCGGACGGATAAGCAGATGCAATGGTGACGTTATTAAGAATTTTCAATTTTATGTCCCGCCAAAATTTAAGAAAAAAAATCCTAACATTCCTGATAACACTATACAATCATGAATATAGGAATTTTATACCTGTTTTGAGAATGCATACAGCCTTCGACTTTGCCTTAGGGTTCACGAGTTGAACGCCGGTGTAAAATGTTATTAAATTTATGAAAGCAACTAATAATCATGCAGTAACGTAAGAATACATACACTATGTACTGTTCACGCTTGAACGTTTCAAAAAATTCATTTATATGCCTTTTTATAAAACAGCTTTATATTCCTTCGAGTTACATGTAAAAAGAATATGTACAAATGTAATAAAATATTGCGTTATCGAAAAAACTGTAAATCTTAAAACACACAAGCCCCCTTTCTTGGTGGCATTTGATTTCAAACATATTTTGTTTCCAAACTTTCTTTACTCAACATACTTTTGGGGTGCAGTTTGGGTTGTTAAATAATTTTTACCGTTAATAATGTTGTTTGTGCGTATTGTTTATGTGGTTTCGAGTTGCCAGAAATCTTACAAGATTTCTTCTTTTTATTGTCTTCTTGGAAATTGTTCTCTTTGTACAAATTTCAAGATCTGACTCTTTTATTCAATAGTCGAATCTTTGAAACCTGTCTTTTTGTTAATTTTTTTTTTCTACATTTTTTTTTATAGTTTTCTATTTTTTAAAAAGAAGAGTTGTATGATTGTCAATAAAACAACTATTAAACAGAGTTCAAATCACCTGGAATTAAGCAACAATAAAACAGCATAGGAACCACGAGCAAAGCTGATAACTTATTGTCATCCACAACATTTACCGACACGACAGAATGCAGAACAATCTATAAACGAAACTAAAACAAGAAACAAAACATTTCTACTGGCATCAACCAATGATAACAACTGATTGAATGATCCTGGCTTTATCAAGACACACATCTATAGTGTGACAAAGTAAAATATATTTGTAAGCGCTAGTTCCTCTCTAAACAGTGGTAAAATAAAACTAAAAAAAGAACAAACTGTAATCATCAGTTGGAAATGGATTAACTCATCAGATAAGTTACTTTTGTT
The DNA here is from genome assembly GCA_037788925.1 of Mytilus galloprovincialis. Classification (NCBI taxonomy): domain Eukaryota; kingdom Metazoa; phylum Mollusca; class Bivalvia; order Mytilida; family Mytilidae; genus Mytilus; species Mytilus galloprovincialis. Next base: position 39,969,627 of record CM075342.1, on the reverse strand, counting down.
GGTACTTTGTTTTTTTAACATTTTATTTTCCTTTCTTTTATATCGAGGAGTTCATTAGTTTTTTTTTCGGATTTTAAAGGGAGTGTTTGACTGCCAGTGAGGTTTTTTTCGAGGTATATGTAAAACGCCATATGGATTGATGGTGTCATATATTACAAATTCAAGTGAATTATATATAGCACTAGCAAGACTGTAAAGCTCAAACTACACAATATCTAATTATTTATCAATTTAAATTATTACGTAAATAGTATGGGGAACGATTTTCCAAGTATTAAAACATGAAATTGCGGGAAAAAAAATTTTCAGAGAATTCTCTCTAACACAGATTTTGAAAAAAGATATTCATACTTTTTTGAATGAGTTCGATATAGTTAAAGGGGATTAAAATAGCAACGCATTGTTTTAATTTTTGCACCAAGTTCAGGAATTGGATCTAAACTTTGTACTCACATAAAGTGTAGTCTTATATTTAGCTCTCATACTTTCAAAATTAAGATAGGTGTTTGACAAGGTTGTCCTTTGTCTCTTCTTTGATTTATTTTGACCATGGAAATACTATGTATGTGTCATAATAATAGGGGACACTGAATAAAAGTATCAAAGTTGGCTGATGAGAGAGCCGTTGTGTAGTGGTTAGCGCATCGTACTACTAACACAGAGGTTCCCGGTTTAATTCCCGTTCCAGGATGAAAATTTCAGGGACTGGATTTTCGGTTCTCCCTTGACACCATTTGCGAGTATGGTCTTGAGGTCCGTCGGAAGGGGACAATAAATTGCTGACCTGTGTTAAGAGAAAGCCATATCTCTTGTACGTTAAAGACACCCTTGAAGATTTTGAAAAAGAGCAGGCTAATGCCGCTACAAGGCAGCACTACCACCCGCAAAGTGGAAAGGGATTAATATAAGTTGCAAATATAAAAAAGAAGATGTGGTATGATTGCCAATGAGACAACTGTCCTCAAAAGTTGTTTCCCAATCTACTATAAATTAATATATTTAAACAAAAACTTGTTTTTTTAAAAGATGTATTCCTGAACGTTCGTTTAATGAATTCCTTAAATATTATATAAAGTGTTCTTGGTTAAAAGTACAGAAATAGTATGTTAAAAAGTTTTAGTTTTCTTACTTGAATTGTTTCATGTTTTTCATGCCTTTTTAAGCCGACCATACGTTATTGTTTTTCCTCGTTGTTGAAGGTCGGACGCTTGCCTATAATTGCTTTCATCCACTTCATTTGAATTTTAGTGGATAGTTGTGTCTTGTTTTGTATAGCATAGAAGTAAATTAATTTTTATTGTTGTATAAAGTCCTAGTTTACATGATTGAACATCAAGACGGTACGGTATAAAATTGTCTTTTAAGTTAGACTGTTCAGTCTTGTTGAAAATAAGGAGTAGATGGGCATTCATCTCAAAATGTATTTCAATGTAAGAGTATTAGCTGGTGTGAACAAAACTTAAAATTAAAAAACTTAAATAATAAAATATTTTATTAAAAATACTAGTGTAATACATAACAAAAATAAAGGATATTGCTTGTCCACATTGTCACTACGGTATTTTCACAAAGTGAATTGCTGTCGTATCAACAAGCTTCCGATGTTAAAATATCGCTTTATTACACAGTCAAAGGAACAGTTTTAGTGGCTTGTTTCCCATTAAATCTTTTGCTGTTATTCTAATATATATATATACAGATATTCATCCCTCTGTATCCTCTAACCCGAAGTGTACCATGCATTACTAGAAATTCATATGTTCTCTCCAGCTACTGTACAATATAGGCTCATTTAAAGTTTTTCCTATAGATACTTCATAGTGTAAAGTGATTGCAGATGATAAAATGTTATCCAAGCTAATGGTTGCCGTTCTGTTATTTTTTTTTTTAATATATTGAAGGAGTTTATCCCTTAATCATAAAATATAAATGTTACATTCATTTATTCACATGCTCACATTTTATGCATTGAAAAATAAACTGTCGGTTAAAACTTTCTTAACTTAGATTTGTCAAAAGACTTCTTACACACATTTTCTAACAAAATACGGGTGTTTATCATTTATCAAGTTTTTAAAGATCCAGGTTTGAAGATTAAATACACAATAATGTTTATTCAGTTAAAGATGTTAAAGAGCATTTAAACCCTATAAACATACAGAAATGAAAAAAGTACATTCCTTAATATTTTTAAACATCAGTGCAATACTAATACATGTAGGTGTGCATGCATATTCGTTAATGAACGTCATATACATATTATAATAGTATGGTTTTTTTTTTTTTTTATTTTAGTTCGTTTATATGTTTTTAAGTTTAGTATGATGTCCATTTCCACAGAACTAGTACACATTTGTATTTAGGAGCCAGCTGAAGACCGCCTCCGGGTGCGGGAATTTTTAGCTGTGTTGAAGACCCATTGTTGGCCTTCGGCTGTTTTATGTTCCTTCGTCGGGTTGTTTTCCCTTTGATATTTTCCCCATTTCCATTTTCTTTTTTTAAATAGTTATACAAAATGAAACAAGATGGGGTATGAGTGCCAACTAAACTCTCAATCAATGTCACAATTTGTAAAGGTAAGCATCAAAGGTCACAGTATGGCCTTAGCTTGGCTCACACCGAACAGCAAGTAAAAAAGGGCCCAAAAAGTAACTAGTGTAAAACCATTCAAACAGAAAAAACTACGGTATAATCTATATAAAAAACGAAAAAGAAGAAACACTTATGAACCACATCAATAAACAAGAACAATCGAACAATAAGTTCCTGCCTAAGGCCAGGTGTAAACGTTTTAAGAGAGAATGTCACGAACCATCAAGCTTCCTCCCTAAAACTACCGTTTATGAAACACATGCTAATATATCAGACCAATTATGATGGCTTTATGGCACAACGTTCCAATGCTGTGTTGACATGATTTATCATTGAGACTGTCATAATTATAAATTAACTATTTACAAAACTTTGATTTTTTTAAATACTAAGGCTCAAGAAAGATTACATTAGCTGTATTTGGCAAAAAGTTAAGGAAATTTTTGTCCTAAATGCTCTTTAACTTCGTACTTTATTTGTCCTTTTTAACTTTTTTTATTCGAGCGTCACTGATTAGTATTTTATAAACGAAACGCTCGTCCTACGCAAATGCAAAATGTCAACCTTGGTATCTATAATGAATTTATTTAGCATTTATTTTTTAAACTTTACCCTCTTTTTAACTTGGTCCACATTAATATCCAAATGGTTCAAATTAAAACTTTTATAGTTTTATTTTAACCACTTTAGATTTCTTTGGATATTTTAATATGTGGAATCTAAACTTGTTTTTACTTTGGTACCAGTTAATCAGGGTCCAAGAATAAACTCGATTTCATGAAAACTTGAATATATGGACATCTTTGATATGATGAATATAACCGTGTATTTCGATTTGGTGTTTGGGCCCTGTTGTCAAATTGGTCGACATTGAGATCACAAGGGTTTAAAATTAAATTTCTTTTATTTAATTTAAATTGAAACCTTGGGGTTTTTTGAGATACTGAATCTAAACATGTTTCTACTTTTTCAATTTTGGACCAATTTTTTAACATGGTCCTAATTGAGGTCTTGAATTAAACTTTGTTTGATTTTTTCTAAAATTGAATAATCGGGTTCTATGATATGAAAGTAAATCCGGAATAGCGCTTTTAAGCTTAAATTTTAAAGGTGTTGTATTTTGTTTGCCTGTTCTTAACAATTATCATGCTGTGTTAAAGATTATATTCATATTATATATGATCAATTTACACTAATGATACATACAGGATATATGTAATATATTGTTTAAGATATTTTACATTTTCCGGTCACGATTAAATACAATCTCCGCATAATACAGTGTTCGGTAGCATCGTACGTTTTAAATCTTCATCCAGTTCTCCAGAGACCGTAGTGTTTGATAAGGGAGGAAATGGTATACCTTTAAAAAACAAACAATTATAGATGCATATTGTATCACTTATAATTTTTTACGCTGGAAATACCAACAAGGTAATCAACAAACAACTTCAACATTGTTCAAGGCTAACATATTGAAGTTAGAATACAGTATGACAATTCTTAAATGATTTACATATCTACAAATACTTGAATATAGTTAATCTGTTGTTTAAGAAAATTCGTTCTTGGTAAGCACTTTGTTAGATCAGGTTTCGTAATGGCTTTTTGTACATGGAATATCTAGGTTCGAAGAAAATTTCAAAAAACTCAATTTATTCAGTTTGCGAGTAAATCGGCCCTGTTAACACACCAATAGATAAGTATGTGTATATAGAATGTGTTTAGTATAAAATAATATATTGTATTAAATAATTCGGTATGTATAGCCACACAGGTTAATAAACACGAAATATACAAATATTTGAACAATTAGGACTAGAAATCAAGAGCGATGCTCTTATATACATACATCTTCCTTAATCCGAAAATAAAATTACAAAACTAATACGTTTACTTCTTATGTTTTAATGTTGATTTTGTAATGAAAGAAAATTTACATGTAAATAAACGAACCCATTATAGATGCCAGGATGGAAATTTTATATTTGCATCAGGCGCGCGTTTAATCTACACAATGGAATGTTATTTCATTTAGGTTTTCAAAAAGTTGTTCGTTAATATTTCCCTATTCTTGTTTTTTTTTCTTTTAAATATGCGTGTTTTTCCCTAAGACTTAAATAGAGGCAACAGTAGTATACTGCTGTTCGAAAGTCACGAATCAATTGAGAGAAATCAAATCGAGGTTACAAACTAAAGCCGAGGGAACACATCAAATATAGGGAAAACGGTAGTATTTAATTTTCCCAGCATTAGGTTGGCCTTTTGTGTACCCAAGGCAGGTGAAGGAAGTCAAATTAGGAGCGCTGTGATTGGATGTAAGGGTACAATATATTTTTTATTTATCTATGAATAACTGCAGTGTGTATATTTACAATATAAATTTTAAAACCCATTGAAATATTTTCTAGAGAATTATTCGAAAAGACTTGCAAAATTTCATAAATTTGGTGCAAAATGACGGTGGGCATGGATAACATAAACAAGCTCCGTTGGAAGTTGGTCATGATACTATTTGGCTTTAATTTTTAAAACAGAGTAATACAGTACTAACACAACATATAACTGTTTTATCCAGGTTTTTATCTTAAAAAGTGGTAAATTTAGAAAATGTTAACATTGTCGCCTATGGCAGAATAAATAGTACCGTTTTCCCTATACTGAAGATAGCAAGGGAAATCAAAGTCACTCAAACTGCAATTCTTTTATACTATTTTGAAGCTTTTGATTAGTACATTTGATTTTTATCACAAAGAATAGAAATTTTTCACTGAGAACAATACTGTGTTGAGAAAAGTGCTGAGTCATCATGATAGGTCAAATTGATTGATAATGATATAAAACTTTATTCTAGGATGTCAATATTAACTATATTGTGTAAAATGCACCATATTATAGTTCTTTTGTATTTGATTTCACCTTTCGCAATGATTTTTTCAATTGCAAACACCAGAATTTAAGTCGCGACAAATATTTTTTACTGAAATGTTTGCCTTTTTTGCTGCGTAATTCCCTAAATGTATAACTTGGGTATTTCTGTAAACATAATCTATTAAAATGGGAAATTGTCTGGTTTAGTTTGTACTGTTTATGGAATAAGGCAATATTTGGTCACATTGAAAGCATTTTCAGTGTTAGAATTGTTCATCTAAGAAAAAAAGAGGCCCACTTGAGGCTAAATTTACATAGAATTTATACTCTCCTGTGTAAAGAATTGTTCACATTCTTGATAATGCATGCAGCAAATATTTCAAACGTGCTTCATTTTGTAGTTTCTTTCTTTTATTATATCAGACATAAATAATTTTTCATTTCCTACTGTTTGAAAGGACTTTTGTTGGAAATTAATACTCCCAAGGGACATAATTCAGCTTTTTCATTGATTAATACAGGCAACAAAGGCAACTTTACAGCTGAGTAGTTTGCATATTTAATGTTTAAAGTGTCTAATATCTTTGTTTTCATCATCTCAAGACAGAATAATAGATTTTATAACAAGCTCTAAAAATTTCAACCACAATATGGCATATACTAAAGCATGGAATGGAGATTAGTATGAAAAATCTTGAATTTGTGCATTTCTTGTAAATTTTTGATAAAATGAATAAAAATTGAATGGAACTGTCCACTTTATCTGTTTAAATGGAACTATTTATCATTCTTTTTAAATAAGATAAGATATGATTGGATACAGGTTGTTTATTAAGGCTTTTCTGAAAGAAGTAGAGAATGAGGTAAACCAGCATGTAGGGGTGGGGACATAAAATGATCTATGTTTCTTTAAGTACTGGGGTCATACAAGTATTTATTATAGCCAAGGTTTTCACAATAGCCCAGTTTTGCATTAATAATGTCATAAGAATTCTTTATATCTTTATGTCACAGTATAGGGAAAACGGTAGTATTTAATTTTCCCAGCATTAGGTTGGCCTTTTGTGTACCCAAGGCAGGTGAAGGAAGTCAAATTAGGAGCGCTGTGATTGGATGTAAGGGTACAATATATTTTTTATTTATCTATGAATAACTGCAGTGTGTATATTTACAATATAAATTTTAAAACCTATTGAAATATTTTCTAGAGAATTATTCGAAAAGGCTTGCAAAATTTCATAAATTTGGTGCAAAATGACGGTGGGCATGGATAACATAAACAAGCTCCGTTGGAAGTTGGTCATGATACTATTTGGCTTTAATTTTTAAAACAGAGTAATACAGTACTAACACAACATATAACTGTTTTATCCAGGTTTTTATCTTAAAAAGTGGTAAATTTAGAAAATGTTAACATTGTCGCCTATGGCAGAATAAATAGTACCGTTTTCCCTATAAGAGGACATCAACGAAACAACAGAAACACTTAAGTGCAAAATATAAAAAAAACAAACGACAATGCAACCCACATAAAAAACGAACTATAAGATAACATTTGCCATTTTCCTGACATGCTACATGACTTTATTATAAGATAACATCTAACATAACTGTGAACACATTTGAAATATTTATGTATTTGTATCAATAGAATTATAATATTCTTGTAATTGTATCAATAAAATCATAATATGAATACCATAAGAAGGGCTACTAGTATACGAGGAAAAGTTTTCACGATTATGCCTGTGCTGATATTTTGAATAAAGGAAAGACTCTTACATTATTTGTATAACATTAAAAGTTATTATTTCGACAAAGTCGATTTAATCAATAGTGAAACAATGTCAATGACGATACTGGTTAAAAGTTTGTTTCCAAAACATCGTGCTTTGTAAAGAAACTGTCTGTGTTATAAGAAATATACATACAAATACAAATAATTTCATGCAAAGCTTGTGAAAAGGAATTGATAAAAAATAATTATTATCTACTGCTTGATAAAAAGACAATTACAATCAAAACCAAGGAGTAAACAAAGACTAAAAAAATCAAAGGACATTTACATGAACAGTTATAAATAATAAAAAAGAAACAACACGAACTCCACTAAAAACCGGGAGTGAAATCAAGTGCTCCGGAAGGGTAGGCATTTCCTACACCGTATACGGCACCCGTCGTGTTATTTCTTTTTTCAGTTCGGTAATAATGGAAGGTTATTATGACTGAGGAAGAGTATCATGTATGATTTCTGACACACTTTTGTCATAATGGCCAATCAGTTCATGATGGCGACCGTAGCTACAGGTGATACAGTGAAATATGGTGTAGTAAAAATGCTTTTGTCACAGTGGGGATATCATTAACAGTTAAAAAAAATTTTTTTTTCATTTGTTATGTTCATTGCGCTTGATAATGATTAAAAAAATGGACTTAAAATCACTACTTGAAGAAAATAACCCCCGCCCGCCCCCCCCCCCCCCCCCCCCAAAAAAAAAACAATTAGTTAGCCAAGTACAGTAGTGCTAGTGTTTAACACGTAAAAAATCTACTTACATCTGACAGTTGTACTACAAAAGCTTTGGAATGAAAAGTTGGGAAAATTTCAAAATCAAACGTTATGCTGCTCCAATCCTAGCAATTTTGGTAAGTTTTCCTGTTTACTGGTCCGAGCATAACCAAGTTACAGCACTATTTTTATCTACCTCATATACATTTCTAGGAATGTGATTGGTTGAAAGCATCCGCGTGAAGACCGTGTATATTTGATATTAGGTTAGTAGGGAGGCGGTGCTTATTTCATACAAGGTTAGTTGTGGAGTTACGTCCCTTTATATTCCATATTAGGTAGTAGGGAGGCGGGGCTTATTTCATACACAGTAAGTAGTGGTGTTACGTCCCTTTATAAAAACAAAACGGTACTGCGAAAAAATCTTAAGGTTTCAACAGACGAAGAAATTGATGATTAAGATTGAAATAAATTCATTAAACACATTTAAACCTAACAAGTTGTTATCTTTGCAATTCTTTTTGTAGGATCAATGGAAGTTAAGTTTCTTAATGCTTGTATGTGGTGACATACAAAACAAACAAATGAAGGAAACAATACCAGTTGGTTCTTATTGTTATGGCATAGCAATAAAAGATAACGAGCTCATTTGTTCTGCGGCTGATGATGGAATACAAGTCATCAACATGTTCAACAACTCCACGAGTGATATAGTCTCAGAACAAATACCATCTTGTGGTTACGTTGCAGCATTTGGTGACAAAGTTTACCATACAAATAACGAAACAGACTGCGTCAAATGTTTAGATGTACACGGTATTGAGTAATGGGCATTCCAAAATGAGAATATTCTAAAGGAGCCACGTGGTATATTTGTAGACAACGATGGTAATGTGTTACAGTACGTAGTGGGGGTAGAATCTTTTAATGTCGTAGTGATATCTGCGGATGGAAAACAATATAAGGAACTATTTATAGTTAGTGGTGACCTTTTTGAACCGTATACTCTTGATTATAATAAAGATACTAATCAGGTATTAGTTGCCGATAATAGTAACAAAGCAATGCTTTTTGATGTCGGCCATTGATTCCGTATTTAAAAGAACAAAGAGTATTTAATTGAATATACCTGATTATTCAATGATATGAAGTAGACATTTGAAAAGAGATACATTAGAACATTTTTGCAAAGAAGAATATATCTTTCACTTGAGTGTGTGTTTTGCTGTTACAAATTGTTAGAAATTATTAAAAATTAAGGAATGTATCTCCCTCATGCAAAGCTCTGATTCCTTTCACGGATTTGGCTATCCTTTTTGGACCTTTTGGATTATAGCTCTTCATCTTTTATATAAACTTTGGATTTCAAATATTTTGGCCACGAGCATCACTGAAGAGACACGTTTTGTCGAAATGCGCATCTGGTGCAGAAAAATTGGTACCGTTAATGTTATTACTACCACTGGGTCGATGCCTCTGCTGGTAGACTGTTAGTCCCCGAGGGTATCACCAGCCCAGTAGCCAGTACTTCGGTACTGGCATGAAAATACGGATTGTTTGTGTTATTAATATTTGCTGTTACAAATTGTTAGAAATTATTAAAAATTAAGGAATGTATCTCCCTCATGCAAAGCTCTGATTCCTTTCACGGATTTGGCTATCCTTTTTGGACCTTTTGGATTATAGCTCTTCATCTTTTATTTAAACTTTGGATTTCAAATATTTTGGCCACGAGCATCACTGAAGAGACATGTTTTGTCGAAATGCGCATCTGGTGCAGAAAAATTGGTAACGTTAATGTTATTATTAACAATGTCACTTTTATGATTTTATTGAAAACTAAGAATTTAAGCATTGTAATTTAGTCTGGTTTATGTTTTATGTTTTAAATTCTATAAATAATGGAATTGACGAGTCAACTGATCAATTATTTAAGTGTTTCAGTTTCAATACTTACATACAACCTTTATGATGCACTAAGAGGTATGCCTTCCTATAAATGATCTCCCTTTCCTGTCATTTGGGTGATCTCCCTTTTCTTGTCATAGATATGATCTCCCTTTTTTTTTCAGATGAATGATCTCCCTTTATTTAAGGATGAATAATTTCTCTTTCTTTTACGGTGGATTTTTTTGTTGTCTTTCCTACAAAGTGATGTTATGTAGATAGCGTCTTATAATTATAGCTTTCTTACAATTCATATAAGAGACGCGTTAAAGTTATCCTTTGTTTTTGATTATACTTAAAATTTGACATATCTATGTAATCTTCATCAAGGTTGTCATAACTCTTAGATGGCGCTTCTATTTGAAATTGTTCACTAAAGAACCAATACACTGCACACTACGACATATGTCAAATTTGGTATTTACGCAACTTGTCAACGTGGATCATCAAGATTTGCCAAATAAAGATGCAACAATGTAATAAAAATAACAAGTGAGAGACAGAAACCAACTCTTTTTTTCATTAATGAAAGATAAAATGGGAACAAAAACGAGAGAACACGTGAAATCACAGTTGAATTCCAAGTGATTATAATAGTTCTTGCACAAGACAGAATAAAAATGAGTATTCTGCAACATAAAATACAGGATAGTTTAGGATACAAATGTGTTATAAAGTGAAAAACATATAAAGAAAGGCATCCCAATCTTGCACTACATAAATACAAGTTAACATGTTTGGGGAAAAATTAAAGTACACGTTGAAAGACTCCAAAGGTAAGCTTAAAACTTGCAGTGTATGTGCTCAGTACAAAACAACCCATAGCGGTTTAACATAAGAAAGGTAAGCATAAAAACTACGGTGTCTGTCCTCAATACACGGCGACATATTGCAGTATTACGCAGGAAATGTAGCTTAAAAACTCTTGTCTATGTACTCAATACGAATCGACATGAAGTGGTATTACACAGGAAAAGTAAACGTAAGACTCCGATGTATGTACTCAATACAAGGCGACATAAAGGGTATTACGCAGGAAAGATAAGCTTATAGACTCCGGTGAATATATGCCTGTACTCAATACAAGCGATATGAAACATTATTACATGGGAAAGAAAAGCTTAAAGACTCCAGTGTATGAACTCGCTACAAGGCGGCATAAAGCGGTATTACACAGACAGGGTAGCTTAAAGACTCCAGTGTATGTACTCAATACCAGGCGATATGAAGCGGTCTCACACAGGATAATTAAGACTAAAGACTCCGGTGTATGCATTCAATACATGGCCACATAGAGCGGTATTACGCAGTAAAGGTAGCTTGCAGACTTCGGTGTATATACTCAGTACAAGACGAAATGAATCGGTTTTAAACAGGAAGGGTAGCTTAAAGACGTTGGTGTATGTATTTAATACAAGGCGACATGAAGTGTTATTACACAGGAAAAGTTAGCTTTGAGACTCCTGTGTATAAACGCAATACAAGGCGACATGAAGCGATATTGCACAGGGAAGGTAAGCCTAAAGACTCTTGTATATGTACTCAATACTAGGCGACATGAGGCGGTATTATTCAGGAAAGTTAAGCTTAAAGACTCAAGTGTATGTACGCAATACAAGGCAACATGAAACTGAATTACACAGGAAAGGTTAGCTTTAAGACACAGGTGTATGTAATGAATGCAAGGCGACATATGCATGTATTACACAGAGGAAAGCGGGAAATCTCTTGAATATGTATTAAACGAGACTTAAAACAATTTTAAGGTATTTCTTTCCCTTTTTGGAGAAAGGGGACAATATATTTGACACAAAGGTTTTTTTAGGTTTAATAATGCAAAAATATATAAAAAAAAAGAAGATGTGGTATTATTGCCAATGAAACAACTCTCTACAAGAGACCAAAATGACACAGAAATTAACACCTATAGGTCACCGTACGGCCTTCAACAATGAGCAAAGCCCATGCCGCATAGTCAACTATAAAAGGTCCCAAAATGACAATGTAAAACAATTCAAATGAGAAAACTAACGGCCTAATTTATGTACAAAAAATGAAAGAACAACAAACATGTAACACATAAACAAAAGACAACCACTGAATTACATTTCTTTTTTCATTTTTGAGGTCGTTGATGTCTTATATATGTCTTGTTATTTTTGTTTGTCGCTTCAACCTGTCAATTTTAAAATCGATCCTTGAAAGGTTGCATAAGAAGTATTCTTTTTTAGATCTAATTATACAGTGTATGTAAAGTGCGGATCCTAAAATACCATTTTCACTGTATATGCCACGCATTTCTGATGTAGAATGGTAAATAAACAGACGAAAAAATTATGATATTTGAAGAAAATGAAGAAAAATAGTTCACGTGTAAATGTTTAGTAATAAATAATACAAGTTAGACAAAATAAGAGATGGGAACGGGTTTTTATCGCGACGAGAGCCATCCATACGTGAAATATATACCGAAATAGGTGAATATTTAGGACGTTTTACGAAAAAATCGTGCAGGTGATTAAAAACTAGCAGGAAAGATGTAGTTGAAGAAAAATATTCATTTCAACACAATTATTAATGTTGTATAACGTAGATTAGCTTTTGTTATTCGGTTTGTCCATATTGTATTGAATTCCACTATAATGCTATCTTTATGCGAGTCATGTTTACTGTTGAATAATGGTACTTCACTTTCATTTTCACTGTAGAGCGATTCATTAGTATTGTATAAGCGGTGCATTTTCCCTGTATGAGTTTTATTCATTTTTATGCAATAAATTCCTAATTCAGTCGACTTGCTCAAACAATGATTAAAGTAAGAAAAGGTTTTGATAGTACTGACTTTGAGATGGAAAGTTTGATTGAACAATCCATTTAATTCAATAGAATTAATATTTATTTTATATATAATACATTGTAGTCATGATATAACAATATGTGGATCATTTAAGAGTTGAAAGTGTAACTGTTTTAGATTAAAGAAATGTATTTTAAAATGCATGCCAATTTGATAAAATTCATGTTTCTGCAGTAGTCATTATACGCATGTGCAAACAAATTTTATCATTGGATTTCGAGTATGGGTCTATTTACAAAGCAGAAGAAGCATGTCATAGATTTTTTTTATAATTCATCAGCATCTTTATTTAAAGTACAGTTATATTTATCCAATGCAATGACACTTCATCACTGAATACGTACATCTATCATGTCTATCGAAATAGAATGGGATAAAAAGGGATAAAAAACAACAATGCTTTTCTAATATTTTTTTATAAATCACTTCTTGACCAATTTCAGCGAGGTTTTGACGTAAGATTTTTGATTTTGGGTCCGGTTTTAAATTGGCCCACAGGGTCCAAAATAAAACTGGAGGTTCTTTGGTAGGCTGAATCCATACATGATTGTGTTTATTATCTGTTTTGGTCCATTTAACAAGTTTGTGGGGTCCTAACTGTCAAGAAATAAATTCCTTTGAATTTCAACAACAATTGAATATTTGGGGTACTTAGGCATGCTGAATCTCACCGTGGTTTTAATTTTGGGATTTTGGGATTTTGGGCCAAGTTATCAAAATGGTCCACATTGAGGTCCAAAGGGTCCGATATTCAACATTTTCTTTATTTCATCAAAAATGATGCCTTGCTTAAATGTTGTGTACATACTTGCCCCAAACTGTTCGGGGCTCGACCTCTGCGGTAGTATCAAGGGTGCTCTACAACACGTACATCATGTACCAATGCAACTTTATCAGTTTATATTTTTGACAGAAAAAGTTTGCCCTACACAACTTGACTTGCATTTCACGCTTTGATGACTTTGGATAATTTATATGTCACATGTCGTTTCATTTTATACTAAAACTATCTTTCCTTCAGAATATGAATATTGAAGCATTTGGGGTTCTACAATACGGGAAGCAAGTGAAGATGAACCACAGAACTAAAGTTAAGAAGGAGGGGTCTTCATACCAATGCACTTATTGTCCTTTCAAGACAAAATTGGTAGCTAGTTTTCACAGGCATAAGAAGATCCACACTAATGAGTTACACAAATGTGACCAGTGTGAATTAAAATGTTAAGACTTCTCAATGAGCATGAAAACTGATAGCATGGAGAAGGCCTGATTTGTACTCATCGTTCCAAACACTTCAAAAGCAGAACTGGGCAGTGGCGGATCCAGAACTTTTTGTAAGGCGGACCCGATGGATGACCTAAAAAAAGGGGGGCTCCAGATACGCTTCAGTGATTCCCTATATATATAATCAACCACATTTTTGCAGGCATCCCTTGATACGCCTATGCTGGCCTGGCTCACCATATGAAGAAAGCAACAGGAACTTTTAATCACATCAGCTCGTTTTGTAGTAAAACATTTAAAATGCTTCGCTGACCGCAGAGGTCGAACCCTGAACAGTTGGGGCAAATTTGGACACAATATTAAGGGCATACGATACAGTTTTGAACCCGTATTTACAAGTTGATGAAAATTTGCATATAGGCTATTTTTTACCTGATTAAATCAAATATGTCATAAAAAATATACCTTCATGTGCTACTTTTTGAGTAAAATGAGGTCGAAATTTTGTATATTTGCTCAAAATTCAGATTTGTGTCCGTATTTTCTTTTTCGAAAGAACGACGTAACTTTTTTGCTTTAACAGATAAACACAAATTGTTTTTTGTTAAATAATCGGTACTTTCTGTATTTTATAAGTATCATTGAAAATTATGCAATTTTTATTCCGAAATAACTCTATATTTATCACATGTTCATGAATAGAGGAAAAAACATCATTTTTTGCTGCATGTTTATCAAAATTAAAAAAATTACGCTACTAGTTTTATAAAATTTGGGTCACATAATCTCCTTGCAAAATGAAACAAAATGTCGTTTTAAAAAATAGGGGTCCATGCACTCGTTTTCAAATTAAATCAATTTGAATGATAAAAATCAGTCGAAAAATGCATCTTTTCCCGATATGTCATAGTTTGACGTCGCGAAACCTAAATTTTTACGTTAGCAAAGTCATTACCTCCCTTGTAACTGTATCGTATGCCTTTAAAAAGCTTGATACTATCTGAATTTGAATTGTGAAAAGACGTTATATAGGTTTCTGACACAAGGTAAATGTGGTCGAAGATTTTACAAATCGTATGCGCAATACTGTGCAACTGAAGGTTTCTTCTTAAAACTTTTCAAAAATTTGAAATTTAAAAAAAAAAAATAAAAGCGATATGAACCCCTTTAAAAAATTAGAACCCGACCATTAAATTTTGTTTTCCGTCTAGGACCAATAACCATCAAACCCAATACCAGTCTTTCCTTTGTGGTAATGAACCTTGTAGTACAATTTTAGAGAGATCCATACACTTAAACACAAGATATTGTCTGGAAATTAGAAAAAAAAACTGCCATTTCTTTTGCCCCTTATTTCTGCATGTTTGGGACAATTATCCCCGAACCTAACCCCAGTCTCCCCTTTATTTGTGATATTATTCCTTGTGGCACAATGCCAGAAAGATCCAAAAACTTACACACAAGTAATTGTCCGAAAACTACAAAGTTAGCAGGATTGTTTTTTGTCCCTTTTTTTGTTCCTTCATTCCTAAACTGTTAGTACGATAACCCCCAAAATGGATCCTAGCCTTCTACTTGTGGTATTGAACGCTGTATTACAATTTCAGAGCAATCGAAATTCTTATACACAAGAAATTATCCTGAAACTAAAAAGAATGCTTCTTTTATGCCCCTTTTTCGTAAAAAGTTGGAACCATCATCCCCAAAATAATCCCACCCTTCATTTTGTGGTATTGAACCTTCTTTGAAATTTATATAGATCCATTCACTTAAATTGTAGTTGCCTGGAAACCAAATGTGTCTTCGGACGACGCAGACGATGACGACATCATAGCAATATACGAACCGAAAAAAAAATTGCCCTCGTATAAAAACAACTCTTTGATGGCCAAGTCAACAAGCACCTAAACAATAAGCCTTTTAAATTTAAGAAAGTATTTTTTTTTACAAACATAATTTGAAACAACATGCACCAAGAAAACAACAAAAACTATCAGTGTGATTTGTGTAATCAGGAATTTGCAACTTCTAAAGACCTAGCGAATCACAAAGCAGGGAAACATGGCAATACAGTTCACACATGTCAATACTGTGGAAAAAGATATAAATGGCCAGCCAGTTTTTATAGACATAAACAAGTTATAAATAGATATAAATATTAAAGCAAACTAATAAGTTTTTCATTTGTTGCAAGTCTAATTATCACATTAATCTACAATAAAAATTCATCGCATCTTCGAAAATTCTACATCAGAAATGAATGCCATACAGTGATAATTCATCGCATCTATAGTGAAAATGGATCGCCTTTAATAATTGATATTCTATATAATGTTGCTTTTATAACACATATTTGAACTTTAATACATTTATTTTACATTAAAAAGACACATCATAATGAAAATATGTTATAATTTAGTTTCAAATCAATTATTTTGGTAATTTCAAAACGTAAACAAATAATGTTTTCCCATGATCCTTTATTCTACAATGAACATACTCGCAAACAACAGTGAAAATGAACTGACTGGATTCGCACTTTATATACACTGATTATAAAAAGGAAATAACTTTCATTAATCGTTGTCAGTTCGTGGAAACTGCGAATGTTAACCGTAGAATCATAATACCGCGTTGCGCTGGTATGTGCGTGAAAAGTGGGATTTTATTTTATCTTTGATGTTTACTTGTATGAAAATTGTGTTATTCAAATCACTAACATTGATATTATGTGATGTGTATTTTCATTTCAGTGGGTAGAAATATAACAATATGATTAATGCTTTAATGCTATCTAATATGTCGACTATTCCAATATTAATGGGAAATATATAGATTCAACTTGATGCAGTTGATATTCTATTTACAAGTTTAAAAAAAAAACACCACATACATCAAAGATACATTTGTGTAGCTACCATACTTAACATCAAGATTTATATGATTCAAATGCAGATATTTTCTCAATGCAGAAATAGAAAGTAGAAACTCTAATCCCGGATGACACTATTGTACTGATTTAAAAACTGAATATGAACGATTCGTGAATAAATGTTAAAAGACCTTTGATGTGTTGTTTCTTTATAAATTATATCCATTTCCAAATTGTTTTAAGTTAACCATGTTAACCAGATACAGAAATAATTGAATTTCTATCAAACCTTAGGTCCGAGAACACAGTTAGTTCGTAGTGCATTTCTTTTTGACTATAAATGAAAATAAAAAATATCCCATCTGCGCTTTCGCTTACTACTTTTGGGACAAATTATATCAAAATTATAGAAAACTTCATTAGCTCTACTCAAAATATGGAAAGTTTTATGTAAAGGGGCCTTGAAATCTTTTGACAACGTCCAAAATGCTAATTTTGAACCTTTTTCAGCTGGACCACTACTTCAATTTTTTTTTATAGTGTAATTTCATCCCCTACTATCTATTTGAGACATAAAACATGCATAAATAAATTTGGACTGAGTATAAAGAAAAATTGGCAAGTAACGCATATTGCGATGTTCATAAATGTTTATTGTAACGTACAACATTTTGTTTAGATAACTATATTTTATAGAAACGGTATACCTCTGGATATAAGCGAAATATGGTGATCACAAGAACGTGTTACGCTCATGAGGGCCAGGGCTAATATGTAACTGGGCATAAAAAAAATGAAAATCACAAAAATACTCCGAGAGAATTCAAAACGGAAAGACCCTTATCCTTTGGCAAAATCAAATGATAAAACACATCAGACGAATGGGCAACAACTGTCATAGTACAGGCATTTTCAATTTTAAAAAAAATGGTGGATTGAACCTAGTTTTATAGCGCTAAACCTCTCACTTGTATGACAGTCGCAAATTCCGTTATATTTACAACGATGCGTGAACGATGCGTTCACATGGGGAATGATGGTATACAGGGTTAAAAATTCAAAGTTATGTTGGAATCAATTTCAGAAACAGACCGAGATTTAAATTGTACAGAAGAAAGTAGTTAAGCACCACCACGTTTTTTTCGAATTGACAAATATTACGATAAGGGTCATGGGGTCCCGCAATAATTAGTAGCAAAAAAAGTAATGAATCCTGTAGGAAACCACATAAGCTTTTAGAAAAACACAACAAATTGAAACAAAAATGATAATTTAATGAATAGATTGTCACAAAACCAGTCCAGTTTAAACACTAAAACATGTTCATTTTAAGTATGGACCTTCTGAGTTCGTTTTGCATGATACTAATGCTATTTCACTTAGAAAACGTTCATTTATAGTCTGTTAACGATATCCATAGTTCAGTATTCAATATCGGGTGAAACCAACACGTAATTGGATGCAGGCCTCAGCCCTGTGTCTCATCTCTCCAGTTAGTCGTCGGATTTCCTGCTGTGATATTTGCCGCCATTCCCGATGCAATGTTGCTTCCAACTGACGTAAATTTTGTACAGGTGGTTCGGGTGTCTGTACTCGATGTCCTAAGGTGTCCCAAATATGCTCTATCGGATTCAAATCCGGGCTCATGACAGGCCTTGGAAGAGCAGTTACTTATTCGCCTTGATGAAATGTAGTAACCGCCCTTGAACGATCAGGCCCAGCTTTGTCATCCATAAACACAGGTTTTGCATCTAATGGGTGGTTATCAAAATGAGGTACAACTACTGGCCAAAGAACTACTCTGATGTATTGATCACCACTAAGGTTTCCTCGTATAGTGACCAAGTCCAATGTACAGTCATGAGAGATACATCCCAATACCATCACAGAATCTCCACCGTAAGGGACAGTTGTCTTGATGTTCCTTTTGGTATATGCTGCATTTTTATCTCTCCAAACACTCAATCTTCTATCTGTAACATGCAGCAGAAACCAGCTCTCGTCTGACCAATGGAACTTGCGCCAGTTCCTCAAGTTCTGACTACGACGAGCTAAGCACCATGGCAAACGCAGTTGCTGATGTCAGTCACTTAACATGGGATGTCTAACTTATTAACCTCCTTGACTTCAGTCCTGCTGATTTCGACCGGTTCCCCATGGTCCTTGTTGACATCTGTAGCCATTATCTTTTAAGCACAGGCCTTGTTGCGAATAGCATTCGTCTAACCAGGCGTTGCAGTGCCCTGTCTTCACGCTGCGATTTTACCAATGGTCTACGTGATCTTGGCAAGTCTTTGACGTTATTGGTTTGGGTGTGTTTTCGCACAGCAGCCTGCTGACTACAGTATAGATTTTAAAGTATCTATGAGAAAACAAATGATAAAAAATTTGGTAATAGACAAATTAGTTGACGCAGAAATTTTAGGTGAAGAGGCTCTTGAACTTAAGGTCGAAAATGTTGACGCTATCAACATGATCAAATTAAAACAGCTTGCATTAGAACATGAACTTAAATTAAAAGAACTGGAAATGAAGGAAAGGTTGGAAATGGATAAAAAAGAAAAAGAAGATGAATCAAAATTAAAAGAACTTGAAATGAAGTTAAAAGAACTTGAAATGAAGGAAAGGCTAGAGATGGAGAAAATGAAAATTGAAATGGTCAAGGAAGAAAGCAACACTAAAGTCCAGCCGAAATCAGAATATTTTGATGCAGCAAAAAATATACGTTTGGTTCCCAGATTTTGTGAAAAAGCAGTCGATAAATATTTTCCACAGTTTGAGAAAATTGCTCATAATTTGAATTGGCCAAAGCCATATTGGACTACAATGCTACAAAGTGTTTTTGAGGGTAAGGCCGCTGAAATATACTCCGCACTTCCATCAGAAAAAAGTTCCGACTATGACACGGTAAAACAGGAAGTTTTGAAAGCTACGAGCTAGTACCAGAAGCATATAGACAGAAATTTAGATCTTATAAAAAGTTTGATTCGCAAACCTATGTGGAATTTGCTCGGGAAAAAGAAGATCTATTTGATAAATGGCTTACTTCAAAGAAAACAGATAACAATTTTGATAACCTAAGACAATTGATGTTATTAGAAGAGTTCAAACAATGTGTTCATTTAGACTTAAAAACACATTTAGACGACAAAACTGTTGGGACAATACATGATGCAGCTGTAATTTCAGATAATTATACCCTTTCACATAAAAGAAGTTGCAAGGGTCAAAATGTTAATACTTCGAGTGAAAATTACAAAAATCAAAGCACTGAGCGTACTGATAGTAAGCCTGTTGCACAGAATAAGAGTCAGTCCAGTTATAATATGTCTAGTCCAAAATTTGATACTTTTGAGAAGAAGTCACTGATTTGTGCTTATTGTAAGAAAAATGGTCACCTGATGGCTGATTGTTTTAGACTCCAGAAGAAGAATGAACGCGATAATAAGCCGAAGTCCAGTGCTTGTACGACACCTTATAGTACCAGTACGTTGGAATGTCCTGCGAGTCAGGCTTTTAAGTCCAGTTTTTGTGATTACATGGAGGAATATAAACCCTTTATGTCTGATGGGTTTGTTTCTATTGTTGGTGATACCACTCTTCAGCCTATTAAGATTTTAAGGGACACTGGAGCTTCTCAGTCTTTATTGTTAGAAGATGTGTTGCCTTTGTCCGAGAAGACTTCTGTTGGTGCCTCCGTTTTGTTACAAGGTGTAGAGTTAGGTTGTATAGATGTTCCTCTCCATCGTATTTATCTGAAGACAGATTTGATTACTGGACCAGTTATTGTGGGTGTTCGTCCTAATCTTCCTGTTGAGGGTGTTACTTATTGCTAGGAAATGATCTAGCTAGGAACAAAGTGGTTGCTGAACCAATTGTTACCAGTGAACTGGTGGTGGATGTTAAATTACATGAAGATGATGCTGAATTGTATCCAGCTTGTGTTGTCACTAGGGCAATGGCTAGAAAACAACAAGATGAGGATTTGCAAGAAAACCAGTTTGATTACATGGACCTTTCTGACACTTTCCTAGCCGACATTGAAGGTCCTGGTAGCTCAGAAAAGGCCATAATAAGACCACCTAATGTTAACAAGAACGTAATTATGCCATGGCCAGACGTAAACAGCCATTCATTAAACAGAAAGAACCTTTTTGAAGAACAAAAAAAGACCCTGAGGTTCTTCAGCTCCACAAGAGGGCTCAACCACAGGAGGAAGCAGACAAAGTGGCTGAATGCTATTTCCATCAGGAATTTAATGAGGAAGTGGAGGCCTCCTGATGCTACCCCAGAAGAGGAATGGAGAGTGGTATACCAAGTGGTGGTGCCTAAAGTTTATAGGCAACAAATTATTGGTCTTGCCCAATACACCCCCTTGGCTGGACACTTAGGTATAAGAAAGACTTGCCTTAAGATCTTGCAGCATTTCTACAGGCCAAGACTTAGAAATGATGTTGCAGAATACTGCAAATCATGTCATATATGCCAGGATGTTGGTAAGCCTAACGAGAGAATACCACCAGCACCACTTCTGCCTATTCCAGTCTTTGACGAACCTTTCAGCAGAGTTCTAATTGACTGCGTTTGACCTTTACCAAAGACAAAAAATGGAAATGCGTATTTATTGACAATCATGTGTACATCCACTCGCTTTCCTGATGCTATTCCGCTAAAAAATATCAAGACACCTACTATTGTCAAAGCACTTATCAATTTCTTCACATTAGTATGACTTCCTAAGTCTATACAGTCCGACCAGGGATCAAATTTCATGTCAGGTTTATTTCAGCAAGTCGTGTACCAGTTAGGGATTGCTCAGTATAGATCAAGTGCGTACCATCCAGAATCTCAAGGTGCCATAGAACGTTTTCATCAAACATTGAAGAACTGATCAGAACTTTTTGTCTTCAATTTGACAGAGACTGGGATGATGGAGTTCACTTTCTACTTTTTGCAGTCCGAGAGGCTGTTCAAGAATCCCTTGGATTTAGTCCCTTTGAGTTGGTATTTGGCCATACTTTAAGGGACTGTTAAAATTGATAAAGGAAAAGTTGCTTACTGAACATACTGACTTGAATCTTTTAGACTATGTATCTAGATTTAAAGAAAAGTTGTATACTGCTTGTCAAATTGCTCAGAAAAACTTAAAAAATGTACAGAACAAGATGAAAATATGGTATGATAAAGATGCCAGGGATAGAGTTTTTGAGCCTGGTGATAAGGTACTTGTATTTTTGCCAGTCCCTGGACATCCTATACAGGCTAAATATTGTGGTCCTTATACAATAGAGAGTAAAATCAATGATCTGAATTATATTGTAAAAACTCCAGGTCGGCGCAAACAAAACAGAGTGTGTCATATTAATATGTCAAAAACCATATTTTGAGCGTACTAATGAATGTGAGAGTAAACCAGT
Source organism: Mytilus galloprovincialis (assembly GCA_037788925.1). Classification (NCBI taxonomy): domain Eukaryota; kingdom Metazoa; phylum Mollusca; class Bivalvia; order Mytilida; family Mytilidae; genus Mytilus; species Mytilus galloprovincialis. The sequence continues at coordinate 39,947,338 of CM075342.1, read as the reverse complement.
TGCTACTTTAGGCATGGTTAAATTTGAGAACAATCATGACAAACCAGATGTAATTGAACCACCTTTTAGTTCTAAAACTATGGAAGAGACAGTTATATTGAAAAATTCAGATATTTTGTCAAATTTAGACTCAAAACTTGCACATCTGTCTTTTGATCGTAGAGAAGAAATAAAAACTTTGGTATTATCTTTTAAAAAATCTTTTTCCAGATGTGCCAAACAAAACCACTGCTGTTTTTCATGATGTTGATATAGGAGATGCTTCTCCAATTAGGCAACATCCTTACCGGCTCAATCTACTCAAACTTGAAGCTATGAGAAAAGAAATTAAATGTATGCTTGACAATGATATTATTGAGCCGAGTAACAGTGAATAGAGCTCTCCTTGTCTCCTTGTGCCAAAACCAGATAAAACCTTTCGTTTCGTGACTGATTTCAGAAAAATAAATTCAGTCTCAAAATCTGATTCCTATCCGATTCCAAGGATAGACGATTGTATTGACAACATTGGTCAAGCAAAATTTGTGAGCAAATTTGATTTGTTGAAAGGTTATTGGCAAGTTCCATTGACACAGAGAGCTCGTGCAATATCAGCTTTTGTTACACCAGATGGCTTATTTCAATATACTGTAATGCCGTTTGGCATGAAAAGTGCACCAGCTACATTTCAAAGAATGATTAATAATGTTATAAAAGATTTAAACTGTTGTTATTCTTATATTGATGATCTAATTGTATGTAGTGATAGCTGGGAACAGCATTTAACACATTTGTATGATACTTTTGATAGATTGTCACAATGAAATTTGACTATTAATCTTGGTAAAAGTGAATTTTGTCAGGCCACTGTTGATTATTTAGGGCATACAGTTGGCCAAGGTCAAGTGAAACCTATTATGGCTAAAGTGGAAGCCATTTCCAAATTTCCTCCTCCTACAAATAGAAAATAACTGATGAGATATTGAGAATGATTGGATTTTACAGAAAATTTTGTTCAAATTTTGCTACTGTGGTTCAACCACTGACTCATCTTTTACGAAAAGATTCTAAATTTATCTGGAGTGAAAATTGTCAAAACGCTTTTGAAAATAGCAAATCACTTTTAATTAATAATCCAGTTCTGATTACTCCAGACTTTGAAAAACAATTTAAACTTGCCGTTGATGCAAGCGATGTAGGAATTGGAGCTGTTTTATATCAAGAGACAGATGATAATGTTGAGAAACCTATATCATATTTTTCCAAGAAATTAGATAAACATCAGAAAAATTATTCAACTATTGAAAAAGAGTGTTTTGCAATGTTGTCAGCACTTCGACATTTTGATGTATATTTGAATCCCATGTATATCCTATTCTTGTTTGTACTGATCATAATCCTCTCACCTTCATACATAGAATGAGAAACAAGAATCAGAGGTTGACTAGGTGGAGTTTATTGTTACAGGAATATGATGTAATTGTAAAACATATTAAGGGTAAAGGTAATGTAATAGCAGATGCGTTATCTAGAGCTTATTAAAACACTTTGTATATACTATGTATTTTTGTTCATATTATTCATGATAAGTTTTTATTACACTAAAACTTCTTTTAAGGGGGAGGTGTTATGATATTGTAATTATTGTATTCATTTATGTTGGCCTGATAGTTGTTTACAGAATAATCTTAGAACTGTGCAGTTTAGAAATCACTGGAACAATCACCGAATGATTGGAACTTTCCATTTGACTTACATAATGATTCCAGAATGATCTTAATAAAAGATGCGTTATATAAACTTCTAAATTTTACTAGAAACTTCCCTTTGTAAATTTCTAGGACGTTCCATTCTAGAGTCTTCTAGAATTTTCCGTGACAACTATATTTATACAGACACTAAAACACTTAGACTTAGACATCGATAGACATTAATATTCATAGCATTTGGATTTACACTTTTATTCTACAAACAACATGATACTGGATTGTGACCGTAGTAGTGAACGTAATATTAAGATTGGATTCCGAAAGATATCCGGATACAGATAAAGATAAAAGATTGAACTCATATTTTGACAGTTAAGTTGACAGTAATATTTGTGTAATACTTCTTGTAAGCTTTTTGTATAATAAATATTGTTAAATTTTATTATTGATTTGTGTCTTTTGTTGGCTACAATTTAAAGGTAATTTCTGGCCGTAACACAGGGGGTGTTAAACTTTTTTCTTTGTGTATATAAATATTTACTTGATGAAAAGTGTTGTTCACTGCGCTTAATAAATACGGTAACATTTTCATTTCAACGACCCTCGAAATATGTGTAACAAACCCGACATTGGCACTTTTGAAACGGTAACATCACAATGAAGACAGGTTGATGTGATCGAATTTTAAATGTTGACAATAAACATGATACGAGACGGAATAACTGACAAGCAGACAAAGTTAACGTTCAGACGGAAAGTATAATATAGCCCTCAAGTATCAAGGTCAAAGCAAAATTTATAATTTGTTATTAAGAGAATTAACATAATTTATGTGATATGTGAAGATGCTAAACGTAAATGTTAAAGCAAATATATGCTGCGGCAAAACACTAGCAGTCACTCAAAATTTATCAATTTAAATATTTTTTGTTTAAGATTTGCTTTCTGTTTTTTTTTCAAAATGTCTCTTCGATATCAATTTGTCCTCTCTTTGACATACTATATATATATAATTACTATAAACATTTTAACAATCTAAGACAAACCCGAAAGGAACACACTAGAATATAAGAATAACAACAACGCAATGGCATAAATCCAACAAGAAATCAACTCGTTTAGTGAGAACATAACCGCATCTGAGGACCGGCCGGTGTAGAAATAAATTCCTGACAGAATAACAATTTAGCGTGTTAGAACTTGTAGACATCTATTTTATGAATCACATGTCCCAAATTTCATGATCCAACATGTTTACAATAGTTAAAACAGGGCGAGGGCGTTGTATTGTTTAAGAAGTTCAATTAACTGCTGAAATTTGTCTGGTATTGTAATCACACGGTCATTTAACTATCTTTCCGAGTGAAAAACTACAACAAAATGTCAAGATGTTATTATGTTATGTAGATCATGTAATGTACTTTCGACAAAAGATGATTGTAAGAATTTTCTCCGCTAGTGATCATGAGTACATACTATGACTGAGGATATACCAGAATGTATAAGAATTTGTGTTTATTTTGGAAGACCAATTATTGCTTAATCTTAATCGTTACACAATTTTTATTGGTAAGTAAAAACAATAAGTTTGAATTATAACATTGTCACAGTATGGAAAACATATTAAGTTATTGGAAAACATGCATTATTGACTAATTATATGTATGTAAAGATATGTCATAATAAGATCTTTATCGATTGAAAAACTTTTACACATCAAGGCCATTCGTCACAATCCAGCGTTAATCCTTTAAAAAAATAAAATCCATGTTTCGTAATTTTGACATAAATTTTTAATACTTTTTGAATGGAAAGATATATTTTTACTTAATTAAATCTATTGTTATGTTTATGCCCCCGAATGGACTTGTTAGAATAAACAACAATCAGTCAATATTGGGGCCGTCAATATTACACTTAATTATTGTTGTTTATGATTAATACTAGTTTGATGACTTACATCGTATTTGTCAGATCGGACACATGTCGCCATAAAACGATTGCTTTGTAAGATTGGTAAAAAGTAAGTTCATTTCTTATCTTTACTTACTGTTTGTTTATTATTATATTGATTAAGATTATAAAACAATATTAAATGATGTACCCCTTTTTAAAAACTTTTTTACCTTTAATGTCTGTTTTCCTGTTCTCACAATATAATGCAATTGTATGAGACTGTTATAGAAGTGAATGGTTTAGTTAGCTATTACAAAAATGTACACCAGTTTTAATTAACCATTTTCTACATAAGAGCCTATACTAAGTCCCGAATATATCAGCTGTTTATCATTCGTTTAAGGGACTGTGTGTCTTGATTTGGCCTTGGGAGTTTGGTATTTTGTAATATTTTACTTTTTACTGGGGCTGGTTTGCTGTTTCAAATATTTTGTTAATTGCTAGTGAAAGTACATTTGTACCTTTGCCTTTTGGAGTTTATTCTGAGCCTCATATTCTTTTCAAAACATTTTTATTGAATCATTTCGATATATTTAGTAGTTTTAATTTCTTATATTATATCTGATAAAGGAATCTCACAATTTCATCTTAAATTATTTTGCAAATGAATAACCAAAGTTTTAGTTGTCAATGTCCCGTTTTAAAAATAGATGTTACTAATAGTACTATCGATCTATAGCTGACTATTAGTGCAAGACAGTTTACACTGTGAAAGTTCGTTCAGATTTTATATATGTTTACATCAACTTTAAAATCTTCTTTTAATAGATGAAACCGTTTTATCTAACCGGAACTTCTAAAGGTGCAAAATAAATAAACAAACATTACATCAATCCAATCTACTTTATTAATGTACTATTAAGGGAATATTTGCATCGGTATAAATGACATGATTCAAAAAGATTTAAATAACATATCATACAAATGTATAACCATTTGTGAAGCTTAATACTGCGCCCAAATACGTAGGTCCCTATTTCAACAACTAAACGATAATCACCTCTTGTACAGATGGAATACCTTTCCATTGTACGTTTGTTTATTTTCCTTTCACTTTTGAACGTCATCATTGAGGTTTCACAGTACGGTAGTCCATGAAAAATACATAACTACACTTTAAAAGCATTTAAGGCTTACTATCTAAATGGATAGATGTCTCAATTGAAATTATTCCACATCTACATATTTCTAAATGGTTTCAAACACAAAATACTCACACAGAGGCCTATTAATAACACGATTTCACTTATGCTCCTGTTTGTCTTTTGTTATCGAATTATATTTTTTTTAAATATATACAGCTTAGAATATATGTATAGAACATCAGAAGTCTATAAGTCTATTACTAGGATAAAAGCCTTCTGCGATAAGATTATTTTAATCCCATTGATTAAGCAAATCGAATCATTGCAACAAAAATTTGCAAAAAGGTAGTTTGAAAAAATATAAAATATATGAATGTAAAAAAAAATGATTAGAGGAATAGATTAAAAATAATACAAAATATAAACTTTTATCAAATAAACAAATCCTCTCTAAAGAAAACATAATATGGAAAATAGAAAAGCAGGCATCGTAATCTCCAACAAACGCTGAAGTTGACATGAACCGAAACACTTAGCTCCATCCTTTACTTTGACAAAACAAACAAACAAAATGCACTAAGTTATTAATTATAATTATTCACGTTTGTAAAATGTTTGAAACTATGTGTTTGGAAGCTTATCATTGCATTTAGATTAGTTGCAGACCGAGCGATATAAAATAGCGAGAGAATCGGACAAATGTTTATCATTTTTCAAAGAAGATGATGTATACATCTCACTCATAATAGTACAACTAATTATAAATCATACATGTATTACCGCACGCCGAAGATATGCTTAATGCAGTGATAACTCAGTGCATGCTGTCTTATCCATATGTTTTCTTATTTGTGTTGTACCTGTGTGAGGAGGTTTGAATCTAACGTTAAATAAATTCAGACTCTCTGTACCATCACTCTTCTCGTCTGAAAAAAAAAGCTTGTCAGTTAAAAAGAGCGATGGAAAATCCCGTTTGTAAATAATGGAGGGTCTGGAATTTCTTGATTTCTGTAATCTTTTCATTTTTAGGTCATTTTTGCTTCTTATCTATATTATGTTTTGCACGGTAATCTCTATACATTGTCTATACTTTATTGTAAGCTCCCCATTATGTTCAACCTCTCTCCCCACTTTTCTGTAGTATTGGACCAGTAGTCTCTCTGCTGTAAAATCCATACAACCATCATAATCAGCATGTATCGAAAACTGTTGTTAGGCCCCGTTTACCAGACTTCAAAGTCAAAATTTTTACCCCCGTTTCAGAAGTTTAGGATGCACATTTCTCATAAATGACTGTTCTCTATTGAGAATCGAGATATCACAATCCCTCTCTAACATACTTAACGACACGTTGATCACACAGGAAAATCGTCAACAAGAATACTTCTTTCGATTCCCTTCAATGGCCATACAAAAAATAAATAGAAATAAAAATTAAAAGTTGAACTAAGTAACTGTGATTAAAACCAGCAAAGTGATTTATTTTATGCTTATTCAAATTGAAACTATCGTCAACATTTTCGTTACATTCCGTTGAATTTTATTGACAAATAAAACTCCAATAGGTAAGGAAATATAAATATCAGGTGGATTGCAATTACACAAGAGAAATCATGACAGAAATTCATTTTATTAATGAGGTTTGTTTCTAATTAAGTGTAATTACAGCACTGTTTCATCAGTGTCATTGAAAATAGTATCGAGAAAGTAGTTGATTTTTTTATACAACGTTTCATCAGTGCTCGCCAATATTTAAAAGAAAAAAAAACAAGCTAATAAATGAAAAAAGAAATCATTCGAGGATGTAAAAGATAATCTGACATGGAGGTTTGTAATTTTCATTTTAAGATTTCTTACAAATTACTGATATTTTGCTTTAAACCTAAGAATGTTAATTAACATTTCTGCTAAAGCTTAAGATTGATTTCCGTTGTGTTATATACATTTTAATGTCGAAAATTGCATTTGTATTTGTGGTATTTGTATTTTTATCCATCTGATGAGTTAAGTCTTTTTCAACTGATATAGTTCGTTCTTGTGTTGTACTGTTGCACCGCTGTCCCAGGTTAGGGTTGGGGTAAAGGGGGGATCTCGCTAGCATGTTTGACCCCGCCACATTGTCTATGTGTGTGCCTGTCCCAAGTTAGTAGCCGGTAATTCAGTGGTTGTCGTTTGCTTATGTGTTACATATTTGTTTTTCGTTCATTTTTTTGTACATAAATTAGGCCGCTAGTTTTCTCCTTTGAATTGTTTTACATTGTCATTTCGGGGACTTTTTATAGCTAACTATGCGGTATGAGCTTTGCTCATTGTTGAAGACCATACGGTGGCCAATAGTTGTTAATTTCTGTGTAAAGTCGTCTGCTGATCCAAAAAACGTTAATAATTATACACGCAGTTCGTTAATACAAGCACATAGTGAGGTTATGCTGATCATCTCGTAAGCTTATTGGATGTCAATTAAGGATCTGGAAACTAAGGTATACAACTTAATTTTTATTAATAAAGGACAATTGGTTTGTTTATAATAAAGACTGGGTAAATGGTCAGCTGGCATATTGCTTTGTCTGATAACGGGGTTGTAACCTTTATTTATTAATACGTACACAACACACATATAAATAAATATACATTTAGCTATGTAACACATATATGTATCCCTGTCTTTCTCATTGGACGGTCGGTCTAAGCTGTTATTTTCATTTAACGCAATGTGCAACTATGTTACATATACTTGTACATGGGTCCCTGTCTTTCACATGTGACGGGCGTCGGGTCTACCTCGTGGTGTACCGTTAGCTGTTGTTTTCATTTGACGCATTTGCAATTTTCCCGTGCTTTCCTGCTTGAAATTCATTACTCACTGTGTATTGTTAAAAGCTAAGTATAAATATATATTTTTTAATTTTCTTTTCATCTTGAAAGACCACTCAAGTCACGTTTGTAACTGTAAATAAAACTCCCTTTTTCAAATTTATGTTTTTGACATTCAAACAACCAATGCAATTAAACATGTTTGGAAGCAAAATTTAAGCAAAGATGAAAAAAGAGGGAGAACACAAATAGTGTACACAGTATTTTTATAAATATTTACGTCATTTAAAGTTTGTTTGAATTTGCTTTCCGACCGACTGTCCAGAATCTTTCACATTTAAAACAAATCGTGCGTGCGGGCTCGCCAATATTACGGAAAGTAGTTACTTCAATCCCTACACTGTTAAACAAAGCACTTTAAATTTGGCTTTTGTGCTCCCAAAGATGAAATAGTTAAGGTTCTATGGTCCATAGCCTGGAGAATATGACAGGATTTCTAAAAATCACGTGAATCAGCGCGTTGAATTGCTGCACGTCCCGTCGTGTATAGTACATTTTTACTAACTATGATTTTGATAATATCACAATCTCGATCTCATCCTAAATATTGTCGAACTTGATAGGCTGCTAGACGCCTTACGTCTGTCGAACATCTTTGTCTTATTTTTAAGTGGTGAAAATGTTAAGGAGACACAAAATGCAAACCATAAGAAATAATAGAACAGGAAAATGAGAAAAACAAACACTTTGAAGAGAACCAACCAGATTTGTATCTGTAAAATGAAGGGAGATCACTTAATGTATTAATGGGTCAAGGTGGGTATATATTAGATTTTAACATCAGTTAAAAGGCTTGTTAAAGAAGCCACTTTTAAGTGAGTTGAACATTCATTTAGACCTTGTTTTTTTAACACATTTAGATATATTTTAAATTGAAGCACAACCGAAATCTTCTAGTACGACATCTTAAAGTATTTTAAGCCAATATAGTAAATATGGAGTTAACAAAAGCGAGAATGAATAATGTATTCAATGGTAAATACAGACTTTCGTTTAAAAAGACCTACATTTTACGCATCCAAAGACATTTTATGACCTTAATATGACTTAATAAAAAACAGAGATGTAACATTACTCATTTTAACACTTATGAAACACAACATTCTCATATACGCCCTTCGCACTTTAACGTTCAGTAATAAAAGAGGAAATCATTTTTAATTTATTTGGTTTGATATAAGTTCTTTTGACTCCCTAATCCTATAATTCTCCTCTACAAACTAAGAATAATGTTTAATCCATCAGCATACATACAAACTTCGTATCTTATATCCATCGTAATTATCTTCAAAGTCTAAGACTTTTTTGTGCATTCCAAGAAAATTAGAATTACAAATAGTAAGTAGTTCGTAACATTTGTGTAACTTCTTTAAACGAGATAATTAATTTGATATTTGATGGAGAAGTTAATAATTGGCTATCAATTACGATTAGAAAAGAAGTGAATATGATCAAACTTTTCTTTATAACATAAAAGAATATATTTATTCATTTGTGAATTATAAATATATAAATGTTAACAACCATAACATCGATCTGCACATGCATGAAATTTTTGCCTTTACACCGATTTCACAACATATGAAATTTGATACCCTACATTTATCATGCTTTTCAACGACCTATGGTCAAGTTGCTAAAAGGCCCACGTACTAAATCATTTCAAAACCTTTCATTCTTTATGCATTGGCAATAATATATATATTGGTGTTAATTAAATACTTCGATTTGGACTAACGCCCTCAAAGTGTATCTAATACAAACATCATTTGATTTGGTACAGAATAGTATTATTTTATGAGAAAATTAATATATATCAATCTAACATATCTACTACGGGAGTCCTATCACAATCTATAAAGAATTATGGTGGACAACATATGCGTAGTAGTGTGATAATTTAAGATTCTTAATGTATAGTAATAATATGAAAAAAATGTATAATCAACTCTGGAATCGTTCAGGTCAATGTCTCGGATTTTTTTGGCATTTTTTTTTTAAATAATTTTATTCAGAATGTGCAAACAATACGCTATATAGTATCAAAAGCAAATCCCCGATTACACCATACAAGGTAACCTGCTCGCCAATGAACAAAAGACATAAATTGCCAAAAAGAAACACAAAACTTGTTCAACAATTTGTCTTAAAGCTGTGTTAAAAGCAACCTAACTTTTTCCAAATATTGTATTATTAAACACAATTACTGAGCGTCTGTAAAAAGTATTATATATTCAAAGTAGCTTTAAACTTGTTTTGAAAATACCTGCGAATCTTATGTTTCGTGATGTAACGAGTTTCAATGCATTCCTGTTACCCTCTATAATTATCGCGTATCAAATCGGTATCGCTTCCTAAAATACCTCTAATATTAGCCACTTTACGTTGCGAAACAATTTTCAATGGGTATATCTACGTTAACCTTTGTTTTCTAAATTTAGATATGAATTGCGATTCATTAATGTGTGAATATACAAATATTGATGGGGAGGGATGAGATTAAATCAAAAACTAGTTTGTCTCCCGCTACATGTTTATGTACAAAGTTTACAAATAGACACCTTATCAGCGATGCTCTACTGGATTTCTTTTGTTATAAGAACAGTATATTTTTGACAGTCTCTATTGAAATTTTAACAACTTTTTGTTTCTCACTCGGGGCAATTTAAAACTTGTCATTTTTATAGACACCTTCCTTTTGTTCAGAACTATATATACATGTAGAACTCTAGATGTCTTTTAGTTATTTGTATCATTGGTTTCTTTGATCTGATGTGAAACGTGTACACCACATCTTTTTTATGCCCCACCTACGATAGTAGAGGGGCATTATGTTTTCTGGTCTGTGGTTCCGTTCGTCCGTCCGTCCGTCCGTCCGTCTGTGGTTCCGTTCGTCCGTCCAGGTTAAAGTTTTTGGTCAAGGTAGTTTTTGATGAAGCTGAAGTCCAATCAACTTGAAACTTAGTACACTTGTTGCTTATGAGATGATCTTTCTAATTTTTAAGCCAAATTAGACTTTTGACCCCAATTTCACGGTCCACTGAACATAGAAAATGAAAGTGGGAGTTTCAGGTTAAAGTTTTTGGTCAAGGTAGTTTTTGATGAAGCTGAAGTCCAATCAACTTGAAACTTAGTACACTTGTTGCTTATGATATGATCTTTCTAATTTTAATGCCAAATTAGATAATTACCCAATTTCACGGTCCATGGAACATGGAAAAGGATAGTGCGAGTGGGGCATCCGTGTACTTTGGACACATTCTTGTTTATTCATATTTCTGGGTAAGTCAGTAGAATTTATCATGCAAAGCTATCTAATTCCGACGATTAATTTGTCAATAAATGAAAACTGTAAAAAGGAAGACGAACACTAACATATATTACTTATCTTTCTAAAGATCGACTGATGGGTTTGTTATAAAAACTTTCTTCTCGTTCACTGATTGTTAGAGATCTAAAGACTGTGATTTTTTTCAAATCTGATAAATCTTTATCGCAGAAATCTTCAATTAGAAACGCAGTATTTCTATTTATTTCTGCTATTAATGGAAAGTTTTATATAGCGTTTTAAAATTTACTTTTAATAAAGGTTTTTATAATGATATACTTAAACGACTTTGATGAAGGTCGATAACAAATCCCAGTAAGGTGCGTGCATGGTTAAAACGACATCTCGTGAACAAAAAATACACGAAATATACGATACATTTGTTAATTGCTCTAATATGTATTGCATGTCAAATGTTTAAAAATATTTCCTATATTATACTTTTTCAGTGCAGTTTTTCAAATGATTTGATATAATTGTTCTTATACGTTATTCCCAACAAGCATGATGTTTTAATTATTAAAACTTGCTGCACTTGTTTATATGCGTAAAGTACATAACATACTACTTTAAGATATGATGTACGCAATACTGTTTAATACAAAATTAAACTCAGGTTATAAATTGATATGCCAACTCGAAACAATTAAAATGCTAAATATTTCCTCCTTATTTTCATAGTCATGAAGAAGTTATTCTTAAATATTTCCGTAATTCTTTGTTGCTTTATAATAACTATCCACGTGTATGTATATTACTAATATAGATGTCTAAGATGCATGATTTTTAGTTGTTATTAGCTTTGGCCTAGCTGTCAGTAACTGCGAGTACTCTCAGATCTGTAATAAGTGTCTTTTTTTGTTCTGATGTACAAATACCCTGTCACGTCCACTCTGTTTTTGTTACATGTATTTATATTTGTATCCATCTGATTAATAAAGTCTTTTTCAACTGATTCTTATAGTTCGTTCAAATGTTGATCTGTTAGACCACGTTCCCCGGAGGGAGGGTTGGGATTTCGCTAACATGATTAACCCCGCCGCATTATGTATGTATGTGCCTGAGTGTCCCAAGTTAGGAGTCCGTATTTTAGTGGTTGTCGTTTTTTGTTGTGTTATACATATTAGTTTTTCGTTAATATGTTTTTTTTTCATTATTGAGGCTGTTAGATTTCTCGTTTGAATTGTTTTACGCTTGTAATTTTGGGGCCTTTTATAGCTGACTATGCGGTAAGAGCTTTGTTCTTTGTTGAAGGTCGTAAGTCGACCTATAGCCTTTTAATTTCTGTGCCATTTGGTCTCTTGTTGACAGTTGTTTCATTGTCAATCATACCATATCTTCTTTTTTATAGTTCCAGGATAATTTCAGATTCAACTCCGATGGTTTATTTCTTGAGGGCGTGTCATGCTCTCTGCAGTTTCTATACAACTTGCAATAAGTCTTTGAGGGTTCGTATGTAGCTCATTGCAAAGCAGAAAGCTAATTATTCTCTTATCAGTGTTTTCAGTGTAGTGACCGTTTAATTTCCCCGACAATCCACCATAATTTGTTTATATGGTTTTTATGGAGTTTTTTTTTCTATGGGATTGAATATACATAAACAATTTGCAATGCCGTTACGCAATTTTAAACCATCAAACAATATGTATTGATATTGACATACAACAACTAAAACAAAGTAATTAATATTAAACTAGACTGTATATCAGTTTTATAATTACAGCATGAATGAAATCAGAAGTTCATGACTAGTAATGGATTTCTGATCAATGCTATCCAAACGATGCAAGACAATTTATAGAAATTCAAAAAGAAAGATAGGTGTTATTGCAGACAAGATTTCTTATGGTTGTAATAAAATGATAAGATGACGAAAGAATCTAATTTGATATGAAAGTTGTTTGCTGATGACGCATTACATCAAAGAAATGCTCAATACTACTTTCACAAAGAAGAATCCACTGTAGCGTCACAAAGTACTATTTATATACGAAATACGAAATATTTATAGAGATAATACAATTCTGCTCTATTTGGTTTAGTCGTTCTTGGCCTTTAACAGAAAATTAAGTTTCATTGCTTTGCAATATCAGACTTATTATGAAGCGTTGATTAAATTATTTTGTTAAATAAATGCGTGAGAGAGAGAAGAGAGGGAGAGAGCGAAGTAGATATATGCTCAAAGAGAGAAAAAGAGACTTTAATTGTGTCCAGAGCGATATTATGTCTTTCGAAAACAATACCCAAGCGTAACATCGATATGCTTCTTTACTTGTAGTACGTCGAATATTGCGAGAAAAAGAAATAAGTAAAAAACATTGTCAACTTAGTGAGACAATGATTGAATGACCCCAAACATATAGCAAATATCGTTAATGAATCATGTTGTATTCAGAGTAATTGAAAGAAACATGATCCTTACGTAATATAATTAACGAAGGCATTTTAAACATTGTTTATCATCAAATATATGTAAACAGAAACAAAAATACATTAAGTATCATTTGTTCCAACCTCTTATTATACATTCCTTTGTACAGAAGTGCAATGGAAACATTACATGACACAAAGCGTTATAATTACATAAGTCAGACAATAAAAATCTTGCCTCTTTTATACATGTTATACATATTAAAGATCAAGCAGTACAAAAGTAACGGGTTGTGTAAAGAAACAAAAAAAAAATGTGTTTGTAATACACTTCAAATTCTAAAATCACTGAATGTATGTAGAGCATGCATTCTGAAGTATGTCAGTTATCAGCTGAAGATACGTAAATATTTGATTGTTTTTTTCAGGTCAAATAGATGTAAAAAGTGATGAATTTCACGGAAACAGAGGAAGACATTATTTCTCGTATGACAGATGAAGCTATTCTACAAAGAATTCCTTGCATTATTTACATTGGAATACTAAGTTTTATTGGAATTATTGGGAACATTCACGTGCTGATACTGTTCTCACGTGCGGACAGAAAAGCTTCAACGTATACTGTTTTTGTTATAGCTTTGTCAATCGTGGATTTGGTTGCATGTGTAGTGCACATGCCAATGGAAATATTAGATTTGACAAAACCGTATACATTCTATAACGAAGTTGGCTGCAGGTTATTCAGATTTAATAATGCGTTTCTCTTGATGTCTTCGATATTCATACTTGTTTGTATTGCATTAGAAAGGTACAGAAGAGTTTGCAATCCTCTGAAAAATCAAATGACCGTACTGACATCAAAAAAGCTTTGTGGTTTATGCATGTGCTTGTCTCTTATTATAACACTTCCAATGTATTTTCTCAATGGACACCATATTGTGAGTTTAGAAGGAAATGGCGCCAACGCCACTGGATATATGTGTTTCATTAACGATGACTTTCATGGAACCTTGTTTTTATATTCATACTTAGGATTTATGATCATCGTGTTCATTATATGTTCGACTATTTTAATTTGTGCATATTTTTCTATTTCAAAAGTTGTATTTAGTCGTCAAGCAAATATCAGAAACAGCCGGAAGTTGTCTGAAGACATGCGTCAAAATATTTCTACAATAGGAAGGTTAGACTCTGTTCAGTCAAACATTTCAAACATTTCAAACTGTAGTAAACATGTCGAGCTGTACCGAAATTTATCCGCTGGTACAATGAAAACTTTGAGATTATCAACATTAAGAACAACTAGGTCGCTTATAGTTATAACAGGAATTTTTATTATAGTTTTTGCTCCGTATTTAGTGCTGAGCTGTGTCATAAGTTTAGATATAGAATTCAAATCAGGATTGAGTAACTTTGAGTTAACTTTGTATCAGATTGGAATAAGACTGCTTCTTATAAATAATGTTTCGAATCCATTTGTTTATGGGTTCACAGATGATCGATTTAAAAATGGAATCCAGTCAGTTTATTGTCGTCGGAAACAAAACAAATGAAAATTAAAAATTGTTGTTATTATTAAATATTCTTATATATAAAACTATCATGCTACTGAAAGCAAGCTGAACTCAGTTTCAACAACGCACATTAAAAGAAAATTGATTAAAACAGAAAGTATATATTAATTTTTATAAATATGCTACATGTATTTAGTCCACCTACCAAAAAAATATGGAATGTGGAAGTTGAAAACTAGCAGGGCAAAGTATAGAAAGGATCACAACCAAAAGGAAAAATAACTTAATGGTATACATATTATATGATAAAGAGACACCATTGTGTATACACCGAGAAAAGCAATACATCCGAAAAAAACAAAGAATCATTCTCAAATCAGTAAAGCCATTAAAAAAAAAAACAAAAACACTTTTAACTTTTTTATCACTCAAGTTCACAATATCACAGTTCCATATTTGTAATTTGAGGTTCTAGAAATATCATGGCTTTTTATTTTTTTTTATTTAACATGATTAAATTGCAAACGCCCAAAGATGGCGCAAGTCTGCATTTTTCGAGCAATTAGCTATTATATAATAGACATCCGTGACCAAAACCAAATTAAAAAAAAAGCAGACTCTTTAATATTCAAATTCGAGTAAGAAAGACAATTGTATATAGTGATTTTCTGGGTGAAACAAACACAGAAAAAAATGACCCAATCTCATAGACGCTTAATTGTTACCATGAACTGCAAAATTATGAAAAAACATAAAAGCATTGCTGAAAAAATCGTGTGCTAAAAGTCGCATGATTCACATTTAGAGATCATGGCGAACATGCCAAGTGATTGTCACTGGATGAACATATGTTTACTGAATTATTGTTTTGTTGCGGTTACTCTATGACCATAAACTTGAACCGAGTCAAACAAGACAGAAATGCACAAAAACTAATATGCAAAAATATCAACAGTTCCTTATTTGTTTACATAAAAAATATGCATCAAAGAACACAGCAATAGGGAAAACAAATATGATATACTGTAACAGCAACAAACGACAAAGTTACAGGTTAATGCCAGGCACATACAAAAGATACGGAGTTAAAATGTTAATATCTTTTAACTCGTTTGTTTTTTTATTACTGGGAGCCTTTTGGGGACTTCCTAAGAAGAAGGGAACACTTATTAGAGACGTACAAACCTGGAACAATTTGAAAAAAAGGAATGCGAGATGACGAAGTAGTTAGCGATTGAACTATTTAAAATGGGGTTACTTCCCGTTAACCAACTCAATTACAATTTCAACTAATAGTGTGTGATACGATTTTGTGAGGGAATGTTTGCAATGTGTTAAGAAATGATTTAACTTTGTATTCATGTTTTATTTGTAACACATTCAATGTACTAAAACCTCGAATTTTCTGTGTAAAGTCAATACTTTTGTAGACTTTTGAAGCCCACATTTTTTATTGCCTTATTAAAATATGCAATTGACAGATCCGTAAACTATACCAATACAGAAAGACATGTGTTTAGAAATTATAGCAAACATTATGGTTGACGAAAATTAATTCGTTATTGCAAAAAAATGAACTAAGAACATCTATTATTTTCTCCTTTTTTCAGGACATACCTAGTAGGACCGTAGTGTTCTTTTAAGTGCTTGTAATTTGATGAATATGACCATGATGTTATTGACAAACGAAATCATGACACTGACAGACTGACGAATGACCAGAAGAACAGATAGACCCACATAATTATGTACATTGTCACGGGCGTATAAAATTAATACTTTTGACAGGGATCATTATATACTAAAACTCATGCTTCATTGCAAACCAAGTTAACTACGCCTGACACAATATACTACTCATGTATTATCACTTGACGTTATGGCATTGTAATGGTATAAAGCAGACACTGAAAGTTGCTATTTACATAATTTGTGTTATACAACGTGCGATACAAACAGTTGCAAAAATATACAGACACTTACGTAATACTCTGAATGTTTATCATTTTTTTCTGTGCAATTTTCATTTTTCTGTTAACTTTTTTTCATCAACAAATAATTTCTTGAAAGTGGTTTCTTCAGTTTGTTGTATTTAGTTTTTTTTTAATTTGTATTCCAAATGTATTTATCAATATCATATAGATAATGTTTATAAACTTTCCCAAAATAAGCCGATGTTTATAGAAAGCTAGCTATTGTTAATTTCCGCATTGCAATATATTATTATTACTTGTTTTCAACAGTTATAAGTTGAGTATTAAAGCACAGTGATGTGCAGTTGTCGAAAGCAGTGAAATATATTAATAGCAATACACATAAAACCTTTTGGACCTCAATGTTTATTTGGCCCTTCCTTCAGTAGTGAAGACTTGTCTAATAATTCTACAAATGTAATATGAAATGAGTATAACGCAAAAATATGTGCATGTGTCAAATTGTCCATATAATGAATATGTTTGGTTTTTTTTTTAAATTCTATTTTAAACTATATGAATATAAAAAATTGTCCATTCTATTTTAAACTATATGAATATAATAAAGAAGATGTGTATGATAGTCAATGAGACAACTCTACATCTATGAGTTCATTATCAGATTAAGTTGTCAAGGCCGGATTAATCGATATCTATAATAATAAATAATTAACTCTTCCTAAAATAAAAAAAAGTTTGTGTCTCAAAAAGGTTCAGTTGAAGGCCGCCTCCGGGCTCGGGATTTCTCGCTGTTTTCATTGAAGATCAATTGATGGTCTTCCGCTGTTTACTACTCTTTGTTCGGGCTGTGTTCTCTTTGACACATACCACATTTCCTTTCCAAATTTTTATTACTTGTATTGCTAAAAATTTCATATGATAAACGTATTTTTCATGGCTACTAGGTTAACTTTTATTTGATAAATAATATGTAGTTAATATTCACCAGACTGCATTTGACATGGCCACCCAACTTTTCAGAAATACATAAACATATATTTTATAAGGCATACAGCTATATTTAATATATAAATCTGTCAGAATACTGATATGGATCCGTTACGTGGAAAGATTTAAAAAGACCACACAAATGATATGACTTGTGCACAACGTATACACATAGTGCTAGTGCCTTTTGAACTTCGAGTTGGACAGAAATCCATATAACTTAATATTCGTGTGACAGGGGATTTACTCTGAGAATTCATTAAAAGAGGGACGAAAGATACTAAAGGGACAGTCAAACTCATAAATCTAAAAAAACCTGACACCGCCATGAAAAAAGACAAACAAACAACAACACACATGACACAACATAGAAAATTAAAGAATAAACAACACGAACCCCACCAAAAAACTAGGGGTGATCTCAGGTGCTCCGGAAGGGTAAGCAGATCCTGCTCCACATGTGGCACCCGTCGTGTTGCTTATGTGACAACAAATCCGGTAAATAGTCTAATTCGGTAGGTCACATTCATGAACGGGAAGGGGATTGTAGTTACGACGTAAGGAACATATCCGATATCATTTGTGAAACGGTTATTCCATAACGGTCAACCAACTCGTGATGGCGTCCGTAAAATTTACGAAGGGATGATTTCAACTTCACCATTTGGAACTCTTGGTTTAATAGCTTCCTTGTGAGCAGCAACCCTCTTTCAAGAAAATCATGATAGGAAATGCAAGCACGGGAATATCGTATCAATTGGGAGATGTAAACCCCGTATGCAGAAATGGAAAGTTCACAATTGGAAAGCTAAAATCATCTCTTTTGTCGTAAAGTTTAGTTTTCAACCGACCCTCATTGTCAATTTCTAGATGTAAGTCAAGATATGAGGCCGACTTAACTGTATCTGTAGTATCCTTTATCTCTAGTTCGATGGGATAGATGCGTTCCACATAGTCACCAAATTTTGAATTATTTAGTGAAAGATATTATTTAGTTGCCAAGAGACCATTAACTATAAGTAATATTTCGGATCTATGTAACCGTGATCAATTACTCCCTTTAATTCCATGACATATAAAAAGAGGAAATTTATAGAAAGAGTATCATTTCTCGGAAGATATCTTATCATATTGACATCTGTTTTCCATCAAACAGAGAGAGCTGGAAATGGTCAGATTTTATTCACATCTCATGCATATGAATGGGAGTCGTTTTCCACACAACAACAGCGTATTTTCGCTATTTTGCGATAAAGTAGAATAGTTTTCACAAGATGCTGTTCTTTAGTTGAAACAACCATACTGTCGTCTTCAACTTCCGCAAATACTTTGAAAAATAAAGTTCTTCGAAATTCGTTTTATAACTTGCATGAAAAATGAAACACAAGCACAAATTCGAATCATTGAGTAACGAGTTTGGTTTTTTGTTGAATAATGAAGTTTAAAAATTTTAAGACAACAGCCAGCTCAGCGACACATAGTTGCCAAGAGACCAACTGAAGGGCATCACAACATTATTGATTATATTCCTTGTAAATATTGTCAACAATTTTATGATTATAAAATCTGAGCTACGGAGACACCGCATGTCATGTTCAAGTAGACGGACAATGAACAATTGCAAGATCCGACCCAGCAAAAATCTTTATCAAAGCTGGAAAGCATTTACTACAAAGAGCTGGTGTATCAATCAATAATCTTAACTTTAAAGCAAGATTTCAATTCATAATTGACTGAACGTTTAACAAATGATGAAATAGGACACAAAGTCACAAAAGATAAAAGTATTTTTGACTAATGAAAAGAATATTTGATAAAATAGATAGACAAAAGGCTGTTGATACAAATTGAGGCTTCTAGCTAGAATTTCAGTTGAAATTCTATTTACAAAAGTCAGTAGGTGCTGGAGTTGATCTTAGCATTATTCTGAGACCAGAAAAAACTTAAACATGTTTATTACTTGCTGTCCCCTTGGTATCATTCTCCTGTCTTTTACTGCTATCAAAACTATTGTTGACAATGTATTCCCTTTTATAAGGAGTCAATTCAAAATAAGCGCATAAGTAAGTCTTCTATGGTTTTTACAAGTCATGACTTTACAGAGAAACGTGATAAGAGAAGAAAACATAGAAACTCTAAATTTTCTTGAGAGCAGTAAATTGATGGCACCTAATCACATTAAAGCCTCCATGTAACGTAGACTAAAATGAACGAACAACTATTAAGTGAAGATCATCGAATGGTCAACAAGGAGGTCATTCATGAAAGTGACGGGACATACAACCTATAGAGCCTTAGGCTGTGACGGGTTAAAATTTATAAAAAAGAATATTTAATGATGGTTAACAGTGAATATTATTGCAGAGGTTCAACGCCAACTGAGATCATGAATAATGACATTGAAATTGAGATACACCATATTCTTACCACAAGAAATAATGCCATTTATACAGCTCTATGATTCTTACTTGTTCAAGTAGACAAGCAATGAACAATAGCAAGATCATATCCAACAAAAAAACTTAATTAAAACTGGAAAGGGTTACTTTATGGAAATGATGTATCAATTAATAGTTTTGATTCAGTGAAAAAAGATTTCCATTCATAAATAACATTATGATTAGCAAATGATGAATAGGACACAAAGTCACAAAAGATATAATTATTTCAGACGTAGTGATATTTAAAGTATATTTGATAAACTTAGTGGTCAAAGAGCTGCTGGAATAAGATACAATTTGAGACTTCTAGCCAAAATTAAAAGCGAATTCAGTAGGTGCTGGAGATATTCTTAGTGGTGTTCTGAGACCAGAAAACTTCCACATGTTTGTTACTGGTTGTCCCTTTGGTAAATATATTTCATGTCGTTTGAAATTGGATGTTTCTCGTTTGCTATTTGAGTAATTATCTATAGATTGGGAAGTTCCGATACTGGTTCTGCAACAGTATGTACTATTTATACAGTTTGATGTTAGGTGCATAAGGCACGAGAAAAGTTTTGGCGGTTTCTACGGGCAGGGTTTAATGATACTATATAAAGTTTGGCATTTTTAAAATATATATTAGTATCGAAGGTACTCTCTGTTACTAGTACGTCGAATTGAAGTGGGTCATATTGTTATATATACAGTTGCTGCTATGTATATTGTACGTACAGGCGTTGAAGGTATTAGCTGAGGAAAAAGAAACAACGCGAAAGGGGAACAATCTTATTTATATGTCATGTATATATATGTTGTTTGAATCGAAGAAAATTGTACAATAAAGTAAAATAAAATATTGTATCGCAAGAGAAAATAACATGTTACTACGAGAAACTAATCCTATATCTGTGTCTATATTTGTCTTGTTTATAGCCTATTGAATTTAGAGATTAAATACATTAAATTCGGACGAGCAGGGTAAGTAGAGTTTAACTTCACCCCTTTTACTGCTGTCAGAACCATATGTTATTTAAGTTTAGAAAAACAAATTTATAAAAATCTGAACTGACTTAAAAGGCAGAACTCAATAAATACTGTTATTGAGAAAGAATTTCTCTTAGAAACAAAATTGAGAGGGAATGCTATAGGACACAAAGTCACAAAAGATAAAAACATTTAAGACTAATGAAAAGTTTATTTGACAAACTTGGTAAGCAAAAGGCTTCTTGAATAAGATATAATTTGAGACTTTTAGCTAGAATTAAAACCGAAACTCTCTTGCAAAAATCAGTAGGTTTCCAGAGATATTCTAAGTGATGTTCTGAGACCTGAAAACTTCCACATGTGTATTGCTGGTTGGCCCTTTGTTCTCTTACTCCTCTGATTTACTTCTGTCAGAACCATTGTTGTCTGTTCAAGTGAAAGTATTCTTCGAGACCTAGTTCTGTTGTGGAAAAAAGTGAAGAAATTCCCCATCTTTATATAATCTTAATTGGCAAAGAAGGCAGTCAAAGTATTAAAAAAAACTAAACGAACATCATTAAGGAGCAAGGAATTCTCTTAGAAATAGAGAGGGAAGGGAAAATATTTCGTGACCCAGTGAAAGTATTCTTCGATACCTGGGTCCGTAAAGAAATGATTTACTGGAAACAATTAAGTCTGAAAATATATAGATGATATAAGATATTATCTAAATCATGATACGGAATCCAAGACATGTATTCTCGTGTTCAATGATAAAACAATTTAAAAGAGGCACATTCGCAGATCTTCTAGGATTTGAATAGGTCAAGAAATTACAATAAATACGTGAACTGCTGTTTTTAAAGGAAAGGTGCCATACTTTTTCGTGGATATAGCTTATTCACGGGAATTAAACGAAGGGTGACACGTGATTGTAAAGATAAGATTCAAGAAAAATACTTAACCCCGCCACATTCTGTATGTATGTGCATGTCCCAAGTCTGAAGCCTGTAATTCAGTATTGATGTATCCCTCATATTAACTGAAACTTCTACTTCAGATTTGACTTTAATGCTGGAAAGGACACGACAAACCAGATTACTTTCCCTTAGTCATATGTCTAGTCCTGACATTAAACATGAATCAATGTATTAAAAAAAACGCAGACGATAATAAATGCAATACAGTTTTTGAATGGAACAAGATAAAAGAAATATAAAAATAAATGTACAAAATAGGAAACAGAAACATCACTTATAACACTATGAATTATGTTAGCTCATATTTACACTGGTTGTTTAATGAAGCCGACCATTTATTTGTCATCTAATCAATTCAATCGACGAATTCAGTTGACTACAGTTATCTTGGTTTTATTTGTTTTACCACAGATGGCAGTTACAGCTAAATATCTTGAATGATTATTGTTAGGAAAAATATTAAAATCGAATCAAAAGGATAACGCATGAAACCAAAGGTAAGGAATACTATAACCTTTTTTTCCTCGTAGTAAAAACTGTTTTTGAATTAAGTGAAGAAAAATTAATGATGTCTAAATATTAAAGAATTTCCCATATATTTTGTATGGTTATGTCGATGAATATTTCTTTGCATAACATATTTATAAGTCTGGTACCTTTGATGAATATATGCATGTCGAAATGTATTTTTAGTTTGTGTATTTCTCTGTCCTGAATGTTCTTGCATTTTTTTTTGTACTGCAATCCTGTCATGTAATGTTGTCCTTTAAGTGTTATATTTAACATTGCCATGAAAGCCTGAGGTTTGGCTAGCCATAAAACCGGTTCAACCCACCATTTTTTCTTAAAATGTCCTGTACCAAGTCAGGAAAATGGCAGTTGTTATCTTATAGGTCGTTTCTCTGTGTGGTACATTGTCGTTGGTTTTATTGTTGCACTTTAGTGTTTCTGTTGTTTTGTTGTTTTCGTCTTGTGGTTGATGTTGTTTCCCTCGGTTTTAGTTTGTAGCCCGGATTGATTTTCCCTCAATCGATTTATGACTACTTCTGAAGAGCGGTATACTACTGTTGCCTTTAATCATATATGGAAAGTAGCAAACTCGTATACATGAAATCGTAAAGGTATCAACTAGACCTTGACTGCATAAATCTAAAATCATTATTGAAAGCATATATTTAGAGTGATTGATTGTTGGGTGCTTAGAGTCCGGTGGCAAATATGCATGTTCAGGACGACAGTTTTTTAGATGATTTTCATATAACTGATCAACGAAGTCTTAATTTATCTTTTCAGATTGCAATGGACAGTACCAATATGACACACATTTTACAGTTCGAGACAGAGAAAGCAATACACCAAAGACTACCTGTTGTAATTTTCATTGGAGTAGTAATGATAATTGGAGTTATTGGAAATGTACACGTGTTGTTAATCTTTTGGAAAATTGATGACAAACCATCTATATATTCTATTTTTGTGAAGGCCTTAGCTTTTAGTGATTTAGCAACATGTGTCGTTCACATACCGATGGAAATCACGGACCTAATGTTGCCTTACACCTATATCATTGTGAATGGTTGTAAAATATTCCGCTATAACCAATCATTTCTTCTTCTTGTCTCGGTCCTTTTACTGGCGCTAATATCGTATGAACGATATAATAGAGTATGTAGAATACATAAACAACAACTTAATCCAAGCAAGGCAAAACGGATAATATGTTTGGTGGTTGCAATGTCTTTAATTTTTACATTTCCGGTATACTTCATCAATGGTCATCATATTATATTACTTCCGGGAAACGTAACTGGCGTAATGTGTTTTATTGCAGATGAATACGTAGGGTCTACTTTTCTGTATTTTACATACGCAATTCTGTTACTATGCTTTGCTGTATCAGCTCTATTTATAACCGTTAGTTATATTTTCATTCTGAAATTTTTGTTGAAAAAAAGAAAAGTTGTAATGAAATATTGTAATAATATTGATAGCAGGAGGAACTCATCCCAAGTTATAGATTTTAATGAGCCAATCAAGTTTTCCTGCTCCGAAGTAGTTACCAAACCATGTGTAATTGGGCATGAACGTTTGAGGACTGTAAAAACTACGAAAACATTGATTATAATAACTGGTCTATTTATCATTGTTTTTTTACCATTTGTAGTTCTTTCTGCTTGTATATCAAGTGACCCAACGTTCAAGGATAACATGAATACCATAGAAATGACGATTTATCAAATTGCCATTAGACTTATTTTAATAAATAATGTTGCAAACCCTTTTGTTTACGGATTCACGGATAAAAGGTTTAAACAAAAGTTGAAATTATGTTACCATTTGGGTAAAACAAGTGAAACGAATTACAAGGACACATGAACATTTAGTTTGATTGGTTAAAACTGATTCTGAAATGGTGCCGTGTGTCAAAGGAATGTTATTCATTGGACAAATATTGTTAGAATGATGATAAGACTTTGTAATTTTAAAACTAAATGATTGAGAATTTGCTATCTTAAAAAATATACATATGGCTTTTCGAAATGAAAATTCTATATGCCATTCTGACATTATCTTCGTAAAACCTTATTTATTTCCAAGACAGTTACTGACCATCAAACAAAAGCAATTTTTTTAAATGTAGTGTGACAAAGTTGTTATTTGTATGACATTATAGAATAAAATTGTATTCAATTAAAGGCAACAGTAGTTTACCGCTATTCAAAAGTCATAAATCGATTGAGAGAAAACAAATCTGGTTTAAAAACTAAAATCGAGAGTAACACATCACTATAAGAGGACAACAAAGAAACAACAGGAACACTAAAATGCAACAAAAAACAAACTCAAACATACAAGGAAACGAACTATTTGATAACAACTAACACTTTTTTAACTTGGTATAGTATATTTTAAGAAAAAAATAGTGGGGTGAACCTGGTGTTCTGGCTCGCCAAACCTTTTGATTATATGGTAATGTTAAAAGATATCGCTAAAATCTAAAAGTAGTTATCAAAAGTACCAGGATTATAATTTAGTACGCCTGACGCGCGTTTCGTCTTCATAAGACTCATCAGTGACGTTCATATCAAAATATTTATAAATACAGTTTAAGAGCATTGAGGATCCAAAATTCCAGAAACTTGTGCCAAATACGGCTAAGGTAATATATGCCTGGGATAAGAAAATCCATAGTTTTCGAAAAAAAAAACTGTAACTATATTTGGCGATTGCAAGAGTCAATTTCATCAAAATCGTTCAACTGTTTCAAAATAAATTTTGAAATGAGTGGCAATGCACTGAAAAACGATTACCACTGTGTCGGTGTATTTTTCCAGCTGAGAAAAAAACAATGACTTTTATGTCCAGCTTTTAACTCGATATTTTCGGATTTTAATTGACCAAAGTTGTCCCTCGCCTGCACAAATACCATACGTCGCCTATAAAACGAAAATTTATCTGTAAATGATACACAAATTGTATACAATCGTATAGGAACAAAAGTTTGAGTTGATAATAGATAAAGAATTTTTAAAAGCAACGTCTGGATTTAATTTGTGTGTTCCGACAAAGTAAGACATTTAAAACATTTTGTTTTGATCTCAAAGCTTCTTTTTTATTTATAACCTTCGATCTGTAGAAACGATCATACCCAAAACAATAAAAGCAAAGGATGTATAACAACCTGAACATATGAAGAGCTATAGAAATTAAAGCGTTCTGAAATTGAATGAAAATGGAAATACGTGATAAAGCAAATGAAGCCATCGTTTTTACAAGTATAAGGTGATGTGGCTTATGAGACGGTTAACAATCCACTATGGATCACTGAAAGGGGATGTAAACACATAAAAGGCATGCGCATTACGGTCTTTTAACAATGAATAGAACCTATTTTGAATAGTTAAGCTTTAAAAGCCCTGGCATGAAATGCATTGTAAACATTTAGGAGAGTAACCAACGGCATAATTAATGATAAACCAATACTCGAAAAACAAATATGACAGACATCAACCAATAGCTAAAACTGAAGTACAGGCTCCTGACTTTTGACAATCATATAGAGAAGTCCTAACCTAGGGCAATGGTGTAAAAGCAAACAAAAACTTTAAAACTCGTAGGGAAAAGGCTGGATACATCATATCGACAATCAGAACAACAACAAAATCCAATAGGGTATTGATCCATAAAGTGATCGTTCTTTCCGAAAACTTAGTTCAAAGCCAATTGCAACTTGCAAAGTGAAACTCCGTTGTAACAAACAGCAAATTTATTCACAGGAGAAAATCAACAGATAATTAAGCATGAGAAGTGTAGTAATCAACAACTCTTTGGAAAGTCTATAGAGTAGTGAAAAGGAGTGCAGTTCCGGCTTTATTAAGACAGATTACCGAAAAATGTTGGTTTTGAAGTTGCGATTGGTTTTCAGATAATTATAAACGATGAAGAGAAGATTTGATTCCGGCTACGACAAATATAAAACAATCTGTTGGCATCTAAGGTACAGTATTTCATAACGGTTATAACTATAGGTAATTCATTCCAAATATTATGTATTTGATAACGGAAGTTTGAAAATGATAATTCATTAGCACCTTTAAACTAACTGAGTAACTATTTGATATTCTTTTTTTGACAAGTGGAATCACACTATCTTTACGTGGCTGCGTATTTACACATCTTTCCCAGGCAAGAAAGAAGCTTCACCTAGCATGGAATTACTCATTAATACAGAGGTTTTAGCATTACAAATATTTCTATACACAATATTTGCATGATCGTTGTGGTTTCAGAGAGTATATTTTCCATAGGTTAATTTTCTTTTGTAATGACTGTATTATCTTGTCTTGAGTGATCATCGCATATATATTTAAAAAAAAACCAACAATATTATCTTCTATTTGCCTAAATATTATTAATCATATTCATGCGCTGCGTCAGATAGAAATAAAACAAGTGGAAATGAATATCAATACACCTGTTAATAAGTCTGTAACAATTTGAAAATTTAGCTGTTATATGAACCATACAAAACAAACCAAAGTTAACCTTTTATTATATACGTGAATGGTCAAAATCAACCAATGTCTTATACATTTATATGCATACGTGCTCTTGCACAAGGTGTTTTTCTATCCGACGCAGCTTAATTGTTGATATACTCGAACGACGAGGTTTGCGAAGACATGACATGACAGCTAACAAGAGCTTAACCACTTTTTGAGATAAGCAGTATTGATACAGAATAACACTCGATGTGTTTATTAAAATAATTATATTTTATATGCACAATATCAATCGCACTTTGAAAACTACATGTAGTTTCTGTCTACTTGAAGCTCCATGTCAGCTGCAAAGACTTCCTTGTAAAATTTATTAGCATGCAGATCTAGTTTTGTTCAAGATAGCGTTATCAAAGTTAGTATTTTCCTGACAAAGCCAAGTTTGATATGCAGGTAAGAATTATGTTATATTTTTACAAATGCCTGCGCCAAAATCAGGAGTATGATAATTGTTTTCCACTCCATGATCTGTTTGAGCTTTTGATTTTTCCATTAATTAAGGGACTTTACGTTTTGAAGTTTCCTTGAAGTTTGTTATTTTACTTTTTACTACTTTGTTTATTCAAAGAACTATCAATAGTAATACAGTGTGATTCTAGACTGTATCAAAAAAATATTTTGTAAAAAGAATTTTGTAAGGAAAAAGACCGTTTTCATTCCCTAACATACTACACTAGTCATTTCTAGGATTCTTTACAGCTTGCATTTTGGTGTGACCCAAGGCTCCGGGGAGAAGGCCGTACTTTGACCTATTATTGTTAACTTTATATGCATTGTGAGTCTGATTGGGAGTTGTCTCATTGACACTCATAGCATATCTTCTTAATTTTATAAGTTATATACTTTTTCAATTCTTAAGTACGTATTCATAATTCATAGTCAGTTCAGGAAATTATTATATCTTGAGCATAATTTTCTAAAATACCTTGTTGTTAAGTTAATATTTATTTTGAAACCAACCTTCCACCTCTTTCAGGCAAAGATGACTTGTATTGTTTTGATACTCTGATTATGCCCCATTTGACCATTTAGCTCAAAACGTTGCTCTGTATTTAAACATCTAGCTATTACTTTTGAATAATTAGGGTTTGAGCCTTCCATCACAAATGTCTAAATACATCTAACAACGTTTTGGGCTATATGATATGATCAGTTCAAAAATTGGCTGTTCAGTACTGTCGGGATTTTAAACATATTTTTTGGTAAAAATTCTTCGAAATTAAGACATAATTAAGAAAACAAAAAATTTAACTCTCAAGTTGACCTGAAATATGTTAAGATATTTTCTACCGGTCCCTTGATTATAGAGTTCCATACGTTGTTACGTATTCATACATCCCTGACTTTTAAATATTCAGATTTGAGCGTTCCAGATAAAGTAATCGCAAAAAAGTGTTTCGGACGCACACCATTTATTCAGTGTAATTTTCACCCGGTGGATACATCTGCTGGTATAATGTCCCTGATGGTATCACCATACCATTTGCTTTGTTGCTGATATTCATAATATAAAATCTAAGTCCTGGTACATATGATGAGTTTATTGAAATAATTTTCATTCTTACATGTAATAAAATTCAGAAATTATTTTAAAACAATGGTTTCAAAGCAGGCGCTCAAGCAATGTTGGATATATGTTTTAGGTTAGTTTTGATCATGTTTATGTAGCCACTTACATGTCTTAACTGTATGCCAAACCTCCAACATATGTGATGTTGATTTCAGTTTTAATTATCACTTACTTTGGAGTGAATTTTACAATCGTAATTGGAGAACAATACATATTTATTCATAAAGTCATTTACGCTCTCTATGATAAGAATTATTCTTAAAAATCGAGATACGAATAAATAAAGGCAACAGTAGTATACCGCTGTTCAATCTTTTTATTTTATTTTCAGTGTGGTGTTCTGGCTATTTGTTACCATGACAAATTTAACCGACAATACGAGTTTTGTAATCGAGAGGATGATAGAGCGGCGTATGCCTGTTGTCATATTTGTGGCATTGTTGGTCATAGTCGGAATCATTGGTAACCTTCATGTACTGGTTATCTTTCGGAACATTTCAGACAGAAATTCTACTTACCCGTTTTTCGTGAAAATATTAGCAGTAGTAGATTTAGTGACATGTATTATTCATATGCCATTAGAAATTGTTGACTTGCTGGTACCCTACTCTTGGTTCATTAGAAATGGTTGTAGAGTATTTAGATTTAATCAAATAGTATTACTTACAATTTCTATAGCAGTTCTAGTGTTAATAGCTATTGAAAGATATAATAGAATATGCCGACCGTTAACCCTACAAATGACAACAAGTAAGGCCAAATGGATAATTTCATATGCGATACTTGTTTCCATCATATTCTCAATACCGATGTTAATGTTAAACGGTAACCATAAGATACAATTTGAAAACAATGTGACCGGTGTGGATTGTTTCATTTCCGACAAATACATGGATTCTTCTTTTCTCATCGCTACATATGCAATGTTATGTTTTGGATTCGTCATGTCTGCCGCCATTATCATCGTTGCATATGCTTTAATCATTAGAACAATTTTTAAGCGACGTAATAGTATTATGAGATTCGACTCCGATAGGATAGCATCAACAGTAACATCGTCAGAAATGAAATCAAATTCAAGTTTGAGGTTATCAAATATTCCGTCTTCATTTAAGGGAAGTTTGAAGACTACAAAAACACTTTTGATAATTTCATTTCTTTTTGTTATAGTTTTCCTGCCATTTGTCATTCTCTCTGCCTATATTAGCAGCCAGCCTTCATTCAAAACGAACATGAGTAACCATGAACAAATCCTGTATCATTTTGGGATTCGATTGATCTTGATCAACAATGTCGCTAATCCTTTTATCTATGGTTTCACTGATAACCGATTCCAACGAAATCTGAAGGTACTGTATGGATCGTGTTGTTTACGACAAAAAATTAACAAATGCGGCCAATTTTGCAAGCAAATACGCAAATAACATCGATCATGGACTGATAGTGTATAATGAATAGGATACACAAGCTTGAACAGACACTTTAACCAATAGTTCGTCATTGTTACACCATTTCAATAAATCTTAAGATTTTTATTAATGATCGTCATCTTATTCCGTTACAAAGTGACAAGTTTACAGACATTTTTTCATTTTTTCATTATGTTAAAGCAATGATATTGTTGACGAACTGAGACATTTTACACATGTTTCATGAACAGTTCCGGTACTGCATTCAACTAATAATACATCTGTCGAATCTTGAAAGATCTCTTACTGACTATACAAGATCTGTTTCGCTTCCGTGAGCTGAGGATTGAATGGAGGGACGTATTTCCAGATTGCTTAAATTTTTTGCTCAACGTAAAAATCATGTGACAAAGAGCAAATTCAAGTTATTTAAGAAATGAGTCTTATTCTTTTACTTGAAAGTTGTCAAGGACTCAGATGCTTAAGACGTACAATTATTATTTGATTTTTTGAAGGATGGACAACAATTGTGAGGTTGAATTATTGTGAATTCAAGAAACTCTGCATACAGATATATGTATCAGATACCAGAAAAAATACCGACCCCCAAAGAAATTCCTAAACGAATATGTCACTTTCTAAACTGCAAAATGAAAAGTTCAAACACTGCAAACGAATATTTAAGAAATCAATAGCAAATATTTAATCATAGAACAACTTACACCGTTTACACATTTTAATGTGTGTTATTCCCTATCAATGAAAGGGGGCCATTGTCTATGAAATTTGCTTTTCTTATTCTACAAAATAAAGATCTAAGATTATCCAACGAACTAAGACATCGTCTCAATGTCCGGACAAAAATTGCTTCATTAGTTTATTAATTTATTAAAAGTTTTTAAAGTGTTAACTTTACACAGCAGAATATATTTGACATGAAATAAACACTTGTGGTTGACAACAGCAGTCTTTTCTCGAACCAAATTCTAAAGAAAACTATCTGCAAGGTCGGCGGTACAACAATACTGTTCTCCCAAAAATGCATCCAACGACTCATCAATGACCGGATGTTGAAAACATCTTTAAACGTGACTTTATTGAGTTTATTGTAATTGATACAAAACCACAGTCCCATTAGCATTGGTGTACAGAACAACATTGACACCCAGGCTGAATGTCTGTGTTTAATAATGTCTTATTTTATCATTTGGTCAATGCGGAAGATGTTAAATTGAGGAAAAAAAACGAAATGTATCTATACATATCTTTCACACCTAGTATATCAACGTTTAATATTTGTCATGGAAAACGAACTGAGAATATCATTCCTCATTCTTAAACAGATTGGGAAATCAGACTTCATTTTCCTTTCAACATGACCAAACTGAATCTAAAAATGCCTTTCAATGACACACCACTTTACTAGAATGCATAAGGACGAGGAAAGATGTTTCGTTCAGAAGAAGACTTTCCCATGAAAAAGTAAATTTAATTAGAGAAAATAAGTTCAGCGTTTTGATCAAAACTCACTTCATAATGAAAATTATTTAGTTGACACCAATGATACAATGACAACAATCAAAATTGAACAAGATAAACAAAGTTTGAAAAGATCAAGGCATTGATTGCGTTCAAAGGTTCAAATATTTGTAAATTGACCAATTAAAATATACAAAAACACTTGTGGTAAAATGTTATCATTTATTTGAACGAAACAATTACTGTTTAAAAAAAAGGAATTTCAAAGCATATAAAAGAAGCGAATAATACCAAATGGACACTGCGTGCAGCTTCTCTGAACGCTATTTGACAAGTTGAAAGGGGATTGTTAATAGAGATGATTCTTATAATCATCATTTGTATCAAGGATCTTCCACACATTAGTGCTACCGTATTCGATTCAAATGTTCTTAACGGTACATTGAAGAGAAAGGTTTGTGAATTCAAATATTCTTAAAAGGTAAGCTTCTACATGTAACAGGTGTGATTCTCGATCAGTTTTAACATTTCTTGATACATAATGTTCCTATCATCATTCGGAAAGAGTTTTAACTGGTTGGAAATTGCAGTTTCGGAGACCAAAATTTAAAAAAATTGACCGATGAGAATATAGAGAATTGGTTCACAGGTACTAAAAGATACGGATGTAATTTATTTTCTATCATGCAATTGAAACGTAAGATTTTTCCAAATTGGGTTGGTTGCTGTACCAATACACCTATAGTTTCTAAATTATTACTGTCAATTGGTCTCTTGTTGGAAGTTTTCACATTGACAATCATTCCAAATCATTTATTTTTAAAATTGATTGACAAGACAGATGTTTTTGCCACGATTTTA
This sequence comes from Mytilus galloprovincialis, assembly GCA_037788925.1. Taxonomy (NCBI): domain Eukaryota; kingdom Metazoa; phylum Mollusca; class Bivalvia; order Mytilida; family Mytilidae; genus Mytilus; species Mytilus galloprovincialis. The sequence continues at coordinate 39,914,857 of CM075342.1, read as the reverse complement.
TTTATTCTAACACTGAAAGATAAAACATTTTCTTACTTGTAAGTTGATAACTTTTTGTCACTTTTATCTGTACGTATTTCTGTTGACAGGTGTTGAGATAAAATTAGTATAAAGTTAAATTTATTAGGAACTTTTTTTTAATTTCTTTCATCATGTCAATCTTTCATGTACCGCTTGTTGTAATTTGCATGTTGAATTATGGCCAGGCTTTCTTGGAGCTAAATTCTGGTAAGATATAGTAGCATTTAATAATTACCGGTAGAATGTAAAACAATGATTGTGGAATTTGTTTTTTTGGTAAATAGTAAAAGGACACAACCACGAATGCTTTTCATTTATTTGCTTATTGATAAAGAATATGTGTCCCTATCCCTAACTGGTTTTCTGTATCGCCAATAACTGAATTAAAGACAAAAAAAGTGGAAGTCCATTAAAACGGGTTACAATCAAACGCTCGACTATATCAGCCAAACGAAGAGAAAACAACTGTCATTGCTGATTTAGGGCAGGGCTTGTCCGAATAATGATGCCATTTATAGGAAAACTTTTTTTAGCTAGCTAATCCGCCAACTCGTATGCAAGCTGTAATTAGTGTTGATAAATTGACAAAATGGGGGAGGAATCCAAACTCAAACTGAGACCAAGCAGATCCACCATATCACCGATTTCCGAAATAAGGAAAACATTCACCGACAAGTTTCTTGACTTTGGGACAGGTACATAAACAAATGTCGAAATTATATATTAGCACAAAAACGTGCCCACTTAATATCGAAAAATTGACATACAAATATAAAATCTTTAAAGCTATTCAGTATAGTTTTTACTTTTGATTCTCTCTCTACTAGTATTACACTCTCTCTCTCTCTCCTTTTGATCTAATCACATCTTAATTTGAAATACAAAATAAATGTGAAACCTTTTGATCTTCAATATTAATCAAATGTTATGGCATGAGTGTTTTGCACATCGCAAAAAAAAAAAAAACTTAGACTCAGCTCACAGGTTTAATTTTTAGTTTGATTATATATTTATTCCCCACGTAGAATACTTCCTATCTACAATTTTTTTTCGCGTTTTGTGAGTTCAATTGAACAGATATGCTTGAAGTACTAATATTCGGAGCGGTAACTGTTATAGAGGTGCACCATAATTATTTCATCCTACGCACTGCCCAATGAGTAATGAATTGACAAAATATAGAAACGACTCAATCAAAAAGAAACTTTAGAAATGTAGTATTTCAAATATGGCCATGATCTTTTTCAGGACAAGAAAACGCATGAATTTGGTTGCATGATTAATATCTGACGCATTTCACTTATTTGTATTGTAGGAAATTCAACACCATCCAATCTTCCGGCGGCCTTTTCAACGGCATTACAAAAGACCTTGACTATTGATGCGCAACAGACCCTAGTGTTTGATAAGGTTTTGACCAATGTCGGAAATGGTTACGATTTACAAAGCGGAAAATTTACTGCACCGGTAAAAGGATTATATCTGATTACTGCTACTGCCTTTAATTTTTATCACGTGTCACCTACTCTGGAAATTGTACAAAATAACATTTCACTGGTAGACTTGTATCTTGATGGAAGTGGACATCAAAACTCAGCGATGACACAAACTTTAATTCTTATGTTAAATAAGGGTGATTCTGTTTGGGTGAGAAGTAAAACGGACGCTGCCAAACTTTCCGGTTCAGCTGGACAACCAACAGGAGTGTACAATACCTTCTCTGGATACTGTATCAAAAATGTAGAATAAAACCGGAATCCACCTATGTTTTTTTTTTTTTAAAGATAATTGAAAATGCTTATTTTGATGATTCACATATTGACAAAATATAAAACGAATTTAGTCAAATGATATAGTTTTTAGGTTTTACATAAAAATTAATCTAAATTTTGAACTTATGTAAAAAAAAAATAACAATAAAAAGGTAACGCTGAAAGTAAAGATAACTTGTTAATTATTGCCTACAAGGCGTGTTTAAATTATTTCATTAAATACTGTTCTAAACCAAGTCATTTTAAATGAGATCTACAATTTCATGTTTTTATGAGTAGGAAAGGTTCAATCTCGTACCAAATGCAGCTATTGGAAACATGTGTGGTTCGCAGTTTGTTTTTACGTCTAGTTGGGTATTGGTGGTTGGTTTGGCCTGTTGTATTATCCAATTGTATGCCCCATTTATGTATTAACAACATATTTGTTACGTTCGGAGGACTTGTTTTTCAACAGACTGTCGGCATTCCAATGGAAACAAATTGTGCCCCTATTCATGACAACTTGTTTCTTTATTATTATGAGGCTGACTTCATACAGGAACTTCTTAGGAAAGAAAGATAAGAAGTTAGCAATATCCTTTAACTCTACTTTCCGCTATATAGATGATGTTCTTTCACTAAATAATTCAAAATTTGGTTACTATGTTGAACGCATCTATCCCATCGAACTAGAGATATAGGATACTACAGATACAGTTAAGTCGGCCTCATATCTTGACTTACATCTAGAAATTGACAATATGGGTCGGTTGAAAACCAATATTTACGACAAAAGAGATGGTTTCAGCTTTCCAATTGTGAACTTTCCATTTCTAAGTGGCAACATTCCAGCAGCACCTTCATACGGGGTATATATCTCTTAATTGATACCATATTCCCGTGCTTGTATTTCCTATCATGTTGACATCATCCCTTCGTAGATTTCACGGACGCCATCACGCGTTGTACCGTTATGGAATAACCATTTCACAAATGATATCGGATATGTTACTTATGTCGTAACTACAATCCCCTTCCCTTTCATGAATGTGATGTCTGCTAGCCCTTCCGGAGCGCCTGAGATCACCCCTAGTTTTTGGTGGGGTTCGTGTTGCTTATTCTTTAGTTTTTTATGTTGTGTCATGTGTACTATTGTTTGTCTGTTTGTCTTTTTCATTTTTAGCCATGACGTTTTCAGTTTATTTTCGATTTATGAGTTTGACTGTCCCTCTGGTATCTTTCGTCCCTATTTGATGGACATTCCGTCCGTCCATCTGTCCCCCTTAATGTTAAAATGTTAGGCAAGGTAGTTTTTTACATGACGTTTAAGTCCAGTCAACCTAATACTTAGTACACATGCTCCTTATGATATGATCTTTCTTAATGTAAATTTAGATTTTTTACCCCAATTTCACGGTCCTCTGAACATACTATGTAGCAAATGAAAGTGCGAGTTGAACATCCGTGTACTATGGACTCATTCTAGTTTTCGGCTATTCCAGTTATTATTGTTCATGTATTATCAACTTTTTTATGGCTAGCAACATGAACCTAGCGAAAAATTATTAAGGTTATGTTTTTTTGTTTACAAAAAGATGTCAAACTTTTGTTCCAAAAATAAAATTTCGGTTTCAAATTATCGAAAATGTCTGCAACAAAAGCTTAAAGTGTGCGTCATAATTTCGAAAAGGATCCACTGTACAAGGTGTTTATACCTCGAAAACTTATGAAGGTGGTTGAAATAAAATATTAAGACTTGATAAACATGAATGAATGATGCAATACTTCAATTAGACTTCAGAAAAAAATATTTTTGACGGAAGAAACCCGGCTAAAAAGATAATGTAATTTGCTTTTTTCATAAGGATGTTACGATTATATAGATTAATTTATAAAAAGCCCTTAAAATAAAATTTCTATCAAATCATATATTTTTTTTAGAAGAGATTAAGTACTGAGTGTTCAAGTCTGGTATAGATTTTGATGAATAATCTTTTTATTAATTTCTCAATTGTTTTCGAAATATTTTAGATAGAAGTGTATGGGTTTTTCTTGTCAGATTCCAGAAAAGTTTACACCATTTTGTTTCAATTAAAAGATGGATGAACATCTTAATGTACGGACGGAAATCTTTCCAACTAAATAAGAAACTGAAGAATTTAAATTTGGTCACTTAGGTCTTGTTCCGACCGGCATTACAACTCTTCTCCAATGGACATCTTTAGGCTATGCTGAATGTACAAGTATATAGTCACGTCAGGTCGGAATGGGGACATTAAAACCAGTTCATCGTGTAAATAGAGTATTTGGTACATACTGAAAACTTGCAACTTTTCTGATGTCTTGTTGTGAAATTTCTGTCTCTATCCATGGTGTTGAAATATTGATTGTAAGCATTTCTCACATGAAAGTAAACCAGTCTGGAAAATTTTTACTTGCCCTGAAAGTCGCAATGATTATTGAAATATTTTACTGTAAGCATTGACAAAAAATGTATGATCCTTAGCATATGTATCACAACACAAATGATAACTGTGGTATTAGTTTATGTGAATTAATAAAAGGATGTAACGAGTTAGCATAATTGTGACATTAACCAAACAGGAAAACAAACAAATGACAATTTTGAAATGATTTTTTTTTCTCTAGCTAATAGGTACATGCACTTAATTTTGAGGCCAGCGATTCAAAATATAAAAACTTCATAATAGTAAGATTAACTATTGAATGGTATGTGCTACAAAATAACTATTATATAGTTAATAAAATGTTATTTGAAATAAATCAACCAATTTTCTATTTTGTTTGTCAAAAAGTCATGAAAATCTTCAGCCGTTTCAATCAATCTACACTGGTCTGATCCATATTATTCATAAACCATTTATTTTTGTTTGGCTCTTGAAGCTTCTTGTCCACGCCTTACATTTTAAACACCTCTTTCCCAAAGGTAACCAGCAACAACTTCACCATGATGTTTGTGAGTTACATGTCTGTTACCTGATTTTAACAAATAAATGACTGAAGTTTTAGGATCAAATTCCATTACACTTACACCCTTTACTACAATTTGAATTTTGAGATTTTTCTGAGTTAAATTGCTTCTCGGCGGACTTTCACAAGCTGCTTGTGGTGAAGATATTATCAGCATTGTTTCAATAAGGACTTTAATACTTTTAAGGGAGTAATATTGGTGCCAGGCGCGGATCCAAAGGGAGGGGGGGTTCCGGGGGTTGGAACCTCCCTTTTTTTTGGACGAACAATGCATTTGAATGGGGACATGTAATTGGAACCTCCCCTTTGTCCTGGGTTAGGACCCCCCCTTTTTAAAATGGCTGGATCCGCCCCTGGGTGCCTTTACAAAAGGTTACCATTCACAACGAATGTGTAGTTGTCTTTCTGGAATGAAACATATACTTTTGATGTTCATCATTCTTCTTGTGCCGTTTTTTTTTCATCATAAACTAGCCTGTTTATACTGACCGCGTAGTAAAATTATCATTCAAAATTTGTTTTTGTTTTTGGAAATAAACACAGTCTTATTCACATTGAATTAATTTATTTTATTTGGTTGTAAACCCCAACCTCAATGATATTGACTTTTTTTGTGGTGGTTAGTTTGTATTGGTGGAATAAGATGGAATACCAAGAGAGAACCAACGACCGTTTGCAGGAAAACTGACAGTTCTTTTTAAGTACGATTGTAGTCAGACACATGTACACCTGCCATGCACGTGATTCGACCAAATCACTTCCTTTATATGTATTGATAGCTATACTCTAGTGATAACATTGTTCTATTACCTAGACCACTCCGCCATTTGATGAAATGATCGCCTGTCCTACCAGAATCAATTTTTAAAATGTATGAAGTGAAAAAAAGCAAACTAACCTGAAAAAACAATCAAACTTTGAAACTGACTCATCCCAAAAAAATTACATTTACAACGTGGACGAAGAAAACATTGAGCCATGATAAAATGTAATTGCATCAAGCTATGAAAGTATTCAAGTATGTCTACTCTTTCCGAGTTAAGCCATCTAGTTCCGTGTACACTACCTTATACATGTACTTTTTTTTCTTCTCATGTTAATTATTTAAAGAAAGTTACTTGTTTTAATTTATATTTAATTTTTTTGGGGGGAGGGGGTCACCAACGCTGTCCAAATAATAGATTATCACTGTCTTCCTTATCAATTCGATAAGTCAGTTACTAGGTTATGTCTGAAAATTGGAAGACGGTCATACATACTAACATGATTAAATTGGTTGTTATTCTTACATGTGTTTTCCAAATATGGCCTAAATTCTGTAATTCACTTACTATAGATAATGGAAATGATGTTATTTTACGACGACTTGGTAAGTTACATTTAGTTCGTATCTCTATTCCTTAATTTTGCAAAAGAGTAGGTCCGGTAAGGGCAAATTGTGGCCTCAAATTTCAAGTTCTTCTGACGAAAGATTTTAGACACTTTTTAAACACTTAAGTGTCTTTTTCAGTTGATTCAATAGGTATATTTAAAAGATTTTGACTGAGTTACTCATTAAAAACTCTCCGATTCTAGCTTAGAGGTGTAATACCACCATTGATTTTTCCCTATTAGTCTTTGTTAAATTGGCACTTTTAAAAAAATGGTACAGTATTTACCTTTATTTCAACCAAAGAAATACTTTGCATGTGTAAAGTTCAATCCTTTCCAGTGATACAGTGAAAATTTCACACTACATTTCATTGCATATAAAAAAGTAACCACCGCCGAGGGTAGACAACCCAATTTTTACACTGTTATTTACTGGTTACCTGCTTTGGTAACTATGTAACCTTAACGTTCCAAAATATTTTATAAGACCATCAAATAAAAAAAGAATGATGCTTTCAGACACCCAACATACATATTTACGACTCAGAAAAATTTAAGTGCATTGAAATGCAGGGTTAATTTTCTACAACTGTCAAATTCAAGGGAATATTTTTTTAGGCCTACTTTCGTATGCAACCGGATGTGACGTACCATGATTTGGTGGTATTACACCTAGATATGAAAAATCTATCAAATATGCCCAAATATGTCATTTTTCAGTTGTTTTTTGTCAAAAATGAAAGTGGCCACATCCGCGTTCATCTTCAACCTTTATGTATGTTATGTATTATCATCAAATACAAATACATTTCAATATTAAGAATGAACACGAATGCGGCCACTTTCATTTAAGACGGAAACTGTCAAAAATATAACTAAAATGCTAAAATTGTGAAGATTTCAGTAATTTAGTATGACTTAATGATGCTAGTGCCCGATATATGTGCATTGTATTGTGAAAAACAGCCCATATGTATCTAGCAGAAGCATTCTACTGTCAAATATATAACTTAAAGTATACATTTTAAAATTTTTGTAAAACTGCTATATTTTGGGGCCAAAACGGGGTCTTACTGAACCTACTCCTTTTAACACGACCTTGACTTCCAATGATGGTCTTAACACGAAACACATCATTGAATACACAATACTGGCAAAAAAGCATTTATAAAGTATTTGTATTTTATTAGTGTTTTTTTCCGGCGGTCATTTGTAGCTAGGACCAAGAAATATTCATATATCAATAAGTACCAGGATTCAAATTTTCTACATCAGACGCGCGTTTCGTACCCAAAAGCCTCACCATGTGTTGCTCAAATTGAAAAAAGTAAAAAATTCAAAACAATGTACCAACACGAAGAACATTGAGACATCTTGCAAAATACAGCCAAAGTAATTTATTTCAAGGGTAGAACATTCTTAGTATTTCGAAAAAATCAAAGATTTTTAAAACAGTGTATTTATATTTATGACCATATCAATGATAATTCGTGTCAACACAGAAATTTTAACAACTAGACTAGTTACACCCTCATTAGTAAACTGACAACGGCATCGATCCAGTGCGTTTTAATAAACTCGTCATTATTACCAGGATATCAAGTTCTAGAACATAGTGCATTTTCGAGGTCGAATTTAGTAATTATACTGTAGATTAAAATACACAAACATTGGTATATAATTCAATTCGATTATGAAGCGGAAACAAAATTAAATATCTGAAGATAATTGGTTGACCATATTAAACATGTTATTTTTAGACAAAAATAGAGGTTCATAATGACAAAGAAATAAATCCATGATAACATAGGTTAGTATGTTAAGTCCGCATTGGGATACAAATACCTCAGTCATTTCTGTGACTCGGTGCTTATGCATTCCGTCACTGTGTTATTGTGCTATAGTTAATTTCTATAATCTTGTATTTCGTTTTTGCTAATGTGCTTTGTCTATATACCTTTTTGGTTTTCTTTGTTATATTATGTTTTTGTTTTTATATTGATTAATATCATAATACATTGTTGACTGTTGTACCCCTATTTTTCACATACTATGTCTGTTTGTTTTGTTCACACATCGTTGTCAATATAATGAAATTTTTATGCGACTGTCATAAAAGTGAGCGGTTAGGTTAGCTTTAAAACACGGTTTAATCCACCATTTTCTACTTGCCTGTACTAAGGCCTAGAAATTTTTTTCAATATAATTATCTTAAAAAGAGTATAGATAGACACAATCTTGTGCAAACACAGCAGCAATGCCAAGAAAAAAAGTAAAATAACAAACATATCGAACTCCGAGTAAAATTCTAAACGGAAAGTGCCTAAGCTAATGATAAAATCGAAAGCTCAAACACATCAATCGAATAAATAACAACTGCCATATTCCAGGAGTTTTCTTCTTATTAAATGCTTGAAATCAATTATCATATATTATCTGAGGATAAAAAAACATACCCTGTTGAAGACAGTACCTTGACTTATAATGGTTTACTTTTATAAATTGTGACTTGGATGGGGAGTTGTCTCATTTGCATTCATACCACATCTTCCTATATCCATTATATCAATTCTGCAAAAAAAACTTTGTTCCAACTTATGATATTATAATAGATTAAAATTAATTTCAAGCATAAGAAGAACAAGACTCCTGTTATGTGATATAAAACATTTTTGAAATTATTTCACTATCACGGAAGACACGAATGTTTTTGAGATACATGATGATTTATCGGTTTATTTTTTAATAGATTTTCTCGAAAGGAGGATGGAGCGTTTAGAGAAGGAAAATTATGATCTTAAAAAGGAAAACAAGCACACCAGGACAGTTTTACAGATGTGTTTGAGTACCGTCTGTGGTGCAGTTGACAATTTAAATCCCAAAAAGAGACGAAATCAAAATCGTTCATCCAGTAATAACACACTGGTTCCAACGCCAAACCAGAGTACAAGTATTGTCAAACCGACAGGTATTCAACAGGATGTAAATAAAAATTCAGGGATCAACCCAATCGGGCAAGATTTGAAAAAGAGGCTTTTGTTGGGCAGTATGTATACCATTATGTATTTTAGCTACAATCCAATTTCTGTTCAGTTTTACGGACGCCATCACGAGATTTGGGAAGTGTTGTTTTTCGGTATATTTTTTCGTGTTTTACTTTGCAACTGATGTTTTCATGATTTTTAATATATATTTGATATCCTTCGACTTTCTTTTGTAAGCCATCGATGCATGAGGACCGAATCACACGAAGAGCCATACATGATAAGTCCCTGATCGAAGTACTAGTGTAAATAGAAATTTTAGACTAGCTTTTCTTAGTCTTTTAAATCGTTCTATTAGAAGCATGTCTGAAAGAAAGATTTCTCTTTTCAAAACTTTTTTTTTTTTGGAGTGTGAAATATTTCAAGAAAAACAATAGCATGCATACAAATATTACATCAATTTATAATATTTATATGAAATAACGTAAATTAATCCAAAAAAAAAAAAGAACAATTGTGTCTCTTGGATTAATAATGGAACTATTAATACCTGTTAACCGAATATGTATATGCTGACATTTTTTCTCGTGTGAAAATATTATTTTACATTACTTTTGTTATATTAAAATAAGGGAAAACATGGTACTTTTCATAATTAGTTAACATATATTTTGTTTTAAGTCTAGCTCCAGATACAATACAACATGTTGCATTCAGAGCATACACTTCTAAACCAATTAGTAGCCTAGGGGCACACCAGATTGTTGAATATGACAATGTTCCATTAAACGTAGGCAATGCTTATGACGCCCGACATGGAAATTTTATATCCCCACTCAATGGGATGTATCTGTTTTCGTTTAGTGTGATTGCAGAGCCATCTAACAGGATTGCACTATGGATTGTGCTTAATGGTAACCAGATCGACGCTATATTTGCTGGTGGAACTGGTATCAATATACATACTTCACAGACCAAGGTTTTTCCAGTTCTTCTAAAGAAAGGAGATATGGTTTGGGTTAGAACACAACCTGGATATGAAGGCGAGCATTTATATGGATTTCCTAAATACCAGCATAATATGTTTGCCGCTGTGCTATTGTATTCACTGTAATTCCATAAATAGATAGAAAATCTTCGAATAAAGGTCATCAAATTGTGCTCCGTTATTTTTTTTTAAATTTTCATGAGTTAGATATATTTGTTATTTTACTTTTTTTAAGTGCCATCTAAACAGAATGCTCTAAAATGTTACCAGATCGATATTTTTTTGGCTGACGGACAAGGTCTCAATATCTATACGTCATAGACCAAAGTTTCCCCAGTTCTTCTACAGCAAGGAGATATTATTTGGGTTAGAACACGTTTTTGATTGAAAAGTTAATATTTGTAAGGATTTTCTGAAGTCAGCCATAACATGTTTGCCGCTGTACTCTTGTTCTGTAATTCCACTGTTTTCGTCGTATTATAGATAAAATAGTTGGCTATTAAATCAGTTGTTATATGTTATAGTGTCGCCTAGGTTTAAAACGTGAGTATACCGCACGTTCTTGTTCGTTCTATTAAAAGACATCGCTTTTCCTCCAATGTTCCTATATTAATTCGTAAACACATCTTTTTCTGACCTGTGACCCAATCATGATCACGAAAAAGAGGCGAAATATTTCAAACCCGTAAGTAATGTTAAAAAAACCAGACATATATTAGTTTGCGTCAATAGGGTGGCTAATCTTAGGCCTTTCTTCTCTTTGATAAAAAGTTAATGCTTTTAAACCATGGATTTGGAATGGTTAAATTGATCATATACATGTACTATATTTCATAATCTAATTGTCCGTAATGAAATGAGTACGAGGACGACTGATATCGAAAATTGGTTATGGGGTATCCATCCATGACACACAAAGAAAATATATGGGGTATCCATCTATTACACAAAAAGAAAGGATATGGGATAGCCATCCATAACACACAAAAAGAGAATATGGTGTATCCATGCAAAACAAACAAAGAAAGGATATAGGATATCACAAAGAAAGAATATGGGGTATCCATCAACACCACACAAAGAAAGAATATGGGGTATCCATCAACAACACACAAAGAAAGAATATGGGGTATTCATCCACAAAACACAAAGAAAGAATATGGGATATCCACCAATAACACACAAAGGAAGGATATGGGATAAACATCAATAACACACAAAGAAAGGATATGGGGTACATTGTATCCATCAATAACACACAAAGAAAAGATATGGGGTTCCATCAATAACGTACAAAGAAAGGATATGGGATAGCAATCTATTACACACAAAGGAAGGATATGGGGTATCCATCAATAACACATAAAGAAAGGATATGGGGTATCCATTAATAAAACACAAAGAAAGGATATGGGATAGCCACTAATAACACACAAAGAAAGGATATGGGGTACATTGTATCCATCAATAACATACAAAGAAAGGATATGGGGTATTCATCCACAACACACAAAGAAAGAATATGAGGTAACCATCAAAAACACACAAAGAAAGGATATGGGATAGCCATCAATATACACAAAGAAAGGATATGGGATAGCCATCAATAACACACAAATAAAGGATATGGAGTATCCATCAATAACACACAAAGAAAGTATATGGGATATCCATAAATAACGCGCAAAGAAAGGATATGGGGTATCCATTAATTACACACAAAAGAAGGATATGGGGTATCCATCAATAACACACAAGGAAAGGATATTGGGTATCATCAATAACACACAAAGAAAGGATATGGGGTATCCATCAATAACACACAAAGAAAGGATATTGGGTATCCATCAATAACAGACAAAGAAAAGATATGGGGTATCCATCAATAACGCACAAAGAAAGGATATGGGATAGCAGTCCATTACACACAAAGGAAGGATATGGGGTATCCATCAATAACACACAAAGAAAGGATATGGGATATCATTAATAACACACAAAGAAAGGATATGGGGTATCCATCAATAACACACAAAGAAATGATATGGGGTAGTCATCCACAACACACAAAGAAAGGATATGGGATAGCCATTAATAACACACAAAGAAAGGATATGGGATAGCCATCAATAACACACAAATAAAGGATATGGGGTATCCATCAATAACACACAAAGAAAGAATATGGGATATCCATAAATAACACACAAAGAAAGGATATGGAGTATCCATCAATTACACACAAAAAATGATATGGGATAGCAATCCATTACACTCAAAAGAAGGATATGGGGTATCCATTTATAACACACAAAGAAAGGATATGGAGTATCATCAATAACACACAAAGAAAGGAAATGGGTTATCCATCAATAACACACAAAAAAGGATATGGGATATCCATAAATAACACACAAAGAAAGGTTATGTGGTATCCATCAATTACACACAACAAAAAGACATAGGATATCAATCCATAACACACAAAGACAGAATATGGGAATATTCGTACGGATATGCTAAAGTCTTTTCTACCATTTTACTCTTGATCTGCAATTCCACTAGTGAAACTATTTTCGTCGTATTAAAGATCATTAAAAAATTCGCCATTACATCAGTTGTTATATGTTACAGTGTCGTCTAGATTTAAAACGTGAACATACCACACGTTCGTCACTGTTCCTGTTCGCTCTTACTGTTCGTGTTCGATTTTTTCTGACCTATGACCCAGATCATAATTACGAAAACGAGGCGAAAGATATCAAGCCCGTAAGTAATATATAAAAAAAACCATATATATTAGTTTGTGTCAATAGAGTGGCTAATCTCAGGACTTAATTTGAGTTTCTACTCATGTTTCGTCTCTTTGATAACGAGTTGAGGATTTAAACCATTGGTTTTGAATGGCAAAGATTAATCCTACACATGTATCATATTTTATAATCTAATTGCCCGTAATGAAATGATATTATCTACGATGTTGACTGATATCAAAGAAAAAGAAAGGATTTGAGGTATCCATCATTAAAACAAAATCAGTACATGCAAGGTAAACAACACATCAAAAACAAAAGGACAGCTCTTTTGTTGCTGTTCTTCATCTTGTAGCTTAATGCCGCTCCGCCCATTTCCTTTGGTATGGCATCACATAACATAATTTACCACAAGATATTTTACTTCCGAATACGAGTTACACAACGGATGGCACTCGTAAATAGAAGAACAAAAACAGCTTACAAAAATGGAATATCTGAGTACACCCTTGTTTTTGTTAAAGAAGAGGGCGAGGGGAGGGAATCTTATATATTTTCAGTTTACTGTTTTATATAGTGCCTTATTCTACAGATCTTTGCATTTAGGGGAGATGACTTAACTCTGTTAGAATGATTGCGTTGATTCCATAGAGGACATAGAAGTTGTTTGTCATCCTGTTTGGTTGAAAATCTAGCCTGGTGATGTTTAAACATGCAATTGTGTAAATTCTTAATTAAATGATGATTGACCTTGCTGACAATCGATTACATATAAGGAAAGAAATATTTTAGCGCCAGAAAAACTCTAATGTGTTTCTCCTATATGCGATTGATTATATGTCTTTTACTAGATAAGCAAGACGGTCCCCTGATGATGACAGATAGGCTCAAATGCAAAATTGGACATGTAAGTTCAGATTGATAGAAATACAACCGGTCCTCAAATCAATCCAACACAACACTCTAACTAGGGCGTTGTAAGTATCATATAGAATATACTTAAACAATAACTGTTTATAAAGATGCTATATTTTTAAATATCTTTTGTGAGTAAATAAGTGACAACCGGTCCTCAAATCAATCCAACACAACACTCTAACTAGGGCGTTGTAAGTATCATATAGAATATACTTAAACAATAACTGTTTATAAATATGCTATATTTTTAAATATCTTTTAATGACGTGTTATGCTGAATAAAGCAGAAATCCACCAAACGAGTGAAGATGATAGTTTTTTGATCCATACAACTGGTGACCTTCCGTTCCTTGTGCAGCGCGTAACCAGACCATATCTCCTTCTTTGAGAAGCATCGGAAACGTATTGGTTTGAGAGGCATTGTCAGTTCTTCCATCCGCATAGAGAGTATTTACAAGATTACCATTGCTAACCAGATCTTTAAATATTTCGTCATTACTCTCTGTGTAAATGCTGACTGATAAGACATATAATCCAGTAGTTGGAGCAGTAAAATGTCCATGGCGTACATCGAAACCATTCCCGTCATTCAACAACACTTGATCGTATTCTAAGGTTGATGACTTCCAAGGCTACCAATAGTTTTGGACAGATATGCAAGAAAGGCAATCTTTGTCGATGTAGTCGTAGGTGTTGGTACTATAAAAATATAAATATGAAGCCATCCCAAAAAATTCATAAGTCATTTTGATTTTTTCATTCGGTAAGAAATGTTTCTGAAAAGAAGGTCTTATATCCTTATGCATGGTTATTTAAATAGATTTTTTTATTATCTTTTTGTCAATACTTTTTATTTGTATAAAAGGGAAGTAGCGGTCAATTAAAGAAAAGTTGAGTTAGTACAATTAAAAGAGTATATGTTTTGTACTAAGATTTAACTTCGAACAATTAAAAGCTTGCTACCGAATGGATAAAACAATAACCTCCAATATTCAGCTCTCATCGAAAGGTAGTCTAATCGATTAACGGAGTAAATTTACAATTCACCCTATTCAGCATATGTGACCTATTATGACTGTTTGTTTTGCTTTACCATCATTGTCGTTATAATTGCATTGTATGCGACTGTCATGCCAGTGAGATGTTTAGTTAGCTATAAAACGAGGTTCAATCCACCATTTTCTACATAAGAAATGCCTGTATCAAGTCGGGTATAAGACAGCTGTTATCCATGCGTTTGATGCGTTTGAACTTTTTAATTTGTCATGTGATTAGGGACTATCCGTTTTTAATATTCTTCAGAGTTCGATATTTTTATGTACTTTTTATAGAGCGAAATTCATACAAATCTCTATTATTCTTCAAGATGATTAATGGACGATCAATGTTCAATGTATTGGTATGACTTTGGGCCGAGCCAAAAAAATCTTACAACTGATTAATAGAAATCGATGTTGGAAAATTTCTAAGACGAATTGGTCGACAATGTTAATATTGTTCTGGTAGAACACAACCTCCTTCCACTATAAGCCTCATTATGCCATGTATATGTGTCCATATTTTCAGCGAAAGCACTGTAGCAGCTTTTTGTTTTTTACACTTAAATTTATTACTCTTTTGAGTATACTCACAAGTATTGCTTAGTAATAGTCGTTTGTAAACACGTTTGTCCTCTACCAACTGAATTGTATTGGCTATTTCAGTGTTATTATCTCGAGATAAAGTTCCGTTCTTCTTGTCTGTGTGGAATTTCACTCTCTCTGTCATTGATTTTAGATAACCATTCATTGTCTGTCCTGCAGGATCATCAAGCTTTTTAAATTTCTGTGTATTTACAGGCTTGGAAGAACATTTTAGTTTTCGGTTTTCGTCCTTTAAAACTATGTTTCCTTTTTGGAGATGTTCAACGTTCTTTTCAAGACTATCTGAAAATTTAGAATTATAGATGAACCTTACACTTTTTGAACATAATTCCTGACCAAAAGCATCATATGTAAATTAAGGTATGTCTTGTTTTTTTAAAATAATTATGATTTGTTAGGTTTAACTAAAACAAACCGAGAAGCGTATAGCGCACTTGATATTTATAAGATAGGAATTGTCTAGCGTATACAAGTAAGGTCAAATGTATTATAATATGATTATTGTTAACATACTTAATTAACCCATTAAAAAACGCTTGATGTTTTCAAAATATAAAAGACCCTTGACAGAACTAACGAATTAAAGTAAATTGTATAGTTTAGATTGAATAGTTGAAACGGGTTATATCGCTTCTACACCAGCAATTAAGTCTTAACTACTTATATAATAAATTAATGTGCACTTTATAGGTAAAAAAGAAATTATCTATTCGTCAAACTATTGAATAGTCCACACGACTAGAAAATCAGTGTCGAAGATCCTTCTGACTAAGACAACATTGTATGCGTTGTGATTATAAATTGTGTCTTTATGACAGTCTTTTACAATTGAATTGCATATCGATAGCTAAGAACTTCAGTGTTGAAAAAGACCACCAATTTATACAATAGTTTAAGTTTATTGAAAATTTAAAAACAAGATATATATTACGTACTTCTGATTTTGTGGGAATTTATATATCAATAACATGCCAGTTAATAAGACATCTTTATTTCGAAGGTGTATCTATAACTTAACTTGCTTATTCACTCAACTATCTATGTTGTTGAGGGTTCTGTAAATATATTAAAAGATTTATAGGCATCACTTATGAATTATCAACCAATCACTAATTTTAATTAAGGTACAACCTAAAATATGCTTACCAAGGCGTTGCAGAATTTGAGATATGTGTTCGTCTCTGACAGCACATTCACAGTTGTTAACTTGACGGAGAAATCCTAAAAAGAAAATTACCGTCAATGCGACCATGTTTACTTCTTTAAGATTACTTGTCGATTGAACTAGAATACTACAGAGTTTTCTTTATATCTTATCTTTAATAACAAAGTTAAGGTCTTACTGATAGCTTTTAAACTGGTAAAACCAGATGTTTATTTGAAGGTAGTCAAAATCTACAAATATTAAGTAAATTATTGGACAATTTGAAACAGCTAGCGAAATTCGCGATCATTTCGCAAAGGGTTATGATCCAGACTTGGACTGGTTAAATCTTTGTGTGCGTTTCACAGCCTTGTACAATGTATTCAAATTAACAGTGATATATTCTTGTCGCCTATACAAACAAATAGACACCCGAGTTAATTGCATATATAAGGTTCTGTGTATAACAAATAAAAGCATCGTTGATTATCACTTACTAGATTGTTCTGTAAACATAAATTAGATTCATTTTTTTGTCTGGTCATACTATTACACTATAATGTAAATTGTTAATCCTATGAAGATCTTGCAAGATATATATTATCCACCCTTCACTACACTAAGCAGTCCCACAGCAATCTCATATTCGACTAGACCATGGTTCCATTAGTAACTGCAATGTGAGATAATAAATGAATATAAAATGTTTGACGTAAAGATATGTATATATCCATGAAAGCATGACATTGGGTAATTAGTAAAAGTAATTCACCTGAAATAAAACACCCCAACGATTCCGTTCCTCTACCGAGTACCCGTGTACATTAATTTCCAACTCAATATTGCTGAGTCTTGTATAGTCTAATATCGTATTATCCCCGTCTATGTTATCATCAACCTATAAATAAAGGTAACAGTAGTTTACCGCTGTTCGAAACTCATAAAACGATAGAAAAAAACAAATCCGGGTTACAAACTAAAACCGAGGGAAACGCATTAAATACAAGAGAACAACGACACAACAATAAAATGTAACACACACAGAAACGAACTAAGCGTTAGACAAAATCCGATATGAATAGCAAATATCACATCAAATCTAAATACATGAATTTTGGATAGAAAAGTACCGTGACACGTCTTATAGTAATGTGAATCCACATTCAAACATAAGAGGAAACAAACGACACAACAGTAACACAACGCTAAAATGCAACACACAAGGAAACGAACTACAATACAACAAGGGCCATATTACTGACTTGGTACAGGACATTTTTTTATAGAAAAAGATGGTGGGTTGAACCTGGTTTTGTGACATGCCAAACCTCCCTCCTTAATGGCAATGTTAAACACAACATTTAAATGATATCATAACATCACAGGACTACAATACAAATAAATAGGAGAACATATTGGACAAAGAAGCGCACGAATAATAGCTAACAAAAGGCACCAGGTTTTAAATTCAATACGCCAGAAGTGAGTCTCGTCCACACAAGACCAACCAGTGACGCCCAGATACAAAAGTTCGAAAGCCAAAACAAGTACAAAGTTGAACAGCACCGAGGACCAAAAGGTCAAAAAGCTGTCCCCAATACGGCTAGGGTTTCCTGCTCGGGACAAGAACATCCCTATTATTTAGAATAACTCATACTTTTGGAAACACTAAATTTCATAAAATGACTTTATAAAAGATATATATGATAGAACTGAAGTATTAAATAATTACAGAAAAAACCCGGATACATTACATAAACCTACCTAATCGAACACAAATTATAAGACATACATAGGATTTAAATATTGTTAACAAATCATAGGATATGAACGGATATGTGTACTCTCAGTCCGTCCCCTGGTGCAATAGGTAAATTCATTAAAATACTTAACTCCGAGGAAAATTCAATACGGAAAGTTCCTAAGCAAAAGAACAACAAATATGTATCTTAGACTTATTTTTCAACTAAAAGTAATTGTTTTGTTCCAGCGATATTGTTCCTGATTTAAATTCTTTGTTCAGAAATTTAGAAATTATTAAAAATCTAAGGTCCCAACTACCGAACACAAAGTTGACACAACAATATATTTTTATGTTCTTTGATGTATATTTGTTTTCATGTAGCTCCTACTCTTTTCAGTATTTATACATTCTGTGCATTCAATTTTATTTTTTTTTTTTTGCTTTCATGTTAATCGAGGAAAACCGCTTCGGACGAAGCCTATTTATTAAGTATTGTTTTTGTTAGCTGTTATGGGCTTGATTCCTCAGCATGGGGGTAAAATACTACCATCAGTTCAGTAGGAAGCTTTGGTACTGACATGCTTTGTATTATTCTCCGTTCCTAAATATTGGAATGTTAGTTTCTTGATAATTAATATACATGTATGTGTCAACGGAGAACTGAAGTTAAGGTTATGTGTTTTATAAATCGTTCCAATACCCCAGCTTTACCCATTGAGCTGAAGATATCCTCACAAATGTAATGTTCCATTAAGAACAATTTCAAAATTATAATTATCGGTCGCTCAACATAGAAGCATAATAATAGATATTGTATGTGTCAAGTACACAAAAACAAAAATGTTATTTGTGTACCAGTTCTTTGTAAAAACATAAAGTTTGCTGATTGCAAAATACATGTTTTCCCCTTTCGAAACCTACATGAAGTTATGGATGCTTTCCGAAAAGGTAAAATATACATTGGTTTCCGTCATTTGTTGTTTACACAATCTATATAAATAAACCTTTTGTTTCAAAAGTAGATGGTACGAAGCAATCCTATAAAAAGGGAATACAAATACATTATCGACAAAAACAACAAACTGAAGGTCAACTTAAATTAGTCAATAGATAGATGTCCATAGATCTCAATTTTCCCAAATCCAAGTTTTTAAGTAGATGAAATAGAAATGATCAAATGTCTTAACAGAACCAATTGCAAACTCTGCAAATATTTTCTTCCTCTACTTGTAAAGTACATTTGATAAGTGTTATTATTTTCTTATTTCCTTTAGTATTACCATATCTGGGTACGCTAACTTAAAGTATTTGAGAGTATTGCAAACACAGTGACATGCATATGTATTACATATTGATATTTTTTTTTAACTTCCTTAGTTTTGGTTTTTGAGATCATCTATCTTTGTTTTTTAATACGCATTCTATTACTATACACATGAAGAAATCAAATTTTGTTTTACATTTTCGTAAGGCGTTACATAACTGAATATTTACATACTAAATTATTGTTAGAAATTTCAATGGGCTTCATACCATCAAATTTATTTTAGCTCACCTGGCACAAAAAGGTCAAGTGAACTTATCTCATCACTTGGCGTCCGTCGTCCGTCGTCCTCAGTTAACTTTTATACAATTGTTTTCCTCTGAAACAACTGGGTCAAACATAACAAAATTTGGCCTAAATCATCCTGACTGTATATTGTTAAAAAATGTATCCGATGAGCAAAACGAATCACACTTGCAATCCCGAAAATAGCACTACATTTGTGTAAGTGTCTCAGCTTTAAAATGACCCATTATGCATATCATCCAAGGTTACGAAAAGGACTGAGCTACATAAGAAAACGTTACCATTACAGCCTATTGAGAATCAATTACCCATATTACCCCAAATATAATACTGGAGTAAAACTACAATGTAGGAGCAACATTTCTTATGAAGAATCAAATGAAAATTTTGGTTACCGCTTGACTCATTTGTATATTGTGTAATATTTTACTGGCATATTTTGGGCATGGTTTTCTTGTCTTTTGACCCAGAGCTTAAATATTTTGCATGTTAGAGTATAAGCATGAGGTAAAGTGTCACCTATCATGAAGACCTTCATGTGACCTTGTAATTTGACCTCAAGGTCAAATAAATGTATTTTTGATAGGCCATATGCTTTTTTTTCTTTTTTTTTACATAGCTATTGCATCTTTTGAATGAGGATGTATAATGATGAGATGGAGTGTCCTGTATTGTGATGATCTTCTTGTGACCTTAATTTTTTTTACTATAAACACTTTACCATGCCTTGTTGTCTTTTGACCTTGGTCTTACATCTTTGGTATGTAGATGTATCATCATCAGGTAGTGTGTCTTACACCATGATGACCTTCATGTGATCTTGAAATTTTACCAAAAGGTCAACTTAATGCTGGTTTTTTTTAATAAAAGTTACCAGGAATAACACCTTTTAACCTAGGTGTTACATCTTTGGTATAAATGGATGTATTATCATGAAGTGATGTGTTCCTTACTATTTTGACCTTCATGAGGTTTTAAAGTTTGGTTCATTTTATTTAAGTAGCTTCAGAGCAATGATTTTTGACGTATTTATTTCATAGGGTACAATATCCAATCACTCGTTTGATTGACTTTGGCGTTCATTTTTTAGCAGATGAAAATGGCAAATTATTTAATTTTCATTTTCAATTGATCTGGGACCATAACTCAAAATATGAAATTATAATGCAGGGAATCAAAATCTCATATAACTTTGTAATATACACTCTTATTGCATTCTTACCACCTTCCAAGTTTCATAAAATTATGTTGTGCGGTTTTTATTGAGTTGAACTAACACGAAAAGTATAGACAAACTAACAGACTGAAACATCTTACCCTTGGCAACTTCATTGTGTGGGGAGAATAATAAAACAAGTATAAGGTAGACACAGTCAGGTTATAGGAAAACACAGCCATACAAAATTCATTCCTTAGTCTGAAAGAAGTCCTGAATGCATTTCACACTCTTTGGTGGTACATTATGGTCCTGTAAGACAAATTTCAGTTCATTTACATATCGTATAGATGCCAGTTGAGGTGTTTCAAAGATATACCATCTTTTGCTAGTTGCATGCAAACTGGCCTTGAAACAATTTTACTACTTAGCAAGTCTGAGTAGGAGTCCATGCAATTGTGGTATAAAATGGAAAATACATCATCAGATTTCACTAGTGAGGTAAATTTACTGTCATATAATGTTTTTAATGAATCCACATCCTCTATTGCATTGTGGGCAGAGTAATTTTCTCCTAAAAACTGTTCAATGCTGTTTGACAAGAATCTGCTGCTTAAATTTTCTACATCATTTAAGAGACATTGTTTGTCTAAATGCGCATATACCGTACAAGTTATAATTCTAGATAGATTAAATTATCCAGAGGTTTGAGAGGAGAAAATTTTCGAAAAAATATAAAGTCGAAAATCACCAAGGGATGGATGGCAGATAAAATTTCACATGAAAAACAGCAACATGTGAAATAGTTATCAAAGGTACCAGGATTATAATTTAGTACGCCAGAAACCTTGATGGTTTTAATTGGCTTTACACAATAACAAATGATGGGAAATCAAATGAAAGAGACGTGAATAAATGGATGTTATGGTTTAAAAAAAAGGACAATTTGTTTTTGAAAGAATAGAGTAGAATAGTCTAAAAATTAAAGAATAAAGAATACAGAATTGAAGGACTACTCATGAGACTCTCAAACATGGGCACCGTCATGTGATACTGAAAGGACAAGGTATGATAAGGGCTATTTTTGGCCCCCTCTCCAAATAAGTTTAAATTGATATAGATGATGGTCTTAGTGTAGACACTTGAAAAAATAATGATTTCATTGTGTTCCGGTACAAGGAAGGTTGCCTAGCAACGGTTTTTATTAAGAATGAAAATTATCACATATTAATTGCTTTATCAGTAAAAATTTAAATATTTGCACATGATATTGTTTGTCCAAGAAGAACTTGAAGTCACAAATGAAAATACTCTTTGATTTTGTTTATTATATGCTTAAAAACAACCTTGGCAACAGAAATGTTGCCTAGCAACGGTTAAAAAATTGGTGCTTGCCCCTCTTAAGTATGAATTAAGCTGTTGTTTGAAGATTTTTCTTTCCATTTGGTGTTGCATTCCAATATTTTTTCTTATACATCTTTTTTTATTCTTTACAAATTCCGTATTGAGCATAGCAACAGAAGTGTTGTTAAGCAACAGCAAAACATGTTTGAATTAAAGCCAACTACAAATCAATAAGTCATTTTATTGAACAAATTAAATTGAATGCAATGCAGATTGTCTGTTTGTGAACATGTTTAGTTAGAAATGAAAACTTAGTTCAATTGTAGGTCACTACACGCTGATCAACAACTAAGTTACATAACAAGTGCATATCAACCATGCAATAATAGGTTCTTTATATTTTTTGAAGTATGAGCTTAGTTATTTTTTAAGAATATACTTCCTAATACGGTATTACACTATAATATAAACATCTAGATTATCATTATTTTTTGGACGAATTCTATATCGAGTATAGAATCCCACATCTTGCTAAGCAACATCAAACATTTTTTTTAAATTGTAGACCACTACAAAATCTTTGTTGCAATGTGAAAGTCTTTTCATGAAAACAAGAATATATAGAATTTAATAATTTGAGATGAGTTTGAACAGCTTTTAAAGATACTTAACAGTTAATGGAACGAAAGAGACATGACTTGTACCACTTACAGACATTGTGTGGAATAAAATGTCTAATCCAGGCAATTACGATTTAATATGATGTAGGGGTTGGAATGTGTCCTCTGCATGGGTACAAAACCTATGGTGAATTAGAAACGACTTATCAAAACAAAAAAGGGGGGTGTATAAATCATTTTTGGAGTTATTAACGAGGCATTAATTGACCTAAGAAATTAAGCCTATTGTGCAGTAAAGAAACTGGCATAGCCTTTAAGAACATATATGGTTTAAGGGTTGGACAATCATTTAACCATGAAAGTTAAAGGTCAATTAATTGGACCTTGAGATCAACGGTAAATGTCATAATGATATTAAAATTGAGAATGGAAATGGGGAATGTATCAAAGAATGTATCAAAGAGACAACAACCCGACCATAGAAAAAACAACAGCAGAAGGTCACCAACAGGTCTTCAATGTAACGAGAAATTCCCGCACCCGGAGTCGTCCTTAAGCTGGCCCCTAAACAAATATATACTAGTTCAGTGATGATGAACGCCATGCCTAATTTCCAAATTGTACAGAAGAAACTAAAATTAAAATAATACAAGACTAACAAAGACCACAGGCTCCTGACTTAGGACAGGCGCGAAAATGCGGCGGGGTTAAACATGTTTATGAGATATCAACCCTCCCCCTATACCTCTAGCCAATGTAGAAAAGTAAACGCATAACAATACGTACATTTAAAATTCAATTCAAGAGAAGTCCGAGTCTGATGTCAGAAGATGTAACAAAAGAAAATAAACAAAATTAGACTGTTATGATATTTGAGTCATGGCTATACACTGTATGCCAAATATCATAAGTCAATGTATAAAAACTAAATAAGTGTAGACCGGGAAAAGTGTGTATGAGAATAAAATTCCAAAAAAGAAGAAGAATAGTTATGTTTTTGAAGTATACTGATATTTCTATATGAAGATACATGTAACTTCAAATGCAAAACATTCCTAAGCTTGAAAACATGTTTGTTTGAAAATAATCATCTGTAAAGTTAGATTAAAGGGTGCTTGAAATTTCCTGACGTTTTGTCAATGGGGGCACATATTCGCCGTTTTTACACATCTATTTAAAACCAATTTAAAATATTAAATAAATATCAAATAAATGCAGCTTTTCATAATATTTATCAAATAAATTTCATTATAGATGAACAGCAGACATTTCAAAGGTGTAAAAAACAGAAATTTAGGCCAATCAGTCAAAAAATTACTAAGAAAAAAATCTTTGAAAATCCTGTTTTTCATTCAGGAAATTGACCGAAAAATTGTTGTCCGTTTTTCGATCTTTTGCAGTTAGTGCCGTAATTTTGTTAAAGTTTAAAAAATAATCATATTTGTTATAAAATTTTAATTTATCGGCATATTTTCTTCTATTTCAGCCATCCTTTGAAGTGTTTATACCTCAAAATCATAAAACGGCGAAATTGTGTCCCCGGCGAATATGGGCATCCCACTCTATGTTGCAAAATTCATATAAGATGGATTCTTACAGTATGCACCCTTTTATTAATTCATTGTACAATTTAATAAATATAATAAATGAATTAAAACGCCTGATATCGTGGGTTCTGACACCGGCCTGGTCAAACTTAAGACTTAAAAATTGGTATTTGCTGATTTCCGTTAATCAATTGGCATTAAGGGGTAAGAACAAAAACTAGTTGGATCGGAGTGTCAAGTTAGGGTAATATGTCTTCCAACGGACTGTAACCTTTTAAGGTATAGCACAATAAAAATTAATGAAACAAACAACCCATGCAGCAACATGATGTCCAAAAGTTAGCACTTTTTGTAAACATGAATTATTATTGAAATAGTAACTTTTATGAATTAATTGTTAACAAAACTGTATATTGTTTGCAAAAACTACGGATAATATATTCAGGAATAAATAACCTTTATTCACAAAAAAAAAAAATCGGAATTTTGAGCCTTTTTAATATGGTCATTTGACATTTTTTATTCGACCGTCACTGATGAGTCTTTTGTATGCGAAACACACGTCTTACAAGCAAGATATCTTTAATTATGATGCGTTTTATTCCTTTCATATTCAATACTTATTTTATTTTCTTTGACGTGTAAATATCTGATTAAAAAATAAAAGAAGCTTTAATTCTTTTGAATATGTTTAAATTCATTATACATGTAGTGCTGTTATTTTAGAAGATATATGATTGATTGAATGTTGTTTTCTGACCGTCCAGTGACAAATACTTTATGCATGCAAATTTTAACGGGAAGATATGTAGAGAATAATTTGCAAACAAGAAATACGAAGTAGCACGCGTTGTCGTCAAGATAGAACAACGGGAAGGCAGGTGACAATTACAAATAATAAGTCCAATAAATTCAACACCATGACCAAAACAATAAATCAAGATACATAATTTAGATCATAAAAGTGTTGGATAGTTTTGTTTCATCTTGATTATTGTTACACTTACACAATTAACCAATTTAAATTGTCACATGGTGTCTTCTTATGTCATATGAATAACAATGTATGTTATTATTCACAGTTCTGTAGTTTAAGTTTATTTTCGCCATCTGTATTTTTATTAAATGATTGTCTAAAATGTTAACTTGGCATGCCATACTTGGTAGAAATGCGGACGTGAAAGAAAGCACTTTTCACAAAAGTGTCAACGGAGATTAAAACATTCCAGGGCGACGATTTTGTCAATTATGAAACAAAATACGTATATGCACTTTTTGAGTATGAACCAGTTATTATATTCATTCACAATTACGTTCCCAGTATTTCTCTGAAGTTTATCACAGTTCCGTCTAATTTTGGGTCAAATTTCGACGGTGTGCTAAAATGTCACTTTAAATTCAAGAATAATGAGTAAAGGAATATCCTGTTTTCCTGTCTCAAATATGTTTATTTTTCGTCCTAAAGAAACTAGCCATTATTACAGGATATCTTATAGCGTAGCAAGAATACATTTCCGTCGTCGGATCTAGTAAATACCGGAAATCATCTCCGGTCCGCAGTTCGGTTAAAAATTTCAATGATTCAATGAAAACAACGACGATTTTTTGTCATTTTTTTTAATTTTTAACTATGAGCGTACTTACGACCCACTAAAATATTTTAACTGCATCAACATTTATGTTCAAGGAATGCCTGGTATAAATATGATCGTGGGTCGTAGGTACGCTCATAGTTTAAAATGCAGAAAAAGGTTTAGAAACTGCCATTTTTCTGCCCTTTTCCAGAAGCTTGAGGTCTTTACAGCAACAGAGCATGAATAATATCAACGGAGATGTTTATTTGAAGGTAGTCAAAATCTACAAATATTAAGTAAATTATTGGACAATTTGAAACAGCTAGCAAAATTCGCGATCATTTCGCAAAGGGTTATGATCCAGACTTGGACTGGTTAAATCTTTGTGTGCGTTTCACAGCCTTGTACAATGTATTCAAATTAACAGTGATATATTCTTGTCGCCTATACAAACAAATAGACACCCGAGTTAATTGCATATATAAGGTTCTGTGTATAACAAATAAAAGCATCGTTGATTATCACTTACTAGATTGTTCTGTAAACATAAATTAGATTCATTTTTTGTCTGGTCATACTATTACACCTGTAAATTGTTAATCCTATGAAGATCTTGCAAGATATATATTATCCACCCTTCACTACACTAAGCAGTCCCACAGCAATCTCATATTCGACTAGACCATGGTTCCATTAGTAACTGCAATGTGAGATAATAAATGAATATAAAATGTTTGACGTAAAGATATGTATATATCCATGAAAGCATGACATTGGGTAATTAGTAAAAGTAATTCACCTGAAATAAAACACCCCAACGATTCCGTTCCTCTACCGAGTACCCGTGTACATTAATTTCCAACTCAATATTGCTGAGTCTTGTATAGTCTAATATCGTATTATCCCCGTCTATGTTATCATCAACCTATAAATAAAGGTAACAGTAGTTTACCGCTGTTCGAAACTCATAAAACGATAGAAAAAAACAAATCCGGGTTACAAACTAAAACCGAGGGAAACGCATTAAATACAAGAGAACAACGACACAACAATAAAATGTAACACACACAGAAACGAACTAAGCGTTAGACAAAATCCGATATGAATAGCAAATATCACATCAAATCTAAATACATGAATTTTGGATAGAAAAGTACCGTGACACGTCTTATAGTAATGTGAATCCACATTCAAACATAAGAGGAAACAAACGACACAACAGTAACACAACGCTAAAATGCAACACACAAGGAAACGAACTACAATACAACAAGGGCCATATTACTGACTTGGTACAGGACATTTTTTATAGAAAAAGATGGTGGGTTGAACCTGGTTTTGTGACATGCCAAACCTCCCTCCTTAATGGCAATGTTAAACACAACATTTAAATGATATCATAACATCACAGGACTACAATACAAATAAATAGGAGAACATATTGGACAAAGAAGCGCACGAATAATAGCTAACAAAAGGCACCAGGTTTAAAATTCAATACGCCAGAAGTGAGTCTCGTCCACACAAGACCAACCAGTGACGCCCAGATACAAAAGTTCGAAAGCCAAAACAAGTACAAAGTTGAACAGCACCGAGGACCAAAAGGTCAAAAAGCTGTCCCCAATACGGCTAGGGTTTCCTGCTCGGGACAAGAACATCCCTATTATTTAGAATAACTCATACTTTTGGAAACACTAAATTTCATAAAATGACTTTATAAAAGATATATATGATAGAACTGAAGTATTAAATAATTACAGAAAAAACCCGGATACATTACATAAACCTACCTAATCGAACACAAATTATAAGACATACATAGGATTTAAATATTGTTAACAAATCATAGGATATGAACGGATATGTGTACGCTCAGTCCGTCCCCTGGTGCAATAGGTAAATTCATTAAAATACTTAACTCCGAGGAAAATTCAATACGGAAAGTTCCTAAGCAAAAGAACAACAAATATGTATCTTAGACTTATTTTTCAACTAAAAGTAATTGTTTTGTTCCAGCGATATTGTTCCTGATTTAAATTCTTTGTTCAGAAATTTAGAAATTATTAAAAATCTAAGGTCCCAACTACCGAACACAAAGTTGACACAACAATATATTTTTATGTTCTTTGATGTATATTTGTTTTCATGTAGCTCCTACTCTTTTCAGTATTTATACATTCTGTGCATTCAATTTTTTTTTTTTTTGCTTTCATGTTAATCGAGGAAAACCGCTTCGGACGAAGCCTATTTATTAAGTATTGTTTTTGTTAGCTGTTATGGGCTTGATTCCTCAGCATGGGGGTAAAATACTACCATCAGTTCAGTAGGAAGCTTTGGTACTGACATGCTTTGTATTATTCTCCGTTCCTAAATATTGGAATGTTAGTTTCTTGATAATTAATATACATGTATGTGTCAACGGAGAACTGAAGTTAAGGTTATGTGTTTTATAAATCGTTCCAATACCCCAGCTTTACCCATTGAGCTGAAGATATCCTCACAAATGTAATGTTCCATTAAGAACAATTTCAAAATTATAATTATCGGTCGCTCAACATAGAAGCATAATAATAGATATTGTATGTGTCAAGTACACAAAAACAAAAATGTTATTTGTGTACCAGTTCTTTGTAAAAACATAAAGTTTGCTGATTGCAAAATACATGTTTTCCCCTTTCGAAACCTACATGAAGTTATGGATGCTTTCCGAAAAGGTAAAATATACATTGGTTTCCGTCATTTGTTGTTTACACAATCTATATAAATAAACCTTTTGTTTCAAAAGTAGATGGTACGAAGCAATCCTATAAAAAGGGAATACAAATACATTATCGACAAAAACAACAAACTGAAGGTCAACTTAAATTAGTCAATAGATAAATGTCCATAGATCTCAATTTTCCCAAATCCAAGTTTTTAAGTAGATGAAATAGAAATGATCAAATGTCTTAACAGAACCAATTGCAAACTCTGCAAATATTTTCTTCCTCTACTTGTAAAGTACATTTGATAAGTGTTATTATTTTCTTATTTCCTTTAGTATTACCATATCTGGGTACGCTAACTTAAAGTATTTGAGAGTATTGCAAACACAGTGACATGCATATGTATTACATATTGATATTTTTTTTTAACTTCCTTAGTTTTGGTTTTTGAGATCATCTATCTTTGTTTTTTAATACGCATTCTATTACTATACACATGAAGAAATCAAATTTTGTTTTACATTTTCGTAAGGCGTTACATAACTGAATATTTACATACTAAATTATTGTTAGAAATTTCAATGGGCTTCATACCATCAAATTTATTTTAGCTCACCTGGCACAAAAAGGTCAAGTGAACTTATCTCATCACTTGGCGTCCGTCGTCCGTCGTCCTCAGTTAACTTTTATACAATTGTTTTCCTCTGAAACAACTGGGTCAAACATAACAAAATTTGGCCTAAATCATCCTGACTGTATATTGTTAAAAAATGTATCCGATGAGCAAAACGAATCACACTTGCAATCCCGAAAATAGCACTACATTTGTGTAAGTGTCTCAGCTTTAAAATGACCCATTATGCATATCATCCAAGGTTACGAAAAGGACTGAGCTACATAAGAAAACGTTACCATTACAGCCTATTGAGAATCAATTACCCATATTACCCCAAATATAATACTGGAGTAAAACTACAATGTAGGAGCAACATTTCTTATGAAGAATCAAATGAAAATTTTGGTTACCGCTTGACTCATTTGTATATTGTGTAATATTTTACTGGCATATTTTGGGCATGGTTTTCTTGTCTTTTGACCCAGAGCTTAAATATTTTGCATGTTAGAGTATAAGCATGAGGTAAAGTGTCACATATCATGAAGACCTTCATGTGACCTTGTAATTTGACCTCAAGGTCAAATAAATGTATTTTTGATAGGCCATATGCTTTTTTTTCTTTTTTTTTACATAGCTATTGCATCTTTTGAATGAGGATGTATAATGATGAGATGGAGTGTCCTGTATTGTGATGATCTTCTTGTGACCTTAATTTTTTTTACTATAAACACTTTACCATGCCTTGTTGTCTTTTGACCTTGGTCTTACATCTTTGGTATGTAGATGTATCATCATCAGGTAGTGTGTCTTACACCATGATGACCTTCATGTGATCTTGAAATTTTACCAAAAGGTCAACTTAATGCTGTTTTTTTTTAATAAAAGTTACCAGGAATAACACCTTTTAACCTAGGTGTTACATCTTTGGTATAAATGGATGTATTATCATGAAGTGATGTGTTCCTTACTATTTTGACCTTCATGAGGTTTTAAAGTTTGGTTCATTTTATTTAAGTAGCTTCAGAGCAATGATTTTTGACGTATTTATTTCATAGGGTACAATATCCAATCACTCGTTTGATTGACTTTGGCGTTCATTTTTTAGCAGATGAAAATGGCAAATTATTTAATTTTCATTTTCAATTGATCTGGGACCATAACTCAAAATATGAAATTATAATGCAGGGAATCAAAATCTCATATAACTTTGTAATATACACACTTATTGCATTCTTACCACCTTCCAAGTTTCATAAAATTATGTTGTGCGGTTTTTATTGAGTTGAACTAACACGAAAAGTATAGACAAACTAACAGACTGAAACATCTTACCCTTGGCAACTTCATTGTGTGGGGAGAATAATAAAACAAGTATAAGGTAGACACAGTCAGGTTATAGGAAAACACAGCCATACAAAATTCATTCCTTAGTCTGAAAGAAGTCCTGAATGCATTTCACACTCTTTGGTGGTACATTATGGTCCTGTAAGACAAATTTCAGTTCATTTACATATCGTATAGATGCCAGTTGAGGTGTTTCAAAGATATACCATCTTTTGCTAGTTGCATGCAAACTGGCCTTGAAACAATTTTACTACTTAGTAAGTCTGAGTAGGAGTCCATGCAATTGTGGTATAAAATGGAAAATACATCATCAGATTTCACTAGTGAGGTAAATTTACTGTCATATAATGTTTTTAATGAATCCACATCCTCTATTGCATTGTGGGCAGAGTAATTTTCTCCTAAAAACTGTTCAATGCTGTTTGACAAGAATCTGCTGCTTAAATTTTCTACATCATTTAAGAGACATTGTTTGTCTAAATGCGCATATACCGTACAAGTTATAATTCTAGATAGATTAAATTATCCAGAGGTTTGAGAGGAGAAAATTTTCGAAAAAATATAAAGTCGAAAATCACCAAGGGATGGATGGCAGATAAAATTTCGCATGAAAAACAGCAACATGTGAAATAGTTATCAAAGGTACCAGGATTATAATTTAGTACGCCAGAAACCTTGATGGTTTTAATTGGCTTTACACAATAACAAATGATGGGAAATCAAATGAAAGAGACGTGAATAAATGGATGTTATGGTTTAAAAAAAAGGACAATTTGTTTTTGAAAGAATAGAGTAGAATAGTCTAAAAATTAAAAAATAAAGAATACAGAATTGAAGGACTACTCATGAGACTCTCAAACATGGGCACCGTCATGTGATACTGAAATTTGTTTATGATTGTCATACATAGATAAAATTACATCATGTCAACATGAGAAAAGAGTGAAGAAAATATAATCAGTGGCGTAGACACACCTACACCATCAAATGCCTATTAATTAACTAGTACTAGTATATATTTTATTCAATTAATTCAAGCAAGTTGTTAAATTTCAGAAATCATCAACAAAATTTTTAGATTTGTTAGATCTGATTCAAGAGAACGCCAGCGAAATATGTATGAAGGTAATTCGGAAATCCATACACAGAGCTGCCCTCATATCCAGCACGTCCTTGAAGCCATATGTTTTCACCTTTGCGTAAAAATGTTGGGAATGTCTTGGAGGAATAAGCAAATGGAACGAGCATCAACATACATGGTTACAAGCATAAATGTACTATTAAGAAAAAAATCAATTGCGACTCTCTTGCCAGGTTCGGCAACAATACAGGCTGATATCAGATATATTTCGCTTACAGGTGCAGTGAAATGACCGGAATGTTCATTGTAGGCGTTTCCATAGTTCTCCATAATCATGTCATAGACAATAGCCTGACCAGAGCCAAGAGTTATAGTTTTTGATAAACTTGCTGTAAATGCTGTTGCCATTGGACTCATGACTTGCATTGTTGCCGATGTAGCAGTAGGTGTTGTTACTAAAAAATAAAAAAAAAAAGCCATGAAATACAATGACTAATCAAAACGTGTGAATACCTATATTATTTAAAAGCGTTTTATTTGCACAAAATACTCAATTGACTAGCCGCTTCTACTGTGTATTTAATCTCATATCGCTTCTATGCAGCAAACTGGATGAATCAGAACAAAATTAATATTTGGTATTTAATCTATTTATTTCATCTACCCTAAGGGTCAGGATTGGATTTAAATAGTATTGTGGGGAAAGCGCAAAATGTAGTATTGATTATGGACTTTCCGTTTTGAATTTTCCTCGGAGTTCAGTATTTTTGTGATTTTAGTTTTAAATGCAACAGTATTTACCAGTCTGATCATCATCATCAACATTTGAATCATAATGAATTGACCAATTGCCTCACTCATCATGAACCTCCTCTAAAATCCTTCGAATTTCTCTGTTGTCAACCTCAAGAGTTTCAATATTTCTTTCCATGTTCTCTGAAATATAAAAGGGACAAAAAAAGAAATGTATTTTGTTTTGTTTACTTTATGTCTTTCATATGCCTTATAAATATATAACAAGTTAGGGTATTGTGTTACTGTATATTCGCCGAGTTGCCCAAAAACAAACAATGGTGTTGTCAGCCTTTTTAACTTCTTTGGTATTCAATCGTCACTGATGAGTCTTTTGTGAACGAAACTCGCGTCTGGCGTAAATACATTTACAAATTTTATAAATTTCCTGTTACAAAACTTTCGAAAAACTAAGGATTTTCTTATCCCAGGAATAGATTACCTTAGCCGTATTTGGCACAACTGTTTTGAATTTTGGGTCCTCAATGCTCTTCAAATTTGTATTTGTTTGACTTTATAACTAATATGAGGCAGGCATTACCTGTAAATGGGGACGAAGTCTGTATGAATTATTTTTTTGTAAATTAAATATTTGTTTAAAAAAAAATAAAACGGAAATACCGTTACGTTTCCGATTTTGGTTCTGTTGTTAGGGATTTAGTTGTGACGTTATTTAAATTATGACGTCATATGCAATGTAAACAAAGAAACGCTATCATCAGGTAACGTTTTTTCATATCAAGGAATTATTAAAAATGAAATTGGTATTGTGCGTTCCTTCCTATTTTATACTAGACTGATAAATATATATTTTACTCAAAGTTTCATACAAACGAGACCGGAAAAAGGAAGTACATTGTACATTTCTGCGCAGGTCCGGGATTTCAAAACACGACAAAAAAATTTGAACGATTTTGAGTTCATTAGCACAATGAAAAATTCGGGAAATTTTCCCGTATTTTTTTTTATTGAATTTTCTACTGTTATTGGGGACTCCGTCCCCATATTATGATCTGAGCGTCACTGATGAGTCTTATGTAGACGAAACTCGCGTCTGACGTATTAAATTATAATCCTGGCACCTCTGATAAATATTTACACTACTGGGTCGATGCCACTGCTGGTGGACGTTTCGTCCCCGAGGGTATCACCAGCCCAGTAGTCATCACTTTTGTGTTGACATGAATACCAATTATATGGTCATTTTTATAAATTTCCTGTAACAAAACTTTGAATTTTTCAGAAAACTAAGGATTTTCTTATCCCAGGAATAGATTACAATAAGTTAGTCGTATTTGGCACAATTTTTTGGAATTTTGGGTCCTCAATGCTCTTCAACTTTGTATTTGTTTGGCTTTATAACTAATTTTGATCTGAGCGTCACTGATGAGTCTTGTGTAGACGAAACTCGCGTCTTGCGTATTAAATTATAATCCTGGTACCTTTGATAACTTTTTATTCATATGTCATATAAGATATGAAGAGCATTGAGGATCCAAAATTCCAAAAAGTTGTGCCAAATACGGCTAAGGTAATCTATGAATAAATATATAACATGTTAAGGGTATTGTGTTACTGTATATTAATTTCCCCTTGTTGCAAAACTTAAACGATTGTTTCTATATGCTGAACCTCGGTAAAAAAAGAATGACACTCAAGCTTCCCAACAACACTACACATATAATCGTGGCCTCACTGAGTGTATAGTATATGTTATTTGTCCGTTTTTGTTCATTAATAGAAGAAGCGGATCCAGAGCTTAAAGCCGGATTAGGGGGAGGGGGTGGGGGTATAAGTGTTTGAAAATTATAGAGGTATTCTTGTTATACCAAACTTTATGTTTTATCAAAATTGGTGCACTTTTTGTTCACCCGGCATATGGTTACTAAAAGCGATTTTCTATCAGATTAGTTGAATGATTTAATCACAGATCTTCTCCGCCCGTTTTGTAATAGCTGTATCAGTCCTTGCATCTAATCCACTAGCCGACTGAGTAAAGTCTTGTGTTCATGATAAAGCTCATTGGTGGTACTTTGTTTTATTCGTGAGATTTACATTCACCATTTGGTTTTCACCAATTCTTAACTGGTTTCTTAACAAATTGTCTGAGGTTTTGGTCAGTAGCGAACAAAACGCAATGTTAGCAGGAAACTTCGTCCACGTAATTGATAATCCATGATGAATAGTGCAGCCACCCATATTTGAAACATCTTTTTAACTCGTACATTTCTAGTTTTCGAAAAGGAAAGAAGTAGGTTGGTTTCAGTTTTCATTTAGGCTGCTAAACATTTAAGCACTAGATACAAATGTTGGAATAAAGTTTGCATTGCAATATCCTTAGAATCAACAGGTTTCTCAGCAGTTGCAGAATTTTCAAAAAACAAATCGTATGGATATGATTGTGTTAATTAAATCCCTTGATTCTCTAATTGTTTCCCACAGGCCATGTAATTATGACATGTCTATATTTAACGGAGTGTAGCGACAACGAACGTGTCACCCTATTATGTGTTCACTGGATATTCCATTTATTAAAGTAAAGATATTATCCAACTCTATGATTATTTTATGTGGTACATAACACTACCGGGATATAACTCTGTAGATATCAGCTGACCGTTTTAATCACATTCTATTGTTAAGGAAGAATAATGCTTCTCAATGATAAAAAAAAGTGCTTGTAAAACAGCCATATATCGAATGAAATTTTTCCTATAAAGTGTGTGGTTCAGGGATTTTGAATGTTTTGTATTTTTGTCAAAGGGTAAACGTAAATTTTTTGTCGAAATTTTAAGAAAATTAAACGTGCCAAATTAAATTAAGTTAAGATGTTTTGTATCGCCTTAAATGTTTGTATTGTACCTTTTTTTACAATGAGTTTGTCGAGCTTTTTTTAGCAGAATATACTAGAAATGGGATGGAAAAAGCAATAAAAGCAATGTTATTTTTTTTTTTAGTACGTACAGGAGTTTTGGGTGATGAATTGGTACACCACTTCCGTTTCTTATTACACACAAGACTGGCGAGAGTTGTGCCCTGAGTTGATTCCAGTTTTGTGACATATGCATCAGTCATTACACACACTTATAATGATACACCATCAAATATCTTTCAATCATAACTAATGGGTAAATATACCACGCAGAACATTAAAAATTGGATGAATTTTTCAATGATTCCTAATTACAGGCCATAATTATCTGTTCGATTATAAGCAAATAGTTCTGTTCACTCCTTATATGCACCCCTACTTAATCTTTTTGTGCCTTTATGCTTCATAGAAATTGTGAGAACAGATTTTGTGCCAAATTCATATTAATCAAAATGAATATTTCTTCCTAAGAGTTACTTTTTTCAATAGTGCGATTAACCATAACATTGACAATTATAATTCTGATATTCTGCACAAACTATATGCAATTTAACAAAAATCGATTCAAACATTGGTTTAGATAAGAAGAAGAGAACAATAAAAACGTTAAGTAAAAATCAAACCTAACAAACAAAGACATTTAGTTCAGTAGTCAGTGCCTCGGTATCGACATACAGTATAGCATACTACTATTTTAGTTACTGAATGATAAAAAAAAATACAAAGAAACTAAAGTTGACCTCAAATGAATTCTAATATTGTTTATAGGATGCTTCTTCGGTTCACGAAACTTCTCAGGTAGTGCACAAGAAATGTTTGGTGTCTTATTGAACAGATATCTTTGAAGTCTTGTTCTGGAACTTCCCTTTACACCAACTAAAATTAGAATACAATCATCTTCGTATTAATAAGGCCTTAACATAGAGAATTGTGGCATTTTAAGTATAAATCAAATATTCGTGGCGTTAATGTCAGTCATTACTTCAGGCATTGCCTATTAGATAGATTAAAATATTTAATAGGCAATTTCTTTACTTTGCTCAAATGAAGTTTATAAGGCGATATTTTTAATAAGAATTTGACAAAACACTTCGTTTTCAAGCTAAATGTGCAAAATGTTTCTAATTTTTAATACAATAATTTATTTACACCATCTAACCTTGGTGTAGTTTGTTGATATTATCTACGAACGTTCCTATACACCATCTGACCTTTACGTAGTTAATTCGTATTGCTCAGGTACTTCACTCTTCACCATCTGACCTTGATGGAGTTTGTTGGTATTGCTCAGGTACTTCACTCTTCACCATCTGACGTTGGTACAGTTTCTTGGTATGGTTCAGGTACTTCAAACTTCACCATCTGATCTTGGTGGAGTTTGTCCGTATTGCTTAGGTACTTCACTCTTCACCATCTGACGTTGGTAGAGTATGTTGGTATTGCTCATGTACTTCACTCTTCACCATCTGACCTTGTTGGAGTTTGTCCGTATTGCTCATGTACTTCACTCTTCACCATCTGACCTTGGTAGAGTATGTTGGTATTGCTCATGTACTTCACTCTTCACCATCTGACCTTGTTGGAGTTTGTTGGTATTGCTCAGGTACTTCACTCTTCACCATCTGACGTTGGTTGAGTTTGTCCGTATTGCTTAGGTACTTCACTCTTCACCATCTGACCTTGGTAGAGTATGTTGGTATTGCTCATGTACTTCACTCTTCACCATCTGACCTTGTTGGAGTTTGTTGGTATTGCTCATGTACTTCACTCTTCACCATCTGACCTTGGTAGAGTATGTTGGTATTGCTCATGTACTTCACTCTTCACCATCTGACCTTGGTAGAGTTTGTTGGTATTGCTCATGTACTTCACTCTTCACCATCTGACCTTGGTAGAGTATGTTGGTATTGCTCATGTACTTCACTCTTCACCATCTGACCTTGGTAGAGTATGTTGGTATTGCTCATGTACTTCACTCTTCACCATCTGACCTTGGTAGAGTTTGTTGGTATTGCTCAGGTACTTCACTCTTCACCATCTGACGTTGGTTGAGTTTGTCCGTATTGCTCAGGTACTTCGCTCTTCACCATCTGACGTTGGTGGAGTTTGTCCGTATTGCTCAATACTTCACTCTTCACCATCTGACCTTGGTGTAGTTAGTTCTTATTGCTCAAGAACTTCCCTGTACACCATCTGACCTTGGTGGAGTTTGTTGGTATTGCTCAGGTACTTCCCTCTACACCATTTGACCTTGGTTTAGTGTGTTGGTATTGTCTCGGAACTTTCCTCTACACCCTCTGAACTTGGTGGAATTTGTTGATATTGCTCATGACATTTCCTCTACACCATTTGACCTTAGTGTAGTTTTGTTGGTATTGTCTAGGTATATTTCCTATACACCATCTGACGTTGGTGGATTTTTTTGTATTGTCTAGGAACTTTCCTCTACACCCTCTGAACTTGGTGGAGTTTGTTGGTATTTCTCGGAACTTTCCTCTACAACCTCTGAACTTGAGGGAGTTTGTTGGTATTGCTCATGACTTTTCCTCTACACAATTTGACCTTAGTGTAGTTTTGTTGGTATTGTCTAGGTACTACCCTCTCCACCCTCTGAATTTGGTGGAGTTTGTTGGTATTGCTCATGACATTTCCTCTACACAATTTGACCTTAGTGTAGTTTTGTTAGTATTGTCTATGTATATTTCCTCTACACCATCTGAACTTGGTGGAGTTTGTTGGTATTGCTCATGACATTTCCTCTACACAATTTGACCTTAGTGTAGCTTTGTTGGTATTGTCTAGGTATATTTCCTCTACACCATCTGACGTTGGTAGAGTTTGTTGGTATTGTCTCGGAACTTTCCTCTACACCATCTGACCTTGGTGGAGTTTGTTGGTATTGCTCAGGACCTTTCCTCTACACCATTTGACCTTAGTGTAGTTTGTTGTTATTGTCTAGGTACTTCCCTCTACACCCTCTGAACTTGGTGGAGTTTGTTGGTATTGCTCATGACATTTCCTCTACACAATTTGACCTTAGTGTAGTTTTGTTGGTATTGTCTAGGTATATTTCCTCTACACCATCTACCGTTGGTGGAGTTTCTTTGTATTGTCTAGGAACTTTCCTCCACACCATCTGAACTTGGTGGAGTTTGTTAGTGTGGTTTTTTGTACTGTGTGGTATATATTTAACGATAATTGTAGTGCTATATATAATTAAGAAAAAAAATACTCAAGTTACATGCATCATTTCACAAGAGTTTGGGTACCATCACGAATTGGTCGATCATTTCATTATTGACAAAATCAGTTTATTATTCATTATTTATCATTACTTATAATTCCTAACAGTATGTTAAGTCAATAATAATTTAGTTACTATAATTCGACAATAAAAGAAAGTCTTTGCTTGACCTTGTACTTACCAAGGCGCTTCAAAACAGTCTCACTGCTGTCTCTGACATGAGTACTGTCAGTGTAACAGGGGTTATAAAAGTACAATCCTACGAAAAAAAATAAAACTGCACAAATAGTCCCATTCTTGTGGTTCAACTATACGGAAGACAGTGTTGCCGAATGACAAAGTTTATAAAACAAAATTAGAATACAATTATCTACGTTGTAATAAGGCTTTTACATAAAGAATTATGGGATTATAATTATAGGTTAAATTTCGTGGAGTTTATTTCAGCTGTCATTACCTCAAGCATTGACTATTAGAGAGATTAAAATATTTAATAGACAATTTCTTTACTTAGCTAAAAGGAAGTTTATAAGGCAATATTTTTATTAAGAATTTGACAACACTTTGTTTTCAAGCTAAATGCGCAAAAAGGTTCTACTTTTTAAACTAAAAA
This sequence comes from Mytilus galloprovincialis, assembly GCA_037788925.1. Taxonomy (NCBI): domain Eukaryota; kingdom Metazoa; phylum Mollusca; class Bivalvia; order Mytilida; family Mytilidae; genus Mytilus; species Mytilus galloprovincialis. Next base: position 39,875,471 of record CM075342.1, on the reverse strand, counting down.
TGGAAAATACCTATTATATATGACTAGAAAATAAAACAAAACCAATACACAAACGTCCCTCTTGAATAAATATTACACTTTAGCAGAATTTTAATATATCATTGTAAAGCGTTCTGTGTTTGAATCTACTGACAAAGCAGAAAACTACTTTGTCTTTTTTTTAAAGTAAATACTAATATTTAAATATTTAAAACTAAATAACTAATTCGAATACTAGTATGTTTATAGCGACAATGTACATTAATGATGGTCATTCAACATATTACGTGTCTAATGATTGCATAACAACAGAAATCAAAACAACTGATAAATAATACACATTACCAATCATCTGCTTCCTTACATACACCGTTAAGTAAGTTTTTAAATTTAAAAAGCCCAAAAAATAACAACAATAACAAGATGAGTTCAATATAGTATGTTCTCTTTAAACAATTTAGAGTATTCTTATAGCTTATATTTATTGAATCAAAAAACAAAAATTGACAACTGCATTGTTTTAGACCTGGGTTTGTTTATAGCTTCACGTGTTACAGAATATTATGATTTTGATAACATACTGGAGATTAACTGACAAGTGAAAAACCAGAATTTATACCAAACAAAATGTTCTTAATATTAACCTCCCATTCTTCAGCACCTGAGATCACCCCCAGTTTTAAGTGGGGTAAGTGTTGCTAAGTCTTTTGTTTTCTATGTTGTGTCTTGTGTACTATTATTTTTTTTGTTTGCCTTTTTCTTTTTTAAGCCATGGTGTTGTTGATACCCTCGGGGAATTACAACTCTACCGGCAGTGGCATCGACCCATTGGTTGTAAATAACCAGAGTTCACTGTACAGTATTCATTATTTATCATTCCCTTATATTTCCTAACCGTATGTTAAGTCAATAATAATTTAGTTACTATAATTCGATTATGAAAGGAAGTCTTTGCTTGACCTTGTATTTACCAAGGCGCTTCAAAACAGTCTCACTATTGTCTCTGATATGAATACTGTCACTGTAACAAGGGTAATACAAGTACAATCCTACGAGACCAAAATAAAACTGCGCAAATAGTCTCACTCTTGTGGTTCAGCTATACAGAAGACAGTGATGCCGATTGACAAAGTTTATAAAACAAAATTAGAATACAATTATCTATGTAGTAATAAGACATAGAGAATTATGAGATTTTAAGTATAAATTTAATTTTCGTGGCGGTAATGTCAGTCATTTCTTCAGGCATTGGCTATTAGAGAGATTAAAATATATAATAGAGCTTTTCCATACTTTCTTAAATGAAGTGTAAAAGGCGATATTTTTATTAAGAATTTGACAACACACTTTGTTTTCAAGAAAAATGTGCAAAATGTTCCAATTTCACAAAAGTAACATAAAAAAATACTATAGTCGCCGTCACGTAAAATTGGTACATTCATACAAAAAAAACCGTTTTTCAATTAGCGGAATAAAATATCATTCCAAATATCAACTACTGTCCTACCTTTTATTGTGTTTGCACTGTATAATCCTGACTTCACATAATCCAATATTATTTTGTATGGTGGAATCCGACATTGTTATTACCGTAAGTGTTGCTGTGGAGTTCCACGTGCTGTCTATTTTCTCGGGTCTCTCTGGGTTTTTCATCATCTTTAATGTTTGAATGCAAAAAGCGCGGGAAATAGAATCACTTCAATGACAAGAATATTACCGGAGAGTAACGAATGTTATGTAAATAAGGGATCCTCATAGAAACCAAGATAGCGGTTTTACAGTGTAAATTATCTTGAAAAATGTGAAGGTCAGGATTATACAGTGCAAACACAATAAATGGTAGAACAGAAGTGGATATTTGGACAGGCTTTTTATCCACAAATGGAAAAACATCATCTCGAGTGAATGCGGCAGATATTTAAAAAAATGTCGACAAAAATCATTGTGGGGATTTTACGTGACGGCGACTTAAAACTCAGAGGAAAATTCAAGAAGGAAAGACATTAACCAAATAAAAAAATAGAAAGCTCAAACACATCAAACGAATGGATAACTAGTATTATATTCCTGACTTGGTACAGGCATTTCACAAACGTTCTCCTAGAATAATAATCACACTTAAACAGAATTTAAATATAGCCCTGTAAAGCGTTCTGTATTTAGACCTACTTACAAAGCTTAAAATAAGTATGCCCTTTTTTGACGTAAATACTAATATTCTAGTATTTTAAACTAAAATAACTAATTCGAATATTATTATACCGACAATGTATATGTTACAGTGAATTTGTATAATCAGGGATTATGTAGAATCCCTAAAATTTTCAGGGATTATGTATAATCACTGGTTAGTTTAGGGATTATATATAATCACTACAATTTTCAGGGATTATGTATAATCACTAGAAAAAACGTCAGGAATTATACAGAATAACTGAAATGATACTAAAATATATAACGGTGTCTTCCCATTTATCCAACTTTTTCAATTTTTTATTTTTGTTAATTATTGGGTTGTTTGTTTAGTAGTAATAAGGTGTCTTTCTAAAATTTGACAGTAAATTTGTTCCTGTATGTTTTTATATTATTTAAAATATATATATATATTACATTAATGTAAACATTCATAAGATTGTCAATTCTCTCCCGAATTTGTCAATTAAAACAGCAAAAGACGTAGAAATATCTGAATGTTTTGGTATTTGAGCAAGTGTAAATCATTTGTTCCCCGGACTAATGCTATACCGACCAGAAACTTAAAATTTTATGACTCTAGAGAGACAAAAGTCAATAATTGTCTTCAGTTTTACCGGTTTAAGAAAAGTAAGACAATATTAAAACATGAGGGAAAATACAAAAACTATGACCTCTTGTGTTTTGGAAATTGAAAGTTAAGTTAAGTTAAGTTAAGTTAAGTTATTTAATATTATATAAATCAACCGAAGTTAAGTTAAGTTAAGTTATTTAATATTATATAAATCAACCGAAGTTAAGTTAACAAAGTTAAGTTATTTAATATTATATAAATCAACCGTCGTTGCACGGGACTCGTACCGTTGCCCGGTCTGATTGCATTGATATCTGCATCGTAAGCGAGAGCCTTATCCCCACTGCTACCGGGGGTCACATTATCAATTGGCAAATCAAGCCATTTAAACTGTACTTTGAGAATGATTGAAATATATGAAATAAGTCATTAAAAATCTTGATAAAACTAAAGGGGAGTCTCAACACTTGCAGGTGCGTGTAGCTCACAGCTTAAGGATATGAGGAAAAGTAAATGTGTTTTATAAATCACAAGTCTACTACCAATAATTATGCACACTTTTTAGAATTTCGTAAAATTTTTGTAGGTGTACCTTTTCTCATGGACTGGCTCATATCAGACTAATACCCTTAATATTGTATAACGTTAGGCATAATATATTAATATGAAAGACACAAAAATATTGAAATGATAAACACAATATAATTAAATGATAAGCACAATATAATTAAATGATAAGCAAAATATATATTGAATAATTGAGGTTTTGTTTTTAATACTGACTTTATCAGCAATAATATCAAGCGAGCCCTTTTTGATATTTACTGTATCAGTATTAATAATATCAAGCGAGCCCACAAGGGCGGATTGATGAAGTTAGTATTAAAATATTAAAATGATTAAATGGCATAATTAAATGATAAGCAAAATATAATTAAATGATAAGTAAAATATATATTGAATAATCGATGTTTTGTTTTTAATACTGACTTTATCAGCCATTATATCAAGCGAGCCCTTTTTGATATTTAATATATCAATATTAATAATATTAAGTGAGCCCACAAGGGCGGGTTGATGAAGTTAGTACTAAAATATTAACATGATTAAATGGCATAGTGATTATTTTTTTTATCGTATTGTTTTAGCAATTGTTTTTAGGTTGAGATATGAATTAAACTGAAATTGTCATCATAACTATTTTTACGCGACATCTTTTTGATAATTGTTAACTTTATGCACAATATTTTAAAAATAAACATTTTATTTACAAACTAGATTTGGATGATGGCATCGACTATTACACATTTGTCCTGTTTTTTTACATGTATATCTATTAAATTCATATTTGTTTTTACCACAATATCAACATTTAAAAAACCTTGTCCTCCATATCCAATCATATTTTACGGCACGTCTCAGAGAAATAGAGTTTTCATCACAAACATCTGAAGGTACCAATGAAGGGAAATCAGCAACCTCAAACTGATTTCTTATATTAAAGATCCGAGCAGGAGTCCATTTCTATATGGCAAGGATCTCCCTTTCCTGGAACCACTTGTGGAATTGGTTTGAGATATATGTTGTTTTTCCTCTGCAATTTGCATTAACTTTTGAGCATACGTTTTCTTTAACCTAAGCAACACCTGTGCCTGTGCCGAGCTTATTTGTTAGCAGCATAATGAGGTTCAACATTTGGATAAAATATAAAGGAAAAAACTCATCACTTAAGAATCAAATAGTAGATCAGGATTTGTTTCATCATCTTTGGAGCTTTTAATTATTGATAATCACTGAAATCATATTAGGGAATTTGTAGAATACTAATTAAAATTATCAGTGATTATGTGAAATCACTGGTAATTTTCAGGGAATCTGTATAATCACTAATGATTTTAGTGATTCTACATAATCCCTTAAAGATCAGGGATTCTACATAATCACTGATTATACAAATTCACTGTAACATATATAAATGATGGTCTTTCAACATATAACATGTAAAATGATTGAATAACGACTGATACCGAAACAACTGCTAAATAATAATACACAGTACCAATCATTTCCTTCCTAACTTACACCGTGAAGTTAGTTTGTATATTTAAAAAGCCCAAACAAAATCAACAATTACAAGATGATTTCAATATAGTATGTTCTCTTTAAAGGGGCAGTAGCTGTCAAATTCATGGTCACCGATTTGACTCAAATTCTCAAATTTGATTTATAACAATCTAAACCATTTATCCAAACTATCAAAAGTCTAAAATAAACAGTTTACAGAGCATGGGGTAGATAATATATAGGTTCGTTTCGTGTGTATTTTAGTCCAGACGCCATCTAATTAACTATCGATGTGACCTCAGATGACCATATAAGCGATGTTAACATAAATAAAGATATGAATAGATTAAACCAACACGTGCAATTGGATTCTTATAGGTCTGTTCGATTTTATTTTATAGATTAAAAATAGATGTTTCTCATTGCTTTTAATCGTATAAGAATGATTTATGTGCATCGAATTAGTAATCAAATGATTTACCGTAGTTTCACTTTCATTGTTGACATTCTTTTTCTTTAAATAACCAGTACACGTACAATGCATGCGTTGTCAATCTCTAGCTAGGGGTTAAATTGAAGTTCACATGAATACGGATTTAAAGAGGTCGACTCATTTACTTGCAAGTGAATAACTAATTATCAATGTTTCTTAGCGTAAATTGACAAAATTGAACCTTTTTGGCTGCAAAAAGCGAATTGTTATTTCACTATTTCACTTTCATTATTGATTGAACAAAAAAAAATCAAACTTTAGATTTTTTATATATCTCGTAGTATTCTTATAGCTTATATTTATTAAATTAAAAAAAATCATAAATTGACATCTGCATTGCTTTAAATCTTGATCTATAGTTTCACAATTTACAGAATGTGTGCATTTTAATAACATACTAAAGCCAAATTGACAAGTGAAAACCAGAATCTATACCAAACGAAATGTTCTTAATATTAACCTCCCATTCTTTAGCACCTGAGATCACCCCCAGTTTTTAGTGAGGTTAGTGTTGCTAAGTCTTTATTTTCTATGTAATGTCTTGTGTACTATTATTTGTCTGTTTGTCTTTTTCTTTTTTAATCATGTCGTTGTCAGTTTATTTTCGATCTATGAGTTTAACTTTCCCTCTCGTATCTTTCGTCCCTCTTTTAAAAAATAATCAAGAAAAATTCTTATCCAAAACATAGATTAACTTAGCCGTATTTGGTACAACTTTTTGGATTAATGGGTCATCAATGCTCTTCAACATTACACTTGTGAGGATAAATTACTCAAGTTACATGCATCACTTCACAAGAATTCGGTAACCATCACGAATTGGTCGATCAGTTTATTGTAGAAAAAATAATACAAGTACAATTCTATGAGTTGAATAGATCACTGCACGAACCATCCCATTCTTTTGGTTCAACTATACAGAAGACAGTGCTGTCGAAGGACAAGTTTAAAACAAAATTAGAATACAATTATCTTTGTAGTTATAAGGCTTTCACATAGAGAATTATGGGATTTTAAGTACAAATCAAATTTTCGTACCGTAAATGTCAGTCATAAATTCAGGCATCGGCTATTACAGAGATTAAAATATTTAATAGGCAATTTCTATACTTTGCTAAAATGAAGTTTATAAGGCGATAATTTTCTTAAGAATCTGACAACACACTTTGTTTTCAAACTAAATGTGCAAAATGTTCCTAATTTTTAAACTACAAATGGAAATTAACTTGGGTATATTATAATACAGCAGACTTGGGGTCAATTACATTGGAATGTAATTAATTAAATTACTCATTACATTGCAAAAATGATCAATTACACTAATTACACATTACACAGTTTTTGAAATGTAATTAATTAAATTACAATTACTTTACTAAAGTAATTAATTAAATTACACATCACATTTTATCATAATATTTTTTTAACAATATTATACATGTATATAAAATCCATGTGTAAAATATGCATGACGTACCGATAAGCATAGTTTAAGCTTTGCATTGCATTGCAACGCTTAAACTATGCTTATCGGTACGTCAATGCATTTGATAATCATTAGTAATTTAAATGTTTTGTCATTTAGTGTGCATATCTCTGGTCTGAACACTTTGACAGCAATTCTAAATTTTTTCGACAGGAGCTTATGTGGTAGATGTTGCTTGATCGTAACATGGAAGTTCCATGATTAGAAGATGTGTTGATAGGAGAGGGAATTTGTTCATAATTACTTGCCAATACATTTAGGGGTATTTTGACATCTCAGAAATGAAATCATTTAAATAAAACATAATAAAAAATAAAGAAATTATAAAAAAATTAAAAGTTTGGTGTTTTTTACTTTAAAAATATTAAATAGTGTGCTTGTCACAATATTGAAAATAATTTTTAGTACAAACAATGTACATAATGTCTAAATATTAGCAATACATGTATTTCACTAATTAGATAAAAATACATGTAAAAGTGGCATTGTCCCTTGACATTTTAATCTGACTAATTGCTGTTTGTTTTTACAGCTATTAATTTTTATTTCTATAATCCTTTTGTGTATACTAATTTGACAAAAGGATTGTGTGCAGTGATTTTAAATTCTAATTGCCTGTATAAGAAAAAAAATCACTGTGACACATTTTTTTCGGTTTTGTTTAACAAGGTGTTTAATAACTGATCAATCTATTTAGTTGACAAAGATATTTCTAAAAAAACTGAACAACACATGTACATATAAAAATATTTTCACATTTTGTTTTAATTATAACACTATTCAGAAAAAAAATCTGTAGGTCAAATAAATAATATAAAAACTTCAGAATAAATTACAGACTTCATATATTAAGGCGAAGTGTACGTAATTGCACGCCTCTAGCGGAATACGGGATTAAAAACGTTCGTCGTTAGTTACGCAAGTTATCTCCCTTACTCCAAGAAAGGACACACGAAAGAGAAACTACTTTCTGCGGTCTATAATGAATCCAACAAGCATGCCTGTGCTGTCTTAAACCTCATAGACATTATCTAAATAACTCCAACTAGAAATCACAGCATTCTGTACGTTGTTCTGTGTGCAGTCTGACTTAAAAACACTGTTTTTATTTTGTTTTAGACGCGTAGAAGAAGGCATTTAGTGTTTATGATATCATCAGAAAGAAAGAACGCCTCACAACAAAATTATAAACAAATAAACAAATATAATCATGCAACAATTTTTCTTCTATTGATATCAAATTAATTAAAATAAAACCTGAATTGACCCAACAATATCGTTTTAAAAAGCCGTATAGTCTTGAACGAAAAACACTGGTACTCAACGTAAAGTTTTATAATAGGTACTCTACAAATAATTAATGAAAGACGTGTGAATTTAATTGTTTAATTGAAAAGACGTTGAAATGTTCGTATTTTGTGTCATTGAAAATTTAAGGACATGATTTATATTCATATAAGATATCAGACGATTCCAAGAGAATAATTTGACCACTAGTGCAACACTTACAAGTAGGAAGAACAAAGACGGAAACAAACAAAAAATAAACAAATTATGCCCCCAAAATTACTTAGTAACTTAAAAGTTGTCTCACTCTAACATATATCTTAAAATTAGTAAAAATTATGTCATTCAACTCCCAGTTTTCAACTTTTTCTACATGTGCAGAAAATAAACAGGGTGTCTTCTATTCCGTCCGCAATTTATGGGAAAACTAAATCTAAATTTAGAACCATATTGAAATTGAAAGTACACATGTAAGATAAAATATAACATGTCATTTCTTCTTTCACAAATTCCAATTTCGAAGACATATATAGCGAAATCTGTTTTCTTTTATTGTACCTGTGTGCAGCATTCAAAATTAGAGAATGCATTTTTGAAGTATCAAGTCTCAATTCAAGATTATGAATGAATAGAATATAGGGGTGGGGGTAAGGACCTTTATCGGAACTCCGGGATCGGGTGTTTTTAAGCTCGGGATTTCGGGATTGACCCTTTCGGGATCCGGGAATTCTATTTCCGAATTTCAGGTAGTCGGGATTTAAATGTTTTTAAATTCGTGACCTCGGGATTTCGTGTTTTTAAGCCCGGGATTTCGGGATCTGGATCCCTCCTTCAATCCTCCCTCTATTATGGTTAAAGAAAAGAGGTCAGGGAAGTTTTGTGATACTTGTAACTGCAATTTAATATTTAGTGAAATGAGAGGTGAAATGTGTTCAGACTATTACATTTCGATTTTGTTTTTAAATTTAACCCAAGTTTACTGCAAGGGGTGTTTAACGACCTCGATGATTATCCATGAGGATCTCGAACTCGGTCAGCTCTAGGTTTTCACTTAGTTCATGATCATACAAGAATTGAGAAGACTGTGGTATACTAGTCTTATAATATGAGACTTTGGAGTTCATATAATTTACATTCAACGTTTTTTATCGAATATTTCAAGGCTTTTTGACTATCAATGTTGACCCCCCCCCCCCCCCCCCACATTGATTGGATAAAATGAATGTATTGCCGCCCCTATTTCAAACTGAAGTCCTATAAACTGACTGGTATTCGAATTTGTTAAAAGAAATAATTGGTATCTCTGACTCATATTCAATACCGTAATGCCGAAAAACAATCATTTGTTTCCGCGAATTCCGAACAGCTAGAAATATATTCCCGAGTTTCAATTTGAGTAACTCGAATAATTCAAGCCCTTTCCGTGTTCGATTTTCTCCCACACGAGAAATGTAACATTCGTACATCAGCTGATTAATACGACTGAATTATTCGGGTTACAATTTGTGTAAATCCCGAATGCACATAAAAGTAAAGGTCCAGCCCGACTTTCGGAAAAGGACTGTTGTAGATTTCAGATTGATTTCCAGAAATAAAAATCATACAAAAATGTTTCACGCAAATATTCGTCTTCAGACGTGTAAAGTTATACAACGGTTACTAGCCGGTGACGGGTCTGGATTGTGATAAAAAGAAGATCATGCAATGCATAAAATATATAATGTCGTGGCTCAGGGATGTGTTGAATTAGATGCTTATGCGGCACAAAGATAAGATTAACTTACCCAAATGTACTAAGAATTACCACACAACTTAAATTTACTTAAATATTGATTTGTTATCCTGTGCCAGACAGATGGCTGATATTCTGAGAATAGACCTTGATGAAATGAAGTTTTATGGGAGCAAAGATTTTGAGAACACGTCGCAGTGTTTAGATTTTAACAAAAATAAGGCACCAAGGTCGAAAATAGTTCTAGTTCATAATGAAGAAGATGTCAACCGTTTTCTAGCTTGGCGATCTCCGCACGCACCCGAATATAATAGACAAATACAATACAATAGTACACAAAACGTAACATAAAGAACTAAAGACCGAGCAACACGAACTCCAACAAAACGGTATATATTTCATACAAGTATAGAACTGTATGAAACGTCGTAACTGTTGCAGCGACGTCAATAACGTTGTTGTTTTTTTTTGTTTTTTTACACTCAAGATTCAACTTTAACAGGGTATAGCTTGAAAAGTAGCACGGTTGCTAAGGACTTTCTTTGCACCAATCGATTCCTCAGACATTTTAGAATCGTATCATAAATTTAAAAAAAAAATCGATTGTCTAATATAATAGAAAATCTTGGAAATGTAACAATTCCTGTCGAATTTCACGATTTTCCCTATATATCCCTTGTAATTTTGTTGTATGATGCTGTTAACTTCAACAGCTCGTATCTCAAAAACGAAAACGGTTACCCCCTTTTTTTATTTTATTTTCCGATTGAGTTTTACAAGAAGAATCTATATCTAAAATTTAAAAAAAATCCATTGTGTAGTTTAATTACGTACACTTCGCCTTAAGAAAGTATGTGATATCAATATTTTAAAAATAAATATAATTTAGCAATTTATATTATTAAACACAAATCCTTATCTTTAACACAATAAAAGTACATGTAATTCAAATGTAATTCAAAAGTAATTGAGCATTACATGCTTTTTTCAATGTAATTAATTAAATTACCATTACATGTAATTAAAAAAATGCTCAATTACACATTACATTCAATTACATGGAAAATTGTAATGCATTACACTTAATTACCATTACATTTTCAATTACCCCATCCCTGTAATACAGAAAACAAAACCTATTTCACAAAAAGTAAAATCGTACAAAAACTGAACTCCGAGGAATATTAAAAAAAAAGACAGTAACCAAATGGCAAAATCTAAAGCTCAAACATATCAAAACGAATGGATAACAACTGTCATATTCCTGACTTGGTACAGGCATTCCACAGACGTTTTTCTAGAATAATAATTACACTTAAGCAGAATTAAAATATAGCACTGTAAAGCGTTCTGTGTTTGGACCTACTTACAAAGCATAAAACAATTATAACTTTTTCTATTTGACGTAAACACTAACATTTTAGTATCTTATACTAAAGTAACTAATTCGAATATGTTTATAGCGACAATGTATACTAATAATGGACATTCAGCAGATTACATGTAACATGATTGAAAGACGATTGAAATGGAAACAACTGCTTCATAGCATACGGTTCTCATCATTTGCTTCCGAAGTTAGTTTGTAAATTTAAAAAAGCTTAAACGAAAACAACAATAATACTACAAGATGATATTTAGTTTGTATGTTCTCTTTCAACTATTGAGAGTATTCTGAACAGTAAATATTTATTAAATCAAATAATCATAAAAGAGGGACGAAAGATACCAGAGGGACAGTCATTAAGTGACCACTGCATTGTTTTAGATCTTGATGTACAATTTCTAATGTTAATATCCATACTCAATTTGTATATTAAACGTGACATTATTTCTTTCACATTGTGTTTTTTATGTCGTTGATAGTAATGTTTTGTTAAGTCGTATTATGAAATCTATATCCACGTTGCTATGCATGACACGGGATGGCGGCAGCTCCAAAGTTAAAGAAAACGCAATCAAGGTAAATAAAAGTGAAGAATTTTTAATTTGAAAATGTTAAGTGTGAAATACTTTATTTCGAGGAAGGTAAAAATCAAATATTCGGCTTTGAGCGTTCCCGATGAGGAAAATTCAAGTAAAGCGCTGCAGACGCATGAAACTAATATAATTTTGTTTTATATTATTTTTAATTATAAGTCTTCCTCTATCAAAATTGGGCATACCTAGCATATACTCCTTCTAAGATTTTACATGGTTACATCTATTAAATCCCCTAATTATAGAACAAATCGATAGTATGTCATATTTAATTAATCAATGCAAATATCTTCTACAATGTACATTCATAACATTTATAAAATTGTTTTAAGGCAAATTATATCATACAAATTCGTGTTAATTGCATTTCGGCTTCATAATAATATATTTTCAGTTCAAATTTGAACTAATTATTTGTGGTCATTTGTGTTAAAGGTTGCGGCATAATATAATGCACGACGAATTAACGATCAGAAATGGAACAAAATAAAACTTTATACTTCTGATTTGTCTGTAGTGCTTTTCAGGATTTATTCATGAGGAACGCTCATACATAAAATATTGAAAGCCAGAGCCGTATAAGTTTTTATACATCTGAAGAGCTATATGATCCTAATATAGGAATAACCCAATTATTTAACTAAGAGGACATATTTGACTAAGGATGATGGAATCTTGCTTTTATGTTTAAATAATCAAAAAAAAATGCCACAACGTAAAACTTGTTTACATCTTTTCAAAAGATAAGCGAGATATACCAAAGAGACACTCAAATTAATCAATCAATGATATAAATAAAATGAAAACGCCAACAAAAAAAATAATGAAAAGGACCAAAAGACAAGCAATAGGTCACTTAACACAGAAAACAAATGACTGAGCAACACGAACCCCATAAAATAAACAACCGGTGGTGATCGCAGATGCTCCAGAAAGGGGGATTACGTAGATCTTGTTCAACATATGGCACCCGTAGTGTAGCTCATGTTAGTAAACATTCGGTGAAAAGTCTTATTCGATATGTTGTATTAGGGGTAAGGCGGGATACTGTTAACGACAATATGAACATATCCGTCGTCATCTATGATACAGATATTCCATAACGGTTCACCAACTCATGATGGCCTCAGTAAATATTTAAAAAGGGATGACTTCAACTAACTCTTGAGAGTGTTACTTTGGTGCAGATTGGAAATCCAATGTATGAAATGTCACTGCATCAGAAATCTAACATTTTCCCCACTATGTGTTTTTGCATATAAACTCATCATAGATTACAAGATTAAAATTTTATATTTGCGCCAGACGCGCGTTTCGTCTACAAAAGACTCATCAGTGACGTTCGAATAAAAAAAATGATTAAAAGGCCAAATAAAGTACGAAGTTGAAGAGCATTGAGGACCAAAAATTCCTAAAGGTTTTGCCAAATACAGCTAAGGTAATCTATTTCTGAGGTAGAAAAGCCTTATTAGTATTTCAAAAATTCAAAGTTTTGTGGACAGTTAATTTATTATTATGAACCTATCCATAATAACTCAAGTCAACACAGATGTGCTGACTACTGGGCTGGTGAGACCCTCGGGGAAATAAATCTCCATAACACCAGAGGCAATTAATTATTGAACCCTGATTATCTGACACCAACTTTTCCTAATGTAGTGGTTACATGTCTACGGGTTCGACATTGGTTAAAACTGTTATAGTACCCTAATACAATTCATTACACAAGGTATGTTTCCTTTCCTCGATCTTGATATCTATATCATTAACGGGAAGCTTAATACAAAAATTTATGATAAAAGAGATGATTTTTCATTACCTATCGTTAATTATCCATTTTTAGATGGTGGCGTTCCCTTGTCACCATCTTATGATGTTTATATATCTCAACTTGTACGATTCGCTCGTGTATGTAACAATGTATTAGATTTTAGCGAGAGAAATTGATGTATTACTGAAAATTATTAAACCAGGGTTTCCGATATCACAAACTAGTCAAAACGTTAACATTAACTAAATTTTATCATCGGTATAAGGAATTAATTCGTAAATATAACTCAATATGCAGACATCTTATACGTTCAGGTATTTCACATCCAATCTTTTATGGTAATATTCTTTACAAAGCAAAATAATGTCAGTATTCACCTCAAAAACTTACAAAACCTTTAAACAGACTTATTAAGAAGGGATATAGTTACGATACTGTTGTCAGATCATTAAAGATTGCATATTTTGGCTTTAATATTGATTCACTTGTAGGGTTTTTGCATCGGATCTAAACACACTTATCGAAAAAAAAACAGTTGTTGGCATGACACGGGTGGTGTTCTTCTCATATATTTTATGATAGTATTATACTAAACCCCTAACCGGAGGGATTGTGCCTGATATTCATTACTGAAGACAAAATCTTTCAATAAGTTCAATTGAGGTCTGGAGCTGGCATGTCAGTTAACTGCTAGTAGTCTGTTGTTATTTATGTATCATTGTCATTTTCTTTATTTTCTTTTGTTACATCTTCTGACATCGGACTCGGATTTTTCTTGAACTGAATTTTAATGTGCGTATTGTTATGCGTTTACTTTTCGACATTAGCTAGAGGTATAGGCGGAGGGTTGAGATCTCATTAACATGTTTAACCCCGCCGAAACATTGCGCCTGTCCCAAGTCAGGAGCCTCTGGCCTTTGTTAGTTCTGTATGATTTTTAATTTTAGATTCTTGTGTATAATTCGGAGTTTAGTATGACGTCCATTGTCACTGAACTAGTATACATATTTTTAAGGGGCCAGGTGAAGGACGCCTCCGGGTGCGGGAGTTTCTCGCTACATTGAAGACCCATCGGTTGCCTTCTGCTGTTGTCTGCTCTATGGTCGGGTTGTTGTCGCTTTGACATTTTCCCCATTTCCTTTCTCAATTTTATTACATTGTACGATTTTCCATCCGATTTCTTCCGATTTTTTACTTGTGATGTCCTGAAGTCAAAAATCGCATCTTGTGAACACTCAAATCGGATGTCGTTTGGTTAATCAAAACATTGTTCAAATATTGGTTTGAACTTATTGTCATCCCACAAATCGGTTAAAAGTCTCATCATCAGAGAAACGATACAAGTTCCTTGTTGGTACTATTAAATTTATATAAAAAGAAAGAAAAATAAATGAGATAAACACACAACTGCCGAACCTTCCACCTTAAAAGATTAACAGGTTCGGATAAAGTTTGAGTTAAAATTGCGTAGTGAAAACCAATATTACATGTATATGCAAGACCTCATATTACAAACGTTCAAATCAGTGTCTGCATGGATAATCATAATTGTTGATTTGACAAATTGTCTTTTCAGAAAACAGAAGATTGTTCAATATTCGAAAGAAGGTTATTTAGAACGACATTCATATGTTATACATAGCTACTTATTGTTTATATTATGTGGTAATATAAGTTAGTTGTCGGGAACAAAAATCTGAAAATTGAAAGAATACCAACACTAATGGCAAACCAAATTATGTTTCCAATTTGCAATGAATTGTTTTGATATAATATCGTTTTCAAAGTGATTTAAGACTATCTACGACAACATCAATCTAGATATGACAAAAACCAGGATAAAAAAGACATGCAAGAAGGAGGTTTCGATAAGGTTTGTTACTTGTTTAATGTGACATATCAGAATCGATAGTTATCAAAGGTACCAGGCTTATGATTTAATACGCAAAACATGCGTTTTGTCTACATATGACTCATCAGTGTCGCTCAGATCAAAACAAAATATGAATCCAAACAAGTACAAAGTTAGAGATCATTGAGGACTCAAAATTCCAAAAAGTTGTTTCAAATACGGCTAAGGTAATTTACGCCTTGGATAAGAAAAAAAATCATACTTTAACACGTTTATTTCTAAACTCGATCGTTGTAGTTCGAAATAACAAGGGTTTGAAGTAGAGCATTGACTTTTTATTTTATCTTTCCCATTTACATTTCATACAATAGAACACCTGAAAATGAGTTATATAAGGAACCACCATGAGCAGGTAGTTCATGACCTTCATAACCAGGATATGTATGCATCCATACCATATCTCCTTTCTCCAGAACTAAAGGCAATGTTTTACTTTCAGAATCATAATGACCTCCTCGTCCGTCGGGGTAAAAGGTTGCAACCGACTGGCCGTTTTTTACTAAATTGAGTGCGACATATTTGTTAGGATCAACAAATACACATGCTGACACAAGGTATAAACCTTTTACAGGGGCCACCATATGGCCATGGAGAGAATCATATGCTTGTCCTTCATTTGTTAAAACTAAGTCGTAATCTATGGCTTGATGCGACCCCAAACTGGTTATAGATTTAGAAAGTCCTGCCAAAAAAGCCATACGTGTAGTAGTTGCAGTGGTAGTCGATGGTGCTTAAAAGACAAAAGTTAAATTGTGTTACTCAATTTTTATGTGTAGATATTGACACGTTATATGGAGTACATTATTTTTTATTGTACTTAAGTGTTTATCGACATCATAATTTGTAAATAATTGCATCGGAATAGTTGTTACTTGCACATTACAATTTCTATTTTGTAGGTGATGAAGATTAACAAATACTGTTCGTATTTTCGGTTATAAAATATATTTCTTTTCATGTATTTGATATATTCAAGAATTAGGAATAACAAATGTACTCAACGTACTTTAATCTTAAATTGCACTGTCAAACCATTGTGTAAGGTTGAGGATAGGTATTATGCGCACAATATCATGTTACGCCCACATCATTATGTGTGTATGTCTGTCATGTCACGTGTATGTTAGTACATGGTTGTCGTTGCTTGCTGTCTATCATATTTGTTTTTCATTTATTGATTTTAAAGTAAATCAGGTTTTTTGTTTTAATAGTTTCAAAATTCGTCATTTCAGGGTCTCGAATAGCTTTATCTATAGTGCAATTTTTGCGTATTTTGCGCACTATTTCTTCCATATAATTAAGCATAGTTTATTTTACTTACGTCATCTGGTTTTGGTTGGATTGTTGTCTCATTTGCAATTATACCACATCTTGTTTTTTTTTAATTATATTTATTATACTTCGAGGTATTTACTCAGTATGAGTAAAATAGCAAGGTTTAGGTAAATCTCGTTTACGAATGTTAACATTTTTCGAAGGACCGTCAAAGTCTCACCTTTGTAAAGAAACTTTCAAATAAAATAAGCAAACATGCTTAAACCATTTTTTAAGGGCATCAAAATCCATAATTGTATGAGTTGTTTAAGAAATAATTCCTTCATGTCATGCTCTATGCTCATTTTAACATGGGAAGGCATTATATTTGTCGAGCGAGGTGTAAAATATCGACAAATATAATGCCTTCCCTTGTTAAAATGAGCATAGAGCATGACATGAAGGTGTTATTTCGATTCTAATAGGACAAATACGGTATTTGTATAGGTCGAAGCGTACAAATATCCTTAGGAATGTTTGGCTGTTACAATTTCCTCCCAAATAAACGTGTACAGAATATACCGGAAAAAGGGTTACTCAATGGAATTATGAAAGAAACAGATTTAAAAAAACTTTTGATAAACAATTTTAACATTTATTATTCTAAAATAGAACAATTAGATATCAAACAACAAGTTTTTGTTTCTGTTCAGAGATTTATTTACGTCACAGTTCATAACGATGGTGGAAATGGCGGTTGACGGTTGCAAATGAAGGTAAGACATATTTATTCATTATTTATCACGTTAATATGTATATTGTTCCCCCAGTGATTGTAGCATTGGTAAAAATGTTTAAATCAGACAGTGGATTTCTCGCTAAAGAGGAAGAAACAGCGATCTGGCATGAGTTGTTCTGTGCAGATGTGGCGAGGGCATTTGATTCTGTTTTGTTTTCAATTAAATCTGAATCAGAATTTACTGTTGCAACCCCCTGTAGTGTATTGGAAAGCTCTCTGCGTTGCTTGTCAGTTGGACCTTCAATGTAGCTGTCCAAAGATTTGACATTTCGGTGTCCCGTTACAGACATTATAGCCCGGTCATCGACCCCCGTTCTTTTCAATCCTGTTGTCACAGTGGCTCTAAAGCAGTGGTTTGTGTATCTGATAGATAGACCAGCTTCTTCAGATATTCTTGACATCATTCTAGCCAATTTGTTTTTGCCAATAGGTTGAGCAGCATATCATAGAGTTGGTTAGGGGTAATGGAGTGCTTGCTGAAAAAATGCTGTACACATTGGACTAAGCTTTCCAGATAAAAGTTCAAGCTAAACACTTCACAGTGAATGTCCCCAAGTTTAGCGTACATTCTTACGTCCCTTGAGTTTTCTTTTGAATCTACACCATGGTGTGTTTTGTCACATTCGTTGTAAGTCATTTTGTTGTATTCTTGACCTTTGTCATCTTTAGATTTGTCATAAGATTTTTTCTTTAAATCAGCAAGCCCCTCCTTTCCCATCCTTCCAAAATTGAGCATAATGTCCCAGAAAACTTTATTTTGGAGAGTTACTGAGTGTTCAGTACTGAAGATTCCACTGGAATACAGCTTTTGAATATCACCCTCAGCTACAGCCTTTTATGTACTGTTATATCTTTCCCTTCCCTTTTCAATTTTTTCATCATACCCGTGATTACATGATTTGATGGCATAAATGATTTGTCACGAATTATGTTAATGTCACGATTATAAGGAGGACCAGTTATATGCCTAGAAATAGCAGATCGAATTCCGATGAGTGCTGACTTTGAATAATCATTGCCTTGTTTGGTCTGCAAACTTGCATAAAAGTAGCACAATCTGTCATTTAGGATAGTTTCATCTAGTTCTTCAAAACTGCTGGTGTACTTGTTTTCAGTTAGCCAACCTGAAATTATTTGTACCATTTTTTTTATGTATTCAAGTAATTCTTATAAATATTTTATTTAATTGTGATGAATTTTATATGGGTATTTATTTCAAAGACATGATTCATATAAATAAATAACAGAGGACTGCATGTTTTAATTTAGCGTTTTATGTTAAAAGCATGTCGGTGTTTGTGCATACTTTGTGTATGTAGACTAGAGCAACCTACGTATACATGTACAGTATTCTATCAATCTTTTTATTAAGACTAAAACATAATATTCAGCTTGTCTTCTTTTCATGTACCAACATGTTCGTGTCATTCAACATTTTCTAGTGAAAATAAGTTATGCTTTTGTTGTTGTAATACTTAACAAAACATTAAACCCTGGTAGTATTTTGGAAGTACACCTATCAGTAGGAGGATGGGGTTCGATTCCCCACTGGGGTGTTTTGTTTACTACTTCAGCATGCTCGTAACTGTTATAATAATTTATTTAATATATTTTGTTCTAAATATGCTTGCATATATGATAAATAACACTACCTTAAGCACAGAAAAAAAACAAATATCAAGGAATATTTTTATTTTAATTCTACATCTTGACAGTGACAATCGGAGTACGTCTCATTTATTTACGTTATAGTCCCTAACACTGAATTGTAAATTTTATGTTTGAAAACGGTAAAAAAAATATTGCTAGGTTGCTGACTCATTGCCGAATACCTTTTACCTCACGATTTTCTATATGTTTATCATTTAAATGTTTTTATTTGAGACCAATTTACCATCAACTTATGATTGTATTCCCCCTCTAATGTAAATTTTTGCATTTTATGATTTTTACCTCTTAAAATTTTTACACCCCATAATGTCTGCTGGTTGGTCCTTGGCTCAGTTCTTGCCAGCGCTAACTTTTCAATTTCTTCTTTGCTAGGCAGCTCCTTAAATCATGGCTTTTTGGCAGGTAGTTCTTGGTTTATAAAGTTAGCAGTTAAGTCTTCATCTGAGATGGTTCCTCATCTGACTGTGACTGTTCATTATTTTCAAAATTGAATATGGTGTCCTATGTCAAATTTGAGAAAACATAACTAACTCTGGCATCACATATCTCCTGTCTGAAAACCCTTTTTGTTCCTCCATCAGCCGTAGATTGCCTAACAGCATTTTGTTCCATTAAGTGGTCTGTTATTTTATAAGATGCCCCTTTATAATCTACTCTGAGTCCAATTTTCAACGGCGATACTGTGTATCTATTCATTTTGACAGCAGACGATGAGTCATCGAACATGTGCATTTACATGGGAGGTTTGCTAAATGGACGAAACAGCCATAACAAAGCTGTCGGTTGCAGCCATTTGCAGGCATTTTCATATTAAACAAGCTTTTAAAAACTACTAGAGGGAAATTATATGATGTTTTCTATCAATAACTAATAGATTTTATGTAAGCAGTTAAAATATATGAATTTTATGAAGATAAAAATGAAAACAAAGAGAATGCAAATTGTAAGTTTATGCGCATGTGTCAAACATATTTTTTGTGCTAATTAGTACACAACTTTGTTTACAAAGCGTAATAGGGACGTCATATTAGAATTCGAACTCAAGGAGGAATCAGGTAGTCAATATGTGCTATGGGGCCAAAACGGAAAAATGAGACCTATGTGTTATCATTTATATTTGAGAATAACAACATAGCGAAACATTTGCGAGTATTTTAAACCGTTTTATAATTTTACATTAACGGCCGTTGTTTCTATCCCACTTACTTCCAAGTAATAACCGCTTTCTAGAATTTCTTTTATGGTCTCCCAAATGCAAAGTCTTGACGTGTTGGATTAGAGAAGACGGTGAACTCAGACTGGTTGTTCGATTCAAGTTCTTTTGATTAGTGTATTTGACTTGAGCTGTCTCACCAGGACCTTTAACGTCGATATCCGTTTGGGAGTTTGCACACTCACAAGTTTCCAGCTTCTCGTTTATTCTTTTGTTTTCTTTTTTAAGTGCCTCATTTTCTTTTTCAACTTGTTCAACTTTCTTCTCTATAACTTCTACAAACAAAACTAATAATGCAGTTAGGGCACATCGTCGATATTTTTTCAAATCAGCATCTGTTCTTTATTTTATTTTTACCCTTGAGAATTATCATATCACATCGTGAAAAGAACAGCTGAAAAACAATTATAAAGTGAGTGAGTCCTTCCAAAAAGTTCACGACCGTTTTAACCAGGGTGTGTTCATAACCAAATCATATCACCTTGATCAAGAACGTATGGGAATATTCTGCTTTGTGACGTAACGAATGTACCGTTAAAACGTTGAATTATCATTGTATATTTAAAGTATGGGGGTAGTATATTTTGGTTTAAACAAATATGAATATACAAAGGAGGTTATAAAAACCAAAACTCGGTGAGAAAACACCTCCTGATAAAAATTTTAAAAAATCAAACAAACGAAACTTAAGCCGAAGAAATCCTATCAAAACCCTGCGCGGCACTCAGCCATTGTGGTGGACATTCAATGTAATGTCTCATAAAGTAGGAAGAGTGCAACATTCTCTTGACGATCTGTACAAAATCTATATTTAGGTAGCCCGTTGGAAGGTAACATTTGTGTATCTTCCAAACTACTTTATTTGTCCTGCAATAGTTTAAATTGACCACCCTTCCTCCCGATCAAACGACTGACCTTTCAGAAAATATATTTTAGCTCAATTTTTCCTTTAAGTCAAATTTTATTTATGTCAATTAAAAATTAAAAAGACAAATATTGCATTTTTGAATTATGTTTTAGTTTTGTTAACGTTATTTCTATTTGTAAATAACTTGTCTGCATTTATTATAATTAATATCTTTATTGGTATATTATAACGCTTAAGTCGGGAGTTAAACGACAATGCTTTTTTTTAACCTCCTTCATTTATGTATAAATATTGATATATACATTCGTCTATAAATTAAAGTGATTCAGCATAAAGTCATTTCTTAATAACATGAAACTAGAAAAGGTTTAAATGTCTTATTTGAATTAAACATGACCTGCTTCATTACATTGTGTTACACAATGGTTTGTGAAAAAGTACTGAATTATCACATGGATGCTAAAGAACTGTTTTCACCATGACATGCAAGAGAAATAACTGTCATTTTTAAGGTATGCTAAGGTCGATACAACCTACTATTCGTTTTCTACGACTATAAGCAATATACATGTATATTTCAATAAAATTGTAGCCACTATTATGGCATAATTCGTCTGAAGGTGCCATAATAAGAAGATTAATTAAGCAACTGAATATATCACATTATACATTGTAGAAAATCTTACCGAGTCGGCTTAACATGGCAGCTATTTTGTCTTCATTAGTCTCTGCTTTGCAATGAGAAATTAGAATGAGCAATCCTTGTACCAGAACTGGTAGCGCGACAAACATAATTAAATGTCGTTCAGTAACACATTAAATCCAAATCCTATTCCTTAAGATAAAATGTAGCATGTATATGCATACGTGTGGTTGATTACAGAACCTATAGATAAGACCACACTTGTTGTATCGACTTAAAACTTTAGTTTCCTGTCTTTATGTTAGTTTTGGTCTGTGATAATTTAACAATCTGTTGAGTGAGACCATATCAAACTTTATTTTACAGTTTGTTTTTATGTTGGGCTATTAAACCACTATACCTGGGAGATTAAATCCTGTCAATGAATTTTATGTTTTTCTTGAGTCATGATACTGTATTTAAATGGTTGAGGTCAGTCATATTTGGTTTGCATTTATTTTTGTAGATGGGTTTTGCATTGTCAGTTAAACGGTGTGCATTATTTGCATTAGTAAAAAAAGGGTGTTATCTAATTAATTTTATAATTTTCAAATCAAAAAGCTTTTAACCTCTCGTGTTTGGATTTTTTGCAGGTTTGTTTATCAATTCGTTCGTTTGTTGATATCCTTGAGCGTTTGGTTTTGTCCGTTTTATTGACTATTCATTGTGGATATAGGACAAAAGTGTGGGATTTGTCCTACTCTTCAGTATTTCTGTTTGAAATATTAACTTTGTTGCATTTTGAATATTACAAATTTACATATTCAAATTCTAAATATGAAAATTGGCTCCGTAGGAAATGGAGTAATTCCAGCTGTTTATAAATAAAGGCAACAGTAGTATACTGCTGTTCGAAAAGTAATAAATCGATCGAGAGAAAACAAATCCGGGTTACAAACTAAAATTGAGCTAAACACATCAACTACAAGAAGAAACAACAAAACAAAAGAATCACCATATTAAAAAGGGTGTTATCTAATCAATTTTATAATTTTCAAAATCAAAAAGCTTTTAACCTCTTGTGTTTGGATTTTTTCGCAGGTTTGTTTATCAATTCGTTCATTTGTTAATATTCTTGAGCGTTTGGTTTTGTCCGTTTTATTGACTATTTATTGTGCATATAGGACAAAAGTGTGGGATTTGTCCCACTCTTTAGTATTTCTGTCTGAAATATTAACTTTGTTGCATGGTCCATTTTGAATATTACATATTTACATATTCAAATTCTAAATATGAAAATTGGCTCCGTAGGAAATGGAGTAATTCCAGCTGTTTATAAACAAAGGCAACAGTAGTATACTGCTCTTCGAAAAGTCATAAATTGATTGAGAGAAACAAATCCGGGTTACAAACTAAAATTGAGCTAAACACATCAACTACAAGAGGAAACAACAAAACAAAATAATCACTAAAGTGCAACAAAGGATACGACAATGCAACAAATAGAAAAACTGCCATTTCCTTAACTTGGTATAGGACATTTCAAGAAAATGGGTGTTTGAACCTCGTTTTGTGGCTTTGTTTAACATAGTTTTATGTAGACGAAACGCGCGTCTGGCATATAAAATTTTAATCCTGGGACCTTTTGATAACTATTTACACCACTGAGGGTCTATGCCGCTGATTGTGGACGTTTCGTCCCCGAGTGTATCACCAGCCCAGTAGTCAGCACTTTGGTGTTGACATGAATATCAATTATCTGGTCATTTTTATAAATTTCCTGTTACAAAATTTGATTTTTTTTTAAACTAAGGATTTTCTTATCCTAGGAAGAAACTACCTTAGCCGTATTTGGCACAACTTTTTGGAATTATAGATCCTCAATGCTCTTCAACTTTGTACTTGTTTGGCTTTATAATTTTTTTTTATCTGAGCGTCACTGATGAGTCTTATGTAGACGAAACGCGCGTCTGGCGTATTAAATCATAATCTTGGTACCTATGATAACTATTTGTATATGAGCAGAAAATGGGTGGCTAATCGGAGACTGAAACATTCACAGACGTCATGGGAATGCGATTGCAATACACATTCTGAGGTCACTAATTTTAATGCAAGACTCATCAACAGCAATACAAAAAAATTCCAGCAGTGATCTGAGCATTAAAGCAATATCTGTTTAGTAAACAAATACAGGCTAGCATATATGTTTAGCTGTTAATGTTTACGTATGAAAAGACATCCAATTGCAGGATAAAGTATAATATAACATATAATCTTTTTTCGTCAAATCTAAGATCTACTTCATTGATCCATGTTTTCTTGTTGTCGACATCTCACCTGACGAGTAACTTCATTCCTTCTACACATGCAGTAAAAGAGGGACGAAAGATACAAAAGGGACAGTCAAACTCATAAATCTAAAACAAACTGACAACGCCATGACTAAAAATGAAAAAGACAAACAAACAACAGCACACACGACACAACATAGAAAACTAAAGAATAAACAACACGAACCCCACCAAAAAACTAGGGGTGATCTCAGGTGCTCCGGAAGGGTAAGCAGATCCTGCTCCACATGCGGCACCCGTTGTGTTGCTTATGTGATAACAAATCCGGTAAATAGTCTAATTCGGTAGGTCACATTCATGAAAGGGAAGGGGATTGTAGTTACGACGTAAGGAACATATCCGATATCATTTGTGAAACGGTTATTACATAACGGTCAACCAACTCGTGATGGCGTCCGTAAAATTTACGAAGGGATGATTTCAACTTCACCAATTGGAACTCTTGGTTCAATAGCTTCCTTGTGAGCAGCAACCCTCTATCAAGAAAATCATGATAGGAAATGCAAGCACGGGAATATCGTATTATTGGGAGATATATACCCCGTATGCAGGTGCTGCTGGAATGTTGCTACTTAGAAATGGAAAGTTCACAATTGGAAAGCTGAAATCATCTCTTTTGTCGTAAAGTTTTGTTTTCAACCGACCCTCATTGTCAATTTCTAGATGTAGGTCAAGATATGAGGCCGACTTAACTGTATCTGTAGTATCCTTTATCCTTTATCCAGTAAACCATATTTGATTGGAAAGTGTGTTTTCCCAATCTTACGGATTTAACCAAGAGTTTAAACCATTGGTTCAGTTTCACATTTTCTGATGACGCTAAAAACAAGTTTGAAATTAAAATACGTTTTTGAACTTTTGGACATAGGAACGACAAGAAAAAATTAATCCCCAATGGAAAAAAAAGACATACACATGTGTATATGCAACACAAAATTGTTTAACACTTTTAAAATAAATGGTGTTTTTCGTTTTTCCCTGCAGAATAGTATTTGCTTTGCTCGGTTTGTATCCTATTGTAATCCGACAAGTTTAATATTGCGTCGTTTTAACAAAGAAAAGATAAATCTCTGCGATGTTTTCCCAGTTGATACTATAAAAGTTCAATAAAAAGAAAGAACAATAAATTAGTTAAATACACATGTGCCGAACATGCCACATTTTCTCTGCTTTACCAAAGAAACGTTTCCCCTCACATGAGCACTATACTGTTTAAAGATATAATTGCCGTTTTTTTTCGTAGGTGATAAAGAAAATAAAACAAGACTGACAGGTTATAATCAAACTGGATTTCATAGTATATTAATTTACGTTTTTAGATTGAGTTAAGCCTGCCAATTGATATTTTATCGTGTATTTTTCTATGTTGTGATGTTATGCTATTGTTTCAGAAAAAGGGAGAAGTTTGGTACCATTAAAACGTTTAATCCCGCTGCAAATGTTTGCACCTGTGCTAAGTCAGGAATCTGATGTACAGTAGTTGTCATTTGTTTATGTAATTTATACGTCTTCCTCGTTTCTCGTTTTTTTATATAGATTAGACCGTTGGTTTTCCTGTTTGAATGGTTTTACACTAGTAATTTTGGGGCCCTTTATAGCTTGTTGTTCGGTGTGAGCCAAGGCTCCGTGTTGAAGGCTGTAAATTGACCTATAATGGTTTACTTTTTAAATTGTTATTTGGATGGAGAGTTGTCTCATTGACATTCACACCACATCTTCCTATATCTATTAAACTTGCATAGTGAAAACCAATATTATATATTACACTTCATATTACAAACGTTCAAATCAGTGTCTGCATGGATTAACTATTGTAGTGGCAAACTGTCATTTGCAGAAGATTTTAACAGAAGATGGACAAATATTCTAAAGAAGGTTATTTAGAACGACATTCAAATGTTATACATAGCGACTTATTGCTTAAATTATGTGGTAATGTTAGTTATTTGTCGAGAACATCAATCTGAAAATTGAAGAATAACAACACTATTTGCAAACCAAAATATGTTCCCAATTTGCTATATGCATTGTTTTAATTCAAAACCATTTTTGAAGTGATTTGATACGGTCTACGACAACGAAAATTAAGATATGACAAAACCTGCAAGATGGCTTCATTGAATGATTGTTCCTTGTTTAATGTGACAGATCAGAATTAAGTCATATACGTGCCATAAGTATTCGACAGAAATCATTGGATGTTGCATTTTGCACGTTTGTTTCTAAACTCGGTCGTTGTAGTTCGAAATAACAAGGGTTTGAAGTATAACATTGACTTTTTTATTTTAACTTTCCCATTGACATTTCAAACAAAAGAACACCTGAAAATGAGTTATATAAAGAACCACCATGATCAGACAGTTCACGACCTTCAAAACCAGGATGCGTACGCATCCATACAATATCTCCTTTCTCCAGGACTAAAGGTAATGTTTTACTTTCAGAATCATAATGACCTCCTCGTCCGTCTGGGAAAAAGTTTGCAATTAACTGACCATTTTTAAATAAATCAAGTGCAAGATAACTGTTAGGATCAACAAATACACATGCTGACACGAGGTATAAACCTCTTACAGGGGCCACCATATGGCCACGGAGAGAATCGTATGCTTGTCCTTCATTGGTTAAAACTAAGTCGTAGTCTATAGCTTGGTGCGACCCCAAACTGGTTATAGGTTTAGAAAGTCCTGCCAAAAAAGCCATACGTGTAGCAGTTGCAACTGTAGTCGAAAGTGCTTTAAAGACAAAAGTTAAATTGTGTTACTCAATTTTTATGTGTAGATATTGACACGTTATATGGAGTACATTAATTTTTTATATATTAAAGTGTATATCGACATCATAATTTCCCAATTATTGCATCGGAATAGTTGTTACCTGCACATTACAATTTTTATTTTGGAGGTGATGAAGTTTA
Source organism: Mytilus galloprovincialis (assembly GCA_037788925.1). Lineage (NCBI taxonomy): Eukaryota > Metazoa > Mollusca > Bivalvia > Mytilida > Mytilidae > Mytilus > Mytilus galloprovincialis. The sequence goes on along the minus strand of CM075342.1, from coordinate 39,848,302 downwards.
ATAAATACTATTCGTATGTTCGGTTATAAAACATATTTGTTTTCATGTATTTGACATATTCAAGAATGAGAAATTACAAATACTACTCAACGTACTTTGATCTTAAATTGTGCTGTTACACCATTGTGTAAATTTAAGGGTGGGTATTATGCGCACAATATTATGTTTTTGTCTGCAACATGTGTGTGTGTCTGTAATGTAACGTTTATGTTAGAACATAGTTGTCGTCTATCATATCAGTTTTTCATTTACTGATTTTAAAGTAAATCAGGTCGTAGGTTTTTGTTTTAATAATTTCAAAATTCGTCATTTCGGGGTCGTGAATAGCTTTATCTATAGTGCGAGTAAAGCTTATTTTGTGCACTATTTCTTTTTATCTTGTTCTTTTTTTATAATGCGTTGAGGTATTTACTAAATATGAGTAAAATGGGAAGGTTTAGGGAAAACTCGTTTACGAATGTGAACAATTTTCAAATGATCGTCAAAGTCTCACCTTTGTACAGAAATTTTCAAATAAAATAAGCAAGCATGCTTTAACCTTTTTTTAGCACATCAAAATCCATAATTATATGAGTCATTTCTAATTCAAGGAGCAATCAGGGAGTCAATATGTGATACGGGGCCAAAACAAAGAAAAGATTCCCATGTGTTACCATTAAAATTTGCGAAAAAAAAACAAACCAAAATATTTACAGACAAGTTAAACGTTTTGATTTTTTGTAATAATTAATGTAATTTATATCCTACTTACTTCCAAGTGATAAACGCTTTCTATAATGCCTTTTATGGGCTTCCGAATTCAACGTCTTCACGTTTTGGATTTGAGATGATGGTGGTCTCAGACTAGTTGTTCCATTTAATTTATTTTTATTATTGTACTTGACTTGCGCTGTCTCACCAGGTCCTTTAACGTCGATATCAGTTTGGGAGTTTGCACACTCACAAGTCTCGAGCTTCTCGCTTATTCTTTTGTTTTCTTTCTTAAATATAAGTGCCTCATTTTCCTTTTCAACTTGTTCAACCTTCTTCTCTACAACTTCTACAAACAAAACTAATTATGCAGTTAGAGGATATTGTCTATTTTCTTTAAAATCAGCGTCTGTTCTTTATTTTATTTTTACCCTTGAGATTTATCATATCACATCGGGAAAAGAACAACTGAAAAACAATTATAAAGTGAGTTAGTCCTTCCAAGAAGTTCACGATCGTTATAACCAGGGTGTGTTCTTAACCAAATCATATCGCATTGATCAAGAACGTATGGGAATTTTCTGCTTTATGACGAAAAGTGACAAACTGATCAAAAACCAGTAAATATGACAGCAATTACCTGGCCTTTCTAAACTAACTGTAGGTTCTCAATTAAAATGTACTATTAAAACGTTGAATTATCATTATTATTATAAAGTATGGTGGTAGTGTATTTTAGTTTAAACAAATATGAATATACGAAGGAGGTAATAAAACCAACACTCGGTGAGAAAAAACCTCCTGGTGAAAATAAAAAAGGACCAAACAAACGAATCTTTAGCCGAACAAATCCTTATCAAAACCCTGCTAGGCAATCAGCCATTGTGGAGAACGTTCAATGTAATGTCTCATAAAGAAGGAAGAGTGCAACATTATCTTGACAATCTTTGCAAAATCTATATTTAGGTAGCCTGTTGGAAGGTAATATTTAAGCATCTTCCAAGCTCTACCCCAACTGTCCTGTAGTAGATTAAATTGACCATCCTTCCTTCTATACGACCGACCGACCCTTTAAAATAATTATATGTATATATAAGCTTAATTTGCCCTTTTGTCATAATTTAGGTCAATAAGGAATTAGAAAGAAAAGAATATTGCTTTGAGTTTTAGTGTTGTTATTTCTATATGTAAATACATATCTTTATTTATTATAATACATATCTTTATTGGTATATAATGAAACGCTTAAGCCGGGAGGAAAAATTACAAATCTTCCTTTTGAACCTCCTTCATTTATGTAAAAATATTGAAATATCAGTTTATGTGTTTTGCATTGTCAGTTAAACGGTGTGCATTATTTGCAATGGTAAAAAAGGATGTTATCTAATTAATTTTATAATTTTCAAAAACAAAAAGCTTTTTACCTCTTGTGTTTGGATTTTTTGCAGGTTTGATTATTTTCAATTCGTTCGTTTGTTGATATATTTGATCGTTTGGTTTTGTCAGTTTTATTGACTATCCAATGTGGATATAGGACAAAAGAATCGGATTTGTCCTACTCTGCAGAATGTATGTCTGAAATATTCACATTGTTGCATGGTCCATTTTGAATATTACAAATTAACATATTCAAGTTCTAAATATGAAAATTGGCACCGTAGGAAATCGAGTAATTCCAGCTGTTCATAAATAAAGGCAACAGTAGTATACTGCTGTTCGAAAAGTTATAAATCGATTGAGAGAAAACAAATTAGGGTTACAAACTAAAACTGAGGTAAACACATCAACCACAAGAGGAAAACAACGAAACAACAGAATCACTAAAGTGCAACAAAAAAGACGACAATGCAACACACAGAAAAACTGCCATTTCCCTGACTTTGTACAGGACATTTTAAGAAAAAAGGGTGTTTTGAACCTCGTTTTGTGGCTATGTTTAACATAGTTTTATGTAGACGAAACGCGCGTCTGTCGTATTAAATTATAATCGTGGGACCTTTTGATAACTATTTACGCCACTGGGTCAATGCCACTATTGGTGGACGTTTCGTCCCAGAGGGTATCACCAGCGCAGTAGTCAGCACTTTGGTGTTGACATCAATATCAACTATATGGTCATTTTTATAAATTTCCTGTTACAAAAATTTGATTTTTTTTTTGAAAACTAAGGATTTTCCTATCCAAGGAGAAATTACCTCAGCCGTATTTGGCACAAATTTTTGGAATTTTAGTTCCTCAATGCTCTTCATCTTTGTACTTGTTTGGCTTTATAACTATTTTGATCTGGGCGTCACTGATGAGTCTTATGTAAACGAAACGCGAGTTTGGCGTATTAAAGTATACTCCTTATAATTTGATAACTATTTGTATATGAGCAGAAATTGGGTGGCTAATCGTAGACTGAAACATTCACAGACGGAGCATACGTCATTGGAATGCGATGGCAATGCACATTTTGAGGTCACGAATGTTGATACAAGACTCATCATTAGCAATACAAAAAAAGTCCAGCATTGATCTGAGCATTAAAGCAATATTTTTTCAGTATACAAATACAGGCAAGCATATATGTTTGGCTGTTAATGTATGATAAGACACCTAATTGCATGGTTAAGTAAAATATAACATATAATCTTTTTTTCGTCAAATCTAAGGTCTACTTCAATGATCCACGTTTTCCTATTTTTGACATCTCATTTGATGAGTGTCATCATTCCTTTTACACAGACAGTAAAAAATATCTGATTGGAAAGTGTGTTTTCCCAATTCTATGGATTTAACCAAGAGTTTAAACCGTTGGTTCATGATTCACATTTTCTGATGACGATGAAAACAAGTTTGAAATTAAAATACGTTTTTGAACTCTTGAACATAGGAACGACAAGAAAAAATGAACCCCCAATGAAAAAAATTGAAACATACACATGTGTTATGCAACACAACATTGTTTAACCTTTTAAAAATAAATGGTGTTTTTCGTTTTTCCTTTCAGAATAGCATTTGCTTTGCTCGGTTTGTATCCTATTGTCATCCGACAAACTGGTTTAATATCGCATCGTGTTGACAAAGAAACGATAAATCTGTGCGATGTTTTCCCAGTTGATACTATAAAAGTTAAATAAAAAGAAAGAACAATAGATGAGTTAAACACACATGTGCCGTACCTGTCACACTTTTTCTGCTTTACTAAAGAAACGTCTCCCCTCACAGGAACATTATACTGTTTAAAGATAAAATTGCGGAAGTTTGTCGTGGGTGATAAAGACAATAAAAAAAGATTGACAGGTTATGATCAAACTAGATTTCAACTTGCATAGTGAAAACCAATACCACATGTTACACTTCATATTACAAACGTTCAAACCAGTGTCTTCATGGATTATTTTAACTTTTGTATTGGCAAATGTCATTTTCAGAAAATTTTAACAGAAAATGGACTGATATTCGAAAGAAGGTTGTTTAGAACGACATTCATATGCTATACATAGCTACTTATAGCTTATATTATGTGGTATTGTAAGTTCGTTGTCGGGAACAGAAATCTGTAAATTGAAGAATAACAACACTATTGGTACTTTTCTATCCCAAATTCATGTATTTGGTTTTGATGTTATATTTGTTATTCTCATCTAATTTTGTCTAAAATAAATGCTTAGTCCGTTTCTGTGTATGTTACATTTTAATGTTGTGTCATTGTTCTCCTCTTATATTTAATGCGTTTCCCTCAGTTTTAGTTTGTTACCCCAATTTTGTTTTTTGTCCATATATTTACGAGTTTTGAACAGCGGTATACTACTGTTGCCTTTATTTGGCAAACAAAAAATCTGTTCCCAATTTGCTATGCATTGTTTTAATTTAAAATCATTTTCAAAGTGATTACAGACGGTCTACGCCAACAAAAATTAAGATATGACAAAGCCTGCAAGATGGTTTCAGTGAATGAGTGTTACTTGTTTAATGTGACAGATCAGAATTAAGTCATATACGTGCCATAAATATTCCACAGAATTCATAGGATGTTGCATTTAGCACGTTTGTTTCTAAACTCGGTCGTTGTAGATCAAAATAACAAAGGTTTGAAGTATAACATTGCCTTTTTATTTAACTTTCCCATTTACATTTCATACAAAAGAACACCTGAAAATGAGTTATATAAAGAACCACCATGAGCAGGTAGTTCATGACCTTCATAACCAGGATGCGTACGCATCCATACAATATCTTCTTTCTCCAGGACTAAAGGTAATGTTTTACTTTCAGAATCATAATGACCTCCTCGTCCGTCTGGGAAAAAGTTTGCAATTAACTGACCATTTTTAAATAAATCAAGTGCAAGATAACTGTTAGGATCAACAAATACACATGCTGACACGAGGTATAAACCTCTTACAGGGGCCACCATATGGCCACGGAGAGAATCGTATGCTTGTCCTTCATTGGTTAAAACTAAATCGTAATTTATAGCTTGGTGTGACCCCAAACTGGTTTATAGGTTTAGAAAGTCCTGCCAAAAAAGCCATACGTGTAGTAGTTGCAATGGTAGTCGATGGTGCTGAAAAGACAAAAGTTAAATTGTGCTACTCAATCTTTGTGTGTAGGTATTGACACGTAATATGAAGTACATTAATTTTTTTAGATATACTAAAGTGTTAATCGACATCATAATTTTCAAATTATTGCATCGGAATAGTTGTTTCTTGCACATTACAATTTTAATTTTGTAGGTGATGAAGTTTGATAAATACTTTTCGTATTTTCGGTTATAAAATATATTTGTTTTCATGTATTTGATATATAATACATGAAATAATAATATATGGTTAAACTTTTTCATTTATTGATCTTAAAGTAAATCAGGTCGTAGATTTTTTGTTTTAATAGTTTCAAAATTCTTCATTTCGGGTTGTGAATAGCTTTATCTACAGTGCGAGTTTTGCTTATTTTGCGCACTATCTCTTCCATATAAATAAGTATAGTTTATTTTATCTACGTCATCTAGTTTCCACTGGATGATTGTCTTAATTGCAATCATACCACATCTTGTCCTTTTTTTATTTTATAATGCGTCGAGTTATTTACTAAATATGAGTAAAATGGCAAGGTTTAGGGAAATCTCGATTACGAATGTGAACAATTTCGAATGACCGTCAAATTTCACCTTAGTACGGAATCTTTCAAATAAAATAAGCAAGCATGCTTTAATCTTTTTTTAGCACATCAAAATCCATAATTATATGAGTCATTTCTAATTCAAGGAGCAATCAGGGAGTCAATATGTGATATGGGGCCAAAACAAAGAAACGATTCCTATGTGTTACCATTAAAATTTGCGAAAACAGCAAACCAAAATATTTATAGGCAAGTTTAACGTTTTGATTTTTTGTAATAATTAACGTAATTTAGATCCTACTTACTTCCAAGTGATAAACGCTTTCTATAATGCCTTTTATGGTCTTCCGAATTCAACGTCTTCACGTTTTGGATTTGAGATGATGATGGTCTCAGACTAGTTATTCCATTTAGTTTATTTTTATTATTGTACTTGACTTGCGCTGTCTCACCAGGTCCTTTAACGTCGATATCGGTTTGGGAGTTTGCACACTCACAAATCTCCAGCTTCTCGCTTATTCTTTTGTTTTCTTTCTCAAGTGCCTCATTTTTCTTTTCAACTTGTTCAACCTTCTTCTCTACAACTTCTACAAACAAAACTAATTATGCAGTTAGAGGATATTGTCTATATTCTTTAAAATCAGCGCCTGTTCTTTGTTTTATTTTTACCCTTGTGAATTATCATATCACATCGGGAAAAAAACAACTGAAAAACAATTATAAAGTGAGTTAGTCTTTCCAAGAAGTTCACGATCGTTAAGGGGGTAATAAAACCAACACTCGGTGAGAAAAAACCTCCTGGTGAAAATAAAAAAGGACCAAACAAACCAATCTTTAGCCGAACAATTCCTTATCAAAACCCTGCGAGGCAATCAGCCATTGGAAGCGAATTGTGTTCTATAATAATTACAGGTCTCGTCTTTTGTAGCATTTTCCTTATTGATTTCGGTATGATTTGATTAGTCATATGAAGAAAGGAAATTAACATTATTATCTTTAACTCCATCTGTCCGGTCATGTATCAGACTATATTCCTTTAAAATTAGTTTGATGTGTATATTTTCATTCATCAGATGTTCATTTTCTGCTTCAAGAGTCTTTACTTTGCTTTCAACATGTTCTACAAGAAAAAAAAAACATTTGACGTAACTTTGTCGTTAATGTTTTTTTTTTATAAAAGCTTTGATTATTCGTCCGGGAAGTTTTTCCAATACATGTGACAGCAACTTGCATCGCTATAATAACAATTGCTGTTAATCTAAGTATAGCATATGCTTTAGAAGACTGTTATCAAATAATAATCAAACACACATCAACTGAATTCAATAATTCATTTGCATAACGATGTAATTTTTAATTCTTTCTTTGCATATCTAAAACAAAACTGTTTGACAATTTCATTTATTAGTCACATATGAATTTTTTTAATAATCAATTCACATCTGATAAAGAAAATGTTAAAATACACCTAATTTGTGTGAAAATCTTTGAGCATTATTTAAGGGTTATGTAATTTTTATTTCAAATTCTACAATTCATTAAGAAAATAAATTTATCTTGAAAAGTATAGTAAAGGTAATGTATTGGGAAAATGGTTCTCCCCTTGAACATCTTTATAGTACCATACCTTATTATTTCAAATAATTAATGTACCATAGTGTTTTGTGAGATATCGTCAAAAATGAAACCACCTGTTTGGGCATGTGGTCGCGGGGTCGCATCGAGTGCAGATGCGTCGTTTGTTAAAATTCCGGCCGTGTCCAATGAAAGACTTTAAAATTGATATTTGCTGCCTTTCCGCTAAGCTTGTGGCATCAAAAAGTTGGAGCAAAGACTGGTCGACTCAGTATCTGAATGATGTGTCCGGGTAGTTATCTCGTGAAATATCACCTTAAATGCGACTCAATGTGTCAATTTAGTATAAAGCAGGGTAAAATGTTGACAATACATTGATATGTCCCCGTCCTGGAAATGCATTTATTATACCACTGGACGTCAGATGGCATTTATCATCATATTATTAGATTTTATATTTCGAAAGTCAAATATTAAGAGTTAAATATCAACTAAATAGATGAAGTTTACTCACCAAAACGGCGCAGAATTTCAGAAATTTCTTTTGCAGTATTTTCTGCATGGCATAAGGTTATAATTGAAATTAGAACATGGAAAACCAAAAACTTAGACATAGTTGTGTCTAATATTGTCCTTACCAACAAAGGAACAGATAAATGTAAGTAGTTAGTGTGATACGATAAAGTCAACCTTTTTCAAAATTACCTTATCTTAAATATAAACCATACTTCCCACATTCTTTTTCCTTCTTTAAAACCATGCATGCATATTGTTATTATATATGGTGTTGGTTTTTTTTTAATTTTGGAAACATAAGATGATTTTTAAATTTAATCAGATAATTTTAGAAAAAGTAAATGCGATCATTTGAATAAGGAATGCAGGATATAAAAACGATTATTTGATTATCATGCTAAATATTTGCACGTTTTTTTACGAATTGATTCTAGTCTAAATAAAAGAATGATAAAAAGTAAAATGACAACAACACCAACAAAAGTAAAAACGAGTATTGATATGCCTTCAATCATAGCACACTGTTTACTCATCAGCCAAACAATTAGAAATTGAAAGACAACAGTTCAAAGATCCCATGAGAAAAATAGAAACCATAAGTTGAATAGTTATCAAAGGTACCAGGATTTTGATTTAGTACGCCATACGCGCGTTTCGTCTACATAAGACTCATCAGTGACGCTCATATCAAAATATTTGTAAAGCCAAACAAGTACAAAGTTGAAGAGCATTGAGGATACAAAATTCAAAAAAAATTGTGCCATATACTGCTAAGGTAATCTATGCCTGTGTTAAGAAAGTCCTAAGTTTTTCGAAAAATTCAAGTTTTGAAAACATGAAATTTATAAAAATGACTACATTGTTAATATTCAAGTCAACACCGAAGTGTTGACTACTGGGCTGGTGATACCCTCAGGGACGAAACGTCCACCAGCAGTGGCATCGACCCAGTGGTGTAAATAGTTATCAAAAGTACCAGGATTATAGTATAGTACGCCTAACGCGCGTTTCGTCTACATAAGACTCATCAGTGACGCTCATATCAAAATATTTTTAAAGTCAAACAAGTACAAAGTTGAAGAGCATTGGGGATCCAAAGTTTCAAAAAGTTGTGCCAAATACGGCTAAGGTAATCTATGCCTGGGATATGAAAATCCTTAGTTTTTCGAAAAATTCAAAGTTTTGTAAACAGGAAATTTATAAAAATGACTACATTATTTATATTCAGGTTAAGACCGAAGTGTTGACTACTTGGCTGGTGATACCATCGGGAACGAAACGTCCGCCAGCAAGAAAGACAGAAAAATAATAGATGTAGAATTTATGAACTAGAGCTATTTAGACAAAATGTACATCAAACGAAGATCTCGGTTGTTTCGTGATTTAAACATTGCGGGCTGATCTTAAACCACAACTTCGCATTAGTTAAGGTTTGTAGAATTGGATTACAATCGAATTAAATTATTGATTTATTAAAACATGGAGGTGTAATATGACTGTCAATGACACAGCGCAGTAACAAAAACCAAAAGATAGTAATGCTTATATTAAGCTGTCAAATATGTAAATCAATTTAAATGGGAATTTAATGCATTATATTGGAGTTTATACATTTTACGTTCATGTCCTCATCATCTGTTACCCTTCTCATCATGTGTTCAATTTTAGCAGAAACTTTAATAAGTTATTTTTGTCTTCAGAGATAAGATAGGATTTGACCAATCACATTACAGATTGGGAAGGGATATGTGGTCTTTTTATAAAGCTTGTTGCAGTTACAGCAGCCATTTTTGTATCTCCGAGATTTAAATTGAGTTGACTTCTATTATATTTGCTATTTGGATTTATATTCGTATGTTTATTCTTAACTGACATTCGTTCACTAAGTAGAAGTGTTTCGTTTCCAGTAACTCGGATTTACGTTTAAAACATTCAGAATCAGCAACAAAGGTACTTTAGTTCGTGCTGTTTATCTTGTTTAAATAGAACACCGTTTTCTCCAGAATTTGTAACTTTCATTTTTCTCATAAAGACGATTCTAGTTGCGTGGATTATATTTGTATTCTGCTTATTCTAAACCTTACGTTATCATGGGACCAATTCGTAGATCGGGGACAAGGACAAACGTGCATTACGATCCGGAAATGCCTGAAAATTGGACTCTAGTCAAACTAAGACAAGAACTAAACACAAGAGGGATAAGAATTCCCCCAAATACGAGGAGAATGGCATTGGTCAGACTTTTCCGCGAGTCGAGAGAAAATATTAGTTCCGATGCGGGGAGAAACAACGAGGGCCACGCTTACACCATATTGGGAAGTGCGCGATCCCAGAATTCAACTGCCACAGACACAACAACCGACCACGTGCATGATGCCATATTGGGAAGTGCGCGATCCCAGAATGCAACTGCCACAGACACAACAACCGACCACGTGCATGATGCCTTATTAGGAAGTGCGGCATCCCAAGATGCATCGGTAGAAACAAACAATAGAACCCTAATAAACATTGTTTCAAGACTGTCAACTACAGTGCAGTCCTTGTAACAAAATGTTACAACATTAACTGGCCAAGTTAATACCCTTATTACCCAGAGAACAGTGAACGCGCGTGAACAGACAACATCAACAACGATAACCGGAAACACGGGGATCCCTACTTTCGGTTCAACCGGAAATCAAAGAAGTGAAGTCAATGGTCTTAACTTCAATTTGGAGACAGCATACTCCGCTCTTCAGAGTAATGCATTGCCAACAGCTGCAGCAGGCAGCGAGGAACAAGCTCTTAGGAACAACCGTTATGTTCAAACACAAAGAGGCTATTCAGCCGAATCCTTGCCGTTCGTGGAAACAGTAACACCCCAATTAAGGAGAAACATCATATCAGGTATGGACATAAACCTACCTTCACTTCTAATCCCGTATTATGTGGGAATGGGTACTACAAACGGGGAAGATAAGAGTGAAACCTCTAGATATCATACAAAACCTGACCCACGGTTAAACAGATCTTTGAATATTGGGGAGTTTATACAAGCGTTTGGGATTTACAAGAACATAATGTGTTCAGCGTTCCCCCACCGTAGGAGTGAGCTCGACACATATGAGAGAGACATTGTAGACATGGCATCGCGATACCCTGGCAATGGGTTCTATGAGTACCATAGGAGATTTTCCCTCGATTCAGCTGCACATTTGCGATACAATAATATGGCAGTTGATTGGTCCATACGGAACAATACCTTATTTTGTAATATATTCACAAATATAAGGCCTAACACCTGTAATAATTGTGGCAGTACCTTTCATACTTCAGGATTTTGTTCTGCAACTCAGAGGTCATCAGGAAATAAAATAAATGATTCCCAGGATACATATGGTAGGGAAAGGGTTTTTCATTCTGGAAGAGAAATTTGTAACAATTTCAACGGACACAGGTGGTGTATTCTGCCACGCTGTAGAAATGCCCATGTGTGTTTGGCTTGCAAAGGGGATCATCCAAAAATCAACTGCCAGCAGACAAAAAACGAGTTTCAGGGGCCTCAAAAGAACGGGCCCCACACACAGAGGAGAAATTAGATACACCTATAAATTTTGACATGTCTGTCTCTACACCTGTTAATATAGATGTTTTGGAGAAAGAGTTATGTAGACATCCGGACTCAACTTTTAAAAATTATTTGATAAACGGGTTAAGATATGGTTTTCACACTGGGTTAAAGACTCTCCCGTCAAAGTCTATTATATGTAAAAATTTGAAGTCAGCATCTACAAATCCTATTTGCGTGTCAGAATTACTTGAAACTGAAGTGTCAAAAGGATACCTCATTGGACCTTTTAACGATATTCCTTTTAGCAATTATCGCATAAATCCATTGGTTTAGCCGAACATAAATATAGTAAGAAAAGGCGTTTAATTGTTGATCTTTCAGCACCACATGAGGATGACGACAATCCAAGTCTAAATGAAATTAATGATAAGGAAGAATTTTCTTTACAGTATGTTTCTATTGATGATGCTACTCATATTATAAAGCAGTTAGGTAGTAAAAGTTGGCTTCTAAAAACAGATGTTAAATCAGAATTATGGCCATATCATGGTATACAGTGGTACACAAAGTTTTATTTTTTTAAGAGATTAGTGTTTGGGTGTAGATCAAGTCCCAAAATTTTTGATACACTATCCAGGGCTGTTTGCTGGATAGCTAGAAATAACTATGGTATTGTAAATATTTTACATTTGTTAGATGATTTTTTAATTATTGTACCTAGAGCAGATAATGCTCAGCTAATTATGAGCAATGTGTTAAAAATGTTTTCATCTTTGGGTATACCTTTGTCAAAAAAGAAAACTGAAGGTCCGTGTGTCATTTTAGAATATTTGGGTATTTTTCTTGATACTATAAAGATGGAGGCACGTTTGCCTAAAGAGAAAATTGCAAGAATTCAAGAAGTTATTGAATCTTTTTCTAAACGCAATACATGTACCAAAAGGGAACTTTTAAGTCTGCTAGGACACTTAAATTTTGCAAGTAGAGTTATTTTACCAGGCAGATCATTTGTGTCTCACTTGATTAAGCTTTCAACAACTGTTCAAAAATTGTCACACCATGTACATATTAAGAATTGCAGATCTGATTTGGCAATGTGGTTCCAATTTCTTAAAAACTGGAATGGAATATTTTTTTTATTAATGATGACATTATTAAAGCTGCAGACATTCAACTTTACACAGATGCTACACCTAAATCATTCGGGGGATTCTATCAGGGAAGTTGGTTTCAAGGCGAATTTACATCAGAACTTTTACACGAACAAACGTCTATGGCCTTTTTTGAACTGTACCTTATAGTGATGGCCTGTGCTCTATGGGGTCACAATTGGAGTAGAAAACGAATATTATTTTTCTGTGACAATTTAAGTACCGTAGAGATTATCTCCAAAGGAAGATCAAAAATCCAGAGTATAATGAAACTTGTGAGGAAACTAACTTATCTTTCTGCTCTATATAACTTTGTCATTCATGCACAACATATTGCTGGTGTCGAAAACACTATAGCAGACTCTATTTCTCGTTATCAGATGAGGAAGTTTCGTTCACTACAACCACTGGCAGATCAAGAACCAACACTTTGCCTGAAGCCATCCCAGTTAATGATGAGTTGATTCACCAAGTTGAGGAATTATGGGAAGCCAGCCTTTGTCAGAGTACAAAGCAAGCTTATATGACTGGTGTTAAATGTTTTCAAAACTTTATGGTTATGAATGGAAAAGACTGTTTTTTAAATGCATTGCCATTTATAGATGAGAATTGTTTAATATTTTTTGTTGCCTTTTGAAAAATTCATTAAAACTAGCACATTCAACTGTTAAATTGTATTTAGCAGGTATAAGACACTACTTTTTAAAACAGGGTCATTCAGACCCGCTAGCAAATACGGTTCGTTTGCAGTGCATTCTACATGTTCTAAGAGGTTAAAAAGTCTCAGTGTAATATACGTCCTAAGCGAATGCCTATTACTTCCACAATTTTAAAAGAGCTATGTAAATTGTTGAGGTCGGGGGTATTTTCTCCATTGATTGATTTAATGCTACAAAGCGCATTTAATTTAGCTTTTTTTGGATTCCTCCGATGTGGAGAATTTACTTGTCGGAGTAAAGATTTTTCTAAGGATAACATTGTTTCAATTCAAGATATTTCTCTAGATGGGTCACTACAAAATTTAGTTTTCCATTTACATTCTCCTAAGTGTGATCCATTCAGGCAAGGTGTAAATATTTCTATCTTTGAAAACAATGTTTTTCACCCTGTAGCTACTTTGAGTAAATATATCAAATTCAGAACTGATTTAGGAGCTAAGCCTCATTCACCTTTGTTTGTTAATGATGATTATGACCATACTCCCTTATCAAGGGATCGATTTATTTTTCTGCTGAGAAATTTACTTTTTAGACTTGGGTATAAAGATGATAAATTTTGTGGGCATTCATTTAGAATAGGAGCAGCTACATCTGCAGCTTCTGCAGGAATAGAAGACCACATTATTCAAACTCTAGGTAGATGGTCATCTGATTGTTACATACGTTATATTAGAACCAACCCTAAAACTATACATGCAGCTCAAGATAAAATGTGTTTTTAAGCGAACATTTCTCTTAGTAGATTTTATACATCATTTCATTTTATTGGCACATATTGTGAAGTTAAATACATGTATATGTATATGTACAGAATTTTATATATTTGTATTAGTTTTTACTTGTTTTATCGTATAGATACAATGTACATACATTTATAAGTTACTATTTTTTACATATCTGATGTATCTTTTCTTGGGGGCTTTCACTCTTTAATTTCGCTCATTTTGGCCAACATAATTTCAAGGAAATTATTTTCCCCCAATTCATTTATACATTTTTAAAATTATTAAGTACATTTGTACACCTGCTGGCATCTACCGCAGGATCTATTTTTATTCGCATTAGGTAATCTGCTGGCATCTACCGCAGAATCTATTTTTATTCGCATTCACCTGCTCGGATCTACCACAGGTTCTCGAAATTACTTTTGTCTGCTCGGATCTACCACAGGCATAAGTAATATATATTTTTTGTATGTGTTGTCTGCTCGGATCTACCACAGGCATAAGTTGTATATATTTTGTGTATGTTATTCTTCAGAAACTGTAATGAGTAGCCCCCTAGAAAGCCAAATGTTACATCAAGGTATTAATATGTAAATGTTTTACTATTTAGTATGTTTTTTATGTCATATGAAAATGTTTTAGCTCTTAGCGAGTTTTAGATTTTTTTTTAAAATAGTTTAGTTTTATATCTTATCTTAGTTATATACAGTTAGTAATTGTAGTTTTGGTATATGTTGGTTTGCCAAGATTATTCAGGACCACAAGCGACGGTACACACACTATCATACATACTGGTGCCCTTAGTCGTTGGCAGAATGAATCTTATTGAGGTTATATTTTGGTTGTTTTATGCAAGGATCAAGCTATTAGATATGGAAGATTTGGTATGAGAGCCAATGAGACAAATCTTCATAGTATCAAACATACAAACTCTAACAGAATTTTGTTTTAAGTGGGATATTTTTCTTGTCTGGAGAATGATGTATAAATGATAAAAATAATTACTTTTTAATTACTGAAACATTGAACAAAAAACAGTCATGACAGAAGAATACCACATGATTACAGGTCCCTTGGGATAGGTATGTCAAAATGTTACTCGAGAGGCTATAACTTGTTTAAGAGCCCCGATAGTAGTAGAGCACCATAAGAACAAACTAAGAATCGTTTTGCATGGCTGAGCTCACAAAATGTCTAATGCATGTAAAATAAACGGCCTAAGAAAAAAGACACAAAAAATTGTATGACTATGAGCATATTATCTTAAACCCTTATACATGAAAATTGAATATATTAAAATTGAATATTTTCATAAAAATAAAATTGTAAAAATTCTCAAATTATAGTAAATATCTCCAACATTAACTTCATATCTTAACTGTATATGTCTTTGCAGTTTGAAGATGATAAAACATAGCATCAATCAAGTGTTATTTATACCAGAATAAGTAATTGAAAAATTCAAATATAAAACATATTCAACGAGTGACATAATAACAAATTAATTCCAGAATGCTCGTACATGTTTGAGGTAGCGCATGGGTCAATTATAAGTGTTGTGCGGTCACGAGTGAATTTTTTTTCGATATTTTAATTCTTTGATTACTTCTTTTTATTACATTGACAATGGGCCTTTTAATAATATTAAAGTAGAAAGAGTGCCACATGTGGAGCAGGATCTACCTACCCTTCCGGAGCACCTGAGATCACTTCAAGTTTTTATTGGAGTTAGTGTTGCTCAGTCTTTAGTTTTCTTATGTTGTTTCTTGTGTACTATTATTTATCTATTTGTCTTTTTCATTTTAAGCCATAGCGTTGTCAGTTTGTTTTCGATTTATGAGGTTGACTGTTCCTCTTGTATCTTTCGCCCCTCTTTAAGGAACTATATCTCTTACTACGCATTCGCCATTTGTTTTTATTTCACTGGGTAATCAGATTCACAATAATTCATCGCAGCCAATGTGATTATTTCATTTATTGATAAACAATTTGGCGAATGAATGTTCAAAAATAAGTGTTAATAATGGTCATTAAATCAAGTGTACGATACGAGTACATTGAACTTTAATTCAAATAAAGTACTTGTCCTGCTTAATTATCAAGTTAAGTCTAATAATGATAACAATGTCATGACACAGAAGGTGCTTTAATGAAATGACACAAAATTCATGTCAATACAGCTGCCAACAATCAAAAACTAATTAAAACTTTATTCGAACAGGTGACTGATAAAGATAAGAACCATAAAATAATATTAACTTGACCTTCAACTAGTAATTTTGTGATCATTTATGCAAAGTTATAGTGGGAGGTGATTGCAATATATCTAAACCACTAGAAATAACTAGCAAAACAATACTTACCAGACTATAATCAAATCTGGGTATCACGAAAAGGAATGGCATGAAATACACACCCGATGGTCAGTAGATGAATACATAACTTTTACTATGGAGGAAGAGTATATGGTTACCATTCAAAATTTCAAAATGCATCAGGTATGATTTATTTAATGTATTTTTGTGTAAATGTGCATGGTATTATGCATTTTAAGTAGAGGTTCCAGTGGAGCAAAGGGGGTTGATATATGATTATATTATATGATGATGACGATGTAATACCAAGACATCAGTATATAGTCTGTTAACAATTTATTTTATTCAGCCTTGATTGATGTATATGTAGGTGATGATTTAATTAAAAATCTAAACCACTAAAAATAACTAGCAAAATAGCCAAATCTCCAAAATGAAACCAAAAATGGTCCTTTTCTTTGCAAATTTTTCTATAATGTATTATATATTATTTATGTATTATTGTCATTTTGTTTATTTTCTTTGGTTACATCTTCTGACATCGGACTCGGACTTTTCTTGAGCTGAATTTTAATATGCGTATTGTTATGCGTTTACTTTTCTACATTGACTAGATGTATAGGGGGAGGGTTGAGATCTCATAAACATGTTTAACCCGCCGCATTTTTGCGCCTGTCCCAAGTCAGGAGCCTCTGGCCTTTGTTAGTCTTGTATTATTTTAATATGGCGTTCATGATCACTGAACTAGTATATATTTTTAGGGGCCAGCTAAAGGACGCCTCCGGGTGCGGGAATTTCTCGCTACATTGAAGACCTGTTGGTGACCTTCTGCTGTTGTTTTCTCTATGGTCGGGTTGTTGTCTCTTTGACACATTTCTCATTTCCATTCTCAATTTTATATTCAAAGTTTCCATAGTCTTTAGTGATTTTGTTAAAATAACAAAAATATAAAACGCCAGTATGAATTCACACATTCTAAAAAAAATAAGATACATAAATAAGCATCTTGTAAAGCTCAATAACAACATAATCGTTTATTTTTTATACTGTAATTTGGGACAAAGGGACCATTTGACAGTTTTTCTGCGTACATGTGTTTCTTCTTAAAGTTAATTTAAAATCATATCCGTAAGAGTTACTGGATGATAAGTTATCATTTGTTTTTCGGGCATAATGTGGAAACAATTGATATTCAATACCATCTTCACCATGTTTTATATCTGCTTTTACCTTTTCAGGAACAACTGATGTACAGTAATTATAGTTCGATTAAAGCGGCAGACATGAATCAACAAATACCAACAGTTATCTATATACTTGTTCTTATTATTCCCGGTGTGATAGGTAATTCCACTGCTTTGTTCATATTTACAAAGTTCTACAAAGAATCAACGTATAGAGTATTTGTCCGCAGCTTGTCTCTTGTAGATTTGGTGGTTTGTATGACACACATGCCACTTGAGATAATGTACTTATTAAAACTTTCCTGGTTTTATAACGAGGCTGCTTGCAAGACATATCGTTATTTCGATTATTGTTTGAATTATTTGTCAATTGTATTAATAGTTTTAATTGCAATTGAACGTTATATGAAAATTTGTAAACCTTTGTCGAAGTGGCAGATCTCGGCAAAACTATCCGATAAACTGTCAGTTTTTAGTATTTTGATTTCAGCTGTAGCCGCTTTACCTCGAATCTTTACAAATGGAAATCACGTAATAGTAGTTGAAAACGTCACGTTGATAGCTTGTGGTGTTGACCACGAGGACCAATATGAAACTGTCAGCTTTGTGATATATTTTTCTATTATTGGATTAACGTATGTTTCAGTCACTGTTTTTCTAACGTTTGCATATAGTTCGATCATAAAAACGATTTTTCAGAGACAAAATAATTTGTTTCGAGGACAGCATTCCATACATTTATCTACAATCGTGACCAATATTAGACGGTTATCGAACCAAAACAATGAACAAGATACTTCTTTAGATCAAGAAATCATTCAAGCCAAAAGAGCTTCCGTGCGAACAACTAAAACTTTATTTATCATAACAGTTACGTTCGTCTTAGCAAATGCGCCGTTTGTGATATTGTCTTTCGTCGTTGGCCTGGACTCGTCAATTTCAGCGAACTTGAAGAACCCTAAACTTTCATTGTATCAAATAGGATTGAGATTATACATGGTGAACAACGTAATCAATCCAATAGTTTATGGGTTGACAGACACTAGATTTCAACGTGCTGGTCGTTATATTTATCAGAATTGCAATTGTAAAAAGGGAATTGTTCACGCAAATTCTTCAATATCATAATATAATGTTTATTTATAAAAAAAATTCACAAAAAAATACAATGAATTAGATATTTTTATAATTCTCTTTAGGAATATCAGTAATATGATTTCACAGTCAAAAATAAAAAATAAAAAACTCCGAAAGAAATTCAAAACGGAAAGTCCGTATACAAATGACAAAATCAAAAGCTCAAACACATCAAATGAACGGATAACAATTGCCATATTCCTGACTTGCTACAGGCATGTTCAAAATGGTAGGTTAAATCTGGTTTTATAGCTAGCTAAACCTCTCACTTGTCGCATAAAATTCCATTATATTGACAACAATGTGTGCACAAAACAAGCAGATATACTAGATTTAGGTAAAAGTGTCGTAAATTCGGACACAACAGTCAACATAGTGTTTTAATGTTTGTCACTATGAAAAAAAAACGAAAACAAAAAAAAAAGGCACACCAGCCAAAACGAGGGATAAAAACACAAAAATGTACCATAGCACACTAACACAATGACATATATAAGTACCGCGCCACGTCAATTAACATCACCAAAGATAGACAAAACAGTAAAATTAAGTATATACTCAGACAAAAAAAAAGAACACTAGAATATGTTATTAAGATGATAAGCAACCTCAGTACCTAAAATGTATACTTCAAACCATCGTGTATTATTTTGGAAGTTGATACGGAATATTTATCAACAAGGTCTTAGTATGTTCCTAAGATATATTTGTTTAGAAAAAGGACGGAATGTTATAACCCTGCTTCATCAATATATGGCTCAGACACTGGTGACGTTCTATGTAGCAGTTGCAAACTCTTGAATACCGAATGGAATGGGAAATGTATGTCCCTTATGCAGGTGAAGTCGGTATATTGCTACTAAGGAGAGAAAAATTTATTATTTCAAAATTAAAATCGTCTCGTTTGTCATAGATTCCGGTACTGAGAAGATCGCTGATGTCAATTTGAAGTACAAGTCTTAAAATGAGATAGAGGAAGCTGCTTATGATGTTTCTTTAACTTCTAGTTCTGAAGTTTATATTTATGGAACCCAATCCGAAAAAGGTTAGATTGTTAATAGAGAGAACACCATTAATATATCTGAATGAGAAATGAAATTGTCTGCCTTCTTTGGTGTTCTTGTTTTTGACAAGTGTCTACAGGAACTCTGACTCATATGAAATTAAGAACTTTCAATTTCACATGTACAAATGTAGACCGGTTATATACAGGGTTGAAAAATTAAAAGATTTGATTAAACTAATTTCAGAAAAATATCAAGATTTAAATTTATCCTAAAGTTCTTCAGAGTTTTTTTTTTAGAAACCACATATATTTAATATCACTACGATATTCGATAATATCAAATTATAACATGTCATTTTTCATATCGCATGTATTATCAGCCCTAGGTTCAATATCAGCCCAAGAGCCGCATGGTTCGAGGGCTGATATTGACAGAAGGCTGTTAATACATGCGATATGAAAATTGACATGTTATGATCTTTTTATCATATGCTTTAACCATGAAGAAAAAACAGATTCATTTATTGCTCCTTTTAAGTTTAAAGAGCGAAAAGTTCACTGACGTCGGACCCCAAATTTAGTACAATCGATTTGAAATCTTTCTATCATATGAATCAACATAGACGAAGAACATTTTGATATGGACGAATCGACAAAAAAAATATTTCAACAATATGCATAATGAACATTTTGGAAAAGTTAACTGTTTTAAAGTAAATTATGTTTGAAACTTTAAAAAAAATGCATATATTTTATAATTTGTTTGTTGTTGTTTGTTGTTGTTTCCCGCTAAGCACCAATTCGAAAAATATGGAATTTACGTTAATTTAATGCTATTATCATACAGTAAAAATCATATGTTATCTAGTCTAAGTATATGATAATACCAAACTCTCTACGAAGGATGTAAACACGATTCCTGAGTTCAGGCATATTTACAAGGCTTCGTTCACACAAAACTATTTGTTTTGAAACAAGGGGTAAATTATTTCATTAATATCCGATGGACGAAGAAACATTTTTTAAATATGAAAGATCTATTTCCGAATTTTCAAATCTTTAAGTTTCAGCGTTCTTGGTGTCCGCTATTTCAGGGAAATAATTTGGACGCACGAAATGTACAAAGTCTTAACGTTCACTTCATTTAATACATACTTACAATTGATCAAAATTTATACATGTATATGATTTCAAAATGATTGAATTTGTGCGGGTTTTTTTCTTTAAAATTGGCTTCGTCGTGAGAGTTGGAGAGGATTTACATTTATCTGTCCTACAATAGTATTGTTTTGTTTTGCGTAAACATTGCGCTACAATATCTCATAACGGTATGCTAGAGTTAACGCATGAACGAATTTGGGGTTTTAAAGAAGTATCGTACACCTTCCAACCTTTTGGAAACATTAACTTTGTTCAATCTGCTATTAACATAGAGACAACAGAATTCGTACCAATACATGTAATAATGAAAATGAATAAAAAGTCTGTGATATTGCATAGTAAAATACTTAAAATTGAAAATGGAAATTGGGAATGTGTCAAAGAGACAACAACCCGACCACAGAAAAAACAACAGCAGAAGGTCACCAATAGGTCTTCAATGTAGCGAGAAATTCCCGCACCCGGAGGCGTCCTTCAGCTGGCCCCTAAACAAATATATACTAGTTCAGTGATAATGAACGCCATACTAATTTCCAAATTGTACACAAGAAACTAAAATTAAAATAATACAAGACTTGGAACAGGCGCAAAAATGCGGCGGGGTTAAACATGTTTGTGAGATCTCAACCCTCCCCCTATACCTCTAGCCAATGTAGAAAAGTAAATGCATAACAATACGCACATTTAAAATACAATTCAAGAGAAGTCCGAGTCTGATGTCAGAAGATGTAACAAAAGAAAATAAACAAAATGACAATAATACATAAATAACAACAGACTACTAGCAGTTAACTGACATGCCAGCTCCAGACTTCAATTGAACTGATTGGAAGATTATGATTTCATCATATGAATATCTCTCGTTAAAATCTAAAACACTGTTACACACACGAGCGAATCGTACAAGTTGAGATATATAAACACCGTAAGATGGTGACAAGGGAACGTCACCATCTAAAAATAGATAATTAACGAAAGGAAATGAAAAATCATCTCTTTTATCATAAATTTTAGTATTAAGCTTTCCGTTAGTGATATAGATATCAAGATCGAGGAAATGGCAGTGGTCATTGTTAGTATTAGCTTTATTTAAAGTAAGTGCAACAGGATAAATTTCTTTAGTACACATTCTGAAGTCGTCAGTATTGAGAGCCAAAATATCATCCAAATATCTAAAAGTATTATTAAATTTGTTTACGAGATGTTGTTTCGATGGGTCTTTGCTGACTTTTGTCATAAATTGTAACTCAAAGCAATACCAAAAACAGGTCCGCAATAAGTGGTGCACAGTTTGTCCCCATTGGAATTCCGATAACCTGGCGATATACGGAATCTCCAAAGCGAACAAAAATGTTATCTAGTAAAAATTCAAGGGCATATATAGTATCAAAGTATGTCCATTTGAAATAGTTTTTGTTTTTGTTTATTGCTACTAAAAAATGACCTAAAAGAGTTTGAACATATATATTCTTATTCTGACTTTTTAAATGCCCATTTAATTAGGTGGGTGATTTTTTTCTTAATGAGAATGTGAGGCAATGTCGTATACAGGGTAGAAAAATCAAAACTTTGAACAGATTCAAAATCACCAATATAAGCATGTAATTCATCAAGTACTTCCAACGAGTTCTTGACACTCCAAAAGTAATTAATTCCACTATTTTCGAAGGCCTTATTTGCACAATTTATTATCAGGTTTTTGATTGTACCCAGTGTACTGGTAAGAAGAATAGACAATTTAGTAGTGGAACAATGGCTTGAAGATGAAATAAATCTATATTTGTACGGTGTTTTGTGTAGCTTCGGAAGCCAATACATAGTAGGGACTGTAATTGTATTTGGTTCTGTTGTGGTCAGTAGCGAACAAAAACGAAATTTTTGCAGCAAACTCCGTCCTGCGTAGTTGAATTGATAATCCTTGAGAAATATTACAGCCACGCATATTATTAACCTGTACATTTCTCGTTTTCGAAAAAGAAAAGAACTAGGTTGGTTTCAGTATTCATTTAGGATGCAAAATATTTGAGAACTAGATACAAATGTGGAAATAAAGTTTGCAATATCCTTAGATTCAGCAGGTGCCGCAGCAGTTGCATAATTTTCAAAAACAATCATATGGATATGATACGATGAGATAGAATTTGTTTTCAAATCACGCCAGAAAACGTCGTTTTAATCATAAAACCAACAAAGTAATAAAATATCGGTATAGCAGTCTTGGATTGTCTGAATCAAATCCTTTGATCCTGTAATATATTAGATTTTTTATACATCTCGTAGATAGTGCCCCTTTAGGTGTTCACTGGATATTCAATTTATTTAAGTAAAGATATTATCCAACTCATCGATTATATACAATGTATAAATTTTTAGGATACTTATAAAATATAGAAATTACAATTTATTTAACAATAAACAATTTGTGTTTATCTTTTAAAACAAAAAAGTTATGTCTCTCTTTCGAAAGGGAAAATACGGCCAAAAATCCGAATTTTTAACATATATACAAAATTTCGACCTCATTTTACTCAAAAAGTAGCACATGAAGGTATATTTTTTATAACATTATTTAATTTAATCAGGTAAAAAATTGTCTATATGAATGCTTTTATCAAAATGTAAATACGGGATCAAAACTGTATCGTATGCCCTTAAGTCAATGATAATTTATTTACTATAAGTCAATTATAAAAGAAAGTCATTGACTTTGTACAAATGTACTTACCAAGGCGCTTCAAAACTGTCTCACTGTTGTCTCTGACATGAATACAAGTACAATACTACGAGAAAAAATTAAAACGGCACAAATAGTCCCATCCTTGTGGTTCAACTACACGGCCGACACTCGGCTAACCGAGAGATTGGTCGGTTAATCTAGATTGAGTATGCGGCTATATGGGAGATTGGTCTGTTAATCGGGTTGGTTATACGTCTGTTAAGAGTAAAACGCACAATTTAATGTTAAACTCTATCAAATATACAAATTTTTGGCATATTATAAGAACCAAATCAAAAAAAGAAAAGTGTCTGACAAAATGATATCTATCATAGAACATTTTCCACTTGTAAAAACATTTCATAGTCTACGCAGTTTTCAGTAAAATTAAATGGCGTCGCCCAAGTATGTAGTATTTATGCTTATACGCATAGCAATTTTTTAATAAAAGTCGAAACAAACAATTTTTGATATCATTTAAAGGACACGAAATATTACTTTGGGTCTAAAAAAATAAATTTACATTGGTAAATATTTCATAATTGTAATATAACGTGAATATTACCACGTTTAAGTGAAAATTATGGGAATAAAGTCTGTTAATGGGTTGGACAATTGAAATTGTGTCAGTTAAGAGTTATTTAGCCACAGTTATTTTTGCTACCTTTATATTTTCCCATAGAAAAAGTAAAGAATGAGATGTTCCTAAGTTTAAAAAAAATGATAATACGGTGCAACAGTATCCTGCGGAAGAAAATTAGCGCCACACATTTTTTTTAAATTTTTCCTCCTATATTTGCGTTATAACGCAAACCTTTTGGGTTATAACGAAAACCTTTGCGATAAAACGCAGACCTTTGCGTTGTAACGCAAACCTTAGCGTTATAACGCAAACCTTTGCGAAATAACGCAAATCTCAAATATCTTGATTTCAATTGTTCATTAAATTTTGTAAAAAATGTCCGTCTGTCATTCATTTCGGTTGTGATTTACTAGTAAGAAGATATAGGAAGATGTGGTGTGAGTGCCAATGAGACAACTCTCCATACAAATAACAATTTAAAAAGTAAACCATTATAGGTTAAAGTACGGCCTTCAACACGGAGCCTTGGCTCACACCGAACAACAAGCTATAAAGGGCAACAAATTACTAGTGTAAAACCATTCAAACGGGAAAACCAACGGTCTAATCTATATAAACAAAACGAGAAACGAGAAACACGTATATATTACATAAACAAACGACAACTACTGTACATCAGATTCCTGACTTAGGAAAGAGCATTTTTATTTTGACTTTCTTTGCATTTTATTGAAGGGTGAATCACTTCATTATAGCGTGATATGGATTGGCCGCTGGAATATGCATGAATTTATTATTAACGTTTTCAATCAGCCTTAATTGTTGTGTCTGTTCAAAGTAGCACGTTCTCAAATCCGACTGAAAGTGTCTATCTAATACAAGACAGGGTACCGGTAAAATAAATACAAACTGTACATCTGTCCAGTGCATATAACGTGTTGTCATTCTCATATGCACATGATATTTGTCACTGGACGTTAAACCCTAATTCGTAAGCATCATCCAATTGGTTCTTTATTTCTATTACTTAATCATATGTCGTTTACAAATCATTCTCAAGAAGTAAATGGAAAGGAGCGAATGCAGCTACATTTGGTCATCTTAAGTTTTAATACATTTCAAGTTATTCCGTTTAGTTCCTTTCTTCATAAGTGTAGAGGAGAACGGCAGTTGTCCGCATGTAAACTTCTAGCATTTGTCACCAATATGAGTACATCGCAATCCGTTACTGTTTCAACACCCAGGGGTGTTTCATGTCTGTATTCTTAAACAATTAACATTTTTTCTCTCTTTTTTAGCAATGCATCACTCTCTACTGTCCTTATCTATTATTCTATATTCTGCTACTCCATCCAGATTATCGTGTATACCATGAGGGTTCGGATTGGGGGTGTTGTTTATTTCTGTATTATTTAAATTGTTATGTCACGTTTCTTCCGTGACTTTTTTTCCTTTTACCTTTTATTTATCTTACTCACCATTCTTTCTCTATTCTTTATATTTTAGCATCCCAATATATTTTACTTACTGATGTTTAGTTACATTACGACGTTTATCTCTGATTTATATACTGGTTACCAATGTAGATGACAAGTTGGTGTCATTCATGACAATTAAACAGAATCCACATGACATATGCGACCATTCTTGGATGAAATTAACATTACTTTAATATCACACTTTTTGAAACCGTTTTTATCAATTTTCAATTTCCATTGTTTAAATTGTTCATTGTTCATGTGTTGTTTCCGTATATTTTATGTTTCATTGCTCATGTGTTGTTTCCGTATGTTTTAGCCGCTCGTCTTGAGCCTACCCATTTGATCCGATAACACCCCATATAGCAATAAAATTATACTTTTATTGCAATTCATAACTCTTAACAGACCAATTAACAGACCGGGTTTTATAAATCCGACCCATTAACAGACCAGGTTTTAAATAAAGATTGATTGATGTCACCAAAATACAGATTTTTTACACAATGATTTTAGTATGGTTAACAAACATAATGCCTGTCTTTTTTCGATGTTCAAAATATTGCATGCACGTAAATTCAACCAACGTGTCATTTTGTGTACAGTTTATGTGTGTAAAATGTGTATGAATTTATTGTTCATTGAAGCTAGAAAAATAATAATTACACCACTGGATTCAGTACATTGAATTGTATTGTTAGACATGAATATTTTTTATGATAAAAATATATTTAAAAAGTTATACAATGAAACATGCTGAACTTTCAATGATTTTCTCGATAACACCTGATTAACAGACTTTAGCCAACCCGATTAACAGACCAACCGCCGATATAGCCGCATACTCAATATAGATTAACCGACCAAACTCTCGGTTAGCCGAGTGTCGGCCGTGAACTATACGGAAGACACTGATGCCAAATAACAAAGTTTATAAAACAAAATTAGAATAAAATTATCTACGTAGTAATAAGGCTTTAACATAGAGAATGGTGGGATTTTAATAATAAATTAAATTTTCGTGGCGTTAATGTCAGTCATAACCCCAATTAGAGAGATTAAAATATTTAATAGACAATTTCTATACTTTCCTAATATGAAGTTTATAAGGCGATATTTTTATTTAGAATTTGACAACACACTTTGTTTTCGAGCTTAATGTGCAAAATGTTCTTTTAATACTTAATTTGGAAAATAACTTTGATATATGACTAGAAAGAAAACAAAACCAATATACAGACGTTCTTCTAGAATTAAAGTAAGCATTGTAAAGCGTTCTGTTGTTTGAACTACTGATGAAGCAAAATTGACGTAAGTACTAAGTAGCAATATTTAAGTATTTTCAACTGAGATAACTAATTCGAATAATTGTTTATGTTTATAGCGACAATGTGTATTAATCATGGTCATTCAGTAGATTGCCTGTAACATGATTGAATAACGACTGAAATGAAAACATCTGCTGAATAACACACGGCACCCTTTATGCTTCCTTATCTAAACGGTAAATAAAGTTTGTGAATTTTTAAAAAGACAAATAAAAACAACTTATACTACAAGATGATAGTATTTTCACCATCAACAGTCGATAGTATTCTGAAAAGTATATATTTATTTTATAAAAGAAAATCATATAGCGACCATTGCATTGATTTAGAGCTTGATGGTAATATACATACCATTTTTTTATATTGTAAAAGGGCACTCGCTGTCAAATTCATGTGAACCGATGTGACTCAAATTCTCATATTTGAAATATTACAATGTTAAACATTTATCCAAATTATAAATGGTATAAAATAAACAATTTATAGGGCATGCTTTCAAGCGGTAAGTTACTTTCAAAAGTATGTAATTAATCATCTTGGTACATAAACCATGGCTGCTAACTGTGTTTACTGACCCTGTTTGAACTTTTGTCAATAATGCCTGTACATGTTGTTGGTAAACAGACTTTTCACAAACGTAGAAACAATTACATCGTTTAATCAGTTTGAAGATTGAAACAAATGTAGCGTTTGCGTGTACAAACGTACACTCATGTATGCGAAATGTCCCAGAATCAGCAATCTAACATTTCCCCCGCTATGTGTTTTTACATAACACCAGAGGCAATTAATTAACAAACCCGGATTAACCTGACACCAACTCTTCCTAATGTAGAGGTTACATGTGTACGGGTTCGACATTGGTTAAAACTGTTATAAAACCTTAATACAATCCAGAACACAAGGTATGTTCACATGGTACAATATATTTTCCATCCGATTTCTTCCGATTTTTTACTTGTGATGTCCTAAAGTCAAAAATCGCATCTTGTGAACACTTAAATCGGATGTCGTTTGGGTACTCAAAATGTCGTTTAAATATTGGTTTGAACCTTATTGTCATCCCACAAATCGGTTAAAAATCTCATCGTGTTAACAGAGAAACGATATAAGTGTGCGTGGTTTTCTTAGATGGTACTATAACATTTATATAAAAAGAAAGAAAAAGAAATGAGTTAAACACAACAATTGCCGAACCTTCCACTTTTTCTCAACTAAAGAAACGTCTCCTCTCACAGGAGCACTATACTGTTGAAAGATAGAGTCACAGATATCTTTCGTGGGAGATTAAGAAAATTTAAAAAATTTAAAAAAAAGAATTAACAGGTTCGGATCAAATTTGAGTTAAAATTGCGTAGTGAAATCCAATATTACATGTTTATGCAACACCTCAAATGACAAATAGAACGACATTGTTAAATTATTTGAATATATAGCATATAATTTGGTTTATAATTGTTTCGACAGCTGCATTTTATTGCTCGTTTGAGAAGTTCTTCTCTTAATGATCCATAACGACTTTCGGGTGATTGTTTTTGTTTCTGTGTCTCGTCGAAAATTTTATAGCTTAGCAGTCAGATAGCGGTCAGACCATAGGCGTTAAAATAATCATTATTGAAATTATTTTGATAGATAACGCTGTCTTCTTCTTTTGATCAGTTTTCGTTAGCAGTTCTTGTCTTACCAAAAAAAAATAATATTCTGGAATTAATACAACACTTTTAATATACATGCAAAGTTTAGTTTTTAACTTTTGAATGTTTTTTACGGATTACTTAACATTATGGCTTCTCGGAGAAAAAGGAAATCTACAAGTCGGTTTTCTCCGGATTCAATTGAAATCAGCAGACAAGAAAGTGACTGTTCGTCTTGGACAGTTAAGAAGTTCAAGGAAGAACTGACAAATATTGGAATAAACATTACTTCAAAATTAAGTAAAACAGTGTTACAACAAATTTATTTTGATAATCTCAAATCAGTTTCCGAACCTGAACAATTGTCAAATGAAGACCAGGAAGTCTCGCCAACTTTACCTAATGTGACCAGTAATTCGTCTAATGAGCTTCCACTTTTGATCGGAAATTTAACCGAAGTTGTTATAGGATTAAGGGATTCAATGAATTCTAACACCAATAGGAATAATTCTAATTCTTCTTTATCAGCGGATTTTTCCGGGAATATACAAGATACAAGACGAAATAGATTTCAACAAGTGCACACAGCAGATGAGCATGTGTTTTCATTATACAAATGGTACGGTGTTTCTCCTAGTGAAAGCGATTGCGGGATAAATCCCACCCTTAACACATCTACAGCTACTATTAACGGAGTGCCGTCATCATCTGTTCCTTTTTTGGATATAATTTCACCAGCGCTTAAAAAGCAAATTATTGAAGGTAGGGACGTTAATTTAGCCGGATTACTTATGAAAGATTACGAATCCGTTCAGGCAGCTAGTACTTTACTTACTAGCAGTGGTCTTGAAATTAATTTGCCAGGAAAAAAGGATATCCGGCTACATAGAACGCTCACTATTAAAGAGTTCGTTTGCGCTTTTGGCAAATATAAACGCGTCATGTGTAGGGTTTTTCCTCAACGCAATGAAGAATTAGATTGTTACTTAGCTAACATTTTACAAATTGAATCTAGCTACGGTGAAAAATTTTACGAATATCATAAGCTTTTTGCTGCCAAAGCTGCAACTGCACTTCGCGATTTCAAAGTTAAATTTGACTGGGGAGTTAAAGACAATGACATTCTTACGCTTTTAGCACCTCATGCAAGGCCAGAAGTTTGTAGACTTTGTTACGCTATTGATCACGGAACAAATTTTTGCCCTCTTTCTTCTCAATCAGTAGAACGTAGTACTTATCCGAGGAATAGACCATCTTCCGATCGCGTCGATAGGAGGGGCAGAACACGAGTTTTGCACGATGGGAAAGAGGTCTGCAATAACTATAACACGGCAAGGGGGTGTGCCAGACCGGGTTGTTCTTTGACTCATATTTGCAGTTCTTGTTTCGCTTTTCATTCCGCCTTTAACTGCAACAAAGATACTCAAAGGAACAAATCTTCTAGAGGGTCGACTACAATCAACGAAAATACAAAATGACTAGTAACAATTCCTGTTATCGAAAATTCACCTATCAATGTTAACTTGTTACGTGATTTATTGCAAACGCATCCAGATATAAATTTTGTTAATTATCTTTGTAGTGGTATTAACGAGGGTTTTGACACTATGATTAAATGTACTGATTTACCGACACTTGAATGTAAGAATAACTTTTCTGCTCGCTCTCAACCTTTATCTGTGCGGGAACTTATTAACAAAGAATGTGAAAAAGGTTTCTTGTCAGGTCCGTATAAAATTCCACCGTTTAACTATTATCGAGTCAGCCCGTCGGAAAGTACTCCGGGAAAAAGCGTCTTATATTGGATTTATCAGCCCCACATGACGATGATGATAATTGTAGTATTAACGACTTGATCAGTAAGGAAGATTGTTCAATGACGTATGTCAGAATAGATGATGCAATCAAAGTTATACGAAAATTAGGTCGTTTTTCATAGTGTTCAAAGTTCGATATAGAGGCCGCTTTCAAACAATTAGGTATAAGAAAGGACCAGTGGCATTTATTTTGCATTAAATGGTGTAAAGAATACTTTTTCTTTAATAGACTAGCGTTTGGTTGTAGAAGCTCGCCAATTATTTTCGATAACTTATCCAGAGCGATTTGTTGGATTGCTACTAATATCTACAAAATTGAATATATATTTCATCTTTTAGACGATTTCTTGACTATAGATAAACCTGATTCTTGCGCAGAGAGAACTATGGCATTAATGACTACTCTTTTTAAAAGACTTAATATTCCACTGGCTAAACACAAGGTTGTAGGCCCTTGTACAGTTATCGAATATTTGGGTATTATACTTGATACGGAAAAGATGGAGACCCGCTTGCCTTTAGATAAAACAAGTCGCATAAGTGAATTTATCAAGAAGTTTTTAAACAGACAATCTTGTACTAAACGTGAACTTCTACAATTGTTAGGGCATTTAAATTTTGCTATGCGGGTTATAATTCCGGGTCGTTCTTTTGTCTCATACCTAATATCTTTATCAACAACTGTCAAGGATCTCAAAGACAAAATATATTTGACCGATGAATGTCGTACCGATTTGCGTTTTTGGTACTCGTTTTTGGTAAACTGGAATGGCATTAATATGTTTTATGATTCTGACTATACTAGTGTTAGGGATATCGAACTATATACAGATGCGGCTTCTACCATTGGTTATGGTGGCTATTTCAAGGGAAAATGGTTTTGTTCTCCTTGGCCGGATGATTTAAATTCTCCATGCGAAAAGAAATTTTCCATGGCTTTTCTAGAACTCTATCCTATAGTCGTTGCAGCCATCTTATGGGGTCATTCATGGACAACTAAAAGAATCTTATTTCGATGTGACAATGAAGCCACCGTACATATTGTTAATAAAGGTCGTTCCAGATGTTTATTGATAATGAAACTGATGAGAACTCTTACTTTGTATGCCTGTATAAATAATTTTTGTTTTCGCGCCGAACACGTTCCTGGAGTTCAGAATAATATCAGTGACTCTCTTTCTCGTTTACAGCTAGAGCGGTTCAAGATACTTGCACCTTTAGCGGACAAAGTACCTCACAAGTGCCCGCCAGTCTCACGAGTAATGTGGCATTAAAGTCTACAGTATCGGATTTATGGCGACATGTGTTATCAACTAGAACATCTCAGACGTATAAAGTTGGATATCGAGCTTATACTGCATTTCTGGCTAATAACGGGGTTGTCTGGTTAGGTAAACCTATGCCTCCGATTTCTGAGGATATTTTGATTTATTTTGTCGCACATTGTTACAAAAACTTGAGACTTTTACATACAACCATTAAATTGTATTTATGTGGAATTCGGTTTTATTATATCCAATGTAACTGTGACCATCCATTTGATTATACAAATGAATCGACACTCCTTAGACTCAATATGATAATGCGCGCCGTCAAACGTATACAAGGAGAGCATAATTCAAAACCACGTCTTCCTATTACTTTTCAGGTACTTGGGAGAATTTGCAATTCTCTTAGAGCAGGTGTTTTCTCTACCTTTACTGATTGTATGTTAGAAACGGCCTGTACAGTAGCCTTTTTTGGATTTCTTAGATGTGGTGAATTTACAGTTTCAAAACATTTTGATTCTACTGTAAATCTAAGTGTAACGGATGTTGAGATTCTCGATTCTTATGCTATTTTACACCTTAAAACCTCAAAAACAGATCCTTTTCGTAAAGGTGTCAGTATACAGCTTCACAAATCCGATCATACCATTTGTCCTTTCTCTGCTGTCCAAAAGTATATTGCAATCAGGAAGGGTAGAGAAGCATCTTTTTGTTTTTCAGATCCATTGTTTGTCAAAGAGAATGGTAACGCTTTAGACCGGGACTTTTTCATCAGAAGTCTAAGACATGTACTAGATATTTGTGGGTACAACTCAAGCTTATACAATGGTCATTCCTTTAGAATTGGTGCCAGTACATCGGCAGGATCCGTTAATATTCAAGATCATCTTATCAAAACACTTGGTCGGTGGACATCAGACAGTTATTGTCGTTATATTCGTATTTCCAATGACACTATTCGAAAAGCACAGAAGTCTTTGACATTGTCTAAAAATACCTGAGTGATACTTGATATGTGGACATTATCGAACTTGAATGGATTACCAAGGACAATGAACTTTAATGTGAACTTGTTGACCATTACAGAACTTTTATGCGAATTACTATACTTGTTATGAAGTATTCAGCCATACGAAGAGTTGCTGTTTGTCTTGCGATACACTTGGACTTATATTTGTACATTATCGTTTAGCAGAAGAAACAATGTATTTTAACTTTAAGTCTTATCTATATAGTGACAATTATTTGAATTCGAATTTACCGATTTCATAGAATATTCAGCCGTTCGAAGAGTTGCTGTTTTCACCTGATACATGTTGGATTTATATTTCACTGTGTTTACAGAACTTGTGTCATTGAGTTTTTTGCCAAAAAACGCGTATTTCAATTTAGAGCCTGCTTGGAATGTGAAAAGAAACACATGTGAACCTTATAATTTTCTTAATATTCAGCCATGTGACGAGTTGCTGTTTTATTTTTCTAGATACATTCAAAGTTTACAGTTATGTTTTGTGCATCATATTTGTATATATTCATTTTGTTTCTCTCTCTCTCTCTCTCTCTCTCTCTCTCTCTCTCTCTCTCTCTCATACTTTTTCAGCACATGCGACTTGAAGGCTCCCTTTATACCCCCTTTTGAATTCCACCTCACTTAAAATCTTACCACTTGGGGGATTTCTCAGCTCATATATATATTTTTTTTTTTTTTTTTTTTTTTTTTTTTTTTTAATTTTTTTTTTTTTTAAGATATATAAATTTATTACAAAAAATAAAATTATATAGGTATTGGTACGGTGGCTTCATTGTAAACCATGGCTGCTAACTGTGTTTACTGACCCTGTTTGAACTTTTGTCAATAATGCCTGTACATGTTGTTGGTAAACAGACTTTTCACAAACGTAGAAACAATTACATCGTTTAATCAGTTTGAAGATTGAAACAAATGTAGCGTTTGCGTGTACAAACGTACACTCATGTATGCGAAATGTCCCAGAATCAGCAATCTAACATTTCCCC
Source organism: Mytilus galloprovincialis (assembly GCA_037788925.1). Lineage (NCBI taxonomy): Eukaryota > Metazoa > Mollusca > Bivalvia > Mytilida > Mytilidae > Mytilus > Mytilus galloprovincialis. The sequence goes on along the minus strand of CM075342.1, from coordinate 39,814,621 downwards.
CGCTATGTGTTTTTACATAACACCAGAGGCAATTAATTAACAAACCCGGATTAACCTGACACCAACTCTTCCTAATGTAGAGGTTACATGTGTACGGGTTCGACATTGGTTAAAACTGTTATAAAACCTTAATACAATCCAGAACACAAGGTATGTTCACATGGTACAATATATTTTCCATCCGATTTCTTCCGATTTTTTACTTGTGATGTCCTAAAGTCAAAAATCGCATCTTGTGAACACTTAAATCGGATGTCGTTTGGGTACTCAAAATGTCGTTTAAATATTGGTTTGAACCTTATTGTCATCCCACAAATCGGTTAAAAATCTCATCGTGTTAACAGAGAAACGATATAAGTGTGCGTGGTTTTCTTAGATGGTACTATAACATTTATATAAAAAGAAAGAAAAAGAAATGAGTTAAACACAACAATTGCCGAACCTTCCACTTTTTCTCAACTAAAGAAACGTCTCCTCTCACAGGAGCCCTATACTGTTGAAAGATAGAGTCACAGATATCTTTCGTGGGAGATTAAGAAAATTTAAAAAATTTAAAAAAAAGAATTAACAGGTTCGGATCAAATTTGAGTTAAAATTGCGTAGTGAAATCCAATATTACATGTTTATGCAACACCTCAAATGACAAATAGAACGACATTGTTAAATTATTTGAATATATAGCATATAATTTGGTTTATAATTGTTTCGACAGCTGCATTTTATTGCTCGTTTAAACGGTAAATAAAGTTTGTGAATTTTTAAAAAGACAAATAAAAACAACTTATACTACAAGATGATAGTATTTTCACCATCAACAGTCGATAGTATTCTGAAAAGTATATATTTATTTTATAAAAGAAAATCATATAGCGACCATTGCATTGATTTAGAGCTTGATGGTAATATACATACCATTTTTTTATATTGTAAAAGGGCACTCGCTGTCAAATTCATGTGAACCGATGTGACTCAAATTCTCATATTTGAAATATTACAATGTTAAACATTTATCCAAATTATAAATGGTATAAAATAAACAATTTATAGGGCATGCTTTCAAGCGGTAAGTTACTTTCAAAAGTATGTAATTAATCATCTTGGTACATAAACCATGGCTGCTAACTGTGTTTACTGACCCTGTTTGAACTTTTGTCAATAATGCCTGTACATGTTGTTGGTAAACAGACTTTTCACAAACGTAGAAACAATTACATCGTTTAATCAGTTTGAAGATTGAAACAAATGTAGCGTTTGCGTGTACAAACGTACACTCATGTATGCGAAATGTCCCAGAGTCAGCAATCTAACATTTCCCCCGCTATGTGTTTTTACATAACACCAGAGGCAATTAATTAACAAACCCGGATTAACCTGACACCAACTCTTCCTAATGTAGAGGTTACATGTGTACGGGTTCGACATTGGTTAAAACTGTTATAAAACCTTAATACAATCCAGAACACAAGGTATGTTCACATGGTACAATATATTTTCCATCCGATTTCTTCCGATTTTTTACTTGTGATGTCCTAAAGTCAAAAATCGCATCTTGTGAACACTTAAATCGGATGTCGTTTGGGTACTCAAAATGTCGTTTAAATATTGGTTTGAACCTTATTGTCATCCCACAAATCGGTTAAAAATCTCATCGTGTTAACAGAGAAACGATATAAGTGTGCGTGGTTTTCTTAGATGGTACTATAACATTTATATAAAAAGAAAGAAAAAGAAATGAGTTAAACACAACAATTGCCGAACCTTCCACTTTTTCTCAACTAAAGAAACGTCTCCTCTCACAGGAGCACTATACTGTTGAAAGATAGAGTCACAGATATCTTTCGTGGGAGATTAAGAAAATTTAAAAAATTTAAAAAAAAGAATTAACAGGTTCGGATCAAATTTGAGTTAAAATTGCGTAGTGAAATCCAATATTACATGTTTATGCAACACCTCAAATGACAAATAGAACGACATTCATGATATGTTATACATACATACTTTAAGTTATATTATATGGTCATCTAAGTCAGTCGTCGGGAACGGAATTTTGTAAATTGAAGAATAACAACACTATTGACAAACAAAAAATCTGTTACCAATTTGCTATGCATTGTTTTAATTTAAAATCATTTTCAAAGTGGTTACAGACGGTCTACGACAACAAAAATTAAGATATGACAAAACCTGCAAGATGGTTTCAGTGAATGGTTGTTACTTGTTTAATGTGACAGATCAGAATTAAGTCATATACGTGCCATAATTATTCCACAGAATTCATAGGATGTTGCATTTAGCACGTTTGTTTCTAAACTCGGTCGTTGTAGATCGAAATAACAAAGGTTTGAAGTATAACATTGACTTTTTATTTTAACTTTCCCATTTACATTTCATACAAAAGAACACCGGAAAATGAGTTATATAAGGAACCACCATGAGCAGGTAGTTCATGACCTTCAGAACCAGGATGCGTACGCATCCATACAATATCTTCTTTCTCCAGGACTAAAGGTAATGTTTTACTTTCCGAATCATAATGACCTCCTCGTCCGTCGGGGAAAAAGTTTGCAATTAACTGACCATTTTTAAATAAATCAAGTGCAAGATAATTATTAGGATCAACAAATACACATGCTGACACGAGGTATAAACCTTTTACAGGGGCAACCATATGGCCACGGAGAGAATCGTATGCTTGTCCTTCATTGGTTAAAACTAAATCGTAATTTATAGCTTGGTGCGACCCCAAACTGGTTATAGGTTTAGAAAGTCCTGCCAAAAAAGCCATACGTGTAGTAGTTGCAATGGTAGTCGATGGTGCTAAAAAGACAAAAGTTAAATTGTGCTACTCAATTTTTATGTGTAGGTATTGACACGTAATATGAAGTACATTAATTTTTTTAGATATACTAAAGTGTTAATCGACATCATAATTTTCAAATTATGGCATCGGAATAGTTGTTACTTGCACATTACAATTTTTATTTTGTAGGTGATGAAGTTTGATAAATACTTTTCGTATTTTCGGTTATAAAATATATTTGTTTTCATGTATTTGATATATATAATACATGAAATAATAATATATGGTTAAACTCTTTCATTTATTGATTTTAAAGTAAATCAGGTCGTAGATTCTTTTGTTTTAATAGTTTCAAAATTCTTCATTTCGGGTCGTGAATAGCTTTATCTACAGTGCGAGTTTTGCTTATTTTGCGCACTATCTCTTCCATATAATTAAGTATAGTTTATTTTATTTACGTCATCTAGTTTCCAGTGGATAATTGTCGTAATTGCAATCATACCACATCTTGTTCTTTTTTAATTTTATAATGCGTCGGGGTATTTTACTAAATATGAGTAAAATGGCAAGGTTTAGGGAAATCTCGATTACGAATGTGAACAATTTTCGAATGACCGTCAAATTTCACCTTTGTACGGAAACTTTCAAATAAAATAAGCAAGCATGCTTTAACCTTTTTTAGCACATTAAAATTCATAATTATATGAGTCATTTCTAATTCAAGGAGCAATCAGGGAGTCAATATGTGATATGGGGCCAAAACAAAGAAATGATTCCTATGTGTTACCCTTAAAATTTGCGAAAACAGCAAACCAAAATATTTACAGGCAAATTAAACGTTTTGATTTTTTGTAATAATTAAGGTAATTTAGATCCTACTTACTTCCAAGTGATAAACGCTTTCTATAATGCCTTTTATGGGCTTCCGAATTCAACGTCTTCACGTTTTGGAATTGAGATGATGGTGGTCTCAGACTAGTTGTTCCATTTAATTTATTTTTATTTTTGTACTTGACTTGCACTGTCTAACCAGGTCCTTTAACGTCGATATTGGTTTGGGAGTTTGCACACTCACAAGTCTCCAGTTTCTCGCTTATTCTTTTGTTTTCTTTCTTAAGTGCCTCATTTTCCTTTTCAACTTGTTCAACCTTCTTCTCTACAACTTCTACAAACAAAACTAATTATGCAGTTAGAGGATATTGTCTATACTCTTTAAAATCAGCGTCTGTTCTTTATTTTATTTTTACCCTTGAGAATTATCATATCACATCGGGAAAAGAACAGCTGAAAAACAATTATAAAGTGAGTTAGTCCTTTCAAGAAGTTCACGATCGTTATAACCAGAGTGTGTTCGTAACCAAATCATATCGCATTGATTAAGAACGTATGGGAATGTTCTGCTTCATGACGAAAAGTGACAAACTGATCAAGAACCAGTAAATATGACAGCAATTATCTGGCATTTTTAAACAAACTGTAGGTTCTCAATTAAAATGTACCATTAAAACGTTGAATTATCATTATTATCATAAAGTATGGTGGTAGTGTATTTTAGTTTAAACAAATATGAATATACGAAGGAGGTAATAAAACCAACACTCAGTGAGAAAAAACCTCCTGGTGAAAATAAAAAAGGACCAAACAAACGAATCTTTAGCCGAACAAATCCTTATCAAAAGCCTGCTGCAAGGCAATCAGCCATTGTGGAGAACGTTCAATGTAATATCTCATAAAGAAGGAAGAGTGCCACATTATCTTGACAATCTTTGCAAAATCTATATTTAGGTAGATTGTTGGAAGGTAATATTTAAGTATCTTCCAAACTCTACCCCAACTGTCCTGTAGTAGATTAAATTGACCATCATTCCTCCTATACGACCGACCGACCCTTCCAAGAAAGAAAAGAATATTGCAGCCTTGAGTTTTAGTGTTGTTATTTATATATGTAAATAAATATCTTTATTTGCTATAAAACATATCTTTATTTATTATAATACATATCTTACTTTATTGGTATATAATGAACGCTTAAGTCGGGAGGAAAATGACAAATCTTCCTTTTGAACCTCCTTCATTTATGTAAAAATATCGAAATATGCATCCGTCTATAAGAGCAATTCAACCTAACGTAATTTCTTAATAGTACGAAACTAGAAAAGATTCAAATGTCTTATTTAAATTAATCATGACCTGCTTTATTACATTATGTTACAAAATGATTTGTCAAAAAGTACTGTTGTTCCCCATGGTATGCAAGAGAAATAACTGTCATTTATAAGGTATGCTTAGGTTGATACAACCTACTAATCGTTTTCCAAAACTATTAGCAATACACATGTACATTTCAATATAATTGTAGCCACTATTATCGCATAATTCTTCTGAAGGTGAAAATATCAACCAGATTAATTAAACCACTGAATATATCATATTAAATAAATTTTTGAAAATCTTACCGAGTCGGCTTAACATGGCAGCTATTTTGTCTTCATTAGTCTCTGCTTTGCAATGAGGAATTAGAATGAGCAACCCTTGTACCAGAATTGGAAACGCGACAAACATGATTTAATGTCGGTCAGTAACACATTTAATCTAAACCCTATTCCTTGAGATAAAATCTAGCGTGTTTAGTATACATATGTGTGGTTGATTACAGAACTTATAGATAAGACCACACTTGTTGTATTAATTGTACAGCTTTGGTTTTTTGTCTGTATGTTAGTTTTGGTCTGTGACAATTTAACAATCTGATCATTTAAGATATTTTCATTTTTGTCATGGCTTGTTCTTATGTTGAGCTATTGAACAAATTCCCCAGGGAGGATAAATTCTGTCAATGCAATTTATGTTTTCTTCTTAAGTCACGATCATGTTATTCAATGGTTGCTGTCAGTCAAATTTGGTTTGTTTTTATTTTTGTCGAAAATTAATTCATTTTTTTTCGTTTTAATTGATGATCACTTTGACTTTTTTTTTTGGACACAGACAGTAAACAATATATGACTGAAAAGTGTGTCTTGTCCTATCCTGTGGATTTAATCAAGAGTTTAAACCATTGGTTTATGATCCAATTTTGTGATGACGATACAAACAAGTTTGAGATTAAAACACGTTTTTGACATAGAAATGACAAGAAAAAAGGAACCCCCAATGAAAAAAATGCTTAATTCCTCGTTTTCCCTGAACATGAAAATTGGCACCGTAGGAAATGGAGTTATTCCCGCTGTTCATAAATAAAGGCAACAGCAGTATACCGCTGTTCGAAAGTCATAAATCGATCGAGAGAAATCAAATCCGGGTTACAAACTGAAACTGAAGTAAACACATCAGCTATAAGAGGGACAAAACGAAACAACATTAAACGCTGAAGTGCATCTGACTTGGTATAGGACATTTTAAGAAAAAATGGTGCTTTGAACATCGTTTTTCGGCTATGTTTGTCTATGAGCAGAAAGTGGGTGGCTAATTGGAGACTGAAACATTCACAGACGAAGAATACGTCATTGGAATGCGGTTGCATTATCCATTATCCAGTAATGATCTGAGCTTTAAAACAATACTTGTATAATATACATATACAGGCTAGCATACCTGTTGGGTTGTTAATGTATGAAAAGACACCTAATCGCAGGATAAAGTATAATGTAACAAATAATCTTTTTTTTCGTCAAATCTAAGATCTAATTCAATTATCCACGTTTTCTTGTTGACGACATCTGATTTGACGAGTAACATCATTTCTTCTACAGATGTAGTAAACCATATCTGATTGGAAAGTGTGTTTTCCCAATGGTGTGTTTTCCCAATAAGATGGATTTAACTAAGAGTTTAAACAATTGGTTCATGTTTCACATTTTCTGATGACGATAAAAAAAGTTTGAAATTAAAATACGTTTTTGAACTTTTGGACATAGGAACGACAAGAAAAAATAAATTGAAACATACACATTTGCTTACAAATTTGAAAATAATTGGTGTATTTCGTTTTTTTTCTGCGGAATATCATTCGCTTTGCTCAAAAGCGTAAATGCAAAAACATGAACGAACACAAAAGGCTGCAAATACGCCAACGAAAAGAAAAAATTATGATCATCTTTGACACAAGTGCTTTATCGAAATGGGCAACTATGTCATGTAAACAAGCGAAAAAATACTTTTTTTACAGTAAGAGTTCACGCGAGAATTTGCTGTTACTTGCAAATTCTTAATATTTTCTGTAAACTTCACACCTTTTAAGACGTTGATGAAGACTGGATGTTCCCCTTGACATTTCTTTTAAATTACAAGTATATCTTTTCGTTTAGGTTGCTATCTCATTGAAGTTTATCTTACCCAAAATAATGATATATTATATTTGAATTAAAACATGCGAAATAGAAGATTTTCCTCTAGAAGACCATGTCAAAACTTATCACACATCAGGTGATGATAAATAAAGACAACAGTTATATACCGCTATTCAAAAGTCATTAATAGATTGATAGAAAAAACAAATCATCGTTACAAACTAAAACCGAGAGAAACACACCAAACCACAAGAGAAAAACAACGAAACAACAGAACATCGAAGTGCAACATCAAAGAAACTATATGGTTGGTTGAACCTGGTTTTATGACTAACCAAACCTCCACGCTTGTTAAATATATTCGCTAAAATGACAACATTACATGACAGTACAAAAAATGCAAGAATACCAAATACAGAAATACAGATGATTAATATAATAGTGTGGCATAAATAGAAATTCTGTCCTGGTATCTATGATGAGTTTATAAAGTACATTTCGATATTTTAATCACAGAATAACAACGAATAACTAATAAAGTCATCATCGAGTCATACCAGACTTTAAATTTTCTACGCCATACGTGCGTTTAATCATCCAGTACTAGATTGAAAGAATTCTTATCATTTAATTATTGAATGGTCAAACCAACAACAATTGTGATACATCTATTCAGGTTATTATATTTCCTCGATTGCTTCGTAACTATACTAATATTATGAAGAATAAAGTACAAAGATATTTATTTTTGCCTAACCATTCACATCGGGAAAAGAAGAACAGCTGCAAAACAATTATAAAATGAGTGTGTTGATCCATCAAGTTTATGACCATTATAACCAGGGAACGTACGTAACCAAACCATATCACCCTGCTCAAGAACGTATGGCAATGTTCTACTTTGTGACGAATAATGACCAGCTGATCGAGAATCAGCATACATGACAGCAGTTCTCTGCCCATTCTTTACCAACTCAAGTGCAACGTACTTTCCTTCTGCTGCTGTTATGGTAGCTGATATTAAATACATCCCTTTCATTGGCGCAGTGAAGTGTCCATGGCGGGCGTCATATGCGTTTCCTTCATTTGTAATAACTTCATCATATTCGATAGCTTGGTGTGATCCTAGACTGTTAATAGTCGTTGAGAGACCAGCTGCAAAGGCGACTTTCATTTGTGGTGTTGGTGATGTCGGTGCTGAGGCAATACAAAAAATAAATCTTAAAATGCAAGTATTGTAATGATTTTCAAAAGAGATTTAATTGTCATTCAATAACGTAAGATGTATGTTTTATTATTATACGATATTTTGATTGGCTAACAGCAATCTCGCGTCGTTCTGAAATTAACCTTTATTTCAAATTGTATTTAAACATTCATGATGACATACGTTATATTTCCACTCTAAAGTGCACATGTAGATAAATTAAAAACTTGATAGTAATAGTGTTTTCATTATTATAGCGAAAAATGTAATAATAGTATTGGATGCTTCTTTTAGTAATTTCATAGCCTTTTGTTAGATTTTTTTTTATAGATCATGTATTTCTGTCTTTGATTACACATCTGTATACAACCCTTAAGAAAGTAAACACTGTTTGTAAGAAAGTTATATGTTTCTATCGGCTGATGAAATATTTTACAAGATATTTTTACTAGTACTCTGTATGGTTTTTTTAATGTTACTCATCGGAAACAATTTTTTGCGAACCTAGTTTATTCAATGTCTCCTGTGACCTTTTTTGCGAAACTTTATACTTTAACATAATCAATTTGTCATTAAAACTTACTATCTATTAGCAATCGCTTGATGATCCAAGCTCTGTTGGTTTCCTTGGAATCGAATTGTGTTCTATAATAATTACTGGTCTCGTCTTTTGTAGCATTTTCCTTATTGATTTCGGTATGATTTGATTGGTCATTTGAAGAAAGGAAATTAACATGATTATCTCTAACTCCATCTGTCCGGTCATGTAGCAGAATATATTCCTTTAAAATGTGTTTGATGTATATATTTTCATCCCTCAGTATTTCATTTTCTGCTTCAAGAGTCTTAACTTTGCTTTCAACATATTCTATAAGAAAAAAACAGCATTTGACATAACTTTGTTGTAAATGTTTATTTTTTAATTAAGGCTTTGACTATTTGTCCGGGAAGTCTATCAAATACACGTGACAGCAACTTGCATGGCTATAAGAACAGTTGCTGTTTATCAAAGTATAGCATATGCCTTAGAAGATTGTTATCAAAGAATAATCAAACACACATCAACTGAATTCAATAATTCATTTGCATAACGATGTTATTTTTAATTCTTTCTTTGTATATCTAAAACAAAAGTTTGACAATTTCATTTATTAGTAACATTTGAATTTTTTTAATGATCAATTCACATCTGATAAACAAAATGTTAAAATACACTTAATTTGTGTGAAAATCTTTGAGCATTATTAAAGGGTTATGTAATTTTTATTTCAAATTCTTCAATTCATTTAGAAAATAAATGTATCTTGAAAAGTATAGTACATTTTGGTCTTGTGCTAGTGGGGTCGCCTCGAGTGCAGAAGCGTCGTGGGTTAGAATTCCGGCCATGTCGAACGAAAGACTTTGAAATTGATATTTGCTGCCTCTCCGCTAAGCTTGTGGCATCAAAAAGTAAGAGCAAAGAGTGGTCGACTCAGTGTCCGAATAATGTGTCCTGGTAGGGTGACAAGTCTTCCGGTTGTCAGTTACCTTGTAAACTATCACCTTAAAATGCGACCCAGTATGACAATTTGGTAAAAAGCAGGGTCAAATGTTGACAAGACATTGATATGTCCCTGTCCTGACAATGCATTTAATATACCGCTGGACGTTTAATTGGCATTCATCATCATATTAATAGATCATTTATTCGAAAGTCAAATATTTAGAGTATAATATCAAAACAATAGATTTAGTTTACTCACCAAGACGACGCAAAATTTCAGCGATTTCTTCGGCAGTATTTTCTGCATGGCTTAAGGTTATTAATGAAATTATAACACCTCCAAGGAATATTAGAAAATTAGACATAGTTGCGTCCAATACTGTCCTAAACAACAAATGAACAGGTACATGTAAGTGGTAAGTTTGATAAGATAAAGTCGAACCTAATTTAAAATTACCTTGTCTGAAATATAAACCATACAAACGGTTCTTTGATTATCATGTAAAGTATTTGAAAGAGTATTTTTTTCACGAATTCATTCTAGTTTAAATAAAAGAATTATATAAAGTAAAATGACAAAATGACAACAACCCTTACAAAAGTACGAATGCTTTCCACCATAGGACAGCGACTTTATGTTTACTAAAACATTGAGAGAAAAACAGTAATGGCAGAAGAATACCACAGGATTACAGGTTACTTGGAACAGGCATGTCAAAATGTGACTTGAGTGGTTTTAACATGTTTGAAAGCCCCAACTATTTTTTATTTGGGACAGTCGTAGATCACCATAAGAACAAACTAAGAATCAATTTGCATGACTGGGCTCCTAAAATTAGTAATACATTATGTACATGTAAAAAAAATACATAAGAATAAAGACTAGAAAATTGTTTGATGTGAACTCTTTATCATAAACCCTTTAACCTAAAAATTGAATGTATTAAAATGAATATTTTTATGAAAATAGAATTGTGCATCTCTCAAATTATGGCAATTATTTCCAACATTTACTTCATACCCTAACTGTATATGTCTTTGCAATTTTGATTAAAAAACATAGCTCCTGCATGAAGCAAGTATTATCTATAGAATTAATAATCAAAGAATTCAAATATAAAAATATATTCAACGAGTGACCGAACAACACATTAATTCAAGAAAGCGCGAAACGCATGAGTTAATTTTCAGTGTTATTTGGTCACGAGTTCAATATTTTTCGTTTAAGTCTTTATTAGTTATTCTTTTATTACATCGACAAGTTAAGGGCTTTTAATAACAGTTATGTAGAAAATGTAAAGAACTATATCTTTACCTACGCATTCACAATTTGCTTTAATGCAACGTTGACAACACCTATTATTGTATGACTTTAGAGGAGTGAAGTGTAAAATTGTTGGTTTTTATTTCACTGGAAAGTCACAGTAATGCATTGCAACCAAGTGATAATTTTATTTATCAATTAAACAATATGGCGTATTATTATTCTTAAGAAGTGTTAGTAGTGGTCATTAATTCAAGTGTATGATATCAGTATATTGAACTTTTAATACATAAAATTACGTACTTGTCCTGCTTAATTATAAATTTAGCCTTATAATGATAACAATGTCATGACACAGAAGGTGCTCTGATGACATGATACAAAAACATGTCAATACAGCTGTCAACAATCACCAACTAATTAAAATTTTATTCGATCAGGTGACTGATAAAGATAAGAATTATAAAAAAAAATCTTAACTTGACCTTCAACTAGTAACTTTGTGATCATTTATGCATAGTTATAGTGGGAGGTGATTGCAATTTATCTAAACCACTAGAAATAACTAGCAAAACAATAATCACCTGACTATAATCAAATCTGGGTATCACGAAAAGGTATTGAATGGAATACACATCCGATGGTCAATAGATGAATACATAACTTTTACTATGGAGGAAGAGTATATGGTTACCATTCAAAATTTCAACATGCATCAGGTATGATTTATTTAATGTATTCTTGTGTAAATGTGCATGGTATTATACATTTTATGTAGAGATTTCAGTGGAGCAAAGGGTGCTGATATATGATGATGACGATCTTATACTAAGACATCAGTATATATTCTATTAACAATACATTTTATACAGCATGCAGGTGATGATTTATTAAAAAATCTCTAGGCCAAATCTCCCAAATGAAACCAAAAATGGATTATGATACAATTCTTCGCATTGTTTTCTATAATGTATATATTGATATTCAAAGTCTCCATAGTCTATCGATAAATTACAAAAATACAAAACGCAATTAGATTCATAAATTCTAAAAAAAAAAATAAGATATTTTAATAAGCAACCTATAAAGCACAATAATAGCAGAATCGTTTATTTTTTTATACTGAAATTTGGGACAAAGGGACCATTTGACAGTTTTTCTGCGTACATGCGTATTATGTGTTTCTTCTGTTGATATCAATCATATCCGGAAGGATTACTGGATGATAAGTCATCATTTGTTTTTCAGGCGTAATGACTTGGATGAAGGTTTTCAAATTGACACTCATACCACATCTTTTATCTATGTGTAGGGTACTATTGATAAGGGCTTTCAAGTACCAATTCAAACTACCGGTTAAACGGTTAATCGGTCGAACGATTATCCGAGTAACCGGTTACTCAAAAGTGTACGATTTGACAACACTAATATTTATGTGTGTAGAGAGTATTTCTCGCTGGTTCTTTTTAACAAAAAATATTCAATGCCAACTTCACCATCTTTTATATCTGCTTTTATCTTTTCAGGAACAACTGATGTACAGTAATTATAGTTCGATTAAAGTGGCAGACATGAATCAACAAATACCAACAGTTATCTATATACTTGTTCTTATTATTACCGGTGTGATAGGTAATTCCACTGCTTTGTTCATATTTACAAAGTTCTACAAAGAATCAACGTATAGAGTATTTGTCCGCAGCTTGTCTTTTGTGGATTTGATGGTTTGTATGACACACATGCCACTTGAGATAATGTACCTATTAAAACTTTCCTGGTTTTATAACGAGGCTGCTTGCAAGACATATCGTTATTTCGATTATTGTTTGAATTATTTATCAATTGTATTAATAGTTCTAATTGCAATTGAACGTTATTTGAAAATTTGTAAACCTTTGTCGAAGTGGCAGATCTCCGCAAAACTATCCAATAAACTGTCAGTTTTAGGTATTTTGATTTCAGCTGTAGCCGCTTTACCTCGAATCTTTACAAATGGAAATCACGTGATAGTAGTTGAAAATGTCACGTTAATAGCTTGTGGTGTTGACCACGAGGACCAATATGAAACTGTCAGCTTTGTGATATATTTTTCTATTGTCGGACTTATGTATGTTTCAGTCACTGTTTTTCTAACGTTTGCATATAGTTCGATCATCAAAACCATTTTTCAGAGACAAAATAATTTGTTTCGAGGACAGCCTTCCAAACATTTATCTACAATCGTGACCAATATAAGACGGTCATCGGACCAAAACAATGAACAAGACACTTCTTTTGATCAAGAAATCATACAAGCCAAAAGAGCTTCCGTGCGAACAACTAAAACTCTATTTATCATAACAGTTACGTTCGTCTTAGCACATATGCCGTTTGTCATCATGTCTTTCGTCGTCGGTCTGGACTCGTCAATTTCAGCGAATTTGAAGAACCCTAAACTTTCATTGTATCAAATAGGAATGAGATTATACATGGTGAACAACGTTATCAATCCAATAGTTTATGGGTTGACAGACACTAGATTTCAACATGCGGGTCGTTATATTTATCAGAATTGCAATTGTAAAAAGGGAATTGTTCACGCGAATTCTTCAATATCATAGTATAAGGTGTATCTATTAAAGTTTAAAAAAAAATACAATGAATTAGATATTTTTAGAATTCTCTTTAGGAATGTCAGTAAAATGCTTTAACAGTCAAAAATAGAAAATAACGAACAAACAATACAAATGACAAAATCAAAAGCTGAAACACATCAAACGAATGATTAATAACTGTCATATTCCTGACTTGCTAAATGCATTTTCTTATGTTGAAAATTGTAGATAAAATCTGGTTTAATAGCTAGCTAAACCTCTTACTTGTAGGTTAGTCGCATAAAATTCCATTATATTGACAACAATGTGTGCACAAAACAAGCAGATATACTAGATATAAGCAAAAAATGTCGTAAATAGGGACACAACAGTCAAAATAGTGTAAAAATGTTTATCACTACAAAAAACGTTTGTTTTGCGTAAACATTGTCTCATAACGGTATGCTAGCGTGAGCGCATGCACGAATTTGGGTTTGAAAAGAAGTATCGTACACCCTCCAACATTTTGGAAACATAAACTGTATTCAATTATCCAAATTGCAAACATAGGATGCTAGTATTTGAAATATTTAACAGGTATTGGCAGTTTCGTTTTTCATCTATAGTATAACATAATGCCATAACTGAGGTAACTGGAAAAGCATTGTTATTAACATAAACAAAAATATTTGTACCAATAAATGTAATAATGAAAATGAATAAAAAGTCTGTGATATTGCATAGTAAAATACTTATGTGCAAGTTTGTTAGTTATATGAGACCTATAAGATTGGATATTATTGATAATCGATTAATTCTTTTCACAACAGCAAGGATACAAGTATTGGTTTCTTACTAATATATTCTATAAGTAATTGTTGGAGAAAAACAATCTTCAAAATTTTCCTCTCAATTTATTTATTTTTCTAACATTTCAACAGGAAATCTTTTTTCTTTCTTAATTGAATGTTTATCACCAGCCCAGGAGTCAGCATTTCGGTGTTGACATGAATATCAATTATATGGTCATTTCTATAAATTTACTGTTTGCAAAAAGTATGAATTATTCGAAATACTAAGGATTTTCTTATCCCAGGCATAGATAACCTTAGCCATATTTGGCATAACTTTTTGGAATTTTGGGTCATCAATGCTCTTCAACTTTTTCTTTGTTTGGCTTTTTAACTATTTTGATCTGAGCATCACTGGTGAGTCTAATGTAGACAAAACGCGCGTCTGACGTTTGTAACTAAGAGCCTGGTCTATGCATTAAACCTCTTTAATTCAAGAGAAAAACGTCTTCCATTAATTTCCGTGTACATTCAGGCTAAGTATTGAATCAATTGTTGCAAATGATAACATCATTAGCATGATCCACTTTTTATATGAAATACCCTTTACGTTTCAAAAAGTTTCCCCAAATTTGTTGTTTTCAAATCGTGCATATACATAAAATAGTAGTACTACCCTGAGAGGACTGTAATAAAAAAAACATGAGTTTGACATTCAAATGCAAAATAAGAAGATTTCCCTATGTGTACAATTTTTATCATTAACCGAAAAATCTCAAGATTAATTAACCAATAAGTTTTGATTAAGTTGACAGTTTACCAGATAAGAAGTGTGTTTTAATAATGTAGCCCATCTGAGTAAACTAATTCGATGACAGATAATTAGTGACTTGGATTTGGAAACAGTTGTCCAAACAAGCTAATGTAAAATTGTTCCCATTTTCATCTTAAGTACCACTGAAGTTAAACAAGTCATGTATTGTTTTGCTACCTCTTGTTGTCTTTTATCAGAATTACTAGGTTAATTGGTCAGTTCGTATTTTACCTGTTCTGAACGTTATTGAATCCATTTTGACCAAGTAAGCGGACAATAACAAAGCGACACCTATGTGTTAAAAATACAAAAGGTTCGCAGAAAGAAGATGGAATCTGTTCTTACCAAGGTATGTATAAAATAAATAATTCATAAATTAATATTTTGGCAATATTCAATTCAACTATGCTCGTAAATTGTATAAAGACTTTGTTTCGTATCATTCCAACCACTTATATTTTGGGTTTTTTATTGTTTTATTTCTGTTCTGTTTTGTTTGATGTTATTTCGGGAGTACTATTCCTTTTCAGGGGTGGGGGTTGATAGGTTTGAACGAGTTTGTGTATATCGGCGCAGGTTATATTTTATTTTGCATTCAGGGTATTGAACATGTATTCTAAATAGTTTACTATTTGTTTTATCAGGACAAACCAGATGCTGATAACACAGTAGAAAATGAAATATCAGAAATTATTGCTCAGCGGATGCCATCTGTAGTCTACATTGCCATTCTAATTGCAATCGGAGTATTTGGGAATGCAAATGTCTTGTTTATCTTCACGAAATTCTTCAGACAGTCCACGTACAGGGTCTTCGTAAGAACATTGGCGTGCGTGGACTTGCTGGTTTGTGTGACGCATATGCCGTTAGAAATTTTGTATTTATTGAAGCCATTTGGATTTTATTCTGAAAGTGTATGTAAAACATATCGATATTTTGTTTACTTTCTAAATTACTTGTCTATTCTTTTACTTGTAATAATAGCAGTAGAACGTTACATACGGATCTGTACGTCCTTGTCAGGATGGCGGATGTCAACCAAAATTTCAAACATTTGTTCACTGATTGCAGCAGCGATTGCATTAGTGTTAGCCATTCCAGGGGTTTTTACAAATGGCAATCATATTGTTAATATAGGTAATCATACTTTGGTGGCTTGTGAGATGGACGACGAAAACTATGAGACAGGACTTGTTATCATTTATTTTGCTGCTGTTGGAATAGCCTACATGGTTTCAACTTTTGTTCTTGTTTTCGCTTATACGTCAATTGTCCGAACAATTCGAAACCGGCAAAAGAACTGTGTTTTGGAACAACCAACTATATTGTCTTTAGCAAACAATCTTACCCGAATGTCGGAATCCACGAATGAACTTCATTTACATGTTCATCAGAATAATCCAGAAAGTCAGATACATTTGGAAAGAACTACAAGGACGTTGATAATTATCACAGCCATCTTTGTTATTGTGCATGCACCATACTTTTGCTTATGTATAACAGTCAGTTTAGATACAAGTATCAAAGACAATTTGGAGGGAGTGAAATTGGCAATGTATGAAATTGGTCTTAGACTTTATCTTATAAACAACGTTGTTAATCCAATGGTTTACGGGTTTACAGACTTCCGGTTCCAACGAGCTTGTCGTTCCCTTTACCGTAAAGGTCAGTGTAAAAGACAAATTGGACATGGTCACTAAAGTGGTGGTGTTTAATAAATAGTCAGAGATAACTTGAAATTACATTTATATTCGATTGTTATGTTGTTATATTACTATGTTATTTATATATAGCATGCCTTTTACGAATAAACCTATTTAATTCACTTAATGAGTAAGGCGTGGCTATATATGATATGTAATATTAATGAGCTTTGACACATGGGGTGGTGGGATGGGAGATGAAAAATTGTATTCCATGTTTATCATTATTTAATCTTGGAAGGAGGCAGAGTCAGACTGTCCATAACAACTTCTGAGATGGAAGTTAGAGCACTGGTTTAAGCTACCCATTCTTTGTTATTCCAACGAGATGCGGTTAGCGGCGGGATGAGAGAGTGCAATATCTGAACACACTCCTCTAAAAATAACCGACAATAACTCACTTGAAGATCAAAAGAAAATTCACCATTCACGTTACAAGTTTCAATTGTCGTAACCACAAACCCGTCCTCTTTTCTCCTATCAAAGTGACATACCGAAAAGACTTATCAACGCATTTACATGAGCAACATGATGGGTGCCCGGGATCTGTTAAAACTTCCAGTGCACCGGAGATCATCCAATTTTTGGTAGAATTCGTGTTGCTCAGTCTTTTCTCTTTTTTAAAAGTTGAATTTAAATTTGTGTACATACAAATTAGTAGGCTAGTAACAGTAAAACATCATGGGTAAAAACATTATACAAATAATTGTAATGGGACTTTTATACAAAAAAAGTCATAGAGCTGTACATTTTTATAATTTTATTTCAAATGCGTTTTAATACAAAATATAAAAAATATATCAAAGACAATACTACTGTACATACAATTTGAATAAATAAATATTGATTTGAAATTGATTTCTTTTTAATAACTGATATTTGCTAGAGAAATACTTACAATGATAATAGTTTTTTTTAATTTATGCAATGAAGTGAAACCTTATTTTAAACATTAAACACAAGACAGCACCATGGTTTTGAAAGCATTCTTTGAACTTAAAATGTACTCTTGATCTATATACAATTTACAATGTTAATTGGAGATATAATGGCAGAACTCGTATAAATTATTTGAAATCCATGAAATGTCTATGATATAAAGTTATTGATATCGATGTTTGAAAGCTGCCATTTAATGTTTCCTTCTGATCTGTCATTATGACGTCATTAACTTTATTTGGATGATATTGTAGAAACCTGAAATGGAATAAAAAGATGCATAAATCAATAAAACATAACTCTGGAATGCTGTTTACTATTGAATGCTTCCATTAAATTGTCTCGGATGATATATTTAGTTTTAAAATATCGATTGAATTAGGAAATAATAATTAAACGAAAGAAAATTCTAATAACATATGTAATAGAAATACACTTTGCTTATGATATTTTGCAATAGTGATAAATCCATCATTTCATCGTAAAAAATATCGATTTGTGATCTTTCTTTTGATTTTAGTACTTCTGCTGTGCTGCATCAAAATCACTTTCGGCCTGTTTGTGGGACTTGCTTGTGATTACCCAGCTTTCTTTCCGTTTAAAACGTTTGTACACAATGGTTTCCTACTTTTGGTGTTTCAGAATATTAATTTCCATCCTGTGTTTTAAAGGTTATTTATTTTAAATATCTTATTAGTCCATGATATTTAAAAATCCTCCAGTACCCTAACCCCGAGAAGATTATATAAGGAATACCAATTTTATTTATTCTGCAAACAAGCGTATTTGTGTTTGTCTCGATTTGGTACTTTAAGCCCTTTTAAGCTGAGTTTTATTTGTTGTTATGTTACCCTGTCTCATGTTAGGGGAGTGTTGGCGGGCACACAAACATGTTTAAGCCTGCACATTTTATATGTGCATGTCCAAAGTCAGGAGACTGTAACTCAATATTTATCGTCTGTTGCTGTATATTATATTCGTTTTTCATTTATTGTTTTGTACATGATAAATGAGGCCGTTAGTTTTATCGTTTGAATTGTGTGAATTGTTTCAAATTTGTCCTATCGGATATCGAATTTGCTCATTGTTGAATGCCGTATGGTGACCCGTAATTACTGACGTCCACTTATAATTGGTCACTGGTTGAGATGTATATCATTGGCAACTCTACAGCTTCTTATTTTCATATATAAATATATTTATAAATTTAGTATACTGTTTAATACATAAATTTTACATTGAACACGAAATCTTCAATCTGCAATCTCGAGTATTTATATATTTCCAATTATAGATTAGGAGTTTATATGACCTTCTTAGATAGACAAACGCTATTCATTGAGTCACCATATTCATTTTAAGTACTACCTTGTATATGACTCTTAAAAGGTCATTAGGTACGCAACACTGATAAACTCTCCTTGTAACTCTTAAAGTAGTTATTACAATGATTTACATCCCATATATAGACTGGAAGGACACTGTCACTTCTTCATTTCTGTTTATTTACATCTTATAGCGTGAACTGATCACAGGCAAATTGAGTCATCTGTTTTGGTTTTCGAGGGGTGTTTTTTTGTGATAATTGACTATTGGGATAAATTCTGTTCCAAATAGTATTAGCAATTGATTTGCTGTCAATTATCAGTTTTATTATAATATAAAATAAAGAAAAAAATTAAATATTTTTATAATATAAATTGTCTTTTTTTTAACTTGGGTTAATCATTTTTTTTGTTGAATAATTATCAGGTCTATTTTTTATAGGACACGCATAAAACATTTTGCCCTGAAAACTTAATATTTCTAAATTATATACTTTGATTCTGAAGTCATTGATGCAAGTTTTGAAATTCCTGTAATTTCTAATAACGATAAAAAGAGATGCTGGTATATTCCTGGATTTAGTACATTTGCGAACATTTGGTGATTAACAGTCATCACATTTGCGCGCGAGAGGGAAAACATTTACGCGACTTAAACCCGCAGATCGACCTATTATGTATTAATCTTGTTTATTATATGCAACTTACCGTTAATTCGTATACTATATTTTATACTGAACGAATATCAATTTAATTTGTTGGTGTAATTTGGACAACTAGTAACGTTCATAATAGAACCAGACCATTGCTAACAAAAGAAAGAGAAGAAGTCGTTCAAGGACTTCCAGAGTTATGTCTGGGAAAAATTATATATAACGCCATCTTACGAATACCATTGGCAAGGACGTATCAGTTAGTAAATCGAAAGATCAGCATACAGACTTTGACAATAGACAGTTGAATAAAATGTCAAGTCGGTCTTCGGTGGCCGAGTGGTCTAAGTAGTTACTACTGTTATTACCAGCCAGTCAACATTTAAACAGGTCGGGAACACTACCTTATATGGCAATGCATAAATTAGCATATTTATGTTCTCGCACATTTAATTGTTTATTTACGTGTGACGCAATTTATTTTTACCTGGGGTTTTGACCAATCCACTAAATGAGCAACAATGCATGATGGACTACTACGTGCTTACAATCAAACAAGAACACGTGTTATTTACTGAAATACAACACATTTTTCGTGCAATGCGGGATTAACAATTTTGCTTAGTTTTTCAATTTTTGTATCCACATTTATTGTTCGTGATATAAAGTATTCGTTCCATGCTCAGATTAACGAAGAGTTGTTTCTATGCGAAGAAACAAGTGTTTGAATTACCCGATATATAGCCATAAATATGTTTGGTGATTGAAATTTTATGTATTCGTCCACCAGACAGCAACAAAACAACAGTGATAAACACCATTATCCATAAGACAAACTTAGTTTAGTAGATTGGATGGAAAGAGATCTCATTTGGCACTCATACCTTATCTTCTTCTTTCTATATATATACAAAGCAAGTTTTCAGAAAACTTCAAAGGTAATGTAGCATCCAATATTATCCACAAGGATTAGATAATTTGAGATATTGCACATACGTCAATAGGACAGCAGCCGAACGATAAAAATACCTCTGAGGTATATTTTGGGATAAAATACGCAACCGTCGGACTTTATAAATGGATGAAACTATACAAACTATGTTTAAGCTATTTACCGTACAAAATTGAGAATGGAAATGGGGAATTAGTCAAAGAGACAACAACCCAACCATAGAGTAGACAACAGCCAAAGGCCACCAATGAGTCTTCAATACAGCGGTAATCTCCGCACCCGGCTGAAGAGTCCTTTAACTGGCACAAATATGTATACTAGTTCAGTGACAATGGACGTCATACTAAACTCCGAATTATACATATTAAACTAAGATTAAAATCAGTCAAGACTACAAAGTGCCAGATGCTCCTGACTTGGGACAGGCGCAAACATGCATCGAGGTTTAACATGTTTTTTAGATCTTAACCCTCCCCCGATACATCTATCCAATGTAGTAAACACAAACACACAGCAATATGTAGAGTAAAACTCAGTTAAAAAGCAGTCCGAATCAGAATAGGTAACAAAAGAAACTAAACAAAATGACCATAATACATAAATTAACGAATGACTACTAGCAGTTACTTACGTGCCAACTCCAGACCTCAATTACAATCCTGGTACCTTTGATAACTATTTACAGTCGATTTCATTGGGTGTGTAATGAAAGGTAGAATCCTTAGCGTGCTTATTAGCTGAACCGTAAAGTCGTTATTAAGTACCGGTGTACTACCCTCCTTTTGAATTAGTTTAGACTGACAGACATGTAAATTGGCTATTATCGGACTTGTCTACACTTAAAGAATTACCTAACCTGCAATCGGCTGTGAACTGATTGAAAGATTATATTTTCAACACTCGAATATCAAGCACAATTCCTACCCCCTTTTATAACACTTATTTTAACATACTGAATATTATGATGTTCTTACTTATAGTTCAGGTCCTGATAAAAATTTTACACATCCAGTTCAGGTAGACGTGTTTCTGTGTCATTTTTTTTTCGTGGCAGAAATGTTTTTAATTGACATTATACATGTTTAAAGAGCTCAAAACATTTACGTTCTGGAGAGTGGTCACTCCATCTGAAATTTCCCTGTTTCACGCAGTGAAATTAGTGCACAGGTACAATACATAACAATGGAACAAACCTGTTCAACTAATTTTACAAGGCGAAAAAGAAAGTCGAATTGTGAAGCCCGTAAACAATACTTTTTTAATCTGAGCATGCAAATTGAAGATTATATTATATATATTTCAATAAACATATTCGCAAAACAAAATCATTTATTTTGAGAATCCCAGCCACAATATTATCTTTCACTTTTCCCACTAATTCCACGTGTTTTCAAGCTATAGTAAACTCGTAGTAGCCCACAACGCATTGTAGTTCATTTAGTCGATTGGTCAGTTTTTCAAAGCCATCATTGGCCTTGTGTTTTGGAAATTACTATGCAAATATATTCTGACGTCAGGAAATCTAGAGTTCTCGACCTGTTAAAGTTGTAAGTTCGAACCCCGCTCGTGCAGGTGCACTCGACTTCAATCTTAATTGACTTGGATTGCCAGTTTTCCTATTGAAGGTCGGTGGTTGTCTCTGTGCACTCTGGCCTCCTTCACCAATAAAAAACTGGTCGTCACGAAAAAGCCCTTCAGCGATGCTTAAAAGTGGCATTAAAACTCAGAAAATCACATGAGAATACCCGTATGTCAAGTTCTCAATCGTGTCAAATCAAACAGGAATTGATTGAATAAAAATGAAAACCAAATTTTTAAAATAACCCCCTAAAAAAGATCTTGCCTATAGCTACCTCGATTTTTAAGACCACTTAATGAACAGTAAATAGCTTTCAATTTAACCCTTTCATCATATCTATACTTAAGCTTACCAACTGTCTCTATCATTGTAAAATCAGGAAAACAGCTAGTATTGAGATGATGAATCCGGGTCCAGCTTCTACAAGATAACAAACTTCTTAATAAACTATAAAGGATACATCTTTACAAAAAAATCATATCGGTCTTTTTATAAACTAAAATGGTTTATATAGGATACACTTTTACATAAAGATAATATCGTTCATTTTGTAAATTAATACGGGAAAACCCTGTCAAAACAATAGGAAGGAAGTATTTGATGTATTAGGCATAAAACAATAATATGATGTGTAAAAAAATAATTGTTTTCAACTACATGTATATACATGTATGAAAATTGAAATATTGTCGTTACAGTTAAAAAGCGTTTAACTGTCCACAGAAAACCGATAATAATTTTTGTCACGGAACATACATTGTTTATATCTCCTCCGAACGTTACTGTTAAACGTATCAATTTATTAAGACTAACGAGTAATGTACTATTTCCTATTCCTTCATGTAACAAACGTGTATTCGGTTGATATAGAACAACCAAAATGGAACTCTGCTAGTGTTACAGAAAGGAACTAGAGGCTCTAAAGAGCCTGTGTCGCTCACCTTGGTCTATGTGAATATTAAACAAAGGAAGCAGATGGATTCATGACAAAATTGTGTTTTGGTGATGGTGATGTGTTTGTACGTCTTACTTTACTGACCATTCTTGCTGCTTACAGTTATCTCTATCTATAATGAACTTTGCCCAGTAGTTTCAGTGGTAAATGTTAGTAAAAATTTACAAATTTTATAAAAATTGTTAAAAATTGACTATAAAAGACAATAACTCCTTAGGGGTCAATTGACCATTTCAGTCATGTTGACTTATTTGTAAATCTTACTTTGCTGTAGCCATGGTGGCCATCTTGGTTGGATGGCCGGATCACCGGACACATTTTTTAAACTAAATACCCCAAAGATGATTGTGGCCAAGTTTGGATTAATTTGGCCCAGTAGTTTCAGAGAAGAAGATTTTTGTAAAAGATTACTAAGATTTACGAAAAATGGTTAAAAATTGACTATAAAGGGCAATAACTCCTAAAGGGGTCAACTGACCATTTCGGTCATGTTGACTTATTTGTAAATCTAACTTTGCTGAACATTATTGCTGTTTACAGTTTATCTCTATCTATAATAATATTCAAGATAATAACCAAAAACAGTAAAATTTCCTTAAAATTACTAATTTAGGGACACAAACCCAACAACGGGTTGTCAATTCATCTGAAAATTTCAGGGCAGATAGATCTTGACCTGATAAACAAATTTACTTGTGTCAGATTTGCTCTAAATGCTTTAGTTTTTGAGTTATAAGCCAAAAACTGCGTTTTACCCCTATGTTCTATTTTTAGCCGTGGCGGCCATTTTGATTTGATGGTCGGGTCACCGGACACATTTTTTAAACTAAATACCCCAAAGATGATTGTGGTCAAGTTTGGATTAATTTGGCCCAGTAGTTTCAGAGAAGAAGATTTTTGTAAAAGATTACTAAGATTTACGAAAAATGGTTAAAAATTGACTATAAAGGGCAATAACTCCTAAAGGGGTCAACTGACCATTTCGGTCATATTGACTTATTTGTAAATCTAACTTCGCTGAACATTACTGCTGTTTACAGTTTATCTCTATCTATAATATTATTCAAGATAATAACCAAAAACAGCAAAATTTCCTTAAAATTATAAATTCAGGGGCAGCAACCCAACAACAGGTTGTCCGATTCATCTGAAAATTTCAGGGCAGATAGATCTTGACCTGATATAATTTTACCCCATGTCAGATTTGCTCTAAATGCTTTGGTTTTTGAGTTATAAGCCAAAAACTGCATTTTACCCCTATGTTCTATATTTATCCATGGCGGCCATCTTGGTTGGTTGGCCGGGTCACGCCACACATTGTTTAAACTAGATACCCTAATGATGATTGTGGCCAAGTTTGGTTTAATTTGGCCCAGTAGTTTCAGAGGAGAAGATTTTTGTAAAAGTTAACAGACGACGCCGGACGACGACGGACGACGGACGCAAAGTGATGAGAAAAGCTCACTTGGCCCTTTGGGCCAGGTGAGCTAAAAATTGACTATAAAGGACAATAACTCCTTAGGGGGTCAATTGACCATTTCAGTCATGTTGACTTATTTGTAAATCTTACTTTGCTCTAGATTATTGATGTTTAAAGTTTATCTCTATCTATAATAATATTCAAGATAATAACCAAAAACAGTAAAATTTCCTTAAAATTACCAATTTAGGGGCAGCAACCCAATAACGGGTTGTCCGATTCATCTGAAAATTTCAGGGCAGTTAAATTTTGACCTGATAAACAATTTTACCCAATGTCAGATTTGCTCTAAATGCTTTGGTTTTTGAGTTATAAGCCAAAAACTGCATTTTACCCCTATGTTCTATTTTTAGCCATGGCGGCCATCTTGGTTGGATGGCTGGGTCACCGGACACATTTTTTAAACTAGATATCCCAAAGATGATTGTGGCCAAGTTTGGATTAATTTGGCCCTGTAGTTTCAGAGGAGAAGATTTTTGTAAAAGATTACTAAGATTTACGAAAAATGCTTAAAAATTGACTATAAAGGGCAATAACTCCTAAAGGGGTCAACTGACCATTTCGGTCATGTTGACTTATTTGTAAATCTAACTTTGCTGAACATTATTGCTGTTAAGAGTTTATCTCTATCTATAATAATATTCAAGATAATAACCAAAAACAGTAATATTTCCTTAAAATTACCAATTTAGGGGCAGCAACCCAACAACGGGTTGTCCGATTCATCTGAAAATTTCAGAGCAGATAGATCTTGACTTGATAAACAATTCTATTTTTTTGACAGATTTGCTTTAAATGCTTTGGTTTTTGAGTTATAAGCCAAAAACTGCATTTTACCCCTATGTTTTATTTTTAGCTATGGCGGCCATCTTGGTTGGATGGCCGGGTCATCGGACACATTTTTTAAACTAAATACCCCAAAGATGATTGTGGTCAAGTTTGGATTAATTTGGCCCAGTAGTTTCAGAGGAGAAGATTTTTGTAAAAGATTACTAAGATTTACGAAAAATGCTTAAAAATTGACAATAAGGGGCAATAACTCCTATAGGGGTCAATTGACCATTTCGGTCATCTTGACTTATTTTTAAATCTTACTTTGCTGAACATTATTGCTGTTTACAGTTTATCTATATCTATAATAATATTCAAGATAATAACCAAAAACAGTAAAATTTCCTTAAAATTACCATTTTAGGGGCAGCAATCCAACAACAGGTTGTCCGATTCATCTGAAAATTTCAGGACAGACAGATCTTGACCTGATAAACAATTTTACTCTGACAGATTTGCTCTGATTGCTTTGGTTTTTGAGTTATAAGCCAAAAACTGCATTTTACCCCTATGTTCTATTTTTAGCCATGGCGGCCATCTTGGTTGGTTGGCCGGGTCACCGTCACATTTTTTAAACCAGATACCCCAATGATGATTGTGGCCAAGTTTGGTTTAATTTGGCCCAGTAGTTTCAGAGAAGAAGATTTTTGTAAAAGTTAACGACGACGGACGACGGACGCCGGACGCAAAGTGATAAGAAAAGCTCACTTGGCCCTTTGGGCCAGGTGAGCTAAAAAGGATCAATACAACATGTTTAAACTGTTTACATGTTTTTACGGTCTATTGCATATTTATACGAACTACAGAACAAGAGGTGAACTCGTTTTTGGCGTTTTGAAAAAGTTTGCGAAAAAATGAGTGTATTGACATATTTGGCGCTCAGTAGTTTCTACAAGGGATGCTGTAAACCTAATTTGCCGTGGTGTATTATTTTTTGAATGATACGGAAGCGTATTAGCACCACACAATTGCTTTTAGATTTGTTCCTTTTTTGCGTTAACGCAAAGGTTTGTATTATTTATCAAAGGTTTGCGCTATAACGCCAACATAAGAAGAAATATTTAAAAAAAAAAAAAGGTGTGGTCCTAATAAGCTTCCATATAATAATGCAATAAATTAACTTTTAAATAATTCAAGATTCTTGGTTCATTATTAAACTATTTAATTAGAACAGCGCTATCAGTATTATTTATAAAAATACTTACTCGTATATGGAGCAGAGCCTAAAAAAACAATGAAAACAATATTTTAATTTGATAAGAAAGATGGCCTTTTAGCTCTTTGACAAGTACAAGATAGTTTTTATACACTATTTCATTGCATACATATAAGATCACAATACGAAAAACACGTGG
Source organism: Mytilus galloprovincialis (assembly GCA_037788925.1). NCBI lineage: Eukaryota > Metazoa > Mollusca > Bivalvia > Mytilida > Mytilidae > Mytilus > Mytilus galloprovincialis. Next base: position 39,787,631 of record CM075342.1, on the reverse strand, counting down.
AATAAACAAATCTAACTGTTTAAAATAAGTTGATAACAGAAAAACGAGCGAATACTCATAGCACCTAGGCCCATCTTATGTGATAAGATTCTTCAACAATGACAAAGATGTGAATTTCTAAGATGTTTAATCTGTCAACGCCTCAATCTGCATGATTTACCATAAAATGTTTGGAAGGTTGTCACTTGTGGGTGTTCTAGATCATCCCCGGTTTTAGTGGGGTTTGTGTTGCTCAGTTTTTAGTATTTTATGTTGTGTTTTGTTTAACTGATTATGTTTTGGTCTTACTAAGTTGCAATAGCCGTGTCATTTTATTTTCATCTTATGAGATAGTTATTGTTTCTTTTTTAAATCTATTTTGTAGTGACTGTGTTTAAGTTATTTATCGTATACTTTCTATCCTAAAATACTTTTTCGTATAGAATTCGATTTTTAAGACGTGTGCAAATAATAACAAATTGGCGCCAAAAAAACGCAAACTTTCAATTATCAGACTTTTAAATTATTTAAACTTACTTGTTCCAGTATATTGACAAATATGTCCGATATCCCAGAAAACTCTAGCACAATCATCTGCAATCCATTTAGAATCTTCTGTTAAATCTAACCTTGCACATCCTTTTTGACCAGTTTGAACAGGCGAAAGAGAATTTGAATCAAAATTTAAGAATTCTGCTGATTCACCTACAATAAAAACAATTCAAAATTACCTATCATACAATACTGATATCATCACAAAAGGTATCCAGATTATATATTTTATTATTATTACATGTGTGGACACAGATCAGTATGGATAGTATGTTTGAATGTTTGACAGCTTTTTCTGACAAAGAGCCTTTTCTGGGTTTTTTCCACAGGGTTCTACGTTTAAAGGTGATGTACAATGACAGCCAACCTGAGCAAAACACTAAACAATTTAGCAGTGTTTTTAATTCATATTTAGTTTTAATGTTCAGGACTGTCATGGAGGAGAATCTAATTGCATTGATTTCCGAAAAATCATGATAAAATAAAATCCACATCTTTGATTTTGGATATATTTTATTATTATTAAGAGCACTGAACTGATAAGCATAAAACTACAATCGTAGTACTAAGTTATCGTAAAATATGTTTAGGAAAATACAACCATTTGGAACAAATCTTAACTTAAGTAGCTTTGCGCATCCCGACCCTTATACCTTATACATACCTAAAGAAGTTGTAGTATATGTTGAGTTTTCTCTTTTAATTCCTATCCAATAACTGGAGCTTTCTGCGATATCTGAAACTAGGTCTGCATGCTTGGAAAGTGCAATTTGAGTAGCATTGTCTCGTATCACAGCTAGAAAGCCTTCCTTCTGAGCACAGCTATTATTAGCTTGACTATAACTTAAGGCAGTGTTTGAAAAGAAATAGCAGTTTCCGTCGTAATTCAAAATTAATTCCTGTTCAGTCGTTAATCCCGCAGGGCAACCGTCTGAAAAAATAAGAATATTGTTTTCAAGAAACGCTTATCAAATTAGCAAATACATAAGAAATACATTTTCTCGTGCAGTTTCAGCATACATTTTTACTTACTCAAACGGTGTCATTTTCCCTTAATTTTTTCTTTGAACAGGGCTCATAAATTGAGGGAGACAGTTCACAAAATAAATTATTTAGATTCGATGACTATATATATGAACAGTATGAATTAGGCCTATTGATAAATATCCGGGGGGGGGGGGGGGGGGGGAGTGTGTCAACGTGTTTATTAATATTTTCAGAAGTTGTGAATTAAAGTGGGCTTCAAATACAAGTTATGACCATAGCGAGTACAAGTTCTGATCCTTGCGAAAACATGTTCTGAACATATCGAGTACAAGTTCTTATCATAGAGAATTCAAATTTTTACCATAGCAAAAACAAGTAATAACCATAGATAGAACAAGTTATAACCTTTCCACGTACAAGTAATGACCATAACGGGTACCAGTTATGAGATCGTAGCGAGTACATGTGACGACCAAAGCGAGTACATGTTATGAACATAGGGAAAACAAATAGCGAGTATATGTATTACCGTAGTGAGTATAAGTTATGGCCATAGCCAGTAACAGTGCGAATCCAAGCTATGGCTATAGCGAGTACAGGTTATGACTATAGCGAAAAAAAGAGGGACGAAAGATACCAGAGGGGATAGTCAAACTCGTAGATTGAAAATAAACTGACAACGCCATAGCTAAAAATAAAAACACAAACAAAAGTTATGAATGTAGCAAGAACTAGTTATGACCATAGTGAGATCAACAATGACAATTTATTAGTCATTACCTTTCGTACTTAATTAGCATAAATCGGAAGTCTTTTAAGATAGATTAAAACAAAACTAGAAGGAGATATTAAGAGATTAATACTTTGAACGTCCTTTGTGGTCATAAAACTTTGTTATCATTAAAAGGGCATTATCTACAGTTATAAAAATTTAAAAGTAACATTGGTTGTTTTTGTTTAAACATAAATAAATTAAAAGCAGAATTTGGATCTAACAATTCGCGAATAAATGCCAGGTTTTTTTTTTAAATAAAACCATAGCTGATATAGTATTGTAACTCACACTCATTTGGGTCCATAAATTTGCAACTTTTGACCCTTAGTTAGAGTTGGGTTGCTCATGTGCTTAGCAGGTTCATTTATTAAACAGAAAAGATTATCAAAATTGAACAGTTTAACAATTAAAGGAGTCACCATTTCGCCCATAAAAGCCCCATTTCGTCCATAAAATCATTCCTATACAGGAGAAACAATGTTACACATACAAATTATCAAATCTAATGTAAAATGAAACAAACCTAGAAAAATTGTCATAAAACCGTGACGCGTGCTAGTCGTTCTATTTATATCTATATTGGGTCAAATGACTATCGATAGTCTTCGTAGTTCATCTCGATTGTTGAGTAGTTAATGGCATCGAGGCTTAGAATAAGCACTGAATGCTGATGCGATTTTTAGAATTTTTTATTGTTGCCTATAACATTTTTGTAATTCTGCTCTATATATTAGTATGTTTGATAAATGAGTTTGAATCAATTCGATGATAATGAATTTGGCATTATCTCCTTTGGTATATTTTATTTTATCATAAAACATTATTACTTGATATTAACGTTGCACACAATTCTTAGTTTCTAACAACCAAAAATAATGTTAAAGAAAGAAAAGATTCATTAACCTTGGATCTATGTTTATTTTCTCTATGAAAACGGAATTATAATCGTGTTTAGATAATGATAAAGTACAAAGTATGTGAAATTCTAAGAAATAAGATCAGAAGCCTTTGTTATACAGTTTCCTTCCCCAACGTCACACAAGTGAGAACTGCTTTTTTATTAGATGCCACTCATATAACAAAGACCTGCTTTTATATTAGAGGCCACTCATATAACAAAGACCTGCTTTTATATTAGAGGCCACTCATACAACAAAGAACTGCTTTCATATTAGAGACCCCTTATTGGGAAGACAATATGATCACTTTTTGTAATCAAGATAATCAAATAATCCAATACACATAACAGAAAACAGTCCTAAAAAATCAAATAAGCAAATAATCATGAACTATTTGGTCAAGAAATCACATAATCAAAAACCCCACGGAGAGGCTCATACTATGTCAAAATATGACTATCGACATACTTTAAATTTTGATTTGTGTTATTTTGAAAGTGTCGTTTTGAAATACAAGAATTATATTTTGTTAATCTTCTCCACTTTTTTGCCCCACCTACGATAGTAGAGGGGCATTATGTTTTCTGGTCTGTGCCTCCGTTCGTTCGTCCGTCTTTCCCGCTTCAGGTTAAAAAAATTTAGTCAAGGTAGTTTTTGATGAAGTTGAAGTTCGAACAACTTGAAACTTAGTACATATGTTCCTTATGATATGATCTTTCTAATCTTAATGCCAAATAAGAGTTTTTATCCTAATTTCACGGTCCATTGAACATAGAAAATGATATTGCGAGTGGGGCAAACGTGTACTATGGACACATTCTTGTTTTTAGGATTATTTTAATAAAAAAAACTTTTTTTTTCGGTCAGGAGACACTTTAAAAATAACATGAGTCAAAGTCGGAAGTACGATGAAAGTAATTTTCATCTCACTTAAAATTACAAATTATGTAAATATTTTCAAGGTTAGTTATTGTACTTTATTTATAAAAAAAAAAGATGGGATGAAACAATCTGATCAACTATAAAACAGGAATGTCTGTGCCTTTGTTGTCGTTATCGTGACATCGACATACTTGACAAAATTTCTATTTTATTTAAAAGGATAAAGGAAAGAAAAAAAACTGATGTATTCGGATGATTGTTAAGTACACATCTACCAATATAATTCCGCGAAATACAGCGGTAGAATATAATATAGGTAGGAAACGGAGACATGACGTGCAGGTTACAAATGACATAATATCCAGCGACTGTAAGATAATATAAGACACATGTGCGTCCCTCCTCTAGGTATGAAAGTTGTTCGTGCATTGATTTAGGTACTTTTGCAGTATTTCTTTAAAATGAACGTTTTTTGAAGCCGTCAAATAATTTTTGTCATAGTTCATTCCGAAGAAGAACAAAATTGTATGTTTTGTCAAATTTTAGCTGAAAATATTTATTTTAAGTAAGTAATTAGATCATTCATTAAAGTGAAATGAGCAGCATAACTATTATTACAAAGTGCGAGTACACTTGACTCCAATGTCTTAGTTGACTAGGATTGTCAGTTTTCCTATAGATGGTCGGTGGTATTCTCCGGGCACTCCGTCTTCCTCTATACGTCACTTTAAACTCAATTTTTATAGTTTCATGTTGTAAAGAGCAAATAATCCTTATCACAAACAAACAATGATTTTACATGTTTTAATTTTTTTAAGAGCACTTAAATTACATCATACGAATAATTATGTTACATAAGTTGTTGCAAATTTAATTTGTTCATGTTTGTATCTAAAATCTCCGGATTCACTCCGAGCAAAAAAAAAGTTCCATATGTTTTTTTCAAGGTTATTTTGGATCATCTGATTTCCTCGAAATGAAGGGAAAGATGTTACATATGCTGTGTCTAATTTTATTTGGTTATGTTTTAGTCTATTATTTACTACTTTGTAAACCCTAAATATGCCATTATGTATTGTTTCTTCGTGTATTCAAATGTTCTTTTTTTCAAGTCGAGTTGTATTATCCTACTATTATCGTACACATATAGAAGACAGCAACCAATGACAATCACTGAATAATATGCTGAATTGATACAGGCATATAAAGAATATGGCGGGTTGGTAAGTGATTACGCGCTAAACGCTCTCCCTAAATGGGGGCAGTGGTATAACATACTTCACAAATCTGTTTATAGTATTTGTCCGCTGGTTAATCGTAAGCAAAAAACTCAACAAAACACAACACAGAAAACTAAAACTAGAGTCATCCCTAACATAACATAAGTGTTCAAGCATGGTTAGTAATTACATGAACTATTTCTTCAAATCTTTGGCGCTTTTTTAGTTTTTAAGTGTACGTTTAGTTTTGTTTTTTTTATCTCACAATATTGTCTTTTTATTCAAATGAATAAACTATACAAAATCAGACATTATTGCACAACCCGTAGTTCAAACAAAGTCCCGTGACCCATCATTTTTATGGCAATTTTTTTTTTAAATCTAGTGATTTTAATTTATACCCCTTTAAACATTTAAGCACATCATACTTACTTTGAGAAAAGACTATCTGAACAGCAAGAAATAGTACATATCCTGATAAATATTTACTGGCGCAATGCATTTTGCTTTCGTGTTGTTCGATCGTTGTATAGTGAATGATCCCGGTATTAAATAGTCACACTTACTATATGATAGGCCATGTCCGGATGTCTCATTATTTATTCATCATTTTCATGTGTTATAACGTCATTTGAAGTGGGAAGAGTTTATATACAAATATGTGAATTTGAACATATTGATAATCTGCAAGGATTATAAAAAGGATTTGGTCAAGAAACACAAAGGGTGATGACCAGCTTATAGTTAATATATTTGTTATTTTGAAGAAATTATAACATTAATCGTGCTATGTTGTTTGAATTAAAAAAAAAATTGAGCGAAAAACTTTAGGATCGTCATAAATTGCATAACTAACTGACATAATTTGTTAACCTTGACAAGGTGTATTGCTAGCAATGAAACTGGTTGGTAAAAGCTGTTTCCATCATATGAATAAAATACCCGAGGGTAACAATTGTAATAATTACAAATGTACGGAAGCCGTAAGGGGACACACAAAAAATTAGAAAATATTTTTTTCAATTCGAGATCACGATAAAACATTACCGTTTTACCGAGATCTCGATAAAAAATATATCGTTATCTCGATAAAACGAAATTGTTATATGTAGATCTTGGATTATTATATCGTTATCTCGATTTATTATACAAATGCACTCAGCTTTGTGTATACTAGTATTTTATTTATCATACTGAATATTCTGTTATCATTGTCATACAAACTTATTAAGAATCTTTAATTTTCAAGTCTTTTGTTAGTTAATTCCCGAGAGCTATGTACAAATACGTTCGATATTGAAACACTACTTTCTTTGTCAATATAACGGCTGCTATGTGCTGAGCAGGATATATTGTAGGATTTAATAATGTCCACCATGAAATCATGTCCACCGAACACAATTTCATAGTAAAGACTGTCCATGGACAATATTTCCTTATCTAAATGTGTCCTGGACACAATTTTCTATGAAAATATGTCCTCATGTATGAAAAAGTGTCTATGAACATGGACATTATTTAATACTATAATTATGTCCAGGTGGACATTTTTTCACAGGACATTTTTAGATATATCATTAAATTATTAAATAATATCCATTGCCTTGTTTTACTGGACGTAATTTAGATTATAATTGTGAGCTTAAATACGTTGTTAGTTTGACAGAAAGTTGTCTTCTTGGCACACATGCCATCCTTTTATTCTTATTTATCTTTTTTAACATATATATGTATAACGATTAAAATTCAAACAACCAACAGATGCTATTCAGTATTATTTTCCTTGGAGAACATTATTTAATAACACTTATCATGAAAAATTGTCCTGTAGATTGACCATATTACACAACTGTTGCTGTAAAAGGTGTCCACTTAGTGGACAATATTTCATGGCAATGGATATTATTTAATACCATAATTCTATATTTGAAAACAAAGTTCATTTGATTGCCAATCATGCTTGAACACCTATGTTTTGTAAGGGATTACTCTATGGAAAAGCCTCATAGCACATTGGCCCTCTTATGTGATTAGATTCTTCAACAATGACAAATATGTGAATTTCTAAGAATTTTAATCTGTTTACGCGTCAATCTGCATGATTTACCATTAGCAGTTTAGACACGTGAGTTTGTCACGTGTGGAGCCTGATCTGCTTACCCTTTAGGATCTGCTTAGATCTCCCACCCCACCAACCCCCGGTTTTTGGTGGGGTTCGTGTTGTTCAGTAATTAATTTTTTTTGTGTTGTGTTCTGTATACTGATTATGTTTTGGTCTTGTTACAATGGCGTTGTCACTTTATTTTCCTCTTTATGAGATTGAATGTCCTTTTGGTATTATTTTTTTATATTTTTTCTTGCTTCTATTTTATACAGAATATATTTGAGTAACTTATCAAATACACTCGATTCTAATATTTTTTTCGTATAGAATTCGTTTTTGTTGAAAAAACGCAAACTTTAACATTAAAATTCTTATTTTTTTCAATTAGCAGACTTTGAACTATTTAAACTTACTTGTTCCGGTATATTGACAAATATGCCCGATATCCCAGGAAACTCTAGCACAATCATCAGCAATCCATTTAGAATCTTCTGTTAAATCTAACCTTGCACATCCTTTTTGACCAGTTTGAACAAGCGAAAGAGAATTTGAATCAAAATTTAAGAATTCTGTTGATTCACCTACAATAAACACAATTCAAAATTACCTATTCTGCGGGGGATGTCTTCCCATTTATCCAACTTTTTAAAATAAGGTATTCTCATTTGGCCATCTTTTATTTTTGTTAATTATTGGGTTGTTTGTTTGGAATAATACATGAGGTGTCTTTCTAAAATTTGACAGTAAACTTGTTCCTGTATGTTTTTATATTATTTTAAAAATATATATAAAATAGGCGATGGTAAACTTGTTACATTTTATTTTTAAATAAAATTTAATATATTTCAAATAATAAATAAATGTTTCATCATTTATACAGAAGAAACCCACAAATCAGAATTATTTTTATATTAACATTTTATGAAAGTAAATATGACTGTTTTTATTGCTTTTTAAATTGTAGGTGCAAGTTATAACATTACAACAATAAATGTTCATAGTTAAGCTCATGTTGTAGGTTTAATTCTATGAGTTCATTAGCAAAATACTTAGACATAGATTTATCGCAAGTTTTTAATATGAAATCAAACTTTTTTTATTTTTTAAGATTTATTTTAAACAAACTAAAATTAAAGTATAATAAGTTGTGGTATTCATCTTTAAATGATGACAGAAAAAAATATGTCATTTGGAAATAAACTTAGAACATACAGACTGTTTAAGAGAAATATACATTTTGAACCTTATTTGTCTATAGGTAATAGGAATGTGGAAACTCTCTCATTTCCTAAAGATGAACATTTTAGGAAAAAATGGAGTTCATCTTCCACTTCTTGTTTACAAAGATAACAAATTCTATCCATTGCCTGAAGTCCCCTGTATCTACCTCTCTCTATTTCTAGATCATGGTTACTAATTCCATTATTTCCAACATAGTTAAAAGTTACAAAATTTTTCACAATCTAGATTCTCAAATTGAATCACCATTTATTTGGCTAATGTCCAATGAAGATAGTCACAGTTTTAATCAAGTGAGCAATTTAATTAATAATTTAAATGTTGTTCGAAAACAACTATTAGTAACCTAGCAGTTGCAGGCTACAGATATTGTGTTAAGACCAGAAAACAGGGCAGAGATGCAGAACTTGTATACTGGAAATGTACAGAAATGGACTGCCCTGGCACCGTCAACACCACAGATAATATAGTTACCAGATTTCCAAGAGACCACAACCACTAACCATCACATGCCGATATCAAAACCAAGCTATTCCTGTCACTTTTATTGTTCTGTTCAGTCTTTGTGTAATGAAACGTTAAAAATACTTTCAAATGATTTACATTACATTTAAACTAAATGTCAGTTGCACATTTTAACATGCTATGCTAAATAATACTACAGAAATGTAATCCGGGTATAATTTTCAGTCTTATTTTTCACCTGTCATTTAACCCAAACTCTAATTGAAAAACTCTTTGTTCTTGGTTACCTTTGTTCTCATCTATCCAACTTTTTTTACGTGTACATCCTATAATTTTAAAAAGTTGTATATATGAGAATGAACCCCTACAAAACTGATATCATCACAAAAGGTATCCCGATTATATATTTTATTATTTTTAAGAGCATTTGACTGATATACATAAAACCACAATCATAGTACTAATTTATCGTAAAATATGAAGGGAAATCCATCCGTTCAAAACAAATCTAAATTTATGCATACCGACCCTTATACCTTATACATACCTAAAGAAGTTTGAGTATACGTTTCTCTTTTAATTCCAATCCAATAACTGGAGCTTTCTGTGATATCTGTAACTAGGTCTGCATGCTTGGAAAGTGCAATTTGAGTAGCATTGTCTCGTATAACAGCTAGAAATCCTTTCTTCTGAGCACAGCTAATACTAGCTTGACTATAACTTAAGGCAGTGTTTGAAAAGAAATAGCAGTTTCCGTCGTAATTCAAAATTAATTCCTGTTCAGTCGTTAATCCCGCAGGGCAACCGTCTGAAAAAAAATAAGAATATTGTTTTAAATAAGCGCTAATCAAATTAGCAAATACATAAGAAATACATTTTCTCGTGCACTTTCGGCATACTCACTAAAACGGTGTCATTTGTGGGACAATATATGGCAAAGGACATTATTAAATACCAAAAATCTATGAAAAACTGTCCGGGTGGACACCTTTTCATAGGACACTATTATGTCTTACAATATGATAGAGTGTCTGTGCAACTTAATATCGACTTAAAAGACAGGCGAAATGCCAAATTGATATTAAAACTTAAAGGGTCGTAATCAGACGGAACAATGAAATGGTAAACCAAGTCCAAACACAACCAAACGACAAACAATAAAATAGAAAACTATAGACGGAGCAACATGAACCTAAAAAATCAAGAATAATCTCGGTGACTCCGGAAGGGTAACTGGTCTATTGATGGCATAACACATCAAAACATGACTGTCCTGAGCATGTAGTTTAAAACTATAGCTTCGTTTGTTTTCGGCATGGAAAACAATAAACTAAGATAAACTTTACATGCCACTAGTTTTGTTTTTTTTGTAAAAAACAGATGAATTTCATATTAAAAAGAATACAAATTGCTGGAAACTTTGGTGTAACATCTTAGTAATGTATGTTCTTTTAGGAAATTATCTTATAAACAGGTATTTTTGGGTTTTGTTTTTTTTTTGTACATTCTTTAAAATGGTTTTTACAAAACATACATTAACTAACGGATCAATTGATATCCGTTAACTTTCCGATTATTTTTATTCGTATTCATCAAAGTCGCCATTATATATATTAGAGCATTTGCATTATTCACGTATCAGGATACGTGCACGGATCGACGTATACGTTTCGAACAGATTTGTTTACAATAATGAGTTTACCCCGATCTCAATTAAAATTTAATGCATTATATAATATTTTCATCGGGACTAACTTGACTTAATTTATCTTTTCCTCATATACGTGTTATACGATACGTCGATTCGGATACGCCAGCAAATACTTAATGCAAATGCTCTTCTAGAGAATTTGCATTATTCACGTATCAGGATACGTGCACGGATCGACGTATACGTATCGAACAGATTTGTTACAATAACGATTTTATCCCGATCTCAATTAGAATGAAACGCATTATATAATATTTTCATCGGGACCAACTTGACTTAATTTATCGTTTCCTCATATACGTGTTATACGATACGTCGATTCGGATACGCCAGCAAATACTTGATTAATGCAAATGCTCTATTTAAAGCCCTCGCTCGTTAACGTATCCGTTTGGTTAAACCCGAAAATAACACAAACTTGACAGAAAATGATATACATAACTAAAGTGGTTCGAAAATAGCGAATTTTGTAAAATCCGTTGCAAATGTCTTTATTTTTTTAATTGAAGATTGGTAAAACCATTGTCAAAAAAGAAAGGTAAAAAGCCAAAGAAAAATAATACGACAAATAACGTACCAAAACTTAAGATGAGGAAGTCAAATTATGTAAACTGACTTAGTCGAAAACATAAACATGGCAACTATATATGCAAGACTCGTAAAGTCAGTTGGCCAGAATTGAGGGTACAATGACAAACAATCTCCATGCCAATGTTTATATAACTGCATACAAAATATCATTAACTTATCTGAAGCGATTCCCTTTAAACTGACATACAAATCACAAACGTTAAATAAACTCATCAAAGATACCAGGATTAAATTTTTTATTTATGCCAGACGCGCGTTTCGTCCACAAAACGGACTCAACAGTGACGCTCGAATCCAAAAAAAGTTTAAAAGGTTAAATGAAGTACGAAGTTGAAGAGCATTGAGGACCAAATTTCCTAAAAGTTTTGCCAAATACAGCTAAGGTAATCTATTTCTGAGGTACAAAAGCCTTGAATGGAAACTACTAGTATATGCAAAGTTTTAAAGTCAACAGACAATGACAAAGGCGGCAAGGCCGAGTTATCTTTATAAAAACTAAATGTGTCAATAAATATACAACTACATACCAAATATAATCTATTTACCAGTTAATGTCCCCCTTTAAACTTAATAAATCACAAACGCCGTCACTGGAAACAGCATAGTAAAGTCTCGTTTGTTGACTCCGTCCAGATGATACAAAAAAAAAAAACACACACACACACACTCACACACAAAACAACAGATAAGCAATCTATTGATATACAAAGATGTGGTATGATTGCCAATGAGACAACTCTCCATCCAAGTCACAATTTGTAAAAGTAAACCATTATAGGTCAAAGTGCGGTGTTTTGGCTGCATGTTATAAAGGGACAATGACTAGCATTTTCTATCCAAACTGGAAAACCAACGGTTATAAAGCCAATCAAGTAAAAAGGTGAAGAGCATTGAGGGCTCAAAATTCCAAAAAACTGTGCCAAATACAGCAAAATGTAGTATTATCACATTATTCAAGAATTATAAACAAAAAAAATGATACCGAGCTTATTTTCCAGCTACAGGTAGTGTACAAAATCCGGAGTTACAAATCTCACCTTTTGTTTATAATGTTTTAAAAGATGACAATATGTATGAATAAGGAAATGTGGTATGGGTGCCATGAGACAACGTTTCATCCAAGTCACAATGTGTAAAAAGTAGAAAATTATAGGTCAAAGTACGGCCTGCAACACAAAGCCCAAAGCCTTGGCTCAGACCAAACAGCAAGCTAAAAACAATTACTAATGAAAAATAATACAAACAGGAAAACCAACGGTCTATTCAATATATAAAAAACGAGAAACGCTTATGAATAAAGGCAACTTTGAAAACTGCTGTTTAAAAGTCATAAATCGATAGAGAGAAACTAAATCCATAATAATAGATTAATTAATTGACAATGACTTAGGCGGCAAGACCGAATGATCTATAAAGAGATGTGCTAATATTCATACAACTGCATACCAAATATATGTATTTACCATTAAAGGTTCCCCTTAAACTTAATGACGCACAAACGCTGCCACTGAAAACAGCATAGTACAAAGTCTCGCTTGTAGAATCTGTCAAGATGAGACATTTAAAACAACAAAAACAGATAAGCAATCTGTATATTTTCTATATAAAACATTCAAAATGTCGTCCTTATATAAGACTGGTTATGAAATCTATACAAAAAATATTGATATTAAAAAATTACGATTGATAGATTGGTTGTAGATTCCTTTAAAAGAGGGACAAAAGATACCAGAGGGACAGTCAAACTCATAAATCGAAAATAAACTGACAACACCTTGGCTAAAAATGAAAAAGACAAACAAACATTGTACACATGACACAAAATAGAAAACTAAAGAATAAGCAACACGAGATTGATTCAAACTAGCTTTCAGTAACTACGAGTTCTTTACTTCGTTTCTTTAATGTGTTTTTGTATTCATGTGTGTTTAATTATTTTATGTCATTTGACAAATTTTTAGGTTTCCTGTTGTCGGAGATTTCATGATACAAATCTTTGTTTTTTTCCTAAAAGTTTAAATTTTGTGAATATTTAAATTTTATCAGTATTATATACTATTTTCCCACAATCAATAAAGGTTGCATTTCTGTAAATATTGACAACGCATTTTCCCATAGGAACTCCCTTTACAGCTGAAACTTTACCACTTTTACTATGAAGTTTAAAAAAAAATCATATCCTAGAATATGCACTTCTATTTTTTTTCAAAGGTCAAAATATAGGGCTGTGCGCAATGTTTTCAACGTGTATATGCTAAATTTCTTAACCATCCCTACCTCAACTGTAGGGTTACCATAGATTTCAATATAAACAATATTCACACGTATATTTTCTGGTAACTTTCCCAAGTTATGTCTTTATGAGATGCAATCTACAGATCAGAACTGGGAACCAGTATGTTAACAAAATTAATTTTCCATGAATATTCTAAATCTCCCCAAAAGAAGAGTGGTATGAGAAACAGCTGTATTTACAAAGTGCAACCTAAACCGGAGATGATCCCAAAATATTTTGTTGTTCGTCGTACGTCGTCTTCGCCCATGACTCTTCCCTGTATAAGAAAATGATCAAAATTCCGAAACCTACGGCACAATTTATAAAGAGGATACACTAGTTAAGCTTTGGTTCGTTTAAAAGGAACTTCCGCATATCCATTGTTTCCATTAGTCTTGTATTTAAGTTCTTGTTATGATGTCTTTTTATGATTAAAATTAATGTCTATATCAGAATATACCAGAACACACCCTCGGCATCGCGGGTTCGTGATTGATTTAAAGTAACTACGCCTTAATTTTTGCCTTGATTTTTAGTATTCGTATTGTCGTTTGATAAAGTCATGCTGATTATAAGGTTCACACAGTTTTCTCTGCTTCAAATCTTTCTGTTCGAACCATTCCTAGTTTTCTTAATGCAACCATAAACTCCTTGTAGATATAAATGTTTTTCCCAATGATATAATTTAGTAGTGTCAATCCCTATATACTGACGCAGTTAAGGTGTGATTATGACCCGTGGATATAGCAAAATTTTAATTCCAAATACACCGTAAAGTAGTGTGCCTTATAGAAAAAAAATGCACATATTAGGTAACAGGTGTAGCATGTGCAGTCGAGTGTGCAGTACGTCGACTGAGCATGGGCGAAAGCGTATAAGACACTGGTAATTGGCGGTGTCCGAATTCATTAATTAGCGTTTTCTGTTGAAAAAAATATTGTTTCAAAGTACAAAAAAAAATAAGTACGTCATATCACAAATATTTCCGACTATGAATGGGTTCAGAGGAGTTGCTGCTCAATGAAATCGTTCTCTTCCTTATAGGAAGTATAGATTAAAATCCAATATCGGAAAACGCTTATATCTCTGATTAATAGTATACACATTGTAGATTAAAATCATAATATGCAGTTGAATGATTATGAAATGGTAATGTATCTATAAAAGACAAACCAGTATATGTTCGCATACATTATAAACTATCCACAACAGGCGACTGAATTTCTTAGAAGAAACATGATGTAATAAACACGTCGATTTCTACTCAAATCAATTTCCGAATATACATTGTAAACGATAAATTAAAAGAGGTGAAATTATAATAAAATTCAGCGATGCAACGTGTTAAGAGTTTCCAGTCAAAAAACAAATATATAAGAATTGAATGCTTCTTTTTGTAAATTAATTGGGGTGTAAAAGCGTTAAATGAAGTACATGTTGTCCGCTTCATTTCTAAAAAAATGTACGCATGGTCAACGCTTTTACAACCATATAACATTACTTAAAGAAATACTTATATAACATTTTTTCGAAAGGATCCTAAAAACACGATTTTCTTTAAAGATTTCATTTTATCTACCTGTTCACTTTATTGTGGAAGCTCGTGTCATCATGAATGTTACATTTCATTTCGAAATGAATTTTGATTTCAGAATGACGCTATGTTGCTTTTATAGCAAATAAAAATAACGTATTATGATGAACAAAATTAAAATTGAGAATGGAAATGGGGAATGTGTCAAAGAGACAACATCCGATTATAGAGCAGACAACAGCCGAAGGCAACCAATGGGTCTTCAATGCAGCAAGAAACTCCCACACCCTGAGGAGTCCTTCAGCTCGCCCCTAAACAAATTTGTTAATAGTTTAGTGAAAGTGGATGCCTGATAATTAATAATTACATACAAGAAACTAAAATAAAAAATCATACAAGACTAACAAAGGCCAGAGGCTCCTGACTTGGGACAGGCGCAAAAATGCGACGGGGTTAAACATGTTTTTTTTAGAACTCAACCCTCCCCTTTACCTCTAGCCAATATAGAAAAAACAAACGCACAACCATACGCATAGTTGAAGATAAGTCCGAGTAATGGAAAGAACAATAATTGTATTTAATGTTGATACCCGAAGAAGTCAAAAGCAGCGTTAAACCCTAGAATCATAAGCATGGACTCGCCTATTTTTTTGTCCTGCGTGTACTATATGTGACTGACGCAACGTTAGATATTGCTACCATTTAGTGTAACAGAAAAATGACGTTAAATTGGAAACGGGCTTTATCTAATTCTTCCTGCTTTCCTTTTTGAGTAAATGTAGAGTATAACACACAAGTATAAATGCCATGAGAATCCAATCCAATATGATTTTATAATTAACATAGGATATTCAATTTTACTGCTAGTAATTATGTGTTTTTGGAGGAATATTGCTGCATTATATATTCAAACTGAGTATGATTTTATTCAAGCAGTGACATACAATAGCTTATACTTATGATATTGAAGTTTTCTTACTTTTTGATCGTCTTATAGATGTGTATTTTTGTAATGTGTGCATCATTTCGTTTTGTTGAAAGCAGGACATTTATATGTAGTGGAGGAAGGAACACGCGATTGCAGTTCGTGCCGTCCCTAGCATATTACGCTTGTGGCGACGTCAAATTATGATAACGGACAAACTTGCAAGACATTTTCATTAATCCGTATTTTTTATAGATAACCCTGTAATCTTAATGCTATTTGGTGTACCAACTTCAACTTCAAAAGGACTTTTTATTGGTATAGTTATCAAAGCCAAAAAATAATCTTCTCGAAATCAAATCTCTGTTTTTTGGCCGTAAAAGTTTTGTGAAGGCATGAAAGTTTAACTCGGACATTTCCGCAAGACATTGTAAATCTATTGTTTTGAATTGAATATGTAGCTCAATTTATTTTTCAATTCGAATTGTGGGAGCTAACACTTAGTACAAAACGATGGTGCTTACAATTTAATGATTTATCTCTCAAAATTTTATTTTTGAACTGAAATGTTTCAAGTTTCCAAATTAAATTTCCGACGGGACATTTCCTTACATCATATTCTTTTGAAAATATGCATGCACATTTTAAATGGAGACAGCCATATTAACCAATACTGAAATATATCACGTCATACAATGTTCATGCAAAATTTAGAAGAGTTGCGTGAACATTTCGCGAATTGTTCGAGTTTTATGTTTCGAGTTTGTTACATGGGACAACGCTAAGACGTTAAGCACGATATTGCGTCTCAAATGGTAACGTCAAATTTTTACGTTTTACGGCGATTACCGATTACTTGGGATAAGTTTTGTATTTCGCTTGCAATTTTTGTTTTGCACATCAATATGGATACTTCTTATAATGTTTGTTGTACTGAATATGCATTGAATATTTCCCAATGAAGGTAACGTAAGCAACAAACAACAAAATATATCGTATTTGGGTAATGCATATCTTTATGAAATGAGAAGATATATACGGTATGATGAGTGCCAATGAGACAACTCTCTACCATGCAGAGATCAATTGACATAAAACGTATTAAAGTGCAATGTTTTCCCATTTAGATCCGAAAAGGAGGAGGATATATATTTTGCTTTAATATAAAAAGTTTGTCGAGAATTACAAGTTAAACGGGTCTTGCTTATAAAATTCACTATACTTTCTTTAATAGCGGAACAATATTAGATTATGAAATGAAATGATTGTCAGAAAAAAAGGTTAATTATAATTCATCTCATATGTTTACAAGCTTTGTATGATGTGGAGAGGTATATAGCCACGCTTTAGGCCCAATTTTATTTTCACTTTCAATTCTATACACATGAATCTTATTGCAGAGAAATAAAAAAATATCGCAGTCAGTTTACGCTTCCCAAATTTGATTTGATAAAGATGATTTGTTGTCTTGTGATACAAAACTTTTTCACAACTTAAGAACCTCATCTAAACGAACAAACCCAGTCATCGGATTTTTTTTTATGCTGCTTTGTGGTCTTGTTGATAGTATTTGACTATCAAGAAAATTATATCTGAGGAACTATATACAGATGATCCACCATAAATAGCGTACCCCGAATCGACAACGTTGAAAACGTACGAAAATCGTCCAGTGGACAAACTTGCAAGACATTTCATTTCTTTGAAAAAGAAGTCGTTTTGACTACGAAAGTTATCAAAAAGTATGTTGCTGTTTTGTAAAGTTAAAGCACAATTACGGAAAAGGACTATTTAGCATGCAACTAATCTAAATTTTTAATAAATAACGTCGCAAATGACAATTTATTTGTAAAAAACGG
Organism: Mytilus galloprovincialis; assembly: GCA_037788925.1. NCBI lineage: Eukaryota > Metazoa > Mollusca > Bivalvia > Mytilida > Mytilidae > Mytilus > Mytilus galloprovincialis. The sequence continues at coordinate 39,769,634 of CM075342.1, read as the reverse complement.
CGAAATCCGACATTGGACATCTTGCGAGACATTTGCCAGAAGCCGTTGCATTTTTAGATGTAGTGTGAGTGCTCCAAAAATTCGATTTTGATATGGTCTATGTATGCACATATGTGAGCCGAATTTACACAAACGAAATATCATATAATCTTATATTTTAAAACCTATAAATTTTGATAACTTAACATCTTCCAAAATCTGACCAATATGAACACTATTTGTTTTTGCCAAAAAATAGCGTTGGTCGTATCAGAAACACATATCCAGTAATATTGTTATACTTTATATATGGGGCATATCATTCATTCGAATTTTCGTGGATATAACACTATTTTGAAGAACACAAACACCCCTGCTAAAGTGATTATGCGTACAGTCTGTTACGTCTGACACGCATATTTTGACGTTTTGTCAATATGTTGTCCTTATTTTAGACTAAAGTAAAATATGATAAAAAAAATTGTACTTTTTTTCGGAATAGTATTTACCTGTCTAGTCTATGGATATAAGTTTTATATAACTTAACTGTTATGATTTTATAGAAAAGCTGTTTATTAGTGTGGACTGGTTGATTACACAGTATTGACGCAATAACGTGCGTAACGTCTAAGTAAACGTTTTTCGGATAATCTGTGTCTTCCCAAGCCTATGAATATTATAGTTTTATTCTTTCTCTATCATAATTTGAAAATTTTAGAATCAATCTTTATTTTCATGTGTAATTTGAAATATTTATTTCAGAATTTCTATAAAAATTTTCCCGTCAAATATTTACTTAACGCTATTTTTCGTGGTAGTAGCAATATCTAACTTTGCGTCTTTGCCATCCTGTATGCAAGACACTGTCTTTAGAGGCATAACTATGTAAATGGTAAATTTTGTGACGACATTCTTTTTTATTTTCATTAATTAAAATCCTCTAAACCAATTGAAGCATAATGTGATTAGGACATTTACCATAACAAGTTTGATTTTGTTGATACATAGACAGATAAGATAACTTTCAATACGTTCTTACCTTTAATAGTATCTGTCATATGCAAAAGCTTTCCACTGCTAAAGTTTTTAGTACCATAGTACACAGCCGTGACTAATCCAATAATAACTACAGACGTAATCAAAATACATCGAAATTTCCATCCTTCAATGGCATTTTTGAAAGTATTTCGGTGTTGTTGAGGATACAAATGTTCTTGGTCTGGTCGTTGAGAGATTTCAAATTTTAAAATACCTCCGCTGAAAACTGGGTTGATATGCGTTCCCATTGCATAGATTAAGAACGAATGTAAATTAAACAGCACCAATTGATGACATGCTAGCTCTGACTCTACAGAAATAGCTTTGTTCCACAATAATATATAATATATAAATGAAAACGCAATACGGAAGGAAGAAGGCAATTAGAAATCATAATTCACATATGATTGTGTAGTTGTTTATTTTTAATTCATTTTTTAAATATCGGGGGGAAATAGAAAATCGAAAAGTAATTTATTATACTTTCTGCCTAAGTCTATTTCATCAAATTCTGTAAGTGTAAGAAATAATAGTGTCCTGTTAAAAAGTGTCCATGAGGACGGTTTTTCATAGAATTTTGGTATTTAATAATGTCCATTGCTATGGAATGGTGTCCCTCAAGTGGACAGATTTTACTGCAAAAGATATAAAATAGTGTCCACCCACAGGACAAATTTTCATAGTAGTTGCTATTAAATTGTGTCCTCCAAGGGAAGTAATACTAAGGTCATTAAAATGTTTTATTATACTTGAATTTTAGTTAAAATCTGAAGGATTAATGCGAAATTGATTGATATACAAATGTAAACCAACAAATAATGGATGGAAGTAAATATAGAAAAATTTAAGTTCTAAGAAATTTCCAGCAAATGGTAATGACATTGAAAGAATAACAATAAGAAGGAAGTGTAAAAATTAAATCTGAAGGACTTTACTATATTTATTATGTCAGAGAAGAAGGCAATTCAAAATAAATAATGTCCATTGCCATGAAATATTGTCTCCTAAGTGGACAGCATTTTACAGCAACAGCTATGAAATATGGTCCATCTACAGAACACATTTTTGTAGTAAATGTCATTAAATTGTGTCCTTCAAGGGAAATAATACTGTACAGCATCTGTTACTATTTGAGTTATAGTATATAATAATACATTTTTGTAAATATGAAGATAAGGATGGTATGAGTGCCATTGAGACAACTCTATGTCAATGTAACAATTATTTAAAATTAGCAATTAAAAGTTAAAATGCTGTCAGTAATAACAAGGCAATGGATATCATTCAATCATATAAAAAATGCCCTGGCGGACACAATGTCCTGCGAAAAAATGCCCCCCTCCCTGGACAATATTATGGAAGTGGATAATGTCATGGATACTTTTTCATACCTGAGGACATATTTTCATAGGAAATTGTGTACAGGACACATTTAAATAAGTAAATATTGTCCATGGACAGTTTCTACTATGAAAATGTGTCCAGTGGACATTTTTTCATGGGGACATTATTAAATCCTACATAAGATGTATATTAAACAAAATCATCAATTTAGGAACATATTGTCATATCCAAATACTCCAGATATAAGGTTAAGGTATTATTTATGAAGCCGTTTTGTCACAGGAGTCCTTCACAATATGTCAAAACTAAAAGGTTATATATGCATTATATATGTTGTTTATTCTTTAGTTTTCTATGTTGTGTCGTGTGTGCTGTTGTTTGTTTGTCTTTTTCATTTTTAGCCATGGCGTTGTCAGTTTGTTTTAGATTTATGAGTTTGACTGTCCCTTTGGTATCTTTCGTCCCTCTTTTATAGAAGACCCGAAATAACGTGTAATTTTTATTTGGAATATAAATTGAAGGGAAAGTTAACAATTGTCCGCGACATTCATTTTCTCTTACTGTAAATGTATGTGCAAAGCTGTTTATAGGTCAAAGTACGGCCTTCAACACAAAGCCGAGGCTCACACTAAACAGCAAGCTATAAACGGCTAAATATTACTAGTGAAAAACAAGTCAATCAGACAAACACACGACTCATCTTTATATAAAAAAGGGAGAAACAGTTATGATTAAAGGCAACAGTAGTATACCTTTGTTCAAAAGTCATCAATAGTACCAGGATTATAATTCAATATGCCAGGCGCGCGTTTCGTCTACACAAGACTCATCAGTAACGCCCAGATAAAAATAGTTATAAAACCTAACAATTACAAAGTTAAAGAACATTGAGTACCCAAAATTCTAGAAATTAGCCAAATACGGCTATGGTAATCTATGCCTGTAATAAGAAAATCCTTAGTTTTCGAAAAAAAATTTGTTAACAGGAAACTTATAAAAATGACCATATAATCAATCGGTTATAGAAACCAAATCCGGGTTACAAACTTACACCCAGGGAAACACATCAAATGTAAGAGGAAATCAACCGAATAACAAAAACACTGAAGTGCAACAAAAACAAACTTATAAACAACACGAACAACAGACAATCACTGAAAAACGAGCTCCTGGATAAGGACAGGATCATACAAATTGTATGTGTTTCCCCTTGAAACTAGAAATTTATGCAAATTATAAATTTAAAATTTACTTTCAAAGTTTCCTCATTTTAGTGATATTTTATTCGTTAACATATCCGGGCGTATATGTATATGTATAGCAGCAGACACTTACTCTGTCGGTGCGCTTTTTCTCGCTCCTTTTGAAAATCATGCAGTTCCCTACGTTTTTTGTGTATTACTTTCGGTTGGTCTCGTTAATCGATTTATGAGATTTGGACTTAAGTTAACTACAGCCTCAATTTGTTTCAATCATATGAGATCCAAATTGGTCGAAATGATTTGTAGTCACCAGAATTGACATTCAAGTATTTTTATTCTCTCGGAAGCGTTTTTTCTTTGTTTCAGCGATCAAAGCAGCAAAAACAGATTTTTTGAATGTTAATGTAAGTACTACTAGGTTAATATGAAACGATAATTCGAGTATATTCAAATTCAAATTCAAATCTTTATAGTCATAAAACTACATACTTATAGTTGTGACACAACATAACAAAAAGAAAATAAAAATAACAACAAGATCATTTATATACACAATAAAAGTAAATATTTTAAGAGTCCCCTGTCCTCAGTTCAATAGACTGTTTTAAAAAGGATCCTAGCTTATTTACCTGAATGTGTGAAATTGTGTTGAGTATATATGTTAATTTATCTATGTCATTAAAATTTATATTGAAAACTACACCTTTTGCAGAATTAACATTGTAGATCACCACGCTTCATCAACGACTGAAATCCAGTTGTTACTTATTACCACGTGGTTCCTAGGGAAATAAATCGATATGGAAGGTATCTGAATTTCTAAAAAGGCATGATAGAGAATGTGGACTTATATTACTTGCAGTACGATATTTTTAACTTGTTGACATATAACAAGTATTTTTTTTTTTTATTGTTCAGTGTCAACACAATACACACTGATACGATTTACTAACAGGAGAAAAAACGTTAACTAATTTCATTTTTGGTAACATAAAATTTCGATTGCAGAGAATGTATAATTACGTTGCGCTGTATTTATGTGGTATTGTTAATTTCCACGGATTTCTTTCACTTGCAGGGTCAATTTTGATCTTTATTAAGCTCCCTGGAATTTGAACATTAAAAAGTCTTAATATTACACATTAAATATTTTATTGTAATTTTACACATTATCCAAATATTCAATATGCTATTCATTACTGTACATGTTGTTGTAACATATATGTTGAAATGGCAGAATGATAGAATGCATACCTGTGTTATTAAGCAAATGTATAGCTTAAAGTGTTTTTTATTCAATAAACAGCCCCCTACTTTTCAGAGCTGTTGATTTTGCCATTTGATTAGGGACTTTCCGTTTTGAAACTTCCTGGGAGTTCTTTTTTGTGATTTGACAGTCTAACTTAGTACTGACAAAATGTTATGAAGGAACATATGCTTTTAATATATCTTTGCGATTATTGATAGAAAATCTATTTGATTTATTTCATTGTTCTCTATTTCATTTTAATTTTCTTTGATTACCTTATATAAAAACTTGTCTATTAGCAGTATCAATGAGGGCAACAGCATTATGGAAATCAGAGTGGATGGTAGAACGACTTACCCGAATCATTAACAATCATTAACAAGGATATATAATGTGGCAATGGAATATAGCTTCAAGTCACTAATATAAATCAAATACATTAACATAAATTGCAAATTTTACAAGAAACAGGACATGTTTAACGCATATGTAGTTTCAAATATGGCATTATCCTCCCTATTTCTGTTTCAGTTTTGTTCATTTTTCACAAATATAAGCACACTTTAGATCTATTCTTTGCTCTTGAATATCATGCCATAGATAATTGTAGGTCTTGACCATCATTATGTAATGTTTATTCCAATCATTTTCCGGTTGTGATGAAGCTGTGTTCCAGTTGAAATACGTCATTTCCGTATCGTTATCGAATCTGTAAGTCTTAATGGTATTGTCATTGTTTCCCTGAATGCAGACCATATCAGATACATCATTAACTAGAAAATTAATAAATGAAAATTAAATTAATAAAACAAGTTAGAAACTACACTTGTTATGTCAATGGAAAGAAAATATTCCAACGTTTAACATCTATAAGTAAACGTTGACTGCATGTGGTCTACGGGTCTAAATACTGTTACGATGTAGTTCATTTCACTGAAAAAAATACTTAAAGTTTCGATATTCTACTGTGTATTTAAGTTTGAACTTCATAGATATAGGAAGATGTGGTATGAGTGCCAATGAGACAACTCTCCATCCAAATAACAATTTATAAAAGTAAATCATTGTAGGTTAAGGTACAGCCTTCAACACGGAGCATTGGCTCACACCGAACAACAAGCTATAAAAGGCCCCAAAAATTAGTAATGTAAAACAATTCAAACGGGAAATCGACGGTCTATTCTATATAAAAACGAGAAACGAGACACACGTATGAACTACATAAACAAACGACAACTACTGTACATCAGATTCCTGACTTAGGACAGATGCAAACATTTGCAGCGGGATTAAACGTTTTAATGGTACCAAACATTCTCCCTTTTCTGAAACAATAGTATAACATCACAACATAGAAAAACACACTATAAAATATCAAAAATGTATGCAAAAATGTGCAGCTCACAGAATAGTGAATAAATTTCTTTAAATAAAGGCAACAGTAGTATAGCGCTGTTAAAAACTCGTACATCTATGGACAAAAAAACAAATTGGGATAACAAACCAAAACTGAGGGAAACGCATTAAATATAAGAGGAGAACAACGACACAACATTAAAATGTAACACACACAGAAACGAACTAAGCATTAGAAAAATCCGATGAGAATAACAAATATAACATCAAAACCAAATACATGAATTTGATAGAAAAGTACCGTGACATATCTTATAGTAATGTGAATTCACACTAAAATATAAGAGAAAACAAACGACACAACGGAAACACAACATAAAAATGTTACACACACAGAAACGAACTATGATATAACAATGGCCATTTTCCTGGCTTGGTACAGGACATTTTTAAAGGAAAAAATGGTGGGTTGAACCTGGTTTTGTGGCATGCCAAACCTCGCACTTTAATGGCAATGTTTAAATATAACATTAAAATGACAACATAATATTACAGGACTACAATACAAATAAATAGGAGAACGTATTAGGCAAAGAAACACATGAACAAAAGGCATCAGGTTTAAAATTCAATACGCCAAAAACGCGCCTCGTCCACACAAGACTTATCAGTGACGCCCAGATATAAAAGTTCGATAGTCAAAAAAAGTACAAAATTGTACAGCACTGAGGATCAAAAGTTGAAAAAGGTTGTGCCAAATACGGCAAGGGTTTTCTGCTTGTGATAAGAACATTCTTATTATTTAGTACAATTTATGCTATTGCAAACAGTAAATTTTATCAAATGAATATAAAAGATATACATGATAAAACTGAAGTCTTAACTAATCACAGAAAACAAAACCCGAATACATAATACAAAGACCAAAAAATACAGAAAATAGACACACCCGACTTAGTCCAGGCCTCAACGCAAATAGTCATAAAAATGACGTCACATACGAAGTGGTGAAAATTGTCGAAAATAATTCATAGCTTGAAATGGATATTGCAATGAATTACGGTATTCATTTTGAATGCAACTTTTGAACCCTTGATGATACGACTTTCATTTATTTACAAAATATTAGACAGAGCTGAATAAAAAGATGGAAATATAGGCAACGGCAGTCTACTTTTGTTCTAATCTCATAAATCGGTTATAAAGACAACTAAAGGTTTTAGAACAAAATTGAAGGAGCCGCATGAACTCAAAAAGGAACCAGACTGCTTGCATTGATACATAGAAGTTATCTTCTGTTTTGCATGTACAACCCGCAAAGCGAAGATGGAGATCTAACATAGAAGAAACATAATTAAACTAAAAGATTTTTTTGTATCGAAAAATAGCTTTGTAAAGCTCTTAAAAAGATGAATGAAAACTGACAGAAGAAAAAGAAAACAGTTATCAAGGCTAAAACGGACCATGCAAAAGAGAAAAAGCAACACAACACAAACACCAATCAACTCTATGGAAACATTACCAGAACCTTCGGACCAAAGATGACAACAAAAAATCTGCTCATTTATTTCAAGTATATTTAGCTTACCAAGTATTTGCTGAACACTTATTTGCTTGGTTGCTGAATCTATTCTAATAAGATCACTACCCATATCTACACACAGTTTTTTAATGTAGTTAAAATCCACAATCTCAGGCGAACCAATGAAATAACACATATCACCATTTGGACTGTATAGAAATCCAGGATTGGAAATGCATTTTACCAGTGAACTAATATCATCTAAATGTAAAATTCAGAGTCTGTATTAGGGTTAAGTCAAAACATATATAATTGTATAAGACATAATTGGCACACTGTTAACAAAACATGATTCACATTAACTATTAGAAATAATTTATATTAGTGCTTCATCTGCTGTTCAATGGTTTGACTAGGTTTCATTGTTCGTGAAATATCCCTCATAAAAAAATTGTAAAAAAAAAATGTAAAGTTTAGTTCGAGGCCTTTTATGGCTGACTATGTGGTATGGGATTTGCTCATTGTTGAAGGCCGTACGTTGACCTGTACTTGTTAATTTCTGTGTCTTTTGGTCTCTTGTGGGGAGTTGTTTCATTGGCAATCATACCTCATCATCTTTTTAATAAGTACCCAGAATAATGAATAAATTCCTTTAAAATTATCCAAAATAATTTCTTCCATTGTGAGCTTCTTCAAGTCAGGAATATGGCAGATATTCTATATTCGTTTGATGTTGTGAGCTTTTGATTTTGCCATTTAGTTGGAGACTTTCCGTTGTGATTTTATTTGGAGTTAAGTTCTTTTATTATTTACTTTTTCCGTTCAGTGTTTTAAGATATTGAACTAAATCTTGGTATTTACTTAATACGCTTTTTTCAAATGAAATGTTTCCCTTGCATTTCATAGGTCAAATAAAATAGAATGTCTGGTCCCAGTTGCACCTAAAAACAAAGTTAGGGTAAATTGGTAGGGATTTTATTTTTTTATTTAGACTAAAAAGTAGGGTAGGTATGATAACTGGAACCACACATATATTTTTATTTGGCCTAACTAGTTATCAAAGTTACGAGGCTTATAATGTGATACACCAGACGTGTGTTTCGTCTACATAAGACTAATCAGTGACGCTCAGATAAAAAAAAGTAAGAAGGCAAAACAAGTATAAGGTTGAAGAGCATTGAGGACCCAAAATTCCAAAAAGTTGTTGCAAATACGGCTAATGAAATATATGTCTGGGATAAGAACATCATTAGTATTTCGATTTCGAATAATTCATGATTTTGCTATCAGTATTTTTATAAACAAAAAATGACCATATACTTGATATTCTGACTACTATGCGACTTCAAATGGTATAAAATGAGGAGAATATACCAAAGGGTATATAAATAACATAATGTAAGTAAAACGGGTGACATTAAGAATAGAAAGATGACAATAAACAGAAAAAGTACGTACCTTCTTCTCTTTCGTAATATTCCCAACCAGCTGACGTCACAAGATCGACTTCTATACCTTGAACCGACAACTCAAAAATATTTAGACTATGAAGAATGCATTGTTTTGTCTGGTTCTGGTAAAACAATGATCTACAATCCGTACGCAACAAACATCTACTTGTGCATCGGATCAATGATTTCGTCTGGTCAAACTGCCCAAGATTCAGGTAAAGGGACAGCTGGCCAATCAAATTGTAATTTACAGTCATATCAATGGTTTTGATGTTTCCGGACAGACATCGGTACCTGAGATACAATATGTAACTGTGTAATACAATGTGAACTCCAAACTTTTCCAAAATACCCATATCCTTTTTTGTCAAATTACACAGAACATACAGTTATAATTACGTTTAACTTTCTTAAATTACTTATATTTAAGTAAATGTACAGTGGTGCTAGTTTTTAGAAAAATATTTCGTTTCGGGTAAAAAAAAACAACAATCTAAATACAATTCAGATATTGTGTGTCTTGGTAACTTGATGGAGAATGAGAAAATGACAGATGCTATAACAATTTTAATGGTTAAAACAATAAAATTAAAAAAGGTCTTGATGTTTAGTAATAAAACAACTTCAAACTTTTAGCAGTTTCAAAGAATTATTGAACGGAAAATGAACAAATAAATACATAGTTTTATTAGGAACTTAATAAAAATTCTTTCAAATTTGAATAAAAATCTTTCATCAGTAAAAATGTTTATTACACAAATAGTTTTGAATCACTTTTACATCAATCGGCCCACATTTCAAACGATCGAAAACTTGATTTATCAAAGTTCAAAAATGAATATCAAATGTTAATTATAAATTAATTTATGCAATCTTAACACAATTCTGCATAGATCAGTGTTTATCTATAAGCGGATCTTTATTGACATGTCATATGCCATTACTTTGTTATGACACATTAAAATATTGTATTATTGATTTAATTATAAACATTGCAAAGAGTTGTTTTATGACTAGAATGCGAAAAAATCAAACGACTATCACGTGTGTCTTCAAACATGGTGTCAATCAATAAACAGAGGTCGATGAAAGACAGAAGGTTTTCCCGTTTTGGGGATGAATTCTCTTATCATTTCACAGTTATGTGACAGTGCAAAAAGCAGCTTCGTTTATTATTTTGGACTTTAATTTAAAATTCTCAATTTTGATATTTAAGACTTTAATTCTCTGTGTTTTATAATTCATTTTATTTTATAATTTCGTTTCTATTTACATTTCATATCCAGGACTTAAAATCAACATGCTTTGATATGCAATTTAATTCTTAGTTTGGACATTGAGTGACATGTTTTAATCTGTTAGCTAATTAGTTACATTTTACCTTATTCATAACGTATGTTCTTAATTGTCTTAATCAGATTATCATTTAATATTTATTCTTCAAGTTCTAAAAAAAGTTTAATCTTTGTCAGTGAACAATATTACTGAAATTAACTGTTATTTGTTATGTCTATACTTGTTAATTCAATTGTGTATAATTATAGGTTAGACAATACTTGGTCATGTTTTATGGAGATTTAAGCCCAAGGCGAAGCCGAGGGCTTAAATCTTCATAAAACCTGACCAAGTATTGTCTGACCAATTTAGAACATATTCACAGTTTCGAGTGACCTTACAAAATTATCCTTTCCCATTGTAATATTCAAATCTAAATAAGAGTTCACTTTTAATAATGAACTAAATGTAAAACATAGGTAATCATCATTTCAATGGCTGAAATGAAAAAGCTCGGACATAGTTTGTGAGGACCGAATGGATAAATTGTTTTTCTTCTCCTTAAGGTAAAGTTTAATACTAATAATATTTTAAAAAGCAACACAATGTTATATAAATCCCCTTTTTGAAATTTGACTTTTTTTATAAATATAAAACTCTCTGTTTAAATATTTAAATTCACACCATTCAACAGTGCTTACTTTTCATTGAAAAATTTACATGTATTTGTGTTTTTCCGAGAAAAAAATCTTTGCCTCAATTATATATCAGCAGTCTGGCATTTTTTTCTTGAAAGAAAAAAAAAATCCCTCAAATGTCAGGTATATGAATTAAATAAGTATTATTTTGCCTACATCCTTAACCAAATTATTTTTGTTTATTCTATATATATGTACCGTTAGAAAATGCATGAAAATTTACAAATTTCAAAATGTTTTGTTTCAATCTTTGCTCTTTCATCTTTAATCAGTAGGCTCTTTTCCCATGGAAAATGCCTCAGGAGATTAAACACTAAATTAGTGCAGTTATTGAGAGTTCACTTTCATAATTAACTGACAATGAAAAGTCATTCATGTATAGCATTTCATAGTGCATGGAAAACCATGTTTATAATTTCTATAAGCAAGATTTGGACTCAGGACTTTACACTGAACACAGTCCATCTGTAATAAAAGTATTAGTATTCCGTGCTGAATTATTGGTTTATTCATCGCTAGTTCCAGAGTCTCAGTAGTTAGTTTCATCAGAGTTTCAGTGTCAGAGTTCTCATTGCTATTCACAGCAATCATTCGTTGTGTGATCAGGTGCATCACACAGTTTCAGTAACAAGAGGCCATTCAGTCAGGCTCTTGTTACACACCCGACAAGTCACCCTTGTTTCCCCGGTGACAGTTATTTCGTATTCATTCTTAGTGCGGAATGGGACAGTTGTTATCCATTCGTTTGATATGTTTGAGCTTTCTCTGTTGCCATTTGATTATGGTCTTTCAGTTCGGTATTTTTGTAATTTTATTTTTAAAGGGACGTCTTTTCTGGATGTTACTCTATACTCTCATTCATTTTACTTTTTTATATGAAAAATTGGTATGCACTTCCCCGAATAATTATCCTATGAATGTTTAACTTCCTCCCAAGGTATCTCACATAAATCATGAGATTTTCCGGTGTTGTGTAAATGATTGTATTTGGTCTGTATTTCACAGTGAGATTGTTAAAATACAATGACAATAATCGGAAATAATCTTGTCCTAATATCTACTTTTTTTTAATTTATTTACCCTGCATGTGTTTTCTTCAACATGTATCTGTAGAATTACTGACTTCAAGCAAACTCTTCGCTCAATCCAGCGGTATTTGTTATATTGAATTTGCGGTGATGCTATACTTTATATTGAAGTATTCAGAGTAACTTTGATATGAAATATAGCAAAATAGGTGTTGTTCGTTTACTTTTGTTTCATGTTTGCGATCTTAATTTGTGTTATGTATTGATAAGCAAGCATATGTTTTTTTTTCCATCAGACAACAACATTACATATATGGAACACACAAAAACGCAACATGGAATCAAATATCGGGAATAAGCCACTTTCCGACATGCTACAATCAGTCGCATTAGATTAAAGTTATTAATACAGAATTTAAGGAGAAAATGTAACGACAACCAATGAGTATCAGTTTATGGTAGAGACAGTAAGGTTGTGCCAAATCTGGCATATATGACTGTTAGTTAAAACATAGTGTTGTGAAAGATTCATAAACATCATAATAAACAGTTTATCTGCAAAACATAACATCTAAAAAAGAAGATGTGGTATGATTGCCAATGAGACAACTGTCCACAAGAGACCAAATTGACACAGACGTTAACAACTATAGGTCACCGTACAGCCTTCAACAATGAGCAAAGCCCATACCACATAGTCAGTTATAAAAGGTCCCGATAAGACAATGTAAAACAATTCAAACGAGAAAACTAATGGCCTTATTTTTATAAAAAAAATGAAAAAACAATCGTCTATTTCAGACTCAAATTTTTTTTTCTCGCATAATTTCAAGCGATTTGACAATCTAAACATTGACTTTCACATAACTTTTCTGAAGGACATAACCTCATTTAAAACGAACATAATACTTGCACTACATCTATATTAATATCCCATTATTATTTTAAAAAATCATTATACACGATTTAAGGATGTACTTAGGTGAGGTTTTGGAATTTGTGTCAAATGTTTGAACTCCTTTGTGTTTTTCCATACAATACAATGTAAAATATTTTGCCCCATAACACCCATTTATTTTTTCATATAAGATTTATTAGCTCATGAAAGGTCATTTACCAAAATTTTAGAAGATTCTTGATTTTCTTTCTTTGGTTTTGAGACCGAAATAATATCAATGCAAATAAAAGGTAAAAGTCCGAGTCAGCCTTTTGCCGCCATATTTTAAATCTCAAATATCTCGAAAAGGAGGTCCATGACCTATCAATAATTTTAGCTTATCTTTATCCTTAATTGATGCTCTACCTGCTTATAGTATCAATTTTAACTTCTTAATTTATTAATTTTCACCTAACCTCACCTAAGTACATCCTTAAGAAACGGCAATATATGTAAAAAAAAAAATGTTTTTAAAAGATACACAATAGACATTCATACAATGAAATATGCATGATTGATTTTCGCCTCATTAATCCACTTTCCTACATTTACTTTGATGTTGTCTATTAACGAAACAATAATTCTTCAAATCATCACAAACAACATGTCCAATATATTCATATTCATCAACAAATTCTTATAAGTTAACACATAATTGGACCAATTGTAAATCTTCATAAAGTTTGTTTTAAAAGTTATACACATACATTGCTTGACATGAAATAAAATATGAACGCATAAGCAAATTATTCACATCAATATATAAGAATTCTCAACCACCCTACAACCACAGACATTCGTATGTGTTTGTATATTATAAAAAAGACGAAAAGATAACAGCAAACCATTATACAATTCTACACCTTGTACGATCTAAAAGATAAATACATACGTCGTTTTGTAAACGTTTATTTTTTTGTTTTATTTATGTACGAACCTAGTAAACAAAATACATTATAAAGTTACTTAGTCCCTGAATGAATGTGTCATATAATTCATTTCTTGTGAATGAAATTTTAAAACGTCTACCGGATCCCTTGAAATATATCTCAGATATTATTGCAAGTTTCACTCCAGGATTTAACGAATTACAATTAGATAAGTTTGCAACAGAGAAATATCTGCCATCATGTTGGAGATCACCATCTTAAAAGTACCATTTTATCTAGTAGGATTAGCCATTTGTTTTTAGAAGAATGCAGATGTATATAAACTATGAGTCTTTTGTAGAGGAACCGCGCTTTTATCATTTCATCTTAGTATATATGATGAATTTATTAAAACCACTGGGTGTTTGCCACTGCTGAGGGTATTGACAGCCCAGTAGTCTCCACTGTGTTGACATAGTCATCATTGATATGATCACAACTATAAATAATATGTAGGCAAAGCTTGATAATTATGAAAATCACTACCCCATGAAGCGATTACCTTACCTGTATTTGGCGAAACGTTTAGGAATTTTAGTCCGAAGCCTACTTCAACTTCATGCTTTATTTGACTCTTTCTAATTTTGTATTTAAGCGTCACTGACGAGTCTTTTATAAAGACAATAGCTGTTTAGTGTCTTAAATAGCAGCTGTATGTGTACGAGGATAAGAAACAGTTGTAATGCGAGCTTCAGAGAGTTATTACTCCTGTTTCCAGCTTTGTAAAAATACAGCTGATATTTAAAGACATTAGACAATTATTTGGCTCTATCCTGCATTAATGTTTTACATCGTTTTGCTTTAAAAGATAAAACAACAACTCACATTTATTGAATTTATTTCCGATTTCAAATATTTTGAGGCCCGCGTAGAAATTTTAAAAATCACACAATCAGACCGCAGAAAAGAATATCGCATGGGCAACAATAATACATCGCTCAAAGATAATCATTGTATATTATAACAACAACCAATTCAAATAATAAAAACAAATAACAAAACAGTGCTCCATTTAATACAAAATTGTATTATTTGTCCTACGCTTCATAATTTTGAACCGAAAGTGACATTCACTGAACATGCTGAAATTGACATTGTTGCATGGTTGATTACATGGACACATTCGACACCGAAGAAAATGGAGTTAATCCTATGTTCATGTTTGTCTGTTAGCCGAAAAGTGGCTTTAAAAAAAGCAGAACGTAAATTAACCTTAAGTTAACATAAGGTCAAGTCATTGGAATGCGACTGCAATACACATTCTGAGGTCACGAAGGTTCATACAACACTCGTCAACAGCAGCTGACAAACGTAGTCCTGTAGTGGGCGGAGCTTAAATCGATATCTATATAGTATACAAATAGATGCTAGCGATATCTGTTGGGATGTTATATATATATGATAAGACACCCAATTGCAGGATATATTACTTTTCGTTTTTATCCAGCAATTTGATGTCTTATTATACATATACATGTACAGCTCAACAGATATCGCTAGCATGTATTTGTCTGGTGTATAAGATTATAATCATGATATATATGGTGAGTGTATTTATATTATTACATTGCAAATGTTATACATTCAAAATGTTTTAAACAGAATAACTATGGAAAACAATAAACACATTATTAATGTTATCATATATATTTTATTACCTTAGCTGTATTTGGCAAAACTTTTAGGAATTTTGGTCCTCATTGCTTTTTAACTTCATACTTTATTTGGCCTTTTTAACTTCTTTGGATTCGAGCGTCACTGATGAGTCTTTTGTAGACGAAACGCGCGTCTGGCGTATATACAAAATTTAGTCCTGGTATCTATGATGAGTTTGTCTACATAGGGGTCTCTGTGGGTTAAACGTATAGTTTAACCCTGATCATCGATGAGTCCTGTATCAATACCATTTAAGCATAATATCGCTAACTCCAGTAATTAAAAAAAAATATATATTCTCTGGTTGCAATCAACTATAACTTCAATCTTCTTTAAATATTTTCAGTCTAGATATGTATACCTATCCAAAATCTATCTAACATATTTAAAAATAGTTGTTAAATTATTGTTAAATTGAAGTTTATTATCTTACCAACGTGTATTAATCAATCCTTAAATGCAAAAAATATTTTCATATAATATTTAATTATTTTTTCTATATATACTGAGCCAAAAAAGTTTAGCATCAAAAACATGAAATTTTATTTTATTACAAAATTGTAACAACATATGATTTTAATAATAAAAAAATAAAATTATGACATGTCAGAAGCAACTTGAATGTTTATCACTCACATTCATTAGGATTTTCTTGGTATGGAGCTCGGGAGGGTCAAACTGCGAAAATGAGTATAGTGTTATTCATAATCAATTTCTCGGCCATGCTCTAAGTGCATTAATGAAGGATTGGCAGGCACACCAGCAGCTGCTTGTAATCAATGCACTACTCTTATGGTCGGAAAAAACTTGTCACGTGTTGACGTAAAGCGAAAGTAGCGCTCCTCCTTTGACGATAGTTTTTTTTGGTTTACGACATATTGACCTATCCTGTGCCGTTGCAATTTGTTGATATCTGTTTGTTAGTCTCTAAACTGTTGACTTATGCACATTAAATCGATCCATGACATCAGAAACACTCATTCTGGCATCAACCATTCCAAGAACCTTCTGACGGTCGTTTTCGGGGAGGCCTGGTTGACGCCCCATGCAATGTTTTCAAACGTTTATGTGTTTTTCTTACCAATGGTGTATTTCTGAACGTAAGTGAAAAAAAATTTTGAATTTTGTTTTAAAAGTTCAGGTACAGAAGGTAAAACATCAATTACACGTGCAAAGCTGAAATGGCGCGAAATCAATCATCCAGAAAAAAAAATAAGACTGTTTAAAATTACAGGTAAAACTAAGGATTATATCAATGATGTTTAAAAAAAAATTAGAGAAACAACAAAAAAAAAATTGAAAAAAAAAGTGTTGCTAAACTTTTTTGGCTCAGTATAGTAACTATGTTAATGACTCAGCAAATTCAGTAAATATATGGCCACATGAAATCTATCCAGTTATTTTGCAAACAATCAGAAACCTCTGACGAGAAGTTGTTCAATTATGGTTGTTGCGCTCTTTTATTTTATTTTTCACATATGTATGTGCACTGACGGTCTAGTTTTTCATCTGCCATATCATGCCATAGATAATTGAATTGTTTCACCATTACTATATGGTGCCAAATAATGTTGTCAGGCTGTCCCATGTTCCAGTTAAAGTATGTCATGTCTGAGCCATCGTCAAATTTGTAGCTACCATCATCCCTGTCTCCCTGGATACACACCCAGCCGCCTGCGTCTGCAGCTATAGAACAAAACGCATTTTAGTGAAGTTAAAAGGTTTCTCTGGGAAAAGATAATAAACTCATTAAATAAATACTAGCACCGGGTGTATAATTTTAGATAGTTTTTGGATCCGTATGAAAATTATGTTTTAAGATATTTAAAGAATATCAAAGTTTATATCTATGAATGTGACCTTAAGAATAAGACAAGTCATCTGGTCTCTACGTACATGGGCAACACGACAGGTGTCGATTATCATGATTTTTTAGCATTATCTGATTACCCTTTTGGAAAATCTGATATCACAACTGTTTTTGGTAGTATTTTTGTTGCTCAGATATCATTTTTCTATGCTGTGTTTTGTATGTTATTATGTGTCTTTTCGTCGTTTATAGTTTTTTGTCATGGCTCTCTCTTCCGACTATTGAGTCCATCCGCCTCTCTTTTATTGTATTGGAAACTTATTACTTTATTTTCTTTTTTTATGAGGGTCGGACTTTTCGTAATCATTCTTATTGTTTCCATAATCATCTATTCATTATTATACAACTTAACAGAAACTATTTAGAAATTGGATTATTGTTTTTTTTAAAGAGGCGTTAGATGTCAAGTGGAGAATTCAAACTCCTAATGCGAATAGAATAATGTGTTTCTGTTTTTGTTATCATCTAAATAATGAAAAGATTAACTCAATATTCATATCTTTTGTTAAGTTCTACCAAACTTTGGTCTGACCTGTGTTTTTTTACAGTTTTTTCATACGTTGTGTTGTTACATCACTGTCTAAGGTGGAAAAAAAAGTAAAATCACAAACATACTGAACTTAGAGCAAAATCAATTCGGTAAGTCCATAATCACATGGCAAAATCAAATAACTAAACGTATCAAAAACGAATGGACAAGAACAGTCATATTCCTGACTTGGTACAGGCATTTTCAAATGTAGAAAATGGTGGATTAAACCTGGTTCTATAGCGCTAACCCTAATGGAGAGTTGAGTGCTTTTACAAACTTAATAAGATGATGTGGATTGCCAATGAAACAACTGTCAATCAGATACCAAATGACATAGATGCAAGCATTTATAGGTCACCATATGGCCTTTAACAATGAAAAAGCCAATGATATAAAGTAAGAGATACAAGACTGACATGGCAAACTTATAAACAGAAGCAAATATAAAAGCCAGCCACAAACAAAACCACTGAATTACATGCTCCTGATTTGGACAGTTTCACACAGAGTAAGGCGATGTTGAATATATTTTCAAGTGATCAACGCTCCTCTTATCTTCAACGGTGTTATGATTGAAACATTAGAAAACACAATAAATATCAGTTGAAACAGGCTTGTCATACCACATCTTCTTATCTCTATTAAATTGTCAGATCAACACAGAGTTTAACAAACAACTAACAAAAAGATTAATAACGTAGTTACTGTTAAGCCAATTACGGATAATGAATTTATGGTGTATTAAAACTAAATATCAATCAGTACATATATAATGGGTTTAGTTTATAGAGGTAAAAGGTAAAATGACAATAATATCGAACTCTGAGGAAAACTCTTTAAGGAAAGTGCATATACAAACGTCAAAATCAAAAGCTTAAACACATTAAACGAATAAAAAACAATTGTCCGATTTGAGATCCTGTTATTCGGTGGTTTTCTTTGATTGATACTTGACACAATTGTGTTTTCGTTAATGATGTAGTATAAAGTTGTTTCTTTTTTATTCTTCCACTCCTGTGGCATTTAAAGCTTACTATACGGTACCGGGTTATATTATTATTGAAGCCATTTCAGCGACCTGTAAATATTCACAAATCGTCCATTTGGCCTGTATGAATAACCGTTTTCTTGGCAATCATACGGTATCTCCTCAAACTCATTTTAAATGCGTCGCAAGAAAATAAAAATAAGCAGATATGATACGTATGATATGATTGACGATAAGACAAAAATCCTCCAAAGACCGAGGGATAAGAAAGTAAACAGCTACAGGGTATTATACGTGAATATAAGAATTTTCCGTTGATTCTTATTCTGAAATAACACGTTTTTTACTTATCATTTCGAAAGTTGTTAAAACATTAGTTCACCTTAGATGGATTTGACTATTTTTATGGCTCTTTTTGGTTTTTACCTCCTTTTCATTTTCTCTCCTTATCCTTCCTTAGCTTTTAAATGTCTAGCTTTGATCGTTCCTGATGAAGGTAAATAAAGAGAACGCTTCGAACGCATGTTATTTACAACGTGTTGTTATTATTTTTTTAAACACTGAGTCGTAACCTCCGCTAGTTGACTATCAGACCCTAGGGTATCATATGTTCAGCAATCAGTACTTGGGAACTGAAATGATTTATAACAAACTTTATAAAATTGAATTAAAGATATTTTGAAAATGTAGCTGAATTTTAACCTGAACTCTTACAAGTAAAACGCTTACCAAGTATTTGTTGTACAAATGCTTGCTTTTGTGCTGAATCTATCCTAATGAGCTCACTGTTCATATTTGAACACAACGTTTCTATGACGTCAAAATCAACAGCTATCGGGGAACCAATGAAGTAGCACATACTTTCACCTGCATTGTAAATGAAGCCAGCTGTGCTAGTGCATTTGTCTGCAGGACTGGTACTTTGAGTAGTACTTGGACTTTCTGTAAATAAATAATAATTGTGAAACGTTTGGCAGAAGAAAAAATAACTAAACAATTACTATATCGAATTCTTAAATGCAAAATGTTTTATCTTGATAGTTCAATTGCTGTAGCAAGCTGTTTCATTCCATTAAAGTTGTGAATATCTGCCTAAATACCAATCGTTACATACATTTTTAACAACAAATATAGCTTTTTTCCAATTTAAGCATCTATTCATTTATCTACGTTAAAACTGTGATTTAAAAAAGGGTTTTATTAAACGATTGCATCATAGATATGAGAAGATGTGGTATGTGTGCCAGTGAGACAACTCTCCATCCAAGTCACAATTTATAAAAGTAAATCATTATTATGTCAAAATACGGATCTTGGCATAAGTTTGAATCACTTGCTATTCATTAATAAGGTTCTATAAAAAGTGTCGTTCACTGTTGATGCTAATTCTGTTGTTGTCCTCCTTCCAATCATATTCAGATTTAATATATATATTATTTTACATTACCAGTTATGTATATCTATTTGACTTTTCGGACTACAATTCCTACGTCCCTAGGTATCCATGTTCAAGAAACCGTTTGACAGAAAATAGGAAAAAGAAGACAAAAACGTGTAAGCAGTATATAATGGTATATACCACTGAACAGACTTTAAGAATTGAGAACTGTGAAATCAGACGTTTGGAGTAAGATTATTCATTAAAAATCACTAGTCGAGATTTTTCTGAATTGGTGTCCGAATTATTAGACTCATGTCGACGTAACCATGTATTGTCATTTTATTAAAAAGTTAAGTTTTCCTACGATCCCTCCATCTGAGTTGGAATTAAAAATTCGAACTCTTCTAGTTATCATTTGTTAGTATATCTGATAAAGTCATCATATATATTATCAATGTTATTTCAACTGATTGGACGGAGCATAGGTTTTATTTTGCATAAGGACAGTCTATTTGACGATGTGTGTGATAAGAATGATGTCGTTATAATTATTATTGAATTCTAATCACCTATCAGTGTCACCAAACGGATGAACAAAAGAACTGAGCGTTTGATATAGGACAACAGAGTAGTTTAAAACTTTAAAACTTATATCATTTGTAAGTGCTGTAGCTTAAATGTTTTGAATATATTGCATGTTTTTTTTTTTAACTCCGAAAAGAAACAAGAAAATCAACAGCCGTGTCTCACTATTTACTTTTGTATTTTTACATATTTCAACAGGATCAATGACCATAACTGAACACTTCATTTATGAGCTTATCCCAAAACACCTTTCTATACATGGACTGGTCTATGATGATGAGTCAAGTGAAATAAATCAAGTAAATACAGGATTGAAATTTCATATTTACTCCAGACGCGCGTTTCGTCTACAAAAGACTCATCAGTGACGCTCGAATCATAAAATGTTAAAAAGGCCAAATAAAGTACGAACACGATTAAAATGTATACATTTGTAAGAAAATTTATATATTTATATGAAACTATTAAGTTCATATATGAAATACTTTAATTACCTTCAACCGTTTTGTAGTATTTCCAACCTGTTGATGAGACGAGATTTACCGACGACTCTGGAATATCTAGACTGTGTAATATACACTGATGTAGTTCTCTCTGGTAAAACAGTGACCTGCAGCTAGCAGTGAGCAGGCATATGTTGGTACATCGAACTAAACTTTTTGACTCGATATTTCCTAAGTTGTTATATTCGGAGAACTTGTCTCTCAAGTTTAAGTTTTCTGATATTTCAATTGTTTCTATGTTTCCCGAAAGAGATGAAAATCTCACAAAAAATAACAAACTGATAGGCACTAATTTATCGTTCGCCATTACTGCAGCTTAAATGTAACAGTTTTAATGGGTTAACTATTTATATTGATAGAAAAATTTAATATCAACTATATTTAATTTAACATCTCCCAAGTTCCCACGAAATTGTTTTTGTGACCGATTTAAGAATCAAAATGAATAAAACAAACATTGATTGCGGCAATGAGCTTTGGAAAAAATGAGTTATTGAACAATAAGTTTAAATGTATTCCAACATAAGAGATTTCAGGCTTTAGTCCAGTAGTTATAAATTGTAAAGTCATTAAACTAAATTATCATCATTCATTCATCTTTCAACGATTTTTTTTTCTATACATTTAGTCCATTTTTCAAAAATGCATTACGTTTTATGAATAGACATTTAAATGGTAACATTTAATTGGTTTTTTTTATGCGAGTGCTAGATAAACAATTGTTTTTTAAATGACGGAAAATGAATAAATATACAAGGTGAAGATGAAACCAAAGGATATTAGCTAGCTTTTGCAAAATAAATAAAAATGTATACTCGATGTTAGGAAGTTATTGATAGAAATTCCTTTCCTTTATTTTGCGTTAAGGAAGACAGGGCTCTTAGTGTCGACAAAATCTTGAAATGAAATATTTTAGAATTTTATTATGTATTGCACTAAATGTAAGAAGTCAGTATGCCATACAAGTTCAAAATTGAGATGATGATTTCCGACAGACTCAGATCCTAACAACAAATAAAAGTAAAATCAAAAAAATACTGAACTCTGAGGAAAATTTAAAACGGAAAGTCCCTAATCAAATGACAAAATCAAAAGATAAAACACATCAAACTAATAAACAACAACTGTCAGGTCCTGACTTGGTATGTAGAATATAAGGATTATTTTGAAAGATTAATGCTGATAAGAATTTTCGTTTAAGTGCACAGACAAGTTGCTTGGTCCTACCTTTTCCTTTATGGGGCAACTTTTCTATAGGCGATAAAGAGCTTAAATTATTATATAACCCGTAGTTTACTTTATAAAAAGTATTTTGTATTGTTTGTGTGTGTGAACATGACTGTGTTTGTCATTGTGATGTTATATCATTTTTAGCTCAACTGGCCGAAAGGGCCAAGTGAGCTTTTCCCATCACTTTGCGTCCGTCGTCCGTCGTCGTCCGTCGTCGTTAACTTTTACAAAAATCTTCTCCTCTGAAACTACTGGACCAAATCAAACCAAACTTAGCCACAATCATCATTGGGGTATCTAGTTTTAAAAATGTGTCCGGTGACCCGGCCAACCAACCAAGATGGCCACCATGGCTAAAAATAGAACATAGGGGTAAAATGCAGTTTTTGGCTTATAACTCAAAAACCAAAGCATTTAGAGCAAAGGTAAAATTGTTTATCAGGTCAAGATCTATTTGCCCTGTAATTTTCAGATGAATCGGACAATCCGTTGTTGGGTTGCTGCCCCTGAATTGACAATTTTAAGGAAATTTTACTGTTTTTGGTTATTATCTTGAATATTATTATAGATATAGATAAACTGTAAACAGCAATAATGTTCAGCAAAGTAAGATTTACAAAAAGGTTAACATGACCGAAATGGTCAGTTGACCCCTTTAGGAGTTATTGCCCTTTATAGTCAATTTTTAACCATTTTTCGTAAATCTTAGTTATCTTTTACAAAAATCTTCTTCTCTGAAACAACTGGGCCAAATTAATCCAAACTTGGCCAAAATCATCATTGGGGTATGTAGTTTAAAAATGTGTGGCGTGACCCTGCCAACCAACCAAAATGGCCGCCATGGCTAAAAATAGAACATAGGGGTAAAATGTAGATTTTGGCTTATATCTCTGAAACCAAAGTATTTAGAGCAAATCTGACAGGGATAAATTGTTTATCAGGTCAAGATCTATCTGCCCTTAAATTTTCAGACAAAACAGACACCCTGTTGTTGGGTTGCTGCCCCAGAATTAGTAATTTTAAGGAAATTTTGCAGTTTTTGGTTATTATCTTGAATATTATAATAGATAGAGATAAACTATAAACAGCAATAATGTTCAGCAAAGTAAGATCTACAAATAAGTCAACATGACCAAAATTGTCAAGTTACCCCTTAAGGAGTTATTGCTCTTTATAGTCATTTTTTAACAATTTTCAAAAATTTTTGTAAATTTTTGTAAATTTGTAGAATATATTTTCCACTGTAATTACTGGGCCAAGTTCATTATAGATAGAGATAACTGTAGCAAGAAATATGTCCAGTAAATTAAGATCTACAAACACATTATGATCACCAAAACACAATTTTGTCATGAATTTATCTGTGTCCATTGTTTAATATGCACATAGACCAAGGTGAGCGACACAGGCTCTTGAGAGCCTCTAGTTTCATTTGTCAAAAATATTCACCTAACTTAAATATATTTCTCTTCATGCCCAATTATAAGCAACTGTTGCATTGTAATGTTCATTGTAATAAATATTAATCAAAGAAGGCGGATGTATAAATGTATAATTAAATTAATACGACAGCCGAAATGAAAACGCAATAAAAAGAGTAAACGAAAAAGACAAAAAACATTTTGTATATATCTAGGTAGCTTGAAAACCAGGTTGAATCCACCATTTGTTTTACATAAGAAAATTTTGCCTGTACCAAGTCAGGAATATGACAGTTGTTATCCATTCGCTTGATAAGGGACGTTCCGTTTAGAATGTTCCTTAGGGTTCGTTATTTTTATTATTTTACTCTTTACAAAACACACCATAGTAAGGCTTACGGTCCAAAATCGTGTCTATACTAATAATTTTGTAATTGTGATAAGATAAGATAAGATAAGAAAATTTATGTTAAGTGGGGTTACATGAAATACTACAAACGTAAGCTCTGTAGATCTTTTTTGCCAACATTAATAACAATAACAACACATACAATATTAAGACATATAGGATATATACAGCACACACAATAGACAATATAAAGACAGATATATTTCATTAGAAAAAGTTGATATATATGAAAGGAAACACAAGCAAGTAAAACACTTAACTAGATTATAAGCACATGCAAAGCAGACAAATAAATAAGCTAAACTAGTTCTAAAAGTAGCATGAAAAATGCAAGGTCATGATTTTCTATACTGTTCATAAAGTCGTTACACTTAATCCAATGTGTGTGTAACAATTTACCTTTTGTTTTGGGAAACATGTTTTTATATCAGTTATCAACGGTAAGGAACAAGTTCTAGTAACTGCTAGTACTCTCAGATATGTACTTTGTGTCTTTATGTTGTTTTGTTACTTGCGTTTATGCTTTGCATCAATCAGATGAGTTAAAACCTTTTGCACTGATTTCTATAGTTTGCACTTATGTTGTGCTATTATAATACTGTCTCAGGTTAGGGAAGGGTTGGGTTTTTAAATAGGAATTGACGATGAATATAGATACTCCTTCCAAGTACGAGAACTTATTATTCAAAAGAGCATCGCTACTCTTATTATGGAATCTTCTTTACAGTTATAAACTGTTGGAATCAGAAAAAACCTATTTGTTGGTTTCACCAAATGTCATTCGGGATAATCTGATAACAAAAACGAGCGAAATGATAAAGGTGCAGAAAATGAAAAAGAAACGCATTCATCTGAAGGACATGATTGTAAATTACTACTTTAGTTGTATAAAAAGAAACGATGCAGTTAAAACACAAATTTTAGAAAACAACAAAGGGTATTTAATCATTTCAGGGTTAGATAAGCAACAGAAGGTAGATATTTTAAAAACATAATATGGAACATCTACGTCTTACTCTGTAAGATACCCGTTTTTTTTATAGTCACAATAGTATCGCCGTTGATAATTTTTCAATCAATGTTTTTTGGGGGGGATGATTTCTTTTTGTAAATAAAAAGTGTCAATGAATAATAGTATAAACGAACTTTCGCATTCAACACTTTTATACGACTGGCACTTGACTTCTAAGTACATTTCATTAAGTAAGTAGCTACAATCTCCATTCAACTCATAATCTCTTCTCGTTCAACATGTAAAATAGCTAGGTTTAACTGCGGTTACCTTATTTGCACACCATATCTTTGACCCATTCTGTGTGCAGAATTGTCAGTCAAAACAACCTTAAGGGTATTTCATATAAAAAAGAGATGTGGTATGATTGCCAATTTGTCACCTCTAGTATTAAATAATAAAGACATTATTGCAATCATGTCTTCGTTTTCTCTTATATTTACCGTTTCACTTCTTAACAGTTTACACGCAGCAACGAGCGTCCGTTTTAATTATTTAGTTGAAAAAAAATAATCCGCTTACATGCAGAAAATAGGGTATTTTTATTTACCTTGCTGTCTCACTGACGCTACCTAATACCTAAGGCCGGTATCCCTTTTAATCCTGGTATCTATGATTAGAGTTTATTTGCAACCACTGGGTCGATGCCACTGCTGTTGGAGACTTATTTCCCCGAGGTTATCACCAGCCCAGTGGTCAGCACTTCTGTGGTGTCTTGAGTTATCATTAATATGTTCATAATTATAAATTAACGGTTAACAAAACAGTTATTTTTTGAAAAACTAAAGCTTTTCTACCTCAGGAATAGATAACCTAAGCTGTATTTGGCGAAACTTCAAGAACTTTTGGTCCTTAATGCTCTTCGACTTCGTACTTTATTTGGTCTTTTTAAACTTTTTTTGATTCGAGAGTCACTAATGAGTCTTTTGTAGACGAAACGCGCATCTGGCGTAAATTTAAAATTTTATTCCTGGTATATATGATGAGTTTATTTAATTATATAATAAATATGTGAACTGATGCCTCTAAAACAAAGAGAAAATCAACAGAGAAAAAAACTAAGATACAAAAAAAGTACCAACACAATGAAACCTTGTTAACTGGTTTAATAATGAACAATTATGGATTGGTATTCAACGTGGCAAATATTACATGCATACCAAGACGAAAACATTGAATGTAGTTTTGTGATACACACAAATGACAAATATGATCAAGAGTTGTACTTAACCGACAAAGGCTAGATTCTCCTGACTTGGGACAGTCGCAAAATTGCGGCGGGGTTAAACATGTTTATGAGATCTCAACCCTCCTCCTATACCTCAACCCAATATAGAAAAGTAAACGCATAACAATACGCACATTAAAATGCAGTTCAAGAGAAGTCCGATTTTCAAACCTGCTAGTTCTCAAAGTTACAGTCACATGTCACTCATACGTTGGACACGATATTCTAACTCTGAGCCGACCAGTCAATTACTTATAAAAGACACGTACTTTAAGCAGAACCAGTACAAACCAATTTGAAAGTTTTTTGTTTGACCCGACAAAGGATCAATCCAAAAGCCTCCAAATACTGAGATGACAACGCTATCGCGTTTATAACGTGATTTTACCTAAAATATAAAAGAGAAGATGTGGTATGATTGCCAATAAGACAACTCTCCACAAAAGGCCAAAATGACTTGACACAGATGATGATTAACTATAGATCTCCGTACGGCCTTCAACAAAGAGCATATCTAATCTTTAAGAAGTAAATCACAAAAAAATACTGAACTCCGAGAAAAATTCCAAACCGAAAGTCCATAATCAAATGGCAAAATCAAAAGCTCAAAGACTTCAAACGAATGGATAACAACTGTCATATTCCTGACTTGATATATGCATTTTCTTATGTAGAACGCATGCATAGTCAGCTGTTTATGGCCCCGATATGCCAAAAACAGACAATTCAAACGAGAAAACCAAAGGACTAATTAATATACAAAATAACAAACGAGAACAAATATGTAATACAGCATGTCGGAACGACAATTTGGGAAAGGAACCGGATAGGAGGAATAGTTCCCAATGGAGGATTTTACAGATGATGGTTTAACGTAAATCTAAACCGACTATTGAAATACCGATAAATATGTTTTATTTAGAACAAAACATCATATATTTCTACAAACCTATCGCCACAAACTAACAAAACTTTACCAGACTTATCAAAACAAACATCATGTGGAGCTTTGATTTTGTTAAACTCATCTAACAGAGTTTTCCTTTGATATCCATCTTCTGAGATAGCATGCAATGCACCAGACAGATCACATGCTATTATACAACCTTGGTTATTAACGGCAACGGCAACTATCTTCTTCATATTTTCGTCTTTGTAGGAAAATATTTTTGTGCCATCTATCTTTATTGCTACTACTTGGTCGGTATCAGATGTATAAAGCAAACGTTTGTTTTTGATATCAGTCGCAAGTCCATTAAATTTATTATTACAGTTTGTATGTGTGTCAAAACACTTTTGTAAGCCTATTTCTTTGTTTTCATTATTTATCCTTTGCAGGCTTTTCCCAACGATAATATGCATGAATCCATTACAGATGCAAAGCCCACCAGTAAGCGCCTCCCTGCTGCTATTTCTAATTTCCTGACGTAATACAAATCTATTTTGCTTTATCTTGCAAGTATATATGTATGCATCATAACACGAAACATAAATTGTAAGGTTTTCGATGTCGCAAGTCAGTCTTTTTATCCCTTCGTTGAAAGTAGTTTTCGCTATACATGTGCCAGTCACACAATCAACCGCATTTAACGCTCCATGTAGACTACCAACCAAGATATTCGAGTTCATCATACATACAGTATTAACATCAAACTCAAATGACAGAGTTTTTTTATGTCTCAATTTTATGTTTGTTATTGTGCCGGTATCCAATGGATTAAAATTCACGAATTCATTCAGGTCAATTGGTACATTACATATTACTTCGGTTTGGCCGAAACTGACTGCTTTTTCTACTTGGTGAAATATTTTATTGACAGCAAATCTCGCTTCCACGGCTGTTTTTACATTTAAAATATTGCTTGTTTCAACGATTTTAGACTTTAATTGAGGTTTCGATTTTTTCAAATGAATAAACATTTGATTCAAGGTACCATTATCTCAAACAGACTCTGTAGTCTTCGTCAATGAAACAACACGGCTCAGTAGATTTTCGGTAGTTTTTAACTTCGCTTCGAAAACAGTTTTTTGTGCATCACGTGACATATGTAGTTCCTTTAAAAATGAAGCCAGTAGAATATCCACACTGTCTTTTATTGAAGCAGCGGATGCTTTAGCAGCCAACTCGATCGCTTGAAAAGAATTATCGAGTTTTTCATAATTGCTTGTCTTGTCTTCAATTAGTTCTTTAACTTTAGCTTTTACTTCTTTCAATTCATATTTTAAAAACTCTATTCCATCCGTGTTAAGATTTGTCAGTTCTTCAATAGCCTGGATATTTTCGCATTTTCTATGCTGTATAGTTAAGCAAAGCAAACAGCAAAGTTCCTGATGATCAAAACAGAAGGCTTCCAATATTTTAGAATTATGAATTGAACATTTATCGGATATTGGACTAAAATCAGGCTCGCCTCCACTAGCACAGTTATTTATTTCTTCGATATGTACAACCTTATGGTCTGCAGAAATCTTCATAAGGTTGTGAAGTCGCAAGCATTCGTCACAAAACGCTTCACTGCATTCCCGACACCAGTGTGATGCCACACGTTGATTGTTTTGTCTTTTGCACAGATGACACTCTTGTTTCGTATTTTCTGATTGGTTCATTTGTGCTGAAATTATTAAACAATTGGGTACAGACGATGCACATTGTGTTGCATCGTGCACTCTATTTGTATTCGTTACAACTGATCTACAGACGGGACATGGATAACTCGAAAGTTTATGTCCTGTCTGACGTTCTGTTGATGAAATAAACTCACCGATACATGTTTCACAAAAATTGTGTGAACATGGTAGAGTTTTAGGAGATTTCAGTTTCTCTAAACATATCGGACAAGTGAAAATATCACATTCATTTATACACGTTGTCATTGTAGTCAATCATTGTCATAGGTAAATTACTTCCTTTTCATGATTTAATTTATCTCCCCTTTAATATCTTTTTTTTTCTCTAAAAGAAATGCAATCGTGAACCATGAACATTGAAATACCGGTGTTAATCAGATTGGTGGATTTTCAAATGTTCTGCTCAATCTTGCAATTCAAATGCAATTTTGCATCAACATTAAGACTTCTGATTTTTCTACGCTGTACACTACTATTCCACATGCTCAATTGACAGGTCGACTTCATCGTCTCATTAAACAGAGCTTCTATAAAATTGGGAATCGTAGATACAAATTTCTTGTTTTGGGTTATGATAAAAAAAAAAGACCGGGGCAATTTTTAAGAAAAAAGCAATCCAACGATCCCAATTTAATTTTAATCAAATGACTTCAACAATCAAATGGTGTCGATATGATTATGTCCAGTTTTATATCGTGCCTCGACAGAAGTCAGCGCTTGTACATTTGTGAGATTTATGATAACATTTTGATAAAATGTTACCTTGATGATGAAGAGTACCGCTTTATTGTTACACTCTTACTGTCAAATTCCCCAAAAACAATATTGAAGTTCAGAGAAATGAAAATTTAAGAGTATCTTTAGCTCTAAAAATTACAAGAACAAAAATGTTGTATATCGTGAAAAAACGAAATCCACAAAATGGTAGTATGAAAAGAAATTATTTCATTTTATGGAGTTAAAATTTGTGCATATAGATTCAAACGTAATTGCATGTATATCCTTTGGTACCAGGACGTTCTTGGTGCAGATTAATCCTGATTGTTTTTATTTGTTTTGTATTATCTTCCATCCTAATCCTGATACACAGATGGAATTAATGTTGTGTTTCTCTCAGAAAACACCTTGGTAATGTTTAAGTCTCTTCTAAGTTGCATTTTTTTAAAACTAATGCTTTTCTTCCTCAGGAATAGATTACCTTAGCTGTATTTGGCAAAACTTTTAGGAATTTTTGGTCCTTAATGCTCTTCAACTTCGTACTTTATTTGGCCTTTTAAACATTTTTTTTATTCGAGCGTCACTGATGAGTCTTTTGTAGACGAAACGCGCGTCTGGCGTAAATATAAAATTTTAATCCTTGTATCTATGATGAGTTTGTTTGTAGTAAGTATATGGCTGCCTTTGCATGGAAAACCGTTGGTACCTGTTTTATGTTCCTTTTGTTAACATGTAACAGATGAAACTAAGCAAACAAACAATGATACACAAATCTACAAAGGACTAATAGCAACTAATGAAATGCCAGCTACAGACCTCAATAAAACTGATTCATCTTATGAAAATCGAACACGATCCCCCCGTTAAGTATCATACCATCATAAAGTATACATGAATGTAGGTCTCGGGCAGATAAAAAAAACTCACTAAACGAATGGATAACAACTGCCATATTCCTGACTTAATACAGGCATTTTCTTATGTAGAAAATGGTTTATTAAATCTGGTTTTAAAGCTAGCTAAACCTCTAACTTGTATGACAGTCGCAGCTAATTCCATAATATTGACAACGATGTGTGAACAAAACAAACAGACACAATAGGTAAAAATGTCACAAATAAGGGTACAACAGCAATAAAAAAAAAAACCAAAACTAGAGGTTATCTCATGTTGCACCCGTCGTGTTGCTCATGCTATTACAAAACCGGTAAATAGTTCAATTCGGTAGGTCACATTCATGAAAAGGGAACGGGTTTGTAGTAACGACATAAGGAACATATCCGTTATCATTTGTGAAACGTTATTCCATAACGGTCAGCCAACTCGTAATGGCGTCAGTAAAATTTACGAAGTGATGATTTTAACTTCACCATTTGGAACTCTTGGTTTTAAAATGAAAAGGTCGCCATTGGAAGGCTGAAATCATCTCTTATGTTGTAAAGTTTTGTTTTAAACCGACTCTCATTGTCAATTTCTGGATATAAGTCCTAATCAAATGGCCAAATCAAAAGCTGAAACACATCAAACTAATGCATAACAACTGTCATATTCCTGACTTGGTACAGACATTTTCTTATGTATAAAAGTTGGATTAAACCTGGTTTTACCTACTTGAACAGGAATACAGTACAAATAAATTCAAGAACACTTAGGACAGAGAAATGCCTAAATAAATAATATAATAGTACAGTATACCCCTTTTTTTGACTTTTTTAACTGGTATGTCTGTTTGTTTTGTTCACATATCGTTGTCAACATAGTGGAATTTGATGCAACTGTCAAACAAGTGAGGGGTTCAGCTAGCTATGAAACACGGTTTAATCCGCCATTTTCGCATGACAGTTTGATGTGTTAGAGCTTTTGATATTGCTATTGGATTGGGACTTTCCTTTTTGAATTTTTCTCGGAGTTCAGTATTTTTTCTGATTTTACTTTTTTTCGAAATGTTTACCACAGAATAATCAACAAATAACTAAAATTAATTTAGAACAGTACACACAAACAGCATAATAGAATGACGAACTGTGTGTCACACTAACATAACGTATATCAACGCCACAAAAAATGGCGTCACAGGTAAAAAGAATCGCATTACCTTATAGCTGCCCATTTATTTGTGTGTGTGATTTTTTTGTCTCGCCTTGACGGAGTCAAAAAGAGAGACATAGGTATGCTGTTTCCGGCGACGTCGTCGGCGACGGCAGCGTCAACAATGTATTAGTGTGTGATTATGTGTAGTTTATGGTGAACCACAAGTGGTAGGTCATTCATATTTGGTATTCAGTTGTATAAGCATTGGAACATTTCATTTCCATGGAGATTATTTGGCCCTGCCCCCTCAGTCATGGTCTATTGACTTCGCTTATTTTACATGTATTTGTGATTATATCAGTTTAAGGGGAACCACAAGTTCAATGATATTTGGTATGTAGTTGTATAAGCATTGGCATATCTCATTTCCATGGAGATAATTTGTCTCCGCTCCTTAGTCATGGTCGATTCACTTTGAAATTTTTTTCAAAGTTATCATGTTTTAGTTTTTGATTAGGTCAGTTTAAGGGGAACCATAGTGGTAGGTGACTGACATGTGGTATACAGTTGTATCAGCATTGGCAAATCTCATTTCCATGGAGATAATTTGGCTCCGCCTTCTTAATCATTGTCTATTGACTTTGAAATGTTTTCTAAGTTATCAAGTATTATTTTGTGATACGGTCAGTTCAAGGGAAACCATAAGTGGTAGGCCAATGTTAATTGGTATTCAGTTGTATAAGCATTGGAACTTCTCATTTTCATGGAGAATATTTGGCCTCGCCCCTCAGTCACAGTCTAATGACTTTGAAAATAAACTCATGGTAGATACCAGGACTAAATTTTATATATACGCCAGATGCGCGCTTCGTCTACAAAAGACTCATCCGTGACGCTCGAATCCAAAAACGTTTAAAAAAAAGCCAAATAAAGTACGAAGTTGAAGAGCATTGAACTTATCTTAGTTTATGTATTAGTATGTGATTAGATCAGTTTAAGATGAACTGCTAATGTTAAGTCAATGATATTTAGTATGCAAATTTATTGGCATTTGCAAGTATTGTTCCATGAATATCATATAGCCCCATCCCCTCTTCATGGTTCATTGACTTTGATACTTTTACATAGTTTACAAGTTTATGTTTGTATAATAAGTCAATGGTATTTGGTATGCAGTTGTATTAGCATTGGCACATCTCATTTACATTACATGGAGATTGTTTAGCTATGTAACTCAGTCATTGTTCTTTGACTTTGAATATTTGCATAACTTGTGTAAGATGTTGAAGTATTGCTATTTTGGTTTTAACATTTGCACAATCAAAATTACAACTAGAGGCTCTAAAGAGCCTGTGTTGCTCACCTTGGTCTATGTGCTTATCATAAACGAAGGACACAGATGGATTCATGACAAAATTGTGTTTTGGTGATGGTGATGTGTTTGTAGATCTTACTTTATTAAACATTCTTGCTGCTCACAATTATCTCCATCTATAATGAACTTGGCCCAGTAGTTTCAGTGGAAAATGTAAGTGAAAATTTACAAATTTTAAGAAAATTGTTAAAAATTAACTATAAAGGGCAATAACTCCTATGGGGGTCAATTGACCATTTTGGTCATGTTCGACTTATTTTTTGGTCTTACTTTGCTGTACATTTTTGCTGTTTACAGTTTATCTCTATCTATAATAATATTCAAGGTAATAACAAAAAACGGCAAAATGTCCTTAAAATTACCAATTCAGGGGCAGTAACCTAACAACCGGTTATCCAATTCATCTGAAAATTCCAGGGCAGTTAGATCTTGACCTGATAAACAATTTTACCCCATGTCAGATTTGCTCTTAATGCTTTGGTTTTTGAGTTTTAAGCCAAAAACTGCATTTTACCCCTATGTTCTATTTTTAGCCATGGCGGCCATCTTGGTTGGTTGGCCAGGTCACCGGACACATTTTTAAATAGATACCCCAATGATGATTGTGGCCAAGTTTGGTTAAATGTTGGCCCATTAGTTTCAGAGAAGAAGATTTTTGTAAAAGTTAACGACGACGGACAACGTACAACAGACGCTGGACGCCAAGTGATGAGAAAAGTTCACTTGGCCTTTCGGGCCAGGTGAGCTAAAAAGGGGAAACATATCTCTGTGATAACAGTTTATTTATAATTGAGATGATGTGACAAAGTTGTATATAGGGTAGAGAAACAGATTCGAAACCGCCAATATGAGAATGCAGTTTATCAAATCTTCCAATGTATTTTTGACACTACAAAAGTCATTAATTCCACTGCTTTAAAGGCATTATTTGAACAATTTGAAACCAGGTTTTTGATTGTACCTAGTGTATTAGTAATCAGATTAAATGAGTTGTAGTGGAACAATTGCTTGAAGACGAAATAAATCAAAAATCAAAACGTGTAAGGAGTTTTGTGCTTGGAATCCAGTACATAGTTAGAACTTTCGTTGTATTATAGATTCTGCTTGTAAACATCTAGGTAAAAGTATAGGTTTTTACAGATTTCATTTTCCAAAAATGGAGACAGTTAAAATGTTGGTGAATTATTGATTTTCTTTTGCAGAACTTTTCAGGTACACTTTTTACATAGCTGGCCTATTTTTTTTTTTTTTTAATCATGAAAACTGAACTTTTTATCAATGAAACATGAAAATAAGGACAAAATCAGATAAACCCTGTAAGACAAACATGTAGACTTTATAATTATTCTACACACCAAATATAGTTGACCTTTTTATTATAGCAGATATATATGAAAAGGTCACATTAACATAAACATTTAATATTGACTAATAAACTCCCCCAAAAAAGAGATCAAGGTCGAATGACTGACTGACGTGTACAACTTGAAGCCAAACAGAGAATCTTGAGTTTTTTATATGTTAATTTATGAATTTCATGCATAACATGTTATCAATTGAATTACGGGATTATCCCTAAGTTTTAGTTGGAGATATAAAAATCTGGAGATTCGCACTTTTTTTATTTAAGATTCATGTGTGAGTTTACCTATATATGAAAAGACATATACTTGAAGATGTCAAAAATGCTATCTGTTTAAGAAAATGTGTAAGTGTTGTGCGGATTTCAGTGTCTAGCCTACTTTATAAATCTTATAACTATTTTAAGAACTTCAACTGCAGACTGTATGTAATTTTAACTGGAAGAAAAATTAAGAAAAATATAAGTAACATACGGAAAAACTGGAATAAATTTTTACAAAAATCAAGGATAGTTTAAGAAAGTTATTAATACTTATAAAACCACAAATGAATGGTATGTTAACTGGCAGAAAAACTTAGTCAATTTATTAGAGTGAATACTTGTGGACACCGCCGCCTCTGGAATGTGTCCATAATACACTGATGCCCCATTTGCACTATCATTTTTTATGTTCATTGGACTATAATATTGGAGTCAAACTTTGGAATTAAGATTAGAAAGATCATATCATAGGGAACATGTGTACTAAGTTTCAAGTTGATTGAATTTCAACTTCATCAAAAACTACTTTGACCAAAAACTAGACCCCAAAAAAAGTGGGACAGACAAACGGACAGCCAGACGGACTGACGGATGGAACGACATATGCAAGTGTATTTTTTCATTTATGGGTTTCCAAGAAGTTTCACTGATTACCATGGTTAGCATACCAATAAAATACAGTATAGTATGTCCCATTTTTTTTTTATGGATCTTTGAAATATTCAATAGATGTACACAAAGACTCAATAATATATGTAAAACATGTCCATATAAACCATATGATTCCTTTACCACACATAATATTTTCCCGTGTATGTATCAATCCATAGAATGTTTTCCTGTTAAGATTTCCAACCCCAAAAAAAATCCCTATGCAATTTGCACTCTCATGAACAACTGCACAATTAGATATCAAATTAGAATCTCATAATTTTAAAACAAACAAGAAGGCTAAATGTTTTCTTTGGGTTTTTTATTCACGATTATACATGATACATATAGTTATAAACAAGGCAGAGATATTTTTAAAATATATCAACAAAGATGGAGCAAAAATCAAGATAAGTTAGAGAAATTTCCTGATGAGATAGAAAAAGTCAAAATTAGGAATAAAATATTTTATACTAAAAAATTTAATTAACAGAAATAAAAATATCTACAACCTTTTACTGGACATAGCACTAAATGTAGGAAGCTGCATGAAAATCTATATTGATCCTAAGAATTTTGTGAAATTTCATTTTTTACTTTTCTTTGACAAACAAAATGTTAACAATGTATAAATAACAGATGATTACAATATATACATTATTATTTGTGATGATTTCATTCAAATGCAATCAATGTTAAATAATAATTAAAATCTCTGTTTAGACAGATTAAGGCAAAAATTGGGATAAATTTTGCTTCATGATTTTACATGCATGAACCAACAATTTTTTCTTTTCTTTTCGGTGAAGATGCTCCAATGCCTTAATGCCCATTTTCATAGCAAGTTTCTTGTTTTGGGTTTAACAGTGTAGTTATATTAAAACAGCAAATCTGAAGAAAATCTGGAATAGTACCTTTTTTCACTCTATTCAAAAGCAAGACATATATAAAATACTTGATTTATATTTATTCATATAAGATGTAATTATTGTGTTTAGATAGAATATGTCAGAGTTTTAAATTTTGGACCAAATTAATTTAAGCCTTCCTTTAATAAATGTGATATAGTACAAGCATACTACTATGAGCAAACAATATATTCCAAATAAATTCAATCTATTCTAACAATCAATTACATTGTATCATACACAACAATATTACACCATATGTACATTATCACACTTTTACGTGTTCTGCACCAATAAAAATGTCTGCCTCTGGCAAAATGTGTTTAGTCATGTCCTTCTCGCAAGGAGTTAATTTTAGCACAAATTTTCAAGGCTGGTCCTAATTTCATGCTCATAGTGGTCATCAAATGGTCTTCTTTAAGAAGCATTAAGGCTTGACCGTCAATCTCCTGGGATCTAAATTCTTCGGCGTAAGGTCCACATCCTGGAAGTACTTTGATAAATTCATACACTTCAACAACCTGCAATTATAAAGAAGAAAATTAATTTTAAATAATTGTAAGGTATTAGACAGGATATTGAAGAAGATGGTTTATATCTTTAAATATCTATCATAAAAATTTCACCAGAAAAAAAATGTACTATAAATAAATCATAAATTACAATGTAATTGCAATCTTGTTTGCTAAACTCCTGAATATGATGAATTAGATAATTTATATAATTCTGAAGTACTTCTCAGATAAACAAATCTAATCTTTCTCCACTGTGTATTATGTTGCTGTATTGAATCATATCAGCCGTGTAAGCACTTAGAGCTTACAATCAGTATCTGCCAACATTCTTTTTATTACTGTGCATTCATTATTATTCGTTGGATACTAATTTTCGTGGTTTTCGTGGGAACAGGTGACCCACGAATTCAAATGTTCAACGAATTTTATATTTGCTATCAGGTTGTATACAGACTTTAACAAAATCACAAAATTACATATCACGAACAGGCAAGTTTTCTGCAATCCACGAAAATTTGTACCCATGAAAATAAATGAATCCACAGTAGTTTAAAATGGTTACTGCCGATTCATTTATTTTTCGTGGGTACCAATTTTCATGGATTAAAGAAAAGTTGCTTGTTTGATGATATTTAATTTCACGGTTTTGCTGAAGTCTGCATACATGTCTATAGGAAATATGTCATTAATTAAACATTTAATTTTGTGGTTAACTTGTACCAATTAAATCAACGAAAATTGGTATACAACAAATAATAACAAATCAACTGCATTGTTATTATGTCTGCATGTCTGTGTTTTGTCAACTATTATAGTATTTTCTAAAGTGATGCTTTTCTTTCACATATTTGATTGTATGTTCTTTCATACACCTTTTGTAAATCCAATGATTGATATTAAAAGATGGATAATTGAAATTTAAAACTTTAAAGTACATTCATTAAATCTTACCCCACTCTTGCCATTTCAATATATATCTATTGACAGTAGGACACTCTACACAAAGATCACATCAAAAAGTATAATAAAAGGGGCAGGATGGCATTATTTAAAATGCAGTCAATGGTTTTTCCTCATTGATACTTACATTCCATTTAGATGGATGTGACTTTGGTATATCTGTTTCCATATCTGTTTCACTGTGTGTTTGTACTTGACGTGGGGGTGGGGGAGAGTCTGGGGTGGAGCTGCTGTCAGACAGAGATGAATTTGACATCTCCTCCTGGTCAAACTGATTCTCTTTCATACCTATCTCTCCTGGAGTCTGTAATGAAAATAGAAAAAAGAATAACCATTAGATTGAATTACACAAAAGAAATGATTATTAGATTAAATTTCATAAACAAAATCACATGGCATTTAGGAGAATACAGTATATCTTTAAAAGAGAAGATTGTTCATATTTGATTAGTTAAAAACTTTCATCTATTTTAAAATTGTTAATACATACAGATCCTACCACTGTATCAAGTGTGATACAATA
This sequence comes from Mytilus galloprovincialis, assembly GCA_037788925.1. NCBI lineage: Eukaryota > Metazoa > Mollusca > Bivalvia > Mytilida > Mytilidae > Mytilus > Mytilus galloprovincialis. The sequence goes on along the minus strand of CM075342.1, from coordinate 39,730,879 downwards.
TTTATTCACTTGTGACAGTTAAATTTTTTAATTTTATACACGAGGCTTGCCTAGCATTTTAACTATTTAAAATTTAACTGTCTAGAGTGGATAAATATAGTATTGCACAAGATTTGATAGTGGAATCTATTTCTCTTGTTATTTACAGGCAATTTACAGACAATTTGTAATACTTCTTTACAAATGATCTGCAAAAAGATGTGTACTTTCTATGTGACGTCATCCGACATGGTCACTGTTTTTAATGACATCACAATATGAATTTAAGAGGAAAGCAAGAAAATTTTACATCATAGTCAAATTTTGACCAACAAAGAAATGAGATCGAACAAACCACAAGCTGTTAAATAAAAAATAAATGAAAGGTCAGAAAAAGGATAATTCAGCTAAGAATTAGAGAAAACATTTAAAACAATGAATAACTATATGCTGTCAATAAAAATAAGTTTGTTTGTTTGTTTGTTGGTTTTACTCGCAACCTTTTAGTTTAGTGTTTAACATCACTTTTCATCGCCACTGGCTATATCACGGAGGTCAGTGTTCAGAGTTTCCATCTTTAAATTATGCATTTACTTCATCATAGTATTATATCTATATACTAAAACAATGTAACAATAGTAATAAGGTCAAGTGGGTAAACTTGTGTCATTAGTATTTAGCATAATCAATACCTTTGAGTTAGTATTATAAGATAATCTTCCACCTCGACCAGGCCTCCATCCCTTCCTAAGGTTTAATGGCTTCCCTCTTTTCCTCATATATCTGCCTCCTAGCGCTGAAATTATAAAACAATACACATCAAACCACAAAAAACAAGTGATGTAATAAACTGTTGATCATATATACATATTAAGGAAACAGTTTATAGTAAATCACATCATTTTGGTGAATACCTTGTTCTGGTAGATTTAGAAGCATCATTTTTTTGGATAATCTTGTTGGTTCATTAATATAGGAGAACAAATTCTAACAGATTTGTGACAATAACCCTTTGGGTTATTTTCAAACTGTTGAAAGTCAGAAATACAAATCACTCTTGAAAAATTAGTTGATAAACTTCATATGCTTCAGTTAAATGGTTAAATTTATCTTAATTGTATTGAACTCATTTGTTAATGTAAACAGATGAAAATGCATTATTTAAATGGTTGTTTTTGTGCATTTTTTCATTCCAGAGAACTTGAGTGTCTCCTCCCCTAGTTTCGGTGGAGTCATATCTAAAGATTTAGGTTTCTTTAGGGGAATGTAACTGGTCTTCATGTCTTTTTTTTCTTTTGATCATGGTTTTGTCTGGGTTTGTTTTTTTACATTATAGATTTTGGTTGTTCCCTAGAGATCTTCTTCCTCCTGTATTACAGGCTTCAGATCACAATTAATTCCCTTTGCTCATGGTCTAGGAATGTAGTCCCTATAGTAAAAATAGGTGATTTCTTCCATAATTTTTTTTTTTGCTTTTTCTGTGCAAAAGTGAGTGTTTCTCGGTTAATTTTGGTAGAATAGTGTTTGAATGAATTGTTCTGATACCCAAAACTCAAATATTTAAAATTGAAAGTTGTAAATTGTCATCAGTTCAAAGGTAAAATTTTTGGTGTTTACTTTCTTTTTTCGTTGGTTAGGTGAACCTCATGGATGTGTATTGAGGTGTTACAGACAAAAGCACTGATGGATTTTTCTGGCATTGTAATATTTTTTTGAGAAAAGTATGATCTTCATGTGGAGCAAATGTCATTTTGTTAGAAGCAGTGTAATTTTTTTCATGTCATTATTTTTACAAAGAATGTATAGGTAAATTAATTGTGTTCTGAGGCCTACATGTTTATCTTCTGAATTGTGAATCTCAATGTGTATTCCTGCCAAGTAAAATAAAAACATTCCAAACTTTCCCAATAGTACTTACGTGGGCGTCCAACAGTTCCACGACCTCTTTGTTTAAGCATGGATATTCTATGTGCGACATTGTAACGTTTAGCACAGATCATTGAACAGAACCTCTTTGACCTCTTACTGAATTTAGCCATTTGCTCTTCTGTTCCACAGAATTCACATTTTTCAAAAACAGCAGGAGGCTCTACAATAAATAAAAGATATCTATTTCATATGCGTCAAAATAAATAATACCAGCAATGGGGGAAAGGATAAACCATTTCTTATAAATGTGACTTAATATATCAATATTCTCTAATCTAACATTCAAATATTTGAACCTGCATTACTAGGGCTTCATAGGAAACTTGAAACCCACAAGAACAATCTTAATACCTTAACAAATTCCATTAAAATTAGAATCAAATTTATTGATTTTAAATGTATAGAATTGAATATTTCATAATGAAATTGTGTTAGTTTTAATGCAGGTGCTTCATTTTAATTTCGTTAATTGAGTTGAAAATGTATTTTCATGGATCTTCGATTTCCTGGTTTTGCCAGACTGCATTCTAGACTACAGAAAATGCATCCTTTGTTAAACATTTAAAATTGAAGTTTACCTTTAACAACAAAAAATCAAACAAATTGGTAAGCTTTGAAACAAAATGAATCAACAGTATTTTGCTTGAAAGTTTTTTATGCATATGACGAGATTGCCTGTTTGGTGCCCTACCTTTATGTTCTACTTTTTTTGGTGACTGGACTGGACTACTGGACATTCCAGCAGATCCACTGTCTGTATCCATAGGTACCAATCCAGGTTTGGGGGGAATAAATTCTGTCAACAAAGATGACCTTTGGACCTGTAAAGAATAAATTGTAACCATTTATAATGAGTTGAGCTCAAACAAAAAAATAGTAGTGACTTCCATTTTTTTTTAAAATTGTGGTTTTAAGCACCTCTTTCATTCTTACTTTTAAAACCAGATGCTCCGCAGGGCGTAGCTTTATACGACCGCAGAGGTTGAACCCTGAACGGTTGGGGCAAGTATGGACACAACATTCAAGCTGGATTCAGCTCTAAATTTGGATTGTGATTAAATAATTGACACAGCATAGGTTTCTGACACAGAATGAATGTGTTCTAATGAACTTAAAATTTTTGTTTTCTCTTAGAGCAATTCACTATGCTGTTGAATATTAATCCTCTCAAAAAAATGTTTGAAGAAATTTTCTTTTTTATTTATGAAATTTCAAATGAGAAAAAATTGAACCCAATTTTTTTAATCACATCCCCCTTTCCCTTATTCCAAAACTAATCTCAATTAAAATTTCTAATGGAGTTTGCAACAATAACTACTCATTTAAATACATCATAAAATATTAAGATGTAAAAAAACTGCTAGTTATCACTGAATGGTAAAGATTATTTTAATTTATCAGTTGGTAGTAAAAAGTGAATATACATTGTATATTGTATATAACAAAGATTTAAGTTGATTCTGGACAAAAATGGATAACTCCAATTAAAAAAAAATCTTGCTATTGCACAATATTTTGCAATTAGATATTTCTTGCTTACTATTCTGGACAAAGAAAGATAACTCTAATTAAAAAAAAATTTGCTATTTCACAATATTGTGCAATTAGATATTTCTTGCCATTGCGCAATACTGTGCAATTGAAAAGACTTGTTATTGCACAATACTTAATATAATAATTTTAGATCCTGATTTGGACCAACTTGAAAACTGGGCCCATAATAAAAAATCTAAGTACATTTTTGGATTCAGCATATCAAAGAACCCCAAGATTTCAATTTTTGTCAAAATCAGACTAAGTTTAATTTTGGACCCTTTGGACTTTAGTGTAGACCAATTTGAAAACAGGACCAAAAATGAAGAATCTACATACACAGTTAGATTTGGTATATCAAAGAACCCCATTTATTCAATTTTTGATGAAATCAAACAAAGTTTAATTTTGGACCCCGATTTGGACCAACTTGAAAACTGGGCCAATAATCAAGAATCTAAGTACATTTTTAGATTCAGCATATCAAAAAACCTAACTGATTCATTTTTTGTCAAAATCAAACTAAGTTTAATTTTGGACCCTTTGGACCTTAATGTAGACCAATTTGAAAACGGGACCAAAAGTTAAGAATCTACATACACAGTCATGACAGTTAGATTCGGCATATCAAAGAACCCCAATTATTCAATTTTGATGAAATCAAACAAAGTTTAATTTTGGACCCTTTGGGCCCCTTATTCTGTTGGGACCAAAACTCCCAAAATCAATACCAACCTTCCTTTTATGGTCATAAACCTTGTGTTTAAATTTCATAGATTTCTATTTACTTATACTAACGTTATGGTGCAAAAACCAAGAAAAATGCTTATTTGGGTCCCTTTTTGGCCCCTAATTCCTAAACTGTTGGGACCTTAACTCCCAAAATCAATACCAACCTTCCTTTTGTAGTCATTAACATTGTGTTTAAATTTCATTGATTTCTATTTACTTAAACTAAAGTTATTGTGCGAAAACCAAGAATAATGCTTATTTGGGCCCTTTTTTGGCCCCTAATTCCTAAACTGTTGAAACCAAAACTCCCAAAATCAATCCCAACCGTTCTTTTGTGGTCATAAACCTTGTGTCAAAATTTCATAGATTTCTATTAACTTAAACTAAAGTTATAGTGCGAAAACCAAGAAAATGCTTATTTGGGCCCTTTTTGGCCCCTAATTCCTAAAATGTTGGGACCAAAACTCCCAAAATCAATACCAACCTTCCTTTTGTGGTCATAAACCTTGTGTTAAAATTTTATAGATTTCCATTCACTTTTACTAAAGTTAGAGTGCGAAAACTAAAAGTATTCGGACGACGACGACGACGACGACGACGCCAACGTGATAGCAATATACGACGAAAAATTTTTCAAATTTTGCGGTCGTATAAAAACTATACGCAAAAGGTAAACAGCTGAATTGAAAAATTATCTACCATAACATTTATGTAATACTTAGTAATTGGTAGTGTTGTATATGAACCATTTTGACTACACTAACTTGGAAAAGTTTGTTGGTCCTCTTGTATAGGGTCTATACTAACTTGGAAAGAGACAGACCACTCAGACTACACCTATCGGGAGAAGGATTTTTTCCCTCTTATTCATGGACCACTAAGACAACACTTACTGGGAAAGTTTTTGGTCCCTCTTTCTCACGGACCACTAAGACCTCACTTACTGGGAAAGGTTCTGGTCCTTCCTGTATAACAAATCCCTCTATTACATGGGTAAGAATGTGAGGTTTCACTATGGCCTTTTGTTTCTCTATAACAACATTGTCTTTTTTCTCAATGGAATCTGGCTTTTCCTGAAATACAGTAAGTTATTTTTCCATTTAATAATGAGATCACCTGAGCTTGTACTTTTGATTTTGTACTTTAATAAACATTTAAACTAAAGGAAAATTTAAAACTTCCATCTAATTATTTGACCATTTCATAAGAGATTTATCACATATGAAATTTCTTTCTTCATTGTTTTTTTTTATATATGCAATATGTTCTACATAACAATATCTTTATATTGTATTAAGATATTCTTATCCTAAATACACTTCAAAAATTGTCTGCTGGACTAATATGAGTCTGTTTATCAAATATGCAGAACATATATTTTTAACTGATTCTTTTATCAAAAAAATTTGTAAGGGTTCTGCGGAACCCAGTGTCTCGCCTACTTTTGCTGTTAATCACACACTCATCAAAAATGATGAAAAAAATCAATAAAATTATTCCTCTCGATACTATCTTTTGATTGTCAGAAGCTTCTGTCCAAGTTTGGTAAAAATCCAGGCTAGTTTAAGAATCTTAAAAATGTTTTAAATACTTTAACTGCAGACTGTATGTAATGTTAACTGGAAGAAAAACTAAGTCCATTTCTAAGTAAAATACAGGAAAAATGGAATTTTATTTTTACAAAATTTACATCTGGATACTATCTTCTGATCATAAACAAGCTTCTGGCCAAGTTTCTTACAATTCCAGGATAGTTTAAGAAAGTTATTAAAATTTTAAAAACTTTAACCACAGAGTGAATGTAATGTTTCCTGGCAGAAAAACTAAGTCCATTTATAAGTAAAATACGGAAAAAATGGAATTTTATTTTTACAAAATTTACTTCTGGATACTATCTCCTGATCATAAACAAGCTTCTGGCCAAGTTTTGTACATTTCCAGGATAGTTTAAGAAAGTTATTAAAATTTTAAAAACTTTAACCACAGAGTGAATGTTATGTTTCCTGGCAGAAAAAACTAAGTCCATTTATAAGTAAAATACGGAAAAAATGGAATTTTATTTTTACAAAATTTACTTCTGGATACTATCTCCTGATCATAAACAAGCTTCTGTCAAAGTTTCGTACAATTCAAGGATAGTTTAAGAAAGTTATTAAAATTTCAAAAACTTTAACCACAGAGTGAATATTTGTGGACGCCGCCGACGACGACGACGGAATGTAGGATCGCTATGTCTCGCTTTTTCGACTAAAGTCGAAGGCTCGACAAAAAGGTTAGAGTATTTTGGGTAATTTTTGTGATAGCCTAATTTTTGCTTACAAAGATTTAACTGCCCAATTTAAACTCATAACCTCGAACAAACCTGACGCAAGGATAACCCAAAGATAGACTTCAACAATGAGTAAACCATATACTGTAAATACATAAATTATTGCGTGCATTTATCATTGCAATTTTGTTATTTTAAACTTAGTGCGATTTTAATTTTTACAATTTTGAGAAAATCATCTTAAATTCATATAAAATATTTAATAATGCGAGTTGAAATTATTGCGTTTACAACTCTGTCGCAATAATAAAAACCTAACAATAATTTCTGAATTTACAGTAGTCAGCTAAAAAGGCCTCCCATGACAAAATGTGAAACAATTAGCCAAATATCTTTGATCTAAACTGTTTACCTTCTTGTCCTCATTCAATTTCTTCCCCATTTCAGCATTTATATTTTTCTTGGATGTCTCCACCTCGGAGTCAGACTGGCTTTTAAGTAGAATAGCCTGGTTCATTTGATGAACAGGGGTGGCAGGTTTAGATTGACTAAGAGCACCAGTTGCTCTGGCCTGTGACAGAGCAGACGCCACTGTATTAGTTGATGCTGTTGCCATGGCAACAGGTGCTCCTTTACTCTGATTTCTGGGTCTGCCTCTGTTTGGGTTTTTGGGTAAGTTAGGGATGGAGATTCTTGGTCGCTGAGCCATTGTAGGGTTAATTCTGGCTGTAGCTGTTTTATTCAATGGTGTTATCATCGTCTTTCCAACCTGTGAACCAACAACCTGAAATGATTAGATCCTCTATTAATTAAAGGCAAACAGCAAGATAATTAAACAACAATGAACGAAAACTACCAAAACACCAATCATTCTAAAAAAACAAATTTATAATAACGAAATTAAAGAACAATTTAATTAAATTAGCTTTAATTAGCTTTAATTAGAAAAAAAACCCTAGCCCTAGCACCAAAGGTCCCACATATGTTATCTATATTTACTAATTAACATTTATTTTGGCCTGAAGATGTCTTTTTTAATGATTTGATCAAACACAATACAAAGCTTTATCAGTTTCATTATACATGTCAAAGGTGTCTAAAATGAAGAGTTCATAGTCTTGTTACATACATGTACATTTATAAGCATACTTCTTTAATAAAATGAAAACATTTGTTGTCCACTAAGAATTGAAATTAATACAAAAATGTTGCAGAATATTTCTGTTAGTTAATACCTAAAGCTAAATGAAGACTCTTTTAATACACATCCATTATTGTAAGATCATGGAAGATATTTTGAATAATTATTACCTGTTTGCCAATAACACCAGCTACTGTTGCCTTTCCCTGCAGACCTTGAATGGTATCAGTTTTACCATCCTTTACTTGTTGCCCAAGGTTCTGTATGCCTGTGATGATTCCCTGAGGCTGTAGGGGATTGGCTGCTCTGATAAATAACTGCTGTCCAGATAAGATAGCTTGTGATTGGCCAGTCCCCGACAACAATTGCTGGTTTGTAGCCAAAGGAAATGCAGCTTGCTGCTGCAGATTGGCCATAGCTTGTAGCATTGCCTGATTTGTGTATAAAGGCTGAGAGTTTAGAATTTGTCCAGTACTAGAAACAACTTGAGGCTGGGAAAGTCTGAAAGCTCCTGCCTGTGATGTCAACATCTGCTGTCCATTGTTAGCAACAGCTACAGAAAAGGTCTGTCCTTTCTAAAAAAAAAAAGAGTCCACAGATTTAATTAAACTTCAAAATGACTTATAAACATGAAGCATACGCTAGATATTTTATGACTAACTGGGGATTTATTATTACTTTAATGATGATTCAAGATCATTACCTGTGGTAGGTTTTTGAAAGTTATATTGAATATTAACCCCTTGGTTATAGCCTTTATCAAATTATCTCTCATTTGGTGTATTTTGGTGTAAGATTTACATTCAAATTGGCAGTTTCTACATTTTCAGCATATCATTTTTCCATCCATAAGGGGACAAAATTATCAGTCTAGATATATCAGTATAAATGTTTCAGAGGTCACAGTATCTTCTAGAGATATTATATCCTGTGTTGCAAAGAAAATGTCTATGACACCTATATTATAAAGTTATGTGCTTTTTTAAAACTGATTTTCACTCATGTTCTTATTTATATTGTATCATCTGTTCATCAACTGATTGAGATAGAAAAGGAAGGATTGCAAATGTAAAAAAAAGTTATTAAAACTCTGCCACATGTTAATGTGCCTGTCCAAAGTCAGAAGTAAATTAATTTTGTCTCAATGACTTTTTTCTTTAAAGAATGTTTTAACTACAGCAGATCTCTGGTAGTCTATGTTACATTATGTTAAAAGCCTGCAACTTAGTATAGATCCTGATATTTTCACTAAATAAACCCTTAGAGAGGATTTCTATTTCTCCCCATTCAAAAATACACTCTAATGTTTATGTGTGTATATGTTTTTGTTAAGTTCAATGTGTCTATTGATAATGTAACAAGAATGTGTCCATAGTACACAGATTCCCCACTCGCACTATCATTTTCTATGTTTAGTGGACTGTGAAATAGGGGTGAAAACTCTAATTTGGCAGAAAAACTTAGTCAATTTATTAGAGTGAATACTTGTGGACAACACCGCCGCTGGAATGTGTCCATGATACACTGATGCCCCATTTGCACTATCATTTTTTATGTTCATTGGACTATAAAATTGGAGTCAAACTTTGGAATTAAGATTAGAAAGATCATATCACAGGGAACATGTATACTAAGTTTCAAGTTGATTGGACTTCAACTTCATCAAAAACTACCTTGACCAAAAACTTTAACCTGAAGCGAGACAGACGGATGAACAGACCGAAGGACAGGCGGACTCACAGACCAGAAAATATAATGGCCCTCTACTATCGTAGGTGGGGCATAACAATAACTTACTGAAGTTACAAAACCTTGATTATTTCCCACCTGGTTTGGTAAAACACCTGAAATACAAAAAATATAAACTGTTTACCTTTTTAGCATATTATGTATAAATTAACCTAAAAAAACACCCTGTCTGCAATTTTATTGGAATACAGATTTGATAACTAATTGTAAGACCTGCCAATGTCAATGCCACACTAGTGTTCTATAAGGCAGTTTATGTCATCTTCCTAACAAAATCAAATATCTATCTTTAGTTTGTTATTATATTTTGCAACTTTCTCTTTCCTTAATGACAAACACAATAGAAAATTACATTTCTAAGTTTGAGATTAGAAACTAGAGGCTCTAAAGAGCCTGTGTCGCTCACCTTGGTCTATGAAGGACACAGATGGATTCATGGCAAAATTGTGTTTGTAGATCTTACTTGACTGAACATTCTTGCTATTTACAATTTTCTCTATCTATAATAAACTTGGCCCTTTAGATACAGAGGAAAATATTTTGTAAAAATTAACAAAAATTTACCAAATTAATGAAAATTGTTAAAAATTGACTATAAAGGGCAATAACTCCTTCAGGGGTAAACTGACCCTTTGGTCATGTTTTTTTAGATCTTACTTTGCTGAACATTATTACTGTCTATAACAGTATTCAAGATAATAACCAAAAACAGCAAACATTCTTTAAAAATTACCAATTGGGGGCAGCAACCAAACAACCAGTTGTCCAATTCATCTGAAAATTTCAGGGCAGATAGATATTGATTTTTAAATAAAATAATCAATTCAACCCCTTGAGTGATTTGCTCTAAATGCTATGGTTTCAGAGTTATAAGCCAAAATCTACATTTTACCCCTATGTTCTATTTTTAGCCATGGCGGCCATCTTGATTGGTTGGGTGGGTCACCGCACACATTTTTTGAACTAGATACCCTAATAATGATTGTGATTAAGTTTGGTTAAATTTTACCCAGTAGTTTCAGAGGAGAAGATTTTTTTAAAAGATTACAAAAATTTACTAAAAATTGGTAAAAAATTACTATAAAGGGCAATAACTCCTTAAGGGGTCAACTGACCATTTTGGTCATGTAGACTTATTTGTACAATGTAGATCTCTTTTGCTGAACATTATTGCTGTTTACAGTTTATCTCTATCTATAATAATATTCAAGATATTAACCAAAAATGGCAAAATTTCCTTCAAATTACCAATTCAGGGGCAGCAACCCAACAAACGGTTGTCCAATTCATCTGAAAATTTCAGAGTAGATAGATCTTGATAAACAATTTTACCCTATGTCAGACATGCTTTAAATGCTTTGGTTTCAGAGTTGTAAGCCAAAATCAACATTTTACCCAAATGTTCTTTTTTTAGCCATGATGGCCATCTTGGTTGGTTGGCCGGGTCACCGGACACATTTTATAAACTTGATACCCCAATGATGATTGTGGCCAAGTTTGGTTAAATCTAGCACAGTAGTTTCAGAGGAGAAGACTTTTTTAGCACAGTAGTTTCAGAGGAGAAGATTTTTGTAAAAGTTAACGACGACAACGGACAACAACGACAACGGAGACGGATGACGGACGCCAATTGCAGAGAAAAGCTCACTTGGCCCTGTGGGGCCAGGTGAGCTAAAAATAAATGTATAGAAATGTGCTAAAAATTAAGCATTACAAAATAAGATGATTATATATATTCAATTGTAAAGATAATTCATAAGTACAGTCGACTCTCGTTGTCTCGAAGTCAGCCGGACCAGAGAAATATTTCGAGATACACGTAGTTCGACTCAAACGATAACCGGAAGTTTGACAGAACAAGGGACACAACTCTTGCTTAGCTTGGTAAAGCTAAAATAAATCCGGATGAATATGGGAAGGGGATTGATATTCTGGTATCAGATCGATGTATTTGTATGTCATGGTCTTTCATCATTATAATAACATTATTTTTACTTATTCAATTGTTTCAGTTACAATTTTTTCCTATGGCTTTTATCAGAGAGAGTAATTTCCAATCGATAGTTTCGTTATTCAGGTTGGTTTATTGTTGACAAAATTGTTTATTCTCGGATACAAGAGACTTTAGAAAATTTATATTCCTCTTCATTTTGTTTTATCTCACTCTTTCTTTTCAAAAGAAAATACAACAAGATTAAAGATGCCGATTGAGTAGTTTTTAGGTGATCATCAACGGAAGTCATTATCCTTACTTTATACACACCCAAGCTCATTAGTGTAAATCACATTTAATTGTTTTCTAAACATTTTAAATACTTTTTCATGAACATTAACAATGTATCACTAATTATTAATAAAAATTCTATAAAAGATAATCTTAGGTAAACACTCGTGGAAATAGCATGTCATAAATCAATACAGTGGTCAGTGACTGGAAATTTAATTACACGTGTATTGTCAGATTAACTCTTCAATCCATTTAAATGCCGGAGGTTATGTTTTGACATATCTGTATTTGTTTGAGATAAATAATGAATTTTGAATGTTTTTGTTAACCTTGGGATCGTAAATTTAGTTAGACTCAACTGAAATTTCGACTCATCCAATTTCGACTCATCAGGAGTCGAATTACGTACATTTATATGGAACAAAACTCAAGACCACATGAAAACTTCGACTCATCCGAAATTTTGAGTCAACCGATTTCGAGACAACGAGAGTTAACTGTATGTTTAAAATGTAAACTTTAAAACTTATATCTTTTAATAGATTCTCAGGTCATTGTCAGGTTTGTTTCAAGTTTGTCCAAGGTGTACTCTTTTCACATCTTTTTATTTTGAACTGAAACTATTTCAGTATAAATAAACTTATTTGTAGAGAAAAAAAATATTCTTTATTTTCATTTTATTTAAACTATCCTAGCACAAAAAGATGTTTCTGAAAATTTGTGATTTTTTAAAAAAAAGTCCACACAATATCAATGTAATTTGTAGATATTTTCAATGGTCATTCATATTTATTTTTCTGTTATTCCTGGCTGAAGGATGGTTTGAATAATGACACTTTGAACTGTTGTATTGTGCAATAGAACATTATACTTACTTAACTGTCCCAACACAATTGGTGTACCAGGCATTGCCTGGGTCGGCATGATAGGTTTGCCTGCTACTAGTGCAGTGGCCTGTGCCTGTACTGTGCCCGTAGTCTGACGACTCTTTGCCGTAACATTCTGAGCTACTGCATTGGTGACTAGATTCTGTACTGATGTGGCAAAGTTCATACTTAATTGCTGAAAACAGATTAATGGCTAATTACTAAGCAAATTAATATACCAGTATGTATTCTACAAGAGATTTGGGATATATAAATTCACCTTCACCACCAGCAAAAATATAAAGTCTAAATTAGAAGATTGAAAAATCTTTTTGAAGTAAAATCAATACTGAAATACTGAATGCAATTTTTATTATTGGAAAGTGTTGCATAATTTGCATAAACAAAACATAGCAATAATTTCTGAATTTACAATTTACATTTGTACATATTTGTTGTTTATATTTGTTTTATTGTGTATTGTTTTGCATTGTTTGTCATATTTGTTGTGCGATAACACCACTGTGCAAGGTTATGGGGAGGGTTTGGCACCTGCAAACTAGTTTTACCCCAGTACATTCAGTATGTGCTTGTCCATGTCAGGAGCCTGTAATTCAGTGGTTGTTGTTTGTTGTTGTGTAACATATTTGTTTTTGGTTCATTATATTGTACATAAATTAGTTAGTTTTCTCAATTTCTTGTTTGAATTGATTTCATTTGTCATTTTGAGGCTTTTTATAGCTGACTATGCAGTATGGGCTTTCCTCATTGTAGAAGGCTGTACAGTAACCTATTGTTGTAAAGGAGTAGGTCTGGTAAGGGCTGATTTTGGCCTCAACATTCAGGTTTATTTGATGATAGATTTTGGACACCTTTTAAACACTTAAGTGTCTTCTTCAGTCTATTCAATTAGTTTATGTGAAAGATTTGAACTAATATACTCATTAAAGACGCTCAAATCCAAACTTGAATATGAAAAATCTATTAAATATGCCATAATATGTCACTTTTCAGATGATTTTTGTCAAAAATGAAAGTGGCTGCATCCGTGTTCATTCTCAACCTTTATATATGTGATGTATTATTATCAAATACAACTTACATTTAGATATTAAGAATGAACACAAATGTGGCTACTTCTATTGTAGACAGAAACCATCTAAAAATAAAAAAAATGCTAAAATTTTGGAGATTTCAGTAATTAACATGTAGCATGACTTACATGTAATGATGTGAGTAGCCGATACATGTGCATTGTTCTGTCAAAAACAGCCCATATTATGTAGCAGAAGTATTCTACTTCCAATTTATAGCTAAAAGTTTACATTTTAACAATTTTTGTAAAACTGCTACTTTTTGGGGCCAAAAAGGGGCCTTACTGGGCCTACTCCTTTCTGAGACATTTGGTCTATTGTAGAGAGTTTTCTCATTGACAATCATACCACATCATCTTATCTATATCATATATTACTGTTTTCTTATCAAATGTACCTGTGTAGGTGTAGTAGGACTGGGTGACATTAAGCCAGGACTGTTCATCCCACTAACAGATGATGGTCTGCCTTGCATGGCCATAGCCATACTCATATTTAACTGTTGTTGTGGTGTCATATTCATGTTCATAGCACTGGCCTGCATCGCAGCTGAGAAAAAAAGACATAATTGAAAACTTTAAATTAGAAAAAATAATTTAAATAAATATTATAATACTGCAGCAGACTGTTGCTTTATAGTACTCTTTAATAACTGAAGAGTCTGGCTTTGATTAAAGATGAAATCTACACAATACTTATCCAGATTTGAGAATCTACTTTGAATCTTTACTTCTGTAAATACATTAAATTATTGTGAAGTTTTTATTATTGCGACAAATGTGATAGGGTTATAATTGCAGTAATATAAACTGGCATTTTGAAATATTTTATATGAATTTAACAGGATTTTTCTCAATATCGCAAAAATTAAAATTGCATTTTAATCTAAAATGACAAAATTGCAACAATAAATGCACGCAATAATTTCTGAATTTACAGTATTCAATAAGTTCAAAACATAGTATTTAATTCTATACACTTTAAAAAATGCCATTCTGTTGACATTAACCATCATCTTATAAATGTGAAATATTACATAGAGCTCGACAAATTCATTGACATTGCACTGGCCTGAAACAACAAGATTAAAATGTAAAGTATATCTTTTGAATCCTGTTTGAAGAAATTTCACCTAAAAAAAAATATTTTCAAGGAATCATTGGACACAGAGCAGTGATCATTTACACAGTGTAGATACTATTCTGTACGCTATCCGGAAGTCGCGATTTTCGAAGCGAGAACTTTTTGGATCACATTTTAAATTTGATGGGTATACTGAATTAAACGGTAAGTTGATCATCTGTACATTGCTTAATGATTAATTCAGCCGACATCGATATTCTCAAATGGTTTAGAAATAAATTCCGCACATTCAATATTCGTGTCTTTGCCTTAATCAAGAGATTTTCAAGTGCATCACTAAGAAAAATCAGTTGGCGAACCTAAAAACAATCTTTTTACCCTCTTAGTGTACAAATTAACATAAAAACCAGACTTAATTAACTCAATGAAGTATATTTCAAGTGGTGGTAAAAGTTTCAACCAGATCTTTGATGCCAGAAATAAGAAAATTACACTTGATATAACTATTAATTAATCTTATTCGGATTCCTTATCATAAATGATAATGACTGTATTGTGTACCGTCTATTTCGAATTTTAGTAAAAATCTTTTGTGGGGTTACTTTATATAAGATACGGACTTGAACATTACATTATATGGGGGCACCCATCAGGTATTTCCAACACCTCCTAAACCAATCATTAAAGTTTTCTGAAATTGTTCCATTTTTACTCGATTAATGCATTATGGACCTTCTATTTCTGTAAACTTACCAAAATTATATCACATGAATTATCCCCCTACGCAAAGCTGTCTTTATCCATTTTTTGTTATTTTAAAAGACAAGCTTGATTTATGTTATCATCAATTGGTCAACAGCGGACGGTGTAAATAATTTTTAAAAATGTAATAGCTAAACAGATAACTGTAACGATACACTATTACAAAGTCCACAAGCGAATCATGTATTACTTTTTAGGCATTTGATTTTAAATAAGACTGATGGAACAAAAATACAATTATTTTGCCGTCTAAAAAATTCATCAGAAATATATTTGTATTGTCTGATGAAAGTAATTACACGTTATAGTTCCCTGGATAGTTCATAATATCACATATACACGTATATACCTTCAAATTGCTGTTGTTTTTTTCTTCAAAATCACGACTGGTCATACAGTCAAAAAATCTGAAATCGCTTCTAGAATACAGTCAGTTCTAGACTGATCGTACAGTAATTTATTTTGGGATCCTCAAAGAAAACATATTTTTTATGGGAAATACGAATATTCTACTTAAATATGAAAAGAATATTGAAACAGTATATATTTAACTGTAAACTGATGCAAATATTTGCAATAAAAGATTATTTGCTTTGTACTACGAGAGCAAAATTGTCCATCGATTTCACTTTTTTCTACCAAGTTGATGTGATGCACACGTATATTTTATATTCTAATGCATGTTTTTGTTACAGTTACTCATATTTATGATGCTATATATACCTTGAAGATGTTCAAAGCACTTTGTAGATATAGGAGTAAACAAATGATGAGAAAAGTTACCGTAGGCAAAACCGTCCTGTTAGCCAGTTGGAAATCATCGCTTCGAAAATCGTGACTTCCGGATAGCGTACAGAATAGTATCTACACTGTGATTTAATTAGATTTAGATGTGTCACATCTTTGTGTCTTAATCTCACAAATGTACAAATATATGTTATGTTTAGTGGTAATACACCTTATGGCTATTTGTCTGCCATTACTGGACACTGCAAAAGTTCCCCTAAAATTTTGACATCATAATACAAAATATCTGATGTAACAATGGAAAAGTGATTGTTGTATGAAGTCAATAGTTCAAGCAGCGCAGACTTTTGGTTCAACTGGCACAGATTTCCAAATGGCGACAAGGTGTATACTACTTGTAGGTACATTGACAAACATACCTTGCATTGCATTTTGTAACATGATCTGTTGTTGATTGTAAGGAAACTGAGATATCTGATATGGTGGGCTGTGTAACTGGGGGATAACCTGGACTTGTGGGATACCAGGAGTACGGAGACCAGTAGTCATTGTAGTGGCTTGTGTAAACTGATTTCCTGTCTGTATCAAGTTGGGTGTACCACAACTGGTAGCCTGCATCTGTCCCTGTTGAACCTGTTGTAAATTTTGTATTGTTTGCTGCTGTGTTACTTGTTGAGGCTGTATCTGTTGATGCTGTACTTGTTGTTGTTGTTGCGGCTGTGGTTGCTGTGATGGTTGTGTTGTCTGTTGAACTTGCTGTACTTGATGGACCTGTTTACGATTCAGAAAATATTTGAAAAAAGCAATATTTTTGTTATTGTTATATTTGACACTGTTTCACCACAATTAAAAAATCTGGTTCTTTGACTGGTACAAAATAGCCAAGTTTCAGAAAATGTAATTAAGCCTACCAGACATTTTTTTTTACTTTTTTTGTTATAACCTCCTTGATATTTGTAAATATAAGCATTCAAAGAGTGTATTTCAGTTGTTTTTGTTAATTGATGTGGTTCTCTGTTTTTTATATATAGATTAGACTGTTGGTTTTCCCGTTTGAATGGTTTTACACTAGTCATTATTGGGGCCCTTTATTGCTACCAGGGATCAGACAAGGCTCAATGTTGGAGGTTGTACTTTAGCCTATAATGGTTTATTTTTTAAAAATTGTGACTTTAATAGATGGAGAGTTGTCTCATTGGCACTCATACCACATCTCCTTATATCTATTTGAAAACAATGAAAATATCTTCCCATTTCAATTTTGATTTTTAGTGCAAAAAATTGTTTATAAGTAGGTCTATATATATTCATAACATTAGAATTAAATGCATGTTAATGATAAATGGTAAGTACATGTACTGTGGATTCATTATTATTAGCTGAATACTAATTTTTGTGGGTTTTGTGGGTACAGGTCAACCACAAATTTAAATGTTCAACCAATTACAAATTTTCTATAGGCTTTGTACACAGATATCAGCAAAACCAGGAAATCTAATATCCACCAAAATTCAAGTTTTCCTCAAACCACAAAAATTAATACCCATGAAATAAATGAAACAATTTGTTCTTCTTAAGTAGCTATATACAGTGATCACAAGTTTGAAATTGTAATATATTTCAATTTTTATATGAACTATTTTTAAGTGCTAAAATAAGCAAACATGTATATAATCCATATATATATATATATAGAGGAAGAGCAAGAAATTGTTAAAACAGAAAATACCTGTTGCTGAAGAGTTTGGTGTTGTAGTTGTTGAGTTGGTTGCTGGACATTCTGAGCTGGAGTCTGTGGTTGCACTGTCTGAGACTGAGTCGTTACATTGGTTGCTGCTGGTTGTGACACTGCAGGTGGTTGTTGCTGTTGTTGGTTTGGTTGAGACTGTTGTGGGGTCTGGGACTGTGAGGGCTGACCCTGTTGTTCAGTCATATTGACTCCAGATCTGTGGAAAGAAGTATATCTCTTTAAAAAATTAGAAATTAAGTTAGTATTATTTCATTAAAAATATACCAAGGTAAAAATAGCAGTAACTCTTTACTTTCATAAGGGGTTTTTTACCAGACAAATAAATAAAAAATTACGAACAAATATTTACTCCTGAAATCTTATTCACAGTTATAATTTAATCCTGAAACCAAGTTTAGTAACATTATAAAGTTCAGTTGTAAGTAAATTAATATACAGGTTCCTATTTCTTTAATAGTATAAAAAGTTTGAACCTAAGCTTTGCTGAAGTACTGACACAAATGTATGTAAAAAAGTAATGTTTACATTGAATTGGCTGTTGAAGATAATATATTAATTACAATTCTCAATGCCTTGTGTTTTATTAAGGATTAAAATAAGAAAGGTAGGGATAAGTCCTATGGAACAGATTAGTCAAGCCTCATGATAATGTTTACAGTGGAGATATGATACAATTTTTTTACAGATACATTCTAAATTTTAAAAAATGTCAGCTGTTGCACACAGGATAATTGCTGATGTTGGAAGTAGCTTCCATTTAACCGTTGTGTGTGGATAAACGATTCCAGTGAGCAGTCAGGTATAACTGGATAGAAAATTATCTCCTTATATTATATTTTGTCATGATATGTTGACATCTCACTTATTAATTTTGGTATACAGAAATATGAAACTTTGCCAACGATTGTTCACTTAAAATGCTGTTAAATATTTGTATTTTAATTTAATCTGTGAAAAATATACTCATGATAAAAAATTGAAATATTTTTGTATATTTTCTTTTAGTTTTTAATTTTATACCCTGTAAATTTTTGACTGCACTTCAACACGTTTGTGAAGAAACTCAAATTTCACTCTCAAAGGATCTAACTATTTAATTTCATTAACCTTAAATGGCACAATCGAGGTATATAACGCTGAATTCAAGATTTTATAAACCTGCTGTAGAAAGAGACGATTTTTTTGTAGTGCTGAAAAGCAATATTGTTTGAAGTGTTATATAAGGATTTCAGCAGCTTTCCTTTAGTGCATGTTGATATTTTTAGGGTCAATATTGTATTAAGTTGTGTATTAATTCATTTATCGACTGACATTTATATCTTTCGTCGAGTAACATTCAGTGTTTGCAAACAAAGAGGTCTAGACAAAAGTCGCCATATTGGAAGTGTAAACCGGAAGTATAGTTAGTGGCAAGTACGGCAAGTACGAGGAGAGTATCATATTGAAATATTATTTTAAAAATCCTTGTTTTTATATGACAAGGACTTGTATAGTATATGATAAAAAAAACAAATTGATTTGTTTTTCATCATAAAAGTTATTTTGTTATTTTTTGTAATATTATTCAAACCTTTACTGTACATAGGCCTACCCAAACTGCATGAAATATTTGCCACTGGACGTCAAGCAACAACCAATCAATCCTGTAAAGGTTATGATGCACTGGAAAAAAAAGAAATACTTTGAGAATCCACACAGTTTTTTTTTTTACCACTAGCTCAAGAAAATAAAATAAAGAGTAACCATAAATTACTGATTTATTAAATGATTTGCAAAAATATCCGGCTGTTTGATACTGAGATACAATGCTTTTAAATCATCTTTATAATAAAATTCGAAAGGTCACATTATTTATTTATCAAAGTTACACAAGTTGCAACTGCAAAAATTTATAACTTTGAAAATAAAACACTCAAAATGAGGTTTTTTTATTTTTTTTTTTTTTTAGAGAACTCCGGCCAGTTTCTTTTGTTAAATTCCAACAGTCATATTATATATATGCGTATCAATCAAAACTGCAAATATCAAAAATTATCAGCAATGCAGGATCTATCTTATAGTGCATCATGTTTAATAATTTTTATGAAATTTACCGTGTTATGAACATAACAATAATGCAAAAAGATAAGTAATAACTGCCTAATGGCAGTGGCGAATCAAGAACTCTTTTTTTCTTTTATCTTTTTATAATTTTTATAATGGGGGGATATGGGGTAGGGGGCAACTGACTGCCAAAAAAAGGGTCCGCTACAGTCATGTCAGCCTCTATTTCCTATATAATCAACAACATTTTCCCCACGAAAGGTGAGGCCCGGGATCCCCATATGCCCCCTTCGATCCGCATGTGAAGGAGAAGTTAGGCTTTAATTTCGATTTGTGGGCAGGAGGACTTTGAAGCCTGCTATCGATCCTGTTTTATTTTACGTAGATATCTATATTGTTAATTCGGGATCCTCCTTCTTCTGGTATAAAAATTCCTTATATGCCTGAACGAATGACGAATCGTTTGTTGCAAACTGGTCATTTGATCGATTAACAAATAAGTTTTATTCACATGTTTTCAACATTCCAATATGACAAATCATGAGACGATGTTTATTTTCATATTGTTAAGTTTGAGCTTTTCTTTATGGTTAATATGTCAGTAAGCTAGCATGTTATATTCTTGTAGAATGTGCATTTCTCAGGTTATAAAATAAGGGGATACGATTTCCAATGATGCATCCTTCCAACAGAGTCCAAATTAAGTCCATGTATCTAACCAATTCTATTTTACCGTAAAGCCTTATCAATGAGGAAAAAACATACAAAAAAGATTTCAAATTAGTTCGATCGTGATGCACCTGCTTATATGACGCGTCGGGTTTTAAAAATGTAAGATTTCCATGACTAAAAATCATTTAAAAAAGGAATTGATTTTTTCAGGGGCGGATTAAACCATTTTTAAAAGGGTGTTCCGACCCAGGATAAAGGGGGCTTCAACCATATCATATGTCCCCATTCAAACCCACTGGATTCCCCACACTGAGCTGCATGTGGCAGATCTTTGACAAAGTTTGATTATGTTCTAAAATTTATTCCAAATTGATGGAGATCGGTTTTTTTTAATCTCAACTTTAAAGACATCGGACAATTTGAAGATAGAGCTCAGTGATATTAATTATACACGTATCTATAGACATCTGTATAAAAATAAGATGTAATATATATGACCGCAAATGAGGAAATGCTTCATCAGAGACAAAAAAAAAAGCCGTAGAAGTAAGCAACTATAAGTCACTGTACGGCCTTCAACAATGAGCAAAAACGATACGAGTATAAATAAAATATTAAAAAGATAGAGTAATAGTATAGTTGAAGTGTGCTTTATTCTTTATTGACTGTTTTTGATGGTACATATTTATCTAACCCCTCTTATGGCATTTTTTTGGCAGCTACTATCAATACGTACTCACGGCTATATATATATATATATATATATCAGTCTAAAGATTTGCACAACGGTACTGATATAAGATGTTATAATACGAAAATGTTGTTATAAAATCGTGTTGACAAATATTTCGGCTCAACAAATGGCCTTCTTCTCTTCACTTGAAGAAGGCCATTTGTTGACCGAAATATAACATCTTATATCAGTACCGTTGTGCAAATCTTTAGACTGATATAATTTTTTCCTTATCTGCATAGTATCGCCTATTTTAGACGATCCGGTACATAGTAAATTTGCTGGTTGGTCTTTTTTATAGACTTATATATATATATATATATATATATATATATATATATATATATATATATATATATATATATATATATATATATATATATATATTGATTAGGTAATGAGTTCATGGTTGCCTGTGCTTTTATTTTGTTTTCATTCTTATCTCCCCTACACCGAAATGAGACACATTTGTTAGTAAAATTGAGAATTGAAATGGGGAATTAGTCAAAGAGACAACAACCAGACCATAGAGCAGACAACAGCCGAAGGCCGCCAATGGGTTTTCAATGCAACAAGAAACTCCCGCACCTGGAGGCGTCTTCAGCTAACCCCTAAACAAATATGTATGCTAGTTCAGTGCGGCGGGGTTAATAGATATATAGGAAAATGTGGTATGAGTGCCAATGAGACAACTCTCCATCCAAATAACAATTTATAAAAGTAAACCATTATAGGTACGGCCTTTAACACGAAGCCTTGGCTTACACCGAACAACAAGCTATAAAGGGCCCCAAAAACTACTAGTGTGAAACCATTCAAACGGGAAAACCAACGGTCTAATTAATCTATATAAAACTAGAGGCTCTCAAGAGCCACTCACCTGACTCTACTTGGGTTTTTGAAATCATATAAAAAAAGATAAAATTTGGCTACAAAGTTACAAAACTTGGTCAGCACTTTATAAGAAACATTTATGCTATGTTTGATTTCATTCCATTCAGTGGTTCTCTAAAAGAAGTCATTTGTATGCATTTCCCATAGGGTCCTATGTTAAACTAAGTCCCCCGCTGGTAGCCATCTTGGATGATGGATCGGCTACAAAGTAACAACATTTGGTCAACATCTCATAAAGGAACATTCATGCCATGTTTGGTTTCATTCAATTCAACGGTCCTCTAAAAGAAGTCATTTGTATGCATTTCCCATAGGGTCCTATGTTAAACTAAATCCCCCGCTGGCGGCCATCTTGGATGATGGATCGGCTACAAAGTCACGACACTTGATAAGCACTTCATAAGGAACATTCATGCCATGTTTGGTTTCATTCTATTCAACAGTTTTCTAAAAGAAGTCATTTATATGCATTTCCCATAGGGTCCTATGTTAAACTAAGTCCCCCGCTGGCGGCCATCTTGGACGATGGATCGGCTACAAAGTAACAACATTTGGTCAGCACCTCATAAGGAACATTCATGCCATGTGTGGTTTCATTCAATTCAACGGTTCTCTAAAAGAAGTCATTTGTATGCATTTCAAATAGGGTCCTATGTTAAACTAAGTCCCCCGCTGGCGGCCATCTTGGACGATGGATCGGCTACAAAGTAACAACATTTGGTCAGCACCTCATAAGGAACATTCATGCCATGTGTGGTTTCATTCAATTCAACGGTTCTCTAAAAGAAGTCATTTGTATGCATTACAAATAGGGTCCTATGTTAAACTAAGTCCCCCGCTGGCGGCCATCTTGGATGATGGATCGGCTACAAAGTCACGACACTTGATAAGCACGTCATAAGGAACATTCATGCCATGTTTGGTTTCATTCTATTCAACAGTTCTCTAAAATAAGTCATGTGTATGCATTTCCCATAGAATCCTATGTTAAACTAAGTCCCCGCTGGCGGCCATCTTGGATGATGAATCGCGGGCTACAAAGTTACAGCACTTAGTCAGCACCTCATAAGAAACATTCATGCCATGTTTGGTTTCATTCCATTCAGTGGTTCTCTAAAAGAAGTCATTTTTATGCAGTTCCCATAAGGTCCTTTGTTAAACTAAGTTCGCCGCTGGTGGCCATCTAGGATGATGGATCGGCTACAAAGTAACAACACTTGATCAGCACCTCATAAGGAACATTCATGCCATGTTTGGTTTCATTCCATTCAGTGGTTCTCTAAAAGAAGTTCAAAATGTAAAATGTCAACGACGACGACGGACGACGGACGACGGAAGCCAAGTGATGAGAAAAGCTCACTTGGCCCTTCGGGCCAGGTGAGCTAAAAAGAGAAACACGTATAAATTACATAAACAAACGACAACTACTGTACATCAGATTCCTGACTTAGGACAGGTGCAAACATTTGCAGCGGGATTAAATGTTTTAATGGTACCAAACCTTCTCCTTTTTCTGAAACAATAGTATAACATCACAAAACATTAAATTTGAGATCTCAACCCTCCTCCTATACCTCTGACCATATAGAAAAAACAAACCCACAACAATACACAGAGTAAAACTCAGTTTAAGGGATGTCCGAGTCCGATGTCAGAATAGGAAACACAATAAAATAAATAAAATGACAATAATACATAAATAACAACGCTAACAGACTACTACAGTTATTGACAGGCCAGCTCCAGACATCAATTAAACTGATTGAAAGATTATTTTTTCATCATATGAATATCAGGCACGATCCCTCCTGTTAGGGGTTTAGTGTTATACCATCATAAAATATATGAGAAGAACATAACCCGTGTCATGTCAACAACTGGTTTTAGAATAAATGTGTTTAATTCCGATGCAAAGACCCTATAAGCGAATCTAATATCATTTGCGGTCATATCACATCTTTATACACCAGGGTGTTCTATATTTATATATATTGCATCTTTTGGCTTAAATATTAAAGGGAGGTAGAAGCAGAGCTTTCAAGAGTCATGCGATTTGTTACATTTGGAATTTACGCCAACATTTTAGTCGCATTCTTTTATATTGTTTAAGACCATGTGTTGACCTCTAGTGCCAGTAGAAGTCTATGGATTGCTGCCACTCACTTACCTACATCCCACATCTATTTTTATACAATATCCAACATACCCTCTTTTTCAAAGGCAGTCAATAAAATTTCTCGACCTTCATCTTAATCTATACTTTACTAGATCTAAGCTAGAATAGATAATGGAAACGGGGAATAGGTCAAAGAGACAACGCCCCGAACAAAGCAGAAAACAGCTCGAGGTCACCAATGGATCTTCAATGAAAGAGAGAAAAAAAAATCGCACATCTGGATACGGTTTCAGTTTGCCCCTAAACAATAATGTATATAGTTTAGCGAAATGTACGCCACACTAAGCTCCCAAACATTACAAACGAATCAAAATGTAAGAAAATACACAAGACTTATAAAGAATAGAGGCTCCTGACTTGAGACAGACACAAACATGCGCGGTGGTTAAACATGTTCAGTGGGATCTCAATCCTCTCCCTATACCTCAAGGTAAAGTGGAATAAACAAACACACACCGAAACGCACATTATAATTCAGTTTAAAAGAATTCAGAGTCCTATGAAAGAATAAGTGATAGTTGAAACTAAGCAAAATGACAATGATAAACATAAACTACACAAGTTGATTTGTTCTCGACCTGAATATGGATGAAATATTTTCCACTGGACATGATATACAGCTTTCCATAAATCAGTATTTATAAAATTATGTGCTTTTGATGTATTGGTGTTCATTGTATGTTCTTTGTTTTTCAAGTCATTCCGCTGTATTGGTTTACATTGTATGTTCTTCCACTGTATTGGTTTTCATTGTATGTTCTTTCACTGTATTGGTTTTCATTGTTTGTTCTTCCACTGTATATTGGTTTTCATTGTATGTTCTTCTACTGTATGGATTTTCATTGTATGTTCTTCCACTGTATGGATTTTCATTGTATGTTCTTCCACTGTATATTGGTTTTCATTGTATGTTCTTCCACTGAATTGGTTTTCATTGTATGTTCTTCCACTGTATTGGTTTTCTTTGTATGTTCTTTCACTGAATTGTTTTTCATTGTATGTTCTTCTACTGTATTGGTTTACATTGTTTGTTCTTCCACTGTATTGGTTTTCATTGTATGTTTTTCCACTGAATTGTTTTTCATTGTATGTTCTTCTACTGTATTGGTTTTCATTGTTTGTTCTTCCACTGTATATTGGTTTTCATTGTATGTTCTTCCACTGTATGGATTTTCATTGTATGTTCTTCCACTGTATTGGTTTTCATTGTATGTCCTTCCACTGTATTGGTTTTCTTTGTATGTTCGTCCACCGAATTGGTCGTCATTGTATGTTCTTCGCATTTTATGTTATTCCACTGTATTGGTTTTCATTGTATATTCTTTATATTTCATGTTATTCCACTGTATTGGTGTTTATTGTATGTTCTTCGCATTTTATGTTATTCCACTGTATTGGTTTTCATTGCATGTTCTTTGCATTTTATGTTCTTCCACTGTCTTGGTGTTCATTGTATGTTCTTCGCATTTTAAGTTATTGTATGTTCTATGTTTTTTAGTTATTCCACTGTATTGGTGTTCATTGTATGTTCTTCAAGTTTTTTTTTATTCCACTGTATTGAGGATTATTGTATGTTCTATGATTTCTTATTTTATTCCACTGCATTGATTATGTTCATCTTATATTCTATGTATTTTAAGTTGTAGTTATTCCACTGTATTGGTGTTCATTGTATGTTCTATGTTTTCTTTAGTTATTTCATTGAGTTGGTGTTCATTGCATGTTCTTTGTATTTTAAGTTATTCCACTGTATTGATGTTCATTACATGTTCTTTTTTTTTTTTAAATCATTCCACTGTATTGGTGTTTATATGATGTTCTTCGTTTTTATTTTTATTTTATTTCACCGCAGAAATGTTCATCGTTTGTCCTATGTTTTAAAAGTTATTCAACTGTATTGATGTTCATTGTTTGCTCTCTTTTTTTTTTTTTTTTTTTTTTTTTTTTTTTAAAGTTATGCCACTGTATTGCTGTTCATTGTATGTTATATGTATTTCATTTTATTCCACTGCATTTATGTTCATTGTAGGTTCTATGTATTTTTAGTAATTCCACTGTATTGGTGTTCCTTGCATGTGTTTTTTTTAAAGTTATTCCACTGTATTGGTGTTCCTTGCATGTGTTTTTTTAAGTTATTCCACTGTATTGGTGTTCATTGTATCTTCAATGTATTTTTAGTTATTCCGCTGTATTAGTTCAAGATATGGTCTATGCACTTATAGATATCTCCACTGTGTAGATGTTCATTGTACATTCTTTATATTTTTATGTTTTTCACCACAGAGATGTTCATTGTATGTCTATGTTTTTTAAATTATTCCACTGTATTGATGTTGATTGTATGCTCTTTGTTTTTTTTAAGTTATTCAACTGTATTGCTGTTCATTCATTGTATGTTCTATGCATTTCTTTTTACTCCACTGCATTTATGTTCATCGTTGGTTCTTTTTTTTAGTTATGCCACTGTATTGATGTTCATTGCATGTTCATTGCATGTTCTTTGTTTTTTTAAAAAGTTATTCCACTGTATTGAAGTGCATTGTATGTTCTATGGTTTTTTTTTAAAGTTTATTCACTGTATAGATGTCTTTATTTTTTTAATGTTATTCCACTGTATTGGTGTTCATTTAATGTTTGTCGTTTTTTAAGCTAGTCCACTGCACTGGTGTTAATTGTACGTTCTTTATATTTGTAATTATTTCACAGAGATGTTCATTGTATGCCCTATGTTTATCTAAGTTATTCCACTGTATTGCTTTTCATTCATTGTATGCTCCATGCATTTTATTTTATTCCACTGCATTCATGTTCATCGTAGGTTCTATGTAGTTTTAGTTATTCCACTGTTTTGGTTTTCATTGCATGTTCTGTGGTGTTTTCTTTTTTAAAGTTATTCCACTGTATTGGTGTTCATTTAATGTTCTTCGTTTTTAAAGTTATTCCACTGAATTGGTGTTCTTCAGTTGTATTTTTTTTAAAAGTTGTTCCACTGTATTGGTGTTTATTGCATGTTCTTTGTATTCTAACTTATTCCACTGTATTGATGTTCATTGCATGTTCTTTGTATTCTAACTTATTCCACTGTATTGATGTTCATTGCATGTTCTTTGTTTTTAAAGTTATTCCACTGTATTGATGTTCATTGCATGTTCTTTGTATTTTTAGCTCACCTGGCCCGAAGGGCCAAGTGAGCTATTCCCATCACTTGGCGTCCGGCGTCCGTCGTCGTCGTCCGTCGTCCGTCGTCGTCCGTCGTCCGTCGTCCGTCGTCGTTAACTTTTACAAAAATCTTCTCCTCTAAAACTACTGGGCCAAATTTAACCAAACTTGACCAAAATCATCATTGGGGTATCTAGTTTAAAAAATGTGTGGCGTGACCCGGCCAACCAACCAAGATGGCCGCCACAGCTAAAAATAGAACATAGGGGTAAAATGTAGATTTTGGCTCATATCTCTGAAACCAAAGCATTTAGAGCAAATCTGACATGGGGTAAAATTGTTTATCAGGTCAAGATCTATCTGCCCTGAAATTTTCAGATGAATCGGACAACCCGTTGTTGGGTTGCTGCCCCTGAATTGGTAATTTTAAGGAAATTTTGCTGTGTTTGGTTATTATCTTGAATATTATTATAGATAGAGATAAACTGTAAACAGCAATAATGTTCAGCAAAGTAAGATCTACAAATAAGTCAACATGACCGAAATGGTCAGTTGACCCCTTTAGGAGTTATTGCCCTTTAAAGTCAATTTTTAACCATTTTTCATAAATCTTAGTAATCTTTTACAAAAATCTTCTCCTCTGAAACTACTGGGCCAAATTAAACCAAACTTGGCCACAATCATCATTGGGGTATCTAGTTTAAAAAATGTGTGGCGTGACCCGGCCAACCAACCAAGATGGCCGCCACAGCTAAAAATAGAACATAGGGGTAAAATTCAGTTTTTGGCTTATAACTCAAAAACTAAAGCATTTAGAGCAAATCTGACACAAGTAAAATTGATTATCAGGTCAAGATCTATCTGCCCTGAAATTTTCAGATGAATTGGACAACCTGTTGTTGGGTTGCTGCTCCTGAATTGGTAATTTTAAGGAAATTTTGCTGTTTTTGGTTATTATCTTGAATATTATTATAGATAGAGATAAACTGTAAACAGCAATAATGTTCAGCAAAGTAAGATTTACAAATAAGTCAACATGACTGAAATGGTCAGTTGACCCCTTTCGGAGTTATTGCCCTTTATAGTCAATTTTTAAATATTTTTCGTAAATCTTAGTAATCTTTTACAAAAATCTTCTCCTCTGAAACTAAAGGTCCAAATTAAACCAAACTTGGCCACAATCATCATTGGGGTATCTCGTTTAAAAAATGTGTGGCGTGACCCGGCCAACCAACCAAGATGCCCGCCACGGCTAAAACTAGAACATAGGGGTAAAATTCAGTTTTTGGCTTATAACTCAAAAACCAAAGCATTTAAAGTAAATCTGACAGAAGTAAAATTGTTTATCAGGTCAAGATCTATCTGCCCTGAAATTTTTAGATGAATCGGACAACCCGTTGTTGGGTTGCTGCCCCTGAATTGGTAATTTTAAGGAAATTTTGCTGTTTTTGGTTATTATCTTGAATATTATTATAGATAGAGATAAACTGTAAAAAGCAATGTCGGCAAAGTAAGATCTACAAATAAGTCAACATGACCAAAATGGTCAGTTGACCCCTTTAGGAGTTATTGCCCTTTATAGTCAATTTTTAAACATTTTTCGTAAATCTTAGTTATCTTTTACAAAAATCTCCTCTGAAACTAGTACTGGGCCAAGTTCATTATAGATAGAGATAATTGTAAGCAGCAAGAATGTTCAGTAAAGTAAGATGTACAAACACATCACCATCACCAAAACACAATTTTGTCATGAATCCATCTGCGTCCTAAAGTTTAATATTCACATAGACCAAGGTGAGCGACACAGGCTCTTTAGAGCCTCTAGTTAGTTATTCCACTGTATTGATGTTCATTGTATGTTCTTTGTTTTTCAAGTTATTCTACTGTATTGATGTTAATTCTATGCTCTTTGTATTCTAAGTTATTCTACAGCATTGATGTTAATTGTATGTTCTGTGTACTTTTAGTTATTAAACTTTATTATGTTCATTGTTTGTTTGATGTTTATTTCTTACTCCACTATATTGATGATCAATTTATGTTCTATGTTCTTTAAGTTATTTCAATGTATGTTCTATGTTCTAAGTTATTTCAATGTATGTTCTATGTTCTTTAAGTTATTTCAATGTATGTTCTTTAAGTTATTACAATGTATGTTCTATGTTCTTTAAGTTATGACAATGTATGTTCTATGTTCTTTAAGTTATTTCAATGTATGTTCTTTTATTAAGTTTTTTACTGTATTTATGTTCATTGTATGTTCTAGTTATTCCATTGTACTGGTTTTCATTTTGTGTTCTATGAATTTCTAGTTATCCCACTGTCATGACTGTTGGTATTCCCCTTTATTGATGTTCATTGTATGTTATACTTTATTCCACTGTAATAATGTTGATCCTAGTATAGTCTTCATATTTTAAGTATTTCACTGTTTCTGTGTTCATTGTATGATCTATTTTTTAAAGTTATTCCATCATATTGATGTTCATGATACGTTCTATGTACTTAAAGTATTCGACTGTATTGGTATTTATTGATGTCCGTTGTATTTTTAGTTTTTCCACCGTCTTGATTGATAAAGAGATGTTTGCCTAGTAAATAACAGATTTTTCATAGTTCATGTGAAATTCATTTACTTCTTATTTAACATGTCTAAGACTCTGGGAATTAAGAACCTTATATTTGATATGGACACTTGTATAATTTGAAGGACTATATATTAAACTTCTAAAGTTCCCATTGGGCTTGCTGGGATACTGTCATTAATGTATACCCCACATCTCTTTTTATCACACCGCAGGTAAAATATCACGTTGTGATTGGTTTAACGGCATCATGTGGTGACCCCTATGAGACCGTACGGGGTTAGTAAATTTCATAGGGGGTTCATGACGCGTTTATGGTGACATCATCTATTAATGTTGTTGTGTTTCATTGTTTATTTGTCATCATAACGCAGAAGAAAAAGTCCAGCGTGCGATAAATTCGTTATACGGTTAACTACTGACCCCCTACGGACCATAGAGGGTGAATAAAATCCAAAAAGGGATTCGGCCTCTGACCTCACCCCCTATGAATTTTACTCACCCTCTTTGGATCCGTAAGGGGTCAGTAGCGAACCATATAACTTATGTTATTTATATAAGAAGTACAATGTTACTCCGGAAAAGTTAGACTTTTTGACCTGTCATGACTCAGTTTCTTCTATCATGCTTGTTATAATCCATATTATTTAATATAAAACCATGATACTAGTATTAGTAGTTCCAATTGAAGCTTATGCTGATCTCTTCTCTTTTGATATGAATATTTATATAAAAATTTCTAGTAGAAATGATTTCAGCACTAGCATTGGTAATTATCCATAACTGACATTTTACTATTTTAGTTCACCACCCTTGCTATAAGATGTTTCTGTCCTTGATAACCTGGTTGTCAAAGCAGCTGAAACCTAGTCAGCTTTTAATCACTATGATATGTGTGCAAGTATTCCAGTCATTAGTAAAGAAGTTCAAGTTCATCTCACAGTTTCTGTCCTGTGATATGTGATCATTCAATCTTTTGTGACATGTGATCATTCAATAATTTGTGATATGTGACAGAGTTTGATTTTAAAATAAGCTATGGTTTAATTTCTAAGGGAGATAATCAACAAAATACCAAAGGATATGTAAAGGGTGTAAACAACTATTACTGTAGGTACTGTAAGGCCTTAAATATTTGCAAGACCTTTGCATGACAAAATGTGGACAAATTCAATTGAAATAAACTGCCTGATTTTTCCATTTCTTGTTGAAGGTTAATTATGAACTTGGTCACTACTATACGGTGAGATACGGTTATCTATTTGCCCATATAGATCAATGAAAAGTCACCAAGTGTCAACATTAAATTGAGATTAAATAAAGATTGTTCATAACCTCCATCATCAAACGAAGATCGGGTTTGGTCACAAAACAAATGTCCTCATTAATAATTACTGCAGTAGGTTTGTAGCTGATATGACTCTCATGGGGTCATGATGTGTGTCCTTGTACACTGACCATAATGGTTATTCTGAATCTTAGTCCAAACCCCCTGGCTATGGGTATAGTATCTCTAGATAGTTGAAGGCCCGCATACAGTGACCTAATGTCCTATAGTTGTGAACTCCTACATCATGTGATCTCTGGTGGAGGTCTTATTGGTAATCATACCACATATTCTTATTTTCATATGACTATATTATTATGATATAAAATTGAGAATGGAAAAGGGGAATGTGTCAAAGAGACAACAACCCGACCATAGAACAGACAACAGCCGAAGGCCACCAAGGGGTCTTCAATGCAGCGAGAAACTCCCTCACCCGGTAGCGTCCTTCAGCTGGCCCCATAACAAATATGTATACTAGTTCAGTGATAATGGATGTCATACTAAACTCTGAATGTCAAGCAACAAGTCTTTGTTCATGAATATTTTTATTCAATGACTATATATAGATATATCTATATAGAACTAATGAGAAATGAAGAGTATGATGATGGTTTAATACTGCCCAACAATCTGACAAAAATATCATACACTGTACAAAATATCACAGAATTAGTATAATCAGCCAGATTTTATATCAACTTTTACTTATACAAGAAAAGTATTTCTAATTCATTACCATCAATAATTTAATTTTCAAACAGAACAGACAGGTATTTGTTGAAATTTGTTTAAGGGGAGATAACTCCCCTCATAATCATCATTTGCTTATATTAAAAATTGGTTGGAAAATAATAACTTTATACCTTATATAACTGACTAACTCAACATCTTTTTACTCAATTTCACTGAAATAAATATAACTGAACTAAACCTTACAAATTAAAATAATAGAATTTAAAAAGTTATAACATTAGAAATATAATCAAAGTTACGTATATGTTATACCAAGAAAGATTTTTTTATTTAACAGTTCAACCAAAAGACTAAATATGTAACTGGTTTTAAAGATTGATAGATTTTCAGTAGAAAAAAAGTTTTCAGATAATCTTCGTAATTACAGACTCAATATAAGCCCACATGTTTTAAATAACATAGCTGTTGAAAATACATTTAAAGGGTAATGAAACATCATTAAATTACCTATACAATGAAATATACACCAATTAACAACATTAAATGACTTGTTTACATGCAAAAATAAAACATTCTTCATAAAATACCTCCTGTAAAAGGACTGATTTAAAACATCAAATGTCCATAAAACACTCCAAAATGCAACAGCATAGCTGCAATATAAATGACTAAATCTAAAATAATTTAAATTCATAAAACTATACTTTAACCCTTAACACAAAGATTTTTTTGTAATTAATAGTGAAATAAAAGTAAGCTTTCGTAAAATATAAAGATTAAAGAGTAATCACAATTTACAGTGCCAAATTTTTGCATTTTTTTAACATAACACAATTATTCTTTAAAACATGTCTAAATTAACTATCAAAAATAAAAAGCATTTGATGTAAAGGGAAATAATATTTTATGGGAAGGCATTTTCATAAAAAAAAAAATTAATGACTCATTTAAAGTTTATCTTTGGCATTTAATCAAATAAAGGTTTTTTAACATTTCCTTTCTTACAGCTTTTTAGATTTCAAAGAGATTAAAACAATAAATGTATCTTAGTAAAAAACACAATTAAGCACCTTGTGAACACTAAAAGAGTACACCCTAGTAACGTTTCAATCCACATAAAAATAAATAAAACCTGATTCACAAAATGATGTAACTATAACGTTTCATTTTTAATTCATCTAAAATAGCAACCATTGTATTTATACTTTATAACTAACTCTTCAGTGTATAACAACAATATTCTACCAGTATATATAAAAGAAATATATAATAAGTGTATAGTTAAATTGCAATTCTAATAAAACCTCACAAGCAAATCCCTGTGTACAAAACTTTAAAGGCAATCTTACAACTAATTTAACCGGGATCCAGTCTAAAAGAATTAGGGGGTCTCATTGGGAGGGGGTGTTTGATCCTAGATCCCGCTTTCTGTTTTGTCAGATTCCTGTATCCCGCTTACACTATGTACGTAAGCAATTGTCATTTTTTTGTAATTTCCTGTTTCCTGCTAGACTTTATTTCCCATTTTCACTGCACAATAATTTGAATTTCACGTGTCATTCTTACAAAAAAAAAATTGCAGTATTGTGTCATGCTTAGACCCCAATGAGACCCACACTTAGGACAGGATAGTTAGAATAAGAAACCTAAAATAAAAAACTTGGCCATAAGAAAATTAAAAGACCATTATTTTCAAGTTGATTATTCTAAACATATAGGTAGAAAATTCAAATTACCTAAAATATTGAATTATAAATCTTTGATGATATATTGCAAATAATTTTACAGACTAATTAAGTCATGACAAAACCTTTATCAACATTGCCCTAACTTGTAAATTGTTCAAATGATATATGAAGCTACCAGTAAATATCAATGCAATGGTCTTTATCTCTTCTGAGTACAAAATTATCACCTTAATCATGTTTTAAAATGATTCCCTTTAGATGAGCCCTATAGTCACTAATGCACTAACACATCTAACTATTACAGAAATAAATAAATAAACAAATTTTCCTGAACTTATTGTATGTAATTGGTTATAAACTGGATGAAAAAATGCCATGTAAAAAATAAATTACAACCCTGAGAAGCAACATTCTGACAAAAACCTGCTGCTAATGAATTTCTGTTGCTGAGACAAATAGCATAAATTATAATGGAATAATGACAACTAAAATTCAAATCTTGAAGTCATTAATGAAAGTGACAGGTGTTTTAAATGCAATTTAAATGTGCCTCTGAGGTCAAATCAGAAACAGATGACCATAATGTTGATTTACAATGAAGAATTAATATAAAATTAATAACATAAATTCAAGGCAAAAATGTAAGAAATGTTGATGTTATTCTAATGCCACCTTTTAATCTTTTATAACCTTTTATTCTTTTATACTCTATTGAATGCGAAATGAGAATGAACATGAAACGTCAATAGAGTATTGATAGATAAAAGAATTTTAAATCACCAAGAGTTATCTCCCTTATAACAAATCTTTGTATCTGCTCAGACCAGCAATACTTATATTACTGTGAGTTGTGTGAGTTTTTGACTTTTTAGATGACATCAAATAATAAAAGTGTGGTTCCTTTCTTTCTTCCTAAATTATAAAGATGACAAATACAAAAATATTTTGTAGAATTTCTAAGAGTACATAGAAGTCCTGAACCAATAACATAATAAAAAATTCCCGAAATTTTGTTCAAAGTCTGTATTGTACAATGTGGTTTAAAAAAAATATATATCGTGCAAATGTCAGCTAAAAAACAAAGCATTAGTAATTGTTTGTACTATTTTCAATAATTTTACGACACTTTACATAATTATTCAAAGATTTAGATGCCTTAACAAATTACTTGATGACAGAAGGAAATATAAAACTAGCAATCGATCACGTAAATCACAATGACATTTTTATATTGACAGTTAATGAGGATGACTTATCTTGTTGTGGAACTTTTATTGTAGAGAGCATCTCAAAACATATAAGTGGACAGAACCGAATTCTGAGGTTGTCTCGTCATATCTCTAGTGTATTAAATTTTGTTATTTCAGGAATTTGGCGCCAGATCCTTGATACTATCTGTTCAGAGTTTTTTTTTTAAACTAAGAATGATTAAGAGCTTAATGTATTGTATAGATACCTGTAAAAAAATGTTTATTTATTTAATGCAGTCTTTTAACATAAAAAAATAACATATTGACATTCACTGCAATATTTTTCATTCCATAAAACATTAATTTTGCAGTTATTTTTATACTTTAGCATCCCATTATTCTCTATTCTTTATTTGCTTTTCCATTTTTCTTTATTCATGTTATTCTTTACTTTAGTTTGCCCATCATTCTATATTCTGTAAACTCCATTCATACCCTTCCCTATTACCATCAAATGTAAGAACTTTCATAATTTTGAAAGTACATTTCAGTGGGAGTAAGGTGTTTTCACAACTTTGCAAAGAATATGTTTTGAGATGCTCCCATTGATCCGTTACCACAAGTACAAATGACAAAGCCCATCTTCATTAATGAAATATAATTATAATAATTTCGTGAAGGAATACCTTATTCATGACAAAGAATGTCATTATTGACAATTTTAGATATTGAATATTTAAGAATTTCCAAATTTTTTGAGTAGATAACATTGTTCGATGACATTATCAAATTAAAATTACATGACATATTTTTTTTCAATGATTATTGACATGAAAGATGGTCATCAGATATTTTTTTTTCTCTAATTTGAAGAATCTGATATCCCAGAAGCAATAGTTTTTATAAGTAGACACTGATACAAATTGACATTTATAATCTTTATCATCTAAAATGGCCAGGAATTCTGCCTTTATGCCTTCATTAAGATTAATATTGAAACAAAACAAACTTCTGACTTCAGTTGATATAAACAAATCTCCATACAGCCAATCAAATTGCAACTGTTTATCTGACATATTTGCCCTTAAACTTTATTTCCCTTTTTATAAATTAAAACATTCAAGACATTTCAGTTTTTCAAATTAATTTTTTTTCTTTGTTTTATGATTAAAATTATTTTGTTAACCCGTACGAAATTATAAGGCGTATTACGCCTGGAAATAAGGCGTAAACCAGGCGTAAGTGGTAGTTACGTGTCTAGATCCAAGCGTAAGGGAGCAGGAAACGTAAATTTGTAGTCCTTACGGGCGTAGAAAAAAGCAGATAACCTGGCGTAAATTGAAATAAGCAAGGCGTAAGTTTTCTTACGGGCGTAAATTGAAATAAGCAAGGCGTAAATTTTCTTACGGGCGTAAAACTGTTGGTATGGCGTAAATAGAAATACCCATAATGCTTTGTTTAAAGGATCATGGGATTTTTTTTCAAAATTTGGCTCTTTGGTTTTAGTTTGTAAGTGTTGGACACATGGCAGCTTCATATATTCAGGGATAATTTGCTTGTTTTGTGCTTTTTGGAAGAATCTGAAATTGGAAATTACTGAATCAAATAAATCAATGCAAGTTGTGAAATAAAAGGAAAGTAGTAATACATGGTAAATAATAATAATGTGAGTATAACTAAGTTATTAAGTATTATGTTCTATCAGAATTTTTGAAATCCCAAAACCTTTATCCTTAGATAATAACATTAAAATGTTTTACTTTAAGTTAAATTGCAGTATTATCATTTATAAATTAGTTCAAAAGACAATAATTTTCAAAAACAACTTAGTTAAAATGCTACTTTTATTTCAAGAAAAAATAATTGTAACAGTTATAATTCTTATTTAAACTTAAACTTATTTGAGCCATTGTCTGCATAAAATGTATTTATTTCTATATATATTAGCTTCTTCAATGGTTAATATTTCAAGTTTTTTGTCAAACAATAAGAAATAAAAGCAACAGTACAGAAGTTTGTATCAAATACACAAAAGTACACAGCTTAGGGTTAATACACTGAACTAAAATAAGTGTAGTATTATGTAAGGATATTACGCCTGGTTTATTTATTGACCAGGCGTACTCATTTGCATATTACGCCTATTTTTTTGTGAACCAGGCGTACTCATTTAAATATTACGCCTAATTTTACGCCTGGTTTACGCCTTACTTACGCCTAATTTACGCCTGGTTTACGCCTGGTTGACGCCTGGATATGTATTTTGTAAACACTGCAATGCCGCCAGGATAAAGTATGATTTTTA
Source organism: Mytilus galloprovincialis (assembly GCA_037788925.1). Lineage (NCBI taxonomy): Eukaryota > Metazoa > Mollusca > Bivalvia > Mytilida > Mytilidae > Mytilus > Mytilus galloprovincialis. The sequence goes on along the minus strand of CM075342.1, from coordinate 39,693,550 downwards.
CGCCTGGTTTCCGTGTCATATACGGGCGTCACAGTTCGTACAGGAAGGATTAAAATTGAATTAGAAGTTAAATTGTCAATTAATGTCAATAAAATAATTTATAGTAACTTCATGAACTTAGTAAACCTTATACACCTTAAAATTTTATATCTTAATAAATAAGGTTAGCTATAAAAAAATATTTATATGCTCAGCTAGTACAACAAAAAATGATTTCGAAAATACACATAAATATCATTACATACAAATCATTTTGCTACACCAATGTTGACAATTTAGTACCCGATTCTTCAAACAGTGCAATAGTTTTAAATGGTTTATCTGGGAACACCTTATCCGACGACATATGACGTGGAAGTGTTGAAGACTTAATGACAGGTGCCACCACTGGTCCATGTTCTTCTACAAGTTGTCGCCGTGGCAACATTTCTGGTGTTTCATTCATTTGTTGTCTATTTTGAATTAAAACATCATGGTGAGTTTGAACTTTAGCTTTCGTCTGATTGCCACTTTTAGATGATTTGTCTGTTGATTTTGAACTATCTCCACCCGTGGATGATTTTCGTTTTTTCCCGAATAAACTTCCAAATGGATTCCATGATTTATTTTTTGAAGTAACACTTGTTGATGATGACCTTGGACGAGGTTCGTCCCTTTCATTGAAAATATCATTTGGATCACTTTTCCCTGATGCCACAGACACCGGCACGGCATGAAAACTATGACGATATGAGGCTGGTCTTTGAAGTTGCGTAGCTAAATTCTCCTTACTCTGAAAAAGATTATATATATCAGCAGAACTTGCGAAAACGGTCCTTTTTCCATTTTGATTGATATTGTCCACAGACACATATTTGGTCTTATATAAGTTTCCCGGCACTGAATGGCCAGAGTGTACACTGATATTATCATTACTTGCATGAATAAAGTCCTGCGATGAAAAATGTCCCGAACTATTTGATACAAGTGATCGATATGAGGTATTCTGACTTTCATAGCCATTAGTTAATCCATAGTTTTGAATGTGCCGTGGATCTTGTGAATATGCTCTCTGACATAATTCAGGCATATTTCTAGCATGCGATTGTGTTGGCAATGTCTGTGTCCTAGAATAATCCACTGGATTTGAAGCACTTTGGTAAGAACTAGGTTTATAATAATTGTCTTCTCCATATTGTTGTTTAATCATTTTCTCTTGAAAATATAGCACTTTTGGACTATCCTTTTCATCACTTTGCATGTTATCAAATCCATAATAGTTACGGTAATTCAAATCCATGTCTGTTAATTTATCGTATAATTCACCTTCAAATTTCTTTAAGTCATTTTGAACCACCTCTTCCTGTTTTTCCTCCTCTTCTGATGAGGGACGCCCTCTTCTAGTAACTCGACTATTGTCTCTTGTTTGTGTAGAATTAACAACACATTTCCAATGTGAATCATTGTCAGAAGAATAACCGAAACTGCCAGCATCAGAATTTCTCCGTACTGTTCCTAATCTATCTTCCTGATTTTCTTCGTGAGTATTTTCTTCTTCAATAATGGCAAGTTGACGTAATTTTTCCTGTAACGAATTATCTTGTGATTCTGTCATTTTTGTCCTTCGTTTCACAGCCCATGTAGTATTAGACTGTCCATTTTGTGAGGTATTGTACACATAAGAATTTGCACTTGTATTTATTCCATTTGGCATATTTTGTCCAGTTTTCTTTAATATACCATGAAGTGGTTTTTGTTCTAGATCACCATTAGCAAGCAATGACAATGAAGAAGAAAAATTTGTACTTGTACTAGAATTTGTACCATATCCATCATCTTCTTCAGAGCTTTTAGGTGATAAATCAATGTCCTTAGAATGTTTAAGATATTGTGTACCACCATTTTGTATTCCAATACCACCATTTTGCATTCCCATAGGATTTATAGTCTCCATTGTAGGAGTCAATTCACTAGTTGAACCAGATTTAGTATTCTCAAAAGTTTTCTGATTTTTCTGGATTTTTTCGTCATTCCGCTGTTCTTCTTCCGTGGTCATCATAATCATTGTATCAGCTGATGAATCACTAGCGGAGTCTAATGCATCAAGGGGATCATAATTATTCCACAATTCCTCAGTAGTTTCAGGGGTTATGTCCTGAAGAGGTGGTACAAGTGTCCCGGGTTCATGTTTAGGTTCATCCTTTACCCAGATTTTGTCATGTTGGGTAACATTAGTTCTTGTTAGTGGTTTAGCATCCCTTTTTTGTTCTGATATTCTAGTATCCTGAATCAAACCAGTTTCTGAATGCAAGTTATAGCTATTTTCCTTTCGTACAGAAGTCAAATTTTTGTCTTTATTTGCTATCTGAATTGATCTCCTTTCAGTTCTTACTGGAAGAGAACTTGATTCATTTTCTTTACTTTTTAGATGATGATTTTGAGTCCTATAACTCTGGCTAGGGACTGAATATTGTGTTCTCTCAGATTTGTTTGACGTCTGCTCTTGAACTCTAGGTGACGGCAGTGTCCGTCTGTCTGTTCTTACAGGTAAATTACTTTGTGATCTTGTAGATGACGGTTGGCTTGGCAACCTTTTTCTTGGAGGTAACCTTGGTGGCGCTTCAATATTTTCCTCTTCCTTTTCTTCTTGACGAGTGTCCTTCAAATATGATGAAGGTCGTGCAACAGAAGATACAGGCGTGATGATTCGTGGCTTTGGATCTTTTGTATCCTTAAAATCCTGAGAATTTCTATCCACTATTTTCGACACAAAATTATTAGCATCTGGTGGAAACAATGGTTTGAATCCATGTGCTTGAGTTTTACTACGCCCAGTGACAACTGATCCTGATCTTGTTTTTTGTGCGTCTTTACGACCATCCCTAGGCAAAGAGCTATGTGCAGACGAGGAAACAACTGGTAACATTCGTGAACGATAGATCTCTGATTGCCCTGAGCTTACTTTACTAGCCATTGTGATCAAGTTTTTATCAGATAACAATTAACAATATCAGTCTGGTGATCTTGATCTGAATTCATCCATTTTTTATCCTATCAAATCATGACGTCTGCAAGTTATGAAACTGTTACATCTGCTTATTACCTTCAACCAGGTATACTCAAATCAGCAAAATATATTCCGAAGATATATCCTCAATGAACTAAACACCAAATAGGCCTTTGGCTATTTTAACATATGTAACACATGAAGTAAATTTTTTAATTAAAATTCGTTGAAAAACTTTCCTGAAGTTAATTTTCCACCATTCAATTGTAAATCCCTTTCATAACTATGTCAGCAATAATTTTCCGTTAACTGTTTTGTTCTTCGTATGGGTTATATATCCTCAAGATACGTTTAATGTACGGTACTTCAAAAATTTTAACATTCCTGTCAATAATTTATGAATAATATGTATCCAATATTTCAAAGCAAATAGGTCACAATTCACGCTGAATTAACCATAAATTGCAAAAAAATATTTATTTTTGTTGCAAATTGTTTCCAATCCAACAGTTTAGTAATCCACTCATGAATATATCGAAAATCACTTTATAGCTCCGAAAAACTGACTTTGTATAGGTTTTAATGTGTTATATTTAGCCCTCCTTATAACCTGCTACCATCTTTTATATTCTGAAAAGAGAAAAAAGGACAAATAAGTATTATTTCAATACCAAATGGTGCAAATGATAAATACAAAGTCTGTATAAATGTAATATCTAATCAGCTTATATGAAAGTTCATGTGAAGACATCAACCGAATTGTACATGCACGTTTACATATAAATCTTACAAAAAAGACCTGGTTAAGTTCATTTGCACATTAAAATATTTCACCTCTCATGCATCTCCCAACATTTAATTTTATAATGATTGAAAATGTCACATATTTACTTGTTGTAGTGAAAATATATGTATTCCACTAAATTTGGTCTAATATTAATTACGTTTTTTTTACCTCAAGATTATAGTATTTCACTCATAACATTATCTCAAATATCCAATAAATATCAGACTTGAACTAATTTCAGTACAACCCTCAATTTTTTGGGTCTCATTTTTGTATTCCAGAAATATGAACCTGAAAATATGTCAAATATGTATCTATATTTTATCTCATAAAAAAATTAACAGATGGTAAAGTTATTTTTAGCCCTATTTACACTTGTATGCAAATTAGTCCACCATTACATAAAATCACACAAGTTCCAATAAAATTTGACATCACAAATTAAAAGATTTGACGTCACAATTAAAAGTGATTGTTGCTTGATGCCAGAAGGCTATTGGAGCAGATCTTAGGTCTTTCTGAGACAAAATTCAGCTAAATACATGTACCATAAGTGTCAATAATTGTATTCCTAGCAATCAAATTGATATCAAGCAATGCAGTCAGATTGGAAAATCATATGATCTACAAATTTTCCGAAGAATATAATTACCCCAAATAATTGATTTAAATTTACCTTCCATAAGTCTATTTGACCTCCAATCATGAATCTGATATTGAGGCTAACAGTTATTTTTACATGTACAACCAATTAAGAGGAACATCCTAATGACATATTACATGTATACTATAATGTACCTGGCCACAAACACCTTGTTCTTGACAATCTAGAACAATAAGCATGTTACCTGTTAATGACTTCCTTTGATGTTACGCAGGTGAGAACAGGTATGCCCTGACACCTCTTACTTCATCCTAACACCCCAGGGAAACAAGGTACATCTTGTAAAACATTCCAAACTTCCTTTCAACCAAGACAATGTCATTATCCAGGGGGGAGTGTGTGTGAGGGTGATTAAGTATGGTCAGGACATCTAACATTATTCAATTTTTAACAGTTTAGTTTTTCACCAAGAGTACAAATTATGGGCCGCATTTTCTGTAAAGGGGAAGTAACTCTTAAATATTAAACTATTTACATTCTATGCTTCCTTTCAACCAGGACAATGTCATTATCCAGGGGGAGTGTGTGTGAGGTGATTAAGTATGGTAAGGAAATTAACAGTATTTAATATTTAACAGTTTATTTTTTCACCAAAAGTCCTTTTTCTGTAAAGGCAGTGGCGGATCCAGGGGGGGGGGGGGGGTTCCGGGGGTTGGAACCCCCCTTTTTTTGGCCGATCAATGCATTTGAATGGAAGCATATAGTTGGAACCCCCTTTTACTCTGGGTTGGGAACCCCCCCCCCCCCCCCCCCCCCCCCCTTTTTAAAATGGCTGGATCCGCCACTGAAAGGGGAGGTCACCTCATAAATATCTACGAGTCGATTAGTTAAATATCAAAGTAAATAGTTTTTTAAAATAGGTAAAGAGTTTCATATGGCACCCCCACTTTACTAAAAGAACAAGTCTCAATAATGTATTACAGTGAGGGGTACCATGATGATGGTACTCTTTCCAAAAACATTTTAAATTCAACCTTTCAAAACAATATAAACAGGTTTTTCTGCTGCATCAGTGTACAGTACTTAGATTGACAGTGAATTATTGTAACATTTTCCAAAATCCAGTAAACACCTTTATTTTAATGAAGTATTAAAACTGCTACATATCTGCCACATTAAAACCATAGAAACAGATAATTAACATTTAGACAAAATACTAATTTATTCCACATAAAACCAACCTACATTGATTCTTAAGAATCAGTTCAATCTATTTTAATATCTATCTAGACAGTTTTTTCAAGAATAAATTGATTTGTTATTAATTTGATCAACAGATAGTTGCATAACAATTCAGTTATATTTTCTAGATAAGGGGAGATAACTATACTTAATCTTATTGAAATCTAATGATGTGCAATCTTCTAATAGAAGATCCTTTCTTCTGATCAACTTTCCTAATGCTAAATTTGAATTTATAGATCTGCATCATGTATGTCTGGTCATAAGAAATACTCCATAAATCTATAGCAACGATAGCTGAACTATTCTTTACTTAATTTCATTGAAATAAAACCAGTTTTTAACAATTCTAGATTAGCTACGACATAAAAAGACATATTACTTTGCTTTGCAAACTACTACAAAACCTGCTGGAAAAAAAACAGTTCTTGATATGGATCAAATGCTGTAATGTCCAGTGGCAAACATTTCATGCAGATTCAGGACGTTTTAACAGGGAATACTAAATGATATTTTGAAAAAAGTTAAATCCTCTGTTTCCAATAATATAATAACAAATTGCCAAAAAAAGTCAACCAATATCTTTGTCAACCATTTTCCTCATCCATGCATCCATTCATTCCAACAGGAAGTTTGATGCTTCACCAGTTCCAATGTGTTACAATTTATAAATGTATTTATCATACAAAACATATTATTGGTAATTATTGTCAGGTTTACAACATAACCACAATAAAATATAAATGTCAGTTGCCAAACCATTCATCAAACAATTGGTTCCATTCTATATCAACAATATATGTACCGAACAACCCTGACCCACCCCCTTATTTTGTCCTAGTTATTAAACTGTTTTTCATTAAACATTTTAAAATTTTAATTCAGAAATATTAAATTTGATTTCTTTTTCTATGAATCTGATCTAATCTAATAATAACAAAACTAAAAGCCTTAGACCAGTGACTACAATCGTCATAAATAGTTACAGAACTACATTATTTAGTTTGCACAACATTCACAAAATGTATCAAACTTCAATATCAAAATGGCTACATATCTAATATTGCCCATTAAGTCATGTTTTCCTTTTAAGATATTTATGCACTAAATGATTATAAGTTAGCATACATATGTTCCCTCAGGTTTCTGACATATCAAATATTAGAATCATTATTATTGAACCAATAACCCCAGGCCTTTTATCAACCTATAAACCTACTTAAAAAAGTCTTTACATGTAACATGGTATAAAGGTGTACATAAAATTATACTTATGATATATATTTTGTTTGTTTTTAGTGAAGGAGGATGTTCGATAAAAAGTACTGACAGTTTAATGTATCATATATTTGTATTAAATATTCATGTCACAAATAAAATGATAAAATAAGTTTTTCAAAAACTGATTACGGTACAAATTGGCAGACACGGAGTCCTTGAAATGTGGTGGTCTGAAGATTTTGACCTCAAACATTTTTATAGGACCAACACAATTTGGGTATTCTGCAATAGAAAGAAATAATAGTGAAGACCAGAAGATTTTTTCAAGGACAACCAGAGAAAAAAAGATTTTGAGAGCTCTGCTGACGTCAATGCCTCAATCTTTGATATTTTAGGGTTGTATTTTCAAATTTATTTTGACATCAAGGACGCTCTGTTCAAACTATTTCCCAGAACTAAAATAAGCTTTTAAGGAGAAATTTGTCCTTTAAAAGGCAAGTTTGAGACATATATCTAAATGTATTTATACATTTATGTAGTAGGTGTCTTTAAAAAAAGAAATGGTCTTCCCATACTTTACAAACTGGATTACCCCTTATAAAAGGGATAGTGTACAAATATCTTGCTAAACTGCAACTCTCAAAAACAAGTAAGAAAACAATGGCCCATTTAAGTTATCAGTGTGGTTTTATTATTATTCCTGCTTGAGGAATTTGAGGTTTGATGTTATCTGGTGAAAATGTCATCTGTTTTACTTCGAAAGACTACATTTTACATGTCCTTTCAACCAAAAGTTTACGAAATTATCTATATTTCATTTCAACATATTTAGTTTTTATTTCATTCTAAAGAATTATATCCTATGAGTTGGGCCTATTTTAACATAGAATAGAGAATGGAAATGGGAATGTGTCAATGAGATAACGACCAAACCAAAGAGCGGTCAGTTTCTACTGGTGGAAGAAGCCCAAAGTGCCTGGAGAAAACCACTGACCTTTGATAGGAAAACTGACAATCCTAGTCAATTAAGATTGGACTCCAGTGCACCCCAACAAGCAGGGATCGAACTCTCAACCTCAGTGTTGACTGGCTAGTGATTATAGTAGTAACTACTTAGACCACTCGGCCACCAAAGCCCCAAGAAAATGTTTCATAGCCAGTTTGTAGGAATAAATGAGTGATTACAATTTGACTCCCTTGTATTATAAAATATCTGACACAGATGTCCACTGATGCCCAATATCTGCATAACTTTTTTATAGTCCAATTTATTGACAAATTTGGTCATAAAATTGACTCAATAGAACCTTTTGTTTTCAGTCTATATTTTTGTTGATATATTATTAGGTCTTTGATCATTGTTGATAAGCTAGATTGATTGATTCTTGTTTGTTAAAGGTGGATGACTGTTTAAAGACATTACAGTTACCAGAATAGATGTCTAATTGGCAATAAAACACATGTATATCTATGACACAAAGTATGTATGTACTCCACAAAGCTTCAAGCAATAGCGCACTCAATTTATTTGATTTTCATCTAAGGTCGTAGTGAGGAAATCCAAAATGGGAGCAAAAACTAACACCTCACTCAATATTCCAAGATGGCCACTATAATCAAACTGATGTTGATAATTTTACAACACAACAAAGCTAGCTAGGTGCAGGGGAACAAATCAATTTAATAACAAACTATTAAATGAGCAAAGAAATCTCACAACTACAGTCCTAATTTAGCCTATGATCAGGGGTGGATCCAGCAGTTTTTTTAAAGGGGGGGGGGGGGGGGTGGTCAAACTCGTAAAAGGGGGAATTCCAACCATATGTCCCAATTCAATGCACTTATCCTCAAAAAAAGAAGAGGTTCCAACCCTCAGAATCCCCCTGTTTTCCCTCTGGATCTGACACTGATCTCACTGTAAAATACAGAAACAAAAACACTTTAACAACTCCCATTTTGGTAAATAAAATCTTTAAAATTTAACTTAAAAAAAAAGATTAAACTTACATACATTGAAAATCTGCAACTTTACTTAGAACATAAGGTCCAGTTGTCCTTCCTTAGTTCTACTGAAAAAATGTAACAACTTGGGAAACACTTGTGTCCTATATATAAAAGTAACAATAACATCCCAGAAATAAATGCACTATATGTAAACAAACCTGCACTATTATGTAAACACACCTGCACTATTTGTAAATAAATTCATTGCCAACTATTTGGAGCCAATTATAATAGAAATGTTGCAATATGTGTGATATGTGTTACAAAGTACAGTGTATTACATAAATGATAGCTAGCTGTAATCAACTTGATAATTGGCCAATTTTATAATCAAGCAAAAAATGACCATCAATATAACTCCTGATGTCAACAAGAAATAAATCAGAACTTTTTTAGCAAGTACTTCATACAAAATCCCAGGAAAACTAGATTTCTGTAACATTTTTTGCATACTGATAAAATTAGAGCAAAGATAGATTTCACAGCTGAATGATTCATAAAGTCCTAATGGGTTCTTCAGAATTCTGTGTCTCAACAGACATCACTGCTTTCAGAGTAAAAGTGTAATAATGCAGGGGTAGATTCAGATTTTTTTTCATAAGTGGGGGCTTACTGACTGCCTAAGAGGGGCCAGCTCCAGTCTTACTTCAGTGATTCCCTATAAAAGCAACCATTGTTTTCCCAGAAAAGGGGGACCCTCGACATCTGTCTCTGTGTTGACTGCTAAAAATTGAGTCCAGGTATCAGTAAAATACATAAAATTAGAAATAAATGAACATTTTGTTCATTATATATATACGGTAAGTTTCATAGAAGATGAAAAGTTACTGTTAATATCAACAAAAATTTATCTTTAAGAATGTCTTGCACTTTTTGGGGATTTTAATGCTATTTAATTAATAGGTTACTCTGCATTTATTAGCAGTAAATAAATAGTTGCACACTTGTAATGATAATAATTATCTATCAGGATGATTAATCTTTGTACTTTTATGTGTTGAATTAGTCTTCAATGTCTAGTCTAAATAAACTTTAAACATGTAAATCATTTATTTATTTAAAAGATGATTTTATTTATTCTGCAATATAAAATGTTTGCATATTTAAATTCATTCATTTCTTTTCTATTCATCTACACTTTTCCTGCATGACCTTGCATAAGAAACTGTAAATATAAAGGCATGTAAAATCATCAAATATGTAAATAATTTATTTATTTTTCATACCTTACAGGTAAAAAATTGTTTATCAATTAGTTTCACGTCACTGGCCCATCAATCAAAGGCCAGAAAATAATTTACAAATTTATTAAAAATGAATGGGATTTCTGGTAGTCTAGCGAAATGAACATGATTGAATAATCAGGTATTTCTGTAATTTATGAATGTTTTTGCAAGAATGATCACTCACTATGAATCTGACAACTTGTCAATTTCAGTTCTCAAATCTTTATGAAATTATTAATACTCAATTTAAATAAATTTAAATATGAAAATCATTTTACTGTCAGTTTGGTTATACTTAAAGGCAAGCATTGCAAAAAATCACTTTTATAATGAATTCTGATACATGTAGTTAACATTGACTTTTAACCTAAGATGAGTTAAAGAAACATTTATTTAAAGATTATTTAAGGACAGTTTAGAAAATAAATTGAAGAAAAGTAACCGCTTTTTTAAATAGCTATAAATACATACTGTGTATATGATTAAGTGTGATACAAATAGTAACAACTTTTGTGACTCGTAAGAAGAAATTCTGTACAGAAAAAAACTCTAGTTATCAAATATATTTTCCGTTAAACAAGGGAAAAATATTTTCAATGTAGAACAAAGCCTGTATTATAATTTACCAACAGTAAAACTTTGTAATCATGGGAGTATATGATCTAATACATGTTTTCACATCATCCAGATGATAATTTGCCATAATCAAAAAAAATACTAGCACCAAGATTTAGCTGATGCCAAATTCATTGCCAAGTTGCAAAAAACAAAAGCAAAGAAAATGTAAATATCTAGATACACTTCTACAATATCAATGTTTCACTGACTTACTGAATTCAAAAGGTCAATATTCTACTGATTAACTGAATCCACAATGTCAGTGTTTTACTAACTGACTAAAATCCAAAATGTCAATGTTTTATTGACTTACAACATCAGTGCTTTACTGACTGATTGAATCCACAATGCTTATATATACCAACTGACTGAATCCACAATGTCAAACTTTAACTTTTTAAAAATCCACAATGTGGATGTTTTTAATACTGACTGACTGAATCCACAATGTCAATCTTTTACTGTCCACTGAATCCACTATGTAATTACTTTATTGACTGGTGGAAATCCACAATGTCAATGTCTAACTGACTGACTTAAAGCTGCAATGTCAACTTTTACTGACCAACTAAATCCACAATGTCCACAATGTCTATCTATTAATCTGCAATATCATCTTTTACTGCCTGACTGACTGATTTCAAAGTCAAAACTTTGTCTAAATATAACTGTCATTGAGAATAAAGTCACTTTAATATTATATAACAAAGTTACTACTAAGAGATCACAAAGTAGATGTAAAATCGTGTTCTAATATAAACTTATGCAATGAGTTAATTAGTACAACTAGTACACAAAGTTGATAGGTACTTACAAAAAAATGGTTTTTAATATTATATCATGTCTTTTGTATTGTTTCATTGTCAAAAGAGGCAAAAAAAAATTATAATAAATGTTAAAGCTTACATGCAATTTTAAATGTTATGTGTAAAGAAAAAAATCAATTCTGCTTACAGGTATTATATTAACCAGCTGAGGAACAACACATACCAATACAATTATGGACTGCTCATCTTAGGTATATATACTTATTAATACAAAAATGAGGTAATTTTGTATGATCATAAACAAAACAGCTATCCATAAGGCTCAAAGTACAAAGATATGAACAATTATATATAGGTTACAATACTAAGCTTCAACAATGAGTAAAATCCAAAGTTTAAAGAAAGCTATAAAAGGCCCCAGTATAACTAAATATGAATATTATTAGAACAGCAAAATACTGCCACATAATGAGTGAAAACAAAAACTTTTAATTAGATTCTGAGCATTTCATATACCGTGCAGAATTTTTTCTGAACAGTGCTGAATTGTATATATTACTTCATTTTTGTTTTATAGCAAACAATTCAAATTTAAACCGTTTCAGTTTCAGAAATAAAAATGATGTGTACTCACTGTCAACCTTCATTTTATCATCATGAAGAAAAATATTAACTCCAAGTGATATGATTTACAAGAATGATTTAGATTAAAAAAGACAAAGTAGCAATAAAGAATAGAGAAATATATAAAACAGATCTTCTCTCTAATTTCACATTAATCTTATTTTAATATGAAAATTATCACCAGGTTAAGTTTAATTTGGTCAGATTTGACATTAAACTCTTCAGAACTTATACTCTATTGAACCAACACTATCTACTCACAAAATCTCATACATTATGACTATCTTTCCATATAATCTCATTTAATTTACATTTAGAAGATGTGCTCTAGAAATCATCTACTTATGATACATTATCATAAAAAATAGCTTTTGGACGTACAATTTTATTTCAATTTTTTTTATGTTTTTCATTGGTTGTACATATATACATGAGAATTAAAATCCCTTTTAGGTGTACAAATCTCAACTTAAACAAGGATAAGGATATTAGAAATGTATTAAAATGCTAACTTCTAAGTGTGATTTGAACCAAAGCAATATTCAATTGATTCATTGTTGGGCAATTGGATTGCATTTGCTTTCTATAAAAAAAAAATTGTAGAGATTACTTTAAATTCAGGAAAAAAAAATTAATCAAGCAATTTTGTCATTTGCAATAGTTAATGCACACAAAACATTGAACAGTGTATTTCTGCAATGAAATGAATTGGAGAAATATGCAAATGTTTTCTTAATCTGTCAGAAGAAATAAGAATGCCTATCAATACCTTTTTTCCACCTTTTAATTTTATTTCATAAAAAAATCCAGAATTGTATAATCATTTTGATGTTTTTGATGTTACTAATATAAAACACAAACTTTTTACAACATTTTTATAATAAATAATTTAAAAAACTATCAGCAAGTTACTATTTATATAAATTCATACTGACATAACCTAATTTCTGTGAAAAATAACACTTGTTATGTGTCAAAAATAGTATATATAAACAACAACCATATGTTACTTACAGTTTACAAAATACATCCATGCCAATCAATCCTCGAAAAAAATCGCCAAAAAAACACTCACATAAAATTTAGTCCCAAAATTCACCGAAAATAAAAACTGTCTGATAATTTGTCCAAAAGTCATCAATAATCTATGAGTATTGATCCAGTACTGATCATAGCAGTGAAATCACCTTGCTCCAGGCCCTGTGTGTTATGACAATTTATTACCCTACCTTCACCTAGCCAAATTACTACATACTTTAGTGATGAAATCACCTTGTGCTATTTTTACCTGTTGAGAAACATTAAAAATGATCACCACCTTTTATTATTAGCGTTGGGTTGTTACCCCCATATTGTGCAGTTACGAATGGTCTTAGCTCCTTGGTTTACAAATAGCATTGTGCAGCGTGACAATAGCTATAGAGATTTACCTAAGGAATTTAAATTTTCTTTTTTTTCTTCTTTTGAATTAATTGCAGGGTATTTTATTGCACGCTAGTTCTTTAAGTGACCTTCAAAATTTTAACACATTTTAAAATCCTTTCAATAGTATGCAGTATTATCACAGAAGTTTACTTAAGATAAGATTACAGAACAATTGCATGATATACTGCATTGTTTGGCTTTTCATTTTCTTGTTTGTGTTTTGTTGTTACATGCATGTGCTATAAAAGTATTTAAATTTAATAGATTTTCTAAATACAAAAAATAACACTGTTGAAACACCTAACACAGATTGGGATGTAAATTTTTTTTAGGTTACTTCTTATAATGCAAAATTAAGCATTTAGTTTTCTGAGATGCATGAAAAAGTTAAACTGAGCCACATCTTTTAAAACCCTACCACTTTTAACACATGCTACACAGATGAAACCATTTTTTTATTTTATTTATGTGCAAATACCAGTGGCGGATCCAGAACTTTTCCTAAGGGGGGGCCCGCTCCAGTCATGCTTCAATGATTCCCTATATAATCAACCAAATTTTCCCCATGGATCCGCCTATGAATATACTAGACATCAACTTAGTTGTTGTTTTCTTTACAGAAAAAAAGAGAAAAAAAGAAATGCAACATGTGAACCTCATAGGATTTTTAATACAAATCTATAAAATTTAAGTTGAATGAATTTGATGCTAAATCATCCTTTTCATTCCCACGAAAAACCAATAACAGATTATGTATAAATCGAACCCCAGCAAAGTTTCAATATGCACCCAACCAGTCACAAAAGTTCAACCAATTATAAAAAGTTTTGACAGTAATGTATTAAGTTTGTTCTTGCTTGGCTAATGCCTTTTCCTGTCAGTTTATTTAAATACTAAAGTATTTTTACACAACTATATTTGTTATTAGAAAGAATTATTTTTTAAACCTAAAACCCATTTACACTAGACTACACGAGACTAATTTGACAACTCCATCAATTAACAGGTACAAAAAACTCATTTTAGGTGTCATAATTTAAAACCATTACAACCTTCAGGTGGTAAACATTTCATCTCTATAATACTGCAACTAAATTAATTGGAAGGTACTTTAATATTCTGTATTTATTAATTCATAATGATAAAATCAATTTAATTTGGTTATCAGTATTCAATTCAAAATAGTGATCAGATATTTTTAAAAGATAAACTATTACCAGTTCATTAAAATATGAAATATCTCCCTTATGCAATTCAGTTGTTTTTAGGTCCTGCTTCATTTGGGGTATCTGATTCTATTCCTAGCACTTCTCTATTTAAAGCAGGTTAACAATGAAGTAACTTTAAACATGAGGCCATTTCAACAATTAATCAGCCTGATTATGAACAACTTTACAAATGAGACATATGTGTACAATTTATCCTAAATGACCACAACATTAAATTACTTAATTTTTCACCATGACCAATCAGTGCCCAGGAGACAAATTATAAATCATTGCACAAGATAAAAATTGACCAATAAATACATTAGCATGCAGGGTTCAAAATAAATCATCTAAAAAAGCCATAGGTCAAGACTTAATCATTCTGACAGTGAGCAACAAAATAGCTAAGAAAGAGCTAATGATTCTTTTTTTCTGTATTATAAACTGGTTGCAGAATGTTTAATGTGTAACCAGAGAGCATGAATTTCATTACAAAATTGCTTGTCTCTACCAGGACTCCAATCTCAGTGTTACAAGGTAGCATGTGAACCGACTGAGCTAAAGAAGTACTTCCTTAGCTCAACCGCTTACTGCTGACTTAGTATCTTCTACATTTTCTAAAGGAAGCAATCCCGTAACAAACGCATTTTCAGAACAAACTATTTAACATAAATCATTTTGATTGTGAGGAAAACATGATTATGGTTCTCTATAATTAACTGTTGTTAAAATATGGTCTGTCAGATAACTCAAGCTTATACATAGATGAATTGTCTTTATGCTTACCTCCAAGAATTAGTATGTGGCTTCTGACCTCTACATTCAAAAAGTTGAGGAGATTTTAAGATCCATTTATCTATCTCATCTTAAGAAATATAAAATCCACTGAATTTTCATATATCTTTCACAATGAGGACAAAGTTCTACATAGATAAGTAAATCTGTCTTTTTTATACATGTAATCCACTTCCACAAATTTCTCTTCTATATCAGAGATTTAAACTCCATCAAATTTTTCAAAGTTGAAGTTCTGGACTTCAATTCTATCTGCCCGAAAGGTGCTTCATGTCTGACATGGTATTAAGCCTAAGACACCATTTTGTTTGGACAAAAATTACATGGTGAATTTGAACTGATAAAAGGTCAAATTGACATTTTATTGTATTTAATAATCCTCCATTCAATACATGTTATAATCTTTAGGTAAGAAAATTTTAAATATATTTTAAACCAATATGCTTCATTTAACAAAGATAAATTAGCCTATTAAAACTTGTGAATTAATTGTTATTTATAGAAGTCTGTTGGTATTCAGCTTTAAAAAAAGGGTAAAGGGTACATGTTTGAGATAATTTATTTAAGCCGTTGTGACCTAATATCCTCATAAGATTTAACCAGTTAAAATGGTAAAGGGTTCACGTTTGAGATAATTTATTTAAGCCGCTGTGACCTAATATCCCCATAAGATTTAACCAGCTTAAATTATTTCCTGAAAGAAAAATAATAAGCAAAAAGACTTGTAACAGGACAAAACTATGACAGTTTAACATAAGGAGTGTTACAACCTATTTAACAAGAATGTGTCCATATTACACCGATGCCCCAATCACACTATCATTTTCTATGTTCAGATGACTGTGCAATTGAAGGTGAAAACTCTAATTTGGCATTACAATTAGAAAGATCATATCATGGTTGAACATGTGTATTAAGTTTCAAGTGGATTGGACTTCAACTTCATCAAAAACTACTTTGACCAAAAACTTTAACATAAGCAGGACAGACAGGCTGAAGAACAAACGGACTGACGAACAACAGATTTGACGAACAAACAGACACACAGACCGAAAAACATTAAGGCCCTTAAGTGGGGCATAAACATTTATCTAGTTGAACTTAGTTAATTTTAAGGTAAAGTCACAAAAACATGAAGAAGCAACTGTCCCCTTAGCAGTAATAATTTCAAAACAAATCGGTACACTGAACATTTTATACTTGCACTCTTGCCTATCTTTTAAACTTACTCACTAAAGCTATTTGTGAAAATGGATTAGTTACAAAAATAAAATACAAGTACCTGTTTATAACTTATGAGAATAAACTCTTAAACATTCATATCTCTTAAATTTATTTGCAATTGACTTGATGTTAACATGCATCCTTGCACATTTCATATATTTTTGTGTGTTAAATAATCTTCAGAATACATATTAACCATTAAATAAGACTTTGACACCTACTTATGTCATTATAAGAAACAAAACTTCTGATAAAATTCCTCAACATAGGAAAAATCATCCAGAAAAAAGATTTCTTTAACATGAAAATTTGTAAATAAACGATAAACCACCTGGTGATATAAACATTATAGTGCAATCAATTTCTCCTACCTGGCAAAGATGTCTTTTTCCTTATCATTAAAACACTAAAATAAATAAATGTTTGTACTATATGAAGAATTGATGGTGTGGTGTAAAATATAAAGCTGTCATTGTATCATTATCAAAGTTGTTGTAAAAAACGAGGTGATCATTATCAGGTATATAATATACATGTACACCAATGTAATACATAAAATTATATAATAAATATAATAACAGTGTCAGAGATGACACAGTTCAGGAAGGGTACAAAGTCATTGGCGGATCCAAAGGGGGGGGGGGGGGGGTTCCGGGGGGTTGGAACCCCCCTTTTTTTGGCTGATCAATGCATTTGAATGGGGACATATAGTTGGAACCCCCCTTTTTAAAATGGCTGGATCCAACCCTGAAAAGTGCTTTCTTTTTACTTGTAACCTAACATGAAATTTGGAGAAAAAAGTTTCTTCGTAATAAGTTTGCACATTGTAAAGCAGGAGGTTTACTTGAGGGTTTTATTTTCACTTTTTTCATGAACAAATTTCTAGGGTAAAATCTTACAGCATATCAGAATCTGGGACAAGAAAAACATAATAATCTGAAATAGGTTAGGACCCTTATAGAAACATGAAACTTAAACTCTACAACAAGTCAATTAAAAAAATACACATCCAGACATGCAAGTGTTAAATTGCTGCAATGTTTTCCTAATTTTTGGAAAAGTAAAGTTGCATGCAAATTGAGAATATGATGCACCAATTAGATGTTAACAAAGAAGAGAGTCAGTAAGTCAGGGTTATTCTTTCCTGTTGGTGGTCTTCTGCATCAACACTATCTACATACTAATTGCAATAGCATTTAAAAAAGAATGCAGATAAAAGAGAGAGAGAGAGAGAGAGAGAGAGAAACTTTTTTCACAAATCAAGTCTGCTCATCAAATAACAGCCATCATTATTTTATCACTGCATGAATATGTAACTATTTAAAGTGACAGTTCCAAAAGATTAAACAAGCAATACAAAAATCATATTTCATCAACCATAGAAAACATTAAATTCAGCTTGATATAAGATACAAAAGTTTTGTAACAGCATGACCCATAATACATACATGTATATCATATTTTTAACTAAATGTAAGCAAATTATAGTTTATCAGCCATTTGTACATTTTCCCTTTGATCTTACTGCTTTATGTTTTCAAGATCATGAACAGTACTTCATCACGAAAATATAAGGCAATGCATGAGGTTATGTATCACTATCTGAGTATCAGTTTATCAACGTCAGGGGCTCAAGTCCATCTACATCAAACTTAGCCAAAATTTGTGTACGTGTAATAGTAGTTTGACTTACTATTTCGTTTTACTTTATATTCCTCCCCCTCACCCCCCCCCAATCTAATTAAAATTAAATCTTGAATTGTTCTTGTTCTGATATATTGCACGATTTAATTTTAATTAGATTGTCTATCCCCAAACAATACAGTTATGAACAATTGCCGATTAACAGAATAATGGCATTTTATGTTTTTTTACTAACTTTATTAGCTTGAATATAAGCTTGACCTAATGGGCGAACTTGATATTCTTGCTCACACTATTTGTCAAAACTGCAAACCCAACGTTGAAATTTTAACCAACCAAAATAAAACATCCACAATTTACACCATACCCTCAATTTTTTACTACAAGTTTGGATGACCTAGTTTATCTCTAAAGGCATTAATTACCTATAGTAATGGTGTCCCCAGCAAATTATATGATATCTGAGGAAAATCAGGATTGTAATAATAAAGCCCATTCTATCCAAGTCACGCTGGTTTGTTATTAGGAGACAATTTTTATCTCAATGCATACAATTCAGCCTTATTATCCCGTCAGATAGCCTTCTAACAATTTAATCGTAGGGGGGAATTTAAAATCATTGTTCAAAATTGCATCGTGCAAAGAAAAAAAAATTGTTTCTATTGTTATGTAAGTATTAGTGAGGGTTTTGATTAAATTAATGATTTTTGCGCCTTTTAATATTGTAAGATTAGTAATGTGATATAGTATGATTTATTGTAATCTTTTCCACTTTAAATACAATATCTTTATTTGGTAATATAAAAGATCAAAACTTTGAAGAATTATGAGTATCTCATTTTCCATCTAAAAAAATTCTAACTGCTTGCTTGTTATTTTCTCTTTCAGTTACCCATACTTGTAGCCAGGACGTCTCTGGGAGGGTAATTTTGGGTCAAGAGTCTTAACATGTTGGCTCTTAATCACAGGCACTAATGTCTCAGTACCTGTGCTCTTAATAGTCAAACTGTTATCTTAAATACTGTTTTCATAGTATATGTACTTTATAATGTTTTTGTTTCTAAGAGTGGGGTTTTGTTTGAAATCAACAAAATTCCCCTGTCAGCGACTATGAATTTAACTGTTTTTTGGAAACATTTGATAGTTGCAGAAAACACTGTAGATGAACACAGAACAGTACAATATCATGAATGTCAATCAAGAAGCAAATCATGTCAATTTCTACCAATGTTCACTTTAGTCAAGTTAAGACATTATACTCAAATTTCTGACTGAAGGATGACAACAGACAGACAGACCGACCAGCCATTATAGACCTAGAAAAACAACAAATCTAATTGAATTTTTGTAAGCCTTAATTATATTTACCTTTTTATATTGTTTCACCAAATGCCTTTAATTTTAATCTTCATTTGTTCTTAAAGCAACCTGTAAAATCAATTAACATTTATACAAGACTATTTTAAGACATGCTATGTAATCTGATGTTAGCTTAAATGTTAAAGTTTCATCATCTTAATCAACCTCTACTAATCACACTTACAGAATAAAACTGATGAGTATTCTAAGTACCCTATATATTGTGATGAACTGGCCATCAAAAGACTGTTATAGTAGAATAACATGGCAATAATCCAAGTACATGTACACTAAAATGCTGCAATATACAAGACAAAACAACAATGTTACACCACTGTTCCAGGTTAAGGGTTGGGGGGTTGAACGCCCCTAACATGTTTAACCCTGCAACATCCAGTATGTGCCCGTCCAATATCACGAGCCTGTGATTCAGTGGTTGTTGTTTGTTACTGCATATCAAATTTGTTTTTCATTAATATTTTTACAAACATCAGGTCATTAGTTTCTCGTTTGAATTGGTTTGGGTTTTTGCTCATGTTTGAGGCAGTATGCATATGGTGCCCTATAGTTGTTAATTTCTATGTTATTTGGTCTCTGGTAGAGAGTTGTCACATTGGCAATTATACCTCATCTTTTTACTTTTTATAACAATATTGACAATAATATCACTGTACTATTGATACAAGAAGTTTTTGGGAATGCTTGAATTTTGATTCAGTTGTTTATATACCAATCTGTTGCATTCTACCATTTCAATTATTAATCCATGTTTAAAGTCAGTGGTTTAATATCATTTAAAATATACAGGAAGTGTGGAATTGATAACCAGCTTATATGAAAATTGTACATGATATTCATCTGTTGAGCATGCATGAAGAGTAAAGACTCCTAATGAAACAGCAAGGACAGACAATTGTTGTGCTTATGTGGTTTCTAACATTGTGATATACAAGTTTCTGTGATACCATAGACAGCTGTTCCATGAGCACATAATACAGAGTCACCCCCTTATCCAATTACTGTGTGATACCATAGACAGCTGTTCCATGAGCACATAATACCGAGTCACCCCCTTATCCAATTACTGTGTGATACCATAGACAGCTGTTCCATGAGCACATAATACCGAGTCACCCCCTTATCCAATTACTGTGTGATACCATAGACAGCTGTTCCATGAGCACATAATACCGAGTCACCCCCTTATCCAATTACTGTGTGATACCATAGACAGCTGTTCCATGAGCACATAATACCGAGTCACCCCCTTATCCAATTACTGTGTGATACCATAGACAGCTGTTCCATGAGCACATAATACCGAGTCACCCCCTTATCCAATTACTGTGTGATACCATAGACAGCTGTTCCATGAGCACATAATACCGAGTCACCCCCTTATCCAATTACTGTGTGATACCATAGACAGCTGTTCCATGAGCACATAATACCGAGTCACCCCCTTATCCAATTACTGTGTGATACCATAGACAGCTGTTCCATGAGCACATAATACCGAGTCACCCCCTTATCCAATTACTGTGTGATACCATAGACAGCTGTGCCATGAGCACATAATACCGAGTCACCCCCTTATCCAATTACTGTGTGATACCATAGACAGCTGTTCCATGAGCACATAATACCGAGTCACCCCCTTATCCAATTACTGTGTGATACCATAGACAGCTGTGCCATGAGCACATAATACCGAGTCACCCCCTTATCCAATTACTGTGTGATACCATAGACAGCTGTGCCATGAGCACATAATACCGAGTCACCCCCTTATCCAATTACTGTGTGATACCATAGACAGCTGTTCCATGAGCACATAATACCGAGTCACCCCCTTATCCAATTACTGTGTGATACCATAGACAGCTGTGCCATGAGCACATAATACCGAGTCACCCCCTTATCCAATTACTGTGTGATACCATAGACAGCTGTGCCATGAGCACATAATACCGAGTCACCCCCTTATCCAATTACTGTGTGATACCATAGACAGCTGTGCCATGAGCACATAATACCGAGTCACCCCCTTATCCAATTACTGTGTGATACCATAGACAGCTGTGCCATGAGCACATAATACCGAGTCACCCCCTTATCCAATTACTGTGTGATACCATAGACAGCTGTTCCATGAGCACATAATACCGAGTCACCCTCTTATCCAATTACTGTGTGATACCATAGACAGCTGTTCCATGAG
This sequence comes from Mytilus galloprovincialis, assembly GCA_037788925.1. Classification (NCBI taxonomy): domain Eukaryota; kingdom Metazoa; phylum Mollusca; class Bivalvia; order Mytilida; family Mytilidae; genus Mytilus; species Mytilus galloprovincialis. Next base: position 39,671,595 of record CM075342.1, on the reverse strand, counting down.
CACATAATACCGAGTCACCCCCTTATCCAATTACTATGGTTTTGTATGTTGCAGCAAATGTGGAGCTTCTCAAGTTTTGTGGTTTTAAATAGTTAAAATAATTTTTCAAAGTACTGTAACTTAAAGAAAGAGATTGATTTTTAATTTACTGACAGTTAAATTAAATCAGCAAGAATTAGTACTGTTTTTGGTGTTATAATTAAGTATATACATCTTTTGCAAAAAAAGTTACAACTTGTGCAAATACAGCTTGCCAACAACTTGCCAACAAACAATCATGTCAAAACCTAGCTAGATCTTTCAATAAATCTAAGATACAAATCCCTTTGAAAGCTTGTCTCGTATTTGGGTAAATAGGGCCATCAATTATAGTCATACATTTTTACCTGTAAATTGTTTAAATCAAAGCAAAAGTCCTAGGTACCTTTTTCAACACATTTTAATTCTGAAAAATGTGACATTTTTATGGTTATAGATCATAATCTTAATGGCTTGTTAAAATTAACACATAGATATGAAATTTACTCAAACATTTTCTTCAACCTTCAAAAACAAATATAATTGTCTATATATAAGGACATCATGACCTGCTAGCACTATATATATGTCCATTGTTCAGCAAACCTGTAATCTGGGTCAAAATTGTAATTTGTCATGTAATATTAAAAGTTCACCTTACTCACATCTAACTTTCATGTTGATGGGAACAAAACAATTATGATAAACTACCTTAACATAAAACTTTAACCTGAGAATGTTATACTTATTTCCTGCTCTTGCATCTCTATGTTTAGTGAACCATGTAATCTGGGTCACAACTTATTAAATTGAAAAAGATTACATCATAATGAACATATGAATAAAGTTTCATGTTGATGAAATCTTCCTGGTTTTTTTGCAATTCTAACTTAGTATTCAAAATCTGTAATATGGTCTAAAATAATCTTTTGAATGCAAAAAATATGGATTTCCTCAGTTATGATGTATTTGACCTACTTAAAAATGCAAAAGCAATTTTCTCTATAAAAACATATCCTCTGCACCTAGTGCATCTTGGATTTAGCCCAGAGCCCCTGGTAAACTAAGCCACCATTAGAGCAACTGAGCCAAGAAAAATATTTGCTCCATAAACTTAGCTAAACCACCTTAGTGTGGACCCTACTTGCCTTGATTGTAAGAGGTTGATTTTACAACAAAGAGGTTGACTCAACAGAAGAAATAAATGTCCAAATATGGTGATGTGACATCAGAGGCAGATTTAGAGTGGGCCCAGGGTCCCCCCCCCCCCCCCCATTATGTTGGAAACATTTAGTTGATATAGGGAATCACTGAAGCATTACTGGATAGGGTCTCCTCTTAGGAAAATTTCTAGATTTGCCACTGGTTATCATGGGGACTGTTCACTGTTACCTTGTGTAAATCAGCATAGTAAGACCTAGTAAAAATATGAATCACCTGTCAGTTAAGTTCAAACAGGACATACTAGTAAACAACTATAATGTTATCAACAATAATGCCCAACCTTTTCATTTTAAGATTTGGGGTTACATATTAAATTGTAGCCTGGTAACAGAAAACTGGAAAATATGCAGCAAAAGAATGAAAAGTGCAACAATATGCATCTACCTGATTATCTAAGCTTTTTGATGATAAAATTCATACTTTGATATAAGAAGATATCTTAGTTATAAAGATTAGCAGTATAAAACAGTAATTGAAATTCCTAGACATAATTCTGAGCAATGGTAATTTGACTGATTGAGCTAATTGAAGAAACTTTCCCTACTTTTTATGATCTTAAAGAAACCTTTCTTTACTAAACTCAGGTTGGATTAAAGGTAATTGATGGTAAGGTGTGTTTAAATTAATGGAAAAGTAATGAAATTTAAATAAACTTTAGGGTGGGTTCAAATTATCAATTATGATTTCTTTAAATATTGTGTGAGAAAAAAAATGATGGAGATTTTAAGGCAATATATGGAGTTATTTAAAAACATTTTAATTAAGTTCCAACTTTTATTTCTAAATTCAAATTAAAAAGTTTAAATTACCATTTTAATGAAAGTAAGTTTTTTCCCATGTAAACATAAAAAGGTCATTTTATTTTCATTTCATAGAACAATATTTGTGTCAATCTTTCCAGCTTTCAATTATTAGTAACAAAGGTGAAGAAGCTCTTCTGAAGAATATTTTGTAAACAAAATTGCTGCACAACCATATCAACCTGTATATGCATCTTGGTATTCAACTGAAATAATAAAAACTTGTACCTTGTATATGACTGCCTTCACTTCCAATCAAATTCGCCTCCCCAAACATTAAAACCAATACTATACTAAAAGAAAACTGTTTTTAAAACCTTTTTTTCAATGTAGAATAGAGAATGGAAATGGGGAATGTGTCAAAAAGACAACAACTTGACCAAAGAGCAGAAAACAGGCAAAGACCACCAATGGGTCTTCAAAGCAGCGATAAAATCCAGCATTCAGAGGTGAGCATAGGAGATAACTAAACAAGAATGTATACTAGTTCCAATGATCTCCAATGTAATAATTGAAAATGTTCTATTTGCTGTTCATAAGATTAAAGGTATATGCTTATAATACTTTTAAAAATACAGTACTTTAGTATTGAAGAAAAAAATAATATCTTTTTAAAGCATCTTGTTCCTATAGATTCCACACATAAATGGCTACATTGAAGTAACATATAGTAGCCATTAGACTACTTATGCTATGTAAAAAAAAATATGAAAAATGGTATGCAGTTGGTACATATAATATTGTACTTTGGTTTAATGACTTATGCATAACTCAAAGTTTGTATTTTTGTATGTGTCTTATAATAATATCAAAGCTTCAACAAACCTGCCAAAATTTCTGTAGCACAAATATGAATTTGGAAACTTGTAATTGAGAGTATATCAGTGCAGCTATACCTATCAAACATTTACTATCTTCACTTAAGAACTCTTTACTCATAACCTTCAACTTTCAAATAAACAACCTTTTATTCTTTTAAAATCTTCCCACATTCAAATCCATTATCTTCAAAACTTATAAATAAAGCCTTTCAAATTTCAATCTGCATATGCTGCGGTTTTGTTATACATAAATTTGATAAGTCATAAGTCATGAAACCATCGACTTCAGTATTAAATTCAAACTAATCATTTCATACTTTTACAACAAAAGAAATGTTACTTTTTCTTGTGAGAAAGTGTTTAAAGCCATCAGATTACAATTTAAGGTTAGACGTACCTATTTCTATGTAATTTTGTGGTTTGGGGTTAACTTCAAAGTAACATTTGTACAGCTGATTTGTATGTAGATATACATAGTGTTTAGATTGTTTTCCTTTAACAACATACTGATAGCCAAAAGGTATCCTTATTCATTATAATACCACACTCCTATACTGTAGTATTCCATTAGTAAATATACTGATATAAACTTAATACATGTATATAAAATGTTGTATATTGATCTTTGAATTAAAACCTTGGTCTAAAGTCCAATTCCTTAAATCTTTTTTTCCAATCCTCTTATTATATTATTTAAACAGTCTTCACTCTTTATCATAAATAGTTACCATTACCTTCACATTATGCAATTGAAAGAGTGTGTGCTGCATATATAAAAGACCACTGACCTTTTTTTCAAAAGAGATACTTTTCAAAGATAAATATTCCTGGAATGGAAAAGGTTTAAGGGGCACTAACGGTAAAATGGTGAAACATGTATAAGGCCGTACCTAGACCTATAATGGTTTACTTTTATAAATTCTACTTGGATGGAGAGTTGTCTCATTGGCACTCATACCATGTCTTCTATATCTATAAGTTTGTATTTCTTTCTGTTAACTTGCAATGACATTATTTAATAGTAACCTCTAAAATCTAAGGTATGGTGATTAAATGAAGATTGTGATAAAAAAATGTTTGAAAGTACCAATGCACCTGAGTGGCCCATCTTATTGTATATAATGGTGGTCTAAATTGACAAAGTTGTAAATATAATAACCAAGATACTTGTGCATGTTGTGTAAGATATAAACTTCTTATGCACTAACCTTATGTTTTCCATAAAAAAAAATTAAATATAGTCTTCACATAATTCAATTAAGTCTAAATTCCACCTACCGGTAAAACTTGGCGACAAGTATGTTAGAGAGTTCCACAAAAATTTCATCAAGTATTTGTCAACTAATAATGGCAGTCTTACGTATTGTAAAAGACTTGAATTTGTTTGGGGCTATGCACTCAACTTATATTTTCCAATAAAAGCAGTATATATGAATTCACATTGTACAATCTAGTCTTATTTCAACCTTAAACTTGGCAACACGTACAGAGTTCAACGAAAAAATTCAAACTTATAATGACTATTTGGTGTATTATGAAGACATGAATTTTATGTGGCAAGCATTGCGCCTTTTGACTTTTGTGTATGGATGATCTTCCTTAAAATCAAGCACTTTATAATTCCAACTAAAAACCAAAATGTAGTATTCAATACAATATAATTCAGTCTAAATTCAAATATAGCTTGTCAAAAAGTATTAAAAGTTCCACAAAAATATTTTCCCAGTATTTGTCAACTAATAATGACATTTTGGTGCATTATAAAAGACTTGATCTTTTTGTAGTATGCTTTGTTCGTAAAGTTCTTAAGCACTCACCTTATAATTTGAACTAAAAATCCCAAATGTAGTATTCACAATTTACAATCAAGTCTAAATTCCACCTCGAACTAAGCAACAAGTACAGAGTTCCACACAATAAAATGTCCCCAAACATTTGTCAAGTGAGAATGACAGGCTGATGTATAATAAATACAACATATAGAGGGAAACAGAGTTGTGAGTTTGTAAAATATATCAACAGATACTACAAATAGTTACGTCTCCAAAGGGGATGTTATCTATTGTAAACCAAAAATATCAAATTGTTTTTCTGAGTGACAACTTGAAGCATTTTCACAGTAAAACATTTATAAAAGAGGCTTATAAACTTCCTTTTAACAAGTCAGAAAATCGTGAAACTCTTACATTTTTACGGTAAAGCATTTATAAAAGAGCTTATAAACTTCCTTTTAACCAAGTCAGAAAATCGTGCAACGCTTACCTTATATATGCAATATAAACATGTTTTAACTGCACAAGTTTCCGTCTTAAACAAATCCCTGCTAACTAAATATGGTACATATAATATGGTCTTTTCTTTAAAAATTCAATTGATTTTTAAATATTGACAGTGAGGTGTTTTTAGAAAAGAAATATGACTCATCTATAAATGAAAACTAAGGGAACAAGTGATATGGTAATCTGTCGAAAAAATCTCGTTACCTGAGGGGGTTAAATTCAAAACTTGGCTACGGATGAGGAATTTGCAAGATCCAGGAGAAATACTAGGGAGAAATGTTTATTATATAAACAAGTGTCAACAACCTAACTTAGGATTAGTTTCACACAAACTAGTTCAACATGCAATATTATAAGGAAATTTTTAAATAACTTATAAACCACCATTCTTTATAAATATTTTAGATAAAACTAAGCTCATTTGACTTGCACTAGAATTCAGAATGTTTCATAAACAACAAATAAAACCAATTATTAAAAGATAGCTTTTCTTTATGAATATTTAAGATAAAACTAAGCGTGTTTCACTCACACCTGAAATAAGAACATTTTTAAACAACTAATAAAACCCCTTATTAAAAGATATCTTTACAAACATTTTAGATAAAACTGATCAAAGTTTATTTAATTTTTAGCTGGAGAGAGGGAAAGTCTCTTGTATATCTAAATAAACTCCTTCTTTCTATTCTATGTTTAGACTTTTTTTTAATTGCATTACATTATAAATATAAGCAATATCACTTATTGTGCATATTAAAACTGGAAATTGGAAATTGGAAATTTATGCCTCGTTCACACGAACATTTAATTCGAATTGAATGCGAATCGAATTCGCTAATCGCCTTCACACACTCTTCTTTTTTAATTCGAATTGGCTAATTCGAATTATCCAATTCGCATTAGAAATACGCTTTTGTCAATGCGAATTAAATGTTAACGTCGTTTGGACAGTAAAGCGAGTTTGACGCGCATTGTAATTCGAATTAGAATTGACGTTAGGACGTAAAACGTTTTGAATGCGAATTAAACTAATTCGAATTAGTTAATGCGAATCGAATTCGAATTACGTGTGAACTCAGCATTAGCTTATGCTTTACCTAGATATATTTTTTCTATTGACTGGCATTTGAAGTTTGAATCTTTGCATAATAATTTTTTACAGTGTAACAACTGGACCCTACCAATTTACTGGGCTTTGTTATAGTTTTCTATGTTCATTTGTTAATACATGGGACTTTAATATTTTTTCTGTTGCACCAGCCCAATATAGACCTCTTATATTCCTTTATTCACACAGTTCTATAGCAATAATGTACACACATTTTATAAAGGTAAGTTTTGTTGTCCAAACTTTAGTCAGAGAAATAATCATAGGTGAATTTCTGGGAAAAACAGTAGATGTGTTTTTAGGGATAACGGAGCATAAAATAGGGTTATTGCATGAATATTGGGGAATATTGTCCCGAGTAGAATTTGATATTGCACAAGCTGGCGAGTGCAATATATGTTCTACGAGGGACAATATTCCCCAATAATCATGCAAAAATCCTTTTATTGTATAGCAATATAATATTTGAAAGTAAAACATTGGTTTAAACTAAAATTTTGACGTTGATGACGTCAAGAATTTTGAAGATTTTTTGCACTAGTGCAATATTGGAATTTATTGCACGCTAACTTTTGGTTACTTTCTGTGGGAAATATTATATTGCTATACAATAAAATGAATTCTTACATAATCATATAGACAGGATGTTGAGTAATGAAATAAAGGATAGGAATGTGTACAGTCTTTTTAGTACTATCAGTAAGCTTAATGATTTTGAAGTTGAAAGAAAACATAATTTTAACTATTATCAAAATATGAGGCTCCAGTCAAGAGTACTCTCTTCGGTCTCTTTAAGACAAGCCTCAGGTCAAAGGGTCACTATTAATTAAGCAAACTATACAGTTATAGACTGATCTTTCTTACTTTGAAACATTGTGAAGGTCACATTCCTTTTAATTGAGATGTCAGGTCGCAAATCTACCAACAAACCTTGGAGCTATATTAAACTAACTGGGTCTGAATAAAATTAGCCCTTAGTTAAAACCTTTAAAGACTTTTATTTTCTTACTAATGGAAGTTGCAATATTTCAGTTTGTGCAAAAATCCCGATTTTGTCAATTTAATTCAAATTTCTCTTTTATATTGGTAAATACTGAAATATTGATCAATTTTTTTCACCAAAATATTTAGGTGTAATAATCTTTCACAAGTGGATTTTAAAAAGCAAATTGAAACATGTACCAAATTAGTACACTGACTTGATAAATTCTTCACTTACGGTATATCACTGTTGCATACCAATGTAACCCTGTTTAACTTTACACTATTTGAACATTTTTCATTCCTGTATATTAACATTTGGTTATTGTCAAAAATACATTGTTAAATTATCACGTACATTTTTCATACTGAACTTTAACATTCTGTAATTGTAAAAAATATATTGCTAAAATTTATAACATGCCAATATTGTCCATAGTAAAATACCTAAAACATCTAGGGGGTAACTATATTTAAAAAAAACGTCAATCAAAAATTACAATAGCCTAATTTTTCATTCATTCCATTGTAAACTTGCCTACATAAGGGCAGAGTAAGATCATTCCACAGGGGTCTATAAAAACTATTTAAATAAACGGAAGAGACTTAATCAATTTCATAAAATGTTAAAGAGCTTATATGAAGTATTTAAATTTTTAAATGACAATTTAAAATCAATTTGACCTTGCTTCAAACGTCAATAGATATATATTACTACCTAAAATCAATGTTACACCTACCCGATTTAAAATAATTTGTTTTACCAACAAGTCTCCATCAATACTCCCCAATACTTTGATTACATAATTAATACACGTCTTTTGATAAATCCACCCACTAAAAGACCTAATAAAATGCTACACCTCAAATATCCTGAAGTGTTTGTGGCTTGTCAAAAATGTGTGGGTTTTGATAAACAAATATGTACCCTTAATACACCAGATACTACTTCACACATATTTGACAGATCACTGATAAAAAAAGTTTGTGTATAAAAGGTGGAAATGTTTCAATATTGCAAATTTCTAAGTAAAAATTCTTTAAATTAGGAAGATCTAAGGACTGCACCTTTTCTTAAATTTGATTAATTGGCCATGCCCCTAATAATGTTAAGGAGTGAGTATAAAAAAGGAAGATTTTTTTGCATATAGTGCCTTTATTCACCATCTATTTTTGGTGGGCTTTGTATTGCTGTCTTTGTTTTCTGGAATGTTGTCTTTCAATTATTTTGTTGCCATAGTTTGCCTTTCTTTGACTTATTACTTTCTATCGCTCCCTTGGAATTTTCTAAATTTTATTATCATTTTTAATTTTTGATCATACGGTTGGTCTAAAAATAAAAGATGTGGTATGAATGCCAATGACAGTAGATGACTTCACATTCAAGATCAAATGCATAGAAGGTTAGCAACTAAAGGTCACTGTACGACCTTCTAATGAAAGAGGTCAATTGTTCCAGCACACATCAAAATAAAGTACAGAAAGTAATCCATTAGAAATAAGAAATATCAAAACAACCAAAAGTTTTGAGCTCAAAGCGTTTTCTTTCTTCATCAAGTCTAGCAGCCAAAACAGAAAATCCTGCAAAAATCTACTCCATGTAAGTGAAATCTTTGCCATTGTAGTCAATTTAAAAATCATTAACATTGTATTACAATTTAGATAATGTGAAGGAAATCGACAATAATTTTGACTTCAATTTATTACACATCTATGGTAAAAAAGAGATCTGCAAAAGGTGGGTTTCCATAATGAAAATGCAGGGCATTAAAACACTTCTATCAAAAAGCTTTCCATACAGTTTGTTCTACAAAGGAGTTTTGATTGAAGCAGTCATGAAAAAACCATGAATATTAGAATCCGATGATACTAAGAATATTTCTATGAAATTCAAAGAGGAAAGCAGTCTGCACCAAAAACTTTTTCAACTACTAGTCCGAAGACCAATATCCTGACATTTTTCTTGTTGGTCCAAACAAATTTTTGCAAAACTTGCTAGTCCGAATGAAATTTTACTAGTCTGGGGCATCGGACTAGTGGCTAACCGTGCAGACTGGGAAAGTGGTTAAATCACTTATCAAAATAAAGGACTAAGGACAGGAAGTAAGCTATCAGAATTAATGATTATATAAAAAATATTACTGCTATTTCAAACCAAATTAATATCTTACAAATGTAACCCCACATACCAGAGAGCTCCAATGTCAGTCACAAACTCCTGTATGGAGGGTTACCACAAAAGAAAAGGTTCATTTTAAGAAATTAAATACAGGACTTAAAACATAGTTAACATACCTGGGTATCTATTATTTGTCAACTTCCTGTCACCAATTGTCATTCAAGATAGAACTTGTGGTTCTCAGATTTACACTATTTAAATCTTTTTTCTGAAATAAAGTAAGATTTTTTTTAAAAGATTTAAATTTGCTGAATAAATCATATATTTTTAGGTATTTTTTTGTTTAAGTTTAAGCATCTGTTTTTAGTGTCTACAGGATTTCCATCTTTCTACAATGTCATTTCTTTGAGGGTCTGGATGGTGGTGGGGGGGGGGGGGGGGGGTGTCTGTTATTCTGTAAACATTTAATTTTCACCCCTTCTCTCTTATCTTCAAAAAATTAACCCCTTTTTTCTCTAATCTTCACAAAATTAGACCACACATTTCTCTAATAATCTTCATTTTTTTCCCCGTTATTCTCTAATCTTCATTTTTTAAGGGCATTATTCTTTAATCATTTAACCCCATCCAAACCCTCATAATTAGAGTAAATTTAATTTTTCAGGTGAATTTAACGTTTGTTCAGTTTTCTAAGTTGTGTTTTTAGGTTGCTGACTTTCTTTTGCCCTGGCATTGTCAGTTCATTTTTGACTTATGAATTAAACTGTACTTTTTGTATCTCCAAGCTCTCTTTCAATTTAGATTTTTTGGTGTTTCTGACATGTTGAAATGAGCTGTCATTTAAGGATGTCAACAGAGCTAACCGACTCACACATTTTGAAAAACTTAATTTTTAAAAGATGTACTTGGTAAACAAAAGATAAGGAGATGAAGAATGATTGCCAATGAAACCACTCTAAACCAGAGGACTAAATGATGAAGAATTAAGAAACTATAGTTTGGTGTATAGACTTTGACAATGAGCAAAACTCATATCTCATAGCCAGCTATATATATGGCCTTGACATGACAAATGTAAAACAATTCAAAAGAGAAAGCTAACATTTTGCCTGTTTCGTATTCCTATTTAAAAAATTTCCATTGTAACATACAAAGAAAAATAATTGCAATGAAATCTCTTTATTTTTTTTAAATACTCATGATACTGTTCTGAAAGGCTGCTGAGTGAATAAATATTTTAAAGGCTGCTGTGTGAATAAATATTTTATGATTCTTATGATTTTCCATAATTCTAACGAATATGAAATATATAACAATATGACTCAAGATTATACTGTTTTTTTTTTTAAATTAATCATGCAGGACATTTTTTTTTTTAAATTTGAATTACATTTAACTTTTGACAACTACACAAACACATTCGTACAATGTATTTGATGTATCATTCTTTGTAACCACTAAATCTACCTGATTATTTAATCCTATGACGGTCAAGTGTCTCCTTAAAGGATAAAACCCTATTCTCTTTCTATTTATCTCTCTTGAAAAACTACTTGTAAATACCTTAATCTGTCAAGTTGTAATCTCAATTACACTGTCATCAGCCCTTTGTAAATAGCGTGAAGAGGGCAATAAAATACTCTAATGTTAAACAATTTTAATTATCGCCCTCTCTAGATAATGAGAATTATATGAAGGTCTGTGGTATTGTACTTCGGTCAATTTTAAGTTCATTTAAAGGTCTTTAAATGCAACAATGTATTTAGTCTGTAGGTTTCTTAATTTTGAGACCCAAGTATCATTCTGAATCATGGTTGAAAAAGAGCTTCTTGTTTCTTTTATTTATCTATTTGAACTGCTAATGCAAGAATTTCTGTGAGAATGTGACATTTTAGCTATTAGATTTGAACCATGGCCTTGGAACATTTAACAAAACAAGGAGAATACAATTTCAAAATTCATATATCTGAATAGCAATACATGTATTGACATGACCTTTTAAGCACTCTTAAAAGTTCAGCAATTTCACCCAAAAATGTCCCCTTTCCATGTTTTTTTTTCACTTTTTTAAATCAATACCATTAAATCAACAAATAATCAAAAGAATTAGCAAACTTACAAAATTATGACTAACAAGAGGCTGTCACAACGACAGCAAACCGGATTTATTTACATTTATTTGTGTCCTGGCAATATCACAAGAACCATTACTGATGAATGGTGAAAGTGAAAATCATCAATATCAAATTTGACCTCCATTTTGTCATCAGTATCAACATTTTGAAATAATAATATTTGAAAAGCTTAGATTGAATGGTTCATGAGTAAATGCAACAACGTGAATGAAAACGCCATTTTACAATCTTTCAAGAACCATAACTCCTGAACAGTAAAAGTCAAAATCGTCATTATGGAACTTGACCTCTATTTTGTCATCAGAAACAACATATTAAAATTTCAAAAGCTTTGGTTGAATGGTTCAAGAGAAAATGCACGGACACGACGGGAAACACCATTTTTCAATCTTTCAAGAACCATAACTCCTGAACGGTAAAAGTCAAAATCGTCATTATTGAACTTGACCTCCATTTTGTCATCAGTAACAGCATATTAAAATTTCAAAAGCTTTGGTAGAACAGTTCATGCATAAATGCATGGACACGACTGGAAACTCCATTTTTCAATCTTTCAAGAACCATAACTCCTGAACGGTAAAAGTCAAAATCGTCATCATTGAACTTGACCTCCATTCTGTCATCAGTAACAACATATTAAAATTTGGGAAGCTTTGGTAGAACAGTTCATGAGTAAATGCACGAACACGACTGAAAACTCCATTTTTCAATCTTTCAAGAACCATAACTCCTGAACGGTAAAAGTCAAAATCGCCATTATTTAACTTGACCTCCATATAGTTGTCAGTAATAACATATTAAAATTTTAAAAGCTTTGGTTGAACGGTTCATGAGTTAATGCACGGACAACATTTGATTGCCGCCTTTCAAGAACCATAACTCCTGAACGGTAAAAGTCAAAATCGCCATTATTGAACTTGACCTTCGTATAGTTGTCAGTAATAACATATTAAAATTTTAAAAGCTTTGGTTGAACGGTTCATGAGTTAATGCACGGACAACATTTTTTGTCACAAAAATCCGGTTAAAAATTTAAGATTTCCAGCACTACATATCAATTTAGAAATCAGTACCATACTCTTTTAAGATTTTCTAATTAGCATATGAATTATATAGATAGATTTGCATCAATTTCAGTTTTATTTATCAGAAAACATCAAACTCAATACAACCCTAAACTGCTAGTTTTAACAGAATTTTTTAACACAAATGCATAAATTCTCTCATTTGAAATAAGTCAATACTAATAAATATAAATGATGTTCTAGATATCAGACAACCAATTCATTATCCATTTAAACTCAAAATGCCAGAATCCCATCTTAAAGAATTCAAATTAAAATCTAATTCATTTTGTAGAAATCAATCTCCATGTTGAGATAAAGATGATGAATTCTTATTCAATGTAGATTATATAGATTGATGTGTCTATGAGATTGTCCCCTGGGGGAATCATAACAGAAGTAAATATCAGATTAAGTTTTATTTCATAGGATCAGCAATAAGTTATGAAACAGTCACACATTCTGCTTTTCTAAACTTATGCTTATACGGGAGTGAAACATTCTGCTTTCCTAAACTTATGCTTATACATCATCATGATCATTAGGCCAAATAAAAAAGTATGTGTGGTTCCAGTTACATCTGAAAAAAAGTTAAGGTAGGTAGTAGGTAGGGATTTGTTATTATTTTATGTTTTTTTTTTACATTGAGTCTATGGGAGCAACATTCTGACTTTAACAGTGCTTAATGAAAAATGACAATAAAATCTTTAGGGTAGGCTATTTTTAAGCCGAAAAAGTAGGGACAGTAGGATTACTGGAACCACACATATATTTTTATTTGGCCTTAGCACATATTATTCATCAAACGAATCAAAGTAAAAATAATTTTGTGATGAGATTTAACAGAATAAATTCATATTCATAGTGGGTTGATACTATATGGGACAATATCCCTAATGCGCCTTGAAATGAGGAACTCAAAAGTCACGTGTAAACAAAAAATCTCTGTGTAGTGATATTTGACACATTTCTATGATAAACAAATGACTAAGCTGAACCATTTGTGTTAATTTAGAAAGTAAGGGAACACAGAATAAATGTGTAAAAACTATGGAGCCATTAAATGTGTTCAAAGTATTAAATTTTTAAAGAACTTATTGTGTCAAAAATGGGATTTTTTACCATGAGGAGCCACATCGCAAAAGGATACTCGGGGTTTGCTAATTTACGGAAAAATGAATCACACTTCGTACCCCGAAAATTTAACCACATATGTAAAAATGTCTCAGCTTCGAAACAAGCCATCATACATATACAAGTTTATGATATGAGCTGAGCAACAGAAGAAAACGTTACCATTACCGCCTATGTAGAAACAATTGCGCATATTGCCCCATATATTATCTCAAATACCAATACATGTGGAATAGAATCTGCTTACCCTTCCAGAGCACGTGAGATCACCCCCAGTTTTTTATGGGGTCTGTGTTGATCAGTCAAGTTTTCTATGTGGTGTTTTACTCCTTAAATTTTCTTGCCATTTTTGTACAATTGATTCCTTTTAAAAGCATCATTTTGTGAAGATTTTCTATAATTCAGAACAGAGATTGGGACTTTCAGGGGGAGGGTGGGGGTGCCTATTTCCAAACTCCCACTTTTTTAGTATTTTTTCACGTTCCACTATTTTCCTTCCATTTCCTAGATACCACATTTTTTAGCCCCTAATTATATCTCATTTCTCCACTTCTTTTACTCCTTATATCCTATAATTAAATTATCCAAATCCTCTATATCCCTCATCTCAAAAGACTGCCACCCCTCTCATGCTAATTTGCTGCCTTGGATGTTTTCAAAACTATTTTTACTACTCAAAAATACAAATGTGAGTAAGTAATACAGACAACTCATACCAAATAAAAGACAAATTCAAACCTTTTTACCAAAAAATATGAAATACAAGACATGAGTATAGAATTCATAAACCATACATGAGAACAAATATTAAGTATAATATATTAGTCCTATAATACAGTATATATATTAAAAAGATTTAAACGAAAACAAATTTGAATATAAGTTGATTAACTTGAAGATGACAAGCACTATCTCTAAGTAAATTCTAACAATAAGTCCAAATATCTTCAAAACAAACAAATCTATAGTCCAAAGTGAATTAAAACCCAATCAATCAGTTCCATATCTATGTAAACAGATAGTGGGGAAGTTTAATCAAAGCACTGTCAATACTATGTGAACAGATTATATCAACATTGTGGTAACTTAATGATGTTTGTTTAACGGACTTGTTGTATAAAATAAATACTCAGTTTGTTTGTTTTACAAGTGACAGACAGAAGACTGGGGAAATTCCTTAACATAAAAATTATTAAAGTAACATTTACCATAGATGTATAAAGGTTTTGATATTTCCTGTATAAGATCCGAGAGAATGGTCCCAAACTAGTTCATGGTCGCTTTAATAACAAACTACTTTTATGAAGTAATATTTACCACACATGTATTAAGGTTTTGATATTTCCTGTATAAGATCCGAGAGAATGGTCCCAAACTAGTTCATTGTCACTTTAAAAACAAACTACTTTTATGAAGTTACATTTACCATACATGTATTAAGGTTTAGATATTTCCTGAATGAGATCAGAAGGAATGGTCCCAAACTAGTTCATGGTCGCTTTAATAAGAACTTACTTTTATGAAGTAATATTTACCATACATGTATTAAGGTTTTGATATTTCCTGAATGAGATCAGAGAGAATGGTCCTAAACTAGTTCATGGTCCCTTTAATAACCACCTACTTTTATGAATTATGATGGATCTTGACTATAAAATACCAGAATGCTAATCAATTTTTGAAGAAAAGAAGCAAGTTGTTTTGTAATTTATCGGTATAATACACATTTAAATTTACATATATTTCACTTGTAACATAATTTAAAGTTGAACTTGGCAAATATTGTATTTATTGCATCAATCAGTGTATTCATCCTAACATAAGCTGAATTTAGCTCTGAAATAAAAGTGTTAAAATAGTCATGGGAAAAACAGAATCTTTACTGGAGGATTAACATTCAAATTTTGTGAGTTGAAGGTGGCGTATATATATATATATATATATGTCATACTTAAAAAGGAATAGCAACATTTCCTGAATACAGAATATAAATTTACAGTTGAAATAATGTAATCAACGAAAATGGTGACTTCAAATATTTGTTGCGTCAAAAATCTATTCTGTATTTTCCTTTATCGGGAATGGTCAAACCCAAATTTAAAAACCATATGAGTATAGATACCATGAGAACATGAGTAGCGATGACCAAAAGAGAATAAAAGAATAGTCAAATCCATGCAAGGTAAAGTTTATCTGAATGAGTTGGAACCTTTAAGTTATTGATCAAGTCAGTAGCAAAGTACTGACGATTGAGCTCAGATTATGTCTATCTTGATTATCTGGTTCTCAAGCCTATTTGGCATTTGATTAATGTAGTAGCAAATTTTAAAATAATATTCTTTTGAACCCCTCCCCCCTTTATATGATGGTTTGATTGTTGGCTGATTAAAGTCCAGTGGCAAATATTTCATGCATGTTCATGACAACTCTACTGATGGGACAGATATAGGTAATATAAAACAGCTCAAAGGAAAGCCTTGGTCTAATGTTCAGTGACCAACATTACAGGGAATATTATATTTTTAGTCCTTTTTTGTGGATCCAGATTTTTTAGCAAGGGTTTTATGATGAATGATGAGGGTTTTCAGACAAATTATCATTGCTTTGATCCTGTGATCTTTAATTTATAAGAATTAGGAGGTTCCCAACTCCAGGAACATCCAGTTGGTTTACCTGATTCAAGGTCTCCAGGTGGCCACAGACCACAATTAATTCCTCTATCAGTTCTTTATAACGTTTTGTATCATTAAAAAAATTGCACCATGCACTTTTGTAAATTTTTTTGTGTGTGTAGTGTATAGTACTAGTCCAAATATATAACCAAAATTCAGAAAGATTGAAGCAACCACTTTTACAAATTTAGCCAATACACATCCATACCCCTATTGACAAGTCAAGAGATGTTCCGAAAACTGTAAAAATTACCTTTTTGCACTTGGCCTAATCACTCATTCCATATCAAAATCAGTTAAATACTTTTGCACTTGGCCTAATCACTCATTCCATATCAAAATCAGTTAAATACAACATTCAAAAATTTATTTCACCTCTATTCTCTCATTTCCACCCCAAAAAATCTAAGAAATGAGTGAGGAAGGGAAAAAAAAAATTAAGGAAAAATACACTCCAATTAAAAGGAAATATATTCGTGGACAACGAAAAGCGGTGTCATTAATTGTGGTCTTGGGCCAGGTTATACTGTATAATGGATGTCACACATGTGTGTTCCTGATTTATATCAAGTTATTATTATCAATGCAAAAGGATAGTTTTCAATAATCTTAGAGGGGGTCTTTCTGCAATTTGACCGCATGTTAATGAAAAGCATGATATATGCAGGGTATTTAATTTCACTTAATGACATCTTGGTGTAAAATACATTCTAATGAATTGTATTGTATTGTATCAAATATTCTGCATCAATAATCTCTTTAACTGTTTAATATCATTTTTTGCACAGCAAAACCAGAAAATAAAATGCATACTTTGTTTTTTGTTCATTTTTTTATTATTTAAAAAAGGCCGTTAGTTTTCTCGTTTGAATTGTTTTACATTGTCATATCGGGGCCTATTATAGCTGACAATGCAGTATGGACTTTGCTCATTGTTGAAGGCCGAACGGTGACCTATAGTTGTTAATGTCTGTGTCATTTTGGTCTCTTGTGGACAGTTGTCTCATTGGCAATCATACCACATCTTCTTTTTTATATTAATACATTTTCATTCAAAATAATGGAACAGAATAAAGGTGCATCTGTGCACACTTAGACATTGCAAAATTAATGAAAAAATGAACAATTTGAGCACAAATTCCTGCATGTTGAAAGTACAATATATATATATATATATATATATATATAATATACCTTGTACTTTAGTGATTACTCCATCTATCTATCATTTAAGAAAAACTATCCTGGCACAAATCAGCACATTTAATTATCTGCAGGTAATTTAAGTCCACATAGCAGAACTGTAATTGCAAGGGGAATTCCTTGAAAATAGATATCTACAAACTCTATGTATATCAATGGAACCTTACTATAGACTGCAATGCACTCTTGACCTTAGAGATAAGATACAACAAAGAATTATTGATTGTTATCTCAGGCTAATTACCATAAAATATCTAAATACCAACACCAAGTCAGAACAACATAATACTCTAACAGATGTATTATGTTAAACCTCTGACATGGTCAATAAAGTGCAGTTAGCTTTCTCATCAATACAACCTTGACACAAGCAGTCTCAGCAAGCAGTATTTAACAGTATAGAAATATAGCGACGAAACAGTGCTATTTTCAAGGTTCTTGAAAGCCAAAAATTATCTATGTCTTAAAATATTTCTTCTGTAAGACATAGACATCTAAACATGTTAGCTATTCTTCAGACGGATTAAATTTCATGTTTCAAAAATATCAAAAGAATTCAAAATGCCATCCTGCAGAGCTGTCTAAAAATATCTTATTCTTACAATTAGCTTTAAACTGTCCATGTAAAAGACATACACCAGCCATAATTTATGTTTTAAGGAATTACGTTTAAGATGTATGAATCTGATTTATATAAACTATGTAAAAACTTTTATTTAAAAACCTTTTTTTTTTTTTTCAAATAGTAAAATGGCCAATTGCAGGATAAAAAATCCTATTTTTACTGGTTGCACAAAATAAATGCTAAAAACAATCGCTCTGACTTTACAAGTCAATTATATGCTTGGTTTATGACTAAAGTGATCTTTTTTACAGGACATGGATGGGAAGCGTGTGTAAGTCTGTTGGAATAAATGTCCCCAAAACTAAAAAGGTTAAGTGGAGTGATACAAAGTTAACTATTAACAGTATCGTTAATGGCCATTACTGGATATAAATGGGAGGTGATACACAAATTGCACATCTAGGCTTAGATTATATATTTCAGTTGTCAAAATAACATTGAGCCAAACAAAAAAGTCTTGTGTTTACTGTAACATGTACATGCTAAAAAAAATGGGGTAGGTGGGATGGGTTTTTTTTAATTTTTTATATTTTTTTTTACATTGATTCTATGGGAGTAACATTGTGACTTTAACAGTGCGTAATCAAAAATGGACAAACAAACTTTAGAATAGGGCATAAATATATGGGTACATATTGATAAAGTAAACACACATACTTTTTTGTTTGGCCTTGCTGTATTAGTAGTGTAATCTGCAACCAATTGTTAAACAATATGTTGTTTTAATTTTGCAGGTTATAAAATGTGTTAAAGTTTTATCATCCTTTAAAAGTGAAAAACTCTATAGGGTATAAGATGACAATGTTTTGACTTTCCGACTTTAAATTTATTTCTAATTTCACAGTTCCCCTCTCTTACAGTGATGCATCTGTCAATTCCAACTGTTAACTAATTAATTTTCGTCTTTCATATCAGCATGCTTTTATCCAACATCATATTTCCAATTGTGAAAAATTACAGCATAGTATTGATTCATATTGAAATTAATATCATATACTTTTCAAAAATCAATGTTTGACACAACCGTAACAATCATTGCTAACGAGACATAGAAATCAACATCCCTGCTTGTCCTAATTAAAACTTGTCGATAATTATTTAGTAATTTGTATCCATAATTTACAGCCTTTTCAATCAAACCAAGTGCAGCATATCCTGACATTGATTTTTTTCTGTTCTGTATAAAATTTTCACCTATGGCAGTCGCAAAGGGATTAAGTGAATCAAAATCTATACTACAACAGGAAGAGCACGATTTCTTGGAGCTTCAACTCCTTTGAAACCATACATAGATGAAAATATTTGTGATATTACATATAAATGCAGTATTTGGTAATTCCTAAATTTGTCTTTGAAACAATCTTTTTTCCCACAGAAAACACAACTTTTTGAGAAAATATCCAATTTTGGCGACCGTATAATATAAATCTGTGTCTTAATACACTTTCGTGCATGCTCAGTTGATGTACTGCCCACGAAATTTGGAAACTCTTTGTTTCATCACTTGCCCAATTGTACAATGCTTTTCAGGGGCATCTTCTATTAGGTTAAAAATAGAGGACAAAGTACTATGTAAGTACATCATAGATTTTTAAGTAGTATCAAGTTCTACAAGAATCTCAATCAGTAAAGTGATAGTCTTTTTTCACAGCAATCTGATATTTAATCACACTTAAGTCATTAGTAACATAAGTATAATCAGTGTGTGGTCCAGGATTAATATTTCTGATATATATCTTATTTTATTTGTTGATAATAATCAGGTCTAAGTTGTTTCAAATTTTGTTTTCTCCACGTGCCAGAGATATAAATGAAAGAAATAATATCATTTGTTGAAAACCATATGCTAATTTATAGTTATCTTTGGGGTTTTTTTCTGTTGCTAGGGTTGCTGTCTAATTGATGTATGCCCCATAAACCTCCTCTTATCTTCTGGTATAAAGTTCCAGTTTGAATAACAGAGAGAATTTTGACCTGTAATCATGCATCTTTAGAACTCAAGAAAATAAATTGTCTAATTGGTAATTATATCCTAGCTTATAACATATTTGATCAAGATAGGGAAAGGCAAGCATTGAATTTTCATTCCTTTTCCTTAAACTTAACCAGGTGTTAGTTCTCAGCCTGAAGAACTCTGACCTCACTTCAAGCATCTTGTTTTATATTTGGTTACAACCCCCTTATTTCAGAATTTACAAAAAACTTTAATTCAGTTTCAATTTGGGCTGCACCTTATATGATTGAAAATAAACTGAATTTAGCTAAAAGTTTTCAAAACAAAATAAATTTTTCTAAAGTTGCAATTTCTGAAAAATGTTGAAATAATATGTCTTTACAACAGAGAATCTTACACAACCAGTAATTATTGTTTATGAATGACATATCCCCACAGCATGCAATAATTACATGTTTAGGATGTAACAATAATCATTTATCACACTCTTTTTGTTGTTAACCAATTATCACCCTTGTATCCAGTCATTATCACAGGATGATATCTATTTGTGATAAAATTCTCCCAGGAGAGGAGAAAAATACCAGGAATTTCTCTAGACAGATTTTACATAAATGAAAAGAAATTAAGTTTATCTGAAAGGCCTAAATTCTGACCATTTTTTTTATGCTTTAGAAAAATACAAGTATAGAAAATGCTTCAATTCATTATCTGAGGTTAAGCAATATACATGCTTCAATCATCATGAAAAATATGTGTTCCAAAAGTAAGTTTTTGGACCTTTACAAATGTAAATGCGAATAAAAGCTAGAAAGAAAAGAGATTAAAACTAAGTACAGTGAATACAAAAAAGTCATACTAGTTTGGTCTTCTCAGGGACTGCAAAAATTTAAGACTTGCATTTTTTTAGTTCTTACATTTTTTGAACAATCAAACAGTCAAGTCAACTCTTCCTTAATTTACACAAAAACATGCCCTATATATTTTGTACACTTTCTTTTTAAATTGATTTCAAAAAGGAAAAAAAGTTATTAGGGAGATGTTTACCTAATACTATCCTATGCTTACTTTATAAATCAATTTGGTGTGGGCTGACTGATGAATAAGATACGGGGATACATTGGTACTATTGTTATCTGACGTGATTTCGGTAAACATAGTCCTATTTCTTGTCTACAAACACCAACATGTGATTGGTCCAAAAATATCTATCTATTATTAAAAAGACTATTTATTAAAATTGAGTACTAAAGAGGCATTAAAAACCTACAAAATATATATCTTATTTCACCCCAGGTGTCAAAGTGTCACAAAAAATAAAATAAAAGTTAAATTATGTCAATGTGGAACAAATTGAAGGCCAGGACATCAATTCAACAATTATAACAATTCACACATACTAATTTTCATCAAACATACATAATTTTCTCCACCAAAGTATATACTTATATTCAAATTAATGTCACAAACATGATATTAAAGGGTATACTTATGTGTAATTCTAGTCAGGTTTACACGTAATAATACAATGGCTCATAGGAAAAAAGTTGAATTATTACGCTTTGAAAATTTTATACTATTGCCCTTAGATTTAACCTACGTAGTTTATATTGTATATTACATGTATTAATGTGTGAAAGAAGATCTCAGTATCATCTGATTCCCGTGAACCTACAATTACTTAATATGATGAGAATGTTTGTAAACAACTAAATTAAACGTATAAATTCATCTTACAGATGTCTATGCAAATGTGCAGATTTCTGTCATGTGACACGAGCATGTACATTTGTATTGCATTGGTTTTGATGCTACACGCAAGAAAACAACTGTATTAACAAGCAACATCTGAGGCTGAGACAAATTTTCCACAAAAAAGAATCTTATGTGAAAAACTTATTGCTAGTCATGAGCAAGTTTTCTTTTTGTTAGCTTTGAAATATAGCCTCTGGATTTGAGGCTGTAAAACGCTGCTGCTTAGGGAAACAGAAAGGGTGAAAATAAGTCTACTTATACATGAATAAATATCTAGACTTAAACACATCCAGAACAAATATCAAACTGATAGAGACAGGCACCCAACAACAAACACTTATCACAAAAAAATATCTTGAGGAACCAACCGAACCATACATGCATATATGGTTTTCACATGCAAATGTGCAGACAATTTTTTACAATACTTTTGTAATTTAAATCCTGGGACCAATGGTAGATCTACAGGATGATCAAAAGACCTTCACATTTTTTAAAGGTCAAAAAGTGACCTCTAGATGTTTATTAAAGACTGTAAAGACAGTAGGAGCCTGACTTGCTAAAGAAATGTTAGGTGGTAGGAGCCTGACCATATAATAGAGCAATGCTTTTGTACAGGCTTATCAACTGTATGGTAGGGACTTGAAACTTCCTGAATGTCAATTACAACAATAAATTCAAAATGCACAGCTAGTATTCATATTTCGAATAGGGACTGAAATTTCATATTTAATTTTATTGTAGACTTTGTTTGAAATTCATATCAGTCTTTATCTATACTGATGAAAAACAGATGTGTCTTTTTGTCTTTATACTTTATGTAAAGACTTTTACACTTTAGTTCTATCTGATAACTGCATATTTCTGCATACAAATGATTGTAGTGCAGCACATTCCAAATATGACCTATAAAATCATTAAGTCTGTGGGTCAAAGCACATGTTAATTTATTCTGTCACCATTTTAGTTTCATTCAGAAGATTCCTAAATAAAACTCCTTTGATGGTGAACATGGTGAAGGGAACATGATATACATGTATTCAAAATTAAACAAGGCTAAAGATTGCTAATGTTTTGAGAATATGAAAATAAGCAGAAGTGGTATGATTGCCAATGAGACAATTATCAAACAGTGACAAAATGACCCGAAGATTTAGTCAGCAACTAAGGGCCCCCATATAGCCTTCAACAAATATAAACTTTGCAATTACATATCGTACAATACAAGCAATGTTTAGGTTGTATAATTTTAGATAATGAAAATCAGGTGTTAGACATTGAAAACATCTTATATAATAACGGATAAAGAAAATATTCCATAATTTTCCTCCTCTACATATATATTATTGTGTTGGATTATGTTTTCTGTATACTTATATTGTATCTTCTATCTGTTTATTTTTATTTGGTACATGTACTATATGTGCCAGTGCGTTACTTGTTTGAATTAATGAAGTTATCAGTTTGTTGGTATTTAGACTTGTTCATACCTCAATGGTTAGCATAAGATTTTAATTAAATTTAAATCTCGTACATTTGAATATATTCCTTTGACCATTTAAAGGAAGGTTCGCCAATCGCTATATATTTGCATCAAACCTTAAGAAATCTGTCTTAAAGGGTCAAAGTATTATAGAGGAAAATGCTACAAGTTATCTTTTGATTTTCTGAACACATACAATATTCTATCCTTTATTTCAAATCTATTTCATTTTACTAACAACCAATTTTCTTTTTTAAATCATTTCCAAAACACTATAAGTACATGTTTATAAAGTCAGCTGCAATTATATGGATCCTATCCCATCTTCCTCCATTGACAAAAACTTAAAACATTTTACAGCTTTTAAGTTGACATCCATTTAAACAACGTTTAAGTAGAGGCTGTTACAAGTGCTTTCAGCCATTTCCCAAAACGGGCTGAAAAAAAAGGATCGTGACCCAACTCCATATGCACTTTGGTACCACAGCTAACTCCTTCTTTGCTTACAAACTATATTACAAGCAGGATAAAATAAGAAAATCAGTACCACTAAATTTCCTGATCAATATTTAAAACTTACCTGCATGGGACAATATTCCTCTGTTCTATAAGATAAACTAGTACTCCATCATACATTAAAATCTGTTTACTTAGGGCCAACAGAATACACTTGTAGGTCAACTAACAAACAAATATCATAAATCCATTGTTGTGTTATATTGTCCACCTGTGATCGAGCCTGTGATGGTTACCTGAAATAAATGACAGGTAGTATTTAAAGCCTCCAGGTAAATAAACTATAATTCACATCAATGTTAAATTCAAATGTATGGTTCCGTTTTATTCAAGTGATTATAATAAAATTCTTGCCACTCCCAATAATCTTTAATGTATTGATGCTAATAAACAAAAGTATAAGTGATGTTTGTTTTTGTTGCGAATTTTAAAAGTGACCTAAAAAGAATCATTGTATTTTTATTTTCTTCAGTGTTTTAAATGTAATATGTCATTTTGTCTATTTATTTTTATGGGATTAGAAATTTCTTATTCTTATGTCAATATACTGTTCAAATTCCTAATAGGATAAAATATTTAATCCTATCAATGGATATATGATTTATAGCTTTAAGCAGCTTATAAGTAAATTCAAATAAGGGAAACAACTTTTGTTATGTAATGTTGCTCATTTCGAATTATCTCCCATTTAAAATTTTATGTTATCAGTAAAAAATGAAAAATTGAAAAACTGAAGATTTTTTATTAATATCAAAATTGGTAAAAAAAAAGAGTTAAAGAAAATCAAACCTGAAAACATGAATCAAGGTAGAATTAATCTGAATTTTCTAGTCCTCCTTTAACTTAACTTCAGCTAATATTGTTTCAATATTTTTCTACATTTTCATAACACTTCATTCAAATACCATATCTTTCAAACCATATTTTTCTTTCAACATACTTGTTATCTATGTTCTTGCACATCTGTGTAATATCTGTGAAACAATAAAAACATTACAGTGAGTTATCAGTGCAATCTATGCTAATTGCATTAATACACAGTATATCACTTTATCATCTAACAAATATAAACACTTCTGTACATCATGGTAGTCTGGTTGTCTGGAATATTATAAGACACAATGCTGATTCAACTCTCCCATCTTTTTTATAAATGTATCTTAAATTGTTTTCAAATTGATAAATTAGGTGCACTGTGAAATCAACGCTATCTGGTGCAGATCCAGGATTTTGAAAAAGGAGAGGGCCCTTTCAAGACCATGTATCTAAAATTGTTTTCAAATTAATAAATTGTGTGCACTGCAACGTCATAGATATCTGGTGCAAATTCAGGATTTTGAAAAGGAGAGGGCCCTCTCAAGACCATGTAGGAGTTATCTGAGGACATGTAAAAAGTCTATGCATTAAATTTACCATGAATGAAACTCCATAAGGGGCTCATACCACCTGCCTTGATCTGCTCCTAAATAGATATGATGACTAGATGTTATGGATTGGTATATCCTTTGTACATTATAACCATTACAACTGTTAACTATACTGTAAATATGGATGTTAATGAAATGTTTTTCTTGGTTGAAGAAACTATGTATGTCAAATTTTCAAAATCTGAAAAAAAAATTGAATGAAATATACTTTTAACAATAATTTGCATGTCTTTAGTATTCATTGTTCAAGCTTCAACTGTAAAGTAAAATCACTCCTTTTCCTTGGAGTTGGCTATTGTGACTTCCCCAACAAAAAGAACAAAAGTTTGCCTTTAAACAAACATATAGTTTAAACATTTAAAATCGTTAGTGAAACAGACTTCAATAACACTGTATCTTGTACATTACTCTCAGCAGTTGAGAACAAATACATGTATCTAAAATTTGTTGCTGTATACCATTTGTGTGTTTCATTCACTGTTTTTTACTAAAACAGGTCATTAGTTTTCCTGTTTTAATTAGAATACATTTGTCATATTTGGCCTTTTATAGCTGACTATGTGGTATGGGTTTTGCTCATTGTTGAAGGGCATATGATGAAATAAGGACAATAAATCATAATTTCTATGTCATTTGTTGTCTGGTGGAGAGTTGTCTCATTCACAGTTTTTATATGCAGACAGCAGACAAATTCATATGGTCATCTGTCAATGTGCTAAAAATAAATGTTATACATGTACATGTTTATAATACTACTGTCAATGAGTACATTTGCTAATTGCATTGCACTACACATAAACTTAACAAAATATCCAGACAAAAAAAAAATACTGCAGGAGAACCAATTTTTGATCCATAAAATTTGTAGAAGTAACAGTGAAGGTTTAATAATCAGAGCTAAAATATCTACTTTTTGACACTATGCCAAATTTATTCAAACTGAATTTTTGAAAGTTGCTGTAAATACATATCATGGTATATAATGACAATTGAAGTACAGAGTCAGCACAATACCTTGTCAAAGAGTAACTTTGTATATTATGTGTCCATATTATTTTTTTTTTTTTTTATTAAAACTTTTTTATTTTCCTATAATGTCTGATTCATGCTTGACAGGGCATTGCTGCTTATTTGTATTCACAGGGCCGTAACTAGCCTCTTTTAATAGTGAGGCAAAACATATTCGCCGAGCGTAGCGAGGCGAAAAAAAATTTGGCGAGGGGTCTGGGGTTCGCTCAAGGCCCCCAGAAGCTCTGAGAAAAATAACGCAAAATCATGCATTCTGAGCGTTCCATGGACTCTTTCTTGCATTGAAACGCAAATAATCTTTAGCTATTTTTTTCGACAATATTCTGGTCTCAAAGCAAAAACATAGATTTATTGTAATTTAAGACTTTTAGGTTTTAGGGGCAACATTAAAAGACCGATATGTAGGATAAAGTAAGAATCGTATTTCTCATAATCATTAATACCGGGTCTGTCTGTCTGCTGTTGTCTTGTATTGTGCTGACTTTGGTGATTTTTTTATGACTAGATTTTAATACTAGTATAGTGACAGTGCAGTATTATACTTGAAGTACTAGTACTGCTTAAGTCGACACTAGGGACCATTTTGACCTTCTTTTACGGTATTAATGATTATTGAAATCCAAGACCCTCCAGCAACTATCAAGATGAAGAACAGGAATAAAAACTTTGACCATTGATCATTTGTATTTTTTCTATGCATTCACTTTGTGTGCGATTAGGTCCCGTGCACGTTTACTCCATATTCCTTTATTTTCTGTCTAAACACGACGTAATGCAAGTTTAACCCTTCAATGTAAAAGGTTATATGGCAATACATTGTTTTTTCAAATGATTTGATACCGGGAAATTAATGGTCTTTCTTTAATTTAAACCATGTCAGCTATGTAGTTTTATCCACAGGAGCTTGGGTAAATGATACAGATATTTTTTTTTATTTTTTTGTTGTTGATTAAAATAGTAAATTTTCTATATTTATAATACATATCTATCACTTCTGTGTATGTCTCACCTATATATAGCTAGTTTCGAGTGATTTAAACGACTCAGAGAAAATACCCAATTTTACAATCCATACTAAAAAAAATTGCCGGTATTTTCTCTGAGTCGTTTAAATCACTCGAAACTAGGTGAGACATGCACAAAAGTGATAGATATATGTATTATTAATATAGAAAATTGAATATCTTAATCAACGGAAAAAAAGACAAAAAAATATTTGTATTCTTTGATATCAAGTTCAATTATCCATGCAGAAACGACAACTTTTTCTGTGTCCAGTATAGCATCGTAGATAGATATAGGAAGATGTGGTGTGAGTGCCAATGAGTACTCCATTCAAATAACAATTTATAAAAGTAAACCATTATAAGTCAATGTACGGCCTTCAACACGGAGTCTTGGCTCACACCGAACAAAAAGCTATAAAGGGCCCCAAAATTACTAGTGTAAAACCATTCAAACGGGAAAACCAACGGTCTAATCTATATAAAAAACGAGAGCATATTCTTAAAATATTTTCCCACACAATATCTGGACATCGGTGGACATGCAACATTGCACACGTTTACAAATGAAAAACAACACTCAGACTATAGTCATAAAGTATGACAATAAAAGAACAAAAGACAAACCCGAGACACAGAAGTACAAACAATAGACCATCAACTCCGAAATCCAACAGTAAAATAGAAACATAGATCACGAAAAAAATGAAGGGCCGACATCAGGGAGTGAAGAGAACTTGCTTCTTGCAAGATACTTTCCGTGAAAACAATTTGATATAAAGATAATATTTTTTTAATTTTTTTTTTTTTTTAATTTTCAGCATGAGGCATTTGCCTCATTTGCCTCAATGTAGTTACGGCCCTGATTCAGAGGGGCTTCAATTTGTATTTTAGTAAATATTCTATG
Organism: Mytilus galloprovincialis; assembly: GCA_037788925.1. Taxonomy (NCBI): domain Eukaryota; kingdom Metazoa; phylum Mollusca; class Bivalvia; order Mytilida; family Mytilidae; genus Mytilus; species Mytilus galloprovincialis. The sequence goes on along the minus strand of CM075342.1, from coordinate 39,643,337 downwards.
AAACAAAATTTGTTGCTACTGTGTTAATAGTCTACTGCACAGAGTTTCAAAGAAAAAATTGCACTTAAGAATATTTGCATGAAACATACATCTATATAAATCTCACCTTAATTGATTAAAACTGTACATCCATACTTTCTTCCATTCAAACTCTTTTCTGATGTAGATTTCATCTTTGTAATAGATTTCACAGCCTGTAGTGATGTTGATTTCTCTTATCTGTTTCAGATGAGTTTCAGCTGTTCTGTGAAATTACAAGTTATCTTTTTTATTTAATTAACAACTATACTTCAATTTTCATATATTATTAATTAGATACTCCTTACACAGTAAAGTAAATATATGTATACATTGACAATCATCACTTGTTTTTAATTGAAAGTTAATTAGCTTACACTGAAAGAAAACAATAACACTCTTATGTCTGCAGATAAAATTACCTACCAGCTAAAATATTTGTATTTCATTCCCAGGTTAATTTCATGCTTGTAATTGATGAACATTGAATAAACAAAAGGAGAATGACTCATTCCAGGTGTTTTTAGAACATCTACAGAAAGATGTATACATACAAAGAACTCTTGATATCTCCCAATTGTAATGATATATATGTTAGACTCGCATCGATGTCCGGCCTCTAATCGATGTCTGTTCCTCAAATCAACGTCCAAATCAGATGTCACATTCTCAAATCGACGTTCAATATTTTGATACTTTAATCGACGTTCAATATTTTGATACTTTAATCGACGTTCAATATTTTGATACTTTAATCGACGTTCAATATTTTGATACTCTAATCGACGTCCAATGTTACGTCATGTATTTCCCAAATGAAGTCTGATTGATTACTGGACTTACACTTATACATGTACATGTTTTGTAGGATTCAAAATTAAGACAACTAAATTTTAAAACTGTTAAACATTTATGTAAACTTTTTTTATAGATTTTTTTTCAACCCGAAAGGTTAACATGCATATTAAAATTTATCTCAAAAAAAAGTAAGTTCAATTGATCTGCATTGTAGTATGTCATTCCTTTTCATATTAATAAATGTCATGCATGTAGGTGTTAGTCAAAGAGACAGCAATCTAATGACAAAGAAAAACAAACGACTTCTAGAAGGCATTAGCTTGTAACATCAATACTCAACATAAAAAAGTACAGACAATTGTTTCGAGGGTATTATAATTTGGATTCTGTTTACACCTGGGGTTAAACATATACACAAGAAATTGGCATTATGCTTTTATGTTGTGCTGTTACACCACTATTCCAGGTTAAGGGGAGGGTTAAGTGCTCCCACACATGTTTAACCCCCACTATATTACGTTAGTGTCTGTGCTGTTGTCCAGTGGTTTTCATTGGTTTATGTCTGTCCTATTTTTTTCGGAATTGTTTTGTATAAGACTGTTATTTTTCTTATTTATATTGTTTACATTATTCATGTCATGGCCTTTTGTAGCCGACTTCACAATATGTTTTTTTTCTATCATTGTAAAATGTTGAAGGTGATACGGTTGCCTATAATTTCACCTTAATTGCTCATGCACATTCACTTTATTTGAACTCTGGTGGATAGCATTTATTTAGTTGTCCCATCGGTAATCATATCCTTATTTTTATATTATCTCTAAAATTTAAAATATCCCAACCTGTTTACATACTAGAAGGTAATAAATAAAACTAGAGGCTCTCAAGAGCCTGTATCGCTCACCTGCATGATTCTACTTGGGTTTTTGAAATCATATAAAAAAATACAAAATTTGGCTAAAAGTAACAACACTTGGCCAGCCCCTCATAAGGAAAGGAACATTCATGCTATGTTTGATTTCATTCAATTCAGTGGTTCTTTAGAAGAAGACTTTTGTATGCATTTCCCATAGGGTCCTATGTTAAACTAAGTCCCCCCACTGGCGGCCATCTTGGATGTTGCAATGAGAACAAAGTAAGTAACAACACTTGGTCAGCATCTCATTAGGAACATTCATGCTATGTTTGGTGTCATTCCATTCAGTGGTTCACTTAAAGAAGACATTTGTGTGTATTTCCCATAGGGTCCTATGTTAAACTAAGTCCCCCACTGGCGGCCATCTTGGATGATGGATTGGCTACAAAGTAACAACTCTTGGTCAGCATCTCATAAGGAACAGTTATGCTATGTTTGGTTTCAATCCATTCAGTGGTTCTCTATAAGAAGAAACTTGTATGTATTTCCTACAGGGTCCTATGTTAAACAAAGTCCCCCACTGGCGGCCATCTTGGATGATGGATCGGCTACAAAGTAACAACACTTGGTCAGTACCTCATAAGGAACATTCATGCCATGTTTGGTTTCATTCCATTCAGTGGTTCTCTAAAAGAAGTCATTTGTATGCATTTCCCATAGGGTCCTATGTTAAACTAAGTCCCCCGCTGGCGGCCATCTTGGATGATGGACCAGCTACAAAGTAACAACACTTGGTCAGCACCTCATAAGGAACATTCATGCCATGTTTGGTTTCATTCCATTCAGTGGTTCTCTAAAAGAAGTCATTTGTATGCATTTCCCATAGGGCCAGGTGAACTAAAAAAGGAAATAGAATCTATTTGTCACACATAATATATTAATTAAAAGGTCCAAAGGTTTCAGCTGCTATCAGTTCAGTTCAACTTTGTATTCTGTTTCCAAAACGAACATTGGATAGAGAAGCTAAACATTGGACCTCGATAAGAGAAGCCAAAAAATTGGCCGTCGATTAGATAGGCATAAAATTGGCCGTAGATTTGGATTGTTATTTCATTGTGACGTCAGATTTGGACGTGGATTTGGGGAACGGACTTCGATTAGAGATCAGACGTCAATCTGAGTCTTACATATATACATTAAATATAAATTGAAAATCTTATTCAAGCAAATCATTTCCATAACTTATTGTAAGAAATATCACTCTGATTTCTCTTACCCCAAACTCATAACCTTTATAATCTAATTGCAGTGGATTCATTTATTTTTGTGGTCACCAATTTGTTGATTAAAGTCATATGAAATAGAGTGACTGGTGAAAAAAAGAATGTTTATCCAATTCTTGAACCAATGCATATGTATATCATAAACTAAAATTAGTCTTCTGTGCACGATTTTTTATCATTTTTTACCCAAATATATCGTATAACCGTCAATTTTTTTCTCTCTGTCTGCTATGAATTAACAAATATGGCAGCTCATTAAATGCTGTGTTTTGACTCTGAAGTTAACCGATTGTCCCCTTATAGTAAACAATCGACAAAAAAGCATGGATATTGAGCATGTGTTTAACATGTACAATCAGATAATAGTTTATTTCAGTGCAGATCCATGCATATTGCAATCACCAGATTTTTACAAGGAGGTTCAAGCTAAGGTCACTAGGCATACGGAAAATATGTTGGCAAATTGCTTCCTCAGACAGGTAGCAAGCAATTAAATAAAAGTAAACTTCTTCTAAATGTGGACAAATTAAAAAAAAAAATCTTCAGAAAAAAAGTATGTGTACATAAGTTTTATAATGAAAACTATCCATTTTGTTATAAAAAAACATATGCATTTTTTTTTTGAGGTTTCATATGACTTTAAAAACATATTGAATCATGAGGTTTTGCTGAAGTCTGGATACAATCCAATAGACAATACATGTATGGAATTTTTTTATCCTTCAATTTCATAGTTCTCTTGTAACAAAGATATCCAAGAAAATTGGTATCTAAAGAATGAATTCATAGCACCTAAGGGAGCTACCATTTGATTTTTATGGGGGCTAGGATCAAAAATGTTGTCCTGCAGTTTTTTTTAGCTGTAATCTCTGTTCTGCCTTTTTATTTTTCACTCTGTTTGGTCCTGCCTTTTTTTTTGCAAGTGTCTCATCCTGCCTTTTTTTTTACTCAAAACTCCTGTCCTGCCTATTTTTTTCAAATTTCATCCTAGCCCCCCCCCCCCCCCCCCCCCCCCCTCCCATAAAAATCAAATGGTAGCTCCCTAAAATAATATAAAATTTGATTGATTGATTGTTGGTTGCTTAACATACAGTATCAATTATACTAGCTGCGAAACCGTAGCTCTTAGGTCCATATATGTTATTTTTTTACTTTTTCAATGTGGTCCGCAAATAGTCCAAAAATAACTTAAGGACATAAGAGCTACGGTTCCGCAGCTACAATTATACATGTATCATAAAACCAGAATATCTATATTCATTAGAGCATATGTAACTATTCCAGTCATATTTACCTTCGATAACTCTGCATATGACTGGTTTAATAAGGATTATGTAAAATATACTGGTTAACCGTGTGATGATTAAAAAAAATATAGATATTTCATCTTTGTTACCATCCATTTCAGGTTTTCTTTTGTTAATATAAAATATTATCATAAAATGATTTCATAAACAATAGTACAATTATTACTAATATATATATATAGGTCTTGTCAAAACATCGTGATTAGGCCACGTTGCCATGTTTGTTTTCTTTGGTCAGGTGGATGACTTAATTAGTATCTCCACAATCTAGTTATATCTTTGATTATCATACAAGTTACAATAACGTGTCATATTTAATTGCAATATAAACAGTTAAATCATATTGAATTATTTGCATGTGCAAAATAAGTGTTGAACATCGTCTACATTTGAAAATTATTTGGTCGGCATTTTGTTTTATGTAACTTCGAAATTTTATCAAAACAAATAGCATCTATCCACTTTAACCGAGAGAAACAATGTTTAATTCTATGCTGCTTTAAGGTAAGACAATTATAGAAAAGACATGCATCTAACATTTTTTCGATTTTCATTGTACAATTCTTTAAAAATATATATTCACATGTCTGTCCAAGCTATCAATGTAAACTACATGGTTCACGCATATAAATTTTTAATTTTAGTGTGAAAGACTGTTTCTAATAAATATATTAAAGAACGTGTGAAAAAAAATAATTCTTAAATACAAAAAGACACACTCCGATAAATATTTGAAATAAAACTTTTCGATTTATACTTAAATGAATACCGTCATGTCCTGTCGTTGTAACCTTCCAACAGTGGCCCCCATTTTGAAAATATTGCTAACAAATGCCAAAATATGAACTTTTCAATCAAATTTTGAAGTAAAATGTTCGATGTCTGAACTGATATGGTTTTCGATTTCATTTATATGAATATGTTGTCGATCTTTTTAGGGGTTGGGAGGATATACATTGTAAGTATCAATAAATAAGTTTAGAAAATTGATAATACAAAAAGATCCCTTTGCAATTTTATCGAGTTTTAACGAAGAACTCAAAGGAGGCTGTGTGGTTATGTCACCTCAATTTTCAAACTTATTTCGAAGCACGAAATCATATATCTGAACTGAAACAAAAAACATTTTAAATCGTAAAAATTTGTATAATGTAAAACGCGGGGTTGGGAGGTAAAATACACAATATAACAAAAAAGTTATGACCGTTTAATATATGTACCCCGTTCACTTACATTGATAACGAATCGGCCATTAATAATATACAACTTAAGTGTAAAAGTCACATGATGACCGAGATAGTTGGATATTGTTAGTCTGAGATTACTCTGACGTCCAACGGCTGTTTTGCCAGACAAGCTGGGGCGAGTCCCACGGCCCCAGCTTGTCTGGCAAAACAGCCGTTGGACGTCAGAGTAATCTCGGACTAGATATTGTATGATAATGAATATCTCTTCCTCTAGATCTATTGGTGCTATAGTCAGATGTATTAAACAAACATACAAAATAGATAAACTGAAAACTTTTTCTACCATTCCACAGAAGCTAGTGAGAAGATAGAAACAAAGCTTGTCAGAAATACGATACAAGGGGAGTAACTCTATTTTATCATGTAAATAATTTCAGTTGGATGACTTGGTTTTTTTTCAAACTATTATTAGGTGACTGAGATTACTAAATATTTGAAGTGTTGTAGTAATATCAGAAGAATATAGAAAATAACGCAACTCTAGATTAATGAGGATTATTTAAATAGCATATACTAACAGCTTTAACATAAATCTCTGGGATCTAAAATTCACCAGACCTAAGCTAACCAGTACTGCAGATTAATGATAAATACTTAGTGAATGCATTGTTCTAATATTTAGCTTTACTTGATAAACAGCCGAACATGTGGTCTATCAATCTGAGATCCTTTGCATTTCAACGATGTTAGCATCTGACGATTTAGTAGATAAGAGCTTTAAAGAAAGGGGAGGGGTATGAGCATTAAAAGTGTGGCGACTCAAACAGGAATCGAGTGGTTCTCATGAAATGTAATTCTATTGAAAATTGATCAGAATGTTCAGATTAGTACAAACTCGGTGACTAAAAACTAAGAGACAGTGGCGTATCCAGGATTTCCAATTAAGGGGGGGGGGGGGGGGGGTCGCAAAGTTTTATGTCGCTGAGAGGAGCGAGTCGAACAATTTTTGACTGGTTTAATTATTGAAATATTATTCTAACTATTCATCGAACTATTGGGATGTAAATTTAGAGAAGTTAAAGTTTCAAGTAGAAACCGTATAAACCCACCTGACAACAATCACTATAGACTGACTGACGGATAGACGGACAGAGGTAAAACAATACGTTCCTGTTCCGCAAAGAACCTTCGAGTTATGATGGCAAGGTCTCCTAAAAATTTGAAAAATCTACAACAATCTCCTTACACCCCTAACTTACGCATTGAGGGGTTCATATATTGCATATATGAATTTATAAAGCTACCCTTACCGAAAAAAAGCCCTGCGGCAAACATTTGCAGCAAGTTTGCAGCAAACATTGCCGCAAGCTTGCAGCAAACGTTTGCTGCAAACTTGCCGCAACCATTTTACCATGCAAATGAAGTTTGTGGCAAGCTTGCTGCAAACATAATTATGCAAATTAGATTTACCGCAAGCTTGCGGCAAATGTTTGTTGCAAACTCAGGCGCGGATCCAGAGGGGGGGTTCCGGGGGTTGGAACCCCCCCTTTTTTTTGACCGATCAATGCATTTGAATGGGAGCATATAGCTGGAACCCCCCCCTTTACTCTGGGTTGGGAACCCCCCCCCCTTTTTAAAATGGCTGGATCCGCCCCTGAAACTTGTGGCAAACTTGCGGCAAACTTGCAGGAACTACACATATACTAATGTCATGTGTGAAGACACATTCAATTTATCTCTTTCAAACTACAAAGCAACATTTTTACAAAGTCAATTCCTGTCTTTATACAAACAGTCATTGAAAGAATTCTTGCAAACTCATGAGATTTAAGGAAATACATACATGCATTTGAGTTTTGAAAAAGGGGCAGGAGTCATTCTCAAATGACATAATATACCTGTATTAAAAAATGAACAAGGTAAAATCTCAAATGTGTATTAAGACTATAAAGCTAGGTAATAATTGCATTACAGAATTTAACTTAATCTTAATAAACATGATCATGATTGTGCAGTACATCAGTTACAAATTAAAACTTATAATAGCTTAAGTTTTTCAATCACACATACATGTATATATAGTTGCTTACTGAGTTATGTATGATGATAACATTAATTATTTCATTAAAGCATGAAGTTCTATTAATCATTTGTACTTACAAAATTACATACTGATTATCCCATATTAGCGAACCAATATATACATATATAAATAATAGGTAATAAATATCGCAACTAATCCTTGACAGACATGGTGCTGGTAGTTACAGAAATATAGAAACATCACAAAAATAAATAACCCTTGTTTGCACATCGTCAATGTGTCTGAGACAATTGTACAAGGTTTCAATAATGTGCAATGAATTACTTTATCACTCCATAACCGACTATAGCCCCGACAAACTTGTTTAATACGATGAAAATGTGAAGAGTTGACAGATAGACGGGCGGACCGACGGAAGCAGTGAGACGAGAGAGATCACAACAGCTCAACTGACCAATACTAGTAATAGATTTTGCGAACGAAAATTTCTACTTTTCTCCGTGATTTTTAGTTGTCCTTTCATAATATCTGTTTTTATTTTCTTGATTTTCGGAGGTCGTGTCAGACTTTATATATACGGCGTGTTCGCAACAAACCACTATAATCAGAATGAGATGCATTTACGAAGTTATGATTATCCCATGCATGTAATACGGTACATAATTCGGCAAAATTTTCAGGTTGCAAGTAAGAAATATATATAAAGACACAGAGATAAAAATCATAAACTATCCTTTCGCTTGAAAAAAGTATTTCTTTCTTTCATTAAGGACATAAAGAAAGAATCTCACTTGGACTGTTTTCCTGGCCGTTCCATGATGAAATTGTGAAAGGGAGTAAGGGTTAAGGATGTTTTAGAGCTTCGATTAATAAAGAAATTGATTGTAAAAACCGCAAATATTATAGTTGTTTGTACTTTATCTGATAAAAACCTATTTTATTTGTCACCAAACGCAGCTCGGCCTCCGCTTTTGACACCTTCCTTTGAAGTATATAAAAATTATCGAACTTAAATAAAACGTAGGTCAGTTGATTAGTTATCACGTTGATTCTGTTAAACTGAAGTTGTTTTATATACTTTGAATGTTAAAAAGATGGAATGGTCTCTTCTGATACTTAAATAAGTTGAAGACAATGCATGCTTTGCAAATTTTAGGGTGGGGCGCACGCCCGCCGCTCCCCGTCTAAATCCGCCCCTGAGAGAAGCTACGAATTCGGGCTATATAAGAATGGAATAAACACAGGCGAGCTATAAACAAAGAATTGGCCAAAGAAAATTTCTGAACAGACCGACAGAAAACAGAAACTGCTGGGAAGCTGTACTTAAACCATCTTCAAAATAAGATTATACTTATGCCATCCGTTTGTGCTTCTTTGTTACATATTTGTTTGTTCTTTTAGTTAATAAGATTACAACACAATGTTGAATGTTGTTTCCCTATTTTTTTGACATTTTTACCTGATATAAAATTGAGAATCGAAATGGGGAATGTGTCAAAGCGACAACAACCCGACCATAGAGCAAACAACAACCGAAGGCCACCAATGGGTCTTCAATGTAGCGAGAAACTCCCGCGCCAGAGACGTCTTTCAGCTGGCCCCTAAACACATATGTATTCTAGTTCAGTGATATGTGCATACATATTATACTCAGATTACTAACACAAGACAGACAATCATGGACTCACCAACACCTGGTCCAACAAATAAACAAATACTTTTCAAATATTAAACTACGATCAGCCGGTAGAAGACCAATTTCCTAGACCAATTTGTAACAACAAAAGTAAGTATTTACTCCTGTAGATACTTGTGCATCCCGTCATTGTGTTAGTGCACTATGGTAAATATTTGTCTTTTTGTCTTTCATTTTTGCTTATGTGCTTTGTCTATATGACTTTTTGTGTTTCTTTGTTACATATTTGTTGTTTTAAAGTGATTAAGAATATAGCACAATATTAACTAACATTGTACTCTATTTTGACATTTTTACCTATTATGTCTGTTCGGGTTTTTTCACACATCATTGTCAATATAAGGGAATTTTAAGCGACTTTCATATATTACAAGTGAGAGGTTTATCTAGCAGTTTTAAGCCACCATTTTCTACAAAAGAAAATGCCCGGGTTATACAAAGTCGGGAATATGACAGTTGTTATCCATTCGATTGAAGTGTTTGAACTTTTAAATTTGCCTTTTGATAATTAAGGGACTTTCCGTTTTGAATTTTCCTATAAGTTCGGTATTTTGTGATTTTACTTTTTTTGCAGGTGGTTCGAAAGAAGGATAAAGATTGTCGCATCTCGTTCAAAAATCATTAAAGAAACAGATTCTACTACCAAATCTCGTACAATATGATATGTATCCACTCTCGGCAAGTTTTTTTTAGATATTTAAAACGCTCGCGATCGGCGAGCCTTGCGTTTTAAATTTAAAAATTTAACTATCTCGAATGGATAAATATCGTTTCACTCTCGATACAGGGGTAGAATCTATATATACACACACATTTTCAGAAAAAAATATATAAGTGAGAACCAGCATACACATTTTAACATAAGATATCCTATTTTTTATGCCTTGAAGATGCAAAAATGAAAAAGAAGGAAGAAACCCCACTGACTAACATAATCTTGATGTCTAACATCCACTCGTTATCAAAGTTGTCAGAAAAGAATAAAAAAACATGTAAACGTCAAGTTATCGAAATTCCAATGGAGACTAAAAAGGGACGAAAAATACCAAAGGGACAATCAAACTCATAAATCGAAAATAAACTGACAACGCCATGGCCAAAAATGAAAAGGACATACAGACAAACAACAGCACACATGACACAAACATAGAAAACTAAAGAATAAGCAACACGAACCCCACAATAAAACTAGTGGTGATCTCAGGTGCTCCGAAAGGGTAAGCAGATCCTGTTCCACATGTGGCACCCGTCGTGTTGCTTATGTGATAACAAATCCGGTTAACGCCATTTAAAACAGCAAGGGTATGCTTGGACACATTTGAACGGTTGATGTCGATACAGTCAGCACAGAAAGAGCAAATAGACTTCTGGGGAATAATTTTAAGAGAATGTACGTTCATTTCTCTAAATTATGCTTGTTTGTTACATTCCAGACATATTGCTTGTTTCCAACAATACGAACTGTTCCAGGAAAAAATAATATGTGTTTGGTATTTGCAATGTTCTGGGCACATACTATTTTACAGTTTGGGATTTTCGAGACCGAATTGGAAATATTGTGTAAAATAGTAGGCATATTCCTACATTATTTTTGGTTGGTAACATTTGGATGCTCAAACCTATGCTCTTACCATATGTACAAAGTGTTCACGAATAAAACAACCATTTGTTCAAATGAAAATTTGAACATTAAGTTGTACATAGTATATTCGTATGGCATTCTAGCGATAACTGTGTGTTTGAATATTGTTATTAATACAGTCATCGTAAACGATGGATCTGTTGGATACGGTGAATTGAGGTGTTTTATAAGTCAACCAATTTCTATAAATGTTACATTTGTTATACCAGTTTCACTTGTGTGTGTCGCTAACATACTATTCTTTGTGTTTACTTCAGTTAAAACAACAACTAGACCAATGTTTCGAAACGAACATTCGACGAAAAATAGATCGTGTGTATTTTACAGTGTACCTTAAATTATTTTCAATCACAGGAGTATCCTGGGTTTTACAGATAAATGATTCGTTTTAGTGACTTCAACATTTTCCAACATAGTTTCAGGACTGAATGCCTTACAAGGACTTTTTATATTCATTTCTTTTACCTGCAACAATCATGTGCTTCCGCTGTTCAAGACAATGTGTGGAGAAACAAGTCCACACCCAGGAAACAGTGGATCGCAATCAACACGTTTTTCAATATGCCTTACAAATATCACTAATGATTTTAAAAGCATCGATCACAGACTAAAAAAACACTACCGCGTCCCTATAAGAGAAAAAAACAATGCAATGACGAAATCCAATTATTCACTAAGTTAAAAATTTAATTATTGAATAAATTGTAATAGCCATGGCCCATTTATCAGACCATTTATCATGTGCAAGGAGAGATACATGGTTGATACAAGTACAACTTGCCTGCATTGCAACAACAAGAGTGCACACGTTGAAATGTCTCGCCTTCTTTACAAACCATTGATACTCTGTTAAAAGTCCTAAATATAAAGCATTACTACTACTATCACATGATCCAAGTAAATAGGGTCAAGGTCAGATAAACCAAACGAGAAATACATGTACATGTACACCTGACAATCATTCCATAAACTCAATATAGCTTACATATAGCTATAGTTTTTAAGATACAGACTTAACAAAGAAAAAGAAAAATTGACCGATGAAACATGATTGGTTAGAGGTATAGGGGGAGGGTTGAGATCTCACAAACATGTTTAACCCCGCCGCATTTTTGCGCCTGTCCCAAGTCAGGAGCCTCTGGCCTTTGTTAGTCTTGTATTATTTTAATTTTAGTTTCTTGTGTACTATTTGGAAATTAGTATGGCGTTCATTATCACTGGACTAGTATATATTTGTTTAGGGGCCAGCTGAAGGACGCCTCCGGGTGCGGGAATTTTTCGCTACATTGAAGACCTGTTGGTGACCCTCTGCTGTTGTTTTTTATTTGGTCGGGTTGTTGTCTCTTTGACACATTCCCCATTTCCATTCTCAATTTTATGTACACCTTAAAATTAATCTATGCATTAGATATAGTTAACCTTTTGCTTATAGAAACTAAGAAACAAACTTAACCATGAAAACTTAACATTGATTAATGAACCACCAAAACGAGGTCAAGGTTAGATGATACCTGCAAGACAGACATGTAACAGCTTACAATCCTTCCATACAACAAATATAGTTAACCTATATGCTTATAGTTTAAGAAAGAAAAGAAAACACACAAAAACTTTACACTGAGCAAGGAACCGTGAAAATGAGGTCAAGTTCAAGATCAAATAAAACATGCCAGACTAACTTGCACATCATAAAATATTTTCATGCATATAGTATTAGAAATACATGTGAAAAGCCCAAAACTCAAAACTTAACTTTCACAACTGAACCATGAAAATGAGGTCAAGGTCAGATGACGCATGCCAGCTATAGTGTTCCTTTTACTCATAATGAGAGAATTTAACATTACAAAAAATCTGAACTTTTTTTTTTCAAGTAGTCCACTGAACCATGAAAATGAGGTCAAGGTCAATGGACATGTGACAGACGAAGCACCCAGGTCTTCTACCTTCTAAAATATAAAGCTTTAAAGAAGTTAGCTAACGCCGCCGCCGGATGACTATTTGTATATACAGAGCTTTCTGCGACAAAAGTTGCAGGCTCGACAAAAATGACATACAGTACGATATACATTTCTATATGTGGTGTTTGATATCAGTATGTCATTGTATGTGATAGCAACCCATAATAAATATATTAGAATGTGAAATATAATTAACAAGTATACATGCTTGGGAATAAATTCATAACATTGTTTACGTATTAAATTATAATCCTGGTACCTTTCATAACTATTTACACCACTGGGTCGATGCCACTGCTGGTGGACGTTTCGTCCCCGAGGGTATCACCAGCCCAGTAGTCAACACTTCGATGTTGACATGAATATCAATAATGTGGTAATTTTTATAAAGGAGTAGGTCCGGTAAGGACCGATTTTGGCCTCAAATTTCAGGTTCATCGGACGAATGATTTTGACCACTTTTTAAACTCTTAAGCGTCTATTTCATTTGATTCTATTAGTTTATGTGAAAGATTTTAACTAATTTAGTCATTAAAAGCGACCCGATTAAAGCTCAAATATGCAAAATCTACCAAATATGCCGAAAAATATCACTTTTCAGATGGTTCTGGTCAAAAATGAAAGTGGCCGCATCCGTGTTCATCCTTAAATGTTATGTTTTATCATCAAATACAACTTACATTTCAATATTAAGGATGAACACGAATGCGGCCACTTTCGTTTTACACGGAAACCGTATAAAATTTAACTAAAATGCTAGAATTGTGAAGATTTCAGTAATTTAGCATGACTTTATGGTGCTAGTACCCGATACATGTGAATTGTATTGTCAAAACAATGTATGTAGCAGAAGCATTCTACTGTCAAATAAATAACAGGGCCGTAACTAGCCCCTTTTAATACTGAGGCAAAATATATTCGCCGAGCGTAGCGAGGCGAAAAAATTTTGGCGAGGGGTCTGGGGGCCGCTTAAGGACCCCAGAAGCTCTGAGAAAAATAACGCAAAATCGTGAATTCTGAGCGCTTCCAGGACTCTTTCTTACATGTAGAAACGCAAATCATTTTTAGCTATTTTTTCGACAATATTCTTGTCTCAAAGCAAAAACATAGATTTTTGTTTAAAGTTTTAGGGAAATTCAAAACATTAAAAAGCAATATGTAGGATAAAGCAAAAATCGTAATTCTCATAATCATTAATACTGGATCTGTCTGTCTGTTTTTGTCTTGTATTGTGTTGACTTGAGATTTTTTATGACTAGATTTAAATATAGTGACAGTCATTAGTGCAGTAATATACATAAAGTACTGCTCAAGTCGACACTAGGGACCATATTGACCTTGTTTTACGGTATTTAAGATTCTTTCATTATTGAAGACCCTCCAGCAACTACCAAGATGAAGGAACAGGAATAAAAACTTTGACCATTGATCATTTGTATTTTTTTCTATACATTGACATTGTGTGCGATTAGCTCCCGTGCACGTGTACTTCATATTCCTTTATTTTCTGTTAAAGGGTCTGAACACGACTAAATGCAAATTTAACCCTTGAATGTAAAAGGTCATATGGAAATACATTGATGTTTTTTTCAACAAATGATTTGATACCGGGAAATTGGTGGTCTTACTTTAATTTAAACCATGTCAGCTATCTAGTTTTATCCACAGGCGCTTGGGTATATGATACAGTTTTTTTTTTTTGTTTTTTTTTTTTTTGTTGATTAAGATATTCAATTTTCTATATTTATAATACATATCTATCACTTCTGTGTATATCTCACCTACAGAAAATACCTAATTTTGCGATCCATACTCAGAAAAATTGGGTATGGTTTTATAAACAAGAAAGGCAGTTTCGTATTCTTTGATATCAAGTTCAATTCTCTATGCAGAAACGACCACTGTTTTCTGTGTCCAGTATCATCGTATATTCTTAAAATATTTTCTCGCATAATGCCTGGACATCGGTGGACATGCAACATTACACAGTGTGACACGTTTACAAATGAAAATCAACAGTCAGACTAGTCATTAAGTAGGACAATAAATGAACAAAAGACAAACCCGGGACACAGAAGTACAAACAATAGACCATCAACTCTGAAAACTAAAAGTAAAATAGAAACATGGATCACGAAAATATGCAGGGGCGACATCAAAGAGTGAAGAGAACTTGCTTCTTGCAAGACACTTTCAGTGAAAACAATTTGATATGAAGACAATCATAACTATGAAGACAATCTTTTGTTTTATTATTATTTTTTTTTTAAATTTAAAACATGAGGCATTTGCCTCATTTGCCTCAAAGTAGTTACGGCCCTGAATAACTTAAAGTTTACATTTTAACAATTTCGTAAAACTGCTATATTTTTGCCGCCAAAAGGGGTCTTACTGGACCTACTCCTTTCCTGTTTACGAAACTTTTGAATTTTTGAAAAACTAAGGATTTTTCTATCCCAGGCATAGATTATCTTAGCCATATTTAGCACAACTCTTTGGAATTTTGGATCCTCAATGCTCTTCCATTTTCTTGTTTGGCTTTATAAATATTTTGATATGAGCGTCACTGATGAGTCTTTAATATGTAGACGAAACGCGAGTCTGGCGTATTAAATTATAATCCTGGTACCTTTGATAACTATTTACATCATCGAACAAACATACAGTACTGCCTTCCTGGTTCAACTGGTATAATAACCAGTTCAATTAATTCAATTATAAACTATCTAAAACAGTTAAAACCCTTCAACAAGACAACACCTGGGATGCACAACAGACACTAGCAAGCTTTGTCGATACCTATTTCAGCCATTTAAGAGCAAAATTTGCTTACCTTGCTAGATTTTGCTGGTACTATCATTGTGTATAAGTTTAAGTATATGAAGGGCTTGCTTACTCAGACTTTGTCAAACGTCACCAGTGTCTCAGTGGAAAGTTAATGAGATAGGGGTATGTCTAAGAACCTTGTTGATAAATATTCCGTATCAACTTCACAAATAATACATGATGGTCTTGAAGTATAGATTATTGGTACTGGCGTTGTTTTTCATTTTAATAACATGTTACAGTATTCTTATATTTGCCTTTATGAATATTAACGTTTTAGTCTGTTTTGGTGATATCCATTTGACGTGGCTCTTTACTTATACATCCCGTCAATTTGATATTGTGCTATGGTAAAGTTTTCTATTCTTGTTTTTTTTCGTTTTTGCTAACGTGCTTTTCGTATACATGGTATGGACTATAAGTGTTTCTTTGTTACATACATTACGTGGTTCTGTACTTGCACATTCCGTCATTGTGTCACTGTGCTTTATATATGGCTGCTATGCTAAATTCTTGTATTCTTGTCTTTCGTTTATACAATTGTGCTTTGTCAATATGCCTTCTTGTGTTTCTTTGTTACATATAATTTCTTTATTTTTAAAGTGATTAAGATTACTAGTATACACAATGTTGACTGCTGTATCCCAAATTTTGTCCTATTTTGTCTGTTTGTTTTGTTCACACATCGTTGTCCGTAAAATGGAAATTTATGTGACTGTCATACAAGTGAGAGGTTTCGCTAGCTATATAAAACCAGGTTTAATTACCAATTTTACATATTAAGAAAATGACTGTATCAAGTGAGGAATATGACAGTTGTTATCCATTCGTTTCATGTGTTTGAGCTTTTAATTTTGCCATTTGATTTATAGGACTTTCCGAATTTAATTTTCTTCGGCGCTTTTTGTGATTTTACTTTGCTTATCATATGGTTGAGGGGAAACAAAAGCTAAGAACGGAAACCAAAAATTCAGCATTTTTTTCCATTTGTAAAGATGCATAACTTTAGAACGGTAAAAGTGAAGCCACCCAAATTCAAACTTAATCTTGGTTTTATGGTAAAAGGTATTTTGTACAAGTTTCATAAGGGAGCTACCATTTGATTTTTATGGGGGGGCTAGGATGAAAAATTTTGTCCTGCATTTTTTTTTAGCTGTAATCTCTGTCCTGCCTTTTTATTTTTCACTCTACTCGGTCCTGTTTTTTTTTAGTTTATCCTGACTTTTTTTACATAAATTGTCATCCTGACTTTATTTTTTTTGCAAGTGTCTCATCCTGCCTTTTTTTTTAACTCAAAACTCCTGTCCTGCCTATTTTTTTCAAATTTCATCCTAGCCCCCCCCCCCCCCCCCCCCCCCCCCCCCCCATAAAAATCAAATGGTAGCTCCCTTAGTATTGTGGTCTCATGATAAATGTATGTCTCTTTTTATTTACAACAGTCATACAGTAGTGCTACATGTATATAGTAAAAGTCTATGGTGTCAAAATAAATGATAACTACAAAATGTAAGTAACAACTAACCGGAAAAGAGATGTAATGAAACATACCAAGGGGACAACTCATTGAAAAGAAACTGAAAAGGTCATTGTAAAAAAATTTCCAGCAAAAGGACAAAAAAGGTCAAACCAAAACTACAGACATAATACAGTACATGTACATGTATTTATAAACTAAATATTCGAAACATTTACACAAACATAAATTAGTTCAGATTTCAGACTTCAAATCTTAATTAAAATAATTAAATTCAGTAAAAATTATTTATTTAGCTAAATGGTGGCATAAATAATCTGAGACGGTACAAAACTCCCAACTTTCAATAAGGCAGCAACCATTTGATTTTCTAGGGGGGGGGCTATGGTTTTTTTTCTGTCGTACTTTTTTTTTGCCTGCGGCGAAAAACAATCAATTTTTTTCACAAGAAGTCGAAAACAATTTTTTTCTTTCAATTTTAGCATTACATATAGTGGATGCTGAGGGTGAAACAAACAATATTTTTTGCTGCCTAATGGATTTATGAAGATTTTTGGCTACATATAATGTATACAGAAAGTTTTATATATCTACGATACAACATGTAGAAAATGATGTAAATGTATCTTACACCGTACCATTCATTGTTCACATGTATAAATATAGTTCAAAACCCCAATCTTTCAATCAAATATTCAAGGGTCACGAGGAGGATGACTCAAGGTCATCATCAACCACAAACATAGAATTCACAGTATTTTCTATGTGTATCTTAGTATGTGTTTGAAAGTTACCTCTCAGACTAAACCTTTTACCACATACATCACACTGAAATGGTCTTTCTCCCGAATGGACAGTCATGTGTCTCTGTACACTATGACTCTCACTGAAAGATCTACCACATATTTCACATTTATAAGGTTTTTCCCCGGTATGTGTTCTCATGTGTTTTCCTAAGGAACTGTTCATGGTAAATCCTTTCCCGCACTCACCACATTTAAACGGTTTATCAATTGCATGGAATCTTTTATGAATCCTCAAGTTTCCACGGAGTCTAAAACCTTTCCCACATTCGTCACATTTGTGTGTTTTATCGTTTTTGGCATCTGTATGTATTACCAAATGTGATTGAAGCTGACCACTCTGACAAAATCCTCTATCACATACCTTGCATACATATGGCTTTTCACCAGTATGTGTTCTCTGGTGTTTCTTTAACGTTCCACTCACTCTAAATTCTTTATCACATACTTCGCACTTGTATGGTTTTTCACCCGTATGGATTCTCATATGAGCTTGAAGTTGTCCCTTTAAACTGAACGCTTGGTCACACTGATCACATTTATGTGGTTTTTCCCCAGTGTGTATTTTCATGTGTGCGTGTACGTTACTACTCTGACTAAATTTTCTACCACATACATCACATTTATGTGGTTTTTCACCTGTATGCGTTTTCATGTGGTGTCTTAAAATAGTGTCCATACTGAATGAATTCCCACAAATTCCACACTTATATGGTTTCTCATTGGTGTGTACTATCATGTGTGTCTTTAAATTACTACTTTGTCTAAAGTCTTTTCCACATATATCACATTTAAAAGCTTTACCTTGAGTGTGTACTTTCAAGTGCGTTTTCAAGTAATTTTGGGAATTAAATGTTTTTCCACACTGCCCACATGCATACGCTTTTTCAATGATATGGATTTTAATGTGCCGATGTAAATTTCTACTAGTGCTAAATTGTTTGCCACAATCTGGGCAGAATAACTGCTTCTGAACAGAATGCATCCTTAAATGTTTATTATAATGGCCTATATGACAAAACCCTTTTCCACATTCATCACATTTATATTGTATAATACCTGTATGGGTCCGAAGATGTCTATAAAAGTTGCCATTGTGATTAAAACTTTTACCACATTCACTACATACATACGATTTTTCAACATTTTGCATTTGACTATGGACCTGATTGTCAGCATCTAGGTAGAGCAATTCATTTGATTTACTGCGAACCTCAGCACTTTGGTTAAGCAATTCATTTGATTGATTGCAAACCTCAGCATTTTTTTTAAGCGATTCGTTTGATTCAATGTTCACCTCAGCACTTTTGTTAAGCGATTCATTTGATTCAATGTTCACCTCAGCATTTTTGTTAAGCCATTCATTTGATTCAATGTTCACCTCAGCACTTTGATTAAGCAATTCAGTTGATTCACTGTCCACCTCTGCACTTTGATGAAGTGATTCATTAGATTCACTATTCACCTCAGCACTTTGTTTGAGTGATTCATTTGATTCACTGCACACCTCAAGCTTAACTGGTACATTTATATTATCTTCCATATTTACTTCCAAAGTGGTTCAGTGGTATGGATGTTGACTTTTTGTAACATCAAACTATCTCTTTCAGCTTCCAAACATGAAAAGTTAAATTTATACAGTTCTAAACACTCTTGACTAGTAATATGTTCTCAAATTTCAATTCAGCTATCTCGCTTAACTATGCTTTCTTTTCAGTTCTGCACACCTAAAAAGAGAAATTAAATGTATAGATAAGGTTTGAGCCATGTATTATTTTTAGGCAACTATTGAAGATTGAGATTAGTATCATTACTAATAGTACTGTTATAACTATCTTTTTTTTTCTGCTTGTCTGTGGATAAATTACAAATAAAAGTCAGTTGTTAATAATTGCACAAATGCAAATTGTTAACAGATATCCTGGTAGTCCAAATGATTAATGTTTAATGATTTATGTTCTATGACTAAACAAAAATACTTTGACCTGTAATGGTTTAATTGGGAAAGTGTTTGATGGAGAGTTGTCTCATTGGCACTTATGATCATACCTAACCACATCTTCTACATGTATACAGGTCATTAAAGATTAGGGATATAGTTACGATACTGTTGTCAGGTTATTAACAATTGCATATTTTGACTTTAATATTGATTCACTTATAGAGTCTAAGCATCTGAACTAAACACATTTATTCTAAAACTAGTTATTGGCACGACAGGGTTATGTTCTTCTCATTATGATTGTATAATACTAAACCCCAAACAGGAGGGATTGTTCCTGATATTCATATCATGAAGACATAATCTTTCAATCAGTTTAATTGAGGTCTGGAGCTGGCATGTCAGTGACTGCTAGAAGTCTGTTGTTATTTATGTATTATTGTCATTTTGTTTATTTTCTTTAATTTCCTATTCTGACATCAGATTCAGACTTCTCTTAATCTTTTACTGTATGTTCTGATGTGCATTTGTTTTTTCTACATTGGCTAAAGGTATAGGTGGAGGGTTGAGATCTCAAAAAACATGTTTAACCCTGCCACATTTTTGTGCCTGTCCAAAGACAGGAGCCTCTGGCCTTTGTTAGTCTTGTATCAATTTTAATTTTAGTTTCTTGTGTATAATTCGGAGTTTAGTATGGTATCCATTATCACTGAACTAGTATACATATTTGTTTAGGGCCAGCTGAACGATGCCTCCGGGTGCACGAGTTTCTCTCTACATTGAAGACCCATTGGTGGCCTTCGGCTGTTGTCTGCTCTATGGTGGGGTTGTTGTCTCTTTGACACATTCACCATTTCCATACTCAAGTTTATAACGTAACGGTACCAAAATTGCATCTACATGTATTTAGCAAAAATAGCAGCGGAAATCTAACGAGATTTCCTAGAGACAAAACAATTTGTATTTTTATGATTTGATACTATGCATGTCTTTCAACATAGGTAAAAGTATTTAAATATACACCAAACGTTCACAATATTTATCAACAGACGTGTTTACTGCAAAAACAAAATGTACAAAAACGTCCCCGTGCGACGTCATCAAAACGTCATCTTTTTAAAACTAGCAAATAAAATGTGTTACAAGTGTCCATTTCTTAAAAAATGAAGAAAAGCATGGACTAATATCCAATTGTTAAAAATATTGGAAGAAATTAAACAAAAGCTCTATTATTCGACTTTTGACAATGCATATTTAAGCATGGATGCATTTTGGGTACTCTTCATTACAGAATCATTGATGGTTTGGAGGTCATTTCAGACCAATTTTTCTACGATATTATATGCATGATATGGATTCAAAATTAATTTGGTGAAACCATATAGTAAATAATAATACTTCTACAAAATAAACACATAACATGCATAATGAGAACTTTTGTCTGAAGCATAAATAAACGTAGGTTAAAAAACTGTCAAAATAGGTTCAATTTGGGTATTCTCACGTTATATACTTTATGAAAGAATGAATTGATTAAATAAGCCACATCCATTTATAACAAATTTTTGGGTACCACGATTTCCCGAGAAAATACGAGAAAAACGTAATATCCCCAAAACAAACTAATATATCCCGAGAAAAAGATTTTTAATGGTTTTATAGGTGTTATACTGCTTAAATTAGTGTAATAGCATACAATAATAAGGTTTAAGGCGTTCATAATTAATAAAAATACATGTAATCTTCAGAAAATCGATTTTTATATAATTATATATTTATAGGAAGACAAAACCAAATGAAAAATGCTAATAACTTTTTCATTTCTAAAAGGATTAATCTCAAATTTGAAACAAAATAAGATTTCATCATTTGATATATAAATTTAAGAAAAAAATAATGACAATGACAGGATCAGATGAAATTCTTTAATCAGTGTTAATATTATTAAAAGTAGTACATGTATAACACTATAAAAAAGTAGCATAACACCATAAAAAAAATCTTTTTCTCGGGATATATCAGTTTGTTTGGGGATATAATGTTTTTTTCGTATTTCTCGGGAAATCGTGGTACCGCAAATTTTTCACTGAAAGCACTTTTGAGATCAAAGGATAATTAAAGCAATAATTAAATAAAGTAAATATAAAATCTAAATATGTAAAAGGAAAGAAATAAAAAAAAATCTTCATAGGTAACATCCAAAACCACCTTATTTAAAAAGAATTCTTTTTTTATTATTTTAAAGTGTACTAATTTACTCTTATAAGTTTTATATAAATGTAAGATTCACCAAATCCATTATGTATTTTACATTATTATAAAATTATTATAGCGGATTAAAACCTGTTTTTATCACATCTGATCATATTTTATTTGTTTTTATCTCTTAACAATAACTGGTTTACTTTTATTCTAGACGTATATAAAGCAATAATAATTTATTTTAACATATACGTGAGATAAGATAGTTTTAAAAACAACATCCAAGTCCCTGTATATAAACTTTCTTTCTTTTATATGCATGTGCTGTACATATTTATAATGTGTTTAAAACAAATTAATAAGGCATTAAGGGTATATACTCCATTCAGAGGTGTTCCTACTTAAACTTTAAAGAGGAACCAATCTGCTAAATAAATTCCCTTGCATGTCGTACAAGTTGATTCCCTAAACAATCACCTTTTTTTTTTCTTAAATAAAAAGGGGGCCTTGGACCTGGACTTAACCCTAATCTGCCTATGGATAGTATTGAAATTTGTATGTGAGAGCCTTGAGAAGAAGAATCAAATTTTATATTTATAGCTGTAAAAATATCCCGTTTGGATATTTTTTTTATGAAATTCACTTTTCTGAATAATTATGCATTATATACTAACTCTTGCTAATTGAACGATATATAACAAATTTCTAACTCTTGAACAAACAAACAATAACAAAAGTCTGCAACATATTAACAGTTCTTTTTGGTATTTTTACTGTTCAAGAACAGATAACTGATCTGGTTTGTCCGATCACCGAAATATCTAAGAAAAGAGCAGTATGCAGTAAAGTTCTGTTTTTTTAAATACAATCACACTGATAGTCTGGATGTGGTCAGAAAATATGGTACATTTCATACACCAGCAGCCAAAGATCTTAATCTTGAAGTTAATTTTCTTATGAACTGTAATATATAAAATAAGATAAGATAAGATTTTATGAACCAATCATAGGTAGTGCCCAAAATTTAAACTATACAATTGTAACCGGAGGGGTTTTTACGTTGTGTATTTTCTGTGTCAACTTTTACATATTATACCCCAGACCGTGTAAAGATTTACTGTAGGTATCGGAATCCTGAGTCTCTGATCCTTCATATGTGGCATTGTAGAACTTAACACTAGCAAGTTTTCATAGTTTATCAGTATAATAAATTACAATTTTAATAGCAAATATCAACAATATTATAAAGATAAAAGTATTCAAATGTAAATACGTTAAAACTCAAATAAAAGTGACAAAATATGGTAAGGTCTGTGCAAGACCATCAAGCTTTCTATGGGGGAGAATGGGGTAAGTGGACACATTAATTAAGCGTATACACACGTTTCAGCTCGCTGGGACATCGGGATGATATTTTCCACCTCCGTTTCAATAAATTATGTGTAGACCTTTCTTCATATTTTTAGGCATTTTTTTTCAGTTTCTATCACGGGCTTGTTGGAAATCAAGGACTAGATCAAACAGCGAAAACGGACCACTTACCCCATGTATTGGGGTAACTGGTCATATACGAGTAAATGTAAAAGAAGAAATATCCCGATGGGAACAATGGTTCCAGTCATCATTGCTGCGTTCTAAAATCGACCCAAACTCTTCCCTTTTGAATGGTATGCCATTCTGTTCTGTTTAATTTGTGTTTTCGTCCTGATTATGCATGACACGCTTGTAACTAGATGTCAATCAATCAATCTTCCATATACATGTATGTATAGTTACAAGGGAAATTTAAAGCCCTTTTGGAGCACCTGAAGTCGCCTATTAAAGTGTTTTTTCGGGTCCGTGTTTCTCATTTGTTTTTAGTTTTCGATGTTATATGTTGTTATTTGTCCTTGTGTGTCTTGTCTTAT
Organism: Mytilus galloprovincialis; assembly: GCA_037788925.1. Lineage (NCBI taxonomy): Eukaryota > Metazoa > Mollusca > Bivalvia > Mytilida > Mytilidae > Mytilus > Mytilus galloprovincialis. Next base: position 39,619,391 of record CM075342.1, on the reverse strand, counting down.
TTGTTCCCGGGGTGTCTGTTTAAGTGTTATCCACTTTTTTTGGATAGTGCTTCAGCACTTCCTTTTTTGATGAATGTTTTGATTTGGTAAATCTCTAAATTAATATTCAATGATATTAAGAGGATAAAACATATTTAATGATCATGATAACTATTGACAACACAATCCACTACAATAATTGGTCATATTTTGAAACATGTCAATGTTTGTTACACACGAAGTGTGAAAGTTCATGCCCAAACTTTCCAGTACACGACTCATGATACCAATCGCTACATCTCGTACATTTAACCCAGTCTTCGTCGTCAGAGTTGTCATCCATGTAGTTCCCGTTACAATAAGTACAGGTGGAGTCAGACTGGTCTTTAGCTAATGACCTGTCATTCTCCTTGTTTTTAGCCAAACGCTTCATTGTATTCTTATTTGTCTTAATTCTCTTCTTCAATGTTTGATCCAGTTCTTTTTTCTTCCTTTTTCCCTCCCTCTCCATTTCCTTTGATCCTTTCCCTCTTGAACTCTGTTTTTCTCTTCTTCTTTTCGTTTTAGTGCATTTAAAATTTTTGACGACTTCAGGGGTTCTTAGAATTTCCCTCAAATAAGTTTTTTTCGGATGAAATTGATGGAACTTGCGGCAAGTACTGTGGGTTTTGTTGCTAGTGAAGCCAGATCCATAGTTTTCAGTCTCCGAAGTAGTGTTGTTCTTGGTATATTATACAACTTTGATGCTTTCAATTTAAACATTCCCCCACTCTTTACATGGCGAATCGCTTCTTTCAGACCCTCTTTTGACCACTTTCCTTGCTTTGGAGTTCATCCTTTTTTCTTTCTAGCCATTTTGCTGAAATAAAAAAGATGTAGGTTGTATTGCTTTATATGAGTGTTTTATACACTATATATACATATTCAACAACTGAGACTTTCGTCGATGTACAAGATTGTGGGAAACACATATTGTTTACAAACATTGGCTAGTATTTGTAACTTTTTATAGATTTGTAATGCAGGAAAAGGGGGAAGAATCGCTGTTCTGTCAGGTTGTCTCCCCTTTCCCTCCACAACGTTAATAAACTTGAAATAAAAAAGATGTAGGTTGTATTGCTTTATATGAGTGTTTTATACACTATATATACATATTCAACAACTGAGACTTTCGTCGATGTACAAGATTGTGGGAAACACATATTGTTTACAAACATTGGCTAGTATTTGTAACTTTTTATAGATTTGTAATGCAGGAAAAGGGGGAAGAATCGCTGTTCTGTCAGGTTGTCTCCCCTTTCCCTCCACAACGTTAATAAACTTGAAATAAAAAAGATGTAGGTTGTATTGCTTTATATGAGTGTTTTATACACTATATATACATATTCAACAACTGAGACTTTCGTCGATGTACAAGATTGTGGGAAACACATATTGTTTACAAACATTGGCTAGTATTTGTAACTTTTTATAGATTTGTAATGCAGGAAAAGGGGGAAGAATCGCTGTTCTGTCAGGTTGTCTCCCCTTTCCCTCCACAACGTTAATAAACTTGAATATCGGGGGACTGACATCTTTTACTTGGGGACTGCTCTGACTCGCTTTTATCTATACGGGATTCTAACTTCTTTCGGAGAATCTATAACATAAAAAGATAATAGTTGACCAATAAAAAGTAACTTTAGAAAATTCAAAATTGACGCTAAAATTTCATAGGTGAATAAAATAATTCCAATCAGCACGTGATGTTGGGGTTAAAAAGGGAAGACCGCAACCTCCCAACATCACATATCACACTTCAATGTAGATAGCTGTTTGGAATAAATAATTGAAACATCATTGTATTTTATTCACCAGGTATGTAAATTGTTAACGTATAAACTATTTTCAATTGAATTTTAAAAGTATGAATTTATCTTCTGATTTAATAACTTAGTTTCGTATTTAAAACTTAACTTAAATTTATAAAAGATTTTCATTACATAAATAAGTTAAAACAAAGTTAACTATTAAATTATTGATCACATATCACACTTACATTTAGATAGCTGTTGGAATAAATAATTGAAACATCATTGTATTTTATTCACCAGCGCCGGGCCTCGAAAGGAGAAAGTGTCCGAGATGAGGGACACGCCAGCAGAAGGTATTACATAGACCTGAACATGAGCGAGCTAGTATTCCCCAGATTCTCCGAAAGAAGTTAGAATCCCGTATAGATAAAAGCGAGTCAGAGCAGTCCCCAAGTAAAAGATGTCAGTCCCCCGATATTCAAGTTTATTAACGTTGTGGAGGGAAAGGGGAGACAACCTGACAGAACAGCGATTCTTCCCCCTTTTCCTGCATTACAGTTTTCCATCATTATAGATTCTCGAGTTGTTTGAGATGTATCCAATTAAACATGTTATTTACCCCCACTTTTTTTCTTTCTTTTAGATTTGTTCATATGTACCTAAAAATCCTCTGGAAAACCTTTTATAACCTTTTAGTAAGTTTTCATAAATTTTGATGCACAACACAAAACAATAGAAAAGTAAAGACACATACCAAGTATGTTTATTGTTTAACAATACGAGTTGTCCACTTTCCCCATGGTAATGGGGTAAGTGGACACCTCGGTTGTTATCGTGTTTTTCAAGAAACGGAAACAAATTTATTCCTTGTCGACCATTTAAAGTGATACATTTTATTATGATGCATTTGTTGTGGCTATTGAATTATAACTAAGCATAAAGGGGGTTCGTGTGCACTGATCTGCTTTAGGATATGTTTTATGCAAATTTCTGTTTTTTTTAATGAATGCTATGACGTCATATTGAAAGCTACTTGCAACACGGCACCGCTTCTTCTGTTTTACTCAAAGCAGTAATTTTCCGCAAAGATAAATAAGTCTTTGGGTTTGAATCGTAATCCTTGATATCCAAGTTAGATCAAGTCAAGTTATTTTCAACGGAATCCCACATACATTTATTGTAAAAGACAATTTTGAGAATGTACATACTCGGCGGGTATACGACATGTACGCCGCCATATTGCAGAAGCAGAATGCTTTTATTTAGCTAGTTGTGTATTTTTTATGCCATTGTACTATCAAAAGAATCATTGAAAGTCTCATTTTAAGGCCATATTTGTCGTTTTAAGAATCTCAAGTATGCATTCCCGAACGTTTGTCGCCGAACGGGACAGATTTCTGTGTGTTATGTTATTATTAAAAAGGGGGTCTCATTGGGGGGTTCTGATCCCGGATCCCGCTTACTGTTTTGTCGGATTCCCGTATCCCGCTTATACTATGTACGTAAGCAATTCTCTTTTTTTTTGTCATTTCCCTGATCCCGCTAGACCTCATTTCCCGTTTTCCCGACACAATAATTTGACTTTCGCGTGTCACGCTTACAAAAAATCGGCAATCCCGCGTCACGCTTAGACCCCAATGAGACCCACTTAAAACAAATGTATGATTTATTAGAACTACTAATTATCTCTCACTTCCATACACCTTATCGCTATTTGTCCGCCATTGCTGGAAATCACACAGGTTCCCGTAAAATTTTGACGTCATAAAACAAAATGTCTGACGCCACAATGGAAAAGTGATTGTTGTTGACGTCAAAAGTTCAAGCGGACGGGTCAGCCGGGAATAGCGATAAGGTGTATTATCGCAACCAGCAAAAAAAAATAATATGCCTGAATATTTACTGCTAAGGTGCATTGACCTTCAATTTACCTTTTAACTTTTCTTTGACTTTGTCCGTTGTGTTGATCAGCTACGTGTCCGACGGGAGACAACTCGCATAAAGACAGCTACCGGAAATAACTAACGCGGTGACCACTTACCTCAATCTCCCCTATCATGCCTATGTAAAGCTATACTGCAGAGTGACTAGTGTCGACAAGCAGTGTTGCGACTAGCAGTGTTGCGTCGCTTATCTTTCATAAGAGCACCTAATGTTAAAAGTTTCTATAGGAAGACTCTGGCTCTCTAAATGATTAAGCAAGTTAACAACAAATGGAAGTTTTTAACGATCTTGACTGGCTATACAGCCCTTGCACGGTCGGTGCAAGTCAGTGGCGGATCCAGGGGGGGGGGGGGGGGGGGGGGGTTCCGGGGGTACTCACCCCCCTTTATTTTTGCCGATCAATGCATTTGTATCGGGACATATGTTTTGCACCCCCTGCACCCCCCCCCCCCTTTGCCCTGGGTTAGCACCCCCCCCTTTCGAAAATTCCTGCATCCGCCCCTGCAAGTTAACAACAAATGGAAGTTTTTAACGACCTTGACTGGCTATACAGCCCTTGCACGGTCGGCCCTGGCTTGCGCCTTTTTGGGCATTAAATAATTTATATTTTTACCATGTGGTAATTTAAATAATTTAGAATGATAAGAAAGTTTAATAAAAACAAAAATTTAAAAGGCAAAAATTTGGATAAATAAATGAATAAAAAAAATAAACATTTTAAGATTAAGTAGATAATAATATAATAAAAAATAATAAAAGAATATAAAAATAAATATAATAAAATAATATAGAAATAATTTTGTATAAAAATAAAAATAAAATAAAACAAAATAAATCAATAATTATTAAACATGGAGCCACCGGAAGTAGGAACAGGAGGAAAGCTTGGCCAAGCAAACAGCAGTGAACGGCAGCAACGTTGTCCTGGTACACCAGCAGCCAAGTAAAGAGCGGATAATTTTGATATGCCAAATTGTGTATGTGAATTTATATGCCAAATATCATGTATAAACCACAATAAGCCTAAATTTGTGTATGTGAGTTTTGCAAAAATAATTAGTGGGATGTTTTGTATGTACTAGAAAAAAAGAAAAGTGAAATAAAATAAAATAAAATAAATAAAAAACCAAAGGGTGTATGTAAATTTTGACTGCTTTGTGCTAGCCTACCGTAGTTGCAGGACTTTAGAGTGCTAGTACACTGGAACACTTATCCGCAGGAAGACAGTGCCCCACGCTAATTAAAACTGGATTAGCGCAAACCAGATCTTGCGAAGTACCATTTTTTAAGTCTTAGATTTGACTTGCGGCTTAATGACATGGAAAATTTATATAATGACCAAAAGTAGAAACAAAAAATAATTTGGGGTGCCGCGAATTTGGAAAAAAAAAAAAAAAAAACCAAAGGTTATCGTGCGTTCTTGTTTAGTTAGCATAATTTCAATAGTTTAATTAACTTATCCCTACATTCATTTTATCTAATTTTAAATATGTTAAATTATTTCAAAGGATTAATTTTTTTATTATTATTATTTTTGTTTTTTTTTAAATCATATTTAATTTGGATTTTATTTGTCTTAAAGATTTAATTTTTACTGCCGGTTATGGCCTGACTCCATTTCTGAGTCACTGACCCGGATAACTCTTGCAGTATGTTTTGCCCCTTTAATGATGCTGTGGTAAGTCGTCTTGGAGATCCATCTGTACTGCCGGTTATGGCCTGACTCCATTTCTGAGTCACTGACCCCGGATAACTCTTGCAGAGTAGTTGGTCTTCTTAACGATCTTTTCTGGTAAGTACGTACTGTATTTGTATTGATGCAAGTTAACAAATAGAAAACTCGGATATTATTTATCAATAGCTTTATGAATAGAAAAGCTATAAAAGTAAATGATCATTTGCAAATTTATCAAAATGAGTGAATATATTTCACAAATTAAAGCACATTAAAGTAAATAGATATTATGACATGTAAAACAATCATTTTTATCAATAATTTATATCAACAGTTATATTGAAATGTTAATTTCACAATAGTCCATTTTCAAGGGAAGTAATGTTGTTTCAAAAATAGGCTCTCCGCCACACAATCAAATGAATAACAAATTAATTAAAGTAAACTACATCACGGTGCATAACCATAACGGCCACTTCTGGCGGAAACGGATACTGCCACCAAAACCAACGGCGACTTTCGGCTTTTTTCCTGTAATGGGCTCGGACGACAATCCGAATAAGGATGATTTAGACAAATCTGTTAGGTAAGTGATACAATTGCTGTGTCCACGGAATCCTCGGATGTTTTTTTTTTTGTCATCTAGAAACCACTTATCCCAACGAACATGTATTCCTTTTATATTTGATTAGCATTAGTATTAGCCATACTTACATGGTTTCGACGTAAACTTTCTTTTGTTAATAACATTTTGTGCATAATTCAAGATTTAAAGTCAATTTCCTTCCTTTTCAAAATTATTAGAAATGGGTCTAGGTGAAAAGGTCCGTTTCTAATAATTTTGAAAAGGAAGGAGTATATATAGGGATATATAATTTTCTAGAGATATATAATACATGTTTTTTTTTTGTTTTTTTTTTATTTCTTAATTGTATTTTTTTTTTTTTTTTTTTATTATGTCTCAATTTTATTATCTGTAGTTTTTTTTTAGCCTTAACGAAATAAAGACTGTTGAACATAAGTAAAACATAGAACCCTATAAGAAAGACTCACAAAAAACTCAGAAAACGCCCGAAGGAGGCACCACTATAAATAAATTTACAGGAGAAAACTTTAGCAATCATACTAACATTAATCAATTTTTTCATCTATCAACACTGATCTGTGTCCACACTTATTATTTCATTAGACAATAACAAAAAGATACATGACAGACAGTTTCATTAGACAGTTTACAAGATCAAGATCATTGGCTTATTTGAATTTTTCTGTGATTTATTAAATGTCCTTTCTGTTAAAAACTCTCATCGTGAAAAAGACTTCCTATAAAACATTGTTATTTTCATTTGGCTTCAATGTGCTTTCCAAGGCTTTCCACAGGAGCCTCTTCAGTTTCACTGTCACATGATCAACCATCTGTCTGTACTACAGCATGGCTGAGTTATCTACTGAGTTATACTGGGATCACGGGGGCGAAAGTTTGGGAGATATATCACCGTTTACGACAGAGAATGACGAAAATACACCGTTGCATCGATCAAAAAGGTTTTAACATGAAAAATATTCAAAATATAACCAAAGAAATAACAAATAACCAAAAAGCTATACTCGCGTTATATGTGGTAACGGTCGTTTTTTTTTCTATTTCTATTTCTTTTTTGTTTGATGATAAAAATGACAACAGGTCCAATTCTGTATACATCTTTGAATGATTATATTAAACATGTCCATAATACATGTTAATGCTATTTATTTGGTAGACATCTTCTTAAAAAAAAAACCTTTGTAATTCTGCAACACAAAAAAGATTTTAAGTGTGAATTTTGCATATTTTTTTTTATTGAAATCTGCATATGTCAGTGACAGTATGAATCTAAAAAAAATGTATAGATACAAATTGGAAATATAGATAAGGGTATGTTATAAGTTCAATTTTTACATTTAAATTGAATTTTAAAAGAAGGGGGTTGACACAATTGAGATAAGATTATGATTAAATTTGAAGGAACAGAAGATATTTATTTTCTTTAACAAGAATCATTGTATGTTTTTTTTCTCATCTGACAACAATAAACATAAATATATGTATGAATTGACATCTATGGGAAAATTTGGACCAATACCTAACTGACATGACTGGGCCATGTGCAAGAAAAAGACTGTATTAACGTAAGGGTACCCAAATTGCACCGAGTACCCAAATTGCACCTATTTAGAAAAAATAGCAACAGAAATCTTTACTAGATTTCCTAGAGACTAAACAATTTGTATTTGTATGATTTGATACTATGCACTTCTTTCAACATAGGTAAACATATTTAGATACACAAAACGATCACAGTATTTATCAACAGATGGACTGTTTACTGAAAAAGCAAAATGTACGAAAACGTCACCATGTGACGTCATCAAAACGTCATCTTTTAAAAATTAGCAAATACAATATATTATAAGTATCCATTTCGTAAAATATGAAGAGTAAGCATGGACTAATATCCAATTGTTCAAAATATTTGAAGAAATTAAACAAAACCTCGGTTATTAGACTTTTGATGATGTGAATTTAAGCATGGATGCAATTTGGGTACTCGTCATTACAGAATCATGGATAGTTTTGAGGTTGATTCAAACCCATTGTTTTATGACTCAATATGGATTAAAAATCAAATTGGTGTACCTAAACAATAAAGAAGGAAGGGCTTCACAATAAACACAGTATGGACATTTTTTTCTTGATCATAAAAAAATGTAGGTGAAAAAACTGTCAAAATAGGTGCAATTTGGAAACCGTCACGTTATATATGTTATAAATTCTAAATCAATGCATGGTGACAAATTAAGACATATATAAAGGATTTTTTAGGAACAACAACTTTTTTTCATTTAAAATGATAATTCAACATTGAGATCAAACTATATCATTGTAGTATCAGATATCTGGAACTTAATTACATGTATACATATTAAACTTCAACATGTCCAAGAATAAAAACATGTCAGATCATTGTATATTTGTGGCTTTCATATCTCTTCGAACAAACAAGGCAAGAGAGTACAACTATAACCAGTATATTTTAGATGCAAGAATGTTAAAATGTGAAATTTGAATAATTGTTATAATTCAGTATTAGTTAAGATATTTAGCACTAGCTTAAGAAATAATTTACTTGATAAATAGTTAATATAAATCTTCACAATTTTAGATAAGTGTAAAGCAAATTATTATGTAATCCCCTGAGGCCTAAATAACAATAGAGAATTAAGGATTAGAGAAGTGCTATATATACAAAAGGGATTTCTTACTTTTTAAGATTTTAGGTTATGTCACAAAGACCTGATATTTGGGAAAATAGATAAAATAGCATTATTATGTAAATTAGATAAATGAGTATTAATGTTATGTAAATTGAATTATAAAATATACAATATATATTAGTTGACCATGCAGTTTGGCAGACTTGCTTTACAGTCACGTATTGGACACTGGTGTTATAGACTTGGATTTATATTAGACATACTGTTTTATTATGTCTCATGAACTTATGTGATTATTGTGATTATTGTGATTGATAAAACTATACTGAATGCTGATTTAATAAACATTATATATTGAACTTTGAATCTGTGTTACGTTGACATGTATTCATATAAAAGCTACCAGCTAGTTCCCCCAACCTAGCAAGATGATTAACCAGGTCAGGAACGAGCATAGTACTGGCCTTGGTTATACAACTGTTACAGACGTAGATATTCACCTTAATTCACATTGTGTTTATATAAATATTCATAAGCAATTGATATCTTATTATCACCATCAATTTTGATGAGATAACAAATAAATAGATATATATGAAGTTTGTGTACTGTCTATCTATAATTCATGTATCAAATGACTCATACACAATCCCATAAGATGGGGAAAGACAAATTGTAAGTAAAGCACATGTTAATGGTTAATACAGTAGTACAACATGTATTCAGTTTGATATCTGATAAATTTTTGGTATTCATATATTAAGTTCTGACATGTTTGAATTTTGTTGTTTCATTTCTAATTTATATATAAACATTATTATATTTTGATACTTTATAACAATTCAAATATCATTAGAGTTTACCTCAGAGTCTGCTTCTTGTGAGAAAAACTTTATTCATGGGGGAGGGTTCCGGGGGTTGGAACCCCCTTTTATATTGGACGATCAATGCATTTGAATAGGGACATATAGTTGGAACCCCCCTTTTTCCTGGGTTGGGAACCCCCCCTTTTTAAAAGGCTGGATCCACCCCTGAGCTCTTAAAGTTTTAAATGTTTTAGATATTTATGTATATGACAGCTAGCTTGTGATGGAGGAGATGCATGCTTATAATTGTTGTTGTTTTTTTGCCCATCAGCAATTGTTTTTGTATTGGCCTATATATATAAATTAAGTTTACATTTATCTGTCCCATCTTTCCCCATTTTTGGACAATTTTATTAGTTAAGTTTGAACTTGTTCTTAATGTTTTGAATATACATGAAATATCATTTTTGCCACTTGATGTTAAAATATCCACAAGCCATATGTATTGTTATTTAAGAATTGAATGCTTCTTTTTGTAACTTCATTGGGGTGTAAAAGCGTTGACCAAAGTACATTTTGTATGAAGCGCGGAAGCACTTCATACTTAAAATGTGCGCACGGTCAACGCTTTTACAACCATATGAAGTTGTAACAAAAAGAAGCATTCAATACTTATAATTACATCTTTTTTAGCAATGATTATGAAAAAATTAATTTTATTATTGTTTTATTTAATTCACCTGTGCACTTTATTGTGGGACCACGTGTTATCATGAATGAAAAGTTTTATTGAGCAATGCAATTGCTTACGGAATAACACGTGATGTGCAGTTAGCCAATCAGAATAAAGTATCATAATGAAACATACAGCTAATGTAATTATTAACAGAGAATCAATCAATCTATTGAAATGATGGGACCAACTTGGTTGATCCTAATAGGGAGTCAGATTAAGTTTGTATCATTTTGGTAGGCCAAGATTTTTAATATAAGGGTAAATATACATGTCAATTGTGATAATTAACAAAGAATATTTCCAAATATTCAAAATTCTCTCAAAAACATTAAAAAAATCATTTTCCCATTTATGTTTATGTGTGAGGGTCAATCATTATCACTGTTTTGAAATGTTCACTGAGTTTGAACAAGATACCAGATATTTCATAGTTGTTTAAATGGATTTGTATGTAAAAAGATATTTGAGTTAGGCAAAGAGGCATAATGTTTGAGTCAGTGTCAGATCCAGGATTTTAAGTTTTGGGGTGTGATACTAATAAAAAAGCTGAACTGAGAGGGATGCAGATAATTTTTTCAGATTTTTATATGGAAAAATTTACAATTTTGAAAATTAAAGGAGGAACATGCCTACAGCCCCTCTCTGCCTGAATCTCCCTGTCAGTAATAACTTTTTACACTGGATTCATTTATTTTCATGTGTCCGAATTTTCATGGATTTAGGAAAACTTGCATTTGTGTTGATATTTGATTCATTGTTTTGCAAAAGTCTGCTTTCATTTTTAGCTCACCTGGCCCGAAGGGCCAAGTGAGCTTTTCTCATCACTTGGCGTCCGGCGTCCGGCGTCCGGCGTCCGTCGTCCGTCGTCTGTCGTCGTCCGGCGTCGTTAACTTTTACAAAAATCTTCTCCTCTGAAACTACTGGGCCAAATTTAACCAAACTTGGCCATAATCATCATTGGGGTATCTAGTTTAAAAAATGTGTCCGGTGACCCGGCCAACCAACCAAGATGGCCGCCATGGCTAAAAATAGAACATAGGGGTAAAATGCAGTTTTTGGCTTATAACTCAAAAACCAAAGCATTTAGAGCAAATCTGACATGGGGGTAATATTGTTCATCAGGTCAAGATCTATCTGCCCTGAAATTTTCAGATGAATCGGACATTCCGTTGTTGGGTTGCTGCCCCTGAAATTGTAATTTTAAGGAAATTTTGCTGTTTTTGGTTATTATCTTGAATATTATTATAGATAGAGATACACTTTAAACAGCAATAATGTTCAGCAAAGTAAGATGTACAAATAAGTCAACATGACCAAAATGGTCAGTTGACCACTTTAGGAGTTATTGCCCTTTATAGTCAATTTTTAACCATTTTTCGTAAATCTTAGTAATCTTTTAGAAAAATCTTCTCCTCTGAAACTACTTGGCCAAATTTAACCAAACTTAGCCATAATCATCATTGGGGTATCTAGTTAAAAAAATGTGTCAAGTAACTCGACCAACAAACCAAGATGGCCACCATGGCTAAAAATAGAACATGGGGTAAAATGCAGTTTTTGGCTTATAACTCAAAAACCAAAGCATTAAGAGCAAATCTGACAGGAAGTAAAATTGTTGATCAGGTCACGATCTATCTGCCCTGGAATTTTCAGATGAATCGGATAATCGGTTGTTAGGTTGCTGCCCCTGAATTGGTAATTTTGAGGAAATTTTGCTGTTTTTTTGTTATTATCTTGAATATTATTATAGATAGAGATAAACTGTAAACAGCAATAATGTACAGCAAAGTAAGAACTAAAAATAAGTCAGTATGACCAAAATAATCAATTGACTCCCTAAGGAGTTATTGCCCTTCATAGTCAATTTTTAACAATTTTCTTAAAATTTGAAGATTTTCAATAACATTTTCCACAGAAAGTACTGTTATAGATAGAGATAATTGTAAGCAGCAACAATGTTTAGTAAAGTAAGATCTACAAACACATCACCATCACCAAAACACAATTTTGTCATGAATCCATTTGTGTCCATTGTTTAATATTCACATAGACCAAGGTGAGCGACACAGGCTCTTTAGAGCCTCTAGTTTTTTATACCTATACAAAATTTTGAGTTCCTGTTCACAGGCATCCACAAAAAAATGGTATTCAATGAATGATAACAAATCTACAGTAACAAAAATCTAATTAATGTGATTGAACCATTGCATTGAAGGACAATCTCTATTTTAATCTTAAGTGTATGCAGTGTGTATGATTCACTTTTAAATAACAATAATATTTGACTTAAATATTGACTTAGTTTTATCTATTGTATTTGTCTACCATACCTGTATCATTACACATCAGACCATTTAGGTAGATAATAAAGGTATGTGTACAAGCAAAGGGTAGATGTCCTTAAAGTACTATCTTACATCACATTGACAACCTATTTTTAGGACTTGCTGGGGCCATGATACCAAAACTCCAGCAATAACCTAATGCCACCATCTCTCCCACATAAAAAGACAACATCAGACATTTTTTTTTCTCTGTTTACAACTGTATTTTATATTTTGTATAGATGAGGGTATGAACCTGAATTTTTTTTGTTTACAACTGTCTTTTATATTTTGTAGAGATGAGGGTATGAACCTGAATTATTTGCAGACTTTACAGCTTATACAGAATCTCGAGGAAACCAGTGATATCTTACGCAGCTACTTATCTGAAATAGATGCAGATCTTGAGAAGGTGTGATTGGAACCTCTTTGTATGATAGCTTTTTCATTTGTTGCTGCCCCATTCTAATAGAAAGATGTTATAAGTCCAGTTGTTGCCCCTTTCTCCCTGAAATATTTAAAATGCAGTAATAGGGTTGTCAGATCAACTGTCTTATGTTCCAACAGACAAACACTCAATCAATGGATTTCAATGAATCTTTACAGCTAGTGTAGAGAACAAAGAAATGAAGAACAAAACCTTCATCCATCACATAAGATAATTAGAAAGGAATCTGACAAATCCAAAAAGCAAAGAAACATTTCTTTTCAGCTGTCCTTCATCTTAAAGTTTGGTCTCCAACACAGAGCAAAATCTTACACTTATATAATACATGTACCTTCAAGTTCAAAAACATCCCCTAGCACTAAATATTTTTAAAGGAATCCAATGCTAGGGACTTAATCAAATAACCTATGTATAAGGGTATCAAGGTCCAATACTATCAGGCATCAAACGGCCATTTTCAGCTTCTGTTAGCTTCAAATCGGTTAAAATTTTACTGTTAATGATCAAAATATCCTCATTGTGATTGGTCAGAGGTCTCAATTAATTATTGTAACTGTTATTTTTGGAAAAAATTTATAACATGATTCGTCAAAATCAGTCAATTTTTTTGTCGTCTAAAAGAGATGATCTCGCCTCAGTGTACATTTTCTTGTCATGCACCAAACATTACTGTTAATGTCATTTGGCAAGAATTTTACTGTTATTTGTTCTGAAGGTACCCCAATATTTCAATCCTCATATATTTGTATTATTTAATATTGATTCTTATGTGAGGTATATATATAGTAGGATACAAACTACTTTTAAATTCGTCAATAAGTCAAACAATTGATTTGCATTGTTTATAAATATATTGTACATGCAAATACTAGTACATGTAATTAAAAGAAGTTACTGTGCAATGCAAAATAAACATATGTAAAATGAATATTTTCATTTGCAGAAACAAGCCAGCAGAGAACAGTCATCTGGTACTCTGACTAATGGCAGCAGATGTAGAGATTATATGTGTAAAAAATGTTTATCTGTACTCAGGACAGTCACAGGAACGAAAACTATCATTTTTACAGTTATTCTCCAGGTACATGTATATCTATATGTTTAGGTTGTCCATATTACCTTTCTTTATGGACATGTGTAGAAGTAGCGTTATTGACCTCTATTTAGTTCTCAAGACAAAATTCCAATATACATATCAAGGCTAGTAAATTTTTTTTTAGGAAAACAATCAAAATACTTATGAATGAAAAGAGATGAGCCAACAAACCTACAAACAAAACACCACAAAATACATCTAGAGGTTAACATATAGTCTTCAACAGAGACAGATGTTTATATTAAATATCAAGCTACTTCAAGATAAAATTCCCTATTTGTAACCTGAATATTTTATCTTTGATCTTTACGCAATTAGTATTTTCTGTGTCTATCATTTCCCAATATCTGTACTTTATAGGTCTGGATGGGGTTTTCAAAATCAAAAATAATGTGTCAATACCACAAAAAAAAAGACAAACAAATAAAGTTATAGTTTATAAAGAACAGGGAATATAAATGGAAAAAAACATATAAAGATTACAGAAATGAAGGATACCTCATGTAGACAATCTACTATGGTGACTTATGAAAAAATCTCTGGCTATGATAGCCTATTTTTAGCTCACCTGGCCCACAGGCCAAGTGAGCTTTTCTCATCGCATGGCGTCAGGCCAAGTGAGCTTTTCTCATTGCTTGGCGACCATTGTCCGTCATCTGTTGTCGTTTACTTTTACCAAAATCTTCTCCTCTGAAACTACTGGGCCAAATTTAATCAAACTTGGCCACAATCATCATAGGGGTAAAATATAGATTTTGGCTTATATCCCTGAAACCAAAGCATTTAGAGCAAATCTGGCATGGAGTTAAATTGTTTCCCCGGTCAAGATCTATCTGCCCTGAAATTTTCAGATGAATCAGACAATCCATTGTTGGGTTGCTGCCCCTAAATTGATAATTTTAAGGAAATTTTGTCGTTTTTAGCTCACCTGGCCCAAAGGGCCAGGTGAGCTTTTCTCATCACTTGGCGTCCGGCGTCTGTCGTCCGTCGTCGTTAACTTTTACAAAAATCTTCTCCTCTGAAACTGTTGGGCCAAATTTAACCAAACATTGCCAAAATCATTATTAGGGTATCTAGTTTAAAATTTGTGTCCGGTGACCCCACCAACCAACCAAGATGGCTGCCATGGCTAAAAATAGAACATAGGGGTAAAATGCAGTTTTTGGCTTATAACTCAAAAAACCAAAGCATTTAGAGCAAATCTGACATGGGGGTAAAATTGTTTATCAGGTAAAGATCTAACTGCCCTGAAATTTTCAGATGAATCGGACAACCCTTTGTTAGGTTGCTGCCCCTGAATTGGTAATTTTAAGAAAAATTTTGCTGTTTTTGGTTATTATCTTGAATATTATTATAGATAGAGATAAACTGTAAACAGCAATAATGTTCAACAAAGTAAGATTTACAAATAAGTCAACAGGTCCAAAATGGTCAGTTGACCCCTTTAGGAGTTATTGCCCTTTATAGTCAATTTTTAACCATTTTTCGTAAATCTTAGTTATCTTTTACAAAAATCTTCTCCTCTGAAACTACTTGGCTAAATTTAACCAAATATGGCCAAAATCATAATTAGGGTATCTTGTTTAAAAATTGTGTCCAGTGACCCAGCCAACCAACCAAGATGGCCGCCATGGCTAAAAATAGAACATAGGGGTAAAATGCAGTTTTGGGCTTATAACTTAAAAACCAAAGCATTTAGAGCAAATCTGACAGTGGAAGAAATTGTTTATCAAGTCCAGATCTATCTGCTCTAAAATTTTCAGATGAATTGGACAATTGGTTGTTAGGTTGCTGCCCCTGAATTGGTAATTTTAAGGAAATTTTGCTGTTTTTGGTTATTATCTTGAATACTATTATAGATAGAGATAACCTGTAAACAGCAATAATGTTCAGAAAAGTAAGATTTACAAATAAGTCAACATGACTGAAATGGTCAATTGACCCCCTAAGGAGTTATTGTCCTTTATAGTCAATTTTTTAAAATTTTCATAAAATTTGTAAATTTTTACTAACATTTTCCACTGAAACTACTTGGCCAAGTTCATTATAGATAAAGATAATTGTAAGCAGCAAGAATGTTCAGTAAAGTAAGATGTACAAACACTTCACCATCACCAAAACACAATTTTGTCATGAATCTATCTGCGTCCTTTGTTTAATATTCACATATACCAAGGTGAGCGACACAGGCTCTTTAGAGCCTCTAGTTGGTTATTATCTTAAATATTATTATAGATAGAGATAAACTGTAATAAACTCTAAACAGCAATAATGTTCAGCAAAGTAAAATCTACAAAAAAGGCAACATGACCAAAATGGTCAGTTGACCCCTTAAAAAGTAATGGCCCTTTATAGTAAATTTTTGTAAATTTTTCATAAATTTTTGTCATCTTTTACAAAAAATCTTCTCCTCTGAAACTACTTAGATAAATTTAACCAAACTTGTCCACAATCATTATAAGGGTATTGAGTTTAAAAATGTGTCCGATGACCCCACCTGCAAACCAAGATGGCCGACATGGCTAAAAATAGTACATAGAGTAAAGCACAGTTTTTGTCTAAATTCTCAGAAACCAAAGCATTTAGAGCAAATCTGACATGGGGTAAAATTAATTATCAGGTCAAGGTCTATCTGCTCAGAAATTTTCAGACCAATCAGACAACCAGTTGTTGGGTTGCTGCCCCTGAATTGGTAATTTTAAAGGGAAACTTCGCAAAAAAATGAAAATTTTATATTATGTTTATTTGATATAAATAATCATTTATTTATTAAAATTATTGTTCAATTCTTCTAGATAAGTGATTAAAATCAAAATCAAAATCCCACTATCACTTCTCGACTTATCGCCATTTTGACGGCATCTCCGATACAAATTGTCACGTGATGAGTATATTTGAATAAAATATCTGAATACCACAAAGTTAAAAAACAAGCATGGCATATCGTATATTCAGTATCAAAATGACTTGTCAAGCGTACGGATGTTCAACTCGGAGTTCACATGGCATAAGCTTTATACACACTTTCCCAGATCCTGCAAAAAAGACAGAGTTGTACCAGACGTGGATGATTAACCTTAACATAACACCAAGCAGCTTCACTCACAACAAGTTCAAGAAAGTGTGTGCAGACCATTTTGAAGCATCTTGTTTCGATGGAAATTTGATAGTTATTATGATTTTTTTCTCATGAATGTTTTTTTTTTGCTCTTTCGTTCCAAGCCTGGTTGAAAGGAAATTGTCAGATTAATATAGTTCAGTATTTCTGCATTCATGCATTAGTAACAGATTTTGTTTTGTACAAGTAGAAGTTAAGTACACGGATAAAAAGTCACAGACAAAAAAGTCACAACAAATTTGTTGATAATTGTTGAATATATACAGGAAAAAAATCTTCAAATATTATATTATTTATTACATTTATTACATTTTAAGTTTATGAACTTGTTTACAAGCCTTAAAAATAAAAATATATTTGATTTCAATCATGCAAAGGATATATATTTCTAGGGACAATGAAGCCATTTAAGGTACCTAGCCACTTTGACATTTTGATTTTATAACAATTATTTGATGTCATTGATATTTATTTAATAAATTCTATTGAAAACTTGCTTTAAAAATAATATTTCAAGAACAAACCAAAAAAGAATTAATTAATTTACGTTTTCTCGTTTAAAGAAAAATAAACTCGAAACTGAATTTTGACGTTTTGTTCTGTGACTTTCTGTCGTAAATTCACAAGTTCAATAAAGTATATATTTTTTAGGTGCAAAAATAAAAACTTATGTATACATAAAAAATTATGTAAAACATTTAAAGGGTCATTTGTTTAATATAATAATGGTTTAAAAATAAGACTTTATTTACATGTGGTATAATTACAGATGCTGTTTACCCCCTTCCTTTTCCATATTGTGCCATATAAAAGGTTGAAGAGGTGATAGGTAGATGGGAGCATATGTTTTCCCCGATTCGTGTGGAAACTTCATAGATCTTACCATAGGCGGATTTAGGGGGGGGGGGGGGGGGGCAAGTGGCCCCCCTTTTTGGGAAAAAAATTGGTTGCTTATATAGGGAATCACTGAAGCGTGACTGGAGCGGGCCCCCTCTTAGGTCAGTCAGTGGGCCCCCACTTATGAAAATTTCTGGATCCGCCACTGCTTACCGCCCCCTTGTTATGCTTTATAGCTGTCTACTAGGTCAACGCAGTTGCGTAGTCCTACAAGTTAAGGCTAAGCAGTTTCGGGATATAAAATGTCGACAGCTAGGCTAACGAAATTTGTAATGATTTATGGTCAATCGTAGGAGTATTTTTTCTTCCTAAATTTATGATAACAAGATAATACTAGTAGATAGGAATACATCTAGTGGGGCTGACACTAATTTGGAAGTTGTAAAAGCAAAAATATATTCTTAATGAGATTTAGAGGTATCTGTAGCGGCTTTAGACTTTTCGAAATGCTTGCCCAAAAAAAAATCTTTTATATGTAATAGATTTTATTCATTTCGGGTACTTCTAATATGAAAACCGACGATCTTTTGAATTATTGCCAGAGGTCATGTAATAGTGTCACATTCAGGTATTCCAGTGACTTCCTGCGGGCTAATAAACTGGTGACATTACGCAATTCAGGTACATGCATCGCTTCCCAGCTGTTTGACCCAGGTGTGCACAGGTAAAAGTGCTATCGAAAATGCTGTCAGGTGTATTATACATCCTGTTAACAATGTATGTCCTTAACCTGATTGAAATACACAAAGCCGTCCAAACATGAAATTAAGAGTTACAGGCTGATTAATTCTGACATGTGCAAAGACAGAAATAATAAGACCGTAAATTATTAATTTTGACTTCGGTTTCAAAATTCATGTGTAGAAGATTATCTAGTACGTACTGTACCATGTAAAATGTTTTTTTTTCTAATTTCAATTTTACTTTTCGGGGGCGGATCCAGCCATATTAAAATGGGGGGGGGGGGGGGGGGGGGGGGGGGTCCAACTATATGTCCCACTTCAAATGCATTGATCGGCTTGTTTTATTTGCTTATCAAATGTTTAATTTACGTTATGCGGTCTTGAGTTGTGATGAATAATTTAAGAAAGAAAAACCATACTGCATCATTTTACACTATTGTTTGGAGTAAATCCTTGAGAATTTAACCGAGAGATTATGGATGACTATCTTTCATACTTTCTTGTCCTATTTCCGATATGAACGGGCGCATTTACGAAATATTTTGCCTATTTGAAAATTTGCGTTTACTTGTATGTGAAGAGACAAGCATGCGCAATTATGACACGAAGATGATACTTAGTTCGTGGCACGTCTCTAGAACGTGCGGTAATCGTTTTTCTTCCTGTACATGTACGTTCAATTATTTAAAGGAGTTGTCATTTTTAACAATATAAGATTTAGAGAACACTAAAACAATCCCGCGAGCGAAATCGCGGGCATTTCAAGCTTTTAAAAGCTGTTGTAGGATGATTTATTGTAAAAGATTTTATGTCTTGAGAAAAGGAATCAAAAGCACTCTCCATTTTTGCCAAAGTCCATTATTTGTTTCCTTTTCTGTTAAATTCCATTATTTTCGAGTATCTGACACTAGACCACAATTACTCCTCCCCTTTGCTACAATGCATTTCTTGGTAAAAGTCAAATTAAATTTTAAAAAATGCACCGCTTCAAACATGAAATAAATGTAACTGCTTATAGACCATTATTATTCTCATAAAATATGCTTCTAGGACAATCCATCGGTGCTTTTTCTTTTGTAGTAGCAAGGACGTATAACTAACATATATACGTCCTTGGTAGTAGCATGATACATTTCCAATATTCAGTTTCATGGTCTTGTTTGTAAAAAGGCAGAAGGTACCAAAACGGATAGTCATATTCAGTATTAAAAACACACTGACAACGTCATAGCAAAAATTAACCAATAAACGATCAAAAGACAAACAAAGAGATAAAAAACACATCATAGAAAACTGGTCTATGTTGCACAACAAGAACCCCGCCAACATCTCGGGAGGATCTCGGGTCAAATCATATCAACGCTCCGTGGTACTGTGGTATACGAAACCTTCGTGTTAATACAACATGCAATCTATAAAATTAGACCTCAAAGTGAAATAATTCATAAATAGGTTTATTAATACACAAATAATGAAATAAATCTGAAACATTCGGTGAGAAATTGTATCGGTAAATCGTTTAACTGATTTTAGAACTACTCAGAGTCTGAAGTGTCACTTTCACATTCTTTGAATCCTTCGTATACCCCATCAAATGATGGAAATTCTTCTAATTATGTTTACTACACAAACCGGTAGGATTACTCTGTGTTTCTTGCCAAGTGGTTGACCTTTCCTTACCCAGTACACAAAATTGACGATAAGCCATAAGCCTGCTTTTTTCTGTTAGTAAATACGTCTGGAGCTTTCCCTCTATGGCGCTTGTACCTCAGGAAACTTATGTAGCTTGTTTCAAGAACAACGGGGTTTAGACAAACTATTCTAAAATCTGTATTTTCAGTGACTCATTCACCCAATTTCATTTTTTCATCAAATAGCGTAAATTCGTGGCAGCAGAAACATTCCGCCGGCAATGGCATGACTATGCAGTTTGTACATGAACACCAATTGGTGTCAAACTTGCGAGGGTTATTTATAATATCTGTTGTCTAGAATTTTCTTCAGCTTAAATTTGTTGGAGTTCTTTTTCAGTGTACTCCGGTTCTAATATGTACCCAAATTGACCACACTCGTCAAAATTTGTCTCACTTTGGGAGCTGGATACACTATCAGAACTTTCACTCTCTGAACTAGACATTTTTGCTTATAGTATATACTTCTTTAAAGGGCTACTAGAAATTGAGAAAAAAGTTAATTGATTAAGTTAATTCGACGTCTTTTGATCTTGTTTTAAAATTAGACAGAAGTTATTCCTTAAAGTTTGATTAGATTGTGTATTTATAACAATGGTGATTCCATTATTGAAATTCCAGGTTAACCAAAAAAATCTCTGGGTATTCATATTAGATTATGAAGGCCTCGGGGTTGAAACAATACACTGATTGAAATAAAATAGACAACACGTTGCAAGATTTAATCACAAAGAATAAAAAAAATGTTCGTTCTTATTCAGTAAGACAAAGTTGACCTTTAAATTTTCTGTCAACATTTTTGATATTTTCGTTCAAATAGCTGAATTAAATTATTTTGGTAAGGACATTACTTCCTGAATATTAAAAACAAAAAGAAGATCGCTTTGAACGACCCACTTATATAACTGCAATTGGTAATTACTATCTATTTCAAAAATTTAAGGTCACCGATTCTTATTTAGAATTTTTATTCATTTACTCGTGTTTATAAGAACATCATTATTCATAAATTTATTCAATTAAATTAATTCAGTATTTCTTTTTTTTTAACAAAAAATATTCAGCGTCAATAATGTATTTAATTAAACTGAGCTCATGGAAAATATTAAGATTCCCCCGTTTATCATTCTTACCAAATGTTGTTCACACCTAGAAAAGTGAACCGTGACGGCTTAAATTCACTGAGTAAAGATCAAAAGATACAAAATGATAATCTTGTAATTAACTTGAATTTAACCACGCATTCAACAGGTAGTCACTATGTGTCAAAGTACAATACACATTGTATTTGCGAGGGCCGTATTTGCACACTACAAATGTACTAGCAGCACATATTTACTAGCCTGACGTAAAAGGTAAAAAGTACAAACACGCATTTTTAAAACACTATCAGTTTTACATGTTAGTTCAAAATATCCGTCGGAAAAAAAATCATAAAAAAATATTTTATATGATTTACTTGTATCACTATAATCATTTCAGAAAATATTAAAATATAAATCGTACATTCTACTTTCAACCTGAGCGCTGTTCCATCTTAATTATTAGTTGGTTAATAGCTACACCAAACGTCGTCCATGCGCTTTAAATAACGTTATAAGATGATTAATGATTAAGATTTAAAATGAGATTATTTCCACTCCCGGCATGCTTAAAGACTTAAACTACGTCACATAAGTCAGGAAGTTCGAAGAAATAAAATTAATAATTCTCATTTTTCTCCTTTATTGCTGTTCATATCCAGATAAAACTTGGTGAATATGTTTTTTAGGGTATTATGGACATAATTAGCTGATAAGTAAAAATTCGCGAATTATCCCTTTAAGAAAATTTTGCAGCTTTTGGTTATTATCTTGAATATTATTATAGATAGAGATAAACTGTAAGCAGCAATAATGTACATCTAAGTAAGAGCTACAAATAGGTCAACATGATCAAAATGTTCGATTGACACCTTAAGGAATTATTGCCCTTTATAGTCAATTATTAACAATTCTCATAAATTTTGTAAATTTTGTAAATTTTTACAAAATATTTTAACTACTGGAATAGATTCATAGTTTCATTATAGATAAAGATAATTGTAAGCAGCAAGAATGGTCAGTAAAGAAAAATCTACAAACACATCACCGTCACCAAAACACAATTTTGTCATGAATCCATCTATGTCCTTTGTTTAATATGCACATAGACCAAGGTGAGCAACACAGGCTCTTAATGGCCTCTAGTTTACAACTTTTGGAAGAAAATTTTATTTTTCATTTGTATAATTTTGTAATTTTGATTGTAAAAATACAGACAATATTTCTGAACAGTACCCAGTATATTTGTTTTTGTTTCAAGAATATTCAAAAGTATGTCAATTTTGTACCTGAATTAAACAGATCTTTTATAAGGTTGTTCTATGTATTTTCAGGGAATTAATCTACTAATTCAAACAATAATAGACTTTCTACCACAAAATGATACAACGGCAGTGTTAGAGGCAGTAAGTATCAATATACTATAATTTCATCAAAAGAATTGTAATGTGTATGTACTGTATAAAAATTGGTAACTTGAGGGATCTTAAAAACGAAAACTTGCATTATCTTTTGGTTCCATTTCTGCACTTACAGAAGAAATAAGGAGATGTGATATCTTTTTTTAACTTACATGTACAACCAATGCTCTAACATATGACATTGACATATTAAATCAAAAAGATCAACCTTGGAAGGCAGTACTAGTTCAATCTTTGAATGGCAAAAATGTCTATTGAAAAACTTATTAAAGGGAGATAATTTGCTAATTTTTCTTTCTTCAAAAATCAACCATTTTTTTTTCCATAAGATAGATCTTTATGAAAGGCAGAATATTTGCATTATTTGACACATGTGTCAGAATGATGAACTTCTACTCACATAAATGCTAAATGTTCAGTAAATGGCAGATTTTCAAACCTAGTACAAAAAAGGTGGAAAATATTTTGCAGCACAGTTTGATAAATATTCAAATTTACAACTTATCTGACTTGTATGTTTTCTTTCAGAGTAGTGCTACCATGATTATACTTCAGCTAATAAATCTAGTACTCATTATCATAACCTCAGGTATGTTTGATTTTGGAAAAATAGTTATCTGCTTTAAGCAAGGGCTATACCGGTAGTTTATCATTGGTTGCTGACAATCAGAAACACATTATAGTTAATAGTGAATTTTAATCTTCTTAATCCATATTAAAAAAAATTTGGCAATTTTAACACAGTAATTTGGAAAATACATGGAAAAGTTTTTAATCCATGGTAAAGGTAACTTGAAAATGACAGGATATTTTAAACCAATCATTATTACAGGATATTTTAAACCGATAATTAGGCCCGAGAACACACTTATTTTGTAGTGCATTTCTTTTAGACAATAAATTCAAATTGAAAAAAAATCGCACCTGCTCTATCTCAAAAATATTTTTTCAGTGTAGTATACTACTTTTGGGAGAAATAATATCAAAATTATAGAAAAGTCTACCTGTCCTGCTCCAACTCAAAATATTGACAATTCTATGTTAAGGGGGTCCAAAATTCAGTTTGAGATTCAGACATACTAATTTTTGACTTTTTAACTAGACCTATTCATTACTTAATATAAAGATTCAGCACCCAAACTTTTAGCATGTAATTTCATCCCCGTACTTAATATTTTATGCATGAAATATCAGGAAATAAAATGGGAAAGTGTATGAAAAAAATTTACAAGTTATAAACTGTTAACACTAGGGACTATATTCGTAGACAAAGAAAACCAAAGGATGATAACTGTGTCCTTGGACTATTATATATCAAGTACACTAAAGGTTTCCTTATTTTTAAAATAACATTATTTATTACCTTTATATCATGTATATAATTTCTTGATTTTACTTTCAGCCAATTTAGCGAGACAGATGATTTCTGGTATTCAGCCTGTTAGTTGGATATTTCTAATACAGTCCTACATTGCCACACTGTTGTTGTTTGCTGGATTATATACTATTACTAAACGATTAAAGGTACAGAATACATCAGGGTTAAGGTAGATTCATGGTATACCGCCATCTTGGATTGAACAATCACAGTAAAAAGTCGGTCTAGTTATTTGCCTAAATCTGTAAATTTGGAGACAGATTTGCAATTTTGATGGTTAGACTGTTTAATAATATAAAGAAAACTTGGCAATTTATTGTATAATTCAAAATAATTAAACAAATATCATTTTATTTTACTTTTTGAATCATTTTTTTCAAATGAGCCATTTAAGGGAAGATAACTCTTTTAGTAAAAAATTTATACTGGACAGGTAGGGAATTTTTTTCTTTTTACTTGTAGCAAGAAAACAAGTTCGGTGACACCATGTTTTCTTTTTATTTTCTTAAAACATATTACAAAACCTATCTTTTCACAATTTATTTCAAAATTCTATCTCATAGATTATTTTTTATGCACACAATTGTGTTTTTCCATTAACAATCTAACCAAATTTAGGCAATTTTCATCGACTCATAGCTTGAAAAATAGCACGGTGACCCCTACTTTTTATTATATTTTTGAAAAGAGCATATTAAAATCTTCATTCTGGCTAAGTATAAGAAAATTCTGTCTCAAAAAAGATTTACTTATGATCTTATTTTATTCATTTACTGTTTGCCTGAATTCTCTTTGAGTTTTTCCTGTGTATTTGTCACAAGATTATTTTGTTACTGTGGATTCATTATTATTCCTATTTTCATGGATTCTATGGATGTAGGCTAACCTTAAACTTAAAAAGTCTACACAGCTACTTTTGCATAGGTACTATTTTTGTACTATTTCTGTACTGAAAATCTGTAGTACTGGAAATTTACTTTTAATATTTAGTACAATTTCTCTACTTTAGAATTATTGTAATATTTAGATACTTGTATTTTCCAGTACTTGATTTGTACTTAAAATATTGGTACAACAAAATACCAAAAATGATCACAGTATTCCATGTTTGAACATCATAACTTTAAGTGAATTGAAATAGACAAACTTTCAAAATGCTGAAAATGTAACCGTGCAACCAAAAATCTGTAGTATTAAATTTCAAGTACAAATCAAGTGCTGTAAAATAAGGTACCTAAATATTACAATAATTCTTAAGTAACAAAATAATACTGAATATTAAATGTAGATTTTCAGTACTACATATTTTTGGTACAGAAATAGTACCTATGCAAAAGTAGCTGTGTACATTTTCCATAGGCTTGTATATTGACTTTGGCAAAACATGCATGAAATCAAGTATCCAGCAAATTATCTTGTTTTCCTCAAGCCACAAAAATTAATACCAACAAAATGTCGATTGTGCTGTAAATGACAATGAATTTTTTTTTTGATTGGTCATATTGAATAATATTGTGCATGATTCTTATTTTTTTTGGCAGCCATCATCTTGGAAATATTTACGAGAGGATGTAGATGACCCAGTGTATATTGCTATAATTTATTGTAAATTCCTGTACTTTTCTGTATCTACTGGTACCCTATGTGGGAATGTTGACATCACGCCTTATGACTGGTACAATTGTATATTTGTTTCAATGCAGGTAAGACAATTAATTGTGTACCTTTGCCATGCTAACTTATAACAGTCATATAGTTTTGAACATTTCTGTTGCTAATGGATTCCTAGTTCTGTTCTGTCACTGAAGAGAAAGGAAAGTTATTTGAATCCTAAAGCACAACAAAATTTTATTTTAGCCTGAAAAACTCTTCAAATAGATCTCTTGAAATACATTTTTACAGCCATGGTTTTTATTGTTCAGGAGTTATGCTCCTTTGAAATGGACCTGATTGACACCTTCACCATTACAATGTACCGTAATGCTATTGTGTTCTTTTTATTTTCAGATGTTGTTAAGTTTTATGTATTTTGCCTCAATACTGGGACATGCCTGCATGCCTCTCCATTCAGCTAAGAAAGATAGAGTTTTATCTAGGTTAGCATCAGTTAATAGTCCCAGAGGTTCCAGAGCACCAAGCAGAATAATTACACCTAATCATTCTTCATCAAGATTGCTTGAAGCTGATTATGCAAGTAGGTATCAGTAACAATTCACATTCTTAAACTTAGAAATTGTGTCTGTTTTTGTAGAAAAATAAGAAAAAGAGACTGAGTACAGGATAGTGGGTTGTTTTCAGGGGTGTAAAAATTCATGATTTTAATTGAAAATGGTATACAAAATATTTTGGCATATTCAAAACTTTTATCAATACCTTTGCATATACACTTTTAAATTGGCGGTATTTAATTTGGCGATTTTTTGTTCTCGGGGGAAATTTTGAACACTATGTATTGGTGCAAACTCATTTTTGTGAGATCTAAGTCATGGTGGAGGGTTGTAATGTCCTTAAATGACAACATTGTACTAAGTTTTCCTGCTCTTGTCTTGAAATTATAAAAGATAGCAATAAACTGCACATAGCAAAAAATACCAGCAATACAAAATCTATAAGAATGCCATTATGATCAAAGCCATCGGCTGACCCCTTATAGTAGCAATTGCCCTTAGTTTTGATTAATTTCAGTTATCACCTACTATCTTTAAAACTACTACAGTTAAGAAAGATAGAAATTATAAATAGCAAAATGATAAGGAATACAAGATTTACATATTAAGTGCCAGTATAACTAAACTTATTGGATGACTATGTATATGAGTTTTTATCGCCCCTGAATGACATTGTTTTACTATATTTTTTGTTTTTTTGTCTATTAATCCAATTATTGACAAGTAAGAGGGGGGTGGGGAAAGACCTTTTCAGGTCGTCGGGATCAGGTGTTTTTAAGCTCAGGATTTCGAAATTGATCCTTTCTGGATCCGGGAATTCTTTTTTTCGAATTTCGGGATGTCAGGATTTAAATTTCTTTAAATTGAGGACCTCAGGATTTCATGTTTTTAAGACGGGATTTCGGGATCAGGTTCCTCCAACCCCCCCAAATAAAAATACAAAAAGAAACATCCAGTTCTTCAGTATAATAAATCTTATATGTTATATGAATTCAGATTATGGATCTACAGTAGACACATCTGAGAAGGATGACAAATAGTTACAAAGACTTGGATGCTGTTCATATCATCAGATCTCATCAGGTGCTTGGAAGATATTTTGCTGAAGATAAATACTGTCCATTGTTGATTTTATTAACTTAGTTATGTTTATTTTTCTATTACTAACAGTTTTGTTTACAATTCTTAACTCGTTTTTAATGTGTTCTAAATTAGAGAGTGTTGTTTCAAAACACTTTCATACATGAGTGTTTGAGATGGCAACCATTTTTCCAAAATACTCTATAGAAACACCAAATGAAAAAAATAATTGTTCTTTCAAACACCAAAGATGAATGTTGATGATTCAGAATTTTTTTTATTGCAATAAAAAGTAGAATTTATTTCCTACAACTGTCAAATTCAAGGGAATACTTTCACATCTGTGATTGTATTTTTTGGTGTTCAAACCCCACCCTCCATAAATCTTAGCATACATTTGATAACAGTTTTGAGTTAACACCTTTATTCTAATGTCTTCAAATCATCACAAATGAATAAGCTCAGTCACTTGGCAAGAATTGAAACAGGTCACTTATCACTGCACAGAGATATTTTGTTTACATACTACCTTCTTAGTTCCTCAATTTGAGGCATGTTTGAGATATTAGCCTATCTGTATGTAGTATACATTTAAAAGAGTGTGTTCAGTTTGATGATATTTTCTATTATAATTCTTTTGAATTGATAGATTATTAGTAAACAATAAAACATATCATTGTTACTGGTATATTCATTACCATATAAAAGAAGAATGTGCCTATAATTTGTTACTCAGTATTTGTTGTTATATTATTGACATCTATATATATTACACCTTTGCCTAATTGTTTTTATGGTGGTGAATTGTCTAGTCAGAAATACTTGTTTACAAAGATTAATCGGTGATGGGTCATACTCATAAAAACTGTTTCATTATTTTTGTTTTTATTGGAAACCATTTGCCATATTGCTATGTAACATAAACCCAGTATTTATATAGTATTTAGTGGTCTGAATACATTTTTTATTGCTAGATTTATTGTTGGTGTTTAAGGTGGTACCCAACACTTTCACTAAAACTAATTTGTCTTGTTTAATTTTCATATAATTTTGACAAAGTATTTACTTTGACCCTTTAACAAAAATATAAAAAATTCAAAAATTTTGAACCAACCATTTTATCAGAAAAATTACACTGGTTATATAGCAGTTTGACAAACACCAATTTTGATCACTGAGAAACTTAATGTTCCCTTTACAACACAATGTAATTAAAACGCTTTGCTGACTTTACAGAGTTTTCTGAATATTTGGCTATATCATGACTGTCAGTTTGTTGAAGGAAGCCAGGATACTCAGAAAGAAAACCCTTTACTTTGGCAGAAAAGCAAAGATCTGAGTCCTTGTCAGTGAACAATACAATTGCAAATAGATAGCATTTTGTTTCCCTTAATCAGTATAAACTTTCTAAGTAGGAATTAGAGTATCATTCAAGTAACACCAGTGCTCTGTTAGTAGACAATTAAGAAAAGTGTTATTCTTTAAGCTTTTACAGAGTTCTGTAGTCAATATTTAGGACAAGTCCAAAAGTGAGAAGATTTATTAATTTATGCTCCATGACAAAAAAGAGCAAGGGAATCACATCAAATTCATATTGTGTTTAAAAACCTTAGATATAAAGTGATAATACATGTGTTCTGCTGATACAATATTTTACAATCTTGATGCATCTTTGGAATTGATCAGTCCCGACAGATATTCCTGAGTCCAGGACTCATGGACTCCCTAAGTGAGAAACTTGTTTAAAATTGTTTTAGATATTTTTGATAGGTCAGTGTCTTCTGAATTTGAGTTATAACCATTTTGAGAAGTGATTATTCAGTAAACTTTGGAAAACTAAAATCAGACTCAAAGGAATGTCAATTTTAGTAAAATTTTTGATTTTTTATAAATATGATTGTTCATTTGATTCAGGGAATATGCTCAAGGATTCAGAAAAAAATTTCAGCTTATCAAAAATGAAGTGGGTCTCATTGGGGTCTAAGCGTGACGCGATTGCCGATTTTTGGTAAGCGTGACACAGGAAAGTCAAATTATTGTGTCGTGGGAAATGAGGTCTATCGGGACCTGGGTAATGACAAAGAAAATGAGAATTGCTTACGTACATAGTGTAAGCGGGATACAGGAATCTGACAAAACAGTAAGCGGGATCTGGGATCGGAACCCCCCAATGAGACCCCCAATGAAGGCAATAATAGTATACTGCTGTTCAATAGTCATAACCGATTTAACTGAAACAAATTTGGGTCACAGAAACTGTGGCTTTTTCTTTATTTTCATTTCATTAGTGTATATTTTACATACAAGATGGAAGAAAGTATTAACATATATCGGGAAATTTTTGTTTGGGTCTAATTTTTGCTATGTTGGTGGAGGTCATTTTACTGTACAATTTACTGTACTGGAATACTTCACTGACCATTTAAGGATGTACAGCACTGAGGAGCCAAAAAATTTCTAGAATTTAACTTTTTTGCTTAACCTGATTTTTGGGATTAAAGGACTATAAAAAAATGATTGGCGAAGAAAAAATCATATGAGTGTGCACTTCTTTTTTTTGCTATGGCCCTTTGAAAGTACCCAATTTGGAGGATTTTCCTATTTTTCATCAATTTTTACCCATTTTTGGGCTATTACCTCAAAAACAAATCTAATATATTAATCATATTTGATGACTTTAACTCCACTATTATATTGGTTACTAGGCAACAAAATAAACGAGTTAGACCCAAAATGCAATTATTTTCAGAAGGTCTATGGTATAGAGTAACAACATGACAAATTAAATGAAATTTGGGGGGTGGGGCCAAAAATGGCCCTTATAGCCCCAAGTCCTTTGAAAAGAAAAAAGAGCTATTAGATGTACATGTTTCTGGTGAGATAATTTCTTGTATCCCTCACCCATTTTCTAAAAATTTTGGCTAAAAAGACTTGATTTGATTGGTGATAAAATTTGAAAAAATATTTCTAAGAAACTACTCATTGTAGATACACCATTTTTTCAGAGTTAACTTTGATTATGATATTTAATAAATTTATTACTATTTTCCACTTGTATCAGGTATTTTAAAAATAATTCCAGAACGAGAATGAAACGTCGGAAGAATACATATTTAAAGTTATGGCCCTTGAAAAGAGAACAATAAATGACAAAGATTTTAAGGTCAAATGGTTTACATGACATGAAGCAAAACTATCTTGATTAATATGGTATAAAGGCTATATTTATCTTTTAAATTTATATTATGGTTAATTGTATTCCACCATTTTATTTAAGTATTTTGTCTGATTTTAACTCTTTGTTTTTATTTTTTTATTTCCTGTTTTACACTCTGTGGGAGACTACATATTTACATATGATGATAAACTATGTGGTAATATTGTATACTATAGATATTCTTTTAATAGTGATTTTGAATAAAACAGATTTTTAAATTATGTATTTTGTTAGTAAATCTGAGCCTTTGAAGAAAACAACCATTTATCTTTAAGGGGTGGGTGTTATGGTTTTTTTTCTGAAAAAATTCTGTTCCCAAATTTGATGAAAACAAATAATGTGGCCAAGCAAATGGTAAGAAAAATTGTTCTGAATCCAAATTTTTCCCTTCGCCATAGTGTTAAATTTCGGAAAAAAACATTGATTGATAGACAAAAGACCATACTCGAATTTGAAGTACAATTGTTGCTCCTTAAGCAACGCTTGCACAAAGGATCTGTATTTTGATCAGGTTTGAGGAGCTGAAGTCACAATAATTTTCGAAATATGCCTCTGGATTAGAAACATTGCAGGCAGAGTTCACGAAAAGTGTCAGTCCTCAGGATTTTACCACCAAAATTTTGCATAGGACTGACACAGTTTTAGTATTTTTCAATAGAATAAATAGTGAGGACCAGTAGATTTTCTTCAAGGACCACCAGGGAAAAAAAAAATTCGCGAACTCTGTGCAGGTATCCTTAAATGTTGTTAATACATTCAAAGATAATAGTAAATTGCCAATAACATTTATATGTCAAGCTTTCTATTATTCCAAATCTAAACAAGTTGTTATATTTTTAGTCCGAAATAGCTACCATCAGATATTTTGATCACCGATAGATGTATGTTTTATACATTTATATAACATCCTTAAGTATGGTAAAAGTTACAACTAAAATTTTATTTCTTCATATAAACTTAAACCTGAGTTTTGAATCTGTTAAATTTATACATAACTGATATAGACTCAGGACGATTTAGAGCTTGCAATAGTGTATGAACACTAGTCTGTTGTCGACACCTTAATGTGTGCATATGTTGACCTATACATGCATTTCTT
The DNA here is from genome assembly GCA_037788925.1 of Mytilus galloprovincialis. Lineage (NCBI taxonomy): Eukaryota > Metazoa > Mollusca > Bivalvia > Mytilida > Mytilidae > Mytilus > Mytilus galloprovincialis. Next base: position 39,587,501 of record CM075342.1, on the reverse strand, counting down.
TTTGGTTATTTTTGTCATTTACTTGTCATTGACATATACCCCACACTTCAATTTCTCATATCTGTAAATACATATGAATCACTGTATATAACAAAATAGTTATCAAAGGTACCAGGATTATAATTTAATACGCCAGACGCGCGTTTCGTCTCATAAGACTCATCAGTGACGCTAAGATCAAAACAGTTAAAATGCCAAACAAATACAAAGTTGAAGAGCATTGAGGACCCAAAAATTCCTAAAAGTTGTGCCAAATACGGCTAAGGTAATCTACTCTACAAAAGACTTGTTTAATATAATGAAGCTAACTGAAGATCAATTCCAAATCATACAATACCATGGCCAGATTTTAGTCTTTTCTGTAAATCTTCAAGCTAACACGAGGACAGAAAGCCTCTAACTATATGTACAGTATAAAATACAAATGACTTCTCCAGGAACTTATTGATATCCAAATGTTTTTACTGGTTTGTGAATTCATGCTTTTATTTATTCTAACTTGTATATACATCTGGTAACCTGGACTTCTCTAATCCCACATAAAAACTGATAAAAAGAGGGGCGTCCGCTTGGCTATGCTGTATGTATAAATACACATCCACCAAATGTCCGAATATGAATGCTTAATGTGATGCCTTGTGAAGATAAATGTCACACTCTCTGTACGTTAAATAATTCATGCATTAACTTTTTGAGGGATTTGTATATGACCTGTTGCAAGTAATCTTTCAAGCCAACATAAATTAATTTTTTTAGTAGCTGACAAAAATGTCTTGCCTGACCATTTACTACATCCTTGCTAATTTGTTATCTTCCTGAATACATGTATATCAAAGTTGCAAGGGCACAACTGATCATTTACAGATGATACCTGCCAGACAGACATACATACCTTACAAGCATTCCAACTTCTGTGCTGACTTGAATTATCATTGATAGCCACACCCCTCTCTTCATATCTAATAATTGGTCCCACATTCAGTGGTACATTTGTATATTTGTTTATGAACAGTTAGGGATGTTCTGCAAAGTTAAGAATTCATATAGTGGAATGATATAAGAATGTGCCTAATGCAGTGCTATAAAAATGTGACAAATGCAATGTTCCTATCACAATACTACAAGAATGATCCTAGTGCAATGCGATAAGAAAGGCATTTAAGTGCCTAGTGGAATGCTATAATAATGTGCCTAATGCAATGCTATTAGAATGTGCCTAGTGCACTGTTATATAAATGTGTCTAGTGTAATGCTATAAGAATGAGCCTAGTGTAATACTATAAGAATGTACCTAGTAAAATACTATAATAATGTGCCTTGTGCAATGTCATAAGAATCTGCCTAATGCAAAGCTATAAGAATCCGCCTAATGCAATGCTATAAAAGTGTGCCTAGCGCAATGCTATGAGAACGAGCCTAGTGCAATGCTATAAGAACGTACCTTTTGCAATGCTATTAGGATGTGCCTAGTGCAATGCTATCAAAATGGGCCCAGGGCAATACTATAAGATTGTGCCTAGTGCAATGCTATAACAATGGACCTAGTGTTATGCTATAAGAAGGTGCCTAGTGCAATGCTATAAGAATGGACCTAGTTTTATGCTATAAGAAGGTGCCTAGTGCAATGCTATAAGAATGTGCCTAATGGAATGCTATAAGAAGGAGCTTAGTGCAGTGCTATAAGAAAGAGCTTAGTGCAATGCTATAAGAATGTGCCTAGTGCAATGCTATAAGAAGGAACTTAGTGGAATACTATTAGAATGTGCCTAGTGGAATGCTATAAGAGTACACCTAGTGTAATGCTATAAGAATGTGCCTAGTGAAATGCTGTAAGAGTGACCTTAGAGCAATGCTATTATAATGTGCCTTGTTGAATGCTATAAGAATAGACCTAGTGCAATGCTATAAGAAAGTGCCTAATGGAATGCTATAAGAAGGCGCTTAGTGCAGTGCTATAAGAAAGAGCTTAGTGCAATGCTATAAGAATGTGCCTAGTGCAATGTTATAAGAAGGAGCTCAGTGTAATGCTATAAGAATGGACCTAGTGTAATGCTATAAGAAGGTGTCTAGTGCAATGCTATAAGAATGTGCCTAATGGAATGCTATAACAAAGAGCTTGGTGCAGTGCTATAAGAAAGAGCGTAGTGCAATGCTATAAGAATGTGCCTAGTGCAATGTTATTAGAAGGAGCTTAGTGCAATGCTATTAAACCGTGCCTAGTGCAATGCTATAAGAATGGACCTAGTGTTATACTTAAAGAAAGAGCTTAGTGCAATGCTATAAGAATGTGCCTAGTGCAATGTTATAAGAAGGACCTTAGTGCAATCCTATTAGAATGTGCCTAGTTGAATATGCTATAAGAATAGACCTAGTGCAATACTATAAAAAAGTGCCTAGTGCAATGTTATAAGAAGGACCTCATTGCAATGCTATTAGAATGTGCCTAGTTGAATGTTATAAGAATAGACCTAGTGCAATGCTATAAGAAAGTGCCTAATGGAATGCTATAAGAAAGAGCTTAGTGCAATGCTATAAGAAAGAACTTAGTGCAATGCTATAACAATGTGCATAACGCAATACTATAAGAATTGGCCTAGTGTAATGCTATAAGAAGGTGCCTAGTGCAATGCTATAAGAATGTGCCTAATGGAATGCTATAAGAAGAAGCTTAGTGCAGTGCTATAAGAAAGAGCTTAGTGCAATGCTATAACAATGTGCCTAGTGCAATGTTATAAGAAGGAGCTCAGTGCAATGCTATAAGAATGTGCCTAGTGCAATGCTATCAGAATGGACCTAGTGTTATGCTATAAGAAGGTGCCTAGTGCAATGCTATAAGAATGTGCCTAGTGAAATGCTATAAGAATGGACCTAGTTTTATGCTATAAGAATGCACCTAGTTTTATGCTATAAGAAGGTGCTTAGTGCAATGCTATAAGAATGTGCCTAATAGAATGCTATAAGAAGGAGCTTAGTGCAGTGCTATAAGAAAGAGTTTAGTGCAATGCTATAAAAATGTGCCTAGTGCAATGTTATAAGAAGGACCTTAGTGCAATGCTATTAGAATGTGCCTAGCTGAATGCTATAAGAATAGATCGAGTGCAATGCTATAAGAAAGTGCCTAGTGGAATGTCATAAGAAGAAGCTTAGTACAATGCTATAAAAATTGACCTAGTGTAATGCTATAAGAAGGTGCTTAGTGCAATGATATAAGAATGTGCCTTATGGAATGCTATAAGAAGGAGCTTAGTGCAGTGCTATAAGAAAGAGCTTAATGCAATGCTATACAAATGTGCCTAGTGCAAGGTTATAAGAAGGACCTCAGTGCAATGCTATAAGAATGGACCTAGTGTAATGCTATAAGAAGGTGCCTAGTGCAATGCTATAAGAATGTGCCTAATGGAATGATATAACAAGGAGCTTAGTGCAGTGCTATAAGAAAGAGCGTAGTGCAATGCTATAACAATGTGCCTAGTGCAATGTTATAAGAAGGAACTTAGTGGAATGCTATAAAAATGTGCCTAGTGCAATGCTATAAGAATGGACCTAGTGTTATGCTATAGGAAGGTGCCTAGTGCAATGCTATAAGAATGGACCTAGTGTAATGCTATAAGAAGGTGCCTAGTGCAATGCTATAAGAATGTGCCTAATGGAATGCTATAAGAAGGAGCCTAGTGCAGTGCTATAAGAAAGAGCGTACTGCAATGCTATAACAATGTGCCTAGTGCAATGTTATAAGAAGGAACTTAGTGGAATGCTATAAAAATGTGCCTAGTGCAATGCTATAAGAATGGACCTAGTGTTATGCTATAGGAACGTGCCTAGTGCATATGCTATAAGAATGGACCTAATTTTATGCTATAAGAAGGTGCCTAGTGCAATGCTATAAGAATGTGCCTAATAGAATGCTATAAGAAGGAGCTTAGTGCAGTGCTATAAGAAAGAGCTTAGTGCAATGCTATAAGAATGTGCCTAGTGCAATGTTATAAGAAGGTGCCTAGTGCAATGATATAAGAATGTGCCTAATGGAATGCTATCAGAAGGAGCTTAGCGCAGTGCTATAAGAAAGAGCTTAGTGCAATGCTATAAGAATGTGCCTAGTGCAATATTATAAGAAGGACCTTAGTGCAATGGTATTAGCATATGCTTAATTGAATGCTATAAAAATAGACCTAGTGCAATGCTATCAGAAAGTGCCTAATGGGATGCTATAACAAGGAGCTTAGTGCAGTGCTATAAAAAAGAGCTTAGTGCAATGCTATAAAAATGTGCTTAGTGCAATGTTATAAGAAGGAGCTCAGTCCAATGCTATAAGAATGGACCTAGTGTAATGCTATAAGAAGGTGCCTAGTGCAATGCTATAAGAATGTGCCTAATGGAATGCTATAACAAGGAGCTTAGTGCAGTGCTATAAGAAAGAGCGTAGTGCAATGCTATAACAATGTGCCTAGTGCAATGTTATAAGAAGGAGCTTAGTGCAATGCTATAAAAACGTGACTAGTGCAATGCTATAAGAATGGACCTAGTGTTATGCTTTAAGAAAGAGCTTAGTGCAATGCTATAAGAATGTGCCTAGTGCAATGTTATAAGAAGGACTTTAGGGCAATGCTATTAGAGTGTGCCTAGTTGAATATGCTATAAGAATAAACCTAGTGCAATGCTATAAGAATGTGCCTAGTGCAATGTTATAAGAAGGACCTTAGTGCAATGCTATTAGAATGTGCCTAGTTGAATGCTATAAGAATAGACCTAGTGCAATGCTATGAGAAAGTGCCTGATTGAATGTTATAAGAAGAAGCTTAGTACAATGCTATAAGAAAGAGCTTAGTGCAATGCTATAAGAATATGCATAGTGCAATGCTATAAGAATTGACCTAGTGTAATGCTATAAGAAGGTGCCTAGTGCAATGCTAGAAGAATGTGCCTTTTGAAATGCTATAAGAAGGAGCTTAGTGCAGTGCTAGAAGAAAGAGCTTAGTGCAATGCTCTAAGAATGTGCCTAGTGCAATGTTATAAGAAGAAGCTCAGTGCAATGCTATAAGAATGGACCTAGTGTAATGCTATAAGAAGGTGCCTAGTGCAATGCTGTAAGAATGTGCCTAATGGAATGCTATAAGAAGGAGCTTAGTGCAGTGCTATAAGAAAGAGCTTAGCGCAATGTTATAACAATGTGCCTAGTGCAATGTTATAAGGAGCTCAGTGCAATGCTATAAGAATGTGCCTAGTGCAATGCTATAAGAATGGACCTAGTGTTATGCTATAAGAAGGTGCCTAGTACAATGCTATAAGAATGTGCCTAGTGCAATAATATAAGAATGGACCTAGTTTTATGCTATAAGAAGGTGCCTAATGCAATGCTATAAGAATGTGCCTAATAAAATGCTATAAGAAGGAGCTTAGTGCAGTGCTATAAGAAAGAGCTTAGTGCAATGCGATAATAATGTGCCTAATGCAATGTTATTAGACGGACCTTAGTGCAATGCTATTAGAATGTGCCTAGTTGAATGCTCTAACAATAGACCTAGTGCAATGCTATCAGAAAGTGCCTAATGGAATTTTATAAGAAGAAGCTTAGTACAATGTTATAAGAAAGAGCTTAGTGCAATGCTATAAGAATGTGCCTAGTGCAATGCTATAAGAATGGACCTAGTGTAATGCTATAAGAAGGTGCTTAGTGCAATCCTATAAGAATGTGCCTAATGGAATGCGATAAGAAGGAGCTTAGTGCGTTGCTATAAGAAAGAGTTTAGTGCAATGCTATAATAATGTGCCTAGTGCAATGTTATAAGGACATTAGTGCAATGCTATTAGAATGTGCCTAGTGCAATGTTATAAAAAGGAGCTTAGTGCAATGCTATAAAAATGTGCCTAGTGCAATGCTATAAGAATGGACCTAGTGTTATGCTATAAGGATATTAGTGCAATGCTATTAGAATGTGCCTAGTGCAATGTTATAAAAATGGACCTAGTGTAATGCTATAAGAATGTGCCTAGTTCAATGCTATAAGAATGGACCTAGTGTTATGCTATAAGAAGGTGCCTAGTGCAATGCTATAAGAATGTGCCTAATGGAATGCTATAAGAAGGAGCTAAGTGCAGTGCTATAAGAAAGAGCTTAGTGCAATGCTATAAGAATGTGCCTAGTGCAATGTTATAAGAAGGACCTTCGTGCAATGCTATTAGAATGTTCCTAGTTGAATGCTATAAGAATAGACCTAGTGCAATGCTATAAGAAAGTGCCTAATGGAATTCTATAAGAAGGAGCTTAGTGCAATGCTATAAGAAAGAGCTTAGTGCAATGCTATAAGAATATGCCTAGCGCAATACTATAAGAATTGACCTAGTGTAATGCTATAAGAAGGTGCCTAGTGCAATGCTATAAGAATGGACCTAGTGTTATGCTATAAGAAGGTTCCTAGTGCAATGCTATAAGAATGTGCCTAGTGCAATGCTATAAGAATTGACCTAGTTTTATACTATAAGAAGGTGCCTCGTGCCATGCTATAAGAATGTGCCTAATAGAATGCTATAAGAAGGAACTTAGTGGAGTGCTATAAGAAAGAGCTTAGTGCAATGCTATAAGAATGTGCCTAGTGCAATGTTATAAGAAGGGCCTTAGTGCAATGCTTTCAGAATGTGCCTAGCTGAATGCTATAAGAATAGACCTAGTGCAATGCTATAAGAAAGTGCCTAATGGAATGTTATAAGAAGAACCTTAGTACAATGCTATAAGAAAGAGCTTAGTACAATGCTGTAAGAATGTGCCTAGTGCAATACTATAAGAATTGACCTAGTGTAATGCTATAAGAAGGTGTCTAGTGCAATACTATAAGAATGTGCCTTATGGAATGCTATAAGAAGGAGCTTAGTGCAGTGCTATAAGAAAGAGCTTAGTGCAATGCTATAAGAATGTGCCTAGTGCAATGTTATAAGAAGGAGCTCTGTGCAATGCTATAAGAATGGACTTGGTGTAATGCTGTAAGAAGATGCATAGTGCAATGCTATAAGAATGTGCCTAATGGAATGCTATCACAAGGAGCTTAGTGCAGTGCTATAAGAAAGAGCTTAGTGCAATGCTATAAGAATGTGCCTATTGCAATGTTATAAGAAGGAGCTCAGTGCAATGCTATAAGAATGGACCAAGTGTACTGCTATAAGAATGTGCCTAGTGCAATGCTATAAGAATGGACTTAATTTTATGCTATAAGAAGGTGCCTAGTGCAATGCTATAAGAATGTGCCTAATGGAATGCTATAAGAAGGAACCTAGTGCAGTGCTATAAGAAAGAGCTTAGTGCAATGCTATAAGAATGTGCCTAGTGCAATGTATAAGAAAGTGCCTAGTGCAATGCTATAAGAATGTACCTAATGGAATGCTATAAGAAGGAGCTTAGTGCAGTGCTATAAGAAAGAGCTTAGTGCAATGCTATAAGAATGTGCCTAGTGCAATATTATAAGGGCCTTAGTGCAATGGTATTAGAATGGGCCTAGTTGAATGCTATAAGAATAGAGCTAGTGCAATGCTATAAGAAAGTGCCTAATGGGATGCTATAACAAGGAGCTTAGTGCAGTGCTATAAGAAAGAGCTTAGTGCAATGCTATAAGAATGTGCCTAGTGTAATGCTATAAGAAGGTGCCTAGTGCAATGCTATTAGAATGTGCCTAATGGAATGCTATAAGAAGGAGCTTAGTGCAGTGCTATAAGAAAGAGCTTAACGCAATGCTATAACAATGTGCCTAGTGCAATGTTATAAGAAGGAGCTCAGTGCAATGCTGTAAGAATGTGCCTAGTGCAATGCTATAAGAATGGACCTAGTGTAATGCTATAAGAAGGTGCCTAGTGCAATCCTATAAGAATTTGCCTGATAGAATGCGATAAGAAGGAGCTTAGTGCAGTGCTATAAGAAACAGCTTAGTGCAATGCTATAAGAATGTGCCTAGTGCAATGTTATAAGAAGGACATTAGTGCAATGCTATTAGAATGTGCCTAGTGTAATGTTATAAGAAGGAGCTTAGTGCAATGCTATAAAAATGTGCCTAGTGCAATGCTATAAGAATGTGCCTAATGGAATGTTATAAGAAGAACCTTAGTACAATGCTATAAGAAAGAGCTTAGTACAATGCTATAAGAATGTGCCTAGTGCAATACTATAAGAATTGACCTAGTGTAATGCTATAAGAAAGTGCCTAGTGCAATACTATAAGAATGTGCCTTATGGAATGCTATAAGAAGGAGCTTAGTGCAGTGCTATAAGAAAGAGCTTAGTGCAATGCTATAAGAATGTGCCTAGTGCAATGTTATAAGAAGGAGCTCTGTGCAATGCTATAACAATGGACTTGGTGTAATGCTGTAAGAAGATGCATAGTGCAATGCTATAAGAATGTGCCTAATGGAATGCTATCACAAGGAGCTTAGTGCAGTGCTATAAGAAAGAGCTTAGTGCAATGCTATAAGAATGTGCCTATTGCAATGTTATAAGAAGGAGCTCAGTGCAATGCTATAAGAATGGACCAAGTGTACTGCTATAAGAATGTGCCTAGTGCAATGCTATAAGAATGGACTTAATTTTATGCTATAAGAAGGTGCCTAGTGCAATGCTATAAGAATGTGCCTAATGGAATGCTATAAGAAGGAACCTAGTGCAGTGCTATAAGAAAGAGCTTAGTGCAATGCTATAAGAATGTGCCTAGTGCAATGTATAAGAAAGTGCCTAGTGCAATGCTATAAGAATGTACCTAATGGAATGCTATAAGAAGGAGCTTAGTGCAGTGCTATAAGAAAAAGCTTAGTGCAATGCTATAAGAATGTGCCTAGTGCAATATTATAAGGGCCTTAGTGCAATGGTATTAGAATGGGCCTAGTTGAATGCTATAAGAATAGAGCTAGTGCAATGCTATAAGAAAGTGCCTAATGGGATGCTATAACAAGGAGCTTAGTGCAGTGCTATAAGAAAGAGCTTAGTGCAATGCTATAAGAATGTGCCTAGTGTAATGCTATAAGAAGGTGCCTAGTGCAATGCTATAAGAATGTGCCTAATGGAATGCTATAAGAAGGAGCTTAGTGCAGTGCTATAAGAAAGAGCTTAACGCAATGCTATAACAATGTGCCTAGTGCAATGTTATAAGAAGGAGCTCAGTGCAATGCTATAAGAATGTGCCTAGTGCAATGCTATAAGAATGGACCTAGTGTAATGCTATAAGAAGGTGCCTAGTGCAATCCTATAAGAATTTGCCTGATAGAATGCGATAAGAAGGAGCTTAGTGCAGTGCTATAAGAAACAGCTTAGTGCAATGCTATAAGAATGTGCCTAGTGCAATGTTATAAGAAGGACATTAGTGCAATGCTATTAGAATGTGCCTAGTGTAATGTTATAAGAAGGAGCTTAGTGCAATGCTATAAAAATGTGCCTAGTGCAATGCTATAAGAATGGACCTAGTGTTATGCTATAAGAAGGACATTAGTGCAATGCTATTAGAATGTGCCTAGTGTAATGTTATAAGAAGGAGCTTAGTGCAATGCTATAAAAATGTGCCTAGTGCAATGCTATATGAATGGACCTAGTGTAATGCTATAAGAATGTGCCTAGTGCAATGCTATAAGAATGGACCTAGTTTTATGCTATAAGAAGGTGCCTAGTGCAATGCTATAAGAATGTGCCTAATGGGATGCTATAAAAGGAGCTAAGTGCAGTGCTATAAGAAAGAGCTTAGTGCAATGCTATAAGAATGTGCCTAGTGCAATGTTATAAGAAGGACCTTCGTGCAATGCTATTAGAATCTTCCTAGTTGAATGCTATAAGAATAGACCTAGTGCAATGCTATAAGAAAGTGCCTAATGGAATGCTATAAGAAGGAGCTTAGTGCAATGCTATAAGAAAGAACTGAGTGCAATGCTATAAGAATGTGCCTAGCGCAATACTATAAGAATTGACCTAGTGTAATGCTATAAGAAGGTGCCTAGTGCAATGCTATAAGAATGGACCTAGTGTTATGCTATAAGAAGGTTCCTAGTGCAATGCTATAAGAATGTGCCTAGTGCAATGCTATAAGAATGGACCTAGTTTTTGTCGAGTCTGCAACTTTTGTTGCAGAAAGCTCGACATAGGGATAGTGATCCGGCGGCGGCGGCGGCGGCGGCGGCGGTGTTAGCTAACTTCTTAAAAACTTTATATTTTAGAAGGTGGAAGACCTGGATGCTTCATACTTTGTATATAGATGCCTCATGTTACGAAGTTTCCGTCAGTCACATGTCCAATGTCCTTGACCTCATTTTCACGGTTCAGTGACCACTTGAAAAAAAAGTTTAATTTTTTTGTAATGTTGAATTCTCTCTTATTATAAGTAATAGGAGAACTATATTTCATATGTGCGTACCTTGCAAGGTCCTCATGTCTGTCAGACAGTTTTCACTTGACCTCAACCTTATTTCATGGATCAGTGAACAAGGTTAAGTTTTGGTGGTCAAGTCCATATCTCAGATACTATAAGCAATAGGGCTAGTATATTCGGTGTATGGAAGGACTGTAAGGTGTACATGTCCAACTGGTAGGTGTCATCTGACCTTGACCTCATTTTCATGGTTCAGTGGTTATAGTTAAATTTTTGTGTTTTGGTCTGTTTTTCTCATACTATATGCAATAGGTCTACTATATTTGTTGTATGGAATGATTGTAAGGTGTATATGTCTAGCGGGCAGATGTCATGTGACCTTGACCTCATTTTCATGGTTCAGTGGTCAATGTTAAGGTTTTGAGTTTTGGTCTTTTTATCTAATACTATATGCTATAGGTCAACTATATTTGGTGTATGGAAATATTTTATGATCTTTATGTCAGTCGCGGAGGTTTTATTTGACCGTGACCTCATTTTCACGGTTCATTGCACTGTGATAAGTTTTTGTGTTTTGGTCTATTTTTCTTAAACTATAAGTAATAGGTCAACTATATATGTTGTATAGAAGCATTGTTAGCTGTACATGTCTGCCTGGCATGGTTCATCTGACCTTGACCTCATTTTCAAGGTTCATTTGTCTTTGTTTAGTTATCTTGGTTAATGTGAAGTTTATGTGACAGTTGTTATAAAGCTTAACTTTATACTTAGGACTATCAACATAATATCAATGATTAGTATAGAAGGCGAGACATTTCAGCGTGTGCACTCTTGTATACTATAAGAAGGTGCCTAGTGCAATGCTATAAGAATGTGCCTAAAAGAATGCTATAAGAATGTGCCTAAAAGAATGCTATAAGAATGTGCCTAAAAGAATGCTATAAGAAGGAGCTTAGTGGAGTGCTATAAAAAAGAGCTTAGTGCAATGCTATAAGAATGTGCCTAGTGCAATGTTATAAGAAGGGCCTTAGTGCAATGCTATTAGAATGTGCCTAGTTGAATGCTATAACAATAGACCTAGTGCAATGCTATAAGAAAGTGCCTAATGGAATGTTATAAGAAGAAGCTTAGTACAATGTTATAAGAAAGAGCTTAGTGCAATGCTATAAGAATGTGCCTAGTGCAATGTTATAAGAAGGAGCTCAGTGCAATGCTATAAGAATGTGCCTAGTGCAATGCTATAAGAATGGACCTAGTGTAATACTATAAGAAGGTGCCTAGTGCAATCCTATAAGAATGTGCCTGATAGAATGCGATAAGAAGGAGCTTAGTGCAGTGCTATAAGAAAGAGCTTAGTGCAATGCTATAAGAATGTGCCTAGTGCAATGTTATACGAAGGACATCAGTGCAATGCTATTAAAATGTGCCTAGTGCAATGTTATAAGAATTAGCTTACTGCAATGCTATCAGAATGTGCCTAGTACAATGCTATAAGAACGGACTTAGTGTAATGCTATAAGAAGGTACCTAGTGCAATGCTAGAAGAATGTGCCTAATGAAATGCTATAAGAAGGAGCCTAGTGCAGAGCTATAAGAAAGAGCTTAGTGCAATGCTATAAGAATGTGCCTAGTGCAATGTTATAAGAAGGAGCTTAGTGCAATGCTATAAGAATGTGCCTAGTGCAATGTTATAAGAAGGAGCTTAGAGCAATGCTATAAAAATGTGCCTAGTGCAATGCTATAAGAATGGACCTAGTGTTATTCTATAAGAAGGACATTAGTGCAATGCTATTAGAATGTGCCTAGTGCAATGTTATAAGAAGGACATTAGTGCAATGCTATAAAAATGTGCCTAGTGCAATGCTATAAGAATGGACATAGTGTAATGCTATAAGAAGGTGCCTAGTGCAATGCTATAAGAATGTGCCTAATGGAATGCTATAAGAAGGAGCTAAGTGCAGTGCTATAAGAAAGAGCTTAGTGCAATGCTATAAGAATGTGCGTAGTGCAATGATATAAGAATGTGCCTAATGGAATGCTATAAGAAGGAGCTGAGTGCAATGCTATAAGAATGTGCCTAGCGCAATACTATAAGAATTGACCTAGTGTAATGCTATAAGAAAGTGCCTAGTGCAATGCTATAAGAATGGACCTAGTGTTATGCTATAAGAAGGTTCCTAGTGCAATGCTATAAGAATGTGCCTAGTGCAATGCTATAAGAATGGACCTAGTTTTATACTATAAGAAGGTGCCTAGTGCAATGCTATAAGAATGTGCCTAATAGAATGCTATAAGAAGGAACTTAGTGGAGTGCTATAAGAAAGAGCTTAGTGCAATGCTATAAGAATGTGCCTAGTGCAATGTTATAAGAAGGGCCTTAGTGCAATGCTATTAGAATGTGCCTAGCTGAATGCTATAAGAATAGACCTAGTGCAATGCTATAAGAAAGTCCCTAATGGAATGTTATAAGAAGAAGCTTAGTACAATGCTATAAGGAAGAGCTTAGTGCAATGCTATAAGAATGTGCCTAGTGCAATACTATAAGAATTGACCTAGTGTAATGCTATAAGAAGGTGCCTAGTGCAATGCTATAAGAATGTGCCTTATGGAATGCTATAAGAAGGAGCTTAGTGCAGTGCTATAAGAAACAGCTTAGTGCAATGCTATAAGAATGTGCCTAGTGCAATGTTATAAGAAGGAGCTCAGTGCAATGCTATAAGAATGGACTTAGTGTAATGCTATAAGAAGGTGCATAGAGTAATGCTATAAGAATGTGCCTAATGGAATGTTATAACAAGGAGCTTAGTGCAGTGCTATAAGAAAGAGCGTAGAGCAATGCTATAACACTGTGCCTAGTGCAATGTTATAATAAGGAGCTTAGTTGAATGGTATAAAAATGTGCCTAGTACAATGCTATAAGAATGGACCTAGTGTTATGCAACAGGAAGGTGCCTAGTGCAATGCTATCAGAATGAACCTAGTGTAATGCTATAAGAATGTGCCTAGTGCAATGCTTTAAGAATGGACCTAATTTTATGCTATAAGAAGGTGCCTAGTGCAATGCTATAAGAATGTGACTAATATAATGCTATAAGAAGGAGCCTAGTGCAGTGCTATAAGAAAGAGCTTAGTGCAATGCTATAAGTGCAATGCTATTAGAATGTGCCTAGCTGAATGCTATAACAATAGACCTAGTGCAATGCTATAAGAAAGTGCCTAATGGAATGTTATAAGAAGAAGCTTAGTACAATGTTATAAGAAAGAGCTTAGTGCATTGCTATAAGAATGTGCCTAGTGCAATGTTATAAGAAGGAGCTCAGTGCAATGCTATAACAATAGACCTAGTGCAATGCTATAAGAAAGTGCCTGATAGAATGCGATAAGAACGAGCTTAGTGCAGTGCTATAAGAAAGAGCTTAGTGCAATGCTATAAGAAGGTGCCTAGTGCAATGCTATAAGAATGGACCTAGTGTAATACTATAAGAAGGTGCCTAGTGCAATGCTAGAAGAATGTGCCTAATGAAATGCTATAAGAAGGAGCCTAGTGCAGAGCTATAAGAAAGAGCTTAGTGCAATGCTATAAGAATGTGCCTAGTGCAATGTTATAAGAAGGAGCTTAGTGCAATGCTATAAGAAGGTGCCTAGTGCAATGCTTTAAGAATGTGCCTAATGGAATGCTATAAGAAGGAGCTTAGTGCAGTGGTATAACAAAAAACTTAGTGAAATGCTATAACAATGTGCCTAGTGCAATGTTATCAGAAGGAGCTCAGTGCAATGCTATAAGAATGTGCCTAGTGCAATGCCATTATAATGGACCTAGTGTTATGCTATAAGAAGGTGTTTAGTTCAATTCTATAAGAATGTGCCTAGTGCAATGCTATAAGAATGGACCTAGTGTTATGCTATAAGAAGGTGCCTAGTGCAATGCTATAAGAATGTGCCTAGTGCAATAATATAAGAATGGACCTAGTTTTATGCTATAAGAATGTGCCTAGTGCAATAATATAAGAATGGACCTAGATTGATGCTATAAGAAGGTGCCTAGAGCAATGCTATAAGAATGTGCCTAATAAAATGCTATAAGAAGGATCCTAATGCAATGTTATAAAAAGGACCTTAGTGCAATGCTATTAGAATGTGCCTAGTTGAATGCTCTAACAATAGACCTAGTGCAATGCTATAAGAAAGTGACTAACGGAATTTTATAAGAAGAAGTTTAGTACAATGTTATAAGAAAGAGCTTAGTGCAATGCTATTAGAATGTGCCTAGTGCAATGTTATAAGAAGGAGCTTAGTGCAATGCTATAAAAATGTGCCTAGTGCAATACTATAAAAATGGACCTAGTGTAATGCTATAAGAATGTGCCTAGTGCAATGCTATAAGAATGGACCTGGTTTTATGCTATAAGAAGGTGCCTAGTGCAATGCTATAAGAATGTGCCTAATGGAATGCTATAAGAAGGAGCTAAGTGCAGTGCTATAAGAAAGAGCTTAGTGCAATGCTACAAGAATGTGCCTACTGCAATGTTATAAGAAGGACCTTCGTGCAATGCTATTAGAATGTTCCTAGTTGAATGCTATAAGAATAGACCTAGTGCAATGCTATAAGAAAGTGCCTAATGGAATGCTATAAGAAGGAGCTTAGTGCAATGCTATTAGAATGTGCCTAGTTGAATGCTCTAACAATAGACCTAGTGCAATGCTATAAGAACGTGCCTAACGGAATTTTATAAGAAGAAGTTTAGTACAATGTTATAAGAAAGAGCTTAGTGCAATGCAATAAGAATGTGCCTAGTGCAATGTTATAAGAAGGAGCTCAGTGCAATGCGATAAGAATGTGCCTAGTGCAATGCCTTAAGAATGGACCTAGTGTAATGCTATAAGAAGGTGCCTAGTGCAATCCTATAAGAATGTGCCTGATAGAATGCGATAAGAAGGAGCTTAGTGCAGTGCTATAAGAAAGAGCTTAGTTCAATGCTATAAGAATGTGCCTAGTGCAATGTTATAAGAAGGACATTAGTGCAATGTTATAAGAAGGATATTAGTGCAATGCTATTAGAATGTGCCTAGTGCAATGTTATAAGAAGGAGTTTAGTCCAATGCTATAAAAATGTGCCTAGTGCAATGCTATAAGAATGGACCTAGTGTTATGCTATAAGAAGGACATTAGTGCAATGCTATTAGAATGTGCCTAGTGCAATGTTATAAGAAGGAGCTTAGTGCAATGCTATAAAAATGTGCCTAGTGCAATGCTATAAAAATGGACCTAGTGTAATGCTATAAGAATGTGCCTAGTGCAATGTTATTAGAAGGACCTTCGTGCAATGCTATTAGAATGTTCCTAGTTGAATGCTATAAGAATATACCTAGTGCAATGCTATAAGAAAGTGCCTAATGGAATGCTATAAGAAGGAGCTTAGTGCAATGCTATAAGAAAGAGCTTAGTGAAATTCTATAAGAATGTGCCTAGCGCAATACTATAAGAATTGACCTAGTGTAATGCTATAAGAAGGTGCCTAGTGCAATTCTATAAGAATGGACCTAGTGTTATGCTATAAGAAGGTTCCTAGTGCAATGCTATAAGAATGTGCCTAGTCCAATGCTATAAGAATGGACCTAGTTTTATACTATAAGAAGGTGCCTAGTGCAATGCTATAAGAATGTGCCTAATAGAATGCTATAAGAAGGAGCTTAGTGGAGTGCTATAAGAAAGAGCTTAGTGCAATGCTATAAGAATTTGCCTAGTGCAATGTTATAAGAAGGGCCTTATTGCAATGCTATTAGAATGTGCCTAGCTGACTGCTATAAGAATAGACCTAGTGCAATGCTATAAGAAAGTGCCCAATGGAATGTTATAAGAAGAAGCTTAGTGCAGTGCTATAAGAAAAAACTTAGTGAAATGCTATAAGAATGTGCCTAGTGCAATACTATAAGAATTGACCTAGTGTAATGCTATCAGAATGTGCCTAGTACAATGCCATTAGAATGGACCTAGTGTTATGTTATAAGAAGGTGCTTAGTGCAATGCTATAAGAATGTGCCTAGTGCAATACTATAAGAATGGACCTAGTGTTATGCTATAAGAAGGTGCCTAGTGCAATGCTATAAGAATGTGCCTAGTGCAATAATATAAGAATGGACCTAGTTTTATGCTATAAGAAGGTGCCTAGTGCAATGCTATAAGAATGTGCCTAATAAAATGCTATAAGAAGGAGCTTAGTGCAGTGCTATAAGAAAGAGCTTAGTGCAATGCGATAATAATGTGCCTAATGCAATGTTATAAGAAGGACCTTTAGTGCAATGCTATTAGAATGTGCCTAGTAGAATGCTCTAACAATAGACCTAGTGCAATGCTATAAGAAAGTGCCTAACGGAATTTTATAAGAAGTTTAGTACAATGTTATAAGAAAGAGCTTAGTGCAATGCTATAAGAATGTGCCTAGTGCAATGTTATAAGAAGGAGCTCAGTGCAATGCGATAAGAATGTGCCTAGTGCAATGCTATAAGAATGGACCTAGTGTAATGCTATAAGAAGGTGCCTAGTGCAATCCTATAAGAATGTGCCTGATAGAATGCGATAAGAAGGAGCTTAGTGCAGTGCTATAAGAAAGAGCTTAGTTCAATGCTATAAGAATGTGCCTAGTGCAATGTTATAAGAAGGACATTAGTGCAATGTTATAAGAAGGACATTAGTGCAATGCTATTAGAATGTGCCTAGTGCAATGTTATAAGAAGGAGTTTAGTGCAATGCTATAAAAATGTGCCTAGTGAAATGCTATAAGAATGTGCCTAGTGCAATACTATAAGAATTGACCTAGTGTAATGCTATCAGAATGTGCCTAGTACAATACCATTAGAATGGACCTAGTGTTATGTTATAAGAAGGTGCTTAGTGCAATGCTATAAGAATGTGCCTAGTGCAATGCTATAAGAATGGACCTAGTGTTATGCTATAAGAAGGTACCTAGTGCAATGCTATAAGAATGTGCCTAGTGCAATAATATAAGAATGGACCTAGTTTTATGCTATAAGAAGGTGCCTAGTGCAATGCTATAAGAATGTGCCTAATAAAATGCTATAAGAAGGAGCTTAGTGCAGTGCTATAAGAAAGACCTTAGTGCAATGCGATAATAATGTGCCTAATGCAATGTTATAAGAAGGACCTTTAGTGCAATGCTATTAGAATGTGCCTAGTAGAATGCTCTAACAATAGACCTGGTGCAATGCTATAAGAAAGTGCCTAACGGAATTTTATAAGAAGAAGTTTAGTACAATGTTATCAGAAAGAGCTTAGTGCAATGCTATAAGAATGTGCCTAGTGCAATGTTATAAGAAGGAGCTCAGTGCAATGCGATAAGAATGTGCCTAGTGCAATGCTATAAGAATGGACCTAGTGTAATGCTATAAGAAGGTGCCTAGTGCAATCCTATAAGAATGTGCCTGATAGAATGCGATAAGAAGGAGCTTAGTGCAGTGCTATAAGAAAGAGCTTAGTTCAATGCTAGAAGAATGTGCCTAGTGCAATGTTATAAGAAGGACATTAGTGCAATGTTATAAGAAGGACATTAGTGCAATGCTATTAGAATGTACCTAGTGCAATGTTATAAGAAGGAGTTTAGTACAATGCTATAAAAATGTGCCTAGTGCAATGCTATAAGAATGGACCTAGTGTTATGCTATAAGAAGGACATTAGTGCAATGCTATTAGAATGTGCCTAGTGCAATGTTATAAGAAGGAGCTTAGTGCAATGCTATAAAAATGTGCCTAGCGCAATGCTATAAAAATGGACCTAGTGTAATGCTATAAGAATGTGCCTAGTGCAATGTTATTAGAAGGACCTTCGTGCAATGCTATTAGAATGTTCCTACTTGAATGCTATAAGAATATACCTAGTGCAATGCTATAAGAAAGTGCCTAATGGAATGCTATAAGAAGGAGCTTAGTACAATGCTATAAGAAAGAGCTTAGTGAAATGCTATAAGAATGTGCCTAGCGCAATACTATAAGAATTGACCTAGTGTAATGCTATAAGAAGGTGCCTAGTGCAATGTTATTAGAAGGACCTTCGTGCAATGCTATTAGAATGTTCCTACTTGAATGCTATAAGAATATACCTAGTGCAATGCTATAAGAAAGTGCCTAATGGAATGCTATAAGAAGGAGCTTAGTACAATGCTATAAGAAAGAGCTTAGTGAAATGCTATAAGAATGTGCCTAGCGCAATACTATAAGAATTGACCTAGTGCAATGCTATTAGAATGTGCCTAGTGCAATGTTATAAGAAGGACATTAGTGCAATGCTATAAAAATGTGCCTAGTGCAATGCTATAAGAATGGACATAGTGTAATGCTATAAGAAGGTGCCTAGTGCAATGCTATAAGAATGTGCCTAATGGAATGCTATAAGAAGGAGCTAAGTGCAGTGCTATAAGAAAGAGCTTAGTGCAATGCTATAAGAATGTGCGTAGTGCAATGATATAAGAATGTGCCTAATGGAATGCTATAAGAAGGAGCTGAGTGCAATGCTATAAGAATGTGCCTAGCGCAATACTATAAGAATTGACCTAGTGTAATGCTATAAGAAAGTGCCTAGTGCAATGCTATAAGAATGGACCTAGTGTTATGCTATAAGAAGGTTCCTAGTGCAATGCTATAAGAATGTGCCTAGTGCAATGCTATAAGAATGGACCTAGTTTTATACTATAAGAAGGTGCCTAGTGCAATGCTATAAGAATGTGCCTAATAGAATGCTATAAGAAGGAGCTTAGTGGAGTGCTATAAGAAAGAGCTTAGTGCAATGCTATAAGAATTTGCCTAGTGCAATGTTATAAGAAGGGCCTTATTGCAATGCTATTAGAATGTGCCTAGCTGAATGCTATAAGAATAGACCTAGTGCAATGCTATAAGAAAGTCCCTAATGGAATGTTATAAGAAGAAGCTTAGTACAATGCTATAAGAAAGAGCTTAGTGCAATGCTATAAGAATGTGCCTAGTGCAATTCTATAAGAATTGACCTCGTGTAATGCTATAAGAAGGTGCCTAGTGCAATGCTATAAGAATGTGCCTAATGGAATGCTATAAGAAGGAGCTTAGTGCAGTGCTATAAGAAAAAACTTAGTGAAATGCTATAAGAATGTGCCTAGTGCAATGTTATAAGAAGGAACTCAGTGCAATGCTATCAGAATGTGCCTAGTACAATGCCATTAGAATGGACCTAGTGTTATTTTATAAGAAGGTGCTTAGTGCAATGCTATAAGAATGTGCCTAGTGCAATGCTATAAGAATGGACCTAGTGTTATGCTATAAGAAGGTGCCTAGTGCAATGCTATAAGAATGTGCCTAGTGCAATAATATAAGAATGGACCTAGTTTTATGCTATAAGAAGGTGCCTAGTGCAATGCTATAAGAATGTGCCTAATAAAATGCTATAAGAAGGAGCTTAGTGCAGTGCTATAAGAAAGAGCTTAGTGCAATGCGATAATAATGTGCCTAATGCAATGTTATAAGAAAGACCTTTAGTGCAATGCTATTAGAATGTGCCTAGTAGAATGCTCTAACAATAGACCTAGTGCAATGCTATAAGAAAGTGCCTAACGGAATTTTATAAGAAGAAGTTTAGTACAATGTTATAAGAAAGAGCTTAGTGCAATGCTATAAGAATGTGCCTAGTGCAATGTTATAAGAAGGAGCTCAGTGCAATGCGATAAGAATGTGCCTAGTGCAATGCTATAAGAATGGACCTAGTGTAATGCTATAAGAAGGTGCCTAGTGCAATCCTATAAGAATGTGCCTGATAGAATGCGATAAGAAGGAGCTTAGTGCAGTGCTATAAGAAAGAGCTTAGTTCAATGCTAGAAGAATGTGCCTAGTGCAATGTTATAAGAAGGACATTAGCGCAATGTTATAAGAAGGACATTAGTGCAATGCTATTAGAATGTGCCTAGTGCAATGTTATAAGAAGGAGCTTAATGCAATGCTATAAAAATGTGCCTAGTGCAATGCTATAAGAATGGACCTAGTGTTATGCTATAAGAAGGACATTAGTGCAATGCTATTAGAATGTGCCTAGTGCAATGTTATAAGAAGGAGCTTAGTGCAATGCTATAAAAATGTGCCTAGTGCAATGCTATAAAAATGGACCTAGTGTAATGCTATAAGAATGTGCCTACTGCAATGTTATTAGAAGGACCTTCGTGCAATGCTATTAGAATGTTCCTAGTTGAATGCTATAAGAATAGACCTAGTGCAATGCTATAAGAAAGTGCCTAATGGAATGCTATAAGAAGGAGCTTAGTGCAATGCTATAAGAAAGAGCTTAGTGCAATGCTATAAGAATGTGCCTAGCGCAATACTATAAGAATTGACCTAGTGTAATGCTATAAGAAGGTGCCTAGTGCAATGCTATAAGAATGGACCTAGTGTTATGCTATAAGAAGGTTCCTAGTGCAATGCTATAAGAATGTGCCTAGTGCAATGCAATAAGAATGGACATAGTTTTATACTATAAGAAGGTGCCTAGTGCAATGCTATAAGAATGTGCCTAATAGAATGCTATAAGAAGGAGCTTAGTGGAGTGCTATAAGAAAGAGCTTAGTGCAATGCTATAAGAATGTGCCTAGTGCAATGTTATAAGAAGGGCCTTATTGCAATGCTATTAGAATGTGCCTAGCTGAATGCTATAAGAATAGACCTAGTGCAATGCTATAAGAAAGTGCCTAATGGAATGTTATAAGAAGAAGCTTAGTACAATGCTATAAGAAAGAGCTTAGTGCAATGCTATAAGAA
This sequence comes from Mytilus galloprovincialis, assembly GCA_037788925.1. NCBI lineage: Eukaryota > Metazoa > Mollusca > Bivalvia > Mytilida > Mytilidae > Mytilus > Mytilus galloprovincialis. The sequence goes on along the minus strand of CM075342.1, from coordinate 39,566,390 downwards.
TGTGCCTAGTGCAATACTATAAGAATTGACCTAGTGTAATGCTATAAGAAGGTGCCTAGTGCAATACTATAAGAAAGTGCCTTATGGAATGCTATAAGGAGCTTAGTGCAGTGCTATAAGAAAGAGCTTAGTGCAATACTATAAGAATGTGCCTAGTGCAATGTTATAAGAAGGAGGTCAGTGCAATGCTATAAGAATGGACCTAGTGTAATGCTATAAGAACGTGCCTAATGGAATGCTATAACAAGGAGCTTAGTGCAATGCGATAAGAATGGACTTAGTGTAATGCTATAAGAAGGTGCCTAGTGCAATGCTATAAGAATGTGCCTAGTGCAATGTTATAAGAAGGAGCTTAGTGCAATGCTATAATAACGTGACTAGTGCAATGCTATAAGAATGAACCTAGTGTTATGCTTTAAGAAAGAGCTTAGTGCAATGCTATAAGAATGTGTCTAGTTCAATGTTATAAGAAGGACCTTAGTGTAATGCTATTAGAATGTGCCTAGCTGAATATGCTATAAGAATAGACCTAGTGCAATGCTATAAGAAAGTGCCTAATGGAATGCTATAAGAAGGAGCTTAGTGCAATGCTATAAGAATGTACCTAGCGCAATACTATAAGAAAGTGCCTAATGGAATGCTATAAGAAGGAGCTTAGTGCAATGCTATAAGAATGTACCTAGCGCAATACTATAAGAATTGGCCTAGTGTAATGCTATAAGAAGGTACCTACTGCAATGTTATAAGAATGTGCCTAATGGAATGCTATAAGAAGGAGCTTAGTGCAGTGCTATAAGAAAGAGCGTAGTGCAATGCTATAACAATGTGCCTAGTGCAATGTTATAAGAAGGAGCTTAGTGCAATGCTATAAAAACGTGCCTAGTGCAATTCCATAAGAATGGACCTAGTGTTATGCTTTAAGAAAGAGCTTAGTGCAATGCTATAAGAATGTGCCTAGTGCAATGTTATAAGAAGGACGTTAGTGCAATGCCATTAGAATGTGCCTAATTGAATATGCTATAAGAATAGACCTAGTTCAATGCTATAAGAATGTACCTAGTGCAATGTTATAAGAAGGACCTAAGTGCAATGCTATTAGAATGTGCCTAGTTGAATGCTATAAGAATAGACCTAGTGCAATGCTATAAGAAAGTGCCTAATGGAATGCTATAAGAAGGAGCTTAGTGTAATGCTATAAGAAAGAGCTTAGTGCAATGCTATAAGAATGTGCCTGGTGCAATGCTATAAAAAGGAGCTTAGTGGAATGCTATTAGAATGTGCCTAGTGGAACGCTATCGGAATAGACCTAGTGTAATGCTATAAGAATGTGCCTAAGGCAATGCTATAAGAATGTGCCTAGTGAAATGCTGTAAGAATGGACCTAGTGTAATGCTCTAAGAAGGTACCTAGTGCAATGCTATAAGAAGGAGCTTAGTGCAATGCTATAAGAATGTGCCTAGTGCAATGCTGTAAGAAGGAGCTTAATGCAATGCTTTAAGAATGTGCCTAGTGCAATGCGATAAGAATGGACCTAGTGTAATGCTATAAGAATTTGCCTAGTGCAATGCTATAAGAATGTGCCTAGTGGAATTCTATAAGAATGAACCTAGTTTAATGGTATAAGAATGTGCCGTGCAATACTATAAAAATGTGCCTAGTGCTATACTATTAGAAAGGTTCTATGATCTTGCTATAAGAATTTGCCTAGTGCAATGATATAAGAAGGAGCTTAGTGCAATGCTATAAGAATGTGCTTAGTGTAAGGCAATAAGAAGGAGCTTAGTGCATTGCTATAAGAATGCGCCTAGCGCGATGCTATAAGATAGTGTTTAATACAATGCTATAAGAAGGAGCTTAGTGCACTGCTTGATATAAGAATGTTCATAGAACAATTCTATAAGAATGTGCCTAATGCAATGCTATAAGAATGTGCCTTGTGCAATGCTATAAGAATGTGCCTAGTGCAATGCTATAAGAATGTGCCTAGTGCTATGCTACAAAAAATGATCTTAGTTTATTGCTGTAAGAATGTGCTAATTGGAATGATATAAGAATGTGCCTAATTTCTTGTTTGAAAAATGTGCATATGGGCTTACTCTTTAAATGATCCTTGTGTCTTGATATAAGAATCAGTATATTTCTATGAATAATATTCCTATTTTTAAACTATGGGTATAGGGTCTTCCTATAGGAATTAATTAGTATGTTCTTATGAGAATGTACCTGATCTTAAGGGTCTTCCTATTAGAATGTCCCTAGTGTTACCAAAGGTATTTACCTAGTGTGTTGATATAAAAATGGATCTTAATCTTGTCATATGAATTTATCTATTAAATGAAATTATAAGGTACATATGGTCTTTACTAAAGCATATACTTAGTGTAATGCTATAATAATGGCATTAGTGTCATTGTATATGAAGGTTCTTAGGGACGACCTCAAAAGTTCAATGTAAAATAAAAAACTTAATTCACATAGTTTTTCCACTATATATACGAATGTTTCTATAAGAATGTTCCTTGTTATAAAAATATAACTAGTGTAAAACCAAAAAAATGTATACCTAGTGCAATGTTATGAGAATGTACCTAGTATCTTGCTCTTATAATGTTCCTAGTGTATTGCAAAAAATATTCATAGTGTATTGCTATCAAAATGTATCTATGGTAATGTTGCTAGTGCATGTGGAAAGCCATTAGGAAGGACAAAGCGTCTTGGAATAAGAAAGTACCTTGTATTAAACCATGAGAATGTACCTAGTGTTATATTATAAGACTGCACGCCTTCCTAGTAGTGTCTCTCTTAGAATTGTCCTGGCTATAAAATATCAATAGTGTATTGCTATACGATAATTCGTAGTGAAACGCTACAAAAATGTATCTTGAATGCTGCTAGTGTCTTTCACTTAGAATGTTCCTTGTGTCTAGATATAAGAGAATAGTGTAGTGGTACTTAAAACTGTGAAGTGTTCAATGTGGGAGTTGATATCGGAATTTTGAGCTTTTCACATGAAAAAAAATGGACGGGCGATGTTCGATTTTTTTTCATTAAATGATTGGGTACTCCTCCTTGAACAAAATGATTTATCACATTGGTATAATATCACTAAGAAAAAAATTCAGGTTTCATGCAAACCTTACCTTAATAGAAGAAATGTCTTACATGATAAATGACACCATCCAAAAAAAAAAAACGCGATATCAAATTGCGCGCGAATGAAGATATAATCGTCAAATCGCGAAATGAACATGCGTTCTAATTCATGGCATACAAATAGATTTTTTAATATGTATTGCTAAAATAAGGGGAAGTTACTTAATCCATTATTTTAGCAAATAATTCAGGTCAACATGCCAGCTGTCCCTTCGTGATTTCCTACAGGTCAGAATTGTAGCCCGTTATTGTCTAATTCCATTTCTAGCACAACTTGTATCCCTGCTATCCAAAAGCTTTTAAAAGGTTGCATGTAGGTATGGAATAGCAAGTATTTACATAAACGGGCTTTATAACTGACATATATTAAAGTACCTACGATTTCTAAACAACAGGGTACAATTATTTGAGTGTATCTACACTTCCTACAGATTACGCAATTTTACTTTAGACAAATTCAGGCTAGGTAGTTTTTATTCTGGTCTAGTCTAGGAAAACTCATCATAACATTTCATTATCTTCCCAGATATATATTCCTAATAAATATTTATTTTCAGCATTTTTAATGAAATGAAATGAAATTATCATATTTAATTTTGAGAACCCTAGAAATCATTCACATCAACTTTGGTTGACTTTGTTTCCGCAGTTTTTGACGAGAACATCTATGATGGATGACAGACGCCAAGTGCTGACGAGAGCTAACATGGCCTTTGGAACAGTTGAGAAAAACGGAGGCATTATCAAGCTTAGAATTCACTTTTGATTTTTGTCGAGCCTGCAACTTTTGTTGCAGAAAGCTCGACATAGGGATAGTGATCCGGCGGCGGCGGATTTTAGAAGGTGGAAGACCTGGATGCTTCATACTTTGTATATAGATGCCTCATGTTACGAAGTTTCCGTCACTCACATGTCCAATGTCCTTGACCTCATTTTCATGGTTCAGTGACCACTTGAAAAAAAAGTTCAGATTTTTTGTAATGTTGAATTCTCTCTTATTATAAGTAATAGGATAACTATATTTGATATGTGCGTACCTTGAAAGGTCCTCATGTCTGTCAGACAGTTTTCACTTGACCTCAACCTCATTTCATGGATCAGTGAACAAGGTTAAGTTTTGGTGGTCAAGTCCATATCTCAGATACTATAAGCAATAGGGCTAGTATATTCGGTGTATGGAAGGACTATAAGGTGTACATGTCCAACTGGCAGGTGTCATCTGACCTTGACCTTGTTTTCATGGATCAGTGGTTATAGTTAAATTTTTGTGTTTTGGTCTGTTTTTCTCATACTATATGCAATAGGTCTACTATATTTGTTGTATGGAATGATTGTAAGGTGTACATGTCTAGCGGGCAGATGTCTTGTGACCTTGACCTCATTTTCATGGTTCAGTGGTCAAAGTTAAGTTTTTGAGATTTGGTCTTTTTATCTAATACTATATGCCATAGGTCAACTATATTTGGTGTATGGAAATATTTTATGATCTTTATGTCAGTTGCGCAGGTTTTATTTGACCTTGACCTCATTTTCACGGTTCATTGCACAGTGTTAAGTTTTTGTGTTTTGGTCTATTTTCTTAAAATTAAAGTAATAGGTCAACTATATAGGTTGTATAGAAGCATTGTTAGCTGTACATGTCTGCCTGGCATGGTTCATCTGACCTTGACCTCATTTTCAAGGTCTTTGTTTAGTTATCTTGGTTAATGTTAAGTTTATGTGACAGTCGTATTAAAGCTCAGCTTTATACTTAGGACTATCAACATAATATCAATGATTAGTATAGAAGGCGAGACATTTCAGGGTGTGCACTCTTGTTAAATTAAAAATTAATATGGTAAAAACTAAAAGCTGAATTAGAAAATGACATTGGTTCAGTGTATAAATTTATATGTTTATTAAAATTTAAACAAGTAAACAATCCTTATAAATTCTTCTTAAAATCAAATGCTCCGCAGAGCGCAGCCTGATACGATCGCAGAGAATAGCTGGTGCAAGTTTGAACACAATATTCAAGCTTGATATTGTCTGAATTTGGATTGTGATAAAAAATTTGACATAATATAGGTTTCTGACACAAAATAAATGTGGTGAAAGATCATTAGAATTTGAAATGGGTTAAAATATTTGTCTTTATTTATAATTGCATGAAGATTTTTTGCTATTGCGCAATACTGTCATATTGTGCAATAATGTGCTATTCCACAATACTGTGCCTTTAAGCAATAATGTGCAATAGAATATGACTTGCTACTGGACAATACTGTACTATAGAAGATGTCTTGCTACTGGACAATACTGTGCAATTAAAGATCAGTATTTTTTGCTATATATATATATATATATCATATCAAATGGACAATTTTAAGAAAAAAACACAAAAACAATTGAAAAAAACCCAATTTTTTTACCCCCTCCCCCTTTTAAAGTTATTATCCCCAAACTCAACCCCAGCCTTCTCTTAAAAGTATGGTACCTTGCAATATATAATTTCAGAGAGATCCACACATTGAAGCACAAGTTATTGTCTGGAAACTAGAAAATTCTTGTTTTTGCCCTAATTCCTGAAAGTTTGGGTTAATTACCCCCAAACTCATACCCAGTCTCCCCATTGAGATATGGAACATTGTTGTGCAAATTCAGAGGGATCCATACACTTACACACAAGTTATTGTGCAGAAACTACAAAATAGCTTTTTTTATCCCCCTTTTTGGCCCTTAATTGACTTTTGGGACAATTACGCCCAAACTCATACCCAGTCTTTCCATCGTAATATGGAGTTTGTGGTACAATATTAGAGAGATCCATACGCTTACACACAAGTTATAGTCCAGAAACTACAACTTGCTTGTTTTTGGCCTTTTTTTTTGGCCCCTAAACTGTTGGTACCATAACCCCCAAAATCAATCCCAACCTTCCCTTTGTGTTATTGAACATTCTGGTAAAATTTCAGAGATTCATTCACTTTTACTAAAGTAATTGTCCGGAAACCAAATCAAATGTGTCTTCGGACGACGACGACAACGTCACACTAATATACGACGCAAAAAATGTTTTGCGGTCGTATAAAAATGAAATAGAATTGCTACATGTCTGAAATTCAGAATCTGAATCTGAATAGGTATACGTTGCAGGGCGAACAATCATTATGTATCAACGGCAGCTGAACAGAGGCCCTAGAAAATAAGGTCCAACGATGAGAGAGCATCCGAAGTTTTAAAACTCGCTATTGTCTTGGCACACACGATATTTTCTGGTAATCTATTTCAATCGGAAATTATTTTTAAAAATAATTACTTTTTATTGGTAGGATTTACATGTGCTGTTTTGAAATATCGGCTGCTGTTTTCTACAAATTTGTCTACAATGTTTGTTGTTTAACAATCACTATTAAAACTGTTTAAATCTTATTTATCTCTCCTTAGCTAATACTTAATCTTGCGGGAAAGCTGGTAAAGAAAAGTGAGTCTACTATCACATCTGTTGAAAGTTAATTAACTTTGTCCATAAGTCCCTCTGGTATATTTCGCCCCTCTCCTTATACTTCCTTCCTTTATGCTTGTAATATTATAATCGCCACTGATGAAATCCACTTCTTGTCTCTGAACGCGTTTTATGCATTCATGTCCGTAATGTCTTATACTAGTATTATAATTCCCAAAATAATATATAGAAAATAGATTTAAACATACATGTAAGAGCCCTTCGGCAAGCTTATTGATCGAAAGTATATTTTTAAAGTTTCACTTCACTTTTAGTTTTATTTGAAAACACGTGCACATAAACTTCCTTTTGAGAGAAATGCTTTATTTGATCCAAATCTTCAATAAGATACTGCTATTGAATTATTATCTTGTACTCTTTTTTGCCGACATCTTTTCCGCATGCAGTGACTTTAACTATGATATATTTAGTTAAAATTTCTTCGGCGACCACCCCAAGGCAAGTACGAATGGAATCCCGTTAAGAAAGATAAGGTTAATTATCAAACGTGGGAAGAAGATTTTATCAGTGATTCTGAAAAAATAAAATAATTTAACTAACTTTTATGGCAGATTAATTAAGTAACATGGGAAATATATACATAAGAAATAAGCATCTTTATGAACTACAGGCTCCTTGGTCGATTTGTTCTTATGTTGTACTATTGTACCATTGTCTCAAGTTAGGGAGTCATGGTGGGTGCCCTAAACTGTGGAAAACTAAATCAAACGGACACAGCACATCCTTATTATTATGGTGATCATAGTGTTTACGGAGCCCGGAAATTTAGATACGATCATGGTAAACTTATCAATAATTGAATAAACTTATTCTAATGGTATGAGTGCCAATAAGACAACTCTCCATCCAAATAAAAATTTATAAAAGTAAACCAGAGGGTCAGAGGTGTCCTGCTCCCGAAATCGCAGATTTAAAAACATGAAATCCCGAGGTCCCGAATTTAAAAGAAACAAATCCCGGCATCCCGAACTTCAAAAGAAGAATTCCCGGATCCCGAAAGGGTTAATCCCGAAATCCCGAGATTAAAATCACCTGATCCCGACGTCCCGAAAAAGGTCCTGATCCCCTCCCTTTCACTATATAAGGAAAACTGTATAATGTTTACTTCTAACATAGTCTTACCTTATTGAATGAAATGTATTTATTTGTACATGGGTGTTTATTCTTCTTTTTATCGTCTTTTAAACGCTATATGGTATTTTGAAATTTGGATACAGGAAATTCATTATTTTCCATAAAGAATGCACATTCATAAAAAAAAAAAAAAAAAAAAAAAAAAAAAAAAATCAGTTACTTTTTAAAACAAAATCATCCAATACCTTTTTTCTGCGGAACTGCAACAAATGTACAAAATCATTTATCATTAAAAAGAATACACGATGTCGGATTAATTTGCACTTTGAATTTCCCCTTTAAACCATTTAGAGAAAAACAAGGTAACAAAGGGTCAAGGAAAAAGATACGATGTATAAATATAAAATATTCAAATAATTTGTTCAAAAATTGAAAATAATCACTTTTGATACGAGAATAACAACTTTGTTGTAAGGTTATGGCAATTAAAAATTATCCTATGCAAGCTTACAATCATTCATCTGCAGTGTCATAACTTTTTTTTTCTAAATCTAAGGAGAGTGAGAAAAACTGTATCGTCAGATTTGAAAAGAAAAATGCCATTAAAACAACCATTTACATGTAAATTTGAGGAGACAATGAAATTGAAAAATAATCGTAAGCGAATGAATTTCCCTTTATCTTTTGGTCCAAGATGAGATGAGGACTCGTGTACTATAGATGATGAACTTTACTAATATCTACTGTATTTACTGTTACACGTAAATGTTTGCCAATGTTTTGAATCTCCCATTACCATGTTGTATGCGTATTTGGTTCTTATCTCTATTGAAATAATGCAAAAGTCCTGTCTTCATCGCTGAGAACTTATCCCAGTCAAAATGAATACAATGTTTTATATATACTGCAACGATTTTTTTTACTATAGTTTGACTGGGACTAATAGATAAAATTCAATGTATTAGTCCCAGAGTTTGTGTAACGTTGGTCTTGTAGACCATTTGATATACAACATATGTTTCTACAGTTTTCTACTGGTCATCATTGGTTTTAATATAATTACACATTTATTATCATTATTATTGTCAGGTTTGATATCGGATGCAGTTATGTGAATCAGAATCTAAATAGGTACGTTGTAGGACCTGTATATGAAATCAATGGCAATGGAAAAGAGGCGATTGAAAATTAGTCCAATGATATCATGAGAGTTATTCATACTGGTTATCAGATGGAAATAAAAAAAAATCAATACTTACGTCAGGGTATGGATATGTATCTGTATATGTTCTTCCAATGAATAGAACACTCACATTTAGTTCAAAGTTATAGATATCCAAGCACCAATAGAATAATAAAGGTCTGTACTATCATGTCTAATCAAGTATGTCATTATGTCCCTCCACCAGTATTACACAAATTTTGTCTTGTTTATGAATTGCACATGGTCCCTTTGTCATTCTCCGTGATAGTTTTGTAGTGTCTACAACTAAATAAAAAGACGTTCCGTTATGATTCTACTTCATTTATTTCATATATAAAAAAGAAACTTTAATATCTACATAATTCATCAATATTACAAACACTACGAGTATTTAGATAGCTATAAAACCAGATTTAATCTACCATTTTCTACATATACAAAATGCCTGTACCAAGTCATGAATATGACAGTTGTTTTCCAATCGTTGATTTGTTTGAGCTTTTGATGATTTTGTCATTTCAATTTTGAATTGTCCTCTGATTTCGGATTTTTTGTTATTTTACTTTTTTTAGAAATGAGCCCATGCTTTGTAAATTATTTAAATTAAACTATTTATAATTAGGAGATCTATATGTTTTAGTATGTCATAGATCAAATATTAGACTTAGATTCATATCGATGTTTTAGTATGTCATAGATCAAATATTAGACTTAGATTCATATCGATGTTTTAGTATGTCATAGATCAAATATTAGACTCAGATTCATATCGATGTTTTAGTATGTCATAGATCAAATATTAGACTTAGATTCATATCGATGTTTTAGTATGTCATAGATCAAATATTAGACTTAGATTCATATCGATGTTTTAGTATGTCATAGATCAAATATTAGACTTAGATTCATATCGATGTTTTAGTATGTCATAGATCAAATATTAGACTTAGATTCATATCGATGTTTTAGTATGTCATAGATCAAATATTAGACTTAGATTCATATCGATGTTTTAGATCAAATATTAGACTTAGATTCATATCGATGTTTTAGTATGTCATAGATCAAATATTAGACTCAGATTCATATCGATGTTTTAGTATGTCATAGATCAAATATTAGACTTAGATTCATATCGATGTTTTAGTATGTCATAGATCAAATATTAGACTTAGATTCATATCGATGTTTTAGTATGTCATAGATCAAATATTAGACTTAGATTCATATCGATGTTTTAGTATGTCATAGATCAAATATTAGACTTAGATTCATATCGATGAACATGAATTTGACAGCTAATACACCTTTGATTATATACAAAAAAAATTAATCCTTACTTTGTTAAGTTAAAAGGACTAGTGATGACTGGTCACTAGGTTTGGACATACAGGTTTTTCCCCACTTCGAACTATATATACATTTTAAAAAATCGTGAAAGTATCACAATATTGATGTGCATTAAAAGTCTGAATACTTTGTATATTCATTTTAGTCATCCGTTTCTAAATTTTCACCTAGACATTAAACCTTACCTTTACCGAGAACAAACCCTAACCTAACCTTAACCATATATGAACCCTAACTATAAAGTACAGGGATCCCTCATGAAAAAGAAGGCCCATATCCAGGCGTTACTTATAAATCATTGGTTTCTATCAACACAGTTTTAGCATGGAATTTATGATTACTTTTATAATCAAGTGATCGTATAAATATATAAAGAGCATTTTATACATCCCTTCTATACAGTATGATCATAGAATTGGAGTTAGAACTTTTACTTCTCCGTAAAGATATCCTTTATCATTTTTCGTTGTGGTAACGGAATCCTCCATTTTTTTTTTTATATCCCTTACTTTTCTTTAACCATCCTGGAAATGCGTGCAATATTTGCCACTGGGCGTCAAAAGAAAGCGATGAATAATCAAATTTTAAATGAGTGTACTTAAGAAATTATTCACTGGGGCTTGAATTTACGTATATATTGATTTTACGACGACTTGGATATTTGTGATGTCGTTCGGAATTAATGAATATTGAGCATGAGGGCTAGCTCGTGGTAAAATCTATATAACTTGAAGCCCCCATGAATTATAACAAGTCAAATATTTTAGACATTTTGTATAACTACTTACTTGATAACTGGAAATGGCTGTCAACAAATCCGTATCATCGTTTGCGTATGCTTTCATGTTTTGACGACTTTCCCCTTTGTGTGTTTTCCCGTACAACGTCCAGGAAACGTCCGTTGTCACCAAACTCTGTCATCAACAATCGCAGGACGACATAATTAGGTGGCGTCACAATAGTCGGACCAAAATAGTCAGCGACGTCAAAAAATCCGCGAAAAAAAAGACGTTAAAATTTTTATGAGTTTTGAAATGTAGCTAAATCTTAAAGTAGTTTGTAAGTTTGGTGCAAAAAAAGAATAAACAAATGAAAAATAAAAATAATTATGTAAAGAAATACTGATTACAGAAAGTAATAATGATGTACAGAATAAAGAAATCGTCCAATTAAAGAAAAAATAATAGTAAAAATCATTGTCCTGATAATTTTACAGAACGCATTATTTTAAAGATAATGAAAAATGCCCTTAAAATGATAAAGTAAGTTTGCATAGGCGGATCCAGGATCCAGGGGGTGGGGGGGGGGGGGGTGGGGGGTCCCCCCTTTTGTGAAAAAAATTTGGTTGATTAAAAAGGGAATCACTGAACCATGACTGGAGCGGGCCCCCTTAGGTCAGTCAGTACCCCCCCCCCCCCCCCCACCTTCCTTAGGAAAAGTTCTGGATCCGCCACTGGTTTGGTATCTCATCATCCAGCCACAGCTTCTCAGCAAGTACCAAAGCTCATAAATTCTATTGAATAATTAAAAAAATTATCTTGGATACTTTTAAAAATATACTTTATTAAAGTATTTATTAGGGTTCCGTCTGTCAGTCTGTCCGTTTGTCTGTCTCGTCCGTAGCAACCTGTGCCCGCTCTATATCCAGAGAACCGTTATCATTTCATACTTTGTACTTAGTTTAAACATATTTATTTATAGTGGATTGGGAAACAAGTTTTGTAACTTATATTAATCCCTTTCCACTTTGCGGGTGCGATTGGTGCCTTGTAGCGGCATTAGCCTGCTCTTTTTCGAAGTCTACAAGAGTGTCTTTGACGTGCAAGAGATATGGCTCTTTCTTAACACAAGTCAGCCAGTTATCGTCCCCTTCCGACGTACTATCATTGTTTCCTCAAGACCATACTCGCAAATGGTGTCAAGGGAGAACTACAAATGCAGTCCCCGGAAAGGGAATCGAACAGGAGCCTTTGTGTTAGTAGTCCTGACATGTATATTAACTGGAACACCAGAGGGTGTGTTATAAAATTTGTACAGCTTCCCAAGTCAAAGGTCTGTCCGTCCGTCCGTCTGTCACTCTTATACTACAAAATTCAGTTAAGGATATTTATCAGTTTCATTAAATTGCCAATTACTAGTATACTATTTGAACTAAAAAAAAACATAGAATAAAAGTACTCTCAGCACATAACGAGACTGTAGTAACGTAAACAAGTGCTTCATAGCAGCTTATCAATATAATTTTGTTAACACACGTTATTTACAGCGGGCCCACAGAGATGGCTTCCATCTCAATGATGTTGATTTTCAAATATTTTCTGTTCAAATCCGAATGAAATTCATCGAAATATATATGGTATTTATTCTATGATATATCTATCTTATAACCTATACATTATATACTTTTCTGGTTGATACAGTGACTTATAGGTCCAACGGACTGGGTGTAATTTGAAATAACTTTTGTATTTTTATTATGTAATATAATTTATGCTACACATGTCACTATAATAAATGATCTACTCACTAGCTATGAGGTTTTTATGTGATTTGTCTAGGTCTGATGAGTTAAGCCATTTTCTACTGATTGTATAGTTCGTCCAAGATTAGGGAAGGGTTTGGTGCTAGTAATCATGTTTAACCTCGCCACATTCTGCATGTGATTCAGAGGTTGTCGTTTGTTGCTGTGTATTATGTTTGTTTCGTCCATAAATCATAACTCAGGCCTTTGGTTTTTTCGTTTTAATTGTTTTACATGAGTCATTTCGGGACCTTCACATATTACCTTCCGGTATGAAATATGCTCATTGTTGAAGTTCGTACAGTGACAAATAGTTGTCAATTCTTATGTCATTTTGTCTCGAGTTGTATCATTTGCAATCATGCTATATCTTGTTGTTTTTATATACACACGATGTTCTAAAAGATTGATTTATCTGATATCTTTATTGAGGGGGGGCAAGGGGGTCCCAATAACAGCAAAACAGCAAATTGATTTGACTCATAGCAGATAACAAGGAATTAAAATGGACAAAAACAGATAACAGTAAATGAAATATTAAAATAATTCGGTCTTTGACAAATCAGTATTTCTTATTACGGATATAATCCTTTGTAATGCATTCCATTTTTTTATGACTCTGTTTTTAGTATTAATTTATGTATCTAGAATGTGTTTAAATTACTACTCAATATATTATAATATTTTTTATACGCTCGTTTACGGAACGTATTATGGTATACTGTTGTCCGTCTGTTGTCAACATGTCGGACATTAACTCAAAAACTCTTTAACCATTTGCATTAAACTCTGGGAAATTGTTTATATCTATTGACATGAGCTCCCTTTTTTTTTTTTTTTTTTTTTTTTTTTATAAATTTTAGATTTTAAGTTTCTGGGTAATGGGTTTTTATTCAATAAAATTGGTGTTTTTTTTTCAGTTTTCTGATAATATCTCAAAAATGCTTTCACAAAGCAAGGAATTTTGGTGAATTGTTTATATCTATTAACATGAGGTAACTTTCAATTTTTATAAATTTTAGATTTTACGTTTCCGAGTTAACGGGTTTTATTAATTAAAAAGGGGTGATTTTCCAGTTTTCAGACATTAACACAAAAATGTTTTCAGCAGTTCTCATGAAACGTTGGTGTATTGTTTATATATATTGACTGAAGCTCCCTTTGTTGCTAATAAAAAAAGTGACCTAAAAGAGTTTGAATATTCTGACTTTTTCTAAATGACCATTTAATGAGGTGTGTGAACTTTTCTTAATAAAACTATGAGGCAAAGTGGTATATAGGGTAGAAAAATCAAAAGCACCAATTATAAGCATGCAATTTATCAAGTACTTCGAACGAATTTTGACACTCTAAAAGCAATTTATTCCACTATTTTCAAAGGCCTTATTTGAACAATTTTTTATCAGCTGAGGTTTTTGATTGTACCAAGTGTACTAGTAAGTAGAATACATAGTGTAGTAGGGAAACAATGGCTTGAAACGAAATAAATCTTTGTTTGTAATGAGTTATGTGCAGCTTCGGACCCAAGTTCATGGTTGGAACTTTCATTGTACAATGCATTTGGCTCTGCTTTGAAAAGAATCACAGAGCTGAGTCTATGTACCATATTATATAAAAGGTTAAGTGGTTGTTAGGACCTAGTCCTTAATTGAGATCCTTGTCAGATATTCCTGGCCATATGTTTTCCTTTTTGTCATATTAAGAATTGTTTTAATTTAATATGTTCGTACGGAAAACAAGGAACATTATTCTCATACAAAAAATTAAGATAATTCTAAATACACATTCATAAAAAAAATGGAATTTATTACAAAGGATAATCATAAGATATACTTGAATTGTCCTGGACCTCACTTCTGTGATGGGTATATGTTAATGGAATCCTTCTCTGAATACGGGACAAACATATTAGTAGTGGTAGACCCCAATGGCCAATGATCTTCAATTTATACCGAATATTGACTGTCAAAAAAATGCTAACATTCCAATTTTCAATAACAGTTAACAGCAAATACATTATCACAATAACAGATAACAAAAAAACTAAAAGCCCAATAACAGCTAACAAAGAATCAGACAATAACAGCTAACAGCAAATATATTTTCAAAATAACAGATAACAAAGAATTAAATTGCCCCATAACAACATAACAGTTAAACCCCTTGCCCCCCTCTTTATTTAATGTTCTTCATATAAGGACTATCTTATTGAATCAACAAGCTATCTTATTTAGATTACAAGATATCTCAATGAGTTTATAAGATATCTTATAAAGTACAGGAGATATTTTAAGATGTATTATTTTGACTTATATTTATGTTTCACGTAGTTTATGATATATATCATACAGTTTAACGAAATCACCTGTGATATTTAGATGATCTTTAGCTTTTACAGTTACAAGGAAGATAAGTCCACAAGGGACATAATAGAACCATACGAGAAGAACGAACACATAGGTTCTTATAAACCATTTTGCCTATTAAAATAACATCATGCAGAAATGCACTTAATGTGTGAGTTTTGAATTTTATCCAAGAGCAAAGTATTAAACATGTTTCAACAGAATAATTTGGTAATCCGTACAAAATGTACATATAGTGTCTCCTCCATGAGCGTCTTGAACACAGTAACAAATTATTGAATAAACGACACTGTTTATTTTTAGTGTTTGTTTGGCACTGTTCTGATATTCAGGATGTCACTTCGAACACGGTTCAGCATAGAACACATTGCGAAAAAAAAAAACTAGAATAATATCCACACTGATATGTGTCCACACTTTTACAATAAACAAAATATATACATAACTTTTAATTGAAATTTCGGATTTAGTTTTTGAGTACACACGCAATTACAGTCAATATAGTAACGGTCATCTTTAATTTCAACCTGATCCGATGGCCCAGTTGTTCTAGTTTATATTTATCATTTACCACTTAGGCAAGGTAACATTTAAGTAAAGTTGAGTTGATAACTGCTTATTTATTGGGATACGATTGCTTTCAAGCAATCTGTAGACTTTTACCGTTAACTCAGGGCTGCATTCCCTCACGTCAACCGTTTTATTCTAAACATTCAGCAACATCTCCGATTCTTATGATTGTCTTGCTTTAAAAGTTAAAAAACAGGCAAAAGGATTGAACATAAACAACTTTCCTGTAATGTTCTTCTCATAATCTTCATGTTTGATATTTCCCTTGACCTATATGCGTGTTTTTAACAACACGGAAAATCAGAATTAAGCAGTATTTATATTTAGTGTTTTTATAAATTTAGAAACACGTCAGAGGGAATTCCCCAGTTTTGATAAATGCGAGAGTTCTCTGACTTCCGATAATTCTATTTCTGTCATATAAGAACTGAAATGGAGTTTTTCCATATTTTACCGTTATGAAACTGATATTTGATACTGTACTCTCATAAAGAAATGGAGAACCATTCATCATATCATTTAATAAACGTTCTTGTTCCAAATCGCAAGTCGCGGGTTTGTTTATGTATTAATGCGCATGCGTATAGTTTTCTTGATTTCAAGGGGTATCAGATTGAGTGGTTGCTCTGGAATCCCCGCTTCATTGATTAATTTGAAACTCATGGGACTTTTTCTATGTCTGTCTGCTATTGAGGGTTATTGTTGTTGCATAATTTCAAATCATATGTATCATTTCAATTAAAATAAATGTAGTGTTTACCTATAACAACCCTTCAGCCGAAATGGAGTCTTCCATTTTATCGATTCGAGTTGTATCCCTTCCGGAAGTATTTTCCGTCAAAATCGAAATACAATACGACTCGTCAAGAAAAATTAACTCGTTAGATGTCAAAAACGTCGTATAATATTAAGAACGATCTTAATTTATAAACAGAGGAGTGTGTACGGAAAGGAGTCATGCCCAAGGACCCTAAGGAAATTAATATTTAAAGAGTTAGAAATGGGGTTCCTCCTAGAATTAACGGTGATAAGATACGAAGTGAAATACCTTCTCTCACTCTCAGTGACTGCTGTGAAAAGTAAACTTGGAATTGATAGTACAAAAATAAAACACAATAAGTACATTGCTCATACACTTGTTTCCGGGATTGGCTATTTTTAAAGTTGAGTGACTATTCAGATTATTACATTTTGCATGTGCAGTTGAATTAGTTTTGAAAATAATACTATCCAGCTGTACTAGGGCTGCCAAAAATGCGTGAGACTCACGCATGTTCATGCTTTTTTGCGGCAGTATCCTTGGATCTATTTTTTTCCCTCTTTGATCTTTTCAATTTTGGCCAAATCTCACGCATTTGCTTAATTAAAAGTTGGCAGAACTGTTATACATGTGTCAATGAAAACTATGGCAATCGTATCCCTCAGAGCATTCTGCTCTTTGATTTTTATATTTTTTATTTATTAATTTTTATATAATGGACAAATTGCCTGTCCTAAGTAAAAATATCATAGTTCAGTGGTTGTCGTTACTTCTTGTCCGATATATTTGTTTTTTATAAATTGTTTTCTGTAAATTAGGTGATTAGTTTTCTCGTTTGATTTTTTTATGTTGGAGCCTTTTATTCCCGACTATATATACGGAATGGTGTTTCCTCATTGTTGAAGGTCGTACGGTGGTATATAATTGCCTACATCTACCGTACATTGAGCTCTGATGGATAGTGGTCTCACTGACAATCATGCCACTTCTTTCAATCTTTATTTATTCACAGTATCGCAGCTCCACGCGTGTACTCTAATGTCCTCATAGTAATATGACCATTCGAAGCATGCAGATGATCAAGTTATATCTTTTTTGAAAATACCACTCAAGAGTGCACACGCTGAACAGTCTTGCTTTCTTTACGTTGATATTACTAAATTTAAAGCTTTACTACAACTATCACAACCAACATAACATGATCACAAAAAATAAGGCAAAGGTCAGATAAACCAAACTGGAAATACATGTACACCTCACAATCATTCAATAAATCAGAAACAGATAGTCCTATTGCTTATATACAGTTTCTAAGAAACAGGCTTGAACAGGAAAACTAAATACTGACCAATGAATCATGAAAATGAGGTCACGGTCAGATGAACCATGCCAGACAGACATGTACACCTTACTGTCAATAGTTGAACTATTTATAGTGGACCTGTTGATTGCAATATCTAAGAAACAAACTAAACCATGAAAACTTGTCATTGGTCATTGATCAATGAACCATGAACATGAGGTCAAGGTTAGATAATAATATCTGCCAAACAAACATGCACACCTTACAATCATTATATACAACAAATATAGTTGACCTCTTGGTTATATATTAAGAAAAACAGACCAAAATACTTAACACTGAGCAATGCACAGTGAAAATGGGGTCAAGGTCAAATAAAACCTGCCAGACTTACAGGTAAATCGTAAAATACTTCCAAATACCAAATATAGTTGACCTATTGCACATAGTATAAGAAAACAAGAACAAAACACTAACACTTACCTTTCACCACTGAACCATGAAAATGGGGACAAGGTCAGGTGACACGTGTCAGTTGGACATCTACACTTTACAATCATTTCATACACCAAATAAAGAAGACCTATTGCATATATTATATAGTATATAATATATGGACTTGACCAGAAAAAACTTAACATTGTTCATTGATCTATGCAATGAGGTCAAGGTCAGATGATAACTGCCTGACGGACACGAGCACCGTACCTGGTACACACATAATTAATAAAGTTATCCTATTACTCAGAATAAGAAAGAAATAAACATTACAGAAAGATTTTTTTTTCAAGTAGACATTGAACCACGAAAATGGGGTCAAGGACAATGGACATATTACAGACGTAAACTTCATAACATATAAGGCATCTATATACAAAGTATGAAACTTCATAACATAAGGCATCTATATACAAAGTATGAAGCATCATTTTTCTTCCTCCATCTAAAATATAAAACATTTAAGTAGTAAGCTAACGCCGCAGCCGAATAACTTTTCATATGTCGAGTTTTCATCTGCCCATGCAATTGTAATGATATTGTAGTACACGACTCATGAATATGCAAGTTTAATTTTAACTTATCAAATCGAAGGGCAGCAATAAAATGTTAGTATTTGATACATATCATTTAATTTAACATATATTTCACTGAACTTTATTTGCCTACTCATACTTTACAAAGTACATCACAGAATGGTCTTTATTCGCATTGCATACTATTAATGCCGATTCAACTGTGTCGAAATAAACACTGATAGGTCTAGGTTCTTGCCCATAATACAGATCATGCTTTCTCAATTCGAACTCTTTGCTGTAAAGTCCGTCCACTGAAATAACGACTATTTTGTTTTCATTTTCGTACGACGCAAAAACATTTCCAAAATTGTCGATGGTGACGCTTTTCGGTCGATCCATGGTCTCATGTTTGAATTCCCAAAGTTCTTCGCCAGAGGTCATACAGCATGAGATGGAACTGTATCCTGTGTAATAAATTCGTCCCCTCCATGTGGTTATTGAATGGTGGATCGTTTGAACTCTTGTTATAGGCAACCGATCCTCTATTCGGCCATGCATATCCATGATCTGAATGCCATGCCGAGAAAGCAGATAACCGTCAAATATTCCGTAAATGTAATATTTCCCATCCATAAATGATATTCCGTTGCATTCAAAAAATTCTAACTGGATGCGCTTCTCTATACGGCTTGTTAAAATATTCAATACTTCGATGTATATGCCAAAAGTTACAGCAATTCTATCGTTATCAAGGATGGTGAAATCACGTGGAGAATCATTAACTCTGAGATTTCGGTATACATAGGTGTCTTTGTTGTGGATGACTAACCTCTTGTTTTCAGTGTCGATGAATATCAATCGACCGTTCGGAAGCATTTTACAGTTTGAGACGCTTGATGTCCACTTATGACCAATTTTCACTTTCTTCTTCTGCATAATTCGGATACCAGAAATGCCTGATCTACTTGAAGTAATAATTTCCGGTAATGGTTCATCCATCATAGCCAAATGCTGCCCTAGTTCTATTTCCGGCAAAATTTGAACGGTTTCAAGTCTTTTAGTTGTTTCAATGATTTCCCGCTTAGAACCGGAGCGTTTTGGTTTGCTGACACCCTTGACCTTTTTGGAATCGGTTCGCTGAATGGCTTTGCTATTTGTTCTCGATGGACTACTACTAGGTTGTGACCTTTTGGAATCGGTACGAATGACCTCAATTTGCCTATGTTCTACAGTTGGTTCAGATATCTTTTGGTTTAAACGGCTATTTACAGTAACTTCACCAAATGCTTGAACTTCATTGATAAAGATATTTAAATCTTGGTTAATCCTTACATCAATATCAATAGCATACACATTTTCCGTCAGCGCATGGATGGATCTTTTCATTCTTCGCATTTGTTTATCGCTTTCTCTGATTGCAAGAAGGGTGTTTGCTTGAAACGGTGAATTCGGATTGTCTGCGTTACCGCTTTTCATGTGTGTGATCTCAATGCGACCTTTTTGCAGCTTTTCCACTACGTTAACTACGCTTGCTTCACAATGACTGAATTTTGATTCTAGTGAGTTCAACAATTTCCTTTCAATGTTATCCAGATGTGCATTCAGTTTGGCACGAATTTCTTTAATTTGGTATTCGATTGATTTCTTCTGATTTCTTGTGTTTTCAAACTTTTCTGCTATCTCATTGAGTGTTCTATCAATTTTCAAAATCAATTCGTCTAAAGTAATACCAACATCGTCGCGGGACGATAATCCTTTTGAAAATTTCTTGACATTTTCTAACAGTTGTCCGACTTCGCTTTTTCCTTTGTTGGAATTTGCATGTGATTTGGGTGTTGTCGCCTCTTTTGCTTGGACGTTGATGATATCGCTTACATGATGAAAGTCCTCCGACAACGGTCGATAACTCTCTAAGTTATCAGGATTACTGGGATCTTCGAACGTATTGTTCTCTCCAAAGTTTTCACCGACTAGAAAATCCCGACTTGTTGCAAGTGGAGTCGAATGTTTCATTGATTCTTCTATTCGATCATTTTCACTCCTTGTTACATTTGTTTGTAGAAACTTTGTGAAAGTGTTTTGTTCGCCACTTTCAATTGCTGCTTTTACATAGTTTGTAAATGTGTTTTTCTCTTGGTTTACAGTCTTCAAAATGTTAGCGGGACTTCTTTTTTCCTCCGAGCCGTGTGATCGTGCGGTTCTTTGGCTTAAAGGATTAGCATATTTAGCTGCATCTTCAACAGATACAAATTGTGGACATTTAAAATGGTCACTCTGAGAACATCTTGCACAGACTGCTATATTATGTCCCAGGCAAAACAGATCCAACACCATATCATGCTTCTCGCATTTCCGGGACATCTTCAACACCTGTCAAAAATTAAATTGTAAACGTTTATGTTGAAAACATTTAGGAATCATATATATATATAAACGTTTTTCACATCCTTGTTCTTTGATTTTTGATGACAGTTGTCTCAGTGGTAAATGAAAGGTCTGGATTGTGTTTCCAGAATTGAAAATAATGGGTTGAAATTGCAGAATGAAGGCCATTTAATATAAAGTACAGAGAAATATAGGCCGGATAATAAACAATAGAAAATAATTGGGTACTGAAATGTAAAGAATAGAAAATAATTGACCAAAAACTTTAAATTAAAATGGCCTGTATACAGGAATGGAGGACCCGAGCCAGTCTCTCTTATCTCATCTCGTTAATTTTTTATATGAAATTTGTTCGTAAATACAACTCTGGACTATTTCTGTATAATATTAATGTAACCATATGTACGAACAACCTATATGAAATATATACGTTAAATAGTTAATGGAGGAGACAGGAGCATGTGGTAGATCGAAAGTAACCAACAAAACAAAAGTAAGGAAACGAGGACAGCAATAACAATACTAAATGAAATAATTCAATTCTTTGAAGAATATAGAAAAATTGATGTAAAAATGAATGATAAGAGAAAAATGGCTTAAATAATTAAAGAATACAGAAACGCAAGACCCCAATTCATAACTGTGCGTTAAAAAAAAACAGTGATGTTTTCAATTTTGTGTGTTTTACTAATGATGATTCACCCAGCAGACAACTTACTAGTATATATCTCTGTACAAGTAAAAAACATAAAGGTACACTAAGATCGGTATGTTTTGTTTTAACATAAAAAGTATGCAGATTGAATTAACATGTTAAATATTAAAAGTAGCTATGCTCGTCAACTCGAAGTAGTTTAAACTACATATATCTGTAATGTGTAATCGTTCATTTTATAATTTGTTTACAGAAAAACAAAAAGGTTCTTAATTCAATTGTTCTTCCAAAGATAAATTTAAGCATTATATCTAAATTACAAATTCTCATTAAACTGTTACATTTATTGAAAAAAAATACTGACCTACCTGTGTATTATAAAGGTAACAAACCTACTATGATGAAAAAGAGAGTTAGCTTTAAGTTTGTAAATTGTAACACATACTTTCTGCTTTGGTGAAAGCTTTATTAGATATAATTGTTTAAGTTAATTGTGTGACAATTAAAAACAAAAGTTCGTTCAACCGTCGGTGGCATTATGTGTGAAAAGCGTATATTATTTCATTTCAAATTGAATGCACGAACGATTTGAAAATAATCTATTTGGCCCACTTAATTTACTTCGAATGTATATCGCATAGGTTTCTAACCATGATTGTATTTAAAAAAATATGTTACTGTGACTGGATTTAGCCCCATCAAAATATATAGATGCAGATTCTGTTTAATGGTGTTTGGGACTGAAAGGATAGTTTGATCATTTCTGTTAAAACTATTTGTTCATAGTCCTTAACTAGGAGTCTGGACGAGATACAACTAAAGGCTCTTAAAGAGCCTGTCTCGCTCACCTAGGTATATATACAACTTCAACATTGCAATGTATACGCTCTACACTATTGTAGACTTACTAACTTTTGTGCATGACAACAAAACTTGTTTACAGTTTCTATCGGTCTTCTATAAAAAAAAATCCAACAACATATAAAAGGGTAAAACAAAATCGTCATTCAAGGGCAATAACTTTTATAAGTAGACACCTGACCCAATTGCAAATAATGTCTTGTTAAACATTATACATGTTTTTTTTTATCTATTATAATTTTGAAGATAATGGGCAAAAACGCAAAAAGTCGTCATTAAATGGTATATATTCTAGTAAAGAGCCAACTGACGATTTTGGTAACATCGACTTACGTGTAGATCTTGTCTTTCTGGTATTTGTTTGCTGTATATAAAGAGGGGGCAATACCTTTTTATGTTAACTTGTTTTGGCCTGTTATCTGAGATGAATTACTGTTAACTGTTTTCAACCCACTGTGTCAACTGTCATCAGCATTTTTGAATTTGTTGTAAACTGTTTTTGCCAAAATCGGGGTGTTGTTAACATGTTAATGGACCCCTTATTGTCCCCTCTATAAAGTTTATCTATCAATTATAATTTTAAAGTCCAAAATTTTTGATTGGTAGACTACATCATTTAAGGGCAACAACTCCTACAAGAAGTTGTATGACTATGACTGTTTTGAATTAAATTGCTCTTTTCAGATTCTCTTATTATAGGGGTCGAGATAATAGACAACTCATCAAAATCAGGAATCTACATTCACCAATCTTAACAAAAGTGTCAAGCTCCAAGTACTTTGATCCAAGCATGACATTCAAAAATGTCTTTTATTTATCTGATGGTCAGTCACCAAAATCTGGAAAGACATCTAAAATGTTTATTTTTTTTAAATGACGTGTCATCTCTTCACCAATTCCAACTAGTAAGTAACATTTCCAATAAATCAATCCAAGCACTCCAAGTTATGGTACAGCAATCGAAACAAGTGAAACGGCGAGCTTCTGCTCACAAATGATACCCACCACAAGTGGATAATCTTAATAGTGTAAAAATATGTAAGTGTTCAGAAAACAGATTGAGTGATGAATCTGAAAAGGCATCACTTGGTATAGGAGACTTATATAAACCCTGAAACCAAATTTCAGAAAACCTTGTTTTGTAGTTCCTGAGATAAAATGGGACAACTTGGCTATCATGTGTAAATTGATAAATGTGTTCAGTAAACAGAAAGTTGTTGAGTGATGAATCTGAAAACGCATCATACAGTATAGGTGTCTTATATAAACCCTGAAACCAAATTTCAGAAATCCGATTGTATTCACGGTAGTGAGATACGACCAAAAATATTCATGGGACAGATGGACAAACTAACGAAATGACTGATGGACGGGCTGGCAGACAGACAGAGGTAAAACAGTATACTCCCATTCTTTTAAAGTAGGGGTATAGAACTAATTTAATTTGCCAATTAAAGTCCTGTCACTCTCGAAAGACTAATCTGAAAATAAAATAACTTATTTTTGTTTTTCATTTATTGTTTGTACATAAATTAAGCCATTAAATTCCTTGTTTGATTTGATTTACAAATTTCATTTCTGGGCCATTTATAGCTTACAATGCTTTATAAGTTTTGCTTTTTTGTTGAATGCCATATAGTGACCTATAGCTACTATCATTTCGTCTCTTGTGGTGAGTTGTTTTATTGGAAATCATACCACATCTTCATATTTTTGTGCTGACTTTACTTCAAAAGTTTTCTTATAAATTTAAAATTTGTAGGCTTTATTGTCTTCCATCCTTTTACTTCTGAATCAAACTGATTTAGATTTATTACCAGATTGGAACCAAGATGAGCAACACGACTGGTGCCACATGAACTATCATTTGTCTGGACTTTTTGTTTTCTTCTTATGCCATACTAATGATAGCATCATTCAGTTTATTTTGCGACTTATGAGGTTAAATATCCCTTCAGCTACTTTCGCCTCTCTTTCAACATACTTACATGTTAACTTTTTGAGAAACTTTCAATATGATGACAGTGGATATCTGTGTAATAGCCATAGGCAAACAAAATGGATATTCAGGACAAAATATAAATATCAACTCTACTTTGTACTACACCAACACACTGAACAACATTTGAATGTGCTAGTTTACAAGGTAAGAAAACAGATCACTGTATCTGGATAATTTAATCTAACTCTGGATAGATCAATGTTTCCCCTTACATCTGAATGTTGTGTGCTTAGTGATGAACCACCAATTATTACTTTTCAAGTCAATTAAACAGCCCCCCCTCCCCCTTTCTGCATCAGATTTATTTCTTTTTGTGTCATATCAAGAAAACTTAAGTTTATTAAAACATGTAAAACAATGGATCAACAATTAAGCTCACCTCATAAAGTTGAATTATTGCACAAAGATTTACGTTTGTCATACAAAATGTATTTGCAAATATAGAGAAATTTTCTATTTTGCTAAATATAGGCAAACTGACTATATTCAAAAGACTTCGGAAATAACATATCTGCAAAACATTCTTAAATGTCAAAATAACTTAATTTAAAGTTCATATTCTTATAACAATATATGGTAATTTGTCTAACAGGACTAAAGCTTGCTGTATCCTACAAAAATAACAGAATGCACAATTTTGTCTGTACAAGAAAAAGTTTGATTGATTGATTGTTGGTTGCTTAATGTCCAGTGGCAAATATTTCATGCATGTTCAGGACAATGTACAAGATTGAATCTGTTTACTAGGAACTAAAATTAACAAATTACAGTAACTTAAAACAATTATAGAAATTCTACTCTTGAAAGAATAAAAAAATCTAGAAATATGTAAGTTATTAAACATGCTGAAAACGTATCAAACCAAATTGGATCAATGCATTCAAGTTAATATATCAATTAATGAACACTTAAAACGATAGGGCTCTTGCAAATTTGTGTGTGTGTGCTGAATGTGCATTTTTCACTTTCGGGTTCACCATTCTTCTATAGATAGATATTATCATAGGAGTAAGGCACTGGTCACGTTAGTCGACTTCTATGTTTAGTCTTATGACTTAACTTCAAATGTCATCTCACAATATTTACAAACAATTTTTGATGAGTGGTTTGGAAAGGAATATTCTGCTTATTCTGGAATCAATGTGTAATTAATAAAACTTTATTTTAATTTTTAGAATTTTTATGAAGTTATAAATTCATTCTATAGAAAATCAGAATCAATTGATGAACACTTGTGTAACGTTGACCAAAAGTGAAAGACTGTCATGTTTTACTGTCTGAACACATTGGCAACCTCATATTACATTTTTGGGAAAACTGCCCTAGTCAACCATGAAGGGTGAGCTCTGATTACACAGTCACCTTTTTTTCAATCATTGCCCCAAATAAAATCAAACAATCAATCGTATTGAAGATGACCAGCCTTGTTCCACTGTCACTATAAGTATTAAAACAATAGTTTATAATGTCAATTTATTATGTTTGTAAATTCATTTCTTTCCTTTTGATGTATTCTTAAATTTCTTAAATTGTCCTGGCTTAAATTGCTTCGTATTTCCTTTCGTTGACATCCATTTACTTTTTCCTTGTTTATCTTTTTTCACATTGGTTTGCTTTTTTTTCATTGTCTTTGTCTCCGGTGACTTTTGACTAATTTCTTCTGAACTTTGACCTTTATCTTCTGAACTCTGATTTACGACAGCTGTTTCCTGCTGCTCAGTTACATTTTCTGTTGTTCCTTGTTTATCTACAAAACATTTTTTTAAATTTCCATGAAATAAAGTAAGATAAACAAAAGCACTTATCTATCGATTTAAAATGTAACATTTGAAGTCAATATTTATTTTATCTAGTTTATTAAAAATTTGTTATATTCAACCATCTTCCAATATAAATCAATAATTATTTAAAACTTTTGTAATGAAAAATACAAATTTTTTGTGACATGTGATTTTTTTTTTAAAAATAACAGCAAATCTTGGCTACATGTGTAAAAAGTATAAAAGTGCCAAATCAGGAAAGTAATGAAATTTTGTTCATGAATAAATGGCTGGAAAATTGTAAAAATCCGGAAATATAGCAAATTCCTAGACTAAATAAACACATTTATTATTTTTTCAAAGAAGGAGTTGTCATAAACTTGCAGTGAGGTGAGTTTTTTGCTGTTTGTTGAAGGCCTCACTGTGACTTTGAGAGGAAGAACAGCAATAAAAGAGCTGTTCCTTTGCATTTTTGCTGTCCTAATCTTATTTCAAATTTGAGCTGTTACTGATTGTTTATTACGTTTTCTTCCAGTGAAACAATAACAGTATAATCAGAATCTAGGGTTAATACATGTATACAGCACATAATAAAATCTCTTTCTGATAATCTTACCTGGATCAACAGGTACTTTGTTAGAGAATTTCTTTAATTTAGCCACAAAGAATCCATCCAGATTATGTGTATGTGGATAAAACCTTTTGGTTAACTTCATGTTCTGGTGAAATCTATGTTTTTCAAATCTGAAAAAATCAACACTGTTTATTTGAGGTAATTAATCACATGATATTATTAAAGGCTACTTTTGGAAGTTTCCATATCTAAAAATGCTATGAACTAGATTTCTAAGCAGCAAAACTCAAAACAAAAGTTGACCTTTTTTTAGACGGGAAATCCTGATGTACTAACACAAATGACATCGATTTATTACTTTTCGTTTGAGATTTTCAATGAATTTAAAAATATTTGCATAATTAAATCTGAAGAAAAAGTTGACCTAATTGAAACTTCCTGTAACATTTTACAGGATATCACATAATTTACCATAAAATTTCATTAAAATATTGTATTCTGAATTGTTATGTTGTCCAGTTTTTCGGGTGTGTGTAGTAAATATATACATGGCATTTCTCCACATTTCAAGAAATAAAATATTTGCTTTCAAAATATTCCAGATAATTAGAACAAAATGGAGATTTTTCTGATTTCTTAAATGGTAAATTAGCACATAAGTCTAGGAATGTGATATTGTATATCAAAACCTAAGAATACTTACTTTACAAAACCTTCTCTTCCAAAGTCTAAACCTGTTGGAACCAATTTAACATTTCTTTTCTTTAATGCATAATTAATCACAGCCTCATTTTCTTCAACCTACAAACAAATTTAAATGTGTATTTTAAATGTGTATTTAGATATCTTAATGTGTATCTAGATGTTTCAATGTGCATTTAGATATATTATGAGTGTATTTAAATGTTTCAATGTGTATTTAGTTGTTTCAATGTGTATTTATATGTTTTAATGTGTATTTAAATGTTTTAATGTGTAATTAAATATTTCAATGTGTCTTGTGATATTTCAATATGTATTTTGATGTTTCAATGTGTATTATATTTCTATGTGTATTTTGATGTTTCAATGAGTATTTAACTGGTTCTTTAACCTGCAAAAAAATTCTAATGTGTGTTTAACTGTCTAAATGTGTATGTAGAAGTTTCAATGTGTATTTAAATGATTTTCATAAGAAGACCCATAACCCATTTTAGTGAACAAACTGGAACAGGATAATTTACTATGAGTGCAGTTAAATTTGTTTGCTACATGTATATATATATATATGACTAGAGCTTTTCAAGACATATGAAATGACTTTGGTGATTATAATATTAAGACACTGCTTTACCAATTGCATTCATTTATACATTTCTAAACTTTATCCTCTTTACATTTAAAAACAAGAATGTGTCCATAGTACACAGACCCCACTCGCACTATCATTTTACATGTTCAGTGGACCGTGAAATTGGGGTCAATACTTTAATTTGGCATTGAATTTAGAAAGATCATATTATAGGGAACATGTGTACTACGTTTCAAGTTGATTGTACTTCAATTTCATCAAAAACTTCCTTGACCAAAAGCTTTAACCTGAAGCAGGACGAAAGGACGCACGACGAACGGACGCACAAACGAGAAAACATAAGGCCCCTCTACTATCATAGGTGAGGCATAAAAAAAATTATGAAGAAATCTTGAGGTATAATCAACAACACAATAATTAATTGGAATGAATTAAAAGACTGATTGCAACATATAGACCATCCTCTTAGAGTTGGAAATTAATATTTACCAGAATAGAACATGTAGAATAAACAATGTATGCTCCCGTAGATGATTTAGCATCACAACTATCTATTGCAGCAAGAATTAACTCCCTTTGAAGATGAGAGCATCTCTGTATATCTTTTTCATCCTGAAATAAAATCAAAAGTAAGATCATTTATACTGAATATTTTCTAGAGGTATTAAATATCTATAAGGTCTATTTTATAATAGTTTGTAAACCGTTTTTTTATACTTCATTATCATTATTCAAGGACATTTATCTTTAAAAAAAAGTAATTTCCATATTTTCATTTTTGTCTTTCTTGCAAGCAGGTGTGTATAAATATTTAAAATTCTATGAATTAAAATTTATTATTGTGATTTTTAGAGAATGGATAGAAATGCTAGATTAATTATTTCCATTTCCGGAAAATCTGAATACAGATATATATACCACATATTTATAATGCAAGTTTTTGAGTTTTAAGTAAAAGGATTTAGTGTACCTTTAAACTTTAGTAAAGAAATTAACTTTTAAAAGATTGTCAGATTTCAAATGGGAGATAACTCTTGACTAGAATTGACAGGCAAGAAGACCAAATTGTGTATTTAACTGAAAATTGGTATCTTTTTATTTTTACTTTCACCTTGCATTTGATGCAACAACAAACATATTTCATAAATATGACACACTGCTTCTGTCTGCACACAATTTCAATCATTTTTCTTAAATCACAGGACAAACCTTATTAATTTTAACTTCTACATCTTTAGCTATCACACCAGTTCCACTGCATGGGGCATCCAATAGTACCCTGTCAAAACCTTTCATTATCTGCCAAATACAATAATAATCTTTCGTTTTATAAGTAATATAACCTAACCTTTACTGTGCCACATTAAAATTTTTCTCTTTTTTAAAGGGAAGAGTGTAGTTTACTTAAATAATCTGTAAAAACTTTCTATACATTTCTTTACATCAAAACACCAAAATGAAATGACTTGCCTTGCTGACTCACTAATGCCTAGTGGTTACTTTTAAAGTACACTTTATATTTCCCAAACTATCATAACAAAACAGTCTGATTAAATTGATGTTGACACAGTTAAACTTATGTGGACACAGAGGATCACTAATTCTATAATTTCAAATGAATTTATGTCATAATTAAATTCTAAAGCTAACTTACAGTGGGGTAAATTCTGCCATCATAATTGCTAATAACTGTATTTGTGATGCCCATACGATGTATGTTCCCTACAATAGCTTTGGCTCTGTCTTTGTTAGCATCATTTGCAAATATTGTTCCAGTATTCTTCATTAGAGCAGCTGAAAAAAAAAAATAAAAAATCTATATTTTCTGGAAAGCAAGCTCAAGTTACACATGAATACTTGCATAAACAACAGACAAGGATATTTTAAAAGTGCTGTGTGGTATTATTATCGAGTGTATTATTATAGTAAAAATAATAGCTCTGCCATATAAATTGATATGTTGTTTTAAAGGGGCACTAGCTACGAGATAAATAAAAAATCAAAAGTATGACTTTTTTTGTTCAATCATTAATGAAAGTGAAATAGTGAAATAATAATTTGCTTTTATCAGCTAAAATGGTTAAATTTTGTCAAATTAAGATCATAAACATTGATAATGAATTATTCAGTTTGCAAGTGAATAATTCGACCTCATTAAATCCATATTCCTGTGAACTCCAATTTGACCCTGTAGAAAGAGATAGAGTATCACATGCATTGTCTGTGTACAGGTTTTTAAAGGAAAAGAATGTCAACATTGAAAGTGAAACAAACGTAAATAATTCGATTAACTGATTCGATCCACACAAAATTATTCTCATAAATAATATGACTGGCAAGATGATGATCAAAATATCAAGACCCATTGGTGGCCTTCGGCTGAATATTGCTTTTTGGTAGGGTTGTAGTCTATTTGACATATTTCCCATTTTCGTTCTCAATTTTATCATTCCAGTCTGATAGTAATTTCATTCTCAGTGGGGAAGCTTGAGATGGAAAATTGTCACACAGAAAGGTCAAAGCAAATTTAAGAACATAACAACAAAAGATCTAAAATAGATTATTCAGACAAGTTTCACGATTATTTTGGGGATATTTGTGTGGCTTAATTCTTGAACAGTACAAGATTTGTTCTAATTTTGTTATAACTCACCAATATATGTAGTTTTACCACCAGGAGCGGAAGCCATGTCCAATATTCTTTCGTTTTCCTGTGGAGCTAACGCCATCACTGGTAGAAAACTTGAGCCTCCCTGTAACATATAGTGACCTGCCAAATATTCTGGTGTAGCACCTGAAAAATATAAACACAATATGTAATTAAAACTGCAATGTTCATATCAATAAAATATTATTGTTAAACAAAATGATGTGTAATTTTTTTTTTAAATGTTATTTCAGTCAAAATAATGAATTTTTAGTCACATTTCCCATGCATTCTAAATATTTATAGATCTCAAAAATTTTCAATTGATTATATCTGAGGAAGTATAAATGCTACATGTACCATATTTTTCAATTTTCCGATCCAGATAAGTGATTGTATATTCAGAAAAAAAATCATTCAGCGTATAAATCAGCCCACGAAGCATTCTTGCTTTGATAATCAAGTAAGTATTTTGAAACATTAGGATAAGCTTTAAATATTGTAAATTTATCTATTTCATTTGTCAACCTTCATGTTATATTTTGATTACTCCTTAAACTTGTGTTGCACATAAGGTGTATACTGGAGAGATCTGGGGTTCAGGCATATACTTGTAGGTTATTGTTTTTTGACCCAACCATTACTATGATGTTCATTAACACTGTTAAAACAATTGAGTTATAGACTATACAAAAAGTCATCATTTCCAGAATCATAGAATATATTACTAGTCCATGCTAATCAGTGTATATGCAATGTAAACTCATAAAACATTTTCTATTATCTAAATTTAACTGTGGGTTAATTTTTGTAAGGTCTGATTAAATAATATAGAAATCTTAAATAATATTTATTCATTACCTAGTGGAACCTGTGAGTCATATACAACCAGACCAACTTTGGACCATTTACCAATAGGGTCTAAATTGACACCTCTGTTAATTAATGCTTGAGCCAAGTCTCTTCTCCTTGTCTTTAAAGTATTAGTTCTGATTGTAACTGGTCTTTGAACTTCATT
The DNA here is from genome assembly GCA_037788925.1 of Mytilus galloprovincialis. NCBI lineage: Eukaryota > Metazoa > Mollusca > Bivalvia > Mytilida > Mytilidae > Mytilus > Mytilus galloprovincialis. The sequence continues at coordinate 39,534,375 of CM075342.1, read as the reverse complement.
TGCTTCCAAAAACTCATGTATCTGTAAAACAGGAATTTTATACTGGAAAAATCATATTAATAGGCATGACAATAGGCATACATAACACATTAAAAACTTTGAATACAACAAGTATTAGATTAATATACAATAGAACAAAAATATTATTATATTAAACAATTTAAAAAAAAAATCAGATAAAAACGTTTTCTCAACAATTTTTTAAATAAGTATTCAGGGGAGACAACCAGACATTATTGTAAACAAGTAAGCAGCAACAGTTAAACACACAATTTTGCTATTTTTCAAAGAATAACATTTGTGTTAAACTTTGGCAAGTTTGTGGTAATCAACAGATAAGATTCAACATCAATTTCACAAAAAACATAACATTATGTTGATTATTTTTTTTCTGCAAACCCTTAGTTTTTTAAAAGTTGATAAATATCTGTTAATAAATCAAGTACAATGTAATTTAATATAAATTGAGCACAAATCTGTATTGACGCTTGAAACATACTGTAGATTTTCATTCTACATAAGGTAGTCATCTCCTACAAGTAACAACTATCCCATTGAATTTAATTATAATAGTTTTTGAAAGTATTTTCAATATTGTTACCTCAAGGGGGAATATCTGCATCAGTTTTTCCATCAGAAAATCATTATAACTGTAATAAGTACACAAATCTTTTCTCAGCTGGCCAATATATTCTTGTCTGCTCCTGCAAATATGGGAAAGTTTTAATATAATTTTTATAGATATATCTTTAACTTTAATACTTTTAAAATGCATCATCATTTAGCGGACTATATTTAAACAACTGTAAACACTATTTATAAACTCCTGTTCAATTTTGGTATGAAATCAAACTGCTGGAATTTGCCTCAAACCTTTAATGTAGATAACAACAAAAGCACCTAGTCAAGTGGGGATTTGAAGACCCATAAGTCAATAAAGGTTAAAATTTAAAATTGCTTTAAATGACCATCAATGGAAACATTTTCTTAAATCAGAGGGTAGTTTCTGGTAAACTGGATGACATCATCGAAAGCGCAATGACGTCTTCATTTTTTAGAGATTCATTTAAGGAAAAGAAAGATACTAATCCAAATAGTCTAAGATAGTTATTGCCCTAATTCTATATTTCTGTTTTGTTCCCTATTCAGTTGAACATCAAAATCTGTCTTTCATCTTATGAAATGAGGATGAGGGTAAACAGAAATATCAAATTTTCCTGAAAATCCTTAAAAGTCAGACACAGGGTATTTATATTTATTTCTCATCTTTGGTTAGAAATACAAACCTCCCTTCTGTTCTCTTTTCTTTAAAATCAGCCAGGACACCCATTACTTCTTTTATCCTGTTCTGCACTAGTGTAATATCTGGAGGCTGATTTGGTGAATTATGTTAAGGAATATATTTTATACCATGAATATGATAGTAAACAAAAAGTGAAAGCCTCATTTTCGAATAAGGATATCTTCTTTGCATTGTCTTTTATCTGTATTTCACACACAGATATTAAAACATTCAGATTTGAAGGAATTATAAAACTTTTTTTTTTTGGTCAAAATGTAAAGTTTTAAAATCAAATGAAACAACATCAGTAAAAAAGCTCAATTTGGACAATAAAATGATTACCTATGTTTGTAAAATCTATATATTACTTTTTTTGCAAAATAAGAGAGACACTACCTCCATCCTGGGCAACTTTTACTTGTTCTATTTATTATATTGTTTTGCAGCAGTTTTTAAAACAACCATACAAAAATATAACTGGTAATATTTTGACATATTTAATGGACATTTAAACATTTCAAACTGTACATTAAATATTCAACCTAAATGCAAAAAAAGAAATGTCAGCCTACATTAAAATGTATTTCAGACTTTCATCTTAACAGCCTTTACCTCAAAGTTGTATGCTTACATTTGTAGCACAGAAACAGAATGTATTACAATTCAAAGATCACTGATTTGACCAATCCAGGAAACAAAGCCACATTCTCACCGGCGTTTTGCATTTGCGCCGATTTTTTCTTTCAATTGCGCCTAAATTTTTTTTCATTTGCGCCGATATTTTTACAGGTTTTTTACAGGTAAATTACAGGTGAATAGATACAAGAAGATGTGGTATGAGTACTAATGAGACAGCTCACTCTCCAAGTCATCTTATTTTTTCATTTATCATTATAGACCTCTTCTGTTAGTCAGTTGTACAAATGTTATGAATTGTCAATCATATCATGAATATAACTGTTGTCCCTTGCTGACAAGGAGGTGAAAGAAGGCCTACTAGATACATCTCCAGACTTTTTCCTTGACCGTACCCATAGTTCTTTAGCCTCTGTCTTTTGATCATCTGCCACATGGTTATGCTCGTTCTGTGGTTTGACGGTAGTCAGACCATCAGCTTAATTCGTGGTGACTCTAGCTTTTCACGATTTTATGGTATATCAGTAAGATAAGGTTTTTTTTATGTTTCAGGACACTGACCTTCCGATATGTATGACTGTCGATGATTAACGAATTGACTCCTCGGCTCGTTTTAGTGTGCAATCAAAATTAACTTATTTATAAAACTTAAATGAACAAAATTTATAACCAGATTTGACCAATGGTATATAGTACTTATGCAAGTATAAACTTACCTGTAAATCTAATTAGGACCAAATATAAAATCGGCGTAAATGAAAAAATGAAATCGGCGCAAATGAAAGAATGAAATTTTTTTTAATTGGCGCAAATGTCATACGTCAATTCTCACATACTAAAGGATGCATTCTAGTAGAAACTACCAACGGTACTAAGATAAGAAGACAAATGTATCTTATCATGCTAATTATCACAATAGCTTTCACATGCTGCCTTTCAGAACGAAAAAAAGCTTTAAAAAGTTTTAAAAAAAACACACAAAAAATAGGAATAAGTGATGAGAAGGATCAGACTATTTTAATACTAAGTAAACACATATAAAATATATATTCATTTTTTAATTGAAGTATTATTTATCCCAATTTATGAAACTATGAGATATGATAAAAACTCTGTTCATTAGGTAAACGAAATAATTGAGTAGTACAAATATGTAAACTGTTATCAGTTTTATATCAAAACCCAAACTGATCTTGAAAAATGCTCACTAGCTATGTAAAGTTAACACTAAAAAATGGAATACATTGTAAGTCAACAAAAATCATCCTTTTACTCATTATAAAACAAATCACAACAATGATTAGAAATTCTAAGAAGTGATTAAACTTAAAAAAATATTCACTTGTGAGTTCATTTTAAGAAACAGTCTCACACAAACTTAATATATTGGGACATTCCATTCCTGTTCTGATTTACCTTTAAACCGAAAATGGAACTGCCCTATGGAATAATCCATTCCTAGGCATCAACCTTATTTTTATGGGGCATACCATTTCTGGCCTGTTGTACCTTGCTTCAAATGAAATGAACTGTTCTAGAATAAACCATTCTCAATCAGATTTTTGTCGAGCCTGCAACTTTTGTTGCAGAAAGCTCGACATAGGGATAGTGATCTGGCGGCGGTGGCTACGGCGGCGGTGTTAGCTTACTTCTTAAAAGCTTTGTATTTTAGAAGGTGGAAGACCTGGATGCTTCATACTTTGTATATAGATGCCTCATGTTACGAAGTTTCCGTCAGTCACATGTCCAATGTCCTTGACCTCATTTTCATGGTTCAGTGACCACTTGAAAAAAAAGTTCAGATTTTTTGTAATGTTGAATTCTCTCTTATTATAAGTAATAGGATAACTAAATTTGATATGTGCGTACCTTGAAAGGTCCTCATGTCTGTCAGACAGTTTTCACTTGACCTCGACCTCATTTCATGGATCAGTGAACAAGGTTAAGTTTTGGTGGTCAAGTCCATATCTCAGATACTACAAGCAATAGGGCTAGTATATTCTGTGTATGGAAGGACTGTAAGGTGTACATGTCCAACTGGCAGGTGTCATCTGACCTTGACCTCATTTTCATGGTTCAGTGGTTATAGTTAAATTTTTGTGTTTTGGTCTGTTTTTCTCATACTAACAACAAACGAAACTGGCATAATTAAAACAATGAGAAAAGTATAATTATTTTATTAAGATTTTTTATTTTAATATGACACAAATAAATATATTCAAAAATACTCTCAACTTTCTCACCAATCTGAAAATAGAAATGAAACAAATTACGGTGTGAGTTGCAAAAGGAGGAAATATTCATGACACTATAAGGTCAGTAGAATAAATGTACGTTTTCTTCAGGGTGCGCTTAATATTCAGGTGCGTTTTATGTAAGGACAAAAACAATCTTCCCCCCTAAAAACGGCCGTGCGGCTTATAAAACGATGCGCTTTAAATTCGGGAATATACGGTATATGCAATAGGTCTACTATATTTGTTGTATGGAATGATTGTAAGGTGTACCTATCTAGCGGGCAGATGTCATGTGACCTTGACCTCATTTTCATGGTTCAGTGGTCAAAGTTAAGTTTTTGAGTTTTGGTCTTTTTATCTAATACTATATGCCATAGGTCATCGATATTTGGTGTATGGAAATATTTTATGATCTTTATGTCAGTCGTGCAGGTTTTATTTGACCGTGACCTCATTTTCACGGTTCATTGCACAGTTTTAAGTTTTTGTGTTTTGGTCTATTTTTCTTAAACTATAAGTAATAGGTCAACTATATATGTTGTATAGAAGCATTGTTAGCTGTACATGTCTGCCTGGCATGGTTCATCTGACCGTGACCTCATTTTCAAGGTTCATTGGTCTTTGTTTAGTTATCTTGGTTAATGTTAAGTTTATGTGACAGTTGTATTAAAGCTTAGCTTTATACTTAGGACTATCAACATAATATCAATGATTAGTATAGAAGGCGAGACATTTCAGCGTGTGCACTCTTGTTTACAATATTAAATGAATTTTTCCTCCTAAAAACATTCTCTTCAGTATTAAGATATCACATTGTTCAAATCACAAAAGAGAATACTCACTTCATATACATATTTACAACAAAATGAGAAGTAGAATAATATAGAACCTACTTAAGAACTTGAACAAATTTTCCCCTAATAATCTATGAATGCATCAAAGCTACAGGGATGTCAATAATGGCTAAAAAACATGGAAATAATGTACATTTTGAGAAAACCCTTTTAGTAAGACATCATATCATTATAATAGGCATGAGATTGGACAGAATTAGCATTCAAGTAAAAGGATATTTTCTTGTTCCACTTCTTGACCACTTGGTAATGTATATTTCTCAGTCTGTGTAATGTTGGTCATCAATTCCTTTTCAGCAAGTTTTCTAGTAAAATAAAAGATGAAAACGTAATCTTAAGCCACAAGAGTAATTTATTATGAAATCTAGAATAAAGGATTGATTTCTGTTGGTTGCTTAACATTAAGTGGCAAATATTTCATCCTTGTTCAGGAAAATAGAATACGGGAATAACTGGGAGACTTGCAAAAACTTATTCAGAAAAACATTAAGTTTTGACCTTAGAGATAAGCAAAATGGGATTAAGTTGATTACATTTTTTTCTGTGCTGTGGACTTATCACTAACACTTCTTGCTAAAATTGCTACTGGGACTAATAGGGCACTAAATAGTAGTAATTTTAAATTTGTTAGTGAATTTTCTGTTTACAGCATTCAGGATTAGGCTGTTGGTTAATTGGTCTGTAGAAGAATGTTGAATCCATGTTTGATTTTTACCATACAGACAAAGAACATATGACACATGAATGGAAAGTGATTGCAATAGCTGTCATTGGACGTTTTAGCTGAAAAACCATCAATGGTGTTTGATGTATACATGTAGCTAGAAGAAATTATTGCTTTCAAAGTATAGTACTTCATACTTCTTCATGAGTATGTTGAAAAAGATTAGAAGGGAGATGAATGGACTATCCAATGGAGAACAGCCTAAAAACATATGGTAAGCTTTAGGTATATTTCATGTATTGTAAAATTGTCATAGCTTATTACTTACTTGTCTCTGGCCTGCTTTTTCTCTAACTTTTTGGCTTTCTTCTCAACAGGCAACAGCTACAAAGAAAAATAAATGTTATTATTTTACTGTAATGAGTTCTTTGACATCACTAACCTAGGAAATATAACTAATACAAGACAATAATTAATCAGGTAATTTTTTTGTACATTAATAAGGCCGTTAATTTTCTTGTTTGAATTGGTATACATTTGTGATTTCGGGGCCTTTAATAGCTGACTATGTGGTATTGGTTTTGCTCATTGTTGAAGGCTGCACGGTGACCTATAGCTGTTTATTTCTGTGTCATTTGGTATCTTGTGGAGAGTTTTCTCATTGGCAATCATACCACATCTTCTTTTTTATAATTAATCCATATAATTTTAAGCATCAATTAACAATCAATACTATAAATAAATGGAACTCATAAGCCATTGTAAGAATGGTTTTTCCCCCTACTACTGTTTTTTACTGATATATGTTACTATGAAAAAAATAAAACACTCACATCTTCATCATCGTCATCTGAATTTTCATCATCTTCATCACTGTCATCATCTGATAATTCATCATCACTAAAATCATCTGGAATATCATCTTCACTGTCATCATTATCAGACTGAAAAGCAAGTTATACACATATATAGTACTTCAGATAGTTCTATTATTGATACATGTGAGTTGCGTTGGATAAAAATCGACCTTATGCAAGTGCACATTTACAAGTACATGTATACCACTTTGATTGGTTTTAGCAACATTCAACATGTTCAAATACGAAATAAAAGATGAATTTTGGTCTGACAGGGTTCTTATAACAACTCAATCTTCAGTTACAGTCTTTTGATAGAGATTTTTTATCAAGCTGAAAAAGGATAACTAATATAGTTATATTCACTTGCATAAGGTAGATTTCTATCTGATGGAGAACATGTAAAACAAGAAGTGTACATGTTCATGCTATGTGGTGTTCCTAGAATAAGGAAACTTTCTCATAATATTATAACTTTACGGAACATTTTATCTCTACAAAGTACCTTCCATATTATATATATCATAAGTAATGGAAATAATGCCTTTTCTTCAAGATTGTATGATCTTAATTACTAAAATATATTCTACATAGTTAAAGAATTACACCTGTGCGTAGGAACTATCTTGTTTTAAATATGTACTACTTTCCCATATATATTCTTTTTTTTTACCAAGTCTGATTGGGCGGTTTTACGTCAAACAAAGTCTATCCAAATTATTTTTGCAAAGAATTCCCTCTCAGCCAGTACTTAGGGCTGTCTTAGACTTGCAGTGAGGTGAGAGTTTTTTTTGCTCCGTGTTGAGACTTCACAGTGACTTTGAGATGAAGAACAGCTTTAAAAGCGCTGTTTCTTTGAATTTTGTGTTTTTTGGTTGTGCATGTACTAATTTTGTGTCATGGATGGATACCCCATAGCCTAAAGTTGCTTCTTTATTACATACAATTCTGCAAAAAAATATTCTGCAAATAAAGGCAAACCTGAAAGGTATATAATCGTCATATTGACCCTAGTGCAGCGACACTGAAAAAGACTGTTGATTAGGAATAACATGTTAATATGGTTATACTATGATATTAAATAACAGGTTTGAAATTTGTTCTATTTTTCATGTATCACCTACATCAGCCTCTCCAGATTTAGCTGGTTTTAACCAGTCTTTATTGTGATCTGTATAACCAGTTACTTCCCCTGAATCAGATACATCTGAGTCATCTTCTTCCATGTCGCTTTCATCTGAAATAAGAAGACATTTTCTTTAATCATGGTAATCCTAGATAATATAAATAGTAATTTTTTATGATGTGTACTTACACCAGAACATTTAAGCTACCGAAAGAAAACATTTTGAAAACATTTTCAGGTATCAATGAGAACAAAACTTTCTATATAAATAAAAATAAGGATGGGTTTTTCCCCCTTAAATTTTTAGTAATTTTGGCCATCTTAGGTCTGTGAGAACTTAGAAATCACCTTTCAAATGAATAAAATTCAATTAGAAAAAGTTAAATTATAGCAGACAGAAGATATTATCATGATAATATAGAGGAATATTAGCCCATTTTACCCCTCTGCCAAGTTTTGGTGAGGTAGAGATAATTATTATGATTTATCAGAACTAATGTTACCTCCTGATTCATCAGAATTTTCCTCTTCCTCCTCTTCCTCCTGTTTCTTTCTTTTGACTCCTTGGACATTTTTAGATTTTCCCTTTTGATTCTTTGATGCATTCTGATTTTTCATCTTTAAATCATTTTGACCTTTGTCCTTAACTTTGGCAGTCTGTTTAGCTTTCTGTTCTTCTTTCTTCATTCTTAATTTTTCTTTTTTGTCATCTTGTTTTTTAATTCTATTCTTTAATCTTTTCTTCTGTCTGCTGCTAAGTTTCTTATCTTCTTTGTCATCATCTATAAAATTATTAATATAACAGTAATACATGTTAACATAGAATATAATCCAAAATTATTTATTTTATTTAAAGATTCTTTAAAAGGACTAGATAAGGAAATGCTTAAAAAATATATATAAATACAAGAAAATGTGGAGTCAGTCAACAACCCAATTATGGAGCACGTGTCTGGTACATTGTACATGTATCTATGATGCAGTTATTTAAGGATAAAAAGAAAATGAGGGGTATAAACTACTGGATTGGTTTCATATTATATATATATATATGTTTCTTGATGGTCTGATAACCTTAGAAAGTATAGCAAATATGGTAGCTACCACCATAAGACAGTTATTCTATGACTGAAACTATTGTTGATCCATTACCTTGAAAAAATTGTAAAAAGTTAATGTCTGTAATATCCAGTTTTTGCAGTAAAATAATGAATTTAAAAGAAATGGCAATTTAAGAAATGTGGATGTTATGCAAACATCAACCTACACTTCTTTCCTCTTACCATTAAAGACTAGAACAGTTCATAAAGTATAAACTCATCTTTGAATAAAGATGAGGAGATAACATTTAAGAACAACCTCACATCTTGTTTAACATGTTTAATAGAAATGTGATGCAAGCAAGGCAAACTCATGATAGCACATAATTTGAATCTGCCCATGTAAATGCTTTTAATGAACACAACCCCGCTAACATGTTTAACCCGCCACATAATTTAAGTATGTGCCTGTCAAAAGTCAGGAGCCTGTAATTCAGTGGTTGTCGTTTGTTTATGGGTCACATATTTGTTTTTCGTTCATTTTTTTATATAAATAAGGCCGTTAGTTTTCTAGTTTGAATTGTTTTACATTGTCTTATCTGGGCCTTTTATAGCTGACTATGCGGTATGGGTTTTGCTCATTGTTGAAGGCTGTATGGTTACCTATAGTTGTTAATTGTCTGTGTCATTTTGGTCTCTTGTGGACAGTTGTCTCATTGGCAATCATACCACATCTTTTTTATACAATATTGTTTGACTGATTTAGAACTTGAGTTATGGGTCTTTCAAAATTAACCACAATGCATGTCAACACTGGTTTTTCTATACTCATAAAAATCTTTTTGGTAAATAAATTGTCAAATTGTCATGATGGACTGTAATCCTATGACAGCAACATTTTAGAATGAACTTTGTGTCCTACATGTACATGTTATGATCATGTACATGGAAATTTATCTTTAACATGCAAAAGATTTCATATTTGTCATTAATCAAAATAATTATGACATGTATGATGCAGAGTTCACGAAAATGGTCGGTCCTGTCGGTCCTATCGGTCAAAATGAGGCTCAGACCAGTATTTTGAAAGCTAGTGCCGGTCCCAATGACCGATGTAAAAACGGCCGTTGCAGTGCATTTTTTGTCGGTAATTAGTTGTACCACAACTAAATCCAATATGTGTTACATCGGTCTTCAGATGTACCTGCTGCTAATTTCCGGTACTGGTTTCCTGTTATAAACAAACTGAAACCTATGGAAACCAAAGTGCTGATCTACACGTGGCTTGCTAAATTTGTTCATGGCAAACAATCGGCGATTGAAATCTTAGATGGAGATAACAAATACTGAGAAAATGATTCAGATGATGAAATAGATAGAGAAAATAACTTTAATTAAGAATAATCAGAAGATCAGAACTGGTCCTTCATTGTTAAATTGTCAGTGGCTGTGAAAAATAAAAATAATAATAATAAAGTTATTTTTGGATAAAATACGTTATTACTTTTATTTGAGGATCAAATTGACAGATTTTTTAGGACTGGCTAAAATTTTGTAGGACTGACAAATAATCTTGCTTTGTCGGTCCCATGACCGACGGGTCAAATGAAGTTTTCGCGAACTCTGATGATGTCTCGAAATGCTATTATATTTTTTTTGGTTTGATGCCTTACAGCGACTTTTCATGCTTTGAGGCCTCACAACATCACTGTAACTGTAAGCCTTACAGCGACTTTAATGCTTTAAGGCCTCACAACATCACTGTAACTGTAAGCCTTACAGTGACTTTCATGCTTTGAGGCCTCACAACATCACTGTAACTGTAAGGCGTCAACAAAATGGTCAAAGCAATAAAATAAATTATAATTACTATTAGGACTAATTTGTCATGACATTATGCGTTATGGGATACCTTATTTGTTTGAATTTCAAGAATCCTAGAATAAGTGTTATTATATCTAAGGATCGCTAGAAACTTAAAGAAGAAGAAGATCTGTAGTAAAAGTTTGTAATCATGCCTGATTCGTGGTAATTATTCTTAATTTTTTTATTCCTAATAATTCTACCCATTTACGTCCCTAGTGCTATCAAAGGGATAACAAAGTGTATGGCGTCAAATTGATGATCCGTAATCTAAAAAGTTGACGCACAACTGTGAACTAAGTACATGTAGCTTTAAAAAATCTAATTTATTTAGGACTACAAGTCCATTTTGTGCTAAACATACCACAGAGAGAATCTCTACTGTGATAGTCGACTTCGGCATATTTTTACACCATGTACACCGTTATAATAAATTTCAACTTATTGGCACTATAAATTTGCTCTGTTGCTAGGATTTTAAACTCCCGTGAACATACCGTCTTCTTTCAGTTCCTTGGGCATTTGTGGAGGTTTCTGCTTCTTTGCCTTTCTACCAGGACCTTTTTTTGGCCCATCGAGCGTCAAATCTCTCTTTCTACCCATAATTTAGTGCTAAAATTATGAAAAATATTTGTTTCCCCACGTGTTGTGTGTTTTCAATATTTTCACTTCCGGTTGGAAAATATATACAGTGAAACGATGTCGGGTATTTATATTTTCCGGATATTTTGTATTAAGGTCTCTGCGGCCATCATGTTTGTCATCAACTGTTCATTTAAAAAACACGAGAAACATCTTACAGAACTTTGACTTTGACTGTTGCGGCTAATGCATGAAATCGAATTAAACTATAGTTATCTGATAACTAAATATATTTGAGAGTTGGAAATATTATTTTGAAGAACTCTCACTGAGAATACTATAATGAGGTAAACTGGTCCGCCGTTCTATCTATAGCTTCGCACCGAGTGTAGCGATAAGTGAACACAACAGGGGTCCAGTTTAATAATGAGGGGGCTTCTTCTTCTTTCGTAAATCCCTCCAATATTGGAGCACTTGGAAATAAATCCAATATATATATATATATATATTAAAATCACTAAAGTATACGGTAGACTAGTCGAATAATCCTCCACCAGTAGAATAGTGTATTTACATCCACGAGTGCAAAGTTTAAAATTCTGTACACAATCAATAACCTACTCAAATGTCCACTTAGTATAGTTAAAATCTAAAAATCCTATTGTCTGTAAAATCATAGAATTTAACTCCTTTTTGGAGTGTCAAAATTGGTTCGAGGTACTTGATATATAATCATTATAATTGGTGCTTTGTTTTGATTTTTCTACCATACATACCACTTTGTCTCATAATCTTATTAAGAAAGGGGTTTAACTGTTATGCTGTTATGAGGCAATTTATTTTTTTTGTTATCTGTTATTCTGAAAATATATTTGCTGTTAGATGTTATTGTCTTATTCTTTGTTAGCTGTTATTGGGCTTTTAGTTTTTTTGTTATCTGTTATTGTGATAATGTATTTGCTGTTAACTGTTATTGAAAGTTGGAATGTTAGCATTTTTTTGACAGCCAATATTCGGTAGAAATTGAAAATAATTGGACATTGGGGTCTACCACTACTAATATGTTGGTTCCGTATTCGGAGAAGGATTCCATTAACATATATACCCATCACAGAAGTGAGGTCCAGGACAATTCCAGTATATCCTATGATTATCCTTTGTAATAAATTCCATTTTATTTGGAACATGTATTTAGAATTATTTTATCTTTTTGAATGAGGATAATGTTCCTTGTTTCCCCGCGGCTTACGAACATATTAAATTAGAACAATTCTTAAAATGACAAAAAGGAAATCATGTGGCCGGAATATCTGACAAGGATCTCAATTAAGGACTAGGTCCTTTCAACCAGTTAACCTTTTATATTATGATTATGGTACATAGACTCAGCTCTGTGATTCTTTTCAAAGCAGAACCAAATACATTGTACAATGAAAGTTTCAACCATGTACTAGGTTCCGAAGCTGTACATAGCTCATTACAAACAAAGATTGGTTTCTTCTTCAAGCCATTGTTCCCCTACTAAACGATGTATTCTACTTACTAGTACACTTGGTACAATCAAAAACCTGATAAAAAATTGTTCAAATAAGGCCTTTGAAAATAGTGGAATAAATTACTTTTGGAGTATCAAAATTGGTTCGAGGTACTTGATAAATTGCATGCATATAATCATTATAATTGGTGCTTTGTTTTGATTTTTCTACCATATATACCACTTTGTCTCATAGTCTTATTAAGAAAAATTCACACACCTCATTCAATGGGCATTGAAAAATATTCAGAATGCGAATACATACATGACATATATTCAAACTCTTTTAGGTCATTTTTTAGTACAATGTAGCAACAATCACAAGAACTATGTCAATTGGACCTGCTTTGATACCATAACTGCCCTTGAATTTTTACTAGATATCATTTTTGTCTCTTTGACATATTCCTCATTTTTATTCTCAATTTTATTACACACTTATTTAATTACAAGCATGTGTGAGTTTCTGTAACTGTACAAAAATAAATTCTGAAAAAAGTATTCTATAACAAATAAACAGCTACGCCATGAGCGCATGATACGCCCATCGCCTTTTTGAAATATTTATAACTTGTCAATGTCATATCGGACATTTATAAAAATCCAAAGGGAGCTTCAGTCAATATATATAAACAATACACCAAAGTTTCAATAGAACTGCTGAAAACATTTTTGAGTTATTGTCCGAAAACTGGAAAATACCACCTTTTTAAATGAATAAAACCAACTCAATAACATAAAATCGAAAATTAATAAAAATCGAAAGGGCGCTTACAAAAATAGATATAAACAATTCAGCAAAGTTTCATGAGAACTGCTGAAAATGTTTTTGTGTTAATGTAAAAAAAAACCTGGAAAATCCCCCCTTTTTAATTAACAAAACCCCTCAACTCGGAAACGTAAAATCTAGAATTTATAAAAATTTCCCAAAGTTTTATACAAATTGGTTAAAGCGTGTTTGAGTTAATGTCCGACATGTTGACTACGGACAGACAACAGTATACCATAAGACGTCCCGTAAACGAGCGTATACAAATATTATAATATATTGAGAAGTAAACATATTCTAGATACATAATTCTAAAAACCATGTTCATAGAAAATTGAATTCATTACAAAGGATTATATCCGTAATAGAAATTCTGTATTTGTCAAGGACCCGACTTATTTTAATATTTCATTTACTGTTATCTGTTTTTGTCTGTTTTAATTCCTTGTTATCTGTTAAAAGCCAAATCAATTTGCTGTTTTGCTGTTATTGGGCCCCCCTTGCCCCCCCCCCCCCCCCCCCTCTATAATTCATAGTAGTCTCAGACTCACATAAATCAATTCACAAACTGAGAAGAAAGTCCTCGCCTCAATACAATAAAACCGATGATAATTAAACAAGTAGAAATGAACAGAAATGAGAACAAAACCTGAAAGTTGAACGAAAAAGGCCTTAAACAAACTTAAATATGGAAAGTAGCTGCAATGGAATTTATCTAAGCATTTTAAAACGTGCCAGTCAAAAGACATTTGATGACTTGTTTCGGTGATGGAATATTTGAAAATTCAATCATGAATGGATTATATTGAGAAACATGTAGACAACTGTAATATTTTAAGTAAAATCTAACAATGCGTTAGTTTACATAGGAACCGATTGGTTGGGACCAGGCGCGAAACATACAACTGTATTAATCGTAACAGTTATATTCTAGAAAACCTCGAACAAGCAAATACTTGAAGGGCCGTAAAATAAGCAAAATCAACGTACAGTAGTAGCTTCAATCTACGCAGATGACATAACTTTGCTTGCCAGTCGTAAGCACGAAGTACAATCATTCAAGATACCAAGACCTGTTGATAATGAACCAGTTAGATCCGATTTAGTACCAGTAAAAAGAAAATATGAGAACAGCTCAATGAAACTAGAAGATGATAAAATTGGAGCCAAAAAAACTGAAACAAAGCTAGCATTGCAGGATCATAAAATAACAAAACATATGAACAAAAATCATATAATGAACTCACCACAGCAAGAACAAATGTCTTACCAATTAGAACAGAACTACATATAAAAAAGATGTGGTATGATTGCAAAGGAGACTACTTTTCCCAAGAGACCAAATGACACAGAAATTAACAAATATAGGTCACCGTATAACCTTCAACAATGAGCAAAGCCCATACCACATAGTCAGTCTTAAAAAGCACCGAAATGACAAAATTAATGTAAAACAATTCAAATGAGAAAACAAACGACCTAATTTATGTACGAACGAAAAACAAAAATGAAACACAGCAACAAACGACAACCACCAAATTAAAGGCTCCTGACTTAGGACAGCCACATTTAGAATGCGGCGGGGTAAAACATGTCAGCGGGTACCAAACCCTCCCCTAACTGTAACCTACAAGATCAGTTACACCGTACAGCAATTTATATGCTATACTTGTGATAGAACAAGGCTGTTCGGTGGTGGATCCAGGGAAGAGGGTTCCGTGACTTTGACCCCCCTTTTTTTTTGGGGGGGGGATCAATGCATTTGAATGGGGACATATAGTTGGAACTTCCACCCCTTCATCCTGGGTTGGGAACCCCCACATTTGAAACTGGCTGGATCCGCTCGGGACCTGCTGTTTTTTTATTAAACTTATATTCGGATAGTTATGGCATACTATTCTAACGAAATTAAAGTAATTGCAGCTAAAATTTTAGATAGATTCTGGACTAGCCAACCGTTAAAATATGATTTTGAGACCGAGAATGAAATATAATCCGGAAGTTTGAAACGAACAATTAATCATAATGACGAAGTAGTACAGAATACTTTATTGTAATAGCAGTGCCCAGCTTTCTGACGATATATAGGTATATATAGGTAAGACCATACTACTATTGAATACAAAGTACGGCATACAAAGTATAGATATCCATGCATTGTTTAAATTGCTACTGCAGTGCCAAGTTCTGCGCAGCGACATTAAGGTGATTTTCCCGCAAAACCGAATAAAAAATAGTGCAGGAGTTATTTCCCCTATCTGGATCAAAATGTTTAATGGCGGGCGACTTTTGACGTTGCAGACACAGTACTAAATGTAGCAATAGGTAAGCTACGCGTATCGCATAAATGATGAACTATGTCTCATATGGTGTCTTTTTTCATATTATAATGTATTTTCACACCAAATAATGGAAATAATTTGAGTGAAAGCTGTATTTATCAAAAGAAAGATGGCAAGCGGAGTTTAGGCTCCGCCCACTTTTTACCTTATTTGGAAATTCAATGTAGTCGTAAAGCTTGCAGTTTGCAAGTCTAATTGAAGCAGCCGTGCACTTGTCAGTTGAGATTAAAACGACCTGGTTGAAGAAACTGATGAGAACAAATGGAAAATTTATTCAATATGATCCATTGTCAGGACAAAACATGATTTAAAAGGATAATCATGGTGTAATTTGTCGCTTTCAGGTATTATAATCTAGAGATATACTAAAATTATGCAGACGGCATGAATGGCTTATCAGATAGATCAGATATAACCACGTGTTGTAATATTTAATTTCAACCATGGCCAGTATCTATCATTTTTATACGAAAGACACCGAAACACAGGGGTTCTTCTTCACAGGTGTTTAATTGTTAATCCTATGGTGAATCTATGGTCCACACAAATTATGAACGTTCATCTTGTGTCAGATAATTTAGGAAAATGAAGAAATAAAATAAAAAATATGTGCCTGTGCCTCTTATCGCCTTTTTAATAATAATATGCATTAACTATTATAAAGGGGAAATACATGTACATGTATTTCAATTGCATGATGCCACAGGGGCCGATCCAGCCATTTAATAAAGGAGGGGTTCCCATTCAAATGCATTGATTGGCCAAAAAAAGGGGGGTTCCAACCCTTGGATCCGCCAATGTGCCATCAGTTATGTATACATTGTACTTATTTACATCATGCCATTCGTCCAAAGTAAAAAAAATATTCCTGCAGGACACATCAAATAAAAAAACTTATTCGCCGGGGCTAATTATTCTTCATCAAAACTACTCCAAATAAATATGACGTGTTGAAAGACTATAATATTTTTTTTTACTTTCGAAGTAAGGCGTCAAAGAAAAAAAAGAAAATAGCCTTTCAAGATCGAAAGTAAGGTGTCAAAGAAAAAAGAAAAAAACTAGCATTTCAAGAGGTCATAATTATTTGGACTACATCAAAACCACCTTTAAAAAATTATTTCAATTCATCATCCCTAACAAACATTTTTGTGTTGGTCTGTAATTGGTAATAGTCCAAATAATTAAGACGTCCACGATGTCTGGCAAGACTATTTTTATTTTTTATCTGAGACGTAGGAATTCTTAAGGCGTCCAAGAAAAAAACTTAAATAGCCTTGCCAGACATCATAATTATTTGGACTAGGTCTGTAATTTAGCAGTTCATGTTCAAATATAATTGTAACCTCTTACAAGGCTACATGAAGCTATTTCATTTTTCGCAGGAAGGCTCAAAGCTAAAATAAAATAGCCTTGCAAGATGTCTTAATTTTTTAGACTGAGAATAGACCAATTTGCTATTATTTAAAAATGTATATTGTGTGCAATATAGATAAAGACTGAGAAAGCATTGTCCACTTGAATGTTTCGTACATGTACATGTATCTAATATGGCGCTGTATCTTGTAATTATTTGGAATAGAGGGAAGAACATTTTACACCGGAGTTGAATTTCGTTAATAAACATGTACATGTAAATACCATTGATTTCATCATATATCACAAACTCTATTGTCTGACATTCTTTGTATTTCATATAAGTCTAAATATATCAGTGATTTTCCTAATCTTTTTGAAATGTGACCTGGACACTTAAATTTATGCTAATAAAAGGAACCCTGAACACGTACCGTAATCTGGAGCTCTACCACATACATGTATGATGTACACTTGATCCCCCTCTCCCAAAACAGACCCAGGGTGAACAGACCGGTTAGGATGATACCCCCAAGGCCAAAACTCTACCATGTCTACTCCCACCATTTAATCTATGTGAAGTCCATATTATATTGTCTTCTGCTTATAGTGCTGTTGGTATTGTCATGATTGTTCAACTTTAATTTTAGGGTCAATTTTGTGCAACATTTTCCTTTTTTTTTTAACCTAAAATTAAGAATTGAAATGGGAAATGTGTCAAAGAGACAGCAACCCAACCATAGAACAGACAATAGCAGAAGGTCAACAACTTGTTTTTGTGTTTAAACGTTTTATCTTTCTATGTTTCATGTTTGGTACGATGTGTGCTTCATATTTCCCCTTGTTTCATTTATTTATTTTCCCTGTTTCCTGTCATACTCTTTAATTTCTTGTGCTTGACAAAAAAAGTTTTATAGATCTATTTAATATTTATTATGGTCCATGTACATGATCAAATGATGATGGGTTGTACTTTTTATATACCTAATTTTTTTTATAAATAAGTGTTGCTAGTTCACAGTCTGGTATCTGTATCATTCTGGAACTGGAAAGGGTTATTCCGTATCCAGCATGATTTTAACTCTCTCTCTTTTCTTGGCGATGTGGGTAGCAGTTGTTATTTTATATTGAGAGCAAAATATTAGAACAAAAGCTATATTATTTGTGTTTATTTGTGTCCTTTAATTTGAATTTAAAAGTCTCCAAAGGATACAAAAAAGAACTTGTGTGGTTATACATTGTGAGGACCTTCAAATTACTATAAATAGATAGCAATCTTTAAGATCAGATGCAATTCAAGAAGGTGTAAAAGTGACAGCAAAGTCTTTATGTCCATTAAAAAAGGACCGCAGTCAGCTTGTTATTTCTGTGAAACAATGTACCGGTATGTTTCTGCTTTTTTTTCCCCTAGTGTTTCCATGTTTTATAAACACAAAGTCCAAATAATATTATTATTTCTTTATAAAAGGCTTTGTTGAGATTAACTGGAATGCCTTCCTCATGTTCCCATCTACTTTCAATTTTTTTGCTGCAATTCCTTTCTAACAATGGATTTTGCCATTCATAGTATGAAAATTATTATTACATGTATTAGGCAAACACAATATATGTCTGTTTAAGGTTACATACATCAAATAAATAGGGTAGGTAGGTCGGTATTTCCATTTTATTTTATTTTTTCATTTTAATTTTGTGGTATGATTTTAGAGTCGTGCAGTTTTATCTTGTCATGGGCCGAGTTCACCTGTATTTTTAAAGATTGAATTATTTCCCTTTGTTATTGGTTTGA
Source organism: Mytilus galloprovincialis (assembly GCA_037788925.1). Classification (NCBI taxonomy): domain Eukaryota; kingdom Metazoa; phylum Mollusca; class Bivalvia; order Mytilida; family Mytilidae; genus Mytilus; species Mytilus galloprovincialis. The sequence continues at coordinate 39,515,447 of CM075342.1, read as the reverse complement.
AAAAATGGTGGCGAAGTGTTTATTTCATCACATGAGTTGCGAAATTTCCTTAAAACAGCTGCCATATTTATGATTGTGAACATTAGGATGTATCATGCAATTGACTTATATTATTGGCAACGCTACAAAAATGTAAATGCACATTTGACTCTAGTTCAGTTTATTTTTCACTTTATGACGGAAATAAAATGACTATTTAAAGGGTCGGTGCTCAAAAATAGGGTAGGTCAGGTAACCGTAAACAGAGATATATTTTTTTGGCCTTAGGAAAGACTAAAAGAAGCAATAATCTGAGGATAACTAATACAATGTATGTAGTTTGCGCATCACGACTGCCTACTTTGACATATTATTTTTATATATATATATATATATATATATAATTATTATCAGTATTAAAATTGAATAGTCACTGCATGCATTTTCCCTCAAAAAATAGAGTACATGTATGACATCAAATATCTGAACTGTGTCCCTGTTCAGTGTTGTTTGGAATTAAATCCATTACTCAAAGCTAAATCCCCAGTATAAAACAGAATTGAACTATAATGGTATTTGTAAAATTTTCTTTGTGAAACCACATGACCAAAAGGCAGAAAAAAGCCCCACTTGTAATAAAGCTGTGTATTCTGTTACAACAGACAACTGTGCAAGCATAAAGTATGCAAATCATCATTTTTTAAACTAAACAGCTGTTGAGAAACAGTCAAACCGATAGATGTGAGGGGAGGGTCTCGTATTCTTATTGCTGTGAATGTAAGTCTACCTCAATCTACTGATGATACAAAAAATAACAACACATACATGTACAAGTGTTTTTCATGACACTTAGCTGATATTGTAACATAAGCTCCCTTATGCTCATGATTTTTATTTATTTTAGATTTACTTATTCTAGTTATCAGGATTTTATCTTTTTATATACCAAAACTTTTAATCTTTTAAAAAGTGCGGGTACAATTGCAAATGTATACTGTTTCTATTTCTATCTATACATCTTTAAAACAGCCAGATTTTTGGATAGAGAGTCAGGGGCAGAGCCAGCCATTTTAAAAAGGGTGGGGGTTCCAACTGTATGTCCCCATTCAAATGCATTGATCAGCCAAAAAACTGGGGGGTTCCAACCCCCGGAACAGACCCCCCCCCCCTTTGAATTCGCCAATGAGAGTTGTCTCATTGGCACTCATACATTTTGTACCACATCTTCCTATACATCTATATCTAGACAGACTGACTATATTAAAGTCAGCCTGTCTGTCTGTTCCATGAAATTTTTTCGTCCATCTTTCTCAGGAAAATAACAAGGATTTCTAAAATTTGCTTTCAGGGTTTATATGAATCAGCAATACCTTGTGATACTTTTTCATATTCATTCAACAACTTCCTGTGTACCTTAAAATTTAAAGTTAATGGGGGTATCATAAGCGATCAGTAACTCACAGATTCACTTGTTTGTTGCAGATTATTTTATATATATTTTTTGTTGGGGGAGGGAGCTGACTATTTTGAACAGTGCTCTCAGCACTTCTATTTAATCATAAAAGTTACATTAAGACGAGCAAACATTAGCAACATGCGTATCACCATTTAGGCATTATGGCCTTCAACAATGAGAAAAACACATAAAAGGCCCAAAATCATAAATGTTAATAAACATGTTGAAGGAGAAAACTAATGGCCTAATTTATGTGAAAAAAAAATGAATGAACAAACAAACAAACAACAAGTGCTTAATTACAGACACAAACATACAGAATGTGGCTGGGTTTAAGTTGATTGTTTAATAACGGTTAAATATGTTAGCAAGCCAGGCTTTTCTTCCTGTTCTTATAATACATGTACGTGCAAATAAATTTCTGTTTTCTTACATCATGAGAAGATTGTATGATGTAAATTTAGAACTTTTTAAATGGCAATGATTTTAAAAGGCAACTTTGAATACAAAATGTATCTCATTTTTATAAGAACTGACATTCTGAAATCTATACATCATGTACATGCATGACAAATAAGTAACTGTACAAGTATGTAGATATTTTCTGAAATAGCAATTATTAATATCACAATTGTCCATTCTTCAAGAATTGCAATACAATAATTAATGTACCCAAATTGCAATATAAATCATGATGATTTCTTAATTAAAAATGAAGTGTCTGTACCAGCAATAATATTTATTAACACAGACATGACAGATACACCTATAATAATATACTGAACTTGCTAGCTAAAATTTCTTGTGGTTTACTGATATTGATCATGTTGATATTGAAGTATTCCTGTCATTGTTCACATTTTGAAAAGGAGATATAAATACATAAATTTAAATATTTAATTTTATTACATAGTGCGCTTTTTTAAAATGTGTGTGGGAAATTTAATTTTTGTTCAAATGTTGAATGACGACATGTATATACTACAGGTATGACAGTATTTATATACTACAGGTAAAAAAGGATAGGAATTATTTTGTTAGAATTTTAATTGTACCTTTTTGAAGAAGTATGTTTGCATTAACTTTTGATTACTTTTTTCATTTTGAAAATTTCATTTGATATATATACATTGTACATGTATTATATTTGTATTTTGATATTTCAGGGATAAAGACCTTAGACCTGCAGTCAGACACCAGTTAAAAGTTACTATAACTCATCATGGCCATTATCATTGATTATAGAAGATCTGATTAAAATTTGTTTAGAAGCTACCAAATATGTCCGTGAAAAATAGAAAAAAGACAACAATTCTACATAATGTACCGTACTAAGCAGAAGCATTGAATGTTTCAAGACTAAATGAATTGGAATTTAGTGTTTTGATGCTGAAAAAACGAGGAATATTAATTTTCATCATTATTGAAGTTGATTTTTTTTACCTCAGTTAAAATGAATTTCAAATATACATGATATCAGCAGTTCGGAGATTTGTGAATATTCTTAGAATAGGAGCTTTAAAAAGGATTTCAGTTAAAAAATTGTATTTCATGGATGTAAAAAATGTAATTTGTTGTCTCTTTCATGAAATATATGAAAAAATCTGCAATATATAACCAAGACGAGTGAGAGATCTACAAATAGACCTGCTATTCAGTTGAATTGTAAACATGGTAAAGAGGAATTTTGAAATATTCATTTATAAGACTTATATGAGTGTTTTTTTATTATTTTTATGGCGATTACAGGCAATTCAATATAAATATTAATCATACCAGTAAACCTACAGATATGTACATTTTCATGAGATATGTACATGTATGCATGCAATTCACTGATGCACCACTAATGGAGTTGCATGTACATGTAATGATAAAAGTAAGAATATGACATGATTGCCAATGAAACAACTCTCCATCGGGGATCAATTAGTCCTATACATGTACATTTATGTATTGGCCACCAGAGAACAAGAAAATCATATTTTGTCATTATTTATATATTTCAATCTCATTTCATAACACACAAACTACAGGTTTACAAAAGGTTCAAAAGCATAATAAAGTGTTTTGATTGCAGTTGTTGGTCATATTGATGTTGGCCTTCAATACTGAGCAAGACCTCTGTACAAGACTACAAGTGTAACAGCCACACAATGTTTGAACCAAAAAAAAATAGGTATTTTTCTTTGTTTGCATTTATATCATGTAGCTGCTATTTTGTACATATGTACATTTACATACATGTTCATGTGTATCTAACTTTTCTACAGGTACATGTATACTTGGGAAATCGGAATTATATTATATTTGTCCTGTCCCCTATATCATGATTCATTCATTTGATTACCACATTACAATGTTTACATGTATGGCAATGAGACAGCATTCCCAACACACAGACAGAAATTACTTTCTTCTTATTTTAAATTTACATGTATCATATTTATGTACATAGTACAGACTGTACAGCTAGAATTTGAAACAAAAATAAGATGATGTGGTATAATTGCCAATGAAGTTTTGATTAACAATTACAATTAAGTTGTGTTACTTTTGTGATTGGGTCAGGTAAAGATTTACCCATGATTTTTGGTAGGCAGTAGTTTTATAAGTGTTTACATGAACATACATTTACATTTTTACTTTCCTATACTGACTTTTTTGTCCTGTCCCCTATATCATCATGATCATGATTCGTTCATCTGACACTTTTGGATTTTGTATATGTAAAACAATTTATTAAGTTTGTTATTAATGTATTTTTATATATACGACCTACCTAGTCCTTATTATGCCCAGGGGCACATAGGGCAAGGTTATATGTACTGGTACATAGAATTTCTTTCATTCTGACAGAAAAGTTGGCTGCAATCTCAGCAATGAAAACACGATTGATCATGTTGATTGTGCTGAATGTCACGTAAGCACTTGCAGCTATTTCTTGGCTGTCCATTTGTATTCGTGCCCACTTTGTACAGTAGGCAGGATTTTAATACGAAATGAGCGACATAAAAAAATAAGTCACTATTTCCAACGTCATGGTAAAAATGTATACTTTTAAAAGTTTTAAAAATGTTAGAATAAGTAAAATTTTGCTCCAAATGGCAATGAATGGGTTGAAACGGAACATTCTGTCCAACAAAATACAGGAAATACAGGAAAAAACAAGGGACATAAAAAAAAAGCAAGCCTTACAAAATTAAATAGCCTGACAACTTGAAAAATCAAACATTTAGAGGCAAAAAAAAATCACCCTGCATATGCCCCCCCCCCCCTGAAAATAAATTCAAAAAGACCTCCAATTAACAAATTGTTACCAGTCACTTGATTAACAGCAGCTATTCAACAAGTAAAAATTGAATATTTTATATGTTTATGCAGGTAGGTTATTTTAAAATTGCCAATGACACACCGATCAAACAAAAAAATAAATGAATTTCTGAATTCTTTATGAAAATGCAACATTTTTCAGTAAAATGTTAATGGTTTACAATACACAAACACTAGAAGAGACATAGTAGGGTAATCTATTAATTTATACTATGAAGATACACTTGTGAAATCGGATCTATACAAGCACCCTAGATGCCGAATTTGAACAAAAAAAGGGGGAGGGCTGTGTGCCCCAACACTAATCGACGTTTGGAGTGCTACACACAAACATAATAATGACCTGAATAATTCTGAATTTGTTTCCTTCAAATGATAAAGCAAGCAATAAGAGCATATTTGTTTATTCGCTCAATTATATTATTACATAAAACGCCGGTGAAAACAAAATATACACATAGTTTTTCCGTCAGCCGATCCGACTATTACAGGGTCTTTCAAACGCTTTTTTCTTGCATTTCATGGCGATTATGTTACTACACGTTAAATTAATTGAAAAGTGCAGGTACAAGAGCTATACCAACCCACTACATTCTGGTATTGGTAGAAAGGCTATATTCCATATTTTTCAAAAAATGCTGCTGCTAGTTATATAGCGTTCGTGTAAAAGAAATTTAACAACCCGAAGTGCCAAAAAATCAATAAATCGATTAAATTATCCATGTTTTATTGTTTTTTTATTACAAAACCTCTAATTAAAATTAAGTGGCAGCACTTTTCCAGTAAAATAAGTTATCCTGATTACAAGGAGACCAAAATCAGGGCGATCCGATATCATCTTGCACCTGCACTTTTGACTTTTTTGGGAAATGTCTTTACTTTCAGTTTAAAGTCACGTGACACTAGTGTAATTATATTTTTCTATAAATAAAAGTTTGGAATGTAAATAAGAATAGACCCCTTTTCTCCCGTTTACTCATATGACGTTATTTTCGGCTTTTAGACTGAGAAAACTAACTTTGAGTTCAATATGATTTTTCTTGTGTATAAAAATGGAAATTTTCGTGAAACGACCTTAACGTCCCTGCGTGAAGATCCATAGGTATATTCTGGTAAGACAATACTACTATTGAATACAAAGTATAGATATCCATTGCGTATGACAATTATATAATTAAAACAGTTTTATAAACGGACTGAAAATAGTATTATCCAAATACTGATTATATCAAGGCACAAAATATACGATGGATACCACGTCGGAAAAGATGTCCAGAAAAGGAATATAAAACAAACAAAGCAACAAAAATATATTGGGACAACATAAATTAGGAGAGAAAGAAGATACATCCACATGCATGGTATATATCTAGCCGCTTAAACGACAAAAAAACAAAAACAACAAAGACTAGAGAAAAAAAACTAAATAGAAAGAAAAAATTAGAACATTTGGAATCCCCACCCTTAAAAAAACTGTTTGGCACTGGTTTGCAGAAAAAAATGCCAAATGAACAACATAAGAAGGTTTTTTTTTTATTGGTATGCTATTTCAGTTGGTTTTTTTAGACCAAATTGAATATTCATTTTCTCCCATGTATCAATATACCATTCTTATCTCAATTTTCTATCACAGTTTCAAGACTTAAAATTCGCACATTTAAAGGCATGTATATAAAAATGTTCCTGTTCGTTATATGCTTGCACATGTTGATAAAAGTGCTACCTACATAGATATAGGAAGAGTGTGGTATGAGTGCCAATGAGACAACTCTCCATCCAAGTCACAATTATAAAGGTAAACCATTATAGGTCAACATACATGTCTGTTTCTTGTCCGGAATCAAATTTTGATTAAGCTTTGCTAGCCAAAGTTTTGTGAATAGGAGGAGACCGGATTTTGATAGTGAAGTTATGTCCTTATAGGTAACGACTTCAAATATCATATTGGGGTATGCTTTCAATGGTATAAAACAGAAAATGTGGTATGATTGCCAATGACATGCACAAATCTCTTCAACAGATCAAATGACGCATAAATTATCATCTATAGGTCACCACACAGCCTTCAACACTCAGAAAATCCATTTCGGGTATATAAAGATATGACAAATTATGATAATATTAAACATTTCATGTCTCACTCACGAACTTCTTGAAAGTTTAAGGCTTAAGCAATAATATCTCTCTAAAATTAGAACATTGAACGTTTACAAGTATACCCTTCATTTCTTATCAAAATTTATTTTGTTTTTCAGCACATACTGACAGTTAGATAAAACTACATGTATACCTGTATAAATATTTGAATTATTTACGAGATAAAGTGAAATATTTAGATCGTCCAATACTTTTGATGTTACGAGTGAATCAAGAAGTTAAAGACAGTGAATGACTTGTTTTTGTCATTTGAGGACTAATACGTAACATTGATTCTCGAAGGATACAATTTTATTTTTTTTATTTTTTGTTGTGTCATTCAGTAAGTATTATATTATATCTTTATATTATACATATATGTAGATAATAATCAGAGGGTTTCTATAATGTAGGTTATCATTTCTATAATTATATGACATGTAATTTAAAACAATTATAGTCATTTGATTTTACTGATTTATAAGCTGTTTACATGACAGTCTTCGGAAGGTGCTAGCGATAGACTTGGTGCTGCTGCTTGATTTGTATACAATAATCTTTGCATGTAAATAAAGGCAACAGTAGTATACCGCTGTTCAAAACTCATAAATCCATGGACAAAAAACAAAATCGGGGTAACAAACTAAAACCGAGGGAAACGCATTAAATATAAGAGGTGAACAACGACACAACGCTAAAATGTAACACACACAGAAACGGACCAAGCATCAGACAAAATCCCACGAGAATAACAAATATAACATCAAAACCAAATACATGAATTTGGGATAGACAAGTACCGTGACACGTCTTATCGCAATGTGAATTTACACTCAAAAATAAGAGAAAACAAACGACACAACGTTAAAATGTAACACACACAGAAACGAACAATAATATAACAATGGCCATATTCCTGACTTGGTACAGGACATTTTAAAGGAAAAAATGGTGGGTTGAACCTGGTTTTGTGGCATGCTAAACCTCGAACTTTAATGGCAATGTTAAATATAACTCTTACAAAAACGACTCTTTTTATACATTCGTATGTATAGGTACAATGACTCAGCATGTTTTTGTTTCGAACTCGAAGGCGCAGAAGTTTAAAATGTTCTCTTAATGTAGGATGTCTAAAATAGCCAAGCACTGATGTGCGAATGTGCCAATTCTGAAATTACGAAACATTGCAGGAGATCAAAGATCACGTAAAAATGTATAATGGCGATAGTTAAAAAGATAAGGGATCAATATATTAAGGCTTTAAGAGTAAAAACACCAGAAACCTAAACTGGCCTAGTTTCATCCACTGTTGGATATGAATAAATGAAAAATAAAAGCTCGTCCTTGACGGACATTAAAATACCTTAATACAGAACCTAGACCACCTATAAAATAAATAAGTTGTTAGATACTTGTCCTTTCTTTTCTATATGTAGAACGGGAATCATTTGGGGTCAAGGTACGTTGATTAATCAATCTTTGTTTTATTGGTATACAATCTGGTATAGATCATAATGGTATAGAATATTGACCAAGACATTCAAAACCGAAAGTATACACGCACACTGTACAATTTTACAAATAAGGAGATTCAAGTATATGCAAACAAAAACATCAATACGAAAATGCGAAAAAATATGAGACACAGAAAGATAGAAGCCTGGGGCGGTTTCTGCTCTTTCGTCGGGTTGTTGTCTCTGTCTTTGACACATTCACCGTTTCCATTCTCTATTCTTTACTAAAATATGTATTGCAACCCGGCTTAGACGAATAAACAAAACAAGATATGATAAAAAAAAAACCAACAACAAATGCGATCATTTATAATTTCCTCAGTAAGTAACATTTACCCTTCAGAAGGGTACTTTTTTTTAATACACTCTCATGATTTGACACACATAATATGCATGAAAAATAAAAGTTAGTCATTTGTTTTTCTACACAAGTCCATGTTTTATAGTGCTTGTTACTTGTTTCTTCAACTGTTATCGAACAAGGACTTTCAATGGACGGTACTGAGAATGATCCCATGAATCACGTTATAACATATGTCAAAGGTTGTAAGCCGAGATTAATATATAAAAATAAGAAGATGTGGTAAGATGCCAATGAGACAACTCTTCACAACAGAACAAATGACATAGAAGTTAGCAACCGACTATATGTACATATGTATCACCGAGTGGCCTTCAACAATGAACAAACCCCATTCCGCATTGTAATCTAAAAAAGGCTTCGAAAAGATAAATGTAAAACATTTCAAACGAGAAAACTAATGGTCTGAATTATGTAAAAAGCAATAAACCAAAAAATATATTATAAACAGCAATTAACGACAACCAATGAATTGCAGACTCTTGACAGGCGGGATAAACATGTTTGTTGATGTTAACATATTCAACTATTCATCTAGATATCGGTCGTACTTTTTTTTATTTACAAAATTTAAGTTTGAGTTCATCGATTTATTTACTTTGTCAATTTTTATAGATAGTTTCTTTTATTGTTTTCATCGTTACCACAATATGGGAACAATATATCTAAAATATATATGTTCCTGCCACCATCGATGATATTATGTGTCATGTTTTGTAAATAGATAAAGAGTGAGCCGCTACGACGTCCATGCATTCAGTTTTTCACCACCAGAAGGAGGGTGTTAATCTTATCCTAACATTGTGGGCCAAGTGGAACGTCGGTCAGAGTGATATCAAATTGGGCAATTACAACCATGGATGATATACACACAGGTAATAGCTATTGGCACTGCGAGAAAAGATCATAGTAGAGCTTACAACCATGAGCATAACCCATACCATATAGTAATCTGTTTAAGGCCCCGATTTGACAAATATACAAAAATTCAAACGAGAAAAACAAACGGCCTAATATATGTACTTAACAAAAACAAAAGAAACTAGTGGTGACAATTGTTTCAACAAATGCATAAAAAAAACGCGGTGGAGAAAACACAGTCGAACATATCATATTACTATCGACACCGATCTGTGTCCACACTTGTATATTATAAAGATGTATATTTCTAACATATATTCATGGTTAGCGTCTTTATTATTAAAGTGGTTACGAATTGGAATAGCAGTGGTTTGATCATAAAAAGCACGTGGACATCGAATGAAGAACCGGGATTCGCATGCATCATAATATACTTTATTTCATAGTCAGTCAACTTGACGTGAGAATCTCAGATACTCGCAGATAACATTTAAAACATACTTTTAATAAAGGTGCAGGCTTCTCTCACTTGAGCCATACCTCTCGCTAAAAAGGCACCGACTATATGCCCTCCATTTCTGATCTTTAGACTGGGGTCAAATAGGGGTCACCTTAAGAGCTAAGCTATATTTCAGCTATATTGATAATGGGTTTGATCAATTCTTTGTTATGTTTATAAAGTTACGCTTTGACGCTCAAAAATTCACCTGTATATATATATATACGGTGTGATTATTTACGAAAAAAAGGTAAAAGTTCGGTTTGACATGTAATGAACATTTATAAGTAACTTGAATCAAGTCGATCAACGGTTAATGGGATATTTTCGATGAGGAGAGAACGAAATGGGCAGTAAGTCTTTTGTAATATTATTTCGTATAAATATGTTTATGACCAAGCTTGTTAGCTTCCTCTTATGTGTTAAGATTTATGTTAAATAAAATTGTCACATTTGTACTTTTGTCTTCCGCTAATTTAAACAGTACATAATTGAAACACGCTAGCAGCTTTACACTTGCTGTCTTTATTTATGTGACCTTGCATAATTCTGTAATTTGTGCGCATGGGTGAGTTTAGCTTATGTTTTAATCTGCGGATGTTGTAATAATTAGTATTTTGGTCACGGAAACTTAAAATATTAAATGCAAGAAACAATAGTATCTTTTTTTAAAAGGAGTTTATTGTGGTCAAGGTTGAATGTTGTATGTAAGCAATGTTTTCAATTTGGAACATTTACTACAATTATATATTTATTTCGCTTCTTTTAAAAAGAAACTTACATCTGTGAAATATTCTATTACATGCATTTTTTATTTCATTTATTACAAAACTCTAAATTTATATGCATTTTAACTTGAATAAAGATATAACAGGAATTTGTGCACGTTTGAAATAAAACAAAATAAATGAACTTTACTATCAAGGATTATTTTAGTTATACAATTTGAATCTTCCTATCAAATTATTGGTTTTACATAATTCTCTTGTCCTGTCTATTTGAAGAAGATGAGGGGTAAATATGCATGTGAAGTTAATTAATAGGAGCATTCAGACAGTCTGTAATTCCTACATACAATACCGCATAGTACGTTTGAATTAACGATACATGCTATAAATATGTAAATTCAGTCAGGTAGGTGATGTCAATGGGCCGGTAATGGACGAATAGTCTTATGATAATTATCCGACAAATATGTTTACATCATTTATTGTTTTAATAAAAATATGTTAATTTTCGTCAGTTTTTGTAAAAATTATAAAAAAAAAAAAAAAAACAATTACCTATACATGTAAAAATCTACAATTTATTTTTTAATCGTTTCCTTATAAAAAACAAAAATAACCACTAAGTGTCAGTCTGCCAATTGTCAAATTGCCACAACAATGTTTCTGAAAGAAAATTGATAAAAAAATAAATTGAGAACACTAAAAGTACACATTGATAGGTTAAGGGAAACACTCTTAAGGAATAGTCAGAATATCAAAACATTTCGTCTGTATGGTATCATCATTCCTTAAAGTTCATAAGACTATTATATGTTCAAGAGCGGCAATAAGCGAAATTAGGCATTAAGCTTAAATCCTAGGCAATAAGCCAACGCCTAGGCATTAAGTTATTGCCTGAAATTTTAGGATGATTTTAGGCAATAAGTGAACTGGAATTTATGTATATTCTGTGATTTCACGGTTCTTGATTTAAAGTGGTTTTCTAATTATATTCCAAAAATTAATAAACATTCATTTGACCTGATATCTTAAAATTTTCTTATTTTTTTTTTTCATATTAAAAACAGAATTAACTCATACTTTTTTGGGGCTTTACAGTCAATGTTTGTAAAAGCTGTGATCAACCAGAGATATATATTGTATTATTTGTCTCTAGATCAATTAGCTGTGATACGCTGTGTTATTGACTGTTTGTCAACAAAAATTCATTTGCACGAACTTCAGAATCATATTTATAGTTTCCTTCCCCAGTCTCAAATGATCTCTTCAATACAAGCGTGTTGATGCAACAATATACGGACATGTAAACTAATCATACTTATTTAGTGACACCGTAAAAAAACAATCATTCAACTGACACCAAGACTTCACAGGCACTCGTCTCAGAATTTTTTCCCCCTATATACCTTATATTAAGATATATGGAAAAAAAATTTCTGAGACAAATGCCTGTGCAACCCTTCTATACTTTAGTGACAAAAAAATTTAAATACATTCTTAACTGTTAGTGTTATAACCTGTATTTTTTTCCCCCGCATTTCAACTCATATGCGCCATTATTGGATGTGCATTAAATTCAAAGCCGATTAATCTGTCATTTCTCATTGTGGAACAGATGTACATTTTCAAACTTTTCAGTACGCTAAACGGCCTTTCATCTGTAGCGCTAGCAATGGGCATTGTTAGGAGAACACACAGTATTGTTTCAATAGACGGATACAATGTGAGATTAATGTCGATATCAAGTGTTTGACACTAAGTTGTCGGCACTTTATCACTAGGTAGGATTCGACAGAGAATCCACAACCTCTCTCTTGAAGATTTGAATGTGTTGACTCCTTATTTCGACAGGAAGGTGTCAAAACAGAACAATATGAAGTAGCCTTTCAAAATATCACTAATTTAAAGAGGGAATTCAGATTACCGTTATCCTAATTTATTGCTATTTTGTCCGTCCCGGCTCAAGCGAGAAAAGCAATCTCGTTGAGATGATGAACGATAATCTATAATTACATATAAAACTGAGAGGGGCGAGGGAACCAAAGGGACAGTCAGACTCATATAAAAGTTACTGTAATTTATTAAATTGTTTAGGGAGATAAAAATGGAACAAAAGCGTTTTGGTGAAAAATTGTCTAAAGTTTGCCATTTAGGCTTGTCACGCTTTGAACTGCTCATGTTTACGTTGCTTTTAACGACGAGTACCAGAAGAAAAATTCACGCAAATAAGTTAAAAAATTTCAGCCAGGGTTGATTTTACATACGGATATTTTGACGAATCACGGTAGCCAAAAAATGACCGTTTGACGCCTGACAGCAAATGCATTCCTACTCTCTTGAAAGAGTTTAAAGTCTTATTTTAGCTGATTTTGTTATTGAATCCTCAATCAAAAGTGACAGTTTTCTTTAATACTTGTACATGGTGGTAGGATATACTTTTACATTATGTTTCAGAACCAGCTAAAATAAAGGCAGGAAGAGTTGGACCACCTCCATTAAAAGATGGCATCTTATATGTTAATGCATATCAAGAAGATCAAATGGTAACTTTCATTAATATGATTTAATATAGAAGGTAGAACTTGACCTATAGTTGTTAACTTCTATGTTATATGGTCTCTTGTGGAGGAGTTATCTCATTATCAAACATACCACATCTTCATTTTTATACGACCACAAAAATTGAAAATTTTTTGGTCGAATATTGGTATCATGTTGGCGTCGTCATGCGAAGACATTTGGTTTTCGCACTATAACTTTAGTATAAGTGAATAGAAATCTATGAAATTTAAACACAAGGTTTATGACCACAAAAAGGAAAGTTGGGATTGGTTTTGGGAGTTTTGGTCCCAACAGTTTAGGAATTAGGGACCAAAAAGGGCCCAAACAAGCATTTTTCTTGGTTTTTGAACCATAACTTTAGTATAAGCAAATAGAAATCTATGAAATTTAAACACAAGGTTTATGACCATAAAAGGAAGGTAGGGATTGATTTGGGGAGTTTTGGTCCCCACAGTTTAGGAATAAGGGGCCCAAAGGGTCAAAAATTGAACTTTTGTTTGATTTCATCAAAAATTGAATAAATGGGGTTTTTTTGATATGCTGAATCTAACTGTGTATGTAGATTTTTAATTTTTGGTGCTGTTTTCAAATTGATCTACATTAAGGTCCAAAGGGTCCAAATTAAACTAAGTTTGATTTTAACAAAAATTGAATCCTTGGGGTTCTTTGATATGCTGAATCTAAACATGTACTTAGATTTTTTATTATTGGCCCAGTTTTCAAGTTGGTCCAAATCAGGGTCCAATATTAAACTTTGTTTGATTTCAACAAAAAATGAATTCTTGGGGTTCTTTGATATGCTGAATCTAAACATGTACTTAGATTTTTTATTATGGGCCCAGTTTTCAAGTTGGTCCAAATTGTGGTCAAAAATTAAACTTTGTTTGATATCAACAAAAATTGAATCCTTGGGGTTCTTTGATATGCTGAATCTAAACATATATTTAGATTTTTGATTATAGGCCCAGTTTTTGAATTGGTTCAAATTGGGGTCCAAAATTAAACTTTGATTTCAACAAAAATTGTATATTTGGGGTTCTTTGATATATGCTTATTCTAACATATCTAACCATGTATTTAGATTTTTGATGTTTGGGCCCGGTTATCAAATTGGTCCACATTGAGGTCTAAAGGGTACAAAATTGAACTTTATTTGATTTCATCAAAAATTGAATTCTTTGGGTTCTTTGATATGCTGAATCTAACCATGTATTTTGATTTTGGATATTGGACCATAATAGGTAATAGGTAATGTCCAATTTAAAATTTAAAGTTTTTAAGTTTAAGTTCTGAGACCACATTCATTATGTGTCAGAAACCTTTGTTTTGTCAACTATTTAATCACAATCCAAATTCAGAGCTGTATCAAGCTTGAATGTTGTGTCCATACTTGCCTCAATGTTCAGGGTTCGAACTCTGTGGTCGTATAAAGCTGCGCCCTGTGGAGCTCTGGTTATATATATATAGGAGAGTTCCAGGAGAGTTGATGTTTAAATGTGCTCAGTAGATAAACATGTTTGCAATGCATGAACAGTATACATTTTATGATTTAGTCAGTGGCTTATATTCTTAAGATTGCTTAAAAATTTGATATGTTATTTTAAAATAAGGTCCTATATTTTTCTCCCCACAACCTATATGAAGTCAGTGTCAGCTTTTCTTATCCAACGTCATCTAGGATCCATTGTCCAGTGCAGTTAAAGTAAAGGGTTTGAAGTAAAACATTTTACTGCATATTCTTTATATGTCTGCATCAACTTTTACCAGGTTGGATTCAAAAGTTGGGGAGGGGGATGTTAAAGATATACAAAATTTATGAGGCATTTTAACCATACAGAACTTAAAAAGATCAACTATAACCTTCAAAGTCGAGAACTCTTTGAATAGAGTCACAAAACTAGTTTTTATGAAATTTAATAGATTATTAAAATTTATCAGATATGAATTTATAAAAAATGAAGTTTGAGAAATTGGTCTATTCTTATCATGTCTATGACTACTTATGCTTGTCAATATTAAGACTAAAGATTTAATGCACTCACAGTGTTTTTGATTGGGATTTTTCATACTAGTCCAGATTGTCATCATTTTTGTTTAGGCAAATCCAAAGTTTTTGTTATATATATATATATATATATATATATGGCTTGTATCATATTTTCCCTTCCGGTTTATATGATCCGTTCATCCTATATTGACTCTTAAAATTCAAGAGTCTATCTAAAAATGAGGGTACATTTTATATGGCCTTCCAAATACTGTTTCGATCCCTAACATTACCGAAGAGACATTTATTGTCTAAATCCGGATCTGGTGTACAAAAAAATATTAACACCTTATATTTGTGGCATAACATCGTGGCCAAAAGTTTATTGTTTTCTGTTTAGTATTAAATTTATATTAAGATCCATTTTGTTACATCTTGTGATCAATTTTATTTGGCAATCGCCAATGGCAGTCAGCAGGGTTAAAGAACATCAGTTGTTCGACCTGTTAGTCAAATGTGTTTTGTTTAAATATACTTCTTCACTTTTTTGGTCTTTTGGAAAATGTTGTTTGTGCTGTATTTAGACCCTTCTACAACGACATTTATTTTACCTGCACACGTATAAAAATTGTGGTTTTTATCCAACGCAATCATAGGTTTGAATGTAGTTTTCAATTTAGACTCGTGTATATATATATATATATAATTTGAAGGATCCTTTACTATAGATAATTGAGCTGATCTGTAACAATAACATCTCCATGCCTTATATATCATGTACTGTAGTACGACACTAGATTAAAACTGACGAGGAAAGGTAACACACAGCCACTGAAAGCTTTATTATTGTGAAGCCCAGGTGGTCGTGTGGTCTAGCGGGACAGCTACAGTGCAGGTGATTAGGTGTCACGCTATCTCAGTAGCATGGGTTCGAATCCTGGCGAGGGAAGGACAAAAACTTTGCAAAAGCAAATTTACAGATCTAACATTGTTGGGTTGATGTGTAGACGTGTTGTATATATTTATATATATATAAAATTGAGAATGGAAATGGGGAATATGTCAAAGAGACAACAACTCAACTGAAGAACAGACAACAGCCAAAGGGCACCAATGGATCTTCAATATATTTGTATCATTCATGTTAAAGTATTCAAACTAAAACAAAGAGGTAAAAAGTTCAATGGATTGAAATTCATTTTGCAACTATCTGATGAAGACTAAGACTTGACTGAGCTTATAAAATGTGATGTTTCAAACCCAAATCAAGGACATATGTTCTATTGTAGACAATTAACTTCTGCTGAACCTTACTATTTGAGAAGTGTTTGATACATCATTAAGCATTTTAGATCTTAATATAGATTTTAGAATTTTTAATTTTTAATTTTTTTATTTACAAAGTGAATCATATTTTGCTGAATTTGCATAAATTTAGCTGCAAATTCAAAAGAAAACATTTGAGTCAAAGAAATTTATCAATTTATACGACCTGGTACATTGTTTGACAAGATATAAATGTACTTTCTCCAGTAAATACCATACATTTTATAATATTGATTGGTGATAAGGTTGTCCCATGGCCTCAGTAAAGCATGAAAAAGACGGTCAAATTCCAGAGAAGTTTTTGATGTGTTAGGCAACAGTGGCGGATCCAGAACTTTTCATCAGGGTGTGGGGGCCACTTACTGACCTAAGGGGGCCCGCTCCAGTCATGCTTCAGTGATTCCCTATATAAACCAACCAGGGTCCCCCTGGATCCGCCTATGGGCAAGTTTTTTGTTCCTCATAAACCAACTTATATATTAGCATCTTGACATTTGTAGGCCATGATAATCTGCATGTTATGCTTCAGAGAATAGACTCGTTATAGATACTAGGATTGAAGTTTTGTGTGCCAAACTTCTGTTTTGTCTACAAAAGACTAATAAGTTACGCTTGAATAAAGTAAAATATAAGTGCAATGTTGAAGAGCACTGGAGACCAAAAAATTTTAAAGGATATTTACGAATTACAGCTTAGATTATCTGTTCCTGGACCTTAGTCTAAGGTTTCTTAAAAAAACCTTAACATCAAAAGTGGGTCTTATTAGGGTTTAGATGTGACGTCGGATTGGCCGAAATTTTTAAGCATGATACATGACAGTGAAATTTCTTTTGCATGAAAATGAGATCAAAGTTTGGCGGGACATAGGAAATTACAAGTATTGTTTTTGCAACCATAAGCAGGATACGATTATATGACAAAACTAAAAGCTGGATTCGAGTTCAGACATCCCCAATGAGAGCCCCTGAAAATAGGTTTAAGTTTTATATCTGTATGAATTATGTTCTCAGATACTGAGCTATCATAATTTAGTGCATCACTTAATCTGGTAGAGTACAACAGCTTCCGAAAATAAATGACTCATTTTGATTTCATAATTCAATGAATTTGGTTATATGATAAAATATATATAGTTATAGCAAAAGAGTTGTCTCATTGGCAATCATACCACATCTTCTTTTTTTTATATAGATATAGCAATCCAACTGCACAATTAAAGCAGAGACTTAAGTCACCTACATTTATTTAAAATGATATGAGGATTAATTAGTGAATGTATCACAGTCTCCAACCCCAAGTTGAAATTTTTAAACATGTTAGAATTGAATTTCTACTTAATGAAGCCCTACCCTATCTATAATACTAAAAAAACGAGGTCCAATTTATCAGCCGTCATCGGGTGAAAACGACAAATCAAAGAATTCAACTTTATATATAGCTTATATAGGACAATGGTGTTGATTAAAAATTACACCACTCCAGACCCTTTTGTTTTCCATATAATTAATATTGCCAATAATTAACAAGTTCGTGTCGAATCCGATACCGATACCAATAGTATAATCACCTGTTACCTTTTATTTTATCTGTACGTTCCGCATTTGACAGGTGCACCACCAAACGGTGTACTTTGGATTTGCTATATTTATAATACGGGTCATAATCATAGGGTTGATACTACTAAATTCAATCATTGTCACATTGTTTCTTTTTGTAGTACTTTAATCAGCATGACTTTATAAGATGACAATTACCAATACTAAAAATCTAGACTTAAAATAAGCTGTATAGGTACAGTTTCCAATTTGTTAGCCAGCATGACGTAAACAAAGAATTCATCTTTATTTATAACTTATATATATAGGACAATGCTGTTGATAAAAAATACTCAAATCCAGGCCCTTTTGTTTTCCAAATGATTAATATTACCAATAATTGATAAGTTCCAGGTTGACGGGTTCAAACAGAAAGATCTTGAAAGCAGGGGAAACTGCACATCTTAAATGATCATGACTATATATATATCAGATGACAATACCAATACTAAAAATCCAGGCTTAAATAAGGCTTATACATAGTTATACACTTTACTTCAGTCACGGACCCGCGATATCACGGGTGTGTTCTAGTGGTTCCATAAGAGGAAACATCAACACAAATATCTGCCATAGAAAGATCATTCTAATGCATTTCGTTTGTAACAATGATTTTCATTGGACATTGACAAATATTTTAAAGGGGTAAATTCCACATTCTACCAGTTGCATGGTAACTAAAGAAAGCCACCATTTTGAATTTTGATATTTTTTTTGGTATTTAATTTCTCAAAAAATAAACATAAAATTCACATTTTGACCCTCAAGTTGAGATCACAACAACTTGAATTTTGTACATACATGTCATATTAACTAGGATATGAACTTTTAAAACTAAATGTCACATTATGTTTTTTACATGATTTCCTGGTTTACTGATCAGGGAAATGTGAGTGACAAACCAGTGCATTTTATGTTTTTTTTGTCGAGCCTATGACTTTTGTTGCAGAAAGCTTGACTTAGGGATAGAGATCTGGCGGCGTGTTAGCTAACTTTTTAAAAGCTTTATATTTTAGAAGATGGAAGACCTGGATGCTTCATACTTTGTATATAGATGCCTCTTGTTACGAAGTTTCTGTCAGTCATTTGTCCAATGTCCTTGACCTCATTTTCAGGGTTCAGTGACTACTTGAAAAAAAAAAGATTAGAATTTTTGTAATGTTAAATTCTCTCTTATTATAAGTGATAAGATAACTATATTTGGTATTTGCGTACCTTGTAAGGTTCTCATACACGTCAGACATTTTCCACTTGACCTCGACCTCATTTCATGGATCAGTGAACAAGGTTAAGTTTTGGCGGTCAAGTCCATATCTCAGATACGATAAGCAATAGGTCTAGTATATTCGGTGTATGGAAGGACTGTAAGGTGTACATGTCCAACTAACAGGTGTCATCTGACCTTGACCTCATTTTCATTGTTCAGTTGTTATAGTTAAGTTTTTGTGTTTCGGTCTGTTTTTCTTATACAGTATGCAATAGGTCTACTATATTTGGTGTATGAAATGATTGTAAGGTGTACATGTCTAGCTGGCAGGTGTCATCTGACCTTGACCTCATTTTCATGGTTCAGTGGTCAAAGTTAAGTTTTTGAGTTGTGGTCTTTTTTTCTAATACTATATGCAATAGGTGAACTATATTTGGTGTATGGAAATATTTTATGATCTATATATCAGTCATGCAGGTTTTATTTGACCTTGACCTCATTTTAACGGTTCATTGCTTAGTGTTAAGTCTTTCTGTTTTGGTTTGTTTTTCTTAAACTATAAGCAATAGGTCAACTCTATTTGTTGTATGGAAGAATTGTTAGCTGTACATGTGTGCCTGGCTTGGTTCATCTGACATTGACCTGGTTTTCATGGTTCATTGGTCAATGTTTATTTTTGTTGCTGAGTCTTGATTTTTCAGAGCTTTATCATTTACAAGTTTAGGTTTTCAAAAATTATTAAAAATTAAAAAGATTTTATAAGACTTTTACAAATGGCTTATAATTATACATGTAAAATATCTATAAAAAGAAAAAAAGGGTTAGTGGACAAATTTTGTAAGGCATTCAAATAGATAAAACCAGAGGATTCTGAAAATCTATAAAAAATTCCAAAACAATGTGACAAGCAAACATCCTGATGTTGTCATTGATGGCATTTAAGCTTGAAACTAATAGTACAAATGTGTATGTCAATATAAAGTTAATGTTTAAAATGATATTAACTGCCTTTCTCGTAAGTAGGTCAGATTTTTGTGTAGTATATGTGATGTTCTTCACTGATTTGTGTTAGATGTTACTTTAATTGTTGTTAATATGTTAAAAATTAAATTAAGATGTTAAACTTGTATTTAAAGATTCATTTTTTTTTTGGTTGATTCCCAAAATATCACACTTAGACGTACAAGAATTTACTTTAGATAATAAATATTCATCCTAACGTTTTTATATAACTGGTAGGTATTGTTTATATTCACCAGAAGATGAGATATTATTGTCATTTAGACAACTACCCATAAGAGACCAAATCATTTTACATGTATTAAAGTATTTGTAGTACAATCAGAGTACAAAATACTACCTTCAGCTATTATTTCCCTTTAGAATACCTCAAGAAGTAGACATGGTATCTTGGTTCATGTATTTAAATCAAAGTACAAAATACTACTTGCAACTATTATAGATGCATTATTTCCCTTAGATATGCCTCAAGGTGGCACGGTAGTATTTGCATTCCAGAATTTAGGTTGCTCTTTTGTGTACCCTACTTAGGTAAATGTATCTAAACAGTGTGATTGGACAAAAAATACAGTATCAACTGAACATACTTTCCCAAACTGAGCAATGAATCAGGTGAAGAAAAATATAAAATGATTTTACATACAGATGAAAATGAATTTTTGAGAATTTTTTTAAATTTTGTATTCACTGCACCGTAAAAGACCTAAAAGTACTAGTGGCCTTAGGTTTTTAAAAATAGCAAAAAAAGTAAACGGTCATGATACATATTCAAATTCATTTCTGAATAGTAAAATGAAAGTACTTCAGTTAACTGTGAATGTAGAATTTTTTGCAGTGTTAGAAAGTGGTGAAAATTCTAAAAAGGCTATCATTATCCCTTATGGGCCAGGAAATACTACCGTGCCACCTATAGGTTGCATTTCTGTAAATATTGACAATGCAATTTCCCATAGGAACTCCTTTTACGGCTAAAACTGTACCACTTTTACTATGAAGTTTTGAAAAAAATCTTATCCTAGAATTGAAAGTTCATATGCACCACAATTTTTTTCAAAGGTCAAAATATAGGGCTGTGCGGCATATTTTCAACGTTTATATGCCCTGAACTTCTCAGAGTTTAAACTTACACTAATTTTCTTAACTACCCCTACCTCGAATGAAAGGTTACCACAGATTTCAATGTAAACAATATGCACGTGTTAATTTACTGGTAACATTCCCAAGTTCTGTCTCTGCGATATGGAACACAGAGAGCATAACTGGGAACCAGTATGTAAACAAAATGAATTTTCTATGAATATTCAATTACTCCCCAAAAGAGGCGTGTTTTGAGAAACAGCTGTATTTACAAAGTGCAACCTATACAGACATTTATTCAAATAGAAAACTCTCTAAAATCAGTTTTTCTCACATTAATACTCATTTATCAGAATTAAAGTCTTAAAGAAATCACTGTGTATACTCTAAGTTTTTCTTTACTATACATTTTATACCCCCTCCCCTGTTTCAATTTTTTAAAGAATTTGAAAACAAGACTTTAATTATTGCCAGCTTACCCTATTTGCATATTTTCTGATAAAAAATGCCTAGAACCTGTTAAAAACTGTTTTGATAACATATTGAAAGCATATCGGAATATCATAAATGTAATGTTTAGCAGCCAATCATTACAACATTCAAGATTATATAAAGTATCCAATCCAGCCTCTATCTCCAGTCCACATCTTACTGTATGCCTATTTGTCAAATAAAGAACACATTTTCTGCCTCAAATGGTCAATTTAGAATTCTTGTCACAACAGTATCATCTTTAACCATATATCTGACATAATTTAGCTACTATATATACTAGAAGTGTTCAAACAAAGCCATATTTGCAATAGTTGTATGTATGCAGATACCAGTCTGAGATATAAATTCACTTAAAATATTGTAGAGATGACTGCTAACATTTGATTTTTGCATAACTTCCAAGCATAGTTATTGTTTTCTATATCAAGAACTTTAAAATCATAAAATCATAGCATTTACAAGTTAAATTATTTGTTTTATGACCCAGGGGGTAGGCAATTTTCTATGTTTCTTGCCCCTGGGGCCTCAAATTTCCTAAATAATTCTGCTGTTTCTAGCAATTTGGAATATTTAGTACATATTCAGGATAGAACACACTATTGTAAGTTTTCTTGAGATATTTTTGTTTTTCTAGCTTGTATTTATTATACCGTGGTGACAAAAAAGCAGAATTAGGTGTTGCGGCTTACTTTTGGGTTATCGAAAGGACACAAATACCCCATAAATAATATTCAGGAAGGATCTATGAGTTTCAATGACTGCGAAGAGTAAATATAAGCACTTCTTAACAATTTAACTTACAAATATGCAAATATTATGATTTAATTTTGTATCCAGGACTTTAAGTAAACTATGCATACTGTAAACTGTGAATTTATGCTGAGTCATCATATTTAAGGCCCAGTATTCTATCAATCTTCATTAAATATTTATAAAACTTCTTATTTGAGTTAATTTCTTTAAAATCTGTGAAATAAAGCAAATTTGGTTAAATTCTGAATGTTCCCCTTTTTCACCCTATATAGGTTGCATTTCTGTAAATATTGACAATGCAATTTCCCATAGGAACTCCTTTTACGGCTAAAACTGTACCACTTTTACTATGAAGTTTTGAAAAAAATCTTATCCTAGAATTGAAAGTTCATATGCACCACAATTTTTTTCAAAGGTCAAAATATAGGGCTGTGCGGCATATTTTCAACGTTTATATGCCCTGAACTTCTCAGAGTTTAAACTTACACTAATTTTCTTAACTACCCCTACCTCGAATGAAAGGTTACCACAGATTTCAATGTAAACAATATGCACGTGTTAATTTACTGGTAACATTCCCAAGTTCTGTCTCTGCGATATGGAACACAGAGAGCATAACTGGGAACCAGTATGTAAACAAAATGAATTTTCTATGAATATTCAATTACTCCCCAAAAGAGGCGTGTTTTGAGAAACAGCTGTATTTACAAAGTGCAACCTTAAGGGGGATATATATTTTTACACTAAATCAATAAAGGAACTTTTTTTACCTATGCAATTTGCAAGTTTATCAATAAAAAGTTGATTAAGGGCAACTATGATAAAAGCAAGCCTTAAATTCCACCCCTGATAGTAAATATTGCTGATTCAGCAAATTTTGCCTGATTTGTAGGTAATAATGTAAAAATTTACCTAGAAAGTAGAACTTAATTATTTTTATGTAACTTGCAATACATTTTTAATTATAAATGCTCGCTTTAACTTTTCGCAGTGTCTGACACATGTGCAACCACTGAAATTTGAGACGCGACATTCTTCAGTTACATGTACATCCTATCATTTTCACCGAAATAAATAAATTGCATAATTTCTTATTTTTTTCAACACAAGTACAGCTATACTAGTTTTCTTGAGGTTTAATTTGTAGTTCTGATGTAACATGACACCAATAGGAGCTTTTGGGGAACCAGTAAGTGGTTAAGGGGTCCTTACTTATTCATTTAGCTCTCATATTGGTCTGAAATAGAGGTAGAAATAGGGGTTTCTATACATTGACTAGACATTATTTTTGACAAAGAATGTATTTCTGATGTTATATCAGCAAGATTAAATGGTTTATTCATTTTCCATGCAAATGCCATTAGTTGTTAAGATTTTCTAACAGTGAAAAGCACAATAAAGGCAAATTGATTATGTAAGGGGACATAATTTAACCCAATGCATACATGAGAAATAGACAAACAGTCAACTTAGAGATGAATTCTAGTACATGTATTGTCAAACAGATTTTGGAATAATAGTTAACTGCAATCTAAAGACTCTTGTTGTATTGCTCTCATAATCTGGAAATGTTTAAAGTAATATAAGGCATGCTGTAAAAAATGTGGAATGGACTTTAATATCAGTTTTCATGATTTGGTGCTTAAACTGTTTCTTTCAGTCAGATTAACCATAAACAGAGTTGGCAATCCAACAATTCCTTCTGAATCACCATGTTTGACTTCTGTGTTGATTTGAAATATCATATATTTGGGTTTTGTTCACTCCTTAAGTAAAAATGGTAAGATGGAAAAAAAAGGGAAAATCTGCCAGATAGGGTAGGGATGTAATGTTTCATTTTTTTTTGGTAACAAATGAGTGCAGACTAGTATTCTTTATTGTAATATGTTCCAAAGTAAGAAGTCTATGCATCATAGGAGTCATGACTGGTTTCAAGTTTGTTATGTCTTGGTTAAGGTGGCACGGTAGTATTTGCATTCCAGAATTTAGGTTGCTCTTTTGTGTACCCTACTTAGGTAAATGTATCTAAACAGTGTGATTGGACAAAAAATACAGTATCAACTGAACATACTTTCCCAAACTGAGGGATGAATCAGGTGAAGAAAAATATAAAATGATTTTACATACAGATGAAAATGAATTTTTGAGAATTTTTTAAAATTTTGTATTCACTGCACCGTAAAAGACCTAAAAGTACTAGTGGCCTTAGGTTTTTAAAAATAGCAAAAAAAAGTAAACGGTCATGATACATATTCAAATTCATTTCTGAATAGTAAAATGAAAGTACTTCAGTTAACTGTGAATGTAGAATTTTTTGCAGTGTTAGAAAGTGGTGAAAATTCTAAAAAGGCTATCATTATCCCTTATGGGCCAGGAAATACTACCGTGCCACCTCCAAAAGTAGACAGTCTCAGTGCATTTACATATAGATACATCTTAAATTTGTAAGATGATCAAAAGCCTGATAAGAATTTTGACAAGGTTATTTAAATCAAATTAACAACATATACTCATAAACTTAACATTTATGTTACGATTAAAAGCTTTTGGTGAATAAACATTTTACATGTATTAAAGTATTTGTAGTACAATCAGAGTACAAAATACTACCTTCAGCTATTATTTCCCTTTTGAATACCTCAAGAAGTGGACATGGTATCTTGGTACATGTATTTAAATCAGAGTACAAAATACTACCTGCAACTATTATAGATGCATTATTTCCCTTAAAAATGCCTCCAAAAGTAGACATAATACCTGGGTACAGCGATCACATGACATATCTTTCCGATTACTGATACTTTGATCTCACCTTAGATTTGCCAAAATAGTAAACAAAAAACATTTAACATGTTTAAAAAAATTGTCGTTCTGTAGTACAAATTTTTAACACTCAACTGTGTAAGATTTATCATACTAGAAAGTTGTTAGCCCTTTTAAATTTAATTGATGAATTCTGAGAAATATTATATAAAATCAGTAAAATCTGGATTTCCTTTTTTATATTTTTTTTGTCAAATGATAATAAGATGTTCTCCATCAGCAACAAATTATTTTTTGAAAAATTGCTTCAATAAAGGAGAACCATGAAATCCAGGTGAGCGATTATGTCTCCTGTTACTTTACCTACGTAAATTTTACAGACGCCATCACGAATTGGTTGACCGTTTTGGACTAACCATTTCACAGATGATATCGGATATGTTCCTTATGTTGTTACTACAATACCCTTTCCCTTTTCACTAATGTGACCTACCGAATTAGACTATTTCCGGATTTGTATTCACATAAGCAACACGACGGGTACCACATGTTGAGCATGATCTGCTTACCCTTCCAGAACACGTGAGTTCACCCCTAGTTTTTGGTGGGGGTCGTGTTGCTTAGTCAATGTAATGGTGCTACATTTAATGGGTGAAGAGAAAAGATATATATTTATTAGTAGCAGATTTTTTTTTCATTATGAAATTAGGAAGATATGGTATGATTGCTGATGAGACAACTATCCGCTAGAAATGTTAGCAACTATAAGATCACTGTATAGTCTTCAACAATGAGCAAATCACATACCCACAACTATTAAGCTATTAAACGCCCAGACATAACAAATTGGAAAGCCATTCAATTGAGAAAACCAATGTTCTAATTTATGTCCATAACAACAAATAAAGAGAAATATTATATACAGTAAAAAAAGCAACAACTGAATAACAGGCTCCTGACTTGAGACAGGCACACACAGAATGTGACAGGGTTAAATATGTTATCTAGTACATTTTATTTCTGAACTACTTACAGTGATGAAATCTAGCATTTAAGATTTCAGACTAACAATTATCTTTTTTCCTTGAACTACATGTGACACTTGTATTTTTTTAATTTTTGACAGGAAATTTATGGGTATGCCAAGAACCAAGGGAAAGAAATCTTCATGTGGATTCTGTATTTCTTGACAGTAGGTTTACTTCGGTTATTTTTCTTCTGGTACCCACATCTGATGATAGCAGCCACACATGAAAAAAGTTTTTTAAAACATGCAGTAGTTGTTGTGCTGAAGGTAAGATTTAATCTATACAGATGAAACTGATTCTATGCTATCTTGTTAGGTATGGTTAATTAAAAATGCCATGTAAAAAAGGGGGAAAAACCACAAAAGAGTTATCTGCTATTTTCATTTGCACAAGACATGTTTTTTTGTGGTTTTAGTGAGTATGGGTGAAGCAGGATTTTCAGTGTTCAGCAAAGTACAAAATCCCTCAAGTCATATATGAAACTCATACCACATCTTTTATTAAAATTTGGCAAATCAACAAAATAAAATATCCATGAAAATTGGTAATCACAAATATAAATGAATCTACAGTAATCTTCAAGAGGTTTGGGTAGAGACCAACAGTTTGGGAAACAAACACATTTTATATAACTTTGCCAAGGACCTTAAGAGAACAGTTCTAATTTGCTTACCATCAAATTTACTAGAGGAGTTAATATATATATTGGTCTATACTTAGAGACTGGTACTTTAACCTTAAGAGCAAATCTGAAGAAACGACAATGCATCAAACAAGGTTTTAGATTTGTTTTTGTTACTCATCCTAAATAGGTATCAAATATTTGCAACTGGTCATTTGGCAAACAACACTCAACCATAAAATACTTTTTTGTTGCCATCTAATAAATGTTAACTCCTACATGTATCCTTTTATTAAAATTAAAAAGAAAATGTATGTTTTAAATGTAAAAAAATTAAATTGAATAGGCTGCACGACACTTTACAGCCTTAGTGCAATGTATTGAGGATAAATTATAAGCGTGAACAATAAGTATCATTTGAGCTAAGTATTTCAGAGTCAAGTTTACATGTGGTCTTGTTAATTTTGTTCTACCTGTACATTTAAATTTCAGGTAAAATTTATTTATGTCAATATGTAATGTATATAAATTATAAGTAAGAAATTACTTATTGAAATACAACCTATATAGATAAATCCAGTCATGACCAGTTGTAAAACAATGCTTGTCTGAGTTTACAAATGAGATCAGACATTATCACAATAAACCTTTTTATATCTTAACTGCTTTATAACTGCAGGTTGTATATTGTTTTCAACATTATAAAGTGCAAAACAAACTTATTTCACTTACTTAAAATCTAAGATTGTAAAATTTAGCCCTAATGTTGACTTGCCATTGGCCAATGCAAAATGTAACATATTTTTAGCCCTAATATTACACCATTAAGCCATCACATGTACCTCCAATAGTTTATGCATGATTTTCCTTACTTTTAAGGTTGATCAGAGTTCAAAAATTATTTACAACTTGAACAGAATTTAATGTGACTGATTTAAATTGCGTTGGTTTTTTTGTAAATACCAACGCCTCTTTATGATGTACTGGTATATATTTATTTGTATATAAAAAAAGTAATTGTTTAAAAAACCAAAGAATTGATAAAGTACAACATAGAATGCATATAACTTGCTTGTTTAGTCACGCACCTAATGTTAAAAACCACAAATCACTTATAAAAAAGCAATAAATAAACTTGTACCACTGACACTAATAAATAACATAATACATGTAACATGCTATTATTTAATTATTAATCCTCAATTAAAAGTGCATCCATCACTTAACACTTGACAATAGATCTTGTTATTTCAGGATGTGGTTAGAATATAACTTTCTGAGGTTGATCTGAATGCATTTGTTTTATTGCATAGTATAACTGCATTTAATGCAAAGAAATATATATATTATATATGTGTATAAGTCAGGAATCTGATGTTCAGTGGTTGTTGTTTGTTGATGTGGTTCATAAGTGTTTCTCGTTTCTTGTTTTTTATATGGATTAGCCAGTTGGTTTTCCGGTTTGAATGGTTTTACACTAGTCACTTTTGGGGCCCTTTATAGCTTGCTGTTCGGTGTGAGCCTAGTCTCCATGTTGAAGACCATACTTTGACCTAAAATGTTTTACTTTTACAAATTGTGACTTGGACAAGAGATGTCTCATTAGCACTCATACCACATCTTCTTATCTCTATTTAAGTTTAATTATCTTCATCAGAGACATAGATTGTCAACTAGGCTAAATCTCAAACTATCAAACAGCCCTCCTGATTTTTCATTGGTGACATAAAAGTCTTAATCAAAATATTATTTTCTAAAAAATTCAGAAATATATTTGAATAATTCCTTCAACAGACGTAAATCCAAGATAAGATGTTGGGGAGTGCACCCTAGCTTATAAGGGAGCCACTAAAATATCATTTTTTAACACCATATTTGTGCATCTATTCTACCAATACCATTCTATTTGATATCAACCTTTCACATTCATAGTTCATAAAATCTTTATTTCAAAAGATATTTTTTTAAATGATTTGGGGAAAAATTATAAAAATGATAGAGAGAAAAAGAATAGAGAAGGAATAAATATGTCAGTATGTGAATAGAAGTTTGCAAAATAATGAGAGAACTATATATGGCCCTATGACATTTCAATAGATTATATGGCTATTGAATGGAGTTGAAAATCTCTTGTATCATATCTTTCTGTCTACTTTTTCAATTTTATATAATATCAAAGCATATTTGTTTTTTCTCACTTAAGATTTTTTATGTAAAAAATTAAGTCAGCTTAAAATAAAATGAAATGTTTATTATGCCCCACCTACGATTGTAGAGGGGATTATGTTTTCTGGTCTGGCCGTCCGTCTGTCCCTTCGTTTGTCCTGCTTAAGGTTCAAGTTTTTGGTCAAGGTAGTTTTGGATGAAGCTGAGGTCCAATCAACTTGAAACTTAGTACACTTATTGCTTGTGATATGATCTTTCTAATTTTATAGCCAAATTAGACTTTTGATCCCAATTTCACGGTCCACTTAACATAGAACATGGAAGTGGGAGTTTCAGGTTAACATTTTTGGTCAAGGTAGTTTTTGATGAAGTTGAAGTCCAATCAACTTTAAACTTAGTACACATGTTCCCTATGGTATGATCTTTCTAATTTTAATGCAAAATTAGATTTTTTACCCAATTTCAAGGTCCATTGAACATGAAAAATGATAGTGTGACTGGGGCATCCGTGTACTTTGGACACATTCTTGTTTTTAAAGCTATGAAAATATGAATTTTGTCGTACATTTGTATTTAACATGTTTTTACTAAATTTGTTTTTTCAATAGGACCAATATAACCAATGGTTTGTGGCCAAGGTTAGATTTAAAGAGAGGAATGGACGGGATGTGTAAGTAATCAGTTACTGTGGATCAGTATTATTTGTTCGGATACCAATTTTCTTTGGGTTTTTTTTTTGGTAAAGGGGAACCACAATTTAAATGTTGAACTCATAACATTAATTTCTATGATATTGTATGCAGACTTCTGCAAATCCACAAAATCATGTATCAAGGAAATGGAAAGTTTCTGCAATCCATGAAAATTGGTACCCTCGAAAAATAACTTAATCACCAGAACATGATTTTTAACATAATGATTTAAGTACGCTTGCACTCATTTCTTTTCCCTTATTTGCCTCTCAATGTGAGTTAATGTACATTTCATCATTATATATAAATGCAGAAAAAGAAAAAAAAAAAAGAAAATAAATGAATTTTAGCAGTTGACCTGGTCTGAAAAAAATATTTAAACATAGTGACAACATTGTTAAGTGTATGTTCAAATCAATCAAAAATGCAGATTTTACATAATCTATTCATCCTTCAACTTTCTATCATATTTACACCTACGACAAAAATAACAGATACATTCGCATAAATATGCACCAGTGAATACTTGTAATGAAAAAAGGCTGTCTTTCCATTTCAATATAAAGGTAATGTTAAAAATTACCCTTTACTAAATTGAAAACAAATTTATAAATTGTAAAACCATCTATTCGGAAGATGTATTTTATGCAGCATTAAATTTTATCGGTTGACTCTATGGAAATTCATTAAAATAATCACCAGATCTTGATAGAACTTTGATTTAAATTCAGGTTATATGTCAAAGCTGTAGTGAATACATATTTATGAATACAAACTGGGGTCTATATTGCATTCACCTTGTCCATCTATTTGTCTATTTGTCTGTCAGTCCCTCTTAGTCCAACAAATAGTTTTGTCTCATTTTCTTAGGTTATACTGAACATAATGACTTCATATTTTGTCAGCACTTTTGGGATCTCTTTGTTGGCCTTTATGTTTTAGTTCAAACATATTTTATTGTTCTTGACACATTCCCCATTTCCATTCTCAATTAATTTTATTTATTGTCCAAAAACATTGACAATAGGATTAGACACAAGTTTTGCATCTTAGAACGTCTTCTTGTTGTTGACCATTATTGGATATATATAATAGCAACATGTTGATTAGATCAACTTTAATACAAACAAATCAATCAAACCAATCAAAGTCTTAACCTACAAGCATTAGGAAATTAGCTGTAAATTTTTCATGTTTTTGAATGATTTCACTATTATGTTTTCTTTTACAGCCAAAACCCAGAGAACCATCAGGAAACCAAAGTAGAAGGTATATCTTATAAGAAAGGAAATTTGCCAAATACACCACTTAAACAGGGAGATGTAGTAGTAAGTGTAAAAATAAAATGTAGTATCAATATTGCCTTTTACAATATTGGTCAATTTTTCGATATATTTTAAAAAAGTTTTGTTGTTTTTGTTTTGATATTTTTTTAATTGAATATTCTTGTGATCGTATAATTGTAGATTGCGTTGTGTTATGAATAGAGAAAAAGATGTCTATACAAATGAATGATTTAATGCTTAATGTGATTGTCTCTATTTATCCTCGACATACTGGGGACCGCGAGTTTGTGCAATTAAAGTCTCAATGAGCAATTTATCTAAATTACGAAATGTATCTATAAAATGAAAAGAAATGAAATATTTGAAACTTTAAAGTCTATGAATCACATATAAAACTATCTCTGAATCAAGTTGCGATTGAAAATTGTTCTCAATTATAATTACAGTCTCGGATTGCAGTTTTGTAAACGAACACTCTTTCTAAGTACTTGAGATTCATCACTGTCATTAGAATTTATCTTTAGTGGGTACAATTTGAAGATTGGTCTATTCGTAAGTCCAAATTTTGTACACACTGTTGCTGATCTCACTAAACCATCTACACCGCGCATAAGGTCCTCGATGATACCAATGTTCCATACAGTTCTAGACGAGTCATCATGAATCTGTACTATGTCCCCGGTGTTTATCCTCTGTAAATTATTTCCACTGGCTTTGTGGAATTCCCGTAGTGATGTAAGGTACTCCTTCTTCCATCTCATTCGAAAGTGTTGTAGTAAATCTTGTTGTTGTTTGTTACGTTTTAGCGCATGAGCGCAAGATAGTGTTTTTCTAGTGTCTTTGAATTCGCTTTTGTCATTTGAATGATACGGAAGTGTCTTTAATCTTCTGCCATACAAAAGATGAGACGGCGTAAGTGGTTCTGGATCCTTTTCATCAGTAGAGATGTATGTTAACTGTTGGTCATTCAGTGTGCACTCTGTAACAACGGTGTTTAGCATATCTAAGTCGATACATGCAAGTCCTAATGTTTTCTTGAGGGAGGTTTTTGTGAGTCCAATAAGTAGCTCCCACCATCCTCTGTACCAAGGAGCCCTGCTGGGTATAAACTTCCACACTGTTCCTAACTCACATAGTTTTCCGTGCACAGTTTCTGATTTGAATATTTTAGAAATCTCTGACGCTACAGATTTATACGTAGATGCATTGTCAGATATCATAATTTTCGGTAAAGATGGACGGCTAACAAATCTGCGAAATGCTAATAAAAACGAATGTGTCGTTAAATCCTGAACTAACTCAATGTGAACAGCTCTAGTTGCGGCGCATATAAATAGACATATGTACGCTTTTGTCATCAGTTCCTTGTGCCCATTTTCTTGTACATGTAACGCTCCTGTGAAATCAACTCCCATGACGCTGAATGGTGGGTCTTCTCCCAGACGATCTTTTGGTAGTGGTGGTTGGTCAGGCGCCACATACGGTCAACTAATTATTTTCCTATAGGGAATACAATTGCGTAATGCGGTTTTCACTCTTTGTCGGATTTTCGGTATCCAATATGTCTGTTGAATTAATGTAATTGTCCCATTTATTCCATTGTGATTTTGTAGTTTGTGTGTGTCCAAAACTATCAATGTTGTCAACAGGTGTTTTGTCAGAAGTAAATAAGGGTATTTCACTGTTTCACTAACGAGCGCATTGTCAATTCTTCCGCTGGACCGTAGTAGTCCTTTTTCGTCGATATATAATCGTAACTGTCGTACAATAGGTAGTCGATTAGTATCCTTTGAAACAATATTTCGGATTTCATTCATGAAAATAGTTTGCTGTACCATGTGTACATTCCGTATCAACATGTTCACACTTTTATTTAAATAAATTGAATATGATTTTATTTCAGTTGACCGAGGTAAAGTTAAACACTATCCCTCATGAGCAAAGTTTTCTTTAAACAATATGATTTTATTTCAGTTGAACGAGGTAAAGTTAAACACTAATGTTATTCAAACAACTGTCCTATCAAACGTGTTAGCTTGGGCATTATGGATTTCTGGAGCTTTTTTTTCTAGATTGCTTTAAAGTCTTATTAGAATGTTTGAACAGTGTTGATCTGGTAATTAAAGAATTTGTACCATATTTTACATAAAATCTACAAAAAAAGAACAAAATTAACAAAAACCCCACCATAAATAAACTTTTAATTGTGTGCAAATTGAATAAATGCATCTATTTTTATTTGCAGTATTTTTAATGACATGAGATATATTTTGGATTCATTATTATTTTTTGGATACCATGTAATTTTTTATGGAATGCATGGGTAATGGTAAACCATAAATTTAAATGCTCAATGAGGTGTCAATTTTCTATAGGGCCTGGCATATGTTTGCAGACTGGCAAATCCAAGATATCAAATATATATATACCAAAATGCAATTTTTTCTCTTAACAAGAAAATTGTTTTCCACAGATGAAAATGAACCACAGTATTTTGAAATATGGTACAGATAATTTAATCTCACTGTGACTTTAAACTTAATATGTGTGCAGCTTGTAGTGTTCGTGCTTAGTTGTGTTGGGTGAGATTTGACAATCGCGACAGGATTTTTACAATAATACACATGGTTAATACTTTGTTTATCAGAGATTTTAGAAACATTCTGCTATAGTTCTATAATTCAGGCAGCAATTTTCAAATGACCTCTAAAACAATTATATTGAATTCTTTCAAGGTTTCTAAGAAAATCTGTTGAATGATTTTTAAATGAACTGCTTATATCTACAGTTAAACCTGTGAAACTAAACTCTTGTACCTGGCTTCTACAAAATCTTCATTCTCAATAGTGCCTTGATCATGGTTCCATCTACTGGTACACTGTTTCACTGTACATGTACTTCCTTTTAGATTATCAACTTGACAGTTATTTTTCAACCTTGAGTTAATGTATTTGAAATGCTTAAAGTTATTGCTTTGCTAATGCTTACTTCTTTTAAAGAGCTTGCTAAAATCACAAAGTTCCAGATTCTTGTCTTGAATTTTTTGAATTTTTTGTTTATTCGAAGTCTAATTGATACATTGGCTGACTATAGGTAAAACAATGTAATAATCTCCTGTTACTTAGTTGATCGATATACTGTAGATATATTCTGGGGTTGTTAATTGTGGGATTTCTAGATTACTGTAGATATATTCTGGGGTTGTTATTTGTGGGATTTCTAGATTACTGTAGATATATTCTGGGGTTGTTATTTGAGGGATTTCTAGATTACTGTAGATATATTCTGGGGTTGTTATTTGAGGGATTTCTAGATTACTGTAGATATATTCTGGGGTTGTTATTTGTGGGATTTCAATGCATAAACTTTTTGTACATTGTAAAAGGAGTATGTTCGGTAATGTCCTAAAATGTCCCCTCTTTTTTAGCATAAATTTCAAAAATGGATTTATTAACAAATATCACAATAAATTATAGCTAATACAGTGACTAGATAGAAAATAAGCCATTTTGTTGAAAATTTTATGCTTCTGCATTTCATTATGACGTCACAAATTTTACTCATATTGATTTTCATGAAAAATTCAGTGAAAATGGGTAAAT
Source organism: Mytilus galloprovincialis (assembly GCA_037788925.1). Classification (NCBI taxonomy): domain Eukaryota; kingdom Metazoa; phylum Mollusca; class Bivalvia; order Mytilida; family Mytilidae; genus Mytilus; species Mytilus galloprovincialis. The sequence continues at coordinate 39,480,399 of CM075342.1, read as the reverse complement.
TTCCATAGATTATTGGACAGGAAACATAAAGCGCATAAGATCTTTTAAAATAATGTTTGTGAAGGCATTTCTCATGTCTTATTTGAATATTAAGTTTGTCGACGCCTGTGCTCTATGTTTCCTGGTCCTTAATTTGGTTGAAATCCAGCTGATTTTGTCAAATTTCACGAAAATCCCTTATCTTGACCTTTTTGGGATGTAAAAATCCACGTGTTAGAATTAAACTTTGACAAAAAAAGTTCTGTTTAACTTTCTCACATGTCTTTTAGGCAAATTAGAATATTTATTGTCTTGGAACTATGAACTTTATAATTGGGGCCAGATACGGCCCTTACCGAACTAACTCCTTTGTGCATCTTCAACAAATTAGCAGATATAAGTAAAAAAAAAAAAAAATGCTCTAAAATTTACATTCTTGGTATATGACTATATGTAGAAGTAATTTTTCCTTGTTCAAGGATAACATAGAAAATTTGAAAAAACAAAAAGTCGATGATAATTCTGGTTTATAAAGGCCTGTATAAAGCAACACTAGGAATTTTTACAGGTACAGCCTTGACCTACTTTGACTCAATTGACAGTGACAATAAAAGAATAACAATGAAATGTTGTATGCATGTAAAATTGCAGAAATTTTACGATTATATTAAGAATTTTTAAATGTATATATTTCAATACCCTGAAGTACAAAAGTTTTAAATTGCAGTTTATTATTTTATTGATTTGTTTGACAATATTACATAAAAACTATCCAAGATTCTTTACATTTGATTGTGAACCATCTTATCTTCAATAACTTTGTCTTTGATACTGGAGTAAAATCAATTCTTGATATTTTTAATGAAAAATTTGTTAATTATTATAAAAAGTAACTAATGTTTTTGTGAATTTTTAACAAATGACATATTTTTATGTATTTTTCAGAGGGAGCAGAGTCTTGTTCGATTTTTTATCACAAAGAAAGTGAAATATGTGTGGAACACAAATTCTCAGGAATTTGAGAAGGCAAAGTTAGTTTGTACACAGTTTTTTGCATTCAGTTTAATTAAGGGCGATTTGAAAAAACGACATTTACAAGACAATTTGGATTTAATTCAAATTTATAATTTCTCTGCAGATTGAATGTAGGTGGTATTAAGGTTTACCTCTTGTCCATCCATACACCTGTATGTGCCAAAATTGGTTTCTGTTCTCTTACTTTAGTTTGCCTCAACAAAAATGTTATATAACTTATACACAATGCTTATTACCACAAAACTTCGATCAAAATCGAACTTGGGTGTCAATCATCACTATTCCTGCCCCTTTATAACTTTATATGCAAACAGGGGCAATATCTGTGTCCCATGGATACACTTTCCATTTATAAGAGTTATGTTCCTTAAAGACAATGAAGGGAAATGGTTGTATGCTATCTGCTGTTGTCTTTCTTAAGGTCACAAGTCCTTTTAAATGAGACATATGGATTGCAAGGTTGCCAGCCAAACCCCCAAGCTCCAAGGTTGTATTTGACCATGTTAAAGTCACGTACATGAAATCTTTATAATATTCATATTTCATTTGAGTTCAAAACTAAATTATATAAGAGAAAGTGCCAGTTATACCATCTCTTAACTTTAAACTGGAATAAGTAGACTTTAGGTCTTTTAATGTTCTTTTTTCTCACAGGACCTTATTAAAATTTGTGCCTAGCTTTTTTATTTGGATATCTTTATCAGATTAAAATAGGGTGTATTGAAACAATTATGTATAGTTTTATAAATACCCCTTCAAAATGTTTGTAATTTGACAACAACTATTGACTGTCATGTTTGGTAAATTATCTGCATTTCTATGATAATTAGGAACTTTTGATTGAACATGGATTTTTTTCTTATGTCTATTGTAACTCTCAACTTTTTATTTAACAGGGGATTAGACCATTCAACAAGATGCTCATACTTCCACGAAGCTTTGGGACTTAGTCACTTAGAACAATCTCAAAGGTAAAATCCTTGTAGTACAGTAATACACAATGGCCAATCAGATTAAAATACAGATCCTGTCAATGCTTTGCTTACAAAGATCTACAAGCTAGCAGTTCAACCAATGAAACCTCTGTCTCTAAATTTTTAAAGGTATATCTCATTACAATGAAACATGAAGACCCCAACAATCATTCATTCACATTCATCAACAGTCACATATCAGTCATTACAGCTGAACAGACGTGCTGGGCCAGCTCTCCTTTACCCGCTGTCTTCGATGAGGGTTTGCAGTTAGATGATCAACGACTTACTACTTTAGATGACAGTAACCAATCCAACGCCGTACAGTAAACGCAAAAGGTTAGGCCGTCTCCCGCATTAACATGCACTCCAAAACCCATTGTATCATGGGGAGTGTTATGCCGATTAACGTCCGAGGGCTGTATCCTAGGTGTTAGATGATTGACCTTCATTTCACTGCCTCACGGCTTTGGTCCTGATAACGCTTCCTGTCATCTTTAGAACAAGGTCCACGACTCATCTACCAGTACTCCATCATCGAGGTTATCGGGCTGCCAAGCTAACCAAACTGGCCCTGAAAGCAGCCGTTGATAAGAAATAACACCAAAATAGTAAACAAACCAAAAAGAACTCACAAAACCAAGATGGCGACCTCCAAAATGGCGACCACCACTCGTTCCTGACCGATGGCACAAAATTATTCAAACGCTCACCAAACACCTTCGGGCACCGAGCCGTCTGTGCGAGGGCTGTATATCCAGTCAAGGTCGTTAAACACTTCCATTTGTTGAAGACCCCAAAAAATCATCAAAACAGAGAGTAGAATGGTGAATTTTCAAATTTTTGTAAGTGAAGCTGTGACAAAGGATCTGTATTTTAATCAGATGGTACAATGATTTCTGAACATGTATAAAGAACATTTTATTTTTGCATTTTTATCAGCATCTATGCATTTCAGATTCAGTAGAAAATTATCAGTCTGGTATCTTTGATGTGTTATTTTTTTTCAAACAAAATATATATGAGACTGCATAATCAGTCTTAAGTTAAAATGTAATCTTTAGGTACTACATTAAATGAAATATAAAATTGAGAACGGAAATGGGGAATATTTCAAAGAGACAACAACCTGACCAAAGAGCAGACAATGGAACATACCTTGATGTTAACAAGAAGCTTTTTAGTTATGATTCTTAGGAGGGGTGATTTTTGGACATACTTTATATCCTATTTTTATATTTTGCAGGAGAAATGTATATGGCAGTAATTCTATTCAGATCCATGTGACACCTATAATTACATTACTGTTCAAAGAGGTATAAGATTTAAAAATCTACAACTAAAAAGTCAAGGTCATCCAACATGAAATAACTTCAAGATCATATTCCATAACAGTTAAACAATTTTGAGTTTAAATGTATTGTAATTTATATATATAGGGGAAAAAGTATTAACACAAATAAAATAAAGTAGATCAGTGCAATAAAATGCATTAGAATAGATTACACCTAATGGCAATTTTTTTCTCTAAAAGATATGCATGTACCTGTAGTTATTGTTGCGTGGGAGGATTTAAAGCTTACAATTTTGTTAATGGATTTGTTGTATAATATACTTCAGACCCCATGTCTTTCTTTTCAAAGTTATTATATAAAATGAATTCAAAATATGCAAAATATCATAGTTTGCGCTTTCCAGCAGATAAGATATGAATAAGATGTACATAAATAAGATAAGATAAAATGATCTCAGATAATTTGTTTAAATTACTAATTTCAAACAGTCTATGTCTTAACATTCTAACATTTTACATGTAAGTTGGTCCATCTTTGACCTTTTATTACATATCATATATCTGTCCCAGATAATATTTATGAATTTAAAGTGATTAAACCAGAATAGACCAGATTTCTCTTTTTTATGAATTAAATGCAAACATGCACAGAATTTTATGTGGTAATTTATATACAGTTGTAAAATGGGATTTATATTTATATTTATATACAAAGATATTTACTTGTGTAGAAAGAATATATATATACACAGTATGTTTATCATATCGTCTTTTAAAATGTCATAAAAAAAATTCACAATCATATATTTTATTTTAAGATTACCTATCCAGATAACTAGATCTTTATACCCAATGTAAACAAATTTTGGAGGTATATAGGAATCCATCCATGCATCAAGGAGAGATAATAAAATTGCAAAAGGGGGTATCGTCTTGTGAATTCCTACACAGTTTTATTTAATCATAGATAATTATTTATAAAATCTCTACTGAACAGTCAGAGCAGATGGGATAAAATTTTGTTCCTTAAATTGTTTTTTTTTTAATTTTTTATTTAGATGTGTCTGAAAGTTCTCTTTCTCATTTTAAAACTATACTTTGAAGATTGTCTTCATAAGAAACGTTTAAGGTCATTTAAACAAAATATAAAAGAACTGTTTCTGTGTTGTATTTTTAAAGAGTTACTTGTTGCTGTCATAGTAGTTGGTTAGAATATGAAGTTCTATGATTGGTTTATTTTCATGTGGATTTGCCAAAGTCCACATAGAAGTCTTTAGAAAAATAAAATTCTTTGAACATTTAAGTTTGTGTTACAACAGTACCTCTAAAATCCATGAAAATTAGTACCCCAAGATTAGTAATAATAACAGTTTTTGGTCCTCTGATTGTAAGAAACATTAGTACTGTAACCTTAAGCTTGTGCACAAGGACATTTTTACCATTAAAAAATATATGCAAATATGTTATTGAATAATTTAAATTTTGTAGGTGTTGTCGCCATTCTACATTTTCCAGTTATTTAGTTGCTGTCTATGGTACGCGGATGAATACTATTATTATGCCTCAGCTATTGTCCTCATGTCGGTCATATCCATAACAGTCACTGTTTATCAAACCAGACAGGTAAGTTTGAGGTCATTATTATCAGTCAAAGGGGAGAGGTGTTGAATAGTTTGGTTGTTCTCTATGGTATGCTGATGAATACTATTATTATGCCTCTGCTATTGTCCTCACGCGGTCATATTCATTACCGTCACTATTATACAGACCAGGCAGGTAAGTTTGAGGTCATTATTATTAGTGGTAGAGGAGAGAGGTGTTGACTAGTTCTGAATTTTCTGTAGAACACTGGTTAATACTATTATTATGCCTTGGCTATCATCTCTGTATCTTTCATATCCATAACATTCACCATAATACAGACCAGACAGGTAAGTTTGATGTCATCATCATCATCATCATAAGTGATTTTGGAAAGGTGTGGAATTTTCTGCAGATAACCAATTTTAACTATAAATAAGCATCCACAATCCTCCTTATGTCTGTCATATATATAACAGTCACCATTATACAGACCAGACAGGTAAGTTTCAGGTCATCATTATCAGTCAAAGGGGAGAGGTGTTGAGTAGTTCTGTATGGTACTCAATGAATACTATTATCATGTCTTTTAAATTACAAAGAAATTGCTTCTCTTAGGAATTTCATATAGGAATAGGAGTCTTATTTTACAACGAGAAGGCTATAACTTTGTTATGCATTTTTACTTGTAGCTTCTTTATTTCTATTTGACAGAGATGTTCCTATTTCTTTTAACCATCTGAGTAAGATAGTCTGTTTAGAAAAAAATAAAACATTTAAATGTCTAACAGATGAGATCAAGAATCAAGTACTCTCTTAACTTAAGTGAAGACTGTAAGATGTGTGTATCTTACTTAAATGATTCTTTGATAATGTGACACAAATGTTGTAATATCATGCACATCTTGCTCAGTAATGTAATCTTCATTCTAAAAGTGAATGCAGTATTCAATCAATATATTATTCTTGTTTTCAGATGCAAAGAGCTTTGAGAAACACCATTCATTCCTCCAGTATAGTTACTGTTTGTAGAGGAGGTGATGGTGAGTATATTGTTGATGCTACTTTAAAGTTCCATCTGACAAATGTGGCCAAGTTCACACCTAGTACAATCACTTGCTTTAATCTAATATTGAAAATGTGCAAAAGTTAGATTTCAATTTGGATGAACAACAATTCCTTGAATACAGCATCTTTTAAATGTTATTGATTTGTGGTGCTTATGGTTTGTTGAGAAATGTCTTTGAACTTAAAAAATGTTTATAATATGGAATATAGGAATGAACAAGAGAAGAACATATTATGTATTAATAAGGTAAATTATTTAAGTTGGTTGAGCAGAATGATAGCAGGATTGTCTTCCTTTTCCTTGTTTTTATTCCAGTCAGTAACATAAAATTTTGAACTCAGCATCCCCTTCATTTTACTAGAATGGTGACTGAGTCACTTAATACAATGACATTCTTTATTTTTATATCAGATTGAGCTTTGGGGATTTCTCAAGAGCAAAAAAAACATGTTTTTTTTATTGAATGGATACATTCATAATTGGAAAAACAGGGAAATGAATCCCTGCTTGAGATGGATGGTTTAAAAAAATAAAAATGTTGGTAGTGGAAAATATGTTTGATTTCTATTTGGAAAGTTTTTATATTTTCTATGTTCTGCATCTAAAACAATTTAAATAAAAATTGTACATTTTTTGCAGAATATATTGAAATCTCCTCTGAAGATCTGGTCCCTGGTGATGTTATAGAAATACCTAGATATGGGTGTATCATGCAATGTGATGCTGTATTAGTGGCTGGGAATTGTATTGTCAATGAAAGTATGCTGACAGGTAGGAATTGTTGCAGGGTCCTAATGTTTACTGAGAGTGAGGAGTTATCAATATTTCTAATAGAAAGAGAGAGGCTGAAGATACCAAAGAGATTAATCAAACTCATTAAATGAAATTACAATAACTTGGCAAAAACAAAATACCACCAAAAGACAAACAAAAACAATCATAGAAACTAAAGACTGAGCAACACCAACCCCACTAACACCGGGTTACCTCAGTGCTTCAGAAGACTGAGCAACACCAACCCCACTAACACTAGGTTACCTCAGTGCTTCAGAAGGGTAAGCAAATATTAATATTGTTATTAATAAAAACATGTTTCACGCATTAAAGCTTCTTCTTTGTGGAGCTAATTTCTATAAAGCCCAAAATGGCTGTGCAGTAAGGTTGGCTTTTGACTGCAAAATAAAAGAAACCACATGTATACAGTATTGTTGATGTTAGTTCTAAATTTTTAAGATTTTTGGATTCCCTGAGAAGATCGTTTTTTCATATTTAGATGCATACCTCAATGAAATGATGAAATGTTTTTTGACATTTTTACAGGTGAAAGTGTTCCAGTTACAAAGACACCATTACCAAATCCTAAAATGTCTAAATCTCAAGAAGATATTTTTTTCCAAATTAAGGAACATTCCCGTCATGTTTTGTTTTGTGGAACTCATATCATCCAGACTCGTTACTATGGAACCCACAAAGTTAGAGCTGTTGTCTTGAGAACAGGTATATTGCATTTGTTGAATTTTACAATCCTCCATGGGCATCATCAGATGGAATGATGTCTAGTTATAAAAACATTTTCACTGTGAACTAGTTTGTCTAAATGCCTTATGTCATACATTTTACATATCTTCTTTACCTTATGTCATACATTTTACATATCTTCTTTACCTTATGTCATACATTTTACATATCTTCTTTACCTTATGTCATACATTTTACATATCTTCTTTACCTTATGTCATACATTTTACATATCTTCTTTACCTTCTGTCATACATTTTACATATCTTCTTTACCTTATGTCATACATTTTACATATCTTCTTTACCTTCTGTCATACATTTTACATATCTTCTTTACCTTCTGTCATACTGATATAATCAATTGAATATTTATTATGAATTAAAAAGATTTAAAAAAATGTCAGTTATGCAAAGAGTTGATCTAAAAATGAATTGGGAGAAAATTTGAATTCAATTACTTATGTTTACCTTTATTGGACTGATAATAAATTTTAATTTTCTTGAGTTATCTCCCTGTATTATATTCCAGTTATTATTTTGTTGTTGTTCTTGGTATGCTGACGGATTACTGAAATACATATAATAACTAAGTTTAAAGAGACTTATTTAGGGCACCATTTTTTTGCATATATAATTTTTAATCAAAATCTTTATCCCTTAAGAGGTTCCTGCTTATATAAAAAAAAAAAACGTAAACTGCTTCATCACATTGTTACTTATGGCTTAAAATAATAAAAAACCTGCTTTCAGATCATATTTACAGTTATATAAATATTTGATAAAAATGGTTACTGTGGATTCGTTATTATTCGTTGGATACATATTTTCGTGGATTTTGTGTTTACAGATAAACCACAAAACCAGATGTTCAACGAGTTACAAATTGTCCTATTGATTATATGCAGACTTCTCAAAACCACAAAATTATAAATCCACGAAAATGCAAGTTTTCCTCAACCCATGAAAATTGGTACCAAGGAAAATAACTGAATCCACAGTAATGTGAATATTCATTTCTTATTAGGTTTTACAACAGCTAAAGGAGAACTTGTAAGATCCATCATGTATCCTAAACCAGTAGACTTCAAGTTTAACAGAGATACATATATATTTGTTGGAGCACTGGCAGCCATTGCTGGTATAGGATTTATCTATACTATTGTATTGATGGTAAGATATCCATAGAGTTGAGTGACAAATTAATATAAGTGGCGGATCCAGAAATTTTCATAAGTGGCCTGGGGCTCACTCCAGTCATGCTTCAGTGATTCCCTATATGATTAACCAATATTTTCCCACAAAATGAGGGGCCCAGGCTCCCTGCCCCCTAAATCAGCCTCTGTTTATATAACAATTGCTCAAGTGTAATCGTGTATCACTATGATGTCATGTTGAAATTGACATATTTGACCAAATGTGGTCATTTTGAACACAGTTTTTGGACAAAAAAGAAATGTGTAACAACTTTACTCAAAAAGATATTAACATACTTTAGCTAACATCTTTATAAGATACACTATGTAGCAAAAAAAATCTACAATTGTCTTTTTGGTTAAAGATTATGTTTGTATCTTAATGGTAGTGACAAAATCTTAAATTGAGGCTATTTTGGTAGTTTTTGCAGTGTTCTGCTAGATTTAAGAAGTTTGATATATAAGGCTTGCAAATATGTTAAACAAAATTCAATATTAAGAATAAATGTACTGATATTTGTCAGATTAATGTCTAATGAACTTCTGTTATTTGATAGATTATATGGGGACGAAGTCCCCAATAACAGTAGAAAATTCAATAAAAAAAAAAAAAAAAAAAAAAAAATCGGGAAAATTTTCCCGATATTTTCATTGTACTAATGAACTCAAAATCATTCAATTTTTTTTGTCGCGTTTTTGAAAATCCGGATCTGCGCAGAAATCTACAATGTACTTCCTTTTTCCGGTCTCGTTTGTATGAAACTTTGAGTAAAACATATATTTATCAGTCTTGTATAAAATAGGAAGGAACGCAATACCAATTTCCTTTTTAATAATTCCTCGATATGAAAAAAAAACGTTACCTGATGATAGCGTTTCTTTGTTCACATTGTATATGACGTCATAACTTAAATAACGTCACAACTAAAATCCTAACAACAGAACCAAAATCACGGAAACGTTACAGTATTTCCATTTCTTTTTTTTAACAAATATTAAAGTTACAAAAACATAATTCATACAGACTTCGTCCCCATTTACAGGTAATGCCTACCTCATATTAATACTTTTTGATTTTTCAATTCAAGATGCCAAAAAAGTTCAATATCTTTTGGTAAGATGTTTTTAATTTTTTTTACATATCTCTTATAGACAGTAAAAGTTATGGCTAAGTTTTTTATTTCATCTGTATTTTTTACATTCAGGTACAAGCAGGAGAACATCCATCAGACATTATAATTCGTTCCCTTGACCTGATAACAATAGCAGTGCCACCTGCTTTGCCAGCAGCACTCACCATTGGGATTGTGTTTGCTCAGTACAGATTGAAGAAACAACTGGTATACTGCATTAGCCCTAGAAGTATCAATGTCAGTGGCAGTATTAATACTTTCTGTTTTGACAAGGTGAGTTGGTGTTTAGTGTTGCTTGCAAGTTTTCTTGAGATTACAAAGATCCATGATTTGAAACATTTTGATTATGTTGCTAAAAATGAAAAAAATCTTCAATGAGTAGCACCTAATGAAAGTTTACCTACTTGTCATTTTTAACCTGAACATTGCTAATTGTTGACAATAAAAATGTGGTGGCATTAAATTTCAAGAATTCAATAGATATGAAAAAAAGTTCTACCATTGTCTCCCTTCCAACCAAATCACCATCTTACAAAAAAGTCTTATCCAAAGGCTAGTATTGCTTGAACCGTGAAATTCTAAAATAATTTATTTGTTGTAAGTGCTTTTATAGAAAAGCATGTTTTTGCTGTTGTAAAGTTTCCTGTTTTTTATGTGTCCAATAAGTCTTTGCAAAACTACTACTATTCAGTAGCAATTTCTCAGATTATTTGCATATTTCAGGGTTTTTATTGTATGCTTTAACTTTGAAATGTCTAAATTTGTGGAATATTTGCATTACATTATGTATAACGTTATGTTTTTTTTAAACTGCAAAACCCATAAAGTTGATACCACATTTCTTATAGTATATTTCCTAGAGATTGAATTAGAAAGAACTTTTTTCAGACTGGTACCCTCACAGAAGATGGTTTGGATATGCATAGTGTTGTTCCAGTGGAAAATGACAAGTAAGTCACTTTAGTGTTAACATTGAAAAGATATAGTATTCATTTTAATTCATTAATCTGTAACATGAATTTTGATTTATAAAGAGAAAAAGGGGAGACAACTATCTATATACTCTCTTTGATAAACAAATTTGAATTAAGAGTTATTGCTGCTAACATTTCTCTGAGAAAGCAATTCTATGGTTAGTAAAATTTGACAGAATTTATATATTAAACTACAAAACTCAGAAGAAAATCTTTTCACAATTACATCTTAAAGGAGAAGGTTCATGAAGGGTTAAAATTGGCCCTGATTTTTTTATGTTTTTTAAATTGGGGCAAAAAATTACAAATGTCACATAGAAATACTTGTGATAATACTACTAAGACAAAAATATTTTTTTCTGGCACTTTCCTTTACTATTTATGGAGCAATGACCCCTTCAATGAGTACAATTTGTATTAAAAGGTCAATTTTGGTACTTTTTGTCCATAACTTTAATTGTTTTTGGCATAATTAACCTTGGCCTCCATCTACGATCCAAAAAGTGTTTATATTGATGAAATCTATATCAAAATTGGAATCTTTTGGTTACAACACATTCTGGATCGTAGGTGGCGGCCAATGTGTTTCAAAAGCTTTTAGGTCTGAAAAATGCACAAAATCATCATATTTTGACAAAATGTCCAAAATAGGCTTACTTTGGCGAATATCTTGTAGTCTTATGAAAAGAACTGATATATTTAGCATTTATACTTTTGAAATAGACCCATTTACGAACCAAATTGAGACCTTTTTGGTGTTTTATGATAAAGTTGATATTTTAGGCCATTTTGTGCCATTAGTGAACCTTGTCCTTTTATGTTTATTCTGTCTATTCTTCCAATACAGTTTGGACAAGGAGTACACTGACTTAAGTAAAGTAGACAATGACAGTTTTATATCTGCCATGGCAACCTGCCATTCTTTGACTCGGATAGAAGGTGTTCTAAGTGGTGACCCATTAGATCTGATCATGTTTGAAGCGACAGGATGGGAACTTATCGAGGAAGGGGAAGACTCATCCAAGTTTGACATGATTGCACCAACTATAGTCAGGCCAAAATCTGATGAATCAAGATCCTTTGACCAACACTTTAAGGTAAAGGTTTTCAGACACAGGAAAAAGTACAAGTTCTCCAAAACTGCTAAATATGCCATTTATTTAATATTCATTTTTTCAAAGTCTTATTTAATATAGTACAAAATGTAATTCCATGAAAGAAATTTCATGCATATTGGAGTTTGTGTATTGCCAAAGTCTACATAGTAGGAAATAGAAAATTTATACTTTTTTTAATCTTTTTAATTTGTGGTTCACGAACACATACATTAGCTCACAATAATTTGATCCCCTTGAAAAATGATGAATCCACAGTACAACTTTGTTTTATGAAGCTAAATATAAGGGCAAGGTTTCTCATTGTTTCATTCATTTATTTACAGCCATTACAGAAAGAGATTGGAATTATTCGTCAGTTTACATTCTCCTCCAGCCTACAAAGAATGTCTGTGATAGTGAGAATGTTAGGATCACAACATTTTGATCTGTTTGCCAAGGGAGCCCCAGAGAAAATAATTCAACTGTCTAAACCTGATACAGGTTAGTCAACTTACTTTAGTTGGAATGGGGAAGCCTATAACTTACTTTAGTTGGAATGGGGAAGCCTATAACTTACTTTAGTTGGAATGGGGAAGCCTATAACTTACTTTAGTTGGAATGGGGAAGCCTATAACTTACTTTAGTTGGAATGGGGAAGCCTATAACTTACTTTAGTTGGAATGGGGAAGCCTATAACTTACTTAAGTTGGAATGGGGAAGCCTATTTTTTCAAGTCATTTGTATTTACAGGGAAGGCTCCTTAATAAATGAATATATAATTTGAGTTTGAAAACGAAGGAAAGTCTCACTTTTATTGCTATTTCTTAACTGGTTCAATTTCTTTTTAAGCCCCATTTATGGGCATTATGTTTTCTGGTCTGTGCGTCCGTATGTCCATCTGTCCCGCTTCAGGTTAAAGTTTTTGGTCAAGGTAGTTTTTGATGAAGTTGAAGTCCGATCAACTAAAAACTAAGTACACATGTTCCCTATGTTATGAGCTTTCTAATTGTAATGCCAAATTAACGATTTCCCCCATTTTTATGGTCCACTAAACATAGAAAATGAAAGTGCTGATGGGGCATCCATGTACTATGGACACATTTTTGTTTTTTTCTGACAGTTTGTATACTTTATAATTCTTATCTTTAAGTTAAGTGCTGCATGAAATGGACTTGTATCTAAAATTGAGAATGGAAATCGGGAATGTGTCAAAGAGACAACAACAACAACCTGACCAAAGGGCATAAAACAGCCGAAGACCACCAATGGGTCTTCAACACAGTGAGGAAATACCTCACCTGGAGGGCAGGCTTCAGCTGGACCCTAAACAACCTGTTTACTAGTTCATTGAAAATGGACTTCACACTAAACTCCAAAATATATAAATGAACTTAACGTGGCTCGGGCCTATTGGAAGTTTCTATCAGAAGTGCCGTAGTTTTTGTTATTTTATTCTTTACGGAAAGTGAATAAAATTGGTTGAAAAAAAAATAGGGGGTCACGGACCATTTAAGCTCAAAATTTTACTTTTAAACAGGTATGTAAAAGGGACTATTTTTCAATGAAATGAAAGGGAAAATAGAAGTGTTGACATATTTTTATTGGAATATCAAAAAAACGTTCTATGACACTTAGTCCAAAACTGTAATATAAAAAGCTGAAATATAGCTTCAAAGAATGAGCAAATAAAAAACATAGGTTACTGATAAGGGAAAAAAAATATTTTGCCTTAAAACCCAAATTTTAGCGGTAAAATGGTGAAATTGGGTAAAATGTCATTTTGGGCCTTGCAAAGATACACATAATAACAATTATATTTTTTAGTGACATAACTACAATGATTTAACATTTCTAATCAATCAAAATATTTAAAAAAAAATAATATCGAATTAACGACACAAACTTTTCGTGTGCATTGTAATTCATGCATGAAATTATGCGCAGTCGAATAGTCCCGATCCACCATAAATTAAAAAAAAACACAAAACAAACAAAGGCCAGAGGCTCCTGACTTGTGACAGGCGCCAAAATGGGGCAGGGTTAAAAATGATTTCTGAGATCTCAACCCTCCCCTATGCCTCTAGCCAATGAAGAATAATTTGAATTGGCATACATATTTTCAGAATTCCATATTTAGAAGCTAATGCATGGTACAAATGTATTGACAACACATATTTTTATATGAACCATATATATTTCAGTTCCTAATGACTACCATGACAAATTGATGAAGTATACACAGCATGGGTACAGAGTTCTGGCCCTTGCATGGAGACAGTTGCCAGCTAAGCTTAAATATACTAAAATTCAAAGAATTCAAAGGTAATTCTTCTTGAATAATTGTTGCCAATTGTATTTTTATTTGAAATTCTGGTTTTCTACATATGAATTAAAGGATATGACGTGTCATGAAAAAGCAACTAAAAAACATCATAGAGTAATATGAATATGTCGATACCATATTTCAAGTTATACTATGTTTAAAGTATAAACAAATAGTGATGAAGTTAAACAGATTTTAGCAATTGTTTAATAAATAGAAACCTTTTACTGTTAATTTTATATGTAAATTTTGACCAATGTTATACCGCAGTTTAAAAAGCAATTTTGAAAACTTCAATTAACAGGGAACAAGTTGAAAAGGGATTAACCTTTCTGGGATTTTTGGTAACAGAAAACAGGGTAAAGCCTGAAACTACACCTGTTATAACACAGCTAAGGCAGGCTAATATTAGAACTGTTATGGTTACAGGTAAGTTAATTGACTTATAATCGGCAAGGAATGTACATAGTTGCTTACCATTACAAAAGCCATTTTTAGTACAACAAATTTTGAGAAAATTAACATTTGTAAATGTTGTTAGACATTGTTCTTTGCTGTTTATTTTCATAGATTTGTTACATTGGTTGAATTAATTTTAGAAGAGAATACTGCACTACTGAGATCTACTTGTAGAGATTTAATAAGTCGCTAATATTTACCTTAATTTCAGAGTTATGGGACTTTATTCATAGACAACAGACATTTTGTCATATTGTACAATTTTAACTTTGTTTTGATATACTTTCTACTGAAATTTTATCAGGAGGGGAAAAATTGTTATGAATAATGACATTTACACCTTATTTATAGGAGACAACATGTTAACAGCTTTAAGTGTTGCTAGGGAGATTGGTATGGTTCCTCCCAAAGAGAAGATTGTGTTAGTTCAAGGTTATCCAGAATCAGGCAAAGTTGAAGCTTATATAGAGTTTGTTTATGCAGAGGAATACAAACAGGAGACGTCTAAAACAGGATCTGCTTCTATAGAGGTATAAATGATTGCTTTATGAATACCTCCAATCTATAGAGGTATAAATGATTGCTTTATGAATACCTCCAATCTATAGAGGTATAAATGATGGCTTTATGAATACCTCCAAACCATAGAGGTATAAATGATGGCTTTATGAATACCTCCAATCTATAGAGGTATAAATGATGGCTTTATGAATACCTCCAATACATAGAGGTATAATTGATTGCTTTATGAATACCTCCAATCCATAGAGGTATAAATGATGGCTTTATGAATACCTCCAATCCATAGAGGTATAAATGATGGCTTTATGAATACCTCCAATCCATAGAGGTATAAATGATGGCTTTATAAATACCTCCAATCCATAGAGGTATAAATGATGGCTTTATGAATACCTCCAATCCATAGAGGTATAAATGATGGCTTTATGAATACCTCCAATCCATAGAGGTATAAATGATGGCTTTATGAATACCTCCAATCCATAAAGGTATAAATAATGGCTTTATGAATACCTCCAATCCATAGAGGTATAAATGATGGCTTTATGAATACCTCCAATCCATAAAGGTATAAATGATGGCTTTATGAATACCTCCAATCCATAGAGGTATAAATGATTGCTTTATGAATACCTCCAATCCATAGAGGTATAAATGATGGCTTTATGAATACCTCCAATCCATAGAGGTATAAATGATGGCTTTATGAATACCTCCAATCTATAGAGATATAAATGATGGCTTTAAAATGCCTCTAAAGAGTTATAAATGATTGGTTTAAAATTATTTTGGCTATGCTGGTGTTTTCTGAATTAATAGGATAAGACATGTGTTTACTGAAAAATATGAACAGTAATGATGTGTGTAATTAAGGAAAGAGGAATAGTAGTAACAACAAAGTAAAAATTACTTTCAACTTTTAAATAATTTTTTATAATTTTACCATCACCCTCCAATGCTCTTAATTTTTTTTTCTAAAATATTTAACAAATGCGATTTTCTAAAGATAACTATAATTTTCTCTTCAGCATTCTTTCCAACATAATTTTTTTTTTTAGACATTTTCTTAATGTTGCACTAAAAAGGAATGCAATAACTTGGTAATTTTTTTAAATGTAAACCATAAACAGGGGTACAGGTCAATCTGGGAGGATTTTTTTTATCTACTTTTATATGAATAGGTGGGTAGATATTTCTGGTAATTTTTCATGGCTCACTTTATATTAGATATTTTTTTATTAAAATCATTCTATTGTTATGTGATGGCTAATGCTTCATCCACGAAAAAATCAATGCATTAGAAAACAAGGAAATCAGGTTCTGAATAATGAAGTTTTATCCATTTCAATTTTAAACAAAGAAATCTGGTATGAATTAGTGTATTTAAAAGTCCATTCATTCTCATAATTTTCAAACAGTGGAATATGGAATAGTTTATTTAATTGTCCATTCCATTAGCCTGATGTGGAATAGTCTATTCTAAAAGTCCTTTCCATTTCAATATGGAACAAGTCTATTTAAAAGATCAATATTCCATTTTCAAACATTGAGACCTGATGTTACATCCCAGCTCCTTTGTTCTAACAGGGGTGATCTGAGCCGGATCACCCCTACCAGATCACCCCAATTTGAGTTTCTTTGTTATGCATGCTTTCCTTTGTTCTGTAACATTTTGGCGGGAATGTCGAA
Source organism: Mytilus galloprovincialis (assembly GCA_037788925.1). Classification (NCBI taxonomy): domain Eukaryota; kingdom Metazoa; phylum Mollusca; class Bivalvia; order Mytilida; family Mytilidae; genus Mytilus; species Mytilus galloprovincialis. The sequence goes on along the minus strand of CM075342.1, from coordinate 39,463,557 downwards.
TCTACTATAAAACTTATAACTAATTAAACGGAAAAGACTATCTATCTAAATTCACGTAGAAAAAAATCCAGTGTATATGCTGGGATTCGAACTCAAGACCTTTAGCATTATACCAAGCCACGACACATACCACTACACCAGGACTACTGGGTACGAACTAACAGTAATTTAACATACTTAAAGGAAGCAAGATATTTTTATAAGTGGGGCGAGTTGACAGACCTTTATTCAGTGGGGTTTAAACCCTTTTCGTTAATAAGTGAGTTGTCAGACTTATTGTTAAATTTGATTTTACACTTTTTCAAAAGTTGGGCGTGTCGGTAAACAAGAGTGGGTCGATTTTTTTTATAAAGTGGCGATATAGTATGGGCCGATTGGCCAGTGGGGCGAGTTGACATTGTTTGATATCTACTTATCGTGTTCGGGGGTCATAAAGGGTATACATCATATAGTAATATATAAAGTATATTATAATGGTTGTGTGGCGTTCTAAACTAGATTTTATGAATTGTAAATGGTTTTTCGTCTAATCTAAAACAGCTGGGATGTAAAATAGTTATCCCATTCGGACTTGGTGTGTCAGTGTCAGATCACCCTCTGGCCTCCGGCCATCGGGGTGATCTTACACTGACACACCGCGTCATCGTGGGATAACTATTAAAAATAGCTAAAGTCCATTATAAATATCATATGGAATAATCTATTTAAAAGACCATTCCATTTTTAAACAGGGAAACTTGAATTGAAATAGCTTATCTAAAAGTCCTTTCCATTTTCATATGGAATGGTCTACTTAAAAGTTTTTCAAACAGTGAAATAGCTTATTTAAAAGTCCATTCCATTTTCATATGGAATAGTCTATTCGAAAAACCATTCCATTTTCAAACAGTGAAACCTGATGTGAAATAGCTAAAGACCATTCCATTTTCATATGGAATAGCCTACAACAAAATGGAATAGCCTATTCAAAAGACCATTCCATTTGTATACTCATTGGAATAGTTCATTTAAAAGACCATCCCATTTTTAAACAGGGAAATCTGGTTAGGGATAGTCCATTCCTAAAATAGTTGAGTGAGACTTAATTTACTAAATCTGAAGAATGTTAAGAACTGAGTAATTGTTGAAGATCACTGCATACAAAACCAATTCATTTATAGGTTAGACAATACTTGGTCATGTTTTAAAACATGACCAAGTATTGTCTGACCAATTTAGAACATATTCACACTTTCGAGTGACCTTACAAAATTATCCTTTCCATTGTAATATTCAAACCTAAATAAGAGTTCACTTTCATAATTAACTGACAATGAAAAGTCATTCATGTACAGCATTTCATAGTGCATGGAAAACCATGCACTATGAAAATTAGAGGGCAAAAAACTGACTTTTCATTGGACGAGAAGGGGTGAGTATGTTCTAACTAAATTTAAAACATGGATAATCATCATTTCAATGGGTGGAATGAAAAAGCTCGGACATAGTTTGTGAGGACCAAATGGATAAATTGTTTTTCTTCTACTTAAGGTAAAATTTTATACTTATATATCTTGAGATTTTTTTATTCTAAAAAGCAACACAATGTAATATAAATCCCCTTTTTGAAAATTTGACCTTTTTTTATAAATATAAAACTCTCTGTATAAATATTTAAATTCAGAGTGAGACCATTCAACATTAGGGAGCTACCATTTGATTTTTATGGGGGGGGGGGCTAGGATGAAATTTGAAAAAAATAGGCAGGACAGGAGTTTTGAATAAAAAAAAAAGGCAGGATGAGACACTTTGCAAAAAAAAAAAGGCAGGGTGACAATTTAGCTAAAAAAAGTCAGGATAAACTAAAAAAAAAAGGCAGGACCGAATAGAGTGAAAAATAAAAAGGCCGGACAAAATTTTTCATTCTAGCCCCCCCCCCCCCCCCATAAAAATCAAATGGTAGCTCCCTTAAATGCTTACTTTTTCTTTTTTTTTTTTTAAATTTACATGAATTTGTGTTTCTCCGAAATAAAATCTTTGCTTCATATAACAACAGGGTGGCATTGTTTTCTTGAAAGAAAAAATAAATTCCCTCAAATGTCAGGTTTATAAATTAAATAAGTATTATTTTACCTACATCCTTACCCAAATTGTTTTTGTTTATTCCATAATAAAATTGAGAAAGCAAATGGGGAATGTATCAAAAGCTATATATGTTTACCGTTAGAAAATGCATGAAAATTTGCAAAATTCAAAATGTTTTGTATCTTTGCTCTCTCATCTTTGATCAGTAGGCTCTTTTCCCATGGAAAATGCCTCAGCGGATTGTACACTTTGTTAGTCGGGTTATAAAAGAGTTCACTTTCATAATTAACTGACAAAGAAAAGTCATTCATATATAGCATTTCATAGTGCATGGAAAACCATGTACTATGCAAATTGGAGTGGAAAAAACTCTCTTTTCATTGGACGAGAAGGGGTGAGTATGTTCTAAAAGTTAAAAGAAATCAAAAGAATTTTATTCACAAGCTGATTTACAATTCACTATCAATATGTTAGTGAACAAATCTTGAAGATAACTCTTGTGCAGAAAACTTTTAAAATCCAGAATTATGTTTACCAGTGAATAATATTTTTAACTGTTTACTGAAAAATCTGAAATTATCAACTATATATCTCAATAAAACTTCAAGGAGTTTTGCCATTTTTCATAATTGTATATGATAATGTATCGCTGACAGAAGAGACTAAGATGTGACTTTTTAGAAGTTAATTCTGACTCACTAAAATATATAATATGAAGATTAAGAAGCAACCTTGAAATCTTAATTGACACGGTTTAGTCTTTTGATTAAAATATATGTAGTTTTATTAAAGGCAGTGCTTTAAGGCCTGACTTTCAAGTCATGAGGTTCATCTTTCCTTACGCAAATCTTTGCTGGGGGTCATTTTGCAAGAAATAGATCCGGAAATGTTTAAATTTCTCCTCTACTTTTTGTGGTATGTATTGGTTTTTGTTCCTTTCATTTACATTGGGAAATAAAGAAACGATCAGTGTGTATTGTTCGTTTTAAAAATCTGTTTATTAATGTGTCTTTTGCATTATAAGCAGTCAATCTGATTACAAACTATCATTATTCGAATTCCGTGTGGAAAGAGGTCCGTTCAATTTCGAGTACTATTTGCGATCTAAAGATATTTTAAAATCATTTCACTCGTTGATATAACATGATATTATAATTAAAAGTCGACTGACCGTGAATTATATTGCATAATATACAATTTAAAGTATTTCTGACGTGAAGCCGTATGACGTTAGAAGTTATTTCGTTCTCAGTTATGTAAAATATGAAATTATCGTTCCTGAATAGGGTTCCACTAATTAAAGACAAGAAGCGTCAAAAAGTGATAAGCGACAATAAAATTAAAATAGCGATAAGAAGCGACAATATAATTAATTTAGCGAGAAGAAGCGTCAAGAAGACTATATAGCGACTATACATAAATAAAAAAAATGTCATTGCAACAACTTATTCCCCATAGATATTAAAAAAAACATGCATAATTTTTTTTATAGGGGCGGTTATAAAACATTTTTTATATTACTGTACATTGATAGATAAAAATATGTTTTTATTAAGAAGAAAGGGATTAGTTTTTATTAGATATAAGAAAAAATATATTTTATGCACACGCTAAAAATTGGCCATCAAAACAAAAAAATTTCAATTTCCTTTTAAAGAATTTATTGAATCAAAACCATGCAATATCATTTCCTTTCTAACAGTGAAATTCTTCTTTTTCATAGGGACATATTTGATAGGTGTAGCTTCATCCTATCACATCAAATGAGAATAGCCTCGTGAGAGAATTACGATTCGCTTGTCCCTTGTTAGTTATTGTCGCTTCGTCACTAAATTAAACTTCTTGTCGCTGTTTGTCTCTAAAATTCTTCTTGTCTCTTATTAGTGAGACCAGTCAGTTCCGTCCTTAACTTCCGTTTTTGCACTGCAAAACAATCACACAATTAACGATGCCTAGTCCTTGTTGGTGTGTACCTGAGTGTCATTTAAGAGGAGGACTTGCATTTCTAAATGACTTAATAAGAAGGAAAAGTTGGATCAACGCCATGGCTCAAACGTAGATTGTCATGTGCGATGCAATCGTAGAACCCATATGAATCAGCTGTTGTTTGCAAGGCACATTTTACTGAAAACGACTACGTTCAGGAAACTATTCATGGTAAAACTTTATTTTCTTTAAGAAATATATACTGTTATTTATATAATCGTCATGCAAGTAAACCAAAGTCTGTTTGCAACCGCAATTATCGTTTTAGAATAAAAAGGGGGGTGAATTCAAGACGTTATAACTTTTGGGATTACGATTCAATATCATCTGTTTGACATTTTTTGGTTAATACTACAATTGTATGGTTTTTCTACAAGAGATATATTATACTGATAATTATTTTAGCAGTAATTATGTAAATTTCGGTTGTAATGACAAGAACTCATGAGCTATGCCTCGGGCTTTCTTGAAAAATATCAATGACAATGTAAACAGGAACAAAACATTGACATGAATGATGCTCTCCACCTATGTTATAGTTATTTATAGTGTGTGATAACATTGTGTGAGGGAATTCGACGTTTGATGTACCACTGTTCACTCCAGTGCAATTTATGACAATACCACTGCATCAATCAGAATTGTTTTTTTTGCAGTGTTTTAAGAAATGATTTTGCTTTGTTGTCGCGTATTATTTGTGAAACATTCAATGTTTTAAAAAGGCGAATTTTCTTTATAAAGTCAATGATTATGTTGACTTTTGAAGGCCAAACTTTCTACAGCCTTATATACGCTAATGAAAGATCCAAAAACTATACCAATACATAATGACATGTTTATGAAATTATAACAAATCTATTGGTTAACAAATTTTTACTCGTTATTGCAAAATAATGAACTTGATATATCTGACATTTTCTCCCTACCCAGTTTACCCCTATACATTTTTATGATGTGGACTGGTCATTGTTATTGAATCGTAGGCAATTTGATTGGATTAAGTTGTTATTAGTTTACCTTCAAACTTGTTTATGCTTTTCATACATGACTATTGATTAATTAGAACGTGCATGAATGTGTACGGTAACTAAAACGACCTTCAAACTGGACACTGGACGAGTCAATATTATGTTTTATCAATGAAAGTTAAGGTATGAAAGGTAAGAATTGCCACTTATTCGATTTTCACAAAATTTTCGGAATATACAGTTGAAAGGTTATTTTTTAAAAGCCTATTGTGAAGAGTAAAAAGAAAGTTTACAAATAATACGTTTTGTTCCATTAAACAAGTCATTTTCGTAAGAGAAATACCGAAATATATTTTACGCACGACTACGGCAGGTAAAATTATTATTTATCATAATAAAAAAAAGAATTTTTCAGTCTCATTGGAATATGTTGATTACAATTAATCCCAAACTTAAGAAGTAAGTAACTAAAGTCAAAATATGTCCGATCTGCCTATTTCTGCACATCAAAAGTCAATACGATCGTTTTAAAGTCAATTTCGTCTACCTCACAAAATCTTGTTAGGCACTATAGGTATGTGCAGGTTTTCCCCTGGGTCAACTATTTTTTTCGCCACCTCTTTCGCCAAAACAATATATTTTTCGCCACTTTATTAGTTATATAAGTAACATAACTACATTTTTCGTTTAAAATTTACCTTTTTTTCTTACCCCCCCCCCCCCCCCCCCCTCCCCCCTTTTCCCTTAAATAAGGTGATTTTGCCCCATTGTGTCTATGATTATTCTGTCAAACTTATTTTAGAGTTTACATTTAATGAATAAACACTAAACATTTACTTTCTTTTCTTGACCATCGTAAATGAAAAAGTTGAGACTTAAACTATGCTTGAAACACATGTGTCACTCAAACGACTTTAAAGTAGTCTCCCTAATCAATTACCTATATTAAAGTCAAAGGATAATTAAAGTTTTGAATCAGAGATTTTTGTTGGTTTTGAAAATTTTTCGTCACAACAACAGCTTTCTTTTCTAAACTATCTTTAAAAGGAGAGGAGACGTCAAAAGTTTGCTTCAAACACGTGCGTCGCAAAGTCGTAAATAAATTCTGTATGTGACATTTAGCGGAAGCCATTTAACCATATCATTTTGTCAAACAATTCAATCAACGCCTTTATTAATTAGTCCTTTGTTGTCGATAGCTATAAAATGCAATCAGCTGATTATTGATTTTTTGTCCAAATCTTAATGAGGTCAAGGTGAATTCCGAGTATTGTCTGATCGGGTAAAGTCCGAGAAACTCGAAAAAAGTAAATAAACAAGATGGAGGAAAATAAATCGTTCTATATATTTCTTTCGCCAAATTCTTTCGCAAATGACGATTTTTTATCGCCACAATTATTATTTTTTCGCAAATTGCGACCGCCAGCGGAAACCCTGGGTATGTGTGTTGCACAAGTCTTTCACAAGTTTCAAAAAAGCTAATGTTATAAAACTTTTTTCAGGGCACATACCCACTTTATAGAGACTTGTCTACTGCCATGCATACCCATCCTATTTTCATGCACCATTTGTAAGCAAGAGACTGAATGGTTTACAAAATTAAAAATCAGGACGGTGTCCCGTTAAACCAAAAGAACTAAACTGGATGAATATTGTAGGAGAAATCTAGAGGAAAGTTTTGATTTGTGAAATTGGTTTTCCTGAACAGATGTACATTCATCCTGCAGGAAAGATTTATAACTGTGCACCACCAACTGACGAGCTAATGTTGAGCTTCACAGATGGAATTACTCAAACACCATAAATGCCTATGTTTTCAGCACAGATTTCACAAATCATGACACAGCTGTGCATTTTTATGCTCCACCTACGATAGTAGGGGGGGCATTATGTTTTCTGGTCTGTGCGTCCGTTCGTCCGTTCGTCCGTCCGTCCGTCCGTCTGTCCCTCTTCAGGTTAAAGTTTTTGGTCAAGGTAGTTTTTGATGAAGTTGAAGTTCAATCGACTTCAAACTTGGTACACATGTTCCCTATGATATGATCTTTTTAATTTTAATGCCAAATTAGAGTTTTTACCCCAATGTCATTGTTCGCTGAACATGGAAAATGATAGTGTGAGTGGGGCATTCGTGTACTGGGGACACATTATTGTTTATACCTGTTAAGAGTCGAAAACTTAATATTATTTTTATATAAATAAACATATATTGTGTCATTTTAGAACTTATATTTTTCCAAAGGATGCATGAATGAAAGTAGTGAAATTCATTTTGCTTTGATATATAGATTTGAATTACAATTGTTCATGTTATTGTAATGCATATAAAAATAAGGAGATGTGGCACAATGTAAATATATGATATTCTGTGAGTTTATCAAACTAAAGGGGATAAGAAATGGGTATAAGCAGTTACATGACTGTACTACTGTACAATCTCCAACCATGAGAAAAACTCATACTGTAAAGAGAATTTCATATTTACAAGTAAGTTTTGTTTTTGCATTGAATAATTTTCTTCTATTGTCTTAAAAGCAAATATGGGAAGTGGTTAAAATGCTAATGAGACAGCTTTTATGGCCACCAGATGTCATTGTTACCTTGATTAAAAACTCCTTTTTAGCTCACCTGACCTGACTCATCACTTGGTTTCGTCGTCCATAAACTTTTACAAAAAATCTTCTCTGAAACTACTGTGCCAAATTTAACCAAACTTAGCCAAAATCATCATTGCGGTATCTAATTTAAAAAATGTGTGGTTAGACCCGGTCAACCAACCGAGATGGCCACTATGGCCAAAAATAGAACATACAGGTAAAATGTAGATTTTGGCTTATAACTCTGAAACCAAAGCATTTAGAGCAAATCTGACATAGGGTGAAATTGTCTCTTCAGTGAAGATCTATCTGCCCAGGAATTTTCAGACAAATCTGACAACCCGTTGATGGATTGCTGCCCCCAAATTAGTAATTTGAAGGAAATTTTGCAGAGTTTGGTTATTATCTTAAATATTATTATAGATAGAGATAAACTGTAAACAGCAATAATGTTCTGCAAAGTAAGATCTACAAATAAGTCAATATGACCAAAATTTTAAGTTGACCCCTTAAAGAGTCATTGCCCTTTATAGTCAATTTTTAACAATTTTCATAAATTTTTCTATTTTTTATTAATTTTTAAAAAATATTTTCAACTGTAAATACTGGGCCATGTTTATTATAGATAGAGATAATTGTAGCACCAAGAATGTTCAGTAAAGAAAGATCTACAAACACATCCCCATCATCAAAAACACAATTTTGTCATTTTATATGTGTCCGTTGTTTAATATGCACATAGACCGTCCAAGGTGAGCGACACAGGCTCTTGAGAGTCTCTAGGTCATTAATACAGGTAGATAACTTTATCATGTTTATACTGAAAAATAATTTTGCTTGGAGGGAGAATTTTAAAAAAGTTCTTTCTTCAAAAGAGTTGACATGTTACTATGTACATTAACCATTATGTTACTTGATGTTCTAGCAATACACACAGAACGGAGACTAGTCAATCTTTGTGAATTATTTTTCATAGGATAGGAGTAATTGAATATGTGTATATAATCAATAATTAAAAATAGTTTTATTTACATTAAAAAGGAAAAGTTCTTATGTCTTAAAAATGCATTTCATGGCGAGGTACAGAAAATATACTGTAAACAGTAGACTATAGATATAGGTGAACTAGGTACAAGAGAACTCTAAATCTTAAATACTACAAACCACCTCTGTTCTATGGAAGATAATAATATAACTGGACTAGAAATACACACAACCTGTAATTAACTGCCTTTACAGCGCTTTCGCGCTTTGATTCTAAGTATTACAGCAGAAATTATGCTGTTGACCTTTTTGTTCATGTATAATGATTAGTATGTTTTCTCAAGAGTGGAAGGTTTTTCAGAATTAATGTCCTGACAAATTATGATTTCATATAAACAAATACTTTCACCAAGAAACATATTTTGTCTTGCAGTAGATGTTCCTATATAATATTAGTTCCAAATGGCAGAAATATTATGGAATTTATTCTTTGCACTGAATGATAGTATAAAATGTTTGTTCTAATTGGAACAAATAATATATTATTGTAAATAACAAAGTTTTCAGTGGAACTTCTGTGAGGAGTAACAATGTTACGCTGAAAATTTCACCAGATGTTAGGTCATATTTTTATTTATGTCTTATTAAAGTTGTGTTTAAGATAGAAACCCAAAGCCATGTTGGATAAGTATTCCTTTTGATTCCCCTTTTATTTATAAAAAAAAATCATAGACATACCTATAAAGAAAGGGGGTGGGGTAGATCAAAAGGAAGTCAATTGCCAAAGTAATCTGTTTGGAGGTACAAAGCTCAACTACATCATGTAAATTTTTCTAATTCTGTGCTGTGAATTGTCATTACAGGAAGTTGCAGTTGACATTTTATCCAGGGATGATGGGAATAATTTCCATTTTGCTATTGATGGTCGATCTTGGTCAGTAGTAAGGACACACTTCGATGATCTCCTTCAAAAGGTTGGTGAAAATTTCTTTGAAAAAAATGAGTTATGTCCCCTTACCTACATGTTTGTACAAACCATTTGGCATGCGATTCTGTAGTTTAAGATGAATGTAGATCAAGATAGCTATTGCTTAAAATGAAAGCAAGAAATAATATTGTAGAGATTTCCTAGAACAGTATTTCCTAGATTTTAGCATTTGTATTTATATTGCAGTTATGTGTAAGGGGAACAGTATTTGCTAGATTTTCACCAGAACAAAAGGGACAGTTAATAGAGACATTACAAGAATTAGGGTAAGTTTTTGAGTAAAGAAAATATGTGGTAATTTTATCATGTGATATAAAAGCTTAAGGGTCCACAATAATTTATTCGGTATATAAGATTCATTTGGAGTTGCAACTATTGTTGTGTCTGATGATTCTTCTTGACAGATGTATGGTACTTCAACATAGAAATATCAAATTATTTGAGAGTTGTTTTTTTTTAAAGCCACATTTTTCTAAAGCCACTATACAGTTATAATTAAGATATTTACAGCAATTTATTAGAAAGTATAAAATAAGTTATGATAATAGTTTTCTTTTGGTCCTAAACAACAATATGAATGATGGGTCAGTATTTGATTTATTGAATTTGGATGTTATGTTTGAATTAGAATTTAATTCTAAAAAGAGTTGCATAGCTTCTTTACATATTCACCATTGATTAATCGTTGTCTTATATAAAGGAATGCTAAGATAACATATAAAAGTCCCTGAATATTTATGACAGTTGTATTGGTAATTAAAATAACAAGGATGATAAAAATATTATTATGTATTATTTTACCATATTGGATGGAGTAATCTCCCCTGAATATGTATACAAATACAAATACAAAAGTTTTATTTTGATTCAGTTCACATACTGTTGATTAATTTATTTTCGTGGATACCAATTTTCGTGGATTCATGGAAACTTACATATTCGTGGATATTTTATTTCGTGGTTTTACCGAAGTCTGCATACAAGCCTTTGTAAAATTTGTCATTCGTTGAACATCTTATTTCGTGGTTTGCCTGTACCAACGAAATCCACGAAAATTGGTATCCCACAAATAATAATGAATCCACAGTATAACAATACAAATATAAGCTCTTGAGAGCTTTTTACGGAATATAAAATATAAACATAAACACAATTCACAACTTTAAAACACACAACATGCAGACAAGATATATTAAAGCATCAAAATTTTAAATGCATAGAAACAGCACAGGCATATCGAAATACATGCAAAGCATTACTAAAATACATATCGAAACATGCCAAAAATGAAAGCACAACTAAAATTAAGCACATATAAAAATATAGCACACATGCAAAATTTAAGGCATAATAACATTTTTAATTCAATTTGCTTATTGGATTCCTTTTAAAAAGTGGAGGAGCATTATTTTTTACGTATGAATTATAATTTCAGTTACTTTGTTGGTATGTGTGGAGATGGAGCCAATGATTGTGGGGCCCTGAAGACAGCACATGCAGGGATATCTCTTTCTGAGGCAGAGGCTTCAGTTGCCTCCCCTTTTACCTCTAAAAAACCTAATATAGAATGTGTACCTACACTTATCAGGTATGTTCACTTTACAGTCAAAATCATTCACATTTTTGTCCAATATTGTCTTTATTTTAATTGTATTTTTAATATATTGCAATGAAAATATAGATTTAAATGAAATTAAAAATTAAAAGTTTTTGAATACTTTGTACATGCATTGTAAAGAATTATGAACATGGATTATTATAACAATTACACATGTATATAAAAAGATAAAAGGCATAATCATCAATGAGATATAGCAACCCAACAATATCATGAATATGTTTAGTTTCCATATTTTATCCAATTAATGTATTTATTGTTAAAGGTTATGAAATATATAGGTTGAATAAATCTAGCATATGATGAAGTCCCCTTGCATGGGTATGAAATACTTCCATTGCAATTGAGACAACTCAATAACGTATCTCTTAAAACATGTTGTAAACTTGTTGGTACATGTACAGACAAAACAGCTAAAGTTTACATAATCAGTCTGACAGAATGAAAATAAGTCTATATCCTTGGTAAAAGGTTATGCTTAAGCATGTATTCTTAAGTTCTTAGATTGTTCTATTACAATCCTAGTTGCAAGATATATGACTGGAGATTGTTGTCCTGCATGTTTATGAACTTGTCAGAGTTATGTCCCATAGTGAAATGACAAAATAAGGAAATTTAAGGATTTATAATTTCAGTTATCCCTTCCTTATGTCTTGTGTCTGGATTGGTAACTGATTAATTTACTAAAAAAAAATAATAATTTATGTACCGTCATCATTTTTGCTTATTTATTTATTTATTTATTTTTTCAAAATTTCCACTTAAAATTCTGGTGCAAATGTTTCTAAATATGAAAAACATGTACTGTTCTCAAGATGTATATGTATGTTGTGTTTGTCAATCCTGCTTATATGCATTTATAGCTTCTATATAGAATGTCTGCTAGCATGCTTTTTTTCCGTCAATAGAGAAGGTCGAGCAGCGTTAACGACATCATCTGGAATCTTTAAGTATATGGCGATGTACAGTTTGATCCAGTTTCTGACAGTTTGTATATTATATTGGGTAAGTCGTTAATATTTTTGTGCACCAAAGCTGTCTTCTTTTAATTTTACATCAAGTTGTTAAAGAAGAAAGTTACTGTATAAGGGATGAGTTAGAGGTGGATTTTTTTTATTTAATCATAATTTAACTCAGAAATGTATTTACACACTGAAAATAATATCCAACTAAATGTAAGCAGTTTAGTTTCTTTTAATCATTTTAAGAATCATGAATGGTTGTGAGGGTTTGCAGTAATTTCAGATAGAAATTAAGTAGATTTTTTTATCTGAAGGCAAATGGCCCTATTCTTGGAATTATTGATAAATAATAGAGAGAAAACATTATAACTCTGGCAAAAACAGATTATATTTTTTCACAGCCTGATTATTTTTATTCTTTACAACATTTATTTAAAAGTACTCGATTTCAAAAGAGAAAAAAATCATACAAATTTGAACAAATTGAGCAACCATCAGAACTTCTAGATAGCAACTTGATGTGAAAATTAAATAAAACAGCTGTAATTAGAAAGTAATAACCAGATTTTAATACCTATACCTATATTATACAGATCATCCCACAACATTAGTCAATAAGAAATTAAGGGAGTTCACTTCTCAGTTTCAAAGTAATTAACTTTTCAAAACACTAGTTTATATTGATAAGGGATTAATAAAGGAATCCAAAGAGCAAAAAAAATATATAGGTCACCGTGCTTGTTTTCTAGATATAAGCCAATGAAATTTTGGCGGGAAAATATTCTCTCTTGACTTTTCATAGCTTTATCATTGACAAGTTGAAGTTCTCAAAAACTGTTAAAGAGTAATTAAAATTTTATAAGACTTTTACAGATGGCTTATTATTATACATGTAAAAGATTTACAAAAAGAAAAATAGGGGTCACCGGGCAAATTTTTTCAAGGCATTCAAATGGATAAAACCAGAGGATTCCGAAAATCTAACAAAAAAATTCAAAACATGACAAGCCAGCTTCCTTAACACCAGCTTATCCAAATTCCTGCTACTGATATTCATAGTTTTTTTCTATTGAATATTTTAACATTTGTTGGAGGGTAATTTGCACTACATCAAAATTATGGTAAAACAAAGATAGTTCCACAAACGTTACCATGTATCTCAAAAAGAAAAATATTTGTAGAAATGAGGGGGAAGTGCCATAGGAATTTCTTTTGCAAAGAATGTGACAAATATGTATTCAGTGGTATTTTATTTTAAATGATAACAGTTTCATGGAAAGGGTGGGAAAAGGGTGAAAGAAGTCAAACCACACTGCTTACTGCAGTGCTTTTAACCAAGAAATTACAGTAATATATCATTTTTAATCAATCATCTGATATTATTGAGCTTAATTTAGAAAAAAATGTTTGTTTATTATGCTTATAATATTCGAAATTAAAAAAAAATGTATTTAAACATGATAACAGTGCTTGATCAAGTGAAATTCCATTATTATAAAGATGTTCTTGAGACTATATTAAAATGAATAAATTTGGTGTATTTACTGTATTTGATTGGTTAAAATTATTACTTTTATTTTCAATGTTGTCAATTTTTATGGCGACACGCCCACTCTGTGTACATGGTTATTGTTAATATAAATAATATAAAAAGTTCTTTGAGCCTTATTTTTGATAGAAATTTATGTATAATGAATAGCTTTGCGGATTATTCAATGTGAAGAGTCAAAAACTAATTTTATGGTTCAATAAATTCAAAATGAATAGTAGCCATTCATTAAATATACACCTTATCCCTATTTGTCCGCCATTACTGGACATCACACATGCAGGTTCCCGTAATATTTTGACGTCATAATACAAAATATCTGAAGCCACAATGGGAAAGTGATTGTTGTATGACGTCAATAGTTCAAGTGGGACAGATTATCAGGTCAGGTGGGAATAGCGATAAGGTGTATTCTTGTAATATTCATTAGGAAATTTTTCATGTTCATGGAATTTTACTCATCTTATTTCATTTTCCATATACATGTATTTGTCTTTGATTAAAATGAACAGGTTCTTTGAAGTAAGTACAATATGTATGTTATTATGCTGACACTTGTGTTTTCTCTTTAAAATCCTGCAGTTGTAACTTGTAATGGAAACCCTGGCTGTTAATATACCGCTGCAGCATGTTGTTATCCTTGTTTATGATCTGGTGCATGATATTGCATGGTTTGAATTGATACTTAAAAAAAAAAAGTATCAAACTCATGGAATGGCATCTCAGTAAATCTTTTGACCACAAAACACCTATTTTTTCTGACAACTGATCAAATTATTTCGATTTTAAGTTAATTTTAAGTTATATTGAAATGCTGTGTAGCAATATTTGGGTAATATAACCTAAATTTTGCATTTAGGTATGAAACCTGAGGCAATTGATCCTGTACATCAAAAATATTATACAGCTGCAGTGCTTTTGTATTGAAAAAATTGATTAGCAGACTTTGATTCCCTTATAATCAACATTGAACAGTTTGTGCATTTTTGGGGATTTTTTTGGCTTTGCCTCTTTATGGGGTATTTTGTAGAAAAATATAATAAGAAATGAAAGATATATAATCACTTCAGTCCTTTTATACGATTCAATATCTGAATAGTTTTAAGTCGCATGTCCAACAATTATCATAACATCTTGTCAAATTGTTACTGAAACAAACTGATAATGTTGGATCTATTGCAAAAAATAGGTGTATGCATTTTCCTTTATAACTCTTATCTTATTTTGCCACAAGTATTGTAGTTCAAAAATGAAACAAACAAAAAAATAAGAAGAGAAAGACATAAAAAATTAAATTAAATTAGTGTTTTGGCTGATGACTAAAATATGTATTTCTGGTGTGACAGAGAGGGAAGAGCATGTTGGCAGACATGTATGGGATTATTTAAATGTGCAGCGTGTTTTAGTCTGACAGAATTTACCTCAGTTTGTATTCTCAGCTGGGTGAGTTTTTATATCAATTATTATAAAAATTTTGATTTCAAATGTAAGGGATCAGAAAAGTAGGTGTTCTGTTATTAATATAACCATTTATGGTGCTGACATTCAGTTTTCCCTAGCCATTCCTAAATATAAATTTGTCCTTGTAATAATTTTCATGCCTCACTGATTGAATATATACCCAAGTAAAATAACAAAATTGCTAAAATAAATCGCTACAAAAGCAGGTAGAAAGTTTCAAAGGGAAAAAGAATCTATGCATACAATTTGATTTACAGCACTATGAGTAATAGATCAACTGCATTGGTCTATACATGTATAATCATTGTCTGATTGCAATGGTGCACTTATAATACTCTTAACGATATTTTCTTATTATAACTGAAGTCTGGAGTTTCAGTCAAAGGCCTTTGACTTAATTCAGTGTTCGTAATTTATTATCCAAGTCTTATGGTCACAAAGTATAAGAACATTAGAACCAAACTCAGATTCATAATTTTGGCCATGGAGAGCTCAAAGGCATGATATTCAATATGCACATTTTTGGTAGTCTCTTTAGGTCCCTTTGTTTCTATGCTCTCAAACATTTTGTGTTTAAGTCTTTCTATTTTTTGTTGTTGATGAGTATTAGTTAGTTTTCTCGTTTGAATTGTTTTACATTTGTCATTTTGGGGCCTTTTATAGCTGACTATGCGATATGGATTATACTCATAGTTGAAGGCCGTAGAGTGACCTATAGTTGTTAATTTCTGTGTCATGTGGTTTCTTGTGGAGATGTGTCTCATTGGCAATCATACCACATCTTCTTTTTTAGCTCACCTGGCCCTTGTGAGCTTTCCTTATCACTTGGCATTCGTCGTCCATCATCGTCCGTTAAACTTTTACAAAAATATTCTCCTCTGAAACTACTAGGTCAAACTTGGCCACAATCATCACTAAGGTATTTAGTTAAAAAAATATGTCCCATGACCCTACCCGCCAACCAAGATGGCTGACAAGGCTAAAAATAGAACATAGGGGTAAAATGCCGTTTTTGGCTTATATCTCTGAAACCAAGGCATTAAGAGCATATCTGACATTGGTAAAAATGTTAATCAGGTTGAGATCTATTTGCCCTGAAAATTTCAGACGAATTAGATGACCCGTTGTTTGGTTGCTGCCCCTGTATTGGTAATTTTAAGGAAATTTAGCCATGTTTGGTTATTATCTTGAGTATTATTATACATAGAGATAAACTGTTAACAGCAAAGTAAGATCTACAGATAAGTCAATATGACCAAAATGGTCAATTGACCCCTTTAGGAGTTATTGCCCTTTATAGTCAATTTTTAACAATTTTAACAGATTTTGTAAATTTTTGTAAATTTTTACAAAATATTTCCCTCTGAAACTACTGGGCCAAGTTCATTATACAAAAATGTAGATAGAGATAATTGTAAGCAGCAAGAAAGATCTACAAACACATCACCATTACCAAAACACAATTTTTTCATGAATCCATGTGTGTCCTTTGTTTAATATGCACATAGACCAAGGTGACAACACAGGCTCTTTAGAGCCTTTAGTTTTATATACCTTATAAAGATTACCATTATTAAAAAAACATGTGTTTTACATATAAATATCATATTTGTTGTGTTTATTTTTAAGGATGCTTACCATTAATTTCATGAGTTATCTTGACTTATCAAAATTTCTATAATGGGTTCTGCTATCAATCATGTACGAGTAAATTATTTAATCCAGCATTTGTTTTCCAGATCTCTAACAACTTGACAGATTTTGAATTCCTGTATATAGATCTGTTTATACTAACAACTCTAAGTATAACATGTAAGTTTATATATATTGTAGGTTATTTAAAACAAATAATGTCTAGATGTCAGATGTGCAAATAGTGCATTATATTTAAATTCATAACCCTTTTTATGCCCCACCTACGATAGTAGAGGGGCATTATGTTTTCTGGTCTGTGCGTCCGTTCGTCCGTTCGTTCGTTTGTCCGTCCGTCTGTCCCGCTTCAGGTTAAAGTTTTTGGTCGAGGTAGTTTTTGATGAAGTTGAAGTCCAATCAACTTCAAACTTGGTACGCTTGTTCCCTATGATATGATCTTTCTAATTTTAATGCCAAATTAGAGATTTTACCCCAATTTCACGGTCCACTGAACATAGAAAATGATAGTGCGAGTGGGGCATTCGTGTACTGAGGACACATTCTTGTTTTTATATATCACAGTTCACTGACTAGAATAAATGTACAATGTATGTCAAAGTAACCCCTGATCTGTCTTCACTTTTAAGGAAGATATATATGGGTTCAAGAGGGTATCGTATATCTGAATATTGTTGATTTTTTTTTTTTTAATTGAAATAAAGATAAAATGGTATACCACTGTGGACAACAGCAGATTTTTAATTGAATACTGTATTCTTTAGATTTAAAATAATTCTCAAGTATTCTGATAATTTTTTGCTGAAAATCTATTGGAAAGTGGGTTACTTTTGTATTAGCTTTTTGATTCTGATAACTGTTTGTGCCAAGTTAGTCCTACAAACATGAAGCAGTTATAAAGGTTGGAAGCTAGTTTTGTCAATGAATTTAAAACAATTACAGCTAATTTCCTAATGCTTGTAGAGTAAAACTTTGGTTGGATTGCTTGCTTTGTTTGAACAAACATTAATCTAAGCTTTGTAATTAAGATTGACATCTTTAAACAATATATATAGGCATATTTAAACCTGCATACAATGTTATGATTTGATTGGACATAATCCCAATTACAATTGTACAATATACAAACAAAGCAAGCAAGCTAAATAAAGTCTTGCTCTACATGCTTTTGGAAATTAGCTGTATTTTTAAAAATGTTTTTTATACAGTTGGAGCCACAGGGGCCTATGATAAATTACATCCAGAACCACCACTAATTAACCTATTTAGTATTGGACCAATCCTGACTCTAATTTTACAGACAGGGATACAGGCTGCAGCTCAGGTTTTTGTCTACCTCAATGTTCAGACACAACCATGGTAAGTGAGATGTTGTACAAGTCTGGAATTCTACAGTGTACGGTTAAAAGACAAGTACTCAAAATGAATAACCAGGCTTTGAGGTCATAAACATTTTAAACACAAAAATCATACTTAGACTCCAAAAGTTTTCATGGCCGAGGGCCCAGGTAGTTCAGGGTTTATAATGCGGTACTTCTTATAAAAAATAAAAGGATGGTTTTTATATTCCTGGTTAATTTCTTTTTTGAAGGAGATATTTGGGTATCTTAATCCTTATGGGAATTGGGAAGGGATTAAGTATGTTAGGATTTGTGTAGGCCCTCATTCCTCATATGGCTACATTAATGGTTAATGTATAGACTTTTTACAAGTCTCACCCCTAAATTTTTCTTGTCGGTCAGTCCCACTTTTTCCAAATCCTGTATTTGAAACCTGCTATAAATGATTTATTAAAATTTAAAGATCAATAAATTGTTTATTAATTTTCAGGTTTACACCATTTGTTGACAATGAAGATGATGCCTATGAAAGCTATGAGAATGCTTCTGTATTTCTGATCTCTTCATACCAATACATTATATTAGCTATTGTCTTTTCTAAAGGAAAGCCATACAGAAATACTATCTGCTCTAATTGTGAGTCATTTTTAATTTGGATAATAGTTGTTTTTGACAGATAAGGATTATCTTTATTCAAGGGGAATAACTTTGGAATTATTAGTAGTGTAATTTTTATACGTAAGAATAATATTTTGGGGTTTGTATAATGCTATGATGTGGTCTGCATCATCGTCGTTAGAAGACACATTTGGTTTCCAGACAACAACTTTATTTTAAGTTAATGCATCTCCATGAAATTTTACAAGATGGTTCAATACCTCAAAAGAAAGGTTTGGATAGAATTAAGGGTAGACAAAAAACAAGCATTTTTGTAGTTCCAGACAATTTCTTGTGTGAAGTGTATGGATATATCTGGCATTGTACCTCCATGTTCCATATCACAAATGGAAGGCTGGGATTAAGTTTGGGGTTGGTTGCCCCAAGCATGATGGAAATAAGGGCAAAAAGAGGGCCAAAAACAAGCATTTTTCTAGATTCCAGACAATATCTTGTGTTCAAGTATATGGATCTCTCTAAAATAATACTACAAGGTTCCATACTACAAAGGAAATGCTTGGATTGCGTTTGGGGGTTATTGCTCCAAAGGAGGTCAAGAATTATTTTTTTTTTGGGGGGGGGAGGCAAATTTTTTTCCCCCAAATTTTTCAAATTTCAAAGTTTTTGAAAAGTTTCAAGAAATCTTCAAAATGGACAGTATTGCGAAATAGATTTTTAAGATCTTTGACCACATTTATTTTGTGTAAGAAACCTATATGTCAAAAAATTTATCACAATCCAAATTCAGACAGTTTCAAGCTTGAATATTGTGTCCAAATTTGCACCAACTGTTCAGGGTTCGGCCTCAGCGGTCATATCAGGCTGTGCTCAGTGAAGAATTTTATTTTAAAGAAACAATTTTACATTCTAAATGTGCCAGAACCTGTATACATAAATTCACCTTTGGAATGGAGCTTACTGCCTTTTTGATCCTCTTACAGAAGCATCTTGGGTAAACTTTTCAGAAAAAAATGTGGTGTCATAAAGTTTGTTGGTCTTTGTTTATTCTAAAATTGTTTTATTTGATCAATATAAATTACTGGTATTGAAAAACAAAAATATAAATCCTTGTTTCAAAAATTCCAAAAATATTACTCCTTGTTTCAAAAATTCCAAAAATACAACTCCTTGTTTCAAAAATTCCAAAAATATAACTACTTGTTTCAAAAATTCCAAAAATATAACTCCTTGTTTCAAAAATTCCAAAATATAATTGGTAAAATGAAAGTATATGCAGCACCCAAGCATATGACCTATATAAAATGTTTCTATTGTAGATTTTTTCCTAGCCAATATAGTGTTTTGTTTGGCCTGTACAGTATGGCTACACATAGAACCCCTAGAATTCTTTAGAGAGTTTATGGAGGTTAGTATTCATTCATCAATTATTTAAAAAAAAAAAGTCATTTCACAAGTGTTTTGTGTTTAATTGAATTCCATGCAGTGTATATAGCTAGGATACTGCAAACATATATTTTTTCTTAGATAAATAAACATATCCCAACTTCTGACAATTGTGGTCTAAAAATATACCACTGTTTTTTTATGTTTTTTTGTTTGTGTTTTAACGCCACTTTTGAGCACTGCATTTAGGGTATTTTGTGACGGCCTGTTTTTATTGGTGGAGGAAGCTGTAGTGCCTTGAGAAAACCACCAACCTTCGATAGGAAAACTGACAATCCTAGGGATGAAAAAAAATACCACTGAAGATCCAGCTGAAATATTGAAGCTTTGCTTTGCCCTGATTCATTTTGTACATATATATATATATTTCAGTTGGCAGACATACCTTCCATGGAGTATAAACTCATTTCTCTAATTCTTCGTCAATTTATCCCTTTCTGCACCCATTGTATAAAAAAATTTAATCAACGTGTGGTTTGTTTGATCTCAGTTCTTCATTGGTTAAAATCCGATTATGACGTCGAATTTTCTTGTTTTCCTCTGAATTTCCTATTGTGACGGCATGAAAAAAGCCGACCATGACTGATGACGTCACATAGAAAGAACACACCTTTTCGCAGATCCATCTCAAATAAAGAATAAGTTTGCCTGTGTATTGTTTGAAAATCATTAGAGAAACAGATTCCACCACCAAATCTCATGTATTACAATATTTATCCACTCTCGACAGTTAAATTTATCCACTCTCGACAGTTAAATTTTAAATATACCAGTGAAGATCCAGGTGAAATATTGAAGCTTTGTTTTGCCCTGATTCATTTTGTACATATATATATTTTAGTTGGCAGACATACCTTCCATGGAGTATAAACTCATATATCTGGGAATTGTTGCAATCAACTTTATTCTTTCATTCTTAGTTGAGGTAAGAATAATAAGTGATTTAGTAAATTTTGACATCAAAGGGCCACAACTGCAAAAAACAAATCTGGAATAATCATTGTCTTTATTAAATTTGTAAAATGTAAAACAACAAAAATACTGAACTCCGAGGAAAATTCGGAATGGGAAGTCCATAATCAAATGGCAAAATCAAAAGCTGCAAACACATCATTCGAATGGAGAACAACTTTCATATTCCTGACTTTGTACAGGCATTTTCTTATGTAGAAAATTGTGGATACAACAATGTGTGAAAATAAATGAATTACTTTACATTTGTAGCACAAATA
Source organism: Mytilus galloprovincialis (assembly GCA_037788925.1). Taxonomy (NCBI): domain Eukaryota; kingdom Metazoa; phylum Mollusca; class Bivalvia; order Mytilida; family Mytilidae; genus Mytilus; species Mytilus galloprovincialis. The sequence continues at coordinate 39,442,100 of CM075342.1, read as the reverse complement.
AAATTGAATAAATTTATTCTTTATTTAATTTCTTTTAAAACTTTGGAGATGAAAAATGCTTGTTTTCACAGAAGATTGTTTTGCAGTATTATAGGGTTATTGCATGAATATTGGGGAATATTGTCCCGAGTAGAATTTTATATTGCACGAGCTTGCGAGTGCAATATATGTTCTACGAGGGACAATATTCCCCAATATTCATGCAATAACCCTTTTATTGTATAGCAATATAATATTTAAAAGTAAAAATTGGTTTAAACTAAGAATTTGTCGTTGATGACGTCATGAATTTTGAAGATTTATTGCACTAGTGCAATATTAGAATTTATTGCATGCTAACTTTTGGTTACTTTCTGTGGGAAATATTATATTGCTATACAATAAATGTATTTATTGATGCATTTAGATGCATCTTTGGTTTTTCAGAGCAAGTATTGAAATTTTGTACCTGTATATTTACTTTCATTAAAATTGAAAACCATAGAAATGTATTCTAGTTTGACCATACATTATTATATCCATGTGAAAGGTATAGTAAAAACAGAGAGTATCAAATAACAATTCATGACCAAAACAAATTGTGTTCCGGATAAACACAATGGTGAGACTGTCAGTCAAATGATGTGTATATTAAAGAACCATTGTAATATAATCATCTTTGTCAATAACATTGATAGCATTTCTATGTTCTATTTCTATATTTTTTTTAATTTTCAGTCATATTTCTGCGATAGCTACTTAATCAGCAGAAAATTACAAGAAAAAATCAAAGAGAATTTCTTCAATAGCCAATTAAAGTACAAGGCATTGGAAGAGGAGATTTTACAGTCACCACACTGGCCACCAGTTTCCTCCACGGCAGATCTTGTTGAAGTCTTCCAGCGCATGGACAGTGCAGTATCAGCAGATATTGATCGTACAAGTTTAATGAGTAGTCTGGCAGACTCTGCAAGTGAGACAGGGTCACTCAGAATTAAAAATATTGAAAGTGGAACAACACTTGACACCCAGGGAAGCATGGCTACACTTGACACCCAGGGAAGCATGGCTACACTTGACACACCGGGGAGCATGGATACACTTGACACACAGATATCTACAGTGGATGACGAGGCACAGCTTATTGAGACAGGGGTGGATAACCCTGGATTTGTAGAAGACTCACATTCTACTACTACCACAAATTTATAAGGAATACGTAGGAATTTGTCTTTTTGTATGTATTTGTACATCAATTGAATTTGTTATTCCTTGTAACTTTTTTATATATTTTTTTAATGTTTTTAAAGAATCATTTTGTAATCAAATTTATGCTTTTATTTATATCTCAAGAAAACATCAAGAAAGTCATAAAGCTTGAAAAAGTGAAAATAGAAAAAGCTGATGTTCCTCATTTTTAGATTTCATATTTTTTATTGATTAGGTATTGTGGAAGTAGGAATTTCACTTGGTGCACATTGCTATATATATGTAGGTGCTATATGTGTAACAAAACATTATAATAATGTGAAATTTAAAATTCTATTGTTAGGCCAATTAAGGGCATACGATACAGTTTTGAACCTGTATTTACAAGTTGATGAAAATTTGCATATAGGCTATTTTTTACCTGATTAAATCAAATATGTCATAAAAAATATACCTTCATGTGCTACTTTTTGAGTAAAATGAGGTCGAAATTTTGTATATTTGCTCAAAATTCAGATTTGTGTCCGTATTTTCTTTTTCGAAAGAACGACGTAACTTTTTTGCTTTAAAAGATAAACACAAATTGTTTTCTGTTAAATAATCGGTAATTTCTGTATTTTATAAGTATCATTGAAAATTATGTAATTTTTATTCCGAAATAACTCTATATTTATCAAATGTTCATGAATAGAGGAAAAAACGTCATTTTTTGCTGCATGTTTATCAAAATTAAAAAAATTGCGCTATTTACAGTTTTATAAAATTTGGGTCACATAATCTCCTTGCAAAATGAAACAAATTGCTGTTTTAAAAAATAGGGGTCCATGCACTCGTTTTCAAATTAAATCAGTTTGAATGATAAAGATCAGTCGAAAAATGCATCTTTTCCCGATATGTCATAAAATTAACATTTTACGTTAGCAACGTCATTACCTTCCCTGTAACTGTATCGTATGCCCTTAAAATCACTTAATAGATTATCATCCCCGCCTGCCCTTCTGAAATCGTCCCGCCCCGATTTTTTTTATCTTATAAAATTTACGATTTACGGATTTTGTTCGTTTCAGTTACCGATAACCGTTAAAATTTCGTTTCATTTATGACTTCCTGTTTCAAATTTCGGTTTTGTACCTCGATTAAATTTAACCAAAATGATTGTCGACATATTCTGCTGCTCTATGATGACAACATCATCTTCCGAGAGTAAAGATTGATAACTAGAATGACGTGAAATATTCGTGTTACGACAAAAACGGTGTGTCCTAGACCACAAATTGCGGTATGTCACAAATTTCTGTGATTAGACATTTATTTTAGGATTTGAAAAATAATGTAAGATTCCTCATACCTGTGTATACATGATATAAGCTTATTATATGAAGAATTCGTCACAAAATGGTTTCATATGAATAAAATTTAAAAAATAAAATCCTCCCACCCGCCCAGTTTTTTTCAAAAACTTGGATGAAAATCTACTAATTAATTTTATTTGGCCTTATAGTTATATATATCTTTTCATCTGAATTTGTAATAATTTAAATTTGAACTTATCAGTCAATCGTGGAAAAGTTAAAACTGAAGACACAAAGAATATGACATATTTATAATATTATGTACATTTTTATGTATAGTGTGCTTGATATCTTATATTCACATGATTTTATAGGTGGTGTCTCTTTTACCATTCTCTAGTTATGCCCATTTATAAAGTTATATGCAAGTGGGGGCATCATCTGTGTCCCATGGACACATTCCCCATTTATTTTGTTATTGCTATAAACATCATAGGTGGATCCAGGGAAGGGGAGGCCTTGGGGGACCCCCCCCCCCCCCTTTTTGGTGGGGAAAATATGGTTGATTATATAGGGAATCACTGAAGCATGACGGGAGCAGCCCCTTAAGAAAAGTTCTGGATCCGCCACTGAACATCATCAGTATTATAGTGCACTATGGTTATTAAATTTTTTGTGATTTTTTAATCAATGAAAATTTTTAATTTTGCAATCAGAAGACAAGATTTTTAACTCCCTCCCCCTTTAAATCTTTGTCAGTGAAACAGCAAAAGTTACATAGAAGATTGTACAACAAAAATTAGTTCAGAAAAAATACTAGACTCTAATATCTATAATGATTCTGACATAAAGACAACAAAAAGCACAGGTACATTGTATATTCAAAATGAAACTGTGACAAAGAATAATGTAAAACATATTCACCAAAGAAACCTGGCTAATAATTTTGTAGGCCAAACTCATGTTTCATCTGCAAAAAATTCATTATTGATGCTCAAATAAAAAAAAGTTAAATCACCAAATATGGTGAAAATTTGAAGAGCATTGAGGAGCCACAATTTGGAAAGGTTTTGCCCAATATAAAAGCTAATGCAATCATTTCTTGGGGTAGAAAATCTTTAGAATTTCAAACAATTAAAAGTTTTGTAAACAGTTCAGTTACATAACCCAATCTTAAAGCACTATTAGCCTGTTGTTTTGAAATGGGAGTTATTTTCCAGTTTGATTCATTCTTACAAATATGTCTGCATAAAAATGCATGTTCACTAGTCTTTCCCCCTAGGTTAAATGGGAATATTCATACATATCGCATATTCTTGATTCTAGATGCTGTATATTTATTCAAGGTTTTGATTGTACATTCAAAACATGACAACTGTAGGTACTTTTTAGCTCACCTGGCCCGAAGGGCCAAATGAGCTTTTCCCATCACTTGGCGTCTGTCGTCGTCCGTCGTCGTTAACTTTTACAAAAATCTTCTCCTCTGAAACTACTGGGCCAAATTAAACCAAACTTGGCCACAATCATCATTGGGGTATCTAGTTTAAAAAATGTGTGGCGTGACCCGGCCAACCAACCAAGATGGCCACCATGGCTAAAAATAGAACATAGGGGTAAAATGCAGTTTTTGGCTTATAACTCAAAAACCAAAGCATTTAGAGCAAATCTGACATGGGGGTAAAATTCTTTATCAGGTCGAAATCTTTCTGCCCTCAAATTTTCAGATGAATCCGACAACCCGTTGTTGGGTTGCTGCCCCTGAATTGGTAATTTTAGGGAATTTTTGCTGTTTTTGGTTATTATCTTGAATATTATCATAGATAGAAATAAACTGAAAACAGCAATAATGTTCAGCAAAGTTAGATTTACAAATAAGTCAACATGACCAAAATGGTCAGTTGACCCCTTTAGGAGTTATTGACCTTTATAGTCAATTTTTAACCATTTTTAGCTCACCTGGCCCGAAGGGCCAAGTGAGCTTTTCCCATCACTTGGCGTCCGTCGTCGTCGTCCGTCGTCGTCCATCGTCGTTAACTTTTACAAAAATCTTCTCCTCTGAAACTACTGGGCCAAATTAAACCAAACTTGGCCACAATCATCATTGGGGTATCTAGTTTAAAAAATGTGTGGCGTGACCCGGCCAACCAATCAAGATGGCCGCCATGGCTAAAAATAGAACATAGGGGTAAAATGCAGTTTTAAAGTAAGATTTACAAATAAGTCAACATGACCAAAATGGTCAGTTGACCCCTTTAGGAGTTATTGACCTTTATAGTCAATTTTTAACCATTTTTCGTAAATCTTAGTAATCTTTTACAAAAATCTTCTCCTCTGAAACTACTGGGTCAAATTAAACCAAACTTGGCCACAATCATCTTTGGGATATCTAGTTTAAAAAATGTGTGGCGTGACCCGGCCAACCAACCAAGATGGCCGCCATGGCTAAAAATAGAACATAGGGGTAAATTGCAGTTTTTGGCTTATAACTCAAAAACCAAAGCATTTAGAGCAAATCTGACAAGCAGTAAAAGTGTTTATCAGGTCAAGATCTATCTGTCCTGAAATTTTCAGATGAATCGGACAACCTGTTGTTGGGTTGCTGCCCCTGAATTGGTAATTTTAAGGAGATTTTGCTGTTTTTGGTTGTTATCTTGAATATTATTATAGATAGAGATAAACTGTAAACAGCAATAATGTTCAGCAAAGTAAGATTTACAAATAAGTCAGCATGACCAACATGGTCAGTTGACCCCTGAAGGAGTTATTGCCCTTTATAGTCAATTTTTAACCATTTTTTCGTAAATCTTAGTAATCTTTTACAAAAATCTTCTTCTCTGAAACTACTGGGCCAAATTAAACTTAACTTTGCCACAATCATCATTGGGGTAATTTGTTTAAAAAATGTGTGGCGTGACCTGGCCAATCAACCAAAATGGCTGCCACGGCTAATAATAGAACATAGGGGTAAAATGCAGTTTTTGGCTTATAACTCAAAAACCGAAGCATTAAGAGAAAATCTGACAGGGTTTAATTGTTTATCAGGTCAAGATCTATCTGCCCTGATGTTTTCACATGGATTGGACAACCCGTTGTTAGGTTACTGTCCTGAATTGGTAATTTTAAGGAAATTTTGCCGTTTTTTGTTATTATCTGGAATATTATTATAGATAGAGATAAACTGTATACAGCAATAACGTTCAGCAAAATAAGATCTACAAATAAGTTTTGCATGACCAAAATAGTCAATTGACCCCCTAAGGAGTTATTGCCCTTTATAGTTAATTTTTAACATTTTTCATAAATTTTTGTAAATTTGTAGAAAATATTTTCCACTGTAATTACTGGGCCAAGTTCATTATAGACAGAGATAATTGTAGCAACAAGAATGTTCAGTAAAGTAAGATCTACAAACACATTACTATCACCAAAACACAATTATGTCATGAATTTATCCGTGTCCATTATTTAATATGCACAAGACCAAGGTGAGCGACACAGGCTCTTTAGAGCCTCTAGTTCTTAAATCTTAGAAGTCTTTTACAAAAATCTTCTCCTCTGAAACTACTGGGCCAAATTAATCCAAACTTGGCCACAATCATCTTTGGGGTATATAGTTTAAAAAATGTGTGGCGTGACCCGGCCAACCAACCAAGATGGCCGCCATGGCTAAAAATAGAATATAGGGGTAAAATGCAGTTTTTGGCTTATAACTCAAAAACCAAAGCATTTAGAGCATATCTGACTGGGTTAAAAGTGTTTATCAGGTCAAGATCTATCTGCCCTGAAATTTTCAGATGAATCGGACAACCTGTTGTTGGGTTGCTGCCCCTGAATTGGTATTTTTAAGGAAATTTTGCTGTTTTTGGTTATTATCTTTAATACTATTATGGATAGAGATAAACTGTCAACAGCGATAATGTTCAGCAAAGTAAGATTTACAAATATGTCAATATGAACTAAATGGTCAGTAGACCCCTTTAAGAGTTATTGCCCTTTATTGTCAAATTTTAACCATTTTTCGTAAATCTTAATAATCTTTTACAAAAATCTTCTCCTCTGAAACTACTGGGCCAAATTAAACCAAACTTGGCCACAATCATCATTGGGGTATATTGTTAAAAAAATATGTGGCGTGACCCCGCCAACCAACCAAGATGACTGCCATGGCTAAAAATAGAACATAGGGGTAAAATGCAGTTTTTGGCTTATAACTCAAAAACCAAAGCATTTAGAGCAAATCTGACATGGGATAAAATTAATTGTCAGGTCAAGATCTATCTGCCCTGAAATTTTCAGACAAATCGAACAACCTGTTGTTGGGTTGCTGCCCCCGAATTAGTAATTTTAAGGAAATTTTGCAGATTTTGGTTATTATCTTGAATATTATTATAGATAGAGATAAACTGTAAACAGCAATGATGTTCAGCAAAATAAGATCTACAAATAAGTCAAACAAGACCGAAATTGTCAATTGACCTCCTAAGGAGTTATTGCTCTTTATAGTCAATTATTAACAATTTTCATAAATTTTTGTAAATTTTTGTAAATTTTTAGGAAATATTTGCCACTGTAATTACTGGGCCAAGTTCATTATAGATAGAGATAATTGTAGCAACAAGAATAGTCAGTAAAGAAAGATCTACAAACACATCACCATCACCAAAACTCAATTTTGTCATGAATTTATCTGTGTTTATTGTTAATATGCACATAGATCAAGGTGAGCGACACAGGCTCTTGAGAGCCTCTAGTTCGTAAATCTTAGAAATCTTTTACAAAAATCTTCTCCTCTGAAACTACTGGGCCAAATTATTCCAAACTTGGCCACAATCATCTTTGGGGTATCTTATTTAAAAAAATGTGTCCGGTGACCCAGCCATCCAACCAAAATGGCTGCCACGGCTAAAAATAGAACATAGGGGTAAAATGCATTTTTTGGCTTATAACTCAAAAACCGAAGCATTTAGAGAAAATCTGACAGGGTTAAATTGTCTATCAGGTCAAGATCTTTCTGCCCTGATATTTTCACATGGATCGGACAACCCGTTGTTAGGTTACTGCCCTGAATTGGTAATTTTAAGGAAATTTTGCCGTTTTTTGTTATTATCTTGAATATTATTATAGATAGAGATAAACTGTAAAAGCAGCAATAATGGTCAGCAAAACAAGATCTACAAATAAGTTTTCATGACCAAAATAGTCAATTGACCCCTTAAGGAGTTATTGCCCTTTATTGTTAATTTTTAGCATTTTTCATAAATTTTTGTAAATTTTTAGAAAATATTTTCCACCGTAATTACTGGGCCAAGTTCATTATAGATAGAGATAATTGTAGCAACAAGAATGTTCAGTAAAGTAAGATCTACAAACACATCACCATCACCAAAACACAATTATGTCATGAATTTATGTGTGTCCATTGTTTAATATGCACATAGACCAAGGTGAAAGACACAGGCTCTTGAGAGCCTCTAGTTTATGAATATTAATCATATAAATTGTCTCTTATCAATTATGAAAGTGGTGTTTTATTTTATTTTAAAGCAAACCTTTATTTCATATCTGTTGTGATGATTATTTCATATGTAGAAGGTCCTATAACAGTTTTATATATTTATATATATATATATATATATATGTACCAGTATTACATGTAGCTCCCAACACATATTCTTAGATTTTATTGTAATTTTATATAAAGTGTTTGGTTTATATTTTAATAAAATGTAAGATCTGACTTTATATATTTCTCTTATATTAACATTACAACAAGAATATTATCCATTGGACATCATACCCAGCTAGAAATATAACATTTCAATGTTCATTTAACCAAGAAATCTAGTTAAAATCCTAATATGGCATATCTATTTTAAAACATTTCTTCAATATAAACATGTGTGTGAAGTTTCACATTGATGGGACCAGAAACTATCTGAAACTAGATTTTAACCTATTACATTTCTATGTTCAGTGAACCATGAAATCTAGGTTAAAACCTGATTTGGCATACCGTATATATAGAACATTGATATGACCAGAAACTACCTCAAACTTAAGGGAGTTCGCTTCTCAGTTTCAAAGTAATTAACTTTTCAAAACACTATTTTATATTGATAGGGGATTAATAAAGGAATCCAAAGAGCAAAAAAAAAATATAGGTCACCCTGCTTGTTTTCGAGATATTAGCCATTAAAATTTTGGCGGGAAAATATTCTCTCTTGACTTTTCATAGATTTATCATTGACAAGTTGAAGTTCTAAAAAACTGTTAAAAAGTAATTAAAATTTTATAAGACTTTGACAGATGGCTTGTCATTATACATGTTAAAGATTTACAAAAAGAAAATTGGGGGTTATCGGGCAAATTTTTTCAAGGCATTCAAATGGAGAAAACCAGAGGATTTCGAAAATCAGACAAAAAATCCAAAAACAGGACAAGCCAGCTTCCTTAAACTGTCACCTATTACATTTCAATGTTAAGTTAATGATGTCTGGGAAATAAAACCATATTTGGCTTATATCTATTAAAAACTTTATTGTATAAATAATTTCTGCCAATTTCATTGCACTTTGGCCTAGTCGTTTCAGGAAATAAGATTGTTATAGATTTTCAATGGGAACTATATGCCAACAAGGCCTCAATGTTTTCTATCCAGTGAACAATAAATTGGGATGGTTTGAAAAGTTTCCCAGTTCCAAATCCTTTCAAATTTTGCAAAATCTTCCTTTTTAAATTGCACAGATAATCTGCAAGCCAGGTGAGCCAAAAATTGGCATGTTGAAGTTGTTGTACATCTGCAAAGAGCCATGGCCATTTTCCCCTGGATTCTTTTCATTCGATAAGATAGGCAGATCATGTTTTAAATAGCCTGATAGATGCTAATTATAGTACATGAAAATACGTCACATCTATTTTCATACCTTGAACAGGTATTCCTACAAAAAACAAGGCCAAGACTATTGTTTTTTTATATTGATTTTGTTTAATTGTTAACACCCTTTATGCGCATAAGGTACCATACCACGTAACTTGTCAAGAAGCCAAATAATATCGAACAAATTCAAATGGGATGTTGTTTTTCTCATTCTGAATACATGTATATCTGTATTTGTCCTGGTCTTTTAAGGTTTTATTGTCTATAAGATAAGATAAGATAAGATAATATATATTTTAACCAGAGAACATCTTACATCAGTTGGTCATGGAACACCTTGTGTTACTAACACATGTTATATGGCCTTTTCTGGCATTTTAACAAATAAGCCCTTCGTTGTTATACAGATTCAACAGATTCTTGATGTTTTACCTTCAATCACAATGTGTAGTGTAATTGATTTGTTCTTTGGTGTTGTCTTATTTTCTGATGACTTAGGTACCGGTGCAGGGACGGTTATAAAAATGTCAGTACTAGTATCTACACAGTTAGTAAATTGGCGAAAAAACTGATTGCTGTTGACTGCATTTGTTACATATTATACCATGTTCAAAAAAGGTTTCGAAAAATTGTTTGTGTTGTTTTGAAACTTGTATACAATGGCCTTATTTTATGTTATGTGTATATTACACATGCAACAGATGGGATTTATTGCTGTAGAATCAGTTCTCGTGTTATTGGTTATGTACAGGCACCTATTTCAGTTTGACGGCAGTTTGTTCTTTGTATATATGTTATAAATGTAAACACATGAATAGAAAGTAAGTCAAGAGTATGGACAGTCATAGGAATGCACACAATAAGCGATACAGTACTTTTTTCTTTAATAAAATGATTTATACTATATAGTCAAAATGAACCAGAATGACTCTATGAGTTAAGCAAACATCCAGAAAAATATAACTTTTTTTTGGTTTGAAATGTCCTTCTTAGGGGATTCCCTGTTTTTCCCACCTAAAAACACCCTAAATTACACATATTGGACTTTCATCCTTTTTATACGACCGCAAAAATTTAAATTTTTCGTCGTATATTGCTATCACGTTGGCGTCGTCGTCGTCATCCGAATACTTTTAGTTTTCGCACTCTAACTTTAGTAAAAGTGAATAGAAATCTATGAAATTTTAACACAAGGTTTATGACCACAAAAGGAAGGTTGGGATTGATTTTGGGAGTTTTGATCCCAACATTTTAGGAATTAGGGGCCAAAAAGGGCCCAAATAAGCATTTTCTTGGTTTTCGCACAATAACTTAAGTTTAAGTAAATAGAAATCTATGAAATTTTGACACAAGGTTTATGACCACAAAAGGAAGGTTTGGATTGATTTTGGGAGTTTTGGTCTGAACAGTTTAGGAATTAGGGGCCAAAAAGGGGCCCAAGTAAGCATTATTTTTGGTTTTCGCACCATAACTTTAGTTTAAGTAAATAGAAATCTATGAAATTTAAACACAAGGTTTATGACCACTAAAGGAAGGTTGGGTTTGATTTTGGGAGTTTTGGTCCCAACAGTTTAGGAATAAGGAGCCCAAAGGGTCCAAAATTGAACTTAGTTTGATTTCATCAAAAATTGAATAATTGGGGTTCTTTGATATGCCAAATCTTACTGTGTATGTAGATTCTTAATTTTTAGTCCCGTTTTCAAATTGGTCTACATTAAAGTCCAAAGGGTCCAAAATTAAACTAAGTTTGATTTTAACAAAAATTGAATTCTTGAGCTTTTTTATATGCTGAATCTAAACATGTACTTAGATTTTTGATTATGGGCCCAGTTTTCAAGTTGGTTCAAATCAGGATCCAAAATTATTATATTAAGTATTGTGCAATAGCAAGAAATTTTCAATTGCACAGTATTCAGCAATAGCAAGAAATCTTCAATTGCACAGTATTGTGCAATAGCAAGAAATTTTCAATTACACAATATTGTGCAATAGGAAGAAATCTTCAATTGCACAGTATTGTGCAATAGCAAATATTTTCAATTGCACAGTATTGCGCAATAGCAAGAAATATCTAATTGCACAATATTGTGCAATAGCAAGAAATTTTCAATTGATTGGAGTTATCTTTCTTTGTCCAGAATAGTAGTTGAATCAACTTAAATCATTGTTTTATACAATATACAATGTATATTCACTTTTACTACCAACTGATAAATTAAAACAATCTTTACCATTCAGTGATAACAAGCACCTTTTGTTACATTTTAATATTTTATGATGTATTTAAATGAGTAGTTATTGTTGCAAACTCCATTAGAAATTTGAATTGAGATCAATTTTGGAAAAAGGGAAAGGGGGATGTGAAAAAAATGGGGGGGGGGGGTTAAATTTTTCTCATTTCAGATTTCATAAATAAAAAGAAAATTTCTTCAAACATTTTTTTGAGAGGATTAATATTCAACAGCATAGTGAATTGCTCAAAGGAAAAAAAAGTATTTTAAGTTCATTAGACCACATTCATTCTGTGTCAGAAACCTATGCTGTGTCAACTATTTAATCACAATCCAAATTTAGAGCTGAATCCAGCTTGAATGTTGTGTCCATACTTGCCCCAACCGTTCAGGGTTCAACCTCTGCGGTCGTATAAAGCTGCACCCTGCGGAGCATCTGGTTGAGGGTTAAATTAAATATTTATCACGCATATCATAATATATGTAAATCGAGATATTGATCAAAAAACATTTTTATTTTTTGTTTTTATAGTAAATTTTATTCTGTCGGCACTTTTTGAAATTGGCCCTTCTGTGAAAAAAAATCCCGACAAATTGGCCCTCCCTCTTAGACAAATATTTTTTCAAAATGAAGTTTCTGACTTTATTTTCGCTTGAAAAGAATTATCTGATTAGTGTTTTAGTTTTAACATATTTTATTTGCACAAATATGCAAAAGGGATGCATTGGCGGATCCAGGGGGGGGGGGGTTTCCGGGGGTTGGAACCCCCCCTTTTTTTTGGTCGATCAATGCATTTGAATGGGGACATATAGCTGGAACCCCCCCCCCCTTTTTAAAATGGCAGGATCCGCCACTGGGATGAGACACAAGATAGTCACACTTCTGAAGTCTTCTGCTCTCAGATGAGAGATCTATCCCTTGACCAAAAAATACCTTTATATTTGATTAAATGGAAAACTATGCTACCATAGGCCTTTTGAAATAAGTCTATGATTGGTGATTGGGAAAACCTCTGCAAATAACTCTCTTTATTGTAAACTGGATGGCAAACATGTTGACAACAGAGCTCTGCATGCTGACATTGGTAGAAATAGTTCCCTTGGAAACACAATAGTACATCACATTTTCAATTATGTTTTGTGTTAATCTTTTAGACAAAATTTAACCTAACCCTTTGGCAATATGATTAACGAATTCTACAAAAAACGCATGTGGAGTTGAAGAAATAATAAATGCAGACACAACAGGCAGCCTTATTTTCTCATTGAATAATTTTTGCATTTAACAGAAGCATAGGCCAAACTTTGTTTAGAGCTAGATAAAGACTCCATGTACCCTCTAATTTATCTGATTGAAAAAAAGTATTTTATCAGTGTGTTAGTCCGTGATTGAATCTTTTCAATTCCATTTCCTCAAAAATTTATAAAGCAATGGAAAACGATACCTAAATATGCTTAAGTGTTATATAAGTGTGCTTAACTGGTGTAAAAGTATGCTTAACTGGTGTATAAGTATGCTTAACTGGTGTATAAGTATGTTTAACTGGTGTATAAGTATGCTTAACTGGTGTAAAGGTATGTTTAACACGTGTATAAGTATGCTTAACTGGTGTAGAGGTATGTTTAACTGGTGTAAAAGTATGTTTAACTGGTGTATAAGTATGCTTAACTGGTGTAAAGGTATGTTTAACTGGTGTAAAGGTATGTTTGTTTAACTGGTGTAAAGGTATGTTTACCTGGTGTATAAGTATGCTTAACGGGTGTAAAGGTATATTTAATTGGTGTTAAGGTATGTTTAACTGGTGTATAAGTATGTTTAACTGGTGTAAAGGTATGTTTAACTGGTGTATAAGTATGCTTAAATGGTGTATAAGTATACTTAACTGGTGTAAGGTATGTTTAACTTGTGTAAAGGTATGTTTAACTGGTGTAAAGGTATGTTTAAATGGTGTAAAGATATGCTTAACTGGAATAAAAGAACCAACAGTTGTTTAAATGTTAAACTAGTGAGAATGTAATAACTATGAAGAATATGATTACATCAAGAAGACAAAATCCCAAGACCAAGCATTACCCAAAAAAACATCTTTATTTCACATATATAATATTTAACAATAGACAGAAGTATTCATAGCATTATATGCTCAAAATTATTAATAAAATAAACAAAAACTTCTTAAGATCTGCCATGAATTCCCAAATGACAAAAACATAAAGATATTACTTATGACAACCAATATCGAGGTTGCTTACTTGGTGTAGGCATCTTACTATGTGGCAGTGTTAAAACGATTTATTTTTGTTTATATCTCAAGTTAAAATCTTGGAACTATGGACAAATAAACAGATACATATTAAAAAGAACATTTAGTAAAAGTGAGTACATTCAAAACACTTACTGATAGTACATAAACAGCTGGGCTAACCGGAATGCATAATAGAGTGATATTAATTTACATGCTTCAAAAATTACCTGCATGAAAAAGGTAGGCTCAATGTATTGAAAAATTCTAATTAGGGCTCAATTGAGCACGAAATATTATCCCAGTCTTACAAATGTTTCGTTCACTACATATAGCTGACCTATTTCTTACAGTATATGAGAAACAGACAGTCACAAAACCTTCACTGTGCATTGACCTATTAACCTTGACAATAAGGTCAAGGTCAGTTGAATTCTAGAAAATAGACGAGTACACATTAAAATCATTCTAAGCACCAAATATAGTTGACTTATTCCCTGTACCATCTGCATCTAGAAAAACACAAATCATAAAAACTAATAACATTGACCAATTAATAATGAAAATGAGTTCCAAGATCAGATAAAACCGGACAGACAGACCTGTACATCAAACAATCATTCATATACAAAATATGGTTGACCATCTGCTTACAGTTCCCAGCGTATTGACTTTATCACGAAAAATCATGGGCATATCACAGACGGAAACTTGATGCATCTGTATGTGATAAGGGGCTGATAAGGTATGAAGCATCCATGTCTTCTTTTCCCTGCCGGAAAATAATGAAAAGCTTTAACAAAATTAAACAAATAGTTTTCACGGCCGCTGTGTAGGAATATTGAGCTCAGAAATAGTTTGCTTAAATTGATGTGCAAAATATTCAGACTTTTAGCGCTTGATTTTCGTGAAATTCGCATTTGAAAGTAATGATTTTCATGTAACTGTTTGCTTTTCAAAAAAGTGAAAACGATAGGAGCCGGCACTATAGCTATCATAGTAGTCTCAGTCAGATAGGAGTGAGATAGACGTAGATGGCAACAGTGATCACTAAATGCAAAAAATAAAACACCTTTTCTTATCCTTTTGTTACAATGTGCTGCGTCTATACCGAATATCTTGATACTTGTAATAGGTAGACTAAAAGTTTGAATTCCAAGTATGATCACCATTAATTACTTCCATGTAGTATATGCGTCACACCACCACTACATTATTGGCTGCTTTTTCTCAGTTTGTGAGTACTTGGAGTTTATTTTTTTTATTCTAGAAATGTGTATATCATGGACCCTATTATTTATTTCAGAATTCATATACGAAGATATATGTATGAAATTTGAAAGTTCAAAGTCTGGTCAAAATTCATTAAGCTCAAAATATAGCTAGATTAATAGAAGAATTTGAACATAGATGATATAGTATTGTTTAATGTTATTTTAATGAAAAATCATAAACGTATCCAAAATGCAGATTCTACCATTCTTTAAATTTTTTTGAATCTGAAAGTATAGGTCCCGTTACGGCAATTATTCAAGCGCCAACAAAATAGTCCAAGTTTGCAGAGATTATTATACTCATATGACAATACTATATCAAAGAGACCTATACTAGTCAACATTGAAAATAAAGCTAAAAAGGTATAAATGCCTACTGGATTGAACGAACAACATCTCTAGCTAAGCTCTATACCGGCCTTCGATACCTTAACAGTGATATATTCATGCCAGGAAAAATACATCCAATATTGCGAATCAAGCACCAATCTCCAAGAGACAGCAAGAGAGTACCTACCAAGATCAAACTATTAACTGGAACTTATATTTACAACCTTTAAGATATAAGATAAACAAAGAAGGAACTGAAGATCATTGTATAGCCTGTGACTGTAAAGAAGAGACATTAGAACATTTGCTTATAGAATGTGAAGCGTGGAATTACCTGCGAGATCCGATATTACAAACAATTAAGAACCTACTAACCACAAATGGGAATGTGCGAGTAGACGATCTCACATGTGAAATGACAATTCAAGTAATAAGGGACATTACAAAAATACAAAAGATATACAGAATCACATCTGACCTGATATCTCAAATAGAATTCCAATCAAGAAGACTAGTGTTCCTCATACACGCACGATATCAATTGGTGATGAAAGACCAAGCAAAGAAAAAGGCTGCCTGAGAGTGGGTGTAATGTAAAATTTAAACAAAACATTTTAAAAATTTAGTCTACTTAATACTATTTTTAACAGTATAATCCTTCTCATTAAATCTTAAGAGTTTCAGTTCATAAATATTCTGTGAATTAACTGTAAATAGTTGTAAAAACATCATCTTTCTAATTGTTCTCATAATACACAGTGAATAAATTAGTGTCAAATTAACTTTAAAGATATAAAGGCGAATTCCTAAAGGTCAAAGACCAAATTATTGTCTTTTTTTATTTTGTTAATTATCTAAAAAGTGAATATGTGACCTAATCTGTAAATGTTATCATATTAAATATTGATCAGTAAACCAAAAATAAAAAAATATATGAAAAATAACTGCTAAAAGTAAAAATCATAATTTTCCTTTAATTGCATGTTAAAAGTCTTAAAAACTGTAAACTTCCCATGTAAAAGTCAAAATAAAACCTGTAAACCTCCTTTGTAAAAACACATAAAGACTTAAAAAATGTAAATAGTGTATATAATGTTGTTGTGTTACGATTGTTAATTTATTCTTCATTTATTTTTTTGGTGGTGGAACTGTTCGACATACGAAAGTATGGTTACCCTATAAAGGGTGTAAAGATCCAGAGAAGAAGATACAAGGCAATGTATTTTCCATATACATATATATAATGAAATAGGATACACTGTACCAAGGTAAATAATTGTCCAATTGGTCTAATTTTTACAGAGTCCCCGGTTATTTTCTTAACAAAACCTATAATTCAAGGCAAAAAACGCGAATTTTTCTTTTATAATTTTAGTTATTTAAAAAAAGCGTATATTTTACTCCAAAAAAATTAAAATCTTTATCAGAACTTAAAATTTAAAACTTAAACATGATCTGCTTACAATTTTGAATGCCTCTGCAGATATTCAGGTTGTTTTGAATGGTGAGACCTAAATATTTGGCTGCCTGCACTTCTTCCAAATTGTGACCATGGAGGTTGTATGATGTTTGAATTGGTGTTTTCTTGTTTGTTACCCTCAATATGTTGCATTTGTCGGGGTGGAATTTCATGCACCATAAGTTAACTTGTTCCCTTTCAGCTAATTTATCAAGGTCTTCTTGTAATCATGATTTTCCCACTGTCTTTTGATGTTATTGTCAGGTAGGCGATGGTATCATCCGCAAACAGGAGAACTGTAGCATTTAAATCTACTTGCAGATCGTTGATGTAATATAGAAAGAGGCTTGGTCCAAGGACTGAGCCCTGTGGTACTCCTGAGTCAACAGGGACTGATGTTGAATTGCATCCTTCTAATACGACAGTTTTGAATGCTTCCTACTGGTTTGTGCACCGATCATATTCACTGTAAATTATTCCTGCGCATGCGCACAGCTGCTTACAGTATTAATCAGTTGCTTATCCGTGCTACACTCCAAAAGTAGTGGTACTCCAGATAGTGGAGGAAAGAATAAAGAAGAAGAAGGTGCTCCAGAAAGAGGAGGTATTTCAGAGCAAAAAACGAATATTGTATTTGCTGATTGCGCATGCACCGTTGTGTCGGAAGTGAAGTGGAATCCATTCGTTCATGAACCTGGGGATGCAACGTGGCTAAATATGCGAAATTCTCTATTTCTAGAATATTCAAATACATAATTTATGAAATAATTTGAAAGGTTAAACAAGATTACAAAATTAGTCCAGGTAAATACCAAACAAAATCACGTAGGACATATAATAACAACTGCTTCTGACACGATACCGGCAAATCGTAAATAATATTTTTTTTCCCTTTTGCCTAGTCCGAGATTACTTTGACGTCCAGGCCAACGGCTGTTTTGCCAGACAAGCTGGGGCCGTGGGACGCCAGAGCTCGTCCAATGAATATTTGCCCACCCGAAATAGATGCTTCTGGTGCTGACTGGCGGCATTGTAATTATATAAATCGGGCATCAATCTGTTCATTTTTCATTTATCTCTTCATTTATGTAAGTTCCGACTACCTGCCACCCTTTATTTTCTTATATTTAGACCGTTTTCACAGAGACCCAAAAATAATTTGACTTTTTACCTCGGGGACAGTCGAGGGGGGTGGGGGTGTTCTGATCCTGGATGCCACTTAGTGTTAGTGTATCCCGCATACATTATGTACATGTATAAGCAATTCTCATTTATTTTGTTATTTCCCGTGTCCCGCAAGACTTCATTTCCCATTTTCAAGGTACAATAATTTAACTTTCACGTGTCACGCTTACAAAAATTGTCAATTCCGCGTTGCACATAGACCAAAATGAGACCCACTCTACATCAATTATAAGTATGTTAGTATAGACTGTCTATGTTTACTTTTAGAGCAAAACATATTAGATATATAATCAAAACCTGGAGGTCGAAAACGAACTTACAATTAAGGTTCATCATAACAAATGGACAAATACACGTTGGCCATATTTTCAACTCAAAAACTATTCTGTGTACAGACATACCTGGCTAGATATATAAAAGTTAAATTTATTTTATATATCAGAAAGAAACGTTTTTGATTTTGATGGGCATTTTTTTCTTTCCTGCAGAAGGTGTACAAATAAACAAACACTTGAATTGCAATTATACTGTCCACTCGTTTCTAACTTTAACTCACCTGTAGATGTGTTGATATCTATTGTCCATGCCAATCAAGTACAATCAGTACAATACAAACTAGTTCTTACCTGAGGGAGCCTCACAAAGTTGTATCCCAACTTAGTTTATTTTTACACCTTCTGCAGGGGAACAAAAAAAAGCCCATCATATCTACAGCTATTTATATTTTTTAAAAATATGTCTTTTCAGGTAAAATTATGGAGGCCATGGATACACCACCTTCACAGCCTGGTGCAGTTACTATGTTTTTCAAAAGAATAGGGGAGGTAAGTAGTAACAGTAAGATGAATATTTTTGTGTTGGAAATCAGAAGTAGTTTTGGTTATAAAAGGAAATATTGACAGTTTGTGTAATCAGCTTTGTGTGCACCTGTTTACAAATGGTTTAAGGACCATAGGAAGATTAATTCACTGCAGACACTCGGCTAACCGAGAGATTGGTCGGTTAATCTATATTGAGTATGTGGCTATAAGGGCGACTAGTCTGTTAATCGGGTTGGTTATACGTCTGTTAAGAGTAAAACACACAGTTTATTGTTAAACTCTATTAAATATACAGATTTTTGACATATTATAAGAACCAAATAAAAAAAAAAGAAAAGTGTCTGACAAAATGAAATCTATCATAGAACATTTTCCACCTGTAAAAACATTTCATAGTCTGCACAGTTTTAACCCTAGTACTGCAGGACGTTGATATAGTGACGACCTGTATAACTTTACTTTACCACGGGCGCCGATCTTAAAGGAACTAGGCATTCACACCCATGCCATTAAACAAACCAACTACTGCAGACGATCCAACAATTATATGGAGTCACCAAATAATTTAAAACAAGGGAGCATTTTTTGACAATTTTATTTTCCATAGCGGCGACCATAATCTTCCTATTGTTGCCGACGCACCAGGAAGCAGTAACCTCCAACAATGGCCAGGTTGGAAGAGAAGCCTTGAGAAGTGGTAGGAACCATGGAAAGTTCGTCCAATTAGATACCAAGCCTTTAGAACAATTTCATGTATCATATAATAGTAAAACGAACTCAAGTTACATTGTAAACAAACTTTAATTTTCTATATTTATCTTATCTATTTATAACTCTGTATTGCTACTTTCACTTTTCATTGTTTCTCTCACCATGACGACGTCAAATTGCACCACTTTGAGTACTTCAGGGAAGAATTTCTGTATAAAAATTGTCCTGATGAAGCCTGCCATGCAGGCGAAACATGTAGACCATAGCAAATAAAATTGCAGACCATTCGAAGTGTTGTTGTCAATTTTAGTATTATTGAATAAAAACATAATTTTTGTGGAGCCTGCAACTTTTGTTGCAGAAAGCTCGACATAGGGATAGGGATAGTGATCCGGCGGCGGCGTTAGCTCACTTCTTAAAAGCTTTATATTTTAGAAGGTGGAAGACCTGGATGCTTCATACTTTGTATATAGATGCTTCATGTTACGAAGTTTCCGTCAGTCACATGTCCAATGTCCTTGACCTCATTTTCATGGTTCAGTGACCACTTGAAAAAAAAGTTCAATTTTTTTGTAATGTTGAGTTCTCTCTTATTATAAGTAATAGGATAACTATATTTGATATGTGCGTACCTTGCAAGGTCCTCATGTCTGTCAGACAGTTTTCACTTGCCCTCGACCTCATTTCATGGATCAGTGAACAAGGTTAAGTTTTGGTGGTCAAGTCCATATCTCAGATACTATAAGCAATAGGGCTAGTATATTCGGTGTATGGAAGGACTGTAAGGTGTACATGTCCAACTGGCAGGTGTCATCTGACCTTGACCTCATTTTCATGGTTCAGTGGTTATAGTTAAATTTTTGTGTTTTGGTCTGTTTTTCTCATACTATATGCAATAGGTCTACTATATTTGTTGTATGGAATGATTTTAAGGTGAACATATGAAGCGGGCAGATGTCATGTGACCTTGACCTCATTTTTATGGTTCAGTGGTCAAAGTTAAGTTTTTGAGTTTTCGTCTAATTATCTAATACTATATGCCATAGGTCAACTATATTTGGTGTATGGAAATATTTTATGATCTTTATGTCAGTCGCGCAGGTTTTATTTGACCGTGACCTCATTTTCACGGTTCATTGCACAGTGTTAAGTTTTTGTGTTTTGGTCTATTTTTCTTTAACTATAAGTAATGAGTCAACTATATATGTTGTATAGAAGCATTGTTAGCTGTACATGTCTGCCTGGCATGGTTCTCTGACCTTGACCTCATTTTCAAAGTTCATTGGTCTTTGTTTAGTTATCTTGGTTAATGTTAAGTTTATGTGACAGTTTATACTTAGGACTATCAACATAATATCAATGATTAGTATAGGAAGGCGAGACATTTCAGCGTGTGCACTCTTGTTTTACTTTTATTTGATTTAACTAAATAATTTCATAATCCACTGTCACTTATTTTACACTATGAAAATCTGCATTCAATTCTGCAAAACAAATACATTCAATGTTATTTTCTAAAATGTTCAGAAATTAAAGAAAATTAACAATACAATAACATGGTGTAAAAGTGATAAATTTCTGGAAAACAACTTGGCACAATGAGATGCAGAGGCTAATTAGCATCATGGCACTGCAGTGAACTGATAATCTATTTATAGCTGGCAGTACTAGGGTTAAGTAAAACTTAAAGGCGTTGCGCAAGTATGTTGTATTTATGCTTATTCGCATAGCAATTTTTTTTAATTAAAGGTGAAACAAACAATTTTAGATACATTTATGATTTAAATGAAACAAAATAATACTTTGGTTCTAAAAAATAAATTGACATTAGGCTACGGTTTTTTAATTTGTTGGTTTACGGATTTTCCCCATGAAAAAGTCGGGTCGGTCGGTCGGGAAAAAAAAAGAAAAAAAATATCTTTCAAAACAGAAAAATATGCAAAATAAATATATATTTCACCTTTCTAACAATATGTTTGTTATGCTATTTTGTCATCATTTCTTAAATTTTAGTTCGATGAAATATTCTTGCTCAGCTGTCATAAATATCGCATGACATTGCATGTTTAATAATTTCCCGTAAAAAAGGGGGGTGTGCACGGACAAAGACGAAATTAAATCGTCATTTCACAAACAAGAAAAATAAATTCGCGTAGCTCTTAATCAATTCCAGAAAACTTGGTGAGTAATGATCTTCAAGCACGAAAACTGATAAAGAAAAAAATGTAAAAAACGTTGTACGAAAATAAGTTTCAACACACGTGTCAAAAACGTAATAAACTCGTTCACTGGAAAAACGAGAATATCGGGTTAATCTTGTGTCATGCATTGCCGTTTTTTTTTTTCAACTGAACGATATTTTTTTTTTATTATCTATGAAAAAAGAACATTTCAAATGATTTGTTAATATTCAGAACTTTTACTTGGTGCCTTCCACCTGTCCACATTTGGACAAGTCTATTTCTATGAGATTATGCATCTTACGGACTGACGACAAATAAGGGAAACAAACTTATTGTGTAATTGGTTGTAAACACAGATTTTGTTGCGAAAACGAAATTTCAAGGTCAGTTATAATTGATTTGTCTATTTTTAGAAACGTAAACTGGAAGTTTTATTTTTTCACAACAGAAAGTGTTATCAATTTTGTTAGTGATAAATGCATTTCATTTCATTAAAAAAAGAAGATTTTAATTATTTTTCAGGGATAATGTATTTGTAAGGGTCGGCGGCAATAAAAAAGCATGAAAAGTCAAATTTTTTTTTATTCTGGAAATCGGCAAAATCGGGTCGGCGGATCCGTAAACCAAGAAATTAAAAAATCCTGGCCTTAGTAAATATTTCATAATTGTAATATAACGTGAATAATACCACGTTTTAGCATTGTTTAGTGAAAACTATGGGAATAAAGTGTGTTAATGGTTTGGACAATTGAAATTGTGTCAGTTAAGAGTTATTTAGCCACAACAATAGTTTTGCAACCTTTATATTTTCCCATTGAAAAAGTTAAGAATGAGATGTTCTTGAGTTAAAAATAATGACAATACATACATGTACAGTGCAACAGTATCTTTCTAGTAAGAGCATTTTTATTTTGACTTTCTATCCATTTTATTGAAGGGTTTGTCACTTCAATTTAGCGTGATATGGATTGGCCGCTGGAATATGCATGAATTTAATCAATTTATTATTAAAGTTTTTAATCAGCCTTAATTTTTGTGTCTGTTCAAAGAAGAATGTTCTCAAATCCGACTTAAAGTGTCTTTCTTATACAACACAGGGTACATATAAAGTGTTGTCATTCTCATATGCACATGATATTTGTCACTGGACGTTCAAGCCTAATTTGTTAGCATCATCCAATGGGTTCTTTTCTTCTATTACTTAATATCATATGTTGTTTACAAATCATTCTAAAGACAAAATGAAAGAAGTAAATGGAAAGGAGCGAATGCAGCTACATTTGGTTATCTTATGTTTTAATTAATTTTTTTCCGTTTAGTTCCTTTCTACATAAGTGCAGAGGAGAACTGCAGTTGTCCACATGTAAACTAGCATTTGTCACCAATATGAGTACAGCGCACTCTGTTACTGTTTCAACACCTAGGGGTGTTTCATGTCTGTATTCTTAAAGTCATATGAAATCTCAAATTAAAAAAAAATAATGCATATGTTTTTTTATAACTAAATGGATAGTTTTCATTATAAAACTTATGTACATATGCTTTTTTCTGAAGAAAATTCTTTAATTTGTTCATATTTAGAAGAAGTTTACTTTATTTGAATTGCTTCTTTCCAGGAAGCAATTCGCCGATATATTTTCTGTATGCAAAGTGACCTCAGCGTGACCCACTCGTAAAAATACGGTGATTGCAATACACATGGATCTGTCTATTAGCTGATTGTACATGTTAAACACGTCCTCAATATCCACGTTTAATTGTTGATTGTTTACTATAAGGTGTCAATCGGTAAACTTCGGCTTCTAAACACGACATTTAAGTAGCTGCCATATTTTCATTTCATAACAGACAGAGAGAGAAAAAAATTGACGATTAAACGATATGGTTGTTTAAAAAATGATAAATCTTGCACAGAAGACTAAGTTTATGATATATACATGCATTAATTCAAGAATTGGATAAACATTATTTTTCACTGGTCACTCGTTTCTTATGACTTTAAACAATTATTATTTCTCTCTCTTTTTTAGCAATGCATCACTCTCTACTGTCCTTATCTGTTATTCTATATTCTGCGTCTCCACCCAGATTCTCGTGTACACCATGAGGGACCGGATTGGGGGTGTTGTTTATTTCTGTATTCTTTAAATTGTTATGTCACTTTCCTCTACATTTTATTTATCTTACTCATTATTTTTTCTCTATTCTTTATATTTTAGCATCCCAATATATTTTACTTACTGATGTTTAGTTACATTATGACGTTTATTTTTGATTTATATGCTGGTTACCACTTACCAATGTAGATGACAAATTGGTGTCATTCATGACAATTAAACAGAATCCACATGATATATGCAACCATTCTTGGAGATATTACTTCAATATTACACTTTTTGAAACCATTTTTATCAATTTTCAATTTCCATTGTCTAAATTGTTCATTGTTCATGTTTTGTTTCCGTATATTTTATGTTTCATTGCTCATGTGTTGTTTCCGTATATTTTAGCCTCTCGTCTTTAGCCTTCCCATTTGATCCGATAACACCCCATCTATCAATAAAATGATATTTTTATTTCCATTCATAACTCTTAACAGACCAATTAACAGACCGGGTTTTATACATCCGACCCATTAACTGACCAGGTTTTAAATAAAGATTGATTCCTGTCAACGAAATACAGATTTTGCGTAGATTTTTCACACAATGATATTAAGATGGTTAACAAACCTAATGCCTGTCTTTTTTCGATGCTCAAGATATTGCATGCAAGTAATTTCAACCAACATGTCATTTTGTGTACATTTTGTGTGTGTAAAATGTGTATACATTTATTGATGAGTAACCCGCCTTTTTATTTTATAGATCTAACATTGAAGCTAGAAAAATAATAATTACACCACTGGATTCAGTACATTGAATTGTTTTGTTAGACATGAATATTTTTTATGATAAAAATATATTTAAAAAGTTATACAATGAAACGTGCTGAACTTTTAATGATTTTCTCGATAACACCTGATTAACAGGCTTTAGCCAACCTGATTAACAGACCAACCGCCGATATAGCTACATACTCAATATAGATTAACCGACCAATCTCTCGGTTAGCCGAGTGTTGGCCGTGTAATTGTATATCCCATCAGCATCTTGGATTGTAAAATAGGAGTACACAATCGGTCTAGTTAGTTGCTTAAATCTGCAAATTTTGAGAGAGATGAGTCTTAATGTGCAAGACTGTTAATTTGAATAAAGAAAATCAAGTGATTTATTGTGTTCATTTGACTTATTACATTAAGAATATTTGTTCTTGTTCAAATTAATTTTTCAGCTAAGCCTTGCAAGCTTAAGGGGATAACTATAACTCGTAAGAGTATTTTTTAAAGGAATGGTAAAGAATTTTTTTTTCTTGTAGCAAGGAAACAATGTTGGTGACACCATATTTCCTTCATATTACTTTCTTAAAGCATATTTTGTTACTGATCTTTTCTCATATATATATATTTATTTCTAAAATTCTATCTCCTAGATTTCTTTTTGATTCACTCAAAAATGTTTTTTTTCCTGAATAATCTGCAAATTTTGCACGACTTTCAGCTTGAGAAAAGAGCATGTGGCCAACAGGTTTCATTATATTTAAAAAAAAAACGCATGGTAAAATCTCATTTTGTCAAAGCATAGAAAAATTCTATCTGAGGAAATATATACTAATGATCCACTTCACCTTATGATTGTTATCAGTGCTCTCCTGGTATTTCCAGATGGCACAGTACAGTTTCCCTAAAATACATGTTACAACATTTATACATCTTTGCACAAGGCACTGTTGTGATATGACACCATTGGGAGACACAGGTTTCTTAACTTTCTTTACATCTCCAAAAGTTGGGATTGTACATATTTAGTACAACCAAAATCAGAAATCTTAGATAAAACAGACAGATTTGCTTGTTAAGTGACTCATGATACAAAATCTATTATTGTATATATTCTTGACATGTGCACATCGAAAAAAAAACCAAACCCTTCAAAGTTCTTTGTTTCTCCTTCATTCCTCAATCACAGGGCTATTAATATGATCAATGAATTGGTATAATTACTTGACAGGAAATTAGGTTTAAAAAGGGTATAGACTACTTAACATTTCAATAAGATAAATATGAAGAGAACAAAATGAAGTGGTACATACATGTATAAGGGGAATTATCTGATAAATACAACAAATTTTAATAAAGATAAAGTTTTATATAATTTTTTTCAGATCCAGCAAGGCTATTTAGATAAAGCCACTCCTCATTTGGCAGCTAGATGGATATTCTTAGTCGTATGGTTTTTGCTGTATGGTGTAAGAGTATACTTTTTACAGGTATGATTTAAATGTTTAGATTACATGCTAACCAATTAGAAAACAAGAGAATTGGCTGGGACTGAATTAATTTGATTAGATAAATATTTTGTTTCTTATTTCATTAAAGTGTCACCATCCGTTACAATATCTATATACAAAAAGTCAAAAGAACCTAAAATTAAGTAAAAAGATTCCAGTCAAAGACTACTTACGAGATGATAAGACATTTATTAAAACATCTATCACATACATAAAAAGAGAACAATTTTATATGTAAAAAGTATTTTGTAAATAAAAAAAGTATGTCCAAAACAATTGCACATGACCATGATTCGAATCAATGATCACAAATGATAATAAAGTTCTAGAAGTGGGAAGACAAAACAATACCATAGGTATGAGGAGGCAATTATAGACAGTAAACTCATCCCTCAATTGGAATTAAACTGGTCTAAAAACAAAACTGCAGTGCATGGCTGCATGCTTCATACAACACTCTGATCCACCAGGCAGTGACTTCTGTATCCTAATATATAGAGCAGTCCTTCAGACAAAATATATTGTACAGAAATCAGATTAAACACAATTCTACATTTACATCAAATAAAGATACACCAACAAATCATGTGCTGTACATGTGCATTGCTGACTATAAACGTGACAAAATACATAAATGTAACTTACAACTCACATGCTTTACTTGTACACAGCACTACTCAATACCAATCATAATCAGGTACATATCAATGATATCAAGAGCTTGCTGGTTTCACTTGTCTTGAAAAAGATAAATATAAAACAGTTTTGAGTTGTAGAAAAGTTGTAAAAATCCTTTGTAAATTGTTCTTCAGATATTGAAGTTTTGTATGGATAAAATAAAACTATATACGCATTACTAGATACATGGTTATATGATTTGTTAAACATTATTTCTACATTAACAACCTCTATCTAAATAACAAATGTTGGACTTTATTTTCAGGGGTGGTATATAATCACATATGCCTTAGGAATATACTTACTCAATTTATTCATAGCTTTCTTAACGCCACAAGTTGATCCAGCTATAATGGATGATGAAGGTAAGGAAACATCTCAATATGACAGTTTCATTTAGATATAAGCGCAAACATCATAGAAAGTAAATAAACATGGTAAAGAATGAAGGAATTTGTCCCTCACATGTAATGAGAATGAACACATCAAAATACACAAAAAGACAAGGTGCAATGCTTTATTGGCTTTTCTTCATCTAAAAGTCATAGCGAGACCTTGACCACAAACCAAAACTCCCACACCTCGCAATTTTAAGACAACCCCTCACTTGGTTTGAGTGGGAATTTGAAAACTGACAAGTCATGCCTCAACTGTGAATTAAAGAACAAAGCCATGGAGTAATATGAAGAAAAAAAAACATGTGTATCAATAAATCATGTACTCAAAGCAGTAAACTACCAAATGATTTTTGAAATTTAAACATGAAATTTAAAGTTAAAAATCATTCACAACATTTTATGTTTGACAGGCACATCTATCTTAGAATTTTCTGCAGCTAAGATTTGATTATTTATTTTTTTTACTTTCAGAGGATGGTCCTTCATTACCAACAAAGTCGAATGAAGAATTTAAACCTTTTATGAGAAGATTACCAGAATTTAAATTTTGGTAAGGAATATTGCTATTGTTAATAGAAATATTTGTGAAATGACTGCTAAAGAGACAACTATCCAGAAGAGATCAAATGACTTTTACAGTTAAGAATAATAAAAGTGTCTTTTTAGTGAGTTATGCACAACCTAGAGCCCATTTACAATTTGCATTGAGTAACTTGGTGTAGAAGTTGTGCCAAATTAATTTGTAGATACAGTCAAAGAATTCTGTTCATTTTCATGTCTAGTTTTCTTGCTTATTCTGCATACAATATCAATGTATGATTCATACTAAAAAAATATATGTAAATGAGCTAGCTATTAAACTTTCATTAAAATCTCACAACACATTGAAACAATCAGAAATTATTCCTGTTAAAAAACATGGTAAAAGATTTTGAAATGAAGGGTATCTTTTGATGAGACAGTAACCCAAGAACACAAATAACCAAGACATCTGAAAGTATTCCTTCAAAAATTTCATCCAGAAATGATTTCAGGTGCAAGGAAAAAACAATCATATTTTTTTAGCATCACACTACTGCTGAAGGTGAATCATAATTCTACAAGGATACTTAGTAGCCTGTTTTGTACTGACATGATTTAAATGAATGTTTTGATTGTAAATTTATATTCATAAATACTGTATTTGTACTGAAATTAAACTTGCAGTTTATAGTGCATAAGTTAAACACATTTTAAAGATGCTTTCATATATTTTATAAGTGTGATTTTCATTTAATTGTAATATTGATGTCTATAAAAATTAGACCTTCTCAATATGGAGGCCATAGCAGTTTCTTTTTTTTCTAAACATTACGAACATAAAGCTTGTAGAAGTTGTGTACAAATGTATTATAAAAAGCTTCTTATATTTACATGTTAGCCATGTTAGCACAGCCTATTATCCACTTGTATCTTTTTACAATTAAGTGGATTTTAAAAACTGTGCAATAGAAAAAGGCAGATAGAAAAAGGGGTTTGAACATACTTTGTCCATTTCCCTTGCTTGATCTGCAAACATTCATTTATTTGAAAAACAAAAATTGCTTAGCATATGTATTCTGTAATGAATATTAGAATAGTGGTATTGTCGGTGACAATGATATCAGTTGTCAAGTAAATAAGTGTTCAAAAACTATCTTTCTGTTTTACAAACTGGGATATTAAATATATACTCAATTTTTTTGAATGATTGTTTTTCTTATTTAAAAAAAAACCATATAAAACTATTTGTAATGATTTGAAGTTGCTGGTGTAAGAGTTTTGAGACTATATATATTTCAAAAAAACTTTAAAATAAATTGTTTATTTTTACTAATTTTAAACAATTTTAGGTGTCTGAAAGACAAAGTTTTTTATTTAAATATTTTTCAGATTGATAGTAAAGAGTAATAGGATTTTGATTATAAAAAATAGGCAATTTCATATGGTTTTCACTTTTGATTGTGTGGTATTATACAGTCATCTTTTCAATTTGATATTTTGAAAATTAGTTATTCAGGTTTTTTGTCCAGAATGATTTTGAGAGTAATGCACAACCTAGAGCCCATTTACAATTTGCATTGAGAAACTGGGTGTAGAAGTTGTGCTAAATTAATTTGTAGATACAGTCAAAGAATTCTGTTCATTTCCATGTCTAGTTTTCTTGCTTATTCTGCAAACATTTGGTATTATATCTATTTCTGATTTTTTTCTCACTAATACTTTATATATCAAAATAAATTGTGGTCCTTATTTGGTATTCATTTCTGTGAAAGCATTAATGTCTTCAACAATGCAATAAAACCCAACACTTCACTAAACTTCTGCTCCTATTGATGTTGATAGCTTAGAAACATTAGAATAAATTGACACTTAAGTTTAAAGCACAGCCTCTAATCCACTTGCATATTTTCCTGAGTAAGTGGATTTTAAAAACTTTGCAAAAGTAATTGCAGGTAGAAAAAGGACTTTGAACTCACTTTGTTCATATTCCTTGCTTGATCTGCAGACATGCCTTCAATTTGAAAATAAAAATCTTTCAATTATAAATATTGTACTATTTTTGTGGATATGCAGATTCATAGGAAGAAATTAACCCAATCATCAAACATGTTGAATATTGAAAAAGATCTTTTTATTTGATAAAATATTTGAATTTTTGAATTGTTGGGGTGTATATTATTTTTGAATGAACAGTTCTTTCTTTATAACATGATAACACATTTTTTTTAACAATTTTATTTTTAGTGTCATAGAAAATACCTGCTTTTTTATTTTATTGATTTCAAATTAGAAATAGAAAGTTTTGGGACTTTTAATTGTCTAAAATATGCAATTTCCTATATTTTGAAATATCACAATTATAATGGTAAGTTTACAAATTTGATATTTTGAAAATTAGTTATTATAAAGTTTAAACACTTTTTCTGTTGAAAATAATTAAAATAGATATAAATTATAGAGCAGAACCTAGAGCCCATTTATAATTTGCATTGAGTAACTGGGTGTAGAAGTTTTGCCAAATTAATTTGTAGATACAGTCAAAGAAATCTGTTCATTTCCATGTCTAGTTTTCTTGCTTATTTTGCAAACATTTGGTATTATATCTACCAGTATTTCTGATTTTTTTCTCACTAATACTTATATATTGAAAAAATTGTGGTCCGTATTTGGTATTCATGTCTGTGAAAGCAATGTCTTAACAATGCGATAAAATCCAATAAACACTTCACTTTACTTTTCTGCTCCTATTGATGTGGATAGCTTAGAAAAATTTGAATAGATTGACAATTAAGTTTTAAGCACAGCCTCTAATCCACTTGCATATTTTCCTGAGTAAGTGGATTATAAAACTTTGCAAAAGTAACTGCAGGTAGAAAAAGGATTTTGGAAGTATTTTGTTCATATTCCTTGCTTGATCTGCAAACAATTTTATATTTAAAATAACCTCTTCTAATATATACCATTTCAGTTGAAGTTAGTGTTTTGCGGTGATGTCTTAAACGAACCAATTTCAAAGTTTTTAATTGTCTCAAGTTATAATAATAGTACCTTTTCCAAATTGATGATTAAAAAAGTTACTCCAGAGTTATACATTTATTACCAAAACTATTCATAAAAGTATTTGTGTTATTAGTGCACAACCTAGAGCCCATTTACAATTTGCATTGAGTAACTGGGTGTAGAAGTTGTGCCAAATTAATTTGTAGATACAGTCAAAGAATTCTGTTCATCTCCATGTCTAGTTTTCTTGCTTATTCTGCAAACAGTTGATAATATATCTGTATGATCATTGCTAAGAAAAGCTGTGATTGTGATATCTAGACTTTTTTCTTACTTGTTCTTTATAGAGCCATTCAGTGACCTATAGTTATTAATTCCTGTGTCATTTTGTCTATTGTGAATAGTTGTCTCATTGCCAATGATACCACATCTTCTTTTCATATATTCAATTAAAAATATTGCACATACATAATAAGCACAACCTCTCATCTACTTTCTTTTTCCAAAGTAAGTGGATTTTAAAAACTTTGCAAAAGCAACTGCACGTAGAAAAAGGATTTTGAAAATTTATTGTTCATATTCCTTGCTTGATCTGCAAACACACTTTTATTTAGAAAACAAAAACCCTGTAGATATACAATTTCAGGTGAAGTAAATGTTTTGTGATGATGATGTCTTAAAAAAACCAATTTCAAAGTTTTTTTGATTGTCACAAGTTATTATTAAATAGCACCTTTTCCAATTTGATGATTTAAAAAAAATAATCCTTGAGTTTTTGATAAAACTTCATTACAGTTTGTGAGTAGAGTTATGCACAACCTAGAGCCCATTTACAATTTGCATTGAGTAACTGGGTGTAGAAGTTGTGCCAAATTAATTTGTAGATATAGTCAAAGAATTCTGTTCATTTCCATGTCTAGTTTTCTTGCTTATTCTACAAACAGTTGATATTATTTCTGTGTATGATTTTATTTATTAAAAAATATATGAATGTGACATCCAGATTTTTTTCCTCACTGATACAATGTAAATGTGTGAGACAAAAGCCAACACTTCACTAAAATCATTTCCCTGTTGATATGAAGTCTTAACAGTTTGCTGTCTCCTATTTAATTATATCTATTGAAAATTGTGAATAATAAAAAAAAAAAAAGTTACACACAGGCACAGCCTCTTATTCACTTGCATCTTTATAAAAGTAAGTGGATTTTAAAAACTGTGCAAAAGTAAATGCAGGTAGAAAAAGGATTCTGAACTTTCTTTGTCAGTTTCCCCTGCTTGATCTGCAAACATGTCTTTAATTTAGAAATGAAAATAACACCTGACCAAAAAAAAATAAATCAAAAGAGACCTTACATTTGTCAGTCCCAAGTGTTGTGGATCTCTGGAACTAATTTTAAACCCCTGTCTAATGTTTTGATAAACAGCTTGTTTTTATGCCCCTCTAACCTACAATAGTAGAGGGGCATTATGTTTTCTGGTCTGTGGGTCCGTTTGTCCATTCGTTCGTTCGTTCGTCTGTAAGCCATCCATTCGTCCCATTTCACGTTAAAGTTTTTGGTCAAGGTAGTTTCTGATGTTGAAGTCCAATCCACTTCAAACTTAGTACACATGTTACCTATGATATGATCTTTCTCATTTTAATGCCAAATAAGAGTTTTCACCCCAATTTCACGGTCCACTGAACATAGAAAATGATAGTGCGAGTGGGGCATCTGTGTACTTGGGACACATTCTTGTTTTATTATAAACTTTGATACATTTCCTGTTGAAAATAATAAAAATAGATTTCAATTATTAAGCAGAACCTAGAGCCCATTTACAATTTGCATTGAGTAACTGGGTGTAGAAGTTGTGTTAAATTAATTTGTAGATACAGTAAAAAAAATCTGTTCATTTCCATGTCTAGTTTTCTTGCTTATTTTGCAAACATTTGGTATTATATCTATTTCTGATTTTTTTCTCACTAATACTTTATATATTGAAAAGATTGAAGTCCTTGTTTAGTATTCATGTCTGGAAGCAATGTCTTCAACAATGCAATCAAACCCAAACACTTCACTTAACTTCTCTGCTCCTATTGATGTTGATAGCTTAGAAACATTAGAATAAATTGACAATTAAGTTTAAAGAACAGCCTCTAATCTACTTGCATATTTTCCTGAGTAAGTGGATTTTAAAAACTTTGCAAGAGTAACTGCAGGTAGAAAAAGGAGTTTGAACTAACTTTGTTCATATTCCTTGCTTGATTTGCAGACAAGCCTTCAATTTGAAAATAAAAATCTTTCAATAAAAATATTTTGCAGAAGTATTAAAATGGTGATTAGTGAGAAATGCACAACCTAGAGCCCATTTACAATTTGCATTGAGTAACTGGGTGTAGAAGTTGTGCCAAATTAATTTGTAGATACAGTCAAAGAATTCTGTTCATATTCATGTGTGGTTTTCTTGCTTATTCTGCAAACATTTGATATTACATCTGTGATTTATTGTTTTAATAAAAAAAAGGTTTGAATGTGCAATCCAAATTTTTTTCTCTTACTGAACAATTTCAAAATATAGTAAGATAAAGGCGAACACTTCACTAAATTCATATCCCCTTACTGAAATGAAGGCATAGCAGTTTGTCTTCTCCGTGTTAAATATATCCATTGAATGTTGTGAAAAGTATTTTTTTTAAAAAGATTTACACATATGCACAGCCTCTTATCTGCTTACAACTTTTACTAAATAAGTGGATTTCAAATCTTTGCAAAAGTAACTGCTGGTAGAAAAAGGATTTTGAAAATATCTTGTTCATATTCCTTGCTTGATCTGCAAACAAACTTTTATTTACCGTAAAAAAAACTCTTGAAAGTATACCATTTCAGTTGAAGTTAATGTTTTGTGGTGATGTTTTGAAATAACCAATTTCAAAGTTTTTGATTGTTACAAGTAATAATTTAAAATCAACTTTTTCAATTTGATGATTTAAAAAAGTTATTCCAGGTTATCTACATTTATTGTCAAAACTATTCATTATATTTTGTGTGTGAGTTATGCACAACCTAGAGCCCATTTACAATTTGCATTGAGTAACTGGGTGTAGAAGTTGTGCTAAATTAATTTGTAGATACAGTCAAAGAATTATGTTCATTTTCATGTCTAGTTTTCTTGCTTATTCTGCAAACAGTGGATATTATTTCTTTGATTGATCTTTGGTTAGAAAATGTGTGAATGTGCTATCTAGAACTTATTTCTCTTACTTTAGTGTACAAGTTCACAACGTTGTAGGTCTTGTGGGATATTCATGTCTGTCAAATAATATTTTCAACCATGAGAAACAGTCCAACAAACACCATATTTAAATCATCTGCCCATCTAACTATGGAGGCATAACATTCTATCTTTTCGTGGTTAAGTATATCTAGCGAAAGTTGTGAATAATTTAAAAGAAAAAAAAAAAACTTACACACAGGCACAGCCTCTAATCCACTTACATCTTTATAAAGTAAGTGGATTTAAAAAAACTGTGCAAAAGTAAATGCAGGTAGAAAAAGGATTCTGAACTTTCTTTGTCAGTTTCCCCTGCTTGATCTGCAAACATGTCTTTAATTTAGAAATGAAAATCTTAACATCTGACCGTAATATTTTTTCAAAGGTGGACCTTAAATTTGTCAGTCCCAAGTGTTGGGGATCTCCTGTCTTAATGTTATGAAGAACAATTTATTTTTTATTATAAAATTTGATACATTTTAGGGTGTCAAATATACATGTTGCTTTTTCATTCGATGTTTTTTTAAAGATTAATAGTAAAGAGTTGTGAACAATTTTATACATTGTTGTTAACGATTAACAAATAATAAAAGTGAACTCTTTTCCAATTTGAGGATTTGGTAATTAATTATTCAAAAGTTATTGTACTTGTGTCAAGAGTAATAAAAATTGTTTTTAAAGAGAAATGCACAACCTAGAGCCCATTTACAATTTGCATTGAGTAACTGGGTGTAGAAGTTGTGCAAAATTAATTTGTAGATACAGTCAAAGAATTCTGTTCATAATCCATGTCTAGTTTTCTTGCTTATTCTGCAAACAGTTGATTTTATATGTGTATTATATTTGCTAAAAAAAATGTTAATGAGCTAATTAATTAACTTTTTTTCACCTATAAGTTTGCATAAATGTGCAGCTCTTAAATGGCATCAATGTCTGTCAAAGCAATTTCTTCAAGAGACGATTATCTGCAAGACACTACATGACTTTTATTGTCAAGAGTCATAAAAATGCACAACCTAGAGCCCATTTACAATTTGCATTGAGTAACTGGGTGTAGAAGTTGTCCTAAATTAATTTGTAGATACATTCATTTCCATGCCTAGTTTTCTTGCTTATTCTGCAAACATTTGATATTAAAGCTGTGTAGGATCTTTGTCAAGAAATGGTATGCACATGTTTTCTTGTTAATGTGCTATTTGTAAAAAGATATTTACCTTATATTAAACTTTTATTAATAAATTATTTATATTATTATATTTTTATCTTTTTGTCTATTTCAGGTATAGTGCTGTAAAATCCATCACCGTTGCAATGCTATGTACATGTTTTGATGCATTAAATATACCAGTATTCTGGCCTATATTAGTGATGTACTTCATTTTATTATTTGTTATTACCATGAAAAGACAAATTAAGGTAAGAGTAAAATTTGTATTTGAATTAAGAAAGTTAAAAAAAATTACACATATACTTTTGTATTAGACTATCTGTTTTCCACAACCTGCTGTGTATTTTAAAATAATCCACACCAGTGAAATTTATTTACTTTTTTAAATGAAAAGCTGTTAAAAAAGAGAGGCGAAAGATACAAGAGCGACAGACAAAATCATAGATCAAAAATAAACTGACATGACTAATAAAGAAATAGACAAACAGAAAAACAATAGTACACAAGACACAACATAGAAACCTAAAAGAATAAGCAACCCAAACCTGGCTAAAAACTGGGGATGATCTTAGGTTAATGTGTATGTTCTAAAAACATAAGAACTAATTCAACTTTTATAGACTTTAATAATTCTTCCTTGCAAATCACAATATAGTAGTGTAAAAATGTAAACAAATGATGTTTCAAGATATTTCAAGAAAATTTCTTCATTAAGCATGCTAAGAGACAATTAATATTTATTTTTCACAATAGGTTAGTCAAATGTAATGAAGCAAAACATTTGAGTTGTCAAATATTCAATTAATGTCTTACATTTTCTTCTTGCAGCATATGTTGAAATATAAATATTTACCATTTTCACATGGGAAGAAAAAATATCAAGGAAAAGAAGACACAGGAAAAGTAGTTTATAACAAATGATGTTAGTGACTATTAGTTTGTCATTTCATTGTATCATAATTCCATTGAACATCTCCCAGACTAAGGTGATGGCATGGTAGAGTCCATTGGCATGGTAGAGTCCATTGGCATGGTAGAGTCCATAAGAACAAGGCTGTGAGGAAGGATGAAAGTATTCTCTTCTGTTACAGCTAATTTCCTAATGCCTGTAGGGTAAAACTTTGGTGTGCTTGCTTGCTTTGTTTGTATATTGGACAATTGTTATAAGGACAATGTCCAATCAAATATAAATATAATATATAGAGGTTTATCTATGCCTAAACAAATTGTTTGAAAATGGCAATCTTAATAACAAATTAAAGCTTGAGAAAGCATTTTTTACAAACACAGCAAGCAGCCAACCAAAGTTTAACTCTACAAGCATTTGAATATTAGCTCTAATCCTGTTATAGACACTATCCTCTAGTCTATCAACTGTTTTTTTATGAACTGTGTGTTAAATTCTAAATTTCAGAGAAATAACAAAAAGAAGCAGGAATTCAATACATTTTATTGTTTAATTATTTGTAGTTTCATCTGAAATTGTGTTGACTTTTTATGTTCTTATTTATTTATTGTGTGTTGATTTTTCACTTAGTGTTAAATCCATTAATATTGTAATGAATGTTATCTTTATTTCCATTGCCAATTACTATTTTAGTTATTTTTCAGTATTGGGCAAATAAGACATGTTCTAATAGAAGGAGAAAACAATATACAAGTTTTCCTGTAAAAGTAGATACAGTATTAAAATCAGAGGTGCATTAGTATAATTTTCTTCTGTAAAATTGTAGTATGTTGGTGAACTAACTTATGTAGAAATTCCTGTCAGATGTTTTTGTTAAATTAAAGTTGACATTTAAATCATTTGAAAAAATGAATTAAAACTGCATGACAATGAAGTAACTTTTCATGGCGTTATAATTCCTGTTATATTTTAAAAAGATATGAAAGATATTTAAAAAAGATTCTTAAAATGTAATTTAAAAAAAGTAAATATG
This sequence comes from Mytilus galloprovincialis, assembly GCA_037788925.1. Classification (NCBI taxonomy): domain Eukaryota; kingdom Metazoa; phylum Mollusca; class Bivalvia; order Mytilida; family Mytilidae; genus Mytilus; species Mytilus galloprovincialis. The sequence goes on along the minus strand of CM075342.1, from coordinate 39,404,956 downwards.
TCATATTATATGTGTGTATTTAATTTTAAGATACTGTTTGTTACAATGAATGAATTAAGTGTATGTATTTGTAAAGTGTCTTTGATTTTGATGTTATATATCATCTGATAGTGAATGATTTAATTAATCCATCTTTCATATTAGATAATTATTCACTATTATAAATTATTGGTAAAGTATAAAGATCTCTCTGAAAACACAGTTTAAATGCAAGGAATAAGTAGACTTTTGATTTGTACTGAAGAAACTAAAATCCAATGTCTTATTTTTTGCACATATAAAGTTTTTGAATTGAGACATAACGCTATATATTTGCATCTTTGAGTAGACAAAATATATATACATGTAGCTTGTAAAAAGTTTATTTTAACCAATAAAATGTAGGGTATTGGTCCAGTACATTGGTAAGGTCAAACATGCTTATTGATATATATTGCTTTTTCTATTCTCAGTAAAAGAAAAAAAAATTGTTTAAGATTAACTTTAAACAATAAAATTATAAATCTAAATACAGGGATTAAAAAATAGTGGCATAAATTTAAAATTATGAAAGTATTTTTAACGAGATTCTCCATTCCCTGAAAATGTAATGCTGTCATTAAAGATGGTTGACAATTTTTGACATAAAAGTTGTCTCCCTTTTTACATGAAACGGACATTTTATAGGTGGTTGTAATCATTAACAAAGAAAAGATGTGTATGAGTGCTTATTGCTAATGAATTTGAAAGATTTAAAATGTTGTATTGTTGAAACAAATTTTTATTCACGAGTTATAAATAGATATATAAATGTAAATAATTTAAGATGTGTAAATTTCTTGATGAAGGAAATTTAATAAAAAAAAATATATTATGAAGCAATTATTACTCTTTTTTTATGTTTCAAACAGTTGAGATAACATATATCTGAAAATGCCAGAATATTTTTTTGAGAGTACGGATAGTCCTTACCAAGGTTGCAGGACATTAGGTGAATTAGTTTGGTCCAGTTAAGAAAATTGCATTACTGGGTTTAAATTTTTTTTTCTCTTGTCCAAATCATATTTGTAAAAAGAATCTAGTCTACTGAAAGGGGCACTAGCTACGAGATATATAAAAAATCTAATAACATATTTTTTTTGCTCAATCATTAGTGAAATGGAAATAGTGAAAAAATAATTCTCTTTTAGCAGCCGGTATGGTTTAATTTTGTCAAAATAAGCTAAAAAATATTGATTATGAATTATTCACTTGCAAGTGAATAATTCGACCTCTGAATCCGTATTCATGTGAACTTCAATTTAACCCCATACCTTGAGATGGATAACACATGAATTGAATGTGTAAAGTTATTTAAAGGATAAGAATGTCAACATTGAAAGTGAAACAAAGGTAAATCCTTTGATTGACTGATTCGATCCACAAAAACTCTTTGTTATACAGGTTAACACAGTGATAAACATTTATTTTTCATCTATAATACGAAATTAAATAGACATAGAAAATCCAACAGCACGAGTTTGCTTTATCTATTTATATCTCTTTTTATGTTTACATCGCTTTTATGGTAATCAAATGACGTTAGAGGTCAGGTTGATAGTTAATTAGATGTCCTCTATACTAAAATACACATGAAATGAACCTATGTATTTTCATGCCCGTGCCCTGTTAATTGTTTATTTTACACTTTTGATAGTTTGGGTAAATGTTTTACATTGTTATAAATCAACTATGTAAATTTCATTTAAATTGGTGAACATGAATTTGACAGCTAGTGCCCCTTTAAGAGGAATGGATTACTGCTCCAAATGTCCAATTGATTTCTGAGAGCTTAGGTACCATTGAAGAACTATATTTATCTGTTTTATGATGTAGTTATCCTCAGTGAACATGAGTGGAATATCCAGTCGTTAATTTAACATCAAAATAAGATGTGATTCGAATGCTAATGTATAACCTTCAACATGAGCAAAATCCAAACCATGCAAGAACAAACAAAACTGTTGATCAACTAGATAGGTTTCTGAAAGAAAGTTGTAGCAATAAGATGTGGTATAAATGCTAGTGAGACATCTGTCCACCATGGATCAAATGACATAGATGTTCCAAGCAATTACAGGTTACTGTAAAGACTTTAGTAATGAACAAAACCCATACAATAGTCTGCTTTGAAAGACCTGGACAAAGTATGAAATAATTTAAAAGAAAAAAAACATGTGCATGAAAAGAACAATCATTGAATAGCATGCTCCTAACATGAGAAGAGTAGTTAACCATGTTTTTCCTGAAAACCCTCCATTTTGCTTATCGTGGACGCTGACAATTCATGGCAATAAACCTACTCTTTCCTCAGCTGATTGGTCTATGTAGATCATTTTATATATATGTTGCAATAATGATTACTAACCTGTCAACACTGAGGTTGAGTGTACAAACCCTTCTCCTGACATGTGCTTTCTTAATTGACTTTAAATGCCAGATTTCCTTTCAAAGGAATGTGGTTAGTCGTCATTACTTTTTGTCGCAGAAAGCTAGACATGGGGATAGTAAGGTGGCTGCGGTGTTAGCTCACTTCTTAAAAGCTTTATATTTTGGAAGTTGGAAGACTTGGGTGCTTCATACTTCGTATATAGATGCCTCATGTTACGAAGTTTCCGTCTGTCACATGTCTGACCTCATTTCATGGTTCAGTGACTATTTGAAAAAAAATTTATGAGTTTTTTGTAATGTTTATATACTGGTATCTTTTATTTTAAGTAACAGGATTACTATATTTGGTATGTGCATACCTTGCAAGGTCCTCATGCCTGTCAGACAGTTTTCATGTGACCTCAACCTCATTTCATGAATCAGTGAACAAGGTTAAGTTTTGGTGGTCAAATCCATATCTCAGATACTATAAACAATAGGTCTAGTATATTTGGTGTATGGAAGGACTTTAAGGTGTGTATGTCCAACTGGCAGGTGTCATCTGACCTTGACCTCATCTTCATGGTTCAGTGGTTTAGTTATTTGTTTGTGTTTTGGTCTGTTTTTCTTATACTGTGCAATTGGTCTACTTTATTTGGTGTATGGAATGATTAGAAATGATGCCCGATGACCCCAGCTGCAAACCAACATGGCTGACATGTTTAAAAATAAATCATTTTCGGATAAAATGCCAGATTAGTCTAATAAATAGAATATGGTTGAGAGGCACAAATGTTCATAATGTTGAGATAACTTCTATTGTTATTTACATCAAAACTGTCAAGACAACTTCTGATTGAGAGACATTGGAACCAAATAACAGTGTTTTGGGTACAGACATAATAATACGACCTCTGTAGGTAATAAAATTAACGGTACCAATTTTCTTGCACCAGATGCGCATTTCGACAATACATGTCTCTTCAGTGATGCTCGTGGCCAAGTAAGTGGTAAGTGTATAAGTGTTAACATGAATAAAATCTTTAATCTAATACTTATTGAAGTAATGCTTTTTACTGATGAATTTTTACAAATTTTTGGCCGGGCAATTAATTTTGCCTAATATCTTTAAAATTATAATTATTAATAGAACTTTAGAGCAAACTGCATTTTTGCCTAATATCTTTAAAATTATAACTATGAGTAGATCTTTAGAAGCAAATATGTTAGGCAAGACTAGACATTATGACCAAAATTGTTACTGTAATGAACTTCTTCAAAGTCATTGCTCTTTATGGTGATTTCCCCTAAAATTTAATGCCTTTAAATGTCATCTTTGTTGTCCGAAGACATTATGTTTCCAGATGATTACTTCAGTATAAGTCTATGAAAACTATGGCATTTAGTACTGCAAGGTTCCATACCAAAAATGGAAGGTTCAGGGATTGATTTTGAGGGTTTAGTCCTAATTTTTAGGAATTAGGGGGCCAAAAGTCAAAGATTTTCTGGTTTCCAGACAATTATAACTATAGTATAAGTCAACGGTTCTCTATGAAATTGAACCACAAAGTTCTTTTGGAACCACAAAAGGAAGGTTGGAATTAATTTTGGGGATTATTGTCCTAATTATTTTGGAATTGGGAGCTATAAATCAATAATTTTCTTGTTTTCGGACTATATTTGAATATCTATGGATCTCTATAAAATTGTACCAAAAGGTTCCACACTAAAAAAGGAAGGTTGTGGATTTATTTTGGGGATTATATCACCGTAACCATTTAGAAATTAGGGGCCAAATTTCAATGGGGTTTAATTCAAAGTCTTGAATTCTTAGGGTTATTTAAAATGCTAAATCTAATTGTTCATTTAAATTTTGAGTTTCGGGCCTCATTTTTCAATATGGTCCACATTTGCTTCAAAAAGGTCAAAAATTAAACTTTGTTTGATTTCAGACAAATTGAATTCTTGAGGTTCTTTAAGGATTGTGTACCCTTGTGTTGCTTCAATGCTAAACATATGGAAATTTCATAAAAAATCCTCAGCCTTTCCCCTTGTACTATCATATTTGACAATTCGGTACTTGATAGATAGGGTATTATTGCATGCAGTGCTAGCAATGATTTCCTGAAAACAACTTAATAGATTTAGATATTGGTTAAAATAAATAAAATTATCGCTATTTTGTGCATTTTTCCTTTGATCTTTTTTTGTGATAATTTTTCATATCATGCTACTCTCTTGAGATAGAAAATTATCGCGAGAAACCAAGGAGGTACGTGGCGTTGCTAAGGAAATTGACATGAAATTGACATCGTCGTCATAGGTAAAATTATAGCGATAAACAGATTATCATTGGTCATTTCAACTCATTGCTTTTCTCGATTTCGCCGTACCGGCTGAAGCGAGAAAATCAATCTCGTTGAGATGATCAACGATAATCTATATATATCGACCAATTCAAATACACCTTCTAGGGTGCGCTCGAATTTAGTGACTCAGCACGAGGTGTTTTGGAATTTAAAGGTTATTTAGGACTTTTTGTAAACAATAAACGCTAGCTGATCATAGAAAAACAAGTGAGTAAACTATGTTTCAAGTTTTATAACAAAAATCTCTGTATTTTGTACAAAATTCGTGATTTTATTTTCACCAAATTCCCTTTTTCTATAAATAATAATTCTTTGCACGAATTTTCCCCTTGGTAAATGTACAAAATGGCCCATCTCTATTATTTATTATCTTTGCTGTTTTGATACTATTGGAATTTGAAAAGTTCATAATTCACAGGCCACAGAAGGGGTCATGCTTTAGACAATATCATGCAAACTTTTCAAAATGTATGCAGGTTCTTGGAGCCTCATGATTTAAGTTTCTTTTCATTTTCCCTTTAGGGGTAGGGTTATTATCTGAATAAAATTCTGTTTCATATTTTGGGAAATACCTTTGTCAGGTTTAAAAAAACATTATAATTATTATTTTTCTACCAAGCCAATTACTCAAGTGTAAAGTGAGTAGATTTCAAGTGATTTTTTTTACCTGTATGATCATGTGACTTACAGGTTGGAAATTTTAATTACATTCAAATTTGTTTGATCTATACTTGGACAAAGACTTGAATTTTTTCCTTAGAATCTTTTGGGGACATGATCTAAAGTATGATGAGGAGTTTAAGGTATTTCATTTAGAAATAATTATTTACATCAATGTTATCTATTTTGGATTTCCTGTACATGTCTTAAAGTTTTACAAGTTGTGCAGAATTAACAGCAATTAAACCTGTAATCTTGGTAACCCAGTGGCGGATCCAGATATTTCCATAAGTGCAGTGGGGGCCCACTGACTGCCTAAGAGGGGGCTGCTCCATTCATGCTTCAGTAATTCCCTATATTATCAACCAAATTTATCTAAGAAAAGGGGGTGGCGGACCCCTTGGCCTCCCTCTAAATCCGCCTCTGTAATCTGATTAGGAATCGTATCTTAGTACTGTAAATTCTGAAATTATTGCGATTTTGTCATTTAAAACTAAAATGTGATTTTTATTTTTGGGATATTATTAAAAATAAAAATATCAGAATATTAGTTTAAATTATTGCTACAATAGCTGTTTTGCATTTTTCACATTAATAAAAACATCGCAATAATTTCTGAATTTTCAGTAACAAAAATGTAACATATTTAGGAAAGGAGGTAACAATGATATATCTGTTTAAGGGACCTTTTGAATTTGAGTTTAGTTTTTTTCTGTTGGCACAGCCTACTGAATTGGTTTAAGTCAAAAACTTTGTATTCTAGTGTCATTTGACTGTAAAAATGAATATTGGAATGTTAAGGTAAGTTATGATTTCTCTCATCACCAACTTGAAGTAGATAAATCTTAATCCAACCTATACATGTAATATGATGAGGGGCGTAAGGGGGGTGTATCTGCACGGAAGAACGACATAAAATTGCCATTTCAAAGAGGAATGAACAATTAAAAATTTCTTGCACGTTGATTTTTTTACAAATTTTCGAAACACAGTGAATAACAAACCTTTTTCACGGCTGCATGTGAAATAGAAATGGCAAAACACGTTGCACGATGATACCCTTTACCAACCTCTATGATGTATAACACTTTTCATTGCCTTGTTTTATATTAAATGCTTTTTTCAGTTCTTGGATAATATGAACAGACACTAACAGTCATTTTAGTTGGTATTTAGATGTATCTTGGAAAGCCAGACAGTATAACAACTCCATTATATATAGATATTCAACAATGGTAGACCCAGTGTATATAGGTATAATAATAGTCAATAGTAAATGAAAAAAACATATATATTTTGTACAAACCCTGTTATTTTACCTTTTGGATACATGATTTTCCTATGATTATGAGCTGATATTCTGTATTTACAAATATTAGCTATGCATTGAGTTTAAATATAAAAAAGAAGATATGGTATGATTGCCAATGAGACAACTATCCACAAAACACCAAAATGACACAGACATTAACAACTATAGGTCACCATACGGCCTTCAACAATGAGCAAAGCCCATACTGCATAGTCAGCTATAAAAGGCCCCGATAAGACAATGTAAAACAATTCAAACGAGAAAACTAACGGCCTTATTTATGTAAAAAAAATGAACGAAAAACAAATATGTAACACATAAACAAACAACAACCACTGAATTACAGGCTCTTGACTTGGGACAGGCACATACATAAATAATGTGGCGGGGTTAAACATGTTAGTCTATCCAAATAATATTGCAAAAGATGGACCTAATGCCAGGGAAGCATAAACAATAAAGCGTGAGGAAGTTTTAAAAATGTTTATATAATTGAAATTGTACTTTCTTATTAATTACATAGCTATTTTTTAGCTAGATTTACAGTATTAGAATTTATGTGAAAAATAGCAATGAGTAAAGGAGATGATACAAACAAAACATATGACCATGATGACTGACTTAGATAAAAAAAAAGAAAAAACTAACATTTTATAAAGAACCAAAAATAATATTAATTATAAAGTTTCCACCCTTTCAAATATTATATGCAAATTGATATTTTTTAGGAACCCAAAAATTGAGCAGAGAGTATTCAATTACCTTGAAGAGTAGGCATGGTGTACAGTATGATATCCATCTCTGTAGTTACCAAAGAGTATGGTAATAACCTTGTCTAAAATTATACATGGTACATGCAAGTATTTTTTTGTTAGTTAAAAATTATGCATCAGGACACTATATTTTTTTTCTTAGATCATTAAGAAAAAAGGGGATGCAGGTATACATCAATGAAGCAGCAACCCAACAAAAGTATTTTTTCATAACTGAAAGTCCACTCGTAATGAATTAAAGAATTGCTCAAATTTTTAGACCTGTTGATATGAAAACTTATGCAATGCCTAAACCAAACTACATAATTTCAGGCAAATTTTTTTTTTTGAACAGCTTCAAAGTTCAGATTTGCTTATTTATGAAACTACCAGATGCAACAAAATTTTTTGAAATCTACGAGATGACACCAAGAGAAAAATTTCAATCCTGTTATTTTATTAAATAATTTATCATTGGCCTTTAAAATTGTTAATTTTTCAATTGACCTGGTTCTTTATTCAATTTTTTTTTACGTGAATGGAAGTTGTTTTGATGAAATTCACCTTTAATCAATATAACTTTGATAGCTTTTTCTTATGTGTTTTTAAATGAAGAAAAAAAATCATTTTTAAAAGAAACTGAATTTATTCTTTCAATTGTTTCTATTGGTAATGTCTTTTATATTCATAATTGATAACTTCAGATAAAGAAGTACAGAAATTGGTTATATAACATAACCCTTTGCCATGCTTACATCAACAAATTTTATTTTTTTATTTTCCACAAAAATAAGGCAATGATGTAGGATGCCATTCTAATAAAACAACACAGCATGGAGACCCTCATCAGCACACTAACATGTCAAATGTGTATCCTACTTCATAATGCAAATATCATTTAATAATGTTAATACAAGTTTGTGAAGAAGATCTTTCTTGAAAAGATTTTTCTCATTTCTGCTCTGTAGAGACAATTTCACCAGCACTTTGACTGATGTACAGAGACTTCTGACAAATAAGTACCGGTACTCAATAGAGTTGAATGGACTATTGGCGACCAGGTTTTAGGACGTGGAGAGCGCTCTAACATTGTTGGTAGTTTTAAGTGTTTTGATCTCTTGGATGAGGTCTCACATAGAAACTTATGTTCCTTAGTTTCATATAAATGTTCAATGCATTATAACTGCCAGACATCTGATTGACCTTGACTGTAGACTTATTTTTAGTTTCTGCAGAGTATAAATGAGTTAATCAAAACCTAGCTTAACTTATTCTGAGTGTTGAGAAGATTTGATTTCAATATTCCATGAAGTTTTCACCTTTTTAACTGTTGACAGCAAGGCTGAGGGTTTATGCACAAGAATATACTTTTTAGGACGAGGGGATTGTCACTGTTCCCCAACAAACAATTAACTAACAAATTTATAAAGATAAGCTAGAGGTTGATATGTTAGACATACTTAGGAGAGGTTATTGTTTTTCTTTTAGGTTGAAATGGTTACAAAAAATATGTAGTTATATCATGTATTTCAGCTAGCTTCCACTCTTTTTTAAAAAGTTTGAAACAAAAACAATTTAAAATGTTTTTCACTAAAATGAATTATCTGGTAATTTTTTTTATATAAACATAGTGTAATAAGGAAGTATTAATTTGCTTTTAGCAGTTAGTTTCATTTTGAAAAAAAAGAGGTAAAAACATTGCTGACATATATTATTGTTTTCCCAAGACAAAAATAAAACCTCATTTTGGTCTGTATTGCATGCAGCATTAATTTGACCCATAGTAGTGGACGGTTGCACATATATGCAACATGGTCAGATATTAAGAAGAAAAAATGTCTATTTAACAAAAAGAGAGCAACTACAAAAAAACAGTTTCCCTGACCAATTTGGTTCCTCTAAAAAATATTCTTTCACAGGTTAAACTAAAATTTTTATGCTTCCAATTTTGACTAGCTTGAGAGAAATTTTCTTCGAATGTAAAAATCTTATGTTGTATTTTGACAGCAGGCTTGTTGGCTGCAAATTTTCAAAGTTTCTATAACGGTTTAAAGTCACTTAAAAGAACTAAAAAAAAGGTTGTTTCATATATAATAATGGATTTTATTTTTATATGTTTATGTGTAATGCATATTGTATACTTATTGACTTGGTATGCATGGGGTAGTAGGTTTATTGCACTTCATGGTACAACTATTGTCCTGAGGTGTAGCTGAGGGCAATGGTTGTATCCAAGGGGACAATAAACTTACTGTTCCAATAATATCCAGTCAGTAAGTGTTTAATTATATAAAAAAGACAACAGACAATAAATGGCGGTGATAAACTATCGTAATATATAAAGCAGAAACCTAACCACAATGTTTACTTCATAAATATTCTGAAATGCAAAGGCTACATCTTGCACTGACGTCAACCCTAAATACAATGGGTAAAAATCAACGTTGTTACTCCCGCAGTATTTTCAAAATCCTTTATCTTAGCTGCATTGGAATTTCCGCGAAATATTATGACACTTGCGGTCAAATAGTTTCAACAAGGTCCAATAGTTGGAAACTATTGACCGGTCCACTAGTTCAACGCTTGTAATTTGCAAAAAATTGTCAAAATAGTGTGTACTTATTTTATATAGAAAATGATAACTGAGGTATAACAGATTTTTATATTTCATTTCAGGGGGTAAAGTTACTTCAAAGAATTGAAAATAAGGTTGGTTGATCCATTTTATTTGATATATTTTTTATGTATAATGTTTTTTATGTATTTTATTTTAAGGTTTACCACATACATTTAATATATAAATTTTATTTTTGTTACAGATGCAGCTGGGAGGAGGTTTCAGTCATAGACCTTGGATGGACTCCGTTGTAGCAGACTAGGGAGGGTAGCATATAGTTCTCGCAACGCTATACAATAGTAACAAGATCATTCTACTCTGAGATTGTTAAAGGGCCTGTTTGATGGAAGTGACACCAACGTTCTCCAATTTTACTTTTGTTACAGATGCAGCTGGGAGGATGTTTCAGTCATAGACCTTGGATGGACTCCGTTGTAGCAGACTAGGGAGGGTAGCATATAGTTCTCGCAACGCTATACAATAGTAACAAGATCATTCTACTCTGAGATTGTTAAAGGGCCTGTTTGATAGAAGTGACGCCAACATTCTCCAACACTACTAATTTATAAATTTTACTTTTGTTACAGATGGGGGCCGAGGCAGATTCAGTCATAAACCTTGAATATGGCTTTTTAGAGATCTGCTTCGATGGAATTGACAACAATTTTCTCAAACACATCACTAATCTTTATTATCTGTTTCCATTACAGAGTTCATACAGAGAATATAGGTATACCGTATTTTTAATGTCTTTTTTTGTCCTATGTTTGTAAGTTTGTCATAAAGAAATAGTATGTAGTATCAATGTCAATGGGATAAAACACACAGACAAAAAAAAGTTAAATATCTTCATAAGTATGGATGAAGATAGACAGACTACCCCATAAGGCATAACCAAAAGAAAGGACAGACATTAAAGAAGTATACAAAACAATACACAAACTAAAAAATGTACAACTACACCCAACCAGAGACGAGGGATGATCTCAGGTGAGCCAGGAAGTTGGAACCAAAAGAAATGACAGACAAAAGTATACAAAACACTAAACTAAAAACTAAAAATGTACAACACCTACACCCAACCAGAGAAGAGGGATGAGCTTGGTGATCCAAGAAGTTAAAACCAATAAAAGAAATGACAGACATAAGTCTACAAAATACTAAACTGAAAACTAAAAATGTACAACATCAAGCCAACCAGAGACCAGGGGACGAACTTGGGTGACCCAGGTCAGAAGTACTACTAGGATGTTTTTTTTTACTACCAGGACAGGACAAAAGTGGATAAGTAATTGATATGTTGACAAATTGACAAATTGACAAAGTTAAGGGAGTTTTTTCATTCATTCATTCTTCAATTCTAAATTTTAAATGTGACAAGATAAAGATGGCACATAATTTTCAAATATTTTTTTTAAAAATTATTATTCATTGTTTGTTATTTTGAAGTATGTTTGACAAAATTTTAACTTCAATTTAACTATAAGAAAATATGCTCCAAAATTTATTAAATTGATACACCTTTTATCAACGGAATATATTGGTTATTTATTTTAACAGTCATTTGAGTCAAGTTAAGCAATGGATAATGATGACTCAGTCTTACTCCATGAAAACACTGGTATCTTGCATTATGAGGGGCTTTAGCAAGGTGTGCTACCAAAATTTGTGTAAAAGAATAAAGCTTTCACCGAGTCAGAAAAATTACTCATTAATTGCAGAGTTCTTATAAGGGTAAATCAAATTCCCACGAAAAAATAATTCTTATACTAAATTCCCTTTGGCTTTAAGAATAAATAATCCTTATGCCCCTCCATGATAGAAAATTAAAAAAATTGCACTGAGTGAAGGGGAGGTAACTCATATGAATTGAAAATACAAATTTGAAAGAATTTAAACTATATGATCCAATTATGCTCAGAGAAGTCACTTGTGTATATTATTTTACATTAGGGAAGTTGAGTCTGAACAGTGTGTGGATACAGCCATTTTGAAAAGGGGGGTTCCAAACTCAGGAACACCATGAAACGTTCACATATTTAAAAAAAAAAGAAAAAAAGTAGGGATTCCAAACCCTAGACTCAAAATTTAGATATTTATCAATTGAAAAAATAAGACGGGGTTAAGATTATTTGAATTTCATATTTTTACTCTTAAAATATGTTCTGGTATATATTTTAGAACAAAATTTGAATGCAGTAATTTTTAAAAACTCAACTTTTGATGATTTGAAAATGCACACATTTACTTTTACTTCTATGTGGTTATTCTGCAGGCGAAATTTCCATAACACAGATGTACTATGCAGTCATCCAGTACACCTCAGGTTAAAAATACATTAATTTCTGAATTAGTTATTTCTATATGAAAAAGTCTTCATTTATATTTGTTATAAATATTCACCATTAAATTTTCTAATATTTCTGAAGGATTATGATGAGCAAATTTTAATTGTGAATTTTTTCATGGTATTTCATCGCAACAGTTGCCAAATGATCATTCGATCCATGATAGCCAAGTACGTAACGCCTACTAAAAGAGTTCATTTAAATATACTTTAAATATGTCTAAATTTTCTTCTTGAATGCAGTAAAAGATTTGTCCATAATTTTCAATAGTTAAATTATGCATATATTAATGCAACAACATAAGAAGCAAAATATAGAAGTTGATGATTAACCCAGGGTATAACACCTACTTTATATTTTGGGTGTTAATTTGTTCCCTTATTAAAAGTTATAAATACAGAGATGATGATAGTTGCAATAACTTCAGATGAGGTTTATAAGGTTATGATTAATTTCTCTATTTACTCCACTACCGATCATTTGATCCAATTACAGACAGTTTTTTTAACATTGTCTTATTGGTTTATCAGTGCTTTTTTGTTGGTTTTCAAAAGTAAATGCAGTCTTTTTGTTGTTCTACATTGAAAAAAAGAGGTCATTTAGATTTATAATTTCAGATTTGTATTTCATAATGAAATAATTTGCCTTAGATTTTTCCATTTTCAATACATTGTGGTTGTCAGATCATAGAATAACATAGTACTTTTAAATGATTTAAACACGCAGTCTAGTGAATGCAAAGTTTCAAAGCAAAACATCCTTTATTTTTAGTGTTTTGGTGTAGACTTAAGCAAATATCAAATGATCATTTCAGAATTACATAATGCTTGGAGCGCTGCGTGTCTTTACTAACATATAACATAGTTGCTTACTATAACATAGTTGCTTATTGGTGTCTTAGTAGTATGGTTGGTTATATATTCTGTTTCAGTTGTTTTTTGGATGGTTCTTTGGTTATTTGGTATTCATGGTATGGTGTTTATCATTCAAGGTATATATGTAATTCTGAAATGAAAAACATTTGATATTTTTACAGTTATTAAGGTAAAAAAAAAATAATGTGGTGCATAAAGCTGCTTGGAACTTTGCTTCTGTACAAAATTCATGCTCTTTTTAATTTCTTATTTTCAAAAGTTTAAAATGCAAATATCTGAAATCAAAATCACAATCTAAATTGTATTTGACATATTTTGATGCATTTGACATGGAAAAATTTGAAAATATATTTTTAATTTTAAGTTAATTAATGTGTTGTCAAAAATGAATTAAATTTTACTCCAGCTTCTTCAAAATTTGTTTATTTGTATCCACAACTTGAAAGCACGGATAACTATTAAGGTAATCATGAAGTAAAAATACATTTTTATAACAGTCAAGCCATGACATAAACTTGTGGTACTAAAAAGTATTTTATGTTTAATCAACATTTTATATAAAGTACTTACTTAAAGGGTTTTTTAATGACCTGGACTGGCTATAAAGCCCTGGAGTATAATCAAAATAATCCCACCTGTTATTAATTCATACATGGGCTGAAAGCTAAGTAAAAGTATTTAATCTTTGTTAAATTTCTATAAAATATATATATTATTATCACTCACTTAATGGAAAAAATTAAAAGTAATATTGATAATTTCCATTATTGCTATTTTACGAAATTTTCCTTTGATCTTGCTGACTGATAATTTCCATTCTCAACACAGTAGAGTGATATGAAAAATCATCACCAAAAACTAAGGGAGCATGTGCCCGTTGTCAATGACATTAGCAACGTTATTATGTGTAAAATAGCGATATTAAACAGATTATCATTGGTCATCTCAACTCAATTGTTTTTTCTCACTTTCGCCGTACCAGCTCAAGTGAGAAAATCGATCTCATTGAGATGACTACTGTACAATAATCCATAAATACCCAAAATACTTCATTCTGATCATTTATCTAACTTATCAATCTTAATATCATACAGTAGTTATCTTTCTTTACTTCAAATATCTCAACATTTGGGTTTAAGTTTCAACTCTCACCTCCAACACTAGGCTTCATCCTGACATTGAATAATAACTTTAATTACTTGCTATAGTTTTGATAAATTCTCCATACAAGCCTAAAGAATTTGTTTTGACAAATACGTGCTCATCATGATTTGTAGAAATTTTTGTTATTAGGCTAAGCTTTTTCATTTAAAATATTCCTGTTTATAGAATATTTCCACTCCCATAGCCAGTTTGTGATCAATGAATGAAATGATATCATATTATGTTAAATATTTTATCAATATTACAGAATTCTTGCAATTATTTAGCTTTTTAGCTCACCTGGTTCCTACTTCTACTCCTTTGGTTTTCCCTATGATACCAGGGAACAAAATTGCCCCTGTATAACAATTTTTTAGCTCATAACAAGTTCATTACTATAACCTTGATTTCCTTTCTGACGATTTGAGACCCAAATAACTCCAATTATAAGGTAAAAGTGCAAGTCACCCTTTTCCTGTCATTTAAAAAAATCAAATATCTTGAAAAGGAGTTCCTTAACCTATCAATATTTTTATTCTATTTTGCTCCTCAACTTATGCTCGTTTGATTTATAGTACATGTATAAATATTAAATTCCAGATTTTTTAAAAATTTTACAGACTATATTCTTAAAGAATGTTTTATAATTTTGTAATGTAAAGACTCTTATAACAGGTTATTTTTGAATTTCACAATGTCAATATCAGGATAAATTATAAATGGGGAGTGAAGGTAGATGTGAAATTTAAGTTAACTGGATCAAGAATGTTAAATAAAATATGTTTTTTTTGTAAATTTGGACGACATTTGACTTGCAATTATGTACCATTTACTACACTGGATGTAGTACAGACTTGCTTACCGTACCATTTCAACACTGAAAGAAGTACCTTTGTCTGAGCGAAGCCAATTGGAAGCATGTACCTCTTAGTGAAGCTAATTGGGAGCACATACCCTCTGTCTTGTTGCGAAGTTGATTGGAAGCAGTACATATATACCTCTGTCTGCTTAAGCTAATTGGAAGCAGTACCCCTGGCAGAGCTGTCCCAATTAGAGGCATGTAACTCGAAGTGGAAGCCAATTGGAAGCATGTACCTCTGCAAAATTTGATTAAACACTATTCAACAAATTTTATATAACATTCTTTTTAAAGTTTACTTTCATACCTTATTTCATTTTTTTTTAATTTATTACTATTCCCCCTGTTGACATTGTGAAGTGCAAATTATCCCTTCATCATTTTGTACTCTTCTGTAGTTCTTATTTTGATGGACTCGTGCCGTAGAAATTATAGTTTAATGACTCCAACAATCCCTGAAGTATTGTTATAATGGGTTTAAAATATCATAAATGAATCTTTTATAGACCACTCAAATAAAAAAACAATTAATATTCATTTTGCTGATTATTTATTTTACTGTGAATTTCACTTTCACGTTAACTGTTTAAATGTAATATACAATAAGTATTTTTTTCCCGAAGGAACTGAGAGCTTTGGCCGTCACTTGCCGTCCGTCGTCATCTGTCCGGTGTAAACTATTTCAAACATCTTTTCATCTGAAACTACAGAACCAATTTCAACCAAACTTAAGCTGAATGATCCTTAGGGTATTTTTTGCTTCATCAAATAATATGGCTAAAAATAGAACATATGGGTAAAAAGCATTTTTTGACATATCTCAAACACTAAAGCATTTAGAGCAAATCTGATGTGAGGTAAAATGTTCATTAGGTGAAGTTCTATCAGCCATGAAATTTTCAGATAAATCCAACAACCTATTGTCTTGCTGCCACTAAATTGGTAATTCTAAGGAAATTATGCATTTTTTGGTTATTATCTTGAATATTGTTAATGATAAAGGTAAACTGTAACAGCTATAATGTTCAGCAAAGTAAGATCTACAAATAAGTTTAATATGACCAAAGTTGTCAATTGACCCCCTGAGGAGTTATTGAGTTCCCATTAGATTCCCATTAGTCCATGATGGTCCATATTTAAAATTATTATAACCTGGATCCTTTTGAAAACTCCCAACAATTTTAACGAGTTGCATACAATCAGTTTTGTTAAACAAGCAGTTTCAGATAAATATTAGACCCTGTTCTAGACTTTGGGGATTTAATCACTAAAAAAGTTAAAGGAAACCAGACTATTTTAGATTTAACTGGTATTCTGTTTTCTTTTCCTAGTAGCAAAAAAGAGCTGATTCCTGTAAGTCTGTATTTTGTCTGCTTCTGGTTCTTATCCATTTAAGGAACCAGTGATTCCGGAGAGTGCAGTAACCTTGCGTCAGTCCATTATTTTCAAGATATCAGTGATTTTCCTTCTTTTCCAAGAGATGTCATTGGAAGTAATCTTATGTAAAACAAATTTTGATATCATTAATCAATGTGCCATAAAAAATAATTTGGGAACAATTTAAGCACTATTTTTCTTTCAAGTTTATTACTAAAGTAAAAAGTAAAAACAAA
The DNA here is from genome assembly GCA_037788925.1 of Mytilus galloprovincialis. Classification (NCBI taxonomy): domain Eukaryota; kingdom Metazoa; phylum Mollusca; class Bivalvia; order Mytilida; family Mytilidae; genus Mytilus; species Mytilus galloprovincialis. Next base: position 39,388,020 of record CM075342.1, on the reverse strand, counting down.
TTTATTGAAGATTACGTGCCATTTTAGTTTTAAAATTAATTTTTCTTTCAAAGAATCAGTATTTTTAACATTTCTTTTTCCTTTTTAATTTTTTTACTGAATCTAAAGATTTCATACTTAATAGTATCAGAATTGTGTTTTTCATTTCAGCTTCTTCTTCTTGTACCACCCAAACTTTACAGATAGATTGCACAAATGTTGAAGTTGTGTTCTTGCTAATATAGAATTGTTTGAGGAAATTTCCCCCTTTTTTCCTCTTGATCTTGATGGGTTTTTTTCCAAAATTTACGAAGATGGTACTGATTTTGTGTAATCAACTTCTACAGTTTTCAATTTCCATCTTTAAAAATTCACACAATGATTGCATGAATATTTAAGTTGTGCACTTGGTACTATGGAATTGTTTGATAATTTTTCCCATCTATCTCGACTTGTAAACTAAAAAAAATCTCATCTAAAAATTTCAGAAAGGTAGAAAAAAATCTTAATTATCTATATCTTTGGAACTTCACTGAGAGTTAGCAAATATATTGTGGCTTTGACAAACTTTGGGATTATACATGACTACTATTTGCATGTATGGTTAACCTTAAACAAAGTGCTATTCAATTAAATTATGCTTCAAAATATTAAAAAAAATGGTGATTTAATATATGTGTTTATGATGCTATTACTATATTGTACTTTTTTTTTATTACATTTGTATAGGTATTTTCATATCAGATGTCTGGTAACTTATATAAAAGCTATTATTAGAGCTCTGTAAATAAAAAAATGTAATCATAGTTCTAAAATATACTTTTCATGAGTGGTAAAAATTGTGGGGTACAGGGAACATTTGCTAAATGATCAAACTACAAGTTACCTGTTTAAAAGCACATCTGGTATTTGTACAGTATTTTTAAATGAATTTAATAAATTATTTGTATTTTAAATTGAGAATTTATTCTGTTAATTGGAAAACAAAAATGTGATGCCATAGAACATTCTTGTGACTATTGTCTATTCTATTGAATACTATGGAATTGACATCCCATGACTTGAATAAAATGGATTCAGTGGACTGATTAGCATAAAAACTTACAATGGAAAACATTCCAAAGCAGCCAGGATAGCAGCTCCAAGGAAGATGGTCAAATAAATCTCCAACCAAGTCTGAGGCTTTACCAAGATAATAAGAAGGCAAGTTTATTTAAGCCAAACATTTATATATATATTTTCTAGAAATATTTGATAAACAGTACATAAACATGCAAAACACCATTGATAAATTAATTTTCAAGTTTTACAAGTCACCAGGTACTTGAACAAGATTTTCTATTAAGATATCAATAGTAAATTCGAAGATAGTACTAAACTTCAAGGGGAGACAAGTACAATTAACAGCAAGATTTGTTCTTTTAATGGGAGATAACTGCAAAATTTGTACTTGATTTTTGTGCAGTTAAATTCCAAACAAAAACCTTTGACTTATTTGTTAAATTTTCTGCTTTAGTCAGGTTGATAGTTATTTCTTGCAATAGATCAAAGAAATTTTGCACAAAGTTGTATACTATCAAATTATCGAATTAATTAGCAATGTTGATATCCATCAGATTTTTTTTAATTTTCTGCTGCTAGGCGAGACATCTCTGTCTCAACAGTTTATCTTACAAACTTGTGTTGATACTATTGTGTACATTTTGTAAGAAATCAGAACAATATATAGTAAATTTTTTATGTACAGAGAAATGGATTTGTAAAATAAATATGTCTTGTTTTTAATTCTTTTTAGGTTTCTCTGTGATATGTTTTCATGGTGTGGGAATAAGACTTGATGGTCTAATAAAGCTAATTCGAAGGTATATACCGTATGTTATTCCTGTTTTTAAAAATGAAAAAGTATTATAAATAAATCATTTGGAAATAGCATGTGCTCTAAGTATATAAAAAAGATGTAGTACGATTGCCAATGAGACAACTCTCCACAAATAGACCAAAAAACACAGAAATTAACAGCTATAGGTCTTTGCAGAGTCCTCAACAATGAGCAAAGCTATACTGCAAAATCACCAAACAAAAAAGCCCCTGTAAATCAATTCAAATGAGAAGGTATATGATTTTGGTAAGAAGTCTATACCTTCTTTTATTGCCTTTAAAGGAGTAAATTTAACGATCTGATTTGAATACGAAAAAGTTTCTTGGAATGCTGGATTGCTGCTCTCTTACATCACACATATTTATAGACTATTAAATTTGCCACCAGACACAAAAGGTTGCATTTCTGTAAATATAGACAATGCAATTTCCAATAGGAACTCCTTTTACGACAAACTATTATATCCCTTTTACTATGAAAATCATATCATAGAATGGAAAGTTCATATGCTCTACTATTTTTTTTAGGGTCAAAATATAGGGCTGTGCCGCATATTTTCTATGTTTATATGCCCAGAACTTCTACAAGGTTACACTTGCACTAAAATCTGTACTACCCTTACCTTGACTAGGTTTTCCACATATTTCAATTTGTTGATGTGCCTATGTATATATTTTGGTAACATTCCTAAGTTATGTCTCTACAAGATGAAACATAAAGATCATATCTGGATACCAGTACATAAACAAAATTAATTATCCATGAATATTATATGTCCCTAAAAGAGGCATGTTTTTTGAAGCAGCTGTATTTACAAAGTGTGTAACCTTTAGCAACCAACCAAATCAATCAATATATTTAATATACATACAGTATATACCAAAAGGGATCCTTTTTAAACATTTTTAATGACTAAGCATTTTATATTTCAGGTTAGCATCACAGCTTGTCTGTATGGATTGAAGCTGGGAGTTGGCATTGGAGCTGATTTTTATGGTAAGAACCAATACAAAAAAAACCTATGTGAAACAAGAAATATGGTAGATGATGATCCACCAATGACTTGTTTTTTTATCCTTTTCTGCTAACAAAGACTAGTAGTTCAAAAGTTATATCAGCAAATCACTTTTAAACAAAGTAAGAGAAAAGTTTTATGTATCATGATTATGATGACCAGTTATTTATCTTGCTCTTGATAAGGTTTCAATTTTCATGTTTTGACAATTACGTTTAATTCTGTATATTTCTTTTTCAGGTTACTGTGGCTGCATAAAATAGCTATGTGATTTCACTGTAGCAGTAAAGAATTCAGTATTCAGACTTTTTTTGTGTATGTTTGAGAAAATGTTTAATTTTTACAAAAACAAAAAAAAATATGTACAGGTTCTCCATTTTCAATAAGATTGGAAGTTGTAGGTTAACTTTTCTTTGAAATTTCAAAAATTACTTTCTATTTTGTGTTCATACTCATATCTAGGCAAAACACTTCCAGTAGTTTAAGAATGGAGAATCTTAAAAAAAAAAAAGAAAAAGAAAAAATGTTCAATTGTTGACATGTGTTTTCTTTTTGCAAAGTGATATATATATATATTTTCCATTTTTTTGTTATTATGCTCAATTTATGGGTATTATGTTTTCTGGTCTGTGCATACGTTTGTTCATTCATCTGTTCGTCTGTCTGTTTGTCCCGTTTAGGTTACAGTTTTTTTGATGAAGTTGAAGTCCAATCAACTTGAAACTTAGTAAACATGTTCCCTATGATATGATTATTCTAATTTTAATGCCAAATCAAATATTTTATCCCACTTTCACGGTCCTGACTGAACATACAAAATAATAGTGCTGATGGGGCATTTTTAGTAATTTTTTAAATATAAATGTTTTGTGGGATAAATTATGGGTCACTAAAAATTATTTGGTTCAATTTAAAAAAAAAAGTTATTAAATGAATGTGCATCTGATTTTTTTTATGTATGTTACTTTATTTTCTAAAAACAAATGGACACAACATGATTGACAATAAAATAACCTTGGCAGCCAGGATAGCAGCTCAAAGGAAGATGGCCAATTAAATCTTCAACCAAGTCTGAGGCTTTACAATGAAAATAAAAAGGCAAGTACATTTTAGCCAGATCTTTTAAGATAATAGACCTTCTGAAATATTGCATTTAAAACACCAGTGATGAATTAATTTACCAGTTTAATATTAAAAGATAAAAGATACAGGAACAAGATTTTCTATAAAAATATCAGCTGTAAATCCTTAAGATAGTCCTTTATAAAATTTCAAGAAAAGACAAGTACAATTTATAACTAGATTTTCGTTCAATGGGAGATAACTTTGTAAAATATTCAGATATTTTTTGTGCAGTTTAACTTCAAATCTTTGACTTGTTTTACTTTTCTTTCTTTTAAATTGTTTTTAAAAACAGTTTTGATTTTATACAATTGTTTACCTGCAATAAGAAATCAGAAAAATATTTAGTAAATTTTAGGTTATCGAGGTTATTAACAGATATATTAATTCATAAAATATATATTAAATGTGTCAATTTTGATTCCATTTCAGGTTCTTTCTTTGACATGTTTTCATGGTATGGAAATAAGACTTGGTGGTCTAATACAGCTAATACATAGGCAAGTACCAGTATGTTAGTCCTGTTTTGAAAAAAATCTCAAATGTATTATAAAATTTTTATTGAAAAAAAGAAAAGTATATGAAGGTTATGCTGTTGCCACATATTGGCGTATAGACCGACGTTCACCAGACGTACAGAGAAAATTGACTAAGGCTGTATAAGTTAGGTGCACGCAAGGGAACACTAGGAAATCTTTCGACGCACGTTGCATAAGTTTGAAGTGCGTCGAAATGCAGAGGTATCCGCTTAGTGAATGCTATAACTCAAGGAAATTTTTGTGCAGCACAAAAATTTTCATCTAACTCTAGCGTTTGTCAAGGGTATACCTGTTTGCTACACACACGTACTATACATGTTACAAGCGCGTTCCAAAACGCTACAGATACATTTGAGACACGTTTAGGGCACATTGTATACGCCTCAAGATCGTTCAACATTTACTTGGACTTTTACTGGGACATATGTGGGCCGTGTTTGTAACATATGCCTGGCGTAGTTTTAGCGCTCCATAAACGTATAAAACGCACCCAGGGCGTAAAAAAAACATATTCTGGTGTAATACCACCATTGATTTTTCCTTACTATAAGTCTTTGTTAAATTTGTACTTTTCAAAAAGTTGTGCAGAATTTATCTTTGTTTCAAATAAATAAATACTTAGCATGAGTAAAGTTTTATCTTGTCCAGAACTATAGAAAAAAATCACATAACATTTCATTGCATATAAGAAATTAACCATCACTGGAAGTTAACCAATCAAATTTTCACCTCTTTTTTTTTATCTGCGTACGACCATGTAACCTCAAGTTTCAAAAATATTCTATAGAAACCACAAATAAAAAAAATATGGTGCTTTGAAATACCCAAGATATATGTCTAGTATGACCCAGAAATGTGTTCCTGCAATGAAATTTAGGATTACTTAACTTCAACTGTCAAATTCAAGGGAATATTTTTTTTCAACCTATTTTCTGGCTGTTACGTACTTTGATTTGGTGGTATTACACTTAGACATTTAGGAATTGATTTGTTTACCTTAAAGTTGTTGGATTGCTGTCTTATCCTTACGTTCTTAGCAATTATTGCTCATTTGGATTATTTCTATTTAATAATTTGCCACTAGACATTAAGCAACTAACAATCAATCAATAAAATTCTATTGAACATACAGTATACAAACAATGAAGCTTAAACAATTTTTAATGGGTTAGAATTTTTTATGTTTCAGTTAGCATCACAGCTTGTCTGTTAGGATTGAAGCTGGGAATGGGCATTGGAGCTGTCTTTTATGGTAAGAACTAACACTTAAGAACTAGTCATCCAAGAGCACGTAAATGACCAAGATTTTTCTTTTGCACAGATGTAGATCCTTATACAATCTAGAAGGAAGTATGAATATATATGAGAGTCCAAAAATTACAATAAGAAAACTTGTGATTTCTGTTTTTTTTTGTATCTATGGTTGTCCCCATATATGTAAATGTGGTATGCATGCTAATGAGACAACTATCAACCAGAGACCAAATGTGGATTTAAGCTACTTTAGGTCACCATTTGCCTTCAACAATGAGCAAAACCTATAATACACAGTCGGCTTTAAAGGTTCAACAAGATTAAAAGTGAAAGAATTAAATCGAGAAAGCCAACGATACAACAGTTTGTGAAAAAAGGAAATTTCAATGTCACAACTTACCTGCAATGACTTGTTTTTATACCCCATTGTTATGCCCCATTTATGGGCATTATGTTTTCTGGTTTGTGTGTCTGTCCATCTGTCCCGCTTCAGGTTAAAATTTTGGTTGAAGTTTTTGGTCAAGGTAGTTTTTGATGAAGTTGAATTCCAATCAACTTGAAACTTAGTACACATGTTCCCTGTGATAGGATCTTTCTAATTTTAATGCCAAATTAGAGATTTTCCCCCATTTTCACGTTCCACTGAACATGATAGTGCGGATGGGGCATATGGCGTGTACTGGGGACACATTCTTGTTCATACTTTTTTGCTAATAAAAACTGGTACTTGAAAATTTATGTCAACAAATCACTTTAAAGCATAATAGATGAAATGTTATGTGCGTTACAATTGTTAAAATTGTAATGCCCAGTTACTTATTGTTTTGCATTAAATATTGTTTCAATATCATGTTATGACAGATAAGTTTACAAGACTGTATATATTTTTTTCAGATAACTGTGGCTGCACAAAAGGTTGTGTGATAAAACTGCAGCAGTAAAGAATGTAATTCAGACTACTTTTGTGTATGTTTGAGAAATGTTTATAATTTTTTACCAAAAAAAAAAAAAAAAAAAAAGTGTAAAGATTCTCCATTTTCAACAAGATTGGCAGTTGTAGGTTACTTATATTGAAATTTAAAAAAAAATTGTTTCTATTTTCAATCATTACCCATTTCTAGTCAAAACACACTCCCAATAGTTTAAGAATGGAGAATCTAAAAAAAAAAGAAAGAAATGAAAAAAAGAAGGAAAAAAATGTTAATTGTTTTAAATGTATTTTTTGGCAAATTATTTAAGATATATTTTTTGGCAGCTTTTTCTTATTTTTAGCCGAGTTTTAATTCTTTGATGATCTAATAAATAACCCAGTAAATAAGTTGAGTATGCCTCATAAATGAATATGATTCATGTATTTTCATGCCTTTTTTATTGTAGTATTACCATAGTTTTCCTTTGTTATTTTTTAACTGCCTTTTTCAAAAGTATGAGACAAACTGAGGATTCATATCTTTAATGAAATTCTATTGATTTATTTTAAGTTTGGAATTAAGTAATAAAAAATTAAGCCTCTAGTTTGATATTAAGGGGACTTGCAGGTCTAAATATTTTTTGATATAGGATTTTTCTATAAACAAAATTTGTCTTATTTAAAAAAAAAAATAAAATAAAGAAAATGGGGTCACCGTTCATTTACGCTCACAATCTGCCTTCGAAAGAAGCATACATTTTTGTAAAGGTACTTTTTTTTCTGTTGAACTAATAGGAGAAATAGAGGTAATATCTGAATAAAACAGAACTAAATTACAGAAATCACTCAAGTTATTATAATAAAAAAAATAGGTCACCGATGAGTTTAAAAAGATATTTCAATTTTAATGCCAAAAATGTCTTTTTTGCATCAAAGGTAGATAATTTGGTGCTTTTTAAATGATATATACATTTTAAAAGTCATCTGGGGCCAAACCGAATTGATTTTTTTGAATGATTTTTGTACCATATGATAAAGTAACAACTAATATAAAAGGTAATAAATAAAACTTTAAATGAAAAATAAATGTTTATTTTTTTTCTGAATTTTTTTTACCCTGGAGCCTTAAGAATCCTCAGTGCTGTCAGTTATTTTGTATACTTTTAATATTTTCCTAATGTACATGACCTATGATGCAGATCCTTTTCCTCCTTTTACTTGTTAAGGTGGTACCGATCACTGCAGGGAGATAACTCTGTAAAATCAGCTAAACGTTTAAATCACATTGTATTGTTTAGGAAATATTAAGCTTCTCATTGATCAAATTGAGTGTTTGTCAAACTGCTATATATCCAACCAATTTTTACCAAGAAAGTTTTGAAATTTTTTTCAAAGGGTCAAAGTAAATATTTTGTCAAAATTGTATAAAAATTAAATAAGCCAAATTAATTTTCGTTAAGGTGTTTGGTACCACCTTAAGGGGACCAAAAACTTATTAATATTATGATTTCTTTCCTATTTATACACACCTAATGAGCAGATTGTGTCTTGTTTCATTTGGGTAATTTTTTTTATTATGATGCCTAATTGGAAAATAAAATTAATCTAGAAAACCTATCTTATATATATTTGAGTCTTAAGTGACAAATAAAGGGGGAAGAGGTTTCTGTGGTCAAGGGTATGAAACAGCTGATTTATTGTTTCGCGTCAACAAAGTTGAAAAAGCAAATTTTTATAGCTTGTTTTTTCCAAAAGCAGCAGCTTCAACAATGTATTTGACTGTGATAAGTTCAAGTTAAAGAGGAACGACTAGTGGTATGTCAATGATATTTGGTATGCAGTTATATTAACATTGGAACATCTAATTTCCAAACAGATTAGTTTGCCTCTTCCCTTCTAAGAACCCTTGCAACAACTCTTTGAGGGGTCCGTAGGTGGCCTGTTGCAAGGCAAAATGTCTGTCCCTATCCAATAAACCCTCATTTTCCAGTGGCAGTCCAAATTTCCCAGACCATCATCTCAGATGGCCTCTATTGTGACAAGACCTACATATTGTATTTATTGTGAACTTGTTCTCGTCCTGAATATGCATGAAATATTTGCCACTGGACATTAAGCAACCAACAATCAATCAAACCCTTCAGTCATAGTTGACTTAAAACTTTTATTTAGTTTACAAGTATTAGTTCGTGAATATGTCAGTTAAAGAGGAACTTTAAGTGGTAGGTCAATGATATTTGGTATACAGATGTATCAGCATTGACAAATCTCAGTTCCATAGAGATTGTTCAGCTCCCCCTCAGTCATTGACTTAATGTTTTGCAATAGTTACCAGTGATTTGTGATTATATCATTTTAAGATGAGTGACTAAGACCTGATGTTTGGTATGCAGTTGTATTGGCATTTGCAAGTCTCGTTTCCAATGGAGATTTTTTTGGCCGCATTCATCATGGTTCATTGACCTTGAAACTTTAAGAGTTTTACCTGGAACCAATTGATACATTTGATACTCAATGGTATTTGGTATGCAGTTGTATATATAAGATTTGAAATTACCTTGGTATTTATTTTGCCCTGCAGCTTCAGTCATGGTTAATTGACTGAATAATTTGTATCGATCACATGTTTATATATTGCTATTTTGATTTCAACATTTAGCTAACGTCATAAAAGCTTTATATTTTAGAAGGTGAAAGACCTGGAGGCTTCATACTTTGTATATAGATGCCTCATGTTACGAAGTTTCCGTCTGTCACATGTCCATTGTCCTTGACATCATTTTCATATTTCAGTGACTACTTGAAAAAAGGTTTTGCAAGGTCCTCATGCCCGTCAGACAGTTTTCACTTGACCTCGACCTCATTTCATGGATCAGTAAACAAGGTTAAGTTTTGGTGGTCAAGTCAGGTCATATCTCATATACTATAAACAATAGGTCTAGTATATATGGTACTGAGTAGGAAATGATTGTAAGGTGTACATGTCTAACTGGCATATGTCATCTGACCTTGACCTCATTTTCATGGTTCAGTGACAGTGGTCAAAGTTCAGTTTTTGAGTCTTTTTTTCTAATACTATATGCAATAGGTAAACTTTTTGTGGTGTATGGAAAAATTTTATCATCTATATGTCATTCGTGCAGGTTCTATTTGACCTTGACATCATTTTCACGGTTAATTGCTCAGAGTCGTGTTAAGTTTTTGTTTTTACGCCCCACCTACGATAGTAGAGGGGCATTATGTTTTCTGGTTTGTGGCTCTGTTTATCCGTCCGTTCGTTCGTCCGTTCGTCCCGTTTCAGGTTAAAGTTTTTGGTCAAGGTAGTTTTTGATGAAGCTGAAGTCCAATCAACTTGAAACTTAGTACACTTGTTGCTTATAATATGATCTTTCTAATTTTAAAGCCAAATTAGACTTTTGACCCCAATTTCACGGTCCACTTAACATAGAAAATGAAAGTGGGAGTTTAAGGTTAAAGTTTTTGGTCAAGGTAGTTTTTGATGAAGCTGAAGTCCTATCAACTTGAAACTTAGTACACTTGTTGCTTATGATATGATTTTTCTAATTTTAGTGCCAAATTAAAGTTTTGACCCCAATTTCACGGTCCACCTAACATAGAAAATGAAAGTGGGAGTTTCAGGTTAAAGTTTTTGGTCAAGGTAGTTTTTGATGAAATTGAAGTCAAATCATCTTGAAACTTAGTACACATGTTCCCTTAGTATAATCTTTCTAATTTTAATGCCAAATTAGATTTTAACCCTATTTCACGGTCCATGGAACATGGAAAATGATTGAGTGGGCCATCCGTGTACTTTGGACACATTCTTGTTTTATAAGCAACAGGTCAACTATAGTTGTTGTATAAAAGAATTGTTAGCTGTACGTGTCTCATGGTTCATTGGTCAATGTTTAGTTTATGTGACAGTTGTAATAAAGTTTTATATTTAGGACTATCAACATAATATCAATGATTAGTAAAGAAGGCGAGACATTCTAGCGTATGCACTCTTGTTTCTTGGACAATTATTAAGAAGCTAAACCATTTCATCACCCAGATGAAAATACTGAAAAAAAACATTAATGCATATCACGGCCGGGAATATCCATGAAAATATTTGTCACTGTACATTAAGCAAAGAACAATGAATAATTATTATCATACCATTTAAGGACATATGCCACTGTACATTAAGTGAAGAATTATGTATTAATATATTCATATCTTTTTATGGACTATGAATTTGTATGAAATATTTGCCACGGTACATTAAGTAAAGAGCTATGAATTTAATGTAATCAGATCTTTTTATGGAGTATGAATACGTATAAAATATTTGCCACTGAAAATTAAGCAAAGAACATTAAATAATTATTTACATAACTTTTAATTGAGTATAAGTGTGTATACAATATTTGCCCCTGTACATTTAATAAAGAACTATGAATTAATATAATCATATCTTTCAATGAATATATATATATATATATATATATATATATATATATATATATATATATATATATATATATATATATATATATATATATATATATATATATATATATATATATATATATATATATATATATATATATATATATATATATATATATATATATATATAAAAGAAGATATGGTATGAGTGCCAATCAGACAACTCTACGTCCAAGTCACAATTTGTAAAAGTAATCCATTATAGGTCTTCAACATGGAGCCTAAGTATAAGTATGTGAAATATTTGCCACTGTATGTTGACCAACGAGCCTTCACTTAATCTTCTTTTAACTTTTTAGGGAGAGTTAACTATCACAGCTGATATGGAAAGCTTGGGGAATGCTTTGTACTTAGATGTGGTACCAGAGAATTGGTCTAAGAAGGCCTACCCATCCCTTCGTGGGCTTGGTATATGGTATACTGACTTGTTGCTTATAATTAAAGAATTAGAAACCTAGACTGCTGATTTCCAACTACCAGCAGCCGTCTGGCTTGGTGGCTTCTTCAACCCTCAAACATTCTTGACCACCAGCAGATGGCTAGAAAAAACGAGTGGCCACTTGATCGTATGGCCTTACAATGTGACGTGACTAAAAAGGCCAAGGAAGATATGGCTGGGCCTCCAAGAAAAGGTGCCTACGTCCACGGTCTATATGGTCGGTGGGACATGGAGATCAGCATGTTAGGGGAGGCTCGTCTCAAGGAACTAGCCCCAGCCATGCCGGTCATATTTATTTAAGCTATACATGTTGACCGTATGGACAACAAGAAAATTTATGTTTGTCCAATATACAAGACCAAGAGTAGAGGTCCAACATTTGAATTACCAAGAAGTATCGGGTTATTTATAAAACTTTTTATACCCCCGCTTTGAAAGGGGAGGGGGGGGGGGGGTACTGTTTTACCACTGTCTATCCGTCAGTCCGTCCGCCCGTCCATCAGTCCGTCCGTCCCATGAATATTTTTCGTCACATTTTTCTCAGGAACTACAATACAAGGATTTCTGGAATTTGGTTTCAAGGTTTATATATGTCTGCTATATCGTGTGATGCGTTTTCAGATTCATCACTCTACAAATTCCTGTTTCCGAACACTTGTACTATTTTACACATGATAACCAAGTTGAGAATTTTCGTCACATTTTTCTCAGGAACTACAATACAAGGATTTCTGAAATTTGGTTTTAGGGTTTATATAAGTCGGCAATGCCGTGTGATGCGTTTTCAGATTCATCACTCGACAAATTCCTGTTTACCGAGCACTTGCATGTTTTTACACTATTAAAATTATCCTCTTGCGGCGGGGATATCACCAGTGAGCAGCTTTAATGACTCCGTCACAGAACAGTGAGTTAACAGAGAACCAGAACGATTGAACCACTTCTCTACCGTAGGACCAAGGACAACAAACCATTTGGAAAGCTGGCACCACAAACTCAACAACCAGTTAAACAAGTTTTTGTGTTTTGGTCTGATTTTCTTTTACTGTATGCTATAAATTAGAGGTCTACTTATATATTTTGTGAATTGAATGATTGTAAGGTGCACATGTCCAACTGACATGTGTCATCTGACCTTGACCTCATTTTCATAGTTAAGTGGTCAAAGCTAGATTTTTGAGTTATGGTCTTTTTTTTTCTTATGCTATATGCAATAGGTCTACTATATTTGGTGTATGGAGATATTTACTATACTATATATAAAAATATTAATTTTCGCGAACCATTTAGGTCACGGAAATTCCAAAATATGGCATCAGTAAGGAGAGTTGTACAAACAATGTAAATACACAGAACCCCATCCAAACTTGCTTTAACTAATAGTATTCATCTTTTTCTATTTTATATGTACTAACAACATTCCATTTTTCTATAATTTCGATTAAAAAATTCCAAAATCTGAGTTAAAACAGGTCGAATGCCCCAAATAAACGTTGTCTGATTGGTTGAAGTACTGTGGCGTCGATGATAAGCATAGAAAGCCTCGATGTAAAGCACAAGCCTCGATGTAAAGCACACGCTTCACAGGAATAAGGAGAGTTTTACAAATAATGTGAATACACAGATCCTCCATCCTATTTATGTTTTGCTGAAAATGTTGCAGTGTTCATCATTTCTGTTTTGATTCTGCTAACAACATTCCATTTGTTCTAAAATTCCGATTTAAAGATGTGGAAACCCGTAATAAAAATAGATGGCCTCAATGATTTAAAAGCAACGCAAAAAAATTCCGTTAATATAAACATGTTGAACTTCGACCCTGAGTTAATAAACCGATTCACAATAAAGATCTCCTTACGCTCAAATGTAATTCTTAGTGAAGTATACGGGTAAATTCGTTTACAGAAATTTATACACACTTTTATCATTAATATATTACCAGGCTTTTGCATATTCACGTTTTTTTATGTTCAACTTTAGTCAAATTCAATTCTATACATTTTTTTTTACGTAAAGCAATAGGAGTAAGAATATTACTTCGCGCCAATTTAACCAGCATCACCACCACCATCAAAATTATTTAACGTTATCTTTGTGAAATTTCAGTTATATAGTTTATTAATTAGAGAAATTTTGGTAAGTATTACTTATTAATGTTAAGGTTCTACTGATGTGCTTCTCTAGACCTTTTTGACGGTCAGTTTTATCCCATTTATCTCAATATTATCCCCGATGACAGAAATGTCAACCCGACCTATTCGTGTCAAAAGTGAAAATCGATCTATTTGATGAACTAATTTCTTCATAAACTGTGCATGCATTATTTCTGTATTATTTGATAACCAATCACATTCACGTTACATGTTTGCATGATATTGGGTTATGTATTAGTGGATTGTAAGGGCGATGCAACATGTGAGGTCTGCGCGATCACGTGACACTATTATTTGTAAACAAACATGCTCCCCGTGTAACATGTGTAACACGTGTCTGAATTATCCTTTCAAAGTGTTATGAATCTTTCAATCACTATTTTATGATATATTTTTCTGTTTTTAGTTTTGCATATCAGTAGTCAAAGTGAATTAGACATAGTTCTGAGTATTTTTTTTAAATTAGTGGGTAAGTCTACATAACTTCATAAGTCATTATTTAACTGAAGTCTAATAAGATGACTCAACTTTCCCTCTTATTCTCCCTCTATTTTTGAAACCTGCATACCAAATGAAAGGGCATTTGCTCCCCTTGAACACTATTTGGCCCCTTCCCTGTCATTTCCCTTTAAATTAGTTCGAGATTACTCTGACGTCCAACAGCTGTTTTGCCAGACGAGCTGGGGCCGTGGGACGTCAGAGCTCGTCCCATATCAAAAAGTGGATATTTGCCCACCCAAAATAGATTCGCTGCTTCATCGCTTCTGATGCCGACTGACGGCCATGGAATTATATAAATCGGGCACCAATCTGTTCATTTTTCATTTATCTCTTCATTTATGTAAGTTTCACCTACCTGCCAACCTTTATTTTTCCATATTTTAACAGTTTTCTCAGTGACCCATCGATCTCGGCATTTTGACTTTCACTTTCAAATGGACGTCAAGTTACGACAGAGTTCGTGGTCTCGAGACTCAAAATATGCAAATATTTATATTTTTTCACTTCCTTTATAGGAGATTGAGGTTTAACATTTAGTAGCCGACCACGATTTTTCACCTCCTTTACAGGAGATCGGTATGAAGCATTTAGTTCCGACCACGTTACAATTGGAAGCTCTCGGACATTTAGATAACTTGCATAGTAAATGAACGAGGTGTTACATTGTACATTATGGTCATTTGCATAAATCAACACTGTTTTCTCGTGGTCACGTGATTATCTTTGAAAATGAAAGGCAGAATGACGAAATCGATGGGTCACTGTGAAAACTGTTAAAATATGGAAAAATAAAGGTTGGCAGGTAGGTGAAACTTACATAAATGAAGAGATAAATGAAAAATGAACAGATTGGTGCCCGATTTATATAACTCCATGGCTGTCAGTCGGCATCAGAAGCGGCAAAGCAGCGCATCTATTTTGGGTGGGCAAATATCCACTTTTTGATATGGGACGAGCTCTGACGTCCCACGGCCCCAGCTTGTCTGGCAAAACAGCTGTTGGACGTCAGAGTAATCTCAGACTACTTTTAAATTTGCTCAAATGTCGTAGTCCATTTACAGTAACGGCTGATTTGTGATTTAACCATCTTAACTGCAATTTTCATATTGAACACATTTGACTATTCAGTATGAGTTCCCATGTATTTTTGTCTTATATGAAGGAGGTTTTATGTCATGTTTTCCTAAACACCTTATTGCTATTTGTCTGTCTGGATTGTTAAAACCACAAAATCAAATATCGATCACGATGAATATGCAAGTTTTCAACAATCCAGGAGAATTGACATCCACGAAAAATATAGGAATCCACAGTAAGATTTAGGTTTTGATAAATTTTGGAAATGACATTAGGAAGTTATAAAACTTTATTCTTTGAATATGTTTCAAGCATATTACATGCATGCTCAGCACCGCTTTTTATCAGGAATTTTATAATTTATGTCTTAAAATTCAGATTTTTCCATTATAAAAATAGGTGGATTTTCAAGTTAATGAGAAAAATGCTTTGTTCACTAATTCAGCAATGCTTTAACTGTTGTGAATGTGAGCTCCCTTCGGCTATTATTAGAATCTAGATTTACATCATTCATTTTCAATGTAAGAGTTCTCCTTTCATTCAAAAGGTAAATTTCCATGTTTGCTGGTCACTTAACTAGAAACTGCATTCAGTGATATTGTTTGTCTCAATTTACGCCTGAATTTCAGATTTTTCCGAATTACCAATCACTAAAATAAATGTTATTTAATACGTATTAAATACATGAAGCATTGTATGTAACTACCATATTCATGTTTTTATTTGACATTATGAGAGTACTATTGAGATCCAGGATTCTGACTTTTTTAACACACATGGTTTTATCCGTTTCTTTCCCTTCCCTTAAAAGTATCTTTCAGTTTGAAACTACCTGACAATCATACTGAGTTCACACCTAATTTGAATTGGATTGACATTAACTAATTTGAATTAGTTTAATTCACATTTGAAACGGTTTACATTAACAAACACATAGTTCAAATGCGAATCGAATGCAAGTGAATTGTTTGTCTATCTATGGTCAACATGTTGGGGTATGACTATACCACTTTTACCAATTTTAAGAAACATTGTTGAATTTTATTAATGGAAGCTTACTTTTCATTTATATAAATTTAAGATTAATATTTCTGAGGTTATGGATTGTCTCTACTTATAAAGGGGGAGGATTCCAAGTTATGTAATATATTTAATTAAATTGTATTCAGGCGCATAGCTCCCTATATGCCAACACGCAACTGCGTGCATATCAATTCAACATGCAAAAAAAAATGTCAAAATAAAAATTTATAGCATTCGGCATGCAAAAAAAAATGTCAAAATAAAAATTTATAGCATTCGGTATGCAAAAAAAAAATAAATGTCAAAATAAAAATTTAAAGGAAACACAAATATGTTGTATATAATAAAAAAATCATTTGAAAATTGTATGTTTTTCGAATATCATAAATACAGTTGTGAAAATGAATAATCAGTCCCTTGCTTTAATGAAAATGAAAAATCTTGCTTCACTAGTGCAGAAAATGAATAATTTGTCCTCTTAGATTACAAAAATAAATAACCGATCAAAAACAAATCCTCCTGCCCCCTCCCCCAGAATATCAAATGGTCGACCCCTAAGTCTATATATAGGATTAATTGTATTAATGTATACTTTTCATGTTGGGACAGTTTCCCTCATTTTTGAAGGCTGTATGGTTGCCTATAATTGCTTTGTCATTTGAACATTTGTGGGTAGTTGTCTTATTGGCAATCTTATTACATATTTTAATTTTTATACGTATCCATCCTTCAGAAAAGTTGTTCCAAATGTAATGAATCCCCTCCAGGCTTGCCTTTATCTTCATTGGAACAATTTTTGGGATACGATTGCTTTCAAGCAATCTGTAGACTTATACTGGTGGCTCAGAGCATTGCCCTCACGTCAGTCGTTTTATTCTAAACATTAAGGAACATCTCAGATTCTTATGATTGTCTTGCTTTAAAAGGTAAAAACAAACAAAGGGATTGAACTTTAACAACTTTCCTATAATGTTCTTTTCATAATCTTCATGTTTGATAATTCCCTTGACTTATATGCGTGTTTTTAACAACACGGAAAATCAGAATTACGCAGTATTTATATTTAGTGTTTTTCTAAATTTAGAAACACGTTAGAGGGAATTCCCAGTTTGATAAAATGCGAGAGTTCTCTGAATTCCGATAAATCTATTTCTGTCATATAAGAACTGAAGTGGAGTTTTTCTTATATTTTACCTTTATGAAACTGATATTTGAGATTGTACTTCCATAAAGAAATAGACAACTATCTAGATCGTTTAATAAACATTTAATATACGTTCTTGCTCCAGGTTTTTTTTGGAAATTATGCGCATGCGTATAGTTTTCTTGACTTCGAGGGGTTTTCGATTGAATGGTTGCTCTGGATTCCCCACTCAATTAATTAATTTTAAACTCATTGGATCTTTTCTATGTATGTCTGCTATTGAAGGTTATTATTGTTGCATAATTTTAAATCATATGCATCATTTAAATTAAAATAAATATAGTCCACATCGTAGAACACCCCTTCAGGCGAAATGGAGTCTTCCATATTATTGTTTCGAGTTGTCTCCCTTCTGGAAGTAACTTCCGTGAATTCTGAATTAAAACAAATGTCGAGTATTAGCTCGTTCTGTCAATAAAGTGTATTATATTAAAAATGATCGAAATTTAAACCGATAAATGTGTACGGAAAGGAGTCATGATCACTGACTGAAAGGAAATTAAATATTTAAAGAGTTAGGAATGGGGTTCCTCCTAGAATTAACGTAGGAAAATAGGTGATAAGATACGAAGTGAAATACCTTCTCTCACTCTGAGTCTCAGTGACTGCTGTGGAAAGTAAACTTGGAATTGATAGTACAAAAATAAAACACAATAGACCTAATTGCATTGTTCATACACTTTTATCCGGGATTGGCTATTTTGTAACTATTTTACATGTGCAGTTGAATTAGTTTTGAAAATAATATTATCCAGCTACATGTATACATGTACATGTGTCAACGAAACAACGGCAATCGTATCCCTCAGAGCAATCTGCTCTTTGATTTTTTTGGGGGGAGGGTTCCAAACCTGTTGTTTATAAGTTGCAAATCAGGCCATTACATTAATTGTTGCTTACTTAACATGTCTAGACTGTTTTTCTCTCACTTATTTAAAGGCTGTATGGTTGCCTATAATTACTTTGTTATTTTAACCTCTGGAAAGCTGTCTCATTGGAAATTATACCACATATATACAGATTTTTATATGGATTGTAGACCTGAAAAAGATTTTCAAAGTTGAATATGCTGCAAACTTCAAACAACCTACTACTTATTTACCATGCATGTCTATCATGAAACTTTTGATCAGAACTATATATAAGTGATTTCACCATTTCTTCATATGTGTACCACTATCAATCAACAGAACAAATGCAAATTATTTTTTTAATATTTGCATATGGTTTCCTTTAATTTCTCACATCTATATTATTTGAATTTAGGGAAATAAGTATTATGTATATAAACAAATCTCATGTCGATATATAACATGTACAACAATCAAACATCAACCCACACCAAACTGGCTGTAGTTGAAAAACATCAAAAGGGAAAATACAGTGAAATTTGGAGAATTTATATTATCACATATACATGCATTTGAAATATATTTAAAATATTTTTTTCAATTTTTTTAGTTTTAGGTTCCACCTAGCTACCATATTAGAAAACTGGGATTTAAACGCTAGTCTATTAGAGGGATATTTCCAGTGGCGAATCCAGAAATTTTCATAAGTGCGGGCCCACTCTGATCATGCTCCAGTGGTCCTCTAAATAATCAACCATATTTTTCCAGACAAGGGGGGGGCCTCTTAATTCGCCTTTGATTTCATTGGTTGTAATTTTTATTTTATCAACATGAATTAGATTTGAACAGGACTTGGGGGAATGAAGGTATAGACCGAATGTCAGTTTTAGTCTTATACAGTGTTCTCCCCAGGATTTTTGGATAGCGCTGTGGTAAGCGCGTAATTTTCGACAATTCTCAGTTACTTTAGCGCGGCGTGCAGTTTGTTTGTAATTGCTTTGTTATGTGTTTTTATTATACATGTATCATGCTGTTGATGTTTCCTCTTGTTATGATGTCCTTGTCATGCTCATGGAAGTTACAGTGTACCCCTTAATGAGGCTTTGTTTGTTAATGTTATTGTCTGGATATAGAAGAAGAGTCTTTTTTTCTCCATTGTAAAATCATATATTAAATCCTCATACTATCTATGTATAAAACTGAAGGAGAAGTCTTTTTCCATGATGGATCTACACCAGACTGCCTGTGCCAAGATTTCTTAGCACCATCAGGTAATGTTGCAGAACATGTAGGACCAACAACAGGGCTCACACTACTTCAGAATTATAGGGAGAAGTGACTTCTCTTTTTGAAACTGATAGGGAGAAGTGGTGAGATTTGAAAGAGAATTGCTCATTCGCGCGGTGCGCTGCAATGTTTGGATTTTACAATAGTATAAAGGGCAATATGTAAATAATGTTCTTTTTATATTGTTCAATTCATATCTAAGTAAAAAAATTACAATTAAAGTTACATTTGAAATTAAAAGTTGTTTAAGTTTTACTAAAGTTCTTGTGAAAAACTACCAACTAAATATCTAGCACTAAAAAAAAAAAAAAATTTTAAAATGTAAAGAAATTATTATATATCAATTACAATTTAATTTAAAATTATCTTGTGTATGAAATTCAGTGTTTCTAATAAAAAAATATAAAACAATGTAAAAGTTATTAAGCTGGGCCATAATATATTGATATTAGTATGATAGTCTCAGAGTTAAGCAACTTTAATCAATAGTTTGAAACAATCCATAAAAAATATAGGGAATTATATACACCAATCAATTAGATCATGTAGATGTAACCAAAAGTCTCTTTATGCGTGTGGAATGCGTAATTTTTCCCTTTGGGATCAATATTCTTCTGTCAGCTGTTCCATCCGTGCGTCCGTAGTAATTATTGTAAAAGTACGGATTTCGGTCATAGCTGCTCCGGTTCAGATCCGTAGTTTAGAAATCGGTCAATGGCGGACGAATGCAAGAAAATTTACAAAAATAAACGATGTTTGACAAGTTATTTGGAAAGGAACATGACGTTTTTAATGCAATAAATGGATTAAATATTTACTGGAGGCAACTTTTATCACGTTTAAATGAAGTAATAAACTTATTTTGCGGCCTAAATTTAGGTTGATGTACGTTTTCGAGTAACAAGCACCGAAACTTGCAGAAATGCACGAAGTGATAAAAAGTTGTATTTTTATCAAATAACCTGCTACACACTGCGAAAACAATGCTTCAACCTCTTTTCTAAAGATAATGAATCGTTTATGTCTGAATTTCTTTAATTATCAATAAAAAAACTGATGTTTCATCAACTTGGTAAAAATTGAAAATGTCTGATCATGTATCGTCATGGACAGGGCGACTTGTTTTCGCTTTTGGGGGTCGGGGAAAGCGAAGTGACGGTCGGGAAGGCGACTTCTTCGCCCAAGTCGCCTGGTAGCGTGAGCCCTGAACAATATTCAATAAAGTCATTGTCAGCTTCTGTTTGGTTTTGTAACCAACTGTAGCAGTGTACTGTTAACTTTACGACGTTTGACAGGAATTGACATTTTTTAGCACAAAGATTTCTCATTTTTATGACCTAAACGTTTTATAATACTTAAATGGCCTCATCAAGCTGGACATCGAGAAAGTAAAATTTCTCCAGTCGTATCAGCTTGGGGTTTGTTTTTCTAAATATATCCTCTCAAATTGTTATCAAATGGTAGAATTTCTGACTAAACAATTATCAGTTCGATTAAGGGATAATTAATACTGAAAAGACTTGCTCATTTACGGGGTTCGTATGGATAGTAAACCCGGCAAATAATTTGTAACAAACCCCTGGCCCTGTGTTTGATCGTTTTTAAAATCATCGTTAGTTCAAAGTTCGTAAAACAAGTTTGTGAGTGACGTCGGGAAATGCGGTCAATTCATTTCATCTCATTTCATTCATATATGCCTCTATATTTTCTTTAAATTAAAAAAATAGATGTCAATGTTGAAATCTTTGTTTATTTTGATCCTTCAATGACGCCATTTTGTAAAATTTATTAGACTGGTCCCGCAGAGTTACTTTAATACAACGGAAATAATTCATTCAAAAATCGTAAACCAGTCGATCACGTGATCCAAAGTTAAAAATAAGCGGGAAATTTGAAAAATTTGAAAAATACGAAAAAAAATATAGCGACGCGGTTGCGTTGGATAGGGCTGCGGTCAGTGCAATAGGACAGCGGGGAATTGCAATAGTGCTGAAAAGCGCTGTGCTAAAACGGCCTGGGGAGAACACTGTGACTTATATATGTACTTTAATTTTAGTCTTACATGTATTTATGTGTACATATATCACTGATTCAGTGGCGATGGTGAATAGCTATATATAGACACTGACAAGTCTTGGATAACATTTAATAGTTTTGAATGTTTCTTCATCAGTTGACTAAAATTAGGTGGAGGTATGTTTTTATTTCCAACAGAGGGGCACTCATGCTCAACCTATATCAGTTTGTGCATGAAGCGATTGATAGTTGCCAGACACTGAATGATTATACCACAAATTTGTGAAAGTTTTAACCTATGCATATATACTTTAAATACGATAAAAAAAAAAATCATGTCTTTTTCAGGACTTCTGATCCAACCATGTAGAATGGCATGTTATTGAGATATGATTCTGGTTGATGGATGTTCATGAAGGACCTGTATTACCAGTGTTCTCCCCAGGATTTTTGGATAGCGCTGTGGTAAGCGCGTAATTTTCGACAATTCTCAGTTACTTTAGCGCGGCGTGCAGTTTGTTTGTAATTGCTTTGTTATGTGTTTTTATTATACATGTATCATGCTGTTGATGTTTCCTCTTGTTATGATGTCCTTGTCATGCTCATGGAAGTTACAGTGTACCCCTTAATGAGGCTTTGTTTGTTAATGTTATTGTCTGGATATAGAAGAAGAGTC
The DNA here is from genome assembly GCA_037788925.1 of Mytilus galloprovincialis. Lineage (NCBI taxonomy): Eukaryota > Metazoa > Mollusca > Bivalvia > Mytilida > Mytilidae > Mytilus > Mytilus galloprovincialis. Next base: position 39,365,601 of record CM075342.1, on the reverse strand, counting down.
TTTTTTTCTCCATTGTAAAATCATATATTAAATCCTCATACTATCTATGTATAAAACTGAAGGAGAAGTCTTTTTCCATGATGGATCTACACCAGACTGCCTGTGCCAAGATTTCTTAGCACCATCAGGTAATGTTGCAGAACATGTAGGACCAACAACAGGGCTCACACTACTTCAGAATTATAGGGAGAAGTGACTTCTCTTTTTGAAACTGATAGGGAGAAGTGGTGAGATTTGAAAGAGAAGTGCTCATTCGCGCGGTGCGCTGCAATGTTTGGATTTTACAATAGTATAAAGGGCAATATGTAAATAATGTTCTTTTTATATTGTTCAATTCATATCTAAGTAAAAAAATTACAATTAAAGTTACATTTGAAATTAAAAGTTGTTTAAGTTTTACTAAAGTTCTTGTGAAAAACTACCAACTAAATATCTAGCACTAAAAAAAAAAAAAAAATTTTAAAATGTAAAGAAATTATTATATATCAATTACAATTTAATTTAAAATTATCTTGTGTATGAAATTCAGTGTTTCTAATAAAAAAATATAAAACAATGTAAAAGTTATTAAGCTGGGCCATAATATATTGATATTAGTATGATAGTCTCAGAGTTAAGCAACTTTAATCAATAGTTTGAAACAATCCATAAAAAATATAGGGAATTATATACACCAATCAATTAGATCATGTAGATGTAACCAAAAGTCTCTTTATGCGTGTGGAATGCGTAATTTTTCCCTTTGGGATCAATATTCTTCTGTCAGCTGTTCCATCCGTGCGTCCGTAGTAATTATTGTAAAAGTACGGATTTCGGTCATAGCTGCTCCGGTTCAGATCCGTAGTTTAGAAATCGGTCAATGGCGGACGAATGCAAGAAAATTTACAAAAATAAACGATGTTTGACAAGTTATTTGGAAAGGAACATGACGTTTTTAATGCAATAAATGGATTAAATATTTACTGGAGGCAACTTTTATCACGTTTAAATGAAGTAATAAACTTATTTTGCGGCCTAAATTTAGGTTGATGTACGTTTTCGAGTAACAAGCACCGAAACTTGCAGAAATGCACGAAGTGATAAAAAGTTGTATTTTTATCAAATAACCTGCTACACACTGCGAAAACAATGCTTCAACCTCTTTTCTAAAGATAATGAATCGTTTATGTCTGAATTTCTTTAATTATCAATAAAAAAACTGATGTTTCATCAACTTGGTAAAAATTGAAAATGTCTGATCATGTATCGTCATGGACAGGGCGACTTGTTTTCGCTTTTGGGGGTCGGGGAAAGCGAAGTGACGGTCGGGAAGGCGACTTCTTCGCCCAAGTCGCCTGGTAGCGTGAGCCCTGAACAATATTCAATAAAGTCATTGTCAGCTTCTGTTTGGTTTTGTAACCAACTGTAGCAGTGTACTGTTAACTTTACGACGTTTGACAGGAATTGACATTTTTTAGCACAAAGATTTCTCATTTTTATGACCTAAACGTTTTATAATACTTAAATGGCCTCATCAAGCTGGACATCGAGAAAGTAAAATTTCTCCAGTCGTATCAGCTTGGGGTTTGTTTTTCTAAATATATCCTCTCAAATTGTTATCAAATGGTAGAATTTCTGACTAAACAATTATCAGTTCGATTAAGGGATAATTAATACTGAAAAGACTTGCTCATTTACGGGGTTCGTATGGATAGTAAACCCGGCAAATAATTTGTAACAAACCCCTGGCCCTGTGTTTGATCGTTTTTAAAATCATCGTTAGTTCAAAGTTCGTAAAACAAGTTTGTGAGTGACGTCGGGAAATGCGGTCAATTCATTTCATCTCATTTCATTCATATATGCCTCTATATTTTCTTTAAATTAAAAAAATAGATGTCAATGTTGAAATCTTTGTTTATTTTGATCCTTCAATGACGCCATTTTGTAAAATTTATTAGACTGGTCCCGCAGAGTTACTTTAATACAACGGAAATAATTCATTCAAAAATCGTAAACCAGTCGATCACGTGATCCAAAGTTAAAAATAAGCGGGAAATTTGAAAAATTTGAAAAATACGAAAAAAAATATAGCGACGCGGTTGCGTTGGATAGGGCTGCGGTCAGTGCAATAGGACAGCGGGGAATTGCAATAGTGCTGAAAAGCGCTGTGCTAAAACGGCCTGGGGAGAACACTGATTACAAAGTATATCACTGGATTGAGCTCTCTGTCTAAGTGTATTATTAAAGTGCTTTGCTTTGAGCTCGGTTCATTGTTATGCAATTCATTCTTTGTGAAATAAAGATTTTACAGACAACTCTCATGTACAAGGATGTCTCCAAGTATTATCATTTCTATGTACAATGTAAGTAACAGGGAGATAAAAGCATTTTATTTTTTGTTTGAACCAAACATTATTTGTCCATTGACCAAATTTGTTTTGCTTTCACCAGCTTTGAAGGAGATATTATCAAAGAATTGATAGAAAACAGCACAGAAGCTTACTTTCTAGCTCATCAGGCCCAAGCATCATGTTAGGCATTGTCATTACTAAAAACCAATAAATTTCTTCTAATCTGAGGATCAATTCAACATTTTAAAGTGTTTTACTAATGATACTGACAAGCCACCACAAAGATATACTGAGTGCCAATGAAAACGCAACACTTTTGTTTTTCAAAAAAGTCTGATAATTTTTATTTATTTTATATTACAACTTTGTAAAGTTGGTTGAAAATGACTTTAAAGACAATTGTCAACAACTTTACGGTTGGGTGATTTTTGGAACAAATGCGAAGTAAGGGTTATTTTGAACGGACATAAACCGAGTTCACCGCTTTTCAATATACGCACCATTTTCACGATTTTGTCATTTAAAGCTTGGCTAATGTCATGAATTTTCCCACCCTTATTGTAAGGAAACTGCAATAAACATCTGAGTAAATGCCAGGACTTTCTGACAACCAGCGACATGCAGTTTCCGGCATGATCCAATGAAGCCTTTCACAGCATACAATTTCGAGAAGACTGTAGCCTCTACAATAACCCAAATCATCCACAAATTCAACAAAAATGGATCAGTTAATGATAAGCCACATCCCGGGTTCAAAAAGCAAGAAACGCTCAGCAAAACCAATACATTTGGTCTTTAACATATCCGATATCGACTCTGATGGATGTCCAAAGGTCACGAGAGTTCAATGGTGGTCACGGTAGATCCTCTGGAGCAATTTCAGTAAAGCACCATTTGCGCAGAAATTCAACAGTTAAAGAGCACCACAGCCGACATCTTAACGGCCGTCTGGCGTAAACATCAAATTCTATAGACCAAAAATCATTCATTATGTACCAAAAATTGTCAGTGGTGGTTACATAGACGTTTGGCACCCGCCTTGGCCAAAAGTCATGCGTTTCGCCAGATTTAGGTCCGATAGAGCAAATTTTGCATCAGATTTGACATGGTTTAGACGATGAAAACCACCACCAATATCAAAAAGTCAGCTTGAGTTTGCTTTGCGGGACAAGTGGAATAACATTCCTCAAGATCACATTAATTGTCCATGATGATCAATTCCACGGCGCTGTCGAGATTGCGCTGCACAACAGGGTTGTAACATTTTTTGTTAGGACTGATTTGATGATTCGACATTGGATGTTTCGTTTATCTATTGCGACCGAAAGATGACATTGAAACATTTTTGTTTTATATCGATCTATTGTTAGAATTGTTAATTTTCAAGAACAATTCATTTTTGTTATTAAAAGATGTATGATATGTCAGTCTCGCAGGTTTAATTTCACTTTGACCTCTTTTTCACAGTTTATTGCCCTGTGCTATGTTTTTGTGTTTTGGTCTATTTTCCTTTAAACTATAAGCAATAGGTCAACTATCTTTGTTGTATGGAAGGATTTAAGCTCTTCATTTCTGTCATAGTTCATCTGACCTTGATCTAATTTTCATGATTCATTGGTCAATGTTTAGTTTTTCTTGGTTAAGTCAGTTTCGTAAGCAATAGGTCAACTATATTTAGTGTATTGAATGATTGTAAGGTGTACATGTATTTCTCCATTCGGTTTATATGACCTTGGCCGCCTCATTTTCTTGGATCATGTTAAGTTTATGTGTTGGTTGTTTAAGTTGTAGTAAAGCTTTATATTGAGGGCTAACAACAAGATATTAATGGTTAGTAAAGAACCAGCGTGTGAACTGGGTTTTGGTCTGATTTTTTTTTATGCTTTATGCAATAGGTCTATTATATATGGTGTATGGAATGATGGTAAGGTGTACATGTCCAACTGACAGGTGTAATCTGACCTTGACCTCATTTTCATTGTTCAGTGGTCAAAGTTAAGTTTTTGTGTGTTGGTCTGATTGTCTAATACTATATGCAATAACAATAGGTCTACTGTATTTGGTGTATGGAAATATGTTATGATGTACATGTCAGTCTCACAGATTTTATTTGACCTTGACCTCTTTTCACGTTTCATTGCTCATTGCTCAGTGTTAAGTTTTTGTGTTTTGGTCTGTTTGTCTTTAATTTATTTTATATTAATTATATATAATTAAATAATAAATTAACTATAATTTAAGCAACAGGTTTAGTTTAAACATTTTATTTCCTGATTTAAAGCAAAATGAATTAGACACAAGTAAAATCATACATATGAAGTCTTCTCCATAATACAATATAAATTTACAATAATAGTATATTTATATAATGTACATGCATATAAAGCAAATAGTTTGTAGAATATAATAACTATCTATCAAAGGTAGAAAGAAGAGAGAGAAAGAAAAGAAAAAAGAAAGTTTGAAGAGTCATATAATTCTGTGTTGATGACGTGTGTTTTGATGATGATCATGTTCTGTGCCAGTAACAATAACATCTAAGAAGGCACAAGAAATCTGTTTGACCTTTTTATGTTGAACATGTTTGAAAATTTGAATATTTGTTCGTTCGAAAGTTCCAAGTGTCCACAAATTCATATTTTTTTTTCTTTTTTCTTTTTATCTAAAACAAAGTTTTCGGATAGCCAATTAAGATTATTGAATAAGGTTTTTCTACATGATGTATTTTTGGACAAACAAAGAAGTAATGATGGACATCCTCAATATCTGACCCAAAATGAGACAAGAAGAATCATTTTTAATATAAGCTCGAAAAGGGTCATTGTTTAAGAATGAAGCAGAGCATCGCAATTGCATTAAGGTAATATTCAATTTTCTCGGGCCGTACAAATAAAACGTTTCAATTTTACTTAGTACAAATGTAAACTGTCGTTTTTCAATTCTTTCTTAGATTTAGAAAGAGAGTCGACACTGCGATTTTTTTACCAAGTTTATTCCATTTACGTATTGTAGAGGGAATAAATGATTCAGTAGTAAGGGAAAGTCTACAAAATGGAACAATAATAGCATGACTATTTCGCAACGGATAGTTGGTTGTAATTTGTACACACGGAGGTACAAGATTCCATAGGTACTCTGGTGCATGCTTTTTGTTCATGTTATAAAACTACCTTCTTTCATCGAAATTCAGAAGATAGTTTCAGTTTTAGTAAATATTGGTAGACCGGTTACTATTCTTGCGGCCTCTAATTGAAATTTTTCTAATTTATATGAGTTAAGCAACAGTTTAACTATAATTTGTGTATGGAAGGATTGTAAGCTGTAAATGTCTGACTAGCATGGTTCTTCTGACCTTGACCTAATTTTCATGTTTTATTGGTCAATGTTTAGTTATACGACCGCAAAAAATTTTTTGGGATCGTATAATGGTATGATGTCGTCTGCGTCGTCGTTGTTGTCCGAAGACACATTTTGTTTCCGGACAATAACTTTAGTTTAAGTGAATGGATCTCTATGAAATTTAATATATAAGATGGTCCAATACCATAAAGATCATAAAGGGAAGGTTGGGATTGATTTTGGGGATGATGGTTCCAACCGGTTTGAAATCAGGGGCCCAAAAAGTGCCAAAACAAGCATTTTTCTACTTTTAAGATAATTACTTGTGTATAAGTATTTCAATTGCTCTGAAATTATACCACAATGTTTAATACCATTAGTGGAAGGGTTGGATCAATTTTGGGGGTTATGGTGCTAACATTTTAGGAATTAAGGGCCAAAAAGCGGGCAAAAAAAAGCTTTTTTGTAGTTTCTGACCATTTACTTGTGTGTAAGTGTATGGATCAATCTGATATTTTACCACAAGGTTCCATATCACAAAAGGAAGGCTGGGATTAAGTTTGGAGGTAAGATCCCAATTCATGCAGGAATTGGGGACCAAAAAGGGTAAAAAAGAAACATTGTTCTATTTACCAGACAATAGCTTGTGTTGAAGAGTATGGATCTCTCTGAAATTGTACTACAAGGTTCCATTCTACAAAGGAAAGGCTAGGATTTAGTCTGGGAGTTATTGCTCAACGGGGGATTAAAAAGTTGGGACGGGGGTTCAATTTTTTTAAAGTGTTCATTTTTTTTTCTTTTTTGTCGCCATTTATTTAATGTGTGTTTGTTTAAAATGTTATTGTTATGCATAACTATGTAGATGTGCAAACCTATCATCTGAGAATATAATTATATAAACTCGCATGATTCTTGACTTATCTAATAAATCATTGAATATAATTACCTGAATACCTGGATAAATATCGTCACAGAAATGCTGATGCTTACTTCTTTCTGCATTATTTCAACCGAAAGAAAAGAAAAATAAAACATGATGCATTTCTTACGTTTGCACAAGTGGGGCCAAGTAGTAGGCCTCAATTCATTACAGTTTAATTCTTTTATTCCTTATTTATAAATTTAAAGTTGGGCTTGTTGGTAGTCTTTAATTCTGCACATTCTTTTATTTATGAGTGGGTGAGTTGGCAGGCATGAATTAAACGGCATAACTTCCTTTTTAATAAGTGGAGCGACTTGGCATGACTCAGTTTAACCCACCATTTTTCTTAAAATGTCCTGTACCAAATCAGGAATATGGCAGTTGTTATCAAATGGTTCGTTTCTTTGTGTGTTGGCGTTTGTTTTTGTATTTCTGCTGTTCTTTTGTTTCCGCTTATAGTTGATGTGTTTTCCTCGGTTTTCTCGTTAGTAACGCAGATTTGTTTTCTTTCAATCGATTATGACTTTTGAACCTCGGTATACAACTGTTGCCTTTATTTGCCTAAAAAATACCATTATAGATAAAATGGATACCATAATAGGATTTCTGCTCTTTGGTCTGATTGTTGTCTCTGTATTTGGCAAAACTTTTGGGCATTTTGGTCCTCAATGCTCTTCAACTTCCTATTTTATTTGGCCTGTTTAACTTTTTGGATTCGGGCGTCACTGATGAGTCTTTTGAAGACGAAACGCGCGTCTGGCCTAAATACAAAATTTAATCCTGGTATCTGTGACGAGTTTATTTGACACATTCCCCATTTATCATTCTCAATTTTATAAATGATCGGAACAAATTATTTATAGGTCGACATGGGCTGTCAAAGAAGTTAATTCTCAAGAAATTTTTTTTTTTAACATTTTTTGTTATCTTCTCCGAATCGATTAGACAGAGATACACTTTGAAAAAAATGGCCTATGAAGATTTTATAAATTTCGCTTAAATAACAATAATATAGCGATAATTATGTTACTTTCTTTCATAAAAAAAAAACGATTTCACATAATCAAAATAGTATTTTAACCGAGCAAATGTTTTTTAATCATGTCCTTCTCTAGTTCTTAAAATTTCATTTTTAAAATGAAATACCAGTTGCATAAATATATATGTATTTGTGTCCTTTGTTTGACATTTGAAATTCTAAATATCAAGGTCTAAATATCAAGGTCTAAATATCAAGGTCTAAATATCCAAACAAATCGAGAAACAAATACAGTTAGTTTTGTTTTCAAAACACCTGCTTAATATATAAATCCATTTTTTTGGTTAGGGTTCATGCTCTTAAGCCTTTTGTTTCTTTTGAAGTGTTTATTCGACTGTTGTTTGTTGTTTTCATTCGATGATGTATATAGTTCTTTTGCACTCTTTTTTTTTTATACATCATCTTTGTGAAGCATGAGTATATTCGGTATATATTCGTTCGTTTCTGTGGTGCATTTTAAACAATCATTTTATTTTGTTTTAGAATGGAACAGAGCACTTAAAGAATTAATATAATATAGTTTACTTCCAGTAGTATGATTTTTTAGTCGATAACACTTTATTACACGTTATTTTATAGGATACAAATAGACCTGTCGACAGATCTAGAGGTACGGGGTATAGGATACAAATAGACCTGTCGACAAATCTAGAGGTACGGGGTCTCCAACTATTATTTTTTTTGATCAAAACTCACCAAAGATGCAATTCTTATTAGTCCAGTCAATCTAGCAAATAGTTGACCCTAACACGGGAGTAATTGGTTGACCCTAACCTGAAAGTAATTGCAACAGACGATTTTAAAGTTTTAATCTTAAGGATTATACCGCAAATATACAAAGAAAAAAGTCCTACTCAATCTAACTTGAGGAAAATTAAAAAATCACGATTTTAAAATTCCTATGGAGATTTGCATTGAACCGGGAGATAACTCTGCAAAAAAGGCAGAAATATCAATATAAATTGATACAAAATTATAACTTTACAGCTTATATTCAACAGAATGAATTGATTCTTGATATTTTCATAGCCGTCTTTAGAGTATAACAAAAAAACTCTAAAGGTGTTTTCATATCTTTTATCAAGCTACAACCTAAGTTCACAATACATTAGTTGACCATCTATTAGATTTTTCTGAATGTCAAGGTAAAGAACCATAAATTTAATAAAACTAATTAAGGATGTATTCTTCTTTTGGTAGTTTCATTAAACAAGGTAGATGCTGAACAAATGAAATATTCACATTGGATTTTGTAAATGGTCAAAAAGCCATAAATTTGCAATTTCTTTAATGAAAAATGTGCCAAACACTTCGGTTTTGTACATTTCATGAGCAGAAGATTTATATAAAATATAGTCAATTACGAACTTATAGCCCCATCAAAGTATCACGCTTTACATGAATTTTAAGAAAATCAACCGAAAACTGACAAACAAATCCCCTTTTTTTTGCGAAATTGTCTCCCTTTTTAATGTTAATTTCCATAATACTACAGTCCCACTAGGCCATGATCGCACTACGATCTGTGAAAAAAATGCAAATTCTGACAATCGTAGTGCGATCGTGTAGATCGCAGTAAGGTCGTATCACGGTCGTGGTAAGGTCTTCAAGATTGTGGTGAGCGTTGCCAACACTTTGAACATGTTCAAAACAATCGTGGCAAGGTCGTGGCGAAATCAGGTCGTAGTAGAAGCGTAGTGAGAGCTCGCACTAAGGTCGTTGTACCATCGTAGTGAGAGCGTAGCGAAAGCGGGATTCTATTCGGAAAGACTGCGCTACGATCTCACAGCGACTTTATTACGACCTCACTACGTCCATCACGTACTCACCGCGACCTAACTACGCTTCCACTACGACAATACCACATTTACACCACGCTGTTCAAGACCATAGTACGATTCTAGCACGTCCATGTCGTCCTTATCACGCTCTTCATACGACCTGACTACGTTCATACTACGACCATCATTCTTATTGTCATTTTCTTATCAAATATATTAAATCTCTCCAGGTTTTGTTTGTCTGTATGTAATTAGGACCTCTTGTCCATTTTCTCTAACGGCTCAACCATGACACATCTATGTCATCTGTACTATCGTTCACTAAAATATCGTCATTTGAGCTTGATAGGCCAGCAAAAGGTTGTAATTTAGATTGGTCGGTCCAACATCTCTGCTGGATCAGGATTCGTTACTATCAGAGCACCTTCTGCCTCTACATCTACCCATACCACCAAGCCTACTTGTTCTAGTTGCTTTTGGTGACATGACTGTATTGTTTCAGAGAAATCTATGTACTAATGAGAAATAGAAGGAATGGAACAGTATTGATATGGAACATGATGTTGACGATATTGCTGAGAACGTAGTATAATCGCGGTATGAACGTGGTAAGAACGTGCTATAATCACAGTAGAAGCGTGGTAAGATCGTGTTGCAATCGGATAACTCGTGGTATAGTCGTAGTGAAAACATGATGAGCGTAATAAAATCGTGATAATCTTATAAAAAGCGTGGTGAGAACGTGGCACAATCGTAACGGTATCGTTGTAGAAGCGTAAGGAGACGTACGTAGCATCATCGTGAAAACAACGAAAACGCGACCTCACCACGATCTTAATTAATTTTAGATAGCGGTGAGCGTAGTTCGATCGTAGTCTAGTGGGACTGGGCCTTAAGAAATTAAAAATGCTGATTTTGAGTTTTCCTCAAGATTTTATGGGACTTTTTTATGTGCATATTTGGGGCTTAATGCTATAGATGAGAACTAACACATTTTCTCTTGCAATTAGTGTGAGGTTTAAACTTAGTTTGACTGGACTATATGATTTGGATGCAAGACGCCGTTAATAACAGACATATCAGTAGTGGCGCTTAGTTAACGACGGAAATATTACATCTATTGGATGTTGATTTTTTTCCTCAAATGTAGTAATTTTGATAGATAATTAATGATAGCGACATTCTAAATTTGCAATATTTGATATTTGATATGCCTTTGTATAAACCTACTCACTTATGTCATTTCATATGCACATGCAGATGCATATAATACCTTTCTGTCAGATCCGTTTAACTTATTTTTTATTTTAAGCAAAAATGATTATTTATGGATATAACTTACATGGACATTTTTTTTCAAACCAAATATAAAAAAGCAAAATCACAAAAGTACCGAACTCCGAGGAAAATTCACAAAAAAGAAAGTCCGTAATCATATTACAAATTCAAAAGCTTAAATCAAACGAAACGATAACAACTGTCATATTCTTGACTTGGTACAGGTATTTTCTTACGCAGACAATGGTGAATTGATACTGGTTTATTAGCTTGGTAAACCTCGGTTTGTATGGCAGTCGTATACAATTCCATTATAATGGCAACGACGTGTGAACAAAAAAAACCCATATACAATAGGTAAACATGTCAGAAATTGGGGTACAATTTTAGTTTGATCTTTCCATTATTCTTTATGGTATGATATAAAATATGCAGCAAATTATGCAAATTATGCTGTAAACTTACACTATAATAGTATGTTATACAATCTGCATAACTAATAAAACAATTTTGTCAAAACAAATCATGAGCAAGTCATGCTTAATTATAAGGGTTCTTTTTCTTCTTTTTATCGATAGTGAAATATATCTGAACATAATATTGAATGTTTAATCTTGCTGGCATTGCTTGTTTTTAACATACACTATGCTACTTTGTTATTGCAAACTCCTAAAATATAAATATAAAAAAGAAGGTAAGATATCACCACTAGTGCTTTTTGTTGCCCCCTGATTTCGAAAAAAAAATAACTATATGTTTGCCTAATAACTTCTGATGTTCATAAGACAATAGACTATCAATCCTATTCAAACCTTTATCATTTTGTAAAATAAAAAACTGATTAAAAAAAAAGACATCATTTCAAGATTTTGTCACGAATAAATAACTATGGCTTTACACAAAAAGATATTTTGCTATCAAGTACATATAACACTTTACAAATTACGTGCGTCGAAATCGCCTTTCTGAATTAACCATTACGCGGAACGCTCAAAGCCAAATATTTAAAAGCCAGGGACGTATAAATCCATAGAAACGTTGAAAGCTATGAGAACAAAAAAGAACATAAACAAGAAGACAATTTCAGATAGGGTTAGAATTGCCTGAGGGTGTTTCAACCTTACCTACTTAAGTTTTGAACTTGGAATTTGAGGTTAAATATTTCCAAACCATGCCAATCCGAAGCACTGACCACTAAGCTATTGATACCCTGGGTGATTTAAAATCCAAACAAGTAGTGGTATTTTATTAATTTTCCGCTTTTGAAGCGCTTTTCTCATACAAGATGTATTTTACAAAGATGCAAATGTTTGCGAACTATTTGCTTTTAATTAGGTCTTTCCTAATATATATTTTAATTTAAAAAAAAGTATATGCGAAATGGCCATTTTAGGTATAACATGTCAATTTCAACATGGTTATAAAGACATAGTAACATCAAAGATTCTCAAAGGTGACCTTTCCGTACAAAATGTCTAGAATATATCAGACTCTTTCATTAAGCCACGAATAAGTGCAACAGCAGTATACTGGTGTTTAAAAGTCGTAAATCGATTGAAAGAAAATAAATCCGGGTAACAAATATAAAAAAGAAGATGTGGTATGATTGCCAATGAGACAACTATCCACAAAAGACCAAAATGACACAAACATTAACAACTATAGGTCACCATACGGCCTTCAACAATGAGCAAAGCCCATACTGCATAGTGAGCTATAAAAGGCCCCGATAAGACAATGTAAAACAATTCAAACGAGAAAACTAACGGTCTTATTTATGTAAAAAAATGAACGAAAAACAAATATGTAACACATAAACAAACGACAACCACTGAATTACAGGTTCCTGACTTGGGACAGGCACATACATAAATAATGTGGCGGGGTTAAACATGTTAGCGGGATCCCAACCCTCCCCATAACCTGGGACAGTGGTATAACAGTACAACATAAGAACGAACTATAAAAGTCAGTTGAAAAAGGCTTTAAGTTAACTCATCAGATGGACAAAAATACAAACCCTTTTTGATTTGGTACAGGACATTTTATCCTGGTACCTTTGATAACTATTTAAGATTGAACCTGATTTAATGGCTAGCCAAACTTCCTGCTTTATGACAATGTTAAAAAAATCAACTTTATTTTGAAAGGCTTTACATTGTTATACTATTTCAGGGGTCGAATAATGATTTTCCCTCTACGTTGGAGTTTTCGTCATCAGCCAGAATCGTTAAATAGTTATCAAAGGTACCAGGATTATAATTTATTACGCCAGACGCGCGTTTCGTCTACATAACACTCATCAGTGACGCTCAGATCAAAATAGTTGTAAAGCCATACAAGTATAAAGTTGAAGAGCATTGAGGACCCAAAATTCCAAAAAGTTGTGCCAAATACGGCTAAGGTAATCTATTCCTGGGATAAGAAAAAGAGGACAGCGTTTAAAAAAATCTGACATTTTATTGCAGAATAAAGTCCTTCTCCCACCCATCTATTACAAAAGGACCATTAGTTTTTCTAAAGAGGATTTTAGGCGTTCTCCCGTGTATAATATTTAATATACTACCGTTTAGACAGTATGTAATGTTTACATTTATCAATACAAAACAATCTTCTTTGTTACCATTTCAAAATTTTCTTTAAGCTGAAGATTGTTTCCATTTGAAACATTCGTTATCAAAAAGACGGTTCTTCCGAAAATCTGTTTATCTTTCAGGTAATTCATATGCCTCGTTGCATTGAACAGCCGTTTCCTTTTTGAAAAATTATTTTGATCTTTCCATTTATTATAGTATGATATGAAATATGCATCAAATTCATGCTGTCAAGTATGTTCACATTCTGCACGACTAATTAAAAATGAGCGTAAAACAAATCATGAAAAAGTCATGCTTAATTGTAAGGGTCGTTTGCATGCGTGTTTAAGGACCTTCAAATGATTATAAGTCACAGCGAACAATAAATTTCAGGTAAACAACAATTAATCATTTATTTTTTAATTACAGCCGTATCCGTCTTTTTTGTCATATTTCAAATTTGATAAATTTCTTTGGTAGAAGGAAACGCACAATATTTATCATTGTTAATAAATTTTGGGACATTTTCAGAAATATACAGAGAACTGAGCTGCTGGAGTTTGAATTAAACAATGTAAGTAGTTTTCTCCTAATTTGTTATATCACGTACAGCAATCAACTTATATTTATATATATTCCACTAAATATGGTACCAAACACCTTGACTAAAATCGATTTGGCTGCTTTAATTTTCATCAATTTTTTAATAAAACATTAACTTTGACCCTTTGACAAACATATGAAAATTTTTAAACACTTGAACCACAAACGTTATCAGAAAAATTTTATTGGATTTATAGCAGCTTGGAAAAAATGACTTTGATCATTAAGAATGCAACCTTTTATGACTTGTAGGACGATTTGAGATCAATGTTTGAAAAGCTATAAGGAAGATGTTCTTTTTGCACACAATTTTTCCAGTCAATTAAACAATAATTCAGAACATATTACGCCCTTTAAAGTGATTCATTTAATCCTTAGACAATTATATAAGTTTTCGCTATAAGTTATACAACATCCAATACAATCAAAGACATATATAGGTGGTTATACCAGTATATGATAAAACTTATTATAAAAAAACCTTCTTGAATTTTTGTTTAAGAATGATATTACGTTTCTCAGAAATGCGTTTGTCGACCTTTTCCTCTTTTCCACTACTTAAGGATTCTCTCAAAATCTCAAAGACAATATTTTTCTTAAATGTATAATTACCGTAATTTTAATTAATAAGACACCGGTTAGTCATAGTATATCTATCATCATCAACGAAACGACAGACACTTGTCTATATACCTATAAGTAATACAGAATCCATTGATGAAATAGGTAAAATTAACTTTTGGTCACTGTGGTTGCCTCAAAAACGATGGTGAAATTATTTAACTAGGAATATTTCCGGTTCATATTGTTTTTAATGCAAAATTGATATAATTGTCCGAACCATCAATACAACGATTGTCAAATGGAATATTTTTAGGTGAACTTATTTTTCTCCACTGTGTTTGAGGTGACAGGTATTACAATAAAAACCGATCGTAACAAGTACATCTTTGATTTACTTTTCCGAATCTAATTCCGTCAATAAAAAAAAAACCTTGATCGGCAACTTACTAAATGAACAATGTACTACCAAAAGTCAGCTTGATATTTACAAACATAACAAGAAATAAAGAGTTGAGAACAAAAACTATATTCGTATGATGTTAAAGTTAAAGTTATTTTACTTATTTTATTTTGACAGTAATTAATTGCAAATAGAAATCTTACATGAAATAGCTCTCAGTCATTGTGATATTAATGTGTATTAAGGTCGACCGAATATCAATCTTTGTATCATTTACGATAAGTGTGCCAAGTTCATATAATTAATATATTTCGTTTTCTATAAGAACCAGCGCGATTTCTTACAATTTTCTTCTGAAACACTTTAAATTCAAACAGATTATAGGTGCTTTAACTTATTTACAAAGCTAATAGAATATATGTGTTTCTTTTGAAAATTTGGAATTTTCCTATTTGTTCAAAAATATTTCAGTTTCTGATCGTATTTCACCACAAGATTATTCTATTATACAGCCTTGTATACGTAAATGTAATATACAATGAAATTATTTAACAATACATGCAAAATCTTAACAGTTCAAGTAATGTTTCGTATATCAACATAAACAAAGCTCAAAGAAAGCTATGAAAAAATTAAAGAGAACTGTCATTCGAGGGGGAGGTTTAGCTAACTATTAAACTAGATTGAACGAACGTCTTCTTCGGAAAGTGACTTACTAAGTCAGGAATATGACAGTTCTAATTCGCTCCGTTGTTTGATATACTGTTTGCAGTCGAGAGTCTGATTTTGTCAGATTTTATGGACTTGGGAGTATGATGTTGTTGTAAATACTTTTTTAACTTTTTAACATGTGAATAGTCATTTTGTTTTAATAGAAACAATGATTGGAAGCAAAATACTTCTCGTGGTTTTAGTTATTGCAATAAGCGACAATGTAGTTGGTCAATTTACCCAGAATTCACCTGCCAATTCCATGACAGCTGCACAACAAGCTAAACTGATGAGTATGATTAGAGCAAGAAATACGCCACAGCAACAAACAGGTAAGATTTTTCATGCAATGCGTGATATAAAACTGGGCGTTGGTATAAATCTGGGCGTGGTATAAAACAAGCCGTGATCTAAAACTGGGCGTGGTACAAATCGGGTTTTGTTATCTTTTTTAGGAGAAGTTTTGTTTTCGTTTGATGTAAAATGCAACGGACAAGCCTTGCTTTGTTGTTTTGTAAAAGAGAGGCAAAAGATACCAGGGGGAAAGTCAAACTCATAGATAAAAAATAAACTAACAGTGCCATGGCTGAAAAAAAAAACACAAACATACAAATAATAGTATATAAGACACAACATACAAAACTAAAGACTAAGCAACACGAACCCCACCCAAAACTGGGGTTGATCTCAGGTGCTCCTGGTAGGCAGATCCTGCTTTACATGTGGCACCTGTCCTGTAGCTCATGTTATTACAAACACGGTAAATAGTCTAATTCGGTAGGTCACATTTGTGAAAAGGGAACGGGATTGTAGTTACGACATAAGGAACATATCCGATATCATATGTGAAACGTATATTACATTACGGTCAACCAACTCGTGTAAGTTATCTTCTAAAAGAGGTTAACTGGTGGTTAATACGCAAAGATGAAGATTTAATAAATCAAGAAAATTGCATGGCCTGCCTGTTGCATTGACAAATATGGTATTTAACAAATTTTTCAGGCGTTGTTGATCTCATAAACATTTCTTATCTCTCATTTACTGTAAAATTTGACATATTCTACACATATACCATTTCTAAAGTGACGATATAAATTAGATTGACAGAAGTCAACAAAATATCAGTATGTTTGGTGTTTTACTTACTTTATTTTGACATCAATTGACGACGAGTTGAGATATAATAACAAGTCTCACTTTCGATAACTGTGAAATTAATTTATGAAAGAACGCATAACTATTAATCTTTATAATACGCGATAAATATACAATGGATTATCAACAGTCAACTGTTAATCTAATTGACGACACACGCATATATATTTGAGAGATCAAAGTTTTTAGGATAAAAAATAAGTTTTCGAAAACTTTTAAGATTATCAGATAGAGATAAAATTGAGAATGGAAATGGGGAATGTGTCAAAGAGACAACAACTCGACTATAGAACAGACAACAGCCGAAGGCCACAAGTGGGTCTTCAATGCAGCGAGAAACTCCCGGCCGAGTTTCAGCTGGCCTATAAACGAACAGTATACTAGTTCAGTGATAATGGACGTCATACTAAACTCCGAATTATACACAAGAAATAAAAAAAAAAAAAAAAAAATCATTCAAGACTAACAAAGGCAAGAGGCTCCTGGACACTTATAATTTACATTTGCCTACTCTTCCTTTTGAGTGTATGTGAATTTGAAACATTTCGGTTTGCTTATATATGTTGTCTTAGAGGATATTGGGAATTGATGGCAGATAAACCTAACATTTGGAGGATGGGATAAAAAGAACTTGATTTTTTAGAAGGTAGTAGGTAGAGTGTATTTCAATGTGATAGCTACATAAGAATGCTGTAAAATATCAAGACAGACGTTGTTTAAAAGAAAGAACTATACAGATGGTCTAGGTTTTACTGAGTAATTTTTGTATTTGGTTTTAGATATGAGTCCATTGATGATGTATCTAATGATGCAATCAGGACAACCATTTTGGATGATGTGGGTACTTATGAATCCAAACGCTGATTTCAATAGTATTTTGCCATTGATCAATCATGATGAGTAAATCTTTCAATGAAAAGGAATACGTTTGATTTGATATTTCTGAAGTTTTTTTCTTTGTATATTTTGTTACACTTCAGCTGTTTTTAACATAACAAGAACATAGTTTCGTTATATCTCTGTTGTTGTGTGCACCGTATCCTGCTATATAGCTTTGTAATTACAGAAAATGTGACAACTAACAGTTATATCAGGTGCATAGGTTACACATTGTTTTACTGACCATGAATTTTAAAAGGTAGTAGGCGGGTGTCCATCAATGAGACATAAATCTTATCCCGACAAACGACCTTTTTTTTTTTTTTTTACAAGAAGCCACTACAGTTGTTCTAGGGTTTAATCAATATTTGTTTTGTTTTTCGTTTTAGGAATGAATCCATTGATGATGTATCTTATGATGCAGTCAGGTCAACCTATGTGGATGATGATGTTACTTATGAATCCAAACGTTGATACCAGTAGGATTTTGCCTTATATATTGATGAATCAAGGCAGTTAGAACCTAAAATGGGGATGAATGCCTGTTTGATCTTACAATGACTATATGATGAAAGGTGTATTGTCTGTGAAATATAAAGCACAATTAAATTGAAATTAGAAAAGAAAATAATTATACATGAAAGAAAGTTTTAATAACAATCTTTTGTTGCAGTATAGAAGTTTGATTTGTAGTATTTGTTCAAAGTTCACCAATTATAGTGCCAGAAGTATCAATGAAACTATATATATATTTATATAATTGTCCTTTATGCAATTGATTTAATACTAAGTCCAGCATACAAATGAGAATTTATAAAAAAATCTTTTAAAATTTGAATTGTTTACAAAAAATAAATAAAATGGAAATGTTTCATATTTTTTATTTTTTATATTAAAATGTAGTGCCATAGTTATTTTGAAAACAGTAATACACAAGACAGATTAGTTATAACATCAGTTATAGAAAAGCTCATGATAGATACTAGTCTTAACGTTTTATACGCTAGACAATAAAATAAATAATCACGGAATCAATGGGTAAAAAGAAGGACACTTGTAAATTAGTCGAATTAGGACAGATAACACCATGAACGAACGAAAAGAGGCGAGCAGACAAACACCATCTAACAACACACTGTATATCAACTGTTCTCCGATGACCGTTTAACTTCAACTCAACTTGAATCATCAGTTTTATGTTGTTTCTTTGTGTGATGTTCCTCATAATTCTGGTCGAGTAGTCCAGTAAAACAATTTTGTCAACATCTTAATATATATGCTTTTCAATTGTACCTTCAGATGATCTCACTTCAAAAAGAATTACGCATTGTAATCACTTGATAGTAAATAATTCATAGGGATCGATACAGGTTTACACTGTTAAAAACTCATTAGTAGACATGTTAGAAAAAAAATGGCAACGCCATAGGAGACAGCAAATAACGTACAGCCATACAACTGGACTGGTATATCGCTTGTATCTTGATCTCTTTTAACCGTACACCTATGGAATTGTTTGAATCCTGATAATGACTGATCATACAACTTTTGTTTTGCTGGAATCTAGAATCTTAAAATGTCCAGTACCAAGTCAGAAATAGGGCAGTTGTTGTCAAATAGTTCGTTTTTATGAACGGTGTCATTTGTTTTTGCTGCACTTAAGTTTTCATGTTGTTCCCGTGTTTTCCTCTTATAGTTGATGTGTTTCCCTCGGTTTTTGTTTGTAACCCGGATTTGTTTCTCTCAATAGATTTATGACTTTTGAACACCGGTATACCACTGTTGCCTTTATATAGACCATACGACTGTTGTATTGCTGTTAAATTGATATTTATCGACCATTTGACTGTTAAATTGATGGAAGCTTGATACAGATTGACCATACTGTTGTATGCTGTTAAATTGATATCTATCGACCATACGACTGTTAAATTGATGGAAGCTTGATACAGATTGACCATACAACTGTTGAATTGCTGTTAAATTAATATCTATCGACCATATGACTGTTTAATTGATGGAAGCTTGATACAGATTGACCATACAACTGTTGAATTGCTGTTAAATTAATATCTATCGACCATACGACTGTTAAATTGATGGAAGCTTGATACAGATTGACCATACAACTGTTGTATTGCTGTTAAATTGATATCTATCGACCATACGACTGTTAAATTGATATCTATCGACCATACGGCTATTAAATTGATGGAAGCTTGATACAGATTGAACATACAACTGTTGTATTGCTATTCAATTGATATCTATCGAACATACGACTGTTAAATTGATGGAATCTTGATACAGATAGACCATACAACTGTTGTATTGCTGTTAAATTGATATCTATCGACCATACGACTGTTAAATTGATGGAAATATAAAAAAGAAGATGTGGTATGATTGCCAATGAGACAACTATCCACAAAAGACCAAAATGAAAAAGACATTAACATCTATAGGTCACCGTACGGAACTCAACAATGAGCAAAGCCCATACCGCATAGTCAGCTATAAAAGGCCCCAATAAGACAATGTAAAACAATTCAAACGAGAAAACTAACGGCCTTATTTATATAAAAAAATGAATGAAAAACAAATATGTAACACATAAACAAACGACAACAACTGAATTACAGGCTCCTGACTTGGGAAAGGGACATACATAAATAATGTGGCGGGGTTAAACATGTTAGCGGGATCCCAACCCTCCCCCTAACCTGGGACAGTGGTATAACAGTACAACATTAGAACGAACTATAAAAATCAGTTGAAAAGGGCTTAACTCATCAGATGAACAAAAATACAAGTGGACGTACGTGGCCGGGTACTTATGCATCCCGACACAAAAAGAAGCTTTATACAGATTGACCATACAACTGTTGTATTGCTGTTAAATTGATATATATCGACCATACGACTGTTAAATTGATATCTATCGACCATATGACTGTTAAATTGATGGAAGCTTGATACAGATTGACCATACAACTGATGCATTGCTGGAATTTTGAATACATATTAACAATAAAACTGTTGTTATATGTTACCCATACAACTCATGTATTACTGGTATCTTGATATCTGTTGACCATACTACTGTTGTATAATTGCTGGTATCTTGATACTCATTATATATTACATCATTAGAAACAATTCTTTTATGGAATACATTATCACGAAACTTGGAATAAATTAAAATTATTTACATTTAATTGCAAGGAAGAAAGAAAACCTAAAAACGAGGAAGTCAAAGAATGCTCCGTAATTCATCTAGTGCAGAACATAAACAGTCATTTTTATTGCCATCAATACTTTACAGAAAGAGTCTACCATTGTTGTACATACGATCGCACAAAACAGTTAAGCAAGTGTTTTTTGAATAGTTTAATGAATGGCTCTTAATTGTTTTTTCGGTATAACAAAACAGTTATGACTCATTTAGTCTGTCAATATAAATAATTGGAAAAATAATCCGGCTACGCAACTCCCAAGCAGGCCATTATTATATAATATTGACCATACAACTATTGTATTACTGGTATCTCGATGTCTATCGACCATACATTTTTTTGTACTGCTGTTTTTATGTGTACATTAAGCGGACGTTTGCCTTACCCTTTATGTAGCAGTTATTGTGTTCTCTCATGGTGGAACACATGAGCTCTAGAAATCCTGACTATAATTTGACATTTATCCATTATACTACTGTGTTATATATATTTAGATTGTTGTTCACAAAAAGATAATTCACTATTTAGAAATAACTATCATTTTATTTTTTGTGTCCAATTAGCCTTTTATGAAATGCTAGTTATGTTATCATGTTGATGATGTTGAACGAACGACCTCTTTATTGCAAAACAGTTATTACATGATATAGCAACACAAACATATTATATTGTGATAACCAATACACAACACAACATAATATTCTAAGATATTACAATAGACAAACCGATAAATTAATCAGGTGGGATAAGGCTTTTCGGTCAGTACTCGGAGTTCGTGAAAAGAGAAATCCATTATTTTGATTACTTATTTTCTGAAAAATAGTAGTATTTTGGTAAACACTGCAGCCTTACAAATCACACTAAAGTAAAATGATGCTTAATACTTTTCATACTACAAAAAACGAACTTTTACATTATTTGTTTACCTTGGTAAATTGTTATACCTCCTAAACTCAACATTGAACTTAATAGTACCTCTACGTAGCTTTTCGAATAATGAGAGTTATGATTTTGATCTACGTATAACCTTCAAAGCAAAAATATAATTTTATATTGCTGTACATAATACATTTCTCACAATACTGTTTAGGTAAAAACCAACTTTGAAAATATCACTATTTATCCTATTTGTATAACATTTAATGATATGTTGATAGCAGACTTCTGATACCATACAAAGTTTTAACCAATACTTAACAACATGTCACGAACATTATAAACACAATTTTTTTTACCATTATTTGCATCTCTGATTAACAATTTATAGATACCATACACAATAAGTTGTTTGTGAGTTACAATTATATTTAACCAATATTCTATATTTGTTTGTCTGTTTCCGTATTATTTCTTAAATGATATACAACATTGAGTAAAATCATATTTAAACTACCTGAATGTGTTGGGTATTTTGATAGATGATATGTAAAAAGTAAATTCACAAAAATACCGAACAAATAACGCCGAGGTGGGCTAGGATGAAAAATTTTGTCCTGCATTTTTTTTTAGCTGTAATCTCTGTCCTGCCTTTTTATTTTTCACTCTAATCGGTCCTGCCTTTTTTTTTTTTTAGTTTATCCTGACTTTTTTTTACCTAAATTGTCGTCCCGACTTTTTTGTGCAAGTGTCACATCCTGCCTTTTTTTTTACTCAAAACTCCTGTCCTGCCTATTTTTTTTCAAATTTCATCCTAGCCCCCCCCCCCCCCCCCCCCCCCCATAAAAATCAAATGGTAGCTCCCTTAGAAAGGCTCTTTCAGGGCGACAAATTTCCTATTTTAACTATTTTCATCACCCCGGATGGGTGTTTATTGTTCCATTTTAAGGTTTCTGTGAAATGTTTTGTTTTTGATTTTTAGATGTCTCTAGTGCTGCCAGATTTTCGGGATTTCGATCGCCCCTCCCTTTGGTATGTTCTCTCTCTCTTTTTATGATACATAGATTAATGATTAAGTGTTCTTATTTCGTGCCAAGAAAAAATTATCCCGCATGTATAACACAATCAATCATTTTGTTTTTCAAATAAACAGTAAATAACGAAAAGGTATTCGTATGTCCATTTATTAGCTTCAAAGTACATCGACAACTTTGCTCTGAAAACGACCCTAAAATAGAGTTGATGATTGCAAGCGTGAACAAGGTGATTTATTAGTTTTTTCTTTTATCTTCTTTTGCTGTTGCAGTGTGATAATCGAAAGGTAAGAGGTTTTTTTTTATCGTATAATTTACAAATTATTATTTTTTTTAAATGTTAATTTTCTAGTAATAGTAATATTCAGTGATTCTGTAAATTATCAGAAGATTAGTCATACAAAAAAAATCTAATAAAATACAAAGAAGAAATGAGGTTGATGTATTTTACTTTTCTTACTTAAGAATGAAATAGAAAATGTAATGTTCATTCCTTCATAACGGTAAATTATCACAGTTATCTCGGTTAAAAATAATATTAACACCAAATAAATTATTCAAGAACATTCTGTTTAGGAAACAAAGTTGTGTAAAAAAAAAAAAATCAAAACAACACTTTATGAATTTTATGCGTCCGAGACTTACCATCATCAGGCACGAGACTTACCATCATCAGGCACGAGACTTACCATCATCAGGCACGCTGAAAGACAAATATTTGAAAGTCATGCATTCATAAAGAACAGAAAGCCTTGAAGAGCTATTTGATCAAAATGTACGTACACTGATATCCAAATCTATTTTAGGACGGTCAATTTTTGCTTGATTGATTTGAAACCAAAAAATTCTTAATTGACAAACGGACGATCTAAGAAAGGTATTCCGTAAGGCATTTTCTATGTCAGTCACTAGAAATTATCTTTCATCAATTTCTGTAGTCTTCATTATAACACCCCGTCATTATACACTGAGTACCATTTGGATGTACCGGTATGCGCACCCGATTAAACAAAATTAATGCAGAGGAGGAATAATAACAAAACGTACTTGGTAAACATACGGAAAAAGGTAAACTTTTATTGGTATCAAAGTCAGAGTGAATAGTTATCAAAGGTACCAGGATTATAATTTAGTACGCCAGACGTGCGTTTCGTCTACTTAAGACTCATCAGTAACGCTCATATAAAATAGTTATAAAGCCAATCAAGTACAAAGCTGAAGGGCATTGAGGTTCCAAAATTCCAAACAGTTGTCCCAAATACGGCTTAGATAATCTATTCCTGGGATAAGAAAATCCTTAGTTTTTCGAAAAATTCAAAGTTTTGTAAACAGGAAATTTTTATAAATGACCACATAATTGATAGTCATGGCAGCACTGAAGTGCTGACTACTGGGCAGGTGATACCCTCGGGGACGAAACGTCCACTAGCAGTGGCATCGACCCAGTGGTGTAAATAGTTATCAAAGGTACCAGGATTATAATTTAGAACGCCAGACGCGCGTTTCGTCGCCTTATGTATGAAACATAACCTGAAATCCCACTGTAGATCACGACGCACATCTCTGTTTTCATGAAATCAAAATGACTGCATTCCGGACGTGTTTCATATGATAGCGTCCTACGAAAAAAAAAAAAAAATTTTTGATTGATATAAGAAAAAGTAAGAACGACAAAAAAACCTTTTAATTAATTGAAGCAAAAACAGTTATATTTCTTTCAGCTGCCTTGCGAATAATTCGAGTAAATATGTTTCAATACGATCACATGAGCGTGACCTGATAACAGTGATCTTGTTTATATTTAAGGTTAGATCATGGTGAAAACAAGGAATTTAGCAATTTTACTGGTTAACTTGACTGTATTTCATTATGTTGTAAGCCAAGAAGAATCAACTGGTCAAGGGCCATCGCAAAAACAGGCACCAAATACGACCGTAGCGACCCAAAAAGCAGCAATGGTGGGTGCCATAAGACAACAACGTCTTAATCAAGCTGGTTCATGGGCCTTCCAAAGGCAAAGGAGACCACAATGTGAGAAGAATATCAAAAATTGAAATACATGTACAACAATTATAGATTATAGAACTGATATCCTGTGGGTTTGTCGTCGATGAGATATGTTCATTGTTATTCTGCAGTTTGCATGTTGTGTCGACTTTCATATCATTTGTTTGTGCTTTTCTCTGGGATGAATGTTCTTGCGTATGTGTGTGCTGTATTTCTGTCACATTGTCATGCTCATAATTTCAGCGATATTGTAAAAACATTGTCATAAAGCGGGATGTTTGGCTAGCCATTAAACCAGGTTAAACCCACCATTTTAATCTAAAAATGTCCTGTACCAAGTCAGGAATATGACAGTTGTTATTAATTATTTCGTACGCGTTTTTTTTTGTTCACTTCAGTGTTCCTATTGATCCTTTGTTTTCCTATTATAATTGATGTGTTTCCCTCTGTTTAAGTTTGTAAATCAGATTTGTTTTAACTTATTCGATTTGTGACCTTTGAAACCGGTATACTACTGTTGCCTTATAAAGAACCCTTAAGGTAGCTCATCGGTATATGTTTCCCGAGATAGAGTTTTCTTATACTTTGCCTAAATGAAGATTTTACTATTTTATTTTTATTATTTTTAGAGTCGTTGAAAATTGCCTAAATTTGCTTAGAATGATCAGGAAAAAACAAATATTTGTGCATAAAATGAAATCCATGAGATTGAATTTTTAAATAAATTGTGAGAAGATAAGTTTTATAATAAGTTATAAGAAAATAAAAAGAAAAAAGGGTGTCACTGAACTTGTTTTCTTGTTACAAGTAATAATTATAAATATTTCTCTATCAATTCAGCATAAATGTTTTACTAAAAGAGTTATCTCCCCTTAAATGGCTTAGTTGAAAAAAATGATTCTTTAACACAGATGTTTGGTATTTGTTTAAAATTTTTGGATAATGCAATAAATCAGCAAGTTTTCTTCATATAAATAAACATCTGTCTACAAATTTGCCGATTTGGGCAAATATCTAGACTGATTGTGTACTGCAAAAGTACAATCCAAGCTGGCGGTATACCATGAATCTACTTTAAAAGTAAGAATTTATGCAGATTTAATGCTTTTAGTTAAAATAATCTGAGGCTCACTGGTGACATCATGTTGCGCTTGTATATAACTTGTCTAGGTATCATATTTTGTAGTTCATTTTTAGAAAATGCATTTAATTATACATGCAACTGAATAATTGACTTATTTTTTTAAAAGAATTTACTTTTACATTTTTACTGGGAGTTACTAGCATATAATTATAATCTACTCTTACTACAATTTGTTATTATTGTTCAGGTAAGAGGCCTTTGAATCCAACGATGAAAGCATTTTTGATGTTCATGCTGATGGAAGGTGAATTGGAAGGTCCTGTATTGTTTATGGTACTCAAGATGCTGGGAATTTAACTTTTGAAAGCAAATTGATGTTCCTAAATTATTGACATACACGATTTCAGAAAGGGGTTGGAGAAAACCGGATTGGAGAAAACCGGATAGCGTTGAATTATAACTTATTTAGTGGCAAATTATAATTTCAATGTATAAAAGTTTTATATATCATTACATTTATAAAATATATCAAATTACCACTACAAAGTTCCATAGAGTCAAATTTGTGATAAGATTTGCTACCTATAGAGGAAAATGAAGAGGTTTGTGCGCACATGACTCTGGTTTAATCCGATCAATTTGTGTGTGTGCCAATTTTGATTGCGACTATCTAGGCTGTGGTGGTGTTCGCCGTTGCTTGCCTATTTTTGAATGTCGGTGTTGGTAGTTGCTGAAGTCTTATGTATTTTGTGTGATTTCCTGTTATCTTTTTTTTTATATATGATTAATAAATTGATAACATTATGTGGAATACAGTGGTCAAATTTGATAGTTTGAAAACACTCCCTTGATATTTTAAAACACATGCTAAGTGTATTATGCACAAATATTTTCCAATGCAGTCTTATAATACTTTTCATGTACGACTCTCCTCTTTTCAGTTTTCGTGATATATGAAATATTTCATATTTTAACCCTATGAATGAAACAAAGACATGAAAAATTTGCTCTCCTGACTTATCGATGTTGTTGCGATTGTCCTATCCGTGACCCCCCCTTTTTTTTTAAACTTTTGCTCCATTTACTTACGTGCACGCTATTGCTTTATATCAATGAGATGTGTGGTTACAAAAACTTAGATCGAATTAGATAAAACTCAGTCGAAATATAACGTGTTCATATTTTTACAACTAAAGCCGTACGGTGATCTGTAGTTGGCTTACATCCACGTCTTTTGGTCTCTGATTGATAGTCTTATTGGCAATTATACCACATCTCCTTCTTTTTTGTATTTCATTGAACGCAGAGAACACACATTTTGATTGTTTGATGATGCTGTTATATGTTATGGGGCACTGCATGCTTCCAGAATCTGTCTGTATTATTCAAGAATGTAGAAATGAGGAGTATTGTCCTGACCAATACTTTTGATATGAATTATAGTAAAAGAAAGGGTAAATATTTTTTTTTTTGCACTCAATAGGGCATACTATTATCAGATGATGATGATATTGTTGATGATGGATGGCTGTTTATTTCAGTTAATTGCATTTTCAGGGCCAGTTTATGTCACTTATATTTGTATACGAATATGACCAATGTTTGTACTAAACTGACACGTTCAGTCGGATTTTAAAATGCTGAAACATAAGGTTACAGTTTTCAGGAAGTCATGTTACCCTATATATGAAAAAAAAAAAGAGATGTCGTATGATTTCCAATGAGAGAACTCTCCACAAGACAAGACATGACAAAAATTGTACTGCGAAAATTGAAAACTGAAGGTGAATGTTAAGAAAACTAAAGTTATGGTATTTAGCAAGAGGAAAACTAAACAAAATCTGAAATTTACACTGCAGAATGATTTACTTGAAATTAATTGTTGATGCACTATTGATCTACAATTAAAACTCTTTGATTCTATGATAGAACCTATTTTACTGTATGGTTCTGAAGTTTAGGGCTTTGAAACCTGAAAATTATCGAAAAAAACTCACTTAAAATTCTGCAAAAGGGCGCTGAAAGTTAGAAACACTACGCCTAATTTTATGGTTTACGGAGAATTGGGTAGATTTCCTCTTGAAATAAAGGTGAAAATTAGAATGATTATATACTGGTGTAAAATTGTAAATAATGAATCAAAACTATGCCGTTTATTGTATAGACTGATGGTTGGTTTAAAGCCTAAATCTAAATACACCTTTAAATGGGTAAATTGTATAGAAGCAATATTAAACGATACTGGCATTGGATATATTTTTGCCAATCAAACAGGCTACTGTAATAAAATGTACTTAAAACAAATACTTTGTTATCAATTTGTACAACCGTGGTTTAGTGATATTGAAAACTCATCACGAGGACAATTTTACTCAATATCTAAAAAAAGATTTTACTTTAGAAACACACCTTCTAAAACTTCCTGAATATTGCAGGCTTTGGATCACACACTTTAGGTGTTCAAATCTGCGTCTGCCTATCGAAACAGGTAGATGGCAAAATATCCGGAGGCATGATAGAATATGTACTTTGTGTAAGAGTAATATTGGTGATGAATTTCATTTGCTATTCAAATGTACTTATCAAAAGATTGTTGTACTAAGGGAAAAGTTTCTACCAAGCTACTACACAGTGAATCCTAATTATAAAAAATGGAAGGTCTTCTTTCAATATGTAATGTACAATTGTATAAACGACTTTCTGTATTTATCAAAAACATTGCCAATATGTTCTGAAATTGTTAAAAAAAACATAGTTATATGTTATTGTTATAAAGCTTTATGCTATATCTATGACATTGATACCACATAATTACTTCGTCATGTTTATATAATGCTATTATGTATGACCTTATGTTACACATGTATCTGTGTCTGAGTGTTCAAATAAATAAATAAATAAATATTAAAAAGTGATTTGTTCTATTTTTTAGAAAAAAAAGAATAAACACAAAACACACCTTTAATATTTTATTATAAAATAGAAAACGTCTCATTTGTTGGCTTCTTACTTGTTTTTTTTCCTTTAAAGTAGTTCGGAAGCAACAAAAGTAATACAATTATAAAACCGAAAAGCAAAGTACAATAATTCATCGTTCTTAAATAAATAAATATATATAGAGTTCAGTTATCGTGAAATTTTGAATGGTTGTTAAAAAATATTGAAAATTCATATTGAATTGTCTATAAATGTTGAATACAGTACACAATCCGTTGCTTTCTGCACTTCAAAGAACGCGGAATTATCAACACCAGATGTGTACGATGATAAGGCGAAACAATCAACTGAAATATTCCTGAGCTTAGACATGTTAGAATGATCAACACTCTATAGATTTTGTCATAATTTATAAATAATTTAAATCTGTTTTTAACTCCATTAAGGGTTTTGATATCACACTTTACTGTCCCATCAGACTTTTCATCACAAAGAACATCATTGGTCCTTCCATTTCACCTGACATCAGTTGTTTCATTAGCATCATTTTCATTAATGGGTTCATCCGTGGTTTTCTTTGTTGTGCGGCTGAAATGAAAAACAAGTAAAAAATTAAATTACAAAACCTACATTTGAACAGTGGATTATTTTAATAGCTATTACTAAAACCATATAAAACCCCATGAAAAAATACAACAAGAAAAAACCCTTAAACCCCTAAATAACTGACAAACAAATGTATAAATTGTCCTTGTTGAGCCTCAATCTTTCTTTTAACTTACAATTGAAGTTATTATATTTTCTGTATAACTAACCAATATTTTGTTCTGCAACATTATATGTAGGCATTGAAGTAACGCCAGGTGTGTGCCAATGTTTAAAAAAATCATTTGTGTTATATATTCAGTCTGTTTATAAAGTTATATTGTGTGCTTGCAACAGGATCCATTCATATAATCCGATGATGATAATGATTGGTTGTAAACGTTATGTACTGTAGCAAGTTAAATGTATTATCTGGACGAGAACATAATAATCCCAAAAAGCTGAGCCGGATTTTTTAACGAGCTTTGTAAAATAAGACGATGTGGTATGTTTACGAATGAGACAACTATCCAGCAGAGACCAGATGATGAAGATGTGTGGAAATAAAAGTCACCACACGGCCTTCAACAATGAACAAAACCAATACAATATAATATACTAACTTAAAAAAAGCCCCGAGACGACGAAATGTAAAAAAAAAATCAAATTGTTAGTTCACAAAATGGATGTAAACAAATGACATGACATCATTCCTTGTCACCTTATTCTAAACTGTGATGCCTAGTCTTTGCACTTATTCCTACGTATCACGTGCGGAGAAACAGCAAATACCAATGTTTGGAGCTATTGGTTTGACCCGGCAGGGGATTAACCCACGACCTCCCGCACTCAAGGTAAGCATGTTACCACGACAGAACGAGACGGCAATACATTAAGACAGAGGTTAAGTCATTGGCCTTGTGTGAACTATATAAAAGGTTTATCATTTGTGTCATAATATTTATAACTTGTTTGCCAATTTGTGCCTGTAACTTCGTTCAAGATTTTGTTTGTTGTCAAGTCTGTGATCTGGTTTAAGGCATTATTTGTTGTCAAGTCAGAGATTGTGCTTACGACACATTTAATTTGTTATGAAGATTTGCAACATCTTTCCATGACACAATATCCTTAAAGATATACCAATAACCGTTTATATATCTTGATTAACTCCAAATTGATTAGAATATCAAGCTTTATTTCTTTATTTTGAACTTCGAATTTCAAATTAAACTATTGAATAGTTACTACAGCCCAAATATTATATCCCCATAGATCTTCCTAAACGCTTTTCGAACTATTCATAATAAAACTTGGTCAAGGTCAATGAGGACGGTGCTATAACGTCCAGTATCAAATATCATATACACATGAAATAAATCAAAACAACGTTCACGTCCAAAACTTCCTTCTACTTAAATCTCGCGAGAGTTCAATATTTCTTACCCATTTTACGAGAAGCCATAGCTTTAAGCATCATCATCTGTTGTGGGTTTAATGAAGCTGGTCCTGCTGCTGTGGCTTGTGCTGCTGTGGCTTGTGCTCCTGTTCCGGATCCCATTTGACCCAATACACATTGCATGGAAATTGCGACAACCAAAACGATCATTAATTCTTTGAAAATCATTTTTATAATCTGAAATAAAAACATCATATTGAAAATTAATATGGACAATAGTGGTAACTCACATATGCTAGAAGAAGTGTTAACCATAGTAAACATTAATGTGTATGTTGTAACATCATACGTTTGAATGGTTTATCGATAAAAAAATCTCTTTTCTTCTTTCTATTTTTTTTTTATAAAAACAAAACAACAGTCGATCTGTGCTTATCATTGCGTCTTAATGACGGTCTGGAAAGAGGGGAGAGTCTTCATTTATGCGTTCTTTAATTTCTTAGGCCATTTTTTTTCTATGGTATCCCTTTCATCAAGTTTCTTGTCCTATCAAAATCAACAAATTTTGCGTGCATATTTTTCTGCTGTCAAGACCTTCATTTTTGTACAAACAATTAATAAATAAGTTACATGCTGTAACAAGTTTTACATTAACGCATTATCCATCATGTGCAAGAAAATATGACAGCATTTGTTTAATCTTGTTTTTGAAATTAATTCATACATAAAACATTTTATTTGTTTATACTGTCAAAACACCTGTCTTATTAGTTTTGTTAGACTCGCATCAAAAAGCTTTTGAAAAATAATTCTTAGTGATAATGTTTTATAACTGTTAGCCAACTCGACAAAATAAACGTTTTACACTATTTTACGTAATATTTATCAGCGAAGCGATCATAATTTTTTGTTTTAATGGGAAAAAACCATGATTTATTTTAGTTGCGTATCCGCAAATATGTAAAGTTTACAACTATGCTTCCTAGTATATGCAAAAGGTAATAGTACGATACTTGTACATGCGCAACTCCGATATGCATATTTATAAAACGTAGTGCATGTTCAACAACATAAAAAAGACACCAGACACCATACGTATTACATGTACAATGAGATGTAATTTGTTGACCAATTAGTTGTTTGAATGTGATTTACAATATATATGTCAAATGTCTGAAAACGTCAATTTTCATTGATTGATTTGGACACAAATATGATGTCATATTACTAGATTTCTATTGACATTCTGTCATTTGCGCCAAAAAGAACAGCATTTTTATGCCGAGATATTTCTTAATTACTTTTTTGCTGTTATATTTTGTATTTTTTATCATGACAATGATAACTATCAATTTATAACTTAATTTTTGTAATTCACCACAAATCAAAACAATTATTATGTTCTTTTAGATACAGACATCTACCTTTGACAGAAGTCATGATAAAAAGTGTCTGTTGCCGTAAGAACAAAACATGAACATAATTACCGCGCATTACATATATATTATTAATGCACTTTTGATTCTTTTCCCGCCCTTAAAGGTATTATATAGAGTCTGACAGTTTTTCTGTGTAAAAAGATCTTCAGTGTCATCTTCACAATTTGTCATTGTGAAATCACTTTAAACTTTTGATTAACGCCGAAGAAAAGGGAGCAGCAAGCTGATGGATAATAAATTTCAAATGAAGCTTAACCACAAGTCATCAGGTTTATTTGTTTAAAAGGAGACACTTGTATGTTTTGCGAAAGGAGCACCTCAATTGAAAGTCGTTGGTCTTTCAGGTGGCTATGTAAACACGAGAAGATTTGTGTAAGGGGCACCTCAGTTGAAATACTTTGCTCTTCTTGAATGTTATGTAAACACGCGGGGATGTGGTGTGATTGCTTATGAGACAACAAACCACTAGAGTTAAAATAATGTGGATGTACGGAACTATAAGTCGCCGAAGTGTTTCAATAAGCAAAACCCATACTGTAAAGTCAGTAACTGCTATAAAAGGTACGACATGAAAAAATGTGAAGCATTTCAAACGAGAACACTATCGAACCGACTTATGACAAAACAATTATAATTGAGAACTAAACTAGAATTAAGGGAGGGGCGAAAGATACCAGAGGGACAGTCAAAATCATAAATCGAAAAATAAACTGACAACGCCTGGATAAAAATGAAAGAAGACAAACAGACAAACAATAGAACACATGACACAACATAGAAAACTAAAGAATAAGCAACACGAACCCCTCCAAAAACTAGGGGTGATCTCAGGTGCTCCGGAAGGGTAAGCAGATCCTGCTCCACATGTGGCACCCGTCTTGTTGCTTATGTTATAACTAATCCGGTAAATAGTATAATTCGGTAGGTCACATTCATGAAAGGGAAGGGAATTGAAGTTACGACGTAAGGAACATATCCAATATCATTTGTGAAACGGTTATTCCATAACGGTCAACCAACTCGTGATGGCGTCCGTAAAATTTACGAATGGATGATTTCTACTTTACCATTTGGAACTCTTGGTTTAATAGCTTCCTAGTGAGCAGCAACCCTCTATCAAGAAAATCATGATAGGAAATGCAAGCACGGGAATATCGTATCAATTGGGAGATATATATATATATACCCTGTATGCAGGTGCTGCTGGAATGTTGATACTTAGAAATGGAAAGTTCACCATTGGGGAGCTGAAATCATCTCTTTTGTCGTTCAGTTTTGTTTTCAACCGACCCTCATTGTCAATTTCACAATATGACAGACAGCAACCAATGACAGCCATTGAATCCTTACAATCTCAACACAGTTTTGTGACTTATTCTTATTGCGAATCGAAGAAAAGACGAAGCATTAAAGACCTTTGACTACTTAAAGTTTTCCAATCCAAAATTATTCTCAAATTGTGATACAGAAAGTTTACAAAAATAAAACATAATCATTGTTTATAGCCATGGAAACTATGACATGTTACATTTAATTCTAGGTTTTAACACCTTCAACTTAAGTATAGACAGTGTAAATTAAAAGTTCAAGCCAAATATGTTTTTCCGCTTCTAAAGATCTACTGCGAATAACCAGATAAATGCAGTTCGGTTTAGAAGCTCAAATTCAGGTTCCGGCAAGATTTTAAGCCAGTTCAGTATGATTTGATTTGAATATTCCTTCGGTGCGCATATCATAAATTTATAAAAGAAATTGCTACACTACTGTAAACATTTTTTTGTGTAATTTAATTGATTGATTGCCGTTTTTTAAAAACCGTATAAAGGTTTACCATAAAATCATAAAGAAAAATGTTACTGTATCAAATCTAATATACATATATGAAGAAGCAGGAACATGGCGTTAATGCATCATGACAAAGAATCGATACGCTCTATTGATAATTCAAAGCATTTGAATTGAAAACTTTTCTTGCAGTGCTTCATCTTGGGGATTACTAATTATATCTACATATATCTACATATATTTAGATTCTGTAATGTTT
This sequence comes from Mytilus galloprovincialis, assembly GCA_037788925.1. Lineage (NCBI taxonomy): Eukaryota > Metazoa > Mollusca > Bivalvia > Mytilida > Mytilidae > Mytilus > Mytilus galloprovincialis. The sequence goes on along the minus strand of CM075342.1, from coordinate 39,331,383 downwards.
ATCGTACATTTATTTATGTCCTCATATTTAGGGTTTAGTAATAACAGAATGTATTCGCAGAAAATAATAAGGGGACGACCATAGCCGATCGAAGATGTGTTTTATATGCTGCTACGCATGTTTATAAATTTTCCGGTATATCAAAAGAAAAGTTTTCATTATATAATGTACTTCTGTTAAATGGGAAGACGAGGTTTCATTTTGCTTGGAATTAATGGGAACATTCCAAAACCAAACAATTTGGCAATAAGTGTTTTAACTTGATTTCAATGTTGATAAGTATATATAACATTAAGGATTTGTTCCATGTGGTATTTTTTCATAAGTTTTTTCTTTAAACTAACATAGTGAACGATCTTATTTTAAAAGATAATAAGACATGACAAATGTTGACATCTTTGTAAATCTTATTAACAAACTTCCTATAAAATAAAAAAAAACTAACAAATAAAAAACGTGATAAGCCATTAGGTGAAAAACATGAAAAATATAACCATGTATCGATGTCTTACGAAATAAATGTCATCCTAATTAAAATGCTTTTGTTGTTATATTTCTATTTAGTGTCAAACGTGTGTTATAGAATTATGTTTTATGTATGCATGATCTTCCCTTTCGGTACTGTCAAATTGAATAATAATGTTGAGTGCTGTATCCTTTAATAAATAGACAATACATGCTTTACTATTATCATGTTATTTCTCTCAGGTGTTTTATACCTCACTTTTATGTAAGTTGCTTTACAGTGCAATATATCTTGTGTATGACGTAAAACTTGTAAACTTTTTTTTTTTCATTTTTTGATTTCCCTCTGGTAAAGTTGGATTTGGCCATTCTCTTTAGATCCTTTTAAGTCATAAAGTTTCTCACGTTTCTGAGTGCTAGGCTTTTAATTGTTTGTTCGACTTTAAGAGATTCTGATGAAGGTAAATCCATAAAATCCCCTTTGACACAACTCATTTATAAAGTGTTATTTCTATTTCTATTCAGTGACAGCAATTCATCTTTAATCCATTTTTATAAGATTAATCGTATTTATAAGATTAATTGTATTTGTAAGATTAATGATATTTATAAGATTAATTAAATGCTTGGAAGGAAACATCGTTATCTTTGCACGAGATAAATAATGAGTTGTGGTATTAATTTGCCGATGAGGGGACTATCCATCAGCGGTCAAATGATGTAGATGTAAGCATCTAGAGGTCACTGTACGATGTGGATTGGATGTAGAGGTCACTGTACGGCTGTCAACGATGACCAAAACCCATACCATATAGTCACTTATTAAATCAATGACATGACAAAGCGAAAAAACATATCAAAAGAGAAAACCAACGGAGTAATTAATGAAAAAACAATAAAATACACATTCAAAACCAAAAAAAAAAAAAAAAGAAAAAGAAAAAAAGAAAAAAACCAACAACACAGCAACCAAAGGCAACCTCTTAATTAAAGGTTCCTGACTTTGGATTATAAAGAATGCAGCTTAGATAAAACATGTTTTATGTCTGTTACCAGACAGTCAGCAAACCTTCATCAAAATCAATCTCTGTAGTAAAAAAACTTAGCTAAATATTCAATGCTGGATCGGCAGTTCTAGTAATTCTAAAGAGATCCTTAAATATGTCCATTCATGTGTTTAGGAAAAGAAGAGTTATATTAATTGATATTAGATTTTATGACGACATAATGATAATTGACATAGGAGACTCGATTTAAATCGCATTTTAAGGAGGTAGACCTAGGTTAAGGGAAATAACTCTTAAAATCATCAGTACGTTTGTGTCAGCCATTTTCATAAATCTTGGATACATAGATTATTTCCAATCTGTTTCAGATAAATGCTTAAAATTCATTGACGAAACTTGACTTTTACAAACGCATAACTGATTTAAAGAGTTATCTCCCTGAACCAAGGTCTACCCCCTTAAATGAAACAGTTTTTAAAATCATATTATTAAGGTTATAAAGATTCACTTCTGATTTCTGATACGTCTCTTAGCAAAATAAATGCGTTTGATTACTTTAGACAGACAATATATAATAGACTAACGACCCACGTTATCTTGGTTTTGTAAAAGTTGCAGTCTGAGCCAGCTTTATGCATGTATAATGTGATCATACGGAAATACACCAAGATGTTATTGAAAAATGCAAGATACAAATAACGACCAACAATCATTCATTCATTATGTTATATACTAAACTTTTAGATTAAGCGACGGGTATACAAACATTACAAATACAATATGATATTTTATTTATTCTTCAAGTATGTTTGAACATTATTTGAGCACTGATTTGTTTTATATAGAGTAAAGCACCACTTAAAATGAAATCTTTTGGCTGAAATTTTTTGATTAAAGTCGTTCAAAAGGAAAAGCAAAGGCATTTTTTGCCGGAAATTTAAGTAAATGGAGACAGTTTGGGCAATATTACTATATACATAGGTCCCTACTATACTGAATACGTACAATAACATGTTACAGTTGTATTCCGAGGTTTCCATATTGAATTGTTATAGGAAGCTTGAACGCGAAAAAAAACCCATGGATGATTAGTGTTGAAAAATTTTCTTTTCCTATTAGAAGCAAAGAAAGGTTCAGATTATGAAGAAAAGTATGAGGTCGCTCGTGCTCAAGAACTTTTGGAAGAAAAAATAAAATAAAAAAATTTGATCCGAAGAAACATTGTTTTTTTTAAACATGTCTGCAGAAACAGCACTTCATGGCAACTAGTACGTCCTGGACAACGAACATTATATATTATTTGTTAAAAACCAATGTTTGATAAGACTTGTATATATTTTTTTCATGATAATTTCTAAAAAATAGTTCAATATATATTATTAATAATTATTTCATCTTATCTCCTTGTAATACACTACAATGCAATTGATCTTAAGTCTTATGCTGTTTTCCTAATATCGAACATAGAACTTTTTCTTACCTTTTACGGTGATGCAATTGTACAGGTGTAATGACAATAGTGTTGTGAATATAACTGTGCAAGAATATTGTGTTCCACTTAAATAAACACCAAGCTTACGGGAATAGCTTCATCATTTTCCTACCCCGAGGGCCAATATGATTTACAAGACATAAACTTATTAGAAAAATGCACGTGTATGTATTACATATTTTGAATTGATTTATTGCGTTGATAGGACAATCACGATATGTAGCATCCTTAGTAAACAATAGAACACGAATTTAGTCCAATTTAGTGACCCAACCCAAACTTTTTGACCTGTAAACAATAGAACACGAATTTAGTCCAATTTATTGACACTATACAAACGAGCTGCATTCTAGGTAATTTTTCATTAATAGGTTAAATATTTAAGAAATAAGATGTAGGGTAGACGACCATTATAGACTTAACATACCGATTCAAAAACATACTTTTGAAGTTTTGCACACTTGCCCTAGAGAGAATTACACAATTTGAGCTAACAATTGAAATATATATATATATATATATATATATATATATATATATATATATATATATATATATATATATATATATATATATATATATATATATATATATATATAAAAAAAGAAATAAGGTTCTTTTATCAACAAGATAAAATGTATATATAGCTTTGCTCATAGTTGCAGGCCGTATACTGTGATCTAAAGCTGTTAATTTCTGTTTCATTTTGGTCTCTCGTGGAGAGCTGTCTCATGGGCAATTATAAAGCGATATTTGAAACCAATGTTTGATTTTTTTTCAGCATGAAAGACTTTGTATGATCCATACACCGAATTTTCTATAAATAAAAATATCGCATAATTATCCATATTGCCAAGCAATGAAAATCTGAATCGGGCCATTATAACTTTGTAGACATCAACATGCTGTTGATAGACAATGTCATTATCAGAATCACCTTTTACAATCACAACAACAGTACAGACAGACTGTATTTTTTAACGACCAGTCATAACCAGATCAACATGTACATGTAGTTACAACGCCGCGTCAATAAAATGTCATTATACATAACGCCATTTGTGAGACAGATTAACGACTGCAACGAGTCATCTGCTAACCAAAGTTTTCAGAAATCATGACAGAAAAATGTTCCATCCCATAAGGCTTACAGTTTAACCCTCAAAATTACATAATCACACTGTAGTTATGGGTACGAAAGAGGCTGAAGATGGTGACACATCCACTGATGGCCGCATTGCATGCATTTGAGTCAATTTTTGGAGAAAAAAAAAACCAAAATTTCATTTATGCTAAAGGGTTGTATTTCGATTGCAACAACGATAAATACTGCTTCTTTTTTTTTTTTTTTATAAATCACATTCAAACACATCGGGAACGTTTAAATATAAGTTGTATACTGAATGCGAGGCTGGTGCACATAACTTTTTCTTTGCACATTAGGAAAGTGAGTTCATAATCTTTCTCATACAAAACTGAGAGCTACTTAAAGATACAAAAAAAGTAAAATAACAAAAATCCCGAACACCAAGGAAACTTCAAATCTAGTCCGTTATCAAATGGCAAAACCAAAAGCTTTAACACATCAAACGAATGGAAACAACTGTCGTATTTTTGACTTGGTACAGATATTTCCGAATGTAGAAAAGGTGGACCAAACCTGGTTTTATTGGTTAATTGGAATAGTCTCCAATATTCAAGGTGACAAAATAGATGGCTGTTTTCCGCTCTTTTGTCGGTTGTTGTCTCTTTGACACATTCCCCATTTTTATTCTCAATTGTATGGCTGCCTTAATAAGCTGATACAATGTATATGTTGTGTACAAGTTGTAATGTTGTACAAATTATAATTTGTACAGAATTTTTGTACAAGTTATCAGTGTTTTGTGACCTGCTGAACACAAATGGATGATGCAAGCACACTTTTTTATGCTCCGCATACTTCTGTCAATTTTTCACAACTTCATGGTACAGTCTAATACTGAGCATTGATACAAAAACATTATAAGACCTCACAAAGATTTTGTATAGATATGAATATGGTATAAGGAAAAAAATATAATTAAAATTTAAACCATTCAGGTATCCTCATTTCCAGTTTGAAGGCAATGATAATAGCTCTAAATGTTAGGTTGACGTATATTTTTTTGAAATGAAAACATTACACTGGTACATTTTATAAGTTAAACCTGTATCACCTGTTGCAAGAAGGTAGGTGTCAAAAAACTTATAACTTGTACAAAAACCCTGTACAAATTATAATTATAATTATAATTTGTACAAACTTACATCTTGTACACAACATATACTGTACATTGTATTTAGAAACATTTCTTTAAATGTGAATCATCAATTCATTAATCAACTTTGTAAAATATTTACATGGAAATATACTTTCTCACATCGTTCTAAACTGATTATTCTTAAATAGGGTCCAGGAGAAATAGTTTAATCGGCTGTTATTGAAAATCCACAAAAATTTAAAACAACGTTGGTTTTATAGCAAAAGTAGAAATAATAAACGCTCCCTCTTTTTATTACACGAAATAAATTGATACAAATAATATGCTTACAAAGTTGACAAATCTATCATTATGTTTTTTATATTCGCAAAAAAAAAAGAAGATCGTCACTATATATTCATGATTATAAATTAATCAAAAATCAATTATTAAAATCTGAACAATATGTAAAAATGAAACTTTGAATGGACACACGTTATTTATTCTCTCTTGAAAGAAAATAATTAAAACACTCATTAACTGTACATTCATCTAAAAACGACTACATCCCTCCCCTATTTTACACCTTCAACTATTGCTGTCACGTTTTACATATTTATTATATACAAGACGCCTTAAAATTTTCAACTGGATTATTTAATACGTTAATAAAATAGAATATTGATGTAAATATGTTTTAACATAAGTTCACATGTACTTGATTGCAATATGTATCAATGTCTGTCCACAAGTACAATTTTTGTTTTACCCGAAGCAGTGCAATTATACACTGGACATTTTGGCTGTATGACAAATAAGTATAAACAAGGAGACCAGAGATTAATTTGAAGGTTTATGTGAAGAAATAAATGGTGATCACGATGTAATGTCCAACTTAATGATCATGTTCACGAATTCATCATCCTTAAGGCTTTGATAAAACACTTATGGTTAAATAAAAAACCAAGACAGGTGTATGAAGCTACCATTGTTAAAATTATGTGACAAGATAGTATTTAGAGTGTAATTGACATAAGTGAGGCTAGTTTTTTTTACTTTTTGTCAGACATTCGGTATCCTCTAGTTTTATCAATGGAGTGCCAAGGAAAAGAATACCCGCTACTTTTCTTTTCATTGTTTTATTACTTACTTAATCCTCTTCATGTTCTTGAACATCAGGTATTTTATTACTTATAGTTTAATAGCTGTTTTTGAAAATGATAGAAAACCTTGTTATGTTTTCATAGTTGTTGAAAGAAAATACAACAAATGTAGTTGTTATTGTTAAATATATGAAAAGTTTAGAGAAAAAAACATTTCCCGCCAAATCTTCAATTGATATTTTTCCGAAAACAAGGAACGGATCTACCATTTTATCAACTTTGAAAGAACTGCTATACTAGTATATAAGTTTTCTCATTCTCGAAGGCATATGCGTACGGTTGCATATAATTGATTACATTTACTTCATTTCAACATAGCTTGATAGTTGTCTGCTTCTTTCATGTTAAAAAATCAAATACAAAACAAAAGCAAGAAAAACAAAAACCCCGAAAAAAAACCAACAAAAACAACAAAAAAACACAACATACAAACAATAACATTATCTAAGTGACATTGATGAATTGTTGGAGATGGTGTTAAAAGTATCACTTCGTACAACATATAATTAAAAAATTAACATGTTTCATCTTTGTCATGACATCTTTCAATGAATAGTGACTAACATTATTTTATTTGACACTTGATTCACAATGTATCCTAGGTTCATGGATGTAAACACGGTTTTGATAAATTATTATTAAGTCCACTTTTGGCAGTTTTTAGTTTAAATTTCTGTTAAATTAATATCTGTATTTTTAAATATTTTTTCAAGTTTTAATTTATTACCAAAACAATAACAATAACCATGAGGAGTAGGACCAACCTATTTATTTCACAATATGACAAGTTTCACAAGTTTTTAAATATGTACAAACATTTACAGTATTTATATGTATACTTTAAGGTTTCAACAACATTATGGAATATTCTCGAACATTTGACTAGATTGTAAATGACCCCTCTCCCACCCGACATATACAAAAAAGCAAAACAAACCGGATAAACCCCCCATCCCCCCCCAAAAAAAAACCCGAACCCCAAACAAACAAACAAAAATACAAGAAAACACAAAACAAAACCCCTCAAAAAAACCAAACCAAAAGCCAAAAAAAAACCCCAACTAGAAAACAACATAAGTAAAATACAATACAAGTACACATATGGAGAATTCCTGAGGAGGCCAAAATGCGAATTGTGAAATAAATCAATAATATGACTTCTTTGTCGTCCCACAACAATGGGTGTTGTCAACACTGTCGATTCTGGTGACATCGCAGATGAATTCCACTATATTGTCACATGTTTGGTATTTATTGATGACCGTAAACAATTAAAGTACATACTTTAGAAACCGACACAAATGAACAAATACAGTACATGTATGCACATATGTATTATGTAATATTATGTATGTGTGTGTATCCTTATAGCAATGTAGTTTGGATTGATTGGTTTGATGAGAAATAAAGATATGTATAACAAAAAAACACGCCTCTGACATAAATTAAAAATACACTTTTTCAATCAGAAACAAATGTATCTAGTTCTTCGATTATATTTATGAAATCGCAATGTGAGTAAAATTTGTGATAGACATTATTGTATGGCGCTGTATACAAAAGTCACAGGGCATGGACAAGTAAGAATTTCAAAGTTTTTATTGAATATTTCGATGACACCCAAATATTTTGGAAATATATTTGTTTTTCTTATAAAGGGTAACAACAAGTTTTCGAGTAAACAATATTTTTGTATCCCAATAATCATTCAGTTGAACATAAAAAGAGGGTCTCAAATTTGACAATTGTGACTTGGCGTTCTATCGATACGAAGTCTATATAGTTACCACTAAAAAAAATCTATCACCTATTTCAACTGAAGACGTTAACACTTATTATATTACCTGCTGTACATTTGTAAGAATATGATTGGTTAAAAGCAACCATGTGGAGACCGTGTATATTTCATAGGGCGGTTCGTAGTCAATACACTATTTGTAGTGGTGTTACGTCCATTTATACGACCAACACGGAGTTAAGTAAAAATCTAAAAGATTATAAACAGAGGAAGTAATTGATGATGATCGATTGAAATAAATGAACGAAAAGCTAACAATTTGTTATAGTTGGCATTGGTTTGTGTATAGACCAATGGAAGTAGAGGTTCTTAATACTATATACTGAAGACTTAATCACTTTGATCGGCCAATAGTCATGATAGTCTAAATACAACGGTAAGATAAATTCAGTACACAGTGTGCTTTGCTCTCACCTCATAAGGAATTTACTGACCCCATACTATATATCATATATTAAGTCACTAGCACACTATGCAACTAATACTATTCATTTGAATGCCACATTTTGTTATTTCGTAGCAAGAAGAAAAGAAACATATCAGATGAAACAAATACTTCGTCACTCTGACCGAAAATTTGCAAGATAATCTTCCTACTATAAATATCTCAATTTATCAAAAATTTGTGTCACATTGAATCAACAGTGTACTGTAATTCATTTACATATACTTTATATATACCCCAGTTGATGGGATATTCCAGACATATTTACATATTTTCAAGATTGAATAGGTGACCTATTCAAACGGCACGTACCTTGTTTATAGGTATAATTACCAATGTTATTTCAACTGATCGGGCGAAGCTTAGGTTTTAATTTGCATAAGGACAAGTTTTTTTTTTAAACTCCGCCGTTTTACACGAAAATCAACGGCTGTGTCTCTTTATTTACTATAGTGTTTACATATTTCAACAGGATCAATGACCTTAACTGAACGCTTTATTTATGAGGTTATCCCAAAACACCTTTCTATAGATGGACTGGTCTATGATGAGCGAACAGATTAAACTCCGCCCAGTCAAGTGAAATAAATCAAGTAATAGTGCCCCATCCCTCGGTTCACGAGATGGTTGGCCACTATGGGGCATCTGTTTTAAAGGTTACAACTGATGTGTTCCCATTTTCGAAACTTCAATACCGCCCTCTTTCCTCGAATCTGATTGATTTTCGTTTTTGCCATGTCATTGTCATTTTGATTTTAAACTAACGAGTTTGAATATCCTTCTTTATTTTTCACCTCTGTCTTAAATATACGTTTATGTTTTATAGAAACTTATAATCTTTTTAACTTTCACATCTGAAAACAATTTATTTTCTAAAGCAAGGACGCAATGAAGTAACTCCCCACGACAGGTTTTAAAAAATCTGAAAAACCGACCTCGAAGTAAACATCATTATCTCGTATTTACACGATGTGTTCTATAGTGCCTCTTCAATCTACATTTTGTTCTCCTTGAACTTTAGAATAAAGATATTACATTGCAAAATTACACAGATCATAACGGTATATTTCTAAAATCATTCCATGAAAAAGTTGTAATAACTAGTTTGTTTAAAAGTGTTGTAAATTGTTATACAAAAAAGCCAAAATTGAGTTGAGTCGAGACCGGAAGAACAGAGGATGCAGCTTTTAAAGCGATGCTTTTTATTGATCTATCAAGTGTTTGTATTGATAAAATAGTAAATAAGTATTTGTTGTTATTATTGCAATTTGTTATAAATGCACTAGTTTTCTTAAATCTGAGAATGGAGAAGGGGAAAAGTGTCAAAGAGACAACAAGCCGACCAAAGAGCAAAACAACCCAAGTCCACCAATGGGTCTTAAACATAGAGAGAAAATCACGCACTCGGTGGTGGCCTTCAGCTTACCCCTAAATAAAATGTGTACTAGTTCAAAGAAAAGGAACGTCATACTAAACTCCAAAACATGTAAATGAACTCAAATTGAAAAAAAACCCATACACCACCTAGAAAGGCAAGAGGCTCCTGACTTGGGACAGTGCCGGGGTTGAGCATGTTTTGTAAGATCTCAACCCTCCACCTATACGTCAAGTACATATATAAGAAACAAGTACATATCAATAAGCACAGTAAAACTCAGTTTGAACAATGTCCGAGTCCAATGTCCGAAAAGTTAAAGGGGCACATGTCAAATTCATGTTCACCGATTTTAATCAAATTCTCATATTTGATTTATAACAATGTAAAACATTTATCCAAACTATTAAAAGTCTAAAATAAACAATTAAACGGGCACAGGCATGAAAAAACGTAACTTCGTTTCGTGTGTAAATCAATCTAGACGCCATCTAATTAACTATCGAATTGACCTCTACAGTCATCCGATTACCATATAAGCGATGTAAACATAAATAGATTAAGCAAACTCGTGCTGTTGGATTTTTCTAGGTCTATTTAATTTCCTATGTTGACATTCTTTTCCTTTAAATAAATTTACACATACAATTCACGTGATATTCATCTCAAGCTAAGGCGTTAAATTGAAGTTCACATGGATACAGATTCAATGAGGTCGAATTATTCACTTGCAAGTGAATAATTCATAATCAATGTTTTTTTAGCTTATTGTGACAAAATTGAACAAAACTGGCTGCTAAAAACGAAATATTATTCACTATTTGCATTTCATTAATGTTTGAGACAAAAATCAATATATTAGATTTTTTTTTATATATCTCGTAGCTAGTGCCCCTTTAACAAAAGAAACTAAGCAAAATGACAACGAACATAAATTAACAAGGGACTACAAGGGACAAATCAACATAGGTTTAATAGCATATAAGAAAGAACTGGTTTCCGGAACTTCGGATGTACCAAAACAGGTACTAAAAATCTGACAAACAGGCAAACTGTACCCTCTTTAAATTTCATACATTTGTTTTATTATTAACAATGTTAAGTCAAAAGATGTTCTACAATACCTATCATTTAGCATTCATTTGATACCAAAATTACCTAAATATTATCCATGTTTTGAAAGTTACACCCATGCGTAGGAACTATTTTGTGATACATATGAATAACTTTCTGGCATGTGCTTTCTGGCCGGACCCGAATAAGTGCGGTTACAACTAAATACTATATTGTCTGTTATTTATGATCAGTAAACCATAGTCATGTCCAGATGTTTGTTTGATGTCCCAATGTAAAAAATAGAAGATTTGCTATGATTGCTAATGAGACAGCTCTCAATCAGAGACCAAATGCGGGTTAACTCTTAATTGGCAAAAAGAAAAAAACATTTCCAGAATCAAAACATACATACAGACCGATTTGTGTGTAAGAGTGTATGAAGGGTTAACATGAATCACCATTTTAGTTATATTTTTAATCATCATGTAGCAGCTCTCTTATCTTAAATTATAATATGTAAAGATTAACAGTACTACCATGAGAGAGTAATTTTGATCATGGAAGGGATTTAGAACTTACGAATATTTCCAAATGTGATAAAATATATGGAACCAAAGGGACACAACTTAGATACATGTTATATATCTTTTACTTTTGTCGCTAAAACTCGACATATCTCTGAATACAGGGTTTAATATGAAACGATCAGTATGGTTCGCACGAACATTTTTTGTCTTTCTTAACGTTAATTAATTTAAAGGGGCACTAGCTACGAGAAATATACAAAAATCTAATATATTATTTGTTTTTGCTTATTCATTAATGAAATACAAATAGTGAAATAAAAATTCGCTTTTAGCAGCCAATATGGTTCAATTTTGTCAAAATAAGCTAAAAAACATTGATTATGAATATTCAATAGAAAGTGAATAATTCGACCTCATTAAATCCGTATTCATGTGCACTTTAATTTAACCCCTTAGCTTGAGATGGATAACACGTGAATTGTATGTGTAAAGTTATATAAAGGAAAAGAATGTCAACATTGAAAGTGAAACAAAGGTAAATAATTTGATTGACTGATTCGATCAACAAAAAAATCATTCATAAACATTTATTTTTCATCTATGATATGAATAGACTTAGAATAATCCAACAGCACGAGTTTGCTTAATCTATTTATATCTATATTTATGTTTACATCGCTTATATGGTCATCGGATGACTTTAGAGGTCAACTCGATAATTAATTAGATAGCGTCTAGACTCAAATACACACGAAACGAAGCTACGTATTTTCATGCCCGTACCCTGATAATTGTTTATTTTAGATTTTTAATAGTTTGGATAAATGTTTTACATTGTTATAAATCAAATATGAGAATTTGATTAAAATTGGTGAAAAGAAATTTGACAGCTAGTGCCCCTTTAAAGTTATATTATAGCAGAACAAGGAGAAAATTATATTACAAGAATAAAGTTGCAAAACAAGAAGTTGGAAATACTCTTTCAATGCTTTATAAAATTGTTTTGCATACGTAGTTATTTAATCGTATGATGATTATTACGTTATCCATTGTGTGTGGTTTACAATTGTTTTGTCTTGATTACATAAACATGTTCATTGTCAATTTCTTTATAGTGCAAATGTTGCTATTCTATATTGAAATAAATCGATTTGAAAAAGTGTTAATTTAGACATATTTAAAAAGAAATTATTGTTTTGATAATATCTTCCAAATGTCTCATATGTGTTGATTGTCGAACCTTTCAGCCTTTTTTTATTTTATCAAATCTTTTTCACTGTAAAACTAGCAGAAACATGTTAATCAGTGCTCGTCATCTAGAGGCATTGGACACATTTTTTTATTTCGTTTATGCTGTCTTTATATACTCCAATTTATGTGACAGATTAAAAGTCCTTTTTGTAAAGCTACTTTCATATTTAATAAAAGATACTGTACGAATGTAACGCTTTGATCAGTACCGACCGTGCGAACACTTTATATCCAGTCGAAACACATCCATCATCATCAGTAATATGCCTATGGAAGTTTCCTTCCATTGATTCCTACCAGCCGAGTAGTAAATTTTTGTAAAATTACTACTCATAAAATTCTAAAACTACAGTATTCGAAATACCTATAAGTGCTTACCCTTCCAAAGCACCTGAGACCACCCCCAGTTTTTAGTGGGGTTCGTATTGCTTAGTCTTTCATTTTTCTATGTTGTGTCCTCTGTACTATTATTTGTCTGTTTGTCTTTTTATTTTTAGCCATGGCGTTGTCAGTTTATTTTCAATCTATGAGTTTGACTGTCCCTCTGGTGTCTTTCGTCCCTCTTTTTCTACCCAAGGATTACTTGATCCAATAACATTAGTTTCAACCATTTTTTAGATAAAAGGTCTCCATTGCGCTTTAACTTTGTAAGTGGGTTTGCTCTTAAACTGTTTTGGAACAAGCGTGACTGAAGATAAATTTGTAATTGAAACGAGATTTAAGTGTACTTAGTAACTATCAAAGCCGTCTTGAAGTTTTGGTGTCGAATACGATTAAATCTTTAATATGTAGACGAAACGCATGTCTGAATTACTAAATTGTAAGCCAAATATCGTTTTATAACCATTACAAACAATTGCAATTGGTTGATACCACATCTAGTAAATGTTTCAAATGAAAGCGAACAAGCTTTTAAGTCAACACATCTGGAATATGAATATTGTGCGGCTATTATCTCTAAAATTACTGTGCATTTTAAACTTATTCACTGAAGCATAACCGACCAACACAAAATGGTTTTTGAGAATTGGGGTTTCAATGCTTTTGAAATATGTAAACATTTGTCTTTGCAATTGTGTCGTCAAAGCACCAGAGATAAGTATAACTTACAATATTTACGCTATTTAATTGTAAAGATCTGGAAAATTAAGAATCAAAAGCCTGCAAATGTTGTTTTTCTGGAGAAAGCGTTACACTGAATTGTTCTGGCCCTACTCCAGACAAAACCGGAAAATTCAAGCGATTTGCGCTTAAAATACAACGAAAAAAATCCTAGTCAATGACAGACACACAAAAACACAAATAAAAATACATGTTTTCGGTTTGGAAACACAAAAACAGTAAGATAACAAAAATACCGAACTCCAAGGAAAATTCAAAACGGAAAGACCCTTTATCAAACGGCAATATCAAAAGCCCAAACACATCAAACAAATGGAAACAATTTTCATATTCCTGAAACGGTACTGATTTTTTTTTTAATTTATAGAAAATGGTTGATTACACCTTGTTTTTTTTGTAAAGCACAGATGACTTAATGAACAAAGACATCAAAGAAATATTGCATATTTTATGTAGTCAAGAGTATCATTTGGTAACAAAAAATGACTCTATAAGATAGATGACTTGCAATTGATGGTAAGAATCAATAGGCATTTCTACAGTGGAACTAAAGATCTTTACATATCTGAAATACTCTTTCAGTGCGTTCTAAAATGATATCCCATTCGGAGTTATAATATTATTGGCAGAAATGTTTACCATATCTATGGACTGCGGTTTACAAATAGGCGAGCGCCAAAACAAGGATTCGGAGGTTATTAATGCACCTACCTAACACACGGCTATATAATATATAATTTGAAAGGTCTTTTATCGTACATTCAGAATTGCCTGGTCGTCAAATTGGGAAATGGTCACATTTTTCTAAAAACGGCAAAAAAGGGGAAAAAATATAAGTCATGATTTGACGATATTGTTCGAAAAAATGCAGTTTAAAAACAAATTCATCTGCAATATAATATGAAATATATCATTTGATAAACTATAGTCTATCTAATTTTTGTTTCTGAAATAAAATAAAAAAAAAAGTGTTTAAAATGAAAAAATCTCGTATTTTTGTGAAAATCATAATTTTTACGGGTATTGACGCAAAACGCTCGGTTATATTTAATTTTGCATCGAAAACACACAAATTCTATTGGTTTTATATTAATAACATATATAACTAGTTTTTTTAAGTTCTAATGTCTTGCCTAGCATGTTTTTTATACCGACAAAATATTGATAAAACTATATTAAAACATTGTAAAACTGCTTAAAAGCGCATATTTACCATGTTTACGACACAGTTAAAAATATATGTTATTTTGGTCTCCTGTTAGTTAGACAGTTATAAATACACTATGATTTAATTATCTTAAGCTTGTCAACCACGTCAAGGTCGAAGATCACTAGCAAAGTTTGGTTTTTTTAATTAAAAAAAAACAATTCTAAATTTATTTTTTATTTTTAACTACCACTATCATCGCATACGGAACTTAAGTACACAACCATTTATTTCAGCTATTACATTTATTACAAAAACACAAACTTAATAATAATATACATATTTACATTGAATAAAAGTGAGGCAAATTAAACTTTATGTTGCCCCTTTGCTCAAATACTCTTTCGCTATTAGTCAATGATATCGTTTACATCTTAATCATCGTCATTCATTTGATCTTCGAGGTCGATGTCCTCTTAAGAATATATATTTTGGCAGGTATCACTACCCTGACATGGACAAAGCTCAGTGCAAGACATCTGCTGCTCTCGGCAAATACATGACTTGCTACATATATATTTCCCCTTGAAAGAACATATTAAATCTTGCAGGAAATCGGACGTCATCTTGCTTAAAAAGTAGATTGGATCCGGTCCATGTGAACTCTTTTTCCATCCGTATTCATAAAGAGTCAAAGGATTTGGGTGATCGAGTTTTTTCGTTTGAAGACAGGACCGCAAAACATTTCTTTGAATGCAGGTTCGATTGGTGGCATTCGCAACACACTTGTGTCTTTGCATGTTGCAATTTTAACACGTAACTTGTTTAAGTCAACATGTGATGAAGCGAATTTGTCTTTTGGGTCATACAAGCTTGAAATAAGCTCTCTGGCTGCTGACAGCGATGTGGAAAAATCAATCTTGTCAAAGTTTTGGAGATTTGTAAACTTACTCGGAGATTTTCTTATCAACTTGAATACAGTCTTTTTGCCAAACCCAAATATAGCGGAAGTGGTATCACAACCAGTTAAAGCATGAACTGCTGGAAGAATGTTAGCTAGTAAAGGTGAAAGAGATTTACTTAACTCATGGATCGGTATGTACCTTCTTCTGTCCCTAAGAGAATTAGTTGACCCCGTCAAAACCACATTTGTTCAGTCAACACATGTACAAGAACCTTGAAATAATCAACACAGAGCACAAGTATCAGAACCCTTGACTATGATTCGTCCCCTTATATTCAACTGCTGAAAGATTTTATCAGAGTGTATAACATGAAGCAATATTCTTGCGTCTGCTTCTTCGTGCGAACAGAAAAGGTCTTGGAGATCGATTACATGCTCATTAGAGAGTTGTCGCACTATTTCTGGATTGGAAAATGCACCGGCAAGAACTAAACATTTATTTTCCTGCTGGAACATAGACAAATTGCTGCTCAGATAATTACCAAGGAAAGTAATCAGTGCTTGCTTGTTTTTGTTGCTTGATAGATTTTTTTTCCAGTCTGGAACAGTTCGGCCTTCAGCGATATGATAAACTTTTTGCGCAGTTGTTGTTGCCGATCGTCTATGTCGCTCTGCTGATTTTATGGAATGTTCAGTGTCATAGCGATCGAAGACATCAACAACCTTTTCTGAGAATCGGAAGCATGATTGTACCTGCATAATATAAGATTTGGCCAATTCTCCAAATGTGGACATCTTTTTAACATCAAATGACTGAACTTAGCTCATGCCATCTCTTATTAGTACGGTAGCACTGTGGTCGAATGGAGGAATGTTAGGGACTGATCCTACTTAATTTTCCATTTTATAGGCAAGATCAGACTTATTTGTCTTCCTCATAGTTCCATCGTCATGAATTAATGCAGTTGGATAGGACAAAACAGTTTCCACAGATACGTCATCTCTACATTTAATTAGTTAGATATAGTGCACGTCTAAACTCAAGCTCGGGATTCAAATTACCTTTTACAACTTGCCCAGATTTCCATTTGAGTTGTACTTTGGGGTTCATATCTTCAAAGGTCTTCAGTCCTGATCTTTGGATGGGATGGCAAAAGCTACCTGCCTTGTCTGTTGATAGAGAAGACTCAACAAATGTCTTCATTTTAGTTCTTCCAGTTTCAACTGATTTTAATAGTGAATCTTCAATGTCGTGACTTGCATGGAGACCAGTTGAAATGTTAGTAAGCTGACGGGGGTGATTATCAACGTCAAATGGATTTCTCATATTTTCGGTTATATAAACAATTAGATCTTGTACCGTGATGATTTTCATTCCTTTTCATTGCAGCTGGTTTTGCTTCATCGTGACATTTATCAACCTGGACAAGACACGCACTTGCTCTCATTGCCGATGTTATCTGACTAAGCACATGCCTTGTAAGAATCCATCTTATCAATGAAGCCTTCTTCCTTGTTAAACCAACAATGCCTCTAATGCATCAACTTCACTCAAAAATAACCTAAACACATCTTCTTGTCTTTGCCTAAAAGTATTCATAAAGGTTGTAAAACGTCTTTCAGTTGTCATACTGAGAGTCTCTCGTGTAATATTTGGTCATATTTTACAGCGTTGCCAATTTATGGACATGCGACCGCGCTTCATTGGAGGTGGCGCACATTTCAAAGGACTTGAACACTCATCCATGATGAGTGATAATGATAATATTTAAGAATATACTATTCTACAAAGTGCAGTCTGCTGCTTACATATCACATGCCAATATCGTTAGTAATGCTTAAAATGGTCTCATATACGAATATTTATTTAGTAACATGTCAAA
The DNA here is from genome assembly GCA_037788925.1 of Mytilus galloprovincialis. Lineage (NCBI taxonomy): Eukaryota > Metazoa > Mollusca > Bivalvia > Mytilida > Mytilidae > Mytilus > Mytilus galloprovincialis. The sequence goes on along the minus strand of CM075342.1, from coordinate 39,313,526 downwards.
ACATGAGTTGTGTTTTGGCAACTCAAATGTTACCAGTGCATATTAGATACTCGATTTATATAAATTTTGAGGGAAAACGGTAGTATTACATTTTCCTAGCATTAAGTTGGCCTTTTGTGTACCCAAGACAGGTGAAGAAAGTCAACTTAGGAGCACCATGATTGGATGTAAGGGTACAATATATTTTTTTTATATATCTATGAATAACTGCAGTGTTTATATTTACAATATAAATTTTAAAACCTATTGAAATATTTTCTAGAAAATTATTCGAAAAGGCTTTCAAAATTTTATAAATTTGCTGCAAAATGACGGTGGGCATGGATAACATAAACAAGCTCCGTTGGAAATTGGTCTGGGATAAACACGATACAGATCCGGAATACCGTTTAATAATGCAGATTTTAGAGAAGTCGTCAAACATATATTATCCATCATTGAGCTTTGATGTGTGTCGCAATCTTTTCAAGGTATACGGAATTTATAAAAACAAAACATATGAAAGTTTTAAGAAGTCATTGACACTGACAATCTTAAAAAATATGGTATTTTTTTCACATTTTAGGGCTGGTCTGACAGATGCCTCTGAATTAACTAACTTTTCATAAAATCTTCTTTTTTTTTGGATTCGATGTCTTTTTAGAATGTAGTCAAAGCTATCTTAGATAAAAATGAATAATATATTTACATCAATGGCGATATTTTCATTGTTATATGTGACCGTATAATCCAAAGTATTTCGACATGTCTGTGTTCTCGTAATATTTCCAAGAAACGTGACCATAAGGAACTTTGACGACCACCAAAATCGTATGCTCTAGAAGTTTGTCTTTCAATTGATACCAAAATTAACTGAGTGTTAGATAGGTGCATTAAAACCTTAACAAGAGGCTTTTTCTCAATTCGGCGCTCGCCTAAAATATTGTTCTGTTTCATACGCGCGCTTGATTACATTAACGGCCTATTATTCATTTCTAGAAACTTTTCCTTAAATAAAATTGCCATTCTTGTTTTTAAATAAATATATAAGAAAAATGTTAATTTAAACACATATGAAAGGAATAACACCGTTTTGTTAATTTATTTCAAATGCCAGAATTTTATGTGTGATTTGTCGAACCTTTCAACATTTCTAATTTCAGCTAAGTTTTTTCACTTTTTCTAGAGTTCCCAATATAATCGATACTCATTAGTTAGAGGCAATGTACATTGTTACTTTATTGTCTGTGTTACTCTTACTTATGTGATTTTAAATCCTTTTAATATATAATCAAAGATACTGTACGCATATAACCTTAAGGTCAGTACTAGTGCGGATGCAATTTTACTACATTGAGTATCACCAGCCAAGTAGTCACCAGTTAGGCGCTGATATGGAATATCATTGAGTTGGATTAGTCATTTTGTGTAAACTTACTGCTCATAAAATGATAAACATATTCAAAATACTTATAAGTTTCTTTCTTCAGAAATACTTAATCCAATAAAATTAGCCATAGTTTAGTTGTATATGAAGTTGATAAATTTTTTATTTTTCGTTTTTCGATTTTTTAAGTGTGAATTAAGGGACTTATGTAAACAAAACTTGCTTTGAGTGTACTGAATAAGTAAAATGTGCCAGAAGTGTTTTTGTTGTCAAATGTTCTTTAACTTCCATATCGATAATATGCCTACAATCTTTTGGTACAGGCTGTTCCTTTTGTAGAAAATGGTGGATCAAAACTAGTTTTTATAACTAGCGAATTCTCTCATTTATATGACAGTACAATTCTGTTATAATTACCACAGTATGTGAGCAAAACAAAACAGACATAATAGGTAGAAATGTTACAAATGGGGATACAGAAATAAATTACTTACTGGAATGTTTTTAAATATTTTGGATACACGCATCTTTAAATTCCAAACCTTTTGGCATTTCTGGTAAAATAAGTTTAACCAATGAAGTTATCTGTGTTCGATTTCATCTTTACATAAAAGTTAAACACAAAACAGTAAATACAAAAATATGTTTTATTTTCCAATAACATTAAATGCATTTAGAGTACAAAATCAAATTCAGTAATACAGAAAAAATCTTGAAGTACTTAACTGAATTAAACAATCGTTATGCAAGTTTTTAGTAACCTTTTACACACAATTGAAATTATTAAAAAAAAATGATATGCCAATTGCTGAAAAAAGTTAAACTCTACAGCAATTCACTTTTATACGTACAAATGTAAAAACTCCAGCGTCAGCCTATGTTATAAAATCGAAACATGATTTGGTTTTGAATGTACGCAATGCCACGGTGTCGATTATACGATCTTTGTACATAGATATGAAAAGTTATAGGATTATGATTATCATGCAGATGTTAGAAAATGTCAAATTTGAAGTCAAGGTAAAAACACAAGATTAAGTCCGAAGTTTGACTGTTCCTCTGGTATCTTTCGCTCGTCTTTTGTTTTATTTTATTACGCTTTTCATTCTATTGACGTCAAATGTCGTCTAACTGTTTATAAAATTGGTTCGTTGGTTTTATTCGATGATAATGATGGTTGTATCAATGAGTTTCTACAGCTAGGAAATAACATATTCGTTCAAATAACTAATAACTTCTGTAGACTTGGAATGAGTAGCGTACATCATAGCATTCCTACCAGAACCATCAGTCTCATACACATCGACATTATTTCCAAGCAGACATTTTATAACTTGGATCTTCTTGTTTACATCAACGTTCATCAGGCAGGCAATCATAAGTGGCGTCTGTCCAGCTGGGTTTTTAATGTTGAGATTTATTCCGCCTTCAATTAGAATTTTAGCTAGTTTTATATCACACGATGTTAAAACTTTGAGAAGCATTGTATTCTGTTTCATGGCTATTATCTACACAAAGTCAACTTCAAATGTCTTTCTGTCTTACTAACGTTACATGTTATCCGTTCTTATAGTGATGTATTGTTAGGTTACGCCTTCTTTTGACACTCTCTAGCAGAATGACTAGCATCTAAAGATCTCATGTATATCAATATAGCTTTTCCTTGACATTTCAATTTTGCTAAACGTGTGATCGCACCTTGAGCGGATTTTGTAATGTGTTTGTTCACAATGTGATATTATCCAGAAATGCATGTCATCCTCTAAGACATATGTTATATTTTATGTTTTCCAATACATTTGTGAATTCTCGAACTTTTCATCCATTTTTTTAATGTTCAATACATTACTATAACATTGATTTTAGACTGTGAAAAATATGATCCTCTTTTGAGCTTATAGAATGCGTATTATTTTACCCCCCCTCAAAACCTGTCTGTGTGACAGCACTTTGATTGTTTGAAATTACTGCTCTTTTCTACCGTAATAAAAAGTTTTTGTTCAAACAAATGGCCTAGAAAGATTTTCAATAACGTGTTTTTTAATGTTTGGTTGTCAATGCTTATCAATATCGTAATCAATTATGCCTATCAACTGTTTTATTTCAAATCTATATTGAATTGGCACAGTTGCTACCACAGGGGTAAAACCCATCTTCTAGTAGACGTTCCGTCCTCGAGGGTATCAAATTCCTAGTAGTAAACAGCCTCCTGCTGATAAGCTCAATTATTTGAAGGGTCATTTTCTGTCATTTTTCTCTTTTAAAGAAAAGATAATTACTGAAAATACTAAGGCGTTCTTTTATAAGGCGTATATGACACATTCAAGATTTGGTATAATGTTTTTTTGTAAATTCCGTTTCATATGATAAATTAATACTCTGTTGAATTATAGAATGAAGAATAGGAAATATTTCCAGTTCGTGAAATATCTTTGCGGATTTACAACTTATGTAATGTTTTGAAATATATGTATGAGATGATTCAATATTGCATCAGATTAGAAATGTGAAAAAAATTGTCATACTTAAAGAAAATATGGTAATACATAAAAATAATAGTATATCAGTTTTCGATGTTTAAAGTCAGTACATCTTTTGAAGAAAGAAACTGCATTTATTTCTCGTAACCAGGAATACAAAACATAAAAAAGTCATTAAGTCGACATTATCAGAAATATACAACATCTTAGCTATAACTTGTTGTTCAATATGTCTTTATAAGAATATGGTCTCGAAGACCAATGAAAGAGCAGTTTCCGATACCACTGCTGATGGAAGTTTCATCCCCGAGGGTATCACCAGCCTAGTAGTCAGCACTTCGATGTTGACATGAAAATCAATTGTGTGGTCATTTTTATAAATTTCCTGTTATAAAACCTTGAATTTTTAAAAAAAACTAAAGATTTTCTTATCCCAAAAATATATTACCTTAGCCGTATTTGGCACAACTTTTTGGAATTTTGGGTCCTCATGGCTCTTCAACATTGTTCTTGTTTGTGCTTTATAACAATTTGATCTGAGCGTCACCGATGAGTCTTATGTAGTACTTTCACATTCAAAACATTAATGTTCTTCGGCTCTTTTTCGTTTTGCAAGACGATAATAAATATCATGGATTAGGTCAATTACTGTTCGTAAAATACTAGAATTATTCAAAATAATAACATGAGTTTGAAGCCCTAAGCATATTGAATTCCGTTGATGAGTCTTGTGTAGACAAAATACATGCCTTACTTACAAAATTAAAAACTAAACATCTGTCTTTATCCTTTTAAACCACTTGATTAATTCCACTGATAGGGAACGTGTTGTTTCTTAGGGCACACTAGCAATGTAGACAAACAACATTTGATGAAATGGAAGAGTATGTGGTCATCTGCCTTTCCTGTTCCATAAAATGTACAAAAACAATCGAACTGACAAAATCTAGTATTATTTGTTATTTATAATCTTCAAATATGTTTGATTTGCCTTTTAAATTGTTTTGTTCAAGCACCTATGATGATAGACTATTTACATGAAACGCACCTGTATTTAATCTAAGGTATCTGAAAAATTAGGAATTATATGCCTGCAATTATTTTTGGAGAAAGTGTTACGATTTCCGTTCGATGAATCGTACCAAACCTACTCCAAACGTTTACATATGTATTAAAAACAGGAAAATCTCAAGCAATGGGTGTCGTCAAAATGTGAAGAAAAACCTTAATGCCGATGTGATAGACACACAAAACACATACCAACAAATATATTTTCGGTTTGGAAACACATCATAGGTAACAAACTAGAGTATTCCCATTTCTTTGTATGCAAGCATTTTTGAATTAAAAACTTCAATGCATTCAGTATATGTTTGTTTAAATTCACCTTTAAATCAAACCAGTAATGTTCAAAATATATTTTATTTATTTATAACAATGGGTGCATGTAATCTCAGATACAGTGATACATAAATTTATAATAACTGAATAAGTAATCGAATGATGTCTATCTTTGTAAACTTGTTACACACAATTGAAAGGTATTAGTAAGATGGCTGTACTTAATTGTCAGTTTAAATCTACAGCAATATACTTTCATACTTGCATTGGAAAATATTCCAAAGTCATATTTTCTTCATTATTTAATATAATTAGGTTTTCAATGCTGGCAATGTGACAGTGTCTATATACGATACATGTAAACATATAAAATGAATATGGTTATGATTATAGTGATGGTGATTAATAATGTCCAGTAGAAGTCCTGTTGGAAGCACAAGATTTAATCCGGAAATTGTCTTAGCTTATTTACAGTTTCCATTCCATCAAAGTCAATTTTCGCAAAATGGATTATAAAATAGTTGTTGGTTGGTTTTAAAAGATAATAATGATGATTATATCCATGAGTTTCTACATGCTACGAACGAAAATATTCGTTCAAAACATTGATAACTTCTGTAGACTTGGAATGAACAGCGTACATCATAGCATTCCTACCCGAACCATCTGTCTCGTTGATTTCGACATTGTTTCCAAGCAGACATTTTATAACTTGGATCTTTTTGTTGACATCAACGTTCATCAGGCAGGCAATCATAAGTGGCGTCTGTCCAGCTGGGTTTTTAATGTTGAGATTTACTCCGCCTTCAATTAAGATTTTAGCAAGTTTTATATCACACGAAGTTAAAGCTTTGAGTAGCATTGTATTCTTTTCCATGACAATCGTCGACACAAAGTCAATTCCAAATGTATTTCTATAATACCAACGTAACAAGTGTTCCGTTCTTAAAGTACTAGATTTTTAAGACACACCCTCTTTTCACACTATCTGGCTGTCGATAAAAGATCTGTCGTATCTCGAAATGGCTGTTTTCTTGACATTTCATTCTTGCGAAACGCTTGTTTATACCTTGAGCAATTCTATTTTGTGTTTTTTTTCCACAAGAAGGTATCATATAGGAAAAAGTAATATAAAGGAAAAAACTTGATACAAAAACATTATTCGAAGATAAACATGTCACAAATATACCAAGCTAGAGAGATTGTAATAGAAAGTCATTAAATGGTAAAACGCAAAATGGAAATTCACTCTTCATAGATACTACAATTACCATATGCAATCCAGATGAGAAATAAAGAGTACTAATGGTTTTTGATAGTTATATATAAAAAAAATAATAATTGAAAAGCTTATTATGTTTACTTAGTTATCAAAGGTACCAGGATTATAATTTGATACGCCAGACGCGCGCTTCGTCTACATAAGACTCATTAGTGACGCTCAGATAAAAATAGTTATAAAGCGAAACAAGTACAAAGTTGAAGAGCATTGAGATACAACCTTAAAAAAAATCTATGTCGCATTTGTTTGTAGTCTTGTTTTTCTACCTGTTATTAAAGGCACATTTTCTTTAAGACAAATATCTGCACTCTTTATTGAAGATATTTCATCTTGTCTGGACGTCGAGTGATTTTAGAACAGTAGAGGATATACAGACGCTTTTGTGTTGCTGAAAACCAATTACAAATATCAAATTAATCATTTTAAATTATGTTTTTTTGTCTTGTTTGGTAGGTGTCGTAATGACACCTATCAAGCTTCCTCTTTTTATGTATATATATGCATAAAATTGAGAATGAAAATGGGGAATGTGCCAAAGAGACAACAACCCGACCATAGAAAAAAAAACAACAGCAGAAGGTCACCAACAGGTCTTCAATGTAGCGAGAAATTCCCGCACCCGGAGGCGTCCTTCAACTGGCCCCTAAACAAATATATACTAGTTCAGTGATAATGAACGCTATGCATGAGCTCTTTTAACTTTGATTATAAAGAAAATTTTCAGCAATGCAGATTGTGAGAGTGATCTTGAATAGAGTAGGTTTCTGAACTTTCAAATATTTCGAAATTTAAAAATCAATGTTATTAAAGTAATATGAAACGAGTGACTGTTGAAAATTAATGTTTATCCAATTCTTGAACCAATGCATGTACATATCATAAACTTAGTCTTCTGTGCACGATTTTATCATTCTTTACGCAAATATATATCGTATAATCGTCAATTTAGTTTCTCTCTGTCTGTTATGATTTAACAAATATGACAGCTCATTAAATGCCGTGTTTTGACTCCGAAGTTTTTACCGATTGTCACCTTATTGTAAACAATCAACAAAATAGCATGGATATTGAGCACGTGTTTTTAACATGTACAATCAGATAATAGTCTATTTTAGTGACAGATCAATGCGTATTGCGATCACCGGATTTTTACGAGACGGTTCACGCTAAAGAAAATATTGTCTGCGAATTGCTTCCTTTAAGTAAGCAATTAAAAAAAAAATAACTTCTTCTAAATGTGGACAAATTAAAGAATTTTCTTCAGAAAAAACTATATTTACATAAGTTCGATAATGTTTTGTTATAAAAAACATATGCATCATATTTTTTTTAATTCGATGTTTCATATGACTTTGGAGAGGCACAATATATATATATATATTATCTATTATTTCAACAAAATTTTGATATTTTCATCAATTCAATGCATTCGAATTTATACGAAAAGATAAGTATGTCTAGCATTTATCTGTGTTTATGTCTCTTTAAGTCAAGTACTACACAAACCGTGGAAGCATTACTAAGACAGTACATGTTAGACTTGCACGTAACCGATGATGTACGTGTACGATAATGCACAAAAATGGATTTTATTCATAATTGACAACTTGAATCAAGCTTTTACATCCCAATTTTTAACCATGGAGTATCAAAATTAATCTTTCAGAATGATTTTTTTTATATTACAAATGTTTTTTGTTTTTGTTTTAGCATAAATGACTTATAATAGAACAAATATATAAAAGTAGTATTGCGTGTTGTATGCAGTTAAACTGATATATAACGAGTACCATTGGGATAAAAAAAAAACTAATCCTGTCAGAAAATTGAAAACAAAAAGGTATTATTACAGCGGAACAAAAAGAAATCTGGATGACAAGAATACTCAGAGTAAGTTATTTTGATTGGCTAACAGCAATCTCGCATTATTCTGAAATTAACCTTCATTTTAAAATGAAATGTAACATGCATATGCATGATGAATTGAGCTTCCATAATAAAGTGCACATGTGAATTAAAAGAAAAACTTGATAGAAATCGTCTTTTTCATGATCCAAGCTAAAACAATGTAATTATAAGACTTGAATGCTTCTTTTAGTAATTTCATAAAGTTGTAAACGCGTTTGCTGTACGTACATTTTTAAAATAAAGCGCTCCGTCCATCATTCAAAATGTACTTCGAACAACGCTTTAACAACTTTAAATTTGTAAATAAAGTTATAAGTTATATGAAAAGAAGTCTGATGTACTATTTATATTCTTTATATAATTGTAGTTTTGTTTTTACATATCGATAATCTGCAGTTTACAATTGTTTTGTTTCATACGCACTTGATTACATAATCGTGTTCATTATTCAGTGCTTGAATCTAAGGCTTATGCAAATGTTGGCATTCTATTTTAAAATACATCTATATGAAGAGGTGGTAGAAGTGTAAATTTAAGCACCTAGAAATACCATGTTATTGTTAATTTCTTCCAAATGTCAGGTAGAATGTCTTATATGTGTTTATTGTCGAACCTTTCAGCCTTTCCTTACTTTAGTTAAGCCTTTTCATTGTTTGTTTTTGTGTGTGAAAAAATTAATCGTCTAGCAATTTGCATTGATCCTTATTTTGGTCGTGCTTGCTGTGTATACTGTAAATTTTGTAATTTGAAATCCTACTTGTATAATTCTCTTTTTTGTTTTTATTTTATATTACAAAAGGATTTTTTTTTAGCATAGATGACTTATAGAACAAATATATAAAAGAAGTATTGCGTGTTGTATGTATTTAAACTGCTATATACTGACCGACTTTAAAAACGTAACACTAGATTATTATTTTTAATTCCCACTTTCAAATATACAATTTTTTGTAAACAAACTTCTGAACAGAAAGATCTTTCATAACTTCATTGTTTAAAAAATATCAGTTCGAAAGTTGAATTGATTACGTCATTTTCAATGTTTAAATGTTGGGGTATACACTGACACCCTGATTTTCCCTTTACCAATGAACGTGTCACGGTCAAAAGCAAAGGCTGCCCGTAACCAACACCAGAATGATTGTCAGAATGGTCAACCAATTCTGTTCGGCACGTTTTGGGTTCTGTCTTGCACCTTCTGATTTTGCCCTTGTTCCACTCATTACAATGGGTTTTGGCAATTATTCAGGTGAAACTTTATGGCTTTAAATGTTTTTCTGCAGTCGATTCTTTGGCAGTTCAGTTTTTGGGAAACTGTAATGGCATAAATCTGTGCACAATGGCATTCAGCAATTTGTATAGCAGTTGACGTTGCGGCCGTAGACCTGTCTCGCAAATGACGTTGCGTTATCAAATTCTATTGACGTTGCATTGTCACTACATTTTGATCTGGTCATTTACGGTCTTCAATAAAACCCGTCTACCGGTATCATTGTCGAAAGGACAATAAGAAGAGTTTCTGCTGTCAAATTGTCTGATTCCAGCACGTTCACGTTTTCCTGTTTGCAGTTTTCTAATGGGTTGATTCAGTTTTTATTCCGCAGTCTTGGCAATATGGAAATGCAACTTTTTGTTACTGATTTAAATGTGGCCAAGGATTGAAATAACTGTTTCACAAAGAAAAAAATAAAAAAAATCTTTTATTGTTTCGAAATTTTACTTTCTGAAATTCGTGCTATCTCAATAATTCGGTTTGTTCAAAAACCACGGGTAAGTCAGATGTAATTTTTTTTTTTAAAGATAATGAAGTATGGTAAGCATGAATAGTAGTTGTAAGATGATCAAACATGATTTGGTAAAATAAATCTCCAAAACGAGTGTTGCGTTTTAAAGTCAGTCAGTATATAACGAGTACCATTGGGATCAAAGAAAACTAATCTTGTCAGAAAGTTGAAAACGAAAAGTTATTATTACAGCGAAACAAAAAGAAATCTGTATGACAAGAATAATCACATTGCATGTATGTTTCATTATGGTTTGTTATTTTGATTGGCTAACAGCAATATCGCGTCGTTCTGAAGTTAACCTTCATTTTAAAATAAATGTAACATGCATATGCATCATGAATCGAGCTCCCACAATAAAGTGCACATGTGAATTAAAAGAAAAACTTGATAGAAAACGTCTTTTTCATGCTCCAAGCTAGAACAATGTAATTATAAGACTTGAATGCTTCTTTTAGTAATTAAATAAGGTTGTAAACGCGTTTGCTGTACGTACATTTTTAAAATGAAGCGCTCCGTCCATCATTCAAAATGTACTTCGAACAACGCTTTAACAACTTTCAATTTGTAAATAAAGTTATAAGTTATATAAAAGAAGTCTGATGTACTATTGATATTCTTTATATAATTGTAGTTTTGTTTTTACATATCGATAATCTGCAGTTTACAATTGTTTTGTTTCATACGCGCTTGATTACATAATCGTGTTCATTATTCAGTGCTTGAATCTAAGGCTTATGCAAATGTTGGCATTCTATTTTAAAATACATCTATATAAAGAGGTGGTAGAAGTGTAAATTTAAGCACCTAGAAATACCATGTTATTGTTAATTTCTTCCAAATGTCAGGTAGAATGTCTTATATGTGTTTATTGTCGAACCTTTCAGTCTTTCCTTACTTTAGTTAAGCCTTTTCGTTGTTTGTTTTTGTGTGTGAAAAAATTAATCGTCTAGCAATTTGCATTGATCCTTATTTTGGTCGTGCTTGTCTGTGTATACTGTGAATTTTGTAATTTGAAATCCTACTTGTATAATTCTCTTTTTTGTTTTTATCTTATATTACAAAAGAATTTTTTTTTTTAGCATAGATGACTTATAGAACAAATATATAAAAGAAGTATTGCGTGTTGTATGTATTTAAACTGCTATATACTGACCGACTTTAAAAACGTGCTTGTCTGTGTATACTGTGAATTTTGTAATTTGAAATCCTACTTGTATAATTCTCTTTTTTGTTTTTATCTTATATTACAAAAGAATTTTTTTTTAGCATAGATGACTTATAGAACAAATATATAAAAAAAGTATTGCGTGTTTTATGTATTTAAACTGCTATATACTGACCGACTTTAAAAACGTAACACTAGATTATTATTTTTAATTCCCACTTTCAAATATGCAATTTTTTGTAAACAAACTTCTGAACAGAAAGTTCTTTCATAACTTCATTGTTTAAAAAATATCAGTTCGAAAGTTGAATTGATTACGTCATTTTCAATGTTTAAATGTTGGGGTATACACTTACACCCTGATTTTCCCTTTACCAATGAACGTGTCACGGTCAAAAGCAAAGGCTGCCCGTAAACAACACCAGAATGATTGTCAGAATGGTCAACCAATTCTGTTCGGCACGTTTTGGGTTCTGTTTTGCACCTTCTGATTTTGCCCTTGTTCCACTCATTACAATGGGTTTTGGCAATTATTCAGGTGAAACTTTATGGCTTTAAATGTTTTTCTGCAGTCGATTCTTTGGCAGTTCAGTTTTTGGGAAACTGTAATGGCATAAATCTGTGCACAATGGCATTCAGCAATTTGTATAGCAGTTGACGTTGCGGCCGTAGACCTGTCTCGCAAATGACGTTGCGTAATCAAATTCTATTGACGTTGCATTGTCACTACATTTTGATCTGGTCATTTACGGTCTTCAACAAAACCCGTCTACCGGTATCATTGTCGAAAGGACAATAAGAAGAGTTTCTGCTGTCAAATTGTCTGATTCCAGCACGTTCACGTTTTCCTGTTTGCAGTTTTCTAATGGGTTGATTCAGTTTTTATTCCGCAGTCTTGGCAATATGGAGATGCAACTTTTTGTTACTGATTTAAATGTGGCCAAGGATTGAAAGAACTGTTTCACAAAGAAAAAAAATGAAAAAAATCTTTTATTGTTTCGAAATGTTGCTTTCTGAAATTCGTGCTATCTCAATAATTCGGTTTGTTCAAAAACCACGGGTAAGTCAGATGTTAATTTTTTTTAAAGATAATGAAGTATGGTAAGCATGAATAGTAGTTGTATGATGATCAAACATTATTTGGTAAAATAAATCTCCAAAACGAGTGTTGCGTTTTAAAGTCAGTCGGTATATAACGAGTACCATTGGGATCAAAGAAAACTAATCTTGTCAGAAAGTTGAAAACGAAAAGTTATTATTACAGCGAAACAAAAAGAAATCTGTATGACAAGAATAATCACATTGCATGTATGTTTCATTATGGTTTGTTATTTTGATTGGCTAACAGCAATATCGCGTCGTTCTGAAGTTAACCTTCATTTTAAAATAAATGTAACATGCATATGCATCATGAATCGAGCTCCCACAATAAAGTGCACATGTGAATTAAAAGAAAAACTTGATAGAAAACGTATTTTTCATGATCCAAGCTAGAACAATGTAATTATAAGACTTGAATGCTTCTTTTAGTAATTTTATAAGGTTGTAAACGTGTTGGCTGTGCGTACATTTTTAAAATAAAGCAAGATGTACTTTGAACAACGTTTTACAAACCCAATGAGTTAACAAAAAAAATCTTTCAATTTTTAAATAAAGTTATAAGTTATATAAAATGAAGTCTGATATACTACTAATATTCTTTATATAATTGTAGTTTTGTTTTAACATATCGATAATCTGCAGTTTACAATTGTTTTGTTTCAAACGCGCTTGTTTACATAATCGTGTCCATTATTCAGTTCTTGAATCTAAGGCTTATGCAAATATTGGCATTCTATTTTAAAATACATCTATATGAAGAAGTGGCAGAAGTGTAAATTTAAGCACCTATGATAGAAATAATTTTTTTGTTAATTTCTTCCAAAGGTCAGGTAGAATGTCTTATATGTGTTTATTGTCGAAACTTTCAGCCTTTCCTTACTTTAGTTAAGCTTTTTCATTGTTTTTTTTTTATGTGTGAAAAAATTAATTGATCCTCATTAGCAATTTGCATTGATCCTTATTTCGGTCATGCTGTTCTGTGTATACTGTAAATTTTGTAATTTAAAATCCTACTTGTATAATTCTCCTTTTTTAATGAAAGATACTGTACGCGTATCACAATTGGGTAAGTCCGGATGCTCTTCAACGATGATAATGTTCTTCCTCTAACTGTTTTGGTTCAAGCAATACTGAAACACACTTTTAAATATAATACTGAAAAAATGTCATAACTGTTTAGAAATTTTGGAGTCATTATACTCTTTAATGTCGTATTTGAGTGTGCATGTCAAGTCTTTCTTTTGTTTGAATTCCAATATCGAGTCTTTTGTAGACAAAATAACTGCCTTTAAAATTAAAGAACATCTTTCCGTGTTCTTTAAAACCACTTGAATAATATCACTGCTTATGAACGTTTTATCCCTACAATGTAGACAACAATTATTTGATGATATAGGATAAAATGCAGTTTATTTTCTCTTCCTGTTCATAAAAGAATGGAAAATTAGTCATTATTTGTCTGCAAATAAATTTTGGAGAAAGCATTATGATTTTCGCACACCGAATCGTAATGGCCATACTCTAAAACGTTAACATATCTTCAAAACAGGAACTACTCAAGTAATGGGTTTCGTTAAAATATGAAATGAACAATGTTGATGATAAAGGGACACAAAACACACAAAACAAAATATGTTTTCGGTTCAAAAACCCATCAAAGATAATAAACTAGAATATTCCAAATTTCTTTGAATGCAAACATCTTTGAAACGGTGAAACATATGCCATAAATTTAGTATATTAAGTTTGAATTCCTTTTTACATCAAAATTAAAAACAAATAAAGGATATACAAAATGTATTTTGTTTATTTATAAAACTTAAGTGCATTTAAACACATACAAAATGCAGTTATAAATAGATATAAAATAACTGAAATAACAATCGAATGGTGTCTATATTTGTAACATTTCTCTCCCAATTAAAACATATTAGTAAGATGGCAATACTACGTTGTCGGTTAAACTCGGTTACACCAATACGCATTCATCCTTGAAGTGATTTGGTTTTCAATACTGGTAATTCAACAGTGTCGGTTTTACGATCTATGTAAGGATATATATAAAATTAATATGATTGTGAATATTATGAGAGTGACAAACAATATACAGGTAGAAGTCCAGTTGGAAGCACACAATTTAATCCGGATTTTGCCTGAGCTGTTTAACACTTTTCATTCAGTTTAAGTATATTTTCGTTAAATGGATCATGAAAACTTGTTCGTTTGTTTTATTAGAGGATAATGGTGATAATGTTCATGAGTTTCTGCACGCTAGGATAGAGCATATTTCTTCGAAAAATTGATAACTTCTGTAGACTTGGAATGAACAGCGTACATCATAGCATTCCTACCCGAACCATCAGTCTCGTTGATTTCGACATTGTTTCCAAGCAGACATTTTATAATTTGGATCTTTTTGTTGACATCAACGTTGATCAGGCAGGCAATCATAAGTGGCATCTGTCCAGCTGGGTTTTTAATGTTGAGATTTACTCCACCTTCAATTAAGATTTTAGCAAGTTTTATATCACACGAAGTTAAAGCTTTCAGAAGCATTGTATTCTGTTCCATGACTATCATATAGACAAAGCCGACTCCAAATGTCTTGCTGCTTCAATAACGTTAACATGTTATCCGTTTTTATAGTGCTGGATTGTTAGGTAACGCCTTCTTTTGACATTTTCGCAGAATGGCTATCATTAAAAGATCTCGCATATCTTAATATAGCTTTTCCCTGACATTTCAATTTTGCTAAATGTGTGATCGCCGCTTGAGTGGATTTTGTAATGTGCTTGTTCACAAGATGAAATAACACAGAAAAGCAGTCCATCTTTCAAGACATATTATTGTGAAACAAACAGTCTGTATTTCTCGTTTTTGTTTAGTGATTGATGCTCCGGAGAAAAGCAGCCAAAGGAAGATTTTCGTTTAACCCGAAATGGAACCAGCTACTTTCCGCTTTTCAAGCAATCACTCCACCATGGGTTTTCCGTCGAGAATGTGTCCTACACACAAAAGTAATATAATCGAAACAAGTTTGTTACTGGTGCATGCTTCAAAGACAGACATGCATGTCACAAATATCACTGTGTTGTATAAGATTTAAAAAAAGCCATCACTCTTCAATCGATCGATGATCTGTGTGTTCTATACCATTGAATATGTGAATGCCTTTGAGGTTTCAAATATTTTCTATAATGTATTTTTCTTTTGTCTAGATTTCACAAAATAATTACTCACTATTGTTTTTTTACAGAATCTATATATTTCACAAAAGACACGAATCAAGATTGCACTTTCGACGCAAAATAGTTAACAACTGGTTTATGGTAATGAGTGTTAGATATGATTAAAAAATGTATTATTTCTAGTGTTAAGGATGTACTTAGGTGAGTACACCCCCCTGGATCCGCCACTGCACAGCCTTCCAAATAATGATCGATCAGACATAGTCTAAGAGATGACACTCAATATATTTGTAGGCGGGTACCGATTTTATATCCCGAGCTTATTTTAAAGTCTAGAAAAACAGGCCTTTTCCTTCAGGCAGGACTGATGAATTACAACAAAACTATTTACGAAAAACAAATATGACAGACACGAACCAACGACAACCACTAAACTACCAGCTACTGACTTTGGACGGGCACATTAGGAATGTGGCGGGGTTAAAAATTAGTTGAAAATGGCTTAACTCATCAGATCGATTCAAAGCACACAAACTTTTTTAAAACACTTATACATACCGGACATGAGAGAGTCTTTATACATCCCTCACAACAACAAAAACACAAAGTACTGATCTGACAGTATTCGCAGTTATTGACAGCTAGTTCATTTATAACCAATAACAACTAATAAAAAATCATGTATCTAAGACAATGTGTGACATTCTTGTCCCGCGTGTGTCTTTGTCAAATGATTCCCTTCTCCTGGATTTACTCTTGGTTTGTCTACCGTTCATTGGTTAAGGCAGAGTCGTCCACCTAATCCTTACAGTGGCGGGTCGGATTTGGCAATATTGGAGTCCCACAATATTCAATACACAGAATAGATTCTGTATTTTATAAAGCAAATCAAATGTTGACCCCGCCGAATTTGTTGAAAATAGTTTGATGAGAATCTGTATAAATAATTCCCTGTATAACGTATTTCGAATTCTGCAAATATACACGTAATTAAAATTCTGTATAGTGTGTATTTGCGTATGCGGTATGCAAATAATTGTTACGTCATGATTCTATCCAAACGGAAATAGTTTTGTTTATCCGGTTTTTTTCTTAATTCTGTAAATACATATTTAGACTGATAAATATGTCTCAAATCTGGTCGATAGAGAGCGTAAAGGCGCGAAAATGATTACTCTATACACATATATTATACTAGTATTGTAATGTCTTAATGTTGACCCAATTATTATACCGCCGCTTCTAAAAAAGTGGGGGTATACTGTTAACCTCTGTCCGTCAGTCAGTCCGTTAGTTCGTCCATCCGTCCAATGAATATTTTTGTTGCATCTTTCTCATGAACTACGTACATTACAAGGATTTCTGAAATGTGGTTTCAGGGTTTATTGAAGTCAGCTATACCGTGTGGTGCGTTTTCAGATTCATCACTCAAAAACTTCCTGTTTACCGAACACTCTTCAAATGATAGCCAAGTTGAAAATTTTCGTTCCATTTTTCTCAGGAACTACAACCAACAAGGTTTCCTTAAATTTGGTTTCAAGGTTTATATAAGTCAATTTGTTTAGGTCGTCTAACTCTTGTAGTGTCTGACTGTCCTTTTTTTTCTTTTTTTTGTGTCTTTCTATAAACTAGGCAGTCGTCTGCAAATAACCTTGCCCCAGACGTTGTTGAAGTTGACTTCTATCCACTTGAGTGTTACTCCTTGCCGTAATCAAGGAATTATATATGTAAATTTAAATATACAATTCCTTGTCGTAATGGTCCATTTTTTATAGAACATTTTAATTTAAATATTTCTATCAGAGACTATATGTCTGACTATCTGTTTCTATCAAAAGATTTTATTGTTTTATTTGTATTTTGAAATATGTTAATCTTTGTGGTGGTGGAAATTTTTATATATAATTTTTTATTATATCAAGTGATGACCGTGACGTCGAATTGTGTATTCATGTATTGACATTTTCCTCTGTATGTATGTACTGGTAAATGCCTCCGATATCCGAAGAACCCCTCGAAAGCTGCAAGGGTAAAGTGGCATCCATGTACACTCCGTATCGGGATTAATGGAGATGTGTCACTAACGTATATTTATACGACAATTATTTTTACAAGGACAACTCAATCCCACCCAACACCAAGGGAGTGCTAGGACACTGGGAAGTCGGTTATTATGGTGGAGGAAGCTCTCGGAGAGAACCACCGGGCCACTCGGTGGAAACAGACAAACCAGAGAGATATCAGAAGATTGATCTCCAGGTCAAGTAGGGAACAACTTTGACCAACCGAGGCCCCCAAAGTACCCATTCTAGTTTAAACTCCGGTCTGGGTACCAGAGATGTGTGTGAGAGGGTGAAAATTACCCTTCTGATGTACTGATGTTTTTAGCACCCCGAGTGAGAATCGAACTCGGGACCTTCAGCACTGTAGCCATCGGTCTTAACCACTAGACCTCTATGAATGGAGGTGTGCCTTGATTGGCAGAAATTCTATTACAGATTACAGATCTATTGATTTCTCTCCCCTTCACTTATAAAGCCCTTTCACGATAAATCCCGAGCATGCGCATAAACGCTTCCGGACGTCAACTTGTTTACACTAGGTACCAACATGGCGACCCGGGAAAGTTTAAATAAGTTAAATCTCAGTTCTTTAAAGATTCTTGCCGCGGAGCATAATATTGAAGTGGAAAAGAAGAAAAAAGAAAGGATAATTTCGGACATACTGACAGAACAAGTTCCTTCATCTACCTTAACACCGATTATCAAGCAAGCAGTCCTAGTGGGTGATGTGATGAAAATGAAAACCTCCCGCCCTTCAACAGAGTGACTTACACCATCTGTGACCAAACCAAATTTCCAATAATCAAATTTGCACACATTTACGATTTTATGGTGACAAGACCTACGTATTCAGGGACAACAACTCAAAATTTCAAGGGCCTTGACAAAGCAGTCAAACATTATGATGCTGGTGATATCCAAGAAGTAGGGATGGCACAGGTAATAAAACCCAGAATATTTAAGATAACAGGCTTGAATATGACAGGCACACTAAATAGAAATGACATATAGAGGTAGCACTAGATAATTAAATGAAAATAAAGACACAAAAACTTTATAATTTATATATATTTATGCCCATGATCATTAAAAATCATAGTTAATAAGAAACTTAATTATAGAAACTCATTATTTTGATGTGTGAATTTTTGGTAATGAATATATTGACTAGATTTTCAATTTGCACAGCTCAATATATAGGATTTATATGTGATTTTTTTGTATTTGTGGTCAGGAAAACTTGCATCATTCTTAAATGTGGTAGTTAACAAAGAAGATCATTCTGCAAAAACATATCAAATCAAATAACCACAGCAATTCCTTTAATTTAGACTATAAAATTTATACTTAGAATTTTTTGTAGTTGCCATTTAAAAGCATCAAGATGAGTATTTTGGCAGAAAGTAACAGTTAAAAACAAATAAATTTTACTGTATATTCAATTGTAAAGACAAACATCACTTTTAAAAGGAAAATTAATTATATTTTTGAAGAAAGAAAATACTGTTTACAGAGACATATATAATATAGGTCTCTGCTGTTAATAAACAAATAATTTATACAAAACTTAAATCTTTCTTTGTGATTTCAGATCAAGGAACAGACAATTTATATCCGAGCAATGTGTCAAGCATCCATGAAGAAACAAAGATACCAGGTGTATATATGCTTTTTGAAAACAGATAGTGGGGATTTTATGGTGCAATATGGATACTGTCAGTGTCCTATAGGGTAAATATTAGAAAAAAAATATAATTATTTAAAAAAAAAATAATCTTAAAATAATTCCACCATTATTTTGTGCTTCCACTAACAATTTAAAAAAAAAGGGGGGCTGCCTTATATTTTAGATCTAGGTGTATAGGTTGACAAACTTAATGCTTAGGTGAAAACAAATTCATTTGGGTTCTGATTTTCTTTGAATTTTGCCCTCCCCCATATTTTCTTTATTAGGGCTGACCAGATTTTACCTTAAACACTGTCATTGTAATTTTCTTCTTAGATTTTATATCATTTAGACATCAGGATTTAACCCCTAAATATATTAAAAAAAAATATACTAAGGCAGCAACCATTTGATTTTCTGGGGGGGGCTAGCCCCTATGTTTTTTTTTGGGAAAAAAAAGTTTGTTTCCAGTTTTTGGAGAAAAAAATAATTTGTTTTTGATTCTGAGAAAAAAAAAATTGTTTGTTTCACCCTCAGCTGCCACTATATGTAATGCTAAAATTGAAAGAAAAAAATTGTTTTCGACTTGTCGCGAAAAAAATTGTCCAGAAAAAAAAACCATAGCCCCCCCAGAAAATCAAATGGTTGCTGTCTAATGAATAATAGTATAGTAGAAATCATACTCTATTTATTTGTTATGTAATTTGTACATGTAACTAAAATGTTTATTTTTATCAACAATACAGTCTTCTTATATTATTTTTTTATTTTTAGGTTAGCACAGTCATGTAGCCATATTGGCAGTCTCTTGTTTGCATTGAGCCGAGCTAAAGTCGGAATAACAGAAGCAGAGAGCTGTACCTCTAAATCCTGTACATGGAATGTTCCGAGGAAAGATGTTCAACCAAGACCATTATGTTACATGGCATCAAAGAAACCAAAGTTGGCTTCTTCATCTGAGGAAGGGAATGCAGGTACATCCGAGACTGGTTATACCACATTCCAGTCTTTTGATCCACGCCATACAGCTGACCGTACAGTAAATCTGGACTTAACATTACAACATTTAATGGAACTAAAGAATGTTTTTCCTAATACAGGTATAGTAACAAGCATTAGGCCTAATTTAAAATATTGTTTGTTTCCCCAATCCTGACCCTGCCAAGCCAGGTGTGGCTAGGTAGGTAGGGAAATAATTTTACTTTTCCAAAAAGCTTGAACATTATCGGATATTTCGGCAAACCTGAAAATCCAAAATGAATAAAATAATATTTGACTTTGTTTTGACAATAAAATTTTATGAGTAGTACCAATTTTGCAGGGTCGGTTGGGATTGGGGAAACAAACAGTATTTTATTTTAGGCCTTATATTAAAAAAAAGTAATTGGATGTAAAAATATTGAAACTCATTTTTATAAAGGTGACAAATCATACCACAATATTGCTTCTTCTGTTATGTTTTAAAAACACTATATACATATGCATGTACAAGAAAATGAACCCCTAATTCTCACTGAATTGCTCAATTTTCCACATTGTCCAAAATGTTCCCAAAAGTAAGCTTTCTTTCTTTTCTTAAATTAAGCAAATTTTCTCCTAAATAAAAATCAATAGTATTATGAATCAGTTTACTTTGTAGATTATGGGTTTTTGTATTGAAGTAAAGGGGAAATAATTTGAATTAATGGAAATATACATCTCATTATAGGGAAACCACAACATTTAAAATTTCTCTGCAATCAAATAATTTTCAGTGACACTAAGATATTATTTATTTTAAATGACCATCTATTTATCTTATAGGTAAAGTATGAAAAAAATATTGAACTATATTGAAGTGTATAATTTCAAAAGGGAGGTAACTTATTATTAAAAAGCAAATATTAGGTGTACAAAGTTTTGCAAAGTTTGTTTTGTCTTTATTAAACAAATAATTAATTTTTGAAATTTCATTTAAAAAGGCATGTCTCATTTATGGAATATTCCTGAATCAACTCCTGATGTACACCAAGAAGTGGAGATGGATACTTGGGTTGACCCAATGGAAAGAAAGATGAAAGAAATGCTATATACAGAAAACAACTGTAATTATATTAACACATTTTAATCTATTTTGTGAAACATATTTAAATGGCCTTTAGCATGATTCTAAATAGATTTATCCAAGATAAACTCAAATTAGTGAGGAAAATTATTTGATTGAAAGGAATTCATGCCAATTTGTTTTATAAATACAATATTATATACTCACAAATACATGTAAATATTAATCATTGGTGGACCCAGAAAGGGAGGGGGTGTCCAAACAATGCAATAGAATTGAGACATATTGTAAGAAGTCCTCGTTTATCCTGGGTTGGGACCCCCTTTTATAATGTCTAGATCCCCCACTCTGTTATGCCTGCTGGACTCACTGCAATGATATTTTTGCTTCAAAAATATATAAGTGTGTGCACTTTTTTACAATTTAAAATATAAATCTCCTTTCAGTTTTCTCACAAGCTAAATAAACTTGATGTGAAAAAAATCTTTTATTTTATGATTAATTTAAATGTTTGAGCAAACACCCTAGTTTATACCTTATATAATACTTAAACAGTACCACCACCATCAATAGAAAGAGAGCTGGTTTACTACATAGAGAGCAATACAAGGTTGCAGAGAGGGAGTACAGTGTGGAGAGATCTCCATAAAGGAAGAATAACGAGTTCCATATTCGGGATGTAATGGCAGCAGGAAGAAGTCCAAATTCTCTTTAATAAGACAAATAACTGAGGGATCCTCCCTTGATAGGTATTCAAATTTAAATGGCATAAATTTCTACATAAAAGATGTACGATTACCAAGGAGACAACTCTCTATCAGAAAATAATTAACAACAGATTTCTTTTTAATTTGATCTTAACAAAAGTACTACTTAAAGTGATAAATGTAATTTAAATAGTACAAACTATTTATAAGTACAGAACATTGGAATTTTCAACAGGATGTCTTGGTAAACTATATGACTATTGAGACTAGTTAATAAATCGGATGCAAAAAAATACAGAATTTTGATTTTAATTTAGTGTGACATTGAAACATTCTTATTTCTGTAATAGTTATTCATGTATAAATATCACAATAACCACATAATTGACAGAAAATCAATACTATCAGTCAATTCATTTGGATTACTATTAAATTTGGACAAAGGCTTATTGACCAGTCAATAAAAAAATTATTATTGTTTTAATTGGTCAATGCATATATGAAAGTCCATGATTATCTTTGCAAAGTTGTAGTGATAAAAATCTTCATGTACATTTCTGTTTTGCAGGTATTCATCACTTCCTCAGGCTATTCAGTGGGGAGTAGACAATGAGGACAGGGCAAGGGCCCAGTATATAGAACTAAAGCAATGCATGCAATATGATGATTTCAAAGTCGAAACAGCAGGCTTAACTTTAAACAACATCTACTCGTTTCTAGGAGCAACTAGTGATGGCATAGTGATTGAAGGAGATAGTGTTGGTCTCCTAGAGATTAAATGTCCATTTTCTCTGAAGGGAGTGAGGGTCAACACATTGGAAATTAACACTATTCTTGGGATGAATGACCCTAGTTTTTGTTTGATTTCTACACCTGATGGCCCAACATTGAACCCATTTCACAAATACTATGCACAAGTCCAAGGAGAAATGGCAATTAAAGAACTTCCTTGGTGTGACTTTGTTCTGTGGACAGCAGCAAAAGAAAACAACATTTGCATTGACAGGGTGTACTTTAATGCTGAATTTGTACAAAACATGCTACAAAAACTTGTAAAATTCTATATGGATAACATTTTTCCATGCTTTTATCAGTAAACACATTATTACAATTTTAAGAATAAGTATAATAGTTGAGGCAATTTGAGGGTATAACTGCATAACATCACCATATTGATTTTTTTTCAAAAAATGTCATCAAGATATAAATGATTGTTGTGTTTGTGTAACTATTTTTTCTAATTTTTAAAATGCAGAAATCCTTTAAAATAAAACTTGTATGTGGCAATTTAGTATATTTGAGATTATATCAAAGGGAGATAATATATGATTTGCATATACAGCATGAATTAGCAAATTTTAATGAGATATATGACCATTATTTTTGTTTTTAATTTTAAGTTTTCGTTCTAATAATAACAAAATTAATGAATATGTATAATTTCTTTCATTCAAAAACTTATCCATCATGAAACCAATGATTTGATGTTTGCGTTTACCCTCAAGTTTGTACTCCTTAAAATTATTTTAAAGTGACAAAAGAATGTCTGGAAATTGCACTGTAAATTAATAAAAAGACCATTGAACTAGAATCATTTTATATATTTTACAATATTATTGAGCATTACCCCATAGCATGAAAATATTATGAGTTAATTCAGAAGCCCATCTACAACTTTGACAGACACAATGCTATTTTAAACATATCTTCAATAGTCCATTTGCCAATTTGTCATCAGTTTGAAAAAAAAGAAACAAGTATTTAAAACATCAAACTTTTTAGCTTAATAAAAGATTAAATGGAATGACAATATTTTTAAAACTTTATAAGATCTCAATCATAACATGAAGATAAATATTTCTGCTATCTCGTGGTCAATAAAATATTATGTCCAAAGGGAAGTAACTCAAGGAAATGAATATCTTATTACAGAATTGGCAAACAGACTGAGAGGAGTAAACAAGTGTAATAATTATTGAAAAACAGAATCAGGAATGCAATCAGGAAATAACTGACCATCATCATTGATTCTTTTTATTTGCTGAAGACTTTTTGAAAATGCAAATGTAGACCTTTAAATTCTTATATTCAGTAAACTTTGTGTAACATTTTATTTTTCAAAGACTATAAGACTTACAGCCTATTACTTGACTAGGGGTTCATCAAAATTTGTTAACCAACAACACACTTTAAAAATTTGTGTAGATTGTGGTGCAATAGATAAAGGCATAACACCATCAAAAATATGAAAATTTTTCACTCTTCCAATACTTCTTTCCACATGAATTCTTAACTTTGCAATTTCTTGTGTTTCAAAAACCTGTTCAGTTGTAAACTGAGCAGAAATACCTTTAAAGGGTGGCATATTTAGTGTACAATTCTTTTTTTCTAATAAATCTTTAATAGTAAAGCCTTTATCGGCCATTACAGAGTCATTCTCATCCAACAAATCCAGTATACCAGATTCAAGAGTTATCTGCCTGTCAGAAACTCTACCACCCCAACCTTCTGAAACAAAAGATATAACACCAGATGGAGTGATTCCAATTAAAAATTTAACAGTATTATGATTTTTGTAATTAGAATATGTAAAGCTTTGGTTAACAAGACTAGCAGAACGTTGTAAAAAAATTTCTGTACAGTCTATAATGACCCTTGTTTTGGGATATCTGGTCTTAAAAGCATCTGGCATGGTGCGGTCAACTATTTCTCTGCTTGGAAATGGATTAATGACTTTTAGCTCTTCATACAATAATAAAAGCCATGAGGAAAAATATTTTGAAAATGTGGATTCTGAAATTTTAAACCTTTCGGCTATATCTCTAACAAAAAGGCTTAATCTAAGTCTCATTAAGACTGCAAAAAACTGATCAATTAAATCAATGCAGTTGGTTGATGCTCTTTGCCTATCTTGCTTCTGGTAGGTCTCTGAACCAGTCCAGTACTGCATTCTCTCTGCCTTCGGTTTCAGATAACTGAAATAGTAATTGACAATATCATGAATATCTTACTGCATTTAAGGAAAATTCTGTTCGAAAGATAGTATCTTACAATTTTTCCATGTATGAGTAATACTACAAATTCAGTAAAAAGATTTAACATGAGTGACAACGTTGACTTATAAACATTGATTTTTTCTTTGGAAAGATTAAAACTGAGCTTAATTATATATTTTGCCATATATGTTGATTTATGTTTATATAAAAAAAAATAGCACCTCAGTTTGTGTTCTTTCATCTTGTGGTAACTTAATTTATACTGGTACATCATAACATGTATGATTTAACTCCAACTGTTAATTAACTATATACAATTTATTGGATTCATGTGAACTGATTGATACTAATCATGCTAATAGTGCATGTAGTGTGGGAGAATATGATTAAAGTGATGTTACTGTATTTGTTCTCTTATTTCAGTGTGTTTCGTCTTTTTTTCGTTAACCCAATTGCAATTTTTCATGGTAAAGAAAACATTTACTCAATGTAAACTTCATGCGATACTTGTATTAATTAAAAGTTAATAATACATAGTTTCAACAAATTTTTTAGTGATAAGTAAAACAAGGACACATTTGAGTGAGTGCAATTTTGGGTTTAGATTATTGTGAAAAAAAAAATTAAATAATTAAGATCTTACTTGAAGAGCCACATAAACACTACAAATTTAGGTAGTCCTGTGTAAAACCTGGTCTTCTGGTCATTGTCTGCTATTTTTTTAATAGTCCATTTATGGTGTTGCAGTGCAGCTCTCAATTCTTCATTTTCTTTCCTCAGCAACATGTTTTCCTTTAATAATGGATCTGTATCACACTGAGACCCTGAATTTCAAAATTGGCATTCCAGCAACTTTAAAAAATAATAAAGATAGTTTTCAATTTATAAGAATATATACTGAAAGATGGAAAGGTAATTATTTTTTTTTCAATTTAAGTCACCACTCATTATAAGGTTCTATAGAGATTTTTTTAAAGAGGAAATATAGAACAAAAAGGGCTTGGTATTTTTTGGGGTGTATTTGAATAAACTTGAATTTGATGCATAATTGATTTTTTAAACAAATAAAACTGGTTCCTTGAAAATTGGACAATATTAGTGTTTGTACTTTATAAATATTTATGTTATAATATGTTGGTTTATAATGGTATTAAACATTGCTAAGTAGAAAAGAGAAAAGTAACTGAGAGCAACCAAACCTATATCTAGAGTTGTGTTTTAATTATTATACCAAGGATCTTAGTAAAGAAATGTTTTAAATTTGGATGAGCATGGAGAGGGAGAATTCAATTGGACTTTAAAGTGGGTAGCAGCATAGAGATCTGTCTTTTTTCTTCTTTTTAAAATGGCGCTTTGTTTATAATTTCAATGAGGCTTGTGCAATTGCTTACCAACATTAGATGTAAGTAACATGCTTGTATCTGACAAACTCTTGTCAAGCTGATTATACACTAGAGGTTCCTGTAACTCCTCCATTTCCACATCTGGTCCAGCTGTAGCATAAGATGAATGCATCATGACTGAGCTGGTATTTAGGCATGCTGTCTCTGTTTCCTGGACCTTTAACTTCTGTTCTTTAACAGTCTAGATTTATCATGAGAAAAAAATGTGTACATGTCATCTTTCTAGTATTGGTCATTTGTCTCAAAACAAAATTTACCAAAAGATTTATGAAATATGGTCTTGATGAATAGCCAATTAGGTCTTATAACATTTCTACACACAATTGGCCTTGTTAAAATATGCTCAAAGGATATAGAATATAAAAGATAATGTATTCTGGGAAGCAGTTATTTGAAATAGACTGTTCCAAGCATTGATTTTTGGCAAAGTGAAAAAGCTAAACTAACTGAAAACTGGGTCAATTATTTTATAATAAGTTTTTAGAAACTTTCATGTGAAAATACTCAAAATCAGAAAAGAAAACTTTTTGACTAATTTTCTATATTCATGATATTTCCCGTACGAAATTATAAGGCGTATTACGCCTGGAAATAAGGCGTAAACCAGGCGTAAGTGGTAGTTACGTGTCTAGATCCAAGCGTAAGGGAGCAGGAAACGTAAATTTGTAGTCCTTACGGGCGTAGAAAAAAGCAGTTAACCTGGCGTAAATTGAAATAAGCAAGGCGTAAGTTTTCTTACGGGCGTAAATTGAAATAGGCAAGACGTAAATTTTCTTACGGGCGTAAAACTGTTGGTATGGCGTAAATAGAAATACCCATAATGCTTTGTTTAAAGGATCATGGGATTTTTTTTTCAAAATTTGGCTCTTTGGTTTTAGTGTGTAAAGGTTGGACACATGGCAGCTTCATATATTCAGGGATAATTTGCTTGTTTTGTGCTTTTTGGAAGAATCTGAAATTGGAAATACTGAATCTAATAAATAAATGAAAATTGTGAAATAAAAGGAAAGTAGTTATGCATGGTAAATAATAATAATGTGAGTATAACTAAGTTATTTAAAAGTATTATGTTCTATCAGAATTTTTGAAATCCCAAAACCTTTATCCTTGGATAAATAACATTAAAATCTTTTACTTAAAGTTAAATTGCAGTATTATCATTTATAAATTAGTTCAAAAGACAATAATTTTCAAAAACAACTTAGTTAAAATGCTATTTCAAGAAAAAATAGTTGTTATAATTCTGATTTAAACTTAAACTTATTTGAGCCATTGTCTGCATAAAATGTATTTATTTGTATATTAGCTTCTTCAATGGTTAATATTTCAAGTTTTTTGTCAAACAATAAGAAATAAAAGCAACAGTACAGAAGTTTGTATCAATACACAAAAGTACACAGCTTAGGGTTAATACACTGAACTAAAATAAGTGTAGTATTATGTAAGGATATTACGCCTGGTTTATTTATTGACCAGGCGTACTCATTTGCATATTACGCCTATTTTTTTGTGAACCAGGCGTACTCATTTAAATATTACGCCTAATTTTACGCCTGGTTTACGCCTTAGTTACGCCTAATTTACGCCTGGTTTATGCCTGGTTGACGCCTGGACATGCATTCAGTAAACACTGCAATGCCGCCAGGATAAAGTATGATTTTTACGCCTGGTTTCCGTGTCATATACGGGCGTCACAGTTCGTACAGGTTGTCTTTTTGTTTAAAATGATGTGGGTGTGTGTGTGTTTAATTAAAAAAAAATCACTAAATTGTTTCTACATATGTATATGGAGTAGGATACTATTACAGTGCAAGATTTTTTAGGATAAATTTAAAGGAGTATGTTCGATAAGGCCCTAAAATGGCCCCCTTTTTTAGCGTAAATTTCAAATTGGAATTTATTGACTAATATCACGATAAATTATAGCTAATACATTGACTAGATAGGATATAAGCCATGTTGTTGAAAATTTTACGTTTCTGCGTTTCATTATGACGTCACAAGTTGTACTCATATTGATTTTTCACGAAAAAATCAATGAAAATGGGTAAATTTCCAAAGATTATTTGACAGGAAACATAGAGCGCATACGTCGACAACAAAGATCTTTTAAAATAATGTTTGTGAAGACATTTAACATGTCTTATTTGAATATCAAGCTTGTCGACGCATGCGCTCTATGTTTCCTGGTCCTTTATTTGGTTGAAATCCAGCTGATTTTGTCAAATTTCACCAAGATCCCTTATCTTGACCTTTTTGGGATGTAAAAATCAACGTGTTAGAATTAAACTTTGACAAAAACAGCTCTGTTTAACATTCTCACATGTCTTTAAGGCAACTTAAAACAATTAATGTCTTGTAACCATGAACTTTATAATTGGGGCCAAATATGGCACTTACCGAACTTACTCCTTTATATATCCTTTAATCAATGTTAATGAAACTGTTTCGTCCTTGCCAGAGGAACTCTTCAGGTGGCTTATGGCTACCACGACAGTTTTTCTTTTAAGTTATTATTCATAAAAATTGAGGTACAAATGTATTACATGTACATGTATATAGTAATCAGCTTTACAATACATGTACTTAGTGAAATTACCTTCAGTTAATATTATTCAACTGTAATAATATTAATAAATTATTTTATGTCGACAAGTAACTCATCTTTTAATTAACTTATAAAAATATAAAATAAATCTTTTATTACCCACTCCTGATTACCCAGTAAGGGGTGTTCCTTAGATAGGAAGCTCATACACAAGAAAGAAAGAAAGTAAACAGTGATAAAAAAATGTACAAACATGACAAACATTGACAAATGATTGAGGAAAGAATAGGTTATAGGAATAATTATTAAGTACTTTGAAAGTAGATCTCTAGCAATAAGTACAGTAAACATGTTTTGGAAAATTATGACTTTAACACTGACAAATAAGGAGGTATTTAAAAACAACATTAAATCACCTGCAACAAATTTCTACTGGCAAGTCTGACATTTCGATCTAGCTCAGACACAGAGAGGTCTTTTTCTTTGTATGAAAATAGTGTTGGTCTGTAATTTATATCACTTGGGTCGTCACTGTGCCATCCGTCCACAAAATGTGGAATCCGGGTCCGTCCGCCCTGATTTTGGTTCGCCCTAATACCTGTTTGCCCCGAGTCCGTTCGCCCTGATTTTATTTTTTAGTATAGTGTTGCGTTGTGTGTATATATTATTGAATGTGTTGAAGTCCGTCTACAATTTCGCCGAATATTTATGATGTATCATGTTAACTTGTCTAAAGCTAGCTGCTATACTAAGTTATAAGTTTCAGTACATTTCAGGACTACAAGATATTGTGACTTCAAGGTATTTGAGGAATAAGTTTGTATCTGTATGTATCGTTATTGTTACTTGGGTATTGTTTTAAAGTATAATGGCAATTTTTGCCTTGCTGTGAATACTCTAATGGAAAAAGCCAGGAAGGCATACTATATTATGCATTTTCAGAAAACGAAATCTGTAACAAACATAAACTTTTAGCCACCGCTTTACAAGCAGAGCCAAATACAATGAAAGTCCCAACTATGTATTGGCTTCCGAAGCTACACAAAACCCCTTACAAATATAGATTTATTTCGTCTTCAAGCCATTGTTCAACTACTAAATTGTCTATTCTTCTTACCAGCACACTTGGTACAATTAAAAACCTGATAATAAATTGTTCAAATAAGGCCTTCGAAAATAGTGGAATAAATTACTTTTGGAGTGTCAAGAACTCGTTGGAAGTACTTGATAAATTGCATGCTTTAATATATTGGTGATTTTGAATCTGTTCAAAGTTTTGATTTTTCTACCCTGTATACCACATTGCCTCACATTCTCATTAAGAAAAAATTCACACACCTAATTAAATGGGCATTCAAAAAATCAGAATGTGAATATATATGTTCAAACTCTTTTAGGTCATTTTTTAGTAGCAATAAACAAAAAAACTATGTTAATTGGACATGCTTTGATACTATATATGCCCTTGAATTTTTACTAGATAACATTTTTGTTCGCTTTGGAGATTCCGTATATCGTCAGATTATCGGAATTCCAATGGGGACTAACTGTGCACCACTTATTGCGGACCTGTTTTTGTATTGTTATGAGTTACAATTTATGACAAAAATAAGCAAAGACCCATCGAAACAACATCTGATAAACAAATTTAATAATACTTTTAGATATTTGGATGATATTTTGGCTCTCAATAATGACGACTTCAGTATGTATATTAATGAAATTTATCCTGTTGAACTTACTTTAAATAAAGCTAATACTAACAATGACCACTGCCCTTTTCTCGATCTTGATATCTATATCACTAATGAAAAGCTGAATACTAAAATTTATGATAAAAGGGATGATTTTTCATTTCCTATCGTTAATTATCCGTTTTTAGATGGTGACATTCCCTTGTCACCATCTTACGGTGTTTATATATCTCAACTTGTACGATTCGCTCGTGTATGTAACAATGTTTTCGATTTTAACGAGAGAAATTTATGTATTACTGAAAAATTATTACACCAGGGTTTTCGATATCACAAACTAGTCAAAACATTTACTAAATTTTATCATCGGTATAAAGACATCATTCGTAAATATAGCTCAACATGCAGACTTCTAATACGTTCAGGTATTTCACATCCAATTTTTTATGGTAATATTCTTTATTAAGCACAAAGGTGTCAGTATTCACCTCAGAAACTTACAAAACCTTTGAATAGACTTATTAAGAAGGGATATAATTACGATACTGTTGTCAAGTCATTAAAGATTGCATATTTTGGAGTTAATATTGAGTCACTGATAAGGTCTTTGCATCGGAACTAAACACATTTATTCTAAAAACAGTTGTTGGCATGACACGGGTTATGTTCTTCTCATATATGTTATGATGGTATGATACTAAACCCCTAACGGGAAGGATTGTGCCTGATGTTCATATGATGAAATCATAATCTTTCAGTCAGTTTAATTGAAGTCTGGAGCTGGCATGTCAGTTAACTGCTAGTAGTCTGTTGTTATTTATGTATTATTGTCATTTTGTTTATTTTCTTTGGTTACATCTTCTGACATCAGACTCGGATTTCTCTTGAACTGAATTTTAATGTGCGTATTGTTATGCGTTTACTTTACTACATTGGTTAGAGGTATAGGGGGAGGGTTGAGATCTCACAAACATGTTTAACCCCGCCGCATTTTTGCGCCTGTCCCAAGTCAGGAGCCTCTGGCCTTTGTTAGTCCTGTATTATTTTAATTTTAGTTTCTTGTGTATAATTTGGAAATTAGTATGGCGTTCATTATCACTGGACTAGTATATATTTGTTTAGGGGCCAGCTGAAGGACGCCTCCGGGTGCAGGAATTTCTCGCTACATTGAAGACCTGTTGGTGACCCTCTGCTGTTGTTTTTTATTTGGTCGGGTTGTTGTCTCTTTGACACATTCCCCATTTCCATTCTCAATTTTATAAAATAAAGAAAACTATAGGTCTCAACAACCCATTTAGACTTCTTGAAAAATTGTTTGATTGTTTAGTTACTCCCATTCTTACATATTGTAGTGAAATTTGGGGGGTGGATTCACATTTTAAAGACTCTGATCCATTTGAAAAACTTCATGTTAAATTTATCAAAGACATATTAGGGGTTCACTGTAAGGCATCTAATGATGGATGTCGAGCTGAACTTAATAGAATTCCCTTGAAAAATAAAATATTATATTCAATATTCAACTACCTGAACCATATAGACTTAGTTTCTTCGGAAAATTCTTTGGCATATGATATATTCACTAAATCTGTAGATTCAAACCCTTGGGTCATAAAGGTCAAGAGTCTTTTGAATGAACTTGGAATGTCTTATATCATCAATAACTTTAATTATGTTAAAGGTAATTTAAATTCTATTAAACAAAGAATTAATGACCAATGTTTGCAAGTTCAAAATGCAAATATATTTGAATCTAAAAAGTTAGACTTTTTCAAAAGTGTGACATAATGGGCAGAAGACCACCCTATGTTGATATATTAAAAAACAGAAGTGACAGAGCTGCAATATGTAAGATCCGTATAAGCGCTCATACACTGATGATTGAAAGAGGGAGACATCTAAATATTCCCAGAAATGAGAGATACTGCTCTGTATGTAATTCTGGTCAAATTGAAAATTTGTTTACCAGTTGTATGGGCCATTGCCAATTATTGTAATTGTGTTTGTGCCAATAAAATATTTGTATTTGTATTGTATAATTACGTTACTAGGAAATATAAGCTTCTGTGAATTTCAGCACTACATTGTATTTTTAAATGTAAAACAACTGAAGACTAAATTATTTGTATGTAATTGAATATATTGAAGTTTACAAATTACATTCACCGAATATTTATTTATGATGTATTCTGTGGTACCGTACTGCTATACTGGAAATTATAAAATGAAGTGTAACAATGCAGCCAAGAATGTTATTTAATTAATATAAATTTGGCAAATATTCTGTATTTAACTTTTAATAGATATACATAAATTTTAATATATATATATTTCGTTCATTGATGAGGGGGGATAGGAGGGGGTCCTGATCCCGAAATCCCGGGCTTAAAAACACTAAATCCCGAGGTCCCGAAATTAATTAAAGTAAATCCCGGCATCCCGAAATCCGAAAAAAAGAATTCCCGGATCCCGAAAGGTTCAATCCCGAAATCCCGAGCTTAAAAACAGTCGATCCCGGAGTCCCGATAAAGGTCCTATCCCCCCTCATTGATGTAACATATTTATATACATATCATAAATGAATATAGGGCGAACGAACCCAGGGCGAACGGACTATCAGGGCGAACAAACTCAGTGCGAACGAACCTAGGGCGAACATGTAATCAGGGCGAACGATCCCGATACCCAAAATGTGCAGAACAATTTCTACTGTACTCATTTGGAGCCCAGTCTGCCCTGTTTACAGCTATTACCCATGCCTTCCTCTTCCTTACGTCCTTTGGGAAACGGAAAAAACTACAACGATTCTCTTTATCTGACGTACTTTGCCGGTTTGAACACTGAAACACGACACAATTGAAAACCATAACGAACGTAACCAATGTAAACATAAATGAAAAATGGTTGCCGTCCGGAAGCGTTTCTGCGCATGTACGTATAGTAGGACCGCAGTTAACGTGAAATACTTTAAAACCTCTGACAAAATCATACTTTTTTTAAATCACAATGAATTATTTACTTTTTCTGATGACTATCGTACTTAAAATACTTCTTTACCAGACAACCGCTCAGTTTTATAACGGGTGAGTTAGTTTAAGAGAGTTATCATTGATAATTGCATCTTCAAATATTATTTTTTTTGCACAACAGCATAGTATATTACACAAAAGCAAAATTTGGAATATAAATTCTATTCCTATAAGTAATTCTTAGTTCTTTGGCTTCAGTTTTTCTTTGTTTGCAACTTATTACATGTATGTGTCAAATATTTAATTTCAATCCAAATTTAGACCTGTATCAAGTGCAAATATTGTGTCCATTACCCCCCCCCCCCCCCCCCCCCCCCCCCCCAACTGTTCTGAGGTTGTATCAAGCTGCACTCAGGGCAGCAATTTATTAATTGTTAAGATTTTCATTGTCAAAAGAATAGGTTGAAGATTCATTGAAATCTTTGAGTGACAGAAGAAAGTGGAAATATTGTTGGTACAAAAAATGAACAGTGATTTTGAACATTACTAATTTAATATTTGGATATTGTGGACAATTTTTAATAATGACCATCAGAAAATAGTGTGTGCGTGTTTATTTATTTACTGAAAACTGAAAAAAAAACAAGGTCCCACCTTAACCAATCAGTACATGTATCATCTATTATGTCATACATTAATTGCCTTTCCACCACAGTATTGGTTCTTTAGTGTAAGCCATGGCCAATATTCCTCAAAGAAGAAGTCCAATCCTATATTATAAATTATACCTGTTTTCTAAAAACTTTGTTCCATTTACATTCCTCACTAGTAACTGATTTTTGTGTCACACCATATCTAACTCCTAACTCTATTTTAAACAGTACTGCAGCAATGTGACTGCACATTTCTCCCAATCTGAATTAAAGTAATAAAGCATTTCTAGTATTTGCCACAGTATTTAGTATACAGCAATCATCAGTCAATAGATGTTGTACTACATGTATCAAATATATTTAGGAGATGCGGTATGATTGCCAATGTGAAAGCTATCAATCATAGTTCAAATAACGTGCATATTTTTCCTAAATGTTTGTTTTCATATGTCTTTTGATTGAGTTGAGTCATTACAATTGATAATTTTATAGTGTGTCTTTCTATGTTGTGATGTTTTACTATTGTTCAAGGTAAGGGAGAAGACTCGGTACTTATTTAAATTTATAAACCTGCTGCATTTGTTTGCACAGGTACTGTCTTTAGTGTTTCTCGTTTGTTATATATATATATATATCAGACAGTTCTCTTTCCAGTTTAAATGATTTAACACTAGTAATGTTTTGGGCCCTTATTTAGCATAATAGCTTGCTGTTCTGAGTTGGCCAAGGTTCCGTGTCAGTTGCAGTCCTTACCTTGACTTAATGGTTTTCTTTTTCAAATTATGACTTTTTGATGGATAGTTGTCTCATTTGCACTCAATTATTTCATGCATATTTAGGACGAAAATGAAATGTATACACAAAATAACCATACCTTGCTAGACATGTACAATGTGCACAATATATGTCTGCTGTATCTTTAGCTAAGCAGACCCAAGGTTGGTGTGGTTTGTCCCGAATTTTCATCGACCCTATCACATCAGCTTTCAAAAAACAGAAAGGACTTCCGTTGACATCATAAATCTTCATCTGGTCTACATGACCACTTTCAACATACCTAATGAAGTACAATAAGAAAAAACATACTTCTGAGTAATAGTTAAAAAATATAATAAGATTACAGTAGAAAAGTGTTAGACAAAATATATAGTTTTGTAAGCTTAAACTGAACTGTTTTCTTTTCCAAAATGTACTTTGGATAGCTAGGCATGAATAACTTTCTTTATCATATATATACATGTATTTAATTAAATGAAAATATTTTATAATTAACTTTTCACAACTTTGGATGGATATTCCTGGTGGAGGCACAAGGCAGTTTCCTCCATTTGCACCAGCAGAAATGTTACGTGTACCCATATTTATGATAAATAAATTTGACTGAATAATGAATTAAGGAAAAAGTTCCTGTAAATGATGACAATAATTATCTCATCAAATATCATGTATAAAAATATTTAACTATTTTCTTCTAAAAAATAATAGACATTAAGTTTTTAACAATATCAAACACTAAATTTGAAGAAATTTTCAATAAATTTAACATGTAAAAAACAAAACAATTTCATGCATTTATATATAGTATGGGTACAAGTAACATAGTGAATGTAAGCCTTGGGTGGGAATCGAACCCACATACCAGGATTAGCAATTCAAACTTTTTGAAATTAAAGACAGCATCTGATTAGCTCAACTTTCAAAAAAATGGCTTGTATTTGTGCATGCCATGAGAAATGCCAAATTTGAGGTGATTAATTTAGTTTGTTGATAACAATCCCCAGGGCTTTCCATGGAAGCCGGTAGCCGGCGGAAATCCGCCGCTTACGGTGGCTTCAAGTGCCGGCTACTTCACTGCCAAAAATATAAATTCATAAAGAAAAAAATATCTTTTTCAAATGTTTACACACAGCCGAGAGACGTATATTGTCGCAAAGTCGCGGTCACGATAAACACGGATGAAAAGTCAATGTTTACCTTGGGCTAAATATAGTTCACATGAATTCAGGTCACTGATTGGTTGTCTATTTAAAGTCAGAATGCATCGTTTCTTTTCAAAGATAACAAGAGAGACGTTCCGGTGGTCACTGAACGATAACAATAGAGACGTTCCGATGGTCATTAACTCGTTGGCTTTTTTTGGCTTTTAAAACGTGAAGACAATCAGATAGGATGACAATCTTATGTTATGGAATAATATTAGTCAAATTAAAGAAATTGTAGTAGATCATATTGTTCAGAATCTGGAAAACAGTATCTTTTGAAGTTAATTTTTCAAAGCCCACGTGGTGTTCACGCACCCTACACGTTCGCACCTCGCACGTTCGCACCCAAGGTCCGTTCGCGCCCAATTTTAATTCAAATTCCAGTTGAATAATTGGAAAATCATCATTGTTGTTTTTAATTGCTTTCGTGTAAATACTGAATGTATTTATAGCTTGGTATGAGTAAAAGATTGAAAATTTTAAATGAAGAACACAAAAGATAGTTGTTTTTTAACAGCTGGGTCCCTTTGATCTGAAACAATGAAACAATAATTTATAGCAATACAATATTATAACCAAAATATGATAAAATTTAATCAACACACAAAAAAAAAAAGACGTAGTCAGAATCTCACTTCATTTTGAAACAAGTCAATGAAACAAAGTTATTGTAATACACTAACCAAAACATGATAAAGAGTTATTCAACACAAAATAAAACGTTGACAGAATCACACTTTATTTAGAAAGGAATATTATTTTTCTTAACAATACACTATCCAAAACATGATTAAGATTTATTCAACACAAAAAAAATGGTGTATCACTTTATTTTGAGACAATGAAAACAATAATACTTATAAGAATACTACTTGATTACAAAGTTAAAATTGGGCGCGAACATGTACGGTGCGAACGGACTTTGGGTGCGAACATGTAGGGTGCGAAAGTGAAAGGGGGCGAACATGAGTGGGTGCGAACATGAATAGGCGCGAACGGACCCGGATTCTTCAGAGAAGCAAGGTCAAAAACGAAAGTAGAATATTGTCGACTCGACCTCAAATAAATAACATTTCCAAATGATTTATGTATCCGACTTATTGAACAGTTTACAAAAAAAAAAGAGAAAATCAGAGGATATATCAATTTTCTGTCAATGCTTGAGAAATAATTGTATGATTTAAATACGCGTAACAGTCTTTAGAGAGAAAAGGGGGGTCATTTGTTCACAAATGCACGTAGTTATGCAAAATAAATCGATCGATGAAGATTTCTAACAAACCGGATGATTATTTAAATAAAACTCCTTTAAAAGTAAATGAATTTTAAGCATAAGGTAATGAAAATAAAAAACTGACATAAAAAAAAAATGAAATTTCTTTGAGTTTTTTTTTTTCTTTCTTTAATTTC
The DNA here is from genome assembly GCA_037788925.1 of Mytilus galloprovincialis. NCBI lineage: Eukaryota > Metazoa > Mollusca > Bivalvia > Mytilida > Mytilidae > Mytilus > Mytilus galloprovincialis. The sequence goes on along the minus strand of CM075342.1, from coordinate 39,275,773 downwards.
ATACATAAAAAATGGTCATTTAGGTGCCAGGAGATTGCGAGAATGCAGGATTTTGCTCTATTTATGCCAGAGCTTCTGGGGGCCTTGAGCGGCCCCCAGACTCCCTGCCGTAAGGCACCAAGCTTACAGCTTGGTGGGCGTCCGGCTTCGCCGAACGCATCTTATAGCCGCCTATAATTTTAATTCAGCCTTCTACTTCCATTTCAATGGAAAGCCCTGAATCCCAGCCATATCAATAATTAAAATAGGATAATAATATACATACCATGTTGTGAACAGGATCAAAACTTGGGTGGACAGAGTTCTGGTTATCCCTAAGGTCATAAACTCAACAACAAATGACAGAAATTTCTTTGCCAGTTCAAAACAATAAACATGTTATTTAATTTTCTGAATTATAAGACAAATTGATTAAAACCTTGATATTGTAACTCATCTTTTATTGAAGCAATCTGTCATCTTAAATCCACTGAATTTCAATTTTGATACTAAACAGGTAACCTAGGACTAAGTTTAGCTGGAAAAATAACGAAGTTTGAAAAAAAGTGGGCGAACAAATATCAGTGTTCTAATCTGCTTAATAGGAGGGTGGCCCACCCTTCTACTGTCAAAAGCATTGATATCCTCTTAAATCATGTTAATGGGACTACATTAATTGATTGATTGTTGGTTGCTTAACGTCCAGTGGCAAATATTACATGCATATTCAGGACGAGAACAAGTTCACAATAAATACAATAGGTAGGTTGATACGATAGAGGCCATTTGGGATGATGGTTGGGGAAATTTGGACTGCCACTAGAAAATGCGAGTATCTTGGATAGGGCCAGAAATTTTGCCTTCCAACAGGCCACCTACGGACTCCTCAAAAGAGTTGTTGCAAGGGTTCTTAACGTGCAAAGAGCGTGGCACTCTCTGTACACGAGGCATCAGATTTAACATCCCCCTTCTGACCGGACGTGACTGCGAACTTGATATATCCTGCACAGCCAAATGGATGCCCCACTTCGGCAAACGATTTACTGCCGGTCGGGAGAAGACCAAGTGACCATATTTCTATACCCCAGTCACCCTTGGGGATTGGGACTATTACACTATTTCACTTAGATGAAATAAAAGAGACATCAACTTGCTTATCACTGTACCCAAATAGCATCAAGTCAATAACAGTTAAGGGATGTGGAATGATATCTTACTTAAGAACCATTTACCATAAGGGAAAAGATGTGAAAAACTGTACGAGCTACAATGTACAAAAATGTAGAAAAACTATCTACCATGTCACACCAGAATCATGTCTTTAAAGCTTAAATAGGCCATACCAACAGTAAAAGGTTAAAAAATGTGTTTTAAAATTCATACTGAAAATAAATAATTATAATTCTTAAGAAATTAAACCCGTCTGAGAACAACTATCTAATGTGGAAGTGGACACTTTAATACAATGCATTTTATGCTCAAAAATTAATTGTAGTGTACATATAAAAATTATTATTTAAGTAGCTAGTTTTAAGTTAAATATATACAGATGATGCCAAACTAACTACATTTAATTTGTTAGTCTGGATAGTTATTTAAATCTAATGAAAAGTTTATATTTCTACCACTGAATATTTATTCTATTCAGGGATTAAGTACCCATAAATAAAGGCAACAGTAGTATATCGCTGTTCAAAACTCATAAATCCATGGACAAAAAACAAAATCGGGATAACAAACTAAAACCGAGGAAAACGCATTAAATATTAGAGGAGAACAACGACATAACACTAAAATGTAACACACATAGACAAAATCCCACGAGAATAACAAATATTATATATGCGAGTGAGAATCTTTCCCATGTGTAGGTCATTTTTACGTGTACGCCCTAACCTTAGCGAGGGGTCCGAGAACCCCAATCGGGTCCAGGTCAAACAATTGCTGGTAGTGGGTTAGAGCTTGGATCGAAGTCCCCAAGAGCTAAAGAGTTATCGAGATGCGGAGCGTCTTTTTACCACAGAATACCACAGAACATCGCAGAATACCACACAACACTCAAAATATACCACACAACACTCAAATTGCATCCATGCTTAAATTCGCATCGTCAAAAGTCGAATAACAAAGCTTTTGTTTATTTTTTTCAAATATTTTGAACAATTGGATATTTGTCGTTGCCTACTCTTCTTTTTTTTTTAAGAAATGGATACGTGTAACATATTGTATTTGCTAATTTTAAAAAGATGACGTTTTGATGACGTCGCATGGCGACGTTTCGGTACATTTTGCTTTTTCAGTAAACACTTCATCTGTTGATAAATACTGTGAATGTTTTGTGTATATATCTAAATATTTTTACATATTTTGAAAGACATGCACAGTATCAAATCATAAAAACACAAATTGTTTAGTCTCTAGGAGATCTTGTAAGATTTCCGCTGCTATTTTTGATAAATAGGTGCAATTTGGGTACTTGTTGCAATTTGGGTACCGTAACGAATATACGATTTCTAAATGCATACAAAATTTGGTAAAAATCTGAAATATTGTCATATGATTGGAGAAGATGCACACACAACATAAAAATCCAAAACAGAACTTGAACTTTTTATACGACCGCAAAAATTTTAATTGGAGTCGTCGTCCGAATACTTTTAGTTTTCGCACTCTTACTTTAGTAAAAGTGAATAGAAATCTATGAAATTTTAACACAAGGTTTATGACCACAAAAGAAAGGTTGGGATTGATTTTGGGAGTTTTGGTTCCAATAGTTTAGGAGTTAGGGGCCAAAAAAGGGCCCAAATAAGCATTATTCTTGGTTTTCGTACAATAACTTTAGTATAAGTAAACAGAAATCAATGAAATTTAACCACAAGGTTTATGAACACAAAAGGAAGGTTGGGATTGATATTGGGAGTTTTGGTCCCAACAGTTTAGGAATTAGGGACCAAAAAGGGGCCCAAATAAGCATTTTTCTTGGTTTTCGCACCATAACTTTAGTACAAGTAAATAGAAATCTATGAAATTTAAACACAAGGTTTATGACCATAAAAGGAAGGTTGGGTTTAATTTTGGGAGGTTTGGCCCAACAGTTTAGGAATAAGGGGCCCAAAGGGTCCAAAATTGAACTTTGTTTGATTTCATCAAAAATTGAATAATTGGGGGCCCATTAATAAGCATTTTCTTGGTTTTCGTACAATAACTTTAGTATAAGTAAATAGAAATCAATGAAATTTAAACACAAGGTTTATGAACACCAAAGGAAGGTTGGGATTGATTTTGGGAGTTTTGGTCCCAACAGTTTAGGAATTAGGGGCCAAAAAGGGGCCCAAATAAGCATTATTCTTGGTTTTCGCACCATAACTTTAGTACAAGTAAATAGAAATCTATGAAATTTAAACACAAGGTTTATGACCATAAAAGGAAGGTTGGGTTTGATTTTGGGAGGTTTGGTCCCAACAGTTTAGGAATAAGGGGCCCAAAGGGTCCAAAATTGAACTTTGTTTGATTTCATCAAAAATTGAATAATTGGGGGCCCAAATAAGCATTTTCTTGGTTTTCGTACAATAACTTTAGTATAAGTATATAGAAATCAATGAAATTTAAACACAAGGTTTATGAACACAAAAGGAAGGTTGGGATTGATTTTGGGAGTTTTGGTCCCAACAGTTTAGGAATTAGGGGCCAAAAAGGGGCCCAAATAAGCATTATTCTTGGTTTTCGCACCATAACTTTAGTACAAGTAAATAGAAATCTATGAAATCTAAACACAAGGTTTATGACCATAAAAGGAAGGGGAATGTTCTTTGATATGCCGAATCTAACGGTGTATGTAGATTCTTAATTTTTTGTCCTGTTTTCAAATTGGTCTACATTAAGGTCCAAAGGGTCCAAAATTAAACTTAGTTTGATTTTAACAAAAATTGAATCCTTGGGGTTCTTTGATATGCTGAATCTAAAAATGTACTTAGATTTTTTATTATTGGCCCAGTTTTCAAGTTGGTCCAAATCGGAGTCCAAAATTAAAGTTTGTTTGATTTCATCAAAAATTGAATAATTGGGGTTCTTTGATATGCCAAATCTAACTGTGTATGTAGATTCTTAATTTTTGGTCCCGTTTTCAAATTGGTCTACATTAAAGTTCAAAGGGTCCAAAATTAAACTAAGTTTGATTTTAACAAAAATTGAATTCTTGGGCTTTTTTGATATGCTGAATCTAAACATATACTTAGATTTTTGATTATGGGCCCAGTTTCAAGTTGGTTCAAATCAGGATCCAAAATTATTATGTTAAGTATTCAGCAATAGCAAGAAATCTTCAATTGCACAGTATTGTGCAATAGCAAGCAATTTTCAATTGCACAGTATTGCGCAATAGCAAGAAATCTTCAATTGCACAGTATTGCGCAATAGCAAGAAATATCTAATTGCACAATATTGTGCAACAGCAAGAAATTTTCAATTGGAGTTATCTTTCTTTGTCCAGAATTGTAGTTGAATCAACTTAAATAATTTTTTTATACAATACACAATGTATATTCACTTTTACTACCAACTGATAAATTAAAACAATCTTTACCATTCAGTGATAACAAGCACTTTATTTTACATTTTAATATTTTATGATGTATTTAAATGAGTAGTTATTGTTGCAAACTCTATTAGGAATTTGAATTGAGATCAGTTTTGGAAAAAGGGAAAGGGGGATGTGAAAAAAAATGGGGGGGGGGGGGGGGGTTAAATTTTTCTCATTTCAGATTTCATAAATAAAAAGAAAATTTCTTCAAACATTTTTTTGAGAGGATTAATATTCAACAGCATAGTGAATTGCTCAAAGGCAAAAAAATATTTTAAGTTCATTAGACCACATTCATTCTGTGTCAGAAACCTATGCTGTGTCAACTATTTAATCACAATCCAAATTTAGAGCTGAATCCAGCTTAAATGTTGTGTCCATACTTGGCCCAACTGTTCAGGGTTCAACCTCTGCGGTCGTATATACATGTAGCTGCGCCCTGCGGAGCATCTGGTTGACAATTAAAAAGAGACACTTATAATATGGTATTAGTCAACTAAAAAATTACTGTCCAACAACAACTTCAGATATCTTTTTGGAAGTATTTGGTGGCTCTTAGCACAGGATAGTTTTGTATATAACTTAAATGGAGAAAACTTTAATGTACAAACATTATTTAGCCAAGTTTTAATAACTCTAGATACATGAGATATAGGCTTAACAAATTACTTTAATCATTTTTAAAGTTTATCAATTTGTTAATAACAACTTTAATTAAATGTCATATTAACCATTTTTATTATTTATTGTTACAACTCTAAACATAAAATTAATAAAAAAAAAAAAAAAAAGTGACTAAAAAATAACAACTGACATGACTGATAAACAAAATTAACTTAACAAATAATTACGAAATGCATCCTAACATTTTCAAAAATGAATTAAAAATTGCAAAAAAGATTAACATTTATTCAAATATAAATAATCTTTGTATATTATGGTTTTTATAGTTAGGGGTTTCTATACATTGCTATAAGATAAGATAAGATAAGATAACTTTATTAGCACTAACGCATTGACAATAAATGGTTATGACAACAAATTAAAAACAAACTACAATAACATATATACAATGAAGGAGTGACAATGGATAATTATGAGAGAAATATATAAAAATAAAAGAGAAGCATATACATTATTACAGACATCAAGTACCTTTTAATAATGAGTTTCTCACCAACAAGCATTCATTCAAATAGTTGAACAATAATTTTTAATATTGTTGGGGAATTACTATTTAGAATTGATATAAGCAAGTTAGGCAGCAACCATTTGATTTTCTTGGGGGGGGGGGGGGGGGGGGGGGTTTTGGAAAAAAAAGTTTGTTTCCAGTTTTTGGAGAAAAAAATAATTTGTTTTTGATTCTGAGAAAAAAAAATTGTTTGTTTCACCCTCAGCTGCCACTATATGTAATGCTGAAATTGAAAGAAAAAAATTGTTTTCGATTTGTCGCGGAAAAAATAGATTGTTTTTCGCCGCAGGCGAAAAAAAAAATTTGTCCAGAAAAAAAAACCATAGCCCCCCCCGAAAATCAAATGGTTGCTGCCTTATATGATAAAGAATTAAAGGTAATTTGTTGTTCAATAGAACATTGTTTAATTTTTTAATGAGGTTATCTCTCACATACATGTAGTTATAGGATGAACATTTTAAAAGAAAATGTAGTTCATCTTCAATGTCTATATGATTGGCCATTCAGTTTGGGGCATAGCAATAGTGAGTCGACCCTAACTAGTAAAATTAAATTTAAATGAATAATAAATGTCAAATCATAAAAAGAATGAACAATAACACGATAATGATGATAATAGTGTCTGAAGTATTAATATTTTGAAGTTCTGTGGTAAATTTACCATCCTGTCATTATTGACATTAAAGACTCTCATCAGTAGCAACATACTTTAGAATCTAAATGGTTTATTTGGGAAGCAGGACGAATCGCCCCACTGGCAAAACGCCCCACACCAAATCGCCCCACTTTTTCACCAACTCGCCCCACTATTAAAAAAATTAAAAAAATCGCCCCAACCTGGTTAACCAACTCGCCCCAGTTTTTTCAAAAAATCGCCTCACTTGCAGGGCTTTCCATGGAAGCCGGTAGCCGGCGGAAATCCGCCGCTTACGGTGGCTTCAAGTGCCGGCTACTTCACTGCCAAAAATATAAATTCATAAAGAAAAAAATATCTTTTTCAAATGTTTACACACAGCCGAGAGACGTATATTGTCGCAAAGTCGCGGTCACGATAAACACGGATGAAAAGTCAATGTTTACCTTGGGCTAAATATAGTTCACATGAATTCAGGTCACTGATTGGTTGTCTATTTAAAGTCAGAATGCATCGTTTCTTTTCAAAGATAACAAGAGAGACGTTCCGGTGGTCACTGAACGATAACAATAGAGACGTTCCGATGGTCATTAACTCGTTGGCTTTTTTTGGCTTTTAAAACGTGAAGACAATCAGATAGGATGACAATCTTATGTTATGGAATAATATTAGTCAAATTAAAGAAATTGTAGTAGATCATATTGTTCAGAATCTGGAAAACAGTATCTTTTGAAGTTAATTTTTCAAAGCCCACGTGGTGTTCACGCACCCTACACGTTCGCACCTCGCACGTTCGCACCCAAGGTCCGTTCGCGCCCAATTTTAATTCAAATTCCAGTTGAATAATTGGAAAATCATCATTGTTGTTTTTAATTGCTTTCGTGTAAATACTGAATGTATTTATAGCTTGGTATGAGTAAAAGATTGAAAATTTTAAATGAAGAACACAAAAGATAGTTGTTTTTTAACAGCTGGGTCCCTTTGATCTGAAACAATGAAACAATAATTTATAGCAATACAATATTATAACCAAAATATGATAAAATTTAATCAACACACAAAAAAAAAAAGACGTAGTCAGAATCTCACTTCATTTTGAAACAAGTCAATGAAACAAAGTTATTGTAATACACTAACCAAAACATGATAAAGAGTTATTCAACACAAAATAAAACGTTGACAGAATCACACTTTATTTAGAAAGGAATATTATTTTTCTTAACAATACACTATCCAAAACATGATTAAGATTTATTCAACACAAAAAAAATGGTGTATCACTTTATTTTGAGACAATGAAAACAATAATACTTATAAGAATACTACTTGATTACAAAGTTAAAATTGGGCGCGAACATGTACGGTGCGAACGGACTTTGGGTGCGAACATGTAGGGTGCGAAAGTGAAAGGGGGCGAACATGAGTGGGTGCGAACATGAATAGGCGCGAACGGACCCGGATTCTTCAGAGAAGCAAGGTCAAAAACGAAAGTAGAATATTGTCGACTCGACCTCAAATAAATAACATTTCCAAATGATTTATGTATCCGACTTATTGAACAGTTTACAAAAAAAAAAGAGAAAATCAGAGGATATATCAATTTTCTGTCAATGCTTGAGAAATAATTGTATGATTTAAATACGCGTAACAGTCTTTAGAGAGAAAAGGGGGGTCATTTGTTCACAAATGCACGTAGTTATGCAAAATAAATCGATCAAGATTTCTAACAAACCGGATGATTATTTAAATAAAACTCCTTTAAAAGTAAATGAATTTTAAGCATAAGGTAATGAAAATAAAAAACTGACATAAAAAAAAAATGAAATTTCTTTGAGTTTTTTTTTTTCTTTCTTTAATTTCATACATAAAAAATGGTCATTTAGGTGCCAGGAGATTGCGAGAATGCAGGATTTTGCTCTATTTATGCCAGAGCTTCTGGGGGCCTTGAGCGGCCCCCAGACCCCCTGCCGTAAGGCACCAAGCTTACAGCTTGGTGGGCGTCCGGCTTCGCCGAACGCATCTTATAGCCGCCTATAATTTTAATTCAGCCTTCTACTTCCATTTCAATGGAAAGCCCTGCACTTGTGAAAAGGGGTTAAATCCAGTAAATTTTTCCCCTGTCAACTCGCCCCACTTATTGAAAAAAGGAAAAATTTACTTCTATATATGTAATGTTCAGGTCTACCAACTAGCCGCACTTAAATGAAAACTTATTTTGATTTTTGTAATCTACACAGAATACAAAATAAAAACGAATTGATTTATTACACATTCTTAAAATATAATTGCAAATACATTTATATATAACTTTATTGCAAACACAGAGTTTTTAACAGCAATTTGATTTTATAGCACTTCACTTTGGTGTTCAAAGGTATTGACGTGGGCAGGGACAAAGATATACAACGGGATTGCATCTTTTTTATAAGTGGTTTATCTACTTGTCATGAGTGGGGCCAGTTGACAGACCGTATATCAGCGGGATTTTAACCCTTTTCATTAGGGGAGCATGTTATCATAACTATTTGCAATGGGAGTTTACTCTTTTCATAAGTGGGGCGAGTTGGTCAACAAGAGTGGGGCGTTTTTTTAGAAAGTGGGGCGAGTTTGTGAAAAAGTGGGGCGATAGGTGAGGGGCGATTTGCCAGTGGGGCGATTTGTCATGGATTCTTTATTTGTTATGTTAAATTATTCATTTTGTTAATTTGAACTACGATATAATGGGCATTGGATTTAGAGAATGTCAAAACCAGTAACTTTAAAATATGTTTAAAAAGCGCTGTGGGGGTAAAGGCTAAGCACTCAACCAACAAAAACACTTTTTTATGTCCAAATTTCGTTAAAAGAACATGTAATAATTAATCTTCAGATATGTTAAGGTGCAATATAAGATATCGTAAAGGGTTCTGTTGAAGGAGAGATTCGGGCAAACACACAAAATTACACAAGCGTACATGCAAGCTTTATTAGAAATTACACCGCCAAGAAACAGTCTTGTCAGTTTGAGACACTTTTATGATCAAATGGAAACTTACGTAAGAGGGCTAGAATCTTTAGGCCAATCACAAGATTCTTATGGAACATTACTTGTGCCAATCATTTTGAGTAAGTTACCGGGAGAAATTAAAAAAAAACCTTGCCCGTGAACATGGAACAGAAAACTGGTTATTACGAGACCTCCGGAAAAGTATTTGCAATGAAATAAACATAATTGACGCGGGACAAGACACTGAAACTTCTAACAATTTACCAAGTGCATCGTCTTTCTTTACCGGGACAAAATGGATAAAACCACCAAACCAAACTCTAGATAGGAGACATACACACCAGAATTTGCAATATAAACCTTGTGTATTCTGTCACGATTTACACGCACCAGCGCATTGCACGAATGTATCTGATCTAGAAACACGCATGGATATTGTAAAACGCGAACAATTGTGTTTCAACTGTCTAGGTACACACCGTATACACGAATGTTATTCAAATCAGTTTTGCCGCATTTGCAATAAAAGACATCACACAAGTCTGTGTACCGATAGCCCATTTAACAGCAACATTGTCCATGATAATGACACCAGCAGACATATCCAGCAAAATGCAAATGACAGCCCACAGAATACGAATTCTCCTATTAGCAATGGACATTTGCAGAACTCACCAAATTTGAATCAGACATCTGTAAATATTGTAAATGATACAAATCAGAAAGAAGAGGACACTACAATTCTACACTTCTCGTCAAATGACGTACGCACGCATGTACTTTTGAAAACTGCCATCGCACCAGTATGGTCAGACAACTTATGTGTAGATACCCATATACTTTTTGACGAGGGATCACAGCGATCATTTGTGACCGAAGATTTAGCAAGAAAACTTAATTTACATACAGAGGGAATTGAAATTCTACAATTATCGTCATTTGGAGATAGAAACAAAAACGTACGACATTTAGATAAATCAACAGTGTTCGTAGAATCAAATGCAGGACAGAAAATACCGATACACGTTCTAATTGTACCAATGATTGCCGTACCTTTGCAGAACAATATTCGCCGCATCAACAGAGGACTGAATTATTTACGGGGACTTAAGTTAGCACATCCAGTAACACAGGAAGAGTCTTTCGAAATATCGTTATTAATCGGAGCAGACTACTACTGGGACTTAGTCGAGAATGAAGTCGTAAGAGGAAATGGTCCAACCGCCGTAAAGTCAAAGTTAGGTTTCTTACTTTCCGGTTCAATAAGGGACAAAAGCGAACACGCATTGATATGTACCAACATAGTAAGCATTCTTGTTTCGCACAAACCAGAGGAACACGATATAAAAACCTCTCTAAACACAACACACAGAAGTACTCAATCTAGACGATTAGCAAGTGCCAAGGTCCGGAAGAAGATACGGAAGCGTACGAATTACCAATCATAGACGAAAATGAGGAAGAAAACTAGAACTTAAACAATTTTAAAAAGGACTTTCGAAGTTAATTCAATTTTTCATTTATGTGAACAAGAACTTAGTTAATTTAGTTCATTCATGGAGATAGAGACTTTTTTAATTTGATTTATTTACAAATATGGACAGTTAATGTGAAATTTAAGATAATTTGCACTTTTTGCGGCCCCCAGTATGTCGAGATTACCGCGGGATTACGACGTTCCTAAGTTTGTACATTACCATTGGCGACGTTGGCGACTTCAGTGACGTCGCCGTGGGCTCTTTGAGTTGTTATTAAAAGTTATGGCTGAACAGACGTGTTTGTTTATATTAGCGAAAATATCATACTTTTAACCTCCACACCCTGGTTCTCCTCTAGGATTTTCCCCGCAAGAAATTTTTAAAAATCAAACATTTTTTTTTAGATATTTTTTCTTGATCTGGAATATTAATATTACTTTCGGCCAAAGTTGCGCGACATTGAATCTATGAAGGTTTATGCATTTATAATTTAAAAAGCCATACAGTCTAGCTATCAGTATAGCTTATACTGAAAAATGAATAAACAAATTTAATTTCATTAAAACTTTGCTTCATGCAGACGAAAATTGTAAAAAATGCTTGGATTCTGCTAAAGTTTCATTTAAATCGATGAAGTTTTGACAAAGAAATAGTTGTCTAAAAAATTTTAACCCCAGACTATACTTGTTAATTTTGTCCATAAAATACCACGGGAAAATTAACTGCATATAATTTCAATATTACAAATGTATGTTCTCAGTCAATTTACCCTTTTGACCATAAACAGTTTCTGTACAACTTCCGTAAAATTTCACAAAGGTTTGGCAAAGTTATTGTTATTTAAAAAAAAATAACGTTTAACAACATATATACTGAACCTCAATATTGACGCCGCCGATTAAATTTAGGATCGCTATGTCATGTATGTCTTGCTTTGGCGTCATAAATATGTCACAGGCTCAACAAAACTGTAAACCACAAAACGAATCTCAGTAGATAATGAATTGCTTTAAACAAAAGAGAAGTGATGTATAGAACTCACAGTATAGATTCAGACTTGACAGAAAATGAACAAATATATAATATGATACCATTTGGCCGAAAAGTAAATTTCGTCAATTTGATCGGCTATTACAAGCCAATGAAGAAAGTTCTTTTTATTTTCTTTAGATTTAAATATTTTTTTATCAAAATTCCAGTGCACACCCGGGCGTTTTGATGTTAACGTAGCTATGCGCCTGCAAGGATGGTTAACTATATCAAGTCTCAAGAGAGGAAGGAACTGGATTATAACCCTTGGCTAGCTAAGTAGCTGTGGAACTGTAACTCTAATAGTCCTTGTTGTAACGGAGACTCAATTATTTCCCCCATTGCTTCAATGCAGCAAAATTTCAATATTACTTTCTCGTACTAGTAGCCCTGGCCCCTTCATAGTTTCTTCAAGAATTCTTGCAGGGTCATGTCAGACCAGCATTTAAGAGAGCAATACTGTTTTGAGTATTAATAGGGTCATTTTATTAACTTCCTGGTTAAAATAAAATTTGGACCATTTACTGACAATCATTCACCCAGTGACCTTCAGTCAGGGGTACTACTTGTACAAGTAATTTTTATTTACTTGAAGAAGTAAAAAAAAATATACACATATAAGTTAATTATAATGTTTGAATAATCTCCCCTTAATTTTCTCAAAAATTCACTTGTATAAGTAAATTTTTCTTACAATCCCACAAAAATTCTCAAGTTTTGAGATGCAAAATCATGCCTTTACTGATTTTTCCCAAGTTAGCTCATAATTTTTGATTAGTGTTCAATAAAGAAACTGATTGCGCAAAGATCTTAAGTATTTGTGCAAGGCCTTAAAAAATTGCTCCTTGGGGGCTTGTAAATGAGCAGTGTTCTGAAGATAAGAAACACATGGGATTTTCATTGTCCATGAAATTACACTTAAATGATTAGTAAAGACATCTGCAAAGGGCATACAATTTAAAATTCTATTAGAGCAAAGAAATCCTAAGAATTCAAGAAAAGAAGATAGAATGACTTTTTTACTTATACAAGTAAAAAAAATCTGAATGTCTAAGGGACATAACTAAGCCAATTTTTTTTACCTATACAAGTAAATAAAATTCACTTGTACAAGTATCCTACAAATTAACTTATATGTGTATATTTATTTTTACTTCCTCAAGTAAATAAAAATTACTTGTATAAGTAGTACCCCTGACTGACCTTATACATTTCTGAATCGCTTAAAATTAAGCAGAACTTTATTGACTTACTTATTTTTGTTATGCAAGCAACACCCAATGATGGGTCCCAATCAGTTCGTCAGTCTACCATTTATGTTTCAAATTTTATAAAACAGCTATTTATGTCTAATAAATGTTTCAAGCTTGAGACTTCCATCAATTGATATTAAACATTCAATTTCAAACTAGATAATGTACAAATGTACGAACAACTTGTGGTTGATTAAAATATTATATTATTTATTTTTAATTATACCATGCATTAGTCTATCATGGCTTGAAGGTTCATGAGGTTTGTTCTGTAATAATGTATAAATATTATCTATGGAGTAAACTTTTCTCCATTTAAGACAATCTTAAATAATTTTGTCCATACATATTATCATATTAGTCTGAGGTGTACATGGTGTATCTTGTATTTTGATTCTGAATTTAGACACTCAATTTCAGATTCCATCTATTATGTTGTCAATTTGAATGATATTATTCTTAATGCAGGATTTACACTAATAAGCGAGGCACTTTTTAAATATATATATATGAACATGATGAATATATTTTTTTTATTTTTAGATTTATTCCATTAGCAGTTACTCTCTCACTTGTACAGGAAGTTGATGCCCCAGGGCTGTCTGAATGTCCACGTGTCAAAAAGGACTGGGATAAAATGGCAAAAATTAAATGCCCGAATGATGTTCATAATTATCATTGCATTTTTGATAATAACTGTAGACTGGTTGAATTTTGTGCTAATAAGAAAATCAATTATATTGATATGTATTTAATTTTGCCAGGCAACACATTCAAAGGACAAAGAAATGTTATAGTTTATTCGAATGACATTAATTACTGGTTAATCCAGTACCCATACTGTTACAATGAACACAACACCACATTTTCCATAACAGAACAAGTTAAAACCATAGAAAAATTGCCATGGCATTATTATCTAGCATGGATACTGGTGGCAATCTTAGTCATTATATGTATAATCTTAATAGGCATTTTAATCTACATTGTTAAACATTCCAAATGTCAGCTTTGCTGCTCCACAGACAGATATACTAAACAACAAATTGATAGTAAAGAAACTGTGCCATGTTTACAGCCCATCGAAACAGTTATTGGAAAGAGGATTGAGCAAACTTATTGTTGACTACAAAACTTACTTTATACTCAGACTTATTTGTAACTTTGTGTCCTTTCATTTCAAATGATAAGATTTCAGTAGACTTGATATGTTTGAGATGATTTGTGCCATCTACATTTTCATGAAAATTGCCTCGGAGCAATCTCTATGGATGTCAAAAAAGGAGATGTGGATTTTTATCAGGAAATTTTTAATGAGGATGTTTTAGAGAACAAAGATTTGCTTGTATGGTATTTATGTATTTATCGATATTTGAATTTATATAGTGTACTTTATTTTACTAAATGATATTCATAAGATTTATATTTGTGAAGTTGTATATTTTAAATTCTCAATATTTTATTTGTCATTTATCACATTTTTAAGTTTGCATTTGCATTTTTTTTTAAGATGCAAATTTAATTATGTTTTTTTTTGTAAAGTGTACAACTTCAAATGCTCAATAGTCTAGCCTTGTATGTCCTGCTTACCATGCTTACGAAAGTAAAAGGCAATATGTTTTTATGCCCTGTCCGTAGCGTATCTTGAATATCTTGAATATTATTATAGATAAAGATAAACTATAAAAGCAAAATGTTCAGCAAAGTAAGATCTACAAATAAGTTAAATAACCAAAATTGTCAAGTGACCCCTTAAGGAGTTATTGCCCTTTAAGGTAGCTCAAGTGCCTTCCTTTATCTTGGATTTTGAAAAAGCAGATAACAATGGGTCTAGATCTTTAATGAAATGTGCAAATTTCGAGAGTGGTATGTAATTCATGTATAAGACTTTTCATGTTATAATAGAAAATTATATGTTTTATCATATTAACGGCTGGTTGTTTTTTTTACAAAAAAACAGATTACTTTTGTTTCATTTTTTTTAAAACCTTGCCATATATATATATAAGAGGAGGTAACTTGTTAAAGTAATTTTTTTAATAGAATGTGTTGTGAATTTACCTATGTTATTATGTAGCAAGAAAATGAGTCCTGTGACCCCATTATTTCTTTTTCTTATCTGAAAACATATTATTAGAGCAATATTTTCATATTTTATCTTAAAATTCTATGGTACAGTTTTCTTTATATCACACAAAATCACGTTTTCCATGCATAATCTTTACAAAATCTGACAATTTTGCACATCCCGTGGCATGAAAAAAAGCATGGTGACCCATACTTTTTATTATATTTTTGAAAAAAGCATGATATAAATTACATTTTGACAAATTATCAACTGTTTTCTAACTTTAAAAAATCTTCTCCTCAGAAAACATGGTTGCTATGGCTAAAAATAGACATATCTCGAAAATTAAAGCATTTAGAGGAAATCAGACATGAGTTAAAGTATTCATTCGATCAAAGGTTTGCCTGCTCTGATATTATCAGCCTGATCAGGTATCTGATTTTTAGCTCACCTGGCCCAAAAGTTGTCGTCGTCCGTTAACTTTTACAAAAATCTTCTCTGAAACTACAGTACAGCCTGTGACATTCTCTTAATTATGTCCACCCTCTTGCATGGTCAACATCAAATGGTGGCCATTTATTGGGGTATAATATTCAATCTTGAGATGTTGACCATTTATTGGGGTCATAAAACATAGGTTGATGTTTTATCTAATAATGTTACCTGTTGTAATCAATCAGGGTTGAAGTTTTCAACTTGTATGTTTCTTTTAAGTTTACCTGTACAGGTAACTTAGGTTTCTTTCAAAATTGACATTTTACCTTTTTTTGAAAATTTAGAATAAGACATTGTTTCAGTCTTTGTTAATTAATATTATTTTTGATTTTTCTATCTTTTGAATTTATTCAAATTTTTTTTTTTCATTTGTTTTTATTAATTTTTGTATGATTTTGTTTCTTATTCTTTTAATGTCTTCTTAGTAAGAATCTTGAGAAGCAAAAAGACAAAACTGACAAAGATAAAGTTATTGACTAGCATTTGAAAGACATGAAAGACAACAGACTTTAATGAATTTTTTTTAAAAGTAAAAAAAAAAATAATGTACATGATGTTCATTGTATTTAATTGTTTATTTGCATTATTTAATGAATTATCATTAATAATATCTAATAATCAAGAGAATGATATTTTTAAAGAAACCATGAAGGAAGTAATTTTTAGCAAGCCAGTTTCTTAATAAAATAAAATGATCAGACAATATCAATCTTCTTATAATAAATTTTTATAACATCTATTATTATTTAGGAAAACTACAAATATCATTATACGGTTTTAATAGGAAAAAACTATTTTTGTCTATCTTTTTTTTGTTAATCTGAAATCAGGTGGTAACATAATGGACATGTTGAAAAGACTTATTTTCCAAAAAAATATTTAAAGAAAAAAACTGTCTTGCTTTGCCTTTATGAAACAAATGTGAACTTATTAAATATGACATCTTCAGTTTGGCTAATATCTGTCAGTTAAAAGCCAAAATTTGACAAAATACACTTATATAGATGGTTACACTTTTATGGTCTATTAATTAAATCATTCTTTTCTGTGTACATTTATATTGTTGGAAGTGCTGGACTGGTATGATACATATTCTTGGTATACATTTGCAAATATTTCCCTAAACCCAGGCCTTTTAGACAAAGTTAACAATTTCAGGGACTTGAATGAATTAAGACTTTAAAACACTTGATGAAAAATCAATTTAAAGAAAAATATAAGTTAGATTTAAGAATTAAAACTTTGGTAAAAACTGTATACTCTAATGTGTCACCTAGAGTTAGTGGTCATAATTTAGAAATAGAAAATAGTGGACAATATAAAATTCCTAGAAAAGATAGAATATGTAAACTGACTGCCACTTGCTGGACAATGAAGACCATTGACCTTCCTTAATTGTAAAATTAACAAAACAACTTGAGATAAACTATTTGAAAATTGTTTACCTTCTCATAATATTGACATTGTCTCATACCCAAGAACAAAAAGTGAAAGAAATGCTAAACCTTTATTACATGAATATGTTGAAAATATTGGCTCCCTTATAAAATAGTCATTTATTATTTATTAGAACTGAGGGCAGAAACCTAAAAAAATTATATGTTTTAATTTCTTATAGAATTGTTAATTCTTTGCGTTATAATTGTTTTTGTTTGTTTGTTTTTTGTCACAAACTAAATACCATATGTTTATATGACAATACAAATATTATCAAATTTTGTTGAATTAATGAATATTTGAATATATTTATTTAATGAAAAATAAGGAATTGCCTAAATTTTATTTAGAATAAGTTCTAAAGACAATCTTTAACATTTGTAAAACAGTATTGAATGCAGATAAGTCTATCTACTATGATTTAAGTATAAATCATTTTGGTTTAAGAAAATTAATTTAATAAACAACTTTTCAATAGAAAAAGGCAGGCATTGGGAAAGCTTGCATTATATTAGAAGATGATATTCATTTATCCTTCACTTACCATAAAGTACATGTAAAAAATAACTTAAATTGATTAAAAAGGTATAATGTCAAAACAAAAAGTCAAGAGTCAATTTAAAAAAAAATCAGCTATTTATTCAACTAGTTATATTATATCATTTTATTTTTTTATTTTTCTTGTCATAATCACAGTAATTAAATTTCACAAAACACATACATGTATATTTTACCTGAGACACATGACCTGTAAGTTATATAATTTTAACACTTCAATGCAGTTAAGATTTCCCTTTATCCTTGACTAGTTTTTGATTAATACCTTTAATTAATACCTTGTGTATTAAATAAGCAACAGGGGGTATAATGATGGACATATAGGGCCACCATGGTGGACATAATTTTTATGGCCACCATGAATAAGATAATGTCACAGGTAGTACTGTACTGGGCCAAATTGAACCAAACATGGCCTAAATCATTTTTAGGGTATCTAGTTTAAAAAATGTATCCCATGACTCCGCCCATCAACCAAGATGGCCACTATGGCTAAAAATAGAACACGGAGGTAAAATGCAGTTTTTGGCTTATATCTCTGAAACAAAAGCATTTACAGGAAATTTGACATGGAATAAAAATGTTCACCAGGTCAAGATCTATCTTTCCTGAAATTTTCAGACGCATCAGACAATCTGTTGATGGGTTTCTGCCCCGGCCCGGAATTGGTAATTTTAAGGAAATTTTGCAGTTTTTGTCAAGCCTGCGACAAAAGGCCTGCGATTTTTGTCGCAAACACATCGACATAGGGATAGTGATCCTACGGCTGTGGCGGCTACAGCGAAGGCATATTAGCTAACTTCTTAAAAGCTTTATAATAGAAGGTGGAAGACCTGGATGCTTCATACTTTGCATATAGATGCCTTATGTTACAAAGTTTCCGTCTGTCATATGTCCATTGTCCTTGACCTCATTTTCATGGTTCAGTGACTACTTGAAAAAAAAAGTTAAGATTTTTTGTAATGTTAATTTCTTTCTTATTATGAGTAATATGATAACTATATTTGGTGTGTGCGTAGCTTGCAAGGTCCTTATGCTCGTCAGACAGTTTTCACTTGACCTCGACCTCATTTCATGAATCAGTGAACAAGGTTAAGTTTTGGTGGTCAAGTCCATATCTTAGATACTATAATCAATAGGTCTTCTATATTTGGTGTATGGCATGGTTGTAAGGTGTACATGTCCAACTGGCAGGTGTCATCTGACCTTAACTTCATTTTCATGGTTCAGTGGTCAAAGTAATTTTTTTTAGTTTTGGTCAATTTTTCTAATACTATATGCAATAGTTCAACTATATTTGGTGTATGGAAATATTTTATGATGTACATGTCAGTCTTGCAGGTTTTATTTGACCTTGACCTCATTTTCACGGTTCATTGCTCAGTGTTATGTTTTTGAGCTTTGATCTTTTTTTTTAAACTATAAGTAATTGGTCAACTATATTTGTTGTATGGAAGGATTGTAAGGTGTATATGTCATATGGGGGTTTTATTCATTACAAAAAGGAGGATGTTCCAGTTTTTGGAGAACAACTCAAAAATGCTTTCAGCATTTTTAATGAAACTTTGGTAAATTGTTTATATCTATTGTTGTAAGCTCCCTTTTGATTTTTATAAATGTTAGATTTTACGTTTCCGAGTTATAAGATTTTATTCATAAAAAAGGGGTGATTTTCAAGTTTTTGGACAATATCCTTAAAGTGCTTAGAGCAATTTTCATTAAACTTTGATGACTGATTTATATCTATTAAGATAACCTCCCTTTAGTTTTTTTTTATATAAATTTCTGATATAACATTGAGAAGATATTTAACTTTATTTGTTTATAGTCTGACAACAGATTTACTAAGTATAATTGTGCAACAGCACAGTGTATTGCAAGAAAGCAACAGCAAAAAAATCTTTAATTGAATATAAATTCAATTCATATAACCAATTTCAAGTTCTTTGTCTACATTTATTCAGAAACCTATAATATGTCAAATATTTAATTACAATCCAAATTCATCCCGGTATCAAGCTTGAGTATTGTGTCCATTTTTGCCACAACTGTTCAGGGTTGGACCTGCAGGCGTATCCAGCTGCGCTCAGCGAAGCAGTTTATTATTATTATTTAATTTCTTAAATATGAGAAATGAGTTTTAAAGAAATCTTTAAATAACCAATAGTCATGATAGTTTATATCAAATAAATTAAATCCTCTTGCATAAAAAAAATCATACATTCTGTATTTGCCTGTCCCAACCAAGTAAGGAGACTGTAATTCAGTGGTTTTCGTTTGTTGCTGTATATTATATTTGTTTTTCCTTAACTGTTTTGTACATAAATCAGGCTGCTACTTTTCTTGTTTGAATTGTTATATATATATATATATCTGTCATTTCGGGGCTTTTATACATGTAGCTGACTATGAGATTTGGGTTTTACTCATTGTTAAAGGCCACAAGGTGATCTGCAATTGTTAATTTCTGTGTCATTTGGTCTCTTGTGGAGAGTTGTATCATTGTCAATAATTTCATATCTTATTTTTATATTAATGAGGAAAAGCAGTTGTCTCTTCTAAATGTCTTGTATTTTTATTTATTGTGCAAGTCAATTATTCCTGCTATTCCTACATTTGATAATCCGGTATGTAAAATGTAGGACATCTATGTAGAAATAGGCGGAATGCTTGTACAAACATGGGATTATATCAGATTAGGTTGTAAAAACGTGAAGCTAATTAACTTCAGGTAAATTTAAATGAAATATTCTTTTAGTTTTCAATTCATGTGCAATTTTAGTGTACTAACAGTATAAAATGTTACAAATTATCAAAAGAAATATACATGTGTTGTATCGGCATAGTTGCATTTATTTATTTCATCATGTTCATGAAAAATAGTATATAGCAAAATAATGTAAACACTATTTATGGTCCCAAAATCCTTTAAACACTATAATAGGAATTGTTACAAATACATGAGCAAAACGAAATCAAAGTTATAGGACATAAGTCAACATAAAGTGCTGTGACAGAAGTGTAAAAAGTCGTCTTAACTTTAAGTTTAATCTCCCCAAATAACACAAGGCTAAAAATGGTCTTAACAAATATGTCTACTTTATTTTCCACACTGCTGTTAGAATTTCTTATGGTCATATTTTTTGAAAAAGTCGTTTTAATTACTAGAGTATATTGGAAAGTTTGCAACCCCCTTTTTACAAAAGTAAAAATGAAAACTCGAATCACATGATATTTGCTTACATTTAATGATTTAAGCATATGCTTAAATGTTTTATTCTGTATTTTATCATCATCTAATCTTTAAAATTTGCAAAGTTTTGAATGTTTAAAAGTTAAGTAATTTTTATTGCAAATTCAGACACAAACTTGAGTTTCTTCTTCATAGTAGTTAGTAGTTGTCATTACTACCTAATATTGTTTTAAGCATATAGTACTTCATAAAACTTATTACTGTTTGGTACGGAGTGTCTGGCCGTTCTTGTAAGGCAAAGGCAGTTTGAATGGCCTCTGGATCTGGCAATGTTAGCAGAGATATATGTGATGGTGTACACAGTAGGTCGGGGCTATCGATGTCAAACCCTCTGTAAAATCTATCCTACAACTCTTACTTTTAGGTTTGAATGAAGAGTAGAAGTATCGGCGATGGCATAATTAAAGTTCACCGTACAAAATAATATTCCTATAAAGATATCTATTAAACTTTAAAATAAAAGTCGTATTTAGGGTTTATTATTTTTAAATCATTTTTTAAATTTTAAATTTAACCGAAATATATTTTTTGGGGGGAATGTTCTATTTTTTATTCTCTACAAAGCATCTTCTTTTTTTTATATTTATTTTATCATTGTAATAATCCTTTCCAGATTACCTGTACTTACCTGTATTTTA
Organism: Mytilus galloprovincialis; assembly: GCA_037788925.1. Taxonomy (NCBI): domain Eukaryota; kingdom Metazoa; phylum Mollusca; class Bivalvia; order Mytilida; family Mytilidae; genus Mytilus; species Mytilus galloprovincialis. The sequence goes on along the minus strand of CM075342.1, from coordinate 39,254,194 downwards.
ATCAAATTTGAATTGCTAAAACAGCAAAACATCTATACCAACATCTATTGTTCTTTGTTTGTAGGAATAGAAGGAATATAAATTTATAAAATGTAGGAATAGCAGGAAGACACCAATAAAAATCATATTTTGCTTATTTAACAATTTGTTCTTTTAACCAATAGTCTTACTCTGTTTGCATGGCTCATCTGGAAGCATTTGTAATATTATCTTCTCGTATAAACCAATATTAAATTTGGAAAAAAAGTAAAAATGGAATATCCAATATAAGTAAAGAAATAAAGTCTATAGATACCTACCTGTGTTTTCATTCCTACACCAAGATGTCGTTAAATAAAATTGAATACCCTGCATTTATCATGATTTTCAAAAACCTATGGTTAAATCTCTGAAAGACTCCTAAATTATGGAAAACTATCATTCTGCATTGACAATGATATTGGTGTAAAATAGATACACCCAATTGGGCTAAGTCCCTCATAAGTGTATCTAATACTAGTTCAGTGGCAAACATTTCAAGATTATTCAGATGAGGATAAAACATGGTTTATGTTATATATCACCATGATAGTATACTACTTTATAAGATATATTTCATGTAGTTTATAAAATATTTCATATATTTTATAAGATATCTTAAAAAGAAAATTATATGAGATATCTTGTAAACTATATAATTTAGCTTTTAAACTATATGAGACCTTATAAAGTTTGTAAGATATCTTTGTAAAAGAGAAAAAGAGAGGTGAAAGATACCAATGGGTCAAAAACATAAGTCGAAATAAACTGACAACGCCATGGCTATAAAAAGGAACAGACACACAACAGTGCACAAAACACAACATAGAAAACATAAACTGAGCAACACAAACCCGACCAAAAACTTAGGAAGGAACTTAGATGCTCCGGAAGGGCAGACAGATCATGCAATACATGTGAAACTCGTCATCTTAGAATGAAGTTAGAATAATTAGTAAAAAGGCTTGCCATACAACACGACTGGTTGTAAAAGTTTGCAATACCAACGATAGACAATGACTTTGGCCTAGTCAAGGGACTACCACTATTCAACTCAGAACACACACACACGGTCAAGGTCATACCGGTAGTATACTTTGAAGGTTAAGGTAAAATTTCACAATGATCTTGACATTGGCCTTGGTAGTGAAACACGGGTGTTGCTAAACGGCGGAAACGGAAAACGGAAACAGAAAGAATTAAAAACCAATTGTTCAGAGAACAATTGCAGGTTTTTCCACCAAAAACAATGTATTTTAATTTGAAAGTTGTAAAATTAAGTTTAAAATGTCATTTCAATCGTCAAATGATAGCTTATTGTACGCTGATTCCAAAAATATATGGTTTCTATACAATATTTTTTAAATAAGGGAGATAATTTGTTACTTCCGGTTTGAAAAATGTTACTCCCAATAATATTTCAATATTTAATTGACACTGATTCCAAAAATATCCGGTTCTATATACTTTTATATTAATAAAGTACAAAAAATAGCTTCTTCCGGTTAACACAAGGTCACTTCCGGTTTTTTTTTCAAGGTTAAATGGTTTGATACCTTTTGCCTAAAGTCTCATGGCTTTATCATGTATACATATGAGCTAAAAGCAAAAGTCAAAATCTAGAACGTCAAATTAAGCTATGACCTTTGAAATCAATTTCAAGGTCATAAACCAAGGACCTCAAATCAAAAGACCATAGGTCTTAATTATATTTGATTAATCAGTTATATCACCATACGCATATTTTTAAATACAAGAGGGGAGAAAACTCACATTTACGTTCGACGTACCCTTGCAATCAAAATTTATGTGTTACGACATGTCGCTACTAACAATTTAGAAAAAATAATTTGTCGATATCTTATACGGTTTCTGGAAATGAGTGGAAATAAGCCAAATTCAAAAATTAGAATATGACCTTGACCTTTGACCTTGACCTAATTTTCATTTTTTGGGACCAAGGACCTCAAATCAAAAGATCCTAGGTCTCTATCACTTATGGTTTACAAGATAGAAATGCATATCACTTTAAGTTGGTTGAAACTTCTCTGAAAAGTCGTATAAAAACAAAAAGAACTAGTATCTCAATTGTTTGTAGAACAATTGAAAGGTCTTTACTGTAAAAGTGATGTTTTCGTAATGTACTTTGTACGACCTTTCGTTTGATATACGACAAGCATACCTTCTGAAACTTCACTTTTTACACTTAATGACCTCATCAGCCTACATTTTTGAGATCGGAATTATGATATATGGAACAGAGTAGATGAGCTTTCATTTGATATGCGACAACACCATGTTCTAGAAAGTTTTATTTTTGCACTTAATAACTCTACCCAACTAATTTTTGGAGGTCGGGAATATGATATTTCAAATGTACACATCGTGACCTTTCATTTGATATACAACAACCCTACCTTAAAAGAACATTTATTTTTTGCACTCAATGACCCCATCCAACCCATTTTTGGTATACGTCAATTTGAAATTTGAAATATACGCTTTGTGTTCTTTCATGTGATATGCGACAACCTTACCATCTGAGAAATTTGAATTTTGCACTAAATGACCCCACCCGTCCCCCCTGGGATGAAAAGGGGGTTTAAAATTTTCATTTTTAAGTAGAGTTTATCAAGGCCTTCAATTTGATATATCAGATGACCCCATTTGACAAAGTGCAAATAATGATGCAATATCAACTTTATAAATAGAATTTATGAAACTTACAAAGTCAATGCAAAACTTGAAAATTTCAAATTGATTTTTTGGTGTTTTTTTCCATGGAATGTTTTTAATATTTGGTCAAACATATAACTATGTCAACCTCTTCAATTTCTAAAACATTTTAAGTGGTAAGCTCTTGATGATTTAGAAATACATGCCTCCGCTCGCAAAACTTCAAACTGCATTATCTCTAAAACGACAATAGATATCTCAAATCTATTAAATGATAAATGATCTACAATTGAAGGACAACATTATAGAAAAAGAATTGGGACGATTTCAAAGTTCACCAAGTCACAATTAATCATCAAATATATGATGCAATACAAAACTTGAGAACCGGAAGTCGTAGAGACATGGGACTATCACCATTCAACTCAGGACCACTTGAACTTTCAAATATCATAGGTCATAGTATGATGTGAAGGTCAAGGTGAAATTTCATCATGACCTGACATTGACCTCAAATTGAAGGTCTTGAACTACTGATCATCTTTGCAGTTTATAGTAGGTTGATATCTGTTACCTTTAAAAAGATCTACACACAATACTATACTTTTAAGAATCATCCCGTCGTAACTTTTGAACAGACAGTCGGACTCTTTTGAGCTCAGTGTATAAAATGTAGAGCTCGTCGAGAGGAACATTTTATACGCTGTAAGTATGCAGCAAACTCTTGTCGTTTTCTTAATATGAAAGCTTGAAATTGCAGCGTAATTTTATTTTGCACTCTGTGACCTTTGACCTTGGGTGCAAATTGAAGGTCACATGAACTTAAGATTATTGGTGAAGGTCCCAAGTCTTTACGACTTCCGGTTCTCGAAATACAATTTTTCAAAAATTGTGTATATTTTTTCAAGGGAAATAACTCCTTATATATAAGGGTTAACAACAAAATGATTATATATGTTTATTAACATTGCCATCTGGTCTTGTACATGTTGCCGTTTTCAAATCGATTCTATCTGAAATATATTTTAAGAAAATTGCAAGAGAAAGAAATTGCTTCAAGGGGACATAACTCTCATAGGGAATGATGAAATCCTTAGCAGCCTCATGTGGTAATACATCATGATGAGATCTAACTATTGTCCGAATAAGGTCATGATATCTTTAAAATCATTTAGGGGGGGGCCATGTCGATTTGAATTTTTTCCATGGTTGAAAACGACCGAATCTCTCCCGACAGCGTCCCGTTTCTGCCGAATGCTATCCAAGAGACATCAAACAGCTTTGTCGGGACTCAGTCGAATCGTGTTCTGTAATCTTTGGGATATAGACGAGGGTATTATTGCCAAATTTCGTATTAATGACGGGATTGTTCCAGAACCGTTTCGTCAAAGACGGTTCGCATTCGGGATGTTATCTGAACTCAAATGGCCAAAAAAGAGCCATGAAAAATCTCTCCAGATCATGCCCGTTCCACAGGATACCGTCCAAAACAACACAGAACATTGTTACGATTTTGATCCGATACAACAGAATCGTTTTCGACATAATCACAGTTGTAATCCGATTAGACAAAATCAGATAAGATTTTCCGAATGTTACAGGACGCATCTAACTGTCGGGTGCTTGATCGACCTCTCCGGTCCATCTGTTACGAACGTACAGCGTTCAGTCAATAATATAACATTACCTATCATTGAGGATAGTATTCGATTTTTTTACCTTTCGTGTCTTCGTGCTGTCTAATCTCAAACGGGGGCAATTATCGGCACTGTGTGAATGCCGCATTATGAAGTGTTTTCAAATATTGAGAAGATTCATTATAGAAAATTTCATCTAATGAAAGATTTTGGACATTTTTTAAACTCTTATGTAAAATAAAATTGAGAATGGAAATGGGGAATGTGTCAAAGAGACAACAACCCGACCAAATAAAAAACAACAGCAGAGGGTCACCAACAGGTCTTCAATGTAGCGAGAAATTCCCGCACCCGGAGGCGTCCTTCAGCTGGCCCCTAAACAAATATATACTAGTCCAGTGATAATGAACGCCATACTAATTTCCAAATTGTACACAAGAAACTAAAAATTAAAATAATACAAGACTAACGACTTGGGACAGGCGCAAAAATGCGGCGGGGTTAAACATGTTTGTGAGATCTCAACCCTCCCCCTATACCTCTAACCAATGTAGAAAAGTAAATGCATAACAATACGCACATTAAAATTCAGTTCAAGAGAAGTCCGAGTCTGATGTCAGAAGATGTAACCAAAGAAAATAAACAAAATGACAATAATACATAAATAACAACAGACTACTAGCAGTTAACTGACATGCCAGCTCCAGACTTCAATTAAACTGACTGAAAGATTATGATTTCATCATATGAACATCAGGCACAATCCTTCGTCTGCTTCAACTCGATTTAATTTGTCATTGTGAAAGATTTGAACTGATTTAGTCATTAACCGACTCTCAAATTCAAGCTTGAACATGAAAAATATATCAAATGCTTAAATGTGTTACTTTGTCAAAAGTAATAGTGGCCTCATCCGTGTTTAGTCTAAAAAGTAAAATCACAAAAATACGGAACTCAGAGGAAAATCCAATCGGAAAGTCCATAATCACATGGCAAAATCAAATGACAAAACACATCAAAAACGAATGGACAAGAACTGTCATATTCCTAACTAGGTACAGACATTTTCAAATGTAGAAAATGGTGGATTAAACCTGGTTTTATAGCGCTGAACCTCTCACAGTCTCATCAAATTCCGTTATATTTCCAGTGATGCGTGAACTAAACATACATAATAAATAATATAGTCAAAATATGGGTACATCAGTCATCATCGTGTAACAATTTTAAAAGGAACAATTTAACAGAACACAAAAACATCTATCTACAAACACATTCACTGATTCGCGTGTCTGACGTCAGAAAATTATATACGTCACATATTTTTGTCGTTCAATGTATATACACCCAATTTTAAAATTTCACATGTGCAATGTTAGCAGACAGGGTTTAAAAATCAAAAGTATGTAAGAATTAATTTCAGAAAGAAACAGATTTAAAATAGTCCAAAAGAATTTATAAGAATCCACAAATAGTTCATTCCACTACGCGATTGAATAATTTTGACCTTTGTGGTTCAACCTATTTTCTAAATCATAATAGAAATATATCATAATGACATATAATAGAACAATATCATACTGACGGGATCTTTTCAAGTACATAGTCACGTTATAAGAACCAAAGAAACACAAAAAGTCGCATATACAAAACACACCAGCAAAAAATGAAAGATAATACAAACACATTGACGGGTTGTTTAAGTACCGAGCCACGTTAAATGGATATCACATAAAACAATCCAACAGTAAAAGGTAAACCTTTATATATGTTATGTATTATCACCAAATACAACTGACATTCAAACATTAAGTATAAGCACTATTGTGGCCACTTCCATTTGAGACGGAAACTGTCTAAAAATTAACTCGAATGCTAAATTTGTGAAGATTTCAGTAATTTAGCTTAATGATGCCAGTACTCGATACATGTGAATTGTTTCGTCAAAACAACCTATATTTATGTAACAAAAGTATTATACTTTCCAAAAACTAGCTTAAAGTTTACATTTTAACAATTTTGTAAAACTGCTATATTTTCGGGCCAAAAAGGGGTCTTACTTGGTCTAATCTTTTGGCATAATTAAAGAAAATAAAGTAATATTTAAATAGAATAGTATAAGTAAGTACATCATTCGAAGAAAGACATTGCACACATATGACATGTCGAAAAATAAACTCATCATAGATGGTTTTAATTTTACCAGGATTGAAATTTTGTATTTGCGCCAGTCGCGCGTTTCGTCTAAAAAGACTCATCAGGGACGCTCGTATAATAAGTGTAAAAAAGAACCCGAATAAAGTACTAATTTGAAGGGCATTCAGTATCAAAATATTCCTTGAAGTTTTGCCAAATATGGCTAATGTAATCTATTACTGAGGTAGAAAAGCCTTAGATATTTAATGCATTTCGAGAATAGGAAAAGGGATCATATTTCGGGCCAAAAAGGGGTCTTACTGGGTCTATTCCTTTGGCATACTTAAAGAAAATAAAGTAATATTTAGATAGAATAGTAAAAGTAAGTAAGTACATCATTCGAAGAAAGACATTGCACACATATGACATGTCGAAAAATAAACTCATCATAGATGGTTTTAATTTTACCAGGATTGAAATTTTGTATTTGCGCCAGACGTGCGTTTCGTCTAAAAAGACTCACCAGGGACGCTCGTATAATAAATGTAAAAAAGAGCCCGAATAAAGAATGAATTTGAAGGGCATTCAGTATCAAAACATTCCTTGAAGTTTTGCCAAATATGGCTAATGTAATCTATTACTGAGGTAGAAAAGCCTTAGATATTTAATGCATTTCGAGAGTAGGAAAAGGGATCATATTTCGGGCCGAAAAAGGGTCTTACTGGGTCTACTCCATTGGCATAATTAAAGAAAATAAAGTAATATTTAAATAGAATAGTATAAGTAAGTACATCTTTCGAAGAAAGACATTGCACACATATGAAATGTCGAAAAATAAACTCATCATAGATGGTTTTAATTTTACCAGGATTTTAAAAATATATAAAAATATATAAAAATATAAACTTTTTTGTACTCGGCGCAAAACTGGGGAAGGGCGAGGTAGAACCTCGCCCTTCCCCAGTTTCTCAGCCCCATACAAAAAAGTTTATATTTTCTTTCATTGACCTACTATTGTATATTCATAGTATATATCGGCATCTCGTGTTAACTTTTAATGGTATAATTTTCGGTCTCTTTTCTTCAAATACGGGTAAAACTATGACATATTTAAAGAAATTCATTCGTTTATTTTCTTTGTTATGACGTTTAAGTTTCAAAGGCGCGTTTATTTTACATAGCTTTGTCACATTATTCTAGTATTAAATGTAATTATGTCATACTACTTTTGCAAAGTCATTATCAATTTAGACATGAGTCTAGAATCTTTGAGTCGAAGGGTCACTATTGAAATGTTTAACACGTTTTAAGTGTTGTATTTCAAATACCAGAAGTTGAAATAGTCTCTGCCTTTCTATATCTGATATCAAGGCTTATCTTACAGATGCCGTTCTATATATACAAAATGTCATGTGTTATTTATGACTTGAGTCTTGGTGTCACTTTTAACACCAATGAAATAATTAACGTCTTGCGTTGTTAATTTGTTTCATATTCAAAAATGCATTTAACTACTTTGTTGTAAAATATAATCGTGAAACTCTAACTTATCAGCATTTTTTATGTTTAGTATATATCTAGTGTTTAGAATTACTCTTAGGCTTGAGGCACGAGTATAGTTTCACATTTTCCTATCCTGTTTGTTTCAGTTTCCTCCAACTAATGGGATTTTTAACCATTTCGTTACAATATTGCCAATGTCATTCATTGCAACTCGTTTTTGGTAAGATCCAAATGAAAGCAAACGGTCATATGGCATACTAAATTACTGGTCCTATACCATCATTGTCATTTTTAGATGTAGGAAGATGTGGTATGAGTGCCATTGAGACAATTCTCCATCCAGTATGTATAGAAGTTAGATCAATACTAATACTAGTGAACGTGTCCTCGAGTTAAGTAACAACAGCTAATATGTGGTATCCACTCGGGTGTTAATATAAGAAAAAAGTAAAATCACAAAAATACTGAACTCAGAGGAAAATAAAATCGGAAAGTCCCTAATCACATGGCAAAATCAAATGACAAAACACCTTAAAAACAAATGGACAAGAACTGTCATATTCCTGACTTGGTACAGGCTTGGTAACCATTGGTTAGGTAGTTTTCAATTACTGCTCGTATAATACGAAAACTATTCAAAAATATCAAAATGAGTTTCAAACCAAAAGCATGTTGAACCCGTTAAAAGTAACTATAACAATTTTGAAATAAAGTTTTCAATGCTAAATAACTTGGTTACTGTTTTGGATTTCCATCTATTTGGTTCCAATTTGATTGAAGAGTATTATGTTAACGAAACGCATGCTAAGTGTACAGATAGTAAAGTGTTTTATAACTGATTCGTTGTTTGGGTACGTATATGATGCTCTTTAAAGACGTAATTGATTAAAGTTTACCTTGTCTTAGCTCGAGATTTAGCAATGAGTAGTCTTGTGTAGAAAAAAACCTCATATCTAGTTTACCTAATTGTAAGCCAAGCATCTGTTTTCCCTTTCATTTTCACAAGGTCGATACCTCTGCTCTTGGACTTATGGTCCTAGCAAGTTTCACAAGCATTGTAATCAACACTAATGAGATGATATATCAATGGTATATTCAGAATGTGAAAGTCAACAAGAAGACACATTACACTATAGACACCTAATTCTGACCTTAAGCTGGCCTGTCATTGACATTATTACTACATGACGTATGCTAATCGGAAAAGCAACAGAAACAATGATCATGATTGGTTTTTTTTACCTGGTACGTGGTTGATACCATGACCTCCTTCACCAGAAGAAAGCACATTACAACAATAGCATTAAAAGGCTGTTCAATATAATAATAATAAAAAACCCAAAGTAATAAAAAGAAAAAGAAAGAATAGATACGTTTTCAATGTTGAAAGTACATCTTCCGAAAAAGACACATCAACAAAATACCATGTCGGAAATTTATTCATAGTTAAAAAGAAAAATAGGATAAAGAATTATTAAACGGCCAAAGACAAATGAAAAGATTGGAAATAAAATGAAGTAATATTAATTTTCGTGTAACAAGTGATAAACATAATCAATAAACTATATAAAAAATGTACCAACTCGGTAGTAGTCTTTGGTCATATTTGATGTTGTATTGCATGTATTGTTCAATTCAAGAGTTTGCTCTTGAAGGCAACCAATAACAGTGACAGTTGAATATATGGACAACTTATCTTAATTATTAAGGTTTTCCTTTATTAACAGACTGTGTATTAAGGAATAAGTGCATCTCTGTACAAAACGGATGCTTAGTATTATCTAGCCGATTCCTTTTAAGGAATATCTGTTATTAACGACAAAAGAAATTGGCTTCTCATGCTTTTCGAACTAGGTTGCAAAAGATCTTAGAAAGGCATAGAAAGAAATCTTTGCTCAACTCTATGTTTCGATATTTTAAAAAATATCCATCAGTTGATATAATATAGGGCACTAGTCAAAGGGTCACTTTTAAAACCAATGAAATGATTAACACGGTTTAAGTAATGTGTTTTAAATGTCAGATTTTAAAATGGTCACTGCTTGTTTATTTCTGTTATCAAAGCTTTTAAAAGATGCCATTTTATGTAAACTTTATTTATGGCATAAATCGAGGTGTTACTTTAAACACCAACAAAGTGTTAATTTTATCCCATTAATGTGTTTCATATGTCAAAATACATTTTGCACCGTTAATGTTAAATATATGTGGAATGTTTGACATAGTGGAAGATATTAGCAAGCAAAATCGAGATGTGCAAATGACGATACAAGCATGAAAATTAGCACGAAGCATCATAATCATATACTTTTTAAGAAAAAAACTGCTGGCCATGAAAAAATCATTTTTTCAAGATGGCCACGGCCTTTTTAAAAAATGGCTGTTTTTTTTTCAGTTCGAAAATACTTACTTTTCTGAAAAACTTTATCTTTGACCTCCTTTAAGTGAAAAATTTTATCAGATTTGGTGGCTGCATTCCTGGATGTGATGTATTTAATAGAAATAAATATTTGAATCTTTAAGGTTTGCGCATGCGCGAAAATTTAACAAAATTCACACATAAACATTTGAACTATTTACTATTTACTTTGTGCTTTTTGATTTTAAATGATATTATGAATTGGTTTGATAACATTTTTAACAGCTTCAGCATTATGTTTATTTTAGCAGTACTTTTCTAGAATATTTCTAGAATGTCAATCATTCATCCATTCAAGCTAGAGTCATGAGCTTGCTTCTTGTTTTCCATCCTGTTTCTTTTGTGATTTCAAATCCTTTCGCTATCCTACTTTCATATGTAACGAAAGATAATGTCCTTGTGAAAGATTTGACCCAATTTATTTGAAATTAAGTTAAATTAAAAAAAAATGTCTCCAACCGCGTTTGAAACAGGTCATTTAACATGATAACATTATTTAAAATACAAATATAAATATGTTTAACTCTGGGCATATTAGACTTCATAAGAGAGCCATAATCTTTTAAGATATGAAGTCTATAATGCTCTTTTACTTTGTAAGTATTTATGGTTTCCATTTACTTGAATTCCGATGTAACGCAATAGTCTTATGTAAACAAAACGCACGTTTTTATTTTGTACTGAATAAATAAGATTGATTGATGTTTACCAATTTTTCTGTTGGAGCTCAATTAATGTCTTATTGGGAAATAATGATTATGTATTTTATTCAGAAAAACACTCGTCAGACTCACTATATCATAAGTCAAGCATATTTCTTTACCTTTCATAACTGTATGGTCGATACTCAAGCTGTTGGAAGCTTCGTCGATAGAGTTTCACAAGAAATGTAGTCAACTCTAATGGGATAATATACAATATCATTGATGCATTCACAAGGTAAAAGTTCACAAGAATTATTCTACCCATACACATTATTCTGACTTCTAGCTGGCCACTCATCGACATCATTATTTTAAAGTTACAAATACAATTTATAAGATTTTTGTTTTTACCCAGCAGCAACTATAAGCCAGGAAACGCAGTGAAAGGTAAAAGAACAAAAATACTGAACTCCGAGGAAAATTTAAATCGGGATGTCCCTAGGTAGAAAGTTTAGCGATGTTTTTTTTTGTAACAAGGAATACAAAATATTGACGAAGGTCATGCAGCCAACATTATTTATATATATAACATCTCCAACGTTGTATTTGATTCTATCGTTTCTTTTGTTTGTCCTTGAAAAATTGTTCTGAAAGGCAAATTATACCAATCTTTGCTTGCCCTAAGAAAACAATTCATTTTTTGTTACTTACATACGGTTTGTGACTTCTAATTACAAACTTGTTTTTTGGATTGATGTTTTTCATTGACAAGCCTGTACAAAAGTCGGTTCCATAGATGGAATATTTGATATTCGCAAAGTATGTAATCGCATTTCAAATAAAAAACTATGTATGCTATATGTGTTAATCAATGTGTGACTCTCGAAATGAATAAGCTGACCAACACTTTCATGTTGATGTTTTTGAGATGTACAAAAAGCATTCAACATCTTTTGTTGTTAAATATACGCGTGAATTCCGAATCTTTCAGTCTTTTGTTAATTTTAAGTCGCAATTGTCGCAATCATTTGGTTTCAAGGGCTATTAACTATTTTAATAGTGATTGGTATATATATATGTCTTGCAGGTTAAACAAATTATTTCACACTACTTTTATACATAGATATATTTAGTATCGGACATCAGCTAAAGGGTAGAAATCACTAACAAATTTTAAGCATTGTGCATCAGAACAAAACAAAATATCCGTTTGTTCTATTTCTAGTTTTAATATAGACTTATATAAATGAGGCTATTCTATTTATACAAAAATCTATATGTTATTAATGGCTCGAGATGAAAGGACACTACTCAATTAACAGACTAACGCTTTATGTAAAGGTGTTTCATATTTCAGAAATGCATTTATCATCTGATGGTGTTAATTAAATGTGTGAATTTTGAAATCTTCAGCATATAAACAGTTTCAATTAGTTCATTTCTATTATACTTCTAAAGTGTACAAAAGTTATCGGTACTAATTGACTAGAGGCATTGACCCTGTTTCCATATTTTTCTTTCCTGTTTGTATACTTCAACTAATGTGATTTTTTTATCCTTTCAGTATAAACCGTCCATACATTAAATGAAAAAAAATGCTGCTTGCATAGAAGACCTTGTTGCGTTTTCCACTGTTGAATATTATCTCCAAAGTAGCCTCAACTCCATGTATATTGAACATTTTAGAACTAGCCATAACCTTGTTTGATATCAAGTTTTAATTGCATTTCAACTTTCCATCTGTGTTTGTTTCATTGTAGCACCATGATGTTCTTCCTGATGATTTCACCAGTAATATTGTGACATTGAAATGACACGAAATATCCTATCATCTATTTTCTTCGATAGAATTGTATGATACATTATCAAAATGTAAATTTTATCATATTATCATATAATAAAAAGAATTGGTCACTACTCCTCCTCCTACACAAAAACTGTGTTATGGTGACTAAAAAGAAATCTATGGTCTTGAATTTTGAAAGTAACTTTGAAACCTTTGGCGAGTTGTTGGCTCTTTGACACATTCCCCATTTCTATTCTCTATCTTATTTATAATACAATTTTTGAAATTAAAAATAACTCTTTTTTTATGCAAGTAAAACGAAAAATTTTCACTAACATTCGCTTATAAAGTATTTACTAAAAACAAAGTTGAAAAATTTAATCGAACAAAAACGAATCGTTGGTACTTGTTAAAATAGTCTTAATAAAACAAGAGATAACCAATTGTTCAGTGACTTGCGGTTTTTCACGTTTAATGCAATTCTGTCTAAAATTTCAGATTGAAGCAGCAGACCGACTGAACCACATCTTCCTATAATTAAGTGTATTGCTATTTTACAATCCAAGATGGCGATGTACAGAAAATCAATATTAACACAAAAGTCTGACACAAAACAGTGCATGAATCAGATATTTCATTTGCATATATCATATCCCTGGAAAGACGGGATGTATGAATAACTGATTAAAAAACATGATGATGTATTTTTTAACCGTTTTACACATTATTAAAAAGTTATTGGAAAGATGTAATAATTGCCGAAAATCAGTTGTCCGTTTAACTCTTCAAAAATATACTATCACAGTTTCTCAGGAGTCTCGTACTTCTAGATCAACATTAAATATGTTTATTATACACTAAAGTTGGTCTTTCAATTTAAGCAACATCACAGTGTCAATTATAAGATCATTGTGAAGGCATATGAACGCAATATGATATCAATAAAAAAAAGAGGATACACAAAAATTGTTTAAGCACTGCATAAAATCCGAAACTAGTAATCACTATTTATTACATATATCACAGTATTAGTCCATCGACATTTAGTTTAAAATAATAATTATCTCGTCTACACACTAGAAAAGAACATATTCATCCATTGCATAAATAATTTCTGTAGACTTTGAAAGAATAGCGTACATCAAAGCATTCTTACCGGAATTATCGGTTTCATAAATATTGACTTCTTTTTTAAGCAGAGATTTTATAACTTGAACCTTCTTGTTTACATCGACGTCCATCAAGCAGGCAATCATAAGTGGCGTCTGTCCAGCGTAGTTTTTAATGTTGAGATTCACGCCTCCTTCAATTAAAATTTTGGCAAGTTTTGTATCACACGAAATTAACGCTTTGAGTAGCATTGTATTCTTGTCCATGACTATCCTTTTGCACGATGCCGATATCTTACGTCTTTCTTTATCCCTTTTCTTCCATGTAATAAGTTTTTATAGTGTTTGATGGTCAAAACCCACCTTATTTTCACACTCTCTTGGAGAATGGCTATCGTTACATAAATTTGTGATAGCTTGAACTAACTTTATCTTTAAACTGTGTGTTATTGTATTGAACCGACATAATGAGACGGAGATTGAATTAGCTAGTTCATAAGGTAAAACTCCACAGAAAGAAACCCTTACCAGACACGATATTCTTTCGAAAATACGGACCCTGTCACGAATTTGTTAGCCCTTATTGAACAAATGTCAAACAGTTCATGACAAATGTGTACTTATATGTGTAACACGACAAGTGCCACACGAAGGATTCATACACAATTCAGACACAATATTCTTTCCAAAATACGGACCCTGTCACGAATTTATTAGCCCTTATTGAACAAATGTCGAACAGTTCATGACAAATGTGTACTTATATGTGTAATACGACGAGTGCTACACGAAGGATTCACACACAATTTGAGAGTACGCGACACCACCTGTAGTTTAAGAAGGAATCGGTTTTGTTAAGTCTTTAATTTTTTACTTTGTGTTTTGTTGAAAATATCGACAGTTTGTATTAAAGATGTAAATAGCACTTTCATTTTATAACTTACGAGGCATTTATTAAGAAATACATATTAAAACCAAACTTTTTCTTGATTAATTTTTAAAATTTATGAGTAGCCTTTACCAATATCGGATATATAATTTGATATTAATGATATGAAATTGTATTCTTATGTGTTGCCATCAGTTTTAGTTTGTAACCCGAATTTGTTTTCTCAATTGATTTATGACTTTTGAACAGCGGTATACTACTGTTGCCTTTATTTATGGTATAATGATGAGTTGCCAAAAATGTTCGAAAGCCATAGTTAGAAAAATGCATTTTATTGATGCTGCTCTAGGTCTCAATGTTTGGTTTCAAAGGCTCTTCAGGTCTTTTAATAGTCTCTGTTATATCTGTTTGATAGCGCAGGTATAAAAAAATCCATACAATTAGCAATGTCCAAAGTGGGACGCTACTCGAGTGGTCTCTTTGAACAGCATGGAAATTTTTATACGTTTGTAGCAAAAAGTTTTAATTGTCAAACATTTTAACAGTTTTTGTGTTTTCCTATTCTAATTCTGTTCTGAAGGCTTAAATAGATGGCTTTCTATTTATAAAAAAGATCTATATTCTATTTTGGCATGTTCCGTGGTGTCACATTCAATAGCAATTAACGGAAAAACGTTTTTTGCAATGTGCTGCATATGTTACGAAAACATCTTACATAATTAGTTTATATATATATATATATATATATATATATATATATATATATATATATATATATATATATATATATATATATATATATATATATATATATATATATATATATATATATATATATATATATATATATATATATATATATATATATATATATATATATATATATATATATATATATGTGTGAATTCTCGAACCTTTATTGATATTTTTAGTAGTACATTTCTGTTGTATTTCTAAAGTGCGAAACATTCATTAACACTCAATAGATAGAGGCTTTTATCTTATACATTTCCTTCGTCCTGTCAATTTGTGTGTACTTTAGCAAGTGAGATTTGAAGTCCTTTTATTATACGTCTTTTATGATTAAAAAATACTGTGTGTATTGATGACCTAGCTAAAGAATTTTGCTTTCCAACGTTTTGCATCACAAATGAATTGAATTATAGACATTGAATATTTGTTGACGTTTTTGTAACAATTGAATCAATACTATTGTTTATAGACGTTACCTCAAGTTGAATTTTATCTCAGGTAGTCTCCAATTGAGTGTTGATATACAATATGTTAGATGAAATTATTTTCTGTACATGAATTGTTTACAAAATTATATACTTATTCAAAATACTACTGAGTTTCTTATCCTTGGCATATTAAACACAATATAATTAGCCATTACCTCTAATGATTTTAAGATTTTAATGTTTTTCAAGTGTTTCCATCTGTTTTGTTCCACTGGAACTGAAGAGTCTTATGTATTTGGCAAAACTTGTATGAATTTTTGGTCCTCAATGATCTTGAACTTGATGCTTTATTTGGCCTTTTAAACATTTTTTTGATTCCAGAGTCACTGATAAGTCTTTAGAAGACGAAACGCGCGTCTGGCGTAAATATAAAATTTTAATCCTGGTATCTATGATGAGTTTATTTATGTAAAAGAATCACGCGTTTATTGTACTTAATACATAAGTTACTTTATGACTGTGTCTATTTTTTGGTTTCTAATGCATTTGAACGTCGTAATTAAATAAAGTTGACCAACTTTGCTCGTCAGAATCCAATAGACGAGTCTAATGAACAAAAACTTTAAGAAATAAACTCAACCGAGTAGTAACACTTGTATATAATTTCACCTAAACATACAAAATAACCAAAATACATTGTATAAGCCATATATTTAATTTACGCATATCATAAAGTGCATTTAACATTAGATACACAACCACATTACGGATTTATCAAACAAGCATTAAATGATTAAGTAATACAATAGCTGTGACTATGTTTTTAACATTTTCACACAAAAGGTATTCAAAGATATAACAATGTGTTAAAATGAACGACAAAAGATGAAACGTAAATATCGCATAAACTCGCCAGAAATAAACATTCATCCATGTAACATTACCTCCAGTGTTTCAAATTTACAACAAATCTTGTATTCAATCATCCAGAAAAGCAAATAATTTTTGTCGTAAGTTAAGTTTAACTCATATAATATATTATCTCAGTTTCTAAAGAACGTCTTTGAGATCCCAATCAATAATAAATGTGTTCGTTATACACTTCAGTTAATATTTCAATTTAAAAACTGTCACAATGTCTTAATACAATCCGTGTGAAATTAAACAAAAGCAATAGTATCTTATAAATTAAGAAGATGATAAACAAAGTCCAGTTTGGTGGAAGCACTAGATAAGGTCTGAAACTAGTTCTCAATATTTTACACCATCTCCTCTCATCACAGTTTGTTTGTTCTTCATTGGTAAAACATTTTCCTCTGGTTTTTATAAGATATCAATAATAATAATATGGTCTACACATTAGAAAAGAACATATTCGTTAAGAACATTAATAATTTCTGTAGAATTTGAATTAATAGCGTATACCATAGCATTTCTACCTGAATTATCTGTCTCATTTATATCAACTTCGTTTTCCAGCAGACAGTTTATCACTTGAATCTTTTTGTTAACATTAACATTCATCAGGCAGGCAATCATAAGTGGCGTCTGTCCAGAAGAGTTTTTAATGTTAAGATTTACTCCACCTTCAATTAAAATTTTAGCAAGTTTTATATCACACGAATTTAAAGCTTTGAGTAACATTGTATTCTTCTCCATGTCTATCATCTATCCGAAGTCGATTCTTAATGTCTGTCATTATCACTTTTCGCGCATGTCATCAGCTTTTATTGAGCTTCGTATATTGATAACGCCTTCTTTTCACACTTTCCTGTAGAATTGCAATCGTAACACAAATATGGCATATCTTGAAATAGCTTTCGTGTTGACATTTGCATGGAAAAATCGTTACTCGATGTCAATGATTGTTTTGAATCGAAATGAACATATGGATCTTAATCGCTCTGGTTAACAAGATTGATGGACCCTAACCAGACACATACTTCTGACTTGCAGCCGGTCTATCACTAATCTTACCTCAAATTATGGTGTGAAGATAGAAATAAAATTCATTTTTAAAAATTATTGTAGGACCTGGCAATTTTTTGAACCCGCCTCCTTTCGTACTTGCCTTAACGGTAGAGTTGATAAGGTTGTGATTCATCAGACCAACTATATAGTAAAAAGTGAAATCACAAAAATACTAAACTCCGAGGAAAATTAAAAAAGGAAAGTCCCTAATCAAATGGCTAAAACAAAATGTAAATATAGTAAATGAAACATACATACATCATGAGTTATGGCTAAACAATGATTTTTTTTCGAAACAAACATACCAGAATTTTGCATGTCGGAGCAATAAGATTGATAAACAAAAATAAGGAACAAACATGGAAAGCAGACGATAAAATAGTACGTATTCTTGAAATTTGAATCCTATTGAATTCAGATGGTGATTCGGAAAAAGACGGTTGTTTAAAAAGTGGTACACTTTTCAAAACCATTACTGAAAAATTACCATAGGAAAACCAATATCAATAATAAAGCAACTTTATTTATCCGGTTTCTTCCGAAGAATTGAGATGGATTTTATTTCATCGGGAATGTTGCATCACAAAGGTATGAAATCGGAGAATGTATACATACCGGATTCTTCGAGGAGTTGTATTGACAAAATAAAGGACATAAATTCAGAGACAACAATAGTTTACTGATGTTGAAATCTCGTAAAATCACGAAGAAGATATGATAAGGTCATAAAATAGAACAAGCGGGATTATGGGTCGGATTGATAGGGTAATAAGCATCTTCTGCTATTTATGCATTCAATCAACCTAAACTCTTTAGATCGAATTTTCCTGAGGGATTTCTGATTTTTGAATAATTTCTAAATCTCTTCGCGGAGATTTTTAGAAAGTTATTTAATAAATCAATTTTATGATGAATGCAATGATGCGATGAGCTGAATGATACACAGCTTACTATCATAGTAAGAAAACTATGCATTCACGATGCCCAGCTGTTGCTAACGTATATGTCCGTTTGTTATTTTGTTAATAATTGCATTTATATCATTTATATGAATGCACAGTGTCTCTTAAAAGAGATGTAAAGATATATAACGAAACAGTAATACTTTTTGTTTTTACAGTTGTCCTTAGTTTTATGTTAAAAGATTATAATTGTAATTATTTCGACGGTACTAATTTTTCTGAACAGATGCTCTTTTCGATATAGATAATAAATATTTCTTCAGCGATGATCGAGGGAAAAATATGTGAAAACCAAAAACTCATTGAACAAAAATGAAGGCAAATGCAGATAAGACAATTTGGGTTATTTATATAGGTTCACCTAAATAAATTGGTTTTATACACACAAAACTATTTTTCACGTGCACCTTATGGTGCCTCATGCATGAAGAGTGAAGTCATATAGCACGTGACCTATGTCATTATTAATTTGCAATGGAGTAGTGTGGTCGATTTTATATAGACTAAACTCAATATCATTTCATATTCATTCATGATTAACTTTATACACAATATTCATATTAACTGGACTATCAATATCATTCCACAATGAGTAGTCGAAAGCGGCCAGCGAGGCACGATCCAAATGATCCAATGCATTGGACCAAAAGAACAGTATATTACACATTTGAAAAGTATGGGAATTACAGTAAAATCTACTTGGAGATTAGACATGATTCGACAACTGTATTTTGTCAATCAACAGGACGTTGCAAATCCAACAGAAAGTAATCCAAATGGTTCTACGGAATCAAATATTAGGAATATTGATGAAGTGACAGTTGCTGCCGATGACCAACCTAACGTGGACACTGACCAACCAGGAAATGAAAACAGAACAATGTCACGTACAGCAGAAATGTTAAAGGATTCGACTTCTGCGCTAAAGTCGGCAAATGAAGCTATGTCGGCTATGTCATCTATGGTTGTAGGACTTCTAGCTAATAAGATGCTTCATCAAGCAGTAGTCTGTCGATTCTAAAGTCAAACTATGACTTTACCTCGGCATATCAAGCCACATACGGACATATTAACCCTATCTCTTCTGTAAATGCTGAACAAACCTTCCAACGACAAGTTGACACTTCGAAAGGGATTGTATTTGCAGAGGACTTACCAAAAATGGACTACGTATCTACTTCTTTAAGAAAGCAAATTCTAGAAGGTAAGGATGTAAACCTGTCTCTATTAATATATCCAAAAAACGAGGTTCCCCAAACACGCACTGTCTTTTCTGAAGGGCTAACTGTAGAGTTATCTGCTCCTAAGGATCCTCGTCTAGAGAAAAGTTTGACCCTTGATGAGTTCAATAAGGCCTTCAGGAAATTCAGGAATATCATTTGTAAGGTATATCCTCAACGGCGAGATGAATTAGATCAATACGAGGCCGATTTAAATGATATAGCCTATAACTACGGACAAAGATTTTATAAATATCACAAATTGTTTTCGGCTAAGGCCGCCAATGCTATCATAGAACATGATATTGCAATTCACTGGGGAAAGGTAGACGACCGTCTATTACATCTAGTTATGAACGGGTTACAAAGTAGAGAATGTGAACTATGTGGAGATTACGACCACGCAACGAAATTCTGCCAAAAAACAAGTTTATCAAGAAACTCCTCCATGCGCCCCACAAGCCACGACAACCGGTCGTGTTGTAGATAAATCAAAAGATAGGCATGGGAGGAATATCATTCAAGCAGAGGGTCATGACCTTTGTAATAATTTCAATTATGGAACATGCAAATGGAAAGAATGCAAGTTTACACATGCGTGTCTTAAATGTAAAAGTAGAGGTCACGGTTTAAAGACATGTGGTAACAACAAGGATACCAGTACTAGTAATCAAAACAAAAACTGCCGATAAGCCGAACGTAAAAACATCTAGGAGACTCGAAATGAATGATGATTATCAACTTTCTCACATAAATGTAAATAACCTTGAAAAAGAATGAACAAAACATCCGGATAGACATTTTGTAAAATATTTATTAGACGGTATAAAAAACGGTTTTGATACCACGGTGTCGAAAACAGAATTACCAACAGTTGAATGTAAAAATCTACAATCAGCTTTTCGAAATCCAGACAGCATTGATTTAATAATTAAACAAGAGGTCGATAAAGGTTATCTAGTTGGGCCTTTCAAAAAAGCTCCCTTTTGATAGGTATCGTGTGAGCCCAATAGGTATAGTGGAGGGCAAGTATTCAGGGAAAAAGAGGTTAATAGTTGATCTGTCGTCTCCACATGAAAGTCAAGATCATTTTAGTATTAACGATTTAATCGATAAAGAGCAATGCTCGCTGTCATACGTAAAAATAGATGATGCAATCAACGCAATTAAAGAATTCGGACGATTATCAATACTAAATAAGGCGGACATTGCCGACGCATTCAAACAATGAGGGATCAAAAGGGAGCAGCATCATTTATACTGTATTAAATGGAGAAACTTATATTACTATTATGTGAGTCTTTGTTTTGGCTCACGATCATCACCTAAAATATTTGACAATTTGTCAGTGGCAATTTATTGGATAGCCAAGAACAATTACAATATTCCAGTTATACTTCATCTGCTTGATGATTTTTTAACTGTTCAAGCATCAGACACTTCAGGAGACAGAACCATGGCACTTATCACTTTAATTTTTAATAGACTGAATATACCATTATCTAAGAAAAAGACTGTAGGTCCACATACCACACTAGAAACACACATATCTCGGAATTATATTAGATACAGATAAGATGGAAGCTAGACTTCCACAAGATAAAGTTGAACGCATTATTTATTTCATTGGAACTTTTCTACGTCGACATTCTATTAAAAAACGAGAACTTTTACAACTCTTGGGACATTTCAATTTTGCTGCGAGAGTCATTATACCTGGACGGACTTTTGTTACTTATCTCATAAACCTATCGACTAAAGTTAACAATCTCAAATACTATGTTACACTGTCAGCGAATGTCGAGATGATTTAAAGATGTGGTATATTTTTCTGAAACAGTGGAACTGCGTCTCCTTTTTCTACGATACTTTCACTACCAGTGCAGCGGATTTCGAATTGTATACAGATGCTGCTTCAACACTTGGCTTTTGGGGGTACTTCAAGGGACATTGGTTTTGTAGTTCTTGGCCACCAGAGTTACAAAATATACTTGATTCTGATATGTCTATGGCTTTCCGAGAATTGTATCCAATTGCAGTGGCGGCAGTACTTTGGGGCAAACATTGGACGAGGAAACGAATAGTTTTTCATTGTGATAATGAATCTACCGTCAACATTATAAACAAAGGACGATCAAAGGTGCAAGATATTATGAAACTAATGCGTAAACTCACTTGGTTAGCTGCAATTAACAATTTCACATTTCCAAGTAAGCATATCCCTGGTGTTAAAAATGTGATTGCCGATTCACTTTCTCGATTTGATTTTCAGACGTTCCGGAAAGAAGCTCCGGAGCAGATGCACAAGCCATGATTTGTCCGCACTTCTCACTCGTAATGTGGAATTGACTAATAGTGTAAGTTGTTTACTCAAAACCTCAATAGCTCCCAGAACACGTACACAGTATGAGTGTGGGTATTCTGCCTATGCCACCTTTTTACGAATGACTGGAGTGATTTGGCTTAATTCAGACATGCCTCCGTTAACTGAAGAAACTCTTATTCATTTCGCTACGCATTGTTTTAAAAACTTGCATTTGAAATGTTCTACTATTAAAATGTATATATGTGGAATACGATATAAATACTTAGAGAATGGGAAGCCTTCAATATTTAGCGACAGTTCTGATAAACTTTATCGACTCGATGCGTTATATAGAGGAATAAAGAAAAATGAGAAAAAATCAACAAAACCTAGACTGCCTATAACGTTCACGATACTAAAGGATATTTGTCAGTTTTTGAGGAAAGGGTATTATACGTCGTATATAGACATTCTTCTGGAAGCAGCGTGTGTCACGGCATATTTTGGATTTCTTCGATGTGGGGAATTTACAGTATTACATTCGTTTGATTCAGAATGCAATATGAGTATCGAAGATATCCGTTTTTTTAAGGATAAAGTTACCTTTCATTTAAAAGCTTCGAAAACAGACCCATTTCGTGAAGGTGTTGATATTCATTTATTTGCGTCGGGAGCCTTTGTTTGTCCAGTCTTATCTCTGGAACGTTACATGGACTATCGTAATAGGAAATTCAAAGATAGTAAATCACAAGACGCTTTCTTTGTGATGGAAAATAGGAAAGCTTTAACACGAAACTACTTCATTTCTTCTCTAAAAATATACTTGCCGTACTTGGATACAACTCAGACTTATATAATGGTCACAGCTTTCGAATTGGAGCAAGTACCACAGCAGGTTCGAAAATTGAAGATCACCTTATTCAGACACTCGGACGGTGGAGTTCACAGTGTTATACTCGCTATATAAGAACATCCTTATCAACGATACAGCAAGGTCCACAAGCTTTAGTCGAGTGAAGATCTAGTGTTTATTGTACATAGGAATATATAAATCGCACACGTTTTTATCTTGATTTAATATTGTTAGTGCGTTAGAGTATATATAGTTTGTTTCATTACCACATGTCAGTTTATCGTCTTTACGAGGTCAACACAACGACATCAATTGCGTTTTTTACTCAGTGTTTCAGGGGCATAATAATCCCCATTGTTTAATCTGATACTGGTTTAAAGTGTGCTTCGATAGTGTTGGGGCATAATAATCCCCATATTATGTAAATATATTGACGTATCATTGTTTCCATTGTGTCTACATTTATTATGTGTATATTAATTGCTAAACATATACATTTGTTTATAATCGCTATCAGTGACGTACCATTTTCAATGAATGAGACACGGGTTAAGCATTCAAACCAAGTTATAGTAGTATGACAGTTCCCGATTTTGTTTTGATATTTGAACTTACTGATGAACAATGTAGATAAAAGAACATTATAGTATAGCCGATGCTGAGAAAATTATGACAAGAGTTCATTGAAATGTTTATGAAAGTTATGTTAAGGTCAAGTAGAACATTTGATTTCATCAAGTCGTAACATTTCTTCTCACGACAGTAGTTAATCAGAACACTTGTGCTTATCACTAACATGTTACAATGTTTTTCCAGCACGCAGGAGTTACATACTGATAAACGATTAGTGATGGACGTTTTAATTGCTATTTTTCTATTCGCATCTGATGTAAAGTTCATTTGTTTATCAATTCACATATTGAGATATATTAATATAGTTACAAATCTTTGTTCAACAGATACTGTAAATTCAGAAATTGATGCGTGCATTTATCATTGCGATTTCAGAAATCTGTAGAAAGATATAGTATCATCTATTAAATGCGAAATGTATCATTGCCATACGCACTCAGTAGATTTTGAATTTACAGTAACCATCTTCATTTGGGGTTCAGTTGTCTCCTTAAATACCAGTCATCAACTGTATTTTGGCATATTTTCGTTATTATTAACTCAATTTCCCCAAATTTGATGCAAAGTTATTGATGTATAAGTTGCTTGTCACAGTTAATGGGACTTATAGCAGTAATTTGGTTAAATTATAAATAGACCAGATACGTGCTAGAAGTTTCCGGACACTAACTAACAACAGATCCCTGTTCTAAGTTAGTCCTGACGTCAGTCCATGCATGGACTTCTATCACTGACGTTTTTGATCTACATGCTTGCAGTCATAAACAAGAACAGGTCCAGCAGTAAGTTCAAGCATGAACTTAAAGTTAGTGTCCTATCGTTATTCAGAAGTTCAAGCATGAACTTAGATCTTCCGATTGATATGATTCTCAAGCTTGGGAATTAATCAATCACTGTGACAGCAACCGAGACGGCTAAACGCCAAATGATGTTTATTTTATTTTATGTATATCATGTAGTATGTATCTTAGTTTATTATATCTTAATAAATATATATTTTATGTTTTGTTGTGTATAAAACCTGATTAATGCATCTTGTCGTATAAAGTATTACATAAAAAGTGTTATCTGTCATTGTAAATATATATCATTGTGATCCATATACCAGAAATCAATGTCGATATGTCACTTTTGGGTTAATGTAATGGAAATAATGAATGTACCCAACTGATTGATTCAATACAGAAATATCGAGTTTGAATTTTGACAATATATTGACAATTTAATCAAAATAGCTATGCTCAGCTATAATAAAAAATGCGAAATAATAAGGAAATTCACACATGTGTCTTTTAATAACAAGATATATTAAATGTGGGTCTGACATTTTTTAATCACATTTACAAAAGTAACCGTTAACTAAAAAAAAATGCCATCTTGACCATATATGAATATAGTTTCAAAAAATGGTGCAACATGTGTTTTAACATACGATATCAGAAATAGATAACATATTTATAATAAAGAAAATGTGGAATGATGCCAATGAAACAACTCTTCCAGTGGTGTAGCTTGCCCTCTGTTATTACCGAGGCCGGGGGTGGGGGGGGGGGGTGTGGGGGCGCAGCTCCCCAGAAGCTATACAGGTTTTACCATTTGAAAAACGAAAAAATCCCATTAAAGTTATAGTAGTTTTTACTTTATTCAACATAATAATGCTAGTATGTTCAAACAATAGCTACATGTATTTACAATATGTCAAGCTCCGATGTTACTTTTTACCTTTCTCTTTGTTTGTAAGAGATATTGAATAATACTAGTGTTTTGAAATACCATAATCATGTGTACTTTAGATTTATTTATGAAAGTTAAATTCTGTAAGGCCACCCTTAAAAAATTGTTTGTTTGGCATTGCCGACCCACACTATCAGCAGGTGGGTAGGTAGGTAGGGATTTTTTTTTTTTTTTTTACATTTAAAAGCTTTATACATGTAAATCATGAAGTCTCTAGATCAATGTTGTCTAAAGCATTGCAGTATTGTTGTGTGTACATGCTGGTGGTTTCTTTGAAAGGGGTCAACCGTCAATGTCACATTCTACATCATATGAATAATTTCATGTAAAACAGTCAGTTTTATTGGCAGAGTTAACCAAAGTACCCAGATAAAAACACAGAACTGAGGCAGGAAACTAACAAATTAACCATATAAAATGTATGACGTGAAAATTGAACTTTTATTGTGGGAATGCCCATTGAACAGAGGCCTGATGTCACATCTTGAAGTTGTGGACAGTTTGGTAAAATTACCATAAGTTAAATGGCTCAACCACTACGGCTCCTTGTACAAATGGACACAGATTTAAAACTTTGATTGTTTGCTTTGGTTTTATTAACATCACTTTCTACACCATATGAATAATTTCATGGCAGTCAGTTTTAGTGGCGTACTAAACCGTAGTACTTGAAGGAAAACGCCAACCTGCAGGAGGGAACTGACTAACCTTATCACATATGACATGAAAATCAAACCTTAATTTTGCAACTGCCCAACTAGGACTCAAACCAATACCTAGAGGCTAGTAATCATACATGTAAGGTGTGACGAACTACCATACAAACACGCCTACTGCCCCTGATAAGTTTTGAGGATAAAGGATCTGTACCAAATTAGGATAGCAAAATATCAAAAAATTGGAAGGTTGGCACAAATAGACATGGTGTTTATACTAATATTATCCAAGTGCAAGGTTTTTCAGGGCTAGGTTTAAAACGTATGATAAATTCAAAATGGAAATATGCAGAAGACAGACAATTTTTGCAGATAAATAAATTATGGGTTGTAATGCTTGTTTGATTAACAGAAATCTGGACATGCATTACATGAATACAGATAAATTAATGAGCCCTTAGAATTGTGGAAAAAGAGGGGATTTTATTCATCACTAGTACACTAGATACATTTATAAATATGTTTCTGTCAGTATCTTTTATGTTTTAAGAATTATCTTATTCATGTCAAGAAGAAAGGCAAGAAAAGGGGGAAGTACTTCAATTGACACAAGATGCTAGTCTTTAAAATATGTATGTTTTGTACCAGGCTAGCATCTACTGGTACAAAACTACTATAAACCTGTAAATCTGGGGCCATGTTGGTCTTTAAGCTTTGGTGCTTACAGCCATAATTATCTTGAATGCATCATTGTGGTTCTGACTATAGTAAATACTTTGTTCTCTGGTTCAAGGGAAAATTTGTCAATGATATTTTAATTTCAAATATTTAATAAGTTCAACAAATGTAAGAGCCACGCATATTTGTTCTGTGATGTCCCGGTGAAAAACTTCTATCTCATGAAGCGACAAAGTCTAGCAGAAATCATCTGTTTCTGCTTTACAAAAGATAAAATTTGAGTCCTCTATAAGGTCTTTCAGAACGTTTCTTTCAAAGAATAGCTGAAAATTTGATTTTTGATAAAATCCATCTCCCTTAACAAATGCATTGCAGCATAGGGACATGCTTTCCCCTGCCGGCCTCTTTGACATTACTTTGGCAGACTTTTTCTATTCCATGTCATTTAAATGTTTGCTCCCAATACAGTGTAAGGCAAGCGCTTTTAAGATCGTGATTTGAAATAAGTAAAGCCAGGAACAAACTCGGCGGATACGATCAAATTCCGGCACAATTTCGATTTTTTTTAAATAAAAAAAAATAAATTTCTGAAACGCAAATAAAATTATTTGGGCGGCAAGTTTTTCAGTGGGTCGGGCGGCAATGCCAAACAAATGAAATTTTATTTTAGGCCTAATATGTTTTAAATTTTGATACTAAAAATCCTCTATAGGTGCAAAGCACCAATTCTTCTATTTCCACTAGCGTCAAACTTGTCCAATACAAGGTTTCGGTCAATTTCTTTATCCTTATGTATGTGCATTAAGGCCAGTCCGTTCAATCGATGATCAGTCATTGTTGTCCGGTTCCATAGTTTAAGTCTTCTAAGTGAAGAAACCTTTCGCACGGAACGGAAACTACTGGCATCGTGAGTAACAGATGAAATATTGTATTTATATTAGGGTAGTAATCTGAATCAGCTAAAATGAACGATTCAGAAAGCGATGTAGGTGGATCCTTAAGCTGATTACAAAAAGCCATCCATCGCTGACTTTCCATATAATACGTATCCCGATCTGGTAAATCTGAACTGTACCATTCATATATCTTTGCTGTTTCAATTTGCGACATTTTATAAACCTTCATTAGTTTAGATGCAAGAAACATGGCCGATTTGTCCTCTGGAAATCTCTCTTCCAGTTGAGCAACGCAATGATCAATGAAAGTGAAAAATACATTTATTTTGAAGTACTTACTGGCTGTGTCTGAGGCGTCTCCTGCAGTTGAGCGCTGTGTCATTTTCTTAGCTGTTCTCGGTTTTTATAATTGGATATTGACACATGTTGCCAAAACTTCCATCTTTTCCCAAATGCTCTCGAATACGGTATCGTTCCTTTGCTCATTAATGACGGTTTTGCATGTGTTTGAATCTTAGTATGCTTTAATGATATCACAGTCGGTTTTCTGAAGAACCTGAGTCAGAGGTCTTGTGAAACTCAGTATGTGTTGCGTAACGACAAGAGCAACAATGAATTGACTACTTTGCAGCGTTCGCAAATGGGCACTTGCCTTAATCCTCGCATCGGAAGCACTGCTTTCATCTAGAATGTCCTGAAGAGACTGTGTTATAGATTTGTATTTAGCTATTAAAGACGACAGCGTATTAGCTCTTGCTGTCCAACGTGTTTCGCACAGTTTTTGAATTGAATGCTTTTTTCTAGCTTTTTCTATTAATGTGTCACTGAGCATTGGTTCATCATCGTTGTTTCCCGATATTACAAGTTTATCAGTGTCGTCACCAGACAGGTATCTTGAAACAATAGCCATTCGTTTGGCACTTCCATCAAGAAACCATGTCAGATGACTAACAGAATCAAACAAATTCCGAATCTCAGGTAGTGCTTTACAAGATGTTGCAACAACAAGATTCAAAACATGCGCTCTGCAATGATGATAATATACTTTTGGTTGTATTTGCTGTATGCGGGCTTTAACACCAGAAATATTACCAGACATCATGCTAGCACCATCATATCCTTGACCTAGTAAATTGTCCATATTTAGCACGCATTCTTGAACATGATTGACTAGTGCTGTTGCAATTGACTCTGCGTCGACCTTTTCCATTTCGATAAAACCTATAAAATCTTCAAAAACAGTAGCAGTTCTATCGACATATCTAATGCAAAGTGACATCTGCTCTTTTGTCCCTACATCCGTGGATTCATCAGCCATGATGGAAAACCATTTTGCCTCTTGTACTTTTTTAATAATTTCATTTTTAATTTGCAGTCCACACAAGCGTATCAGTTCATTTTGTATGTCTGGGCTTGTGTATTGTGCATTATAGGGCGCATTTTCCAAATGAGATTTTAGAATGGGCACATCATCGGCTTTCCATTGTAAGAAGCGATAAAAATTACCATCTTCTATCTTTTTTCCTTATTCCAATTGTGTCCCCTTAAAGGAATATTTTGTTGTCCTAAAACTACTATGGTGTCTATTATTCGAAATAGTATTTCTCTGTTACGTTTAACTTTTTCTTTATTACTTTTTGAGATAGAAACATATATGTCCTTTTCTTTTTTAGAAACTATTTGTTTATAATTGATAGTTTTATTTGTTGTTTGTTGGTGGGTTTTTGACACGTTGTGGGAAAGTAATACTCCTCTTATGGACCCGGTGGCATTTTTCCAATCATTAAACCCTTTGTCTGTGAAAACATCTCCGTCTTTGTAATTACAAAACGCTAAACAATTTATACAAAACGCGGCATCTTTTTGTATTGAATATCTCAACCAAGGAAACTTCTCTTCCCACTTTGAGGAATATCTTCGTCCGTCTGTTGCTGGAAATACAATTTTAGAGGATGACATTTTAATATCAAACAGTAGTTGTGTCCTGTCACTGTCGTTCAAAGATTTCCCAGAAAAGTAGTAAGGATCACTGTTTGTAGGATCAGACTGTTTTAGAACAGATTCTGTAAAGATATTTATTCTCAGTATAAAGATTTATGAACCAAAAATCTAAAGTTTACACTCATTACATATGATTTCATTGTAACTTCGGATTATATCAGTTCCCTAATTTCGATTGTGAACTAACGGACGCTCGGATGACTTAGACTTTTATAGACGACTATGCGGTATGTGCTTTTCTCATTGTTGAAGGACGTACGGTGACACATAATTGTTAGTTTCTGTGTCATATTGGTCTCTTGTGGAGAGTTTTAAACCGTTAGTTTCCGGCAAAACCTTAAATGTCTGGAAACGATTGACGAGTGGATAACGATTAAATGGTTTACGCTATGAATGATATAATTTGAAGGTATACTCAAATAACCATGCAGTGAGTAAAATCAGATATGGGACACTGTATACGTCCATGAGACAGCAACCACATTGAAACGACACACAATACTATACAACATCTTCAGGTCATCATACCTGTCTTCACCAAAACGCAGCTAACTATATCGTAGTAATATGTCTGGTGCAAAAATTGTGCAAGTCTGCATATTGATTGATATCTATAAATTTGTATATTTTTTTTTATTTAGTATCAAAGTAAATGAAACTCTGTGTAATTAAGGTTGAAGACGAAGGGGAGGGTTAACACACAACGATCGATGTTTCAGTTGCATATGTTAGTACTACATACTGCCGGTTATATGAGGGTTTGAACATTCATTTATAATTCTTTTTGCCCATAATTTTATTTTCCTTTTCTATTTTGGCACCATTCTAAATTTCTATTATCTTAACTTTACATTCATTACAAATCTATTTACCTCATCCATACCGTCATTTACAAGAAATTTCAATATTTTCGGACTAATAATTTTAATGTTTTACCTGAATGGACAAGTGAATCGATCGGAGAACTTGAAGTCTCGTGAGTTGGATCAGTATCTTCATCACGATCTATTCTACTGACTTTGCTTGCAGTAGGGTTAAATAAATCTGTTATTTTCAATTGTGTCGATTTCTTTGACTCGGACATATCTAGAATACTGAAAACCACCGCAAAGGGAATTTCCAATTAGGGGAGGGAAATGTTTCAAAAAGGCTTTAATTCACAAAAGATACCGTCTATCCATCTACGAATCAATACCGACACCAAAACGTCAGAGATTATTTATACAAGACGGTTTATAAGCGTTTAGTTGCTAGTCTGCAGCTTCAGGTTGACATTGTGTAGACGAATTAGATAATAAAAGTTTAATTATTTTTTTTTCTTTCACCGAGGCAATTGCCGCGTTGCCTCAACGTAAGCTACGCCATTGACTTCCTCAAAGAACAAATGACACAGAGACTATTGTGACCAGTGTATAAAAACAAAGGGGAATTGATAGAGTGGAGATTTTAAAGTATAAAAAAGAAGATGTGGTATGATTGCCAATGAGACAACTTTCCACAAGAGACCAAAATGACACAGCCATTAACAACTATAGGTCAGCGTACGGCCTTCAACAATGAGCAAAGCCCATACCGCATAGTCAGCTATAAAAGGCCATCAATTTTCACACCGAATGAGTCACAGTTTTAAATTATATTAGTTTTATATTTGTGAACTTTCAATTCCCATGTTACTACATTCCAGCAACGACTGCATATGCATTATTTATCTCATAGTTGATACGTTTTTCCATAACTTTCTTTTCCTGTTATGATTTCTTTGATAGATTAATGTTCTTTACAATGAAGCTATTAGATCTACAAGTGACTCATTTGAAGACTTACGTTGACGCACACCATGAAGAGTTGGTTGACCGTAATGGGCCGAGCTCCACATCTTGCTCAGGATAAAAAAAGCAAATAATTGGAACTAACTTTCTCATTTGTTTTTGCTTTTTATTTTTACAATATATTTGTCTGAAATAATAAAAAAGAAAATGTTTACTTCCACGTCAAACATTGTGTATACAATGTTTTTATTTTGTTCCAAGGGCGGTTAAACAAAGGTCACATGTTGTTATTGTTTGTCGTTGTTTGATTGGTTTTTATCTTTATGACATATTATCAGTCTTATAATGAGCACTGACCCAAGTAGTCATTTTTAATTTGAATTTTGTGATTTTTTTGGCAATATGGTATAAGTATTGCAGTTTGGATACCACTTTTTATGATTTTAAACGACGGTTTAACATCAAAAAAATAATCCTACCAAATATTTTAAAGTATATTCATCTTTTAGCTTCTTCCATGGGAACAAGTTCAAGTGTTGTTCTTTTTGGTTCACTATTTGTCCCTCTAAGCAGTTTAGTAACGACATCTTTATTCAGAAGCATTATGGAAGAAAGAACACTTACACTGGTGTTTATTATAACTTGAAATTGAATAAGAACCAGTTTATTTGCAGATATAATAAATGTACCTTGACTGAAAATTTGAAAAGTATTTGTACAATATTTGAATAACAGGAAGTAGGAAGAGGAACATGGAGCTTTCTCTTTTTTGTAGTGAGAACTGGAAAAAAAGAACTTCAAAGAAAATTTTAACGGAAAGTCCATTATCAAATTGAAAAAATAAAATGCTGAAACACGTCAAACGATTGAAAAACAACTGCCATATTCCTGACTTGGTACTAGTATCATGGAATAAACCAGGCTTCATAGAGCTGCTTCTACTACTAGTATAAATAAAGGCGTTATGTATTTTCGACAATATATATTTAATGTTGTTGTCTTGTACAACTGGCATTTTAATTACGACTAAATCTAAATAGTTGTCACTAATTTATTTTAGGAAAGCGACCATGTTTCAACACAAAGTACAAAAAGTACCCCTTAATGAACTACACGTCTGGATACGAATGTCTAATTGCTTTCTTCTGTTGAGACAGTCTTCATACTGAGGTTTCTCAACAAAAAATGAAGAAGCTGGCTTTATCCTTTAATAAACTTTCTACAACTATATATTTGTTGTCCGTTCAATGAGTCATTTGTGATTTTGTTGACATCATCCATCCTATTTAAATGAAAATATTGATAACTCAGATACATTCAAAATAATCTTTATTCTATACTTAACAAGGCCGTATTAAACTTACAGTAAGGTAAGAGATTCGTTTTGTTCTGTGTTGAAGACCGTGTCGTGACTTTGAGACGAACAAGAGCAATAAAAGCGCTGCTCCTATGATTTTTTTTAAACATCTGAAAAAATAACAAAGAGGGTTAGATGAGAACAAAAGAGAGAAATGTAATCGTCCTATTTATCTTTCCTTGTTTTATGAAGCAAAATTTTAGCCGAACGTCCATTCATAATATATGTGAAACCATATATCAGACTTGCATTCCCTATTAATATTTCATTGATTAATGGTAACTGCTTACAGGAAAGATATTGCATCAAAGGGAACACGTTGTAAAACTGAATTCGTCGCATTACAGTTTTAACGAACGCCCTAATGGTTCGGCTGCACTATCTGTGTCACACATGACAACAGATATGTTAAGCTTGTCGTTACCACAATCCTTTCCCTATCCTGTGACATTAAACAAAGCCAGGAAATGTCGGAAATTTGCTTATTTGTTCGTCGTACAGTGTTGAAATCTTTTATAAGTAATGCTTTTGCCATCATGTTCAATGACTTTTAGTTACAACCAAGTTAGACATTTGAATATATTGCAGTGTGAAGGGATGCATATTCAAATCAAGGGATTCTTAGCCGTTCAACATACTTGGTATATCTAAAGTTATAGTTATTTCGATTTGTTTCTTTTCATTTTTGTAAAAAAAGTTAGGAGAACAAAACCAAAAACGGAATCAATACAGTTATTGTAGTTATAAAAGATCACGATATTAACAAATACATAAATTTGGTGTATTTACTGTCTTCTGATTGGTTAACATTATTAGTTTTATTTTCAATGTTGTCAATTTTGATGGCGACACGCCTACTCTGACGATTGTATTCATACGCCAACATGTGTGTACGTTGTTATTGTTAATATAAATGATATAAAAAGTTCTTTGAGCCTTATTTTTGATAGAAATTTATTTATAATGAATGGCAATAATTTATTTTGATTTTATTGAACCATAAAACTAATTTTGGACTCTTCACATTTTACATAATCCGCGAACAATGTGAAGAGTCAAAACATAGTTTTATGGTTCAATAAATTCAAAATAGATAATAGCCATCCATTAAATGTTAACAAAATTTAACAGGAAATCAAGGGCCTGATGTTTGCAATAATATACGCCAAACATGTTTAACAGATAGCAACCAACAACATGTTATTTGTGTACTTTGATTCTTAAGATATAAAATAATATTGGTATTCTAATGTTGTATTTGATAACACAAAGCGGGACGAAAGATACAAAAGGGATATTCAAACTCATAGATCGAAAATAAACTGACAACGCCATGGCTAAAAAAGAAAAAGACAAACAGACAAATAATTATTTATTAATAGAACATTACACACAACATAGAAAACTGAGCAACGAACTCCACCAAGGAGCTCTTAAATAGAGGGTCTAATATAAAACAATTTGAAAATAAATGCTAGGTAAGTGTTTTTTCGTCGAGTCTGCTATTATGATAGGTGTGAATTTCATAATCCAGCAACAACTAAAATTAAACAAAAGGAACAGATGTTAAACTGTTGAAAACAAAAACAACAGATGAGCTTTTAAGTACTGCTTTTAAAAGAAATAACTAAAACTGTCTATGTTAGTCATCAATTTAAACTTAAAACTTAAAACTTAAACAACTGAAATGATCGTTTAAAAAAAATTTTGTCATGTTTATAATTCATGGACTATCAACTATTTTTAAATTTTGTGTTTGAGGTGAACCATTAATTGAAATTAAATGATCAACGAAGAACACATTTTAAGAGACTTGTATGCAGACTTTGGCAACACTACATACTGTACTCTACTTTCGCGAGTAGAAAAATAACGCGAATATAAATCGTCGCGAATATGTAAAACTTAGACCATTCCTTATTGAGCTTCATCAAGTAAGTCGGAAAATCGCGAAATGGTCTACACAGGGTAAAACGCGAAATACAGTATTTGCGAAAATAAGTTGGTTTACAATAATCAAATACCACTTTGATTCAAACAAGAGGTTCTCTGTAACTACAAATTAAACCCGTCCCCTATTCACGAATGTGACTTACTGAATTAGACTTGTTACCGGGTTTGTACTGTCATGATCAACACGATGGTGGATCATGATCTGCTTACCCTTCCGGAGCACCTGCAATCACCCCTTGTGTTTGGTGGTGTACGTGTTGCTTAGTTATCTATGTTATGGTTTGTTTACTATTCTGAGTGTGTTAGCCGTTTTTCTTTTTTAGCCATGGTGTTGTCAGTTTTAATGTACCTCTGGTATCGTTTGTCTCTCTTTTGATTGAAGAAAATTATCCAATCTTCTATCATTGTCTATGATACTTACATGACTTATTTGATAAAATATTTTAGATCTTGAATTGCTTATAATCTGATGGTTTGTTCAATAACAGGCATATTCAATACAAATAAGCGATCACGCAAGGTTATACACAAGAACGGACACTAATCTATGCGTTTGAAAATCCCACGGATATCTTTCGGCCCTTTTGTTAACAAATTGTTAGTCTTAAAGAATGACTTGATTGTTTATTCAAGTGACTCAATTTGTCAAACCGATTTTTAAAAATCTAATAAATTTTCAATTGACCAAATAGATAGTTCGGTATAGGTTTTTCTCATATTGGAGGTCGTACTGTGCCGTCATATCTTACATAGATTGTATTTAAACTCTGGTTGATATTTATAACATTGGCAATCATAGTACATCTCCTAATGGTAATATATCAGGAATTAATTAATTATAGTTCACTGTACATAATAAAAAAAGAGCAAATGAAACCAGAGGGATTTTCAAACTCATAGATCGAAAAAAAAAAAACCAAAATGACAACGCCATGACAAACAGACAAATAATAGCACACAATACACAACATAGAAACTGAAGATTTAGCAACACGAACTCCACCAAAAACTGGGATGATCTCATACGCTCCCGAATGGTAAGCAGATCCTACTTCACATGTGACACCCGTTGTGTTGCTAATGTTATTAAAAACCCGGTAAGTATTTTTATTCGGTAGGTCACATTTGTGATCAGCGATCGGGATTGAATTTACGACAAAAGGAATATATCCGATACCATTTGTGAAAAGGATATTCTGTAAACGAACTCGTGATCGCGTCCGTAATGTTTATGATGAGATGGTTTCAATTTCACCATTTCAACTTCAACAATGCGTAGATCACATATAATTGATTATGAATATATTCATCTTAGATACCAGGATTAATTTTTTGTACGCCAAACGCGCTTTCAATCTTAATAAAAAGAAGGTAAAAAGGCCAAATAAAGTAGGAAAGTTGAAGAGCACTAAGGACACAATATTCCGATAGATTTTATCAAATACAGCTAAGGTAATACAATCTGAAAGAACCATGTATTACAAACAATTGAAAAGAGAAAACCGTAGACCTTTACAATAATCGAAAAATAAATATACTAAACAGCAAAAATAACATTTTGGTATTTTTTATTATGATTCGTTATCTATAACATGTATAAGTAAACATCGGTAAACTATCGTTCAACCCTTATGGTAAGAGACAACCAGAGGTCTCACAATACATCATGTATGTTAATACCATAGTCAGTGATTATTATTGGATTATTATATAAAAGTAATAAAGCAACACAGACGTCATATTATAACTTAAAAATAGAATACAACTAAAACAAATAATAATAAAACATTGAAAAACAAAAACAACACATGACCTTTAATGTACTGCTCTTGAACATAACAAAATTATAAATTCTCTTTAAGGCATGAGTTTTTACCTAAATATAATTCTTTATTTATATGATTGTTGAAAACAGACATGAATATACTATAAACAAGCGGAACAAATAAATAGATATTTTTTTTTGACAAAAAGCGTCATAACGTTAACCGTCGAGTAATTTTTAGGTGCCAGTTAATAATGTTGTTCTGCTGAAGAAAAAAAAATATTTTGTGTAGGTTTTACTATTGTGGTTTTGTCTTCTAATTAGAATTGATGAGGATGAGTTTACGTTGGTTTTATTATGTAAACGTAATATCCTTTGCAGGTTAAATGTCGTAGGGGTTTCATTTGAAATTAGCCCGAATCGTTCAACAACTCCGTCTAAATAATCATCCAAGTTGGTTCAAAGCATGATAATTTATAATAGCACCGTTACTTCAAACAATGTTAAGCACATGACAGTATCTAACTTAATATTGTTTGTGTAATTGGTATCTTGATCGTTAATCACAATATAACCGTGTGCAATCAAGACACAGTCACAAACGAAGGACGAAATATACCAGGGGACAGTCAAACTCATAGATCGAAAACAAACTGACAACAACATGTCTAAAAATGAAAAGGACAAACAGGTAAACAATAGTACAGAAGACACAACATAGAAAACTAAAGACTAAGCAACACGACCCCCACCAAAAACTGGCGGCGATCTTAAGTGCTCCGGAAAGGAAAGCGGATCCAGCTCCACATGTGGCACCCGTTATGTTGCTTATGTTATTACAAATCCGGTAAATAGTCTAATTCGGTAGGTCACATTCGTGAAAAGAGAAGGATATTGTAGTTACGACATAAGGAACATATCCGATATCATCTGTGAAACGGTTATTCCTTAACGGTCAACCAACTCGTGATGGCGTCCGTAAAATTTACGAAGGAATGATTTCAACTTCACCATTTGGAACTCTTGGTTTAAAGCTTACTCCAGAGCAACAATCCCTTATCAAGGAAATTATGATAGGAAATACAACCCCCGGCCAGATCGTATCAATTGGGAGATATATACTGTGGATTCATTAATATTCGTTGGATACCAATTTTCGTGGATTTCGTGGGTACATGTTCAACGAAACGTACATTTTATGTATGCTTTGTATGCAGATATTGGCATAACCACGAAATCAAATATCCACGAAAATGCAATTTTTCGTCAATCCACAAAAATTGATACCCACGAAAATAAATGAATCCACAGTACTCCGTATGCACAACTGGTCAGCCATTCTTCTCCAATAGTATCTTTCGCTAACGTATCAAATATGTTAAAATATGGTATTGCTTATTTGATTTATTAAAGAAATAATCTAACACAGTTAAACCTATTACTCTCAATTTAAATAGCAACTAAGAAATAAGAGTTATGCGTAGATCTACTGAAATCGCTTTGCTCATATTCGTGTTAGTCGACACCAGGACGGGGTTTTGCATTAATAACTCTACTCATCATACACATTTAGTTTTATAAGATTATTATCTGTATACTATTTTGATACCATTGGTGGTGTTGTCATACTTTAAGATTCTTCTTTTACTTACGACACTTTTAGTTTTAGTGGTGTTCGTGTTGCGCAGTCGTTAGTATTTTATGTTGTATTTGGATACTGCCAAGTGTCTTTTGATCGTATTTCGTTTTTGTCATGACATTGTGAGTTTGTTTTTGACTTATAACTTAAATGTTCTCATGATATCTTTAGCCTCTCTTTTTTAAATTTTTGTGCCATTTTAAACTCCAAACACAGCTGGTCTCATTTTGAGTTAGAATTAAGATTTTCCGATTAATTTCTCGCAAATGTTTAATGGTTATATAAATATAAACATCTGCTTACTGTCAAAAAAATTTGGATCGCTAACAGAAAGGTTAGATAACAATATAAAATGAATAAATATATAAAAGGAGAATATTTTTCATTTTGGGACAATAAAATTCAGATAAATGTTAAAGACGTCATTATATATAATATGTTAAGTCTATTTCCAAAAGGATGAAGATCAAACAAAAAAAAAACAACAAAAAAACAAAAACAAAACAAATGACCTTATACATATTATAAACTGTTTTATTTAACTGGAAAATTGTATTGTCAATTTTAGTCCCGAATTCTATCTTAAACCCATCCCCCTTATCCATATAGTATATGACAACAAAAATGAGCATTAAAAAAATTTATAACTGAGATATTTATTTTTTCATTTGTTGAGTTGCTTCATATAATCGGTTTTATAAATCAAACTGTAACTATTCTTGGGAGTTCGATATTTTTGTTAGTTTACCTTTCAACTCTGTTTAAAATGAAATTTGTTAAAAAGATTATCAAGCGGATATATTTTTTTTTCTAAGCTTTTGTTGTGAATCTGAATTTATTATACAAATTCTTTTAATTCGGTTTATGAATACTTACTTTTGTTTTTGTTTTTTTTACCATTTAGGAACATTTTATATTTAATAAATGTATTTTCCCTTGGATAAATAATGATAAAATTAATGATATATTATAAGTCATAATTTTCATTTAAAAAATTGGTTTGAAACTATTGAAGAGACAAGGTAATCCTCCAAGAAAAGATTTTAATTTGCCAGGGCCAGCAAATGACGAAATTAAAAGAATAGTTATCAAAAGTACCAGGATTATAATTTAGTACGCCAGACGCGCGTTACGTCTACATAAGACTCATCAGCGACGCTCATATCAAAATAGTTATAAAGCCAAACAAGTACAAAGTTGAAGAGCATTGAGGATCCAAAATTCCAAAAAGTTATGCCAAATACGTCTAAGGTAATCTATTCCTGGGACAAGAAAATCCTTAATTTTTCAAAAAATTCAAAGTTTTGTAAACAGGAAATTTATAAAAATGACCACATAATTGATATTCATGTCAACACGGAAGTGCTGACTACTGGGCTGGTGATACCCTCGACAATACGATCCGATGCCATCAACACGAGGATCACCTCTAGCTTCTTTCGACATGTATGGATGTGTAAAGATCGTAGAACAATTTTTTTAATGTATCTTTGCCATAGAAGTTATACAATGCACCAATGACAGGGACAGCTTCCAATTCGTCACTGGCTCATGGACAGGTGATCAATTTAGTGGCAGAACAAAATATTCACACCAGGAGCCCCCATTTATAATTCCGCACAGCACAAGGAAACACGATTCAAAAAGAATAGGAGAACCACCTACCCAAATAATTCATAACCTGGTTCCAGCGGTTAGAAGATTTCGTCAAACATTAACCTTGGTATGTTGAAATTATAAAAGTTGATGTTTTGTGGCATATAATTTATTCTAATTGATATTTATTTCATAATGATTAAGATTAATCTGATACTATTGATAGAGATACTATTACTGAAAGGATTATTTATTATTATTATTTGATGTCATATATTTAATTTGAATATCACAATGCAGTCGTTTGAAAGACGCACCTAGGCAGTAGCGGTATTACACACAAGATACATACAAGGGCAATAAGTGCAAATTCGCCAACCTTTATCTCAATTATTGAATTAATAACATTATACCACTTTTTATACACA
Organism: Mytilus galloprovincialis; assembly: GCA_037788925.1. Taxonomy (NCBI): domain Eukaryota; kingdom Metazoa; phylum Mollusca; class Bivalvia; order Mytilida; family Mytilidae; genus Mytilus; species Mytilus galloprovincialis. The sequence continues at coordinate 39,213,780 of CM075342.1, read as the reverse complement.
ATTATACACTATGTGTTAGATTGTTCAGTTGACGTAGTAAATGCAATACACTTTGTGATTCCTTTATGAATGGAATTAGAAGACAAATGACAAATTTTGTGGCGGATGACAATATAACTTAAGAATTAATCCAATCAGAGAAGAAAGCTTCGGTTATAGTATTTACACGTGCAAATTCTTTGAACAGTCTTAAATATTTCCTGGTACTGTTTGATACACCTAAATCAGCATTACTTTAAATACATATAATTTATGCCTTCAGTTTTCTCGTTTGACTTGTTTTGCATTATTCTGTTGGCTCATCACTAATGCGATATAGACCCTGCTCATTGTTGAAGGCAGAAAATGACTTATTATCATTAGTGCGGCATGGGCCCTGCTCATTGTTGAAGGCAGTAAAATGACCTATTGTTATTAATGCGGTATGGGCCCTGCTCATTGTTGAAGGTAGTTCGATGACTTATTGTTATTGCTTTCTTTGCTATTTGGTCTGCTCTGAAGCATTGTCTCACTGGCAATCATACCAATTCTTTTTTACAATGAGTGATATATACTTTTCAATTTGCGTTTTTTTTATTGATAGATTGCTTACTTTAATTTATGCATGTTTGCCTAGCTATTAAATTAGGCATGTGTTCTTGTCGTACAATATGGTTATAATTTGATATTTGATTTTTATATTAACTTGACTTCAAGTCAGTTGAGAGATCTACAGAGCTCATGTTTACGTTGTTGAATCACACATATCATACCCGACCCTAAATAACATTTCTTACTTACGCAAATAGAGTTAATATAGTTATACAAGCAAATATAGTTATACAAGCTAAGCTGAGTTGATATTTAAAAAAAAGACCTCAACATATGATATGTTATTATTATTGGTTTAGGTTATTCAGATAGCTCACTAAAACTCACTTACCGTTCTTCGTAGTATATATATATATCCCGGCGAGGGAAGAACCAAAAATTTGCGAAAGCAAATTTACAGATCTAACATTGTTGGGTTGATGTTAAGACGAGTTGTATATACATTATGTACACAGCCATGTATCACCATCATTGATGGCGATCCGATGGATACATCTGTTGTAGGGTTGTCACTGACTCAGACGTACTTATGAATATAATTATTTTCTGTGACTGTATCTTACATTAATTTGTAGGATCCTTTACTATAGATAATTTAGCTGATCTGTAACAATAACATCTTCATGCCTTATATATCATGTACTGTAGTACGCTGCTAGATTAAAACTGACGTGGAAAGGTAACACATGCCCACCGAAAGCTCTTTTTTTTGAGAGCCCAGGTGGTCGTGTGGTCTAGCGGGACGGCTGCAGTGCAGGCGATTTGGTGTCACGATATCACAGTAGCATGGGTTCGAATCCCGGCGAGGGAAGAACCAAAAATTTGCGAAAGCAAATTTACAGATCTAACATTGTTGGGTTGATGTTAAGACGAGTTGTATATACATTATGTACACAGCCATGTATCACCATCATTGATGGCGATCCGATGGATACATCTGTTGTAGGGTTGTCACTGACTCAGACGTACTTATGAATATAATTATTTTCTGTGACTGTATCTTACATTAATTTGTAGGATCCTTTACTATAGATAATTTAGCTGATCTGTAACAATAACATCTTCATGCCTTATATATCATGTACTGTAGTACGCCGCTAGATTAAAACTGACGTGGAAAGGTAACACATGCCCACCGAAAGCTCTTTTTTTTGAGAGCCCAGGTGGTCGTGTGGTCTAGCGGGACGGCTGCAGTGCAGGCGATTTGGTGTCACGATATCACAGTAGCATGGGTTCGAATCCCGGCGAGGGAAGAACCAAAAATTTGCGAAAGCAAATTTACAGATCTAACATTGTTGGGTTGATGTTAAGACGAGTTGTATATATATATATATATATATATATATATATATATATACACAACAGACACTGGACTTCCAGAACAACAGCATAACATGCTACGAATGAATTTAATACGATAAGAACATCAACCATTATTCATAAAATGACAAAACAATCACTAAAGAAACTATCATTATACGACATAACAATAAATTACTTCACCAACATCCCCAGAATACGACTCTATGTACCTTGCCCAAATTCACATTTCAATCAGTTCACGAAGATAAAGAACGTCTTCTTTAAACCAGTAGTTATTAGGCAACTGGACTCAGACTTGCACACAGGACAATTAATTTATCAACAACTTGCAGCAAATGCACTTTTGTCACTATTATTAAATTACTTTTTAAACTCACGAAGCAGCAGACAGAGCATGGTACACAATATACTCTTTTCTTTGAAGTGCTATAATGTTATTGTATCTATAATACTAAAATAACGAGGTCAAATTTGTCAGCCGTCATGGGATAAAAACAACAAATCAAAGATTTCAACTTTATATATAGCTTATAGGACAATGGTGTAGATTAAAAATGACACCACTTCAGACCCTTTTGTTTTCCACATAATTAATATTGCTTATAATTAACAAGTTCCGGGTCAAATCCGATACCGATACCAATAGTATATTCACCTGTTACCTATTACCTTATATATACGTTCCGCATATCACAGAGGCACCACTTAACGGTGTATTTAGGATTTTGCTATATACACGGGTCATAATCACAGGATTGACACTACTAAATTCAATCATTGTCAAATTGTTCCATATTGTAGTATTTTCATCAGTAAGACTTCCTACGAATACTAAAAATCTGGACTTAAAATAAGGCGTATAGATACAGTTTTCAATTTGTTAGCAGGCATGACGTAAAACAGCGAATCAAAGAATTTGAAATTTATTCATAACTAATATAGGACAATGCTGTTGATTAAAAAAAAGTACTCCATTCCAGGACCTTTTGTTTTCCAAATAATTAATATTACCTATAATTTTCCAAATAATTAATATTACCAATAATTGATAAGTTCCAGGTCGACAGGTTCAGAGAAAACTGTGTATCTTATAATCGGCTTGAATTTATCAGATGACAATACCAATACTAAAATAAGGCTAACGCATAGTAATATACTTTGATTCAGTCACGGACCCGCGATATTACGGGTTTGTTCTAGTATTATCAGATTATTGCATGGCATTTTTCATATCGAAAGTATTATCAGCCCTAGGTTCAATATCAGCCCAAGAGCAGCATGACTCGAGAGCTGATAATACATGAGATATAAAAAATGACATTTTATGATCTTTTTATCATATGCTTCAACAATGGAGAAAAATAACAGATTGATATATTGATCCTTTTACGTGGTTCCAAAATAGAAGTTCAAAGATTGAAAAGTTCACGGAGGTCGGACCCCAGATTTAGTACATTCGATATGAAATCTTTCTATCATATATATGCCTCAACAGAAAAGAAAAATATTTTAATATGGACGAATCGACAAAATAAATGATTCAACAATATAAAGCTTGTTTGGGAAAGTCAACTTTTTTAAGATGGTATGGGTGTCTTCCTCCATCTTGGATTGTAAAAAACAGAGAAACTAAGGTCCATATTTTCTATGAAGTTAGCAAAATTTGATGAAGGAATGCAGTTATTTAATGTAAATTTTTATTTGGAAGATCCAATTTATAAGAACATAACTTATAAATATTAATATTTTAAAAGTATTTATTATTTGTGGTTGTTTTTAAATGTTTTTGAATTTGCATTTTAAGAGGAGGTAACTCTTAAACAGTGCATTTTCTGAAGGATTCTATATGAAATTTTCCTCTTTTGTATTTTAGCAGGAAAAAATGTACGGTGACCCTATCTTTTCTTTTGGTATTCTCAAAGCATTGTCTGAAAGCTATCTTTTCCTTATTTATTTTACAATTGTATCATTTCGTTTAGTTTTTAACCACAAAATGGTGTTTTTCCTGTATAATCCATACAAAATGTTTCACAACCTTTAGCTTGAGAAAATGAGCGGTGACCTATAATTTTTATTATATTTTTGAACATGTATCAATAGATACTACGTTTTGACAAAGTATAAACAAATTCTATCAATTTTATTTAAGACTCCAATACCACCTTAAAGTAACTTTCTAAATTATGTTTGAAACTTTCATTTTCATTTATTTAATAATATTTTTTTATAATTGTTTTCTACACTTTTTTGAATTTTTTTCACTGAAAACGTATTATTGAGTTGTTTTTTCCGGAATTTGCCGAGTATCACCGGAATGCCATACGATAACGTTACAAAAGGGTATGTGATAACAATCGAAGCATGTAATAATCTTTTCTTATCATACAGTAAAAATCATATACATGTATTTTTTAGTCTAAGTATATGAAAAATACATGTATTGTTTATAATATTTTTGATTGTCATCATCATATAACACGGATATGTGAACATTGAGGATACCTTTGTATTTTACTATCACATTTCGTTTACATGTCAGCACGATCTATGGGCTTTCCCATAACTATTTTAAGAAACAAAACAAACATGAGGCGTATAAGTCAAGGAATTTTACAGACAAACATGTATATTATCCAAAATGGGAGCCTCAATGAATTTTTAAATTTTTTCAAATACTCTTGATCTATTTCCTTCTATTAAAAGGAATATTTAGCATACCTATCTATATACAGAGCTGTTGAAATCAGTCTTTTTTTTTAAATTCTTGTGGGAACTATGCATCATTATACACCCATTACTTAAAGTAATACATGGAATTTCACTCTAGCACCTAGTTATTTTAGGTCACAAAATATATTCGAGTTGAACTTTTCAAAAAGCTGCACGATTGCTTGGCTGTATCCGAATTTTAAGTACTAGAAGGAATTCACGTGGTTGCCGATTAAGTACAGGAAGTGTGGTACTTTTTATAGATTGATTGATACGAATGAATTAATTTTTGAAATTGTGCGTTATACATCCATGGTTTTAAAATATTGGTCACGTTACTTGTTGAAAATAAAATATATACAAATGTACACGACTTTGAAGGGGTGCCTAGAATAGCATAAATTATATATACAGGTATTGCATTGATAGTTAACTTTGTAGAGGAACATAGATTTGCAAAACTAATAATGCATATTGCAGATTAACAAAGCAATTAGATAGGTTCATGATATACCACCATCTTGGATTGTACTTTTGCAGTAAACAATCAGTCTAGTTGTTACCCAAATCTCCGATTTTGTAGAAAGATGTTCAATTTTATTGATTAGACTGTTTACCTCTATGAAGAAAACTCCCTGATTTATCGCATTATTCAAAATATTTTAACAAGTACATAATGTGGTTTAGAATAAAATTTGTTCAACTAAGCCGGTTAAGGCGAGATAACTCTTTTAGTAAACCTATTGATAATTTATGATCGGTTTATCAGGGGATGTATTACTGCTAAAATATTGCATTTTTATGATGATATTAAATATGAATATATAGCATGGATAATACAACTATAGAAGTGATATAGTTCAAAACAAATATTGCTGAAGGGATATCATGGAAGGTAACAGTCCCATTATAACAAAGCTATTACAAAAGGAAATATGATTGTCCAAGATTCAAACGTATTAACAAAGAGTAATGCTTTTTAGCTAGTTCACTTAATGGACTTTTAGGTTGTGTAAAAAAGGGGGGATTCTGATTAGTGTGTATAGACACAATAAAGTGGCAAGATTAAGGGGTTATGATCGTTTTATGTTATAGAAATTGTAAATCTTTACTCCCCTGAAACCAGGGGGTGATCCGAATAAGACCCGACGTATTTGGGGATCATAACCCTCGTTCTCTTTGGATTTAACCTTGAGGAACTTGAGCATCTATTGCTACCAATGGTGCACATATTTGTCAGTTAAATCAATCATGTCGGCATTCAGTTATCAGGTCAGACCTCGTCATTCAAAGTGAACCGTGGCCGTTATTTCCACATTTATTTTTTATTTTTGTTATGTTTTTGCCTGAAACTTGATTGTTTGATTAATACGGTTTATTTCATTTATAATATAAACCAATTTAATGAAAGAGAAATGATTACTGCATCCATCATTCAGATCCGGTTCCCACTTATCAACGTCGCGTGACTCTTCAGCATGTCATTTAACTAGCCACTCTTGTTGATATGTAAAAGTTTCAAAAACCTACCCACCATCCCTTGCAATCTTCCATCTCATAACAATTCTTTTGTCTGCTGCTGTTTTATTTATCTTTTCAGAATGACCAGAACAGGCCGGATCTATAACATATTTGACAAAAAAGAGGAGACAAACAAGCCGATGTATTTGTTTGTTGAATCATACGTGCGAGAACTATATATGTTAATGCTTATTTTCATGAATGGCTGCCACTTTTATCTAAATATTCAGACACCAGCAGTGTGAAAATAAAATTATCAATAACTGCTATTAGTTCTTCGCCTCGAATGCATTTAACTTTTGAATTTATTCAGATTAAGATCAGCATTTATCTTGATTACTTGATTCTGATTGTTCATTATTTTGTTATAAAATCATTCGTCACAGTCAAAAAGGATGTCGGGATCTGGCAAGATTAAGGGGGTATGATCGTTTCCCGTAATTGTACGTCGGATCATATTAGGTTGTTACTTTCTTGCAGTACCGCAGGAAGTTCTGTTGAGACCATCTCATATCTACCCTTGGTGGCTGGTTCTGAATTGGTACCAGTTCGAGCTTGACTGTTTTATGATACAGAGTATGGACTATGTATTCAGCGTGCATGTTGAGTTTTATGATATAGAAATTGTAAATCTTTACTCCCAAAAAACCACGGGGTTATGGGAGTAAGACCCGACGTATTTGGGGATCATAACCCTGTTCTCTTAAGAATTTAACCTTAAGGAACGTGAGCATCTATTGCTACCAATGGTACACAAATTTTTCAGTTAAATCAATCATGTCGGCATTCTGTTATCATGTCAAACCTCGTCAATCAAAGTGAACTGTGGCCGTTATTTTCACATTAATTATATGTTTGTTATGTTTTTGCCTGAAACTTGATTCTTTGATTAAAATGATAAGAAAACATCAGTATGTTATTAAATATCAGAATGTTCAAAGTTTATTAAGAAAATTCAGAATGTTAAAAATATGTTAATTTGTTCATAAAAATTCCGAGTTTTAAGAAGTATTATGCTAGCTGATACAAAAACTTAATGTTAAGAATATTTCGAGATACACTTGGATTGTACAGAATATCTGAAAAAAAGTAAGATGTTAAGATTTAATATGCTACAAAAAGAAAGAATGTTTGGCATATGTTTGGACAAATTCAGACTCAATAGAATGTAAGATTCTTTTTAAAAATTAATTATATTCTCTATCTAATACAAAATTAGGAATTATGTTTTTTAAATAGGCATCAATTTATTCATTGAAAAGTTTTACAAATCATGGTTGCTAACACTCAAAGTATTTTATAGCAATCTTTAATAATAACTAACATAAAATATGCTGTCGCGGAAAAATCGACGGTAACTGACTATGTGGTACAAAACTCCATTTACGATTTTCACAGAATGGTTTATCACAACATTTACACTTCAAATTTTATTATCTTTAAATTATCATCTGCTAACGAAGGTTTAATTATTGATGAAGATAAACATGAAAAGCCTTGACATGATACTAAGTAGAAATTAATGTATCAAAACTTTACGGTTCTTTTCATACGAACTGATATTAAAATATTAACAGGTCTATATGTGTTTTTCTTTTCTCTTACACACATAGAAGGTTTGGTGAATTTTTGGGAAGAATTAGCATTTTTTTTTTGTGAGTGTGGAAGCAAATTTAATAAGACTATGTTCAATAACAAATGAAATATAAATGCAAAATATACTAGTTTAACAGCTTATTAGGGTATTTCTTTTCCTTTTTCGGAAAAATTGAATACTATATACGGTTGAAAAAAGGCAAGGAGAGAAAAGGTGATGAAACAAGAAACAGATACATCACTGCATTCTACACATTAATATGTCATATTGAGCAGAAATTGACAATAAATTTGAAACACAATTGAAGAGAATCTACAGGAAGAGGGTACTATACAGCATCAATATATTTTACAATCACCTACTGACAAGATAGAAAAATGGTCGAAGCTAGAATTACAATTGCGTTGCATTGTCTACTGTCTACTGTCTACTGTTCTCCTGAAAGAACATCGACTATGTAGAGAAAACATGACTGTATTTGTTGACTCGCCTGCGATGCACGTAAAATTGTAAACTTAAAAAAATATTAAAGTACTTTTACAAAATAACACTTTTTTTTACATGATATATATGATATATAACTTATAAGAACGATTTCAACCACTAAGCGCAATACTTTTACGTTCTATGGTAACAATTCCTTGTACAATACGGCATGCATGGGTTCTCAGTTAAAACACGAAATTTAGGAAATCTTGGTCGTAGGATCTTATAACGACATGCTTGATGTAAAATATAATAATGATTCCTATAATATTCAATTAAATATAGCCATGTGTTATTCCGTTAACTTAAACTCGTAAACTTGCGGTCTTCTTTATACTGGGCAATTTATCACTTAACCTTCAACACTAACACTTTTCAAAACCACCAACTTATCTCTCAACAGTAATGTATCTAGTATTACTAATTATGATGGTTAAGGGGGCTCGCGGGTATAAATCATTTTTTTTTTTATTTAATATAAGATTTCGCTATAATTTTCTATAAATGAACTTTAAATTATACTTAATAGAAAAATGAAATAAAAAAATTGGGTCACCGTTCATTTACGCTCACAATGTGCCTTCGAAAGAGCATACATTTTTGTTAATGTCCTTTTTTTCTGTTGAACTAATAGGAGAAATAGCGGTAATATCGAAATAAAAAAAGAATTAAATTACAGAAATCGCTTAAATTTTACAATTATTTAGTCTATGTAAAGCTTATTCGAAAATAACAATAAAAAATATGGGTCACCGATGAGTTGAAAAAGATATTTCAATTTTAATGCCAAAAAATGGCATTTTTGCACCAAAGGGAGATAATTTGGAGCTTTTTCAATGATATCTACATTTTAAAAGTCACCTTGGGCCAACACATATTCATTTTTTGGAATGATTTTTGTACCATATGATAAAGTAACAGCTACTAAAGGTAATTAATAAAATTTGCAATGAAAAATAAATGTTTATTTTTTTTTCTGAAAATCTTATACCCGCAAGCCTCCTTAACAACAATAATGCTTATTTGCTGTTTATGTTAATTTGTTTGTTAAAGAAAACAAATTACGTGAGAGCGTATTTAGTTGTTCCTTTGTTTAGTGTACTGTTGTATAAGTTATTTTGTAATTTCGGATTTACCTTGTTGGTAAATATAGAAATAAAATTTGGCATCTAAAATCCGTTTCTTTGTTTGATAATCAAGTTCTTACTTAATCTGTAGTAGCTATTTACGGAACTGTCAAGAACATGTCTATTTCAAGATATGACAGATATTTTAAACGCTGCCATACTCATTAAATGTGTGGAAAGTGGGAGTTTTTTTCTACATCAAACACTATAAAATGACAACACTTTATGAAATTTATACGACATTTTGAATCGACTTGTGTATTTTGGATTTACGGAAATGACTACAATGCTACTCAAAGCTTTAATTTCTCGAGACATCAAACTTGCCAAAATTTTAATTGAAGGAGGAGTAAATCTGAATATTACAAACTCGGCTGGACAAACGCCACTCATGATGGCCTGCCTGATGAACGTTGATGTTAACAAAAAAATCCAAATCATAAAATGTTTGTTGGGAAACCACGTTGATATTCACGAGACTGATGGTTTGGGTAGGAATGCTATGATGTACGCTGTTCATTCTAAATCTACAGAGGTTATAGATTTATTGAACAAGTATAATTTTTCATAACATGTAAAAACCCTTGGATATTTGTAGTTTCATCTGATAAAACCAAAGATGAGTTTTACATTACCAAATGAATTAACACTAACCGGATAGCTATATATAGATACAGTGGGAAAATGTGAAAATATCGGGCTTTATCTACTAGACAATGTTGGATAATGATCTTCCAAAGTCAATTACCAAGATGAGGAACATAAAACCGTGATACTGCTGACGTTGAAATACCAAATATATTGCAATATGAAAACATTTATAATTTGGTTTAATTAAGGTACTTTAAAATTTAAAGATAATTCTTTTTCTTTTTCTGTTACAGCGAAATGAAAGTACGAATAAATGTTGTGTTTGAAAATGTATGGCACTTCTTCTACAAGTTTGAAAATATATTTTTAAAAACTCAACCATTGTTATATAATACAAAAAAACTAAATTTCAATTTTGTTTAATTTTGTGTGAAAAGTATAATAAATCACATGCATCGTGATTGCTTTATTTGCGAATTAAAATATATAATATGTATTTTTTCAATTTTGTATCTTTTGTTAAATAATCTGCTTGGGTGTACCAGGCTTATAATTGTGTATAGTTGTTAAATTGACTTTATAATATCGACAATAAAATATTGAATGCATAGTCTGTTTAGTGTTCACTTTTCTGTTCTAGAACGCAAGTCAACATATTCAGACACGATTGAACTTTCAAAAAGGAAAGCCAAACAGTCTGATAATGGAACGATATGTGCATACACTTCCAGGTCCGGAAACAAATTTCTACATCTGATGTATTCTGAAATGACAAAGAAATTGTGTTTGTTTGTTTTGTTTTGCCTGGTGAACGTCTTAATGATGGTTATCCATATCCTGTGTTTTTTTATCTTCATATCTTGGCAAAACCAATCGTGGCATTGTTAATTCTAGTTTGGAATCATTAAGGCATTCGGCTGAAGGAACAAAAACGATATGTGTTGCTGTTTTTAAATCATTATGCAGATACCTCATTAAACCAATTCTTGATAAGAGAATTTAACTCTTATTACTTACTAAGTTAGGTTTAATTTGGAAACCATCATTCAGAAATGTCTTCAGATGTTTCTTTTTTTTCTAAAACATGAAACTATTTGTTCTTCTGAAAATTACAAATTCTTTATATAACAAAATACATTATTCAAACTCATAATTGGTCGAGGAAAAATGTATCTGTTATATGACATTTACTCATATGGAAACAATGAGATTTAAAATATATTAACACATTATGTAAGAGTCCTGGGTTTTGATTGGTTGATAGCCAGTGTATTTTTCACTAATTTACTGTTATCAAAGGAATATCGTTCATTTTTTAACGCCCCTGGGGTATTTGCGAAAAGGATATGCCATTTTTACCCTCTCTGCCGTGGTATTTGCCAAAAATACTCTATCCGACAGGACGCTTGTAACGTCACGATCATCAATGCGTTTTTGAAAGTTAACACTCGGAGTAATTAAACAGATATAGCAAATTCTTGAGGGGTATTTGCGAAAAATACCAGTCTTGAGAATGAATTTCCCTCGCCTTACGGCTCGTGAAATTTAACATGATCTCGACTGGTATTTTAGCAAATACCCCTCCTTAACATGATATATCTGTTTAATAAAAAAAGATATAAAAAACGATATTGTCAGCAGATTTTCTCATTATGAATTTTAATGTGAATCATCTTTTTTTCGCATCTCTTTTGTATTGTAATTCGGAATAAGTTCATAATTTCACTCTTTTAGTTGAACATATTTGACGTTATTGACTTTTCATTTTATTTAAAAAAAAAATTACTGCTCTTCAAGGATTTTGCAGTTTCTTCTAAAAATTATGAATTTACAAATCCACTTAGTTCTTGTTGCCTCTTTTAATTCTAACCAATGTGCATCTCCAATTGCGTAGATATTTTATAGAACATATTTATCTAAATTACAAACGATATCTTTGATACCAGTCGTTTAAAGGGGTGAATGTGTTATGTAAAACTATGATTTAAAAGCTTGTTTTCATTTCGGTCTAGTTCAGAAAGCATACATAAAAGATAGCTACTAATTATACAAAATGTTATATTTGTTAAAAAAAAAACGACGGAGATGAATGAAATATTTAGTTTTATACAAGAAATTATCAGATAATGAACTCCATCAATGAGATGAAGGACAACGACATTGCAAGTAGGTGTTGAATTGGATAAATATGAATCCTTTTTGTCGAATTTACACATTATCCATTAATACTCAATATTAAATACGTCCCATCGCGCTTTTATTATTCTTAGTTCAACTTCTGCTGGTCTCACTTACCACGACAGGGAGTATTTAATCAGGAGATAAATCGTGGGTTTGGAGTGTAAATTATTACAAGATAGTGACATTAGAGCTGGAAATGGGATTATATGATGTTTGATGTTTATATGTAAATCTGTATAATGCACGAAAGAGAACATTTCATTATGCCATCCTTAGTGGGTTTAAAATCATTTGGTTTCATTTACAGCGACCGGATATATGCAATTAGAAGATCAAACGTGGGTTTAAAGGGTAAATGATTACAAGATAGTAAAATGTGTGCCGAAAATAAGATTATATAATGGATACCCATAACAAATCTGTATAAACTATGAAAGTGAACATTTCAATATGACATTCATTCTGGGTAAAATGGATGAATGCCAAAATAAACTATTTTATGTTGGCGTCCAAAATATCTTTGTATTTTACCTTCCTCAAACTGTGACTTTTGTTATTTAGTAATTACTCTCTTTGTTTGTGAAATATTCAAGTATAAATTTCGATATGAAGCCTTTTGTCGGGTGGACGTCGGTCAGAGCTATTCAGATGGATATTTTTGATGTGAAACATCCTTGATACGGAAACGAGGAAGACATCTTTATAATGTATTGATAATAAAAACTAATATCATCGATTTCCGCATATTCAGCAGTACCAGTTGCAATATACAAATCTCAATATGAGGCAAATTGCAACAATATAAATAAAAATATGCTGAAGTGAACTGATCAAAATTTTAAGTACATAGCTACAGCCCTTATCTTTAAGATTTTGTGGAATAATCTAATATAGATCTATTTACATTGAAGTGCGTCCATATACAATACACAAAATAAAACATCATGAATACATTTCAATATATCAGCAATATTTTATTATATCAACATGTCTTATGACGCGTATAAGGAATCACATTATGCATTCAAGTATATGAACCTTAATATTGTTTTTTTGGTAGACATATTGATTTTGTTATCAGTAAACAAAAAAACTTAATATCGTTTTTTTATATACACATACACTTTAATTGATATAAATCTGTCGAAACCGGTTTCTTGGCATAGTACAAGGTCATGTTTTATTCATCTGTTAATGAAGTCTTTACAATAAATCTATTAGAGGTTGAATGTGTGCTGATTGATATTATAGTCCTAGATGCATGATTGTTTTATTGATTGTTATTGACTCTGAATAGGTTGAATGTGTGCTGATTGATATTATAGTCCTAGATGCATGATTGTTTTATTGATTGTTATTGACTTCAATGTAAATAGATCTATATTAAATTATTCCACAAAATCTTAAAGATAAGGGCTATAGATATGTACTTAAAATTTTGATCAGTTCACTTCAGCTTATTTTTATTTATATTGTTGCAATTTGCCTCATAGTAACTTCTAGTACTCTCATTTCTGTTCTTAGTTTGGGGATGCATAAATACCCCGCCACGTCCAGTCTGTCAGATATATTTCTGCTTAGTATCGATCTGATAAGATAAAACCTTTTCAACAGATTTTCATAGTTTGTTGTATGTTGTACTGTTACACCATTGTCCAGGTAAGGGAAGCACCATTCAACTGGTTTAACTCTGCAACATTTTGTATGTCCCTGTCCAAAATCAGGAACCTGTTATTCAGCAGTTGTCGTTTGATTCGGTATATCATATTTGTTTTTCGTTAATTATTTTGTACATATACCAGGCCGTTAGTTTTTCGTTTAAAATTTGTTAAACAATATCATTTCGACCATGTAATCTCCAATGTCATTTGGTCTGTTATGAGTTGTCTCATTGGCGTCATACCACATCATCTTATTTTATTGTTTTATTTCTAATATGTATATCTTAAACCCCAACATTTCTTAAAACAACCAATTAATCTTTTGAACCATTTTGTACGTAGTATGACTAGTACTAATATGTCATTTACTTGCACTTAGTATTAAAAAAGAGGGACGAAAGATACCAAAGGGACAGTCAAACTCATAAATCTAAAACAAACTGACAACGCCATGGATAAAAATGAAAAACAAAAACAAACAACAGCACACATGACACAACATAGAAAAGTAAAGAATAAACAACACGAACCCCCCCCCCCCCCAAAAAAAAAACTATGGGTGATCTCAGGTGCTCCGGAAGGGTAAGTAGATCCTGCTTCACATGTGGCACCCGTCGTGTTGCTTATGTGATGACAAATCCGGTAAAAAGTCTAATTCGGTAGGTCACATTCATGAAAGGGAAGGGGATTGTAGTTAGTTAGTTACGACGTAAGGAACTTATCCGATATCATTTGTGAAACGGTTATAACGGTCAACCAACTCGTGATGGCGTCCGTAAAATTTACGAAAGGATGATTTCAACTTCACCATTTGGAACTCTTGGTTTAATAGCTTCCTTGTGAGCATCAACTCTCTATCAAGAAAATCATGATAGGAAATGCAAGCACGGGAATATCGTATCAATTAGGAGATATATACCCCGTATGCAGGTGCTGCTGGAATGAACCATTAAAGTTCTTGACATTAAACTGTATGATTACCAGTTTAAGTTTAATTGTTTATATTTCTTTGTCTATTTGTTAACTGTTTGTTGTAATATCTTTACTTTTGTGATTTCCCATCTACTTTGATGGTTTATCTAAAGAAGGACACCAACTAAATCTAGTTTCATTGTTTGGCATCACACTTTTCAAGTCATTTTTTTTTTTATCAAATGTCAAGATCTTTAATGGTTCATCTGAAAAGGTGAGCAACTAAACCCAGATTCAATGTTTGCATTGATATCACACATTTTAAGGAATGTGTAGAACAAATGTCAAGAACAAATCTATTTCTCATTTACTTTTGTGGTTCATCTGAAACCAATGAGAGCAATCAAACACAGTTTTAGTGTTAAATTTCACACTTTTAAGGAATTATTCGTACAAAAGTCAAGACCAAACCTATTATGAGATGTAAGTTATTATCAACTCTAGCATTGTCTTTGAACGTGTGAAAAGAAGACTTGTTTGATACAGGGACTTTGACACGCTTGAAGGAAAAAATAAGGAACAGCTTTTTTATCGACCGCTTGCGATATTCTTGTCTTTTTTTGCCAATGTGCTTTGTCTATATTCCTTTTGGAATTTTTTGACATATTTGTTTATGCTATAGTGATCAAGACTATACCACAATGTTGACCAATGTACCCATATTTGTTTACATTTTTACCTGTTATATCTGTTCATGTTGTTCACACATTGTTGTCTACATAATTGAATAACGCGACTAACTAGCTACAAAAAACAGGTTTAATCCACCATTTTCTACTGTACCATTTCAGAAATATGACAGTTGTTATTCATTCCTTTATGTTATTGAGCTCTTGATTTTGCCATTGAGAAGGTCCTTTTCCGTTTTGAATTTCTTCTGAGTTTCATATTTCGGTATTAAACTTTTCATTGACTTTCTTCTTCAAACTACCAATTACTTAACTCTACACTTTGTCCTTCTTTGTAAGCTTGATTATTTGAGTATCAAATTTTCCATTTGATTTTCTGAGCGATTTATAATTGTGTCCAAATGAATATGTAAATTTAAATTTCACCTGACTCATCGCGCATATATGTGAGGGATATAAATATATCAAACGCAACGTTCATTTGGGTCAAATTGTGAAACATAGCTTCACATAAGTGGCCTTGTGTAGGTTTTTGTTCTTTACACGGGTAGTGTTTTCTTTGACATATTCACCGTTCCCATTCTTAATTCTATGATACTTTATGGACGAAGAGTGTAAATAATTTCATTTCAAGATAGTGAAATTTAGGCCGGAAATTCGATAAAATTCCTTCAAATGCTCGAAGATTAACATGCCAAATTAATAATAGAGAATGATTCTATAATTTTTCAAAATGGTGATGTATTATTTGTGGTATTAATAGTTCCTAATGTTATTGAAAAAAAATTAAAGCATATCTTAGCAGCTGATACACGTTTACGCCACAAAGTAGAATAAAATTTTATAATACTAGACAAACCTTTAACGTACATTTGATGTAAATAGACGTAGGGGTGGATACCATAAACAAGACCTGGTCGAACATTACTATTTGACTTCAATTTCTAAAGCAAAATGTTAAAGTACTTATATCACACATAACTTTTTTGTCCAGGATTTTATCATAAAAACAGGTATATTAAGAAAATGGTTGTATTGTCGCCTATGTAAGAATAATTAGGTCTTTCCACCTTTCCGTGGAAAGACCTATTGGATTTCTTCTGATTATTATTATTATTATTATTTTTTTTTTTATTCTTCCGCCTAATTCTTTTCTTGCGTAGTATTGATGTTTCAAAAGATGTCGCTTAGATATTTGGAATATGATATCGTAAAGCGTATGCACTTTTAAAACTAACCACTGCGTAACCAAATACTTTACGTTGTAAGAGTTATCTCCCCAAACACTGTTTTTCTTGTGGCCACTACTCTTTCGCAACCATAAAAGATTACGACAAATTTATTTTACCAAATTGCTCGTTACATCCTCAGGATGTTCTGTTTTATTTTGACCGAAGCCGTATAGAGACTCCATATGAGAGTTAGTTCCCCTTTTGTATTTGAAATTTTGAAATGTATTTTAAACTGGAAAACCATAAGTGATAGAGACCTAGGGTCTTTTGTTTTGAGATCATAGGTCCAAAAAAATGAAAATTAGGTAAAGGTCAAAGGTCAAGGTCATATTCTAAATTTTGATTTTGGCCTATTTTCACTATTTTTCATTAACCTTATAAGATACCGACAAATTATTTTTACTAAATTGTTAGTTGCGACATGTCGTAACTTATATATTTTGGTTAAAAGGGTGTGTAGACATAAAATGGGAGTTTTTGCCCCTCCTATATTAAGAATTAAACGTAAAGTGATATAACTCATTAACTATACATATTACAGACCTAGGGTCTTTTTATTTGGGGTCCCTGGTTTATGACCTTGAAATATAGGTCAAGGTCATCAGTAAATTTGACGTTCTAGATTTTGACCTTTGCTCAAAATTCATATTTATACATCATTAAGCCATAGGAACTGACATTTTCAACTGAATTTTAATATTTTCATATCAAAATAGATCCTTATTGGTGGAAAGACCTTCAATTGTTCTCTGAACAATTGGTTTTTAATTACTATTAGTTTTCCTTTGCTGAAAATACCAAGAAAATCACTATCAATCAGAGTTCAGTTATATAACAATAGTTAAAACTTTTAGATTTCTATTCGTCAGATGTGTTTAAGAGGCTGTCCAAGTAAATATCAGGCAAATCCTATGATATGGGTGGCACAACATAATTTTTTTCCCACTGAAATTTTGGTTCCAATGCAATGTTTATATCATACAAAGGATATATATGTCAAAGATATTTTGGAATCAACAGTGGATGGCTCAGAAAATTATTTTAAAGTTCACGAACAATGCAACAAAATTTTGTACAAAATGAATTTTCAGTGCTTTCTATGTATATTTTTTCTCTTTATTTGTTGCAGTTAATAAAAAAACTAAATTTACCTTTGAGAAAGAATGAATTTGTGATATGAAATAGATAAAAAAAATTTGAAAACAAAATATGTCATGTGCCATCCACTGCCTGGTTTTTCCATGGACACCCTCTTTAAAAGCATTTAATTTAGCCATGTGGGCTTGCCTTGGAAGTTGGTATTTTTGTTATTTGTCTTTTTCGTACATTCCAATGTTATCACCAAAAGTAGATGTATTCAACACGACAAATACATTGTTCTACAGTAAGAAAAGTGATGAGCCTTCTTGTTAAGACAAATTGATCGGTACATGTGCTGATGTACAACTTTCTTCAAGGAATACAATATAAACTATATTCAAACACAGAACTCCAGTTAATTGTATGTTTAACCCTTTGCAATAATGTATTCAATTGGAAAAACCAGACCTCAAGTCGCTACAAATACTTGTTACTGACAAATACATTTGGCTGTGTGAGGCCCCTTTTTTGGTATTTTCCAAAACCTAAGCCATAAAAATAAAAACTATATGGTTTAGTTTGTAATTTTTTTTTTTAAGTAAGACAATAATTTGGTAAACTAGAAGCATTTATATTGATAAAGTTGTCAATGTATAGAAAAAAGCTCAAATGAGGCTAAATTTAGATAGAATTTATACTTTCCTTTGTACAGAAGTTTTCATATTCATGGCAGTCCATGCCGAAAACATAATATTTATAGTGCTTCATTTTGTAGTTTCTTATTTAATTGTTTTTATATTAAATAGTCTTCTTTCTTTCGATAGTCCTTGAAATCCAAGTTGATTACACTCAGCTTTTAATACTTCAGTATCATATAACATTTTATGAGGATATTTGATAGATAATTTGGGAAAGGTGGTGGTTATATTTTTTTTTTTTTAAAGTGTTTCTCTTTTGTTGTTCTGAGGACTTTTTAAAGTTTTTTCTTAGTTGGTTACGTCATGTGTTTAATTATTTATTTTCAAAAATGATCAGTGACCTTTGTTATTTACAACCTTTTACGTTAGTTTTTTTTATGATTTTTGTCTTACATTCGATCATTCCACATCTTAATATTTTTTCTGTTCAGTATTCCAAAATACTTCGTTCAAATATGTTAGTATTTTCAATTAATGTCGAAAAGTATGAGATATTAATTATCAAAATATGCATATGGTGCTATAACATGTGAATCGTGTATGCTATCAATGTCTATGTTATAACAATGGTGTCCTCAATAAACATTGTGATATTGTCTGGGTATATTTTAAAATGTTCTTCGTTGTATATTGCAATGTTATTCTTTCTACATGTTGCAATATAACACTCTTTTCAATTTGTGTTGTTTCTCTGGCTACGTATTTTTCAAAGAACTGCACATACCTGAAACAGGTTAATTGAACGTTAAACATCAACGTTTTTTAAAACTTATTATCATTATTTGTTATGTATGTTTACACTAAGGGTGTTTACTGGTTCTGTGTGTTAAATTGAGTGAGGAAGAAACATCATATTATGTTTTTTGTGTTTCTTTGTTGTATTGCCGTGATTATTTCTTTGCCATTTTTTTATCTGTACTTTTTGCTTATTATATTTATATAAAAAGTTGACAACCATAACCTATGTATGTTTAATTATCAGGTTTTTTTTAACCGAACGATTTATTAACAGAAATGTCAAGAATAAATCTATTTCAAAAGATAACACTCTTTTCAATTTGTGTTGTTTCTCTGGCTACGTATTTTTCAAAGAACTGCACATACTTGAAACAGGTTAACTGAACGTTAAACATCATTTCTTTTTAAACTACAACTTATTATCATTATTTGTTATGTATGTTTACACTAAGGGTGTTTACTTGTTCTGTGTGTTAAATTGAGTGAGGAAGAAACATCATATTATGTTTTTTGTGTTTCTTTGTTGTATTGCCGTGATTAATTCTTTGCAATTTTTTTATCTGTACTTTTTGCTTATTGTATTTATATAAAAAGTTGACAACCATAACCTATGTATGTTTAATTATCAGGTTTTTTTTAACCGAACGATTTATTAACAGAAATGTCAAGAATAAATCTATTTCAAAAGATAACACTCTTTTCAATTTGTGTTGTTTCTCTGGCTACGTATTTTTCAAAGAACTGCACATACTTGAAACAGGTTAATTGAACGTTAAACATCAACTATTTTTAAAACTTATTATCATTATTTGTTATGTATGTTTACACTAAGGGTGTTTACTTGTTCTGTGTGTTAAATTGAGTGAGGAAGAAACATCATATTATGTTTTTTTGTGTTTCTTTGTTGTATTGCCGTGATTATTTCTTTGCAATTTTTTTATCTGTACTTTTTGCTTATTACATTTATATAAAAAGTTGACAACCATAACCTATGTATGTTTAATTATCAGTTTTTTTTTAACCGAAAGATTTATTAACAGAAATGTCAAGAATAAATCTATTTCAAAAGATGAGTTATATGTATCGGTGTCATTTTCATTAATCTTGCGAAAAGTAGGCGTTTTTGTCTACATTAAACACTATAAAAAGACAGCACTTGAGGAAAATAATACATAAAGACTTTTGATTACGACTTCGTGTATATTGGATTGATGGAAAAGTCTAAAATGCTACTCAAAGCTTTAACCTCTCGTGATATCAAACTTGCCAACATTTTAATTGAAGGTGGAGTAAATCTATGCATTAAAAACTGCGCTGGACAAACACCACTTATGATAGCCTGTTTAATGAATGTTGATGTAAACAAGAAGATCCTAATTATAAACTGTCTGCTCGGAAACGGAGTCGATATCAACGCGACTGATGGTTCGGGTAGGAATGCTATGATGTACGCTATCCACTCTAAGTCCAAAGGAGTTATCGATTTACTAAACAAACATGATCTTTCGTAACTTATAAATGCTTTTGAATTCATTTTCGTTATTATCTTGTAAAAGCAAAAACGAAATTTTGCAATACCAAACAAAAAAGGGGCGAAAGATACCAGAGGGACGGTCAATTATCCATTACCAGGGATATACTGATACAGCTCCAACACGTGAAACACGTCGAACTTAATATAATGCTTCCTACTTGACAACTTTTATGACGAAGTTCATCCTAAGTCGTGTATTTTCAAAGAGGATCGTAGAATCGACACTGTGATATTGCTGATCTTGATATATCAAAATGTTGCAATAAGAAGCTTTATTAATATTCTTGATAAAAAAGTTTTCAAGGATAAAAAATATTGACACTGGAAGTTTTAGTATATTTTTTTCAGAATAAAGTATTTGTCTTTGTTAAAAAAACAACTCTTTTTGTGTAACAGATATTAAAAAAACATTTAGCCTTACTTGGTTATTTATAGAATATTTATTATATATCACTTCATTTATTTATTTTGTATCTGCTATTTAGATGTACACGCCTATAAAATATTTGATCAATATATTGTTTTGCGTTTACTTTTCTGTTCATGAGAACATAAGCACAATATGTAGAATTGATTGCACTATTCTACAAGAAACGTTTGAAAACTCAAAGATGTATACCTACACTTCCACATCGAAAAAAGAATTTCAACTATCGACTATTCCTAAACAACAGACATATGTTTTGCTGTTTCACGTTTCACAGATGTTTTCTTTGGTTGTTTTTTGTTTGAACTAGACCTGTCTTATTGACGTTTACCCCTTCCTTTTTCATAACTACTTTTGCGTCAGTGTAATTTTTAGTTTTTGATCGCAGGAAAGATTTTGGGAGTTTCCCGACAGAAATTATTCAGCACAACATTCATAACGGGGTTTGAAAGCATTATCCGATTTGATAAGATTCGTCGTTGCATCCTGCCAATGTTTTGTTGTGCTGTGGTCATATATTTGTATTCTTATCTTTCAATTTTATTTAAGTGATTTGTCTGCATGCCATTCTTATTTTTCCTTGTTGACATGTTTGTTTTATACTGTTACAAATTATCATACAATTTGACTGCTGTACCCCAAAGGTTGACATTTTTATTCATTATGTCTGTTTGGTTTATTTTTGTATTCTGTTCAATATAATAGAATTTTAGTTGACTTTCTTATAAGTGAGATATATAGTTAGCTATACAACAAGGTTCATTTCGCCATTTTCTATACAAATAACTGCTTATTCAAAAGTCAGGGATATGAACGGTGTTTTATATTCGTTTGATGTGTTTGAGCTTTTGGTTTGACATTTGATCAGGGACATTCCGTTTAGAATTTTCTTTGGAGTCGGTATTTTTAAGCTTCTCTTCGACTTAAAAGTTTTAAAATTTCCCTCGGTATCTTCTGCTCTTCCGTCCCCAGCAAATATGTAATTTTAATTTTCGATTCAGTTTTCTTAACAATTCATCTAAGTATTAAATAAAAATGTAGCTTATGAATCTGAATTCCAACATTTACTGTTAATTTTAAGTTTACACATTATATGTGAGTATTCTCAGTTTAACCACAAAATTAAATTTACAACGAATTGTTGTTTATTCTTTAGTTTTCTATGTTGTGTCGTGTGTGCTGTTGTTTGTTTGTCTTTTTCATTTTTAGCCATGGCGTTGTCAGTTTGTTTTAGATTTATGAGTTAGACTGCCCCTTTGTTATCTTTCGTCCCTTTTTTTTATCGTTTATTGAACCCTTTTAAAATGACTGTATTCGTTGATTAAGCAAATAACAGCAGGTTTGGAGTGTAAATGATTACAAGATAATGACATTTTGTTGCAAGCTGTTACACTAAAAGCTTCAATGAATAATTTTATATAGATGTAAAATATTAGATTTCAACATAAAAGGTCATAATGAAGAAAAATCACCTTATATGGTTTAGTGTCCATTTACATATTGTTGTCCGTTAATACGCATATTTGAACTTTAGGTTGAGGTAGACGATTACTGTAGATTCATTTATTTTCCTTGTTACCAATTTGCGATGGTTGAGGAAACTTTAGACGGTCATGGATAATTTATTTCGTAGTTTTACTGAAGTAAATACACAAGCCTATAGACATTTTGTCATTCGTTGTACATTTAATTTTGTGGTTGATCTGTAGGACCGAAAACTGGTACCACACCATGATAATGCTTCTACAGTATATATTGATGTTCGAGTCAATATGTACGATGTGTAGCCTTTAGCACGGAAAACAGCATTTGAATATTTCAAAGATGGTATACATGAATATTGTTTGGTATGGTTATCTAACTATTGTCTGAAAAATTAATGTGTTTAAAACAAATGAATACATAAAATATTCATTTTAGCTAAAATAGTTTAGAAGCCATGTCATACGCTTTTTTTTTTATTAAAACAATTGCCTCCGAAAATTCATTTAATGAATATAAAATCGGTTGCGGTGCGTTAACCTATAGTAAACATATATGGTAGATACGCTTGAACAATGTTACGGCTCAAATAAGGTATAACGTCCACTATGAATATCGGTTCATTGATATTTGCTTAACGTCCAAAGGTCCAGTATAATGTATCAAATAATTATTTTGGATGTTTTAGATTCTCAACCCATGGCTGTGTCCTGTTTAAAACAAAGTCAGCGTCTCCCCTTGAGAAAACATATTTGTAATTCGCAAATGATGAGACTTAACTTTTACATTGCAAGCTATTGTCATAAATGTGATGTGTACTGCGTGTAGAATTAATTAATATGGAAAGAAATAGACATCAACAAGGCAGACTAACTTAAATAATTCCTAAAAGAACTCGATTTAATTTATATATCAAGACATAATATGATACGAAATGTTTGCAAATATTCAGGCAAATGCGTTCTGAGTACATAATTAATAATGTTTTATATACGTGTGTGACAAAATAAGTAACAAAAGACCCACTGAGTGAACAGTCAAGAAATATGCAATAGTTACAACCGTATACGTATTCTTTCAGCTTTCAGGGTCATGAAGCAGTTAAACACATGCAATATATGTTATAAGATGTGGAAAAAGGGAGATAAACGATATTCTTTAAATAACATTGTTAATCTTAGAAAATGACAATACTATCAAATACTTGATTCTAGATTATCTATTTACTTTGCAATTTACATTCTATAAGTAAACATTATTTTCTAACGTAGAAATGAAGAAATAAAAAACAACATTTAAAGTATGTTCACAAGCAGAAGATACATAGTTCCCAATTTTGATTCTATGAATTTTAAAATAAATTTAAAAAAAGTTTCACCAAAAGCACGTTTTTCACACGTGCAAATGTGTACTCCTTATGGTGTATCTAATAGCATATTTACCTGACGATATCAGGATATTGGTATTTAGTCAAATCTTAACCGAAATTTGTGACACAATTAGAATTCTAAAATTTATAAAATGTCGAAATATTTAGGCTTGAAATAAATATACTTTTAGATGATTTAATGCAAGCACACGAGGTGTATAGTGTCTTATGCAATTACATTGATTTTGTTTGTAATGTTTAACAAACATATTATATCAGTGTGTAAACACGTTAATTATGAGCTTTGAAAGTCAAGTAGTTCGAGCATTTTTCTGCGTAAGTGTTAAAAAATTTCAAACAAATATTTTATACTGTGGTTAGCATTCATTAGTCGTCAGTATCTAGATTAACAAATTGTGGTTATATTGATAATTTAGAATCTTCAGTGAAGGTGGCGCACAAATTCGCAGCTAAATAATGCGATTGATGTGTCATTTGTATACAAGAGTTATATTCCTTTAAACTATGAGTCTATGTTCAATTTCATAAAGTCAATATGTTGATTGTGTACCTTGAACAGGGTTATAATTTTATCTTATACATGTAGTTTTTTTATTGATTTTAAAATCGTTACAAAATCTCTAATGTACTAGATCCTTGTATTTTTCATTAGTTTATCAAAGACATTTATGTATATCTATAATTACTTGTATTTGTTTTGAAATGTTTAAAATTAATATATACCAATATAAAGAATTATTTTGTTATCTTATAAGTATGTTTTTGTTATCTGTAAGTATTCATACCGTAATAAAACGTCAAAAATAAGCAAAGTCAAATATACCTTCATCATCACTAACTATCTTAGAACGATGAGACAAACTACCCTTATACACAGATCACAGGCACTCGTTACAAAATAAAAAGTTACTTTATTATACTATAATATACCATTAAGGTATATAGGGGGAAAAATTCTGAAACAAGTGACTATGTCCAAGTGACTATGTCCAAGTGACTATGTCCAAGTGACTATGTCACAGAAAAAGCATCTTCCAAGTATTCATACAATTGCTCTCTATTAAAGCCATATCCTGGAAATTATTGAAAAAAAAACCCACTTTTTTCTACTTTTAATTTGAGGTACAATATGCCGGTGAAAAACATTAATTGTGCTGTCAAGAATACACTGTTTCAAGTTGTGGTATGCATCAAAAACTGTCTAACAGCATTCGTCCTTCTACTCATAAAGGCATTTGTTTCTAAGATCAATATGGTGTATACCAGTATGCCAGAACTCAAATGAAGCTAATGTACAGTAACTTATCTGCTTTACTCGATCCCTTAAGACAAATACATAAAAGAAGTGTAATAACGCCTAACACAAACACACATACGCACAAACACAAAACAGTACACCAAAGCCACCATTTTATTCAAGTAGCTTCTAATTGATGCCGAATACTAGAGTGTAAAATTGTAATTGGGACTACCAAAAACAATTAGAACTTTTCTGAAAAAGACTATCAATGAAAACAGAACTATATCATCTTCCCATAATGATTGAATGTTAGGAAAATTAACCAGAGATATCTTACTTTAATCACAGAGAGGGAGAAAGCAAACAATTTTTTAATTTAAGCCTAATTAACATTAAAACAATTTTCCACTAACAAATAAAGTTACCTTATTGAAATATAAGGACTTTGTTAGCTACATCTATTAATTTATTAGATATTATGAATTTTTATGACAATAGAGAAACATGCTATATCTAACATACAAACTTCTTTGCACAAACTGTTGTTGAGATCTTTAAAAAATGTATGTCTGACACCTTTCAGATTCATTATTACTAGTTTAATATGACGTGCATGGTGAAAAGTTCAATAACTTCATTCTTGTATAATTTGTTATTCCATTGATTAAAGAACATAAAAGGAGAGTGAATTTATAATTTTACTTCAATTGTAACGATCTAGATTTTGACCTTGGTGTTATTTGCATTGTCTGCGTTCACGCACCGTGAATGTAAGGGACTTTATTTGAATTGTAGAACAATAATGTTTAACCTTGATATCTAAATGCTGGATTAAACACAAATTACGTGATTTGTTGAAACATATTACAAGTGACTATGTCCAAGTGACTATGTCACAGAAAAAGCATCTTCCAAGTATTCATAAAATTGCTCTCTATTAAAGCCATATCCTGGAAATTATTGAAAAAAACCCACTTTTTTCTACTTTTAATTTGAGGTACAATATGCCGGTGAAAAACATTAATTGTGCTGTCAAGAATACACTGTTTCAAGTTGTGGTATGCATCAAAAACTGTCTAACAGCATTCGTCCTTCTACTCACAAAAGCATTTGTTTCTAAGATCAATATGGTGTATACCATTATGCCAGAACTCAAATGAAGCTAATGTACAGTAACTTATCTGCTTTACTCGATCCCTTAAGACAAATACATAAAAGAAGTGTAATAACGCCTAACACAAACACACATACGCACAAACACAAAACAGTACACCAAAGCCACCATTTTATTCAAGAAGCTTCTAATTGATGCCGAATACTAGAGTGTAAAATTGTAATTGGGACTACCAAAAACAATTAGAACTTTTCTGAAAAAGACTATCAATGAAAACAGAACTATATCATCTTCCTATAATGATTGAATGTTAGGAAAATTAACCAGAGATATCTTACTTTAATCACAGAGAGGGAGAAAGCAAACAATTTTTTAATTTAAGCCTAATTAACATTAAAACAATTTTCCACTAACAAATAAAGTTACCTTATTGAAATATAAGGACTTTGTTAGCTACATCTATTAATTTATTAGATATTATGAATTTTTATGACAATAGAGAAACATGCTATATCTAACATACAAACTTCTTTGCACAAACTGTTGTTGAGATCTTTAAAAAATGTATGTCTGACACCTTTCAGATTCATTATTACTAGTTTAATATGACGTGCATGGTGAAAAGTTCAATAACTTCATTCTTGTATAATTTGTTATTCCATTGATTAAAGAACATAAAAGGAGAGTGAATTTATAATTTTACTTCAATTGTAACGATCTAGATGTTGACCTTGGTGTTATTTGCATTGTCTGCGTTCACGCACCGTGAATGTAAGGGACTTTATTTGAATTGTAAAACAATAATATTTAACCTTGATATCTAAATGCTGGATTAAACACAAATTACGTGATTTGTTGAAACATATTAAAACACGACTTTGAATAGTAAGTAGTTGGCTTCTTAGAACATTAAATGATCGATGGGTATTGGTAGAAAGGACGTTTCTTAATCTTTAAATGATCGACATAGTGTTTTTCCGTCTATTATTGTCAATGAGACAAGTCTTCACCTTAGACCAAATGAAAAAGAAGTATTATATAGTATTGGGTCGCCATTTGACTTTCAATAATGAACAATTCTACTACCACACATTCAGCTATAAAAGGCCCCGAAATGACAAATGTAAAAAACAATCTAAGCGATAATACTAACGGCCTTATTTATGTACAACAGAATGATGAAAAATCAGATATGATATACAACAAAAAACGACAACCACTGAATGACAGGTTCCAGACTTCAGTCGTTTTTCTTTTGGCCATGTTATCTTTTTTGTTTGACCTATGATTTTTTGAAAGTATCCCACGTTGTCTTACTTCTTTTATAAGTACACTAGCATTTAAAAGGACAAAGGCTCTTTGAACTAATCTTCTTCAGTTTCATAGCATAGATTACCTAAGCTGTATTTGGCAAAACCTTTAGGAATTTTGGTCCTCAATGCTCTTCAACGTCGTACTTTATTTTGCCTTTTTAACTTTTTTAGATTCGAGCGTCACTGATGAGTCTTTTGTAGACGAAACGTGTGTCTGGCCAAATTTAGTCCTGGTGTCTATGATGAGTTTATATTCAAAACAACTAATGTATATTATGTATAAACGTCATACCATTCTGGAAACCTGTCTGAACATAATTGGAAGTTATATTCCTTCATGAAACTGATAAAAAATTAAATCAATAATTAAAAACAATGTGTGGGAGGCTTGATGGCATAGCATCGTAAGGATAATTTCTTTGGATCGATTAAGTATGGAACATGCAACTGAAAGATTACCTATTTTACTTAAAAACTTTACATAAATTCATGGGTTATCTCTCATTGATCGTTATGATATATTTTCATTATACTGGTGTCTTGCTTTCATGCTTCGAGTATGGTATGACATAGGATCAAACCAAAGAATCTGCTATCTTATAGTATATGATTCGTCTTCATTTAAGACGTAGCATTTAAAAGCAAGGACTGTTAAACATAATACAAAAGATTTACCCCCTCAAGCAAATGTTAAATATATAGCAACTATTACTGATATATTCATAAAACGTTTTTTTATTCCAAGTACTTTAATATTATGTAAATGTTTATGCGAAGCTGAGTATACATTCTTCTATTTTACTTGATACTAATGACAATATATATTACCTCCATAATCTCTATATTTCCCTGAGATACAGAGTACTTTAGATGAGATGATTTTGTCCCTTTTTGTCAAATAGCTTATTACGTATCTACTGTTAATAATTCCTTGCTGTCAAATGTTTAGAATTGAGCTTTCTTGCTGAAGGTAAATCCGGAAAATGGATGTGAAGTGTTATCTTCAGTCATTATCACTATCTAAAGAGTGTCATTAGCTCAGTAGTCAGTGACTAAATACAGTCACGAATTATTACAATTTCTTCTAAAGATATCCCTTTGATAACTTGATTAATTATTGATAAACTAAGGTTAAAACTCCAGGAACTCCTTCAGGCAAAGTTGACATTAGACATTTTAGAGATTTTTTGCCTCCATTTTAATGTTCCTGTTCGTCCTATAACTTCTTACGTGATTACTTATTTGTACATCTCTAACAAAAGTTGGGTTTGGGATTAACCAATAAAATCACGTTGAACTTACAAAACCTTGTAAGTGATATTTTCTTTTAAGTCTAAAGGTATGTTGTACCTGAAATCATCCCTTTTGCTGAAAAAAATAGATAAAAATAAAACAGATAAATGAAATAAATTTCATCTGGAGGTGGCTTTCTCGGAAAAAGTTGACATCGAATTTGCTTATCTTTTAAAGTCCCGTTAGTCATTATTGAGAGATTCACTTGTAAGATATTATACATCATTGGTACTTTAACATTTTTGATTCGAAATAAAGGAAATCAAGAAATGCCTTTTCATTCAAGCGGTACGACATAACACAACGACATACCAAATTACCATGACAAAATATTGAAACTCCAAGTAGACCAGTTTCTACTTATACAGAGGTAAGCATTTTTGTGCTGACAAGGAATTTCATTGATAAGGCACAATGTTTTTCTTTTTTCAGTAATTGAAGCTATTCAACATTCATTTTGTTTCTGTTTGCCTAATATCTGTTTAAAACCGAGCGCTAAGTACCGAGGAGTATCATGTATACGACACGCACGTCTAATTAAACAAATTATCAGTCTAGTATCCTTCATGAAGTTATAGGTGAGATGCCAAAAAAATCAACTTTGCAAATCGTTGGTTTTGACACAACCTAGGATCGTATCTCGAAATACTGAGCTCAAGGCAAGCACTATAACACGAGATCACCTACACCAGTTCACTTCGTTATATACCTTAGTATCTGGGCGGAACGTTGGTGGTAATTGTGTCACAAATACTGAACAGAAAGAGCAATGATTACAGACTACCACTAGATTCGGAAAAAAGTGAAAAATCCACGTACAAAAATATTCCATTTCATAACACTACTATAGCCTCATTGAATTGTCATCTAGTTCAGCATGATTCTGTTGGAAAGTATTTTTTACAAAAACTGAAATAAAGAGACGTTATTGGAAGGAAGAAAGGCAGCCATAAGATCAGACAACGGAACAGAGAGATTTCTGCAATTAAATGAACAGATGCTGACTCCTGGTTTCTGTTACAAAACTTGGTGGTCAATGCTTTTGCACTTTGTACTTGTTTGGCTTTTTAACTGTGTTGATACACTGATGAGTCTTAATAGACGAAATGCGCGTCTGGCTTTTTTAATTATAATCCTGGTACCTTTGGTAGCTATCCTAGACCTGACATAAAAATTCTCATCTTGTAATGTTTCTTTACATCACGAGTTGGTTGACCGTTATAGAATAACTGTTTCACAGATGATATCGGATATGTTCCTTACGTCGTAACTACAATCTTCTTCCTTTTCATTAATGTTACCTACCGAATTAGACTATTACCGGATTTGTCATGAGCAACACGACGGGTGCCACATGTGGAGCAGGATCTGCTTACCATTCCGGAGCACCCGGTGGGGTTCTTGTAGCGTATTCTTTAGTTTTCTATGTTGTGTCATGTGTACTTTTGTTTGTCTGTTTTTCTTATTCATTTTTAGCCATGGCGTTGTCAGTTTATTTTCGATTTACAGGTTTGACTGTTCCTCTGGTACCTTTCGTCACTCTTTTACAAGTTAATGATACATACATGTGCTTAAAATACTGTTTCATGTTTTTTGATATCAAGGTGTTTTTTAAAGTTTACAAACAAAAATGGGCATGTGAATTAAGAAGCATTCTATTTCGTTTTGGTTGTCAAAATGTATGGTTACTCCAAAATAGAGCATTTGCGACTAATATACTCCTTTTTTTGACATGTTTACCTATTATGTCTGTCATACAAGTGAGAGGTTAAGTTAGCTATACAATCAGGTTAAAACCACCATTTTCTACATTAACAAATGCCTGTACCAAATGATCAATATGACGGTTGGTGTGTTTGCGGTTTTGATTTTCCTATTATATTACGGACTTTGCGTTTTGAACTTTCCTCAGAGTTCGTTATGTTTTAAATTTTACTTTTC
Organism: Mytilus galloprovincialis; assembly: GCA_037788925.1. Taxonomy (NCBI): domain Eukaryota; kingdom Metazoa; phylum Mollusca; class Bivalvia; order Mytilida; family Mytilidae; genus Mytilus; species Mytilus galloprovincialis. Next base: position 39,182,910 of record CM075342.1, on the reverse strand, counting down.
AGCCATGTGCTAAAAAAGTTAAATAATATATTATAAGTTTGGTGAGTTCGAATCCCTTTCATGGACAGCTAGATGTTGCCAATTCAATACCTTCATAACATATTGTTATTATCATTAAATATTAATGCATTATCTGTCACCATTAAAGTTAAACAAAATCAAATCAACAAATATAGGATACAACGAACATTAGAAAATATTATAAAGGTACATTTGCACTGAGCATATCTTTTTCCTAAATTATATTGTCCATAATTAAGACATTAAATACTGATATGTGCTTTGCAGGATTTTATCATTTAGTAAGACTTAGAAATACTAAGATGTTAATACTACTTCTTTGGCAGTAAGAACAAAAAAAAATCATCGCCATTATATGAAAATGAAATATAATACCTCTTAGAATAAAACAATATTTTGGACGAGAAAAAACTTACGATGAACAAAATTCATTCCGGGTACAAGGTTTGAACGTTGTACTGGTAATATCAACGTTACAAATTCCGTTACAAACGGTAATGAACAGCCTGATTGAAAGTTAAGAAGATCAATATAATTATACGTTTGTGACAAGAGTTAATCCTCCAGGAATTTAGGAATTAATACCATAGATAATACTAGTTTATTGACTGGTTGATGATGAATGCAAAATGTAATATAGTTAAAAAAAACATTGATGTAACAGAAAAACCTTAAACATAAATTTGTACATAGCTGTGGCTCGTTGATTATCGTTGATTATCGTTTACAAAACCACTTCTTCTTATCAATTCTCGAATACGTAATTATAGTTATCAATATGATGGTTGCATTTAAATAAGTTAATCTCAAAAAGCAAAAACAAATTTTAGGAAATCTTTTGAAATCAAATTAGAATTTTTAAGATGTTTGCTTTACTGAGGATATGTTTTTTTCTTGAATGTTTTTTTTTGTCATATTGAATACATTTAATATTGATATGTTATATGATAGATGAAATTATTAAGTGAAACTTAAATTTAATCTTTGTTAAGGAGGATGCGCCTGTATTCGGCATGTGGTTTAATCATTAAAAAGAAAAGAATTTCTACACCAAAAACCGAATCTAGGGCGACGCCATGTATAACATATTCGTTGATAAGTATCAATTCATATACCGATTAATCGATGACAAACATATGTGTTTAAATCTAGAACATAATACACACACCAAAAAAACACTCGTCATGATACGATTGTACATGCTTGTAGATGTATGTCTATTTATTATTACAATTATGTTTAGATCCGTATATGTGATCATCGGAAGTTTTTTTAAAAGAAATGTCTTGATGATTGATTAGTAGAAGTCTAGTCTTAAATACTCACGAAATGGAATGCATTATGAAGAGCTCATGCATTTCTTTCTTTTGGAATTTTTGTAATGTGAAAATACGTTTTAGTATTCAGTGAATTAAAAATATAAATGAGGGTAAAATCGGTGAACATGGATTTGTAAGTTAAAGTCCTTTAAAAGTACATGCTTTCTGTGATTTGTCAATAAGTTGTTGAGAATAAAAGAAATAAGAAAAAGACCAAAACTGATTCTTTTGAAAATCAATATACCTGTCTTCTCATGCTTCTTATATATAAGAGTTGGGTTCCTTAATGAAACATTTAAACTCTGTAAAAATTACGATTAAAAGATACAAATATCTTAATTAAAAACTCGTGCATGCATGCTTATCTTTTTTTGACGAGGAGTGATATAGTAAAACAACGTATTTAAAGGACGTTAAAGGCATGAAAAGTTTAAGAACAATCTGAAGAATTTGTCGTTTGGAGAAATAGACCATTGACAACGGTACATATTTTCAAATAAAAACTCAATAATCTAGTATGAGTTACAAGTGTAGAATGATTTTGCCGACATTTGCACAAGCGAGACAAGACGGCAATAGATTCTCCATTTCATTTTCGATTCAGACCTACTGAATGTGCACAACCACGAGTACAATTGTGAAGGGGGACATTAAGTGTGTAAACAAAGCCGTCGATCATGTTGAATGCATATTAACTAAAAGTCCAAAGATACCTACTTATGATTTCTTTGTGAAACGCTATAAACATAAAAGACAATGACTTAACGACAACTTACAAAATCAAACATTAATACTTCAATTGAACCTTTTTGTGCTGACATGAACTGTCATTGATATGGTTATATTTATAAATTTACTGTTTACAAATTTTTGAATTTTTTGAAATACTAAGGCTTTTCTACCTCAGGCATAGACTACCTTATCTGTATTTGGCCAAACTTTTAGGAATTTTGGTTCTCAATTCTTTTCAACTTCGTACTTTATTTGGCCTTTTTAACTTTTTTGAATTTGAGCGTCACTGATGAGTATTTTGTAGACGAAACGCGCGTGTGGCGTATATACTAAATTCAGTCCTGGTATCTATGATGAGTTTATCTACTATGACTTCTAAACAAAACAGCATGTTGAGCCTCATTTTCACCAGCAGTAGTAACTCAACAATACGCATCGTCGTGGTATTCTATAGATAAAAGCGGGTACTCATTATTATAGAATGTTTCGCTTTAGATTATGTTTTTGATACATTCTATGATTTAGCAATCAGAATATATGTATCTATTTAAGAAAACACGATATTGAATAGTATAAATTGCAGATAATTATCGTAATACTGTTGATCTTTATAAAACATTTTTAATAAAATGGGAAAAATGTACAAAATTTATACCTGGTGATGCTTTATGAGCTTTCAGCACCACTTTATGTAAGGAAATGACTTCTTTGGTAAAAATATACCAGAGAAACATTAGTTTCTTACCAAGATTGAGCACATGGACCATGGAAAATGAATCATTTCTCAGTGTTATTCGGATAGGCAGCATGTAACGTTCCTTAATAACATTACATATCCTTATGTTTTAATGAATGTGGAAAACAAAAATGCTAAATTTCGCATGATTTCATATCCATTAATAGCAGTAAAGAAATTTCTTTAGCATGTACAATATTTGGCCACGTGATTGTCTTTTTCAGACAACTAATATTTTATGGTTACTTAGCCAAAGCGCAAGGTCCAAAATTTTAATGTCGATACTTGAACTGTGGTAATTTTAAGCTTTTATAGTTATTTGAAAAAACAAGACGACTTTCACAATGGAGCAAAGTTTAACATGGAACCCCCATGAAAAAGATATAGAAATAGCACTCAAAACAACGATTGGTGGCACACCCAATTCATCAATTCAATGGAAAAACACACTGTCAAACATACCTACACAAATAGAACAATAACTATCCACACTTATCTGTGTCCACACTTGTATAAAATGCAAAGATGTCATTATGTTCTAGGATTAATAACAGATCAGTTATTGGATATAAGTATTTCGAGGGACATTCATATTTCTTGATTAGACAATAACTGTATAAAATCGGATTTTGCTAATTGGGCCTTCTTCAACTTGTTAAATAACGGTCAATTTCATCATTACGATAATTGACTGACAATCAGCTGATACAGTTTATAAAAGATGACTGCGTGATTGATAGTAGTCAGTATTAACAAAATGAACGTCACAGTGAACATCTCAGGTTTAGAAAACGATACACATTGCGAAGATAATTGTAAACAAGACAGCTCTATCATTTTCATAGTAAGTTTATATGTATTTGGATCTCTAACTGTTCTTTGTAATGTTCCATCTGTACTAATGGTGATATTGACAGCATTGAAAAAAATGCAGATGAAATACATTCATATGTTGAGTTTGAGTATCACCGATGCTTTACTCGGAGTTTCCTGGATATTATTGACACAGACACTTGGAGGAACAAAAATGTATTTCTTTGACTGTTACATCAGATGCTACTTACTTTGTATAACGTTTATGGCATCCATGTTTCAGGTTTTCGGAATTTGCATTGAACGAAATATTGTGATTTGTTTACAGTTGAAAATAATGAGCCAACAGAAAAACTTTGTATCAATGTGTATCATTATAATATCATGGGGCTTAGCCATACTGATAAGTAGCATAATGTCAGCGGTCAATGTTAGTCGTTTTCACGATGCCAGAACGTGTTCATTAGAAAGTATGTTTCAAGAACATAAATATAATGCATTTGCGACATTTGGATTAATTTTTGCCATAACTCAAGTTGGAGTTGTGGTTGCTATGATCATTTTACTGGTATTTCTTGTTCAACATCATAGAAAAATGGTGCGATTGAATGTTAGAAAAATTAAGAAATCTGACATTAAAATGTGTATAACATTAAGCATCGTGGCTTTTTTGTTCTTTGCTGTGAACACTCCTTTAACTGTAGTATATCTACTAGATGGATTCCATACCGGTGTATCATCATCAAGGATATTAAGAAATGTGTGTTTTTTATTTGCTGGGATAAATTCGGCGATAAATCCATTCATATATATCTTCAATATTAAACAATTCCGAGATTTTCGCCCTTGCACAAATCGTGTACATCCATAAAATAAGTAAATATTGCGTTGATTATTAAGATGGCGATTCGTGTACTAGCATTCCCAATGCTGTGACATATATGTCTGACAGAGTTGGACACTTACTGTCTCAGTTAAAAAAAATTACGGTGACAGTATACAAAACTTGTATATGATAGAAATATATCTGTTATTTTAAAAATAAAATATTTCTTTTGATTGTTATTTTAATGTACAGTAGTGGCTGCGTATGTGGTGCGTGGACGATTTCAGCTATTTTGCAATGTTAAAATGTCTATATACCTTCAGCTAAAGCCCTGGTCGCACCGAACCCACAACACATCTATGCAGCTCCACGACAAGAAATTTTGTCAAATCGCGGGTCATCTGTGGTCGTCGTACGACAGTCGCACGATATTTTGAGCATCGTGGCGCTGTCGTGTGTCGTGGAACAAAAATTGGACATGCACCTTTTTTGCTCTACGATTTTTTGTCGTGTCACTGTCTTGTGGCTGTCGTGAGAGTGTCTTACCGCAGTCGTGGGACTGTCGTACGATAAACACATTGTCGTGGGTACCAACATAAACTATTTTAATCAAAAATAATCGTACGACTGTCGCACGACGGTCGTTGTCGTGAGACACTCGTGATACAGTCGCACGATTGTCTCACGAATACCAAATTTCGTACGATACTCGAACAAAATTTGTTGTCTGTCGTAAGACAATGGTACGTTCGTCGTGCAACATATGTTCGTTTTATTTAGAAGAATACAATTCGGCAGGAATATATGTTTGGAAAAACATACAGTCTTCCTTTTAAAGAGGCTGATTATTCCACCAGAACGATTCCGCTTGGCCCTGCTAAATAGGCGCCTAACCGGAATCCAAAAAATTCAAAATATGGTCCTATTAGCGTTGATTCGAGCCCGGGAATAGCATAGGAACCAGCGAAACACCCGACGTTGGTGGGTTAGGCCATGGATCGAACTGCAGCTGATGTTTGGGCAGTATAGTACACTGATGCAAGAGTTGAAGCGGGAATCTGCCGAGGATTTCGTTGGAGTCATGCGGATGGAGCCTAGCATGTTTCAAGAAGTTTTGCTGAGAGTCGCCCCTAACATCACTAACCCAATAGATCGGGCCTGCTTTATATCACTAGTAGTTCTGAGTCAAACGCGCGAGAGACCTCCGACTGTTGAGCGACAGTCGTACGACAGTGACACGACAGTAACACACACATCCCATAACATGAAAACCTTAAAACATAGCTTCAAACAACTCAGGATTGCCGTGCGACTGTCGCACGACCGGCTTGCGACAAACCCACGACAGTACAATTACATTTTTTTCTGTCGTGTACCCATCGTGGAATCATCGTGGACATGTCGTAGCTGATGTGACCACTCAAAATATTTTTTTGACATTTTGCACGACAGTGCCACGACAACCATAAAATAGATCTTCCACGACAAAAAAATCGTACGATCTGTTCTGGGCTTATTTGTCCTTTTTATAATGCTTTGAATAAAAAATGTGTGTTCACGTCAATGAGATTTTAGCAAAACTACAAAATCATCTTAACAACATGAAAAAAGTAAAATCGCAAAAATACTGAACTCAGAGGAAAATCACACAGGAAAGTCCCTTATCATGGCAAAATCAAACGACAACACACATATTAAACGAAGCTTTTATAGCGCTAAACCTCTCACTTTGTACGACAGTGTCATCAAATTCCGTTATATATAGAGAAGGGGCAGTATATAGTCTTCAACAATAGATCATCATATATTAATTTGTTAGTTTGCCTTAATATATTGTCCTATTCTTTGTAATAGTTTTTTCTTTTAGTTTATATATAGTGTGAATGTCAATTGAAGATGTAAGTTTGCATGAATTGTTTTTTTTTATATATTGGAAAATTAACTGAAAACAACCCCCTAATAACGAAAAAATGTCTTTCACTAATCGATATGCGGGTCAATTCCTTTTTTTGCTAGTGGTCTATGATTCTAGAATTTACGTAGTTTAATGCATATGTCATGTACATCATAACCCAGTTTTTAGTTCCCAAACAATAAAAAAAGATATGACACTAGTGAAACCAAAACACATAACTGCAATTATTAAAAGTTAAATTCATTTTTACTATAGATGTCATGCGGATAAAAACGTTTTGATAACTGTAATAGTTCGTTTCTGTGTGTGTTACAATTTAACGTTGCGTCGTTTGTTTTCTCTTATTTTTGAGTGTAAATTGACATTGCGATAAGACGTGTCACGGTACTTGTCTATCCCAAATTCATGTATTTGGTTTTGAAGTTATATTTGTTATTCTCGTGGGATTTTGTCTGATGCTTGGTCCGTTTCTGTGTGTGTTAGTTACATTGTAGTGTTGTGTCGTTGTTCTCCTCGTATATTTATGCGTTTCCCTCAGTTCTAGTTTGTTACCCCGATTTTGTTTTATGTCCATGGATTTATGAGTTTGAACAGCGGTATACTACTGTTGCCTTTATTTTTTGCCAGTTGTCTCTGAAAAAGAGGCAAAACATAACATAAGGATATAATGATTAATAAGTCGAATACAAACTGACAATGCCATGATAAAAAGAAAAAAAAGCGACGACAAGACAAAAACAGTATACAAAATACAACATAGACAATTAAAGGCTGAGCAATTGAAGTGTTCTTTTGTCCGATTTAGCTGTACAGTTAAAATTTTTGTTGAACGTTGTATTTTTAGTGCATCTTTTGGCTCTTTGCGTAAAATTAAATATTTTCGAACTTTAGTAGTGTACACACCAAAAGATGCGGTCTAACTGTATAAACTAAAAACAAGGCATTGTGTAACACTACGTTACAATTTAAATCAACTATCTGTGTATATTCGTCAAACGGCAAGCTCCGAAAGGTTTCAAGGAAAATAACAATAATAACTCAATAACAAGAAAATTCCATATAACCTGAATTTATTTTTTTAGATATACATCCACATTTTTTAATATAATTGTATAAAATTCATGTTGCAAGAAGAATTTTTTACTGATGATTAAATGGATAATAAATAACAACAATTTTATAATATTAATTAACAAAGAATATAAATAAATGAAGCACTAATAATGTGTGGAATTAAATGCAATATAAATAATTAACATTTCAATGTTATCCTCGAAAACCTCGTGTCAACATCATCATTTTCATCATATCCGACATTTCGAATTCTCCATTCAGCAGAAACTGCATCATCATTAATCTCATAAACGGGTTCACCTGCTGCTTTTGCACGGGTCGGCCTGGAATTATTATAATGTAAAAGTTTAAATAAACAAAGCATTTTTATATTTTACAGTACATGTATAGTCAAAAAACATTTAGACAAATCAGTACATATGGCTTGAAAATAATTCATCGAATGGTTGAAATTTACACCAACAATATCCAATTATATACTTTAAAGGACAGTACAAAAGATGCATTCCTTTCAATTGTTGAAAATTGGTTTTGTGATTTTTATAGCTTCCTCATCGCTAGTTTTTTTATGTTTCCATCTTCATCGCGAATTATGCATATGTTCGCTAGTTGATAGCTAATACTTGTTTCCTTTCTTTAGTTGTTCGAAGCTAATTTTATGTATTTATTTACTTAATCATCATTAAATTTGTATCTGTTTTGTTTTTATTTACTTGATCATCATTAAATTTGTATCTGTTTATGTGTTCATCGGCTAATTGTGTATCTGTATGTTTGTTCATTGCTTATTGTGTATCTGTTTGTTTGTTTATTGTTTACTTAATTGTGTATCTGTTTGTTTGTTCATCGCTAATTGTGTATCTGTATATTTGTTTATTGTTAATTGTGTATCTGTTTGTTTGTTTATTGTTAATTGTGTATCTGTTTGTTTGTTCATCGCCTATTGTGTATCTGTATATTTGTGTATTGTTAATTGTGTATCTGTTTGTTTGTTTATTGTTAATTGTGTATCTGTTTGTTTGTTGATCACTAATTGTGTATCTGTATATTTGTTTATTGTTAATTGTGTATCTGTATGTTTGTTTATTGTTAATTGTGTATCTGTTTGTTTGTTCATCGCTAATTGTGTATCTGTATATTTGTTTATTGTTAATTGTGTATCTGTTTGTTTCTTCACGGATAATTGTGAATATGTTTGTGTGTTCTTTCGCTAATTGTGTGTCTGTTTGTTTGGTCATCGCTAATTATTTATCTGATTCCTTGGTTCCTTATTTTATTTATCCATGTTGGTTATTTATTATATCATTCATGCGTTTTATTTATATACTTGCTGTATATTCTGAAAAATCTGCTTAACATTTTTTTTATCATACCTAGTCGGCTAAGAGCTCTACAGAGCTTATGTTTCCCGGTTAATTTGTATATATCTTGCCCGACTCTACTAAATTCACTTTACTATCGTTATGTGTTCATGTTTGACTGTTTATCACCAATTGTATAAAATCATTCTTTTAATGATGTCTAAGTTGTAGACTAGCGTCATATTTTTTGTATTTACTCAAATTGTAACCTTAATTGGTTAACAAAATTTTAGACATAACAGGCTAAACATGAGGTTATATGTGCATACAAGTGATTCGTTCTCTTACTTACCAAAGCTGCCATTGGCTCTTTTCGGAAATACTCGCATTGCTGCTGTCTGTGTATGGACACACACCAGTATTGAAGCTATCATCAAAACTACAAGTGGTTTACAGGATGCCATCTTAAAAACACAAACAAAACAAGTAATGTGATGAAAAATAGTATGTTGAAACTAAATATACCCTTTCTAGCTTAACCCTAATGTTACCCTGGAAATAGAAATCTAAATTTACACTTTATAAATTTGGTGCATTGGAAGTTATTTTCGTTCCTCAGAAACGCCCTAACACCAACATATGAAAACTAATGAATTCTACCAAATATATCGAAATACGTGAGAGCCTAATTGACCAAAAGAGTACTACAAAGAATAACAAAATATGGAAAAATATATAAGAATTCCTACATACTAAACATTAATCGTTTTGTGGGCGAAATCATTCCTTTAATTGTACCCAGCTTAAATATTATGATGCCATTAAATCCATTTTATTCTCAGTTATAAAATAATATTTCCGTTAGATAAATTCCTTAAGAATGGTTTACAAAAATCAATTTCATCGCAAAATTCTTATAAATAATAAAGAGCTAATGTCTGTCGCATGAAATAAGTTAAATCAATTAAATATGATATTAAGGGAAAAGATTAATAGTTTAAAATGAATGAGTTTAACTCAGCTGACTGTTGGAGTTGGAACATTAATTCAAACTAATTTATTATTGCATCAACAGAGAATTAAAATAAAGTGTTTCATAAATCATATCAGTACCAAAGTACTCAAAACAGAACTGACGATACCCTCAGGGACTAACAGTCAACCAGCAACGGCTTCGACCAAGTTCTCGAATAATGAAAATAAACTCATCATAGATACCAGGATTAAATTTAGTATATACGCCAGACCCGCGTTTCGTCTACAAAAGACTCATCAGTGACGCTTGAATCCAAAAAAGTTTAAAACGCCAAATAAAGTACGAAGTTGAAGAGCATTGAGGACCAAAATTCCTAAAAGTTTTGCCAAATACAGCTAAGGTAATCTATGCCTGAGGTAGAAAAGCCTTAGTATTTCAAAAACTTCAATATTTTGTAAACAGTAAATTTATAAATAAAACCATATCAATAAAAATAACACTTTATCAATTTCAAGCGTCCACAAAATATTTCTGGATATCTTTTGTCAGCGACTGTTCAAATACCTTGCACTTTATTTCTGTCTACATTAAAAAAAAAAAAACACCAAATCATTAATATTTGATTCTGATATGTATGACACAATTGCAACTAGTTTTTGAGTAAACATCATGTGTACTCAGTGGAAGTGTGTGTCGTAATATTTTAATTGCTAATAAAATGCAAAATTCATGACAACATGCGGTTTCCATGATAACATCACAACAATGCGGAAAAAATATGTTATAACTCGTAATTTCATGAATGTGGCATCACGATGTAATGAATAAAATTGAATGTATCTTTCTGTATCCTTTAAGGTTTTTAAAAACGTTAATCATAGGCAATTTTTAGCACGAAGGGAGGTACCAGCTTCATACGAAACTTGATTCGATCAACGCTTTTCCTTCCCCTAAAAAATACATATAGCAACATTTAAGTCGTAAATAAAATATTTGGTTTTCAGTCTTCTGGCTTCGTCTGGCAGATTAAATTTAAGACTCATTGCGTCATTATGATTAGGCACTTTAGAATTTTATGAAGCTTTTGAACTTATATCGATTTTGAGTGTATGCTTTTTCAATAACTTTTGGTGCCGACATATCCAGCTGAAAGAGCCAGCTTACATATCACGATGCAATTAAGTTCCGTATAAATTATTCTTAGTTATAAAAACTATATTTCATTATATAAGTTCCTTATGAATGATATACATAAATCAATTCCATCGTAAATTTCTAATAGATAATTAGGCTTTAATGTCTGTCCTATGAAAATTTGTTAAATCCATTAAATATCATACTAAAGTACTAAATTAAAAGCTTGACATGAATAATGGATTCACGGATAATTGCTTAATACCCACTACAAAGCTAAAGAAGAGAAATTTGCCGACTTTTCAAGACAAAACCTGTCTTGAACTTATAGAGATATAGTTGCACAACATATTGACAGTGTACTCATTTTAACATGAGATGTCTTCACGTTTATTTACAAATGTTTTGTGTGTCATACTTTTTAATGCAAAATTCCCCCAATAGAAAAATTTTGGAATTCTGTGAAATCAGAATTATTCATACTAACTGGTTTACGAGGTTTAGATAGCTATATGAATATGTTTAACCCACCATTTTGTTTTATTGGGAAATACCTGTACCAAGTCAGGAGTACGACACATTCGTCTCAACTCGGCCGATTCCGTACCCTCATCTAACGGATAGAAGGAGAGTAGCGGATTCTACCGAGGATTGCCGAATGGAGTACGACGGTTGTTTTCATTTGTTCCATTGGTTGATAAAGTCTAACGTAAGACCTTGTCAGTTTTATTGACTTACTCCTTTTTTTTAAATTTACCTTGACGTTCGGTGATTTACCTTGACGTTCGGTAATTTACCTTGACGTTCGGTAATTTACCTTGAAGTTCGGTAATTTTGTTATACTCTTTTATTCATACCAAGTACTTCGATGAAAAACAATATTCAATGGTAAATGATTTTGCTGTAATCTAGTAAATGTAGTATTTTTAACCTATTTTCCAGCAACAAACTGAATACATTATGGTTTAATGAAATAAATCAAGCATGTTAATTGTAACACACCGATACTCTTATCTTGTGTTCTGAAAAACAAACATAGTCTGTTCACCCTAATATTTATCCCAAATAACAGCGAAACATCGTACATGTATAATAAAAATCTTGAATATGCTTTAATTCCCATGACTTTTTTTATAATTGAATATATAACTGAATTCTGACATGGTTGATGACTGTAGAGAAATTTTCAAATATGTATGTCGTATATGTGTTTTTCCTTGATGATTATTTTTATATTACTCGATGCTTACCTATGTTTATAACAAATACATTATTAATTTACAACAGTAATAAAGAATTTTTTTCAAGCCATGTAGATATGCATTCAAAATAATTATACTTAGCAATTTGATTACATAATTATTTTTTTTTGATTTTCCTAGGAAGTCGGAATTTTTTTTTATTTTACTTTCTTCTTCTTAATGTTATCCGGGACGTTTCATGACTATAAATAAACTCATCATAGATACCAGGATTGAAATTTTGTATTTGTGCCAGACGCGCGTTTCGTCTACATTAGTTACGCCCGAATAAAAAAAGGCAAAAAGACCCGTGCTTGCATTTCCTATCATGATTTTCTTGATAGAGGGTTGTTGCTTACAAGGAAGCTATTGAATCAAGAGTTCCAAATGGTGAAGTAAAAATCATCTCTTCGTAAATTTTACGGACGCCATCACGAGTTGGTTGACCGTTATGGAATAACCGTTTCACAAAAGATATCGGATATGTTCATTACGTCGTAACTACAATCCGCTTCCCTTTCATGAATGTGACCTACGGAGTTAAATGATTTACTGGATTTGTAATCTCATAAGCAACACGACGGGAGCCACATGTGGAGCAGGATTTGCTTACCCTTCCGGAGCACCTGAGATCACCCCTAGTTTTTGGTGGGTTTTTAAACTTTTCTAGTTTTCCATGTTGTGTCATTTGTACTATTGCTTGTCTGTTTGTCCTTTTCATTTTTAACCATGGCGTTGTCAGTTTATTTTCGATTAATGAGTTTGACTGTCCTTCTGATATCTTTCGTCCCCTTTTAAGTACGAAGTTGAAGAACATTTAGAACCAAAAGATCCTAAAAGTTTTGACAAATACAGCTTAGGTAATTTATTCCTAAATAAAGACAACAGTAGTATACCGCTGTTCGAAACTCATAAATAGATTGAGAAAAAAAACAAATCCGGGTAACAAACTAAAACTGAGGAAACGGATCGAATATCAGAGGAGAACAACGACACAACAGAAACACAACATTAAAATGAAACACACACAGAAACGATCTATAATATAACAATGACCATTTTCCTGACAGGACATTTGAAGAAAATAATTGGCGGGTTGAACGTGGTTTTGGGTCCAGCCAAACCTCTCGCTTTTATGGCAATGTTAAATGTAACATTAAAATGACAACATCAAATAACAGGACTACAATACAAATAAACAGGAGAACATATATGACAGACAAACACACGAATAATAGCTACCAAAAGGTGCCAGGTTTTAATTCTAATACGCCATACGTGCGTTGCGTCCACACAAGACTAACTAGTGACGCTAAGAGGAAAAAAAAACTCGAAAGCCAAAACAAGTACAAAGTTGAAAAGCACTGAGGACCAAAATTTCCCAAAAGTGCCCAATACGGCTAGGGTTTCTGCCTGGGATAAGAACATCCTTATTATTTAGAATAATTTATACTTTTGCAAACAGTAAATTTTATAAAATGACTATATGATAGATATACATAATAAAACCGAAGTGGTAACTAACTACAGAATAAAAACGAATACTTTACATAAAACAACTTAATCCAGCAGATAAAAATACACAGCCGAGTTAGCCAAAGCCTCAACCATGTCAACGCAAATAGTCACGTCACATTTGAAATTCTATAAAAAAAAACCACACAAAGTGACGTCCCATTTGAATTTCTAAAAGTATTTCCCAAAAATAAGATAGAACTAGAATTGATTCAAGATTAGATTTGTAATACTGATATTACATTAATTAATAACAATGAAAATTACAATACTTATTAATATCAAATTGTGGTAGTAATTAGATAATTAATTATATTATCTAGCTATGTCGGTGTTTCTTCTGAATCAAACTGTAACCCAAATATATCGTACAGATTTCGTGGAACCAAACTAAAATCTAATAAATGAAGGAAGTGATTAATTTTCTTAACCATAACAAATATATAACAGAAAAGACGTTAGACATTTGACAAAATCCGATGAGAATAAAAATATAACCTGAGATAGAAAATCCTTTGTATTTCAAATATGTAAAGTTTTGTAAACAGTTAATTCACAATTATGATCGTATCAATGATTATTCATGTCAATGTCAAGTGCTGACCACAGGGCTGAGGATACCCTCGGTATTGAGTATGATATACAGAATATCATGTTAAACACATGAAAACAATATTAAAGCTTGTAAAAGTACTAATTAACTTCCGATGTTGCAGAAGATTCGTTTCACTATTGGTGTTGTAATAGATACAGGAATAATATGTTTTGATAAAGATCACGTCATATTAAGGAGAAACTAAAACGTATTTCTATTTTATAAAACTAATCATCTGTCAGCTACGTTTCAATATTAAAGAAGACGTGATACTAAGAACAAAATATAATAAAAACTGGTGGTTTCACAGGCATATAGCTGCATCTCTTAAATCGTTTGTCCTTTCAACGAATGTTAGGTTTGCGTATTAATCGATAAGGCACGAATATGGGAGAAATCAATATATTATACAAAAAAATTTGAATATATACGACTAATGACCCATTATTATAATTATGTTATAACACGAGTAATTGATTGTTGATTGTTAAATGGTCTAACATGAAAGATTACAGCTGATAATTGGGGAAAATCAGATATCGGGAAACAGCTTTTGGATCCTATTCAATTAGAAGCACCTGTTGTGCATGCTGCTCTTGCCAATTACGAATTATTGCAGTCACATTTGATGATGTCGCATCGAGGAAAGCACAGGGTTGTGGCAACTACAAACGGATCATATGCGTTTAAACACCCATTCGACAACGTTCATGTCCTGTCATGTAATTTTGTCATTTTAATGTTGTAATTAACATTGCCATGTAAGCGGGAGGTTTGGCATGCCACAAACCAGGTTCAACCCACCATTTTTATCTTACAATGCCATAAACAATATTAAAGCTTGTAAAAGTACTAATTAACTTCCGATGTTGCAGAAGATTCGTTTCACTATTGGTGTTGTAATAGATACAGGAATAATATGTTTTGATAAAGATCACGTCATATTAAGGAGAAACTAAAACGTATTTCTATTTTATAAAACTAATCATCTGTCAGCTACGTTTCAATATTAAAGAAGACGTGATACTAAGAACAAAATATAATAAAAACTGGTGGTTTCACAGGCATATAGCTGCATCTCTTAAATCGTTTGTCCTTTCAACGAATGTTAGGTTTGCGTATTAATCGATAAGGCACGAATATGGGAGAAATCAATATATTATACAAAAAAATTTGAATATATACGACTAATGACCCATTATTATAATTATGTTATAACACGAGTAATTGATTGTTGATTGTTAAATGGTCTAACATGAAAGATTACAGCTGATAATTGGGGAAAATCAGATATCGGGAAACAGCTTTTGGATCCTATTCAATTAGAAGCACCTGTTGTGCATGCTGCTCTTGCCAATTACGAATTATTGCAGTCACATTTGATGATGTCGCATCGAGGAAAGCACAGGGTTGTGGCAACTACAAACGGATCATATGCGTTTAAACACCCATTCGACAACGTTCATGTCCTGTCATGTAATTTTGTCATTTTAATGTTGTAATTAACATTGCCATGTAAGCGGGAGGTTTGGCATGCCACAAACCAGGTTCAACCCACCATTTTTATCTTACAATGCCATAAACAATATTAAAGCTTGTAAAAGTACTAATTAACTTCCGATGTTGCAGAAGATTCGTTTCACTATTGGTGTTGTAATAGATACAGGAATAATATGTTTTGATAAAGATCACGTCATATTAAGGAGAAACTAAAACGTATTTCTATTTTATAAAACTAATCATCTGTCAGCTACGTTTCAATATTAAAGAAGACGTGATACTAAGAACAAAATATAATAAAAACTGGTGGTTTCACAAACATATAGCTGCATCTCTTAAATCGTTTGTCCTTTCAACGAATGTTAGGTTTGCGTATTAATCGATAAGAAACGAATATGGGAGAAATCAATATATTATACAAAAATATTTGAATATATACGACTAATGACCCATTATTATAATTATGTTATAACACGAGTAATTGATTGTTGATTGTTAAATGGTCTAACATGAAAGATTACAGCTGATAATTGGGAAAAATTAGATATCGGGAAACAGCTTTTGGATCCTATTCAATTAGAAGCACCTGTTGTGCATGCTGCTCTTGCCAATTACGAATTATTGCAGTCACATTTGATGATGTCACATCGAGGAAAGCACAGGGTTGTGGCAACTACAAACGGATCATATGCGTTTAAACACCCATTCGACAACGTTCATGTCCTGTCATGTAATTTTGTCATTTTAATGTTGTAATTAACATTGCCATGTAAGCGGGAGGTTTGGCATGCCACAAACCAGGTTCAACTCACCATTTTTATCTTACAATGCCTGTACCAAGTCAGGGAAATGACCATTGTTATATTATAGTTCGTTTATGTGTGTGTTACATTTTATTGTTGTGTTTCTGTTGTGTTGTAGTTATCTTATATTTGATGCGTTTCCCTCAGTTTCAGTTTGTAACTCGGATTTTATTTTTTTCTCTATCGATTTATGAATTTCGAACAGCAGTATACTACTGTTGCCTTTCTTTTTTCATGTCCGTAAAAGTAGGAAATAGGACTTTACCAATAGGCAACATTGGTTCAATACATTCCTTGCAAGCAGCAACCCACAATGCTCATTTACGATATTCAAAAAAGGAACGTAATCCGAGACATGGAACACAGAAATGGAAAGTAAAAAAGAGGAAATGGAAATAATAAGGGTAATTTCTCGTAAATTTTAGATCTTCATCGACCCCTATTATAAGTTATATGGTTTGTTACTGACCCTTTTTAGAGTTATGAAATATCAATAAGTGTTTTCTCTGAATGAACCGGGAACTTGTTTTGTCGCATATATGTAAGTGCCCTAGAAATTTACATAAAGGATACCATATATGCACGTAAGTTTGCCTTATTATTTGGTCTACATTTTAAATGTACAAATAAGGCTTGTTACGATGCCCCTTTCATTTTTTACAGACGTTGCCATCTTTTTACCCATATAATTTGGCAATGAGGGCATGTATATTCTTATTGTCATCGTTACTAAATTCCATAGAATGTATCTTTCAATTGGGTAACCTTTACAACCAGCAATCTAACATGTGCTAAAATGGATGTAAACATCTAGTCTGCGACCAATGTTTTGGACTCATGATACGCCCCAGCTTTGTGACAAAACATCAACTTCAAGGTATTTGCCCCAAATGATCAATGTTTCATCATGGGCTATAGTTTAGCAACTTTCCATAGCAATAATTATTAAAATTCTGTATAATAAGAAGTGAGCTTATTAAGGAGTGGTAAATTATAGATGATAACTATGTTGATGTGAAAAAGTGCTGGTAAAAAACTCATCAAAGATACCCTTAGCTTATAATTTACAACTGTGTGATAATTTTAATGTGTAATAACTTATAAGATGAAGCAAATAGTATGTGAATCGTGATACTAATTGTATATACTTATTCGATAAGTAGCAAGTTTATTATCCCTCAAGACTCAACCCATTTCGCAACGCGAGGCGGAGAGTAATCTTTGCTAACGAGAGGGCAATAAACTTGCTATCGTCCGAAAAGCCAGTAAATAACTGTTTTAATATACAGAAATACATTGGTGTATATTTCCAGACAATGTATGATGATTCTCTTTACTATGTCTCTCTTACTTAGGTTCTCAATGAAACATTTTGGACCATCATATTCAAATTTTAAGTCTAGACGATGTTAAAAAAAATCCGTGAACCCTTATTCTTCATTGACCTAATTAATACTAGTAAAATTCTACTAAAACGAGAAAATTGAAACAATATAGAAGAACGGAGAAATGTCTGCTACTAGTGTTTCACTTAAGAAGAATATCATATAACCGGTTAATTGTTTTTGAAACTATTAACTGGTTAATAGACTTTGAACAGTAAAATGTGTGTTTCAAGCAAAAAGTTCATATAAAGTAAATAGGTTTTGAAACTAAACGTTTTTTTTTTTTAAATAATTCCATTAGAATGTTCATTTTATTCTATTTTATAAAGGAAATAAATACTAAGGTATAATTCATTCTTGCTACAAGTACATAGGCACTTAAGGAATGGCAAATAGTCAATTAATTAACTAACTGTATGTCTTCTTTATTTTGTGTCTTTTGAAAACATAACCAGGGGGAGTCTTCTGTTCGTAGATAAGTACATGAACAGAATCATAACTAGCAATGGCTTGTTTATCTAAGTTTGTAGTATAAGTAGTCACTATACGAAAAACAATGAAAATATAAGAAAACTAAATACAATCAAATATAAAATGAATAAAATATGTGCTTAAAATTGAAAGATTTAAATAAACCAATGAAACAAATAAATGCACTTTTCCTAAATATACGTACATACCTTTCACGTAAACAAGTAAACACTGTGGAAAATAATTTACTGCTGGTTAAAAGATTTCGTGTTTCCAGTCTAGTAGGTGCATGTCAATAAAATTAATGGAGACATAAGGATTTTGCCAAAAAAACCTACAAAATGTCCTAAAATACTGAACATGACAACTGTAATACACGATTCAATATTCCGTCGAAATATTGTTCCATGTCATAATAGGTATTAATATGCTGTCATTTGTGGCGGTAATTAATTATGTATTTCCTCTAATTGTTTATTTATTGTTTGTAAAACAACATGTACTTAATGTTATTTTAGATACCAAACAATACAAAAAGTATACACACCTTTTTTTGGGACGAAGTCGTAAAATGTTAGGTGTATATCAATAAAATTATATAACGTATAAGGAAATTAGAGACAGCAACACTCCAATAAAGTTTTATAAAAGAAAATGAAGACATATACGGATCACAGTTCACCCTTTTATCATACAACAAATAGCAAGCTCTACAGGCAAGGTACGTTAGAAATAATAAGTCTGAACATGCATATGTAATCCCTAAAATTATTAAAATTCATTTGTTAGTTGATTGATTTCGTTTACGTAAGGTTTTAATGATGGAGGAGACCAGAATGCCCGGACAGAACTATTGAGAAAAATAACAATCCTAGCCAATTAAGATTGGAGTGGAGCGCATCTGCCATGTGGGCAATCCAAACTCACAACCTTGGTGTTGACGGGTTAGTGATACAATAGTTTTGGGTAATATCCATTTGACGTGGCTCGGTTCTTATACATCCTGTCATTGCGTTACTTCGCTATGGCAATGTTTTTATTCTTGTCTTTCGTATTGCTAATGTGTTTTGCCTAAATCATGTTTAATTATTAACAATCAGTATGTATGCTTAGATTACATGTGTTGTTTGTGTGGACATTGTGTGAACTTTGTGATTTGTGTTGATTTATATGCTCTTTATTGGCCCTCAGGAAAAAAATATTTGAATTTGAATTTATATGCCTTTTTGTTTTTCATTATTGACATACGTTTGTTTTATAGTAATTAAGATTATAACACAATGTTGACTGCTGTACCCCTGATTTACTTTCCCCTATCATGTTTGTTTGTTTTGTTCACACATCACTGTCAATATATTGGAATTGTATGCAACTGTCATACAAGTGAGAGGTTAAGCTAGATATAAAACCAGGTTGAATCACCATTTTCTACAGAAGAAAATGTCTGTACCAAATCAAAAATATTACGGTTGCTACCCATTCGTTAGACGAGCTTTTGGTTTTGCTATTTGAGTTCGGACTTTCCGAAACCATAACATGCCACCGTGAATAGTGTACTGTCACACGATCTGATCTCAGGTCTGTAACCATAAAAATCGTGATATAACAGTATTGAAATATTGTAATGTACTAATTATGAAAATAATATTCAATAACAGCAGTAAGAACAATCATACCGCTTACAATTATACCTCTTACAGAGTATATTAAATTTAATGAAAATACAAAAAAAAAAAAAAAACATTTACACGCTTATTAGATACATGTAAGTAATGATTGTTTTTATGCAGGTTAGCACACGACACACAAGCTCTACTTTATTATATTTAAGCGTTTTATACAATGTGTTTCCTTCATAAATATATCGAAAATTTAGAATTTCAAAACTAAAATCTGCTCAGACTTTGTTTCCATCCGAATATGTTTACCTTACTCAAGGGTATTTATTTTCTGCTGCATCTATCTGTGCATTGCAAGTACAAGTTTTATAGAGCTTTCTTGTACATGATATACAAATGTATGTTTCTGGAATATTCCTAACGACTAAAATTTAACTACAAAATATTTAAGACTGACAAAAAACTTAACAAATCAAAACAACCTCGTCATTTTGTTTCTGTTGGAGAGTTGCCTTCTTGGCAATTATACCACCTTTCCTTATTTGCATACTAAATACAACAGCATTTACTTCTAGGTTGGCATTAACTTATGGGCTTAATATACGATCTTCCAGTTAGGTACTTTCTCCGAGGAGAAAAACAATTTTATATCACCAAACCTTTCAGAATATGTTGACAAATAAATTCTTAATATTCAATTAAGCTGTAATTTGTATGAGTTTGACTGTCCCTTTGGTATCTTTCGTCCCTCTTTTGTAATTAAAATGCCAACTTCGTGTAAAATTAAAAACCAATATGAAAAAAAATACTTTATTATAAAAATCATTGATTATGTCCTTCTTCATTCCATTAATAAAAGCCATAACCAGTTATTGGTGTTTTGAGTTTCTTTTTCTGCCATCATTTGTTGCATCAGCCACATTCGAAGGTAAACATTACCTATCTGGTTACCTAAAAAAGATAGTTTTTATATTTATTGACTAGGTTTAGTGAAAAAGTAAGTGTATTGTCCCCGAAGTGTAAATATAATAATATAATAAACTTACTACTTCACGAATATTTAGTAAGTTAGTGTTTTATTATACCGAAAGAGACAAAAGACAAAAATGTCGGGACTAAATTCCGAGAAATATGATGACGTTTGCGTCAAATATTTCACTGAGGTCCAATAGTTGGAAGCTATTGACCGGTGAAGTAGTTCAACGCTTGTTATTTAAAAAATAGTGATAAGATGGTGTACTTATTTTATATAGAAAAATATAACTGAGGTATAATCAATGTACATATCCATTGTATTTATCCTGTAATTTACCCTTTATTTGAGCTTTTTAAGTGTACTTTTTTCATTCTCAACAGTTGTCTGATATTTTATAGAGATATACTCGTCTCAAACACGACCCTTAAATGAATTGTGGCGTACATGTAATAGTAGTCTTAACATTACCTTTCGCTCATCAAAGATACAAGAGAGCAGTAAGCTTTCTTTGTTCAAATACAAATAAAGTAAAAAATAGTTGTTATGTGTACATTAAATGACTGATAACACGGATTCACATTTGTATTATGTTTAATTCAGCAATGACTTAAAATACATTATATTGATTGTTGGTTGTTATACGCCTCCTCAGCACATCAAGTAAAATACATTATAAATTATTCGTTTATGACGATTAAATGTGTTCTGGAAATGGGCTCCATAAGATTTTTAGGTTTTTTAATACAGGAAAATGACAGTTTCATCGGAAGTTCTAAGTGAGGTTCGTGTTGCTCAGACTATTCTGTGTTGTGTTTTGTGTACTATTTTTTCTACTGGTCTTGTTGAGCCATTTGTTGTCAGGAAATATAAGTTCCTTCATAACTTAAGTTCCATAAATTATTGAAACATATTCCTTGGCCCACCGCACATATTTAAAATATCTATAAAATTACAGCTGTTTTTGTCATACTGTAGTATAAATACCAATAATTAGACAATTTACAACAATGACTTCGCATTTTATAGACTGAAATCGAAAAAAATGGTTATTCCGCTTTTGGGCGTTTTATGGAATACAAATGAAGGTGATAACACGTGCACGTTTACGTCAATGTTTAGAATAAAAAACTGTACGAAAGCACGATTATCAACGAAAATAAACATGTAATTGTTAGAAATGTATCATGTGTGAAGAAGTAATTGCTGGTTACGTAGTACGATATAATTAGACTAAACCAAAACAACAACAAAAAAACACAAACATTGTCCACGTCCTTTAACTAGAGAGTGCACTTAGAATTGGTAGGAGGAGAAAACTTCATCCAGATTACAGATACATGGATATAATTGAGAGTTGAATTATGCGTGATGCATATCTGTTCACGAACAGACGCACAGACAGAAAACCATAATGCCCCTAGGTGGGACATACAAATATGTATATCGTTAAAATAAATCGGAAGCGAGAACGTTCCAATAATAAAACACGTTAAACGTTGTGGAGAGGGCTTACATCCAATTCAATTTATTTGAATAAAATATTGTTTAAACTAATTAAACGTTAAACGTTAGTAAAGGAGAGATGAAAGGTATCAACGGGGCATTCAATCTGAAAAATAAAACTGACAACGTCATGCTAAACACAAAACAACACCACCAGACAAACAGTACACAAAACCCAACATAGAAAACTTAAGACTGAAAAATACGAATCCCACCAAAAACTGGGGGTGACTCAAGTGCTCTAATAGGTTGACAAGATCCTGCTCAACATGTTGCATCCGTAATATTACTTATGTTAGTACCTTCAGGAAGAAAGGAAAACAAATATATAACCAAAAAGAGTACTCAAACTTAAAAAGGTGTGTGTTATTTTTTTCAAGTAAATCTGTCTTGTTACCTTGCTGTATGGCTGGCTTTGTAGCTGGTATTGTTGTCTGGGCTTCAGTTATCACAAACGCCACACTAAGGATTACCAGAAACAAACAACTGGGAGACATGTCTATAATCTGAAATGTAATGCACTAACATACATGTATACATATTATTTTTGTTCATTTTCCTTGTTACTGAAATTGTCATCTTTCGTATAAATTTCCACAAAAAAAAAACCAACAGTAGTTCACCGATATTAAAATATCATAAAGTGTGCAAGAAGATACAAACGAGGTTACAAACAATAACGAGGTGAACCGCATGAACTCCAAAAAGAAGGAAAACCGGATGGTTAAACAGAATCAGTGTCTCATGCTATGCATGTACCACCCTACAAGCGAATTAATATTAGCGTAAAGACCAAGAAAAAGACGCTAGTGGTCGAATTGAATTCGTGAAGTTGACATTTAAAATTGTTAAGTGTCAATTTATTAAAAAAAAAATACATGCATTTGTGTGAAGTTTGGTTGTTTTTGTCCTGTACATTACATTCACATAGGCCTATAAGTTGTGTATTGCAGGAATTTCAAGAATGCACCTCGTAAACGTAGTTTTGGATGTAGATGGTTACTTTTCTTTCTTTTGGAATATATTATATAGCAAGATTTATCTGGATTTTGTAGGCAATAAGTATGAGATGCGTTGATAAAATCCACAAAAAAAGATTGATGTTACTATGAAAAATGTTCTAATGCTTATCGAAATGTTAAATCCTACATACATAATTCAATGTGGGTAATATTTAAAATGGCTCCCATGATACGAATCAAACATTACAGTTTCTTTAACAACCTTCCTTTGAGTAGTTTAATATGAGATTATCATAGTCAAAGTTCGATGATATTTTATCCTGCTCTATTCTCTACTCTTTGGACATTCCTCACTTTGATCTTCATTGGTAAATTTAATATGCGTGTTTAGTCACTTAGTATAAACTTTAAAATAATTGAAAATTCCGTATAAAATGTTCTTCTTGAGTCGATTCACATTTGAAGCAAATATAAAAGTAAAACCTACCTACATGTGCTCAGTGTAAAAATAACTTTTGCGTGTCCTTGTACAAAATATCCTTGTAAGTCAACTGAAATATATACTCATCACACTCTGCTTGAGAATAATAGAAAACAATATTGAATTTTATTATTCTGTCAAAAAGGACACGCAAAAGTAATTTTTACGTCAATATGACACGTGACATAATACTTTTAATTTTTTTCTGTTTGTAAAAATTGGTAACTAATTTGTTTGTTTTAGTGCAAATACATTGTCGTTACCATAGGTGTTATGATTTGTTTTATATGAAATTATCTTGAGAGCTAAAACATGTTTTTGCTAAATTGAATTTTCAAACTTTAAACATCTTTTAAAACAACACCCAGTTCTTCCTAGGCGTACACAAGACAACCACAGTCACGATAAGGACTCGCTTAACGACGTGAATTAATAAATAAAGTATAACAATACATGTTGAAAGGACAAACTATTACAGAAATTAAACTACTTTGAATGTTGGAAAGATGAAATAAACAATGCATGTATTAATGTACGACAATGTAACACCTATAAAATGTAGTATTTTAAAACGTTTGAACCTTGATCTCGAAAACTTAAGTGCGAGTAATTAAGTGCATATAATTTATTAAAAAAAAAGATTAATATAAACAATTAAATTATATAACCCTCAGTTTTTTTTCCAGTGAGATTCGTGTTGCTTCGACTTAGTTATAATTGTTTGTAGTATTTCGTAGACGGTTCTTATATTTGCCTTTTAGTCGTCGTTCGCTTTTTGTCATCATTGGGTCGGTCCTTCTTAAACTAATAAATTTTGATTCTGCCGTTGTCATCTTTTAGCTCAGTTTTCTAGTAAGTGATCAACCATTTAACTCCACGGATGGGCGATTACGGTTTTATTTCTGAATCAGAATTTTATTTTCGCCAAAAGAGCGTATATTTTTATTTGTTTTTTTTTTTTTGAGACTATCAATTCAATTATTTTTCTTCTTCAAACTTTAGTACTATAAGGTATTGGGAATATCTGGATTCAGAATATTATTTTTTATCATCTGCTTTACCAGAATATTTATAAGTGATCAGAATTTTTTTTCGTCTGTGTTAAAAATAAGGAGGATAACAGAAAAACTCTATTGAAAAAAGTAAAATCACAAAAATACTGAACTCTGGGGAAATTTAAAACGGAGGGTCCCTTATCAAATGGAAAAATCAAAAACTAAAACACATCAAACAAACGGATAACAATTGTTATATTTATGACTTGGTACAGGCATTTTCTTATGTAGAAAATGGTGGATTGAACCTGGTTTTATAGCTAGCTAAACCTGTCAATTGTATGACAGTCGCATCAAATTCCATCATATTGACAACGATGAGTGAACAAAACAAACAGATATATATAAAGGTAAAAATGTCAAAAACAGGGGAACATAAGTCAACATTGTATTATAATCTTAATCACTTAAAAAACAAAACATATGTAACAAAGATGCATAAAATGGAATATAGACCATGAATATTAGCAAAAATTAAAGACAAGAATACAAAAATTAACCAAAGTAGATTACAACAACACAATGACGGGATTTACAAGTACAGAGCCACGTCATATATGTATCAAAAAAACATGAAAAGGCATATAGACCAAGCGCATAGCAAAAATGAAAGACAAACGTACAAACATGTTTTACAATAGCACAATAATGAAATGAATAAGTACAGAGCCACGCTATATGTTTCGAAGTAACTCCAAAAGGGATATAGACAAAGCACATTAGAAAAAATGAAGGCAGGAATATGAGAATATCATAAACAATAATAAAAATGTAAAGACAGGATGAACAAATACCACAAATATCTTAATCACAATGAAAACAAACAAATATTTAACAAAGAAGCATATATCGAATTAAACATGCAACCTCATTCATTGCTTTCTTATTTTTTGAATTTTATTTATGTATGTTAAATCCACCCATTGACAATTTAAAGGTTATATTAACGTTGACTCGCGCGTTTGACGTCAAAATGTAAACGTCACACAGGAAGAGATATAAAATAATTTTGTCGTTCAAGGTATGAAAAAAATATAGTCTATTATAGTTCTTAATGCATATCCTCTGCATAATGTAAATTAAAAGTTTATCTTTTCTTTTTGCCGCTCGTCTATATGCTTATTGTATTTTTCTTCTTAAAACAGAGTAACGTCATTATACACGTATTAAAGAAACACAAAAAGGTATATAGACAAAGCATTGAAACATATATGAAAGACCAGAATACAAGACTTATAATAGAACAATAACACAATAGCGGGATGTTTAAGTACAAATCCACCTCATATGTAATAAAGAAACACACATATTCACACGGACAAAGCAAAAATGAAAGGTAATATTAACAACACAATGACGGGATGCATAAGTACGGAGCCACCTCAAATGGATATCACAAAAAAAAAAACACAGACCAAACAGTAAAAGTAATAAAGAGAAATAAAAAAAAAAAAAACAGAATAACATGTATTTAGGTGGTAAACAACGTCAGTACGCAGAATCTATATTTCAAGACCATCGTGTATTATTTATGAACAGTTCAATACTAATTCAATTCAAGCAGCAACAATCTATTCCTGCAAAAAATATACGTACAAAACATAAAATAACAACGCAAAACAAGATTATTCCAGTACCAATGACTAGTCTGCTTTCAAAGCAAGTCTAATTGAAATCATTAACCTATAATTATCTATAATTACAGTTTCACACATACATGTTTAGACGCCTTTGGTTCTTTTGATACATGACGACTCTACACCACCTTCTTCACTGGCGTCAAATGTACGTATTATTAGTCGAATTAATGAGACTAAGCCAACGATATGAGAGATCATCTAGAGGTCAAAATAAATGTACGTATACATGTAGTACGTGTTAAATATCAGCATACAACTGTCTGCACAAAAACGTAGGCATTTATTTCCGTGCGGTCATAAGCACGTGCTTCTGAAATAAACTTCATCAGATTCTTTAAAGCCAAACAAAATGGAGGTTTGGTTGAATAAACATTATAACAAAGCCAACCAGAACAGTCAAAAGCATGGAAAGTTTTCTCAGACTGATGCAGTCAGTAACGGATACATGTATTTTCATTAGGGAGCCCACCGACAAACATAAAAGGGGGCCCGCTCCAGTGATTCCCTAAATAATCAACATAATTTTTCCCACAAACGGTGAGCAGGCAGAGGCTTTTCATAGCTTACTATAGTATATACGCTATAAGTTTTGCTTGTGATTGAAGACCTTACGGTGACCTATATTCGGTTATTTACACCCTTGACTGTTATATATAGTATCTGGAAAATCGGCTAATTGGCAATCAAAATAACTTCTCATCTTCATACCTATAAATGTATATTCAAAACAAACGTCTCTATTTCTCAATTCAATCTTTTAATTTCCTTGTCACGATTTCCTGTCATCATAATTACATAAATACGTATTTCCTTTGATATTCTGTATTTGGTTATATATATTATAATGATAGTGTCTTGTGTTGGATTATTAACGGCAGTAATCGTAGAATTATATTTGATTTCGCTGGCATCATTCAGGCACTGTCAAGATTTGGAACAAAAATACATTTAACCGTAATTTCAAGTATAATATATAATAATGTCTTTTTTAAACCTTTTTTTGTAACCTTCATATTGCAATTTTGGCGAGTAAGCAATGACATAAATTATAAATGTTCAGCATTTTTTCGTGATTTAATCTTAACTACCTTAAATATTAAAGCAATCATATTAGGCATAAGAGAGTAATGCAAATAAATTATTGAAAGGAAATTGCGGATGTGCATTAATAAGCTTGCAATGCAACAAAACAGCTAACACACAAACATTTCGTTTTATTCATTTCTAGTCTAAGTGGTCTTTTCAAAATTTTCAAAACTTTTAAATTAATTAAATTTACTATTCCCGTCTTAGTTTGTATAATTACTATTCACCCGTGTTTAAGGAGGGAAGTAGGGATTTCTTATCTTGAAATTTCCATCGATGTAAATCCTTTGCCCATACGTATGCAATACCACCATTTAACATATATTTTTTTTTTTATTGAATCATTGAACATAATTATGAATCTTTTGTGATAAGACATATTTTTTCATGTAGCACAAACATTTTTACTTATTTTTACATCCCCGACTCTTAAATGTTAAGGTTATAAGAGCGTACCTGTTGAAGGTAACAATAGCAACGCTTTGGCTGCACGGAAATGTTATTTTCGTCTACATTAGCTTGATATTAAACTTGTTTCTGAAAGTGGTAATAAAAACCAATACCAAACCACTGAAAGAATGAGCGATGAAAGCTTATCTATTCTACAGTACTCCCATGTGTAAATGAATAATAAATAATTCAGCTATCAAACTATATTATGGGTAAAAACTACATAATTAGTTTCTTACATGTAACTTCGATTTAACGCAGAGAATTTCTATGCAACTTTCTTTGAAGAAACTTCGCACTACAATGGACAATTCATGTAAAAAGGTTTCTTTTCAAATGACTTCGGAATTTCGTAAGAAAAATGCAAAGAATAAAACTAAGTGAGTAGAACTATAATCAATATGTCTTTTTCGTTTCTAAAAAACAGATAGTGTATATCCATTGTTTGGATTATCGCTTCGTTAGTATAATGATTAAGACTTGTTTTCATTTATTTTTTTAGGGGCCAGCTGAAGCCCGCCTCGGCGTACGGGGGATTTTCTTGCTGTGCTGAATACTGATTAATGCATGGCAATGGGGTTTTCTGTTGTTTGTTTGGGTTGTTGTCACTTTGACACATTTCCCGTTTTCATTCTCAACTTTATATTACATTTATTTATATTAATTACAATACATTTTTGAAACTATAATTGAAAAAAAACAAGATAAGAGAACAAGACCCACAATTAATAGCATCTAACGAGTTGACAGTGCTGCACTTAAAATTAAGGATCATGGTACGATGATGTACGTAATAACTTATTTTGACAGTTATTGACCTTGGATATATTTGGCTATGTTCAGGTCTCTAGATCTTTTGGTCATATAGTGTTTCATATGCTTTGGTTTTAAAAGTTAAACGCCATTGACTTTCAAATATTTTTATTTACATATCGTTATATGTTCTTTAAACCAAGAAAACTACCTGAAATCCAGTAAATCCGGGACACTTTTGAAATTATTCTCTGGTTTTGAATTTGGCCTCTACAGCAACGTACCGCTGTTGTTGAGGAGTTGTCGCGTGAAATAGTTTTTGGCACTTCCGGTGTGGTAATTGTAGATTTAAATATTGGCATGGTCAGATAGACTATCCTAGTGAAGTACATTTTGTCAACATTAATTTGCTATCAAACTTAGATATTTCTTACATACCAAGCTATTTATGCCACTTTAAATAAAGTGATAATAAATTGATCTCTCGCCAATATATATATGAGACAATATCTGAAAAAGTCTAATGTCCATGTTCCATCTTTCACCAGCAATTATTTTTTTTTATTCTGGCATCTTTTTGGAAAAATTTAAGTTTCAGTATTTTAACTAGAGTATAATATAATGCACCAACTATTGCCAATTAAACATTCTTTCTTATATATCTTCTTATAAAATATTATAATTTAAATGTTCAACCCTATAAAACCCATGTTGTCCGGTGTTGTGTTCTGAAAATTAAATCATTCAAAGGATATCGAAATCAAGTAAACAGGCTTCCGATTTTCACAAATATGATAGATTATATAAAAATCTTGTGCCTTACTGGTCTAATTTTGTTATAACTAAAGCATGTGATAAAATTTTGCATTTTTAAGGGTCTTTAAAAATTTTTCCCAAGGGGTAATTTCCTTTCTGTTATCAGGTTTTTTCACCTGTGGACCCGTTTGAAAGTCCATGATTTTATTTCTTGTAATGCAACGAAAAGAGCATCATTTCCTGAATGTATAACTCCATATGTATAGATAAATGGTAGCAAGTTTGAAAAATCTGAACTCTCCAAAGATCAGAATTTACAGCCTTTTTGTGTACCTTCTGAGAATATTTCATTGTCAGCACTATAACAGTATATGTGTTTTTATCGTTCCGTATTAAATTGATATGTAGATGGAAGTAAACTTCTTGACAGATTTTCATCATGCAAATACAGTTTCAAAGGATAAATGACATTGTTTGTTGTTATCTTCCAATTGTGACCAATCTTAAATGATGTATTTTTCTTAAACTATGAAATAAAGCAATTTTTAGAAAAAAATAATCCTTCCTGTTACCAACTCTGTCCTGTTACTGTTGTGTTACTCAAGACTCTTTCATGCTACCGACATATCCGACTATATTTTTTAATATTTCTAAACCTTTTGTAACGCAAATGCTTTAATAGATAATTGGAATTTGATAAACTATTACAGGATATACTAGTAAACCACTAATAGTATTTTAAACTTATTCCCTATACCCATTAGAAACTTTTTAAAATTGATTCACTTTGGTATCAGGAAAGAACTGGATTTTTTTGGTACCATTTTTAAAATTGCCGTTGTTACCACATTTAACAATTGTTTGAATTACAGACAACAGTTCCTAGATCCTCAATGTGCGTTCTTCGATTTGTGCTATTAAAATGCCGGGTCTAAAGACATTTTTTTGTTTTTTTTCTTTTGTCAAAAATTACTTTTTCAGATATTGTCTCGAATATAGTACAGTTATAAAATCCTGTATTTTTATATGAAATCTTTATACAATATTTATACAATATATAACCTTTATTATATACTTAGTAGTAAATACAGATACATTGTATGTGTTATACAATCAATGGCAAGCGTGCTGTATCAGCCAGTCGTAATGATATCGATATCAGCACGGTTGCAAAAGCTTTATCACACCTTTAATCTGTATAACGTCACGTCATCGATTGGAGTCCCTGTTGCAAAGGCTTTATCAAAACCCTAATGTTCATGACGTCATGTCAAACCTATAATCTGTATGACGTCATTTCAATTCTCTTAATCTGTATGACGTCATGTCACATAACATCTATACTTGAGCTCTTGGGATTATATTGGTGTCTCGGGTTGATACGAATGCGATTTTGAAAAAGCCATATGATGTTATCAGATTATTACATGTCATTTGTCATATCGCATGTATTATCAGCCCTAGGTTCAATATCAGCCCAAGAGCCGCATGGCTCGAGGACTGATATTGACCGAGGGCTGATAATACATGCGATATGAAAAATTATATGTTATGATCTTTTTATCATATGCTTCAACAGTAGAGAAAAATAACAGATTCATATATTGATCCTTTAACGTGGTTCCCGTAGTTTAAAGAGTAAAAAAGTGCACGGCCGTCGGGCCCAAAATTTGATACATTCAATATGAAATCTTTCTATCATATGCCTCGACAGAGAGAGAGAAAAAAAACATTTTAATATGAACGAATCGGCAAAAAAATAATTCAACAATATACATAATGATCATTGTTTGTAAAAGTCGACTTTTTAAAGAAACTTTCTAAATCATGTTTCAGAAAAAAAACTTAAAAAATGCATTTATTAAATAATTTTTTTTTTTTTTTTTTTTTTTTTATTATTTTAAACAATATACTTTCCAGTATTCAAATAATTGTTTTGTACACTACTTTGTAATGTTTTTCACTGAAAACGTAACATTGAGGTGTATTTTCCGGAATTGGCCGAGTATTACCGGAATGCCATGTGATAACGTTACGGAAAGGCATGGGATAACAATCGCAGCATGTGATAAACTTTTCTTATCACATATTTGTTACGAATACGTTGGGTTTTGCATATGCAATAACCTCAAAATTGCCCGGGGCAAAAAAGACGATATTCATATTGCGCCCTGATTCCAAATGACGTCACGTCAATGCGTACTTAACGACACTTTTGTGATACAAAATTTGAAATTTTACCTGTTATGTTTCATTAAATTGTAATAATTGAACTTTGTGTCTCTATTCTGCAGAACTTAGATATGTGATAAATAGATTATAACATGTCTTTTCCATATTGGCCCTGGTATCATCCCTCGACCCATATCGGCCCTCGGCTAAAGCCTCGAGGCCGATATGGGAGTCTCGGGATGATACCAGGGCCAATATGGAAAAGGCCATGTTATAATCTATACATATCAGCCCGCTAAGCACCAATTCGAAAAATATGGAATTTACGTCAATTTAATGCTATTATCATACGGTAGAATTTATATCATTTATTCTAAGTATATGATAATCTCTATTTATTACCATATGGAGTAAAGAAAGGCAATAAATATACATTAGGAAATAACATATCATAAACTAACACATATAATAACCTCATGTATACATTTTAACTTAAAAGCATAGATTCTACGCGAATATATACTGTACGGTAATAAATTTAAATTGTTAATAAAGACCAAACTTTTATATTAAGGTCATCAGCATTTGGATGTTCAATTCGGACTGGATGAAAAATCAATTTATGTCTTCAAACGATTTGATTGTACAAACATATCTGTATGTTTGATTTATGGGCTCAGTCTATGATATACTGTCATAATTACAGTAAAGTACTCAAACATGCCTTTGATTGTTTTATCAGAACCTTAAACACGTTCAAATCAATACTTGAAGTAATCACATGTTGATTTTCGTTTAGTAGATAGCACTTACATTCAAAATATAAATTGTATACCATTTCATTGCCATTTGAATTGAAAAACACAATAAGGTAAGGAATCATTAGTACACATTTGTCGTTGAAGAATAATGAGCTTTGCTCATTGTTTAAGGCCGTACGGTGACCTATAGTTGTTAGTGTCTGTGTCATTTTGTCTTTTGTGGATAGTTGTCTCATTGGCAATCATACCACATCTTCTTTTTTTATATGTTTTCACATGTTGAATTTCACTCTGGCAGAAATGTAAAAATCATACAAATGTAATAAGTTGTATGGAAGCCTTTTATAGACTTAAATTGAAAGTAAATTGAAAAATTAGAAACGTGTACAATTTTGACATAAATAACTGCAAAAAGTAAATTCACAAAAAATACTCCAAGGAAAATCCAAAATGGAAAGTCCCTAATCAAATGGCAAAATCAATTGATAAAACACATCAAACGAATGGACAACAACTGTTATATTCCTGACTTGGTACAGGCGTTTTCAAATTTAGAAAATCACAGTTGACAATATTGACTAAAATAAACCCTAAACACGCTTTTTTGCTGTAAATCCATAGAACGTGCACGTGGGTGAGAAATCTGAATACATATATCAAATTCCCAGATCATAGTTGTGCTGATCATACATGAAATATTAATAAAAGATATCGTTTGGTTTAGAGAAAAATATTACACCACAGCTGGTGAGTGAAAATTGGAATTATTTCTGATCTGTTATCAAAAGAAATGAAGACGTAATATATACACTTCTGTTTAATATGTAATCGTCTTTAGAACCAAGCAACGCGAATTAGAATATATGATGGTTTGATGTCTTAAAATAATAACAAATGTTATTCAATCGAAACTCTTTGTAGTTAACCGACTTAACCGAGTATTCGAATCAACCGAGTTCGAATTATCAGTGGTAGTTATGCATTGATCGAGCAGGAATTTTATCGGGAACGAAAAATTACTCCGACTTATCCGAGGTTTCGTCACAATCGAGTTCGACACAACGAGTTTTGACTGTAAATTGTTAAAACGATTTAATTAATAGAAAACTCTTACCTACTAATAAATCGTTATTATTTTCATTCTATTGTTAAGATTAAAAATAAATTGTGTGGAAAAATGTAATGATTTGAAAAGTTGGGATACCTGATGATATGTTTTCAATGACATTTAAAAGACACATGACATTTTCAGTATCAAAGAAAGTCAAAGCTCTTGGTTATCATTTTCTTAAAATATAACAAGATTTAGTAATTAAATTCACAACTAATGTGTTCAAACTATAAAGTTGCTATAATTGATAACGCTTAAAAATTTCAGCAGCATTAACAATCGACTGCTTCCATAACAACTTTTACAATATTGAGCACTAAAATATTAACCCTTCCGAAGCACCTGGCCTCACGGTCATAAAACTTTCGAGCATGATTTGTGTACTCAGACTCAAAAATTAACCAATCAAATTGTTAGATTTCATGTTTCGAGCATGATTTTTGTGCTCCGAGCACTGAGCAAAGTTTTATGCCTTCAAGGTCCGAGATCGTCTCAGGTTTTCTCAGGTTTTAGGTAGGGATCGTTAATGCTCTGTCTTCAATTTTATATCAATTGAGTTGCAGATAGTTGTTCGTGTTTTCGTCATTTTTTGTTTGTTTGTTTTTCGCCATGGAGATGTCAGTTTCCCTTCGACTAATGAATTTTGTTTGATCCTCTTTTGGATCTTCCCGCTTATTACAAACTTAAGTTATTAAGAATGTACACGGTCGATATGGTAATTCGGCGTAAATTGTCGTCTGCTTTGCTTAAAAAATGTAGTGGTAATCATAGTAACCATTTTCAAAATTTAAGCAAGTTTGAAAGATAACAACGGATATGCTCCGAATGGCGTCATAAGGTTTTAATATCTATACTAAAAACGAGAAGACCTCGTTTTGTGTGTCGCTTTTCTTCTTTCCACAATAAATTAATCAGCATGCCTCTGTGTTCTTTAGGTACCATGTAAAGTCGCATTTGTCATCCATTCTTATGATTATTCAGTTTGGGTTATTTTGGGAGAAAAACGAAAAAAAGACGTCGGTGGATATTGTTTCCGTCATAAGACTGGATTTTAAGTCAGAATGTACTTCCGGTTTGCGTGTTCAATCCCCATACTTTGATAACATACATGAATAAAGTGTACTTGCTATCTGCTATCATTTTCAAGTTTTATATCCAAGACGGTCACAGAGTTTAAAATTATTAAACAGAGAGGGTCTATATAATATATCAATGACCGCCGTGGATCGATATTAATAAACTGAAAATTGATAGTTTTAAAGTATATAGATTATAACATGCCCTCTTCCATATTGGCCTTGGTATCATCCCGAGCTAAAGCCTCGAGGCCGATATGGGTCGAGGGATGATACCGGGCCGATATGGAAAAGACATGTTATAGAGAATATCATATGGCTTTTCAATATCGCATCCGTATCAACCCGATCAGCAATATAAACCCAAGAGCTCTGCTCGAGGGATTATATTGGTTGAGGGTTGATATGATCTGATATGTGTGTGATATTAAAAAAGCCATATCATATACATTTTATTATATACATATACCTCAAGAAGATGTTTTTCTTCGTGTAACATGACGTCATACAAATAAGGAGGTTGAAATGACGTCATACAGATTATAGGTTTGACATGACGTCATACAGATTAAGGATTTGATACACTGAAAGCCTTCGCAACAGTGACTGCAATCGATGACGTGACGTCATACAGATTAAAGGTGTGACAAAGCTTTTGCAACTGATCATCACGTGTGGCTGATACAGGACGCTTGCCAATGATTGTATTACACATACAATTTATCTGTATTTACTACTAAGTATATAATAAAATCTTTGTATCACATATTTTAGTTCTGTGGAAAAGAGAAAAAAAAGGTCAATTATAACAATGAAAGATAAAAGGTAAAATCTTAAACATTTTATCACAATTGTGTCGTTAAGGACGCAATGACGTCAGGTCATTTAGAATCAGGGCACAATATAAATATACTCTTTTTGCCCCGGGCAATTTTGAGGTTATTGCATATGCAAAACACGACGTTTTTTCGTAACAAATATGTGATAAAAAGCAAATTCACTTTATTTATAGTAATGAATGTTCAAAATAAACAGATAAACGCTAACATTATTGAAATTAATAGAAAACAAAATTGTGGGAACTTTTTGGGGGAAAAGGAGGAGCCGGGCTAGAAAAACAATTGTCCTGTCCCAAAGTACCTATGACTTTTGATACCTTTTCTAAAATTCTCCAGTCATGAAATCTTTTTGAAAAAAATCATCGGCTCACTAAGTATATTAGATAGCGAGGGTCTATATAATCTATCAATGACCGCCGTGGATTGCAAACTGTAAACTAAAGGCGCGTATCCCCCGGGGGTTGGATCCCCCCTTTTGTTTGGGCGATCAATGCATTTGAATATGGTCATGTAGTAGGACCCCCGCCCCATCCCCTCTGTCCTTGGTTAGGACCCCCATTTTTAAAATGACTGGATCCGCCCCTGTACTAAGAACTGATAGTAAAAAGCAAACACACTGCATTTATAGCAATGAATGTTCCTAATATACTAAATGTATGTTCATATTGAAATTAATAGAATACTAAAATATGGGAATTTTCGAAAGAAGGGAGGCGGGTTAGAAAAACAAATGTCCTGTTCCCAAGTACCTATGACTTTTGATACTTTTCATTATTTTTTTTTTTTTTTTTTTTTTTACAAAATTTCATCTTTCAACACTTAAAATATTTTCGGGAACTCCCGCTGCATTGAAGACCTATTGCTGACCTTCTTCTGTTGTCTGTTCTATGGTAGGGTTGTTGTCTCTTTAACACATTCCCCATATCCATTCTCCATTTTATTTCAACCACGCTCTGAATGCCCGCGATTTCTCGGGTGTGTTCTAGTAATATTGAATAGTGTAAATTGTTTTTCGTTCGAATTTTCAGTAAACATTAATCATAGCAGGACTGTGATAGATACTGTCTCTCATATTTTAAACATAACCAAAGAGTTAAAATGGGATTAGAAATAGGGTTCATCACTAAACTTCATATGTGAGACACATATAATGCTTGACCAAATTACTCGTGTAATAATCTAAGAGATGGAAGAAGATGTGGTATGAGTGCCAATGAGACAACTCTCCATCCAAGTCATTATGTGTAAGCATTGGCTCACAATGAACAGCAAGCTATAAAGGGAACCAAAACTGACTTGTGTAAAACCATTCAAACAGGAAAACATCGTATACAGTTCTATGATTGGTTAAAAGCAACCACGTGGAGACCGTGTCTAGTTTAATGGGGTTAGTAGGGGCGGTTTATTTCAATATACGATTAGAAGTGGTGTTGTTGATATAGTAAGATGAGGCATGAGTGTCAATGAAACAACTCTCCATCCAAGTAACAATTTATAAAAGTAAACCTTTATAGGTCAAGGTACGGCCTTCAACACGGAGCTTTGGCTCACACCGAACAGCAAGCTATGTAGGGCCGCAAAGAAGTTGTGTATATGTCCCCTTTATAAAACCAACACGATGTCGAGGGTTATCTGAAAATTTTCAACAGGCGAAGGAATGGATGACAATAATATTGAAGATTTAGCCACTTTGATAGGTCACTAGTCCAAATGCCATGCACATGTAAAAATAGTCGGTAAGGTAAATTTGTAACGCAGTGTGTTAGTGTGTTAGTGACCTAATACGATTTATATAGAGTCAGTAAATTCCATATATGTACATTTTGTATATTAGGTCACTAGCACAATAAGTAACTTATAATATACGAACAAACTGATATACGGGATTTACGTCAACTTAAGATAAATATCATATTGCAATCATAATTAACCAAAAGTCATTATTCGTGTTTGTCTTTACTATAAATTGTATCATTATATTGAAGTAAATTGGTTTTCCGGGACTACTTTGTATATCTATGTTTTATTTATAAAAGTAATGTTCTACAGGTCGATAAAAAGCTCTTTAGAGCTTATTTTTGTAATGTTCATGCAACCCTGACTTAAAATAAAATTTTCTATTCTATTCTATTTTGTTCTATGAAGAAATGGGATTTGAATAAAAACTGGTTAAACCCCGCCATATTTTCATGTGACTGTCCCGGACCTCGTCAGCAACTGCCGTTTGTTATGTCTTTTTTTTTTAAAGCTTGACATATTGAATAGTTACATGTCTATTGTAGTTGAAAACGGTAACATGCTTCCCTCTCCGCGTCTTTAAATTGTACATGCTTTTGGGCTGCTGTCTCTTATCTCACGCATTTATTCATTCATATATTTGAGGGCACCGAACTATTTTCAAAAACAGCCTCCAAATATTTACAATAAATACAACAGAAACTCACACACCTTATTACCAAATGCTTCAACAAATAATAAGATGAGAATGGCGAGATGTAGTGAACATCATTTCATATATCGCAGTATGGAAGTTTAAGGGAATTAACCGTGTTAATTATGAAGTGCAAACCTTACATGTATGTATGACTTGTTCCTAATATTGCGTTTAGTTACAAATATCATATTTATATGAATCCAAGACCGTTTTTTTGCAATTTTCATTTTCTTCAAGCGAACGTTTTAACATGCATAGGAATGCTTAAGAATACAAAATGTATATCAAACTTTGTGAAAGTTGATTTTCATTTTCTTATATTGCCCTGTTCATATAATAAAAACGTCACTTAACATTTCAATTTCGTTTTGATTTTTTTTTATCTTTCCATTCAAACCACCGTGGGAGAACAATGCAATTGAAAGTTTACAAAACTTAATGATATCACAATTCATCTGATATCTAATTTCTGTCACTCAGAAGTGCTTTGTTTGTGTGTATTGTCGTTGAAGTACTTCACACTGCCTTAGTGGGTGTCACAACAAATGCATACATGTGTTTTTGAGGTCGTAGTGTCTATAGATTTTATAATACAAATAGGTACGTAGATGTACATTTTGTACATACATGTACATGTAAAACTGCAGTTTGATTAACAGTGAATTTGAAAAAGATAATTCACATTCTTGAACATTTTTCATAAGTTCCAATGATTATGATTGCATATGTTTGACTATCGTACATGTCGTAGTTTCTTATACATTTAGAACATTAACTTTTCGAAGGTAAGACAAATGAAAACAATTCTTCTCTTGATTACAACTAGTTGCTGGTAACAGTTTACAAAAACTTACAGCTTTATAATTTGTCTGACCTCACAGTATGTATAAGGTTACCGTCTTGGCGCCGGATATGTAACACAGAAGACAAAATTATTCAAACCCTGTTAAAAAAGTAAAATAACTTAAATACCGACCTCCGAGGAAATTTTTTAAACGGATTAGCAAAATCAACTGTCATATTCCTCGCTTGGTACAGGTATTTTCTTACAAAATGTATAACGTTCGAATTAATGAGTTGTTAGCAGCTCCATGTTTTGTTGTGAATATTCACAGTCATATTCACGACACACATAAGTCAATGTGTATATTCAGTAATAGTTATCCCACAAGGACGCTGTGTGTCAGTGTAAGACCAACCCGATGGCCGGAGGCCAGAGGATGATCTAACCACTGACACACCAAGTCCGAATGGGATAACAATTATACATCCCAGCTGTTTAAGATTAGACGTAAAACCATTTACATT
Source organism: Mytilus galloprovincialis (assembly GCA_037788925.1). Classification (NCBI taxonomy): domain Eukaryota; kingdom Metazoa; phylum Mollusca; class Bivalvia; order Mytilida; family Mytilidae; genus Mytilus; species Mytilus galloprovincialis. The sequence goes on along the minus strand of CM075342.1, from coordinate 39,143,571 downwards.
TCATAAAATCTAGTTTAGAATGCCAGTAGTATACTTTATAAATTACTATACAATGTATACCCTTTATGACCCCCCGAACACGATGAGTAGATATGAAACAATGTCAACTCGCCCCATTGGCCAAATCGGCCAACACTAGATCGCTACTTTATAAAAAAAAATAGACTCACTCTTGTTTACCGACTCGCCCCACTTTTGAAAAAGTGTAAAATCAAATTGAACAACCAGGCTGAAAACTCACTCATTAACAAATAGGGTTTGAACCCCACTGAGTAAAGGTCGACCAACTCGCCCCACTTATAAAATATCTTGCTTCCTTTAAGTATGTTAAATTACTGGCAGTTGGTGTCACGTCATCCTGGTGTAGTGGTATGTGTCGTGGGTGTAAACATAAAAAAAATGTGTCATGGGTTGATATGCTAAAGGTCTTGAGTTCAAATTTCAGCATATACATTGGATTTTTTCTGCGTATATTTTAAAAGATAATCTTTTCCATATAATTAATTATAAGTTTTAAAGTGGATTTGACATTCCCACCAAAATGTTACAGAACAAAGGAAAGCATGCAAAACAAAGAAACTCAATCTGGGGTGATCTGGTTGGGTGATCTGGTTGGGGTGATCCGGCTAAGATCACCCCTGTTAGAACAAAGGAGCTGGGATGTAAGGTAAGGGTTAGACAGAAAAAATGTACAGTAAGTTGGAACTGCAAATATTTTGGTTTTGTTTTGTATTTTGTTTATATGTCATAACGTTGTTTTCGAATTTTGAGTTCGAATGTCTCGACTTTGTATCTTTTGTCTTTTTTTTATGCCCCTCTACGATATGATAGTGGAAGGGCATTATGTTTTCTGGTCTGTGCGTCCGTTCGTTCTTTCGTCCGTTCGTCCGTCTGTCCCGCTTCAGGTTAACGTTTTTGATCAAGGTAGTTTTTGATGACGTTGAAGTCCAAGCAACTTGAAACTTAGTTTACATGTTTCCTATACGATATGATCTTTCTTATTTTAATCCCAAATTAGATTTATACTACAATTTTACGGTACACTAACTGGCATAGAAAATGATAGTGCGAGTGGGGCATCTGTGTACTATGGACACATTCTTGTTTCAATGTGTATTTGAAGAAAAATGCATTCAAACTATTTGGCTTCATGATTATACGTTTCCACTGCACTCTCTTATCCAATTGCCAATTTCAAACCAGAATAACTTGATTCATTCGAATAATTCGGTCCCTCCCCGGAATCGATCTTCTTTATTTGCGTAGCAATCGTAGAACAGCGAATTGAAACGAATGAATCACTCGGTTTAGTCAAATTTGTATGTAATTTAATTATATAATTTATTTTTATTCCACTGAAATACTGGAGTGCATTAGACTCTGAAACGGCGAATTGATTATAGTGTTTACTAATTCCATTTTTATTGTTTGTGTTGTTTTGTACACTTTTTATGCGAATGTGTAATTTGGTTATTAAGAACAGTAAATCGGTTTTCATAATAATCCTTGTAAGAAAGATCGTTGACTTATATCTGTAAATATTATTATATTTGATTTAGCAATACGCCTCCCGAAGGATACAAGGTTTAATTTTACAATAAAATATTTGCGATTTTCATATAATTTTCAAATACCGTCTCTTTTTGCTACCAACCGGGTATTAATAAAATTTCAGTTTACGTCATTGCGCTCTAAACGAAAGACAACTTAAAGGGCGATGGCTAGATTATATAGTATTTCATTCAAATCTATCAATATGTAATCGCAGGAATAAAAACAACATACTTTTACACAGCATTGACATTAAGATATATATTAATATTTTTATTCTTGAACTTTATATTCAATTTTTCATATTCAAAGTTATTTTCGGTGTGTAAAAATATGATGTTGATTTTTACTGTAGTGGTCAAATGATTACGATAAACAAAATGTGCAAAACTTTAGAAATTCAATCTTCCATATATAACACAATGACATGACTGATATGTATGTAATATCCAAAATTTGGTAAATACGTTAATTTGATAAGTAAAATAATTTCGTTCTTTGTTCATTTGTGTATAAAAACGAAAACTCCGATATTGTGATTAAAGAGTAATATTTGTGTAATAGAGAAGACAATTCTGGTGTTTATATCCTTTTGTTATTTCTACCATAAATATGTTCATAATTAACTACATGGGCTTTGCTCATTGTTGAAGGCCATACGGTGATCTATAGTTGTTAATTTCTGTGTCACTTTGGTCCCTTGTGGAGAGTTGTCTCATTCGCAATCATACCACATCTTCTTTTTTTATACATTAAAATAGGGATAAATCCTTTCAGACTTGCCTATAGAAATTTTCAGTTTCTTACATATATACATATAGTTGACAAATAAATCTTTATTATGTGTGCTTCTTTTCCAAGTTTATAAGGAACCTGGAATTGAGGGGTTGTCTTTGGTTGATATCCGTCATAATAAATTTTGGTGTTAGTAGTTCTGCACATAAAAGAGGGACGTAAGATACCAGAGGGACAGTCAAACTCATAAATCGAAAATAAACTGACAACGCCATGGCTAAAAATGAAAAGGACAAACAGACAAACAATAGTACACATGACACAACATAGAAAACTAAAGAATAAACAACACGAACCCCACCAAAAACTAGGGGTGATTTCAGTGCTTCGGAAGGGTAAGCAGATCCTGCTCCACATGTGGCACCCGTCGTGTTGCTTATGAGATAACAAATCCGGTAAAAAGTATAATTCGGTAGGTCACATTTATGAAAGGGAAGGGGATTGTAGTTACGACGTAAGGAACATATCCGATATCATTTGTGAAACGGTTATTCCATAACAGTCAACTAACTCGTGATGGCGTCCGTAAAATGTACGAAGAGATGATTTCAACTTTACCATTTTGAACTCTTATGTAATAGCTTCCTTGTGAGCAACAACGGTTACCCTCTATCAAGAAAATCATGATATGAAATGCAAGCACGGGAATATTGTATCAATTGGGAGATATATACACTGTATGCAGGTGTTGCTGGACTGGTGCTACTTAGAAATGAAAAGTTCACAATTGGAAAGCTGAAATCATCTCTTTTGTCGTAAATTTTGTTTTCAAACTACCCTCATTGTCAATTTCTAGTTGTAAGTGTCAAGATATGAGGCCGACTTAACTGCATCTGGTGTATCCTTTATCTATAGTGCAATGGGATAGATGCGTTCGACATAGACACCAAATTGTGAATTATTTAGTGAAAGAACATCATCTATATAGCAGAAAGTAAAGTTAAAGGATATTGCTTATCTCTTTTCTGTCTTCCTTAGACGTTCCTGTATAAAGTCAGCCTCATAATAATAAAGAAACAAGTCGGCAAGAAGAGGGGCACAATTCGTTCCCATTGGAATGCCGATAGTCTGTTGAAAACACGTCCTCCAAACGAAACAAATATGTCAATTAAGAAATAAAGCATCTTGAAAATGTCAGTTTCAGAGAATTTTTTGTTTAAATCAGAGTGGTCCTTTACAAAGTAGGATTTATCCCTTCCTAAAACAAGATACTTGTATCTTCGTTGGCCATTCTTTTTATTAACAATTCATGCCATTTTGGCTTCTCGTTTAAGACTCGCTTTTTGCTTACTATATGGAATGGGTGTTGCTCGTTGTTGAAGTCCGTATGGGGACCATATAGTTGCATACTTAGAACTACGTCATTTGATCTCTGGTGGATAGTCGTGTCATTGGCAATTATACAAAAATTTAATGTTAATCTTCGTTAAATTTGATTGATATTTCAGGAAGATGGAAAAAACAGGAAAAATCTCGTGTGCAGCTCGAGATCGTCTGCTTGGAAGAACGCACGTTGAAGAAGATATTTTAGATTGGGTTAAGAAATTACGAAAAGTTGAAGACAACAGGTAATTAAGACAGAACATCTATTACTGCACCCAATTTAAACGATACAAATTGCGTATTTCACATTAATACTGAAAACAAATATGAGCTGTTATGTAGGGAAGATAACCGGCCCCTAATATAGTTATATTAGATAAATAAAAGTCAGTATGCACAAATCATGCTTTTTCGTTAGAGCTGTATTTTAAAAAAGAGGCGAAGAAAGCATTTTATTAACAATTTTGTTTACAAGCATTACTGTCTTCATTGTGCTATGTACCAGATGATCCAGGCACGGCCAGAGAAAAACGTATTGAAAGCAAAGTTATTCAATGTTGAAATATAACATTGAGTGTATCCCATTATAACTAGTACAACACAAAATAGTTTGTTGGTACTGTCTCTCCGCAAGATGCCGAGTTTAAAAAAGCAGCCTCGTTCCATCGTTCTTGTGACGTTAATTCCGAAGCCTCGTGTAACGGAGTGCAACGCTCTCTACACGTTCGACAATCCATATCAAAGTCATTGAACAGGTTTTCATTAGCATGGCAATTCGCTTGTCTCTACCTAAAATACTTTAATTTTCCAGTAAAGTATTTGGTCTAATTATTTGACTGTTTTCCCCCTGACAAACTGTAAGACATAATAGTGTCCTGTGAAAAATGTGTCCATGTGGACAGTTTTCATTGAAATTTGGTATTTAATAATGTCCATTGCCCTAGAATTGTGTCCCTCAAAAGGACAGATTTTTACTGCTAACAACACTCACTGGACACATTTTAATAGTTGCTGCTATTAAATTGTGTCCTCCAAGGGAAGTAATACAAAGGTCATTACAAAGTTTTATTACACTTCAATTTTAATTAAAATATGAAGGATTGGTGAGAAATTGATCAATATACAAATGTAAACATGTAAATAATGGATGGAAGTGAATATAGAGAAATTTAAGTTCGAAGAAATTCCCAGCAAATGGTAATGACAATGAAAGAATAACAATAAGAAGGAAGTGTAAAATCAAATATGAAGAACTTTACTATCTTTATTATGCCAGACAAGAAGGCAATAGAAAGTAAATAATGTCCATTGCCATGAAATATTTTCTCCCAAGTGGACACCATTTTACAGCAACAGTTGTGAAATATGGTCCATCTGTAGAACAAATTTTCGTAGTGAATGTTATAACATTGTGTCCTCCAAGGAAAATAAAACTAAACAGCATCTGTTATTTTTTTAGTTTAAATCATACATGTATATAATTGTATTAAAAGATATAGATACATGTATGAAGATAAGGATTGTATGGGTGCCAATGAGACAATTTTTATGTCAAAGAAACAACTAATTCAAGTTCGTAATTAAAGTTAAAATGCGTCAAGTAATAACAAGGCAATGGATATCATTTAAGACTTTAATCATATAAAAATGTCCTGGCGAACACAATGTCTTGTAAAAAAATGTCCACCTAGACAATATTATGGTAGTGAATAATGTCCATGTTCATGGACACTTTTTCATACCTGAGGACATATTTTAATAGGAAATTGTGTCCAGGACACATTTAAATAAGTAAATATTGTCAAAATGTGTCCGGTGGACATTTTTTCATGGAGGACATTATTAAATCCTACAAAACCCCTAAATGCCATACAGGTCATGTTTTTCTATAAATTTGTCATCGTGGCAAGCATTTACATTTGTATTTGTCATTGAAAGAAAATAAAAGTAATTCAACTTTATTGAATTGAAAAACGTTTTTGGAAAACATTGTCCCGAATGGAAATTGATTTTAACAAGTTGCTATTTTAAAGAAGTGGCTTGGCTTAATCATGATTTGTGTGAAAATAAATTGCAGATTACCATGCACGTATTAAAGATGAAACAATGTATTATACTGGCTTATAAGATGTCGGTGAAAAACATTATTTGCACATTATAAGCAAGAACACATCACTGTTTAATCAAGAGTTTAGTAGGATATTAGTTAGCTGATGACGTTCGTTTATAAATCTTATGATCTAATATAAACACATTTTGACACACTGTAATGATTTGTTTACATGTTGATGCAATGTAAAATATGTAAGAAGTGTGCTTACAAAGTCTGTTACTGTGACGGAAAATAAGACATTTGTACACTTCTAACCTCTCATTAAATTGTCAGAATAATCTGTCATAGAACTGTTCTAAACTGTCCTAGAACAGTTCTACACTAGAACTGTTCCAAGTAGAACTGTCTAACACTGTTCTAGGTAGAACTGTCAGCAGAACTGACTAAATGAGAACAGTTCTAAATGACGTCACTGCAGTAAGGGCACTTTAGAATTTAGGGAAAAAAATCACTTCCAATTACTTTTCTATATAATTATAGCAGATTTTCTATATTTTTTACTGATCAAAACCGTTACATGTTCAAATATCGAAGTGGATAGAAGGTTATCCAACTCATCGGAGAATTATTTTTATAAGATAATTGCATATGAAACATCATTGTTTACGTTTCTTCGTTTCCCGGTTTTAACAGTCTTTTCCTAAATATAACTCTGCATTTAATTGATGGAATTTTAATCGTAATTTACCTTGTTTGCCTTGGATTTACATTCATGATTTAAGATTTTGTTTTGAGAAATGTTCAAACGAATATTGTACAGTGGATGAATTATGGGATATTAATGAAAAAAGTATTGTATAACGTAAAAAAACTATATACATTTGCACCATCTCTTCAAAATTTTAATGTAACAATTGTATTAGGTCTAAGGATTATGCACGGGAACAAAAAGTGAATGTATGGTCATGATTTGCTGACGTTGGACACGATTTTGGTGTTACTTTTGGTAACGTCGTAAAACGTCAACGTCGTGTACTACTAGCGTGTTGTAATATTGCTTTCCAGTATAGCTTTTTCACACAATATTTCTGTGAATAAAAGGAAATATGGGTAAACACCATGCTCTCTTAGGAAAAAAGAAATTTGAGGTATACGTTTTGTGTAATATGAACGAAAGTAGGTGTTGGATATTTAGTAAATTGTCAGAAGGAATTTTTACCTACGATTTGTTTTTATATATATGTAAATCTATGGGGTTTTTCCATAAAAAAATAAAAAGGGACTATTTCATGTTTGATTTTAATCAAAAGTGGTACGGATAGATTTCTTTTTATGGATAAGCAGGACGGACAAACATCTTTAAAATAAAGAGCAGAAAGCTACTCTTACAATTTTTCGAATAAAGCACTTGCATTAGACGCAACGTCAGATATTGCTACCATTTAGTGTAACATAAAAATGACGTTAAATTGGAAACACGCTTTATCTAATACTTCCTGCTTTCCTTTTTGGGTAAATGCAAATTATAACACACAGGTATAAATGCCGTGAGAATCCAATCCAATATGTCTTATAGATATGTATTTTTGTAATGAGTGCACCATTTAGTATTGTTGAAAGAAGGACATTTATATTAAGTGGAGGAAGGAACACGCAGTGCATGCCGTCCCTAGCATATTACGCTGGTAGCGACGTCAAATTATGATAACGGACAAACTTGCAAGACATTTTCATTAATCCGTATTTTTTATAGATAACCCTGTAATATTAATGTTATTGGTGTACCAACTTCAGCTTTAAAAGTACTTTTTATTGGTATAGTTATCAAGGCCGAAAAATAATCTTCACGAAATCAAATCTCCGTTTTTTTCCGTAAAAGTTTTGTGAAGGCATGAAAGTTGAACTCGGTCATTTCCGCAAGACATTTCAATTCTATTGTTTTGAATTTATTATGTAGCTCAATTTATTTTTCAATTGGAATTTCGGCAGCAAACACTTAGTACAAAACGATCCTGCATACAATTCAATGAACTATCTTGTCAAAATTTTATTTTTGAACTGAAATGTTTTAAGTTTCCAAATTAAATTTCCGATGGGACATTTCCGTACATCATATTCTTATGAAAATATGTATGCAAATTTTAAATGGAGACAGCCATGTTAACAAATACTGAAATAAATCACGTCAAATAATGTTCATGCAAAATTTCGAAGGGTTGCGTGCATATTTCACGAATTGTTCGAGTTTTATGTTTCGTGTTTGTTACATGGGACAACGCTAAGTAAACGTTTTTTCGGATAATCTGTGTTTTCCTAAGCCTACGAATATTATATTTTTATTCTTTTTCTATCATAATGTGCAAAATTTAAGAATCAATCTTTATTTTCATGTATAATTTGAAATATTTATTTCAGCATTTCTATAGAAATTTCCCGTCACATATTTACTTAACGCTATTTTTCGCAGTGGTAGCAATATCTAACGTTGCGTCATATATGTTTTCACAAATATCTGAAATTAAATCAAAATTTCATTTTGGAAATACTTTAAACTCAGTATAGTTTTGTCACCCTGTTCATATGACGATCGAGTTACTTTAGAGTTACAAAAAACAAGCATTTATAAATGAACTAAAATAAAGTAACCTCCTAATTGCCTGGTTTTTATACGACCGCAAAAATTTTAATTTTTTGGTCGTATATTGCTATCACGTTGGCGTCGTCGTCGTCGTCGTCGTCGTCCGAATACTTCTAGTTTTCGCACTCTAACTTTAGTAAAAGTGAATAGAAATCAATGAAATTTTAACACAAGGTTTATGACCACAAAAGGAAGGTTGGGATTGATTTTGGGAGTTTTGGTCCCAACATTTTAGGAATTAGGGGCCAAAAAGGGCCCAAATAAGCATTTTCTTGGTTTTCGCACTATAACTTTAGTTTAAGTGAATAGAAATCTATGAAATTTTGACACAATGTTTATGACCACAAAAGGAAGGTTGTGATTGATTTTGGGAGTTTTGGTTCCATCAGTTTAGGAATAAAGGGCCAAAAAAGGGCCCAAATAAGCATTATTCTTGGTTTTCGCACAATAACTTTAGTATAAGTAAATAGAAATCAATGAAATTTTAACACAAGGTTTATGACCACAAAAGGAAGGTACAACAGTTTATGAATTAGGGGCCAAAAAGGGGCCCAAATAAGCATTATTTTTTGCACCATAACTTTAGCATAAGTAAATAGAAATCTATGAAATTTAAACACAAGGTCTATGACCATAAAAGGAAGGTTGGGTTTGATTTTGGGAGTTTTGGTCCTAACAGTTTAGGAATAAGGGGCCCAAAGGGTCCAAAATTGAACTTTGTGTGATTTCATCAAAAATTGAATAATTGGGGTTCTTTGATATGCCGAATCTAACTATGTATGTAGATTCTTAATTTTTGGTCCCGTTTTCAAATTGGTCTACATTAAGGTCCAAAGGGTCCAAAATTAAACTTAGTTTGATTTTAACAAAAATTGAATCCTTGGGGTTCTTTGATATGCTGAATTTAAAAATGTACTGAGATTTTTAATTATTGGCCTAGTTTTCAAGTTGGTCCGAATGGGGGTCCAAAATTAAACTTTGTTTGATTTCATCAAAAATTGAATAAATGGGTTCTTTGATATGCCAAATCTAACTGTGTATGTTGATTCTTAATTTTTGGTCCAGTTTTTAAATTGGTCTACATTAAGGTCCAAAGGGTCCAAAATTAAACTAAGTTTGATTTTAACAAAAATTAAATTCTTGGGCTTATTTGATATGCTTTATGCTTTGATTTTTGATTATGGGCCCAGTTTTCAAGTTGGTCCAAATCAGGATTCCATATCAAGTATTGTGCAATGGCAAGAAATTTTCAATTGCACAGTATTGCACAATAGCAAGAAATATCTAATTGCACAATATTGTGCAATAGCAATTAATTTTCAATTGGAGTTATCTTTCTTTGTATAGAATAGTAGTTGATAATATTTGTTGGAAATTTGCCAGACATGACTATGATGTCATTTTCTATTTTTATTTGCCAATAACTTTATGTAAATAACTTCATTGGAAATTTGCCAATATAAAATGTTGCTTATGAAGCTTTTTTTCCTTATCTTATCTAAAATGTTTTAAGATAATGTATGTTGGACATTTGCCAGACATGACTATGATGTCATTTTCTATTTTTATTTGCCAATAACTTTATGTAAATAACTTCATTGGAAATTTGCCAATATAAAATGTTGCTGATGAAGTTTTTTTTATTGTTTTATACAATAAACAATGTATATTCACTTTTACTACCAAACAATCTTTACCATTCAGTGATAACAAGCACTTTATTTTACATTTTAATATTTTATGATGTATTTAAAAGAGTAGTTATTGTTGCAAACTCCATTAGAAATTTGAATTGATATCAGTTTTGGAAAAAGGGAAACGGGGATGTGAAAAAAAAGGGGGGGTTTAAATTTTTCTCATTTCAGATTTCATAAATGAAAAGAAAATTTCTCCAAACATTTTTTTGAGAGGATTAATATTCAACAGCATAGTGAATTGCTCAAAGGCAATCAAAACCTTTTAAGTTCATTAGACCACATTCATTCTGTGTCAGAAACCTATGCTGTGTCAACTATTTAATTTTAGGTTTAAAAAGTTTGAAGAAGAAATCTTTAATTGATTTGTAAAATCTTGACATTTGTTTTGTGTAAAAAAAACCATGTAATGTCAAAAATTTGATCACAATCCAAATTCAGAGCTGTATCACGCTTGAATGTTATGTCCATACTTGCCCCAACTGTTCAGGGTTCGACCTCTGCGGTCGTATAAAGCTGCGCCCTGCGGAGCACCTGGTTTTGTTTGTTTTGTTTTTTGTTTTTTGTTTGAAGGGATTTTAAAAGTCGAAATAACGGGAATTTGCATGCTATGTACACATGGAGCAGGGCTGATATGCAAATAACCGCTTCTATTAAGAGATTCAATCGTAGTACTTATTCATCGTTGGACATGTAGTCGAAAAATATGTTCGTTCGGAACAAATCTTAACCTAAAAAGCTTTATGCATACGGGCACAGAACTTTTAAAATATCAAGTATCGTCTGATGAAGTGTTTTGCTCATTCTTAAACAAAGAGCGACAACCGAATCTTTTTGTTGTTGAAAATATGAATTAAATCGCTACAATATGCTTTGACATTTAACTTTACTTTTCTACATTGGCTAGAGGTATAGGGGGAGGGTTGAGATCTCACAAACATGTTTAACCCCGCCGCATTTTCGCGCCTGTCCCAAGTCAGGAGCCTCTGGCCTTTTTTAGTCTTGTTTTATTTTAATTTTAAATTCTTGTGTACAATTTGAAAATTAGTATGGCGTTCATTATCACTGAACTAGTATATAATTGTTTAGGGGCCAGCTGAAGGACGCCTCCGGGTGCGGGAATTTCTCGCTACATTGAAGACCTGTTGGTGACCTTCTGCTGTTGTTTTTTTTCTATGGTCGGGTTGTTGTCTATTTGGCACATTCCCCATTTCCATTCTCAATTTTATTTGACCCAACAAGCATGCTAACTTTGACAGAGTCGAAAATTGTTGAACGGTTCGGGCGAAAATAATAAACTTTGGACAAGTCTGAGGTTCATTTATGACCGAACGTTAATGTTTTGTGATCTGAGAAAACTACAGAGTACATGTACAAATTGTATAATACCTATACACAAAAAAATCATGACCAACAGAAAAAAGAGTATTTACATATGTAGTAGACCCATATAAGTCATTGATTTATTGTACGCACATATTCATATTGTAATGAATTGAGTGTTAATGTAGATGAAATAATGTATGATACTTTACGAGAAACAAAAAAAAAAACACCAAACAACATTCAAGTAATATGATTAACATACACTGTAACATACGCTTAGATGGAAGGGATTTGGTTTCAAAGTATTTATAAATACATGGCATATTTTAGTAAGAGCTATACAAATCCTTAATTTTAGCATAATACTTTTGTACACTTTTGGAAAGATACAAATATTGTAGTTCAGAAATAAGGACGCATACTTTGCAACATTAATTCCATAATCCTTTTAGACGAATAATAGATAAAACGGCTGGCGACAGAAGTTAATCCAGTTATAAAACATAAAGGACTTTACCAAAACGTTTATGATTTAATTAATGATAGTCTTTGTGTTTATTGTTGTTATAATTAGGTAATAATAAGGTAATAAGTTCCCCGACACACGCACGTAAGTCCAGAACCATTGAAGTTGAGAGTCAAAAAGTCAAGAGTTATTGAAGCGAAATGATAATACCCTAATAATCAGGATAAAAACCATAACAAGGGAATCGTAATGATAGTCAAACGTAATACTTCCCAATTTTTACTTAAATGTGATTAATTGTATAAATAGGGGAAAACGTTTTGTCACATTTTGGTTAAATGAACCCTACCTATTATACGTATTCTATTCATAAATCGTGTTCTTGAGGATAATATTCCATTTAACATTCGTATATATTACCCGACGAGCACCTGTTGTTTGCTGAAGTCGTGAGTGGGTAAGAAATATAAACATTTTTAAATGATGGATGGAAGAAATAAAAACGTTGTTCTCCCGAGTATTCACATAATTGGAGCGGATGAAGGTGATCGTGATTCAAACTATGGAAGCCGTACTGAACTTACAAGTACCACAGATATTGCTGCTCGTGCACTTGGAAGAGTTTTCAATAAGGTGTTATCTTTCAACGGGAGTACACCGTAAGTAACCCCCATTGCACCTTTACATTACCTCAAAATTACTAACATAGAGTTTGTTTGGAACGTAACTATATTCATATCATATAATAAAACGGAAACTCGTTAGCCCAAAATAGAAGGGCGTCGCGCCCTTGATGCCCTCAGTCACACCCTTCTACACTGCCGCCTTGTTAAAAACGCCCTTGTGCAATTTCTAGCAGGAGCCCTAACAACAAATGTTTGGTTTAATTTGATGATTCTGAGAAAAAAAAAATAAGTAGGAAAAACGAAACAATTGTGACAACCATCTAAAATCCGTAAGAAAAGTTTTAAGATGGAAAAACTGTTTAATTTTGGAGGCTTTAAGTACACGAATTATACAAAATATGAAATAAGTTTTATAAATACTTATCAATAGAAATGTAAATTAAAACAAATACGTGACAAGTAGTACTACGTAAGGATCCGTGATATCACAAAATTCTTACGTATATGTATATATATAAGAACCTAGATATTACCAATTCATGGGGTATTTATGTCTTTCATTGTTTTGGGTCAATTATTTTAGTATCTGCATGAAAGTAAAACGCCGTGGTGTGTTATGCGACAACTGACCATTAATGGTAACATACCTCCCTTCTTTATATAGACACTACAGGACAACAATATGTTTTACGTAATAATACGGTCAAAACATATATATGTCATATTGTTTTTCGTTCATTATTTGGTACATATATAAGGCCGTTAGTTTTCTCATTTAAATTGTTTTACATTTGTCATTTCGGGGCCTGTTATAGCTGACTATCGGTTTGGGTTTTACTCGTCATTGAAGGTCGAGCGGTGACCAATAATAATTATTGATTAATTATATTGTTTCTCTGTCTTTTGGTTTCTTGTGAAGAGTTCAACTTGTTTCACTGACAATCATACCACATCTTCTTATTTTTAAATGTACAGATAAATTAATGAATGTGCAATGTCAGAAATGAACGAAATTTTGGGCTCTTTACTCGAAAAAAAATGTGTTTCATTTTCAAAATGTTTTGATATCATCTTCAAAATGCAGAGAATTTATATCTTTCACTAGTATGAGTCTTTTCATATTTTACAATATATTAAACTTTTTTTTATTAAGAAAATTACTGATTTTATTTTGAAAGATATTATACAATCTCCATATACAATGTACTTGTATAAGTTATTACATGTAAAAATGTTGCGTGTTTTCCATTTGTAAAACAGTCACCAAAGAACAGTCATGATGTGTAAACTTAGCGGCACGGAAGCACTTCATATTGGCTAATCCAGTGTGGTGGTTCGAATGGGGATCCCTTTTGTTCGACGATCAATACTATAGATTGGGACATATGGTTGGAGACGCTATTAAAAATGACTGGATTCGCCGCTTGATTCTAAAAAAAACACGACAAAGTTTTATTTATTTTGCATGACAAACCCACGCCAATCTCAATGATTTACTACTTTTAAACTCGGAAAGGATATCAAGTTTGAACTAATTTATCAGCATCATATACCGGGCACCTGCCCACCAAACCCTTTGTTTAATGACCATGAATCATGTTTTGGACTTTTTAAAAATTTGTGGTGAAAATAGAAATAATACCAGTGATCTAAAATAAGTTGTTTTATGTTATATTTAATTTTAATTGCTCTTGGATAAACTTTCAATATGCCGTCATTTTACATTACATCCCTTTGCTCTTTTACCGTTTCGCTGTTCTTTCCCACAATCGCGATAAAAGCTTTAAATATATATTTTTTCTGGCGCATTCTCCACTGAACTTCCTAAGAATATCCAAAGTTCATACTCGAGTTATCTGTCTTTGATAAAATTGGTATCGATATATATTATTTTTAGAAATGACAATGTTTTTTTTATATACATGAACAGGGTTGAATTTCTGAAATGTTAAGAAAAGGAGAAGCGTCGACTACACCAATAAGACAGTTACTGTAACCGAACACCATTTTGACCAGAAAAGAGAACCACTGTCGGTCCCGTATTCATAAAACTATCAAGTTAACATTTGCCACCGAACGGACGGAATTTTGAAAGAAAGAAAACGAAAATAACAAGATCCGAACGGTATCCCCCTCCTTTAAATAGATAATGGTAATTTACAATATCAAATTAAACATCTCATCTATGTTCCATATCTTAAGCTTCTTTAAGCTAGGAATTTCAAGGCTTAGCTTTGTAAGGTCCTTATTTTACATTGGTATTACATTTTAATTAGATTAAAATTTCTTTGAAATAATATTACCCGGCTACTTAGACACCTAACAATTATATTCCATTTATACAGTCAAATTTAGACGTTAAGAATTTAAATATTTTTGTTTCATGAATAGCCCGAATTTAAATAATTTTGTTTCATAAATAGTCTGTATTTAAAAGTTATTATTTGATATTATTACAACAAATACAAGGCATTATATCTAGATATCCTGTTGCTAATAAATTTTAATATTGAAATAGGGTTAAAGGACTATTAAAACTTTACTGGTGGAGTTGGCATGTGGGAATTTCAAAATATATACATAATCAAATAACTAACATCGACAACTGTTGTGATTACGTTGAATATGTAACTGGGAATAAATTAATACAGTTTTATGTTGCTATGGAAACGAAAATAACTTCGATATAACGTTAATTGATTGTAGTGGAAATTGAATGAAAAAAAAAAAAAACCCAAAGAAAATGGCTGAGACAGACGACAGGTAAACTATTGTCAGATTTTATACGATATAATATGTTTTGGCTGAATCTATTTTTATTTTTTTCATTCATGCAAGGATTTATCATGTTTATATAGATACTGCAATACAAATCTTTGATTCATACATAAAAATGTATATATTTTTTTAGTATTAAGTGCCTTGAAAATCAACCTAACGATTTTAGAGTAGATTTGATTCGTAACTTCCTCCCCGGCTGGAACCTGTACTTTATTTTCTAACTTCTACGACAACACCGCCTAGCATTGCGCAGAGACCTTATCCCCTTCCTATTTTTTTAGTATTGGTATAGATTTGGTAAGCTTTTACAGTACATATGTATACATATATGCTGAATCGTACGTCACATTAATATATCATTGATACTATATGAGTCCGTTGAATTTAATAGGTGAACAATATTAGTTCATTTTTAAAACAGCTTGGTGTTTTTTAGTGATAAATATTTATGATTTAATTTTTTTAAGAAATAATAGGTTTAGACTGGACTTGTCCAAAATGTAGATGAAGCATTTATCTAAATAGCAAAATACACAACATTTTAGGTGTCTACCATAGAAGGTTCTGCAAAATAAAACCAAGGGCATACCAATATCTGCATACGCAGACCAAACGTAAATTAATTACAACTTAAGCATTGTATGTCTTAATTCAAAAACTATAGATATCGTAGAAAAAACGAACACAGTAAAGGGTTGTGCGGTCGCTACAAGATCGCCTTTTATTTAATATAACATGTTCAATATAAATATATAAAATCAGCATCAAATATCACCATACACGATTAGGTAAGAACTAGGGATGTCAAAAGATCTGAAATTTGATACTCGGATACTCGGTCATGATACTCGAGTACTCGCGAGTACTCGGATGAATCTTAAACGTCTATTGAAAAGTTTAGATTCTAGGTTGGATGCAGTGTTTTTGTTATTACCTTTCATAAACATATTAACGAGAGACAATTAAACAATGAATTACCTACTGCCGTTTCTACAAAAACCTAGCATAAATCATAGCAATTATTGTTTATGTACGTGTTCATGAACCAAATTGGTTATTCCAATAAAATCAAAAATATTTGCATATACAGTCCGACAAAGTAGACAATATAAAGAAGCTATATAAGAACCGATAAATAACGAATTAGCTGGTTACATGGGGTGGGAGGGTGGGGAAAAGTGTACCAAAATAACTTTGTCCTTACTATCTTGTTACAAGAGAGCCTTAGATTTTCTTTATATACTGACCACCGAAACCGTCCATGCAGAAGAGAATTCATTGGGTACTACCCTATATAATTTGAATATTGAAAGACCGTTAAGAATAGTAACTTATATGCAGGCATATATATTAGGTCGGTATAAGGACGGCAAATACAAAAATGTAGTATGCTAGATTAGTGTCGCGCTTTCGGCATTTATACCATATGTTACTAGATGGTGCAATTTTAATAAAGCAAAACTTTTTTCCACTCAATTATCAAAGTATAAAATAATACAAAACCAAATTTTCCGACCGATCGTATCGTATTTAATGATATATGTAAATTCTCGTGTTTTCGATGTGCATGTAATATTTACCGCGATGTTTTAACTGATCAACCATTAGAGTGATCACAAAAAACTGTTTGTTATGCAAATTGTCAAGTACAGAAACATATTCTAAGATGAAAAGAAGGTGTATCAATAAATTTATCTGTTAAATTTGCTGTCAATGCGAGAAATAACATATTTGTTTATCGTTAAATGTTTTATTAGATATATAGAAGACACACGTGTGTATATTAAACTATGGCGACATGTCTGTACAATATAGGTATATGAGAAAGTGAAATACACATTTATCAAATGGTAAAAGTCCTTGATAACAAAAACCTATACAAACTGGTAATATATAGTTTTAAATGTTTTAAAAAAAATAATCACAAAATTTGTTCATCCGGAGATACAAATAGTCAATAAAACTGATGGGCTGAGATTTGAATAATTTATCAAGTCAGTTCATATCAAATTTCAGACTGTATTACACAAACGTTGCATTATGGAGACGTTTAAATCTTTCCGCCGTTGAAAATCGGATAAAATGAGCAGGGATTTATTTTCTTATAAAGGTATGATTAATCCAATTACGATCCTTCATACCATCGGACCACAAAAAGGTTGTCTTTAAAAGAAGTTAATTATTATTTTGATAGAAGTAAAGAGGCGCTTAAGAGATTATTTTTTATGTAAATTCTATTTGTGCACCGTGTTTATAAACCAATTACGTAGGTATTTGGACTGGTGCGAAATATTAAATAATAAGTAAAAACGGAACTGGTGGGAACACAGGTTAAAATATATAAGGTAAGAATATTTAATTATAATTCATTTTATTCTATACATGTATATAATTTGAAGGTTTTTGTCTTCAATTATCTTTGATTCAAATCATAAAATATTTAATAATTATTTTTTTACGGCGACATCATATTACGTTGAAGGGACCTCTATGGCCGAGTGGTCTAACTACTATATCACTAGCCTGTCAAAACTGAGGGTTTAAGTTCGAATATCGCACGTTGAAGGTGCACTCGACCACAATCTTAATCGGCTATAGGAATGTTAGTATTTCTGCCGAAGGTCGGTGGAATTCTCTAAGCACTCCGGCTTCCTCTACCAATAAACACCGACCGCCACGAAATATTTTTTTTGTGCTGAAATTGACAATATACACCAACCATTCTTGATAACTTATAACTGCCTTAAATTATTTATAACAATGCATGTTCAAAATACAATCATTATGTCTTTGACAATGTCAGTAAAATAAAATGAGACCATTTGATAAATACGCGAAACTTGTATGTACATTGTAGTTTCTAAAAATAGCGAATATTATTGCAAGAGTCATTTTCTTTGTCAAAAGAAAGATTTTTCGGTTTTAAGTTTTGTTTTCCTTTTTGTTCTGCAGCCTCAAAATGCTGTAAACTGGCACACGTCAATGTATTCATTTATCATGATTTTTTTAAATTTTCATATAGCTTTGTGCATCTATCCAATGTCATGAAAGCTTTGAAATTAAATGACGTCAAACGAATATATTTATTTCTAAATTTTACCAAGAACTGTATTTGGAAACAGTACAGTGTGATAGTTATTCTTGAAATATTCATGAACTTGTTTAAATGATCTTTAATGATCATTACTGAAATCTGATATGAAATCAATTTTTGAACATACGTAGATATTAAGCGCGATTCTGTTAAATGGTCTATAATTGTTTAGTCTCTGCAGTTTGTATCATGTTTGCATTGTAAATAAAATGCAATAATTATGATTACATTAATTAATTATTGGTACTATTCAATCAAAATAAATGGCTGGTAATTATTTACAGTAAAGGATTATTGTCGTAAAATTTGAAGTGAAAAGTTAAAATCAATACCTTGATTCCTGCTGATAGTTAAATGATTATCTGTCATATACACAATACTGTCGATTAATTATATTTTAGCTATTTTCATTCTGCTTTGCTAAAATTAAATTTCAAGGATATTGCCATTTCGGTAAACATATCGAATGAGACATATATACGATTGAAAAGCCCCCAAACCGCCTTATATTGTTTGTAACGTCAAGAGAGGTTCTATTTATCCGAATATAACCCCAGTTTTATTGAGTAAATACTCTTTGGGTGGTAATTGCTAATATAGTAATGAATATTGTTCCTCGCAGAATATTTACTAGTAGGCTCGTGCAATTTGATATTGTACTCCGGATAATATTCAACAATGTAACTGAATTTACCCTTTATAAAAATAAGGTAATGTTGTATGCTTGCTGATAAGACAACTATCCACCAGAGTTCAGATGACGTGGAAGTTAACAATAATAGGGAACTGCCTATATGGCCTTCAATAATGACAAAACTGATACCACGCCGAAAGGACAAATGTAAAACGATTCAAACGAGAAAGCCAAAACGAAATCAATTATATACAAAGCAATAAACGAAAAACAAAACAGATATACAGCAACAAACGACAACCATGCACTGAATCAAAAGCTGCTTACTTTGGACAAGCACATACGGAATGTGGCGGGATAAACATATCAGAATGTCCCCTAGAATATTAGACCGTTGGTTTTCCCGTTTGATTGGTTTTACGCAAGTAATTTTTTGGGGTCCTTAATAGCTTGCTGTTCGGTGTCACTGTGAGCCAAGGCTCCGTGTTGAAGACCGTACCTTGACCTACAATGGTTTACTTTCATAAATTGTGGTGACTTGGATAAAGAGTTGTCTCATTGGCACTCGTACCACATCTTCCTATATCGAATTAAACAATAGATGTGAAGCAAATTGAGATCGTTTCCATGACCTTAACTGAAATGAATTCAAGCAAGTATTTGTCCTTTGATGTTTGTGTAGTATCTCTTATTCTGTATTTACTTTTTGACTGACCAAAGTCCCACCCGCATTTTAATGTATTGTAAAATTCTTCCTAAGGAAACATCTTTAACAATGCAAAAAAAAAACGTTATTTCTATACGTAAACAGTCAACTAATGCGTTCTTTTAGATATGT
Organism: Mytilus galloprovincialis; assembly: GCA_037788925.1. Lineage (NCBI taxonomy): Eukaryota > Metazoa > Mollusca > Bivalvia > Mytilida > Mytilidae > Mytilus > Mytilus galloprovincialis. The sequence goes on along the minus strand of CM075342.1, from coordinate 39,123,752 downwards.
TGTAAAACATATGAATGGCGCATTTAATTTTTCATACTTACATAAATATCGTTGTAAAATACTTTTGTCAATTATACCATTATACAACGGTTAATACAAGTGCCCTTAAATCTTCAAAATAAACAATTTGTATTGTTAATGGGTTAAAGTCTGGGAGTTTAATACCCGAAAATGAAGTTATTATCGTTTATGAATGTAAGAAGTTTTGACTACTATGTGAGAAAAAAAAACGACAATATATAATTGTATAATAGATATAAAACCTTTTCAATTACATATGTTATAACATGTTTATAAACATCTCACGGTCTAGCCCCTTTGGAAAAATACAGCAACGTAATTTGAACTATGAACAACGAGAATAGTTCGTTTGACACTTCTAGCATGTGACATTTCAAAACCGCAGTTTTATTACTTGAATTATAGATTTTAATCGTACTTGCGTGTCACTTCTTTTTTTTTTTAAATCAGGAAGTTTAAAGGCCTTTTTAATTTACCTTTTTTACTCTTACATTTTTTTTACAGTTATTTTTTTCTTGATTTTGATTTATATATCAGTCTTTACGAAAAAATTCTTAATTGGTCCACTAAAGTAAATAATGAGACATCTTATTGCAATTCATTTCTAAAATGAAAATAGTAGGCATGCAGTTAAATTTGTACATAAAGTACAGCCTGGCAGTTTCATTAAACATATACTTGCTCATTTTGATTTAAATCCTGTTTTGATTTTAATATGAAAAGTAATCGTACTAGACATCTAGTGTGTATTAACAAATATTGTCCATTTAACAATATATATGAACCATCACGTATCCTTATAGTAACATTTAAGCGATAAACACCCCATAACACTGACATACAAAAGATGTTTTATTTTCTCATTGACACCTCTAATTTTATGTACATAGACGTTTTCAGTGGTGAATTTAACCGGAAAAAATAATACAAATATTAGCATTTATTTTTCGATTTATTTGAAAAACTACTCCGAATTGTTTGCATATGGTATGAAATCTACTTAGGAAGTCTACTTTCTATTTAATTGAAGTTTTTAGTGTCAACTTTGTTCAAATTTGTATCAAATTAGTGTTGTTATGCTAAGAAATAAACACATACCCGATTGCCTGTCCTTTATACTCTCAAATAGTTAGTAAAAATGTAATAGTGTCAAAAGAAATCCAGATTCGTTTGAATATTTTTGTGAGTTGATTAAAAGAACACTGTCCCCTTCTTAATTCATTATACCCGCTTCTTCGCGTCGATTTATGCGGTATCTTTATATTCATATAATATTATAAAAATTTCAATATTGGGGAAGAAGTTACCTATAGTGCGATGGAAAATGCGATCTCTGAATATTTGACCGCGCAAAAAAAAAAAAAAAAAAAAATGCATAATATTTGTGCGCCGATTCTTTTGAAGTTTTTAGATTGTTTTATGATGGGCTAATAGCTCCAAGTTAAAAGATTTGATTAAACACATATCAATGTGCTATGACATGAATATTGTATGGGGCGTATGACATTTGCGCCGATTTTGAAAATATTCATTCTTTCATTTGCGCCGATTTCATTTTTTCATTTGCTCCGATTTTATATTTGCTCCTAATTAGATTTACAGGTAAGTTAATACTTGTACATGTACTATGTACTGTACTATACTATTGGTAAAGTCTGGTTATAAATGCTGTTCATTTATGTTAATTTTGATTCATATTGTTCTGAAACTTCATAGTAACATGATAGACATATTGCACACTGAAACGAGTCGAGGAGTCAATTCTAATCATCGAGGGCCATACATATCGGATGATAAGTGTCCTGAAACACATTTTACTAATGTACCATAAAATCGTGTACAGCCAAAGTCACCACGGATTCTATTGTCAAAACACAGAACGAGCATAACCATGTGGTAGATGTCCGAAAGACAGCGGGTACAGTCAATGTAAAGTCTGGAGATGTATCTTGTAGGACTTCTTCCACTACCCGTGGTGAGCAGGGGACAACAGTTATATACAAGTTATGATTGATAATTCATTAAATTTGTACAAGTGGCTAACTGAGGAGGTCTATAATGATAAATGAAAAAGAACATGACTTGGATTGAGAGTTCATTCATTGGCACTCATACCTCTTCTTCTAATATCTATTCACCTGTAATTTACCTGTAAAAAAAATCGGCGCAAATGAAAAAAAAAATCGGCGCAAATGAAAGAAAAAATCGGCGCAAATGAAATGCAGATCGGCGCAAATGCAAAACGCCGATTGTATGAAATGTGCTATTAAATGATTTTTAATACTTTTAACTAAAAAGAAACAATACTAATTTAACTTTGCCAGGTCACACATGCCGGTCCCAAGCCCGGATTAAAAATCAAATATTACAAAAGCGCAATGGTCTTATGTTAAAAGCGCAAAAGTCCTTTTTTAAAGCGCAAATGTCCTTTTTTTAAAGCGCAAATGTCCTATAATTTGAAGCGCAAGTGTAAAAAAAAAGCGTTAATGTCCTATGAAAAAGCGCAAACATCCCGTGCCGATTATATTGCAAGGTAGTGGCCTTCTTAGTTTATTAATTGTCCAATTCATCAGTTTCTTCAATAATTTATATCTTTATTCACGCTAAATAATATTTTTGTAAGTGCGAAGATAAGAACATAACTTAGTGGTACATGTAAAATGCTTCAATTTACCAAGTGATTAATTCAGCATGAAGCAATTCAGTGCTTAAATTTTTTGTTAAATCTCCTTAACCTTTTCTTAATTGAATTTCGTATCACGCTGGGGAAATATTACTTGGATATGAATATATGACCTTTTTCGGTTTTTAAATTGTAAGTTAAAAATGAACATTGGACAAACTGATCGTACGAAGACGCAGAGACTTGGTCATTCCGATGATGTCTGTGTTTGATACGCGTATGCATAAGGAATCTGACTAAATATTGGTGCATAAATATAATGTTATCAAAGAACATAAACAAAAACGAGAGTAAAATTCTACAAATGGATTTCTTATAGAAATACTAATGTATTTAAAAAAAAACGTAATTTGAAATTATTAAAATAAATAACCAAAAAAAAAAAACAAACAAACAAACAGGAAATGACCAATAACGCGAGAATATGTAGTTATGATAAAATTTGATAGAATATGATGGTATAACTGTTAAGGAATGAAGTAGTTAACTTAGGACACAATCATCTCTTTCTGTGTTTAAAATTTAAAACTCTTAATCGGAAGGGATAAGATAAACGATTTTGACAAGGTAAAATAATTGTAGTATATTTTCGAAGGTAAGACACGAGTTAAAGAGAAGAACGCGTAAAGTTGAAGGTAGGAATTGATTTTTATCTTTAAATGTAATAAGTATAATTATACAAAATGTTTGAATTTGACAAAATTATATACACCTTTATCACGATAAGCAATCTTGACCCCCCGAATTTGACTCGTATTATTTACAGATTATAATAGAGATATTATTGATAAAAGGAAACTACCGGTGCACGTACAACACACACTAGATTTTTGAAAAACAAATTAACGTTACTAGTATATCAAATGCGCAATCTCGCACGAAGTTGAGATATTTTGAAACAAATCTATTCAAAAAAACATTTTTTTCTAATTATCGACACTTTATACTTATCGTTTAATCATCGTAATTCCCCCCCCCCCCCCCCCCCCCAAAAAAAAAAGACAAGGGATGTTGTCTGAGGGGAACGTTGCTTCTTTATGGTGAACTGCAGGATTTTGTTCTAGCCTTCACAAAATGCATACGGGATAATTAAAAACTTGAAGCATTTTAGTGCTCTGTCTTAAGTTACACCACTGTAGAGGGGATTTCTAATTTGGTTAGATGACCTGCTTAAATTTCAACGATCCTTTCCAATAAGCATATAATTATGTTTTATTTTTCTAGTGTAAGCAAAAACAAATATGCACCAATAATCTGTATCCACCAACGTTTTAGATGTTTTTTCAATTGGCATAAAGTCTGCTTCTTCTTGACCCTAACATGCATCAAACACATATCTTTTAATTTTAAGCCACCGGCGATTCGTCTTTCTTTTTTTAACAATGTCACATTTTCGAACTTGTTTTTTGCACTTGTTGAAAAAAAGAGAGTTCAGACATTTTTTATATTGAGAAACAGCGTGAGTATTGAAATGAAATTTCGACGGTCAACTGAAGTATTAGATTTGTTACAATATATATATAAACCGTTATAAATGCAAGTTAACATTGAAAGAGGCCTCGTCATTTGGAAGTTAACATTACTAGTATATTTTGTTTTAACGATAAGTAGTGTGAAATGGGTAACATATATTTATTTGAAAACAAATTGCATTTCGCAAGTAAAACGTAGCTACGTGTATTTTATGAAAGTGACATAATTCAAATTACATTACTTAAAAGCTTTATTTTATTTTGGTAGAGAACACAGTCACTAAATTAGAAGTTAAGGTATCAAATTCAAAAGGTTTTGACTTTAGATCTTGTAAATATTTGTTATATCTTATAATGCATTATATCTTTATATTTCGTAAGCAGTTTCAATGTGGAATGACGATAGATTTGAACTTCATTGTAAAGCCCTTGTCGAAGTAAATATGACTTTTTCAATATGATAATATAAAAAAAAGTATAATTGATGCCTTTGGAGAGGTTAATTCTTTAAATTTTGAAAAAGATATACGAAGTCTACACCCCTTTTAAATATCAAGTACAATGAGAAAGCCTTTACATTATTTTTTTAAACTTTAAATGATGGACTCAATTTATTTTTGGCTTCATATTCTTCGCCATTTACGCTTGCTTAAGAAAAGTTTAAAAATGAACAAAACAAAACAGTTAAAACTAGGATGTAGTCGGTATATAATAATGAAAACATCTGATTTTCACTATTAAATGCTTCATACATTAAGGTAAGTGAAATTAGAAGATACAAAAAAAAAAGTGAATAAAATAAATTAAAATTGTCAAAACTAGGATGTAGTCGGTATTAAACAGTGAAAACCATCCGATAGTCAATTTTAAATGCTTCATACATAAAAGTGATGAGGTTGTTTTCTATTCCTGTTGTCATCACAAACGTATGCATTGTCACTGTTCATATCATTTTACGTAAATGTAAATGCACACCAGAGCATACAAGGAATTTATGAACTGTTCAGTAGAAATAAATAGATAAAAATTAATCATAAGACTCGTCAAATGTCAACATCACAAGTGTGAAGTTAATATTTCAAACATTATACTGTCAAAGATATCTACGTTACTAAAGAATATAGAAAGATAAAATATTACAAGCAAAATAACATGTCAAAATTTCTTTTTAAAAAATCATTTCCATAAGTAACCAGATGTTTTTTGTTTGTTTAAAGGATATGTTTTTGGAAATCTTTGACTTTTTTTAATGTTTGACAACCGGTCTAGCTACAGTGTTTCCTAATTGTTGATGCTATAACAGGACCTTTTTATTCCAGAAGCAGTAACAAAAAAACTCTTCTCTTAGATTAAGTCTCAACTTTTTAAAAATCATATCACTGACATTGTAAGCTTATATTTCTTCCTCAATATTTAATATTGTAGTAAACAATCAACAAAAATCTTAGCTATTAATTTAAAATCTAGCAACTAGTACACATGTGTTTAATCATTTGTTAATTGAAAAAAGAAAAACAAAGATTTAATCCGCATTGAAAGGTATACCCTAATATAGCCTCTCTGATGTATGATGACACATGTTTCTGACATCCGAATTGGTTCCTAACATAAAAAGTAGACAACACGAAAACATGTTTTCTTAATTATCGACAGGATTGCGACCAATGTTAATCACCGCAAAATCCTTTATTTCCCCGTGCCAAGTGAGGAGCTAGTAATTCAGTGTTTTTCATTGGTTTGATGTCTCTCATGTTTCTTCTTGGCATAAACCAGACCGTTAGTTTTCGCGTATGAATTTTTAGATTACTATATTACATGGGATTTTAATGCCCCATTTATGGGCATTATGTTTTCTGATCTGTTCGTCCGTTCATCCATCCCGCCTCGATTAAAGTTTTAGGTCGAGGTAGATTTTGATTAAGTTGAAGTCCAATCAACTTGAAACTAAGAACACATTATCCTTATGATATGATCTTTCTAATTTTAATGCCAAATTAGCGGTTTCCCCCCATTTTCACGATTCATTGAACATAGAAAATGATAGTGCGGATGGGGCATCCGTGTACTCGGGACACATTATTGTTGTTAAAGTTAAAGTCTGTTCGGTAGCCTTTAGCTGCTCACATCCACATCATTTGGCCTCTGGTGGATAGTCGTCACATTGGTACCATACCATATTGCCTTATATCTACGCATGTACCCTTTTAAATGATGATAGATTAACCATGCTTACTTTATACAGTTTATAGAAAAAAACACTTACAAAATTCTTATGTAACCAACATTCGTTTGACAAAGTATTAACACACATGATATCATGAAAAAGATAACAGATTAATTTTTTGATCTTCCCCTTACTAATCCATATTTGCTTTTATCTCATTGCTTATGGATGTGATTTAGCTAACACGGTCACAGTTTACCACAGTTTCAAGGGCTTGTATTTAATCTAAGGTTTTATCAAGTGAACAATACTTGAAGTAACTAGAAATCACAAAACACCGCGCAGTGTAATTTGCTGCATATACAAATACCATAATCTAACTTTAACTTTAACTCAAAGTACATGAGGTACAACTTGTATTATGAACTCGAATGTATTTGAATTATTATCGAGTCTTTAAATTTTCCAAAACGTCAGCATTTGCGAAAGTAATTGAAAAACGTCAGCAATTGCAAAAGTAATTGATAAACGTCAGTGAAAGTAATTGATAAACGTCAGTGAAAGTAATTGATAAACATCAGTGAAAGTAATTGACAAACGTCAGCATTTGTAAAAGGAATTGATAAAGGTCAGCATTTGCGAAAGTTATTGAAAAACGTCCGCATTTGCGAAAGTAATTGATAAACGTCAGTGAAAGTAATTGATAAACGTCAGTGAAAGTAATTGACAAACGTCAGCATTTGCGAAAGTAATTGATAAACGTCAGTATTTGTGAAATTAATTGAAAAACGTTGTTATTCGTTAGCCAGGGTGGTTAATTTCTCAAGTTATCAAAACTTTAAGACTTTTTTTAGTTTTTATCGTTTATAAAAAACTAAGTTTCATTAACTTTTGGTTGCGTAAATTATATTAATATTTAAAATTCAAAATAAATTTTAGAAGATTTGTACTCAATGGCGTTTGACATTTAAAACAATTTAAACTTTAACAGGTATTAGTTTTCAAAAATAACTTTCTACTAAGTTTATTTGTTAAACGCCTTAAAATGTCAGGAAACAAATTAAAATCCACTTAATAAGGTTTAATACTGAAGTGAGGTATAATGCACTGGCATTCTACTAGAATTACAAAAAATGTTTTGTCTGGAGATTAGGAGTCAAATTAAGCTTGTGTTTCGAAAGCCAATATATGATATGTCAAGAATAATTAAATCTTAGCCGTTTTGGAACCAAACTGCTTACTTTCCAGATGACCAACTTAAAAGTTCAGTTTGAACCTCAAAGACAAAGTAAGAAACAAACCATGAAAATATAATGGTTGTCTGTTGTCTGTTGTTTGTCGTTAGTTGTTGTCTGACACATTTCGTTTATTGTTTTGTACTTAAATCATAAAAGACGTTTTTTCTTGTTTGAATGGTTTCCAATTTTGTTATGTCGCAATCTTATATTGCCGCTATGCAGTATGCGTTATCTTATTGTTTAAAGCCGTAAGATTACATCCACGTCAATAGAACTTTTTTTTTTGTATAGTTTATAGTTATAATTTGACATCATACTATATGTTCTTATACGTAGAGTGACACTGAATACGGATCAAAATGGCATCTGGAAACAAAACTTATCAACTATATATTATAGTTAGCTTAAACTGAAGCCCAATTTCAAATTTCATCGTCAGATGTAGAAATAAATACCATGTGTTTATGATTTGATAATTGATTTCTTTTTAGTGTCGCTCTCCACCAATTGCAAATTCGGTCGGAATTTTGAATAAGTTGCAATTGGTGGAGAGCAACACTGACAGTCAAGTTACTGTAATGGAAAATATGTTTACATTTTAACATTTTAAATTGATGTCAATATGGCCTTTTATACGGAAGATATCACCATTATATTTCCGTTAGAGTATTTTTTAGTAACGTTGATGTAGATGAACTATTCTTTGTATGATGCAAAGGTCAATTTCCATGAACCTTATATCGTGTTTACCCCTCAAGGAGTATAAGAAAGAATATTAGAAATTGAACTTGTATTTTGAAATTTTTGAAAAGAAGAACACTTAGTCTAACTTAACGATTGCTATCTATTATGACTATACAAAATCACAAGATAAGGAGGTCAATTTGATGTCACATTAAAAAAAAAAAAAAAAAAAAAAACACACAACTCGTTCTGGTGAATGGGGGAGGAAACCAAAATATACCACCCAAAACATTCTGGTCTGAAAATGAGAGAGTGTTATGCAATTAGTTCTATGCATAAGAGATAACAATTTTATAGTAGAAGTAAACAAGGATTAAATATAAAATTTCAGTAAAGTAGATCGAAATTGAGAAATAGTTTTCCTTGTCTTATTTTTCAATCATTGACGAAAAAGCTTCATACTGTTTACAATTTATTTATAATGCACTTTGAAGGAAAAAAATGAGTTCAAGATCATTGCTTTGTTTCGTGATAGCTTTTTGATCGACTAGATGTGTTTTCAATAAAGTTTTGTCCATTTTAAATATTAAGTATATCAATCGTCCATAGAAATTTTAATGAAACCAAAATAAGGTAAATCTACATAGAAAAAGATTATAAAGAATTGTCTAATAATATTTAATTTTTGAAGTCATAACCGAAACCCGTATATGTTATGCCTATTTAAAACATATTTACGTAAATTCATATTAAATTGAAATGAAAGATGTTTTGAAGTTTTTAAATTACTCCTAAAGTATGCAATTGAAACCTATAATGACTGTATTCATCAATATCATTCAGCTTTTCAATTAAATAGAAAAATAATTTTCCTTTTGAAATATTCATAATGGGTAGTAAAATAGCTTCTTCCCACCTCTATCAGATAGTCAACTAACCACACACAATACACATTATATACGAGACAGAAATAGACACAGAATATGATTATTTTTGAGTTATATAAAAAACTGATATTTTAATGTTTGTATTGAAAAATTATAAATCTGCATATAATTTATCATTTACATTTGATAAGTAGTTCTGCGTTGGCGGTGTAGATTTTCCAAATATACATTAAAGTTATAATTCGTGACGTGTCAGCGAAAATTAAATTGAAATAAGATTTTTTTTAAATTTTCTTTGGAGTGCTTTGGTCAGAAATACTTGAAAGCAAAGATCAAAATTTAAAAATATAAAAAGGTTGAACGAACATGACCGTGGACTTACAGTTCTGTACATAATTAGTCTGACTATCGTTTCTACATAAGAAAATGTCTGTTCCAAGTCAGGAATATTACAGTTGTTTCTCCATTCGTTTGTGTTTAATGAGCTGATGATTTTCGCATTTGATAAGTGAGTTTCCTTTTTGAAATCTACTTGGAGTTCAGTAATTATGTGATTTTACTTTTCACTGTGTGAGGGTTAGATCTCTAGATGATGTACCAGTATTTGTTCCTCGGATCATTATTCTCTTGAAAAGACATTTTACTAAATATTTCGAATTTTGGATTTTCATTTGTGTGGCAAGCTACTACTTTTATACATATGCTTTTACCAGTTTAAACCTTCTTTTTTTGAAGTGTAATATTTTCTTTTTCATTTTCACAAACAATCTGTACCAAATCCGGAATACTTTTTGACGGTTGTTTTCCATCTGTTCTGTTGGTTGATAAAGTCTCGGAATACTTTTTGACGGTTGTTTTCCATCTGTTCTGTTGGTTGATAAAGTCTCGGAATACTTTTTGACGGTTGTTTTCCATCTGTTCTGTTGGTTGATAAAGTCTCGGAATACTCTTTGACGGTATTTTTCCATCTGTTCTGTTGGTTGATAAAGTCTCGGAATACTTTTTGACGGTTGTTTTCCATCTGTTCTGTTGGTTGATAAAGTCCCGGAATACTTTTTGACGGTTGTTTTCCATCTATTCTGTTGGTTGATAAAGTCTCGGAATACTTTTTGACGGTTGTTTTTCATCTGTTCTGTTGGTTGATAAAGTCTCGGAATACTTTTTGACGGTTGTTTTCCATCTGTTCTGTTGGTTGATAAAGTCTCGGAATATTCTTTGACGGTATTTTTCCATCTGTTCTGTTGGTTGATAAAGTCTCGGAATACTTTTTGACGGTTGTTTTCCATCTGTTCTGTTGGTTGATAAAGTCTCGGAATACTTTTTGACGTTGTTTTCCATCTGTTCTGTTGGTTGATAAAGTCTCGGAATACTTTTTGACGGTTGTTTTCCATCTGTTCTGTTGGTTGATAAAATCTCGGAATACTTTTTGACGGTTGTTTTCCATCTGTTCTGTTGGTTGATAAAGTCTCGGAATACTTTTTGACGGTTGTTTTCCATCTGTTCTGTTGGTTGATAAAGTCTCGGAATATTTTTTGACGGTTGTTTTCCATCTGTTCTGTTGGTTGATAAAGTCTCGGAATACTTTTTGACGGTTGTTTTCCATCTGTTCTGTTGGTTGATAAAGTCTCGGAATACTTTTTGACGGTTGTTTTCCATCTGTTCTGTTGGTTGATAAAGTCTCGGAATACTTTTTGCGGTTGTTTTCCATCTGATCTGTTGGTTGATAAAGTCTCGCTATTGATTTTATCAGTTTTTATGGACTTCTTCCTTTGTGAATTCGCCGTTTCAAAATCTAATGCATTCTGGGTAATATTTTCAAAAGCGTACACCAAAACGTTGTGATTGGTTTATAACGTTCTAAACAATGGAAATTCAACCAATGACGTGACGTTATTTTCATTATGGGGTACGAACAATAAAATTACCCACAATTTTTCAGATTCTGAAACGGCCAATTAAAACCTTGGAGTTAGGTATCTTTGTTTTACTTTCTTTCTTATTAGAAAGAGGTCATTTTCGTAATAAATATTTAATAGGAAGAAAAAACCTTTTTAACAGTTTTATTGTCTCATACATGTACATTAAATTAATGCTATTTTTTGTTGTTGTTTCTGTCCACCTAAAGGTAATGTCATTTCTCTTATTATTCAAAAATAGTAAACCATTGTTTCGACCAAAATTAAAGATATTTATTACCTTTTTATTGTATAAAACTTTTAGTCAGCGTGGAGGTAAAACTAAGCCTTCCAACTTATCCAAAGGGGTTAAGGGATACAATGGATTAATATTTTATACTTTTATCTGAAATATGATAGCTTTTAAGTCAGTTTAATGTCAATACCCACATGTTTAGGTGTAGATTTATTTAACATTTTGACACACCTGACAATAATACAACTAGAAGTGTTTTTACATAGATCCATTTGTTTGTCATTAGTAACCAATAGAAGTTCAATATAGTGACACAAGTTGTCATTAGAATAGTACCAGAGGAACTGTTAAGACTACAAAACAGCAGACATGACCACGGCAAAGCAACACACTTAATGTATTGTCACTTGGTGGCTGCTCTTTTTTTTGCCAAGGCCTTTTTAGTTTGTCTCTGTTTTATGACTCTCTTTAATAGTTTTGTAACTATATTTTGAGAATAGCGAACTGCCATTAATACTTGATATCCGGGATGGTGAAGTTCACAAAATAGTAAGTTCCTCAATAAATTTTCATTTATTGTTATTAGATGAGTTACCATACGACATCAACATGACCAATTTATCATTAACCTTTATTTGATCGTTTATTTACAACTGCATGATATTTTAAATGTTTTACACCGGTTGATTTAAAAATAAGAAGATGTGGTGAGACAGCCATAGAGACACTCTTGACGCAGATTCGCGACCAAATGACACAATAAAAAGCTTATAAATAACTGTCATACAAGTGGGAGGTGAAGTTAGCTATAAAGCCACGTTTTTTACCTACCATTTCCTTCGGAAAATGCTTGTTCAAAGTCAAGAATAAGATACTATTTTCAACGCCTTCTGTTTGCATATATGTTGATACAGATCGTTTTTGTCATTTTGTATGGACTTCCCCATTTTGAATTTTCCTCGGAATCAAAAAGGTATTGTAAAAGAGGGACGAAAGATACAAGAGGGACAGTCTCAAACTCATAAATCGAAAATAAACTGACAACGCCATGGCTAAAAATGAAAAAGACAAACTGACAAACAATAGTACACATGACACAACATATAAAACTAATGAATAACTAACGAATCCCACCAAAAGCTTGGGGTGATCTCAGGTGCCCCCGAAGGGTAAGCAGATCCTGCTCCACATGTTGCACCCGTCGTGTTGCTCATGTTATCAGTTGAAATCTTTATTTTTTTAGGAAAATGTTCGTGCTTACAAATGGTGTTTCTGATACGTATTCGTTTTGTTAGATTGAGGATGTGCACATTACTCTATGAAAACTGTACTTAACAGTTTTGTACATTTTTCTTTGATCAGGTTGCAAATTTTAAAGTTATTGGTTCTTTAGTTGTTTATTTTGTTTTGATTATTGACTAATTGACGTATTTGTTTTTACTAGAGAAAATAGCAAGGCATTACAAATGGTAATATCCGCATTGCAGTTTATATTTTAGGCAATCATTTACGTATTACACAAACGATTGCAGAAAAACAAAGCAAACATACTAAGCCAGATTTTTTTTATTAAAAACTCAAGAAAGCATAAATCGAGCTAAATAATGATTAATAATAGTCTAGTATTAACAAACATGATTTAATTCACCACTTTCTTTTGAAGGTTTCAATTAAACCTATACAGGAAGCGTTTAAAGTAAAATGTACGTGCAAATCAATGTACTTTTTCGATATCTTTTTTGAAAGTCATCGACTAAATAGACACTTGTGTTAGTTAAGGATCGATTACCTACAACCACTTTAATATATCAATATGAGTAGTCTACCTTTGAGAGATTTTTTGACCGATTTTTTCAGTGCAAAGATATAGAAATTTGATTTGTTCACTTTAAGTACCTGTATTTTAATGGATTAGTCGATAATGCTGATAGTTTAAACAATAGGTTGTCATCTTCAACAACCCCTTCAAAACCCATTTTAAATGTCACGTGGCAATAATGGTTGACCTTTTTTAAGGTCATACATTATACAATTATTTGTGATGTATTGAATCTTCATTGCAGAGTTACAGTTTGCCTTTTATTGAATAGTTAAAGTCAATATTCTTTTAATTAACATTGAGAACAGTTTTATCAAGCAATATTAACTATAATTCTTTTGGATCTCAATAGGACATTTGTTAATATTTGTCGACATTACGGAGTTGATTTAAAAGATTTAATAGAGTTAAAAACTTGATGTAAGAATTTTCACTACAGTTGTAACTTGAGGTACTAGTAACTTGTCTTGTTATTTCTACGGTTTCACGAGCCACTTTCGTACATGATATAAAACATTTCCGGTTTAATCAAAATTGTGTGTGAAGTAACATTATATTTAAGGAATTATGACTGAAATATTTTTCTGTTTATGAAGAAATAGCATAGAAAATGTGGTAACCACATAAATTAATTTAATTTTAAATTCTAGTTTGATCCGGAGTAAATCATGAAAAACGTTGATGACGTCACGGTCACATGAATCTTTTTCTATGATCTTATAGAAAAAAAGGTCAGCCAATCAGAAGACGTGTTACATCCAAAATTAAATATTTAATTGACGTTGTGTAAAAGTGACATTGCAATCTACATTCACATGAGCTATAGAAGTGATCCTTAAGTGCCGCTACATCTTCGCGAGCAGACGACACTATAAAATGTCTTAAAATGTTAAATGCAACAGTTTATAACTTGATATCTTAATTTGTTTTTTTCAGAAAAATGTACGAGCTTACAAATTATGTTTCTGATACACATTCGTTTTATGAGAAAACAGATGAAGAACGTCAAAACGAAAATAAAAATGAGAGACCAAATAAAAATGTGCCACCAGTATTTAACAAGAGACTGTTTGTTACGTCTGGTAATGTGGTCATAACAAAGGAAGCTAGACGAATTATGGCGCGAAATGCACGATACAGACCGGAAGAGGACCCTGTTTTATCTAAAACAGATTTGCGTACTATGAAATCAGTTGTTGAAGGTCTTAAACTTATTCATAAAGATCAAGGTCACATCAAAGACGCATTAAGTCATTGTGTTACCATGGAAACGTACGATGCTTTCCAGTACGTTGTAAAGAAACAATGGGAAGACGTATTGTCGTGTTATTACATTGTTCACGGGGCTGCTGAAGTGACGTATGACATGCGTGCTACATCATCAAGAACTGTGTATCAACCGAATATTATTTATAGTCATGGAACTGGGGAATACCTTGGAATTGTTAGTTCTGAAGACAGGACAGAAGACATAGCGCCACCTGCTACTGTATATACTAAAGAATTTTGTGAATTTCTTAGAATTGATCGTGAAAAATTTCACAGAATATGTGAAAGATTCAAATCTATTCTTTTAATGGAAATAAGACGTTATGTGTTTGGAAAATCAGCAATACTCGCAAAAGTGTCTAGAGAAGTGAGGGAAAAGATTCTACCTCTAATTCAAAAAGAAGTAGGTACATTTTCAATATTTCACTATATCAAAAGTTTATGTAGTCATGATTTGTGAACTTTTTGATAATGAGTGTTAAAATATTATTTTTGTAATTTGTTTTAAATACCTGCCTATAGTCCCCCCAAAAACATTTCAGTAAGAGAAACACAAATTTTACCTTTGTTTGTCCGTTCGTTCAACCGGGCACACGAAAGGTATAGATTGTATGTTTTTATTGTTTTCTTAAGCTATTATACATTTCTAATTAGATATTTTTCTTCTGGTCTATTTTATTGTTTGTATGTATAAATGAACGTAGATTGTTGACCCATTAAAAAGTCGCCACATTGTTGTGAACTTGTTTTTTGTGCGTTTGATTGCTTCGGTCATTTTTTGCTCTCTCGTCACATGTCCGTTTGCACAAACATTTTTTTTTGTAGTTTATATTGGTATATCAACTCTAGTCTGTGTATTGGTCAATGACTAATATATGTTACTTTCATTTCAAGGCGCGATCTTGTATCTGAAGTATAGTGTATAGTGTAATGGAGAAAATGTATTAATACCAATACCCGTAAACATGACAAAACGAAACAATCACCTTTATCTACCAATGAAACGACTAGAAAATAACTGCATTATTTCCTATGGAATACCATTTCCCGCGTATTTTACTGAGTCTATTTATGAACTTTGATTTTAGTTTTTAATTTTTATGATTGAGTATGTACTTTCATTTTATTGAGGGAGTAATTCTTAGAATAAACGTATTTACACTTTTGGTATTTAGCTGAATCTTGCCTCCGAATGACCTTAGATCTACTCCGAATCACCTTTTGACGTTTAGCAACAATCACTTTTAAATTGTGACGTCAAATATTTTAAATTATGATGTCAAAGTTTTCGGGAACCTGTGTGATTTTACGTAATGGCGGACAAATTTGCATACAAGTGTAAATACGTCTATTATAATATGGTATATTTAATTTTGCAGGAATACTCGCCAAATAAGACAATTTTACATCAAGATGAAGTTTCAGAATATTTATACTTTATTATTTCTGGTAAGTTAAAAAGAGGCTGAAGTTATTATAGTTACCACTCATACATTCAAAACTAATAAGTTTAAAAAACTGACAGCCATGGAAATCAAATCAAAGACGACGAAAAATATAAAAAGTCCATTATACACTTAATAGACCCCTTAATAATAAACTGATGACTGATTATCACAATCATCAGCCAGAATAAAAGAGTTATTATCACGAGCTCCGGAAGGGAAACAGACTCGATGTTTCAACCCGAATAAGACAGAATATAGTACAATACATACTGGGAAAATAATGAAAATCAAAATTCTGTGTTTCCAATATGAGTACTTTTTTCTCAACAAACAAACACCTAACTGAATTGACAGTCAAAAACTTATAAAAAAACACCAAAAAACTATTAAAACATCAAACATGAATTTCAAAGAAATCTAAATTAAATTTTGCTTTGAATGAAGTAATGATGATTTATTACTAACCGTGAAATTATGCGATAAACAGTCATTTTAAGTGCATTGAAGTACATGCAATTATATTGATATCTCATGTAATTCGTAAATTATAAAGATGAAAAATAAAAAAAATGCATTCAGAGTTTATCACTGTAACATAATATAAAAAAATAAAAAGATTTTATGAACTTTTGATTGGCGAAACGAAATTTATGTATCATTACTAAAAGTTTACGTATTCCTCAATATCAAAGATTAAAAAAATGTATACTAAAAAGTATATGACTTCACCTCGTCTTTCAAACGAAGATGTTCGTCAAGTCTCGTAGTAACAATCACAGTTCCATCTTTGGTATGTTGGTCATTGTGTTATTGTACTATGGTAGATTTTTGTATTCTTGTTTTTATTTTTTGCTTAGGCGCTTTGTCTATATGCCTTTTCGTGTTTATTTGTTACATATTTGTTTGTTTTCATGGTGATTAAGATTAAAACACAATGTTGACAGGTGTACTCCCATTTTGACATATTTTTACCTATTCTGTCTGTTTGTTTTGTTCCCACATCGTTTAACTGAATATTGAGTTGTTTATTTTTCGTTGTTTTCTTCTTATAGTTGAGATGTTTCCCGCGGTTTTAGTTCGTAACCCGTTTTTTCCTCTCTCAATCGATTTATCACGTTTGAACAGCGATATACTACTGTTACCTTTATCTATGTATTTTCTTCATTTTTTGTTTGGTCTGGCTGTTTAAAAAGGATTATTAGAGATCTGTCAAATACTTTAAATTCAATTACAGGGGTAATTACAAAAACGTGCCAGTTTTATCTGTTTACTCAAAGAGTAGTCTTTCAATAATTTTTTTTTTTTTTTTTTTTTTTTATCTCTGATTGTTTTCTTTAGGACGATGTCAATTGTGTCGAGAAGTCTACATACCAGAAGCACAAAAGACAGTAACATTCTACGTAGCTTGTAAAGAACCAGGTATAGAAAATTACGGAATAAATTCTTTTTGATGTTTAAAGTGTGAATTCGATTCCAGGTGATACTTACCCTGTCGAAACACCCGGTCTCGCTGTTTTTTAAGTTTGCAATTTATTCAGTTTTTATTTCTTTCCGTTCAACGCAATTTGAACATCGGTAAACTACTGCTGCCTTAATTTATGCACATTTGCAACGTTTACTTGATATTTAGTTATTCTCATTTTATAAAGAGAATAAACCTAAAACAGTTAATAGTATCCAGAAAAGTGCTTCGAAGGCAAAAAGTTATTCAACGTGTTGTTTTTAAATTGTTAAGAACACTCTTATTTGTACGATAATTTGAAAACCACAAGTATTGCAAATTGCATTATGTGTAAATATTGGAATAGAAAATGTTTCATAGAGTTTCCAAATCAGCACGATTGATTTTTATAGCCACCTATTCATTTGCTACAAATATTTAAATAATACATTTTATCATACAGATTCAGCTTTCTTCATTTAATAATTGCTTTTACATAATTATTTGAATGTATGTTTAAAATCATTCATTTTGCATTAGTTATGCACATTGATATATGATAACATTACCACTGTATGCTCTAGACTTTGCCGGTCGATTCATGAAAGCATCAATCACGGCGAAATTATTTGTTCCAACTGTCATTTTGTAAAACGATATTGTAATACGGTGTCTGTTTGATTGATCAAAACCCTTTATGTATGTTTTTCTCTTTCTGTAGATGAAATGTTTGGAGTAGAAGGCGTACTTGACAATGACCCAAGCTTTAACTCGGTTATTACAACCAGTCCAACAATTGTGTATCGAGTTCCAAGGTAAACGAATATACAATCTTATAGAATCTTGCATGGTAAAATTAAAGGCATTGCATTTACATATACAATCCTAAAAAAATGACAAACTTTGATGTTGCAATGTAATTTTCAGTTATTAATGTCCTTAACGTTGACGATTTGTGTATCTTGTTTTTACCACGCAATGTTTTGACTTTTTAAAATGTTTCGAGACACGTAATCCATCATCTTAACGACAAGAAAATGTTAATATCATAACTTTTCAAAGTTGTCTGAGATGGAAAGGAAAAACATACGAACAAAAACGAGTGCTAGGAATAAATGAAAATATTACTGAAATATTATTATGTATACCTGCCAAACATGTGGATCTTTAATAAAGCTGCTTAATATTCAGCCAAATAACAATTTTGTTTTAGAATTGCATTTGATATTGTTAACAAAGAGAGCCTATCAAAGATTATTGCAAAACACAGAGACGAGGAGGTAGAGGATGCAGACTTAATGGACAGAGGTTACTTTAATTCTATGTGGAATAATTACAAACATTCAAAAATCAGTGAAGCTCTAAAGGAAAATGGGAAAATGAAGTATATGTGCAAAGATGGGCCAAGTCACGTAGCTGAAAGACCACCATCAGCTCTGTATGTATTTTTATCCCTTGTGGTTTATGTAATTGTTTCTTAAATTCTGTTGTATTGAACAATAGTAATAAGGAAAGATGAAAAGAGTAAAGCAAACAAAAGATACAGACACACGAACAACATGACCTTTCCTAGCTTTCGACGTCCACTTTTGTTTTATGTTACTTTCATCAGATCAATATCAGTGGAATTCCTGATGATATATTTAAAACCACTGAATGAACGTTTTAAAAGTAACATGAACCATTAATGAGGGTAGAAAAGGGTTATTTTGTGGAACGTGTTTTGCCATTTTTGTTTCATGTGCAGCCGTGAAAAAGGTTCGTTATTCACCGTTTTTCGTTAAATCTTTACTATTTTAACTATAAGACCTTTCTTCCACTCTTTTGGTATTTCATCTCCAATCCATATCATATTGTAAAGCTTATGTGATCAATTTCATCTAATTCATTTACTATAAAAATGTATATTTCTGTCTTCAGGGATCAACACAAGGAAAATATGTACAGATTTATTCAGAAGGGAGCAGAATATGAGCCCTACAGGGTTCGGTCGGCAATACAGCGCCCAAAGTCTGGACATAAACTACCCCATCGTCCACAGACTGTGGCCAACATGAATGTCACGGACAATGGTGTAGATGGTAGGCATACTATTAAGTTTAACAACGACACATCATGCATAATAAATAATTGTATAAAAATAAGATATGTTGAATCGAACCTGTTACATTGAGGCGGATAATATCAATGGGATAATCAAAACTCATTAGTAGAAGAGACATCGACAAAAGTATGACAAACAAGCGACAATTGACAAACAAAACACTATTGACAAGCAAAACACTATTGACAAACAAAACACTATTAAACAAACAAAAGAAAAGCTGATTACGAAATGTATTCATGGTATGTTTATTCAAATATCATTTAAGAAATGTCAGACCAAATCAGTACACGAAACACCTTGACACTTACACGTACAATCAGCTAACTACTAGTATTGAGTTAATCAAAAGTGTTATTCTGTTTTCTATTCAGGTTTATTGAATGATCATAAATATGTCATATCATGTGCATATTGAATCTGTCTCTTCATCGTATGGAATAATTGGACAAGTGTTACGTTGATGTTTCGATATGTGAGTGTCGTAAATAAAACACTTACATATACTAATGGCTTGCAGTCGGTCTAATATAATTAAACATTGCATTTGTTATTCCTATAGAGGAAGAATCTTGCAGTTCTGATGAGGAAACAGAACAGAGCCAGTTAATTACAAAAGATCTAGCTAAAACATTGGACAGCTTTTATGCTAAGGTAAAATTTATTTCAGATCTGTGGTAGTTTCATTGCTTAACAATCGTGTTTTAATCTTTTAGATAAATGTTCAGATAGAAATTGCTTTTTATAAGTTCATAAGTGTTGTTAGTGCAAGGGAGGTTAGCAATTTTAGATTTGTCTTAATCACATAGATTAAATTTGGATTTAAATGCATTAAATTTAAATGGCATTGCTTAAGCTAAACTTAGCATATGGTATGGGTGTACATGTAGTATAAACAGATACATCATATGTGATACTGAAGTATGTACGATGACTGTTCAATGTTTTTCGACAATAAGGAATTGTCCTTGTTTATGTATAATGTAACATTGAAGATCATAGAAATACATTTATATAGAGTCACTCAGAGGGTGTCATCATCACCAACTTTTAAATTTTCTTAATAACAAAATCATACTGTTTGATTTTCAAGAATGCTGTTTCATTTAATACTTATGAAATAATGTATAATTTTGCTTACCATAAATCTTTTCTTACTCCGATCTATCAATTTTAATGACTGTGTTTAGTTTACGTCCATTTTGCGGACTGTGTTTAGTTTACGTCACTTTTGCTGACTGTATTTAGTTTACGTCCATTTTGCAACCTTAATAATGTACTTTTTCCTCAAATTCTGTTTAATTCTACTAAGTTTTATTAACTTGGGTGAAATTAACTTCTGTTATTAATTCAATATGAATGAAATTAACTAATCAGCGTTCACTCTTGTTTGGTATAGACATCACAATATTTTACTAAAATATTTAAAACTATTATGTACAACTCATTATTGAGCAATTTAAAGACATGGTTACACATGTAGTTGTACAGAAAATCAAAATCAATGAAATTTTAGAAGAAACTAAGATTACTTATTTAAATAAGCCAAACAATTGTGAATCTAGTGAATATGTGAAGTCGAACTCAATGATTCAATATGGTGTTAGTACAATATTCCAAACCATAACTCTCTGAAGAACATATTTTATTTATCAATCAGATAACTTATTGTGCTATGAATATCATTGTCTACGTTTAACACAGGGAAAACAAAATAGAAGATTATCTATATTTAAAAAGGTAGATATGCGTGTGCATTTGCAATGTTGCTCCTTATATAACTTTACTATGTATATTAATGCTTTACTAACAAACTGCTTGAAACTAACCATTCAATTCTTACACTGGTGTTTAATGACAAATACCCATTAAACTCCCCGACATGAATTAATTCCTTATACCTAACCCTTTACAAAATAGTATGTCATAAAACCCATCCTTCCTCTAAATGTTTATGTGATACTAGGATAGATATGGTATGTTGACTTGCATTTCAGTTTGTTCTCGTATTTTATCCTAATTGTTTTCGTTAGTTCTATTTCCCATTAACACTTAAAATTGTCTACCCCTTCATCCCGATTGACCCACTCTGCAGATTTATTGTGTGTTTGTACTGGTCTTAATATGCATGACATATTTGTCAGTGGACGATGTAATCAGTGTCCTGAAGCAGTAAGTTTAGAAACAAAGTATAGTTTGTTAAACATTACATTCACGTAGTATACCAATTATCCACCGCTCTAAACAAACACTAGACTATATCAACAAACAGAACAAACAGAAAACATTTGTCATATAGCCATTTTCTGAAGACAAAAGGTGAGCATATAAACTTAGTTTTACTGCTAGCTAAACCTCCTTCATATATGACAAAAATTGAGTCAAGTAAAATGGCAGAGTTATCGAACTCCAAGGATAATTCTAAATAGAAAGTCCCTGATCAAGTAACGATTAAACCAATTTCGGGAGTCATAAAAATGTGTAATTTGTACTCAAATGAATATATGTAGGTATGAACATATACATTAATTCAGTTATTTTGTTGAATGACTTTTATATATCATTGTTTATATTATTTATACCACAAACTATAGAATCATTTTCAATTGTACCACTCAAATTATAATCAGAGATTATTTATTTAGAAATTTCAAGAGAAATTATAAGTTTTGCACGGTTGAAGTCGAGTATTTGTTGTCAATATCAAAGTCAGACAGCATGTTTGTTTGGAAATCAGTTTTGGATATATTTGTATTGCTTTATATAGAATACACACAAATTGTGAACTTTTAGCTCAGATGGAAAAGAAAAAGAAAATTTAATTATATATATTTTTTTAGTGTTTTACAATTCATTTTGACATTTGGATCTGACATTGTTTTGTTATCATCTAATATAAACCGAAGTACAATTTCGTCAAGTTAACATGTCTTTAGATACGTTTTAAGGTTTTCCTTGTTAACAAGCTTTGATAACTCACTCAATTTATTTACCTTTTCTCTAACAGAGATTTCAGTCGAAAATTGCATGTCTTGTACAGTAAATATTGTACAAGTTCTGACATTGAAAACGGTGAAATAAATAAAAATAACTTTCAACTTTTAACGTTAGCTTCAAGGAAATGAGGAAGATATGTTGAAAGCGTTAGACGAAAATAGTGAACTAGGAAAACATCTACGAAAAGCATGGGAAACTCCGGGAACAGACCAAAAAGACAAAGATGGTTTCATGGTATGGTAATCCTTTAATGTGCCTTATTAATAATGTCAGTATAGTGTGAAAAAGAGAGAAGCGCCAAAACAAAAAGTAAAATCACAAAAAAGTACCTAACTCCGAGGAAAATAATAAACGGAAAGTCCCTAATCAAATGGCAAACTCAAAAGCTCAAACACATCAAACGAATGGATAACAACTGTCATGGTCCTGACTTGGTACAGGCATTTTCTTATGTAGAACATGGTGGATTGAACCTTGTTTTATAGCTATCTAAACCTCTCACTTGCATGACAGTCGCATCAAATTCCATCATATTGACAACAATGCGTGAACAAAAGTCTGCTTGTGTTTAATGAAATAAACACGAAAGTCAAATTATACATTTTTTTTCATAATTTGTATTATTTTGGATCATTACATACAGAAAGAACAATAACTCATATTTTTCACTCAAAGCAGATATATTCATGGTCTGGACAATAAATATAAATTTTTGTCTTCATCTAAACAGCCACACAATGATGTTAAGTATATACAAATTGAGTAGATTTAACATTCATGCGGAAGTTCCGATGTGAGCAATCAGATGTAAGTCGTATTGTAAAATAATTGTAAAAGAGGGGCGAAAGATACCAGAAGGATAGTCAACCTCGTAGATCGAAAATAAACTGACAACGCCATACGAATTCCAAAGAGCGAAGAAACCAGGAGTAAGATAAAGAATGGAATCTCATAGCGTTTGTCGTTCGTAATTTGTAAGGCTTTTACCTTTTTTGGAATCGAGCGTCACTGATAAATCTGTTGTAGACGAAGCGCACGTCTCATGCAAATACAAAATTTCGTTCCTGGTATTCATGATGAGTTTTTTTTATCATAAAGAAATTTCGGAGGAATTTCTTACGTATTGCTTAAAAAGGTTCGCAAATAATATCTTTGAATAAGACTGATTGCTGACATGTAAGCTTAATTTGCACATACGTTTAAGATATTTTAAACTGGTGCAATTGAAGAGTATACACATGTCTCTTATTGTAGACCATATGTTGACCTCTTAAAGAATGTTGGTAAATTGTGTAGTTGAATTATATCCGATGTCTGATTTTATTTACAATAAAGAACAAAATAAAAAAAGTTTGAGTCACCCTTATATCCTTTTATCATCTTTAAACAGGAAAATGGAGTTTTGGCCACCATGGAGTCTGATGATATTGTGCGAAAGGCGATAGCCATGGCAGATAAAAAAGCAACAAGGCAAAAGAAACGTTCTTCTATTGAGGAGGAAGAGTAAGGATATTTCAAAATTTGTAATTCTTAATAGGAATTTTATATTTGAAAAACATGAAAAGTAATGTACTTATTCTATCAAAATACACTTTTTCTAACTTAAAGAGACCAAAACGTTTTGATTACTTAAATTGATTAAGGAAAATATGATTTACGAATGTATTGCATTTGAAAAAAATGACATACAAATGTGAAATTCTAATGTACTTACCTTAACTATGTAGGGTCACAAAATTGAAAGTCAACGACCATATTCCTCCATTCGTTTATGGCAGTCTTAGACGAAAGTGTTTTTGGTGTTTGACTGTTATCTAATTTCGATTTCTCTTTGTTTAGGCTAGAGATTACACACCTATTTTGTGATATATCATAATTGAAAAGACAAGATCCATACAATACTTTGCCTAATGTGCATAAAAATGGATACAATTTATATTGTTATTATACTGCAATAATACTAGAGATACGAAGTTGATTCAAATTTCGATTTTTAGAAATATCATATGGAATTTTAATATAGTCATTAATGTTAATTCTGCAGAGATAATTATCAGTTCTTTTTTTTAATCTTTTGCTATGTAGTTCTTTAAAAATGGTTCAGTAGTTTAAGAAAAAAGTACCATTTCAAAATTGGTCCAAAAAATTACGTATTTCGAACGACTTAAAATTTAAAGTAATTGAAAACTAAAATATATAAGTATAACATAAATAACTTTAAGCGTATTCGCAGAGGGTATCATCAACTCAGTAGTTAATGCTTCAATACTGACACGACTACAAAGTTGGCTTAAGATGGATGTGTCTATTTTTTTGTATGTCATATTTTTGGTCATATATACACGTGACTCTTCAACTCTTTTTGGCTTCTTATTCATTCTTTGCTTTCAAATATACGGCTGGTATCATTCTTAATGAACGTTAATCTAGATAAAAGTTTCGGACACATGCAATTTATAAAATGCTGTTTTAATTATATGTTATTAACATTTGGTTTCTCTACAGTGCTTTGGAAGAGTAAGTATTTAACGAAAGTTACTTTTGCATGATGTGAACTCCCTGTTTTGCGTTTACGTTCCATTTTAACATACTACCTACATTATTCAAAGTGCACTGCATTTTACAAAATCACTGCAACTGTTCAGGATTTTACAAAATCACTAAGCATCTCGGAGTTTTATGAAAATCACTTTTCATTTCATGGAATTTACGAAATTCCTGATTTACCAATTCATTTTAATATATATAACACAGTTTTTCCTTCCAAAATATTTTTGCTTTGTTGTATAAATTCCTATTTCAATGTTTGCTTAATATTTTCAAATGGACCGGTTTAAAGTAAAGGCATTGTATATTGTGATTAAAACATTCACACACAAAAAACATATAATTTTATTCTTTTTATGGTCCCAATAAATGATGCTTCAGTTATTGATGCGGATTGTCGCATTCTATTTATAATGGTGACTAAAGGCATCACCACTATTAAGATGTCTCTGTATATTTGGAAAATATTGGACTAGAAATATTGCTACTGCTTACATAAAACGCCAGTTCTGAATACGGTAGTTATTTGAATATGTCATGTGACTTCAATCACCATGTGACTAAAATGTAGGCATCGTCACTTCCAACATATGATGAGCGAACGGGTGAAAAAGTGTGATCACTGCACTAAATATTAAAAAAATTAAAATCTAATCAGTTGGCTCCCCTCCTAACTGGTACGTGTATTAAGATAACGCACGTATCGAACATAAATCAATTCTAAACTACCCTGCAGAATGACGATTCTGAAAGTTCTTGAAATGTTATAGAACAGGGATACAGGCGTGCATTCTATCTGGTAAATGACGTCATAAAAGCGTTCAATTCTGCAAAGGCGTTTTTGACGCATTACAGTTATAAAGTGTTTTTATTTTATTGTATTTTGCAGTAATTAGGATATCTGTTATCTGCAGATGATTGAATGAAATTCTCATAAGAATGTAATGTTAGAGTTCTCTCAATTGAGCCGGAACAAAAAAAATACACACTTTTATGAGCAATTTCGAAACTTTTCTAAATGACATCGTCTGTGTCCTATTAGTTGGTATCAAAAAGAAAAATCAATCAATGTATTATAAATTTGGCGCAATATAAAAGAAATAGATAGTTAATTAACAGTTTGTCCTTATTGGTGGTTCAAGATATGCACTATATATCGATAGGCGTTTATCAAATTTTCCAAATGTTAGGATACATAAAATCTAAATTCGTGAAATAAGATTGACCAATGCACAGTAGGGATATAATTATTCAATATATATGTATTGATTGGTTATGTTTGGTCACTAATTGTATATTTTTCATACTCGTATCCCTAGAAGAAAAATTGCCCTCATCTTGTCACATGAGAACATAGTTGTATTAAAAGCCGATTGAATACAGTAAGACTTGTTAACCATTTCCTCACTCCTTGTTGTTTTCGCTATGCCAGCGTGAACGATAGATACATGTTTTGCCAACCCTACGTATTAAACCAAAGATTGTTAATTCAACATAATTCAACCTAAACAATTAAATATGTAATGTGTTGTTAAAAAGACGTTGTATGTTATTAAAATTTGCTGTTACAAAATGATAGAAATTATTATAAATTGAGGAATGTATCTCCCTCATGCAAAGCTCTGATTCCTTTCACGGATTTGGCTATACTGTTTGGACCTTTTGGATTATAGCTCTTCATCTTTTATATAAGCTTTGGATTTCAAATATTTTGGCCAAGAGCATCACTGAAGAGACATGTATTGTCGAAATGCGCATCTGGTGCAAGAAAATTGGTACCGTTAATTTTATTATTCGTTTATTAGCCGACATCTTTATACAATATAGATACTAGTATAAAATATACACTTATAACTTTTCATATTTTACAGCATATGTAAAAACTTGATATAATATATGTCTTAACAGTTGATCATTATTTTTTAATTAGATGGAACACAGTATTACATGCAGAGAACAAAAATGCAAAATTTATGGCGGCAGCAAATAATATGCGTGTGAAAATGCTACGTAAAAAGATGGAAGATCTCCATAAACGGAGGGTAATCATGTTCGAAAAACCCACAAAACCTTCAAAGGATGGTGAAGTCATAGATCATAACAATAATTCCAGGAAGAAACGATTCATGCTGGATAAGTTATCTGATATGGGAACAAGATCAAAAGAAGAGAAAGACGCAGAGGTGAAGAATTGCATCTATATTACCAATAATGACAAGACTGTTTGTTTTACTGAATGTTTGTCGATATGTATACATGTAGTTAAGGGTTAGATACAGCAATAAATATTTTTGTGTATTCCTGATCAAAATGTATTTTATATGAACCGAAAGTTTGTGTGAAATATCAATATACAATTGTCATTCAAAAACATTAAGAAAATGCTATATCAAATGTAAACGCTATATGCCAGTAAAACATAAAAATATAAAAAAAAATACCGAACTACATATAAAATTCTAAACGGAAAGTCCCTAAGCAATTGCAAAATCAAAAGCACAAACACATAAAACGCCTGGATAACAACTATCATTCCTGGCTCGGTAGAGGTTCCTTTTGTTCATATATCACATTGATTTAGTATTTATACATTCCTTGCCTTTAAGTGTTTGCTTTTTAACGTTCAGAGTGAAGGGTAGTATACAAACAAGTGCTTCAGATACATCACATTCATGTTTATTATTTTGTTTACCAAAATCATATAGCATTAGAGGATATTGCAAAAAGTCATCAAAATAAAAAAAATGTAAATTGTTACTCTTCCAGACTGCTGTTGCTATTAGGGGAACAATGTTTATAACAAAAACAAAGCGAAAGGTCTGCCAATCTAGAACTCAGGACGATAGTGATGTCATAAGTCAGGAAAGGAAAGATGAAGATGAAGAATTTCTTGAAAAGGTTTGTTGTTACAATAAGTCATTTAAAATTCGCATCAGTATCTATCAGTACTTGGAAAATTGAACAAGTCTATTTAAATCTGTGTCAAAATCGGCTGCCGTGTTAGCTACCTAGAATGCTTAGAGATTCATGTAAGGACTCTAAAAAACAAAGACGACATATAACGATATTCTGAGTGGATGGATATAACTTTGATATGGCATCGTTTTAATTTCATGATTCAAGTAGAGCTTCAAACCTCTGTTTGTTTATACGCTTTAATTTCACAGTTGAATTAATTTGCATTTCAAAGCATTTAAACGTTGGGGGATCGAATTTGCCATCTTAATAGTAAAATAACACCCCAAAAAAGAAGAAACTCCGCGGAAAAAACGGAAAGTCCGTAATTAAATGGCAAAATCAAAAGCTCAAACAAACCAAACGAATGGGTAACAACTATATTAACGTGATTAATTTCAGAATATGCATTTTGAAAAGTTAAAGATTGTTAAACAATACAATTTACTCTACATAAAACTTGATTGTGGCGGTAAACTAGGAAGTTTTTAATTTTTTTTTTATCGGTAATAAAAAAGGAGTAAGTAGCTTTTTGTCATTTATTGACTTATAATTACATTTCATATGCGTAACATTTGAATCCGAACTTTTAATTGGTTGTTTTAGAAACGAAGTGGGATACATTCTAAAATCATATTAGAGTTTTTCATTACTACACGTGATCCTTTACAATGCATAGTAAAAAAAAACACAAAATATCTTGATATAACTTGTAAATTCAAATTTACATCAAATGAATGTAATTATAGAAATTAATGGTTCTATTTGTAATAGTACAAAGTTGTAAAGGCATTGATCATATTTTGAAAAAGCGGTTTAAACAAAATGAACCTCTGCCGACGATTTTGCATCCAACTCAATTTACAAGAATAAGTATTAATTTTTTTAGAACAATTTGCTAATAACATTACTTGAAAGTTTAAAATTTGAATTTTGCTATGCGACACATTTTTCTAAAGAATTTATTTTTCCAATGCCTGTTTGTTTTTTAAATTAAATATTTAAAACTGTATATGTATGCTGCTATTGATTTCAATAAATAATTCATGTTCACAAGATGATTAGCATTTATTTTTATATTGATTTTTATAGCATTTATCCAGACTTAGACCTAGCAGTGCTATTGTTACTAAAGAAGAACAAACATCATTTAAATCTACTCATAAGAAAGGTAAGAGGTTAAAAGAAACCATCTGGTGTGTACTATTTATACACCTTAAATGATTGAAATGCATGACTCTTATGCATGTTGTGTTTGTTTTGGGGGAGGGGGCAAATAAAGGCAACAGTAGTATACCGCTGTTCAAAACTCGTAAGTCTATGGACAAAAAACAAAATCGGGGTAACAAACTAAAACTGAGGGAAACGCATTAGATATAAGAGGAGAACAACGACAAAACATTAAAATGTAACACACACACAGCAACGGACTGATCATTAGACAAAATCCGATGTGAATAACCAGTATAACATCAAAAACAAATACATGAATTTGGGATAGAAAAGTACCGTGACACGTCTTATAGTAATGTGAATTCACACTCAAATATAGGAAACAAACGACACAACGGAAACACAACGGAAATAGAGAAAAACATGAATTGTCTTCACGCTAGATATGTGATTGTCCTTTCCATAGTTATCGGATTGACAAACTAGTCCAACACGCATATAAACGTTTATTATATAAACGACACATTTTGAAAGACTTTTGAACGGAGTAATTTAAATAATTAAATACCATGTACGTTTCAAAAGATAATGTATTTTTGATTGTCCGTTTTATTTCAAAATAAAATCCTGTATACATCATAGCACATGCTTCCCGCAACAAAGTCACAACACATAGTTATATCACGGGTATCTTTCATAGAATTGTACAAAAAGAATCGAATGCTTCTTTATGAAATTGTATAAGGTTCAAATACGTTGATTATGTGCACAGTTTTATTATGATACGCTTTCACATTCAATTATCATAAAGTTAGGTATATAGAGCCTTCACATTGTAAAGCTACAGGATAACAGACAGTAATCGCAAATTTAAATAAAGTAAAACAAAGCAGATGAAATGAAGAATATTCTCAAACAAACATTACACAGAAAATGAAACAGTGAGTTTATAATTCATTTGAGTAATTGATTTTGAGCTGAAATACCAGCTTTATCTCTTTTGTTATCATTGACACATGAGTTGTTACTTTTGTGAGAATCAAATTGCAAAGTCACAAGACCAAAAACGTACAAACAGACATGCGAGTGAACAAATTGTCGTTTTATTTTGATAAATGTCAAATAATTAGTTTCATATATATTGCAGGGCCATCCAGAAGGACTTTAGGTCTATCAACAAGTTCAATTAGTTCATGGACAAGTTCATCATCTGGTTACAAAAGTTCACAAACATCACTCCGCTCCTCGTGACATATGACTCATATGATTTCTACCATTAGTACCAATAAACTGTTATATCAAAATGTAAAATGAAATCTTCTAATAAATATATACGCACAACAATAATTACTTCATATTCAGTCAAGATTGTTACATGACATAAAACAAGGATATCTAACTAGCGCTATCATCGTTTTAAACCGGACAGATATTAGATCTGATATATGATATCAATCTGACGATTAATTACAAAACAATATTTTGAAAGTTTTGATATAAGAAGGGAACGGGAATTTCTTTCGTTTGGAACCCATTGTATAGGCAGGGAATATGCATACTTCACGTAAATCAAACTAGGTAATACAAAATATTAAAATGTAAAAAAAAAACAATAACAAAATTAGGCTTCAACTACCTTAGGAAGAGGTAAACTTATATAACTTTTCATTATTTAAGCCGTTTTAAGTCATATAGCTGCTTAGGTTTCTACATTTTAATACATCTTCGACATTCAAATGTTAAGGCTGGAGAGTTCCCATTGGGAGTTAAATCAATTGACGCGCTTAATTTGTGAAACACTTACAAATGTCATTTTCATTTGATAAATAAAATGTAATTGGTATGATAATAACTGTAAGGACCAATCCGTGTGCGTTTGTATATCAAAAAACATCTATTCCGCTGTTCTATCGGGTTTCATACACGCTCTTGAACATGGAGTACCGGTATATGTTTTGATTTTGCATAACTTACATTGGGTTTCGTGCTAATATGACAAATAGTATTCAAGATACAGTTGTTATCCCCCGGATATAATATATAATAATTTGTTTGTTTTTATGTCCCCGTCGTTATTAATTCATGCGTCCGATTTATCTTCATCAATAACGCTCAAAGTCGAATTTTCGAAAGTCGAGGATGATTAATTAATAAACAGTTGTAGAGCTTTTTTAACTGAAAAAAAACTTTAAAAAATCCACCTGATGCCTACTTTGCCTGAATTTTACTTCAAAATCTGTGAACATTTCCTCAATAATACTGTACATTTAGGAAGTACACTAATGTGATAAAAAAATCAACGGTAAATGTTCTACTTTTAACACTTTAATTACATGAAGTAATTAAAAGAACAAAATGAACTTTTATCCTATTTTCAATAAAGAATACAAACATTTGGAACAGGAATCGTGTAGCTGATTTTTAAATAATAATCGTTTTGTGCAGTAACAATATTTAGTCTAAGATCGGTACTTTGTGTTTTTTGTTTTTGTTTTAAGGAATTTATAAATACTCTTACGCGTCCGGTCTGTGTTTTTGTTGGATTTATTTTCTGCTTTGTATCGATCGGATGAGTTTAGCCCTTTTCAACTGATTGTTTTAGTTTTTTTCTTTGTACTTAGTCTGTTTCACCATTGTTTCATATATTAGATGGGTTTGCGCATTTAACATGTTTAACCCGACAAAAATAAATTGATTAAATTTTGTCGTGTTTTATAGAATGAATACATTTTAAGTACCATTGTTTATCGTGAGGAAATTTGTAAAAGCATTTAAGATTTTGATTTTGATTGAGTTAACAAAATTTAACTTCATAATATTGGTTTCTAAAGTAATTCAGGACGAGGAATTGCGAGTTGATCCTTTCGAACTCCTCTCCATACTAACCTTGTCGTAATGATTCTACTGGTATTTAACGCAATTAGTAAGGATACCTGATAGGATTTTTTTTAAATTTTCATAGTTAAAAATCTGCAATTTTTTTTTTAACTGACATTATCGCGTTTTGCTCGGTCTGCCATTGCAATAAGATAACAATTATTTGACTATTGATTATATCTTTAATAAAACTGAGATAGTCAATTTATATAATTTGAATTAAACTGTTGCCAAACATAATACTACGTGAAACTGTTTACCTTTCAAAACAGATAACAATTGTAGTAAGATTTTTACACTTCGTGGAGATTTCTGATTACACAAATTGATCTACACACGTAACATACATTTACCATATCAGCTTGACAAACACTAACATAAGATTACATGTGCTACACATAACAATTATGGCGTTCTCTCAATCAGTCAGAAAAGGACAAATACCTGTTAATTGTAATTTATGTGAAACGGATAGACCTATTAAATGGAAATGCATAGACTGTAATATTCTCATGTGTATTCGCTGTAAGGAACAAGTACATTCTAAATTCAAAAATGCACAAGAACATAAAACAATTGACATTAAGGATGTAGGACTGTACAGAGAGGAAACTGATTTCAGCAATATTAAGTGTATACAACACTCATCACAATCTTGCTGTCTTTTTTGTAAGACATGTGACTGTCTCGTTTGTCCAACCTGTTTTTCAAAAGATCATAAGAAACATGACTTAACTGAGATAAGTGAAGAGTACAATGCGAAAATAAAGAGGATGAGAGAAGGACATGATGAAATTAAAAGAAATTATGCCAAATCAGCTATACAAAAAGAACAGCTTCAGAAACTTGTAAATGAGGAAAACCTGAAGCATTCAAAAGTCCGAAAAGATTTTAGTGAGCATAAAAAAGCCATTAAAGAACAAGTAGAAAAACATTTCAATGACCTCGGTAACATACTGGATCAGAGGCATGCAAATGCTCTTTTATCACTCACCACTGATCTTAATTCTGTCTCCTTATTCAATACACAGACAGAGGACAAAGCCATTGAAGTCCAAGATTTCATTCAAATCACCGATGGTTCTAAATTCTTTAGAGATGTTACGAAGATGGAGAGATCCCTTGACATACCAATACAACAAATGCAATCAAGTTACATTTCTTCACCAAAATTTATTCCAGGGAATGTCAGCCAATCAAACATTGGATCATTCAAAGATGATGAAAATTTGTCAATGGAACCGAATATATCTCTAGTTATTAGCAACGAATACAAGTCAGAATTTCCAACAATAGCCTTTATCAGACCATGCATTGACAATTCATACTTGATATGTTCTAAGGAGAGTAAATTGCTTAGAGTAGAACTTGATGGTACCAAACTTAACACAATATCACAATATCAGATAAAGGTCTATGGTATAGCAGTACTTTCATCAAATGATGTCCTTTTAGTGACAAATGAACCAAGTCCAAAACAGCTGGATCATACAACTGGTAAACTTAGCGACACTGTTTATAATATTGCTCCTTTCCTTCCTATTAGCATTCACATTACCAGTGGAAAGAAAGTAGTTGTAGGAGGTTTAAATGAAAAGTTAGAAAGAAGTGCTGTGTTTGTGATGAATAAGCAGGGAAAACAGGAAACCGTGTATCAACATGACAAACATAATCAACTTATATTTGCATTCCCAAAGTCTATAACCAGTACCAGCAATGGAAACATGCATGTTGTAGATTGTGATCCAGCTCGTGGTAGTGGAAAAGTAGTAGTCTTAGAACAAGACGGTGGTATAATAAATGAATATACCGGGCATCCATATCTCAATGAGGATCAACCATTCAAGCCGAGGGATATAGTGGCAACTCCTAAAGACAATTTGGTTATAACAACACAAAATGATTCATATTTATACATTTTAAACAACCGAGGTGACCTAGTGACATACTACAACACTCATAACATAGGAATATTCCATCCATACGCTCTTGCTTTCACTACTGCAGGACAACTCTGCATAGGATGTAGAAAGTCTACTGGAAGTACTACTAGGGAAGCCAAGTTGTATGTAGTAAACATTACCGGATTTTAACATTCTCTTCAGATTAAAATTGTAAACATGCAGTACCAGAACATTTCATAATAAATTATTGATTGATGGATGTATTGGTGTTAAACGCTACTTTCAAATCTATTGGCTATTTCTTCGTGAACAGTTTCTATTTGTAGAGAAGGTTGGTTTGACCGACGTGAATTATGACCTTCGGCAGGAAAACTGCCAAACCTAGTCAATTAAGATTGGAGTCGGGCCATCCCCCCCCCCCCCCATCCCCCATTTCATGGCGGGATTTGAACTCACAACCTTCGTATTGCTTGGTGAAACCGTAGTTCAACCACTTAAACCAATCTGCTATGGAGGCTTCTAATAGTAATGAACCTTTAACAATACATAGTAATTGTTTTAATATACCTTTATTGCGCAAAACAACAGTCAAATATTAAGTTGTATTGTTATGCCATAGCTGCTTTAGTTTTGAGTGATAGCCAAAACTATAGTCTTATTCACATATTTTGCTTTTATTTGTGCTGGAAAAATGTACATCCTATCAAAATCAATCGGTATGCTACTGTTGCCTTTATTTAAAAAGTTGATAATGATGATGGACGTAAAGTGACAGCGTTATCTAACCTGACCCTTTTGGTGAGCTTAATCAAGCTTCCTGACATCTTTTGATATCCTATTAAAAAGTAGATAGTTCAGACGAATAAATAGTACTTGTACGAATTAATTTTATTTTACTTTTAAAACTTTTGGAAGTATAACTTAGTGTCACACCTGTGCTCAGTTTGTACACCAGACGCCCGTTTCGTCTACAAAGGTTTCATCCGTGATGTTCGATTCAAATAAGTTAAAAAGGCTAAATGAAGTACGAAGTTAGTAAGAATTTAATTAGGAGTACATTTTTTACAGAAAGATCATTTCTCAATTATGAAGTAACTATATAAACATTGTGTAAATGATTTAGTTCTTGGCATTTGATTTGGTGTTTCTATTGAATATTTTGGAAAACTTGAGATTAAATGGTTACTAAGGCATGTACACAGGAAAACACGGTGAAAAAGTTTAGCTACCACAGGTGGTTATTTTCTAACATGCTATGAAATGTTATGTGAAATTTTGTCTATAGTACTGGAGAGGGTAAAACTTGACACATGTCTAGGATTTCTTTATTTCAAACAAAGGTAAATTATGTACAATTAATTAATAGATTCTACGTTGAAAATCTGTAAATTAAAATTTTACTGCAAGTATTTTCCGAATTAAAAGTTATCAAATACTAGTATTCATGAAAAAATATGATCTAGGGCAGATCAACCTTGGCAGATCAACCTTGGCAGACGGATATGTTCATAAGAATAGATATAGGAAGATGTGGTGTGAGTGCCAATGAGACAACTCTGCATTCAAATAACAATTTAAAAAAAAGTTAAACCAGTATAGGCCAATGTACGGCCTTCAACACAGAGCCTTGGCTCACACCGGATAACAAGCTATAAAGGGCCCCAAAATGACTAGTGTAAAACAATTCAAACGGGAAAACCAACGGTCTAATCTATATAAAAAAACGAGAAACGGGAAACACGTATAAAATACATACACAAACGACAACTACTGTACATCAGATTCCTGACTTAGGACAGGTGCAAACATTTGCAGCGGGATTAAACGTTTTAATGGATCCAAACCTTCTCCCTTTTTCTGAAACAATAGCATAGCATCACAACATAGAAAAACACACGATAAAATATCAATTGGCAGGCTTAACTCAATTAAAAAACGTTAATTAATACACTATGAACGAATAAATTTGATCTGCGATATCTGAATGCAAATGCACAGTTAATAAAATATTAGGGACAAACATTCAAGGCCAAAAAGCAAACAAACAAGTCCAAACAAAGCCATGGCAAGACACTACTGCGAAATATTCAACCCTTCGACAACCGGTTTTAATAATACAGGTAAATCTTGAAGTTTATACAAATGTAGTAAGACGAAGTGAAAATTAGAAGATATTCCAAATAATCAAAGCTGGTATATAGACAAGATCCATATAAATATAAAATAACGAAAAAGCATTATAAACAGTATCAACAGGTCGAATTAACAAGAAAATGCGATTTGAGAGTAGTGCAGTTACTGACAACTAGTTAAAAGCCAAAAACAATTAATAATAAAAAGTCATGCATCAGAGACTAAAATCAACTAAAACACATCCCAGGGATTTAGTATTTTAACGTCATAAACAGTCAGAGAAGACATGACTTGTGAAATGCCAAAAATAAATGTATTGACAGGTAGTAGGATAGTGAGGAGCGACTTCTAAAGAGATAAAAATTAACTTGTCTGTGTCTCTATACATCCCGCCTCAAAAGAAGATACAATTTAGTTATGTTTTAATTTGCTAAAGAAAAAATCGATATTGGTGCCAGTGTAAACTATATTCAGAGATCTAATTACAATATTGGTACGATAACTCTTACTTATAAGTTTGTTTAAAGGTTCGATAAGTTTACACGGATCACATAGTGATTTCCTCGCTTTAAGTACAGTATTACCATAAAATTTAGATGTGAAATACCATTTTTAATAAGTTTTCTACAGGTATAGCCAAATTTACTAATCAAATCTTTGTATCTATGAAAAAATTTAGTAAAAGTTTTAAGTAATTTATGGTATCGAAATCCCTGACACAACAATTTCCCAGTGATGTATTGATTCATTCGTTAAAATCTATGACATCAGAACACACACTGGCAAACCGAACGAGTTGGGATATATAAACACCGTATGATGGAGCCAAAGGCACATCGCCGTCTAAAAAAGGAAAATTAACAATAGGAAATGAAAAATCGTCTCTTTTGTCGTAAATTTTAGTATGAAGTTTCCCCTCTGAAATTGAAATGTCTAAATCTAGAAAAGGACAACTGCTGCTGTTTATGTTAGATTTAGTTAAAGTAAGTTCTTTTGGGTAAATTTCTGAAGTAGATTTAGAGAACTCTGGATTATTCAACGAACAAATATCATTCAGATAACGGTAGGTATTTTTGAATGTATCAACCAAATATAACAATGATGGGTCTTTACTGAGTTTGGTCATAAACTGAGATTCATAGCAAAATAGACATATTTATAGACACAGACATTATCATAAAAAAAACTTAAGTTTGAATAATGAACCATTGAAAGATAAATAAAAAAATCAAATCGCCAGCTGATTGCTGTAAATTTTGCTTAAAAATGAGTTAGTTCCCAAAGTATGGATAATGCATAAAAGTTGTCAAACAATTGCAGGTGCACAACTTCAATGTGTGTACACTTTTGTAGGATTCAGGGATTTCTGTAGAAAACTGTAGGAGAAATAGATAACTTGCATTATATGTAATAACAAAAGTAATCGACATGACCTTTAAACAGCTGATTTAGCTGACCAACCTTCATGTTAAATAACAACCAAATGTACCTAGCCGGTCTTGACCTAAAAGATATACCATTCACATGCAAGAAAAAAAATAAAATAATTGGTTCAACACAGAATTTGAGTAAATGAAAACCAAGTGACAATCAAAATATAGAAATATAGTTGACGTATACAAAATCTAGATTCACTGAAATACTTTTTTGTCGCCAAAACCATCATTACATATGAAACAAGAAGGAAGCGATTTCATTGGATTAGAATATGAAGTTTGTACAGAACTACATATATATAAAGTATAGTTTTTTTAGTATTCAAATTAAATATAAATAAGTATGTGGTAATTTTTCCTTCAACGTGTAATCAGTGGCGAAAACATACAATACACTACGGAAAACCAACAATTGATGTGGTACGGAAAAATTCAAATACGCTACGAAGAAAACAAGTTACAGTACTCTACGGAGAAAACACAATACACGAAGGAGGAATGTCAAAAACATTACGGATAGAGTATTATACTCTTCGAAGAAAACACAATCCAATACGCAAAAAAAAAATATTTCAAGGAAAAATATATCGATGCAGTTTGATATCTATTATATCAATGCTTCTGCTGACCAACTTTAAGACTAATTCATCTATCAATATTGCTACGAAAACGAAATAGCAGTAAATCAAAATTTGAAGTACAAGAAAAATACTGTTTCCTTTAGTTGTGATTTAAATGTCACAGAAAAAAAAAAATTTGGACGAAGCTTGATACGATCCACGTTTGGAACTATTTAAATTTTCCCAAAAAAACACATTTAACCTATATTTGTGCTAAACTAAATACCAAATATACACTTTGTGAAAATGCCAGATAATTTAAACAATATAAGTTACAAAGTCTTATGATATCTTAATGTTAAATACCCAAGGACAGTACAAAATTATCACAATTTCAGAAAACAAAAGACAGAGCCAAGTGAAATCCACTAAACCAAGAAGTTTGAAGCTCAGATATTTCCTAAATCAGTATTTGCACATGACGAATAAAAAGTCTCGTAATCTGTCGCTTTCAGTAATGTCATTTATTAAGAAAGGTAATTTGGGTTGAAGGAGCAACACGTGGACATGTCCACAGTTAAATGAATCATTAAAAAAATAAAAGCAGTTCTATTTGTAGTATATGTAGCGTCTAATGGTAAAGATAGCTTTCTGCATATCACTATGTACATCTTAAAACCGATATCACAGAGTAATCTGAATTCTTCCATGAAAATATATGCAATTTAAGGTTTCTCTCTATTATTGATTTTCAATGGAATACCGTTCTTTGCCCGAATTAGTCCTCCGGTTTCCAGTTCAATGGGGATCTGAAAGAATAAAAAGATTGCTAGAAATTATTGTGTTGAAATTGCAAACTTATCAAAGATTTTTCCTTCTATAGCAGCCGTTTGAAAGATTCATTGCCGCTATGCGAAATGCCCCAAAAATCTGACTTATTACACTTAATGTATTTATGATATTAACATGCCTTTGTATTGAGTAGTATCTTAATGAATTATCAGGGCGAATGTTCGAAAGTTCAATCTTGCCACATACATAATGTATTTTGCTCAATTTATGCGTTTTTAAAATTGGTGAATGAAATTAAACTTAAATAAAACTCATTTTAATTGATACAAATGTCACATTGCGGATATATCTTAACAATATATTTTCTGTACTTGAATTGATTTCATTGTCAATAGTTGAAACTCAACTGGAAAATTTTGTAATCAAGTAATTCGTGGCTGGATGTTCTAAGTTATTGAACTACTGTATCACTAGAGGTTGTGAAGTCGCATCCTGCACGAGGCAGGTACACTCGACTCAAATCTTATTTGACTATGACATTTAGTTCTCTTATAGAAAGTCAATGGTTCTCTCCTGGCACTCTGACTTCCTCCACCAATAAAACCCGACCGCCACAAAATAGCATAATAATGTTTAAAGAGGCAATAAACAAAATCAATCAATCAATCAATACTTTTTTGTCCTGCATTCTGTATATACTAATTATTTGTAGTGCATACGCACGTCAGTTTCTTAGACTGCTTTTGGTGTGTTTTGACTGATATGTATGTCCAACAAAATATGGTCTTATTTATATTAACTAAGATTTTAAACTGGCTTTCAGTAGATGCAATTATTTCAAAAAAATTTACTTTTTGTCAACATATTTATATACATGTTCCTGTACACGTGTTTTACCCTTTCTTCCATTGATTGATTTTGACAGCTATTTGCCGTAACAGGTATTAGTTCGGGCAAAATATATGCGAGCATTTTGAAATGATCTACGTTAAGCGTTTAATGGAACAACTACGTTGAAGTTTGTATTTGAACTTTGAATTGTCTAAATCATTGTTCTTTGTATTATGTTTGTATCTTTTTCAATTATGTCACATGTCGATATTTTCGATTTATTCAACCAAAAGGGGACAATTGTAAGAACATATTCTGTTTGAATATTTGCTTTATTAATAACATTTATGTATTTTTAGTTGGGTGTGAAATAGCACTTTTTAAGATTTCAACAATTATAATCAAACAGTATTCCCCTCATGAATCCCAAATTAAAAAAAATTAAAATGTAAAAGCAAATTTCTATATGTTATCAAGAAAGAAGACTGTATGTTGTTTTTATAGATTAGTCATGTCACAAATAGATGAAATACAAACGTTTTATAAATAGTATCAGTAAGCCTACCTCTGTTTTACTACAAGGCGAAAAAGAAAAGTTCTGTAACAAAAACACTAATGCCATTTTTACTTCCATCAATGCCAATCTCATTCCTATACATATCCTTGGACCAACACCAAATGGAATAAATGCATAGTCTGGTCTTTTTGCCTTATTCTCTTCTGTGAACCTTCAAAACGTGTATAAACAAGTTTAATTACCATTACACTAGTTAAGGTATAAAGGCGCAACTTAAGGTTGCAGTCTTGTAATTGACTGCTCCAAAGGCTTACATGCAAAACAGCTGATTTTTGAAAATGAAAAAATTAAAAATGCTGCATAGAAAAAAAATTCATGTTTATATCATGTATGTACTAATGTGAAATTGTGATTTAATCGAGAGAAAAAGTGGGGCATACTACGAAATATCTTACTAGGCCTCACCATTTCCGGTAAAAATGATATCCTTCCACTTTCCTGGATTGATATCCCCAGAAAGATGCAAGATTTTTTTTAATCTATATATGTGTTTCAATTCAGCATAGTCCTATAATCAAACAGAAAAAATTGAGTCCAGAAAAAAATTCAGAAAAAATGGACAATTTTGTTTCCCTCCACGTCTTGACATGCACCGGAAACTGGAGTTGTAATACAAGACCGGTACCTATAACAATAATGACATATATCATTTACTTAGCTTCATTTAGTAGCCATATGTGAACATAAAAAATGCCATTAAAAGAATTGCTTAGTTGTATTAATAAATATAACCCCACTATTAAAGGAGTACCCCTTTCTGAAAACAGGCAAAATTCGAAATCAGTCATGTCTATCAAATGATCTGTAAATCTCATTCTGCTCTATCTTTAGGAATGTGTTCTTATTATTTGGATACTGTGAAGCTAGAAGAGAATTCTTATCTATTATTTATATTTTTTCCTTATATTTGATTGAACCAAATTAAATAATTTCCCCTCCCCCTTTTTCCGATGAAAACTACCAAAGTAGTCTTGTTTAAGTCAAAATTGAAAAACTACCCTAAACTTTGTAATATTGAAGAATGTGCTACAATACAACTATCTAAAGACAAGAATGACCATACCTTTCTCTTTTTTTACTATACATGTGTTTATACATGCCAACTATATAAGAGTTTTTAGACTGTACCAATGCATATAAAATTTGTCATCAAATTCAAGAAAAAACAAAATTAATACACAAGTTAGTGTTTTAGTAAAAATATTGATTACTTGTCACAACTTATCACAAAAAATCTTGTCATGATGAATAGTTTTAGAAAAATTCCACTTTTTAAACAAATGTTTAACACAAATATGGAATTTTCAATTAACAATGCAGTGCCGCAGACAGGAAAAGAAGTCATAGATGTCAATAATTGAGCTATAAAAATAATAACCCTAAAGAAAAAAAATTGTATGTAGCTGTCTCTTCAACTTTACACTGATTTTCAATGAAACTATAGTTTTTATCACAAGAATTAGATTTCATAGAAAAAAAATCTTTCTATGCTCTTTTTAGTTAAAAATCGTGTATGTAATACTACCAGAATCTCAATTTACCTCAAACTGTTGTGCTTTATATCTATTAGTACTTTTGAATGATGTCTTGTATAAAACATCATAATTATAACATAATTTCAGTTTTTCAGTGTAGCATGATACCCCATGATTTTTGTTCTTGAAAAGTCCTTAAATCATGATGTTTTGTCATTCTTGGCACACAAAAGTCCACAAGAGCTACTTCCTTGCAGTGAACATATGAAAAAAATACCCTGTGCAGGTTGCAGTCCTGTAATTGACTGCTGCATAGGCTTACATGCAAAACAGTTGTCCTTTGAAGATGAAAAAAAAAAATGCAATATAGAAAACAAATCAGGTTTATATCATGTATGTACTAATGTGAAATTGTGATTTAATCGAAAAAAGAAAGGCCTGCCACAAGGAATAAAAGGTTACGTAACCCTGAAGTCAAAACATTTTTTTTCTACTTTCTGTTTGCTGTTTTTACTAGGATGCACCACTTTCAGTAATCATTGATATCCTTCCACTTTCCTGGATTAATATCAAGAAAGATTCAAGATGTTTTTTTTAAATCTATATGTATGTTTCAATTCAAGACACGCCTATAAACAAACAGAAAAAATGAGTCAATAAAACAATTCAGATAAGAAAGGACTATTTTGTGTCCCTCCATGTTTTGACATTGCACCGG
Source organism: Mytilus galloprovincialis (assembly GCA_037788925.1). Lineage (NCBI taxonomy): Eukaryota > Metazoa > Mollusca > Bivalvia > Mytilida > Mytilidae > Mytilus > Mytilus galloprovincialis. Next base: position 39,081,396 of record CM075342.1, on the reverse strand, counting down.
AAACTGTAGTTGTAATACATGACTGGTACCTTAAGATTAAGTGTTGTGCGCTAGTTGGTCATATTTGTCAACGAAATACAATGATTATTACTGCAACTAGTTATGTTTATTTCTGATATATAGTAACACAGCTTTATTTTGTGCAATGTCGATTTCATCATGGATAACTTTTTCCCACAATCCGAGGTTCATTAAGGTGTGAAAATGAGTTTGAAATTAGTTTTACAATGTAAACAGATATCAATACATTTATGTACGTTTCGGCGATAAAGTGTATCGCCAGGTAGTAGGTATTCCTATGGGCACTAACTGTGCCCCTTTAATAGCATATTTATTTCTATATTGCTATAAATCTCAGTTTATGACCAAACTCAGTAAAGACTCATCATTGTTATATTTGGTTGATACATTCAAAAATACCTACCGTTGTATCTGGATGATATTTTTTCGTTGAATAATCCAGAGTTCTCTAAATATACTTCAGAAATTTACCCAAAAGAACTTATTTTAACTAAATCTAACATAGGCAGCAGCAGTTGTCCTTTTATAGATTTAGACATTTTAATTTCTAGCGTAAGACTACATACTAAAATTTACGACAAAAGAGACGATTTTTCATTTCCCATTGTTAATTTTCCTTTTTTAGACGGCGATGTGCCTTTGACTCCATCATACGGTGTTTATATATCCCAACTCGTTCGGTATGCCAGTGTTTGTTCTGATGTCATAGATTTTAACGAACGTAATCAATGCATCACTGGGAAATTATTGTGTCAGGGATTTCGATACCATAAATTACTTAAAACTTCTACTAAATTCTTTCTTAGGTACAAAGATTTGATTAGTAAATTTGGCTGTACCTTAACTTATTAAAAATGGTATTGCACATCCTAAATTTTACGGTAATAGTGTACTTAAAGCGAGGAAATAAGTATGTGATCCGTGTAAACTCATCAAACCTTTAAACAAACTTTAAACTTATAAGTTATGGTTATCGTACCATTATTGTAATTAGATCTCTGAATATAGTTTACATAGGCACTAATATCGATTTGGTCATTAGAAAATTAAAACATAACTAAATTGTATCTTATTTTGAGGCGGGGTGTATAGTGACTCACTATCCTACTACCTGTCGATACATTCATTTTTGGCATTGCACAAGTCATGTCTTCTCTGACTGTTCATGACGTTAAAATACTAAATCCCTGGGATGTGTTGTAGTTGATTTTAGTCTCTGAAGCATGATTTTTTATTATTAATTGTTTTTGGCTTTTAACTTTCAGTAACTGCGAGTACTCTCAAATCGTATTTTCTTGTTATTTTATATTAAAATGGATCTTGTCTATATACCAGCTTTGATTATTTGAAATATCCACTAATTTTCACTTCTTTGTACTACATTTGTATGAACTTCAGGATTATTCTCCTTAAATCTGTACAGGGAAGTTTTAGCTAGCTCTAATTGTATAGATGTATTGTTGATATTCACCCAATTTGTATCTAGTGTTAAATTATGTATTGATATGACAGAACTTTCTTGGTATTCCAAATTATTGGAAGAATTTTATGCACATAAGTAGTATACCTAAAACGACAAAGTCATTTTTCATTTACCTGTAGAAATTATTAAAACCGTTTTTTTTTTAAAGTGATTATTTTCGAAGGATTAAATATTTCGCGGTGGTGTCTGGCCATGGCTTTGTTTGGACTTCTTTGTTTGCTTTTTGGCCTTGAATGTTTTTCCCTAATATTTTATTAACTGTGCATTTGCATTCAGGTATCGCAGATCAAATTTATTCGTTCATAGTGTGTTAATTTGCGTTTTTTGATTAAGTTAGGCCTTCCAATTGATATTTTATCGTGTGATTTTCTATGTTATGATGTTATGCTGTTGTTTCAAAAAAGGGGGGAAGGTTTGGTACCATTAAAACGTTTAATCCCGCTGCAAATGTTTGCACCTGTCCTAAGTCAGGAATCTGATGTACAGTAGTTGTCGTTTGTTTATGTGATTTATACGTGTTTCTCGTTTCTCGTTTTTTATATAGATTCGACCGTTGGTTTTCCCGTTTGAATTGTTTTACACTAGTCATTTTGGGGCCCGTTATTGCTTTTTGCTCGTTATGAGCCAAGGCTCCGTGTTGAAGGCCGTACATTGACCTATAATGGTTTACTTTTATAAATTGTTATTTGGATGGAGAGTTGTCTCATTGGCACTCACACCACAGCTTCCTATACCTATTAATTTAAAATGCAGAAAAAAACAATATTAGGTCAATGTCAGAAACATAAAAACTTTTTTGTATTCGACGCAAAACTAAGGATGGGCTCGGTAGAACCTTACCCTTCCTACAAAAACATTTACATTTTTCTGACATTGACCTAATATTGTATATATATATTCTATGTATAATTATAGACATTGATTTTAAAATATACTGTGCGGACATTTATTATAAGTTCCTCGTTCCTTCGATTCAAATAAAAATATTCGTAAACCTGTGACATATGCTTCCAGTTCGTGCAACAATACTAGTACATAATACGGGAGTGTATAAGCGATTAAAGTAATATAAAAGAATATTGAAAAACGTATATTTTGGCACAACAATTCATCAGCGTAAATCAACAGTGCTTCCGCAATTTACGGAATCAATTTCTGTTCTACTCATTTATCTTATCGTGTTGAAGGCCGTACAATGACCCATAGTTGTTAATTTCTGTGTTATTTGATCTCTTGTGGGGAGTTGTTTTGAAAGCAATTATACCCCATTTTCTTTTTCATATTTGTTATATCTAGTAGCGTCTCTCATCGACAGCTTCCACTAGGGTTGTTACACAGTACATGATGTATCATTGCATGTAGATGAAATACCTTGCAGATAAACTGGTTTCTGTTCTTGCTTAAAGACTTACTATGCAGCTATATCACGGTAAAGTAAGGGATAACTTCATTGGTTCCTTTTTCATGAGATAACCTTGACCCAAACAGTTACCACCGCAAACCAGACATTATTCGTGTATTTTGAATAGAAAGCTTTTTCATTTTTTAAAAACAGAAACAACTAATACAAGTGTTTTCGTCTATATGTCACAAAACAGCCTCATATGAAACCCACTAGATAAAGGACTACTAGCAGTAAATGAGATGCCAGCTCCAGACCTCAATTGATTAAAAGATTATTGTCTTCACCATATGAAAATTAAGCACAATCCCTCACAATGTCTATTTTGTTGTGTTCATGATAGGCAATGTAATTATTTATATAAATTTCAATACCTGTCAGGGTCAAATTTTTCTGGATCTGGCCAGTAAGTAGGATTTCTGTGTAAGGCATACAGAGGTACGGAAATGTCTACGTCTTTAGGAATATAAACACCTTTAACTGTCATATCCTGTTTTCCTCCTCGTTGAATTCTATTAACATTTAAAAAAACACTCAAAATTATTTGAATGTTCACAAAAAGGTTGACGACTGTATTTGAATATATTAAGTCAAGATAACAGAAATGGTGGCATTCGGCCATGATCTTTTAATAATTATTAAAAGAAACTAAAAACTAAAGATGCATTATCAGTATAGATGACTAATCAAATGCATAATTTGACCTTCTATTTTCTATAACAATTACTTTTTATATAAAGAACAGTATTGTGCATTTTTTGAATAGCGTAACTTTTCGTTTCTTAAATTGAAAAGAAAGATGCGTAGAAATAAGCAGGCCTTTAAAGATTGAAATAAAAAAAAATCAATAAAATATTGACAAAATCTAGTAATATGTTTTTTGCTCTGTTTGTGTTCTTGTTTTATCTAAAAGAAAAAAAAACAGAAAAAAGTTCAAAATGCAAATATAAAGAGAATATTATATACATTTATTTGAAACAATATTTTGCAAGTTTACTTACCGCACTGCTGAAGCATAAAGACGAAGTACTTCATTGAAAAATCGATCTACATATTCTAATTTGGAAAGATCTTCAAATTGTGGTCTTTCCTACAACACATAATCATATATTTATGAATAGTGTAATTACAGATAAATAGAAGCCTTGGAAGAATCATGCCAAAGTTTTCATGTATGTAAAAAAAAAGATATTAAAATCTATCAAGCAAAATTCGTCCATCAGATGCATACAAGACATTTACTGTAAGGTATTTATATACTTGAATATTTGTACTATGTCTTTATATGTAGGGCTGCAAAAACAACTTAGATAGCTCTATTTTGAATTCACATAATTTATATTTAGATATTAAGATATTTGCAACACAGTTACTATGTTTAGTTTTGTGAAATAGATAAATGTTAATGAAGCTAAACAAGATACATTACGTTTAATAGATCCCGCTATATATATTTTTTTCGTAAAACTTCGTAAAGAAATACACATCTTTCCAATTTCGACGAAAGACGAAACATCTGGTATCTTATCTAAGTTTAGTGACAGCTATTAACCAACACAGCCATAGTGTTTGCAACCTAACCAACCTATGATGAAAATCGGTGCAAAATGTTTAAGGATTCCAGAATTAACCTTTCGCTGTTGTGTTTGTTTTTATATTTTTTGACTTTCATATAATGTCAGTATTCCTTATACTAGTAATACTTGTAATAGGTTTCTGCTAATGTTAAAACTATAGATTGAACAGTTTAAAGACGGTAGAGTTAATGATGTTTGCAAACTGAGCATGTGATGTTAAATTTATACTGACACCATGAAAAATGTTATCTATTTCCTCCAAACATTTGTCCTGGACATCGTGGTTTGTTGCTAGGCAATAACAGGCAAAAGCTAAGGTATTCGCTGTTGTGTCATAACCAGCTACAAAAAACGTCACAGCATTTTCTTTCACTTCAGAATTGTTCAACCCTGTAAAAAAAATGAATAACATTATGCAGCATGTTTGTGTACATGTTGGAAGTTTTGCTTAATATCATAACCATTCTCATGTCTATGCATAAGAAAATAAAATGCTTCACCGGGTTCAGCCCGATACGATCACAGAGGTCGAACCCTGAAGACTGATGCAAGATTGGACACAATATAAGAATAAAGAATTATGAAAAGAAGTTCCCCAAATTGTTTTTAACCCCCTTTTATTATTTACTCCCAAACTCAATCACAGCTTTTCTTTTATGGTATGGTTCCTTTCAGTACAATTTCAGAGAGATCAATACACTGAAACACAAGTTACCATAACAACCCATTTAAATAAATAATAAAAGTATTAAAATAGAAAATGACATAGATAATCATGGCTAAAATTAATATACCTTCAACAGCATTCAGTAGTAACTTTTAAAAATAAATTAACAGATAATCACCTCAAGACAATACAATATATCTTTATAACAAAACCATTGTAAACTCTTCATGCTCAAAAAAATAATAAACAATTCTAAATATGAAAATTTATAACCATTGAATAAAAAATTGAGAATGGAAATTGGGAATGTGTCAAAGAGACAAAAACGCAACCAAAGAACAGACAACAGCCAAAGGACAACAATGGGTTTACAATGCAGCGAGAAACTCCCGTACCCTTGCCCATTCACAAAAATGTATACTAGTTCAGTAATAATGGACGTCATACTAAACTCCGAAATATACACAAGAAACTAAAATGAAAATTCATACAAGACTAACAAAGGCCATAAGCAGAACCCTGTAATACACACGGTTTGAACCATAACTATCCCCTCCCCAGACCCAATCTTAACCATCGCTTTGTGGTATGGAAACTTTTGGTACAATTTTAGGGAGATCCATACACTGTTTCTCAAGTTATTGTCTGGAAACAAAAAATGCTTATTTGGGCATATTTTTCTAAACTGTTGGTACAATTACCCCCAAAATCAATCCTGACCTTTCTTCTGCGGTTTCGAACCTTGTTTTTAAATTTTATAGATTTCTATCAACCTATACTAAACTTATTGTCAGGAAACCAAATGTCTTCGGACGACGCCGCTTCCGACGAAGACGACGTGATACCAATACACGAACACAAGATGTTTTTTTTTTTTTATGTCGGTGCCTTTTTAGCTGACTATACGGTAGAAGGTTTTCTCATTGTTACATCAACTTTATTTGAACTTTGGTGGATAATTGTATCATTGAAAATCAAACCACATCTCCTAATTTTTTATAATGGGTAATTTTAAATTTATGTATTATAACAAACTAATTATTTCATTTACTTCGATATGAATTTGGTAATCGATTAAATCAAAACTAATCATGTTTATAAAAATTTTACTTTATATTATGTTGATGATGATAAATGTATTGTAATTATTTTGCTGATTTTGGGCGCCGTGATTGGCAAATAGAGTGCTTGTATGTATGTGTTTCGGACCATATGAGTATTTGGACCATACGCGTATGGTCATGACCATATGGGTATATACTCATATGGTCCGACCATACGCGTATGGTCTGACCGTACGCGTATGGTCGGGGTAATTAACAACTTTACAGGTAACACCTAACTCTTCATAAGGTATAACCTTTGTAGTTATCAAGTCATTAAAAAGACGATATCAAAGGTCATTATATTATAATAAAAAAAAATAAGCAGGTTCGTGCATTTAATTTTACTCACTAGTCGTTATAGTAAACACATTTTATACATATAATCATTACCGACTTGTTGTTACGAGTGCATGGCAATATGTCGACTTTAGGTAGATATTTCCATAATTTCTTAATGACTGTTATGGAATTTCCCGAGACCTCGCGGTATCACTGCACGCAGCTGAAAAGAAGGCTAGCTTTTCGCTGTAATGCAAATTGTGTAACTGCAAAGGATCGTGCACAATCAAGACGTACAAATGCAGAAAAAGTTATGGTAGATCTACCGTGTGGAAGTAAATTCCATCCTCATGCTAAGTGTAAATTTAAGAATACAATTCGCGATGGAAACTAACTGTGGCCTCTACATTTGATTTTTATATAGCCTTTGAATTATAAAATTAATACATTTTTATGTAAACATCATTGGTTGTTTTTTAGATAAAGTTTATTAATATTTGTAAAAATACCTATATGGTCCAAATACTCATATGGTCCGGCCCGTTAATAACCAAACCTGTATATATACTCATATGGTCCGACCATACGCGTACGGTCGGACCATACGCGTATGGTCGGACCATATGAGTATACGCATATGGTCATGACCATACGAGTATGGTCCAAATACTCATATGGTCCGGAACATATGTATATTTGTCTGTTAGTATGTTTTATGACCCATGTTGATTTTGTCTAAAGTTCAAACATCATTTTAAAGAAATGCCCTACATATTATCGTGCACAATTTCTTTCAAGGGGGTCTGCAAAATATTCATAGTATCTTCAATGATGAAATGACTGCTCTGGATTTCTTAAATTGCTTTTGTCGTTAAACTCATTATTATAAAGTAAGAAACCAAATAGAATCACGTCATTTACAGGGGATATTGAACCAATATTACTACTGGGAGAACGAATTCAAAGATCATTCCCGTAAACTGCTTTCTCAGTGAAGGTATGAACAACACTAGACTCATATGGTTTGCCATTAAAGCGGGAGGTTTGTCTAGCCACAAAAACAGGTTCAACCGACCATTTTTGCAACAATGTCCTGTAACAAGTCAGAAAAATTTATCGGTGTACTACTGTGGCCTTTATTTACCTCTGTTTTTAAATTCTTTGAGGTCACCAATCGTGAAGTAATCCGACTGTTTATCATCATGTCGTGCGTTTAACATTAGTTGAAGGAAATCGTTATACACCTGAAAGCATAAATGCTATTAACCACAATCAGTCATCGTGAATAAACATACTAAAAACACTTATAATGGAAGTAACATTTAGTATTATTATACTTCACGTTAAAATGTCACATTTTGATTGGCTAATACGACGGTGTTAATTTACTCTATCACATGGATGAAAGCGTGATAATTTTTTTAAATGTTACCCTCTCGTCCAGACCAATCAACAATCAATAATTTAAAGTTCTACGTTTTTGCTCAGACTTTATAATTTGACTGTTTAAAAAAAAACAAAAAAACTTTAGTTATTTTTTGCTAATACCCGTTACGTTGTTATGTACGTGACGTCATAGAAAATACTTTTGAAATAAAATAAATCTGTAAAAGACAATAATGATAAGACATTCAGTATAATAAATTAAATAACACTTCGCCGCGGTTGACAATATTTTCTCAGGTTAACAATCTGCTCTATCACCCTCTCAGCTATGTGTTATTTACATATTGTCAAATCGATATTTTCAAATTAAAAAATTCTCCAAATTGTGTTTAAGGTAGATTGATGGTATACCGCCATCTTGGTTTGTACAATCCCAGTACAAATTCGGTCTAGTTATTTGCCAAAATCTGCAAATTTGGAGACACATTTCCAATATAATGGTTAGACTGTTTAGTTATATTCAGAAAAATTGATGATTTATTGTATAATTCAAAATATTTAAACAAATATAATTTTTTGGGGGTTTTTAGAATCATTTTTTCAAATGAGCCATTTAAGGGTAGATAACTCTTTTAGTAAAAATTTATACTGGACTAAAAGAGAATTTTGTTATTTTCACTTGAAGCAAAAAAACAAGTTCGGTGACATCATTTTTTCTTTTTTTTTTCTTAAAGCATATAATAAAACCTATCTTCTCAGAATTTAGGCAATTTTCAACGACTCATAGCTTGAAATATAGCACGGTGACCCATACGTTTTATTATATTTTTGAAAAAAGCATAGTAAAATCTTCCTCATGGCAAATTTTAAGAAAATTCTGTCTCAAAAAGTATATTCTTATGATCTACCTAAAATTAGTCTGCTTCTTTATGCTACATTTTGTTAACGCTATGTATATTTATATTAACGACAAAAACGATAAAAAGGATGAAATTCTAAAAAGTAAAATCACAAAAAATACTGAGAAATATTCAGATCAGAAAGTCCCTAATCAAATGGCAAAATCAAAACCTCAAACGAATTAATAACAACTGTCATATTCCTGAATTGGTACAGGCATTTTCCCATGTAGGAAAATGGTGAATTTAACCTGGTTTTATAGCTAACGAAACCTCGCATGTGTTTCTTTTCTACCTGAGGAATAAATTAACTTAGCTGTATTTAGCAAAACGTTTAGGAACTTTACGGTCCTCAATGCTCTTCAACTTCGTTATTTATTTGGCCTTTTAAATATTTTGGGATACGAGCGTCACTGATGAGTCTTTTGTAGTGGAGATATGTTTCCCCGAGGGTATCACCAGCCCAGTAGTCAGCACTTCTGTGTTGACTTAACTTTTCATTGATATGTTCATAATAATAAATTAACAGTTAATAAAACTTTGAATTTTTGAAATACTAAGGTTGTTTGTTTTCTTAAGAATAGATTACCTTAGCTGTATTTGGCAAAACGTTTAGGAATTTTTGGTCCTCAATGCTCTTCAACTTCGTTATTTATTTGGCCTTTTAAAACTTTTTTGATTCGAGCGCCACTGATGAGTCTTTTGTAGACGAAACGCGCGTCTTGTGTCAGTGTAAAATTTTAGTCCTGGTATCTATTATGAGTTTAGTGTATGACAGTCGCATCAAATTCCATTGTATTGAAAACGATGAGTTAACAAAACAAATAGACATAATTGGTAAAAATGTCAATAATAGAGGTAAACGCAAATGTATCAAAAAAATAGTGTACACACTTCTTGACCTTTTTTCCTTAGTCCAATTGCAGACTCTACAACCGATCTGAAAAAATCTACAGCTTCCTTCTTCATGAAGTGTATCGTGAAAAAATGTTTCAAAATCGGGAACATCACTGAAATGAAAGAAAAGACAACATACAAACAACATTGATACACAAATTTAATAACACTTTTATATATTTGGATGATATATTATCTCTCAATAATAATTAAACTCATTTATTCTAAAACCAGTTGCAGGCATGCACGGGTTATATTCTTCTCATAAACCACATGTTGGGATGTTACTAAACCCCTACTAGGAGTGATTCGGCTTGATTTTTATATGATGATGACAAAATCTTTCAATCATAAGAAGTGAGATCTGGAGCTGGCAAGTCAGTACCTGCTAGTAATTAGTTATCAAAGGTACCATACTTATAATTTAATACGCCGGACGCTCGTTTCGCCTACATTTCACTCATCAGTGACGCTCAGATCAAAATAGTTATAAAGCCAAACAACTACAAAGTTGAAAAGCATTGAGGACCCAAATTTTCAAAAAAAAAAAGGTTGTGCCAAATACGGTTAAGTTAATTTATGTCTTGGATAAGAAAATCGTTAGTATGTCGAAAACATTATACTTTTGTTAACTGGAAGTTTTGCTTACTTTCTTTTGTTACCCTTTTTTTACCTCGGACTCGGACTTCTTTTAAACTGAGTTTTACTGTGCGTATAGCTGCGTGTTAGTTTTGAGGGAGTCAGATGCCTCGTATATTTGTTAGTGTTGTACGATTTTTAATTTTGTTCTTTTTGATATTTTAGTATGACGTCCATTTTCACTTAACTAATACACTCTTTTGTTTAGAGGCCACCTAAAGCACCCCTGAGTGTGCAGGGTGTTCTTGCTGTGTTGAAAATTTTTATTCTTTGACTCATTCCCCATTTCCTTTTCATTTAACCTGACTGACAACGCAAATGTGAACTTAATGCAGGCACACTCTACACTATAAATATCAGTATATAATAAACAAAGGATTACACTTAGAATGATCATGTCTATCGAACAACAAAGACCTAAAACACTTAAACGAATAATCTGTTTTGTGCTCGTACGTGGGCTGGAATGCCATTGGTTAGGAAGGTGCAAATAAAATCACATGATTAAACTTCCGTGTGCCAAACATGTTTTTCTACAATAACTGTAAAAAATGGTGTGTTTTATTTTAGTTTTTTATTATAAATTTCTGTTAACAAAACTTTGAATTTTTCAAAAAACTAAGGATTTTCTTATCCAAGGCATAGATTACCTTAGCCGGAATTGGCACAACTTTCTGGAATTTTGAATCTTCAATGCTCTTCAACTTTGTACTTGGTTGGCTTTTTAAATATTTTGATATGGGCGTCACTGGTGTGTCTTGTGTAGACGAGGCGCGCGTCTGGCGTACTGGTGCCTTTGATAACTATTTGTCTTCTAGGTTTTCAAATCAGATTGAATTTGATATGTTCAAGATAAAAAAGAAATAAGGAATATTAATTTTCTACAATACTGTTAAATACGTATATAACAGACTTTACAGAACGCCATACATATTTATTGAATTAACTAAATAATGATTAGATATCAATTCAAATCAATAAAACTGTTGAGCAAATGAATGAAACTGTAGTTAGACTGTGTGGGGGATTTGGAACTTACGACCGATGCGAATAGCATAAAAATATACAAACACAAAGTTTCATAAGCAAAGTGTGGCACACCAAAATAAAATGTACTATATATAAAAAAGACTTACTTATAAGAAAAAATTTAGGGCCAAATATTTCGCCAAGAGCTGCAGCTTTGGCATGCTTTACGAACTGGTTATTTGGTTCGTTCTGTGAATTAACATCGATACCGAAGGCAGTACTAGCAATAACATCCATAGTGAACGTTTCACATACTCTTCAAATAAAAATCGTTAATGTAGTATAAATGTTAAAGGAAACAATGTGAACCACAACCTATAAAATAACATTAATAGGAAACATGAGGATTTTTTTTTAATGTGCTTTATTTTCGTTTCGAAATGAAATCCAGATCTATTAAAGATACAGTTCATATAATCTTCGCTTACTAAAATTGCTGCACAAATGGAACACTTGTAAGAACCAAGTTTTTCATTGTTGATGCTTAAACGAATAATGTCTGGTAATCATTTGAGTAAATTGGAATTTTGGGTCCTTAATGCTCTTCAACTTTGTACTTGTTTGGCTTAATAACTATGTTCATCTGAGCGTCACTGAGCGAAACGCGCATTTGGCGTATTCATAATTGAATTATAACCCTGGTACCTTTGACAACTTATTGCTTCTAAGTTTGTATGCCCTTCCACAAAAATGTGTATAAATTGCACTGCTTCTTATCTTCAAACGTATGAGCCGAAATTGTATGTGTACATTTCACACCGTTTTCCTTTCTTATAGACTAGTAGTATATGTCATTCGGAGAAAACAAATGATTATTAATTATATCTTACCCCTTCATATCGACTTGCTCTCCTTGTTTACTTTGCTGTTTAATGTTTTCAACTAGATTTGTACAACACCTTTGTATTTTTGGGACCATCTGAAATATTTAAACGAACAGTACTTAGGTCCCTTTTGGTCCCATATTTTCTCGATTTATCTTATTATGATTAAAACACTGTGTTGTTAGATATGTACTCAAGATTAGCAAATGAAACAGTTTTATCCTAAGGTTGTTGTAAACAATAAACCGTCATTGTTAATTATTTCATAAAAAAAAAATGTTTAAAATACTCTTCCATCGTAAATCAGCTATATGTCATTTAAAAAAAATGAAACAATTCATGCGTTTTTAGGCTTCGGAAAGGTTTAATTTTTTTTTATTATTTACTGCACAACAATATTATCGTGATGTATGAAAAAAACATACAAAATCCTTCTTCGAAAACAACTTCTATTTACCGAGTTTGTAACATTATTAGCAACCCAGCGGGTGCCACATGTGGAGCAGGATCTGCTTACAGATCCGGAGCACCCGAAATCACCCCCTGTTTTTGGTTGGGTTCGTGTTCCAAGTCTTCAGTTTTCTATGTTGTGTCTTGTGAACTATTATTTGTCTGTTTGTCTTTTTTTTTTTTTTTTTCCCCTGGCATTGTCAGTTTGTTTCCGATCTATGAGTCTGACAATCTCTGGTATCCTATGCCTCTCTTTTCTTTACTTAGCTACTAGTTACGTTGATTAAGCAGTGTTCAGGATCTTATAAAATTAGGCTAAATAAGAATTTAAACTGTCCTTAGACTTTTGAAATTTCCAGGATGAATATGTAGAAAATACAAAGGTACCAGTCTGAATTTCCAGGATGAGAAGGTATGTGATATTTACTACGGAAAAAAACTTCTAAGGAAGATCAGCAGCAGCAACACCACAAACATTGAGACAATAACAAAGGAAAGGAAAACTTTATAATGAGGGTAGAAAATATTCGATTTTGTGCTGGGTATCAATATTTTATTTCAGTATCAAAATAAACCATTACCAGTTTCAGCTTCCCGGATGAGAATGTAGGTGATATTGTACTGCGGAGAAACTTCCAATGATTATCCTTAGCAGTACCGACACTGAAAGCACTATGTTCGTCCATCTTGAACGGGACCTAAAAAGAATAGCCAGTAATAGTAAGTATATTTGGCATGCATACTGTGTGAATTATAAGGTAAAGATAGAATTAAAACGTTTATATTGTCTCAGCGGTCTTAAACTTGAAAATGTGAATTTCTGCGTCTCTAATTACATGACAAGAGTGAGAGCAAATAATAGTCGACTCGAAGTTAGAACCATTTAAGGTGGAAGATAATTCATTAAAATCAGTTAAACGTTTTAATCACGTTGAATTGTTAAGGAAATATGAAGCTTCTGAATGATTAGAATTGGTGTTAGTCAAACGGCTATTTGTCAATGAAAATTAAACGAGCCACATTGATTTTAGTCAAGGTGTGAGGTACCATGTAACCGTGTACGGCGACAAATCTTCCTGCAGATCTTACCTTGTAAATTATCTGGCTCGACGTTTCCAGCTAGTACAAATCAATGTTCATAGTCCTATCATATTTACATTTAATTGTGTATTGGTCCTGATAATCAAGTGATATTTTTCAAAGGACGTTAAATAACAAAACATTATCATACTCTTCGCTGTGGTCTTAAAATAGCTTGTGAAATTGTGATACACATAACAAGAATAACAAAAAGCGACAGTATACACATACAGTGGAACCTGTGATTTCCGACACACTAGAGGACCAGAAAAGAATTGTTGGATTATAGAGGGTGTCGGAATACTCAGATTTTTTTTTTCTGGAAGAATATGTTTATTTAAGGTCCATGAACATATGTCAGTTAAAGCAAGTGTCGAATTAGGCAGGTTTCACTGTATAATAAAATCTGCGAACAATTGGAAGAAATGATACGTATAATCTTTCAACACCACATATCAACTAAAATATGTAAACTTCAAGATAACTTCAAAGAGGGCATGTCTAATCATATATTAATAAAGGCTAAAGTAGTATACCGCTGTTCGAAATTCACTAATTGATTGCGAAAAAACAAATCCGGGTTACAAACAAAAATTGAAGGAAACACATCAAATATGAAAGGAGAACAACGACAAAACAGAAGCACTAAAATGCATCACACACAAAAAAGAATTCTAAGATAACAATAGTAATTTTCCGGACATTTTAAGAAAATATAGTGTTATTACTTATACTAAGGTTATTTGATTTTGTGAGGAGATGTGGTCGTAAAATCTACTCAATAGTTGTTTACGTCCTAAATATTAACCACAAGCAAATTCTACCAGTTAACTCCAACATAAACATACGGTGTTTGCTTATTCAACCTTGATCTGTTGATCGTTAGAGTGAATCTGTATGAATTTGTATGCATGACCTATAATGGTAAACTTTTATAAATTGTGACTTTGATGGAGAGTTATCTCATTGGCACTCATACCATATCTTCCTATATCTATGTTAACTTTGGTGTTACAGGATTATCAAGAAAATATTTTTCTTTATTGTGTTTTCTTATTGTTATCATTTCTCTTTTTGTCGTTCATCCTTCATTTTGCCGTGCCGTTGTCAGTTTGTCTTCGAATTATGCCTGTTATGAGTTTAGATATAACTTTGGTATCTTTCGACTCTCTATCATAATTATAAAATATAGAATTCAGCTTCCTGAGTCAGAGCAGAATATCTTAATGTTAAAAGCAATGAATGATGTTGTTAAATTTGATGTATGACTTTTTGTGCTTTTTTGTGACATTTGTTTGTTTTATAGTGATTTAGATGATACCACAATGTTGAGTGCTGAACTCCTATTCTTGACCTTTTTACCTATTAACTGGATTATTATTGTATGTTTATTTTGTTCGCACATCGTTGTCCAAATAATGGAATTTGATGCGACTGTAATAAAAGTGAGAGGTTTAGCTTGCTATAAAACCAGGTTCAATCCACCATTTTCTACTGAAGAAAATGCTTGTACCAAATCAGGAATATGACATTTGTTAAGTTTTCTTAAATGTGTTTATGGTTTTCCCAATTGATTAGAATTTTCCTTTTTGAATGTTCCTCAGAGTTCAGTATTTTTGTGATTTTACTTTTTGGTACTGCTTTCGTATTGATACAGAACTTACTGGTCTATTGGTGTAATTGGAAAACTCTTTTATGAAAATCTCCTTCACCATCTCTGGATCAGATACCAACAATACGGGCAGATGACCATGGTAAATTCTGTAAAATTATATATGTTACTTTACAGAAGTAATTTAATTTTGGATGTAACGTATCTTCTGATTGGCTGACAGTGATTTGTTAATCATCTAAAAGACATAATTTTGTCATGTGACTGTGATGTCAGCTACGTTTTCGTGATTTACACCGGTTTAATATGGAATTTAGAATTAAATTACAAGGTATTGTTTTCCAACAGCCAGTTTATTTAGTTATTTGCTGCATAACTATGTGATTAAAGCTGAAGTTAAAAAAAAGTGAATATTTAAAGTTTAAAAAAATTATACTTGCAGATATTAGTGATGATCTCCTCTTTCATTTGAATGATAAAAATTGATATTGCGATTTTCGAAACATTAATATTATCCAGCTGTTTTATTTTTCATGATAATTCATTAACATTGTTGATCTTCGTGCATGAAAAACAGATTAAAACAAACTATTGAGAAAAAAAAACACTTACCCTACAACTGACCCATACGTGTTAATTAGTTCTAGGTCTGTCTTTGCTAATCCCTGTAAAATTTACTATCATGCGAAATTGACTTATATAGGAAAACAAATTACATTGAAAACATTAGTTGTATAAAATGTCTCCAAATAAAGACCAAAGAATACTGATATCTAACTTATTCGCTAGGCACAAATGATGATTTTTGTGCTGTTCGGTCGTTCCTTGAATATTTTTTCGATAGTTGAATTTCCAGATTAATGTTTGGCTAGTGAAGATGCATGCTATACATTTCTGTTAATATGAATAGATCGACTGCGTGGATAACGTGTGTATTTCATTAATGATTAGTGGTTTATTTCAATACACGGTTGGTTGTGGTGTTACGTCCCTTTGTAAAAATAGCATTGCTTTGCAGAAAAATCTGAAAGATTTCAAAAGACGAAGAAATTAGTGACGAACGATTGCAATAAATGCAGAAAACTCATTAAAACTCAACAAGTTGTTACATTTTTTTTTTTTTTTATTATTGACCAATAAAAGTAGGTTCTTTATATTGAAGATTTGGTCACTGTGATAGGTTACAAGTCTAAATGTCACATGTTAATATAATCGGTAAGATAAATTCGTACACAGTGTGCTATTGACCTAATGTGATATATATGGGGAAACCAAATTTCATATCGGTTCGCTCTCACCACACATGAAATTTACAGACCCCATATATATTAGTTTACAATTGTTTTGATATTTTTATGACAAAATATTACTTTATTTTTTTCTATCTCGAGTTCTTTTCTATTGTTTTTCTATTTCAAATCTTTTGAAATAAATTGAAGGCATTTACTTACCCACAGTCTTAAATGACCTTAGCTGTATTTGGCATATAGTTTGGGATTTTTCGTCGTGCAATGCTTTTCATTTTCTTGTTTGATATTGAACCTCAAAATTTGCGATCGAGGTTCATAGTCGAGTTTTGTAAACAAAATGCGCATATAGCGTGACAACTTCAAAGTCTGATATATTTTATAATGTTCTTTAGATAATTGTTAAATGATGATAGCGGTTAACCTGTTTATAACGAGTTAAAATACCCAAGAAAGGTATTGGTCTAGGTCCTGGAATCCCCAATCGCCTCCACAGGCTGTGGTACCATAACGAATACCTATAATACCAAAACACATTTGAGATTGAAATAAAAGACAAAAATAAAGAACTCAAAACTGAATGTCTATTATCAAATGGCAAAATCAAAAACTCAAACACATCAAATCAGTGGAAAAGAAATCTCCTGTTCTGACTTGGTAGAGACATTTCCGACATTTCCATATGTAGAAAATGGTTGATAAAACATGGATTTACAGCCGATTGCAATGAGTGTGAAGGTACTTGTGATATGTTTGGTTAGTTTACTTGCTACCTGAACGGCGGGGTCATTATTAGATTAGGTAAACTACCCTCCTTTAAGAGTAGACTAGTCCCTATCTGTCTGTAGGACAAGACTATTTCAAAAGGAGGGTAGTATATCTTAACTTATATTGACTTCACGGTTCAGCTAGCAAGCAAGCTAACCAAACATATTAGATATACCTACATGCTCAATGCAATCGACTGTAAAGCTAGCCAAACCTTCAACTTGTATGACAGTCCCACAAAATTCCATTATCAGTCTATAAATTGAGAAATGTACATCTTTAAATCAATCTACAGTTTTCAATTGTGTTCATTAATTTTAGCTAGTGAACAAACTTCTTGATTTGGAAATAGAAAGTTTTATGTAATAATTATAGTGTTTTGAAAATGCCTCTTTTCTTTAAGTCTATGGACGTTTGTAGTTTGCAAAGCTTAAATTATTGGTTCATTTGTACATTCGTATATTATTTATACTTAACAAAACCTTCAACAAATTTTTATCATCATTCTAACTCAAAGTCATATTAACACAGCTTTTGTCGAGCAAACCATCAAATCGAACTGCAAGTAATATAGACGGCCAAGGGTACTGGTTTAATAGGAACTGCTTGCTAAATTACCTCAATGATACTTAAGTGCCAGTCTGCCTAAGAATCAGGCAGTGGTGAAAACATGACCAAAAAACCCCACCCAATTTGACATTGATTTTATGTTCATAATATGTAGTTATGCACAAAAATAACATTCATTTCTGTTTTCTGCTCTGGTAATAGAAGATACAATTTGGTTGAAATCCACTAGAAATTAACGAATAAGGGGAGATAACTCTGTAATTTGCTATCATTCTAACCAATTTTCTAACCAAGTTATTTGATATTACCAGACACACAGAAACGAAAGACTATTACTTTTTAACTCAGGATGATGGTTAGTATCAAATAGCATGATTAGCTCGGTTGGTTTTTTCTTATCATGTTTTAATTTTTACCTAAATTGCCTGATTCTTACAAAGACTGACACTTAAATGTATTCTGTATATCAAACTACGTATAGTAGAGTCGTTTTTTAGTTATCATATAAAACAATTAAAGCTACAATAATAACGTCAATTCAGTTTGTAGACAACAAAAATGCAATTAATGCATTTATAGTCTTAAATGTATAGAAAGGAGGGGTTGATATACTTCAATTTGATTAAGTTGTCGTCAAAAAAGCCAAACGGGTAATGCACTTTTGCATGCTCTGTGTAGGTTTTATAATTGAAATGTTTGTCTGTGGACTGTATTTGATAAACAATGCTTGAAGTGTGAAAAGAAACAGTATTCTAAAATAAACTCTGTTCTGTTGATAGCCATGGAATACGCATATTATATAAATAAACATATCGCTGGAATGCAAAATTTTACTAGTACATGCTTTGCAAAATAAAAATTCTAAACGGAACTGTGCGTATATAAATAGAATATAAAGCATGTGTACTTACAAATATAATGTAATCAATATGATGATAATAGTAAGGACCCATCCTGGCAAGTCAATAAATCCAAGAACGTCCATTTGCACGATCACACTCCGTGGTCTGTTCAAAAACCAATAATATTAGTATTCCCTCTATCTTTATATATGTTATCAACGCTAATATGACCTCAAATGTTTTCAATTACAGGTAAAAATTTAAAGTATACTGAATTACAAATTATTGCGCAATATATTTTTTAAAAGTAAAGGTTATGATAAAGACTCGATTTATATTCTATTTTGTTATGCCTAACCATTGTACAATATTGTAACGACATCAATAGGATGATCATCTCATATTCTCATTAAAAATAATTACTTCAGTATAACTGTTTTTATAACAAATGCATATGTTTACTGGTTTTATCAAGTAGTAAAATTAGGTTATATATGATTAAAATATCCCTGGCGATGATTTTTACGAAGTTTGATAGATAACAAACTAAGTCACGATCGCATGAACAAATGCATCTATAACCTCAATAAACCAACAAATTATTTACATGCAATAAAAATGTAAACACATACATGTTCGTTTTTTTCATATGCCAGATCGCCTCTTTAGGAAGAGATTTTAGAACATGAAGTAAATCTTTTAAACTTTAGTAAATGGTCCAAGCAGTCTTTTAAACTGCTCAGGTTTATCCCTAAGGGTGATCCGAGTTGTTTTAAAGTGGTTCGAGTTGTAATGTACACATCTCGATATATAAACGAAAAGATTGATCATGTATCCGCTATAATTTGATATTGTTATGATTACAAGAAGAGATGTAGGATATAATGCAAAGAGGGAACCAACATGCATTAGTCATTTCAGGGCCGTAACTACATTGAGGCAAATGAGGCAAATGCCTCATGTTAGAAATTTAAAAAAAAAAAAAAAACTGAAACAAAAGATTGTCTTAATATCAAATTGTTTTCACGAATAGTGTTTAGCACGAAGCAAGTTCTCTTCACTCTCTGGTGTCGCCCCTGCGTGTTTTTCGTGATCCACGTTTCTATTTTACTTTTAGTTTTCAAAGTTGATGGTCTATTGTTTGTACTTCTGTGTCCCGTGTTTGTCTTTTGTTCATTTATTGTCCTATTTTATGACTATAGTCTGAGTGTTGATTTTCATTTGTAAACGTGTGGTTTTGCAATGTTGCATGCCCACCGATGTCCAGATATTATGCGAGAGAATATTTTAAGAATAGACGATGCTGCAAGACACAGAAAAAAATGGTCGTTTCTGAATGGAGAATTGAACTTGATATCAAAGAATACCAAACTGGTTTTTTTTGTAGATAAAACTAGATAGCTGACATGGTTTAAATTAAAGTAATTTAAGGTCACCAATTTCCCGATATCAAATAATTAAAAAAAAAAATAAACAATAATGTATTGCCATATGACCTTGAACATTGAATGGTTAAACTTGCATTAAGTCATGTTCAGACCCTTTAACAGAAAATAAAGGAATATGGAGTAAATGTTCACGAAACCTAATCACACACAAAGTCAATGCATAGAAAAAATACTAATGACCAATGGTCAAAGTTGCCGCAGTGTTCTTCAACAATAAAAGAATCATTAATACCAAGATGGTCCCTAGTGTCGACTTAAGCAGTACTAGTACTTAAAGTATAATACTGCAATGTCACTTTCTTTAAATCTAGTCATAAAAAAATCACCAAAGTCTAAGCACAATAGAAGACGAGAACAGACAGTCATGCAGATCCGGTATTAATGATTACGAGAATTACGATTTTTGCTTTATTCTACATATCGGTCTTTTAATGTTGTCCATGATAAAACGTAAAAGTCTTAAATTATAATGAATCTATGTTTTTGCTTTGAGACCAGAATTTTGTGCAGAAAAAATAGCTAAAACTTAATTGCGTTTCAATGTCAGAAAGCGTCCGGGAAACGCTCAGAATGCACGATTTTGCGTTATTTTTCTCAGAGCTTATGGGGGCCTTGAGCCCCAGACCCCTCGCCAAAAAAAATTCGCCTCGTTCCGCTCGGTGAATATTTTTTGCCTCACGATTAGAAGAGGCTAGTTACGGCCCTGCATTTTTTAAAAAGTTTATCATTCTGTTTGTATATGTAAAGTTCATCATGTTATAGATTATCTTTTAAAAGATGTTCAGTGGGGTTTGAACACCCTTTTTTGACGATCAATGCATTTGAATGGGGACATATATTGGTACCTTCTTAATCCTAGGTTTGGACCCCTTAAAATGAATCGAATCGCCCCTGATGTTACTAGTATCTGAGGCAAGGTTGATTGCTACAAGGGACAAGCTAAAATAAATAACCGAAGAAATAGAAAAATATGCGCAAAGAAACATAAGTAAAAATCAATAACTAGTCAAACAGTGAACAAATCAACACGCATTAATCGATAGACTGATTAGCACGAATTGCAGCAACAACAATAAACATCACAACAGTGTCTAACCGTATAAAATTCATTGGACAAATATATCTGTCTGATAATAGGTGTGTATAGGAAAAATATACAAAATGGACACTCAATTAATATGTCTTTTCAAATTTACAATTGCCCCCTTATGTATATAAGATTTACCTTTTGTAAATTATATCGTTATCCTAAACATTCGGTTATTTCACGGTACACAAGTATTGTGTATAAATTGAAGTTGTACACAAAATCAATATGGCAACTGTCACAAAGTATGTGGAAGCTTAGTGTTTATCCTAGTAGGTCGTTTGTAATAAACACAGTGGACAGTGTATAATAATGTTTTTGAATATTAATATTTAGATGGTGACACAGGGGCGGATGCCGGAATTTTCGAAAGGGGGGGTGCTAACCCAGGGCACCCAGGGCAAAGGGGGGCGGGGGGGTGCAAAACATATGTCCCGATACAAATGCATTGATCGGCAAAAATAAAAGGGGGTGCGCACCCCCGGAACCCCCCCCCCCCCCCTGGATCCGCCACTGTGACATCAGCTCAACAGTCAGTGCTTCGGTACCATAATAATAATAACATACACTTCTTATATTCTGTTTGAATAAACTTCATAGATTTCAAAATTATTTCAACTCCTTCAAGTGTTATCGTATATACACCATTAATTTCATTCAATTTACATGTACATATTCAATAATAGATAACCAACTTTAAAGCTTGGTATTTTAGAACTAATTCCTTAGAATAATCAGTATTATGCAGATAGCGAACGTCACTGATGAGTCCGATGTAGACGAAACGCGCGTCTGGCGTAAATACAAAATTTAATCCTGGTATCTATGATGATTGTATTAGTAATTATAACACCGCAAAATCCTAATCCATCAGACCGAGTAGTGTTAACTTCAGATAACTACATAAATCATTTGCTAAAATGCTAACAGCATTAGATAGGCTTATTGTAAAATTCCACGTAAAATACTTTTTTGACTAAGAAAATGAACTGATAATTTAGTAGAGGCATAGAATGGTAAGATACGAAAGGATATATATTGTTTCATTTGACAACTTAACAGATAGCACCAAAAATTCTCAACAGCAAATGAGCCTAAAGATTCGCCAGACTATTTATGAGCTAATAAAATGTTCGATGACAACTAATAAACTTTGCTGTGATGCTTTATCTATTGTAGTCTTCGACATATTTTTGTAAGATTACAAAGTCATTAAGTTTTAGTTTGTATGGTATCTGCTTTTTTATTTCTATTTTGTAAATTTTTGCCATTATTTTACCCCCATAAACTAAATGTTTCTACTTCTGCACTGCCGCATTGGTTTTGTACTTTTTTGTAACTAAATATTACCTCAATTCATTTGACTGACATATTTCGTAGTCTTGAAAATGTATACGAAAAGTATTAGAAAGAAAGACTGGATTTCGAAAGGATTCAGTATATCATGTATTTTACAACTTATCGAGAATGTGTCCATGGCACATGGATGCCCCACTTGCACTATCATTTTCTGTGTTCAATGGACCATAAAATCGGGGTCAGAACTCTAAGTAGGCAGTAAAATAAGAAAGATCATATCACAGGGAACATATGTATTAAGTTTCATTAGACTTCAACTTCATCGAAGACTACCTTGACAAAAAACTTTAACCAAAGCCTGCAGTCTGAAGCGGGACAGACTAACGGACGCACAATTCGAAAAAAACATAATGCCCATAGGAGGGTTGTTACTGTCGACTACTTGATATTAGAGACACCTTTCAAGTAGAACACATATACGACAGAAATATAAGTTACGGTATTGTTCATGAAGATTTACGGTAATGGGATATCAACTTTTGGTCATAGCAACCAGAAACGTAATACAAAAGTTCATGTAAGTAAATGTGACTACTTATCTAACATGCCCGTATACATCTAATAAGGATTGAAACCGGGCTAGAATTACAAGTACTGCAAGTCCTCTAATATCGGAATGACAATAATCATATTTACTGCATATAAAGATAGTGACTCAATTAACATAGAATTTCGCATTTACTAATTACCTTGAGGCATTCACAATGTATAACAAATAGAAGAACTATTCCAAAGATAATTCTTAACAAAGTATTAACTATAAAACATGTCTATAATACAAGAAAAACAAACTCATGCACACTTCACAAACATTTTAAAGACACAAGAGAGTGGTAACATATTATTTAAAGTACAAATTAATTTTCTTCAAAATACCAATACTTTCTTTTTTTTTTGTTACTCTCTTGGTATCTTCTCGTCGTTTTAAAACTTTTTATAAATTGCCTTATAAACTACAGTAAATAAGTAGAATATCTAACAGATCTAGTTAGTGATTTATGTGTTAATTAACAAAATATGATTTATACAATCTAAAAAATAATCATCAACGATACCGGGCTTATAATTTAACACTCAAAACATTTATTTCATCTTCATAAAACTGTTAATCATAGAATCTACTCAGGGCGCAATAAAACAATTACAAAGTAAAATTACAATAAAGGCAACAGTAGTATACCGCTGTTCAAACTCATAAATCCATGGACAAAAAACAAAATCGGGATAACAAACTAAAACTGAGGGAAACGCATAAATATAAGAGGAGAACAACGACACAACACTACAATGTAACTAACACACACAGAAACGGATCAAGCATCAGACAAAATCCCACGAGAATAACAAATATAACATCAAAACCAAATACATGAATTTGGGATTACAAGTTTATCGAACTCCAAGTGATATTCAAAACGGAGCAAATGTTTTAATGGAAAACAACTGTCATATTCCTACTATTAGTACAGGCATTTCCTTGTGTAGAAAATGGTGGATTAACCCTGATAAATAAGCTAACACAACTTCTCACTTTTATGACAGTCGCAATTGTACCAAGGTCCAAAAACATTACAACGAAAAGAAAAGAACATACCCAAATGAACTCCTATGCTCTGAAAAGATGCTTATTGTATCGTTCATCTGTAGTAAAGGTCGAGGTCGAGGCGTATTCGTTTATTCGATTATGTAATCAATGTAGGAAAATAATACTATTGTGTATAAATGGTACATATCTACAAACAAGATTATTGTCTAAATGTAACTTCCTTCATATTACTAGTACTGTTCTCATATTTAAACCAAAATGTATCAGAAATCTTGCATAAAATTATCCAGTTTAAAGTTACTGTCTCTTGTTTACTTTCAATGGAATAGCATTTTTGGCACGAATCACTGCTCCAAGTTCAATTTCAACGGGGATCTGAAAAGTAAAACGGCTAATTATTATGACAAGAACAAAAAGAGATTAAGAAGGAAAAGTTGGTGAATACAGATATCCCGTGAAAAATTCCGATGTTTGAAGTACAATTTAAAGCAAAGTTGCAATTTATTCATGGTAGAAGCTTAAGTGCATTTTTCAATAATTAATTTACCAACCAATTACTTGAAGTCTTAAATAAAGGCAACAGTAGTATATCGCTGTTCGAAATTCATAAATCGATTAACAAAAATTGGAAAACATATATCTTAACCATGTTAACCTACCTCTGTCTTGTCACACGGCGAAAAGGAAAAGCTCTGTAACATAAATACCAATGCCATTTTAGCTTCTAACAAGGCCAATCGCATTCCTATACATATTCTTGGACCTATTCCAAACGGAACAAATGCATACTCAGGCCTTTTAGCTTTATTCTCTTTAGTGAATCTGCAATGCAAGTTGAGTATACTTCATTTTGAATAATAATACATGTAGAAATTAGTACATACCTATACAAATGAAATATGCTAGATAACTGCATTTCATGAAGTAAAATATTTGGGTCTATTTTTGAAAAATTTAGCTATATTAATAATGTCCCTTACCAAAAAGTGCTAACATGTTGCACATATGATGCTCACGTTAGAAACTAACTTGATTGCACACGAGTTTTTTAACATGCAAATTAGGTGAGCATTTTGTGAGCAAAAAAATTGCACATATGAAACTAACCTAATTTGCATGTTAAAAACCTCACGTACAACTGCTCATATGAGCTTTTGTTTCACATGTGCATTTTATTAGATTGCTCATATGAGCAGTTGCACACATAAATATTATAGTTGACCAAAACAAAATGGCTGCTTCAAAATAGGAATATTTTTCAAATTTAAATGAAAATCTTAAATATTTATTATTATTCAGTTGAAAATAAAATGACTGATACATCATGTTAAAAGAGTTATTCTTTAATTATTGTCAGTTAAATATGATTTTCATATCATTTGGTCTTTTTTTTATTTAAACAATAATCATAATAATGACTAAAAACATAACATAACATTATAAAACTAATAGAGGGACTTGCAAGTTTAGTACATAATGAATGTCTTTGATTAATAAGTACTGTATTTCAAAAAGTTTAAAAAGGAAAAACCTTTTTACATGTAGTACTAATTTTGAAGCAACCTGCATATATATATTCCAAATGAACATAATGAAATAGAAATGATATAACTTACAAATAATTAACCACAGCCACACTGGTTTTATCAGATTTCAACAATGTGATTTTCTTCAAATAGCACAATGTAGGACTTAACATTTTTCATATCCATCTCCCTCCAATTATTGCATGATTTTCATGAATTTGAATTTACAGGAAGTACATGACTGGGCATGTCATTTTCAAAAAGCTCATATGAGCAATGATGTAGGTTAGTTTTAAATGGTTAGAAGAATGGAAAAACTTTTCAAGGTACAAAACTAACATAAAACTAACATGGATGATAAAAGCTCACCTGAGGTTTGAATTGCACACGTGAGCATTATGTTAGATTTTTGTGGGCACATATGAACTACCAAACTGCACATATGAGCAACCTGATTTGCATACAATTCTTACTTGCATCTCATGTGCTTCACATGTGAAACTTATGTGCTTTTGTTAGCAATTTCTGTACGGGGTGTTTTTAGCTATACTAATAAATGTGTTTAAAGCTATGTTAATAATAGATCACCGCCAGTTTTTTTGGTTGGGTTCGTGTTGCTCAGTCTTTAGTTTTCTATGCTTTGTCTTATATACTTTTGTTTGTCTGTTTGTCTTTTTCATGTTTAGCCAAGGCGTTGTCCTTTTTTTTTTCGATCTACTAGTTTGTCCCTCTTGTATCTTTCGCCCCTCTTTAATAAATGTGTTACGCAATATTGATAATTGTGTTTTAAGTTGTTGTAATAAATGTTTTTTGAGCTATATCAAAAATTTCGGTTTAAGCTATGTTTATATTGAAAGATGCAAAACACTAATTCGGAATTTAGCCAATAATATTTTTTTTTATTCGAGAGTGAGTTTTATTTTGAAGACGAAACTCGCGTTAAACAAAATATTTGCTTCACAATATAAAATAGCGTCGTACTTTCGAAACAGAAATATCAAAGCTGAGTTATACCACGTGTATCTCTTTTAAGTAAGGACAACCAATAAGAGTCACACATACAGAGACGAGCTTCTAACACAGATAAACCACGCCAAAAGTATGTGTAAGCTTACATTAATAAATGTTTTGAGTTATATTAATATATGCGTTTTAAACTTTATTAAAAGATGCAAAAAACAAAGTCGGAATTTGGCAAAAAAATAATTTTTGATTCGTTCGTTATTATCCGTATTCTGAAGAAGAGACTCGAGTCTGACGTACAGAATTTTGCTCCAGGCCTTGAATTCATAAAACTTTCGAGTCGGTTTTTTGTACTCATACTCCAAAAACAACCAATCAAAATGTTGGATTTCATGTTTCGAGCATGATGGTTGTGCTCCGAGTACTGAACAAAGTTGTATGACTTTAATCCCAGGTATCTATAATGAGTTTATCAAAATTTTAATTTTTTTTTTCAAACATTAAGATTTATGTCAAGCGATCCTATATACTAGTATACGTCAAATACCATTTTCCAATATAAAAAGTAATGGTAACTTAAAATACATACGTACCTGTCAGGGTCAAATTTTTCCGGATCTGGCCAATAAAGAGGATTTCTGTGTAAGGCATATATAGGTACAGAAACGTCTATATCTTTTGGAATGTAAACACCTTTAACGGTAATATCCTGTTTTCCTTCTCGACCGAACCTATTAAAAATTAAATGAAAATTAACAAATCTTAACATTCCATTATTTTGTCAATGTAATTTATCTTTCTAAAGAACAGTTTTGGTCTATGTAACGAATAAGACTATATTACGATATAATAACAATGGATGAATGACAAACAATTCTTGAGTAATTCTTAATATAGAGGTGACTTTTAAAAATCATTTTCGTACTCAAACATTGTCAAAACTCGTATTTCATATAATAATGGATAATGCTAAATATTAAGAACGAAGAAGGATATATTTGTTTTTCGTTACCTTTGCTAGTCATGGGTTACGATCCAGTCCCCTTATCTACACCCTTTGCGGATTAAGGACACGATATATTTATTTATATTGGTCGCAGTTGTAACTGGCAGCATTCAATCAAAAAGCACGTGTGCCAGTAGCCACTAGTGCAACCATTTTTTACCCCCAAATCATACAACGATAAATGGTGACAATTTAATACTTCTTAATTACCTATTTGAAGTTCCTAGGTATGTTTCACGAGCAAATGCTAGGTTGTCAACAACTATTATTAGTTCCTGCTTTATGAAATTTGTAAACAATAGACATTTTACACCTCAATACTGAAGTGAAGAGAGCTTGTATGCTGCCATTGGTCAATGATTATGTAGGAAAGGGCGTGACTTTTATTTTGTGGTAAATGGCGCAGCATTATAATCACAAATGTTGGCTAAATTTGCTTAGGGTAGAAAGAAGGGACTGGATTGTAACCCTTGGCAAGCGAAGGTGGTTTTTCGTATGTTGTTTTCAAAATTTTCGACCGTTAGTTTTCCCAATTGAATTGTTAATATTTGTTCATATAGGAGCTTTAAATAGCCGACAATTTTCATTGTTGAAAGCCTAACGGTTGTCTATAATTGCAACATCCATTTATAATGTCTAGTTACTCAAGATACGTTTATACCAAACATCTAATTAATCTGGGAAGTATTAGTGAACTTTCGTATCGTCAAATTAGTTATCAAAGTTACCAGGATTACAATTTAGAACGCAAGACTCGCTGATATCAAAATATTTATAAAGCCAAACAAGTCAAAGTTGAAGAGCATTGAGGATTCAAAATTCCAAAAAGTTGTACCAAATACGGCTAAGGTAATCTATGCTTGGGTTAAATAAATCCTTACTTTTTCGAAAAATTCAAAGTTTTGTAAATATGAAATTTATAAAAAGGACCACATTATTGATTTTCAGAAGTGTTGACTACTGGGCTGGTGATACCCTCGGGAACGAAACGTCAATAATAACAACCAGTATCACATATCACATCAACATTCAACTCCTACAAAATCAACAGACGGTAGGAAAACTGACATTTCTAGTCCATTAAGATTGGAGTCAAGTACTGCTATCCCGTGCTGGGTTAGAACTCACAACCGCAGAGTATATAGGCTAGTAATACAGTAATTCGAAAACTTAGACCTCTGAGCCACTGAGGCCCTACCAACATAGATTTTAATAATAAATAAATTTTAATAAATATACATCAACGGTTTAACTGACCTTAATGCTGCACCATGGAGACGAAGTACCTCATTGAAAAATCGGTCTAAATATTCTAGCTTTGAAAGGTCTTCTATCTGTGGACTTTCCTTTAAAAACAGATAATTGTTTATTTTATTTTGTTAGCAATAGATGAATCGTTTACGTATTAGTGACATGATTTGTCTGTTTGATTAAAGCGTCTGTGATGAGTGTCATAAAATAAAATTGAGAAAGGAAATGGGGAATGTGTAAAAGCGACAACAACCCGGCCATAGAATAGACGACAGCCGAAGGCCACCATATCTACTTTTTTAAAATCTTGATGAGTTGTTTTCAATATCCTTGGTACCTTGTATTTGAATATCACAAAGTATGAGTACCTTTAAAGCAACATCTGTCGTGTTGTTCTAAATATTTACAAGACATCAATTTGACAGATATCAATATTAATATACCTAAAGTTTTATTTATTTTTTCTTTAATTCAAAGGTATGACGAACTCTCTGATATATTTTATAAAATATGTAGATAAAATAAGAATATAGCAGTTCAAAATAAATTAAAACTGTTTGTTTAACGTTTAGAAATATAACATCCAAACGAATTCAAATCAAGAGTTTTTCAAATATTTAAACTTTTTACGAAATAAAAAAAATGATTTGATTTTCCAGTATACTAGTAACTCATTTTGGTTATTGTTTTTCATCTTACTGTCATATATGGATTCATATTTAAATCAAGATCTTTGCAGAGGTTGTCAAATTTAAAGCAATCAAGTCAATTTGATTATACGTTTTGTGTATTTAATTAATAGTTCTTATATGACGTGCTTCTTTCGCTTTATGAATAAACCCATGCTCTAAATCCAATAAATTGTTTTTTCACATTCGTATATTGACTACTGTAGAATAATGAATTTTATCAAATTGGAATGCATTTAATATATTTAATTAACTTTAAACACTTTCAAACACTTAAATGATGCACTAGTTGTTACTTATTCATTTATTATGAATGTAATGTGTTGCATTCCGAAATTGACATATTTGACCTAGATACAACAACCGTTCATGATGGCTGTTCAAAAAGTCCTCCCTCTGAAAAAATCACAGTGCCAGCTGTTTGTTTCATTACAAACAAAAATGGGAGGTTCAGGGAATAGCATACACAATCGCTTTACCCTTTACACATCGGACATAGAAATTACCTTAATTGTTCCAATCAGAATCAAAATAATTGAAGCAGGCTATACTTTATTGTAGTTTTAACATAGATAGCCATTATATTCGTATTATTTTAGCCCTCACTATCGCTCGGGCAAAACTAATCACGAATATAATGTCTACCCATGTTAAAACTACAATAAAGTATAGCTCGCATCAACTATTTCGTAAACATTCTTGGCTTTCAAGTATTCGGCTTTGAGCGTTCCGGATGAAGGTATATCCAGAAAAGCGGTTCGGACGCATTAAACTTATTAAGTGTTGTTTTCATTATTTCTAAACAAACGCTGTACCTTTGTGTTTTTTCTTACTTAAAATATGGATATTTTTTTTTTCCAAGACAATATAAAAAAAAATGGTCAAAGTCTGATTTATTATTGACTAGCAATATTACTTTTATATTAGGCAAAATGAATATGTTAATCTTTACTTAACACATGCTCAATCAATACCTACACCATGAAGAATATTGTCTATTTCCTCAATACATTTGTCTTGGACATCTTTATTAGTTGCGAGACAATAACATGCAAAGGATAAGGTATTGGCTGTTGTGTCATAACCAGCAATGAAAAATGTGACAGCATTTTCTATCAACTCCATGTCGTTTAATCCTGGAAAAACGAGTATTACACTGCATGATTTTTTAATTTTGTTTCTGAATCAAATTCCATGCACAGTGGGTTTGATTACAATTAAAATTACAAACTAATAGGAAGTAAGTACCTAGCAGTTCTGAACATGCCTAACACCATACTACCCAACTTTGTTAGCTTCTAGATTAAATTTTAAAGAATAGTGGATTCATTTATTTTCGTTGGTATCAATTTTCGTGGGTTGCTGAACACTTGCATTCTCGTGGATATTTTATTTCCTGGTATTGCCAATTTCTGTATACAAACCATTTTGAAAATATGTCATTCGTTAAACATTTGGATTCGTGGTTCATCTATACCCATGAAACCCACGAAAATTGGTAGCCAACGAATAATAATGAATCAACAGTCAGTGGCAGATCCAGAACTTTTCATAAGAGGGGCCCGCTCCAGTCATGCTTCAGCGATTTCCTATATAATAAACCAGACTTTCCCCCTAAAAGAGGGCTGGATCCGCCTATGACATTATAAGTGAGAGGTATAGCTAGCTATTAAACCAGCGTTGATACACCAAATTTCACATATGAAAATCACTCAGGAATATGACGGTTGCTTTGCATTCCAATTCGTTATATGTGTTTGTGCTCTTGATGTTGCCCATATATAAAGAACTTACCATTTGGAATGTCGATTGGAGATCGGTATGTTTGTTTTCTTAATGCTTTCATCAAACAGGATGTTACTGCCCAACAGATATGAAAATCGCTTTGGTCTTGTATCTCATCATTATTAAATTCCATATTGAATATCAGATCAGACTTTAAAACAGAATTTGATTTTGTTCTGTCAGAAAAACAAATGTAGGAACAATAGGACAACAGGGAAATTTCATCACAATAACCAACCCATTTCGTGAGTGGGTGTGTTATTTTAAAAAGGGCTCAATGAATTTTACCTCTGTTTTTAAACTCTTTCAGATCACCTGTCGTAAAGTATTCAGACTGATTTTCATCACGACGAGCTGTTAACATCAGTTGTAGAAAATCGTTGTAAACCTTAAAAATATAAAAACAATTGTTCATAGGATTATTGAAGTCTTATCGTCTTATAAATCACAATATTTAAAAAAACAGAAATAGAAGAAATATGCAAGAGATTATACTCAAAGAAATGTTTAGTGTTTGAGTTAAATATAACACACCTCTTGTCCCTTTTTTCTTAATTCACTTGCAGATTCTACAACCGATTTAAAGAACTCTCCAATTTCTTTATCCGCAAAACGAACCGTGAACCAATTTTTCACAAACGGAAATATCACTGAAATAAAAAATATATATAGCAGACTTAAGCTTACAAACAGTAAATAAAATAATCCTGAAAACTATCAAATCAAAAGACAAACATTTGTGTGAAGTGTGCTTAAAAAACCTCAGTACAGAAATATATACTAGTTTGTAAAAAAAATAGAAACGCATGTCTTTAAACATAATAGACAGGAACTTAAAAATATGCATGCTATGATATTTTTCTACAATTTTTTTTTGGTTTATATTCTCTATGCTATTTGACTATTTGTTGATTTAACAGTCGGCCAAATAAAATCAAAAGCTATGAATCATATGCACACATAAAGTGTTTCTGGAATAACTTTTTCAGGTACACTCGTAACCAAATGTTAAAAGGTCAAATTGAAAACGAACGACACAAAAATTGTATCATGTATAGAAATCTATCTGTCTACTGTCAACTTTCCTTGAGATAGCAGTTTAAGTAAAATGTCACATCTTCAAAAATGCACACAAAATGTATCCTGTATATATGGATATCGGAACAATGCCTGAAGAGAGGATAGTACTATTGGAAACTGCAAATAAGATTGATTTGCTAATTTAGCATTTATAAATCTAGAATATTCTGGACAATACTGTTTATAATATATTAATACAATATATGAATATAAGATAATTACATATCTCAATATTTACGACGTGGAATAAACGTCAACCAAGGCAAAAACTTGGGACTGTTCCTGGCATCGAAAACGAAACAGCAACACTGCTCATGGAGACTTTTTGTTAAGTGTAATAAAACTAACACGAAATGCCTGCTTATATATATATATATATATATATATATATATATATATATATATATATATATATATATATAATATATATATATATATATATATATATTATGGTTTTATTTTTTTCAAAGCAAACCTTTGTAAATATGAAATGATAGACCGTAAACTAAAATGACTTACTTATGATAAGAAGTTGAGGTTTAAATATCTGTCCAAGGGCTGCTTGTTTTGCATGCTTTACGAATGCATTATTTGGATTTTTCTTTGAGTTAACGTCTATACCAAAGGCAGTACTAGCAATGACATCCATGGTGTAAGCTCCACATACTCTTAAAAACATTTTGGATAAATATTAACTAGACACCTAACAAATGTGAGTATTTACTGTGTTCTCACTCTCGATGCAAATGTTTGCACCACGGCATTATTATATATATTCAAAACTAATCTTAAAAGAAAATTTATATATGTTTGACTGACTGAAACAAGAAAAGTCAATATATAGACCGATCACAGTGGAGGATCCAGTTAATTCTGACAATTATATCTTCGTAAGAAGACATATGGTTGAAATCCCCAATTTATATGACTTACATGAACCCCTATAAAATGTTGGATCATTGATTTTAGTAAGATCACAATAAAGACAACTAGAATACTGAAACATACAAATATAAATAATATAAATAAGCTAAAGCCTTAAATGGACTTTGAACATGTACAATGAAATCTTATACAATAAACAGATCTATGACAACCGAATGTCTACATATTATGTTAAAATGTGTAGCAGAAAATGACATATTTAAAAGTAATTAGGAATATATATTATGTTTGAGACAAATTGAATTGAAACGTTTAACATGAAATACAGGGCGGCAGGGGTGTGGCTGTATTTCGTATAATAGTATCTCCAATAAAAGCATGTCTTACTCTTTCATATCGACTGGTTCTCCTTGATCACTGTGTTGTTGGATGTTCTCAACGAGATCGGTGCAACATCTTTGTATTTTTGGGACCATCTGAAATATTAAAAAAGGGGTTTTTAGGACAATGTTTAAACTTCTGTTGATTTTTTTTTTATTTAAGACACATATATACTATGTGAAATCATAATGTGTTGATGAATCCAACGATAATAAGAACTAAGACAAAGTATATCGCAAAGGACAAGGAATAACTCGGCCTACGTTTGGCCTCATGTACTTTAGATATTTCTTGCTCAATCTAGCGTTCTTGTCGATTTCATTGCATAAGAATTTCGTTTTGGATATGTCTGTATCTAATTAAATTCACTAGCGATATGATTTTAAAGTCTTAGGTATTTTGATACCAGTATACATGTATATATAGTTGTTTGACCTGTAACTTTACCGATTTTGTCTTTTTTCCAGATTGTGACATTTAGCATGTCGATTATGTGTGCATAGATTGAGTCGCTACCCCTGTCGACGCATACGATTGTTCCCTTAATGAGGTTCGAGCGACTCCCTCGGATGATCTTTTGTTACCATGATTTGTTCTTGAACATTGAAATGTAAGGTATGTTTTGTGCTGACCACTAAATATAATAATATGGCAATGACAAGATTATTGATGGCTTTTGTAGATGATACGAAAATAAAGGCTCTATGATCCCTGATCAGAATTTGTAAAAACGGTAAATTGAACACTATAAACATTCATTTGTTATCCATTCGTTTGATGTGTTTGGACGTTTTATTTTGTCATTTGATTAGGGACTTTCCGTTTTGAATTTTCCTCGGAGCTCGTTATCTCTGTGTTTTTATTTTTCATTTTGTACTGGTTGTAAATATTTTATTTCAATACCAGTTTTAATTTCCCGGATGAGAAAGTAGGTGATATTGTACTGCGGAGAAACTTCCAATGATTATCATAAGCAGCAGCAACACCACTAGCATTCTCTTTAGCCATCTTGAATGGAATCTGAAAACAAAAATAGGACAAGTAATACATTATATTTCGTTGTCTATAGTATAGTGTTTTTAAAATTGTCTTGGATTCAATAGCTTTTCGATATTATACTCGGAGATATGAAAAAATGGAAAGTAGAAATTTCTTCATTTTTTACTTCTAAATCATGATCGACATTTGTATCCTTCTCACTTTGGAACTAAAAATCTAAAAAAAAAGTGTACTATTTCACAAATCTATAAACCTTCATGTTAAATTCATTCAAGTTATGAGATAACCCCAATCTTTTTGTTGCTCAGTCTTTTGTTTTCTATGCTGTGTAATATTTTTTGACTGTTGATCTTTTTTCATTTTTAGCCATGGGGTTGTTAGTTTATTTTCGACTTCTGATTTTGAAGATCGGTCTTGTATCTTTCTCTCCACTTTGTTAGAATGAAGGCAACCTGAGACAATGTTATATCGTTAAGAGTTGCGTTAGAGAATTGTGGTGTAGTGGTTAGTGCATCGGTCTACCAACACAAACGTTCCTGGTTCGATTCCCGTTCCGGGATGAAAATTTCAGAGACTGAATTTTAGGCTCTCCCTTGACACCATTTGCGAGTATG
Organism: Mytilus galloprovincialis; assembly: GCA_037788925.1. Taxonomy (NCBI): domain Eukaryota; kingdom Metazoa; phylum Mollusca; class Bivalvia; order Mytilida; family Mytilidae; genus Mytilus; species Mytilus galloprovincialis. The sequence continues at coordinate 39,045,999 of CM075342.1, read as the reverse complement.
GTCTTGAGGAAACGATGATAGTCCGTCGGACAGGGACGATACATAGCTAATCCGTGTTAAGAGAGTTATATCTCCTGCACGTAAACGACAACCTTGTAGATTTCGAAAAAGAGTAGGCTAATGCCGCTACAAGGCAGCACTCGCACCTGCAAAGTGGAAAGGGATTAATATAAGTTGAAAAACTTGTTTCCCAATCCACTATAAATAAATATGTTTAAACTAAGAGTTTGACTGTCCTATTAATATGATTATGCAGGGATGTTTAACGTCAACCGGCAAATTAAATTTATAATCAGGACGAGAACAGGTTTAGGGCACACGGTACAGTTACTATGCAGATTTTTTTTTAGATTGATTCATTTATTGTTGGTGATTTATATATCAATATTTATATAATATTTAATATGTTTTGTAATACTAGAAAAAAAAGTAAAATCACAAAAATACTGAACTCCAAGGAAAATTAAATCGGAAAGTCCCTAATCAAAATGGCAAAATCAAATGACAAAACCCGTCAAACGTATGGACAACTGTCATATTCCTGACTTGGTACAGGCATTTTCAAATGTGGAAAATGGTGGATTGAACCTGGTTTTATAGCGCTAAACCTCTCACTTTTACAACAGTGTCATCGAATTCCGTTATATTTACAACGATGTGTGAACAAAACAGACATAATACATAAAAAAGTCAAAATATGGGTACAGCAGTCAACACTGTGTTACAATCTTAAAACAAACCAATTTTACAAAAATGCACACAAGCATCTATCAAAAAAACACATTCATTGCTTCGCGTGTCTGACGGTAGTTTATAGCTCTAAACATAACTGTGATGGTGCACATAAAAAGACGCAAAAAACGAAGAGTTTTGCTTTTATCTTGAATATGATATCAGACTTACCGGTCTATTTGTAAAATTGGAGAAATCTTTAATGAAAATCTCCTTTAACATTTCTGGATCAGATACTAACAAAACTGGCAAGTGACCTTGATATATTCTGAAAAAAATGATAAAAAAATTAGTACAAATGCATTCAGCTCTTTCAGAAAGGCTCAACTCGTGATTACTTCATATTTGTTTGATGTTTGTAAAAGATCAAAGTGAGAGTAGTCATGAACATCTTGAAAATATAACTTACAATCATCTTCGATCGTATCGTCCTGAACATGCATGAAATATTTGGACGTTAAGCAACCAACAATCAATCCATCTTCGATCGTACGATTATTTGTGAAAAAGTCATTGGTCTGCATGCGTATGTATAAATCATATTTAAATATGCGATATTCAAAAATATTTATGAATCTCGATTCATTTAAAAGTTGATATTTCTGATATATAGGTACATTTTATAATCTTAAAAGGGAAAGATCCCAAAAGCTAATCCAAATTTACAAGTCGAATAGCAACCGACAGCAACATGGCAAAACGACGTCATGACAACGAACGGACTACACTGCCCTATATAGAACATCATGAACCTCATAAAGAATGAAGTTGACCTCAGGTTGCCAAAATGGGTAGGTATCTACAGCGCACTATTTGGATCCTGTCGTGCTGCTCGTTGCATGCTAGTATAAAACGTTTATAAGTGTCATTCGGTGATGCTTCAATTCTCAGAAAAGAGGATGGGATTGTTGCTACGACATTTTTAACACATTTGTCATCTGTTACATTAATATTCCATACCGTAAACATTACTTCTTAAAGGCATCAGTAAAATTTTCGATTGAATGAATTCAAGTTTACCACTATAGACCCAAACAATGTATTTGTATTTCATCTATCTGATGAGTTAAGCCTTTTTCAATAGATTTTCATAGTTCGTTCTTATGTTTTACTGTTTCACCACTGTCCCAGGTTAGGGGGAGGGTTGGGATCCCGCTAACATGTTTAATACCGCCAGATTCTCTATTTATGTGCGTGTCTCAAGTCAAGAGCCTGTAATTCAGTGATTGTCGTTTGTTTGTGTGTTGCATAATTATTTGTTTTTCGTTCATGTTTTGTACATAAATTAGGCCTTTAGTTTTCTCGTTTGAATTGTTTTACATTTTCATTCGGGGCCTTTTATAGCTGACTATGTAGTATGGGCTTTGTCCATGTTGAAGGCCGTACGGTGACCTATAGTTGTTAATTTTTGTGTCATTTTGGTCTCTTGTTGATAGTTGTCTCACTGGCAACCGAACCAAATCTTCTTTTTTTATAAGCAGCATATATCTTTCAAGGAAATCATCATAAAACTCGAGGTCTGGAATATCTTATCCAATTAAAGATTTGTACACCATATGCAGTTTATGTTGTTATGTTACTACATAGAAATCGAAAATTCACAATTGGAGAGCTTCTCTCTTGTCATAACTGTTTGCTCACAACCGAACCTGAAGGTTACATTTCACATTACTTAAGCCCAGCTGTGACGTTTTATTCCATTTTAAAATGCTACGTTTCAACTTCGTCTTGAATAAGAATGTCCCGTTATTTTGAAAGCTAGGTTTTACTAGGTTTGTGCTATGTTCTTTTCACGTTTTGCTACGTATAAGTACGTGTTGACCCACGTTTCCACCACGCATTAATACGTTTCGATACGTAGTAAACACGTTTTGTTACGTTCCACTAGGCTTTGGTACGCATTTACTAGGTTTCTACTTCGTTTCAGTTTTCGCTATGTTTGTTGTTGAATTTTCAAAACATACGGGGCAGGTCCCGTATTGACCTCACTACGTTTCGATACGCTTCGTTACGTATATTTCCGTTTCGCTAGCGTAGTAGAACGTAGCTCTTGAAACGTGACAGTGTGACTGGGGCTTTATGCAATTTATAAAGCTATTTCTAGCTATCATAATAATGTCTTATAACATACAAACACTCAGTTGTACCATCAATTTAGTTTCTACAAGGTTAGAGGTTATACACAAAAGAGAAACTTACCCCACAACCGATCCGTACGTTTTGACTAATTGTAGGTCTCCTTTTGCTATTCCCTATAAAATCAACAATCATGTAAGCATACTTTTGAGTGAAATATTTTGTAATAATATAAGCAACACGACGGGTTCCACATGTGGAGCAGGATCTGCTTACTCTTCCAGAGCACCTGAGATCACCCCCATTTTTTGGTGAGGTTCATGTTCCTTAGTCTTTAGTTTTCTATGTTGTGTCTTCCGTACTATTTTTTGTCTGTTTTTTTTTTTTATTATTTAGCCATGGCGTCATCAGTTTATTTTCAATTTATGAGTTTGACTGTCTCTCCGGTATCTTTCGCCCCTCTTTTCGAGGATAGCTCAAATAAAAGTTTGAATTAAATGCAATTTAATGTTTCATTTTCTTTTCAAACTACTTGATTTTTACGAACTAGGAGCTATCAAGTCCAATGTTACGCTCAAATTTTATTAAACTGAATTTTTCTTCCAGCAACAATAAATATTCCTTCATATGTGTCATATATATAATGGATATATATTGAGTCTGTGTGTGTGTGATTTGGTATAACATATTTTAAGTCACATGCAGCAGAGGAGTGCCCGATTTTCAAATTTTGAAAGTTTTAATCAATTTTCAACATTTTGAAAGTTCTAATCAATTTTTTAGAGCGTAGAGAGGCTCTTTCTGGCTAATCAATTATCACCACATTAATTTTTCTTGCGGACTTATTGGTTCATTTTCTTTTCTTTGTACTTATATTATTATTGGAAATCATGGCGTATTTGAACTTGTTAGTTTTAGTTTCTGATACCATTTTGCACAAGGTGTCTTTCTTTATCACTGATGACCATCGTTAATTTCATGGTGAATATTAAAATGATGAAAAAAAGTAATTACCTGCTTCATATAAAGAGGTAGAACGCCCAGAAAAGGTATCGGTCTTGGTCCTGCAATACCTAATCTCCTCCAAAGGCTTTGATGCCATAACGAATATCTATAAATACCAATAATAATTTCATATAATATAGATAAAACTATTTTGTCGTGTCATATACAGACCCAGTCGATTTATGCTTTTATTAAATGTAAGATGTAGAAGTTGTATCAGAAATTTTGACAATTTTAATATAATATCCGGTATAATTTGAATTTACCCTAAATTTTAGAGTCAAATATTGATCTCAGTAATTTCAAAATATAATCTAATGACGTTATCGTATGTTATAACTACTATTTTAGATATGTACATGCTGCAATACAATGAACGAATAGTGCAACGTGCAGTTTCGTTGCTCAGTTGTAATTTTGTATATCTCAGCTGTAGTAAATACACAACAACTTTTTAATGGTATAGTTATAGTGTTTATGACTGAGTCTAGCAAAGCAATACAAAGTAACAATCATGACTTGCTGTTGATTCTGTCCTCACATCGACCAGGAACATATATAATGAACAGAAAAAATTATAAAATGCCGGAAATGTTATGTTAGTGAAAAAACAAATAGTATTAAAGGTCGTATAATTGCTTACATCCTTTTCATTTCAACTCTGGTGGATCGTGGTAGTTATACCACATCTTACTTTTATAATAGGAAAGGGCTGGTACACACGATGATGAATAGTTTAACGAAATATGCCTTATAGTTACATCCTTACCTCAGGGCACTTGACATACATGTACCTAAAGCAATAAATAAGTAGGGTTTTTTATCGCTCGTTATTTCAAAGTCAAATTGCATGCTGCTACAGAGCACGGTCCAAAGGTTCAAGATTTACCTGAGGTACTATTTAAGGTGCTCCATTTATTTATTGAAGTTGATATGCATATAGAAGCACCAGATATTAACTGTATTTGAATATTATATATTACTCTTGTGAACATCAAATTCGCTTCTTAAACTACAGCTGGAAATACGGTTGGGATAATCGACACATTAATCAGTGCAACAACAAACCAGGCAATATTGTTAGACAGAAACACAAAAGTTATATAAGGTCACTTTACCGTCCTTAACAATGGACAAGCAAAGCTCTAAATCTGTTTAACACATATTGATATTCATTGTTAGTGAAAATTACAAATAAACTGATTTATAACAGAAACGCATATTTCGAAGCAGTGTGTTATACATGCCTACTTACAAATATAGTGTTATGAGAACGATGATTACTGTTAGAACCCATCCTGGTACATTTATAAATCCAAGAATATCCATTTTGGCCCTGTGTGCACTTTCCCTTCTGCAAAACAATATTATTTATAGTATACCACCGTCTATGTTTATTTATAGTATACCACCGTCTATGTTTATTTATATGAATACAGATATAACCTTAAAAGGTAGTCAGTTACAGGTAAGGAGATTTGAAGTAAACATATGTGAAAATCATTTCTATTTTTATCTCACTTGTCCTTAAAAGGCTAAATTAAAAAAAAAAAAAGGTGGCAACAAATTATAGAGCAGCACATTTTTACCGGTTAAGGTAAAGTTTAAATCTATATTATCTTGTTCCGAAAAATTCATTCATCATGTACTCACAAATTGACATTATCAAAATCATAAAGTTATCAAAATCATAAAATGAACATGTTGATCATTTTAAAACTTGAGCAATTGTTCCAAATCAGTTTGCTACTCCCTCGGGTAAACATGGTAAAGTTAACCAAAGATGGGTTTTGTTATTTTGTTTATGGTCTTATTTTTTTTCACGTGCTCTCGAAGATATAGCATATGCTCTTATCAACGTTTAACTACATAGTAATACTGTAAATCCCAAGTAACCCAAACATTAAAAAGCATTCTTTAGATAGTTCCTCCACATTCTCTAGGCTTAATAGAGTAAAATATGTTTAATTGTTGTTTAAAACTATTTGTGAAATATGTTGATTGATTTATAGTGGTTACTGTACGTCCAGTGGTGAATACTACATGCTTGGAACGAAAACAAATTGACAATAAATACAATAGGTATGTCCGCTAATTAATGTCGAAGAAATTTGGACAGCTACTGAAAAATATGGATATACATATGTACAATTTGGAAATTAGTATGGCGTTCATTATCACTGCACTAGTATATATTTGTTTAGGGGCCAGCTGAAGGACGCCTCCAGGTGCGGGAATTTCTCGCTACATTGAAGACCTGTTGGTGACCTTCTGCTGTTTTTTTTTTCTATGGTCGGGTTGTTGTCTCTTTGGCACATTCCCCATTTCCATTCTCAATTTTATATATAACAGGAACAAAAACTTAGCCTTCCAACTGGCCACCTTCGATTCTTCTAACTCAGGTTTACTAAAGTTATAAAATTAATGCCAATGAGCATGTGAGTAACCATCACAAATATCCAGTTGAAATCTCTTCTCGAAATGAGTTACAAATAGAAGATTTATGTTAATGGACGTCCAAGATGAACAATTTTATGATTTTAACATGCTTAGATAAAGAACTTCTAGCATTAGTTTTATTCATTTTAGTTCATACCAGGCCAAAGGATCCAGGGGAAGGGGGGGGGGGGGGGCGGGGCGGGTCACCCTTTCGTGGGGGGAAATGGAAAATGTGGTTGATTATATAGGGAATCACAAAAGCATGACTGGAGCGACCCCTCCCCTTATGAAAAGTTCTGGATCCACCACTGCAGACCATTATATTCATTGAAAATTCTGCCAGTCGGTATGGATTTTCATCACACATTCACATATTACCCAAGCAACTCAAAGATCAAAAATGATATACAGTGTCTGTTCTATTACATAACTCGACAGTATGTATATACGAGAATTGTTTTAAATGACAAAAAACATCTAAAATTGGAATTTTAGCTTTCTTTGGCAGTAACCTTATGGCCATTCTCTTTGACAATTTTTGTCTAGTTTCAGTTATATCCTGCATGCATCATACTTTTATTTTCTGTTCATGTGTGTCCCCGTTTTGCAACTGTATTAAACCTGCCTCAATCTAGGATTGATGTCAGGTTAACTAGTGTAGGATCAAAATATTAAACTCGGAGTGTTCGATTTGAACTCGAGTAAACTTCACAAACTCTACTATATAATCCGAGTTGAACAAATCATAGTAAATTCCATTAACAAGTCGTTTCAAGGGTTGTTAAAGTGTAGAGAGTGTGACACACTCTTTTAAATGAGGCATCTATCTAGTAAACGTCCCTATTATGACCGGATGTGGGTGCGTACTTGTACATCCCGCACAGTAAAACGGACGATATTTTAATAAATATTTTAAATGGTTGATGTCAAAATCATTTAACCCAGTGGCGGATCCAGGGGGAGGGTTCCAGGGGTTGGAACCCCCCTTTTTTTTGGACGATCAATGTATTTGAATGGGGACATATAGTTGGAACCCCCCTTTGTCCTGGGTTCGGAACCCCCCTCCCCCTCTTTTAAAATGGCTGGATCCGCCCCTGCTTAACCTACATTATTTGATAAACAAAATTTCATGTAGACTTTTTCTTAGTGTTTAAATTTAACACTATCTGCTCGATAGGGTATTACTATTTTAGAATCAAAACAATTTCGTTAAAATAAATGCAGTTACAAATTAATATTCGATTTTGTAAACTTCGGTAACTTATAAATGGTAATGCATCGGATGCTATTTCATACGTGGTTATTTGCTGCGTGAAATGCCACTTTCTATGATAATTATAATAACACTTTTAAATATGTAGTGCCTTCTTAGGTCTTTTCTGGATTTTTGGTCTTACACGGTATAATAATATTTCAGACACCAAAAATGTAAGCAATTTAAACTTGCTGCATTTGTTAGCTCTTGTCCTAAGTTAGAAACCTGATGTTCCGTAATTGTCAGTGATGTGGTTCATAAGTGTTTTCTTGTTTTGCGTAATATAGATTAGACCGTTGGTTTTTCTGTTTGAATGGTTCAATACTAGTCATTAGTGGGCCGTTTATAGCTTTCTGTTCGGTGTTAGCAAAGGCTCCGTGTTGAAGGCCGCGTTTACTTCAATTGTGACTTGGATGGAGAGTTGTTTCATTGGCATACGATATCTTCTTATATCTATGCAGATCAACTTGTCTTTTTGAGGGAACAACATAACTTATGAAGTCTGGTACACTTGCTTTCTATACATACACTTGTTCTTCTTTCGCTTTACTGTCACAATGTAACCAGGAGAAGTTTACATATTTAAAAATAAGATTGATATGAAGAAAAGCAATTAAAGTACCGTTTCTCTGCTTAATCTTAAAAGTGCATGTATGGATTTGTGCCGTGAATTTCTTTGCTATTGCATAAGAAAGAGGGTAATAATTGTATTCCTGTATACATCCGATAAAAACATATTTCATCAAGTACTCGTTACACTCTTGGTTAAAAAAAACACAATTGCATTGAGTATTCACTTCACATTTGGTAAAACAACACAATTGCATTGAGTATTCACTTCACATTTGGTAAAACAACACAATTGCATTAAGTATTCACTTCACATTTGGTAAAAACACAATTGCATTTAGTATTCACTTCACATTTGGTAAAAAACACAATTGCATTGAGTATTCACTTCAAATTTGGTTAAAAACACAATTGCATTAAGTATTCCTTTCAAATTTGGTAAAACAAGACAATTGCATTGAGTATTCACTTCACATTTGGTAAAAAACACAATTGCATTGAGTATTCACTTCACATTTGGTAAATACCACAATTGCATTGAGTATTCACTTCACATTTGGTAAAACAACACAATTGCATTGAGTATTCAGTTCACATTTGGTAAAACAACACAATTGTATTGAGTATTCACTTCAAATTTGGTAAAACAACACAATTGCATTGAGTATTCACTTCACATTTGGTAAAACAACACAATTGCATTGAGTATTCACTTCACATTTGGTAAAAAACACAATTGCATTGAGTATTCACTTCACATTTGGTAAAACAACACAATTACATGAGTATTCACTTCACAGTTTGAAAAAAACACAATTGCATTGAGTATTCACTTCACATTTGGTAAAAAACACAATTACATTGAGTATTCACTTCACATTTGGTAGAAAACACAATTGCATTGAGTACCCATTACACTCTTGGTAAAAACACATCAATGAGAACGCGTAACACTTATAGTTAAAAAAAAAGCACATGTCACTGAGTACTTTTTACAAAAAGAAACTACATTTTATTGAATACTCGTTACACTTTTGATAAAACAAAATATGCCATTGAGTAGTCGGAACACTATTTGTAAAAAAATTACGCATCATTTAGTACTCGATTCACTCTTATTTAACAAAAACACATGTCAATAAGACTCAGTTCTCGTTATACTCATTGTTAAAACACGCATGTCTTTAAGTACTCTTCACACTCTTAGTAAAAAAAGGCACATGACATTGAGAACTTTTACACTCTTTGTAAAAAAAAAACAACAACATTTCATTGATCGAGTACTCGTAACACTTTTGATTAAAAAAACAAATTTCATTGAGTACTCGTTACACTTTCGGTAAAAACAAACCACACATGTCATTGGGTCTTTATTATAAATTTGGTAAACAAAATTAAAATATGATGGAGTTCTTTTTACACTCTTGACTTTCATTGAAACGTTATTTATGTTTAGGAAGCGATCTTGAGTTTCTTTGAACTAACTGCTATTGAAGTCATTTTCCGACCATTTTTGTGATTTTTTTAAAGATACTTCAAAAGTAACTCTTTTGTCCTTACCTGATACTAAGGAAATAAATGGAAGCAAGTTATCTAATTATCGTTTTTCTCTTTCAATCTCATCTTTAGATTTTACCAATCAATGTGTTTTTATCCGTTTTAATACCGCCGGATTAGAATAATTTACAAAACGAAACAAAGAATTTTTAATCATCGATATGTTTTCTTCTTTTGTGAAATAATCTTGAAAAAAAGGATGGAGCTGTCACGCCACATGCATCCATTAGACATGCGTATGAAAATTCAACATTATTCGATGTCAACAAAATATTCAACTATTGGCAGCATAGTAGGTTAAAAAATTTGATGATGTGTAAACATATTTCAATAATCCGATTTTTGGTCGTGATTTGTTATTGCCGTCATATTGGTAAGTATTCATGTCATTGCTCTTTTTATGTGTTTGTCTGTTTTGTGTTTGCGTTCATGACTGTACTCATTCAAAAGGCTCAGTCGCAGTACCAATTGACTAACAAGTTTTTCCAAGTTGCAGTTTAAATTTTTTTCTTCAAATTTATCAACTAAAAAAAACGTTTGACTTAGATATAAAAACTTCCAGTATAATAAGTCATATCCAGTGTTCATATAATTGGGTTTTTATTTGTGTTTCTGCTTGTGTGTTGTGTTCATGACTGGTTTTATTCGAAAGGCTTAGTCTTCTCGCAATACTAATTTAACCAACAAGTTTTTTTTTCCAATTTGCTGTTTAAATTGATCAAATAAATATAAATATAAGTACTTGTATATTAAAATTGCCAGTAAAAACAAATATATATATATATAGCAAAAGTAAATAAACACGGTGTACAGAATGTATATAATAATATTTTTAAATTTGCAAACTACATTTCACATCAAATAATAACAGTTCGTTAAAATATTGTCACTAGCGCTTTCATGCCTTCTGGCAATCTTCAGGCGACGTTTTAACAATGTCCTTGACGACACTGCCGTTGGTAACGTTTATTACGTTACAATAACGATAAGGGGAGATAAATCAAACGTTATTGTAACGTAATAAACGTTACCAACGGCAGTGTCGTCAAGGACATTGTTAAAACGTCGCCTGAAGATTGCCAGAAGGCATGAAAGCGCTAGTGACAATATTTTAACGAACTGTTATTATTTGATGTGAAATGTAGTTTGCAAATTTAAAAATATATATATATATATACATTCTGTACACCGTGTTTATTTACTTTTGCTATATATATATATATTTGTTTTTACTGGCAATTTTAATATACAAGATTACGGATTACAAATGTGTCGAGGTTTCTGATTGGATAACAACACAGAGATGTCAGTATATATTCAGGAAACTGCCGGGGTATATACGACGTTTTTATCCCCAATTGGAACCTCAAAAACGTCATCATAACACCGGTTACTATGTGACGTAGTCATAAGCTATCAGACTGTCAGAGGTTCACAGAGGGAAAATAATGACGTGCTTCAGTCAATAATACATTTTTGATACAAAATCACGCAATTAACACTTTTAATACTTTAATTTGGTGTTAAAAGTGTTATTATAAATTATTACATACACGATAAAATTATGTTCACAGCAAATTAGAAAATCCTTCACGTATGCCGAACATATCAGGTTGGGTTTTTCAATATATATATGTGTTGTCAACAAATACCTGCACTGGAAAATAACATTAAGTCAGGGGTAATCCGTAATATATGTGTAATTCAGGTCTCAGAAAGGGTATATACTGTGACATTCCCGGCTTAGGGCTAATATCCCCTTCGCCTTCGGCTCAGGGGATATAAACTCTAAGCCGGGAATGTCACAGTATATACCCTGTCTGAGACCTGAATAACATATAATATTCATGTCATCAACCATTCAAATCAGTTTGATTTTCCATATCTTCAATTTTCGTCATTATATACATTATGTATCAGTATTGTTAAAACTTGTGACACTTGAAGAAGGCCATTTGTTGAGCCGAAATATTTGTCAACACGATTTAATAACAACATTTTCGTATAATAACATCTTATATCAGTACCGTTGTGCAAATTTTTAGACTGATATTGTTAAAACTTGTGACACTTGAAGAAGGCCATTTGTTGAGCCGAAATATTTGTCAACACGATTTAATAACAACATTTTCGTATAATAACATCTTATATCAGTACCGTTGTGCAAATTTTTAGACTGATATATATATATATATATATATATATATATATATGTCTACATTCTTAGACACTTATATATATATATAAGTGTCTAAACTTATATATATATAAGTGTCTAAGAATGTAACTTTAACACACTAATGAGTGTTATAAAATTAGTTGTTATATTTTATATATTATTCACGCAATATTTCGCTAATCAAATTAGCTTCATCGGGCGTGTGCATCTATCTAGGTGAAATCGGATGCATGACAAAAATATCTTTGTAGCTTGAGCTACACAAAGTTCGTGTAAAAGTTTAACATATTGATTGATTGTCTATATAAAACATATTTTTGCCGTTTACTGTACATAACAATTTTAAAATCTAAACAAAAAGTTGTTTTAGTTAAATAGAATAAAATTCATGATTTATTCCTTTGGTTTTGGGTAGAACTGTTTTTCATCCCTCTCATTAAGTCCATCAGATTCAAGAGTACGTAGCTGATGCATCCAGAACCTTTCTCTCTGTTTTCTCCTTTCGGTGTCCCAATTTTGGTTTACCTCAATTATTTGAAAGGTGATATTATCAGAAGTATGTCCTGTTCTTAAGAGGTGTCTCGTAATTGGACAATTTCTTCCTTTTGTATAGAACGACCGGTGATTGTTAAGTCTGATGTTGAATTTAGTTTCTGTTTCTCCAACATACTGCAGCTTGCAAGTTCCGCAAGTAAGAATATAAATACTATTTTCCGTTTTGCAATTAGATGTAACATAGATGTTGTATCGCTGCTTTGTTACTGTGCTGCTGAAAGAGTGGTCAGTGTTGGCGGCTTTACAGCACTTACAATTGCTTCTACCGCATTGTTTGTAACACCCAAATTTAGAAGTTTCTTGTTTCTTTACTTTTGATGTCACAAGTATGTCTTTGATATTTTTGGGTCTGCGGTAGGCAATAACAGGAGGTGATGGAAAAATTTCTTTTAAGGAAGAGTCATTTTCGATAAGACGCCAGTGCTTTCGGATAGTAGATGAAATATTTGTCAAATCGGGATGGAAGGTTACAACAAACGGAATTCTATCTGCACGGATTGTCTTATCTTTGTATTCCATGAGGCTAGCTCGATCTTTTTCGTTGGCTTTATCAAAAGCGTCTGTGATGTTTTTGGTTTTGTATCCTCTCGATTTCAGCTGTGTTTTAAGTTGTCCCAAACGATAGTTTAGTTAGGATTCCGAGGAGCAAATTCGCTTTAGTCTGATGGCTTGACTGTAAGGTATACTCCTGGAGCTGTGTTTCGGGTGACAACTTTTTGCATGGAGAAAGGAACTGGTGTTTATCAGTTTTCTTTGTGTGGAGATCAGTTGTCATGACCCCTTTTTTTACAAATGTGGTGGTGTCGAGAAAAACAATTTTCTCGCTTGAAAATTCAGATGTAAATTTAATTGAGTGATGAAACTGATTACAATGATCTAAGAAATCTTGCAAATGTTCTGCAGTATCGTTCCATTTCATGTCAATATCATCAATAAAACGGAGCCATGACAAGGGTTTGTATGGCACACTCAAAAGGATGCGTTCTTCGAGATCCCCCATAAAAATGTTGGCAAAATATATATATATATATATATATATATATATATATATATATATATATATATATATATATATATATATATATATATACAACTCGTCTAACGGTCCTACTAAAAAGCGCCCGGGAGTGCCCGGGAAAAGAAAAGGCGCCCGATGAAAAGAAAAAGCGCCCGGAGAAGGAAAATTAGCGCCCGGAGAAGAAAATTAGCGCCCGGGAGAAGAAAATAATAACATTTTATATCAATGTTTTTTTTTTCCTTAAAAAATAACTAATCATTGCTTGTTTTGTCTTTAATATAAATGGGGATATGTACGATGCTACATCTGTGTATATTTTGTTACTAAAAATAATCGGTGCCTGAGGTCTAATATTTTCGCAACTGCATGGTGAACACTTTTTTATACAGATGCTGAGATAGATTTATTATATATTTTTATAAAACTAAAACCGTTTCAATGGCTATGGTTATCAGGGTTTTAATGCTTAGACTTAAATTTAAACCAAACTCCTACTTTTTACCCCCTTGTTTTAACTACGGTACATGTATAGTACTGCTTTTTTTGCTGATTTATTATGTGTACCTCTTTTAATTTTGATTAAATCAATATTTATCTGTGAAATTTGAGTTGTCTTATACATTTTTCATTTTGATATCGTTTTTGAAAAACATGTCTTTTGATGTCTTACATGTTATAAATCTTTCGCATAAACTGTGATCCATTATTATCAGTCTTTCGAAATAGTATAATTAATATATTATTGCTAAAATTGAAACATTCATTCTTGTTTTTGTGCTTTATTACAAATGTCTATTATCTAAATTTGCAAATTACTTGTCTAAAATAAAAAAAAAATAAAAAATCAATGTCCATAACTTAACAAAGTTGTCTCATGCCAATAAAATATCTATATATTTTCCCCGGGCGCTTTTTCTGTTCCCCGGGCGCTATATTTTCTTCTCCGGGCGCTTTTTCTTTTCCCCGGGCGCTTTTTCTTCACCCGGGCGCTCCCGGCCGCATTTTAGTAGGACCCTCGTCTAAACATCAACCCAACAATGTTAGATCTGTAAATTTGCTTTCGCAAATTTTTCCTTTACTATATATACTATATATATATTTGAAGAAAATGCATTAAAATGTTTTGAGAAATTCATTATTAAAATCAATAGTTGGTTTTGTTGTTATTGTTGAAATAAAAATACCATGAACATTATGATTACGCAATGGAAACCCTTGATCATTTATCATAAATATGTTTTATAAACAGTTTTGGGATTGAAAGCCTGCAAATATGATAGCTGGACGTTACATGATGGTCAATGTTATAAGCCTATGTATAACCACAAAGACGGAACTACTTTCGAGAAAGCAATTGAAATGTGTAAAAAGGAACCACCAGGTGCGAACATAGCTATGCCCAAGACAAAGAACCAGCGTTATCATATGGTAAATTCATATGCATAGTAAGTACGTTCTAACCAGAGTCACCACATTAAAATTCATGAAAAGCTTAATTTAAAGTCGGCCTGTCACATAATAAATTATCTCCCGTTGACCACTGGCCCTTTCCTCATGCATTGGAAGAATTGTTATTTTATGTTTCTTTAAATCACTTTGTAATGTTTCTGTCATGTTGTTATTAATATTATTCTGTTAATGGGCCCTTTAATTTGGAAAATAAAAATATTGTATTGTATTGTAATGTTATAACACACGTGCACACGCATAAAGCAATGACATAGTCTACATTATTTTATTAAGGAAACCGAAGAAACAGTTAACATTCTTGTACAGTTTTATGTTTTTTTTTCTCATTTATGAATCGTAAACGTTGACCGATAGTTGATTTCTTCTTCATCATTTGATGTCTGATGGAGAGTTAACTTATCTAATTGTCAGTAATATCACATCGTTCTTATATTAGGAGGAATACAAGATTTGAACAAGACAAAGTACAAAAGTTCAATATTTATGGAGGGAAACCTGTCAAACGTGTCCTGGTTAAAAAATAATAGTAGATAGACAATTGCAACATGGCGACGATTCTGAGACTTTTCATTAAGGTCTATCCGAGGCTTAGGGGACGAAGCGGATATAAATGTGTCCCGTAGTGTGCGGATATTACTAAAATCTATGTTCATTCTTCATTAATACCAAACATTATATTACGAAACAAAGATGCAAGATTAAACTTCTGTAAAGGTTTCATAAAACTATGTACAGCTTTTAAGATATGACTGTGAATCAAAATAACGAACGGAATGAGGGGTAGACTACCGAATGGACGGAAGCCACATCATAGAGCGCAGGATAAAATGACTGCAAAACATAATTATATAAGCAGAATGGAGGAATCCCCAAAATACTGGACAATATATACAAAGTCAAACACCAACACATATGTTAACATTTAGACCCTTCATTCAATGGTTCAACGAGAAGTAAAATAAATCAGTTTTGAAAAAAAAACAATTATTAAGGTGGCTCGGCCCTTTAACAGTGCGCATATTTTAACGCATGTTTCTTACGACGAGTGCCTTGGGAACGGTCGCTTTTAGGGGTCTTCTCAAAAATAGCTTTGACGACCTTGGAACGCGGGCGTGTATGAAAGCACCCTTGACGATGTAAACAAATGTCGAAATGATGCAAAACGTTCTTCAAAACAGGAAATATGTTCGATCAGAAATTCAGAGTGCTTTCTGGGGGCCCCCTTTCGTGGGAAAAATTTTATTATATAGGGAATCATTGAAGCATGACTAGAGCCCCCCCCCCCCCCCTTTTAGGAAAAGTTCTGAATCCGCCACTGACTTGTGACCCGTATCAGAGACATATATGTGTATATAGGTCTCTGCCCGTATAGTATGCTTTAAAAGCATCGGGCGGGTTTATTTTCAAGCTATAATCCGTTTGGAAATTATAACAGTTTGTTTCTGTCATAAATCTATTTAAAAATCTTTATTTCCAAGTATTTTTTGGAGTTTATTCCTGAGTATGCGACATATTTTTCCACAGCAAAATTTTGATAATTATAGAATATTTTTTATTTTCCCAAAAACAAATTTGAACATGCCAATTTTCTAACAGACTTAATACTTGACAAGCACACCTAACATTTTAATTTAAAGATTTGTTTACCTGCACGAAAATCATTTGAATTTTTTTCTCGTATCACAATTCCATGATTTCCGGAACACTAGACTAAGTCCTATAGTCTAAGACCTCGGGGCCAATGTTTTCTATTTTTATGATACTTTTCTTCTATTACTTATTTTGCTGAATTGTTATTTTGTTGATTTGCAATTTTCTGTTGTATCTATCAATATGTCAACCGAGTTCATATTAAAAAAAAAGAAATATCAGCATTAAAACTAAAATAATTGAATCAGAGCCTGACTGAGTGTTATTAAAATAGACTAATGGATCCAGCAACTTATTTCACTAAAATGATTATTTGTTTTCCTGCAGAAATAAAACGACACTTCAATAATTTGCTGTTTTCCGCCTTTTCATGAAGATGAAAATTGATCAATCGGGGTGGATCCAACCATTTTAAAAGGAGGTTTCCAACCCAGGACAAAAAGAGGGTGTTCCAACTATATTTCCCCATTCTATCGTCCAAAAAAGGGGAGTTCCAATCCCCGGAACCCTCCCCCTGGATCCACCACTGTCAAAAGTAACCGGGACTGGCCTAGTATTCCGATCTTATATATCGGTCTATGATATAATTCCTCAATACTGCATGCTTTGCGGAGAACCGCAAAATTGTTGGTTTCACCATGTCGGGATTTTGCTAGGACATACACCCGCAGCGTGCCGGACAGTCTCAAACACTACTAAAGACTTTATATATATAAAAAAAATCTATACTACTAGGTTCAGGGAAAGTTTGGATTGTCATTTAAAAACTACGCCCAGTACACAGGAACGCTATATAAGCCGGGGATGTTGGCAAACTTTAACTTCTATCTTAATTTTTGACATGCTTTTTTAAAAGGTAAGCTAATAAGGAAAGTTCTTGATTCTGTATCTGTATCTGTCTAACTTCTGCCAATAAAGGCACACCTCCACTTATTGGGAGTAATAATATGGTTATCCTCCACCAAGAATATATATACACGGATATCTAATTTATATAAAAAAAAATTTAATAATATATATCTGTTCTAAAGTCCTCCACCAATAAAAGAAAAAAAATATATATACAACACACTGTATCCACTAGATTAATGTCTCTTTAGTAGGATATAATTACAACACACTGTATCCACTAACTTAAGATTAATGTCTCTTTTAGAAGGATATAATTATTTACACTTTAACTTTAAGCAGGGCTAGAAAATATGAAATTAGTAGGTATATTTTAAGATCTAAAAGTATAAAAAAAAAAAATGGGATTGTGGGCAGTACCAAGATGCGAACATTCTACTTTGCAAGCTTTCTAACAGTTCTAGGTTTAGTTTGAATATCTAAAAGTTGATATCTTTTAGCATGAAGCTTGTAGCATAAGCATCTACAGAGAGGTTCCAGCAATTGATCAATGTCTGATATAAGATTCCTAGAATTCCATTGTTCTCCACAATAATAATATGGGTTGATGAGAATTGTAAGCAGATCAAATTTAATATTGAGCTTGTATTTTGCAAAAAGCACACTGCACACTTCAATAATTTCACGAATTAGTGTCATTCGTATATTTTCCAACTCAGTACACACAAGAAGAAAATGACTCAGTGTTTCATCACTTTTTCCACATAACATGCAGGTCGGATCAGGATTAGTGATGTTGAATACAGCTCTTTTTGTTTGCAGTATATAGCTACCAGTTAGGATCTTTAAACGGATTGGGATTCTTGATATATCTCGAATATTTGCAGAGCAAGTAGATGCGGTTGGATGAATTTTCCTATGCGATACATTCCACCAAGGTATTGTAGAGAGCTGAACATTAAAGAGTCTTGTTGTATTCGTTCAGTCCAGTAAGTGTTGACTTTTTGGTTAATCATGTGTTTCCATTTTAATTTAGTTATAGTTTGGTCAAATAAAGATGTATAAGGGTCTTGAATTCCATATTTTAAAAATATTGTTTTAAGAACAATAAACCAGCTGTTACTTTTAAATGTTTTTAAACCAAGTTGTCTTTCTGCAATTTTCCATTCAGTTGCATTACAGTCTGCTCTGCAAAAGCTTCCAAATAGGATTAATGCTTTTTTGTGTATTATTGCCTCTGCCGGGAGTAGGCCAGAAATTATATATATTGCTGGATCTGCAACATTTACTGGTAGTGACAGAATTTGTTTTATAATTTTCTTGTATTGCTTTGTTATTGAGTCCAAATTTTTGCCATTAGGTAACAACACTTCTAAACCATAAAACATTACTGGAAAGACGAAGGTTTGTAGAAGGCTAACAGAGGTAATAGGATCCAGTCCATTTTCTCCATGCAGTCCTTGATGCATTAGGCTGTATAGTGTCCTTCTGGCTTTTTTCAGGTTCTCTTCGACGGTACTTGCAGTTGTATCTCTACTGTCTCTTTGAATCCCAATGTGAGCTGTTTTATTGACTACAGGCATAAGTTTGTCCTTCATAAACCATTTTTCATCCTCATATGAAACTTTCTTACTTGTAATTACTGGTAGTACAACACTTTTTTCTGGCTGTAGTAGGTAACCTTCACGTTGGCTGTAGTCGAAAGCTATGTTGATCAAGATTTGTAGATCAAGAGGGTTGTTTCCTAATAGAGCAATATCGTCTGCACAGGTGGGGGCACAGCAGCTAATCTGTCCTATTTTCCCGCCAATATTTGACTCATTTAAGTTATCCAAGAGTTGGTTGACATAGACCTTGTACAAATCGGCACTGAGAGTACCACCTTGTCTCACACCTTGCTCAATATCAAATGCTCCAGAAATTTGTCCTTTCCATTTTATTTTTGTTGTGGCTTCCTTATAGAGATTGTCAATTAATAGTATGCATTGTTCTGAAATTCCCATATGGTATAATTTTCTTATTAAGTTTGTGTGTCGAACCACATCAAAGGCTGATTTTGCATCTAGCATTCCAAATAGTGTAGGCTTTTTTAGATCTTTGTTTTCTCTTTTATATTCTTCCATAATGAGGGATGCTATCAAAGGAGCAGTATTTTCTGTAAAGCCTCGTTGCATAGGATTTTGATTAAAGATGATATCTGGGTTAATTCTAAGTTTAATGATGGTCTCTACCAGTTTTGAAATAGTTGGTGTAATAGTAATTCCTCTGTAATTTTTTGAATTCACAATATCACCTTTATTTTTGAAAAAAAATATAGTTGAGTGATGTCATTGCGGCAAAAAATGTGAATGACAATTTTGTTTGTGAACACTGATTTGATCTTACCGTGGCAAAGAAATGCATAACTAATCATCGATCTATGCGTGATGATAAAAGGAGATCATGTTTTTTTTATTTATAATATTGAATTTTGTGGATAGTTGTTTCATTGGCAATCATACCACATCTGCTTATTTTCATATTGTGTGGTTAACATAAAAATATGACTAATCTGACAGATGATCCCTTGATTATACAGGGTGTTCAAACAGCTGGATATATACATACGAAGCCTCGTAGGGTAAAAAGCGGGAATTTTGCCTATACATGCACCAAGCATAATTGTCCATTCATTTTCTTATGGCAGTCCATATATCTAGCTCCTCTTACTTTGCATAACTTTCATAATTGATGCTTATCTGCATGTTCTCATCCGTATTATGCTTGAAATATTTGCCAGTGATCATTCAGTATGCAAATTAAATTTTCATTATGTGCAATCATATAAAAAAACGTAATTTCTGGGACTTTTATTTGTTTGACTATGTGGTATATCAGTTTATAGTAATTGTTGAAGTCCGTACGGGAACATAATTGTTATCTTCTCTGTAAATTGGTCTCTGGTGAAGAGTTGCCTCATAAACAATGATACCCCATCTCCTATTTTTATACCCTATGCAACGAAGTTTCGCAGGGTATAACGTTTTTGACCCGTCCGTCCGTCCGTCCATCAGCCAGTCTATCTGTCCTGTTTCTTGTCATCACAACTCCTCTCAAACCGACCAACAAAATTTCATGAAACCTTTTTAGATAATAAGGACATACTATGCAGATGTCCATATCGACAGGAAATTACGAGTCAAATTTGTTCTAGGAGTTATGCCCCTTTGAACTTATTTGCTTCAATATACTACTGCATGTTTGTCCTTGCAACTCCTCTCAAACCGCACAATAGAATTTTATGAAACCTTTTTAGATATAAAGGACATACTATTTTGATGTACACATTTTTTTTTCTAGGAGTAAGGCCCCTTTGAACTTATTTACTTCAATATACTACTGCAACAGTTTGTCATTGCAACTCCTCTCAAACCGCACAACAGAATTTCATGAAACCTTTTTAGATAATAAGGACATACTATGTAGATGTGCATATCAACAGAAAATTATCGTGATTCAATTTTTTTTTCTTATACCATTTTTTTTTCTTAGTCATTTTATTTCTCCAGTGGCAATGTGGGGACTGACTGCAAAAGCGGGGCCGGCTTCAGTTATTCACAATATAATCAACCAATGAGCCTGCACCCTATGTCGGAGTCTGTAACAATCATCCCATCAACCAAATATTTTGAAACATATTTAGAATTCAATAAACAGACAAGTCCATGAAAATGAGGTTAAGTTCAGATAAACCCTGCAAGACAGACATATTTGTTTTTCATTCATTATTTTTTACATAAATCACTCATTAGTTTTCTCATTTGAAATGTTTTAAATTGTTCATTTGTCATTTCGAAGCCTTTAAAACCAACTATGCAGAACAGGTTTAACTCATTGTTGAAGTCCATATGGTGATCTACATGTATAGTTATTTCTGTGTTATTTGGTCTCTTAGCTTGTGTCTCATTTACAATCATATCACATCCTCTTATTTGATATTTTAATTTGTTATAATACATTTAATAATCTTTTCATACACCAAATATACATGAAGATGACCTATTTATTTCACAATATAGCATATTAAAAGAGGATTGCTAGACAGAATTGTAAATTATTGCACGCAATAGTTTATCTACTACATGTTGATGTACCTTTTAGTAATTATTATTTTTGAGTATATGTCCGACATGTTGACGACGGACAGTCAATGGTATACCATAATATGTCCCGAAAACGGGCGTAAAAAAAAGCCTCAACTAAATCAAATTTTTGAAACGTGATTGATTTTATTCCTCTAATATCTATGAGATCAAATTTATAAAAAATTTATTAATATAATGAATTTCAATGTACTAGTATACATGTAAGAATTGTTGCCATTTATACATCATGTACATGTACAATCATTTGCTGATCAGCTCTATATTTTCATTATTTTTATTCTCCTTCACTGTTTTTTTATAAGACTCATATATATGATCTGTATTCATCATTGGGACAGGTAGCAATATATATAGGTGAAGTAGGTCCTTTTGATTGGATTTTTTTAAAGGATTTTGACAGCACTAAAGCATATACATGTAGTTCCAATTTTTAGTTGATCTTAGCTCCTTAAGTGGATTGTGGCAACACATATTGCATATATACATGTAGAATGTTAAGTTTCAGCACTTTACACATAGTTTCCGGTTGCAAGACTAGAATATGATACTGGCTTCTCATGAAATTCTGTCAGAACTTTGCCAAGTTTCCAAGTAAAGTTGAACATTCCAAGATCACTCCTTCCATTTGCAATGTACATGTACAAATGTACTTGCAGCCTGAAATTAAATATCAGAGTAATTCTGTCAGAAAATCAACAATTATTGACATTCAAAAGCATATAGATGTAGACTAGTTCATAATGGGTAATGTGTCCATGGGACACAGATGAGCAACCACTTGCATATAAAGAATGAAAAGAGTGACACCACCCAAATTTGTACTTGATCTGAGTGTTGTAGTAAGCATTGCATATAAGTTTCAGAACATTTGGATGAAGCAAACTTGTGTTAAAGAAAGGAACAAAAATTCAGCATTTTTTTAATTTTGTAAAGGGGCATATCTCTAGAACAGTAAAAGCGACCCCACCAAAAATTCAAACTTCATGTTTGTTTGTTTGTAGTATCATATATATATATATGCATTAATTGTGTATTAGTTTCATAACATTGGTAGAGGCAAACTGAAGTTGGAGAACAGAATCCAAATTTTGGAGGTACATGCAAGTTTGATAAGACTGACAATGCAAGGGTAACCTTAAAAGAAGTAGAATGGTATAAATAATTATGTGTTTATTTGATAATAGGTTCGTTTTCATGTGTTTTTGTTTTCCTTTGAGAACACATAAAATATTTTTTTATAATTTAATTTGGTTGAATATATATCGAATTTCTGAACAGAAAATAAGGAAAATGAGACATAAAAAAATATAGCCAAAAAGTAAACCTGTGATAATACTGCTTCTATTGGTACCAGGATGCTAAAAATCAATCCAAAATATTTTTTTTTTCAAAAATCTAGTTTTATATACAATATACATGAACAGCTAAAAATCTCAAGTGACAAATACTTATGGCCACACTCTGTACATGTTTAACACTGATACTTCTATTACTAGACCTTAAGACATTTTTGTATACCTAACAGAATTAGGGGGGGGGGGGGGGTGTTAATGGTAAACAAATTGTGATTGATCAAGATGAATCCTTCAATAAGGTGTAGGGTTTATCATTTACAAATTAGGCCAATTATTTCATATTCTCAAGAAAATAAACAAATCAATCAAACCCCTTGAGGACCTTAATTGAGGGGTGGACAAGGGTAAGGAGACAGGGGAATGAGGGATCAGAGAAAAGGGGGTATCTTGGAAATATATTTTGTCATTTTTATTTTTGTCTTGGAGCAAGGAGATGGAAGTATTGAAGTAAAAAAAAGGGGGGGGATTTTAGGGTAGAAAGGGAAGGGAAATATAGTTAGGGCTAAGCCTATAAGGAGTAGAAACTGTTCCGAGGGAAGTTATGGGATACCCCACATACATATGACACTGACTTGGCTACGAAATTAGATATTACAAATGATGATTTAAAAAGACTAATTCATTGACACTCTAACGGTAGCGTAATAATGACAGTTGTAGTGCTTCATAGTAGATGTCATCCCTTCCTCTTCGGCCGTTTGCACACGGATATTTTTCAAAACTGGCCAGACATGATTACAACTTGTCTGTAAAGGGTAAAATAAACACATAAATAAGATACCAGCTATAACATCTATAACATTAAACATGGAACAGAAATTGAGCCGGTGCAAGGTTTCAGCCGCAGTGATTTTCAACAGTAGCGAGTATTTTGTATTTTTCGTTATACTGATAACATTTGGCTGCCTAATATATCGAATTCTATGTTTTCTTATGTAACAACTCTACCTTCATCGTTGTATATTCGCCACAATGTCTGTTATGCATGTACATGGTCGTATTCATCAATGTAATATGCTGCTCGGCAATGGTGACCTTGAAATTCCTCTGGTCCGATAATGGCGCCAAATTAGAGGGAAGCAACTCGCGCCAGACAAAATTACCGTATTTCACCAAAATAATCAAAATTTCGCTTTTTGATAACAAACAGTAATACGATAACCACATTTATATTCAGTCATCGTTCATTGATATAATTACAAACATTATTTTATTAAAGCCATCAATAAAGAATTCACAATTAAGTAATTAATGGAGTCCATTGAAATCAGACCTTATGGGGTAGAGGGGTTAAACAAAAGCTCGTAACTTTTTTAAAAGCCTGGTGACCCCCATTTTATTTTACCTTAAAATGTTCGAAAAGTTCATAGCTTTGACATATCTGTTTTTAAAAAAAATCTACCGGGGAAATTTTACGAAAAATCGATTAAACCAATATTTTTTGCCTTTAACTGAAATTAGAAAATGCAAAATTTAGACATTAATCTGAAAATAAAACGATTTTTAAGTCAAAAACAACCAAGGCAAAGGTTTACATTTCAAATTCTAATGTTTTTTCACACAAAAATCATACTGACTTGGTTTTAAAAGTCTTTGAATTTGATGTAACCGTTATTGTTGAAAGGGTGGGCATGTTTGGAAATAGGGTCAAAATCGCACATTTCGCTTCAATTTGAGGGGAAAACGAGCCTGGTGACCCCCTTTTTTCTTTGCATTTTTGGATTCAGCATAAAAAGATCTACAAAATATGTGAAAATAAAAAAATTCTACCGGGGGTCCTTATTGGGGTGAGTCACCTTAAGAGCGACGATACGGATTGCATACACAATTAAATACTCAGCCAGCTTCTTCTTGATGAACTATTGGTTTTAAAAAAAATGCATTTACAGTTAACAATACAATCAACACAACCAAAGTAACAAATTGACAGCAAAAAAAATCTTCAATAATGGAAGACATTTGGAATGTTCTCTTTAAATTATCAGATTTTCCAATAAAAAACCAACTAGCTATGATTATTTGTGTTTGTACATTCCTTCAAAATTAAGTATTTAATCAAGTCTTTCACAGACCGTTATGTATGGGTTTTATAGAACGCATGATACGGTGCTTTTTGTCCGCAATTCGCTTTTTGTCCGCTTTTGCTTTTTGTCCGATAATTTTGCTTTTTGTCCGAAACTTTTGCTTTTTGTCCGTTGCTTTTTGTCCGTTTTGCCTTTTGTCCGATTATTTTGCTTTTTGTCCGAAACTTTTGCTTTTTGTCCGTTGCTTTTTGTCCGTTTTGCCTTTTGTCCGATTATTTTGCTTTTTGTCCGAAACTTTTGCTTTTTGTCCGTTGCTTTTTGTCCGTTTTGCTTTTTGTCCGATAATTTTGCTTTATGTCCGATATAAAATGTGTATATTTTTGGCAGGTTTCATTTTGAACTTCAAAATACCATGTCCTTTTAGGAGTTAAATACAGACCATACTCACATTATAAATGATTTGTACATGAAATTTCATGTCTTTTACAATATATCGCATTACCTCTAAAATGGCTCGAAGCACTAATATCCTAGACCCGTAGGTGTTGGTCAACAGAGGGCAAGGGGAATACTCTTGTATATCCCTAAGTCTAAAAAACAACTATTGAAAGCTGGCTAAACTAAGACATACTCCAGGTAGGCCATTATACCAGAAGAAGAGGTAGTCAAACCCTTATAAATGGCTTATAGCACTTATGTCCTGGATCTACACGAGTTTATCAGCAACGAATTAAAAGGGGCATGAGTTTCGCCGGTATATCACGAAGTAAAAATAAACCTCATTATTGCCAGCTCTTCAAACTAAGAGATTCTCCACGTTGGCCATTATACCAGAGGTATAGGTAGGCAGTGCCTCTTAAATGGTCCATGGGCCATGGCACTTATGTCCTCGACCCGTACGAGTTGGTCAGAAGAGGGTAAGGGGAATACTCTAGTATCTCACACAGTCCACCAAAAATAGTGACGGCTGCCCAAACTAAGACATTTTTAGGTGCGCCCCTATACTAGATGTTGGAGTAGTCATTCTCTTAAAAATGGCTCATAGCACTTATGCTATAGACCCGAACGAGTTTGTCAACAATGAGTTAAAAGGGGGATGAATTAGCCCGGTATATAACGAAGTTGAAATAAACTGTTGCCCGCTGGCTAAACTAAGAAATTATCCACGCGGGCCATAATATGAGAGGTAGATGAAGGGATTGCCTCTATAAAATGACCATGAGCACGTATGACCTAGACCCGTACGAGTTAGTCAGCAAAGTGTAAGGTTGGTACCCTAGTATATAATAAAGTCGAACTAAACTATTGCTGGATGGCTAAGAGATTATCCGCGTGGGCCATGATACCAGAGGTAGAGGTTGTCATTGCCTCTAAAATGGCCTAAATCACTTATTCCCTAGAGAAGTACGCGGTATCATCAAAGGGTTTAAAAGGGAGTTGGAACCTCTGTTTACAAAGAAGTCGAAATAAATTATTGCCGGCTTGCTTAAGTACGAGATTCTCCAAGTTGGCCATTAATCCCTGGTTAATTGTGTGCATTGCCTTTTAAATGGCTGATAAAACTAACGCCCTAGACCTGTACGAGTTTGTCAGCAAAAGGTTAAAGGGGGGATGCGATGCCTCTTTTTACAACGAAAATATAAATTAAGCCGACTGGCCTAACTAAGAGATTCTATACGCGGGGTATTATATCAGAGGATGAGGTAGACATTACCTCTAACATAGCCATAACACGTATGTCCCAGACCCGTGTAAGTTAATCAGCAAAGGGTAAGGGGGATACCTAAGTATATCACAAAGTCGAAATAAACTATTGCTGGCTGGCTAAACGAAGAGATTCTCCACATGGGCCATGATACCAGAGGTAGAAGTGGCCATAGCCTCAAAAATGGCCACTTATGCCGTAGACCCGTACCAGTGCTTCAGCAAAGTGTTAAAAGGGGGAGGTGGTATCTATGTTTACAACGAAGTCGAAATGAATTATTGCCGGCTGGCCAAACAAAGAAATTCTCAACATAGGCCATTATAACAAAGGTAGTGGTGGACATTGCATCTAAAATGGCCCATACTTCTTATTCCATTGATCTGTACGAGTTTGTCAGCAAAGAGTAAGGAGGGTACCCTGGTATATAACAAAGTCGAAATAAACTATTGCCGGATGGCCAAAAATAAAAGATGATCCACGTTTATCATGATACCAGAGGTAGAGGTGGGCCTTGCCTTTAAAATGGTTTATAGCACTTATGCCAGCAAAAGGAAAGGAGGGTATTCTAGTATATCGCAAAGTCGTCATGAAATATTGCCGGCTGTTCAAACTACGAGATTCACCACATGGGCCATGCTACCAGAGGTATAGGTGGTCATTGCCTTTAAAATAGCCTATAGCACTTATATGGCATATACCCGTACGAGTTTGTCAGTAAAGAGCTAAAATGAGGAGGTGGTACCTCTGTTCACATTAAAGTCAAAATAACTGTAGCCGGTAGGCCAAACTCCGGGATTCTCTACGTGGATCATTATACCAGAGGTAGAGGTTTATTTCGACTTCGTTGTAAACAAAGGTAACACCTTTTATTTTTAACCCCTTGCAGGCAAAATCGTACAGGTCTTTGGAATTAGTGTTATATGCCATTTTAAAGGCAATTACCATATCTATCTCTGGTAAAATGGCCTACGTGGAGAACCTCTTAGTTTGGCCAGCCGGCAATACTTTATTTCGACTTTGTTTTAAACAGAGGTACCATCTCCCCCTTTTGATTCATTATTGTCAAACTCGTACGGGTCTAGGGCATAAGTGCTATAAGAAATTTGTATGGCAATGCCCTCCTCTATCTCTGGTAAAATGGCCTACGTGGAGAATCTTTTAGTTTGGCCAGCCGGCAATTATTAAAGTGTATTTCGACTTCGTTGCAAACAGAGGTACCACCTTACCCTTTTAATTCATTGTTGTCAAACTCGTTCGGGTCTTGGGCTTAAGAGATCTGTGCCTTTTTTAAGGCAATGCCTACTTCTACCTCTGGCATCATACCCCACGTGGAGAATCTCTTGGCCAGCCGGCAATTGTTTATTTCGACTTTTTTATATACCAAGGTACTTCCCTAACCCTTTGCTGACTTACTCGCTGGCTTATCCCTTATTGTAAGTAAGTAAGTTCAATAAATATAAGACTATATGCCAGGTCTTTCTGACAACCAATTACAAACAAATTGGGGTTTATCTAATGAGGCTTTTCGCAGGATGCAATTGCTCGTAGACTGTATACAGTTGACCAAATAATCCACAAATTCCGCAAAAGGATCTTTTAATTATAGGCCATGTCCATTTAGACATTAAGCAACAAAAGCCCAGCATGACCGATGCATTTGTCTTTAACATCTCCGATATTGATTCCGCGTGGCCTTCCAATTGACATGAGTGTCCATTGGTGTTCATTGTTAAACCTTTGGAGCTATATCAGTTTGTGTGGAAATTAAGAGCACGATGACCTTCCCTTGGTGATAACAACATGACCAACAACCATATCGTGTGTTACCAAAAGCCGTCAGCGATAGTCACACCGACAATTTGCTACCTTCGTGGACAAAAGCCTGGCTTTTCGCTGGATCCTAATTAACATCTAGTGTTGTCACTACCATTTGCTGTAGAGATTTAGTTGCACAACATAACAGAAACATTCTTTGTAAATACTCTATGTTGATATTTTGACATTTGGATGGTTCATATACCAATTGTAGCCGAAAAATGATAATGAAACATTTCTGTTTAATATCGATCTATTGTTGGAATTGTAAATTTTCATATTCAATTTTTGTTTGTTTAAAGATGACCATTTTAAATAAAGATTTTAATTTTTTAAAAAGCAAATGTTAGACTTGTGCTTTTATTGCCACTCAGTTCATATAACCTGTCATTTTAGTCGAGCCTGTAACTTTTGTTGCAGAAAGCTCGACATATGAATAGTGATCCGGCGGCGGCGGCGGCGGCGTAAGTTAACTTCTGAAAAGCTTAATATTTTAGAAGGTGGAAGAATTGGATGCTGCATACTCTGTATATAGATGCCTCATGTTACGAAGTTTCTGTCAGTCACATGTCCAATGTCCTTGACCTCATTTTCATGGTTCAGTGATCACTTGAAAAAAAAGTTCAGAATTTTTGTAATGTTGAATTCTCTTTTATTATAAGTAATAGGATAACTATATTTGGTGTGTGCGTACCTTGCAAGGTACTCATGCCCGTCAGACAGTTTTCACTTGACCTCGACTTCATTTCGTGGATCAGTGAACAAAGGTTAGAATAAGTTTTGGTGGTCAAGTCCACATCTCAGATACTATAAGCAACAGGGCTAGTATATTCGGTGTATGGAAGGACTGTAAGGTGTACATGTCCAACTGGCAGGTGTCATCTGACCTTGACCTCATTTTCACGGTTCAGTGGTTATAGTTAAATTTTTCTGTCTTGGTCTGTTTTTCTCATACTTTATGCAATGAGTCTACAATATTTGTTGTATGGAATGATCGTAAGGTGTACATGTCTAGCGGGAAGATATCATCTGACCTTGACCTCATTTTCATGGTTCAGTGGTCAAAGTTCAGTTTTTGAGTTTTGGTCTTTTTATCTAATATTATATGCCAAAGGTCACTATATTTGGTGAATGAAAATATCTTATGATCTATATATAAGTCTCCCAGGTTTTATTTGACCATGACCTCAATTTCAAGGTTCATTGCACAGTGTTAAGTTTTTGTGTTTTGGTCTGTTTTTCTTAAACTATAAGTAATAGGTCAAGTATATTTGTTGTATCGAAGAATTGTTAGCTGTTCATGTCTGCCTGGTATGGTTCGTCTGACCTTTACCTCATTTTCATAATTCATTTGGTCTTTGTTTAGCTATCTTGGTTAATGTTAAGTTTATGTGGCAGTTGTAATAAATCTTTATACTTAGGGCTATCAACATAATATTAATGATGAGTAAAGTAGGCGAGACATTTCAGTGTGTGCACTCTTGTTTAAATGTGCTTATTTATCCGAGTCCTGGACTGCATTCCAGTGGCTTTCATTCGTTTACTTTTGTGTAAATTTTATACAGATCAGTATTTTTTCAAATGTTTTACCAATATTTTAGCTGCATGTAACATCTTGAACACTCAGAACAGCAAAACAAAATTTAGATTTCAGAAATAAATAGCCTTTAGTCATCGACGAATAGCCGATGATTTCAAGAGTTGTTTCCGTTAAAGGATGATTCCTTTTTTTGTGCAATACTTGCTCTTTCGGAGGCTCGAGGGTAATTTCAGCAAAAATTTTATCATTTTTGTTTTCATTACAAATTTTATTTATTACACTATTAGTTATAACTTTATGAATTGGCTCAAAAATCAACCCAAAAAATCGAATGATTTTGGCCTCAGATTTATTTTTCAAATGTTTATATCACTGTAAAAGCTCCAAATTGTCTCCCTTTAGTGCAATAATGACATTTTGTTTTGGCATTAGAATTAAAATGTCTTTTTCAACTCATCGGTGACCTATAGATATTTTTCAAATATGCTTTACGTAAACTAAACAGTTGTAAAATTAAATCGATTTCTGTAATTTAGTTCTTTTTTTATTTCGATATATATATCTCTCTATTTCTCCTATTAGTTCAACTTAAAAAAAAGTACCTTAACAAAAATGGTTGCTTCTTTCGAGGGCAGATTGTGAGCTTAAGTGAACGATAACCCCATGTTTTTATTTGATTTTTCTATTTAGTATATGATAAAAGTTCATCTATAGAAAAACAAGCAAAATCCTACATGTATATTTAAAAAATAATGGATTAATACCCTCCAGTCCCCTTAACGACAAAAAAAAAAATAAATAGAACATTACGTTTAAGTATCACCTACAGTATTTTACAACCTCCATTGGTGATACATTATATGTATTTCTGCTGTTGTTTTATATAAGTTATTGTCCTGAATAAACATCTTTATGCGTTTTTGCGTTTTTGCGTTTCAGTTTTTATTGTGAAATTTCTTCAATCAGCCAAGACAAACTTTAAATTTCGCCTTAACGATGTTTTCGCGAGAAATCCATGTATTATTATCGAATTACTACATTTAATCATTGTCTAGTGCCCTAAAATGAGATTTTCCGAGACGCTGGGTTTGAAATGGGATACCCTATTTAATTTAAACAATATTTGCAATCTTTTCAAAAAGATGCAGATGGG
Organism: Mytilus galloprovincialis; assembly: GCA_037788925.1. Classification (NCBI taxonomy): domain Eukaryota; kingdom Metazoa; phylum Mollusca; class Bivalvia; order Mytilida; family Mytilidae; genus Mytilus; species Mytilus galloprovincialis. Next base: position 39,014,907 of record CM075342.1, on the reverse strand, counting down.
AATTTTCGTTCCTTATGAAAGTGTTCGCAAGGAGTTAAATTATAAACTCCTTATAGGATTATCAAAAAGCAACTATTAAGGACCCCCTTGGAATAAAGATCTTCCAAGACAACGTGCTCGAGAGTTTGAGTTTAATACATGACTTTTTAAAACTTAATGGACGGAGCAGGATTATCTTACTCTTCCAGTTAACCATACATCATCACAGTTGCATTGTCGTCCGAGACCACAATTGTCGTCCCTTGATTTTCGTTATTAGTCCCTAGTGATAACAGTGGGTTACTTGCCAATAATTTTTATACCCCTTCCAAATTTATTTCTCCTTGTTTAATGCCTCACATTGTAAGTAGGGGGGGGGGGGGGGGGGGTTGTGAAATTACACTGTAAAAAAATTTGGGTCCAGAATTTTACAGGAAAGTAGTGATTTGGTCCAGCTGAAAAAGGTTAAAAATTAGCACTTCGGAAGCTGTCAAAAGATTTCAAGACACCCTAAACACAAAATTGTCCATATTTTGAGTTAGACGTGATGAAGTTTTCTATAATTTTGATATAATTTGTCCCAAAATTAGTACAACACACTGTAAAAGTTTCATTGAGAAAGCGCAGGTGGGATTTTTTAAATTTTCATTTATGTTCTAAAAGAAATGCACTACGAATTAATTGTGTTCTCGGACCATTTGTTTTGTGGACTGTTGTGTATCTTGTTGTTTTTCATTCAGCTGCGGCTTTGTTGGTTTGTTTCAACCCTTTTTAGTGTGATTATTCTTTGGTACACTTTGCCTCTCTCTTATATATGATATCGCAATAATTATATATATGTAAGCGTTCATATACATTTATATGGATACAATATTGAATTAAAATAGATATAATAATTAGATGAGTGAAAAAAAGAAAATGAAGTAATAATTGTACGTGTGAGGAGTTGGCATTCTTACAAAAAAGAAGATGTGGTATTATTGCAAATGAGACAACTATCAACAAAAGACCAAAATGACACAGACATTAACAGCATTAGGTCACCGTACGGCCTTCAACAATGAGGAAAGCCCATACAGCATAGTCAGCTATAAAAGGCCCCGATAAGACAATGTAAAACAATTCAAACGAGAAAACTAACGGCCTTATTTATGTCAAAAAAATAAATGAAAAAACAAATATGTAACACATAAACAAACGACAACCACTGAATATACAGGCTCCTGACTTGGTACAGGCACATACATAAATAATGTGGCGAGGTTAAAGTCTTTTACACTAGAAATATTTTAGATCTTGTTATATAGACTAATTCTTATTCATTCTGGTCGTAAGTTAGTCTGTCATCCTCAAACGTGTGAGCAATGGTGTACGTACACCAATTTGTAGAATACATGGGATATTCAAAGACTTAAACGAACGTTAAGTCTCAGAGGCATGACTTTTTATTAGTTGTTAGTGGCTTTGAAATAGCTGTCAGATAACTGCGAGTACTCTCAGATCTGTTCATTGTGACTTTTTGTGTCGAATGTATAAGTACCCGGCCACGTCCACTTGTATTTGTGTCTATCTGATGAGTTAAGCCTTTTTCAACTGATTGTTATAGTTCGTTCTTATGTTGTACTGTTATACCACTGTCCCAGGTTAGGGGGAGGGTTGGGATCCCGCTAATATGTTTAACTCCGGCACATTATTTAAATCTGTGCCTGTCCCAAGTCAGGAGCCTGTAATTCAGTGGTTGTCGTTTGTTTATGTGTTACGTATTTGTTTTTCGTTCATTTTTTTACTTAAATAAGGCCGTTAGTTTTCTCGTTTGAATTGTTTTACATTGTCTTATCGGGGCCTTTATAGCTGACTATGCGGTATGGGCTTTGCTCATTGTTGAAGGTCGTACGGTGACCTATAGTTGTTAATGTTTGTGTCATTTTGGTCTTTTGTGGATAGTTGTCTCATTGGCAATCATACCACATCTTCTTTTTTATATGCTCGAAACTTTAGAATAGTTTAGAAATTTATCAAATCAAATAATCCTTTAGTGATGGTTTCGTTATTGAAATTCTAAATTGATGTTTAACCGCGCTAAATATTATATATGATAATCATACGAATAAGTCAGGAACGGAGTTTCAATCTGTAATTCAATAGTTGTTGTTTGTTTCTGTATTTGTTTGTCGTATAGTGTTTTGTAAATCAATGGTTTTCTCGTTTGAATAGTTTCATCATTATGTTAAATGGTGTCGGCGTTTGCTACATGTGGAAGTGCACACATTTACGACATGTTATTGCTTAAACGCACAGTTTCTTCTTCCCGCTAATAATATATAGTCACCATTTGCACTTATATGCGAATGGCCGATTGACAGTCGCTCCAAAATATTTTGCAACATTTCAGTTAAAAAAAAACTTTTTTAAGTCTGGTAATATTTTCGTCATATTTCCAACAACTTTATTTTTCTTAAACATTACAAATATTACAAATATAACAAACAAACAAACTTCATTTTTGGAACACTATCACAAAGTTTACGTAATACATGTGTAGCTATTTATTTAGATAAACTGTATTAATCCATACATTTCGGAATTATTTAGCAACTATATCCAAATGACGAGGAAGTTCGAGGTTATTCAAGTAATAAGATTAAGGAAACTTTGGTTAACACAACAGCATTTTCAACAAAGTAGTTTATTTTTGTTTGACAAACTCGAAAAGAGGGGGAAAGTAATAAAATGGTTACTTAGGCATTTACTTAATTTCTATCACGAAATAAATGCGTTTAATATTTTAGATACAGATACAATATAGTGCATTCGTAAATGTAAAACACTTTTTAATAGAAAATTTAAAAGAGATACATCAACAGTGTTTATTTTAGAATTGCTCAAGTCTGTAGGGCTTATTCCCGATTGTCCCACTTTTTTTTTAAATTAAGAGCTCATATTGTCCCACATGAAAAGTTCTGACTGGTCCACATTATTTTATGAGGCGAAATGTTCTTATCCCTTGTTAGATTGTCTCTATGGTTTTGTTTCAGATATATAAGCCAAAATCTACATTTTATGCGATGCTCTTCTTTTAGACATTGCGGCCATCTTAATTATTGGGCGGGGGTCATCGGATACTTTTTTGAAACTAAATACCCTAAGGATGATTTTGGCCATGTTTGCTTTAATTTTGCCAGTAGTTTCAGAAGAGAAGATTTTTGTAAAAATTAATGACGACGACGAATAATGAGAAAATGAGAAAAGCACACTTAGTCCTATGGTCCAGGTGAGCTAAAAAGCAAAACGGACAAAAAGCAACGGACAAAAAGCAAAAGTATCGGACAAAAAGCAAAATTATCGGACAAAAAGCAAAACGGACAAAAAGCAACGGACAAAAAGCAAAAGTATCGGACAAAAAGCAAAATTATCGGACAAAAAGCAGAACGGACAAAAAGCAACGGACAAAAAGCAAAAGTATCGGACAAAAAGCAAAATAATCGGACAAAAAGCAAAAGCGGACAAAAAGCAAATCGCGGACAAAAAGCACCGTATCAAACGCATGTAATATTGTGCTTCTTACCAGTGTTTGACAAAATAATTTGAAGTTTGAATAGTATTGCAACAATAAGAGTGCTACGATTTGAATAAAATTGAGAATGGAAACGGGGAATATGACAGACACAACAACCCGACCAAAGAGCAGAAAAAACCGATAAACCACCGTATGTTGACCTTTATAATGTGTGTCTGTGATGAAAAGCTGTTCCATTGGCACATTAATTGCCACATCTTCTTATTTATATTAATAATACATGTAGTTGATTTGTTTTTAGTCTTACCTCGTTTTGGATTGGATTGCAAGATTCGAATGCAGACCAAAATTGGACTTGGTTAGATGATTCAAAACTTACAAATTGGACGCAAAGTAAATATTTTATATTTTTCGCTACCAGAATTATTTAATTTGTAAACTTAAATCAGTTAATGTCTTGTGTCTTTTATACATTTTCAGAGGAAAGCTACAATTAAAAATGAAGAACATTGTATGATATTCTATATTTTATAAATGATTGAACAAATATGTCGTTCAACTATTAACATTCATTCATTTATCGGGCAATGTATTTCAGAATGATTGCATTTAAAATATATGCATTCCGTTGTTATGTAAAAATATATTCAAAATCGATTAAACAAGAGCTATTACCAATAAAAAAAAACAGTTGAATTTCGGAGACATATTAATTCTTAGTCTACAAATTGTGTCATTTGTTGCCCGACCATTGATATGTTCAACAAATTATAACGTATAAGCACACACGTACATAAAAAATAAAATACCGGTAGTTTATACATTCAATTAATTTGAACTTTGGTGGGTAGTTTCAAATTAAAAATTAAACCACGTCTCCTTATTTTTTCATTGATTAAGATTGATAGACTGCAGAGGAATTCAGTTTGCTGCAGTATACATCCCGTCAAGAGGTATAGAAAACCTCATACGAACGGTAGTCAAGCTCAAAATAAGGTTATAATTACATTAGATGTATGTTTTATTATAATACGTTATTATGATTGGCTAACTGCACATCACGTGCTATTCCTGAAACAATTGCATTAGACAATAAAATCTATCATTCATGATGACACGAGGTCCCACAATAAAGTGCACAGCTGAATTAAATGAAAACTTGATAAAAATCGTGTTTTCATGATTCTAGCTTAAAAAAATGAAATTATAAGTATTGAATGCTTCTTTTTGCAACTTTATAGGGTTGTAAAAGCGTTGACCGTGTGCACATTTTTAGTATGAAGCGCTTCCGCGCTTCATACAAAATGTACTTCGGTCAACGCTTTTACACCCCAATAAATTTACAAAAAGCAGCATTCAGTTCTTAAACAACATACCTTGCCAACGTGGATCTTTTTGGGTTTGGTGTGTTCTATTTAGGTTCATTTGGTTTTTGTAATTTTGGCTTTACAAAATTTTGGTAATGAACTTTCCGGATAAATGTGGAATTAAAGCGTATCAAGGATTTTCAAAAATAGCGGAGGTATTCTCGAAAAAAGGGGGGATAGAAAAATCGGACACGTACCAAAATTATTAATTTTCGGTCAAAAAAGGGGGCGTAGCCCTTTGTTCCGTTGATACGTCTATGATATAATATACGTACTATGGGTTTATGTTATGATTTTCTTCTGCAGTTTGTAATATCAACAACTTTCAAAATGTTAATAATCATATTTTGTGTTTCTACTCTTATATTTTCGACTGAGACCTAACATTGACTTATTTTAACAGATAACAACAACGACAGTAGACTCTTTCAGTCCGGCTTTCTATATGCTGGATGTGCTGGTATAACATTCGAGGAAAAGATTACCTGGCGAGCAATTCCTTGTTCTTTAGAAACCGGCGTTCTTTGTCAGGTAGATGCACTAGACATCCCATGGCCAGGTAAAGTCATTGCAACATATTGACGAAGCACATTAGCAAAAATGAAAGAATAGAATATAAAATTGTATCATAGCACAATTACACAATGACGGGATGTATAAGTACAGAACCACGTCACACAAAAACAAAGACTAAACAGTAAAAGTAATATTCATAAAGACAAAGAAAAGAATCGCGTTATTCAACCACGTCAGTACCCAAAATCGAAACTTCAGGACCATTTAATAAGAAGGTTCATTTATAGGTTACATATACTGGTGGACATTTTATTCATGTGACAAATGCAATGTATGGAAGATGTAACCGTCATTGAGAAGTTAACATTTTGATATACATTTTGTAGTTCTAAATGACTTGAAATTACAACAAATTACAAATTAGTTATATCGACAATCCGGAAATATCTGAATTCATATAAAGCAAATATTCAACAATGAATTAGCACGTTCTTTGCATATTTTTTTTCGGACAATATACAAATGTATCAGGACGAAACTCTACCTAGTATATACCGGTGCACCTTAGTTTCCCCACAGTTATTTTACTGAGAAATTTATTCGTCAAATATTTCGAATGTTGCAATACTGAATATATAAGCTGTAGAGGTAAACAAAAGACGACTGAGGAAGTCAAGTATTTTTTTTTTTGTATAATCTTTTTCAGATGAAAAATCTGATGCAGCATGTAAATGTGAAGATAAGGAAGTCCTGACTAATATATCCTCGACAACGATTGAGGTCATAGTTGAAGAACTTAAGGTTGATAAATCAACATTATCCTCCTATCTTAGAGCGAAAACGAGTGCTCCCGATTCCAGGGGTTCTTCTCGATTTCTTGGAACTATCGGAATTGTGTTGATAACTTTAATTTTTGGCTTCATTGTAGCATTAGATTTTACACCTCCAAGACGTTTCAAGGTTCAATTCTTGAGAAAGGTACATAGGAAACTGGCGTATCGGCTTAGCAGCAGAAGATGTCAACTTTGAGAAACAGTCCATGTACACTTTACATCGGAAAACTGATGTCTAGTTCAGCTATTGATCTAAGACATTGAAGAACAATGCCAGCTACCTTTTATCGATAATGTTTCAATATTTCCTTCAAGTCAGTCACACATGTGATACTTAAATCAGTTTTGCTGATTTGTATTTTAGTCACATTCCTTTTGATTTCACAATAAAACATAAAAGAATACAAACTATTGCATCGATCCGTTCTTTACACTTGAGACTTGCAGTGAAAATCAATAAAGTTTGCTTCAACTCTTAACTTACTTTACGACAAAAGAAATTATTTTATCTTTCCCATAGGAGACTTTCCATTTCTATGTTTAAAAAAAATCCAGTAGCTTTTGATAAGATCTTCCAGAGCTTGTGAAAGAAAGACACTGGATATATGTTCCACATCCTCTTTTCTCTATTATTGCATCACTTGCGAATTGATATGATTGTCTTACAATAGATTGTGCTGACCATCAACATACATGTACTAGTAACATGTTTACGGTCACAAAACTCCAAATTATATGTATATGTGTAGATTCGTAAGAAAGAATTGTTTTCATCTATTCTGATCTTTAATCGCTTTATCACATATTGGTCAAATGTTAGGAATGGCATATAAAGATTAGAAGATGTGGTATAATTGCCTATATATGAGACAACTTTCGACAAATGACCAAATGACGCAAATGTTAGCAACTGCAGGTAATCGTGTGGCCTTCAACAATGAGCTTAACTCATATTGTATATACTAGTAATCTGTAATAGGCTCCAACATTGCAAAATATTCAAAAGAAAATCCCTGATCTATGAAGAAAACAATAACCGAAAGAATAATAGGCTGTACTCAAAGACAATCCATAAATTACAGGCTCATGGCTTAGCTATAGGATAGACATATATATGAAGTGGCGGTGTTGTGACAAGTGTATTTGCAAGCTGCTACATTTCTTAACTAGGGACAGTTGTGTTTCAGCACAACATAAGAACAAATAGTAAAACCCGGTTGAAAAATCCCTATTTCTTGTGTTTTATATAGATTAGACCATTGGTTTGCATTATGACTTGGATGGAGAGTTGTCTCATTGACACTTATGGGTCATTATAAAAAAAAACATGCAAAACTATATTATTTTGTCTTTTTAAGTCAGACATGAAAATATATCAAAATAACACTTGCATATATAAAAATATGAATGTTTTGTGATACACTAATCTATATACAGTTTATAATATGAGATGTTATAAAAACATCCTTTATGTTTTTCTTAAACCCTTGGATATAGCCAGAACTAACTGTTATTTTTTACTATAAATCTTTTTAGACCTGAAATAGGACTATTATTCATATCATTTGTTATTAGGATTTATCACTTTTTATTTCAATTTGATACATACAAACATGTTTTAATGATTTGGGAGGTGTATGTTGGTTTATAATAAAAAAAAAGAATCACCGAAAGGAAAAGTCTCATTTTTTAAGTCAATGGGTAACCAAAAGACAAATTGGTAGGGTAAGACATTTACATGTATTATGATAATAACCCGTATACATGTACAACATCTTCTTATTTCTATGTAGTAGACATGATATGTTTTCAAGTTTAAAATAGCATCAGTCCACAACTATGGATTAAGTATAAAAATGTCATACGCAGTCTTAGAAAACATGACCTTTGGTATACCGAAATATAAGTACTAGTATTGACATGCATGCAGACATTTTTTTCTATAATTCAACTTACCGTTTTTAAACCAAACATAAGTATTTTGAATGATGGTAAATAAAAACAGGCTGGTTAAGCCATCTGGAATTTCTAATTTAATATGTTCGAATATTTTATTTCAGTGTTGTTTGTTATTTTCATTGACTGATTATGTATGCCCTGTATATATAAAAAAAAGAGGGGCGAAAGATACCACAGGAAGAGCCAAACTCATACATCGAAAATAAACTGACAACGCCATGGCTAAAAATGAAAAAGACAAACAGATACATAATAGTACACAAGAAACAACATAGAAAACTTAAGACTGAGCAACACAAACTCCACCAAAAACTAAGGGTGATCTAAGGTGCTCCGGAAGGGTAAGCAGATCCTTTTCCACATGTGGCATCCGTCATGTTGCTCATGTTATAATTGTTTGCGTCTCTGTTTTGTCACATTGTCCTTTGAAATTGTTTTGAAATGCTTCGTTCCATGTTGTTATAATTACGGAACCATGCCGGTATTCCACTGAAATTTAAAGCTTTAAATGGCACACTGAAGCGTATACATAGGGTTAAAAACAAAGAAAACGGATATTATGCTTACTTATTCTGTTTCAGTTCTGAATGTTTCAATACTAATGTTTTGGAATTAACACATTTATTCGTATACCCGTTCTTGTCATGATACGGGTATGTTCTTATAAATTTTATGATGATATGATATAACTGCTATAATAGTCCTTTCGGAATTTATGTATCATCGTCATTTTGTTTATAGTTTCTTTTGTTACTTACATCGGACATTCTGACATCGGACTCGGACTTCTTTTAAACTAAGTTTTACTGTGTGTATTGCTGTGTGTTATAGGTTTTTTTTACATTGCCTAATGGTGTAGGGACGGTTGAGATCTCACAAAATATGTTTAACCCCGTTGCCATATGATTTTTGCGTCTGTTTAGGAACATATATATTGACGGTGTTAGATATACTGTTCCCATGTCAGTCTCATGTCAGGAGCCTCTGGCCTCTGTTAATTTTGTATGCTTTTTATTTTAAGTTTATTGATATATTTCGGAGTTTAGTATGACTTCCATTATCACTGAACTAGTTCATATGTGTGTTTTGGGACCAATTGAAGCACATCTACGGGTACGGGATTTTCTTGTTGCGTTGAAGACCCATTGTGGCCTTCGTTTCCGTGTTTTCTGCTCTTTGGTCGGGTTGTTGTCTCTTATGACAATATAAAGAAAAAACAGAAAAGATAATCAACGTTGGATTTATCATAAAAACAATTAAACGAGTAACATAATACGTCTAATAGCCACCAACGACAACCACAGAAATACATTCTCCAGGCAGACGTTTTTGGACGTTATAACCTATAGAATCATACCGATAAATAACTTGGATGCAGTTGATATCATACGGGAACATCATAGTAACTGTTTCATTAAAAAAAAGCAGAATCTTCAGTATATATTAGGATTAAGTAATACTGAAAAGTCTTATTGTAAATTTTATTTTAAAATAAAGGAGCTAAATGGGTTGAGAAACTGGGAATCGAAAGTATGCAACACAATGCAAGCACAGGTATTCACTAACCAAGTGAAGATATTCACATATATGCTTTACTGAACTATAATCCGGATTTTTAAACTTATCCGTATTCGCATTTGTTTTTGTTATTTTTCCTTTCCCTCTTGGGATACTTTATTGTTAAATTTTCGTCAACGATTTTTTGAATCAAGAAGAATTCGTTTGAATGTATTTTAAAGTTTCGTTTTGAATATATTTTTTAATAAAATTAACAAAATATTTCATATTTAATTCGATGATATAACCAAATAAAAGTATAATTTCCTTCATTCAGTGTAGTATCCCTGTAATGGCTGAAACCAAAACATTTGAAAATCAAGAAAAAACTGCGATCAACATGCCTGGCCATTTGCCACTTTATGGCGACAAAAAAATTGACACTGAAAAACAGCGGTATCCGCACTGCATTGTCTGGACACCCTTACCATGTATTACGTAAGCTGCATTGTAATTTTCGTTTTACACACACTATAAAAAAGGGGGGATTTTTGTAAAAGCAAACATGTACATCTATATGTATCATCGTATGTTGTTGTTTTTTTGTGATGAGCTAATTCAAATTGACCGAGTGGTCTTAGTGTAAAGCCAAATTATATCCGGGGGAATTTTGATCCGGAGGAAAACATGTCACAGTAGTTGTTGTTATTTTTTTTATCCCTGCCCCTGGGATATTTTTTCCTTTGCCATGAAATTCTATCTGGTTAGTTAACTTATTGAATAGTTATTAGAAAAACTTAACCTTTACAAATTACTATGAAATAATAATAGTGTATTTGAATTAAAGCTACATGTCAAAAAATAAATTGTTTATAAAAATGTATGACAATGGTAAATAATTTATCATTGAAAAAGATTCCTGAAATATCATAAAAATATTGAAGTAAATATAATTCTTTTAAGAAAGTTATAATGAAACATTAGAAAGAAAACCAGAAGTTCTTTCAAAGATCGTAATTGTGAAACATTATTATGCTTAAATAAGTAAGTGAAATACATGTACATGTAAAAGTGAGTTGTTTTCAGATCTCAGTACAAATATAAATTAAAAAGTTAAGGTAGAAATATAGTTGCATTACTACTGTTAACAGTTATGGAAGAATTTTTGTATGATGATATTTTTAACTATAGTTTTGTCTGGGGACAAAGATGTAGTTGTTGATTATATGGAAATCAGATAAATCATAGCATAACAATATATTGGAACAAAAGCAATTTCAACAGCTGGATAGTATTTATCTGTGAAATGTTAGCTGTCTTATTAAATCATGTTGTAAGTCATTTTTTTATATAAATGAATATATAAAAGATCAGATTCAAGGAAAAATTTCAATATGAATTAGACTGTTAGATTCAGGAATATTTATAGAAATATCTTTAAAATATAAATTGCTCATAATTACCTCCCTTTGATTGATGAATTATGCAAATTTGTTCTACCTTTGTGCATGTTGTGAAACATTTTATAATTATAGTCAGGTATATATTGATTGCAAGTAACTTACATAGTAGTTAATGGGACTCTATTTCACAAGGTTCTGTGAAATATGGTACAGCAAATATATAACGGTACATACTATCTGCATTTATAACACAGATCATCTGATGCAGTGATCGGGAAGGTCGTGCGCCCTGCGCCTATAGTGCATATCGACCAGAAATGGCTCATAGAGTGACTTATGTAAGTGCCCACGTCAGGCCACGTGGCGCACGATATTTTTCACTTCGTTTCGATACGTTTAGATATCGTCAAATGGATTTCCGATCGTGTTCCGCGCCATGTGTGTGTACACAACTGTGTAATGTTCCTCCGATGATAGGAGCACCTATATATTTTTGGGACGTCTCGGGTGTTTTCCTATGGAAATAATAGAACCATGGGGTGTAACTGATTACCCAAAAAACGTAATTAACCATCATTCATGATATGATTTTTTACAACCTTAAATTTGTAAAATTTGGCTAGTACAGACGAGATTTGTCTCTAATTATTATCTTTTAACTTAGTTCAGCTTGCTACTTTTTTGTTGAAAAACCCCAAAGCCTTTTTATGAATATAGTTTTTGTCTCCATAAAAGGCGACTAACTGTCCTTGTCACTTTTTGGTCTTTGGCTTGTTTTGACATTTTGTAAACATGCCTTCAGTGAATTGTTGTTTTGTTTTATCAATTAATGATACTCTCTACTGTTATTGTTGTCATCATGATGAAGTAATAATAATACAAGAAGTGCAGAGGAAATGCCAAATACGTCCTCTAATACGGAACGTCGGGAATAAGTATGGTATCGACGAAGACCCAAATTTAATGTAAAAAAACCCATGCACATGAACAAGACAACAGTAGCAGTAGAAACATTGTAAATAAAGGATATCTTAAATATTATCTGGTTTGGAAGAAATTATTTTACATTCTTTGTTGAATTGAAATAACAAAATCACAGGCACAATATCTATAATATTATTTAAAATCATAAAGGTAAGTACCACCATCTCTTTGCCGAGATATACACTTTTTACTTTTTTCAATGTAGTCAATTCAAATGGCCCATTCATTTGACAACATGGCCCATTATTTTTTAAAATGGCCCCTTGAATTTAATTTTGAGGGGCCCTGGGCCCATAGAGAAAAAATCCTTCCAGATCACTGTGATGGATAAATTTTCACTCCTCTGGAAAAAATCTACCAGTGAAATGCCATGTCTGTAAAAAAATTACTGTGACAAATTATCCCCAGGATAAAATATCACAGAGGAAGAAATAGACCGATGCATAAGTAGCTCATCACCATGATCACCAGCCTGTCACTGCCAGCTTTGAAGTTTTGAGTTTAAACCTTGCTCATATCAAGAATGTTTTGACCCCAATATTTATTGGCAAGTGTTGCTAGTATACATTTTACCTGTAGAAATCCTGTGTTTCTCTTCATATACAGGTAAAAAAAATGTACTCTGGCTTCTTGTGACACTTAAATATGTTAAAACTGATTGTCATTATAAAGCCAAATTCATTGAAAAGGGCATTTTTAGAAACGCCAACAAACAAACTTTTAAATGATGTTTTACACATGTATATGTATGGGTTTTAATTAATTGTTGAGATTGAAGGCTTTATAGTCATGATAGTGGTCTAAGAATGATACCACAATATTATAATTTACCCAATCTGATGTCATTATGTACATGAATATAAAAGCATGTTAGATTCAGACCTAACTTATGTTTAACAATATAAAATATTGAGAATGTTTGTATTACATTTGTAAAATTGTTATGCTTTTTATTCCAGATGGCTGTTTCCAATTATCGGACATATGGGAATATGTACAAGTGCAGGTGTTATAAGAGACTTTGCTGGTCCTTATTTTGTCTCGGTAAAATTTTCAAGGAGTTTATAATACCAATGATTCTTGGCTTTAAAAAAATCTAGAAATGTGTCCTAAGACTAAATACCTAAAAACAAAACACTTTAAACTAAAATATTACTAATACTTTTCACTTCAAAATGACTAAGAAATGAGAAAAATAACACAACTTCAGACATAGAAGAGGATTATTAAAATCAATTGCAAAACATGGTAAAACCACTTCATATGTTACTGCTATCTTCCAAAACATGGTAAAACCACTTCATATGTTACTGCTATCTTCCAAAACATGGTAAAACCACTTCATATGTTACTGCTATCTTCCAAAACATGTTAAGACAAACTGAAACTGGTATGGTAGAGTTTAAATGACAAATGTCATTAAACAATTTGTCTCATTTATGAATGTCATTCTTTTCTATGCAATGAGGAAAGTATTGAACAAATTGGATTGCAAAATGAAGAATCTTTAAACATTAAATTAAAAAAGTTAGATACATTATAGTGTTTTCACCACAAGGTTATATTTATAAAGTGGTCAAAATACCAATTGTTGGTTGAAGAAACTGCAACTGAAAGGAAATTGTAGAAATGTACAAACTAAAAATCAACAGGTCACTTACATCTTATTGAAAATCAATTTTGGTTCCATATTAAAATATTAAATTGTCTCAAAAACTTATGTATCTCTGTAATTGATATGTAAAAGATTATTTATTATTGTTCTTTATTTTTAGGAAGATGACATGGCTTTTGGAAACCCTGTAAAGTAAGTATTGAGCTAAATAAAAGTGAAATTTACGTTTTTGTTTTTTTTTCCTGAGTAGTCAATGAAAGTAATTGCCCTAAATACTGTTATAACACATTAAAAAAAAAAAGCTGTAAAACATTTCAGAAAAACTCTGTCTTGTCTTATAATGACACATGTACATAAATAAGCCTAATAGGTAAGGAAACATTCTAGATTTACATGTATAATTCACCTCTTGGTGTCTTTAAGGTGGTACCCAACACTTTAACTAAAATTAATTTGGCTCTTTTAATTTTCATAAAGTTTTGTCAAAGTACTTACTTTACTTACTTTGACCCTTTAACAAAAATATAAAAATTTCAAAAACTTTGAACCAACCGTTTTGTCAGAAAAATTACACTGGTCATATAGCAGTTTGACAAACACTAATGTTGATCATTGAGAAGCTTAATTTTCCTTTTGCAACACAATGTAATTAAAACGTTTAGCTGACTTTACAGAGTTATCTCCCTGTAGTGTTAGGTACCACCTTAAAAGATTGTTATTACTCTCTTTCATCTCCTTCAAAAATTAAGCATTATGTTTAAGTTTTAGTAGTATTTCTTTTTCTTTAATTTATGAGCAAATATGTATTAAGCAAGACTGAAGTTTAAAATAGAAAAATAATTAAAAGGTATGGCTATTTCTTAACTTTACAGATATTGGCAGCTAGACTTGGGTAAAGTAAACAATGGTAAAGAAGCATGGGATCGTGGTGTGATGGACTCTTGTGAAGAATATAAACACAGAATGGTAGGTGTATATCTTAAGCTAAGGCCAAAATAAATTAATAGTGTGTTTCTGGTTTCCCGACCCTACCTCCGTTTTTGACGCCGACCCTAAACATTTTATTGACCAAAAAAAATAAAAATATTAAAAATCCGGATTTTTCAATCTGTCCGGATCCGACTTTTCGTTTAGAAAACTGAAGATCTTCAAAATGTTTGAAAGCAATGACCAATATGACCAGGTAAAGCGTTCTAAGAACCAAGATTTTAAATTAACAATTAAACATGGCTTTTCGACAACCGTGTAGCGTATTAGCTGTCAAATATGCAAAATGCGATCACATGGTTGCAAAATATAATGACATTAATTCCGGATAATTAATGATGAATCATTTTGAAGAACACCATGATGGACCTATAGACGAAAGAAAAACGAAGTTGACGCATTTTTCTCAACTTCTTTGCCACAGGCACTTGTTTCTATCCATACGAAGGTCGACTATCCATATAAATAGAAGAAGGTGGCTAACGAAATTTTTTTTAGGTCACGACAGTCTCCGCTTGGGACGCTTTTTCTACCCTTCAACTTAATGCTAAAAATCCTTACCTTATATGAATCGATTCAGTGAATATTTTCCTTTAACACTAAACTAATTTCATAATCCCCACAGTGCTCCTCTTCACGGTAATCTACTCTCAATTCACTAAACCATGTCCAAAAGTTCAACTACCATCTTTTCAATGTATCTACTTCCGGTTGTGGGCAGAATGCTATCTTTTTAAAAACGAAATGATTCTGTAAAATTACCAGTTTATTATTTTCATTATCAATATATTTTTAAAGATGAAATTTCACCGAAATAAGTACATTTATCGTTGTGATTAAAAAAATCAGAAAGTCGGAAACTAATTTGAATGAATTGGATAATACTAGAGAATTCCGAATGTATATGGTAACTCTAAAGAATTTCATCGATCTTTTATTTTGGAGGTAAAAAACGTATTCAGATTCATAAGAATTAGGGGAAAGAAACTGAGTCAATGAAAACAAAATAAATTTACTGCGATGTCAACCGGAAGTAGATACATTGAAAAGATGGTAGTTGAACTTTTGGACATGGTTTAGTTAATTGAGAGTAGATTACCGTGAAGAGGAACACTGTGGGGATTATGAAATTAGTTTAGTGTTAAAGGAAAATATTCACTGAATCGATTCATATAAGGTAGGGATTTTTAGCATTGAGTTGAAGGGTAGAAAAAGCGTCCCAAGCGGAGACTGTCGTGACCTAAAAAAAAATTCGTTAGCCACCTTCTTCTATTTATATGGATAGTCGACCTTTGTATGGATAGAAACAAGTGCCTGTGATGGACAGACTGTATCTAATTCTGTCTGTTAATTGACAAATATTTTAAGAGTAAAATGAGATCAATTTAATTCTAAATTCAAATTCAAGCTTTTTTTGTAAAAAAATGCTCTTATGAATGTTGTAAAAAATTGTTCTCAGGACGCAACATAAACGGCTGTTAATGCTTTTGAGCATTTGACAGTTTGAGTGAATGACGGCAAGTGGGCAGACAATGTGTAATGAGAAATAGAAAGCTTTCCCCAGTAGGCAGACATGGTGTATGATTCATGTTTATTTATAAATGAATCTTCCCTGGCACCATGTCTACTTTTATTCTATAATATTTCTCTGGCTAGTCCCACAACAGTTTATATTAGAGAAGAAAAAAAAATCATGTCCTATTTTTCCATAGATTTAATAAGGCAAATATTTCGCACTCTCACTCTTCTCAAAACCTGGAATTTTAATATTATCAGAACACCACTCGACAAGATTTAATTCTGTCAAACATCAAAACACATCTAAATACTAAATAAAGAGGGTGCAAGAGTATTACCCCTCGAAAAATCATAAACTGCTGCTTGGCATCAATTTGCAGTGTTTTCACTACTAAAAAGAGGATAGGAATCTGTTCCCACATGTATACCCTGTGTGTCATTTACATTGTTAGGTTCAACGAGGCCAAACATAATAATAATATGCCAGATTTTTCACTGCCATTTTTGCTTTAAGATAATTAATCGGCAAAGAACACTTCTATTACGACCCACAAAATGCATAAAATTTGCTTTAGTTTATATTCATATTTCTTACACAGAACTAAAACAGAAAATTAAAAAAGCTGTAGATTTAAGTACTAGTCTACATATCAAAGAAACATGCAGGCAAATGATTTCATTTGGAACCTTTTTTCTGCTGTCATCTATAGAAAAAAATAAAAAGTTTTCATAAAATAAAATGTTTTACCTACCTACCCTACCTATTTTTTTTCAAGGTGAAATAGGAAACACACTATTTATTTATTTTGACCTAAGGAATATGTTATTATTCTGTTGGGTTGTTTTATCATTTAATTATTTAGGAGATAACTGTATTGTATTTTAAGCTCAGACGGCATCAATTGGGGATTTGATGGTCGCAAATTAAGTTTACTGGCGGCGTGTTAGCGGAGACAGTAAACGGGTATTTGCGACCATCAAAATCCCGAATTGATGCCGTCGGAGCTTAAAATACAATATTGTTATCTCCATTCTAATGAAACTGACAAAAAAATAACGTTAAAACATGTATTTAAAATCTGTCATATGCCGTCAGTGCGCTTGTGCGTACGTCCCATAGCATCAATTGTCAATTGATGCCATGTAAGAAAGTGACATTATCCTATCAAAATGAACGTTACAAACGTTGTTGCATTAGAATTGCATTTCTCACATCATTTCTTTATACAAGTTCAGAATAATTTGTTTTGTGTAAAATATTAGAAAATGAGTTGTTGAAATATAACATACAATTCTATGAATTAAAGAAATTATCCAATGGACCTTAAAGTGGTGTCTCTCGGTACACTGTTTATATAAGGAGAACACCTACCTTTTGTGTGTACATGTATACTGAATACATAAACTTTTTCTTGATTTTTTTAACAAAAAATCTATACTGAGATTATAAAGCAGAACATACAACAGCTCAATAAGTCAGCACTTGACTATCACATTTATTTTTGATTTAGGGCTATTCCAGAAAAAAATGTATGGGGGGGGTTGGAAGGCAGTTTTTGTCAGCACCCGCCACCCAGACAATTGTAATTGAGAATTATTGTGCATTATAGTGTGAAAAGTTGCTCTGATACCCATCACCCATGTATTATTAATACAAAGTGCCTTCCAACCCCCCCCCCCCATACATTTTTTTCTGGAATAGCCCTTACCACTTTCTGACAGAAGTTAAACAGTTGCCTGCAAACAAATAATTATTTGTATCATTTCAAAGTAGTCAATCTGTTCTGTTGTATATTAAGAATGGGAAGATGTGGTATTATTGTTAATGACACTGAAATAAGCGAATAACAACGCAGTAGCCACAAAAAAAATCATCTTTTAAAAATGAGAAAATAAAATATGTTACAGGCATTTCTAAAAAAATGAATAATAACCATGGATTAATATCAAATTGTTCAAAATATTTGAAGAAATAAAACAAAACATCTGTTATAAAAATTTGTAAGAATGTTTATTTAAGCATAGATTCAATTTGGGTACACCTCATTACAGAATCCTGGATCTTTTGGAGGTCGGTTTAAACCCATTTTTTCAATGATTCAATATGGAATAAAAAATAGATTGGTGCAAATATATAGTAGATAATTAGGATATATCTTCAAAATAATCCCAAAATGGAACATTTTTTTTTTTTGGATCATAAATAAACGTATGTGAACAAACTGGCAAAATAGGTGCAATTTGGGTACTCTCACATTGTACAATGTTGTAGTTTGTATATGTGAATAAACTGCTACTCTGACTCTTTCCTAGTTTTGTTTTTGTAAATATTAGTCTATAAATGGTTTTCAAAGGGTTTAGAATGAAGGAATGCAGCCTTTTATCCAACCGCAATCACAGTTATGATTTTATTTATATATTTTTTTAAGAGAGGTGGATTTATTTATTTTTTATTTCCCAATCAATGTGTTTCTATTGTATAATTGTAATTTATGTCCTTTTGAAAAATGAAATATTGTTTGAACTAAAATTGTGTATGAAATTTAATCAGTCTCTTTTTTTTCAGCATAATTTATGTTGTGACAATTGCCATTCCCATGTTGCCATGGCACTAAACACAATGAAATACAATGGTAAAACATCATTCAATATGGTGAACCTTTGTTTTTATATGTTACTGTATGGAAAATACACTAAGTAAGTTTTAATATATATTATTTTTATTACAAAAGGAATATATATATTTTCTGTTTAGTATTAAATTTATATTAAGATCCATTTTGTTACATCTTGTGATCAATTTTATTTGGCAATTGCCAAGGCAGTCAACAGGGTTAAAGAACATCAGTTGTTCGACCTGTTAGTCAAATGTGTTTTGTTTAAATATACTTTTTCACTTTTTTGGTCTTTTGTCTTTTGTGCTGTTTTTAGACCATTCTACAACGAAATTTGTTTTACATGCACACATATAAAAATTGCGGTTTTTATCCAACGCAATCATAGGTTTGAACGTAGTTTTGAATTTAGACTCGTTTATTTTTTTTCGTTTGGGCTTGTATCATATTTTCCCTCCGGTTTATATGATCCGTTCATCCTATATTGACTATTAAAATTCAAGAGTCTTTCTTAAAATGAGGGTACTTTTTCTAAAAATGAGGGTACTTTTTATATGGCCTTCCAAATACCGTTTCGATCCCTAATATCACTGAAGAGACATTTATTGTCGAAATCCGGATCTGGTGTACTAAAAAAATATTGACACCGTATGTTTGTGGCATAACATCCTGGCCACAAGTTAAATTTTTTTCTGTTTAGTATTAAATTTATATTAAGATCCCTTTTGTTACATCTTGTGATCAATTTTATTTGGCAATCGCCAATGGCAGTCAACAGGGTTAAAGAACATCAGTTGTTCGACCTGTTAGTCAAATTGGTTTTGTTTAAATATACTCTTTCACTTTTTTGGTCTTTTGGAAAATGTTGTTTGTGCTGTTTTTAGACCCTTCTACAACGAAATTTGTTTTACATGCACACGTATAAAAATTGCGGTTTTTATACGCCCGTCAAAATTTTGACCGGACATATTATGGTATACAAATGTCCTGTGTCCGTCTGTCTGTCTGTCGGTCTGTCCGTCTGTCTGTCCGTCTGTCTGTCTGTCCGTCGTAAACATGTCGCACCGTAACTTGAAAATGACTTATCCAAATTTCATGAAACTTAATATAGTTGTTTCTTATAATGGTCAAATGATCTGTATACTTTTTGGTGAAAATAAGATTTAAACTTTTTGAGTTACGGTACTTTGTAACTAAAACAGGGGTATGTTTTTTTTCACATGTCGCACTGTATCTCAAAAACTATTCTTGATTATTGCTTAAAACTTTACACACTTCTTAGTTATATTAATCTTAATATCTGTATACTTTTTGGTGATGATTCAAAATTTAATTTTTGAGTTATTGAGTATTTTGTAAAAAAAGGGGGAGGTTTTTTTACATGTCGCGCTGTATCTCAAAAACGATTTATGATTATTGCTTAAAACTTTACACACTTCTATGTTATATTAATGTAAAGATTTGATACTTTTTGGTGATGATTCAAAATTTCATTTTTTAATTATTGAGTATTTTGTAAAAAAGGGGGAGGGTTTTTTTACGTGTCGTGCCGTATCTCAAAAACGATTTATGATTATTGCTTAAAACTTTACACACTTCTTTGTTATATTAATCTAAAGATCTGTATACTTTTTGGTGATGACTCAAAATTTTATTTTTAAGTTATTGAGTATTTTGTAAAAAGGGGTATGTTTTTTTTTTACATGTCGCGCTGTATCTCAAAAACAATTTATGATTATTGCTTGAAACTGTACACACTTCTTTGTTATATTAATCTAAAGATCTGTATACTTTTTGGTTGTATTCAAAATTTTATTTTAGTGATATTTAGTTTTTTGTAAAAAAAAAAACAGGGTTGGGGGTTTCACATGTCCCGCCGTGTCTCAAAAACAATAAATGGTTATTGCTTAAAACTTTCTCAGAAACTATTGATGATTATTGCATAAAATTTCCACACAAGACGTCGGGCGTATCATGTGCTCATGGCGCAGCTGTTTATTATCCAACGCAATCATAGGTTTGAACGTAGTTTTCAATTTAGACTCGTTTATATATATATAAGGGTCACTTATTGTACTGTTGTAAGTTTGCAAGTCTCATAAATACATTTATATAGATATTCTGAATATGTCAATGAGGGCTTCTGACATAATGTCATCATTTGTAAGCTTTGAAACTGTCTTAAATCATGTGTTTTGGACTTTTGGTGTTGTAATTTCCACATTTTTAAGAGAAAACTAAAGTCAAAACTGGAAATACTGCCTAAGTATTAAGTATTAAGATAAATATTCACTTCTTTTCTCTTACTGTGAACAACAAATTTATTTTGTAAAAAAGTATTTCTGTACTTCTAACAACAAAATTATTATATTTAAAGTTACCTGTATGTATTATTTTACTGAACACCATTTTGTCACGGGTATCAGTTATTACGATTGTAAAAAGTTAACAATTATAGTTCAAAGTATGGCCTTCAAAACAGAGTCTTGGCTCAACCAAACAGCAAGCTTAAAAGGGGCCCAAAATGTGTGGAAAACAATTCAAACAGGAAAAAACCAAGGGTCTAACCTATAAAAGAAATTAAAAAAAAAACAACATCTATAAACTCAACCAACAAACAACAACCGCTGAACTTTGTAACAGACTCCTGACCAAGCATATTTTATTTGAAAAGCTGTCTCATTATCAATTGTTACTACATGTAATTACTTTATTATTTTTCAGTACATGTGGATTTTTGAAGACCTGGTTACCATTCTTGATCTTTGTTGGCATAATATTGGCAGTTGTCTTGACAACATCATTGTAAACATCAAATCTCTTACCGTGAACGACTGTGATATTTTGTAGAAATTATTATTTATTTTATTTTTGTTCAATTGATATCCTGGTAATATGCATGTTGTCTGACTTTAATTTTGATTTTAAAAAAATATGGTTTAATCATTTATAGAGAAACAGTAGACAATGAATTACATGGGAAATATCATTATATATATATATACAAAGAGAGAGAGAGAGAGAAAGAGAGAGAGAGAAAAACACAATAACAATTAAATGGTGTTTTTTTTCTGTGAACAATATTGCACTGGGAATTTTTAGAACCAAATTTATTTTTTATTTAATCAGTGTTGATTTATTGTTTTTAAACTGAATAATTTTTAAAAATCTAATTGCAAATTAAACAACTTGGAAATGACTGTAGAGACCTCTTCTTGGGAGAATTTAACTTTGATTGTGTAAACACAAGAATTTTTATGCCCCACCTACGATAGTAGAGGGGCATTATGTTTTCTGGTCTGTGCGTCCGTCTGTTCGTCCGTCGGTTCATCCGTACGTCTGTTCGTTCGTCCCGCTTCAGGTTAAAGTTTTTGGTCAAGGAAGTTTTTGATGAAGTTGAAGTCCAATCAACTTGAAACTTAGTACACATGTTCCTTATGATATGATCTTTCTAATTTTAATGCCAAGTTAGAGTTTTTACTCTGATTTCACGGTCCAATGAGCATAGAAAATGATAGTGCGAGTGGGGCATCCGTGTACTGGGAACACATTCTTGTTTAATATATTTTTATTTTACTTTTTCAAGAACAAAATAATTATCTCCCTTGAGTTGCCATAATTCATAATTCTGCAATTTATATTTAAATAAATTCCTGTAGGATATGGGTGATTGATGTTTTAAGCAGCTTATTTTTTTCGTGTTTTTCTTAAAACCTGTTTAAATAATTATTGAAATAATACAAATGTAAAACAAGTATTAGATGAGACAACAGTCGAAAAGACAATATTATTTTTTTTACAAATACAGCTTTTCTCCTGGAAGGTAAAATCAAAACATTGTATTTAGTATTTGTTGATATTGTGTATTTTGTAGAAAGTGTTCTTTCTCTTTTTTTGATCATTTGTTAATTTTGCTTTTGAAATATGATATTTGAAATCCAAAAAACTGCATATTCATGCATCTTTTTGTTATAATTTTTTTTATTGTATTTATTCAGTTATAAATTACACTTTAATTGCAAACGCTTATTAAAGTCTAATGAACTTTTATATAGAAAAAAGCTACAATTTACTGATATAAAAGATTAAACATGTATCACATTTTTCTGACTTATTGTACATGTACCTTGGAGTACATTTGAGTTGTGCCCCTTTATTCACAGTAAGATGTTATTAACCTGTAGACTATTTACATTAAATGACAACTTGAGTGGTATGCATTATCAAAATGACCATTATAATTGACAATTATTTGTTTTCTAGTACTGTACATCATTTTGTACATAATATTGGAAAAACAAGTTGTTTTTCAAATACTTTCTTTCCATAGTAAGCTTGTTATTATCACGGTTAAAATGAAATTATTGGTAAATATCATACAAACAGTAAAATTAAATATTAATCAAAGTGGCAGAAAAAGAAATTTGCTAACAATCTCATCTTATTATTTTAATACATTGTGTATTATTTTAAAGATATCATTTTTCGTATTCAGTAGAAGATGCATCTTGTTATAATCATATTAAGAATCATTTCATATTATTTTGTATTAAATGTATTATAATATATTAATGTTTTTCAAATATTTTTTAATAAAGTGTATATGTTGGTGTAAATTTTTTGAAGCTTTTATTCTTTTGCAACAAAATTAAATGGGAACAATAATAACAGGTTAGTATTGGTATGTATGACAGGTAAGCTAGACTCAAATCACCTACCCAAGTATCAAGTTACCTATTCTCATCACTTTTGTTCTGGCATTCTTGTCTATTCACTTTTACAAAGATAATTTCCTCTTGTCAAATCAAACTTAACCACAATCATCATTCAAAAATTTGTCATTATATACTCATATGATCTGGTTTGCCTTGTGTAAGGCCCAGTTACATCTTATAACAATGCTAAGGACCGAAATAAATGGTGGTAATTTGTTGTGGCCTTATGTACCACAGGGACAGAAGTGGATAAGAAAGAAAGTAATGTTCAGAATGATGCAATCTACCTAAATATTAAATGACTTCTTATCGAAGTACTTGTAAAGCAATTTGTAAACTATATTTGCTGTATAGAATGATTGTAAGGTCTGCATGTTTGTTTAGCAGGGTTTATATGACCTAAAGTTAATTTTCATGGTTCATTGGTCAAATTCCAGTTTTCCTGAATAAGTGTGTTTATTAGATAGAATGTGGAATAAATGAAATGATACATGTAGTACGGTGTGTGCATCCCTTTTCCTCCATCTGAATAGGAACGTTGCAGGGCCAGTATTTAGCACAAAAGGCAACGGGAGAGAGGCACTTGCAAAAAGGGAAAATAACAAAATACCAAAATACGAGGAAAATTCATAACAGAAAGTCCGTTATCAAATGGCAAAATCTCGAACACATCAAACAAAAGGATAACAACTATCATACTCCTGACTTTGTACAGGCAATTCTTCGCATAAAATTAAACTATATTGACAGCGATGTGTGTACAAAACAAACGGACACAATAGGTAAAAATGTCATAAATGTGTTATAAACTTAATCACTATCAAACAAACAAAATATGTAACAAAGAATGGCAAAAAGGGATATAGACAAAGCATATTGGTAAAAATGAAAAACAAAGGAGGGACATTCAAACTAAACTGACAGAAATTAAACTGACAACGCTATAACTAAAAGAAAGAACTAACAAACAATAGAACATAACATAGCAAAATAAAGATTAGACAACACTAACCCCATCAAAAACTAGGGGTGATTTCAGATGCTCCGGTAAGCAAATCCTGCTCCCCATCGTGAATACAAAAATACCATACTAAGTAGCACAATAACACAGCAAGTTAGTGCAACGATGTGATAGCAACAGAAGTTCTCTATTGTCGTGGCACACACGAGGTTGTCAGGTATTCTATTCCAATCAGAAACTGTTCTTACAAAGAATGACTGTTGGTCAGATTTATATGAAACAACGGCTTTTGTTGTGTACACATTTATCTACAATGTTTATTGTTTTGTAGTCATTAAATTGTAATTGCATTCTAATGCATTTATGTCCTTGATTAAATTCTAGCAGTGACAGGATATTCTCTATATAGGCTTTTTCCTGCCATTCTTTGGACGGTGACGGAGGTTTCGTCACAAGAAACATAAAGTTGAGTTAGCTTTCTTCCCTTTTTATCAAAGTGAATGGCCCATTTTAGATCATCTGAAATCATAACATCATATTCTGTTGTACATGTTGCAAGATGGTGTTGTTTAGTTTGTAGAAATGAGATGATTTATTTGCTGACGCTCATCACGTTATATTCTAAGCATTAAATCTCATACTTAATTTGGAGACCCATTCCACCAATGATACAAGATCAATTTGTAGTTGTTGATGGTCTTGCTGTGTTCGGCCCTTCCTATATAGTAGGCAATCGTCGGCGAATAATCTGAATTGAGATTAAACAGGTTCAGGTATAACGTCATATGCATTAATGTTACATAAGAAAAGCAGCAGTCCAAGTACTGTTCCATGAGCTGATGCTACACCCAAAGAATTTTCATCATCTACCAGGACTGGCATAGATCGTTTCGGAATGAACATGTTGAGCAAATCTAGAATTGGTCCACCATTACCCGAAATTTCGAGGTTTGATAACAGCCCTTTGTGCGGGGCCGTGTCGTAAGCTTTAGAGAAATCTAATATCACAATATCGGCCTAGTGGCTTTCGTCATTAAGTTGTAGTAAATTGTTCATAGTTGTTTTAAGTTAAATACGAGTATACGGTTCCTTTTTATGTGATTAAAGATATGCTTATACATAAACTATGTACAAGCAGCTTGCAAGTAACGAAGGTATTAAAGAGAAACATTATTATCTTGTGTGTTAAAATTTCCTATAAAGGAGTGGTGTTTGTATCTAACAAAATATTAGGTCGGGTGCCTGAGTTTACGGATTGCTGAAAGATGTGTCTCAGCCCAGGAGCTAGTAAGTCCAATGGCTTTAAAAAAACGTTTTGTTCTTTAAAAGTTTTTTGGACACCTCTGTTCTTAACGTCAGTGGTAGTATTGGCTGGTCGACTTTTTTGGATTTAACATATCGCAAGTTGACATTTATACATGCCGTTTAACTGCTGCATAGGTACAGTAGGCATATTGCTATACCTAGTCAGCCTTTGTGGTCTCTATATTACAGTGTTAATTCCTGAGTTTGAAAGATACATAAACACATTTATTTAAAAAAGAGTTGTTGGCATGACACGGGTTATGTTCGTCTCATATATTTTATTAAAGTATGATACTAAACCCCTAACGGGAGGGATTGTGCCTGATATTCATATGATGAAGACATAATCTTTCAATCAGTTTAATTCAGGTCTGGAGCTGGCATGTCAGTTAACTGCTAGTAGTTTGTTGTTATTTTTGTATTATTGTCATTTTATTTATTTTCTTTTGTTACATTTTCTGACATCGGACTCGGACTTCTCTTGAACTGAATTTTAATGTGCGTATTGTTATGCGCTTAATTTTCTACATTGGCTAGAGGCATAGGGGAGAGTTGAGATCTCATAAACATGTTTAATCCCGCCGCAATTTTGCGCCTGTCCCAAGTCAGGAGCCTCTGGCCTTTGTTAGTCTTGTATGATTTTTAATTTTAGTTTCTTGTGTATAATTCGGAGTTTAGTATGACGTCCATTATCACTGTACTAGTATACATATTTTTTAAGGCCCAGCTGAAGGACGCCTACGGGTGCGGGAGTTTCTCGCTACATTGAAGACCCATTGATGGCCTTCCGCTGTTGTCTGCTCTATGGTCAGGTTGTTGTCGCTTTGACACATTCCCCAGTTCTTTTCTCAATTTGCAACAGCGCCTGCATATCAGTAATATAAATTTTCTACCTCAAGAATAGATTAACTTAGCTGTAGTTGGCAAAACCTTAAAGAATTTTGATCTTCAATGCTCTTCATCTTCGTACTTTATTTGGCCTTTTTAACTTTTTTTTAGATTCGAGCGTCACTGATGAGTCTTTTGTAGACGAAATACGCGTCGGCGTAAGTACAAAATTAATCCTGGTATCTATGATGAGTTAATTTCTATCAGGAATTCCTTGATAAGGTTGTTCTCTCCTAATGGTAGAAATGATGTCAGAAGTCTTCAGTTTAAAAAAAAAATCTCATGTACGCCATCATGATTTAGTTGACTATTATGGAATTTGTGTCTGAGCTGACCACGGATATGTTCTTATTATTGTAGTCACACTCTCCATTTTTTCATCGTTTAGAATGTTTACTTGTCATGCACGGGTTTTACATCATCACGGTAGAACAGGATCTGGCTTCTATTCTAGAATATATGAAGCCCTCCCGGCTTGTTTTGTGGGGTTTCTTCTTCAATTTGTAGTTTTATGTAGTCTTTCGTATTTTGTTAAGTTATCGACTGTTTTTATTACTATTTGTCATCGGTTTCTCTTCGACATGTTTTTTTTATCCTTTTCGTATCTTCCGTTTCTTTTTTCAGCCTCAGAAATGTCAAACAATTTGTGTATTGCTTTAACACGTTTAAAACATAAACCATGTAACTCATACGCTTTTTTAAATTTTAAATGTAGATGTACACACGCATGCTTTAAAAATGAAGTTTTAGAGGATTTTCTTCTTAGCTCTCAAATATTTTAAAACGGAAAGCAACAGTTAACTTATTATTACACTTATTGTAATCCTTTTGTGGTTCATCTTTCTGTGCTGAAAGAAAAATCTGGCAAACAATTGAAATTCTCTGCACTCTAGGCTGACATCCAAGATGTTGATCAATATAACAGTGTGAGATTGAACCAGATCTGAGGTGTGATGTATATGTTTTTGTTGTAGTATGCAGGAACCTATACCTTCATCGCTAGATTGTAAGTGTATCAATTTGATATTGGATACTGTATTCAGACGTCCTTGACGAATTTTGGAATAACCAGAAACTATTGCAATATTTAAATGTTTCTAACGTGACGGTACCCAAATTGCACCTATTTTGACAGTTTTTTCATCTACGTTTTTTTATGATAAAGACAAAAATGTCCATTCTGTGTTTATTTTGTAGCCGTATCCTTCTTTATTATAAAGGTACACCAATTTGATTTTTATTCCATATGGAATCATAGAAAAAGTGGTCTAAACTGACCTCCAAACCATCAATGATTTTGAAATGTGGAGTACCCAAATTGCATCCATGCTTAAATTCACATCGTCAAAAGTCTAATAACAGAGCTTTTGTTTAATTTCTTCAAATATTTTGAACAATTGGATATTAGTCCATGCTTACTCTTCATTATTTTTTAAATGGATACTTGTAACATATTGTATTTGCTCATTTTAAAAAGATGACGTTTTGATGACGTCGCATGGCGACGTTTCAGTACATTTTGCTTTTTCAGTAAATACTTCATCTGTTGATAAATACTGTGAACGTTTTGTGCATATCTAAATAGTTTTACCTATGTTGAAAGATGTGCTTAGTATCAAATCATAAAAATACAAATTGTTTAGTCTCTAGGAAATCTTGTAAGATTTTCGCTGCTAGATTTGCTAAATAGGTGCAATTTGGGTACTCGGTGCAATTTGGGTACCGCTACGTTAATGTTATGTAATATAATAACAACTATGTGTAAGAGTTTACACTAAACTTTTGATGAAATGACACCTGGTTTTGTTTCACTGTTGTACAATCAAATGTAGCGATATTTACATGGGATAATTGTGCAACAAAACTTTAGCCTTGCGTTCACATTTTGATCGACTGAATGTCAAGCTTTTTACATGTAGCAAGGATTTGTATAGTAAGAGTGTCTTACTATACAAATCCTTCCATGTAGTGCACTAAGTTTTAAAATATAAATACCAAGCATAGTCTAAAGGCGAAGCAACAATTATTTTTTCTGTTTCCAAAACAAAAAAACAGTTTTCAAAAATAATGATGTGTTATTATTAATTTCTAACTTCATGGGGAAACAGTGCAAACCTGATAAATTGTTTCTTGTAATCTGTCCGATAAAAAATTGTGTCTTACTTTTTATAAATCCCTTCAATAAATGACTGTGGTATACAAATATTGTCGATACGATTTATTGTCCGTACCTGCAGTCTGATCCGTGTCGAAGAGCTTCTCTTTGGCTATGTGTCATGTAGGCATACGTATAGCAACGGCTAATCGAAACCTCCGTAGGGGTGTTATTTAGAATTAGCTGCAGTCCAAAGTCCATTCCGTACTTTTCACTGTGAAGAACTTAAAATAAATGAGTTATTGTTAAATTTTCTTGTTTTTAGTTTTGAAGCTATGGTTGTAATAACATTAACGGTACCAATTTTCCTGCACCAGATGCGCATTTCGACAATACATATCTCTTCAGTGATGCTCGTGGCCAAAATATTTGAAATAAGCTTATATAAATGTTGTAAATTGAATAAGCAACAATCAAATAAAAGTTTAAGTTTATTAAACCACGAAACTACAAACAACTTAATGTCAGCAGATATAACTACGCACAATATTTACAATTTTATATATATATATATTTTACAGATCAGCTCAATTATCTATAGTAAAGGATCCTACAAATTAATGCAAGATACAGTCACGGAAAATAATTATATTAATAAGTACGTCTGTATACAGTCACAGAAAATAATTATATTAATAAGTACGTCTGTATATATATATATATATATATATACAGACGTACTTATATACAGACGTACTTATTAATATAATTATTTTCTGTGACTGTATCTTGCATTAATTTGTAGGATCCTTTACTATAGATAATTGAGCTGATCTGTAAAATAACATCTCTATGCCTTATATATCATGTACTGTAGTACGCCGCTAGATTAAAACTGACGAAGAAAGGTAACACACAGCCACTGAAAGCTTTATTATTGTGAAGCCCAGGTGGTCGTGTGGTCTAGCGGGACGGCTACAGTGCAGGCGATTAGGTGTCACGATATCTCAGTAGCATGGGTTCGAATCCCGGCGAGGGAAGAACAAAAAATTTGCGAAAGCAAATTTACAGATTTAACATTGTTGGGTTGATGTTTAAGACGAGTTGTATATACATAATGTACACAGCCATGTATCACCATCATTGCTGGTGATCCGATGGATAAATCTGTTGTAGAGTTGTCACTGACTCAGACGTACTTATTAATATAATTATTCTCTGTGACTGTATCTTGCATTAATTTGTATAATTTGTTGGGTTGATGTTTAAGACGAGTTATATACATATAAAATGACTGAATAAATAGTCAACGATCAATCTTACAGGGCGATGGATCATGTAATATGATTCTGTACACTACAAAATATAATGTATAACAAAAAGGGTACAACATCACCATTAAATAACTATAAAATGAACAAATATTAGATATTTCGGATAACAGATACCCTTCTTCAATAATAGCACGATGTCAAATGAATCATCTCAAAATATTCAAACCTATATATATATATATATGTATACATGAACAACAATAGAGAAGTACCGAAATAATAACAAAAAAAGTCGGTTGAAGGATTTCAATTTCATTTGATGAGGCATAGAACTGAAATGATTTTAATAATCATCTACGGCTCATTAGTTAAATCTGTTGGAATGATAATAAAATGCATATCATGAAAACGATGATGGATAACTATTTTGGTAGCTAACTGACAAATCTGTAGGTGGCAATATGATCAATTTTGCGAATTAAAAATCATTTCGACTCACTATATCCCAAGATTGCAATATATCAATTCTTTTCCATGACCGCATTTCCTCTTTATATTGCCGTTAAGTTAAAACATTACAAAATCAAAGGAAAACAATTCTTCAGTAAACAACAGATTCAGACATTTTTTTTTAGGGAGTAAATTTATATATCCTTCATATGTTAACCAAACATTGTATAACATTTGTTAAAGACTAAACTGTTGCGTAATGTAAAAACTGACTGGTCGTCCGGGCAACCAGTTAAAAAGGCAATTTAGCCATTTAAACCGACTTCATTTTGAAGATGAGAAACTTCAAATAATCGTTGCTAATTTCAAGGAGTACAAGACTTATAAAAAGTTCTGGTTTGTATGCCTTAGTTATATTCCATATTGACTTTATCTTGTATTTTGTTCCATATGACCGTGATTGGTGATCCCCTTTTCCTCTTAGTCTTTATCTCATCCTAATACATTGAGATAGTATATCTTGTGTTGGGATACAACTAAAATAAAAATAAGGAATGCGGTATAGTTGCATATGAGACAACATTCCAACAAAGTTCAAATGAAGTGGATGTTAGCAATTACAGGCAACCGTACGGCCTTTAATAACGAAAAGCCATACTATATACTAGTAGTCGGCTATGAAAGGCGCCAACATAAAAAATATAAAACTTTTCAATTGAAAAAAAAAAATAACGGTCTGATTTTAAAATTTGACAAATTACGAAAACAAATCAGACATGAACTTACAACAAACACTCAACTACAAGCTCCTAACTTGGGAAATCAACATACAGAATTTTGCGTTTATTAAACAAGTTTGTTAGCTCTGTAGCACCGGTAAAGTCCACAATTCATCTTAAGTCCACAACACCGCTAACCCGAATAATGTCAGTCGTTATATTCCGCCGATCTCCGTCTAATCTCCGATTGCTACATTAACCTCGATAGGCTATAGGCCGTTGGAGGGCGCAGAATTATTCGAGTTACAACACCGCTTAAGTCCACAAACTTTCTGTTTAAGTCCACAAAATGACCTCCACTAAAGTCCAAAAAAGGTTAACTGTTCAGATCGATACAAAGAAAAACATTAAACAAAACACAGGCAGGACATGACATGGTATGTATCTATCCATCATCCCAAACAACTAAAAGTACCATAAGTACAGATCTGAGAGTACTCGCAGTTACTGACAGCTAGTTCAAAGCTAATAACAACTAATAAAAAAAATCATGTATCTAATACCTTGTTTGTTTTCCCTCGTAAGGCATTCAACAATGGACACAACCAATTGCACAGAGCAGGTATAAGCTTTCAGACATGTAAAAGGTCTAACAATTCGAAAGAGGAAATTCAATGGACAGATTTATGCACAAAATAATAAACGAATACGAATTATGGTATACAGCAACGCACGATTGCCATGCACTGAATTATAGCCTCCTGACTTAGGACTGTAAAAAACAAAATATGACAGGATTAAACTTGACCATAGAAGTAAGTTTAAGAGCCCTTACTCATCAGATAGTCAAAAACACAATATACAATAAAAAAAAAAAAGGACTGAAAGACACATATAACAGACATGAGATTACTCGCAGTAATCCTGAAAAATAAATTTCAAAGCCAACAACTAATCGGAATATGATGTTTCAAAGACTAAAATATCATTCATTACCAATCAAATTGATTTTGTGTACAGTCGTCATCTTATATGTTAAGGTTGCCTTCTCGTCCAAGTTATGTTCAGTTCATTGTCTCCTATTTCTAATATTCTAACACATTGCCTCTCCTAGTTTCACATATATCCAGATTTCGATTCCAGCAAATTGTGGATTTCACAGAGTTCTTTCTTTTTATTCATACCCGATAGCGTTTAAGAAACAATTGTTTTATGAGCAACCACCTGCGCGTGTTTTCATGTTTCAAACTTCGAAAGTTTATCGTTGGCGGAATGTTTTATAATTGTTGTGTACGAACATTTAAATCCCAGAAATGACTTTACTCTTTCTAATAGTATTTTTAAACTCAGTACGTCTTGTTTCATCAGCTCTGAACTATCTTACGTATAGATAATTATCCGTTCATCTATGTATACAAGATTTAATCGAAAAGCTGCAGCGTTACCTTTGTATAAAACATACTATTTTACCCTTCCCATTCTTATGGTATATTCACCTTTGCTTTAAGTGATATTACAGATTTTGTAGATTTCAATTTGAGGTTCGCTGTAACTAAGTTATGTACTATCACTAAGAAAACTCAAAGATATATATTTTAATGGCTTTGAAATTATCTATTTATGACATTTATATACTTATTTTAATTTTCATTTTTGAATCGACCACCTAGGCACAACAACTGTTAAATTATGAAATCATCTTGATAAAAAAATCTATATCATTGATCAAATATGCCTCAATAACAAATTACCACTGGAATTGCGCTGACTGAATTAGAATCAGGAATAAAAGACTATCAAGATTAATCATGTTTATGGTACAAATTTTGGCTACAATGTTATACAAGTTCATTATTGTATCATTAGTTTTAAAGTTCATGTCGTTTTGTGTTACTTACATTAAGAGTTTGTTCTTAACATTTGTCTGATTCTGTCTTCAATTCTCTAGTATCAGACGATATATAGATTGTTCAATCAAATTTTCAATATAAGTTTAATATATCATGCTAAAGGTATGCACTATTTATAGTACAGAATATTTTGCTGATTTTGGTAGATGTTGTTCTTCGGGTTGTTATTACATGATACTAAACACTAAATATCATAATTGTTTAACTGTCTTTGTTCATACCTTTGATTAAATTGCCATTATACTTTTCAAAATCTAGCTCAAATAACATTCAAGAATTCCGCCGAGCTGAGGGAATCTAAAACAATTTTGACATTTGTATGCTAAAACATATATATTTTCCAAACAAAGTGATGTGTACGTCCCCTATGCACCCTCAAAATGAAAACGCCACTGTAAACGAACATATATGCCATATTCAAATTTAAATTAAATACCGGGGTTTTGAAAGTACCATGGATGAACCTGAAGATATTGAAATATGCCAGATTACAGCTTTATCTTATCAGTGGACAGTCGGGATGGATCCAATTAGTATGACTATTACAAAATGTACTTTTTTTTTATATAATAGTTACATTATATAGTATTGCACCAAAATTCAAAACAACAACAACATAATAACATTAACCGCATCTTCAAAATGTACTAGTACTACGTTAAATAGAAAACATTTCTACGTCTCAAAAGAGAATTTATTATGCCAAACCAATTCTTTAAGTGTTCAATTAAATCTACAACATAGTACAAAAATATAAAAAATTGAATACAAAGACATTAAACTCGAAAATTCATCAACAATGTTTATCGATGTCCAGTATCTTTATCTACATTGTTATGACTAGAATGGATTAGTTTATAAACAACTTACTGACCACACGAGAGGAGAACTCTTAGTAAAAACAAATAAATCTTGTACGTCTATAATACCCATCCTTGTATTAATCTGTTATCTTTAATAAAACTGTATTTTTTCTTGCTAGATTTATTAAATGATAACAAAATAGACTTAGAATATTAGTTGATGGTTATCAGTAAATTAGATGATGCGGTCTTAATAGAGTACTTACCTCTTACACTTTAGTTGATAGTGTATACATTTGACAACTTTGAAAAAGACTTGGTGCTTTCTCCTTTCTTATGGTTGACATGGGTATATTATTATGGTTATCCTTAGTCTTCTGTCTGTATGTCAGTAAAACCTTCATCTTTGGTAAGACGGTTTCCGTTTATGTGTGTTGGATGCATAAATACGAAGCAAAGTTCGATAGGAATGTGGACATAAAATCAGATTCTTTATGTAGGGTGATTGCCACGCTCTCTGCACATATATGAAAACTTGCAACAGCTCCCAAAAGGGTCCTGTTCTGAGGCAAACTTCCTGGTCCTATCCAAACTATCATATTTTTCTGTTGTCATATCGTGGTTTTGTGATCTTAAGAATAAATTCTAGTATGATCATCATAATTACAAATTAAATATGTGATGCCTTTATGTATTGCTTTCAAATGAAAACAATAAACGCTTTATAACATAATAACCATTGAAACTATTCTAAAATTAAGAATGGAAATGGGGAATGTGTCAAAGAGACAACAACCCGACCATAGAAAAAACAACAGCAGAAGGCCACCAACAGGTCTCCAATGTAGCGAGACATTCCCGCACCCGGAGGCGTCCTTCAGCTGGCCCCTAAACAAATATATACTAGTTCAGTGATAATGAACGCCATACTAATTTCCGAATTGTACATTAATGCAAACATAGTACATTAATGCAAACATAGTATGTAAATGAAAAATATGTCGGATACATAAACAATTTTAGATAAATGTCAGAAAAATATAAACTTTAAGTATGAGGCTTAGAATATGGGAAAGCGCAAGATTTACACGAATCACAGACAAGCTCACAATGATATAAATGTATAGAAAAATAATCAAGGTATAATTTTTCAGCAATTCGTGATAATTTAATTGGTAACGTGAATCATATAATTATTTGTTTAGTGAAAAAAGAGAAACCACATAATAATGCATGTCAAAATTGTGGATAATATAGTTTGTAATTGCATGCATTTATTGGTTAGACCAGAAATAACTTTAAATATATTGAACGTAAGAAGAATTTCGAGATTCTCACCAGCCCAGTAGTCAGTTGTTCTGTGCTGACATGAATTATCATTGAATTATTATTGTTGCACGTCAGTCTTTCTGTTAATTCGTTGTTTTCCTCTTATAGTTGATATGTTTCTTTCGGTTTTAGTTTGTAACCAGGATATTATTTCAATCGATTTATGACTTTTGAACAGCGGTATACTACTGTAGGGTCTATATATGGTCATAATTGTAAATAAATAGTTTACAAAACTTTTTAATTTTTCGAAATACTAAGGATTATCTACCCATAGAATAAATTAACCGAGCTCTATTCGCGGCTGTAGCTGGCAAAACATTTCAGAATTTTGACTTCTCAATCCTCTTTAAATTAGTACTATTTAAGACTTTTGATAAAAATGTTAAGGCGTCACAGATGAGTCTTTTTAAGACGAAGCATGAGTTGGCGTACAAAATTTTAAAACTTCTATCTATGATGAGTTTATTAGCACCAGAACAATATAACAGACTTAACGGGAAACAAATCGACGTTGAGGTCCTGGTATAGAAATATAAAGATAAAGATAGGTGCATAGTTATACATCAATGATATAACAAAATAATATAAAAAAAAAACAGGCATCTAAAAGGCAACATATTGTCTTTAATAATAGTTAGGTGTCCATACAATATGTTAATTTCTTGATTGGTATATTCCAAATCGACTTACAAGTACATGTGAAGAACACATGTTATTTACTGTTGCCTATTTTCAAATGAAGCAGGAGAATAAAGGAAAATAAACAAGCAGATGATGCATTGGTTTGTTTTTTGGTGCATGTTTATTTATGAAGAGACATGTTAAGGGAAGACGACCAAAATCCAGTTTCCCATGTTTTAGTAGTCGAAAATGTAAAGCGACCGAACAAGACACAAGGTACAATAATAAATGGACATGCAGAAATCGTTGTTTCGAGTTGATACAATTTTTTATATTGAGTTCATTGAAAGAGTTTTTATTTGACAATTAATCTACAAAGCAGTATCAACACCAAGATGATATCAAGTTAGCATTTAAGAGAAAGGTAGAGAAATAAAGGACTACGTTTTACCGAGGGAAACACATCAACTATAAGAGGAAAACAACGAAACAACACTGAAGTGCAACAAAAAACCAACGACAATGCAACATACATAGAAACGAAGTTATAATCTTCAATGGACCAACAAATGGGGACTGTTCTAGAAAGTTAAAATCATGAAGCATCGAAGGAGATCCTGTAGATCATATATTAACGCCGATAAAACAAATGCCTTTGACTGTTGGAAATAGCCTTACAATATGCTTGATATGACGTAAAAATTGAAAACGATTTCAGACAAATTTCGAGTTTCTGGATGTTTTGCATCCTTATCTACTTGTTTATTGTATAAGATTTGATACTTTCTAGGGATGCAATAAATCAGGAGAGCCTAAAGAGAGGCCGTCATCGACAGTGACAAAATAGGCGAATCATACGGATTCTATAAAATGGTGTGTATTTCCTTCTTGAAATAGGTCAGTGTATAACCAACTATATGTCGCAGTATGACCTTTGACAGTGAGTAAAGGCTGGATCGATTGAAGAACGCAAAAATTGCTTAAACAATTTACTGCAGTTATATTTGCCTATATTTTGAATGCAACATAAAAGTCCATATCAAAGGACACT
Source organism: Mytilus galloprovincialis (assembly GCA_037788925.1). Taxonomy (NCBI): domain Eukaryota; kingdom Metazoa; phylum Mollusca; class Bivalvia; order Mytilida; family Mytilidae; genus Mytilus; species Mytilus galloprovincialis. Next base: position 38,977,993 of record CM075342.1, on the reverse strand, counting down.
ATTGCGTATAGTGGGTAAGATTTCGTACAATGGCATGAAGTAAAATAACAGACGTCTTGCTAGTTTGATAATGTAATGAAAGCTAAAGGAAGTACGTCAACTATAGTGACGTTACAATTGAGCGGCGCGCTTTACTATACATCTAGTAAGCAGACTTTACAACATACTCGGGCCGCGCAAAAGATGAAATTAAAAGTATTAAAAAACTACAATATAAATTGACACTTGAAAAATTACTGAAAACTCTGAAGTCTCTGAAATGAGTTAATGTCTATATATGAAAAACTAAACTTAAATTGAATTTACAGTCTTTGATTATGAATTATTTCCGTTTGTCCATTTCTTAAGTTTCTCTATGGCAACACTTTTCGCTTTACGGCCTAAGTTTCTAGAAGTAGAAGGATTGTTGAGATCACAATTATTGTCTATAGTAAAGTCTCTATTTTATGACACTTCGAGAGGATAAAGTTTTGTTATTGGACGTGAAGTGAGTCCATTTTTAGTCCGTATAACAGCAGATCTCGTTTTCCCGTCACCTCCAATGTTCAGTTGATCAATAACGGCTAGATTCCACTTTGTCCTCGGTGATTCTTCGTACACTTGTACTACATCTCCAACTTTGATTGTTTGATTGTCCTTTCCGATGTTTCGATGATATTCTCGAAGAGAGGTAAGATACTCGTGTTTCCATTTGACCTATGTGTATATTGTTGGTTTGCTGATGTTGGAGGTTGACTAATAACTGTAGATGGAACTGATTGTGTATTCGGTATAAAATTATCGGCATGAGGGTTCAAATTCAATGAAAATGATTCATTTGCGGGTAAACTCTGATTTTGAACTGACTTTGCTAATTTTGTGATTTGCCGTAATTTATATTCTAAATTGTACATGTACTCATCTGAGTCCTGTATTTCCCCTGCTACATCTTCATCCGAAGTTTGCTCCAAGATCTTTTCGTTGATATTTTCTAAAACTCTTTTCTTCTGTGTGACTGCTTCTAATAGCGTTGAAATTTCTTCGTAATCCGCTTCGGAACTTTGTTGAATATCTTCGAATTTCCTCAGGAGTTTCGTAACTGCACCTTTGTGTCCCGCTCGGACGGCTTTCATCTTCGCTTCCATTATTTCATCCTGGTCACGGCACCAATATTGCGTATAGTGGGTAAGATTTCGTACAATGGCATGAAGTAAAATAACAGACGTCTTGCTAGTTTGATAATGTAATGAAAGCTAAAGGAAGTACGTCAACTATAGTGACGTTACAATTGAGCGGCGCGCTTTACTATACATCTAGTAAGCAGACTTTACAACAGACACAAAGAAACAACAAAAGATATAAAAACAATAAACTTTGATGTCTATAGATATGTTAACGTCTAAAGTATCTCATCCAAACCAACTTGTGGCAGTTTGCTACATAAAACCAGCTTTAACCAAAGATCTGTATATAGTTCTCTGAAAACACGTCTGTTGAAAGTCATATGACAAAACATTTCACGATGAAAATGGGGACAAGTTCAGAGTGTATTTAATAACTGACAATTAGATCAACTGACATTCTAGTAAAAAGATATTACATTTTCAACGATTGGTATGGAATAACAACACCGGCAATTAAAAAGTACTAAAAACTCATTAAGTTCTCACTTTGAAGTGTTAAATCTATTGACAATCACAATACCTCCAGTAGAATGGAGCATCACGTGCTGCATAGCACCATACGAAACCTATAAGTTATTTTACATAAACAGAATTACGTTAATAGTACTGTAATTCCGCAAAGAGAAATAGTTGTGGTCTCTGCTGATGGTAACACATGTTTCTTGCTTTGTGTTTTGAGATGGTCGTTGAAATCTGCTCAGCAATCGGAACAATTATTTGTTAATGAATCTATTTACTTTGTAACAACAATAATTAATGTTGATGACTGTTTTGTCTTGTTACTTAGTAACGGAAAAAGCTTTAAAATGGGTAGATACACGCAACTGACGGACCTGGAGTTGACACCTTACACAGAGTTACATCAGATCCTGGCTTATTTTTCGTTCGACAGTACCGAAGCAAAACTTATATATTACTGATTGAATAGAAAGAATTATTCTAAGACAACTCTTTGTTCTGAATACTTAACCCGGGTCTATTCAATCAGTAATATTTGCTTTGCGTAGGTACTGTCGAATGAAAATCGGTATTTCACCTAGATTATTTTGTGCAGAAAACGCCTGGTAGCAAAACGTATTTGTTGTGATAAGGCCTTCTTGCATTTTTATAATACTGAATAGTCTTAAATCCACGATAGGTTATACAGTTGAATTAGGAATGCAAGAAGTAGCCCTACAGAAATGTGTATGACAGATATTATACAATATAAATGTACAGTTATTTGACATTGAAACATCTCATTGACATTTGAAGGATATAAAAATAAAATCACAAAAATACTGCACTCCGAGGTAAATTCAAATAGCAAAACAAAAAGCTTAAACACATCAGACTAATGGATAACAACTGTTATATTCCTGACTTAGTACATTTATTCAAATGTAATGTAACAAAAGGTGGCTGTAGCTAACCTTCTACTTAACATCTTCAAAGTACGTGAAACAAAGAAACACGCATCACAAGTAAAGTTCACGTGTATTAATCTACAATTTCAACACAAATACACTGATTCGTAGCTATCATCGAAACTCATATTTTGGAATTTTCTTTATTGATAACTTGGCTTTTAATTAAGTATTAAAATAACAGACTTACAAAGCTACTCGTGAATCAAGTTTGTCACTGTCAGATATAACATCAAATTATAACTAATAAAACATTCTGAATTTAAATACATTTAATGCCAAAAATACAGTGTCAGATCGGGGTACTGATTATTTAGTATTATATAGCTTTCATGCACAGCATATAATGATCTATTACTACTACTGACATGAAAATGTGAGAGGGGTTATGGAAATACGACACAACATTAAAATGTAACACACACAGCAACGGACTAAGCATTAGACAAAATCCGATGAGAATAACCAATATAACATCAAAACCAAATACATTAATTTGGGATAGAAAAGTACCGTGCCACGTCTTATAGTAATGTGAATTCACACTCAAATATAGGAGAAAACAAACGACACAACGGAAACACAACGTAAAAATATTACACACACAGAAACAGCCTTGCGATTATACAAAATTTAGTCCTGGTATCAATGATGAGTTTATTTACAACCACTGGGTTGGTGCCACTGCTGGTGGAGTTTTAATTCCCCGAGGGTATCACCAGCCCAGTAGTAAGCACTTATGTGCTGTCATGAATTACTATTGATATGATTATTTTTATAAATTAACTGTTATCAAAATTTTGAATTTTTGAAATACTAAGGCTTTTCTACCTCAGGAATAGATTACCTTAGCTGTATTTGGCAAAAGTTTTAGGAATTTTGGTCCTCAATGCTCTTCAACTTCGTACTTTATTTGGCCTTTTTTTACTTTTTGGATTCGAGCGTCACTGATGAGTCTTTTGTAGACGAAACGCGCGTCTGGCAAACATACCAAATGTAATCCTGGTATCTATGATGAGTTTATTGTTATAAAAATAATGCATTCTTCATTTACAATTAAGATATAACTAAATTATTTGCAACAGCACAACTTTAGAACAAACTTTTAAAAATCAGTTTGAAGGGACCCGATTCATCGGATCGTTACAAATCACAGCATAAAACGTTAGAAGACAAAAATTATAATAGATTAAAGAACAGCACATGCAGTTACTGAAAGCTAACTTAGTTCAAAGCCAAAAACTGTTGATATACAATAAACCAAGTGTTTCCACATCTTATCTCTTATAAAGAGTTATCTCTATTTTCAATTACAAATATTATATATTTTTAATTTAGACAGCAAATCAGTCTGCTGTACGACAACTTTGATAGGATTTAATTTACCATATAAGAAATTCTGATAATAATTCCTGAAATAAAAGCATGAAAGAACAGTTATCAATATTAAACGCCTAGTTTTTACAACACTTTTAGTGATGGTGGTGTGCCTACTTGGTAGATTAGTTTCATGAGTTGTAGTTGTTTGCATGTAACGTCCATGTTCCATGTATATTTTAAAACAGAAGAACTAATTGAGCAATTAATAAAAAAGATCAGTTTTAAAAAGGTTCAACTAGGATGTAGGAGAAACTAAATATAACGTTTGAAGGATAATTTAAAGTTTGTTTTAATACAACGCCTGCGAATGCACAGAATGTTGCCCATGGGAAATTTTTAAATTGTTTATATAAACATTGAACGACAAAAATATATGACGTACAAAATTTTCTTTCGTACGCGAAGCAACGTATTTCCTTTTGAAATTGTAATACGATGATGACTGCTGTACCCATATTTTGACTATTTTATTTATTTTGTCTGTTCACGCATCATTGTAAATATAACGGAATTTGATGAGACTGTCGTACAAAGTGAGAGTTTTAGTGCTATAAAACCAGGTTTAATCCACCCTTTTCTTGTTCTTGTCCATTCGTTTTTGATGTGTTTTATCATTTGATTTTGCCATGTGATAAGGGACTTTCCGATTTGATTTTCCTCGGAGTTCAGTATTTTTGTAATTTTACTTTTTAATACAGCGCCTGCGAATCCCCAGAATGTTGCAAGGAGCGTCGCACTTTTCCCGATCCACCGGATGTTGGTTGATTTGATGTTGTAACGAAAGCAATAAAAGCGATTTTTATAGCAGTTAAATTCTTGTATATTTGAAATTCAAATGATGAAATGAATGTAACACTTCTCAGTGTACTGTTATTTTTGGATAAATATAAATTTTATCAAAATGTCATATTTTGTATATCGCGTAAGGCTATGAAAATGACACGCACAAAGTACTATAAGCACCTTCTAAAATGCTTTTTAAATGACAAATTGTTAAATTATTCAAAATTATTGATGCTAAATGAAAATTAAATGGCATGCATTCGCTATCTAAATCTTTCATCATATGCACTGAGGCGAATGTTTGTTTGCTTGCCGTAAGAGAACTGCACTTAAAAGCTCAAATATGACAACAAAAAATCTCTTAAAATGATACAATTTAAAAGAAAGTTTATTTTATCTTTATTGCCATTTTGTCCATAAGTTCCATAAATTTTCACTAAAGTGTTCGTTATGTATTTGGTATGTTATATTTAAAACGGTATAATGTTGTTTATAATATTTAGTTCAAAGTAAAACGTATAAGAAAATTAATGTAAATGTTAAAATACCGGCAGGTGCACATTCCTTTTGAAGGGAACTGCAAAGATTCTGCTTTTGTAAGCACTAACTATTTTTTAAATGAAGGGTAGTCACGGGATTTGTTTTCACATTAAATATGATCTCAATATTTTTCTGACATAAATATTTGTTTTGCTGTCACATGTTAAAAAAGATGTTTTGTGTACAAATTCATTTACCACAATTGTTTTATTCACTCATATGTTGGAAAAATAATGTTGCTGAAAACAAACCAGATGTGCACCGTACTTCATTCAAAAATGTGAGAAAAATATAATATCTGTAGCTCTAAGAACACTACGCATAACAAAATTTAAGATAACTAACGGCTTAATTTATGTTTAAAACAAGAACCTAAAATCAAATATGACAGACAGCGACCAACGACAAACACTGAATTCCAGGCTCGTGACTGTGGCGAGGATTTATATATTTGCGAGCGCTAAAACTGGACAATGGTATAACAGCACAACATAAGAACACAATAAGACAAATTAATTCAAGTTAGTTGATGGTGTACTTTAAAATATAATGTTACAACAGGTACTTGTAGCAATACTGTCTACACCAACAATAATATAGTGCTGGATATGATTTTGATTTATTGATTTTTTTCTAAAATTGTTATAAAATTTGTTGTGTATATGATTAGGTTAGGATTCAAAAGATTTTATCTTTGATATTCTGGTTCCTTTAGGTTTTAACAACTACCAGATTTTAACTCTAAGCAAATAAAATAGGGGGAAATGTGTCTTCCCTAATACGTATATTTTTCAAATGAAATGCAAGTGTTACAAATTCATTATATTAATTGATATTTGTTTGTTTTACATGCATGTGGTAAATATTTCATGCTTTTTCAGTCCGAGAACAAGTCAACAAATGGGTCTTCCGGGATGAAAACCGAAAATTTGGTCCGTCACAGGAAAATGGGGGTACATTGGATAGGGACAGAAATTGTGCTGCAACATGCTACCTACTGATCTAAAAAATAATTGTTGCAAAGGCCGTTCTTAATGTTTATAAGACACGACAACCTTTATACGAAGCATCGGTTGAACATCCAAACTCTGATCTGACATGACTGTATATTCATACCTCCTACACAAACAAACGTTTGACCATTTTTGGAAAGGGGTTAACTGCCGATGGGAAGATGACAACAAATTTTCATATATTTATTTTACGTTCACTTTTGTGGGGAAATATATCATACAAATTTCAATTATCTAATAAATAAAGATTGCGATTTCAGTTTATGCTCAAGTCGCGACCTTCCAAATAGATATGACAGTAACGTCTTCCCTGCAAATTATTGAAGTTGATTAAACACACAAGTACATATTTTTTCTTATACTTTCTTTTCAATATTGGTCAGAGTATAACCATTTTTGGACACTAAACTGACAAATTAGCATAAAATCGCTAATGAAAGTTTATCCGATAACTTTAACAACTTTCAATTTAAAAAGATTTATAATGTTTTATAATTATTGATTCCGTGAGTCCGGAGCTATTTTCTGGAGTTACCTCAATTAGAAGCGCTTAAACCGAAAACGTTGAAAGCCAGGGATTTATTAATACATAGACTAGTTCACATATGTGTTAATGGGCTAGCTGAAGCCCGCCTCCGGGTGTGGGATTTTCTCGCTGTTTTGAAGGTCTTTGTCGTTTTCTGCTCTTTGGTCGGGTTGTTGTCATATTCCCCATTCCATTCTCAACTGTATTGTACTTTTAAAAATTATGCAGTCGTGGTAAAAGAGACAAAGGAATAACAATTGGCATCATTTATCTTTTGTCCCCTTAAAAATCATAACAGATTCCTACAATGACATTTGTTATATATACACAATGTATGTGTGTGTAATTTTGAAGTCTATGCTAGTACCTCGACAAAACTTATACATTATTCATGACATTCAATTTCTCTCATTTCACATTTTCTGAAAACTGCTTGAGATTTTGAAAATAAATACTTTGATTGTTTGATTTGTTGATTGATTGCTAAGTAGTTGCTTAAAAAGTTTAGTGGCAAATATTTCATATATGTTAAGAACAGGACGATATCATACATGTACTAACTAATGGTGGCAAACATGAAGCGTTTATCTAATCATCAGTGATTTCTTTAAAACAAATAATTTCATTATGTTTTGAATGAGAATAAAAGTAAAACCCGAAATAACCTGCCATCTATTCCTTTTTGACACCGATTTATTTCCGGTCATATTTCACAAATTATGAGACGCGTAGAAAGTCATATCTATATCGAAAGCGATATTTGGATAAGTGCCTCGCTCTCTGCACGCGAAGAACCCCGCAACTTTGAATGGGATGACACTAACTTAGAAACCTTATTGTTTTCAGGAGAAAAAAATCTTGACATACACATTTCCAACAAAGAAAAACACATTGTACTTAACTTCTGCCATGTATCGTTTCGCAAAGCATGTTTGAGAAAGTTGAACCAGATTCCAGTACGTTTTTTTTCAAAAAGGAATATTATTATTATTCAACAGTTTCTTATAACTCGTTTACAAATCAAATTTCAAACAAAGGATTAAACTATCTTTTTAATGTACACCTTTATTTTTACTTTTCTAATCAAATTGATGAGGAATCATTTGTATGATGTATATTGTACATATGGGTTTCAAATCAAACTATTTTAGAATCAACAAAGAAGTTCTCTTTCTTAGGATTGGGAGTTACATAACATCAATCTTTGTCAAAAAACAAAGAAACTTTCAATTTATAAATGAATTTACAAAAGATTAAAAGTTTTGTGGGTGACCTGTTGAAACCTCTACCAGTTCTTGCAATACACAATCTCATTTAAGAGGTGCAAGTAAGAAGAGAAAATAGCATGATATTTTGACGAGCCAAACATGCGATCACCTATACTTGTAGAGGCAAAAACTCTCCAAAGTACATACGGATGAACATGTATACATATAAGAATAATATTTGATATATCAGCGCATTAACTGTCCCAAGCCTGTAATTCACTCATTGTCTTTTTTCGTTGTATGTCATATTTGTTTTTCGTTTATTGTTTTGTTCATAAATCAGGTCGTTAAGTTTCTCGTTTGATTTTCTTAAACTTGTCAGTTCGGTGTCTTTTGTAGATGCACTATCGATGTTGCTTATTATTGAATGTCTTACAGGGATCTATACTACAGTTGTTAACTTGTATTCCATTTGATCTCTGGTGGAGTGTTGTCTCATTTGCAATTCTATACCACATCTTCTCATTTATATTATATTTCAAAGATCCATCACTAATCACCGTACATCGACAGACTAAGCGTTTACAATATACATGTATAGGTGAAGCAAGTCTATTCTTTATGAAGAAAATACAAAAGGATTACCAAATTAACCTGAAAAGAAATTAAATCTTTGTAAAATTTGATTTTAGGAAAGCAGAAAACCAATGTCAAATAAAGCAAGTTTGTTGTCTAGATTTGTTTTTAACATTACATGCATATTTACCACATTGAACCTTTATTTTAATTTAAAAAAAACTTTCATTGTCGGTGCTTTTGCCAAGTGCACTGTGAAAATCTGTTTGCTGACATTGTATTTTCTGGCTCAATTTTCTTTATCATTATGAAATGTTAAGAAATTCGTTACACAATGACGTAGGCTTTTTTTTTTATCTGTCAGCAAAGACTCAGAAGGTCTATACCTGACATGTTGATATACAGACGCTGTTCGTTTACTAATATCAGTCCGGACGTAGAGACCTCTCTCAATTTTATGTTGAATTATCATTGTCCTGTATTTACAAGAAATATTTGCCACTGAAATTTGAGCAAAAGTATTCAACAAGTTTTTTTTCAATGATGCATGACCTCAGTCTATTTGCCTGTTTCTTTTTTATTTGTCAATGAATACTTCCTTTTTTAACCATGTGACATAGTTTTGCACTATTTGGTTTTCAACTTATGAATCAGATTATATGAACTATGTGAAAAGTGATTTTTTTTTAATTCACTTGACGACCTAAAATATTCTCCAACGATTCTAAATGAAGACGAAATTTAGGAAAATCATTTGTTTTTGTGCCTTAAAATATTTACGATATAGATAATGAAATTCACCATACGTGACTTCTTCTTTGGATGTATAAATGTCGTTTGGAACTATTCGGTGTTCTAGTGTCTGCAAGATGCCCTCAGGAACAGCTTTCAATATTATTCACATCTATAATGTTAGCAAATAAAATCAGGCTTTCTGAATTCCTGTAAAGATACTTAATATAGCGATGATGTGAAATATATTCCGGTATCACAAAATTAGATAGAGGGTGACATACGACTTAATTCCATTCCCATCGTTTAAACAAGTATCATTCTGTCTTGGAAGTATACAGTCCCTCCTTGTATTATAAAATGAAAGACCAAATTAGATATAGATCTCTTTTTCTAAAATAGGGACAAATTATCGCTGTTTTGACAAAAAAGTTATGTGAAATGGAAATCTTCATGAATCTATATAACTTGATTGACATATATTTGCTTCCATTTGTGAACATGTTTTTTTTTCAGCAAACAGACGCACAGGCAATTGTCTCAGAAAAAAATTCCTATATACCTTAATATATTAAGGTATATAGGAAAAAAATTCTGAGACAAGTGCCTGTGAACAGTCGGCATTGTCATGGGAACCAACGTCTTTTCGCTAACTTTTTTCTTAATTATAAAACAAAAACATAGAACTAGAAATAGTAGAAAACCACAGGACAAGAAATTAGAAAACACAGAATTAGAATATAGTAGTAAACCACAGGACAAGAAATTAGAAAACACAGAATTAGAAAAAAAATTACCGCAGAACAAGAAATTAGAAAGCACAGAACTAGAAACAAAAGAAACCACAGAACTAGAAATCGAAAAACCACAGTACTAGAAATTAGAAAAAAAAAAAAAAAACAGAACACAAAACTTAAAAATAGAAGAAGCAATTAGAAAAACACAGAACTAGAAACAAAAGAAACTGCATAACAATAAATAAGAAAAACATTGACCTATAGAAGTAAAAGAACGGTATCATGACCTTCAAGTATAGATTGTCAGTTTGGGTCAATTAGAAAATGCCAATTTCTTATTTTTATGTAGAACCGTTCTGGTTGCACCTGCATTTGGAGTCTTTGCCTCCTGCAAAGTGACACGGTATTACAAGGCTTGCATCCAGTGACCGTTTCCCAGAAAACACGGAACTTTACTCAAATATACATTTTTAATTTTTGTGTTAATTGAACTCTTTTATTTCGGTGTTTGCCATAGCACATTGTTAAAATTAGTCTGGTGACATTACGTGTTGGTGTTCCTTGTTTTATTATTCTTACGCCATATCTCTTTATATTCATAATATAGAGATATATTCACTAAAGATGTAGGGAACTCTATAAAATTCTGAAGGGTTTCGGGAAAAAAAATCATGTAGTGGTTAATCTTAATAAATAGAAATTTGCTACTTAAACTGAAATTGTTAATAGATAGTTTTGGTAGGGAATTAAAGTCATCTCTTCAAAGGTTTAACGCGGACATGATCATGATTTGAATAAATATATTGAATAGCTGTCTCAAAGGTGATGTTATGTTCCATTTGTGGTAATCCGGAACCTCTCGTCTCACTTCATCTTTAGGGACATCACCGGATTCTGCCTTGTCATAAAAAATACACGATGGATAAACTAGAGGAGTAGGAACAGTTCCATCCACGCAGGCACCTGAGTTCATCTATATAGTATAGTTCGTGTGGGGTGTTATTTAAACCCTATTTGTCTTTTCATTTTCTTTTCTTTCGGAAGATACATAGGAACAATCAAAAACCAAAAGTTGAAGAAGATACACAAGATCTCGGATGTTTCATTGTTATTGATATCTTTTACTTTTTGACTTTACATCAGACATAAGCTAGATTCACATATCTTCCTCTTGTAATTTATAAATCTCCACATGTTAGAACATTACAAAAGTATCGCATCAGCCAGAAGAAACAGCTGCAAGACTCATTTGAATTATTCTTCGTTGATACCTCATTTCTGTTAATCCATAATCCATCGTTCTTGAATAAACATAGGAAGGTCGTTAACAACTGCGTGCTAACTCTTCTGCTGTAGGCTTCAAGATGCAAACGAATTATTCAATTGTAAACAAATTAAGAATTCTAGCTAAAATTATTTCATCTAGAGAAAACAACATTATGAGATTCACTGATGTTTCAACCTGTAATTTACGTTTGTGAAGACAGACAGGATGGAAACTAAAGCGTTTTATAGACTATTAGAATACATTTCTGTACGTTGATGAAATTGGTGGAACTTTGATCTTGATAAGCTATAGAAGAGGGACGAAAGATACCAGAGGGACAGTCAAACTCATAAATCGAAACTGACAACGCCATGGCTAAAAAAGACAAACAGTCAAACAATAGTACACGACTGCCGAACAGAAATAAGAATGTAATCAATGGGTAGGTATGGTCAACACATTTAACATAAGATTGATACGGAAGGTTTCACCATCCAAATTGACTCATAAACTTAAAATCTTCCAATTCAAAGTAAAAAAGTTTTTTTTTTCTTTTAGATAAAAGCTCGAATCATTTTATCATAACTTTTCCAATTCTCGTGTGATACTCTCGCATTCTCCAGGACCGAACGAAATAAGGGGACTATAGCAGTGTGTAAAACGAATGGTTGACTCTTAAAACCGTAAAAAGATCAGGAAACACAACAAGCAATAAACTGAAGAACAAACTTTCGAACATGCAGATATAAATATTCCAATCTTATTTACTGCTCGCATAATACTTATCTTCTCGTTAAGCATGCAGTAATCCATGAAAAATAGATAAAATTGTACATTCATAAGCTTTAAACAGCAACATACTATAGTAACTTAATTTCTTATGTATTACAAAATATCAAAATTTAATGCGTTGGTATGGGTAAAACGAGATTTTGTGTTCGCTTTATTGTTTTCTTTCAAGTTTGAAGTGGAAACAATCTAGTCTGTCCACATTACCGCTTAAATATTGATAACTTACACCCATTTATTATCATAGTTTTATAAAAGTGTGATTTTCATTAAAACAAAAGCAGTTAACTTTGATAAAATATGTGCAATAAAAGAACTTTAAAAAAAGTTTTAATGATTATAACTTACACACCGATATTAGAAAAGTTCACTTGACGACTCAAAGCCAAAAACAAAAATAAAGATCACAAAAAGATATCCCCCAAGGTTTTGTAGACGTTAGATTTGGAAGTATTTGTGAATTTTTTTAATTGGTTAATGTTTATTCGTCGTGGTTATTGGAGACTGTAAAACGCCGGGTATAGTATTCATAAAAGTCCGCATGGAAATGTCTTTCATTGTCAATTGACATAAAAGCATGCTGCAGCGATTTCTTTATCGAGATATATGTAGAGAACATAAGAACCTTCAAAACTTAAATTATAGGACGATCAAGAGAGAAACACTGTAATGTTGTACGCGACATTTCTATATTAGTATACGTATTCCATGTACTAGTTCTAATACAACCTTGAATTCTAATGTGACCGTGACCTCTTTTATTCCTTTAAGGTATTGCAGCAAACGACAATCGCCATTAACATGGTCATGATTCAATAGAATATTGCCAATGAGACAACTATTCACCCGAGACTACCTGGTGTTAATGTTATTGAATATTATTGGTTACCGTGCTGCCTTCAACAATGAACAAACTGACAGGCACTGTAAATCAAGCCGTTACAGGACCCAACATGATAAAATGGAACCGTGAATATAAACGAGAAAACCAACAGCCTGCTTATGTATAAACCATGTAATTTTGTTTGAGCTTAATTCTGCTCAAATTATGTTGTGTCATTGTATTTTTTTTCAGCTGGTGTGTTATTACTTTTTTTTTCCTTTTCCAACTAATTTTTTGTGTTTTTTTCCTTCTAAGTCCTTTATCTTCTCATTTCATTTTCTTTTCTTTTTTTTTTTTTTGCTAAAGGAACGTTGTCAGGGTTTGTTTCTGCCAAAGTAACGTTGTCAGGGTTTGTTTCTGCCAAAGTAACGTTGTCATGTTTTGTTTTTGTTAAAGGAACGTTATCAGGTTTTGTTTCTGCCAAAGTAACGTTGTCATGCTTTGTTTTTGTTAAAGGAACGTTATCAGGTTTTGTTTCTGCCAAAGTAACGTTGTCATGTTTTGTTTTTGTTAAAGGAACGTTATCAGGTTTTGTTTGGTGCTGTGCTCATGATCCTTCTGGTAGTTTTTACATGCATATGTATTTCTCTGTAGTGACTCGTATTGGAAGCACATACTCAACAAAGATAATAAAATATCCTCCATATATATCTATACATGCAGTGTCAATCGAAATACTCAACGGAGGAAATAGATACAAATATAACAAAATAGATATATTTTATTTTTTCTATATTTTTTAACTTCATGAGACAATGTTACAACAAAAACATATCACATGTTTCAGAGGTATATAATATACCTACATACTAATATATAACAGCACATTTGATAATGATACATTTTGATTTTAATTGGGAAATGCTGAGATTTTGTTTGGCCCTGTCAACCTTTGAACATCTAAGTTAGAAATAAATGAATACAACTTATGAAATGAAATTCTAGATACTTATACAAATTTATCAAAATTGTCGTGTAACAAATTTCGTGGAAATAATTTTGCTGTTTGCCATTTCTGTCTATGACAAAGATGAATGAATTTTATTTTGAAAATTGAAAATTTGTTAAAAATCGATCGAACTTTTAGGTTCTGTCATTTACTGGATATTATACAATATTATATATATATAACAAAACTCTAAATTTCTGAAATTTTCATTTGATTTTTATAAAGGAAAGAATGAATTTTGAAGGCAAGAAAAGGGCAGTGTGCTGAAACATACTTAACATAAATTAACATAAATATTAACATTTTTAGTAATAATCACCACCAGTGTCACAAAAGTTATCGAAATCGGCAGTATACATATATGAAAGCTAACTGATGTTACGAAGAAATAAGTATTTTTACATACAAAGATACTATGTAAAAATTTATAAAACAAAGTTATCTATTTTAGTATAAAGATATATGTAATATGGTATGATGATGGTTATTGCAGATCCGAAACAACCGTTGTGACACTGGCGATATATGTGTTACCACAGACAATAGCACTTACAGTGATAAGTTATTGATAACACGCGAGTGGTTTCACGAGATAAACCGGAAACCACTTCTGTGCTACGGACGATAATAATGATTAAGGTGAAGACCAACCTACAGTCGCACATGATACATTAACAATAAGGCACATGTATTTAATATCTACAGTATTAACATGTTGAACATAATCAAAACACATTTGCATACTGTCGAGGCACATGTGCTTAAGTAATATCGTATATCATTTACAGTATTATTTACGAATATTGTGTATAAAAGTCGTACAATGTTATTTCATTTGACTTTTCTTGTATTCGTAAATGTACACAGAATAATCACAGCCTTTTTTAGTCTTACTGTAAATGATAAGAAATTGATTAACCTGAGATTTCTTAAAAAGAAGACATTTGATCAATGTTCCTTCCATCTTCATACTTGTCATACTCGGAGCTCCTCTTCTTGTATCGATTGCATACATGTAAATACTTTTACAAGCACTTTGTGCGGGAAATGACTTTATGACTCGTGATATATAATGTTTGGATTTCATTTTACTGTAATATCATTCTGGTGAATTTTGTAGTTCCTTAACAGCCGATGATTTTGATTCTTTCATTTGCAATAATGTTCCTCAACTTCGCGCACGCACTCCTGGCATGATACGTAACAGCACCAATGAAACTTGCAGTAACATCTTTCTACGATTCTCTTCTTCCGGGATTCGTATCCTCGTCCGCAACACAACAGATCACAACCGTCAATTGCTTTGGAGTTTTTATTACAAATTCTGCCCTTTGTTCCCAAAGAACCCGACTTTGGGTCTGGTTCACAAAAATCGGGAGAAGCAACTAAATAAACTAAGTCTGAACTTGTATGTGCTTTGAATTCTGGATTAACAGGCACAAGTCTTGGTAAAGTGTTTGTATAAACTAATTTAACTTCTGTTGCTCCGTCGAATTTTTCTTTTATTTTGGAGCCGACTTCTCTAAAAGTTGGCATAGCTCGCCAACAAGTCCGTAATTCGCACGATCCTGACACACCATGGCACTTGCATTCTATTCTCATGTTGTTTTCGATACTCTGGAAATAAAAAAAGACATAAAACCATTAATAAATCTTACAAAAAAGTATGAATGATAAAAATGTAAAATCGAAAGCATGTACACTATCTTGTAAGTCGTCAAAAAATGTTATGTATGCATGAATGCGCGGCCACTGTAATTTTCACGACGACAGCACTATATTTTGTCGGATGGCATGACAGGAATTTTTTTCTTTGTGTTTTGTATAGGTCAAATATACAACCATGTTTTAGCACTTTTTCCAGACATGGAAGTGAAATACTCCGGAAGTCATTAATTCTGTTGTTTCGTATAATTTATGCTTGATTTGATAAACATTTCGGTTTGAAATGTTTATTACAACAAAACACGATATCAAACCTTCTTTGATAAATTCTCGACATATTACTGACGAAACATTTTTCATATCCTATTTTTTTTAAACTTTTTACATATAGTTTATTTACAGCTACTGACAGATATGATATAACCTTGAAGCTCTTTTGCACCTTAGATTTTGGCTACCGGTGATAAAATTCTACCATATGTCATATTGATAATTTATAATAAATATGTATAGGTAAATATATAAATAATATGTAAAATTTTGACCTCAGTTTGTTATTTATGTGTCTTATAATGTATCCAAAGAAAAAAACATATAAATACATTTTTATATATAGTGCGTAGAGATTTGCCATGATAGTAGAAAGTCATTACTGACTATTAAGTTTCTAAGTGCGGAGACAAGTGTAATTCTAAATCATATGTTTAAAGTGCATCGGATTTAAAAGCTACAATGTGGTAACTCTGCGGCTTTCCTTTTCAACCACCCTTTCCCGCCGAATCTGACTTTCATGAAATTCAATAAAAACTATACACAGAAAAAGCCAAATAACGCAATTTTAAAAACAAACAAAATTTTTAAATGCGGTGACCCTGCAGATAGGGTGGACTTCCAGAAGAAGAAGAAGGTAACAACAAAATGTACACTTAACAAATGTCACCACCTTTCCCCCATACACATAGCAAGCAAACAATAGCTTCATTGCTATTATTACACTTCTTAGTTAGAAACAAGACTTGCACATATTCTTCCTCAGACTGGTGCCCTTCAAACGAAGTGCAACAGCGTGCTTTGTAACAGTATATGACGATAAAGGTACAAAATAAATGATCAGATTGCAATTTGTTTATATTGGAATATAAAGTAAATCAGGTTCAACCTTTGAAGATTTAACAGCTAATCAATTAAAGTCGAAAACATTTGGCTAGCTAGGTGCAATATTTGAAAATTATTAAGAGTATGAAAAAATACAGTTAAAAGTAAATACGTCCTTTGAAAAGCAAATTGAAATTTTTAACGTGTATATCACGGTCATTGAATATAACATGTTGCAATATGAGCGTTAGAAAAACTCCAAAATATGCTGGCGTTGTTGTCTTTGTGTATAGTAAGAGATACCGATTCTATTAATTTCTCTTTCAAAACAACTTATACTTAATCATTGTATAAATAAACTTTTTTCAATTTCTCGTCAAGTGCACCCAGAATTGTATTATTAATTAAATATAAGGAAAGTTTGGATTGACAATTAAGAAATGGTGCCAAAAATATAGAATTATACGTATAAATATTTGAATTTGTATATCTCCAGAAAAACATTTCTTATTGTTGATAACACAGACGGCGTTCAGCTATGATGATTACGATTTAATGATGATTGAAAAAACAGACTTCACTGAGAATCGATGCCAACTTGATGTACCCACAGTTAAAAAGGGTCCTTAAGGCCACAATTAAAAACATTTTGGCTTGCCCAAACCCTACCCAAAGGTTGAGATAGTGGGTAGGTAGGTAGGCATTTTCTTTTTTTTTTGTTTGTTTCAAAAAGAGAAATTGGTGTTTAGTAGTCTTCATGCCTATCTGATTAAAAAAAAACTTCTTCAAATCAGGACAATAAAAGAATTTGAGTAGGCAGCTTTTTTCTGGGTAGGTAGCGTTTGGGCAAACAAACCTATTCTTTTTTATAGCCTAATCTAGTAAAGAAGGGGGGATAATCACACAAATCCTGACCGGATTCTGTGGTTGCCTACCGTTTTACCCTGTATCAAATCTACCCTTCAAATAGTTTTGATGTTAGATGTAAACGATTTAAACTTTATTCAGTGAGGAGATTTTCCACAAACGACAATTTTACCACAGTGCAGTATATCACTGAATAAAGGACGAGTTTATATACTATTTTAGGACTAAAACACCGTTCACCCGGCATTCAAGGGATGTACTTTTTTAATAAATATCAATATTGCATTTCTTTACTTTCATTATCAGAGTTCTCAATAACGTACTAAATGTACTATACTAGTATTACTCATTGTTGAATAACATTACACCATATCAATGAGTTTCATTTTTTGATCGAAAGTGACAATGCAAAAAAAAAGTGAAAACAATAAAATTAAAGTGAACTAAACAAAAATTTCAAAAAATTTCAAAACCAAGGCCTTGTTTCGAAAGTAATTATTAATAATTTTGCCATTGAAAATTTTTAAAATACACATGTCAAAATGCTTTATATTAACCGAGTGCATGTCATATTAATAACTATACGACACGTATAACCCAGTGATCACCTATCAATTTATCTTTGCCATAACTGTTAACTTTGATTTCCTTACTGCGGTGATTGGCATCTAAGTGTGAATCGAAAGGTCACTTGAAAAGGAAGTCAAAAATGTATTTAATCCAAAACAATTTGTCACATTGTTGTGTTGACCGACTAGTACAATTCATGGCATATTTTGTAAAAAAATATTTATAGATCTTCATTTTGAAATTCTTGGTATTATTTTCCCCCTTTTTCAACGTTCGAACGGAATGTAGAGTATATGTTAGGTTACTGTCTCATTGACGTTAACCCACATATATTTTGCCTCATTCATAAATAATTCATGGCATATTTTGTAAAAACTTATTTATAGATCTTCATATTGAAATACGTTGCAATTATGTTACCCCTTTTAAATTCAACGTTCGAACGGAATGTGGAGTATCTGTTGGGTTGCTGTCTCTTTGACGTATACCCACATATGTTTTGTCTCCTTCATCATGTTTTAAAGTATCTGTTGGGTTGCTGTCTCTTTGACGTATACCCACATATGTTTTGTCTCCTTCATCATGTTTTAAAGTATCTGTTGGGTTGCTGTCTCTTTGACGTATACCCACATATGTTTTGTCTCCTTCATCATGTTTTAAAGTATCTGTTGGGTTGCTGTCTCATTGACGTATACCCACATATGTTTTGTCTCCTTCATCATGTTTTAAAGTATCTGTGTTGCGTGTCAGTGTTTGTGTTTACAATCGATGAAGACGTTTTTTCTGTGTCATAATTACTATTCCTGACACATTTTTGGAATTTACATTTCAACACATATTGAGCAATGTTTATAAATATTTCACTACTTACAAACATAAACTGACCCTGATCACGTGACCTGACATCAATCAAGATATGAACGTAATAACAAAGATTGGTATCATAACATCTTAGAATTGTATAATTAGCTTTCATAAATATGTCTCCTGTTCGCTCTACTCCTAAGTTAATATTAGTTTTTTCAAGAATTTGATTTGATTGGAGTAAACTTCAAGTTCAGTGGCAAATATATCATCAGTATCTAAGACAACTGCTGTTTTTTCTCAAAATGTTAATTTGATTGGTGTGTATTCAATGTCCAATGGCAATACATATGTATTTGCAGTGTCCAGTGACAAATATTTCAGCCATATTTAAGACAATTGACGTTTTTTTAAGAATAAGATTAGATTGTCAATTTTTTGAAAGTTCAGTGGCAAATACTTCCATCCATATTTAAGATTTCTTGTCGTGGGAATTTCTTAAAGAATTTTTATAAGCATAGTTCAGGACGTGTCATTAACAAAAGACATTATCAGCCTTGGCGAGGCGTTGTTATTTGGACAAAATTGCATTTTTATCATAATGTTAAACCCCCCTGTCAACAAATCGGAATAGACATACACAAGATGATGAATGGAATAGAACTGAAACGTATCGTCATGTATCTAGGCAATTCTTGATAATTATAATATAAAAAGAAGTGTATCTATGTGATACTATATAGTATGTTTGTATAACGAATATTTATGATCGAAAATGGAAGTCGTAAATCCTTTCACTGAATGGACCTCGATAATCCGTCCATATTCATGAAAATGAGTGTAGAATCATTTACGATGTAATTACTGCGTGTACATACTATCGGGTGCGAGGGAACAGTCTTAAACTAGATAATAACCAGTCTGTTGGTACAACTATGTGACATAAATCTTTAGATTAGTCTAATAAGGAAAATATATATCTAATATGTTAGACTAACTTAGAGATAAACTTTTATTTGAATATTTTAGTAAATGTGTAAGGCACTTATGGATCAATGTTAATAGTTTTAAATTCCTTCACTCTACTTTAATGTTTACGTATTTGAGCTGAAGAAAAAAAGGTTATTTTGTCCAAAAGTCGAACAGTTTCACGAGGATGACTCGACAGCTCAAATAAGTCTTACATCGAAAATTAAGCATTCCATAATAAACTTCATTTGTTTAATTCTGATAAAGCAGTTCAATTATATGAACAGATGCATTTTTAATGGAACGGTAGAGATGAAAGGATAGTAAAGTCGTAATTTTAAAAATATGTGTTTCGTATATAAACATTCTACAATTTCTAATCAACCCCGTAATTCAAAAAGCTCTTGCATTAAAATTTAAAGAGAGTAGAGACCTTAACTTTTGACATTACTAAAAAATAAAATTTCAATCCTTCGAAATAAAATTCAACATTAAAAATTGAATTTTTAGAATTTTGAAATTTGTTTTGATATTAAATTGCCCGTAAAAGCCAAGTTAATCGGAAAAAGTAATCTTTTACATGCTTCATTACGTACAAAAATATCAGTTTTTATACGTTTTGTTAGTTTGAAGTAATGTAACTTGAAATGGAGTTTATATAAATTACATTCGGATCCATTGAAAGTAATCATCCAGCGTTGTACATTAGAAACAAAACTACTATTGACTGCCACCAAAATATTTACTTGCTTGAAACACGGGGGGACATGTAATCAAGGACTTCGACGCTATTACCACGATATAAAATTGTCAAGTTCATCCCATCAAATTGGCATATATTGTCATTTTATATACACGAACCACGATCATAATATTTCAATAAGCCCCTAACATAACATTCGGAACCTCTTGCATGGCATCGATGTATTGAATGTTACGTAGTGTGAAGCAGAACATCTCCTAAAACACTAAACGTTCGTCCCTTGTTTTGGGTAATTTTCGTCCATTGCTCTGAGAAAATTTTAGTACACCAAAACTTATCCCTAATCACTTGCATGGAAAAGAGTATAAAATCTTTTTCGTTCATACATTTTCCTTCCTCTTTATTCATATATATGACAAGTATATTAGTTTATATTTGTTTAAAAAGACCGTAATCTATTATATATACATTGAAATGCATTTAAATGGAAAGTATAGTAAAATGTATACTATGAAGAAATGTTGTCTAATATAGACATCGGGCTGACAGTTGTGGGTTTTAGGTGTAAAGTCCTTACATGTAAATAAAAATCGACAACAATACGACCATGACATAAAATATATCGAGTGTATTGTATCCTCTAACATTAGTCGTAAGATTTATGTTAGATTTCGTATTATTATTCCACCTGGGAAACATCCCAAATTTGATTGAAACGGAAAATGATGGGGGTAATGTGTCCAGGTATCTAATAAATCATTCGCCCAGTCTCATCTTAATAAAGGCTTGGTGGTATTAAACTTTAATCATATTGTATTAAGAAATCGACATGAGGCCATTAAATTGTGCTTCACTTGTTCAAATTCAATGCCTGAATTGAAATTCCTTCATATTATACTTTTACATTTTAACCTCGTTTTAGTGGTTCAGAAAAAGTAGTTTTCATCAAAGAAAGTCGTACAGGTTGCACAAATCTTGTTATAAGTAATCATGTTTATTTAGGATGTGCAGATGTTTGCAAAAGTTCAATATATATTTAATATTATGTTAAAATAATATTATGTTAACCCTATGTACATTTCATTTGTGACAGACCTAAGCTTTGCATATATAACCTAATCCGGAATGTTTTTTATACTCAAAAAGCTGTTATATATTTTACATATCCGTATGAATATGTGTTATGTATGGATGGTATTTACATATTTGATAGTACATTCGATATAAACTCACCTTTCTTCCAGCTTGATTATTATGAATATTCATTAATTGTCTTCCTATGTTTTTATTGTTTTTTCTTTTGCGCTTTTCTCTAGCGTCAACAAATGTTTTTGCAAATGCTATTCCAAAAGCAATATTGTCTGAACACCCTGACCATTCAAATCCCTGGTCACTGGGTCCACTAACTGTTCTATCACAACCACATTGTGTTAAGCGGCCACTACTACAAGCCCTAGTAACGGCATGAGCTACACCTGCAGACGACAGCGCGTGCACAAACGATGCTTCTCTCGTGCCTGAAAATATCAAGATGAATATGAGGAAACTAAAAGTATATGTATTAAAATGATACAGTAACCCAAATAAACCAATAACGCCCAAAAAGGACATAAAAATAGCAAATACTATCGTTCTAATGAAAATGTGGAGCTTTGAAGCGAACCAACCTTGCAAATCTTTATAAGAACCAGGATGTCTCTTAAATTTACAACTGTAAATTCTAGTTTAAAAATCTACTTTGAACAAATTTTTGAAGTATTAATATGTTTAAGGATTATCAGTCCACCTTAGCCAAAAGGCGAGTTGAAATACAATATGTCTTATATAAAATGCATTTATTATCGGAGTAGACTAAAATCTATTTGTCGTTCTTGCTTTTGGCTAAAATACAAGTTATATCGTGTGTTCTGAATAACATAGATTGATTTTAAACACGATAAATGGCAAATTTTAAGTATCTTATGCTTAATGTAAGGTGTTCCTATTTGCAAATTCACGAATTTGTGAATATATCTGTCTTTTCATGACGAATGTATCATCCAAAATCGAAATACTGTAAAAACAAGACCACAAAACTCTAATAAAGTCCAAATTAATGATAATATATTAACTCCCCCGCATACACCCAACTACTATTTACAAATTTACGTCGTTTAATTGTGCAAATATTTACACGATTAACTAACTATTTGATTCTGGTTTAGAAAACAATGAAAGTCGAATGTTACTTTTCAGCTTCATTCTGTCTGTTTAAAATGTAACTAAATCCATGACGTTTAAGAACTTTTTGATAGATGTTGTCAACACCTTTTTCCTTTGATCTTATTTGGTATTTATTTGTTTTAAAGGTCATAATCATACGTATGTGGGATTTGTCAAATCCTAAAGTTTAGAAAAACTTTTCAATCAAACACTTTAGTTAGAAAAATGAATGTAACGTAATTTTCTCGTATCACATTTATGTATAGCGTATACGAAGTCTTAAAGCAGAAGAAAGCATATGAAATGATAATTATTGAAAATACAGGCATTTTTTATTGTGTTGTGTTCGTCGTCTATATGTGCTTTTGAGTTTTCATCACTCTTTGGTCAGTTTCATATGAATTATTACTCTTAAGTACAAGAAACATACATAGAAAGGAGGTAACACCTACCTAATTTTAAAACATTTCCAAATATATTTCTTGTCTCTACCATGCTGCAGTTCCATCGCCTATTTCTAAATTGATATTGACACTCTAGTATAGCGTTATTAGCACCGTTTTTAACACTGTCCATAATTTCAATATTTTTACGACAAATTTTTCTTTGTCTTTTAACAAGTCCTACGAGTGAATCACATGTTTCTGGAATCTGTATAGTTGAAAGACTTGACATTTTGGCCAACGACCTGTAAAAAACAAAAATTAAGAAATTATAATTTTACTAATGACAACACGTTAAATTGAAACGAAACGATACAAAATAATACAGTTGAGGATTTTCAAATTTCAGCTTCTGTTTTCGCTCTTAAAACCTACCCATAGTTTTCAAAAAACTATGTAAGTAGTCTTTGACGCTTCTTATGGATAATCTGGAACCTCACATTATGAAGTTCTGAGAAGGGGCGGTTAAAAAAAAGCGGTTAGACAGTAATCGTCTCTTAAAAGGACTTGTTGAATTGTTTGTCCAACATCTTTTAACATGTTGTTTCTTTGGCATGTTGATGTTAATAGGTCGGGTGTCTCTTATGTTGCATTACAATTTGTCAGATCTATTTATAATTAATTGGTGTTGTCAATCAGATGAAATTGTCAGCAAATTTCACACCATTAATATCTGATAAACGAAGAACTTATTTCAATAGTTTGCCAAATGTATGACCAACATTTGTTTACAACTGTCAAATAGTAATTTTTAATGTGCTATTCGGACACCTCGGTTCACATTAAACGCGTAATAAATGGCGGGATAAATTATGATTTATATGTCGTCTGCAAACAAATGTGCAATTTGCTGTTCTGACAAAATGGTTAGCTGTTTACAAATGTTATCCCAAACCATTAAATCATATAATAAGTTGTGATTTGTCTGTTAAAACATTTTTCTGCAAGGCTTATATAATTTCTATTTGTCAATCACCGCTAACAAAATACGTTTTATGGCCGTGCAAATGTAGAAACATTATGTTGTCAGATTTTATTCTCCGTTACTGTATCTTCAATAGAATATCACTATCGTCAAGTATATAAAAATACTGACTATTGGATGTTTAAAACATTAACCAATCTTCAATAAATACATGATTTTGATACAGAACTCGAGACGATACTGACAAAATTAAAGAAAGACAAAAAGGGTGATATTTAAAAAACAAACTTCATTAATTAAGATGACAAACTTTTAAAAAAGGTGTTGATATTTTAAGAAAAACGATTTGTCAAGATTTCATTTCTTGAAGGTAAATAAAATAGTAAAATTTCAAGTGTCGATTTCAGTGATACATAGTTTGCTGCCAAATAATTCCTTCTGGTTATACAATTTGATTGAAAATGTACAATTAACAAAATGTAAAATCTATTATCTGTTTAGTTTTTGTTTACTCGTTACTCAAATCTAATGACAGGAACTGACAAAGTTAATTATATTATTTATCAAAAGCCTTTGGTTATTATTGTAAAACATAATTCATATCATTTAATATCCTTAGGACAATGTGTTACACAAAATTTTCTAGTTTTAACACCATCACTTCAAATATGCCGTCTTGTTGAGGTCAATGTACATTTGTAACTTTCATTTATTATAGTGAAGGAAATTTGGATGAAAACGGAATAATAAAGAGCACCAAGCTTTTGAACACAAACATTTGTAATGTCAAAAAAGTCATAAAGTTTTTAAATACAAATAACTCAAATGTCACACGTCCGCCTTTCCCAGGGCCGGTACATTTTTTAATTTGTATTTGGAGCCTGGGACGCTGTCGCCATACTTTTTATTAATAATTTGAAATTGTCACTAAAACATCATTTTATTAATATCTTATGAGTTTATTGAAAAGTTTCTCCCAAAACGTCCAGTTCTAACTGTCAAATTTCAAGGGTGTGTTAAAATAAAGTCGGGTCGGTCGACAGACTTGAAAAGAACCCGTCAAGTAGATTTCACTATTTTAATGCACATCTGTGTTTACAAAAAAATCTGTTTTTCCTGCATTTAATAAAAAGTGACATCAAGTTTTGATACGACGCCCTTTTTTAGCTGATTGTTTGTATTTTTCTTAAATTCATCCGTACCTTTGTTATATTTTAATAAAGCAACAAAATTTGAAGTATTTTCTGTGTTATCTGACTATCAATATCAAACAGCCCTATTGATAACGTGTTGAATTGAAGGGGGGATAATTCGATGAAATATCTTCATTTAAATAAGCCTGTCAAATCCATTTTACATTCATTGATTCATGCTCTTACTGATTAGTTTTGTATGTAAAGAAATTCTCCATATCATTAAAGGAGAATACTTCGATAATCAACAAACAACTATTTAAATCAAGACTCCACGACATTGATTGTGGTTCGCCGAAAAGAGGTGTTCTTTCGTTAAGTGCGGAATTAAAAACTTTATTGGAAACCTTGTAGCTTTTGTTAAATTAATGCTAAGTTCTACTTTAATTTTAACAAAAGCTCTTGATTTATCTCCCTTATCAATAACCCCTCATTGTCAAATCTATGATAAAATACCAAAAATATTTTGAAAGAATAGTACAATTTTACGGTGCACATTTCAACAAAAAGTTCATAAAGTAATGGGTTAATTTAAAATTATTAAAAAGACCAACATCTGTTTTGTTGATAGAAAAATGTATTCAAATCAGGTTAAAGTTTGATTTTCATTGTTAATAAATTTTAATTTGAAAATAAATCTTCAGTGGGATATGTTTGAGATTAAAAGTGTGAGAAATTTTGAGAAACATATGTAAAGATACCGAGACAATTCCAATAATCAACCAACAGTGAAAACAAGCGAAACCTCTTGTAAATTAAGTACATTATCATATTTATGTTTAAATCAAACACATGTATCGAAATGAATATATGCTAATTCCGAATCAAGTACTAGTAGGTTAAAGAAAGTTGAGTCCCTATCTAGGAAGAAAGAAATTGATTTTGTTGAGTGTCTAGCTTGTTTAATTTTTTTCAAATTCAAAATATGAAGAATCAACTAACGTTTAAAGAAATGAAGCTCTTTTATTGTGTTATGAGGGATCATAGTAGAGGATCATAGTTCTATCCTTCTCTTTCTCTCACACACTTATTCTATCTCTCTATCTCAGTTTGTCTAGTAAGACTACCGGCGAGACTAACACATTTGTAAATAGCATTGTTTCATTAGTAGGTACATCAATTTAGTGGCCTTAGACAACCTGACCCCTGTGTACACTATCTGAATAAAAATATATCAAAGTCAACCGTTATTAATCAAGAAACTGATATCTACATCTCTTATCCTGGCTAGCTTTCGTTCTTAATAAATGATATTTGTTTTAGTAGATACGAATGTGTACCTGTTTTTCTGTGGTATTTGTAAGCTTTAACCACCTCTTTATTCACAACTGAGCAAAACTTGTCAATAAAATCTAAGTTTGTGGCTTAAAGCTGTAGGGGTAGAGATTTCAATTTTAATGCCTGAAAGATTAAAGTATCAATTGTATGTCAGCTTGTATATAATCATTTCAGATAAGTTGTGGAATGCAGATATAAGCTAGTAAGTATTTAACACTTCTACAATGTATGCTTAGAATTAGTTGCATTTTAGTTAACAATTTGTGAACCGTTGTGTTTTGAAATCGGATACGCTCATTTGTTTCAGTCAAATTTATACTTATTGAGAAACTGGTACGTACATGTATGTAGATGCCCTCAGAATTCGTCAGTTAGCTTCTGCTACATAAAGTTTAATAAGTTATTGCAATACTTTTATAAAGAGTGCAGCATCCACTGTATCTTTAAATTGTTTTAAAAATCATTGGAAAATTATACAAAAATATAATACTTACAGCCACTGTATTCCACCAACAAACGTTAAAAACTGTAACAGAATACAAAATCCTGAAGAAATAGTGTTCATATCCAAACGGGTCATCCTTTTAGCACTTTTAATAAGAATCACGTTTCTTCATAAGAAGTATATTCTTCACAATTTACACAAGTTCCATATAACAAAGCTTATTTCTATCTAAGTGTTTCTGTGTAAAAGCCTGCAAGTCTACATTTTCAGTTCGATAAAGTTGTGTGATTTATATAGTTTTCCATCGCTATATTTCGAATAAATACACTTATTCCTCTATTTGAAGTTTTACTTCTTTTTCATCACATATTGTGTTTCAGGATTATATAACCAACACGTTTCCTGAAATAGCACGGACGATTTGACAAAAATAAATAACTATTTCACTGAGGATATCGTATACTATGAATGAAAGAAAAAGTAAGGACATACTTTATCACATAATCGTTTTGATTGCTCGTCCTCTTTACTCAATCGCTCCGCCCACTTGACAAAATATTGACCCGTGATTGGCTCAACTCAACCGGAAAACAATCACCGTCATGGTTGGCCGGTAATGGATGTCGACAAATTGAGTAAAAGTACAATTAAGACGTCGATGTAAAAATGTAATTATACAATAGATTTACAATTAGATAAACAGTTTCCGTGAATATTTATAGAAATATGAATGAATGACAGATTTTTATCTCATAATTGTACACCAGAAACAATATCAATTATGAGAATTGCATGACATTTAAAATTACGTCTGTTAAAATTTAGAATGAAATAACGTTATCATATCATAAACAACTATTTCATTTTTGTGATGGAGAAAAATCGACATTGTATATTTAGAAACACTTTCTTTCGTGTCCTTATTTATATTAATCCCTTTAAAATCGATCTCAACAAAGTTAGCATTCATTTCAGTTATATTTGCATAGCAAATTTATATTGAATTTTTCATTCAGAGGCGAGCACGTTGTGTTAATATTCGCACATTCAAACAAAGTTATTTAAATATTCAATATGTTCAATGTGTTATATTTTACATCCATTTGATTTCTTAAAAACATCCAATTTAATTAATAGTGTATACAAAATATAGATTATAGACTGTGTCAATATCAACTGTCTATTCCTAGAGTCCAATCCGTTATATACATTTGACCCGATGTCAAACACTCAAAAAAATCTTTAATGCAAAACAAAGAAATTTTATGCGAAAATTATTAATTCCTATGTGTCTGAGATAATGACATAAAAAGTGAAATCACTATTTACACATCATATGATATGCACTATAATTCATTCCATTTCGTGTAAAGAATTTATATCCTAGATCCTGATCTAAATAATTTGTGGTTATAACATTTATGCAGCACTTCTCCTATATATCAATATGTATATCAAAATATGTATTTTCTCCTGATCTACATCAAAATGTACCACAAATAAATTGATTATATATTACTTGGATGTTAGACTACGTTTTGTGATTTTTCTTGATATGATCTGCAAAGTAAATAACCAATTTTTCTTTTAAGATCACACGAATTCAACGTATGTTATTGTAATTATAATAACTATTAATATGATATGTTTTTCAATTCCCCATCTGTAATCTTGATTGCAAATATGAAAAAATAAACTACAGTAGGAAATCGAGTGTTCGTCTGAGGAGGTTCGATAGACGGCTAACGAGTTTTTTTCCATGTCTACGCCTATAGACATGATAGATTGAACTTTTTCTGTAATGCCGAATTCACACGTACTTCGAATTCGATTCGCATTAACTAATTCGAATTAGTTTAATTCGCATTCGAAACTTTTAACGTCCATTGTAATTCGAATTGCAATGCGCATCAACTTCGCTAAATTACTGTCCAAACGACGTTAACTTTTAATTCGTATTAACAAAAGCGTATTTCTAATAAGAATTGGATAATTCGAGTTAGCCAATTCGAATCTATTCGAATGAAAAAAGAAAATTGTGTGAACGCGATAAGCGAATTCTATTCGCATTCGATTCGAATTCAATTCGAATTAAATGTTCTTGTGAACGAGGCATAACACTTGAGAACTACATAGTGATAATCAGAGAGTTCATATAACCAGGAATGAATACATTGATAGATATATACTGTTCCTAGATCGACCGTAGTTTTTACTTTACTTCTAAATATCTACATGTTTCAATAATGAGTTCTGTCGACATCTAGATATCAAAAACATTATCATATACATATATTGTATACAACTCAAAGATTTTCCCAAAGCCCTATGTAGTTTAAAACTACAATTACGTACTCTGATCATCCTCTGACGAAAAGATATCTCAGGGTACGACCTATTTCCTAAAACTCGATTTTTGTATTGCTTCATCGAAAGTTTGTAATTATTTTCCGATTTGTCAATTTTTGACTAAAGATAATCTGAGAGTTGTACAAATATGCAGTAAACTTTGTACAAAGGTTTTATTTAAACATCACGAGCCCTGTTGAATTGATTATAAACAATATTGTCATC
Organism: Mytilus galloprovincialis; assembly: GCA_037788925.1. Taxonomy (NCBI): domain Eukaryota; kingdom Metazoa; phylum Mollusca; class Bivalvia; order Mytilida; family Mytilidae; genus Mytilus; species Mytilus galloprovincialis. The sequence continues at coordinate 38,948,308 of CM075342.1, read as the reverse complement.
TGTGTTTACATTCAAGAAAAAGGCTCGACGGTCATGTACCTCCTATAACTTTATTTTTCAAATATTTCACGATTCGAAATGATTATGTCACCCCGTTAAATTTTGTGGTAGAAATCAGAGTTCGTTGTAAAAAGTTTATGTCATTTGGGTAGAATAACTTGGAATGGATGTGTACTTTCTCAAAGTAACTAAGAATATAAATATATATATTATATATTTTCGCCATTCTTTCATTAATTTTTATTGCTGCTGAACATCTATAGTAATGCTTCTAGTAATTCTTCGTTTGATATAGAAAGGGAAATAAGTTCATAAACTCTTCTACATCATTTCTTTTCTTTTTTCTAGCATGCCATGATATGGGTGTCGGAAAAAAGGAAAAAAGCAGTTTACTCATCGGATTGTTAACTTTAAGAATCACTTGACTTCTTGCATAATAAAATAATGGGTATACAACCATGCATTACTGGAGTGTGATATTCTTTTGGATGTGAGGTATGCATAAATACACACCAACGTCCGTCCAAAATGGAGATGTTAAACCCGATGCCTTGTATTGTTTCAGTTCCAAGCTTTCAGCATAAAAAATAATCTTTGCATCCAGCCCCTTTTGATACCCTTATTTTCAGTGGAGATTCAAATCTTCTGTCCTTCACCACGGTCGAACTTGCAGAACATACCAGTATTATTTTAATAAACTCGTCATGAATATGCATGAAGTATTTGTCACTGGACATAAAGCACGAAACAGTCAATCAACCTACTCGAAAGTAGACGTGAAAACAGGCCTTGAATAAAAGTTTTAGGATACAAGTCAAGTACAAGCAATCATTCAAAATATAAAATTTTAAACATCCATGCTACTTCATTTTAAAAAGTTCTCCGATGGCCCTCCGTGAACTATCTCAATCTTATTAAATACATTTTTTAGTAAACATAAAACGTCTCAGCGCGACATCTTTAAAAATAAATTTAAGTCTTCATAGAACTCATGCCGAGTTGTCGTTCATGATTAATAGCCCCGTACTACATAATGTGCAAATAAACTGTGTGATGTTTAGAAATCTCAACCATTTTAAATTTAATTTGAAATTATGAATTTTATGGAAAAACTTTTTCTTTTGACTTCGCTTGGGTTCATTCTTTGAAATTCTCCCCAGCTGCTGAAAGACTGGGAGTTAATAGGTTATATTGTAAACTAAATTTAAGAATTTGTAAAATACTGAGACCTGAAAACAATTCAAGCATGCATGTTAATGTATATTCGACAGAAATTTTTAAACGATTTTTGTATGTTGATAAATATGGTAATATATACATAAGAATTATAACAAGTAGAAAGAATGGAAAACTTCAGAAAGATGACAGTATTTTTAAAATTTCATTTGTTTAATTCGGCCCACTTATGATACGGTAATCAACAGTTCAGTGGCAGGTATTTCTGACATGACAATGACTGCAAATTTCACTCTTGACGTCTAGACTAGAACAAGAAAATCGACTCGAAATTTTAAGAAAATACATTGTTTTTACATGTTGGAGATGTCAAACAAATTATATGCAAAAGACTTCGTTTGTCGAAGAAAATCACATACTTGTACATGAAATGTGGAATCGGGGTCGCAGAGATACGTGCATTAAGAATGGAAATGTGAATTATTATTGTTATGCATTTATTGCTCAAATCTCCTGTTACTTATAAACGAATTTCGTCTTTAAAGTTAATCTACAGAATCTAATGCAAAACGTTAGTACTGGTGAATTTAGTTTTGGTTGCAGAAGTCACCTTTATGTATTTATGCATGGATGTAGTATATAAGAAATTAAGCTAGGAAATAATTAGCAACTTTGGTCACTCAGTTTCATACTTCACAGATTTAACTGATATGTTCATTTTCTTGGGACTTTTTCTCTCTTCGTTTTTAATATAAGAGTTGTTCAATGGAGGGGACCACAACAAAAACACCAAATAACACCTTATAATTTCTAGATTACATCACTAATTTACATTAGTTTAAAAAATTAAGAGTAAACTTTTTTCTCTATTTTCATATTTACTTTTTTCCCATGGAAGAAATGTTCACGTACATGTATAGTAACTAACAGGTGTAAATTAATTAATTGGTTTAATTAAAGGTGAGAAAAAACATTGATTAAAGAAACAAACAAAAGAACATATGTTGATTTCTTGTATTGTGTGATTGTTATTAAAATCACAATATTAATTAATAAACAATTTAATTATCAATACTCATGAATAGGTTAATCAAATTATAGAGGTTACCGCGCTAATTCCCCTAAGTTACGTTATGGCCTCACTCTAGAAAGGGAAATCACAACTCAATTTCATTAGAAGAGTACTCAAAATTTATTATGGGCGCATGCACCTTTGGTGTTTTCAAAACACAGATCAAAGAAAAATAAAATACATTAGCTCAAAAGAGCATTGCTCTCTTTTTCATTAGATGCACTTATTCAGCTTGTTAAAGTAGTACTCAAAAAATAAAAATAACGATCCATTCATATATTATGCATTTCTTACGCTCTTAAGCTTATTTATTTTTAAACAATTGTTGTTATTGTGATATACGGTGCATGTATTTAATCACCTGCATAGGTGATACAAATTTGAAGAAGTGTGAAAGTTCATTAATACGACTCTGAAAAAACAAGAACTTGTTTTAATAATGATTTATACTAATAGATGCCATCGCCTTGATAAAGTAGACAGCTACATGTAGCTTAATACTTATAATCATTTTGAGCACTTTATAATTTCTTTGAAATACAGTTGCAAGTCTTATGCAAATGATACAATTCGTGTCAAGGCATGTTGCAATAGTTACTATGCAAAGTTATAAAAGAAAATATCACCAGCAACATTTTGGAGCCAACCATTAGAATTCATATAGGAGCTTAGGATACTTTGAGTGGCACCCGAAATAAATAAAAAAAAAATTAATATCAGTCAAAAATACTTTGAATCCAAATTATTTTATATCCCAAAAAATTGAAAACCTTCTTGTGTTATGGAACTTTCAGATTTAACGGAATCTCAAAAGAAAATAAGACTAACACGAAAACATATTACACCGTGATCTTCTGATTTTCAAATGGGGATTCGCAGTCATTTTAAATCAGCTAAATATTTTAAACAATTTAAAATATGAATTTAAAATCAATTTGTAATTTTAATCCAGTGATATTGGTATGGGTGTGTTATGTTTTTGCAGATAGACTACTCAACTATTTAATATGAATTAGCAAAGATTATAGTTATATACAGACACCGTTGTTTTTTTTACATAGAAATATATGTCAGAACAAGATGACACTAACGATTATCTAAATAATTAAATAAATGATAATAATTATATTGTGTTCATACATTATCTAAAAATCAGTACATGTATTATGTATTATCCAGGCCGCAAGTTCCAATTGAAGATAGACTTTGTATATATTGCGATCTCGGACATGTAGAGACTGAGAAACATTTTCTGATGGTGTGCCCTTTATATGCAGATATACGATATGATTTATTTTGTGAATGTAATTATTTAATTGAGAATTTTGAAACAATGCATATGGACGATAAGTTTATATTTATAATGAGATCCGAGCAAATTCAGAAATGTCTATGTAAAATTTTGCAGAAATGTTTTATGAGAAGGAAATTATTTACATTCGATTGAAGAAGTACATTTTTATTTTGATAGCCTAGTTTTTGTCTAAGTTTTAAACATTAAGCATATTTGTTTTTCTCAAATCTTTAAAATAAGGTATTTTTATTTATTGAGATTAATATTTTTATTATATTTATTTCTATTTTAGAAGACAATTGATAATTTTTTAATAAGAACTCTTATAGTGTTTTTCATATAATTAGTACTATCATTTTATATTTTTACAAATATTTTTTTTTTTTTTTTTTTTTTTTTTTTTTTTTTTTTTTTAAAGCGATTTTGAAAAAGTAATTTATTAGATTTTTAACTCTAGAAATATTTTATACAAATTTAACATGCAGTTTATTGTAAATATGTACATGTATGCTTTTAAAGTGTCTCATAAGTCAAATGTTTGGCTGGGCATTGATTGAATTTTAAAGATGTTACTTAATTTACTTGTATATATGTACTGTATCAATCGATGTGTGACACTCAAATAAAATATATATTTATTTATTTATTTATTTATTAAGCAGGGGGGCATAATCCAAAGTAATTGTTTCTACATACTAGGTAGACAAATTAATTAACTACGTCTGTATAGGTTCCGTTATACCTCCTGACACAACCGAGTAGTTTAAAATATTCCAAGAGAAATAAATCATTATTAATAATAACAAGAAAATAATAATAGTAAAAATAATAAATTAGTTTTTAAATTCCTAACCCCATTTTTACAAACACAAATTGAAAAAAAAACCCAACAGAATGGGGGAAAAAAAAAAAAAAAAAAGACAATGATAACATTAGGGACACAAGAAAATGATGTTCTTATAAGACCCAGAATGGTACACCAACCTACGTTAATCATTTGAATTACTATGGTAAGGCCAAAAGACATTCGCCAATGAAATGCAAGATAAAACAAAAAGTCCGTTTTTGGTGTACGGGATGTATAAATACGCAGCCACGTCTGTCCAGAATAGCTAGGACGACGAATTCAATGCCTCGTGTAGATATATATGAATAGTTAGCCCATGTTCCCTCTGCAAGTTAAAAAAATCAATGCCACATCTCGTTAAATACCTGGTACGTTGCAATGGGAAAATATCTGCCCCTTTGAAACATACCATATGTGGTATTTGCATCCCTTAGACATTAGTCGTTATCAAACCACCTTGCAACACCTTATATTGCTTTATTGCTAAATTGTTTCGTGTTGTACATGCATGAGATATTTCCCACTGGATGCAAACAGACAACGATAAAAACTTGATAGTAACCCCCTCTGTTCAAGATCTATGAATGTGAATAGACTTTATTTAGAAGTCAATAATGAGAAATATTGAGTACATGTATATGAAAACGTCAACAGGATAAATGTAAGGAGTAATACTTGAATGGCGGATTTAAAGGATGCTGAATTTACATATTTATCTTTTGTTAAATTATTAGTAAACCGTTCCCTATCACAAGATCTGACTTTTGCATAAAGTCAATTCTTAGAAATATTAAGCAAAAGTTAGATACCCCCCCCCCCCCTTTTCTTCTTTCCTGTTGATCTACCATTGCTCATTCAAAAAAGAGGCGAAAGATACCAAAGAAACATTCAAACTGACCACGCAAGAGCTGAACAAAAAAGAAGAAAACAACAGGCAAACAATAAAACACACAAACCACAGCATAGAAAACTAAAGACTGAGCAACACAAACCCTCCCACAAACTGGGGCTGATCTCCGGTGCTCCGGAAGTGTAAACAGATCCTGCTAAACATGTGGCACCCATCGTGTTTCTCTTGTAAGAACAGACCCGGTAATCATTGAAGTCTAATTCCGTTTGGTCACATTCGGAGAAAAGGGTTTGGAATTGTAGGTACGACATTTGGAACATATCCGCTATAATCTTTGGAACGGATATTCCATAACGGTCTATCAACTTTTGATGGCGTCCGTAAATTTTACAAAGGGCTGATTTCAACTTCATCACTTGATACTCAAATATTGTCATGATTTTGTGAGAAATATTTGCAGCTGGTTGTAAAAACAATTTTGGTTATATCAACCACATTTGTATAACTTTGGTCTTATTCTAGAATATTACTTTTATAGATTAACGAACAAACAGCTGGTTAAGTTATCTGCTCTTTGGTCTGGTTGTTGTCTCTTTGACATATACCATTCTCACTTTTTACACTGTATACTTTGATCTTTTATTCGTACCATCATCCTAAGGAACTACAAACACAAATAATCATTGTAGTAAAAATAGTTAAATGTAAGTTTCTTTGTTAAAAACTTTCCTCAAGATGATAGCAAATCTCATTGGAACAGATCTTAATATAAGTTCAACGCTTATATCGACCAGAATTTATGAGAACTTTACTTCCTTTCAATGTGTACAAAAGTTTGTGACAAACTGTCTTGTTTACAGCCATCAATCACATAATAAGGCAAAAACCCAATATCGAAGGTTAAACACGGATCATGCTGAGTATTCAAGTGGTGTCAAAAATAAATGAAAATTATTTCACGATTTCGGTTTTCATAAATATGTCAGATTTATGACCAGGAACAGGTGACAGCCAAAAGATCAACCAATAACAGAACACTTAAGTCGTTCCAGTATGTTATTCCATGTTTCCCTGGAAACGAACTTGATGTCTACTAAAAACGGAACATACGATTTTACCGATGTACGATACAGATGTTTAAGATATTTTAAAGGAAGATGATAAAGTCGTTAGTTTTACAACAGTTAAAAGAAATAAAAAAGCCCAAGAAGATTGCCAATGAGACATCATTTACATGTACTATCCACAAGAGACCAAATGAGCTAGAAGGTAACACCTATATAGGTCATAGCATAGACTTCATCAATGAACAAAACCCATACAGCAAAATAAAATTAACAAATGTATAACAATTCAAACGGGAAACTAGCGGTCTGATTTATGAAGAAAACAATACACAACTAAACCAAATATGATAGACAATTGTGAAAGTGTAAATTAAATACTTTGCTGTGTCTATATGTGTCTTGCGTACTTCGACAATTCACAGAACTGACAGGGACCTATCTACTTAACTAAATAGGGAAATTTGTAAAGAGGTCAAATACAAACAAGTGCATATTTACTGCATTGTACTAATACTGGAAGTTCTGTGGTTACTTAGGAAATGCATATTTTTTTAGGAATCCAAATTGCAGGTGTTAAAACTGAATTATATCGCTGCATGTTCCGTTTGTAATTGACTCATCATTTATAAATCATAGAACAATTCATCATGAACAAAAGGACTGGAACCCGCCTACACCACCATCTTGAGGAACAAATGTCACCGCTATTTTAATGACCTACCTAAGTATTTAATACCCAATTCCACAACGGTTTGTGAAACATTTAAAATACATTAATATAACGTTTTATTGACTTAGCTTTCAACGTTAAGATTCGCCTATGTTTAGTCAAGATAGTTATAATGAAGAAAGTTCTGATATAAGAGATATTTTAATGTTTCGTTACGACACTAAACGACTTAGCGTTTCAATAGATCAAAGATGATGCACAATACAGAGTTGACTGGTCGATCGAAAATCAATCCCCGAAACAATAAAACGGAACAAATATTTCATTGATGAATACATTCTTACGACAGTTTTAATGTACCACAGAATCTTTTCTTGTTCAGAAATTTTAATTTTGTTATCGCGGTTCGTACTATATTTACGTACAGAAATACTTGAAATTCATTGCTTATTATAACGCTAATGCACTCGGATCGAATTTGGACGTCTGCTCTACACATTAAATGAAACGCAATAATTCAAAAGCATAGAGGAGACATTAGACCATATAAAACAGTTTTGGGCAATTGATTATTTAATGATGCACTACCAATTTAATTTCCTTAAGCGAACTGTGACACTGCAAATATTTGACAAATAATGTTATCATTAACCAATAACTACTTCCTTTCTGGCTCCAAGGAGTTTCACTAACGCGCCTATGTGTACATTCATTTAAATGTAAGATTTAAAAAAAGGTTATATAAAATTATGATACATGACGCTCACATATAAATTATTAATCATCAATGGCAACATTTGAAAAAGGAGTTTCTTTGTACTATAGATACTTGCATCTCTATTCTTCTTTTCGGATAGTTTTGTAGTGCAATTGATTGTATATTTTTTAAGTGAACGTTCAATAAAGTTATAAATTATTATTATCAAACAAAGTTAATCTTGGATCGATTTGGCTATTGTTTTAAGGTTCTCTTTTGGTCATAATTGTAGCTTTCAAATGTTTTGGTTTTCATACATCCTACATGTAAGTCTTGTATTTCAATCATTCGGCTTTTTGAGTTCCGATTAGGGCAAATTTAGGAATTTAATTCGAACGTATGCAAATTATAATTTTTTGTTTCCCTTTTTTGGACACTTTCTAAGTGAATGTTTTACCCACATAGAATACGTAAACGTACGTTAATGTCTCGTTTCAAGTTAATCTTCTATCCATGGAGAGAGATAGTTCACTATAACGTCTTTCTTTGTCTGCATCTTTCTTCTTTTGATTTTAGTACTTGACTAACTAGTTTTTGTTTAAAATGAGTATTTCGGTACATTTTAGCTGATCAATGTCTAAGATTGGTTGATAAATCTACTGATTTCGTTTTCATTGCTCCATTTAACTTTTGATGATAGTTGCATAATTCAATATAAAAATCACATTTAAGAATCAAGAAATAATTTTGATATGATCTCAATCACCATAGATCAATTACCATTGAAGTGTCTGATATACAGGAACATTTCTCTTTAAACTCCCAAGTACTTGGTGGTATTCCATGTTAACAGGGTGCATTCACACTAGCAAATGCATAGTTAAGAAGGGAAAGATAAATGTTAAAACCAATCATGAAAAAAATCGGACGTAAAAGAACATTATAGGGAAAACATAAAGAAATGTGTCCGACCATTGAGTTTAATTGGTATGAATATAAGTAGATGTGTTATGATTGCCAACGAGACGGCTTAACACGATATCAAAAGACACAGATCTAGTGTAAACAACGATAGGGCACTTGACGACCTTCAACAATGAGCAAAACAATACCATATAATAATTCTTTAAAGACTAATACATGACTTAATCTAAAACAAATAAGTCGTACTACTTCATTTGGTAACAGTTCACTCTAAAAGTGGACACAATATTCTAACTTCGAACCGGCTTATCTTTTCCGCGAGCTGACATGTCTTTGCTCTCAATCCCAAAATGCCGGACCTACATTTGTAAGCGGAGGAACAGCATACTTACCCATGTTCGAATCTGTGGTTTTTCCAAGACGAGGCTTTAACCCACGACCACCAGCACCCAAAATCGAGCACTATGTATGAAACTAACAAAGCTTTTTAGTGCGAAGTCGATGTAACGCCATAGTTAACGTGTTTAGCTGCATGCACCTGTTATAATTTGTGACTAGTCATACTTGATAAACACAGTGGTAAATGAAGTGTGTTTAAAAGTTTAGAAATCCATCTCAGAATGTTCACGTATTTGTACATGCTTATTTTAAGATGTGATAATCGCCGATTACAAATATATTGAGACTAGAGATCACTAGAAGATGGCACAATTTACCAAGAGGTGGAAGAGGATTTGGCTCAATAGATACGGTGGTGCCACTATTTGGATAATGGTAGATATTTTTTTACCCATTTCTGTCACAAAAATGTAAACATCTTAAGTTAAGTTTGAACAACTATTTTTTTCAAATAATTTAATGATATTAAAAAAATCAAAAACGTCTAAGAGAAGTTCGTTTCGTTCATGTAAGAACCTTTTCGTGTTAATAAAACATGTATATGCAATTCATGATTGATGCACTACATATTTCTAACTGTTTTTTTATTTTTTTTTATGAAAATAAAGTTTTTATTCATTTATTATAAACTAAATCGAGTTCAAATTAACGCAATTGTCAGAATTCTCGAGTCAAAGTCGAACTTAAAGTTAAAGTGGTAATCTTGAGTGTTCGTTAAATCTAGAGTTAAAAGTGTAACTCTTGAAAGTTTCGAGATAGCATTTAAATTGCTAATCTGTTATTTAAATTTTAAAAAGAATACCGCCATATGAAGAAGAGTTCAAAAGTTCGCTACAATCAAATAAATGCGAAAATAATACGCAAATACGTACTACACATTAAACAAATTACTTTTATGACGGAAGCTAGTTAAATGTCAATGTTGTGAGCATGTTTGTAACGCTGTACGCGTAATATGGTATTGCATACATACTGAGCAGCTCTTCGTTTGACCATCTCAGATTTAATCGATTGTGTGAGGGTCTCAAACAGAACAAGAATATTCAAGTTTGGGTTTGACGAGTGCTTGGTATGCCTGGGATTTTATGTATGGGATTGTTGTTTTTAGATTTCGTTTTAGAAAACCCAGTGATTTGTAACCTTTTGATGTAATGTCATTTATATGTTTGTCCCATTTGAGGTTTGACTGTATTGTGACACCAATGTACTTAGCTGATGTTACTGATTCAAGTGTATACCCTTTCTCCTAGTCGACCTTTATTGCAGAATATACCATTTATGTACTCTCGTCCTCAATATACATGTAATATTTACCACCGGACGTTATAAGCAAGCAAATAACAATCAGTAGATCAATCAATTGAATCTCGGCCATCTTATTGGCATGCTGCGCATAATAGTTTTTTTGTGTGTGAAAAACTAAAACGTTTGATAAGTGATTAAGGTTATAAATAAAAATCAAGCTATCAATGTTCTTAATTGATGTACTCCATTTATATAATTCCGCTAATAACCAAACATTTTCAAATAAAGGTTGTATTATTAGATATGATGCATCTTCATATTCCTTATGCTAATAGGGCTTGTTTGTAGTACACTAGAATTTATAAACATTTTTTTAGTAAACTTTTAAAATTATCAGGATTATTTTTTTAGGCCAGTATCGTCTACAAAAGTCTCACAAGTTCCTCTCGAATAAAAAAGTCCAAAAGGGCGAAATAAAGTTGAATAGCATTGAGGACCCAAATTTCGAAAAGTTTTACCAAATAAAGCTAAGTTATCTAGGGAGTATATATGTATCAGTCAGTTACTGTATGTAAGATTTACAATTCCTATAATATGGACTTTTTTGATAATCATTTTTGTGTTTCTTATACTTATAATGTTTTATAAGAGAGGGGCGAAAGATACCAAACGGATATACAAACTGGTATATCGAAAATAAACTGATAACAACATGGCTAAAAAGAAAAAAAGACTTACCTGTTGGTGACCTTCTGCTGTTGTTTTTTTCTATGGTCGGGTTGTTGTCTCTTTGGCACATTCCCCATTTCCATTCTCAATTTTATTTACAAAAAAAAAAAAATAGTAAATAAAACACAACATACAAAAATATAGACTAAGCAACACGAACCCCACCAACTAACTTTTTCATTCCCTAATGTATGAATTGGTGAAATTTTCGCTTTCATCATTTTAATTATCTTTTAATGACTTTCAGTCTAGAAATATGACATCCGGAAGCCTATCCCGAAATAAAATGGACTATGAAGTTAATGTGTGTCTAGTTATCTGGAATGCGGAAGCATGTCCCATTATAGAATTGAGTGTAAAATGTATATGTTACTATGCAAAGAACGTCAAGGATTCGTTCACATGAAATAAAAGTTACACGAGTGTTATTACCATAATATAAAAAAAGAAGATTTGGTATGATCGCAAATGAGACAAATCTTCACAATAGACCAAATGACACAGAAGTTAAATCTTCATCGGTTAAGAAAAACGACCAACGCGTTATATACACTGATTGATTGCGATAACAATGACAAAATTGTGTTCCGCGGAAACATATAGTACAAAATTAGGATGAACAAGATGAACAGAAACATTCAATGAGTGAAACAGAACAATTGCATACTATTGAAAAACCCACTTGGATGTTAATTTAAGATAATTAATTGCCCTACAATCATTAATATATAAAATTACTAAAAAAGGATGTTCGCTTCTCTTGTTTTGGGGTTTTGCCATACATTCAGAATCCTCTGTTTGTTTTCTACGTAGTGCCATTTCAAAATTTTACCCATTAACCCCTCCCTACCTTTTTCTTAATAATATTACAAATAGTTTTAAAAGCCGTATTTTTAACTTTTACAAAATCCTTGTTAATTTTTCTAAGTTTTTTTTTAAAGAAAAAAGGTGCCAAAGTTGAAGGAAAATCTAGAGAGAATCAATTCCCGCCAAATTTTCAATGGCTTATATATCGCTAAAACAAGCACATGGACCCTTAATTGTTTCTGTTTTTAGTTTCTTTATTAACATACTATTAATTTATTACAGTGTTTACAAAAGCTTGTTATTTTGAAAGATAGCAGCGAACATCCATAATTTCAATCTGATTAAAACGTAAAAAAGAGTTTGGAGATTGCATGTTTACCAACTGCTTTTTAAGTATGATATAATAAGTGAGCAATAATGACAATTAACTTACAACTATATAATTGCAATCAGAATAGTAAATAATGATTTATGGCCCCTTTATTTTCCACATTGAATAAAGAAACGAAAAAAAAGGTCTCAGTTCCCCTTGAGAAGGTAAATTGGTTAACCATTCCGCGATCAATTTCTCTCATTTTCCAATTAAACAAATTACTTTTCTTGATAATAAGGAACACACCCTGTAATTGTAAATGTCATCTTAAAACTGTACGAAATTTAAATGCCATTTTCAAATTGATCAAATTAAATTGAAAGTAATCAGTAAATATACATGTTCTTAAACACAGAAACATGCTTTTCTGACAACTACGTCAAAAAAGTCCGAGTTGGCATAAACATGACGTAATTATTACAAAGATAAATTAAGCATGCTTACACTTCCGGTAATTTAGTAACCGATATCTCAGTTTGGATGGTAATCAGTCGAAGTAATCAAAGAAGGAAATTGTTATTAACCTGTGATCCAGATTGACATGTAAATAAGCATGGCATCTATATTGTTATTGGTTGTTGACTTGGACATCCTCGGTGTGGATGATGTCGTAAATATATTTTGTCGTTGTATTTTTTTCTATAATCGTCCGTCTGCTTTTACAAGATTCTATATTTTGCCATTTGTTGTATGAATTTTGCTCCGTCATAAGTTTAATTTGTCTGGGAAGAAGTTTCGGTTACATGGTGCTGACTTGGCATTTCTAAACATACTTATAGGTCACTGTAAGAAAAACTCACAAACTCAAACCCTCGCTCTGACATACAGAAATTATATTGTCTATTATTTGCTATGGGAGACTAAAAAATACTTGCACATAGCCGTGCTATGCAATTTAATTAAGAGCTGAGCAGAGTGATATAGACAGTGGGCAGACTGATAAGTGTTATTATCGCCAAAAAGCCAACTCAATCTCTTTGACTAGCAGTCCACCAGCAGATATGGTATGATTTCCGAGGAAAAAAACCTCACACACTGATACCCTCACCACGACATACAGAAATGACAGTGTTTATTATTTGCTATGGGAAACTCAAAAAAATAATTCAAATAAAAAGACAAAATAAGAGGTTCACAATACATAATATGGTTAAGATTCTGAGAAGAGTTCAATAAATTGTCACAAGGGGTTTAGTAGGAGTGGATACAAAATATTTACCACAGATAAAGCAATCGCAAAGTCCATGATTTGCTCAAGGAAATTTACAAAATCAGAGGTGCAAATTCATAGTATCTATATTGTTATTGGTTTTTGACTTGCACATCCTCGGTCTGGATAATGTCGTAAATATATTTTGCTGTTGTATTTTTTTCTATTATCAACCGTCTGCTTTTAAAAGTTTCTATATTTTTTTGTTTTATGAATTTTACTCCGTCGTAAATTGTCTTTTTTGTAATTTTAATTTGTCTGGGAAAAAGTTTCGGTTACATGGTACTGATTGAGCATTTTTTAATATAACAAGGGCACTGTTAGAAAAGCTCAAACACTGATACCCTCTCTTCAAAGTACAGGAGCAGCAGAATGTATGATTCGCTTAAGTAAACTAAACAAAATACAGACAAAAAGACAATATAGGAGGTGCAAAATAATATTGTAGGGTTAAGATTCTGAGAAGGGTTTAGTGGAAGTGAATAGAAAATTATTACACTCAGACAAAGCAGCTGCAAAGTCCATGAATCAGAGTTGCACAAGCGGATTGATCTGATTGATTGTTGGTTGCTTTACGTCAAGTGGCAAAAAGCTATCTTCGTCTGAATTGTTCATAGTATGTTTTATTTGTAAGATTACCTAAGTTTAAAAAAGTCTGAATTGGTAAATACTCGTCAGAATTTGAAAAAAATGTACCACACTGCAAGTTTTGGGCCATCTACAGTAATTTGTTTAAGAGACATGAAAGAATATGGATTATGACACAACATCACTTCACAGACAAGAAACACAAAAGATGTCTAGAGTATAATACTGTTGTGATACTGCGATTTTTTTTATAGAGTATAAAACAAATTTCTCGTTTTTTATATAGATTAGACCGTTGGTTTTCCCGTTTATATGGTTTTACACCAGTAATTTTGGGGCCCTTTATAGCTTTCTGTTCGGTGTGAGCCAAGGCTCCGTGTTGAAGGCCGTACATTGACCTATAATGGTTTACTTTTATAAATTGATATTTGGAAGGAGAGTTGTCTCATTGGCACTCACACCACATCTTCCTATATCTATATAAGACATTTTACTTAGAAATAGTCATTTAAAGTGTGTGCTGAACCACTTAATCAGGAAATGTGTTGAAAATTATCTTGCAGTGAGCTTATGACGATGTTATAAATTGCATGGTACATGTACACATGACGTATGTTATATCTTAATGCACAATAAAAATGAATTTTTAGTCAACATCAATAAGTAACGATCATAGTCAAAATTGGATGCAGCCAAATTCTTTTCATCAGCTATAGATAATTATAATATACGTCATACTATCATGCAATGTCAAACATAACCTTCTGTCAGAATAATTTTCTACTTATGAGATTTCACCAACACTTATACATGTATACACTATCTGGTGGTCTGGATGGGAGGGTATCACCAACATTTATATACACTATCTGGGGGTCTGGATGGGAGGGTACTCAGATTTCACCAACACTTATATACACTATCTGGTGGTCTGGATGGGAGGGTACTCAGATTTCACCAACATTTATATACACTAGCTGGTGGTCTGGATGGGAGGGTACTCAGATTTCACCAACATTTATATACACTATCTGGTGGTCGGGATGGGAGGGTACTCAGATTTCAACAACATTTATATACACAATCTGGTGGTCTGGATAGGAGGGTACTCATATTTCAACAACATTTATATACACTATCTGGGGGTCTGAATGGGAAGGTACTCAGATTTCACCAACGTTTATATACACTATCTGGGCGTCTGAATGGGAGGGTACTCAGATTTCACCAACATTTATATACACTATCTAGGGATCTGGATGGGAGGGTACTCAGATTTCACCAACATTTATATACACTATCTGGTGGTCTGGATGAGAGGGTACTCAGATTTCACCAACATTTATATACACTATCTGGTGGTCTGGATGGGAGGGTACTCAGAATTCACCAACATTTATATATACAATCTGGTGGTCTGGATGGGAGGGTACTCAGATTTCAACCAGATTTCAACAACATTTATTTACACTATCTGGGGGTCTGAATGGGAGGGTACTCAGATTTCACCAACATTTATATACACTATCTGGGGGTCTTGATGGGAGGGTACTCAGATTTCACCAACATTTATATACACTATCTGGTGGTCTGGATGGGAGGGTACTCAGATTTCACCAACATTTATATACACTATCTGGGGGTCTGGATGGGAGGGTACTCAGATTTCACCAACATTTATATACACTATCTGGGGGTCTGGATGGGAGGGTACTCAGATTTAACCAACATTTATATACACTATCTGGTGGTCTGGATGGGAGGGTACTCAGATTTCAACAACATTTATATACACTATCTGGTGGTCTGGATTGGAGGGTACTCAGATTTCACCAACATTTATATACACTATCTGGTGGTCTGGATTGGAGGGTACTCAGATTTCACCAACATTTATATACACTATCTGGTGGTCTGGGTGGGAGGGTACTCAGATTTCACCAACATTTATATACACTATCTGGTGGTCTGGATGGGAGGGTACTCAGATTTCACCAACGTTTATATACACTATCTGGTGGTTTGGATGGGAGGGTACTCAGATTTCACAAACGTTTATATACACTATCTGGTGGTCTGGATGGGAGAATACTCAGATTTCACCAACATTTATATACACCATTTGGTGGTTTGGATGGGAGGGTACTCATATTTCACCAACATTTATTTACACTATCTGGTGATCTGGATGGGAGGGTACTCAGATTTCACCAACATTTATATACACTATCTGGTGGTCTGGATGGGAGGGTACTCAGATTTCACCAACATTTATATACACTATCTGGTGGTCTGGATGGGAGGGTACTCAGATTTCACCAACATTTATATACACTATCTGGTGGTCTGGATGGGAGGGTACTCAGATTTCACCAACGTTTATATACACTATCTGGTGGTCTGGATGGGAGGGTACTCAGATTTCACCAACGTTTATATACACTATCTAGTGGTCTGGATGGGAGGGTACTCATGATTTCACCAACATTTATATACACTATTTGGTGGTCTGGATGGGAGGGTACTCAGATTTCACCAACATTTATTTACACTATCTGGTGATCTGGATGGGAGGGTACTCAGATTTCACCAACATTTATATACACTATCTGGTGGTCGGGATGGGAGGGTACTCAGATTTCACCAACATTTATATACACTATCTGGTGGTCTGAATGGGAGGGTACTCAGATTTCACCAACATTTATATACACTATCTGGTGGTCTGGATGGGAGGGTACTCAGATTTCACCAACGTTTATATACACTATCTGGTGGTCTGGATGGGAGGGTACTCAGATTTCACCAACGTTTATATACACTATCTAGTGGTCTGGATGGGAGGGTACTCATGATTTCACCAACATTTATATACACTATCTGGTGGTCTGGATGGGAGGGTATTCAGATTTCACCAACATTTATATACACTATCTGGTGGTCTGGATGGGAGGGTACTCAGATTTCACCAACGTTTTTATACACTATCTGGTGGTCTGGATGGGAGGCTACTCCGATTTCACCAACGTTTATATACACTATCTGATGGTCTGGATCAGATTTCACCAACATTTAAATACACTATCTGGTGGTCTAGATAAGATTTCACCAACATTTATATACACTATCTGGTGGTCTGGATGGGAGGGTACTCAGATTTCACCAACATTTATATACACTATCTGGTGGTCTGGATGGGAGGGTACTCATATTTCACCAACGTTTATATACACTATCTGGTGGTCTGGATGGGAGGGTACTCAGATTTCACCAACGTTTATATACACTATCTGGTGGTCTGGATGGGAGGGTACTCAGATTTCACCAACATTTATATACACTATCTGGTGGTCTGGATCAGATTTCACCAACATTTATATACACTATCTGGTGGTTTGGATGGGAGTGTACTCAGATTTCACCAACATTTATATACACTATCTAGTGGTCTGCACGGGAGGGTACTCAGATGTCACCAACATTTATATATACTATCTGGTGGTCTGGACGGGAGGGTATATACACTATCTGGGGGTCTGGATTGGAGGGTACTCTTTTCTGTATTCATTAAATTTGAAGGCTATAGTTCTCAGAAAATAGTGCGAGTGTGGCATCCGTGTACTATGGACAGATTCTTGTTTTACATAATTTGTCATCTCGCTATTTTTTTGCATTTTCTCATTTTGCTTTTTTTACTCGAAACTTCTGTCCTGTCTATTTTTTAAGTTCATCCTAGCCCTCTCTAAAAATCAAATGGTAGCTATTTTACAAGCATTGAACAAATAGTAGTAGTAGTAGTATGGTCCATTCTTAAACAGGGGAAAAGATAAAGCAATAGTGTATCCAATTCCAGTTTAGCCCATTAAAAACTGCAGGTATTAACATATACACTATTTTTTTTTCCTTTAGTTACAAATATTTTAAAAAACATACAAGTACTAAATATGGAATACTTATTATTTGTTTCCTGCAGTTTAGTCCAATAAAATATGAAGGTACTATACATGTACTTCGAATGGATTCTTCTTAAACAGTTCAGTCCATTAACATATGTAGGTACTAAATATTGACAATGAATGGTTTCTTCCAAGTAGTTCAGTCCATTGTAAAGGGTAAGAATCATTTCACATGTGAAATACCGTTATAACTGTTCAAGTAATAAAGAGCTCTAAATGAGTATTAATTGAACTGAACAGTGATAAGCCTCTTTCTCAAATATTTAGAAAATATACACATTTTGATCATTGATTAATCATCAAGTATTGGAATAATGTTGTGCCCTGAATACTTTTCAATGAGAATGTGTTGGAAAATCTACATCTAAATGGGTAAACTGTTAAAATCAAAATTGAGAATGGAAATGGGGAATGTGTCAAAGAGACAACAACCCGACCATAGAACAGAACACAGCAGAAGGTCACCAATAGGTCTTCAAAGCAGCGAGAAACTGCCGCACCCAGAGGCGTCCTCCAGCTGGCCCCTAAACAATTATATATATATATATATACTAGTTCAGTGATAATGGGCGTCATACTTAACTCCAAATTATACACAAGAAACTAAAATTAAAAAAAATATATAGTCAACGAATCATAAGTTATTAAAAGTTCTTTCTTATTTTATTAGAAATTTGTATTTTTCACCTCTAGTTTGAGAACGTTGATTTTTTTTAATTTCATATATAAACAACTTGAAACTTAGTACACATGTTCTCTGCGATATGATCTTTCTAATTTTAATGCCTAACTAGAGTTTTGACCTCTATTTCACTGTCCACTGAACATAGGAAATGATAGTGAGAGTGGGACATCCGTGTACTATGGGACACATTCTTGTTATTTATATTTTGGCCCCTGTTATTCTCTATTCTTTATTATCTTGGACTAATTTTTCTCTATCTTTTACTCTTTTGTTTGTCAATTATTTTCTATTCTGTAAACTCAGCCCTATCTTTCCTGTGAGTGATTGGTATTTTACCCGCATTCTCGGTAAACATTTGGTAATAAAAGGGATAGATACTTATACTTATATCCTTGTTTCAAAATTATATAGAACATCTTCACTTTCTCCGTAGAATGAAAATTGATTGCATCAGCTATTTTACAATAAAAACAAAACAACATGTGATATTATTTGTTTAAAAAAAATAGTGCATATTTTACATGTTCAAGAAGCAAGGTCATGTCGAAGTTTTCAGCTGATTTCCTTATAAGGTCAAAGGCGATATTTGTGATATAGACTAATAATATTTCAAGTTTGAAACATTAAATCAGTCTATCATATGATAATTAAGCGTCTCATAGGATGGAACTATGCTTCAGTATGTAACTTCATAGAACGTTTAATTTTTAAGTGACACTTTTATGTTTTTAAAATTACAAAGTTATATATGTTTTAATGGCTAAGTGAAGATATTAGAATATTTTAGTTTTGTAAGGTTAGACACATTATCAGATAAAATTGGCAAATTTGGCTCATAAATATGATTTACCTTTTCCCACTTAATGCACCTTCATTTAGTTAATATATAAATATACTGAATTATGGGATTTCGACATGCTTGAGATGGTGTTTTTTTCGTATGCTTACGTATTGCTGACATGAATAAGCTTTGTCTTATTTAGCGCTTATGCTTTTGTATATGTTTGTCAAAATCTAAAACTAGTACTTTATGTTTGTTTCTAGTTTTGTACTTTGGTGAGTTTTTGGTCGGTGTTATTAAAGAATCCACCTATGTTACTTCAGCCAAGTAGTATGATTTCTCATGTCATTTAATCTAATATGATAAACTGTATTGGTATAACACAACAGGATTTATATTATTGTTCTGATCAATTATCATTGATACTCTTACTTCCGCTTATTAAGTTCAACTTAGTAATACTTTCTCTTGTTTCAATCAACGAGATTGGTAACACTTATCAAAATGATTACCTTAAATACTCTATGGATCAGCTATTGACCCGTTGTGATTACTTTGATTACTCCATCGATCAACTATTGAGGTTAACGATTACTTTGATTACTCCATCGAGCAAAGTATGATCCTAGCGATTACTTCGGTTACTGATTCGATCAGGTATGAACACTAGCAATTTGTTTATTATTTCATTTTTTTTTATCAGAAATTGACTCTATCGATTACTTTGTTTAATTCGATCAGTCATTATTTACCATAACGATAACTTTTATTACTCTATCGATCAGCTGTTTACCATAGTCATTACTTTACTGTATCGATTATATATTGACTCTTGCGATTTCATTGATAACTCTTTCGATCATATATTGACCATATTGATTACATTGTTAATTCAATCGATCATATATTCAACCTAGCGATTACTTTCATTAATCTATCGATCATATATTGACCCTATCGATTTATTTGATTATTCCACCGATCAGATATTGATCTTTTCGATTACGTTGATTACTATATAATCACACATTGTCCCTTTCGATAACTTATCACGATTGTTCACCTTTTTTAGGTGAAATTTATGTCATTCTACTTTTTTGATAAGTGAGTAGGAGTCATAGTTTACTTCTAATAAGTTGCCCTTATTTAAAGCAGCTTAAACGACTAAGACATTATACCCTCCATTCTATTTGTGATCTCTAATACCAATTGGATCAGGAATGCTTTCTATATTGATATTTGCAAGGTTTCTTATCATGGGATAAATATCTTACGGTATTTTATACTGAACAGTGTTCCTGTTGGATGCTGTTACAGAAACACGTGTTAGTAATGTTCTTGGTGAAGATTGTTTCTTAAGTACTTGTTTGCAGTGTTCATGATGAAAGTTGCATGCTCCAGAATTACATGTTTACAGTTTTCCCGATTAATTGGTTCTGGAATTACGTGTTTGAAGTGTTCCTGATGAAGATGTGTTCATAAACATGTGTTTGTAGTGTTCATGGTAAAAGTTTGTTCAGAAGCAGGTGTTTGCAGTGTTCTTACTGACGTCTAGTCCAAGAACACTTTAATGTCGTGTTTCTGATTAAGTTTAGTTCATAAGCAGGTGTTTTGGTGTTATTGAACACGCGACTGATGTGTTCCTAATGAAGGTTATTCTCTGGAAATGTGTTTTAAGTGTTCCTCAGGAATTTAGTACAAAACACGTGTTTGCTGTGTTCCTACATGATGTTAGTGCAGAAACATATTTTTGTAGTGTTCCTGCTGAAGGTAAGTTCAGAAACGCTTGTTTACAGTACTGTTCAAGCAGAATATTAGCACATGTGATGTTTGCACCGATGTCATATTATGATATAGATGTTATGGTCATAAAATAATATAAAATGAGAGCCGTGGTGTAGTGGTTAGTGCATCGGACTACTAACACAAAGGTTCCTGGTTCGATTCCCGTTTGGGATGAAAATTTCAGGAACTCAATTTTCGGCTCTCCCTTGACACCATCTGCGAGTATGGTCTTGAGGAAACGATGATAGTCCGTCGGAAGGGGACGATAAATGGCTGACCCGTGTTAAGAGAGAGCCATATCTCTTGCACGTTAAAGACACCCTTGTAGATTTCGAAAAAGAGAAGGCTAATGCCGCTACAAGGCAGCACTCGCACCCGCAAAGTGGAAAGAGATTAATATAAGTTGCAAAACTTGTTTCCCAATCCACTATAAATAAATATGTTTAAACTAAAATAATATAAGTACAAACAGCGGTACCTTTCCGGTTCATCTGTCAAGAAATTGTCCATTAGATTAACTATAGGTTTGTCCGCAGTGAAAGTGGTATTACAGAAATATTGTGACATTGTTTATTCGTATAGTGGCATTAACATATTTGGATTCTTATAACCTCAACATGCTGAGATATATACAACCAGCAGTGTCAATCAGATGTGGATACTAAAAAATTCTAAAGAGCTACTGCTAAATCTCAGTCCACAATCTCTGCCATTTTGCAGCAACATTAAAACCTTCGATTATTTTACGCTTTACACTACTATTCCCCATGCTCAATCTAAATATCGACTTCACCATCCCATAAAACAGAGATTTTTCCTATAAAAATGGGAATGTAAATATAAATTTCTTGTTTTGGGGTTATAATAATTCTTATTTTGTGAAGTACCACACCGATAAGATGTTAGAAAATACAGTGAAGATATTGTCAAAATGCTGGACTTTTTAATAGAAAATATATTTTTGAGTCTTGGGGATTGATATTTCAGCAGACAGTCGGTGTTCCAATGAGCAATAAATGTGTTTTAGTACACGTATGAAGCAGAATTAATTCAGAACCTTCTTAAATACAAAAAAGAAAAAGCACCTTGCAAAGTTCTTTAATTTTACTTTCGGATAAAATGATGATGTCCTATCACTGAATAACCTATATTTCAGTCAGTACTTGCAACTCATATATCCCAGTGAACTCGAAATTAAGGAAATTAAGGATACTACTGATGGTATATTCAACAACAAATCTGTGTACTAACCTTGTTTGTATTGGATACCAGAGGAACAAGTGATCAGTATGCTGGAGTTTCTTATTGACAACATATGTATTGAATTTGGAGGTAGACTTTTTCAACAAATTGTCGGCATTCTTATGTTAACAAACTGTGTGCCTCACCTTGCCTACCTCTTCTTATTTTCATATGAATCGAAGTTCCGTCAAAAACTTGTCAAAAACAAGAAGATCAAAGAAACCAGGTAATTTAATTTCACATTTAGATATATTGAAGATGTTCTTTCCATTAACATCCGAACATTTCTGATTGGATTCAAACAATATATCCCCAGAACTAGAAAAAAAGAAACAAAAGACACGACTTTCTCCACCTTGACTTATACCTTGAATTTGACATACACCGTCATATCAGTACCAAAATGTATGACAAAAGAGACCATTTTAATCTTTAAAGTATCAATTTCCCCATCCTTATTATTAATATACCAATTTCACCTGCAGATGGGATATACATTTCCCAACTTATTCGGAATTCAAAAGCTTGCAGCTCCTACTTAAACTTTGTAAAACGTCACCAGAATCTGAGCAGAAAGTTGATGAACCAGGGGTATGTATGTCAAGAACGTCTCATCCTTTTTCCTAAAAAAAAAGTTTATCGGAAGATACCAAGACTTTGTTGATAAATATTCCGTATCAACTTCACAAATAATACACGATAGTCTTGAAGTATAATTTCTGGGTATTGACGTTGTTTATCATCGTAATAACGTTTTATAGTATTCTATTATTTGTCTTTATGAATATTACTTTTACTGTTCAGTCTGTTTTTGTTAATGTATCCATTTGACTTGACTCTGTACTTATACACCCCGTCATTGCGTTATTGGTCTATGGTTAATTTTGTATTATTGTCTTCCGTTTTTGCTAATTTGCTTTGCCTATTTCACATTTGTATTTCTTTGATACATACGTAGCTCGGTACTCATTCCGTCGTTCTGTTATTGTGCTATTGTGAAAATTTGTGTATTAATGTCTTTCATTTTTACTAATGAGCTATGTCTATATGTTTTATGTGCTTCTTTGTTACATATGTGTTTGATTTTATTGTGCTTAAGATTATAACACAATGTTGACTGCTTTACCCCTATTTTTTTTTTTACATTTACACCTATTATGTCTCTTTGTTTTGTTCACATATCGTTTTCAATATAATGGAATTTGATGCGACTGTCATACAAGTGAGATTTTTAGCTAGCTTAATAAAACCAGGTTAACTTTAATCCACAACTTTCTACATAAGAACATTTCTGCACCGAGCCAGGAATATGACAGTTATTATCCATTTGCATGATGTGTTTGAGCTTTTGATTTTGCAATCTGATTAAGAACTTTCCGATTTGAAATTTTCCTCCTTTTTACAAGATAGACTACTTCATATCTTGATCTTTTTCCACAATAGAGATAGACGACTTCACACTTAAATCTAGGACAAACGGTCGATTTTAACTTCCCAATTATTAATTTCCCATTTCCCTGCTCAGTCGTATGATGCGTACATATCTCAATTGATACGTTATGCTCGTGCATGTTCACACTATACTGACTTCATACACAGGAGTGTGCTCCGCACGCATAAACTGTGTTATGAGGAGGAAAGATTAAAACTGACTCTCCGTAAATTTTATAGGACATAACTGAATATGGCAATTGGTATCATATAGTTCTTTTCTATGTAGGTTGGTGTTTGTTTTGTTGAACTTCGGTGTTCTGTTGATTCTTTGTTTTCCTCTTATAGTCGATGTGTTTCCCCTGGTTTTGGTTTGTAACCCCGGATTTGTTTTTTTTTCTCCATCGATTTATGACTTTTGAACACTGGTATATAACTGTTGCCTTTATGTAAACCTAGGCTATTCTCTGAAATCAAAGCCTGTGATTTTTCTATCTTTTCCACCATTATACCACATGATAAAAAGGTGATTAACAATGCTTTCCTCCATAAAACATACGCTATACATTTATTTTGGATATAGTACGACATATTTTGTTAAAATAAACTCGAAAATAAAACATGTTATACTGACGAACAATTGATCAGTATGCAGGAGTTTCTCATTGACAACATATTTTTTAAGTTGAGAGTGGAATTTTCCAGGAGTCTAAAACATTTCACATATTCTAACCCGCCATTTATTCATGAAAATTAATGCACCTCTCCTGGCCGATCTTTTCGAGTTTTAAGACACTCGTAAAAAAATAAATAAAAAAGCGAGATCCTTCCTCATTTCCTTCATCACTCACCAATTGAAATTATGCTACTCCCACGATGAAGATATCTCCCCTCTATTTTTAATTATCTTCAATTCAACAATACCTAAATACTTTTTAGCTTTTAGATTTTTAATTGTTTAAGAATCAATCTGTGCAATCCGACCATGGGAATTTCATCACAGTTAAGTTGACCGAATGACAATCCCAGGAAATTTATACATGTTTTATCAGCAAAAGAACAAATGAATGGAAGAAATGAAGTAGAAGACAGATACATTTAAAGTTCTATATTTATTTTGTCCATTTTTGCAAGGACAAAAATTATACCAAACATGCAATTTCAAAAACAAAAACTGATCATTTTTAAATGTGACTGATTACATAACACGAAATGTCAGACGTACTAAATTTTTTTTTGTTTTTGTTTTCCTCTTATAGTCGATGTGTTTCCCTTGGTTTTGGTTTGTAACCCCGGATTTGTTTTTTTTTTTTTCTCCATCGATTTATGACTTTTGAACACTGGTATATAACTGTTGCCTTTATGTAAACCTAGGTTATTCTCTGAAATCAAAGCCTGTGATTTTTCTATCTTTTCCACCATTATACCACATGATAAAAAAGTGATTAACAATGCTTTCCTCCATAAAACATACGCTATACATTTATTTTGGATATAGTACGGCATATTTTGTTAAAATAAACTCGAAAATAAAACTATACTGACGAACAATTGATCAGTATGCACGAAATGTCATACGTACTAAATTTTATACTTTTAAAGTCCTTTTTTTTTTAAATTACCATAAGAAAGTTGTTTAGAACTACTAATATTGAAATAGCACATTATGAAAGCCTAATGTAACAATCAATGTAAATGTAAAATCATCAAAATACTGAACTCCGTGGGAAATTCAAAATGGAAAGTCCCTAATCAAATGGCAAAATCAAAAGCTCAAACACATCAAACGAATGGATAACAACTGTCATATTCCTGACTTGGTACAGGCATTTTCTTATGTAGAAAATGGTGGATAAAACCTGGTTTTAACGGTAGATAAACCTCTCACTTGTATGACAGTCGCATCAAATTCCATTATATTGACAGTGATTTGTGAACAATACAAACAGACATAAAAGGTAAAAATGTCAAAAATAGGAGCACAACAGTCAATATTGTGTTACAATCTGAATTTCTATAAAAACAAATAAATAAGCAACGAAAAAGCACAACATAACATAGATGTTTAAACCAAGCATATTTGCAAAAATTAAAGACAAGAATACACAAATTTACAATAGTACAATGACACAATGACGGGATGTATAAGTACTGAGCCATGTCATATCTGTACTATAAGTGTATATGGTAATAGTTGAATCACAGAGTGAATTGATGTAGAGTTACGGTATGGACAAAAAAGGAAAGCTCTGTATCTAAAAGTCTTAAATCTTCTTCAGGGAACGTTGAATTCAAAGATTAGATACTCAGTTCTTTTGGTTTTTTTTTATAGACAAATAGCACATAATTGAGTAATGAGAATGCATACATGTATATCAATCGACAAAAGGTAAAACATATCGAATTTTCTGCTCTGCGTTTTTCTTTACCGGAAGCAGTGAATCGGTATTTTACTGTCTTATAGTTTTTCACCTATTTGGTAAATTTAATTCCAAGACGTCCTAAGTTTTGTATAAGAATGTATCACATCATAACAAGATATTTGCTATGATGTGATACACCATAACATATTTTCGGCTCTCCCTTGACACCATTTGCGAGTATGGTCTTGAGGAAACGATGATAGTTCGTCGAAAGGGGACGATAAATGGCTGATCCGTGTTAAGAGATATCCAGATCTCTTGCACGTTAAAGACACCCTTGTAGATTTCGAAAAAGAGCAGGCTAATAACGGTACAAGGCAGCACTCGCACCCGCAAAGTGGAAAGGGATTAATATAAGTTAAGAAGGGAAAAGAAAGGATATTTGATATCCATCCATGTCATAAAAATGAAAATGACCAACAAAAAACACAAAAAAGCAAAGGAACATCGCTTTTCTTGTTGTTCGTTATCTCAAAGCCAAAGTGTCAGTGAAACCTTCAACCTGGGGCAAATGTTCTCATTTCACTGTATTAGACCGCCCCTATAGAAATTGATGTCAAAATACTTTAGAGTCGAGTAAGAAAGCACTCATTTCAGGTTATTGGAATCGCTTTTGATAGTGTGAACATTTCTATGGATAATTAGTAGTGGCAACTGTGATACTCACTTTGGACATGTTATCGGTTTTATAAAATCACTTTAAGTGGAACATGTTTAGATTCATCTATTTGCTTGGGTTTTTATGCCACACCTAGTAGTTTTTGATGAAGTTGAGGTCCAATCAACTTGATACTTAGTACACACATTCCCTATTATATGATCTTTCTAATTTTAATGACAAATTATATTTGTATGCCCCATTTATGGGCATTATGATTTCTGGTCACATTCTTGTTGATCCCAATTTTACGCATTTTTTCCCAATGTCCACTGAACATAGAAAATGGAATTGCCAGTTTCAGGTTAAAGGTTTTGGTTAAAGTTTTTGGTCAAGGTATTTTTTGATGAAGTTGAAGTCCAATCAACTTAAAACTTAGTATACATGTTCCCTGTGGTATGATCTTTCAAATGCCAAATAAGCTTTTTTACCCAAATTTCACGGTCCACTGAACATAGAAAATGATAGTGCGAGTAGGGCATCCGTGTACTATGGAAACATTCTTGTTTTTCATTATAGATGTTCTGTTTTCTATTCGTGGTTTTCAACAGTAACAACCATTAAGGGACTTCAGTCTTGTTAACCCTCTAATTACATTCCTTAGCTTTAAGAAACGAATTGAAATGACCGAATAATTTTGTTAGATTATCTACATTTCAGATACAACCAAAATGCCATACTTAAATACTCTTTTAATCAATTTTTGAAATGCGTATGAAAATCAGGTAGGAGTACGAATTATTCTAATAGGTTGTTAATTCTGATTGGTCGTTTCCGGTTACGTTATCGTGTTACCACGTTTTATAAAGACGTAACATTAACGTTCAATGAGCGATTTGTTTCATTCTACATGACAATATAATTTTCAACAATAATCCCTTCAAACAAAGAATTCTTACATCAGATTTAGCAATATTTTTCGGATAGTTATTGTGTTAATTCTAGATTTATCATAATGTTGTTGATGACGTGGAATGAAGTGTGGGAGAAAACTGACATTTCGTGTGAATTGTTATGTAATCAGTCACATTTAAAAATGATCAGTTTTTGTTTTTGAAATTGCATGTTTGGTATCATTTTTGTCTTTGCAAAAATGGACAAAATAAATATAGAACTTTAACTTTATCTGTCTTCTACTTCATTTCTTCCATTCATTTGTTAAAGAGTTCTTTTGCTGATAAAACATGTATTAATTTCCTGGGATTGTCATTCGGTCAACTTAACTGTGATGAAATTCCCATGGTCGGATTGCACAGATTGATTCTTAAACAATTGAAAAATCTAAAAGCTAAAAGGTATTTAGGTATTGTTGAATTGAAGATAATAAAAAATAGAGGGGAGATATCTTCATCGTGGGAGTAGCATAATTTCAATCAGTGAGCGATGTAGGAAATGAGGAGTAGGTTAATACACAAGATTACCGTGGCATCAAATTGGTACCGTCAGTTGTTAATTTTGCTTAATACTGCTTAGCTTTTCAAGTCTTAAAAAAGAGGAAATTCTCAAGAATTTCGTAATGATGGGTTTACAGCTCAATATGTGTGGAAAATTTCTGTGAAATGGTAACATGGTCCTGTTTGTTCTTTGTGTTGCGCAAGATTGTAAAACTCACTACTCTGGTAGTAATGGAGTTAATTGTTTCCTGTATTTGATTTTTTTTACCGCAGATTAATCCACAAGGGTGACTGGGAAATAGAGATATGGTGACTACAGGTCTTCTGCCAACCGACAGAAAAACCCCTAATAAAGTGAGGCGTTTAGCTGGTTGACTTCCGGGATGTACACGTACACAGCCACGTCTGGTCTGAATAGGGACGAGGCAAAATTTCTGTTCCTTTTTCACTGTGTCCTCATTTTCCCAGTAGCAGTCTAAAATTCCCCGGCCTTCATTCTAGACGGCCTCCACGGCATGTTTGTTTCAATCAGATTGTCAAATGTCTGCCATCATCGCCATTTTAAAAAGAAACTAATATGATAAATACATTAGCATGTTACGTGAAACAACCACTGACGAGGTTCATTACATGCACAAGTGAATAAAGCTAACAAAATATATGATTTGACGTAAGATCTCTCTATTTGGTTTTGATAAACTTTTGGATATAAGTCTTGTACTTTTTGGAGGAGAATCAAAAAGCTTATTATAATGTGATAAAACTAGGAAATTTAAATAACCCTGCTTTGAAGTTTTACCTATGTCTGTCCGTGTCTTATTGCTCACAGTACATCTTGTTTTTCTGCATTTAAGTGTTTTTCTTACTAGTTTGACATTTTCACAATATGATGTATTTCTTATCACTCCAAGTTATACTTGGTAAATAAAGGCAACAGTAGCATACCGCTGTTCGAAATTCACAAATCGATTGAGAAAAAAACAAATCCGGGTTAAAAACTAACACTGAAGGAAACACATCAAACATAACAGCAGAACTACGACACAATAGAAACACAACACTAAAATGTAACACACACAGGAACGCACTATAATATATCAATAACCATTTTCCTGACTTGCCACGTTACAGGACATTTTAAGAAACAAAATGGTGGGTTGAATCCGGTTTTTTTTACTAGCCAAACCTCCCGCTTTTAAGGCAATGTTAAATTCAACATTCAAATGACAACATTACATGACTGGACTACAATGCAAATCCATATAGGACAGAGAAACACACAACTTTAGCTATCAAAAGGTACCAGGTTTATAATTTAATATGCCAGACGCGCGTTTCGTCTCCACAAGACTAACCAGTGACGCTCAGATAAAAGTTCGAAAGCCAAAAGACGTACTAAGTTGAAGAGCACTGAGGACCAAAAGTTCCAAAACGTTGTACCTAATACGGCTAAGGTTTTCTGCCTGGGATAAGAACATCCTTATTATTTAGAATAATTCATACTTTTGCAAACAGTAAATTTTTAAAAATGATTATATTATAGATATACATGACAACCGAAGTGTTGACTAACTACAATATAAAAACAAGTACATAAAACAACCTAAACCAGCACATAAAAAGTCACAGTCGAGTTAGCCGAAGAGGTCGACGCAACTAGTGACGTCGCATTTGAATTTCTAAACATTTCCAAAAATAGGATAGCATTAGGATATAATTCAAGATTAGGTTTGTAAAACTGATATAACATTTATCAATAACAATAAAAATTACAATACTAATTAATATAAAATTGTGGTAGTAATTAGATAATGTATGTCGGTGTTTCTTCTAAATCAAACTGTAAACCAAATATATCGTATAAATTTAGTTGACCCAAACTAAAATCTAATTAATGAACTGGGTGATTAATTATCTTTACCATAACACACGAATACAACAGAAAAAAAAATAAGATTTACAACTACAAACGATAAAAAATTTGACAAAATCCGATAAGAATAACAAATATATCATCGTAACTAAATACATGAATTTTGGAAAGAAAAGTACCGTGACACGTCTTATAGCTAACCAAACCTCTCGCTTGTATACTAAATACTGTATATACAATCAACTACAAAAACACGTGTTAGCGTCTCTGTTTGAAGTCTTTGTATGTTTGTTTGAATTTTTTTATCAGTCGTGTTGTATTCTTATTGTCTATTTCTTGACTCTCTCTAACTGATCTAGATACTGTTCACACGCCAAGTATCATTTATATCTTTAAAAAATATAGGAGACGTACTAAATTTTATACTTTTAAAGTACCTTTTTTTTAAATTACCATAAGAAAGTTGTTTAGAACTACTAATATTGAAATAGCACATTAAGATAGCCTAATGTAACAATCAATGTAAATGTAAAATCATCAAAATACTGAACTCCGTGGGAAAATCAAAATGGAAAGTCCCTAATGAAATGGCAAAATCAAAAGCTCAAACACATCAAACGAATTGATAACAACTGTCATATTCCTGACTTGGTACAGGCATTTTCTTATGTAGAAAATGGTGGATAAAACCTGGTTTTAACGGTAGATAAACCTCTCACTTGTATGACAGTCGCATCAAATTCCATTGTATTGACAGTGATATGGGAACAATACGAACAGACATAAAAGGTAAAAATGTCAAAAATAGGGGCACAGCAGTCATTATTGTGTTATAATCTTAATCTCTATAAAAACAAACAAATATGCAACGAAAAAGTAAAAAAATAACATACATGTATAAACCAAACATATTTGCAAAAATTAAAGACAAGAATACACAAATTTACAATAGTACAATAACACAATGACGGGATGTATAAGTACTGAGCCATGTCATATCTGTATTATAAGTGTATATGGTAATAGTTGAATCACAGAGTAAATTGATGTAGAGTTACGGTATGGACAAAAAAGGAAAGCTCTGTATCAAAAAGTCTTAAATCTTCTACACAGAACTTTAAATTCAAAGATTAGATACTCAGTTTTTTAGGGTTTTTTTTATAGACAAATAGCACATAATTGAGTAATGAGAATGCATATATCTATCGACAAAAGGTAAAACATATCGAATTTTCTGCTCTGCGTTTATCTTTACCGGAAGCAGGGAATCGGTGTTTTACTGTCTTATAGTTTTTCACCTATTTGGTATAAATTTAAATCCAAGACATCCTAAGTTTTGTATAAGAATGTATCACATCATAACAAGAGATTTGTTATGATGTGAAACATCATAATAGATTTTTGACTCTCCCTTGACACCATTTGCGAGTATGGTCTTGACGAAACGATGATGGTCCGTCGGAAGGGGGCGATAAATGACTGACCCGTTTTAAGAGAGAGCCAGATTTCTTGCACGTTAAAGACACCCTTGTAGATTTCGAAAAAGAGCAGGCTAATGCCGCTACAAGGCACTCGCACCCGCAAAGTGGAAAGGGATTAATATAAGTTGCAAAACTTGTTTCCCAATACACTCTAAATAAATTGTTTAAACTAAGAGATTTGTTTTTCTTAAAAAATTTAGAAGTGAAAAGAAAGGATATTTGATATCCATCCATGTCATAAAAATGTAAATGACCAATAAAAAACACAAAAAAAGCAAAGGAACAACGCTTTTCTTGTTGTTCGTTATCTCAAAGCCAAAGTGTCAGTGAGACCTTCAACCTGGGGAAAATGCTATCATTTCACTGTATTAGACCGCCCCTATAGAAATTGATGTTAAAATACTTCAGAGTCGAGTAAGAAAGCACTCATTTCAGGTTATTGGAATCGCTTTTGATAGTGTGAACATTTCTATGGATAATTAGTAGTGGCAACTGTGATACTCACTTTGGACATGTTATCGGTTTTATAAAATCACTTTAAGTGGAACATGTTTAGATTCATCTATTTGCTTGGGGTTTTATGCCACACCTAGTAGTTTTTGATGAAGTTGAGGTCCAATCAACTTGATACTTAGTACACACGTTTCCTATGATATGATCTTTCTAATTTTAATGACAAATTATATTGGTATGCCCCATTTATGGACATTATGTTTTCTTGTCTGTGCGTCCGTTCGTCTGTCCCGCTTCACGATAACGTTTTTGGTCGAGGTAGTTTTTGATGAAGTTGAAGTCCAATCAACTTGAAACATAGTACACATGTTACTTGTGATATGATCTTTCTAATTGTAATGCCAAATTAGAGATTTTCCCCATTTTCACGGTCCACTTAACATAGAAAATGATAGTGCAGATGGGGCATCCGTGTACTATGGACACATTCTTGTTGATCCCAATTTTACGCAATTTTTCCCAATGCCCACTGAACATAGAAAATGGAATTGCCAGTTTCAGGTTAAAGGTTTTGGTTAAAGTTTTTGGTCAAGGTATTATTTGATGAAGTTGAAGTTCAATCAACTTAAAACTTAGTATACATATTCCCTGTGATATGATCTTTCAAATGCCAAATAAGCTTTTTTACCCAAATTTCACGATCCACTGAACATAGAAAGTGATAGTGCGAGTAGGGCACCCGTGTACTATAGAGACATTCTTGTTTTTCATTATAGATGTTCTGTTTTCTATTCTTGGTTTTCAACTGAAACAACAATTAAGGGAATTCAGTCTTGTTAACCCTCTTATTACACTCCTTAGCTTTAAAAAACGAATTGAAATGACCAATAATTTTGTTAGATTATCTACCTTTCAGACACAACAAAATGCCATACTAAAATACTCTTTTAATTTTTGAAATGCGTATGAAAATCAGGTATTCTGATAGGTTGTTAATTCTGATTGGTCGTTTCCGGTTACGTTATCGTATTACCACGTTTTATAAAAGACGTAACATTAACGTTCAATGAGCGATTTGTTTCATTCTACATGACAATATAATTTTCAACAATAATCCCTTCAAACAAAGAATTCTTACATCAGATTAAGCAATATTTTTCGGATAGTTATTGTGTTAATTCTAGATTTATCATAATGTTGTTTATGACGTGGAATGAAGTGTGGGAGAAAACTGACATTTCGTGTGAATTGTTATGTAATCAGTAACATTTAAAAATGATCAGTTTTTATTTTTGAAATTGCATGTTTGGTATCATTTTTGTCCTTGCAAAAATGGACAAAATAAATATAGAACTTTAAATTTATCTGTCTTCTACTTCATTTCTTCCATTCATTTGTTAAAAAGTTCTTTTACTGATAAAGCATGTATTAATTTCCTGGGATTGTCATTCGGTCAACTTAACTGTGATGAAATTCCCATGGTCGGATTGCACAGATTGATTCTTAAACAATTGAAAAATCTAAAAGCTAAAACGTATTGAGGTATTGTTGAATTGAAGATAATTAAAAATAGAGGGGAGATATCTTCATCGTGGGAGTAGCATAATTTCAATCGGTGAGCGATGTAGGAAATGAGGAGCAGGTTAATACACAAGATTTCCGTGGCATCAAATTGGTACTGTCAGATGTTAATTTTGCTTAATACTTCTAAGCTTTTCAAGTCTTAAAAAAAGAGGAAATCCTCAAGAATTTCGTAATGATGGATTTACAGCTTCAATATGTGTGGAAAATTTCTGTGAAATGGTAACATTGTCCTGTTTGTTCTTTGTGTTGCGCAAGATTGTAAAACCCACTACTCTGGTAGTTAATGGAGTTAATTGTTTCCTGTATTTATTTTTGTTACCGCAGATTAATCAACAAGGGTGAGTGGGGAATAGACATATGGTCACTACAGGTCTTCTGTCAACCGACAGAAAAACCCTTATTAAAGTGAGGCGTTCATCTGCTTAACTTATGGGGTGTACATGTACACAGACACGTCCGGTCTGAATAGGGACGAGGCAAAATTTCTGTTCCTTTTTCACTGTGTCCTCATTTTCCCAGTGGGAGTCTAAAATTCCCCGGCCTTCATTCTAGACGGCTTCGATGGCATGTTTGTTTCAATTAGATTGTCAAATGTCTGACATCATCGCCATTCTAAAAAGAAACTAATATAATAAATACATTAGCATGTTACGTGAAACAAAATGACGAGGTTCATTATATGCACAGGTGAATAAAGCTAACAAAATATATGATTTGACGTAAGATCTCTCTATTTGGTTTTGATAAACTTTTGGATATAAGTCTTGTACTTTTTGGAGGAGAATCAAAAGGCTTATTATAGTGTGATAAAACTATGAAATTTAATTAACCCCGCTTTAAAAGTTTACCTATGTCTGTCCGTGTCTTATTGCTCACAGTACATCTTGTTTTTCTGCATTTTTAAAGTGTTTTTTCTTACTAGTTTGACATTTTCACAATATGATGTATTTCTTATCACTCCAAGTTATACTTGGTAAATAAAGGCAATAGTAGCATACCGCTGTTCGAAATTCACAAATCGATTGAGAAAAAAAAAACAAATCCGGGTTAAAAACTAACACTGAAGGTGTCATACCACCAATTAAAAGTCCCTATCTGTTCAACCAAATTTTGCAATTTTCACAGCTTTCTTAATATTTTACCTTAAGTTTAACTTCATATAAACTAGGTATATCCTGAATTGTACAGGTGTCACCTTTCTGCATGCCAATTTTCAACATACATTCAAAATCATATAAGAAAGAAGAGAGCTCCCGAAAGGAGGTACCACTAAAAATAACCCCTGGTTTTCTGGAAATCTTAAATTAGTATACCATGGAGCGCATTGATCCTCAATTTTAAATGCAAACTCCTAGACAGGTAAAATTTGGCTCAAAATGGTCTTAATATATTTCTCTTTCAACAAAAGTTTCATTTCTGCAAATTTGTTGGTTAGTTTAGATGAACAATGACATCAAATGCACTATTTTTTGTCCGAGTAGGCCTACTTTCACTAAATTTGAGGTAGTAATTGGTGGTATGACACCTAAATGAAGGGAACACATCAAATATAAGAGCAGAACTACGACACAACAGAAACACAACACTAAAATGTAACACACACAGGAACGCACTATAATATATCAATAGCCATTTTCCCGACTTGCCACGTTACAGGACATTTTAAGAAACAAAATGGTGGGTTGAATCCGGTTTTTTTGGCTAGCCAAACCTCCCGCTTTTAAGGCAATGTTAAATTCAACATTCAAATGACAACATTACATGACAGAACTACAATGCAAATACATGGGATAACATATAGAGACAGAGAAACACACAAATAATAGCTATCAAAAAGTACCAGGTTTTTAATTTAATATGTCAGACGCGCGTTTCGTCTCCACAAGACTAACCAGTGACGCTCAGATAAAAAAGTTCGAAAGCCAAAAGACGAACTAAGTTGAAGAGCATTGAGGACCAATCCTTCTCCCCCCTCCCCCCCCCCCCCCGCGAGAATATCAAATGGTTGTCCCCTTATTTACTATTTCTATTTACTGTTCTGATAAAAAAAAAAAATACTATCATTATAAAAACGTTAAAAATTTAATTTAGTATGTACAAAAGAACAGCCAGTAGTCATTGGATATTGTAGATCATTTAAATAGTCTTGACTATTTATTAGTACAAAAAAACAGCTAGTAGTCATTGGACATTGTAGATCATTCCAGTATTCTTGACCTATTTATTTGTATAAAAAAAAAACAGCGAGTAGTCATTGGATACTGTAGATCATTAAGGTAGTCTTGACTCTTGACCTATTCATTTGTACTAAAAAAAACCAGCCAGTTGTCATCTTAACTTCACACACACATATACGAATTTCAATGATATGCTTAGGAGACATGTTACAATGTTAAACTTATTGCGGTATGTGAAAATCAAGACTTGTATGAATATATCCCAATATTAGAGGCAGTGGCGTCATTTTTCCTCATAGCTTCCAGCTCTTTGATTTGCACTATCTGGTGCTTGCTTAACAGTTCGGATTCTATTTCCATTCCCGGATTAGGGCTCGATATTAAAATTTTCAATATGTCTGCGCCCATTGATTTGATCTCTTATCAGTTGTCGAATTATCTTTACATTTAAAACTGAATTTGGTACCAGTTAAAGACAGATTACGAAAATGAAAGCTTCTTACGCTTTGAGAAGACTGTTATCAAACAATTATAGTTTACAATGTCAAACTAAAAGGACATTTTATCGCTCATTTCTACGTCAAACAGTTCCACTAACAAGTGTACGTTATCCAAATCTAAAGCGCGGTGGTTATTCAGCACTAACTGACAAAGACCTATCAGTATTTGAGAAATTGATACCTGGGAGGGTTCTGACTGGGTCATCAGAACTCGATGGATACAACACTGATTGGTTAAAAACATGCAGAGGTATAAATTTTAATCCCTTCTGGTATAATTTCTTTGTCCCAAGTTATTTTCTTATTTGGATGGCCACATCAGTGCCACCTAACTTCCTGTAGCAGGAACAATTCTGCTGAAGATTCGGGGATGTGGACCACAGCTTGATCTGGTTTGCAGGTTTGTGAACTGAATTGTACGGAAACGACTGATGCCAAATGTGATGCGCTAAAATATATCTTAGTAAATGAAAACGAAAAACAGTGAAAACAATATATAATTTAATCAATAAAGTACAACTTTTATCATGTAAAGTCAAATAGTAGAAATGGAGCATTCAATGACTTCAAATTACCGGTACTTAAGGAGGCATGTAGCTAATGCACTAATCTAAACGATGGTTGGAAAGCTTGGCTTTCCTTGGTTTGACTGAAAGTCAGTCCTCAGAGGATTTAACATAATAATCTAAAACCAGTTATATAAGTTTCTCGCAGAAGGTAATCAAAGGTTTTGCGACGATGCAAATATTAAACTTTACAATATAAATAAAATCTTTAACCAATGAATTCAAATAACAAAAGCTATGCAATTTAACAAATATACATGTATACTGAATAAGCTTCATCCAAATCATCAAATAAAGAAATATGAAATATATAGTTTTAAACAAGGGAAATAATAATGACATAATAATTCTAACTGCCACATTCCTCCCCACTAAGACAAACAATAAATTTCATAAATAAAGTCTGCACACTTAAATGTCTATCAAATCGATATAACTGCAACACTTATCACGCAAAATCCAATTGTCATGATCAAACATCAAATCAAATATACATCAGTTAAAGTTGAATCACGAGAATGTTCAAGGAGACCACAACACCAGTCTTGTTTACATCATGTACATTAATGATTATTTGTTGATTACAAATTGTATATGTATGAAAATTGTTTTTATATACAACTTACAAGCATAAAAAAAAAAAACTAACTTTCAGTATAATTAATCATGGTTCAACCACACCAACACCTGACACTTTAGAAAAATATAGCTCCACAAGCAAGTCCTGACACAGACATGACAGATATAAACCTGATTTTTCTATCGGTACTAATTAAAGTTTGTTAAGGTTAGATTAAAAAAAGAGACAACTCCTTTAGATAGGAATTATGCGCATGCCTGGACATCAAAAGACTTCCTTGTTTTGAGCTCTTTATTTTGGTGAAATACATACATATTTTACGTTCCAAAATCCACAAAAACTGTTTCAAACAGTAAACCAATCATAGAGATAACATTTTTCATTCAACATTTTTCAAAAAGTCAAAAAATCACAATTTAGACATTTCATTGAAATTGACAGTAACTACCGCCAATATCAGTCACATGACCAAACAAATATACCGGAAGTAAACAAACATCACATTTACTATCCTGTCTCAAGACTTTTCTATTGTTCTACTAACATGGCTGAACTTTGAGTAAGTAATACCCAGTACCCTTGAGTTGCCCAAGGGACGAAGACTAACTTGTGTTACATTTATTTAACAATCCTACTATATATTTTCTCTGCACTTCGGCACCATCTCAGGTCGTGCACAGACCATTAAAAAATTAGTATCAACAAAAACAAAATGCAAATCATAAACACAGTACTTATTACTATAGCTGTGATGACTCTTAACAGCAAAAGTACTGAACCTTAGCACTACTGTCAATTACATCACTGATCTGTCAAGACAAAGTAGTCTGCACTATAACAGCAGTTCTCCAGACAACTCTTGGTCAATCACAAGTCAAGAACCAAGTAAGTCAAACATATCTACCCTCTCAATAAACATCAGTATCAGGAGAGGCAGAGAAATAAAACATAATAAATTAGTTCTAACATACCTATGTAGCCTCCTCTTAGTCAATTCTTATGTGCCTGAGCCAAACCCAGGTCCTACAAAATACCCCTGCGGTTCTTGTTCTAAAGCAGTCACATGGAGACAAAAAGCAGTCTGCTGTGACACATGTGATGAATGGTATCACATCAAATGTGAAGGTATTGATCAGCACATGTATAGAATCCAAAATAATAGCAACATCTCTTGGGAAAGCATTAAATGTGGCATGCCAAACTTTTCTACCACATTTTTTAACACCACTATTGAAACATCAAATAGCTATGCAAACTTGAGCACAGATGATAATACATTTAGCTTAGATCACATTGGAACACCAACTCATACATCATCACCAATACTCAAACAAAAATCAAAACCATTTAAACAGAATAAGAAACAAAGTACAGTTCCACCTCTCCGTGTACTCACTATTAATTTTCAATCAATGAAAAACAAAAAGCCAGAAATTGATGAGATGATAGACTCATGCAAACCTGATGTTATATTTGGTACTGAAACCTGGCTTTCAAATGACACATCAGCATATGAATATATTTCTCCATCCAAATACACCATCTACACCAAAAACAGGAAAGATGGCTATGGAGGTGTGCTACTCGCAATCACAAACACACTTATTACATCACATGCATGACATGTGCCTGAATTAGACACAGATTGCGAATTAATATGGGCAAAAATAACTCCAACGGGAAATAAAACCACCTATCTTGGAGCATATTATAGACCACCATCAGACAAAGGGGAATCACTAGAACATCTAGGTACCTCACTAAATAGGATATGCAACATATCCAGTGCAAATATCATACTCAGTGGCGATTTCAATTTAGGCAATATTGACTGGTCAAATTCATCAGTAATACCTAGCAAACCAGATCCTTCTCTTCATCAACACCTATTAGACATATTACAAGATCACAATCTCACACAGGTAGTTGACAACCCAACAAGAAATGAACGCACACTTGACTGTGCATGTCAAATCCATCCCTAGTAAACAGAGTAGAAACATTACCACCACTAGGTGACCATGACATAATCTTCAATGAAATAAATCTTTCCCTCTCGAAAGCCAAACAGTCACCACACAAAGTATTGATTTACAAGAAAGCAGACTGGAAAAAAATTGGAAAAGACTTAAAAGAAACATACACACATATGGAAAAACACAAATTAGAACTTGATATAGACAATATGTGGAATTTCTTTAAAACAAAAACAACAGAAAGTATCCAAAAGCATATACCAACTAAGCTAATAGGAAATAAAACCCACCTACCATGGATAGACTCAAAATTGAAAAAAACTGATAAATAAGAAAAACAAATTTTATAAAAAGAAAAAACATGATCATGATGATAGCAAACATACTAAAAAATTCAAACAAATTAAAACACAATTACAGAAAGAGATGAGAAATGCCTATTGGAATTATATCGAAAACATGATTTTTGACATTGAAATACAAGAGCCTGAAAATTCGAGATTTAACAAACAACCTAAAAAACTCTTTTCATACATAAAAGGCCAAAACAATGAAAACACTGGTATTGCACCTCTTAGGAGTGAAGGTTTACTTCATACAGATCCCTTGAAAAAAGCTAACATATTAAATGAACAATTTAAATCAGCTTTTACATCTGAGACCAATACAGTTATCCCTGACAAAGGTCCATCAACACATCCAATAATGGACGACATAGACATCAACAGAGAAGGCATCTATAAATTAATTAAAAATATAAACCCAAAAAAGGCAACAGGACCTGATAACATTACTGGAATAGTGCTTAAAGAAAACATCAACACATGCACAGACATACTCACTCTAATTTTTACAAAATCAATGCAAACAGGAAAAGTACCTCACGATTGGAACCACGCAAATGTAACACCTGTTTTCAAAAAAGGAGACAAACATCATCCTGGTAACTATCGTCCAATTTCACTTACATGTATTTCATGCAAATTATTAGAGCACATAATTGCAAGCAACATTATGAAACACCTTGAATCCAACAACATACTTTATGACTTGCAACACGGCTTCAGGGCAAATAGATCATGCGAATCCCAAATAATATCACTAATTCACCAACTATGTTCAAATAACGACAAAAACATACAAACCGATCTAATCATCATGGATTTCGCAAAAGCCTTTGACAAGGTTCCACACAACCGTTTACTATATAAACTTAAATTTTTTGGTGTATCAGATCAAGCCGCAAACTGGATAAAATCTTTCCTTTCAAATCGTACACAAACAGTTATGCTAGAAAACCATTCCTCTGACAACATACCAGTTACATCAGGTGTTCCTCAGGGCACTGTATTAGGTCCAATACTATTT
Organism: Mytilus galloprovincialis; assembly: GCA_037788925.1. NCBI lineage: Eukaryota > Metazoa > Mollusca > Bivalvia > Mytilida > Mytilidae > Mytilus > Mytilus galloprovincialis. Next base: position 38,907,447 of record CM075342.1, on the reverse strand, counting down.
TTGATATATATCAATGACTTACCTGACTACTTACATCATAGTCAAATCAGGCTCTTTGCTGACGATAGCATCATTTACCGACAGATAAAATCACCATCAGATTGCCTTAAACTCCAGGAAGACCTAGAAGGGGCAATCAAATGGGAACAAGACTGGCTAATGCAGTTCCACCCTGATAAATGCAACATACTTAGAGTGACCACAAAGAAAACACCTATCCATTTTTATTACAACATGCACGGTCACATTCTTGAGTCAGTTGAAAATGCAAAATATTTAGGTATAACTATTTCATCAAATTTAAAATGGAACAAACACATCCAGAACATGACATCTAAAGCAAATAAGACCCTTGGATTCATCAGAAGAAACTTAAAAATAAACTCAGTAACCATCAAAGACCGAGCATACCAAGCCCTTATTAGACCAAAACTTGAATACTGCTGCACTGTCTAGGACTCTTACACAACAGAGAACATTAACTCCATAGAAAAAGTTCAAAGACGTGCAGCGAGATATGTATGCTCAAACTACAAATATACTGAAAGTGTAACAAACATATTTAACACACTTCACTGGCCAACATTACAAGAAAGGAGACTCAAAAGCAGATTAAATATGTTCCATAGAATAACAAACAACAAAATTGCCATACCACATACAGACATATTAATTAAAAGCCAATCAAACACCAGGTCTAACCACGAACAAACATACCGACAAATTCGATGCAGCAAAGACAGTTACAAATTTTCATTTTTCTACCAAACTATAAAAGACTGGAACAAATTACCAGAACCAATAGCCTGCAGCACCACTACTGAGTGCTTCAAGGAGAAACTCACTAGAGAGATGCTCCTTGACACTTACAAACACCTACATGTTTAATATGTATCTTGTTTTTATCTTATACCAAAAATTAAAAATAAAAATTGAAAAATATTACTTACATATACATTTGTATTATATAAAAATTGAAAAATTATTAAGAAATCAAAAATATATATTTTTAATCATTAACAATATTGTTAAACCAGGCATGCGCCGGAAAGTAATCATCAACCAGTTGATGTTTTTCTGTATATAAAGAAGAAGAAGAAGAAGATAGATTGTTGCCTGTCCAAACATGTGATGGGTTTAAACAGCTTTTACATACAAGGGCAATCCTCTTTGCTCCAATAACAATGAATTATACATGTTAAAAACTCATATATATACAGTAATATACATGTAAAATTATAAGAAATATGTTAATTTTATATATTCCTATATTTTATATACAATTTTAGGATCAAGTCAGGTAGTTTTGAGACCAAAGACCACAGAGGAAGTGTCAGCCATTTTGAAGTATTGTAATGAAAGGAAACTAGCAGTGGTGCCCCAGGGTGGAAATACAGGACTGGTTGGAGGAAGTATTCCGGTCTTTGATGAAATTGTTGTTTCTACCCAGTTAATGAACCAAATTATAAGTCTGGATGAGATTTCTGGTAAAAACTTATGGAAATGATAACATTTTAAAAAAGAATCAACAGAATTATTCAACATCTATAATATTACCATGATTACAGCTTGGTGTCTTTTGATGAATTATATTCTAGACAGTCATGACAGTGAAAATTATTTTTATTTTTTTTTAAATTAAGAAACTTAAAACCAGATTCAATAAAAATTTGATAATCTAGAATGCTTTTTTTTTTTTTAGTTCATATTAAAGTTAGGGTTAAAGTTCAACTAAATCTTGAGATAAAAATCAGATTATTGATAAAGTGTAAGTAGAAATGTGAACAGTAGTAAAATTCAGAGATTGAATAATAAATTAGTTACAATGTAGTCAATTTCTTTGGGTCAGATTGCATATTTCATACAAAAAAAATCATTTAAAACTTAAGAAGTCTATGAAGTTTTGGAATAATAATGTTGTTTGCATGAATTATCACTTTGTGCTAAATATGCAAATATCTCATCTCATTCTTTGCATGTAAAATACACAAAACAATTGACCATTTTATAACTCAATAATAGAAGTTTTAATAAATTTTGAGAAGATAGCCAGCCCCTTAGAAATCAATGAGAATACTTTTTTTGTGTTATATGAAAAAATAAAAAAAATTACAATACATTTTTTTAATTTTTTTAATGAAAATGAATTATCTAAGTTATTTCCCCTTCTTTTAAATTTAATATTTTTGATTGTTCTTTTACTATATGTTATTAAAAGTTATTGCCATATGATATTATGAAATCAAATAGAATCAACTGTTTTTAAAATGAAAAGACATAAAAATAAATTGCATTCAGAAAGTAAAATTTATTCAATAAAAATTCATTAAACAAAATCTTTATTACATTTGAAAAAGCACATGGCAAATGAGCAGTACATTTATTTGACAAAACACATGGCAAATGAGCAGTACATTTATTAGTGTCTTACAAAAAGAAAACATTTTTTTCTGTCTCGAAACAATGAACATCATTTATAAAATTATCAAGAATTATAATTATTAAAATAAAGAGATAGTCCAATATATATTTAAAAGTTGTCTCCCTATTTTCAGGAACATTGGTTTGTGAAGCAGGTTGTATTCTTGGTAATCTCAGTGACCATGTGGCTGAAAGTAACCTTATTATGCCACTGGACCTTGGAGCCAAAGGAAGCTGTCATATTGGTGGTAACTTAGCAACCAATGCTGGAGGGCTCCGACTATTACGATATGGATCATTACATGGTAGTGTGCTAGGTCTGGAAGCTGTAAGTCACCTGTTGTTTTAAATATCTCAAAGCTGATGAAAATATTTTGAATTTCTAATTTCTTTGTAAAATTCGTGACCTACAGGTTTTCATATGATGAACATACATTTAAATCAGTTAATTTAATCAACTTGTTAAGATGCTTCTGGACATGGGAATAAGATTACATTGTAGATGTCTGATGATGAAAGACAACTCTGTATGAAATTAAATGAAATGAACGACTTTTTGGAAGTAAATGCATCAAAGAAAATAAATTGATAAATATGTATTTAATTGGAAAAAAATAGTTACATATTGATTTCTGACAAAATGGTTTAAATTGAGATGTGTTAATCATGTTGTACATGATGGTTTGCTGCTCAGTTGATACAAAATGTTACAAATTTTTATACAACCACTAAAAAATTTCAAGGTCGTATATTGGTATTATGTCATCTTACGAAGACACTTGGTTTCTGGACTATAACTTTAGTTTAAGTGAATGGATCTCTATGAAATTGAAACACAAGGTTTGAAACCAAAAAGGAATGTTATTATGGTCCCAACAGTTTAGGAATTAGGGGCCCAAAAGGAGTCAAATGAACATTTTTCTAGTTTCCACACAATATTTATAATTTGTGTGTAATTGTATGGATCTTTCTGAAATTGTACCACAAGGTTCCGTATCACAAAGTGAAGCTTTGGATTGAGTAATAGGGGTAATTGCCCCAAAGGTTCATAAATTAAAGGCAAAAAGGGGCATAAAACAAGCCGTTTTCTAGTTTCCAGACAATAACTTGAGGTTTAAGTGTATGGATCTCTCTAAAATTGTAATGCAAGGTACCCAACACAAAGGGAAGGCTGGGATTGAATTTTGGGGGTAATTGCCCCAAACATTCAGGCAATAGGGGCCATAAAAGCATTTTCTACTTTCCAGACAATTACTTGAGGTCAAGTGTATTGATCTTTCTGAAATTGTACAGCAAGGTACCATGCAACAAAAGGATAGCTGGGATTGAGTTTGTGGGTAATTACTGAAAGGGGTTAAAATTATAGCTATAGCACAGAATTGCACATAAGCAAGAAATCTTCAATTGAACAGTATTGTGCAATAGCAAGAAATCTTTTTAAAATTTCACAATATTGTACAATAGCAAGAAATCTTCATTTGAAAATTAATACAAATATTTCAACCCATTTCAAATTTTTAAGATCTTCCACCTACATTTATTTTATGTCAAAAATTTAATCACAATCCAAATTCAGACAGAATCAAGCTTGAATATTGTGTCCAAACTGCACCAACTGTTCATGGTTGATCATTGCAGTCAATTCAGGCTGCGCTCACAGAATCATTTTATTCTGTCTATGAAGAAATAACATCACAAATATGGTTCCCCCTTTAATTATGTGGGTTATTTTAAAGAGTGCACCAATTTATTTCAAATAGACATTGCAGTCATTCCTTATGATTTAATTCTAAATTCCTTTTTAAACTGTTGTAAATCACAAAAAAACATGACGTCACAGTCACATGACAAAGTTATGTCTATGAGATGATAGACAAAACAGTGTCAGTCAATCAAAAAACAGTGTTACATCCAAAATTAAATTATTGAGATATGAGTGTACATTTTTTGCAGGTACTTGCTAGTGGGGAAGTGGTAGATTGTTTATCAACTTTGAGGAAAGATAATACAGGATATGATGTCAAACAACTATTTATAGGATCAGAGGGAACTCTTGGATTGATAACAAAAGCTTCCATACTTTGTCCACAAAAGCCAAATGCTGTTAATGTGGCTTTCCTAGGTAAGACAGGCTGTTAGATTTAAAAGGTAAATGGTTCATCACTGAGGTTGTAGTGGACACAACTTGGTTTAAAAATAGATTCCGTGTCCACACTTGGCTTATAAGGATCTGAAAGCAGTTAATTCTAGTTATTGCTTGAAAGACCTTTTGGGATCTTCTGGTTTTATTGTAATGATACACATGTTCAACAATTTGGAGGCAGACTTTTCATTGGCTAATAAAATAATTACCAGAACAGAAAGTAAAAAGTATTGTTTTGAGACACTTGTAAGCAGTTGTCGAACTACTGTATCACTAGCCTGTTAACACTGAGGTTGTGAGCTAGAGTCCTGTACTGGGCAGGTGCACTCAACTCCAATCTTAATTGACAAGGATTGTCAGTTTCCTACCAAAGGTCAATTGTTCACTTCGGGCACTGCTGCTTTCTCCACCATGAAATAGCACAATAATGTTGACATCAGTCTTCACCAAAAACTTTTTCAACTACTAGTCCGCAGACCAATATTCTGACATTTTTCTTATTGGTCCAAACAGAGTTTTGCAAAAACTTACTAGTCCAACTAAAATTTTACTAGTCTTGGGCATCATACTAGTGGCTAACCGTGCAGACTGTGTTGTGATTGGCTTAAAAACACTAATCAATCAAATCAGATTAGGGTGTATAGCTTCTCTTCTATATTACATGAATGGACCATGAAATTACAAACATAAACATTATTCTAGTAGGTTGTTTACCTCCACTACTATAGACAAATTCATGATGCTCTTTGCTGTAGATTTCCTATGTCACAAAGGTTATGTTATTACATCATAGTTAGAAGTTAGAACCGATTATTTGATGACCTCGTTTTATTAAAAATACATAAATTCATAAACAAATTCGTAAAAAACAACTACAGATTGGTTATGAATAGTTGATTGTTGTTTAATCCACATTCATACAGCATAATTATCTTTACTTTTTGAAGTGAAGTTTTAATTGTACCTCCTTATCATGCTTATTTTCTGCCAAACATGCACCAATGTGACTTTTGTTGATGACTATCTTAGTACTTTTATACCTTTTGAGTATTGATTGTAGAATACTATAAGTCTGTTGAAATATTTAGATACAAATTGTGTGGACTTTAGTGAGATTAACATTATTGAAGACCATATTTTTACCCTGGTTTTCTTATTATTTGTTTTGCATTGTTGCGTAACTGCATTATTTGTTTTGCATTGTTGCGTAACTGCATTATTTGTTATATGCTTCACATTTTCCATTTATTGACAAAGTACATAAATTCATTTTTTTCTGTTTTAGGTTGTGACAGTTTTGAAAGGGTTCTTGACATATTCAAAGAAAGTAAAATGAAACTGGGAGAAATTTTATCAGCCTTTGAATTTTTGGACGCTGATGCCATAGCAGTAGCTAGAGACAATCTTAAACTGTCCATACCTATTGATGACTCATTTCCATTCTATGTACTTATTGAGTCATCAGGATCTGACGGAACTCATGACGAGGAGAAAATGAATGGGTTTCTAGAAGACATGATGAATCGAGGATATGTCATTGACAGTACAGTGGCATCTGAGCCAGCCAAAATTCAGGTTTGTATACAATAATTCAAAATTTAGATGTAAAATGAAGAAGTGAATAAACCTCTGTTTGATGTTAAAGCTTTGCCTTGAAGACAAAAACAGTGCTGCTCACTTTATCTACATGTAGTATCTATAAATCTAGAACAAGAGAAATTAAAAACCAATTGTTCAGAGAACAATTGAAGGTCTTTCCACCAATAAGGATCTATTTTGATATGAAAATATTAAAATTCAGTTGAAAATGTCAGTTCCTATGGCTTAATGATGTATAAATATGAATTTTGGGCAAAGGTCAAAATCTAGAACGTCAAATTTACTGATGACCTTGACCTATATTTCAAGGTCATAAACCAGGGACCCCAAATAAAAAGACCCTAGGTCTGTAATATGTATAGTTAATGAGTTATATCACTTTACGTTTAATTCTTAATATAGGAGGGGCAAAAACTCCCATTTTATGTCTACACACCCTTTTAACCAAAATATATAAGTTACGACATGTCGCAACTAACAATTTAGTAAAAATAATTTGTCGGTATCTTATAAGGTTAATGAAAATTAGTGAAAATAGGCCAAAATCAAAATTTAGAATATGACCTTGACCTTTGACCTTTACCAAATTTTCATTTTTTTGGACCAATGATCTCAAAACAAAAGACCCTAGGTCTCTATCACTTATGGTTTTCCAGTTTAAAATACATTTCAAAATTTCAAATACAAAAGGGGAACTAACTCTCATATGGAGTCTCTATACGGCTTCGGTCAAAATAAAACAGAACATCCTGAGGATGTAACGAGCAATTTGGTAAAATAAATTTGTCGTAATCTTTTATGGTTGCGAAGGAGTAGTGGCCACAAGAATCAAAGCGCTGTAAGCACTGTAGGCAGTTAACCAAAAACCAAGGCAAACATAATTATGAAAACTGTGGCAATGTTGCTTCAACTTTTTTTTTAAAGATTTAAAAGAACAAACATTAAACATTCATATATAATTGTACATTTATGTTCATTTAATGAATTAATCATTAAGGCAAATAATTCATATTTTATCAAGGTTTTCAATAGCAATGCACATGACCGCGAATGGTCATGAGTCTTTCATGAGTCAGCAGTGGTACAAATTTGCAATGATTGCAGTTCTTCTAGTTGATCGTAATTGTTCGTATTAGTTGACTGTTAGTAGTTCAAGTTGACTTTAGTACGAGCTTGTAAAAGTATGAATGGACTTGCTTCCCTGGAAAGAAAACTGAGTTTGTGTTGTACAGTACAAAAGTTATGAGACACAAATCAGACAAATGTTTACTACTACAGGGATCAATGGTGAGGTCTGACTGACCTGTCCATAGTAAATGTAAATGACTCCCACCTTCACCCCAAGTCTATGATGTCTAAGTTTGGAATAAAATGACAGGTGTTAGGGTCTAGCAAAGTGATATGCATATGTGTCGCCTATGAGATTGACCTTGTATGTCATTCAATCTTTTTTGAAATGACAAACAGGAATGAATGTGGTTTAGGCGTTGGTATCTCAATCTTTTACAAGTTCTCAAAACACACACAAGAGGGTGTGGGGTGACCCTAGGGACTACCCCTATTTTTCATTTGATTTTTTATATTGTCCCATACATGAATATATATATGGTTTATGAGTGGGGATCTCGACCGTTATCAAGTTTTCAAACAGGAGGGGGTGGGGGACCCCAGTGACTTCCGCTATATTTCATTTGATATGTTATATTGTCCAATACATGAATATATATGGTTGAGGGGTGGGGATCTCATCTGTTTCTAATTTATCAAACAGGAGTGGGTAGGGTGACCCTAAGGACTCTCCCTATATTTCATTTGATTAGTTCTCATACATGAATATATATGGTTTAATTTAAAGGTGGGGATCTGGACTTTTTCCAATTTCTCAATCAGGAGGGGTGGGGTGACTGCAGGGACTCCCTCTATATTTCATTTAGTTTAGAGTTGGGGATCCCAACTGTTTCCAAGTTCTTAAACATGAGGGGTAGGGTGACCACAGGGACTTCCCCTATATTTCACTTGATTTGTTATATAGTCTTATACATGAGTATATATGGTCAAGGGGTGATGATCTCGATTTTTTTCAAGTTCTTAAACAGGAGGGTGTACAGTGACCATTGGGACCCCCTTATAAGATTTGTAATATTGTCCCATACATAAATATATATTATTTAAGATCATTGTGGATCTCGACCGTTATAAATTCTCAAACAGAAAGGGGTAGAGTGGCCCCACGAACTCCTCCTATATTTCATATAATTTGTTATATTGTCCCATACATGAATAAATATGGTTTAGGGTTGAGGATCTCGAATGTTTCCAAGTTCTCAAACAGGAGGGTTTACAGTGACCATAGGGACCCCCTTATTATTCCTTTGATTTGTAATATTGTCCCATACATCATTGTACATGAATATATATGGTTTAAGATTGGGGATCTCAACCGTTTTCCAATTCTCAAACCGGAAGGGGAAGAGTGGCCCCACGAACTCCACCTATATTTCATATGATTTGGTTATATTGTCCCATACATGAATATATATGGTTTAGAGGTGGGGATCTCGACCGTTTCCAAGTTCTCAAATATGAGGGGTGTGGTGATCCCCAGGGACTCCCTCTACATATTTCATTTGATTTGTTATATTGTCCCCTACATGAAGATATATGGTTTAGGGGTGGGGATCTCGACCGTTACCAAGTTCTCAAACAGTAAGTTTTCTTTATCAGTGATAAATGTTGGTAATGCATATTAGATGCTTTTCAAGTTTTCCAGGGACTCCCCCTATATTTCATTTGATTATATATATATTGTCCCATACATGAATAAATATGGTTTAGGGGTGGGGATCTCGACTGTTTCCAAGTTCTAAAATATGAGGGGGTGGGGTGACCCTAGGGACTTCCCCTATTTTTCATTTGATTAGTTATTTAGTCTCATACATGAATGTATATGGTTGAGGGGTGGGGATCTCATCTGTTTCAAAGTTATCAAACAGGAGGAGTTAGAGTGGCCCAATGGACTCTGCCTATATATTAAATTATTTGCTTACATTCAGGTATCATATAATATAGTTGCACTATTTGTGCCTGTCCCATGTCAGGAGCCTGTTATTCAGTGGTTTTCGTTTGCTTTTGTGTTACATATTTGTTTTTTTTGTGACATTTTTTTATATAAAATAGGGCCGTTAGTTTTCTCGTTTGGCTTGTTTTACAATGTCTTATCGGGGCCTTTTATAGCTGACTATGCGGTATGGGCTTTGCTCATTGTTGAAGGGTGTACGATGACCTATTGTTGTTAATGTCTGTGTCATGTTGGTCTCTTTTAGATAGTTGTCTCATTGGCAAGCATACCAGATCTTTTTTTTTATATAAGAAACTTCCAGCTATTTTAACTGACCTATCAAAATTGAGAAGAAAAAAGTACCCCTTGAAATTGCAGTAATATGTTTAACTTGAAAAGCATCTAATATGCATTACCAACATTTATCACTGATAAAGAAAACTTATACTGTTACCAGGAACATATATATTGTTAGATAAACTGTTCCCAGATGTCACGTTGTAATGGATTTTGACATTAAAATTGGTGTACAAAATATTTTCTGCTTTTTCTTTCTTTTACATATATCTGTTGGTTTTCAATTCTAGTGTTTATATTTATTTACCATGCATAGATGTATTTTGTCTGGGTTTTTTCAGTTGATATCCAAAACCCGGGATTACCCTTATCTGCTTCCAGAATCGGATCAGATATTGTAATTGTCTTCTCGCGGCAGCCATTTTTTTTTTCGATGTTGTTTTTGACAGACAGTGAGATACGATTTTACTCGGATTTACACATTATTTGTCGGCGATTTTCTGTATAAAGCTAGCGATTGAACAAATTGAACATCGCTGCCATGAATAGTAATGATGAAAATAAGTTTGAGATCGTTTATTAGGAAACATTGGTAAAAATGTTTGCAAAGTTATTTTTTATTTTCTTTCAAGGTCCGTCGGGCATGTCGGGCGTAGCTAGTAACCAAGTAGTAAGTCCGACTGCAAAAGTGGAAGGTCACAGACCTCGGACCACCGCTTATTTGAATCCCTGCGTCCAAATTTAAAAGATACGAAAATATCAACTTCTAATTCAAAATTGCCGCCAACAGCGTGAACAGTTGAAATATATTAATAGACTACTGACGTAGATGACTACGTATTGACGACAAACAATATCCCTACGACTTTTGCAATTTGGGAAATCTTAACTACTTGTCTTTAGAGATTTTCGGCGATCAAATATTTCATACATTTGTTCTTTGACATCTTAGCCAAAAGCTCAGGGGAGAATAAACTACATAAGGATTCCTAATGTGCTCTACTTCCTATGTGCAACTTCAAAACTTTTGGGAAAATCGACGATCATTTAATGTTTTTCTGGTCATATTTTTTGTAATGCAGAATGAAAAGTATGAAAAAACTGTCCAATAAGTTATAAATAATATAGTAAACAGCTAGATGATAACAATGGCACGTATTTCAGAATTTATTGGGTAGAACACAAATCCAGGGTGCTCGCATAAGGCAGCTTAACTGCCTAAAAACAGTGTTTGGGGAGATAACTCTTACAACGTAAAGTATTTGGTTACGCAGTGGTCATTTTTAAAAGTGCATACGCTTTACGATATCATATTCCAAATATCTAAGCGACATCTTTTGAAACATCAATACTACGCAAGAAAAGAATTAGGCGGAAGAATAAAAAAAATAATAATAATTAAAAACCAATTGTTCAGAGAACAATTGAAGGTCTTTCCACCAATAAGGATCTATTTTGATATGAAAATATTAAAATTCAGTTGAAAATGTCAGTTCCTATGGCTTAATGATGTATAAATATGAATTTTGAGCAAAGGTCAAAATCTAGAACGTCAAATTTACTAATGACCTTGACCTATATTTCAAGGTCATAAACCAGGGACCCCAAATAAAAAGACCCTAGGTCTGTAATATGTATAGTTAATGAGTTATATCACTTTACGTTTAATTCTTAATATAGGAGGGGCAAATTTAAAACTCCCATTTTATGTCTACACACCCTTTTAACCAAAATATATAAGTTACGACATGTCGCAACAAACAATTTAGTAAAAATAATTTGTCGGTATCTTATAAGGTTAATGAAAATTAGTGAAAATAGGCCAAAATCAAAATTTAGAATATGACCTTGACCTTTGACCTTTACCTAATTTTCATTTTTTTGGACCAATGATCTCAAAACAAAAGACCCTAGGTCTCTTTCACTTATGGTTTTCCAGTTTAAAATACATTTCAAAATTTCAAATACAAAAGGGGAACTAACTCTCATATGGAGTCTCTATACGGCTTCGGTCAAAATAAAACAGAACATCCTGAGGATGTAACGAGCAATTTGGTAAAATAAATTTGTCGTAATCTTTTATGGTTGCGAAGGAGTAGTGGCCACAAGAAAAACAGTGTTTGGGGAGATAACTCTTACAACGTAAAGTATTTGGTTACGCAGTGGTCAGTTTTAAAAGTGCATACGCTTTACGATATCATATTCCAAATATCTAAGCGACATCTTTTGAAACATCAATACTACGCAAGAAAAGAATTAGGCGGAAGAATAAAAAAAAAAATAATAATTAAAAACCAATTGTTCAGAGAACAATTGTAGGTCTTTCCACTAGTAAAGATCTATTTTGATATTGAAATATTAAAAATCAGTTTAAAATGTTAGTTCCTATGGCTTTATGATGTATTTATATGAATTTAAAGCAAAGGTCAAAATCTAGAACGTCATATCAACCTATGACCTTGACCTCAATTTCAAGTTCACAAACCAAGGACCTTAAATCAAAAGACCCAAGGTCTTTAATATGTTTGGTTTATTAGTAATATCACTTTACGCGTAATTCTAAATGTAAGATGGGCAAAAACTCCCATTTATTGTCTGCGCACCCTTTCAATCAAAATATACAAGTAAGGACATGTCGCAACTAACAATTTATGAAAAATTATTTGTCGATATGTCATAAGGTATTTGAAAATAAATGAAAATAAGCCAAAATCAAAATTTAGAATATGACCTTGACCTTTGACCTTGACCTCATTTTTATTATTTTCGACCAAGGACCCCAAATCTAAAGACCCTATGTCTTTATCACTTATGGTTTACCATTTAGAAATGCATATCACTTAATTAAATGGAAAAGGGGGAATAACTCTCATATGGAGTCTCCGTAAAGCTTCGGTCCAAATGAATATCCTAATCCTGAAGATGTAACGAGCAATTTGGTAAAATAAATTTGTCGTAATCTTTAACGGTTGCGAAGGAGTAGTGGCCACAAGAAAAACAGTGTTTGGGGAGATAACTCTTACAACGTAAAGTATTTTGTTACACAGTTGTAAATTTTTAAAGCGTATAAACTATACGATACCATATTCCAAATATCTAAGCGACATCTTTTGAAACATCAATAATACGCAAGGAAAAAAATTAGGCGGAAGAAAAAAAAAAAAAAAAATAATAATAATAATAATTAAAAACCAATTGTTCAGAGAACAATTGTAGGTCTTTCCACTAGTAAAGATCTATTTTGATATTGAAATATTAAAAATCAGTTTAAAATATTAGTTCCTATGGCTTTATGATGTATTTATATGAATTTAAAGCAAAGGTCAAAATCTAGAACGTCATATTAACCTATGACCTTGACCTCAATTTCAAGTTCACAAACCAAGGACCTTAAATCAAAAGACCCAAGGTCTTTAATATGTTTGGTTTATTAGTAATATCACTTTATGCGTAATTCTATATGTAAGATGGGCAAAAACTCCCATTTATTGTCTGCGCACCCTTTCAATCAAAATATATAAGTAAGGACATGTCGCAACTAACAATTTATGAAAAATTATTTGTCGATATGTCATAAGGTATTTGAAAATAAATGAAAATAAGCCAAAATCAAAATTTAGAATATGACCTTGACCTTTGACCTTGACCTCATTTTTATTATTTTCGACCAAGAACCCCAAATCTAAAGACCCTATGTCTTTATCACTTATGGTTTACCATTTAGAAATGCATATCACTTAATTAAATGGAAAAGGGGGAATAACTTTCATATGGAGTCTCCGTAAAGCTTCGGTCCAAATAAATATCCTAATCCTGAAGATGTAACGAGCAATTTGGTAAAATAAATTTGTCGTAATCTTTAACGGTTGCGAAGGAGTAGTGGCCACAAGAAAAACAGTGTTTGGGGAGATAACTCTTACAACGTAAAGTATTTTGTTACACAGTTGTAAATTTTTAAAGCGTATAAACTATACGATACCATATTCCAAATATCTAAGCGACATCTTTTGAAACATCAATAATACGCAAGAAAAAAAATTAGGCGGAAGAAAAAAAAAAAAAAAAATAATAATAATAATAATAATCAGAACAAATTCAATAGGTCTTTCCACGGAAAGGTGGAAAGACCTAATAATCAGAACAAATTCAATAGGTCTTTCCACGGAAAGGTGGAAAGACCTAATAATAATCAGAAGAAATCCAATAGGTCTTTCCACGGAAAGGTGGAAAGACCTAATAATAATAATCAGAAGAAATCCAATAGGTCTTTCCACGGAAAGGTGGAAAGACCTAATGAAGGAACATAAAAGATAACTATGGGATAAATGAGATGAACATGAGGAGTAATTTCATTGATTAAAAGGACAATTTTGTAAAGCAAGCTGTCACCACACCAATTCAAAATAGCACTTATTTTCTAAAAATCTGAATAAGCTTACCTATTTATCATTATACCAAAAAAATGGGATGCAGATTTATACACACAAGTAAATTTGTCGAAATATTTTCTCATTCATAGAAAAAAAATTCATGTGAATTCAATATTTGTCAGAGTACTCAGTAGCGCTAATTTATGTATATTATAATCGTGATTGAGTGAATTTGTGATATGACACTCAAACACCTAAAAGTCCTCTGCACATATAAGGCTCATTGCTCTCTTGTATGTCCTTTATATAAAGTTTAAGTTAATCACATTTCGTGATTTATAATCCTTCCATGTCTCATTTCAGTACATATGGTCTGTCAGAGAGAGAATAGCTGAAGGACTGATGCATGATGGGTATTGTTACAAGTACGATGTATCTATTCCTTTATCACATTATTATGGATTGGTTGAGGCAGTAAGGGAGAGAACTCAAGGCAATACTACAAGGGTCATAGGTTATGGTCATGTTGGAGATAGTAAGTATAAATGACATGTAACAGTTTTATATTATGTACTAAATATCCTGATTTTTTTATGTGGAATTTTCCTATTATTTCATAATGAAGTTTCAACCAGAATGAAAAGTTATTGTGATATATTTTCTGTCTACAGAAGATTAAAACTTATTGAATAGATTTTGATATTTTGTGCATGGTATGTACTAAGGTAAATGAATCACAATATTTATAATTGCATGAATTGTATAGAAAAGTAGGGGAGATAATTCACAATAGTAACCTACTACATTGACATTCTACTTTAAAATGTTATTTCTATAGCTATTATTCTGTGTTTTTGTACTCTAAATGTAACTAGATTTCAATTACATTTTAACTTTTTTAGGCAATTTACACTTGAATGCTACTTCACCAGAATATAGTCAGACAACAATGGACTTACTAGAACCTTTCCTGTATGACTGGGTAGCTAAACATCGTGGAAGTATTAGTGCTGAGCATGGTTTAGGGTTCAAAAAGCGGGACTTTATTTACCACAGTAAATCAGAATCAGCTGTTAGAACAATGAATCAGATGAAACAAGTCTTAGATCCTAATGGCATATTAAATCCTTATAAATTGTTACCAACTGTAGTTAGATAATCATGAAAATTTAGTACTTATCGTTTACAGTTGTAATAGTCCTTTTTCTAGTCCTTGATATACAATAAGTCCTTTCTTGTTTTATTGTTCTGTTGGGTTGCTGTCTCACTAATGTGTAACCCACATATCTCTTTGATTAAATCACTAATTAATGTCCCAAATTGTAGGGAAAAGTATATTGAGATGTTTTGAAATTGTGTTATAAGTGCAACAAGATGATTATTAAACGGTTTTAAATTTCATCATCAATTTTCATTACATTTTTACTTATAATCCTGTTTGTATGAATGCCTTACTTTTGTTAACACTTACAATTGTATTTAAGTAATTAACTTTCAATTTAAAGATTCTAAATTATTATTATCTTCATTTGATATCTATATTATTTGATGAGTGTTTAGAAATTTCAAGTACTGTAAATTCAGAAATTATTGCAACGTTTTTATCAATGTTAATAATGCAACTTGGTGATTATGGCAATAATTAGAAATTGCATTCTAATATCTCATATACCTGTACGCAGATTTCGCTGAATTAACAATAATTAATCTCGCATTTTTGTCTATTCTTCATAGAATGAAATAATAAATGCACACAATTATTTTTGAATTTACAGTATTCTTTAAAGCGCTATGAGATGCAATATATTTTTTAATTTCATAAATATACGTACTACTAGAGTCCTGTGGTAGTGTAGTTGCCTTGGTTTGGAAGATCAATGGTTCAATCTGTGGTCTTTTCAAACCAAAGATATTAAAATTGGTATTTGCTGTTTCTCCACATAGCACCTAGCATAGATCAGGTCAGGTTATAATCTGAACTATTTTTTCATATGGTGTGACATGTCTTTCTGTGGACCTTTGTGAGATAACTTGTTAAGAAAACTGGCTTAGCTTTTGTGTAGAACAAAACAAGATTATTGATCATATCACAATGATATCAACCTAAATATGTATGTAATATTTGCCACTGGATGTAAATATCCACCATTCAAAAGGCAAAGCAGATTGAAAGCATTGTATTTCTAACAAGGAATGTTTGAGTAGCAACACTATATTGTTACCCTTTCTAGCATCTTATATAATCAGATAATGAAATCTTACTGTTGTTAGCCTTGGGTTTTTATCTTTGTAGAATATGTGTATGTCAGTCCCATGAATATTTTTACCTACATAAATTTCTTGAAGAAAGAAAAATTTGGGTAATGGGCATTGAGAATATTTGTTTATCTGTTTTTTTTTTTTAATGTTTTTTATGCTAGGTATTATTAACATTAGTTCAGAAATATGTTAATACAGTTTTGTGCTTTATTTTGTAACAATATTTTGTAACATTTGTTATGTATGATTTAAGTGATAGCCCTTTCCAGAAACTAATTTTTGAAATAATACTCAAACTCAAAATTATAATTTTAAGTTGATTATCTCCCTTTTCAGGACATAGAAAAGTAATCTTTTGGCAGTTTTCAATCCCTGTTAATTTAGAGGTAATAGTTGAATAATATAAATATACAAATTATCAATGGAAGTTTTTCTTCTAACATACTTGTAATCTAACTCAGTTATTTAAACATTTCTAAAGCTACACAATGTTTTCTAATTTACTTCTCGACCTTGATCTTCACTGCAGCAACTGGTATTTTTACCACTATGTACCTTGATCTTCACTGCAGCAAACTGGTATTTTTACCACTATATATACTTCTAGTATACTTTTAACATAGGAAGCAATTTGCATAAAATGATAATTTTAAAGTTAGATTGAGGTTTGGGAAGTAAGTTTCTGGGAAGGCCTATATTCCAAGCATGATATGTGATATTGTTAAATATATGTTATATATATATAAAAAGATAAATTTTGGTGACTGAAGTTTCGTGTTATTGTTGGTTTTAGTACCATGAACTTATACATGTTTCAATAAAATGTTAATGAAAATATAAAATTTTAAAACTCAAGATTTTCCTTTGAAAAAGAGTGTTAGAGGAATGCTAACTTAAGGATGTTTTTTAAAAACATTTCAATCAGGTTTTTTGTTTCTCTGTCTGCCTCTTTATCAAGGTTCATTTGTTTTGCCTAAAATTTACAACAACAATCTTGTCAGTTTATACTTTTTTTAGCTCACCTGTCCCGAAGGGACAAGTGAGCCTATGCCATCACTTGGCGTCCGTCGTCGTCTGTCGTCGTAAACTATTTCAAGAATCTTCTCCTCTGAAACTACTGGGCCAAATACTTTCAAACTTTAACTGAATGTTCCTTAGGGTATCTAATTTATAAATTGTATCCAAAGTTTTGATCTATCAACAAACATGGTCGCCATTGCTAAAAATAGAACATAGGGGTCAAATGCAGTTTTTGGCTTATAACTCAAAAACCAAAGCATTTAGAGCAAATCTGACATGGGGTAATATTGTTTATCAGGTCAAGATCTATCTGCCCTGAAATTTTCAGATGAATCAGACAACCCGTTGTTGGGTTGCTGCCCCTGAATTGGTAATTTTAAGGAAATTTTGCTGTTTTTGGTTATTATCTTGAATATTATTATAGATAGAGATAAACTGTAAACAGGAATAATGTTCAGCAAAGTAAGATTTACAAATAAGTCAACATGACGGAAATGGTCAGTTGACCCCTTTAGGAGTTATTGCCCTTTATAGTCAATTTTTAACCATTTTTCGTAAATCTTAGTAATCTTTTACAAAAATCTTCTCCTCTGAAACTACTGGGCCAAATACTTCCAAACTTTAACTGAATGTTCCTTAGGGTATCTAATTTATAAATTGTATCCGAAGTTGTGATCTATCAACAAACATGGTCGCCATTGCTAAAAATAGAACATAGGGGTCAAATGCAGTTTTTGGCTTATAACTCAAAAACCAAAGCATTTAGAGCAAATCTGACATGGGGTAATATTGTTTATCAGGTCAAGATCTATCTGCCCTGAAATTTTCAGATGAATCAGACAACCCGTTGTTGGGTTGCTGCCCCTGAATTGGTAATTTTAAGGAAATTTTGCTGTTTTTGGTTATTATCTTGAATATTATTATAGATAGAGATAAACTGTAAACAGGAATAATGTTCAGCAAAGTAAGATTTACAAATAAGTCAACATGACGGAAATGGTCAGTTGACCCCTTTAGGAGTTATTGCCCTTTATAGTCAATTTTTAACCATTTTTCGTAAATCTTAGTAATCTTTTACAAAAATCTTCTCCTCTGAAACTACTGGGCCAAATACTTCCAAACTTTAATTGAATGTTCCTTAGGGTATCTAGTTTGTAAATTGTATCCGAAGTTGTGATCTATCAACAAACATGGTCGCCATTGCTAAAAATAGAACATAGGGGTCAAATGCAGTTTTTGGCTTATAACTCAAAAACCAAAGCATTTAGAGCAAATCTGACATGGGGGTAATATTGTTTATCAGGTCAAGATCTATCTGCCCTGAAATTTTCAGATGAATCAGACAACCTGTTGTTGGGTTGCTGCCCCTGAATTGGTAATTTTAAGGAAATTTTGCTGTTTTTGGTTATTATCTTGAATATTATTATAGATAGAGATAAACTGTTAACAGGAATAATGTTCAGCAAAGTAAGATTTACAAATAAGTCAACATGACAGAAATGGTCAGTTGACCCATTTAGGAGTTATTGCCCTTTATAGTCAATTTTTAACCATTTTTAGTAAATCTTAGTAATCTTTTACAAAAATCTTCTCCTCTGAAACTACTGGGCCAAATACTTCCAAACTTTAACTGAATGTTCCTTAGGGTATCTAGTTTGTAAATTGTATCCGAAGTTGTGATCTATCAACAAACATGGTCGCCATTGCTAAAAATAGAACATAGGGGTCAAATGCAGTTTTTGGCTTATAACTCAAAAACCAAAGCATTTAGAGCAAATCTGACATGGGATAATATTGTTTATCAGGTCAAGATCTATCTGCCCTGAAATTTTCAGATGAATCAGACAACCTGTTGTTGGGTTACTGCCCCTGAATTGGTAATTTTAAAGAAATTTTGCTGTTTTTGGTTATTATCTTGAATATTATTATAGATAGAGATAAACTGTAAACAGCAATAATGTTCAGCAAAGTAAGATTTACAAATAAGTCAACATGACGGAAATGGTCAGTTGACCCCTTTAGGAGTTATTGCCCTTTATAGTCAATTTTTAACCATTTTTCGTAAATCTTAGTAATCTTTTACAAAAATCTTCTCCTCT
This sequence comes from Mytilus galloprovincialis, assembly GCA_037788925.1. Lineage (NCBI taxonomy): Eukaryota > Metazoa > Mollusca > Bivalvia > Mytilida > Mytilidae > Mytilus > Mytilus galloprovincialis. The sequence goes on along the minus strand of CM075342.1, from coordinate 38,888,181 downwards.
GAAACTACTGGGCCAAATACTTCCAAACTTTAACTGAATGTTCCTTAGGGTATCTAGTTTGTAAATTATATCCGAAGTTATGATCTATCAACAAACATGGTCGCCATTGCTAAAAATAGAACATAGGGTTCAAATGCAGTTTTTGGCTTATAACTCAAAAACCAAAGCATTTAGAGCAAATCTGACGTGGGTAATATTGTTTATCAGGTCAAGATCTATCTGCCCTGAAATTTTCAGATGAATCAGACAACCTGTTGTTGGGTTGCTGTCCTGAATTGATAATTTTAAGGAAATTTTGCTGTTTTTGTTTATTATCTTGAATATAATTATAGATAGAAATAAACTGTAAACAGCAATAATGTTCAGCAAAGTAAGATCTTCAATTAAGTCAATTTGACCAAAATTGTCAATTGACCCCTTAAGGAGTTATTGCCCTTTAAAGACTTTTTTCACAATTTGTTCATCATGTTGACTTACTTTAAAAAATCTTCTCCTTTGAAACTGCTGTATCAATTTCAGCCAAACTTAGGCTAAATGAGTTTCAGAGTATCTAGTATAAATTTTATATTTTATTTCCATGTATGTCAAGAAACATAGCTCCTATGGCTAAAATAGAACATAGGAGAAAATGATTATTTTTTTTGGCTTTTGAAGAAAATAGGACGATCCAAAAAACATTTAAATAAATTGAAAAGCCAAAATAATCATTGATGAGAGATTTAACCAAAAGAATTAAGGTGAGCGATTCAGGCTCTTGAGAGCCTCTTGTTTATATTTTCGGCCAATTTCCTGAAAGGAAAAAATGATTTCAAAGAAGTATTTCTTAGTAATTCTTTGACTGATTGCCCTAAATTTCAGTTCTTTACACCTTTGAAATGTCTGCTATTCATCTATAATGAAATTGATTTGATATAAATTGTTTAAAACTGTAGTAATTGGTTTTAAATAGATGTGTAAAAACGTATGTGTCCACCTTTGACAAAACATCAGGAACTTTCAAGTAGCCTTTAATCTAACTTATGAGATGATTTTTGTCGAGCCTTCGACTTTAGTCGAAAAAGCGAGACTAAGCGATCCTACATTCCGTCATTGTCGGTGTCGGCGGCGGCGGCGGCGGCGGCGGCGGCGGCGGCGTCCACAAATATTCACTCTGTGGTTAAAGTTTTTGAAATTTTAATAACTTTCTTAAACCATACTGGATTTCTACCAAACTTGGACAGAAGCTTGTTTATGATCATAAGATAGTATCCAGAAGTAAATTTTGTGAAAATAAAATTCCATTTTTTCCGTATTTTACTTATAAATGGACTTAGTTTTTCTGCGGGAAAACATTACATACACTCTGTGGTTAAAGTTTTTAAAATTTAAATAACTTTCTTAAACTATCCTGGATTTCTACCAAACTTGGACAGAAGCTTATTTATGATCATAAGGATAGTATCCAGAAGTAAATTTTGTAAAAATAAAATTCTATTTTTTCCGTATTTTACTTATAAATGCACTTAGTTTTTCTACGGGAAAACATTACATCACTCTGTGGTTGTAGTTTTTAAAATTTTAATAACTTTCTTAAACTATCCTTGGTTTGTACCAAACTTGGACAGAAGCTTGTTTATGATCATAAGATAGTATCCAGAAGTAAATTTTGTAAAATGACAAATCCATTTTTTCCATATTTTACTTTAAATGGACTTTTTTTCTGCCAGGAAACAACACATTCACTCTGTGGTTAAATTTTTAAAAATTTTGATAACTTTCTTATACTATTTTTTATTTGTACCAAACTAAGACAGAAGCTTGTTTATGATCAAAAGCTAGTATCTAGAAGGAAATTTTGTTAATATTTTGTACCTGTGTATCTGTATTTTACTTATAAATGGACTTAGTTTTTCTTCCAGTTAACATTACATCCAGTCTGCAGTTAAAGTTTTTAAAACATTTATTAGATTCATAAACTATCCAGGATTTTTTACCAAACTTGGACAGAAGCTTCCTACAATCCAAACATGGTATCAAGTGGAATATTTTTACTGATTTTTTCCCTCATTTTTGTTGATCCTGCAATTTACAGCAAAAGTAGGTGAGACACTGGGTTCCGTGGAACCCTTACAAATTTTTTTTCAAAGAAACACATTTTCAAGCTAAGAATATTTTGTTTTTGATGTTATCTTCTTAAAAAAATATCAGTATACTTCAGAAATATAAAGACCGGAACATAAACTGCAGAAAACATGGAAAGTTATGGCGAAAATGAGCACCCCACTCTAGGAATAAATTTGAATATTAGTTTATTTTTGTTTGTATCTACAAAGGTTTTTAATTTCAGTACTTTTTATGCCCCACCTACGATAGTAGAGGGGCATTATGTTTTCTGGTCTGTGCGTTCGTTCATCCGTCTGTGCGTCCGTTCGCTTCAGGTTAAAGTTTTTGGTCAAGGTAGTTTTTGATGAAGTTGAAGTCCAATCAAATCTTTCTAATTTTAATGCCAAATTATAGTTTTGACCCCAATTTCATGGTCCACTGAACATAGAAAATGATAGTGCGAAATTCAGGTTAAAGTTTTTGGTCAAGGTAGTTTTTGATGAAGTTAAAGTTACATCAACTTGAAACTTAGTACACATGTTCCATATGATATGATATTTCTAAGTTTTATTCCAAATTAAAGTTTTTACCCAATTTCACCGTCCACTGAACATAGAAAATGATAGTGCGAGTGGGGCATCCGTGTACTATGGACCAAGGATTTGTATACTATACAAATCCTTGTATGGACACATTCTTGTTTTATTGAATGTATTGTACTCTTGAGTTTATTCTGTTGTGCATTTTATTTCAATATTATGTCAGCTTCATGCAAAACATTTTTTAGAAGAGTTAATTCAAAATTTTATTTTCGAAGGAGTCAACTTATTTGAATCTATCTCAAATTTTAACACACCAAAGATAATGTATTAACTGCATATTTTCTTTAGCTACTTAAGAAAAAGTGTTTCTCGCCACAATTGAAAAAATTGAAACTAGTCAATGACCCAATAAAGCTTTGTTTATGATAGGAACAATATATTTATATAGCATTTTATTTTTCACTTCACAAAGCAAAGCAATATTTTTACATTGTCTATTTCATTTACAATTTTCACCAAATAATAAATATTTTAGATTTTTCACCATTGTAATATTAGAAGGGTAAGCATATATAGCAAGTCTGTTTGTAAGCTTGTGCAATTTTTTTTTTCATTCCAAAACAAATTTATGGTTATTTTATATATAGATATTTTAAATAGTTTTATATTTATATACAAATGCATAGGGACAATCAATTACCACATATATGTTGATAGTGCACATAACAAAATGTTATGATATGTACATAACTCAAATTTTTAATTTAACCAGAGTTCTTATTTGTTTAAAATGTTTTTAACATCCAGAAGTGATGTTTATTACTGTAAATTCAGAAATTATTGCTTGCATTTATTTTTGCGATTTTTAAAAAAAGGAAAAGAGTGAGAGTTTAATTATTGCGATTTAAGAAAAATCTACATACAGATCTATGTTTTTGTTATCTAAATGTGAATTCTTATTATTGCTATACTCACCTAGTAGCATTATTCGCATTGATAAAAACCTCGTAATAATTTCTGAATTTACAGTTACGTTGTTGTATGTATATATATACATGTGAATACAATATAATAATGGTTGAAGGTACATAATTTGTAGTTGCTATTTAATTAATTTTAATCTAAAATTTTGATTTGTTGATTTAACCACCGAATTGCTAATAATGTGCCATAGATTTACAAAAAATAAATATTCCAGATTGTACATTGTTAATCAGAATATAATGTAGATTCTTTCTTGCCAATCTTTTAAAAAGATGGGTATTTGTTAAAATAAAATATGATATCCTGAAAAATGCCTTTCTTTGTCATGCCCATGTTTCATTAATCAGAACAGAAAATTATTGGTTGTTTTAAAAGGAATTGTGGAAATCAGTAGTTGTAGGTAAATGATTGTTCTTTGCATAGGTATTGTAATTGCCTCATAATAAAAGAAGCTGCCAAATATTTTGACATACAAAGTGGAAATATACAAAATAATTTATTGATTGATATTTGCTTTTTTTCCAGTTGCAAATATTTCAAAAAGATTGAACTAATTATGTAGTGTTCAAAATAGAATGTTTTGGTCACCCTGTCTTCACATTTAAATCTTCATTGAGGGGTGATTTATATTGGCAGCCTTAGATGAATTTTGTTCTTCCATAGTTATGTTAGAAAAATGATAATTTGCATTTTGCAAAACAGCTGCTGATGTGACTTTGAACACAATGTTACTGCACATTTTACACAAGAGAAGTTTGGTAATGATGCCAGCATGGTTTTCACTTTTGTCTCACATGAGTTATCCCCCTTGATCATGCAGTACTAGATTTTCTTTGGCTCAAACAACTATAAAAAATTAGACACCCCATAGTCCAACACCCAAATAGTCAGACACAAGCTGTAATTAAAAATCTATATCATGTAAGAAATGGAAAAGACAATAGGCTTCTAAACTGGTACAATGATTAGATTAAATCCATTTGTATAGGGTTGAAATGCCCTTTATCGTTGAGTTTCACATTTTTTTTTTGCTCCCGTTATTGGTAAACATTTTATTGTGATTCGTCAAAATATCCTAATCATGATTTGTCATTGGTCACAAATAATTAGCTGTTCCCCTTATCTTTGGAAAGAATTTTTGTCAAAATCAGTCAATTGTGTTATTGTCAATGATTGTCAAAAAGGAAATGTACATTTTATCGTCATTCACCAAAAATTACAGTTAACGTCATTTGGCAGGTTATTTACTATCTTTGTCAAGAAGGTACGCACTTTAATATGAAATTATGATAATCACCAATTGAAGTTCTCAAACTAGGGGTGAAAAATGCAAATTACTAATAAAATTAGAAATAACATGTAAGGTTTATAACTTTTGATTTGTTGACTAGAAACTTTTAACAGAATACCCATATGGATGTAGATGTTAAAAAACATTGTCATTGAAAATTATTCATTTATTACATAATTCAGATTCTTGATGATTGATGATATAATATTGTTATTATATGAATTATGGTGTGAACATCTTTAGATCTTAAAAAGAACTAGTACTCACTCAAGTGAAGTTTTTGATAAAAATAACATCAATACCAGGTCACCACTGATGAAAGTTCAGTGATAGCATATCAAAATGTGTAATCTTCTGAAAAAATCGAGAAAGAGGCTTATCACTGTTCGGTTCAATTATTATTCAGTCAGAACTCATTAATTGCTTGAACAGTTATAACAGTATTTGACCATTGAAAGGTGTCTTACCCATGGCAAAATAGACTGAACTGTTCTGGAAGAATCCATTTTAAGTCCATATTTAGTACCTTGAATTTTAATGGACTGAACTGTTTGGGAGAACTGTTTGGGAAGAAACCATGTTATACCTACTATTTTAATAGACTAATCTGTTAAGGAACAAATTTAGTACCTACATATTTTAATGGACTGAACTGTATAGGAAGAAACCATTCCTAGTCCATATTTAGCACTTTAATAGATATATTTGAATGGATTGAACTGTACTGGCAGAAAAAAAAACCATTTTATATATAAACCAGATGCTCCGCAGGGCGTAGCTTTATACGACCGCAGAGGTTGAACCCTGAACGGTTAGGGCAAGTATGGACACAACATTCAAGCTGGATTCAGCTCTAAATTTGGATTGTGATTAAATAGTTGACACAGCATAGGTTTCTGACACAGAATGAATGTGTTCTAATGAACTTAAAATTTTTGTTTCTCTTAGAGCAATTCACTATGCTGTTGAATATTAATCCTCTCAAAAAAATGTTTGAAAAAATTTTCTTTTTTATTTATGAAATTTCAAATGAGAAAAATTGAACCCAATTTTTTTAATCACATCCCCCTTTCCCTTATTCCAAAACTAATCTCAATTAAAATTTCTAATGGAGTTTGCAACAATAACTACTCATTTAAATACATCATAAAATATTAAGATGTAAAAAAACTGCTTGTTATCACTGAATGGTAAAGATTATTTTAATTTATCAGTTGGTAGTAAAAAGTGAATATACATTGTATATTGTATATAACAAAGATTTAAGTTGATTCTGGACAAAGAAAGATAACTCCAATTAAAAAAAAATCTTGCTATTGCACAATATTTTGCAATTAGATATTTCTTGCTTACTATTCTGGACAAAGAAAGATAACTCTAATTAAAAAAAAAATTGATATTTCACAATATTGTGCAATTAGATATTTCTTGCCATTGCGCAATACTGTGCAATTGAAAAGACTTGCTATTGCACAATACTTAATATAATAATTTTAGATCCTGATTTGGACCAACTTGAAAACTGGGCCCATAATAAAAAATCTAAGTACATTTTTGGATTCAGCATATCAAAGAACTTCAAGATTTCAATTTTTGTTAAAATCAGACTAAGTTTAATTTTGGACCCTTTGGACTTTAGTGTAGACCAATTTGAAAACAGGACCAAAAATGAAGAATCTACATACACAGTTAGATTTGGTATATCAAAGAACCCCATTTATTCAATTTTTGATGAAATCAAACAAAGTTTAATTTTGGACCCCGATTTGGACCAACTTGAAAACTGGGCCAATAATCAAGAATCTAAGTACATTTTTAGATTCAGCATATCAAAGAACCTAACTGATTCATTTTTTGTCAAAATCAAACTAAGTTTAATTTTGGACCCTTTGGACCTTAATGTAGACCAATTTGAAAACGGGACCAAAAGTTAAGAATCTACATACACAGTCATGACAGTTAGATTCAGCATATCAAAGAACCCCAATTATTCAATTTTGATGAAATCAAACAAAAGTTTGATTTTGGACCCTTTGGGCCCCTTATTATGTTGGGACCAAAACTCCCAAAATCAAACCCAACCTTTCTTTTATGGTCATAAACCTTGTGTTTAAATTTCATAGATTTCTATTTACTTCTACTAACGTTATGGTGCGAAAACCAAGAAAAATGCTTATTTGGGTCCCTTTTTGGCCCCTAATTCCTAAACTGTTGGGACCTAAACTCCCAAAATCAATACCAACCTTCCTTTTGTAGTCATTAACATTGTGTTTAAATTTCATTGATTTCTATTTACTTAAACTAATGTTATTGTGCGAAAACCAGGAATAATGCTTATTTGGGCCCTTTTTTGGCCCCTAATTCCTAAACTGTTGAGACCAAAACTCCCAAAATCAATCCCAACCATTCTTTTGTGGTCATAAACCTTGTGTCAAAATTTCATAGATTTCTATTAACTTAAACTAAAGTTATAGTGCGAAAACCAAGAAAATGCTTATTTGGGCCCTTTTTGGCCCCTAATTCCTAAAATGTTGGGACCAAAACTCCCAAAATCAATACCAACCTTCCTTTTGTGGTCATAAACCTTGTGTTAAAATTTCATAGATTTCCATTCACTTTTACTAAAGTTAGAGTGCGAAAACTAAAAGTATTCGGACGCCGGACGACGACGACGACGCAGACGCCAACGTGATAGCAATATACGACGAAAATTTTTTCAAAATTTGCGGTCGTATAAAAAGATGTGGTATGATTGCCAAAGAGACACCTCTCCACAAGAGACCAAAATGACACAGAAATTAACAACTATAAGTCCCCGTATGGCCTTCAACAATGAGCAAAGCCCACGCCGCATAGTCAGCTATATATACTTTATTACTACACATTTTTAATGGACTGAATGCGATATTCTCTTGCTTAATATTGTGCTAATGAAGAAAGTTAGACCCCCTTTTTACGTGTTCATACAGGATCAAACACCTGAATGCACATTCTTGGGTAGTATTCTACAACTTCAGAAAATGTTCAACAATTGAGGTTCTCAAACTAAAGGCCATAAGTGCAAATTAGAAATAAAATAAGAAAGAAAATGTAAGATTTGTATAAACTTTTGATTTGGTGACTAAAACTTATAACAGATGTTCAAAATCATTGAAAAATGTTGACTTATAGTTAAAACTAACATAACATTTTAGTCAACATTATTCAAATTCTAGTTGATTACTCAATGCAATGAACATTGTTATTATTTTGGATTATGGTGTGAACATAGTTTGGTCGCTTATAAACAGAACATGTGCTCACTCATATTAACACACAATTTTGATAAACTTAACATCAATATCAGGTCACCACTGATGAAAGTTCAGTAATAGAATATCAAAATGTCTATATTTTCTTTAGATTTCAGAAAGAGGCTTATCACTGTTCAGTTCAATTTTTACTCAGTCAGAACTTATTTATTACTTGAACAGTTATATCAGTACTTGACCAGTGAAATGTCAGTCTTACCCATTGCAAAGAAGACTGAACTGTTCAGGAAGAATCCATTCTTAGTCCATATTTAGTACCTTGAATTATAATGGACTGAACTGTATAGGAAGAAACCATTTCAATCCTTATTGTAATACCTGCTTATTTAATAGACTGATCTGTTTAGGATGAAATTTAGTACCTACATATTTTAATAGACTGAACTGTTCAAGAAGAAAAAATTTCAATCCTTATTGCAATACCTACTTATTTAATAGACTGATCCGTTAAGAAAGAAGTTTTGTACCTACATATTTGAATGGACTGAACTGTATAGGAAGAATCCATAAGAAAAAACATTTTAGTCTTTGTTTTAAAATTATTGCGGTGTTTTTATTATTGCGTAAAATGCGACAGGGTTATATTCACAATAATTTAAATTTGCATTTTGAAATTTTATATGAATTAAGCTGGATTTTAACCAGTATTGCAAATTTTAAAATCGCATTTTAGTGTAAAATAACAAAATCGCAATAATAATTGCACGCATTAATTTCTGAATTTATAGTTTATTTTCAATGGACTGTATGGAATATATTATTGCTTAATATTGTTCAGTGAAGAAAGTTTGATCCCCCTTTTTACGTGTTCATACAGGATCATATACCTGAATGTATCTTCTCAGGTAGTATTCTACCAATTTCATCAAGAGTTGTGCTTTCAAAGTTATGACCCAATATTGTTAAAGTAATGAAAGGATTTTCAATTTTCTCCCTTTAAGGATGTAGGAAAGGGATATAATTTTAAGCACACCATCAGTAAGTATTAAACATGTGTGTAATATCCGACTAATATCGAAACAAAATGTTTTCCTCATTTTCTTCAGCATTTGGAAATGTCTGCTCAATAAGATGTTGCAATTTTAAAATAAATCAAACACAGACACACAAGGAAAACAAAAGGTTATTTTGAACATCTAAGATTTTAAAATGACAGAAATTCAGTACCAGTTGAGCTTCTCAGACAGTAATGAGAATTGTGGTCAATTGCATGTATATCCGTGTAAGAATCAGAGGCTAAACCATTTCAAATTAGAACATGTTACAATTTAACCTCTGTAAATGCATTGTAATGTAAAAGTCAAATAGACTGATAAACAAGTGAAACTGCGAGCTGCTGCTCACACAGATACACTGGTGAATATTTCGGTAAACAGTAAGTTGTTGAGTGATGAATCTGAAAATTGTTCACACATCATAGCTGACTTATATAAACACTGAAAACAAATTTCAAATCAACTTGGCTTTTATGTGTAAAATAATACAAGTGTTCGGTGAACAGTGAGTTGTTGAGTGATGAATCTGAAAACCCATCACACGGTATAGCTGACTTATATAAACCTAAAACCAAATTTCAGAAATCGTTGTATTGTAGTTCCTGTGAAAGATGGAATGAAAATATTCATGGGACAGACGGACGGACAGACACCAGTAAAACAGTAAACCCTCACTGTTTTAAAGTGGTGATATAATAAACTAAACTATTGTGAGGTATACAAATTTATTGAAATATGTTGAGTGTATATGTATACCAATATGGCAATAGCCAAAAATACATAAAATGTACTGATTATAAATTACACAACACCACAGACTAGTTAAATTTTGAAATAAGCTGAAAACTTTTCTTTCTTCCGCTGTGAAGTTTGTCAAAAGTATTAAGGTGAATTCTGTAGATACAAAACAATTAAATTTCAAATATGGATAAGAATTTAAAAAAATCAGGGGTAGCAATTTTTTAAGAAATCTCAATTCAAAAATGTCAAAAGTAGTTGTATTATTCATATTCAAATGCAAGCTACACTTCATATAAAATTAAGGAGATGTGGTATGATTGCTATTGAGACAACTTGCAATCAGCGTTAAAATAAGTTTTATTTTATCATTTCCATACACAACCATATTTTTATCTATAATGCAAGGAGATGTCTGAGCAAAAGAAAAAGTATAATTTTACATATAAATACAATCAGGATAAAATAATGTAAGTATGAAATCCATGATCATGTGAAACTCTTATTTAAAAATAAACAAGATCTAATTCAAAACATAATTGCATATACATTCTATGATTTACAACATGATGCCATTTAATGTATTAGGATAAGTGGGGAACTATTTGTATCACCATAATCAAGAGGGTGGTACAATTTGAAAATTTGACTATTATTATTAATCATTGTTAACTGGGTGGTGTGGTAGTTACAAATAAGAAGATGTGATATGAGTGCCAATGAGACAACCCTCCATCCAAGTAACAATTTATAATAAATTAACAATTATAGGTCTTCAACTTGGTAGAATCTATATTTATCATGCTTTATCCCAAAATAAGAGTAAATATAGAAAGACATTTCTTCTTAACTACTGAAAGCTTTCAATTTGCAGTAATCATTCATAGTGTTATTGAGGTATATACCCAATCAGGCAATTATATATCAACCTCAGAGTACATTCATTAAATGCTTGGAAATTAAATGAGATATGATTTTATAATAAAACAGTATCATAGAAAATAATTGCACTGCAAACATAACAATAGTTGAGTTATCTCATCTTTAACCTTTTTCTAATCATTTTGTGTTCTCTCTGGAGTTAACCTATGCAATACATTGCAAATGCCCAGCAATCCCTATATAAATCTGTTTAAAAACATTCTTCACAAGTACATTCTGGATAAGTCATTTCTATTATTTTCATCACACCATTTTGCAATCAAATCCTTTTATACATTGCATAATTATGAAATTTGAGATAGTTTATTTTATAATACTGCTGAACCAATATTTATTTTTTATATGATTTTAATGTATTATGCATTCTACATTGAAAGACACTTCATTAATGAAAATGTATTCAAAGTTTCAAAATTCACAATTCTTTTTAGATGAACATACAAGTAAGCTATTTGAAATAGTCAATAGAAGTAACAAAAATTTACCCCACCTTTAAATGCTCTATTCCTATTTCAAACATCCAGAAGGGTCATACAGACTTTCAAACTTATATTTATCTTAGCTTCTTTCTCTTACAGACAACAGTGGTTCAAATTTGCATTTAATAATGAAAGGTCTGGGACCATTAGTATTTTTTAATGAAAGGTCCTCCATAAGAAATTCAGTGGATCAGTTTAAAGCATCTGTGTAAAGGTCCTTTGACTTTTTTAATTTAACGATAAAAAAGTCCCTCCTAGAAAAGACAGGTCCTGGACATCTGACTATTTTGAACCCTTGAGACAGATACACACCTGATGATACAACCTATAAGCTAAATTTTCAAAATGCCCTGTAAAGTAATAACAGCTATTACATTTATCATGAGTTTTTTCTGATATTTTCCCACACAAAATATTTATTATAAAGTCCATGTTGTTATATGGTTAATATACTATACTTTGTCAGTTATTTGTCAAATTGGGACAAAATTTGATACCATTTTAGAAGTTCAATTAAATATGTCATAAAAGATATTGATAAGTAATTGGAAATCCATCAAGAGATCAGAATTTTTTTCCTGATTGATTCAGTATGAAATAGAAAGATGGTCTAAAAAATCAAATTGCAAAGTTGTATTTAATATAAGTTTGCCTTACAATATCTCATTTTTCAAATCAATAAAAACAAAAAACAATTTCTAAACTTATAGTACACAACAGTTTTTTCATAGATATGCATAATAAATTCAAGCAAAAAATAGAACTTAAGATGGAATGACCTTGAAAGTTGATGCTGGATTTCTTAAAACACATATTACGACAAAATTACTGTACTACTATGCCCTACTGCATAGAAAATCACATATAAAGTCAGATCAGCTAACATTGATTGTTTATATTTACAATGATCAAATTATTTACACATCTTATAAATCTCTGAGTAATTCAACAATATATATATTTAACACTAACACAAAGACTACACACAAAAAATCTTAACTCAGGACTATGCCATTAAAATATACCAAGATATCAAAGAAAGACATTTTAGTAGAAATTTTAGATTTTCATGCGATTAAGCACTTGACACCCATTCAAACCTCAAATACAAATCGACCAGGCCTCCAGGTCAGTTTAACACTAGACTAACTATCTTGTCTCATATAAAAAACACAGTTGATGAAAACCAAACATGTTCAAAGCATAAATTTACAAGTGTCTTCCCTGGGTCTTGAGTATATTTTATGGACACGCCTTTAAGACAAACAGGAAGATCATTAAACCCTGCTCTTAAACTGATCCTTTGACTGTCAAGTATCACAAATCCACAAGAAGGAAAAAGACAGTACATGAAACACATTCAAGAACATGTAGTGATGCTTAATAATACAAAGTTTGATTAGGATAAGATAGGAATTGATAAGATAGAGAGCACATGGGTTCAGGGAAATCATATTTCACTATATGTACTAACTCTCTTCCTAAAAACAAACAGAACTAAACAGATAGAAAAAAACAATGACACAGTCATATAAAACTTAGCAATTATATACAACTTATTTAAGGAAGTGATTTTCTTAAAGTAAAAAATACAGTTATATTGATTCAGCACAAATGATTCAAATGTTCTGGTTTTTAGTATAAATATTTAGAAAACACGCCAAAAAAAGCTTTATTGAAAAATAAGTTGACTGGAAACTATTGTTCATATTATGCTTTTTCAAGTCAATTTTTTTATCAATCTAAATATCCTTTTCCCTGCAAATGCATTAGTGACATTTTTTACAAACCTTCTAACGTCAGAGGATGAAAAGATCTTTATGGTTAATTTAATTATGCTGGATTTTTTAATAACATTGCTATTTTTTTTAGTAAAACATACACAAAATTGCATTAATACTAACTAAATAATTAAAATCATTACTTTTCTGTTTTGTTTCATTAGCATGATCAAGTTAGTATTTGTTTATTGCATAACCCTTTTATTCAACATCAAATGTTTTGGAGCCTAACTAAATTTGGTGCACATTAACTTGTTCAATGTTTTCAATCGTCATGATCGTTACAAAATGTCCAGGGGTAAAAAAGCGATCTGGGTACACTCCAATGAGACTGCAACTCAACTACACAAATTGCCAAATTACATCTTAATATTGTCAGACATATCTAAACAAAAATTTTTGATTTTGTAAAATGCTGCCTTCAAGTATGGAATTTCATCAAAATAACAAAATACTGAACAATCTAGTTTCTTGTTATTTCAAAATATTTTCGAGTAAAACAGATAAAAAATAAAGCTGAAACCATATAAATGAATATCTATTTATAAAGAAGGGATATAACTCTATATGCAGATTAGCAATAAGATAAGACCAGCACTATTTGAAGAATGACAGCACTTTTTGAATATAAATTCTTTTTAAAAAAATCTTGCAACTTAAATTGTATGAAGTCATACTGAAATGTTCACCACTTGTGCATAAATTTACTCATTAATACTTTTTTGAAAAGAGTGGCAGCACTATTTATTTGTAGAAAGAAGCTCTGACTATTTTTTAAATTATGTGAAAGATACAAAGAGGTCCTGTACAGTATACAGTATACCTATAACTAATAATTCAAATAATTAATCTTTAACAAAATAATAAATACACAATTTGAACACAAAATAAAGATACATGGCACACAACTATGCTGTAGAAAATAAATAAACTTTACCATTTAATTACTAGAGCAGGGAAACTAGAATTATCATTTGTTCAAATTATCATTGAATCTTAGTTTACTTAGATTTTTAAAAAAGTTCTTTGATATGATTATCTTGAAACCAGTCAATTCATAATATTTTTCACAATATATTTTTAATCTACTTTACAAAGACAATGTTTTAGCTCAAACCTTTAAAAATGATGTTTAAATTAGGCCATTCAAATAATAAAATTTTAATATTTATTAATATTAGCTATAATCATTGTGATAAACACTCAGATAACTTTAAAATATAAAAAAGAAGATGTGGTATGATTGCCAATGAGACAACTATCCACAAAATACCAAAATAACATGTTTAGAAAGCTGCTACAACTTAAAAGTAACAAACACTTACACAGTCATAAGCATAAAAATACATATCACTGTTTTGACAGAATGTCAAAGGTGTAATTAAAATGATTATCAGGAATAAGTTGTCCAGCAACTAAAAATGAAAGTTATGATGAAATTTCATATACATTTTTTATGTACATGATGACGATGGTGTACATGTAGTTAAAATTTGGTCTACATGTTGATTGCTTTGGGTGATTTTCTCATTTTTTACTTTCCATTTTCAGCTGAATTAGTTTTTTTATGGTTTCTCTTTTGTCAAACAAATGAAGGAACTGAATAAATAAACAAATAAATAAATATATGCTTTACAATTTAAACAATTAACACTGATATAGGCATATGGCCATATTTAAAATGGCTATACATTTTTTATAAGTACACTTATAAGGGGTTACAATTATCACTTAAACCCAATGTACTTTAAAAAAATGAGAATATTTCTATAAATTATTTAATTAATGACAATTATTAAGTGTATATCATACCTATACGATTAACAGCTGATCCATTTTACAGCATATCATGTGGCCTTAATTGCATAAAAAAACTGATTTCATACAATTTTAATTCATCTATTAGACTCTGTAGCATCTTGTGTTATTAGATGCTGGTATTAAATTGGAAACAGCAATGAAAATATTACATATAAACAAAAACAATCAAAACAATATATGTCTAGAAACAGATCCCGTTCCTGTCCATGAAGAACCCGAGTCCACTCTGGTTGTAGATTAAAGATGAAATACTTGCGTAGCTTTCAATAAGTATAGGACCTTCCAAGATTGTCACTTTCTCTCCAGGTCTTTTCTTCTTGTAACATTCGCTGACAGCTTGGACTAAATGTTCATAAAACTCATCTACGTTGTACGTTACTGTTTCATTTTCCTGGAAAGATATTTTCTTATTTATTTTCTGATTATTTCATTGATACTGGACTCTTATTGTCCTTTTGATGTGTTGTGTGTTAATTCTTGTTTTGTCACATGTGTGTGTGCAGTGTTCTCCCCAGGCCCTTAAAGGACCACGGGCCCGCGATGTATAATTTTCTGCCGCGGTGGTATCATTCTTGCCGCGATGTATAATTTTTTTCCGTGGTGCTAAAGTTTTCGGTAAAAAAATCGTATTAAAATCGGTAAAGTTTCAGATGACTTTAACTTTACATCAAAATTGACCAGTTCTAACCAGTTTAATCCAGTATTGACAAGATGATTGTTTACACCACGTGATCGATTTACCTGTTGAGGTTAACCTTGATGATTGGATTTAATCGATGTACATGATTCTTTTGTGTTTTAATTAATTAAGAGATCATGATTTAAATAACAGACTTGTGAGGGACAAGCAGACATTTTTTAATGAACCCTATTACGCCAGTCTCAAGTCAAAATAATTTGCCTTTAGGAATTAATTGTGGAGTTACTTCCCCTGATTTTGCTAATTACAAATAAATGCTCCTCACATATAATTTCTCATTGCAAATAAAAATAAAGTACAAATTGAATGCAAAATTATATTAGAATGTTACATTAAGGATGAAAACATTCTTAGAACATACGAACAAAAATGTTTTGCAAATTATTTTTGAGAATCATACCATTATTGATGCACAGACATATTATAATTAATGGGTAATTTATACTATGTTAACTATATTTGACTGTAACAAGTCTAAAAAGCCTACTGCCACAACTCTAATACATTCCCATGCAGTACTAAAGCTAGGGATGAACCTTGTGAATAGAAAACTCTTTTAAAGTACTCTCCATGTCTGTAACAAAGTATTAATCATAAAAACAAATTTGTTTTTGTCTAAAAGAATCAGATCTAAAACTATGGAAAATAGTTTTTAATTTACTGAAGGTTCTGTATCAAAAATCTTGTTCAAAGTTCATTGTTATGGGGAATGTGTAGTGTAACTAAAAGTATCGGGACAAAATGGCTTGATCAAAATATAAGAAGTGACTTTAGCTTAAAGACTAATTGTGCTTTCTTTTATTTATTCTTCAAAGATATTAAAGTATACAAACTGTTTATTAATTTACTTTTTCTACCAATAATTTTCTGACCCAAAGTCCTACAACACAGTTCCACAGTAAACAAAACAAAGGCAAACAGGCAATGACAAAAAGTAACAAGAAAAAAAATAAGCGACGCAAAGCGACACAAAATACTGTAAAATTCATTTCGTCACGCGTTACCCTGGTGCTATCCAAAAATCCTGGGGAGAACACTGTGTGTGTGTTGTGTGTCAATGTGTGTGTTGGTAATTGTTTGCTGAGTTTGTTTACCTGACGCAGGTTTGTACTGTGCACCAGGGTTTCCCCTGGGTCAATTATTTTTTTTGCCACCTCTTTCGCCAAAACAATATATTTTTCGCCACTTTATTTTTTTTATCGCCACGTAACATAAATATATTTTTCGTTTAAAATTTACCTTTTTTCTACCCCCTCCCTCCCTTAAATAAGTTGATTTTGTCCCATTGTGTCTATGATTATTCTCTCAAACTTATTTTAGAGTCTACATTTTAATGAATGAACACTAAACATTTGCTTTAAAACATCAGAATTTTTTTTAACTTAAAAGGGAAAAATATTCATTGTTTTTTAAACAACTTTTCTAAATGAGGGGCTGTATACTTTTAATAATAAAGAAGATATAAGTCCTGGAATATAACAAAATAATGTTTTTTTTATCATATAATACCAGTATAGTTCGTACGGAAAGTTTCTTTAAAAGAAAAATACTGATGTGCCCTTTTGTACTAAGAAGTAGTTTTTAAAACAAAACAAAAGCTTTTATCACATGAAATTGATCCCTCATTTCATGTGTAGTCATTACATTGAAGAGTTACTCTCACCCCAACCTTTTGGATATATTTCGTCATAACGACAGAAAAAAGTTGAGACGTAAAACTGTGCTTGAAACACGTGTGTCACTCAAACAACTTTAAAGTAGTCTTTCTAATCAATTACCTATATTAAAGTCAAAGGATAATTAAAGTTTTAAATTGGAGATTTTTCTTGCTTTTGAACATTTTTCGTCACAACAACAGCTTTCTTTTTTAAACTGTCTTTAAAAGGAGAGGAGACGTCAAAACTTTACTTCAAACACTTGTGTCGCAAAGTGGTAAATAATTTCTGTATGTAACATTTAGCGGAAGCCATTTAACCATATCATTTTGTCAAACAATTTAATCAACACCTTTATTAATTAACGTTTATTAATTAGTCCTTTGTTGTCGATAGCTTTAAAATGCAATCAGCTGATTATTGATTATCTAAGCTCAAGGTGAATTTCAAGTATTGTCTGATCGGGTAAAGTACGAGAAACTCGAAAAAAGGAAATAAACAAGATGGAGGAAAATAAATCGTTATATATATATTTCTTTCGCCAAATTCTTTCGCAAATGACGAATGTTTATCGCCACAATTATTATTTTTTCGCAAATTGCGAAAATGGCGACCGCCAGCGGAAACCCTGCTGTGCACTGATAGTTGTGTTCATTGTAAAAATATTAGTTATCTGTTAAACAAGTGTGCTTACTGTTAATTAATACCTCATGTTTAGTAATTGTTAATAAATGTGTTGCTTCTAATTATGTTCTTTTCACAGACATGGCAGTAAGGCTGTAGATGTTGTTTGTTTGTAATTGCACTTGTCATACAGATGTGTATGTCTTCTTATTATGTTTTAAACACACGTTTCCCCATACAGACAGATATGTTGTTTGTTATTAATTATATTTGTAGTACATATATGGAGTCAATTGTGTTTGACATTATTGAGAACTCCTACATCTACTTTTGTCATATTTGGTCTCTATTGGAATATTGTCTACTTGTAAATTAATCATACTGCATCTTTTTTTTTTAACTTTCATCTTGTACTGTTGATTGTACATCACTTAAGTGTGTGTTAAAATAAAAAGTATCTGTATACACATAATTAGAAGTTACTACATTATTCCTACCTTTGGATTATACAATACAGGGTGATGAGAAAATGTCATGTACGGCAAAGTTGTACAAAATGGATTCCATTTCTGTGCCCAGCCTGGTTCCTCATTTTTGTTCCACCGAATCTGTATTCCACCATGTTCTCTGTCCCTGAAAAGGAGACTAAAGGCAGTGAACTGCCAGGCTACATAATTTGTGAGTGTTACAACATAAACTTGCATATATGGTTAGCATTACCTCCATCATTACACATATACTACACAAACATGCAACATTAACTAACACTACACAAACTTTGTAACAACACATGTACATGCCTGTTGATAGTGCATGTAACATCAACTAAAACTACTTGAGCATGTTGAGTGGTTTTACTACATAAATAATGTACATGCAACATCAACTGATATTTGACAACTACACACAGATGAGACACCAACAAACTCTAGCTGTGTCACTGTTTTGTTTTGTTATTGCAAAAATCTATTTTCCAGTCATCTCTGGACAAATTTAATAAAAGTTTTGCCTTTGGAATACTTGTACATGTACCATGTCAATGGATTATTTCCCACATGTAAATGTAGTTAGAGGACAAAATAATTTCCAGTCTCTAAGTAATAGTTTCATATCTGATTTTCATGATTATCTAATTGACAAGTTACTTTTTGTATAGATGACAACCAAATATTTGATAACAATATTCCTACATAGAGATCAATATTATAGGCAGCTTTTTAATAATTACGTAGTTGTTACAACTTGTTCCATTCTAAAAGTACTATCATAAAGGTTCCAATTAAGTCAGCTACTTTCAACACTTATTTGTTCATCACACACATACATGTAGTATTTAAATTCAAAGATTCTAAGTTTCTGTTGTAAGATCATGAAACTGCATGAAGGTATCTTTTTACATAATTAATTTGTTACCAATACACATCATAAACAGGAAAGTGTATACTTCATTTGTCAGACTAGTTATGATTATCAAAGTTTGAATAATATGTTTGACTTTTGTCAGTATAAGGTTGGTTGTGTTTATGTTTCATGTATTTTACATGAGAACATTTTTTTAACCTTTTAAACTAAGCTTACGGCATTAGGCTTTTGTCAGGATATTTGAAATCTCCAATAGCAATGTGGTCAACCATATGTAGCAACAGTCGTCGCCATTCTTCTAGCTTGTTTAATATAAAGTTGTACTTGAATACTAAAATAGATCCTTCAGTTAACAAAATAATCTTTTCTCTTTCGTTATTCCAATGGTCAATCCTGAAAATGTAAAATGTACTTAATAAAATTGAGAATGAAAATAATAGTATTTTTACTCTTATTCTAACCTCTATTTTCCCTTTCTCTACAAGCATGACAAATTGATTATTTTTTTTATAATCAATGAGAAGTTCATTTGATCTCAGTCATGTCAGTCCTCCATTTGATAAAATTCAATTAATACATGTAGTGAATTTGTGACATTCACATTTGAATTTTAACAGACAACAAATTTTCTTGCTATCCTCTGAATATTTTATTGTGAGTCACTAAAAAAAATGATAATGCTTGATGAAATCACATACAGTACGATTTTCGCGAAAGCCATCCCAAACTCCAAACACCAAGTTTTTACCTGGTGTGACACCAGGAAACTCCGACATCACTCCAAAAATTCTCGGAGAAATTTGGGAGTATTCCCTCCGACTTCCGTGTAAATATGCTACCTTTTGTTTATTGTATTAGCGACATCTCTCCCAGTCTGGTGTGATGCGGTGTCACACCAGGTTATTAATTGCCCTAATCCTTCTGATCTATGCCGGCACGCGACAGTCAAGGTATGTGAGATTTCTAATGTAATTAAACAATTGTATTTCCTGTCTATTGATTATCAGGTTATATATCTGATTGCTTGAAACAAATGAAAGATTAAAATAAAAAGCAAAATGTTGTTAATTCTTTTAATTACACTGTACATTTAAATCAAGTTTTAAAAACAACTATATCATGTATATTTGATTTTGACTCCTTTTTTTTTTGTAGGAAGAACATTTGTTATGCAGATTATCATGATCATTCAACAAGAAAGCTATATTGGTTTACATGTTGTATAAAATCATTGGACACATAGATTTCCAAAACAAGAGGCTGTCAAAGTTATTTTCCTGCAGAGGTATAACCCTGAACAGTATGAACATTAACATTAAAAAATGTACGTTATCTTTACTTACTCAGTCAAAAGATATTTTCCCAATATCTTGCCATCTAAATCGTCTTTCATAACTTCCTTACATTTGTCAATAGCCTTATCAAAATTTGACTCCTAAAAAAGAAAAGAAAATGCACATTTATGATGATGACATACATGTACAATGTAGAATAAAGATGTTACACATCATACATTTACATTGTAAAAAGAATCGATCATTTGACTGTACAGCAATTGCTAATATGATCATGAGAATCAAGGTGTTTCCTGCAGGAGGTTTTGGCATGGTACAATGTATGGTGCCCTGTCATGTTTTATTGACACCTTCTACGTAGAGAGTGCCCTTACAGTACTAGTGTAGTTATTTGCGCTACAAGTGCCCTCTGAGAAAAAACTTACCCTGACTTTTCAAACGCTGCAGGAAACATTATGTACATTTTCAAAATTTGTGAGTGTACAATACTATAGGTAGTTTAATCATGTATGATGAGCACATACATTGTTACATGTTCATGATCTCGTACATTTGTTTGTTAGTTTGTAGTCAGTGGTTAATAACAGACTGAATTTTAATGCACCCATTCTGACCTGACCTTGTGCAAGGGTTTCATGACCGGCCAAAGAAAACCAAAGTGACAATATTTCCATTCCCCAGGCCGAAGAAAACCAAAGTGACAATATTTCTATTCCCCAGGCCGAAGAAAACCAAAGTGACAATATTTCTATTCCCCAGTCAATTGTGAGGGAAAAGAAAGAATTTGTGAGTAAAAAGGGTATGATTTAAAAAAAAATATATATTTTAGACCTCTATTTACCTTATAAGAGAAGTATTGATCAGACATTCGCTCAGTTTTAATAACACCTGGTCTCATTGAAGTTCTGCTTGCTGTGCTTCTTACACTCTGTCTACCAATCACACTACCTGGTCTGTTTCTGTTGAAGTTGGATCCGCGTCCAGCATAGCCAACGCCTGGTTCTTCTCCGTTTTGTGTGGATGGAGCATCTATTTGTAGGGTTGCCCCATTGAATTCTTTGCCTCCTGGTGGCTTGTCATCATCAAGGTGCTCATCAACAAAATTACTCTGTGGATTTATGCCGTCTGCCATTTCGAAATTGTATGTGCAAGATTTTGCGATGCCAAATTTATTTGTATCCTTGACGTCAGAGTCACACTTCCGCCGGAAGATGGTTTACCTTATAAATGCTAAAAGATGTTTCACAATTTCGTGATCATTTATTTGAGTCCCAGATATAGTCCGATTGAGTTCTATGATTCTCTGTCATTTTCAAAACAGTTTGAAAAACAAATTTGAATTGCGAACTTATATTATAACACTTATTTTCAAAATCTGACTATGTTTGTCATATTTTAGAAATTAAATAAAAAAAAATACTATTCGGTTCGGCATCTGGGACTCAGTCATTATATAAAAATAATATCAATATATTATCAGAGGTGGATTTAGGGGGTTTAGAGTGCACCCCTTTTCCCGCCTCATATTTTTTTGGAAACTTTAAGTTTGACTAGTACTGGCCCCTGTCATTAGTCAGCCCCCCTCTTCTTCTTCTTCTTCTTCTTCTTCTTCTTCTTCTTCTTCTTCTTCTTCTTCTTCTTCTTCTTCTTCTTCTTCTTCTTCTTCTTCTTCTTCTTCTTCTTCTTCTTCTTCTTCTTCTTCTTCTTCTTCTTCTTCTTCTTCTTCTTCTTCTTCTTCTTCTTCTTCTTCTTCTTCTTCTTCTTCTTCTTCTTCTTCTTCTTCTTCTTCTTCTTCTTCTTCTTCTTCTTCTTCTTCTTCTTCTTCTTCTTCTTCTTCTTCTTCTTCTTCTTCTTCTTCTTCTTCTTCTTCTTCTTCTTCTTCTTCTTCTTCTTCTTCTTCTTCTTCTTCTTCTTCTTCTTTCTTCTTCTTCTTCTTCTTCTTCTTCTTCTTCCGAATACGGGAGTAGACTCCTAGGTAGGAGTGTAAAACTTCCCGGAACTTGTGTGCTATGTACATATGGACTTAATTTAAAAATAATATGACAAGAAAAATCGTTAACAATAACATATATACATTATGTACAGTGGCTTTGTAGTTTTAATAAGTTGTTGTGGATCCTTCAAGTGTTAAAGTGGATATGCCACTTTTGAAGGATTCCAGGGTGTCAGACATACCTATTGCTTCAGGTAGTGAGTTCCAGTCCGAAATAGTGCGAGGATAGAATGAAAATTTATAGAAGTCTTTATTTGTTGATATTTGCCTAAATTTATGCTTCCCCCTAGTGCGTCTGTCAGATATTGTTAAATTGTCCTTAGGAACTTCAACTAACCCCCAATTTATTTTATACAGCATAGTTAATCTAGCTTTTTTCCTTCTTATTTCTAGATTTTTCCATTCCAAAGATTTAATTAAATTAGAAACTGCACCAGGTGATCTGTCTTTATAATCATTGAAGACAAACCTGGCTGCCTTACGCTGTACCTGCTCAACCTGAGTGATGTGTTGTTTTTTGTACGGATCCCAGACAGGGGAAGAGTATTCGACGACCGGACGGACAAGTGATGTGCACGTACGTGTGCAATTTTTCAGGTTCCTACGAAGAAAACCTAAGGTTTTATTTGCCCTACAAGTAATATTGTTTATATGTGTTCCCCAATCAAGATCATGGCTTATAGTTACGCCTAAATATTTACTGTCTTTTACTGCTTCTTTAACATGATTGTGCAATATTTAATCAAAAGAGGAAGGTTTACTTTTTTTAGAAATATGGATTACATAACACTTCTCAGGATTAAAATTCATTTGCCAGTCCTCTTCCCATTTTACTAAACTAGTTAAATCTTTTTGAAGTAATTGTGCATCAGAACTATTATTTACATTTCTATACAATAAACAGTCATCTGCAAAAAGTCTTGCATTGCAAGTTACATGTTCGGGTAGGTCATTAATAAAGAGTAAAAATAATGTTGGGCCTAAAACTGTTCCCTGAGGCACACCAGAGTCAACAGCTAATTTTGAAGATTTAACACCATTTAATAGTACTTACTGTTGCCTGTCAGCTAAAAAGTCATTTATCCAATTTAAATTTTGATTTCTAATACCATAAAATTCTAATTTCTGGGCTAATCTTTGATGGGGGACTTTATCAAAAGCTTTAGAAAAATCTAAAAGTATGACATCTATTTGGTTACCATATCCCAATGATTTTGCAAGATCTTGTATGCTGATGATAAGTTGGGTTTCGCAAGACCTTTTACTTCTAAACCCATGTTGACTATCATTTAATATATTATTAATTGTAAGATGTTTCCTTATGTTGCTTGTTAAAATGTGTTCTAGAATTTTGCAACATATTGCAGTTAATGAAACTGGTCTGTAATTAATAGCGTTATGCTTGTCACCTTTTTTAAATATTGGTACAACATTAGCCTGCTTCCAATCATTTGGGATTTTACCAGTATCAATAGATTTTTGGAAAAAGAATGTCAAAAAATGGAGACAATTCTTCTGCAAAATTATGTAAAAAATATGCTGGCAGATTATCAGGGCCTCCCATCTTTTACACGAACATTTCTGAATCAGCAACTGATTATACTAATTTTTTTTTTTGTTGATTGGGAAACAAGTTTTGCAACTTATATTAATCCCTTTCCACTTTGCGGGTGCGAGTGCTGCCTTGTAGCGGCATTAACCTGCTCTTTTTCGAAATCTACAAGGGTGAGGGGCTAGAGGGGATTCATCCCAATTTCCCAGTTTTAATATCAGAAAATCCCGAAATCCCTGACATATTTTGTTAAAAATCCCGATCCCGATAAACAAGAAATCACCATATATTTATTAGGCACTGGCTACGGTTACATGGAAATGTAACAATAATAAAAATATTATTGTTACATTGGAGACCAAATGCCGGAATGCATGGTTGGGTAAGGATCTGTTTAATTACGAATGTAACAATAATTATTGAGGCTACGGTTACATTGCGTTTTTGTTACATGAAAAACAGAAATGTACGATCGGACTAGTAATATGTACTAAATAATAAAAGTTGAAGACATTTATTTTATATTTACAATAAATACATTTATTACTTACAATTTCTTTACTGTATTTTTTTTTGATTTACAATGACAGTTTCTACAAATCCAGTACGTGGTTTTAAAGCATGATTAAGTCCCACACATTTTTGATGAACGTCCTCCATGGATACATGTACATACAGAAGTTCCCAGTAGTTACAGTTAGCAAACTTTGCTTTTGATGTATCAATTTTTTTAGAACTGCCGGTTTGTATAGCTGTATGAAATTTGTGTCTTGATATTGTTTCAGTTTCGTTTAAAACGTATCCCAAGTTTTAAAATTTTCACCCTAAACAAAATTGGTTATAGGAATATCTTCATCCATTGTTCAAAGTATAATGACAGTAATAAGAGTAGGTGTGCAGTTAAATACTTAAAAGTGAAACCATTGTACTACATTTTTTCCGCGCCTTTGACACTCCTAACCTGGAGTAGTATCTTTAAGAACATCAAAACCATTAATACACAAAACTATTTAAACAACATTTGTTGAATAATAATATTTATTATTTATCATTATTACAAGTATTATTTAATACATATGATAGAATTAAGCAATACAACTATAGAAGATTTAAGTTTTATAAACCTAGCGTACATTGCTGTTTTTCATTTAACAATAACGTAATATAACCGTAGCCTCAATAATTATTGTTACATTCGTAATTAATCGGTTCCTTACCCAACTTTGCATTCGGGCAATTAGTCTCCAATGTAACAATAACATTTTTATTATTGTTACATTTCCATGTAACCGTAGCCAGTGCCTATTTATTAAAGAGGTCCTTCACTATTTTAGGAACGAATAGACACATCTGACACAACTTTTAAAGGAGTTCGTCCTGGTCAACTTTAACACGTCAAGTTGGGGTATTTGTTTTTTTTTTGCGATTCTGATTGAAGTTTAATGAAAATAGCACTTTTATCTGCCCAAGGAACAGTTTTTTGTCAATCCCGTTATCTTTCAACAAAAAAATCCCGATTTCCCATGGCAAAAAATGTGGGTTTCCCGTATCCCGATGTTTTTCTATCCCGAATTCCCGATCTTTAAACAAGGCAATCCCAATTTCCCGTTGCTAAAATCGGCCAATCCCGGCGTCCCGAAAATGGTCTCGCCCCCAAGGGTGTCATTTACGCCCAAGAGATATGGCTCTCTCTTAACATGCTTAACAGGGTAAACTGATCAAATCGGCACCCATAGAAAAAGTCAAATCGGCACCGGATATTCATTATGGTATTTGTTCGTGAAACGATTTTTATGCTTTACGTGGAAAATCATGAAAAATTAGTAAAATCTAAAAAATACTGAACTCCGAGGAAAATTCAAATCGGAATGTCCCTAATTCAAATGGCAAAATCTAAAGCTCAAACACATAAAAAGGATGGATAACAACTGTCATTATCCTGACTTGTTACAGGCAATTTCTTATGTACAAAACGGTGGATTTATAGCTATCTTAACCGCTTCTCAATTTTATGACAGTCGATTCAAATTACACTATATTGACAACGATGTTTGAATAAAACAAAAAGACACACAGGCGATAATGTCAAAAATAAGGATACCACCAGTTAACATTGTGTTATAATCTTAATCACTATAAAAACAAACAAATATGTATCAAAGAAGCACAAAAAGGTATATAGACAAAGCACTTTAGCAAAAATGAAAGTCGAGAATATATATATTTTTTTTATAATAGCTCAATAACACAAGTACAGATTCATGTCATATGTATCAATGAAACACAAAAAGGCATATAATAGACCAAGCTCATAAGCAAAAATGAATGACAAGAATAGAAAAAGTATCATAGAACAATAACACAATGACAGAATGTTCAAGTACCAAGCCACGTCATGTGTATCAAGGAAATGTAAAAAGGTATATAAACAAAGCACATCGGCAAAAATGAAAGACGAGAATTCAAAAATGATCATTGTGTTATTGTTCTATGATAATTTATGTATGATGTATAAATACAAATTCATGTCAAATGGATATCACCAAAAACAGACTAAACACCAAACGTAATATTCACTAAGACAAATAATTATTTTGGATGTAACACGTCATCTGATTGGCTGACGTCGTTTTGTTTATCATGTCATAGACACAATTTTGTCATGTGACCATGACGTCATCAACGTTTTTTCATGATTTACGCCGGTTTAAAATGGAGTTTAGAATTAAATTATAAAAAATAACTGTTATTTTGTCAGTCTATTCGAACTAACATAAAAAAAATTCCAAAGATCTTTTATCTTGCAATAGTATTAAAACATTTGACTTTTCTACACTTTACACAAGTATTCCACATTTCAAACTAAAAGACAAATTGAAAGAGTTGGTATTGCTTTGTTTCATAAAAAAAGAATGGCTAACGTAAATACAAGTATCTTGTCTTAGGGAGGGATAAATTCTTCTTTGTAAAGGACCACTCTGATTCAAACAAAAAATTCTCTGAAACTGACATTATCAAGATGCTTGATTTCTTGATTGACAACATAATTGTTACGTTTGGAGGACGTGTTTTCAACAGACTGTCGACATTCAATGGGAACCAATTCTGCCCCTCTTCTTGCCGACTTGTTTTTTTTATTATTATGAGGCTGACTTCATACAGGAACTTTTTAGGAAGAAAGATAAGAAGTTAGCAATATCCTTTAACTCTACTTTCCGCTATATAGATGATGTTCTTTCACTAAATAATTAAAAAATTGGTGACTATGTTGAACGCATCTATCCTATCGAACTAGAGATAAAGGATACAACAGATACAGTTAAGTCGGCCTCATATCTTGACTTACATCTAGAAATTGACAATGAGGGTCGGTTGAAACAAAAATTTACGACAAAAGAGATGATTTCAGTTTTTCCAATTGTGAACTTTCCATTTTTAAGTAGCAACATTCCAGCATACGGGGTATATATCTTCCAATTGATACGATATTCCCGTGCTTGCATTTCATATCATACTTTTCTTGATGGAGGGTTGCTGCTCACAAGAAAGCTTTTAAACCAAAAGTTTCAAATGGGGAAGTTCTACGGACGCCATCACGAGTTGGTTGACCGTTATGGAATAACTGTTTCACCAATGATATCGGATATGTTCCTTACGTGGTATACGTAACTACAATCACCTTCCCTTTCATGAATGTGACCTACCGAATTAGACTATTTACCGGATTTGTTATAACATGAGCAACACGACGGGTGCTATGTTGTGTCATGTGAACTATTGTTTGTCTGTTTGTCTTTTTTTTTTAATTTTTAGCCATGGCGTTGTCAATTTATTTTCGATTTAGGAGTTTGACTGTCCCTCTTGCATCTTCGTCCCTCTTCTATAACACGTTATAAAGACGATAAACAACGTCAGTACCCAAATTCTATACTTCAAGACCATCGAGTATTATTTGTGAAGTTGATACGGAATATTTATCAATAAGGTCGTGGTACCTTCCGATGAACTTTGTTAGAAAAGGGACGAGACGTTCTTTAACATCCTCTGGCTCATCAACTTTCTGCTCAGATACATTCTTTAGGACACGATTCCACTACCGGTATTTAAGGACTTTCGAAATATAGCGGAAATATATACTTTACCGAATATTAAAATGATAATTTTAATATTTGTACTTGAGCATCGGACAAAATTGATATCATTTCTGTTGATTAGCTTTTGTCGGTTCTTTATCTACGATGAGATAAATCACGGAAATAAAAGCAAATCCAAAGGCATTCTTAACGCCTGCTGAACATATTAAAGTGAATCGAAAACTAATGAAGGAACATCTAGTACATTTTTTTCTTTTTAAAATGGCGAGAAGATACCACAGAAGCACAGAAAAGCTGACTGATGAACAATGGTCCTCAAAATCTAAATAAAAACATCAAAAAAAAATTGTGCTTCACAAACCCAATCAAAAAGCAGATAGGCACTACGAAATGGTATATTTGTTGGTATAATTCGTTGTTGACTGAGCTTTTCAATTCACGTTTTCAGTTCACTGTTGACTTTGCGTTTTGCATTTTCTATTTATGAAATTATTAAATGTGTATTCAAGAAAGTCGGCTATCATGCAGTGGCGGATCCAGAAATTTTCATAAGTGGGGGCCCACTGACTGACCTAAGAGGGGGCCCACTCCAGTCACGCTTCAGTGATTCCCTATATAAGCAACCATTTTTTTCCCAAAAAGGGGAGGCCCGGCCCCCTGCCCCCCCCCCCCCCTAAATCCGCCTATGTCATGTAAAGTTCAAGATTAGGTTAAAGATCAACCGTACTAAATTAACTCAACATAGATACCAGGATTAAAATTTTATATTTACGCCAGATGTGCGATTCGTCTACAAAAGACTCATCATCGAACCAAAAAATGTTTTACAGGCCAAATAAAGTACGAAGTTGTAGAGCATTGAGGACCAAAAATTCCTAAAAGTTTTTCCAAATACATCTAAGGTAATCTATTCCTGAGGTAGAAAAGCCTTAGTTTTTCAAAAAATCAAAGTTTTGTTAACAGTTAATATATATAATGATGAAAATATTAATGATAACTCAAGTCAACACAGACGTTCTGACTACTCGGGGAAATAAATCTCCACCAGCAGTTGCATCGACCCAGTGGTTGCAAATAAACTCATCATAGATAAGTAAGTAAGTAAGTAAGTAAGTAAGTAAATTATTTATTATAGTGACATGTGTTTTTCACAAAATATTATATAATACAGTGAGATATAAAAACAATAATTAGAACACCCGACCCTTTGGGTCTATAAGTCACTTTAAACATAAATTTCAATGGTACGACGAACAAAAATAAATAAAATGTTATCGAAAATTTTCATATAAAAAGTTTTTTCTCTTACTGAAAGCTTGCAATAGATATTTAGCAGTTTTTCTCGGATGTTGACATAGTAGATATTTAAACTGTTCTTCATTTGATAGTATACATAAATTGTCTATTTGTGAGAAATGTTGCAGTCGCAGATTGTTATAAAAGTTACAGTTTATAAGGAAATGAAATTCGTTTTCCACACAGTTATCGCTACACATTTTACACAAACGGTCACATTCGTCTTCACCTACAAAACGACCAGTTTCTAACCTGAGAGGAAGAATGCCACACCTGAGTTGCGCTATTATGGATCTTTCAGTACGGTTAAGATTAAGTTCAATGTATTGTTCACAGCAGTATTCAGATTTTATGAGCCTGTATGTTCGTAGTTTCGGAAAGTTTATTAAACATTTCTGCCAATCTGCGCAGCATTTATCTTTGAGCAATGTTTTACACATCAGTGAATCGCATGTGTTTTTTGTAATAAAATTGCTCTCTAGTCCTATAACTGACATAATGTTTTTCACTTCGGATGACCAATTGTTCATGCATTTTTCGTAGTCCCAATTGAAGACGCGTTTACATATACGAGTGTCGTCCATTGATATAAGTTTGTTCCAATACCTTATCATATTGCACCATCCTTTGAGTTCATCCAACCAACTTCACCGTTTATTGCCAATGTCGGTGCAAATTTATGGACGCCAAGAAAATAACGAATTGCTTTGTTCTGGATTTGATTCAAGCAAGCAAAGTCTTTGTATCCCCAGATCGAAGAGCTGTAGTCAAACACTGGTACTACACAAGAGGTAAAAAGTTTCTTTTAGATGATGAATCTTGGAGATAACTCCTCCTAAAGCTCTACCTCCAGCTTCTGATAGTCTATTTGCATTATCTCTAAAGTCCTTTAGGTCGTGAAAAGTTACACCGAGGTATTTGTATGTGTCAGTTATTTGAAGTAGATTGTCACCGATTTTGAACTGGAATTCACTTCTTTTAGAACGAGACGGACGAAAATGCATAACTTTTGATTTCTCTGTATTTATCAAAACACGCCATCGCTTGCACCACTCATGAACTTTATCAAGCATGCATTGCATGTCAGTTTCGGATGATGCCAATAAGACTATGTCGTCCGCATATAAAAGTAATGAAAGCGTTGAGTCGCCAATATTTACACCAAGTCCGAGACTGTTTACTTCCTCTACCAGATCGTTGATAAAAATCGATACGTGTACACTCTGTATCTTTCTCTTATTGTAAGATTGATCTATAGTTTCGATTGCCCGTAAAACAGTTACACCCTGGTCTATGGAATAGGTCATTAATTTATTAATTTCCACTTAAGTCATGTTGAGATCGTCAATTTACATAGTTTAAAAAGTAATAGATATCTAAATAAGACACAGGAGTTCTATGTACATATGAAACGAAGAGCAAATCGCAGACTTAACAAGCTGTTTTCATTATGAGTGCCAAAGGATGCCTTCGACGGTGACGTAGGCGAAGGAAGCAACTCAATTTACAAAAAACGAAGATAATTAATGTCTTGGTTGTTGCTCTTTCCAAAATCATGAACGAATTTTAAACCGCTATCATTCTACAGCTAGCTGCGTATTGATATATCTAGCGCAGGCAAACATCCGCCCAATTCACATTGGTCCCACTACCGCGCATGAGAAACAAAAGTATCCAGCTACTTTAAAGTATTTGTTTGACTGCATCCTTTTAACCAAACAGGTCCATCACGAGAAAAGTATGTTCTACTTCAGAAGAAGTGTAAGGACATTCTACAGCACAATATATCTTTAGAATAAACACGATGAAAACGAGTAAGTAATCAGCATCCACCCTAACATCTATCAATTCAAATTGTACAAATTTGATCATAACTGAACTCCAACTGAAGGTTAATTCAAACAGGGGAAGTCTAGAAAAACTGACAACATCAAACGGTATCACCAAACGGAACGAATGGAAAAAAACCTGTCATATTCTTGACTTGGTACAGCATTTTTCAAGAAAAAAATCTGTGGATTAAACCTGTTTTATAGCTAGCCAAAAAATCCCATATGTTATCCATATATCTAAATTTAAAACCATAAGAACCCGTTTTACAACTACTCTTATCAGTTTTGAACAACAAAAGTACTATTATTAGCTCACCTGGCCTAAAAGGCCATGTGAGCTTTTCTCATCACTTGGCGTCCGTCGTCGTCGTCGTCGTCGTTAACAATTTTTCAAACATCTTCTCCTCTGAAACTACTGAATGGATTTGAATGAAACTTAGCATGATTGTTCCTTAGATTATCCTGCACAAAGTGTGTGCTTCGATTTTTGATCCCTCAAAAAACATGGCCGCCGTTACTTAAAATAGAACATAGGGGTCAAATGCAGTTTTTGGCTTATATCTCAAAAACGAAAGCATTTAGAGCAAATCTGACATGGGTAAAAATGTTCATTAGGTCAAGATCTATCAGCCCTGAAATTTTCAGATGAATCAAACAAACCATTGTTGGGTTGCTGCCACTTAATTGGTAATTTTAAGGAAATTTTGCAGTTTTTGGTCATTATCTTGAATATTATTATAGATAAAGATAAACTGTAAACAGCAAAAATGATCAGCAAAGTAAGATCTACAAATACGTTTTTTTGACCAAAATTGTCAATTGTGACCCCTTAAGGGGTTATTGTCCTTTAATGACAATTTTTCACAATTTGTTCATCACATTTGCTAACTTTAAAAAATCTTCTCCTCTGAAACTACTGAATGGATTTGGATGAAACTTAACATGATTGTTCCTTAGATTATCCTGCACAAAGTGTGTGCTTCGATTTTTGATCCCTCAAAAAACATGGCCGCTGTTACTTAAAATAGAACATAGGGGTCAAATGCAGTTTTTGGCTTATATCTCAAAAACGAAAGCATTTAGAGCAAATCTGACATGGGTAAAAATGTTCATTAGGTCAAGATCTATCAGCCCTGAAATTTTCAGATGAATCAAACAAACCATTGTTGGGTTGCTGCCACTTAATTGGTAATTTTAAGGAAATTTTGCAGTTTTTGGTCATTATCTTGAATATTATTATAGATAAAGATAAACTGTAAACAGCAAAAATGATCAGCAAAGTAAGATCTACAAATAAGTTAATATGACCAAAATTGTCAATTGACCCCTTAAGGGGTTATTGTCCTTTAATGACAATTTTTCACAATTTGTTCATCATATTTGCTAACTTTAAAAAATCTTCTCCTCTAAAACTACTAAACTAAATTCAACCAAACTTCAACTGAATGATCAGTAGGGTGTATAAAATAAAGTTTGTGCTTTATTTTTTATTTCGTCAAAAAACATGGCCGTCATGGCTAAAAATAGAACACAGGGTAAAATGCAGTTTTTGCCTTATATCTCAAAAACTCAAGCATTTAGAGCAAATAAGACAAGAAGTTAAAGTATTTATTAGGTCATGGTCTACCTGTCCTGAAATTTTCAGCCGAATTGGGTAACTGGTTTTTCAGATATAATGCCCCTGAATTGATGATTTTAAAGAAATTTTGCAGTTTTTGGTTATTATCTTGAATATTATTATAGATACAGATAAACTGTTAATAGCAAAAATGTTAAGCAAAGTAAGATCTACAAATAAGTCAATTTGACCAAAATTGTCAATTGACCCCTTAAGGAGTTATTGCCCTTTAAAGACTTTTTTCACAATTTGTTCATCCTGTTGACTTACTTTAAAAAATCTTCTCCTTTGAAACTGCTGTATCAATTTCAGCCAAACTTAGGCTAAATGAGTTTCAGAGTATCTAGTATAAATTTTATATTTCATTTCCTTGTATGTCAGAAACATAGCTTCTATGGCTAAAATAGAACATATGAGAAAATGATTTTTTTTTTTGCTTTTGAAGAAAATAGGACGATTCAAAGAACATTTAAATAAATTGAAAAGCCAAAATAATCATTGATGAGAGATTTAACCAAAAAAATTAAGGTGAGCGATTCAGGCTCTTGAGAGCCTCTTGTTATATTATAGACAGGGGAATTTCTAAATTAAGCAAATATTTTCATATAAAGTAAAAAAAGCAAAAATACCTAACTCTATGGAAAATCCAAAACAGAAAGTCCTAATTAAACATGTTAAATGGCAATATCAAAAGCTCAAAAACATCATACACGGTCATGTTTCAAAAAATATTGCAATTGTAATTTATCGCTACTATAATTTGCAGAATTCAGATACATTGAATCGACATGTTGACAAAATTTTGACTAGCATTATTTACTAATAACATAGGCATGTTGCTTCAAAGAGAAGCAATACTATTTGTATAATTGTCTTTTCATATGAGATTTCATTACATCTACAAAACTATGCTGAAGCTTAAATACACCATTTCAAATTTAAATTTCGATTTTTTTATCTATTAGACTACTCAAAATATTGAGGCCAAGGTCTACACAAGATATACACGTAAATCGGATCTTTTTCAATTATCTACCTGTGCATGTTTGTGTCGTAACCATACATATTTGATTTATTGTATACGTATGTTTTGTTCCATTTTAGTATATAGTTAAACTACTAAGGTAAGAGTTTGTAAATATAATGAAAAGTGCGTTCATATTCATACAAAACACATTTTATTTACGCCAACTTAAAATTCTAACACGATCAGCCATTTTTTTCGAAGATGATTTTTTCGCTATTGAAATCCATTTTTTATATTATAGAATGATAGTCTCTCTCTTTAAATCTATGCTATTTCTTTTCGAACGGATCTATTATAGCTAATGAATGCACCAAGATCACAATTGTGAGTGTGCTTAAGAACAAATTATGTTATCTGGACTAACAAGGTAGGGCCTGTAACATAACACTAGTAGGTAAAGGTGTACGAGATATTACTTTCTTGATTTCGTGCATCAAAACACAAAGAAAATATCCAGAAAAATATGTTTCAAATAGATTGACTAACGTTTCACTAAAACGACTTTTCATTGATAGTTGAAAAATAGAGATGAGTCTGGCTAACGTATTTAAATGTATACCCATACGTGTTGGTATCCACATAGAAATACATTAATTAAACTTCCAAGGAGGTGACAATATAAAAATAGGGAGATGCGGTACGATGCCGAGAAGTTAACTATCCAACAGAGTTCAAATGGCGTGATTATAAGCAATTATGGGTCACAGTAGTTACGGCCTGTAACAATGAGAAAAACCAAAACTGTATAGTCTTCTATAAATTTCTGCAAAGAATTGAATTATCTATAATTCAGTTACAAGATATACATGTTTTAGCTTAGTATGAATACGGTAATGTGTAAGTGGTATAGGCCAATGATCAAAGCTCCCAAATGATACAGAAAATTCGCTCAGTTTTTTTTTTCTAGGAGGTAGATATAAAACAATAAAGGATATTCTTTTGCCTGTCTGTAGCTTCCTATTTCCTTTAAAAAAACAAAGACTAAACCGGTGGAGGACATTTTAGCGCATTTATAGGATTTGTAAGGGGGAAAAATCGGACGTTTAAGCGCCAAAGTAGAACCCATTTTAGCGAAAATTAAAATTGTCAATGCCCATTTTAGCGAAATATAATTAACCTATTGTAATATATAATATATAATATATAGATAAAAAAAAATAATAGACTCAAGACAGCACAACAGAAAAAATATGATTTCCATTAAAAACAGCACTAAATTTCCAAAAGATTATATCAATTACAAATGTTGAAAGTCCGTTCTAGTCTAGAATCTATATCCTAAAGAACGTACGTAATGGACTCTGAATATATCCCCTATACAATACTGTTGAATTGCATTATGAACTGTTTTTCTCTTTATCTTGTCTAGTTTGTGGTGCACATTCGCCTATACTTCGTATTTTTATATATGTTGTTGTTAGCAATTTGATAATAGTATCAATAACAACGCAAATAACTGGGTGACGACTATCCGATGGATACATCTGTTGTAGAGTTGTCACTGACTCAGACGTACTTATAAATATAATTATTTTCTGTGACTGTATATTACAATAATTTGTAGGATCCTTTACTATAGATAATTTAGCTAATCTGTAACAATAACATCTTCATGCCTTATATATCATGTACTGTAGTACGCCGCTAGATTAAAACTGACGAAGAAAGGTAACATACGGCCAGCGAAAGCTCTTTTTTTGAGAGCCCAGGTGGTCGTGTGGTCTAGCGGGACGGCTGCAGTGCAGGCGATTTGGTGTCACGATATCACAGTAGCATGGGTTCGAATACCGGCGAGGGAAGAACCAAACATTTGCGAAAGCAAATTTACAGATCTAACATTGTTGGGTTGATGTTTAGACGAGTTGTATATATCTATATATATAACATTGCTCATTATAGTGGGCATTGAACGACTCTGTACCATTGTTTGTTCGCTTTGAATTACACAAAACTTCTGCCCAAATAAAGCTCAGTTAGTATTATTAGGGCAGGTTAGTTTTCGCTAAACTGGACTATCGAAAATACATATGAACGGATTAATCCGGCGCTAAAATCGGTTCTAATGTCGGCGCTAAAATGTCCCCTAGTAGTTCAACATTTTTCGCTAAAACGTCCTACACAAGACTAAACACCCTCAAAGGATAGAGAAAAGGAGCATTATTCTTCCATACACAAAAAAAGATTGGTTTTAGGAAGTTTTGAAAGTGTTGATGTATCTGTATAATTCATATTCGAATTGCAATCTGATGATTACATCCTGATTTTTATGATGATGTTGTCTATATAATCCATAAATGTAGAAACGCTCTATGTAAATTCATTGGTCCTTTCAGTAAACATACTCCAAAAGATATCAAGATACCAAACACCGTAATTAGTTCGTGTAATATTATTTTATCGTTTCTAACACTGATTTTTTTTAGAAAAATACATAACGATATATGTTTTTTTTATAGTCATATGGTCCTACATATTGTCTGTCATATGTACTCATATTCTTGCATTACTAATCTCAGATTGTTCATCACGTGTTTTCCTTTATAAGATAAACATGGTATCACATCTTAATTTCGTAACATTCTTCGTCAATGCTTCATCAACCTAATTCAAAATAGCATTTACATTTTTTTAGTAATGCTGATCATATCAACATAATGCAATAATAATTAGGTTTAGCGAAAACCAATAACTCAAATGAGGACACATTTAAAAACAAAATGATCAGTGATTCTACCTCGAACAACTTGATTGCGTAAACATGAAACAACCATATCATTCATAGCGTCACAAAAAGCATACCATTTGATTTCCCCCGAAATCATTGAAAACAGGAAAAGTTTCGTTTGGATTATAAGAATGGAACATACACCGCTTACGTCTTGTGGCTCTCTGACTTTAAAACCGCTATGTTGATGGTGAATCGACAAAGATTACAGTGGTAATTTCATACAACACATTATTTGTACCGTTAACATGTTTGGAGTAATTCATTAGTTGTAACAGCCAAACCATTTAGTCTTTGATGATTTTTGTCATATTAGCAATCATATCATAACTTATTAACTAATCAAACTTATTAAAAGTCACTTTATTTTACCTTTTCTCAATGTTGCAAATGTTTGGTGAATATTTTGTACAATCTGACTGAAATGAATATCATGAGGTCACGCTTTGCTTCATTACACCGATATGAAAACACTCAGGCCTACTTTCCGTTCTGATATATTTTATATCATAAATGGAATATCTGTCTCCAAATTGTTGAAAAAAAGACAAACAGACAAATAATAGTACAAAAGACACAACATATAAACTAAAGACTAAGCAACAAGAACCCCAACAAAAACTGGGGGTGATCTCAGGTGCTCCAGAAGGGTAAGCAGAGCC
The DNA here is from genome assembly GCA_037788925.1 of Mytilus galloprovincialis. Classification (NCBI taxonomy): domain Eukaryota; kingdom Metazoa; phylum Mollusca; class Bivalvia; order Mytilida; family Mytilidae; genus Mytilus; species Mytilus galloprovincialis. Next base: position 38,850,780 of record CM075342.1, on the reverse strand, counting down.
TGCTCCACATGTGACACCCGTCGTGTTGCTCCTGTTATTACAAACCCGGTAAATAGTCTAATTCTGTAGGTCACATTTGTAGTGAAAAGGTAAGTGGATTGTAGTTAAGACATAAGGAACATGTCCGATATCATCTGTGAAACGGTTATTCCATAACGGTCAACCAACTCGTGATTGCGTCCGTAAAAATAACGAAGGGATGATTTCAAATTCACCATTTTGAACTCTTGGTTTAATAACTTCCTTGTGAGCAGCAACCCTCTATCTAAAAGTATCTGACGTAATGTGAAAAGTTTACTTATCTTGATTTCTACACATTATTATTTATTTTAAAGATAACATTTATTTGAAATGGAGAGAGTCCCTCTCGACGAAGATGAAAGGTATCATATGCAACTTCAGACTTTTACACTTGGCATTGGAATGGAGGTTCTACATCTTTATTTTGAACAAAAGATTTTGAAAGAAGAGGAATTTTACATATTTTTAGAAAGAAATAAACATTATCTGTTTCACGATTTTTATTCTTATATTCAGTGTTGTGAGTGTTTGAAAAATTCGAATGGAGGAGTGCCTTCTAAAAGAGGAATTTTAAACAAAAGTCAATTTCTAAAATTGTTTGATATAAATCCTCCAACGGAACAGGATCATTTCAAAAAAGGATCACATGATGAGATTATCAAGGATTGTTTGTGCAGGATCAGCGCAAAATCGTCAAACGATGTTGAATGTATGGACATACCTTTGATGTATGAAATTATCAAGTCATGTTTTTTAAATAACAGGAAAACATTTCACGGAAATCCAAATTTTCTTAAAACTATAAAAGACACGAGAAATTTTTTGGCACATGCACCTGGCAAACGTATTTCTAAGACTGACTTTGATAATTATCTAGCTGAAACTGAAAAAGCAATCTTAGGGATAGCAAGCGCTGTTGGAAGCTTTGTAACTAAAATGTACAAAAGGAAAATAGATGCATTCAAGAAAAACGACTTATCATTGAACAAAGTAATAGAAATCGTCAAGCACAGTACTGATGAAGTTAAAAAGGTTATGATTATATAAGTGTTGTCAAATCGTACACTTTTGCCTAACCGGTTACTCGGATAATCGTTCGACCGATTAACCGGTTAACCGGTAATTTAAGTTGGTGTTTGAAAGCCTTATCAATAGAACCCTACACATAGATATAAGATGTGGTATGAGTGTCAATTTGATAACAAGTCATAAATACGCTTTTAGAATTGAAGTTTTTCCTTTAGCATTATAAGGCTTGTCTGTGAGGATTCCTGGCGAAGTTTGACTTTTAATAATCAAATACATCGTATCAACTATAGCGTTTGTACCAACGTCAGATTAAAAAATCAAAAAAAATCTTAATCTCGTAGAATTGAATATGCCATATGTCTGAAACCGATTATTCTTTCCTTTTCTCTTGTTGTCTCCGAAAATAATGGGGTGTGTTTCAATTTGAAATCATTTGGAAGGATTAATTATAAAAAAGAAGATGTGGTATGATTGCCAATGAGACAATTCTTCACAAGAGACCAACATGACACAGTAATTAACAACTATAGGTCATTGTACATGCTGTACGACCTGTTTCTTCACTGTGTTCGCTTTTTTCTTTAAGCATATTACTCGTACTTTCACTTATACATTGAGTACATTCACATTGGCTTGCATTTCACAATTTGTGAATTTAAAGTAAGACTAGCCCTTGCACTACGGAGGTTGCACATTTACACAATATTAGATCGAAAACAAAATAATGGAGTAATTAGTAAAATTAAATCTCATTACTGATTTAAAGTTACTGTTAATAAACATGTTTACTAATTATGTTTCTTAAAGATCCTGCCCCGAACTCTAATTAATTTTATGTTTTTAGGATTAACAATAGCAATCAATATACTGGACAATTGATCTGTCAAACTAATTACCACGACAACAATTTTTAAATAAAACAACTATTTAATGATTTGATTTTCAACACAAATTTATATCAAATCTATCGAAATTGAAAAAAGTTCGGTTAACCGGTTAACGTTTTTGGTATTCGGTATTCGATCGTTCGACCGATTAACCGGTTAACCGGTTAACCGTTGACAACACTAGATTATATTGCAAATAAACCACACTACTATTCTTAAGGTTTCTCTTTACAAATTTTGTACAACAATAAAAGATGTTGTGTGATTGCAAATAAGACTGCTATCCATAACATGACTTTGATGTAAGCTATTATATATCATCGTATGGTCTTCAACAGTGAACAGAACCGAATGTAGAAGGTATAAAAAGCTTCAAAAGGCAACGACATTGTTTCGAATCTATCAATACCAGATGAAGGTTATTCATGCACTATACTTATGTTCTACCTCTGATATACATATCCTTAGTCACGCGTTAGGGACGATAATGTTATCTGAGATGAAATGCTTTTAAGGGAAAGCCGCATGTTTTGAAGTTGGTTAATTGTCAGTAGAAGAGAAGCCAAAGATACTAAAAGGATATTCAAACTCATAAGTCGCTACAAAAATCACAAACAGAAATTAATAATACTCAAAACAGAACATAGAAAAATAAAGACTGAGAAACACGAACCCCAACAAAAAATCTCCGGTGTTCTGGTGCTTTACATGTGGCACCCATTGTAACTTATGTTCTGAATTGTCTCTCTCATCTTTCTTTATTTTCCCAGTTTATCACTCTTGCGATTGAAATAACACCATTTTCAGTAATAAAAGTAATTCGAGTAAAATTGTTTCATTAACAATTTAAAAAGATGATAATAATTTCATATCAATCCTAAATATTACTGTGAAATATTGTTGCTGTTTACATCTTTCATTTCTTAATAATATATGATATATATATATTAGTCTAATTCTGGAGGCAAAATGATAATCGAAAGGAACAATCAAATCTACGTCTTCATTGTGTTTTTCATGTGTAAATGAGAAAGACAAATGCTTTTAATATGCATTTCTTAATCCCCGAACATCCACAATACTTAACTTAATCAGCATTGTTTTGACATTTTTGTTATATTGTTTTAGTTTTTAATATGTAGATATTGAACTTGGTGTTGAAAAAGAAAAAATAACAAAAAACCAAACTCCAAGATAATTCAAAATTGAAAGTCCCTTCTCAAATGGCAGAATCAAAAGCTCAAACAAATAAAATAAACTGAACACAACTGTCATATCCCTGGCTTGGTACAGACATTTCCGTATGTAGAAAATGGTAGATTTCACATTGAAATGTTACTTTTTGGTACCTAAAATTAAGTCAAATTTTATCAATTATGACTTATAACTGAAAATCACTTATCATTTCATTTGTATTTACCATGGCAACTAAAATCAGGGAGGTATTAACAATACACCAGGAATTGATGTTTAGGTCTTATTGTGTGACAACTTTGCATAAGAGTGTAGTGAATTATTGTCTTTGTTCGTCTGTTTCTAGTTCATGTATTTTCTTTAAGTCATGATGGTGTCTCTCTTGTTTCTTCTTCTTCGTCTTATTATTGTTTCGATTTCCTACCTAATGTCTCCAGCAAACAACTGGGAGGAGGAATACACCGTTTGCTTTATACAAATTGTAGTAAAAATGCACTGACAAAAAGATGTAAATCTAGTGTCGATATAATTGATCAAAAACCTGTACAACTTCCTTATTTTTGTAACATTAGTAATTGAGATGATTCGACATAAATACAGTTCAAAATTGTTCGGAACTTAATGTGAGTTCAGCTCGGCGAAATGGTTCGATGTGACGGTAAAAAACTTACGTTAGTCCAGGACCCAGTAATTTGGACCTGGTACGAAAATATGGATATTTTAAATTGACTATTACTATTATATTATTTGAAACTGTATACACATGACAAATTTAGAGTTAGATTAAAACATATAAATAAAGATACTTCCTCAGAAAAGATAACATAAGGTATATTTGGTTACCATCTTTCTTTTTGGTCATTTAGCTCTTCACTGTTTTCGGTAAATATACATCACAGGCTTTCAAATGTTTGTCTTTGAGTCAGCCTGATAAAGGTTAATCAAGAAAAAAGGAAAATAATAAAATACCAAACTTCGAATAATATTCAAACGGAAAGTCTCTTATCAAATAGCTAAATCAAACGCTTATCAACTTTAAACGAATGGAAAACAACTATCACATTCTAGAATTGATACAGGCATTTTTTGATGTAGGAAGTGTTGGATTGAACTTCAAGAAAAACGATCCAGACGCATAACGTTTTATAAAATGTTATTTATTTTTGAATTTATTATAAAATATCTTTTCTTCAAACATTTAGAACCAACAACTTCTGATTGACGATCAACAGAAAAATGCAGCTTTGGTGAAACAGGTTAAAGATGAGCTTTTAGAACAGCTTATAAAACACAAAGGTAAATACAACATAGTCATTGCAAAGTGAAAACTCAAAATGTTGCTATTCATGCTGCATCTTTGCAGGTATTGAAATCAAATATGCTTTTTCTTTGGTATGAATTCAAAAATATTGCTACACAAATGGTATTGAACAAAGTTTCTATTATTATTCGATTGTTTTTCTGTTCATATAAATCGACTTGTTCCAATATTTTTCTGATCGTTTTCAATATATTTATTAATTTTGATCTGTGGTAATAATTTGCAATAATCTTTATTTGGAATTTATCATTAAATAACTTATAATTCACAACAAAACCGGAAATCCAACATATATCCTACATCAATGACAAAGAAATTCCTAGAAATTCACAAAATCACAACTTTGGTATCTATATAAAAAGGAAAAAGTCTCCTTTGGTATCTATATAAAAAGGAAAAAGACATTTTTCTTCAGAAAATATTGTGATGAGGTGTATTCAACAAGCGGTATCATTCAAATGTAGATTCTTTAAGATAATCTAAAGATCTTTTAGAATATCTCAAAGACCAGAAAAAAATCTTGCTAATTTCAATTATTTTGATGCATTTCGGTAACTAAGTAACCTATTTTTCCGATGAGTTTTCCATTTTATATATCCATTGAACTTTCGTTTAAGGAACTATAAAAAGAAGGAGGTCTTGGCATACTTTTATCTGTTTCTCGCTATTGGCAGTAGCATAAACGTGATGATTTCACTTTACAATTGTTAATGTCTTTTTTTCTTAGTAGTTACACACACTCTTTTTTACCGTATGACGTGACATATCTCAGATAATACGTTAACGTTGTGTTACATGTGTAATGTAGATTTTTGCAGGGCTGTGCCCCTTCACAAAAAGTACTTTTGCGACTTTACATTGTTTTATCGCATTAGCGACATATATGTTTTCGTAGTCTTAGATTTTTATCTGGATTCATATTCCGTCATTTTGAAATTTAGCAAAACAAACCGAATAACACACGAAGATCCAATAATGGCACAGTTATCATCCAAGACATTATCCGATGATCAAATATTTGTTTTAGTAGGATAACGGGGACAATAAGAAAGTCTATGTTTCATGTACTTTTGACTTTTGCAGATTGATGTATTATCTACCTATTCTTTAATAACCAGATCATTATAGAAAAATATGCGTGAGCAAATACATAGGTATCAAATAAATCTTGTAAATAACAAAAGTTACACCTAACAATTTTGAAACGAGTTTTTTTTATTTAAATTTACATTGAAATTACATCTACATCGCAAAATAACATAACAAAGAACGGGAACGGTTCTGTATTTAGTTTGACGTATTTAACAAAAATAAATAAATGATAAATTCATACAAAAAAATTGTTACATCCTGCATATTCTCATTATGTTTTTCAGATGAATTGTCGATTGATATAAGGAATCTTAGATTTGACATTACACAATATAATTTGGCAATGTCCACCTCCTCCCAAAAAGAGACGTTCCACACTCAAGGTAATTCAAACACTATGAAGTGTATTCATATTTGAAATTGCTATACACAATTAAAAGCACATTGGAGGCTGGCGTTTTCATCAAGGTTGATGTTTTTTTTTTTTAAATTAACATAAGCGAGTGAATATTTGCTTGTGAAAGTAGTCTTTTCTAAATGAAGAAATCACAGTAAAAGCACACATATTCATATAAACATACTTAAAAAAACAAAATCTTACTTGAACAGAGAGTTAACTTTTAAAGTAAAAGTATTTTCATGTAAATTTGAATATGACTCCAAAAATTTAATTAAGATTGATATTCTAGAAAATATCTAAATATTTTTATTATCATATTTAATAGATCGTATATCTCAAAGAAATACTGCCTGCAGTTCTGAGGTTAAAGTGCCAGAAGAAAGTCAAAGTACGTTTACGTATTTATATATGTTAGTCTAGAATTTTACAGGTTATTACATATTCCCATTTAAGTAATGTGATTAGTTTTACGTTTACAGAGGAGAAATAAGATTAAGACAGAGACTAAAACAGAAAATTCAACTGGCGACCGGAGTACTATTATTCATTCTAATTTATATGTTACCAGTAGTAAAACATTTAGTCAAACTTTAAGAGTGAGTATCGTGTACGGTGTTTTAAAACCAATACCGTATATATGTTATTACGGTCGAGGTTTTTGGTATATTTATTTATAAACAAATCTAAAATGAATTTCATTTTCTTGGGGTAACAAATCACAACTCTTTGTGATAACAACTAACAGGATAATCTTTATCTAAATTGACAACCTATACAGTAAAAAATGAAATAAGAAATGTCAAGACATCAAAGTAGTTTGATCAAGCATTTATTTTTGTTGGCACAGGTACCATGCATATTAATTATAAAAGCTATTAGCAAACTACACATGGTTCAATTATATATCTAGTTCTGCGCATGTCTTTTACAGAGGTGAAGAAATGTCGTGTGGAATGGAGACTCCAAACACCAGACACATGGAATTTGAATGAAATAAAAGAAACATTAGAAAAATTTTCCGGAGTATTACGACCATGGTTCGAAATAGAATTTGTTCATGTCGGATCTTTAGTTATAAAAACATTAGTTCCAAAAGAAGTTCTGGATAATCGAGATCAAATGAAAAAGTCCATACAAGCATTTTTAGAAAAGATTGTTGAAGTTTGCCATATCAATACAGAGTTATCTACAATAATCAAAGTTGTTTTAGTAGTGTCTGATCAATCTGATACCACAGGTAAAATATATCTTACTGTATGCATTTCGAAATCCCACAATGTCTGCCTTGATTAATTAAGTTATTATCATTGTCACCATAGTAACAACCATATATCTAAAAGATAGAACATAAACTGACAACGCACTGGATAGAATAAAAAGACTAACAGATAATCCGCAATACACAAAACACAATATACAAATAAAGACTGAGCAGCACGGACCCCACCAAGACTGGGGTGATATCACGTGTTACAGGAGAGTTAGAATATCATACTCTTCACTTGGCACCCGTTCAGTGCTGCTCAGACAAGTGATGAGTCTTATTTGGTAGATTATAACAAATCTGTATCAAGTTCTACGGTTGTTTGTTTTCGTATGATGACCTTTATATGCTATACTTGCGATCTTCTACGTCATTTGTTGTCTTTTGAGAGTTGTCTCATTGGCATAAATATTTCATTTTCATTTCAAAAAGTTTATTTCCATCTTCAGCGAATTAATAATGAATATCATTTTATCAAATAACAGAATTTGCTACACAATCTTTTTTTGTAAGGTGGAAGATTATATTGAACTGATGAATGGTACCAAACTTGTATAAGTTCTTTGCAGAGGAAACATTCTGTTTCATTTATCAATCAGCATAACATGATTTTGAAGGACATACATACTTATCAATTATTTACTTCTATATGCCCTTCTTGGACTTTATTATTTTATTTATTTATATAAATAATCCTTAAACAATAAATGTTGACTATTCTATTATTAATAATCCTTAGGCTGAAAGTTATTGCTTATTCATCAAGTAATTTCAAATACAAGTAAAATTGAGAAAGGAAATGGGAATGTCAAAGCGACAACAACCCGACCATAGATCAGACAACAGCCGAAGTCCACCAATGGGTCTTCAATGTAGCGAGAATTCCGCACCCGTAGGTGTCCTTCAGATGGCCCCTAAAAAATATGTATACTAGTAGATAGATAGGTAGATAGTTTATTCTCATAAAACCATGAAAGTACAAAGGTTACAGTGATAATGTACGTCATACTAAACTCCGAATTATACACAAAAAACTAAAATTAAAAATTATACAAGACTAACAAAGGCCAGACTAACAAAAGCTCTCATATTTTTGACATACTATTTAAGTATCATATTTGGGACTGATTATCGTTGAAATCAAATGAGACCTCGTCTAGTAACTAGGCTTTCCTAGCTTCTAAATGTTTAAGTATGAACATTAATGATTAAGGTTGATATAAAACAGCGCTTCGGACGTTCGAAATACATAAAAGGGTTACTTCATCTACTAATATTTTACAACATTTGAAGAATTATTTAAGGTTTTGACCCCTTCTGTAGCCATTTTTGTACGAACTTTTCAAACTTTAATAGTATCCAAACTACAGATATAATGAATAATAGAGATAGGCCGTTTTGTACATATACCAAGGGCAAACTTGTTGCAAAGCATTGTTATTTACTCTTTCGTTGCATTTAATAGAAAAAGAGGACTTTGTGGCAAATAAACCAAGATTTTTATAGAAATCCATAGCCTTTAATACAGAGATTTTTTATATAAAATTTGAAACATAGATTACTCACTTGCTTTTGTATAATATGCTAGCCATTATTTTTTACAAAAAGTTCTAGGCAACCTGCAAATTTCAAAACACCTCGTGCTGAGTCACTAAAGTCGAGCGCACCCTAAAAGGTGTACTTGATTTGGTCCATATTTATATTTATTCTAACCAATAGCTAAATTAATAAACTTGAAATCAATGCGATAATCCTATATCTATCAGACACCAAATTTCCAAATATGAGAGCACAAGGATGAAGGCTGTGGATTTTCTATAAAATTTACATATGTTTAGCATTGAATCAACACAAGGGTACATAATCCTTGAAATATAACTTGTCTGTCATTAAAACGTAATAGAACCATATACTGTGGACTCATTTATTTTCATGGGTATCAAATTTCATGGATTGCTGAAAACTTGCATATTCGGGGATATTTGATTTCGTGGTTTTACCAATCTCTGTATACAAATATAAAACAAGAAGATGTGGTATGATTGCCACTGAGACAACTGTCCACAAGAGACCAAAATGACACAGACATTAACAACTATAGGTCACGCCTATTGCAAATTTGTAATACGTTGAACATTTGAATTCGTAATAAACCTGTGCCGATGAATCCCACAAAAAATGGTATCTAACGAACAATAATGAACCGACAGTAATATGTATTTATTTTTTCAGTCAAAGAGAAGGAAATTGAACCTGTGATATTCAAACAACCAGAAGAAAGCAATGTATGTGAGAATTGTCAGCAGAAAGATGAAATTATTTCAGCCTTGAACGAAAAAATATATTGCAAGTATTGTAATGACGGCATTCCGCCTTTATATAGTAAACCTATGTCTGTATAGTTTCTTGAAATTATTGAGGATAAACGATAGATGTTAGTGAGATATCTAATGTTGCAAGTAATGTAAGACTTTTAATTTGTTATTTTGGCTGTTGTTTCCATGATACGACATATTTGTGTATGTTAGTTTGTTAAGAAGTTTTATTTCACGTATTGATTCCGTATTTTCGCGGTAGTTACCTTATTATACTATAAACTCAATTAAAACTGTTTTAATGATCTACTAATAAATTTAAAGTCAAAACCCATCTTTATTGATGAACATAATTCATGTTTACAATCAGTATCACATTTCGGGAATTTCCCTTGTGTGATCCATGGTTGCCGATTGGTAAACAATATGTAACAAGCTCTGCCATTGGTCAGTTGAAAGTATAAATGTAAAAACAACAACAGAGCAAGCCAAGGTCGTTAAACACTTCCTTCATCAACCGACGGAGTGTTGGGTTGACAAAGAATAGGAAGTGACCTTCTTTAAAAGAAGTTGGAATATGTCTGAGAAAAACAATTGAAAGTTAACTTTGTTTTAATTTAAGATTGTCGGTGACGTTGACGATGCTAAATACGAGTGACTAAATACGGACGACGGAGACAAATACGGTCACTGGTGAACGTGACTGTGCTAAATACGGTTACCGGTGACGTTGATGGGGCCGGTGATGGTGCTATTCAAGTGAATCATATCCAGAAATCAACGCCACTTTGCTTATTTGAATATTATACTAAAGAAATCGGATACGGGTCACGGGAATTACATTAAAATGATGGGGAATTTAAAAAAAAAATGTCTGTTTTAATTTTAATTTAAGTGATAGACAGGTTGCCGGGGCAGAAAATGAATATACACAACAATATACACCATTTAAACGAAACATAATGACTGTTGTTGCAAAAATACAGGTTCCTGAGCTATTTTAAAAATCGAAGCGAGAGGCTTTTAACATTGCAGTGTAAAATACAGGCTAAAATGGCTGAATCGTCAAATTTGCAAACTTCGTGTTGAAAATTGGCTTACAAGGTCATTACAAAAACAGGTTGCCGGGGTGAAATATGAAACTTGAATTTCCAAAGAATAAGCAAGTCCAAACCTTGTATGTGTAGTCGTTGAACTCTAGGTTCCCACGTAAAATTAAAATGTCATTATTTCAAGAAGAATAAACTCACGAAAGCACGAAAAATTCACTAAATTCGCGTTCATTGTTTTGATTTTGACCGCTTGACAACTTTACGGAAATATCAAAGTGATTGTTAATAAGGACTCTGTGACGGGCAACTTATAATATCCGTGTTTTAAAGATTTTAATGATATCAAGCCTATCAAGCCAGTCCAGTTCAAAGTACTATCACGTGGTACAATTCTCATTTACATATTATGAATATTAATTAGCAAAACCACTACTAATTTCTGGCTATGTTCAAATACAAGCTCTGATATTTTTGACATACTATTTAAGTATCATATTTGGGACTGATTATCATTGAAATCAAATGAGACCTCGTCTAGTAACCAGGCTTCCCTAGCTTCTAAATGTTTAAGTATGAACATTAATGATTAAGGTTGATATAAAACAGCGCTTCGGACGTGCGAAATACATAAGGGTCACTTCATCTACTAACATTTTACAACATTTGAAGAATTATTTAAGGTTTTGCCCCCTTCTGTAGCCATTTTTGTACGAACTTTTCAAACTTCAATAGTATCAAAACTACAGATATAATGAATAATAGAGATAGGCAATTTTGTACATATACCAAGGGCAAACTTGTTGCAAAGCATTATTATTAACTCTTTCGTTGCATTTAGTAGAAAAAGAGGACTTTGTGGCAAATAAACCAAGATTTTTATAGAAAATCCACAGCCTTTAATACAGAGATTTTTGATATAAAATTTGAAACATAGATTACTCACTTGCTTTTGTATAATGTGCTAGTCATTATGTTTTACAAAAGGTTCTAAGCAACCTGCAAATTTCAAAACACCTCGTGCTGAGTCACTAAAGTCGAGCACACCCTAAAAGGTGTACTTGATTTGGTCCATATTTATTTTTGTTTTAACCAATAACTAAATTAATAAACTTGTTTTAAGGAAATCAATGCGATAATCCTATATCTATCAGACACCAAATTTCCAAATATGAGAGAAGGATAAAGGCTGTGGAATTTCTTTAAAATTTCCATATGTTTAGCATTGAATAAACACAAGGGTACATAATCCTTGAAATATAACTTGTCTGTCATTAAAACGTAATAGAACCATATACTGTGGACTCATTTATTTTCATGGGTATCAGATTTCATGGATTGCTGAAATCTTGCATATTCAGGGATATTTGATTTCGGAGTTTTACCAATCTCTGTATACAAATATAAAAAAAGAAGATGTGGTATTATTGCCACTGAGACAACTGTCCACAAGAGACCAAAATTACACAGACATTAACTATAGGTCACGCCTATTGAAAATTTGTAATACGTTGAACATTTGAATTCGTAATAAACCTGTGCCGATGAATCCCACAAAAAATGGTATCTAACGAACAAGAATGAACTGACAGTAATATGTATTTATTTTTTCAGTCAAAGAGACGGAAATCGAACCTGTGATATTCAAACAACCAGAAGAAAGCAATGTATGTGAGAACTGTCAGCAGAAAGATGAAATTATTTCAGCCTTGAACGAAAAAATATATGGCAAGTATTGTAATGACGGCATTCCGCCTTTATATAGTAAACCTATGTCTGTATAGTTTCTTGAAATTATTGAGGATACACGATAGATGTTAGTGAGATATTAAATGTTGCAAGTAATGTAACATGTTGAATTATATACATGCACTAGTTTTGTGTGTCTGTGTAAGACCAATCTTTACCGGGGACCTGACCAGAAAATGACGGAGCCTGCAAGACCCATACTCCCCGGTGTTGATTATTTTTTATATTAATAAAGTATGAAAACACAAGTATACGATTTCTCTTTCTGTAACGTGATTTGGTCAGACGGTAAACAGTCGAAATCGAACCTTACACTTTACAGATCCTTTTTCTTTGTGACCTTGTGTTCTGTGGTGGCCAACTCTAGAACCAGGGAGGCAAAGTTACAATATAATCCTGTGTATGAATCGCATTCACTAATGGATCTGTTTGCGTACAATAATAATTTCAGGAGTATTTTGTTTTAAATAAATGGAACATTTTCTGCATGACCAATAATCTTTTTTCTTTGAAATGTCAAAATACTCCCAATCTGTAAGGAAAGTGAGGTTACTGGATTATTGATTAAACAAGTGTCATCAACATGTGCCAAATATATATAGGTTATTCAACTGCATAGAGCGAGTGTGATACGATATTTGTCCACTTGAGACAGTTAAATTTTCAAATTTAAAACGAGAGACTCGTCGAGTGTTTCAAATATTTTAGATCTAACTGTCGAAAGTTGACAAATATCGTATTACACGAGATTTAGTGGTGGAATCAGTTTCTCTATAGTGATTTTCATGCAGTATGCAGCCAAGCTTATTCCTTCTTCTCAACTAATGGTAACAAAATATGTGTTCCTTCTATGTGACGACATCATACATGGTCTTCTTTTTTCATGACGTCACAACGGGAAGTTCAGAGGAGGGCAAAAATCTGACGTCATATTTGAATAACTAAGATCAAACTAACCACACGTTGATTAAATATAGATTCCACAACTGCAACAAGTGTATTACGATATTTCTCCACTCGAGACAGTTAAATTTTAACATTTGAAGCGCGAGGCTTGCCGAGCTTTTTAAATATTTAAAATTTAACTAATATTGAGAGTGGAGAAATATCGTAATACACGAGTTACAGTGTTGGAATCTGTTTCTCTTATGATTTTTATCCTTCCCTTTCAAAGATTTAAGGAAAGTTGTGTACTTTTCATGTGATGTCATCAGGCATGGTTGCCTTTTTCATGACGTCACAATAAGAAAATTCAGAAGAAAACAAGAAAATTAACGTGAGAGTTAAATTTCGACCAATCATTTGCCGAGAACAGATTTTTCACTAGTGAGGAGAAATATTTTTCTCACACCGGTCAGGAAATGTGAAAATAGAACAAAAATTGGAGAAATGAATATAACCAACTGATCGGATTCCGTACTTCGAAGTTATAATTGTTTAATTTTACACATTTTGATTTGAATGGAGAGTTGTCTTATTAATATTGATACCACATTTCGTTATTTCTATATACCTTAATGTTAATTGAGAACAAAGTATTGTTAATAAACAGACACACACATAAAAAAAGCACATAAAGGAAATTGTATATATCGGTAAAATAATTAGTACCAACAAATAACAAAGGCCTTGATGCATAAAAGATAACTTTAAAGTATATTAAAAAGCATCACTACGTTCTTTTTAAAATACTACAAATCAGAAATGTAAATTTTGAACCGGCGTCTTTGGTACATACACACGAGTTAAACGAGTTAGTTCAACCGTAAGTTTTATTCATGTTCTCTTAAATATGACGTCATCGCTATCCAAAAATGTTATATTGTGAATGCCTGGTAATGAATTTGTACTTTTTTCATCTGTGATTTCTAAAGTTGGAAATAGTAATTCAATACATGTCTACGCAAGTTATGTTTCGATTCAAATGTATCATAATCAATGTACTGCTTTTCTTTAGAGTTGAATCAAGAGTTTTCAGCATATGCTTCGGTTGTATCTGGTAAGTACAGATTGCTTTTTCTTTATCATTTTCTATGAAGTTCTCTGCGTAAATTATATGAATCATAACCCTCTGATATGTAATTTATATTTAAGATTCCAATGTTAGCACTCACACGCCTACTTTCTAATGTGAAATGTCCTTGCCGAGACCCTTAACTAGCAAATTGAATATAAATGTTATGAATCATTGCATTTCAAGCTAACTAATGCATATAATTCCTAAACCCAAGAGGTGACATGTCAATTGATTATAGCGTAAAGACTTGAAGTGAAATACTGATCAAAGTGCGATGACCTTTCTGTTGTGGGGCTGTATGAGTTTACAGCCATTTCCGGTCAGAACGATGACATAAAACATAATGCCTCATTTAAAAAAGAGGGGCGAAAGATACCAAAGGGACAGTCAAACTCATAAATCTAAAACAAACTGACAACGTCATGGCTAAAAATGAAAAAGACAAACAGTAGACTACCAGTTCATCTTTATATTCAGAATGCTTGCTACAATTTGGGAGTCGGATGGTGGTCTGATACAAGGCTTAAATTCGTAAAGAAGAATCCTACAAATATTGGATAGCTGTTCTATTGTCGGGTTTGTTCCTGATACCAATCCGAAGAGTCAAGTTCTATAAATTAATCTTTATAGAAAAAAAATAGTCCTTTGAAACGTAAATTATATTCCAAATTGCACTATAAGCAAGTGATCGCTGACATGTTTTACATAATTAGTAATCAGAGGAGTCAATATCTATTCAACGAAGTTTTTCGGTTAGTTTTAGAATGCATTTACATTCCTGACGATAGTAAAGCTTTTTCATGATGTTTTATTCAGCAATATGTTTTCAATTCGCTTTTCAGAAGTCTGTTATCCAGTGGTTGTTGATTTATCCATACTATATTGTTGTTGAAGAATATATTCTGGTCGTTAATTTCTCAATTTTGTTACATTTTGTAATTATGCAAAAGAAGATCTGGTATGATTGCTAATGATACAACTATAATACACAGTTGACCAAATGACACATTAATTAACAACTATAGCTCACCGTACGGACTTCAACCATGATCAAAGCACATACAGCACTGTCAGCTATAAAAGGCCCCGAACATAAGCCCGGTTTCTTTTCTAGATTAATAGATGGAACGTGGTGTGCTCATTGTTGAACGCCGTACGATATTATTTAAACCAATTGTCACTTGGTATGAACAAATAGTTCATTCATTGGCACTTATACGACACATTAGTATGTGTTAGAACTTATTACCTGTATTCTACGAAACATTTAGTAAACAACCTAATTTTAAAATATGTTATTATTTTTGAAACAGATGATGTCAATCGGACACCAAGAGAAGCCCAATCAGCAGTTGGTGTGTATTTACTACTTTTAATTGCAAATGAGCTAAATATGAACTGGTGTAGTATTATCCTTTCATTAAGCATGCATACACAATTCGTTTTCTTTACTTCTCTCAATGAGATTTTGGAATATTGAATTTGACTATATATCTTGGAGAATTCAATTAAATTACTGATGTTTTGATTGCTGCAACAAAAAACCAAAAACGTTCGAGTAATGAGATAAGGCCAATATTGATGAAATATATTGTGGATATATTGGTTAATCTACTACTGAAACAATTAAAGCTGCGACACTTCATTTTATTCATATTATTTTTATGAACCAAATTGAATGTAGATTTATAAAATACTAAATTTCGTGTGTGGCAACTGTATTTGGAGACATTCTATTCGAGAATAATTGTTGCATTTTGTAAAAGAAAACAGAAAAGTGCTGCTACTAGTTATTTTTGAAGTCAAGTTGTGATCAATGATCAAAACTGACCAACTTTAGAAACGCAACAATCGATTATTCTTTTTGATTCTCATTCTGAAATATGCAATTGATATTTTATCGTGTGTTTTTCTATGTTGTGATGTTATGCTATTGTTTCAGAAAAAGGGAGAAGGTTTGGATCCATTAAGGTGGTATGGGTGTCTTCCTCCATCTTGGATTGTAAAAAACAGAGAATCAAAGGTCCAGATTTTCCATCAAGTTAGCAAAATTTGATGCAGAAATGCAGATGTTTAATGTACATTTTCATTTAAAAGTACCAATTTATAAGAATTTAACTTCTAAATATTGATATTTTTGCAAATGTTAATTATTTTTGGTTGTTTTTATTTTTTTTTAAATTGGCATTTTAAGGGGAGGTAACTCTAAAAAAATGCATTTTCTGAAGGATTCTGTAGGGAATTTTCCTATTTTGTATTTTAGCCGGAAAAAGCGTACGGTGACCCTATCTTTTCGTTTGATATTCTCAAAGCAGTGTCTGAAAGCTATTTTTTCCTGAAGTATTTAACAATTCTATCATTTTGTTTAGTTTCTAATCACAAAATGGTGTTTTTTCCTGTATAATCCATACAAAATGTGTCATTTTGTCCCGTCCTGTAGCTTGAGAAAATGCGCGGTGACCTATAATTTTAATTATATTTTTCAACATGTATCAATAGATACAACGTTTTGGCAAAGTATGAACAAATTCTATCATTTTTATTTTAGACTCCCATACCACCTTAAAACGTTTGATCCCGCTGCAAATGTTTGCACCTGTCCTAAGTCAGGAATCTGATGTACAGTAGTTGTCGTTTGTTTATGTAATTAATACGTGTTTCTTGTTTCTTGTTTTTTTATTTTATATAGATTAGACCGTTGGTTTTCCCGTTTGAATGGTTTTACACTAGTAATTTTGGGGCCCTTTATAGCTTGTTGTTCGATGTGAGCCAAGGCTCCGTGTTGAAGGCCGTACATTGACCTATAATGGTTTACTTTTTTAAATTGTTATTTGGATGGAGAGTTGTCTCATTGGCACTCACACCACATCTTCCTATATCTAATATTTGTTAAACAAATGTATGAACTTCAATATTATTCTTTTGATACTTTATTTGTTTTTATAAATTTTAAGTTTGAAAATTTAATTGATTACGTCATTTTTAATGTTAAATCATGTGGTATTCACTTAATCCCTTGTTTCCCCTTATCAATGAATGTGTCAACGTCGAAGGCATTGCATGTCTGTTACCAACGCCAACTCTGTTGGGCATGTATTGAGTTCTGTTTTGTACCTTCTGATTTTGCCTTTGTCCCATCCATTACAGTATGTTTCGGCAATTATGCTGTTTAAATTTTAGGGTTTATATGTTTTTCAATAATCCGGTATGTACTAATACCTTAGGTACATTTTGTAAGTCAGATAATGATTTTTGTCTAAACAGAAAAAAGGTACGATAATAGTTAGCAAATGTACCAGGCTTATAATTTGATACACCGGACACGTGTTTCGTCTACATAAGACTCATCAGTGACACTCAGATAAAAAATTGAAGAGCATTGCGGACCCAAAATTCCAAAACGTTGTGCCAAAAACAGCTAAGGTAATCTATGCCTGGGATAAAGAAAAATCCTTAGAACTAGTATTTCGAATAATTCATACTTTTGATAAGCGTGAATAATAGATATTTGAGATTCAATGATGATTTGGTAAAACAATCAACAAAACCCTTGTTGCGTTTTTAAATTCTGTCAGTACAGAAAGAAAAAAAATAGACGTCAAAATACTTCAGTCATTACATGTATTTCGGATGAATTAAAATTTTGCCTTAATTGTAACTAAAAGAGGGACGAAAGATACCAAAGGGACAGTAAAAACTATGTATACTAATCATGGAAATATATTCTGCCCTTTTGATTAAAAGTTGGTTTTGTTGGATTTTTTTTTTATATTGACAAACATTTTTTTATCGCTCCCACATTATTAGAAACACACCCATTTAGGACTGTTAAGTAAAGATCTATGTAAGAACCAGGCAGAGTGCGATATATTTAATGCGTTTCCCTCAGTTTTAGTTTGTTACCCCGATTTTGGTTTTTTGTCCATGGATTTATGAGTTTTGAACAGAGGTATACTACTGTTGCCTTTATATATGAAGGTTTCAGATTTTATCCCTAATTGGCCTAGTAGAAGCTGTAAATGAAAAATGCTCAAAAAAAATTTTGAGTGGTTAAATATGAGTGGTTGCCATGGTAACGGACACTCTATTTTTGGGTTGTTAAGCGTGGTAAAATCTTTCAAAAATCAGCTAAATCACTACAATTCAGAGCCTGATTATGAATAGAATCATCCATTTTTCATTAATTGTCATATGTTAAAAAATTAAAGAAAACTTTAAAATGTCCACCCTTGAAAAAAACCTGAATGCAATGAATACTTTAATGCTAAATAACAGGATATATCCAAATTATATCAGAATCTCCAGAACTATATGTTTAGAACTAAGGCACAACAATCACCACATTCCATCGAAAAACAGATATTCAGCAAAGACAAAAAAAATATGGACAAGATAATCCGATACGTGTTATCAAATGCCGAACGTTAAGAAAATGTTTAACATCAGTACCTTTCATTTATATCATCTACTAAATAATTTCTGATGAAAAACTTAATAATCGAGTAACCATTTGTATCAAAGGTTTCTTTTAATATACAAATATATATGGTGTAATGTTAAAACACTAGTGAGCTTAGAATGTGTAATAGGTGCAATACTATCATTGACTTTTATTGAAACTAAGAAAATAACCATCACTGAAAGTTAACCAATTATATATTCACTCCTGTATACCAGCTATAGTACCCTTGTAACCTACAGGTTCTAAATTTTTCTATAGAAACACCAAATAAAAAAAATAATGGTGCTTTGAAACACTCAAGATATTTTTAATTTCTTAGAAAATAAAGTAAAGCAATCAAATGTAGGATTAATTTCATACAACTGTCATGCAATTGAATGTGACGTACTATGTTTGGCTGTATAACACCAAATAGAAGGTGTTAAGAAACCATAACCATGTAAGCGGAACAAGGATGATACTATTTTGTTATCTGATCATATTCACGTTGAATCTAAAGATCAAACTGACCATTCTAAATGTTACAAACAGTTAAAAGGGATTGGTAAAATATTTATATTTATATGGCATATAACTGAATATTCTTACTTCATGTGATATCTAGTGTAAAATTGTCTTATCAAAAATTATATCACATCTTTTAAGTCAGTAATTATATACTTCATATTTCAACAGAAAGAAAACAAGGATGTACGAATCTCCGGAATTACCAAATAGAACTAGCAGAGATTGCATTAAGAGGTGAAAACACAATAATATGTGCGGAATCAGGTCCTGGAAAAACGTATGTTTCTTTCCATGTAATAGAGAAACATTTGTTGAATAATCCAAGAGGTAAGATATGTAGAGGTTGAAAAACAACACAGCGTAAAATAGATTATTTTTTAAATATGGCCAAAGTACGTTGAAAAAAGGAATTTTATGTACACATTTTGGTTTTTGTCCCTTCATTTTATTGACTCGCATCACTGTTTAACGCTATTAGTTTCATTCAATATTCACGCCAAAATGTAATTATTTCAACTATCGCGGTCCTGATTAGATGCCTTATGATATGGAAACCAGTCCCATACAGGAGATGTTATTGAATATGGAAGATGAAATAAATTACAGTATGTATATTCAAGACCCAAGCAACGCTATCGTTACTAATTAGTTAAAGCTCAATATTGAAATCCTCGGATAATAAAGTGAGAAATAGGTATGTTAAACATATTAAAATTTACTTTCTTCATTGATCTCATCTTTCGTGTATTAACCATGCTTTATAATTGATCTATAGGGAAGGTGGCGTTTTTAAGCAGGACTTATATACGACTAGACCAGCAATACAACAGGGCATGTGAAACATTTTCAACGTCTCGTTTGCAGGTAAATAGTTGATTGCCGATCTCATGCATATACCTTAAAAATCAAAACTGTTCATACCACATCAACCAAAGTTATGGTAATTTTGAAGTTTGATCGATTTTTTTGTAGATATGTTTTTGTTATTTACCTTTTCAAAAGCTGAAAGACCAATCGGTCATCGGTCATGACAACACTGAATAGTGACGACACATGAGATATATAAAATGTATGAAACGAAACATCGTTAAAAAATATCTGAAAAATTAAATAGAAATCGAAATAAAATATCCACTCTTATCTTTTTTTTAGCAATTTAAATGGCGTTTATTAATGTTTTGGTTACAAAGGCGAAAGGATTTCTTTGTGTTAAAAAGTTCGTACAAGAACTCCTTTTGGGGTCAAAAGGTGACAAGGCATATTGTTGATCCTATGAAAAATCCATTGTTTTCAAGTGCAGTCCGAAATTTCCTATCGTCCAATCGGAGGTACTCAAATAGTTAACATATTGTGAAAGGTTTCAATTCATGAATTGGCACGAAAGTTTATACGGTAAATTGTTTTTGAAGAACAAAGATAATATATTTCAGGGTGCAATCAAGATGCAGAAAGCTCGATATGAAGACAGAGATGATTTTAAATCGTTAATACAAAATGTAAACTTGATATTTTCTACCCCACAATTATTATGCAACCATTTGAAGGATACTGCATCAGTTCATTTGTCTATAGCGATATTTACACTGATTGTTATTGACGAATGTCAGCATGCTCATGGGAAAAGTGTGTACAACGAATTAATGTCATATTATCGACTCGCAAAATATGGAAAAGGTCTAGACTGCCTTCCACAGGTAAACATTTTGATATATTCTAACTGCATGATGTATATTTTTGTGATTTACTTCTAAGTTATACGTTCATTTTATTGCGTTATATGAATACTAAATTATTCATTTTGTAAAATTATTTCCGAATTCCGTGTATACCGTACAACAAAATATTTTTATTTATCTGTGTATTTTTTTTTTATTTTGTCGCATGTTGTCCAAGGTTATGATTGTCTTTCTGATATTGTTTTGCATCTCACCCTCTTTTTTTATCAATTTTGTATTAACATCGTCTAATATATCAAATTTATTTGTTAAGCGTATGTTCACTTGATTTTGTTAATATGTTTTCTGATTGAGTAAAGTCATTTCAATTGATATTTCATAGCGTGTCCTTCTACGTTGTGATGTAACTCTTGTTTCAGGTTATGGTGAAGGTTAGTGTTTATTTAAACGTTTAACCCCGCTGCATTTGTTGGCACCTGACCTTCATGCACCTGAAGTAGTCGTCGATTTGTCGATGTGGTGAATAAGTTTTTCTCGTTTCTCGTATCTTTTTACATAAATTAGACGTTTGGTTTTCCTGTTTAAATGGTATTATGGAGCAATCTCATGTGGAACAATGGAATAAGGAACAATCGATGTGGTCATTTTTATAAATTTCCTGTTTACAAAACCTTGAATTTTTCGAAAAAATAAGGATTTTATTATCCCAGGAATAGATTACCTTAGCCGTATTTGGCACTACTTTTTTGGAATTTTGGATCCTCAATGCTCTTCAACCTCTTACTTGTTTGGCTTATAAATATTTTGACATGAGCGTCACTGATGAGTCTTATGTAGACGAAACGCGCGTCTGGCGTGCTAAATTATAATCCTGGGACTTTTTGATAATTATCATGTGCCCAGAAAGGAAAGCAGATCCTGCTCCACATATGGCAACCGTTGTGGTGCTCATGTTAGTAATAATTCTAATTTAGTAGGTAGAAAAAGGGACAGGATTGTAGTTACGACAATTGACACATATCCGCTATCATCTGTAATACGGATACTAGAAATCCATAACGGTCAACCAACTCGTAATGTTGTACGAAAATTTACAAAGGGATAATTTCAACTACACCACTTGTAATGTTTGGTTTATAAGCTACCTGGTGTGCAACAACCCTCTATCGAAGTAATCATGATGAAAAATGCAAGCCCTGAAATTTGTTTCAATTGGGAGATGATTACTCCGTATGCATGCAGGTGATGATTCAATGTTAAAACTTTGCTACGTAGAAATACAAGTTAACAATTGGGAAATTTTGTTTCAAACCTACTCTCAATGTCAATTCATAGTTGTGAGTCAGGTTAAAAGGCAAATTTTAATGTATTTGTTGTAACATTCATCTCTAGTACGGTGGGACAGATGCGTTCAACATAATGACATAATCACCAAATTGCAAATTATTTAGTGAGAGAACATCATCTGTATAGCGGAAAGTTAAGTTAAAATATTCTGCTTGCTTCTTTTCTTTCCGTTGGTTCCTATGGAAATGTCGATTGTTTGCTGAAAAACACGTCATTCAAACGTAACAAATATGTTGGAAATCAAGAAATCAATCATTTTGGCGCAACCATTAATCTGAATCCTGGTATCTGTGATGAGTTTATTTACAACCACTGGGTCAATGCCACTGCTGGTGGAGTTTTTTCCCCGAGGGTATCACAATCAAAGTGGTTAGCACTTCTGTGTTGACATGAATTATCATTCATATGGTCATATTTATAAATTAACTGTTTACAAAATTAAAAATAAAAGATACGTGCTACAATAACTAGAGGCTCTAAAGAGCCTGTGTCGCTCAACTTGGTCTATGTGCATATTAAACAAAGGACACAAATGGATTCATGACAAAATTGTATTTTGGTGATGGTGATGTGTTTGAAGTTCTTACTTAACTGAACGTTCTTGCTTCTTACAATTATATCTATAATGAACTTTGCCCATTAGTAAACAGAGAAATATATTTGGTAAAAATTTACATAAATTTACCAAATTAATGAAAATAGTTAAAAATTGACTATAAAGGGCAATAACTCCTTAAGGGGTCAATTGACCATTTAGGTCATGTTGACTTATTTGTAGATCTTACTTTGATGAACATTATCGCTGTTTACAGTTTATCGCTATCTATAATAGTATTCAAGATAATAACCAAAAACAGCAAAATTTCTTTAAAAATTACCAATTGGAGGGCAGCAACCCAACAACCGGTTGTCCAATTCATTTGAATATTTCAGGGCAGATATATATTGACTTGATTAACAATTTAACTGCTTGTCAGATTTCCTCTAAATGATTTGGTTTCAGAGTTATAAGCAAAAAACTACATTTTACCCCTGTTCTATTTTTAGCCGTGGTGGCCATCTTGGTTGGATGGCCAGGTCATCGGACACATTTTTCAAACAAGGTACCTAAAAGATGATTGTGGCCACCTTTGGATTAATTTGGCCCATTAGTTTCAGAGGAGAAGATTTTTGTAAAAGATTACTTAGATTTATGAAAAATGGTTAAAAATTGACTATAAAGGGCAATAACTCCTTAAGGGGTCAACTGACCATTTCGGTCATGTTGACTTATTTGTAAATCTAACTTTTCTGAACATTATTGCTGTTTACAGTTTATCTCTATCTATAATAATATTCAAGATAATAACCAAAAACGGCAAAATGTCCTCAAAATTACCAATTCAGGGGCAGCAACCCAACAACGGATTGACCGATTCATCTGAAAATTTCAGGGCAGATAGATCTTGACCTGATAAACATTTTTACCCCATCAGATTTCCTCTAAATGCTTTGGTTTTTGAGTTATAAGCCAAAAACTGCATTTTACCCCTATGTTCTATTTTTAGCCGTGGCGGCCATCTTAGTTGGTTGACCGGGTCACGCCACACATTTTTTAAACTAGATACCCCAATGATGATTGTGGCCAAGTTTGGTTCAATTTGGCCCAGTAGTTTCAGAGGAGAAGATTTTTGTAAAAGTTAACGACGACGGACGACGACAACGACGACGGACGACGGACGACGCCGGACGCCGTACGCCAAGTGATGAGAAAAGCTCACTTGGCCCTTTGGGCCAGGTGAGCTAAAAATGGATAAATGCATTCTTAGCACTTTGTATATCTCAGAAGAAAATCAGATAAATTATTTTAATCATAAACAAATTCTCTAATACATAAACGCTGAGATTTTTATTCTTATATGCATTTATAATTCAAGATTGTTGGATTAAAAGCATTACCTGCTATACACAAAGTTAAAGATTTGACATCAGCAAAAGACCACTTAAACCAAATAATGGCAAATTTAGCTGTATCAAAATTGTCTGTTGTCAAACAAAATAAAGAAGAACTGCTTCAATATACTTCAATTCCACAGAAAGGTATGTTATATTAATAGTATCAAAGCAATTATTGAAAAGTTTAAAAAATATATATATTTAACATACTTTAATAATTCCAACAAACAAAATACAGAATAGGTGTTGTTCTGAACAGATTTGATTCATTGCCAAGCTGTTTGGCTATACCGATCAATAAATCTTTATCTTCAAATAAACATTAGATTTTCAAATATTTTGTTCTCGAGCATCACCGAAAAGACGTTTATCTCGAGTAAAACGTAATTAACGTTTTTAGATTTAGAAAATGGCTAAACCCAGCAACATTCAATGAATATAAAAACAATGAAGCGAGAAAAACACAGTTTCTGTCATAGTTTGTACTGGATCTTTTGAGTTGTAATCAAGTATCCCACCACCTCAAAGACACTACTTTAATTAATTTACCGGTAATTGTTTAGGAGTCGGATTCACAAAAAACTTACGACTAGGATTGATCGTAAGTATATTGAATTATTCACGACTTACGATCAATCTTAGTCGTAATTTGTTTTGTGAAACCCGACTTCTGACGACAAGTGGTTTGAGTTTCCTACTGTTAGATTGGGGAAAAGTTCATTATCAGTAATCTAAAACGTTCTATTAATAAATTTTAGCCTAAATGTTCATTCTGTTTGGGAGTCTCCCATTGACATTTATGCATCCTTTTATCAAACATGCAATTGAATTAAATATTGAAAAAAGAATCTATGCTGCTGAAGTGCAAATAGCTTTTTTTTTGCGCTATTTTAAGTATTAAAACCATATGAGTACTGTTACTCTAGAAATATATTACCTTTTTTGCTCAAATTTTACTTCTTGGAGTTAAGGAAAACAATTGAAATAGGTATATTTTCAAGATAAATGTAACGTATAGCAATAAAAACGTAATGAATGTATATGTTACAGTAAATAGGTGAAATAAAGGATAACATGTAAATAAAAAAAAAATAGGGAATGAATATAATTCCCTATGCACTTAGTTATTACAAGTAATTCCTTAAACTGCCCAGTTATTACAAGGAATAACTAATTTTTAATGAATTTTTACACCTATTTACAAACTGGTAAAATTAAATTTTGTAGTATGGTCAGCTGGTCAAAAAGTAAGGGCAATATCTATTATAAGAATCAGTGAATACTATATTACAAAGTGATCATCCTTAAACATACCTTAATGTTAAAAATATCAAATTGTCTGAAACATATTTATTGAAAATGGACGATTATATAGAATAAATATTTACTGAACATTTGTTCAAATTGTGCAATGAAAAATTTGATAGCGTCTTTCCTTAAATAATGCCAAGAGATGTTGGACACCGTTATCAGCAGATTGAATTTTTGTTTGGAAATGAAAAAAAAATATAAGAGATAATAACAACTGTTTCTCAAGGAAAGTTAAGGTTTACAAAGCAGTTCTGTTGTATTTCAAATAATATAACACTTAAAGCTATTTAACAGGCATATTTAAAGGCTACAGTTAAGGGAAAGGGGACAATGGTTGCATTTACATTCCATGCTGTGTTTGCTTTGTCAACCCTTAGCGTATATTAGGTCCCTTTACTTGACCCCTTTGGATCATTGGGTTATAAAATAAGGGGCGAAAGATCCCAGAGAACCATTGAAACTCGTATGTTGAAAAAAAAAAGCCAGAAAATGCCGTGGCTAAAAAATGAATAGTCCAATAAACAAACAATAGTACACAACACTTAAAATAGAAAATTAGACCGAGAAACACGAACCCCACCAAAAAGTTAGGACGATCTCAGGTGTTCCTGAATGAAGTCAGCCTCATATGAATAACGGAATAAGTTAGCAAGAAGAGAGGCAGATATTTTTTCCATGAGCATGTTGGTTGTTTGTTGCAAAACATGTCTTCCAAACGTAACAAACATGTTGGCAATCAAGAAATCAAGGATATTTATAATGTCAGTTGCCAAAAAAATGATTTTAGAATCAGATTGATTTTATACAGCAAAGTAGGATGTTCTCTTCCTATTATAAGCCATGATACTTGTGCCTGCGTTGGTCACTTTATTTATGACACAAAGCAGGGCCAACTCTTTCAATTTGTTGTTTTAGTTTGGAATGGGAAATACTTCTGTAAAATGTAGGAAAGTCAAATGATGTAATACTATTGCAAGTGAAAGATAAAATTGAGAATGGAAATGGGGAATGTGTCAAAGAGACAACAACCCGACCAAATAAAAAACAACAGCAGAAGGTCACTAACAGGTCTTCAATGTAGCGAGAAATTCCCGCACCCGGAGGCGTCCTTCAGCTGGCCCCTAAACAAAGATATACTAGTTCAGTGATAATGAACGCCATACTTATTTCCAAATTGTACACAAGAAACTAAAATTAAAATAATACAAGACTAACAAAGGCCAGAGGCTCCTGACTTGGGACAGGCGCAAAAATGCGGCGGGGTTAAACATGTTTGTGAGATCTCAACCCTCCCCCTATACCTCTAACCAATGTAGAAAAGCAAACGCATAAAAAGAGACTATTTATGCAATATTCATACCCTTCCCCCAATTATTTTTCTGATAGACATAGAAAAGTATTTTTTTATCCTGAACTGGTATTCATATTTGCTACAGAAATAATGGAATAACTGCAGTATGATCAGTAAAATACATTATTGTGTTGCAATTATCAAGTTTGAAGGTGATTGTACTCTGTACTTTGTCTCTTTTAAGGAAACACTTCGATTTGTTAACCCGAAAGTAAGCCCTATAATCCTTTGTCATTTACTATTTTATTATGTTTAAATTGTTTCTTGAGTTATCATATCTTAAATTTGGAGACAAAAATATTAAGTCAGTAAATAGCTGTAAAAATTACTAAAACATCAGTGATTACCTGTACTTACTTAAACAATTAGTAAATACATGTAATTACTAATTAGACTAGTAATTACAGGTATTTACTTAATTGTTTAGTGATAACCTGTAATTCTCATGTCATCTATTTACTGTAACATGTAGTTGTGTCAGACTAAATTCATTTTGCAATTGGAAAATCTTTTATCCTCTGCTATGTTTGTGCATGTAAATAAATATTCATACTATTCACGAACATTGTAAGATAGAATATTTGATTATTTTTTCAGTGGTCCTATCACCAACACCCAGACTACACGACCCTTTGAAAAACTTGCTTCTTGAAGCAATGGCATATGTAGAAAGTAAAATGAACTCTGGAATAGGTAAACGATTTCTTTCGATACATGTTTTGCTTAATTATTTGTAAGACATTTATACTGGTGGAGCTTAATTATGCATCTGGTAAACTTTTCTGTTATTGCTTATAAAATGAACTAGGCTATTTTGCCCCCTCCCTGCTTGCGACCAACATGTCGAGTACCACTGGTAGAGGCATATCTTTTTGTAAACGCCGATATGGCTATACAATAGTTTTGAAAAGATTTATGCAGAAAGCACATACATTTAAAGAATAACATTTTGCAAAGGTCTGCATGATGAACACAAATCTATGTTAATCGTTATATTAATACTTGTATTAAAACCAGGATTTAGGGGGAGGGGGAAGTAGAATTTCTAAAGACTTTTAAACCGCTGCCAATACACAAGACAGCTCTATAAACTGACCAAAACGAGCATTCGTCTGAAGAATAATAAACAATGTTTTCAAGACATAGAAATGTATATTGAAATAAATATATTAATATTTAAATCCCGGCCAGAAGAGAACAAAAAATTTGCTTCCGCAAATTTACAGATCTAACATTGTTGGGTGATATTCAGACGAATTGTAAATCTACTAGTGTGGACGCAGAATTTCATTTTAAGTATACATATATTTTTAAGAGACAAAAATAATACAAAAAACTAGCAATATTGTACAAAGAGACATCAGGCATGGTATTGTGTAAGGTTTCATGTACGGAAACATCAGATTATGTGTCTATATTTTTTTTATACATTTTTTATGAAAACAACAAAGAAAGTAAAACATAATGTGTATGCTGCTTATGATTATTTGTAGATATACAGTCCCCCCCCCCCCCCAAAAAAAAAAGAAGATCCTAGTGAACTTCCTTTAAAATTATAAATATTTATATATCAATCCCGACTAACATCAAACATTTGTCAAAACAGTTGTTATCATCTCAGTTTGGACCATATTAGGAAAGTCTTCCCCCTAGAGTTGGAAACGTAATCGGTCACAAATTTATCATCTGACAACCTACATGAGATATTCATGCCTGGAAATATTTGCTAAGGTTTGCGGACATGATACAGATATTTGCAAATCAGTTATATAGATCAAGGGGAAATGCTAATTATTTATCAACATTTCCAATAAAACAAAATTATCACTATCATCAAAATTTTGTTTGCTTATTGAATCTGTGATCTATCGAATATATTTATATGATTTGTTTTTGTAGTTTTAGAATTTTTGACTGAAAATCAACACGATACCTGGGATTTAAAGAAGGCAATAAGTATTCCTTTGGTACAAAGAACGGACATCCTGTACTTGCCGTGGATTGCAGAAACTGAAGGAAAAATAGGGGACGTATTAGATGAAAATTATACTGTTACAGTACTACTGCATGCATGTCTACGACACTTGGAGGTTGTTTTTTTTTATACCTTTTCAATGACAAGTTTTTGCACTACCGACATGGTTTTGCATAGTTTTACTACAGCACTCCCAGAGTCAAACATATTAAGAAAGGTTAAAAAAGAACATGAGGACTCATTATAGAAGGCAATAATACAATAAATTTTATTAACTTATCAAAATTCACTTTTCAGAGCAGAATGATTACAATTAATTAATGTTAAAAAACAAAACCTACAACACTAAAATTGCGTTGTTATATTGAATATACCAAATGATAGTAAAAAAATGAGACCTAAGATTATAATTTATAACCAGTTCTTGTTGTGAATAACAAAAATACCGAATCAGTGGAAAATTCAAAACGGAAAGTCCCTAATTCAATGGCAAAAATTTCTGAAACACATCAGACAATATAAAACTTGATTGCGACAGTTTGTTTATCGACATGCATTGCTAAATATATAAATGTGGTATGATTTTAATAAGACAAATCTCCACAAGACACTAAATGACACAGAAATCATCAGTTAAAAGTACCTTTTCGACCTCAATCAAATTCCGCATAGTCAGCTATTAAAGGCCCAGAAATGACAAAAGTAAAACCTTGTTGATAGCTTTTCCGTATCAACTTCACTGAAAAAGACTATGGTCTTGAAGTAAAGATTCTGGGTACTGACGTTGTTTATCATTTTAATAGCGTGCTATATTTTTCTTTTATTTGTCTTTACGAATATTACTTTTACTGTTTAGTCTGTTTTTGGTGACATCCATTAGATCTGACTCTGTACTTATTTATCCCTCATTGTGTTATTGTTCTAATAAATTTTGTATTCTTGTCTTTCAGTTTTGCTAATGTGCTTAGTCGTTATGCCTTTTGGTTTTTCTTTGGTACATATGACGTGGCTCTGTACTTATATATGCCGTCATTGTGTTAATGGTCTTTGATAATTTTTGATCTCATTGTCTTTATTTTTTGCTAAAATGTGCTTTGTCTATATGCCTTTTTGTGCTTCTTTGTTAAATGTTTTTTTTGACTTTATAGTTATTAAGATAACAACACAAAGTTGACTGCTGTATCCCTATTTTGAATATTTTTACCCTTTATGAGGAATTTAACGGGGATATCTACATGACGAATAACGGTAATAAAAACTTGCCAAATGACGTTAACGGTAATTGTTGGTGCATAACGAGAAAATATGCACTTTATTTTAGACGATAAAAAATCGAATGATTTTGACGAATCAAGTTAATTTTGTTCCAAAGATAACGGTAACGATAATTGTTTGAGACCTCTGACGAATCACGATAAGAATATTTTGACGAATCAATTTACATTTTAATCAATTTGACACTTACAGTAGCCGAAAATAGCCGTTTGACGCCTTACGGTAAAAGGCATACCTACCCTCCTTTATGTCTGTTTATTTTGTTCACAAATAGTTGTCGATATAATGGAATTTGATGGTACTGTCGCACAAGTGAGAGGTATGGCTAGCTATTAAACCAGGTTAAATTCACAATTTTGTTTTACATAAGAACATGCCTGTACCTAGTCAAGAATAAATCAGTTTTGATCCATTTGTTAAATTTTTTTTTAGCTTTTGAATTTGCTGTTTGATTAGAGAATTTACGTTTTGAATTTTCTTTGAAGTTCAGCATTTTTGTGATTTTACTTTTGAGCATATGCCTAAAGTATAATAACAAAATAGGCGGACAGAACCAAAGCTTCTTACTTGCAGAGAGATCCACACAATAACATACTTTTTTTTTTTACAAAGAACCAAAGACAGAACTAGTACTATGACACTCAGCTCTGAATAAGGACTGACAACAAAAACGTCTATTTCGTTTGGTAGCTATATATAGTGTTATCTCCATTGCATATCATAAACGGTTTGTATTGAACATGTCGACTAAAAGAACAAGTTCAACTAATTTGTATAGTGGGCTTACAATAGTTAATCAAAAACGAAGATAAACGTTACTTTTGAATTTGCTGTACCCTCTCTTTGTCGCCGACATCATAGGAGCGGACAATTTAGAAATGCAAAATTCTTTTAAATCTGTTCACAACCATTGTCCAACTTTCCAATAGTCTCAAGTGAGAAATCACCGGGTAACACTATAATGTATAGACTAGTTACGGATATATAATATGGAAGCTGTGTGGTTCTTTACTGTGAATGCACCATAGCAACGTGTATCCATTGTACTTGTTTGGCTTTATTAATATTTTGAGATGAGCGTCACTGATGACTCTTATGTAGACGAAACGCGAGTCTGGCGTAGTAAATTATTATCCTCCTACCTTTGATAACTATTATCCATTGTCCTGTGAAAAATTAGTGAATCAAAAACGAAGACAAAAAAAATAATATCTCATTTCAATTCAATCTTTTACAAATTGACGTGTTTTAAATATGAACTGTATCACAAAAGTGAACGTTTCTAAAACAAATTCAGGAAGTCTCTCCATTGCCGAATTATAAAGAACCATTATAATGATCAGACACTCTTTAATAGAAGGCAAAATTAGAATTCCTTGATAAAACTTATGTCAATAAATAAATTCTCCGTCGATGAATTGAAAAATACTAAGAATATTATGATCATTGGTCTTCACTGTGTTTCTCACATCTTTTCACATGCATTTTGATTTATAGCTTCATAGCCGTCCTGATCAAACTTAATACAGTTCTAATACAAAGAATTGATGTAGTTATTTTTATTTTTTACACAGTGAAGGTTTACGATTGTTTATGAAACACACATTATTACTTTGTGATTTTTATGAAACGGAAGTAACTCGCTTCTGCATAATATATATGAGGGGTTGACTCATTGGTCTTTTCCTATATTATGTACATGTATTTGACCATCAACTGGATAAACGACAGTAAATACCAAAAAAGAATGTTGAAGAATGTTTTGCTCTGTTTTTTTCCCGCTGCTTAGATAATGATATCTTTCAATATCACTTTGCGCATTTGTTTGATTTCCTATTTCATATCTAGTACAGAAAAACGGAAACTGATGGTTTGTAGGTTACATGTACCTTATAAAATGGATTTATAGGGGATACTTTCAGACAATCTGTTTGCATTGAAATCTTATGATCTGCCAATTGTAGATGTAGATGTATATTTTACAGATTGAATTCATGTCTCTTTGACTCATCATTTTTCTTTAAAAACAGTTAATCATGTTTTCTTTTTATTTGTTTATTTGTCTATACTTCCATAGTTAAGTTTCAATATAAATAAAATTGTACGTGAACCTCCTTTATATTACAACAATTTTCATAAATGTGCTACTACCTAACTATTGCCTCTCCCTACACTAAATCACCGATATGTTTCCTATCTAGTTCGATTATCTACAATGACTTTGATCAGAGATTCGGTCATTTCATAGGGCAAGTTCAAAAGGTGATCGTGATGAAACAATGTAAACATATGTACACTTGAATGTAAACAGAAAAACAACTTAAAAACATAGTACAACAAATCATTTAACAAATATCAAGGAATAGTTATACGGTGCATTAGCTACGCGAGATATACACATACAAATATCTTTTCATTTTGCTCAATCAGTAATCAAGTGATATAGTGAACAAAATGTGGTGTGCACTTTGCAATAACCCGCTACGTTGGTTATTTTTGCACCACATTTTGTCATTCCTTAAATACTAGACTTTTCGTAATTTGATTATATGTTTTAGTAGGTTATAAATCAAATTTGAGAATTGGAGTCGAATCGATGAACATGAACTTGACGTCTAATGCTCCTTTAATTAACCAATGGAAATGCATATAGGAAATGAAATCGTATACAAGAAGTATCGTGGCTCTATCATTTTAAGTATCATGTACGTGTTCCACAATCTGTGTTGACTGTTGATCAATTTCAAGTTCCGGTACATTTCTGCAACAAAATCGAAATTTGATTAGCGATTAACAATCACTAAATGAAAATTTATTTGTCGAGAAGTAGGTTATAGATTTGTAAAAAATGTCAAATATTTGCAGATAACTTAGTTTGATATATACGCATGCATTGATTCAATAATTGCAATACCACTCTTCCGGAGCACCTGAGATCACCCAAAGGTTTTGGTGGGGTTCGTGTTGCTTATTTTTTTAGTTTTCTATTTTGGGTCAATTATACTATTGTTTGTCTGTTTGTCTGTTTGTCTTTTTCATTTTTAGCCTTGGCGTTGTCAGTTAATTTTCGATTTATGAGTTTTACTGTCCCTCTTGTATCTTTCGTCCCTCTTTTAAAACTACAATAAATTCGTTTTCTAATGTGTTGTAATTGTTTATTTTAGCTGTATGCAGAATGCCTCGAAATCAATTCATTGTTAGGAAGCGATGAAGTTCATGAAATTCTCATGCAGGTATATGCAGATAAATCATTTACAGATCAGTATTCAAATATACATGAAATTAAGGAAATTGTATCCAAGTTACGAGGTAAATTGTTGCATTATGGAAACATTTTTCATAGAATTTTTCTAATATCGATAATAATCGTTATAAACAATAACGAGAGTGTATTCGTATTTTTCCTGTGAATTGTATATACACATCGTGTCACAGTTCATACTAACAAAAAAACTCGAAAGATTGAGTTATTATAACTAGCTTACTTTACAGTGACAATTATTTCATGCATGTGCAGGTCTTTGAATCGAATAGTTCTATTATATTTTCCAGGCTGGATTAAGGGACCGATAATTTGAAATATTTCTAGAAATGGAATGTATAGCATAATTGGGGACTTATTGGATTGACAGTCTTACTATACCTCAGTCATCCGTGTTTGTTCATAGAATTTGGAGAGTAACATATAAATAATAAAAGGAGAACAATGACACAACAGAAACACTAAAATGCAACACACACAGAAACGAACTATAAGACCACAATAGCCATTTTCCTGACTTGGTACATCACATTTTAAGAAAAAATGGTGGGTTAAAACTGGTATAAATGTCGTTTCAACTAGGCAACACAATTTTATAATTACAACGTTTAAAACTGATGTTTGTTCATAGTTCCTCAAAATTTTCCATGCTATTCCCCTTATTCACACATACATTCGTAGCTAATTAAGTTAAAGATGATCCTGGCATCGGTTTGAGTATACTTCTTTCAAGATGCAAAAAAACTATGTACATTGACTAATGAAGATGCAAATAATTGTCATCACACATCAGACTATTTGAAAAAAGGGAAAATTATACGGATACTCAGCAGAACAACATTGCAAACATATAGATCGTTAGAGATCACGAAATGAAATATATAAACAACAGTAGCATACCGCTGTTCAATACCCGAAGAAAACATACGCAAATGAATATTGGAAAACAGTACAGAGAAATCATTTGACCAAATTATAAATTGCAGTCAACACAAATTTCGGTAGTATCAAGTTAACTATTTATGCCTTTATACATATTGACAATTCGAAGTTGTAGCCTTTACAATTTCGAAGGTCGGTATAATGATTAGAGAACAAGCATATGTACAAACAAATTGAAAAAAAACAGTATATCAGTGTAGTTTATTTTATTTCTTGGTACAAAATTAATGCATGTCGGCATGTGTCCAGGATATGTGTGTAAGCATGTCCAACAAAATGTAACAAATGGTATTTTAAGATCTTATAGTGTGTGATTCACAAACATTTTACAAAAAAAAAAGATAGACATATATCATCAAGATTATCAATTTATAGTGTTGAGAATTGTGCATTCTAAGATGAATAATTTGACTTTGTATACATATACATATACACGTCAGCATAAAATAGATCAGTAGAAGACTTGTATATTCATCAAATTTTATCAAATGATTTAATTCCTGTTTATATAAAGAATATGGCTTCCGTTAACCTATTAGGTAAACTAACCTAAGAAATATTAAGTTACGCGCTGTAAACTTAGTAAGTAGTTACAGAAAATATGCAATAAAAATATTGTTTCGTTAATTTAAAAAAAAAACTAGTCCTTATCAAAGAATGAAAGCTTTTAAGAATATGACAATCGAGTAAAGAGGCGGAAGATACAAGGAGGACATTCAAAATTCATTTATCGAAAAACAAAATGACAATTCCATGACTAAAAAAAAAGATAAACAACGTAAAAAAAACAGGTCAATAATAAACTATATTAAAAAAACCACTGAAGATTATACATGCACCCAGCTAAAAAGGGTATCCAGTTCCTACTACACATGAGACATCCATCGTGTTGAAAATTCAAGTTCTTAAACATTTATAAGTATCATTTGGGGATGTCAGAATCGAAGAAAAAAGAGATAAGAACTTAGCCGTGGTTATCTGTAATACAGATATTTCATAACGAAACTAAACCATCATGTCGTCCGGGAAAGTTAAGAACTCTTTGATAAATATCATCTTTTCAAATTTAAACCTCTAACAAGGTTATCACACTAGGAGAAGAGAACCTTAGATTACGCATCAATTAATAGATATGCATAGCTGCAAAAATTTAAATATTCACGATATTTGACAGATTTAACTGTGTCTGTGTTATCCCTAGGTGCGTTCCTTGTAGTTACCAATCGTTGGATTATCTAGTGAGAGGAAAGACGCCTAAACATTTGATTTTAGAAGGGATTTGTTTATATCTAGTTTATTTTTGCTCATATGACCCAATGGCCCAAGATAGCGTTTCTCGTCACTAAGCGTCATTCCTGCCATCGTCGTCGTCGGTCGTCGTCCGTTATATTTTATATCCATCTTCTCCTCTGAACCTACTGGCCCAAATTCAACCAAAATTGGCCACAATCCTTATATGGGTTTCTTCTACACAAAAGATATCCGATGACCCCGACTAATAAACAAAATGCTTCAAATAAGTTTACATTGCCGAAATTGTCAGCCGATTTCTTATACAAGTTATTTCCCTTTGGTGATGATTTTAACAATTTCGCTTTTTGTCTTATATCTTAAAAAAAATAGACCATGTAGAAAGCTAAAGTTTGAAACTTAAATAAGCAAAAAATATCAGCAAG
Organism: Mytilus galloprovincialis; assembly: GCA_037788925.1. Classification (NCBI taxonomy): domain Eukaryota; kingdom Metazoa; phylum Mollusca; class Bivalvia; order Mytilida; family Mytilidae; genus Mytilus; species Mytilus galloprovincialis. Next base: position 38,814,723 of record CM075342.1, on the reverse strand, counting down.
ACAAGGATTAAGACAATATGAAAGAAATCGTTCGACATCTCCCTGGAATTATTGCTCTTTAATGAATATTTTTATTATTTTTTCAGGGGTTTTGCCTTACATGATAAAAAAAATAGTACTAGTAGATAAATAGACACCTTTAAAACACAAACTTATCAGCAAGGCAATATATACTAACAAGTCTCTTTCCGCTGATATAGGTAGTAGCTGTAACTCTTTAAAGAGTAACAGCACAGCCCCTTGAAAATAGATTTTGTGTACTTTCTTTTCTGTTTTGGGCAAAACTAGAAGATAGTCAGAAACTTATTAATAGAATAAATGATTACCAATTACACGATCAACAAAACAGAAATTTTTTTCATGAATTCTCTTCTCATCTACAATGTTGGAGAGTGTCCTTTGTTAGATAGGCATATATACCAGGGTAAGCGACACAGGTTCTTTCGATCCTCTTGTTTATTTTGTAAATCATAAATGAGCTTATAAATATAGAGATAACTTGGTCATTCTTTATGACTATTGACAATACCTTAAATCATAATTTCTCAAAAACAGATGTGGTAGCTGAAATTCAAGAAATTACAAAAAACGTAGACTGCAAGGCTGACATTCAAGTTATTATTGAAAATATCGAAGGCGAATACCAACGACTTGAAGAAGATTCAAGGTTTTTTATATTGGTTAAGACCAGAGCAGCAGCAACTGCTTTAGCAATTAGACTTCCTGGCTATCTTCGAAGTACATACCTGACTGGATTACAGACGTCTTTAGATGAACATGATGAAGGAGGTATGACCGAGTTATAACATACAGTATATACAAGTTAAATGATTCAATTTGTTTTACTACAATGTTGATTTTTGTGCACCTCGACGTCTGATATTGCAACAGGTGTCATTATTATTTTACCTTCTTATTTCAGATTTTATTTTTTAAAGGCCAATTATAACAATCTGACATTAAAAAAAAACGACTCCACATATAATATTTTCAATAAGACACAACAATTGATGTTAACAAAAATACTGAACTCCAAGCGGACGTTAACTCAAAAAGAGGGAAGTCTTAAAACAAATAGGTCAACCAAAATATTGATGTTTGTGGTTATGCTTTAAATATTGACTGTTTTTGAAACATAAATCTACATAAAAAACGAACGTCTTATCTATTTGGTTTACAATACAGAGTTAATAGACTTTAACATTTAACTTTGAATTCAATGAATGGTTGCATATTCTGCGTCCGATTAAATCTAACATCATTGTCATTTAAACTGATTCGGTTGTTCAACAATTCAGTGAAATGCCGATGACTCTCTTAGTCTGAAAATTTAAATGACGATTTAAATCTGTCTTTACAAAGATTTTTTTTTATAAAACATGTAAATGTTGGAATAATCGCAAATGATATTAGTTCCTTATGTGATAGCTATTGAAGTGAACTGAAACCATTTCACTTTGCAAAAAGTATTAGACGGTAGTCAAATGATATTGTTTCCCTTTATTTCCCGGTTGAAGATGAACAGACAATTATTTTGGAAAAATTTAGAAATGGTGAACATTTATGCATGGTTGCAACATCGACCAGATGTGAAGGACTAGATATTCCATGTTGTAATATGGTCATTAACTACAGAACTGGGAGTCCAGACGAAATAATCATCTTGCAGATGCGTGGTATGCATTTTGTTTAATTTCTTGTGATTCTGTATTGTTTCATTTTATCTATCTGATGTCGGGAGTAATACAATGTTGGATAAAATTAAACTGCATTAAGTGAAAACCATTAACTACATGCAAAGTATAACGTAGTATCTAAACAAAATGAAAAGATAAATTGTTGTTTTAATAAGTTGAAATTTGTAAAAAAAAAAAAGTATTTTACTTCAATTTCAATTTTCAATAGTGTGGATACATTTGGTAACTTTTTGTTTCAAAACGCATAGAATTTATTAAGTAAATAGAAAAACCATAAATGTTTAACCAACTGATCCAATCAATAAATCAAAAGAAAAAATATTAGATGAGTGCAGGATGACAAATTAATAAATATATGTCAATGAATTTGTAGGAACTGTAGTTAAAAATGAAGGACGAGATGTTATGGTTGGTAATTCAACGGATATTGGAACTGATAAGAAAAACATCCAGCAGCATTATTTGTTGATAAAAGCAATAGAAGAAATTTCCAAAGGGAATAACACAAGAGATATATTCATAGCAGAAAGACAAATATATGAAATAGAAGAAAATGAAAGGATGGTAACAAAAAATAGGAAAGGAAAAGTATGCTTTTCCGTTCATTGTAAATTGTGTGGCGTCGTAATCACCGATGGCAACCTAATGCGACATGTGAATAGGGCATGGTACATTGTTTGTGACAAAATAGTTCTTAAAAATGTTGAAAAAAGGAGACCAATACCTAATAAGAAACAGAAAAAAATTGATGGTATGCGGAAGATTGGTAAAGCATATGGCCGGGAGTGTGGACATAAGTGGGGTTCCATAGTTGTGTACAAGGAGGAGGAATTTCTTGCTTTAACTCTAGACAATGTCAAAATATTTGATCGTCAAGTAGACAAATTTGTCGATTGTTGGAAATGGAGTGATCTTCAATTCAAAATAGAACTGATGTCCTACTATGACTTTTATAATTACAAAATGAAAAGCTATTAATTTAAAAACAAATTCCAGATTTGAGTTCTTCTAATGAAACATTTAATTTAGTTTACACATTAAATGGAATGTAAACACTTCGATAAAACACAACATTTTATAACAATGATTATTTCTGTTGTTCCGTTATACATTTTCACCGTAGCTCCCTATTTTTGTTATTTTACCTGTTTCAATAGAACGAATGTAAAACTTTAATTCAACTTATTCGTTCTAACCAATTTTGTTGAGGAGAAAATTTGTATGCAATAATTCAATAGATTCACTTATGTGTGTCTATCTGTCTTTAACGAATCTCAAAATTTTACAATAAAATAAAGTAATTCTGGCAACAAGAATAAAAACCTCGTGGCACTATTTAATCACATTTATGTCAATTTGTTGCACACAAATGAAAACAACTCAGTATATTTGTAATCTTTTTGCCACGATCCCATTCGATTAAAAAACATGCATTTGCGATTTACGTTTTACATGTTTAAAGATAATAGATACATTGTAAATTCCATTTCAACATGTTTCATTTATTATGTCTTTGTTGTTGTTGTTGTTGTTGTTGTTGTTGTTGTTGTTGTTGTTGTGCCTTGTTTTTACTGGACGCATTATAACTTTTAATTGCGATCCTTAATTAATTATTACTTTGACAAAGAGTTGTCTCATTGGCACTCATACCATCCTTATCTTCATATCTATATCTTTTAATATAATTATATACATGTATAATTATACCCCCGCTTTGAAAAAAGAGGGGTATACTGTTTTACCTCTGTCTGTCCTTCCGTCAGTCAGTCCGTCCGTCCCATGAATATTTTTCGTCGCATTTTTCTCAGGAACTACAATATAAGGATTTCTGAAATTTGGTTTCAGGGTTTATATAAGTATGCTATACCGTGTGATACGTTTTCAGATTCATCACTCAACAACTTCCTGTTTACCGAACACTTGTACTATTTTACACATGATAACCAAGTTGAAAATTTCCGTCACATTTTTCTCAGGAACTACAACACAAGGATTTCTGAAATTTTGTTTCAAGGTTCATATAAGTATGCTATACCGTGTGATGCGTTTTCAGATTCATCACTCAACAACTTCCTGTTTACCGAACACTTGTACTATTTTACACATGATAACCAAGTTGAAAATTTCCGTCACATTTTTCTCAGGAACTACAATACAAGGATTTTTGAAATTTGGTTTCAGGATTTATACAAGTCAGCTATACCGTGTGATGCGTTTTCAGATTCATCACTCGACAACTTCCTGTTTACCGAACACTTGTATTATTTTACACATGATAACCAAGTTGAAAATTTCCGTCACATTTTTCTTAGGAACTACACTACAAGGATTTCTGAAATTTTGTTTCAGGATTTATACAAGTCAGCTATACCGTTTGATGCGTTTTCAGATTCATCACTCGACAACTTCCTGTTTACCGAACACTTGTATTATTTTACACATGATAACCAAATTGAAAATTTCCGTCACATTTTTCTCAAGAACTAAACTACAAGGATTTCTGAAATTTTGTTTCAAGGTTTATATAAGTATGCTATACCGTGTGATGCGTTTTCAGATTCATCACTCAACAACTTCCTGTTTACCGAACACTTGGACTATTTTACACATGATAACCAAGTTGAAAATTTCCGTCACATTTTTCTCAGGAACTACAATACAAGGATTTCTGAAATTTGGTTTCAGGATTTATACAAGTCAGCTATACCTTGTGATGCGTTTTCAGATTCATCACTCAACAACTTCCTGTTTACCGAACACTTGCATATTTTTACACTATTAAAATTATCCACTTGCGGCGGGGGTATCATCAGTGAGCAGTAGCTCACAGTTTCACTTGTTCAAACTCAAATAAGTAACAGATGCTGTATAGTATTAGTTTCCTTGGAGGACACAATTTAATAACATTTACTACAAAAATTTGTTCTGTAGATGGACCATATTTCATAACTGTTGCTGTAAAATGCTGTCCACTTAGGAGACAATATTTCATGGCAATGGACATAATTTGTTTTCAATTGACTTCTTCTCTGACATAACAAATATAGTATAGTTCTTCGAATTTAATTTTACATTTCCTTATTATTGTTATTCTTTCATTGGCATAACCATTTGCTGGAAATTTCTTAGAATTTAAATTTCTCCTTATTCACTTCCATCCATTATTTGTTTGTTTACATTAGTATATTAATCAATTTCGCATCAATCCTTCATATTTAAATTAACATTCAAGTAAAATTAAACTTTTTAACGATCTTTGTATTACTTCCCTTGGAGGACACAATTTCATAGCAACTACTATGAACATTTGTCCTATTGGTGGACACTATTTTTTTTTATCTTTTGCAGTAAAAATCTGTCGATTCGAGGGACACTATTTCATGGCAATGGACATTATAAGACACCAAAATTCTATTTAAAACTGTCCTCATGGACACTTTTTCACAGGACACTATTATGTCTTACATCTTCTTGCACTGCGTAAGACGTAGCTCTTTTAAGTCATCTGTGAAGTACAGTTAAATGTAGACCGGTTTGAATTCTTATCATCAGGTTTTGTAATTTGTGTGTAAAGTAGAGGCAAAAGATAATGCTAACTTCTCTTCTTCCTTCCTAAGCTGTACCTATGTGAAGTAAGCCTTAGCTGAGTAAAGGAACAAGTCAACAAAAAGAGGAACACTCAGTCTGTTTGATCTCATGGTAATGCCGATTGATTTTTTTTTTAAAGAACGCGTCCTCCAAAAGTACCAAATATATTGTCAATCAAGAAATCAAGCATCTTTATAATGCCAGTTTCAGACAACTTTTTGTTTGAATCAGAGTTTTTTTTTTTCATGAAACAAAACAGAACCAACTCTTTCAATGTGTCTTTTAGTTTGGAATACTTGGGTAAAATGTACAAAAGTCAAATGTTTGAATGTTATTTGCTGTATGAAAGACTAGTCTTAGTTTGCATTTACTTTAAGGATTCACATTTGAAATGCTCTACCTATAAAAAGGCAGTTTCACAATAACGTTGAAGCCCGGCTTTTATTGCTGATAATTACAAAAGAGGTTTCATAGAGCACTTGAAAATCACAGCAATATCACGTTGTTTGGAAGGACACTTATGTAGTTTAGGTATCCAATACAGTGATGGAAGCTTATATAATATCTCTTGTATTTCTAAAGAGCAACATTTCCGTGAACAAACTCAATACAAGCCTAGTTCTAAAGTCATTTGCAGTTCTACTGATGTTAACCCTAGACACATTTTTTATTGAACTCCAATGAAGATGCAAGAATAATTATGTTAACTTTATAGACACTACAACTCAAATGCAGGTGTGAAGGTGTTTACAACTTTTGATCCATAACAGTTATATTTCAAAGTGCATGTGTCCCCTAATATATGCCAATCTACACTGCTTTTGATCTTGTTGTAGTAACAATCTCATTAATCTCAAAAGATAACGATCGTAATATGGATTGGCCTCTGGAATATGCATGGATTTTTTTTTGACGTTTTCAATCAGCCTTAATTTTTGTGTCTGTTCGAAACCGACTGAAAGTGTCTTTCTAATACAACACAGGGTACATATAACGTGTTCTCGTTGACATATGAACATGATTTTTGTCACTGGGCGTTAAACCCTAATTCGTCAGCATCATCCAATTGGTTTTTTTCTTCTATTACTTAATCATATGTTGTTTACAAATCACTCTAAAAAAGTAAACGTAAAGAAGCGAATGCAGCTACATGTGGTTATTTTAAGTTTCAATTAATTTTATTCAGTTTAGTTCCGTTCTGCATAAGTGCAGAGGAGAACTACAGTTGTCTATGGTAGCCGGTGAAGTCCATTTCGCGTTTTTGCGATTTCGCCTTTTATATTTTATAGGGCGAAAACGCGAAATCGCGAAGTCGAAAATGCAAAGTCGAAAACGAGAAATCGGTTTCGCATTTTCGCGTTTTCGACTTCGCAATTTCGAGTTTTCGCCATATATAATATGTAAGGCAAAAACGCTAAAGCGCTAAAACGCAAAATGGCATTAACCTGCCACCATAGTTGTCTGCATGTAAACTTCTAGAATTTGTTTTTTAGCAATGTATCACTCTCTACTGTCCTTATATATTATTCTATATTCTGCGTTTCCATCCAGATTCTCGTGTATACCATGAGGGTCCGGATTGGGGTATTGTTTATTTCTGTATTCTTTAAATGGTTATGTCATTTTTTCAAGTCTACATTTTATTTATCTTACTCATTATTCTTTCTTTATTTTCCATATGTTGTCATCCCAATATAGTTTACTTACTGATGTTTAGTTACATTACGACGTTTATTTCTGATTTATATACTGGTTACCAATGTAGATGACAAATTTGTGTCATTCATGAAAATTAAACAGAATCAACATGATATATGCGATCATTCTTGGCAGAAATTAATATTACTTTAATATTACACTTTTTGAAACCATTTTTATCAATTTTCAAATTCATGTGTTGTTTCCGTATATGTTATGTTTCATTGCTCATGTGTTGTTTTCGTATATTTTATAATATAGATTAACCGACCAATCTCTCGGTTAGCCGAGTCGCGGCCGTGAAATAATAAACGACCTTGTAGCCATAGACAAGATTACATATCTATCAACAAGATTTTGTCCCCAGTACACGGATCCGCACTTTCATTTTCTATGTTCTGTGGACCGTGAAAATGGGGAGAAATCTCTAATTTGGCATTACAATTGGTAAGATAATATCATAGGGAACATGTGTACTAAGTTTCAAGTTGATTGGGCTTCAATTTCATCAAAAACTACCTAGAGGTGTAATACCACCATTGATTTTCCACTATAAGTCTTTGTTAAATTTGCGCTTTTCAAAAAAAAAATGTGCAGAATTTATCTTTGTTTCAAATAAAGAAATACTTGGCATGAGTAAAGTTTTATCCTGTCCAGTACTATAGAAAACATTTCACATAACATTTCATTGCATATAAGAAAAGAACCATCATTGGAAGTTAACCAATCAAATGTCTCCCCTTATTTAAGCTGGGTTCAAGGTTTAGTAACCATGTAACCTCAAGTTTACAAAATATTCTATAGAAATTCCAAATAAAAAAATAATGGTGCTTTGAAATACCCAAGACATATGTTTATGACACAGAAATGTTTTACTGCAATAAAATGTAGGATAAATAACCTACAAATGTCAAATTCAAGGAATATTTTTTTCGACCTATTTTCGTATACAACCGGATATAACGTACTATGATTTGGTGATATTACACCTCGACCAAAAAATTAAACCCAAACTTTAACCTGAAGCGGGACGAACGGACGAACGAATGAACACTCAGACGAACTAACAGACGGACGGACGCACAGACCAGAAAACATAATGCCCATAAATGGGGCATACAAAAATAAAGAGAAGCTGAAACCGGACATGACACCATTCTAATCTATTACAATCAGCCACGAATATTTTTTGGAAATGGTCCTTCTTCATAAACACTGTAAAGGATTGTAACAAACTGCCACAAGATATCGCCACATCAAAGTCTATTGAGATATTTAAGTTTCAAGTCTCAAGTGACCAAAAACTCAAAATAAAGCAATAGAACAAATAGTTTTCAACTTTTTATAACGTGTTTAATCATGCCCAACTTGCCAGAATATTCATCATGTTGAAAGTGGACAGTATTTGGACGAAAAAGGAGAGGATAGCCCAAAATAAGAAATTCCTTCTGTCGGTCATCCATGCGATTTAACCTGACACTCCTCGATGAGTTATACGACAAGAAAATAGTATGCATTTTATATAACAGAACAATATAACCAAAAAGTAAAAGTGGATTTCTTTGAAATAAAAAATAAATACTTGTACGACTATTTACTCTAAAGAAGCTTACATCATTTTTAGCTGATTCATGAAATGATTCCTTGACAAATAGTCTACCAGTTGCCAGACCAAAATTAGTATTCACATAGGATGTATAATCTCTCCAGCGAGCACGTGGTGTTGAGGTTCCATAGAGTATCTGTGAAAATTAAAGCTGAAGTTGATTATAAACATTTGATACGGAGATTGTCTATAAAAATCGAAAATTGATTTCGTTTGTGAGTTATTATATTATTCGTCCAGTAAATAAGGTTTTTGTAACAAGTCAACACAATCATTGCGGATTTCAGAGTTCCAATGACGACTTATGAATTTCGACATTACTGACGTTTCTCTCTTGGCTGTGGTTTGGGTTTTAAAATTAAAAACCGGTCGAAAACGATTTGTTTACTTTTTGTTGACTCACTTTGAGTCCTATGATCAAATATAAGCACACAAATGTTCCCTTAAAATTGCGCAGAAACTTAAATATGTTGCCAATTGCTATTCTGAAAAGACAATGTTGTTTTGCTTTTCTCTAAATTTCTTTGTTAAAAGGGAATCGAAAGTTGTGTCTGATTACTCACTTTTCACTTTTCCTGCGCGAATGTTCCTACATTTTTACTTGGAGCGTAAATAGTAGCTAATTCCCGTTTCCATCATTTCAATTTATATGTATAAGATATTTACCAACCTGATTATAATTTTGAATGAGATCTTTAAAACGCTGTTATAGATTGTTAGCTCTATTCTGCATTATTCTCCATATCATAAAATTCGCTATTGTCCTTTAAAATGAATAAAAGTAAATTCATTACAACGTTCTTCTAGGTAGTTCAGGTTTTATTGAAAAATAAATGACACGTGTAATTTGAAATATGTTACAAAGTTGACGAATCATTTTGTTTTTGCAATATTATTTGTACATTCGTTTACTGGGACATAGTTGAATTCAAGAAGAGGAGCACCAGGAACCAGTTTGGCCCGAAATGATTATAAATATACAATGCGGAACAAAAACATGAGGTTTGTTAATACAAATTTTCAATGACATATATTATGTCTCCTTCGACAGAAATATGTATTGCTATAGTTGCATGTAAACTTCTATGTCATTTGGTCTCTGGAGTAGCGTTGTTTCAATGGCAATCATACCACATATTATTTATATATTATAGTCAGTGAAAGGTCAAACGACATATAATAGGCCAATTTTATCAATAACAAAGATATCGCGGCATATTTAGAGAGCAAAGAAATTTCACGTTTAATCATATTTCAGATACAACACTATTTCCGGAAATATCATTATATCTTAATTTTATGAATACTTCCTGTGACAAACAAAAAGAAGCTAAAATCATGGCTATCTATGACTTACCTATTATCATATTTACTGAGTGTGCTAAATAGACGTTCAAAATAGAGAGGTGCTCGTACAAATATTGGTTGATCAATAGGTATATATATTTGTACCATCTCCGAGCCTAATGCTCCTTGTACGTAGTCGATCCAGTTAAATGGCAGCTTTTCAAATAAATATGAAATTATTCAATACATAACAGTTACTGATTCCTAAATATCTATGTTTAAAATGAAAGGGAATGCGTTCTAGGTGCCGTGCAACTTATGGAAAGAGTACCATAGGGGTGGTGGTATGTAATGCACGGAAATGGTTTTCTTAATACCTTGACCATAAGGGTGAAGTCCTGGTCGTGTTTGCACTCTGTTAGTATTCTTTATGGTAAAGTGTGTATGGAAATTCTCATCGTGAAATTATGTTGGTTTTGTTTTTACTTTGAAAGCATTCCTTTTATTTATGTATACTAAAAATATTATGTTGTTTAATAAATCAACAAACTTTAACCAAATGATACAATTTAGACTACATTTATATTTGTGTAAATTTCACAATACAACAGAAATATCAAACTTACTTCAGAGATGTTCAATACATCTAGGACATCACTTAAGCCCTAACAATATATCTTCTGAATCATTTATCATATTAAATAAAACTTTACTATGGATTTAAATGACAGCAAGCATATATCTACCTATAAGATTTAGGGTAATGATTAATTCAAAATTATCAATTGATTGATTTAATCATCTATCAATTTTCACAGTAGCATATTTTGACATTTGCCTACAAAGAAGAATTATTTTCATTTTTTAAAAATAAAATTGGTGAAGTTTACTTTTAAAAATTGAAAACAAATTCATTGTATTCTATTGCAAACGATAAAGTTTTCCTTTTTTAATTTCTGATAGGGCTGTATAATCTGTATTTCCTCGAACCTGTCACAAATAAAATTATGTTATGATAGGCAGATTGAGCAAAACATTAGAAAACAATATAAACATTGCTCAAAGACATATATCAAAAGTCTGCTATATGGTCGGGTTATTGTCGCTTTGACATATTCCCGATTTCCATCCTCAATTTTATTCCAAACGTCCAGATAAGATTTTTCAGGAAAAAAAAAAGACAATGGGTAGTAATTTTGTACGAAAGAAAGTTTTGGAGAGATTTAGAAATGGTGAACACTTATGCATTGCTGCAGCAGCAGTAGGATGTATAGAACCCAATGTAAATTCTCTACGTGGTAATATACTAATTAGTTACAAATGTGATAGTCCTGATGAAATAAGTGCCTGGAAAATGCGTGGTATGTAATTTTTTATTAATTTTCTAATGATTCCGAATTGTCGCATTCTATATATATAGTAACGGGATTAATAAGATGATACATACATTTAAAATGCAAACAGCTAAAATTATTAATTGCATGCAAAAAAGAAACATTATATTTTATAATTAAAGAAATTGAAAAGACAATTTTTTAATTAAAGAAGTTGTGCGTTGCAAATCTTGATTACTTAAGATTCAATGAAATAAAAGTATGCATACATTTGCTAACATTTTTCAAATTCAGCAAACGCCTTGAAATAAAGAAAGAAAAAAAAAACACCAAAAATAACAAAATAATACAATACTCTCATTTAAGTAGATTCGACCAAATGATACATACACAAAAACATAAGGTGAATGCAGGATGATAAATTAATGGATATATATATATCAATTATATTATAGGAACTGTAGGTAGAAACGCAGGACGAGAACATATAGCTGGTGATTCAACGGCTGTTGAAACTGAAAAGCAAAATATACAGCAACAGTATTTGATGGCACAAGCATTAGAAGACATTTCAAACCAGAATATTGCAAAAGATATAGCCATAGCAGAAAAAAATATATTTGAAACAGAAAAAATTGAAAGGATGGCAGTAAAATTCAAGAAAAGGAAAGGATATTTTTCCGTTCATTGTAAATTTTGTGGCGTTGTCATTACCGACGGCAATCTAAAGCGACATGTGAATACTGTAAACCAACTTATTTTCGCGAGCGATTTATTTTCGCGACTTTCGCGAATAGAAAAATAACGCGAATATTAATCGTCGCGAATATGTTATACATGGATCATTCCTTATTGAACTTCAGAAAATCGCGAAATTAAATAGCCGCGAAGTGGTCTGAAAAGGGTAAAACGCGAAATTAAGTATCCGCGAAAATAAGTTGGTTTACAGTAAGACATTCTACTTTGTTTGTGACAAACAAGTATTAGCCAGAGTTGTCCGGAAGCCAATTTTTACAAATAAACAATTAACAATGGATGGTTTTCAGAAGCTTGAGGGAGCATATGGCTTGGAGTGTAGACATCACTGGGGTTCCATACGTATGTACAAGGCGTCGGAATTTCTTGCTTTAACACAAGACGATGTCAAAATATTTGATCGTCAAACAGGCAAATTGATCGATTGTCGAAAATGGAGTGATCTGGTATTCAACATAGAACAGATGTCTGACGATGACTTAGAAAGTTACAAAAAGTAGGAGATAATTCCTTTTAAAGATTATCTAATTTTGTGGAATGTTCAACATATGGCATACACATTGTATTGTACCTTTAATATTTATATGAACCACATATTTTCATAACAATTGCTAAATCCATATAACTGTGTAAAACTTTCTATCAAAGTTGATCCTTTCAACCAATTTTGTCGATGATTACACTTTCATAATTGTATCCAAGAATCCATTAGATTTAGCAAAATATTCTGATCTGTTTTAAACAGCTTAATTAATGAATCACAAATTGTTATCAATTAAAAAGTTAAGACTCATAGATGGAAAATCATTGGACATAGTTTCACCTCATTTGTGTGCTTTGGTTGCAAACAAAAAATCTGACATTTCTTCCAAAAATGTTCAATAATTAATTGATAGTTTAGCGTCCGTTGTGGCTTGAAGGAGGATGGCATAAATATTGAAGTGATTTATCAATGATTATTTTATCTTCTGATGAAAGAGTGAAGCCGAATTTAAGATATGTCACTTAATACTAAATATCTCACACGAATCTATACTTACCATACTAACTATCCAAAACTCCAGTTTTTAGACATCTTAAATATTAAGGAAGACGAGAAAATAACGATGAATTTATTTTGTAAACCAACCGATATGTGAACTTCAGGTCATGCCATCCGTCACATCCTTTCAATTTATCCATACTTATATGTATTTCTTGATTTATTTCACTCGACTGGGTGAATTTTACACGGGCGCTCATCAAAGACCAGTAAATCTATCGACAGGTGGTTTTGCGAAAGGCTCACCCGGCCACGTCCTCTTGTATTTTTGTCCATCTGATGAGTTCAGCCTTTTTCATCTGCTTTTTATAGTTCGTTCATATGTTGTACTGTTAAACCACTGTCCCAGGTTAGGGGAGGATTAGGATCCCGCTAACATGTTCAACCCCGCCACAATATGTATGTTTGTATGTGCCTGTCCCAAGTCAGGAGCCTGTAATTCAGTGTTTTGTACATAAATAAGGCCGTTAGTTTTCTCGTTTGAATTGTTTTAAATTGTAATTTCGGGGCCTTTTACAGCTGACTATGCGGTATGGGCTTTGCTCATTGATAAAGGCCCTACGGTGACCTATAGTTGTTAATTTCTGTGTCATTTTGGTCTCTTGGTCACCCCAAAAGTTTATTATTTTGTCTTTTATCGTTATCAATGTGAATTTCAAGTTATTAATTCAACAAATCAGACGATTTAAAGTCCAAATATCTACAGAAAACAGAAAGGAAGAGTCTTATAACACCCCACTTTTTGAACTCCGCTGACCCTAGCTCATTGACACCGCAAATATACTTTTTTCCATTTTTTCTTCTTCTAACTCTTCTATAAAATAGTTGTACCAATAATTATAAAAGAAAAAAATATCAAAATCTAACCAATGAACAGAGATCCAGGATACTTGAACTGATTACTAATTATGACTATATTTGAATTTTATAAGACACACATTGTAATCCGGAATGTGTGAATCCGGAAACGTTTTTTCTTGTATTGATTTTTCTTGGAAAGTGGAGTTTAAAAACATGTACATTGTCCCATTTTTTAATTTGTTATTAAGAAAGTAAAACTAAGATAACAGAAGATGCAAAATATGCATATTCCGTTGTTCTACAACGTTAAAAATTCCAATGATTTTTGCACAGGATAAGTTGAACATAGAATTGGAATAACAATCGGACAACCCGTTTCTTAGACATTAGTCATTGGTCGACAAAACCTTGCTATATTCTCACTTCTGTTATTCGTTGAATCGTTAAGTTGTTTCCATTCGTTGAATGTGTTTGAGATTTTGATTTTACCATTTGATTATGATCTTTCCCTATTGAATTTTCCTCGGAGTTCAGTATTTTTTTTGTGATTTTACTATTTTCCACCTTGAACGTTGTAATGCGCGACAAATATCTGTACGGCACATAGACGAAACGAGGCTTCCAGTATGTTAAAAACAAGCTTATAACAATTTTAATAGAATCTTCGAATAAATTGAAGAAACGTTCAGTCACCAATATACACGAAATAGTTGTTTGTGTCCTTGTTTTTTCAAAGTAAAAACATAATTCCTATGGTTTAAAATGTAGTATGCAAGTATATCTATGTTTAAAAACAATGAAAATGTTAGAATGAAGTACTTTGTTTTTAAAGCACGAGACAACGTAAAACCAAATTGATTATGCTGTATAAATCTTAATGCTAATGTATCGATATTGATTTCATACAGTAAATATTTCGACATGGTAACAATATTTAAGTGAGCTCAGACATGTCGAACTGAGACGTACTTTCAATTAAAAAGCGGCTTAAATATGTAAAATGCGTTTTTCACAGAAAATATATACTTTTTGTCTTGATGTTAATATTAAGCTAGGTATCTTGGTGTAATCAGAAGTGTACATAATTTTACACCGTTGCTGAAAATATGTACACTTTGAAGCGCATCCGAAGGTCAAATGCGTTTTCAACGCCCGTGTGAAATTTTGTAAACATGTGTACTAACATTCAAGTTGATTGGACTTAAACTTCATCAGAAACTACTTTAACTTTAACCTGAAGCGGGACAAACGGGATAACGAACAAACGAACGGACACACAGACCAGAAAACATAAGGCCCCTATCGTAGGTTGGTGCTAAACAGATCTTATGCAGTCGGGATATAAATATATATGGTATGATTGTCAATGATACAAATATCCACTAGAGCACATGTGAAGTGGATGTGAGCAACTGAAGATAAGGGTACGGACTTTAACCTTGGGAAAAACCTATACCATTTATTCGGCTATAAATGACCTCGATTTGGAAAATATGAACCATTTCAAAAAGGCAAACCAACGTTGTATTTCATAACATTTGCGAAGAACAAATGTGACAGACACGAACCAACGACAACCACTGTACTACAGGCTTCTGACGTGGTACAGGCACATATATTAAGAGGCAGGTTGAAAAAAGTTTGTCTTCAATCAACGCTCCGCTAAGATGGGACAGTGGTGTAACAGAACCACATAAAAAAAAGGAATGATCAGTAGAAATTGGCTGAACTCAAAAGATGGATAAAAGGCACAAAAACAACCAACATCTAAACAATAATGATGGTTAGGTTATAATCCATGGTTATTGCTGTGTTATTTGAATGAAGAAAAAACACAATTAAATCTATTAATAGAGATCAAATAAAAAAATCAATATATACATTTTTATTTGTATATATAAAAATATCTAAAAATCACAATAAAATAATACAAAATACATTCAATGGAATTCAATGATTTCACGAACAATAATTTTACAAAAAAATCAATACTAATTCCTGATACAATTGTTAAAAATACTCCGTATTTCCTAATAACCATTTGCATATTTTCAATAAACAAGTTATCACATATAAATCATTAACAATCATTTAATAACAATCGATTACCATACATAACATTTCTTGTAAGGATTCATGTAGCTTCCCTGTTTGCAGCTGAAGGCTTCAGAAAAATCTTTAGAATTCTGTAAGGTTCCTATAACTCTGAAAATATATTTGAAAGTTTGAATCGTATTGTAATCCAGATAACAAATATGCAACCATATCATCACCTTACCACAATCTTTCGCCCATCTTTTACCACAAAATACTTATTTAGCATGACGACTTTGTTTCTGTCAATAACACCATTTCTTTTTATCAAAACAGTTGTAGGAGAGATTTCTCGATTGTAAATTAAAGTCATTTATAAGAGGGGCGAATGATACCAGAGGGACATTCAAACTCATAAATAAACTGACAACGCCATGGCTACGAAAGAAAAGGACAAACAGACAATCAATAGTAAACAAAACACAACATAGAAAACGAAAGAATAAGCAACACGAAACTAACGAAAAAACGGTAGTGGTCTCAAGTGCTCCGCAAGGGTAAGCACATTATGATACACATGTGTCACCTATGGTGTTGCTAATTCTCAATGCTGAGGTTTGAAATAGGAAACGATTTGTATTTACTATGACTATGCAAAAATTAAAAAACCAAAAACACCAAGGAAAACTCAAAACGGAAAGACCTAATCACATGGCAAAATAAAAAGCTCAAAAGCTTATGTTACTTTAAAATTGGAATGGAAATCCAGCGATATATAGACAATTGAATACGTGAGAATCTAAAGAGATGTGCAAAAGAGATAAAAACAGTCAAGTTCCAAAAATGTTACATTTTTTTCTGTTGGAGTTGAAACCATAGTTTTTGCTAAACTTCATCAACGGAAGATTTAAAAGAGTCATGTTCTGAATGCTGCAAATACCGTAGCATTAATACTGAAATAATGCCGGTAAATATCGTTGATTATCCTGTTTTGCAATATCCAAATTTTGTTTTAAGGTGGTACCTTACACTACAGGGAGATAACTCTGTAAAATCTGCTAAACGTTTTAGTTACGTTGTGTTGTAAAAGGAATGTTAAGCTTCTCAATGATCAAAATTAGTGTTTGTCAAACTGCTATATAACCAGTGTAATATTTCTGACAAAATGGTTGGTTCAAATGTTTTGAATTTTAGATATTTTTGTCAAAGGGTCAATACTTTGACAAAATTTTATGAAAATTAAACGAGCAAAATTAATTTTCGTGAAAGTGTTGGGTACCACCTTAAAGTTTAACTTTCGATTATGATAATATGACATGATAATTAAGAATATAATGTGACCCTTTAATGATGTGTATTATGTTTCAATTACAGGTTATCAATTTTGATCTTTTATCATAAAACATTTATGAGCCTCAAAACCATATACATATTCATTTGAGTTTACTTATATTGAGGAACCTATGTATGGCTGACTGTCATTCAAGTGGAGGTTAATCTAGCTATAACACTAGGTTTTATCCACCATTTTTGACATAAGAAAATGCCTTTCCCAAGTCAGACTAATGACATTTGTTATCGCTTCGTTTGCTGCGTTTGAGCTTTTGATTTTGACATTTGACTACGAATCTTCTGTTTTGCATATCCTCGGAGTTCCTTAATTTTGGTGTTTTACTCTTTTTTTATGCGCTTTATGACGAAATATTCTGGAGAAATAACAGTCAAGATGAAAACAAACCGGAAATAGTTTGTCAGAAATTGAAAAACGAAGAAAAGTCAAACTGAAGTCCACAAACCTACAACAAAGAAAACTAAGGACTGAGCAACACAAACAAACACAAACAAACTTCACAAAAAAACCGAGCTTGTTCTTAACTGGGGTTGGAGATCCTGTCTCCCGTGGTACTTGTTTTAACTCATTACCGTTTTGATACATTATATATTTTGTTGTTGGTCCCTGATCATCAGTGAAGGCTAACGTCTCAAGCCAGATGATGATTACTCACAACGTTGACATTAAATGAATTTGGCTATTCTTTTTTAAATCTCTTTTGATCATATAGTTCCTGACGTTTCAAGTTATATACACATTCCTGGATTTCCGAAAGTTTGGTTTGAGTACTGCAGATGAAGGGCAATCCAGAAAATTGCTTTTGAAGCAAGTTGGTAAAATTTGTATTTCAATTTACTGGTATACAATGCATTGACCGTTACTTTATTACATCAAGATATCACAATATTTTATTTTGTTTCATTCATTTTTATGTTCAATTGATAAAGCTTAAAAGGAGTGAACGGTTGGTAATTGTGAAAGAGACGATACCATATTGAAATATAAAAATACTATATCATTTCTTACCTAAACCTCCCTGGACTGTGTACACCAGTTAATATTCTGTTGATTGCACTCTCCCGTCTCATACTTCCACACCAAACCTTACAACAAGAAGATAAGTAATGAAGGTGTGGGATACATACATTTTAAAATTTTCCTGCACGTGCCATTTAAAAGAATCTGAAATCTAACAGGGAATATATATGACCCACATATGTATAAGGACTTTTTTTAGACTTTAATAACGAAAATAAAAGTGGTTAAAAAATAGTTTTTTTGATCACGTAATTTGAAATTGTATCATGTGTCTCTGTAGATTATATGTATTTTTAATAACCTCTTCGACGGTAAAAGATTTCGATAACATATTCTGTATTTTAGGTGACAAAGAATAAAAAAAATATTCGAAGCCGTCGACTAATTTGTTATAAGATTAAATAACTAAGATAAGTTATCAGGATAATATGGCTGGTATGATTTTTATTTGTTTATAGATGTGATAAATGAAGATGGTAAGACATGTCCACTATCAATTGATGTGACTACTAATCAATCAGGCTTTACTAGTATAATTTAATGCTGCGTGTTTAGTTGGAAAGCAGCAAATACTATAATGTAGTTGGTTTGACCACACCATGGATAGAGCCCCCGATCTCGTACACAATGCGAGAACGTTACCACATGACCACTGAGGTGGTTTATACATTACAGAAATGTCAAAGGTAACCGTATGCAATGTATAAACTTTCCGCAATTACCTGAGCAAACCCAATAAAGAAAAGCTGGTCATGATTATATTTCAATCCCGGAAGCTGTTTTTCTTCACCATGTTCGGCTACCCATCTTTTATATGCCTATATTTATACAAACATACCAGACGTTTATTAAACCACTTTAATTTTAACAAAGTGTTTTCATACAACCGACAATATAAATGAATGTATTTGTTCTGAAGTACTAAAATAAATATGGAAAATGTATATATCATAAAGCATATTAAAACATGATATTGTGTTTGAGTCAACTTTAGAAATTAAAGTGCAGTAGAAATGCAAACACCTTTAACTCACTAGATTGACAAATCGAACGAAAACTGTACTGATTACTACACACTTTTCCCAAAGTAAAGTTGTTCTAAGTTACCATTTTAAAATAAGTTATTTTGATTATCAAAGATAATGTTTACATATATAATGATCAATCGTTATTTAAAATATCGTAGTGGGATTACCCTGAAACTTTGCTTCAAACCACCATTATCTGCAATATTCTCTCCCAAAGTATTTATGCCATTCACCTGTAAATACACGAAAGATTCTGTTTATTTGAGTGCTGTAACATATAAATATCCGATTTTAATGTGTTTCAAAATAAATAGTCATCAAATTTAAAAATGTTTTATAAAATGAAATATAAAAAGCAGAAATGACCATGGTCTTAAACATCAATATCAATCTCTATTTAAAAATACAAAATGGTGGTTGTTTGGCTGATCAATAAAAGCCGAAAGACATTTGCCTTATTTCAATACTCATCTAAATTGACCTAATACACACATTTAAACCTTCATCCACCAACTCTGGAAGAATAAAATTACTGTACTGGTTTACAAGGCACTGTGTTTGTGTATCAAATCTCCTTATCACTTCATCCGACCACCACTGGACTAGGTTGCCATCTTTGTCATATTGTCTTCCTGTTAAGTAAATTTAACAAACCTTGTAGAAAAAATCGTTCAAAATTATCAAATTGTTTCACTTCAATTTGTAGCCAATTCATAAAAATACTTTATTTTGTACGTTTAATTAAATGTGATGAACATGGGCGAAATAAACATTAGAATAGTAACTTTACATATTTATTTCTTATTAATTCTTCTAGAGTTGCGATTACTTCATTTTCGTGATCTGTTCGAATCATTATACATTAAATTTTGTTTTGCTTCAAATTACGCTGTTCATTTAGATTTGGCAAACATGCTTTTTTTCAGGATAACGCCTTCAAGCACGAAACGAGAAATATGTTATTTTAAGGCTACAGTTCCAAGCACGACTGTGGTCATTTTGTCTACCGATTAACCAATAGATTGTTTGTTAGAGTGAACAATGTGAAATCATTGATGACTTCAAACAACTATAACTATCGATTATAAATGTAGATAACAAATTCAATGCGATGTCCATGATGATCAGAATTTCTTTTTAAAATGAATATAACTACTTTATATCAAACCTCTATCATCAAAACCATGTGTTATTTCATGACCAATGACCACTCCTATTCCTCCATAGTTTAAGGATCTATGACAAAAAATAAAGAAATATCCGAATTAAAATTAACTATAACATATAACAAAAAATATGAAGTTGGACAGGCTTTCGAGAAAAGACTAGATTAAAATCATAATTGCTGTTCAATACTTTTTACAATATTTAATTGCAACGTCAGCACATTTCATTAAGACTATCTGTGTAAGAAGGGAATTGTAATTTTGCATTATTTGTTTGTTAGATTTGCACTTTGACTGCAACTATCTAGCAAAAAGATCTTAGAATTACACTCACTTTGGTCGGTCTTTGCTGTAGAATGGTGGCTGTAGTATTCCTGCTGGAAACACTGTAAATATGCATAAAAATGTTATGATTTTTGGCATAAAGATTAAGGTATACATAACACATTTGCATATAATTTGTTTTATTTAATTACTGATCTTCTCTTTACATTTCTTCTTAATATTCACATAATCTTCATTTGAAAATTAATATCTAGGGTCATTTTAATAATTTACCTGTTTACAAAACTGCATTTTTAAGATACTGAGGCATTTCTGTCTTAGACATAGATTACGTTAGCTGCTTTTGGAAAAAAAAGCTTTTATGAATTTTTAGTCCTCACTTCTCTTCAACTTCGAACTTTATTTCGATTTGTTTCCTTTTTTTATTCGAGCGTCACTTGTGAGTTAATGTAGACAAAACGCGCTTTTGGCGCTAATAAAAACATGGTATTTATGATGAGTTTATTTCTACATATATATGAACAAAACTATGTCAAGACAATTGATATAAATTGTATAATTATGTGTCTGTTTTCAGTGTGCATTTTGTACTTTTCCCAAATATGCCAAACTAGCAAACAAAAAATGATAGGAATTGTTCCTGTATCTTTGAAGAGGTATTTTCTATCACAAATCTTGTTACTGAGATAAGACATTCGAATTTCTTTCGTGTGTATTGAGTATGATACTTATTTAGAATTCTTTCATTTTCCAAGCGAGTGTGATTTAAATGTCTAAAATGTTCATGAAATAAAATATGAAACGTGACACACTACAACACTTACTTATTCGATTATACACCGAGTTATAATATGCATTCACTGTAGCAGGAGCAGTACTCCACCTACAAAAGATTCTCAGTTATCGGAACTGCATGGTTGAATGGATAAAAAAAACCTATTTCAAAGGCAAATGTTATCCCCCGTACAATGATTTGTAACGGAAAGAGTTGTGAGTTTGCTGAAACATCAACATCCTTTACTGACAAAAATATATGAAATCAGTAACAAATGTTTTTTCGCGTGTATCACTATTGCATGTCTGGTTGAAATGAGATAATTATTCTTTGTTTCTTCATAAGATTTTATTACAGGTATGTTTTGGTTTGAAAACTGCATATCCTTTCTGCAAAGTGTGCCTTGTCTATATCGGACTATATAGGTGTGGGTTTAACATCGCTAAACTACTGTTGTCAAAATAAACATGTTTGAAGAAAAAACATTTGTTCTTACATTTACATTCAATAATTCAAATAAAGTCAAATTTATAAATATCCTTCTTTTAAACAAACAGAAAAAAACCCATCTAACCATATTTATTTAAGTTTAGTTTGAATATCTTGTTATTCAAGGACCTGTCACCAGGCAGTGTTTGCATCTTATTTTAATGGTTTACCGAAAAACAACTCAAATTAAACTGTTTTTTGTCTGGACCTCATTCATGAATTTAACGCAAAGGGAACACCTCAAACTAGGATCTATAAAACAAACATAATTCCGATTTCAAATTGTCAACTTTCCATTTTAATTGTAACATTACACTCTTTTCAATCATTATAAGTTTACACAACCAATTTACCGGTAAATTGCACGAATTCGTGTTCAGAATACGCACTTCATTACAGAAGTATGCCCGCCCGAATTACCCTAGTGAGTTTTACAATGCACATAAAATTACACCATTTGCATTGTCCCAACTCGCGGGAGACATATATGCGCGATGTTAGATCTAGAATAGTCGTCGGATCTACCTATTGTAATATTTTACATAACCAAATTCTTGTTACTACGTCTGGATTTGCAATTGGTTAACACACTCGAAACATCAGTAAACTATTGTTGCCTTATATTGCTTAGGCTCGTGTAAGTTATCCTGGTACCTTTGATAACCAATTATTGCATCCTTAGATTTAAGCTCTTTTTAACAGCATAATTACATCTTTAAAAATTGATCATACTTACACATTCTTATTGACTGGCTCCCGTAGGAATAGGAAACTGTCAGCAGATATAGAACTGATTACATTCAGTACATTTGCCAAGTATGTGTCAGCATTTATGGTAATCTGAAAATATATCAATTTGCATACTAAGAATTGAGCTTTAATAACCATTCAAGTTTAATACAAACTGTCACACAAAAAACAACATTATAGTATTTAACGTTTTTTTAATGGTGATAACAGTTTTGAGTTTGAAATGAATGGTAAATATAGACATGTACTACGAAGTTGACCTGAGAGTAAAGTCTGTTTAAATAAGTACGTTTTTGTCTTGGTTTTTGTTGTTCTGGGTGTTTCATCTTTGATTAGGTTTTATACCTATAATTTAATAGATTCTTTTATATTACTATATGATTTAGAAGTCATATACTCTAATCAAGAATATAGTTCAAGATCTTTGAATAAGCCCGTCATATCAATCCATATATGTGCTGAATGTTCAATTTCTGATATAACTTACGTTCTGGTAAATTTCATTCAATATCTCATCATCCATAATGTCATCTTGATATCCGATCTTCTTTTGAATAAAATCAGCCTATGTAAGAAAAATCAATGGGTAAGATATATAAATAAGATCACAGTGAAACTTAAATTCCGTTTCTGATTTGTGTTATTTTCACTATTTCATTGAATGCAAAATTCAAATGCACAGAACCTGCATAAGTGACCAAACTTAAGTCTACGATTTGTTTATGGTATATGTTAGCAAAAGTGCTACATGAATATTTTCTCTTTTTCAAGGATTATCTGATTTTTTTAAATGAAAAAACATTCGATGCAAAAAAAAAATAGATGGTGCTTTACTTTAGGCGGACTGTATATTAATCGAATGCAAATAACGCTACTTGTATATTCGTTTTGTTAGTCCGAAGCGCTTTTATTTAGTTTATACTCCACCAGTAAAATACGAACCCAAAATTTGAAAGCCAATGATGTATAGGTAATTCGATACACGAGGCGGTATTTGGCCGAAAGGGACATACAAATAAAGTAAAAATCCCTCGAATGTCAACTTTGCTTGAGCGAGTTCTAACCTAAATTTCTTAAACAATTCTTGATTTATCAATATGATCAATGGAATATTTATTTACAAAAATAAATGTGTTAAAGTATATGTAGCGAATGGTTCAGAATGCAGGATATAATTTCCCTCAAGCAATCCATTACTAAACTTTGCAAATACTGATCTATACATCAATTCATATAAAAGAACTGTATCATTCTCGGAACTCAAAAACAGTTTGATAAAAAGCAAGGTTTTTTTTAGAAACACAAAATTATTACATTATTCATTTTGAAAAACTATGGTGAACATTTTTCAAAATGCATATATGCTAATATATACGTTGATATTTTGCCAGTCGTGTATCGTTCTTTAAGAAAAAAAAACATTTATCCAAATAATTTCAAAACCAAAGAAATAGATATTGTACACTCATAATTATTATGGATGGTAAAATTTCTAACAATAAACATCATTCACTAAAATCTGACCTTTTCTCGAGCAACAATACGTGTAGCATCATCCATCCAATCAGCATGTTCTAATAGTTCATGAAAAGACTTGAGGAGGTTACCAATTAATTGTAAGGTCTGAAATGTATCAAATTTTGTGTACAAAATAAACATAAGATGTGGTTTCTTCTTTGTTGGGAACGCTTTTTGCTTTACAAAAAAAAAAATTCGCCCTAAAGATCTCAACTTAACTTTTTATATCTATATTTTTTTTCTCCCTATGAAGTGATCAAATGACTAAATATTCTTATTGTCTTTAGATAAACAGCCATAAACATCTATAACAGAAAAATATAACCGAAAAATATAACCGAAAAGTAAAAGTGGATTCCTTCGAAAAAAAAGTAAATACTTGTAAGACTATTTACTCTAACGAAAGCTTACATCATTTTTAGCTGATTCATGAAATGATTCTTTGACAAAGAGTCTACCAGTAGCCAGACCAAAATTAGTATTCACATACGATGTACAGTCTCTCCATCGAGCACGTGGTGTTGAGGTTCCATAAAGAATCTGTTGGTGAGAAACAAAAGGTAGGAATTTGAAAATTAAACGCTGAAGTTGATAATAAACATTTGATACGAGATTGTCTATAAAACCGAAAATTGATTTCATTTCTAAGTTATCATATTATTCGTCCGGCATGTAAGGTTTTTGTTACAAGTCAACATAATCAATGCGGATATCAGATTTCGAAGGACGACTAATGAATTCCGATATTTCAGACGTAGCAACTTTTGTTGTGGTTTGGGTTTTAAAATTAAAAACCTGTCGAAAACGTTTTGTTTACTTTTTGTTGACTCACTTTGAGTCATATAATCGAATATAAACACAAAAATGTTCTAAAAAAATTGCGTAGAACCTTGAATATTTTGCTAATTGTTTTTCAGAAAAGATAATACAATTCTTATTTTCCTCTAATTTTCTTTGATAAAAGAGAGTAGTAAGTTGAGTCAGAATGCTCTCTTCTCGCTTTTCCTGAGCGAATGGTACTTATGTTTCATTTGGAGCCTAAGTGGTAGCAAATTCACCTATATAGATTTACCAACCTGATAATAATTTTGAATGAGATCTTTGAAACGCTGTGAAAGATTGTTAGCTCTGTTCTGCATTATTCTCCATATCATAAAATTTGCAATTGTCCTAAAAAAGAAAAAAGAAAAAATAAGAGTAAAGTCATTACAAATTTCCTCTAGGTAGTTCAGGCCTCACGGTCATAAAACTTTCGAACATGATTTTTGTACTTAAACTCGAAAATCAACCAATCAAATTGCTGGATTTCATGTTTCGAGCATGATTTTTGTGCTCAGAGCACTGAGCAAAGTTTTATGACTTCAAGGCCAGGTTTTATTGAAACAGAAATACAACTTGTAATTTGAAAGATGTAACATAGTTGCCCAATCATTTTTTTTTTTTTGCTTCATTATTTGTACTTATTCGTTGACTGGAACATAGTTGAATTGAAGGAGAGGAGCGGCAGGAACAAGTTTGGCCCGAAATTATTATGAAAACACAATGTGAAATAAATATTTAAATTTTTGAATACAAATTTTCAATCACATATTTCCTGTCTTTCGACTCAAATGTGTACTGCTATAGTTGTACACTTCTAAGTCATTTGGTCTCTGGAGTAGCGTTGTTTCAATGGCAATCATACGCACCACATCCTATTTATACATCACGAGTTGGTTGACCGTTATGGAATAACCGTTTCACAAATGATATCGGATATGTTCCTTACGTCGTAACTACAATCCCCTTCCCTTTCATGAATGTGACCTACCGAATTAGACTATTTACCGGATTTGTTATCACATAAGCAACACGACAGGTGCCGCATGTGGAGCAGGATCTGCTTACCCTTCCGGAGCACCTGAGATCACCCCTAGTTTTTAGGTGGGGTTCGTGTTGTTTATTCTTTAGTTTTCTATGTTGTGTCGTGTGTGCTGTTGTTTGTTTGTCTTTTTCATTTTTAGCCATGGCGTTGTCAGTTTGTTTTAGATTTATGAGTTTGACTGTCCCTTTGGTATCTTTCGTCCCTCTTTTATAGTCAATGAAAGATCAGAAGACATATAATAAACCTATTGTATTAATGACAAAGATATTGCGGCATATCTAGAGAGCAAAGAAATTTCCCGTATTATTATATATGTGATACAACACTCTTTTCAAAAAATCATGATATCTAAATTTTATCAATACTTCCGGCGACAAAAAAAAAGTAACTACAATCATGATTACCACTGACTTACCTATTATCATATTTACTGAGTGTGCTAAATAGACGTTCAAAATAGAGAGGTGCTCGTACAATTATTGGTTCATCGATAGGTATATCTATTTGTACCATCTCCGACCCTAATGCTCCTTGTACGTAGTCAATCCAGTTGAATGGCAACTTTACAAATAAATATAAAATTATGTAATACATAACAGTTACTAATTTATAAATATATGTTTGGAATGAAAGAGAATGCGTTCTAGGGAACGTGCATTTTATGGAATGAACTAGCACAGGGGGTTCACAGAGGGGTATAATGCACGGACACGGTTGTATTAATATCTTGACCATAAGAGTGAAAATATTTGCACTCTGCTTGTATTTTGTATGGAAAAGTGCTTATGGAAATTCTCATCGGGAAATTTCGTTGTTTTTGTTTTTAATTTGAAAGTATGTATTCCCTTATTTTATATATATATATATTAAAAAAAGATTGTGTTGTTAAGTTACTCAACAAATTTTAACCAGATTGAAGGTAAATATATATTTGTGTGAATATCATAATACAACAGCAGACACAAACTTGTGTACAACTTCGTCATTTGTGATTCATTAAATTACTTCAGAGATGTTCACTGCATCTAAGACATCCCTTAAGCCCTAACAATATATCTTCTGAATCATTTATGATACTAAATCAATTCAGTATGTATTTAAATGACAGCAAGCATATAGATATACCTAGAAGATATAACGTAATGAATTGTTCAAAATATAATCATCTATCAATTATCACAGTAGCGTCTTTTGACATTTGCTTACAAAGTAGAAGTATTTTCATTTTTTAACTAATTGGTGTAGTTTACTATTTAAAATTAAAAACAAACTCATTGTATTCTATTGCAAAAGATGAAGTTTTCCTTTTTAATTTTTAATAGGGCTGTATAATCTGTATTACCTCGAACCTGTTACATATAAAATTTATTATGATAGGCAGAGAACAATATGTACACTATTGAAAAAAAATATCAAACACGGGTTCTTCTTTAAAAGATAAAGATCACCTTAATTGACAATAATTGTGTTATGATAACTTACGTTTGCAGTTGTAAAGTTTTTAGGCAGGTCATGAAGCGGTATTTTGTTGTATAATGCCTCATTATCACGACGATCTTCTTCTGGTACAGTTATCTATAAAAATCAACCTGATCGCTTATGTTTAAGTTTGGACACATTACTTTGATGAGTTTATTTACAACCACTGGGTCGATGCCACTGCTGGTGGAGATTTATTTCTCCGAGGGTATCACCAGCCCAGTAGTCAGCACTTTTGTGCTGACATGAATTATCATTGATATGGTTACATTTATAAATTAACTGTTTACAAAATATTGAATTTTTGAAATACTAAGGCTTTTCTACCTCAGGCATAGATTACCTTAGCTGAAATTGGCAAAACTTTTAGGAATTTTGGTCCTCAATGTTTTTCAACTTCGTACTTTATTTGGCTTTTTTAATTTTTTTGGATTCGAGCGTCACTGATGAGTCTTTTGTAGACGAAACGCGCGTCTGGCGTATATACAAAATTTGTTCCTGGTATCTTTGATGAGTTTATTTAACTAATCATTATAAAGTCATCCAAAAGTCCAGATAAGATTTTTTATGGAGAATAAAGACAATGGGTAGTAATTTCGTACGAAAGGAATCTCCTTTAAAATATGAAAGTTAATATCTTATTATGAAGAAAATGTTACAGAGCAGACGAACAAGGTTGATGTTATTATAAACTCATCAAAGATTAAACGCTAATATTTTTGTACGCCAGATGCAGAGGAAACATCAGTGAAGCCCATGTGTGATCAAACAACCTCAAAGGTCCTTTTGTATCTATTGCATCTCTTACGCCCAAAAATATATGTGCAGACTCTCTTACAAACCTGCATTATTATTGATCATTATTGAATTTTGTCTTGTATAAGCACTTATGATTGTTGAAATTCCTATGTAAAAAGTAAAATAACAAAAGTACCGAACTCCCAGGAAAACTCAGAAAGTTCCTAATCAAATGGCAAAATCAAAAGCTCAAGCACATCAAACGAATGGACAACAAATGTCAAATTTCTGACTTGGAACATGCATTTTATTATGTAGAAAATGTTGGATTAAACCCAGTAAGCTAGTACTGAACTTACAACGCCATTTAAAAAAATGAAAAACGATGAAAACCAAACAACAGTCTTTAAAGAGCAACAAAGAAAAAAATAGACTGAACAACTCCATCAAACATTGGGGGATTTCGTGTGCAATGGAAGGGTAAGCTGATCCTGTTCCATACGTGGCAGATGTCATCTATACTATTAAACGAGAAGACCTCATTTTATGTGTCGCTTCTCTTCCTTCCACAATAAATCAATCATCATGCGCTTATGTCCTATAGGTAACATGCATAGTCGCATTTGTCATCCATTCTTATGATTATTCAGATTGAGTTATTTTGGGAGAAAAACGACAAAAAAGGAGTCCGGATATGATTCCGTCATCAGACTGAATTTTAGTCATAGATAAGACTTCCAGTTTGAAACATGCACAAATACAACCAATCGTATGATAGATAACAAAAATGAAAAATAAATAAGCCAATCAGAGCGTTCTCAATATCATGGTGTTTAGATCGCAAGAACCACAACTATTATACCTCCTTATAGAGGACAATTATTTTTCGCGTTTATCTGATTATACTACTTCAATATATAGAGACTCTCTTTATTCTGTCAGGGACTTTCTATGTTAATATAGAACAGACTAGAAAACATAATGTCCATAAATGGGGCATAAAAATTTATGGTTGAAAGGGAAAATAGTAATTTGGGAAAAATGAAGTAAAGTAGAGATTAGAGGGAGACAGGACCTTTTTCGGGGCGTCGGGATCGGGTGTTTTAAGCTCGGGATTTGGGGATTGATCCTTATGGAATCCGGGAATATATTTTTCGATTCAGGATTTCGGGATATGAATTTCTTTAAATTCTGCATCTCGGGATTTCATGATTTTAAGCCCGGGATTTCGGGATCAGAACCCCTCCGATCACCCCTCAAATTAGCTTAAGTCGGTCTTAGTCATTTATACATGATTCATATCCTACCATCGGTATATGTTAATAAGGCTCTCAAAAGAAAAGGCACTCATGGATTGTCCTAGAAGCATATTTTATTATACTAATAATGGTCTATATATAAGCAGTTACATTTATTTCATGTTTGAAACGGTGCAAATTTTTAATTTGATTTGTCTTTTACCAAAAGAAGCATTGTAGCAAAGGAGAAGAATAATTGTGGTCGTCCAGAAACACGACTATAATTGAATTTAACAGAAAAGAAACAAATATCGGACTTTGGAAAATGGGAGAGGGCTTTTGATACCTTTTATTAAATTCTACAAAAAATCATCCTACAACAGTTCACAAGCTGTATATGCCCGCGATTTCGCGGGTGTGTTCTAGTGATATATAAAGTTAGAACGATTGTCTTTATTTGATTAGTTGCTTATATTAAAAAGAAGATGTGGTATGATTTCCAATGAGACAACTGTCCACAGGAGACCAAACTGACACAGAAATTAACAAATATAGGTCACCGTACGGCCTTCAATAATGAGCAAAGCCCATAGTCAGCTATAAAAGGCCCCGAAATGACGATGTAGAATAATTCAAACGAGAAAACTAACGGCCTTATTTATATGAAATTATATCTTTGTTTTTTATATATTGTTATACTGCCATCACACAATTTGATGTATCTTCCTTTATTCAACAAATAGTACCGAGACTTTGATTTATAGATATAAAAACATGTGGTATGAGTGCCAATGAGACAACTCTCCATCCAAGTCACAACTTGTAAAAGTAAATCCTTACTTTAGCAAGATCTATTTCTAGGTCCACCACTCTTTCCATATCGAAAGCTGCAACATCGGGATCAGCTCCAAGTTCTATGGCTATACCTCTTCCTAGAGTTTCATATGCCATCACCATAGTATCGTTTCTTTCTTTCAAATAATATTTCCTCCCAGGCATACCAAAATCTGCCTGGTCAATCTGAGAAAAACAGGATCGTAAGATTTACATATTTCAGCCTTAATTTTATTCGTATGCTATTAAAGTATACACTAGCTGTATATCAATCAAAAAAATATAAATGATTTTTGGCCTACGATGAGTCAACCAATACGATGTGTTTTCCGATTTTCAAGTTATAATATCTATTTTTCCACTGCATGTTCATTTGGATAGTGAAATCAACATTTGATTGATTGAAACTATCACACGTGATGTTGAACAAAACTTCATATTCCCCTCTGAGCATCATATTCCCCTCTATAGATCGCGACCTCGTAGTATGACGTTACGCGCGGTTAATGTACTGTAACATACCGTTTTGAAAGGGGTTTTATTCAAATAGCGTTATTAAAGTCATTACCGTGTTTATATTTATTTCAGAGTTAAAATAAAACAGACTATTAATTTACTTTTAATTAAGAATTGAATGCTTCTTTTTGTAAATTTATTGGGGTGTAAAAGCGTTGACCGAAGTGCATTTTGTATGAAGCGCGGAAGCACTTCATTCTTAAAATGTGCGCACGGTCAACGCTTTTACAACCC
Organism: Mytilus galloprovincialis; assembly: GCA_037788925.1. NCBI lineage: Eukaryota > Metazoa > Mollusca > Bivalvia > Mytilida > Mytilidae > Mytilus > Mytilus galloprovincialis. The sequence goes on along the minus strand of CM075342.1, from coordinate 38,783,595 downwards.
TATAATTACATTAGATGTATGTTTCGTTATAATACTTTATTCTGATTGGCTAACTGCACATCATGTGTTATTCCGTAAGCAGTTGCATTGCTCAATACAACTTTTTATTCATGATAACACGTGGTCCAACAATAAAATGCACAGGTGAATTAAATAAAAAAATATATAAAATTCGTGTTTTCATGATCATTGCTAAAAAATGTAATTATAAGTATTGAATGCTTCTTTTTGTAACTTTATTTAAGAATTGAATGCTTCTTTTTGTAAATTTATTGGGGTGTAAAAGCGTTGACCGAAGTACATTTTGTATGAAGCGCGGAAGCGCTTCATTCTTAAAATGTGCGCACGGTCAACGCTTTTACAACCCTATAAAGTTACAAAAAGAAGCATTCAATACTTATAATTACATTTTTTAGCAATGATCATGAAAACACGAATTTTATATATTTTTTTATTTAATTCACCTGTGCACTTTATTGTTGGACCACGTGTTATCATGAATTAAAAGTTGTATTGAGCAATGCAACTGCTTACGGAATAACACATGATGTGCAGTTAGCCAATCAGAATAAAGTATTATAATGAAACATACATCTAATGTAATTATTCCGTACTGTTTATCAATGTTTGTGCTGTGTTTAGCTATTGTACAGATAAGACAACAAACGTATGCAAATTAATATATTATATCCAGTAAGTAAACAAAGCATAGGCAGTGGAATAAAACATTCCGAGAGATATGAAGATTTGTTTACCCTCGAAAAATCATATTTCCCTCGGGCTTCATATCTCCCCCAACCACGGAAAATAAATGTATACTATTATCAAATTGTCTCTCAGATGGGTGAAAATAATAACAATAGTAGTAGACACAAATAAGATAGGTCAATGAAGTAGACACTGTTATTATACATAAAGGAGTGATTGGTAACTTTCGAAAATGAGGTTCTGTATATTTACAACTGACTTAAGTTAACTGAATAAGGCTTATTTAGAAGTCGCTTTATTTAAGCTGTGTAGTGTACAACAAACATAAAAGCACTAGTTTATAAATGAAAAAAAAAATGAAAAAAAATGAAACAATATTTAATGGTACCAATTGTAATGCGTTATATGCGCAATTCAATAAATAATGTCGTTTTACTGATACTTCAGACCAGCATATTTTAAGATTTAAAATTGAACACAAACTTTGATGAAAAGGAATAACTGAAAAGGACAATAACTTAGTAAACATATAATAAGAAATATTTTTAGTGAACCAACTTGTATGATAACTTAACACTTTGCATTTAGTGATAAATTGAGTATAGGGGGTTGAGACAAAACAAACAATTACTACGTAGTTGAATGTTTTCTAAATCCTTTTTCTGTTCTGTTCAAAGTCATGAATGTTTTCCTTCTCCCTTCACAATTGTTGTTTTAGTGTTGCACGAAACAAATTGAAATCTTCCTTATATTCGGCCATACAAATACAATGATTTTTTTTTTAACTGGCCATGCATGTTATAGAAAAACGACTATTGGCAATGACGTATCCATTTGATAACAGACTTACAAAAAGAATTCTTGTTGAGGAGTTTTTACTGTCTGTGTATGCATACATATCCATTAAAATTCTATTGTTGTATTTCAACAGGCCAAGTAAAAGGTTGGTAAGGTTGAAATTATCCGGACTCCATTCAACACCATAAAACGAACCAATCATCGGCCATCCACCAAGTTCAGCCATTAAATCTTTTAGAACGGCTGCACCGTGTTGTTCTATCAAATCTAAAAACATAGAAATTGTATTGTACTGTCAACATCGCCTTCACTTTTTTGAAATGTCAATGTTTAATGTAGTACATATAAACACAGAAATAAAGATGAAGCTTGCATTGCAACATTAGTTATCAATGTTAAGGTGGTACCTAACACTACAGGGAGATAACTCTGGAAAGTTATCTTAACGTTTTAAATACGTTGTAAAGGGAATATTAAGCTTCTCAGTGATCAAAATTGGTGTTTGTCAAACTGCTATATAACCAGTGTAATTTTTCTGATAAAATGGTTGGTTCAAAATTTTCAATTTTTTTTTTATATTTTTGTTAAAGGGTCAAAGTAAATACTTTGTCAAAATTTAATGAAAATTAAACGAGCCAAATTAATTTTAGTGAAAGTGTTGGATACCACCTTGATATATAAATATAGAATTATCAAGATAGAATGGAGATGAGGAATCTGTCAATGAGACAATATAACCCGACAAAAGTGCACAACCCAGTCCAAGGACAGTAAACGTCTTCAACACACGGAGAAAATTCCAAATTTTCCTTCAACTGTCCAAGGTTGTCTAAATTAATCCTTATTATAACTTTGGTCAACACCACATATCAATGTTGCAATAAAGTCAATTAAACGCTTATACTGTTATTTTTTCTATCTAAGGTTTTTTTTTAACAATAATTTAAAAAAAAATATCCATGAGAGTGGAAAGCTTATTTGTGAAAAACAATTAGTATATTTACTGTCGGTAATCATATACAGTAAATGTTCATATAAAACATGATTAAATGTCATTTTCCCGTCAAAAAACGAACAGATAAGATTGCTGATAGACATACCAAAAATGAAAAAGAAGCAACGAAAAGGCAGACAGTGAGGCACTTTTTGTGCTGACATGAATTGTCATTGATATGGTTATATTTATAAATTTACTGTTTACAAAATATTAAATTTATTGAAATACTAAGGCTTTTCTACCTCAGGCATAGATTACCTTAGCTGTATTTGGCAAAACTATTAGGAAATTTGGTACTCAATGCTCTTCAGCTTCGTACTTTATTTTGCTTTTTCACTTTTTTGGATTCGAGCGTCACTGATGAGTCTTTTGTAGACGAAACGCGCATCTGGCGTATATATTAAATTTAGTCCTGGTATTTATGATGAGTTTATTTAAACCGACACAGAAACACATATATCTGCGTTTGGGTCCTGCACTGAGTAACATGCAGATACAGAAACAGTCACTCGAAAACATTAAGCGATTTCATGTATTTGACTATTTTTTCTTTCATTTGTCAGCTTGATTCATACAAGACTTGTACATGTCTTATGCTTTAGTAACAGCTACTCACCTTGATTCCTATCACATTAAAGTGTGTACAGGTATATTGCTTTAGTAAAGACTACTAACTTTGGTTTAGGCAAGTACTAGTACAGACCGTTTGCCTTGTGAACAGCTACTCACCTAGATTCATGCAAGATTTGTATAGATCTTTTGCTTTAGTAACGGCTTCAGGTTCATTATCAGGACTGTCTTCTTCTAAAAGATCTGTAAAAGAAATATAACATAGTTTTAATATATATCAAATCTTCTACATTACTAATAACATATACATGCAATTCATTACAATATAAAAAAGAAGATGTGGTATTATTGCCAATGAGACAACTGTCCACAAAAGACCAAAATGACACAGACATTAACAACTATAGGTCACCGTACGGCCTTCAACAATGAACAAAGCCAATACCGCATAGTCAGCTATAAAAGGCCCCGATAAGACAATGTAAAACAATTCAAACGAGAAAACTAACGGCCTTATTTATGTAAAAAAGGAACGAAAAACAAATATGTAACACATAAACAAACAACAACCACTGAATAACAGGCTCCTGACTTGGGACAGGCACATACATAAATAATGTGGTCGACGAACCGAACATTTTGAAAACACGCCTTTATATAATTTACAGATACTATGGTCAAGTGAGACAGACATTACGTGTTTTTAAACACACAAATGTCTTATTAAAAAACTTATGCCCAATGGAGTATTTTTTTAAAAAGATTGGTTGAGTATGCGACAAGAAGACAGCTACAAAATAAATATCCAATATAACAAGCGTGATATCTAAAAAAAAAATAAACAATGCTCCTTATGCTCAGGTTGGCTGTCATTGTTAATAATATAGAACCCCATGGGAAAAACCAGAGAACTCATTTTGTCAGAAAACACTGTCAAACATACTATCCACACTGATCTGTGTCCACATTTGTCTTTTTTTAAACAATATATATGTCAAGCTATAAGTTCACACCCGGGTCAGTCTATAGCTAGAAAAACCATAAGATACATAGATAGAAACTATCATACTATCGCGCGAGACCCAGTAAAAAAAAACTATCCCAAACTTGCCAAAAATACCAAATTTCTCGAATATCATAAATAGTTCTCCATGTTCTCCATGAAAAAAGTAAATTAACTTCTTTTTTTTCTTAAATTCATCAATTGTATTTTGTCGTCGTTGTAAAAATATATTATAATCAAAGTATTATTATATGAAAGAAACGTTATTTCATTTAGTTTAGCTATCATTTTTCATTATAATAATTACGACTGCAGACAAGTGCCTGCTAATTGGTGATACTTAACTGTGGTATACCTACTCTTACGTGATTTATAGATAGATACAATAAACTTGTCAATTATAAGACATATTCTTTCATGATTTACACCTTCACAATAAATTGAATTACTAAAGTTAATTGATGGCAATAAAATCTCAGTTATCTACAGCTTTCATCGTAGAACAAAATTAGATTTTGTATTCATTGTAAAAAGAATGAGGTAGGATCCTGTCATTCGGTGGTTGTCGTTTGTTGCTGGTAATCATATTTATTTTTCGTTTATTGTTTTGTACGTCAATCAGGCAGTTAGTTTTCTCGTTTCAATTGTTTAACATTTGTTCTTAGTTTCGGGATCTTTTGTAGCTTACTATGCGGTATTGGTATTGCTCTTTTTTTAATTGCTTGATATAGTAAGCAGGGTGTTATTTAAATAAAAAGGAGCTACCATTGTGAACAAGAATGCCATATCTGCGAAAGGCTAGAATGAAAACAATCACAAGAAAGAATGTTACATGTTACTTAACCGGGTCAAGAGGACAACCATTTTATAATTTAGAAGTGAGTGCATGAGAACTCTTTGCGAGTTAATCAATTATTTTCGTCAAAATCCACCCCTTGTTTTTTTTTACTTTGGATTTACCGCGCAAAATATATTTTCTCTTTTGTACATAATTGTTTCCTGCATTTTGTGTTGCAGAGTATTCGTTTTACAGTCTTTGGTAGCGACAATTTAAATTGTCACCCCCCTCCCCCCGCCCCCCCCCCCCCCAAAAAAAAACCAACAGCAAATGAATGAATAGATAAATAAATGATAATTAAATTGTCATTTTCTAATTCAATGACAATACTTGCATTTAATCGTGATCTCTACTTCGTCTCGGACAACCCCAAACATATCAATACTGGACCGGTCCTCAGATATAATGGTCTTCTTTATCCATGTCCCACATGTAAAGTCGTAAAAATTATCACAAGGATCAACAGTTTCGTCTAAAGCAGCAGTAACCCTAGCAGCTGCAAATTTAAAAAAAACAAGCATTTTAAGAAGATAATAATCGTTAAATTATTTGTGTAGTGTATATTTATACAGTTGATCATGGCGTACTGACAAACAATAGCGTGAGGGTACCCAAATTAATTGCACATATTTTTATAACCCGAATAATTCAGTCGTAATATTCCGCTGATCTATGGCTACATTCTCGCGTGGAAGGAAATCACCTACGTTTTAGGATCCAGAAAAACGTTTCCATACAGAAAGATTTTGACAGCAGAGAAAACTATGCACTTAAAAATCAGCACGACTTTATCAGATGACAATACGAATACTTGAAATCCAAGCTTAAAATAAGGCGATGTCTCGGGTGTTTGATAGTTTCTTTAAATATTTAGAACGATCTGACATTGGTCCATTCTTACTATTCATTTCTTTAAGAAATGGACGTTCGTAACATTATTATGTCGAATTGATTTGCTTAATTTAAAAAAAAAATGACTTTTCGTGAACGTCGCACAGCTATGTTTCCGTAGATTTTACTTTTTCCAGTGAATGCTTCATCTGTTGATATATACACTGTGAACATTTTGTGAATATTTTGATATATTTGCCTATTTTAAAGATGACCATAAAGTCAAATAATAGAAAAATACAAATTGTTTAGTCCGTAAAAAACTTCTAAGATTGTCATTGTAATTGTAATTTTGATACTCTGTGCAATTGAAGAACTGTGACCTTAGATAATGAAGAAAAAAAGACATGTGTATCCACCATCCGAGTCATGAATGTTCACACATGCACTTTTTTTGTGATTCTCAATTTTTAACAGCCCAGGGGAGAACCCTTTCTGGAATGTTTCTGTGTTGAAGACTGTACGTTGACCTATAATGGTTTACTATTACAAATCGTGACTTGAATGGAGAGTTGTCTCATTGACACTCATACCACATCTTCTTACAACTATTGTAAATGTATTTTGTTCTTGTCTTCAACGACATACTTAATTTAACTTCCAGGTGTAACTTATATATGTTGTTTTTATTTGTTTGTATAAAACCAGTCAATTAGCCTCGACACTCACCTGCTACTGTGCATTCTGTGGACGTACAGACACCAATTGTTTCTGAAAAGACATAGTGTTATCACTATTATCTATAGACATAATTTTACGATGGAACTTTTAAAACAACAAAAATAGTTTCGATGATGTAGATAAAGCATGGTAATTAAAGTAGTTAGAGTAGATTCAGATCCAATCTGAGAAAAGTAGAAATGTCTATAAGTTAAATAACTTTTTAGTGTTATCGACTGCCTCAGTATATTTCTCAACATAATAATGAAAATGTATTTGAATTTCAGGATAAGGAGGGAATCTAGTGAGTTTAACTTATATACAATTTAGGTGGGAACCTTTTTTACAAATTTTGTCCTGGCCTTTATAAGTTACATCAAATATTTATATTGTTAACTTGTATCCTACATGATTAGATATAAAAAGCTGAGAGAGGCGGACTCATGGTATTTGAAAAGGGGCGTAATGCTATCAAACGGATGATATACGCAAATTTTTTTTGGAAGATTTTATGCTGACAAATCAAATAAGTGGTAAAAAATGATATGATTAATCTTTTTTGTAGCGACCTCTACGCGGCCTGACGGGATCCGCCACTGACGAGTAGAATCAACTTAATTAAAATAATTACCCGAATCTGTATCCTTTTTCCTAATTGCTGCAACAATAGCCAAAACAACAATAACAACAACACACATTAATACAACAGCAATAAGAATCTTCTCTAAGGCCGTTCGTTTACTTTTGTCCTGGAATCTACAAATATAAAGATATGAATATCCGTCTAGCGAAAACTTCCTTACTCCTTAACTATAAGGAAGATATATATGTAGCCTATGTGGTCGAGTGGTCAGAGATATCAGGTTCAAAAGTGTATATGCCAGACGTGTTTTTCGTAAACAAAAAGACTCATCAGTGACTACTGATACAAAAAGTTAAAAAGGTAAAAAAAAAAAAAAAAAAAAAAAAATGCACGAAGTAAAACAGCAGATAAAAAGCTCCAAATTCCGAAGGATTATCCCAATTTAGATCAGGTAATATATTCCTGTGATAGAAAATCTTTAGTATTTCTAAAATTTCAAAGTTTTGTAATAAGTAAGTAAGTTCATGTAACTTAAAAGATTTTGAAATTGTACTCTTGTTTTGATATTTTGAACATTGACACCTTTTTAGCAACGTTAAACAGAATTTTATTCATATAAAAAAAAAAACCAGCAAATTTCTTGGTTTTAACATTTTAATTGTTTATTGTACTCATTTTCAAATTCTGGATCATTATCTTATCATATATATCGCGTTAAAAAAAGTCTTCATCGTGCCTTCCATGTTAGTTTAAACATATTTATTTATAGTGGATTGGGAAACAAATTTTGCAACTTATATTAATCCCTTTCCACTTTGCGGGTGCGAGTGCTGCCTTGTAGCGGCATTAGCTCTTTTTCGAAATCTACAAGGGTGTCTTTAACGTGCAAGAGATATGGCTCTCTCTTAAAACGGGTCAGCCATTTATCGTCCCCTTCCGACGGACTATCATCGTTTCCTCGAGACCATACTCGCAAAGTGGTGTCAAGGGAGAGCCGATAATTCAGTTCCTGAAATTGTCATCCCAGACGGGAATCGAACCAGGAATCTTTGTGTTAGTAGTCCGATGCACTAACCACTACACCACGGCTCTCTGTTAAATCAGGTTTTAACACCTGAGGCAACCCCAAGTTTTAGGTGGGATTCATGTTGCTTAATCTTCAGTTTTTTATGTTGTGTCCTGTGTACTATTATTTGTCTGTTTGTCTTTTTCTTATTAATCCATGGCGTTGTCAGTTTTATTTCATATCTATTAGCTTGTCTGCCTGGTATCTTTCGCCCCTCTTTGAGAACGTCAAAAGCTATATATTTTGTATTCTTCAAAATTATTCGATTAAGATGATAGTGATTGGTAAATTATTTATTTATTTTTGTATTATAGATAATATGATATTTTGAGAAATGATGTAATCGATGGTTTGCCATATCAATCATGTATCTTATTATTTCTGTCAAATCAATTTCAATCTTCGTTATCTTTATTTTTCGATGATTAGAGCTTAACATAATAAAAACAAGCAAAACACGTTAGGATACACCTTTCAGTAACATCTTAATGTGATGTTGAGATGTAAAAGTTGTACTTGATTGTGTGTTTCATCACAAGAAAGTTAGGGAGCAACCATTTAACTGCGAAAGGACCCCGGGGGTGGGATTGGGGTATGATTTTTTTTTCACTCAAAGGGAGAATATTATTTTTTATTTTTTCAACCTTATCAATCAAATCATTTTTTTTTCAAAATTTAACACCATAAGGTGTTTAAGGGTAAATCTAGATTCAGAACAATTTTTGTTGTCATCTGCTTGACCAGAATATTTTTTCAGCAAATTGACCGTATTTTAAGATAAATGGTCGTTCTCTTATTCAAAGTTCTAAAAGTAATGTGGTAACAAAATCGACCTTTTGACGATGTGCTTTAGTTAGATAATTATGAACACTCAAAATAAAATTGCATTCAAAGCATGCATATACATATAACATATACAATTTATACCTGTGAATTGGTATCTACTTGTAAGATAACATAGTATTACAAAATTTATTGAAGTCTACTTAGTGTATGTGGTTGAAAGAAAACAACGGCGCCGTATATTATGACAAAAGACGGTAGCCCGGTCATATCTTTCGCATAGACATGATAACATTATTTTGAAAATCTATTGAATCATACTGAACAAATAAATATTTCCTAATATCGGTGGTCATAAATTAAATCTACGAGCGATTGATATTGACCATGAACATATCTAAACACAATTGTAATTCATTTGTGATATTATTCAATTTGAAATGATTTATGTTTCTGCTTTGGACCGACAAAAATCATGATGTAATTTGCAGGATTTACACTAGAAAATATTTAAAAATGTAGTTTTGAAATTTTGCCGTGTCCGTTAACTTGGTTGGATTTAAATGTTCTGGGTTAAGTATGTTAGACTGCAATGCAACCCCCCCCCCCCTTTCCCAAAACAGGAACACGTTATTGGCTAACTTACACATAGTCGGGAAATTAAAACAAGCTCCCAGACTTTAGTTCTAGGGGAAAAGTGTACATTAGGTATACTTTTTATCTACATTATTCACAAAAGAATGTATTTTATAGACAAGACACAAGTATGTCAATAGGTTGTTCAAACTTTAGTATAATATGAAACGGACGTATCATGCGTTCATGGCACAGCTCTGTATTTTAATCAATCTAGTTATTTTTTCTAAATATAAAAATAACAAGATTGCCAATTATATGAACTTCAAAAGGAAGACCAAAATGAGGTAAAAGTATTAAGCAATTGCAGGTCACCGTACGGCCTTCAAAAATGAGCAAAACCTATACAGTATAGCAAGCTATAAAAGGCTTCACTTTGAATTATTTTAATAATTGAAATGGGGAAAAAGATGGCCTGATTAAATATGTACAAATCGGAAAACGAAAATCAAACATGATATCAAAGGTGTATCAGGACAGCAATAATATGTACATATTATGTTTTAATTAATTGATAACAAAAATCAATGTCTGTACCATAAAATACCACAATACAAAAGGATCTATAATTTCACAAGGATCGTTTCTAAATATGCAAGCTTTATAAACAACATCCCGTAAAAAATAGTTGAGATATCCAGTGTTCTACAGGTATATAGACAAACTTTCAAACCAAATATGTGTATTTAGGAAAAAATAACGCTTAAGGTTTTAAGTAATTTGTGGTAAAATTGTTACTGAATCCAATGGCATGTTAATATGAACAACACTAGTTTCGGATCTGTGACAACGAACTAAGTCAGTATTGTCCCTTTTTGGATATGAAATTATAGTCATTTAACGAGGACATATAGTTTTGAATAACCAGAATCTCTGTCCTAAATTGTCCATGTACAAATATTGCTGTCATCAGGTATATGTAAAATACCTCTGATGTATGCAACAGAGAAATTAGCAAATGTAGGGCACTGGGATAGTGGTATTCATATCTGTAACGCTCCTGTTATATATACTAACACCTGAATAAACCCTTCATTTACGATGTTACGAATTATCTTCGAGAATCTGAAATGCGTAAAATATTTTCTTTTTTGTTTTTTTATCAATCTTATTGCGAAATCGGGCATCAAAATAGCACCCAGAATCAGTTTTCTCTATATATTTAATTTGATCTTTTATTCATGTTTATATTTGTGTTTGGATGCTGATTGCAGAAACGATACAAAACACGCAAGTCAAATCAAATCAAATAAAACAGACATATTTCATTTATCATTATCAAAACTAGCGATGGATGCTATTGTTGATTTGACAAAATAGTTTAAAAAATTCCACAATTACGTATGTTCTTATAATTTCCATTGTTTTCTGATGTACATGTATTCAATAAAATAAAAATTGATACAGATGTCAGAGAATGTGAGTATCTTGTACTGATTCAATGCAGTTTATTGATATATGTGTGCCTTTATATATACAAAGAGTTTTAAAATATATAATCCTTGTATACTAGTCAACAAAAGAAACGATACACAAGTTAAAACTCCAATTTATCAAAAAATATAATAAACTAGGAAAAACTGTTAAATTATCCAATGAAAAGCATTCGTTAACAAAGCAAATGCATATTATTAAAAGAATCTGACCAAATATTATCGAGTTATTGAACACAGGGGTCAAATTTATTTTGCGGAAAATTATGTTAAAAGTCGGCATTTTATTTCGAAGATGCGAATTAAGTTTTCAAATGTCTGAAAAGGCATTCAAAATAACACTCTGTAAAAATAACAGCAATTGGGCAATTATTTACCATTGTACAATGTATTATATTTTATAATTTATGGTAAAAACATTGCCTTGTATCGTTTCTTTTGCTGACTATTTTATTATCCGAATCATTTAAAATCTTGTCGATAATAATATCAGTCATATCGTGGCTTATGTTGCTTGCATTTATTAACACAGAAACGACAATGAATTTTTGCCATTTATTAAAACATTCGAAATAGATATAGTTTTTTTCTGTTCGGTATTGTTAATATAAATTATGTTTAAACGCCATTATTTTGTAAAATATTCACGTGATAATATTTTCATATAACTGGTTAGCATTACATGTCTGTAAATAAGTAAAATTTAAATTAAAACACAAGTGAAAAATGAGCAAAATACACAAAAAGTAGAAAATAATAGGGTTTATCTATAGTGGATTGGGAAACAAGTTTTGCAACTAATATAAATTCATTTCCACTTTGCGGATTATTCAACACTGAATAAAGAAATGAACGATGTAAATTATACAGAAATCAATTCATCACAAAAAAAATAATAGTAAAATTAGATTTTTTCAGAATAAACGTTAAGGATAGAGAAGCATAGCGTAAAAAGAATACAGAAATTAAGGACCCCTCCCCCTCCCAAATTTATGAGCATTATGTAAAATAAGAAACTGCATAAATAAATTTTAAAGTACTTACTGAATTTCGACATCGCCTGAGTGTACAATTTTAGTATCTCCATTCTTTGCATTATCATATTCGTATGACTTTTTTTCTGACATTTCAGAGAAACCTCTGCTAACAAAAACCGTAAAAACACGTGGAAAATGTCCAAAACTAAACCTGCCAATAGTTGAAATCCCAACGCTCTAGTTCAAATGAAAGGTGTTTTTATCTTTGAGTTATTCGGTAGGACAATACCACATCTTGAAACAAGTTTGCATTAGCGGTAATAAAGTAATGATATGATAGTTACATCGCAATTTAAAGGTCGTTGATTATTTGTAATGAATTTCGTCCACTTTGAATATTCTCTTTTCTCTAAATTCTTTTAATATAAGTATGAACTGATAATTGTTTTCAGTCAATTAGACATCCAATTGATCGCTGTTGTGTTTTCATCATTACCTCTGTCTAAATATGCGTAATTCATTACCCTCAGTTATTTCAAGTACTATCTTAGAATTGCCATTCACAATATATTTCATTCAGAAATATGTTCTACTAAAAATACAGTATTTGATTCATTTCACAATTAAGTAAACGAACATTTAAATTATGTGTAATCAGAAATTAATTCTAGTATGTGAAATTCATTTGGAATATTGTTTTGAATAGAATTGAGGATGGATACATTGCATGTACCAAAGACCAGGGGGTAGCACAAGGCCACCGATGGATCTTCAACGTAGCGAGAATATCCACACAGAATTACTAGTATGTGAATTATGGAAGAGGGTATAGAAGGAACGGCTCCTAATCCCCAAATGGCACCCGAAGTGTTGTTCTTGACCAATGAAATTTAGAGATGATTCGCATCCAAGGGTAAATCATTACGAAAAAAGGAGGACCGGACTATCACCTTCAAAATTTTATCATATATTATTCCATAATAGTCTATTAGTCTCGTATATCCAAATCACAAATCTCATAAATGCATATATGTTTGACAAAACAACTTTTAAGATACAAATGTATTTAGATCAGACATAACTAACAAAATGACGACCAATACTATAAGTATTACATTTGATGAATATAACAAAATGACTACCAAAGCATTAATCGAAATTTAATAGACAGGCGTATCAAAAAGAGAACCAATGCATTACATTTGGACAGAAATAACAAAAATATAGCTTATGTATATATAACCCAGTAAACAAGAAAGAAATGGCAAAAAGACAACTACAGCATACGCTATATATAGGCAAAATAAAAATAATTTAAAAGACAAACAAAATACTACATAAGACCTGTAGAAATCTTATTACAAAACGGGATATCACATCAACATTTTTACGGTGATATTATTTATAGAGCCCGTAAACTTTAGATCTGAGTAAACTTATCGATCCTTGAAAATCATTTTTTCTGAAAGGTTATCAGTAGAACTCTGTTATACAATCCTTTTGATATTTTTTTATCGGCACAAAAAAAAAAAAATTTTTATTGCTATAATCTTTCATTATAAATATGTCGTTTTAATATTATCATTGTCTGTATTTGTATCACGCTTCTATTGTGCTCTTTCCAATAAATATTGACTTGAATTGAATTGTCTATACAGCCATGAAAATTTACATGCAGTCCTTCAAAAATTCGAACAAATGATTCTTATAATATTTGGAAATTTGGAATCTCACAATATATTATGTTTTTATCTGATGTTTTGAAGTCTTTGTACTGAATCCATATGTCCCGATTTTAAAAAATCTTAGATGCAGGATTTCGTTTTTATTTAAACAAGTGCGGACAGAGGTCAGTGTGGATAGTATGTTTGGATGTTTCATTAAAACAATATTTATTCAGATAAATCTTCACATAAAGATATAATACAATTGATATAAAATATTTAGGATTCAGATAAAAGCAAATCTGCTCTTGTATTTTTTGGTGATTTTTTTGAACTAGCTTAAGTATAAGTAGCTGTGAATACTCTCGGATCTGTAATTTGTGTCCTAATTATCAACGCCGTTTTGTTACTAGCAGTTGTTTTTCTGTGTGTTATGTGTCGGTCTGATAAGTCCAGTATCAACTGACTTTTAAAAATGTTTTTTTCTTGTGTTGTGCCGTTATACCACTATCACGGGTTAGGGGAAATGCCGGATTGGCGACTGCAAATATGTGTACTATCTCGAATGATGTTTGAAATGTTTCAACCTTTGTAGTTCCTACTATGTAGACTAGCCCTTTCCATGCCCAGATTTGAGAAACGGTCATTACATCTTTAGAGGTATAACATTTTCATTTTTGTGGATAATGCAAAAAAACACTAAAATGCATAAGGGTTAATATCTCGTACACTTGTGATTTCAACTTTTCCATATTTCGGTAAAGACTTGTCGGTGTTTTTATTTTTCCAAGGAAAGTAGATATCCAGTTTAATTACATAGGGTTTAGTATATATAAGTGCTATGGATTCATTTAAGATTGAAATTGAAAAAAAAAAAAAAATCTGCATAATATAAAAAATATATTTTGCCGGAAAACTGGAGTTCTGAGACGAAAGCCATATAAAATTCACACCCTTTGTGGGACTCATGGACCGAGTATAGGATAAAACCCCGGCTATTTTGAATCAAAATGTCGGTGTTAGACGGTAAGCTTTTTAGAAAAGCTATATAACTGGTACCCGATATGCCTCCGATGGATATCTATAGTCTGAAAAATGTGTAAATTATCTTCTTTACTGTTGTAAAACTATCTTAAGGACGAGTTTAATTCTTGTTTTATCGGTTTATTGTCGTTGTGTTGTTTTCTATTATTCAAGATTTTCGATGATAAACAAGTTAACAAAAGTAGGTTCACCTGTATTTGATTCTACAAGTTTATTAAATATACAGGTATAAAGTGTATATGTCATCGGTGATATTTCGTATTGCACTGAAATTATTTGATAAAGAAAAATATAGGCACCATGCATACTGAGTGTAGAGGATTCAAACAATATACAATAACTAAACATTTAGAGCCTCTAAAATTACCACATAAATTACATGTGGAGCAGAAAATGCATACCCTTCCGGAGCACCTGAGATCTCCCCTTGTTTTGCAAATGTTTTGTTTAAGTAGTTAATGTTGTCCAGTCTTTCTTTGTTGTGTTTTCTGTACCGTTGTTTGTCTTTGGTCGTTTCGACTTTTTGTCATGGCTTGACTTTGCTCAGTTTATTTTCCGTCGACTATGAGTTTCAGAATGACCCGTAAAGTCAGAAGCAGATTTAGGGGAGGGGCAATACTAAAGGCTGAGTTCCAGGTAGACATGAAGGACCCGGCCCCTTATATAGTCTTAGCTTACTAAATAAATCCTTGGGTTGATAGTTGCAGCCTATGAAATAACTATCTAAATTGTTTTGTTCTTTAAATATCACATCGTATATTCAATGAAGATACAACTGTAATTTTGTTAAAAAAATAGAAATGAAAATAAATACGGAACATTCTCTAGTCTGGTCCTAACTTCCATTTATTTAGACACTTCACTTAGCTTCCGGGAATGACTCGTTTCCTGCTTTGATTTGTTGACAAATTTTTCTTTGGTAGTTTCTGGTGTGTATAGTTATAAGCCATAAGGTTATGTATTTTGATCTTTTGTGGCAACAAAGCATATCCTCTCTCTCAAAAGGGTGTAACAATGATACCATTGTCTCTTCTAAAAATTTAAATAAAAGTTTACCGGCAACTGTTTCTGAAATTCTGACAACCATTAACAGCTGGAATTATGTTAGTCTTAATTAAGATAAGATCCAGACATTTTTAAAAGGGGAGTTCAACACCCAGGATAAAGTTGGGACTATTTATCCTAATTCAAATGCATAATTTTGGGATACTGAGTTCAGAGCAATTTTTGATTTGTCCACCTCATTAGAAAATTCCTGTATTGATTCAGAACACCAAAAATGGGTAAGGTGTCACAGACTATGAATTGTGTCTCAAGGTGACAGGAATATTTATTTTACAATTTATATGCATTGTTATGAATGCATACCGTTGTGTCTGATAATTCTACCTGTCAGGTAACTCCACATTCCCACTCCCCTTCCGCCTCTACTTCAATGTATGTCTCTTCAGAAAATATTTCACCTGCTACATTGTATATTTTTTTAACAGGTGAGGGATATCCCTTAAATGAAGGACTGTCTGAGACTCCCACAGACAAGAAGGTGTCATTTTATTTTACTGTTGACCATGTTGACAAAAATGGTTGAAGGAAAGAAAAAAGATTTTTTAACCTGAAGGGAATTCATTATATTTGGATCAACTTTTCTAAAAGAGAGGTCCAATTATTTTCAATATTAAAGAAGATCATGAAGATATAAGTCCAGGGATATTATAAAATTCTTGGACATGTTTTGATCATGTACATCGTAAAATTATTACCAGATAGATGCAAACATGGCAAAGTTCTTTCATCTTTGGGATTTTTTTTTCAAATAATATAAAAAATTGTTAATTTGTACTAAAAAGTATTTTGAAAAAAAATGCATCACTTGAAATGAATCCCTCATACATGTCATAAAAGGGACAGTCATTACATTGAGGGGTTACCCCACATTTGAGGTGTTGTTCTCAATTTGTTTAACTTTGGACATGTTTGAGAAAATCATTGCTTACATGTACAATCATGACAATGATTTGTACAACAAATCTAAATCAAAGGCAGACAATATAATCATGGTAATTAAAAAAAACTAAGGAGAGCCTTTCACAATGTTTTCATACATGTCATATCTGTTTGAAATAACAACAAAAAAATGTTCTTCAAGTTCCAGTATCATTTATAAAATATATCTACATGTACAATGTATCATGTCTTGAAAAGTTTGACACAAGTTGTCTGTATCTTGGTGAAAAAAATAAGATATATTGACTCTGAAATAACCACTTCATACATGTATATATTACACAGACTTTAAACCTATGACAAAGATGATGGTGTGTCTTTACTGCATTTCAGAAGACTAAATGATGGAAAATATGTACATTTTTGTAACCATGCTGTTGACATGATTGACATCATGTGCAGTCTTGACTATTTCTCTAATCACATGTTTTACATGTACACCTAAGTTCTGTTTTTTTTCTGTTTAACACCTTCCAAAAATTCCACATCTTGTGTTGTTGTGAAGGAAGCTTACCCAAGATATTGATTAACTTGATCAATTGTAATACTTAGCTCCCCCATTATTTTGTAATTGATTTTGCACATTAACTTTTTTGTTAACAAACAAATCCACAAATTTCTACTGGTCCACCAGACCACTAGCTGACATAATCTACTGATCTGAAGCAAATTCTACTGGTCTCAGACCACCGCTAATTTTGATCCCTGCTGAAGAATTACAATTTACAAGTACATGTGTGATATACAATATAGAGCAACAAACCGTAATCACTGAAATACAGCTGGCTCTTGACTTTGGACAGGAACATACAAAATGTGGTGGAGTTAAACTACATGTACATGCAGTTTGCAAGCTTTGTACTGATTATTCTGGACACTTAATGATATGTATGTTAAGTGTTGCTATTTATAGGGAATTATTTATCCAGGTACAGATATATACATTTACACATGTACAAAACCCTTGTAATATTTTTATCCTTGTCTTTTTCAGCTCCCATTACAAATGAAGAACTGTAGACATGTGACAATTTATACTCAATATGGATTTGACTTAAAACATCTTATACATTTCCAAACAAGAACTATTTGCATATGAGTTCATAGGAGCTTCCACTAAACTTCTGTGATGCTAGTAACTAATGATTCCAACAAATCTGAATACCGTACACCAATTCAAATAAACAACATAGTATCAAAGTAAAATCAAGAGAAACCAGAAGAAATATATACAATAATTAAAAATGGGTATAATAAATCTGCGAATTCCAATGGACCTTTGTTATGGGTCTATGTCCTTGTTCCTAACAATTTTACATAATGTCTTTCTGTTATATCACGTTGATATGTTTGTTACAGTTTACAAAATCGACAAAACCTCATTTTGGATTGGAGAAACAGTTTTCCTGATTTGGAATTCATTTAATGACCCACTTTTTGGTTGGCTCAGTGATAGTAAATATCTCAGCAATTCTGTTTCCACAACTCAAGACATTGTTATGCAACGGCTGAATAAATTATCTATAAATGGTCCCTTGTTTACGTTGACATTTTTAATGTTTTGGTTTCCATGGGGATATCCATGGTTACAGTTTATTGTTTGTTTATGTTTGTATGACACGTTTTTAACCATGATTGATCTCCATCACTCAGCTTTACTTGCCGATCTTGCAATATCGTCAGAAGCAAGGACGAAGTTAAATGCCAAGAGTTCATTATTCAGCGCTCTAGGGTCAGCCTCTGTGTTCTTGTCCTACATTTTATGGGACAAATCTAATTTTACCTCCTTCAGGATATATTGTGTTTGTATATCTGTTGTTTCCTTACTTGGATTTACTGTGATGGCTAGTGCAATGAAACAGTCCTATGCCAAAGAACATCCGATGGCAACCAGAAAGACAGAGTGTCATGAAAGGTACATTATAAATAAATTGAATTGTAGACAGACACATAAATGTATTAACATTATTATGCATAAAACATATTGATACATTTTGTACATATAAAAAAGAAAATGTGCCAATGAGACAACTCTCCACATGAGACCAAATGACACCGAAATTAACAGATATAGGTCACTGTACTTATTTGAAAGCAAACGTATAATCTGCAGGTTTTTTTATGCATGTATGCAGAAAATAGCATTCTTTGTTGGGAAATTTTAAATGATAAGAAGTAAAATTGTCGTTTTCTACGTTTATGGTAGAAGGTAATCATGATAATCATAGAAATAACTTCATCTAATACGTTTAACAAAATTTATATTTTTATTTCAGACATGAAGAAGCAGTTATACCACAAAACAGGTCTATATTAGTCTTCATCAAACAACTTATGAAACACAAGAATTTTAAATATTTTTCTGTGATGAATCTAATACAGGTACAGATTTTCAATTGATATGTGTTATGATAATATAAAAGGCAATTTACATTTGTAGTTATACATGAAATATTTGAACAGCAACTTATAGATATAAGAAGATGTGGTATGAGTGCCAAGGAGACAACTCTCCTTCCAAATCACAGTTTGTAAAAGTAAACCATTATAGCCTATTAGGTCAAGTATAGTCTTAAACACAGATCTTTGGCTCACACCAAATAGCAAGCTATAAAGGGCCCCCAAACATGACTAGGGTAAAACCATTCCAACTTTAAAACCAACAATCTGATCTACGGGTATATAAAAAAAAAACAAGAAACACTTATGAACCACATCAATAAACAACAACCACTAAAAATGGTGAGTCATTTGTGTGTAAGTTGGTAACATTCAATAATCACAGGTGTTTGATTATATTTTTTGTAGGTTTTCCATTGTCATTTCAATAGCAATTTCTTCCCACTGTTCCTAGAGAACTTATTAGGTGGTTATAGTTCTGGTTTGGGAGCTTTCCTTATAGGTATGTAAACAAACAATATCATGGCTGAAGGTTATAATATTAAATTTCTTAGAACTTTGCTTAGAAGACAATCTGATGTTTTAGTTTTGAAAACTTTGAACTTAAATTGATAAGGTCAGTTTATTTGAGCTTAAATAGTATTTGTTCTTGCACAATGTTATGTACACATTTAACTCAAAATAAGTTTCATCTCAGCTAAATTTCAATTTGTTTGAACATTAAATTATACCTATTGGTAAGACAAAGAGAAGTTTTGAAGTAACTGTATTCCACAATATCGAAGTTTTGAAAACCATTGTACAGAGACCTGACAAGCAGTGATTTTTTCTATTTCTTGATTGCCAAGCTTATACATGCATGTATCTCACTTCATCCTGATTTGAGTTTGGAAATATTATGAAATTGTGTAGAATTTTGTGAATTGTAATTTATTTGAAAGATGGAATATTAATTTCTTGAATTGCAGTATTTATTTCTTCTAATTTCAGGAATATCCTTTCTAGCACCACATATCAACAATTTATATTTCCTGTCCCTGTGTAGAAGGTTTGGAGTCTATAATGTGATAAATCTGCTGTTTTTTGTCAAACTGTTGATCAGTATTACAATGTTTGTAGCAGGACCAAAACATATATGGTTGCTATGCCTGTTTGTAGCTAGGTTTGTAGAAATTAATATAACATTTTTCAACCTTTACTTTGCAATAATAACGTTACATGTATTTTTCATTAGATTCTGTAATTTTGCCGTGACAATGTTAGAATAGTGCATCAAAAAACTTTATTTAACCTTCAAATTCATGGTTGTGGCATAAAAATATATTTATAGGAATTGAATGCTTTTATTCATAACTTTATATGGTTGTAAAAAAATGTAGTGTGCACACATTTTTAATATGAAGCACTTCTGTGCTTTAAAACCCAATAAGATTATAAAAAGAAGCATTCAATTTTTAAATATAAACTTGTCAGTCTCCTAATCTTGAAATTTCTTATAAGTCCAGGGCTCACGCTACCAGGCGACTTGGGCGAAGAAGTCGCTTTCCTTTTATTAGTCCAATTAACCTTTCATTGAAAAACGGTAATTTATATAACTTTTCTTCATTCATCACTTAAACTAAATCTACTGTCGGGAAGTATAATAAACAATAGAAATATGTTGGTTATATCATAATGTACATTTCTTCTGTTAAATTAACGATGTTTGAACAGTAAATTAAACAATTTTTTCTTTTACAGTAACAGAGTGTTCACAGAGGGGACGTGTAAATTATTAAATCTGGTCATCAGTGATTTGGTGGATGAAGATTTTGTATTACATAAACGTAAAAAGGCTGTGTCAGCATTAATGTTTGGTACAGCTGCACTCGTCTCTAAACCAGGACAGACATTTGCTCCTTTGCTTGGGACATGGCTGTTAGCTTTACAAACAGGTAATATTATCACAAGAAAACTTTTGAAATTCACCAGGTTTTAGTATGTAACAGCATTTTTAAGGGTTGCAATTTCATTGCTTCATTTTTGCATGTACAGTTTGTAGCTTTAGAAATAGTGTCCTCTATTGCATACTATGCAAAACACATGCAAGATCCCTATTGTTGCATTTTTCTGTTGTTCACACTTTTCTTCTCCTGGGAGCTAAGAACCTTCTTTTCAATAACAGTTTTCTGTCATGATTTCTAAAATTCTGATATATGTATACAGACAAGACAAGATAGACAAGAAAAATACTTCATTAAAGTCTCAACACTTGTTATAAAATATACAGCATTTTAAAACACAAGTCAACATCAAGAGCCACGTGCACTCTATAATGAGTTATGAGAGACTATAAAACATTTTTTCTTAAATTACAATACAAATACAAGTCAACTATCATGAGTGTAAAATACATTTTTGCTTTATTTAAATTTCAAAGCAGATTTTGGCAATTAAAAAAAACATATTTTCACTCATAAAAAGAAATACATGTATATATATATAAATTTTTCATTATCAAACATATATGTAAACAAGACATCAACAAGACTAGCATGGTTAAAAATAACATTACGAATAACTTATTATACAGGACAGTTTAACAAAACATGTTTTTCGTCTTTTACCTCATTAGTACAGTTTCATACATACAAAGAAATACAATTGAAAAGTTATTATTTACATAGTCAAGTTAATCAGGAATTAAAAAACTCGATCACAGGAAATCCTAGCCAATAAACATTGCCTGTCACAAAATAGACATAAGTGTGGATAGTGGAGTGAAACACCAAAAATTAATCAACCTTTCATTTCTGATGGATAGTTAATAATTGTTATAACAAATCTCCTTATTTCTGTTTTAGGTCATGAAATTTTTCAGCAAGGAAGTAGTGTTAGTGGTTTGAATGCAGAAATAACCAGTCCAAACCCATTATTTCTGGATCAGCAAAGACGTGGAATCTTTAACATGCTTGTTTATGTTCCAATTGTATGTGCCTCATTACAGCTGTTTATTTGGTCTCGGTTTACACTGAAGAATGATAGACTGAAATGGGTGAAGTCTGCTCGGTCAGGGGCTGAGCATTCTATTGTTTAGTAATCTTTTAAAATGATTTTGATATTTGGGTATGCTCATTATAGGTGTTCATTTATTGAAAGATTTAAAATCATCTTGGTGCTTTAATTGAAGAAATCGTGATATTAATTTATTTTAGAAGATTTATTGTTTGTCTTATCTAAGAAAGAGTCGACTTGTTAATTTAACTTTGATTGTAATTGGCAGTGTATCCCAAACTCTGTCTGTCAGACAAAATGTCAGACAAAAGTCATTCGGTCAGACAGAAATTTTCAGAATCTTTAGTTGAATATATAGAACAATGTCAAACTTCTTTTTTAGGTCAGACAACCCTAAAACAGTTTGGCACAAACTTGATTGGTGTCAGTAAAATACATTAGAAACCCTTGGTTTTTTTTTAATCACAATTATAACTATTATTTGAAACTGATAGGTTGAAAACTGACCAATTTACATGAAGATATATATTCCTAATACATGAAGTATATACTATTATAATTTGCAATTTTCTCACTGCTATTAAAAACAAGTTATTGTGAAAGAAAAATATATGTATTTATTTTTAGCAATATGTACAAATGTATTTAATATCAAATCAAATTTTGATAAAAATACCATTCATTGGTGATAAATGTTGATAACTTAAATTTTTAGGTTAAATATTTACTTTTAATCTTATATTTATTTCTCGATTAATTAATTACATTTACTTTGAAATGTTCCTACAGAAATTCAATAGTTTATTAAAGTCTCACCACATACAACATGATTAAAACAAGATACAATTATGAAATTAATTATACAGTAAACATAGTTAAAACAATTAAATACATGTATGTGCCATTCCTACAGAAATCAGGTTCAGAAGGTGTTAAAAACCATATATATTTAGTATGCCAATCTTTCAATGTAAAATTTTCTCCTTTTTTCTCTATAATTTCTTCAGGATCTTTTATACTTTATAATCTATTATTAATTAATCAAATTCTTAGTTATAAAGTCTTTTTTGTAATATGTTAATTAGATTTCCCAAAATCTGGATATACAACAATCAAATGTAGAATACTAACAGCATAGATTGATTGTAAGCCTCTATTTGAAATGTATTTCATTTACTTTTTATTGTACAGCGTACGTTAAAACTGTATTTCACTTATAATGATACAATGGTTGATTAAGGTTTGCATTTTGATTTTAGCATATTGATAACTGTTAAATCATATGCTAACTTTTCTGATAACAGATAATTTTCTTATTTTTAAATTGTTGTATACAGCTTTGCCATGTAATACTGTGATAAGAGTATAAAAATATATATTTATACTGATTATGATGCCTAATGCTGATTGGGTAAATCAAGGATTTTAATGAAAATGATAGAAATGTTTAATAAGTTACCAAAATGTAGTTTTTATCATGCTTTCTTACGCCCTATTTATATATGGGCATTATGTTTATTGATGTGCAGTCCGTTCATTCATCCATCTGTTCCACTGTCTGTCCCGCTTCAGGTTAAAGTTTTTGGTCGAGGTAGTCTGGTCGAGGTGGTCTTTTATGAATTTTCAATCCAATCAACTTGAAACTAAGTACACATTTCTCTATGATATTATCTTCCTTATTTTAAGACCAAATTAGAGTTTTGAACCCAATTTTACAGTCCACTGAACATAGAAAATGATAGTGCATGTGGAGTATCAATTTACTAAGACCACATTTTTGTTTTAAGTTAATATACAATAAAAAGTAAGGGTCACATATATTTTCACACTACAGGCTGTATAGTTTATACATCATATACATGGACAACCCTATTTTGTGTGGTAGAAAGGAACCTAAACAATTGAATTTTAAAATAAATATGAGAATTTTTTTTTATAATGTGTATAATGCTTTCACAAAAAATAATAAAAATAAAAATTGGGGTTACATGATTTGTATTCTTGCTTCAAAACAAGAGGTAAATTCCCTACAATTTCCTTTTTAAAAGTAAGGTTATCTTAGTTATCTCCACTTGCAAAGTTAAAAAGAATTTAATCATTCAAAGAATGTTGTGAATCTTTCAAAACAGTCGCAAATAAACACATAATGTTTTCATTTTAGATAAAGTTCACAAATGAATTTCATTCCTGTCTCATAATTTGTAGATTTTATTAAGATTTAGACTGATTGCAGACATTGTGTTTCACATTTCAAGATGGCAGGTGACACCTGATCTACCTAAATACAGAAAATTTTCATAAGCATTATTGTTGATTGTTATACTTGTAAATTGAGGTAGATAGTTTATGGAATATACAGGATTTTAAATCATATTTATTTATCCATCTTTTGTACTTCTGTGAAGTATTTATATTTATACAGCATGAATATAATTATGGAATTGTTCAGAATAGGTAAATGATACAATTTTAAATGTACTATTCTGAACAACATGCTTAACCTAATCTATGAAAATGTATTTCTGTGACATAGTTGAAGCTTATCATGTAATATAGAGACATAAGAATTGATACCAGTTGAATATGCAGTTGTGTGTAATCCCACCTATCTAAAATAGTAATAAATCCATGTAAAATATAAAAACAAAATCCTTAATACAGAGCCTGTGAAAAACTATACATGTATGTATGTATTTACATTTGTGGTGTATGCTAAAACAATTTGCAATTTAAATACTTTGGTAGTTAAGTATTTGTTAGTCCCATTTACATTTGATTAAAATTTGCTTTTATCATTTTTTATGAGTTTATCTCACATATTATATATGACTTTAGATAGAGTGCTTTGATAGTTCAGACTTAAACCTTGAACAACCTTTTATGCCCTATCTATTAAGTAAAACTGTAACTGTATATAGTTTTACCTGTACTTTGAATATTGTAAAATATGAGTTTCAGGGACTTTTTTTAATGGTGCCTGTTTTTGGCATGAATTTTTTAATTTTGATTTTGAGTTAGAAACTATAAGTATATTTTTCTTCAGGAAAAGTTTATGTAAATCGGCAATATTTCAGTTTTTGATGAAATTTGAACTACATCTGAAAACCTAAAAAATATATAGTATTGGCATTATTTTCAGAAGATACTGATGAATAAAGATTGGGGAAGGCATTTCAATGAATAGAATGTTTTTAAAAATAGACATAACATATATGC
Source organism: Mytilus galloprovincialis (assembly GCA_037788925.1). NCBI lineage: Eukaryota > Metazoa > Mollusca > Bivalvia > Mytilida > Mytilidae > Mytilus > Mytilus galloprovincialis. Next base: position 38,758,330 of record CM075342.1, on the reverse strand, counting down.
ATTAATTCACTTCTATATATAAGTGTGATTTCATTAAAAAATGTCCACAGAAATTTATTTAAAAATGAGATTTTAAGTCATGAAATCAATGAAAAATATTGAAGGGGGTGTCATTGGATTTGTTTTTACTGATTTCTTGGACATTATTGATTGTTTTTTTTTTTTATCCTTTTAAAGATAAGGCATTATAAGCCTTGCATATAAAAGCTGAAAAAGAAAAGTCATTGACACATTTTCCTCCTCTCCTTCATCATTCAGGGTAACAATAAAAATTATAGGTAAAAAAAACATGATTCATAATTGTGCATGTTTCATTATTAGGGCCCCGCCGACGGCGGGTCGCCCTATAGTGATCAGTCTGTCCGTCCGTCCGTCCGTCTGTCCGTCCGTCCGTCTGTCCGTCCGTCCGTCCGTCCGTTCGTCCGTCCGTAACACTTTCGTGTCCGCTCCATATCTAGAGAACCGTTATGATTTCATACTTAATACTTAACATGATTATTAACCAACACCAGAGGGTGTGTCATGTTGTATGTACAACTTCCTAGGTCAAAGGTCAAGGTCAAAAACTTTGGTTTCAGTTGACAACCCCGTGTCCTGTGGTGAAGATCGTGTCCGCTCCATATCTAGATAACCATTATGATTTCAAAGTTTATACTTGACATCCATTTTAACAACCACCAGAGGGTGTGTCATGATGTATGTACAACTTCCTAGGTCAAAGGTCAAGGTCAAAAACTTTGGTTTCGAGTTGACAATCCTGTGTCCTGTGGTGAAGATCGTGTCCGCTCCATATCTAGATAATCGTTATGATTTCAAAGTATATACTTGTCATACATTTTAACCACCACCAGAGGGCGTGTCATGATGTATGTACAACTTCCTAGGTCAAAGGTCAACGTCAAAAAAACTTTGGTTTCAGTTGACAACCCTGTGTCCTGTGGTGAAGATTGTGTCCGCTCTATATCTTGAGAACCGTTATGATTTCAAATATTATACTTGACATCCATTTTAACCAACACCAGAGGGTGTGTCATGATGTATGTACCACTTCCTAGGTCAAAGGTCTGTCTGTCTGTTGGTCTGTCCATCGCTAACAAATTTGATCCACATTATATTTTGAGAGGACAGCTGTTATTATTTCATACTTTATACCTGACAAACATTTTCAACTTAACATATATATTAACCAACACAAGAGAATGTGTCATAATGTATGCATCCTAGGTCTAAGATCAGTCTGTCGGTCTGTCCATCCGTTCGTTGTTCTTAACAAATTGTGTCCGCTCTACCTCTCGAGAACCATTAATATTTCATACTTTATACTTGGTGGGTCATAATATATTGAAGGCATAATTCTAAAAATATGTGACAAATATCAATTGGGCAGCACCTTTAAACATATTGTTCAAACATCAATCCATATATCCAGAAGTCACCTTAGAGTAGTAAACAATGAGTTCACATCATGCAGTCATATCACTATTATACTATGAAAGTAAGATGAGAATATTTATCAGTTTTAACTTAAAATCTTAGATCAAAATCACACATGAGACTATGTAATAACTTCAAATAATGCTTCATATCAGATTATCCATACAACTTATTTACCCCACGTTATTGACAGCGGGGCCCACAGAGATGGCTCCCATCTCAATGATATCTAGTTTGATTTGGGGTAAATTTCTTTTCATTCATTGTCAAAGAAGTCCCATTGAATATTGAGCAAAAGTTGAAAAAAAAGGTTGCATTTTCCTCATATATGTTTGTAAGAATTATATGTAAATGATATTTTTATTTATTGGGTGGTTAGGGACTAACAAAAGTGCCTCCTATTTTTCATGCGCTTAATTCTTTAACCAAAATTTAAAAAAAACATGCATGATTATTGGTAATTCATACATTTATAGATAACACACAGTCAGTTATTGTAATGTTTATTTAAAATATATTTTATAAATGTTTCTTTTTCTTTTCTGATTTCTTAAAATTTTTATCAATGTAAGAAATTTTTTGGTGGTTTATGGTGATGATTAAAACGTGGTAATGCAATAATAAAATATAATTCATCAGCAATTTTATAAAGACTTAAACCCAAACCAAAATTTCTAATATCAATCAACTATTTATAAAATAACTAAAAATTGAAAATAAAAAATGATTATTAGTATGATTTTTATTCCCTGGATATTTTAATAGTAATAATTTGAATAATGTTGGTATGGGAAAACAATATTGTTTCTGAAACCAGGGAGGTATATGAGATATAACTTCCTTGCTGAAACATTGTGTAATATGTTATATTTATTGAAATCCAACCTTTAATGATGTTTTACTACACAGTTTATGTAAAACTGCTTAGGAAATGATTATAGACTTTGTTTTTCAATATAGTTTGAAATATTGAAGTTTCAACCAAAAAAAACCAAACATTATTGACTTTTGAAAGGATAGTTGTACATTCCAGTTCAAGGTGCTACTGTACATTTATCAATATATCAAAATATTTATTTTTGTTCACTAATTTATTGTTGTACTTTCAATTGTTAAACGAAATAAAAATGTTGTTTTTTGTACTTTGTTATCTATTTATGTCTTGATATTTAAGAAGAAAAAAAGTTGAGTCTGGTAATTTCATTTGTTCTGTAAGTCTGTAAGTATGTCCATTTGGTTAAAATTATATTTAACAAGACGGAACTAAAATATAAGAATAAGGAGATCTTAAATGATTGCCAATGTCTAAGACATGAACCTTACCAAATAATTGGTTATCCATTATTACCAAGTTTTCTTTAATCCTCAAATTGTCTCAAACCTAATAAAATTCTCATACTGATTAAAACTGAGGACTGAAGTAGAAGTAGATACACTTGTATGAAAATGTTATTACAGTTTGCTTAACAAGTGCAGACACTGAGATGTCTCGCCTTCTTTATTAATCACTGATATTATGTTGATAGTCCCCAAGTATAAAGCTTAGGACAACTATCACATAAACTTAACATGATCCAAGAAAATGACTCATTGACAAATAAACCATGAAAATGAGGTCAAGGTCAGATGAACCATGCCAGACAGACATGTACAGCTTACAATTCTTCCATACAACAAATATAGTTGACCTATTGCTTATACTAACTTATAGTTTAAGAAAAACAGACCATAACACAGAAACTTAACACTGACCACTGAACCATGAAAATGGGTTCAAGATCAGATGACACCTGCCAGACATGTACACCTTACAATCCTTCCATACAACCAATACTATAGACCTATTCATATTGCTTATAGTATCTGAGATCTGGACTTGACCACCAAAAATTAACCTTGTTCACTGATCCATGAAATGAGGTCGAAGTCAAGTGAAAACTGTCTGACAGGCATGAGGTCCTTGCAAGGTATTCAAATATCAAATAAAGTTATCCTATTACTGTGTAACCTGCCTTATCTGACAGAGAATTCCAACATCCTGCTTTAACCGACACATTTTCATGGTCACAAAATATGCCTATCTTTGTAGAAAAAATCTTGAGTATTCTGACACCCTCCTTAATCTGACATTTTCTGGTCCCTCAGTGTGTCGGATTAGGCAGGTTACACTGTACTCATAATAAGAGAGAAATTAACATTACAAAAAATCTTAACTTTTTATACAACCGCAAAAATTTTAATTTTTTGGTCGTATATTGCTATCACGTTGGCGTCGTCGTCCTGCGTCGTCGTCGTTGTCCGAATACTTTTAGTTTTCGCACTCTAACTTTAGTAAAAGTGAATAGAAATCAATGAAATTTTAACACAAGGTTTATGACCACAGAAGGAAGGTTGGGATTGATTTTGGGAGTTTTGGTCCCAACATTTTAGGAAATAGGGGCCAAAAAGGGCCCAAATAAGCATTTTCTTTGTTTTCGCACTATAACTTTAGTTTAAGTAAATAGAAATCTATGAAATTTTGACACAAGGTTAATGACCACAAAAGGACGGTTGGGATTGATTTTGGGAGTTTTGGTTCCAACAGTTTAGGAATTAAGGGCCAAAAAAGGGCCCAAATAAGCATTATTCTTGGTTTTCGCACAATAACTTTAGTATAAGTAAATAGAAATCAATGAAATTTAAACACAAGGTTTATGACCACAAAAGGAAGGTTGGGATTGATTTTTGGAGTTGAGGTCACAACAGTTTATGAATTAGGGGCCAAAAAGGGGCCCAAATAAGCATTATTTTTAGTTTTTGCACCATAACTTTAGTATAAAAAAATAGAAATCTATGAAATTTAAACACAAGGTTTATGACCATAAAAGGAAGGTTGGGTTTGATTTTGGGAGTTTTGGTCCCTACAGTTTAGGAATAAGGGGCCCAAAGGGTCCAAAATTGAACTTTATGTGATTTCATCAAAAATTGAATAATTGGGGTTCTTTAATATGCCGAATCTAACTATGTATATAGATTCTTAATTTTTGGTCCCGTTTTCAAATTGGTCTACATTAAGGTCCAAAGGGTCCAAAATTAAACTTAGTTTGATTTTAACCAAAATTGAATCCTTGGGGTTCTTTGATATGCTGAATTTAAAAATGTACTTAGATTTTTAATTATTGGCCTAGTTTTCAAGTTGGTCCAAATGGGGGTCCAAAATTAAACTTTGTTTGATTTCATCAAAAATTGAATAAATGGGTTCTTTGATATGCCAAATCTAACTGTGTATGTAGATTCTTAATTTTTGGTCCAGTTTTCAAATTGGTCTACATTAAGGTCCAAAGGGTCCAAAATTAAACTAAGTTTGATTTTAACAAAAATTAAATTCTTGGGCTTATTTGATATGCTTTATCTAAACATGTACTTTGATTTTTGATTATGGGCCCAGTTTTCAAGTTGGTCCAAATCAGGATTCCATATCAAGTATTGTGCAATAGCAAGAAATTTTCAATTGCACAGTATTGCACAATAGCAAGAAATATCTAATTGCACAATATTGTGCAATAGCAATTAATTTTCAATTGGAGTTATCTTTCTTTGTATAGAATATTAGTTGATAATATATGTTGGAAATTTGCCAGACATGACTATGATGTCATTTTCTATTTTTATTTGCCAATAACTTTATGTAAATAACTTCATTGGAAATTTGCCAATATAAAATGTTGTTGATGAAGCTTTTTTTCCTTATCTTATCTAAAATGTTTTTAGATAATGTATGTTGGACATTTGCCAGACATGACTATGATGTCATTTTCTATTTTTATTTGCCAATAACTTTATGTAAATAACTTCATTGGAAATTTGCCAACATAAAATGTTGCTGATGAAGTTTTTTTTATTGTTTTATACAATAAACAATGTATATTCACTTTTACTACCAACCAATCTTTACCATTCAGTGATAACAAGCACTTTATTTTACATTTTAATATTTTATGATGTATTTAAAAGAGTAGTTATTGTTGCAAACTCCATTAGAAATTTGAATTGATATCAGTTTTGGAAAAAGGGAAACAGGGATGTGAAAAAAAAATGGGGGGGAGGGGATTAAATTTTTCTCATTTCAGATTTCATAAATAAAAAGAAAATTTCTTCAAACATTTTTTTGAGAGGATTAATATTCAACAGCATAGTGAATTGCTCAAAGGCAAAAAAAAATTTTTAAGTTCATTAGACCACATTCATTTTGTGTCAGAAACCTATGCTGTGTCAACTATTTAATTTTAGATTTAAATAAGTTTGAAGAAAAAATCTTTAATTGATTTGTAAAATCTTGACATTTGTTTTGTGTAAAAAAACCCATGTAATGTCAAAAATTTGATCACAATCCAAATTCAGAGCTGTATCACGCTTGAATGTTTTTTCCATACTTGCCCCAACTGTTCAGGGTTCGACCTCTGCGGTCGTATAAAGCTGCGCCCTGCGGAGCACCTGGTTTTCAAGTTACTGAACCATGAAAATGAGGTCAATGGACAGGTGACAGAGGGAAACTTCGTAGCATGAGGCATCAATATACAAAGTATGAAGCATCCAGGTTTTCCACCTTCTAAAATATAGACCTTTTAAAAAGTAGCTTACGCATCCGGATCACTATCCCTATGTTGAGCTTTCTGAATAAAAATTGAAAGTCATAATTAAGTAATGATTTTTGCATGACGTTAGGATATTCAATAGAGATCTACGGTTCTGAGACAATTCAGCTAAATACCCAAAAATGTAACAAAATACAACTAATGATGAAATTTCACTGGATATTGGTTACCAACAGTTGTATGTATAGAAATACCTCAAAACATGATAATGTGTTAATAGTTACTAAAGAGATGTTGATCAGAGTCAATGAAATATGATGAATACTGACAGCGATAAACAAGTAAAATGAGTCTCTGATCAAAAGTAGTTAAGTTCCTATTTATTATTTACATCAAGATTTATGAATGTAAGTCATTAAGTGTTGGAGGACTCAATTTTGACAAAAAGAGAAGCTGTGTCAACGACTCATTATTAATTGAAATGTGGTACAATTGCCAATGAAACAACTTTCTAGCAGAAACCATATTACACATAAGTTGGAAACCTTAAACACCATACTACCTTATATAATGAGCAACACCTATGTCTTCTTTTATCAGTTTTGCATTGTATAAAGGAGTGGATCAATTTAAGCAATATTTTGATTGGAATTGCAAATGTATTTTTCTTTTATGTTAAATTGTAGGTATTTTTTAAACAGAGAGCGCAACACAGGGTTCAATATGACATTCTCGCCCTACATATGCATTAAACTTTCTACTGGACATTAAACAGCCATCTATCATCATATTAATTTTCCCCAAAAAAGTATTGATACGCTCATTCACCCACTTTAGATGTCCCTCCATCTCTCTTTCCAGTTGTTTTAAAAGGTAAAATCACAAAAATACTGAACAAAATCAAAAGCCAAACACATCAAACAAATGGATAACAATTCGTTCCTGACTTGATACAGGCATTTTTAAAGTTAGAAAATGGTTGATTAAACCTGGTTTTACAGCTAGCTAAACCTGTCACTTGTTTAAATTTTTCCTTCTCTTTTCCTGTTATTGTATCAACAGTATTTATGCCCCTAGTTTGTATATCCCAACTTTGTGTACCCCAATATCCCATATCCCAAAAGGGTTCAATCTCCAACTGATACTGTCCTGAATATTACTGTGGATTCATTTATTTTCGTGGGTATCGATTCGTTGATTGAGGAGAACTTGCATTTTTGCGGGTATTTGATTTCGTATTTTTGCCAATCTCTACAAAGCCTAAAGAAAATGTGAAATTCGCTGAACATCTGAATTTGAGCTCACCTGTATCCACGAAAAATGGATATTCAACCAGTAATAATGAAACCACAGAATTGGGTATAAAAATATATATTCCGTCAAGACAGATATTTCTTTTATTTCTATAATACAGATATGCATCAACTAGTAAAACAATTTTCTGCTTCTTCATCTTTCATGCTTGATTGCATTTCCAATATAAGCACCAGTACTAGTAAAACATTTTGTAAGTCTGTTGTTTGGTCTTTTGGATGGTCCCTGCGGTATCTGACCAACAATATAGAAACAGATTCATATACATGTGTACTGAATTAAATCAGACAATGTTATCTATAAAACTGATGGTCATGGTCATTTCCTGTTTCTGATCGTCACATTTCTCCACATTGTGTTATTACAACCGCTATTTTAGGTTTATTATTTGGTCCTGTTGGAACATTTTCTATTTTCCGCAGAATTAACAGTCCATCTACCACTTTTCCTGAAAAAAATAAGAAAGAATATTCATATTTACTTTAGTTTCAGAACTACTATTATATAAAACATGTTTCATAAAAAACAAAAGTAATTTTAAATTTATAATAAAAGTTTCCATTACATCATCCAGGTATTCATGGTAGTATTCTGTCTCCCATTGAACAATAAAGTTTCATATGAAATTATGTGAATTTTTCCTTCTTTATTACTTATCTTGGGAAATTTCATTAAAAAATGTTAGTTTATGCTAAGGGCTATTCCAGAAAAAATATATGGAGGAGGTTGGAAGGCAGTTTTTGTCAGCACCCGCCACCCAGACAATTGTAATTGAGAATTATAGTGCATTATAGTGTGAAAAGTTGCTCTGATACCCATCCTCCATGTATTATTAATATAATGTGCCTTCCAACTCTCCCCTCCTCTATACATTTTTTCTGGAATAGCCCTAACAAGATCAAATCAGACAATACTGTATACTTATGATTTTGTTAGCAACTACAGTCTATCATAGAAGTAAACAAGTCTATTATAGAAGTCAAATGTATGTTGAAAATATGTTTAGAATTTTGGACTTGTCAAATCTAAGTAAACAAATGAAAGTCTTGCTAATGTCAATCATGCTTAATAAATAAAACAGGATGAAAATAATTAATTTCACTTTATGACCAATATTGTTTCCTATGACAATAAAATCTTTTCTCTAAATATTAAAGTACCTGAGCTTTCTCCATGCATGTAAATAATGAACTCATTGAACATTTTGGCCTCCAAATTTTTAAATTATTTTTCAGTTATAGTGGTATACAATAGTTGCATTTGAAGGTAAATAAACATTATCTCTGAACAATGTTGTCTTAATTTCATGTTACTGCTTGACCTTTTCGTATTTCTACATGGGTCTTGAAATTAGCCAACTTTGGTATTAACTTATCAACTTAAAGAAGACAATACAAATGTAATAGCAATATTTTGATTCATGCCAAATATTTTTTGCTAAACATTTTTTGACTTCTTGCAGTAATATTTTGTTAAAGAAATAATTCATGTGAGTCATAGATTTGTTGGAAATTTTCACATAGCCTGAGCAGATTATATTCCATTTTTATCCAGACCCTTAGCGAGGGACAAAAATAATGAAAAAAAAATGGCCAAGGCAGTGAAAATTAATCTAAGTAAAACCATTACTCAGATAATTCTGAACATACTTCAAATATTTAAATTCCTTACCAAAAACAACATGTTTTCCATCTAAAAAGTCACATTTTGTTGATGTGATGAAAAACTGACAACCATTACTGTCTTTTCCACTATTGGCCTGAAATAAATCCCAAAATTTTAATATATTTGCAGTCATTATAAAATACATGTATGTAGAGTTTTAGTTTTAGAAATACCATAATACTTATAATAGTTCAATTTACAATACCTTGATTTCAATTATTCTTAAGATGGTACCTAACACTACAGGGAGATAACTCTGTAAAATCAGCTAAACGTTTTAATTACATTGTGTTGTTAAGGGAATATTAAGCTTCTCATTGATCAAAATTAGTGTTTGTCAACTGCTATATAACCAGTGTATTTTTTCTGATAAATTGGTTGGTTCAATTTTTTTTAATTTTTATATTTTTGTCAAAGGGTCAAAGTAAATAATTTGTCAAAATTTTATGAAAATTAAACGAGCCAAATAAATTTTAGTCAAGGTGTTGGGTACCACCTTAAAAGGTGTGCTGATTTTGATTTAAGTCTTAGATAATATATATATAATATAGGAGTTTTTTTTATAGGTTACCTGTAATATTTGCATTGAATAAGCTTCAGTAGTTTGTGAGTTTGTGCTTTGTATTGATATGACGATTAAGCCTTTTTGACTGATTTTAATAGTTTGTTCTTGTGTTGTTACATCACTGTCTCAGGTTAGTGAAGAGTTCAGCATCATCAAGATGTTTAACTCGCCACCTTCTGCATGTGCCTGTTCAAAGTCAGGAGCCTGCTATTAGTGGTTGTTATTTGTTGATGAATATCATATTTGTTATGCCCCACCTACGATAGTAGAGGGGCATTATGTTTTCTGGTCTGTGCGTCCATTCGTCCGTCTGTCTGTCCGTTTGTTCGTCCGTCTGTCTGTTTGTCCGTCTGTCCCGCTTCAGATTAAAGTTTTTGGTCAAGGTAGTTTTTGATGAAGTTGAAGTCCAATCAACTTGAAACTTAGTACACATGTTCCTTATGATATGATCTTTCTAATTTTAAAGCCAAATTAAACTTTTGACCCCAATTTCACGGTCCACTGAACATAGAAAATGAAAGTGCATGTTTCAGGTTAAAGTTTTTGGTCAAGGTAGTTTTTGATGAAGTTGAAGTCCAATCAACTTGAAACTTAGTACACGTTCCCTATGATATTATCTTTCTAATTTTAATGCCTAATTATATTTTTTATCCAATTTCACGGTCCATTGAACATGGAAAATGATAGTGCGAGTGGGGCATTCGTGTACTTTGGACACATTCTTGTTTTTTTCTTTTATTGTTTTGTGCATTTATTGGGTCTTAGTTTTCTTGTTTTGAATACAATTTTTGTAGCTATTTATAGCTCGCTATGCTGTCTAGGATTTCCTCATTGATGAAGACATTTACAGTGACCTTATTTTAAGTCATTTGGTCTCTGGTGGAGAGTTGTCTCATTGGAAATCAAACCACATCTACTTATGTGTATAAACAGTATCAAAAAGAGCAATCAATTATGTCAAGTGTTTTATACCTGCATGTAAATGAAGGTTTCAAAAAGATCATTGCCAATAAAGTTTCTATGACTTGCTTGAGTCATATACAATTCTTTTTGCATATTTTCAATTAGAGTTACTAATGTGACCAATATAAATTGTACATAATGAAAACATTAATTGCAAGATGGAGCTTCTTAAACTCCAGAGAAACTCCAGAGAACAAAAATACATAGATACTAACCAAACATTTTATTTTTGCAAGTAGTACTAGTGTACAAAATGGTGTATCAAAATGCACTTTATATAACATATGTAAATCAACTTTGGTAAGATTTGTACTCTATATTATTTCTTTAACATCTTAGTGAAATTGTCTCTATTTTGGCAAACTTATTTGATCTTATTTATTGTGTATCATGTATGCAAAGAAAGTACCAGTATTTTAAACTTAAATATGATTGGTTTAGTACGCACAAATATTCAACATTCAATTCAGCATTTTGTAAAAAAAAATAGATTTATCTTTTTTAATACTCAAGTCCCAAATTTGTCTCCATTCCTGTTTGATTTATATATATATATAAAAAGAAAACTTTCAAATTGTCAATAAGTCCTTTTCTACATTAATACCTGGCAACCCATAGAGTAAAAACTGACTACTTTTGAACCATACTAACCATAGATAAAATACCAGGTCCAACATGCTTCATTTTAAAGTTTTCATCAGAAAAGGCAATTCCACCATATATACTACAAATACCCGTTCCATCACCCTGTAAATATAAGTCTCTGCTAGTATCAATTGTTTCTTAAGGATTACAGTAAGAATTGATTCATCATTGCTATGAGTATGGTGCTTGTTCTGTTTTGATTATTTTCTACTAATATTTTTTCCAAGGATTTTTAGGAGTTGACAAAAATGCATGAATATTTATCATGTTTATTGTGATATCAAGGAAATCTGCCTACTGATCATGCTGATATATATGCATCAGATATTGAAATGTAAGTTCATATTAATTATACAGATACTCACACTGTCATGTCTGTCACATTATTTGCATTAAAAAAAAACATTGCAATAATTTCAGAATTCACAGTATATATGGTAGGGGTCAGACCTATAATCTGACAGTCCCATAATCCGACAGTACTGTAGTCCGACAGTCCTATAATCCGACAGACCGATAGTCCGACAGTCCTATAATCCGACAGCCCAATAGTCCGACACACAGTCACTTGTCTGTGAATAAAGACATGGAACGATTGTAAATTTTTTTTTTTTACACAAAAAAACATGTGTCAAATCGATCAGCATGACGTTGTCATACCTGTAAAACTGACCCGTATCCTGCGGGTGTAACCTGAGAAAAATAGATAACCAAGGAATTTTGAAAATGACCCGTTTTCACCTGGATTCAAAGCCTTCAGACTGATATCATAAGCGATTGCAATACCTGTAAATTCGTATTTTTCCTTGGACAAGAAGTTCTACCATGTCTACTATAGCTGTGTAAACTCAAATTAACTGACCCATTTCACTTTCAGTGCATGGCTTCACTTGACAGCTTGTGTCAAACACACTGTTGATTAAAAGTCATTACCTAAGCTTTATGTCGTTTTAAAATAGATTCTAATTGTGTCTTTCAAAGTTGTTTTAAAATAATAATTTGACTTATTTCACCATTTTTCACCTTTCATAATGTACTCCTTCAACGTATGTTGTTTTATTTTAATTTTAAAAAGATTAAATCTAGAATAAATTGTATGCAAAAACCTATCAGAACAAGGATGTGTCCCAAGTACAGGGATGCCCTATCCGCACTATCATTTTCTCAATCTGTTCATTGGACCGTAAAAATGGGTTAAAATCTCTAATTTGATGTTAAATTTAGAAAGATCATATCATAAAGAACAATTTTCATGTTTTACAAGTTTCAAGTTGATTGGACTTCAAGTTCATCAAAAACTACCTCGACTAAAAACTTTAACCAAAACTTTAACCTGAAGCCAGTCGGAGGAAAGGACAGACGAACGAACGAACAGACGGACGGACGAACGGTCACACCGACCAGAGAACATAATGCCCATAAATGGGGCATAATAATGCTTTTACTATTTTTCTACCGTGGGCTTAGAACAATTAACAAATAAAGATATTTGAAAATTACTTTTTTCGTCTATACCTCCCTTACTTATTTAACTTTATTTTTATGCCCCACCTACGATAGTAGAGGGGCATTATGTTTTCTGGTCTGTGCGTCCGTTAGTCTGTTGTACCGTCTGTTCGTCCGTCCGTTCGTTCGTCTGTCCTGCTTCAGGTTAAAGTTTTTGGTCAAGGTAGTTTTTGATGAAGTTGACTGAGTCCAATCAACCTGAAACCTAGTATACATGTTCCTTATGATATGATCTTTCTAATTTTAATGCCAAATTAGAGTTCTGACCCCAATTTCACGGTCCACTGAACATAGAAAATGATAGTGCGAGTGGGGCATCCGTGTACTGGAGGCACATTCTTGTTTTACTATAATCTAATATCATCCTACATAGCCAGTCAAGGTCGGCAAAAACTTTCACTTATTGAATATTGGAAACCGATCGTGTAAGGGCTGTATAGCCAGACAAGGCCGATTAGAACTTCATATATATAAGTAAAAGCATTTTACCGACCGTGCATGAGTTGTAGTATAGGCAGTCTAGATCGTCAAAACATCCACCAGACATATAAGAGTGTCTCTGCATCAATATTATTAGTTACATGGTGTGTTAGTGACCTATTACGAGATTTATGGGGTCAGTAAATGCAATATGGGATGATTGCGAAGATTCCGCGCTTCATACAATATGTACGTCAACGGTCAACGCTTTTATACCCCAATGAAGTTACAATAAGAAGCATTCAACTTTTAAAATCACTGTTTCATAATAAACAAAACCCAACATGTTTCTTAAAAAAGGGCCTTTCTCTTTTATGTCAATACATGTTTAAAACTTATGATGGATACAAAATGAACACAGCAGCTTAATTCAATCGGTAATACTCGGGTAAATCCGCTAAAATCATTAGAGTTTGATGGAGTCGACCGAGTTTTAACGAATCGGACTAAAACAGTAAAAAGTCAGTTAAATGATTAATATGAAGGGATTTTTTTTATATCAATATTAACGAAAATCCGTTAAAGCAAACATTAGTTATCAAACGACAGAGGAACATATATGTGATGTTCATAAATGATCATAAATGTAGGATTTTACAGGTGACGTTGTTGACGTGAAAACGATTATGTTGCAATGTAAAGCCCTGGTTGACGGGTGCCATACTGGGTGCAACTATATGAATTTTATGGGGAAGGCTAAGAAAGAAACTATTTTGACTTACATTTATTCACACCAAACTTTTATATACACACTAATATTCTTATTAGAAATAGTCATGAAAGTGAATGTAGATCAAAATAATACATGTGACATCCTCATATGTTACATACAAGCTCATGCGTTAAAACAAACTAGATTAGATAGATGAACAGGAATGGAATTTTATATTAATGACATATATAATCAATTTGTTCAAACAGTATAGATATAATTTTTATCCAATTTAACTGCCCTTGATTCCATTTTTTTTAAATTTTACAAACTGCTTGCGTTTCAATAGTATATTAATAAGCTTATATATATAGTACGATATCCATATTCTTTGAAGCAGAAGATCGAGCCTCCCCCCCCCTCAGCAGAAGAGCTACGTGTCGGACCATCGGACTGTCGGATTAACGGACTGTCGGATTATCGGACTGTCGGACTATCGGACTGTCAGACTACTGGACTGTCGGAATTTAGGGGTGTCTGATTATAGCTACGCTCCCTATATGGTATATGTGTAGAAATAGCTGGAAGTACATTTAATTTGCATCTACATCAGTACATATTTGTACTTACATTTACAAAATCACCTCCTTGCACCATGAAATCTTTTATCACTCTAAAAAATAAGGGGAAAAAACATGAAAAGATTAAAATTAGGTTAATCAATATATCTACTTCAACATGTTCAAGCTTTCCTTACAAAAGATTATATTTTTGAAAATATATACTGTTTGCAATGATCTTATATAGGATTGTGCTTGATATTCATATGATGATGACATAATCATTCAGTCAGTTTAATTGAGGTCTGGAGCTGGCATGTCAGTAACTGCTAGTACTCGTTTGTTATTTATGTATTAGACCAGGATTTTTTAATTTGTTGGTTTACGGATCCGCCGACCCAATTTTACAGTTTTCCTGAATAAAAATAAAATTGACTTTTCATGCTTTTTTATTCCCGCCGACTTTAACAAATGTATTATACCTGAAAAATAATTAAAGTATTCTTTTTTATGAAATGAAATGCATTAAGCACTAACAAAATTGATAACACTTTCTGTTGTGAAAAAATTAAACTTCAGTTTACGTTTCTAAAAATAGACTAATCAATTATAGCTGACCTTGAAATGTTGTTTGCACAAATAATTTTGCGGAACGAAACCTGTATTTAAAACCAATTACATAATAAGTTTGTTTCCCTTATTTGTCATCAGTCAGTAAGAAGCATCATCTCATAGAAATAGACTTGTCCAATTGTGGACAGATGGAAGATATCAAGTAAAAGTAATGAATATCAACAAATCATTTGGAATTTTCTTGTTTTTCTTAGACAATAAAAACATATGGTCCATTTGGATAAAATACGGGAATGCATGACAACAGATTAACCCAATATTCTCGTTTTTCCAGAGGACGAGTCTATTACGTTTTTGACACGTGTGTTGAAACTGATTTTCGTACGACGTTTTGACATTTTTTTTCTTTATCAGTTTTGGTGCTTGAAGATCATTATTCACCAAGTTTTCTGGAATTGATTAAGACCTACGCGAATCTGTTTTTCTTGTTTATGAAATGACGATTTAATTTCGTCTGTGTTCGTGCACACACCCCACCCACCCTTTTTTTACGGGAAATTATTAGACAATGTCAATGTCATGGCATGATGCAATGTTTATGACAGCTGAGCAATAATATTTCATCTAACTAAAATTTAAGAAATGATGACAAAATAGCATAACCGAAACATATTATTCATGTTATTAGAAAGGTGAAATATATATTTATTTTGCGTATTTTTCTGTCTTTAAAGATATTTCTTTTTCTTTTTTTTTCCAGACCGACCGACCCGACTTTTTCATGGGCAAAATCCGTAAACCAACAAATTAAAAAACCCTGGCCTTTTTGTCATTTTGTTTATTTTCTTTTGTTACCTATTCTGACACCAGACTCAGACTTCTCTTAAACTGAGTTTTACTATGCATATTGTTGTGCGTTTATTTTTTCTACATTGGTTAGAGGTATAGGGGAGGGTTGAGATCTCAAAAACATGTTTAACCTAGCCGCATTTTTGCGCTTGTCCCAAGTCAGGAGCCTCTGGCCTTTGTTAGTCTTGTATGATTTAAATGTTAGTTTCTTGAGTATAATTCAGAGTTTAGTAGGACGTCCATTATCACTGAACTAGTATACATATTTGTTTCTGGGCCAGCTGAAGGACGCCTCGGGGTGCTGGAGTTTCTCGCTACATTGAAGACCCATTGGTGGCCTTCAGCTGTTATCTGCTCTATGGTCGGGTTGTTGTCTCTTTGACACATTCTCCATTTCCATTCTCAACTTTACTCATCAGTAAAGAAGCCAATATTAAAATATTAACACAATTACAATTAAATAGGTATGAACACCTGTTTATTGTTGAAGGCATGTTTCTCTCTAGATATCTTTTGGTTACTTTTATTTTACATTGTTGTAAGGCTGATGGCTCATTAATGTATACCCTAGGCCTGCATTGTACATCTCCTTTTTTATGTTTATGATGTTACAATATTCCCTGTGTTCAAGAAAATCAATTACACAATTATAAGACTTACCTGTGAAATGTACATCCTTTGTATCCCATTGGAATGCCATCTTTTTTGTATTCCCCAGTACAAAACTGTCTGGAAAAGTAAATTAATAAGTGTAATGTTGATACATACATAAATTACATGAGACAAAAGGTTTGCATTAGATCTCGAGCTGTTCTATTTATAAATAGAGAATATCATATGGCTTTTTCAATATTATACCTGTGTCTAAAATGACAAAATAGCAATAATAAATGCATGCAATAAATGCTGAATTTACAGTATGTTTACAGAATTTGTTATGAAATTTATTATTAAAACCCACCTAAAATTTTCTGCCGATTTTGGTACGACATCTGCAAATAGTTCAATCTTCAATCTTCCTTGTTCCTATAACAATTATAACAAAATTGTAAAATTAACAACAATTAAATATGAATTTGGTTTAAAATATCGCTTTCATCTTACAGTACAATCATGACAATGTTATATTTGAATTTCAATCATGATGCTCTATCAGTCACGGTTATCAAATGGTTATGAATACTTGTACAAGCATTTATTTCCTGGTACATTTTTGTACATGTACAGGGTAATTATTTCGGAGGTAGAGTCATCATGGTCATACCCCTTATACTTTCAGATTACTCATATGTCTGCACCGATACATTGATTAAAAGTTTTATCAACTTACCATTGCTTACAATTTACAATATAAAACAATTCATGCAAATGAAGAAAACAATCAAACTTTAATACTGTCATGACTGCTTCACTAAATGGAAAATGTTTACACTCAGGTCAGTGAAATTGGTATGGTGTTAGGCCAATTGAAATTAATTGATAGATTTTCATCCCCGCCTGCCCCTATGAAATCTTCCCGATTTTTTGCAAATTTCGGTTTTCGTATTTCTTAGAGTATTCTAACTGGATGATTAAGTCAATATATTCTGCTGATCTATGATGACAACATCATTTACCGAGAATAAACAAAGAGATTGATTAAGAAAAGGGCGTGAAATATTTGCTGTGTCCAAGAACGCAAATCGCCGTACACTATGTCACAAATGACAAATGTTTGTGAGTAAAACACCTTGGATTTATTTTATTTATACAATTACGTTGTGTCAAGAAATTTGGACTGTGAAGGAAACCCAAAAGCGTCAGAATCATGGAACACATTTGACTGGAATAAAGAAATTGACACAAGCATGAACTTTTTAGATTAATGACCGTATATTGAGTTCAGAAAATCGACAAACATACGCATTTATAATTTATTAATTAACAGCAAGCTCTTAGAAATAAATTTAGCCATGCCTTTCGTTTAAAAAAAAACAAAAAACAGCAAACATCCTCTGTCCCAATACCCACGATAGAGTCATTAAACAACTCTGTTCTACATTGTAATTATATTTGCATCTTGCATATTAAGGACCAACCCTATTATTTCAACACTGTTTGAGTTTTCATTTTATTCTGTACTTTCTGCAATTACATGAAGAACAGTGGTTCCCAATCAGAGATATATATTTACGAATTTGAAAAAGCGGCACCAGCATATGGAGTAAATGTGTCTCAATATTAAAACGTTACTCTAGAGCTAGTTCAAAGTATATGTACGCTGATTTTGTTGAACGAGGAATACTGCTTTCTCAAAAGTTGCTAAGACAGGACTATGAATCATCAAATTAAGGTATCACTCAATTTAATGGTTGCCATCATGAGCTGATTGGCCATTATGACAAAAGTGTGTCAGAAATCATATCTCAGTGATATTCTTCCTCAGTCATAACAACCTTCCATCATTATCGAACTGAACAAACAAATAACATGATGGGTGCCGTATACAGTGTAGGAAATGTTTACCTTTCCGGAGCACCTGATTTCATTCCTGGTTTTTAGTGGAGTTTGTGTTGTTTCCTACTTATTATTTGTAACTGTTGGTGTAAATGTCTTTTGGTTTTATGAGTCTTTGCTTACTCCTTGGTTTTGATTGTTACTGTCTTATACATGATACCTAATGGATGTATTTATATGATATAAGCTTATTATTTACACTTGCATATATGATCAAATAACACGTGACAAGAAGGTTTCAAATGAAATAAAATTTAAAAAATAAAATCCTCCCACCTGCCCCATTTTTTTCAAAAATTTGGATGAAAATCTACTAATTAATTTTAGTTGGCCTAATTCATAAACTGTTGGGACCAAAACTCCCAAAATCAATCACACCTTCTGGTTGTGGTCATAAACGTGTCAAAATTTCATAGATTTCTATTTACTTAAACTAAAGTTATACATGTTATAGTGCGAAAGCTTAGAAAATGCTTATTTGGGCCCTTTTTGCCCCCTAATTCCTAAACTGTTGAGACCAAAACTCCACAAATCAATCCCAACCTTCCTTTTATGGTCATAAACCTTGTGTTTAAATTTCATAGATTTCTATTCACTAATACTAAAGTTATACAATGTTATAGTGCGAAAACCAAATGTCTTCTGACGACGACAACAAAGACGACGACGCCAACGTGATACCAATATACGACCAAAAAAATTTCAAATTTTGCGGTCGTATAAAAAGAGTTGTTTATACCTGAGTGGGAACATCTCCAAGTTGTAAAATCACTTTGTTTATGTTTATTTTTACACCTTGTGCAGGAATGAAAAAAAAATGCCCATTAAAACCAAAAAAAAAAAAGAAGATTTATATGAAATGAAAAATGGATTTAATTTTCATATATCTAGTGTATGCCAGGCATTAAAACATTTCCAACTGGACAGGTAAGTCTGTATGCAGAGTAGATTTTGAGGTGTAAATACAATACAGCCATATAATATTTGTCCATTTGTTATGATAAACTAAGATTATAGTCATAGTGTGAAAATGCTCATATTTTAATACTAGTAACTGTGATAGTTGTCTCATTGGCAATCATACATTTTGTACTTCCAAGTTCATCCCCTATAAATGCTAGGGTACACGACAACTCGTACTTTCGGCAACTCGTACTCAACTAACTCGTACCCTATTTTTACCAACTTGTACCCTTGCTTAAATAGGGTACGAGTTGACATGAATCCTAAATGCTAACAGCAAACATTTTGGCAAAGAACAAGAATCATGAATAAAAACCTCAAATGTTTAAGCCTGAAAAGGGATACATTAAACAAAGAAGTAATCCATGACACGTCTATGTATTTAAAGAGTGCCCATTCACCTCCCCGTGTTAATTTCTGTTGTTTTAGAACCTCCATAAAAAATTTCCGCCAAAATAAGTTTTAAAACTACCCCCCTTTTTTTCTAAAATCGTCACTATGTTCTATTTAAACCATAACATGTCGGTCGCGTGTAACTGTGTATTGAAGATATTCAAATGACCATACGTACTGTGTTTCCAATGGAAATATCAAAGAAAACAACGGGATTGTTAGTGTTATTTGGTTTTTCTGAATACGACATCTTGTCGGCTTTTTATTATCTCCCTTTAAGTACTTTTAAGTTGGGTAAAGCTAAGTTAAATCGGATGGACTTCCGTATAATTGAAATTTACACACGCTTTTTTTTTTACTTAAACAAATATGAGTAGAAAAAAATGGAGTGTGGTCCGTGTGACACTCAAAGTTTTAAAAACTTTTGAAATTATAGATTTTTGGAATTTTGATCAAAGTTTTAAAATATCAAAATTCCAAATTGTGTAAAAGTTTGAATATTTTTTTCTAATAGATGCACAATCTTAAAATTTCAGTTCTGTTATCCCATGTGATGTATGTTAAAACAGAGACATATAATACAAAATTGTGTCATATGTCTCTGGTTAAAATAAAGAAAAACCGACTTCTTCTTTTAATTTTTAATTTTTTATAATGATTTGGGTCCGTGTAACACTTATCAATTCAAAGTTTTAAAAATTTTTGAAACTTTAGATTTTTAGAATTTTGATCAAAGTTTTAAAATATCAAAATTTCAAATTGTGTAAAAGTTTCGAAATTTTGAAATTTTAACCAAATTATTAAAATATTAAAATTCTAAATATCGTTTATAAATTTGATAGTTTACGAATTTGATCAAACTTTAAAAATACTAAACATAACGTGCAATTTTGATTATTTCACTTTTTGAAAGTTTGATTTTTTATTTTTTGATTAAAATATCAAAAATAGAAAAGGGGCTAAAAGAGGGGTACCTGTAAACACTGATGTAAACACGACTCTGATAACAATCATTCTTAGTTATAAATAAATAACACGAAATGTATCAAATAATTTTTAATTACAAAATAAATAATGGAAAGAAGAAGCCCTTTTTTATATATATAAAACATATTAGACATCACATGGGATAACAGTATCCTGAAATTTTAAGGTTGTGCATCTATCAAAAAAAAATTGTTAAACCTATTTAAACCGTAATTAAATATTAAAGTTGATTTAAATCTCTTATATAAGGTTAGCGTTTGAGATAAATAATTCAGAGCTATTTGGTGTTCCCAGTGCCCAACATTTAGAAGTAACAGTGAAAACTGACCAACTCACAGTAAACCAAATAGTATTATTCGCCTTTTTGACGTTCCTGATGAAGGTAGTTCCAGAAAAAGCGCTTCGGTCGCATGCAACTTTAAACGTTTTGTTTTCTTTTTTGTCGATTGCATGACGATAATATATTGCCTTTTATGATCTACTTCAGTTCCAAGAAATAACACGGAAGGAATACTTTTAAAATGTATAGCTTCGCAATGAAGTTCAGTGATTATAGACGTCATACTAAACTTCGAAATATAACAATAAACTAAAATTAAAATCATACAAGACTTAAAAGGACAGAGGCTCCCGAATTGGGACAGGCGCACAAATGCGACGGAGTTAAACATGTTTCGTGAGATAACAACCCTCCTCTACACCTCTAGCCAATAAAGAATGAAAAACACACAGTAATACGAACAGTAAAACGCACTTGAAAAGGAAATGCAAGTCCTATGTCAGAATAGGAAACAAACGAAACTAATCAAAATGACAATGATAACAAATTAACAAAGGACTTAGTGTACTATATATAAAGCTAGCAGTTACTGTCATACGCCAGCTCCAGACATCAATTAAACTGATTGAAAGGTTATGTCTTCATTAATTTCTATGCACACTCTCTCCCTGTTGTATTTATTGCTAATTTGTTCCGGAACATTCATGAGATATGCGTCACTGGCAACAAAAACTCGATAATTTAAAATAGGTTGTTTACGTACAAATTACGAAGAAACTAAGAATTCAACTCCCTCGGACAAAGTAGCCCTTATAGATGGATTTTGATATGCGTTAACTCCACTTTGGCCACACACCTCTTCAATTTTTTTCGGTTCTTATTTTTCTTGACTTTCAAATTTCAGTTTTCAGCGTTCCGTAGTTGAATTCTTTACTTAAAATTCAGCGTTTTACATTGTACTGGTTTTTCGAGAGCAACATTGGTGTATGGCCAAAAATGGAAAAATCCATCATGCAGCTGACACTGTGGCTTCTTTTTACACGCCCCATTCTGACTGGATGTACCTGTGTTCTTTTAGTTTGCTAAAAGTCGATTGTCGTACGATAACTTGAAAATGTTCAAATAGCAAAATGCAAATAAGGAACAATAATATCCCTTAATAAAAAAAAAATCCCTTTCCTTGTATTTACTATTTAAAAACAGTGATCTAGGACCCATAATGGAGCTACATGTACGTATATGATAACCAGTCCAAACGTTGTCTATAAGGGAGCAACCATTTAACTTTAAAAGTGGGGTGTTGTTGTTTTGTCGAAGCGGTAACAATTTTATTAAGTATATCGCTGATAAAAATTTTAATTTGAAAAGAATTTTCAATTTTCAAAATGCTGACACCTACAAATAGATAGATGGGCGCTTAATGTAGTACAGCGGCAACTATTACATACATATGAATGCTGAAAATAATGTTTATGGTATACGTTTATATATGATATGAATGGTTTCAACTTTTACAAAACCAGAGCTATAAGTTTGATATAAACGTTTAGTTTATTTGGCCTTTTTAATTTTATTTGACTTTATTTGAATCGAGCACCACTGATAAGTCTTTTGTAGACGAAACGTGCGTCTGGCGCAAAAACCGGCAAAATTTATATCCCGGTATCCATCTATGATGAGTTTATGTAGATACCTTGTAACAGTATCTTGGCTCCAATCTACTAATATTTGGTCTGAGTACTCTTAATTTCAGCGTAAATAAGATAAACATATCAAAAACCTCTCACATTGTTGACTAGCACAACCTTAATTGGGACACCATGCATTCAGTATTCCTACCGTACCAAAAAATATTAACTGAAATCATTGATACAAGGCAATATAATTATGATCGTCATACAACCGATAAAAATGAAAACATAACGTTAAAAGTTACGACCGAAGCGCTTTTCTGGATCGACCTTCTTAGGGAACGCTCAAAGCTGAATATTAAGGGCCAACAACTTACAAAGAACAGATTAAATGATATATTCTTTAGCCAACATGATTGCAGAAAGTAAGAAGTCGTAGAGCAAAACAGAAAAAAATGAAATCAAAAGAGATAATACACCGTGTATTGAGCCTTTCTATTGCTAAGAGCAATTATTTCGTTACGCATTTTACAGGTACCCCTCTTTTTGCCCCTTTTCTATGTTTGATATTTTAATCAAAAATTTAAAAAATCAAACTTTCAAAAAGTGAAATGATCAACATTGCACGTAAGGTTTAATATTTTAGAAGTTTGATCAAAATTCTAAACTATCAAATTTAAAACAATATTTAGAATTTTAATATTTTAATAATTTGGTTAAAATTTCAAAATTTCAAAACTTTTACACAATTTGAAACTTTGATATTTTAAAACTTTGATCAAAATTCCAAAAATCCAAAATTTCAAAACTTTTTTAAACTTTGTATTGATAAGTGTTACACGGACCGATTTGATATATTTCTTGCTATTTATTCCTAACTAAGAATGATTATAATCAGAGCCGTGATAACATATTCCCTTCTTTCCGCCCCTTTTTTGTTTTTAATATTTTAATCAAAAATTTAAAAAATCAAACATTCAAAAAGTGAAATAATCAAAATTGCACGTTAGGTTTAGTATTTTAAAAGTTTGATCAAATTTCTAAACTATCAAATTTAAAAACGACATTTAGAATTTTGATATTTTAATTATTTATTTGGTTGAAATTTCAAAATTTCAAAACTTTTGCACAATTTGAAATTTTAATATTTTAAAACTTTTGCACAATTTGAAATTTTAATATTTTAAAACTTTGATCAAAATTCCAAAAATCTAAAATTTCAAAACTTTTTTAAACTTTGAATTGATAAGTGTTACACGGACCGAGTATATAAGAATTGTTCAATTCACATAAAAAATAATAAAATAAGCATATATATAGAAGTATTAAACTTGACATGTACAACCCAAGGTATATTGGTATTATTTTTTTTTCTTTTTCAACATTTGGCTTGCAATTATAAAACACAGAGTGTTACTGTACATTCATTATAAAGTCTACATGTTATCTTTTCTTACTGTTAAATGGTTGTAATGGTAAGATAAATCAGTTTGACACAAAACACCTTATTCAGATTTTCTTTATCTAAACAAAAGCTTAATTTAATACCAGGAACAGAAATATAATTAGATACACTGTTCCCATTAAAAACAGTTAGAACATGGTGGCTTTACTCGTGCCACGGCATTTTAATCTAAACAAAATCATATTGCATTATTTAGCCACTTTTAATTTGCAGCCAACATACAGGGTCAAAATCGGTGCACTAAATTACCATAACCATATACTAGTAAACAAATCATGGCTTAACATGCTAAAGTCAACCTAGATTTGGCCTTGATCTATGCATAATGTAGAAAAAATATTCACTATCACTCCTTGATAACTTGAGTACATGGCTACCGAAAACAAATATACAGTAAGAAGTGTTAATAATAGTATTTGATCTTACATAAGGTAAATAAGCATACACTATTGTAATTCGAAATGACATCAGAGAATGACTTATTCAATGATGATGTCCATAAAATAGATAATAGAATGATAAAGAACAGTGAAGGAATTGCACCAATCTATAAGACTCAGATTAAAGACATGACAGAGGGGTTAAAAAACGAGCAACTCCAAATGACCAAAGAGCGGTCAATAGAGAACTGTGATTCAGAAAACCAAGAGGAGTACTGTCTTATTCATTCAAATCTAAAGGAAAAGAAAGACCCTGAATCTGACTCTGTTGTGATAGAAGACCAATCAGCTAAGTTGTTGTATAAAGTAAGCGACAGACCGGCATTGCAGTCCACCCTTTTCTTTGCTTTTCAGGTGAGAATCTTTATATAGTTCGATTATTTTAATACCCATTTCTATAAGTATAACTATTATAATAATATTTAAATGAAAAGCTCTAAATTTAAAATGCCTGAGCCTATATGTACTCATTGTGCATATAATAGTACAGAGTATGTATATTCCGATATGATATTTATTTGATAAATTATGAACATTTTCCCTGTCAATACTTTTCCGTATCAATTTTGTTACTTTTTCTGCAATGGTTTATTGTTTTGCGACTATATATATTTCCGTTTTGGCCATGTGGTGTGGTTTACATTTTTTCTAGGTAAATTTGTGCTGTCGTGTGTATGTCTAAAGTTTTCAACATCTGGTCTACCTGCATGGCACATGCAACTTTAATGCCGGTACAAGTTCAGTCAACAATGGTATAAAGTTTGGAAATAACAATTGTATGAATTTTGGGAATAACAAATGTATTTATTTTGGTAATAACAATTGTATGAAGTTTGGGAATAACAAATGTATTTATTTTGGGAATAACAATTGAAGTTTGGTCTCGAACAGTATTGAACACCTATAAAGAGTTTGTTTTAAAATAAAATCAACGGTACCAATTTTCTTGCACCAGATGCGCATTTCGACAATACATGTCTCTTCAGTGATGCTCGTGGCCAAAATATTTGAAATCCAAAGCTTATATAAAAGATGAAGAGCTATAATCCAAAAAGTCCAAAAAGTATAGCCAAATCCGTGAAAGGAATCAGAGCTTTGCATGATTGAGGGAAATTTTCTTTTAAAACATATCAGAAAACAAAACCGATACCGTATTGCTGTGACCATGATGCAGTATTGTTGTGACCTTCAATCATATTGTTTCATCTGTGATGTTAGTATTGGATATATATTCATGGTCACAGAAGTTTAAGTTCAATTACCTTGAAAAAAGTTTATATCACAGAATTAGATTTAACATACCTCGTCCTATATTTTCACCAAATCCTGCTATGAACTTGGAACGACATTAACGGATAACAAATCAAAACCACTGTTTTGCTGGACAGTTTCATTTTTTCTAGTTTAAGATAGTAAAAAAATTAACTACACATGAATCATTTTGTGGGGGAAAATGAAAAATAGACTTATCTGAATTAAGAATTCAGTGATTCGGATCTATCAATACTCGTTTTGCGAGCATGTTGAAATCAAAAGGTAGCTATATGTAAATTAACTAACTAAAGATTGAAAATAAGCTTCTTATCTTAATTATCTGCAAAATCAGGAGATATTTTTCTTCTTTGTGCACTCTACTAAAAGACAAAGAGTAAAGTTTATATCTGTACAAAAGTAAAGTGGATGAATTCAGGTTAAATCATTGCAATTTTGTGACGTGATGGCGAATTTTCTTGGATTCCCGTAAACAGATCGAAGTCATTTTTGGACATCATCATATATCATCTTTTAGCTTTGGTTGTATTTTTAGAACACACTGTTGGCATTGCCATGGAATCTGACACTTGTAATATTGGTAGCAGAGGTAACTTGTGCTCGGGATGATGACGAATTGAAAGCTAGATTATTATCAACTACAATTTTATTGAGTGGTTTGACAACATTTGTACAAGTTACATTTGGTGTAAGGTAATTAGCTGAATGTACCCGTAATGAATCGTTTACGCAAAGTATCATTAGTATGTAGTCAATGTATTTAGGACGAGTTCCACTTTATTCTTGTGTGTTCGGAATATAGAACAATACCCCTACTGTATATGGTTAAAACCTTCAACAAAGACCAATACCCATACTGTATATTGTAACATCCTACAACAAACACCAATATACTCACAACGTATATGGTACCAATCTTTAACAAGACCAAAACCCATATTGTATATGGCAATTACAACCTACAACAATATGGATCCATTCCAAAACTGTCTAACAATCTAATTATTCGGGAATCGATGATGCGATTTCGATTATTGTGATTTATTAAGCTTGTTCCTTTATACACTTATTCTGATATCCCTATATATTGCTTTCCACTTTTGATGGATTTAATTATCATTACTGATTACACTTTCAGAATGCCTGTTTATCAAGGACCAACAACATCCTACATTATACCGCTACTAGCTATAACAAACCTAGAAGAGTGGAAATGTAACTCAGATCACAATAGTTTTCTGAACAACACAGGCGGTAGGTTATTTTTCTCCATCGAAAGGTAAACTTGGATAATTTAATACATGAACTTTTAATTTTTACTTGCAATGAATACGGGTGCCTTTTTTTGGACTGCAGGAGGTTTATCTCTACTTTAGATCTAAATTGATTGTTATTGCTTCTGCTTCTAAATATAAGTTTGCATTGTGTTTTTTTTTACTCTTTTAGTTTTCAATGGCTGTTTTAGTTTTCAAAGGCTGTGTTATTGACTTCGTCCTGAAAACCCATGTCATAGAATCTGAAAAAATAGTCGCACAGATACAGAGAGGGTAATTGTGTCTGCCACTTGAAATATAGTTTTTTTTCCAATATACAGGATCAAAAGTTTAAACTGTCATGCAGATCCATCTTTTACGCACATGGACGCATTTGAACACCAGACCGAACGTGGCTGAGTACAGTTTTAAAACATCCCTTATTATATAATTTGTTATCACTTTTAATATAGATTCTAAAAAGTGGTTACATATGTCTTTCCTATGTACAAGTTTGTCTTAAATTGATATTTATGCATTGGGTGTTTCAAAACCTTGCGAGAACTATACATTTTAATGTTTTAATATTCCTTGTTTTAAATCCTGACAAAAATTCACAAATAACTCGATCTAAGTTTCTTCAAAACAATAATATTTTGTTAACAAATCAACTATTTTAATTGAAAAATGTCTTGTTTTTTAGTAAACCAAAGTTTTGCATATTTTAACAACACAAAAGAACATATACGAGAGACGATAATATATCCAAGGTTTACAATTGTGAGTATGTATAATGAATGTGGTATTTTGAATTTGAAAAATATGAACGGTTAATTGAAATCAATATCAACATACACAAAGTAGATAGCCAAAAACCATACTTAGTAAGATGATTGAATTTAATGAGATGCATCCGTTATCTGCATGTCTTCCACTAGCATTATCAAACGTTGGGACTGCTCTGTTCAACCCTCATTGAATTATTAAAAGAGCATAGCAAAGATGACAATGCATTGTCAATAAACATTATGAACAAACAATGTTCTCTCTAGATCTGCAAACTCTTACTCTATAAGCAGCAAACATAAGATAATTTTAGTAAAACAAACAATAGCTTTATTTTTCAAAGCCGTGTATTTCCTTAAAAACACTAATAGACAAAACTAATAGCACTCTGTAAACAGTTTTAGTCTCTTGACCTTGCTTTGTATAAAAATTGATTAAAAAAAATAATTTTGACCATGCAGTGACCGACTAGGTGTTAAATGTTTTATCATTTACAGCTTTCAGGATCCTTAATTGCAGCAGGATGTATTCACGCATTTTTAGGATTAACAGGAATGGTAGGATTTCTGATGAGATTTATTGGACCAATCACAGTCATTCCAACCATTCTGCTCATTGCCTTAGCCGTTTTTAAAATAATGGCGAACTTTTGTGCTATACACTGGGGTATATCTAGCATGTAAGATAAATACTTCTGTTGGATTGGTTTTATATATTTGCTTGTTTTGAATAAGATTTCAGGGTGAGACCATGGTTTTCTAAGAAATACCTATTTCAAATATGGTAGAATTTTAGTGAATTCGGCATGATATCAAACATGATATATATCAAATGAATTTTTTGTATCGAATATAAAAACTTGTAAAAAAAAGTAGTATAATCATAACATATCCAACAAGTTTCTATGAAGGTGGTATGAACGTTTACACGGAGCCTCTTACGCGGGGGTTTCTGTCTAATCTCAAACAACGGCCTATATGGCACAACTGTCTATGGAAAACTATTTGGAGCGTCTGGTTGTAGTTCAGCAGCAAATAAAATAAAGTCTAGCATGCAAATAAATAGTTACAAACAGCAAAAACCTAGCACATATTAAGAAGCTGACATTAAAAGCAAGTATACGCACTAAAATAGTTTATTGAAATGGTGGAAAATGCCAAAATGGTCAAGTTTTAGATCTTTTCAGTAATGATCATATTCAAGAAATTTAAGGCAGATGTCATTTTTAAAGAGGCTTCCAATCTTCACTTCAAATTAAAGTGTCACAGTTTATTGTGTAGATTCTAACATTCTAAATGATTGTTAAACATATCACCAAATTAGGAATGCTTGAAGATATAGCTCAACAGCGCAATTTTGATATTTATTCATCGAAAATATAACAAAACATCGTAAACTAAAGCCTATTATCATTGCCGTTCGCTAAACAATAAAGTAGGCAAACATGAGGCTCTATTTGTACAATTCCAATTTCTATATATATATGTGGTACATGTACTATAGTTGGCTAATTGCAGGATAAAAATAAATACATAAGCGCACTTTTGTTTTACAGGTCAGTGATAATTTCCTTGATCACATCTTTATACCTAGCTGGATGGAGAATGCCATTGCCTTTCTGGACAAGTGACAGAGGATTTCACATCGTTAGATATCCATTACAACAAGTTTTATCTGTATGTAACTTTTATGTCATTTGATTCACATATCTACAAATATTTATTATAATAATGTGATAGGTCCGTTTGGATGTATTTTCTTAGTATTTATTCTTCATATGATACCGACACTAGTCTAATTTTGTTACCTATGTAAAAATCTAGATATCATCTCCCATTTAGAAAAAAACCACATGAAAAATGAACCTATCATGCGTTGCTCTCCTAGCTACAAAATGTATCCAAAATCAAACATGTGGAACATATTCTATCATAATCATTTGGTAAGTAATGCAATTACTGTCTCTTCCATGCCCGTCTTTAGCATAAAAACTAAATATTAAATAAACAACACTTCTTATGCTCAGATTAGTTGTCATCGTGCAACACAGTTAATAACACCATAAAGGAAAAACATAGAACTCCTTTCGTCATAAGACACTGTCAAACATCCAAACATACTATCCACACTCATCTGTGTCCACGCTTGTTAATTACCTATGTAATAAAGTTCTATGTCGAGTTAGATAACAGGTTTTCATCATAATTTATTAATATTAAAAACTGAAGTATTCTGCTTGTTTGTTGTGTGTTGTCGTCTCAAAGTTTTACTTGTAAGACAAAAAGTTATGTTTTGATTGCTTCTTACATCCCATCTCATTCATGTTATAATTAATTTTAAATTAGTCTTTTATATTATGCAGATGTTGATCGCCATATTGGTAGGCTGGAGCATTGCTGCAATATTTACATCAGCAGGAGTCCTTTCAAATGATAAAACCCAGAAACAATACGAAGCCAGAACAGATGCTAGAAGTCATGTTATTGAAACAACGCCTTGGTTTTATTTGCCCTATCCAGGTACATTTAAAAAAACAACACTCATTGAAATGAAATGAAAAAGAACTTTCAACACAAGAACAACAATAACGACAAAGATTGAGGTTAAAATAATAAGTCGAAAAAAAAAGACAATCAACATCACGAAGAAAACTAGGAAAAAAATGACAATCAGAACCATGAAGAAAACAAGGAAAAAATGACAATCAGAACAATTAACAAAACAAGGAAAAGATAATCAGCACAATGAAGAAAACTTGAAAAAGGACAATCGGCACCTTGAAAAAAAACAAAGGAAAAAAATGACAATAAGTACCACGAAGAATACAAAGAAAATGACAATTAGCACCATGAAAACAACAAGGTAAAAGACAATCAGAACCTTGAAGAAACAAAGGAAAAAATGACAATAAGCACCACGAAGAAAAGAAGGAAAAAAGAAAAATGAAAATATTCCACAGAAAATGGAAGATTGTAATTTTCCCGATTTTCTCTTGTTTCGATTGGAAAGTTTTGACTGAGTCATGATTCATACGGCAGGCGAAGCAGGCATGGTATAGGTGGCGCTAGCCTTGGTGACTCATGCAGTCTCGCTCCATTTTTGTTTGTTTGCCTGTGTGTATTTCATCTTTATCAAGTCTTGATAATTAAACTAATGTTGCCCTAATTATACGATGCAATTTAATTTAGAAGTTAAGCCTAAGGAAAAATAAAAGATAATGCACAAGGAATATATTGCGCGCCATCTGAATGTTATCTGAAACATATCACTTATATATGGCTTTTAAAAATGAAAGAACAAATATATCTTCAATATGTTTTAAGAACCAGTCCGATAATAAGACATTCCGTTGCTTTGTTAATTTTTTGCCCGAATCAAAACAATATAACGACACCAAATTTAACATTGGCAACTGTCCTCTTTAGAACTTTTTAAGTCTTCATAGTATGCTTTTAATGTTCTTACTTAAGTGTTGTATTTCTTTCAGGACAATTTGGTGGCATCGGTTTCAATTCTGGTATTTTCGTTGCATACCTAACTGCAACATTTACATCGGTAGTAGACTCTATTGCAGACTATTACGCATGTGCCAAAATGTCACATATCCCTCCTCCACCCGTGCATGCAGTTAATCGAGGAATCAGTGTAGAAGGAATTATGTGTGCTGTTTCCGGAATCTTCGGAACTGGACATGGAACAACAACATTTGGTTCTCACATCGGCTGTATTGGTATAACACGGGTATTTGCTTTGATAAGTCTACCAATACGATGACCATTAAAAGAATTGTTTTAAATTTAATAAACTCCATGAATTTATATTATGATAATTATGTATAAGTTAAGTGAGTACAAAATGGAGTAGGTAGAGAGGGTAGAGTGAATAAAACTTGTACTTGGATACCGCCCGTAGAAACGATAATGGAAAAATGAATAAGAAATAAACAGCTATATTAAATCGTTACAATTTGAAAAAAGATAATTAAGCGCTTTAAAAAAACCAAATGTTATTCCATAAAAGATTGAGATGGGTCAGGTATGAGAAGGTTATCTATATCCTTTTAGTATTATTCTTCTCCTGTTAAGATATGATGTTTGATGTCATTGTTAGATCTAAAGCTATATGAGTTTCGTCTGAGGAAGCAATATACAGTTGGGCCGAAAAACAGTAGCATTTCAATCCACTTGATTGATTAATGATTGCTTATCGCCCAGTTGCAAATGTTTCATGCATGTACAGGAGGAGAAAATATCGATATAAATATATGCGTCCTTCCGTAAAATTAGAAAATATGCAGCATGTCGTTTTTCTCCGAAAAGCTCTATGTTTTGTGTAATATACTAATATACCGAGTCGCATGGTAAATTTAAAAAATGGAGAAGTTCATAAAACTTGACTAAATCAAACGATCGCCGATATCAATCAATGGAACGAATGGATTGCGATTGTCATATTCCTGAAGAAAATAGTGGGTTAAACTTTGTTGTTACATTGAAGTTTTGTTTTCTAGGTTGCCAGTCGTTTTGTATATCAGGTATTTGCTCTGATGCTGATCATTTGTGCGATTGTTGGTAAATTCGCTGCTGTGTTTATAACTATACCTTATCCAGTATTAGGAGGAGTGCAAGTTTTAGGATTCGGAATGTTTATAGGATTAATCATGTCAAATGTACAGTATATAGACATAAATTCAAATAGGAATTTGGCTATTATTGGCATTGCCATAATGATTGGATTGATGATACCGTTCTGGGCTTCAAATAACGTGGCTTCTATAAAAACAGGTGAGTAGCGCACCTGCATATTTTAAACACACTACTTTGTAGTATGATTTAAAATGAGACAACCCTCAACCAGAATGAGACAACCCTCCACCAAAGGTCAAACTATATAGAAGGTGTGTAACTGTAGGTGTGCACCATAAGTGGGGTGTTTAAAAATAAAATGTATAGTATACTGCACGTAAATTTTACTGAATTTTGTTTCACTCGCAGAGTCTTTAAATTCATCAAATGCTTCAACTTATAACGGCTATCTTTATGTGAGGTTCATTTTGAAATATTCGGATTTTTGTCTGTTCTTGTATTTCAGCTCATCCATGTTCATTTTTATATCATACTCTTTTATATATTTTACTCGAGTGAACATTTTTCATATTTGTGCTTCAGGAATTCAAGAGCTTGATGGATTTTTGGAAATGGTACTGAGCAATCCTAATCTTTCTGGTGGATTTACAGCATGTTTCCTTGACAACACAGTTCCTGGTGGGTATTAGTGTCCAGCAAATATGATAAGAAGTCTGGATTCCGAGGCTTTCGTGTCTCTTTATTTAATTTTTTTTAGACCATCAGTTACCATTTTCGTCATTTTTTTCCCTTCTATTCTTTTATATTTCCGCACCCGTTATCTCTCATACATTATTGGTTATTTTCAGTTTTCTCTTTTCATTATATTTCAGGCCCTTTATTCTACATTTGATCCTATTTGTCTCTATTCTTAAACCCCATCTATACCCTCAAATGTAGTTCATACGAAACACATTAAAGTTTTCACCTCCGAGGATAACATCCGCTGTCAGTCAATGCTTCTATATTGGCCTTGGCCAGTTTCGGGGCTTTTTATAGCTCTCTGTGCGGTATGGGGTTTGTTCATTGTTGAATGCCACACGCACGAAGTCTATATATTTGAAAATGTACAGTCTTTCTAACCTTAGCAAAACTTAAATTGCAAAATACGGTTTATACTATGAATTATGGTTTGAATGATGAATGTAAAACTCAATATAAGAAAATTTTGATTTAAGGAACTTTGAAAGAGAGAGGCCTGGTGGGTTGGGCTACAGGAGGTATAGAGGAAGAATGTGAAGAATCAATGGGAGAAATAGAAGATTCAGCGGAGGTTTATGAGATACCCGCCATCACTCGCCTTCTTGAAAGAATATATTTCACAAGATTTATACCATTTTCACCAACATTTAGAAGACCGAAACAACAATGACTGATATAAGCATATTAAACTAAAATTGTTTAGAACTGTTTGCGCGCATTTGGGGATTAAAATGTTTTACGTTTGCGCGCAGCTTTTGATTACATTTGCGCGCATTCATTTTACAGGTAAATTCAGGTAAAAATTTAAATTAAATTACAATTGACTATATATATTTTTCATTTTCATAATAAACATGACTAAATTATTAATTTTGAAAATATTTCTTAATTCAAATTATAATTTGTTCATATAAAATTGTAAAACAAATTTTAAAGTGAGCATTATAAACTCCGTAATATAGCTTAAGACATACATGTAACTTCATTGCGAATGTTTCAGAATAAAAAGTGTTTCAATGAATAGTGATCGTTTTTAAAATTAGTAAATAATTTAAGTTATTTTTTTAAAGTTACACCAAGGCACAAACATGGAGTTTCGGAACGTAACAACATGTGAAGTAATGAATTTATCAATTATACCTTTACCTTTTTTAAGATGAGCTATGTTTAAGCATTTTAACAATTTTATCTGTATAGATTTCTAGGATTTAGTGCTGGTGCAAAATAAAACGGAATTATCTTGCTCGAAATCCCAGTTCCACCTCATCGTTGGTGAGCAGGGTAAATAATTGAACAAATTATAAATAAAAAAGTAATATTACCTGTATTTTACCTGGGTTTACCTGTCAAAAAAATGCGCGCAATTGTAATCAAAAGCTGCGCGCAAACGTAATGATTTTTGCGCGCAAATGTAGTGGTAATGCGCGCAAACGTAATGCACCGCATAGGATATCAAAATATGTTCAAAAAATTATAAATTATTTTAGTCACAAAAATATTAAAACTGTATAAATTATAGTATCTATTCAAAGTGACTTATAGCAATAGGTTCGTTGGTCCGGGTGTCATTTAATTGAAATATTTCAATATTACACATATTCTTGTTATGCACAATGTTATTATAATAAACATATTTGTATTGTATTATTGTATTGTACTATTGTTCGATGTCTCGCTGTTGGGGTTGCCTCTGACTTGTATTAATTCAATTAACTCCTAATACGTATTTCATTATGCCCCATTTATGCCCCATTTATGGGCATTTGTTTTCTGGTTTGTGCATCCGTTCGTTCGTTCGTCCGTCCGTCCGTCCGTTTGTCCGTCCGTCCGTTCGTTCGTCCGTCCGTCCGTGTTCCCTATGATATCATCTTTCTAATTTTAATGCCAAATTAGAGATGTTTATGCCCCACCGACGATAGTAGAGTTTTCTGGTCTGTGCATCCGTTCGTTCGTCCGTTCGTTCGTCCGTTCGTCCGTCCGTTCGTCCGTCTGTCCCGCTTCAGCTTAAAGTTTTTGGTCAAGGTAGTTTTTGATGAAGTTGAAGTCCAATCAACTTGAAACTTAGAACACATGTGCCCTATGATATGATCTTTTTAATTTTAATGCCAAATTAGAGTTTTGACCCCAATTCCATGGTTCACTAGGTAGTTTTTGATAAAGTTGAAGTCCTATCAACTTGAAACTT
Source organism: Mytilus galloprovincialis (assembly GCA_037788925.1). Lineage (NCBI taxonomy): Eukaryota > Metazoa > Mollusca > Bivalvia > Mytilida > Mytilidae > Mytilus > Mytilus galloprovincialis. Next base: position 38,723,072 of record CM075342.1, on the reverse strand, counting down.
AGTATGCATGTTCCCAATGTTTTTCTAATTTAAATGGCAAATTAGAGTTTTTACCCTACTTTCGGGTTCCACTAAACATAGAAAATGATAGTGCGAGTGGGGCATCCGTGTACTATGGACACATTCTTGTTATCCCATTTGCACGGTCCACTGAACATAGAAAATGATAGTGGGGATGGGGCATCCGTGTACTGGGGACACATTCTTGATAGTGCGAGTAAGACATCCCTGTACTATTATTTCTGCTTTGACATTTATCTAGTCATTTCTTTAACTTGCAGCACTGCTAAAAAGTGTTTTGCTTTCTGAATTTGCAGTATTTGGATCAACAGAGGGACGAAAGGTACCAGAGCTAAAGACATTCAAACTCATAGATTGAAAATAAACATATTTCTGTACTGTGTTATGACATTTTCTTTGTTATCTTATCACAAACATAACAACTGAAAATATGGATCACTGTTTTTGTTTGTTAAATGCGGACAAACCAGGGGCATTTGATAAAAAAACTAGTCATGTAAATATTGGCCGTGGTGACTTTTTGAATTATACCATCCAATGGTTGTTCAAGTTCTAGAAATAGGCAATCCCTAGACTTCTCAGACACCCAGGAACAAACCCGTACCAAATTGAGGCGTCCCTTTGATTGTGTGGATTTTGTAATAAATGCATTCGATTTAGGCATGCGTTGGAATTTTAAATCAGATGGGATATGAGATCAGCAAAGTCTGAAGAAAGAAAGAAATTAAGGTGGTACCGTAATTAAAACGATAGAGACACATCGCAATACTGACAAGACACTGTAAAGAAATATTGCATACAATTTCCAGATTTAAAAACACAAAACAGAAGTCCAGATATACAGTAGGACGATTGCTCCCATCCACCTTTCCCAATAGCCACCCTTGTATTACAAACGTTTTGTTGCCAACAAATATACAAGAATGTGGACTCTTTTTAAATCAATATATTTAACAAAAACACATTTAACTTCGGCAATATTATAAAGGTGGTCTGAGGACACAGTTATCGTCCTTTGATTTTCGAAACTGCAAATTTTATCTTGCACTTTCTAAATCATATTTAATTTTATCAAAAAATTTTAAGATGTATTTTGAGGAAAAGTAGTTTGTCCAGATTAAAAGGTAAACAATTAGTATGTCTGATGATCTGTAAAACTGAATTAGACCCTCTCAACATAGAATTATCCATCTCTTGAGGTTGAAAGAATTTGTCCCATTAGTAATACACTACATTGTGAAAATCTTTCTGAAATGATTTTTATTTTACTTGAATTCAGTCAGTCGGTGATGTGTGCAAGAATCGATCTTACACCTATAGACCGTGAATAGTTTAAAGATGCAACGGTGTATGGTAACAGATGACCTTGTATGCATGTCAAGCGTGAACGTTATAAACGATACACTATATGACTTTAAAATTTATAAAATTATTGATAAATTACATGAATATACAAGTGAAAGGAATACTTAGAATAAGGATATGACAGACAAACAATTTGTGCACGAACAAAGAATTATTCATTTCAATTTCTGGTATACATATATTTTGTTTGGTTTTACTATTGTGTTCTTTTACATACTAAATCAAATCATTAAACGTTATGGTACACCGAAGACATCGAATACAGTGTACGACTCCTGGTTATGGGCGAATTTATGTGTATCACTAATCCATGGATTGATTGTTGGTATTTGGAGCATTATAAGGTATGATTTGACACGTTAAGTTAGAAACGATGTTTTTTTTTCATGTCACTTTACTTGAATACCAGGGTCGGAACTAGCCATTTGAAAAGGGCGGGGAGGGGGGCGGTGTCCCAACCCAGAATAAAAAAGGGGGGTCAAACCATAGGTCCCCATTCAAATGCATTGAGGGGGGTTCCACCGCTGGCCCCCTCTCAGTCAGGATCCGCCACTAAATACAGCCTTGATATCGTGTAAAGACGATGCTGGCTCAGGAAAAATGAACTCGCAATACTGCGTTCAAGTTGTTGGTGTATAATGTGTCGATTTGATGCAATTTTTATCCTTGGTTATAAGGTCAAAGTTACAAGCCATATATAGAGATTTATTTTGCTTTTATTATTTTTCTCCAGTCATTTTCCATCTGTTTCGAGTTGTTCTAATGGTATGCTGTTTTGCCCATGTACTAGATTAGGGTGCGAATTGTGCTCGCGCAAAAACGTTTAGCCTCGAAATATCTTTATAATCCTAGTTAGGAGCTTGTATTTTAGTGGTTGTTGTTTGTGTCAGTTACTCAAATTTATTTATAGAAATGAGACATATATCCATTAAAGACCATAGGCAGACAAAAACATATATGTGAACAGTTATAAGTCATTGCAAGGCCGTCAAAAATGAACAAACCACACGCCGTTTACTGACCCACGCATTAACAAAATGTGAAAACATTTAAAAGAGAAAACCATACGACAATAACAGAAACACGATGTTTGAAGACAGGAACCGTACATGTCATATTAAAAGAAAACTACACTGTTGAATATGTTAAACATACATACGTTTTAAAGGTGTTTACTATTGTGGTTAAATTTGCTGTTGTTTTTTGTTATTACTTTTTTTGGATGCTCGAGAATATTTTGGTCAGTTTGCTTAGTGTTTCCTTTTGATCATGCAATGTAGTTTTTAAAAAAAGACACGATTACTGTGGATTCATTATTTTTCGTTGGATACCAATTTTCGTGGATTTCGTGGTTAATGTCAAACAAATTTGTATAGGAATTAATGCAAATTCTTGAAAAAACCACGAAATAAAATATCCTCGAAAATGCAAGATTTCCTCAATCCACGAAAACTGGTTCCCACGAAATTAAATGAATCCACATTATTATATCATTCGTACGATGGATTTATATATTCCACAGTCTGAATAAAGCCAGGCAGCCCCGACTTTAATGCATGACCAAATCCAATCTCCCATACAGACAGAGTTGTCGTCCTTTCCTCTGGAGATTGGACCAAATCAATTAACACAGTATTAAATATTACAGTTTTGTGAGCCCTGTTGTAGTTTCTGGAATGGAAAAAGTTCAATGTATAAAATCATCTAGAAAGACATTAGAAGCCCCAAGTGTAAAAGGTGACATAAATACTTATTGTAAACCAACTTATTTTCGCGTATACTTTATTTCGTGTTTAGCCTTAATCTAGCAAATTTTGAGGCGATTTAATTTTCCGATTTTCAAATTTACTTAATTTAGTTAAATAAAAAAGATCAAAGTTTGCAATATTCGCGACGATTTATATTTTTATAATCGCGAAAGTCGTGAAGATAAATCGCTCGCGAAAATAAGTAGGTTTACAGTAACTCAAAGATATCATTTTTATTGGTAAAAAATGCATGAAATGCAACCAAAACCCTATGACTAACTTGATTTCTAAATCTTCCAACTTGAAGGTTTATCAATACCTTTGAGATACACAAAATATAGTGCGTTGATAATAAATTTCTATACATCCTATCCATGAACATTTCCTGAAATATATCTAGGAAATATATGTCAGATATTCAAGTCACAAAATGATATACTTGTCAAGAAAATTACTTAACTTTTGCAAGGTGCAGGAATCTTATATCTGTTCTAAAATATCAATGATGCCATTGTTAGAACATCTTAAAAAATGGAGTTATCTTCCTTTGTCCATAACTTCAACCAATGCTTTATACAATGCAGTATTTAATTTTACTTCCCACTGATAAATCAAGGATCTTACTATATAAATCCTTGGATAAATTAAAGCAATCTTTACCCTTCAGTGCCTACAAGCACTTTGATTGTTTTTTGGTATTTTGTTATAAAACACTGGACACTTTTAATTTGCAAAACACTCATTTGCAAATCCGCCGCCGCCTCAAACAAGAGCTACAATATCATGTATATAACCAAAATGTGCGGAATTACATGGGATTCAATAATTTCATTGGTTTTATACTGTTACTTTCATATTTATTTTGCAATTTGAATTATAAAAACATGGGATTTTCAATATCCCATGGGACAGGGCAAAATCCCATGGGATTTACCATTATCCCATGGGATTTTGGTTAAATCCCATGGGATTTTTTTTGGTCCCATGGGATTATTGTAGTCCCATGGGATATTTGTTGTCCCATGGGACAAAAAAAATCCCATGGGACTATAATTATCCCATGGGATTTTTAATATCCCATGGGACAAAATAAAATCCTATGGGATTAAAATTATAAATATATATATATATATAAATATAAAGTTATGTGTATGTTACAATGAATGCTGTTTGGTAGTAAAATGTTTTAAATGTATACGAGTTTTTTTTATATTTTTTTATATATACATATATATAATTTTTTTTAAATTTTGTCACAAACATGTTTTTTATTTGTTTATATGACAATAAAGATTATTCTTATTTTGGAATGTATAATAATAATATTTTACAGTCAAAGAATTAAGTTCTTTCACTGAAACAAAATGATGAAATTTCTAAATAAATGAAAAAATATTGTTTTGAAATCTTTGTCTTGTTTATTCTATTATGAAAAATAGAACTGAAAAAATATTTCATATTCTGACTGAATAGTTCACTCTTTTCATGAGGTAAGATTTTCTTTGTTATAGGTTCATTGCAATACTTGTATAGGCAAACGATTTGAATTATATATAACTTTGTGGTGTACATAATAGTATGCTTATATTTGCAAATTTATAATATAAACACTTTTTGTTAAAGTTTTTGCTTTCTTTATTCACAACTTGCTATGTACAATTATTCAGTCCACTATATAAGAGTGAAGTCAATAAATAATTTCATTCACTAGAATATTCCTGCAATTCTTAGAAAAAACATTTTTTCAATCTGTTCTTAAAAGATCTTCCTCTGTACATCTTTATTGAATGGAGAGATTCAAATGAGAAGACAAAGCAAGTTTATTTGGACAACAACATTCTAATATCTTGTTCATTCGTTCCATCTTTCAATTGATAATTACATTGTTGTATTTATATGATCAAGTTCTTGTGCATCAATGATCGTGATGACATGACTCCTTTTTGTTTATAGTCATCATGTTGAAATTTCCTCTTTCAAATAAATGTAGGAAAAAACATGTTCCATTTCAAATTAATAAAAAAGTCGCACTATGGAGAAAAATATCAGCTTTAAGTTTTCCGTTCAGTATTGATCTGTGAATGATGACCATGAAAATCCAGATTTCTGACCTACAAATACATAAACTCAAAAATTATCAGTGAAGAGATCAATAAAATGGCTATTTTATCATGTTTATGATTAATATGATAAACTTTCATTTAAATATTCAAGTACTAAATTACAGAAATCGCTTAAATTTTATAATAGTTTAGTTAAAGTACAGCTTATTTAAAATTATAATAAAAAATATAGGCCACCGTTGAGTTAAATAAGATATTACATTTTTAATGCCAAAAAATGGCATTTTTGCACCAAAGGGAGATAATTTGGAGCTTTTTCAATGATATATGCATTTTAAAAGTCATCTGGGGCCAAACCGAATTGATTGTTTTGAATGATTTGGTGTACCATATGATAAAGATATAAATAAATTGAGTTATGAAAAAAAAATATTAAAACATTTTTCTGAAATTGTTATACCCTAGAGCCTCCTTAAATGTCATTTGATCTCTATTGGAGAAATGTCTCATTGGAAATCAGACTGCTAAGTGTTTCTTATTTTTATATCAACCCAGCCATATTATACCTGTCTAATATCAGGAGCTTGTACATAGTTCAGTGGTTGATGTTGGTTCATACCCGTCATTTTTATTTTTCATAATTTTTTGTTTTTATAAATTAGTCTGGTATATTTGACGTTTGAATTGATGCTCTGTTTCAAATTTGGTTAGTGTTGACTTTTATAGATTACTATAACATGTATAGGGTATGGGTTTTCTCATTACTTACAGGTCATCAATGGCCACTAATAAGTAATTACAATGCTTACATCCACTAAATTGAACTCTGATGGATAGTTTTATCTTTAATCATACCACATCTTATTTTAATAAATATTTAATTATTATTCAAGGACAAAATTTTTTATAACAGTGGACTTACCATTTAGGCTTTGTAGACCTCTGTAAATCTTATTTTGTTGATAATTTCTTCTGTTTATAGTTTCCCCTTTATCTTTCATGTTCTTGCCCTACACATAAAAGGGTAAACATCATTTAATGACAAAAATAACTACTACATGTATTACATAATTAGTAGGCAACTGAAAATTTTGTCTTATTTGTATATAACATCAACTTACTCATCATTCTTGCTGTTCAATATCATGAATATTATCATTATTCTATGAATATGAGGTCACAGTAAAATTAACCTTGGCAGGCAGACATCTTTTTTTATTTGATACCTTGTAGTCATTCCATACAACAAGTAGACCTATGCTTAAAAAATCTAAGGCCAAAATTAAAAATATGTTTGTTTCCCCTCCCCCCACACGGGTCAAAAATAAGCGCCCGGGTCAAAAAATTATTTTCCACAAAAAAATCGAAATTATTTTTTTCCTGAAAATAATTTGTTTCCATTTTTGGAAAGTGCTTGAAAGCAGAAGGATTGATAATCTAAATAAATATACTCAAATTGGGCACAAACAACTGATAAGTGGCCTGGACTGGACAAGTCAAACCATTCATATGACCATGCTATGACAATCACATCCAGTTAAAAAAAACTAGAGGCTCTCAAGAGCCTGTGTTGCTCACCTGTTAATGTGTTTACTGATGTCGGCCATCTTCGTTGGTAGGCGGGGTCATTAGACACTTTTTTTTTAAATAGATACCCTAGTATTATGATTGTGGCCAAGTTTGGTTAAATTTGGCCAAGTAGTTTTAGAAATGATTTTTATACAAGTTACAAAAATGACGAAAAGATGTTCAATATTGACTATAAAGGGCAATAACTCCTTAAGGGGTCCTCTAACAATTTTGATCATGCTGACTTATTTGTAGATCTTACTTTGCTGAACATTATTGCTGTCTACAGTTTATCTCTATCTATAATAGTATTCAAGATAATAACCAAAAACTGCAAAATTACCTTAAAATCACCAATTTTAGGGCAGCAACCCAACAACAGGTTGTCCAATTCAACTGAAAATTTGTGAGGGGATATATCTTATTCTGATGGACATTTAAATCTTGAAAGATTTGCCCTAAATGTCTTAGTTTCAAAGATATAAAGCAAAACCTGCATTTTACCACTATGTTCTAATTTTAGCCATGTCGGCCATTTTGTTTGGTAGGCTGGGTCAGCGGACACATTTTTTAAACTACAAACCACAATGATAATTGTGGCCAAGTTTGGTTAAATTTGGCAAAGTAGTTTCAGAGAAGAAGATTTTTAAAAAAGTTACAAAAAATGATGAAAAGTTGTTAAAAATTGACTATAAAGGGCAATAACTCCTTAAGGGGTCGACTGACAATTTTGGTCATGTTGACTTATTTGTAGGTCTTACTTTGCTGAACATTATTGCTTTTACAGTTTATCTCTATCTATAATAGTATTCAAGATAATAACCAAAAACTGCAAAATTTCCTTAAAATAACCATTTCACAGGCAGCAACCCATCAACAGGTTGTCTGATTCGTCTGAAAATTTCAGGGCAGATAGATCTTGACCTGATCAACAATTTTACCCCATGTCAGATTTGCTCTAAATGCTTTGGTTTTTGAGTTATAAGCCAAAAACTGCATTTTACCCCTATGTTCTATTTTTAGCCATGGCGGCCATCTTGGTTGGTTTGACAGGTCACGCCACACATTTTTTAAACTAGATACCCCAAGGATGATTGTGGCCAAGTTTGGTAGAATTTGGCCAAGTAGTTTCAGAGGAGAAGATTTTTGTAAAAGTTTACGGACGACGGACGCAGGACGACAGAGGACGAACGCCAAGTGATGAGAAAAGCTCACTTGACCTTTCAGGTCAGGTGAGCTAAAAAAAAACCTGCCTTCCTGGTCTGTTTACAAAGGGTAGACCCGGGGGAGGGGAAACAGACATTCTTTTAAATGTGGCCTGATAAAATGACAAAACCAAGAAAACTTATCATTGACCAAAGAACAATAAAATGCGGTCATGGTTTATATATGAATCTGCCATTCAGACATGCACACCTTACAATTGTTTCATATCTACCAAATATAATCTACCTGTAACTTTAAACATATGATAAACTGACAAAACAATGCAGTGTTTCATTGACCAATGAACCATGCATGAAAATGAGGTCAAGTTCATATAAAATATGACAGACAGCTAAGTGCATCTTACAATTATTTCATTCACTAAATAAAGTGGCCTCATTGCTTACAGTATCCGGAAAATAGACCAAACCACAAAAACTAAATATTTTCAAAGTTCCTTATACCCTGCCAATTTGTTATGGTTGTGCCTGTTCCAAGTCAGGATCCGATAATTCAGTGATTGTCGTTTGTTTATGTGTAACATATCTGTTTTTCAATTTTTTTGTACATAAATTAGGTTGTTAGTTTTCAACTTTCAACTTGGCTAACATGTGTAAAATCATACAAGTGTTCGGAAAACAGGAAGTTGTCGAGTGATGAATCTGAAAATGCATCACACGGTATAGCTGACTTATTTAACCCTGAAACCAAATTTCAGAAATCCTTCTATTGTAGTTCCTAAGGAAAAAGGGACGAAAAATATTCATCGGACGGACTGACTGACGCAAGGATGGATGGACAGACAGGGGTAAAACAGTATACCCCCCCCTTTTTTTTGAAGTGGGGGCATAATTTTAATACGGGGCTATAAAAACCCATGCAAGATGTCAAAACAAAAAGAAGTAACCTAATTCTTACTTGTTAGGGGCTATTTATTTATTGTCGGTTATACATATAACAATACAACATATTAAAGGTCTGTAGAGCTTTTATCCGACATACATATATGACAAGCACAATACATTTGTACATGAAACATAAAGCTCATCACTGAGATAGTAGTCTCAGATAGAGGGAGGCGGGGTCAACCAAACTCCCCTATTCAATCTGAATGCACTGCAGGACAGAAAGTCACAGTCAAAAAGTCACACACTGTCACAGGACAAAAAGTCACAATTTAGTTTTGAGATTATTTTTCTTTGAACAAGAAAACACTCTTTTTGTATTTTTCTTGAAGTTTTATACATGAACATGATGTAGCAACTTTAAATTAAAATTTATTAAAAACAAATAAATCAGTGCATTAGGTTTGCGCACATTACCATTACATTTGCGCACAAAAATCATTACGTTTGTGTGCAGCTTTTGATTACATTTGCACGCATTTTTTAACATGTAAATATAAAAAAAAAGATATAGTATGATTGCCTTTTACAGCTGACTATGAGGTATGGGCTTTACCTCGGGCTTTGCTCATTGTTGAAGGCTGTTTGGTGACCTATAGTTGTTAATGTCTGTGTCATTTTGGTCTCTTGTGGACAGTTGTCTCATTGGCAATCATACCACATCTTCTTTTTTATATTATGAACAATTTCCTAAAATTAAAAATGAATATATGTAATAACAAGAAGATATTTCAAAATCTTTTTTCATTTATATTCAATCAATTGTCAACAAATTGTTTGTGACTTTTTGTCCTATCAACTTTGTTACTTTATGCCTGAGTTTGACATGTGTTTGACTTTTTGTCCTGTGACTTTTTGTCGGAATGTCCTGTGACTTTCTGTTCGTTTACCTTCCATCTAAATCAGTGAACTGAATAATTGTTTTTTGCAGAAGTCCGGGGAGTGTTAAAAAATCACATGTGCAAGTTGAGAGTCAACACTTACACAGGGACTACACAATACTTTTTCAGAATGTCAGCAAAATAGAATCACTGGTGACAGGGGAGTGTAACCGATGAATTGATCCTGAATCAGATAAGATTTTCCCGGTACGTCTAAACACCGCTCAGGAGGACCTCCTGGGTGCACACATGCAGGAGCAGAGGCGGATTTAGAGGGGGGGCCCAGGGGGCCCGGGCCCCCCCTTTTTGGGAAAAAATTTGGTTGCTTATATAGGGAATCATTGAAGCGTGACTGGAGCGGGCCCCCTCTTAGGTCAGTCAGTGGGCCCCCACTTATGAAAATTTCTGGATCCGCCACTGAGGACATACAAAGTGCACTCATGGCAGACCCTATATAGTCGCCGTCGTATCTGCACACATGATGGATGTATATATTCGTTATAGATCGTCATACACTTCTCATTTTAGAGTTAAATTTGCAAGCAACCTCTTAAGATTTTAAAATAATAATGCTACTAAAAATATATTATTTCCTCCAATTTTCGCAATTTTTTCGCCATATAAAATATTTAGGCGACTGTGCTTTTAGTGAATATAAACGATTACGAGGCCTCACGAATAAATATAAATATGAAATATACTGGAACATCGATCAGCATAGATCGAGCAGCAGAGTAAACTTCCACATAAATCTCGAAGTTATTTACGCCGGATAATATAGACTGTGCTCCTGAATAAAGTTGTCAAATACATTAATTTGTGTTTTTTACTTCTACAAGAAATTTGATTCAAATGCTAATTACGCACCATTTGCTGAGCAGAGAATCATTCTAAGCCAGGAACCGTCTATACTAACTGATAACAGTAAGAATAGAAAGTCTCTGTAAAAAGGCAGTCAATCCTAACAGAACTGTATTAACTTAATGATACATGTACATCAAGTTCCAGCACCTCACCAAGCACCCTTGCCTTGCATACTGAGATGGCAAACTGGTGTGTGTCAGTATTTTAATATAAAACTGCGTAGGTTCATATCGTTTGATTCAACGTTTGTTTGGTTATTTTTTAAGGATCGTTGTAAAATTATATCTAAATCTTTGTTAAAATACGATTTTAAATTGTTCAATTCTTTGTATTTCATAATTTTGTCAAAGTCTACTTTTTAAAGTTTTAAATTTTACAGAAAAAATGAATATTCCATTTTGATTTGAAGAAAATCTTTTTGAACTGTCATGACATGGTGTTGCAAAGCTGATTACAGGTAACTATAACATACAGTAATTTTCCATTTCGACAGTGCGTGTATTCTCGGGTGTGTATAACGTATAGTTTTCTAGAGAACATCCTGTCTACGTGTAATACAGATTGATGACATTATACAACATTTCTTTGGTTAAATGTGATAAGGTATCTGTGTCCATTCCCTATTTCAACACCACTAATTTTTCGAAGAAAAAAAATCAAAAAAAAAATTATATGAAATTAAGAAGAAAAGTAGCAAATATAAACTTCAGTAATTGCGCATGGAGTAAACATAATTCCAATATTGCATGAACAAATCCGTGAGAAAACGTATATATACATGTATGAATAAAGATGTGTTTTAAAAGACCTATTGGCATTATTTCACACTAGGACCTAAGATAACTAGAACTAAGCAATGGTTGATCCAGAAATTTTCATAAGAGGGGACTCATTGACTGCCTTAGAGTGTTCACGTCCAGTCATGCTTCCGTGATTCCCTATATAATCTACCATTTGTTTCCAAAGATTTAGGAGGGGGGCTGGTACACACATATATATATAAATATACCTCTGCGGCGGAGCCAGCCATTTGAAAAGGAGGGGGGTCTCAACCCAGGACAAAAGGGGGAGGGGGTGGTTCCAACCATATGTCACCATTCAAATGCATTGATCGTTCAAAAAAAGGGGAGGTTCCAACCCCCGAAACCCTCCCCCTGGATCCGCCACTGATACCTAGTATGCATATAATTAAGAACAGCTTTGAATATATGCATATAAAATAATGGTACGTTTAAAAACCGTTCAGGATCTCCAGGTTGCACACAGGACATTAAGTAACTTAGGACATATATATATATAATAGTAAGAGTTCAGGGTATACATTCGATAACTAACATATTTTATAATTTTGTTATTTTTGTTTTGATAAAATCAGAGACTTATAGTACATGTATTGAGACATATATAATATATGTGTCTTTGAAAAAATCAAACCATCTTTAAAGAAGTTATTTCAGTTTGAATCGACTGTCTTTTGCATTAGAATTCCAAAACGTTAATGTTATTTACAAATGCCAATTTTTTTTCCGAAATAATAATTAAAGACGTTTAGAAATAACAAATTTTCACAGTTGGGAAATTTTCAATTCAAGTTATTTCATTTTGAAAACGTTGAGAAATATAGATCTTAATATATGTTAAATGTGGGCCGCTTGGAGATCAACTTGTGAAACCCTGCATAATTAGGGTTTGTCTACTTTCGTCTTTTTATATTGCCAAACATTCTATAATCAAGGATTTGTACAAGGCCTTGTTATAATGAATATTATCGCCAATATCACCATAATTAAATAAAGAACAGATACAATATTCGCTTAAAGAGTTTGCCATCTAACAATTCAAAATGAAATGTTGAGTCGAAACTGAGGTACCAAATCTATAAAAAGAATCACTATTTTAATCGAAATTAAACTGTATATATTCTTTTTTTCAAAACTCCTGAAATAATTTAACATTATCTATAGAGAGCTTACATATGCAAATCTGTTTAGAAGTATGTGAGCGTAAATAAAATTTGTTTATTACCCCCCCCCCCTTTTTTTCCTTCTATAAAATTTAATTGTAAACGATTTTCGTTCTTAATTTGTGTGGGGTTCATGCTGTCAAAAAACAAAAATGTCTCCTTGTGTAAAAGTTATTGATAAAAAAAAAAATTGAAGCTTCCAGAAGAATAACGGTACGTCTAAACACCGCTTGAAGGACCTCCTGATTGCACTCATGACATACGAAGTGCACTCAGGACCCTTTATAGTCATCGCACACAGGATGGATGCATATATACTTTATACGCTTCTTATTTTAGAGTTAAATTTGGTAGAATTTGAAATCGAACTTAGATAGATATGTTACATTTGTAATTCACAGAAAATAATAAGGGCACGTGTCACTGATTACACAACTACTGAGCCATGAATTATCCAATCAACAAAATTAATTGGATTATCTTTATTGTTGTTTTATACATTGTGTTGTTAGTACAGTGTGACCATGCGGGAAGTAATATTGTGACGTCTAGAATGAATATCACGATGTTTTAAGATTTTCGTCTTTTATTAAAATTTCGTTCCATAAATTTTTAAGTTTTATTCTTAATTTTATTATCATGTCCTGGACCAGTAATTAATTATTTGCACGAGTTTGAAAAGGGAAATAAATGTTCATACTTTAAAAGAATTTATATTAATTAAAGTTTTGTATATGGAATCCGTTCTAAACGGTAAAAGCCGTACTTTTCAAACAATCAAACTCATATACATGTAGTTAGATGTTATTTCTCATTTTTATCGAACTTGTCCAGGAATTTTATTTTTGAGTTATACGAATATTTTAAGAAATCCGTTTTTATTAAGTTTTTTTTCTCTAATTAAAGTCGTTTTGTCCAGTTTCACAAGCCTGAAACGAATTTCAATGCGAAAATAAATTCTGAAAATGAACTTGTCTCCGTTTTCGTCTCCGTTTTTTTAAAAATTATGATATTTTGGGTATAATTATTTCTAAAAAAATATGTAAGTTAGATTGTAGTAGCGAGAAATTATAAAAAAGAAGATGTGGTATGATTGCTAATGAGACAACTATCCACAAAAGACCAAAATGACACAAACATTAACAAAGAAAGACTATTTCGAAGACAGTTTATTGACACGAAATCCGTTCAAACCACGACTAAGTCTTCGTGCACAGATTTCCGTTAAGGTTGAACTGAATATTGTACATAATTGTCTTCTCTTGTATAATGGTTTGTTGAGAATAAAGATATACAAATGTCATAAAATTTGATATTCAGTCAACATTGTGTTTGTTTAAAAACTTGATTTAGATAGAGAGAGAGAAAAGAATCACACTGAAAAACAAAAATCGAACTTGTTACAGAAAAAAAACGCAACTATAAAATAATTTTCTTTATTCGTGAACTGCAAAACACAACAAATTAATTTACCCGTCATCATGAAAAATAAACTGAAAAAGCACATCGAATGAGATATATATTTTATTTTTTCTATATGCAAATTCATGTTAAAGGTAAAACTGAACTAAACAATACAATTCCTAAAAAACAATAAAGATAATCCAAGGATTTGTATACTATACAAATCCTTGGATAATCCAATCAATTTTGTTGATTGGATAATTCATGGCTCAGTAGTTGTGTAATCAGTGACACGTGCCCTCATTATTTTATAAGAATTAACATATCTATCTAAGTTCGATTCAGGCGCGGATCCAGAGGGGGGAGGGGGTTCCCGGGGGGGGGGGGGGGGGGTTGGAACCCCCCTTTTTTTGCCCTGGGTTAGGACCCCCCCTTTTTTTAAAATGGCTGGATCCGCCCCTGCGATTTCAACTTCTACCAAAATTTAACTCTAAAATAAGAAGCGTATAACGAATATAAACATCCATCATGTGTGCAGATATGATTACGGTAATGGGTCCTGAGTGCACTTTGTATGTCCTGAGTGCACTCAGGAGGTCCTGAGCGGTTGTTTAGACGTACCCGAAGAATAAATCATTTCCTGAACCTAAAATACATTTATCTGTAATTACAGAAAATTCGCCTAAAACATTCTCTCATATAAAAATTCGCCTAAAACATTCTCTCATATAAAAATTCGCCTAAAACATTCTCTCATATATTTAAACAATTAATTGTAAAATAATTAATTCAACGTCAGACTTTCTGTCTGTTTACTAATACTTTTCTTGTTCAGTTTAGTTTATACCCTTAATAGATGAACGGAAATAAGTACTTTTTTTAGGAAAATTTACAACTAGATGAACGGAATTAAGTACTTTTTAGGAAAATTTACAACTCAAATTTTCAAAAACAAAATTCTACACTTTTTACCTGGATGTTTTTCTCTGTCTCGAAGCCGCAACCTTTGACCCCGTATCAAACGTAGCGACCAACACCTCACATGACGTATTCTCGATGTTGAGGTATTGACAATATACAATCACATTTATCAATATACAGCAAGTAAGTAATTTGGTGTTGAATGCCAGTAGATCGGAATTTGTTAATTGAACTTTACCTGTTTAAGGGGCACTAGCTGCCAAATTCATGTTCTTCATCGATTTTAATAAAATTCACATTAAACGTGTATATAGTGTTGAATTGTTTATTAAAATGTTGCGCACAATCTTGGCTGATATGCATAAAACCATTATATTTCATGACACTGCATGAAAAAGAAATTGACTTATCGCATAATACCAGAACCAGAGACATATATATTGTATCTAATATCTCTGCCAGAACTAAAAAATAAACTACAGTAAGTCCACATACACATAAGAGGGTATGGATGTGAATTAACAGAATAGAGAACAAAGGACAAAGAAAAAAAAAGGAATAAAGAATAGCGAAAGAAAGAGAATAATGGAAAAAAGTGTAAGTTATTAAAAATATAACTAAAAAAAGAAGACAGAAAAAAAGACACCCCTCCGAGACGAGCCTTACATGCACTGTTAATACCCAAGGTTAATTTTACGGCGGCTCATTTTATTTTGGCTTAGAAATAAACATAATTGACAAGTTTCCTTCCCCTGCATTCTCGATCCCACATGTAAATAGCACGGTGATTTTCAAAAAGACATTGATACATCATTACAACACTTGGTTGCCGTCAGTATTTGAATATATTGATTAAGAAGGTATAGAAGATTAATGCACGCACACTATTACCCACCACTGGCCTAAATAGTTAGTCCGCAAACAACGAGGGTAATAAAAACCCAGCACTTTGAACAGCCACCGGCATGGTGTGAATCTGAAAGCTTCCCACTATCCATTTCTACCCATAGAAAACTTTTGCCTTTCATTTATCAAAAATGAAATATGTTGATATTAATGGTATATAAGAATTATTGGGGAATTCAAACCATTCCTATTGTAAGTGATAAAACTAATTTATATCAGGGTGATTGAAATGAGGAAAAAAAAGGGGGGATCAGGAGTTCAGGGCCCCCTGTTTGGGAAAAGAATTGGTTGATTATATATGGAATCACTGAGTCATGGCAGGAGCAGGCCCCTCTTAGGCAGTCGGTGGGCCCCACTTATGAAAAATTCTGGATCCACCACTGTGGTCATGGTGGTCTTCAGTTGTATTATCTTTTTAAAAAAAAATTACACTTGTATAGTGTATATTCTTTAGTGTAAATCAAGGGAAAATACTGTGAACTATCTGTGCATTGGGGCTTATTAAAAGGTATTTCGGGGCGGAAGAAAGAAGGGAGGGGGAGTCCATGGGAGGTAATCCCCACCCCTTTCAATTTGAGAATATGCTATTATCTTGTAAACGGTCCAGATCCCCATCCCTAAACCATATATATTCTTGAATGGGACGATAAAACAAATCAAATGAAATTAAAAGGAGGTCTTTGGGGGTTTCACCACTCTGTTCAATTTGAGAATGTGCTATTATCTTGTGAACGATCCAGATCCCCACCCCTAAACCATATATATTCTTGTCGGGGACAATAAAATTAATAATGAAATAAAATAAAAGTGAAGTCCCACCCCCTCTAGTTTGAAAACTTGTAAACGGTCAAGATCCCCACCCCTAAACCATATTTATATATTCTTGTATAGAACAATAAAACAAATAAAAGGAAATATAGGGAGAGTCCATGGGGTTCACCCCCACCCCCACATGTTTGAGAAACTTTTAAATGGTTGAGATCCCCTGTCATCCAGTGGTTAGGTGAATCCCTGATCCCCACCGTCAAACCATATATATTCTTGTATGAGACAATAAAACAAATCAAATGAATATAGGATCATCCCCTTTGTCTTGGGTTGGGAACCCCCCTTTTTAAAATGGCTGGATCCGCCCCGGCATACCATCTAGCTAGCTATAAAGGCTTTAAAAATATGAAATCAAACAAGGAAATTAACAGTGTAGGCAACTGTTTTGAATTTAAAAAAAAGTCTTTTACATATATAACAATGTTAAATTTTTTGTGCATTTATTTTTGCTTATCGTATTTTCAATAATGGACAAAATTGCATGATTGAATATTGTAATTTAAGAAAAATCAGCATACATGATATAAAATGGGAAGTGGAAACTGGGAATTTGACAAATAGACAACAACCCAATCAAAGAGCAGACAACGGCCGAAGGTCACCTATGGGTCTTCAATGCAGTGAGAAAAATTCGGCACTGGTCTTCAGCTCATAAATATGTATCAGAAATGAAAACGAGATACAGCTTTCAGTTGTATTAATAAAAACCTCACAATAAGTTCTGAATATCAGAATATACAGTATTGCAAGATTCTCTCAAAATGTACACATAGAGCTGAAAAACTGTCAGCGACTGTAAAATTAATCATGCTTACATTAAAGTCCATGGAGTCCATCTTAATATGCATACTCTCGTACAAAGGAATATAAGTATGCAATAGACATCAAGTTTTCAAAAATAAGAGTATCTATGCCATTAATTTACGACAAGATCTTAATCAAGTAATAATTTCGGTTTGTTTAAATATTTCGGAGGTTAGTATGACCTCCTCTTTGGTGATGATGTTTTCGTTTTAAAGTTGGGAAAATTGTTTGTACATGTACCAACAAAAATAAAAACACAAAGTCAATCTAGAATTATGTTTTTATCATTTTTTTATGCATTTATGTTTAGGTTGTCAGCAAGATGAAAAGGACAAGTATGCAGTTCAAAATTCAAAATGTGGATAAGTTGAGGTTCTAGGTCTTACCTTTGCAGATTTTCATATTTTGCATGAATGAAATCAAAGGTTATATGATGGACAGCAGAGAAAGAAAAAAACAACTTTTCAATTATCCTGCTCCTGGATAAATGTAAAACATCTTGTTTTTCGGTAAGTTTTATGCTCTGTTTTGATAGTGTTAGTGCATTCATCTTCCCAGTCTTTCCTCTAAATTGTAAGTTTTTGGTGAGTGTTCACCATGAATTTCAGTAAGTAACTTGTGGATTTACATGTATATACTCAAAATTTAGTACTAATATTAATGGGATTTTAGCATGACATCCTGCCAAATGCTTGTTAATCATGTTTATGTTCCAGAACAAACAAGTATTTGGACTGTACGCATACAGTTTGGCCAATTTTAAGAAGTTGGTCAAGTTTATTACAAACAAATGTACAGTACAGATCAACATAACTGAAATCTTTAATAGATTAATACAAAAAGTTTAATTGCAGTTAAAATAAAAACACAGGTTTGGTCGAGCTGGTACCAGACAGTACAAATATACTTAAATGGTCTGACTGTACACATATGGTGGGACTGTAAGTTCTGGACCATAAAAGTAACATCCGAATACTGATATGGTCTGGAACATTTATACATGTCTTAAAATTAATATCAAACACATTGGTGTTTGATAGAACTATAATATTTTGGGATATCAAAATCAAAAATATCCCATTTTTACTTTTAATAAAGAAGAAGATTATTGATGTATGTTTAAATGTATATTAAAATGAGACAGCAAGCCAACAACACAAAAAATAAGGATAAAACATACATATTTTTTTTGTATCAATGTTATAATTTCCAATATGTTCAAGGTATTTTTTCATTGAAATAAAACACAAATTGAAATCTGTCTGAACTTCAAAAGCTTAAAGAAATATTGTTTCTGTTGTCTGCATTTTGTATAATATATATTGCAAATTCTTGTGAATAATGGAATGTTATTATAGTTGTCTAAAGTTTTAACATTGATCTTTATACTGTAAATTCATAAATTATTGCGTGCATTTATTATTGCGATTCTGTCATTTTAGACTTAAATGCGATTTTAAATTTTACGATTTTGAGAAAAATCCTGTTTAATCCATATAAAATATTTCATAATGCCAGTTTAAATTATTGCGTTTACAACTCCGTTGCATTTTTCGCAATAAAAAAAAAAACTCGCATTAATTCCGAATTTACAGTATTTATATATATTATGTATATAACTTGGGAAAATACCCAAATGTTATAAAGAAGAATAAATTAATTGATTGTTATATGGTATTAGAATAGGAAGATGTGGTATATTGCTAATTTGACAACCCTCCATCAGAGACCAAAGGATGTAGGCCTTTAGCAACTGATGACACTGGACAACCTTTAACAATCAGTAAAATCCATATCGCATAGCTATTTTTATTGAAAATCATATTATTGCTACATGTATGAAAACAATTTTGTATAATCCATTACTTTAGATTTTATTGGTTCTTTTTCAGAAGGATTGAAATTCACCACCTAGAATAAATGGAGAAAACATAGAAACAAGACCAGAATCAATTCAAAGACAAAAGTTGGATCAGTTATTATTTTCATCACTCAGTCAATGATTTGAAGTTCTTTTAAATTCAAAAAAATATTGAAACCACAATAATGTCAAAGTTCTGTGCTGAATGTCCAAAAAGTGGACTATACCATCAAACAATGCTGGATGATAAGAAAATATTAATGTTTTGTGTTGAGGGATATTGTGAAAAAAATAGATTTACTTAAATAGCTACTAGTATGTTAAGCCTAACAATAGAGTTTTTATTGATTTCAAATGGCAAATAATTGTGTTTCAAGAAAGTATTCTATAATTCATGAATAAACATATATTGATACTTACATTATCTGCTTTGTTGTTTAAAAGTTTAGTTTTGAACAGTTAAAGAACAATATGCTAAATTAACATTTCCTCAGAAAAAAAGATATTCAATTAAAAAGATTCATCTTATAATAATTTACTACCAAATAGAAAACATTGTAACATACACATTACTGTTTATTTATATCTATATATTTACAATTAGAATCCCATAGGATTTCAATTTGTCCCATGGGATATTAAAAATCCCATGGGATAATAAAAATCCCATGGGATTTTTTTTGTCCCATGGGACAACAAATATCCCATGGGACTACAATAATCCCATGGGACAAAAAAAAATCCCATGGGATTTAACCAAAATCCCATGGGATAATGGTAAATCCCATGGGATTTTGCCCTGTCCCATGGGATATTGAAAATCCCATGTTTTTATAATTCAAATTGCAAAATAAATATGAAAGTAACTGTAGAAAACCAATGAAATTATTGAATCCCATGTAATTCTGCACATTTTGGTTATATACATGATATTGTAGCTCTTGTTTGAGGCGGCGGCGGATTTGCAAATGAGTGTTTTGCAAATTAAAAGTGTCCAGTGTTATAACATTGATTTAAAAGGATATTTTGAATTTAAGATGGAGTGACATTAACCATAAAATATCAATTTTAATTCACCCGCCATCATACACGCGGTTTAACCATATAGCATTCGAAAGTATATCATCTTAATGAAGTCCATCTTTTTTGCCCACATGTCAAATATTCGTTCGGTGCAATGTCCGTCAAATGGAGAGCAGTTGCTCGGGAAGGATAATAGCTTGATTTCAAGATGTCTACATCATTACATATCTTGTCGTTTGAATAATTAAAACGATGCACACAGCAAAAGGCAAACCTATGCACGGAGATTTTCAGTAACTCATCAAACGCCCATTAAAACATAAATTATTTAATTTAAATGAACATGGCCTTTGTCTTAATTCTAGTAAAAGTGGAAATAATGAAGTACTAGACGGTAATCTTTTTTTTTAATTTTTTTTTGCAGTGCCATAACTCTGACAATCTTGCACATTTTGAAATGCAATCAAAACCCTATGTTACTGACTTGATATATAAATTTTCCAAGGCTTACCACTACCTTTTTGGTACACAACATATAGTACATTGATTAAAACATTCTATACATTCTATCTATGAACATTTCCAGATATTTTTCAGTGTAATATATGCTCAGATATTTAAAACAATGTTACACTAGCCTGTCAAAAAATTACACAACTTGTGCAAGGTACAGGAATCTACTATCTGTTTTAAAAATATAAATGATGTTATTGTTAAAGTCATCTTTAAAAAATTGAGTTATCTCCCATTGTTCAAAATTGTAATTAAATCAACTATAATAACCAATGCTTTCACATTGACAATTTTTGCAATATTTAATTTCACTTTCCACTGATAAAGTGACGCAATCTTTACCTTTCTGTGCTTACAAGCACTTTGATTCTGTACGTGTGCATATATTTTAAAGATTTTTTTCTTAATATATATATTTCTAACGACAAAACATATTCATAATATTAATTTAAGTTATAAAAAACCTATTTTTAGGATTATCCATTGAAAAAATGAATTTATAACAAGCGATAAGGAATGTTATTTTGCACTCATGTTTATAGATCGGTTACATTCCCAACACGAAAGTTACGTAATGGAAAAAAAGGCGACAGCAATACACCGAAATGCACTCACGGTCATCCGATGTAAAAATGATATTTGCAATAATAATTATTACTCATTTGACAGTTTCATTCGGCAATTCTCGGTAGAATACGCTACTCTCCTTCTATGAAGGTACGGAATCGGCCGAGTTGAGACGAATGTTGACAGTTTATCTTCCTCGTTTGCTTATTTCAGTTACACATTTTTTTAATTTACAGACTGCATGTACCAACATGTATACTAAGAGTAAATCGCTAAAATAAAAGAGTACTGTAAATTCAGAAATTATTGCGAGGTTTTTATTATTGCGAAAAATGCAAGAAACATGTGAACGCAATAATTTAAATTCGCATTTTGAAATATTTTATGTAAATTAAACAGGACTTTTCTCAAAATCGTAAAAATTGAAATCGCATTTCAGTCTACAATGACAAAATTGCAATAATAAATACACGCAATAATTTCTGAATCTACAGTATTTATTTAACCCGAGTTATTGGATTCTGTAGGAGAGTTGTCTCATTGGCAATCCAACGCATCTCTTCTTATTCTATATTCATAAAATAAATTGATAATGGAAATGGGTAATTCGTCAAAAAGACAACAACCCGACCAAAGAGCATAGTACAGCACAAGCCAACAATGGGTCAACACATCGAGAAAATCCCGCACCCGGGGTGGGGTTTCAGCTGCCCCCTGAACAAATAAAAATGTAAAAATGGATGTCAGACTAAACTCCTAAACATGCAAATGAACTAAAATTAAAAAAACCCATACAAAAGCAAAAAAATCAGAGGGTCCTGACTTAGGACAGGTGCAAAAATTGGGCGGGGTTAAACATGTTTTGTTAGATCTCAACCCTCTCCCTATACCTCCAGCCAATGTAAAAAAAAAACAACACACAGCAATACACACAGTCAATCTCAGTTTAAAAGAAGTCCGAGTCCGATACCAGAATAGGTAACAGAAGAAACTAAGCAAAATGACAATGGTACATAAATTAACAAAGGACAACTAGCAGTTACTGACATGCCAGCTCCAGACTGCAATTAAACAGATTGCGGTCATTATATGAAATCAAGCATAATCCCTCCCGTTAGGGGTTTAGTATCATACCACATCATAAAATATATGAGAGCAACATAACCCGTATCATGTCAACAACTGGTTTTATTTCCGATGCCAATACCCTTTGAGTGAATCAATAATAATTCCAAAATATGCCATCTTCAAGGAATTGACAACAATATCGTAAATATCTGAACGTATAAGATGCCTGCTCCATATTTACGGATGATGTCCTTGTACCGATGTTAAATTTAATAAATGTTTTGACTAGTTTGTGATATCTGAAACCCTAGCATGTTGTAATAATTTTTATGTAATACAGAGATTTATTTCGTTAAAATCAAAGACTTTGTTACATACACGAGCGAATCGAACAAGTTGAGATATATGAACACCATAAGATGGCGACAAGAGAACGTCACCATCTAAAAATGGATAATTAACAATATAGGAAATAAAAAATCATCTCTTTATCGTAAATTTTGGTATTAAGCATCCCGTTAAAGATATAGATATCAAGATCCAGGAAAGGGCAGTGTTTATTGTTAGTTTTAGCTTTATTTAAAGTCAGTTCAGCAGGATAAATCTCTTTAGTGCACATACTGAAGTCGTCATTATTGAAAGCCAATATATCATCAAATATCTAAAACTGTTATTAAACTTTTGTATCAGATGTTGTTTCGATGGGTCTTTGTTTATTTTAGTCATAAATTATTACTCATTACTATACATACTTGTAAATTTTTACTATTTTCAGCTTCCTTTATCATTATGAAGATCATCCGGGGCTTTTTGAAGATCCCTTTTTATTTTTCAATACATCTTCATTCTTGATGATGATAGTCTCAACAGGTAAGGCTAGTAAAAATACTTTTAGAACATAGTATTTATAAAACTATAATCATTTTGACATTTGAATTGCATATTAAAAAAGTAATATTAGGAGAAACTGAAAAAAAACAATATATTTTGATAGATAATTTTATGAATATTGATTTTAAGATCAGAAAAAAAAAAAATAGAACTAAGGTAAGGATCAAGAAAATCATGATTGAAAAAACAAGCTCTGTAATCCAAATGGGAAACATATTGTGCATATGCAGACGATCTAGGAATTTTGCTACATAGAAAATAAACGGAATATGTTGTATGGGTTGCGTTCAATATCGTAGCGGCTACGTAGTGCTACGTAGATTTTTGTTTACTGAATGAGTAGCTAGCCTAGCTGGCTTGCGTTCAATATCATAGCGGCTACATAGGGCTACGTAGATTTATGACTATTGAACGTTTAGTTAGCCTAGCTGCTACATAGATATTGATAGCAGCTAAGCTAGCTACTCGTTCAATAGTCAAAAATCTATGTAGATCTACGTAGCCCTATTTAGCTGCTATGATATTGAAAGCAACCCTGGTATCAATATTTACTTAGCAGCTAGGCTAGCTACACGTTCAATAGTCATAAATCTATGTATCACTACGGAGCCGTTACGATATTGAACGCAACCATGGTCGTATAATGCTCCGGTTTTATTTTTGATTATGTAACCATCCTGTTCCGATTTGCTGAGTTAAACGCTTGTGAAATGGCACATCAACATTTTCAGGTGAAATGTGCACAGTTTTGTGTATCAAACATAAACGTGTCTTTGTTCAAAAGTTGTCGAAAAGAAGAACAGAGGAATGAATATCAATTACGAGAGTATATATAAGATCATATAAAATATAGGTCGGACTAGGTTCCTATGTAATCTATTTCATGCTAAAGTCATTGGAATAAAAGCAAAGTATAACAGCTGAATGTGTGTGTATATCACTGAGAATATAGCAACAGTGCAGCGTATTTCTAAACATGTGATAATATTATAACGGTAATTATGTTAGAATTCGGTTAATTTTAAGTAGTAATCGTCCAAAGGAAAAGGAGCTGACATTCTTAACCAAAACTGAAATCATATCAAAAGCATTGCCCTGTTTTGTCTTTCAGATATACTTTAACTGAATTGTATTCTTTTGATGCAAAATTCTACGAAAATATGACTGTTAACTATGAGATATTGTCCAAACTCATAACATATTTTGAAGAATTATATTCTTATAGTATATTTGTCAATTGCCTGTCACATTTTTTAAAAAGAAAAGGCTAGCATAATTGCAGAGGATTTGAAAATACATAGACCAGTTTAAGATACAACGTATGTATATTAACTAGGGTCCATCTTGTAATTCTGCATACAGTCTATTTGACACTGGATCTGCTTTTACTATTTATGTAGTTAATATTCATAAAATTTGTACTTTTATTTCGCTGTTCATATAATTATATATATAAAAAGAATTCGATGCTTAAAATCGAATTTCTTTTTTTTAAAACATTAAAATTATTATCAAATTTTTTTATTCTAGATGATCGCATAACGCATTGTTTTCGACTTAACACTTTTGAATGTGTATATTAATGTTTATTAACAACACACAACTAGCAAAACAGCGAATAAATAGGGATTGAATTGTCCATTACCTATATGAAAACAACATAAAACATAAAAAAATCGGGGAAATTAACTTTTCGTTATCATTAGTCGGTGATGCCATTTTTTTATTTGCTAATTTTAATACTTGACCTCAACTGAAAATAATATTTAAAAAATATTTTATTGTTAGATCTGAATAGAAGAATTTGACAATAATTCTACAATCATTGGTTTACAGATTCCAAGATTTGAACAGAAACATGCATGTATAGAATGATCATACTTTAATAATTACATTGCATGTATGGATCATTATATTACGTTATTTTGATTGGCAAAGAGCAAATTCTCGTCCTTCTGAAATTGACATTTATTACTCATTGAAATTTATCATTCATGATGACACGAGGTTCCAAAATAACGTACACAGGTAAATTAGAAAAACAAACTTGAAAGAGACCGTGTTTTCATGATCTTAGATAAAAAATGTAATTATAAGTATTGAATGCTTCTTTTTGTAATTTCATAGGGTTGTAAAAGCGTTGATCGTGCGCGCATTTATAGAATCGCATCATACAAAATGTACTTCGGTCAACGGTTTTACACCCTAATAAATTAAAGAAAAAAAGCATTCAATTCTTAAAACATATTTGTGAGCGATCACTCTCTTTCTTACTTGTGATGTAACTAAACAGCATAGGAGCAAACTGTATATTATACTCTTATTGATTATTTATTTATCTCTTTTTTCATTGTTTCAGCTTATTTCTTTTATGATACACTAGACATTTTAGTTAGAAATATGTGGAAGAAAAATAAGGAAGTACTGGTGCACCATTTTCTCGTAAGTCTAATTAGATAAAATTGAAATATTTCAGAGAATCAAAATTTATGAACCTGGCACTGCTTCAAAATATAATTGCAAGAACTTTTGTTTTTTTTTTCAAAAAAAAAAAACAAGATTTAACGAAATATAAGACTGTTTTTATTATTGTAACAGAACAGAATTTTACGAAGTCTTTAATGAAATAGATAAAATTACATATATACTCAACCCTAGATCACACAATCAGGTAAATCAGTTAGAATCTTTTTTAAAACAGTCTAGGACAGGGTACTCTTGAAATATTTACTTCTATTATGTATATTAATGATCTTGTTCAGTTGTTGTTATTTTTATTTTCATTTTGTTGTTATGTCACATACTATTAAGGTGGTACCTTACACTACAGGGAGATAACTCTGTAAAATCAGCAGAACGTTTGAATGACGTGGTGTTGTTATGGGAATGTTAAGCTTCTCAATGATCAAAATAAGTTTTTGTCAAACTGCTATATAACCAGTGTAATTTTTCTGATTAAACGGTTGGTTCAATTTTTTTGAATTTTTTATATTTTTGTCAGAGGGTCAAAGTAAATACTTTGTCAAAATTTTAAGAAAATTAAACGAGCCAAACTAATTTTAGCTCAGGTGTTGGGTACCACCTTAATATGTAGTTTTATATGGCAATAACGATTTGATTTGAATTGAATTGAATATAATGTTTGTGAGATGATCTTGATATTTATTTTTTATTTTTTTTACAGATCTTTACTTCCTTTGTATATCTATGGCATGATAGACATGGAATTGGATATACACATTTATGCCTTCTATCGGAACCCAGCAGCTTCTTTCTCCATGCCAGGAAACTTTTACGTATAGCTAGATTTTCATCGGACTCACTTAAGTCCCGCATCCTTTCAATTATCAATGTGGTTGCATTTTTTATATTCCGTTTAATACCTCTAGGATTTTGCGTCACAAGGATTTATCCAGAATATTTTCTTATGCGAAGACATGTTGCGTATTTTTGTTACCTTTCAATATCCGTGATAGTTATATTTTTAATCAATGTCGGATTCTTTGTCAGACTTTTAAATACAGATTTTATACGACGCAATAGCTCCAGGAAACACAAATGACATATTACTATATGTTTCAATCGGAACATTGGCAAATGATAATATTTACCAAATTTCTTGATACAGTTTAATCAGTTCAGTATTCATTTACTTTTAGTCATATATATTGTATTACCAATACTTTAAAATATACTCGATGCCTTAATAGCAATTGGAAGATTATTACAGAGCATTTCTGTTGTTTATTTTTCTATAATAGTTATCAAAGGTACCAGGATTATAATTTAGTACGCCAGACGCGCGTTTCGTATACATAAGACTCATCAGTGACGCTC
Organism: Mytilus galloprovincialis; assembly: GCA_037788925.1. Taxonomy (NCBI): domain Eukaryota; kingdom Metazoa; phylum Mollusca; class Bivalvia; order Mytilida; family Mytilidae; genus Mytilus; species Mytilus galloprovincialis. The sequence goes on along the minus strand of CM075342.1, from coordinate 38,695,864 downwards.
ATATCAAAATATTTATAAAGCCAAACAAGTGCAAAGTTGAAGAGCATTGAGGATCCAAAATTCCCCAAAATTGTGCCAAATACTTGCTGACGATAATTATAGAGCATTTTTATACTACATACGTTTGACTGCCGAGTATATAATGTTTTGGCAGGGCAGATGTAAAACCTTCTGGTACTAGATCAAGTAAGAGCATTTAAAAGACATAAAGTCGAGCTTACGATTTGTGTAATTTGGTCGACAAATAACTCTCTCCCAGAGGTACCTGCAATAATTTAATGTATCACGAAACAGCAACAACAATACTCTCTTATCGGTCGATGTACAAAAGATTTGAAATAACTTCATACACATAAACCAAATATTACGTTGGGATATTGACAAAGATGAAATGAATTTAAATCCAAAAGTATGAAGATGCGAGATAATTGCCAATGAGACTACTATCCAACAGAGACCAAAAGACAAGATGAAAACCGTCAGAGCATGCACGGTCGATAATATATTATTGAAAGGATTTAATGTTTAACAGTTTAACGAAAACAATCCCGTCCATTTCTTGATTTACATGAGATAGATGTATACATTTTTGTATTTGTAATTGTATTTTTATAACAATCTGTTTTATTTATTACTTAAATCGATATTAAAATGGGGTATACGCTTTGTTGTGACCTACAAAAGAAGGTCAGGTTAAATTAAATCTGTATACAATTAAAGAGCAAGCTGTGACTGATCGAATTAATGTACGGATAATACCAATTGCTTTATGGCCATTTCAATGGCGTTGTTAATCACATCCACACTTATTAATAATTTAAATCCTTTAATTTAAATCGTTCTAACCTGTGAAATGACTTTACTGGTCAGATGACTTTGTAGGAGTTAAAAACGTATTTAGAAAAAAGTAAAATCACAAAAATACTGAGCTCAGAGGAAAATCAAATCGGAAAGTCCCTCATCACATGGCAAAATCAAATGACAAAACACATTAAAAACGAATGGACAAGAACTGTCATATGTCTTTGTGTTACCAGAGATATATCAATCGTAATAAGTTAGACAACAATGATAAATTCCTCTTTATAAAACTAAGGATTTTTAAACATGATTGTCAATAAGACAATTATCCAACAAAGTTCAATGAAGTCGATGTAAGCAATAGTAGGCAACCGTACGACCTTCAACACTGAGAACAATTATACCGTATATATAATATAGCCGGCTACAAATAAAGGCAACAGAAGTATACCGCTGTTAAAAAGTCATAAATCGAGTGAGAAAAATCAAATCCGGGCTACAAACTAAAACCAAGGGAAACACATCAACTATAAGAAAAAAAAAAAAAAACCCGGAACAACAGAAACACTGATTTTATTTCACAAGAATACTGAACTCCGAGGAAAATTCAAAAAGGAAAGTTCATAATCAAAAGCTCAAACACCTTCAAACGAATGGATAACAACTGTCATATTTCTGACTTGGTACTACAAAAACAAACACCAAATCGAATGCTACATAATACATAGAAACGAAATATTTAATAACAACTGCCATATAAAAGTTGCCTCTGTGTGTGTTTGTGCGTATATCTTTGGTATCTTTATTTTTATCAATATTTCAAATTATTTGACATTAGAGGTAAACAAAAATCTATTTCTCTATTTCCTCCTTTTTTAACTCCCTTTCCCGGACTACACGAATTCAACGCGAGTCTTGGCTATCAATGATTTTTTTTTATATAGTTTTCTAGGTATATGCATATTTGTAAATATAACAAACCATTCATGTAACCCCAATGCAAATGTAATAGTATGGACTGTAATTTTCCGAAACTATTAAAACCTGCCTTTTTTTATTTAGGTGATGACTATGTTGTCTATAAACTCACTGCCACATGACCCCCATTTTTTATTTGATCATTATTACCTTATTAACACTACAGAGAAAATAAACGTCTATACAGGTTATCAATGTTGTTTTAGATAAGTTTAACTTGGAACTTTTAGTCTAAAAAATGAGAGAGACAAACCCAAGCAGGGCAACTCGAAATCATATATTGAATAGAAAGGTAAAACACAAATACCGAACGCCAAAGTAAATTTAGAAATGAATATTCCTTACACATTGTCAAAATTAAACTTGAGACTATCGACCGACGAAACGAACCGTCATATAACTTACTTAGAACTGGCGTTTTCCGACGAAAATGGTAGGTTAAACCTGATTTTTATAACTAGCTAAACCACCCATGTATATGACATTTATTTATCATAAGCGTTACTTTATAGTGCCAAGACTGTATGAGCAATCCAAACATATCATACAAGTGAGAGGTTTAGTTCTATATAGCCAGGTTCTATCCACCATTTTCTACATTTGAGAATGCCTGTACCAAGTCAGGAATATGACAGTTGTTGTTCATTCATTTGATGTGTTTTATCATTTGAATAGGGAATTTTCGTTTTGAATTTTCTTCGGAGTTCAGTATATTTTTGTTATATTACTTCATACAAAAGGTCAACATAATTATAATTTGGATGCAGCAGCAAAAACTGTATAAACAAAAATCATACTGAAAAAATGCAAACAAATTGATAAAGTATAAATTCAGTAAAATTCTAACCAAAGGTAAACAAAAGAAAAGCAACACTACAAAAACATCTTGCGTTCGAAATGCACTTATACATGTAAACCCACATTCGCCATGAATGTCCTTTCCTAATACGGACAATACAAGGCTAAAGGAAGAAAAATGACATGAAAGACAACTACACTAAATCAATATCACAGAAAAACACTTAATATACACCGAGAACTAGGAGTGAACTTTAATACGTTTAGGTAATCACAAAAATGTTAATATATTGCTAGTACTTTAAAATGTAATCCTATTTAATGAAAATAGTTTCAACAGGAATTAAATGTATTTGCACTATATTTCTAATTGCACCTTACCAACATGCATATCTATAGATAAGGACAAATAGAAGTACGCATATATTATTAATATAAATATAATCTGTTCTGGTTTTAACAAATATATTTGAAGAAAAAATGGATATATGTGGTATGATTGCGAAGAGTTTTCTAGTCATAACAAAACTAATAATATGGACATGAGCAATTATGATTATTAAGAAAACTTGGAAATAATTTAAATAAAAAACCACACGACAACTCCTTCGCATTTTTTATATTGACCTATGAGACTTATCTTTGAATTTGTACTAAAATGTATTACAAGTCTTATGCGCTGTACGACTGATAAGTAAGCAATTTAAATGGGAAATGAAAGATCAAAATTATCTTTTTCAGCCTGTTTTATTTCAGACGCAATGCTAGAATATATTGTATTAAGTAAGGTTGTTAAACATAAAAAAAATGAACAAAGAGTCGATATTAAGATGTTAACCAAAAAAATGTTCGGCATATTCAAAAATTATTTTTAATCACATGAAATGACGTACTAATAAGCCTTAATTATTTTGATTCTTAATCATATTCCAAACTTGATATGCAAATGTTTTCAATTCTTTATACATTTACTGAATTGAAAATCATGTTATAGTTATCCCATGTTTCTATTTATAATTATTCTAAACAAAACTAGGATAATTTAAACTTGGATTTCAATGCTTTCTCTATAGAGACCTGACGTAAAGAAAATGTATTGATACTGGTAACAAAAATTAACACACGTACCATTGTTATTTAACCTTTGTCGAACTATACATTCCTGTACTTATACCTAGTTCCGTACATGTGTACTGGATTTAAGTTTCATATAACTATGTGATACACTTATAGTAAAGCAGCATGTGATAATACTTAGAAGAATACTTACCGATATATAAATAGATATTTCTATATTTAAATATGTGTATGAAAGTCGAATTTACATATCTAATTCAACCAGTCAACTACTTTTCGTACGATCTGTATCCGCTACTGATATACTTTATGTATTTAAATGTCTGCATTGTTGTCAAATTTACGTATCCCATCAGGTCAGTCAACAACAAAGTACTATCGTACTAACTTTATCCACAAAAATCACAGTGGCTATCATTTGTATAGAAAATAATTCTAATACTTTAAATAACCAATATGTAGGAATAAGATTACATTTGTATTATAACATGTTCATACAACAGTTGGTCATGTGTAGCGATACGGTGTTTCAACCGTAAAAATGTAAATCCTGTTACAAGCCATTTTTGTATTACTGTTGTGTGTTTTATTATATGAAATATGGATTCAGGAAAAGAACGTGTAAATACAGTGTTTATTCGAAACAAGATGTCAGATGACGACATTGGTCATGAACAAGGAGTTAGAGATTTCGAATTCTGGTACACGTATATTTTCTTTGCTCTTGTGGTAATTTTTTTTGCAGTTACAAATAGATTAATCAAACATTATGGAACACCGAAGTCATCATCATCTTCAGTGTATGATTCGTGGTTATGGAGAAACCTGTCTGTGTCGTTACTACATGGATTGTTGGTTGGTATTTGGAGTATAATGAGGTATGTTCAGCGCGAGTTATATCCCCTATAGAAAATGAATTCATATTGACATAATGCAAACCGATTGTCATCGGTTCGAAAAAAAAGATACAGGCGGCTGTCATGGTGCTTCAATAATTTTGTAATATTACTTATGATGGTCTTTTAAGATCAACGTTAATAGCATGAAGACAATTAATAGACAGGAAAAAATTAGCAGAACGTGAAAATAGATTCCTTATCATTTAAAAAAGAATGAATTAAACATGCAAAACTTTGTTAGATTTATAATAACTAATATACTGTAAAAAAATGTCTTTCTCGGATTCTTGCAACAGTATGCCATTATATACAAAATTAAATCTGTATATCATGTTTTAGATAATTATGATATTGATCGGTTAAGAACGTTCGCCGAAGAAAATCGCACCCATCATTTATATTTGCCTTTTTATATAAATATATATATACATTGACAACTAAAACTACTGATTTTGTTTTAAAATCTTTGAAATTTTCAACATTGTGTTATCATTCCCCTGACAATGCTATATTATTTGTATGAAGAAAATCTGTTTTATATTGGAATAATCCAAATATTAAATCATAATCAAAGTAGGTCAGATAAATCATATTGTTATAAAGGCTCACACAGAATAGAACAAAACGGGTCGTAACAATAGTTGAATGGCCATTTAATTAGAAATAGTTATAACACGGCCGACACTCGGCTAACCGAGAGATTGGTCGGTTAATCTATATTGAGTATAAGGCTATATCGACGGTTGGTCTGTTAATCGGGTTGGCTAATGTCTGTTAATCAGGTGTTATCGAGAAAATCATTACAAGTTCAGCATGTTTTATTATATAACTTTTTAAATATATTTTTATCATAAAAATTATTCATGTCTGACAAAACAATTCAATGTACTGAATCCAGTGATGTAATTATATTTTGTCTAGCTTCGATAAACGATCTATTAAATGAAAAAGGCGGGTTACTCGCCAATAAATTCATACACATTTAATACACACAAAATGTACACAAAAAGACACGTTGGTTGAATTTACTTGCATGCAATATTTTGAACATCGAAAAAAGACAGGCATTATGTTTTTTAACTACATTAATATCATTGTGAGAAAAATCTACACGAAAATCTGACTTTTGGTGACATTAATCAATTTTTATTTAAAACTTGGACTGTTAATGGGTCGGATGTATAAAACCAGGTCTGTTAATTGGTCTGTTCAGAGTAATGAATGGCAGTAAAGCATAATTTTATTGCTATATGGGGTGTTATCGGATCAAATGGGTAGGCTCAAGAAGAGCGGCTTAAATATATGGAAAAAAACATATGAACAATGAAACATAAAATATACGCAAACAACACATGAACAATGAACAATTTAGACAATGGAAATTGAAATTTGATAAAAATGGTTTCAAAAAATGTAATATTAAAGTAATATTAATTTTATTCAAGTATGGTCCCATATATCATGTAGATTCTGTTAAATTGTCATGAATGCCACCACTTTGTCATCTACATTGGTAACCAGTATATAAATCAGAGATAAACGTCGTAATGTAACTAAACATCAGTAAGTAAAATATATTGGGATCATAATATTAAGAGAAAGAATAAATGAGTAACAAATTAAATGTAGAGAAAAGTGACATAACAATCTAAAGAATACAAAAATAAAAAAACCACCCCAAATCCGGACCTTCATGGTATACACGCGAAGAATCTGGAGAATAAAAGACAAGGATAGTAGAGAGTGATGCGTTGCTTAAAAAAGAGAAAACCCTGGGTGTTGAAACAGTAACGGATTGCGATGTACTCAAATTGGTGACAAATGCTAGAATATAAAAAAGAAGATGTGATATGATTGCTAATGAGACAACTCTCCACAAGAGACGAAAATGACACAGAAATTAACAATTATAGGTACCCGTACGGCCTTCAACAATGAAAAAAGTCCATACCGCATTGTCAGCTATAAAAGGCCCCGAAATAATAATGTAAAACAATTCAAACGAGAAGTTTACACGCGGACAACTGCAGTTCTCCTCTGCACTTATGTAGAAAGGAACTAAACGGAATAAAATGAATTAAAACTTAAAATAACCAAATGTAGCTGCATTCGCTTCTTTCCATTAACTTCTTTAGAATGATTTGTAAACAACATATGATTAAGTAATAGAAGAAAATAACCAGTCGAATTAGGGTTAAACGTCCAGAGACACATATCATGTGCATATGAGAACGATATATACTGTGTTGTATTAGAAAGACATTTTCAGTCGGATTTTATAACGTGCTACTTTGAACAGACACAAAAATAAAGGCTGATTGAATCGTTAATAATAAATTAATGCATATTCCAGCGGCCAATCCATATCACGCTATACTAAAGTGAAACACTTTTCAATAAAATGCACAAAAGGTCAAAACAAATATGCTCTGACTAGAAGGATACTGTTGCACCATATTGTTATTTTTTCTAACTGAAGAACACCTCTTTCTTAACTTTTTCAATGGGGAAATATAAAGGTAGCAAAACTATTGTCGTGGCTAAATAACTCTTAACTGACACAATTTTAATTGTCCAACCCATTAACAGACTTTATTCCTACAGTTTTAACTAAAACGGTGTTTTATTCACGTTATATTACAATAATTATGAAATATTTACTAATGTCAATTTATGTTTTTAGTACCAAAGTACTATTTTGTGTCCTTTAAATGATATATACAATTGTTTGTTTCGCCTTTTATTAAAAAATTGCTATACGTATAAGCATAAATATTACATACTTGCGCGTCGCCTTTTAGTTTTACTATAAAATGCGCCGACTATGAATTTTTTTAACAGGTGGAAAATATTCTATGAAAGATATAATTTTGTCAGACACTTTTTCTTTTTTGATTTGGTTCTTATAATATGCAAAAAATGTGTATATTTAACAGAGTTTAACATTAAAATGTGCGTTTTACTCTTAAAAGACATATAACCAACCCGATTAACAGACCAACCGCCCATATAGCCGCATACTCAATATAGATTAACCGACCAATCTCTCGGTTAGCCGAGTGTCGGACGTGTATAACAGTTGCAAATCTTCTTAATATAGTACTTAAACCACATTGATTCAAATTGTTAAAGGACATTTCTAGTGATTATATATGTGTATGTTTATGTGCGTATTTCATTGTATCTATCCTTTGTTTATTGCTTTTAAATAATTCAAATTTTCTTTGAAAGACATGTTTTGTAAAGGTCGTTCCTCATTACAAATAAAACACCTCGGATGTAATTTTGTAGCGTGTTCATCTCAAATACAGGAGGTCTATAGGAAATCACAAATTTAGTTGTGAGCTGGCCAAATCATAGATTTGAAATGAGTATTTGCTGCTTCTCTGCTAAGCACGCAGCATCATTAAGGAGTTAGAGCAAAGGCTGGTCGACACGGAGTCCGAAAAATGTTTCGGTTATACTGACATTTATTTCATCGGTAACCTGATGAACTAGTATTTTAAAAATCCGACCCAGCGTGTCTTACACAAAGCATTGTTCATATTTATAACACATTAATATTTTTCTCGATATGAATACAGTCATTTACCATGCATTATCATACTGCTTTACGTTATACTACCCATAATTAGATACCAGGCATAATATTCAAAATACAAATATTATATTTTGTACTTATATTGCTTCCATTTTTTTTAACAGTCGTTCAATATTTCGTACATTAAACCGGGATTATGGGTCAATAATTATATTGTACTGTGCCGTAACAAGAATAGCAATCATTTTGAAAAGAATTATTTACGATATTTCAATATAAACATAATAATAAGTATTCCATTTATCATGTTATATATATATATCGATAACAGAGCAATTTAATTTCAGAATTTTGATTATTTTATGTCTCTATTATCAAACAATGATATATAAATAAGATTTAAAGACCATTTTCACCGGTTGAAACAAACGTTAGTTTGTGTTATAAAATGTTATGTATGTATCCAAGCTCAAAAAAATAAATAAAAATACAGAACGCCATGAAAAATTTAAACGGAAGTCATCCATCAATTGGCAAAATCAAAAAGTTAAAAGACGTCAAACAAATGGAGAGCTGTCATATTCCTGACTTGGTACAGACATTTCCTTAAGTAGAATAGGATGGATAAAATCTTGTTTTATATCTTGCTTAACCTTTCACTTGTCGCATAAAATTCCATTATATTTAATACAATGTGTCAGCAAAAGAAATGTCCTTCCGCGAACTGCTCGTAAATCTCACAAACACTTTAAAGACCGATGTTTATTTTTTGCTGCGATGACAGCGCAGTACATAAACTCACTGTCGTATAACCATCAGTGACATGCAATATTTGCTAACGCAAATGGAAGATATAAAAAAAAACGTTTTCATTAATTTGACAAATATTCAGATTTAAGTCGAATTAACAACCAGAAAGAAAAAAAAAAAAAGACAGCAGTAGTATGCTGTTGTGCAATAGTCATAATTCGAATAAGTTAAAACAAACCCGGGTCAGAGACTACAACTGAGAGAAACACATAAGAAACGACGAACAGATGAAAAACATTCCATAAAAGACACAGTAAGATTTAGAATCACAAATCTCCAACATAATATACGAGGAAACGCCGGTGTTAGGGTAGTTTCCGCTCCACTAGTGACATACATCGTGAAAGGTAATCAGTCGTATTCTATGTCGTCACTATCCGAAGTTTACCAAATTGAAAACAATCTATTAAAAATAATATGTCATGTTATTAATTTTACTTGTTATAGACTCGACCATTTTAACCTACACAATTAACAACTTTTAAAAATTATATTTCTAAAAAAAACTAGTGGAATTAGGTTAAATATATCACTGAATATGTTATGTTATACGCAATCAACAGAAATCACAGATTCGAAGCATTGTCTTTTATTATATATTTTCAGCTTTGTTGACCATTTAGAAGATAGCCCAACAATATATCAAGATCCGCTGTATTATTTTAATACCTCATCGTATTTAATGATGATAGCTTCAACTGGTAAGATATCGTAAGATATTCGGCTTGTACTTACCTGCTAAGGGAGTCTGACGAGCACCTGCGTTATACCATTACATCCGATCTGCATAGTAGAGGGGTGGAAGGTACCAGAGAGACAGTCAAACTGATAGATCAAAAATAAAACTGTCAACGCCATGCTAAAGAATAAAACGACAAACAGTAAAATAAAAGTACAAAAGACACAACATAGAAAACTAAAGACTAAACAACACGAACCCCACATAAAACTGGGGGTGATCTCATGTGCTCCGGAAGGGTAGGCAGATCCTGCTCCACATGTGGCACCCGTCGTGTTGCTAATGTTATTACAAACCCGGTAAATTGTCTTATTCGGTAGGTCACATTCGTGGTGAAAAGGGAAGTGGATTGTAGTTACGACATATAGATTATCGCCGTTAGATTGCAGAATGTAATTAGTTTCCATACTTTGTAAATATTTTTATGCTCTGAAAAAAACTGAATGATAGAAATTTAAATAAAATGTGAAACGATAGGTTTCATGAAATACTTTTTGAAAATAAAAAATATCCTGAGCCCAAATTCGTCTTTACAACAAAATGTGAGTAGATAAAGATAATTTTATCCAACCTTAAAACTGAAATATGTTAGTTATATCAGATGTCTTGTCAAAACTTTGCTGTTGTGAAAGATTTGAATTAATAAAAAATGATATCATCAGATAACATCATGTTTTCTTAATTTAAATTTCAAATCACACACAAATAATTTGTTGGTATAACTTGCTCAAGAGAAGGATCATTAACCCTGATGATCGACCTAATAACTTTCAATACTAGTTGTTTAACGACATCCCTCATCCCCAAAAGCAGCCGGGGGATGACATACCACCAAAATAAACGTACATTAATACTACTAAAAGAGGGACGAAAGATACCAAAGGGACAGTCAAACTCAGAAATCTAAAATAAACTGACAACGCCATGGCTAAAAATGAAAAAGACAAACAGACAAACAATAGTACACATGACACTACATAGAAAACTAAAGAATAAACAACACGAACCCCACCAAAAACTAGGGGTGATCTCAGGTGCTCCGGAAGGGTAAGTATAGTGATACACATGTACTTATGAATAGTAGAGTAACTATGGGTTCAACCGAAGTGTGTAACATACTACATACAATATGCAACATGTGTATTTTATTAGGAAACATGCAGTATATGTCCGGATTTGGCTATTCAAGTTATATCTTTTTTGAATTGTTCAGCCATTAAACGTATGACAACTTTTGTTTTTTTTTTCAAATAGTTTGGTCATTTAATGTCGAAAAAATGCAGTAAAATATTGCTATACCGTTGCTGTTATTGTTATTGAAAGTAAATATAACTCTTATGCTTTTGTTAACTAATTCACCGAGCTATGATAAAGATAACCATTACGTCTTTTACAGAACATGTACATTGATATTCAGAATTTACTCGATCTATATTTATAAAATGCTCACGAAGGCACTACATCGTTATGAGCAACGGTATTGTAAATAATGAATAAATTATACATACGCCTAAAAAAAGTCACAATACAACACAAATATGAAAAAAGGACAAAGTAGATATAAGATTCAATAGATATGTCGGATAGCAGACATATTTCGTCAGATTTCCTATTATTATAGATGTAATGCTTCATAGTAATATATTCTAATTTTAATGATTGACGAAGTGACAGCTTTGCGGAAGATCTATTTTGTGTAGAATATGTACCACTTTCTGGTATGTTATTTTTGTCAGGGTCCTTATGTTATGTTATATCTTGATTTATTTCAGCGTATTTCTTCTACGACGCAATGGACATTGTATTAAGTAGGGTTATAAAGAAGAACATAGAAATTATCATACACCATTTTGTTGTAAGTATTTTTTACTTTCTAACATAGATCAAAAGATGCAGTACCAATCCTATTTTGTTTTTATTTCATACACAGACTCTAACAAAATATTCAGATTCGTGGGTGTACTGTTAAAGATTTTGACTATATATTCTGCCATCTACTTATTTTTACATTTACACTGCCTAATAACAAAAAGATAATACATGTTGAACTTATTTATGACACAAATTCTTTTGTACATTTGATTAAACCTAACGCAAAATGAACGGAGCTTTATTACTGTTCTTCATTTTCTAATTAATATTAATGAGAATTTCATCATAGAGCAAATCTTTACACGACACTGTCTTGTGTGCCGTTTTGTTTATTATTGTTGACATATTTGTTTGTATTTATTGTGATTAAGAATTTTACACATGTTGACTTCTGTGCCCTTTTTATACATTTTTACCTATTATTTCTGTTTGCTTTGTTCACACAATGTTGTTAATATAATGGAGTTATAATATGCCAATGTCATACAAGTGAGAGAGTAAGCCAGTTATAAAACTAGTTTTAATCCACTATTATCTGAATAAGAAAATGCCTGCACCAGCTCATGCATTTGACAGTTGTTATCTATTCGTTTTGAATTTGCTATTCGCTTGCGCTATTTTTGTTATTTACTAATCGCTAGAAAATCAGTTTCACATATCAATAAAAAAACAATTTAAATTGAATTTTATTTTTCAGATTTTATTTTCATTTGGATATTACTGGCACGCCAAAGTTGGAATCGGATATGCCCATTTGAGCTTACTGGCCGAATTCAGCAGCTTCTTACTCCACGCTAGGAAACTAATGAGGATTATAGGATATTCGTCCGATTCTTTACAGTATCACATATTTTCAATTGTAAATCTGGTCTCTTTTTTCATTTTACGATTAATTCCTCTTTCTATTGTTGTGTCTAATATCTATCCAGAATATTTCTTAATGCGGGTACATCTATTTTATTTTACTACTTTATCTATATCTGCGATAATTATATGGATTATAAATATTGGTTTCTTTCTGAAGTTAATACGAACTGACTTTATACGTTTGAAACAGAAAAGGAAATAAGAAATGAATGATCGAAGTATAGAGGTGTTAAAAATAGGAAGACATCGACACTGCTTATATAACATGTATTTTGCATACTGTATTTTTTATACGAAAATATTTGGTGTTCTACTTTTTTACATATTTATATTTACAAATCCGATGTTTACATTGACCTGTGATTTTTTTAATATATTTATAACTTCAGTTGTACTATTTTACGGAATAAAACATTTGCCACTGGACGTAAAGCAATCAACAATCAATCAATCAGCATTTTACGGAAAAACAACTTCACTTATAACGTTATGGCAGATTTGGTTGGTGTAACAATTTGGAAAGTGCCAATTTGCAGTTGCATATTTTCAAACAAGACCAAACACTCGCTTTATTTCTTCTTTGTTGTTAGAAATTATATATATAATTTTGTTTTTGACAATTTTTCGATGGTGGTATCATCATATGAAATCTACCCGAAGTAGAACCACTGACAATTCAATGCAGGGAAGCGTGATTCTAATAAGTTGGTCGAGGATTATGCGCTTGGTCTCAGTAACTATGGGATTTCTGCATCTTATAATTGATTTTCTTGTGCTTTAGTTTTCTATTTGTTTGCACAATGTTTAAAAGTTTACGTTAAATTCAATACTTTTCTAAACTTATGACAAATTAGAACTAGTATATACACTTTTCTATGTTTTTGATATTGTGTGGATACCTTTAGATAGTTTATGTCCCTGGTTTTGTTTTAGGTGAGTCTCTCAATTGCGTAATCAAGAATCTCCCTTTTGCATACAAGCTGTAAAAATTTAACAAAGTATGAAATGCGTACATGATATACAAGTGTTGCGATCCTATCAAAATATAACCCATGTTTAAAGTCTGAATGTTTCGTTCAAATATTGCTTTGTCTTGCTGCTCTATGATATATTTTTTCTAAACGTGGAGAAGACAAAAAATCATTACAAAATCTTATATTCATCTATTGAACTTTCATACTACTATCAAAAGCCTTTAACAACAAACAACACTTTATATTCAAGTATTTTAACAAAAAAGAAAAACAACTACAACGACTGGTTTACACATGACTGGTTTCGGATAGGAACATACAGAATGTGTTAGGCTCAACATGTTTGAAAGTGCTAAACCCTCCCTTTATCTCAGTCAGTGTGGTAATAACAAAACATAAGAACATTATATTCTGTTCATAAACAAGTTTCTGCTCAAATTTCATAAAATTCCATGACGTTTGACAAAGTTATTTAAGTCTAAAAAATGTGAAACAACAAACTGAACTCAAATGTTGTCGCTGCAGACACCGACGACGTTATTTGCTGTCTCGCAGGTTCAACAGAAAGGAATTGATTACAATATCTTCTTTCGCCTAACCTAAAAATTGGCGGTAAACAATAAAAAAAGGCTGTACTATATATTATCATATAATAAAAAGATGGACGCGGAATTGATGCTATTGAGCCAACTATCCACGCGAGACTAGAGTTTGTAGACAACCAAGAACATTGTACGGCTTTCAAGAATGAGCTAAAAGATTATCGGCTTAGTTCTTTTTTTAATTGTTTCTACGATAATAAGTTGTAAAATGATAAATTTTATTACATCGAGATCAGGGTCACTGAAAAGCATTAGCAGCGGTGTGTACGTATGTTTTAGTCGAACCAACAGGTCTGTGAAGAATTAAAAAACGTTTATTTCACATCTATATACATATACATTTTGTACCTAGGCTTAAAGATATCGGAAGCGATAAACTTATCCAGATGATAGTAGTAACTTCTACCGTATCTTAAAAATGATAAAGATGTTTATCTGTGCACTTTCAGTTAGTCTCTTTGTAAATGTTATGTAATATTAATATCACACTAACTTTTTTAAAATTTCATGAATGACTGATTTTAATCGCACCTTTCAAATATTTTCGAGTTAACGACACTCATTTGTTTTATATACACATATCAGTAATGGAGTGATTTATGATCTTAAAACGTTAAAATGACAACGGGTTATATACATGCACAGCATGAAAATAGATAAGATATAGTCGGTTAAAGAGCTCATACGTATCGGATGCTTCTTTTATTAAATTTCTAAGGTTTCAAAAGCGTTGACCGTACGCACATGATTAGAATGAAGCGTTTCCACGCCTTATAGAAAATGCACTTTGGTCAACGCTTTGACACCCCAATAAATTTATAAAAAGTAGCATTATTTCTTAAAGTCAATGATGAAGGCGATTTAGTAGGGTGGTATTTCTGATTCTAATGCTAAAGAATTGTCATCTTCTCCTTCAAAAATTGAAGGGAAGCATCATATATGTATATAATCCGATCTCTTCTGTTCTTTTCCTTACTAGTTTTTATATCTTCTGATGTTCCTGGTTTTGTAAAATGGTATTGATTGCCATAGGGTACATGCATGTGTCAGCGTACTTGATGTTATACATGTACGAGTATCAAAAATTGTTGTATAACAAACGTATAGTCTAATAATGAAGTTCACATTTGTGTGAATGTAATTTTAAATACTGCTCGTAATACAAATTATCCAAATTGTGTTTCATTTCCTTTCCATAGCATCAAGAACGAAAGTTTGATTTTGAAATCAGTGTTAATCACGTTTCCATCTTGCTTCAAGTATACGGTTCTAAGAACTCTGTTGTTTATTGTCGATATACGTTCGCCCACTTCATTAAAGTCTATAAGTTCCCAATATGCAGTTTAATATAATCCTTCTTTACTATTCACAAAATATGTACAAGGTTGTTGTTTTAGGTCTGTAAGCAATGTTGTTGTAGTTTCGTTACTATTTTACCAGGTAAACGTATGAAAATTATGAAATGTGGTCTGATTGCCAATGAGTCAAACATCCTTAAATGAAGTGTTTTTTTTATTAAAAATACCGAACACCAAACACAGAGGAAAATCAACAGCGAAATGTCCGTAATCAAATGGCAAACTCAAAATCTCAAACACATCAAAAGAAAACATAGCTGTCATATTCCTGATTTCGTACAGGTATTTTCTAATGGAAATGGCTAGCTAAACCTCTCACTTTTATGACAGCTGCATAAAATGTAAGCAACTATAGGCAACCGTACGACATACAATAACAAGAAAAACCCATACCGTATAGTCGAATATAAAAGACACCGACCCGCACAATATAACGCAATTCAATTGAGGAAACTAACGTCCTAATTTATAACAAAACAATTTACGAAAAACAAATATGACAGACATGAACCAACGACCCCTCCCCTCAATATGACTGAAAGTTTGAAACAAAATTCAACAAATTGCCTAATTCATTTTCAGGCATTTTGTAGAAAAACGATTTCTGAGATGCATATGACAAAAAGTGAACATAACACAACATCTTGCAAAGAAAATAACTAATGGTTTGGATGAATTAATTTATTCTTCAAAAAACAGTCTATAATGTTTGATGTTGTGTTTAGTAAAACTACGCTAAGTATGTAACTACTATGTATTTCACATAGTAAATGTATGATTATTGTGTCAAAATAGCAAGAAAACTGTTCTTTCCATAGAACAAAATTTACAAATTAATTTTTAGAAAATCAAGATTCCAAAAAGTGAGGTGAAACATATGAAGCAGAGAAAAAAAAGTTTGTTTTTAATTGGCTGTTTTATTGTTGTTGCTTTCAGTAGCAAACATTTCATGCATTTTTAAGACTAGAATAATTTGGTTATAATTCATATGGGATATTTCTGCATTGAATTTATCCGGATAAAGATCAGGAATTTCGACTGTTGTTTGCTCTTCTATAGCATGGGTTTCGCGAAACAAGGCGGTGTTTGGTTGTGATGCCAATATATGAGTATCTTCATATTCACTGCTTCAAAGAAAATACTATGTCTATGAAATTTTCTACAAATGTGCTTAAACCAGATTTAACGTCACTAAATGTTTTTGCAAAAAATTGGGATACATATTGTGTAACAGTTCCGTCATTCAAACATTTTATGAAATAACAAATATTTGGCGAGTTCTGTGCTTGTGTACATTTTAAATAATTCAGTACAACTACTCTTTTTGATTATTCAAACTCTTTAAAAGTAGCAAGTTAAAACATTCAGTAATTGTCATAAATACAAATGCTATGTTGTTCAATGCTTTCAATTGTTGCTTTTAAACGTTTCATTCTATAAGACAATATAAGGCATTTTGTAAAATGCCTTTTGAAATTTCCAGGCATTTTGTAAAATGACAAGACAAACTAGTCATTCTGTAAAATGCCTAAATCTTTCAGGCATTTTAGAAATGCTTAAAGTTCTAAGCCATTTTACAAAATGTTCAAATTCAGAAAAAGTCTGTAACAGATACACATTTCGTTGTATGATTCAAAACTGAAGCTTCATATTGCCCATCCTATCTGTAATTTGTAGATTTTAGCCAGTTCATTTCAAACTAATCTCACATCTTTAAAATATTTATAGTTGTTGCTATGTTTATTTATGGAAAATCATTCTAAAATTTTCTTTTTTCTTTTTATTATTTTAACCACTGTTATATATACTCCTCAAAAGTGCTAAAACTAATCAATTTTAACGTAAGTGCTGTTATAATTCTATATCAATTATGCATATGTTTTTTTACATTTTTTATTTTTCGTGATCTTGAAACAACTCATTTGTCACAAATATCGCTTTACCACAAAAATACTTAAATTACTAATTTGGTAGCAAAACATATCTTCTTTTTTTTTTATTATCTATGTGCTATTTCCATTTTTATGTAATTAAAAGTACGAAGAAGGGGTTGTATTCTAAATATATTTGTTTCTCTTAACAAAGATGATTACATGAAGTTATCTCAATTCCATATTTTATAAAACATTCATCAGAAGATACCAAGATCTTGTTGATAAATATTCCGTATCAAATTCACAATAATAAACAAAGCTCCTGCAGTATAGATTCTAGGTACTGACGTGATTTTTTCCATATCAATTACGTCTTATAGTGTTCTTTAGTTTGCCTCAGGCAAAGTTGACTTTAGATGAATTTGGCTATTTACTTTAGGTATTTTTGTCATATATAGCTCTTCAACGGTCTCGGTACTCATACATCTTCGAATTTCAAATGTTTGGTTTTAAGCGTTCCTGATGAAGGTAAATCAAGAAAAGCGTTTCGGTCGCATAGAATTATTAAACGTGTTGATTTCAATTTTTTATTACTTTAACTGTTTTGTCTATTTTTGGTTATATCCATATGACGTGTTCGATACTTATAAATCCCGTCATCGTGTTAATGTGCTATATATAATAGTAAATTTTTGTATTCTTGTCTTTCGTTTTTGCTAATGTACTTTGTCTATATGCCTGTTTGTTTATCTTTATTGACATATTTTTTTGTTTTATAATTATCAAGATTATAACACAATGTTAACATCTGTACCCACCTGTTTGACATTTTTACCTGCTGTGTGTGTTTGTTTTGTTCACACATGATTTTTGTCAATATAGCTCAATTTTTGGTGACTGTCATACAAGTGAGAGGCTCAGCTAGCTTTAAAATCAGGTTCAATTCCCCATTTTTCTTCATAAGAAAATGCTGATTACTAAGTCAGGAATATGACCGTTCGTTTAATGTGATTGAGCTTTTCCCGGACTTTCCTTTTTTTCACCAGAGTTCGCCTTTTTGCTATTTTACTGTTTTTTTTTCAATAAATAACTTCTATTCTATAATCAATAATTTTGTTTGAGGGTGCATGGTAATGATATAATATGATAGACTATTATATTTAATGTTTCTAATGACACCCATAGGTCCTCCGACAAAGCATCAATCTATATGTTACATAATTTGATGATTTACTGATATATAATACACAACCTTTGTTTCTGAACGATGGATATCTTTTTGGGGTTAGTAGAGCTTGCAAACTTTACATTCACAGTCTTCTGACTTTAATTTACAATAACAAAATAGGGTTTCGAATTTCAACTAGTCAAATATACACATTTTGGTTTTTAATTTATCATAACACATAAATGAATGAATAAAATACCTAAAATTATGGTTGTTGGGTTATGCGAGATAACTCATGTTATAACATGTATAAAGAGTTGTTGTCTTTAAAAAAGAAAAGCAATCTTGTACCGTAGAAAGGAGAATATTTGAACGTTTAATTTTAGTTTTGATACAATACACCACCATTTTGTTTGTGTTTGTTCATATATATATATATTCGCATCGATCATTGAGATTTCCATCCTCCGGTGCCCGTTAGTTTCAAGCAGTAGACTAATAATTTTTTTTTATGAAAGTAAAACGTTGTTAAAATAGTTAACTGCCGCCATTGATAAAAGTAAAATAACAACAATACCGAACTCAAAGGAAAATTCAAACGGAAAGTCAAATGACAAAATTAAAAGAACACATCAAACACATTAAACGATACTCCTGACCTAGTTTAAGCATTATCCACTGTAGAAAATGATGAATTAAACCTCTCATGATCACTTGTACATGTTTGACAGTGGCATATAATTCCATTATATAGACAAACATGTTTGAGAAAAACGAACAGACATAATAGTTAAAATGTCGAAAATGGAATACATCAGTCAACATTGCGTTTTAATTTTATAAGTTATCGCTATAAATAAAAAGAAACTATGTCATCAAAGAATGGCAAATCGGCATATAGACACTCTATATCAAGGCAACTGTCCTTCGGAAGGATAAACTGCGGATAGATATCAACTATTTCAAACTTCAAATGGCTAGAGTGGGAGCTGCCTTTCTGTTCAGGGTTTTTGCCATTATGGTAACATATTCAGTCGTGATTATGTTGAGTGTTAAGTATTCTTTTAACAATGCATTAGTAACATTTTTAGTTATCTTTAAACCAGGTATGTTGCTTTAACATTGATTACAGTGTATACATTTTAATAACAATCCCTGTATGTATTTGAACATACATGAAAATATCCTGTATCCCTTTTTAATAACATTATCGTATATTTCTTTTATATAGCATTACCCAATATCTCAGTAGCATTACCCTGTATACCCCTTTGCATAGCATCAACATGAATGTATTCTGTTTGATAACATTATCCTTTATCCATTTTAAAATCATTATTCTTTAACCCTTTTATATAACATGACCCTATGTTCCTTTTATATAGAATTATCATATATCCTTTTCATATGGCATTACTCTATATCCCTTTTATATAACATTACCCTTTGTCCCTTTTATATAGAATTATCATATATCCTTTTCATATGGCATTACTCTATATCCCTTTTATATAGCATAACCCTATATCCCTTTGAATAGCATTATTTTACATCCCTTTTAATAGTATTACCCTATATCCCTTTTATATAGCATTACCTTGTATCCCTTTTATATAGTGTTATTCTATATCCCTTTTATATAGCATTACCCTATATCCTTTTTATATAGCATTGCCCTTTATCTTATCTCCTAACATTTCTAGGAATACGATTGGTTACTAAAAGCAACCGCGTTGAGACCGTGTATAGTCCAAATCAGGCTAATACGGAGGCGGGGCTTATTTCAATGCACGGTTTATAGTGGTGTCACGTCCCTTTATAAAAGCAACACGGTTTTGAGGACAAATATGTAAAGGTACAAACAGACAATGCAATCACGATGATGAACGATTGAAGTAAATTGATGAAACACAATTAAGGCAGTTCGCTTCTCAGTTTCAAAATAATCAACTTTTCAGAACACTAGTTTATATTGATAGGGGATTAATAAAGGAATCAAAAGAGCAAAAAATATATAGGTCAATGAGCTTGTTTTCGCGATATTAGCCATTGAAATTTTGGCGGGAAAACATTCTCTCTTGACTTTTCATTTTTTTTTTTTATCATTGACAAGTTTAAATTCTCAAAAAACTATTAAAAAATAATCAAATATTTATAAGACTTTTACAGATGGCTTATCATTATACATGTAAACGATTTATAAAAAGAAAAATGGGGGTCAATGGGCAAATTTGTTTAAGGTATTCAAATGGATAAAGCCAGAAGATTCTGACAAAAATCCCAAAACATGACAAGCGAACTCCCTTAAAGCGAACAAGTTGTTATTGTTTGCATTTGTTTTTGTATAGACCAACGGAAGTATGTTCTTAATACTAACGGTATAATATTGAAGAGTTGATAACTTTTATAGGCCACTAGTTCAATACCACATGTTAACATAGTCAGTAAATTCCATATGGTATTCGAACTTCGTTCGCTCTCACCCCATATGGAATTTTCTGACCCCATATATATCGTTTTAGGTCACTTGCACACTATGTAACTCATAATATCCCTTTTATGTAACATTACCCTATATCCCTTTTATACAACATTACCCTTTACTAGTATTCCTTTTCTATATATATATCATTGTTTATCTTAATTTATATATCAACTTTGATAGCATTACTCTAAATACTATTGAATATTATACCCTTTACTCCTTTTGATATCATTACTCTGTATCCCTTTGAAGAGCAATACCTAATATCCCTATATATATATATATATATATATATATATATATATATATATATATATATATATATATATATATATATATAATCCTATATCCTTTTAAAAGCCTTACCCTATATCCCCTTTTAATAGCATTACCCTATATTCCTTTTAATATCATAACCCTATATCCTTTTTATTAGCATAACCCTATATCCATTTTTATAGCATTAACCTATCTCCCATTTTTTAGCATTACCCTATATCCTTTTGTATGTATATAATTATATATATAGTATTAACCTATATCCCTTTTAATAGCATAATCCTTTACTCTTGTTTTATCATAACCCTATATCCCTGATGCATAGCATTATCCTATGTCTTTTTGAATAATATTATCCTACATCCTTTTTGAATAGCAATACTCTCTATCTCTTTTGATATCATTACCATAATCCTTTAAGCATATTTCTCTTTGTATGTTTGAGAACCCTTGTAAAACTCTCTGAAGGGTCAATCAATGTTGTGTTGCAAAGCAACTTGAATTTCTGCCCGTATCCACCATACCCTCATTTTTCATTGACAGTCCAAATAAGCCGCCAATAAATTCCAACTGCCTACCACGCAGATTCTTCTGCATACAATATCAATTTGTTCTCTTTCTGCATAATATTCATATGAAACTTGGAATTGACGTTTTTGCAATTAACAATTATATAAAAATCTATATTAACGCCTAACGTTGGCTTTCGTTAAAAGCTGATGACGTCGTTTAATATAGTATCACAGAGCATCGAAATCCTTATTCGAATGTTTTAGTTACTACAGAGTACATGCTAGAGAACAACAAATGGCTGAAATCTATTATGAATGAATGAATGAATGAATGAATGAATGAATGAATATATTTTATTGCAGACGCAAACATAATGCTATAGCAAAATAACATAATATACAATTACAATAATGACAGTAAACAAACAGAGAACAACACAATTATGTATGAAAATTAATGATTTTATACTACTATAGATATTAACTAGGATCTTTTATGATAAACGGAAACCACAAAATGTGTATATATAATTTACGACATTCATCTATAGCTTTTAAAGTTCTTATAATTAAATTATATATATATACATGTATATTTCATAAGAATCCATACTTTTGATTGACTTCAAACAATCGCGAAGCATTCTAAAAATTATATTTCATTTTTCAATAACCTGCTGCGTGTTTGCTGCAGACCAGCGGCAAACATTAATATTCAAATGAATCCTTCTTCTGCGTGTTTGCAGCAACCTTACAGGAACTTCACACATTATACAATTAACCAATGTCATGTTGTGTACACATCAAATTATCTATATAACACAGCAAATTCTGAAAAAGTTACGTTACATACATTCATACATATTATAATTCAAAAACTTTATCATCTTCAAAATTATCATAGCATAAGTTTATAACTGTGAAAATTTAATCAAAGTTTTTTGTTGTTGATATTGTTCAAGTACGTGCTCAAATGAATTACATGCATGAATATATCTAAAATACAAAAAAAGTGTAATTGAAATGTATTTTGTGCACATATACTGCTTTTTAATTAATACTGTCACAGAATTCAACTTGAATTATAACAACATAATAATTAATAAGTAATAATCTCCAAACATTATTGATTGTACTGCATGCATATTTGTTATACATTTGAAAATTACATCATGACTCAAACACCTTCAACATTTTCAAATTTCAAATCTTTATCTTCCAGGAAGTTACCATTAAACCATTGTGGTGACGTCAACCTATTCATTTACCTTTAATGTTTCTAATTTCTGTATGCCTTCACTTGGAATCGAACCCGTCCATGAATTCTGTTAAATATTACTGACTTCAACATATCGATGAAACCTCTGGGCTACCAATTGGTTACGATTTATATGTTTATTTTATATATATAAATGAATATATGATATACATACACACAGGGCTTGTACCTTCATATATTAATAATAGGCAAACGTACAATATGAGTTGGTAGCCACGAGGTTTCATGGTTAAGATTGATGAGTTAAAGTTAAGGTCTTGTCTGTTTATGTTCGAATCCCTGAATTCTCTTTGTTGTCAATAATCTCTGGTTTTCTAGTTTTTGTTCTTGTTTTTTTTTATGTTATTGTGGATATTTTGTGTAATAAAAGCGAGTTTGGTCGTTTATAATCGGATTAATGTTGGCTATTCCACGTCCATTTGTATTTCTGTCCATCTGATGAGTTAAGCCTTTTTCAACTGATTTTTATAGTTCGTTCTTATGTTGTATTGTTATACCACTGTCCCAGGTTAAGGGGGTTGGGATCCCGCTAACATTTTTAACCCCGCCACATTCTGTATGTATGTGTCTGTCCCAAGTCAGGAGCCTAGCTGTAATTCAGTGGTTTTTTTTTGTTCAATTTTTACATAAATAAGCCGTTAGTTTTCTCGTTTGAATTGTTTTACATTGTCATTTCGGGGTCTTTTATAGCTGACTATGCGGTATGGGCTTTGTTCATTGTTAAAGGCCGTACGGTGACCTATAGTTGTTAATTTCTGTGTTATTTTGGTCTCATGTGAAGAGTTGTTTCATTGACAATCATACCACATCTTCTTTTTTTATATTCCACATGTTTGAAATAAAAATGATTACATTCTTTTTGGCCGTTATTGTTTTATAAATTGATATAATATGATTTCATCTGTTTTACTACATAATTTTACAAATGTTAATTCGCAAATTCCTATGCTAGAAAATCGTTATGTGCCTAGAATTAGGCTTCGTGTTAAAAAATTTCGGAAACACACTTATTATATGCACTATATGTATCTTCTTTGTCGGGTTGTTGTCCATTTGACACATTCTCTATTTCCATTTTCAATTTTAATAGAAATGAGTCCGAATAGAACTTATTTTGTATAAACAGATAATATTCAGATGCCTGATAATATGAAGATCTTAAAGGGCAGACGTGTTGTGTAATAATGTATTTGTATTTTTAAACATTTATTTGTGATATTTAATTTATTGTAATGGATCGTTTGACACGATAACATGGTTATTTAAACTCACTTACAATACCTTCTAATTAAGAATAGGCGTTAATTTTGACAAGACATTAACACAATAGTTTAAGTTATAGATACAATGGATAAGCGTTGATTCATGAAAAAGAAACCATTCGCCCTCCGGGCTCATGGTTTCTTTTTCAAGAATCAACGCTTATCCATTGTATCTATATCACATATGCATGCTCAGTCATTTTCTGTAATTCTTGCAATGCTCTTGCAAACATATAGAATTTTCTAAGATTTCTGCAATGTAGCTGCGAACATCCCTTAAATTCTAGTTTTTCCTACAGTCTTACTGCAAACATAATTCTTTCTGAAAACTTGCCGCAAGCTTGCAGCAAAAAGCAATATTTGCAAGTGGTTCGCAGCTAGCTGCAAACTACTGCAAATATTATTCAAAGAGTTCCTGCAAGCTTTTTGTTGCAGCTAACCTGCAGCAAGTCTGCTGCAGACCTGCTGCAAGCATTTCAGTTCTGTAAGTTTCAGTTATTTAGAGTAATGCATAGGAAAAGAATTCAAAGCATGCCATATATAACTCGCCATTTTAGTTTAAACATATTTATTTATAGTGGATTAGGAAACAAGTTTTGCAACTTATATTAATCCCTTTCCACTTTGCGGGTGCGAGTGCTGCCTTGTAGCGGCATTAGCCTGCTCTTATTCGAAATCTACAAGGGTGTCTTTAACGTGCAAGAGATATGGCTCTCTCTTAACACGGGTCTGCAATTTATCGTCCCCTTCCAACGGACTATCATCGTTTCCTCAAGACCATAGTACTCGCAGATGGTGTCAATGAAGAGCCGAAAATTGAGTTCCTGAAATTTTCATCCAAAACGGGAATCGAACCAGGAACCTTTGTGTTAGTAGTCCGATGCACTAACCACTACACTACGGCTCTCCTTGGCATATTTATTAACGCAGTACCTTTTCACTTTTGATTAAAGAACGTTGTAAAACCAATTTTAAGGAACGCTTCATATGAAATATGCATTGATCAACGCTTAATACCACAACAAAAGTATAAAGAAGAAGCATTCAATTCTTAAAGGAAACTAGTTTACGGGGGCTGACCTTTAAATTATTCGGCAGGGGGTCGGGGTGTTGTGAAGGAAGGAGGTTTTTGAAATCAATATTGTGGGCTGGTAATAACTGGAAACAAATAATTTCGAAGACAAGAAGAAAATTAATATTCTGTTCAAAATATAGGACCTCTCCCAAAACTTCCACTCCAAGAATGTCAAATGGTCGCCTACTAACCACCTTTACATTGTTATTATTTTAGAGCTTCCCTCTATCAAAATAGAATACTACGTGACGTTTCGATACTAAATATAAACATATGGTATCATGCATACTTGATGATATTTCATATTCTGTTTTACTATAATATTAATATCTATCAATTTACAAATTAACTACAACACGGATTTGTATAGTGACACTATACAAATCCTTGACTACAATAATTTAGTATCATTTTTAAATTAAAATTTCTCGCGAATAAACGCGTGTCACCTAAATCTTCTCTTAAACATCACAATTATTGCTAAAAGATAATTATCGACTTTGTGGTGGGTAGAATCAACGTATTGAACGGACTTAGCTTAGCTGGATACATTTTTCAATTGATTATTTGAAGACGAACGTTTATTTTAAAGAATATATACTGAAAACAGAGGATAAAAAGTTCCATGAATCAAATTAGATACAATATCCGCATGTTAAATTTGACTTCATATGTGTATGATATCCAAATGTTAAATTCGACTTCAAATTCAAGCAGTAATGAAGAAGTACCAGAAGAAATATATGTATTTTTAGGAGTTTATTTATCTGTGGTATGTTTCGTTGGTATTTTGGGAAATAGCACTGCTTTGATCGTCTTTTTCAGACATGCACACCTCCGAACACGGATCAATGTATTCATAATTGCGCTTCTGATAAACGATTTAATTATGTGTGTTTTTGGCATTCCTCTATCAGCGGCATCAAATTTTCATGGATATTTTGTATGGGACTTTTCAGTTTGTGTATTTCAAGGATTTATAATGTTTTTTGGGAGCATGAGTAGCATGTATATTTTAAGTGCCATTTCATTAAGTAGATACATTGTTATAACCAGACAAATGTCTGCAGTGGTTGTTAACAACACAGTGAGCGCTACGATGCTGGCATTTTGTTATATTGTAGGATTATTTTGGAGTGCAATACCTTTTTCGGGATGGACACGTTATGAGTATGAGGCGATAGGAACTACTTGTTCTGTAGCTTTGGATAGTTCGGACTTTTATGTGCTTAGTTACAATATTTGTATATTCGTATTTTGTTACTTGGTCCCTGTAATTACAATGATATGCTGTTACTGTAAAATACTTCAGACGGTAAGTTGCCTTTTTCTTTTTTGTTTTGTTTCGATTTACATTTTCTGTTTTTCTTTCTTTCAATTTAAACTTATCTGTCCACGACAAATCACCAATGCTCGTTTATATTACATTTTCTCAATTTTTCATTCATCAGATTATTATTATTATAATAACCATTAGTTTTATCATTATTGTCCCATAGGAGTGTTAACTCGTCCAATGTACATGTAACATCGATCCTCTATAGGACTTTGTATTATGCATATGCAATACCCTCAAAATGCTTGTTATCATTACTCTAGTAATTTTTAAAGTAATATAGAGGTTTTAATTTGTTACAGTTTTTTTCATACATTTTTCGGTCATGGTCAAAGAACAGAAGTTAAAATTTATAAAAACATAATACAGAGATAAATAGAGAAAATAAACAGCCATAGAAAGAAGAATTTCGCAACGCAAATGGGAGAACAAAAATCGAATGCAAATTAGAATAAATTAAAAACCAATTGTTCAGAGAACAATTGAAGGTCTTTCCACTAGCAAGGATCTATTTTGGTATAAAAATATTAAAATTTATTTGAAAATGTCAGTTCCTATTGCTTTATGATGTATAAATATGAATTTTAAGCAAAGGTCAAAATCTAGAACTTCAAATTTACTGATGACCTTGACTTCAATTTCAAGGTCATAAACCAAAGACCCCAAATCAAAAGACCCTAGATCTGAAATATGTATAGTTATAGAGTTATATAACTTTACGCTTAATTCTAACTATAAGAGGAGTGAAAACTCCCATTTTATGTCTATGCACCCTTTTAACAAGAATTCACAAGTTACGACATGTCACAATTGACAATTTATAAAAAAATATGTTGTCCAATACGGTTTATTAAAACAAGTGAAAATAAGGCAAAATCAAAATTTACAATATGACCTTGACCTTTGACCTTGACCTAATTTTCATATATTTGGACCAAAGACCTCAAATCAAAAGCCTCTAGGCCTCTACTTTATATTGTTAATGAGTTATATTATCATACAATAAATATGAGATATAAAAGAAGGAAAAACTCACATTAAATGCTACGTACCCTTTTAAGTAAAATTTATGTGTTTCGACATGTCGCAACTAACAATTGTATGAAAATATTTTGTTGATATCTTGTATGATTTCTGAAAATAAGAGATAACAAGCCAAAATCAAAAATTTTAACATGACCTTAACCTTTGACCTTGACCTTATTTTCATTTTTTTAACCAAGGACCTCAAATCAAAAGACCCTAGGCCTCTCTCACTTATGGTTTTCCAGTTACAAATTTATTTGACTTATTTCAATACAAAAGGGGAAATAACTCATATGGGGTCTTCGTGAAGCTTCGGTCAAAATAAAACCTAACATCCTGAGGATATAATGAGTAATTTGGAAAAATAAATTTGTCGCTTTCTTTTACGGTTGCGGTGGAGATCTGATAACAATAAAAACAGTGTTTGGGGAGATAACTCTTACAAAGAAAAGTGTTCGGTTAAACAGGGTCAGTTTCAAAAGCGTATAGACTGTATGATATCATATACAAAAAATCTAAGCAACATCTTTTGAAACATTTTTACACAGCAAGAAAAAAATTAGGCGGAAAAAAAAATAATAATCAGAAGAAATTCAATAGGTCTTTCCACACGGAAAGGTGGAAAGACCTTAATATTCAGATTTTAATTGAAGTAGCCTAACGGCGACCTATAGTTAATGATTTATATGTCGTTTTGTCTCTGTTGGAGAGTTGTCCCATGTGCAACTATACCACATCTTCTGATTTTATATTATCGCAATTGTGCGAAATATACAAACAACGCGTTCGTCTTTTATTCACAGGTCAATCAAATTAACGGAATAGTAAAAGTCAATTAACTTAAATAGTAATCAATAGCAACATTGCTATTGCATATTAATGAAGTTATTTTCCTTACATTAATTGCTTTGTTAATGGACAAACCTGTTGTCTTATCGGGATTTCCGGCTATTAACAATTTCATCCTAAGCCAATGTATGTTACAATGATCATTCAGAAGGTAGACTTGTGAAAAACATTGTTAACCCGATAAGATTATCCCGTTCGTTAAACTATTACCTGATTTGTCATTCTGCAAAGTAACTTTAAAAAAAAAGGACAGCCTAAATTTACACATTTTTCGGATCTATCTATTTACAGACTGAACAATAATAATTAGTGACTGTTTATAGAATGCTTTATATTTGAGAAGGCGTATGTGTAACGGTTTATTTCTTCCTCCGTGATATATATCCGGAGGAGAATTTTTTCCAGACATGGTATATCACGGATAGATCTTTTTCCAGAGGAGTGAAATTTTATCCATCTTATATGGATAATATTGGACAGTATATCTTATATATCTTACGTTACGGAGTTTCCGTTTGTCATATGTCCATTGTCCGTGTCATCATTTTGATTGTGTATTGAATGCTTGATAAAATATTATAGATTTTTGTCTCGCCTCTGACGAAAGTTTCATTAAGCGAGACATCGGTGTTGCTTTCCGGTGGCGTTTGTGGCCGTGGAGGCATCAACAATGGTTAATTTTCTGCTTTAAGTCTATATATTTCCAATGTAAATGTTTACTTAGGTAAGAGCACGTGTTGCTCTGTAGAGGGAGACTATCGAACTCTGTTTATATTAAAAGGCAATTTAATGTGCATCTTTTTTTTTAAAATTTTATTTCTGAATAGATAAAATCAGTTAAACCAATGAATGACCCCCTTTCTTTCGCTTTTATCTCTTTTTACCAGTCTTATTTCAGGGCCTTTTATAGATGACTATGCGGCAATTTGCTTTGCTCATTGTGGAAGGTCGTACGGTGACCTATATAGATGTTTATTTCTGTGTCATTTAGTCTCTTGTGAAAATTTGTATCATAGGCAATCATACGACATCTTCTTTTCTTTTTTTTCTTTTCTTTTATATGAGAAGCCAACTGAGGAAAAAAGAAATAAACAAAAAAATATATATTAGTTCTTCTAATCTAGTAACACTGAAGTCAAGGCAGATACATCAATGAAAGGCCTTTAATGTTACTAAATAATTAATTTAAATCTAACTATAAATCATTTTCACGAGCAAATGACAATAAAATGAAGCATTTCCTTCATCATTCGGAAGTCTTCAACTGTTTCTATTGTGAAGTTACGGAGGGTCTGGATGGGTTTACACAGTAAGAATATTGAGCAACAAATGCAGGAAAAATTGGGAATTCAAGAATGGAGAAAAATAGGCCAAAATTAAAAAAATAAATAAAGATAAAATGTTTAAATTTAAAACTTTTGAATGGAAATTAATGGACAAAACAGATAAAGAAAAAAAGGGGGGAAGAAAAAAAGGAATAAGGAAACGAAGGACTCCCCATCCAGGCCCTCTTTACGGATTGACGAGTGGGATTTTTTTTAAGGGATGATAATGTATTTATTGACTGGTAATTTTTCACGCTGTTTGTACGAAGAAAAACCTGTTGATTTGATATGACCATCATTGTTATTTGATATTTTCATCTAAATTGCTCTTCTAGCTTTCATGAAAGATTAACTGCTAATTTCAGATAGCATTATACACCAGATACCAACACAATCGAAGGGAATCTAGAATGAAAGTACTGAAAATGTCTAGACGTACATATTAATTAGCTCTTTAACAGTTATTATTAAAGAATAATCTTTCAATGCTATATGTCAACGCGTTATTGCTTTTAATAAACGTAGCGCCTTTGTTTATTGGGCATAAGTCATGTAAATGGTCCGGTACAGACTTTCTATAATTGCATTGTGCTGTGGTGCTTGAATATAAGTAGTGGATGTTCAGACACATTTTTTTTTGCACAGTAAAAGCCTTGGAACGATAAAAGTATTACAAGGTTAGCTTTTATAAATATCATTTAATTTTTTCGTGAAAACAGGAATGAAATAACACCTTGAAATTTTTATCATTTTTGGACCGGCTAGATTCTACATAGATTAAACACAGATAAATGAATAAGGCTAAATTCATTTTTTTTATATGAAACCCCGCAGTTCGGTTTGTAATGTCAACATTTAAGTATTTAATAAAAAAAAATATTTCATGGCTCTTTGAGCTAATATAACAGTTTATCGATCTTTCGTTTCCTATAAAAGACCATATTGTTTAAGATTCATTAATTATATATTAGATTATCTAGATCGATGTAACATAATTACAAGTGAAGAAGACACGCAACAAGGGGAATAAGTGGGGGGATAGACAAAATCAAGTCACTCACACATCTAAATGCAGGACTTCATAATTGCATATTAACTGTAACTTGGGATTTTTTTTTATGGGATAATTTTTTAATTATTTCGTATTTTTATTATGCATTGGCATGTCCTTTTGAGATGTTATAGGACTACTAAATACCGAAAATGGAGACTTTCCTCACTTAAAATATTAAATAAAATTAATAATATATAGCATTATTATGTATTTTATTCTGATACATGCAAAATGTACAATATAAAATGTACAAGTACTGAACGTTGGTTAAAAAAACACGCGAGGCCATGGAGGTTTATATGCAAAGTTTAGATGCATATTTCAGTTCGAACAGATATGATAAACGTATGTAAAAGGGGATATTTAATGCTGGAACGAAATCATTTGATTTTGATTTTGAATTTGTGGTGTTTTAACGCCGCTTGTAAGCACCGCATTTATGCAGGTTTTAGTGATGGAGGAAGCCGGACTACACAGAGAAAACCACAGACCTTCGATAGGAAAACTGACAATCGAATCCTAGTCAATTAAGATTCGAGTCGAGTACACCCTCACGAGCGGGGTTCGAACTCACATCCTCAGTGTTGGCTGGCTATTGATTACAGTAGTAACTACTTAGACCACTCGGCCACTGAGGCCCCTGGAACGAAATCATGATAATTTTTACTTTACACAATTTTCATGCAGCCTCGTTAAGTTTGTACCCCTGAATCATTTTGTATTAACTCAAACTAATGATATAAGGTTTATAAGTGTAGGCGTACGTAAATTTACGACAGACTTAAAGATCACATAATTGTACGTACTACAAGTACACACCCGTGATATCGCGGGTCCGTGACTGAATTAAAGTATATAACTATGCCGTGCCTAAGCCTTATTTTAGTAATTGGTATTGTCATCTGATAGGTCATGTCGATTATAAGATACACAGTTTTCTCTGCTTTCAAATCTATCTGTTTGAACCCGTCGACCTGGAACTTATCAGTTATTGGAAATATTAATTATTTGGAAAACAAAAGGTCCTGGCTAACCAGGAGTGGAGTATTTTTTAATCAACAGCATTGTCCTATATTAGTTATCTTAGAAAGTCTTGCTGATTGCTGAATAAAACTACAATAGGGAACAATTTGACAATGATTGAATTTAGTAGTGTCAGTCCTTTGATTATGACCCTTGTATATAGCAAAATCCTAAATACACCGTTTGGTGGTGCGCCTGTCAAATGCGGAACGTACAGATAAGGTAATAGCTGAATATACTATTTGTATCGGTATCGGATTCGACCCGGAACTTGTTAATTATTGGCAATATTAATTTTGCTGAAAACAAAAGGGTCTGGAGTGGTGTAATTTTTAATCTACACCATTGTCCTATATTAGTTATATATAGAGTTGAATTCTTTGATTTGTCGTTTTTACCCGATGACGGCTGACAAATTGGACATCGTAATTTTAGTATTATAGATAAGGACCCCCTCCCCCAAACGCAACTGTCATTTTGAAGGATTTTTTTTTAAATATCACTAGTCACATGCGTTCTTGTATAACTTATAATAAAGACTTGTTTTTAAACAGATTCGAAGTTCAAACAAAAATTCAGTATGGGGAAAGCACAGTAGAATATTACAGAACAAGTTAAAACTGGAAAAGAAACTAATGAAAACTGTTATATTAATGATTGGTGAGTACTTTCACAAACATATATTTTTTTATTATATGCATAATCTATGATCATAAGTTATTAAGTATGCTGATATTGGTAAGAGAGGCAAAAGATGAAATTCGAAGTTCTTATAAGTCTATTAAAAATGGCCAAAAAAAAAAAAGGACAAAAATAGACAAACAACAATATACAAAACATAACCTAGAAAAACCAAAGACTGAGCAAAACAAATCCCACCGAAAGCCGAGAGTTATATCAGGTGCTCCGGAAGGGTAGGCAGATAAACTACACGACGTTCTTATTGAAAAACCTTCCTTAAAACCGTAGGAAAGTAAAATAAAATCAACTTGAAATGCAAAATGATTCACAATTAGAACACTAAAACCAAAGAATGTCACATTTGAACATCTGTACATTGCTCAGACAAACTGCCGAAGGAGTTCATTTTCAGTATTTGCATTTTTACATAAATTATTTAATCGTGATTTACAGTCAAAAGGTTTGCTCGAGTCGACGCATTTGATTCATGTTACTCTTATATCTGTATACTTAAGGTGGTACCCAACACTATCACTAAAAACTAATTTAGCTCGTTTAATTTTCATAAAATTTTTACAAAGTATTTACTTTGACCATTTGACAAAAAAAAATAAAAATTTCAAAAAATTTGAACCAACCATTTTATCAGAAAAATTACACTGGTTATATAGGAGTTTGACAAAAACTAATTTTGATCATTGAGAAGCTTAATATTCCCTTAACAACACAACATATTTAAAACGTTTAGCTGATTTTTAAAGAGTTATCTCCCTGTAATGTTAGGTACCACCTTAATGAGGGATATGTTTCATTCATTGTTGTTGTAATTATAATTATCATTACTTGTGAATAATTTATAACCCCGACCATTATATATAACTCACAAGAGATTATTCTCAAGGCAAAATTTTCCAATATAGGCATCATGAATCATCCTGAGCATTCCTATGTCAGGGAAATCTTCTTAACAGCACTAGGCAAATACATCAAGTACCATGCATCTTACTTTATGACAGCTAGTGCTTTGGTCAAGACAGTCCAGTATTAACAAATGATGATTGAACGAACAATTCATCTTAAGATCTTAATGAGAGAGAACAAGAGCTTACCATTCCATTATGTCTCTACCCAGCTAGACAATAATAATTAAGAAAAATATTATACGAGTGGCTATTACCATTGATTAATATCAATAAAAAAAGAATGTTCTTACAAAACTTCGTATGGTATCTTTCTGAATGTTCTGTTTTTATTATCTTTTAATTTTTTAATTGAAATTAATCAACCATAAAGTTATCTACGAAACAACTATTCGTATTTAAAATGCGCGATCGTCTCCATGAAGGGTAATGGAATTATACAAACATGTAGATATGTCATCATTCCTCAGCAAACAGTTGAGATTTTGATAATTAAACCAGGTACAGACATACACAAGATAGTAAAGCGATTCATATTGCCATAAAAAAGCAAAAGCGGTGATAAGGTATCAATTTGATGTCAGAAAAATGGTCGCAACTGAAATTTCATTCTAAATCCATAACTACAAAACATGTTCTGAAAGTGTTACTACAACTGGAAAATTTAAGATTATGAACCTGTTGCTCTTGTTAGAAAAAGTGAGAAACGATTTTAAAATATTCATGAATAACTTCTATGCAAATCAGATGTAAACGAATATATCGCCTTGCAATAATGAGAAGCTTAAACTTGATACATGCATGATATATAATAAGTTATATAGTGTGCTAGTGACCTCATATATATCTTATTAGGTCATTAGCACAATGAATAAAGAATTTATCTTACCGACTATCTAAACACTTTGGCGTCTAGACAAGTGGCCTTTCAAAGGGACAAAGTCTTCAATGTAATGTACCTACTTTCGTTGGTCTGTACAAAAACAAATGCTAATAATAAACAACTTGTTAGCTTTTAATTTGTTTTCTGCATCTATTAAGGTCGTTCATCATCAATTTCTTCGTCTATTGAAACCTTTACAGCCGATTGCATTGAGTGTGTAGGTAAAGGTAATATCTTTGGTTAGCTTGTTACTAGCTGAACCGTGAAGTCATTATTAGGTAAGGTATATAATCCTCCTTTCGAAGTAGCCTAGTCCAACATAAAGATAGATTGGTTACCTGTCGGACTAGTATTCTCTTAACGGAGGGTAGTTTACCTAACCTAATATTGACTCCACGGTTCAGCTATTCAGCAAGCTAACCAAAGATATTACCTTTACCTACACACTCAATGCAATCGGCTGCAAGATTTTCCCTCAACAACGTGTTTTTTTTTTTTACAAAGGGACGTACGTAACACCGCTACTAACCATGTTTTAAAAATAATCCACGCCTGCTTACCACATATTAAATATGCAATAAAGACGGTCTCCGAGGGATTCGTTCTAACGAATCATATTCCTAGAATGTATAGGAGGTAACTAAAGGCAGTGCAAATTTTTTTCTTGTAATCTAGCATTTCAGACAAACACACAAAGGAAACAAAGGTTACGTTCTAACAGTACAAGACAATCCAATATTTAAAGCAACCCTCGACAACATTGCATCATCATGATTTAAAAAATCAAGTCACGCTCCCGACACTCCTGATAAAAGAATTGCCTGACCTGGACTCGGTTTAAACTGTATTGATATTAATCAATGTTAAAGCCACTCGGATTATATTCTTCTTTAATTTCCATAATTTACTGAGGACGTTTATGTCACAATATTACTGTCTCACAGAAAGCAACTGTAAGCAAAAGTACAATCTTATCAGATGAATAATATCAATAAATTAACAAACAATAAGACAGAACATGAAATAATGTTAATTTAATAAAATTCTACAACACAATGATAAAAGAAAGAAGCGATAAATATTACGAATGTCATACTGTATAAACGAAACACGTAATAACACTAATAAAGTTCTATATATAAAGAAAAGAAGATATGGTAGGATTGCAAATGAAACACCTATACAAAAGAGACCAAAAACTACACAGAAATTACCATTTATAGGTCACCGTAAGGCCTTCTACAATGAGCAAAGTCCACACCACATAGTCAGTTATAAAAGGCCGATATGACAAATGTAAAAAAATTCAAACGAGAAAACTAACGGCCGTATTTTTGTACAAAATAATGAACGGAAAACAAAAATATAACACAGCAACAAACGAGAACCCCTGAATTACAGGTTCCTGACTTGGGACAGGCACATACAGAAGGTGGCGGGGTAAAACTAGTTTGTTTGGACCAATCATCCCCTTACCAGAACATAAAACATCACACAACAAATAAAGACTACGTTATGTTGTTGTTATATGTAACTGATATTTTATTCTTAACCATAGATCATATTTAAAGAATATAAGTGATTAAGATGATAACACAAGGTTGACTGATGTACCCCTATTTTTGACATTTTTACATTTTGTGTCAGTTTGTTTTGTTCAAACATCGTTGTCAATACCATAGAAATTGATGCGACTGTCACACAAGTGAGAGGTTTAGCTAGTTAATAAACCAGGTTCAATCCAACATTTTTTACAAACGAAATTGCCTTTTCTAAGTCAGGAAAATGACAGTTGTTATCCATTCGTTTAATCTTTTGGTTTTGCCATGTGATAAGGGACTTTCTTTTTAAAATTTTCCCCGGAGTTCTATATTTTTGTGATTTTACTTTTTTTTACTTGTCATCTTTGCCGTATATCGTCATGATCATATATTAAAATTAGTGGCAACAATAGTTAATCTTTTTTCAAAACGTTTTGAACCCATTTTGAATGTGACAACAAAATACAGAAAACACTGTCAAAATTTCATGATTTTAGATAGTGTAAGTTGCTATTTCTATGCATGCTGCGGAATACTGACCTAGACATAGTACAACTATCAAGATAAGTAAAAAAAATCTATGTCTTGGCAGTGTTTATTGATTCTGACATCTATATGAACAAATGATTGCACCTTCATATCAAGATAAGATAAGATAGGAAAATACCCGACTTAATAAGTTAATAATAAACATTTGTAGCACATATCAAGAAGATAGCAATATCTATCGATATTATCTGTTACCTATCCGAAAATTAAAATTACAATATATATGTATTTTGCAAAATTACTACAAATTTATAACTTCTCAAAATCGCTCAAAATATAAAATCCCGAGTTTGATTTTAATTCTTTTGAAAAAAAAATTAGGAAAACAAATGATTGCATTCCTTTTCAACCCGCTATACTTTTACATAAATGTCCTGTACCAAGTCAGGCATTTGTTATCAAATAGTGCGTTTCTATGAATGTTTACGTTTGTTTTTAACAGTTCGATGCTTGTTCCAAGTCAGGAATATGACAGTTTTTATTCATTCGTTTGATGTGTTTGAGCTTTTGATTTTGCCTCTTAAAGTTGATGTATCACTTTGTTTTGATTTATGACCAGAATTCATTTTCGGTTAATCGATTTATGACTATTGAACAGTGTTGTGTTCACGCATCGTTGTCAATATAATGGAATTTGATGTGACTGTCATACAAGTGGGAGGCTTAGCTAGCTATAAAACCAGGTTCAATCCATCATTTTCTACATAAGAAAATGCCTATACCAAGTCAAGACTATGACAGTTGTTATCAACTCGTTTGATGTGGTTGAGCTTTTGATTTTTTGATTGGATTAGGGATTTTCCGTTTTGAATTTTCCTCGGAATTCATTATTTTTGTGATTTTTCTTTTTATACCACTGTTTCCTTTATATATAACATGGTAAGAAACAAAAGAGTAAACAAGCTACAGCAGTAACGACTTCAATTTTCCTATATTGAGGTTTTTATTTTACTTTGTATGCTACATTTCAACATAATCATTAAAGCTTGTGTTTCATATCAGAATTTTAGTGAAGAGCATTTTTTAAAAGAGAGTGCTACCCTACACGAACAAAAATGTCAACTTTTTAAAAGTTTTCAGACCATCATGGTTTTGTTGGTTGCTATAGAATATTTGCATTGAAATCACAAACGACATCGTATTTGATTAATACGTAAATTCAATCTTATTCATATTTTTCTTGATTTTGGATATCAGCAAATGGGACACTTTGCTGACGGTTTATATTTCTTGAGCAATACAAATGATATGAGGTACATGCAGTCCGTCCCGTGCTTTGAGATATTATGTCCACCATATTTAGTTTTTTTTTTGGTTTGAGGTTTCGTCCCTAAGACACTTGGTTTTTTTTTATCGAAGAGATGATTTCAACCTTATCTTTAAGAACATTTTGTACCAAACTCTCCTTCCCCTGATCACATCCTGATTAAAGATATAAGAAATGCAATACCTACAATAAGTATCAATCGGGTGATATCGATTCGTCACTCAGGTGCTGTTACATTGCGTCATTAAGAAAGAAAGTTTATGCGAAATTGACATCTACATGATCTACAAATGTCTATATTTCTTATTTGCTAATATATTCTTTGCATTTGCGGGCGCGTATTTCAAGAGACAATCAAAGAAATGTGTCAAATTGTTCCTTTATTCATATGAAACTGAATTCATAGTCTAAATACATGAATATTCCAGGAGTAATGAACATAATCTAGCAATATTATTTAACTTCACGTTCGAACAAAGGTGTTCTGTTAGTATCTAACTAACACTGGGTTGATATCACTGCTAGTGGACTGTTTGTTTCAGGGTGTAACATCAGCTTTGGTAATAACAGATTTTTAACAAACCATTTATTAATTCTTTGTGATACATTTTGTAATATTAGGACAATACGGTTCTTACTCTTTCATACATCCATGCATTTTTGTTTCAAATTTGTGGATTAAACGTTATGGTTGAATTTAAATCCAGAAAAGTTGACCAGGATGAATGTGGCTTTTTCATGGACCCCTTTTGTGTTATAGCTCGATGGTTGTCATTTCTTTTCAACTATGTATTTGGTTTTGGAATTTCATCAACCTTGATTTTGACGCCATTGACGAGTGGTATGTACCCATAACGCGCATAAGGTTTTCAAAGAGAAAAGTTTTTTTTTATTATAATATGAAGAGAAAGTTTTTTTAGTTTTTTTTTTTTAGGTATTTCATTATTTTATTCGTTTTCTTAGGTTTTATCGTTTAAGCTTTAACAAATAATTTGCAAAGAAATGATTCATTTTGTGTCTTTCATTTAAAGGTGCTTTCTTACTTTCATGGACACCATACGCAGTTGTTGCATTCTGGAGAGCGTTTGGATTAGGAAATGTTCCAGTCGTAGCTAGTGGAATTCCTGCGATTCTTGCTAAAACATCAGCTATATGGAATGTTTTCATTTATACGTTCAGTAATACACAATTCAGAGATGCTTTATACCAGTTGATTCCATGTCAGGACTTACGAAAGAAACTAATTCCTTTAAATGATAGTTCTGCATCACCTGAGAAAATTAACCAACCGAGTAGTGCTCAAGGGAAAGAGTTGCTCACAAGTGAAGATAATGAATGTATACCATTAGAGAAAGTAGAAACATAATGATGAAATATAAAATACACAGTGTTGTATAAAGAACTTAAAACAAACTATGGTATACGGACGAGAATTTAGAAACTTAAAACAAATTATGGTATACGGAAGAGACAGTAGAAACATAATACAAACTATGGTTTAAAGAAGAGAAAATAGAATACGTCCTTTAATATTGCTTAGTAACATATGTCAGTTACAAAGTCAGTTTTTCGTTTGTTTGACTTGTTGAACACGTTTTTGTTATTGCAGATGTCAGATTATTTTCGTGCTTAATTACAACGCGGGTTATTTTTGTTAACCCTCATATAAAGATAATATTATAATTAAAAGCTTTTTACAGTTATATGTTGAAACAACAACAACAAAAAACGATTCTATGGTAAAGAAGTATAATTTAGATTTGAATTATAATTATTCATTCCCATGCAAAATTCGCTGATATAATCGTTATATCATTTTTTACTTGGTTTTGATGATAATTTATACGAACATTGCTTCAAACATTCCGCTACAGTAACGGAACTGTGTCATTGTATTCATGGAAATATAGAAACACACACTTAATTGTATGGACATTTATGACTTCCACTAATGTAACTGATTCATTTTTGAAAACGTATCAATTGTGGTGTATTATTGTATTATTTTAGTTAATGCAATGTTGTTACTGTTTGTTATAAATTATTTTTGAAAGTTACAAATTTATTTGTAGTTCTTTAAATTTGAGTTTCTATGAGATATATTTTGTCTCTGTTAGATGCGGAAGTTACTGAGGGAGGATAAATACATATAATGTGAACAGAGACAGACAAAAATTAGGCAACTACGCAAAACAAAACTCATTCCAAGTTCTCCGGTAGAGTATGCATATCCTTTCCACCTTTGGTACATATCGTGTTGCTCAATGTACTATTTCGAGGTTAATAAGGGTTTGTTGTTGTCACAGACGAGGAAGAGATATTTTGTGATTTGCTATGTCAATCTGTCAATAACAGTCAAGTACCTTCTCATTTTGGTATCCGTAAAAGTCCTATAAGATTATTTCAACTTTTCATTAAGAGTCGATGTTTCAGTAGATTCCCAATGAGCAACAAAAGAGGGACTAAAGATACTAAAGGGACAGTCAAACTCATAAATCGAAAATAAACTGACAACGCCATTGCTAAAAATGAAAAAGACAAACAAACAATAGTACATATGAC
Source organism: Mytilus galloprovincialis (assembly GCA_037788925.1). Lineage (NCBI taxonomy): Eukaryota > Metazoa > Mollusca > Bivalvia > Mytilida > Mytilidae > Mytilus > Mytilus galloprovincialis. The sequence continues at coordinate 38,655,598 of CM075342.1, read as the reverse complement.
ACAACATAGAAAACTAAAGAATATTAAGCAACACAAACTTCACCAAACACTAGGGGTGATCCCAGGTGTTCCGGAAGGGTAAGCAGATCCTGCTCCGCATGTGGCACCAGTCGTGTTGCGTATGTGATAACAAATCCGGTAAATAATCTTCTAGTCAATCTTCTATTACGGAAATCATAATTTGAAACCCAAGCTCTAGGATATCATATCAACTTTGAGATAAATACATGATATGTAGGTGTTGTTTAAAAGTTGATACACATAGAAAATAGAAAAAGAAATTATCTCATTTTGAAAAATTAGAATCGTAAAGTTTTGACCCCAGCTGACACTTATGGTCAATTTCTGAACGTAATTTTTACAATAAATATATGCAAAACTTTATCAAAAATCTGATACATGGTTATGTAACACACAAATAAGATTAAAATATCATTACATATCCACTTTGTCAATTTACATATAAGTTTAAGCTCAAAATTTGTTTCAAAAGTTGAACTAGTATCAACAATGTGTTTTAAAATTTTTAATCAAAGTTAATGTTGATTGCTGCACTCCAATTTTGACATTTTTACCTATTACGTCTGTTTATTTTGTTCACACATCGTTGTCAAGATACCAGAATTGTATGCGACTGTCATACAAGTGAGAGGACCATAAGTGTCAGCTGGGGTTAAATCAATAACAGGTATTATCAACAGGATTCTTCACAAGAAAATGCATGAACCAAGTCAGGAATATGACAGTTGATATCTATGTTTTGATGTGTTTGAGCTTTTGATTTTGCAAATGGATTAGGAAATTTCCATTTTGAATTTTCGTCGAAGTTCAGTATTTTTTTGTTACTTTAATTTTTTTTCCATAGCCAGAGGTTATTATCTTTTCTTTGATCAATAATTTGAGGAATGTTTTTGGGCTTTTGATTTTGCGATTTGATTACGGACTTTCCCTCGGAGTTTGGTATTTTTGATATTTTCCTTTTTTTCCTTTTAGGTTTTCAAATATTTAGCCTTAAGTGTTTTTAATGAAGGTAAATCAAGAAATGTGCTTCAGACACATGTAGTACATAATTGTTGTATTCATTTTTCTAGTGACACAATTAGATGACAAAAAAGTCCTGTAATGTACCAATTTTGTTTTTAAATCGGAAGTTCAATAACGTATACTTTGATGCAGAAGTCTAAAAAAATCAATATTAACAAATGAAATTAATGTTATTGAATTTTAGGAAGCTAATTATTGTGTTCGCCAAACGTTTGTTACATATTCGAAAGAGTCAACATTGATGCTCGAATCAAAAAAGGAGAAAGAAAAAAAAACGAAATTTTGATAAAATGACTTCAAGTATGTCAACTGAACAACCACATTCTTTTACGCATCTTATACAATGCATCATCCATCGTTCGATACTATAAAAAGAAAAATTACAGCAATTATAATTATTGTTCAGAACAAAATACAACCAACATTAACTTAAGAGGCAGTCGTTAAGATGTTAGATAACAGTGTAAAAGTTATTCTTGTAGTTATAACACAATATAACGATCTACAAATCATCGTAATCAGAAGAACTGTATATGGGGGATTTAAATTGTCTTATCACGTTATCCTATGACTACCACGTATTAGGTACTTTTGTTTCTCCTATGACAATAATTAGCAAATTATAGATTAAGGAGACATGACTTTTCGGATTTTCAAATCTTCGAAATCGATCATATGTCAAGACCGAGTGATTTGACATTAATTTATAAGCCTCACTTGTACTGATCCCATCACATACTCTGCAAATCTAGATTCCTTCAAAATTTCCCAATCGGTATAAGGTCACAATCAGACAACTATATGGGTATCTCAAGATCTAAGATAGCAAAAATGGTGTTTGAAACAATGACATTTGTAACGGCCAGCCCATTTGTGTTGCTTTCATGATCCACCCACCATTTTCAACATAAAAAATGCCTTAATATGACAGCTGTTATTCATTCATTTGATGTTTATGACCTATTGATTTTGCCATTTGATTAGGGAGTTTCCTTTTTAAATTTTCCTCGGAATTCTGTTTTTTTGTGATTTTACTTTTTTCAAACGTTCTTTATCATAACTCTGATGAAACTGTGTTGTGTGATGAGCCCACCCAAGTTTCGTTCCATAGTTTGCACAGGCAGGATTATTACTTGTTACTTGGGATATGGAAACACCTTACGATGGAGATGAGGATATATGACTGTTAAAAATGGTAGCTGGTTTTATAAAAATGAAACAGAATCTTGTTTGAGGTCGTTCATATTCAAAATAACACAAATCTAGATATGAAGCAGATCACACAGTCTCTGATCTTTTATTTACTTCAAGATAACAGGTACCTTTTTTAAGATGATAGATACAGATAATCATTTGATATGCCAATGTAAATGATTAGTTTTAAATCATCGCTGATGTTGTTTAATCAGCTTGTACACAATAGCCACAGGTAAAACCATAGGAATAGAATGTTATAGTAATATATCAAAGGACTAATGACTTTACTCTTTCATTCTCATTACAATATTGTCAAATCTGTAAAATCATATAAACAAACTCTTAGAACATCAAATTAATCACAATATGTAACATTTTGCGAACAAATCTCCGATCACTTACTGTCACGGATGAATGTGTGCTAGCATCAGATTTAAGAAGGAAGATATGGAAATAATAACATCGTCAATAAGAGATAGTCAACTATTATATCATTTATGTAAGGATCATATAACTTAGTACCATATTCATGTTGATTGCTTAAACATTACGTTATGCAAAATAAAATAAAAAACACATTTAAATTAGAAGATGAAACTTCAGGAAATTTCAATGGTTTTCTTTTTTTAGTATAGTTGTAATCATAATTATTAAATTAATGAATGTACCACTTTATTAGTTTTAACGATGATTATCACAAGTCCGAGGACTATACGTGGTTTCCCTCCACTATAAACAATACATTTGTACAACATAAATACAAACTAAGTGAATGAATTAACACAGTAGTAGACGACAATTTCAAATGTAATTGGTAATTATCTGTTTTGAAATTTCTACATTTTAGTTCTATAAATATCAAGGTTTAACAATTGTTATTTACTACATGCAAAATTCTATATTTCTTTCGACAATACAGTTGATAAAATAGCTGTAGTTAATTTTTGCACTTTACGGAAAGATGAGTATATATTACACACTGTAGTTAGATCTTTGAATAATGTCTGTTTTGGTACTTCCATTGAATTCTTTTTATTTATAAAAACATATATTGAAATTTGGGTTGCTATAGTTGTACTTTTTTCGTGCTGGCATGGTCAGACAAAGACATGCGAGAATGTAATATAAATATGATCAAAATGTGGCATATACATGTCTAACTATCAAAATGAATAATTGTTTTGAATTTTTAAATATAAAATGAAAGTTTAAGCATTGTTAGTTATTTGTTTGAATGATAAATCTAGCAAATTCAAATTTTAAACATTTACAAAAGACTAAAGGGCATATCTAATTACAATTGCTGCATACATGAAGAATGTTCATTATCACGGACTTATTTTCTATACATTATTTAAACGATACAGATTATATCCTGTAATTGAAAGACAGATGATGTGCCTGTAGTACATTTACGAGGATTTCACAACACTCTGTTCATCTTACGATTTTGGAGATCTATCGAGTTCATCAAACTTTGTTATATATTGATACAGCAATTTCAGATGGTCGTTTAAGAGAGACAGTACTCTTCAAAGTGTTTTCAATCAATTAAATGTTTCAATAAAAAATTAAATGCAAGACATATTTGAAAGAGTTCCCCTAACTTGCTTGGTTATTTTACAAATGGAATTCGAATTTGATCATAAAATTCGAAATTTCATCGTCTTTTTTATTTAACTCAATCATTTTTCTACCGAAAAATTACACATTAAAATAAGTTCAGCATGAAGCAGGAAAACATTCTGTCAATTAACCGCATAACAAAAGACGAAATCAATCAACATGTAAAATCAACATATTAATATGAGTCAGTTAAACTATTAGTTGCTGAATGCTATGTGCAAATCCTTTTCAATGAATTATACAGTTTTTCCTTCGTACAGTGTCAAACCGACCACTAATCTTTCAAGTTGATTTGAAGTTTGTTGAAAGATACTATTCGAGACACCAGGATTTTAATAATAATTAAAACGTTTTTTTTTAAATTCATCTTCTTAGTTGAAAAAGTAAAATCACAAATATACTGAACTCCGCGGAAAATTCAAAACGGAAAGTCCATAATCAAATGGCAAAATGAAATGATAAAACACTTCAAACGAATGGACAACAACTGTCATATTTCCTGACTTGATATAGGCATTTTCAAAGGTAGAAAATGGTGGATGGAACCTGGTTTTATAGCACTAAATCTCTCACTTGTATGGCAGACGCAATAAATGATGATGATGATGATGATGATGATGATGATGATGATGATGATGATGATGATGATGATGATGATGATGATGATGATGATGATGATGATGATGATGATGATGATGATGAGCAGGAGCAGGAGCAGGAGCAGGAGGACCATGGAGGTTTATATGAAATGTTTTGATGCAAACGCAGCAATGTATTAATTATATTCGAACAGATATGATAAACGTTTGTGAAAGGCGATATTTAATGCTGGAAAGAAATCATTTGATTTTGATTTTGCGGTGTATACTTAGTGACAAACATGTTTAATTCATTGTTGTTGTAATTATATCTGACTCTCCTTGCTTATGAATAATTTATAATTTGACCAAGAAGCCGAAGCGTATAATACAATTATCCCAGGTATAGATTATCTTAGCCGTATTGGGCACCACTTTTTGGAATTTTGGATACTCAATGCTCTTCAACTTTGTACTTGTTTGGCTTTATAAATATTTTGATATGAGCGTCACTGATGAGTCTTATGTAGACGAAACGCGCATCTGGCGTACTAAATTGTAATCCTGGTACCTTTAATAACTATTTACACCACTGGGTCGATGCCACTGCTGGTGGACGTTTCATCCCCAGGGTATCACCAGCCCAGTAGTCAACACTTCGATGTTGACATGAATATTAATAATGTGGTCATTTTATTAAATTTCCTGTTTACAAAACTGACATTTTCGAAAAACCAAGGATTTTCTTATTCCAGGTATAGATTACTTTAGCATTATTTGGCACCACCTTTTGGAATTTTGGATACTCAATGCTCTTCAACTTTGTACTTGTTTGGTTATATAAATATTTTGATATGAGCGTCACTGATGAGTCTTATGTAGACGAAACGCGCATCTGGCGTACTAAATTATAATCCTGGTACCTTTAATAACTATTTACACCACTGGGTCGATGCAACTGCTGGTGGACGTTTCGTCCCTGAGGGTATCACCAGCCCAGTAGTCAACACGTCGGTGTTGACATGAATATTAATAATGTGGTCATTTTATTAAATTTCCTGTTTACAAAACTGAAATTTTCGAAAAACTAAGGATTTTCTTATTCCAGGTATAGATTACCTTAGCCGTATTTGGCACCACTTTTTGGAATTTTGGATACTCAATGCTCTTCAACTTTGTACTTGTTTGGCTTTATGCATATTGTGATATGAGCGTCACTGATGAGTCTTATGTAGACGAAACGCGCATCTGGCGTGCTAAATAATAATCCTGGTACCTTGGATAACTAATTACTATTTTTGTTAGTTTTAGTATACAGAACATTATATATAACTCACAAGAGATTATTCTGAAAACAAAATTGTCCTACTTAGTCATAATGAATCAACCTGAACATTCCTATGTCAAAAAAAATCTTCTTAACGGCACTAGCTAATACCAAACATTATACTTATGACAGCTTAGTGCATTGGTCAAGAAACAAAGGATGATTGAATGTACAATTAATCTTAAGATTTTAACGAGAGAGAAAAAAAGCTAATCATTCCATTATGTCTCTACCTAGCTAGACAATAATACCATGTTAATACCAAACTTCACATATGTTATCATTCCTCAGCAAATAGTTGAGATTTTGATAATTAACCAGGTACAGACAAGATAGTAAACCGATTCATATTGCCATACAAAAACGGTGATAATGTATCAACTATATCAGAAAAATAGACGGAATTAAGATTTCATTCCAAATCCATAACTGCAAAACATGTTCTGAAAGTGTTACTGCAGCTGGAAAATTCGAGATTATGAAACTTGTTGCTCTTGTTCATGAACCAACATAAGCGTTCCCATGTTACAGAAATCTTCTTAACAGCACTAGGTACACGCATCAAGCACCAGACATCATACTTTATGACTGCTTAGTGCTTTGGTCAAGACAGTCCGGTATTAAAAAAGGATGATGGAACGTACAATTCATCTTTTAAAGATCTAAACGAGAGAGAGAAAAAAAGCTAATAATTCCATTATTTCTCTACCTACCAGGTTCATACAAAACTTGGCGTGGTATTCAATTTATCTTTCTTATTGTTCTGTCATTATTGTCCTTTAATTTTCTAACCGAAAATAATCAACCATGAAGTTATGTACGAAACAACCATTCGTATCTAAATGCGAAAGCGACTCCATGAAGGGTAATAAAACATACAAACATGTAGATATGCTATCATTCCTCAGCAAATAGTTGAGATTTTGATAATTAAACCAGGTACAGACAAGATAGTAAAGCGATTCATATTGCCATACAAAAACGGTGATAATGTATCAATTCATATCAGAAAAATAGACGCAATTAAGATTTCATTCCAAATCCATAACTACAAAACATGTTCTGAAAGTGTTACTTCAACTGGAAATGTTGAGATTATGGATTATGTTGCTCTTGTTAGAAAAGAGAAGCGATTAATTATTCATTAATTACTTCTTTGCAAATCAGATGTAATCGGGTCTATGGCTTTGCAATAGTGAGTTAAATGTCATACATAAATAAAATATAATTAGTTATATACATGTAGTGTGCTAGTGATCTCATTTATATTGTAGTAGGTGACTAGCACAAGGAATAAAAAAATTATCTTACCGACTATTTACACACTGTGGCGTTTAGACAAGTGGACTTTCAAAGGAATCAAGTCTTTCTTATTAAGAACCTACTTGCATTGTTCTATACAAAAACAAATGCTAATAATAAACAACTTGGTAGCTTTGATTTTGTTTTCTGTATCTGTTTTGATAGTTCATCATCAATTTCTTCGATTGTTGAAACCGTCAAGATTTTTCAACAACATGTTTTTTTTACAAAGGGACATACGCAACACCGCTACTAAATTTTTTTGAAAATAAACCACGCCTGCTAACTTCATAAGAAATATACAATAAAAAATCTCCGAGTGGTTGGTTCTAACCAATCATATTTTTAGAAATGTACTATAGGAGGTAACTAAAGACAAAGTAGAATATATCCCTTGTCATGTGAAATTTCAGACAAACACACACGGGAAACAAATGATTACGTTCTAACAGTACAATCCTCGACGACATTCCATCATCATCATTTCAAAAAATCAAGTCATGCTTCAGGCATTTTGGATAAACAATGACCGACCTTGACTCGATTTAAACTTTATTGATATTAATCAATGGTAGAAGCCACTCGAATAATATTCTTCTTTAATTACCGTCATTTACCAATGACACATATGTAACACTATAACTGTCTCACCGAAATCAACTGTAAGGAAAAATACAATCCTATCAGATGAAGGATGTCAATAAATTTACAAACAATAGGAAAACATAAAATGAAGTAAATTGAATAAAAATCTATAACACTTTAATAAAAGAAAAGAGCAATAAATATTACGTATGTCACACTGTATAAACGGAACACGTAATAACACTAATAAAGTTCTATATATAAAGAAAAGAAGATATGGTAGGATTGCCAATGAGACAACTATATAAAAGAGACAAAAAAAAAAACAAAAACACAGAAATTAACATTTATAGTTCACCGTCCGGCCTTTAAAAATGAGCAAAGAACATACCCCATAGTCGGTAAAAAATGGCGCACACAACACTCACTGAATTATAGGCTCCTGATTTGATACAGGCATATACAGAATGTGGCGGGGTAAACTAGTTTTTGGAACCAACCCTCCACTAACAGGGACAATAAAACATCACACAATACATACAGACTTTAATCATAGATCTTTTTTAAATAATATAAGCGTTTACTGGTACATTTTTATCTATGTCGTAGATCGTCAAGATCATATATTAAAATTAGTGGCAACAATAGTTTATCTTTTTCAAGATTTGTAAACCCGTTTTGAATGCAACGAGAAAGTGAAAAAACACTATCAGAATACTGACCTAGCCATAGTACAACTACCATGATAAGAAAAAATAGGTTTATGTTTTGCCAGTGTGTATATTGATTCTCACGTCTATAAACAAATTCTAACTTCTTCTTATCAAGATAAGATAAGATAGGAAAAATACTCTACATAATAATCTCATATTAAAAATGTGTAGAGCATCAAAAAGCTAGCACCATCTATCGGTACTATTTCCCGTTCGGTTATATATCCGAGATTTGTTATAATGTGTATTCTATAAAATCACTACACTCCAAATGTATATAAAAAATAATGATTCCTGAATGCATTCCTTTTCAACCCACTATGTTTTCATAAAACGACATGTACCAATTCAGGCGGTTGTTATCAAATAGTCTATTTCTATATAATTCATGTTAACGTTTGTTTTTGTAGCAGTTCGGTGTTTAGTTGTTCTGTTGTTTGCCTTTTACAGTTGAGATGTCTCCCTCGGGTTTAGTTTATGACCTGGATTTGTTTTCGGTTAATCAATTTATGACTATTGAAGAGCGGCATACCACTGTCTCTCTATATATAACATATAATTTAAAAAAAACGGTTAACAATCTACAGCAGTAACGACTTCAATCTTACAATAGTGAGGTTTTTATTTTACTGTGTATACTACATTTCAACATATTTATAAACATTGTGTTTAATCAGAATTTCCGTGAGGAGCGGATAAGGGCGATAGACTGCATGAACAAAAATGTCCTCTATTGAAACAATTTCGGATCACGATGATTTTGTTGGTTGCTACATGTATATAATATTTGCAGTCAAATGACAAATGATATCACATTTGATTAATTAGTAAATTCAATATTATCCATAATTTTCCTATTAGTTTCGAAAATTAGAGAATGGGACCCTTTGCCGACGGTTTATATTTCTTGGGCAACACAAACATATTGTAGATCTTATAAACATTATAGAGTACACGCAGTCCGTCCCGTGTTTCGTGATATTATGTCCATCATATTTAGTCTTTTTTTTTTTGGTGTGAGGTTTATGAAATCGTTGATTTTGTCTCTCGTCTCTAAGACACATGTTTTTTATCGAAGAAATAATTCAACTTTATCATGAAGATCATTTTGTTCAAAACTCGCCTTCACCTGGCCAGCAGTTCTGTAATAAAGGAATATAGGAATTGCAATATCTGGAATAAATATCACACGGGTGATATCGATTCGTCACTCAGGTGTTGTTATATTGCTTCATTAAGAAAGAAAGTTTATGCGAATTTGACATCTACAAATATCTTTATTTCTTTATTGCTAATACATTCTTTGCATTTAGGGGCGCGTATTTCAACAGATAATCAAAGAACTGTGTCAATTTTTTCCTTTATTCATACGAAATTTGTAACCTTAATTCAGGAATATACAACTTTTAGGAATTTTGGTACTCAATGCTCTTCAACTTCGTACTTTATTTGGCCTTTTTAACTTTTTTGGAGTCGAGCGTCACTGATGAGTCTTTTGTAGACGAAACGCGCGTCTGGCGTATATACAAAATTTAGTCCTGGTATCTTTGATGAGTTTATTTACTGCTAACATGATGATTTTGTATACTGTTTTAGAATATATGTTTTACAGACTATAGATAGGTTTTAGTACTAAAGTAAACACAGCCTTTTAGCAAATTGCAATCTTGATTCTGGCGTCATTGATGAGTTGCATGTAATGTAAACGCGCGTATGGCGTACCAAATTGTAAGCCTGGTATCTTTAATTAGATGTGGTTTGTTTTTGCAATGTTTGTCCTCAAGTATGTCCTCCTTTCTACGATTTTCACACCACTAAATGCTACAGATAACGGAATGATTACAAAGAAAAAGTAATTCAAAGAGTGCCACTAGTGACCTACTGCGTTTAGCTCATGTGATTAGTCCTATTTTAATTTTCTTGAAGGTGGGAGTAGGAGTGGTCGTGTTGCTCTATTTATTTTCCTGTGTAGTGTTTTGACTATCGACCTGTTTGTATTTTTATATATTTTGGACATTATATTAACTGTCTTTTACCGACTGATTTATTATATATCTTTTGTTTTAAGGTGCTTTCTTACTTTCGTTGACACCATACGCAATTGTTGCATTCTGGAGAGCATTTGGATTAGGAAATGTTCCAGTCGTAGCCAGTGGAATTCCTGCGATTCTTGCTAAAACTTCAGCTATATGGAATGTTTTTATTTATACGTTTAGTAATACACAATTCAGAGATGCGTTATACAAGTTGATCCCATGTCAGAAATTATGAAAAACCTGATTTCTTCAAATGACTGTTCTGAATCCCCTGAAAAAATTAACCAACCAGTGCTCAAAGGAAAGAGTTGCTCACATGCAGTGATGATAATGAATGTATACCATTAGAGAAAGTAGAAACATAATGATGAAATATAAAATACAAACAAACTGTGGTCTAAATAAGAGAAATTAGAAACACAAAACAAACTCTGGTATAAGGAAGAGAAAGTAGAAACATAATACAAACTATGGTCTAAAGAAGAGAAATTAGAAACACAAAACAAACTATGGTATAAGGAAGAGAAAGCAGAAATATAATACAAACTATGGTCTAAAGAAGAGAAATTAGAAACACAAAACAAACTATGCTTCTGTTACTACTATTTTTACAATGATAATTATCCATAAAAAACCTTTAACTTATATACTAAAATCATAAGAACATTCTAAATCTAGAACAAACTATAATTAACTAGAGAAATGGGAAATAATCTATTTTTAGTAACAGGGTAAATTCCGGAATTTGCCAACACTTCCATCTAGAATATTCTAGTATGATTCATTTACTATAATTAAAATAACAATGTAATTTTATATACACAATGTCAGAATAAAAGTCCAATGTCTTTATAATTGCGTACTTTCGCAACACTCCAGAGGCCAAAGAAAGTCTATCATGATTCCAACTGTTCTTGTATCTTCTTCATTGCTGTTCGGGCTGCTTGTCTTTGTGTTCTCTCTCGTGTAGTACTAGTATTGTCATTTATCAACTCAGTATCCTTTTCCGTATCTGAGATTTTTAAGCCCTCATCTAACTCTTCACATTCTATAGGATGAAGCATATTCAGAGCTCTGTTTAATGTCTTTTTATTAGGTAGCATAACTTTTCCAGATCTTATTTGACCATCTCGACTGACTACTAATTGACATATACGGCCAATTTTCCAACTTCCTCGTGGAAGGTTTTCCTTAATTAACACTATGTCACCAACCTTAGCTGGAGTTTTGCTCTGAATTCTTCCACTCCTTAGTTTGTTGGCAGTTCTTTCACGTAGACTAAGGAGATACTCATCTCTCCATGTTTTCCAAAACATATTTAGATGTTTCTGTCCTTTCTTCCATGTCAATAGCAATTTTTTAGCACTACTGATTTGCGGTAAATATTCTGGATCTGTAGAATCTTCTTCGTTATGATCTGGAAATCCTGTTTTAGCGTTCAGAGTTAGAAAGTGTGCTGGTGTAAGAATAATATTGGAATTTATGTCATCTCCAATATAAACAAGTGGTCTAGAATTCACCACTGCTTCAGATTCAGCTAAGAGAGTTCTAAATTGTTCATTTGTTAGACATAACTTTCCAATTGTTTTCCGTAAACATCGTTTCACAATACCAATTAATCTTTCATAAAATCCACCCATCCAAGGTGCTAACTCAACAATGAATTGCCACTGAATTCCTTCATTTGCCATGTATGTTTGCACATCTGAATCGACTGTTACACCATTCCATGCTTCTTCTAAGGTTTTGCTAGCTAACTTGAACTGGGATCCATTATCTGAAATTATTTGTTTTGGGTTACCCCAGCGAGCAATGAACCTTCGAAAGCCTAGTAAGAATTCCTCTGCTGACATGTCTTGCATTTATTTTCTTTAATTGCTATCATCACTTCACCAAAACATTGTTTTTGAACAGATTTTATCCACAATAACTTTGCGTGTTCTAGCTCTGCAGCAGTTAGAGGACCAGATATCGTCTCTTTATTTAACCGTTTAACAAATCTCAATACCCAAGCTGATACTCTGATCAAGCGGATAAATGAGGAAAATCTGCTACAATCAATGTCTAACAGATACCCAACACTAGATTTCGAATTTCCAACACTGTTTGTTTCTCCGTCAGGACCTTCTCCAGCAAGCAATTTTGCTTCATGTAATACTTTAGATACCTTGTATTCTGATTCAATCGAATTTTGATTGTCAACACTTATATTGTGAGGATCCCAACTAGGCCACTCAGTTCTGTGTTTAGTTAACCAAGAGGGACCATGCCACCATTGGCTGTTTTCTTTTAACAGTGATACTGTTGTGCCTCTGCTTGCAATATCAGCTGGATTTTCCTTCGTATAGACGTACTGAAATTGAATGTCTTGTTGCTGCCTAATCTCCTTTATTCTATTATCAACAAATGTTGATAGAGGTTTTTTCGATCCTATCCAGTGTAAAACACATTGAGAATCTGTCCACAAAATCGTCTCACAGATAGGAAGTTTTAATTGCTTCTTAACAAAGTCAATGCAACGGACACCAATGACAACTGCTAATAACTCAAGTCGTGGTAAAGTTATTTTCTTATTTGGTACCAAGCGTGTCTTGGAAAACAGTAAATCAATTTTTGTCTTCCCTGAGTTGATGTAGATAAACAGCAGAAGCATAGGCTTTGGTTGAAGCATCGCAAAAGCATAGTAATCTGAACGTAACTGTACCTGGTAGCCCAATAGCTCTAGGAATATGATATTCCTGAATTTCATCTAAATCAAAAGAGATTTCTTTCCATTGCTGAATATCTTCCTCTGTCAGTTGTTCATCCCATTCCATTTTCTTGTTCCACAACATTTGGAGGAAAAGCTTGGTTCTTAAAGTCACAGGTGTAAAAAATCCAAGTGGATCAAACACAGAAGCCACTCTCTGTAATACTTCTCTTTTGGTGACCGGAAACATGTTATCATTTCTTGCACTGTTCACTGTTAATGTATCATCTTTTATTGTCCAAGTTAATCCAAGAACCTTTAATTTTTCTCTATTCGCCTGATCTTCCTTGGGAATGCATTTTAAAAATTTCTGTGAATTTGATGCCCATTCTCTTAAGTTCATTGATGCATCACTGAATATTTGTTTTGCCTCATTATATAATGTAACTGCATTCTCTGTTGAATCTACTCCAGTAATTACATTATCCACATAAATGTTTTCTCTAATATTTGCTGCTGTTGCATTTTTGTATGTCTCAAGGTGATAGTCCAAAGTTGCTGCAAGTAGGAAAGGACTTGATATAACTCCAAATGGCACTCTGCAAAATCTGTACATTGTTTTCTACAGTTGGATGATTAATGTTTCTTAGCCAAAAAAATCTAGTTGCATCTCTGTCATTTTTTTGTAGTTCAATTTGGAGAAATGCCTTTTCAATATCAGCAACTACTGCAATTTTGTTCATTCGAAAACGCAACAAGAGTCCACATAAATCTTGTAGCATTACAGGTCCTCTGTGCAGGCAATCATTCAAACTTTTATTCTCTTGTTTTGATTTGGCAGACGCATCATAAACTATCCTTACTTTAGTTGTAGGTTTGGTTGGGTCAACTACAGCATGATGTGGTATGTAATGCTTGATTCCGGTATCCTTACTACATTGGTTTGACACCTTTTCTATGATGCCCTTTTTGCACTGGTCTAGAATAATCTCATCATACTTGTTTAATAGGTCAGGATTGTTCTTCATTTTCTGAAAAAGTGACTTTAGTCTTCCGTATGCAAGTTCCCTATTTTCAGGAAGTTCCGGTAATTTTTCTTTCCATGGCCAGGCTACTTGATATCTTCCATTTTCCATTTTGAGTGAGGTGACAAAGTTACTCAAAGTATTTTCGTCGTCTGATGTATATGGACAATCTTGTATTCCAATAGTTTCCAATTTCCAGAAATCTTCAATGGAAGGCTTGATTTGTAGTCATGTGTCAATTATAGAGTGGAGACAGCATTCTGTTATAGATAATAAGCCATTTACTGTCATGGTCATTTTGTTCTCTCTTTCTTCATCACTTAATTGTGACCTTCCTGTAAGGATCCATCCTAGCTTAGAGCCAAGTAGATAAAGCCCTTGTTGAATTTCTATTTTCTGTGGCAATATGATATCCAAATAATAATCATTTCCGATAAGAATCTCTATTGTTGAACTTTCTAAGCAACTGGGCAGTGTGTCAGCAAGTTGCAGATTGTTACATAAGTATTTCACATTTTCACATACATCCATTTGTAAAGGTCTTCTTAGTATTGATCCTGTTATCTTAGGAACAACATTAGCATCAATAAGCATACAAACTCCATCTTTTAGTCTGATCTTTAATGACACCTTTTGCGTTCTTAATGTTTTTGGCTTATCTGCACCAAATGTTACAAGAGTTATCTCCTCCGTAGCTTTCTTCTTCAAGTTTAATCTCTTGGCCAAATTTTCTGTTATATATGTTCGCTGAGATCCGGAGTCCATTAATAGTCTTATTACTTCTGTTTCATTAACTTCTGTATTTGACACAGTTGTTTGAGCTGTCTGCATCAAAACTATATCTCCGGAGGACAACAAGCTATTCTCTGGTACGTTCTCTTCACTTGAAGCTATTTCACACATTTCATCAGGTAGATGTGAAACTTCTTTCTGTTGAGAGGGAATTTTCTTTGGGCATAGACTTCTATGGTGACCCTTTTTCTGTTTGCAATGATAGCATGCTTTTTCAAATTTACAGTCTCTACTAACATGTCCTGGTTTCAAGCATGTATAACAACTACCCTTGATTTTCTGCTTCCTGTCTTCAATTGTACTGAACTTTCTACACTCATCACTCCAATGGTGTCCATCACAATATCGGCAAACCATTGAATTTCCACTGCCTGAGTTTTTTCCAAATGGCTTTATTGTCATCAGAGCTTCTGTAGATAAGTGTTTTCTTGGTTGAAAATTACTGTTGTTCGACTGGATTTTAGACTGCTGTTTTTCTTCAGAACTGGGACCAGTATGTGTTTCCTTAGACTGACTTTCTGCAGCTTCCCTAGCAGTTATGTAAGTATTGAAAAACTGTCTTAACTTCCCTACTGTCCATCTTTCATTGTTACCTTTCTGTATTTCAAGTTGAATAAGGACTTCCTTTGGTAGCTTAGATGTTATCATCGAGATGAATACGTCTTGGGTTACATCTTGATGCATTGCGTCCAAACTACGTAAGTGTCGTTCCAAGTCATCATAAAGTCTACGTAAATGTGTAGTTTGATTTGAAGCTGACTGAAGGTTTATTAAATCTGAATAGTGCTTGTTGACAACAGATTGAACATTTCCAAATCTTTCCTTTAGTATTGAAATTGCTACATCGTAAATTTCATGGGAGAGCGTTAAGCCAGATATAGCAGAATTAGCTGTTCCAAAAAGTTTGCTTTTCAAGTAATTTAATTTCTCTATTTTTGTCAAGCTTTGATTTGTGTGCACTGCTGCTTCAAATGAATCCCAAAATTCTGTCCATTTTAACTTATCTCCATTGTACGAAACTAGGTCTAATTTAGGAAGTTTAACTGCACTTACTGTTGAAGATTGACTTTTCCTCTGTAATTCTTGGAGTTGTAACTGTTGAAACTGTAATATCTGTTCTTGCATTTGTGTCTGTAATTGTAATAAATGCTCCACCTTGTGGTCCGTGGCCGATTCTGTTTTCTTAGTATCTGTAATTAGGTCTTTCAACCTTTCAGTTGAAAGACCTATAGGGTTTGTTCTGATTATTATTATTATTTTTTTTTTTTTTTTTCTTCCGCCAACTTTTTTTTCCTTCGCTGTTTTTTTGTTTCACAAGATATCGCTTAGATATAAGGTAACTGATATCGACCAGTTAATACGCTTCTGAAACTGACACCGCGTAACAAAAAACTGTACCTTGTAAGAGTTATCTCCCCGAACACTGTTTTTCTTGTGGCCACTACTCCTTCGCAACCGTATAAGAAACTGTCAAATTTATTTTTCCAAATTGCTCGTTATATCCTTAGGATGTTCTGTTTCATTTCAACCGAAGCTATCTGGAGACTCCATATGAGAGTTATCCCCCCTTTTATATATGATATCAGTGATATGCATTTCTAACTGGTAAACTATAAGTGATAGAGACCTGTGGTCTTTTGATTTAAGATCCTTGGTCCAAAAAAATGAAAATTAGGTCAAGGTCAAAGGTCAAGGTCAAATTCTAAATTTTGATTTTGGCTTATTTTCACCTTTTTTCATTAACCTTATAAGATATCGACATTTTTTTTTTACTTAATTGTTAGTTGCGACATGTCGTAACTTATAAATTTTGGTTGCAAGGGTGCGTAAACCAAAAAAGGGAGTTTTCGCCCCTCTTATATTAAGAATTATGCGTAAAGTGATTTTACTCATGAACCATACATATTAAGGAACTAGTGTCTTTTTATTTGAGATGTTTAGTCTATGACCTTGAAATTAGGGTCAAGGTCATAGGTTAATTGGACGTTCTAGATTTTGACCTTTGCTTAAAATTCATAGTTATACATCATTAAGCCATAGGAACTGACATTTTCAACTGAATTTTAATATTTTCATATCTAAATAGATCCTTATTGGTTGAAAGACCTTCAATTGTTCTTTGAACAATTGGTTTTTAATTAGGTCTTTCCACTTTTCCGTGGAAAGACCTATTGTATTTGTTCTGATTATTATTATTTTTTTTTTTTTTTTCTTCCGCCTAAATTTTTTTCTTGCGTAGTATTGATGTTTCAAAAGATGTCGCTTAGATATTTGGAATATGATGTCGTATAGTTTATACGCTTTTAAAATTTACAGCTGCGTAACAAAAGACTTTACGTTGTAAGAGTTATCTTCCCAAACACTGTTTTTCTTGTGGCCACTACTCCTTCGCAACCGTAAAAGATTACGACAAATTTATTTTACCAAACTGCTCGTTACTTCTTCAGGATTAGGCAATTCATTTGGACCGAAGCTATCTGGAGACTCCATATGAGAGTTATTTCGCCTTATGCATTTGATATAAGTGATATGCGTTTCTAACTGGTAAACCATAAGTGATAGAGACCTAGGGTCTCTTGATTTGAGATCCTTGGTCCAAAAAAAATGAAAATAAGGTCAAGGTCAAAGGTCAAGGTCATATTCTAAAATTTGATTTTGGCTTATTTTCACTTATTTTCAAATACTGTATGACATATTGACAAATATTTTTTCCTAAATTGTTAGTTGCAACATGTCCTTACTTGTATATTTTGGTTGAAAGGGTGCGCATACAATAAATTGGAGTTTTTGTCCATCTTACATTTAGAATTACGCGTAAAGTGGTATTACTCATTAACCAAACATATTAAAGACCTAGGGTCTTATGATTTAAGGTCCTTGATTTGTGACCTTGAAATCTAGGTCAAGGTCATAGGTTAAAAGGACGTTCTAGATTTTGACCTTTGCTTTAAATTCATATAAATACATCACTAGAACACACCCGCGAAATCGCGGGCATTCAGAGCGTAGTTTAAAGTATCAGTATGTAAAGTGTTGTTGGAAGAATTTTGTTAAATACAGAATGACTGGAGAATTTCAGCAAAAGTATCATAAGTCATAGGTTATTGGGGATAGGAAATGGTTTTTTTACCCTTCACCTTTATTTCCAAAGTTCCCAATTTTTGGTTTTCTATCAATTTCAATATGAACATACATTTAGTATGTTATGGACATTTATTTAAGTAAGGAGCCTGTAATTCAGTGGTTGTCGTTTGTTTATGTGTTACATATTTGTTTTTCGTTCATTTTTTGTACATAAATAAGGCCGCTAGTTTTCTCGTTTGCATTGTTTTATATTGTCATTTCGGGGCCTTTTGAAGCTGAGTATGCGGTATGGCCTTTGCTCTTTGTTGAAGTCCGTACGGTAACCTATAATTGTTAATTTCTGTGTCATTTTGGTCTCTTGTGGAGAGTTGTCTCAACATGGCAATCATACCATATCTACTTTTTTTTTGTAATCAATGAATTTTGTAAAAGATTTAATGACTGGAGAATTTCAGAAAAGGTATTAAAAGTTCACATGAATAATTTTAGCGCTTATCTGTATATTATGAACATTCATTACTATATAAATAAAGCGTATTTACTTTCAATTCTAAGTTTACTAATCGATCCATGGTGATCATTGATATAGTATACAGACCCTCTCTATTTAATAAACTCTGTGACTGCCGTGGATAGTAAACTTAAAAATGATAGCAGATAAAATTCTGAAAATACACTTTATTCGTAGTATATGTATGTTCAAAGTATACAGAAAAACGCAAACCGGAAGTCTAATCTGACTTAAAATTTCGTACAATGACGGGACAATATCCGGATGCCTTTTTTCTCGTTTTTCTCCTAAAATAACTCAATCTGAATAATGATATGAATGGATGACAAATGCGACTATGCACTGTACCTATAGGACACAGAGGCGTGTTGATTAATTTATTGTGGAAAGAAGAGAAGCGACACCAAAAATGAGGTCTTCTCGTTTAATAGTATAGATAAAGCCATAGGAACTAACATTTTAAACTGATTTTTCATATTTCAATATCAAAATAGACCTTTACTTGTGGAAAGACCTTCAATTGTTCTCTGAACAATTGGTTTTTAATTTTATCCTGAATTTCTTCCTCGAATATTTTTAATTCGTGTAAGCGCTGTGTTACACCGTCAAGCAATTTAAAATATATTTCACTTGCCTTTGTAAATTTTACAATTTCACCTTCTTTATCTTCTTTTTCCTCTAATATAAGTGAAATTTCTTTCATACTATCTTCAAGTTTTGCTGCAAAATCCTTTAATCGTCTCTCTGCTGATAAAACTTGCCTTAATTGTGTTGTCACACTTTCATCTTGAATCCCTTGTGCTATTATATCTCCACTTTTATCTAATTCTTTAGCTAACAAATTATTGTACCTTGTACAGAGTCCTTTCAAATATGAGACTGCCATCTTTTCTGTGGTTACTTCTTTTCCGTGTTCTTTATAAATTTCTTTTTCTGTAACTCCCGGGTTCCGGCACCATACAATGTGGCGAAATCAGACTAACACGGAATCCTTTAATATCTTTAATCCAAATAACTAACAGTTATTTACAGTATATACAGTTTATAAATACCACATTGGAATAATCCGTCTTTTTCTTTCTAATTCAACTGATAATACTTCTATGCTTCTGTTACTACTATTTTTACAATGATAATTATCCATAAAAAACCTTTAACTTATATACTAAAATCATAAGAACATTCTAAATCTAGAACAAACTATAATTAACTAGAGAAATGGGAAATAATCTATTTTTAGTAACAGGGTAAATTCCGGAATTTGCCAACACTTCCATCTAGAATATTCTAGTATGATTCATTTACTATAATTAAAATAACAATGTAATTTTATATACACAATGTCAGAATAAAAGTCCAATGTCTTTATAATTGCGTACTTTCGCAACAGTAACACACAAATAAGTTTAACGTATCATTACATATCCACTTTGTCAATTTACATATAAGTTTAAGTCCAAGATTGCAATAGGTTTTAACAGTTGAACTAGTATCAACAATGTGTTTTAAAACTTATAATCAAAGTTAATGTTGACTGCTGTACTCCAATTTTGACATTTTGAACCTATCATGTCTTTATTTTATTCACACATCGTTGTCAAGATACTGTAATTTTATGCGACTGTCATACAAGTGAGAGGTTAAGCTAGCTTTAAATAAATAACAGGTATTATCCACATGATTCTTCACAAGAAAATGCATGAACCAAGTCTGGAATAAGACAGTAGATATCTATTTGTTTGATGTGTTTGAGATTTTGATTTTGCAAATGAATTAGGAAATTTCCATTTTGAATTGTTCGGTATTTTTTTGTTACTTTAATTTTTTTTCATAGCCAGAGGTTATTATCTTTTCTTTGATTAATAATGTCGAGGAATGTTTTTGAGCTTTTGATTTTGCGATTTGATTACGGACTTTTCCTAGGAGTTTGGTATTTTTGATATTATATTTTCCTTTTTTCTTTCTAGGTTTTCAAATATTTGTCCTTACGTGTTCTTGATAAAGGTAAATCAAGAAATGTGCTTCAGACACATGTAGTACATAATTGTTGTATTCATTTTCTAATTACACAATTAGATTAAAAAAAAAGTCCTGTAATGTACCAATTGTTTTTTTTAATCGGAAGTTCAAAAACGTATATCTTGATGCAGAAGTCTAAAAAAATAGATATTAACAAATGACATTCATTAAAGAAATGTTATTGAATTTTAGGAAGTAATTATTGTGTTCGCCATACGTTTGTTACAGATACGAAAGACTCACCATTGATGTTCGAATCAAAAAAGGAGAAAGAAAATGATTTCAAGTATGTCAACTGAACAAGCACATTCTTTTATGCATCTTATTCAATGCATCATCCATTGTGCGATACTAAAAAAAAATAAAAAAAAAATAAAAAAATACAGCAATTATAATGATTGTGCAGAACAAAATACAACCAACATTAAAATAGGAAGCAGTCGTTAAGATTAGATAACAGTGTGAAAGTTATTCTGGTAGTTATAACACAAAATAACGATCTACAAATCATCGCAATCTGAAGAACTGTATATGGGGGATTTAATTTGTCTTATCACGTTGTACTATGCATACCATATAAGGTACTTCTGTTTCTCCAATTACAATAATTAGTAAATTAAAGCTTAAGATTAAGGAGACATGACTCTTCGGATTTTTAAATCTTCGAAATCGATTATATGTCAAGACCGAGTGATTTGACATTAATTTATAAGCTTCACTTGTACTGAACGCATCACACACTATGCAAATCTAGACTCCTTCAAAATTTCACAATCGGTATAAGGTCACAATCAACCAACTATATGGGTATCTCAAGATCTAAGATAGCAAACATAGTGTTTGAAACAATGTCATTTGTAACGGTCAGCCCATTCATGTTGCTTTCATGTTCAACCCACCATTTTCAACATAATAAAATGTCTGAATATGACAGTCATCCATTCATTTGATGTATTTGACCTATTGATTTTGCTATTTGTAGGGACTTTCCTTTTTGAATTTTCCTCGGAATTCTGTATTTTTGTGATTTTACTTTTTTCAGACGTTCTTTATCATAACTCTGTTGAAACTGTGTTGTGTGATGAGCACATCCCAATTCCGTAGCATAGGCAGGACTATTACCTTTTACTTGGGATATGGAAACACCTTACGATGGAGATGAGGATATATGACTGTTAACAAAACGGAAGCTGATTTTATAAAAATGTAACAGATTCTTGTTTGAGGTCGTCCATCAATACAGAGGAGAGTATATAGATATGAAGTAACATTTCGACATTCAACAGAATCCTTAATATAAAGTTTACTTTGTTATATTAGATGAAAGTACTCATTAAATTAAGGGACTTCATATGAACAATAGATTAAAAGGTTGAATTAAAGAACTTTGCAAGATATGTTTTGTTATTGTTCATGAGATGGTTTTTGTTACTCGTTTTTTTTTTTTCGTTTTGTCATTTGATTTTGCCATGCGATTATGGACTCTCCGATTGGATTTTTCTCTGAGTTCAGTTTTTTTAGTGATTTTACTTTTTGCCATGAACTTTGCTTCATATGAGTATACAGTCATTCAAATCTGCCAGTAGTGATATACAATAATTACATATTTTAAAAATCACTACTGCTAAATATCAATCCTCACAACTCTTCGATTGTGGTGTCGTTTAAAAGGTCAGCACTTGGATGATATTTTTTTTCTCTCGGTGTATTTGTTGTGGTTCGGCGCAGAATAAAGTTTTTCATGACCCAATACCAGAATTTTGCATATACGTTTTCTATTGTACTATACAAGGTGTTTATTAAGGCAATAAAACACATTTCGATGCATGATAAATATTCAAAATAACACAAATCTAGATATGAAGCAGATCACACAGTCTCTGATCTTTCATTTACTTGAAGATAACTGGTACCTTTTTTAAGATGATAGATATAGATAATCTTTTGATATGCCAATGTAAATGATTTGTTTTAAATCATCGCTGGTGTTGTTTAATCAGCTTGTACAAAATAGCCACAGGTAAAACCATAGGAATAGAATGCTATAGTCATATATCAAAGGGCTAATGACATTACTCCTTCATTCTCATTACAATATTGTCAGCTCTGTTAAATCATATAAACAAACTCTAACAGAATATGTCAAGACCGAGTGATTTGACATTAATTTATAAGCCTCACTTGTACTGATCGCATCACATACTCTGCAAATCTAGACTCCTTCAAAATTTCACAATCGGTATAAGGTCACAATCAGACAACTATATCTCAAGATCTAAGATAGCAAAAATAGTGTTTGAAAAAATGACATTTGTAACGGTCAGCCCATTTGTGTTGCTTTCATGTTCCACCCACCATTTTCAACTTTAAAAAATGCCTTAATATGACAGTTGTTATCCATTTCTTTGATATATTGGACCTATTGATTTTGCAATTTGATTAGGGAGTTTCCTTTTTGAATTTTCCTCGGAATTCTGTATTTTTGTGATTTTACTTTTTTCAGACGTTCTTTATCATAACTCTGTTGAAACTGTGTTGTGTGATGAGCACACTCTAGTTTCGTTCTATAGTTTGCACAGGCAGGAATATTACTTGTTACTTGGGATATGGAAACACCTTACGATGGAGATGAGGATATATGACTGTTAAAAAAACGGAAGCTGATTTTATAAAAATGTAACAGATTCTTGTTTGAGGTCGTCCATCAATACAGAGGAGAGTATATAGATATTAAGTAACATTTCGACATTCAACAGAATCCTTAATATAAAGTTCACTTTGTTATATTAGATGAAAGTACTCATTAAATTAAGGGACTTCATATGAACAATAGATTAAAAGGTTGAATTAAAGAACTTTGCAAGATATGTTTTGTTATTGTTCATGAGATGATTTTTTGTTACTCGTTTTTTTTTTTTCGTTTTGTCATTTGATTTTGCCATGCGATTATGGACTCTCCGATTGGATTTTTCTCTGAGTTCAGTTTTTTTTAGTGATTTTACTTTTTGCCATGAACTGTGCTTCATATGAGTATACAGTCATTCAAATCTGCCAGTAGTGATATACAATAATTACATATTTTAAAAATCACTACTGCTAAATATCAATCCTCACAACTCTTCGATTGTGGTGTCTTTAAAAGGTCAGCACTTGGATGATATTTTTTTTCTCTCGGTGTATTTGTTGTGGTTCGGCGCAAAATAAAGTTTTTCATGACCCAATACCAGAATTTTGCATATACGTTTTCTATTGTACTATACAAGGTGTTTATTAAGGCAATAAAACACATTTCGATGCATGATAAATATTCAAAATAACACAAATCTAGATATGAAGCAGATCACACAGTCTCTGATCTTTCATTTACTTGAAGATAAATGGTACCTTTTTTAAGATGATAGATATAGATAATCTTTTGATATGCCAATGTAAATGATTTGTTTTAAATCATCGCTGGTGTTGTTTAATCAGCTTGTACAAAATAGCCACAGGTAAAACCATAGGAATAGAATGTTATAAACATATATCAAAGGGCTAATGACATTACTCTTTCATTCTCATTACAATAGTGTCAGCTCTATTAAATCATAATAAACAAACTCTAAGAGCATCAAATTAATCACAATATGTAATTTTGCAAACAAATCTCCGCTCACTTACTGTCAACTCCCACGTATGAATGTGCGCTAGCATGGGATTTTAGAAGGAAGATGTGGAAATGATAACATCATCAATCAGGGATAGTCAATTTTTATATCATTTATGTCAGGATCATATAACTAAGTGCCATACCATACTATT
This sequence comes from Mytilus galloprovincialis, assembly GCA_037788925.1. Taxonomy (NCBI): domain Eukaryota; kingdom Metazoa; phylum Mollusca; class Bivalvia; order Mytilida; family Mytilidae; genus Mytilus; species Mytilus galloprovincialis. The sequence continues at coordinate 38,631,269 of CM075342.1, read as the reverse complement.
ACATGCATGTTGATTGCTTAAACATGACATTATACAAAATAAAAAAAATATATATATTTACATTGGAAGATGAAACTTTAGGCAGTATCAATTGTTTTCATGTTTTTGGTATAGATTAAATTATAATTATTAAATTAATGAATATAGCACTTTATTAGTTTGAACAATGATTGACACAAGTTCGAGGACTATAAGTGATTTTCCCCCACTATACACAATATATTTGTAAAACAAAAATACAAAATATGTAAATGAAACAACACAGTAGTAATTCATACACATGCAAGCACACACACACATACTAAAGTACACATACACCCAAAGTAATTACAATCTAAATTAATGCGACTTTCAAGTATTTTATATCCAGCATTTTGGGTATTTAGTATAACTTTCGACTAGTTTCAGTAGTACTCAGATAAAAATAATGAGTTTCACTTTATAAGAGCCAATAACAAAATTTGGCGTAAGATACCATGTAAGCTTTTACACTTCCTTTGATTTGAAAAAAAAATGATTTTATTCGACAACATATTTTAGATAATATACGACAATTGCAAGAGTGATTGGTTATGTTCTGCTTTGAATTTTCTTTTCAATGGATTTCCGCATTTTTGTTCTTTAAATGTCAATGTTTCAAAATTGTTAATTGACTCTATGACTCTATATTCATTTTGACAATACAATTTTTTGGGAAGCTGTAGTTAATTTCGGCACTTGAAGATGAGTTTATTTTACACTGTAGTTAGATCTTTAAATAATGCCTGTAGTGGTACTTTTATTGATTTCTTTTTGTATATAAAACATTATAAAAAAATTGGGTTTCTATAGGTGTACTTCATTAGTACAGGCCTTGTCAAACATTAACATGCAAAAATGTTATACAGATATGATCAATATGTAGCATACATATATGTGTGTAACTTCCGAAATATGAAAAATTGTCTAAAATTTGTTAATATCAAACGAAAGTGTAAGCACTGTTGATATTGATGAATCAAGCAAAATAAAATTTAGGACATTTAAAAAGGGGGAGGGCATATTTTGGCGATTTTCCAGATCTGAAGTACATGTTTTTGGTACTTCCAAAGTCCAGTATGTTCTTACAGGCAATGAATGGTAATTAATTATAATTTCAATGCAACACAAGATAAGATAGTGTTTTGTTTGTCAGTTTCAGTTGTTCATCTGATATCTTACTTTTCAAATTAACCATTGTTTGAGGTTTCGTCAAATATTTGTCAACTACATGTAGATAATTGCTTTTGCTTTAAGAAATAGCTTGTTTGACCAAACAATTTTGAGCATTGATGTTAACATAGAATTCGAATCTATAGAAAAACTAATTTGTTATTGTTACATTCAATGACCACTCTCACTGGACATCAGATAAGACTTTAATGGATTAGACATGTAAGTGATAACTGTATCACGTACTATGGGGAGTTCATCTGTTTATTCTTAAAGATTATTAACAGCTCAATGCAATTGCTGTATATATGAAGAATGTTCATTATCACTGACTTATTTTCTATACATGATTTGAACGATACAGATTATATCCTTTAAATGAAAGACAGATGATGTTTCTGGACTTCATTTAAGCGGATTTGACAACAATCTGTTCATCTTACGATTCTGGAGATCTATCGAGTTCATCAAACTTTGTTATATATTGATACGGCAATTTCAAATAGTCGTTTGAGAGAGACAGTACTCTTCAAAGTTTTTTTGAATCCATTACATGTTTCAATAAAAAGTTAAATGCAAGAATTATTTAAAAGAGTTCCCCTAACTTGCTGGGTTAATTTACAAATGGAATTCGAATTTGAACATAAAATTTGAAATTTCATCGTCTTTTTTATTTAACTCAATCATTTTTCGACCAAAAATTACACACTAAAATAAGTGTAGCATGAAGCAGGAAAACATTCTGCCAATTAACCGCATAACAAAAGACGAAATCTATCAACATGTAAAATCAACATATAATATGAGTCAGTTAAACTATTAGTTGCTGAATGCTATATGCAAATCCTTTTCAATGGATTATACAGTTATTCCGTCGTACAGTGTCAAAAAGCACTAAACTTTTAAGTTGATTTGAAGTTGGTTAAATGATACTATTCGAGACACCAGGATTTTAATAATAATTAAAATGTTTTTTTTAGATTCATCTTCTTAGTTTGAAAAAGTAAAATCACAAATATACTGAACTCCGAGGAAAATTCAAAACGGAAAGTCCATAATGAAAGGTCAAAATTAAATGATATAACACTTCAAACGAATGGACAACAACTGTCATATTCCTGACTTGATACAGGCATTTTCAAATGTAGAAAATGGTGGATGGAACCTGGTTTTATATCACTAAACCTCTCACTTGTATGACAGACGCATTAAATGTATTTTTGTTGATAATTCTTATAATGATGGATGATGATGATGATGATGATGATGATGATGATGATGATGATGATGATGATGATGATGATGATGATGATGATGATGATGATGATGATGATGATGATGATGATGATGATGATGATGATGATGATGATGATGATGATGATGATGATGATGATGATGATGATGATGATGATGATGATGATGATGATGATGACAAGAAATGTGTATGACCTTTGAACGAAATTTTTAATAAAAGGAAACTGGAATATTTTATTTATTCAAAGTTCAACTTTTTCGCAAATAAAATTTTTTGTATAAATCAAAGTTTTCAGAAAGGCAAAAATTAAGAGTTTTAAGTAAATTTTTCAGACCTGATGTGTATTTTGAACAAACGAAAAAGTAATTTTGAACATCTGACAAACATTGACAAGAAGGGTCATTTATAATGTTAAGTCGAAAAGGTCATCGTTTAAAAATGTAGTGGAACCTCGCAATTTAGCTAAAATATATTTCTTTTTTTTTTTTATCGTAGTAAAAAAAAAGTTTGAACTTATTTAGGATAAAATTGAGAATGGAAATGGGAGACTATTATTTTTCAATACTTTCTTAAATAAAGGTACAGAGTCGAAAATACAAATTTTGTATATTTTCGGTTTTATCAGAATTTAATTTAATCAGAACAATGTAGTTATTTATTATTCTTCCCTTTGATTAAAAAATTGTGTAATAATAATGTAATTTGTTTTAGTAGAACAAACGATGTAGAAAAAGTCAGTTTCAACGGAAAACAGACATGTTACAGACATTGTCCTAAATATATTTAAATGAATTAGTTTTTTACAATCTGAATAATTCTAAAAGAAACTATGGCTTGAATTTTTAATTTTACTTTTATTTTTTATAAAAGGGATAAAGTATAACAAACAATTAATATGATGGGTATGGCTCATAGTTATTGATGCAAAACAATTAGTTACAACTGATTCAAATCATCTGGGAAAACAGTTCATTATGTAAACTCAATAAGTAAATGAAGTTTTCATTTGGATGTTAATATTTCAAAACCGAATCATAAAGAATCTTCATCAGTGATCATTCAATATGGCCATTTGAAAGAATTTAAATGTGTGCGAATTAAATATTAATATTATAGGACAAGCTACACAAATTATATTGTGATTGAAATTTACTTTTGAATTTAAAAAAATGAGCCACTACTAACAATGCCGATAAATTAAAAACTGGTCATGAAAACGAAAATCAAAGTGAATTAAATTAGTACCAAATCTAATTCATGTTACCATAGCAGTTTGAAAGAGTATCGTCACTTCACGTCAATTCTAGTGTAAAGTGATTTTTTGTGTGTCTCGAGGAAACTTTCTAGTTTTGGTAGTACTATTCATTCTTAATTCCGGATTCAAGAGAATATATGAGATACAACCACTCATTGAAATATAGGTTTATTAGCGACAGGATATTACTTATTATAAATCCGATTGTAAGTTAAGGATTTGGAAAGTGTTTTTTTTTCTGTTTGTTTCTGAGATCGTATTAAGAGGGAATTATGTTGAAACATTAACCAACTTTTACAAATCAACAAAAATGTTGTTGACACAATGGTCAGATTTTTGATGATATCGTTCTCTGTGTATTTTCTTTTGGAATAATTGTGGTTCTTCTCCATGTAGAATTTTAAATCACTTTTAAAAACAAAACAAAAAATGGTTCTATGAATCCCATTGTTGTAGGAAAATCAATGCCATATCTTAATTTCTATATTCATTTACTACAGCAATAACCGTTTTCATAAGAACAAAAAAAAAAATATCACATAACCAATGCCTGTCATTTATTAACAAAATAGTTGTACTTATTTAGATTTACTGTAGTGTGTACATTTACAACACAAATTTTGAAACCTATAGAAATGTCTTCTTGAATTTAATTTCAACGGCTTACAAATGTTCATATATAAAGGCAACAGTAGTATACCGCTGTTCAAAATTCATAAATCGATAGAGAAAAAACAAATCCGGGTTACAACTAAAACTGAGAGAAACGTATCAAATATGATCGAGAACTACGACACAACAGAGACACAACACCGAAATGTAACACACATAGAAACGAACTATAATGTAACAATGGCCTTTTTCCTGACTTGGTACAGGGCATTTTATGAAAAAATGGTTGGTCGTACCTGGTTTTGTGGCATGCCAAACCTCTCGCTTTAATAGCAGTGTTAATTATAACATTAAAATGACAACATTATACGACAGGTTACAATAAATAAACAGATAAATGGGAGAAAATATATGACAGAGAAACAATCGAATAATAGCCGTCAAAAGGTAACAGGTTAAAACATATTTTTATACGCCATATATTTGATACTGTAGATACTATAAATAAGCTGTCTTCGAAGATTTTTGCCGTTGCCTTCAATTTCTGAAAAAATGGAATCCGTTTGCGTTAAGATATCAATCAAATGTGTCGTTTCACGGAAACAGTAACAGCTAGAAGTATGGAAAGATTTGAAGATTTTCAACAAACACATAATAAAATCTATTCAAATCTCTTAAGAACTTCGATCAAACAACAAAGCTTTCCAAACTACAGTTACAAAATGGTTATTAGTATAAATAATACCTTTCCAAATATGTGACAGGAATTCAGCACAGATATTACAAAAAAAAAAACTATTTATCATGTAATTTTGAAATTCACATGATGCTTTCAACAGATTATTCAGGGGGATTAAAAAACTTTCCTTATTTAATGATTCACATCAAGTACTAGAAAAAGATTTATTGAAATTATAAATCTAAGAATTTAAAGTACTTTAAGTATACAAATGAACTGAGATTGCAGTATAATTCTCCTAAACTTAAAAAACCACGAAGGACAGTCTCTATAAACAATTTCTCACATTACATAAAATTGACATTCATTGATTTGATGTTTCTAAACATTGGTATTACTGTAATTCTAATTATATTTTTTTAGTGTCTCTGTATATATTGAGGAAGGAACAAAGACTTCTGTGTTGGCTGTTCCTGTTGTATAAGGGTTCATATCGTCTTACCTGAAAATTGCATAACCTTGAATACTTAAGTTAGGCCTGAAATAGATTCAAATACAGAATCTTGTGGGGATTCAAAGACAGAGTTAATAAAACGATAAAGATGTTTAACTGAGTTGACCTGAATGAAGATATGATTTAAAATCTACTTCCTGAAATTATATTTGTGCAAATCGTTCGTTGACACGTTCCAACAATTTGTCTATTGTTTTAATGTCGCCTTAAAACAACAGCATGTTTATTCCGAAACGCGAAATAACACATCATGACATAATATAATATTTGCAAAATTTTAGATAACTCTGGTAAAAAAAATATTATCTTTCAACAAAAAATGAAGTCACTATGGGAAATGACTTTTCAATAATTAATATATTATCAAATGTTTTGAACAGCATCAAACTATTTTAATATGTTAACACAGTAGATATTTTGTAGATTAACAAAAGAAAAAATTAGAACTTAATGGAAATCAATCGTTGTTACCTGCTCTGACATAAATTAGACAGGAAATGCAACAAAAACTAAAGTTTTAATTATTTACTGCAGATTGTGCTCCAGAATTTCAGTGAATAAGTTACTTTATTGTAAACGATGGAATGACGACTCGCAAATACATACTGTTGGGTAATAATTTTATTCGTTGTGTTTATAGTATTACTGCGCCGTCATAACCCCTATTCGACCATAAAGATCTTAAAATCGAGCATCAGACTGTTACAGTTTATTTCATCTTCATTCAGTACCACATTACGTCCTTTAAAAATGTTTCAATTAGGTAACACTTCTTTGAAAGTTCCATGGCAAGGACATATCAAAAAAGAGGAAACATCTGGAGGAATGAAGATGAACAAAAGAACATAACTTCTTAAACATGAAAAATAATGAAGAGTTTGAGCAAACGATTGACATAACAGATTCTTTTTATGTTACAAGTGAGTTATGTTCAAACATTATGTATGTTATTATTGCAATTGTGAATTGCATCGTCAACATGTTTTTTAAACCAAAAAGATTCACTCGTGACTTTATGACTAACTATTATTTTATGTCTTGATCGCAGCCATGTAAATGACGCTTATATAAGGGAAATATGCATGAGTGGTACATGTTAACCGAGATATGTAAAAACTTCAATAGTGGATGTATGGTACTAGTATATTGCTTCTAAGACTTCTAAGGAGAAAGAGAAAGCTGCAATAGTCACGGCTGTCAGGTATACTAGTTTATACATACTCTTGTTTCTATATTATTATGAGGCTGACTTCATACAGGAACTTCTAAGTAAGAAAGATAAGAAGTTAGCAATATCATTTAAGTCTACTTTCCGCTATATAGATGATGTTCTTTCACTAAATAATTCAAAATTCGGTGACTATCTTGAACACATCAATCCCATCGAACTAGATATAAAGGATACAACAGATACAGATAAGTCAGCCTCATATCTTAACTCACATCTAGAAATTGACAATGAGGGTCGGTTGAAAACAAAACTTTACGACAAAAGAGATGATTTCAGCTTTCCAATTGTGAACTTTCCATTTTTTAAGTAGCAACATTCTAGCAGCACCTGCATACGGGGTGTATATCTCCCAATTGATACGACATTCCCGTGCTTGCATTTCCTATCATGATTTTCTTGACAGAGGGTTGCTGCTCACAAGGAAGCTATTAAACCAAGAGTTCCAAATGGTGAAGTTAAAATCATCCCTTCGTAAATTTTACGGACGCCATCACGAGTTGGTTGACCGTTATGGAATAAACGTTTCACAAATTATATCGGATATGTTCCTAACGTCAAAACTACTATCCCCTTCCCTTTCATGAATGTGACCTACCGAATTAGACTATTTACCGGATTCATAATATGAGCAACACGACGGGTGCCACATGTGGAGCAGAATCTGCTTACCCTTCCGGAGCACCTGAGATCACTCCTAGTTTTTGGTGGGGTTCGTATTGCTTATTCTTCAGTTTTCTATGTTGTGTCATCTGTACTATAGTTTGTCTGTTTGTCTTTTTCAGTTTTAGTCATGGCATTGTCAGTTTATTTTCGATTCATGAGGTTTGTATTGATATCTTTCGTCCCTCTTTTATAATCGGTCTTCTGTTTCACAATCAAAGAAAACAAAAGATTCAGTTAGAAGGCAAACTATTTAATTGCAGTAGAATCCATTATTTTAAGTTTAAGGTGAAATATGAAGAGTGAGCTCAAATAAATACATTCTGATTTCTGGAAAAAATAGTAAATCATTTTAGGTTATTTAAAACATTTTTTTATTTAATGAACAGTTGTTTCACATAGCGGATCAGTGGTGCTATGGTCAGTTTTGTAATATCCTCTTTCCATTTTTGAAATCTTTTATTCACGATTCCATGGATTGGCAAATACTATCTAATTAAAGTTTGATATTTACTCAATTGCATATCATTTGTGAACTTATTTTTTCAAACATTACCCAATAGTATTGTGATATTCTTCGAATTTAATAACTTGGTTGAACTCCACGGACTTTGTTATATACCACAAATTCAATTTACATAAATGCTCTAAATAGACATATGATAGAGTGCACATACTAATAAACAAATGAATGGGTATATTGTTACATATGTTAGTGCACGTACTAATTAACAAATGGTATGTAAGTGCACGTAATAATAAGATCAAAAAAGCCTGATCATTTGATTTCACATTCAGATATATTGATGATGTGTTTCAATCAACAATTCTAACGCTTCTGATTGGGTTCCATTAATGTATTCTCCAGAAAGAGAAATTAAAGAAATGACAAACACGGCTTCCTCTGCTTTGATACTTATACCTCGAATTTGACATAAACGGTCATCTCAGTACTAGAATCTAGTTCAGACTAGACTATTATAATTTTGAAATCATCCATATCCCCAATCTTACTACCAATATCTTTTTGATATTTCAATCCTGTAAACCACCATTCCTTATGTGGAATTGAGAAATCGTTTAAAAGAAAAACCCACAATTCCTTTCTACATAAAAATGGTAGCATACGCTATAAATTTTTATATATCATTAATACTAATGTGCGTGGTTTATATGCTTTTTTGTGTTACTTTGTTGATATATTTATTTGTTTTCAAATGATTAGGATTATAACACAGTGTTGACTGTTGCATCCCTAATTCTAACAGTTTTACCTATTATGTATGTTTATTTTGTTCACACATCATTTTCAATATCATGCAATTTTATGCAACTGTCATACAAGTGAGTTGTTAAGCTACATGTAGCTATAAAACTAGGTTTAAAACATCATTTTTCTACAGAAAACGAATGTACCGAGGTAGGAATATGACAGCTCTTATCCATTCGTTTAATGTGGTTGAGCTTTTGATTTTGCCTTGGATTAGGGACTTTCTGTTTTTAATTTTCCTAGGAGTTCGATATTTTTTTTTAATTAACTTTATACCACTTTCACTTGTAAATAAGATATACATATCTCAACTCATTCTGTATGCTCAGACTTTGTAATATGTCACCAGTGTCTGAGCAGAACGTTGTTGGAACAGGGTTTGACAAAGAACGTCTCTACATGTCTACAAAAGAACTCATCTAAAGATACCAAGACCTTGCTGATAAATATACTGTACCAATATCATAAATAATACACGAAGATATCACACAAAACCGAAAATGAAAATGGGGAATGTGCCAAAGAGTAAAAAACTCGACCAAAGAGCAGAACACAGCTGGAGGCCACCAATGGATACGCAATACAGTAAAAATAATCTTAATAACGTGTTGAAGTATTCTTTTTTGTTTGACTTTTCAATATTTAATAATCATTGTTATTGCTTAATAATTTAATTTTAGTAAAATCCATTTGAAGTGATACGGTACGTATACATCCCGTCATTGTGTTGATATTATATGGTAAAAAAAATGTGCATTCCTGTCTTTCATTCCTGCTAATGTGCTTTGTCTATATGCTTTTTGCTTTTTCTTTGTTGATATATTTTTTTTAAATTGTTCTTATTGTGATTAGGATTATAAACAAGGTTATACAAAGTCAGGAATGTGGCAGTTGGCATCCATTCATTTTATATGTTTGAACTTTTGATTTTCCTATTTTGTTAGGGACCTTCACTTTAAAATTTACCTCGGTTCAGGAATTTTGATAATTTCACTATGTATATCTCATTTACTTATATTGCATATCTGCAATATATTACAGGAAATAAGTGTTCATGCAGTGATCCCGTATATTATAAGGATATAAGAAGTTAAAATCCAAAGCCAATTTTAGAACATGTATAGGCTGATTTTACTGAAACTAATTGAAGAATGTGTTGTATATGTATACACATACGCTTATATTTTATTTGTATATTTTCATTAGTGTCTCTTTTATGATAACTATTTCTATCTTTGATGTTTATTATGTCTTTTTATTTTCTAAATTGCCTTTGATTTATTTTGTTTGTGTGAAGAGACATACATTTTAATTTCGTGATATTATCTTTTATAGCAATCGGTAAAGGATCAAATGACCATTTTAGTATTAGAGTAAAGAGATTACACAAACAACCCTGTTTAGTTAAAACACACGTTCAACTGTAAGGAAAATGTAGGCTGTCCTTGAATATCTTAATTTGAGTCACCTTTTCTTTGTATTCCTTTCCATTGAACAGACAACAGTGAAACCACTTACACTCATGGCCACCATAACTTAACTAAGACTGTGAAATATCCCTGAATGTTAGAATGCTTCGTTCATATATGTATTATGTCTGAAGAGAGTAGATATTTATGATGAAGACAACGGTGAAACAATTTTATTCATGGCAAGTGCATTATATAGGATTGCCTAAATGTAAAGAAGTTCTATGTATGTTGGTTTGTACGTACAGGGATATTTTAAATTGTGGAAAAACAACATTTCAATGTTATATAAAAAAAAAATCTTAATTGAGATTTCAAAAATGACTTCCGGAGCACCTGAGATCACCCCTAGTTTTTTTGGTGGGGTTCGTGTTGTTTTATTCTTTAGTTTTCTATGTTGTGTCGTGTGTGCTGTTGTTTGTTTGTCTTTTTCTTTTTTTGAGGGCAACTACGACACGTCCCCTTAGAAACTCGACAAATTCACAGCGTATATGTGTGGAACTGATAAATAAAAAAAAAATCAAACTGGCAAGAAATATGAAAATTTAAAATAATCCTTCCGAAAGAGAAGAGAAAAAAAAAGTTTAACAAAAGAGAGGCAAACGTTATACCAAAAGTTACCAAAAGGAACAAATCAAATTTAGTATAGCAATTCTTATGAAAGAGTTTCATTTGAAAATGTACACAGTTTTGGATAAGGACCAGCTGAAGATCGCTGAGAGTTGTTGTCTCTTTGACAGCTTCCTTATTTTCATTTTCAATTTTATCAGTTGAGTATAGATATGCATACATTGGATCAAAATTGTTTAGAATTTCCAGACATCCGTTATATATAAGCTTAAGTGTTTTCTTGAAAAAAATATTAAAAACAATGATTTAATGTAACCTTCAATCTTTTCATAATTTTAATATGTAATCTAATTTACTAGGGTTAGTAAGTACACATACATCATGGTGGTCTCTTGGTGATCAATATAGTAATTATCATTAAAACTGCAAATGTGAATTAAAAGTCAATTACTTTTTGAGACAAATTATAGGTTTAACCATTAATAATTCAAGATAATAATTCAAAAACGTACGACTTTGTTATTTAACGATTGAATTTATCAAGCATTGAATTGAAAGACCTTATTTTCTATTTAGTCTTACATTAAATCAATACATAAGTAATGTCAGTGCATGTATAGAAAATAAGAATAATATTGAACTAAATTTTTTAAAGTATAAATTAATAGCGATAAAACAATAAACCTATTTTTGTGCTGGCATCTATGACATTGTTCACAAAACACTACACATAATTGGCCTCTATGACATTGTTTACAAAACACTACAAATAATTGGCATCTGTGACATTGTTTACAAAACACATATAATATCGGGATGTTCATGGCAATAATATCGCCGATTTGTTGCGATGTCAAAACCAGGCAAAAAAAGACGAAATTGTGGCTACGACATTTTGATAATGTCCGTTGTCATCTGTAACACAACTATTTCATAAAGGCCAACCAAATAATGATGGTGCCAATAAAAAGATCAAAGATATGACTTTAGAATCACCATTAGACAAAATTGGTTTCATAGCCATTATTAGTATGGGAATTCTAGTTAGTGATACATGTAGTATTCATATTCATTATACCAAGGATAAAAAAAAAATCCTTTTCGATTAGGTATTTTTAGATTTTGCAAAAACAAAAAGTGGCATGCAAGATAAAATCAGTTAAGTTACCCGTTAGTACCCACTATCTTTATTAATTTATTTCAGTTACTGTATTAACATTAAAAGAAATTACGTAAAATGGATTGAATTAACTTGGTTTTCTGTTGTTTAATTGTTTTTCAATTAAAAGTAGTTTACAAAACATTTGGATCACGACAAACACAATTTGTAACATGTTTATCTATTGTTATAAAAATTCATAATATAAAATAAAATTAGTAGATTTGGATAACTTAGTCCTTATATTTGAATAAAGTAATATTCTATTTTAGTGGAAAATTGTTTTAACGTTAATTCAGCGTTGATCAAAAATTGTTTGCTAGCCCTCTCCGTGATTAATGTAAGATAACTCTGGTTAGTTTTCCCAACTTTTTATAACTATTGGGAGATGATTTAATTCGGTTTTCATTTATAGTCCTTTTCAAAGAAGTTAAAATGTTTTTTAAGGTGGTACCCAACACTTTCACTAAAATTAATTTGGCTCATTTAATTTTCATAAAATTTTGTAAAAGTATTTACTTTGACACTTTTACAAAAATATAAAAATTTTAAAAATTTTGAACCAACAGTTTTGTCAGAAAAATTACACTGGTTATATAGAAATTTGACAACCACCAATTTTGATCATTGAGAAGCTTAATATTCTTTTTACAACACAACGTTATTAAAACGTTTAACTGACTTTACAGAGTTATCTCCCTGCTGTGTTAGGTACAACCTTAAGTAGATTCCAATCATAATTTCTCACAAAAGCCTTTGCCATAAGTTTGAAGTTTCTGAAATAAACTTGTGGTTATGGTATTCTGTTTTTGCGTTTGTGCGTATGTATATCTTGTGTGTGTTTGTGGTAGGGGTTGTTACACTTCAGACATGTATCTTTAGGGAAGCAAGTAATGTAGATAAATTAAGACAATATATCTGTTTCATTGAATTCTGACATCATTAAACACCATATTAAAACAATAAATACTTTTACAAGTAGCAGGATAAATGCTGTTGGAGGTATACATAAATGTCTTTTATAAACCACTGATAAATACTTAGATCTATTAAATTCATAATTCTTGTAATAATTTAAAATTAAATCAAAAACCTATACGTAAAACGTAAAGGTAAAATTATGAACCTGTTCAAGGGAGACAATATACGCATTGATTCGAAAGACTTTTTGGAATTGGAATATAGTACAAAGGAATGTCACTCTTGCATGCAAATGACACATCAACCGAATTAATTAATACAACTTTCGTTCTGAAGCTTCAATGAAGATTCTAAATTATTAATATAAACAACAGTTGTTATTCTATACAATAGTGGCAGCTAATGAATGCTAACCCACAGTAAAGTATATTTGTGTGAAATCTTGTTAAACCTACTCGGGAAAAATGCACGAATTTCATGACTTTCATAGCTCATAATTTACATGTTTACACATAAGTACAATACGGTTGTTAAACAGAATATGTTTCTTACAATATAAGACACAATACAGATCTTATGATTGCATCAACTTACTGAAATAAAGATTAAATCAAAGCCTGAACATTTTGACATTGTTTTTTTTGTTTTTTTTTTTGTTTTTTTTATCTGTGTCGGTTTTTTTTTTTTATATTATCACAACTTTCTGTTAAGATTTGACTGAAAATCTTTATCCCGATAGCGTCAGCTAAATACGCTACTATATGTAATCTTAAAGGGACACCATTTCATTTTACTGTAGAGAATATTTTGTCTTGAAATAGTCAAAAACATAGTTTACAACTTCCATCTTTCCGAATGAAAATTTGACATTATTCAGCAGTAATACACCAACTGCCCATTGAAAAGCGTTCAAATATCTCAATTAATACTAAACGCTCGTGTTCCTTTAAAAATATATAGACTTCATTACATTTCGTAACAGAAGGTATACTCCGTACACAAAAACTGATCCAACAGAGTAAGGAGGTAGGATGAATGATATCACACTACATGAGTTTTACGGTCACAATCAAGAATTAGTTGACCGATACGACATGTATGTGGTTAGCAATATTTTTATACGGTCTTATATGTTTATATTCTACAATACTCGTCTGATCTGCAGTTCTACATATTTTGTCCTATTCCCGATATGGACATTTTAGCCGAGTGTTGATTCGATGGTCGGATGATACATGCTCAGCCTGAGACCCTTACATTATAATGCACCCAGTATCGATACTTTTTTGTTTTGAACCTTAATTTGTATTTACTCTATCGATTTATGAGACTTGAACAGCTATGAATTACTGTTGCCTCTGTTTTTAAGAAAAAATATTCGTTCAAAAGTATGAAGCAATCGCACTTGAAGGCACAGAAGGAAATTTAAATAAAATTCTGATCTTTTTGAAGCATTTTCCCTGAATATGTACGCTTCATATAAGCAAGTTACCATTTGTGAAAAAAATTATTTAAATTCGTTTTTGATATCTCTTGCAAATACGTGCCATTTAAAAGTTAACAGCAATAAGTGCTGAGTAAGGGTGAAAATATGAATGTTTCCGTCAACAGTAAAAGAGTCTATAGTTTATTACCTATGCAACCGATAACTGCAAAGACTAGATTATGCTTTTATTTCCTTACTTTAGTTGAGGAATTATTACAAAACTGTTGTTCAAAAATAAACACTCATGCTTTATCATTTTCAAAGACTTAAACGTTGTAAAACACGTCGTATATATACTTGAAATATATGTCATATGTGTTTTACGAAAGCTCAAACGATTCAGTTTCTTTCTGTAAAGCCCTTTATATAAATTTGTACATGTAGATAAATAAAGTAGCTGTTTGACAAATCAGAATTCCTAGCACTTATTTCAATTGAGAGAATTTTTGTTATGAATAAGAAAATGGTGAACGCGGAGACAAATATCATGCTTTAGATGTTTTAAATGTCTCTTTTGGTATTTGCCGCCTTTTTTGGTAGAACACAACAAATCATGCACAAAACACCACGAGTTGACAAAAAAGTTTTCTGTCAGGGGATTTTTAATCCCTTGGAGTGTCATCAGCTCAGAATCGACAGCTCAGATGTCAGTACTTCGGTACTAACAATTACAAACATACTGTTGGTTGAGAAACTAAGATTCCAATATTTTCAGGCACAATTGACCCTAGATATATTTGGCTATTCATTTTAGGCCCCTTTTTGTCGTAAACCTCGTAACGTTTCTACGTATGTATGCATAGATATTTGACAGATAGTTGTGCAACTAGTTTTATAACAACTAATTCTGTGCCCGGGGATATATATATATATAAATTTCTGAAATCCAACTGACAGCTCAAATTCTTCTGTACAAGCAGTTTTTAATGACAAAAAAGCTTTAATTGCTTTTCGTTGAGTGGTTCAGTAGCTGAACCTGGCTTTCAAATGATGAGGTTTGAGAGTGCCGGATGAAGGTTATAAAGCTTTTTTTCATTAACAATACTAGTACAAAATCATAGATTTATATATATATATAATCCCCGAGTACCGAATTGATGATTTTACATCAAACCTTGAATATCATTGTTGTGATTTCATTATGATCATGGGAATAAGTAAGCATTTTATAATTCATCAAAGAGAAATGAAATATAACTTAACTCAGTAAATTGCATCGTCAATTTTACGAATTGAAAGCCAAAAATTACAACAAGTTGGGTCATACTTGGCTAAAGGTATTTAACATTTAGGCACCAGAAACCAAAACTAATGAAAAGCAGTTGATAGAACAAATCGATCAAGAAAGCTGGCAAAAACTTAGGGATTTGAATCAACTCCAATAGGAGCGAGAACGGGTGCATAAAGCCTCAATGTAAGAACCCATAGTGTTTAAAATGATTTAAACATTCCATAAACTATAGGGTTTATATTTTATAATCACGATTGGGTCCTAGAAATCTTTCTTTTTTTTTCCATTTAGATAATCTTTTTGAATCATCTGGATACAAACACTCTTAAGAGTCAAGAAATTTATAAATATATCTAAAAAGTTATCTACAAGAAGAAAAAAGAACCAATTCCTTAACAATCTTAAACATGTCTGTCTGTACATCTTTAATGGATGACACTTCTCATGTATTTGATTATGTGTCACTTAAGTTTTATATTAAACATTACACTATTATCGAGACCAGAAGGAAAAACTGTTGTGATAGTGAGGGAATCTAAGCTGATGATCAAAAAGAATCGATGGATCAGGTGTTTATCATGTTTAAGGTTGTTCCTTCAGTCAATTTATTCAGACACAGAAAATTTATAAAGTGATTTTTTCCTTTACTAAAAATGACCATATTCCCCTGTTTGGTGTTATTCATCCCTCAGAGTGTCACAGCTCAGAAGTAAGTGCTTCGGTACTTACATTATGTTAAACATATTTTTCTAAAATACACCGTTGGTTTTTTAGAAAGTTATTGAGAAACAATTGCCGCAGGCAAAGATGACCCTAAATATCTTTGGATATTCTTTTTTTTTGTCTGACGTATCCATTCATTCTTTGCTTTTTAAAGATTACGTTTGAGAGTCCGTGATGAAGGTAAATCCCGAAATGCGCTTCGGATTAACAAGTTTTTTTTTCATTAAAACATACTAGTACAGAATCATTAAAACTGTCAATTAAGTCACAGAGATTTATATATATAATCCCCCTGTGCCGAATTAATTGCCTTTTTGATTGAAATAAAACAATTTTTACAACTACTTGTCATGCTAATATAGGGAAAATTTCTGTAAAATTGAATTCATCACCAAACCTTGAATACTGTTGTTGTCAATTTCATTATAAACATTGGAATACGTACACATTCAGTAATTCATAAAAAAAAAAGAAATGAAATATAACTTTACTCAGTCAATTGCATCGGCAATTTGAAGTTTTCAACTGTTTTGAGAGATTGTTCTCTGAAGGACAAAACCAAACAAAAACTAAGGGAATTGCATGAACTCCAAGGAGCGAGAACGCGTACTTTAAGCCTCAATGTAGAAACCCATAGTGTTTAAAATGATTTAAATATTCTATGAGCTATAGGGCTTATATTTCATAATAACGATTGGAGCCTAGAAATCTTTCTTTTTTTCCAATTACATATTCTTTTTAAATCACACGGAACGAAAAACTTCGTGTTAGTATTGCAAATCCCATTTTCTCATAAATTTATGTTGAACATACAAAAAAGAAAAAAAATAACAAGTGCTTAATAATCTTAAACATATATCTGTCTTCACATCTTTTATGGCTGACAATTACCATGTAATTGATTATTTGTTATTTAAGATTTATATTAAACATTACACGATTATCTTGACAAGAAGAAAAAAATGTTGTTATAATGAGGGAATCTAATAAATTGATCTGTTGTTTATCATGTTTGAGGCTGTTTTCCTTAATCTATTATAGCTAGACACGAAGCATTTTTTTTTTCTAAACTCAGTCTAATAAGTCGGGAAAACGAAATGTGCAATGTGCCAATTTGAATGTCACATTTTTCAAATTTTGTAATTTATGTTCATTTATCTTTTTTATTCTACGTTGTTGTGTTATTTTTTTTTGTGTGTATAATATACATAAAAAAGAAACACAAAAGATACTGAAATATACTGCACATGATAAAACACTACATGATACGGGCAACATTGGTTTTGACATGAAAATTTTAAAACTGTAATTCGTCCTGGAAGCATTGATAGGTGTACAATTGTACATCCCATCTGACAGAGCTCACATTACCTTCAATGCTTTATGACCTTTTCATGGAGCGATGACCATTGTTCAGTTATATGTAGCAGGTCTACTATAATTAGTTCATAAAAGCTTTGTAAGGTGTACATTTCCATCTGAAAGGAAAGTCCTTAACCTTAATTACTTTTCATATATATTGTTGAAAGATTATTTACTAGCTGTTCTAAACATTGTTTTCCATAAACCAAAAGACTGATTACCAATTTATAGGTTATGTGTTATATATGCTTTTCAACTTCGAACTTTATTTTACCTTCTTAACTTTTTTGACTTGATTTTCACTGATGAGTCTTTTGTAGATTAAACGCTCGTCTAGCATGCAAAATTTTAAACCTGGTATCTGCGATGAGTTTATTTATAAATTATAGTGTTTACTATTGTGATAAGCGTTGATATCAGCTGTGATATTTGCCGATCAAACATATAAAATAATTGTATTCGAAAGAGAAGCAACACTTATCTTGATTGAACATTTTGGAAAAACATTTATTGTGTTTAAATGTGTTTAAATTATTTGTTTTTGAATGTAAAACAAAGACTACATCGTCACAATTATCAATTTCCCATTTCTCAACAGTAACATACCCTCTGCCTCTTCGTATGGTGTTTACATATCACAATTGATACGTTATTCTCGTGCTTGTTCACACTATACGGACTTCATATACAGGAGTGTGCTCCTTACGCAGAAACTGCTCCAACAAAGTTATGAGGAAGACAGATTTAAAATTGACACTCCGTAAATTTTATGGACACCATCATCAATTGGTGGATCCATACGAGGTGTCTTTGACCAAACTAGCTAAGGACATTATTACTACATGGTAGATTGTGGTTTGTCATTACGTCGTCTAATCTTTTAATTACCAAATGTGCCTTATTCCCGATTGTGACTGTTTTGCTGAGTGTGAATTCGCATTGCCATGAGACGTGTTACGGTACTTATCTATCCCAAATTCATGTATTTAGTTTTAATGTTCAATGTTTTATTTGTAATTCTCATCGGATTTTGTCAAATGTGTTGACGTCTTTTCTATTATATTCATGTGTTATGGTAAGGAAAATTAAAATTTTTAAACTTGTTGCCTTTTGTTAGCTATTATTCGTGTGTTTCTTTGTCAATTGTGTTCTCCTATTTATTTATATTGTAGTCCTGTAATACACCTTATCGCTATTTGTCCGCCGTTGCTGGATATCACACAGGTTCCCGTAAAATTTTTACGTCATAAAACAAATTATCTGACGCCACAATGAAAAAGTGATTATTGTATGCGTCAAAAGTTCAAGCGGCCGGATCAGCCGGGATTAGCGATAAGGTGTATGTTGTGTTGTCATTTTAATGTTATATTTCACATGGCCATAAAAGAGGGAGGTTTGGCATGCCACAAAAACAGGTTCAACCCACCATTTTTTCCTTTTAAAAATGTCCTGTACCAAGTCAGGAATATGGCCATTGTTATATTATAGTTCGTTTCAGTGTGTGTTACATTTTAACGTTGTTTTTCCGTTGTGTCGTTTGTTTTCTCTTATTTTTGAGTGTGGTATTCACATTACTATAAGACGTGTCACGGTACTTATCTATTCCAAATTCATGTATATGGTTTTGATGTTATATTTGTTATTCTCATCGGATTTTGTCTAATGCTTAGTCCGTTTCTGTGTGTGTGTGTGTGTGTGTGTGTGTGTGTGTGTGTGTGTGTGTGTGTGTGTTACATTTTAATGTTGTGTCGTTGTTCTCTTATATTTGATGCGTTTCTCTCAGTTTTAACTTGCTACCCCGAATTTGTTTTTTGTCCATGGAGTTTTGAACAGCGGTATACCACTGTTGCCTTTAATATACACACAGAAAAATAAAAATAAACCTAAAACAAGGAAAAAGAGATAGAAATACGATAAACATGTCAAGTTTAGTGTAAAATTGCAAATCTGTTTTAAATCAGTTGACCTTCAATATATTTTTTGAATTAAACGTGTAAGTAGAGTTATGGTATCCAAAAAAAAAAATAAAAGCAAAAGCAAAGGAATCTTGAGTTTATTGCTGTTCTTTATCCAAGTCAATGATATATTTTTATCACAAAGCGATATATCGCATCTCATTTTGCTAAATTGTGATGTGTTTCAAACATTTTTTGCTTTATTGGTTGATTGATTGGTTGGTGTTCAACGCCACTCTTATCCTGTCGTGTTATTTCGTGGCGGATGGCACCGAAGTGTCCGACGAGAACCATCAACCGACGGTGGGATTTTGTGTTTGACTATATATTCATTAGTCATATCTGAATGAAAAACACATAATATCTGGCATATTTACGATCACTGTCGTGATCTGCATTTGTTATTTGTTTTGTATACGAAATGTCAGCATTATTGATCTCTTAACTGATCCCTTGTGATTTTACCGTTGGATTGTACTTTACTGATATTGGTTTGAGTGGCTTACAATGATCATGACTGTGTGTACATAAAAAAAAAACAATCAACTCAACTAACGACAATAATTTAATATTAAGAACTGAAAGATAAGACACGTTTCTTTCAAGGGACTTCTTTAATTAAAATGACAAAACAACAGCAGCTGCAACAACAACTCCTTATTAAAAGGATGCCAGTGCAACGGTTGTTGATACCTCGTGACGATCGCATATTATATGTATCACTTACCGTCAGGCATTATTTAATTTTAAATCGTTAAGTATTTCTATCACATGCCAACGTTATTCAATCGATTACAGCAATGTATTTTATGTAATTGTCAATAATTCGATTACTTATAACAAAAGGGTTATGAAATAGAGCCTAGTTTAAATGGAAATTAAAGACTCCACACGTTCTTAAGTTTATTGTGTTAATGAAATAGAAAGTGTAAATTTGACTTGAGAGTTCTATGCATTGCATTATTCAGATCTGATGTTGTGTCAAAGCTGTCTGATTTTAACCAGACTTCACGACAACTTTTTTCCATACGTAACACAAATGACAAAGTTCTTAACAGACCATTTGTGTTGAAAATAAGAAAATAGTTAAGTTTAGCTAGAGTTTGAATATATTTCATTTTTTGAAAATATCATTATGAGTACGAGTTTGCACTCTAGCTTGGATAAAAAAAAATGATTGATGATAAGGTTAAGACTTAAACATTAAAAAGGATATCAATTCTTCTAGACAATGAATAAATTCATTCTTCCATATGTTTATAAATTTAAATAGAAAATTTAGACTGCCATTTTGTGTTAACTGATCAGATTATCAAATACGCTTAACCAAAAGCATTCAAACTTTGTTATATAATATAGTGTCATATTTACATTGTATTGTCGTAGGTTAACATATTAACTGTTTTTAAAGTTTTATAATTAAAGAGATTATCCAAACAAAAAGATAATGCATATATTTGTTATTAATTTGAAATTTCCATTTATTAAAGTATCGAGACAAATTTTTCAACTACTTAGATCGTAATGAACTACAAATTTTTTTCGAATTTTGAAACATGTAAATGTCAATTATGAGTGAAAAAAACACCAAAACTTCGATCAGTTTGTCTGAAAAATATTCAAAAATTTATAAAGTAAAAGATGCATTTTAAATATTCCAGGGTCAAGATTTAACAAAAACTCTACCATTACAGTTGTACTAAGCTATAACTTTTAATTATGCATTTAGTAGGTAGATATTAGTGTCGTTTTTTCTTAACTCATTTTGATCTCTAAAACAAGTTAACCAATATTATCATGATAGTTGTTTCCTAGATTATCTGTACAGTATATATCAGTATATCAAATGTATATCATAAAGGGAGATGTTTGTTATATGTTACTCAAAGTCAAAATACAGTCCTCAGAAACATGCAGGTGTCTTACAATATGTCAAGTTCTAAAACGTACCGATTCTAACGAAACAGGTCAAAATGGTAAAACATTGAACAGGAAACATTTACAAAATCTCATTAACATGATACAAATAACATTTTAAAAACCAAAACCCACACATTTCAATCCTGAAAATATTGCATTCCTTTATTGTTACCGTGTTGACAATGATAATGACTGGTAAGTACGATCATAAGGTGTTTAAAAATCATGTGTATACAAAACTTATTATTACAGTAGTACTATTGGTTACTAGTATTCCATCAACATATTGTTTTAAAATATCAAACATGTACCACTATTCGCGAGAACAACAGTGTTAGCAGAGTTTTTTATTTTAAAACTGTAATTGAAGCTTTTATCAATGATTTTTCCTGGTCGGATTAAATAGCACAATTTAAACAGTGGAGATAAAACGATCGAGCTCATTGACTGGAAAATTTTCAAAAAACTTGTCGCAGTATGACATATATGTCTTGTTGTTAGAATTAACTTTGAACTGTTATAAACACAATATATAAGAACACTATTGAGATCGTTCGTCAGTTTTATCAAGAATTAGATTTTCAAAATCCTGTATATCAATAAATTATTAATGAACCTATCACTAAGTTATCAATATACATTATGTATCTTGTTTGCTGATAACGAATTAATGAATCTATCAATTTTCATTTGTTTTTCATAGTGGATGTTTATAAAGCTTTAAGTTAGCTTAAGGATGTTTGCATCTCTCATTTTTGATTTCGTCAGATATTTGGAAATCTCTAGTTTAATTCATGTAGCGAAAATGAGTATTATACCCGCTAATCCTTCTTATAATATTACATGAACATATGGTTTAGAATCATAACAATTTTTGTACTTAAATCAGCGCTTCTAATGGAAAACGGAAAAAAAATACGTTCGTTGTTATAAGAGGTATCTCCTTGATAACAAAAAAAAATCACGATGGCGGGAAATCCACCTCGTCGAAAAGTGGACAATTATGGTGGAACTGTCCCAAATGCACTTCATCAATATTGATCAAGAAGTGTATTCATATTTCTTGCAAAACTTTTCGATTGCAACATATTTTCCCTTCCAATAAAATGAAAACAATTTAGAATGGTGTGATGCCACTGATGGTTAGAGATTGGTATTATGATTATATAGACCAAACTGCAAAAGCCTATCATGAACAGTTTCTGAGAAATTGACTTAATTACAAAACTTATCAAAGTTAACTCCATCGTCGTTGCCGGAAAAGCAACCCCTACGTATCTCAATCCGCGAAAATATGATACATTTGAAATAAGGTTGTCCACTTGTATTTTTGTCCATCTGATGAGTTTAGCCTTTATCAACTGATTTTTATAGTTCGCTCTTATGTTGTACTGTTATACCACTGTACCAGGTTAAGGGGGGGGATCCCGCTAACATGTTTAACCCCGCCACATTATTTATGTATGTGCCTGTCCCAAGTCAGGAGCCTGTAATTCAGCGGTTGTCGTTTGTTTATGTGTTACATATCTGTTTTTCGTTCATTTGTTTCTTACATAAATATGGCCGTTAGTTTTCTCGTTTGAATTTTTTTACATTGTCTTATCGGGGCCTTTTATAGCTGACTATGCGGTATGGGCTTTGCTCATTGTTGAAGGCCGTATAGTGACCTATAGTTGTGTCATTTTGGTCTTTTGTGGATAAATGTATCCTTGGCAATCATACCACATCTTCTTTTTTTATATTAGCTGATTTTGTTATAGATGATCCACAATTTTCTATGAAAACACATTCGATTTCAGATTGACCATGTCCTGTCAAAATAAATTTTAAATAATAGAAATTAAGCCAAATCTTAGCTATTACAGTTATTTAAAGTTTTTCTTTAATACATTGCTGCAGAAGCCTTTTACATACCTGTAAAATGACAGAAATAAAAATTAAAATATTGCGATCTATAAATGTACAGAGAAATCTCCAAATGTTTGAAGATATTCAGGTAATTTTAATTTTATAACATAACATGCGTCCTGATAATAGTAAATTTTAAAAGCTATCACAAGTCATGATGATATGGTTTTCTTTCTTTGATAGATTAATGAGGAAGTCTTTTCTATTTAATTGTGTAAATGCTATAATTGTTTACAATACTTCTTTCAAATATATATTTCCCAAATGTTGTGATATTAAGAAAATAAAGACACACATTGCTTCTCTTCTTGTGTCAATTCTTAAGAAGCGTTGCTAAAAATTTTAATTCATAGTACTAGTATATCTTTTAATGTTTTTTGTTTTGGGATCTCAAATACAATTCAGAAAAATTCTACCTCTGGAGATGGAATAGATAATGTAATAAAGAAAACTGATAAGACATAAAAGTTTGTGCCTATTTTATCGATCAGCCAGTCTGTCCATTATTGCGTCGCATCACGGTGCGGAGCTATTAGTTTCAGTCGAAACATACGCCATCTTGAATTAATAACTTATCACATGATAGATTCTGATTGGTTGCATTATGGTGCGGCTGAGATATAGCAACAGCTATTGGCTTAAATAAAATAAAGAATTACAGACTTTTCTCGACCAGGATAAACATCAAATGCCAGAAAATTAACTATGTGTATTTCAGTTCCGATCAACTATCATTAATTCATGCAGATACATTCAATATTGTAATATCAATTATTAATACGTGTTGTATTTGGCACACCTTTTTGGAATTTTGGATCCTCAATGCTCTTCAACTTTGTACTTGTTTGGCTTTATAAATATCTTGATATGAACGTCACTGATGAGTCTTATGTAGACGAAACGCGCGTCTGGCGTACTAAATTATAATCCTGGTGCCTCTGATAACTATTAATTGCTTTGTTACTATGCAACGAGCACGAGTTGTCTGCTAAACAATGTTCCTATACAATGTTTACAAAAATGCATTATCTGTATTTTATAATTTCTGACAATCTAAGTACACCTCCAGAGAGGCACACCTCAAGAGTCGTGTATATTTATAATTGTTTCAATTTTTAACAAGTAATTTAAAATATTGAAAGTACATCCATTTTATATTAAGCAATATTTAAAAATACCACATTTCCAATACTAATTCAATAACCACATGCATACAAATTACCTTTAATTAGGGTAGAGCGAAGCAGTCCATAGCTTTTTAGATCCTTTTTGGACCTTTTGGATTATAGCTCTTCATCTTTTATATTAGCTTTGGATTTCAAATATTTTGGCCACGAGAATCACTGAAGAGACATGTATTGTCGAAATGCGCATCTGTTGCAGGAAAATTGGTACCGTCAATGTTATTAACTTGTATAGTGTTGGTGTTCACTCCTTGTTTATGAATTTGATTGACTCCGGAGATACTGATAAAGTCGTCTGCTCTTCGGTTTATTCTTTCATTGAGATCTTTCGTTATCCTTTCTTTTGAATTTTATCTTGTTTCATTCACTAATTTTGTTATTATTTATTAGTTAAAATGTGTGTAAAAAATGTAATGGATTCAAAGTCAACATGTTTGGGGCTTCTTAAAGAAAATGAGTTTAGCATTAGCATTCCCTTTGTATATATGGTTTTAATTCAGAAATCATACACAGCTATGTAGATTAATATTTCTTTCGTAAATGCAAGACGGATTGCCGACTGATTGTTTGTATTTTGTTTTTTTTTTTAATTCTGAAATAGATCAGAAGAAAATTATGCTTACACTGTTCTGATATTTTCGATGGTGCGGCTCTGTATAAGAGCGTATAGTATCTTCGTAAAGGAGGATTAGTTAGTTTCTATCAGAGCATGTACTTTAATATTATTTAATATTAGCACGAATAGCCATCTAGCTCCTACCATCATAATCATATGCATGTATGTTATCGGAAATTATTTTTAATAATTTCCTTTTTTGTTATCTAGTTATTTATAATTTGTTTTCTTTCCTAAAGTATGCAATTAAACTCCTAGTGATTATTTGCGAAAAATCCAATTTAAGTAGTCACACGATCGGGAAAAAAACCAACATTGTCGATGCTATTTTGAGGACGACAGTCATTATTTCAGTTTGATAATTGAGATTTTTTGCATTAAGATCTTTAATTGGTTATTTTGAACGTTCAACAACCAACAATCAATCAATTGATGTGTTATTGGATTAAAATATAGTTCATAAAAAATATTAAACAGTCTCGTTAAAACTAATGATAAAACTATAAAAGTATGTTCATGGTGACCTATTTCGAGCATGTTTTGTTTTATGTGTTCACTAGAGCCTAGTGGTAATTGATGTAAGCCTTCATTCAATGCAATGTATGGATATACATATGATTGATTGATTGGTTGTTGCTTGCTTAACATAGAACTGATATTTAGCTGAGTGAGAATGCAACATAACTTGATATCAGTTATTTATTTTCAATATAATAATAAACTTTTATTATTACTATTTAAGTTAAATAACAAGAGTCGATGTCTAGTGATATTCAATTCTAACAAGTTATTTAACCTCTTATGGTCAAAACTCTCATTAATTGAAATTAACAATTCCGTGAATCATTGATCTAGTCTTTTGCAAATTCATATGTCCTTTTCAGATGACAAACTTAAGGATCGGACATTTTTGTACACTTCAGAATGTAATTAATTTGACAAAATGAATATTTTCAAGGTAAAAGTGTTTTGTATATTAAAGAATAAATCACATATGTCCGTGGCCAAGGACGAAATTAACATCAACGTAACCTTTGAAAGTCACAAATGACCTAAGTAATAGCGAACGAAAAGGTCGTAATATCGTCCTATGATGATGAATAAGCCAATCAAATTAACGCATATTTTCATATTATTTTTTTTTGTATCACACTTCTTGCAGAGTGATACGAGAAATGTCTATTCATGGGAGAAATGTATAACAAACCACAACCTTAAGAGAATATATGTTTATGAAGAGTTTTAACAAATACATACAATTTTAAATCAGCTGTTGTAAAGAGATGGTGTAAATTAAAAGACTAGAACAACGCAGACAGCATAAACTGGTCATTTCAGAATCATAATTTCATATAATTATTCTAAAATGAACTATTGTTTTCGAGCCAAATTACATAGCGAAACTTATGTGCAGAACTTATTTTGAAATTAGTCGTTCTAAAAACCTTAACGATCTTCGGGTTTTTTCCCATTAGTAGTTATGTTAGATTAATTAAACAGAATTTGTTTGAGAAATCTATTAGATTTATACAAGCGAAAGATAAAGGTATGGAACCAAAAATATCTCCCTATTAAACTCATTTGTCGTGTCGTGATAGCCTCCGGTTTCCCTTTTAATCATGCCGTATCTATGTTTACAGCGAAGACACATCATTAGTTCTCGTTCGACATGATTCACAATTAATTTTTTTATTTATTTATCCAATAATCTGATATAATGTCACGATATTTCTGTTATAATCGTGGAAAAACATTTTTCAAATGACTACAAAAAAATCCATTAGACACAATTCAATGTCATTATTAGGAAAAAGAATTAAAAAAAAAAAATGCACGTATTCAAAACTCTAAATATGTTGTAATTCATGTATTGAGATATAGATGAACATAATAAATCGTTACTTAAAAACTTAATGCCTTAAATACACCTATTCAAATAAAATGTAGAGGTGAAATAAATTAAATGTTCATATGCAGTGAGAAGTTAAAAAAAAGGAAGACATGAATTTATTTGACGCATCTTGACTTTACCTTCTCGATGACATGTAAGGACCGACAAAATTATATTCAACAATAAGTCATTCATGAGCAAACAAGGAATTAAAGGTAATAAAAACGTCCCAAAAAGAAATACTCAAACTGGTAAATTTTACATATCTTTCCCATTCGAACAAAATATAACCAAAGATAAAGTTTCAAACATATTATTTGAAGTTTTTAAATTAAACTTTACCTTGAGTTGCTTTCTGATCAAAAATCTATGTCATATGTGGTAGTCAAATAATCTAACATCTTTCTGTTTTAATTATACAAGATCTGTATAAAAAAATCAAGAATTTATTAAAATTGAGAAAGGAAATGGGGAATGTGTCACTATTGTAATAAAAATTTACCATTATACCAAATTGACAAATATATAACCACTACACAAGGAAATTAATTATGCAAGAAAACAAGGATGAATATATACCTCAGGAATATCATGAATATTTCAAACTTCAATAACTAATATTTGGATCTTTATATGATTTGGTTGGTTTATAAGATGATACGTTCACACATCGTTGTCAATATAATAGAATTGTATGCGTCTTTCATACAAGTGAGAGGTTTAGCTAGCAATGAAAACAGGTTTAATCCACCTAATAAATAAAATCATGAACAAGTCTGGAATACGACAATAGTTTTCCATTCTTTTGTTGTGTTCGAGCTTTTGAATTTGCCATTTGATTACGGACTTTCCGTTTTGAATTTTACTCGTAGTTCGATATTTATTGTTATTTCACTTTTTACATAGTTTCGAATGATATGTCTAGGATAAGGGTTCTACTGATACTCATACCTTAGTCTTTTAATTTAATGCGAATGTCATATAAATGAGAGGTTTATATAGCTATAAAACTAGGTTCAATCCATTGTTTTCTACATGAGGCCTGTACCAAGTCAGGAATACGACAGTTGGTATCCTTACATTTTGAATTCTCCTCAGAATTCAGTATTTTCGTGATTTTACGTTTTACCCAATATTGACACAAATTGACGACTTCAACCTAAAATTTTTGACAAACGTGACTATTTTATCTTCACAATTATCAATTTCCCATTTCTCAGCTGTAGCATACCATATGTCTCATTGTATGATATTCACATATTTCAGTCGATACCATAAGCTCGTACATGTTCACACTTTACGGCCTTCGTATATAGGAGTGCGCTCCTTATGTAGAGACTTCTCAAAGATAGTTATGAGGAGGAGAATTAAAAATGACACTCCGTAAATTCTATGGACATCATAACGAATTGATTGATCTATACGATTTGGTGTGTCTAAACTAAACAACGACAGTTTTACCACGTCTCA
Organism: Mytilus galloprovincialis; assembly: GCA_037788925.1. NCBI lineage: Eukaryota > Metazoa > Mollusca > Bivalvia > Mytilida > Mytilidae > Mytilus > Mytilus galloprovincialis. The sequence goes on along the minus strand of CM075342.1, from coordinate 38,602,737 downwards.
GATTGTGGTTAAGAATTTTTTTTTTCGTTAGTCAACGTGACTTATTCTCGAATATACTTGTTTTGCTGAGTGTGAATTCGCATTGATGTTGGCTCAGTATTTATACATTCAACATTCATATATTTTTTTTTTTCGTTAGTCAACGTGACTTATTCTCGAATATACTTGTTTTGCTGAGTGTGAATTCGCATTGATGTTGGCTCAGTATTTATACATTCAACATTCATATATATATATATATAAGTCTGAAAATTATACCAAACAGTGTTAGAGTTAGATTTTATACTGACAAATTTTTGTCCGTCCCTCAGCGGGATTCGAACTCACACCTTTGATACACTACAGCACCAATCGCTTAGCCTCATGTCCAGCGCTCTAGACCACTCGACCACAGCCGCTATATAAAAATATAACTTCAATAGTCGTAGTGTTACCTTGTCACGGAAGGTGAATTTAGAGATAGACATGAGACACGTGTTTTTTAAGCGTGTGTAGATGTTATATTATTATTTTCATACACAATGTATTTATTATTTGTCAGCAATCTAACTCAACAATTTTTATATATCATAGAGGATATATAACATCTGTTGTAGGGTTGTCACTGACTCAGACGTACTTATTAATATAATTATTTTCTGTGACTGTATCTTACATTAATTTGTAGGATCCTTTACTATAGAAAATTTAGCTGATCTGTAATAATAACATCTTCATGCCTTATATATCATGTACTGCAGTACGCCGCTAGATTAAAACTGACGTGGAAAGGTAACACACGGCCAGCGAAAGCTCTTTTTATGAGAGCCCAGGTGGTCGTGTGGTCTAGCGGGACGGCTGCAGTGCAGGCGATTTGGTGTCACGATATCACAGTAGCATGGGTTCGAATCCCGGCGAGGGAAGAACCAAAAATTTGCGAAAGCAAATTTACAGATCTAACATTGTTGGGTTGATGTTTAGACGAGTTGTATATATATATATATGATGTGTCTATTGTCTGGTTATATATTGTGTTATGTCCTATCGTTTGCGGTTTGAATATTATATTATGTTAGAAAATTAAGATATTTTATCAATGTATCAACGCCACAAAAAGTGACGTTTAAGGTGAATTTAATATTAATGAATTAGCTGATAAAATTTATTAATATGAAATTCACCTTAAACGTCACTTTTTGTAGCGTTGATACATTTGTCTTACGCACAGTTTATAATTCTACTGTGGTGTACTGTATGTAGAAGGAGTTCGTTGCTATTCTGTAGCTTACATGTTGTAATGTTCTGCTATTTTATTTATTTATGTTTTTCTCTGTCCTGTACTTTCTACCGTTTACTTGTATTGTATTCCTGTCCGTAGTATTGTCAATTTAGCTTATTTTTAGCATTACAATATAAGCGAGGGTTTTAGTAACCACGAAATCAAACCATAATTTTTCTTAAAATGTCCTGTTCCTTGTCAGTTATTTGGCAGTTATTAAGAAATAGTCCGTTTCTGTATATGTTGGCCTCTGTTTTGTAGCAGTTCGGTGTTTCTGTCATTTCGTGGTTTTCCTCTTGAAGTTGATATGTTTCCCTTAGATTTGTGACCCGGATTAGCCTTTGCATATTTGATTATTACAAAATTATAATCTTAGTATAATTGTAGATGAGGTTTTCACTTACCACTTTGGTAACCTGCATAATTCACTAGTAATCAAAACAGTGAAAACAAATATACTTCACTTTCTGTAGGTTATCATTCATATTCTATCTTTTCCTGTTTTTCCAACCTGTTATTAGAGAGACAATTTTAGCTTACTGATAAACTAGGTTATCTAATTTGTCAATACAAACGCGTTTTCTATTAATGGTTTTATTGGAAGACTAAACTATTACACTTATGACAAGGAATGGACTAAATCAAAACTTTCAACTGTTTTTCAAGATAACAAAAGCAATTGACTATATAACTTATTTATCAATACAAATCAGTTTTCTATTACTGGTTTTATTAGTAAACATAACGTGATTACAGGAATGAAAACTACCGGGCCAAAGAAGAACTTCGACTGTTTTAAAAGATTCAAAATAATCTGCTTTCTAGAAAGCCATTCCACTTAACTCTCTTTTACTTAATTACTTTCATACCTATGAACAAAAAGGTTCATGATGATAATATAAGAGAACATTTTTTTAAACAATATGTCAACATCAAATAATATGTCAGACATTATATAGTTATTTGTTTGAACGCTGTGATAAATTTTAAGTAGTGTTGTTAACGGTTAACCGGTTAACCGGTTAACTGTTCGAACGACCGAATACGGAATACCACAAACGCTAAACGGTTAATCGTACTTTTTTCAGTTTTAATAGATTTGATATAAATTTGTATTGAAATCATTGAATAGTTGTGTTTTCTTTTAAAATTGTCGTCGTGGTAATTAATTTGACGGATAAATTGTCCAGTATATTGATTGGTATTGTTAATCTAAAAATATGAAATAAATTAGAACTTGTCTCTCAGCTTGAAGCAAGATCTTAAGGAAACATATTTAGTTTCATGTTTTTTTAAACAGTAATTTTTAATCAGTAATACGATTAAATTTTACGATTTACTTCATTATTTCATTTTTGATCTTATATTGTGTAGACCTACATATGAATGTGCAATCTCCGTCGTGCAAGTCTTTGTCATACTTTAATCTAAATGTACACTCAAAAACTGTAAAAAGCAAACCAACGTGAATGTAATCAATGTATACCTGATGGTAAAAATATCAGGATTACTCAAGTTTAAATGAAACACCTCACATTATTGTCGGAGACAACAAGACAAAAGGGAAGAATCATCGGTTTCAGACATATTCAATCCTACGAGATCAAGACGTTTTTTTTTTTAATTTTTCAATTAGAAGTTAGTACAAACGTTGATACCGTGTATTTGATAATTAAAAGTCAAACTTCGACAGGAATCTTCATAGACAAGCCTTATAAAACCAAATGCCAGACTGTAATGCATTGTATTATAAAAACGTAAATGTATGACTTGGATGGAATGTAGTCACATTGACACTTACTTAAACTACCGGTTAACCGGTTAATCGGTCGATCGATTATACGAGTAACCGGTTTGGCAAAAGTGTACGATTTGACAGCACTAATTTTAAGGAATATATATTTAGTTTGTAGTTAGCTTTTAAATTAAAAAGATGTTGTGTATTGACCAACAAAACAACTTTCCACAAAAGACTAAATGACACAGAAATTAATAATTATAGGTCAACAATGATTAAAAACCATACCACAAAGTCAGCTATTAAAAACCCCGAAATGGCAAATTTAAAACAATTCAAACCAAAATATAGACAACTTAAGGCCTGATTGATGTACAATAAAGTTATCGAAAAACAAATATGATTAATAGCAACAATGAAATATGAGTAATGGCAACGAAGACAAGCTTGGTTGCCTGCTGACTTGTTTCACATAACACTGCCTTTTGAACATTGTATGATGCTTTGTCTTACTAATCCAGTCAATTTCGTAAGGTAACGGACATCTACTCGATATTATATTTAACCACCATTCAAATGACACATCTTGAGTGTTAGTTTAAAAATTTACCTGAAAAACTAGATACGACATAATAGAAATCAGAAAATTTAAAACATCAAAAGTAAATAGTTAAAAATTATGATTTTCAGTAATTAAAGCTGGAATTTAAATAATAGACTGACTAAATATAATATATATAATAAGGTTATTTTATTAGGTAAAATAAATTAACTCATCAAGATAACAGGTTTTATACTTTGTATGGTACGTCCGACTCATCAGATGATTGAATAAAAAAGATACACAGGCCAAAAAGAATGCAAAAATGAAGAACTTTCAAGTTCCGTAATCGGAGATCAATGTTGTTTATTTGGAATTATATGCAACTGTCATACAAGTAAGATGTTTAGCTAACTATAAAACCAGGTTTAATGTTCCGTTTTCTGCATAAGAAAATGCCTGTACAAAGTCAGGAATATGACAGTTGTCACCTATTCGTTTGATGTGTTTGAGCTTTTGATTGATCTTGCCATTTGATCAGGAACTTTTTTGTTTTATTTTTCCTCGGACTTCAGTAAATTTGTGATTTTACTTTTTACGTACGTTCCAAACTAGAAAGTAGAACGATTTTGAATATTCTAGGTTTTAATGTTGCAAACAGGGTTCCAAGAGTAGTAAACTCGAAATAAACGGGAGTTAAAATGTTCGTTTTTAGATGTAAAAAAACTTAATACTTTATTGTATTTTCTGTAATTCCTCTTTTATTATATTGCGATGTCATTCCATCTTCAAATCAGCAGTTTAATTACCTCCCTTTCTGCAACGGTATCATATGTCTGGTCATATAAATGCAGTACAGTTCTAAAATGTTATCAAAATATTTTCCAAATAAATGATAAGTTAATTTATTGATATCAATGAAGTACTGTACTAATGATATAAATAAATAAATTGCCGATACAATGAATGAATAGTTTACATTAATATTTTTATACTGTCAGTTGATATCATGAATTCATAAATTGAGGACACTGTTTTTCACGATGAAATGCAATTTGTGCCGTTAATCATTATTTCACATTTATGGTGACATTGAACGTTATTACATGGGAAGATATTACTAAGTCCCCTTTTGTTTGATTAAATGTAACATGGATCTTTTCATGTTTGATTTTCCCACGCAAGGCTGTGTTGACAGTTGATTTATCATATTGATAGTTTGTAACTCTATTTTCTTCTGGCTTAAATTCAATCAAACGGGCATGTCGTCTTCCCGGACCTCCACTAAAAGATCGTTTTGACCGTTGACTAGATAATGACAACATAGTTTTTATAAAGAATCATGGTTGTTAATTTCTGTGTAATTTGGTCTCTTGTGGAAAGTTGTCTCATTGGCAATCATACCACATCTTTTTTTTATACATACTAAAGAAAGACATTGAAGTAGATTATTTCTACACAATGAACACATACATAGAGACACCATCGCTGTTTGATAACAAATTGTTTTCAAATACAGATCTTGATATCCGTGATACGTTAGTCATATCTATTGAAGAACAAATAAATAAATGAAGAAAATGATAAATTAATGTATGTGTCCAACGATTTAAGAGGAGTTTTCGATGTTCATGCAATTCTGCAATCTCTTTGTGATTGTGCCTAATATGAAATTGAACTATCATTTGTTCCAAATGTTGGCTTTCAAAATATCATTAAAAAAATTTGTATTGGTGCTTTTGTGAATAAGGTTAATTTTCGAATCAAGGGGAAAATATTCATATATTCTAACATGACGTCCTTCAAACGCTTTTAGTACACGACCGTGGTAAAATATGAATATATAGCCTGGACAGTTGCGATCGTACTCCCACGTCATATGCTTTTTTATGAATGAGTTACCCGACGTCATAGAACGAATACGTAAGAATTTAAGCATTTTACGGGAAAATACTTGTGAAACCGAAAATTATCACGGAAACGTAATCAAACGATGCTAAAATGTGGTAAAAGCCAATTCTTTTTATACATATAAGATAAATTATCATTTACATGCATCTAAAACTGTCTCCGTTATTGTAAATAGTTGAAGCTTGCCACTTATTCTGTTTGCTCCGTTTCTTTTACGCCAATTTAATAGTGTGTTTACTTATGGAAACAGCCAATACTTGCCTCCACCTAGAGTGCTTCGATCCAAAAGAATTGCCGCATTTGTCCTATAAAAATCGAAATAATTCATGATGGCTTGAATATATCTAGCCGTGGTAAAATCACGATATATTCAAGCCCCGATAAATTATTTCTCTTAATCAGTGTTACATATTTAGAAGATGTTCATGTAAAATATAATAGAATATTAATAAAGTGTAAAAACCTGATTTTGAACTATATCAAACTTTTAGCAAACTTACCTTTGACGTCATTTTGTAACGTTATCCAGTCGTTGACAATTCATGGTTCTTTTGTGCTGTTTTATGTGCTGTCCTATTTTGTTTATTGTTTTACGTGTTCGGTTTTGTAATGTGGTTAGTCACCACTTCAGTGTTGACATGAACATCAATAATATGTTCGTTTTTTTTATAAATTTACTGTTTGCAAAAGTTAGAATTATTCTAAATACTAAGGATCTTCTTTCCCCAGGCATAGATAATTTTAGTATTTGGCACAACTTTTTATAATTTTCGGTCATCAATGCCCTTCAACTCTTTACTTGTTTGGCTTTCTTTACTATTTTGATCTGAACGTCACTGGTGAGTCTTATGTATAACTATTACCAGGTCTAAATGTCCTATGTAATGTTTATTTGTGTATTTCTCTGTCCTGAATGTTCTTGCATTTGTTTGTACTGTAGTCCTATCAGGAAATGTTGTGATTTTAGTGTTAGGTTTAACATTGCCATTAAAACGCGAGGTTTGGCTAGCCGCATAACCAGGTTTAACCCACTGTTCTTAAAATGTCCTGTACCAAGTCAGGAAAATGACAATAGTTATTTTATAATTCTTTTCTGTGTGTGTTGTATTGTCGTCTTTGTTTTTTGTTGCACTTTTAAGTGTAAATGTTGTTTCGTTGTTTTCCTCTTATGGTTGTTGTGTTTACCTCAGTTTTAGTTTGTAACCCGGATTCGTTTTCTATATCGATTTATTACTTTCGAACAGCGGTATAATACTGTCGTCTTTATTTACGTTTTTTAGTAATAAAAATGAAAGCCATCAAGTGGATTTGCCCTGTTACAAATTAAGAATATCAAAGTTGGAGTTTCTTAATTACAGATTTACATATTGGGTTTTATGCTAAATAGACACGAATCTTCCGTACCAAACTATAAGTATATGTGTTGAGTTTATGTAGCTGCTGACCCTAGGCTTTCGTAGGATTTGAGTTATAAAAAAAATGAAATTTTGGTTGTAAGAAGTCTATTTCATATAACTCGAGTATTAAGCAGAAATTTCAAATTTGTCTCAAAATTTTCCGTCTACAAATATGTCTAATGCAGTCAGTGCATAAAGCCCAATCGATGCGCTTGACTGTATAATGTTAACATTTTAAATGATGATTAGATCATGTTTTTTTTACTCGTTATTAGTCATGGTTATCCGGTTCACTGCACGAGTTTTCTAAACTGAGTATCTATTTTCGCATTAATGATTATAAGTCTTTCCCTTTTAAGAGGAAATTATCTCATTACAGGATTCAGCGAGAATTAAGGTTTACATAACTTTTCTATTATATCAAAACATTTAAAACTTTAAAAATATCTTAAAGTTATTTTTGGGCATATAATATCGACAATTTTTCATCCATTACAATACAATTAGTAATTTAACTTATCTGTACTCTATTAAAATACAGGCATAAAAGTGTCTTAATTGATATCCTTCAATTTAAGCAGGAAATTGTTATTGCACATTCCATTCAGAATTTTACATAACATCTCGTTTATACCAGACATACTTTACACATATGTGTCTTATGCAATTGGTATTTAAGTTACATGATCAAAGTTAAGGTCATATTTGAACATGCGGACTTGTTAAGTTTTTCCCGTTACTTATTATTTCCAACGTATAATTCATAATTTCTAAACCAAGCCAACCGGTAAGCCCACTTAGAACACTAACCCGGATTGTAAAACCATGACAGTAGGGATGAATAACAATCGGAAGTAAAGGAGTGAATAGTTGAAACCCAGTAATTATAGCATGTGATTGTTATGATATTGTAATTATTGTATTTATTTATGTTGGCCTAATTTGTGTTGTATGGCTTGATAGTTGTTTACAGAATAATCTTAGAACTGTGCAGTTTAGAAATCACTGGAACAATTACAGAATGATTGGAACTTTCCAGAATGATCCTAATAAAAGATGCGTTATATAAATTAGTATGGCGGTCATTATCACTGGACTAGTATATATTTGTTTAGGGGCCAGCTGAAGGACGCCTCCGGGTGCGGGAATTTCTCGCTACATTGAAGACCTGTTGGTGACCCTCTGCTGTTGTTTTTTATTTGGTCGGGTTGTTGTCTCTTTGACACATTCCCCATTTCCATTCTCAATTTTATTCTACATTTTACTAGAAACTTCTGTTGTAACTTTCCAGGATGTTCCATTATAGACTGTTCTAGAATCTTCCATGACAACTATATATATACAGACACTAAAGTTAAACACTCACTCTTACACTTGGACTTAGACATCGATAGACATTAATATTCATAGCATTTGGATTAACATTTTTATTCTACAAACAACATCATACTGGATTGTGACCTTAGTAGTGAACGTAATATTCAGATTGGATTCCGAAAGATTTCCTGATACAGACAAAGATAAAAGATTGGACTCATATTTTGACAGTTAAGTTGACAGTAATATTTGTGTAATACTTCTTGTAAACTTTTGTATAATAAATATTGTTAAATTTTATTATTGATTTGTGTCTTTTGTTGGCTACAATTTAAAGGCGATTTCTGGCCGTAACAGAAATTGGGGGCTCGTCCGGGAGACTGAAAATATTTTATTCAAAATTTGTTTAGTAATTTTTATTATAACTAGCCAACAAAATTCTACAAAATGGCATTTGATGCCGGTAAATTTTTGAAAACGCCAGACCTGGAGGGGTTTGATAATTTAAAGAAAGAGGAATTAGTGTTGCTTGCTAAACATCTGAAATTAGATTTTAAAGTATCTATGAGAAAACAAATTATAAAAAATTTAGTTATAGACAAATTAGTTGACGCAGAAATTTTAGGTGAAGAGGCTCTTGAACTTAAGGTCGAAAATATTGACGCCTTTAAATTAAAACAGCTTGAATTAGAACATGAACTCAAATTAAAAGAACTGGAAATGAAGGAAAGGTTGGAAATGGATAAAAAGGAAAAAGAAGATGAATTAAAATTAAAAGAACTTGAAATGAGGGAAAGACTAGAGATGGAGAAACTAAAACTTGAAATGGTCAAAGAAGAAAGCAACACTAAAGTCCAGTCAAAATCAGATTATTTTGATGCAGCAAAAAATATACGTTTGGTTCCCAGATTTTGTGAAAAAAACAGTCGATAAATATTTTCCACAGTTTGAGAAAATTGCTCGAAATTTGAAATGGCCAAAGCCGTATTGGACTACAATGCTACAAAGTGTTTTTGAGGGTAAAGCTGCTGAAATATACTCCGCACTTCCATCAGAAAAAAGTTCCGATTATGACACGGTGAAACAGGAAGCTTTGAAAGCTTATGAGTTAGTACCAGAAGCATATAGACAGAAATTTAGATCTTATAAAAAGTTTGATTCGCAAACCTATGTGGAATTTGCTCGGGAAAAAGAAGATCTATTTGATAAATGGCTTACTTCAAAGAAAACAGATAACAATTTTGATAACCTAAGACAATTGATGTTATTAGAAGAGTTCAAACAATGTGTTCATTTAGACTTAAAAACACATTTAGACGACAAAACTGTTGAGACAATACATGATGCAGCTGTAATTTCAGATAATTATACCCTTTCACATAAAAGAAGTTTCAAGGGTCAAAATGTTAATAATTCAAGTGGAAATTACAAAAATCAAAGCACTGAGCGTACTGATAGTAAGCCTGTTGCACAGAATAAGAGGCAGTCCAGTTTTAATATGTCTAGTCCAAAATTTGATACTTTTGAGAAGAAGTCACTGATTTGTGCTTATTGTAAGAAGAATGGTCACCTGATGGCTGATTGTTTTAGACTCCAGAAAAAGAATGAACGAGATAATAAGCCGAAGTCCAGTGCGTGTACGACACCTTATATTACCAGTACGTTGGAATGTCCTGCGAGTCAGGCTTTTAAGTCCAGTTTTTGTGATTACATGGAGGAATATAAACCCTTTATGTCTGATGGGTTTATTTCTATTGTTGATGATACCACTCTTCAGCCTATTAAGATTTTACGGGACACTGGAGCTTCTCAGTCTTTATTGTTAGAAGGTGTGTTGCCTTTGTCCGAGAAGACTTCTGTTGGTGCCTCCGTTTTGTTACAAGGTGTAGAGTTAGGTTGTATAGATGTTCCTCTCCATCGTATTTATCTGAAGTCAGATTTGATAACTGGACCAGTTATTGTAGGTGTTCGTCCTAATCTCCCTGTAGAGGGTGTTACATTATTGCTAGGAAATGATCTAGCTAGGAACAAAGTGGTTGCTGAACCAATTGTTACCAGTGAACCAGTGGTGGATGTTAAATCACCTGAAGATGATGCTGAATTCTATCCAGCTTGTGTTGTTACTAGGGCGATGGCTAGAAAACAACAAGATGAGAATTTGCAAGAAGACCAGTTTGATTACATGGACCTTTCTGACACTTTCCTAGTTGACATTGAAGGTCCTGGTAGCTCAGAAAAGGCCATAATAAGACCACCTAGTGTTAACAAGAATGTTATTATGCCATGGCCAAACGTAAACAGCCATTCATTAGACCGAAAGAATTTATTCGAAGAACAACATAAAGACCCTGAAGTTCTTCAGCTCAACCAGCGGGCTCAACCACAGGAGGAAGCAGACAAAGTGGCTGAATGCTATTTCCATCAGGATGGGATTTTAATGAGGAAGTGGAGGCCTCCTGATGCTACCCCAGAGGAGGAATGGAGAGTGGTATACCAAGTGGTGGTGCCTAAAATTTATAGGCAAGAAATTATTGGTCTTGCCCATGACACCCCCTTGGCTGGACACTTAGGTATAAGGAAGACTTGCCTTAAGGTCTTGCAGCATTTCTACTGGCCAAGACTTAGAAATGATGTTACAGAATACTGCAAATCATGTCATATATGCCAGGTTGTTGGTAAGCCTAATCAGAAAATACCAACAGCACCACTTCTGCCTATTCCAGCCTTTGACGAACCTTTCAGCAGAGTTCTAATTGACTGCGTTGGACCTTTACCAAAGACCAAAACTGGAAATGCGTATTTATTGACAATCATGTGTACATCCACTCGCTTTCCTGAGGCTATTCCGCTAAGAAATATCAAGACACCTACTATTGTCAAAGCTCTTATCACATTTTTCACGTTAGTAGGACTTCCTAAGTCTATACAGTCCGACCAGGGATCAAATTTCATGTCAGGTTTATTTCAGCAAGTCGCGTACCAGTTAGGGATTGCTCAGTATAGATCAAGTGCGTACCATCCAGAATCTCAAGGTGCCTTAGAACGTTTTCATCAAACATTGAAGAACATGATGAGAACTTTTTGTCTTCAATTTGACAGAGACTGGGATGATGGAGTTCACTTTCTACTTTTTGCAGTCCGAGAGGCTGTTCAAGAATCCCTTGGATTTAGTCCCTTTGAGTTAGTATTTGGCCATACTGTAAGGGGACCGTTAAAATTGATTAAGGAAAAGTGGCTTACTGAACATACTGACTTGAATCTTTTAGACTATGTATCTACATTTAAAGAAAAATTGTACACTGCTTGTCAAATTGCTCAGAAAAACTTAAAAAATGTACAGAACACGATGAAAATATGGTATGATGAAGACGCCAGGGACAGAGTTTTTGAGCCTGGTGATAAGGTACTTGTATTTTTGCCAGTCCCTGGACATCCTTTACAAGCTAAATATTGTGGTCCTTATACAACAGACAGTAAAATCAATGATTTGAATTATATTGTAAAAACTCCAGGTCGGCGTAAACAAAACAGAGTGTGTCATATTAATATGTTAAAACCATATTTTGAGCGTACTAATGAATGTGAGAGTAAACCAGTTGCCACTTTAGGCATGGTTAAATTTGAGAACAATCATGACAAACCAGATGTAATTGAACCACCTTTTAGTTCTAAAACTATGGAAGAGACAGTTAGATTGAAAAATTCAGAAATTTTGTCAAATTTAGACTCAAAACTTGCACATCTGTCTTTTGATCGTAGAGAAGAAATAAAAACTTTGGTATTTTCTTTTAAAAATCTTTTTCCAGATGTGCCAAACAAAACCACTGCTGTTTGTCATGATGTTGATGTAGGAGATGCTTCTCCAATTAAGCAACATCCTTACCGGCTCAATCCACTCAAACTTGAAGCTATGAGAAAAGAAATTAAATATATGCTTGACAGTGATATTATTGAGCCGAGTAAAAGTGAATGGAGCTCTCCTTGTCTTCTTGTGCCAAAACCAGATAAAACCTTTCGTTTCGTGACTGATTTCAGAAAAGTAAATTCAATCTCAAAATCTGATTCCTATCCGATTCCAAGGATAGACGATTGTATTGACAACATTGGTCAAGCAAAATTTGTGAGCAAACTTGATTTGTTGAAAGGTTATTGGCAAGTTCCACTGACACAGAGAGCTCGTGAAATATCAGCTTTTGTTACACCAGATGGCTTATTTCAATATACTGTAATGCCGTTTGGCATGAAAAGTGCACCAGCTACATTTCAAAGAATGATCAATAATGTTATAAAAGATTTAAACTGTTGTTATGCCTATATTGATGATCTAATTGTATGTAGTGATAGCTGGGAACAGCATTTAACACATTTGTATGATACTTTTGATAGATTGTCACAATCAAATTTGACTGTTAATCTTGGTAAAAGTGAATTTTGTCAGGCCACTGTTGATTATTTAGGGCATACAGTTGGCCAAGGTCAAGTGAAACCTATTATGGCTAAAGTGGAAGCTATTTCCAAATTTCCTCCTCCTACAAATAGAAAACAACTTATGAGATATTTAGGCATGATTGGATTTTACAGAAAATTTTGTTCAAATTTTGCTACTGTGGTTCAACCATTGACTCAACTTTTACGAAAAGATTCTAAATTTATCTGGAGTGAAAATTGTCAAAACGCTTTTGAAAATAGCAAATCACTTTTAATTAATAGTCCAGTTCTGATTACTCCAGACTTTGAAAAACAATTTAAACTTGCCGTTGATGCAAGCGATGTAGGAATTGGAGCTGTTTTATATCAAGAGACAGATGATAATGTTGAGAAACCTATATCATATTTTTCTAAGAAATTAGATAAACATCAGAAATTTTTTTTTCAACTATTGAAAAAGAGTGTTTTGCAATGTTGTCAGCACTTCAACATTTTGATGTATATTTGAATCCCACTGTATATCCTATTCTTGTTTGTACTGATCATAATCCTCTCACCTTCATACATAAAATGAGAAACAAGAATCAGAGGTTGACTAGGTGGAGTTTATTGTTACAGGAATATGATGTAATTGTAAAACATATTAAGGGTAAAGATAATGTAATAGCAGATGCTTTATCTAGAGCTTATTAAAACACTTTGTATATACTATGTATTTGTGTTCATATTATTCATGATAAGTTATTGTTACACTAAAACTTCTTTTAAGGGAGGAGGTGTTATGATATTGTAATTATTGTATTTATTTATGTTGGCCTAATTTGTGTTGTATGGCCTGATAGCTGTTTACAGAATAATCTTAGAACTGTGCAGTTTAGAAATCACTGGAACAATTACAGAATGATTGGAACTTTCCAGAATGATCCTAATAAAAGATGCGTTATATAAACTTCTACATTTTACTAGAAACTTCTGTTGTAACTTTCCAGGATGTTCCATTATAGACTGTTCTAGAATCTTCCATGACAACTATATATATACAGACACTAAAGTTAAACACTCACTCTTGCACTTGGACTTAGACATCGATAGACATTAATATTCATAGCATTTGGATTAACATTTTTATTCTACAAACAACATCATACTGGATTGTGACCTTAGTAGTGAACGTAATATTCAGATTGGATTCCGAAAGATTTCCTGATACAGACAAAGATAAAAGATTGGACTCATATTTTGACAGTTAAGTTGACAGTAATATTTGTGTAATACTTCTTGTAAACTTTTGTATAATAAATATTGTTAAATTTTATTATTGATTTGTGTCTTTTGTTGGCTACAATTTAAAGGCGATTTCTGGCCGTAACATGATATTTTCTAGTTTGATATTACAAAATAAAATTACCTAAACAGCAAACAGCTTTAATTATATATAACTGTAAAAAGTATGGGCTTGTTCCGAAACATTGAATACTAGTTGAATTAATCTGCATTTAATTTTCAAACATTGTCAAAATGTACAAAACTCATGCTGCAATTCCATGAGTTACGGTTGACATTAAAATTGTGTTTCTTTTGTGACAGCCTTTTGATGAAGGTAAATCCAGAAAAGCGCTTCGGACGCAATAAATTATAAAACGTGTTGTTTTCCATGTTTTACATTACTTGGTCGATACCTCTGCTGGTGGACTATCAGTCCCCGAGGGTATCATCAGCTCAGTAGTCAGTGCTTCGATACTGACAAGAGTTAACAAACTTTACAAAAACTGTTTGCTTATAAATTTTAAATAATAATGAAACAAAGGTTTCAACTCCCTCAGGCAAAGTTGGCTTAAGATGAATTTGGCTATTTATTTTAGGTATTTTGGACATATAGCCCTTCAACGACTTTCGGTACTTATACATCTTCGGATTTCAAATGTTTGGCTTTGAGCGTTCCTGATGAAGGTAAATCCGGAAAAGTTCTTCGGAAGCAATAAATTATAAAACGTGTTGTTTTCCATTTTTTCTAACGATTTTAAAAATAAAAGTTATCTTGCTAGTTGATTAACCTAGCTCTAAACGTTTGGTAGCTCAAATAAAATTTAAAATATGAAGATTGATAACTATCGGGGTTCATCAGGTAAGATGTAGATACTGTATATGGTAAAAACAATTATATAATATCAATTAACTTTATAACTGTAAGAGTAAGGCTATAATAATATTTCCATTGTTCTCCCGTTACTTTGTTGTTTAATAAACATTCTCGCTTCACTTTTTCTCAAATACTACAAAATAAATCATATTTTTACAGCAGCTATAAAGTACAGATGTAAAACGTAAGAGTGTTTTTATGACCTGCCAATCATTACCTACCATTTAGCTAATACTTTGGGTTTTTTTAACTTAACATTCTCGTCACACATTTCTCTCTCACTAGTACACAACGGACTATTGATTCGACCTACTGCATCGCAGTTAGGTTTCTTAAACGCTAGAGCTTTATAGATCTGTCTCACACCTACTAATTGTTTCCTATACTTTGATTTACGAGTGCAGGTATGCGCAGCACATCAATGCGTACAACTTTTGTTTTGTAAACATCTTCCCAATTAAATGGGTAATTGTCTACCCTTTAAGTTTATATGACCAAACCTTGGTTATTGATGGGATTCGTGTTGCTTAACTTAGTTTTTCTGTGTACACTTTATTGTTGTTGATTTAGTTTTTCGTGGTTTTTGTTTTCGTTATTGTGTTGTTTGTGACATACGACTTATGATATGTAATTTCCTCCTTTTTTCTGTCTTTTTATCTTTTTTTTTTTAAATAACGGAAACTGTAATTCAAGTATGGTTTTCATGGGTAAGGTTTTTCTATGATAGTATTTAAGGAATGACTGTAATATTTTTTCTGTCTATGAAGAAATAACATAAAAAATTTGGTGCACACTGAATAACGCGCGTAGCGGGTTATTTAACGGTGTGCACCACATTTTTTGTGTTATTTTCGAATAGACAGAAAAAAATATTACAGTTATTTCTTATATTTTAATTCTAAATTCCATTTTAAACAGTAGAAAACCATGAAAAAACGTTGATTACGTCACGGTCACATGACTAAATTATGTCTATGGGCTCATAACAAAATAACGTCAGCCAATCAGAAGACGCGTTACATCCAAAATTAAATTATTCTAAATTATATTGTTTTGCATTTTATGATTTGAATAAAGACATGTCAATTTAGTTTTGATATCATACAGCATAACAAGCTCGGACTCTGGCTTGTGTATATATTAGTATGTATATGGATTATGTATGGCTGTCTGAAATATGTTTACTAATTATAGAAATTATTTATCAAAACTTTGCAGTTGGTTTGATTCTAACAGTAAAAGTGATTCTTACGAAGACGAAGCCAGTTTATAGACGGATCAAGTTGAAATATTGAAAAGCAATAAAACTTAATAATCTAAATTTTGGAAAAAAACACATGTAGATAGTATTCTTTTTAAGACAGCCATAGAAAAAAATCCCTGTGGTAGAAATGGCACTCTAAGGAATAATTCGAGTCAATTTGAAACCATTGATTTAATAGATAAGGTCAGAAAAACCCAAACAACAGTAAGTCAATATCATCTTCAGTAATTAGTATACCTTTAGAAGTTTTTATACATAGGATGATACAAGATTAGATAATGCAATTACCTACTTAAATCTGCCAAGTAAATCACCGATGCTAGCAAAAGAAATTGCGTTACATTGATTCCTTGGTTGCAAGATTTACTTGTTATAAACAGAATAATACTGTAATTGGCTTGTTGTCTTCTAACATAAGGAAAGAATAATCAATCGACACAATTTACATGTTAATTACAAAATTCTATTCAGTAGCTTTAGAATTACATCTGGAACTGTGAAGGACTACTATAGATTTGTTAGTTAACAGAATAAAATTTATAACTCTCTTTAAATTATATTCCTGAACTATTCATGACGTTGCTGTGTGAAGTTTTTTTCAAAACGTCAATATAGTATATGGTGGAACCGTTTTTTTTTTAATGGTTTTCCGTAGTATATAATGATTGATTTTAAAAAATGCAGGCATCTCTTAAAACGTTATTTTTAAATAATCTTTCACTTATCGAAAAATAATAATAAATGTGGTATGACTGCCAATGAGACAAATCTCTAACAGAGACAAAATGACTTGGAAGTCAACAACTATATAAGTTACCGTAATGTCTTCAACAATAAGCAAAATTCAAACCGTACAGCAATCTATAAAAGTGCTGGGATTGTCAAATGTTTAACAGTTCAAACAAGAAATAAGTGTGTAAATAGTAACACGTAAAGACGTAACCGTAATGATACAATTGTTTCTGGCATTTTATAAATTGTCGATGCTTTTCAACTTCTTATTGGATTTAATCTTCTAATTCTGAGTTCTTACCAAAATCACAGCATCGTTGTTTTTTTTAATAATATTTCTGTTCGAAAAGTAATAGATCGTAACAAATGTAGATAATTCTACAGCCTTTCTTTCAATCTAATAACATATTCGAACTCATTGAAATTTGAGCTAGTTTATTGAAGGCAAACTTTAGGCTTTTTAGAGCTCAATATATTGAAGATGGAAATTTTATATTTTTGACTTGGTCAAGATATTTACTTATCTAGAAAATAGTTGATTAAGTCTTGTTTTATAGCTATCTAAACCTCTCACTTGTGTTTGATAATTGCATTAAATTCAATTATATTTAAACAAAAACAAAAAAACAGATATAATATTAAGTAAATTGTAAAGAATAAGGAAAAATCAGTCAACATAGATTTATAATCTGTATCACTATAAAAATAAACAACATACCAACAAAGTAAAACAAAATAGAATACAAACAAAGTACATCAGCAAAAATAAAAGACAAGCATATCAAATTTATCACAGCACAACACATTGGCGTAATGCATAGTTAACAATACACGTTAAAATGATATTACCAAAAATGGGCTAAACAGTAAAGGTTAATAATTTATTTGATATACACTCTTAAATTTAAGGTCGTAGACGAACGTGTATACGTGTTTAGTTTTTCATAATTTCGAAACTAAAAGTAGTCTGTTAACTCTATACAACATTTTGAAGGCACAAATAAAGGCAACAATAGTATACCGCTGTTCAAAACTCATAAATCTATGGACAAAAAACAAAATCGGGGTCACAAACTAAAACTGAGGGAACCGCATTAAATATTAGAGGAGAACAACGACACAACATTAAAATGGTATGAACAAATAAAAGGCGAAATGCAAAGAGTAAATTGCTTAATTGCTTTGATTTACGAGTGTGGGTAATTATAAACACAAACACGCCAATAATCATAACTTTTTGCTTTTCACTTACCTTTGACAAATCATGAAAAATCCTACAAGATGTTATTTGCAAACGTAGAACATTTTTCTGCATTTTTTCCCAAATTCATTGGGTTATAGAAAATCAACTCTCTTTTGACGGGGATCTAATGTGGACCAGGAACTGCCTTTATCCAGCTGTCTCTCATCATGTTATTTTGATTGGATTCGTGTTACTCACACTTTACTTTTTTGTATACATTTTATTATAGTTTTTTGTGTTTTGTGGATTTTGTTTTTATATTGTTGTGTTGTTTGTGTATTAAGACTTTTGATATTTGTTATTTCCTCCTTTATATGTCGTCTCCTTTTTTACCTTTTTAATAATAAAAAATCAAAACTGTAATATCAAATTTGATTCTATTGGTCGGTTTCTCTTTGTTCTATAATAAATTAGAAATGCATCTCTTTTGATTAAGTTGCATGACATATTTCATCAAAAATAATGGTTCGGTGTTATATTACTCACAGTTTGGAATTCAATCATTTTTTTTCTAAAATATTTCATAAAATCTTCTCCTAATTTGTTTGACTTTTGCGTTATTCATTTATTTTCTAACTCTGTGTATAACTGTGGTTGCCTTTACGACAGATTTAATGTAATAGACGTTTGCTTAACTCGGAAACAAGGTATGGTGACATTTGTTTATTATAATATAACTCAAAAACAGTTATAATTTTGTCAAAATGTTAAAAATTAATTTTGTTTGTGTTTTTCGAATTTTTTTCTACATTTTAAAGAGATATCAGTATTACAAAATTACAAATGTATCATGACCTTCACCTTTATAATAACATTTTTTCAGCTTGTTTGATTACATCTGATAATTTTTATTTAAACGAAACGTGCGCCAGGAGTATACTATTATAAGCCTGGTATCTTTGATGCGCTTTGTAGATAAAACCTGTAATTGCAATATCGAAAATAAAAAAATACGTAAACTAAACCATGGAATGGAATTCATAATTGATAGTATTTTTTATTACGACAGCTATATAACTAAAAAATCCCTGTAGCAGAAATGACACCATTAAATTAAAGTTCGGGCAGTTATGTAGCAATTTAAAAGATAAGGTCAGAGGCCTAAAACCCAAACAAAAAAACAATTTTGTACAACATCATGATTCTATCATATTCAGTTATGAGTTGAACGTTGAAGGTACTTATGAAAGGCGGATGCACGATTAGATAATGCAATTGCCTCTTTAAAACATGTCAAGTTAATCACCAAAGCGTGTAAAAGAAATTGCTTTACATTGATTTCTTGTATAACCAGTATAATACGGTAAATTACTTGTTGCCTTTCAACATAAAACAAAATGATTGATCGAAACAATTTGGTTAAATACAAATTATAATTCAGTAGCTTTTGATTTTCAATAGGATTTTAGAGGAAATTAAATAATATCTGGAACTGTAAATGATTAATATCAATTTGTGTGAACAGAAAATATTGTTTTAACAATATTATCTCTTTACAGATTGTGTCCTGAACTCTTCATGATGCAGATGTATGAAATATGTTCGTGACTTCACAAAATTTCATGGTAGAACGGAAATATTTAACCAGTTAAGAGAAGTGTTTGATTGCTTTTAGAAACTGCAAAAAACATGTAGTATGTTTGCCTTTGAGATAATCGTAGAAGTTATATAGTTCACAATGAGGCCTGCCACCGCATAGTAAGCTATTTAGTAATAAAAAAGCCCAAAATGAAAAATGTGAATCATTTCAAACGGCAAAACGAACGGCCTGATTGGTGAGGAATGTATAGCATTAACCGTAGTTGACACAACTTTTCGGACATTTTGGATCGCAATGCTATTCAAATTCGTGTTATCAAATTTTAGTCACAGCTTCGTGAAATTATTAAAATTATAAGATTGGCGTGAAATTCATCAACTAATAACAAGAAGAACACATTTTGTTGCCATTCCTTTCAAAATAAGGGTCGTCATTATGCAGGGTAATACAATAAACATTGCTGTTGCTGTCATAACAATATTTTGTATTGTGTGCGTTTAAAAGCTAACATGTTCTTTGTGTATGTATGTCTTTAACGTCAATACTTCCCAAGACAAGCACACATATAACTTGGTGTTTGATTATAAATAGTTCAATTCGAAAAAGTCATCGATGGTACAAGGTGTAGCTTACAGCCTTTATTTTTCATTTTTGGAAACATCTGAACTCATTGGGATTTGTGCAAGAATGTTAATAGTTAATTAACGATTGATTTGTGAGAACACTTATTGCATCTGTTTTTAAATTTCTTATGTTGAAGTTAAATGCCTTATGTAAAACTATTATCATAATGTCATTATCTAAGAAATCATTTTGGTTATTTTCATTAACATAACACAACAAGGAAAACTAAAGACTCAGAAACTCGAACCCCAACAAAAGATATGTACAAAACTGGATTTATGTTTAGGATACAAACACTACTAAAAGTTAGAGTGTAAGGGACATTTTGTGTTTTACAATTTTACTGTACAGCTATATAATATCCTACGAATTCTTATAACAACTAAAACGAAAAGGTTTTTAAGTTCCTAGATATTTTTTTTTTCTTAACTTTTTATGTTAATTGAACACTCAAAAATCTTTTCTGGTTGTATTTCTTATCTGGTAGTAACATTGAATCTGCTTTGACATTCATGTATGACAATATTATGTACGTTACGAATTTTTCGTTTAGATCCTCTATTCGGTGATCCGAAATGGAAATAAAACTCTACATAATGTCAGTGCTTAAGGGACGACATCAAAAGTTCAATGTAGGATAAAACAACTTAATTCACATAGTTTTTTCACTGACCCCCTCCCCCCATCTTAACTTAATTTGGGAAATATTGATTCACCAATAGGGATATATGTAAAAATCGATTTTATATATACAAAACTTGCAGAATTTACCCCCCCCCCCCAACCCCCAAACTATTTGATTTAAGTTTTTTATCCTACATCGATCTTTTGATGTCGTCTCTAAGGCCCATGATTTCCTTATTATTTTCACGACGTTCATTCGAAACCAGAATTTAAGAACAAAACAAATATAAAGTCATTTAAAAGCATAAAATAAATATCAAACCTTTCGATGTCAACTTTGTCGTAACGTGAAAGTATAGTTTACATTAATAACATAAATAAGTGAAACAAATATTAACTATCAATATGTATTATTTCGATCATGCCAATGTCGAAATGATAGTTACTTACTATATGATGATACTCGCAATTATCATGATGAACGGATGAAAAAATTACAGTTTCGTCGTTTGTTAAATTTTCACGATCGACCCCTAAAGCCCTATTAACTGTGTAATCAACCCCAATTTTATAATTTTGTTTCCCCGAAATGATTTCATGTTTATTTTCAAGTTCCTTGGGGTTAAATTATATTTTTGTATTTCCGTTGACATGAGGGGTAGTCGGAACCTTGTTAATGAACCTATGCGCTTCGCATCGTATTTACTGTAATGTTTATATAGTAATACTAGACAGATATTTCTGAAATTAGCAATCTATCTTTTATAGCAATATGTCACACAAAGCACACCATCATCTCATACAAATGCTAACTTAGAGATGAATAATAAGGAAGCATTTATAACTATGTAAAACCAAAAAATGTCAACATACAAAACATTGGAGCGGCTTATACGATTGAAGTATTACCATCTAAGGCATCTTTATTGGAAATTTTATTGGGATTTATGCGACTATCAAACTAGTGAGCGTATTAACTGTCTATAATACCAGATTTAATCCACCATTTTTCTACGTACGAAAATGCCTGGAACAAGTCAGGAATATGGCAGCTGAATCAATTCGTTTGATGTGTTTGAGCTTGTGATTGTGCCATTTGATTAGAGATTATGAGCTTGTGATTGTGCCATTTGATTAGAGATTAGCCTTTTTGAAGTTCAGTCAATTTGTTTATTTTATTTTTTATGTTAATTATACTCTGACTCTATCAGTTAATCATCATGGTGATATACCCGTGCATTGCATTGAAAAAATATAATAGAAAGAAAAAACGAACTCCATAAAAAATGCAAAATGGGAAGTCCTTTATCAAACGGCACAATCGAAAAACTCAAATACTTCAAAAGAACTATCATGTTCCTGGCTTGGTACATGCAGATCCGAAAATAATATTTATATAATAATTATGGTCTGTCATTAAAAACAAAAATTGAAATTGTGTAAGCTTGTTAATGTGTTCAGTAAATGTCTAAACAATTATCGTCATCACAATCTAAATACTACATAACATTTTAATTACTATAAATGAAAAGCGTCCTTTTTGATATATTTGCAATACTGTTTAGTGCTATTGTGCTTTCAATTGAGAGCATTTATTTCTTGTTTCAACAGACAGATTTATTGCCATTTGTATTTCGGTTACGCTCGTTAACCTACAAGCCATGCATAAATTTGTGTCTTTTTTATTTTGATTTTCATATTTCGTAATGATATTGAACAGCTACTACAATACCACTGTTGGGTTTATTTCTCCTCATTCTGAGTCCAAATCAGATGAACATTTTGCTGAATGCAAATCAATTTTCGTTGAACTATTAAAAACACATATGTTTAGGAACCAGCGGAAGCCCGCCTCTTGGTGTGGGATTTTCTCGCTGTGTTGAACACCCATTGGTGGCCTGCGCCTTTTTACTGCGCTTTTGTCAGATTGTTGTCTCATTACCCATTTCCATTCTCAATTTTACTTCACACTTTTGGATTATCTATTAATGAGAATACTTACAGCAACTATAATATCAGGAACACAGAAATAAACGCATTCGAACTCAAACAAAAGAAACACCTTAAAGCTAAGTCATTATTTGCTGAGAAAGGTTGCAATTACGTGTTGAAAAATTACAAGCAAATCATGGCTTATTTCGATACTAAGCCTACGGACTATTAAGTGGGTGATACTTTAATCATTTTCAATTCATTCGTATTCGTGCAAAGATTATGTTGCAACTCACTGAAGCAACATAAATCAGTTGGTTGTATTGTTCTTATACGGCTGTTTATGTTTTGAATAAAAGTAAGAACATATGGTATGATTGCTAATGAGACTTCTATCCATCAGATGTCAAAGGACGAGTGTGTTGACAATAATTGTTCATCATACGATTTCAGACAATGAGCAAAACCAATACCGTATGAAAGCCTATGGCATAAAGAAAACCTAATCAACTCTAATTGTCCCAGCAGAATGTAACGATACGAAAGATCACGTAAAATGGACATGAACTTCAGCTTCATGACAAAATTAGAAACAATTTATCTGAAAAAGCAGCTTATATATATCTCAAACAATAAATACACTTTTTGTGCTGACATGAATTGTCATTGATATTGTTATATTTATAAATTTACAGTTTACAAATTTTTGATTTTTTTAAAATACTAAGGCTTTTCTACCTCAGGCATAGATTACCTTAGCTGTATTTGGCAAAACTTTTAGGAATTTTTGTTCTCAATGCTCGTCAACTTCGTATTTTGTTTGGCCTTTTTAACTTTTTTGGATTCGAGCGTCACTGATGAGTCTTTTGTAGACGAAACGCGCGTCTGTCGTATATACTGAATTCAATCCTGGTGTCTATGATGAGATTATCTACAGATATGTAGAGCTGCAGGTAAAGAAGACCAACTGTTCCGTGGTCTAGGCTTAGGACAGGCTAATAAAACAATGTAGGAGTGAAATATGTTTTAAGCCTGGTACCTTTGATAATTTTTTACATCACAGGGTCGATGCTACTGCTGGTGGACGTTTCGTCCCCGAGGGTATCACCAGTCCAGTATTCAGCACTTCGATGTTGATATGAATATCAATTGTATGGTCATTCTTATAGACTTATTGTTTGCAAAAGTATCAATTATTGGAATACTAAGGATTTTTTTTATCACGGACATAGATTACCTTAGTCGCATTTGGCACAACTTTTTTGGAATTTTGGGTCCTAAATGCTCTTCAACTTTATACTTGTTTGGTTTCCTTACATTGTTTATCTGAGCGTCACTGATGAGTCTTATGAAGACAAAACGCGCGTCGGCGTAACAAATTATAAGCCTGGTACCTTGGACAACATTTTACATCACTGGGTCGATGCCACTGTTGATGGACGTTTCGTCCCCGAGGGTATCACCATACCTGTAATCAGCACTTCGGTGTTGACATAAATATCAATTGTATGCATGGTCAGTTTTTTAAATTTACTGTTTGCAAAAGTATAAATTGTTCGAAATACTCCCTGGCATAGATTACCTTAGCCGCTTGGCACAACTTTTTAGAAATTTTGGGTCCTCAGTGCTCTTTAATTTTAGTTTGGCTTTCTTACTTTCTTTATCTGAGCGTCACTGATGAGTCTTATGTAGACGAAACGCGTAACAAATTGTAAGCCTGGTACCTTTGATTACTTTTTTGCAGTACTCATCTTTTGTCCATAAACCTTGAAGATTGGTGGTAGTCGTTCTGGCCATTGCCCACTGAATTTGTTTCAGTCATAGTTTCACATCGAGTATGATGTTGATGGTGTTTTTTTTTTGTTTTTTTATGTCATCGGGAAAAGGTATAAATTGAAACAGGCTACAAATGACATACTTTTAGGTCAAACAGTTGTTACAATGTGTTCGTTTAGCCTTATTCAATATTCGCCATAAAATTCTATATAAATACTGGAAACATTTTGATTTATGTTTTTACAGATTTCAAATAATTCTAAATAATAATCATCTTTGCTCTTAACGTTTTCGTAAATGGTCGCATCGACGAATATCTTTAAACTTAGATATTTAAGATGTTTTTTAATATAATTTCAACTTTACGGTCACCAGAAAAAAAATTCAGAAACATATACGTCATACATTTTTGATCGAGTACTCGAAGTATGATATTTTTTTTATATAGTTTGAAGCTATCGGTTGTTATCCATGTTGGTCATTAGTTTAGAAAAAGCCACAATAATGTTAGAATATCAAAGTACACACATGAAGATCTTCCTTTGAAAGTTTAAAAATGAAAAGATTTTTTCAATTAATTCATTGGCAACAACATAGCAAATGTGGTGCTTGTTATACAGCTTATTAGTTTTTGTATTCACTTACATGCGATATATCCCGATACCATGTGCGTCGACATCTCGAGCCTTTCATGCGTCATTTGTCGCACGATTTCAAAATCATTTCAAGTAATACAAGAATGAGGAGATGACTAAAAGGCAATCAAAATGTCATATTTGAATCATGGTATAATTTGTAAGAATGACGTCTAATTAAAATCAATATATAATTATTTCTCAACACTTTTCCAACTTTCAATAGATAATACAGAATAATGAAAATAATTTCACACGAAATCTTTTATTGCATTGAAATAGACACAGATGCGACGAGCCAATTCAACATGTGTTCATTAATATAACATGGAAGAAGTTAACAAGGGAGCAACCATTACGCTTCCTATTTTTTGATTTCCGAAAAATCTGGTCGACTATTTTCTCATTTAAAAAAGTACGGATATGGTAGTTGTTTTTTGCTTTTTCTATTGATTGATAGTATTTCTGTGTCAGTTTTGTATGGACTTTCCCTTTTTCAATTTGCATTGGACTTCAGTATTTTTGTAATACTTGATTGCCTCCATCCTTGCCATGCCGTATCCTTTTATGCAATACTGTAAGGTATGGGTATGTTTCAATCTGAAGGTAATGCGTATGTGTGACCTTCAAACATTAGATTTTTGTAAACAGTTACATCATTGACGGTTGAGTTTCTTGCACATACTACGCACTACCTAAATTGTATAAATATTTAGGTCCCGTGGAACTAAAACAGTTTGTTTTTTAATTCTTCAAATAGTTTGGCCGATGTTCAATCATACAACATTTTCTTATGTTTATATGGCAGTATCATGTGAAATATTTTAACAATGACATCTTTACAAGAAAATGTAAAGGTTTGTACGTTCCATATCTTGTCGATATTGAGGTGTTTCTAAAACACTTTTCCAACTTCACCAAGTAAAACAGAAACATGAAATTAAGGACAAAGGCTTATTATGCAAAAACTCTTGATAGCTTGAAGGTGGTGGAGAGTAAATATTGAAACTAATTGGCACAGCTGCAAGTATTCTATTGTCTAAGGTTAATGATGTATTCAATTACATTACATTTCTATGTCAATCTTCATCATTTACCAATCTAAGACATGTATAGACTCTTAGAGTTAACTCACATACTGGGAATACAATTGTATACAAAATTCCAATGCTTTAGATATCTAACAGCATAAACAAAAATGATGTAGGACCTAATCATGTAGAGAATGATATGCGTACCCTTCCAGAGCATCGGAGATCACCCCCAGTTATTGATGGATTTCGTGTTG
The DNA here is from genome assembly GCA_037788925.1 of Mytilus galloprovincialis. Classification (NCBI taxonomy): domain Eukaryota; kingdom Metazoa; phylum Mollusca; class Bivalvia; order Mytilida; family Mytilidae; genus Mytilus; species Mytilus galloprovincialis. The sequence goes on along the minus strand of CM075342.1, from coordinate 38,576,349 downwards.
CCCAGTCCATAGTTTTCTATGTTGTATTTGGTACACTTCCGTTTGTTTGTTTATCTTCTTCTTTTTAGCTATGGCGTTGTCAGTTTAGTTTTGTTTTATTAGTTCGATTGTACTTTTGGTATCTTTTGCCTCTCGTTTACTTCCTGTATTTTCTTTATCCATAGGGTCAATATCTAAAAGATGTAAAATCCTACTGGAACATTAAATTAAATAGTCGATATCATGTACTGAAAGCATCAGCGTTACCCAGATTAGAGGAGGGTTGGGATCCCGCTAACATGTTTAACCCCGCAACATTCTGTAGGTATATGCCTGTCCCAAGTCAGAAGACTGTAATTCAGTGTTTGTTGTTTGTTGATGTGTTATATTATTTGTTTTTCATTCATTTTTTGTACTTAAATAAGGCCTTTAGTTTTCTCGTTTGAAGTGTTTTACATTTGTCATTTCGGGGACTTTTATAGCTGACTGTATATGGGCTTATCTCATTGTTGAAGGCCGTACGGTGACCTATAGTTTTTGATTTATGTGTCATTTGGTCGCTTGTGGAGAGTTGTATCAAGGCAATGATACCACATCTTCTTTGTTATATTTACATGGAGGAATTGTATACACAATTGCAATTTTTTACTTAAGCAAAAAGGAAGTATTTCATCAAAATGAAAGATAATACAAGCTTTACCACCTACATAAACTTGGTTTGGTTTGATATTCTTATACATGCGGTTATGAGTTCTAACATTGTTGGAACCTTCAAGTCTACAAATTAATCTATGATTTTCGTCATTTCAAGTAACTATTGAAAAACGTTTTGAAAATAAATTCATCAGAAATAGAACCAACCTTTTTACAGTAACATTAAATAAAAATAAACATAACTGAGAAGGTGATAGAACAGATTTGTGACCTCTAGAAAACATTTTTGTTATATCGAGGCCATATATTTCAAAGTTATAAACTATGTCGTCGTGTACATGACAAACATCCGTATTAAAGCGGCTCGAAATCAATCAAGAATCTCCATTAAGGTAATAGAAAAATAGAAAATGGATACAGTAAAATATTTCACTTATGGTAATCAATTAAATACTGGCATTTCAACACGATGTATCGGAAAGGACAATATTCTTATTGTCATGGTAAAGAGAGTCAAAAGCCTTATATTGATAGTTTCTCGCACGTATATTGATTTCTTAGGATTAACTTTTTCTTTGTCGGTATCACGGCTAGAAGACTTTTATTAGAATTGCATAACCACGAAATAAAAAAGAACAAATAATTCAACAAATGTATAGATCAATTTGATGTTATATCTATTGACTGTTATTATTTTTTCTTTCGGGTTAATCTACTAGTAGTGCGTATATAATTAACTAAATTGAATATTTAGTAGAGTTAACCTAACATAATAAGTTGTGTTATAATCTAATAATATGAAAGACTCGCTGAAAATAAGAGAAAGTGTTATAATTGTATATTAAAAGTATTATCACAATTCAGTCGAATGCAATATATAAAACATATATATTTTGTCCTAGCCATTAGTCTAATGGGGGAAACAAACGAGTAATGAACGCAATTATCAACCCTCTACAGATATGGACATGTCTGACAACGATATAATCATAATGTCACTAGAGAGATTGTTTTGTTCAATTTACGTTAAATACTGTCTAGAAATAGGAAATAACGAATTCTTGAAAAAAAAACCTGTCCGCTCGCAGTTCTGCAATTATTGAAATTTTGAACACTAATGGTTTATATGCGTTTGAGAACTTGTTATCACTTGTATGTATTCTTAAGTGTCAATGATGTATGTTTCCATTATTTGCACAAACCATTTGACTAAGATGCTGAGACGTTCTGGGCAATGTCCACTGTATTTGTTTCAGTCATAGCTTCACATCCAGAATTCTGATGATCTTGTCTGTTTTATGTCATTTGGAAAAGGTCTAAATTGAATCAGGTTTCACTGTAAATACGTATACGTCAAATAATTGTTACAATGTGTTCGTATTGCCTTATTCTATTTTAGCCATGACATACTATATAAATATTTGAAACATTTTGAGAAAAAAACATTTTTACAAAATTCAAATAGTTCTAAGTAGTAATCATCTATGCTCTTGACACACTTTGACAATGTTGTACCACGTTTTAGTAAATGGTCATATCGATCTATAACAATTCAAAAAAAGAATTGAGTTGTTTTTTTTAAATCAAATTAAAGTGTTACCGTCACCAAAATAAAGGTTGTTATCATCAAGTTCGTGTTAAACATTTTTGAAAATAAACTCATCATAGATACCAGGACTAAACTTAGTATATACGCCAGACGCGCATTTCGTCTAAAAAAGACTCATCAGTGACGCTCGAATCCAAAAAAAAGTTAAAAAGGCCAAATAAAGTACTAAGTTGAAGAGCATTGAGAACCAAAATTCCTAAAAGTTTTGCCAAATACAGCTAAGGTGATCTATGCCTGAGGTAGAAAAGCCTTAGTATTTCAAAAAATTCAAAAATTTGTAAACAGTAAATTTATAAATATAACCCAGTACTCGAATAAGGTCATTTCTTACTTTTTATAGTTCGAAGCTATCGGTTATTATCTATGAGGAAAATATTTGCACCTGTTAGAAAAGGTTGGAACATTGAAATACAAACATGAAGCTTTTTCTTTGAAGTTTTAAAAATTGAAAGATCTTCTTAAATTGATCAAGGGATATTGCAAAATCAATGTGTGTTTTTAATTATTTCAACGACATTTTCATTGGCAACAACGAAGCAAACCCGGGGCTTGTTGTGCAGCTAATTAGTTTTCATGTTTACTCACATGCGATATATCTCCGCTTTTGATACCATGTAGAGCGACATCACCAGCTCTTTCACCGTCATTTGTCGCACGATTTCACAGTCATACCCAAGAATATAAAGAATGAGGAGATTGAGAAGGCAGCTAAAGGACAATGATCATAGCCGAATCATTGTATAATGTGTAAGAATCACGTCTCATTAAAATCTATGTATAATTATTTCTAAACACTTTTCAAAATTTCAATACTTTAAAATACAGTAACATGAAAATAATTTCACACGAAACCTTTCATTTCAATACAAATTTTCAGATGCGACGAATCTATTAACCATTGATTTCAATGAAAAATCAAATGTACTTTATGTTCGTGTATTCTTGAAGAACATATTGATGGAAACTTATCCTAAGGTAATGAAAATGAGCCATTTTCGCGCATAAAAACATAAAAGATATTTCATCCGGATGTGTAAATTTTTAAAATAAAAATGCACTTTTGAATTAATAAAACTCTTATTTATTTTATAAATAATGCACTAGAAAAAAATTGTTTTATCTTTTGAAATTGGTTTAATAAAATTGAGAATGGAAATGGGGAATGTGTCAAAGAGACAACAACCCGACCAAATAAAAAACAACAGCAGAGGGTCACCAACAGGTCTTCAATGTAGCGAGAAATTCCCGCACCCGGAGGCGTCCTTCAGCTGGCCCCTAAACAAATATATACTAGTCCAGTGATAATGAACGCCATACTAATTTCCAAATTGTACACAAGAAACTAAAATTAAAATAATACAAGACTAACAAAGGCCAGAGGCTCCTGACTTGGGACAGGCGCAAAAATGCGGCGGGGTTAAACATGTTTGTGAGATCTCAACCCTCCCCCTATACCTCTAACCAATGTAGTAAAGTGAACGCATAACAATACGCACATTAAAATTCAGTTCAAGAGAAATCCGAGTCTGATGTCAGAAGATGTAACCAAAGAAAATAAACAAAATGACAAAAATACATAAATAACAACAGACTACTAGCAGTTAACTGACATGCCAGCTCCAGACTTCAATTAAACTGACTGAAAGATTATGATTTCATCATATGAACATCAGGCACAATCCTTCCCGTTAGGGGTTTAGTATCATACCATCATAACATATATGAGAAGAACATAACCCGTGTCATGCCAACAACTGTTTTTTAAAAAAAAAAAAAAAAAAAATGTGTTTAGTTCCGATGCAAAGACCTTATCAGTGACTCAATATTAACGCCAAAATATGCAATCTTTAATGACTTGACAACAGTATCGTAATTATATCCCTTCTTAATAAGTCTATTCAAAGGTTTTGTAAGTTTCTGAGGTGAATACTGACACCTTTGTGCTTTATAAAGAATATTACCATAAAAAATTGGATGTGAAATACCTGAACGTATTAGAAGTCTGCATGTTGAGCTATATTTACGAATGATGTCTTTATACCGATGATAAAATTTAGTAAATGCATATTTTTGTATATTAATACTAAAACAGTTTTACAGTGTATTTCTAGTACGAATGACAATACTTGGTTGTTTTTTTCGACAAAATGGAAATCTTACAAATTCATCATAATTGAGGTATATTCCAGGATCATCCATTAGGTTGCATTTCTGTAAATATTGACAATGCAATTTCCCATAGGAACTCCTTTCACGGCTAAAACTGTACCACTTTTACTATGAAGTTTTGAAAAAAATCTTATCCTAGAATTGAAAGTTCATATGCAACACAATTTTTTTCAAAGGTCAAAATATAGGGCTGTGCGGCATATTTTCAACGTTTATATGCCCTGAACTTCTCAGAGTTTAAACTTACACTAATTTTCTTAACTACCCCTACCTCGAATGAAAGGTTACCACAGATTTCAATGTAAACAATATGCACGTGTTTATTTACTGGTAACATTCCCAAGTTCTGTCTCTGCGATATGGAACACAGAGAGCATAACTGGGAACCAGTATGTAAACAAAATGAATTTTCTATGAATATTCAATTACTCTCCAAAAGAGGCGTGTTTTGAGAAACAGCTGTATTTACAAAGTGCAACCTATACAGACATTTATTCAAATAGAAAACTCGCTAAAATCAGTTTTTCTCACATTAATACTCATTTATCAGAATTATAGTCTTAAAGAAATCACTGTGTATACTCTAAGTTTTTCTTTACTATACATTTTATACCCCCTCCCCTGTTTCAATTTTTTAAAGAATTTGAAAACAAGACTTTAATTATTGCCAGTTTACCCTATTTGCATATTTTCTGATAAAAAATGCCTAGAACCTGTTAAAAACTGTTTTGATAACATATTGAAAGCATATCAGAATATCATAAATGTAATGTTTAGCAGTCAATCATTACAACATTCAAGATTATATAAAGTATCCAATCCAGCCTCTATCTCCAGTCCTTATCTTACTGTATGCCTATTTGTCAATTAAAGAACACATTTTCTGCCTCAAATGGTCAATTTAGAATTCTTGTCACAACAGTATAATCTTTAACCATATATCTGACACAATTTAGCTACTATATATACTAGAAGTGTTCAAACAAAGCCATATTTGCAATAGTTGTATGTATGCAGATACCAGTCTGAGATATAAATTCACTTAAAATGTTGTAGAGATGACTGCTAACATTTGATTTTTGCATAACTTCCAAGCATAGTTATTGTTTTCTATATCAAGAACTTTAAAATCATAAAATCATAGCATTTACAAGTTAAATTATTTGTTTTATGACCCAGGGGGTAGGCAATTTTCTATGTTTCTTGCCCCTGGGGCCTCAAATTTCCTAAATAATTCTGCTGTTTCTAGCAATTTGGAATATTTAGTACATATTCAGGATAGAACACACTATTGTAAGTTTTCTTGAGATATTTTTGTTTTTCTAGCTTGTATTTATTATGCCGTGGTGACAAAAAAGCAGATTTAGGTGTTGCGGCTTACTTTTGGGTTATCGAAAGGACACAAATACCCCATAAATAATATTCAGGAAGGATCTATGAGTTTCAATGACTGCAAAGAGTAAATATAAGCACTTCTTAACAATTTAACTTACAAATATGCAAATATTATGATTTAATTTTGTATCCAGAACTTTAAGTAAACTATGCATACTGTAAACTGTGAATTTATGCTGAGTCATCATATTTAAGGCCCAGGATTCTATCAATCTTCATTAAATATTTATAAAACTTCTTATTTGAGTTAATTTCTTTGAAATCTGTGAAATAAAGCAAATTTGGTTAAATTCTGAATGTTCCCCTTTTTCACCCTATAGGTTGCATTTCTGTAAATATTGACAATGCAATTTCCCATAGGAACTCCTTTTACGGCTAAAACTGTACCACTTTTACTATGAAGTTTTGAAAAAAATCTTATCCTAGAATTGAAAGTTCATATGCAACACAATTTTTTTCAAAGGTCAAAATATAGGGCTGTGCGGCATATTTTCAACGTTTATATGCCCTGAACTTCTCAGAGTTTAAACTTACACTAATTTTCTTAACTACCCCTACCTCGAATGAAAGGTTACCACAGATTTCAATGTAAACAATATGCACGTGTTTATTTACTGGTAACATTCCCAAGTTCTGTCTCTGTGATATGGAACACAGAGAGCATAACTGGGAACCAGTATGTAAACAAAATGAATTTTCTATGAATATTCAATTACTCCCCAAAAGAGGCGTGTTTTGAGAAACAGCTGTATTTACAAAGTGCAACCATTAGGGTTTTTTGTTTTTGTTAGACAGGTTCAATGGGAGGAGTTTATTTTAAAAACGTGAATATTTGGCATGAATTTTTTTTTAGCGTTGGAATTTTATCCGGCTGCATGCTTGCCTTTTGATTGTATATTGACTGGTGTGTATATAATGCCTACCTTAATACACGTGAAAAGTGACACGAAATCAACAATCTTTGATGAAATGTTGTTTCATACATCATTCACCATGTGTTCTTATTTACCAAACGTTACTGTCATTGAGATATAATATTACAAAATATCATTGGTATTCATCGGTCGATTGTGTTCTTGTAAGTACTACACACTTATTTTATTGTCTAAATTATATGGCCCCGAAGGATTTAATCAATGATTTTCTATAGAATAGTTTGACTTTGTTTCTTTTTTTATATAGCAGTATTATGCGACAATTTTTAACAATGACATCTAAACAAGACAACTTAAAGGTTGCATATCATAGCTTGTTGATAATGAGGTTTTTCTAAATCACTTTTCCAACTTCCACAAGTAAAACAGGAACACGAATAGAATTCATTTGAATGGCTTATTCAGTAAAACAGATGACAGCCTGTAGGTGATTAAGAGTAAATATTGAATCTAATTGGCAGAGCTGCAAGTATTCTTTTGTCTGGGGTTAATGATGTATTCAATTCAATTAATGTTTCTATGTCAAACTATATCATTTACAATCTAAGACATTCATGGACTCTTAAAATAAATACTGGGAATACAATTGTATAAATAATGTCAAGGCTTTAGACATCTTACCGCACAAAAACAGTTGTAGAGTCTAATCCTGTAGAGAAAGATCTGTGTATCATTCCAGAGCATCGGAGATCACCCCCAGATGTTGATGGGTTTCGTGTTGTCCAGTCTTTCTTTATCCAGAGGGTCAATATCTAAAAGATGTAAAATCCTTAATGCGGAGCCTGTTATTCAGTGGTTATCGTTTGTTGCTGTGTTACATATTTGTTGTTTGTTAATTTTTTGTACATAAATTAGGCTGTTAGTTTTCGCGTTTGACCTGTTTTACATTGACTTTGCTCATTGTTGAAGGCCATACGGTGACCTATAGTTGTTAATTTCTGTGTCACTTTGGTAGAGAGTTGTATCAAGGCATTCATACCACATCTTCTTTTTTATATTTACATAGAGGAATTTTATACACAATTGCAAGCATCGAAGGCTGTATTTCATCAAAATGAAAGATAATATAAGCTTAACTTCCTACAAAATTTTGGTGTAAGAATTATCATCTTATACATGTGGTTATGAGTTATAATATTGTTAGGACCTTAAAGTTCACAAATAAATCTATGATTCTGTCATTTCAAGTAACTGTTGAAAAACGTTTTGAAAATAAATTCAGCAGAAATAGGTCCAACCTTTTAACATCACTAGTATATCGACAAAAACATAGCTGAGAGTGTGATAAAACAGATTTGTGACCATTTTTTTTAATCGAGGCGAAGTTTTTGAAAGCTATAAACAGACAAATAAGACATAACATAGAACACAAAAGACTAAGCAACACGAACCCTAAAAACTATGGCGTCGTGTACATTACAATCATCCGTATTTAATCGGCTCGAAATCATCAAGCATCTCCGTGATGTTAATAGAAACATAAAAAAGGAATAGAGTAAAATAGCTCAATTATATTAATCAATCAAATACTTGCATTTCAACGCGATGTATCAGAAAGGAGAATATCCGTCTTGTCAAGATGAATTGAGTCCAAAGCCTGATATTTTCAATTCTTCGCACGGATATCGATTTCTAACGTTTCACTACTTCTTTTACGGTAGCATGGCTAATAGCTTCAAGGGACCGATGATACCAGTCCATTAGAAGTCAGTATTGCAATATAAGCATGATATTACCGATACGTTCTGCATCACTACAGGTAAACGTATATAGTAAGTTGAGTAAAACTTAGGTTGCAACTCTCGTATGCAGAATTTGTCCTTTTTTCTTGACTCTAATAATTTGGTTTACTAAACCATTTGTCAAGAGCGTACCTGTATAAGGATATTTCCAACAAAACAAGATTGGTTCCCTGTCCTTCATCTAATCGGAGATGTCGGATATACATGGGTGACATAATTACTGTTTCTTGCAAGGGAATAAACCAGCCTTTTTATAAATGTGTCGTTCCACGAAACCTGTATCCGTCATACGTTTTACACTTAAGATAACAGCCGTGAAAATTTTTAATCCATTAACTAATCGTTTAGCTACTTCTGTCATCAATCACATCGAATAATTTTCCTTTGATGACCTTTGATAATAATTGATGATTTTTCACTATCAGCGAAATCTAATTATCTTCCTTAGAACAATTATGTCTGTTGGAATTAAACTTAACATTTGATTTAATCGCAATAAAGATTAAGTTACTTAAATAATGAAGTGTGTTGCATTTTCGTTTGGATACATGAAAGTGGCATGTATGACGGTACGTACACGCAAAAGATATAGCTTGATAATCGTAAATTCTACAATTCTTTTGATGATCTATCAAAGGAAAATACATTTTGGCTCGATTAGACAAAAAATTAAAAACGTGTGTTAGTATAAATAACATAGGTAAAAGGTGGAATATTATCTCGGCTGTTTTCGAAACGCGCGCCTGGCGTACTAAATTATAATCCTGGTACCTTTGATAACTTTTTTCAACCCTTTGGTTGGGTTGTTGTCTCTTTGACACGTTCCTCATTTCCATTCTCAATTTCGTTTGACAGATTAAGAAAGTATAATTTGGAATTAAGCAACAAAAGTGTAATTCATTTCAGCAAAATGTTTATCTCTCAGGAACGATATTCAGTCTTGAAGAGGTTCAAGTCAATCCAGAAAAATGTTGAAGCTATTAGCCAATGGTCCATGCCAAAGAGTTTTAGATTTTATGCACTACCATCGGTACGACATACCGAAATATTCTTGTAAAGCATTACCACTACATGCGATTGAAAGATTATTTGTCAAAAGCGTACCTGTTTGAGATTGTTCCAAAATATTAGACTGGTTTCTGCCTTTTTTCTATTTAAGGGGGCTCGCGGGTCTAAATGATTTTTTTTAATTTAATATAGGATTTCTCTATATTTTTCTATAAATGAACTTTATCTTATACTTAATAGAAAAATGAAATAAAAAAATGGGGTCACCGTTCATTTACGCTCACAATCTGCTTTCGAAAGAAGCATACATTTTTGTTATTGTCCTTTTTTTCTGTTGAACTAATAGGAGAAATAGCGGTAATATCGAAATAAAAAAAGAACTAAATTACAGAAATCGCTAAAATTTTACAATTATTTAGTTTATGTACAGCTTATTGGAAAACAACAATAAAAAATATAGGTCACCGATGAGTTAAAAAAGATATTTCAATTTTAATGCCAAAAAATGTCATTTTTGCACCAAAGGGAGATAATTTGGAGCTTTTTAAGTGATATCTACATTTTAAAAGTCCGCTGGGGCCAACACGAATTGATTTTTTGGAATGATTTTTGTATCACATGATAAAGTAACAACTACTTAAGGTAATAAATAAAATTTGTAATGAAAATTTAACGTTTAATTTTTTTCTGAAAATCTTATACCCGCGAGCCTCCTTAAGGCCAACAGACATACAAAGGTAAATGTTAGATACTGTTCTTACAAGGGCAAAAATCAGCTTATCCAGAAATTTGTCATGCAATGAAAATCGGTATCTCTCCTACATTCCTATTATTAAAGTTATAGCCGTTTAAACAGTTAATCTGTTAACTTATCGAGTAGTCACTTCTGTCATTAATCGCATCGAATAATTTTCCTTTGATAACCTTTGATAATAATTGATGAGTTTTCACTATCAGTTGAATCCAATTATCTTTCGTAGGACGAATATGTCTGTTAAAATTAAACTTATCTTTTGATTTAATCGCATTAACGATTTAAGTACTAAAATGAAAAAAAAATGCATATCGTTTTGATACATGAAAGTGTTATGTATGATGGTACATTCACGCAAAAGTTTATGCATTTGAATCATTAAATGTCATTTCCTTGAAATATTTATGAAAGAATTTTTCGACGGTTTACACAGAAAATTAAGAACGATTTATTTTTTATATATAAAAAAGCGAACTATTGAATTAATGAATCGCAATTAGCAATTATATATATAGTAAAGGATAATTCGCCCAGAAACAATTTTTTTTTATTTAGACCGAATGATGAATAAGGTATACATGTATTTTAACATTTTTAAACATGCAATCAACTTGATCTGAACTAGATCTAGATGAAAGGTCATTATACGATTGCAAACATTTATCTGTCTAGTGATTTTTAAATGTATTATTGCAGTGGTCAATAGTCTTTGGAGATTATCTATATGGTTAATTATAAAGTCATGATTGTGCTAAAACCTTAAATACGCACAAAATGCTAAAACTGTATGACGATCCCATGCATTTTTTACCGTTTCCAATTCTGGTAAATATTCTATTATTCAAGACATCATGTTTGGATGTTTGAGTCAATTCGAAGGTTATGTATTTGTAAGATATACCTATTCTAATATTGATATCCGTTTAATGACTTTTGAATTTCGGAACGTGAACGTTACAAATACCAATTGATTCTCGTTTAATAATAAAAGACAAGGATTGTAGTGCAAAAGTGTAATTCATTTCAGCATAAAAATTAAATTCCAGTAGAGATCTTCAGTGCTGAAGGGGTTAAAGTCAACCCATAATTTTTTTAAGCCGTTAGCAATTGACCCATGCCAAATGATAGTACAAATATAGAGTCCTATTCAGGTTTTATTAACTACCAACGGTACCACATACCTAAATATTCCAGTATAGCATTACCACTCCATGTGATTGTAAGACTGAAAGAACCTTTTGTCAAGAGCGTACCTGTTAAAGATTGTTTCTGACAGGTAGACTGGCTCCTGTCCTTTACAAAGTTAGAGCCAACAGATATACAAAGGTAAATGTAAGTTACTAATCTTACAAGGGCGAACACAAGTTTATCCAGAAATGTGTTATTCCACGGAAATCGGTATCCAACTTTCATTCCTATGCTTAAAGTTATAGCCGTGAACATTTAATCTGTTATCGAATCTTGTAGTCACTTCTGTCATTAACATGATTAATCGCATGGAACAATTTGACTTTAATGGCCTTTGATGATAATTGATGAGTTTTCCCTATCAGTTGCATCTGATTATCTTCTTTAGAACAAATATGTTTGGTGAATTTAAACTTAACATTTAATCTAATCACAATTAAGATCTAGTTACTTAACTAATGTAGTTTTGTATTTTGGTTTGATACAGGTAAGAGACGTGTATGATGGTACTTTCACGTAAAAGATAACATATGTCTGTCCTTAAGTGTACATTTCCTTAATGATCTACCAAAAGAAAACTACGATTGGCACGATTTAGACAAAAAAAAAATAGAATGCTTGTTTCTATCTAATTGGTTATAAAAGGTACCAGGATTATAATTTAATACACCAGACGCGCGTTTCGTCTACATAAGACTCATCAGTGACGCTCAGATCAAAATAGTTTTAAAGCCAAACAAGTACAATGTTGAAGAGCATTAAGGACCCAAAATTCTAACAAGTTGTGCCAAATACGGCTAAGGTAATCAATTACTAGGATAAGAAAATCCTTAGTTTTTAAAAAAAATCACACATTTGTAACAGGAAATTTATAAACATGACCATATACATTGATATTCATGTCAACACCGACGTGTTGACTACTGGGCTTGTGATGCCCTCGGGGACGAAAAGTACTCCAGCAGTGGCATCCACCTAGTGGTGTAAATAGTTATAAAAAGGTACCAGGGTTATAATTCAATACGCCAGACGCGTGTTTCGTCTACATAAGACTCATAAGTGTCGCTCAGATCAAAATATTTTATATAGCCAAACAAGTACAAAGTTGAAGAGCATTAAGGACCCAAAATTCAAAAAAATTGTGCAAAAAAGGGCTATGAAAAATAGATAAAAGCGAAATATTGACCTAATGAATCGCTATTAGCAATTACAGTTAATGATATTCTCCAAAGCACAAAATCTTTCTGATACAGAACGATGATTGACATATATAAATGTATTTTAACCTTTAACATGAAATCAATTTGACCTAGAGTAATAGTCATTATACGATTGTTCGTGCTTGTCTGTATTGATATTGTTATGTTTATATCGGGTCAAATTGCCATCAATAGTCTTTGGAGGTTATCTCTATGTTAATAGTATGGCGCCAAGTCCCTAAATACGTACGAAATGCTAAACCTATTTTACAATCTCATGCATATTTTTTTGGATTCGAGCGTCACTGATGAGTCTTTTGTAGACGAAACGCGCGTCTGGCGTACATATAAAATTTAGTCCTGGTTATCTATGATGAGTTTATTTACTGCTTTCTATTCTGGTAAATATTTTTATTATTAAATACGTCAAGTTTAAAAGTTTAAATCAATTTGGTGGTAATGAATTTTGCTATTTTAACAATGTTTAATATTGATAACTTCTGAATTTCAGAACGTTAAGATTTATACCGATATTAAATAATTACCATTCTTAATAAAAGACTAGGATGTTGTGTGTCATATACGTGCATTTAAAATCACAGGAAATCTTGACAGTCAAACCCTTGAATGGACCAACCCATATCGACCCTACAATAGATCATTTATGTATATATCGTGACAATTGTACCTTACAATAAGTTTTTTCAGTTAAGGTAGAAGCTGGTTCAATGAATGTGGCTGTCCCGAGTCAAGAGCATGTAATTCAGTGCATGTCGTTTGTTGGTGTGTTGAATATTGGTTTTTCGTTAAAAAAAATATTGTTCATTAATTTTACGTATTATGATAAGTCATGAATACAAAAGACGCGATTTTTGCATTCAAGAAACAGAACATAATTATGTTAATGTTACTACAGTATTTAGCATTTTGTTCTTTTTAAAGCTACATTTCTTACTTAGATCATTTTCTCTTCAAAGGCACGTTGCTAATAAAATTTCATGAAATATTGTTTTGATATAATCAATGAGGACAATAAAAACAGGTTCTCGTGACTAAAACTATTCATAGATAGCATTCTCTTTTTAAAAGTCAGTATTACAAATTAAGAGGACAAGCATTAAAGTAACTCAAATATAACCGATTGTAACATATGGTTGTTGCAACTATTTTCTATTTACATAAGCGGTAAATAAACATTATCATCAAATGATACTTTATAAATGTCATACAAAACACTTATTAATAGTTATTTCGATACATTGTTTTACACTATATGCCCATACGTCATTGCTATAATTTCATTCCATTTGAAGCTGTGTCACGATTCGGTGTGCTTTTTTCTCCGACTATTGTCTTAACCGCATCAGGTAAATATATATCACTAGTTGCCTATAGCATGTATAAAGCCTATAGACTGTAATATTCGTTAACGTGTGAATTTTAAAAAACGGCTTTGATTTTCTTTATTTTATACTAAACCAATATGTTGCTGTGAAAAGACGTAAATTTATCAATGTTTTGAGTTTTTATTAACTATCCCTTTTTAGCTCACCTGGCCTAAAAGGCCAAGTGAGCTTTTCTCATCACTTGGCGTCCGGTGTCCGTCGTCGTCCGTCGTCCGTCGTCCGTCGTCCGTCGTCGTCGTCGTTAACTTTTACAAAAATCTTCTCCTCTGAAACTACTGGACCAAATTTAACCAAACTTGGCCACAATCATCATTGGGGTATTTAGTTTAAAAAATGTGTCCGGTGACCCGACCAACCATCCAAGATGGCCGCCATGGCTAAAAATAGAACATAGGGGTAAAATGCAGTTTTTGGCTTATAACTCAAAAACCAAAGCATTTAGAGCAAATCTGACATGGGGTAAAATTGTTAAACAGGTGAAGATCTATCTGCCCTGAAATTTTCAGATGATTCGGATAACCCGTTGTTGGGTTGCTGCCCCTGAATTAGTAATTTTAAGGAAATTTTACTGTTTTTGGTTATTATCTTGAATATTATTATAGATAGAGATAAACAGTAAACAGCAATAATGTTCAACAAAGTAAGATTTACAAATAAGTCAACATGACTGAAATGGTCAGTTGACCCCTTTAGGAGTTATTGCCCTTTATAGTCAATTTTTAACCATTTTTCGTAGATCTTAGTAATATTTTACAAAAATCTTCTCCTCTGAAACTACTGGGCCAAATTAATCCAAACTTGGCCACAATCATCTTTTGGGTTAGTAGTTTGAAAAATGTGTCCGGTGACCCGGCCATCAAACCAAGATGGCCGTCATGGCTAAAAATAGAACATGGGATAAAATGCAGTTTTTGGCTTATAACTCAAAACCCAAAGCATTTAAGGCAAATCTGACCGGGTAAAATTGTTTATCAGTTCAAGATCTATCTGCCCTGAAATTTTCAGATGAATCGGACAACCCGTTGTTGGGTTGCTGGCCCTGAATTAGTAATTTTAAGGAAATTTTGCTCTTTTTGGTTATTATCTTGAATATTATTATAGATAGAGATAAACTATAAACAGCAATAATGTTCAGCAAAGTAAGATTTACAAATAAGTCAACATGACTGAAATGGTCAGTTGACCTCTTTAGGAGTTATTGCCCTTTATAGTCAATTTTTAACCATTTTTCGTAAATCTTAGTAATATTTTACAAAAATCTTCTCCTCTGAAACTACTTGGCCAAATTAATCCAAACTCGGCCACAATCATCTTTTGGGTTAGTAGTTTGAAAAATGTGTCCGGTGACCCGGCCATCCAACCAAGATGGCCGCCATGGCTAAAAATAGAACATGGGGTAAAATGCAGTTTCTGGCTTATAACTCAAAACCCAAAGCATTTAGAGCAAATCAGACATGGGGTAAAATTGTTTATCAGGTCAACATTTATCTGCTCTGAAATTTTTAGATGAATCGGACAACCCGTTGTTGGGTTGCTGACCCTGAATTGTTAGTTTTAAGGAAATTTTGCTGTTTTTGGTCATTATCTTGAATATTATTATTGATAGAGATAAACTGTAAACAACAATAATGTTCAGCAAAGTAAGATTGTCAACATGACCGAAATGGTCAATTGACCCCCTTAGGAGTTATTGTTCTTTATAGTCAATTTTTTACAATTTTCATAAAATTTGTAAATTTTTACTAACATTTTCCACTGAAACTAATGGGCCAAGTTCATTATAGATAGAGATAATTTTAAGCAGCAAGAATGTTCAGTAAAGTAAGATGTACAAACACATCACCATCACCAAAACACAATTTTGTCATGAATCCATCTGCTTCCTTTAATATTCACATAGACCAAGGTGAGCGACACAGGCTCTTTAGAGCCTCTAGTTTATTTTTCTTGTTAAGAATTTCTTCATTTTTCATTTAGATACATTTAAATCTTCACTGAAACTCTGCAAACATATTTGTTCACAGAGTTAATGAGACGATTATGTAAGAATAGTACAACGGCATATTCCAAAATCAGTTTATTTATGAAACGTTTGCTTGACAGTGTGTGGTATCCATTTAAAATTATTGCACGTACTGTTTGATATTTATACTATGTACGTATGTAAAATTACATTATGTTCTATTCACTTGTTCAAACGAACATAAAGTATGTGCACAACGCTACTTAATTTCTGAAACCTACTTCAAACGCAAACTGCATACTCTATCATTCTTGATATAGAATAAGAAACACATTTTTGAATTTGTCCGGCACGATGACCATCAAGTGTTGGTCCTGTTCAATTCAAATTCGAAGTGAACCAAAACCATTATTACCTGTATCATAAAAATGTAATGTATTTTTTATACTTTTTTCAGCTTCCCTCTTGGTTAATTTGATGTATAATGTATAACCTTTACCTCTTTAGTCCAGACTCAATTTATATTGTTTGTTGTACATATAGAACTGAAATTTAAGGATTATCATTATGATAACGTGAAAGCGTCTTTTCGGATGGTTTCGCACGTTTCAGATATAAACTGCATGCACCTTTGGTATAGACACTGCAATGCCTCAACATAAACAATCCAAAATGTTTTCAAAATCTAGAACTACTGCTTTGGTTTTAATATCATCTTGAAGTTAGTTCAATAGCCTATAAACCATTTGGAGTAATTGTTATGTAAGTTTCTCCCAGGTATAACACATGTACTAAACATCCGGATTCAGGTCAAAATAATCGTAGCAATGTAGGGGACAGTCAAAAATCAAAAGTCCCATAAAAACAATCAACACCATAGCCATATATAAAAATGACGACAAGAAAAAAAGGTAAATATAACACTACATATTAAATCTAAAGATTAAACATCACAAACCAACCAAAATCTGAGGATGATCTCAGAAGCTCCGATAGGGTGAGCGGTTCCTTCTCCAGCGGACACAACCGTTGTGGTAGTGATGACGGGGGTCATGGCTACAAGTGAAACATATTCGTGGTCACCGGTGACTCAGAAAGGTCAACGAAGTCATGGTGGCGTCCGTAAAACTGTCGAAATAATGACGTCAGGTTTATCATTTGGAACTCATGGAACTCTTGGTTCAATAGCTTCCTTGTAAGCAGAAATGATATATCACGTAATCAAAGTGATAAACGCAAGCCTGGAATATAGTATCATAATATGAAGTTCTTATGAAAACTCACAATCAAAGTATACTGTCAGTCTATTATACCTTTGGTATCGAAAAAAAGTCAGCTTTGGAATATACAATATTTAACCTAGAGCAAACTGATCAAATTAATGACGTTTCACCTTTTTTCGTCCATACTTCATTCAATGATACAACATTTTAAATGACTCAAAAAAGCAGCATATAAAATATCTACTTGTGTGAAAATTATTATATAAACATAATTTACATGACTGATGACAATCAATATGGGATGGATTTAGCTATTTTTCAAGTTTCATTTTGATCACATAGCTAGTTTTGGTTCTCCTGCATCTTTTTTTTTTTTTTGCAAATATCTAAATCAGCAAAAGAGCTTTGGACACATGAAATTCATAACATGTTGTTTCCCTTTTAACAACTAGCACTGGGTCGATACGTCTTCTGGTGGACTATCAGTCCCCGAGAGTATCTTCGGCTCAGTAGTCGGTACTTTGGTACTGACAGGATTTATAACAAACTTATTCGTTTATGACTTTTGAAATAATAAAGATACTAAGCTTTCGATTCATTTAGGGAAAGATGACCCTAGATGGATTTGGCTATTGTGTGGTCCTTTTCTGATCGCATAGCTCTTCGACAGTTTTTGCTCTTATACTACCTTGACTTTCAAATATTGAGCTTTGAGTTTTCCAGATGAAGATAAATTCAGAAAAGCGCCTCGGATGCATGAAATTTATACATATTTTATATTAATACGGCACTCCAATTTAAAAAAGATATAGCAATTCTTAACAAATTTAAACACAGATATTTCAAACGTATCTGTGTGAGTGCGAAATCCCAAACTATAACATGGTCAAGTTATCGCGAAAGCATATGACAAAGGCTTTTTTTTATCCCATCACCTCACTGCGATAATTTTTTTGATATGTATGGACTTAATTGCTGCAAGGGTATATTTTTTGTTCGAAACATTTTACGAGCTTGAGTAGGGAGAACAACATTTGTTTTCGTAATAATGTTTTTTGACAAAAACTAATTTACTGATTTACAATTCAGGTAACCTAACTCAGACAAACAACACATCATGGTTGATGTTGCTGCAGGGAAATACTTTATTCAGAACAAACTCAATGGATTCCGGTTATTTTACAACGATGATCGAGAGGATCTTGGGTGTTTTGACGGAGAGATGTTTGAAGATCAGTTGTGGTTTATTTCAAAGAAATCTAACGGTTATTATTCCATCGTAAGAGACCGGAAGCATTTATGTTATGACGGCTGCGCATTGTCGATGACGGATGTAGCTCGTGACAACTCCCTCTGGGTTTTCGAAGAAGACGGCGACAACAAAGGCTTTGTTCGCATCATTAATAAAGTATACAACGACAACATTTTCTATGCCGCTGATGAAGACGAACTGAACGGAAGTGGAGATGAAAATGATGATCAAGTGTGGTTACTAATAAGAAAAAATGATTGATTTACTTTCTTGTTTTATTATTTTCGGGGACAGAATAATTGCTGAGTTTTTCTTCAAATGGGTTTTGAAAAGAGTTAACAGTGGTATTATTGGGATTATAGTTAAGGAATTTCATTTAAGTTCCATCTTTGTTTTAGATCTTTGCTTCAATTGTTTAAGTTTTATGTGAGATACAATATTCTTTGATTAAAACATAAATCTTCAAATCGTTTTGTCTATACATTCGATTTTTTTTTCAAAATCGTTTTTAAATCATTTGCATGAGTTGTTTTTAACAATAAAACAATAAGAAGTTGTGTTTATTGTAACTATGCAATTTTAGCCTCACTTCAAAAATAGTCAGCCTCTTTTTATTTGTGGCAATAACGATTGAACAGATAAATCATATTACTATTCATTTCTAGAATGGTTAATATTTACATAAAATACGTTTATGAAGATATCAGTTGCATAGGGACAAATAAGTGGTATTGTAATACTTGAGTGTGGTTTATATTCTAAATTCCATATGCTTTGTTTAAAAACTCATTACATTGACCTTCTAAATTTCAGTTCTTTTAGGGTTTAAGTTTGTATTTGGTATCAAATTTTCAAAATATTTCTCATAGAACGACATCACTCAAGAAAATGCATTCGTCTTAAAGTAAGTATTATACCACTGAAATTTTTTTTCAGCTGATGTTTTTTTCTTCTTTGTATTCAAACTGCTCATACTTCAACAAATCATTGAAAACACATTAGAACATTAGAAGTAGGATTGAATGTTTATAAATACTTCAATAAAACACTACACTCAATTCAAATTTCAAATTTCAAATTTTAGATATCAATTTGTTTAGATTTTAAATTTCAAATTCAAATTTTAAATTTTAAATATCAAACTTAGATTTCATTTCAACCGCTCAACTGAACTACCTGACAATCTTTTTGCACGAAGCGTTTTGAGTTTTATAACCAAAACTCAATTGTGTTATCTTTTATTTAAAAAAGTAAAATGACAAAAATACAAAACTCCAAGGAAAATTCAAAACAGAAAGTCCTTTATCAAATAGTAGAATCAAAGGCCCAAACACATCAATCAAATGAAAAACTACTTGAACTTGATGTTAAGGAAACTACTGACACTAGAATTAATGGTTGTTATAAAAATATATTCCTCGATATTGACACAAATGGACGACTTAAGGGGTGTCCTCGATGGATGAGTTGTATAAGTAGTTTATCATCTTCTGTATCACTACATGTAGCCTATCAACAACGACATGTCGAGTTCGAATCCCACCAAACGTGGCAGGTGTGTTCGAATTCGTTATTAGTTGAAACGGATTGCTGGAGGTTTGTAGTTCTCTTCAGACAATCCGTCATCCTGCTCTACAGAAAAATTGACTGCCTTGATATAGCTAAAAGGGCTTATTGTGGCGTTAAAAAAACAAACATCAATATATCAATTATTCAATAAGACTCTATGATGAGTTCAAATTTCCAATTGTCTTCTTCTCGTTTTTTACAGTAACATACCCCCTGTCTCATCGTACGACTTTAACATGTCTCAATTTATACGCTACACAACTGTATGTTCCTACTAGATGAACTGTGTATCTAACAAAAACTGTTCCAGAAGAGTAATGATTGAGAACGATCGCGACCTGAATAGACACTACGTGTTTATAAGTGTTATGGTGTGGATTCGTATGGCAAAAATTGATCCATGCACACCACAGGATACACTTTACCATTTGGTCATACGATTCAAACAGTTTTTGCTGTCCCTTGACTTTTAACTACTTTTTGAGTATATGAGTTCTGAACATTGGTAACTGGTGTTACTTCTAATTTTATGGCATTATTGTTGAACACATATAAAATAATCCATGATACACAAAAAACGTATTTTCTCTACTACTATTAATGAAACCTGAAAGACACCAAAAGTACATTTAAACTGATCAGTGGAAAATAAACTTACAACGCCATGGCAGAAAAAAGAAAAATAACAAAAATCAATCACAAGTATACAAAACACACATCGAAAAACTAAAATCGCATAATAACTTGCAAAGAGAAATAACTCTGAAATATTCTCCAACATAAATATTTTTGCTTGCATCATCACAGGCTTAATGTGTACTAATTGCAATTATTATTCACTGTCTTAAAATAATCCTGCACGAGTTATAAAACATAATACAGTTTAATGATTTAAATTATGATAAGTTATTGTCTAAGTATAAAAGCGGAAAACATAAGGATCAATTGCTCCGAATTTAAAGGTTTCAGCTGAAACTTTAATTATTCATAACACATTTTAACATTAGCGAAAACTGTTTTAAGATATGGGATCTTACTGACCGAAAAAAAGGTTCCAAGGATTAAAAACAAACAACTTCAAGAACCAAAATATAATACCAGAAACATTTGTGGAAAGGAGAAAGTCATTGAGAGACATTGTTTTGTACAGCCAACTTAATAGGCGAGCGCCGATTTGAGAAAAAGCCTCTCGTTAAGGTTTTTAATGCACCTATCTAACACACAGCTTATTTTGGTATCATTTGAAAGAAAAACGTCTAGAGCATACGATTTGGGTGGTCCTCAAAGTTCCATATGGTCACGTTTCTTGGAAATCTCACGAGAACACAGACATTTCGAAATTCTTTGGATTATACGGCGAAATTTA
Organism: Mytilus galloprovincialis; assembly: GCA_037788925.1. Classification (NCBI taxonomy): domain Eukaryota; kingdom Metazoa; phylum Mollusca; class Bivalvia; order Mytilida; family Mytilidae; genus Mytilus; species Mytilus galloprovincialis. The sequence goes on along the minus strand of CM075342.1, from coordinate 38,554,938 downwards.
ACATTGAATATATCTGCATAGTTGTAAATATATTATTCATTTTTATATAAGATAACTTTGAATACATTCTAAAAAGACATCGAATTAAAAAACAAAAGAAGATTTTATGAAAAATTAGTTAATTCAGAGGCATTTGTCAGACCAACCCTAAAATGTAAAAAAATATCCAATTTTTTTAAGATTGTCAGTGTCAATGACTTATTAAAACTCTCATGATTTGTTTTTTATAAATTCCATATACCTTGAAAAGATTGCGACACACATCGAAGCTCAATGACGGATAATAAATGTTTGACGACTTCTCTAAAATCTGCATTATTTAACGGTATTCCGGATCTGTATCGTGTTTATCCCAGATGCTCAAAATTTATATAAATCGAGTATCTATTAATATGCACAGGTAACTTTTGAGTTGCCAAAACACAAGTCGTGTTTTAACATATTACTAAATAATTATTCGTATCTGTCAAAATATTACACAAGAGAGTCTCAGTATGACAACTGATAGAGGTTTTACAACCTTAATGAATGATGTAAAGCAAAGACAAGATGGTGTGTTTAGGTTGTTTTTGAGTGAGGTTGATACATTAGATGACATTATTATGAACAACATAAAATATCACAAAACTTGTTATAGGACATATACAAGCAAACACAACATACCGTCTCCATCAAGTCGTATATCTGCTGCAAAAGTCAAGCAACAGCAGTCTCCAGCAGAAACTACAAGTTCATGTGCATCTCCAAATATCCTTACTAGATCTAGGCTATCACTAGATTTTTTGTGTTGCATCTTCTGTAAAAACAATACTTTTAAAAACGATCGAAAACTTCATCTTGTTTCCTCGTCTATGAGGGTTCAAAGCCTTTTTGAAACAGCAACTAAACATGCTGACAATGAAATGCTCTTTCAAATTGCAGATAAAGATTTCACATCAAATGCTTTATATCACTCTGGTTACATAACAAAATACCTTTTGCGAGAAAAAGAAATTAAAGCAGAAACCGATGAAAATAATACTGGTACCATGTACGATAAAGCATTTACCTCATTTGTTGAGTCTATAAGCGATGAATTGTTCGTTCACAAAATGGTGTTCTCCTTGTCTTATCTCCTTTCTAAATTAAAATCATTTCTGCCAGAAGACGTATCATCTAAATACACTTCTTATAGACTTCAACTCAGATTAAAAAATCACTTCCGAGAACATATTGTGGTTGATGTAAATCACGGTCAAGGGGAGTCTAACTTCGTATATAGTAGTTCTCTCACATTACGCGAGGCAGTTAGAACTGCTATTCGTTTCAAGGCCGAAACAAAGTTTACTAAACTGCAGATGTCTGCGTGCACTTCAAAAAACGACCAAACCGACGAAAATCAAATATTATATTCAGCTGCTTCAATTCTCAGACGTGAGATTAAAAATGCCGTTGTCCCTATGGATACTTATCCTTCAGTTGATGAAATGTCTTTATCGAAAACTCTAGAGACCGTGCCTTCTGTTTTGACTGGCTTTATAAATTGGCTTATCGATTACTCTCACACCCAAGTAGATATTAAAAACCATTTTTCTGACATTCCATTTGAAAGTATAAGGAAAAGCTTAGCTTTATCTGAATGCATAGTTTCATTGCACAAAAAAGCTTTATCACCTCTTTACATTGGCCTTGCATTACACCTACATGCATGGGTCGAAAGCTTTAATCGAGACATTACATTCGCATGGATTTTGTGCATCATATCATGAGGTACAGCGATACCTTATAAGCCTTGCGTGCTCTGAATTATCTCAAGTTCAAAACAATACATACATTCCCAGTGGAATTCGCCAATATAATGGCACAGTCTTAGTCATACATGAAGGAGCTGATAATGTCGACATCAATGCAGAAACAATTGATGGAAAGGATACTTTCCATTCAATGGCAAGAGCGGTATTCCAGGTATGTGAGGAGATAAATGGTGAAACTGAGCATCTGGAACACCAAAACGTCACCCGAGGTCGCTTAAAAACCCTGCCAATAGACGAGAAAGTATTTTCCCTTACCACATGTGCTCCTTTTACAGAGCCAAAGTAAAGAGCTGAACCTAGCCGCAAGAATGACGTTTATTCAAAGTTTTCTGCGTGTGTACTTCCCTATGCTGAAACCTCTGATCTTATCTGGGTGCTCCTTAGAAATTTATCAAGGACTATTGTTGACCTTCCATACAAACAACCTTCGTTTGAAGGACAACAAATTCCATTCTGGACTGGATTCAACAAGCAGATCTCGAATATAAGTACCACTTATCATGTTGTCAGCTATCCGCCAATCATTGACGCAAAACCTTCCGACATGGGCACTGTGTATACAACAATGAAGAGGTGTGCTGATATATATATATATATATGTGCCAGAAGGCTGGTCAACCATTTTCTATTCAAACTTTTGATTTACAATTGTACGCAGTGGCACAACAGGTAAAATGGGATAGAACTTCTGAGTTTAAATCACACATTTTACGTCTTGATGGCTTTCATACCCTATCTTGTTTTATTTCATCAATAGGTAAGATATGGGGAGATGGTGGTCTCCGCGACCTGCTAGTTGATTCCGGTGTGTACGCAGCTGCAAAAGTAGACCAAATGCTTTCAGGAAAACAGTTCAACCGTGCAGTTAGAGGACTCACACTCCTTTATGAGACATTGAAGACACTTTGGATCTGTTCGTTCTTTGTTTGGATCAGACAAGAACAATGTTTAGAAATCCCTGAAAGCCTTTTTGTAGGCTTCACAGAGTGTCATGAAAGTTTTGCGAGTAATGGCCGTACATTTGACATGCTTCAAAGTCTAGAAAAAGCTCTGAATGACGACCTTAGGTAAAAAAATGAACCAGTTTCGAGAATGGGGTGGTCATGTTTCTCCTACATTGCGTTATTGGAATATGCTACTACATGCTTTATAAAATTATGCTGATAAATATCCGAGCTGAAAGAAATGGTCTTTGGTCTCTTCATTTGCATTCTATTTTCTCAATGCTTCCTTACTTCTTTGTAGCCAACAAACACAATTATTCCAGATGGACTCCTGTCTACCTTTTAGATAAGCTAAACCTACCAACTGAGGCAGAAAGTCTTTTTTCGATGGGTTTCTTCTCTGTTCGAAAATTTTTTTGAAAGCATTTGGTCTACTTTCGTAGCTGCGTACACACCGGAATCAACTAGCAGGTCGCGGAGACCACCATCTCCCCATATCTTACCTATTGATGAAATAAAACAAGATAGGGTATGAAAGCCATCAAGACGTAAAATGTGTGATTTGCGTTATCTATAATAATATTCAAGATAATGACCAAAAACTGCAAAATTTCCTTAAAATTACCAATTAAGTGGCAGCAACCCAACAATTGGTTGTTTGATTCTTCTGAAAATTTCAGGGATGATAGATCTTGACCTATTGAACATTTTTACCCCAGTAAGATTTGCTCTAAATGCTTTAGTTTTTGAGATATAAGCCAAAAACTGCATTTTACACCTATGTTCTATTTTTAGCAATGGCGGCCATGTTTTTTGATGAAATGGGAATTAAAACATTTAAACTTTATCCTAGATACCCTAGGAATCAATCAGATGAAGTTTGGTTTGAATTAGTTCAGTAGTTTCAGAGGAGAAGATCTTTGAAATAGTTTACGACGACGACGACGGACGGACGACGACGACGGTCGACGACGGACGCCAAGTGATGGCAAAAGCTCACATTTCCTTTTAGGAAAGGTGAGCTAAAAACAACCTTGGTATTGATCTTCGACCTTGACGTGGTTGGCAAGCTTAAGACAATTAAATCATAATGTATTTATAACTGTCGAACTAACAGGAGACCAAAATAACATATATTTTAACTGTGCTGTAAACATGGTAAATATGCGCTTTGAAGCAGTTTTACGGTATGTTTTAATATAGTTTTATCAATGTTTTGTCGGTATAAAAAACATGCTAGGCGAAACATTAGAACTTATAAAACAAATTATATATGTTATTAATATAAAACCAATAGAATTTGTGTGTTTTCGATGCAAAATTAAATATTACCGATCGTTTTGCGTCAATACTCGTAAAAACTATGATTTTCACAAAAATACGAGATTTTTTCATTTTAAACACTTTTTTGTAAAAAAAAATTTCAGAATCAAAAACTAGATAGACTATTGTTTATATTTATCAAATGATATATTTCAAATAATATTGCAGTTGAATTTGTTTTTAAACTGCATTTTTCGAACAATATCGTCAAATTATGACTTTTATTTTTTTCCCCTTTTTTGCCGTTTTTAGAAAAATGTGACCATTTCCCAATTTGACGACCAGGCAATTCTGAATGTACGATAAAAGACCTTTCAAATGAGATATCATATAGCCGTGTGTTAGGTAGGTGCAATAAAAACCTCCGAATCCTTGATTTGGCGCTCGCCTATAATAATATCCGTCATCAAAACATTCTTTCAACTGATAAACAGAAATTTGGGTTGTAAAATAAAAAAAAAATATCTGTTATAAATAATGAAGTTAGGGATGGTACAAAAACATGCATTGATACACAGTGATATATTTGTTATGTGTTACATAAATCTTGCCTTGTCTCAAACATCCAATTTAATAAGGAAGATCTTCAAATTAAAGCATTATACTTTTTGATAGCTAAATAAATAATGGAACTCATAAAAAACAGGAGATGGATATGGCTTATTTGTTCAGCAGGAGAAACGATCATACAATACACTAATTACTTTTGATCAATATTATAAGAATAAACACCTGAACAATCTAAATCCAGCATGATAAGACCAGTCTGTAAAAAGGGTAAAGATGACAGAATATTAGATAAATATTTGGACGAAAAAATCTTGTATAATAAACCACAAGAGTGCACACACAGAAATGTGTCGCCTTCTTTACTAATCATTGATATTATGTTGATACTCCTAAATCTAAAGCTTTATTACGACTGTCACATAGACTTAACATGAACCATGAAAATGAGGTCAAGGTCAGTTGAACCATATGCCAGGCAGACATGTACAGCTAACAATGCTTCCATACAACAAATATAGTTGACCTATTGCTTATAGTTTAAGAAAATAGACCAAAACACAAAAACTTAACACTGAGCAATGAACCTTGAAAACCAGGTCAAGGTCAAATAAAACCTGCACGACTGACATACAGATCATAAAATATTTCCATACACAAAATATAGTTGACCTATGACATATAGTATTAGATAAAAAGACCAAAACTCAAAAACTTAACTTTGACCACTGAACCATGAAAATGAGGTCAAGGTCAGATGACATCTGCCCGCTAGACATATACACCTTACAATCATTCCATACAACAAATATAGTAAACCTATTGCATAAAGTATGAGAAAAACAGACCAAAACACAAAAACTTAACTATAACCACTGAACCATGAAAATGAGGTCAAAGTCAGATGACACCTGCCCGCTAGAAATGTACACATTACAATCTTTCCATACAACAAATATAGTAGACCTATTGCATAAAGTATGAGAAAAACAGACCAAAACACAAAAACTTAACTATAACCACTGAACCATGAAAATGAGGTCAAGGTCAAATGACACCTGCCAGTTGGACATGTACACCTTACAGTCCTTCCATATACCGAATATACTAGACCTATTGCTTATAGTATCTGAGATATGGACTTGACCACCAAAACTTAACCTTGTTCACTGATCCATGAAATGAGGTTGAGGTCAAGTGAAAACTGTCTGACGGGCATGAGGACCTTGCAAAGTACGCACATACTAAATATAGTTATCCTATTACTTACAGTAAGAGAGAATTTAACACTGCAAAAAATCTGAACTTTTTTTTCAAGTGGTCACTGAACCATGAAAATGAGGTCAAGGACAATGGACATGTGACTGACGGAAACTTCGTAACATGAGGCATCTATATACAAAATATGAAGCATCCAGGTCTTCCACCTTCTAAAATATATAGCTTTTAAGAAGTGAGCTAACACCGCCGCCGCCGCTGCAGGATCACTATCCCTATGTCGAGCTTTCTGCAACAAAAGTTGCAGGCTCGACAAAAATCAAAAGTCAATCGCCAATCATCACAAGTTTGGTTTTACGTTTAGTCTCTCCCGAACTATGGCAGCTCTACTAATTTCTAAAAGCACAAATGTATGCCAAATAGATGCATGAAATCCTTTTTCCATTTTGACATCTTCAGATCGAAATAATCAAAGCTTTTAATGTGGTAAAAGCAAAGCAGAAGATACAGATGGTATATTAGAAATCCTAAGTCGATGACAAACAGACAATGTCATATAAAACATTGAAAAGACAACCAACAGAGCACAACACACAACATAGAAGGCAAAGGAATTAGCAAAACAAACCCCAACAAAAACCAGGGTATTTGCTGCTGTAGAAGAATGTAGTTCTTATTGTTAAACCTTATTGAATATGTCAGTAATTATCTATCAATGTGCAGTTTGGTGAGTTTAGATTGACAAGCAAACTAATTACTTGATTATATTTTTCCTTTAAATATAATTCACCACTAAATAATTGCCACTGGACGTAATTAACTTTGTAATTCTGCAATATATAAAAAGACATTTTTTTGTAAAGTATTTTTATTTGAAACAGGAAGACACACACAGTCTAAAGATGTACATCCTGTCAACAACAGCTGTTATACCATATTGAACCTAATATTTATATGTAGTGCCTTGCAGACAGAAAATCAGTTGGAACTAAAACAGTTTCATACATACATATTATTAACATTATTCATTTTTTTTCTTTAAATTTTACAGAACTATTAATACCTTTGTGTGGAAATAAGTTATATATTAGGTCTAACATGGTAATAGAATAACCTTTTACAACAGACTCTCATTTTGTCAAAGAAAATGGGCCATTCTAGAAAATCTGACCCAAATAAATATTAAAATAATTCACATGTACTGGTTCTTGATATACATGTATCATTGTTTGAAAGAGTTCAAATATAATTTTATATAATAAATTTCTTCATTATCGTTATTTGGTAAAAGAATTAACCTCTAAAATAAAATTAAACAATATTGATCTGAAATTTTTCCATACAACGAATTGAACAGGCTTATAAATCAACTATGTTAGTAACATAGAGATCATGGCTTGGTTTTGTCCACTTAAAAGTTTTTCAATTGTTGCTCTACAGCAATTCAAATCAATACAGCTTGAAAGTAATCATATATCTCTAGCTTTTTACAAGTATTGGGGAGGTAGATAACTTATTTTAAAATACTAACTAGAAAGAAGGCCATAAAAATGTCTTCAAAAAAACATTTATTTCATTATGGCAATTTTCAAGCTAAAAATAAAATAAATTGACCAGTAACAAAAATAGCTGGCACCTATTACTTTAAAACTATACATATCTTATATAATTTCCAATGAGGTTTTTTCTTTAATTTGGTACTTTATTTGGTACAAGGATAAAATCTAACAAGTAAAAAATTACATCTGAAAAACAAATTTTGAATGATCCTTATACCCTTTAAACATAGAGAAACTTAAATATCACAAATAATTTGGTATCATCTTTCAAGACAGAAAACAGAAGCGTTAGTGTTACAAATCTTAAAGTTAATAGTTTCAACCATTTATAAGTTTTTCTTACAACACATTTTTAGGTAGTATATTAGAGCATGTATCTAATTTCAATAGAAAGTTCTGGAATATTTCCATTTTATGATTTTTTTCTCTGCTTAAAACAAACAAACTTTTCAAAACAAATGTCTCAATGATAAAGTTGTGACAAAGCAACTGAAAGACTTTTTACGCTGCAATTTATGCTATAAAATGTAACCATGACTATCAAAAATGGGGGCTAACTCTAGCTTTTCTAAAATGAATTGCATGTTTTTTCATTTTCAGATACAAATTATGTTGTATTCAGCTATATATTGCACAAGAAAGGAAATACAAGAACATTCCTTTTCACATTATTTGTTTGTATGGCTTATACTTTTTATTTTAAATAAATTCCTAAGCTCTCCTTTTTCCAACTCTGATTAAGCATCAACAGTCAAGCCAGTACAAATGTATAACTTTTTACCAAATTTTTAATCCTATAAATTTGCCTACCAGCGTGACTGACAATATATCGCACCATAATAAGAAAATTGGTATTCATAAATTCAAAAGTCATTATGCTAGTTTACGAAAATAAAAAATCAATAGAAGAGGTTAAAAATTGGGTTATGGTAAGAATAACAAATTGTATCCTGCCACTGTGCCAGTGGTCATATTTTATTTACATACAACCTGTTAAAACAATGTACACAGAACAAATAAAAATACACAAAAGTCACAACACTGAACAATTATCACATTGACGATGATTTATGTATAAATGTTATTTATTTCAATCAAGTCTACGTTGTCCCTATCAGGAAGTAAAAAAAGACAAAATAATGTGAGAAAAATTAATAACTATCCTTATCAATGCAGTTAGTATATTGATATAATCTCCTATTATTTATTCAAAGATGAAATAAATATTTCTTTTAGAATAATTTTGAATTCAACTATTTTTCTTCTTATTGCCTATAGCAAAGTGTAAATAAGATAAGAAATATTATTGCACACTTCTATACAAAATCGGTCTCATATTGTTATTTGTCAACAATTTATTTTGGCATGTAGTATACTATCTAAAGTTCAATAATTTCTATAATCAATTTTGCTCCTCAATAGCTCTAAAATCTATGAAGCAATAAAACATAGGAATGTAAAGCAAAAGTAATTGATATGTTTATTTAACTTTTTTTATATAATTTTACACCTTAACAAGTTCTGCAACTGTGAGGAATGTGTTCCTGGAAATTTATTTACAAAAGATAAAAATTTTGATTGCAGCTCATTGCTTCTGAGAGATAAGTGAGCAATTTAAACAAAACTAAAATCTAAAAATAGCATTCCCATTTGATATAACATTCAATGTTATAAAAGTTTAAATGTATACAGGGATTTATTATCTTAAGTCTTAGAGTGTACTTTTTATAATCAAGTTTTATCGAAATAACACAAATGAAGTATGTTATTTATGTTGTTCTTTTATCAATAGTTATATTATTTCTTTATGATTTAATTTTGGATGTAACGCGTCTTCTGATTGGCTGACATTATTTTGTTATGAGCCCATAGACATAATTTAGTCATGTGACCGTGACGTCATCAACGTTTTTTCATAGTTTTCTACGGTTTAAAATGGAATTTAGAATTAAATTATAAGAAATGACTGTAATATTTTTCTGTCTATTCGAAATAACATAAAAAATGTGGTGCACACTGTTAAATAACCTGCTACGCGCGTTCTTCAGTGTGCACCAAATATTTTATGTCATTTCTTCATAGACAGAAAAAATATTACTGTCATTCCTTAAATGAGTGTTATGATGGGTTTGGGTGTTTTCAAAAGCATAAAAGCTCTAAGATGATTTGCGATATAACTGTAATTATTATGTATTGTAAATTTAACAGAGTTAAATTGTCCAACACCCATCATGTGCAGTTATATATATTGATGCTGTTGAATTGATCACCCGTCTTTGAGAAAAAGGTTAGTTAAATTCTTACTTTGTACATAAGAAAAACTTGGAAATGTAATGAAACAATGATAAAAACAATAATAAAATAAAAATCGTTGACGAAAACATTAATATGCTGCTGTAAACTTCTTTGTTTTAATTTCCATTTAAATTTTATAAAAGCCAATTTTTTTAAACACTTTTTATACCTTCAACATTTTAGAATTTTCTTTATATAGGTATCAGTTAGCTTTCAGCATTGTTGTCTTGAAGTTATATTTGCCTTGTATTTAAATATTTATTGATATAAAGTGATTCACTGAACAGTTATGCAGTTCTTACAATGTTAAATCGGTATTTAACTAAATACATTACAGTCACTTTAAGTATTAATCTTTAACAATGGATATTAAATGATAAAAATAAACATGTTATTTACATGTAGAATTTTTTGCAGCATTATTTCCCCCTCACTCAACTGTAAACAATGTGAAACAAGACAATGTACAAATATTTATCAGTCATACTCTGAACAATAATTATTTACAAAAAAATTAAAGCACTATAATAAATAAAATGATATATAGGTAATTGTACTCTCTGTTTCTCTAATGTACAAATTTTCAAAGCACAAACTGTGAAAAATATAATTTTCTATCAGATTTTATTAGAATGACCTTTAGCTACGGATAGTTCATTTAAACCATTGAAACCTATATAGATCCTCGTAGTCAATTTAATTAAGTGACTTTGCTGTAACAATCATTCCTGCATGTTTATATTGTAGGATTTTAACTAGTGGTTTGTTCAGATGATTCCATTTAAAACTCAGTCTTAAAAATATCCAAATCTTCATTGTATTTTGTTTTTATTAGCAGTTTTTATTTCACATTAAGTTACTTTTAATGAACTTTGAACCATAAAGTACATGTGATACTCTAGTACATAAATTGTGAAGATAAAAGCACATGAAAATAGTCCAAATACAGTTGTTATCATAGTTTGTGCTTTGAAAAGAAAGCAAATGTACAAGCGAGTGTTCTATTGTAACATATAATGATGTGCAACACATATATATTTAATGATTCAATTATGATTTATGAAATGTATAAAAATGAATGATAAAAATATTCTTTATAAAAACAATTCAAATTAGTCCCTCCCCCTCCCAAAATTTCTTTTTATAAAACCATTGTGTAGAAGCATATCAATATTTGACACTATAAATACAGTATTATGCCTTATTTGATGTCAATATATTCCACCATATTTTAACTCTGGCAAATATATCTTTATTTCATGAATTATCATTTCAACCATGTAAAACATAGTAAAAATTTTTAAAATATCAACGAGTTATGTCCAAGGATAATTCTATAGATATGGCCAGGAATTTATGTCCTTTTCATTTGTATTAACACATGAATTGTTTGAATGAATAAAATAGTTGTGAATAAGTACAAACAATAAGCACCATTGATCATTCAAAACAAGTTCTTTGCTAAATATGGACAGTTTTTTTCAACTGGACACGAATTGACCTTCACAAAATCTTATCTTCATTTTACAAACAATCCAACAGCTTACCGTTAAGCTTTAACACAAGAGTGCACACGCTGAAATGTCTCGCCTTCTATACTCATCATTGATATTATGTTGATAGTCCTAAGTATAAAGTTAAGCATTATAACAACTGTCACATAAACTTAACATTAACCAAGATAACTAAACAAAGACCAATGAACCTTGAAAATGAGGTCAAGGTCAGATGAACCATGCCAGGCAGACATGTACAGCTAACAATGCTTCTATACAACATATATAGTTGACCTATTTCTAATAGTTTAAGAAAAATAGACCAAAACACAAAAACTTAACATTGTGCAATGAACCGTGAAAATGAGGTCATGGTCAAATAAAACCTGCGCGACTGACATAAAGATCATAAAATATTTCCATACACCAAATATAGTTGACCTATAGCATAGAGTATTAGATAAAAAGACCAAAACTCAAAAACTTAACATTGACCACTGAACCATGAAAATGAGGTCAAGGTCACATGACATCTGCCCGCTAGACATGTACACCTTACAATCATTCCATACAACAAATATAGTAGACCTACTGCATATAGTATGAGAAAAACAGACCAAAACACAAAAATTTAACTATAACCACTGAACCATGAAAATGAGGTCAAGGTCAGATGACACCTGCCAGTTGGACATGTACACCTTACAGTCCTTCCATACACCGAATATACTAGCCCTATTGCTTATAGTATCTGAGATATGGACTTGACCACCAAAACTTAACCTTGTTCACTGATCCATGAAATGAGGTCGAGGTCAAGTGAAAACTGTCTGACAGACATGAGGACCTTGCAAGGTACGCACATATGAAATATAGTTATCCTATTACTTATAATAAGAGAGAATTCAACATTACAAAAAATTTGAACTTTTTTTTCAAGTGGTCACTGAACCATGAAAATGAGGTCAAGGACATTGGACATGTGACTGACGGAAACTTCGTAACATGAGGCATCTATATACAAAGTATGAAGCATCCAGGTCTTCCACCTTCTAAAATATAAAGCTTTTAAGAAGTTAGCTAACACCGCCGCCGCCGCCGCCGCCGGATCACTATCCCTATGTCGAGCTTTCTGCAACAAAAGTTGCAGGCTCGACAAAAAATTGTGCACTTTGTTCATTTTTGTTACCCAATGCCCAAAAAGTGAACAAATTATATAATAATAAAACTTTCACATGGTTTAAAAAGAAAGATTACAAATTTCTCAATATGCTGATAACAGTTCAACAAAACAATGTAACAGTATTTAAATGGACATAGTAGAATCGTCCCATTCTAAGTCGCCCATTTTCTGTTTTCTTTCTGTTTCCTCCTCCTCCCCCGAGCTATCACTGTTGTCATGGTAACTACTGATATCATCGTCTGAATCACTGTCATCCTGCAATGGCTTTCTGACTTCTTCTTCATAATCAAATACCTGGGGAAAAAAATAGAATATTGGTAGGAAGCAGCTGTTGTATTTACATTCTGAGAAATAAAGACCTATTTATCAGTGGGGGAGTGTGGTCTTAGTAGTAAATGATGTAATCACTAACCAGTGACACTGAGGTTGTGAGATTGAACCTGACTCGTGCAGGTACACTTGACTCTTTGTTTGTATTCTTATTGAAGGTGATGGTATTCTACCCGCACTCTGGCTCCCTCCACCAATAAAGACTGGCTGCTACGAAATAGCCCAAAAGAGGTGCTTAAAAGTGGCGTTAAAACACAGAAATTTGAATCAAAAATGAAGTCAATAATGCAAATACTCCAGGGGCGGATCCAGCCATTTAAAAGAGGGGGGTTCAACCCAGGATAAAGGGGGGGTTCCAGCATTAGCATTATGTCCCCATTCAAATGCATTGATCGGCCAAAAAAAAGGGGGGTTCCAACCCCTGGAACCCCCCCCCCTCCCCTGGATCCGCCAATGTACTCCTTTGTAATAAACCAATCTCAAGTTGTTTTTTATGAATAAGTTACACTGTAGATGAACTACACACACAACTTTGTATTTAGAGGTCATGTATGCTGCACATATATCTGTAGTATTCCTGTCATAAGGAACAGTTTGGTATGCAATTACTGTAAATTCAGAAATTGATGCGAAGTTTTTATTATTGCGAAAAATGCTACAGAGTTGTAAATGCAATAAATTAAACTCGCATTTTGAAATATTTTATATGAATTAAACAGGATTTTTCTTTAAATCGTAAAAATTAAAATCGCATTTAGGGCCAAAATGACAAAATCGCAATAATTTGTGAATTTACAGTATTGTAGTTTGGAAAGTTACATCACTAACAAGGCATAGATTATAAGTATTTATTAAACAATTACTATAATAAATGAAATAACAGTGTTCTAATGTCCCTGCATTGCACATATTCTTTCTGTTTTGTGTAACGGCAATAACTAAAAAAAAATAATTTTTCTTTAAAACTTTTTAAAAATTGTCTTACTGGAATTTTGAAGACTTGACAGCAATTTGCAATATATTTAATGTTTCCAATTTATCTGAATGCCTGTTATATGCGGAGGACAAAAAGGTACAATACTGATTTAGTATGGAATATCCTAACACATGTATAATGTTACATGACAAATAATACCTCTTTCTCCATTGGATTTTCTGTAATATTTAGTTCAGTATTATCCCATTCCATATCTAATTTGTCTTCGACTTGTACGACTTGTGTCCTCCTATGTGTAGCTCTAATCCTGATTACTCCCAAGATAATCATAAACATGAGAAAACCAACACACACTACAATGATAGCAACCATACCAACATCTGAAATATAAATGATGCAACGTCAGCAACAAGGCTTCAATGATTCAGGAACTTAAATTAAATTCAGTTCACTGATCTAATAGGAATTTGATTAGAGATTTTTTCATCAACAGAATCAAACTTTTTTTGAAAATCTTGATTGAAATGGAACAATACACAAGAAATTTGCAATTTACAGAAAAAGCAAACCACACAGTAAACCAAGATTAGCTGTTCTTGTTTCTAAGAATTTACTATTAAGCATGAATTCTGATATTTTGGAAGTACACAATCGAAATGGTTAGAAGAAAATAATTGGTAGTTACTATAAAGGCAAAAGCTATTCTTTTAAAAACTTGCTTCAGCATTAAAAGTAAAATGCTAATTGTTTAAATTTCATATTTCCACTGACTATTCAAGATTTCAATATCCTAACTATGTATACATACTTGGAGAAGAGCTATTGACCATTCCCATAGAGTTGACTGGCATGTTCATGTGTTGTGATTGTTGTACATGTTGTACAGATTTCTCAGCATGGGCAGCTACTGGCTGAACTGGTTCCTGGTGCATAGCTACAACCTGTTATCAACCAAATTAAATCATCATTAAATAATGGGATAGGCACAAAATAATTGCATGATTTCAAATTGACATACATAATACAGATATGGGTAGTCATGTCTGGATGATTAAGAAAATCTGAGAAGAATGTTTTTTTGGACATGTTTTTGCCTGATAAGACCTTCCTGTAATGTATCTAGTTGAATTTTTTATGTTTTCTGTGTTCCAAGACAAAAGGGACTTGGTTTACTTCAGGAAAGGAGAATTGTATGTGCGTCAAACATTTTCAGTGATGAACAAGTTTTAAATATATAAATCTTATATTTTTTAAAACAGCATCTTTATTTTTTCATAAGATGCTAGAAACATATAAACATTAATGTGCTTGCATTCTAACGCTGTTAAAACAAGAAATTATTTGAATCTGGAATAATTTTGAATTCTGAAAAATTGATTTGAAATGTATGATGAAAACTCACCCAACAAAATGGGGTTAGTTAGTTCATACTGAAATGATAGTGAAAGTAAAATTAATCTTAGCCATGCGTGCATGGCTAACCCTCCTTAGTTGGGTTAGTTTTCATCCTAAATTTTTTCATATATTTTCCAGAATTCAATATTATTCAATGATCAAATAATTCCTTGTTTTAACATAGATAATAAATAGATTTCCTTAACACTAGTATATATTGATAGGGGATGAATTGAGAAAGCAAAAAAGCAAAAAAATATAGGGGTGAATGTGCTTGTTTTCGAGATATTAGCCATTGGAATTTTGGCAGGAAAATGTTCTCTCTTGATTTTTCATAGCTTCATCATTGACAAGTTAAAGTTCTCAAAAACTGTTAAAAAATAACTAAGATTTTATAAGACTTTTACAAATGGCTAATAATTATACATGTAAAAGATTTATACAAAGAAAAATGGGGTCAATGGGCCAAAATTTTTAAGGCATTCAAATGGATTAAACCATAGGATTTTGAAAATCGGACAAAAATTCCAAAACATAACAAGTGAACATCCTTAAGTTCCTTTTTCTACACTTGCCTTAATGAGGAAATCATTGCTGATAAATCTACCATTCTGTGATGAACAGCTGAGTACAAACTTTCTGCTGCTTAACATTTCAGCATTACTATGGACGTAGGTCACTCCTTGGAGTACCAACTCATAATTCTTCATCTTGTCAGCATCTGTAATAAACAACTCAATATCAAAACAAAGTTTTCAAATATTCAATTATTAAAAACATGTTTTTTGGGTTGTTATTTATGTAAACAAGAAAGTTCCAACTGCTGATCACCTGCTGATCACCTGCTGTCATCTTCAACATATAAGAATTAGTATTATACCTTACATATATTACAAACAATTCTATTGGGTAATACCTTATCACGTCACATTGCATAATTCAGGTAATTTTCATTTAATTTCAAGGAAGGACAAATAACCCTAAAAATGTACACCAGCGCTGAATAACCCTATTATTCACCGGCAAATAACCTTTTCAGTTCCTTGATTTGCACTGGAGATACGTTCACGTTACACTATAAGCCCATGGAGAGATGAGGAAATAATGTTAAGGCATGAATAGAGTGCCAGCAGCTGATGATATATCTTATAAACGGTCATTTTCAGGGCCATCAATATTTTACTATAAAGATTCTACCTTTGTTGTACAGTCGAGAAATTCTAGAACACAAATGTAATTTCTGAAAACGTCAGCTTGTGCTTCACTGACACTGTTTGTTATGTTAAGAATATAGTAAGCGTTCAAAATGCCCTTCCACTGTTTGTTCGGTATAATAAAACAATTGCGGCCCCTTAGAATCGATGAATATCCAAAATTGTCGACCCTTAAAAGTTATTTCATTTAGGACTGCCCTCATTGAAATAACCTTCTTGTGTGACAATTTTGGATATTCACCTTTTCAACAGGCCATAATTGTATATTAAACTGACTAGAATTCATTCTAATGCTCAATGCAGACATCCAACCTTTTTTTTAAATAAACTGTTATCACAGAGATATGCCTCGCCTTTTTGTAATTCTGATTATGCAAATGTTGAAAACCAAATAGCAATACTTTAACATCTTACACAAGTTATGAAAATATTCAAAGTCAATGAACCATTACTGAGTTACATGGCTACACAATCCATAGAAATGAGATGTGCTAATGCTTATAGAACTGAATACCAATTAACATTGGCCTACCAGTAATGGTTCCCCTTGAAATGACCTAATCACATACTAATACATGATAACTCAGAAAATGTTTTAAAGTCAATAGATCACGACTAAGGGGGTGGAGCCAAATTATCTTCATGGAAATGAGGTATACCGATGCTCACACAACTACATACCAAATATCATTGACCTATCACTTGTGGTTCCACATAAACTGACCTGATCACAAACTTATACATGTAAAATAAGCAAAAGTTTCAAAGTCAATAGACCACAACTAAGGGGGGAGCTAAATTATCTCCATGGAAATGAGATGTGCCGATTCTTACACAACTGCATACCAAATATCATTGACCTACCACTTGTGGTCCCCCATAAACTGACCTAATCATAAACTAATACATGTAAAATAGGCAAAAGTTTTGAAGTAAATAGACCATGACTGATAGGGCAGGGCCAAATAATCTCCATGGAAATGAGATGTGCCAATGCTTATATAACTGCATACCAAATAGGATTGACCTACCACTTGTGGTTCACCATAAACTAAACCTAATCACAAACTAATACAGTGTTGACGCTGCCGTTGCCGCCGGAAACAGCATATCTATATGTCTCGCTTTTTGACTCCATCAAGGCGAGACAATATCAGATGACATAATTATACTGACTTTTTTCATGTTTTTTGTGTGTATGAATCTTCCAATTAACTGGAACTATTCAACTCTAATTCCAACTTGAGTCATATTTCCATGCATAAAACGTTTGAACAGATTATATGTGTGCACCCTTCTCATCATTGATTTGTACAAATTATTTGAACATTTTACATAAGACAATCTGAGAAGTTTTCCACATCTACAGTGGTTTATTGATAAGAAAAACAAACATTGTTGAGCATTAGCACAGCTCAGACCAGTAACATTACACACAAATGTAAATAACAATCAATCATGAATAAAAAATAATGTATGATATCCTAGATATAAAACCATAAAATATTCTTATACAGGAAGTAGTACATAACATATGAGTAAACATAAAATTCACCTTGAATCACCGTATCCTAATCTCTGTCTGACCGACAAAATATCATTCCGTCAGACACAAATTTTTAGAGTTTTTTAGTTGAACATATAGTAGAAAATGTCAAATTTCTTTTTCAGTCAGACAAACCCTCAAACAGTTTGTCACAGACTACTTGAATATTGATGATAATAGCATTTCTGTATTTGTCAATAAGGAAACATTGAATCATATTCAATCTTCTAGATATTAGACCAACTGATATTTTTATAAAAGTAGTAAGATTTTGAAGTAAATGAATCCATAATATAAATGATAGATCTTTTTGCATAGGTACTTTTTCTGTACTAAAAATATGTAGTACTGAAAATTTACTTTTAATATTTAGTACTATTTCTTTACTGTAAAATTATTGTAATATTTAGGTACTTGTATTTTACAGTACTTGATTTGTACTAAATATTTTGGTACAGAAATAATACAATATTCCATGTTTGAAAATCATAATTTTAAGAGATTTGAAATAGAAAAACTTTCAAAATGCTGAAAATGTAACAATAGTAACCAAAAATATGTAGTACCTAAATTTCAAGTACAAATTAAGTACTGTAAAATACAGGTACCTAATTATTACAATAATTTGAAAGTAACAAAATAGTACTGAATATTAAAAGTAAATTTCCAGTACTACAGATTTTTAGTACAGAAATAGTACCTATGCAAAAGTAGCTGTGTAGAAATACATAGAACATCTTTCCCTTTTATATTACCTTTGTATCAAATATACTGCAGAGTTGTATTTGATTCATGTATTACCATGGATATAAATATTTGGGGATTGAAAGAAAAAATACATCTGTATGGAAACTTCATTTCAATGTTTTACCAAATTCTGCATACAAGCCTTTAAGATATAATAAAATCAACAAATACTGTGGAGTCATTTAATATTTTCGTGTGTATGAATTTTCAAGGATTGAGAAAAACTTGCAGTTTCGTTGATATTTGATACCACGATTTTACTAATATCTGCATCTAAAGCCTATAAAAAAAATTGAAATTTGTTGAACATTTGAATTTGATGTTCACCTGTACCCACGAAAAACACTGAAATTGGTGTCCAACGAAAATTAATGAATCCACCGTATAAGACATAATGCATCGTAAGACGTCTTTAACCAATTAACCTCAATGACAATGACAAGTCTTCTCATAAACCCTTACTTGTAATTTGTAATCCACTGTTAGTTTCACTGGATTCTAATTTCATGTTGAATTGTGTCATGATATCAACAGGGACCGTCATATGTTCTACATGGAAATCAAGTGGAGGCTCTGCTTTAATTGTACATCTGTCAAGTAGCAAGGCATCATCTGGCACAGTTTTTTCTATAAAATACGTTATACCTTTCTTCTTAACATGCACATTTCATCTATTCTAATACTGTTATTAACAAAATTTAAATTCTGCAAGAGTAGAAATTACACTAACATATAAAGTTGCAAATATAAATCTTGGATCTTTTCTTATCAAAATACATGTATTCTAGAACCTATCTCAAACAATTTTCTATTATTTTGTTCTATTTTATTTTGCGCAATTATACATAGTGAATAAAATGATATACTGAAACACTATCTTTCGCAATATCTATCAAACCAGTTACAAACATTTTCATAATTTAAATAATGTTTTTTTTTAAAGAGGAAAAACTTAACTTTAAAGAAAAAAAAATGATGTTATTTTAAATAGTATAAAACTGTACAATTACATAAAACTAAAACTATAAACATTTGAAAAACAAGATATTCACCAAAACCAAATATTCATTTAAGCAGGAAGCACTGTTTTCATAAGAATAATAATCTAAACTGAAAAATGCAAGAAAGCTCTAAAGAATTTGCTGCCCCATCACATAAGCATGCACTAGTAAATCGAAGGAAATGCACAGGGAATAATCAATTCAGTGTTTGTTTATTCACATCCTTATTGGAAATAATTTATTGAAATAACTTTAAACTTCAAATTTTTAAAAATACCTTTTGAAAAATTTAAATACAAAATTGGCCCATAAAATAAGCTGGCATTGCATTCATAAATATTTTGTGTTAATTATTGTAATCAGTTTTAGAATTCAACCACTTCTTGTTTTGGTGCTTCAAGCAATAATTTTGAAGTTTGAGTACTGAGTAAGGTTTTAAGATCGAGTTTGTACCCTGTGCAGCTTCCTTGAATACAGTTGTGAAAATGCTTACGTTTGGTTCGTCTTGTCCTTACGTTACTGAGCCATACTTACGTGATTTTAACTTTTTCTCTAATTTCTTCTGTAGTTTATAAGCTTTAGCTCTATAATTTAAATTATTTAAGTCATCCTGAACCGCATTATTCGTATCATCCAAAATTTCATCCACAAAGTCACCTTGAATATGCATGTCGACATTGATGCCGATATCTTCGAATACTCTGCGTCCAGCTTTGAGATCTTTGACTGAGGCATCTATATTTGACTTTCCTTGGATGGTCAGGGTTGGTTGAGTAGATTGTTGTACCATTATATAACTCTCAGAAAGAGGTAGGACTGTCTCTTTCTCTTTACATCTGGAAAAATTAATGTATAATTATATATCATCAACAGACTTGAGATGAGACGTGGCTGAAAAACAAACTGGAGATTGAAAGACCATTGTTAAGGTGTTTATTGTTGTTTTGCCTATGAGGTAATTGATGTTTATATTCTAATGCAACAACTTTTGTAACGTTCATTTGATTGGATAACGTCACTTTTTTACATGGCATCAATTGACAATGCTATGGGACGTACGCGCAAGTGCAGACGACATATTGCAGATTTTAATTACGTGTTTTAACATTGTTTTCTGTCAGTTTCATTAGAATGGAGATAACAATATTGTATTTTAAGCTTCGACGGCATCAATTGGGGATTTGATGGTCACAAATACCTGTTTACTGTCTCCGCTAACGCGTAGGAGCTTAAAATACAATACAGTTATCTCCTAATTGACAATTGCACATGTATCATTAGTTTCTAGCGATATATCTTTAATTTTCTCTAGCCAGTACGTAACATGATTGGAAAAATTATCAAAGGAAAAATAAACAAAATAGGTGTAACAGATAATCTCTAATACAGTCAAATAATTCTTTTGAAACATATTATGAGATGAGACTAGATTTAATTATAAGCATATATTCTTTTATGTCTCTAAACTTATAGTTAAAGGTTGAATATATGTGTTGTCCACATTTGGATAAAATCGCAGAATTGCATTTCTTTAATTTTAGCCATGTTACAATTTTGCCAAACTGGTTTTTCGTTTTATTCTTTGTTTAATATGAAATTCAATTGTTCTTGTTTCCTAATTGGTCAAAATTCAATTATATAGAGATTAATACATGGCCTTTTCCATATCAGCCGGAGACGGAGTCGGGGTGCTGATATTGGGTCAGGGGATGATACCCAGGCTGATATGGAAAAGGCCATGTATTAATCGCTTTATCATATACTTCCGACAATAGTTTTATGAAGAGCAAATAAACAAATGCAATAACTAAAACAGTCAAACACTTTATAAAGAAGTTAAATTATTAATCAAATATACTATAATTGTCCAACAACAGCATCACTACCTTCATATATATTTATGGTAACATTTCCCATAGAGGCATTTTGAAACATTGAAAATTTGAAAGAGTCTTATGATCATTATTACTCCATGTTTGTTGTACTATAAAATGATTCATAATTGTCAATAGTATTTGTTAACAAGTACTAAACTATCCCCACAAAAGTTTCCGTTAATTTTGACGTCGTCATAAAAAATATCTGACGTCACAATGGAAAAGTAAACAACCAATACCGGAAACACCGGAGGTAACTTGCTTCGAAAGGCACTATTATGGGTTTTGTGCACGAGATGCACCTGATATGGGTTATCAGCCTGGGTGGGAAATTATGGCTTGTGTACTTCCGCTCATTACACATATGCAAAAGCTATCATATCAATGCTAAGTATATGATAAAATGTAATATTTTTTTGCTTGCTTTTTTACATTTTTTGGTGATGTCAACGTATCAGCAACTTCAGTTCTTGAAGAATTCATGGATTTATCTGGACTTCCTCCAGATGGCTAAAAAGGGAAATTTTACTTTTTGTACAAATATATATAAATTTTCTGCTGTTGACATTTTCATCTTCAATTTTTTTTTTATATCACTTACAAGATAGAAGTCCTCATATCAACATTACGTCTGCCGGGTGTAGGATACCGTCTAGAGTTGATATAGGATACTTCATGCAGTAGTCTTTCTACTTCAGTTATATTATGACTGGTAATACTAAACTCTGTCATTTCACTGTTGAAGCTTACAGACTGAAATTAGAATACATGTTAATGTAATGCATTGGATTGATGTCTATATTTCTGTTAAAGAATTAAATTCAAAATTAATGATTTAACTAGCATCTTTAAGAACACCATAACTATACCCATTTTCATTTCAAATTCAAATTCATTTCACTTATTTTTTATATATTTAGCTTTCCAAAAAAATTGTTAATACAACATGTAAAGAAGTTTTTGTCATCCTGGGTCACGAAAAGTTATACATAATTAAATAAAGTCTTCCGATGAATACAAATTGCAAATTCCTTAGTTGACAAAAAACTTGAAAATGTAACAAAACATCAGTGTTTTTCATTATTCCTTTTTGTCATTAATCAGGCCATTGTCTTCTTAATTTGAATATGTTACACATTTTATCATGATGGCTAAGATGACTATATTGTATTATTTTTTCTCATTGTTAAAGTTCATACAGTACCTATCCAAGTCATTTTAAAAGTTGTCTCATTGCAATCATATCACATCTCCTTATTTCACTACTAATAGACTAAATACTGACAGGGTTCATGCCACGGACCAGGCATGTGTGTAATTTTGCATAAGTTATTTTTGTGCCCTTTATAGCTTGTTGTTCTGTGTGAGCCAAGGATCTGTGTTGAAGGTTGTACTTTGACCTATAATTGTTTACTTTTTATGCATTGTGACTTGGATGAAGGGTTTTCTCATTGGCACTCATACCACATTTTCTTTACATTTGGCAGTGTTCTGTAATCTGAGAATACTTAAACTTACTGTTCCGCTCTCCATTTCTGACAGAGCATGGAATTCTAAGTTTTCTTTACAGTCATTTAAACATCTGATTACTCTTTCACTCTCAGTTTTATCCTTCAGTATAGACAATCCAGCTAAATATCCATGGAAATATTTACCAAATTCATTTTCTTTTCCTGCAAAAGTCATGTAAATAGTCATTATATTACAACCAATAATCTACAATTTTTAACATTTTTATCAAAGATTGCATTTAATGTATTTTTGTTTAACTTTCAATTCAATATATTGCAATAATACAGTGATAACAAATAATGAGTATTAATTGTTATTTGTGGGTGGGGTCAAAATCTCCATGGCTTTTGAAGGTACAGGTGACCCACAAATTTAAATGTTTAAATAGTATATTTCAATAGGTGTGTATGCAGTCTTTGTGTTTCTGTATACCATAGTATCAACATAGGTTCTTCAGAATAAAATATATATACAAGAACCAAGAAACAAAATATCCACAAAAATACATTTTTTCCTTAATTCACTAAAAATTGGGTACCCAAAGAACCCACAGTAAATTTCATATTTTACATTTAATTTGGTGTTTTTCTATATTTGTCCAGTTTTATTTTTTGTTTAGGAATCAGTGGTAAGTTTTTTTTATTGTATTGTCCACTTTTTTTTAAATATTTCATTATATCTATGTATTATTGTATTGGTTAACAAATTTTGCTGATTTTACAAATTTCTAAATACAAACACTTACAAATTAAATGTAACACAAATTAGTCAAATGTTCCATAATATTTATTTTCCTTCTTACCTTGCCAACAAGCTCCAACCACCAGTTTTGTAAAATGGACTTTCTTAGAATTATGGATTGGCCAGTCATCTAAGATTTCCTCATTAGATGTATCAGGGATCAGTAACATGCCATCAATATACAATCTAACCTAGAAACAAATAGCAATTATATTAGTAAATCTGGGAATTTTATTAACATAATATCAATATACAATCTATCCTATGAGCAAATAACAAATATATTAGTACTTGCATCAAACTTGTCATTTTTTAATATGCTCTTTTTTAACGAAAAAGTTTAGTCTGAAATTCAATTCTCATCAGGCACTTCCAATCAAGACGGTATTTAACATGTATTGTCTACATCTGATTTAGTAATATTCCCAGTCGATTTAAAAAAAGTTTTGGCTTGATTTGTGAAATCATCTTTGTAAAGGAACTGTTCCTATTTACACAACCTAATTTGTTTGCCTATAGACATGAATACAGTGTTGAGTTTCCTATTCAAATTCATGTTAATTCACAACTCCCTAGAGGGGATATGTTTATGCTACAGTGCCTCATAACATGTTAATCAAGAAGGCCAATTACTCTAACAAGTCTTAAGATTAAATAACAGTAAAAGTATAGCATCTTACAACAGTTCTAATCAAGATACTTTAATAAGCATTTGTTGACAAAATCTGATGATGTAAATGAAAATAACACTTCATTTTTGTATAATTTATATTGGTACAAATTAAAAGAAATGTCAGTATTCATGATCATTTTTTTTTACAGATAGTGGCATTACCTCAGGGAAGTCCACACTGACAGCATAATGATGCCACTGGTTATCATTGATTTGTGGTATGTGCCACCTCCACTCGGCTGGTTTAAACACATCCATGTCTGATTCGTCCTCTGCCTCACGCCTCAGTAAGAAGACAAATTTCTCTCCGTGTACAAACATGGAATAATGGTGTCTGTCCATTCCTGAAAACATTTACACATGTAATATTATAATCACGGTAAGTTATGGTTGTCTTATGCCAATATGGTAATCTTTAGATAAAAGGCAAAGTAGAGTGTATATAACTGAGGCAGTATTCAAAGAAGGTAAAATGCTACAAAAGTAATCTGGATAGCAATTTTCATCCAGATGATACCAAGTTACCATCTTAGTGTACAATTCAAACTAGATGGGTTTTTTTACTGACCTTTTTGTTGGGTTGCTGTTTCATTGATGTTTACCCATGTGTTAGAAAAAGGTTGATTAACTGGTGTAATGTCAACCTTTCAAGCCTAACCTAATTTGACAAATTCTACATTAAAAATTGAAACTAAAAGTTGAAAAAATTGTATTAAAAATACTGCCATAACTAACGAATACACCTAATTGACTTAAATGCATTTATTTGATTCTATATTTATCTTGATTATGTCATCTCTGAGGTACACCACTTTTAACATGAATTGTTAATGCTTCCATGATGCCTAGTCCACACATGTACACCAATTTTAACATGAATTGTTAATGCTTCCATGATACCTAGCCCACACATATCAATTTATTATATCTCGTGTTTCTTAACATAATAATGTGGATGTTTATCTGAGTTTACTTTCTGCTATCATTTCTGTTCAGTGGGGCAACCAGATTGTACAATCTGGAATTGTTCCACATGAGGAGCCGATCTGTGTACCCTTCTAGAGCACCTGAAATCATTTATGTTTATGGTTGTGTTTATGTTGTTCAGTCTTTTGTTTTTTTATGTTGTACCTTGTAGGGTGTTGCTGTTCTTTTTGTCAGTTTATTTTGTGTTTTTTTTTTTGCCATGGCATTGTCAATTTCTCATGCGAGATTTGAACATTCCTTTAGGTATCCCCCTTTTCTCTTGACAGTCCTATACCCTCCCTGACTTGAGACACAGAAAAGTATAATCTTCCTGATCTGTGATACATACTTATCTATTTAATCTTTTTCGCACTTTAATACACTTATAAAATACACTAAATCTTACCATCCCCATCACTGTTACATAAAATATGTTCTTTTTGTGCTTTCTTCTTCGCTTCTGTGTCTTCTGAAAAGGTGTGTTTCATCCATGTAGAGATGGTAAAATGTTTGTGTAATGTGTGGTTGAACGAAGCCTTAGGAACCTCTACAGCATTTGTCTTTCCATCAAAAAAGAAAATCTGGTCACTTTCCTTGCCATCGTCAGTTGGTAGATTTTTGGTCCATCCTGTTCCCACACCGGGAGATGGTAAAAGGTCTATACTCTCACCACTGGCACCTGGAAAATAAAAATGTACTTAAGGTCACAAAGGGCAAGATGTTTGAATTAAATTAAAGACAAATAAACTATTAAACACTGTGATAATTATTTCAATGGGTACCAATTTTCTTAGATTGAGGAAACATTGATTTTTTGTTGGTTTATGCAAATTCTTCAAACAAGCCTATAGCTATAGGAAACTTATATCTAATTGAAAACTAAACTTCACCTACAACAATAAAATCACAAAAATCAGTACACCATGCATAATACTGAATCAACAGTAAAGTCCAACCCTATTGTAGCAAACTTATTTATCTTAAATACCTCTTAAGATCATTTATATAGAGCTTATAATTTTCATCATTTTGTCCTCAAATAATACTTATTCTATTAACCTAATGCCTTACAATTTTGACCTTGATTGAAGGGGATGGACATAATGATCTTTTATGGATTTGAGATGTTCTAATGTTTATGCAACTGTATACTAAATATCACAGATTTATCATAAGAGATTCTCATTAAAATGAAATAACTATGAACAATAATTTTTTATCACAAGATACTTGAAATACACCATAGTTGTTACCTTAAGCATCTTAAGCATCCAGAATGACAAAACATGTAAACAACTAAAGAAATGTAATAATTTGCCTTAAGTTTGAATTTGAAAAGCTAGAATTGAAAAGATATGCAATTACATCTACATCTTTATTTTATCAGGTAATCAATAATCTGCCAATAGTATTGCCACATTCCACAATAAAGTTGGTCCCAATACTACAAACATCCAGATAATTCTCTTCTTAAGAACTTAGACAAATGCCAATTTTATTAGATTTTTTTCTTTTCCAAATGTGATTTAATGTAAAACTGTGATTGATTTAAAATTCATTGACAAGCAATACAAGTGCAATCTCATTCTATAAAATATACTCTTATTGACTATATCTTAGCAACCAAATAGGCTCTGTCTACAACCAGTCTAAATTAGTCAGAGAGTTCATTATAGATACTTATATTACCACCAAAGTCAAAATATTTAATTCAAGAATTCAGAAAATGAAATCCTTGATCTAACAATAGCTATTTTAAAATAATAAAATTCAATACACAATGAAAAGCGGACATATTGTATAGACAAACAACTGCCTTGTGTTAAAGACTATATGTCTACCTCTGATAGTTTCATCATAGGCATTAACCCTGTGTTAAAGACTATATGTCTACCTCTGATAGTTTCATCATTGGCATTAACCCTGTGTTAAAGACTATATGTCTACCTCTGATAGTTTCATCATTGGCATTAACCCTGTGTTAAAGACTATATGTCTACCTCTGATAGTTTCATCATTGGCATTAACCCTACATGTGCTTTCATTCTATCATGGCTCTCCCTATTTGAATTTACCTAGGAGTTTGTTGGTTTTTTTTTTATACTTTTGTTATTCTCTTTATGTTTTTGAATTTTAAAATCCAATAAAAGACTTAAAACTTTAGTGCTCCATACCACAAAGTTTCCTCTGAGAGGCTATAGAGTAGGTGTCTCTATCACATCCTTTACCAATATGTTTGGTAGCTAGGTGCATCTTTAGGCTGACTTTCTCTGGCACACAGCCATCACACCAATCCAGATGAGCATTAGGTGCTATCTTCTGGGCTCCAGACTGGGGTAAATATTCTATTGCTGATGGAAAATCTAAAATTAAATAAAACAACCATTTTAAAATGGTTTTCGAAATATTAAAATTACAACTCTATGCTGTTGTATAGCTGTTTGTAACTTTATTAACAAATCATCTAGAAACCAATATCTGAAACAAATATCATAATACAAATTTTTTGGTGATAATTTATAATTTTGTTTTGTCTTTTATAATGTTATTTTTTGTTTGGTGTTTGATATCCCACATTTTTGGTATGAGTTTAAATGCTTTTGCTCTTCAAATTAAGATATTCATTAAATTTTGAGTACTGTTGACTCATTTATTTTCGTGGGTACTAATTTTCGTGGATTTAGGAAATTTTGAATATTCGTGGATATTTAATTTCGTGGTGTCAGCAAAGTCTGCATACATTTCTTTAGAAAATTCATATTTCGTTGAACATTTAAATCCGTGGTTCCCCTATACCACCGAAATCCACGAAAATTGATAGCCAACGAATATTAATGAATCCACAGTATGTAATCTGAAGGTCTTTCTCTTTTCTTTTCTATTAATGGTCTTTTCTTTGGTTTTTGTTTTCTTTATGTTTTCTGTTTTTGTTTGTTTTATTGTTATATACCAAAGCTCAATCTATTCTAGGAATGCTATGCAAATTCATTGAGAAAAATATGCAATTCATTCTTATTGAAAAGTACTATTCAGAGAGGTAAGGATTAGTTCAAAGTTTGGGACAGATTCCATTATACAACTTATACTATCTCACCTTTCCATCCATTTTTACAGACTTCCTTGACCCTGATATTGATAGAGATTGGTTTGGACTTCTTTCCTCCACAATCTTTGGCCACCACTTGTATGATGTAGCTGTGCATTTCATTGTAGTATAATGCCCTTGTATTCTTAACAGTTCCTGAAAAATATATAACAAAATTCTTTTAAATGTCCATGAAAATACAACTTTTCCCTAATAATTTATGAAAACTGGTAACCCCATATAAAATGAATCCAATATATGTGAAACAGAAAACTAGTTCATACCATTGGAATGTTACAGTGTCTAAATAGAAGATGAGTATTTGAAATATATTGTATCATCTTCAGGGGTATTTTCACAATCTTAGATCTAAAGATGAAATCCATATTAAATACAGTCTAACATAGATAAGGAAGGGCATCTAAAACAATTGTTTAGAATATTTTGTTGTATTGTTTTTTTATTTTATTCAGACAAAATCTATACCAAAAACCTCTCATTATTTATAAATCTCAATAAACTATGCATAATCTGGTAACTCCAGACATCTAAATATATCTTACTGTGTCGTAACAGTTGTTTAATTGTTACGTTAGAAATGGCACTTTCATTGATATCCAGTGTTACCAATTTAAATTGGTAATTGAAATAATGAGATACATTACAAAATTAATTATTTATTGTCCTGAAAGGTGACATTACAGAAATTCTATCTAAATACTATACAAATAACCTATCAGGACAAATTTTGCTAAATTTTGCCAACTCAGCAAAATGACTCATCCAGTCATGAAATTGGAAAAAGATCCTCCATAGTCATGATAGTATTCGATTAGAATTATAACAGTTTTATGTCACTATGACAGCTAACATAGAACAATGTAGAAGATATGTTTCACTGACAGAAGACATTATTTCTTGGAATCAATATTAAGAAAAAACAAACTCCAGCTTCTGTACACTTACAATGGTACAAAAGAAGTATGTTCAAGTGTTAAAGGCCCCCATACATCATTAACAACTATTTAATAACTAATTAGGATTAAATGGGTGTTTTCACATAGTATTAAAGTTAAAATAATGACTAAATAGAAAATAAGTCTTTTTTTAATTCATTCTTATTTTCAGCATTCTTTAAATAACATGAACATTAGAATGGATTTCACTTTCCTATCAAATTCAGAGAAAATGCCACTTTCCATTAGAACATAAACTGTATGTATTGGGACAATTATATCTAACTTAAATACTTAGATTGCTGTTCACTTTTTCGACAGATAAACAGGATATAGCTTGTCAGCTTTCATCAAAATCTTAATTTTTTCACCATTTAAGAGTGTCAATGTCAAAGATATATAACAATTATTCTATTTTTACTTTCTAACAACTTAAAATTATCAAATTGACTTAATATTTGGGGCAAGTTACTTAGTTACGGACATAATACCTTACTCCTTAATTAACCCCTAGTAAAAAATAACTAAGAAATTATTTCAATTTTAAATGGACCTTATACTTGAGGCAAATTAGTCAGAGCATATACCATACTCCTTTATCCCTTATCATTAAAACTAAATAAGAAATTGAGATTTTATTACAATTTTTTTTTTTTGATGTAAAAAGTGAAAAATAACAATAAACAGCTGACAGACAGATTTTTCAGGACATATCTTACCATCCTATAAGGAGTCTCTATGTTACAAAAACATAATCACATCATAAAACAGAAAAGTTCATTGCTTTAAAGAGATGAATGACAGATCTTGACAACTCATCTACACTAATAAAGGGAAAAAATCCTTCGAATGAAGATATTCATACCCCCATCCCATTACAATTTCAGACGTACTTCTATAAATACAAGAGATGAGTCACGTTTCTTTAGATCACGACATTTATTGATCCTAAGCCATCAATATAACTTCACGATTCCTATTCAATTAGTATACCAGTGTCTATATCATTGGTTATTTCAAAACAAATCAATACGACGCTGGAGTTGTTTTTTCTACAGTACTCAGAGTTGTACTGTCTTATAATAATAGTACTTAATAAGGATATAGATGTCTTCTTAAGAAGCCAAAGAGTACTTGTTATAAAGATTTAGTTGCCATCTTAAGTCTGAAAGTTCTTGGACAGCATTAGAAATTAGAAAGATCTCCTCGTCTCCAGGTCAATGCTTGATTAAGTATTTTCTGCTAAAAGGTTTCTAAATAAAATTAGCCCGTAAATAATTGCTTATAAACACGATAAATGAATTTCCTACCAAAATGTGACTATAAACAAGTCCTGTCAGTATCTGTTTCTTTGAGAAAGAATGAAAATATTTGACTTTGTTAAAACTATGAATCAATGCAACTATTTTAGTTGTATTTTTTGTGAGCCAAATCTGAGCTATGTAACTATAAAATAGTATAAAGCTATGTTGAATGGAACATTTGGAAGTTTTTTCTACAATATTTAATTCTGAAATTTGGGTTTTGAAGAAGTTTTTTTCTCTGTCTTTCATATTGGCCAAAATTGATGGATCTTGAGCATGTATTTGACATGTTTTTATTGTATATTTAGAGCAGATTTCCGAATGCATGTAGAGTAAAACTTTGGTTAGCTTGCTTGCTTTGTTTGTATTTTGTACAATTGTATTTGAGATGACGTTCAATCAAATTTAAATATAGTTTATACAGGTCTTGCTATGCCTATCTATATTCATTCAATTTGATTGATATTGTTTGCAGATGTCAATTCTAATTACAATGCTTGAGGACAGATTTAACACACAGAGCAAGCAACCAACCAAAGGTTTACTCTACAAGCATTTAGAAATTAGCTCTAATCAGATAACAGCAGTAATTCCACATATCAAAAATAATAATTACTGTACAATTGTTGCATATATGAGTCTATGAGAGCAACATTGTGACTTTAACAGTGCTTAATCAAAAATGGCCAAACAAACTTTAGGGTAGGGGATAAAAATTAGGGTAGGTAGGGGTAAAGTTAACACACATACTTTTTTTGGCCTTTCAAAGCTGCATAGGAATAGTGCTATCCAGGTAAAATTGTAAGGTTGATTTTTTGCTAAACCTCTATCCCTGGCAATTTTTCGCAACATTAAAATCATACCAAAACTTTCTACATTAACAGTATTCAGTTTACACTTTTGATCTTGTGGGTGTTAATATAGCATGTCTAGTTTCATCTTAAGGAGGAAGAAATGACTATACTTAATTAACTAAACTTTCGATGACCTCACCTTCGTAAGATGGGTCACATTTCATAATCAATAGCACAAAAATATCATTAATTTAGTCTGAGTTTTACACCTAGCGATATTAATTTATCATTTTATTGTTGGTAATTACTATCTCCTATATCTATTCTCTTGACAATGAATTTCCATGGTTACTAAAGATACAACTAGGACAGTGACCATTACAGAAAACTGTTATTTCTCAAAGATTCCTACTGCCATGTTAAATTAATCAACTGTGCTTATTCCAAAAGCCTTCATCACAATAGCAATTGGCTTATGTGATTTTTCAAAGTTGCAGTTTGGATTCATTTCTTCATATTGATAAACAGGTGAAGTATTTTACCCCAAAGCAAAACTATATTCAATTTATTTAATTTTTTATATTTTATTATTTGTTGCTAAAACTTACAATGTGCATATTATGCAAAAAACAGTTCATGTATATGAAATTTGTTCTAGATTTTTTTTTATCAACAATGCATTAATACATGCATCTAATCTTAAAAATAACTTTTAAAGTTTTTCTGCTGATACATGTTAGAAACTTGGGTAAACCTCCAAGATATTGAATTTCTATTACATCTGACATGTCTGATCAAAGTTCAAGTATGTAACATTTCTACTCATTGCTTATATAGAAACATTTGAAAAGCCTGTCATCTACAATTTCAGAG
Source organism: Mytilus galloprovincialis (assembly GCA_037788925.1). Lineage (NCBI taxonomy): Eukaryota > Metazoa > Mollusca > Bivalvia > Mytilida > Mytilidae > Mytilus > Mytilus galloprovincialis. The sequence continues at coordinate 38,522,669 of CM075342.1, read as the reverse complement.
GACATACAGTCTGAGCTTTACAAATGTACCTGCACTTGACCTAAACAACTCTTTTATACAGCATACTAAAATTAACCCATATATATATTTGAAACATAAAATTACCCTCATTATCAACTGAGAATGGCACTCCCGGTGTGATGACTTCATATGAACAGATTTTCCCATATTGTTGTGATTCGTCTTGGTCTATAGCCTGAACTTTAACCAGAGAATCGTAAACCTTTCCTTCTCTCAAATCAGCAAACAAATTGGTTTTCTCAAACTTGGGTGAAAATTCATCTACGTCTAAAACTTTTACGTAAACAACAGCCCTGAAATAAACAATAAAAAAATGATATTTATAAATTATATTAGTGATTAATCAAACTTAATTCTTACTTGGTTCGACACATATAACAATACTTGACTCAAAATTGTTTCAACAATTCACCATTTCAGAATCTAATGCAATTGTTGGTGAAGCGTACACCAAAACATTTTGATTTGTTTAGGAACAATATAACGTACACCAAAACATTTTGATTTGTTTAGGAACAATATAACGTAACGTCATTAATGGCTAATTATCCATTATTCGTACACCAAAATTTCAAGAATAATAATTTTACTCATATATAGGCCTTCTGAAACAGCGAATTACTTCTACAAGTATAGAGATCTTATAATCAACCATAGACAGGGGCACAAGGCCTGTTATATTTGTCATGGTGTGTTATTTGGCTTATATTTGTGTTAGTGTTATTTTGGATAAAAATATGTTTTACTGTACATAAAAAATTTTCTGGCGCCAGATTATATATAGTTTGTACAGAGTGTATTGAGATATTTTAGGTGTTAATATGTGAATGCATATATCATGTTTAGGGACAAACATATAAGAGTAGGGGGGAATATGTCATGGTGTGTTATTTGGCTTATATTTGTGTTAGTGTTATTTTGGATAAAAATATGTTTTATTTTAAGATAGAAAATTTAATGTTTGTATTTTGTAAAAATTTATTAATCTGTTTAATTAATTTTACCTATGCTGTAGCATTAGTACTCGAAATGTCACAGTTTGCTCAAAGCACTTTATTTTGAAATATTAATTGTAATTAGCATATGTCACTAGGATTAGGCTTTGTTAATTAAAGTCTCTTTTTACTAGTGAGAGTAATATTAACATCTCGTGTCATGTCGAGACATATTTATTTATTTTGGATTTTAGTATAAATATTGTTGGTAAATTTTGGAAAAGCAGTCAGTGTTTTGGAAGCGTAACCTCACACTACTCACGTCATTATACTGGACCTATAAGACTGTCTACCAGTCTACCAGTTGGCGGTGTAGTGTTGAGACAAAATTTATCTCTGACTCATAAATTTAACTTTAGAAAATACTTTTGAGAAACTTTTATTTTGAGACTTTTATATTTTGAAATTGAGATTAAGTACATTTTATGTTTTAGTAGTTTTGGCATTTATTTTATATTTTACATTTTAAGGAGAACTATAGTTTTACTTTGGATTTGATATTTAGATTTGATACTTTATACTTTAATTAGATTTTTATTATTATTATTATTTAGAATTGTTTACTAGTTGATTTTTTATCATCATTCGTCTAAATTGTTACAGTAATTAAATTATGAAAACCTTCCTTGCGTTTTAGCTATGCCTATCAGAACATTAAGTCTAGCGATAGACTGACCCCCTGTCCCTTGGTTCCAGCACATACGAGTTAGCTCCCCCTTATCTAACAGTGCTCTGGAGTGGACCTTGGTGACAGATACTTGTATTTGCAACATCAACAATTTAAGTCTTCATTGAAAAATTTAAGGGGAGAGGGTATGAAACATATTGGTTACAGTTGCTTTCAAATGAAAAGTTTTGGGTTTAACCAAGTTTTTCTGTGTACCAGTCCTTCCCAACATTACACGACTATCCTTTTACCATGAATCTTATGTAAACGTCTCAATTCTGTAGGGGCTGCATATTCATACATCTTACAAAACTTAACAGCCAAACCTGTGCTAATCCTTATATCAAGTCCTCTTTTATTGAGTATTTTTGCATCCTGCACCAGTCAAATAGCTAAATTTAATTGATAGATTTTACAAAAAAATAATCTTTGTTGCTAACAGCAATAAGCTTGAGCTAAATACTGTAAGGAAGTACATTTACTATACAGCAAAGTTAATTTAACATAAAGTGAACTGAATAAACCTATACCATGCACTTCATAATTCATTTTTTAAAATAAAATAAAAATCTGTACTTTTGCATGTGTAATAATCTTTATAAATTCCAACTATTTAAAAGAGAATTTGTAAACACATGAATAGTTTATGTTGTAAATCTTTTTGATCAAATAGTGTATAGACATGAGAGATCCTATGAATTAATTATCATCTAGTAAATACTAATTTATATGGATTTTCTGTAGAAATTGCTACATTTACAGTAAAATTACTTATGTCAGATTATGATAGTGGAAAGTAGCTTTACTAACTTGGGATAATGCCAGTCATGGAGTGTTTGTTTCATTAGTATTTTAATTTACATATGTATGTGACCGCTTGACCATTAAACTTGTATTTTTGTATACATGTAGTACTTTTGAGTTTGTTCTTAACATTTTTACTACATGCATGATTTTCAATTCCAAATGATCTCATAGGTTCTGTAGGTGTAGATTATTAAACCACAAGTAAGCAGAAGAGTAACTATTTACGGAACAATAAAAATAATTTTCGTTTAATGAAGGGAATTCACGCTATATTCAAGGTTTATTGTTTTATTTGTAGTACAATCCATGCCAATTTAATATTGGTTTCAATTGGTGCAAAACCCTTGAATTCTCTACGACTATATGGAATGTTTTTTCTCATTGTTGAAGGCTTCCATGTATATACACTTCATATAAAGTTGGTGGAATGTCATCTCAATGGCAATTATACAACATCTCCTTAGCAGATATCAATTCTTTGCATGGAGGACTATTTGATGCTCAAATTAATTTCAAACAAAATAAACAATGATAAATGTCAATTAAGCATCAATATTTAATTTAATCATGTAGTTTAAATATGGCGTTAATTTTCACAGATGATGATGTAATAATTCCTAACCTATTACCAATACATACAATCCTTAAAGACGTTGGAATTAACAAGATAAATGGTGACAAGTGTCTCTTCGACAACAATCTTCTACAGTTCTTGTGAAAATAAATGGCTGTTATCAAATCTCCACTACATTTCAGTATATTGATTTCCAATGCAATTATTTAATTATTTCAAAATGGTATATTTCAATGGATTTGTACAATTTAAATTTTAATAGTTTACACAGCTCTCGGGGATGATTTAAAATTATATTTAAATAAACAGGATAACCTGACCATGCACAATTAGAAATTAAAACGTATGTACTTAAATTTACATGTATGTCTGACTGTCGAAGACAAGAAGCAGTTGATATTTAAATACTCCTACAAATGAATTGGGCTAGGACATATTTTTTTCTTCTTTTATAATGGGGAGGGAGGAATTTTAAGTTAAAAGGAGTAGGTTCAGTAAGACCCCTTTTTGGCCCCAAAATATAGCAGTTTTAGAAAATTGTGAAAATGTAATCTTTAAGCTATATTTTGGAAAGTTAAATGCTTCTGCTACATAAATATTAGCTGTTTTTTGACAATACAATGCACAAATATCGCGTTCTAGCAATCATTAAATCATGCTAAATTACTGAAATCTTCAAAATTTTAGCATTTTGGTTAATTTTTAGACGGTTTCTGTCTAAAATGAAAGTGGCCGCATTCGTGTTCATTCATAATATTGAAATGTAAGTTGTATTTGATGATAATACAAAACATATATAAAGGTTGAGGATGAACACGGATGCGGCCACTTTCATTTTTGACAAAAACCATCTGAAAAGTGACGTTTTTGGCATATTTGATAGATTTTTCATATTTAAGCTTCAATCAGAGCATATTTAATGACTAAATCAGTTAAAATCTTTCACATAAACTTATCAAATCAATTGAAATAGACACTTAAGTGTTTAAAAATTGTCCAAAAACTTTCGTTAGATGAATCTGAAATTTGAGGCCAAAATCGGCCCTTACCGGACCTAATCCTTTTATGACATATATATAACAAACCTTTTTGGCCTATCTGAGTATCATACCTGTTTTACCTGATCTTGAAATCAACACCAAGATAACGATCATCAACAGAAAATCAAATTCAGATTTTTTTAGCTTTAAAAACATAATGTTAAAGTTTATATAATAGTCTTATTATATAAACTCTAGGTGCAGGAGTTTCTCTTTACATTGAAGACCCATTGGTGGACTTCGGCTGTTGTCTGCTCTATGGTTGGGTTGTTGTCGCTTTGACACATTCCCCATTTCAATTCTCAATTTTATTACATGGATAACAAAAATCTATCCAGGCATCCAAAAATTATCCATTATGAGATTCTTGACAAAACTGAAAAATCGGAAATTGTTTTGCCTCATACATGTATGAATCAACTTGTCTTTTTACTTTTGAGCCGAGGCGTTGTCAATCTATTTTCGATTTATGAGTTTGACTGTCCCTCTGGTATCTTTCACCATTCTTTTGAAACCTACATAATTTTTAGGAAATATATATAAATAATATTGTATAATATATTAATGATATTGTATTGCTTTATGTTTACCTGTCTGATTCTCTAGCAATCTCTCCACAATCATAAGCTACTACTGAAAATTTATATCTTATTCTTTTCTCAAAATTTAGTTTCTGTCCTTCTTTCAATTTAATTTCAGCTGTACCCTTTTTTCTGTCTATCATTTGCACTGTAAATGGACAGTTACTGCGTTTGGCTGATAGAGTTCTGTATCCACATATTATTTCTGCAAAATAAAACAAATATTCTGTTAACACACAATTATGATTTTATGACATCATTAGATTTTTTACAATGATAGCTAAGGTCTAAGGTTTAACTAGACATGTTAAGCATAGGATTTGTTAAAAGTCTATATATCAATCTAATAAAATTGAGAATGGAAATGGGGAATCTGCCAAAGAGAACAACCCTACATGAGCAGACAACAGCAGAAGGTCACCAACAGGTCTTCAATGCAACGAGAAATTCTCACACTCGGAGGAGTCCTTCAGCTGGCCACTAAACAAATGTTTATATGTATGTAACTCCATAAATTCCACCTCTGTGGATGTGTGTTGAAAGTTCTACATATATAGTCATTTTATTCAGATGTAATAATCAATCAATAATTTAATTTTGGATGTAACACGTCTTCTGATTGGCTGACGTTATTTTGTTATGAGCCCATAGACATAATTTAGTCATGTGACCGTGACGTCATCAACGTTTTTTCATGGTTTTCTACGGTTTAAAATGGAATTTAGATTTAAATTATAAAAAATGACTGTAATATTTTTTCTGTCTATTCAAAATAACATAAAAAATGTGGTGCGCACTGTTAAATAACCCGCTACGCGCGTTATTCAGTGTGCACCAAATTTTTAATGTTATTTCTTAATAGACAGAAATAATATTACAGTCATTCCTTAAATATATATTCATGGTTTTTACCAAGATTTGTTTTTTTCACTGATCCAATTATGAATATTGTTACACATATAATAAGGTTTTCTACTGATTTTATATAGAAGGTAACCTTCAAGACAACTTTTTATCCCAATCTATTTTTAACAACTTGACATGAACCCCAAAACCTTCAATCAATTTGGTTAAAAAATCTATATAATAATCTGTTTACAAAAGATTAAACTACTAAGCTTAGGAACTTCTGTCATATTTTCAAACATAATGACATGCTAACAACAATTCCCCAAATGATCATTTATCCTATGTCTTCTTTGAGAGTTCCTTATGCTTAGTTGAATTATTGCGGTAATTCTTGATCTGTTGATTCTACATCGTAATTTTATTACGGTAAAAAGCTTCAGGTGACAACAGACCAATAATTGTACACTGTCAGCATCAATGCCTGATTAATTCTATCGACTTAGGAAAATAGTCAATCTTTCTTAGATTTCACGTTTAAATGTCAACAGTCTAAAAATAAAAATATTGCGTTATTATCTTAAACAACTTAAGACCTTAAAGGAATTTGCTATCTCCTAGTGTAAGAGTTAAGATGGTTAATGTGTTTTACAAGATCAATATTAATCGATAATGACGTCCTTTATCTTAGATGTCAATTTCGTACGAAAACATCTATTTTTTTTCAATAGCAAGAGGACCTATTGATCATGCATTGGATCAGTTTATTCTCTTTTTTTTCCAGATAACATTAGAAAGATCACAGAATTAAAATATCTGAAACAATCTTCTACCTGTGTATAATGGCTTTTTCTTAATGAAAAAATCAATTTCAAAATGATGTTGCAAAAAGTCATTATTCAAACTGTCTTTGCATTTATACATTAGAAAGATCACAGAATTAAAATATCTGAAACAATCATCTTCCTGTGTATAATGGCTTTTTCTTAATGAAATAATCAATTTCAAAATTATTCTTTAAAATTAAACATGATTCTGTGCTATTTGTCCAGTAACATGCAGTTACATAATACATTATCGTACAAGTTGAAAGATGTGACAGAATTTTGAAGCTGCATTGTAATTTGTAGGAAGCTTTTAGGGTTCATCAATGGCCAAATTTGCATTGATAGTTGTTTGTTAAAGGTTCTGTAGAATATATTTCAAACAAAATAAAGACAAATACTATTTTGTATTGACAGGTCATTAAGAACCCTTTCATGAAGGTCATTATTTAAACTTTGTTTGAGGTCAATAAGTGGCCATTGTTGGTGGACATAATATCACCTTTTACCTTTTAAATTACAAATAATTACTTTTTGCTCTGGCTATTTTAATTAGAATTGCCCTATATATAGATCAATGGTGTCCCTTTGGATATTAGAAGGATCAATATATCAATGTACAGTCAATTGTATTTCATCACCTAAGACTCTTCAACATCATTTCCTGTTTAAAGGTCAACTAAATCAATGTCAGTAAACAGCCTTTCTCAAATGCTTTCTGAATATTTTGGTCTTTAACATCACATAAGAGACATAATGTCAAAATGTGCATCTTATACATTAAAATTGATACCATTAATGTTTAAAATTCCTATACATGATATTAAATACCCTAACCGTACAGATTTTTAAAACTTTAAACATATATTTGTTTGTGTTTGGCCTTTCTAAGATATCTAAGTGCAAACCATGACATTTTCTGTTGAATTACAACAGACTTGACTTCCTTACAATTAATACTTTCGTTCTAAACTTGAACATTATCGGTAAATTCTTTGTGCATGTGATCTGTCTTTATTGGTTGCTTAACATTAGAACAATATACGGAAGCTACACATAGAACATAAAGATTTCCACAAAGTTAACCTGAGAGAGAGACTGAAAGATATAAACACTTACAACAAAAAGCTTTTAACAATAATGACAAGGTTCCAATAAATTTACCCAGTATGCAAATTACAAGTGAAGATTTACGTAAGTTACTTATGCTTAACTGGCACTTTAGTGAAACTTATCAATTAAGAATAGCAATGAAAGTTGTGTAACTACCTATTAAAACTGGTAAGCTTGACTTTTTTCAAGATTTGTAAACAATTTTGTCTGGCAAGTTCTGATTTATTGTGTACAAATTTGGTCTAACTATCAAATTGGGCAGTTATACAAAAATACAAACAAAATCATAAGTTATAGTGACAGGTTTTGTCTGTTAGCCATTCTTATTTGTTTTAACAAAAAGGACATAAATAAAAAGTTGAGTTCTGCATGTGTTGATGTCTTGATGATGGTTTTCCAAACTTGTCACAACTGAAATAATCTTCCAGAATGACAATCATTTTGTTCTTTTTAACATTGTCTTTGAATTAACATTTTAACATGGTCTTCTTTAAAACATTTTAAAATTTTATTCTAATTTAACATTGTGTTCTAACATTTTAACATTGTCTTCTTTTAAACATTTAAACATTTTGTTCTTTTTAACATTATGTTCTAACATTTTAACATTGTCTTCTTTTAAACATTTAAACATTTTGTTCTTTTTAACATTATGTTCTAACATTTTAACATTGTCTATTTACAGTGACTTGACTGTTAGTGTTGCTATCCACCAATTGCAATTCATTCAAAATTTTGACCAAATTGCAATTTGTTTTATAAAATCAAATTGTTCAACTGGTCAGAATATTGAACAAATTGTTCAGTCAAAATGTGAAAGTGCAAGGTGATAAAATAAAATATACTTACAATCCTATAAGACTTTAACTCCACTTTAATCATGTTATTACTAAATTTGTCTATCAATCTGTATAGTTACATATAGCCATTACCATACTAAAGGTAAAATGTTTTAGTTTGAATTGCTATAAAAATGTCCAAACTAAGCTTTTATATAGTTTTTCTTTCGAAAAGGATTTTATATTTATAAGAATCATATATCATTTAAAATAATACATCATATATTCAGTAAAATACGTGTGAAATAACAATATGCTATTGATAAATTTCCTTGGGGAGATAACCTAAAATACTATTCTTTTGAATAAAGATTTTTGGAAACCAAAAAAGATTATCTCCCCTTCCTACAAACATATATCAATTTCACAAATATTTTACTGAATATGAAATGTTTTTATTCACATTATGTGTGATTCTTATAAATATAGAATACTTTTCGAAAGAAAAACTATATAAAAGCTTAGTTTGGACATTTTTATAGCAATTAAAAATAAAACAGTTCACCTTTAGTATGGTAATGGCTATAATATAACTATACAGATTGATAGACTGGTTTAGTAATACCATCAATAAAGTGGAGTTAAAGTCTTATAGGATTGTAAGTATGTTTTATTTTATCACCTTGCACTTTCACGACTTGACTGTGGTTTTCTACAGCAGTTGGTTCAAATTTCTGACCAGTTGAACAATTTGGTTTAATAAAACAAATTGCAATTTGGTCAAGATTTTGAATGAATTGCAATTGGTGGATAGCAACACTTACAGTCAAGTCACTGTAAAACATTTTAAAATTGTGTTCCTTTTATTTTAACATAATTGTGTTCTAACATTTTAACATTGTCTTAATTCTTTTAAACATTTAAACAACATTATGTTCTAACATTTTAATATTGTCTTCTTTAAAACATTTAAACATTTTGTTCCTTTTAACCTTGTGTTCTAACATTTTAACATTGTCTTCTTTTAAACATTTTGATCCTTTTAACATTATGTTCTAACATTTTAACATTGTCGTCTTTTAAACATTTAAACATTTTGTTCTTTTTAACATTATGTTCTAACATTTTAACATTGTCTATTTAAAACATTTTAAAATTGTGTTCCTTTTATTTTAACATAATTGTGTTCTAACATTTTAACATTGTCTTCTTTTAAACATTTAAACATTTTGTTCCCTATTTTTATCATGTTCTAACATTTTAACATTGTCTTCTTTTTAAACATTTAAACATTTTGTATTCTAACTGCATCATTTAACATTGTCTTCTTTTAAACATTTAAACATTTTGTATTCTAACTGCATCAGCCATTACTGTTGATGATGTTAATGAAGTTGAAAGATTTTCAGACTCCTTTAAGTTAGATACAATATTCCTTCACTAATGAGAGTCATTTAATCACAAATATCTGACAAATAGACAGGAAATCTTGCTAAAAATAAAATTTCCTTTTCCTTCCATTTATCAATAGGCTTGAATGCTGATCAGAAATCTGTTAGCAGCAAATTGAAATTCAATTTAATTTCATCAGAATTTATTTAAAATGTAATCAAGATACAAGATCTATTTGAAACCTGACAGTTTATAATATTTCACAAATCTGTAATTCAATCTATCAATTATAATGACAAGATTTTCATTTTGAACCAACAATGAAGTTTGGAATAAATTTGAAGAAATCTTATATAATATTAAGTGTGAAGTTATATTTCAATTTTTTTTTAATGCTGTTAGAATTTTCATATTGACTGTAGTTACCATGACACTTCATGTCATCTTTCAGATTATTCTTGATCAGTCATGTAAGTGCTGCATTGAAAGAATCCTAACAAACAAGGTTAAAATTGTCAAAACTAATTAAATGAAAGAACTTTAATAGATCTGTGCAGTTGTGCATATAAAAATCCATACAGTCATGACTTGTAGAGAATTAAAATAAGGAATGTGTCTTAGAGACGAAATTAGAACAAAGAGTAGAAATCAGCCAAAACCACTAAGGGGTCTCCCACACAGGGAGTAGTCAGGCCTTGAAGTCATAAAACTTTCCAGCCAGGTTTTTCTACTCACACTCCAAAATCGACAAATCAAAATGCAAAATGTTTCAAGCATGATTTTTGTGCTCTGAGCACTGAGTAAAGTTTTATGACTTCAACCCCAGGGGTGGAGCTTCAGCTGCCCCAAAACAACAATTTTTACTTACCGGAACACAATGAAAGATCCTATTTTGAAGTTTTGAATTTGAAATTTATATTCCCCTTTTTAACATGTACTTGAGCTCACTTTTGGTTTTAACAGTTTACACATTATACATGATGACCTTTTAGAGATAGTAACACATCTCTGGGCCTGTGTGCCATTGAATGAAGGCCTAGGGTGAATCACCAGAGTTTTATTGAGACCCATTAACTATCAGTCTGTATCTCACTCTGTCCGGGTCACCACCTGATGAACCCTATCATATGAGAGGGGGGTCAAAGGGGCTTAAAAACATGAAATCCAGAATAAAGAAATTTAAATCCCAACATCCCTGAATTCATTTTTTCTGAAAGCGAATTCCCGGATCCTGAAAGGATCAACCCTGTGTTCCCGAGTTTAAAAGCAACTGTCATCCCTACGTCATGAAAAGGTCCTGCCCGGGGCCTCATCCTACCCTGATTTTCCTCACAAATATGAACTTTACCGTACACAATATAAAAATTGGGATTTCCTAGGATTATGTAGATATAAGATGGTGTGGTGTGAGTTCCAATGAGACAACCATCTGCATCACAATTTGTAAAAGTAAACCATTATAGGTCAAAGTACATGTATGGGATATAAAGTAATTACTCATACATTTTATTTAGTCTGAGAGTGAATGAAATCTTGAATGGTTACACATATATTTAAATAATTGAAGAGATATTCTTTTTCAGAAGACTGTAATATTTACCTTGACATACATTTTGTTTTGAAGATTGTTAAACAATCTTTTTAAATTTTTGTGTGATTAAATGAAAACAAATACTCTTTGATGAAATTATAGTATAAAAGTCGACCTAACGTTTGAACATCAAATGAAATTTGGTGTTTAAATAAAGACTTTGTTCTTTTCAATAGAAATAATACCTGTATTTTTTAACATTTCTACCAATTAAAAAATTGATAAAAGAATTAAATTTACAAGGTTTGTCACCGAAGTCTGGATATAAAGTATAAAAGGAACTTTCTCATTGTTGAAGGCCCAACAGTTGCCTATAATTGTTTACATCCACATCATTTGAACTTTGGTGGATAGTTGTCTCTCATTGGCAATCATACCACATCTCCATATTAAATTGAAAAATTTTGATTCCTTAGATAATATCAGGATCGAATGAAAAAGAATATTCTCCATTAACACTTTATGATAAATTGCATGTAATATTATTCTCATCAGAATTTCCTTGCAAACAATCAAACATATATAATAAACCTTTAATTATTAATAACTCTGATGAATGGCGATTGCATGTCTATCTGACGATTCAGAATAAGTCAATAACTCCGTAGAGAGAAGATAGAGGTTCCGAGACTTTTAATGAAGTCTTGTAGTGACGTTAGTACTTTAAACTGAATTTTGAATAAGGTAATAAAACTACCAGTCTTTTTTGATATTTTATAACTTTCTTTTAATGATGTAACAATCGATATATAACATGGAAAGTAATGACTTCTTTGCATGTTTCTATAAGAAGAACTGTTTGAAAACAAAATATTGAGGCATTTAGTTACAGCATGAACATAATATGGCAAATTTTACAATTATGTACGTAACATGCAGCGATATAAATACAAGTAGATGTGAATAATTGCCAACGAGACATCACAGTCCACCGACAGTAAATGCAAAGAAGTTAGCAACTATGTGTCACCGAATGCCTTCTGAGATCACCAAGGAGTAAAACCATGTACCGCATAGCAAACTATAAAAGGCCCTGTTTTTGAATTAAACCATTTTAATTTATTTATTGTAATCAAGTAATTTATGTGAGGGATAATACAGACTTTTGCAAAATATAGAAAAAACAAAAATGTGTACACGTTGGATCTAACATTATATGAATACATCCATTTTTCTTCAACAAGTTATAAGGGCTAAAGAGGGTCTTACAAAAAAATGTTTACAGTTTAGCCATTAACCAGGGTTTATGTTGTATTAGCTAGGATACTACTATTTTGACTAACCAGGTCTTGTCAAATAATCTGAGGTCAAATTAAGTCTGGCCATGACTTTGACAGACCTTTAAGATTGGTCTACATAAATATTATTTCTTGATTTTAGATTAAATCAGTTCTGTTACTTCTTGTTGTCAATTTACTTACAATGTATACAGTATTCAACATTGTAAGTGAACAGGTTTTAAATCTTATTTAAATTTCAAAACTCAATATACATTTTGTCATTCACAGCTTTAATTGACTTTCTGGTTTATTTGTAGTTGAAATTAAATGTGAATTCCCAAATTGCAATCAACTTATATTTCAAAATCATTCTCAAATTCTCCAAAGAAAACTGCTAATTCAATTTGTTTACAAACATCATTGAAATATCTTTATTCCTTTTGCGGCAACCCTTCAAGAATAGTACATAAACCATCATGATAGCTATGATCTTATTGAAGCAATGATATTTAGAATGAGTGCACCAATATAAGAGTAAATGAAAACTTCAATAAGTCCATGTATGTTTTGTGCAATGACAATTTCATTTTATTTTTTCAAATTTCAGATCGTTGAAATAGGAAAATAATTTAATAACTGTACTTAAATATGTTGAATATTATTGTTTCATGACAATAGAATTTCAGTTAAAACACAAATGTACTTTATAAATTAAATGTACTTTGCCTTTAGCAACTTATATCAAAATAAAATTATTATCTGCGGACTATTAAATATTGATGTAATTTTTTCAATGATTTCAATAATTATATACCAACCAATGATTTGACAACATATTTTCTGTGCACTGATTACAAAAAGCTTTTCATTACTGGATTGCTAGTTCAATTAGGTGCCAGTAGGTATTTTTCCCCGCTCGATGCGATTGACATTTCAGAATACCATCATGGAACTTTATCAAAGAAAACAATTAACACATCCAATTTTCAGATGTGAAGTGCTTACGATTTTCTAAGCCATATTTAGTCCTGAAGAATTGCTTGATGATGAAACTGAGCCTTTCATGATTAAATCCGATTTGCATTTTTTTACATTTTATGAGGTGGTTTATTGAAGATCTCTTTTCCAAATCGATTAAAACTCTTCTTTTGCCTTGTGTAGAGTTATATTATCCCTTTTTAAGATTTCAGAAACAGACATTGAATTTCTTCTTATAGAATGAAAAGTAATCATACATATATACATTCAGCTTTGTCACACCAGTCATAGAAAATCTTGGTTCTCATTTATAACTTCTTGATTGATTGATTGTCCGTGTTAAATGGCACTTTCAGCACTCTTGTTATATCAGGCCATAAAAAAGAATACCAGTAGGTGTGTTTGCCCAAACCCTACCTACCCAGAAAATAGCTGCCTACTCAAATTCTTTTATTGTCCTGATTTGAAGAAAAATTTTTTTAATCTGAATAAACACCTGATACTTCAAATTATTTTTTTGAAAAAAAAAAGAAAATGCCTACCTACCTACACACTGTCTCAACCTTTGGGTAGGGTTTGGGCAAACCAAAATATTTTTAATTGTGGCCTCATGGCAGCCTGTTTTTATTGTTGGAGGAAGCCAGTTTGCCAAGAGAGAACCCTGACCATCAGTTAACTTTAAAAAGCATACATTTAATTTAAATGCAAGTAAAAATTTCCCTGAGGACCCAGGTCTTTATTTGCAATAACATTTTTTGCTACTACTAAAACTAACAAATCATAAAGGACTAAAGCCTTACTTGACAAACTACCTACTAGAAATAATGTCAAGTATTATAAGTGAACTACTAGAAATAATGTCGAGTATTATAAATGAACTAAGACAACAAATTTCAAAGTTTAACTTCAAGACCACTTTAAGGTTAAGGAGGCTTTTCTTCAGAAAGTAACATATTTTTTTGTCTTCAGACAATATCCCTAAGATTATTTCAAATTTACCATGAAAAAACATCAATATGTGCCCTGAATTTTCTCTATTATTTAGTTACCATAGAAACAAATTCCATTTGAATTATTTAAAACCAAAAACAAATAAGTTCAATCATACATATTACTTTGTAAAACAGTTTTGGGAATACTCTATATAAAACTCCAGCACGTTTTCTATCACTTTGAAGTACATCAAATCATTAAACATTGCATAACAATTAAACCATTAATTACAATTTATAACAGACAAATTCCCCTTCTGATTTGATTTCGATTTTGTACTATTTGTAATTGCTATAAAAGGTGCATTTCTAAATTAAAAATATTGCATTTGACACACTTATAAAGTAGAATTTTTATGTTCACTGTTACATAGCACAATCTTTTTTCTTTGGCTTTTTTCCTGTTTGTCTTAATAATAAGTCTACAAACTTAACTAATGGTTGTACATTATAATTATTCAGGCCATTGGATTGTTTTACATATTAAACTATAATGTTAGGGCCTTTCATAGCTTGGTCAACAGTATGGGTTTTGCTCATATTTTATTCATTTGGTCTCTGATGGACAGTTGTCTCATTTGCAATCATATATAATACCACATCTCCTTATTTTATCAGGATAGACAAATGCACAGACATACAGAGGCTGAGAGATATATATTAACCAGAATCCAATGAGAGAAAAATCCATGTCATGTACAAAATTGACAAATAGACCAGCGTTGTCAACATTTTTTTAGTAATACAAAATGGATCATCTACATGCATTGAGTGTTTAAAGGGTGATACATTGATTGATTGTTGGTTGCTTAACGTCCAGTGGCAAATATTGCATGCATATTCAGGACGATAAAGGGTGATACATGTATCATAAGCAACTATTTCAAAATAAAGATCTATGTATGTAACATTGTATTCAGCAGAGGATAAAAATTAATGACTTTGGCTAGGAAGAAAGGTCATGATCTTAAATTTTGTTTTTAAAATGATTATATTTCATACATTGACAATTGAAAAATTATGAAAAAATCTTTTCCCATTTACAAAATAATTGGTAGGGTCAATTGTTACATGGACATGTAGATATAGAACAAATAACATTTAATTTGTTGGCCTGAGCTTCACTCTCACCCCTAGTCATATGCACCATGTTGTAAGTAAAATACAACTTGTAACAGACAGTCTGAGCTGCACTGAATCGCCTTGTCTAATTTACAGACAATCTGATATATCATAAATGTCATTGTTTATAAAACAAAAGATAATCATTGACTAATCTAATGATCTTCATATAAACATGATAAATGATAACATGATCACACAGAAAAGCGATTATCCTTTAGCAAGTGTATATAATTTCAGCAATGATAAAATATTTATGCAGTCTTGGGGATAATCTTCATTGAAACTATCCACTCAAATCATGACTAGAAATCGTGTGCTATCGAACATTTATAAATGCTGAGTGATGTTTATTATTGCAAATCTGTCACGACTATCCAAAAAATCCAGAATATTTAAACTAAAAGCGATATAAAATTCTGTTAGTATATTCATGTCAATATTTTTTGTTACTACGTGAAATTTCAAATGTAATCAACATCATGCCCATTTTCTTCGTAAATATTAATAAAATAATTATTGTGCATTTACAGCGGCCAAATGAAATTTAGATTCTTTTTGAATGAATTATTGGAAATCATACCACATCTCCTTTAAGACCTTATTCTATTTTGTTTTCAGGGTCTGTTGTTTGTGCTGCATAGATGCTGCAGAATGTACATGTGTCCTCATGCTTGTAGTATATGGTTGTATGCTCTTATATTTTACAGTCTTGTGTTTTTCTGCTTGTAAGAGAGCTGGCTTCTAATATGGGGACAAAGTCCCCAATAACAGTAGAAAAATCAATAAAAAAAAAAAAAAAAAAAAATTGGGAAAATTTTCCCGAATTTTTCATTGTACTAATGAACTCAAAATCGTTCAATTTTTTTTTGTCGTGTTTTTTAATTTCCGGATCTGCGCAGAACGCAGAAATCTACTTCCTTTTCCCGGTCTTGTTGTCGTGAGACTTTGATTAGTCTAGTAAAATATAGGAACTCAAGAAACACAATACCAATATTTCATTTTTAATCATTCTTTGTCTTTGATATGAATAAACGTTACCTGATGCATTGCGTTATTTTGTTTACATTGAACATGACGTCATAACTTAAATAACGTCACAAGTAAAATCCCTAACAACAGAACAAAAATCGGAAACGTTACGGTATTTCCGTTTCTTTTTTTCACAAATATTTTAAAAAGTTACAAAAACAAAATCATACAGACTTCGTCCCCATTCACAGGTAATGCCTGCCTCATATTATATATAAGAACATTGATAGATAGTTGTTTAATTTGCAATCATACAGTACAACATTTCCTTATCTTTGAATGGGCAAATCCTTGTTTCTATATTCCTAATTTAATACTTAATTCAATGTACAATTCAAAGTATATAAGCCTAAAAATACAAAGCTGTAAAACATGTGATCTAATAATGGAAATTCTATGTTCAAAATTGAAATATATGATCTGTCATTGAGACATTGACAGAGGAACATCCATATATGTATGTACTGTGATACATTGACATAACAAGGTTCAACCTTGGTGTATAGGACGATGACTAATTGTTTGGTTTTTAAAACATGTCACTGTTCTTAAATCTTTCATTCAAATAAATGTCATTGACTGTAAGTCATGTCAGTATCAACTTCTTCAGGCAAAATGAAATCTATTTGTTTATATTAAGATTCTCTTGTTATTTTACAAAATTTATCAATGGTACTGGCAATGACTGTTAAAGAGGGTTTGGATGGGGCGTCCTTCAATTCTGTATTCTTTAATTTTAAAGTAAATTTTCTTTTTTTCTTTATATTTTTGCACATTATTCTCTATTCTTTATATTTGAGCACTCCATTATTCTCTTTACTTTAATTTTTATGCCATTTTTTTTTTTATTTCATTGTATTTCTTTAACTTTAATCTGTACTTTTTACCTACTATTACCTGTTCTGTAAACCCCACACAGATCCTCCTGTTAGGACAGTAAATCTCAGCAACATATTTTTGCATGTACATTGTAGCCAGGCAAATTGATTTTGACAGAAATTGATGTCTTGTTAATATGATTAAATTACATTCAACATGCCATGACTTGGGTTAACAACAGTCTGTGATGAACAATCTGTTACTGAACAAGGCTCGTTCATACATTTTGAAGGCGCCATGCAAGTTTTGCAAATGACTGCAATTTAAACTCTTATACATGTACTAATTTACATTTTTTGATTGAGTTAAGCCTTCCAATTGATATTTTATCGTGTAGTTTTCTATGTTGTGATTTTATGCTATTGTTTCAGAAAAAGGGAGAAGGTTTAATACCATTAAAATGTTTAATCCCCCTGCAAATGTTTGCACCTGTCCTAAGTCAGGAATCTGATGTACAGTAGTTGTCGTTTGTTTATGTAATTTATACATTTTTCTCGTTTCTTGTTTTTTATATAGATTAGACTGTTGGTTTTCCCGTTTGAATGGTTTTACACTAGTAATTTTGGGGCCCTTAATAGTTTTTTGTTCGGTGTGAGCCAAGGCTCCGTGTTGAGGGCCGTACATTGACCTATAATGGTTTACTTTTATAAATTATTATTTGGATGGAGAGTTGTCTCATTGGCACTCACACCACATCTTCCTATATCTATATACATATGGCTCTGAAGTGATGTTTTTTCATGTATTTATGTCAATGTTTTCTAGAAACACAACAGATAAACTGTTTTTGCAACTGAAGTGTCCAAAGTTCAGAAGAAACACAATTAACCAAAGCCTTTTCTCATTATCCAAAACTTTTAACCATACCAAACAAAAGACATTTAATAAGACAAATCACAGGTCTAGCCTAAATCTCTGGACAATGCTGGAGTCTAGGGTTCATTGACGTATCTTATAGGGGAATTCAGAACCCCTGACAAATTTACAATTTAAACCATTCTTTTGTGAAAAATTTCCTGAATAGGTGATACACGTGATACACTGTATGTAGTTTATATATATACAAATGCAGTCATACCAAATATATGTAATCCTTTGAATTGTATTTCTTTTCTAGTAGGCGTATGTAGTTACACGTATGATTATGTACGGATTCAATAAATGAAATAGTATTTTATAGAGGAAGAGCTTAAAACTTTTATCTCTGGTTGTCAGACAGGGAAGCCATTTATGGGATGTTTATCTGAATTAGGTACACATGATCAACAAAATCCTCCTACTTTATTTAACAGGTACATAAGTATCAAAAAGTCATCAATCAAAATTTAAAGGATAATCTTCTCTTTCTAACAGAAAGTAATTTTTGTTAAATGTTTTTGCAGCGCAGCAAGGTACAATTATTAAGTTGATCTTTTTAGGTTATAAATTTAAAACCATTCAAACCAATCTTTCTAACAGAGAAAGTCATTTTTGTTTTTCCAGCGCAGCAAGGTACATTTATTAAGTTTAACTTTTCAAGGTTATAAACCATTCACACTATGAATTGACAAATGTGGATGAAAAATTCATATTTCACTCCACATTAGTTCATTATATTTCTTTACATTCTCTTTTGAAATATACAAGACTTGGTGACAAATTAATGATTTACGACTTAATCATTTTACAAAATATGTCTGCATTCCTTTAACACAGGAACACCTGTTTGTCTTTGAATTTACAAATCAAGGTATTTACCTTCTGTTTTACCTGGATATTTGGTAGTCAATTTGTCTGTACATAAAGTTTACAAATTTACAACTACATGTAAATTTAATCTTTAGTAAAATATTTCAAATCTAGGTGCAGTTTCTTTTTTAATTCTAAGATGTTCAATCAATAAAGCAATACATTGTAGTTCGTACATGCATTTCTGCATTTGTTTCCACTTTGTGTGCATAAAATTATTATGTTCAGACTGGTGTGAGGCATATGTTTGATAATCTTATTTAGTAGATAAATGTTATCTATTATTACATGTAGTTAATCCCTGTGTAAATATTTATCAATAACATTTACTCTTGTCTATCTACAGCTCTTAATCTCTTTAATTATGCAACACAGTACATTAATGATTTCTACAGTTTATTTAAGATTAATTCTCAAAATTTTTACCCTTCTTTATCCTGTGTTTCTAATATTGGAGTAATAATCTATTAATGAAAAAAATCTGTTTTATGAAAAAATAAATCTCTAGTAGCTCAAAATTCTGACTCACATTATTCCATATATTCCTAAGTTTTAAGTAATATTCTATAAACAAAGAATAGCTGTTTTAAAATAAAAGAATAACTCCATAATCAATGAAGAAAAAGTCACTTGGCAAGACTTTCAATGCATGTCTATCACTTGTGTTAGAAGCAAGAATATGTCAATTAAAATACAAATACATTTTGCAACACATCATTACTGTTCATAAAAAAAATGTTGCATCCAAGACTTCTACTGTTTTGTCTGTCTGTTAAAGTGCCAGTTGTGTGAAATGAAACTGAGTAAATACATATACAAATGTATATGTCACTAAGCCCATTGCAATAGTAGACTAGTCTTTTGATATAATTATCTGTGCCTATACATAATATGATGGACTGTGAAACTCAGATCAGGAAATTGGGTAATATATATTGGGCAAGAATTTCAATTCTTCGAGGTTGTGTCAAGACCCCTAATAGCGGTACTATTGTACTCACTTCTGAAGGTTCACATGTACATGTATGTGTGCCAGGGGTTCCTATTCCTTATAAATGTACATGTCAAAGGTCATTTTTCAATTTTCAAGGAATTTGGTTTAGAAAAAGATATATAACTTACTTGCTCCACCCATTTCATCAGCATCAGTAGCCTGTAAAGGCTGGTCCAACTGAACTGAACTTTCATTTTCTAAAATTGTTCCACGAAACACTGGAACGCCTCGCTTGTTCTTTATTCTTGATACAATAACAGGATCATGGATATTAGGTTCTGAAATAAAAAATTATATTATATGTGTTATGAATAAATCAAAATTAACATGATATTGAATGGTCATACAATGGACAATGTTATCGCATAAATTTGAACTTCATGTAAAATGCTTCTATACTTCATTTGCAAGCGAAAATGATGATTCAGAAAAGGGAGAACATTCCATACAAATGTTCTGTATAAACAGTATCTATATTATTGTTGTGGCCTTCTGAAATTATCATAAATATTACAAAAGACCATATGTATATATACATGTACAAGGCATACATTGTACATTGCATTTAAGCGGAGAAGTTCAGTCCTAGTATTGGGTTTAGTTTAATTTCAATTAAGACACTTGTCTAAGAAGTTTTTATTTTTAGATATCAGTCTAACTCTGAATATATTGCCCTTCAGATTTTACTACATGTATCAGAACCTTTCCGTACTCTTCTTGATATTTTATACATAACATTGTTTTTATTTTTAGATATCAGTCTAACTCTTTGAATATACTGCCCTGCAGATTTTACTACATGTAGATCAGAACCTTTCCGTAATCTTCTTGATCTTTTATACATAACATTAGTTACTTGAAGAGGACTCAATGATCACCTAAGTGCTGTTTAAGATCTTTTTAAGAGCACTTTTAAAATGCAACAATGTTTGTACTACTTGTTCATTTGTTCTTATCTTACATTTGAGGACAAGTAAAAGTACAAAATAAAAATAAGATGTGCAAATGATATGGTACACTGTATAATTGTCAATGAGACATCTCTCCAAATGATGTAGATTGGGGGGGGGGGGGGGCTTAAAAACACCCTATCCCCAAAACCCGATAAAGGTCCTATCCCCCCTCATAGATGGTAGCATCTATTGGTGAAAGAAGACAAGGCCTTCAATAATGAACGATACCAATACTGCATAGCAATTTCATAGTATCTAGACAAATGCATATATGTTTTTCTGAGTAAATGTAAAAACCCTGCTTTGACATGTACATATAATAAGACAGAGGACAGAAAAGACAATATGATAATGTATGAATGTATGACTGTTTCACATCCAGTCAAAAAGATTGATTGATTGTTGCTTGCTTAAGGTCTAGAGCAGTACTAGGCTAGAAGTGCCAGTAGTGGAAAAGACATTTTAATTAAGCTGTCACCAAAGTTGTAAAAGTTTGTGTCAGTTGTGTTAAATTTTAAAAAATAAAAATGTAGAAAAATTATTCTAGTTACATGTAAATTGTGAATTAATTACCGATGGCTACATGTAAATGTGAATTGTAAATGCAAGTTTTGTGGTTATGGTGGTTATGGTGGTTACAAAACTACATGTACGGAGAGTTACATACAATACATTGTAGGTGGCTTTTGGTAAGAAAACATCTGCCTCTAACATTTTCTAACCAAAATGTCCTTATATCTTATTTATGACAATAATTCAGTGGTTTTATTATCTTTCCTTTTAACAGGTATTTTTCCCATTTGAGATATATTTTTTTTATCTATTACATGAATACCTTTTTTTAAATTCCTAAATTTTTTAATTACTATATACATTTTTGTAATTAGTAACAAACATTGCAACTGTAAAAGGGTAAAAGTCCTGGTTACTGCCAACTAATGAATGTCCCGATATGTTTCAGATAAATTAATACAAATTATACAATATAATAAATGTATACATGTATCAACTACAAATTTACCATAGGCCTCATATAATCTATACCAGACAAGATTGTAAAATATAGCCTTTTCAGATGAAAAGATAAGTATCCCAATTTTTAATACTTAATCACATGAAAATTTTCTTTTTCTGTATGAGTCAAATTTTTAACCAGTCTAAAGTGCATCTGTTGAAAAAATCTGGTTATTTATATTATCTTAATAATATGAACCCAAAGTCCTTGTTATAGTACAATAGAATATAAGATATAAATCTTTGACAGGGGGTGTCCCCATATATCATAACTACCAAAATGAATACCTAACTCTTAATCATATTACCCTCAAACAATAATCAATCTTTAACTTGAAACATATTATAAACATTTGTATGAAATGTACACTTGACTAAAACACAAAAGATGTTAATTTTACAGGTGTACTCATTCAACAATATTATCTAGCTTGGGGTAAAGGTGGTACCAGTTGTCTGTCATATATCCTCTGAGCAAAACTGATGTAAATATCTGATTAAGACACTGTATTGTACCTGACTACATGTACAAATGTATACATTGGTACATTCTTAGTGGCGAGATGAGGCTGTGAATGGGGATATTTGTTATCACATTCGCAAAAATAACTAATAAAATCATATACATGTACATTTAATATCAAATCCATATTTTTAATTTTTATAATCCATAAGGACCTTCAGTGAACATGTATATCATGTATATACACTGTATGACAATAGAAAAATTCAGAAACTACTCTGAGAAGTTATCATTTTCATATAAGAGGTGTACATGTACATGTATGCATGTCATGAATGTGTACATGTTTTATCAAATCAGGTATTTATTTATTCATAAACATGATAAAAGGAAATAAATTAATCAAAAAGTAGCAGAAATACAGTAACTTGATTTTAATACTATAAATAGTAAGTTTTCAAATAATCATTCTAAATATTACACAAATTGATCATGCAATCAAAAATCTCTAGCAGTTGGGATCTGAGACCAGGAAATCCCCAACCTGAATGAGCTAAAAATAACATCCAGTTAGTTATCATGATGTCAACAATTTCTGGCATATATATATCGGGATATAGTTAATTTGAAAATTGCAGGAAAATACCGTTTTGATTTTCCTGGTTTACCAAATACAAAGGCAATAACTTTGGCAGTGTAACCCATACATGTAGAAAATCAGTGGTAGCCACACAATATTAGACATGTTTCTCCTATAAGTTGCAATGTGAGGTAACCTTGTATTACAGTGCATGTTGAAATATCAAAATAAATTTAGACATGTTAGAGAACTTCATTTATATGCAATTTGTTCATGTAAAAAATATGCAAAAATGTTTACGCTAATGAGCTGACAACTAGTGCAACAGTAGTATTGTGCCAAAACTATAAATGTAGAAAGCTTAAGGAATTCAAAGAATTTCAACACTTCAACAAAGCTGAATTTAGTTCAGGAGAGTAAAGTTCAAATACAAAACAGAAACTGTCAAACATTGTTAACATTGACATGGAAACATGTACATTGTATAATAACAACCATAACTATAGCATGTATATAACACATGATATAAATTAATTTAGACAATAACGATTATAAAAGGGAAAACAATCATGACAATACACATGTACATGTATAATTGTTTTAACTGTTTTGTACTTTATTTCATAAAATACAACATAATTTGGGTTAGAGTCTATTAAAATGTTGTTAAAAATCTTTTTTAACATGATATTCATCAAGGCTAAATACAATGTATACATGTACATTCACAAAACATCAATAAGGCAACAACTGTCTGAACAATGGGATGCCAATGATTCCAGGAAACTTATTCATACATTCTTTTGTAGTTGTAATAATTTCTGTGTCATTTGGTCTCTCATTGGCAATCATACCACATCTTCTTTTTTATATCTATGTTAATACATTTTTATAGAATACTGTCTAATTTTGTCTAGGATTTTCTAGTTCATACCATTTAAAACTTTGTTGAATATATAATATTTTTATAGACTCGATCAGCCATAATGGAATATAAAAGCTAAAGACTTATCTTAATTTATTCTATATCAATGATAATCATTTATTGAAGATGTTCATGGCCATGATGGTAGCCTTTGTCAATGCATAAATTAGACACCATAAAAAAACAAAGTTTTAAACTCTACAACCCTTTATTTGCAAAGCCAGCCCAGAAATTATTCACTTTTAAGAACTGAAAAAAATGTTAGAATTGGTCACTTCATTTTGATACCAGTGTTGGCCATGGCAAGTACATGTAACTACATTTTGTGCATGTACTTCTTTGTAGGTCTTTATGTTTTAATTTACTTCCAATCCTGAAAAAACTTAATCAGTCAGACATTGATTCTAGGAGTTTGAATGACAAGTTGCTAAATATATGAAATACAGCACAGAAATGGAATATTTTCTGATGTACCGACTTAACCATACATGTTATTGTGGACACTAAGACCAAACAACAAACACTCATTATTAAATAATACTGGATGGCTTCCCCTAATGTAATATCATAACAAAGTTATTCTGTTTACAAACAGCAACAATGTTTTTTCCATCAATACAAACAAAATGTACAAATATACATTTTGTATCTTTCTACTTGGACAGTTACCTCTTTAACAACTAATAAAAGTAATGATATTAATTCTTTACTATTCAGCTGAAATAATGTAATTTATCTCTGAAGCGAAATAAACCAATGGTCACATACAGACAGGATCAATACACAGTCCTAAACACTATATCCCCCAGATGTCAACGTCCAATAATAACATACAAATTTAATCACAAATTCCTGTAGAGCTATTATGATGGATCATTCAGGAGCTTGAACTCAATTATGACAACACAGGGTAGGACATAATCTACCATTGAATATGTAAATGAAAAAGATTTATCTGGTAAAACAAAAACGAAATATATGGACCTTATTTATGGATGACCTGTAAAAATCTTTTAATTTTTAAGCTTTAGAATATGGTCTTTTTTTTGTTATACTGCATAAATGTATCAATTGTAATTGTTTTTTATGATTTATAGTCTAAGATTGCATAGGAATTGATTTGAAAACATTAATTTTATTACATAACCTCTAGCATGATTTGGGACTGGTAATCATATGCATGATAACGGCTGAAACTGATTCTTGAAAACTAAAATCCCCACTATACATGTACATTTTGTAGCAATATATCTTTCAGGGCCAAAGGCCAGGGCTCACACTACATGTACATTTTTTTTTACTTTACAATCATAGGGAGATGAACTAGAAGTTCTCATAACATTAATCTGCTCTATCACAGCTTTTAGCTTATAAATGTGTTATTCATATATAGTGTCATCATTGTCATCATTGTCATGTATTTGATTCAAAGTTCAAATGATGTACCATTGGATGTTAAGCAACCAACAATCAATCAATCAAATGATGTAAAATGTACTTAATAATGGACTATCAAGAATATGCCTTTCTAAAAATCATCCTTTTTTTTTATAAAACATTGGTGAGTGACAATCTGGTTATTCTCAATACATGTAAATGTACAATAATCCTTGATAATGTTTTTTCACACATTCTTTCCTTTCTATAAGATTAAAGTATTTTCCTCAATGACATACTTGTACATATAATTATTTTTCGTACAAAAATTATTTGGGTTCAGGATTCATTTTTTTGTACTTTTAAATTTTCCTTGAGTGGGATCTTGAGCATGTTGAGGGTTGTTTTGTTTTACAAATGTGGTTTTTATTTTGGTGCTACATTCTTGTATGGAAAAAATATTAAAACAATTATTTCTTAAAATAAATTATTCTTCGTTTTGAATGAAATCATGACCAAAAGAACAGGGTACACTAATATACATGTACAAATGTACACATCGATAACATGTATATTTTTTTGAAGTTCATTTCTCACTAATTGCTATGTAACCTGTTAATTAACTAAGTAAGAAACCCTGTCAGTCCTTGGCTTTTTATCTTAAAAAATGCAGGACACCTAACACTAGACAAACAAGATGCTGATGATTTTTTTGGGCACTACCTGCATGTACACCAATATCAAACTTTGACTGTCACGCATGTCTAAAATAATGACCTTTCAGGTCAAGTATTATTCCTTCTATAGACCAAAAGGAAAAAAAATAAGGGGATATTATGTAATATTTTTTTTTAAAGATATAAGAAACTGACATAGTCAAAATTACAGAATTTACAGAGTTTTTTTTTATTTTCATATTCTTATTTTTTAGTTGGCTAATTACAATTTTATTGTGCTCTTATACTACTTCTCTTTTCAATTTCAATGTAAATATTACACAAGACCCCACTAAATTAGTTTAATGCATGTGAACCTGAATTATCTTTCACTAGGAGAAAATTATGTGCACGATGTCAATAAATACCACATTTTGGTTCGTACCTGGGTTTTTCATGCCTTTATTTCATGTATTTAGTCCAAATAATTATGACGTAGCCTTTATTATAAGCCGGTCTAATTTGAAAATGCTTGAAATGATTCTTAATTAGTGAAAACATGGATTTTTCTTAAGACAGGAAACTATTTTCTTAATTGATTAAAATATAAATACAAATATATCAAGCACCTGTTCGTGAAATACGAAGCTAAATTATATACTTACCAGACATACAAATAACGTATTCTGTTAAAAATAAACATAATAAATATAAATATGTCCTTCGTATCATTTTTAAGCCTTCATGTATTTAAAGTATTCCAATAAAACTATAAATTGTCACACAGATCGTCCTCAAGTTATGGTAAAATGGCTGGCTAGTTTGTGTTTATGCTAATGCCTGACGTCATTTGTGTATTTCCGGTTATCGACCAGGTGAAAATTCTCCATGGAGTTTACCGTAAAAATTTCCTCTTTCGGTAGATCTTAAAGAACCAATTAAAATTGTGTGTCAGAATTTTTAATAGTTTGTATAATAAATGATATGACTGCAAACGAAAATAACTGGAAGAAATTAAGCAAAAGTGTGAAAAAAAATCATTGATTTTAATATTTTGTATTGATCTGTATATAAATTGGAAAGCTAGTTTTTTTTTCTGATTATAGAAGAGAAAAAAATTGTGTTGTAAAATGGATTTCATTAATTTGACATATATTTTTTTGTTTAATTTTACAGTTTACTAAGTATATAAAATTGTGGAATTGTATGAATAATGCATTATTTCAATTGTGCAAAACAACTAAACAAAAACCAATTTTGGTCATAGCAAATACACTGATAGATAAAACGTGACAAACATAATAAAAACTAGACAATAAGAGAATACATGCTAAAACAATAATTGGCCTCCTTTAACTTCATCACGAATCTTGGAAACATTTTTAGAAACCATAAACTATAAAATCAAAAACATTTATATTACACCCGGCACCGTGTCTTACAGCTTGGCCATTCAAATATATAACTGTGTATAAGAAACTTGTCATCTTCTTTCATTGGGGGATCTAGGTGGAAATAATGGGTGTTTCTTTTCCTCTTTTTTTTCTCAAGTCAGCTTCCTCAAACAGGAAAAGAATCGCGGACAAGACACGCGATTCCTTGCAAAGATATGAATATTTCAATCCTAGCATTTTTCAATAATTTAATCATGGCCAGTCTTCAAAACAAAAAATGTAAGCATACGATTTCTATCTTTATCATTACTATTAATATTGCATGAGAAGTGGAAACATAGCGTCAAGTGGGGAAGTTGAGGAACAAAAAAACATCGTGTCGGTGACCTAAGGAAGCCTTTTTTGGAAATGCCTGTTATGGTCTCAATGTCAACTCATTTACTACAGCTTCATTTAATTTTAGCACATTGTTCCTGTCATTATTTTCTTATCTGTTTTGCTTTTGAATAAAAGCCTGTTATTTTCAGTTATTTATTTAAGGTAACATACGTACGTAAATGGACGATTTTGCACAACATTTTATGGAATTTGGCATAAAACTAGAGCATGAGGAACTAACTGCATATAAACATCGAAATATAACATCGAAGTATTTATCTACATACTTTTTATCCTTTCTTATCTATATAGAAAATAAAATAGCCGGAAAAAGTCATAAAATATGACATATAACTTTTCTCGAAATTCTGCCTACGACATTTATTTAAAAACGAAATATATTTTACTTTTGAAATTAATTAATATAAAATCTAGAGGGGTTCACCGAATCACCAGCCCCTGCTATTGTCGTTCTACATACTGTATGTAACCCCTTGCAACAACTCTTTGCGGGGTCGGTAGAATTGCAGGACAACATTTGGTCAACCACCGTTAATCGTCAACGACAAATCTTGTCATATCTATTTATTAAAGTAAACAAAATATGAGATTATTGTGTACATTTATTACAATATTTTATGTTTATTTTTTTTTATTTTTTTCTATTTTTTTTTTTTTTTTTTTTTTTTGTTAGTATAAAAAAAGAAGATGTGGTATGAATGTCAATGAGACAACTCTACACAAAACACAAACTGGCATAGAAGTTAATAACTATTGTTATAAATATATGTTTTTCCCAAACTAAGAAAGGAACTCAATACTAATTATAAGACTTGAAACAATTCAAATGTATGGATTAACTTGTTTGTATTGAGTATAAAATGTCAGCAAATCCTCATTACAATAACAATCTCCATATTTATGTTGGCTTTGGTATAGAATAGAATTGTTATTCTGAAAAGAACAACGACCTTTTAATACTATAGCCTATATTGATCGACGTTCCCAATTTATGAAGTTGTCAATAAATGTTTTTTCAAGTTGTCGTTTTACTGCAATTTTATTTTCGAAGAGTCCATTTCAACATTTAGTGCATATATACTCTTTAGAGTCTCCGGAAATGTATTATTATTGGGGCTTCTTTTTTTAAATTTGGTAAATTGATTCATCCTACTATTCCTTAGTACATTTTTCGTTAGCTTGATTCTTGCGATGCTATTGTTTGCTAACTTGATTCTTGCGATGCTTTTGCTTGCTAGCTTGAATCTTGCGATGCTATTGTTTGCTAGCTTGAATCTTGCGATGCTTTTGTTTGCTAGCTTGATTCTTGAGCTGCTATTTTTTGCTAGCTTGATTCTTGCGATGCTATTGTTTGCTAGCTTGAATCTTACGATGCTATTGTTTGCTAGCTTGAATCTTGCGTTGCCTTTGTTTGCTAGCTTGATTCTTGCGATGCTATTGTTTGCTAGCTTGATTCTTACGATGATATTATTTGCTAGCTTGAATCTTGCGATGCTATTGTTTGCTAGCTTCAATCTTGTGATGCTTTTGTTTGCTAGCTTGATTCTTGCGATGCTATTGTTTGCTAGCTTGAATCTTGCGATGCTATTGTTTGCTAGCTTTGATTCTTCCTAGTGTTTGCTAGCTTGATTCTTTCTATAGTTTGCTAGCTTGATTCTTCATATTGTTTGCTAGCTTGATTTTTTGTATTGTTTGTCAGCTTGATTCTTCCTATTGTTTGCTAGTTTGATTCTTCCTATTGTTTGCTAGCTTGATTCTTCCTTGTGTTTGCTAGATTGATTCTTTTGATTGTTTTCTAGCTTGAATCTTCCTATTGTTTACCAGAATAATTATTCCTATCGTTTGGTAGCTCCGTTCTTCATATTATTATAAACAATGATATCTAGCTTCTATTAACGTTTGCTAGCTTGTTTCCGGTTACTGTTTGCTAGACTGAGTCTGTTAAATGCACGTATAAAGGGCAATATCTATATCCTTATTAAATAGTTAACTTATTTCGAACTAGTTAATGCTTAGTTGTTTCCACTGCTAAGCATTGCAAAGTAAGTTTAAAATATGCTATGCATTTTATCAAAACTCCTTGATAATAAAAATACATCAAATGCATTCAACTAGAGGTTAATAATTGTATATATAGTATTTATCATCACATTCAAGGATGTGACTGTGTTAATTAGTCATATTTGTCCTCAGGTACAACGGATGACAAAGGATTGATTGGATATACTAACAAGGTAAAAAGTCGTTTTATTTATTTTCTCCAACAGTATATAGATCAGAATAAATCCATTTTCGCCCGTTTGAATGGCTTTACACTAGTAATTGTTTGGTCCCTTTATAGCTTGCTGTTCGGTGTGGGCCA
Source organism: Mytilus galloprovincialis (assembly GCA_037788925.1). Taxonomy (NCBI): domain Eukaryota; kingdom Metazoa; phylum Mollusca; class Bivalvia; order Mytilida; family Mytilidae; genus Mytilus; species Mytilus galloprovincialis. The sequence goes on along the minus strand of CM075342.1, from coordinate 38,492,371 downwards.
CGGCTCCATGTTGAAGACCGTACTTTGACCTATAATGGTTTACTTTTACAAATTTTGATTCTGATGGAGAGTTGTCTCATGGGCACTGATACCACTTCTTATCATATCTATTATTACTTAGATTTGGGATGAGGAGACTTTAGCAAGATTTTTTCTATTTGTTTTGAATTTTAAAATTACCCAATTACTCAGTAACATTTAACTTAGTTTTTCGCGTGATAAGACAGTATGTAGTGGCTACACGTTTATACATGTCACTAGTGCTATAACAAGACATTAAATGTCTTATTTATAAACACCATTTACATTGCTTTATTTTAATGAACCCTAATTAGTTTTTCGAATGTCCAAACCGACTCGAATCCTCCAAATGCAGGTCATTTTAAAACGTAACTCCCAGGATTAAGTACAATAGATTTTTTTATAATTAGATTTCAGAATCCTCATGTATGTCTCTTTATTATTCAATTTGTAACCGTATCAGAAAAGTTTTTCCTTTTTTTTATAACAGATAACTCATTAAAATGGACGAAGAAAACAAAAGATCCAATATTTCACCAGACACCAGATGCAGCCCATGTTTATTTGAAGGAAAAACAAACCATGCAATCAGGTGGTGTATAGAATGCCAAGAAGGTCTTTGTAAGGAATGTCTAGATAATCATAGAGCACTTTTTTCCGCTAAGAAACATAATGTTATTCCAATACAAGAATATGTTTTAACCTTAACCCATGTATCTACTTCAGAGGTAAATACGAACTGTGCTGACCATGGACGGAAGTTAGAATTGTTTTGTCCAGCTCACGATGAACCGGTTTGTACTATATGTATTTCCGAAAAACATCGACATTGCGAGAATTTCATTCCTGTCAAGGAAGTAGCAGAACGCTGGAAGAGTTCAGAAGCTTTCAATGACATACAAAACAGCTTGGCCGACACAAAGTATAACACTGAAAATATAGTAAGTACCTGTTTGGAAAATAAAACTGCTTTGACTTTGGATAAGGCTTCAAAACAGCAAGACATGAAGGCCTTGCGTCGGAAGGTAAATGAATATCTCGATAGACTAGAGATTAAAATGTTACAGAACATGGAAGAGAGATACAAAGATTGTATAAAGGAAATAGATAGTTCACTTACAGAAATAGAACAGTATAAAATAGATATTATAAAACTTAACATCGAAATCGATTATATTAAAAATATAACATCAAAGGAAACATGTTTTCTTGGAACACATAACGTTGAAAATAAGATTGTAAAATTAAAGAGAAATTTAGAAAACCGGATGGAACACATGAAGAAATATGAATTATCAGTGTCATTCGATCCGATTTTTGAATCATTAAGAACAATGACTGAATCGTTGGAAACAGTGCAACTTACCAAACTCCCAATGGCGATGGAAATGCGTGATTTTAAGCAGCGACAAGCCCAAATTCCTATTCCAAGACCACGATCGACTCAATCAAATACCCTTTTAACCCAAAAGCAAGAAATAGCTGTTCTACCAAATGTTGAAAACCATCTTGTAACAGGCTGTATAATACTTCCAAATGATTTATACTTATTTGTCCATCGGAATGGAAACTACCTCGTTACGCAAGATAAAACTGGAAAAGTAGATAGTACCGTTAGTATCTCTGGTAGCCCGTATGATGTAGCTTTACTTGATGATACACACGTGGTCATTTCATATGGATCTTTAGCTTATATAGAGGTTGTTGATCTTGCAAATGACCAGCTGATAAAACGAATGCCTGTAAACGCACATTGTTCTGGAGTCTGTTGTAATCAAGGGATAATTTATACTGCTGTACGACAAAAAGGTATATGTACCTTATCTATGGATACCAATGTTAAAATTCTGATCAGATGCATCACTTTTGATGTTGGGTATGTAGCTGCTTCAAAAGAAAAACTGGTATATACCGACAGTAAACACAGATCTGTCCATTGTCACGATTTTCTTGGAGTTGAGTTATGGAATATAATGCTTAATGACATGCAGTGTCCTCGTGGTGTTCAAATCGATATAAAGGGTAACATATTGTTCTGTGACAGCAAATCAAATTCTCTGACACGTGTGCTACCAGATGGTACAGACAGAAAAATTCTACTCGAAACATCTTCTGGTTTAAAAGAACCATTTGGATTACACCTTGACGAAAGCAGAAAACATCTTTTAATTTGCAATTTGTTTGATGGGCGTGCATTTTCGTTTAATGTGAAGTGAAACACTATGGTTAATATTGTAAGTCACATCCTTGACTGTTTTGTGTCACACATTTAAAATTGGCATCGAAATGCACTAAACACATTTTTGTTATCAAATATCCAAATTAAAAACATTTTGCTTTAAGTCTTAATTTTTGGCCATTTTAGAAATGTGTTGTTTATGAGTCATTGATGAGTCTTATGTAGACGAAACGCGCGTCTTGCGTATCAAATTATAATCCTGGTACTTTTGATAACTATTTACACCACTGGGTCGATGCCACTGCTAGTGGACGTTTCGTGCCCGAGGGTATCACCAGCCCAGTAGTCAGCACTCCGGTGTTGACACGAATATCAATTATATGGTCATTTTATAAATTTCCTGTAACAAAACTTTAAATTTTTCGAAAAACTAAGGATTTTCTTATCCTTTTGGATCCTCAATGCTCTTCAACTTTATACTTATAAAAAAGAAGATGTGGTATGATTGCCAATGAGACAACTGTCCACAAGAGAACAAATGACACAGACATTAACAACTATATGACTTTCTAACTATTTTGATCTGAGCGTCACTGATGAGTCTTATGTAGACGAAAAGCTCGTCTGGCGTTTTAAATTATAATCCTGGTACATTTGATAACTATTGTTCAGTTGGTCGTCCACGCAATGATAAATTAATTATATCCTTGACCAACTGTAGAGTGAACTAGACGCTAACATTTTTCAACTGGTACAAAATCACCAAAGATACCGTATGAGCAGCGGTTTAACTGTAGGGACATTCCGTTTGGAATTTTCCTCGCAGTTTGGTATTTTTGTTATTTTAATTTTACTAGTCTTGTGAGTTTGCTGTTCCATTGACGCTTATCCTACCCAAATTATTTAATCGCGGCAATTTAGTTACATTCTCTTCATCTTTAACACAGGTTTGTTAACAATTTACAGTATTGGTAGCATATTTCCTGAAGTCACTGGTTATGGAGAATGTGCAACCAACTGGTATCATTTGTTCAGCAATAAACGTACAATGACGTAATTTATATCCAGAATTACAGTTCACCAATTTCGATATTTTGAGATTCAAAAATTGTTTTCTTGTTTCTTCAAGTAAATAAAGTTTAAGACAATCTGGTCTGACGGTCTGATTATTGTTTTTAACTTTTAAACGTCTTAGAGTTATCGCACTTATCATGCTTATGTCGGTTCATCATTATGGCTTAGGTAATTTAGTATCCTTAGTAAGTCTAGTGTACCTTACTAAACGATTCTTTAAAAGTTATAGACCAGGAAATAAATGAATATTCCTTAATTGTCCAAGTACAGCCTTACAATTTTTGATTCTCTATTTGTGTTTTTATATTATGTTCATTACAGTTGTTAAACCGATTAAATGTTCCCTATGAAATTCCTGAAAGGTGTTCTTATATACACACAAATAGTAAAACACCTATATATAGCATCCTCTCACGAAGCAAACATTCTTTTTATTCTTTATATGTCTGATATTCAAAGTCAATCAAGATAATTAAGAAGTAACCTCGTCTTAAAAGCCCAAAAAGAGGTCACACACTCAAGTGACTCAGCATAGGTTTACCTCACCTCTTTTCTTTAAACGAAGACCGGAAAATAAAACTGTTGTTATTTCGACAAAAAAGTAAAATTTAAGATTTAAAATTCCATGACCTTAGACGTTATTCTTTTACTTTGATAGAACTGATTGCTATGAAGTGAGTAGTTCACAATTGGTTTAAGCTATGCACGTGTTTGAAGCAAAGTTTTACGTTTCATTTTTTCTTTTAACAATTGTCCGGACATGAAGAAAATATATTTTAAAGGAATAAACATCTCTGACTTTAGTCTTCACCCTTTAACTAGACAGGAAGTAGCCGATGCCGATAAACTTATTGAAGATAAATTCAAGAAGTAAAAAAATATGATTTTATGATCTATATTGTAATTTAAAGTATCTTTTAAAAATTATATGTTTGTCATTATTGAGTGTTTTCATTGTAGATTGAACAAAATAGATATATAGATTTATAATAGAAAACATTGTGGAAAAATTATTTTATTTTTGTTGAAAAGAATAACTGTAAACAAAAAATGTTCTTATTTTAGTCGGCGAAAAAATTACAATAAAAGTGGCATAACATATATTGTTTTGCCGAAAGAGGTGGTGAAAAAGAAAATTAAACAAAAGAAAACACTGCTCATAGGATAACGCAGTTCACGAATAGTGACAATATTCGTGTTAAAGAGGGACGAAAGATACCAGAGGGACATTCAAACTGTAAATGCTGTTACAATCTCATGTCCTAATTGAAAATAGAGCTCCCTGCCGTATCATACTGGTTAAAATCGTTTGTTCATTGATAAAACAATATGAATTTATAAAACAGCTACCAAAAGAAAATTAACACCAAATCAATTTGCTGTGTCTGAAGTTTTTTTCCGAAACTTATTTTCATGAAGACGACAGTCAATATATAAAAAGAAAACGAAGAATGTATATTACCTCTTATTTTTACAGCGTCCTTTAATGTAGAAATTATTTTAGATAATGTAAACTCTAGGATAATGTATCAACTTGAATAGTTACTGTTTCTACAAAAAGGGAAAGTTTTTAAAAAATGTAACCAACGTATCCTCATGTCTGAAAGATGAGATGTCAACCGACTCTAGCAATCAACTACTTATGATTTAGTCAAGATATGCATTACTCCTAACTGTGTAAAATATCACCCTGTAAATGAAAATAGGTACATTTCGGATAATTGAAATATATAACTTTTGGAAATTAAATCAGGTTAACCAGAACTGCAAACATAGGATTCTATTACATATTTATGTTTTACCCGCTTTCAATATCAATGAAAACATCCTATTGGATTCGTACTATTTAATTTACACGTGTCTCCTACTTGACAATTATCAGCTTGCGTTTTCGTCCTTGAAATTTGTCATCAGAAATAGGTTAAAGCCATCTAGTTCTGACCCGACTTAAAATAATCCCTTTTCGTTGTTCTCTGAAGTCTTTGCTAGAATTTATTCACCATTTAATTTTGTAATCAAAATTCATTGTATATAGATATTTCTACAATCATTTTGCCACAATTTTTTTTTGTATTCAGAATCAGTTCCTTTTAAACCACACGGATTTCCATTACGCATTATAAAACACCATTTGTATTTTGATATTGTATGCTTGTTAAATATTTGATATTGTATATGCAAGATAATAAGAACCCGATCAACAAAATTTTCTTATATTTGTACTTTCAAGATATAACAGTCATTTTCATCTTATCTTGCCGAATGGCATCATGACTAATAGTATATGCTATAACTTTGAGGTAAACCAATGCGACAGTAGCTTAAAAATTAAAATCACAAATACTGAACTCCGAGGAAAATTCAAAAAGGAAAGTCCCTAATCCAATGGCAAAAGCAAAAGCTCAAACACATCAAATGAATAGATAACAAAAGAGGGGTGACAGATACCAGAGAGACAGTCAAATTCATAAATCGAAAATGAACTGACAACGCCTAGATAAAAATGAAAGAAGGCAAACAGACAAACAATATAACACACGACACAACATAGAAAACTTACGAATAAGCAACACGAACCCCACCAAAAACTAGGGGTAATCTCAAGTGCTCCGGAAGGGTAAGCAGATCCTGCTCCACATGTGGCACCCGTCGAGTTGCTTATGTTTCAACAAAGCTGGTAAATAATCTAATTCGGTAGGTCACATTCATGAAAGAGAAGGGGGTTGTAGCTACGACGTAAGGAACATATCCGATATCATTTGTGAGACGGTTATTCCATAACGGTCAACCAACTCGTAATGGCGTCCGTAAAATTTACGAAGGGATGATTTCAACTTCACCATTTGACAACAGTTACTGTCATATTCCTGACTTGGTACAGACATTTTCTTATGTATAAAATTTTGGATTAAACTTGGTTTTAAAGCTAGTTAAACCTCTCACGTGTAGGACAGTCGCAACAAATCCATTACATTAACAACGATGTGTGACCAAAACAAACAGGCATAATAGGTAAAAGGGTTACAGCAGTCAACATTGAAATGCAATACTGATGTCCAAATCTCGTATATTGATGAGGAAGAGACAAACCAAGGTAACAAACAGAAATTGAGGGAATCACATCAACTCCGAAAGGAGCCAGACCGGTTGCTTCGATAGGTAAATAAAAAATCATAAACACCAGTATTGACATTTTTTATGCCAGATTGGTGTTTCTAAACCATAAATAGAAAGCGAAGAATGTATATGTACTTCAAAACGTAAGAAGTTAAATGACATACAAAGACCAAGATATGTTTTGTCTGAAATCAAACATATCATAGACACTTTGCTTAAAATTTGTTACGCAAGAAGCGCATTTATATATACAAAACAGTAACGCTCGAATAACAAATGTTATAGGACAAAACAAGTACGCAATTGAAGGGCCATGAGGCCCTAAAACATGGTGATATTTTTCAAATGTAATAGCCCCACAAGACAGTCTTCCGATTAAAAAAAATCGTTCTAGCACTGTAATATGATTAAGTTTTTGTTTATATTTTGCTCTGATGAGAGCATCATGAAAGTTTAGTTATATAGCTAACTGTGTCACCCTCTGAAAATAAAGTATTGTTGTTGTAGTTGTTGTTGTAAAATACCCTGTTTAGCACATCTATCCCATCGAACCTTAGCTAAATGATACAACATATACAGTTATTTCTGCCACATATATTTAGAACTTGACAATGTACAAAACTTTACGATAAAAGAGATATCTTCCCAATTGTAAATTTTTCATTTTCTATATTCCAACATTCTCACAGCAAGTGCATATCGAGTAAATATCTACCACTTGATATTCCAGGGCTTGCATAATTTGATTCATATTTTCATTGATAGAGGGTTACTGCCTACAAGGACCTTGAACCAAGAGTTTAATGAGGTGAAGTTAAATGTTATTGAATATCTGTTTCTACATAAGAAAATGCCTATACAAAGTCAGGAATATGACAGTTGTTATCCATTCGTTGGATGTGTTTGAGCTTTTGATTTTGCCAATTGATTAGGGACTTTCCGTTTTGATTTTCCTCGGTGTTCAGTATTTTTGTGATTTTACCTTTTTTCATATATGACAACGGATATAATCCAATTGTTGAAACCTCCTGTTTTCCTCGAATGTAATTTACCAAATTAGACTTATCACCGGGTTTTTACTTACATAAGTACCGCGATAGGTTCCACATGGATAAGAGGTTGACCTGCTTATCATTCCGTAGCAGCATATTTCGACTTATTAGTTTGAATGAAAAATTCCGCCTTATGTTTGCAAACTATATAATTATGACATCACATTTGATTGTTACAATATGTACCTTACTTAATTTTTATTGTGAAATTTATGTTGTTTCGTAGCTCAGGTTAGTGTATCCAAATTTTAAATTTCAAAACCTATATAAGGTTTATGTAATAATTTTATTATGAATGTGCAGCTTTGCTTGGTAGAGAATTCGAAAAAGACAACAAACACATAAGAATGGGAGTTGTGACAGTTTTTGTCGACGAGCACGAACTGAGGATTATTACGCATAAACTTTTATAGACTAGGTATTATACATAGCTAAGACGTTAGGATACAATTATATTTTGTAACAGAGGTAAAGCGAACTTTATAGAAAACCGCAATGGGTATGTCAAATATATTTTGGAACCATTAATGTCAAATAAGCTAAAACAGCATTTAGACATATTCTAGCTCACTTAATTTCAATATCTTTGTTTTTTAGTTATATATCCTGACACCGAAATGAGTTGCACATTATTGTTTTATATTATTCAAAATTTAGCAATACATTTATTTTTTAACAAATAGTTTTCTTTACTTCTTTACTTACGTAGACGATTTGTATGTTCAGTGTGCTGGAATTATCCCTCTTGGTATTCATGCTGTTGTCTATATGAACAAAATCGTTTTGACGGAACATATGTTTAGTTATCAATCGTTGAGTAACGATAATAAATGCACAGATTGAGGCAGTTAAATACGCCAAAATAGATATTGTAACATATAATTTTGACTGCCTTAAATGAGAGAAGACAAATATCAAAGGGATATTCTAACTCGTCCGTCGAACAAAACGGACAATGCACATGGCACAAAAATTAAAACGACAGTATATAAATCAGGAGTCCTTTCAGCGGTGGAATTCTTTATGTTTTTTCTTATTCGATTCTTTTGGTTTTGTTAATTCAAAGAAGGAATTGATGTTGATTTGCTCGATTGTTGTCTTCTCAGTGCATATCACACCCCGTTACAAAGTATTTCTGTTACGCTCACTATTATAAATTATAAGAGATACATGATGAGAAGCTGGATACAATAATTAAAGAAATATACAGAACCTTTTCATTCACCAAAAAAAATAAAAAAAATATCAAACGAATGACAAACAAATGTCATATTTTTGACTTGATACAGGCCTTTTCTCATGTTAAAAATGTGTGGAGTAAACCTAGTTTTTATTGATAGCTAAATCTATAACTTGTAAGACAGTCACACAGAATTCCATTATATTGACAACAATGTGTGAGCAAACTAAACAGGCATAATAGTGACAGGTAAAAATGTAAAAAATAGAGGAAGAACAGCTAACATCTTGTTATTATCTCAAACACCATAAAAACAAACAAATATGTCAACGCAGAAAAAAAATGAATAGCCTCAACTGGAAAAAAGCATTGCTGAAATTACAAAATATCAAATCTGCGTATTATAAGCATACCCATTTGCAAATAGCGATATTCTCAAAATTGTTTTTACACTATTTATAGTATAAATGTTATATTGCAACAGATACGCAATTCGGCTATTACTATCTAGTCAGTGATGCAAAAAATAGCAACAACTACATTTTTTGTAAGCAAACCACGAAAAAGAGAACAAAAAATAATGCAAGATAGAAAAACTTTTCCAAAATAAAAGTGTTTAAAAAAAATTAGCAACATATTTCAATAAAAAAAAAAACCCGTGAAAACTGGCGATAATGTCTCTTTCGAGAACTTAACATATTAATGGTGCACACATGGGTTAGCTGGATATTGTTGCCAGTTAAGCATACACCATCTTATCATTGCTATATACATTACTTCAAAGCTTGGTTCATCAATTTAATGATACGACAGAAAGCACTAGCTCTACTTGACTGAATTTCTCTGAATATCTGAATAAATAAATGCATAAACTAAGACATCAGTCATGATAAACACACGGGTCTGTATAGCCCAACTTTTGTTCCAAGTATACCTCTAGACGGTAAAAATCAGAGAAAATTAGTTTACCTCTAAGAGGTTAAAATCAAAGAAAAATAGTTAACCTCTAAAAGGTAAAAATCAAAAAAAAATAGTATATCTCTAGAAGGTAAAAATCAAAGAAAAATAGTTAACCTCTAGAAGGTAAAAATCAAAGAAAAATAGTATACCTCTAGAAGGTAAAAATTAAAGAAAAATAGTTTACCTCTAGAAGGTAAAAATCAAAGAAAAATAGTATACCTCTAGAAGGTAAAAATCAAAGAAAAATAGTATAACTCTAGAAGGTAAAAATCAAAGAAAAATAGTATACCTCTAGAAGGAAAAAAATCAAAGAAAAATAGTTTACCTCTAGAAGGTAAAAATCAAAGAAAAATAGTATACCTCTAAAAGGTAAAAATCAAAGAAAAATAGTATACCTCTAGAAGGTTTAAATAAAAAAAAAATAGTATACCTCTAGAAGGTAAAAATTAAAGAAAAATACTATACCTCTAGAAGGTAAAAATCAAAGAAGAATAGTTTACCTCTAGAAGGTAAAAATCAAAGAAAAATACTATACCTCTAGAAGGTAAAAATCAAAGAAAAATAGTATACCTCTAGAAGGTAGAAATCAAAGAAAAAAACTATGCCTCTAGAAGGTAAAAATCAAAGAAAAATACTATAGCTCTAGAAGGTAAAAATCAAAATAAAATAGTATACCTCTAGAAAGTAAAAATCAAAGAAAAATAGTATAACTCTAGAAGGTAAAAATCAAAGAAAAATAGTATACCTCTAGAAGGAAAAAAATCAAAGAAAAATAGTTTACCTCTAGAAGGTAAAAATCAAAGAAAAATAGTATACCTCTAAAAGGTAAAAATCAAAGAAAAATAGTATACCTCTAGAAGGTTAAAATCAAAGAAAAACAGTATACCTCTAGAAGGTAAAAATCAAAGAAAAATACTTTACCTCTAGAAGGTAAAAATCAAAGAAGAATAGTATACCTCTAGAAGATAAAAATCAAAGAAAAATAGTTTACCTCTAGAAGGTAAAAATCAAAGAAAAATAGTATACCTCTAGAAGGTAGAAATCAAAGAAAAAAACTATACCTCAAGAAGGTAAAAATCAAAGAAAAATAGTATAACTCTAGAAGGTAAAAATCAAAGAAAAATAGTATACCTCTAGAAGGTAAAAATCAAAGAAAAATAGTATAACTCTAGAAGGTAAAAATCAAAGAAAAATAGTATACCTCTAGAAGGAAAAAAATCAAAGAAAAATAGTTTACCTCTAGAAGGTAAAAATCAAAGAAAAATAGTATACCTCTAAGAGGTAAAAATCAAAGAAAAATAGTATACCTCTAGAAGGTTAAAATCAAAGAAAAACAGTATACCTCTAGAAGGTAAAAATCAAAGAAAAATAGTATACCTCTAGAAGGTTAAAATCAAAGAAAAACAGTATACCTCTAGAAGGTAAAAATCAAAGAAAAATACTATACCTCTAGAAGGTAAAAATCAAAGAAGAATAGTATACCTCTAGAAGGTAAAAATCAAAGAAAAATACTATACCTCTAGAAGGTAAAAATCAAAGAAAAATAATATACCTCTAGAAGATAGAAATCAAAGAAAAAACTATACCTCAAGAAGGTAAAAATCAAAGAAAAATACTATAGCTCTAGAAGGTAAAAATCAAAGAAAAATAGTATACCTCTAGAAGGTAAAAATCAAAGAAAAATAGTATAACTCTAGAAGGTAAAAACCAAAGAAAAATAGTATACCTCTAGAAGGAAAAAAAATCAAAGAAAAATAGTTTACCTCTAGAAGGTAAAAATCAAAGAAAAATAGTATACCTCTAGAAGGTTAAAATCAAACAAAAATAGTATACCTCTAGAAGGTAAAAATCAAAGAAAAATACTATACCTCTAGAAGGTAGAAATCAAAGAGGAATAGTATACCTCTAGAAGGTAAAAATCAAAGAAAAATACTATACCTCTAGAAGATAAAAATCAAAGAAAAATAGTATACCTCTAGAAGGTAGAAATCAAAGAAAAAAAGTATACCTCTAGAAGGTAAAAATCAAAGAAAAATACTATAGCTCTAGAAGATAAAAATCAAAGAAAAATAGTATACCTCTAGAAGGTAAAAATCAAAGAAAAATAGTATAACTCTAGAAGGTAAAAATCAAAGAAAAATAGTATACCTCTAGAAGGAAAAAAATCAAAGAAAAATAGTTTACCTCTAGAAGGTAAAAATCAAAGAAAAATAGTATACCTCTAAAAGGTAAAAATCAAAGAAAAATAGTATACCTCTAGAAGGTTAAAATCAAAGAAAAATAGTATACCTCTAGAAGGTAAAAATCAAAGAAAAATACTATACCTCTAGAAGGTAAAAATCAAAGAAGAATAGTATACCTCTAGAAGGTAAAAATCAAAGAAAAATACTATACCTCTAGAAGGTAAAAATCAAAGAATAATAGTATACCTCTAGAAGGTAGAAATCAAAGAAAAATAGTATACCTCTAGAAGGTAAAAATCAAAGAAAAATAGTATAACTCTAGAAGGTAAAAATCAAAGAAAAATACTATAGCTCTAGAAGGTAAAAATCAAAGAAAAATAGTATACCTCTAGAAGGTAAACATCAAAGAAAAATAGTATAACTCTAGAAGGTAAAAATCAAAGAAAGATAGTATACCTCTAGAAGGAAAAAAATCAAAGAAAAATAGTTTACCTCTAGAAGGTAAAAATCAAAGAAAAATAGTATACCTCTAGAAAGTAAAAATCAAAGAAGAATAGTATACCTCTAGAAGGTAAAAATCAAAGAAAAATACTATACCTCTAGAAGGTAAAAATCAAAGAATAATAGTATACCTCTAGAAGGTAGAAATCAAAGAAAAATAGTATACCTCTAGAAGGTAAAAATCAAAGAAAAATAGTATAACTCTAGAAGGTAAAAATCAAAAAAAAATAGTATACCTCTAGAAGGAAAAAAATCAAAGAAAAATAGTTTACCTCTAGAAGGTAAAAATCAAAGAAAAATAGTATACCTCTAAAAGGTAAAAATCAAAGAAAAATAGTATACCTCTAAAAGGTTAAAATCAAAGAAAAATAGTATACCTCTAGAAGGTAAAAATCAAAGAAAAATACTATACCTCTAGAAGGTAAAAATCAAAGAAGAATAGTATACCTCTAGAAGGTAAAAATCAAAGAAAAATACTATACCTCTAGAAGGTAAAAATCAAAGAAAAATAGTATACCTCTAGAAGCTAGAAATCAAAGAAAAAAAGTATACCTCAAGACAGTAAAAATCAAAGAAAAATACTATAGCTCTAGAAGGTAAAAATCAAAGAAAAATAGTATACCTCTAGAAGGTAAAAATCAAAGAAAAATAGTATAACTCTAGAAGGTAAAAATCAAAGAAAAATAGTATACCTCTAGAAGGAAAAAAATCAAAGAAAAATAGTTTACCTCTAGAAGGTAAAAATCAAAGAAAAATAGTATACCTCTAGAAGGTAAAAATCAAAGAAGAATAGTATACCTCTAGAAGGTAAAAATCAAAGAAAAATACTATACCTCTAGAAGGTAAAAATCAAAGAAAAATAGTATACCTCTAGAAGGTAGAAATCAAAGAAAACAAGTATACTTCTAGAAGGTAAAAATCAAAGAAAAATAGTATACCTCTAGAAGTAAAAATCAAAGAAAAATAGTTTACCTCTAGAAGGTAAAAATCAAAGAAGAATAGTATACCTCTAGAAGGTAAAAATCAAAGAAAAATAGTATACCTCTAGAAGGTAAAAATCAAAGAAAAATAGTATAACTCTAGAAGGTAAAAATCAAAGAAAAATAGTATACCTCTAGAAGGAAAAAAATCAAAGAAAAATAGTTTACCTCTAGAAGGTAAAAATCAAAGAAAAATAGTATACCTCTAAAAGGTAAAAATCAAAGAAAAATAGTATACCTCTAGAAGGTTAAAATCAAAGAAAAATAGATTACCTCTAGAAGGTAAAAATCAAAGAAAAATAGTATACCTCTAAAAGGTAAAAATCAAAGAAAAATACTATACCTCTAGAAGGTTAAAATCAAAGAAAAATAGTATACCTCTAGAAGGTAAAAATCAAAGAAAAATACTATACCTCTAGAAGGTAAAAATCAAAGAAGAATAGTATACCTCTAGAAGGTAAAAATCAAGGAAAAATACTATACCTCTAGAAGGTAAAAATCAAAGAAAAATAGTATACCTCTAGAAGGTAGAAATCAAAGAAAAAAAGTATACCTCTAGAAGGTAAAAACCAAAGAAAAATACTATAGCTCTAGAAGGTAAAAATCAAAGAAAAATAGTATACCTCTAGAAGGTAAAAATCAAAGAAAAATAGTATAACTCTAGAAGGTAAAAATCAAAGAAAAATAGTATACCTCTAGAAAGAAAAAAATCAAAGAAAAATAGTTTACCTCTAGAAGGTAAAAATCAAAGAAAAATAGTATACCTCTAAAAGGTAAAAATCAAAGAAAAATAGTATACCTCTAGAAGGTTAAAATCAAAGAAAAATAGTATACCTCTAGAAGGTAAAAATCAAAGAAAAATACTATACCTCTAGAAGGTAAAAATCAAAGAAGAATAGTATACCTCTAGAAGGTAAAAATCAAAGAAAAATAGTTTACCTCTAGAAGGTAAAAATCAAAGAAGAATAGTATACTTCTAGAAGGTAAAAATCAAAGAAGAATAGTATACCTCTAGAAGGTAAAAATCAAAGAAAAATAGTATACCTCTAGAAGGTAAAAATCAAATAAGAATAGTATACCTCTAGGAGGTAAAAAACAAAGAAGAATAGTATACCCCTAGAAGGTAAAAATCAAAGAAAAATAGTACACCTCTAGCATGTCTAGAAGGTAAAAATCAAAGAAAAATAGTATACCTCTAAAAGGTGAAAATCAAAGAAAAATAGTATACCTCTAGAAGGTAAAAATCAAAGAAGAGTAGACCTTTAGCAGTTTACTATCCGAGAAATAAAAAAGGAAAGGACTATACACTTTTTAGCAAGATAAAAAACTATAAATAAAATAAAGAGTAGACATTTGGTAAAAAAAAAAGCCGAAATCTCGAAGAAGAGAGTAGACTTTGAGCAGGAAGTAAACAGAAAACTCAAAGAAAAGAGTAGACTATAAGCAGGATGCTAACAAAAAAATCAAAGAAAAAGGTAGACATTTTGCAGATATAAAGCCAAAAATTCAGGAAACGAGTAGACGTTTAGCAAGTAACAAGAAGAAAAATCAAGTAAAGGACGGTACACGTATTTAGCATAATAACAGACCAAAGATTACAAGTGACAAAACACAATGTTATTTTAGTAAGCGTTATAAAGGAGCTGAGAGCTCCCATATATCAATTTCATAAATTTTAAATGAGAAATAGTATCAAGTTGATGCATAAACATGTAAAAAGGTGATTTTTTTTTGTCAAAATTATCGAAAAAAAGGAGTTGACATATATTTCCAATTTTTGGTCAATGAAGATACTTAGTGGTTTCTACCACATTTAGGCTAAGGACACTTTTAGTGAACGGAATATTTAAGTAAGATCGAATATTTATTACAAACATTATGTCACAATATCTCATTCGTCGCCGATGCGCTTTATAATTCCTATCATTAAAGCCAATGGAATGTGATCGGTCTTGGCGTACACACTTTGAATCCTAATAATATCTTTGATGAGTTTATTGTCATCGCTGTTTAGAATTTGATCTTTAAGCAATTCAGAGAACCATTATTTGGACTTTAAATTACCAAATTCTTTATATGTTGAATTATTGGCAAATTATGGGTTTACTTATTTTTTTTTCATATTCATAACATCGCAGGATACTTCGGCTTCCCGTAACATAATGTACTTTTACAAGAATTGGAAGGGAAAATGTTCTTTTACTATATTAAAGTACACAGATTGAAAACAAAATTGTAATAATTGTAATCAAAGAATCTCCATTCATGTAAATTATTACGTTTATGTATTCCGTTATGAAGTAAAATTAGGAAACTATACTTCTGCAAACAGGAACACTTCTAAGAGCTCTGACCTTTAAACATGTTTTAACCTTCATAATGTTTCATCGTCTTTTAAATCATAGTGCCATAAATACAAAGATGCAAAAAACATATTGAATTGTAAATAATTATGTTTGAAATGATTTGAAGCATATATTATGCTTCAGAATGTATATCTGCATGCATGATCTGATTTTGGTACACTGTCTTACTAAGCCTTTTCTACCTCAGGAACAGATAACCTTATCTTTATATGACAAAACTTTAGGAATTTTCAGTCCTAAATGCACTCTAGCATCGTACTTTATTGTTATTTTTTTTTTTAATTTTTGTATTCGAGCGTCACTGATGAGTCTTTTGTAGACAAAAATGCGCGTCTGGCGGAAATACAAAATTTCATTCCTGGCATCTATAATGATTTTGTTAACATAATTGTGTCGATCATCTTTTTCGGACACTATTATGAATCTCTCGTGCTCGAGGGGGACAGCAACTCAAATTTGTTAGTTACATTCAAAGTAAACTGAGTAACTACTTGAATTGAATTTTGTGATAATCTATAAAACGAAAGCCTAATACGTTAAACATTTCCGTTTATCTATATTCATAAACATATTTCTGAAAAGCCAGAGTCTGACAAACCAAATTCCAGTTTTATTTGCTACAGATATAAAGTTTAAAAATTCTTTCAAAGGATCATTCCTTAAAAAAGCCTCTTACTTGACGGAATAATGTTATGACGTAATGAAATGTGATATATTGTGATATCAGTCCGATGGTGAACGAGTTCGGCTGATTAAAGATTAAACTGTCAATAAAAAGTAATGAACGTATCAAGTAAAACAAGTTTAATTAACAAATTAAACGAATTAAAAATATGTTTGTGCAATAACTGTACAAGAAACAAATTTATATTACGTGCACATTGTTTATATTTAATGTCGGTCAACATGTAAGCATGTACCGGTGGTGGGCGTGGCTTAATGGAATAAACAGTCGGTGGCTATATATCATTACAAAGATATAAAGTAAACACATTTTGACTGTTCAAGTATAACAATATCAGTATAAATAACTGCACTGCGAGTCCTTTGTACCCGGTTAAATAAGCCACCGTCTTTATTTCAGCTATTTACTATTTCTCTAGACTCAATGTAATAATGAGCTATATATATGGAATTATCTCTTGATCTCGATCTCGGCTTCAATTCCATATGGTATCTGCTGCATTATCACAATAGTTATCAAAGGTACCAGGATTATAATTTAGTACCCCAGACGCGCGTTTCGTCTACATAAGACTCATCAGTGACGCTCATATCAAAATATTTATTAAGCCAAACAAGTAAAAAGTTGAAGAGCATTGAGGATCCAAAATTCCAAAAAATTGTGCCAAATACGTCTAAGGTAATCTATGCCTGGGATAAGAAAATCCTTAGTTTTTCGAAAAATTCAAAGTTTTGTTAACAGTAAATTTGTAAAAATGACCACATTATTAATATTCATGTCAACACCGGGCTACAAGTGATATAAATTAAACAGTCAATTCAACATAAGGAAAGAAGCGTTGAAAGGAATACAGAAGATATAGAGTATTGTCAATGAGACAGCAACCCGAAAACAGAAACATATTGATGTTAACAATAAATCTCCGCTAGTCGGAGAAGTTATAAATAATCCAACGAACTCTCTTATCATTCAGTCGTCCACCTCAAATACCCTAAGAAACAGCAACATAAAGAAAATAGAACCAAACGCAAACCACGACAATGTTCGTTTCCATTCAAGGCATGCGATCACATCCCGTTGAGCATTGGCTGACTCAAAACGCAAACGATGACCTATACTTGCTAACATCCACGTCCTGTGGTCAGTGATGGATATTTTTCTCATTAATAATCCTACCACATCTCCATGTTTATGTTAGTGTCTTTCACAAAAACAGATTAAAGTTACATTAACTGTCAGCTATACTTTTAATAGGTATTTTTTTTTCAATTGTTTTTATTTTATATAATATTCAGATTTATATTACCATAAACAACGTCACAGGGATTTTTCTGCAAGCTGATTGGTTAATTAATTCAAATGGTATCGCAAAACAATAATATTACCAATATTTACCAGATAATAATTTGCCAATAGTTTC
Organism: Mytilus galloprovincialis; assembly: GCA_037788925.1. Lineage (NCBI taxonomy): Eukaryota > Metazoa > Mollusca > Bivalvia > Mytilida > Mytilidae > Mytilus > Mytilus galloprovincialis. Next base: position 38,474,653 of record CM075342.1, on the reverse strand, counting down.
GTCCCACTGTGCTCCAATCAGTTCGATTTGAATCAATGTGAATTTGATTTAGTAAGCAGTGTAGGGATTTGACTCTACTTTCAACATCTGTTTATTATAATTCTACAACTTGAAAGTAAATAATGTGAAACCGCAACATATATCAAATATGGAATGAAATAACTTTGCAAATTACCTTTAAGGTAAGTCTATTTATTTGTTCCCCTTATTTATTTTGAAATATAATATACATACTTTTGTGATATTCATATACTTTTCAGCGTTAAGTCAAGAATGTGACAGTTATTATGCATCGTTTAATGTGTTTGAGCTTTTGTTTTGCCATTTGATTAGGGACTTTCCTTTTGTGTATTCTCCTCAGAGTTCAGTAACTTTGTGGACCGTTTTACTTTTTTCTATATTGCGATAGCAAATTTTGTTGTTTTAGGACAGTTTATTTTTAATTAGTATAACCTATTATGATCAGAATTTTAAAAATAACATTTTTACAATGTAAAATGTTATACAGGATAAAAAGTTGTGTTTATAAAAACCTCATAACTATTTCTAATATGTGTATTCTTGAAATATGAAACTTTTTCAATATCAAATTTCCAATGTATGGGAAATAAAATTTGTTCACTGCGATGCTGAAAATTATGTCCAGATAAAAAAAAATATTTACATTTTTTTTAATTATTCGCATGTATAACAAATTATGAATTCAACAGTCGTGATTCCATGAAATTATACATTTATAAACGTTTCCGTTTTTTTGTGACTCTTATTATTGAAGTGAAAGTTAATATTTAACAAAGCAATAAGGACACAATCATAATCAACTTAGCTATGAATTTCCTTTTTTCTTATGTGCTTTGTCTATATGCCTTGTTCGTTTGTGTTCATAATGATTAAGGTTATAACACAATGTTGACCACCCCTGTACCAATATTTTTGACATTTCTACCTATCATGTCTGTTTGTTTTGTTCACACATTGTTGTCAATATAATGGAATTGTATGCCACTGTTATACATGGGAGAGGTTTTTGCAGCTACAAATCCATTTTTAACCTACCATTTGCTACAATAGAAATGCAGCTTATCAAATATATTCATAAGCTTCTAAAGTGGCTTCGTTCAGTTACAACACAGTCGGGTATAGTTCAAGCACTTCGGTATTGACATGAATATCAATTATATTGTCATTTTTATTAATTTCCTGTTGAATTTTTCGGAAAACTAAGGATTTTCTTATCCCTGGAATAGATTACCTTAGCCGTATTTAGTACAACTTTTTGGAATTTTGGGTCCTCAATGCTCTTCAACTTTGTACTTGTTTGGCTTTATAAATATTTTGATCTGAGCGTCACTGGTGAGTCTTATGTAGACAAAACGCGCGTTTGGCGTATTAAATTATAATCCTGGTACCTTAGATAACTATCAAGACCTGGAATTAAAAAACATCCACACGTATTCGTTATTTAATAACTGCACTAGACCAGTCAAGAGTCCGAGAAAATCTTACTTAGGGTTTCGTGATACTTTTTTAAAAATTATTTGTACTTGGTAAAAAAATATGGATGTTTTTCAATACATTTATTATAACTAACTTGTTATAAAGGTTATGTTCGTAGTGGCGTAAAGTTATTTGTAGAAAGACGTATACTAACTACTGAATACAAATGTTCGTTTTCGATAACACGCTTTGGTCATTTTGTTAAATGCTGTTTTTATAAACAATATCTTATCTTAATGTAACAAACGATATCAGATATACAATGTTTTGGAATCTGATCGTTTAGCTTGTTCACCTTGTTGAAAGATTTTGTTTGCATAAACACATTTTATGCAAAACTGCAAATCATTGGTACTTCAGACTATTTAGCAGTTGTAAGTTTACTCTAGAAAATCTGGGAAAATATTTAAAGAATAAACTAATCGAACTGGAACTACTCTAATTGTAAATTGATACATGATAGAAACATCTTCAAAGGAAATCTAGCTATAATTATTATCTTTATGTATCTTATATGTTTATTAATTTGAAAAATACGACCGTCAATCAAGCATGTTTTGTTTGATTGGGCATGTGCTATTTTGAAGATGTTTTTACAATACATGTTTCAAATTAACTTTTTGAAAACAAAATAAACCATCAAGTTTATAAAACAATTAAGAAAATATTAGAAACACGCCAAAGATGCATGTAGACTTAAAAAGGAATTCGTCTCGTCTCTGCTTCTATGAAACCATTGCAAAATATATCAATTTATTGTTGATAATCGTGGTTTTTTTCTACACGTGGATATGGTGAAATATCAGACGCGAGTGACAATGTGAACCTTTTTGACGAGTCAGCTCAGCCAACATGACTAACAAACTAACTTGCTGTCGGACGGCAGACATTTAACAGTTTATTATTGTACTAGTGATATTTTTTTGCCTCCATAATGATATGTGTCAGCAAATGTTTGCGAGATAAGTTCACACACACATTGTGATGTCGCTAATATGATGTTTTCTAACGTCACAAGTCTTGGACAACTGGTCTGTGATAAAGGTAAAGGGAATAACGAAAATGTAAAAATACAATTCATAGGAAGTTAATGTTTTCATTTAAAGAATAAAACAAAACCTGACAGTTATTAACAACGTAAATGAAATTAAAGTTCAATCAAAAACAAATACTTTTAGGAAAGATTGTAGAAGACCGATATGAAACAAATGAAAGTGGTAAAAATCACCTAATTGTAAGACTATTTTTGACGTGGCTTGGTACTTATACATCCCGTCAATGTGGTATTGTTCTATGGTAAACATAAATCATTTGGTCCTTCGTTTTTGCCAATGTCCTATGTCTATATATGCCTTTTTATTTATCTTCTTTGACATACTGGCTTGTTTTGAAGGTGATCAGGATTATGACACAATGTTTACTGATGTTCCCCCGTTTTTGACATTATTATCTGATTATTTTTTTGCGGAATTGGACTCCTCCGCAAGATGAATAGAAATACACAGTGTATTTAAAATTATTTCTTTAATGAAAGATAATAATATGAAAAAGACAAGAAAACAACACTTTTAAGTCCAACATTTGACGACTCTTGAACAGACATGGTGATGACAACTGTTAATTTACTTATTCGACATTGTTATTTTCATTTTTGAAGTATAAAATTTTGCTATGAACGTTTCAGTGATAGTAAGGAAGCGACTTGTATTTCTTTTTTCTCATAACAAGCCTTTTTAAGAAATATCTACAATACTTTGGATATATTTAGAATGAACGCATTTTAAAAAAAATAATGACTCTAACAGACAATCTAAAATATAACTTTTATCGCAAACTGGGTTCCAAATAAACATATAATTATGAATAACGATGATAAATAATTATATAATTATTTCTGATAATGGTAAAGTATCGATTATATGTCTTATCGGCGATATAACTGGAAATATAAGCGTGGACGGGTGTGATAAGAATTTTTACAATCGATAATAATTTTCATTCATTTTCATAATAATCACAAAATCGCCTTCGGCTGTGTCCTTCTCTTTGGTGGGGTTGTTGTCTCTTTGACACTTTCCCCATTTATATTTTCCATTTTATTATGTTTCAAAAGATTCCTTAATTTTGATTGACAGACAATATTCATGAGACATTTCAATATATTATGTTGTATTACCCAACGAACTGCAACATTTATAACAGCACGTTCTCTCCGTAAAAAAAAGTTACAGAACTGTATTGGAAAATAAAAGAACAGCTTGTTTTCACTCATAATTCATGGTTTAAGCATGAAATTTTATAAAAATAAGCTTTTTATGTAATATTTTTCTCTAGGGATCACATTTTCTAAAGTAATATTATGTCATTCTTATTAACATTTGATAGTCATATCTCTTTCTGATGTGCATCGTTTCAAAACAAATATTTCTCTTACTTTAAAAGTTATGCCAATATTTCGGTCAACAAGTGTATTTTCTGTTAGTACATTTTTTGCAAGGATTCAAAGCTTATAAACTGTTTAAAGATGGGCGTTATAGTGTTACTATCAGCTGTCTTTTTACTTTTAATATAGAATTTCAAAGGAAACGTTGAATGTGTACTGAAACACTGCATATCTATCTAATTGGCAAATATAAGTAATGTTTAAGATGGTAGATATTGGATATTTTACAACCAAGATGTTCAAAGAAACAATTTATCAATAAACTAACAGTACTGATGCACGGACATGTCCGCTAACAGTCAATGCAGTTTCGGACGATGGTTCGATAGATATAAAGTAAAATCACAGAAATACTGAACTCTGTGGAAAATTCAAAACGGAAAGTGCCTAATTAAATGGTGAAATCAAAAGCTCAAAAAACTCAAACGAATAGAGATCATTTTACAATCACACATTTGTCAAGATTCTTTATTCACCATTACGTTAAAATGGTTCAAAGAAGTTCATCAAAAGTTATATAACATAACATAAACACACATGAGATGAGATTTGTCCAGACATAGGTATTTTGATATCGTAACCAAAGGAACATTACAAAAAGATGTCAAATGACCTACCGAATTAGACTATTTACCGGATTTGTTATCACATAAGCAACACGACGGGTGCCACATATGGAGCAGGATCTGCTTACCCTTCCGGAGCACCTGAGATCACCCCTAGTTTTTTGGTGGGGTTCGTGTTGTTTATTCTTTAGTTTTCTATGTTGTGTAATGTGTGCTGTTGTTTGTTTGTCTTTTTCATTTTTAGCCATGGCGTTGTCAGTTTGTTTTAGATTTATGAGTTTGACTGTCCCTCTGGTATCTTTCGTACCTCTTTCAAACCATAAGGCGGCCTCAGTAACAAATTTAAGATAGTAACAAATAAGCCTTGAATAGCTGACGATTTACTCATTGTTGAAGGCCTTACGATGATTTATATTATAAACATCCATATCATTTGGCCTTTAGGGGATATCTATCTCATTGGCAAACATAAGTCGTCCTAATTTTATACCATGAAAACAAAGGTTTTGATTGTTATATAGAAAGTAATGAAATACCAATAAAAAAAAATAACAGGATTTTGATTTTTTTACACTGTGAATTATCTTTGTTGGGTCAATTAAACAAATATACATTTTATGTTACATTTTTATAGTTTAGAAATAGATTTTTTTTATCATCTTTCTCGTATTTTTAAAAGCACACTGTTACTGTTATAATCAACCATAGACAAACTTGAAATCATCGCAAAATTCAAGTCGACAAAAGAAGAAAAAAAATCGATGCAAATGTATAAATTGATAAATAAAAGGAGCTTGGGGTACACATGCATGAGCCAATGACAAAAATTGAAAATAGATGTAAAAATACTGATTTCAATATCAAACACATTTCTGGTGAATATGTCGAGCATCTTGTCTAGACTAATAGGAAAAAGACTGTACCAAAATGGGTTCAAAGCTTATGATGAATTGAACTTTACCTGCCAAAGATGTGCAATTAACTATAAAGTCTTGATAAAATCATAAAACAACTGCAATCGTATCTTGAATTTTTGTCCCACAATATAAGAATATGAAGATGTGGTATGTGGTTGCCAATAAGATAACTTTCCACCAGAGACCAAATGACGTAGGAGGTATATCAACTTTGGGTTATTGACTTAGTTCAACCTTCAACAATACATAAATTCCATATCGCATAGTAAACCCATCATCAAAATGTCAGTTATGGTAATTTATTTCTACAATAGAAAAAAATATTTCCTGCCTAAAAGAAAATAAATTTTGGAAAAAAAAATAATAGCTTCTAGACGAAGTAACTACTCTCTGGCTAAACTCATGTTAAATTGAGAATGGAACTGGGAAATGTGTTTAATAGACAACTCTCCGACCAAAGAGAAGACACCAGCTGAAGGCCACCAATGAAGCTTCAATGCAGCGAGAAACTCCCGTACCCGGATGCGTGCTTCAGATGACACTTAAACAAAACTGTAGAATGTATTGTTATGTTCACCATGTGTCCACTATCATGTGAACCAATATTATTGTCAACAAACATATAATTGACTATCCCTTAAAGGTCAATAAGCTAAAAAAAAAAAAACCACACCATTTGCATAGGACACGAAATGCAGTGGTAAACGGTATATATATATTACTAATGGATCCATTCAGTATTAAAAAAAAATGGCGAAATGTTTGTTTGAGAATAAAGTATTTTGCTGGCATTTAACATGCAATATTTGACTTACAAGTTTCTTCTTATTATACATGTTATACTTTTCCTTGTTTAATTCTTAATTGCCTTTCTAATAATTAGTTTATCGTGTTGTTATTGTTTAAATCAAAGTATTTTCCTATTCTCAAACAAAAATTTGAATTTTTTAAAGTAAAACCCTAAGTTTAAAATGCATTGAATTTAATAAGTTTTTACATTTTGCATGTTTTATAACCCTCTCTCAGCATCAAGTCTGTTTTTCCTTAGTAGGCAAATACATTTGATATAGAACCATGATATAGAACTTTTAATTTAATTTACAAAATAAAGAAATTTGAATAACAACTTTTAACGTAATACATGTAATTTCAATTCCAAGGGTGACAAATAATTTAATAAGACATACTTTGATAACCAATAACTGCATAAAACATGCAATAATTATGAACTGAAGAAATTGATATTCCCAATTTACTGATTTTGGCAGTTGAAATTAAATTAAAAGAACCGTTGTTTGTTATAAATATTATGGTTATATCATATTTGCAAACACTCTATACGAATATTTATGAATGACAAAGACGCAATATAAGGAACAACAACATCAATTGTGGTAAATTATGGTCGCGTGCAAATAAAAAATATATACCGCGTATGAAAATACCATTAGCTATCGTAATTAAACATATAACTACATTGAAAGGAATAGAACTGATTGGATAGAACATGTGTGACAGCTTTTAAATTTTGTCTCTGTGAGTGATACTTCAAAGATTTCGATATCTGGTTCCTTTTGTGTAGATATGGTTTCACATGGGGAGTGCCTTTAATTTGATTTGAAATCAAACAGAAGACAGCATTGGCGGTTTATGGTTTAAAACACAATTTTGTAAATGTTTACGGGACATAAAAAAGTGAACCTAATTGTCATTTCGTCTTGTAAAAATTGTGAATCAAAACGATTTATAGTCGTCTTTTTGGTCATGTTGCCAACTTCAAACTCTGACAAAATATATAAAAAATACCAAGTGTTCATTTTTGTCGAGCCTGCGACAGGCAGCAACCGGTGGATATACATTCTTTAAAGGATATAATGTCGACACTTCAATTTTGCAATTCATCGATTTTAGGTTTAGAATAATTATGGCAGATTCAAAAGGCGAAGTTGGGAACCTAAGTTCTCTAGGAGTTTTCGTGATGATAAGTTATCTGCATAACACATGTATACCATTTTTGCAGTATTGCCTTTGCATAAGACATCAAAGTAATCTAGCTACTTTACATTAGCTTTTATTACAGCCGATTTCATTGAATGTGTAGCCAAAGGTAATATCTTTGGTAAACTTGCTTGTTATCTGAATCGTGAAGTCATTGTTAGATTAGGTATTCTACCCTCCTTTCGAAGTAGCCTAGTCCAACAGACAGCTAGATGGGTTATCGGCTGGACTAGTTCACTCTTAAAGGGTAGTTTACCTGACCTAACAATGACTTCACGGTTCAGCTATCAAGCAAGGTAACCAAATTTTTGAAAGATATTACCTTCGGATTCACACTCAATGAAATCGACTGTAAGGTTGAATGATCTGTATGAAATTTTAACACGATGTTGGACAAAACAATAAGCTAGAAAAAAAAAGCTCTCTCCTTGATAGGCACAAAGTAAGTGTAGTGGAGTAAATATGTTTGTTTATGTTCAACCTTTCCTTACCTTGAGCAATTGTAACTATAACAAAAAACAAACACAAGAAACACTGTTTATACCTTGTTTTTGCATCTTGCTTATATTTTTATGATTTAACCGTCGACATTAATAATTGAAACCGCGCTGAGTTCAAGTCTACAACAGAAAAATCAAATAGATTTAAATGTACATATAAATGAATAAAAGTAGATCGGGGTATGAATATGGACAAACCAAATTCAAATGTTAACCAACTTGTATTGTTGGGTTTTTGTATCATTGATGTGTACCGCTTGTTTCATTTTAATTAAATACAAACAATACAGAAGAACATATATAAAAGAATACCTAGTCCAAATAAAATGTAATTTCCATCATATTCAATTGCATTCTTAAACACTGTAAGAAACAAGGCTTAGTACGTCAGACCGTCGTTTCTTCTACATTAGACTCATCAGATACGCTCGAATCAAAACAGTTGGAAACCTAAACAATTACGAAGTTTGCAAAAATCGTATAATCAACTCAAAATTGGTTTGAACATTTTCTAGGATATTCATTTACATTACAAAAAAATGTTTGAAAAAAAACCAACACTATAATTTAGTACGCCAGACGGTCGTTTCGTCTACATTAGACTCATCAGATGCGCTCGAATCAAAACAGTTGGACAACCAAACAAATACCGAGTTTAAAAAATCGTACAATCAACTCAGACTTTGTTTGAATATAAGGTATAATGACACACACTACTGCGTGATAATTAAATTATCTTCAATGCACAGAATTTCATTCCCTTTGGATATGGATTTCACTTAAGCGTGCCCTACTGGGTTTGTAATTAAAATCTTCATCACCGTCTCTTTATGTGATCTAAATTTAGACAAAAAATAAATTCGACCAAAATTTTTCTGTTGTCTATATTCTTTTTCAAATATTTGTTTGATTAATGAAAGTGAGTCCCTGATGTAATTGTGAAGTCATTGTAGCATGGTTTGATTTACTTAAATGTATGATTGTTATCGAATCAGTATTGCGTAATATGCTTTTACATGTGATTTGGTTGTAGATGAATACATGGATTCCATTTTATACATTAAAAATGTAGGACTATGACAGGATTTCAGGACAGTTAAATTTACTTTCTGTGTCAGTGCAGATGTCCCAAAAATGTTAAACAACATCAGCGTGGGGGTACTCTTTTTCCCTGTTTTAGTTTTTTTTTAATGTGTTGAAAAATAGTAAAATGACTAATTAAGTTTTTTTTAACTAGCAACCAATATAAAAAAGAAGATGTGGTATGATTGCCAATGAGACAACTGTCCACAAGAGACCAAAATGACACAGACATTAACAACTATAGGTCACCGTAAAGCCTTCAAGTCTTTTCAAATCACTATATTACTGATTATTAGCACTGAACTGTAACTGTTACAGGTAACAGAGTAAAATCTGCAATACACGATTGTAAAATCTATTGTATTTCATGGCAATCGGAACGGCAAACGACAATCTTCTGTACTCGACAGCAAATGCAACTGTTTGGAATGGCAACCCGGTATACGCCACAATGATAGCCGGTAATATGTAATGCCAATCAACTTTCATTTGCATTTTATCGGCGCAATTTAATTATTGATAGTTTATATTGCATACGCTTTATTTTGTCCGATTTTTCTTCTTCTTCTATTTATATGAAAACAAGGAGATGTGGTATGATTGCCAAAAAATTATCCACGAAAGTTCCAATTAATAGGATGTAAGAAACTATAGGCAGCCATACGGCCTTTAACAATGAGAAAATCCAAAACCGTGTAGTCGGTTATAAAAATCACCGACATGCAAAATAAGAACCAATTCAATTGAGAAAAACAAATATGATAGACATAAACTATTAATTAATGAACTACAGGCTCCTGACTTGGAACAGGGACATAAATAATGTAGCGTGGTTGTAGCGATCAACCTATCCCTAATCCTGACAGCTCAACATAAGAAAAAACTATAAATACAGAAATTATTTGAAAAGGACTTTCGAAGATTTAGTATAACGATCATTACCACTGAACTAGACGTATTCATTTTTGTTTAGGGGCCAGCTAAAACACGTCCCCGATGTGGGAGTTTCTCGCTGCATTGAAGACCCATTGGTGGACTTCGGCTGTTGTCTGCTCTTTGGTTGGGTTGTTGTCTCTTTGACACATTCCACATTTCCATTCTCAATTTTATTAATTCATCAGATTGATACAAAGCAACAACAAAAAAAAAACATCTAACAAATAAATCCAACACAGACGGAATTGGCAACCCATTCTAATACCTGGATGTGAATACTTGTTTCATATTTGTCTTTTAGACAAAATGATCAGTGCCTTTGTAACATTACATTGATACCAATGCTAGTTATATCATTTTGAAATACTACAATTAACCAAAGTAATTCCAATCAATTGAACTATTACATAATCATGTAAAGCCAATTCTATTTCGGGAATGTTAAAACAATAATCTTTAAGTATTACATTTACGACAATTTTATTACCCTCATATCTAAATATTGCACTATCGGTAAAATTTTAACAATCATGTCAAAATAATTATATTAATTGAATGACAATGTTATTTCTATCATTTTCAAAGATTAAATTGGCGACAATTTTAACTTTGTTATATTATACCAGCATACTATTTAAATTGAGAATGGAAATGGGGAATGTGTCAAAGAGACAACAACCCGACCATAGAGCAGACAACAGCCGAAGGCCACCAATGGATCTTCAATGCAGCGTGAAACTCCTGCACCCGGAGGCCGGATGAGTCCTTAAGCTGGCCCCTAAACAAACATATATTAGTTCAGTGATAATGGATCTCAACCCTCCTCATTATATCGAACCAATGTAGAAAAAACAAAAGCACAATATTACTATATTAGATTTACGATAATGTTCTTAACATCGTATATACATGTTACATTTTAGTACAGGTTTTTTTTTCTCAAGCGAAATTGAAACATACAGATAATCTAAAAAATGTCTATTATTTACAAGACTTCTCGATATACCTCTCCTTCCATTGAATTTTATTTTATAATGATATTTCACCAATGAATTTACATGCTCTCCTTTGATCAAATTTTAGTTTTTATTATTTATTTCGCAAGTTGTAATCTATGAAGGCATACATTTGATGAAAGCAAACACCTTTTGCATACATCTGGTTAATTGCACATTTTCTATATCAAAGTTGCAAAAAACTTCAGATAGTTGAAGACAGATATATACAATAATGCTTTTTTCTTTTATGCTTGTTTTATAAAATGTCAGCACCTGCAATCCACCTTCAAAAACTAAAATATGATGGTGTTTGATAACACGATGTAGGTGTCATTATTCCATTATTGATTCTACAGATAGCCTTGAATATAATCACTTGAAATTATTTCGATTCTCAAAAGCTAGGTACTGGAATGTTTTGTTTGGTGATGGAATTCTATGATTTTACTCATGTTTTGAATAAATAGGTGATTTCAGTAACGACTTTAACTATCATGGAATTGTTTTATGTTCCAATTGTCATAACCACAATAACGTTCCACAATGCGGTGGTATTTCCCATTAATGTGATTTATCACTGGCTTTGTAAACAACGGGTGCCATATGTGGTTGAGCATCTTTTTATCTTTACGGAGCACATAAGATTACCCCAGTTTTTGTTGGTGTTGATGTTCCTCGGTCTCTTGTTTTTTATGTTGTGTTTTGTGGAATGCTGTTTGTATTTTGGTTGTGTTTCGGTTTTAGCCATGTCATTGTGAGTTCGTTTTCGACTTATTAGAAAATGTTAACTGTCCTGTTGGATCTGTTGCCTCTTATTTATCAAGTATATTTTTCTCCCAGGACCTTGCAGCATACGGATTTCTATGAAAAACGTCCTATAAGTTATCAAATGAAACAAAGGTTTTTGGCTTTTTTTAAAACACAATATGTGTCCTCTTTTACGCACGTTGCAAAAGGAGTGATAAGCAAGACATAGAAATTCATCGAAACGATTTTAACAAATCTCCTTTTGACAAAAGATCCCCGTAAAAAAAACCCGAACACAAGAGAAATGTTGAGTCACAAATATCGAGCTTCATGCATATAATAGTCATCGTGGTTTCAGTGTTGACATACTGCATTAAAGTCGAAGACTTTTGAGATTAAAGCAAATATGCGTTAAAAAAGATATATACAACTTCATATACGTGGTCAACCGTATTCAACGACCACAATGCATTTTGTTGATGCTTATTGCAATTTAACTTCAGTAAGCGAGAGAGAAAAAAACGGTCCCTTATAACCCCCCCCCCCCCCCCAGAGAAATACAAATCAACACACCAAAAACACCCACAGAAATACAAATCAACACACCAAAAACACCCAGAGAAATACAAATCAACACACCAAAAACACCCAGAGAAATACAAATCAACACACCAAAAAAACCGAGAGAAATACAAATCAACACACCAAAAACACCCACAGAAATACAAATCAACACACCAAAAACACCCACAGAAATACAAATCAACACACCAAAAACACCCAGAGAAATACAAATCAACACACCAAAAACACCCAGAGAAATACAAATCAACACACCAAAAACAACAAAAAGTTACCATAACGAACGATTGAAAAAAATCTTTATGGTTTGCAGTAACTTAAACTTTGTAAATGTTCTAATACATATTATTAACACCGAGAATATTTTTCTTTTTCTTTAATGCATTCTACTGACTTCCTATTTTATTCACAAATCGCATGTAAAAAACTTTATTATCACCACTTTATTTGAATCCATATTTCCGTACAAGTTGACTCCAAAGACTTTGTTGAAATGTATTTTTCGGTGCATTTGTGGTCAATATTTCATTAAACAATTATTCATAGTTTATCAAAATGTCTGCCTTACGGTTGACAATAATTCAATACATGATTAAATCTCAGGGTACAATAGCAGAAATGGCATTATGAGATTATATTTTAACCAATAATCCTCTCTTTAGAACCTAACTAAAAGACATGTAAGGAAATGTCAAATTTGAAAGTAAATTGAAAGAATTCACTGCCATATAGAGTAAATTAGGTGCAACATAAATATTTTTAATTTCTTACATGCTTTACCAGGTGTATGTCAATATTTTGCAGATATTTAGTATTATTTCGTTCGTTGGTTATTGGTAATACCTGTACAATTAATATGGTTAAAGATTGCTCAAAAACGGATATGATGTCACATGATTTATTAATTAAGGAAATCTATGCTCACTGTTTCAAGAAACAAATAATTATATGTATCTGGTTTACTGTATGTCAAATTGACAAAGGTAAAATAAAACTGTACTGTGCAAGAACATATTATATAAAAGTTGTAAGAATGTATATTGAGGTCCAAGAAGGGACTTCGTGAATAATACAAAGATCTACAAAGACAAAATAAGTATTCGATAAAAATAATATGCTCCAATCGATGTTTATAGCGAAAGCCACAGTCAGAATAAATGGAATCGACAAGTCAGAGTAAATTGTAAACATAAAACGCGTTTACAAGAAAATGCATTACTTCACGGAAAGATGCCTTCGTCATAATGTTGTTCAACCAGTAAGATGGCACATTAAATCCATACCGTTTAATAAAATAATTTTTTTCAGAAATTGGTTATTTGTTTTGTTAGTATCAATAGCTTTAAACCAAATCAAATTTAACTACTTTTATTCATGGCAAGAATTAAAATGCCTTGGTTCAGACTATCAAACACACTGATTCTAATAAGTTCTCTCTTAAACTTGGACGACATCAAATTTGTAATTAGTCTAACTTCGATGATTGGCCCCTTGCAGCCTTTTTATTTTTGAAATAACGTTTTAAGCTTCCCTTTAGTTACATCTGAAAAAAGTCTTTCGTATATTACAACACGAATCTTGGTTAATTTGTGTCCATTATTTCTGTAAATTCAACTGAAGTATAGAAAAACAACATGTAGGTGTGTGTATTAAAGTTATTCTGCATGCCTTCATAAAAGACAACCAATGCACTTTAAACGTTTTGATGTTGATTCATAAAAACAAGTTTCTTGTGAAGTTGTAAAATAAATATCGATAAAAAGATATAACATGCTTCTATCTTATTAATTACTGCAGGATATAATATGTGAAATCTTGTAACAAGGTACCAAATATTTGACAAATAAGAATTTGTTTTGCAGTTAATAGTTCAATTCCAACTGCTTTGCTTTATCGAACGTTAACGCAAATAACATAGAAAAATTATGAAAAGTATGCATTACAAGTTGCACTTTTTATTATGCATAATGTTTGCTCTTGACATTATAATGCTCCTTTCCCTTACATTGCATAAATTATGCATGGGGATATCGTATTCAACTCAAAATCTTGAATGTTTGTAACAAATATGGACAAGACATTTTTAAAATATTGGCAAACTATTATTTCTAATGACAGGTGCCCTCGCATTCAACTTTCATCAATAAACAATACACAATATCAGTGAAACGTATGCATTACAAGTTCATGCACTTTTTATCATGTATAATGGTTGTTCTTCATTTTGATTCTGATGTTACTTTTTTCCTTAAATTTCATAAAAGAGGGACGAAAGATACCAAAGGGACAGTCAAACTCATAAATCTAAAACAAACTGACAACGCCATGGCTAAAAATGAAAAAGACAAACAGAAAAACAGAAAAACAATAGTACACATGACACAACATAGAAAACTAAAGAATAAACAACACGAACCCCACCAAAAACTAGGGGTGATCTCAGGTGCTCCGGAAGGGTAAGCAGATCCTGCTCCACATGTGGCACCCGTCGTGTTGCTTATGTGATTACAAATCCGGTAAATAGTCTAATTCGGTAGGTCACATTCATGAAATGGAAGGGGATTGTAGTTACGACGTAAGGAACATATCCGATATCATTTGTGAAACGGTTATTCCATAACGGTCAACCAACTCGTGATGGCGTCCGTAAAATTTACGAAGGGATGATTTCAACTTCACCATTTGGAACTCTTGGTTTAATAGCTTCCTTGTGAGCAGTAACCCTCTATCAAGAAAATCATGATAGGAAACGCAAGCACGGGAATATCGTATCAATTGGGAGATATATACCCCGTATGCAGGTGCTGCTGGAATATTGCTACTTAGAAATGGAAAGTTCACAATTGGAAAGCTGAAATCATCTCTTTTGTCGTAAAGTTTTGTTTTCAACCGACCCTCATTGTCAATTTCTAGATGTAAGTCAAGATATGAAGCCGACTTAACTGTATCTGTAGTATCCTTTATCTCCATTTCGATGGGATAGATGCGTTCCACATAGTCACCAAATTTTGAATTGTTTAGTGAAAGAACGTCATCTATATAGCGGAAAGTAGAGTTAAAGGATATTGCTAACTTCTTATCTTTCTTCCTAAATCATATTTTGAAGATATTGTATCTAACTCAAAATCTTGAATGTTTGTAACATATACAAATATGGTAAATACATTTCTAAAATATCAGCTTACTATTATTTCTAATGACAGGTGCCCTCGCATTCAACTTTCATCAATAAACAATACACTATATCAGAGAAACGTATGCATAACAAGTTCATGCACTTTTTATCATGTATCATGGTTGCTCTTCACATTCTAATGCTTCTTTTCCCTTACATTGCATAAATCAGGTATTGTATTCAACTCGAAATCTTGAATATTTGTAATAAATATGGCCAAGACATCTCTAAAATATCAGCAAACTATTATTTATTTCTTATGACAGGTGCCCACGCGTTCAACTTTCACAATGAACATTCATTGAGTTTGGACAATGCCAAAACATTATGAGATATATAATCTCTTAAAGATGACTATTTTCAAGCTTTCCACTTTGCATCAACTATCATGTAAACTAATACAAATGATTTGTAATATACGATCAATCAATTCCGTTACGACAACAAGACACAATTTGGATTTTTTTCTCTTAGTCATATTGGTTCATAGGCGAGACATTCATTGGAAAAAATTAACATACTTTGAACGGTCTCTATAAACCGTCCTGTGTGACGATACTTCGACTAAACTGGTATTTTTCAGACTGATGCATTCCATATAAAAAAGGCACAGATATACATAATGAGCGACGATGTATATGTGCATATTTAACAGTTGTTAAATCCTGTCGCGTAAAGTTGTCATTTAATTTTAATGGTATTTTTAACATTGCTATATAAGCGGCAGGAGGGTTAGCTAGCCATGAAATCATCTTCAACCCACCATTTTTTTTTCAATGTCTCGTTCACAATTCAGAAATATGGCAGTTGTTCTCGAATAGTCCATTTCTATTTTTGTTTTTGCAGCAGTGCAGTGTTTTTGTTGTTCCATTGTTTTCCTTTTATAGTTGATGTGTTTTGCTCGGTTTCAGTTTGTGAACCGGATTTGTTTTCGCTTTATCTATTTATGACTATTGAATAGCGTATGCTACTGTTGCCTTTATAGATCTAGTCAGAATTGTGATGACAGCGTATAAGGTTAAGGTACTAGCTTCCTAATAAAAAGCAAATTAAGTAGCTATCGATTAAAGTTGTTGGAACTATATTAAGTTATTCTTTTCGAAATGTGGCTCTATGGAGTCGTTTTATGAATTTTCGAGAACAGTTCACTAGTCACAAAACAGTTATCATTTGTTTTGGGCAAAAGGTATGTTCATGAAGTAAAATCTGACATACTTTACGAGTGTTTCGAATATTACTTTCCCAATTTGAACGACCACATACTTTAAGTGACCATAGGAAAACACATTTACGCTCTACATTTTGCCTTTAAAAAGTACAAAGCCCCTTTTTGTAGTCAATTACATAAAAGCAACGACATGACAAAATGTGGATACGAGAAAATCAGCGATGTACCTACTGTAGTTCAAAAATATGTTCAATTTGTTTTTATGAGAATATTTTACGCTTATTTGATTTTTTGTGCGATAGCAACAAGTCATGATATAGCAACATTATTTTTTGAATCATCAAACACACTGAATCGAATTTCTTTCTTAAACTCTGGCATTATCAAAATGTTTGTTTGTCAAACTTCGATGAGTGGCCCCTTGTAACCTTTTATTTTTGAAATCATGTATTTTAAGCTTTCCATTAGTTACATTTGAAAAATAAGTGTTTCGTATATAACAACACGAATCCCGGTTAATTTTCTACCAATCTTACTGTAAATTCGTTTGAAGTATAGAAAAACAAGATTTAGCTGTGGATATTAAAGTTATTCCGCATGCCTTCATAAAAGACAAGACAACTGACGCCCTTTAAACGTTTTAATGTCGATTTCTAGAAACAACTTCGTTGTGAAGTTGCAAAATAATTATCGACACAAAAAGATATAAGATGCAACAATCTTATTAATTACTTCAGTATAAAATATGTGTAATCTTGTAATAGGTACAGTGTACCAAATCATTATTGAAAATTTAGAATTTATGTTTTGCAGTAAATAGTTCAATTACACCTACGGTTGTTTTATCGAACGTTAACACCATTACTACATAGTTAAACGCATGCATTACAAGTTCATGCACTTTTTATCATGTATAATGGTTACTCTTCACATTCTAATGCTAATTTTCCTTACATTTTATAAATCATGTCTATGAGATATTGTATTCAATTCCATTCCAAAAGTTCACTATACTACTCCACTCCATTATGCGAGTTAAACGTATGTATTACAGGTTAATGCATTTTGGTTGCTCTTCACAGTTTGTTAATGCTACTTTTCCTTACATGTCATAAATTATGTCTTAGAGGTATTGTATTCAATTTAGAAAGAAACTAAAATGGTGAATATTTGTAATAGATAGGACCAAGATAATTCTTAAATATCGGCAAACTATTATTCATAATGACAGGTGCCCGCGCATACAACTTTCATCGATGAACATTAATTGAGTTTGGACAATGCCTATACTCAATGGCATGTAATACTAAACGATTAATTTCCTCTAAAAGATGGCAATTTTTCAAGCTTGCACTTTGCATTAACTTTCATGTAAGATAATCCCAAATATACGATCAGTCAATTCCATTTAAATAACGAAACCTACTTTGGATTTTTTAGGTTATTTGGGAAACAAACATTGGAAAGTATTAACACAATTTGAATGGGATTTATAAAAGTTCTTAAATGACGATACTTTGACTGAAAATAAGGGAAGCTGCAATGAGCGACAATGCTTAAATGCATATTTTACAGTTATTGAAGCCATACATTTAAGATTGTCATTTTAACTGTATTGTTTTAAATTTCCATATGAGCGGGAGGTTTGGCTAGCCATAAAACCAGATTTGACCCAACATATTCCCTTAAAATGTCCTGTACCATGTCAGGAATATGGCAGTTGTCATTAAATAGTCCGTTCCTATATATTTTGGCGTTTCATTTTGCAGCAGTTCATTGTTTCTGTTATTCCGTTGGGTTTCAATCGGTTTTGGATTGTGACCCAGATTTTTTTGTTCACTTAATCGATTTATGAATATTGAATAACACTACTGTTGCCTTTGGTGGATCTTGTAGGGATTGTATGTCTGTGACGACACCACCTACGGTTGCGGTAGTAGCTTCACATGCTATCGATCTATACACTTTGATTTTTTGAATCAATGAAACATAATCATAGTAGCTATAGAAAAAAAGATGTTGGGATAATGTTGAGGTCTTTACTCGAAATTTGACTCTATTGAGTGGTTTTGTGTATTTTGGGAAAAGTACACTAGTCACAATATGATTAATATTTGCTGAGGGCAAAAGGCTTTTTTATGTATCAAGATCAGACTATACTTTACGAGTGTTGCAAATATTACGTTTGCCATTTAAAGGACCAAATAGTTTGAATTACTATATGAAAACACACTGAGAATGTTTAGATACGCCTTACATTGCGCAACACCTTTAATGAGGAAAAATCAATTGCAGTATAGTCACTAACATGATATAATGTGAACAAACAATTCAAACGAGAAAACCAGCACTACTCATCCTCTATATCGAAAATATGTTTAATTTGTTTTTATGATAATATTTTATGCATATTTAATTTTCTTGTGCGATAGCAACAAGTCATGAAATACCAATATTGCTTAAATCATCATCACCCTTCGTATGATGAAATACCGGATGTTCATAATCTTATGTAATTACGTCAAATTACCCGATCATCAACACGTTTAATTTGATGAGATTTCCCATGACGTAGTCGAGTTATATTTCCACCTTTACAATTCAAAGATGATACGAAGTGTCTTAACATCTGTTAGAGAATTTGACATTAGTGATCTCAAAAGTTTGATTGCAAAAACAAAAGATTCTGAATGCATGGTTGAAATAACTTTCAACAGCCTTGATATTTTATATCATATTGTTTTATTGTAATTTAGGTAGCAATCATTTTTGTTTTTACCATGTGTGAATCGAGAAAGCATTGATTTCGATTATATCACGCAATTGCAACGCAATAAGAATCGTTAAAATTCAAATTCATCGTTTCTTCTTTTAAGAACTGGAAAAATAATCTTCTTTCAATATTGCACAGACTTCTTCCTATTGTTGGAAACATTATGTATACTGTATTACCAGCCTCACAAGACTAAAGATGTGAGTTTGAACCCAGCACCCAACTTTTACAGGAAAGCTAACAATCATAGTCAATTGAAGATGGAGTTGCGCGATTCTGCATCGTGCGGGGTTTGAACTCACAACCTCTGGGTTGACCAAGTGGTGTTGAAAGACTAGTGGTACGGTAGATGAACTACGTAGACAAAAAAAAATAAAAAAAATACTTAACTGTTAGGAAATTTCAAAACGGAAAGTCCCTAATCAAATGGCAAAAGCAAAAGCGAAAACACACGAAGCCCACTCGGCCAACGAGCCCACCATGGAAAAAAGAGGAACAGATATTAAATATCACAGTGTTCTAGGATTTTTTTGGCACCTTGACTTACCACGAGTAAGATCAATAAAAAAATTACTTACCCACATCTAAAAGTTAAATCCGACAACCAATGCGGACGGCGCAAAAAAAACGATTTCTTACTAAATTTGACAAATATGTTATAGTTATTACTATGTCATTTATTAAGAGCTATAATAAATGCAACTGTAAGTTTATTTTCCTCCGATGACAAGAAAAAAAATCGTTTATGTCCCGATTTAAGCACCAGTTATCAATCCGGATTTTCCGATTTTACCGACACCGTGACCGACTTTTAGAATGATAGGAGAAGAATGTGGTCTCTTTTGCGCTTGATTACACCTAGTAAACGAGTGCTTGAATAAAAGCGCCGATAGACATCGACAAAATCTTCGATCTTTTATCAAAGTTTTTTCTCGTGATTTAATAAAAATAAAAAGCAGATATGGGAAAATTGAAGAGGACCGGGAAATTTCAAGAGTTTTTCGGCTTCCCCGAACTTGAAAATTGACTTACCACCGGGTGACAAAGGCTAAAAAATGACTTACCCGTTGTCCTAATCGGTTTCGTCCTAATCCACTTACCCCGGGTAACGGGTAATGGGAATCCTAGAACACTGTATCAGTGCCACAACTGTTCACCTATGGTAACACTTATGCAAACAGAAATAAGCATGAAGTATGTGTTACTGGACTTTAAGTAAACCGACACAATCAACCAGTCTACAATATAGTTGAATGCTCTCTTTAATAATGCTGCATATATCTTTGAGTCTTTGAGACAAACTGAAGATACTGCTGTCTCTTAAATCTAATATTAATGTCGTCGAACGGTTTTTATACAATTTCAGAAATTCGTAATTGATGACATCTCTGATCATTTATATGTAATTCGAGTTTCTCTATGTATATTGTAATCACTACCTTGTATATTAACATTGTCGTGTGAGCATTTTTGTATAATTTTGATATTGTCTTTTTGTTTTTATCAATCATATCGAAATAATAAAGTAACTAACAATGTTCTGTCGTCAGATGCTCGCGTCCAGACATATAAATGCCTTCTGAAAAAAATATACGTCTTTGTTTTTGTTTAATACAGTGTCAAACAATCTGAATTTATCATTTACCATCTAGAGTTAATATGTGATCATTATAAGTGGCATGAGTGTAACTATTTCAACCGCACGAGTAAGAATTTCTGTGTTCAAGAATACGGTTTTAAGGTTTTAGTGCGAGTCTTTAGTTGGTTCGACCATTGAAGGAATAGTTTTAGTAAGCATGCAAACTGTACTCAGGTTATGGGCAGAAGATTTGCTTTGACTTACCTGTATACTGAGTTAGTTTGTGTTGAAGTCTTTGAGAAGCAGAACTATATAGGAAAACAATTACTACATTTTATTTTTCAATTCAATGCATGTACTTGTTCAGAGTCCAGTGGCAAATACTCCATTTAGGACAAGAACAAATAAAAAGAACTATTTTTATTATAGGTATGTCGATCGGGGTACAGTGCGCTATTTGGATTGTTTCTGGAAAAATGAATAATTTTAATGATAAAGTAGTATTCTACTAGATAATATATGCTATGTTTTTAACAGTAAAACAAAACGTGATATCTTAATTTGCTGTTTATTTTGATTCTCTTAATTTTGAATTAGACTTCTACAATTTTCACAAACTACATGTTTCTTCATTTTGATTATTTTTTATCAACTTAACTTGACACAAGGATATCGTACTTTCAAATCGAGTCGCGTTAACAATAAATTTTACAAATCTCATATTTTTTTTATTTTTTGGTTTTAAAGTTCATCAGGTTTCAATTTTCCTTTTGACGTAATTCGATGTAGCATTTTACACTGGTTATTTGAGCTAGCTATGTATATTACCGTCTTATCTGTATGGTAATTAGGCAGCAAGGGGTGTTTACACATCCATGTTACCTTGAGTGCAGTGTTTTTGCAGTTGCTACTGGTCCTGTCGACAGCCTGTCAAAACAAATACAATTTAAACAGCGCGTGGTAGTAATGGATAATCAATTATTACGTTAACGTCCTACGTAACATTTGAAAATGACGCGGTGTCAATGAACGCGCACAATATTTATATAAAACTTCAGCTTCATTTAATCGCCATTATGTATCAATGTCTTTAAACTGGGTTTTCTACACAAATTTGAATAATTTCTATATGATGAAATTAAAAACTGTTCAGTTGCAACAAGAAGTGTAGGGAAAATGAAAGAACTTCGGCTCACATAATATTTTGTTTTTGCTATTTGCAATTGCAAGTCTATATGAATTCTCATAACATGCAAATAACAACAGAACGGCGCAGTCACGTGTTAGGGGTAGGTTGAGCGCCAAACAACAATCATTGTGTACAAACCAGGAACCTGTTATTCAGTGGCTTTCGCTAGTCGCTGTCTGTCATTCTTTGCTTTTCGTACAGTATTGAATTATCTATCAGGCCGTTGTTTTTTGTCTTTTAAAATGTTTTACAATTTTGTCATTCTAGGAAATTTTGCATCTATATAATTTAAGAAATTGGTTTTGCACATTGTTGAAGGCCATTTGGTGACCTCTAATTGTTTTAACATTTTTCTTTTCGGTCTGTATAGTCGTATCGTTGGTAATCTAACGACATCTATTTTTTGTTTAAACTTGTTAACAAAACGAAACTAAACTGAAAGCCGTACGGTGACCTATAGTTGTTAATTTCTATGTCATGTGGTCTCTTGTGGAGAATTGTCTCATTGGCAATCAATTTTTTTTATAATAATGCATTTGAAGTGAGTCAGACCCTATGATTTTGATATTTAAAAATGAAATTTCCTTCAGTAGTTATCAAAATCATGTTTCGTCACATTAACCTCGTATGCTTGTTTTTTGGGTTGATCAACCAATTTTGCCACTTTAACGAATTTATAAACAACTGTCACACAAGAGGAAAGTTTAGCTAGCTACAAAACCAAGTTTAACGCACCATTTGTTTCTCTGGAACATGCCTGTATCAAGTGTTTGTTTTCTATATGTTAGATCGTTGGTTTTATTGTTTGAATGATTTTACAGTCATTTCTGGGACCCTTTATAGCTTGCTTTTTGTGTGAGTCAAGGCTCAATATCGAAGGCCTTACTTTGACCTATGACTGTTTACTTTTTACAAATTGTGACTTGGATAAAGAGATTTCTCATTGGCACTCATACCACATCTTCTCATAAAAAAGTTTGTCCATAATTAGGCATATCCGACATGCAAATACGAACAATCTCGTTAACGAGTTTGAAGTTATCTGACTAATATTATTAGATGTTTATAACATAATTCATATCTAAAGGAAGGTAAACTCATAAAAACTGCTTCAAGAGCATTTCAGCATCACAGGTTTACTTGGTGCATTATCAAATTATAAGATATTGACTTCAAGCAATAAGTGCACGTGCTAGAATTAAAAAGCCTTTCAAATCAGTTGTGTTATATAAGGGGAAATCTTTTTACTGCATATTTATCCATTATGGCAGATGCTTGTTATGCTTTTATGATCGTTGGATAGTCAATACGTGAAAGTGTTTACAATCATATAAGACTGTAAGTGAGTTTTATTTACTATATTTTGAAATTATAGCAAATTCAGGATCAATTTATTTTTCGGCTCGCTATTTGTTTGCAAAAATAAAATTTTCCAGTTAATTGAAATAATACGCATTTTCGTTTTTCTTTTTATTAATCTTATCAAAATCTGCATCATATTCTAAGTAAGCGAGACGGATAATATACATTAGCAATCTCATTAGATTTTCCCCTTGTAAATAGTAAGTTTTTCATTATATTTAGCATTAAAACTTTTCAAGTTGCAACCAAAATTCTGGTGCAATAAAATACTTCACAAAAGTTTCATTATATCATATATGTCCGTCTGAATCCATCAAATAAAACCTTTGAAGCATGAAAACCTTTTCAGTTATAAAAACGATAGCAAAGTTCTTTGAATAAAAAATAAGGCACACTCGATTGCTCTCGTGTCATGACAATTGGATATAACCTACAATAGACACTCGACAACTTTTACCATTAATGAAAATTGCTGTTGTATAATACGTTTTATGGAATTCGTTTTACAGGAACAATCTATTTTCAATGACTTGTTCAAAAAGTGAATTTGATCATGCAATATTAAAAGAACCTACTCAAATATAGTGTCTAAATTCAATAAGCTTAATTGCGTATAAACGTCATGTTTAAAGTCAATTGAAATGCTGGATTCTGAATAATTAAAAGATGTATTTCTTTTAATTTGATACTAGATAGGAACAAGTTAATTTAAACATACCGTTCTGCAATGATCGTTGTGAGTGCATATACACTTAAAGATAAAAGCTGATGCAATTTAAAACAATACTTATTATGGTTGTGCGATAGGTAATTATACCACATCTTCTTATTTTAATATTGTCACCAGAGAGTGGAAGTGTCTCAATAACGAAAGGTAATAACTACGTTTTTATGATTTTATATGGGCTTTTTAAGTAAATTTTTGTTGTTTACAAATTTATTTTTTTTTTGTTAGAAAAGGAGGGGGGCTTTTATTCGAATGAAATTTTCTATATATACAAGCGTATTCAAAATGTTTAATTTTCAAATAGCTTAATAGAAAAGAAAAGATTTTTTTCGTTCGATGTCAACCTTTAATCTACATTTGCATATTTTCTTTGTGAATCTCGAAGAAAAATGTCTCCATTTCCAAACTCTATATCGACATGAAAAGTGTGCCGTTCATTGAATAGTCAGTTAGTTTGTCAAAAATTGTAATCGTCAACCTCAATGTGGATTTATACATTGTTATTTCAATTTTTCATTCTGTTTGGATTTTTTTCAGAATTCAATATATTTATATAAAAGCTCTATGATTTTCCAATTATTTGGTCGTCCTGAACATGAATGAAATATTTGCCACTGGACATCAAGAAATCATCAATCAATCATTTCGATTAGAAACATAATTATAATCAGCATACACGTTTTAGTTTCTCAACATGTAAACTTCGCGTAAATGTATTTTCATTTTCTCGCGCAAATGTAGGGCAAATTCTCACAAACGTATAACGACTAAACTAAAGCTGGCAGCCACTTTCAGCAGCCAATCAAGATAGCAGCCACTTTTTCTTGCTGCCAATTTTAATGATATGTCTAAAATAAATAAACAAACAAAAAATATATAGTATCGATATTTCCTACATACATTTTCTGTTTCAACTGTATCGTTGCAATACCTAAGTGTGAAACTTGTCTGTCAATATAATAATCAATTCAAAACATTTGATATGCATAAAAACATATCCATAACAACCAACAACCTTTTATGTTTAGTCATGTTAGAGCTACCCAGTATACTTATCTAAAATGAAATGCTTTAATCAGCGAAAGCTAACAAAAACTGATGGTTTTACTTTGTGCCTTAACTTTTAAATAATGCGTTTTTTAAGGGGAAAAAATGAAATAAATCAAGCACATTACTTTGATACAAGTGTAATAATGCACGTATTGCATTCTATAACTAATGCATTCATAATCATCGTTACTTTTACTTTGAAGCCATCTACTTTTTCTGATGAATGAATTTGAAATACTTTGAGATTTTATAATCATTAATTCCAGGATTTTAAAATGCATACTTGCACTTTTGAAAAAAAAATGAAAATTGCTTTTTAAAAGGGCTGTTACTTGTATAAGCCGATTAAGTATTTCATGTTGTCTTTCTTTATGAGTATTCATAGCTTAGTTTAGATGAATTTCAGATTAAAAAAACTTTAATACGATTGGATAACAATGTATCATGTTTTTCGTTTATTGTTTTGTACCCATTTTAGGCTGTTTATTTTTCTTCTTATTTGAATTGATTTGTACTTTCAATGTCGGGACACTCTATAGGTTTCTATGCGCCTTATACTTTTTGCTCATTGTTGAAGGTCGTACGGCAACATAAAGTTGTCATTATCTACGTCATTGGAAGTCATGTTGATAGTTGTTTCAGCAATATTTTTCAACATCTCATTATTATTAACATATTACCGGTATGACACGTAAGTCTGTCCAAAACCCGGAGCTACCCCTCCTCTCCTTGACCTTGGCTTTGTTCGGCAAGTTCCAAACCTTGTGACTCTTCAATCGAGAGAATTCGGGGAACCGATTACCTAAACTTTGTTCGGCAAGTTCCAAACCTTGTGACTCTGCAATCGAGAGAATTCGGGGAACCGATGACCCTGACTTTGTTCGGCAAGTTCCAAAGATTGGGACTCTGCAATCGGGAGAATTCGGAAAGCCGATGATCTTGACTTTGGCAAGATCCAAAGCTTGTGACTCTGCAATCGGGAGAATTCGGAGAACCAATGATCTCGACTTTTTCGGCAAGTTATAAAGCTTGTGACTCTGCAATCGGGAGAACTCGGGGAACCGATTACCTTGATTTTGCATGGACATTTTATGTATCGTAATGTATCAAATAGTCAAATTCAGAAAGCTTTATGTATCATAATGTATGTGTTACGTATCTAAGTTCCGATAGCAGACGACATTGCTTCAGAACTTGAAATTAGTGTCAAATGTTTACCTTAATTACGAACTTCCTGGTTGTATTTCAATTTACGCTTTGATATTTTAAAGTTTAATCCACCAACATATGATGTAACTTGTTTCTAATGCTTTAAGATAATTAAATTATCATATAAAATACTTCAGAATATTTTTTCAGCAAACAAGAATGTTTAATTGCTTAGTTAAATACCAATAATATTTTACACCGTATTTACTGTAGTCATTAAAAATGTTTGTTTCAACATCGATCGTTTTAGTATTAGATCTCGTACTTAATATAGGCTATTGAACCCAATATGCAAACTAATTCTGAAAGTAAGAAAAAAAGTTAATTGAAAAAACTTCGGAAAATGCATGTACTAAGTCATGAATATGACGGTTGCTTTCGAGTTGTTTCATTGGTTGATATTTATAGTCGAGTATTTAGCTTTGACAGTTTTTAAGGATTAATCCTTTTCAATTTTTTTTTCGGAGTTCATTAATTTTGTTATTATTGATCTTCAACCGAAAGCCAGTTCAAAGTAATGTATAAAAGGAGGCAAAAACTATCAAGGTTTCAATAAAAGACGAAACTCCGAATAAACATAATATTTGTTTAATTTGCTGTGTAAAAAAAAGAAAGCTTTGTGGTAGCAGATCTTAGTTTTCTCGCCTGAATTTTTTGAACGTTTGTCATCTCAGGGCCTTTTATAGTTTACTATGCGGTGTGGGCTTTGCTTTGCTTTAAAAATATATCTAATAAAACTACTTGTAGTACATTAATATTATTCTAAAGCTTTGAAAAATCACGGAACAGTATTAATTTACAGTATTACATTATGTGATTCGAAATTGTAGGCGTAAAATAATATGTAGGTCGAGGACAGAACACATGGAATGAGGAAGCACTTCAAGAACTTTGTTGCATAAAAATATGATGTAATAAAATCAGTCAATAATATAAAAACCTCCTCCGCTTCTTTGCATTTAGTTTTTACTCACCATGTGTTTTGGGAATTCCGTTATTACGTATTACATGTATGTTCGTGCATTTGCTTGATTATAAATTTTGCTTTTTTAAGGATTTTTTACAAAAAGACTTTGGTCTGCTTTTGATATCAAGTCTACTTAAGGTTGTTCCCCAAAAAAATGCCTTTGTAGTTTTGCTTTCATCTATCCTCTATATGACTATTCAACGAAGGACAACATTGGTTTCATCTAAATATACGGGGGAGTAAATACACCGTAAAGGGAGTCATGCGCAGTACACTGTCAAAGATCAAGGGTACAACTCAATAATATACATTACAAAATTCATTTTTGTTTTGTTTTAAAAGCTATTTTTACTCAAACTGCAATCAATCAAATGTAATTCCAGTAATTTTATATTTCCTGAAAAGAATCTTACATCTTACGTATACGGTGCAGGAAATGCTTACCCTTCCGGAGCACATACTTTCACTCCCGGTTTTTAGTGGAGTTCGTGTTGTTTCTTATTTATGATTTATAACTGGAGTCTTTGTTTACTCCTTGGTTTTGATTGTTATTATCTTTTATTTAATTTGTTTGAAATTTTTTTAACTGCGTTTAAGGAAGCTGGCTTGTCATGTTTTGGATTTTTTGTCAGATTTTCGGAATCCTGTGGTTTTATCCATTTGAATGCCTTGAAAAAATTTGCCCGGTGACCCCCATTTTTCTTTTTGTAAATCTTTTACATGTATAATGATAAGCCATCTGTAAAAGTCTTATAAAATTTTAATTATTTTTAATAGTTTTTGAGAACTTAAACTTGTCAATGATAAAGCTATGAAAAGTCAAGAGAGAATATTTTCCCGCCAAAATTTCAATGGCTGATATCTCGAAAACAAGCACGGTGACCTATATATTTTTTTTGCTCTTTGGATTCCTTTATTAATCCCCTATCAATATAAACTAGTGTTTGGAAAAGTTAATTACTTTGAAACCGATAAGCGAACTCCCTAAATAATGAATAAAAAAATATGTGTATTGTATGCATTTTTGATCTTTGAATAATAAAAAAAATCAATATTGAGAGAACATTAACTAGACTGTATGTATGGACACTGTTTGGAAATTACTGCCTTTTTAGACGTGTCCTTAAGTTGTCTCATACGCAATCATACCACATCTTCTTGGTGTTTTTTGTTCCGATTTTGAAGACAGTTATTATTAGAATCTTTGATATTGACGTGACTTTGACTCGTACAAAATAAAACGTGAGAATATTCAATACCTTCCACAATCAGATTTTGTTTCAATACGATGTTTTATCAACACAGCATAAAACTAACATACCTAGAAATGTAATGATTGAAATTAGCGTCTATAATCTTAAAATAACAAATTTCTTTAATCTTGTAAATTGGCGGGAGCGTGATTTGTCAGATGTAAATTATCCATTTTATCGTATAATGATTTGGTCTTTGCGGTAACTGAGAGTAGGTGATTAACCCTGTATATTGTGGGTATATTTCTCTCTCATAAAAGCAACATTGCATAGTTTTACGCTTTATCAGCTATCCCAATGGTAATTAAGCCGTGTAATTAAGATAAAATTACGTCTCCTGATCTGAAATCTGTGGATTACAATACCATTATAGCACTGATTTGAAAAGTATAAATAACAATGCAATAATGTTGATTGGAAAAGAATATTCATTACTGTGGGTTATCAAGTCTCATATTGTTCCAATTTCGGACGTAGTAAAAGACAGAGGATTATACTTACCGATATAATAATATGGCTTATATAAAATAAGAAGATGTTGTTTGATTACCAATGATGCAACTATCAATCGGACACCAACTGACGTAGAGTAAGCGATTATACGGCCTTCAACAATGAGCAAAAACCAAGACCTAACACTAAACTATAAAAGGTCTCGATATGACAAATGTTTAACAATTCAGCAAGAAAAACTATAAACTAACAAAAAAATATGACAGAGAACAACCACAGACAACGTGCAATTGTGTTCAATAGGCTTAGCTGTTAACTCTCCTAATGTTGCAAGTTTGTGTGCTTGATATAGTTTGAATTAGTCATAAAAAGAACATCTTGCTACACTACAGTCTTGGGATACAGTTCTGTGTTAGGACAATATATGGTTTATGCTGGCCTTATTTAAAAATAAGCAACATGAAGAAGGTGTTTTAATGTTGGCATTGGGTATTAATCCAAGCAATGGCTAAAACCTGGTCTTCTGTATATTTTTGCGGTCATTATATTCCAATACAGCGTTTTCTATTTTGCTCAATTTAGTATAAAGGACACTTTTGTTTTAATAATTCAACTTAATATATATTTTCTTTCAGATTAGCAGCTGAATGATGTCTTAAACATGGCAAGTTCCTTGACAATATTGCGTGCAGTGTTTGTTCGTCTTTTATTTGCATGCCATGGTCTCGTTTCAATATGGCGCCTTTATTACGTCACCAAAGATAGTCGATACTGGTACCTGGCTACTTCATTAGGGTTACTCTTGGTAGAAACAACGGTCACAATGGTAAAGAAACTGGGAAAAGAATGGAAATGGTATGCAACATTTGTATAAGTGTAAACTGCGTTTTGGCAGTTTAGAAATGTATAATCGAGGTGCTGTCTATATTCGATCAATAAGCTTTCGACTCTGAGTCAGCTCAAGTTAGAGTATGGCTATGACCATTAGAAATGTTAAATAGAAAAAACAACCAAATGTAACATCAAACTTCGCTAAAATATCTACTGCGCCGGACGCAACTTGCATCTGCTTTGGTTTGTTTTTTTGTCACTTATTTTTAAATAGAAAACACATATTGAATAATCACATCGGCTTGAATTGATACATAGAGATTCATTGTTTTACTATTTATCTTGCCATGTCAACTGCGTTTGTTTCCGTATCCTTAATAATGTTATATAATACATGTGTATTGAAACTATTACCTTGCACAAAGCACGTTAAGTGAATAAAAAATTCCTTGACGCTTTAATTTTCGTCATAAACGATCATGACAAATCTTTTTCTATTATAATACGTTGATCATTTACACGTCATTCAGGCTATCTATACCCTTTCATCAAATAGTCACCGATTGCATTGAGTTTGTAGAAAAGGTAATATCTTTGGTTAGCTACCCTCCTTTTGCAGTAGCCTAGTCCTGCATATATATTAGTTATCTGTCGGACTAGTCTTCTCTTAAAGGAGGGTTGTTTTTCTTTCCTTATAATGATTTCATGATTCAGCTAGCAAGCAAGCTACCCAAAGATATTACCTTTATCTACACACTCAATGCAATCAGCTGTAAGAAATGGAGAATTTAAGACATTGTAACTGCAATCAAACCACATCTTCTTTTAAAATTAATTTTGATGTCTGCTATTTAGGTTTTGCCCTAGTGTGTTTATATACATGACGAGTACTGTACCAGCCATATGGTTCCTAGAGTTACATGAGCTTGACTTGAGAATTAATCATCAAGTAAGCACCAATAACACTACAGCATTTAACGAGACGTTAGAAGCCCTCAGTGCAAACTTAGGTAGCATACTAGGGGTAAGTTTGGTTTATATTAAAAAACTGTTTAAAATTAGTTTTGCTTCAAATTTATAATTAAATAAAAGAATAATGCTACATGTATATAATAGGAGAGCATTATATTGAATACAGAAATTAAATGAACAAGGGACAATTAATGATATACGTCGATGAGACAGTAACCATTATTCATTGGAAAAGTAACGCTCGCTTTGAAAAATTGTAAACCAATTTTTGAACAGAGAAATGCCCCCAAAACAGCCATTTACAATTCAACCTTACGGGGCAGTGAAATTGAAAAAAAAGTGCAGTTGCATGTCCCTTTGTCTTTAATCAGTCCCTTCAATTTCATAGTATATTCTTCTACCTCCATTATACTTAAAACATTTATGCAACGGAAGATCGCCAAAAACTCTTTCTAATAAAAATTCGCATATTATTCCATTTAGTAAAAATCATGTTTTATGTCTCACTACAGGTTCATCTTGAAATCAGGCTTCCAATTCTACTGTCTGCGGATCAGTGGATTCGTACTCTCGAGCAAATACTACTGCTGATACTAATAGTGGGAAGATGGTTACTTCCAAAAGGAAAATTGACACATGACCAGCTCTCTCAATTGCTATTGGTTTATATTGGCACTGCAGCAGACATCGTTGAATTCTTTGAAGCTTTCAAAGAAGAGCAGGTAATGAAAATTTAATTCCAGTGCTTTGTTATAATGTTTGTAAATTCTAAGAGGATTAAAACTTCCTGTTGAAAGGTGATTTAGAATCGAATGTACAGAATGGAAAAGCATTTCAAATTGTCTTAGGCAGAGTTGATACTTAACGAATTTGGTCTGATTACTTTATTCTCTTTTGATGGCACAGTCATAGGAAAAAGTCAGTTCCAACTCAAAAAATGTCCTATTATTTCAACTATAAGCGATATTTTTCAAAAACATGTTACAAATTAACTGAGTTTCGTTTTCGTTATCTGATGGGTTAACTCAAAAGATGTTTTTTCCTATTTTAATTTGGACAGAATACATAGCAAACTTTTCAAGAAATATTTTTTTTAGTTCACCTCGTCAGAAAAATAAAATGAGCATGAATGATATAATGACCAAATAAACACTAATACCTTAAATATTTCAACATATTATGGTATTTATTTCATATAAATCGATCATGTAGTTACTTGGTAAGATTTTTTTTTAATATTAATTTTAGTTGAAATTGTAGGACCCGAAGCTATAATTTTTAGCACACTTTGTTTATTTCTACATTATCAATGTTTTATATGTGCACCATTCTGATGATATCAGAAAATACAGCATACATTAAACCCCTGCGGCATAAACCATCGTAATTCTACTGTAATAAATCTTAATATCACAAACATATATTTTTAAAATCTTTATTTTTGTTTCATTTTTGTTTCTTTTTTGCTTTTAATGTATTTTAATTACTCTTTTTTAGGTCCGTTACAACAGACTTCTCTGTATTATAATCCTTGGACTATGGTCATTGAGTCTCATTCAATTCACTCTCGTTCTGACAGCAGCGAGAGCGAGACGAGATCAATCTGGCCTGGTAACAAGACATTACGACAAGGCTCAAAAGACAGGATGTTGTGCCGCAGATGTGTATGGAATATTTATATCAATTATTTTACAAGATGCTCCTTTTCTTGTGCTGCGACTTTTGCTTATATTCAAGTACGGAGTTTTAAGTTACACAAATATGTTCTTCACCTCGAAGAATTCGTTGGTGATAGTTTTGTTACTGTATCGTCTGATAGTTGTTTACGTTGAAAAGAATAATACAGAAGTGAGTGATTCGACTGCTGATTCGGAAGCACCTCGTCCGTTTATGTCCAAGTATACAGCACCTGGTGTTCCGAGAGGTTACAAAAGGAAGTTTAACAATTCAAATTCATACTCAACAAACGATATGGATAGTTTGATGAAAAAGACACCATCAAATAATAAAATGTATAACTGTGACAGTTTGTCGAGAAAGAAAACTCCAAATAATAAACAATACAAGAATGAAAATTCAATGAAATCGAAGTTTCCACCAGATAACGGAGTTTATACTAGTGAAAGTTTAATGAATACAAAGCTGCTTCCAGATAAAGTAGTCTATAACAGTGAAAGTTTATTGAAAAAGAAACTACCAAGCAATGCTGTATTCAACAGTGAACCAAAATTGTATAAACTACGAGAAGAAAACATGTCATGTGGACCAAACTATCATTTTGAACAAGTTTCGTCTAAAGTTTGACGATACAACCTTTTAGCTATCATATTATGTATATGTGTAGTCCTTCATTGGTATTATAGTTTTACGCTCTTTTTACCAGTTTAAACATACATAGTGATAACAATTCGTCATTATGACTTTGAACAACACTGAGAAATATTATAGTGTAAAAATTCGAAAAAGACGAGTTTAAAATTCATTAGTTTAATTTTCCTTTCATTTTGCTGTCAGAATATTTTATGAGGTTTTGTCATTTTTATCAAAATTTTTGTACTTGTTGAATACTAAATGTGAGGTACTTTTTTGTACATTCAAGTGAAGAAATATAGTTGTAGAATTTACTTTTTTTCTATTAAACATTGTGTTTGAAGATACACGTTTGAAGCGATAAAACAACAAACTTAGAGTTTATGGATCTTAACTTGTTTTACTTGTGCTCATTGTTGAAAGCTGTAAGATGTCCAATATTTTGTGTGTCTGCTGTCAAGATTTAAAAAAAAAAGAAATTCGTGTCTGAGCTAAACGCATCATTATTTCCATGCAAGAGCAATGGTCACTTTCCTGTGTTTGATTTACTTATATGGGCGGTAAAAAAAATTACAGAAAAGACTTTAACAGAATGTGAATATTAAAAGTTTTATTGAATTCCATGTTGGCTTTTTTTAATCATTTCGCATGTATCCATTAAATTAACTTTAAATACAGTTCTAGGTTTTGGTGTTGAAGACAGTATTGCATATTTTTCATGACTTTTTTGCATTGATTAAATCTTTAAAAAAATGATTTCATAAGCGACTGACGGATAAGTACACAGCTCATACCCATCATTTATTTCTGTTTTATTAAGAAAGCTCGTTTTGTTGATATATAAAACTCAAAAGTTGCCAAAATCTGTAATATTCAGATGTTGAGCTATTTTTTTGCAGTTATGATTTGCACTTCGGAACATTATTTCGAAAGATATTTTTTTTATTCAATCTCATAAAGTATTAAGTTGGGGCTGCGATAACTTTAATACAGAATAAAACCTTTTCAAAATAGCCCTCTTGTGACAATAATCCACCCCTATCTCTTGTTCCTCTCACACTTGAATTAAATCGCTCAATGATATACGATTGACAATAGAATAATAGCCAATCATTATTTTGAAGATTCTTGTAAAAAAAAAATATTTTATAACCAGGTCAAAGATGATGTATAGGGTTGTCCTTTTTCTCTCTCATTTAACTTTTAACTTTACTATGGTATTTCATAATAATCTATAGAAGAAATTGCAATAAAGAGTAGTCAAAAAC
Organism: Mytilus galloprovincialis; assembly: GCA_037788925.1. Classification (NCBI taxonomy): domain Eukaryota; kingdom Metazoa; phylum Mollusca; class Bivalvia; order Mytilida; family Mytilidae; genus Mytilus; species Mytilus galloprovincialis. The sequence continues at coordinate 38,440,100 of CM075342.1, read as the reverse complement.
ATATAAGACAGACACCATCGTGACCAAAGGAAATACACAAGCGGACAAACAACAATCTTCACAACACAATATAGAAAAACAAAAGTTATAACAAAACAAACGGCACTTTTAGCAGTATTTCGCTATTTCATGGCGGACATCTTTTATTGATGACGTCAATTTGGATTTGAGTAGGACGCACCAGCTACTAGTACCTGTATTCGAACTCTCAACCTCCATGTTGGCAGGCTATTGATTCAAAAGTTTGACTATTACACCATACAGCTAACGATGCCACTTCTCCTGAAGGAAGCATCTGTGCTAACTGTTCAATTACCACTGACGACACCTTCTGTACTGACTAATGTTAAAATCCAGTAATTTCTAGTCAGTGACAGGCTTTATAATTATACCTCAGATTGCTGAAATGTATTGTAAATTCAAAGTACTAGTAAACAATCAGAAGTTATGTAATTGCTAACCCTTATGTGACAGTTTGTAATGAAACGTCTCCAAGGCAGATTGTAATCAAAACATGGATAAACGTAAAATAAACGTTTCAAGACTTCATAACTGAAATTGTCTTTTAATAGAAAGGTCGAATTTATCATTTTTAGGTTCAAACACTTAGATTAACAACTGCAAATGACTTGCTTTGTTATATACTTTTTTCGTTATGTAATACAGCTTGTGCGTGTACAATTTTCCAGACGTCAACGGTAGAACTGAGTCACGAGAAATAAGATTGACTCTCTTAACATACAAAAGGAAATAATAAGAATTGTAATTGTGTTATGTAAATAAACTCATAAAATATATTTGGATTGATATTTTGTATTTGCGCCAGACGCGCGTTTCGTCTACAAAAGACACACCAGTGAGTTTAAAGTTTAAAAGGCCAAACAAAGAACAAAATTGAACAGCATTGAGGACCAAAAAGTCCTAAATGTTTGCCAAATACAGCTAAGGTAATCTATTCCTTAGGTAGAAAAGCCTAAATATTTCAGAAATTGGAAGTTTTGTAAACAGTTGATTTATAATTATAATTATGAATTTCTCATGAATGTGACATCAAGTTTTACACATAAATGTTTGTGAGTAATACCTTGTTTTATTTGTTATTATTTTTTCTATGACGTTGTTAAGCTTTGTCGTGACGGAAGTGTCATAATTTACAATAAATAATCCATCACAAAGGACAAGATTCTAAGGAAAGGCTTGACATTAATCATTTACCCGTTATTGGTATCTGAAAAATCCGGAATTGCTTTAATTACTACACGGAGCTTTGTCCTGAATCCAGGTTATCAATTCCCTCTGTTATTTTTAATATTTTTTCGCAATCTTCATGACAATGATTTATTTGTAAATTATATTTGCTGTAATGAAGTAGATTTTCATCAACCAGCAAACAACTTAAGAAAGGATATATTCACCAGATAATGTTTATTATTGTAAAAACAACACAATGAATTAGCAATTATAAGTAACTCCCAGCGCCTTGTCATATATAAAAAAAGCTTCCGAATTCCCGAATATGACATGTTATACCGAGTGTGAGTTTGCATTGTTATAGGACATATCTCAGTATTGTGTACATCTAACATTCATGTATTTATTTTTGGTGTTTCTGTTTAAGTTCTGTTATGGTTCGGTTGGATAATCTGTTATGTCTTATCGTTTGTATTAAAATTATTATAAAATTGTGAACTAAAATCTTGTTACAGTTTCCCCATACTGAACAACAGTCATCCAATGTGGAAGAATATGCGCATTGTAAAGTAGAATTCGTGCATTATGGTTCAATATTTATCAAAAGTACCAGGGGTTTAACCCCGCCGCATTTTTGCGCCTGTCCCAAGTCAGGAGCCTCTGGCCTTTGTTAGTCTTGTATTATTTTAATTTTAGTTTCTTGTGTACAATTTGGAAATTAGTATGGCGTTCATTATCACTGGACTAGTATATATTTGTTTAGGGGCTAGCTGAAGGACGCCTCCGGGTGCGGGAATTTCTCGCTACATTGCAGACCTGTTGGTGACCCTCTGCTGTTGTTTTTTATTTGGGCGGGTTGTTGTCTCTTTGACACATTCCCCATTTCCATTCTCAATTTTATTATAATTTAGTACGCCAGTCGCGCGTTTCGCCTACATAAGACTCATCAGTGAAGTTCATATAAAAATAGTTATAAAGCCAAACAAGTACAACGTTGAAGAGCATTGAGGATTCAAAATTCCAAAGTTGTGCCAAATACGGCTAAGGTAATCTAGTCCTTGGATAAGAAACTCCTTAGTTTGTCGCAAAATTCAAAGTTTTGTAAACAGGAAATTTATATTAAAAAAATGACCACATCATTGATATTCATATCAACACCGAAGTGCTGACTACTGGCTTGTGATACCCTCAGGGACGAAACGTTCACAAGCAGTGACATCGACCTAGTGGTGTTTCGTCAAGTATTTCCCGATTCTCTTTAATAAAGCTAATGAAGAATGAACTTTTTTGATTATATGATTAACTTGATCATACCAAGAAAGAGTGGCGTCAACAAAAATACCAAAGACTTGTTCACAGCGACTCTTTAATTGTTTGGCCATTCATGGATATATATATATATATATATATAACGTGTCATTTCATTCTGACATAGAGTAGAGTTTGTGTAATGATTACTTCACTGTATTTGGCCAAACCTTATTGAAATTTGCATCCTTAACGACCTCTAGCTGTGTATATTCTGCCTTTTTAACTTTATCATTCGAACTTTACTGATGAGTCTTTTATATACAAAACGTGCGTCTTGCGTACACATATTTCAATTCTGGTATCTATAATGAGTTTATTTATCGCAGAAAATGAAATATTGACAAACGATAAACTGAAATCATATATAGTTATCTGTATCAATTTAAAAACAATGGTGGTAGCCTTTATTGTCAGGAAATCTTTTTTTTTAAATTTATAATTAAACGTCATTTTACCGAAATTGGGGAGATTTATCGTACTTCTTTTGAACTGAGTTTTTCTGTGCGTATTGTTGGGTGTTTGCTTTTCCTACATTGGCTAGAGGTGTAGGGGAGGGTTGAGATTTCAAAAAACATGTTTAACCCCACTGAACTAGTATAAATGTTTTTGTTTAGGGGCCAGGTGAAGCACGCCTCTGGGTGCAGGAGTTTCTCGCTGCATTGCAGACTTATTGGTGCCTTCGGCTGTTGTCTGCTCTTTGGTCAGGTTGTTGTCTCTTTGACACATTCCACATTTCCATTCTCAATTTTATTCTGTCATTCTTTGTAAGAGAAGACTTTGTTAAAAAAAAAAGTATAACACAAATACCGAAATCAATGCAAATTCAAAAAATGAGGGTCCACAAAACTGACAAATCAACTGAACAACTGAAAAACAACTGCCATATTAGAACTTGATACATGTATTTGCCAAAGAAAATGGTGGAATATATGAATACAAAGACCAGCACACCAAAAGGTTGCACTATGTGTAAACAGAAGATAAAAAGTGCATAAGGTACAGGCTTATCTTACAGAAGTTAAAATTAGTCTCAACTGCAACAAAGAATTGGAAACTCGTGTCTTCTTATGATTTGAATTATCGTATTCAAATGACATGTATCTGCTCTATGACCCATATTTTCTCGGTTATCACTAACATTGTCCTAAAATATGCATCTGTTAGTTTTAATATTGATAAGTCAGATTTAGGAATTTAGGGCTAAGTGCTTCTGAATTAGTCAATGCTAAATTTTTACATCATAAAAGTTAGAATGGAAATGTGGAATGTGTCAAGAGACAACTATCCGACCAAAGAGCAGACAACAACCGAAGGCCACCAATGGGTCTTCAATGCAGCAAGAAGATCTTCTGCTGCCCCTAAAACAATATATATTAGTTCAGTGATAATGGACGCCATACTAAATTCATTCTAATCCACAATATACAAGGTTATGCAGATGTACAAGCAACTGCCAAAGTAGGTTGTAACTTACTAGACTATAGCTTTGCGAATGAAATTTTATGTTTCCTTTGTTGTGCTTCTTTGTTATGTATTTGTTAGTTTGTGTTCTGATTGAGATTCTGACACGGTATTGATGGCTGTATCCCTATTTTTACAATTTTACCTACTTTGTCTGTTTTGTTAACGCATCTTTATATATATAATGGAATTTGATGCGACTGTCATACAAGAGAGAGGTTAAACGCTATAAAACCAGATTCAATCCCCCATTTTCTACATTTTATAATGCCTGTACCAAATCAGGAATATGACAATTGTTGTCCATTCGTTTAATGTGTTTTATCATTTGATTTTTCTATTTGATTAGGAACTTTCCGTTTTGAATTTTCCTCGGAGTTCAGTATTTTTTTTTTTATTTCCTTTTAACCCTGACTATATCAAAACCTGTTTACTTGGCTGTTTTGTTTTAACTTTTCACATTAAAAACCAATGTTATCATTCTCGGGATGTATCATTTATAATGAATTCAGTCTAATACATTCATACTTTGCTTTTTGATGCTTCTTGATGCGCACAAATGCTTTATGTCTTTGCAACCTTGGGTTATAATTCCTTTAACACATGTTGTGTACTAAACAAAATGGACCAAACTTTTATATTTAATTAAAGATTAACGCAATAGTCCATAACATCAACTTAACTTGATAATCAATGAGCTTTATCTATCAACGTATGTTTTAAATTCCCTCGATCGGCCTGAATATGCATGAAACATTTCCCAGTGGATGTTAGAAAGCCAGAACAAAACAAACAAATTCATCGAAAAAGGCACACATGGTTACCAAGCGCGTGACATCATTTGTGAGTATGGTCTTGAGAAACGATTATAGTTTGCACTTTGTAAATTCAGCTGTTTCTCAAACCACGCCTCTTTTTGGGAGAAATAGAATATTCATCGATAATAAATTTTGTTTACATACTGGTTTCCAGTTCTGATCTGTGGTTACCTTACAGTCGAGGTAGGGGTAGTTAAGAAATGAAGTGTTAGTTTAAACTCTTAAACTCTTAAAAGTTCGGGGCATATAAACATTGAAAATATGCCACATAGCCCCATATTTTGACCTTTGAAAAAAATTGTGCATTAGTCATGACATCGACAGAAACCAAGTTGCCTCCCCGACATGTTCATATACTAAGAATAGTTCGATAAAACCCGAACTGTTGTCTGCTCTATGGTCGGGTTGTTGTCGCTTTGACACGTTCCCCATTTCCTTTCTCAATTTTATAATTTATTTAAACTCTTCAAGTTTGCAATATACTGAAATATTACTGCTGTAGAGACTTTTCGGTTTTTGGCGGGGAATGTGTCACTCAATCTTTATTCTTTTTGTTGTGCTTTGTATATTGATGTTTATCTTTTGGTCGTTTGTCAAGTTTTGCCATATCATTGTCAGTTTGTTTTCGAATTTGAATGTTACTGTAGCATCTTTTGCCTCTCTTTCAACTACAAAATCCATGTTTAAAATGCCTTTGATTTTATCTTCCGAAAAAAAGTAAGTTTAGTACTGATGTCAACATGTTTACAATTCAAACAACTTGTAATGCAAATATAACCAACTAAAAGTAATCCCAAGTTATGAAATAAAGTTATACATGTTAACTCATTTATTGAAGCAAAAATCCAGAAAATGAGGACCAATTATATCCAAACACACGAATATTTCCATCATTAGCGTTTGCATTGTCATAAACTCTAATCCAAACATTATCTCCTGCATTCATCTGGACTACTATTGCCTGCGTGCCAACAGCCCAAGTATCCCCGTTTCCGAAATACACTTTGAGAAGGTTATTTCCATTCTTAACTATTTCGGTTTCCATGTCCTTTCCATGGTGACTCATGATTATCACGTTAAAATGATAAAGACCAGTAATTGGAACTTTAAAATACTGGTTTTGGGGTCAAATCCATCTCCAGCATTGGTTATTACGTGTCCAATCCCTTAGTTTTCTTTGTGACTGTCCATTGTGGAAGAAAATGCAACAACAGGCGGTAAGCCGCGATCAACTGAAATAAAATTATCAAAATATTTCTTAATGATTTGTAAAAAATGTTCTCTTCGGGTATGGGGTGTTTTGCAGAACTGAAGTCTTCAATTTAGCGTAATCATATTATATCTACTTATTGTACTCGGAAATCCTGATGAATTTGAGTACACAAAATCTTGAAAAATTCTTTAACAGGTCGAGAACTCTATATTTCCTGACGTCAGAATATATTTGCATAGTAATTTCCCAAACACAAGGCCAAGATGGTCTTGAAAAACTGACCAATCGACTCAATGAACTACAATGCATTGTAGGCTACTACAAGTTTACTATCGCTTGAAAACACGTAGAAGTAGTGGAAAAAGTTAAATCTAATATAGTGTCTGGGATTCTCAAAACAAATCTTTTTGTTCTGCGAATATGTTTATTGAAATATATATAACATAATCTTCAATTTGCATGCTCAGATTAAAAATGTATTGTTTACGGGCTTCGCAATTCGACTTTTTTTTTTCGCCTTGTAAAAGCAGTTGAACAGGTTTGTTCCATAGCTATGCATGTTACCTGTGCACTAATTTCACGGCGTGAAACAGTGAAATTTCAGTGACCACTCTCCAGAACGTAAATGTTAGAGCTCTTTAAACATGTATAATGTCATTTTAAAAACATTTCTGCATCGAAAAACAAGAAAACTGGCACAGAAACACGTCTATCTGTACTGGATGTGTATTTTTTTTATCAGGACCTGAACTATAAGTAAGAACATCATAATATTCAGTATGCTAAAATAAGTGATATAAAAGTCGGTAAGAATTGTGCTGGATATTCGAGTTATGAAGACATTATCTTGCAATCAGTTTACAGCCAATTTCAGGTTAGGTAAACTGCCATCCTTTAAGAGTAGACAATTCTGATTATAGCCAACTTACATGTCTGTAAGACTTAACTAATTCGAAAGGAGGGTAGTATACCTTACATAATAACGACTTTACGGCTCAGTTAACACGCAAGCTAACCAAGGATTCTACCTTTCATTACACACTCAATGAAATCGGCTGTAATTGAGGTCTGGTGCTGGCATGTAAATAACTGCTAGTAGTCCTTTGTTAATTTATGTATTATTGTCATTTTGTTTACCAATAGTTTCGTTTGTTACCTCTTCTGGCTCGGACTTCTCTCTAACTGAATTTTACTGTGCATATTGCTGTGTGCTTGTTTTCACTACATTGGATAGATGTATAGGGGGACGTTGAGATATAAAAAAAACACGTTCTCGCTGTATTGAAGACCCATTGTTGGCTTTTGGCTGCTGTCTGCTCGATGGTTGTTTCCATTCTCAATTTTGTATGGTAAAAAGCTTAAACATATTTTGTATAATTTCATCCATTGATAAAATCCGTCGGTTGCGTATTTTATCCCAAAATATACCTCAGAGGTATTTTTATCGTTCGGCTGCTGTCCTTTTGACGTATGTGCAATATCTCAAATTATCTAAACACTGTGGATCATATAGGATGCTATATTATCTTTTAAGTTTTCTAAAAACGTGCTTTGTATATATATAAAGAAGAAGATAAGGTATGAGTGCCAAATGAGATCTCTTTCCATCCAAGACGCAATCTACTAAACAAGTTTGTCAAATGGGTAATTGTGTTTATAACTGTTGTTTTGTTGCTGTCTGGTGGACAAATACATGAAATCTCCGTGTCGTCACCAAACATATTTATGGCTATATTTCGGGTAATTCAAACACTTGTTTTTTCGCATAGAAAAAACTTTTCTTTAATCTGAGCCGAACTATACATGTAGATACAAAAAATGAAAAATTAAGCAAAATTGTTAATCCCGCATTGCACGAAAAAATGTGTTGTATTTTAGTAAATAACACGTGTTCTTGTTTGATTGGAATCACGTAGTAGTCCATCATGCATTGAATTAACAAAGCAGATATGGTTTATTTTGCTTTCTGCTTTGTTAATTCAAGATCATGGATAGTAAATGCAAGTTCACTTTCTAGTACTTGTACCCTCGATTTATATTGCCCCATGTCGTCTGACATGACTTTCAACTGCGATTTAAAGAATTGATTGTCCTCTAATAGTTTCGCTACAGTCTCGGACATGTCTAGAGGTAAATTAAATAATCCATTGTTTATGTTAAAACAAAAAACAATCCCCGGACATACCAAGACGATACAAACCAAGAATAATTTATTTAGCAACATTTTGTAACAGTTTATAGTCTTTTAACAATGCCAAAGATAGTTGTATTCAGACAATTCCTTATCTCTTGTGTATAATAAGCATTTCCTTGTGAAATAAATTGTCAGTAAACAGTGCCAGCGACCTTGAACAATACAAATAGCTATCAAAGGTACCAGGATTATAATTTAGTACGGCAGACGCACGTTTCGTCTACATAAGACTCATCAGTGACGCTCAGATCAAAATAGTTATAAAGCCAAACAAGTACAAAGTTGAAGAACAGTGAGGACCGAAAATTCCAAAAGTTGTGCCAAATACGTCTACGTAAACCTATTCCTGGGATAAGAAAATCCTTTTTTTTGTTTTGTAACAGGAAATTTATTAAAATAACCAACAAAAAGTGATATGATTTTTATATATACTTCATGTAGGAACTTCTTAGGAAGAGTTAGCAATATCCTTTAACTCTACTTTCCGCTATATAGATGATGTTCTTTCACTAAATAATTCAAAATTTGGTGACTATGTGGAATGCATCTATCCCATCGAACTAGAAATAAAGGATACAACAGATACAGTTAAGTCGGCCTCATATCTGGACTTACATCTAGAAATTGACAATAAGGGTCGGTTGAAAACAAAACTTTACGACAAAAGAGATGATTTCAGCTTTCCAATTGTGAACTTTCCATTTCTAAGTAGCAACATTCCAGCAGCAGCTGCATACGGGGTATATATCTCCCAATTGATACGATATTCTCGTGCTTGCATTTCCTATCATGATTTTCTTGAAAGAGGGTTGCTGCTCACAAGGAAGCTTTTAAACCAAGAGTTCCAAATGGTAAAGTTGAAATCATCCCTTCGTACATTTTACGGACTCCATCACGAGTTGGTTGAGACCTACCGCATTAGACTATTTACCGGATTTGTTATCACATAAGCAACACGATATCCAGTAATGGGGGATCTAAATTTTGTACGTAAGTTGGGCGTTTCGTCTGTAAAAGACTTAGCAGTGAAGCTCGAATAAAAAAAAATTTCAACGGCCAAATATATACGAAGCTGGAGAGCGTTAAGGACACAAAATTCGAAAAAGGTTTAACCCCCCAAAAAAAAGCGGAGTCAACGTTAAACAGAATCTGCTCTATCTCATCATGTACGATGAAATGATATTTAGATTTATTGAGGATTACCTGCCAATCAATACTAGTGCTCTACATTTTCATATATCGTAGAGGACTTGACATTAAGGACTACATTTTCCTCAACTTATTCTCAAATTTGATATAGATGGACGAATTCAAACTGGGATCTATGACTATCATTGCAGTTTATCCTTTGTCATTATTTTATTATTTAGGGGTAACATCTTTAAGCATTTCAGTAAACTGCTTTTGAATTTATCTTTATATGTAGTAAATGCTCATATCAGTTTTATTTCCCTGATCAACCTTTCAACATTTAAATTCTTTTAAAGAAACTCATCATAGATACCAGGACTAAATCTAGTATATACGCCAGACGAGCGTTTCGTCTACAAAAGACTCATCAGTGACGCTCGAATCCAAAAATGTCAAAAAGGCCAAACAAAGTACGAAGTTGAAGAGCATTGAGGACCAAAATTCCTAAAAGTTTTGCCAAATACAGCTAAGGTAATTTAAGTAAGGGTCGAAGCCAAGATGTATTTAAAAATCCAATATTTCATAATAATACAAACATACTGAACCAAAAGTAAAGCCTAGCAAGGAAATAAAGCTGTATATGAGGACTCATGTATTGAACCAAAAAGCCAGAGAAAGAGGACCAAAGACTTCCAAAAACACGAATATTTCCGTCATTAATAGGTGGATTGTTCAGAACTCTAACCCAAACATCATCTCCTACATTCATCTGGATCCCTACCGACTGCATACCTACACCCCAAGTGTCACCATTACCGGAATACAGTCTGACGAGCCCATTTCCATTCTTAACTATTTCGGTTTCCACATCCTCGCCATGGTGACTCATGACAATGGCGTCAAAATGATATACACCAGTAATTGGTGCTTTAAAAATACTGGTGTTTGGGTCAAGGCCACCTCCAATATTTGTTATAACGTGCTCAAACACAACAGTTTGTCTAATACCTAAGTTTTTTTTGTGGCTGTCCAAAGTAGAAGAAAATGCAACGACCGGAGGAAAGTTATCTTCAACTGAAATAGAATAATTATGTATTAGTTGTGGGAAATTGTTTCATACGCTAAATACAAAGCTAAAGCCTAATCTAGAGAAAATATGCATATTTTCATATAGTTTCATAGATATTTTGTTAACAAAAACCTCTTAGTTTTGGTTGCAGAAATGATTTTTTTTTCGATTTAAACCACTTGGTATTGTTGAATTCTTATTTTTATGCTGCATGGTTTTTTTTATATACATGTTTTAAATGCCGTTATGTATACACATGTGTTGTGTGGTATGGGAGTTCTTTTTATCAAAATCAACACTTTTTGTCACTTTGATTAAAGAAATATTTACACTGTGCCAGACTTAATTATAGATAATACTTCCTGACAATGATTGTACAGGGCTTTAATTACTAATTCTTTGTAGTCAAATAAGTAAAATAATACTTGCGAAATAACACAAATAATAACAACGTGAAAAGGTATAATAATTAGCCGAGCGGACAGGTTTTAATAAAGTAATGGAAATGGTCATTTGTCATTTGCAATTATATCCAAAAGGATAATACATATTCTAACGACGCTGTAGTGTAGTGTAAACCGTGACCAAACTAGATATTTTGGTGTATACCAAACATTTATCACCCTTTAAAAAAATAACAAGCTACATATATTACACGAAATATAATATTACATACCCAAAAGTCGCTTGATATCCTCGGAAGTATCACTATTGTCAGGCAAATTGGATTCTTGGAAAACCGAATATTTTGCGTATCCATTACCACTTCTATTTTGTTCACTGATTTGTATTCTACCAGAAATGGAATGACTCAATGAATCGTCTTTATCAAACGTTGGAATTTCAGCACTTGTTTTAGACATTTCCCTTGTAAACAGTAGTTCGCGCTCTAACACTTGTACTCGATTATTGGTATCTTTTGCATTCTGCTTCGTTTATTTGAGACCACGATTAGTAAATGCAAGATCACTTTCTAGTACTTTTACCCTCGATTTATAATATTCCATTTCGTCTGCCATGATTTCTATTGCGATTGTAACAGTAGATTGTCCTCCAATAGTTTTGAAACCGCATCTGATATATCAAAAGGAGAATTGGATAATTCAGCGTTGATATTGAAACACCAAACAGCCGATCGACTAAAAATGAGACGACAAACAACAAGACAAATGTAGCTAGCAACATTTTTTAATAGTTTAAAGTTAAAACAATGACAAATAGAGTCTTATATGAACACACAATCCTTAATCTCTATAAATTTATAGTTAGTATGAGCTTTTCTGTATGAAACAGTCACCTGGACATGCATTGATAGCATACAATTAAGAATGGAAGTAAAGATTATTTTTAAGAGACAACCGCCCGACCACAGTACAGAAAACAGCCGAAATCAAACAATTGTGGTCTTCATGTCAGCAAGAAAATCCCACAACTTTACGCGGACTTTAACTGGCCCCTACACAAAATTTTACTAGTTCAGAGAAAATGAACGTCACACTAAACTCCAAAGCTTTATAACTCTTAATATTCATACTTAAAGTCGGATGGTTTGAAAGAGTATGTTGCTCACTGACAACGACGCGAGACGGATCAAATTTCGATTGGCTGCAAAGCGGTAAAAGGAACCTTTGAATGCTTTTATGTAAAACATATTATTTGTCTTTTAGCACTATATAGGTTGGTGAATGAATTGTGGTGACCTACTCCAATAGTTGTTTTAATCCTTTGGTATTTGATAGATCTCATGGCATTACCATAAAATGTAATTATTGCAATACTGTAACCCATAGTTTTAACCGCAAAAATCAGTGTTGGATAAAATTATCTGGAAGTAACTTAAATCTGTTGTTCAAATTCTGACACTTTAGTGTTCTAAGACCTAATATATCCCCAGTTAACTAAACGTATATAGAAAACACTTTAATAAATCGCAAATTAAAAAACTAAATAGTTATGACAATGTACTAATTTATGTTTATTCTCCCAAACAAATTATGCATACGGCTCATTTATTTTTGTTATAGTTTATAATCTAAACAACGACAAAGTTATTTCCTTATCTCTAAGGTGTGTAGTAAGGATTTGGTTATCCTCACGAAATTGGTACATTGACTTTAAATTGTTAGTATACAGTGCTGTCGAACTTAAACATAACAGACAGTGCAATCATAGTTTTCTTTTCCAAATAAATCATGTACCCATTATTAAATTAAATATCGCGCCTAGTTGTTATATGTGCAAACCCGTAGACAGACTATAAGTAATAGATTGGTCTGTTCTTTATTATCAATTTAAATATACAAATTGAACTTTCAATCCAGATACTGTTTTTTAAACAACTTAAAAGTACATGATGCTCATTATAAACGGCACGAGAGGGTACAAAATCTTGTTTAGCTAAATATAGTGGTAAATGGAACATTGATCTTTATTTTCTCGCCACGCATCATACATTCCTATTTACCATTATTGTTTTTACTGCTATCATTGTACTCGTTTTATTTTTGCAAAACGGATTATATAACAGCTATAAAACACATCTTTATAGTTATAAGGCCAGAATGTTGAAATAACAAATACTAATCAGTAGCTGATTGAAAAGCAAAATGTCTTAATATGAAATAGTCAATAATGTAGAATCACTACTTCCGATTTTTCATATTTCAACTCATAACGTTCGGTTGGACTGGATCTAGTAAAGTAGTAACATCGGTACTCGATTTTATATATGATTGTTACGATGAAATTAGTTTTCATATTTTCACCAAAGTACACGTTGGATCATTAATAATTTCATTTGATATGCGTAGTTAAAATATGTAGATCAAGCAGTGGGTTTTATCTGTGGAATTGTCATCATAAGGTCTTTATAGCTTCTAGTAGTTTACAGGTTAACTCATTGTGAACTGATTTACGGTGAACTAGTTCAATAGTATTTTAAATCATTGTCCTTCGGTCATCGGTGGATCTCACCTGCACTGATTACCATAAAAAAGTAAAATTTGCAATATTACTTTAAACGGTTTTCAAAAGTTTGATTACATTAACTAGGAGTATGAAATATGTTGAAGAAATGTGTTCTTTTCAAATTTTTATCAGGTCTTCTAGTGTTCTAAGACACACACAAAAAAGAAACAAATAAAAATAACAACAGTCATCTTAATGTATACGTTACCCACTATAAGAAATCACAAATTGAAAATAGAAAGTCATGACACTGTATGAATGCAAGTGTATTCCCCAACAAATTATCCACACAGCTGTATATACGTGAAATACTACGATTAGCCAGGCCAGTTTGACTTTAGGTGGATCATTTATTGGAGTAAGAATCCAGAGAAAGAAGACCAAAGAAATCCATAAACATGAACATTCCCATATTAATCCCTGGATTGTTATACACTCTAACCCAAACATCATCTTCTACATACATCTGGACTACTATCGCCTGCATGCCAACACCCCAAGTATCCCCGTTTCCGGAATACAGTCTGACAAGGATATTCACATTTTCAACTATTTCGGTTTCCGTGTCTTCTACAGAATGACTCATTATGATGACGTCAAAAGATAAACATGAGTACTTTTAAAGTACTGAGTCAAATCCGCCTTAAACATTTGTTTTTACGTGCTCAAACAAAACAGGTTGTCCAATGCCTAAGTTTTCTTTGTGGCTGTCCATTGTAGTAGAAAATGCAACAACCAGCGGTAGGCTGACATCAGTGTATTCGCAAATCCTGAATTTTGAATACACAAAATAAGTCCTTAATGGTTCAATTAAAACTACTTGGTATTCTAAAATTAGTTAGCTTTTTAAATGTTATTTGCGAATTATTTTTTTTAATGTTATCGTATCTGCTAAATAAGCAACACATTTTTCGAATGAGTTCTTCTTGAACGTAAAGATAACGTCTATAAATTTTTTCTTGAGTCTAATTGATATAATGTGACCAAACAATCTTTGTTTATATGTTACATATTTGTTTTTAGTTCATTTTTTTACATAAATAAGGCCGTTAGTTTTCTCGTTTGAATTGTTTTACATTGTCTTATCGAGGCCTATTATAGCTGACTATGCGGTATGGGCTTTGCGCATTGTTGAAGGCCGTACGGTGACCTTTAGTTGTTAATGTCTGTGTCATTTTGGTCTTTTGTGGATAGTTGTCATTGGCAATCATACCACATCTTCTTTTTTATATATTCTTACTCATATTTTGAACTTAAAAACTCTTTCAATTTTTCTTTACAATTTATACAAAAATAAGATATCATAACACAAAGTTCATTACAAGGACTTACCCAATATCCGCTTAATATCCTTTGAAATTTCATTATTATCAGGCAAATTGATTTTTTGGTGTTTATCAAACGATTCCTTTTCAAATCCATTATCACATTGGCATGAGAATCTCTAACTGAATGGTTGTCATTATACTTTGGAATTTTAGCACTTGTTTTAGAAATTTATTTGTTAACTCAAGTTTGCGTTCTAAGACTTTTACTCGATTATTGGTATCTATTTCATTCTGCTTTGTTAATATAAGATTACGATTAGAAAATGCAAGTTCACGTTCTAGTATGATAATCCTTGATTTGTATTGCGCCATTTCGTCCGACATAATTTTAAACTGTGATTTAAAGAACTGATTGTCCTCCAATATTTTCGCAACAATCTCGGAAATGTCTAGAGGTGATTTTACAATCCATCGTATATGTTAAAACAAATAGCGGTCAACCGACAAATAGTTATCAAAGGTACCAGGCTTACCCTCACGCCCATCAGCAAAGGTACCAGGCTTACCCTCACGCCCATCAGCAAAGGTACCAGGCTTACCCTCACGCCCATCAGCAAAGGTACCAGGCTTATAATTTCAGACGCAAGACGCGTGTATAGTCTACATTAGACTCATCAGTGACACTCAGATTAAAATAGTTAGAAAGTCAAACAAGTATAAAGTTGAATAGCAATGAGGACTCAAAATTCAAAAAAATTGTGCCAAATACGGCTAAAGTAATCTCTGCCTGGGATAAGAAAATCCTTAGTATTTCGAATAATTTAAACTTTTGCAAACAGTTCATTTCTTAAAATGACCATATAATTGATATTCATGTCAACACCGAAGTGCTGACTACTGGGCTGTTTTATTATTTAACAATTTCATGCATTGCTTTTTATTTTCGTATTTTATTTATGTATGTTAAATCCAACCATAAAGGATTGAACTATTTTAAGTACTGGGACCGAATCATTACCCTGACAGGTACATGGTTAGATTAACATTAAATCTGACGTAGAATCGCGTGTTTGACGTACATCAGTTGATTAGAATCAGGTAGATATAAAAAATAATTTTGTCGTTCAAAGTATGAACAGAATATAGTCTCTAGTTCTTTTAGGCATATCCCCAGCAGAATGTAAATTAGAAATTTACCTTGTCTTCTTGCCGCTTGTCTTTATGCTTATTGTGAATTTCCTCTGAAAAGAGCCACGTCATTATGTATAAAAAATACAAAAGGGCATATAGACAAAGCATTAGCAAATATGAAAGACAAAAATGTAAAAATTATCATAGAACAATAACAAAAATGGATATCACCAAAAGTAAAGACAAATAATCAAACACAATAACAAGTTATTAAGATGATAAACAACGTCAGTATGCAGAATCTATAATTCAAGACCATCGTGTATTATTTGTTAAGTTGATACAGAATATTTACAAACAGGTGTTGATACCTTCCGATGATAATTTTTTTAGAAAAAGGACTAGACGTTCTTTGACATACCTCTGGTTCATCAACTTTCTACTCAGACACTGGTGACGTTTTACAAAGTCTGAGTAATAGCTGCAAACTCTTGAATACCGAAGAATTTGGGAAATGTGAATCCCATATGCAGGTGAAGTTGGCATGTTGCTACTAAGATGAGGGAAATTGATAATTTCAAAATTAAAATCGTCTCGTATGGGTTATTTTCTGGTTCTGAGATGACTGTGTATGTCAAATTCGAGTTATAAGTCTAAAAATGAGGCGGAGGAAGCCGTGTCTGTTGATTCTTTAATTTCTAGTTCTGGGGGATATATTAATGGAACCCAATCAGAAAAAGTTCAGATTGTTAATGGAAAGAATATCATCAATATATCTGAAAGTGAAATTGATTAATCTGGCTTCTTTGATCTTCTTTTTTTTTTACAAGCGTCTGAAGGAACTTCGATTCATATGAAATTAAGAAGAGGTCAGCAAGGAGAGGCGCAAAGTTCGTTCCCATAGGAATGCCGACAATTTGTTGAATAGTCTATCTTCAAATTCAACAAATATGTTGTCGATAAGAAACGCCAGCATACTGATCACTTGTTCTTCTGTGTAGCATGTTTTACCCTTTTGTTCACTATTAACAAAATATGCCTTGTGGTATCCCAAAGTGGCAATATCAAAAGCTGAAACACATCAAACGATAGGAAAACAACTGTCATATTTTTACTTACGCACATGCATTTATTTATGTATCAAGTGGTGGTTGTAAAGCTAGCTAAACCTTTTACTTGCATGACAGTCGCATAGAATTACCATTGAATTTATAATAATGTATGAGCAAAACAAACAGACAAAATAAGCAAAATTGTAAAGAAAAATGGGATACACCAGTCAACAATTGGTAGACTGTAAGAACTAAAGCTGTGCATTATAGCTCATTTATTGAAGTAAGAATCCAGAGAAAGAAGACCAACGTTCTCCATAAACACGAACATTTCCGTTATTAATAGGTGGATTGTTCATAACTCTAATCCAAACATCATCTCCTACATTCATCTGGACTACTATCGCCTGCATGCCAACACCCCAAGTATCCCCGTTTCCGGAATACAGTCTGACAAGGGCATTCCCATTTTTAACTATTTCGGTTTCCATGTCTTCTCCAGAATGACTCATTATGATGGCATCAAAATGATAAACACCAGCAATTGGCGCTTTGAAAGTACTGGTGTTTGAGTCAAATCCACCTCCAAAATTAGTTATTACGTGCTCAAACAAAACTGTTTGTCCAATCCCTAAGTTTTCTTTGTGGCTGTCCATTGTGGAAGAAAATGCAACAACCGGCGGTGAGCTGCCATGAACTGAAATAAAATCATGAAAATATTTCTAAATGATTTGTGGAAATTTTTTCTCTACGATTGTGGTGTTTTTATCAGAACTCAAGTCTTGGACTGAGTATAATTTTATGTCTTCCTCATATTTCATATTTTATTCGCAAATCCTGATAAAAGAGGGATGAAAGATACCAAAGGGATAGTCAAACTCATTAATCGAAAAAAACTGACAACGTCATGGCTAAAAATGAAAAAGACAAACAGACAAAAATAGTACACATGACACAACATAGAAAACTAAAGAATAAACATCACGAAACCCACCAAAAACTAGGGGTGATTTTGATACACAAAATAAGTCCTTAATGTTTCATATCATACTGCTTGATGTTTTAAAATAATTCGGGTTTTTAAATGTTATTTGCGTAATTAACTTTTGTTTTAATTTTATCGTATATGCTAAATAGTGCAACAGATTTTTTATAATGAGTCCTTCTTGAATGTAAAGGTATAAGGTCTATTATTCGAGTTTTATTGGTATATATTGACCAAACAATCTATCCTAATGCATATTCTAAACTTATAACCCTTTCAATTTTTCTTTTCAATTCATACAAAAATGATATATCATAACACCAAAAATACACGGACTTACCCAATATCCTCCTAATATCCTTTGAAATATTATTATTGTCAGGCAAATTGAATTCTTGGTATTCCGAATCTTTTTCGTATCCGTTATCACTTCCGTTTTTTACATTGATATATACTCTATTAGATTGAAAAGGACTCACTGAACCGTCTTTATCAAACTTTGAGATTTCATCACTTGTTTTAGACATTTCTGTTGTAAACATAAGTTCGCGTTCTAACCCTTCTACTCGATTTTTTGTATCTTTTGCATTCTGCTTCGCTAAATCAAGATCACGGTTAGTAAATGCAAGTTCATTTTCTAGTATGTTAATCCTTGATTTATATTGCTCCATTTCATCTGACATAATTTTAAACTGCGATTTAAAGAACTGATTGTCCTCCATTATTTTTGCCACAGTCTCGGACATGTCTAAAGGTGATTTTGACAATCCATCGTTTACACGGCCGACACTCGGCTAACCGAGAGTTTGGTCGGTTAATCTATATTGAGTATGAGGCTATATCGGCGGTTGGTCTGTTAATCGGGTTGGCTAAAGTCTGTTAATCAGGTGTTATCGAGAAAATCATTGAAAGTTCAGCATGTTTCACTGTATAACTTTTTAAATATATGTTTATCATAAAAAATATTAATGTCTAACAAAACAATTTAATGTACTGAATCCAGTGGTGTAATTATTATTTTTCTAGCTTCAATGTACGATCTATAAAATGAAAAGGTGGGTTACTCATCAATAAATTTATACACATTTTACACACACAAACTGTACACAAAATGACACGTTGGTTGAATTTACGTGCATGCAATATTTTAAACATTGTAAAAAAGACAGGCATTATGTTTGTTTACCATACTGAAATCATTGTGTTAAAAATCTTCACAAAAAATCTGTATTTTGGTGACATAAATCAATCTTTAATTAAAACTTAGTCTGTCAATGGGTCGGATGTATAAAACCCGGTCTGTTAATTGGTCTGTTAAGAGTTATGAATGGCAATAAAAGTATAATTTTATTGCTATATGGGGTGTTATCGGATCAAATGGGTAGGCTCAAGACGAGCGGCTAAAATATACGAAAACAACACATGAGCAATGAAACATAAAATATACGGAAACAACACATGAACCAGTGGCGGATCCAGGGGGGTGGGTTCCGGGGGTTGGAACCCCCCTTTTTTGCCGATCAATGCATTTGAATGGGAGCATATAGTTGGAACCCCCCCTTTTTACTCTGGGTTGGGACCCCCCCCCTTTTTTTAAATGGCTGGATCCGCCACTGTGAACAATGAACAATTTAAACAATGGAAATAGAAAATTGATAAAAACGGTTTCAAAAAGTGTTATATTAAAGTAATGTTAATTTCATCCAAGAATGGTCGCATATGTCATGTGGATTCTGTTTAATTGTCATGCATGACACCAACTTGTCATCTACATTGGTAACCAGTATGTAAATCAGAGATAAACGTCGTAATGTAACTAAACATCAGTAAGTAAAATATTTTGGGATGCTAAAATATAAAGAATAGAGAAAGAATAACGAGTAAGATAAATAAAAGGTAAAGAGAAAAAACGTCACGGAAGAAACGTGACATAACAATTTAAGGAATACAGAAATAAACAACATCATGGTATACACGATAATCTGGATGGAGTAGTAGAATATAGAATAATAGGTAAGGACAGTAGAGAGTGATGCATTGCTTAAAAAAGAGAGAAAAAATAATAATTGTTTAAGAATACACACATGAAACACCCCTGGGTGTTGAAACAGTAACGGATTGCGATGTACTCATATTGGTGACAAATGCTAGAAGTTTACATGCGGACAACTGCCGTTCTCCTCTACACTTATGAAGAAAGGAACTAAACGGAATAAAATGTATTAAAACTTAAGATGACCAAATGTAGCTGCATTCGCTCCTTTCCATTTACTTCTTGAGAATGACTAACATTGCCTATGTAAAATTTTAAAATCGTTTGTATGCACATTGAACGCCATATTTATGTGACGTATAAAATGTTCTGATGTCAGACACTCAAATCAATGAATGTGTTCGTAGATAGTAGATGTTTTTGTGTTCTGTTAAATTGTTCCTTTTAAAATTGTGATACGATGATGACTGATTTCTTTGGTTACATCTTCTGACATCAGACTCGGACTTCTCTTGAACTGCATTTTAATGTGCGTATTGTTATGCGTTTACTTTTCTACATTGGCTAGAGGTATAGGGGGAGGGTTGAGATCTCACAAACATGTTCAACCCCGCCGCATTTTTGCGCCTGTCCCAAGTCAGGAGCCTCTGGCCTTTGTTAGTCTTGTATTATTTTAATTTTAGTTTCTTGTGTACAATTTGGAAATTAGTATGGCGTTCATTATCACTGAACTAGTATATATTTGTTTAGGGGCCAGTTGAAGGACGCCTCCGGGTGCGGGAATTTCTCGCTACATTGAAGACCTGTTGGTGACCTTCTGCTGTTGTTTTTTTCTATGGTCGGGTTGTTGTCTCTTTGGCACATTCCCCATTTTCATTCTCAATTTTATGATGTACCCATATTGTGACTATTTTATTTATTGCTTACGAATTAGGGGTTTTCGTCCAGTGACAAATATCATGTGCATATGAGAATGACAACACGTTATATGCACTGGACAGATTACAGTTTATATTTATTTTACCGGTACCCTGTGTTGTATTAGAAAGACACTTTCAGTCGGATTTGAGAACGTACTACTTTGAACATACACAAAAATTGAGGCTGATTGAAAACATTAATAATAAATTCATGCATATTCCAGCGGCCAATTTATATCACGCTATATTGAAGTGACACCCTTCAATAAAATGCAAAAAAAGTCAAAATAAAAATGCTCTTACTAGTAAATCACAACCGAAATGAATGACAGACGGACATCATTTTTACAAAACTTAATGAACAATTCCAATCAAGATATTTGAAGTTTGCGTTGTAACGCAAATATACATGTAGGAAGAAAAATTTTAAAAAAAATGTTTGGCGCTAATTCGCTTCCGTAGGATACTGTTGCACCGTATTATCATTTTTTTATTACTTAGGAACATCTCATTCTTAACTTTTTCTATGGGAAAATATAAAGGTAGCAAAAATAACTGTGGCTAAATAACTCTTAACTGACACAATTTCAATTGTCTAACCCATTAACAGACTTTATTCCCATAATTTTCACTAAAACGTGGTAATATTCACGTTATATTACAATTATGAAATATTCACCAATGCAAATTTGTTTTTTAGCCCCAAAGTACTATTTTGTGTCCTTTAAATGATATCTAAAATTGTTTGTTTCGACTTTTATTAAAAAATTCCTATGCGTATAAGCATAAATACTGCATACTTGCGCGACGCCTTTTAATTTTACTGAAAACTGCGTAGACTATGAAATGTTTTTACAAGTGGAAAATGTTCTATGATAGATATCATTTTGTCAGACACTTTTCTTTTTTTGATTTGGTTCTTATAATATGCCAAAAATCTGTATATTTGATACAGTTTAACATTAAATTGTGCGTTTTACTCTTAACAGACGTATAACCAACCCGATTAACAGACCAATCTCCCATATAGCCGCATACTCAATATAGATTAACCGACCAATCTCTCGGTTAGCCGAGTGTCGGCCGTGGTTTATGTTAAAACAAAAAACAATCACCGGACATATCAAGACGATACAAACCAAGAATAATTTATTTAGCAACATTTTGTAACAGTTTATAGTCTTTTAACAATGCCAACGATAGTTGTATTCAGACAATTCCTTATCTCTTGTGTATAATAAGCCTTTCCTTGTGAAATAAATTGTCAGTAAACAGTGCCAGCGACCTTGAACAATACACGCACGTTTCGTCTACATAAGACTCATCAGTGACGCTCAGATCAAAAAAATTATAAAACCAAACAAGTACACAGTTGAAGAGCATTGAGGACCGAAAATTCCCCAACAAGTTGTGCCAAATACGTCTACGGTAATCTATTTCTGGGATAAGAAAATCCTTAGTTTTTTGAAAAATTCAAAGTTTTGTAACAGGAAATTTATAAAAATAACCAACAAAAAGTGACATGATTATTATATATACTTTATATATTGTAATACAAAATGTAAGCGATTTCTCTTGAGAAGCAAATATATATGTGTAAACCTATTGTTTGAAAGGCTTAAAAGCGCATGGTGCTCAAAAGTAACGACATGAGAGGGCCTTTTTTAGATAACAAATGGTAAATAAAACATAGGTTGCTTTTTCATCTTTTTTGAATTAATTTTTACGTCAACATTTTACGAGGACATTTGTGATGACCAGTAACAGGTGATCTAAATTTTCGTCTTTTTTTTTTAATTTAAATTTCACGTCAACACTTACGAGAACATTTGTTATGTCCAGTAATGGGGGATCTAAATTTTGTACGTAAGATGCGCGTTTTGTCTGTAAAAGACTTATCAGTGAAGCTCGAATAAAAAAAAATTCAAAGGCCAAATATATACGAAGCTGGAGAGCGTTAAGGACACAAACTTCAAAAAATGTTTGGCCAAAAAAAAGCGAAGTCAATCAATACTAGTGCTCTACATTTTCATATATCGTAGAGGACTTGACATTAAGGACTACATTTTCCTCAACTAATTCTCAAATTTGACACAGATGGAAAAATTCAAACTGGGATTTATGACTATCATTGCAGTTTATCCTTTGTCATTATTCTATTATTCAGGGGTAACATCTTTTAGCATTTCAGTAAACTGCTTTTGAATTTATCCTCAAATGTAGTAAATGCTCATATCAATTTTATTTCCCTGATCAACCTTTCAACATTTAAATTCTTTTAAGTAAGGCTCGAAGCCAAGATGTATTTAAAAATCCAATATTTCATAATAATACAAACATACTGAACCAAAAGTAAAGCCTAGCAAGGACATAAAGCTATATATGAGGACTCATTTATTGAACCAAAAAACCAGAGAAAGGGGACCAAAGACTTCCAAAAACACGAATATTTCTGTCATTAATATGTAGATTGTCCAGAACTCTAACCCAAACATCATCTCCTGCATTCATCTGGATCACTACCGACTGCATGCCTACACCCCAAGTGTCACTATTACCAGAATACAGTATGGCGAGCCCATTTCCATTCTTAACTATTTTGGTTTCCATATCCTCGCCATGGTGACTCATGACAATGGCGTCGAAATGATCTACACCAGTAATTGGTGCTTTGAAAATACTGGTATTTGGGTCAATGCCACCTCCAATATTTAATTTAACGTGCTCAAACAAAAACAGTTTGTCCAATACCTAAGTTTTCTTTGTAGCTGTCCATATAGTAGAAGAAAATGCAACGAGAAAAAGTTATCTCCAACTAAAATATAATAATTCTGTATTAGTTGTGGGAAATTGTTTCATACGCTAATTACAAAGCTCAAGTCTAATCTAGATAAAATATGCATAATTTCATATAGTTTCATGGATATTTTTTTAACAAAAACCTCATACTTTTGGTTGCAAAAATGATTTTATTTCGATTAAAACCACTTGGTATTCTTGAATTCTTATTTTTATGCTGCGTGGTTTTTTATATACATTTTTTAAATGCCGTTATGTATATGTTCCGGACCATATGAGTATTTGGACCATACGCGTATGGTCATGACCATATGGGTATATACTCATATGGTCCAACCATACGCGTATGGTCCGACCGTACGCGTATGGTCGGGATAATTAACACACTGTAACAGTTTACTTTTAATACTTCTAAACTCTTCATATGGTATGACCGTTCATTAAAAAGACGCTATCATATAGGTAATTTTATTATTATATTATAATGAAAAGAAAAGCTAAATAAAAATTAGAAGTTTCACATAGTGAAGTTTACTTACTTGTCAAAACTTTAATAAACACATTTTATACCGATGGTCACTGTCGTAAAACACAGCGAGGGGTGTCAGGATTGATCAAATGAAAGACCGACCGGAGGGAGGTGTGTTCTACGACAAGAAAAACCTTAAAATATGCATTATCTGACTTATATACCGTCAAAAAATATTAATTTTATAAAGATTTGTAAAATTTAGTATCCTATTTTACCGACAACACTAACGTGGGATATTCCTTTCTAATGCGTTCAGGTTTTAATACGCCCTGTGGCTCATTTAGAATGTGAAATAAAACTCACTAAATAATTTAGATACACATGTGTTGTGTGGTATGGGAGTTCTTTTTATCAAAATCAACACTTTTTGTCACTTTGATTAAACAAATATTTACACTGTGCCAGAATTCATTATAGATGATACTTCCTAACAATGATTGTACAGGGTTTTAATTACTAATTCTTTGTTAACAAATAAGTAAAATAATACTTGTGACATAACACAAATAATAACAACAACGTGAAAAGGTATAATGAAGTAGCCTAGCGGACAGGTTTTGATAAAGTAATGGAATTGGTAATTTTTCATTTGCAATTATATCCAAAAGGATAATACATCTTCTAACAACGCTTTTGTAGTGAAGTGTTAACCGTGACCAAACTAGATATTCTTGTGTATACGAAATATGTATCACCCTTTAAAAAGATGTACGACATGTATTACACAAAATCCAATACAAGAACATACTCAACAGCCGCTCGATATCCTTTGAGGTATCAGTATTGTCAGGCAAATTGAATTCTTGGTAAACCGAATCTTTTGCGTATTCATTATCACTTCTATTCTTCCCACTGATTTGTATTCTACTAGAATAGGATTGACTCAAACTTTGGGATTTAAGCACTTGTTTTAGACATTTCCTTAGTTAACATAAGTTCGCGTTCTAACACTTTTCCTCGATTATTGGTAACTTCTGCATTCTGCTTCGTTAATGTAAGTTCACGGTTAGTAAATGCAAGTTCACTTTCTAATACGGCTATCCTTGATTTATATTGTTCCATTTCGTCTGACATGATTCTCATTTGCAATTTAAAGATTTGATTGTCCTCCAATATTTTCGAAACAGCCTCAGATATATCAAAAGGAGAATTGGATAATTTAGCGTTGATATTGAAACACCAAAAAGCCGACCGACTAAATGAGACGACAAACAACAAGAAAAATGTAGCTATCAACATTTTTGAATAATTTATAAAGTTGACACAATGAAAAATAGAGCTATATATGAACAAACAATCCTTTACGTCTGAAAACTTGTAGTAAGTGTGTGCTTATCTGTATGAAATAATCACCTCGACTTTGATTTGTTAGTATATTGTGCCGGCCACTTGCACTTAACACAATTGAAATGATATTTGTTGATTTACATTATTCATCACAAAATTGTAAATATGAATTGATTCATGGACGTCAAGTTAGTTACTTATTCCTTATTCCTTATTCGTTACTTATTCCTTATTCCTTATTCGTTACCTATTCTTTATGTATTCCTTATTCCTTATTCGTTACCTATTCTTTATGTATTCCTTATTCCTTATTCGTTACCTATTCGTTACTTATTTCTTCTTCCTTATTCGTTACTTATTCCTTATTCCTTATTCGTTACGTATTACTTATTCCTTATTCGTTACCTATTCGTTATGTATTCCTTATTCCTTATTCGTTACCTATCCGTTACTTATTCCTTATTCGTTACTTATTCGATTTATTATATCCTTCCCCCTTTTTAATTGTATATTCTTATCTTATGTAATAGTTCTAATTTTGTTGAGGTAAAATGACCCTTTTATCACCTATTTATCCGTATGTGTGCTCAACCGATCCTGTTACTTTATGTTCGATACTTATTTGTTTCTTATTTGATTTTTATAACCTTTTAACTGCTTTATATTCGTATGTTTGAAGATGGTTCTTGGTTCGAAGAGGTGAAATCACCCTTTTAGCGCTTGTATAAAAAAAGAAGATGTGGTACGATTGCCAATGATACAACTCTCCACAATAGACCAAAATGACACAGAAATTAACAACTATAGGTCACGGTACTGCCTTCAACAATGAGCAAAGCCAAAACCGCATAGTCAGCTATAAAAGGCCAAGACCTGACAATGTAAAACAATTCAAACGAGAAAACTAAGGCCTTATTTATATACAAAAAATCAACGAAAAACAAATATGTAACACAAAAACAAACGACAACCACTTAATTTCAGGCTCTTGACTTGGAATATGCACATACTTACATAATGTGGCGGGGGAAAACATGTTAGCAGGGTGTACATCGTTTCGGACTTAGATGAATACCTTGTTTAATTCGTTCCTTACTCGCTAATAATACGTGTGTTATACTTGCACCTTTTAAAAAAATGATTTTCAATTGTTTTCTTGTCTCTGGTGGAAGATTTGTGTTCTAAGAGGTGAAATAACCCTATTAGCGCGTATGTACCCGTTCCCGGGCTCGATTGATACCCTGTTACTTATTCGTTCCTTATTCGCTTAAAATATGTATGTTATACGTTGTACTTTTAAAAAGAAATATTTTCGTGTCTCTGGTGGTAACTCTGGGTTCTTAAAGGTGAAATAATCCTATAAGAACTTATGTACCCGATTCAGCGCTCGGTTGATACCCTGTTACTTATTCGTTCCTTATTCGCTTTTAATACGCGTGGTATACGTTGCACCTTGATATAAATCGATTTTATATTGTGTTCATGTTTCTGATGGGAACTATGTGTTCTAAGAGGTGAAATACCCCTATAAGTGCGTAGGCACCCGTTCCAGCGCTCGGTTAACACACTGTTACTTAATCGTTCCTTATTCGCTTTTAATACGCGTGGTATACGTTGCACCTTGAAATAAATCGATTTTCAATTATGTTCATGTCTCTGGTGGGAACTATGTGTTCTTAACGATAACATAACCCTAAAAGCGCGTATGTAACCGTCCCAACGTTCGATTAAAACCCTGTTACTTATTCGTTCCTTATTCGCTTTTAAAACGCGTGGTATAGGTTGCACCTTGAAATAAATCGATTTTCAATTGTGTTCATGTATCTGATGGTAACTATGTGTTCTAAGAGATAAAGTAACACTATAAGCGCTCACGTACCCGTTACAGCGCCTGACTGATCCCCTGTTACTTATTCGTTCCTTTTTCGCTTTTAATATGCAAGGTATACGTTGCACCCTGATATAAATCGATTTTCAATTGTGTGCATGTCTCTGGTGGTAACTGGGTTCTTAGAGATAAAATAACCCTATTAGCCCGTATGTACCCGTTCCAGCACTCGGTTTATAACCTGTTACTTATTCGTTCCTTATTCGCTTTTAATACGCGTGGTATACGTTGCACCTTGAAATAAATCAAATTTCAATTGTGTAATGTCTCTGGTGGTAACTATGTGTTCTAAGAGGTGAAATACCCCTATTAGCGCGTATGTACCCGTTCCAGCGCTCGGTGAATACCCTGTTACTTATTCGTTCCATATTCGTTTTTAATTCGCGTGGTATACGTTGCACCTTGCAATAAGTCGATTTTCAGTTGTGTACATGTCTCTGGTGGTAACTATGAGTTCTTAGAGATGAGATAACCCTACAAGAGTGTATGTACCTGTTTCAGCTCCTGACTGATACCCTGTTACTCATTCGTTCTTTATTCGCTTATAATGCGTGTGTTATACGTTATTCATGTCTCTGGTGGTAATTGAATGTTCTAAGAGGTGAACTTCCCCATTTAGCGCGTATGTACCCGTTCCAGCGCTCGGTTAATACCTGTTACTTTTTCGTTCCTTATTCGCTTTTAATACGCGTGGTATACGTTGCACATTTAAATTAATTAATTTTCAATTGTGTACATATCTCTGGATGTAAGTAACCATGTGTTCGTAGTGATGAAATAATCCTATTAGAGGGTATGTACCCGTTCCAGTGCTTGGTTATTACCCTGTTACTTAATCGTTCCTTATTCGCTTTTAATATGCATGGTATACGTTGCACCTTGAAATAAATCGATTTTTAATTGTGTTCATGTCTCTGGTGGTAAATTTATGTTCTTAGAGGTGCAATTACCCTATTAGAACTTATGTACTCGTTTAAGCAATCGGTTAATACCCTGTTACTTATTCGTTCCTTATTCGCTTTTAATACGCGTGGTTTATGTTACACCTTAATATAAATCGATTTTCAATTGTATTCATGTCTCTGGTGGTAATTATATGTTCTAAGAGGTGAAATACCCCTAATAGCGCGTATGTACCCGTTCCAGCGCTCGGTGAATACCCTGTTACTTATTCGTTTTGAATATGCGTGGTATACGTTGCACCTTGAAATAAGTCGATTTTCAATTGTGTTCATGTCTATGGTGGTAACTATGAGTTCTTAGAGATGACATAACCCTATAAGAGTGTATGTACCCGTTTCAGCGCCTGAATGATACCCTCTTACTTATCCGTTCTTTATTCGCTTATTATACGTGTGTTATACGTTGTTCATGTCTCTGGTGGTAATTATATGTTCTAAAAGGTGAAATACCCCTATTAGCGCGTATGTTCCCGTTCCGACGCTCGGTTAATACCCTGTTACTTAATCGTTACTTAATCGCTTTTAATACGCGTTGCACCTTGAAATAAATCGATTTTCAATTGTGGACATATCTCTGGTTGTAAGTAACCATGTGTTCGTAGAGTTGAAATAATCCTATTAGAGGGTATGTACCCGTTCCAGTGCTTGGTTAATACCCTGTTATTTGTTCGTTCCTTATTCGCTTTTAAACGCGTTGTATGCGTTGCACCTTGATATAAATCGATTTTCAATCGTTTTCATGTCTCTGGTGGGAACTATTTGTTCTTAGAGGAGGAATAACCCTATAAGCGCGTATCAACCCGTTCCCGGGCTCGATTAATACCCTGTTACTTATTCGTTCCTTACTCGCTTAAAATACTATGTTTTACGTTGTACTTTTAAGAAGAAATATTTGTGGGTCTCTGGTGGTATCTTTGGGTTCTTAAAGGTGAAATTATCTTATAAGAACTTATGTACCCGTTTCAGCGGTCAGTTGATACCCTGTTACTTATTCGTTCCTTATTTGCTTTTAATACGCGTGGTATACGTTGCACCTTGATATAAATCGATTTTCAATTGTGTTCATGTCTCTGGTAGGAACTATGTGTTCTAAGAGGTGAAATACCCATATTAGTGCGTAGGTACCCGTTTCAGCGCTCGGTTAATACCCTGTTACTTATTCGTTCCACATTCGCTTTTAATACGCGTGGTATACGTTGCACCTTGAAATAAATCGATTTTCAATTGTGTGCATGTCTCTGGTGGGAACTATGAGTTCTTAGAGATGACATAACTCTATAAGAGTGTATGTACCCGTTTCAGCGCCTGACTGATACCCTCTTACTTATCCGTTCCTTATTCGCTTTTAAAATGCATGGTTTTCGTTGCACCTTGATATAAATCGAATTTTAATTGTTTTCCTTACTCTGGTGGTAACTATGTGTTCTAAGAGGTGAAATACCCTATTAGCGCGTATTTACCTGTTCCAGCGCTCGGTTTATACCCTGTTACTTATTCATTTCTTATTCGCTTTTAATACGCGTGGTATACGTTGCACCTTGAAATAAATCGATTTTAAATTGAATTCATGTCTCTGGTGGGAACTATGTGTTCTTAACGATAAAATAACCCTATTAGCGCGTATGAAAACGTCCCAACGCTCGATTAAAACCCTGTTACTTATTCGTTCCTTATTCGCTTTTAAAATGCGTGGTATAGGTTGCACCTTGAAATAAATCGATTTTCAATTGTGTTCATGTCTCTGGTGGTAACTATGTGTTCTAAGAGATCAAGTGACCCTATAAGCGCTTATGTACCCGTTACAGCGCCTGACTGATCCCATGTTACTTATTCGCTTTTAATATGCGTTGTATACGTTGCACCTTGATATAAATCGATTTTCAATTGTTTTCATGTCTCTGGTGGTAACTATGTGTTCTAAGAGGTGAAAAACTTCTATTAGCGCGTATGTACCAGTTCCAGCGCTCGGTTTATATCCTGTTACTTATTCGTTCCTTATTCGCTTTTAATACGCGTGGTATGGTAAACGTTGCACCTTGAAATGAATCTATTTCCAATTATGTGCATGTCTCTAGTGGTAACTGTGTTCTTAGAGATAAAAATAACCCTATTAGCCCGTATGAACCTGTTCCAGCACTCGGTTTATAACCTGTTACTTATTCGTTCCTTATTGGCTTTTACTACGCGTGGTATACGTTGCACCTTGAAATAAATCGATTTTCAATTGTGTCATGTCTCTGATGGTAACTATGTGTTCTTAGAGATGAAATAACACAATAAGCCCTTTTGTACCCGTTCCAGCGCCTGACTGATCCCCTGTTACTTATTCGTTCCTTATTCGGTTTTAATATGCGTGGTATACGTTGCACCTTGATATAAATCGAATTTCAATTGTTTTCCTGTCTCTGGTGATAACTATGTGTTCTAAGAGGTGAAATACCCCTATTAGCGCGTATGTACCCGTTCCAGCGCTCGATGAATACCCTGTTACTTATTCGTTCCATATTCGTTTTCAATACGCGTGGTATACGTTGCACCTTGAAATAAGTCAATTTTCAGTTGTGTACATGTCTCTGGTGGTAACTATTATAAGTTATATGGTTCGCTACTGACCCCCTACGGATCCATAGAGGGTTAGTAAAATCCATAGGGGGTGAGGCCGGAGGCCGAATCCCTAATGAATTTTATTCCCCTCTATGGATCCGTAGGGGGTCAGTAGTTAACCGTATAACGAATTTATCGGACGCTGGACTTTTCTGCTGCGTTTTGTTGAAAAATAAACAATGAAACACAGCAACAGCAATAGATGACGTCAACAGTAATGCGTCATGACCCCTCTATGAAACTTACTAACCCCCTACAGTCTCATAGGGGGTCACCACGTGACGGCGTTTAACCAATCACAACGTGATAATTTATCTGTGGTCCGATAAGAGTTCTTAGAGATGAGATAACCCTATAAGAGTGTATGTACCTGTTTCAGCGCCTGACTGATACCCTGTTACTTATTCGTTCTTTATTCGCTTATAATGCGTGTGTTATACGTTGTTCGTGTCTCTGGTGGTAATTATATGTTCTAAGAGGTGAAATCCCCAAGAAGCGCGTATGTACCCGTTCCAGCGCTCGGTTAAAACCCTGTTACTTAATCGTAACTTATTCGCTTTTAATACGCGTGGTATACGTTGCACCTTGAAATAAATCGATTTTCAATTGTGTACATATCTCTGGTTGTAAGTAATCATGTGTTCGTAGAGTTGAAATAATCCTATTAGAGGGTATGTGTCCGTTCCAGTGCTTGGTTAATACCCTGTTACTTATTCGTTCCTTATTCGCTTTTAAACGCGTGGTATACGTTGCACTTTTATATAAATCGATTTTCAATTGTTTTCATGTCTCTGGTAGGAACTATTTGTTCTTAGAGGAGAAATAACCCTATAAGCGCGTATCAACCCGTTCGCGGGCTCGATTAATACCCTGTTACTTATTCGTTCCTTATTCGCTTAAAATACTATGTTTTACGTTGTACTTTTTAAAGAAATATTTTTGGGTCTCTGGTGTTATCTTTGGGTTCTTAAAGGTGAAATTATCCTATAAGAACTTATGTACCCGTTTCAGCGGTCGGTTGATACCCTGTTACTTATTCGTTCCTTATTCGCTTTTAATACGCGTGGTATACGTTGCACCTTGATATAAATCGATTTTCAATTGTGTTCATGTCTCTGGTGGGAACTATGTGTTCTAAGAGGTGAAATACTCCTATTAGTGCGGAGGTAACCTTTCAGCGCTCGGTTAATACCCTGTTACTTATTAGTTCCATATTCGCTTTTAATACGAGTGGTATACGTTGCACCTTGAAATAAATCGATTTTCAATTGTGTTCATGTCTCTGGTGGGAACTATGAATTCTTAGAGATGACATAACCCTATAAGAGTGTATGTACCCGTTTCAGCGCCTGAATGATACCCTCTTACTTATGAGTTCCTTATTCGCTTTTAAAATGCGTGGTTTACGTTGCAACTTGATATGAATCGAAATTTTAATTGTTTTCCTGTCTCTGGTGGTAACTCTGTGTTCTAAAAGGTGAAATCCCCTATTAGCGCGTATTTACCTGTTCCAGCGCTCGGTTTATACTCGGTTACTTATTCGTTCCTTATTCGCTTTTAATACGCGTGGTATACGTTGCACTTTGAAATAAATCGATTTCCAATTGTGTGCATGTCTCTGGTGGTAACTATGTGTTCTTAGAGATAAAATAACCCTATAAGCGCTTATGTACCCCTTCCAGCGCCTGACTGATGCCCTGTTACTTATTCGTTCCTTATTCGCTTTTAAAATGCTTGGTTTACATTGCACCTTGATATAAATCGATTTTCAATTTTTTCATGTCTCTGGTGGTAAATATGTGTTCTTAGAGGTGAAATACCCCTATTAGCGCGTATGTAGCCACTCCAGCGCTCAATTAATACCCTGTTACTTATTTGTTCTTTATTCACTTTTAACACGCGTGGTATACGTTGCATATTGAAATAAATCGATTTTCAAATGTTTACATGTCTCTGGTGGTAACTATGTGTCCTTAGAGATGAACTAACCCTATTAGCACGTATGTACCCGTTTCAGCGTTCGACTGATGCCCTGTCACTTATTCGTTCCTTATTCGCTTATAATACGGGTGTTATGCATTGTACTTTTAAAAATAAATATGTTCGTGATTTTGGTGTTAAGTATGTGTTCTTAGAGGTGAAATAACCCTATTAGAACTTATGTACCCGTTTCAGTGCTCAGTTAATACCCTGTTACTTATTCGTTCCATATTCGCTTTTAATACGCGTGGTATACGTTGCACCTTGAAATAAATCGATTTTCAAATGTGTACATGTCTCTGGTGGTAACTATGAGTTCTTACAGATAAAATAACCCTATTAAAACTTATGTACCCGTTTCAGCGCCTGACTGATACCCTGTTATTTTTTCGTTCCTTATTCGCTTGTAAAACGTGTGTTATACGTTGTTCATGTCTCTGGTGGTAATTATATGTTCTAATAGGTGAAATATGTACCCGTTTCTGCGTTCAACTGACACCCTGTTACTTATTCGTTCCTTATTTGCTAATAATACGTGTGGTATACATTGTACTTTTAAAAAGAAATATATTCGTGTCTTTGGTGGTAACTATGTGTTTTATGAGGTGAAATAACCCTATTAAAACTTATGTACCCGTTTCAGCGCTCGGTAAAATATTCGTGTCTTTGGTGGTAACTATGTGTTTTATGAGGTGAAATAACCCTATTAAAACTTATGTACCCGTTTCAGCGCTCGGTAAATACCCTGTTACTTATTCGTTCCTTATTCGCTTTCAATACGCGTGGTTTACGTTGCACCTTGATATAAATCGATTTTTAATTGTGTTTATGATTCGGGTGGTAATTATCTGTTCTAAGAGGTGAATACCCCTATTAGCGCGTATGTATCCAAAATTTATTACTTTGGGATTTCATAAGGCATATTTCGTTAATAGTGACAAACAAAAAGGTAAAACATGCTACACAGAAGAACAAGTGATCAGTATGCTGGAGTTTCTTATCGACAACATATTTGTTGAGTTTGGAGGTAGACTTTTCCAACGAATTGTCGGCATTCCTATGGGGACAAACTGTGCGCCTTTTCTTGCCGACCTCTTCTTATTTTCATATGAATCGGAGTTCCTCCAGACACTTGTCAAAAACAAGAGGATCAAAGAAGCCAGATTATTTAATTTCACTTTCAGATATATTGATGATGTTCTTTCCATTAACAATCCGAACTTTTCTGATTGGTTCCATTAATATATCCCCCAGAACTAGAGATTAAAGAAACAACAGACACGGCTTCCTCCGCCTCATTTTTAGACTTATATCTCAAAATTGGCTTACACAGTCATCTCAGTACCAGAATCTATGACAAACGAGA
Source organism: Mytilus galloprovincialis (assembly GCA_037788925.1). NCBI lineage: Eukaryota > Metazoa > Mollusca > Bivalvia > Mytilida > Mytilidae > Mytilus > Mytilus galloprovincialis. The sequence continues at coordinate 38,405,978 of CM075342.1, read as the reverse complement.
CGATATTAATTTCGAAATTATAGATTTCCCCCACCTTAGTAGCAATATACCAAATTCACCTGCATATGGGATATATATTGCCCAACTTATTCGATATTCTAGAGCTTGTAGCTCATACTCCGAATTTGTAAAACGTCATCAGTGTCTGAGTAGAAAGTTGATGAACCAGGGTTATGTCAAAGAACGTCTCGTCCTTTTTCTAAAAAAGTTCATCGGAAGGTACCAAGAACTTGTTGATAAATATTCCGTATCAACTTCTCAAATAATACACGATTGTCTTGATGTATAGTATCTGCGTACTGATGTTGTTTATAATCTTAACAACGTGTTTTATAGTTCTTTTACTTGTCTTTGTTCTATTATTAATATTACTTTTACTGTTGAATGGTTTTATGTGATATTCGTTTGACGTGGCTCGGTACTTATACATCTCGTCAATGTGTTTGTATTGGCTTTCGTTTTTTGGTGGTTTGTTTTGTATATGCGACTTTTTGTATTTCTTTTGTTCTTATAACGTGACTCTGTACTTTAAAAGATCCCGTCAGTATGATATGGTTCTATTATATGTCATTATGATATATTTCTATTATGAATTACTATACACAAACGTCAAAATCATTCAATCGCGTAGTGGAATTAACTATTTGTGGATTCTTTTAAATTCTATATATAACTTTTGGACTAGATTAAATCTCGGTCTATTTCTGAAATTTATTTTTACATACATTTGATTTTTAATGCCTGTATGCTAACATTGCCTGTGTAAAATTTTAAAATCGTTTGTATGCACATTGAACAACAAATTTATGTGACGTACAAAATTTTCTGACGTCAGTCACTCAAATCAATGAATGTGTTCGTAGATAGTAGATGTTTTTGCGTTCTGTTAAATTGTTCCTTTTAAAATTGTTATACGATGATGACTGATGTACCCATATTTTGACTATTTTATTTATTGTGTCTGTTTATTTAACGCATCAATGTAAATATAACGGAATTTGATGAGACTGTCATTAAAGTGAGAGGGTTAGTGCTATAGAACCAGGTTTAATCCACCATTTTCTTCATTTGAAAATGCCTTTACCAAGTCAGGAATATGACAGTTCTTGTCCATTCGTTTTTGATATGTTTTGTTATTTGATTTTGACATGTGATTATGGACTTTCCGAATTGATTTTCCTCTAAGTTCAGTATTTTTGTGATTTTACTTTTTAATACGCGTGGTATACGTTGCACCTTGATATAAATCGATTTTCAATTTGTTCATGTCTCTGGTGGTAACTATGTGTTCTAAGAGGTGAAATACCCCTATTAGCGCGTATGTAGCCATTCCAGCGCTCGGTTAATACCCTGTTACTTATTCGTTCTTCATTCGCTTTTAATACGCGTGGTATACGTTGCACATTGAAATAAATCGATTTTCAATTGTTTACATGTCTCTGGTGGTAACTATGTGTTCTTAGATAGTTGAAGATATTAGCAAGCAAAATCAATGGAATTTGTTCAAATGATGATACAAGCATGAAAATTACCACAAAGCATCATTATTATATACTTTTTAAGAAATAACTGCTGGCCATTCAAAAAAATATTTTTTTCAAGATGGCCACGTGCATTTTCTAAAATGGCTGTTTCTTCAGTTTGAAAATACTGATTTTTCTGGAATTTTTTTTTTATTTAACTTATTTCAGTAAAAACCAATTGTCAGGTTGGATGGATACCTTCTTAACATCACATATTTATTAAGAATAAATATTTGATATATCCAGTATTTGCGCATGCGCGGAAAGGTTACAAAATTCTTTCAAAAATATTTGAACTATTTGCTATAAATTTAGTGTTTTTGGATTTCTAATGATATTATGAATTGGTTTGATAATATTTTTCAAGGTTATGATACACATGTGTTTAACACTTTTGCGTATGTGCAAACTATTTATAGACATCAAGAGCGCTTTGTATGCACTACCAGGCAATTCTCAGGTATTCGATGGATAAGGCGAAAATGTGGTGAATCCCAGAGAAACATCAATTGTAACTGCAGATCAGCCACTTTTGGAAATTTCTGAGCAAATTCACTGGGAATGGCCTGACTTTTACGGAAAAGATAAGTTTATCGTCGTGTTTGGTGGATTGCACATTCAAATGACTTGTTATAAAACTCTGGGTGATATATTGCGTGATAGGGGATGGACATGTTGTCTTACTGAAGGCAATATTGCAGCACCAAGAACGGCAGATTCTTTTTATGTATGGTCAAATGTACCTAGGACTAGACAGGCGCATCAGACAACTGCATGTATTTTGCTTGCACTGTTAATTTCGGATTATGAAAGCTAAACTTAGAATATATAATTATGTCATGACTCTGTGACGTACAATGATTTAAATACTAGTGTATAGAGTCATCTCGACCACAGTTTCATTCCTGACGTTCAATTTAAAAATTAGAACTTCTTTTAGTTTTGGTATTATGCTCATTTCATGAGTGAGATTTCGTTCTTTACAAACAGTCAATATAAAGCATGATAGCGTAATGTTTTCGGTGTTGATCGTGTAAATTATGCTCGATCGTTACCGATCCACCTCCAAGATATGACTTCCCATCCCGAACATCACCCACAGGTGTCAATGGAATTTGAAAATGATAATTTCACTGTACGTAAGACCAGCAAATTTCTTTCTTATAACACAATTGATCAGTCACAAAAACTGAATAATGCAATTGTGAAGTGCGATGTTGGTGCCATAGGATTAACCGAAGATCCCATTTAGACAGATGATTGGTAGCTGGACCAGGAGTCAGTATACTAGAAGATGAATTTGAAAGATCTTGTGGTTTGGGTCATTCTATAACAGATGAACGACCTAATGAAGACGCTACAAAAACACGAAAAGATTTAAAGGCTTTGTAAAGTGATGAACGGGTTTGGAAATTCATTTCTAGAAGAGTCGTCAGATTAGGAAAAAATATACTCCATTTAAGAAATTGTTGAACAGGTAAGATATGTAAGTAAACTCCAAGATATTGGTCCAAACAATACGAAGATCGTTGAAGCAAATACAAAACGAAGGAAAACCTGCTTTTTATAACAAAATAAAAATAACAACGTCTTATTTTGGCCGCAAAATTGAAACTGGAAACGTCTTTGTCAAAAACAAAGCTAGAGAACCTTAAAAGTGATTGCAATATCTTTTCTAGACTTTTCATTTCTTGTCACAGTAGACAATTTTACTTGAAATATTTCTTTATCCATAAAAACCAAACTTCTCCTCCGTCTTTATCTCAGGATGTTTCTTGAAATAGTGGTATTAAATCGCTACAAATGGGTTTACTTGAAACATTCTGCGATTTGCTGATCCAAATTGGGACGCAATGATCGTTGGTGGGCAGCAATGGTTAATTCCAGGTCACAAGGTTTGGCAACAATAGTTGATGATTATGCAAATTATGTCATACTGCTTTACATAAAATCTTGCATCGATAAGTATTCAAGAGTAGAAATTGTATTTGATGTTTACTAAATGAATAATTTAAAGGCTGTGACAAATCAAAGGCAAGACAAAGGCAAGGTTTTTGTGCCAGATGGAAAGATGATGGTTCTGTAGAACACCAAGGGTTTGGAGTAGTTTTCTCTGTGAAGATGACAACGAAATGAAATTGTTCAAGTTTCTTGCTGACAAAAGAGACTAAAATGTGTATGTTATTCATTGTGAAAATATTCTTTGCAATTTCAATAAGGATACTTCCTATCTACCACTTGTAATCATGAAGAAGCAGATACACGAATGTTTGTCCATGTTCGGCATGATTATGAAAAGTGTTGTTAAATGTAATTTTAGGTAGTACTGACACAGATTTAATAGTATCAGTAATTGCAGAAATCGCAAAACTAGGTAGAACACATTGTGGATAGGTAATAGAAGGAATAAAGACTTTTGTTGGCTGTACGTGACATATCAAATGCGTTTGGTCCTTGTGTAGCTGCTCTTCCTTTCGTCCATGCATTCAGTGGATATGACATTTTGTCGAATTGTCTAGGGAAAGAAAAGGGGTCAGCTCGGCTAACAATGGAAGGTTTTGTCAGATATAAAGGACGTTAATTTTTGGCTTAAGTATGAAGCGAGGCACGATGTGAATTGTTTGCCAGGAAGCAACGGCATTGTGATGCAAATCCGTATACAAGAGGTTCCTTTCCAGAGCACATCAAAAGAGAAGTAAATTAAGGTGTTGTTTAAGTTCAGCCTGATTCATGTATTCGACAGGTACATGTACCAAGTCATGAACACTGGGGTTGGATGAAAGAAAGAATTAATGACAGTTGCAAACAGGACTTCTGTGACTTCCGTTGCATCCTCGTTTCAGGAACTTTTGAAATGCGGAGGCAAAAATCCAGCTGTGTTGGTATCTGTTAATGCTACCCTTCTGGCTTTCCTTGTACGGGTTTTTGTAAAGCCAATTGTCAAATAATTCTAAGATAAGCAACCTGTCTTTCTAACTAAACTAGACATTTAAACTTAATAAAGAGTGTTATCATCAAGTTGATGGAAATTATAAAAATATTTTCTACGTATTTTCCTCCATTTGGAACCGGAAATCACTATTTTTCACATTTATGTGTTGTTTTGTCGTACTTAGGAACTGTTTTTAACGTTTTATCATAACTTACATTGTTTTATACCTATATCACATCTTTCAAGGATTTACATCCCTTGTGAAGTTGCTTGAAAGTATAAAAATACAATTTTCTAACTTTTTTGCCGGTATTTTGAAACCGGAAGTCACCTTTCGGTTTCATTAATGTATTGTCTAGTCGTAATTTAGGAACTGTCATTTACTTTTTATTTAATCTAACATTGGATTTTACATATAACATACCATTCAACGGATTAACGAATGATTGCCAATTTGTAATGACGCCATTTCCAAAATTTGTGGTGGCCATCTTAAAAAAATGATTTTTTTTTCTGGTCAGCAGCGGATTTTTTATAAGTATCATGTAGTCAACCTTTATACCAAATTTCATGCTTGTATCACGATTTGCACAATTATGTCCATAATATCTCCCACTAAGAGGTGATATAACTCTATTAGAACTTATGTACCCGTTTCAGCGTTCGGTTAATACCCTGTTACTTATTCGTTCCTTATTCGCTTTTAATACACGTGGTTTACGTTGCACCTTGATATAAATCGATTTTTAATTGTGTTCATGTCTCTGGTGGTAATTATATGTTCTAAGAGGTGAAATACCCCTATTAGCGCGTATGTACCCGTTCCAGACTGATTATTCTAAAATGAAAATGACAGACATGAACCAACAACTACCAGTGAACTACATGCTCCTGACTTGGGACAGGCACATAATGAGTGTTGCAGGGTAAAACATGTTTGTGAGCGCTCAACCTTTCCCCCTTATCTGGGATAGTGACATAACAGCCCCTATAAAAATCAAGCTTAAAGTTATCAGTTTTGTTGATTTAGAATGCATTCAAGAAAAGGATTGTCCATTATAAAGTTGACCGAAATCTGACACCTCCTTTTCAGCACCAATGACATGACTTAGCCCAGTATTCATACAAAGGGCAAATATATATGTAGACCTTTTTCAACACTACTAATCTCATTGTTTGTGCCACCAATCAACACCATCTCCTCACCAATTAATATTAACCTCCTGCTTCCCTTTGGCTTCCTCATTATTTGACTCCTTATAGCCCTCACTGTCATCTTTCACCTGCCAATTCTGACCAATTCTTAACCTTTCCTCATTAAGTGAGACCTCTTGTCCGGCATGAATTACATCAGTTTCACTGAACCTGCAAATTCTACATCAGTTTCGTCTGACGACATTTTCACACTGCAATACTAGCAGACGAAGTTTCACTTCCTAAACTACTTTCAATTTCGTGCATTGTTCTCCAGTTCATTCACAGCCCTATCCGCTTATTTCACCCGATACCCAATCAAAGTGTATGTGTCACCCGAGTACCAGCTTTTCAAAGCCATATCTCTGTTCCCTCGAAATCGAAAATTGTTTTTGTAGCAAAGCCATGAACGCGAAAAAACTTACTTGTCTAGTTCCGATTTGTGGGGGGAATCAAAGGCTTTAAAAAGATCGCTATCATATTTATTTAAGATATATTGAACCATTTATTTTTATTATATAGTTTAAACTACCTAAGAATTATAAAGGGTTTCATCAAAACACAGAAAACAGCTGTACTTCCACTCCACGTTATCGAGAGGATCCATTTTGAAACCCCACATGACCTCAAAACGTGTTTCCGGTTCTAATTTTAGAAAATAAAATTTTCCGATTTGATTTATTTACCTTTTACGATGTTTTTAATGTTGTTGAAGAACTGAAATAATACCCTCAGATATCGTAGATTTTCATTGAAACATTGATTTCAACTGTTAAGTACGGCAAATAGCGTAAAATTGCGGCTTTTATTGGGACAATATTTATGTATCCTGAAAGATATACTTGCCCTGCGCATCGTGTATCCTCAAGGATACATCCGCCCTGCACATTGTGTATCCTTAAGGATACACTCGCCGCGAAAAGGTTAATAGTAAGTAAGTTCTTTTGTTCTAATAGTATCCGGTGATGCCTAAATGTCTTTTTACTAAATGTATGACTATGAGGGTATTGCACGACCGGCTTCCCGCAGAAGTGGTTTCTGTGCTTTAAAAAGACACAATTAGACGTTGATAAACAGAACCCATTTTGGCGCCCGTGCAATTTGACATGTCTATCAGATAATTGACGTCACATGGACACGTTTTGGGGGAATCGGACACGTTTCTGAGTGCTACATATGTACGTTAAATTTTCAATTAAGTTGAATTTCCACTTCAATCTATTAAGCATTAATGTACTTTTGTACTTATAAAGTAATGAGTATATATTTTTTGTCTTTTTGTCGTTGTTTTACGAATCTTATTATAAAGAGCACACAAATAGATTGATAGTTAAAGCTACACGTGCATGAAATACTTGCCACTGGCAAACACCAATGCTTTGATGATGATGAATTGAATTATCATATTTTCTTTTTTTTTATTTAGCAACAAATTTCAACTTTGATTGATTATATATACATGTAGTATCAGAGGTCCAGTCCAGTACTGGACTTCTGGTAGTATATAAAGTAAGAAGTACATTTTGATGACCATTCCATTCCATACTTGTGCATTCTTTTCATTTTTACATAACACAGAAATGAGGAAACATAAGAAAGTTTATAATAGCCCTTCTAAAGTCATTTCATTTTCTTTCCTCAGAATGATGAACAGCAATGGAGACAGGAGCAGAAATGGGAATGTTCGATGTAAAAATTGAAGACCTATAAACAAAATGATGTATCTATATGGCACTCATCAGAAAAAAAACCAACATTTAATCATAAACCATTGCATCCTGATTTTCGTACAAGTACCAAAACATTAAAGATGGATGCTTATAATGAGCTCATATTAGAACTAAAGTGTTCCCTTGAATTGCCACTGTACATGTAGCAAGACACATCATATGCGGGACTGAATTGAGGAAAAGAGCCAGGAAACTGACATTTTACGAAGCATTCCAAAGAAAAGATGGCAAAGAGAGAGAGCAATGAAACATAATACATGCAAAATTAATTGTTTCTTTGATTGTTTTATTAAAGAACTTTAAAGGGGCATGAAAAAGATAGAGATTTTTGTCACAAACTCCACATGTTTGTATGACATTGAATGTTTTATTATATATTAAAAAAATGGTTATGATAAATTAAAGAAATTCCAGTTATGATTAAAAAAAAGTTAAACGAGACATTGTTTTGTGTTAATTATAATGCATTGCCTAACATAGAAATATATGACTGCATTAATTACAACATGTTTTAAGCAATAGCAAAATACCAAATATGAACAGTATTCTAATCTTGTTTGGTATATGTATAAATTGTGCGCTATTATACACATTGATATTGTAAAATATCAGCCTCGAAGCACAGTGTGAATCTCTCTGATGTCGAGTGTGTATTCTTTTTTTATACACAGAAAGACAGAGTCACAATCAAAATCAAGAAGTAAACAAAGAATCACAAAACTAAAGAGCATTTACAACAACACTGTGAAAAATACACAAACAAACCAACACGAGCTCCATTAAAAACCGGGAATGAATTTAGGTGCTCCTAATGGGTAAAATCCAATGAACTGCTTATCTTGCTTCATTTCTGTTGTTTTCGCCTTCACTTCAATAGTTTTTCGATAGACGAAAGTAAGCTTGATAATTTTCCTTGGTCATGTTCACGTGGCAAAACAAAAATCTGCTCATCAGGGTGATATAGTCGAACAGAAAAACGCGACCAGATAAAAAAGGATAATAGGAATATTGTCACAGAATTATCAAACCTATATTTGGATATCAATTGTACTGAAATGTATATTGTAAAAATTTCTCTAATGTTAGACAAACACTGAATCAGAGTTTTCTACACAAGATAAAAATATGTCACAATTATTATGTACCATACTATACTTACCTAGATATATAAGTTTTCCGTTCCAAATATTTTTGAAACAATGCACATTCAAATTGAAATGATTAACCACACCAAATCGGCTGCTGCAACTATACCTAAAGAAATAACTATTTTTCATATGGATAAGGTGCGCAGTAAAAAGTAAGTGTATTACTAAAACAGTGAATGAAAATATCAACTCAATAATAGAATTAAAAAAAATCGGTATACTTACAGTACAAAATCAGTACTGAAACATTACTGACGAAATCAGAACTGAACCAGTACTGAAACATTACTAACTAAATCAGAACTGAACCAGTACTGACGAAATCAGCACTGAAACAGTAATGTCAAAATCAGAACTGAAACAGTACTATCAAAATCAGTACTGAAGCAGTACTGACGAAATACAGTTCTGTCAAAATCAGTACTGAAACAGTACTGTCAAAATCAGTACTGAAACAGTACTGTCAAAATCAGTACTGAAACAGTACTGTCAAAATCGGTACTGAAACAGTACTGTCAAAAACAGTACTGAATAAACAGAAAGTATAACATTACAAGTTTTCTGTCTTTCCGAACAGTACTGTTATATACGAGGGTAGAAATGTACCAAAAAAACGTGAGTAAATTCTTGGTAGTGTACCCTGTTACTTATGTGTTCCTTATTCGCTTATTATACGTGTGTTATACGTTGTACTTTTAAAAAGAAATATTTATTAAGAATAACTAATGGTGGTCAAGCATTTCCTTGAAAACGTTCATTTGTTTGTGAAAACTTTGAATTTTGTCAATTTTTCATCAAACTGGATCGTAAAAGATCAGGCAACGCATTATTATGATCGTGAAAGACCATGCGTGACCAGACTTAACAATTAGAAAACAAAATTTTGTTTACCAATTGATATTTATCAACTTATGGAAGCGTGCAGCTATTTTGATATAATAAACATTCAATCTTTCATTTCTTTTTTCTAAATTCAACCCTTTACCTCGATATATATACATAACTATAATAAACCAAAGTATACTGGTGTGCATCACTACAATATAATAGTCATTACGATGAGGAATAATTCCATGTCATTAATTTATCATCTACGACCTATTTTTTTTATATCTTTACATTAACCTCACTTTCAGGTATAGAGATGATTTTATTTACTGGGACAAGTGCTTGTCGGACCATCCATAAGAACTTGCGGTCATCCGATGTTCAGTACTTCAGCAATTTGATTTACTTTGTACAACTATAGAACTATATTCCATTTGATCGTAATTCTCTTGTCGTGGTTCGGTATATGTTCATTCAGCTTTCAGATTTTTTACTTTTGGCGTTCTTCATGTCAGTTGGTCCAGCAATGCGATAAGGACGCATTATAATTTATATAGCGTAGTTTCCTTTGTGATCTTTTGTATATCTTTTTACTTATATTTTATATTTTTATGAACTTTATCGGATTAGCGTATATGTCATTATAAGAAGAGTCTCTTGTGGAGCCCTTTAAGTGCCAAGTTAACAGAAATATCTTTCTTTGACGACGATCAAGACATAAAAAAACTGGTAAGCATAACTTTCAAAATCTAGTGCGTTCGACTTTTGAACTGGTGCACACGAGTTTGAAAGTTGTGCTCGCCAATTTGCAAGTCATATGAACAAGTTTGAAAGTCATGTGCACAAGTTTAAAAGATATGTGAACTTAAAGTCATGAACACAAGTTTGAAAGTCATGTGCGCCAGTCCTTATAGTTTCACATCATCTACGAAAGTCTTGATCATCTACGAAAGTCTTGATTATCTACGAAAGTCTTGTGCACCAGTTTGAAAATCCTGCGCACAAGTTCAAAAATCGTCTGGTGCGTGCAAGATTTAATATCCGGCAAACTAACATATTTATATTTACATGTCACTCAAGGAGATCCTTAGTTATTCTTAACTATACTGGCTTTCTAATTAACTGCATAATCTCTTTTACTTGGCTTGCGTATTTGTTTGAATCGATTGTTAATATGTTTGTTCAGTGTGAGCCAAGACTCTGTGCTGACGACCAATCTTTGACCTATAATGATTTACTTTTACGAATTGTTACTAAGATGGAGAGTTGTCTCATTGGCACTCATATCAAATCTTCTGATATGTATTGAAGGTTAAATGAAGCTGGTTTGTATGTCTGCGATGCATGCTGCTAGATTCCAGATATGGCAACGTAAAAACGTCTTTTTTTATGAACACTATATGCAATAGATCAACTATATTTAGTGTATGGAAAAGTTTTAGAATGTGCATGTCAGTCTGACAGATTTTATTTGCACGGTTCATTGCTGAAGAGTTTTCTGGGTTACGTCTGTTTCATAGAAACTATCAGCAATAGGTCAACTATACTTAGTGTATTGAATAATTGTAAGGTCTAAATGTATTTCTTGTCTGGTTTATATAATCGTGACCTCATTTTCTTGGATCATGTTAAGATAATGTGATAGCTGAAGTAAAGCTTTATATTTAGGAAAATCAAGACAATATCAGTGATTAGTAAAGAAGGCGATACATTTTAGCGTGTGCACTCTTGTGTAAAAACGGTGAACTTTTATGTTTTGACTTTTCTCGGATACTAATCAGAATGTTAAATATAAAAAAGAAAATGTCAATTCACCTCTAATAACTCAAACCTACCATCAGAGACAAGAAAAAATAATAATCGGTAATTTTTAAAAAGGTACAACCTGTAACAAACGTATTATAAGCAAATAAATAACGAATAAGAAACAGGTACATCTCGCTTATAGTGTTATATCATCTTTTAGAACAAAAATCTACCACCAGAGACAAGAAAACAAAATTTCTTTTTAAAAAGGTACAACGTATAACACACGTATAACAAGTAGATAAGGAACGAATAAGTAACAGGGTATCAGTCGAGCGCTGCAACGGGTACATACGCGCTAATAGGGTTATTTCATCTCTAAGAACACTTAGTTATCACTAGAGACATGTACACAGTTGAAAATCGATTTATTTCAAGGTGCAACGTTTACCACGCGTATTAAAAGCGAATATGGAACAAATAAGTAACAGGGTATTAACCGAGCGCTGAAACGGGTACATACGCGCTAATAGGATTATTTTATCTCTAAGAACACATAGTTACCACCAGAGACATGAAAACAATTGAAAATCTACATATTTCAAGGTGCAACGTATACCACGCGTATTATAAGCGAATAAGGAACGAATAAGTACCAGGGGGTATCAACCGATCGCTGGAACGGGTACATAGGTTCTGATAGGGTTATTTCACCTCTTAGAACACATAGATACAACCAGAGACGCGAAAACATTTCTTTTGAAAAGTACAACGTATAACACACGTATTATAAGGGAATAAGGAACGAATATGTAACAGAGTTTCAGTCCAGCGCTTAAAACGATACATAGTTACGTGCTAAAATGATTATTTCACCTCTAAGACCACATTGTTACCACCAGAGACATTTATACAATTGAAAATTGATTTATTTCAAGGTGCAACGTATACCACGCGTATTAAAAGCGAATAAGGAACGAAAAAGTAACAGGGTATTAAACGAGCGCTGGGACTGGTACATACGCGCTAATAGGGTTATTTCATCTCTAAGAACACAAAGTTACCACCAGAGACATGAACACAATTGAAAATCGATTTATTGCAAGGTGCAACGTATACCACGCGTATTAAAAGCGAATAAGGAACGAATAAGTAACAGGGTATTAACCGGGCGCTGGGACGGGTACATACGCGCTAATAGGGTTATTTCATCTCTAAGAACACAAAGTTACCACCAGAGACATGAACACAATTGAAAATCGATTTATTTCAAGGTGCAACGTATACCACGCGTATTAAAAGCGAATAAGAAACGAATAAGTAACAGGGTATTAACGGAACGCTGGAATGAGTACATACGCGCTAATAGGGTTCTTTCACCTCTTAGAACACAAATCTACCACCAGAGACAAGAAAACAATTGAAAATCATTTTTAAAAGGTGCAACGTATAATACACGTATTATTAGCGAGTAAGGAACGAATTAGACAAGGTATTAATCTAGCTTCGTAATGATGTACACCCCACTTACATGTTTAACCCCGCCACATTATGTAAGTATGTGCCTGTCCCAAGTCAGGAGCCTGAAATTAAGTGGTTGTCGTTTGTTATGTCTTGGCCTTTTATAGCTGACTATGTGGTATGGGCTTTGCTCATTGTTGAAGGCCGTATCGTGACCTATAGTTGTTACTTCTGTGTCATTTTGGTCTATTGTGGAGAGTTGTATCATTGGCAATCATACCACATCTTCTTTTTTTATACAAGCGCTAAAAGGGTGATTTCACCTCTTCGAACAAAGAATCATTTTCAAACATACAAATATAAAGCAGTTTAAAGGTAGAACGTATAAAAATCAAATAAGAAACAAATAAGTATCGAACATAAAGTAATAGGATCGGTTGAGCACACACACGTATAAATATGTGATAGAAGGGTCATTTTACCTCAACAAATTTAGATTTATTACCAGAGATAAGAATATAAACAATTAAAAAGGGGGAAGGATACATCGAATAAGGAACAAGTAGCGAATAGGTAACGAATAAGGAATAAGGAATAAGTAGCGAATGGGTAACGAATAAGGAATAAGTAACGAAAAGGTAACGAATAGGGAATAAGTAACGAATAGGTAACGAATAAGGAATAAGGAATAAGTAACCAACTTGATGTCCATATAAAAATCGCTTATTGTTTTAATATCTGAATACTTTTTGTTAGACAGTATGCTCAATTTCTCATCTGATGAAATCGATATAAAAATGGAAATGGAGAATGTGTCAAAGAGATAATAGCCAGACCACAGAACAGAAAACAGCCGAGAACAACCTATAAGGGTCTTTAACACGGCGAGAAAATTCCTAAACCTTAGGAGGGCTTTAGCTGGTACCTACACAAAATGTGTACTAGTTCAGTCCAAATGAATATCACACTAAACTCCAAAACTTTATAACTCTTGACAGTTATACTTAAAGTCTGATGGTTTAAAAGCTCATGTTGGTGACGACACGAGACGGAACAAAAGCTTGTTTAACCTGAAAAGTGGTAAATTGAACATTTGAATGCTTCTCTGTAAAAAACATATTTGTCTTTTATATCTCAATAGGATAATTTATTGTTCCATGATTTATGGTGACCTAGTCCAATAGTTGTTTAAATCATTATCATTTGGTATTTGATAGATCTCATTAACATCCATTACCATAAAACGTTAACCTTGCAATTGTGTATTCCACAGTTTTCAACCGCATTAATCAGTGTTGGATAAAATTAAATGGAAGTTAGAGAAACTGTTGTACAAACAACAGTTATCCTATGTTAACTAAATGTATATGTAAATCACTATAAGAAATCACAAATGGAAAATATAGTTATGACACACTATAAATGTAAGTTTTGCCTATCCTCCTGAAATAGTTATCTCGACTATAAATTGTTACAACTATAGTGCCGGCGAACTTAAGGGCATACGATACAGTTACAGGGGAAAGTAATGACGTTGCTTACGTAAAATGTTATTTTCGCGACATCAAACTGTGACATATCGGGAAAAGATGCATTTTTCGACTAATTTTTATCAATCAAACTGATTTAATTTGAAAACGAGTGCATGGACCCCTATTTTTTAAAACGACTTTTTGTTTCATTTTGCAGGGAGATTATGTGGACCAAATTTTAGAAACTTTTAAGTTGTAAATAGTGTTTTTTTAAATTTAATAAATATACAGCTAAGAATTACGTTTTTTCTTAATTCATGACCATTTGATAAATATGAGTTATTTCTGAATAAAAAATGCATAATGTTTTAGGATACTTCGTGTTGTTTATTCTTTAGTTTTCTATGTTGTGTCATGTGTACTATTGTTTTTCTGTTTGTCTTTTTCATTTTTAGCCATGGCGTTGTCAGTTTATATTAGATTTATGAGTTTGACTGTCCCTTTGGTATCTTTCGTCCCTCTTTTATAAAATACAAATTATTTAACAAAAAACAATTTGTATTTATCTTTTAAAACAAAAAAGTTATGGCTTTCTTTCGAAATGGAAGATATGTTCACAAATTCGAATTTTTAGCAAATATACAAAATTTCGACCTCATTTATCTCAAAAAGTAGTACATGAAGGTATATTTTTTTATTACATATTTGATTTAATCAGGAAAAAATAGCCTATATGGAAATTTTCATCAAACTGTAAATACGGGATCAAAACTGTATCGTTTACCCTTAAACAATACAGACAACGCAATAATAGTTTTATTTTCATGATAACCCTTGTTGTTATATCTGCAAACCTTTAGTGAGACAATAAGTAATAGATTTCTCCGTTCCGTATTATCAAAATAAAAACAAAAAGTTGAACTTTAAATTCAGATACTGTTTTTAACGACTTAAAAGTACATGATGCTCATTAGCAACGCCACGAGAGGGCCCACCATCTTGTTTAGCTAATATAAATATAGAAGTAAATGGAACATTTATCGTTACTTTCTTGCATTGCATCATACATTCCCCTTTTCCATTATTTTGTTTGCTGCTATGACTGCACTATTATACTGTCCGAAAACAGGCTGTGAAACAACAACATAGGCACATCTTAACAGTTTGAAGGCCAAAATGTTAAAAAAATATTTACTGATCAGTAGGTGCATGCAACGCATCATGTCTTAATGTAAAACAGTCAATATTGTAGAATCACTCCTTCCAACTATTCATAACTCAACTCATAACCTTCAGTTGGTCCTTCCAACTGTTTATAACTCAACTCATAACGTTCAGTTGGACTGGTTCTTGTAATTTAGTAACAACATGAACAACACTACTCGATTTTCAAAATACCTTGCTTCGAAGAAATAATTCTTCTTATACCCTCAAAAAGAACTTTGGAATATCATTACTGGTATTTGACATGCATAGTTTAGTACATCAAAATGTGAAGATCATGCAGTGTCTTTTTAATTTTGAGATTGTCAAAGTAACACCTTTATAGATTCTACTACTCTATAGGTTAACTCTTTGTCTAGTGATCTTCGATGAATTAGTATAGTCGTTGTTTACATCATTGTACTTCGGTGGATTTTATCGGTAGTAGTACTTTTACTGTTCCAAGACACACACAAAAAAAGAAACATATAACCCACACTCATCTAAATGTATACGTAGCACACACATTGGAAAAAAAGATAGTCATACCACTGTTTTAATGCATGTTGTTTCACCAACAAATTATGCACTTATTATGTACTTCAAAGACTACAGTACTAGTAATCGAAATGCAAGTTAACAAATAAAAAGTAAATAAGCAAAAATACAGAACTCCAAAAAAAAATTAAAATGAAAGTCCTTTACCAAATGGCAATATCAAAAGCTGCAACACATCAAACGAATGGATATCAACTCCTATTTTGACTTAGTACTGTAATGTTCATGTATCGACAGTAGTAGATTAAACCTGGTTTTATAGCTATCCTGACCTCTCACTCTCACGACAGTCGCGTAGAATTCCATGATATTGACAACCATGTGTAAACAAAACAAACAGACATAATAAGTAAATTGTAAAAGATGGTGTACATCGGGCAACAATAGGTTGACTTTAAGAACTGAAGCTGTGCATTATATAGATATAGGAAGATGTGGTGTGAGTGCCAATGAGACAACTCTCCATCCAAATAACAATTTATAAAAGTAAACCATTATAGGTCAATGTACGGCCTTCAACACGGAGCCTTGGCTCACACCGAACAACAAGCTATAAAGGGCCCCAAAATTACTAGTGTAAAACCATTCAAACGGGAAAACCAACGGTCTAATCTATATAAAAAACGAGAAACACGTATAAATTACATAAATAAACGACAACTATTGTACATCAGATTCCTGACTTAGGACAGGTGCAAACATTTTCAGCCGGATTAAACGTTTTAATGTTATCAAACCTTCTCCCTTTTTCTGAAACAATAGCATAACATCACAACAGAGAAAAACACAAGATAAAATATCAATTGGAAGGCTTAACTCAATCAAAACACGTAAATTAACACACTATAGTTCATTTATTGAAGTAAGAATCCAGAGAAAGATGACCAGAGACCTCCAAAAACACGAACATTTCCGTTATTAACAGGTGGATAGTCAAAAACTCTAATCCAAACATCATCTCCTGCATTCATCTGGACTACTATCGCCTGCATGCCAACACCATAAGTATCACGATTACCGGAGTACAGTCTGACAAGAGTTTGTCCATTTTTAACTATTTCGGTTTCCATGTCCTCTCCTAAATGGCTCATTATGATGACGTCAAAATGATAAACACCAGCAGTTGGCGCTTTAAAAGTACCGGTGTTTTGATCAAATCCACCTCCAATATTAGTTATAACGTGCTCAAACAAAACAGTTTGTCCAATTCCTAAGTTTTCTTTGTGGCTGTCCATTGCGGAAGAAAATGCAACAACAGGCGGTAAGCCGCGATCAACTGAAATAAAATTATTAAAATATGTCTTAATGATGTGTGGCAAATGTTCTCTTCGGGTATGGTGTGTTTGGCAGAACTGAAGTCTTCAATTAAGTGTAATTTTATATCCACATATTGTATTCGGAAGTCCTGATACATTTAAATACATAAAATAAGTTCGTAAAGGTTCAATTAAAACTGTTTGGCATTCTAAAATAATCTTTTTTTTTCAAATGTTAATTTCTAAATTAATGTTTGATGTTATCGTATATGCTAAATACACGGTGGGTATGGTTGTCCTGCGAGAGAACGTTCTGTGCTGGTGATTTGGTCCTGTCAGGTGCTGGTGGGTCCTGATTCTGTGCTGGTGGGTTTGTTTACATTGTATCAGAACGGCAATAAAACGAATGTTTTGTTGCTTAATTTTTCTCTGATGCGTCATAAGTACCATGCAAAGTATATTACAACAATATTATATTGCAAAAGTCGTGCAAGTTCGTTAAACGGAATTGTCCTGACGCTGTGCTGGTGATAAGGAAAACGGTCCTGGTTCTGTGCTCCTATGTCCTGGTTCTGTGCCTTTATATTTTAGTTAAAAGTGGCATATATTCAAGATCATTGATACTGTACTGCTATTGACTAATTAACTGTTGTCTGCTTTCTTGAAATTGACATTGTTGTGAATCTGTTTACTGTTATTATGAGAGAAAGAATACCCCTATTTTTAATTTTTTTTAATTAACTGTAATCTTATTTATTGGCCTGTTAATGGAACCCTTCTTGCCCCCTTTTAAGATAAGAAAATATGTTTACGATTTTCGGGATTACGATCATTTTGCAAGATCACCAAAATACGTTGTAATTTATACAATACTTATATAAAGTAGATGATGTGGTATGTTTGTTGTCAATGGACAAATTTCCATAAGAAACCAAGGGAAGTATGTGTTAACAACTATACGTCATCGTACGACCTTCAACAATAACCCATAAAATAAAAATGTAAAAGGTTTTGCATAAAAATGGAGAGCAAAAATATAGAACAAAGGACTTTCTGAGCGTATGAATCATATGTCTTTAGCAGCTTAAAACACATTTGTTTGTGAACAATTTAGTGCTGACTATAAGAATTACAATAGTATTGCGGGTTTGTTTGTTTGGTTTTGGTTTTGTTTTAGGGGGGATAAGTTAGAGCGAGGTTACAGTGAAAGTTTTAAGCTTGGAATAGTTTCCCGTAAGATTTAAAAGTTGTATTTTAAAAGAAAAATGTATCTTATAGCTATTAAGAATCACTTGCTGTACCTGTAAGATTTTTTCAACATATTTTTTTTGTCTGAACGGTTATCAGGTATTTTTTTTCGAAAGTTCGATAGAACACTAAAAAAAAATCACTATTTTATGAAAGGGCAGACTAGAATATGTCAATTTCAAAATTTAAAATATCTCGTAGCTTCATACTACCAATTGAGTATAAAACAAGTATATAAGTTTAAAAAAGAAATTCTTAGATTAAACACCTACATTTAACTTTAAAAGGTCAAAACAGTTTAAAACAATACAAATCTACACACACAAAAAACTGACTTAATTTCAACTGGTTATCAACCCGAATCGCTATAAGATCATATATAAGCTCAACTGTGTCGTGTGAGGTTCGTGTATTGTCTTGGCGTCCGCAATTACAAAAAGATCTTTTCTGAAATTACTTGACCAAATGTTACCAAATGATTTTTCAAGAGTGAATCTAGGAAAAACAATATTCATCAACAAACATGACCACTGTCTGTTAAAATGTATTCGAATTTTTAGTTACAGCCGATTCCATTGAGTATGTAGGCAAATGTAAAATCTTTGTTTAGCTTGCTTGTTAGCTAAACCGTGAAGTCATTGTTAGGTAAGGTAAACTACCCTCCTTTCGAAGTAGCCTGGTCCTACAGACAGAAAGATGTGTCATTTGTCGGACTATTCTACTCTTAAAGTAGGTTAGTTTACATAACCTAACAATGACTTTTCTGTTCAGCAAGCAAGATAACCAAAGATATTCCCTTTGTCTACACACTAGTTAATTGAAATCGGCTTTAATATTGCAAAAGTTCAAGCAATTAGGGCAAAACTTACCGAGTAAAAAAAATCAAAGGCCAATGTCTATCTACCTTGCACATTTCAGAAAATTCAGATCAGATAACGAAACTGGGTCCAGCAACATTTATAATCAATTTAAGATTTTGACCCTCACAGTTTCCATTCACCACAAAAATTCTCGTTACAACGAATCGTGTTAAATACAAAAATACCAGTTGCAGCCTTTTGTTTATCTATTAATATATACGGATAAAGTTATGAAAGGCAGCAGGGTCACCAGGGTGAGGAGTCCATGTCATCTGAAATAAATGCTAAGCATAGATCTAGAAAGCGACAGATAATCATGACATTAAAAAAACTCTCTTCTTTTCGACTTTTTTCGAACAAATTGACACATAAAATGAATTATATAGTATTGTGGAATTTTAAACTTGTGTTCAATTCATTGGTTACACCTTTGACTAGGATAACAATCCTGTCAAGTATGAGCTGGGTAAAATATTTCAGAGAAAAAGATGGAAATGTGAAAGTATCCGTGCGTCAGGCGCAACAGCATACGAACAGCTAACATGCCTCGTCAGGGTGGAAGCTAAAAAGTCCACGAAAATTTAATTTAAAACCTTTATTCGTTCCAACAAAGTTATTGAGATTTTGTTGAGGATTTAAGCATCTACGACAACAAGAATTTTTTTTTTTAGAATTTACAGCTCTTCTATAAATATATGCAAAGCAAACCATTGATCAAATTGCTTGCTATGATTGTTTGGATGTTTGTAAACGACAGGTAAGTAGTCTGTTAACTATATACTAGAATTTGTTTGGACAATAAACATAAACTTCAATTCCTGTCAGTTTGTATTTGTCCAATCAAATCCCAGTATGTATTGAAACTCCGCCTACCTATTGTTTGAAAACATCCAAGCAAACACAGCAAGCAAGTCAATCAAAGTTGTTTTTTTGCATGCTTTTATAGAAGAGATGTACTACTAGTATATAATGCAAAGAAGCGTTTAAGTCTTTCGCCAAAAAATACTATCAATTTCTTTTTGTAGAATTAAGAAGGTACCAAGAAATATTTTACAGTTCAATTCAATGATCATGAATGGAAGAAAATGGTATGGAAGTTTACATAGGACAAAAAGAAATTGATAGTATTTTTTGGCGAAAGACTTAAACGTTTCTTTGCATAATGTGCAAGGTAGATAAACATTGGCCTTTTGATTTTTTTTACTCGGTAAGTTTTGCCCTAATTGCTTGAACTTTTGCAATATTAAAGCCGATTTCAATTAACTAGTGTGTAGACAAAGGGAATATCTTTGGTTATCTTGCTTGCTGAACAGAAAAGTCATTGTTAGGTTATGTAAACTACCCTACTTTAAGAGTAGACTAGTCCGACAAATGACACATCTTTCAGTCTGTAGGACCAGGCTACTTCGAAAGGAGGGTAGTATACCTTACCTAACAATGACTTCACGGTTTAGCTAACAAGCAAGCTAACCAAAGAATTTACATTTGCCTACATACTCAATGGAATCAGCTGTAACTAAAAACTCGAATACATTTTAACAGACAGTGGTCATGTTTGTTGATGAATATTGTTTTTCCTAGATTCACTTTTGAAAAATCATTTGGTAACATTTGGTCAAGTAATTTCAGAAAAGATCTTTTTGTAATTGCGGACGCCTAAACAATACATGAACCTCACACGACACAGGTGAGCTTATATATGATCTTATAGCGATTCGGGTTGATAACCAGTTGAAATTAAGTCAGTTTTTTGTGTGTGTAGATTTGTATTGTTTTAAACTGTTTTGACCTTTTAAAGTTAAATGTAGGTGTTTAATCTAAGAATTTCTTTTTTAAACTTATATACTTGTTTTATACTCAATTGGTAGTATGAAGCTACGAGATATTTTAAATTTTGAAATTGACATATTCTAGTCTGCCCTTTCATAAAATAGTGAATTTTTTTTAGTGTTCTATCGAACTTTCGAAACAAAATACCTGATAACCGTTCAGACAAAAAAAATATGTTGAAAAAATCTTACAGGTACAGCAAGTGATTCTTAATAGCTATAAGATACATTTTTCTTTTAAAATACAACTTTTAAATCTTACGGGAAACTATTCCAAGCTTAAAACATTCACTGTAACCTCGCTCTAACTTATCCCCCCCTAAAAAAAACCAAAACCAAACAAACAAACCCGCAATACTATTGTCATTGTTATAGTCAGCACTACATTGTTCACAAACAAATGTATTTTAAGCTGCTAAAGACATATGATTCAAACGCTCAGAAAGTCCTTTGTTCTATATTTTTGCTCTCCATTTTTATGCAAAACCTTTTACATTTTTATTTTATGGGTTATTGTTGAAGGTCGTACGATGACGTATAGTTGTTAACACATACTTCCCTTGGTTTCTTATGGAATTTTGTCCATTGACAACAAACATACCACATCATCTACTTTAAATAAGTATTATATAAATTACAACGTATTTTGGTGATCTTGCAAAATGATCGTAATCCCGAAAATCGTAAACATATTTTCTTATCTTAAAAGGGGGCAAGAAGGGTTCCATTAACAGGCCAATAAATAAGATTACAGTTAATTTAAAAAAAATAAAAAATAGGGGTATTCTTTCTCTCATAATAACAGTAAACAGATTCACAACAATGTCAATTTCAAGAAAGCAGACAACAGTTAATTAGTCAATAGCAGTACAGTATCAATGATCTTGAATATATGCCACTTTTAACTAAAATATAAAGGCACAGAACCAGGACATAGGAGCACAGAACCAGGACCGTTTTCCTTATCACCAGCACAGCGTCAGGACAATTCCGTTTAACGAACTTGCACGACTTTTGCAATATAATATTGTTGTAATATACTTTGCATGGTACTTATGACGCATCAGAGAAAAATTAAGCAACAAACATTCGTTTTATTGCCGTTCTGATACAATGTAAACAAACCCACCAGCACAGAATCAGGACCCACCAGCACCTGACAGGACCAACTCACCAGCACAGAACGTTCTCTCGCAGGACAACCATACCCACCGTGTATAAGGTCTATAATTTCGAGACTATATAATAGGTATAATCTGACTCATCAATATATCATTATGCATATACTGAACATCCCTTAAAATTTGTCTTAACAATATATACAAAAGTAATATTCCATAACACGAAATTAATTACAAGGACTTACACAATATCCGCTTAACCTCCTTTGAAATTTCACTGTTGTCAGGCATATTGAATTCTTGGTACATCGCATCTTTTTCGTATCCGTCATCACTTCTATTTTTGGTACGTATTCTTTTAGAATGGGAAGGACTCATTAAATCGTCTTTATCAAACGTTGGGATTTCAGCACTTGTTTTAGACATTTCCTTTGTTAACAGAAGTTCGCGTTCTAACACTTTTACTCGATTATTGGTATCTTTTGCATTCTGCTTCGTTAATTCAAGATCACGGTTAGTAAATGCAAGTTCATTTTCTAGTATGTTAATCCTTGATTTATATTGCTCCATTTCGTCTGACATAATTTTAAACTGTGATTTAAAGAATTGGTTGTCCTCCAGTATTTTCGCCACAGTGTCGGACATATCTAGAGGTGATTTTGACAATCCAGCGTTTATGTTAAAACAAAAAACAGTCACCCGACAAACTGAGACCGCCAAAACAAAAAAGATTGTCGTTAGCCTCATTGTTGATAGTTTATAGTCTAAACAATGACAAAGATATTGATGTTCAGACAATTACTTATCTCTATGGCGTGCAGTAAGTATTTGCATATCAATATGGAATAGTGACCTCAACATTAAATTGTCATTAAACAGTGCCGGCGACCTTGAAAAATACAGAAACTGAAAAGTAAAATCACAAAAATACTGAACTTCGAGCAAAATTCAAAACGGAAAGACCCTAATCAAATGGCAAATTCAAATGATAAAACACATCAAACGAATGGACAACATCTGTCATATTCCTGACTTGGTACATGCATTTTCAAATATAGAAAATTGTGGATTGAGCCTGGTTTTATAGCGAAATGATTGTTTTATTTTCAAAAATACACCTGCACCGATTGATTACTAAAAAAATCGCTTATTGTTATTATATTTAACACTATATCGTATCTATTGTGATATAATAAGGTTAATGATTTCTCTTGTGAACTTTAAAGCTTTTTGAAAGGTTTAAAAGCGCATAGTACCCAAAAGTAACGACACGAGGGGTTACAAACCTTGTTTAGCTTACACATAGTATATAGAACATTGGTATACTTTTTCGGTTTATTTTTTAATAATTTTCTCGCTTCGCATTTTTTGCCTTTCTATTATTTTTTTCTGCTATAATTGAGTAGATTTTATTGTCTGAAAATGAGTATAAAAACAAAACAAAATCATCTTTAGTAGGTTTCAGGCCAGATGGTTGAAGCCAAATACCAGTCGTAAGCGGCATGAACAACAACATGTCTTATTGCAGAACAACAAATAGAATATAGTCTTTACTACAAACTATTTATGATTCAATTGAAAGTTTTCGGATGTAAGGGATCCCAGCGGTCCTCATTCATATTACATGTATAGTTTAGACAATGAATGCATCTCTTCCTCTTATATACTTGCAAGCATGCACAGTCTCTATTTCTTTTATTGATCTTATATATTATAAATAATTCGATTTCACCTTGATAGATGCACACGCCTGATGAAGCTAATTTGTTTAGCGAAATATTGCGTATTTCCATTTAAAATCTAATAAAACTTTTAATGTATTAATTAAAATGTTAAAATTATAGTCTTAGACATTTATATAATTTTAATTTAGTAACTGTATAAGTTTTTTTTTACAAACTGGTCCACGTCTGAATAGATTGGATGTTGATTGTTGCAATTTTTATACATTATAAACAGCCATAAGAAGATGTGATATGAGTGCCAATGAGATAACGCCCCATCCAATATCTAATGTCCGCTTTTTTAATATTTAAAAGGGTATTTCTAAAATTATTTTAATGTGTACAGATTTATAGATACTGATAACCATTCATTATTGAATAATAGTATGTTTAAGATATTTTTTAAGAGTTTATCATTAGGTAAAATTAAAGTAATGTATTCTCTCTCTATTGACATTTCAAATTATGCATCACAACATAATTCAATAATATCTTTCTTGTCTTATAGCCATAATTAGTTTATAAAAGAAAACTAAAAACAAACAAAAAACAAACATAACAACGTAAAGAAATAACAATTATAAAAGAAATGGAGACACGGAAAAAACTATTAGACTTCTACCCTCATTTTGAAAAAAGTAAAATCTTAAAAATACTGAACTCAAACGAAATTTCTAAAAAGGAAAGTTCTTAATTAAAGACTGTTTTATAAAGTAGCCAATATTTTCAACTTGACCCATATCCGAGTTTTAATTTCTTGAATTAAGATCTGTCTATTAAACAAATTAATGAAACTTTGACATATATAATTAATTTGTTTTATATTTGGGCTTAATTTGGGACTTCCTACTTCGAATACACTAACCATGTAAAGGCAATAAAACAACAGCAAAATAAAAATAAACAAGAATGTGTCCCAAGTACACGGATGCCCCATCCTCACTATCATTTGCTATGTTCAGTGGATCGTGAAAATGTGATAAAATCTCTAATTTGGCATTAAAATTAGAAAGAACATATCATAGGGAACATGTTTTCTAAGTTTCAAGTTGATTGGAATAAAATACCCGAATCACTTCCATGTTGTGTCTAAAGCTGACAATTGATTCACCTTTCATATCCAACTAAGTTGGACATCACGTGACTTTTGTGACGTATATTAGCCGCCATTTTGTTTTATATTTCCCCATATAAAATGCATATATGCTTCAATAAAGTTTAATTTTCTCTTAAACCTAATCCGTTTTCTTACTTTTGCAAATCAATCCTTGATATTCAAACATATTTGTATCAAACAATGTTGGTCCTAACAGTTTAATTTTTGATTAAATTCGGTCAAATCGGAATCGTAAAACATGCACTTTTTCTCATCATTTCTCCGTTGACTCAATGCTAAATTACCGATACCCATGTGTACTTGTACAACAAATAAAGAAATTCTATAAATAAAAAACAAACTTTGCAAATCGATTAAGTATATTCAAACATAAAGCTGGGGAAAAATACTACTTAAAACAGTTTAATTTCAGGGCAATTTCGATCAAACATCGATTTAAAAACGGGAATTTTCCGAGATTTTTCAAAATGGCGGCTGATGTATCATATGAAAATGATGCATCAAATCAATGATTTCTATAGTAGACTTTCCTAGATTATATTTAATTTTTCATAAAGAATCTCTGATGTTTCTGTTATTTTCCTTAAGTGATATTTCGATATCATTGATTTCAAAATTTCAAAATTTCTTAATAAAAAAAAATATTTTAAGTGTGACACGGGAACATTTATTTTGACAGATATTCATCCAGGAGATACTGTTACCAGAAATTACTTTACAATATCTATAATAAAAAAAATCTCTTCTTTTTTAAAGGTGTTTTTCAAGTTTTCTGTAAATTTTATCTTTCTTTAGAAATATATTTATTCATTTCTTTTAAAACGAAAACAAAAACGTTTTCATCCTAAGAAAAAAAACCAATGTCCAATTATAATAGATAAATATGCTATACCTTTAAAATTTCATTCCTTGACCAAACAGGTGAAATCTAACTTGGGTTATAATGTTACATCATAATATATTGTCAGGTAGACGTGAAAACCAAAAGCAACCAGCTGACATTAAACATCCTGTCAGTGTGTATACATGTATTACCAGAGTTTAAATTTTGTGATATACAAAAGTTTTCATAAATGTACAAATAAATATCTTCTCCTTCCCGTGTCAAATTAGAAGAAGTATGTTTCATTATAAACTTTAGGAAAATATGAATATTATGAAAATTTCTTTAAAAAAATATTTTTTGCTTAAAAGGCATTCAAATATTTATATGTTTCTATAATTATTTCAAAGAAATATTCTGAATCAAATTTTAATTTAAAGGAATTTCGATCATTGAATATGTTTTTATTGTTATTTATCTTTTAATTCAATATTTAAAGCTAAATCAAGGCAATGAATCGATTTAAAGTTTAAATTGTGTAAAACAAAAGATTTATTATATACATTCCAACAGAGACGTATATAACGATTAACAATATTGTATACCCGATAATATCTATCGACAGAGTTATCGGTCCTGAATAGGACTGATATAGTTGGGTATGATTTCCTAAAACATATACAAAAAGAATGCAATCACCGGAAAGAGCACGATTATTGTCACAGAACCTACTTGTATAAAGGTCCAGTATGAAAAGGGGCGAAAAAAACAAGAGACACATTTTAAATCATAGATAAAAAAATAAACTGACAACGCCATGGCTAAAAAATCAGTGTAAAAGTGTAACAATAACATTAAGGTAAATAACTTAATGGTAGAAGTCTCAATACTGATAGCAGTCTTCCAATATAAAAAGTGCCGTTGGTGTTTACATAATACTCTTCATCAGTAACGACTGTCACTGAGTGGATATTCGTAAGATCTCAGTAAATCCTCTGGACTTTTGGTATTTTTAACCAGATGTTTTAACTCACTGTTTCTCAAAGAATCAATATAATACAGAACACTATTTCCGTGTCCATCGTTTTAAATTTCCTGTTGCAAAATTTAGAATTTTTCGAAATAATAAGGATTTTCTTATCCCAGAAATAGATTACCTCAGCCATATTTGGCACAATTTTTTGGAATTTTGGTCCTCAATATTCTTTGTACTTGTTTGGCTTTATAACTATTTTGATTTGAGCTTTACCATGGTTACTGATAAGTCTTATGTAGACGAAACGCGCGTCTGGCGTATTAAATTTATAATCCTGGTACCTTTGATAACTATTATTGAAAGATCAACGTGTTCTGCAAGAAAAATACTCATAATAGCTACGATGTTGTGTAAACACCTTTCTTTTTCGGGTTTCAAGTTGTTAGTAAATTGATGGTATTGATGAACCAGTAGATGAAACGGAGTTTGGCCAAGACTGTTACTCATATTAATGTCCCATCTTTTCGCTAACATAATACGGATAACAGATGCGCGCAAGGATGAGCAATATCCATCGTCGAAATCTCCAATAGAACACTCGTAATACAATGGTATATTTCCTAATATATCTGGTATACTTTTATCTACCTCGGAATTTTCAAAATGATTTAGAAGTAAAAGCAGAACTTTAAACGAATCTGATGCGATCATAGTGGTGATAATATGAAATGAATTTCGTCCTTGTGTATCTATTTGGAATGGATCTGCACCGTATTTTAACATTTCACGCACAACCGAAAGACTGTTACGTTTATAATATACTAGCATGTACTGAAAGGATGATTTTCCGTTTTGATTATTATATATTTCTTCTTGTTGTATAGAATCACTTATTTCCATTGGTTCTGATCCCAGTGACATGTCTGCTTCTCGTGTTTCTCTATTTACGTCAGCGCCGTTTCTCAGAATTTCCATAACAACGTGGGGTTGGAACTGTAATCGCATAGCAACATGTAAAGGTGTTTCGCCATCATCGTTGTACATATTAATATCAACTCCCCGTTCAACAAGCGCTGTTAAGGTTGTTGTTAATATTTGAAAACTGTGTCCGTATTTTGAATATGACACAACTTATGATGTATGGCATTTCCCGTTTCATATTTTTCATAAGGCGAAACAATACTCGGAAAAAATCTTATATTTCTTGTCCGTAACCTGTTTACTTAAACAGATATGTTCATTGGAGGACCTACTTATAAATTTTCTTTATTGTCCTGTAGATATTTGATACACTTAAAAAATTATGTCACCTGAACTTGACATTATACAGTGATGGAGGGGAAATAAACCACCCTTATCCTCCGAATATATGGACCAGCAACCAAATTTTGAAAAGAGTTTGATAACACTATACATATGGTCTCTGCCGGTTGAGTTTTTATTCATCTCCAGCCAAGTAGTCAGCACTTCTGTGTTGACATGAGTTTTTGACAGTGTCATAATTATAAATTGATTGTTAACCAAACTTTGAAATTATTTAAAAATACTAAGGATTTCCTACCTCAGAAATAGATTACTTTAGCTGTATTTGGCAAAATGTTTAGGAATTTTGTTCCTCAATGCTGTTCAACTTCGTACTTTATTTGGCCCTTTTAACTTTTTTTTTAATTCGAGCGTCACTGATGAGTCTTTTGTAGACGAAACACGCGTCTGGCGCAAATACAAAATTTCAATCCTGGTATCTATGATGATATAAAAAAAGAAGATGTGGCACGATTGTCAATGAGACAACTGCCCACAAGAGACCAAAATGACACAGACATTAACAACGTGAGTTTATTATTTGGTATCAACATCCAAGTAATGAATTGACAACCTTCCCTACAGTTTTAATTGATATCACTTATATTGTTAAGTAATAACTTCTATACTGAAAGTCTACGTTTTCTTGAATTTGAAAATACAATTTGGCCGTATGATATGTCTATCGTCACCCAAAAAGTTCATTTTTGCTGAAAAATTATTTTGGGTGCTGTTTCAATTTGTACTTTTAGAAAGAGGTCCTGAGAAAAATCTACTTTATACAAAAATTCAATTTATTTTTGACCAAATTTAGGGAAACTATACAGTATAGGCGTAGGAGTTGAATTTCCTTTGAAAGGTTTTCGATCATGTTTTTTTCAGAAATAAATGGTCAATCTGCATTTTTTAATGATCAGAAGTTTGCAATTTTATTCTGGAAACATACGAATTCTCCTGGAATTCCACAAGAACGTGTATTTCTGTGGTGTTTATGACTTTCCTGGATGAAATCTTAAGTGAAAAGTAACAAAACAATTTAGTGTTAAAACTTTCTTGATTTCACAAAAATACAGAAAACAGTCAATACAAAATGAACAAATCAAAATCTCCACTTTATCAACCAATCGCAAGAATGGAATATAACTATCATGTAACTGATTTGGTAGATGCATTTTTCAATAAATGATGAGGTTATCCTGATTTCAGTTCTAGTTAAAAAAGAAACAAAAAAAAATGAAATGCATGTTGAAACTCACCACTGGAAAAGAAAAAGATAAAAGATAAAAACGCAAAAAATAGTATACAAAACAAGACATAGAAAAATAAAGACTCTTACTTGTATGAATTTTGTTCATATTTCGGTTATAATGACAAAATCGTTCGTGCATCAAAGTAGACATAACAGAAGATTAAGAATGTTGAGCTTCGTTTTATTCATTGTTAATATTGCTTTATAAAGTATAATTATTATTTATCATTTTTTTGTTAGTAGTTTTTGTTTATCTGTTGTGTCGTTGTTCAAAAGTAACATGCTTTTCTTATCTGATTTTTATTACTTATTCTGTTTTGTTTCTATTTTAGTTTACTAATTGAAATTTAATGTGGCTACGGTGTCATCCTCCATCTTGGATATGTTAATTTCGTAAACATTTAAAAAAAATTAAATACATGTTTATTCTTTAGTTCTTTATATGGATTGCAAAACATATCGACATGGTCACCGTGCTGGACAAAATCAGAAATGTGTTTCTTATTTTATTACAAGTATGATATAGTATACAGTTTGAGTTTGAAGTAGGGTTCAGAAAATAAGTAACGATGTGCACATAAATACTTTATGTTCGTTTTAACAAGTGAATTAGAACATAAATTGAATACTTAATAAAATGAACACGTTTACTTCTCCTTAACTGTGTGCATTTTCCAGTGTCAATGTTTGTACTATAGCTCCTTTGATATAACTTTGAGTGGAAGAAAATGTCTATTCGTAAGTTCAAAACTTTAAAACGGAATTCATTATGGGTTTGTTTAACTGACAGTGTGATTATTCAATTTTTAAGTAATTTCAAACCTGTTACAACTACTTGCTTTTACTTCTTTCTCATTCTTTTTCATTTCGATCTAATTCTAATTTCCTTTATTTTATTATTTAATTATATACATCATTTGTTATCTTATTGAATATATCTTGTGACGTATGATGCCTTGAAAATATCTAGACAGTTGCTTTTTTCACAGACATTTATGTGCCGTGAACAACTTCAGAATCAACCGTGACTTCATTCGTAGATTTCGTAGCACTTAGGACCTCTAATTTCTTGAATAAATCCTCTGGTGTCGTTGTATTGTCTATCAGTTGTTTTATATCATCAAGTTTCCACATTTCAACATAGTCCAAAGCCGACTTGTCTTGGTCGTCTCTAATCCCCAAATCAGCATCGTATGAAAGAAACAAGCTAATCAAAGCTACAATGTTATGAATGAATTTCTTAATTTCACTTCGGAAACATGTGACATATTTATGATATTGAAAGATAAGTGAATGAAAGGGAGTTTGATTGTGTCTATTTACCTCGTTTAAATTCACACCTTTGGCCAGAAGTATGCGGATAACAACAACACGTAAAGAAGTGCACCATACGTCGTCCTTTTTACCAAATGTGCATGCATTGTGTAATGCAGTATTTCCATAATTGTCTTGAATGTTCATGTCACGTTGAGAATTTTCAAACTTGTGTAAAAGCAGGAGCAGAATTTTTAATGAATTCGGTCTCATCATGCTTGTGATATGATGAAAGGAATTTTGACCATGAATGTCTTTGTAGAATGGATCCGCCCCATATTTTAGCATTTCTCTGACTACCGCCATGTTTGTTGTGTCTAAATACAATAGCATATATTGAAATGCTGATCTACTCTCATCATTTAGACAAGTCTCGTCTTTTTGTTCTATTATTTCACTGTCGTGTCCCCGAGTGGAATTCCTACAAGCTTGGTGGCCTTTCTTTTTATTTACATCTGCACCATTTCGTAGCATGTCTATTATGACATGGGATTGTACTTGTCGTTTCATTGCAAGATGAAGTGGTGTTTCTCCATCATTGTTGTACATATTGATATCAACACCTCTATCAACAAGAGCTACTAACGAGGACGTTGAAACTCTGAAACTACGTCCATATTTGGAATAAGCTATAACTAGATGATGCAAAGCGTTTCCCTTTTCATCTTTCTGATGAGGAAGTACACTAGAAGGCAAATATTTTATCGTTTTTGTTCTAAGCCTGTTGATATCAACCGCTAATAAAAGGGAATTCCCAATATCAAACTTTGCTTTCTTTTCTCTGAATATTTCTGCGCATTTAAGAACTCGATCATCTCTGGTGCTGGATAAAATGCAGTGATGAAATGGAGTTAATCCGTCCTTATCTTGTACATTTGGGTCGGCTCCCAAATTAAGGAAAAGTCGAACAATCCGGTGAATTTCCTTACTTTGATATCTACTTGCCATTGTAGCTGTTATCAGCAAAGATGTTCCTTCTGTGTTGAGTTCATTTATATCCGGAACATGGCGAAGTAATATTTCCAGTACAGCTATTAAAACTTTCCCGTCATGAATATGAAGGATGCATTCCCTAAGCAAGAAATGGATTTCATCAACTTGAAGTTCTATTTGTTTTAACCAAAATGTTCGTTCAGTCAAATCTATCAAGGACAAAAGTACCCATAAGTGGACGCTTTGGAAATTTTGATGGTCTTTGAAGTAATCCTGTAATTCTTCATTTTCCCTTGAGAGAAATTCAGGACAACATTGAACTATCGCAACTAGTAGTGCTATATTGCAACTTTTGAAAACGAAATCAAGGTGTGATAACAAGTAGTCCTTCAAAAGTTCATTTTTATACAAAAACAAAATTGTTCTTCTTGAGTCCGTTACAAAATGTTTTGACTGATCCATAATTGAACAAAGACTTTCAAGTGGTATTTCACACCATTTATTTTGACTGTAAACGTTCAAATTCCCTTGAGAATAATTCTCTATTAAAACTAAGATGTTTTTCTTTCCTAAACAATTACACTTCAACAAACAATGTAAAGGACTTTCGTGATTGTCATTTAACAAATGCATATTTGCTCCATTTTTCAATAAAATCTCAATAACTGCAGATTTATTTTCTTGTGATAGTTTATTTATTTCTTTGCATGAACAAGCCAAATGAATTGCACTATTTCCATATGAATCTTGAATATTCAGTAAATCCTTTGATTTTGAGGCTCCCAGAACTTTCTGAACAATGTCTGCTACTTGTTTTATTTTGTTTTCTGGCGCAAGTATGCAATGAAGAATTGTTTTACCTTCACAGTCTTTTAAACTGAAATCTGCATCGTATGAAATCAAAATGTCTACAATTTCAACTGATAGTTTTCCAATCAGAGCTAGTTTCATTGCAACTGAATAGTTTTTTGTATCTGCTTCTTCAATATTGTCTTCGTTGCTTTTATCGCTGCTGCTACTTGCGTTTGTTGATTTGGTTAAACTATTTGATTCTGACGACATACCAGACGTTTGGTGACTGTTATAAATTGTATTTGCTGCATCATCAGATTGTCCAGTTTCATTGGACAAAACCTCGGACAGATTATCGTCAAGGCTCATTATAAATCTAGCTGAATAAATGTATGACAACCTCATTTGCTTTGCAGAATCTATTACTACTTCGTAAATATACTTTCCTTTGCTTGCTTCACTTTCGCTTACGCTATATTTTTCGGCTTGATGGTTAACATTTGCATGGTGTTCCAGAAGTAGCTTTATAATGTGTGATGATGTCCATGAAAAAATCGGAGTACGGTTTAGCTTGTCAACTTTATTTATGTTTCGTTTAATGTCCTCGTCGGACGCAGTATTTAATATACATTCAATTATATCCTGGCGCTTTATAAAATGGAGAATAGTTTTGTCATAGTAATCTGTAGTGTTGACAGGAGATCCTCTTGCAATTAGTTCTTTGTAAATAGCAATCGAATTACAGTAAAACAGAGGAATTCTTCCATTCTTGTCTCTTTGATTTAACGAACAACCTTTGTTGATGAAATAAGATATTAAACTTTCGTGTTGGACCCGATGCAGCAAAGATTTACCACTAATGTCAGTCTGGTCAAAATCTCTATCGATATTATTTTGTTCTATCAATTTCACCATTTGTAAACTTCTTGAAAATGGAAGTAGAGGCTGAGGTAAAATATACTGTGATTTAGCAATAATCAGTTCTACAATCTCAACATTGTCGTTGAGGACGGCATACCAAAGAGCCGTGTTTTCATGTTGATCTTTCCAGTTAACATTAGCGCCTCCTTCTAATAATGTTTGTATGGTCATCTTTGCAGTAACTATATCTTTCGAACCGTTTTTTAATACCTCGTCATAGATTTCTATGGCTTTTATCAACGGTTTGTTGTAGGAAAATTCTTTAAAACGTGCCCCGTTTTTCAGGAGATAAGCAAGAGTAACATGTTTTTGTAAATTATCTCCGAAAACACTAGCCTGAATAACAGTCATTCCTTCGTCATCGTGAACAGTACAAAAATCACACAAATAGGTTTGTAACCTGCGCTCTTTATGCATTGCACTGTTGATATCTGCATTTAATTGTAGCAAAGAACTCAACACCGTTTCTTGGAAACCATACCAGCAGGCTGGTACAAGGGCAGCAGAAGCTTGAATTCGAACCCAAAATTGATTTTTTATGTTATCATAGAAATGTTTTGCAAGTAATGTCGAACATAATAGCTCTGAATTTAAGGAGGACGACCAGTACAATAAAGAGCCATTAAATAAAGCTCCTAGATGGTTTTCCCTTTCTGTAATTTGCAAAATAAATCGAAACTGGTCAATGTCGTTAATCAATAACCCTTCCAAAATTGCGCAAAAACTTGTGACGAATCTTCCATTTCGAAATGCTTCATGTTTGCACACTTCGACTAAATTTCCCAATTTTATTTCATTGATAAATCTCTCTGCCAGATAGTCGTACACAGACGGACCTATTGTTACTATTTCATTATCATTTGACTTATCAGATCTGTCAGTTCTGATTCGTTTCACAACAAAATCAAACGGTAACCACTTAACTGCTTGATGTTCGAGAGTTTGGCTAAACGAAAAGCAAATAGCTTCCAACACACATGAATGTCTAAAGTGTATGTTGGAGTTCTCTTGTACGACAAACGCTGCATCAACCCTTTTTATTGCAGAGTAAAGACGACGACCAAGCTGTGTAGCATTTGGAAAGTTACCAATGTTTTGTAAAAGATGGAACTCGTTGCAGTTATCGTCAAGCGATTGCAGTGTTTTTTCTTGAATCTCCCCGTCTTTTATCAAAAGAAACAACAATAAAGCGTAAATATCGGGATCATTTTCAGAAAGAACGTGTATTTCCTCTCGAACAAACTGAATAGGGGAATCAAAAAAAAGTTTTCCTTGATTGAATAATTTGTCGATCCTAGTAAACATATAAACACAGTAAGGGAAACCTGGATGTTTGCACTTGCTGATCGCCTGCTTTATTACTGGGTCTATAGGTTGGCGCAATCGATATTTATTAAGATGTTTTTCGAGTATTTCTAGTCGTTCCTGTTGCGATAATTCAATCTCCGACAAATCTACAACATTCGATTTATCTAAAACTCGATGGCTTTTCAAGCTTGTTTTGATTCGCTGAAGAATACTATTTCTGCATGTCATCACTATAAACAAAAATTCATCATACCTCATCCTTTCTTCAATAATGTGTCCAATTTCAAAAACTAGTTTCTGATTTTGGTCGACTTTGCTTCCTGAGTATCCAAATAGATCGTCCATTAAAACTATTTGGTGCTTGTTCCAGTGAACTTGACGTAGCTGTCTGACATCGTCAACTTCTTTCAAAGAATAACCCTGTGAAATTTTATCGCTTACAAGCTTATTTGCTATGAGCGTTGTGCCTTCTCCTGGTGATCCTGTTATCAAAACATGGTGTTTTTTCTCTAATTTCTCCTTTGCATTAGCATACCCTTTCGTTTCAACAAAAATGTCTTCCATTGACTTAAATTGCTCTTTGAAGATCTCTTCTCCTGAATAGAGAAAAGACAATATTTTGTTTATTTTTTTCTAGTGTTCATTTTTATTATTGTGAAGTAGAAGCAAGTTAGCAGTATATTTTGAATTCATTGATAATCAAAATAACAGAAAGTTATATTTTCAATTATTAAAACTTGTGCAATCAAATATATAATTCACTTACTCTGTATACTTTCATCTTCCTCAGCTTTTTGGATAATATAATTAATAGTTTCACCAATCAATACTGTTTTTCCCGATACATTTATCTGTGAACCTGTAATTAAAAGAAAAATATCAAGATGTACCATAATAACTGCTATTTATAGTCATTTTTATTGACGCTTTTGTGATAATAAATGATTTCAGCACACAATATTTAAGACGACTAAAGTAAAAAAATAACACATAGCTTAGATTACAATATCAACGTTGATGCCAAATTAAAAAAAAAAAAACAGTCAAAGTCTCAAATGGCCAGATTGCAATATGTGTGACTAAGTTTCCAAGTCTGGAAAAAGACGAATAAAAAAGTGCGAATAAAGACATGTATCCTTGGTGTATATCAATACTATTCAACACTTATACAGGTCGGGACCACTACCTTATATGAAAATGCATAAATTAGCATACTTATTTTCTCGCACATGTAATTGTTTATTTACATGTGACGCAATTTATTTTTACCTAGGTTTTTGACCAATCCACTCAATGAGTAACAATGCATGATGGACTACTACGTGTTTACAATCAACAGAGAACACGTGTTATTTACTGAAATACAATACATTTTTTCGTGCAGTGCGGGATTCACAATTTCGCTTAGTTTTTCATTTTGTGTATCTTCATTTTTAGTTCGTGATACAAAGTATTCCTTCCATGCTCAGATTAACGAAGAGTTGTTTCTATGCGAAGAAAAAAGGGTTTGAATTACCCGATATATAGCCGTTAATATGTTTGATGATGGCACGGAGATTTCATGTACTCGTTCACCAGACAGCAACGAAACAACAGCGAAAAACACAATTACCCATGAGACAATCTTACTAGTGTAAAGTAAGCCGTCGATAACAGCAGGTGCTAATATTCACGAGTACAGCAATTTCCATATAGATAATTAAAGGCAAATGTGTGATCCTTGAATTTTGTGTTCGTAAAAAAGGCGAAGAAATATTTACATACATGGCAGTGTTAACAAAATCTATAAATACAAAATGTATTTATTTTTGTCACATTTCAGTATATGAGACTTCCAAACTGTTCCCTTTGTTTTGAAGGTAGTGAAGTCAGCAACTGTAGTTTCATTTTGTTTTCGTTTTTTTAACGGGCTCGGACATTTGCCAAACTGAATAAAATCATTACAGCTGATTTTCTTACAGTGCTTGCAAAGTAAAACTTTGGTTGGCTTGCTTGCTTTGTGTGTATAGTTGTTTATTCAAGCTTTGAAAATAAGATTGACATCTTTAAACAATATATATAGGCATAGTTTAACTTGTATATTTTATATTTGAATTTAATTGGTTGTTATCCTAATATGATTGTACAATATACACACAAAGCAAGTAAGCTAACCAAAGTTTTACTCTACAAGCAGTAGGAAATAAGCTGTAATGATGTTATCCATATGTATGTGCGACGAGGTGGAAAATTTTATATGTTTTGTGAAAATTGCAGCGTTGGATCTAATATAAAAAAGAAGATGTGGTATGATTGCCAATGGGACAACTGTCCACAAGAGACCAACATGACACAGAAATTAACATTTATAGGTCACCGCACGCCCTTCAACAATGAGCAAAACCCATACCGCATAGTCAGCTATAAAAGGCCCCGATATGACAATGTAAAATAATTCAAACGAGAAAACTAAGGGCCTTAATTATATGAAAAAATTAACGAAAAACGAATATGTAACACAAAAACAAACGACAACCACTGAAATACAGGCTCCTATATATACAAACCTATATACCTTTTTATTTATTAGACAGATTTCTTCTCCTTATATATATTATATTGGGACGTTGTTTTTGTTTTTTGTTTTTTGTTGTTTTTTTTTGGGATTGTTTTACATAAGTAATTTTGGGTCATTTATAGCGTACTTTTCGGCATTAAATCTAATATGACTGCTTACTTTACTAGATTATGTCTTTTTTTGAAAGATGTCTCATTTGGCACTCATACCTCATATCTTCTTATTTCTACATACAAAGCAAGTTTTAGAATAAAAATGATAGGTAATATGGCACCTACTGTGATCCAGAGGCTATAAATATTTGAGATATTTCACATACGTCAACATGACAGCAGCCGAACGATAAAAAACCTCTGAGGTATATTTTATGATAAAATTAGCAAGAAACGGACTTTATCGATGGATGAAGCTATACAAAATGTATTAAGCTATATACCGTACCCGTTCAGTGGGGGATCCAAGGGGGTGTTCCGGGGGTTGGAACCCCTTTTTTTGAATGATCAATGCATTTGAATGGGGACATTTAGTTGGAATATTATGATGTTCTTACTTTCAGTTCAGGTCCTGATAAAAATTTTACATATCCAGTACAAAACAAAATGTTTCAATAAAAGTTTTCGTGTTTTTCTAGGCAGAAATGAGTTTGGAATGACATTATACAGGTTTAAAAGAGCTCAAAACAATTCATAGTGGACAGTGGTCATTTCATCTGAAATTTCACTGTTTCAGGTCGTAAACTTATTGCACAGATACAATGCATAACAATGGAAAAAAACCTGTGAAACAACTTTAACAAGGGGAAAAAGAAAGTCGAATAGTGAAGCCCGTAAACAATACTTTTTTAATCTGAGCATGCAAATTAAAGATTATGTTATATATTTAACAATAATCACATTCGCTGAACAAAAACATATATTTTGAGAATCCCAGACACTATATTAGTTGACAGTTCTTCCACTAATTCCACGTGTTTTCCGGTTGTAGTAAACACGTAGTAGCCCACAATGCATTGTAGCTCATTGAGTCGATTGGTCAGTTTTTCAAGGCCGTATTAGCCTTGTGTTTGGGAAATTACTATGCAAATATATTCTGACGTAAAGAAATCTAGAGTTCTCGACCTGTTAAATGTATTAGTATCGAAGATGCTCGCAGTTACGTCGAATTGAAGTTGGTCACATAGATATATATGCAGTTGCTGCTATGTTTATTGTACGTACAGGCGTTTGAGGTATTAGCCGATGAAAAAGAAAACGATGCGAAAGAGGAACAATGTTATATGTCATGTATTTATATATTGTTTCAATCGAAGAAATATGTACAATAAAGATAAAATATTGTATCGCAGTGAAAATAAGATGTTACTGCGAGCAACTAATCCTATATCTGTGTTTGTCTTGTTTATAGCCTATTGAATTTAGAGATTAAATACTTTAAATTCGGACGAGCAGGGCGAGGGAGAATTTAATTTTTTATATCAACAGGGAAAATGACACTTTTGATTATACATACTTCCAGAATAGTCATCTCCGTGTAGTGATCTGTCTCCTACTGGGTGTGTATCATCAGTGCCAATATTTGTCAGTATGGAAACTGAAAGGGTTAAAATATAAACATGATAATGTATGAGAGAATACTTTTACATTACACACAAGCTAACAAACAAAACAAACATAATACACTTGAGTAACTATAAAAAAAAATTGTAAATTCTTTACCACTGCTAGTGGTATCTAAGATTTTTTTCAAAGTGTTAAATTGGTACACTTTTATAATAAGTAAATTTAAAGAATAGATTAATTTACCCGGATTGCATCTAAATATCCGGGCTCGCTATAAACAATAACTCCGTAAAAAATAGAATGTGCTATTCCGTTTGATATAAGTTTTCTAGGGTTACAACCAAACTCACTACCATGTTTTACATCCTTCGATGACCATGTGCCTGGCAGGTGGTGCCAATCACTCAACCAATTAAAGGAAGTTTTACTGAGGTAGTGTTACCATTGCTTATCACAAAAGTTCATGTTTTCTATTCAGCATTCAGGCTCGGTCACAAATATAGTCATAGTGTGGAACGTGTATAACTTGCCATTTTTGGTTTCATACACTTTCCAAATATATCTCTTTATACTTAATGCATGAGATGAATTATATGTTTAAAAGTTTATGTGAAAAACTTTTATGTAAAGTAGTTATTTGTTCCAGTTAAAAAAAGGTCAAAAACTACAATGTCCGAAGCTATTAAACTTAATTATAGACCCCTTAACATAGAATTATCCATTTTATTAGTTTGAGCTATAGTAGTTTTTATATTATATGTCAAAAATGTGTTTAATGTCTATATATGCGCTATAAATAACTGTCTTCTCGTGTCATATTCCCTGATAAATATACATTGTTTGATGAGCTAGGTCAGGGGCTTTAATTACTATGATTAGATTCACTGCATGCTTATGGATCTGCAAATAACTTATGTTTAGAAACCAATATTATTTTTTTTATTTTATTGATATCATCATCTTGTAAAAACAAATGCCTACAACATACAAATCATACCTTTATAAATCTTTATAGATGTACTTTATAAATGAAAGGCTGCTAACAGGCTCAAAAGCTAGTTTTTATAGTATCGTCGACCCTGTATACTTACGATGACTCCTATATTTTTAAACACTAATCAAACAATTACTATCAACATTGATGTGAGTCCACACTTAGGTACATATAGCAAGACTTCCATGTGGAATTTTGGCACGATACACATGATAAAAATAGTAATATTATGGAGTTGCCATCCATTTCAAAAAGAGAGGGAAGCAACAAAAAGTCCAGTGTAAACATTTAACATTAGTTTTTTTTTAATTATTACTACAGCAGTTTGTAACTGTTTTGAATTTTTCATTTGACCATTTGAAGATTGTTAGAAACTGGTAAAAGTACATTTGTGTAGTCCAACATTTGTAAGTTTGTTTTTGGAGAAAAGTTAAGAATAGAAAGTACCTGTGTCCAGGTGGGGGTCATCTTTGGATGAAAAATCCGTACTTGAAGCTGTACTTATGCATCTTCTTCTTTGTGAACCTGTTAAGTAATTGAACAAAAATGTTATTTGTCGATCAATACCAAACTAAATCTTTAACCCGAAACAATGATATATCTATTATTAAAATAATCATTTGATGAAGGGCAGATGTGAGATAAACTATTACAATTAGAAAAGGAA
Source organism: Mytilus galloprovincialis (assembly GCA_037788925.1). Lineage (NCBI taxonomy): Eukaryota > Metazoa > Mollusca > Bivalvia > Mytilida > Mytilidae > Mytilus > Mytilus galloprovincialis. Next base: position 38,365,633 of record CM075342.1, on the reverse strand, counting down.
TGGAAACAGGGAATGTCTCAAAGAAACAAAAACCTGAACAAATAGCAACACCAAGACCACCAATGGGTCATCATTGCAGCGAGAAAATCCCGTAACCGGAGGTTGGCTTCAATTGACCCATAAACAATAATGTATAAAATTTAGAATGGAAATAGTGAATGTGTCATAGATAAAACAACCCGACCAAAAAGCAAATAACAGCAGAATAAAATTGAAAATAGAAATGGGGAATATGCCAAAGAGACAACAACCCGACCATAGAAAAAAACAACAGCAGAAGGTCACCAACAGGTCTTCAATGTAGCGAGAAAGAAGGCCACCAATCAGTCTACATTGTACTGGTTCTAGAAATGGACGCTTCTCTAGACTCCGAAATCGTACAAGAAGAAAAGACTGGCGAGCAGAAGATATACCAGCACACATTAGTTAAATTATGTAAAAGTAAGTATATAAGTAATAGTAAGTATACAAGTTCGCATCAATATAGAAATATAGAAACACTTAGTCTGAAACACTTCTGTGCAGCCGAAAATAAATACGGTAATCTCAACACGGAGCCTTGATTGCAATATTTGAAATATTTGACATTATACATTTCAAGAACAAAAGTATATAAAATATTTTGTAATTTTCCTTGAGACACACTAATAGGACCAGTGCGTAAATGGATAGCAAATGATATAAATTTATATAAACTAAAATCTAAAGAGATACTTTACTTTCACCAGACTCTCCTGAGCTTCGTTTTCCTTGCGACGTATCTCCAGTACTGGAAGAACTACTCTTCTCTGGTAAGTTTAGTCGTTCATCTAAAAGTGAATCTGTAAATATCAGTGAACGAATTCATATATTTTATTCAATTACGGTAACTTAACAATCACAATTCGAACTATACTGTTATAGATCGCTTTGATTTGTTCTCTAACATGTTTTTAGTAATAACTACGTTATATTTGGCTATACATATTGAACATACCAATAAATAGTATGTCCCCCAAAATACAGGACAAAATTGAGTATATCCCCCTTTTTCCGACGGAAAATAAAATGGTCAACATATATTCCCGACAGGTCGAACTTAACTTCCTTTTTATATATATGTTCATGCTACTAAACTTACATTTGTTTGTTGATTCCTCGTATATGAAAAGTAAAAAACAAAACATCTTTTGTTAAAGAAATGAAATGCAACTTACTTTGCTCTGTGTTTAAATCCATTTTCGATCAACAAATATTATACATTTCTTGCACTGAAAATAAGTAGGTCATAGGTATAAACATATCTTTTGACTGAGCAATATAAAACGGTTGAATAAGACATTTAAATGAACACGAACAATAACCGTAAGAAAATAGTTTAAAACTTCAAAACAAATTAAACAATATATAGTGTAATGATTCCTGATCTATACTGTTAACTGTAAATCTATTGAATATAGACTCCGGGCCTAATTAATTTTATCCCGGATACGAACAGGAAAGTCGGTCAACATAATAGATTGAAATTGGGATTCCCAATTATTTTTATGAATGATGAAAATGTTAGGAGCACAGACAAATTTATCGAAATTATTTGACGGTTTTATACATTTTACCGACAAATCTCTAGCTGAACATATATGCAAAATCATTCTGCTAAGTTGAATGGTTTCAGTCAACGATGCATAACTCATATATCCCGGTCCCTGTTTTAGATTATCAAATAAAAACATGTCATGTTAAATTTTTTTGATCTGAAGAAAGCACCAAGATCTGTAAAACTGTTAAAACAATAATTCTAATTCAACAATTTGGCGGTCATGCCAAGATAATCACAAAATGATTGAGGATATTTTAAACATTTGTTCAAGTTTTCAAAAATGGCTTCTTATGTTATTGGATAATTTTCATTTATAAGGTAGACAAAAAAACTAAACATGAGAAGAACCTTGACGATTTCCACATGGTTGAGTGAAAATATGTTGTTTTATTTTTTGGGATTCCTTATTGTGAGTGTGATATAGTGTCTATCTGTCGTCTTTGCAGGACAGTTGTCTCAATTAAAAAGGTAAAGACAGTTGTCCGATTTTCATGGTTTTTGAATTGCCTGTTCAATTGGATCCATCCAAAAGGCATGGGGACTTATTTTTAACCTGAATCCTGTCGAATAGCATAATTGCTGTTCAAGCTCAAGACCATTTGGTAAAATTTATTGCTCATTTTATTCTTTTGATAGTAATTTTCTGGCAAGTTCCAGTGTTACTTTATTTTAATATAGAGGTATCCTACATGATTTGAATGATAAATGATATTCATATATAATATACCAAGGATTGTAAAGTTAGTATTGACATAATTAATTCTCACCTGTTAACATTGGAAATCTTGACAAGCTATCAGCAGAGAAAGAGCAAAAAATGTTTTTATGGTTTAACTTTACTTGAAGCAAGAAAATATGTAATGGAAGAGAGATCCACCCCTGCTTTTGATAGGATTCATTTTTAATGTTTCATGTTATTTTGTATAAAAAAAAACTCAACTTTTCCTCCAAATGTTTTTTAACAGTATCACATTTTCTCAAAGACTTCTTTAAAATGCTTAAAGCATGTAAATAGTAATAACATCATACAATTGAATGTACTTTTTTTTGCCGAAGAACACATTCATTTTATAGTGCATTTCTATAAACAATAAATTCAAATTCAAAAATTGCACAGGCTCTATCTCAAAAAGATTTTTACTGTGTAGTTTTCTATGATTGGGACAATTAATATCAAAATTATAGAAAAGTATACTAGCTCTTACTCAAACTATGAACAATTCTATGTAAAGAGGGTCTGAAATGCAGTCTCACAGCTTCAGACATATTAATTTTTCAAATTTTATAACTGGACCAAATCACTACTTTAAAAACATAAATATTGAGCTCCCATTATTTTTATGCCCTATCTTGGGGCATTATGTTTTTGGGACTGTGTATCTGTTCAGCCCTTTGTTCGTTCATACATCTGTCTGTCCTGCTTCAGGGTCAAGGTATTTTTTTATGAAGTTGAAGTCTGATCAATTTAAAACTTAGTACACATGTTCCCTATGATATGGTCTTTCTAATTCTTAAGCCAAATAAGAGTTCTGACCCAAATATCATGGTCCACTGAACATAGAAAATGATAGTGCGAGTGAGGCATCCTTGTACTTTGGACACATTCTTTTGTTTAAACATGTAATTTCATACCCCTACTTAATATTACTGTTTCATGCATAAAATATAAAAAATAATCGTGAAAAGTTATACACTGTTTACACTGGGTACAATATTTGTAGACAACGAAAACCAAAGGGCCATGAATGAGTCCTCAGAACTTCTGGGGGTATTAACAGTGCAAACTAAGCTCCTAAATTAAATAAAAATAAAAGCAACAAATAGATTATTTTAATTTGATTTTAATTATTTAATTTACATAACAATCAATGATTTTGTTTTATGAAATATATCTATAATGATACTGCAATAATAGAGATCTTAAAATGAAAACACATGCTACATAGATAAATTAACAACGATAAAAATACATGTTAATGGTAAAATTAAAATAACTCATTATAATGTCATACAGACAAAAAGCACCTACACAAAGTAAAATTATTCCCTTTTTGGGGATTTTTGGATACTACAACTTTTATCTCATTTTATAATTCAAATTGGGAGTCATCAAAATTCAATTGTTGATAATAATGATTAAAAAACCATTTAAAAATAGTTCAAAGTGTTTTAGGCCCTATATTGAGTCTATTCATATCTAGTTGAAAATTAAGGCCTGTTTTTTGGGGAAAATGTGTGGATTCATTATTATTTGTTGGAAACCAATTATTGTAGGTTTCGTAGATCCAGGTGAACCACAAAATCATATGTTCAGTAAATAACAAATTTTCTTTTGGTTTTGCAAGCAGAGAATAGCAATACCACAAAATCAAAGATCCTGGAAAATGCAAGTTTTCCTCAATCCAATAAAATTGATACCCCAAAATACATTAATCCACAGTATTTCATGTTATGGCATAGACTGTAGACTATGTCGAAGGTTCACTTTGTTATCATATTTGGCTTACTTCCTTAATAGATATAGGAAGATGTGGTGTGAGTGCCAATGAACAACTCTCCATCGAAATAACAATTTATTAAACCTTAAAACCTTTACCGGTAGGTCATACCACTTTACTCAGTACTCGGGAGTACAAAATTTGTGTTCGAAAAACCAAACTCAGTGTTTTGATGGGTTGATTTCTGAGCGAGTCAAAAACTATACTCGGAAATTATATGGCATTAAGGCCAGAAATTAAACCATTCTCTAAACAGAGAGCCTGACTTAAGGAAGGATAGACAAACTTAAACACTATATGAACTATTGTTGCAGCTGGTCAGGAATGAAAATTATGCAATATTCATGTTAGTTATCAAACTACAAAATATTCATAAATCTACATAGTCATTAATTATTATTATGATACAAAATATTTATAAATCTTAACAGTAAAAATTATTATATTAATATATGTATCACAGTTAATATAAATATAAAATCTTTGTTCTTTAAAATTAAAATTATGTTAAAATTTGTCTAAAAGTAACAAATTAAAGATATAACAATTTATATAATTAATATTTTATTGCCTTTGGAAAACTAAAACACATTACATACAAGTGCCTAGTTACTACAACAAATAAGTGGAATGCTAATTCGATGTTGGAAAGTCAGATTTAAATTCATGAACATATAATTGACATATTTAACCAACAATTAAAAGTTTAGATTGATAAATAAGCATTTGTCCTCCAAATATGATTCATTTTTTTATTGCATTGGTGTTCTGTCCATTTTAGTATTGAAAAAAAAAATGCATTTAATTCTTAATATACATTAATTCTATTTTAAAAATTTTGTTTCTTAGAAACAGACTTTAGGTATCTAAGTCTTAAAATTAAAGTTAGTATTTATTTCTCAAATTTGTTTTTTCAAAAAGTTCTCAATAAACAAAAAGAAAACCGACCTGAAAATAAGTCCCTCTTACAATGATACGTAACAATTAAATAAACTTATAATCAATAGCACTTACATCAGATAAAACAAATAATGACATCTTTGATCAACAATTAAATTTGGTATTTCTAAAAATAAACCAAAAAAATCTTTACATATATATAATATTTAAAACAAAAAAGATAAAAAAAAAAGTCATTTAACAATTCAATCAAGACAATATAATCACTTACGAACTGTTCATACAAATATGCTTTTACTTGAATTTACTACAAAAAAGACAAAACTTACTTTTAACAAGGATCCTTCGGAAGGTTAGGGTTTGTTGTCATCAATTTGTAACCTAATCATATTTGTGTCAATATGATAAGTACAAATCTACAAATTCCTTTTTTCTAAACTCATCAAAATTAGGTATTTGTTCTGTTTACTATAATATTGACATTTTCTAAAATTCCAAATTGTTATTCAATTTTGATAATACATTTTATTTTTTTATTTTGACTCAATTGCCATGGTGTTTAATAAAAGGGAAAGTCTTAAAAAAAAGATATGATAATGTTGTACTACAATGCATAAGGCATCCTTCAGGAATTCAACTCTTAATGACAAGAATGCACAAATCCATAGTCTAAGATTATGACACTTAAAACAAAACACATCATGCTTATGGGAGCTAAGAAAATTAAAAACATAAATTTGCTGGGGACTAAGGACAATGAGACAAGAATACCTCAGAAACAGTAAGTTAATGAACAACTCAAGAAACGTTTTTTTCTGCTTTTTGATATATCATAACCCAAGTCTAATATATCAACTTCTTCATTCAAACTATTGTAAACTTATCAAAATATGCTAATAAAGATGAAGCATACGATCCACTAGAATTAACAACAAATTAATTAAATCCTATAATTATTCATTTTCAGTTTTTCATTATCTTTAAAATGCCTAGATAATAAAAAAATATTTACAAATTGAAAAAAAAATGTTTTGAAATATATCGGTTCATTATGTATTGACAAAATTCAACTCAAACTTTTACCAAATTTTACAGGGTGTCCTATGTTTTCATTCTCCCCCTATCAAAAAACAAAACAAACGATCAACATATTTAACCATACATAAAGTGATGATCCAATTTTTCCCTGAATTTTTTTCAAGATGGCAGAATACTGGGGATTATTCTTGTCTTTGTCACATGTTTTGTTTTGGATAACTCATGTGCTGTTGTTTTTTTGTTTTTTTTTTGTTGTTTTTTTTTGGGGGGGGGGGGGTGCTTAAAATGAGAACAAGCTTCCCTGAATTTTTTTAAATAATAATTGTTCATTAAGCATGACACTGACCAATAATCATGGCTTTATGTATGACACATATTTCTCTTTGTGAATGATGCTTATTTAATGGCAAGACTTTCGAATATAAAATCATATAAATTCAATTTAATATTACTCACAAATGAAATGTAAAATTACAAAATCACTGAAGCATTATTAAGATCTGCAAAATATAATTATTTGTACTATTCTAGAAGCTAGAAATGCTGAAGTTAAAGTAAAATGACATCCCTAAAACTTTAGAGTCTTTTAGGCACAATTCTAATGAATAAAAACAAATTATTTAAAGCATATATACAGGTATGATAAAGACCTTGATGAATGTGAAATTAATCTTTTGAAGATTCATCAAATGAAATAAATTAAGGTCTGAATGAATGTGGAATGTTAGAAAAGCATTGATGAAGCTTCTTATTTACCAATGTAGTACTAATTTAAAGTCGTCTAATTTAACCACAGTCTACTCCCTTAACGTTAATCATTTGCATAAGTAAAGCAGAACATCTGTTCATGGAATGTTACAGAAACTAAACTTCTTTTTTCTCGATAATAGTTCAGACAACACATCTGAAGTAAAGCAGCCTTATTAAACTGCTTTAATTCCACGTTCTTTGAGGAGTAATTCAGTTTCAGTTTTCATAATTCAAAACTATTAAAGTATATACCTCTCATTTAGAAAGACATGGTATAATAACATTTCATGTATAGTAAGACCTTAATAAATGGGTATCATTTGACATGAATATGCATATGTATGCTAGTGCAGTTCAAACTCATCTATGCAAACAAAAGGTTTTTATTTGATCATATTTCAAAATTAAAAACATCTTATAAGTATGTGTACCTACTGAATAAAAAATACATCTGTAATCTCTATGGTAACAGTAACAAGTTTAGTTTGTGGTGTAAACAACTAAACAGGTGCATACAAAGAATGAGTAGTCAATAAAAAATATTACATAAGAGAAATTTGGACAGCTAACTTAAGGTGGTACCCAACACTTTCACTAAAATTAATTTGGCTCGTTTAATTTTCATAAAATTTTGACAAAGTATAAAATTTACTTTGACCCTTTGACAAAAATATAAAAATTTTGAACCAATCGTTTTGTCAGAAAAATTACACTGGTTATATAGCAATTTGACATACACCAATTTTGATCATTGAGAAGCTTAATAGTCCTTTTACATCACAACGTAATTAAAACTTTTAGCTGACTTTACAGAGTTATCTCCCTGTAGTGTTAGGTACCACCTTAAGATTCTTCTAATGAAAGAACATAACATTGACAGAAAGAACAAAATAGATGTCAATTATATTAAACATTAGAATTTATTTTGGGATGAAATCTACAAAAATATTACACATTGTGGTTAATACATTTAAGTGATGTCCTATTTAGGCAAATTCGACATAAAATATGAAAACTTTGCACTGTAATTATTTGAAATTGTGCTTAGAAAAAAATAACCAAATTTCATATTTTATGATTTTCCTGAACAATAATAATGCTTGTTGGAATAAATTTACCTGTACTCATTTTAGAGAAAATTTAAAGAAGCATATATTTATTTGTATGCGGAATTAATTCAGTCAACAAGCGAGGATTGAAACAAAACAGAAAAGCCAGCTATAGAAGTAATACTAACAAGATTCTTAGAAAACTATTTGTATAAGACCACAGTGGGCAATCTAAAATATCTTGCCAGCTGAACTGAATAAGACAAATATGTTGCAAATTATAAAGATCATGGTCTTGCTAATTGTATCACAAAAAAAATACTGATCAATAGACCATTCAAATGAGGTCAAAGACATTTGAATCCTTTTTGTCTGATACATTGTATGTACATCTGACAATAGGTCAAATAGTAAGTAGACCTACTACTTACAATTAATATATAAGAAAATGATCTGTTCAGGAAGCTGAACATTTATCAATGACAGAAAATAAGGTTACAGTCAACTGAACTCTGTCAGATAGACATGCATATCTCTAAATTATTTATCAGAAAAATGTATTGTTGACCTACTACTTAAAGAAACTGTGAAACTGACCTCATCACACAAACTTTACATTAATTAAGGAACCTTCAAAATGAGATTATTGTACAAATAGTTCAGACACCTTAAAAGCATTTCTGCATGCAAGATAATAGCAGGAAAATTACAGCTATGTCAAGGTCAAAGAATGTAGATCAACAGACAGTGTGTATTCAATCTTCAAAGATAAATCACAAATCATAAAACTTGATATAGATTATACCATTATTACCAGAATTAACTTTATAAAAAATAACCTTTTGGTAAGGAAAGTTTGTATTTCTAATCAAAACTTATAAAGCCAAATTATTAAAGCAGCTTTTAAATTCTTAAAAGCAGACAAAGATTTCTTTCTCCAATCAATGTAACCATCCCCTCCCATTACAATCATAACAGAGTTACAGCCCCTTTTTGATAATGTATCAAGGGCACGTAACTTAGGCTCGTCTGTTGATACGCTGACTGAAGCATGTTTAGTGCTTCTGTTTTTAGAACTTCCTAGTTTAAAAGAGTTGAAGGAAGGTTTCCTCATAGACGATCTGGTTTGTTTCTCAACAACTGGTTTGACCGGTGATGTCATCGATTCATTTCTCATCAAGTCTCTGTAAACTTCATTGACATCGTCATCACCAGTACCCATAGATGGATCTAAAGTTTTCATTATATTTTGCCTTGAGGCTAATTTTGTAGGGTATCTTAATGTTTTCCCCCTTTGGCAACTCACTACAGCAGTTTTAGAAAGCAGCAGTGTTGTTATATCGTCTGCCGACCTTGACAATCTGTTTTCCTTGTCAACTCCTCCTAAAGTCTTGTCTCCTGTTTTTGAATTTTTTGGAGGTTTTTCCGGTGGCGTTGGTTTATGTGTCATTTTTATATAGTCACCTTCTAAAGAGATTTGTGATACTGTTTTTTCCAAATCACTACTGGAATGACGTTTTGATTCACATTGTTTCAAATCTGCTAATGGTTTCTTGTCAGATTCCAAATTAACCTGTCTCCTTAAATCAACAGTACTGTAATCCAGTCCTTTGGCTTTATGCCACAAATTCACAGTCCCACAATAAATTGGAATTAAAAATTGGACTGGTCCATTATGGTCATGATATGACACAAAAGGCCTGCCACTAATTATTGGGACTCCATCTTTGAGACGTGGCAGTGGGAATGTCAAAAGTATGCCTGAACTGGTTCCAACCCAGAGGAACCCTTTACTGACCATTAAACTACTAATAACACAACTGCTTTCCTGTCCTAATGACTGGTCAGTGTTGGCTGAAAATAAAAGATCAGTCTTTTATTGTTTTGTATAAGTTAAGAAAAAAACAAATATTTCTAATACAAATCATTGCAACATGTAAATACCAATTTCTGCTAAAGTATTTTTATAATTTGGTCAAAAAAGATTTTCTGTTAGAAATGTATATTTAAGTTTAGACAACACAATAAATGCGTTGGATTAAATTTTAAATGCACCACTCACATTACAGGTAAAAAAAAAATCATAAATTTATTAATCTACAGTAATATTTTCAATAAGTTTCACATGCTGTGTCCAACTCTACAATCATAACAATTCATGTTACAAGTATAAATCAGCAGGTGTAGCAAGTTATCTACCCTTCATAATTACAAAAGACTAAAACATAAACTAGATGACTCCTCCTAAATCAATTTTTTTTCGTTCTGAATTCTTTGAAGTTTTAGTCATGTCAGGGCCTTTCACAGCTGACTTTACGGTATGGATTTGGCTCATTGTCAGAAGACCATACAGTAACATGCTTAAATCCACAATATTTGGACTTTGGTAGACAGATAGCAATCATATCACATCTCCTTATTTCATATTGAGTCAGTCTTAACATTTCTTTACATGCAAATGTCTGACAAAGCCAAGTATAAATAAGACAGTTTCGTTCAATAACAAAATCTCATCATGCATGGTACCCCATCGCAAACCCTAAATTACCTTGGACTAGAACGTTAACAGACTGAGCCACATTAATTTCCTGTATTTGTTTCTTGGTCTCTATATGATAGAGATGTATAGAAGAGCTGCCTTTGTGACTTATCCATAGTCCCACTCCAGATCTGACCTTGTGGGAAATGTCACCGCCATCTTTACAAGACATTTCTATCTGTTCCTAAAAATATACAAAAATTGTCATTACTAATAATCATTAACGTATGTCATGGCTACAAACTATGGTCTTAGTTATTTTGAGTTTGATTAGTCAGAAATATTATTATTAAAATGTAGATTTCTATACTATAACATTATTTATTTCCTCAAGTAATTAAAAAGTTGACTAGTACGTCTTTTATTGATCTTGTTTAACAAGAATAACAATAGGGTGTAACGATGTGCAGCTCATCCTGATCAATGCACATCTTGAACAATGGTCACTCTCCAAAATTACAGACTACAATTTGTTGATCTTTTTACTGTTAACAGTTTCTCTTTTGATGATGTTTGTTGTAAAATTTAACTGAAAACTGACCCTAAGTGTAGAGCAAAGCTGATTTGCCATCTTTGACCTATAATGGTTTACTTTTATGGGTTGTGAATTGGATGGAAAGTTGTCTTATCGGCACTTATACTACATCTTCTATATCTAATTAAAAGAAAGGAATATCTATGTGACTTACCAAATAACAAGATTCTTCCACAGGTATAATGTATATGTGTGGTCCACATGCCACCCAGACCTCCTCATCTAGTGTAATGATACTATTTATAGGACTGGAGGCCAACTGTACCACATTGGGGGATTCAAAATTCCATACACCCTACATAAATACCGAAATCAATGCAAATTCAAAAAATGAGGGTCCACAAAACTGACAAATCAACTGAACAACTGAAAAACAACTGCCATATTAGAACTTTATACATGTATTTGCCAAAGAAAATGGTGGAATATATGAATACAAAGACCAGCACGCCAAAAGGTTGCACTATGTGTACTAGTTTGAAAATACATGACCCCTTCTAGTTCTTACTACTGGATATCACAAACGTCCCGTAAAATACGTCACGAAAGAAAATGTCTGACGCCACAATACAAAAGTGGTTGATGTATGACGGAAACAAATCTGTTGAGAAAACTACAGGAGTAACGACGAAGAATTACGTTTCCTTAGCATTTCATGAAATGTTAAACATTATGGTTGTGTTCTTTCTATATCACGCGTACTATACTTGAATGAACTCTGACATGTTCAAGTGTCTCAAAGTATCGGATCAAGTGTAACAATTTCTCAAGAAGCGACAAGATCTTTAAAATTTAAATTTTCAATCTCCAAACTTGACTAATATGTTGTCCAGCATTTTTATGATATCGTCCTTGAATAGTTATCACACGTACCAGGCTTGAACAAACCATTTATCAACAAATTATTAGGGATTTCACAAAGTAGAAATCTGCAAACAGAAGATAAAAAGTGCATAAGGTACAGGCTTATCTTACAGAAGTTAAAATTAGTCTCAACTGCAACAAAGAATTGGAAACTCGTGTCTTCTAATAATTTGAATTTATCGTATTCAAATGACATGTATCTGCTCTATGACCCATTTTTTCTCGGTTATCACTAACTTTGTCCTAAAATATGCAGCTGTTAATTTTAATATTGATAAGTCAGATTTAAGAATTTAGTGCTAAGTGCTTCTGAATTATTCAATACTAAATTTTTACATCATAAAAGTTAGAATGGAAATGTTGAATGTGTCAAGAGACAACTACCCGACCAAAGAGCAGACAAAAAACGAAGGCCACTAATAGGTCTTCAATGCAGCAAGAAGCTCTTCTGCTGCCCCTTAACAAAAATATATACTAGTTCAGTGATAATGGACGCCATACTAAATTCATTCTTATCCATAATATACAAGGTTATGCAGATGTACAAGCAACTGCCAAAGTAGATTGTAACTTGCCAGACTATAGCTTTAAGAATGAAATTTTATGTTTCCTTTGTTGTGCTTCTTTGTTATGTATTTGTTAGTTTGTGTTCTGATTGAGATTCTGACACGGTATTGATGGCTGTATCCCTATTTTTACAATTTTACCTACTTTGTCTGTTTTATTAACGCATCTTTATATATATAATGGAATTTGATGCGACTGTCATACAAGAGAGAGGTTAATCGCTATAAAACCAGATTTAATCCCCCATTTTCTACATTTAATAATGCCTGTACCAAATCAGGAATATGACAATTGTTGTCCATTCGTTTAATGTGTTTTATCATTTGATTTTTCCATTTGATTAGGGACTTTCCGTTTTGAATTTTCCTCGGTGTTCAGTATTTTTTTTTATTTCATTTTAACCCTGACTATATCAAAACCTGTTTACTTGGCTGTTTTGTTTTAACTTTTCACATTAAAACCTTGGGTTATAATTCCTATAACACATGTTGTGTACTAAACAAAATGGACCAAACTTTTATATTTAATTAAAGATTAACGCAATAGTCCATAACATCAACTTAACTTGATAATCAATGAGCTTTATCTATGAACGTATGTTTTAAATTCCCTCGATCGGCCTGAATATGCATGAAACATTTCCCAGTGGATGTTAGAAAGCCAGAACAAAACAAACAAATTCATCGAAAAAGGCACACATGGTTACTAAGCGCGTGACATCATTTGTGAGTATGGTCTTGAGAAACGATTAGAGTTTGCACTTTGTAAATTCAGCTGTTTCTCAAACCACGCCTCTTTTTGGGAGAAATAGAATATTCATCGATAATAAATTTTGTTAACATACTGGTTCCCAGTTCTGATCTGTTGTTACCCTACAGTCGAGGTAGGGCTAGTTAAGAAATGAAGTGTTAGTTTAAACTCTTAAAAGTTCGGGGCATATTAATATTGAAAATATGCCACACAGCCCTATATTTTGACCTTTGAAAAAAATTGTGCATATGAACTTTCCATTCTAGGATATGATTTTTTTCAAAACTTTATAGTAAAAGTTTTAGCCGTAAAGGGAGTTCCTATGGGAAAATGCATTGTCAATATTTACAGAAATGTAACCTATAGTCCATCGGGAGGGGACAATGACTGACCCGTGTTAAGAGAGAGTCATATCTCTTGAACGTACAATCCACTATTGTAGATTTCGAAAAAGAGCAGGTTAATGCCGCTCCAAGGCAGCACTCGCACTCGCAAATTGGAAAGGGGTTAATAAAAGTTGCAAGAACTTTTTCATAATATACTATAAATAAATATATAAAAAGAAGATGTGGTATGATTGCCAATGAGACAACTCTCCACAAGAGACCAAATGACACAGATATTAACAACTATACTATAAATCACCACACGGCCTTCAACAATGAGCAAAGCCAATAACGCATAGTCAGCTTAAACTAAGTAGTCATGACATTGACAGAAACCAAGTTGCCTGCTCCTACATGTTCATATACTAAGAATAGTTCGATAAACGTGTTAATTTACTTAAACTCTTCAAGTTTGCAATATACTGAAATATTACTGCTGTAGATACTTTTCGGTTTTTGACGGGGAATGTGTCACTCAGTATTGTTTTTTGTTGTTGTTGTGCTTTGTATATTGATGTTTATCTTTTGGTCGTTTGTCAAGTTAGCCATATCATTGTTAGTTTGTTTTCGAATTTGAATGTTACTGTAGCATCTTTTGCCTCTCTTTCAACTACAAAATCCATTTTTAAAATGCCTTTGATTTTATCTTCAGAAAAAAGTAAGATTAGTACTGCTATCAACATGTTTACAATTCAAACAACTTGTAGTGCAAATATAATGAACTAAAAGTAATCCCCAGTTATGAAATAAAGTTATACATGTTAACTCATTTATTGAAGCAAAAATCCAGAAAATGAGGACCAATTATATCCAAACACACGAATATTTCCATCATTAGCGTTTGCATTGTCATAAACTCTAATCCAAACATTATCTCCTGCATTCATCTGGACTACTATTGCCTGCGTGCCAACACCCCAAGTATCCCCGTTTCCGCAATACACTTTGAGAAGGTTATTTCCATTCTTATCTATTTCGGTTTCCATGTCCTTTCCATGATGACTCATGATTATCACGTTAAAATGATAAAGACCAGTAATTGGAGCTTTAATATACTGGTTTTGGGGTCAAATCCATCTCCAGCATTGGTTATTACGTGTCCAATCCCTTAGTTTTCTTTGTGACTGTCCATTGTGGAAGAAAATGCAACAACAGGCGGTAAGCCGCGATCAACTGAAATAAAATTATCAAAATATTTCTTAATGATTTGTAAAAAATGTTCTCTTCGGGTATGGGGTGTTTTGCAGAACTGAAGTCTTCAATTTAGCGTAATCATATTATATCTACTTATTGTACTCGGAAATCCTGATGAATTTGAATACACAAAATCCTGAAAAGTCCTTAAACAGGTCGAGAACTCTATATTTCCTGACGTCAGAATATATTTGCATAGTAATTTCCCAAACACAAGGCCAAGATGGTCTTGAAAAACTGACCAATCGACTCAATGAACTACAATGCATTGTAGGCTACTACAAGTTTACTATCGCTTGAAAACACGTAGAAGTAGTGGAAAAAGTTAAATCTAATATAGTGTCTGGAATTCTCAAAACAAATCTTTTTGTTCTGCGAATATGTTTATTGAAATATATATAACATAATCTTCAATTTGCATGCTCAGATAAAAAATGTATTGTTTACGGGCTTCGCAATTCGACTTTTTTTTCGCCTTGTAAAAGCAGTTGAACAGGTTTGTTCCATAGCTATGCATGTTACCTGTGCACTAATTTCACGGCGTGAAACAGTGAAATTTCAGTGACCACTCTCCAGAACGTAAATGTTAGAGCTCTTTAAACATGTATAATGTCATTTTAAAAACATTTCTGCATCGAAAAACAAGAAAACTGGCACAGAAACACGTCTATCTGTACTGGATGTGTATTTTTTTTTTATCATGACCTGAACTATAAGTAAGAACATCATAATATTCAGTATGCTAAAATAAGTGTTATAAAAGTCGGTAAGAATTGTGCTGGATATTCGAGTTATGAAGACATTATCTTGCAATCAGTTTACAGCCAATTTCAGGTTAGGTAAACTGCCATCCTTTAAGAGTAGACAAGTCTGATTATAGCCAACTTACATGTCTGTAAGACTTAACTAATTCGAAAGGAGGGTAGTACACCTTAAATAATAACGACTCTACGGCTCAGTTAACAAGCAAGCTTACCAAGGATTCTACCTTTCATTACACACTCAATGAAATCGGCTGTAATTGAGGTCTGGAGCTGGCATGTAAATAACTGCTAGTAGTCCTTTGTTAATTTATGTATGATTGTCATTTTGTTTACCAATAGTTTCGTTTGTTACCTATTCTGGCTCGGACTTCTCTCTCACTGAATTTTACTGTGCATATTGCTGTGTGCTTGTTTTCACTACATTGGATAGATTTATAGGGGGACGTTGAGATAAAAAAAAAAAAAAAAACACTTTCAACCTCGCTGCAAGTCGTGAGCATCTGGCCTTTGATAGACTTGACTGATTTTAATCTTAGTTGCTTGTGTATAATTCGGGGTTTAGTATGGCGTCCATTGTCACTGAACTAGTAACCATATTTGTGCCAGCTAAAGGACTCCTCCGGGTGCGGAGATTCTCGCTGTATTGAAGACCCATTGTTGGCTTTCGGCTGCTGTCTGCTCAATGGTTGTTTCCATTCTCAATTTTGTATGGTAAAAAGCTTAAACATATTTTGTATAATTTCATCCATTGATAAAATCCGTCGGTTGCGTATTTATCCCAAAATATACCTCAGAGGTATTTTTATCGTTCGGCTACTGTCCTTTTGACGTATGTGCAATATCTCAAATTATCTAAACCCTGTGGATCATATAGGATGCTATATTACCTTTTAAGTTTTCTAAAAACGTGCTTTGTATATATAAAGAAGAAGATAAGGTATGAGTGCCAAATGAGATCTCTTTCCATCCAAGACGCAATCTACTAAACTAAGTTTGTCAAAAGGGTAATTGTGTTTATAACTGTTGTTTTGTTGCTGTCTGGTGACAAATACATGAAATCTCCGTGTTGTCACCAAACATATTTATGGCTATATTTCGGGTAATTTAAACATTTGTTTCTTCGCATAAAAACAACTTTTCGTTAATCTGAGCATGGAACGAATACTTTATATCACGAACTATAAATGTAGATACAAAAAATGAAAAATTAAGCAAAATTGTTAATCCCGTATTGCACGAAAAAATGTGTTGTATTTTAGTAAATAACACGTGTTCTTGTTTGATTGGAATCACGTAGTAGTCCATCATGCATTGTTACTCATTAAGTGGATTGGTCAAAAACCCAGGTAAAAAGAAATTGCGTCACAAGTAAATAAACAGTAACATGTGCGAGAACATAAATGTGCTAATTTATGCATTGCCATATAAGGTAGTGTTCCCTACCTGTTAAAGGTTCAGTTTGTTTTAGATTTATGAGTTTGACTGTCCCTTTGGTATCTTTCGTCCCTCTTTTCAATTAAAACTGTTTGGTATTTTTAAATGTTATTTGTTAATCCTTTTTAATGTTATCATATATGCTGAATAGTATAAAACATATTTTGGATGAGTTCTTCCTGAATGAAAAGATATAAGGTCTATAATTTTGAGATTATATAATACGTATAATGTGACCCATCAATATATCATTATGCATATAATGAACTTATAACCCTTTTGAACTGTTCTTAACAATGTATACAAAAGCAATATTCTATAACACGAAATTCATTACAAGGACCCAATATCCGCTTAACATCCTTTGAAATTTCACTATTGTCATGCAAATTGAAGTCTTGAATGGGAAGGACTCACTGAATGGTCTTTGTCAAACTTTGGAATTTCAGCACTTTTGTCAGACAATTCCTTAGTTAACAGAAGTTCGCGTTCTAACACTTTTACTCGATTATTGGTATATTTTGCTTTCTGCTTTGTTAATTCAAGATCATGGATAGTAAATGCAAGTTCACTTTCTAGTACTTGTTCCCTCGATTTACATTGCCCCATTTCGTCTGACATGACTTTCAACTGCGATTTAAAGAATTGATTGTCCTCTAATAGTTTCGCCACAGTCTCGGACATGTCTAGAGGTAAATTAAATAATCCATTGTTTATGTTAAAACAAAAAACAATCACCGGACATACCAAGACGAAACAAACCAAGAATAATTTATTTAGCAACATTTTGTAACAGTTTACAGTCTTTTAACAATATCATATAGTTGTATTCAGACAATTCCTTATCTCTTGTGTATAATAAGCATTTCCTTGTGAAATGAATTGTCAGTAAACAGTGCCAGCGACCTTGATCAATACAAATAGCTATCAAAGGTACCAGGATTATAATTTAGTACGGCAGACGCACGTTTCGTCTACATAAGACTCATCAGTGACGCTCAGATCAAAATAGTTATAAAGCCAAACAAGTACAAAGTTGAAGAGCAGTGAGGACCGAAAATTCCTCAAGTTGTGCCAAATACGTCTACGTAAACCTATTCCTGGGATAAGAAAATCCTTAGTTTTTTGAAAAATTCAATGTTTTGTAACAGGAAATTTATTAAGATAACCAACAAAAAGTGACATGATTTTTATATATACTTCATGTAGGAACTTCTTAGGAAGAGAGATGAGACGTTAGCAATATCCTTTAACTCTACTTTCCGCTATATAGATGATGTTCTTTCACTAAATAATTCAAAATTTGGTGACTATGTGGAATGCATCTATCCCATCGAACTAGAAATAAAAGATACTACAGATACAGTTAAGTCGGCCTAATATCTGGACTTACATCTAGAAATTGACAATAAGGGTCGGTTGAAAACAAAACTTTACAACAAAAGATATGATTTCAGCTTTCCAATTGTGAACTTTCCATTTCTAAGTAGCAACATTCCAGCAGCACCTGCATACGGGGTATATATCTCCCAATTGATACGATATTCTCGTGCTTGCATTTCCTATCATGATTTTCTTGAAAGAGGGTTGCTGCTCACAAGGAAGCTATTAAACCAAGAGTTCCAAATGGTAAAGTTGAAATAATCCCTTCGTACATTTTACGGACGCCATCACGAGTTTGTTGACCGTTATGGAATAACAGTTTCACAAATGATATCGGATATGTCCCTTACGTCGTAACTACAATCCACTTCCCTTTCATGAATGAGACCTACCGCATTAGACTATTTACCGGATTTTTTATCACATAAGCAACACGATGTCCAGTAATGGGGGATCTAAATTTTGTACGTAAGTTGGGCGTTTCGTCTGTAAAAGACTTAGCAGTGAAGCTCGAATAAAAAAAAAATTCAACGGCCAAATATATACGAAGCTGGAGAGCGTTAAGGACACAAAATTCGAAAAAGGTTTGACCCCCCAAAAAAACGAAGTCAACGTTAAACAGAATCTGCTCTATCTCGTCATGTACGATGAAATAATATTTAGGTTTATTGAGGAGTACCTGCCAATCAATACTAGTGCTCTACATTTTCATATATCGTAGAGGACTTGACATTAAGGACTACATTTTCCTTATTCTCAAATTTGATACAGATAGACGAATTCAAACCTGGATCTATGACTATCAGTGCAGTTTATCCTTTGTCATTATTCTATTATTCAGGGTAACATCTTTAAGCATTTCAGTAAACTGCTTTTGAATTTATCTTTATATGTAGTAAATGCTCATATCAATTTTGTTTCCCAGATCAACCTTTCAACATTAAAATTCTTTTAAAGAAACTCATCATAGATACCAGGACTAAATTTAGTATATACGCCAGACGAGCGTTTCGTCTACAAAAGACTCATCAGTGACGCTCGAATCCAAAAATGTCAAAAAGGTCAAATAAAGTACGAATTTGAAGAGCATTGAGGACCAAAATTCCTAAAAGTTTTGCCAAATACAGCTAAGGTAATTTAAGTAAGGGTCGAAGCCAAGATGTATTTAAAAATTCAATATTTCATAATAATACAAACATACTGAAGCAAAAGTAAAGCCTAGCAAGGAAATAAAGCTGTATATGAGGACTCATTTATTGAACCAAAAAGCCAGAGAAAGAGGACCAAAGACTTCCAAAAACACGAATATTTCCGTCATTAATAGGTGGATTGTTCAGAACTCTAACCCAAACATCATCTCCTGCATTCATCTAGATCACTACCGATTGCATACCTACACCCCAAGTGTCACCATTACCGGAATACAGTCTGACGAGCCCATTTCCATTCTTAACTATTTCGGTTTCCATATCCTCGCCATGGTGACTCATGACAATGGCGTCAAAATGATATACACCAGTAATTGGTGCTTTAAAAATACTGGTGTTTGGGTCAAGGCCACCTCCAATATTTGTTATAACGTGCTCAAACAAAACTGTTTGTCTAATACCTAAGTTTTCTTTGTGGCTGTCCAAAGTAGAAGAAAATGCAACGACCGGAGGAAAGTTATCTTCAACTGAAATAGAATAACTATGTATTAGTTGTGGGAAATTGTTTCATACGCTAAATACAAAGCTCAAGCCTAATCTGGGAAAAATATGCATCATTTCATATAGTTTCATAGATATTTTGTTAACAAAAACCTCATAGTTTTGGTTGCAGAAATGATTTTATTTCGATTTAAACCACTTGGTATTCTTGAATTCTTATTTTTATGCTGCATGGTTTTTTTATATACATGTTTTAAATGCCGTTATGTATACACATGTTTTGTGTGGTATGGGAGTTCTTTTTATCAAAATCAACACTTTTTGTTAGTTTGATTTAAAAGATATTAACACTGTGCAAGACTTCATTATAGATAATACTTCCTGACAATGATTGTACGGGGTTTTAATTACTAATTCTTTGTAATCAAATAAGTAAAATAATACTTGTGAAATAACACAAATGATAACAACAACGTGAAAAGGTATAATAATTAGCCTAGCGGACAGGTTTTAATAAAGTAATGGAAATGGTCATTTGTCATTTGCAATTATATCCAAAAGGATAATACATATTCTAACGACGCTTTTGTAGTGTAGTGTAAACCGTGACCAAACTAGATATTCTGGTGTATACCAAACATTTATCACCCTTTAAAAAAATAACAAGCTACATATATTACACGAAATATAATACTAGAACATACCCAAAAGTCGCTTGATATCCTTGGAAGTATCACTATTGTCAGGCAAATTGGATTCTTGGAAAACCGAATATTTTGCGTATCCATTACCACTTCTATTTTGTTCACTGATTTGTATTCTACCAGAAATGGAATGACTCAATGAATCGTCTTTATCAACCGTTGGAATTTCAGCACTTGTTTTAGACATTTCCCTTGTTAACAGTAGTTCACGCTCTAACACTTGTACTCGATTATTGGTATCTTTTGCATTCTGCTTCGTTTATTTGAGACCACGATTAGTAAATGCAAGATCACTTTCTAGTACTTTTACCCTCGATTTATAATATTCCATTTCGTCTGCCATGATTTCTATTGCGATTTGAACAGTAGATTGTCCTCCAATAGTTTTGAAACCGCATCTGATATATCAAAAGGAGAATTGGATAATTCAGCGTTGATATTGAAACACCAAACAGCCGATCGACTAAATGAGACGACAAACAACAAGACAAATGTAGCTAGCAACATTTTTTAATAGTTTAAAGTTAAAACAATGACAAATAAAGCTATATATGAACACACAATCCTTAATCTCTTTAAATTTATAGTTAGTATGTGCTTATCTGTATGAAATAGTCACCTGGACATGAATTGATAGCATACAATTAAGAATGGAAGCAAAGAATATTTTTGAAGAGACAACAGCCCGACCACAGTACAGAAAACAGCCGAAATCAAACAATTTTGGTCTTCATGTCACCAAGAACATTCCACAACCTTACGCGGCCTTTAACTGGCCCTAACCCAAAATTTTACTAGTTCAGAGATAATGAACGTCACACTGAACTCCAAAGCTTTATAACTCCCAATATTCATACTTAAAGTCGGATGGTTTGAAAGAGTATGTTGCTCATTGACAACGACGCGAGACGGATCAAATTTCGATTGGCTGCAAAGCGGTAAAAGGAACCTTTGAATACTTTTATGTAAAACATATTATTTGTCTTTTAGCACTATATAGGTTGGTGAATGAATTATGGTGACCTACTCCAATAGTTGTTTTAATTCTTTTGGTATTTGATAGATCTCATGGCATTACCATAAAATGTAATCATTGCAATACTGTAACCCATAGTTTTTAACCGCATAAATCAGTGTTGGATAAAATTATCTGGAAGTAACTTAAATCTGTTGTTCAAATTCTGACACTTTAGTGTTCTAAGACCTAATATATCCCCAGTTAACTAAACGAATATAGAAAACACTTTAATAAATCGCAAATTAAAAAACTAAATAGTTATGACAATGTACGAATTTATGTTTATTCTCCAAAACAAATTATGCATACGGCTCATTTATTTTTGTTATAGTTTATAATCTAAACAACGACAAAGTTATTTCCTTATCTCTAAGGTGTGTAGTAAGGATTTGGTTATCCTCACGAAATTGGTACATTGACTTTAAATTGTTAGTATACAGTGCTGTCGAACTTAAACAAAACAGACAGTGCAATCATAGTTTTCTTTTCCCAATAACTCATGTACCCATTATTAAATTAAATATCGCGTCTAGTTGTTATATGTGCAAACCCGTAGACAGACTATAAGTAATAGATTGGTCTGTTCTTTATTATCAATTTAAATATACAAATTGAACTTTCAATCCATATACTGTTTTTTTAAACAACTTAAAAGTACATGATGCTCATTATAAACGTCACGAGAGTGTACAAAATCTTGTTTTGCTAAATATAGTGGTAAATGGAACATTGATCTTTATTTTCTCGCCACGCATCATACATTCCTATTTACCATTATTGTTTTTGCTGCTATCATTGTACTCGTTTTATTTTCGCAAAACGGATTATATAACAGCTATAAAACACATCTTTATAGTTATAAGGCCAGAATGTTGAAATAACAAATACTAATCAGTAGCTGATTGAAAAGCAAAATGTCTTAATATGAAGTAGTCAATAATGTAAAATCACTACTTCCGATTTTTCATATTTCAACTCATAATGTTCGGTTGGACTGGATCTAGTAAAGTAGTAACATCAGTACTCGATTTTATATATGATTGTTACGATGAAATTAGTTTTCATATTTTCACCAAAGTACACGTTGGATCATTAATAATTTCATTTGATATGCGTAGTTAAAATATGTAAATCAAGCAGTGGGTTTTATCTGTGGAATTGTCATCATAAGGTCTTTATAGCTTCTAGTAGTTTACAGGTTAACTCATTGTGAAATGATTTACGGTGAACTAGTTCAATAGTATTTTAAATCATTGTCCTTCGGTCATCGGTGGATCTCACCTGCACTGATTACCATAAAAAAGTAAAATTTGCAATATTACTTTAAACGGTTTTCAAAAGTTTGATTACATTAACTAGGAGTATGAAATATGTTGAAGAAATGTGTTCTTTTCAAATTTTTATCAGGTCTTCTAGTGTTCTAAGACACACATAAAAAAAGAAACAAATAAAAATAACAACAGTCATCTTAATGTATACGTTACCCACTATAAGAAATCACAAATTGAAAATAGAAAGTCATGACACTGTATGAATGCAAGTGTATTCCCCAACAAATTATCCACACAGCTGTATATACGTGAAATACTACGATTAGCTAGGCCAGTTTGACTTTAGGTCGCTCATTTATTGGAGTAAGAATCCAGAGAAAGAAGACCAAAGAAATCCATAAACATGAACATTCCCATATTAATCCCTGGATTGTTATACACTCTAACCCAAACATCATCTTCTACATACATCTGGACTACTATCGCCTGCATGCCAACACCCCAAGTATCCCCGTTTCCGGATTACAGTCTGACAAGGATATTCACATTTTCAACAATTTCGGTTTCCGTGTCTTCTACAGAATGACTCATTATGATGACGTCAAAAGATAAACATGAGTACTTTGAAAGTACTGAGTCAAATCCGCCTAAAACATTTGTTTGTACGTGCTCAAACAAAACAGGTTGTCCAATGCCTAAGTTTTCTTTGTGGCTGTCCATTGTAGAAGAAAATGCAACAACCGGCGATAAGCTGACATCAGTGTATTCGCAAATCCTGAATTTTGAATACACAAAATAAGTCCTTAATGGTTCAATTAAAACTGCTTGGTATTCTAAAATTAGTTAGCTTTTTAAATGTTATTTGCGAATTATTTTTTTTAATGTTATCGTATCTGCTAAATAAGCAACACATTTTTCGAATGAGTTCTTCTTGAACGTAAAGATAACGTCTATAAATTTTTTCTTGAGTCTAATTGATATAATGTGACCAAACAATCTTTGTTTATATGTTACATATTTGTTTTTAGTTCATTTTTTTACATAAATAAGGCCGTTAGTTTTCTCGATTGAATTGTTTTACATTGTCTTATCGAGGCCTATTATAGCTGACTATGCGGTATGGGCTTTGCTCATTGTTGAAGGCCGTACGGTGACCTTTAGTTGTTAATGTCTGTGTCATTTTGGTCTTTTGTGGATAGTTGTCATTGGCAATCATACCACATCTTCTTTTTTTTATATTCTTACTCATATTTTGAACTTATAACTCTTTCAATTTTTCTTTACAATTTATACAAAAATAATATATCATAACACAAAGTTCATTACAAGGACTTACCCAATATCCGCTTAATATCCTTTGAAATTTCATTATTATCAGGCAAATTGAATTTTTGGTGTTTATCAAGCGATTCCTTTTCAAATCCATTATCACTTCCATTATCACATTGGCATGAGAATCTCTAACTGAATGGTTGTCATTATACTTTGGAATTTTAGCACTTGTTTTAGAAATTTATTTGTTAACTCAAGTTTGCGTTCTAAGACTTTTACTCGATTATTGGTATCTATTTCATTCTGCTTTGTTAATATAAGATTACGATTAGAAAATGCAAGTTCACGTTCTAGTATGATATTCCTTGATTTGTATTGCGCCATTTCGTCCGACATAATTTTAAACTGTGATTTAAAGAACTGATTGTCCTCCAATATTTTCGCAACAATCTCGGAAATGTCTAGAGGTGATTTTACAAACCATCGTATATGTTAAAACAAATAGCAGACAACCGACAAATAGTTATCAAAGGTACCAGGCTTACCCTCACGCCCATCAGCAAAGGTACCAGGCTTACCCTCACGCCCATCAGCAAAGATACCAGGCTTATAATTGCAGACGCAAGACGCGTGTTTAGTCTACATTAGACTCATCAGTGACACTCAGATCAAAATAGTTAGAAAGTCAAACAAGTATAAAGTTGAATAGCAATGAGGACTCAAAATTCCAAAAAATTGTGCCAAATACGGCTAAAGTAATCTCTGCATGGGATAAGAAAATCCTTAGTATTTCGAATAATTTAAACTTTTGCAAACAGTTCATTTCTTAAAATGACCATATAATTGATATTCATGTCAACACCGAAGTGCTGACTACTGGGCTGTTTTATTATTTAACAATTTCATTCATTGCTTTTTATTTTCGTATTTTATTTATGTATGTTAAATCCAACCATAAAGGATTGAACTATTTTAAGTACTGGGACCGAATCATTACCCTGACAGGTACATGGTTAGATTAACATTAAATCTGACGTAGAATCGCGTGTTTGACGTACATCAGTTGATTAGAATCAGGTAGATATAAAAAATAATTTTGTCGTTCAAAGTATGAACAGAATATAGTCTCTAGTTCTTTTAGGCATATCCCCAGCAGAATGTAAATTAGAAATTTACCTTGTCTTCTTGCCGCTTGTCTTTATGCTTATTGTGAATTTCCTCTGAAAAGAGCCACGTCATTATGTATAAAAAATACAAAAGGGCATATAGACAAAGCATTAGCAAATATGAAAGACAAAAATGTAAAAATTATCATAGAACAATAACAAAAATGGATATCACCAAAAGTAAAGACAAATAATCAAACACAATAACAAGTTATTAAGATGATAAACAACGTCAGTATGCAGAATCTATAATTCAAGACCATCGTGTATTATTTGTTAAGTTGATACAGAATATTTACAAACAGGTGTTGATACCTTCCGATGATAATTTTTTTAGAAAAAGGACTAGACGTTCTTTGACATACCTCTGGTTCATCAACTTTCTGCTCAGACACTGGTGACGTTTTACAAAGTCTGAGTAATAGCTGCAAACTCTTGAATACCGAAGAAGTTGGGAAATGTAAATCCCATATGCAGGTGAAGTTGGCATGTTGCTACTAAGATGAGGGAAATTGATAATTTCAAAATTAAAATCGTCTCGTATGGGTTATTTTCTGGTTCTGAGATGACTGTGTATGTCAAATTCGAGTTATAAGTCTAAAAATGAGGCGGAGGAAGCCGTGTCTGTTGATTCTTTAATTTCTAGTTCTGGGGGATATATTAATGGAACCCAATCAGAAAAAGTTCAGATTGTTAATGGAAAGAATATCATCAATATATCTGAAAGTGAAATTGATTAATCTGGCTTCTTTGATCTTCTTTTTTGTTACAAGCGTCTGAAGGAACTTCGATTCATATGAAATTAAGAAGAGGTCAACAAGGAGAGGCGCAAAGTTCGTTCCCATAGGAATGCCGACAATTTGTTGAATAGTCTACCTTCAAATTCAACAAATATGTTGTCGATAAGAAACGCCAGCATACTGATCACTTGTTCCTTTGTGTAGCATGTTTTACCCTTTTGTTCACTATTAACAAAATATGCCTT
Source organism: Mytilus galloprovincialis (assembly GCA_037788925.1). Taxonomy (NCBI): domain Eukaryota; kingdom Metazoa; phylum Mollusca; class Bivalvia; order Mytilida; family Mytilidae; genus Mytilus; species Mytilus galloprovincialis. The sequence continues at coordinate 38,339,338 of CM075342.1, read as the reverse complement.
ATGGTATCCCAAAGTGGCAATATCAAAAGCTGAAACACATCAAACGAAAGGAAAACAACTGTCATTTGTTTGCCTAGGCACATGCATTTACTTATTTATAAAGTGGTGGTTGTATAGCTAGCTAAACCTTTTACTTGCATGACAGTCGCATAGAATTACCATTGAATTTATAACAATATGTGAGCAAAACAAACAGACATAATAAGCAAAATTGTAAAGAAAAATTGGATACACCAGTCAACAATTGGTAGACTGTAAGAACTAAAGCTGTGCATTATAGCTCATTTATTAAAGTAAGAATCCAGAGAAAGAAGACCAACGTTCTCCATAAACACGAATATTTCCGTTATTAATAGGTGGATTGTTTATAACTCTAATCCAAACATCATCTCCTTCATTCATCTGGACTACTATCGCCTGCATGCCAATACCCCAAGTATCCCCGTTTCCGGAATACAGTCTGACAAGGGCATTCCCATTTTTAACTATTTCGGTTTCCATGTCTTCTCCAGAATGACTCATTATGATGACATCAAAATGATAAACACCAGCAATTGGCGCTTTGAAAGTACTGGTGTTTGAGTCAAATCCACCTCCAATATTAGTTATTACGTGCTCAAACAAAACTGTTTGTCTAATCCCTAAGTTTTCTTTGTGGCTGTCCATTGTGGAAGAAAATGCAACAACCGGCGGTGAGCTGCCATGAACTGAAATAAAATCATAAAAATATTTATAAATGATTTGTGGATATTTTTTCTCTACGATTGTGGTGTTTTTATCAGAACTCAAGTCTTGGACTGAGTATAATTTTATGTCTTCCTCATATCTCATATTTTATTCGCAAATCCTGATAAAAGAGGGATGAAAGATACCAAAGGGATAGTCAAACTCATTAATCGAAAAAAAATGACAACGCCATGGCTAAAAATGAAAAAGACAAACAGACAAAAATAGTACACATGACACAACATAGAAAACTAAAGAATAAACATCACGAAACCCACCAAAAACTAGGGGTGATTTTGATACACAAAATTAGTCCTTAATGTTTCATATCATACTGCTTGATGTTTTAAAATAATTCGGGTTTTTAAATGTTATTTGCGTAATTAACTTTTGTTTTAATTTTATCGTATATGCTAAATAGTGCAACAGATTTTTTATAATGAGTCCTTCTTGAATGTAAAGGTATAAGGTCTATTATTCGAGTTTTATTGTTATATATTGACCAAACAATCTATCCTAATGCATATTCTAAACTTATAACCCTTTCAATTTTTCTTTCAATTCATACAAAAATGATATATCATAACACCAAAAATACACGGACTTACCCAATATCCTCTTATATCCTTTGAAATATTATTATTGTCAGGCAAATTGATTTTTTGGTATTCCGAATCTTTTTCGTATCCGTTATCACTTCCGTTTTTTACATTGATATGTACTCTATTAGATTGAAAAGGACTCACTGAACCGTCTTTATTAAACTTTGAGATTTCATCACTTGTTTTAGACATTTCTGTTGTTAACATAAGTTCGCGTTCTAACACTTCTACTCGATTTTTTGTATCTTTTGCATTCTGCTTCGTTAATTCAAGATCACGGTTAGTAAATGCAAGTTCATTTTCTAGTATGTTAATCCTTGATTTATATTGCTCCATTTCATCTGACATAATTTTAAACTTCGATTTAAAGAACTGATAGGCGAGTGATATGAGAGCCAAATTTACATTTTTAATGCACCTACCTAACACACGGCTAAATCATATATCATTAGAAAGCTAAGAATGTGTACTTTCTAAATATCCTGGTCGTCAAAAGAAATTATGGTGCATCTTTTTTAAAATCGAGGTCAAAGGTCATTGGTGCAATTTCAATTCACGGATACTTCCAGTTGTAAAATCGAGTCAAAACAAATGCAAAAACGAAACAATTTTATAGGAATGCTGTATTACTGTTGGGGAAATATATTTCTATCATAATATTAATTAATTTTGGTTGATTTTAACGGTAACACATGTTACATAACGTTTTCTCTCGGAGTCTTTGAAAATCAACCATTTAAGTCACACAAATGTATCTGTAGTCGCCATTGCATTATCTAAATCTTATAATACCTCCATATCATTTGATTGCACGTATTTACAAACATATATCTGCAAATTTGATATAAATAATCCGAAACAAAATATTTGAAGCAAGAGGGAAATATAACATATGACGTATTTTTAATTGTTTAGAAAAGTCCCATAATGAGCTGTTCATTAAAATTGAGGAAGCGTATGGTCTCCTGTTAGTTTGAAAGCCTGCCAACCGCTTCAAGATCAGACAACCATAGAGCAGATTTTCTTTTATTATTGTAGTGCAATATGTTGATATATAAAAAAGAAGATGTGGTATGATTGCCAATGAGACAACTATCCACAAAAGACCAAAATGACACAGACATTAACAACTCATACATCACTAAATCAGATATGATAAGAGTACTAACAAACATAACTAAAATGAGTAAAGTGCTACTAGTATATTTATATCAACAAATTGATAGTTTTAATATAAAACATCACAAGGAAAATATGATCACTCATTGTACGTCAAACTGTGTTTGATTTTATTTAAGTCGGCCGCCGTGTATCTTGAGATATATAATTAATCAAACAACACTTGACAAAGTAGTTTGTACTCTTTTTAAATTACGCTAGTGATGACGTTCGTCTACTTTGGCACTAAGTATTACTTTTTTTTTATCTTGTTTCACCGCTTCAAACGGAGGACAAGGCTATCCTAATATTGAACCTTTTATTTGGCTTTCTGATGTTAAAATCCAGTTAGCGTATAACCTAAATGATCGAAACGTCGGACCAATGGGATGTTGGACCATTTAGGTGTCGGAATATTGCGATATCGGAATATTATAGCTTCATTTAAACTTGTAATCTCATCATTCTTATCGGTCAACTTATCCATACAAAGACAACTTCCATGGCATGGGCATATATCAGTACAGTAGAGGTTTTACTCAAAGCGGACACAAGATCTACTATATACAGATTGAATTAAAAATTTGGAATGGACATGAGGGATTTGTCAAAGAGACACTAACGCGCTTAAAAGCAGGCAACGGCCAAAAACCACCAATGGGTCGTCAAAGCAGCAAGCAACTCCAAAATCTGGAGGCGTTCTTCAGCTGGCCCTACACAAAAATGTACTAGTTTGAAATGATAATGGACGTCATACTAAGCTTCGAAATATACTCAAGAAGTTAAAATAAAAGTTATACAAAACTAAGAAAGGCCAGAGGCTCCTGTCTTGGGACAGGCCCAAAAATGCGGCGGGGTTAAATATGTTTTTGGAAATCTCAACCCTCCCCCTATACCTATACCAATGCGTGAACAGATCAAATCTTGTAGAAAGTTGAATGACATCATACCGGACCGATGTTGCCTTTTAGCCAACCAAAGTCATACGGAGATCTGTTATTGTTTCTGTAGTTAGGTCGACATTGTCTTGGATAAAATTTTAACCCCCAGAAGAAAAATAATGCCATGTAGAATGGATGCCCCATTTTTATTGTTTCTAATCTCCTGATCAGTCAAACTTGTTGATAGTTATCAAAGGTGTGTCCATAAATACGGTGCATTTGTAGTGATAAACCTAAATGAAAAAGAGTAAAAAAAATATTTATAGATAATATACATTCTACTAGAGCCGTACGTCTAAGAACTTTGTCAATAAGAATATCGTGCGCTTTATTAACTGCCGCAGATTTGTCATCATCTAAAAGCTTAAGACAATACAGAAATGTTTTTAATGCAGATGGCATAATTTCAATTGAATAATCCAGTGAAATGTTTTAGATAATGGATAAGGTGATTGGATTACAACTCTACCCTATATCTGCTTCCGTAAAATACTAGTAGCTGCATAAAGTGCTTGCAACCAGTTTCGCAGTCACTGCTCAGATCTTTAATTTTGACAGACCGTATATCACAGTCATTTTAAACGGGTAATTTTCCGTCATTACGGCATAAGACAAAATTATAGAGCTACTGTATATAATATTGGATGCACCTTGGCCTTGTTGAAGCTGTATACATGTAACTATAAATTGACCATGGTTTTTCAGTTTTTGTTGAAGCTGATCATATGTTGTGTAGTTTTCTCGGCGGTGATCCTCGGGCAGAAATTAAGCCCGGTTCACTGATCAAGTAATTAAAGTTGTTAACCAGAATACTTCCTTGTGTACAGGCACGTCATGTTTAATCGTCGAAATGTTAGTAAAAGCTGTTTTATGTTCAGAACTAAATAGCTCTTAAATTTCTGATTTCAAATTTTGTAGCAAATATTTAGCGATGCAAGCTCGATGGTATAAAGATTTAATAGTAAAATTATCATGAGTTATTTTGTAAATCAGATCATTGTAGGACATATATGTAGTAACACTCAAAACAGCTTGAGTTTGCTCCTCAGAGGATACCTTATGAAGTTGTGTAACTTTTGAAATATTTATAGCAACTCTTATGATATTTTGTATTTTCAAATGGGATGTTTTCATTTTTTTCATATTCATCGACCAGTCTTCTGTAAACTTATCTTTTCGTTTTCCCACTGCGGCAATACAACTGTATCTTCATTTAAGTGTTTAACTACATAGTTGCTATGTAGTAAATACATGACAGACTATGCATCTGTGTCAATAAATGGATATTTTTTTTGCTTTTTAGCAAAGGAAGGGTTTCATTGTGAACTGGACTGTGAAAATTTTACACGACTCGGAAGATTTTCTATAATTTTCCGATACGATTCCTTATTTAGAAAGAGGTGAATTCTACAGAACTCAAAAACTATGTTTTACTTTGATTTGATCTTTATTTCGGACGATTTTATATCTATTTAAGCTACAGGGTGCTATAAACAGTTTCGTATAAAAAACTAGGGGTTATTCCCCGACTAAAAATAACCATGGAGGGAAACCCCTGTTTATTTACTCAATTGGTGAAAAAGTATCATGTTTTTTATATTTGATTGTAAAAATTAGTTAATTAGCTTTGAATTAAAACAGGTTGAATGATTGAAATAATTTTTAAAATTATATTAACTTTACATGTTTTGAGGGGAGACAACACTGTAAACAACCTGTTTTTTTGGCAGTGAAAATTGAAAACTTATTTGCAGCCACTGTAGCTCTTTTTGGAGCAGGAAACCGTACCCTGAAACAAGATTTTTTTGAAAGGCCAGGTAAAAACCTACAAATTTCATACAGTTTTGATTATGTAAAATGTGCATGGATCATGTCTTCATGGGTGTGCACATGACCTGGTTTCAAGTTTTTTTTGTTCAAATTAGACCTTTTCCCCCCCATGTTCATTGGATGGAATATTTTTAATATATTAAAAGTACACATTATTTTTATTTCATTATAAACTAGAGAACATTCTGATTCCAGTGATATCTAGTTTTATACAAGTATCTTTATTAATCAGTCCACCACTAAGGGTCACTTATGCATGGTCCCTCAAAATGTGACGTCATAGAAAAAAACTGTTGATTGCACCCACACTGAAGTTAAAGATAGAAATAGAGCCGTTTAAATATGATTTATCGTACTCTAAAAGCACTATTAAGTACACGGAAATCGACTAATATATTCAGTAAAAAACGATAACGAAATAGATAAGGGATTCCGGAAATTATAGTGATTTTACCCAACATCATAAAATTACAGAAATTCGTGATTTTAAGAAATGTTGAGATAAAGTCTTGGTCTTGAATGAAAAAATGATAACTAACGAGTAATTTGGTGTTTTCTAAAACGGATAGAGAGCAAAAACATTTAATAAAAATTTAATTGTAAATCCGAAAAGGTCGGGATTATGAAAATTTTGGTACAAAATGTCAAATATTTAGAAGGAATGCAAAAGAATGCGGAGTTACAGTTATAAATATTGTTTTTCATTATTCTAAGACTCTAATTCACTTAATTATTCTGTCTAAAAGAAGAGATACGACTTATTTTCTTTGCTTGAAAAACATGTCGTAATTTTATAATTTTCAACTAATTTCTAAAATAAACGTCAATTTTTGCAAAAACTGCACCGTACGATTTTGTGACGACCGGGCAAAAATCAAAGTTTAATCATAATTCTTTCATTTAAAAAAAAATTAGCCGTGTGTTAGGTGGGTGCATTAAAGTCCTTAACTAGACGTCTTTTTCAAATATTACACTCGCCTATGATTGTCCTCCATTATTTTTGCCACAGTCTCGGACATGTCTAAAGGTGATTTTGACAATCCATCGTTTATGTTAAAACAAAAAACAATCACCGGACATATCAAGACGATACAAACCAAGAATAATTTATTTAGCAACATTTTGTAACAGTTTATAATCTTTTAACAATGCCAAAGATAGTTGTATTCAGACAATTCCTTATCTCTTGTGTATAATAAGCCTTTCCTTGTGAAATAAATTGTCAGTAAACAATGCCAGCGACCTTGAACAATACACGCACATTTCGTCTACATAAGACTCATCAGTGACGCTCAGATCAAAAAAGTTATAAAGCCAAACAAGTACACAGTTGAAGAGCATTGAGGACCGAAAATTCCCCAAAAAGTTGTGCCAAATACGTCTACGGTAATCTATTCCTGGGATAAGAAAATCCTTAGTTTTTTGAAAAATTCAAAGTTTTGTAACAGGAAATTTATAAAAATAACCAACAAAAAGTGACATGATTTTTATATTTACTTTATATATTGTAATACAGAAAGTAAGCGATTTCTCTTGAGAAGCAAATATATATGTGTTAACCTATTGTTTGAAAGGCTTAAAAGCGCATGGTGGGTCCGTGTATATCTGTGTCCATTCGTTTTTCGTTTTGAAATATCATAAACAAAAAACAAAAAACGAAAGTGTTTTCATTTTTTGTTTTTGATTTCTTAAAAACCAAAATGAAAAACAAAAGTGTTTTCGTTTTTCATTTTTGATTTTACAAAACAAAAATCGAAAAACAAAAGTATTTTCATTTTTCATTTTTGATTCTCAAAAACTAAAATCGAAAAATGTAAGTGTTTTCATTTTTCATTTTTGATTTCACAAAAACAAAAAACGAAAAACGAAAGTGTATTCAATTTATCTTTCCCCCCACACTGTTTAATTGTCATTCAAAAAATGACAATGTTGTCATTTGTCATTCATTTAAAGGTCGTTAAAGTATACATGCACAGCGGTTGTCAGATCAATACTACTTTAATCGAAGATAATGTCGACGGATGCAAAAGTCTTTATCAATCAAAACAATAAGGGTGCGTGATCTTTACTTTTAAGTTTGGAGAGGTTAATCTAAGATGATAATAAAGAAGCGTAACTAGCCTCTTTTAAAAATAAAGCAAACTATATATTGTTGGCGAGGGAAGGGCTCAAGGACCCCCGAAGAACTGGAAAAAAATGATACAAAATCTTTCAGACCCTTTCTTAATCTAAAGCGTAAGTTTTGTTTTATCTATTTTATTATGTTCTGGTCTCGGAGCAAAATATATAGATACAGTGTAAGACTTTCAGTATTTACATGTATGAACAATATCAAAAGACATATGTAGGATGAAGAAAAAAATAATGTAATCCTCAAAGTCAAGTGTGTGGCTATTGTTAGTTTAAACATATTTATTAATAGTGGATTGGAAATTTTCTCCCCGGGGATCGAACCAGGAACTTATGTTTTTGTAGTCCGATGCACTAACCTATGTTACTTTTGTATAATGAGGATCAATGGTCTAGTTCCTCGTTGAAGACCCTCCAGCTCCTTTTAAGATGAAGAACAGGAATAAAAGCCCTGTAATTTTTTGTATTTTTTTCTATATATTGTGTGCGATTTTGTCTCGTGTACATTTACTCCACATCTCTTTATTTTCTATTTAGGACCTGGACACGGCTCAATGCTAGTTTAGCCCTCCAATGTTAAAGGTCATATGTTTTTTTTTTAATTATTTGAGGCCGTGGGATTGAGATTTTTAGCTTTAATGTAAACCATGTCCGGTTTTTAACTTGTATTTACAGCAAAGATAGCCAGTTTTGTGTTCTGTAATATACTATAACAGTTTAATTTTACATGTCCGGTAGCATCGTAACTTCTCAAAACATCTTCCGAACAATATCTGGACATCTGTGTCGTGGGCATGTACAATAGCCAAACCACACATGAACGTTCTTTAGTCTTCGTAGATCTATTCCAACTTGAAGTCTTTTTGAGTCTACGACAAGCAGAACATGATATTTTATACCATTGAATATTGAAGCCATAGTCACGAAGATCGATTACTTGATTGGTGTTCCATTAACGTGGCCGCAGAACAAAAACGCGAGAGCTACTTTTGAATACTTCTACAATTTTAAGTAGTTTTCCACTCACAAACACAATAATATTTTCAACGGAGGGAGGTCTTTCTTTGAGCAATTCTGACACCCCGAGGTGTGTTCTACGACAAGAAAAACCTTAAAATATGCATTATCTGACTTATATACCGTCAAAAAATATTAATTTTATAAAGATTTGTAAAATTTAGTATCCTATATTACCGACAACACTAACGTGGGATATTGCTTTCTAATGCGTTCAGGTTTTAATACGCCCTGCGGCTCATTTAGAATGTGAAATAAAACTCACTAAATAATTTAGATATAAAAAGGCTATGTTAATATTATTCTCTTTTGATGACATAGCTCTTACTGCTTGTACGTATCTATACATCCTTGGCTTTCAAATGCTAAAAGATGTGCGCGTTCCTGGTGAAGATTAATCCAGAAATGCTTTTCTGACGCACGGAATATTTATAGTTTTATTTTTATTCAATTAGTATATGCATTCAATGTTTTCAAAATTCAAGAATAACAAAGACAAAACTGACCAGATAAATTAATGAACAAAATAAATCGCTGAATCTTCTTTTATGTAAAATTATTGACAACAAAGAACCTTAAGCTATAGAATTTCACAAATTGTTATCACAGTTTGTTTATTTCTACATTATCAATGTTTTATTGAGCACCATTCTGTTGATATAAGATAATTAATCATGCATAAAACCCCAGAGTTATAATAGATCGTCGAAATTTTACTGCAAAATATATTAATATCACACACATATATTTTAAACTTTCGTTTTTGTTTCTTTTTTGCTTTTTATGTATATTTACTGCTCCTTTTCAGGTCCGTCACAACAAACTTCTTTGTATTATAATTCACGGACTATGGTCATTGAGTCTCATTCAATTCACCCTCGTTCTGACAGCAGCGAGAGCGAGACGAGATCAATCTGGTCTGGTTACAAGACATTATGACAAGGCTCAAAAGACAGGATGTTGTGCCGCAGATGTGTATGGAATATTTATATCAATTATTTTACAAGATGCTCCTTTTCTTGTGCTGCGACTATTGCTTATTTTCAAGTACGGAGTTCTAAGTTACACAAATATGTTCTTTACCTCGAAGAATTCGTTGGTGATAGTTTTGTTACTGTATCGTCTGATAGTTGTTTACGTTGAAAAGAATAATACAGAAGTGAGTGATTCGACTGCTGATTCGGAAGCACCTCGTCCGTTTATGTCCAAGTATACAGCACCTGGTGTTCCGAGAGGTTACGAAAGGAAGTTTAATGATACAAATTCATACTCAACAAACAATATGGGTAGTTTGATGAAAAAGACACCTTCAAATAATAAAATGTATAACTGTGACAGTTTGTCGAGAAAGAAAACTCCAAATAATAAACAATGCAAGAATGAAAATTCAATGAAATCGAAGTTACCACCAGATAACGGAGTTTATAACAGTGAAAGTTTATTGAAAAAGAAACTACCGAGCAATGTTGTATTCAACAGTGAACCAAAATTGTATAAACTACGAGAAGAAAACATGTCATGTGGACCAAACTGTCATTTTGAACAAGTTTCGTCTAAAGTTTGACGATACAACTTTTTAGCTATCATATTATGTATATGTGTAGTCCTTCATTGGTATTATAGTTTTACGCTCTTTTTACCAGTTTAAACATACATAGTGATAACAATTCGTCACTATGACTGTGAACAACACTGAGAAATATTATAGTGTAAAAATTCGAAAAAGACGATTTAAAATTCATTAGTTTAATTTTCCTTTCATTTTGCTGTCAGAATATTTTATGAGGTTTTGTCATTTTTATCACAATTTTTGTACTTGTTGAATGCTAAATGTGAGGTACTTTTTGTACATTCAAGTGAAGAAATATAGTTGTAGAATTTTTTTTTTTCTATTAAACATTGTGTTTGAAGATACACGTTTGAAGCGATAAAACAACAAGTAGAAACTTGTGCTCATTGTTGAAAGCTGTAAGATGTCCAATATTTTGTATGTCTGCTGTCAAGATTTAAAAAAAATAAATTCGTGTCTGAGCTATACACATCATTATTTCCATGCAAGAGCAATGGTCACTTTCCTGTGTTTGATTTACTTATATGGGCGGTAAAAAATTTACAGAAAAGACTTTAACAGAATGTGAATATTAAAAGTTTAATTGAATTCCATGTTGGCTTTTTCTTTTTTTTTAATAATTTCGCAGATATCCATTAAATTAACTTTAAATACAGTTCTAGGTTTTGGTGTTGAGGACAGTATTGCATATTTTTCATGACTTTTTTGCATTGATTAAATCTTTAAAAAATGATTTCATAAGCGACTGATGGATAAATACACAGCTCATACCCATCATTTATTTCTGTTTTATTAAGAAAGCTCGTTTTGTTGATATATAAAACTCAAAAGTTGCCAAAATCTGTAATATTCAGATGTTGAGCTATCTTTTTGCAGTTATGATATGCACTTCGGAACATTATTTCGAAAGATTTTTTTTTTTATTCAATCTCATAAAGTATTAAGTTGGGGCTGCGATAACTTTAATACAGAATAAAACCTTTTCAAAATAGCCCTCTTGTGGCAATAATCCCATCCCTATCTCTTGTTCCTCTCACACTTGAATTAAATCGCTAAATGATATATGATTGACAATAGAATAATAGCCAATCATTATTTTGAAGATTCTTGAAAAGATGATGTATAGAGTTGTCCTTCTTTCTCTCATTTAACTTTTAACTTTACTATGGTATTTCATAATAATATATAGATGAAATTGCAAAAATGAGGCAGTCAAAAACATAAAAGATAGACACCATCGTGACCAAAGGAAATACACAAACGGACAAACAACAATCTTCACAACACAATATAGAAAAACAAAAGTTATAACAAAACAAACGGCACTTTTTCGCTGTTTCGTGTTGGCCATCTTTTTTTGATGAAGTCAATTTGGATTTGAGTGGAACGCACCTGTTAGTTGTACCTGTATTCGAACTCTCAACCTCCATGTCGAGAGGTTATTGATTCAGAAGTTTGACTATTACACCACACAGCCAACGATGCCACTTATACTGAAGGAAGCATCTGTGCTAACTGTTCAATTACCACTGACGACACCTTCTGTACTGACTAATGTTAAAATCCAGTAGTTTCTGGTCAGGGACCGGCTTTATTATACCTCAGATTGCTTAAATGTCTAGTAAATTCAAATAACTAGTGAACAGTCAGAAGTTATGTAATTGCTAACCGTTATGTGACAGTTTGAAATGAAAAGTTGCCACGACAGCTGGAAAACAAGAAATTAATTAACGTAAAACTACGTTTCAAGGCTTCATTACCGTCAAAGTTCTTAATAAGGAGGCCAAAATAAACTCTTCTTAGATTCATACACTTTAATTAACTACCACAACTGAATTGCATTGTTATGTACGTTTTTCGTCATGTAAATAAACTCATCATAGATACCAGGACTAAATTTAGTATATACGCCAGACGCGCGTTTCGTCTACAAAAGACTCATCAGTGACGCTCGAATCCAAAAAGTTAAAAAGGCCAAATGAAGTACGAAGTTGAAGAGCATTGAGAACCAAAATTCCTAAAAGTTTTGCCACATACAGCTAACTTTAAAGGTAATCTAAGCCTGAGGTAGAAAAGCCTTAGTATTTCAAAGAATTAAAAAATTTGTAAACAGTAAATTTATAAATATAACCAATATACAGCTTGTTCGTGTATAATTCCCAGGCGTCAACGGTAGAACTGAGTCTATAGATATAAGATTTACTCGCTAAACAAACAAATTGAAAACATAAAAGTTGTAATTTTGTTATGTAAATAAACTCATCATAGATACCAGGATTGAAATTTTGTATCTGCGTCAGCCGCGCTTTTCGTCTATAAAAGACTCGCATAAAAAAAAAGTTTAAAAGACCAAATACGGAACGAAGTTGAAGAGCCTTACGGACAAAAAAATCCTAAAAGTTTTGCCAAAGACAGCTAAGGCAATCTATTTCTGAGGTAGAAAAGCCTGAGTATTTCAGAAATTGAAAGTTTTGTAAACAGTTGGTTTATAATAATTATTATGAGTATCTCATAGATGTGACATCAAGTTTTACATATATACCATTCATTTTGTAAGCAATATCTTGTATTATTTGTTATTATTTTTTCTATGACGTTGTTAAGCTTTGTCGTGACCGAAATGGCATAATATACAATAACTAATCCATCACAAAGGAAAAGATTCTAAGGAAAGGCTTTACATTAATCATTTACCCGTTATTGGAATCTGAAAAATCCGGAATTTCATATTCATTTGATAAAATTTACTGTTTGCAATAGCATGAATTGTTCTATATAATAAGAATGTTCTTATCCCGGGCATAAAAACAATGCCGTATTTGGCGAAACCTTTTCAACTTTTTATCTCCAGTGCTGTACAACTTTGTACTTTTTTCACTTTCGATCTTTTATATCTGGGCGTCACTTGTAAGTCCTGTGTGGACATGGCGTGTTTTTGGCGTATTGAATTTTAAACCTGATGCTTTTTGTTATCTATTAATCATGTTTTTCTTTGTCTAATATGTTCTCCTATTTATTTGTATTGTAGTCCTGTAATATTATGTTGTCATTTCAATGTTATATTTAACTGCCATTAAAGTGCGAGGTTTGGCATGCCACAAAACCAGGTTCAACCCATCACTTTTATTCCCCTTTAAAAGTGTCCTGTACCAAGTCAGGAAGATGGCCATTGTTATATTATTGTTCGTGTCTGTGTGTGTTGCATTTTAACGTTGAGTCGTTTGTGTTTTCTCTTATTTTTGAGATATTGAGATCAGACGTGGCACGGTACTTGTCTATCCCAAATTCATGTATTTGGTTTTCATGTTATATTTGTTATTCTCGTGGTGTTTTGTCTGATGCTTGGTCCGTTTCTGTGTGTGTTACGTTTCGGTGTTATGTCGTTGTTCTCCTCTTATATTTAATGCGTTTCCCTCGGTTTTAGTTTGTTACCTCTATTTTGTTTTTTGTCCCTGGATTTATGAGTTTTGAACAGCGGTATACTACTGTTGCCTTTATTTAATTACTTCACGGTGCTTGTCCTTAATCCAGGTTATCAATTCCCTCTGTTATTTTTAATATTTTTTACAATCTTCGTGACAATGATTTATTTGTAAATTATATTTGCTGTAATGAAGTAGATTTTCATCAACCAGCAAACAACTTAAAAAAGGATATACTTCACAAGATAATGTTTGTTATTGCAATGGTTAAGCAATTATAAGTAACTCACAGCGCCTTGTCATATTAAAAAAAAGCTTCGAAGACATGACACTGGTGGGATGGTTTTGCACATTTTTTTTATGTTTCTGATATGGTTTCGGTTGAATAACTTGAATGTGTTACAAACGTCCTATGTTACAAACGTCTTATCGTGTTGTCCAACTTATTGTAAAATTGCCTTTTAACAGCAACTTTGCCATATTCCCGAATATGACTGTTATATCGAGTGTGAGTTAGCATTGCTATACGATGTATCTCGGTATTTAATACATCCAACATTCATGCTTTATTTTTGATGTACCTGTTATGATTCGGTTGGATAACCTGTTATATCTTATCGTTTGTAGTCCAAATCATTATAAAATTGCCACTTCGTAACACCATTGTCATGACAATTGTTTGGACAAGTATTGTGAAAAAAATTGTATAAAGTTCGAGATTTCATGTTAGTCACGTAAGCAAGTCACTGTTTGTGATGTCCTGTGGTGTCTGTCGTTGGACTATATTTGTTGTTGTTATGCGGTTTGCATGTTGTGTCGACTATTATATGATTGGTTTGTGTGTTTCTCTGTGATGAATGGTTTTGTGTGTGTTTGTGCAGTATTTCTATTGCGTTGTGTTGCAATTTTAGCGATATCTTTTTAACATTTAACAGAGGGAGGTTTGACTAGCCATTAAACCATGTCCAACCCACTATTTATTTTCTTAAAAATGTCCTGTACCAAGTCAGGAATATGGCAGTTGTTATCAAATATTTCGTGTCTATGTATGCTGCCGTTTGTTTTAGGTGCACTTACGTGTTCCCTTGTTTTCCTCTTATAATTGATGTGTTTCCCTCGGTTTTAGTTTGTAACCTGGATTTATTTTCTCGCAATCGATTTATGACTTATGAACACCGGAATACTACTGTTGCCTTTAATTTATTTTAAATTTCATATACCTGATGATAAAGTCCGTTCCGTATTATGTGACAACGTTTCAATATAGATAGGGAAAAATCATTCAATGAAACTGAAGGGATGTTACCCCTGAATATTGGAATGTTGACAAAGGATAAAATGCAATTATACATATAGATTCCAGTTTAAATTCGTCCATCTGTGTACAGTTTAAGAACAATCCAAGGAAAAAGAAGGAAGTCCATAATATCAAGTCATCTACGATATATGAAAATGTAGAAAATAGATTGACTGTAAATTGTCCATATATCTAAACGTCATTCCATGGAACATGACGAGATATATTTCTCTCATTCTGATTAAGAGTCGATTACATGTAAGGATGAATTCACTAGTGTTGACCAAACTTTTTGGAATTTTTGGGTCCTTAACGCTCCATAGTTGCGTATATTTGGCCTTTTTAACTTTAGCGCTTCACTGGTGAATTTTTTACAGACGAAATCCGTGTTTTGGGTACAAAATTTAAATCCAAATATCTATGATGATTGTATATATCACAGAGAAATGAAATTTTGAAAAATGACAAACTGAAATCATAGTTTTAGATCGTCTGTATTTGTCAATTTGAAGACAAAAGGGGTAGCCCTAAATGTCAGTTTGCATTGACAGGACATCTTTTTTTCATATATATCTAATCGTAATTCTACCGAAATTTGCGATATGTATTTCTTTAATTCTTTCTGAGTGCCTAAAATTCTAAGGTGAAGTTCCGCAGTTGTCAAAGTAGCGATAAGGTATATAAAAATTGCTTATTGAAATTTCAATCTACCGAACTTGACCAATTTGTTGTCCAGCATTTTTATAATATTGTCTTTGGATAGAGCAAACCATTAAACAACATATTAATAGAAATTTCACACAAAGTAGAAAAAAAGAAAACTTGATTAAAACTGCATACAGTACATGCTGTTATGCTTATCTTGCAGAAGTTAAAATGAGTCACAACTACAACAAAGAATTGTAAACTCTTATCTTCTTTTGATTTTCCAAATGACATTGATCTGTTATATGCCCAATGTTCCCTGTTATCATTGAAATTGTCCCAAATTATACAGCTGTTTGTCTTATATTGATTAGTCAGATTGAAGAATATAGGGCTTAATGCTACTAAATAAGTCAGGGATACATTTGAAAATCGATTAATCCTTCTCCTCAATATAAAAGCTGATGCATATGTATAAACAACTGCCAACTAAGGTTGCAACTTGCCAAAACGAGAGACGCGATTGTCACATTATGCTTTTTGATGCTCAGAAATGCTTTATGCAAATGTCTTTGCAACCTTGGGTCATTATTCTAGAAACATATCATGTGTACTTTGAAACTAACTTTTATATTCAAATAAAAATACCGCAATAGTCAATGACATCAATCGAACGTTGATAATCATCGGTCGATATCTATTAAATTCCATCGATTGTACCGAACTTGTATGAACTATTTGCCACTGGATATAAAAAAAAACCACAGAAACAAACTAATTCCTCGAGAAAGTCACCTATGGAATATGCCAGGGTTAAACACTTTTGTGAGTGCACTACACTAAACCTCAGCTAACATGAGAAAGTGAAGCAACAACACAACATAAGAACACTATAGAAATATGTCGGAAAAGACTTGATTAATAACTAAATTAATAAGTAGTCATGGCACTGTAGGCAAGCAAGTTGTCTCCCCTTTAAACAATATATAAGAAGATGATGTATGTTTGCCAATGAGACAACCCTCCATCCAAGTCACATTTTGTAAAAGTAAACAATTATAGGTCAAAGTACGGTCTTCAACACGGAGCCTTGTCTCACTCTGAACAGCAAGCTATAAAGGGCCTAAAACATGACTGGTGTAAAACCATTCAAACAGGAAAACTAACGGTCTAATCTATACACACATATATATAAACAAGTCTTAATTGAAAACTACGTGCAAACCTATGATTGCGTTGGATAAAAACTGCAAGTTTTATACGTGTGCATGTTAAACAAATTTCGTTTTAGAAGGGTCTAAATACAGCACAAACAACATTTTCCAAAAGTTCAAAAAAGTGAAAAAGTATATTTAAATTTTATATATATATATATATATATATTATATTTATTTATAGCGGGACGGCTACAGTGCAGACGATATCTCAGTAGCATGGGTTCGAATCCCGTCGAGGGAAGAACAAAAAATTTGCGAAAGCAAATTTACAGATCTAACATTGTTGGGTTGATGTTTAGACGAGTTGCATATACATAATGTAAACAGCCATGTATCACCTTACTGCTGGTGATCCGATGGATAAATCTGTTGTAGAGTTGTCACTGGCTGAGACGTACTTACATATTATATACGATAAACGTGAAACAATTATGATCCAAATCAAAGAACGACAACCACTGAACTTCAGGTTCCTGACTTGGGACAAATGCAAGCGTTTTAATAGTACATTTATCCTTATTTGAAACAATATCTAGTGTAACATCACAACATAAAAAGACACACTATGAAATTTCAATTGTAATGGCTTTACTCAATCAAAATACACATTAACACAAACAAGTGAACAATGAACGAAGAAGTTTGATCTTATGATACAATGTCAATTCAAAATCAATAAAATAAGAGGTGAGATGTTTAACAGTATCAGAAAGACAACCATTACGCCAAAAATTAATGTTCACAGGTAATGCGCATGCACACAGGTGCATATACTTCAAATACTGTGATAAACGAGAAAGAGAGAGAGAGAGAATCCCTTCAATGGAAGAAAACAAGTTATATAAATATACTAGTATACGTTTAAAGCAATAACGGTATCAATTTTATTTCAATAGATGAACATTTCGACGTTTAAATTTCTTTTTCAGTAAGGCTCGAAACCAACATATTTAAGAATTCTATATTTTATATGCAAAAATATTGAACAAATAGTAAATAAAGCTGTGTATAAGAACTAATTTATTGAAGCAAAAAGCCAGAGAAAGAGGACCAAAAACCACCAAAAACACGAATGTTTCCATCATTTACGTCTGGATTGTTATAAACTCTAACCCAAACATCATCTCCTGCATTCATCTGTATTACTATCGCCTGCATGCCTACACCCCATGTGTCACCATTACCGGAATAAAGTCTGACAAGCCCATTTCCGTTCTTAACTATTTCGGTTTCCATGTCTTCTCCAAAATGACTCATTATGATGACGTCAAAATGATAAACACCAGTAATTGGAGCTTTAAAAATACTGGTGTTTGGGTCAAGGCCATTTCCAATATTAGTTATAACATGCTCAAACAAAACGGTTTGTCCAATCCCTAAGTTTTCTTTGTGGCTGTCCATAGTAGAGGAAAATGCAACGACTGGAGAAAAGTTATCTCTAACTGAAAAAGAATAATTCTGTATTAGTTGTGGGAAAAATTTTCATACGCAAATTACAAATTCAAGCCGTTATGTAAACACATGTGTTGTGTGGTATGGAAATTCTTTTTATTAAAATCAACACACTTTGTCACTTTGATTAAAAAAATATTAACACTGTGCCAGACTTCATTATAGATAATACTTCCTAAAATAATTGTACTGAATTTTTATTACTAATTCTTTGATGTCATATAAGTAAAATAATACTTGTGACACAACACAAATAATAACAACAACTTGAAAAGGTATATAATAAAGTAGCCTAGCGGACAGGTTTTGATAAAGTAATGGAAATGGTAATTTTTCATATGCAATTATATGCAAAAGGACAATACATATTCTAACAACGCTTTTGTAATGTAGTGTAAACCGTGACCAAACTAGATATTCCTGTGTATACCAAACATTGTTCTCCCTTTAAAAAATAAGAGGTTACATGTATTACACGAATTTTAATACCAGAACATACCCAAAAGTCGCTTGATATCCTTGGAAATATCACTATTGTCAGGCAAATTGGATTCTTGGAAAACCGAATCTTTTGCGTATCCATTATCACTTCTATTTTGCGCACTGATTTGTATTCTACCAGAATGGGAATGACTCACTGAATCAATTTTTTGTATTTCAGCACTTGTTTTAGAAATTTCCTTAGTTAACAGAAGTTCGCGTTCTAACACTTTTACTCGATTATTGGTATCTTTTGCATTCTGCTTCGTAGATATAAGCTCACGATTAGTAGATGCAAGATCACTTTCTAGTACTTTTACTCTCGATTTATAATGCTCCATTTCGTCTGCCATGACTTTCAACTGCGATTTGAAGAGTTGATTGTCCTCCAATATTTTTGAAATAGCCTCAGATATATCATAAGGAGAATTGAATAATTCAGCTTTGATATTTAAACACCAAACAGTCGACCGACTTAATGAGACGACAAACAACAAGAAACATGTAGCTAGCAACATTTTTGAATAGTTTAAAGTTGAAACAATGACAAATAGAGCTATATAGAAATACACAGTCCTTTATCTCTTAAAGTTTGTAATCAGTATGTGCTTATCTGTACGATATTGAATTGTTACTATATTGTGCCGCAATCTGAACTAAACACAACTGAAATGATGTTTGTTGTTTAACATCATACATCACAAAAATGTAAATAAAAGTCGGTTGTTGACATCATTTCTAAATACTTTTTGTTAGACAGTATGCTAGTGATTTCGCTTTCTCATCTTATGAAATTATTAAAAAAAAAAAATAGAAATGGAGAATGTGTCAAAGAGACAACAGCTCAACCAGAGAACAGAAAACAGCCAAAGTCAACCAATTTGGGTCTTCAACACATCGAGAAAATCCCACAACTTTAGGCTGGGTTAAGCTGGCCGCCACTACACACATGTGTACTGCTTCGGTGAAAATGGACGTCTCACTGAACTCCAAAACTATGAGTGCATTACTGTCTAACACAAACGATACAAGCGGCTAAGCGCGCACATGTTTTGATCATTTGTTTCTAACATACGTTCGAGAAGGTAACATAAACTTTGACAAACTATCCACTTGCTAAAAATGAGTCTACAGCTTGTCATTCATCGTTTGTGAAAACAAACGCTACATTTGTTTCTAACTTCAATCTGATTAAACGATGTATTTGTTTCTACGTTTGTAAAAAAGTCTGTTTACCAACAAAATATGCATGCATTATTGAAGTTCAAACAGGGTCAGTAAACACTGATTAAACGATGTATTTGTTTCTACTTTTGTAGCGTTTAGAAAACAATATCAAACGCCAAACAACGTTTACAAAATTTTGTTAGAACGAAATGCACTCTATATAAGGTTGGTGAATGATTTATGGTGACCTAGTCCAATAGTTAAGGAGGTAGACCTATGTTAAGGGAAATAACTCTTAAAATCATCAGTACGTTTGTGTCAACCATTTTTAAGAATATATTCTAAGCTTCTAGGTTACATAGATTATTTTCCATCTGTTTCAGGTAAATGCTTAAAATACACTGATGAACTTGACTTGTATAAACGCTTAACTGATTGAAAGAGTTATCTCCCTGAACCAAGGTCTACTCCCTTAAAATCATTATTTTATTTTTGTATTTGATAGATCTCATTGTCATTCAATATTGTATCCCACTGTTTTCAACCACACGAATCAGTGTTAAATAAAATTATACGTTAGTTAAACCTGTTGTTCACATTTGTACTATCAAAATCGAAACAGAGATTTTAGTTCTCTAAGACAAAAGATATCCCTAGTTATCTAAATGTATTTGTTAAACAGTATAACAAATAACAAATGAAAAATGTAAATAGTTATGACACTGTATTAATGCAATTTTTCTCCCCAACAATTATGGATACAGCATCTTATATTTTTGTTACAGTTTAAAGTCTAAACAATGAAAAATAATCTGCTATTTTCAGACAATTCCTTATATCTAAGGTGTGTAGTAAAAATTGTCTATCCGTTGGAATTAGTAGTTATCAAAGGTAAGTGTGACATCGATTATAAATTGTAAGTACTTAGTGCCGGCGACCTCAAACAAAACAGACAGTGCAATCATAGTTTTATTTAAAAAATAACTTATGTATCAATTATAAGATTAAATATCGCGTCTAGTTGTAAGATTGCATACCTATTATGAGATAATAAGTAATAGAGTTCTCTGTTCCAAATCATCAATTTAAAAACAATCTGTAAAACGTTTAATCTTTTTACTGTTTTTGAACGACTTAAAAGTACATGATGCTAATTATTAACGGCACGAGAGGGTACAAACTCTTGTTCAGCTAAATATAGTGGTAAAATAAAAAGTCATCTTTATGTTCTCGCAACACATCATACATTTTTCTTTCTCATTATTGTTTTGCTGCTACCATTGTACTCGTTTTATTGTCTTATAACGGCCATAAAACATATCTTTTTAAATATTAAGGCCAGAATGTTTAAATAACAAATACTAATCAGAAGGTGCATGAAATGCAACACATCTTGAATTGGAACAGCAAATAATATAGAATCACTACTTCCGATTTTTCATAATTCAACTCATTATGTTCGGTTAGACTTGATGTAGTAAATTAGTAACAACAGTACTCGATTTTCTACATGTTCTATATGATCTTTAAGATGAACTTTAGTTTTCATATTTTCACCAAAATGCAATTTGAATCATTAATAATTTCATTTGATATGCGTAGTTTGGTACATCAAAATGTTTAGACCAAGCAGTGGGTTTTATCGGTGGAATCGTCATCCAACAAGGCATATAAAGCCTCTAGTAGTTAATAGGTTTACTCATTGTTGAATGATTCATGGTGACCTAGTTGTTCAAATTATTGCCCTTCGGTGTTTGGTGCATCTCATCGTCAATTACCATAAAAAGTTAACTTTGCAATGTTCTATTAAAGAGTTTTTAATCGCGAATTTGATAACATTAATTGGAAGTTTGTGAAATATGGTGTAAAATGTGTTCTATTCCAATTCTGAAAAGGTTTTTTTTGTGTTCTAATAACCCCCATAAAAAACAAATCGTCTACATAAGACTCATCAGTGACGCTCAGATCAAAATAGTTAAAAAGCCAAACAAATACAAAGTTGAAGAGCATTGAGGACCCAAAATTCCAAAAAGTTGTGCCCAATACGGCTACGGTAATCTACTCCTGGGGTAAGAAAATCCTTAGTTTTTCGAAAAATTCAAAGTTTTGTAAACAGAAAATTAATAAAAATGACCATATAATTGATATTCATGTCAACACCGAAGTGCTGACTACTGGGCTGGTGATAACCTCGGGGACGAAACGTCCACCAGCAGTGGCATCGACCCAGTGGTGTAAATAGTTATCAAAAGTACCAGGTAGTCTTTGCAACCGTTTTTTCACCAAAACATTTTGCACACAGGATCATATACTTCAAATACTACTGTAAATAAAGGCAACAGTAGTATACCGCTGTTGAAAAGTCACAAATCGATTGAGAGAAAACAAATCCGGTTTACAAACTAAAACCCAGAGAAACATATCAACTATAAGAGGAAAACAACAAAACAACAGAAAACTGAAGTTAACAAAAACAAACGACAATGCAGCACACATGGAGGCGAACCTTTAGATAACAACTGACATTTTCCTGACTTGGTACAGGACATTTTAAGAAAATATGGTGGGTTGAACTTAGTTTTGTAGCTGGAAAAACCTCGCACTTTTATGGCAATGTTTAATTTAACACTGAAATGACACCATTACATAACTTGGATAAGGGACAAATAGATACAGGACAGAGAAATACACAAATACACAATACAATAGTACGTTTCGACAGGCTAACCACAGAATAAAAACGAACACTTAAAACAAAATAGGACAGCATACACAATCATCACAACTGAACCACGAACTGTCTTTCACACGACTGGATCCACTCCACAAAACTGACGTGACGGGTAAAGTTCGATACATTTTGATACTGTTCAAGGCCAGGTTTGTCACTATGTAATTTGATGTATTTTATTACAATTACAAGAATATTATTGAGAACCAAATGATACTTTTCCACGTATTCACTTGAGAGTGACCTGTCAATTTAAACTTTGGCAGTTCTTTTGTCCCATTGAACAAATACAAAACTTCTGTTCTCTGTATAGTTTATTCACTCGGACCTTTAAATTTCTTATAAGAGAATCTATCACTGATTGATTGATTCACCTGAGTAAAAAAATGTATCTGCTAAATACAAACTGTAAAACAAATAAATCGTGTACATATAGTTGCTTGAAACTGTAATCAAGTTTACAAATAAAAGTAAAATAGCAAACTACCGCATTCCAAAATCGAATGACACATTATGACAATATCAAAAAAAGCTGAAAACTCACATCAATCGAACGGAAAACAACTGTCATATTTTTGAGTAGACACAGGCATTTTCTTTTGTAGAAAGTGCTGGTTTAAACCTGATTTTATAGCTAGCTAAACCTTTCACTTTCATGACAGTCGCATATAATTCTATTATTTTAACAACAATGTGTGAGCAAAACAAACAGACATAATAAATAAAATTATCAAAAATGGGGTAACAGTAAGTAGACATTAAGAAATCAAAGCTTTGCATAATAGGTTATTTATTGGAGTAAGAATCCAGAGATCGGAGAAAAAAGATATCCGAAAACAAGAACATTTCTAATATTGATGGGAGTGTTAAAAACTCTGACCCAAACATCATCTCCTGCATTCATCTGGACTATTAACGCATGCATACCAACACTCGAAGTGTCTCCTTTTCCGGTATACATTCTGACGAGCCCATTTCCAATTTTATACTATTTCTTTCTTTTCCAGAATGACTCATAATGATGACGTCAAAATGAGAAACACCAGCAATTTGTGCTCTGGAAACTTGTTGAAGGGTTAAGTCCACCTCCAACATTTGTTATAACGTGCTCAAACAAAACAGTTTGTCCAGTCCGTAAGTTTTCTTTGTGACTGTCCATTGTAGAAGAAAATGCAACAACCGGCGGTAAAATGCCATTAACTGAAATAAAATCATAGAAATATTTTTTTTTATTGATTTATTGGAAATTTTGCATCGAGTATGGTGTGTTTTACAGAATTGAAGTTTTAAACTAAGTATAATTTCATATCATCCTCATTTTTTGTTCGCAAATCCTGATAAATGTGGTTGCACAAAATAAGACCTTAATGTTTCAAATAAAAAAACTTGGTATTCTAAAATAATCGATTTTATAAATGTTATTTGCTAAACTATTGTTTTTTTTATGTTATCATATATGCTGAATAGTTCAACACATTTTCTGATGAGGTATTCATGAAAGTATAACGTCTAGTTTTTTATTAGTATTTGTATTAGTATAAATTGACCAAAAAATCTATCTTTATGCACATTCTGAACTTATATCCCTTTCAATTGTTTTTCTTCAATTTATACCAAAATAATATATTATAATACGAAATTTATTACATGGACTTACCTAATATTCTTTTAACATCCTTCGATCTATAAGTATTGTTAGACCATTTGAATTCTGGGTAAACCGAATCTTTTTCGTTTCCATTGTCACTTCCATTTTTCATATTTATATGTATTCTACCAGAAAGGGAATGACTCACTGAATCGTCTTTATCAAACGTTGGGATTTCAGCACTTGTTTTAGACATTTCCTTTGTAAACAGAAGTTCGCGTTCTAACACTTGGACTCGATTTTTGGTATCTTTTGCTTTCTGCTTCGTTAATATGAGATCACAATTAGTAAATGTAACATCACTTTCTAGTACTTTTACCCTCGATTTATAATGTGCCATTTCGTCTGCCTTGACTTTCAACTTCGATTTGAAGAGTTGATTGTCCTCCAATATTTTTGAAACAGCCCCAGATATATCAAAAGGAGAATAGGATAATTCAGCGTTGATATTGAAACACCAAACAACCGACCGACTTAATGAGACAACAAACAACAAGAAAAATGTAGCAACATTTTTTAATAATTTCCAAGTTGATACAACGACAAATAGAGCTATATATGAACATACAGTCCTTTATCTTTTCAAATTGTTGTAAGTGTGTACTTATCTGTATGAAATAGTCACCTCGAAATTGAATTGTAACTATATTGTGCTGGCCACCTGAACTAAACGTAATTGAAATAATGTTTACTGTTTAACATTATTCATCACAAAATTATAATTATAAATCACGTATTGTTATTAGCATACCTTTTGTGGGACAATATGCTAGTGATTTCGCCTTTGGAAATTGATAATAAGGTTTATCGATGAAAATGCAGAATTTTTCAAAGAGACAACAGCCCAACCAAAGGATATAGTACAGCAAAAGACAATCAATTAAGGTCTTCAACACAGCAAGAAATCCCCGAAACTCAGGCGAGCTTAATCTGGTCACTACACAGAATGTGAACTAGTTCAGAGAAAATGAACATCACACTAAACCGCAAAACGTTATAACTCTTAATATTTATACTTAAAGTCGGATGGTTTAAAAGCGCATGTTGCTCATTGGCGACGACACGAGACGGAACAAAAGCTTGTTTAGCTGAAAAGTGGTGAATGGAACATTTGAATGCTTCTCTGTAAATATTGTATTTGTCTTTTAGAACCCTTTTGGTTAACTTATTGTTGAAGATTTATGGTGACCTAGTCCAATTGTTGTTTAAATCATTTGGTATTTGATAGGTTTCATTGACACTCTTTGCCATAAAAAGTAAATTTTGTAGTATTGTATCCCACAGTTTTCAACCGAATTAATCAGAATTGGATAAAATTATTTTCATATAAATTCATTTTTTTATTTAAATAAGGCCGTTAGTTTTCGTGTTTGAATTGTTTTACATTGTCATATCGGGACCTTTTATAGCTGACTATGCAGTATAGGCTTTGCTCATTGTTGAAGGTCATGCGGTAACTTATTGTGTATTTTTGGTCTCTTGTGGACAGTTATCTCATTGGCAATCATACCACATCTTCTTTTTTAAAGTTAGTGAAACTGTTGTACAAATTTCTTCTATAAAATTAGGAACGAGAATTGTTGTACATTGTCATATCGGGGCCTTTAATAGCTGACTATGCGGTATGGGCTTTGCACATTGTTGAAGGTCGTGCGGTAACCTATTGCGTTATTTTGGTCTCTTGTTGACATGACAGTTGTCTCATTGGCAATCATATCACATCTTCTTTTTTAAAATTAGTGAAACTGTTGTACAAATTTGGTGAAGACACTCAGTGTTCTATGACAAAAGATCACCTCAGTTATCTAAATGTATATCTAAAACACTATAAGAAATCTCAAATGGAAAATATAAATAGTTATAACACTGTATGAATGCAAGAGTTTTCCGCAACAAATTAGCCACACAGCTTTATATACTTCAAACACTACAAAATTCAGTTATACTTTTGATGGCTCATTTATTGGAGTAAGAATCCAGAGAAAGAGGACCAAAGAAATCCATACACACGACCATTTCCATTATTAATGCCTGGATTGTTATAAACTCTAACCCAAACATCATCTCCTGCATTCATCTGGACTACTATAGCCTGCATGCCAACACCCCAAGTGTCACCATTGCCGGAATAAAGTCTGACGAGCCCATTTCCATTCTTAACTATTTCGGTTTCCATGTCCTCTCCATATTGACTCATTACTATGGCGTCAAAATGATATACACCAGTAATTGGAGCTTTAAAAATACTGGTGTTTGGGTCAAGGCCACCTCCAACATTAGTTATTACGCGCTCAAACAAAACCATTTGCCCGAGACCTAAGTTTTCTTTGTGGCTGTCCATAGTAGAAGAAAATGCAACAACCGGAGGAAAGTTATCTCCAACTGAAAAAAAATAATTCTGTAGAAAATATGCATAATTTTATATTATTTCAACGATGTTTGATTAACAAAAACGTCATACGTTTGGTTACACAAATTATTTTATTCGTTTAAAACCAATAACATCGTTTATAACGTGAAAAATTATAATAAAGGAGTCTGGCGGACAGGTTTTTATAAAATAATGGCAATGATCATCTTTCATTAGCAATTATATGCAAAAGGATAATAAATATTCTAACGACGCCTTGGTGTAGTGTAAACCATGACCAAACTAAATATTCTTGTGTATACGTAAAATGTTTCACCTTTTAAAACGTAAGGTACAATATGTATTACACGAAATTCAATACAAGAACATACCCAAAAGCCGCTTGCTATCCTTTAAAGTATCACTATTGTCAGGCAATTTGAATTCTTGGTACATTGATTCTTTTTCGTAATCGTTATCACTTCTATCTTGCTCAGTGGTTTGTATTCTACCAGAATGCGAATGGTTCATTGAATCGTCTTTATAAACATTCGGGATTTCAGCACTTGTGTTAAACAATTCCTTTTTATTATTATTCCAATTAGTTAACAGAAGTTCGCGTTCTAACACTTTTACTCGTTTATTGGTATCTTTTGCATTCTGCTTCGTTAATATGAGTTCACGATTAGTAGGGTTCGTGTTGTTTATTCTTTAGTTTTCTATGTTGTGTCGTGTGTGCTGTTGTTTGTTTTTCTTTTTCATTTTTAGCCATGGCGTTGTCAGTTTGTTTTAGATTTATGAGTTTGACTGTCCCTATGGTATCTTTCGTCCTTCTTCTTTAGTAAATGCAAGTTCATTTTCTAGTGTGGTAATCCTTGATTTATATTGCTCCATTTCGTCTGACATAACTTTTAACTGCGATTTAAAGAATTGATTGTCCTCTAATATTTTCGAAACAGCCTCGGGTATATCAAAAGGAGAATTGGATAATTCAGCGTTGATATTGAAACACCAAACAGCCAACCGACTAGATGAGACGACAAACAACACCAAGGAGGAAGCTAGCAACATTTTTGAATAGTTTAAAGTTGAAATAATGACAAATAGAGCTATATATGAACAAACAATCCTTCACCTCTGAAAAGGTGAAGTACGTGTGTGCTTATCAGTATTATATAGTCACCTCGACATTGATTTGTGCCGGCCACTTGAACTTAACACAATTGAAATGATATTTGTTGATTTACATTATTCATCACAAAATTGTAAATAATAATCGCT
The DNA here is from genome assembly GCA_037788925.1 of Mytilus galloprovincialis. Classification (NCBI taxonomy): domain Eukaryota; kingdom Metazoa; phylum Mollusca; class Bivalvia; order Mytilida; family Mytilidae; genus Mytilus; species Mytilus galloprovincialis. The sequence continues at coordinate 38,311,674 of CM075342.1, read as the reverse complement.
TATTGTTGTAATGTCTAAATACTTTTTGTAAGACAATATGCTAGTATGCTCGATTTCTCATCTGATGAAATCGATATCAAAAATGGAAATGGAGAATGTGTCAAAGAGATAATAGCCTGACCACAGAACAGAAACCAGCCGAGAACAACCTATTAGGGTTTTTAACACAGCGAGAACATTCCTAAACCTTAGGAGGGCTTTAGCTGGTACCTACACAAAATGTGTACTACTAGTTCTTTAGCTGGTACCTACACAAAATGTGTACTAGTTCAGTGAAAATGAACGTAACACTAAACTCCAAAACATTATAAATCTTCATAGTTATACTTATAGTCGAATTGTTTAAAAGCGCATGTTGGTGACGACACGAGACGGAACAAAACTTATTTTAGCTGAATAGTGGTAAATTGGACATTTGGATGCTTCTCTGTAAAATGTTTATTTGTCTTTTATAACTCAATTTGATAATTTATTCTTGAATGATTTATGTTGACCTAGTCCAACAGTTGTTTAAATCCTTATCATTTGGTATTTGATAGATCTCATTGACATCCATAATCATAAAAAGTTAACCTTGCAGTTGTGTATCCAAAAGTTTTCAACCGCATTAATGAGTGTTCGTAGGTTAACTAAATGTATATGTAAATCCCTATAAGAAATCACAAATGGAAAATGTAAATAGTTATGAATAGTTATCACATAAGCAAAACGACGGATGTCGCATGTGGAGAAGGATCTGCTTACCCTTCCGGAGCACCTGAGATCACCCCTAGTTTTTTAGTGGGGTTCGTGTTGTTTATTCTTTAGTTTTCTATGTTGTGTCGTGTGTGCTGTTGTTTGTTTGTCTTTTTTCATTTCTAGCCATGGCGTTGTCCCTTTGGTATCTTTCGTCCCTCTTTGATGACACTGTTTGAATGTAAGTTTTGCCTATCCTCCTGAAATAGTAACCTCGACTATAAATTGTTACAACTGTAGTGTCGTCGACCTTAACACAAAACAGACGACGCAATAGTAGCTTTATTTTCATAATAACTCATGTACCAATTATACGATTAAATATCACTTCTTGTTGTTATATCTGCAAACCTTTTGTCAGACAAAAAGTAATAGATTTCTCAGTTCCGAATTATCAAATTAAAACAAAAAGTTTAATATTAAATCCAGATACTGTTTTAAACGACTTAGATACAACATGTTCATAAGAAACGTCACGAGAGTGCTCATCATATTGTTAAGCTAATATAAATATAGTGGTAAATCGAACATTTATCGTTACTTTCTCGCATCGCATCATATATTCACCTTTTCCCTTTTTTTGTTGGCTGCTATGACTGCACTATTTTACTGTCCAAGAACAGGCTATGAAACAACAACAAAGCACATCTTAACAGTTTTAAGGCCAAACTATTGGGGATATAACCAAAATTCTAATGCAACAACGTTTGTAACGTTCATTTTGATTGGATAACGTCACTTTCTTACATGGCATAAATTGACAATTGATGCTATTGGACGTACGCGCAAGCGCAGACGGCATATGACAGATTTTAAATACATTTTTAAACGTTGTTTTCTGTCAGTTTCATTAGAATGGAGATAATAATATTGTAATTTAAATTGCGACGGCATTAATTTGGTAGTTGATGGTCGCGTCGCCAGTAAACTTAATTTGCGACCATCAAATCCCCAATTGATGTCGTCGGAGCTTAAAATACAGTACAGTTATCTCCTAACTAAACAGTAGTTGCACGCAAAGCGTCATGTCTTTATATAAAACAGTCAATAATGTAGAATCACTCCTTCTTTCAATTATTTATAAATGAACTCATAACTTTCAGTTACACTGGTTCTTGTTGTTTTGTAACAACATGAACAACACATGTCGACTTTCAAAATACCTTGCTTCGGAAAAATATTTATTCTTATACCCTCAAAAAGAAGTTTGGAATATTATTACTGGTATTTGACATGCATAGTTTGGGACATCAAAATGTGAAGATCATGCAGTGTCTTTTTAATTTTGAAATTGTAATTTGAACGCCTTTATAGTGTCTAATACTCTAAAGGTTACTTATTATTAAATGATCATCGATAAATTAGTACAGTCGTTGTTTACATAATTGTACTTCGGTGGATCTTATCGGCAGTAGTATTTTTACCGTTTCAAGACACACAAAAGTAGAAACATATAATCCACACTCATCTTAATGTATACGTAGCACACAAATTGAAAAAAAGATAGTCATAACACTGTTTTAATGCATGTTGTTTTACCAATAAATTATGCACTTATATTCATATACTTCAAAAACTATGGTACTAGTAATCAAAATGCAAGTTAACATATAAAAAGTAAATAAGCAAAAATGCAGGACTAAAAAAAAAATCCAAATGAAAGTCCTTTACCAAATGGTAATATCAAAAGCTGCAACACATCAAAGGAATGGATATCAACTCTTATTTTGGCTTAGTACTGTTATGTCCTTATATCGACGATAGTAGATTAAACCTGGTTTGAAAGCTACCCTTACCTCTCACTCTAACGACAGTCGCGTAGAATTCCATGATATTGACAACAGTGTGTAAATAAAACAAACAGACATAATAATAAATTGTAAAAAATGGGATAAATTCGTCAACAATAGGTTGACTTTAGAAACTGAAGCTGTGCATTATAGTTCATTTATTGAAGTAAGAATCCACAGAAAGATGACCTCAGACCTCCAAAAACACGTACATTTCCGTTATTAATAGGTGAATAGTCATAAACACTAATTCAAAATTCATCTTCTGCTTTCATCTCGACTACTATCGCCTGTATGACAATACACCAAGTATCCCTGTTTCCGGAATGCAGTCTGACAAGAGTTTGCCCATTTAAAACTATTTCGGTTTAAGTGTCCTCTCCAGAATGACTCATTATGATCACGTCAAAATGATAAACACCAGTAATTGGTGCCTTATTAAAAAGTACCGGTATTTGGGTCAAATCCACCTCCAATATTAGTTATAACGTGCTCAAACAAAACAGTATGTCCAATACTCAGGTTTACTTTGTGGCTGTCCATTGTAGAAGAAAATACAACAACTGGAAAGTTACCATCAACTGAAATAAAATAATTATGTATTAGTTGTGGGGAAATTTTCGTACGCAAATCATAAAACTAAAGCCTTCATAGGAAAAAAAACATAATTTCATATTATTTTTAAGTTATTTTATAAACAAAAATAAACGTCATAACTATGGTTACACAAATAAGATTTTTATTTTTTCGATTAAAACTACTTAGTCTTCTTGAAAACTTTTAGTTTATCTCCTTCTTAAATTGCTCTTATATATACACATTTTCTGATGAGGATGTGGTGTGTCGTATGTGAGTTCTTTATATCAGATTCAAAACTCTTTGTCATTTTTATAACAAAGAAAGAGCTATTTACACTGTACCAGACTTCATTTTAGATAATTCTTCCAGACTATGATTGTATTTGATATAAATGTGAAAAGTAAAACAAAGCACCCTAGTGGACAGATTTTGATTAAGTCCAGGGAAAAGGTAATTTCAAGTATGATACATATTCTATCGAAGTTTTTGTAGTGTAATTTTAACCGTGACCACACCGTGATCAAGCAAGATATGATTTATCATCTTTAAAAAAGGTACTATTATACGAAATTCTATACTAGAACATACCCAAAAGTCGCTTAATATCCTTTGAAGTATCACTATAGTCAGGCAAATTGCGTCTTTTGTTTACCGATTTATTTTGAAACTTATCACTTCCATTTTTCATATTGACATGTATTTGACTTAAATAAGAGTCGCTCACTGAATCGTCGTAATCATACTTTGGAAGCTAAGCACTTGCAGAAATTTTCTTTGTTAATACAAGATCGCGTTCTAATACTTTCACTCGATCGTTGGTATCTTTTGCATTCTGCTTTGTTAATTCAAGATCACGGTGAGTAAATGCAAGTTCACTTTCTAGTGTTTTAACCCTCGATTTATAATGCTCCATTTCGTTTGCCATGACTTTCAACTGCGATTTAAAGATTTTATTGTCCTCCAACATTTTCGAAACAGCCGCGGATATATCAAAATGAAAATTGGAAAATTCAGTGTTGATTTTGAAACACCAAACAGCCGACTGACTAAATGAGAAGATAAACAACATGAAAATTTTTTGAAAAGCTTTGAGTTTAACCAATGAAGAATATAGCTATATCTGAACATACAGTCTTATATCTCTAACAACTTGTAGCAAGCGTGTGCTTATCTGCATGATATAGTCACCTCGACAGTGAATTGTTTGGCAATTGCAGGCGGCCAGAATTTAACATAATTGAAATGATGTTGGTAAACTTGCAAATAAACACCTCTTATTGTAAAATATCTTGAAACCATTTGTGAACCAACAAGATAGTGATATATTTTCTCATCTTATGAAATTTATTATAAAATTAATCGATGAAAATGCGGAATGATTCAAAGAGACAACATCCCGACCAAAGGATAGAGTACAGCCAAATGCAATCAATTGAGGTCTTCAATACAGTGAGAAAATCCCGAAACCTTAGGCAGGCCTCAATTGGCCCCTTCACAATATGTGTACTAGACTAGTTCATGAATGAAAATGGACGTCACACTGAACTCCAAAACTTTACAAATCTTATTAAACCACTGTTTATACATGCTGATAGTTTTATCAATATTTGAGTAGTTGAGATTATCCCACGTGTCATTAAACAAATCTTTATATTCCCCTCTAAGTATCATATTCCCCTCTCCTCTCTGAAGGTCGGGGCAACATCGTACGACGTTACGCCCGGTAAATGTACATAACATTTTGAACTTCTTTTTTTAATTTTATTTTGCAAAAATCATTATTGTGTTTAAATTTATTGAAGACGTTAAGGCAAAATGACTAAATTCAAATAATTAAGGTTAGATCGGTACTTTTTATCAATGAGTATATCGTGTTTAGATAAAAAAAAAAAAAAAAAAAACACAAATGGATTAGAAAACAGAAATGTATGCAAGATCTCATTGGCATCCATTCCCATAAAAAGTAAACTTTGCAATATTTTATCCCACAGTTTTCAACAGCATAAATCAGTGTTGGATAACATTATATGGAAGTTAGTGAAAAAGAGGGACGAATGATACCAAAGGTACAGTCAAACTCATAATTCCAAAACAACTGACAACGCCATGGCTAAAAACGAAAAAGACAAACAAACAACAGCACACACGACACAACATAGAAAACCAAAGAATAAACAACACGAACCCCACCAAAAAACTAGGGGTGATTTCAGGTGCTCCGGACGGGTAAGCAGATCCTGCTCCACATGTGGCACCCGTCGTGTTGCTTATGTGATAACAAATCCGGTAAATAGTCTAATTCGGTAGGTCACATTCATGAAAGGGAAGGGGATTGTAGTTACGACGTAAGGAACATGTCCGATATCATTTGTGAAACGGTTATTCCATAACGGTCAACCAACTCGTGATGGCGTCCGTAAAATTTACGAAGGGATGATTTCAACTTCACCATTTGGAACTCTTGGTTTAATAGCTTCCTTGTGAGCAGCAACCCTCTATCAAGAAAATCATGATAGGAAATGCAAGCACGGGAATATCGTATCAATTGGGAGATATATACCCCGTATGCAGGTGCTGCTGGAATGTTGCTACTTAGAAATGGAAAGTTTACAATTGGAAAGCTGAAATCATCTCTTTTTCGTAAAGTTTTGTTTTCAACCGACCCTCAGTGTCAATTTTTAGATGTAAGTCAAGATATGAGGCCAACTTTTAAAACTGTATCTGTAGTGAAACTTTTGTACAAAATTGTTCTATCAAATTATAAACAGACACTTGAGTGTTCTATGACAAAATATATCATCAATTATCTAAACGTATATCGAAAATACTTTAAGAAATCACAAATTGAAAATATGAATAGTTATGGCACTGTTTAAATGCAAGTGTTTTCCCGAACAAATTATCAAAGCAGCGTAATATACTTCCAATACTACGATTATCCACTTATACTTTTGATGGTACATTTATTGAAGTAAGAATCCGGAGAATGAAGACCAAAGACGTCCAAAAACACGTACATTTCCGTTATTAATTAGTGGATAGTCATAAACTCTAACCCAGACATCATCTCCTACATTCAGCTGAACCACTACCGCCTGCATGCCAACACCCCAAGTATCCCCGTTTCCGGAATACAGTCTGACAAGAGTTTGTCCATTTTTAACTATTTCGGTTTCCATGTCCTCTCCAGAATGACTCATTACGATGACGTCAAAATGATAAACACCAGTAATTGGCGCCTTAAAAGTACCGGTGTTTGGGTCAAATCCACCTCCAATATTAGTTATAACGTGCTCAAACAAAACAGTTTGTCCAATCCCTAAGTTTTCTTTGTGGCTGTCCATTGTAGAAGAAAATGCAACAACAGGCGGTAAGCCGCGATCAACTGAAATAAAATTAATAAAATATTTCTTAATGATTTATGGCAAATGTTCTCTACGGGTATGGGGTGTTTGGCAGAACCGAAGTCTTCAATTTAGCGTAATTATATATCTACATATTGTATTCGGAAATCCTGATAAATTTAAATACATAAAATCCTTAAAAATCCTGAAAGGTTCAATTAAAACTGTTTGGTATTGTAAAATAATTCTTTCTTTTTTTAAATGTTATTGATGAAATTAATCCTTTTTTTTAATGTTATCGTATATGCTGAATACTTTTATTAATTTGGGATGAGTTCTCCCTGAATGAAAATATATAAAGTCTATAATTTCGAGACTATATAATAGGTATAATGTGACCCATCAATATATGATTATGCATATGCATATTCCTAACAATGTTAACAAATGTAATATATTATAACACGAAATTTATTACAACGACTTACCCAATATCCGCTTAACATCCTTTGAAATTTCAGGCATATTGAATTCTTTGTACACCGAATCTTTTTCGTTTTCATTATTACTTCCATTTTTCGCATTGATGTGTATTCTATTTGAATGGGAAGGACTCACTGAATCGTAGTTATCAAAATGTGGAATTTCAACACTTTTGTCAGAAATTTCCTTTGTTAAAAGAAGTTTGCGTTCTAACACTTTTACTCGATTACTGGTATCTTTTGCATTCTGCTTCGTTAATTCAAGATCACGGTAAGTAAATGCAAGTTCATTTTCTAGTATGTTAATCCTTGATTTATATTGCTCCATTTCGTTTGACATAATTTTAAACTGCGATTTAAGGAACTGATTGTCCTCCAGTATTTTCGCCACAGTCTCGGACATATCTAGAGGTGATTTTGGTAATCCAGCGTTTATGTTAAAACAAAAAACGGTCATCCGACAAACTGAGACAGCCAAAACTAAAGAGATTGTCGTTAGCCTCATTGTTGATAGTTTATAGTCTAAACAATGACAAAAATATTGATGTTCAGACAATTACTTATCTCTATGGTGTGCAGTAAGTATTTGCATATCACCATTGAATAGTGACCTCAACATTAAATTGTCAGTAAACAGTGCCGGTGACCTTGAACAATACAGAAAGTGAAAAGTAAAATCACAAAAACTCCGGGCAAAATTTAAAACGGAAAGTCCCTAATCAAATGGCAAAATCAAATGAATGGACAACAACTGTCATATTCCTGATTTGGTACAGGCATTTTCAAATGTAGAAAATAATGGATTGAACCTGGTTTTACAGTGAAATGATTGTTTTATTGTCAAAAATACGCTTGCACCGATTGATTACTAAAAAAATATATATAACACTATATCTTAATATCTTATATTGTGATGCAATAAGTTAATAATTTCTCTTGTGAATTTCTTAATTTTAAACTTTTTGAAAGGTTTTAAAGCGCATGATATCCAAAAGTAAAGACACGAGAATGCACAAATTTTGTTTAGCTTACAAATAGTGTATAGATCATTGGTATACTTTTTCCGTTTATTATTTTATTTCTATTAGATTTGTTGCTATGATTGCGTCAATTTTATTGTCTGATATGAGTTCTATAGAAAAAAATCATCTTTAATAGGTTTCAGGCCAGAAGGTTGGAAAGTGAAAACCCATTCATAAACTGCGTGGAAAGCAACATTACATAAGTGCGTCCGAACCAGTGACGATTCTATAACAGATTTTATCCATCGGATCACCAGCAGTGAAGTTGATACAAGGATGGCAATACATCTGTATATACAATTCGTCTAAACATCAGTCTAACAATGTTAGATCTGTAAATTTGCTTTCGCAATTTTTTTGGTTTTCCCTCGCTAGAATTCGAACTCATACTACTAAGATTTCGTTGCACCAAATTGCCTTCCACTGTGTCCGACCGACGCGCTAGACCACTCGACTACCCAGGCCCTATGAAAGTAGAGCTTTCGGTGGCCTGGATTTACCTTTCCTCGTCAGTTTTAATCTAGGGTCGTAACACAGTACGTGATATATAAGACATACAGATGGAATTACTGATCAACTGAGTTATCGAGTGAAAATTAATTTACAGATCCAACATTGTTAGGCTGATGTTTAGACAAATTATATATAAATGTAGAGAGCCAATGAGACACCTCTCCATCCAATGTATAATGTCCTATTTTTCTCATTGAGAAGGCATTTCTCAAATTATTTTTATAAAATCAAAATTGTTCAGATTTAGAGATACTGGTCACAATTTAAATTTATTAATAAAATATTTAGTATATATTTTTAGAGTTTATTTTTTAAATATAATTAAAGTAATTCATTCTCTCTCTATTGACATTTCAAAAGATTCATAACAATATAATTCAATTATATCTTTGTTGTCATATAGACATAATTAGTTTATGACAGAAAACTAAACATAAAAAAACAAACAAAATTAAAAACCAATTGTTCAGAGAACAATTGAAGGTATTTCTACCAGGAAGAATCTATTTAAAAATGAAAATATTAAAATTTGATTTTAAATGTCAGTTTCAGCATCAAATGACAGCTTAGTCTACGCTGATTCCAAAAATATATGGTTTCTATATAGAAAAATATATAAAAAAGGAAGATAATCTTTTACTTTCGTTTTTTTTACATTGATTTAATACAAAAAATAGCTACTTTCGGTTGACAAATATCACTTCCGGTTGTCTTTTTAAAGTTCACATTGCTTACAACCTAATGCAAAACTTTCCATGGCTTTATCATGTGTACATATGAAGTCAAAGCAAAGGTCAAAATCTAGAGCGTTAAAGAAGCATATGACCTTGAGCTCAATTTCAAGGTCATAAACCAAGGACCTCAAATAAAAAGACTCTAGTTCTCCACTTTATATTGTTAATGAGTTATATTGCCATATGTATGATATTAGATATAAAAAGGGGGAAAACTCGCGCCAAATGTCTATATACCCTTTCTACTAAGATTTATGTGTTACGACATGTCGTAACTAACAATTTTGTGAAATTATTTTGTCGATATCTCATATGATTTCTGAAAATAAGAGATAACAAGCCAAAATCAAAATCATGACCTTGACCTTTGACCTTGACCTCATTTTCATTGTTTTGGACCAAGGACCTCAAATCGAAAGACCCTAGGCCTCTAACACTTATGGTTTTTCAGTTAAAAATGCATATCACTTATATCAAATATACAAAGGGGAAATAACTCTCATATGAAGTCTCCGGATAGCTTCGATCAAAATTAATCAAATCATCCTGAGGATATAACGAGCAATTTGGTAAAATAATTTGTCGGTTTCTTATACGGTTGCAATTTTAAGTGATAACAAGAAAAACAGTGTTCGGGGAGATAACTCTTACATTGAAAATATTTTGGTTACGCGGTGTCAGTTACAAAAGCATAATAACTGTTCAATATCATATACCATATGTCTAAGCGACATTAGGAAACAAAAAAACTGCGAAGGAAAAAAAGTTGGAGGAAGAAAAAAAAATAATAGTAATAATAGTCAGAAGAAGAAGAAAACCAATAGGTCTTTCCACAGAAAAGTGGAAAGACCTAATAATAATCAGAAGAAAACCAATAGGTCTTTCCACGAAACAGTGGAAAGACCTAATAATCAGAAGAAAACCAATAGGTCTTTCCACGGAAAAGTGGAAAGACCTAATAACAATTCTAAAAGAAATGGACACATGAATTAAAATATTAAACTTCTACCTGCAGTTGAAATGACTGTTTTATAAAGTATCCAGTATTTTTAACGTGTTTCATGTCATCTCTTTAAATTCTTAAACTAAAGCTGTCTAACAAGTTCATGATGTTTTTTTCATACATACTTGACTTGTTTTACATTTGGGACTCCCTGATTCGAATATACTAACCATGTAAATGCATTAAACCAACAGCAAAATAATAAAAAATATAAATCAATTGTTTCAAAAACAATTATTAGACGGTCTTTTCCTTCTGAGACATGAATAATTGATATATTTGATTGATTCATTGATTGATTGATTGTATGGTTGGTTGGTTAGTTGGTTGATATACTTATTAAACCCAAGGGATATGGTCTTTTTGAACAAGCGAAAAAGAAACAAATGCGATCTTGGACCACGTATTAAACATATTTATTGATTAGTTGGTTGGTTGATTGGTTGGTTGATTGATTTTTCAGTTAGTTGGTTGATTGATTGATTGATTGATTGATTGAAAGTCTGCATGACACTCTCCCTCTTTTTGCGACGCCTAGGACTTATAGTCGATATTCTGACCAAAGACGTAACCGCGTACTTATTCATCCTGCACTATAAAAATGGACAGCCTAAGGATATCCTAATGAATAAAAGTCTTTACGTCTTCTTTTTTTTAAAATTTACTCTATACTCTATTGGAACTCTTACTTCATGGTTTCTTTAACGTGCTGTGTGTATATTTTGTTTAAACTTGTAGGAAAAAACTGAGTATATTTTGTCTTGGAAGTTTCACTTTCTTTATTTGGATATGGAATGTTTTATTCTAATTTAGGTCCGTGCCGAGAGGTTTTTGAAGTCACGTGACGTTCAAATATATACGTGTATTGATCGGAAAAATACGATCACTATTGGTTTTATGATTTACAGGTCATTGATGACGGATCATGCATGCATCTTACGTATACGTCTTTACAGGAGCACATAATTGTATTTTAATGCATTTTTACAAATTTGATTGTAGGAATTCAGCAATATTTACGAATTTTGGAGTAATTCCTACGTCATTGAATATTTTTTTATAAAGGCAGATAACTCCTAAACAATTTCAGCGAATCACTTCCAATCAAATTAGCCAAAAATTCCTGAGGATGTAATGATCAATTAAGAAAAAAATAAATTGTCGATATCTTTTTTTGTTGCTAAGAAAATGCACTCATATGATAAACAGTGAATAGCTAGATAACTCTTGCAAGGGAAGTTGTTCGGCTTAGCAGGGTGAAATTAAAAAGGACATACACTGACATATTGCGAAACTAAAAATTATCGCAAGAACCAAATTTTGCGGAAAAAAATAAAAATAAAAATAATCAGAACAAATACAATAGGTCTTTCCACAGAAAAGTGTGGAAAGACCTAATAATTGTGAGTGTAATAGAACTGTAATCAAGATTAAAAAATCTCAAAATATAATTTTAATGTTAATGTTTATCTGAAACAAATAACATAAGAAAAAGTGACAGTACCATATTTGTACATTTATGGTATTTAATGCACAAATCTAATGTGTCACCTCCATAGACATAGTAACATACATAAGTTACTATGTCTATGGAGGTCTTAAACTGACAGTTGATCCTCCTATCTATTCAAGAGCCTCTATAAAAAAAATCCTGAAAGAGGTCGATAAATACCATACAACCTACTTATGTGAAGATCCGGGGAAATCAATGCAAAAGTTTAACAATCACATCAAGTCTTTTTTTTTTTAGAAAAATATTTCCTCACTTATGGAAGTCTCAATACTGATTGAGTAGCTTTCCCTCGGTTTTGGTTTGTGACCCGGATTTTTTTTTCTATCGATTTATGAGTTTTGAACATAGGTATACTACTGTTGCCTTTATTTTTCAATATAAAAAGTGACGCTGGTGTTAAGATAATACAATCCATCAGTTACGATTGTCGAGTGTTTATTCGTGAGATCTCAGTAAATCCTCAGGACGTTTGGTATTTTTAACCAGATGTTTTAACTCACTGATTTTCAAAACATCAATATAGTCCAGAACGCTTTTTCCGTCTCTATCTTTTATTGAAAGATCAACGTGCTTTGCAAGTAAAATGCTCATAATAGCTATAATGTTGTGTACACACTTTTTTTGTTCGGGTTTCAAGTTTTTTTAATACCAGAACATACCCAAAAGTCGCTTGATATCTTTGGAAGTATCACTATTGTCAGGCAAATTGGATTCTTGGAAAAAGTTTGTAATCAGTATGTGCTTATCTGTATGACATTGAATTGTTACTATATTGTGCCGCAACCTGAACTAAACACAACTGAAATGATGTTTGTTGTTTAACATTATACATCACAAAATTGTAAATAAAAGTCGGTTGTTGACATCATTTCTAAATACTTTTTGTTAGACAGTATGCTAGTGATTTCGCTTTCTCATCTTATGAAATTATAAAAAAAAAATAGAAATGGAGAATGTGTCAAAGAGACAACAGCTCAACCAGAGAACAGAAAACAGCCAAAGTCAACCAATTTGGGTCTTCAACACATCGAGAAAATCCCACAACTTTAGGCGGGGTTAAGCTGGCCGCCACTACACACATGTTTACTGCTTCAGTGAAAATGGACGTCTCACTGAACTCCAAAACTATGAGTGCATTAATGTCTAACACAAACGATACAAGCGGCTAAGCGCGCACATGTTTTGATCATTTGTTTATAACATACGTTCGCGAAGGTAACATAAACTTTGACAAACTATCCACTAACTAAAAATGCGTCTACAGCTTGTCATTCATCGTTTGTTAAAACAAACGCTACATTTGTTTTTAACTTCAATCTGATTAAACGATGTATTTGTTTCTACGTTTGTAAAAAAGTCTGTTTACCAACAAAATGTGCATGCATTATTGAAGTTCAAACAGGGTCAGTAAACACTGATTAAACGATGTATTTATTTCTACTTTTGTAGCGTTTAGAAAACAACATCAAACGCCAAACAACGTTTACAAAATTTTGGTTAGAACGAAATGCACTCTATATAAGGTTGGTGAATGATTTATGGTGACCTAGTCCAATAGTTAAGGAGGTAGACCTATGTTAAGGGAAATAACTCTTAAAATCATCAGTACGTTTGTGTCAACCATTTTTTAAGAATATATGCTAAGCTTCTAGGTTACATAGATTATTTTCCATCTGTTTCAGGTAAATGCTTAAAATACACTGATGAACTTGACTTGTACAAACGCTTAACTGATTTAAAGAGTTATCTCCCTGAACCAAGGTCTACCCCCTTAAAATCATTATTTTATTTTTGTATTTGATAGATCTCATTGTCATTCAATATTGTATCCCACAGTTTTCAACCACACGAATCAGTGTTAAATAAAATTATAAGTTAGTTAAACCTGTTGTTCACAATTTTGTACTATCAAAATCGAAACAGAGATTTTAATTCTCTAAGACAAAAGATATCCCTAGGTATCTAAATGTATTTGTTAAACAGTATAACAAATAACAAATGAAAAATGTAAATAGTTATGACACTGTATTAATGCAATTTTTCTCCCCAACAATTATGGATACAGCATCTTATATTTTTGTTATAGTTTAAAGTCTAAACAATGAAAAATAATCTGCTATTTTCAGACAATTCCTTATATCTAAGGTGTGTAGTAAAGATCTGCCTATCCGTTTGAAAGTGTGACATCGATTATAAATTGTAAGTACTCAGTGCCGGCGACCTTAAACAAAATAGTCAGTGCAATCATAGTTTTATTTAAAAAATAACTTATGTATCAATTAAAAGATTAAATATCGCGTCTAGTTGTTAGATTGCATACCTATTATGAGATAATAAGTAACAGAGTTCTCTGTTCCAAATAATCAATTTAAAAAAATCTGAAAAACTTGTAATCTGTTTACTGTTTTTGAACGACTTAAAAGTACATGAAGCATGAAGTATTATTAATGGCACGAGAGGGTACACACTCTTGTTCAGCTAAATATAGTGGTAAAATAAAAAGTCATCTTTATTTTCTCGCAACACATCATACATTTTTCTTTCCCATTATTGTTTTGCTACTATCATTGTACTCGTTTTATTGTCTTATAACGGCCATAAAAAATATCTTTTTAAATGTTAAGGCCAGAATGTTTAAAATAACAAATACTAATCAGAAGTTGCATGAAACGCAACATGTCTTGAATTGGAACAGCAAATAATATAGAATCACTACTTCCAATTTTTTATAATTCAACTCATAATGTTCGGTTGGACTTGATGTAGTAAATTAGTAACAACAGTACTCGATTTTCTACATGTTCTATATGATCTTTAAGATGAACTTTAGTTTTCATATTTTCACCAAAATGCAATTTGAATCATTAATAATTTCATTTGATATGCGTAGTTTGGTTCATCAAAATGTTTAGATCAAGCAGTGGATTTTATCGGTGGAATCGTCATCCAACAAGGCATATAAAGCCTCTAGTAATTAATAGGTTTACTCATTGTTGAATGATTCATGGTTACCTAGTTGTTCAAATTATTGCCCTTCGGTGTTTGGGGGATCTCATCGTCAATTACCCAAAAAAGTTAACTTATCAATGTTCTATTAAAAAGTTTTAAATCGCGAATCTGATAAAATTAATTGGATGTTAGTGAAATATGTTGTAAAAATGTGTTCTATTCCAATTCTGAAAAGTTTTTTTTTGTGTTCTAATAGCCCCCATAAAAAACAAATATCCCAAGTCATGTAAATGTATAAGTAGAACCCTATAAGAAATCACAAATTGCTAATAAAGATAGTCTTTGCAACTGTTTTTTCACCAAAACATTATGCACACAGGATCATATACTTCAAATACTACTGTAAATAAAGGCAACAGTAGTATACCGCTGTTGAAAAGTCACAAATCGATTGAGAGAAAACAAATCCGGTTTACAAACTAAAACTCAGAGAAACATACCAACTATAAGAGGAAAACAACAAAACAACAGACAAACTGAAATTAACAAAAACAAACGACAATGCAACACACATAGAAACGAACTTTACAACTGACATTTTAATGACTTGATACAGGACATTTTATAAGTAAATATGGTGGGTTGAACTTAGTTTTGTAGCTGGCAAAACCTCGCACTTTTATGGCAATGTTAAATATAACAATGAAATGACACCATTACATAACTTGGATAAAGTACAAATAGATACAGGACAGATAGATACAAAAATAAACAATACAATAGTACATTTCGACAGGCTAACCACAGAATAAAAACGAACACGTAAAACAAAATAGGACAGCATACACAATCAGCACAACTGAACCACGAACTGTCTTTCACACGACTGGATCAACGCCACAAAAGTGACGTGACGGGTAAATTTCGATACATTTTGATGCTGTTCAAGATCAGGTTTGTCACTATGTCATTTGATGTATTTTATTACATTTACAAGAATATTATTGCGAACCCAATGATACTTTTCCACGGATTTACTTGAGAGCGACCTGTCCATTTAAACTTTGGCAGTTCTTTTGTCCCATTGAACAAATACAAAAGCTACTGTTCTCTGTATAGTTTATTCACTCGGACCTTTAAATTTCTTATAAGAGAATCACTGATTGATTGATTCACCTGAGTAAAAAATGTATCTGCTAAATACAAACTGTAAAACAAATAAATTGTGTACATATAGTAGCTTGAAACTGTAATCAAGTTTACAAATAAAAAGTAAAATAGCACAATACCGCATGCCAAAATCAAATGACAATATCAAAAGCTGAAAAATCACATCAAGCGAACGGAAAACAACTGTCATATTTTTGACTAGACACAGGCATTTTCTTTTGTAGAAAGTGCTGGTTTAAACCTGATTTTATAGCTAGCTAAACCTCTCACTTTTTATGACAGTCGCATATAATTCTATTATTTTAACAACAATGTGTGAGCAAAACAAACAGACATAATAAATAAAATTATCAAAAATGGGGTAACAGTAAGTAGACATTAAGAAATCAAAGCTTTGCATTATAGGTTATTTATTGGGGCAAGAATCCTGATAACAGAGAAAAAAGAAATCCGAAAACACGAACATTTCTAATATTGATGGGAGTGTTAAAAACTCTGACCCAAACATCATCTCCTGCATTCATCTGGACTATTAACGCCTGCATACCAACACCCCAAGTGTCTCCTTTCCCGGAATACAGTCTGATGAGCCCATTTTCATTTTTTACTATTTCTGCTTGCATGTCTTCTCCAGAATGACTCATTATGATGACGTCAAAATGATAGACACCAGCATTTGGTGCTCTGAAAACTTGTTGAAGGGTTGAGTTCACCTCCAACATTTGTTATAACGTGCTCAAACAAAACAGTTTGTCCAATCCGTAAGTTTTCTTTGTGACTGTCCATTGTAGAAGAAAATGCAACAACCGGCGGTAAACTGCCATTAACTGAAATAAAATCATAGAAATATTTTTTTTATTGATTTGTGGGAAATTTTGCTACGGGTATGGAGTGTTTTACAGAATTGAAGTCTTAAACTAAGTATAATTTCATATCATCCTCATTTTGTGTTCGCAAATCCTGATAAATGTGGTTGCACAAAATAGGACCTTAATGTTTCAAATAAAAAAACTTGGTATTCTAAAATAATTCGATTTTTTAACACATTTTTCTGATGAGGTCTTCATGAATGTAAAAGTATAACGTTTAGTTTTTGATTAGTATTAGTATAAATTGACCAAACAATCTATCTTTATGCACATTCTGAACTTATATCGCTTTCAAATTTTCTTATTAATTTATACCAAAATAATATATTATAATACGAAATTTATTACATGGACTTACCTAATATTCTTTTAACATCCATCGATTTATAAGTATTGTTAGACCATTTGAATTCTGGGTAAACCGAATCTTTTTCGTTTCAATTGTCACTTCCATTTTGTCATATTTATATGTATTCTACCAGAAAGGGAATGACTCACTGAATCGTGAAACGTTGGGATTTCAGCACTTGTTTTAGACATTTCCTTTGTTAACAGAAGTTGGCGTTCTAACACTTGTACTCGATTATTGGTATCTTTTGCTTTCTGCTTCGTTAATATGAGATCACGATTAGTAAAGGCAAGATCACTTTCTAGTACTTTTACCCTCGATTTATAATGTTCAATTTCGTCTGCCATGACTTTCAACTTCGATTTGAAGAGTTGATTGTCCTCCAATATTTTTGAAACAGCCTCAGATATATCAAAAAGAGAATTGGATAATTCAGCGTTGATATTGAAACACCAAACAGCCGACCGACTTAATGAGACGACAAACAACAAGAAAAATGTAGCTAGCAACATTTTTTGAATAGTTTAAAGTTGAAACAATGACAAATAGAGCTATATATAAATACACAGTCCTTTATCTCTTGAAGTTTGTAATAAGTGTGTGCTTATCTGTATGAAATAGTCACATCGACATTGAATTGTTACTATATTGTGCCGCAACCGGAACTAAACACAATTGAAATGATGTTTGTTGTTTAACATCATTCATCACAAAATTGTAAATAAAATTCGGTTGTTGATATCATTTCTAAATACTTTTTGTTAGACAGTATGCTTTCGCTTTCTCATCTTATGAAATTAAAAAAAAAGTAAAAGATAGAAATGGAGAATGTGTCAAAGAGACAACAGCTCGACCAGAACACAGAAAACAGCCAAAGGCAACCAATTTGGGTCTTCAACACATCGAGAAAATCCCACAACCTTAGGCGGGCTTAAGCTGGCCACTACACACAATGTGTACTGCTTCAGTGAAAATGGACGTCTCACTGAACTCCAAAACTATGAGTGCATTTATTTCTAACACAAACGATACATGCGGTTAAGAGCGCACATGTTTTGATCATTTGTTTATAACATACGTTTTCGACCGACTAAATGAGACAACAAACAACAAGAAAAATGTAGCAACATTTTTTAATAATTTCAAGTTGACACAACGACAAATAGAGCTATATATGAACATAAAGTCCTTTATCTTTTCAAATGTGTAGTAAGTGTGTGCTTATCTGTATAAAATAGTCACCTCGAAATTGAATTGTTACTATATTGTGCCGGCCACCTGAACTAAACGTAATTGAAATGATGTTTGTTGTTTTACATAATTCATCACAAAATTGTACATAAACATCACTTATTGTTATCAAAACACATTTTGTGAGATAATATTCTAGTGATTTCGCTTTCCGAAACTGATAATAAGGTTTATCGATGAAAAAACGGAATTTTTCAAGGAGACAACAGCCCAACCAAAGGATAGAGTACAGCCAAAGGCAATCAATTTAGGTCTTCAACACAGCGAGAAATCCCCGAAACTCAGGCGGGCTTAATCTGGTCCCTACACAAAATTTGAACTAGTTCAGAGAAAATGAACATCACACTAAACCGCAACACTTTATAACTCTTCATAGTTATACTTAAAGTCGGATGGTTTAAAAGCGCATGTTGCTCATTTGCGACGACACGAGCCGGAACAAATCATTATTTACCTGAAAAGTGGTAAATGGAACATTTGAATGCTTCTCTGTAAAATAAATCTTTGTCCTTTAGAACTCTATGGGTTTACTCATTGTTGAATGATTTATGGTGACCTAGGCCAATAGTTGTTTAAATCATTTGGTATTTGATAGATCTCATTAGCATCCATTTCCATAAAAAGTAAACTTCGCATTTTTGTATCCCACAGTTTTCAACCGTATTAATCAGTGTTGAATAAAATTCTATGGAAGTTAGTGAAACTGTTTTACAAATTTGTTCTATCCAATTATAAACAAACACTTCCGTGTTCTATGACAAAAGTTATCCTCAGTTATCTAAACGTATATCAAAAACACGTAAAGACATAAGAAGTAGAAAATATAAATAGTTCAAACACTGTTTGAATGCAAGTGTTTTACCCAACAAATAATCCAAACAGCATAATATACTTTCAATACTACAGTAATCCACTTATACTTTTAAAACTCATTTATTGAAGTAAGAATCCAGAGAAAGAAGACCAAAGAAATCCATACACACGAACATTTCCATTATTAATGCCTGGATTGTTATAAACTCTAACCCAAACATCATCTCCTGCATTCATCTGGACTACTATCGCCTGTACGCCTACACCCCAAGTGTCGCCATTGCCGGAATAAAGTCTGACGAGCCCATTTCCATTCTTAACTATTTCGGTTTCCATGTCTTCTCCAGAATGACTCATTATGATGACGTCAAAATGATAAACACCAGTAATTGGAGCTTTGAAAGTACTGGTGTTTGAGTCAAATCCACCTCCAACATTAGTTATTACGTGCTCAAACAAAACTGTTTGTCCAATCCCTAAGTTTTCTTTGTGGCTGTCCATTGTAGAAGAAAATGCAACAACTGGCAGTAAGCTGCTATCAACTGAAATAAATTCATAAAAATATTCCTTAATGATTTGTGGGAAATAAATAAAAGATGATGTGGTATGTGTGCAAATGAGACAACTCTCCATCCAAGTCACAATTTTTAAAGGTAAACCATTATAGGTCAAAGTACGGTCTTCAACACGGAACCGTGGCTCACACCGAACAGCAAGCTATAAAGGGCCCAAAAACATACTAGTGTTAAACCATTCAAACGCGAACACCAACGGTTTAATCTATATAAAACCTAGAAACGAGAAATACTTATGAACCAAATCAACAAACGACAACTACTGAACAACAGATTCCTGACTAAGAACGGGTACTAACATTTGCAACGGGTTTAAACGTTTCAATAGGTACCAACCTTCACCCTTCTCTACGAGTATGGTGTTTTGGCAGAACTCAAGTCGAACTGAGTATGATTTCATATCATCCTCATATCTCAAATTGTATTCGCAAATCCTGATAAATTTTGATACACAAAATAAGTCCTTAATGTTTGAATTAAAACTGCTTGGCATTCTAAATTAATTCGGTTTTGTAAATGTTATTTGCGTAATAAACTTTTTTTTAATTGTATCGTATATGTTGAACAGCGCAACACAATTTTCTGATGAGTTCTTCTTGGATGTATAAAGTCCAATTGGTACAAAATCTATCCTGATGCATATGCTGAACTTATAGGTTGCACTTTGTAAATACAGCTTTTTCGCAAACCACGCCTCTTTTGGGGAGATCTAAAATATTCATCAAAATTTATTTTGTTATAACATACTGGTTCCCAGTTATGCTCTCAGTGTTGCATCTCACAGAGACATAGCTTGGGAATGTTACAAATAAATATACATGTGTATATCGTTTATATTGAAATATGTGGTAACCCTACAGGCGAGATAGTGGTAGTTAAGAAAATTAGTGTCAGTTTAAACTCTGAGAAGTTCGGGGCATATAAACGTTGAAAATATGCAACAGCCCTATATTTTGACCTTTGAAAAAAATAGTAGTGCATATGAACTTTCAATTCTAGGATATGAGTTTTTTTCAAAACTTCATAGTAAAAGTGGTACAGTTTTAGCCGTAAACAGAGTTCCTTTGGAAAATTGCATTGTCAATATTTACAGAAATGCAACCTATAACCCTTTCATTTACTTTAACAATTTATACAAAAATAATATATCATAACACAAAATTCATTACAAGGACTTACCCAATATCCGCTTAACATCCTTTGAAATTTCAGGCATATTGAATTTTTGGTTCACTGAATCTTTTTTGTATCCATTATCACTTCCATTTTTGGCATTGATATTTATTCTATTAGAATGGGAAGGACTAACTGAATCGTCTATATCAAACTTTGGAATTTCAGCACTTTTGTCAGACATTTCATTTGTTAAAAGAAGTTCGCGTTCTAACACTTTTACTCGATTATTGGTATATTTTGCATTCTGTTTCGTTAATGTAAGTTCACGATTAGTAAATGCAAGTTCATTTTCTAGTATGTTAATCCTTGATTTATATTGCTCCATTTCGTCTAACATAATTTTAAACTGCGATTTAAAGAATTGATTGTCCTCCAATATTTTCGCCACAGTCTCGGACATATCTAGAGGTGATTTTGACAATCCATCGTTTATGTTAAAACAAAAAACAGTCATCCGACAAACTGAGACCGCCAAAACTAAAAAGATTTTCGTTACTCTCATTTTTGATAGTTTATAGTCTAAACAACGACAAAAATTGTTCAGACAATTCCTTATCTCTATGGTGTGTAGTAAGTAGTTACATATCACTATTGAATAGTGGCCTCGACATTAAATTGTCAGTAAACAGTGCCAGTGACCTTGAACAATACAGAAACTGAAAAGTAAAATCACAAAAATACTGAACTCCGAGCAAAATTCAAAACGGAAAGACCCTAATCAAATGGCAAATTCAAATGATATAAGTTAAACACATCAAACGAATGGACAACCACTGTCATATTCCTGACTTGGTACATGCATTTTCAAATAATTATAGAAAATGGTGGATTGAGCCTGGTTTTATAGCGAAATAATTGTTTTATTTCAAAAATACACCTGCACCGATTGATTACTTCAAACATCGCTTATTGTTATTGTATTTAACACTATATCTTAATATCTTATCTATTGTGATGTAATAAGTTAATGATTTCTCTTGTGAACTTTAAAGCTTTTTGAAAGATTTAAAAGCGCATAGTACCCAAAAGTAACGACACCAGGGGTTACAAACCTTGTTTAGCTTACACATAGCATATAGAACATTGGTATACTTTTTCGGTTTATTTTTTAATAATTTTCTCGCTTCGCATTTTTTGCCTTTCTATTATTTTTTTCTGCTATAATTGAGTAGATTATTTATCATCTTATATTAGAAAGTTTTAGGCCCGATGATTGGAAAGCCAAAAACCAGTAATCATTCTCTCTCTATTGACAGCACAAAAGATTCAATTCTATATACTTCAATTATATCTTTGTTGTCATATAGACATAATTAGTTTATGAGAGAAAACTTAAAAAAACACAAAAACAAAACAACATAATTACGTTAAGAAATAACAATTCTAAAAGAAAAGGATATATGGAAATAAAATGATAGACTTCTGCCCTCAATTTAAATGACTGTTTGTGAAGTAGCCAATATTTTCACATATTCCATATCATATTATTAATTTCTTAAATTAAAGCTGAATAACACGTTCATGCTGCTTTTTCATATATACATGATTTGTTTTATGTTTGATAATCCCTGATTCAAATTAACTAACCAGGTAAATGAAATAAACCAACAGCAAAATAAAAATAAAATATGTGAGTGAAATCGAACAATTTTACAAATAAACCTAAAGCAAGATTCAAAAATTGCAAAATGTTATTTGAATTTCAATTCCTAATGATAGAAAAGAAGCAGTTTTACTTGTTAGAGTGTTTAAAGTGTCTAAAGCTGACAATTGATTAGGCTTTATATTCTAGAGGTATACAAATTCTAGAAAGAGCTCGATCATTGTTACAGAACTTACTTATGTAAAGGTCTGGTATAAAAAAAAAAAAGGGAGGGGAACGAAACCAGAGAGACATTCAAATTCATAGATCGAAAATAAACTAACAACGCCATGGCTAAAAAAAAACAATGCAAAAGTTAACAATCACATTAATATTTGGTTTTTTTTTTTAAGAAAAACATTTCCTTAATTATGGAAGTCTTAACAACGATTACAAGCTTCCAAAATAAAAGTGACGCTGGTGTTAAGATAATACAATGCATCAGTTACGACTGTCACTGAGTGTATATTCTGGTGTTAAGATAATACAATGCATCAGTTACGACTGTCACTGAGTGTATATTCATGAAATCTCAGTAACTCCTCAGGACGTTTTGTATTGTTAACCATATGTTTTAACTCACTAATTCTCAAAGCATCAATATAATCCAGAACGCATTTTCCGTCTCCATCTTTTGTTGAAAGATCAACGTGTTTTGCAAGAAAAATACTCATAATGGCTACGATGTTGTGTAAACACCTTTCTTTTTCGGGTTTCAAGTTGTTAGTAAATTGATGGTATTGATGAACCAGTAGATGAAACGGAGTTTGGCCAAGACTGTTACTCATATTAATGTCCCAACCTTTCGCTATCAGAATACGGATAACAGCAGCGCGCAAGGATGAACAATATCCATCGTCGATATCTCCAATGGAACACGCGTAATGCAATGGTGTATTTCCTAATTTATCTGGTATACATTTATCAACCTCGGAATTTTCAAAATGACTTAGAAGTAAAAGCAGAACTTTAAACGAATCTGATGCGATCATAGTAGAGATTATATGAAATGAATTTCGTCCTTGTGTATCTTTTTGGAATGGATCTGCACCGTATTTTAACATTTCACGCACAACCGAAAGACTGTTAAGTTTATAATATACCAGCATGTACTGAAAGGATGATTTTCCGTTTTGATCATTGAACATTTCTTCTTCCTGTACAGAATCGCTTATTTCCATTGGTTCTGGTCCTACTGAAATGTCTGTTTCTCGTTTTTCTCTATTTACGTCAGCGCTGTTTCTGAGCATTTCTATAACAACGTGGGGTTGGACCTGTAATCGCATAGCAACATGTAAAGGTGTTTCGCCATCATCGTTGTACATATTAATATCAACTCCCCGTTCAACAAGCGCTGTTAAGGTTGTTGTTGATACTTGAAAACTGTGTCCGTATTTGGAATATGACACAACTAAATGATGTATGGCATTTCCAGTTTCATCTTTTTCATCAGGCGAAACAATACTCGGAAGAAATTTTATGGTTCTTGTTCGTAACCTGTTTACCTGTACAGCTAAAATCAATGGATGGCCTACTTCTAAATTTGCTTTATTGTCCTGTAGAAGTTTGATACACTTCAAAACATAGTCGTCACCCGAACTTGACATAATGCAGTAGTGAAAGGGAGATAATCCATCATTATCTTCAATATTTGGATCAGCACCAAATTTCAAAAAGAGTTTAATTACTCTATACATATCGTTTCTGTGGTATCGGCATGCAATTAGTGCATTGATGAGCAGTGGTCTGTCTTCACTATCTTTTTCATTGATGTCTTGTATATTGGTAAGTAATAAATTCAATACTGAAAGTCGTCTGTGTTTTTCTTGTATTTTTGAAATACAATGTGTTAGTACGATATGTTTATCGTCATCTTGAAGGTTCATCTTTGCTAGCAGATCTTTCTTGTTTGTTGTTTTAATCAGTGACAATATTATCCACGTTCTTACATTAAATTTGTGTGAATCGCTTGAACACAAATCGACAAGCGAATCCTTTTCGCTTTGCGATAGTTCTTGACAACACTGATATACAGTTTCAATTATCAAAACGTTAGAGTTCGTCAAAAAATATTCTATATGTTTAAGGAAGAAGTCTTTAAAAAAGTCTACATTGTACAATAGTTTAATTACGTTTTGAGCATCTTTAGTGAAACGATTTGATTGGTCCTGTATACAGCATAGTCTTTGAAGTGGAATTTCTTTTGATCGGTTCTCAGTGAATACTTGGAGATCTAATTGTGTGTTCTGCTTTAGCAGTTTACCGATTTCAAATTTTTCTGAGCATGTACATTTGAATAGACAATGTAAGGGCGTTTCGCCATTATGATTTGCTATATTAGTCACGGCACCAGCATTTAACAAGATACTGACAAGGGAATGTCTTTTTGAATGGAGAAGTTTATTAACATCTGTGCAAGAACAAGCTAAATGCAGTACTGTGTTTCCAGAAGAATTATGGTGATTTATGATACGCTTTTGTTGTTGTGGTGTCATTGAATTTAATACCATATTCACTAATTCTGGTGTGTTAGTAATTTTATGATCTGGGGAAACCATGTAATGAAAAAATGTGTTTTGTTCGTCATCTGTGAGGCTAAAATCGGCCCCTCTGTCAATTAAATCCTGAACAAGTGTCTTAGTTATTTTCCCATTTAAAGCAAGTTTCATACCAATTGTGTATCGCTCCCTTCGTGTGTCTTCTTCACTCGACTCTATGCCATATTCCGTGCTTTCCCGAGTAACTTGTGTACTGACATTCGTTTCGGAAGATTCCGATGACATTGTCGGACATAATGTACTCGTTAAAAATTCCATTTCTTCAACGTCATCGTCTTGTAAATTCGGGCTAATATTTGGAAGACTCTTCAAATAGTTGGCACAGTAAATTGAAGAAGCCTTAAACGGTTTTGAATCTCTTGGTATGACATATATTTTCGATCCTGGTTGATCGTCTGGTACCATGTAACCTTGTTCACTAATACTGTGTTCCTTTACTTGATAATTTACGCTTGCTTTATACTTTACAAACAAATGAATAACTTCAAGTGATGTTGTAGTAAAAATTGGGGTTCGATTGCATTTGTCAGTTGTGTTTAATACTCTCTGTACATCTTTCTCGGGAAAGCTCTGCAGAATGTATTCTATAATTTCGATGTTTTTAATGAAATGAAGGACTGTCTTGCCATCAAAATCTTGAAGTCTTATTGAATCGCCCATTTCTAACATTTTCTTGCATATGGCCACACTATTAGAATAAAAAATTGGAGTTCGTCCGTCTTTATCTCTTTGCTTAATTGAACAACCTTTATTTATGAAATACTGAATTAAACTTTCATGTTGCACTCTATGCAACAATGTTTTACCATGTCCGTCTGTTTGCATAAAATCTGTATCGATATTTCGATCTTCCAAAAAATTAACCATACTTATACTTTTTGAAAACGGCAGTAACGACTGGGTTGTAATATTGTGAGCTTTTGATATTAATAATTTTGCAATATTAATATTGTCATAAACAACAGAGTACCAAATTGCTGTTCTGTCATGTGCATCTTTCCAGTTGATGTCTATTCCTCCATCAAGTAAAGTTGATATAGTTTTCAAAGAACTATCTGAATTCGACGAACAGTTTTCCATATCGTTCACGAAATTTTTTACTGCTCTCACCAATGGTCTGTGATTTGAATTAGCTTTAAATTTAGCTTTGTTATCAAGCAAAAACAACAATGTTTCATGTTTACGTAGGTTCTCACCGAAGACCGTTGCTTGTATAGCAGACATTCCTTCTCTGTCATGAACCGTACACCAGTCACAGAAATGAGTTTGCGATACTCTATTTTCATGTATTGAACTATTAACGTCTGCCATCAAATTAACTAAATCCTTTAAAATGTGAGTCGGGAATCCATACCAGCAGGCTGGTACAAATGCAGCTGATGCTTGTATACGAACCCAAAATTTGTCCTCAACACAGTCATAGAACTTGCGACTAAGCAACAATAAACACAGTTGTAAAGCATTGAGAGAAGAAGCCCAGTATAACAAAGATCCATTGAACAATGCCAATTGATGATTTTCCTGTTCAGTGACTTGTAAAATAAAACGAAGCCTGTTTATATCATCTCTTCTTAAACTTTCCAACAGAACAATAAAGCTATTCACAAACCGTGGAACTGTAAACGCTTGATGTTTACAGACTTCAATGATGTTTCCACGTTTAATTTCTTCGATAAATCTTGCTGAAAGATTTTCGTACTCGGCCTCTCGTATCGTTACAACTTCATCATCAATTGATTTCTTAAAATCAGTAGTTCGGACACGCTTAACAATGAATTGAAATGGAAGCCATTTTATTGCCTCGTGTTCTAATGTTTCACTGAAAGAAAAACAAACGGCCTCTAACACACAAGAGTGTGTAAATTGTATAGTCATGCTTTCTTGGGAAATAAATGCATCATCAACCCTTTTCAATGCTGATTTTAGGCGCGTGGTGAACTGTCTTACAGTTGGGAAATGAACGATGTTCTGAAGTAAATAAAATTCATCACTTTCGCTACAAAGTCGGTTAAGCGTACTCTCTTTGATTTCTCCATCCCTTATTAATAAGAACACTAGGAGAGCATATACATCAGCATCAGCCTTATGTAAACGATGTATCTCTTTTCTTACATATTCAACGGGAGATGTAAAGAATTCAGTACCTTTATCAAAAAGCTTATCGTTCTTTGTAAACATATGGACACAATTCGGATAGCCAATTGGACAGTTGCTATTTATTATTTTCTGCTTCTCTACAGCTGAAATTGTTTTGTGTGCTCTATATTTTGATAGATGAGTGTCGAGAATTTCAGTACGTTCTGATGGTAATAACCCGACATCCGACAGGTCGACAATGTTGGTTTTATCAAGTACCTGATTTGACTTGAGATATTCCATGATTCTGGACAGAACGCTTTTTCTGCATGTCATTATAACGAACAAACAGTCTTCATTTTTTATTTCATCATCGAAGATTATACCAATACTAGTAATTAGTCTTTGATTATCATCATCTCTGTCTGAACAGTAGGTGAACCCGAATAAATCATCGATCAAAACAACCTGTTTCTTTCTCCACTGAACCTGTTCTCTCCACTGTGTAATGTTGTCAACTTCCCTTAAACTGTACCCTTCAGACATCTTTTGATTCGCAAGCTTCATTGCTATAAACGACTTCCCTTCACCTGATGAACCTGTTATCAACACGTGATGTTTTTTATTGAGTTTTTCCTCTGCATCAATATAACCTCTAGTTTCCACAAATAAATCTTCTACTGCGTTGAACTGCTTCAGAAAGTACTCTTCCCCTACAAAAGTATTTGATCGAATAATAGAGTCGAATAAAGAGACTAAAATGTCTAGAACATTAACTGTAATGTGGTTTTCTGTGTTTACAAAAGCAGAAATATAAGATTTTTAAAAAGTTTTTTTGTATATCTAAATTCATCTATTCATAGTGTAGCATGCAAAATTCAATGTTTAATTTTCAGTTTATCAATAATATTTTGTATTGTGATCAAAATAAGGTTTTCACTTCCCCTAGCAAAATCGTACCTCGTGCCGGTTTTGTTTAAATGCTCTTGAATGTTTTATGTATATTAAGATTTCGAATGTACCTAATGAGGGTTTTTGGTATTACCATTACACTATGATTAGAATTAGCTGCATACGTTTCATTCTAATATTCCCTGCAAGACACATTCGCTATACAAAATTTAATAAACTCAACGAACAGAACTATTTCCATATTGCCTACAGATTATTATCAAGTTTGGTTATATATTTCCTTCCTGTTGAAATTAAACAGGAACTTTACAATAACTCTTTACAGCTATAATGTGTTTGTGATCATGTTTGTTCTTGCTTTTTAAAAATTCGTGTGATAGAGAATGTAATGCAGGTACTAGTATGTTTATTGTGATCTCTGAATATATTTTAAATCTGGCTTGAATAAACATGCAAGTGATTTTGCATCTTTGTGGTTTCACCATCATGAGTTAGGAATAAATCGCGTGACGATAAAGACTTTATGATAAATAACAAGCAACTTTTCCCAAGTGAGTCAAGTTAATTGTCTTGTTTTGAAACCTAATAGCCAACTCGTTTATATATTATAACAAAATAAAGCAAATAATGTGAATCTTGTGAGGTAGACCGTTGCTGGTTTTGTAATTACAAATTAAATAGTTGTTAACTCATGCTCACGTTGTATATTTTCTTCCTCTTCAGTTCGTCGTATGTTGTAAGTTATACTGGCTATTTTTATTGTTTTCTGGTCTCCAAAAATAAACGTTTCTCCTTTAAGGTTTAAAACTGAACCTATACAAGAAATAATATATATACTATATACTACAATCTAATAAAAGATATCATGATTGATGGAGAGGTGGTATAAATTGCACAATAAAGTAAATTAAGGCATAACATATATCATATTGAACAAAATGACCATTCTATTCAAACAATATTAAATGTATAACTGAAAAAAAGTGATGCAAATTGTATTAAGTTTATATATTCTATTTACATTATTTATATATAAGAAGATGTGATATAAGTGCCAATGAGACAACTCTCCATCCAAGTCATAATTTGTAAAAGTAAACTTTTATAAGTCAAAGTACCTATATATTAAATATACTAAATATATATTTACATGTGACTATTTTTGTTGATGTTACCAATTATGTAAATCAATTGTATCTGATTTGATGCCCTTTATGGGCCCTGTAATTTGGGAAATGAAAATATTCTATTCTATTCTATATTATCATGCTGATGATTTTTAATTCCAATTCTGATGAAAAATAGCAAATTAATTTTGTCTAGTTACAGGAATGTATGTCATAGTGTACAAAAACACAAATATTCGTTACAAAACAAAATCGTAGCTGAAACAATTAGATATTTGATTATTTACGTCTATGAAAAATACAACCCTTCCATTATGCTATACCTACTTCCCGAAGTACAGCCATCACCTAGCACAGATGATATACCGCCAGTCATTGGACGGTCATTAGTCATGTTACTCTCCATCGATGCTGAAATATATTTTTTAAAGAGTTGAGAAACAAATAAGACATTCAAAAATCATAAGCCCACTATAAAAACAAACAATATCATACGAAAAGGCAAACCAAAATTACAAAAAATAACTTAAGAGAAAAAAAGAAACTTAAGACAATGATTGATAGGAACCCAAAAACCTCTTCACTAATGAAGCAAATTGACAAATTTGAGAATTGTAGGAATTAAAAGTGTTAATCAAAAACTGTTATGAGTCTTATATAGTCGAAACTTTCACTTTGTGTATTTCCCTTATCAAATTATAAACTTTGCAAGTGATATTATTTTGTGAGCTTTTCACAGTACCTTTAGTTTTAGAAATTCAGTTATTTATGTATAGCTACATATAGATAGGATTGGTTAATAAGAATACCTTATTGCTATGTTACTTTTGTCTGTCCTACCTGTTTCCAAAGGAACCTCTTCCCTTGATGACGACAGATCAGTGCTAGATGTACTCCACGTATGTTGACGACGTTTTGATTTACCTGCTGGAAATATTAAATGCATTTTTATATCATTTAACTGTTGGTGCAATATTAGGACGCGAGGTTGAAGTTAGTAGCTAGTGCGTCTGCACTGCGAAGATTTTTAACACATTGTTCTTTAATTCTCAGAATGATATTCTCGAATAAACTAAGGTTCCATCTCCTTAAGGTAAACTCGACCTAAGATAAAAGAGAGACGAAAGATACCAGAGGGACAGTCAAACTCATAAATCGAAAATAAAATGACAACGCCTGGCTAAAAATGAAAGAAGACAAACAGACAAACAATAGAACACATGACACAACATAAAAAAACTAAAGAATAAGCAACACGAACCCCACCGAAAACTAGGAGTGATCTCAGGTGCTCCGGAAGGGTAAGCTCCACATGTGGCACCCTTCATGTTGCTTATGTTATAACAAATCCGGTAAATAGTCGGTAAGTCACAATCATGAAAGGGAAGGGGATTGTAGTTACGACGCGACGTAAATGTGGCGAAATTTATATGTCCATGTTGTCCATAACTCTTTTTGTGTTAGGTTGTTATACATCATTGGGTTAAAATGATTTAGTTTAAGCGTTCATGATGATAGTAAATTGTGAAAAGCGTTTATTAAAGTGTTATTTATATTTAAGTCTTAATTAACAAGATCTTATAGAAATGCACATGAATAATAAATGTTATCTAAGAGTTAATGACAGAGCAAACCAATAAGGACAGTAACAAAAACACATCTATACACATTTATACATTCTACAAAATAACACTTTTATCTATAGAAAAGGCAATCACTTAATCATAAGGTATCTATAAAAGTCGTGATTACATTTAACAGAAACTAACAAAATGCTGACATCATTACACAATCGAAGAATAACAAAACATTTTAAAATATTACATGAAACAGTCATTGAACTTTTTAAGAGAAATAACAATATTGTTTAAAACTTATGGGGAAAATGTGGGCATACTCATTTGGTTTGTTTTTCAGTGATTTGTAAGTTGCATTTATTTCGTACAAACTTTGCATTATCCAATCTTTGCGTTTTAGCAAGTGTAATTTTAGTTCGTTTGTGTTGTATTGTCTTTTGTTTTTTGTTGCACTTCAGTGTTTCAGTTGTTTCGTTATTTTCCTCTTATAAGTGATGAGTTTCCCTCGGTTTTAGTTTTTTAAGCTATTTGCTTTTTCTCAATCGATTTATGACTTTCGAACATCGGTACACTACTGTTGCCTTTATTGATTCCGAATACCTACTTCTTATGGCATTGCATCGCCAAAACGGATTAAATGATATTATCAAAAACGCATTATACAATATTTTGTTATATAACTTACTGCTAGTATCATCTGAACTGCGTCTGTCTTTACATCCCTCCCCAGTTCCCGATGAACTGCTCTTTCCTTGTATACTTTGTCTGGCTTGTATGAACTCTAAACATTTATTATGCATGTATTATTATGAATAAATATAAATAAGTAGATCTATGGTAAAGGGTAAATCATAAGTTCTTAACCATAATGAAACCTAAAAAAGACACAAGAAATTTAGCACAAGCGCTGACCAAACGTCCTTCCTATCTGGATCTGGAATTGTAACGGTATTTGAAAATAGTGACGAAACTATACTCGGAATTATCCAGAGACTAACCAAACTGTGAATGGAGTTAATATAGATAGATCTGTCACCATATACAAAGACGAAAACATGGACTAATATTTTACTTAATCTGCAACAGGAAGAAAAACTAAAATTTTAGAACTATTACACTGTATTTACTCTAGCTAAAAAGAGATTGACTACATATTTTCATTTAACAATGCCTTTTCTATAAAAATGGGAATTAAAGATACAATTTCATTGTTTGAGGTTATAGATACTTTGTGAAGAAAAATATTTCCAACAACATAATATATACAGAGGATGATATCATCCACATGCTGGAAATTTGATTGACAACATATGTGTTGAGTTTGCTGGATTGTTTTTTTTTAACACATAATCAGCACTTCATTATGTTAACATAACTATACCATGACAATCTTCTGAATGATTTATAATATGTAGTCTTGCCTCCGATTGTATATAACATGTTCTGTTCTGATATACATATACATATTTATGGTATATGTATAAGCTGTATTCCTTTTGGTTTGAAATAAACTATGTAACTATTAAAATCATAGATTCCACTCTTGTGCATGTAAAAATTACGCAAAAGTGTGTTCCTGCCACATCCACTGCCCCTATACGGTTACGTGGAAGAACAGCCATAATCGCCAATACCTAATATTTACAATCACCATCCTAAATTTGTTTTCTAATACAATGTTTCTCTGTCTCAACTCACTAGCAATATGGAGTCTAAGATCATAATCTACCAGAATATAATTGATATATTTTACTGAATGTGGTTTACCTTTTAATGAGGGACTTTTCGTTTTGAATTTTCCTCGGAGTTCAGTATTTATGTGATTTTACTTTTTGGCATGGCAGCTGATTCATGTATGGCCGACGACGCGCTTTATCTGTCGACGAACAGGTCTCGCTCATTATTGGAGTGTGAGCGATTTCTTCATCTACGTTTTGTTTTCATTTTGATTTGTTTGTCCTGAATGAGTTCATATACATCGGCGAACTACTGTTATCTTTTATTATCTATTAGAGTATTATACAATGAAAAAAAATGTAACTTAAATACATTACGAATAAATTGTAAAAAAGCAATGACTTCTTGTTTTATATATATTCCTTTTTTATTTTGCCTGTACATTTTTTAATACAATATGTATGATTTAAAACTTTTCTAGAATGTGTCTTTTTAAATTTAATCTTGTTGACAATAAGTATGAACTAAACTGGTCGTAACTAAGGATTCACTATTCAATTGTTCGTTGTTGTTAATATTGGAAGCTAATTTGGCAATTATAACATTAAATACCTTCAGTAACCTTTGGCGATTTAAACGTTGACTCCTCCATTGAATTATAACATTGCACGTTTGGTTCGTTGCATACTAAAGTAAAACAAATAGCATTTATAAAGATGAGTGAATGGTTGACCTTTTCATTCATGAAGATAGCACACACCTCATAAAAACAAAAACAACAAATTACTTATTCAAAAATTCAGATTTGAAAGATTGAAATCGGTTGTTAAATATCGATGACCTACTGTTGTTATTCATTTATCGACATTATATTTTTCAAATGATATTTGTGAAACATAAACTACGAAAAATATTATTTAAAGCACCTTTTTTACAATCATTATCCTTTTCACTTGGACTCATACTGCGCTTCTTGCTTGTAGATGGTTCTGAAACATAGAGAAAATAGATTATGAATGAAAACCGTATTCATCACAAATTCTTACTTGAAAGTAATTTCAATAATCAGGGATACATATATACTGGCTAAGAAACATTGCTGTTGAATTGTTCACTTGCAAGTTAATAATTCGACCTCCTTGAATCCATATTCGCGTGATCATCAATTCAAACCCTCAGCTGGGTTACGTATGAATTATGCATGTTCAGTTATTGAAAGGAAAATATATGTCAACAGTGAAAGTGAACAAAGATGAACCATTTGTTTGACTGATTTAGACTACAAAAGAAAACCCTTCTTAGACAGGTAACAATGATGAAAAACATACTTTCTAATTTACAATTTGAAATCACACAGAATAAGAACAATCCAATTGCAAGATGTCACCTTCTGATTAAATTTGTATTTATATGACTGTCGGTTGTGGTTTAAAAAATGAGGTCCTGACAAAAATACACAGAAAATGTTAAAACATGCTATCAAGTCCATGCATTGTGAGTTGTTTATTTAGACTTTTCGTAATTTGGATAAACGTTTTGGTATGTAATAGATTAAAAACGAGAATTTGAGTAAAATAGTCGAAGATGAATTTGAAAGCTAAAGGCACTTTAAGTCAAGTATATTTACTACTTTAAGCTACACATTAATTGCAAGTCACTTTTCACTACATTTAAGGTTTAACTGAATAATTATAAACGTTAGTTATACATTCCATGCGTTTAGTTCTTTATCGTTAGTTCAATAACAACAATAAAATTAGAAGGTAAATCAAATCAATTTCGGATCTGAAGTGAACTTTAAATGTCATTAATATACTATTAGGGACGAAGTAATAGGTTGTACCTAATACGACATTCGAAATGTGTTTGCCCTCAACCTGATCAACTGCGTTTTCATAGCACAACAACTCATTCATGGTTATGTCAATATGTTTTGTTCACACATTGTTGTCAAATGTGGAATTTACAACTGTCCAACAAGTGAGAGCTTAGGAAAGCTATAAAACCTTTAATCTACTATTTACTACATACAGATATGGAATATGACAGTTGTTTTCCATTTCATTTTTATGATTGATCTTTTCATTTAGCCATTTGATGAGAAACTTTCATTTTGTAATTTTCTTTGGAAATCTGGTCCTCGGAATTCGGTAGGTCACATTCATGAAAGGGAATATCATGCAAGAGTAAGATTATCAAATTTAAGGTCGTGGTATATATAAGCATACGGAAGGGTAGAAACTTATACATTTGTAATTTCGTATTTTTGATATATAACCAACAGAAACTGTTTACAAAATGGGAATCATTCACGATTAATTACCGGTAATCTTACTTTTCTACCTTCCAAAATATTTAAACCCTTGAATATGTTTAATAAAAATTACAGTAAACATATAAAATCAGATTAGTCCTACCAGAATCATTATCGCTTTCCTCCATGTCTCTCTATATCCTGGATCTATAAATTCTTTAATAATTAAACATGAACGATTTAAAATACTTGTCAACAAACTATTGTAGAAATCGGTTAGAATGTCAGTTAACTCATGCGGAAATTTAAAAAACCTAATGATATTAAAGCTTTTGAAAAATTAATAATTAGTTTAGTCTTGACATACGATTGACGTATGATTTAAATATATATGTATGTGTGTATACTTGATCTTGAATATAGATTTTTTCATATTGACCTTATATTAACACTGACAAAGACTTGATCCTCTTGTCTATACATGCATGTATTGTGGATAACTCCGAAGCTTCCATATTATATTTTTCTCTTATTGTATTCTATCGAGGAATATATTTGTTCAAAAAATGAGTGAACATACTATTTTGGTCAAATACTAGTTTATTTATGGTATCAATTTGTACCATTCATAACTTTTTGGTGATATTGATATTTTCTGGGAAAGCTCAGAGGCAATAAATGATGAAGCGATCACTGGCAGAAATGCTTTTTTTAATTCTTCTAGAATTACTACGCCCATAGACTACCCAACTACATGTATAAGCACATAAGATTAATAAAAACCAAACTAAAGTTCAAATAGAATACCCACACGAAAGTGCCATGTGCTGAATCTTGATTAAAATACCAGTAACTTGAAATTGTGGTCAGAGGCAAACCAATCTACTTCATGCGGGCCCCATAAAGATTCTATCAATTGAAAAATGTAATATGATATTCCCCAATCATCATGATCAACGATACGACTCAGAAAATCAGCTTTTTCGTTTAGTGTCCTAGGTATCCAAACTATATCAATGTTGACATTGTACTTCAAACATGCGCTAAATATGTCCAACGTTAAATTCTGTAAAATAGTTTTTGTACTACCTTTGCTAACAATGCTCACAACATTTTGGTTATCTGTAAACCATTTAACCTTTTTTCCAGATATAATGTTAATTAAGGACAGCAAAACTTTCTTTACCGCTGAAAGTTCCTTCCAAGTGTAACTATTACTACGTTCTGATTCAACCCACATACCATGTGCAATGTTTTGTGGTGTTTCTACAATATATAGTTGTTGATATGTTTTCATCCGGAGGAAAATATTTCACTATGATATATTTTCCATTGCCGTGAAATTATATCTGAGAAGTTAAAATATTGTATAGTTAATAAAAAAAA
Source organism: Mytilus galloprovincialis (assembly GCA_037788925.1). Classification (NCBI taxonomy): domain Eukaryota; kingdom Metazoa; phylum Mollusca; class Bivalvia; order Mytilida; family Mytilidae; genus Mytilus; species Mytilus galloprovincialis. The sequence continues at coordinate 38,275,598 of CM075342.1, read as the reverse complement.
CTTAATCTTTACAAAAACTAAGGAATAATAATAGTTTATTTGAATATAAGCTAAATTAGTAAATATATATTATGATGGGGAATAATTTTACAAAGTATAATTGAAAATAATATCCTAAAATATTAAATTAAATATCGTTCTTTTAAAATGATAATTATAATGAAAGATATGCAAGAAAAATAGAAGTAATTTCACAGATCTTAATTGTGAAATAATATGCAGATGCAGTTCTGTGTCATGCCACATAGGGGGAGGGCGGGCGGTTACTGACTGGCTTAGTGAGAAACATTTCAAGTCATAGCTTCAGTGATTCCCTTTATAATCAACAAAAAAAAAATCCCACAAAAGGGGGCACAGGGAACCCTGTCCCCTTTATCTGCCTCTAATTATTTCTTGTCCATCGTGTAATTCATTCTGAACTGGAAAATTGCTTTTTTATGTATTGTACTGAGAAAGTCATGATTGTAAGACTGTATAAGTGCTGTTACTTCTTCGGCAATATGCCGGCGTCACACATTGGCGTATAGACCAGCGTGCACTAAACCTACAGAGAAAATTGACAATGTTGGTATACGTAAGTTGCACCCCAAAGGAACGCTAAGCAATCTTTAAACAAGCGTTCCATAAGTTTGAAGTACGTCGAAATACAAAGGTATACGCTTGGTGAACGCTGCGACTCGAAATTTTTATGCAGCATAAACATTTTTCATCCAGCCCAAGCGTGTGTCTAGCGTATACCTGTAAGCTACACACACGAAATACATACGCTACAAGCGCGTTGAAAACACTACAGATAAGTTTGAGACACGTTTAGGGTACGTTGTATACGCTACAAGCTCGTTCGACTTTAACTAAAACGTTTGAGGGTGTTTGTAACAAACACCCCATGATAGAACGTCCAAGATACGATCTGGACGCGTCTCAAATACTTTCAAGAAACTTTTTTCCTTGGTGGCGTGCATTCCATCTATGTTAGACAAACGCCAGGCATACGCCAACATACGTTTCTTGAATGCCCAATAAAGGCTTAGGTACACTTTACGTACGCCCAATACACGCTTAAAGGTCGTTATGCACACGTTACATATATGATTGACAGGTTGAATGCATCCACAACTACTAGCGTATTGGCAGCGTACATGATTTTTTAACACGCCTGGAGTACGTCAGAGCTATATATACACTGATGTGTGACGCCGGTATTACACCAGGGCCGTAACTAGGGTTCGAATTCAGGGGAGGCAGGGGTTTATAGGCCGCCGATTGAGGCCCCCTTAGATAGGGGGGTTGTTTTTTCTCTCAGTCATTGGCTGAAAATGACCCGTTTCCTTTCGATTTCCTTACTTTAAGAAACATCAGTATTGCTTGAACCTGGAAGCAACTTTTATGCAAAAACAAGCTGAGATTGCTGTTCGGGGTGAGCCAAGGCTCCATCTTGAAGGCCGTACTTTGACCTATAATTGTTAACATTAAAAACATTGTGACCGCGGATTTTTTTCTCACATGATAATCATATGGCTAAAAATTACCTGTTTTCCTTCGATTTCCTTACTTTAAGAAAGATCAGTTTTGCTGGATCCTTGTAGCAATTTTCATTTATTTCAATTATTATCTGTATTTAAGGATATTTTTTTTAGAAACTGGTAAGTTCAAAAAACATATAAAGCAAGATTATAGAACGCAAGATAATTTTTTTTTATCGAGGATCTTGAATTTCAATATTGTTGAAAGCTGAACAGACATTTATATAACTACAACCAGGGACTTTCTATACTAGTCTAGTATATCTGTATCTGTATCTGTATTAGGAAATCCCTCCTTCAAACGAGCACTTCACAATGAATATATATGTCTATACACACTTAGTTTGAAAATATAAAAAATAAAAATATAAATGTACGCCCCGTGGGGTGTACGTTGGCTACAGTCTTTGACTCTTGCTCTTGCTAGACGGTAAGGTCTTTAAGAGTTCGTTTCTCTTGGCATGTAAAGCATAGCATAATTTTCTGGATATGTATTCTACCATAAAACAATTGTCAGTGCATTTGCATCTACAACCACAAGCACATAATAAGTGACTCGGATCTAAAATGAGCTGTGCGTCTATTTCAACGTTGGTAAGATTAAAGCATTTGGTACAGTTTCTAAAGCTACAAAGAAAGCTTTCAAGTTCATGCAGGTATGGTATGCGGATATCATGCAAAGTCTTACATTCCAGAAGGAAGTGATCTACCGTTTCTGCGGATTCTTTGCATAGTAAGCAGGTTGGATCTACGCTATTTTGATTAAATGAAGCTTTGTTGCTTTGAAGATAGTAGGTGACTGTAAGAAGCTTTAGTTTTGTTTGAAGACGACTTATATCCTGAGATGATGTGCCTACACTTGCAAGACAATGATGAGTGTTTCGCCAGAGTATATTGTTAGTGGATAGATAATTGAGAGAACTATATAGGGATACTTTTGTTCTCAATTGATCATGCCAGACACTGTCAACTGCTTTTTTTACTTGTGTTTTCCATCGATTTGTGTTGATCGGATTGAGCATTAGATCATGAGCTGAAGGTAGATTATATTGGGCTAGAATGCATCTTGCTTTTGAGAACCAGCTTTGAGAGTTGAAACCAGACATAAGTAGTTGTCGTTCAGCTAGATCCTTTTCTATTGAGGATTCCATTCCACATATTTTGTTATAGATATTTATGACAGCTTTATGTATTGTTCCTTGTATTGGAATTACTCCTGTCATAGTATAGACAGCTGCATTTGCAGTATTATTTGGCAGTGATAGGATTTGTTTCATTGCTTTCCTATAGAATACTTCTAATGGCTCTATGTGTTTTTTGTCTGGAAGTAATATATCTAGTCCATAAATAAGGACAGGTAGGATATATATTTGAAAGATATGTAGACAAGTAATTGGGTTGAGCCCATTCTTTCCGTGAAGACCAGCACCCATTAGGCTATACATTGTCCGTCTGGCTTTAGATATATTTCCTTCAATATGAATGTTGATTGTTTTCTTTAAGTCAGAGCTGTGTTTAATTCCTATATGAGGAGCCGAGCTTGGCTGAAGCATAGCTGTATTATTGATCTCAAATTCAAAGTCTTGTGGAGGGCACATTTTTCAGTACAAGACTCTTGGTGGGTTGGAGTTTATATTTTTCCTGAATACTGTAGTTTTCAACTGTACTTATCATTGACTGGAGATCTGAAGGTAAATTTGCAACCAGGGCGACATCATCAGCGCAGGTCGGCGAACCACAATATATATTCCCAATGTAGGAACCCAGACCGCTATTTTCCAGTTGGTCTAGAATGTCGTTTATATAAACTTTTTAAAGTTCGGTACTGAGAATTCGACCTTGTCGTACTCCTTGGTGAACAGGGAATGGATTTGATATTAAACCATTCCATTTGATGGAGGTTATGGCATAAGTACTAAGTTGGCGTATTTAGAGCCAGAGTGTTCCCCCTACTCCTGATAAGAAGAGTTTACGATGCAAGCTATCATGGTTGACGACATCGAAAGCAACCTTAGCATCCAGTAGAGCTACAAAAATAGGTAGTTTTTGGTCCATGGATTCTGCAATTGATTCTAATAGTATGAGAGCACTGTATAGTGGAGAAACTCCGGGAGTAAAGCCTCTTTGTAGACGATTTTGAAGAATATCAATAATGTCTCTGATCAGCTGTCTGAGGAGTATTTCTAGTATTTTCCCGATAATTGGAAGTACAGTGATACCTCGGTAATTTTTTGCATCTGTTGGTAACCCTTTATTTTTGAAGATAGGGGTTAGTATTTCATGTTTTAGGCAATCTGGAACTGAGGCTTCCTTGCAAATGTTGTTAATAATTGCTGTTACTCCTTGTAGTAAAGCATCACCACCATATCTGATGTGTTCTGCTGTTATGCCATATATATCTGGCGCTTTGTTGGTGTTAAGCTGGTTTATAGCTTTGTCAACTTCTTCTGATGTAAAGACTAGAGGTTCCGCATTTTCTTTGCAAATTTCTTCAATGATATCAATATCAAATTTCTTGTTGGTATCAGATTTGAGATCAGTAGTTATGGTGTTGCAAGCTTGCTAAAATGCTCATTCCAGCCTTGGAGTATCTCTTCTCTTGTAGAATAAGTTTTATCTTCTACGCATAGATCTGATATGCCATTTCTTTTCGACTTCCTCTGTGCATTAACTAGTTTGTGGAAGATTTTACTGTCTCTTTGTTTTGCATTCATAATTGTCTGTAATGATTCATCCCTTTGTCGTGCAATTTCTTGTCTTCTGGCTTTTCGCAGTTGTTTCTTGGTTCTTTTTCTGACTTGCATTGTTTCACCAATCTGTGGTTTCCCCTCCATTTTCCATTCATAGAGTGCTTTTTTGTTCGTTTTTAGGGAATTTTCAATCTCATCATTCCATATATGTTTGCTACGTTGTGATGACTTTTTTGATGTTGGTACAATACTTTCTTGAGTAGCTATGACGGTATCCATTAGTTTAGTTATTGCAGTTGAATCATTTTCGAAATCAATTATATTCTCTGGGAGGCTTTTGGTTAAACATTCTTGATATTGAAGTAAATCAATTTTATCCCATTTAATTTTGTTTGAAGTAAAATTTTTATCTTTTTCTTTCCCCGAATCCATTTCTATTTCAATTTCCGTTAATAAAGGATAATGGTCAGAGGTATTGTTTGGTAACATGTCTAGCCTAATGGTGTTGTTGATTTTGTCGGCCAAGTTGCTATGCACAACGATATAATCAATTGTAGATGACTCATTGCCATTCGGATGGATGAATGTTAGAGGAGTAGGTTTAAATGCAAGTTTTTTAGAGTTGATAAATTCTTCCATCCAGATTAATCTTGCCGGTTTCTTTGAGGATTTCATCAAATCACAGTTCCAGTCGCCACATAAAACTGGGGTACATGTATCTGAGTATTTGGTAATTATCTCATGAAGTTGATCTAAACATTCTTTGAAATGGGTGTTTGCTTGTTTTGATCCATTACAGGGCATATAAGCACATATCAGTAAAATTGGTTTTGGTTTAACTTTCAGTTTATTACATATGATTCTTTCTGATCCATCCTCAATTTTTTCTACGAGATGATCCATGCTTTGCTTCCAAAGAATAGCAACTCCGCCATATCCTCTTGGTCTTTGTGTTGGTGGTATTGGATTGTTTTAATCAACAGATTTGCATGTCCATGAAGTTTTGCTAAACAGGTCACCAATATTTTCTTGTTCAAATTTAAACAGCCAATGTTCTTGGATACATATAAAATCACTAAAATCTAAAATATTCTTTATACACGCTTGAGAGTTTTATACATTTTTACAGTTGAACGTAGCTATTCTTAGAAGCGCAGAATGTTCATGTGCTATGGGATCATCGGAGGTTTCTGGCAAAGTTCTAAAAAACAATTCGACTTAGTATCGGTAACATTATCCAGTAAACGGGTATCGGACCTAGTAGCTTCTCCTTGAGGTTGTACCTCTTCCATATCCGAGTCATCAATAATGCAGATAGGTTTAGGAAGGTCAGGGACCAAGATAGAAGACTCTTTTTTAGAATCTGTTTGGAGAATTTGCGGTAACTGAGCTTCTGATAGAGTCTTTTCCTGTTCTATCTTATTTAAAGTTATGATGACTTCCTTATCTAGGCTTGATGATGTTTTCTCTGTATAGGGTTTAGTTTGGATAGAAATTTCTTGATTCATGATATGACTGGATGGTGTAGAATGATCTAATTTGTGTTGAGTACTACTGTCGATGTTTTTGACACTCTCTTGTCCATATTGTAAATTTGCACCTTGCAAGTTTTGATGCGTTGAGTGCTGTTTGTTTGAAGTATCAGTTGTTTGTTGTCTGTACTGATAATTTGGAGGTGGTATATTCCATACATGTGGTGGTATTTGTGATTGGAGTGGCCTGTGTAGGTAAGGTTGATGAGTTGGCACCAATTGTGGTGAACCTGGCCAATATGGATGCATAGGTCTATGATTAGGAAGATGACTTGGCATTCTTGTCATGTATGTAGAACCAAGAGATGTAGGATGCTGCATTGAAAATGGATTGAAGTGACATGATTGATATTCTGGTCTAAAGGATTGTTGCTGTAGAGATGCTTCTAAGTTTTTGAGTCTTTGCTGAATAGATTGAAGTTCCATGTCATGCATCTGTCTGTATAATTGACGGGTATTCTCTATGTGAGTTATACGATCGTTAATAATATTGTTCTCTAAAGTTGAGATATGTGTATTAAAGTTGGATGCATGCCCATTAGCAAAATTGGATGTATGTCCATTAGCACATGATGATGGACCATTGTCTTGTGTATTTGATGGTTTTTGTCCGGTTGTTGAATTGCTTACATCTAGTGGTTGTGTTCCTACAATCTTCATTCATAAAATACGATTGGAATTTTCAAGTTCTTTAACTTTTGCCTCTAGATTCAGGGAATAAGATTTGAGATGCGATTGATCTTTTATAGCATCATTAATTATGACCTTCTCCTTTTTCAGCTCTTCTTCCATTTTACGAAGCTTATTTTCTTTTTGTCGTAATTCTTTATCTGATTGAGAGCTTGATATATCTGTTTTATTTCTGATATTAGAGATCGGAGCTGCTAGAGTTGTTTTTGCTGCTATTGTCAGGGAGCAGCTCACGCTCTAGCCTGGCTCCTTTACTATCTGCTAGTAGTACTGGGGTTCTCCTTTTGATACCCTGGACCAAAGGTTGTTGACGAGAAATATATTTTCTTAATTTGTTTGATGTCATATAGGTGATTAGGTTTAATCAAAATTAATTGAAAGTTAATTTAGTTGTAGTATTCTAGTATGAAAATGTTCAATATAATATTCAAATAAAATGGCGCCAAAAATATCTCCACGAACTCTCACTGATCAGCCATATTGGATTTCCACAACAAAAGTTTGTAAATTAAAAAGTTAAAAGAGTCACTTGAATTAATAAGCACACAACAGCACACCAATATAATGTTAATAAAAAGCAGTAAGATTTAAATATATAAGCGGAAGGGCAGACCGACTGTAGCCAACGCTCACTCCACGATGCGTGGATAAGCAAATTTACATGGACATAAATATTCGATACAAAAGATGATTTTAACGCAAATGAGTCTATATACAGTTCAAGTAGTTGATTAAATCAAAGTTGTGCAAAAACTAAAACACTAGACGATTGTGAAACACTCAAAAAAATCAAAATCTGTGCAGCTAAAAATTCCCATCCACCATTATATCCAACATGTGACAGTATATACTTAGTATAGAAAGTCCCCGCTACAACGAATGGAAGTGTTCACCTACTAAGGCATTGACCATAATGTTCTCGTACGATCGGGAGACTTAAAAAAAACGATCCAACAGCTGATTCAGCCGGTAACGAATTTCCGATACCTTAAAATATTCACAATACAAAAGGAACTTCCTCTGCTTAATTGAGCCCCCAAATAAATGTGAATAGTTAAGTTTTTATTCAAAATTATCGAAATCAAAGTTTCATATGTGTTCTCGTCCGAATACTGACCCCCTCAATACTGAATAACAGACGGACGGCCACACGAAAAAAAAGAAATACTGAAACGGTTCACTTTCGATCAAAAATCAGAAAAATGACAGACATATCACGTATCATGATAACACTGTTAAAACTGTAATCTTGTGTTGTTTATAATATAAATTCAAGTTCCTCGTGTACATACAGGGGCGGATCCAGCCATTTTAAAAAGGGGGGTTCCTAACCAATGACAAAGGGGGGGGGGGTTCCAACTATATGTCCCCATTCAAATGCATTGATCGACAAAAAAAAAGGAGGGGTTCCTCTGGATCTGCGCCTGACATATTGTCAATATTTTATTGTATTACTTCAAAAAAAAAATTGGTGTAGAAAATTCAACTGCCTCCCCTGCCTCATAGGTAGTTACGGCCTTGTACACAGTTGTTAGTATTATTGAAGACTGAATTGATAATAAAATTTATGTCTCATGAAAAAAAGTAAAGAAATTTGTCGGACTTCCATTTTTTTTTAATTGCCGATTCAATTGGATCCATCCAAAAGGCATTTTGGACCGCCGTTTAACCTGGACCCTGTCGAATACCATAAGGTTATTTGGTAGAACTTATTGCTCATTGTTATCTTTTGACAAAAAATAAATTTAGCTAGGTAATTTACTAGACTGTTGCAGCGGTACTCTATTTTAGTTTAGAGATATCCTACACAATGTGTTACTGCTAAATGATATTCATACATAATATACCAAGGATTGTATAGCATGTATAGTAAAACTTAGATTCAAGCATTACTGATGAGTCTTTTGTAGACGAAACGCGTGTCTGGGGTAAATACAAAATTTAATCCTGGTATCTATGATGAGTTTATTTACTATACAAATCCTAAAATAGACATAATTGAGTTTCACTTTTTTATTGGAAGTATTGTTCAGTTGTCAGCCACATAAGCTGAGAATTGAAAGAGCAATATCTTTTTTTTCTATGATTAATCTAAAACTTTACTTGGAATAAGAAAATATGTACAGAATAGTACCTGAAATCACCCCATTTTTTGTGAGATTTGTGTATAGTTTTTTATGTTCTCATTTTGTCTACTGTTTTTCGTTTCAGTCATGCCATTGTCAGTTTGTCATTTACATGATTGTGTGTTTTCAGAAACTACCTATTGCATTAATTGTTAATTTGTTCTCATCCTGAATCTGCATGAACATTTGCCACTGCAATAACCAATCAATGAATCATCATCAAACAGCTTTTACAACACTTTTTTTTTAATTTCACAAACTGCATGGTTCCCTCACAATACTGGACATTCAAAGTTTAAAGGATGTTGGGACAAGGTCAGGAATGAGAACTGCCAAATTATGAACAATCTTGACTAATTGACTTATACAAGCTTTAGAAATACTACAGAGATCAACATTTCCTCAAGGGATATACCAACAGTTTTTGACAACAAGTTTAAACTTTATTTGGGTGTTTGTGTTCTATGTAAATTCAGCAAAAATATTCCCAAAACAGACCTTTATTTTGCTGTTGAAAATTTTGAATAAAGTTATCATTTAAATGATGTCCTGACAAATCATGTGATCAAAGGTTGGCTAATACTCACATTTTGAGAAGACTTTTTCTAATGCTTAAACCATGTATATAGTTATAGTTTCACATAAAGGCATGTTTTTAAGGAGTTAACAGGGCCAAATAAGCACCAAAAGGTAAGACAAAAAAGTAACAAACTGATTTTTTTAATTTTCTATTTCAATTATTCAATTTACATAACAATCAATGATTTTGTTTTATGAAATATATCTATAATGATACTGCAATAAGAGATCTTAAAATGAAAACATATGCTACATAGATAAATTAACTACAATAAAAATACATGTTAATGGTAAAATTAAAATAACTCATTATAATGTCATACAGACAAAAAGCACCTACACAAAGTAAAATTATTCCCTTTTTGGGGATTTTTGGATACTACAACTTTTATCTCATTTTATAATTCAAATTGGGAGTCATCAAAATTCAGTTGTTGATAATAATGATTAAAAAACCATTTAAAAATAGTTCAAAGTGTTTTAGGCCCTATATTGAGTCTATTCATATCTAGTTGAAAATTAAGGCCTGTTTTTTGGGGAAAATGTGTGGATTCATTATTATTTGTTGGAAACCAATTATTGTAGGTTTCGTAGATCCAGGTGAACCACAAAATCATATGTTCAGTAAATAACAAATTTTCTTTTGGTTTTGCAAGCAGAGAATAGCAATACCACAAAATCAAATATCCTGGAAAATGCAAGTTTTCCTCAATCCAATAAAATTGATACCCACAAATACATTAATCCACAGTATTTCATGTTATGGCGCAGACTGTAGACTATGTCGAAGGTTCACTTTGTTATCATATTTGGCTTACTTCCTTAATAGATATAGGAAGATGTGGTGTGAGTGCCAATGAGACAACTCTCCATCGAAATAACAATTTATTAAACCTTAAAACCTTTACCGGTAGGTCATACCACTTTACTCAGTACTCGGGAGTACAAAATTTGTGTTCGAAAAACCAAACTCAGTGTTTTGTTGGGTTGATTTCTGAGCGAGTCAAAAACCATACTCGAAAATTATATGACATTAAGGCCAGAAATTAAACCATTCTCTAAACAAAGAGCCTTGACTTACAGAAGGATAGACAAACTTAAACACTATATGAACTATTGTTGTAGCTGGTCAGGAATGAAAATTATGCAATATTCATGCTAGTTATCAAACTACAAAATATTCATAAATCTACATAATCATTAATTATTATTATAATACAAAATATTTATAAATCTAACAGTAAAAATTATTATATTAATATATGTATCACAGTTAATATAAATATAAAATCTTTGTTCTTTACAATTAAAACTATGTTAAAATATGTCTAAAAGTAACAAATTAAAGATATAACAATTTATATAATTAATATTTTATTGCCTTTGGAAAACTAAAACACATTATTGCTTTCAGTATCATACAAGTGCCTAGTTACTACAACAAGTAAGTGGAATGGTAATTCGATGTTGGAAAGTCAGATTTAAATTCATGAACATATAATTGACATATTTAACCAACAATTAAAAGTTTAGATTGATAAATAAGCATTTGTCCTCCAAATATGATTCATTTTTTTATTGCATTGTTCGTTCTGTCCATTTAAGTATTGAAAAAAAAAATGCATTTAATTCTTAATATACATTAATTCTATTTTAAAATTTTTGTTTCTTAGAAAAAAACTTTAGGTATCTAAGTCATGTAAGTCTTAAAATTAAAGTTAGTATTTATTTCTCAAATTTGTTTTTTCCAAAAGTTCTCAATAAACAAAAAGAAAACTGACCTGAAAATAAGTCCCTCTTACAATGATACGTAACAATTAAATAAACTTATAATCAATAGCACTTACATCAGATAAAACAAATAATGACATCTTTGATCAACAATTAAATTTGGTATTTCTAAAAATAAACCAAAAAAATCTTTACATATATATAATATTTAAAACAAAAAAAGTGTCATTTAACAATTCAATTAAGACAAGATAATCACTTACGAACTGTTCATACAAATATGCTTTTACTTGAATTTACTACAAAAAGACAAAACTTACTTTTAACAAAGATCCTTCGGAAGGTTAGGGTTTGTTGTCATCATTTTGTAACCTAATCATATTTGTGTCAATATGATAAGTACAAATCTACAAATTCCTTTTTTCTAAACTCATCAAAATTAGGTATTTGTTCTGTTTACTATAATATTTACATTTTCTAAAATTCCAAATTGTTATTCAATTTTGATAATACATTTTATTTTTTTATTTTGACTCAATTGCCATGGTGTTTAATAAAAGGGAAAGTCTTAAAAAAAGATATGATAATGTTGTACTACAATGCATAAGGCATCCTTCAGGAATTCAACTCTTAATGACAAGAATGCACAAATCCATAGTCTAAGATTATGACACTTAAAACAAAACACATCATGCTTATGGGAGCTAAGAAAATTAAAAACATAAATTTGCTGGGGACTAAGGACAATGAGACAAGAATACCTCAGAAACAGTAAGTTAATGAACAACTCAAGAAATGTTTTTTTCTGCTTTTTGAAATATCATAACCCAAGTCTAATATATCAACTTCTTCATTCAAACTATTGTAAAACTTATCAAAATATGCTAATAAAGATGAAACATACAATCAACTAGAATTAACAACAAATTAATTAAATCCTATAATTATTCATTTTCAGTTTTTCATTATCTTTAAAATGCATAGATAATAAAAAAATATTTACAAATTGAAAAAAAAAAATGTTTTGAAATGTATCAGTTCATTATGTATTGACAAAATTCAACTCAAACTTTTACCAAATTTTACAGGGTGTCCTATGTTTTCATTCTCCCCCTATCAAAAAACAAAACAAACGATCAACATATTTAACCATACATAAAGTGATGATCCAATTTTTCACTGAATTTTTTTCAAGATGGCAGAATGCTGGGGATTATTCTTGCCTTTGTCACATGTTTTGTTTTGGATAACTCATGTGCTGTTGTTTTTTTTGTTTTTTTTTGTTTTTTTTGTTTTTTTTGGGGGGGAGGGGGCTTAAAATCAGAACAAGCTTCCCTGAATTTTTTTAAATAATAATTGTTCATTAAGCATGACACTGACCAATAATCCTAGCTTTATGTATGACACATATTTCTCTTTGTGAATGATGCTTATTTAAAGGCAAGACTTTGGCATATACAATCATATAAATTCAATTTAATATTACTCACAAATGAAATGTAAAATTACAAAATCACTGAAGCATTAAGATCTGCAAATTATGATTATTTGTACTATTCTAGAAGCAAGAAATGCTGAAGTTAAAGTAAAATGACATCCCTGAAACTTTAGAGTCTTTTAGGCACAATTCTAATGAAAAAAAAACAAATTATTTAAAGCATATATACAGGTATGATAAAGACCTTGATGGATGTGAAATTAATCTCTTAAAGATTCATCAAATGAAATAAATTAAGGTCTGAATGAATTTGGAATGTTAGAAAAGCATTGATGAAGCTTCTTATTTACCAATTTAGTACTGATCTAAAGTCATCTAATTTAACAACTGTCTTCTCCCTTAACGTTAATCATATGCATAAGTAAAGCAGAACATCTGTTCATGGAATGTTACAGAAACTAAACTTCTTTTTTTTTCGATAATAGTTTTAAGTTTATCTCAGACAACACACCTGAAGTAAAGCAGCCTTATTAAACTGCTTTAATTCCACGTTCTTTGAGGAGTAATCCAGTTTCAGTTTTCATAATTCAAAACTATTAAAGTATATACCTCTCATTTAGAAAGACATGGTATAATAACATTTCATGTATAGTAAATGTCTGACGCCACAATACAAAAGTGGTTGATGTATGACGGAAACAAATCTGTTGAGAAAACTACAGGAGTAACGACGAAGACCTTAATCATGTTAATAAATGGGTATCATTTGACATGAATATGCATATGTATGCTAGTGCAGTTCAAACTCATCTATGCAAACAAAAGGTTTTTATTTGATCATATTTCAAAATTAAAAACATCTTATAAGTATGCATACCTACTGAATAAAAAATACATCTGTAATCTCTATGGTAACAATAACAAGTTTAGTGGTGTAAACAACTAAACAGGTGCATACAAAGAATGAGTAGTCAATAAAAAATATTACATAAGAGAAATTTGGACAGCTAACTTAAGATTCTTCTAATGAAAGAACAGAACATTGACAGAAAGAACAAAATAGATGTCAATTATATTAAACATTACAATTTATTTTGGGATGGAATCTACAAAAATATTACACATTGTGGTTAATACATTTAAGTGATATCCTATTTAGGCAAATTCGACATAAAATATGAAAACTTTGCACTGTAATTATTTGAAATTGTGCTTAGAAAAAATAACCAAATTTCATATTTTAAGATTTTCCTGAACAAAAATAATGCTTGTTGGAATAAATTTACCTGTACTCATTTTAGAGAAAATTTAAAGAAGCATATATTTATTTGTATGCGGAATTAATTCAGTCAACAAGCGAGGATTGAAACAAAACAGAAAAGCCAGCTATAGAAGTAATACTAACAAGATTCTTAGAAAAATGTTTGTATAAGACCACAGTGGACAATCTCTAAAATATCTTGCCAGCTGAACTGAATAAGACAAATATGTTGCAAATTATAAAGATCATGGTCTTGCTATAGTCGCCGTCAGTTGAAATTCGTAGCGGTTATCGGTAAAAATAATCTAAACTATCAACCACGTTTACTCATATAGTTTTTCACATTCCATTCATAAATCGCAAAAAGAAAAACCACTACTGACCTAACTTTTAAGTGATTGCACTGTGATAATCCTGACCTTCACATATAAAACTTGATATAGATTATACCATTATTACCAGAATCAACTTTATAAAAAATAACATTTTGGTAAGAAAAGTTTGTATTTCTAATCAAAACTTATAAAGCCAAATTATTAAAGCAGCTTCTAAATTCTTAAAAGCAGACAAAGATTTCTTTCTCCAATCAATGTAACCATCCTCTCCCATTACAATCATAACAGAGTTACAGCCCCTTTTTGACAATGTATCAAGGGCACGTAACTTAGGCTCGTCTGTTGATACTCTGACTGAAGCATGTTTAGTGCTCCTGTTTTTAGAACTTCCTAGTTTAAAAGAGTTGAAGGATGGTTTCCTCATAGATGATCTGGTTTGTTTCTCAACAACTGGTTTGACCGGTGATGTCATTGATTCATTTCTCATCAAGTCTCTGTAAACTTCATTGACATCGTCATCACCAGTCCCCATAGAAGGATCTAACGTTTTCATTATATTTTGTCTAGATGCTAGTTTTGTTGGGTATTTTAAAGTTTTCCCCCTTTGGCAACTCACTACAGCAGTTTTAGAAGGCAGCAGTGTTGTTATATCGTCTGCCGACCTTGACAATCTGTTTTCCTTGTCAACGCCTCCTAAAGTCTTGTCCCCTGTTTTTGAATTTTTTGGAGGTTTTTCCGGTGGCGTTGGTTTATGTGTCATTTTTATATAGTCACCTTCTAAAGAGATTTGTGATACTGTTTTTTCCAAATCACTACTGGAATGACGTTTTGATTCACATTGTTTCAAACTACTAGCAGTTAACTGACATGCCAGCTCCAGACTTCAACTAAACTGACTGAAAGATTATGATTTCATCATATGAACATCAGGCACAATCCTTCCCGTTAGGAGTTTAGTATCATACCATCATAACATATATGAGAAGAACATAACCCGTGTCATGCCAACAACTGTTTTTAGAATAAATGTGTTTAGTTCCGATGCAAAGACCTTATCAGTGACTCAATATTAACGCCAAAATATGCAATCTTTAATGACTTGACAACAGTATCGTAATTATATCCCTTCTTAATAAGTCTATTCAAAGGTTTTGTAAGTTTCTGAGGTGAATACTGACACCTTTGTGCTTTATAAAGAATATTACCATAAAAAATTGGATGTGAAATACCTGAACGTATTAGAAGTCTGCATGTTGAGCTATATTTACGAATGATGTCTTAATACCGATGATAAAATTTAGTAAATGTTTTGACTAGTTTGTGATATCGAAAACCCTGGTGTAATAATTTTTCAGTAATACATAAATTTCTCTCGTTAAAATCTAAAACATTGTTACATACACGAGCGAATCGTACAAGTTGAGATATATAAACACCGTAAGATGGTGACAAGGGAACTTCACCATCTAAAAACGGATAATTAACGATAGGAAATGAAAAATCATCCCTTTTATCATAAATTTTAGTATTCAGCTTTCCATTAGTGATATAGATATCAAGATCGAGAAAAGGGCAGTGGTCATTGTTAGTATTAGCTTTATTTAAAGTAAGTTCAACAGGATAAATTTCATTAATATACATACTGAAGTCATCATTATTGAGAGCCAAAATATCATCCAAATATCTAAAAGTATTATTAAATTTGTTTATCAGATGTTGTTTCGATGGGTCTTTGCTTATTTTTGTCATAAATTGTAACTCATAACAATACAAAAACAGGTCCGCAATAAGTGGTGCACAGTTAGTCCCCATTGGAATTCCGATAATCTGACGATATACGGAATCCCCAAAGCGAACAAAAATGTTATCTAGTAAAAATTCAAGGGCATATATAGTATCAAAGCATGTCCAATTAACATAGTTTTTTTGTTTATTGCTACTAAAAAATGACCTAAAAGAGTTTGAACATATATATTCATATTCTGATTTTTTGAATGCCCATTTAATTAGGTGTGTGATTTTTTCTTAATGAGAATGTAAGGCAATGTGGTATACAGGGTAGAAAAATCAAAACTTTGAACAGATTCAAAATCACCAATATAAGCATGCAATTTATCAAGTACTTCCAACGAGTTCTTGACACTCCAAAAGTAATTTATTCCACTATTTTCGAAGGCCTTATTTGAACAATTTATTATCAGGTTTTTAATTGTACCAAGTGTGCTGGTAAGAAGAATAGACAATTTAGTACATGTATTTGCCAAAGAAAATGGTGGAATATATGAATACAAAGACCAGCACGCCAAAAGGTTGCACTATGTGTACTAGTTTGAAAATACATGACCCCTTCTAGTTCCTACTACTGGATATCACAAACGTCCCGTAAAATACGTCACGAAAGAAAATGTCTGACGCCACAATACAAAAGTGGTTGATGTATGACGGAAACAAATCTGTTGAGAAAACTACAGGAGTAACGACGAAGAATTACGTTTCCTTAGCATTTCATGAAATGTTAAACATTATGGTTGTGTTCTTTCTATATCACCCGTACTATACTTGAATGAACTCTGACATGTTCAAGTGTCTCAAAGTATCGGATCAAGTGTAACAATTTCTCAAGAAGCGACAAGATCTTTAAAATTTAAATTTTCAATCTTCAAACTTGACTAATATGTTGTCCAGCATTTTTATGATATCGTCCTTGAATAGTTATCACACGTACCAGGCTTGAACAAACCATTTATCAACAAATTATTAGGGATTTCACAAAGTAGAAAGCTGCAAACAGAAGATAAAAAGTGCATAAGGTACAAGCTTATCTTACAGAAGTTAAAATTAGTCTCAACTGCAACAAAGAATTGGAAACTCGTGTCTTCTAATAATTTGAATTTATCGTATTCAAATGACATGTATCTGCTCTATGACCCATTTTTTCTCGGTTATCACTAACTTTGTCCTAAAATATGCAGCTGTTTAATATTGATAAGTCAGATTTAAGAATTTAGGGCTAAGTGCTTCTGAATTATTCAATACTAAATTTTTACATCATAAAAGTTAGAATGGAAATGTTGAATGTGTCAAGAGACAACTACCCGACCAAAGAGCAGACAATAACCGAAGGCCACCAATAGGTCTTCAATGCAGCAAGAAGCTCTTCTGCTGCTCCTTAACAAAAATATATACTAGTTCAGTGATAATGGACGCCATACTAAATTCATTCTTATCCATAAAATACAAGGTTATGCAGATGTACAAGCAACTGCCAAAGTAGGTTGTAACTTGCCAGACTATAGCTTTAAGAATGAAATTTTATGTTTCCTTTGTTGTGCTTCTTTGTTATGTATTTTTTAGTTTGTGTTCTGATTGAGATTCAGACACGGTATTGATGGCTGTATCCCTATTTTTACAATTTTACCTACTTTATCTGTTTTGTTAACGCATCTTTAAATATATAATGGAATTTGATGCGACTGTCATACAAGAGAGAGGTTAATCGTTATAAAACCAGAGTCAATCCCCCATTTTCTACATTTTATAATGCCTGTACCAAATCAGGAATGTGACAATTGTTGTCCATTCGTTTAATGTGTTTTATCATTTGATTTTTCTATTTGATTAGGGACTTTCCGTTTTGAATTTTCCTCGGAGTTCAGCATTTTTTTTTTATTTCCTTTTAACCCTGACTATATCAAAACCTGTTTACTTTTTTTTTTTTTTTTTTTTTTTTTTTTTTGAAGGTATATATATTTTATTGAAATCTTTACATTTGTTAGTTTAAAACATCGATTACCGGTACCTTATCCCGGCCTCGTTAACATTAGTAATGATATTTATATATAAAGGAGTTAGTGGTTGTTAGTAATATTCACCAAATATATATATATAATGTACCAGTATAAATACATGTAAGTTAGATGCTAACAAATATAAAGATGGTTCAATATAAATGTCTTATAAAACAAACAAAAAATAAACAGTTCTTCATAAATGACATATTATTTAGTTTTGGATTTTAAGGAATCAAACAAAGATTATAAGTCCATAGTAGTTTCATTTCTTTTTTCTCTTTCTCCTCTCTTTCCTCCCTTTTCTAAAGCAATAAATGTTTCAATGATTTTATTGAATTTTAACTCCTCCCTCACAAGAAAAAAATATAAATAAAAAAAATAAAAATAAATAGCTAAGATAAGCTTTAAAACACACTGAAAGTAATTAAGAAAAAGAAAAGCAAAAAAAACCCAAAAAAAAACGAAAATGGCCCTTATAGCCCCTAGTTCTTTATGAATATATAAATAAATATCAGGAAATAACAATGTAAAGAGGTAAATAGAAAAAAGAAATGAGAACCACTTGCATTCACTTTCACTTTCTCTCAGTCTCTCATACACACATACAATTCTTACTTACATACACACATACATTACTTAATTATGTACATAATTATTGTTCACAATTACATCAAAGAATAACCAAAATCTAATCAAAAAATTTGCTCACAGATTAATATCATACTCTATGGTGGAAATATATATTGTAATGGGGTCCAAAATTTTTCATATACATCAACATTATTATTTTTCTTTGCAATATAATATTCATATGACTGATATTGTTTTATTCTATTTTTAAAACCAAAAATATTAGGAGTAAGTTCCTTAAACTTACATTTATAAATATAATTTTTTGCTACTATAAATAAAAGATTCATGAATAAGCTTTCTGAATAGAAACCAAGGAATATCTGCTTTTTACTGATTGCAAAATCCCTGCTATACAATCTTATTTGCTGTAATAATGATGACCAAAATTGATATGTTATTGGACAATCATAGAAAAAATGTACAATAGTTTCGTCATCAAGTTTACAAAAAGTACATGAACTAGAATCTTTCTTCTTTATCTTGTACAAAAAAGAGTTTGTAGGAATTATTTGGTGCAGTATTTTGTATTGGAAGCTTTTTAAGTAGGTATCTTTGCAAGACTTCCTTAGTAGCATAAAGTATGTTTGCCAATTTTCAATTTCTGAGTCTAACAACTGCTCCCATTTCTGAAATTTTTCAAGGGGAGGTTGAAATATATGATCGATAAGACTCTTATACACAAATTTTGGTTTCTTATTCTTAATAATCTGAGTACAAAAAGCATCAGAGATTTTGACATTTTCAATCTGTTGAGAATCACAATATTCTTTTATGTGATCTTTAATAAATTTTGGAATATTGGAGATTAGACTGTAATATTTCAGAAAATTATTTGTAAGAATCTTATGTCTAATCTTTTCAAATGTAAAGAATTCTTTGTTTTGACCATTTACAAGGTCTTTTATATACTGTACACCAAAGTCCTTCCATTGCATATAAATAGTGTAATCTGAAAGTGGCACAAAATTTAAAATATCTAGCGATAATATATCATTTGTACAAGCCTTAGTATCAGGCTTTGCAGTATGTAAGCAAAATAAAACATCTTTCCAAAAAGGATTCTTAACATAGCCATGAATTTCTAGTAGTTTTTCTTTTTGTAAAGAAAAGACTCTGTCACCACCAAAATTGGTTAATTCAGACAATAATAAAGTCTGCCATGACCCCTCTAAATTCAAAAGAAGTCTTCTAACCCAGCTTATTTTTAGATATGTACTAAAAGATGACAAATGCACCATGTTCAAACCTCCCTGCATAAAATCCCCAATTAGTGTATTGCGTTTTATACGTTCTAATTTCCCATTCCAAATAAAGTTATAAAAGAGAGTATTTAACTCTTTAATTTTAATCTGGGATAGATTTGGTAAAGCTGTTAGCAAATGAACTATCTTTGGTAATGCCAGAGTCTTTACAACAGTAATTTTACCAAGTAATGTAAGTTTTCTGTGTTCCCAAGCCTTAAGTATTGATGACATTTCCTTGATTTTCTTTGTGAAATTTATATCTAACATAGCTTGTAAATCTAATGAAAAATCTATTCCTAAAAGTTTGAAATTTGACTTTGTCCATTGAAGATTATAATTAGGACAAAGTATATGGTCTGAATATTTTTTGGTTCCAATCCAAACAGCTTTGGTCTTGGATGCATTCATTTTTAGCCCAGAAACCCTGTGAAAAGAATCAAAACATTTTAAAGTCTCCTCTAAAGATTTTTCCTTTCCATCTAAAACAAGAAAAGTGTCATCAGCATACTGGCTCAACAATAATTCTTTGTTATGAATAGGAATACCATGGATGTCAGATGTAGATTTTAGTTTTAGCGCTAATAATTCAACACCTATAATAAATAAATATGGGGATAGGGGGTCACCTTGTCTACAGCTACAAAACCTGTTTACTTGGCTGTTTTGTTTTAACTTTTCACATTAAAAACCAATGTTATCATTCTCGGGATGTATCATTTATAATGAATTCAGTCTAACACATTCATACTTTGCTTTTTGATGCTTCTTGATGCGCACAAATGCTTTATGTCTTTGCAACCTTGGGTTATAATTCCTCTAACACATGTTGTGTACTAAACAAAATGGACCAAACTTTTATATTTAATTAAAGATTAACGCAATAGTCCATAACATCAACTTAACTTGATAATCAATGAGCTTTATCTATCAACGTATGTTTTAAATTCCCTCTATCGGCCTGAATATGCATGAAACATTTCCCAGTGGATGTTAGAAAGCCAGAACAAAACAAACAAATTCATCGAAAAAGGCACACATGGTTACTAAGCGCGTGACATCATTTGTGAGTATGGTCTTGAGAAACGATTATAGTTTGCACTTTGTAAATTCAGCTGTTTCTAAAACCACGCCTCTTTTGGGGGGAAATAGAATATTCATCGATAATAAATTTTGTTTAAATACTGCTTCCCAGTTCTGATCTGTGGTTACCCTACAGTCGAGATAGGGGTAGTTAAGAAATGAAGTGTTAGTTTGAACTTTTAAAAGTTCGGGGCATAGAAATATTGAAAATATGCCACACAGCCCTATATTTTGACCTTTGAAAAAAATTGTGCATATGAACTTTCCATTCTAGGATATGATTTTTTTCAAAACTTTATAGTAAAGGTGGTACAGTTTTAGCCGTAAAGGGAGTTCCTATGCGAAAATACATGGTCAATATTTACAGAAATGTAACCTACAGTCCGTCGGGAGGGGACAATAAATGACTGACCAGTGTTAAGAGAGAGTCATATCTCTTGCACGTAAGATCCACTATTGTAGATTTCGAAAAAGAGCAGGTTAATGCCGCTCCAAGGCATTACTCGCAGTCGCAAATTGGAAAGGAATCAATATAAGTTGCAAGAACTTTTTCATAATATACTATAAATAAATATGTAAAAAGAAGATGTGGTATGATTGCCAATGAGACAACTCTCCACAAGAGACCAAATAAACTCATCATAGATACCAGGACTGAATTTAGTATATACGCTAGACTCGCGTTTCGTCTACGACACAGTCATTAACAACTATACTATAAGTCACCGTACGGCCTTCAACAATGAACAAAGCCAATACCGCATAGTCAGCTTAAACTAAGTAGTCATGACATTGACAGAAACCAAGCTGCCTCCCATACATGTTCATATACTAAGCATAGTTCGATAAACGTGTTAATTTACTTAAGCTCTTCAAGTTTGCATTTACTGAAATATTACTACTGTAGATACTTTTCGGTTTTTGGCGGGGAATGTGTCACTCAGTATTTTTTTTTTTTTGTTGTGCTTTGTATATTGATGTT
Source organism: Mytilus galloprovincialis (assembly GCA_037788925.1). Lineage (NCBI taxonomy): Eukaryota > Metazoa > Mollusca > Bivalvia > Mytilida > Mytilidae > Mytilus > Mytilus galloprovincialis. The sequence continues at coordinate 38,253,963 of CM075342.1, read as the reverse complement.
TATCTTTTGGTCGTTTGTCAAGTTAGCCATATCATTGTTAGTTTTTTTTTCGAATTTGAATGTTACTGTAGCATCTTTTGCCTCCCTTTCAACTACAAAATTCATTTTTAAAATGCCTTTGATTTTATCTTCAGAAAAAAGTAAGATTAGTACTGTTATCAACATGTTTACAATTCAAACAACTTGTAGTGCAAATATAACCAACTAAAAGTAATCCCAAGTTATGAAATAAAGTTGTACATGTTAACTCATTTATTGGAGCAAAAATCCAGAAAATGAGGACCAATTATATCCAAACACACAAATATTTCCATCATTAGCGTTTGCATTGTCATAAACTCTAATCCAAACATTATCTCCTGCATTCATCTTGACTACTATTGCCTGCGTGCCAACACCCCAAGTATCCCCGTTTCCGAAATACACTTTGAGAAGGTTATTTCCATTCTTAACTATTTCGGTTTCCAAGTCCTTTCCATGGTGACTCATGATTATCACGTTAAAATGATAAAGACCAGTAATTGGAGCTTTAATATACTGGTTTTGGGGTCAAATCCATCTCCAGCATTGGTTATTTCGTGTCCAATCCCTTAGTTTTCTTTGTGACTGTCCATTGTGGAAGAAAATGCAACAACAGGCGGTAAGCCGCGATCAACTGAAATAAAATTATCAAAATATTTCTTAATGATTTGTAGAAAATGTTCTCTTCGGGTATGGGGTGTTTTGCAGAACTGAAGTCTTCAATTTAGCGTAATCATATTATATCTACTTATTGTACTCGGAAATCCTGATGAATTTGAATACACAAAATCCTGAAAAATCCTTAAACAGGTCGAGAACTCTATATTTCCTGACGTCAGAATATATTTGCATAGTAATTTCCCAAACACAAGGCCAAGATGGTCTTGAAAAACTGACCAATCGACTCAATGAACTACAATGCATTGTAGGCTACTACAAGTTTACTATCGCTTGAAAACACGTAGAATTAGTGGAAAAAGTGAAATCTAATATAGTGTCTGGGATTCTCAAAACAAATCTTTTTGTTCTGCGAATATGTTTATTGAAATATATGTAACATAATCTTCAATTTGCATGCTCAGATTAAAAATGTATTGTTTACGGGCTTCGCAATTCGACTTTTTTTCGCCTTGTAAAAGCAGTTGAACTGGTTTGTTCCATAGCTATGCATGTTACCTGTGCACTAATTTCACGGCGTGAAACAGTGAAATTTCAGTGACCACTCTCCAGAACGTAAATGTTAAGAGCTCTTTAAACATGTATAATGTCATTTTAAAAACATTTCTGCATCGAAAAACAAGAAAACTGGCACAGAAACACGTCTATCTGTACTGGATGTGTATTTTTTTTTTTATCAGGACCTGAACTATAAGTAAGAACATCATAATATTCAGTATGCTAAAATAAGTGTTATAAAAGTCGGTAAGAATTGTGCTGGATATTCGAGTTTTGAAGACATTATCTTGCAATCAGTTTACAGCCAATTTCAGGTTAGGTAAACTGCCATCCTTTAAGAGTAGACAAGTCTGATTATAGCCAACTTACATGTCTGTAAGACTTAACTAATTCGAAAGGAGGATAGTACACCTTAAATAATAACGACTTTACGGCTCAGTTAAAAAGCAAGCTTACCAAGGATTCTACCTTTCATTACACACTCAATGAAATCGGCTGTAATTGAGGTCTGGAGCTGGCATGTAAATAACTGCTAGTAGTCCTTTGTTAATTTATGTATGATTGTCATTTTGTTTACCAATAGTTTCGTTTGTTACCTATTCTGGCTCGGACTTCTCTCTCACTGAATTTTACTGTGCATATTGCTGTGTGCTTGTTTTCACTACATTGGATAGATTTATAGGGGGACGTTGAGATAAAAAAACAAAAAAAAACACGTTCAACCTCGCTGAAAGTCGTGAGCATCTGGCCTTTGATAGACTTGACTGATTTTAATCTTAGTTGCTTGTGTATAATTCGGGGTTTAGTATGGCGTCCATTGTCACTGAACTAGTAACCATATTTGTGCCAGCTAAAGGACTCCTCCGGGTGCGGAGATTCTCGCTGTATTGAAGACCCATTGTTGGCTTTCGGCTGCTGTCTGCTCAATTAATGTTTCCATTCTCAATTTTGTATGGTAAAAAGCTTAAACATATTTTGTATAATTTCATCCATTGATAAAATCCGTCGGTTGCGTATTTATCCCAAAATATACCTCAGAGGTATTTTTATCGTTCGGATACTGTCCTTTTGACGTATGTGCAATATCTCAAATTATCTAAACCCTGTGGATCATATAGGATGCTATATTACCTTTTAAGTTTTCTAAAAACGTGCTTTGTATATATATAAAGAAGAAGATAAGGTATGAGTGCCAAATGAGATCTCTTTCCATCCAAGACGCAATCTACTAAACAAGTTTGTCAAATGGGTAATTGTGTTTATAACTGTTGTTTTGTTGCTGTCTGGTGGACAAATACATGAAATCTCCGTGTCGTCACCAAACATATTTATGGCTATATTTCGGGTAATTCAAACACTTGTTTTTTCACATAGAAAAAACTTTTCGTTAATCTGAGCATATCACGAACTATACATGTAGATACAAAAAATGAAAAATTAAGCAAAATTGTTAATCCCGCATTGCACGAAAAAATGTGTTGTATTTTAGTAAATAACACGTGTTCTTGTTTGATTGGAATCACGTAGTAGTCCATCATGCATTGTTACTCATTAAGTGGATTGGTCAAAAACCCAGGTAAAAATAAATTGCGTCACACGTAAATAAACAGTTACATGTGCGAGAACATAAATATGCTAATTTATGCATTGCCATATAAGGTAGTGTTCCCTACCTGTTAAAGGTTCAATTAAAACTGTTTGGTATTTTTAAATGTTATTTGTTAATCCTTTTTTTAATGTTATCATATATGCTGAATAGTACAAAACATATTTTGGATGAGTTCTTCCTAAATGAAAAGATATAAGGTCTATAATTTCGAGATTATATAATACGTATAATGTGACCCATTAATATATCATTATGCATATAATGAACTTATAACCCTTTTGAACTGTTCTTAACAATGTATACAAAAGTAATATTCTATAACACGAAATTCATTACATGGACCCAATATCCGCTTAACATCCTTTGAAATTTCACTATTGTCATGCAAATTGAATTCTGGAATGGGAAGGACTCACTGAATGGTCTTTATCAAACTTTGGAATTTCAGGACTTTTGTCAGACAATTCCTTAGTTAACAGAAGTTCGCGTTCTAACACTTTTACTCGATTATTGGTTTATTTTGCTTTCTGCTTTGTTAATTCAAGATCATGGATAGTAAATGCAAGTTCACTTTCTAGTACTTGTACCCTCGATTTATATTGCCCCATGTCGTCTGACATGACTTTCAACTGCGATTTAAAGAATTGATTGTCCTCTAATAGTTTCGCCACAGTCTCGGACATGTCTAGAGGTAAATTAAATAATCCATTGTTTATGTTAAAACAAAAAACAATCAACGGACATACCAAGACGATACAAACCAAGAATAATTTATTTAGCAACATTTTGTAACAGTTTATAGTCTTTTAACAATGCCAAAGATAGTTGTATTCAGACAATTCCTTATCTCTTGTGTATAATAAGCATTTCCTTGTGAAATAAATTGTCAGTAAACAGTGCCAGCGACCTTGAACAATACAAATAGCTATCAAAGGTACCAGGATTATAATTTAGTACGGCAGACGCACGTTTCGTCTACATAAAACTCATTAGTGACGCTCAGATCAAAATAGTTATAAAGCCAAACAAGTACAAAGTTGAAGAACAGTGAGGACAGAAAATTCCAAAAAGTTGTGCCAAATACGTCTACGTAAACCTATTCCTGGGATAAGAAAATCCTTAGTTTTGTTTTGTAACAGGAAATTTATTAAAATAACCAACAAAAAGTGACATGATTTTTATATATACTTCATGTGGGAACTTCTTAGGAAGAGTTAGCAATATCCTTTAACTCTACTTTCCGCTATATAGATGATGTTCTTTCACTACATAATTCAAAATTTGGTGACTATGTGGAATGCATCTATCCCATCGAACTAGAAATAAAGGATACAACAGATACAGTTAAGTCGGCCTCATATCTGGACTTACATCTAGAAATTGACAATAAGGGTCGGTTGAAAACAAAACTTTACGACAAAAGAGATGATTTCAGCTTTCCAATTGTGAACTTTCCATTTCTAAGTAGCAACATTCCAGCAGCAGCTGCATACGGGGTATATATCTCCCAATTGATACGATATTCTCGTGCTTGCATTTCCTATCATGATTTTCTTGAAAGAGGGTTGCTGCTCACAAGGAAGCTTTTAAACCAAGAGTTCCAAATGGTAAAGTTGAAATCATCCCTTCGTACATTTTACGGACTCCATCACGAGTTGGTTGAGACCTACCGCATTAGACTATTTACCGGATTTGTTATCACATAAGCAACACGATATCCAGTAATGGGGGATCTAAATTTTGTACGTAAGTTGGGCGTGTCGTCTGTAAAAGACTTAGCAGTGAAGCTCGAATAAAAAAAATTTCAACGGCCAAATATATACGAAGCTGGAGAGCGTTAAGGACACAAAATTCGAAAAAGGTTTGACCCCAAAAAAAAGGCGGAGTCAACGTTAAACAGAATCTGTTCTATCTCATCATGTACGATGAAATGATATTTAGATTTATTGAGGATTACCTGCCAATCAATACTAGTGCTCTACATTTTCATATATCGTAGAGGACTTGCCATTAAGGACTACATTTTCCTCAACTTATTCTCAAATTTGATATAGATGGACGAATTCAAACTGGGATCTATGACTATCATTGCAGTTTATCCTTTGTCATTATTTTATTATTCAGGGGTAACATCTTTAAGCATTTCAGTAAACTGCTTTTGAATTTATCTTTATATGTAGTAAATGCTCATATCAATTTTATTTCCCTGATCAACCTTTCAACATTTAAATTCTTTTAAAGAAACTCATCATAGATACCAGGACTAAATCTAGTATATACGCCAGACAAGCGTTTCGTCTACAAAAGACTCATCAGTGACGCTCGAATCCAAAAATGTCAAAAAGGCCAAACAAAGTACGAAGTTGAAGAGCATTGAGGACCAAAATTCCTAAAAGTTTTGCCAAATACAGCTAAGGTAATTTAAGTAAGGGTCGAAGCCAAGATGTATTTAAAAATCCAATATTTCATAATAATACAAACATACTGAACCAAAAGTAAAGCCTAGCAAGGAAATAAAGCTGTATATGAGGACTCATGTATTGAACCAAAAAGCCAGAGAAAGAGGACCAAAGACTTTCAAAAACACGAATATTTCCGTCATTAATAGGTGGATTGTTCAGAACTCTAACCCAAACATCATCTCCTACATTCATCTGGATCCCTACCGACTGCATACCTACACCCCAAGTGTCACCATTACCGGAATACAGTCTGACGAGCCCATTTCCATTCTTAACTATTTCGGTTTCCATATCCTCGCCATGGTGACTCATGACAATGGCGTCAAAATGATATACACCAGTAATTGGTGCTTTAAAAATACTGGTGTTTGGGTCAAGGCCACCTCCAATATTTGTTATAACGTGCTCAAACACAACAGTTTGTCTAATACCTAAGTTTTCTTTGTGGCTGTCCAAAGTAGAAGAAAATGCAACGACCGGAGGAAAGTTATCTTCAACTGAAATAGAATAATTATGTATTAGTTGTGGGAAATTGTTTCATACGCTAAATACAAAGCTAAAGCCTAATCTAGAGAAAATATGCATAATTTCATATAGTTTCATAGATATTTTGTTAACAAAAACCTTATAGTTTTGGTTGCAGAAATATTTTTTTTTTCGATTTAAACCACTTGGTATTGTTGAATTCTTATTTTTATGCTGCATGGTTTTTTTATATACATGTTTTAAATGCCGTTATGTATACACATGTGTTGTGTGGTATGGGAGTTCTTTTTATCAAAATCAACACTTTTTGTCACTTTGATTAAAGAAATATTTACACTGTGCCAGACTTCATTATAGATAATACTTCCTGACAATGATTGTACAGGGCTTTAATTACTAATTCTTTGTAGTCAAATAAGTAAAATAATACTTGCGAAATAACACAAATGATAACAACGTGAAAAGGTATAATAATTAGCCGAGCGGACAGGTTTTAATAAAGTAATGGAAATGGTCATTTGTCATTTGCAATTATATCCAAAAGGATAATACATATTCTAACGACGCTTTTGTAGTGCAGTGTAAACCGTGACCAAACTAGATATTTTGGTGTATACCAAACATTTATCACCCTTTAAAAAAATAACAAGCTACATATATTACACGAAATATAATACTAGAACATACCCAAAAGTCGCTTGATATCCTCGGAAGTATCACTATTGTCAGGCAAATTGGATTCTTGGAAAACCGAATATTTTGCGTATCCATTACCACTTCTATTTTGTTCACTGATTTGTATTCTACCAGAAATGGAATGACTCAATGAATCGTCTTTATCAAACGTTGGAATTTCAGCACTTGTTTTAGACATTTCCCTTGTTAACAGTAGTTTGCGCTCTAACACTTGTACTCGATTATTGGTATCTTTTGCATTCTGCTTCGTTTATTTGAGACCACGATTAGTAAATGCAAGATCACTTTCTAGTACTTTTACCCTCGATTTATAATATTCCATTTCGTCTGCCATGATTTCTATTGCGATTTGAACAGTAGATTTTCCTCCAATAGTTTTGAAACCGCATCTGATATATCAAAAGGAAACTTGGATAATTCAGCGTTGATATTGAAACACCAAAACAGCCGATCGACTAAATGAGACGACAAACAACAAGACAAATGTAGCTAGCAACATTTTTTAATAGTTTTAAGTTAAAACAATGACAAATAGAGTCTTATATGAACACACAATCCTTAATCTCTTTAAATTTATAGTTAGTATGAGCTTTTCTGTATGAAATAGTCACCTGGACATGCATTGATAGCATACAATTAAGAATGGAAGTAAAGATTATTTTTAAGAGACAACAGCCAAAATCAAACAATTTTCTTCTTCATGTCAGCAATAACATCCCACAACCTTACGTAGCCTTTAACTGGCCCCTACACAAAATTTTACTAGTTCAGAGAAAATGAACGTCACACTAAATTCCAAAGCTTTATAACTCTTAATTTTCATACTTAAAGTCGGATGGTTTGGAAGAGTATGTTGCTCATTGACAACGACGCGAGACGGATCAAATTTCGATTGGCTGCAAAGCGGTAAAAGGAACCTTTGAATACTTTTATGTAAAACATATTATTTGTCTTTTAGCACTATATAGGTTGGTGAATGAATTGTGGTGACCTACTCCAATAGTTGTTTTAATCCTTTGGTATTTGATAGATCTCATGGCATTACCATAAAATGTAATCATTGCAATACTGTAACCCATAGTTTTTAACCGCATAAATCAGTGTTGGATAAAATTATCTGGAAGTAACTTAAATCTGTTGTTCAAATTCTGACACTTTAGTGTTCTAAGACCTAATATATCCCCAGTTAACTAAACGTATATAGAAAACACTTTAATAAATCGCAAATTAAAAAACTAAATAGTTATGACAATGTACGAATTTATGTTTATTCTCCCAAACGAATTATGCATACGGCTCATTTATTTTTGTTATAGTTTATAATCTAAACAACGACAAAGTTATTTCCTTATCTCTAAGGTGTGTAGTAAGGATTTGGTTATCCTCACGAAATTGGTACATTGACTTTAAATTGTTAGTATACAGTGCTGTCGAACTTAAACAAAACAGACAGTGCAATCATAGTTTTCTTTTCCCAATAACTCATGTACCCATTATTAAATTAAATATCGCGTCTAGTTGTTATATGTGCAAACCCGTAGACAGACTATAAGTAATAGATTGGTCTGTTCTTTATTATCAATTTAAATATACAAATTGAACTTTCAATCCAGATACTGTTTTTTAAACAACTTAAAAGTACATGATGCTCATTATAAACGGCACGAGAGGGTACAAAATCTTGTTTTGCTAAATATAGTGGTAAATGGAACATTGATCTTTATTTTCTCGCCACGCATCATACATTCCTATTTACCATTATTGTTTTTGCTGCTATCATTGTACTCGTTTTATTTTTGCAAAACAGATTATATAACAGCTATAAAACACATCTTTATAGTTATAAGGCCAGAATGTTGAAATAACAAATACTAATCAGTAGCTGATTGAAAAGCAAAATGTCTTAATATGAAATAGTCATTAATGTAAAATCACTACTTCCGATTTTTCATATTTCAACTCATAATGTTCGGTTGGACTGGATCTAGTAAAGTAGTAACATCAGTACTCGATTTTATATATGATTGTTACGATGAAATTAGTTTTCATATTTTCACCAAAGTACACATTGGATCATTAATAATTTCATTTGATATGCGTAGTTAAAATATGTAGATCAAGCAGTGGGTTTTATCTGTGGAATTGTCATCATAAGGTCTTTATAGCTTCTAGTAGTTTACAGGTTAACTCATTGTGAAATGATTTACGGTGAACTAGTTCAATAGTATTTTAAATCATTGTCCTTCGGTCATCGGTGGATCTCACCTGCACTGATTACCATAAAAAAGTAAAATTTGCAATATTACTTTAAACGGTTTTCAAAAGTTTGATTACATTAACTAGGAGTATGAAATATGTTGAAGAAATGTGTTCTTTTCAAATTTTTATCAGGTCTTCTAGTGTTCTAAGACACACACAAAAAAAGAAACAAATAAAAATTAAAAACCAATTGTTCAGAGAACAATTGAAAGTCTTTCCACACCAAAGAAATTTTGATAAGAAGGTAGTTTTGCGATAAATGACGGTTTATCTATCTTTTAGAGTGATTTAAGAAAGATAATATGCTACTACCGGTGAAATAAATGTCACAACCGGTCTCATATGATAGCTTCTTTCACACTGATTCCAAAAATATATACTTTCTATATACTTTTACATGTAGAATGGGAGATAATTGGCCACTTCCGGTTTGTTGGAAGTCATTTTTAGTCTTCGGTTATCTGTTCATGTATCTATATGACAAAATATATGGATTCTGAGCATTTCATGTGAAAAAAATTGCAAAAAAAGCAACTTCCGGTTGTCTGAAGGTCACTTCCGGTAGCCATTTTTCAAGGTCAGTTGTCACTTAACCTGTGGTATAAGGTCAAATGTCTTTATAATGAACTTAATTGAAGTAATAATCAAATAATCTTATATCAAGACATTTCAGGGGCACTAACTCCTATAAGATGCCATTTAATTATATAAGACTAAATGTAGCATATCTTCATAACAATAAAGCTGACATTTTGCACTTGTTCTTTTATATGTATCTCTCAAAGTGTCGGAGAAAATGCAAAAACAAGCAAATGTCACAATTGAGAACTTGACCTTGACCTTTGACCTTGACCTCATTTTATAAGTTAGGACCTAGGGGACTCAAATAAAAACATTCCAGGGTTATACGGTTAACTGTTTATGAATTATATAAACATACCGACAAATTTATTTTGTAAAGGTAGATAACTCCTATAAAATTTCATCGAATCGCTTCGATCCAAATTAGCCAAAAATTACTGAGGATGTAACAAACAATTTGTAAAAAGAATTTTGTCGATATCTTTTTTTGTTACGAAGGAGATGCACACAGATGATAAACAGTGAATAGGGAGATAACTCTTACAAAGAAAATGGTTCGTCTTAGCAGGGTGAAATTTAAAAGCGCATAAACTATACGATACAATATGAGAAATATCTAAGCGACATATTGCGAAACAAACATTAATCGCAAGAACAAAATTTGGCGGAAAAAAGAAATAATAATCAGAAGAAAAACAATAAGTCTTTCCACAGAAAAGTGGAAAGACTTAATAACAACAGTCATCTTAATGTATACGTTACCCACTATAAGAAATCACAAATTGAAAATAAAAAGTCATGACACTGTATGAATGCAAGTGTATTCCCCAACAAATTATCCACACAGCTGTATATACGTGAAATACTACGATTAGCCAGGCCAGTTTGACTTTAGGTGGCTCATTTATTGGAGTAAGAATCCAGAGAAAGAAGACCAAAGAAATCCATAAACATGAACATTCCCATATTAATCCCTGGATTGTTATACACTCTAACCCAAACATCATCTTCTACATACATCTGGACTACTATCGCCTGCATGCCAACACCCCAAGTATCCCCGTTTCCGGAATACAGTCTGACAAGGATATTCATATTTTCAACTATTTCGGTTTCCGTGTCTTCTACAGAATGACTCATTATGATGACGTCAAAAGATAAACATGAGTACTTTGAAAGTACTGAGTCAAATCCGCCTAAAACATTTGTTTTTACGTGCTCAAACAAAACAGGTTGTCCAATGCCTAAGTTTTCTTTGTGGCTGTCCATTGTAGAAGAAAATGCAACAACCGGCGGTAAGCTGACATCAGTGTATTCGCAAATCCTGAATTTTGAATACACAAAATAAGTCCTTAATGGTTCAATTAAAACTGCTTGGTATTCTAAAATTAGTTAGCTTTTTAAATGTTATTTGCGAATTTTTTTTTTTAATGTTATCGTATCTGCTAAATAAGCAACACATTTTTAGAATGAGTTCTTCTTGAACGTAAAGATAACGTCTATAAATTTTTTCTTGAGTCTAATTGATATAATGTGACCAAACAATCTTTGTTTATATGTTACATATTTGTTTTTAGTTTCATTTTTTTACATAAATAAGTCCGTTAGTTTTCTCGTTTGAATTGTTTTACATTGTCTTATCGAGGCCTATTATAGCTGACTATGCGGTATGGGCTTTGCTCATTGTTGAAGGCCGTACGGTGACATTTAGTTGTTAATGTCTGTGTCATTTTGGTCTTTTGTGGTAAGTTGTCATTGGCAATCATACCATATCTTCTTTTTTTTATATTCTTACTCATATTTTGAACTTATAACTCTTTCAATTTTTCTTTACAATTTATACAAAAACAATATATCATAACACAAAGTTCATTACAAGGACTTACCCAATATCCGCTTAATATCCTTTGAAATTTCATTATTATCAGGCAAATTGAATTTTTGTTGTTTATCAAGCGATTCCTTTTCAAATCCATTATCACTTCCATTATCACATTGGCATGAGAATCTCTAACTGAATGGTTGTCATTATACTTTGGAATTTTAGCACTTGTTTTAGAAATTTGTTTGTTAACTCAAGTTTGCGTTCTAAGACTTTTACTCGATTATTGGTATCTATTTCATTCTGCTTTGTTAATATAAGATTACGATTAGAAAATGCAAGTTCACGTTCTAGTATGATAATCCTTGATTTGTATTGCGCCATTTCGTCCGACATAATTTTAAACTGTGATTTAAAGAACTGATTGTCCTCCAATATTTTCGCAACAATCTCGGAAATGTCTAGAGGTGATTTTACAATCCATCGTATATGTTAAAACAAATAGCAGTCAACCGACAAATAGTTATCAAAGGTACCAGGCTTACCCTCACGCCCATCAGCAAAGGTACCAGGCTTACCCTCACGCCCATCAGCAAAGATACCAGGCTTATAATTTCAGACGCAAGACGCGTGTTTAGTCTACATTAGACTCATCAGTGACACTCAGATCAAAATAGTTAGAAAGTCAAACAAGTATAAAGTTGAATAGCAATGAGGACTCAAAATTCCAAAAAATTGTGCCAAATACGGCTAAAGTAATCTCTGCCTGGGATAAGAAAATCCTTAGTATTTCGAATAATTTAAACTTTTGCAAACAGTTCATTTCTTAAAATGACCATATAATTGATATTCATGTCAACACCGAAGTGCTGACTACTGGGCTGTTTTATTATTTAACAATTTCATTCATTGCTTTTTATTTTCGTATTTTATTTATGTATGTTAAATCCAACCATAAAGGATTGAACTATTTTAAGTACTGGGACCGAATCATTACCCTGACAGGTACATGGTTAGATTAACATTAAATCTGACGTAGAATCGCGTGTTTGACGTACATCAGTTGATTAGAATCAGGTAGATATAAAAAATAATTTTGTCGTTCAAAGTATGAACAGAATATAGTCTCTAGTTCTTTTAGGCATATCCCCAGCAGAATGTAAATTAGAAATTTACCTTGTCTTCTTGCCGCTTGTCTTTATGCTTATTGTGAATTTCCTCTAAAAAGAGCCACGTCATTATGTATAAAACATACAAAAGGGCATATAGACAAAGCATTAGCAAATATGAAAGACAAAAATGTAAAAATTATCATAGAACAATAACAAAAATGGATATCACCAAAAGTAAAGACAAATAATCAAACACAATAACAAGTTATTAAGATGATAAACAACGTCAGTATGCAGAATCTATAATTCAAGACCATCGTGTATTATTTGTTAAGTTGATACAGAATATTTACAAACAGGTGTTGATACCTTCCGATGATAATTTTTTTATAAAAATGACTAGACGTTCTTTGACATACCTCTGGTTCATCAACTTTCTGCTCAGACACTGGTGACGTTTTACAAAGTCTGAGTAATAGCTGCAAACTCTTGAATACCGAAGAAGTTGGGAAATGTAAATCCCATATGCAGGTGAAGTTGGCATGTTGCTACTAAGATGAGGGAAATTGATAATTTCAAAATTAAAATCGTCTCGTATGGGTTATTTTCTGGTTCTGAGATGACTGTGTATGTCAAATTCGAGGTATAAGTCTAAAAATGAGGCGGAGGAAGCCGTGTCTGTTGATTCTTTAATTTCTAGTTCTGGGGGATATATTAATGGAACCCAATCAGAAAAAGTTCAGATTGTTAATGGAAAGAATATCATCAATATATCTGAAAGTGAAATTGATTAATCTGGCTTCTTTTTTTTACAAGCGTCTGAAGGAACTTCGATTCATATGAAATTAAGAAGAAGTCAACAAGGAGAGGCGCAAAGTTCGTTCCCATAGGAATGCCGACAATTTGTTGAATAGTCTACCTTCAAATTCAACAAATATGTTGTCGATAAGAAACGCCAGCATACTGATCACTTGTTCTTCTGTGTAGCATGTTTTACCCTTTTGTTCACTATTAACAAAATATGCCTTATGGTATCCCAAAGTGGCAATATCAAAAGCTGAAACACATCAAACGAAAGGAAAACAACTGTCATTTGTTTGCCTAGGCACATGCATTTACTTATTTATAAAGTGGTGGTTGTATAGCTAGCTAAACCTTTTACTTGCATGACAGTCGCATAGAATTACCATTGAATTTATAATAATGTATGAGCAAAACAAACAGACAGAATAAGCAAAATTGTAAAGAAAAATGGGATACACCAGTCAACAATTGGTAGACTGTAAGAACTAAAGCTGTGCATTATAGCTCATTTATTAAAGTAAGAATCCAGAGAAAGAAGACCAACGTTCTCCATAAACACGAATATTTCCGTTATTAATAGGTGGATTGTTCATAACTCTAATCCAAACATCATCTCCTACATTCATCTGGACTACTATCGCCTGCATGCCAACACCCCAAGTATCCCCGTTTCCGGAATACAGTCTGACAAGGGTATTCCCATTTTTAACTATTTCGGTTTCCATGTCTTCTCCAGAATGACTCATTATGATGACATCAAAATGATAAACACCAGCAATTGGCGCTTTGAAAGTACTGGTGTTTGAGTCAAATCCACCTCCAAAATTAGTTATTACGTGCTCAAACAAAACTGTTTGTCCAATCCCTAAGTTTTCTTTGTGGCTGTCCATTGTGGAAGAAAATGCAACAACCGGCGGTGAGCTGCCATGAACTGAAATAAAATCATAAAAATATTTCTAAATGATTTGTGGAAATTTTTTCTCTACGATTGTGCTGTTTTTATCAGAACTCAAGTCTTGGACTGAGTATAATTTTATGTCTTCCTCATATCCCATATTTTATTCGCAAATCCTGATAAAAGAGGGATGAAAGATACCAAAGGGATAGTCAAACTCATTAATCGAAAATCGAAAAAAACTGACAACGCCATGGCTAAAAATGAAAAAGACAAACAGACAAAAATAGTACACATGACACAACATAGAAAACTAAAGAATAAACATCACGAAACCCACCAAAAACTAGGGGTGATTTTGATACACAAAATTAGTCCTTGATGTTTCATATCATACTGCTTGATGTTTTAAAATAATTCGGGTTTTTAAATGTTATTTGCGTAATTAACTTTTGTTTTAATTTTATCGTATATGCTAAATAGTGCAACAGATTTTTTATAATGAGTCCTTCTTGAATGTAAAGGTATAAGGTCTATTATTCGAGTTTTATTGGTATATATTGACCAAACAATCTATCCTAATGCATATTCTAAACTTATAACCCTTTCAATTTTTCTTTTCAATTCATACAAAAATGATATATCATAACACCAAAAATACACGGACTTACCCAATATCCTTTTATATCCTTTGAAATATTATTATTGTCAGGCAAATTGAATTTTTGGTATTCCGAATCTTTTTCGTATCCGTTATCACTTCCGTTTTTTACATTGATATGTACTCTTTTAGATTGAAAAGAACTCACTGAACCGTCTTTATTAAACTTTGAGATTTCATCACTTGTTTTAGACATTTCCGTTGTTAACATAAGTTCGCGTTCTAACACTTCTACTCGATTTTTTGTATCTTTTGCATTCTGCTTCGTTAATTCAAGATCACGGTTAGTAAATGCAAGTTCATTTTCTAGTATGTTAATCCTTGATTTATATTGCTCCATTTCATCTGACATAATTTTAAACTTCGATTTAAAGAACTGATAGGCGAGTGATATGAGAGCCAAATTTACATTTTTAATGCACCTAACTAACACACGGCTAAATCATATATCATTAGAAAGCTAAGAATGTGTACTTTCTAAATATCCTGGTCGTCAAAAGAAATTATGGTGCATCTTTTTTAAAATCGAGGTCAAAGGTCATGGGTGCAATTTCAATTCACGGATACTTCTAGTTGTAAAATCGAGTCAAAACAAATGCAAAAACGAAACAATTTTATAGGAATGCTGTATTACTGTTGGGGAAATATATTTCTATCATAATATTAATTAATTTTGGTTGATTTTAACGGTAACACATGTTACATAACGTTTTCTCTCGGAGTCTTTGAAAATCAACCATTTAAGTCACACAAATGTATCTGTAGTCGCCATTGCATTATCTAAATCTTATAATACCTCCATATCATTTGATTGCACGTATTTACAAACATATATCTGCAAATTTGATATAAATAATCCGAAACAAAATATTTGAAGCAAGAGGGAAATATAACATATGACGTATTTTTAATTGTTTAGAAAAGTCCCATAATGAGCTGTTCATTAAAATTGAGGAAGCGTATGGTCTCCTGTTAGTTTGAAAGCCTGCCAACCGCTTCAAGATCAGACAACCATAGAGCAGATTTTCTTTTATTATTGTAGTGCAATATGTTGATATATAAAAAAGAAGATGTGGTATGATTGCCAATGAGACAACTATCCACAAAAGACCAAAATGACACAGACATTAACAACTCATACATCACTAAATCAGATATGATAAGAGTACTAACAAACATAACTAAAATGAGTAAAGTGCTACTAGTATATTTATATCAACAAATTGATAGTTTTAATATAAAACATCACAAGGAAAATATGATCACTCATTGTACGTCAAACTGTGTTTGATTTTATTTAAGTCGGCCGCCGTGTATCGTGAGATATATAATTAATCAAACAACACTTGACAAAGTAGTTTGTACTCTTTTTAGTTACGCTAGTGATGACGTTCGGCTACTTTGGCACTAAGTATTACTTTTTTTTTATCTTGTTTCACCGCTTCAAACGGAGGACAAGGCTATCCTAATATTGAACCTTTTATTTGGCTTTCTGATGTTAAAATCCAGTTAGCGTATAACCTAAATGATCGAAACGTCGGACCAATGGGATGTTGGACCATTTAGGTGTCGGAATATTGCGATATCGGAATATTATAGCTTCATTTAAACTTGTAATCTCATCATTCTTATCGGTCAACATATCCATACAAAGACAACTTCCATGGCATGGGCATATATCAGTACAGTAGAGGTTTTACTCAAAGCGGACACAAGATCTACTATATACAGATTGAATTAAAAATTTGGAATGGACATGAGGGATTTGTGAAAGAGACACCAACGCGCTTAAAAGCAGGCAACGGCCAAAAACCACCAATGGGTCGTCAAAGCAGCAAGAAACTCCCAAATCTGGAGGCGTTCTTCAGCTGGCCCTACACAGAAATGTACTAGTTTGAAATGATAATGGACGTCATACTAAGCTTCGAAATATACTCAAGAAGTTAAAATAAAAGTTATACAAAACTAAGAAAGGCCAGAGGCTCCTGTCTTGGGACAGGCCCAAAAATGCGGCGGGGTTAAATATGTTTTTGGAAATCTCAACCCTCCCCCTATACCTATAACAATGCGTGAACAGATCAAATCTTGTAGAAAGTTGAATGACATCATACCGGACCGATGTTGCCTTTTAGCCAACCAAAGTCATACGGAGATCTGTTATTGTTTCTGTAGTTAGGTCGACATTGTCTTGGATAAAATTTTAACCCCCAGAAGAAAAATAATGCCATGTAGAATGGATGCCCTATTTTTATTGTTTCTAATCTCCTGATCAGTCAAACTTGTTGATAGTTATCAAAGGTGTGTCCATAAATACGGTGCATTTGTAGTGATAAACCTAAATGAAAAAGAGTAAAAAAAATATTTATAGATAATATACATTCTACTAGAGCCATACGTCTAAGAACTTTGTCAATAAGAATATCGTGCGCTTTATTAACTGCCGCAGATTTGTCATCATCTAAAAGCTTAAGACAATACAGAAATGTTTTTAATGCAGATGGCATAATTTCAATTGAATAATCCAGTGAAATGTTTTAGATAATGGATAAGGTGATTGGATTACAACTCTACCCTATATCTGCTTCCGTAAAATACTAGTAGCTGCATAAAGTGCTTGCAACCAGTTTCGCAGTCACTGCTCAGATCTTTAATTTTGACAGACCGTATATCACAGTCATTTTAAACGGGTAATTTTCCGTCATTACGGCATAAGACAAAATTATAGAGCTACTGTATACAATATTGGATGCACCTTGGCCTTGTTGAAGCTGTATACATGAAACTATAAATTGACCATGGTTTTTCAGTTTTTGTTGAAGCTGATCATATGTTGTGTAGTTTTCTCGGCGGTGATCCTCGGGCAGAAATTAAGCCCGGTTCACTGATCAAGTAATTAAAGTTGTTAACCAGAATACTTCCTTGTGTACAGGCACGTCATGTTTAATCGTCGAAATGTTAGTAAAAGCTGTTTTATGTTCAGAACTAAATAGCTCTTAAATTTCTGATTTCAAATTTTGTAGCAAATATTTAGCGATGCAAGCTCGATGGTATAAAGATTTAATAGTAAAATTATCATGAGTTATTTTGTAAATCAGATCATTGTAGGAGATATATGTAGTAACACTCAAAACAGCTTGAGTTTGCTCCTCAGAGGATACCTTATGAAGTTGTGTAACTTTTGAAATATTTATAGCAACTCTTATGATATTTTGTATTTTCAAATGGGATGTTTTCATTTTTTTCATATTCATCGACCAGTCTTCTGTAAACTTATCTTTTCGTTTTCCCACTGCGGCAATACAACTGTATCTTCATTTAAGTGTTTAACTACATAGTTGCTATGTAGTAAATACATGACAGACTATGCATCTGTGTCAATAAATGGATATTTTTTTTGCTTTTTAGCAAAGGAAGGGTTTCATTGTGAACTGGACTGTGAAAATTTTACACACTCGGAAGATTTTCTATAATTTTCCGATACGATTCCTTATTTAGAAAGGGGTGAATTCTACAGAACTCAAAAACTATGTTTTACTTTGATTTGATCTTTATTTCGGACGATTTTATATCTATTTAAGCTACACTGAAGTTAAAGATAGAAATAGAGCCGTTTAAATATGATTTATCGTACTCTAAAAGCACTATTAAGTACACGGAAATCGACTAATATATTCAGTAAAAAACGATAACGAAATAGATAAGGGATTCCGGAAATTATAGTGATTTTATCCAACATCATAAAATTACAGAAATTCGTGATTTTAAGAAATGTTGAGATAAAGTCTTGGTCTTGAATGAAAAAATGATAACTAACGAGTAATTTGGTGTTTTCTAAAACGGATAGAGAGCAAAAACATTTAATAAAAATTTAATTGTAAATCCGAAAAGGTCGGGATTATGAAAATTTTGGTACAAAATGTCAAATATTTAGAAGGAATGCAAAAGAATGCGGAGTTACAGTTATAAACATTGTTTTTCATTATTTTAAGAATCTAATTCACTTAATTATTCTGTCTAAAAGAAGAGATACGACTTATTTTCTTTGCTTGAAAAACATGTCGTAATTTTATAATTTTCAACTAATTTCTAAAATAAACGTCAATTTTTGCAAAAACTGCACCGTACGATTTTGTGACGACCGGGCAAAAATCAAAGTTTAATCATAATTCTTTCATTTAAAAAAAAATAGCCGTGTGTTAGGTGGGTGCATTAAAGTCCTTAACTAGACGTCTTTTTCAAATATTACACTCGCCTATGATTGTCCTCCATTATTTTTGCCACAGTCTCGGACATGTCTAAAGGTGATTTTGACAATCCATCGTTTATGTTAAAACAAAAAACAATCACCGGACATATCAAGACGATACAAACCAAGAATTATTTATTTAGCAACATTTTGTAACAGTTTATAATCTTTTAACAATGCCAAAGATAGTTGTATTCAGACAATTCCTTATCTCTTGTGTATAATAAGCCTTTCCTTGTGAAATAAATAGTCAGTAAACAGTGCCAGCGACCTTGAACAATACACGCACATTTCGTCTACATAAGACTCATCAGTGACGCTCAGATCAAAAAAGTTATAAAGCCAAACAAGTACACAGTTGAAGAGCATTGAGGACCGAAAATTCCCTAAAAAGTTGTGCCAAATACATCTACGGTAATCTATTCCTGGGATAAGAAAATCCTTAGTTTTTTGAAAAATTCAAAGTTTTGTAACAGGAAATTTATAAAAATAACCAACAAAAAGTGACATGATTTTTATATTTACTTTATATATTGTAATACAGAAAGTAAGCGATTTCTCTTGAGAAGCAAATATATATGTGTTAACCTATTGTTTGAAAGGCTTAAAAGCGCATGGTGGGTCCGTGTATATCTGTGTCCATTCGTTTTTCGTTTTGAAATATCATAAACAAAAAACAAAAAACGAAAGTGTTTTCATTTTTTGTTTTTGATTTCTTAAAAACCAAAATGAAAAACAAAAGTGTTTTCGTTTTTCATTTTTGATTTTACAAAACAAAAATCGAAAAACAAAAGTATTTTCATTTTTCATTTTTGATTCTCAAAAACTAAAATCGAAAAATGTAAGTGTTTTCATTTTTCATTTTTGATTTCACAAATACAAAAAATGAAAAACGAAAGTGTATTCAATTTATCTTTCCCCCACACTGTTTAATTGTCATTCAAAAAATGACAATGTTGTCATTTGTCATTCATTTAAAGGTCGTTAAAGTATACATGCACAGCGGTTGTCAGATCAATACTACTTTAATCGAAGATAATGTCGACGGATGCAAAAGTCTTTATCAATCAAAACAATAAGGGTGCGTGATCTTTACTTTTAAGTTTGGAGAGGTTAATCTAAGATGATAATAAAGAAGCGTAACTAGCCTCTTTTAAAAATAAAGCAAACTATATTTTGTTGGCGAGGGAAGGGCTCAAGGACCCCAGAAGAACTGGAAAAAAAATGATACAAAATCTTTCAGACCCTTTCTTAATCTAAAGCGCAAGTTTTGTTTTATCTATTTTATTATGTTCTGGTCTCGGAGCAAAATATATAGATACAGTGTAAGACTTTCAGTATTTACATGTATGAACAATATCAAAAGACATATGTAGGATGAAGAAAAAAAATATGTAATCCTCAAAGTCAAGTGTGTGGCTATTGTTAGTTTAGACATATTTATTAATAGTGGATTGGAAATTTTCTCCCCGGGGATCGAACCAGGAACTTATGTTTTTGTAGTCCGATGCACTAACCTATGTTACTTTTGTATAATGAGGATCAATGGTCTAGTTCCTCGTTGAAGACCCTCCAGCTCCTTTTAAGATGAAGAACAGGAATAAAAGCCCTGTAATTTTTTGTATTTTTTTCTATATATTGTGTGCGATTTTGTCTCGTGTACATTTACTCCACATCTCTTTATTTTCTATTTAGGACCTGGACACGGCTCAATGCTAGTTTAGCCCTCCAATGTTAAAGGTCATATGTTTTTTTTTAATTATTTGAGGCCGTGGGATTGAGATTTTTAGCTTTAATGTAAACCATGTCCGGTTTTTAACTTGTATTTACAGCAAAGATAGCCAGTTTTGTGTTCTGTAATATACTATAACAGTTTAATTTTACATGTCCGGTAGCATCGTAACTTCTCAAAATATCTTCCGAACAATATCTGGACATCGGTGTCGTGGGCATGTACAATAGCCAAACCACACATGAACGTTCTTTAGTCTTCGTAGATCTATTCCAACTTGAAGTCTTTTTGAGTCTACGACAAGCAGAACATGATATTTTATACCATTGAATATTGAAGCCATAGTCACGAAGATCGATTACTTGATTGGTGTTCCATTAACGTGGCCGCAGAACAAAAACGCGAGAGCTACTTTTGAATACTTCTACAATTTTAAGTAGTTTTCCACTCACAAACACAATAATATTTTCAACGGAGGGAGGTCTTTCTTTGAGCAATTCTGACACCCCGAGGTGTGTTCTACGACAAGAAAAACCGTAAAATATGCATTATCTGACTTATATACCGTCAAAAAATATTAACTTTATAAAGATTTGTAAAATTTAGTATCCTATATTACCGACAACACTAACGTGGGATGTTGCTTTCTAATGCGTTCAGGTTTTAATACGCCCTGCGGCTCATTTAGAATGTGAAATAAAACTCACTAAATAATTTAGATATAAAAAGGCTATGTTAATATTATTCTCTTTTGATGACATAGCTCTTACTGCTTGTACGTATCTATACATCCTTGGCTTTCAAATGCTAAAAGATGTGAGCGTTCCTGGTGAAGATTAATCCAGAAATGCTTTTCTGACGCACGGAATATTTATAGTTTTATTTTTATTCAATTAGTATATGCATTCAATGTTTTCAAAATTCAAGAATAACAAAGACAAAACTGACCAGATAAATTAATGAACAAAATAAATCGCTGAATCTTCTTTTATGTAAATTATTGACAACAAAGAACCTTAAGCTATAGAATTTCACAAATTGTTATCACAGTTTGTTTATTTCTACATTATCAATGTTTTATTGAGCACCATTCTGTTGATATAAGATAATTAATCATGCATAAAACCCCAGAGTTATAATAGATCGTCGAAATTTTACTGCAAAATATATTAATATCACACACATATATTTTAAACTTTCGTTTTTGTTTCTTTTTTGCTTTTTATGTATATTTACTGCTCCTTTTCAGGTCCGTTACAACAAACTTCTTTGTATTATAATTCACGGACTATGGTCATTGAGTCTCATTCAATTCACCCTCGTTCTGACAGCAGCGAGAGCGAGACGAGATCAATCTGGTCTGGTGACAAGACATTATGACAAGGCTCAAAAGACAGGATGTTGTGCCGCAGATGTGTATGGAATATTTATATCAATTATTTTACAAGATGCTCCTTTTCTTGTGCTGCGACTATTGCTTATTTTCAAGTACGGAGTTCTAAGTTACACAAATATGTTCTTCACCTCGAAGAATTCGTTGGTGATAGTTTTGTTACTGTATCGTCTGATAGTTGTTTACGTTGAAAAGAATAATACAGAAGTGAGTGATTCGACTGCTGATTCGGAAGCACCTCGTCCGTTTATGTCCAAGTATACAGCACCTGGTGTTCCGAGAGGTTACGAAAGGAAGTTTAATGATACAAATTCATACTCAACAAACAATATGGGTAGTTTGATGAAAAAGACACCTTCAAATAATAAAATGTATAACTGTGACAGTTTGTCGAGAAAGAAAACTCCAAATAATAAACAATGCAAGAATGAAAATTCAATGAAATCGAAGTTACCACCAGATAACGGAGTTTATAAAAGTGAAAGTTTAATGAATACAAAGCTGCTTCCAGATAAAGTAGTCTATAACAGTGAAAGTTTATTGAAAAAGAAACTACCGAGCAATGTTGTATTCAACAGTGAACCTACCAAACTGTCATTTTGAACAAGTTTCGTCTAAAGTTTGACGATACAACTTTTTAGCTATCATATTATGTATATGTGTAGTCCTTCATTGGTATTATAGTTTTACGCTCTTTTTACCAGTTTAAACATACATAGTGATAACAATTCGTCACTATGACTGTGAACAACACTGAGAAATATTATAGTGTAAAAATTCGAAAAAGACGATTTAAAATTCATTAGTTTAATTTTCCTTTCATTTTGCTGTCAGAATATTTTATGAGGTTTTGTCATTTTTATCACAATTTTTGTACTTGTTGAATGCTAAATGTGAGGTACTTTTTGTACATTCAAGTGAAGAAATATAGTTGTAGAATTTTTTTTTTTTCTATTAAACATTGTGTTTGAAGATACACGTTTGAAGCGATAAAACAACAAGTAGAAACTTGTGCTCATTGTTGAAAGCTGTAAGATGTCCAATATTTTGTATGTCTGCTGTCAAGATTTAAAAAAAATAAATTCGTGTCTGAGCTATACACATCATTATTTCCATGCAAGAGCAATGGTCACTTTCCTGTGTTTGATTTACTTATATGGGCGGTAAAAAAATTACAGAAAAGACTTTAACAGAATGTGAATATTAAAAGTTTAATTGAATTCCATGTTGGCTTTTTCTTTTTTTTTAATAATTTCGCAGATATCCATTAAATTAACTTTAAATACAGTTCTAGGTTTTGGTATTGAGGACAGTATTGCATATTTTTCATGACTTTTTTGCATTGATTAAATCTTTAAAAAATGATTTCATAAGCGACTGATGGATAAATACACAGCTCATACCCATCATTTATTTCTGTTTTATTAAGAAAGCTCGTTTTGTTGATATATAAAACTCAAAAGTTGCCAAAATCTGTAATATTCAGATGTTGAGCTATCTTTTTGCAGTTATGATATGCACTTCGGAACATTATTTCGAAAGATTTTTTTTTTATTCAATCTCATAAAGTATTAAGTTGGGGCTGCGATAACTTTAATACAGAATAAAACCTTTTCAAAATAGCCCTCTTGTGGCAATAATCCCATCCCTATCTCTTGTTCCTCTCACACTTGAATTAAATCGCTAAATGATATATGATTGACAATAGAATAATAGCCAATCATTATTTTGAAGATTCTTGAAAAGATGATGTATAGAGTTGTCCTTCTTTCTCTCATTTAACTTTTAACTTTACTATGGTATTTCATAATAATATATAGATGAAATTGCAAAAATGAGGCAGTCAAAAACATAAAAGATAGACACCATCGTGACCAAAGGAAATACACAAACGGACAAACAACAATCTTCACAACACAATATAGAAAAACAAAAGTTATAACAAAACAAACGGCACTTTTTCGCTGTTTCGTGTTGGCCATCTTTTTTTGATGAAGTCAATTTGGATTTGAGTGGAACGCACCTGTTAGTAGTACCTGTATTCGAACTCTCACCTCCATGTCGAGAGGTTATTGATTCAGAAGTTTGACTATTACACCACACAGCCAACGATGCCACTTATACTGAAGGACGCATCTGTGCTAACTGTTCAATTACCACTGACGACACCTTCTGTACTGACTAATGTTAAAATCCAGTAGTTTCTGGTCAGGGACCGGCTTTATTATACCTCAGATTGCTTAAATGTCTAGTAAATTCAAATAACTAGTGAACAGTCAGAAGTTATGTAATTGCTAACCGTTATGTGACAGTTTGAAATGAAAAGTTGCCACGACAGCTGGAAAACAAGAAATTAATTAACGTAAAACTACGTTTCAAGGCTTCATTACCGTCAAAGTTCTTAATAAGGAGGCCAAAATAAACTCTTCTTAGATTCATACACTTTAATTAACTACCGCAACTGAATTGCATTGTTATGTACGTTTTTCGTCATGTAAATAAACTCATCATAGATACCAGGACTAAATTTAGTATATACGTCAGACGCGCGTTTCGTCTACAAAAGACTCATCAGTGACGCTCGAATCCAAAAAGTAAAAAAGGCCAAATGAAGTACGAAGTTGAAGAGCATTGAGAACCAAAATTCCTAAAAGTTTTGCCAAATACAGCTAACTTTAAAGGTAATCTAAGCCTGAGGTAGAAAAGCCTTAGTATTTCAAAGAATTAAAATATTTGTAAACAGCAAATTTATAAATATAACCAATATACAGCTTGTTCGTGTATAATTCCCAGGCGTCAACGGTAGAACTAAGTCTATAGATATAAGATTTACTCGCTGAACAAACAAATTGAAAACATAAAAGTTGTAATTTTGTTATGTAAATAAACTCATCATAGATACCAGGATTGAAATTTTGTATCTGCGTCAGCCGCGCTTTTCGTCTATAAAAGACTCGCATAAAAAAAAGTTTAAAAGACCAAATACGGAACGAAGTTGAAGAGCCTTACGGACAAAAAAATCCTAAAAGTTTTGCCAAAGACAGCTAAGGCAATCTATTTCTGAGGTAGAAAAGCCTGAGTATTTCAGAAATTGAAAGTTTTGTAAACAGTTGGTTTATAATAATTATTATGAGTATCTCATAAATGTGACATCAAGTTTTACATATATACCATTCATTTTGTAAGCAATATCTTGTATTATTTGTTATTATTTTTTCTATGACGTTGTTAAGCTTTGTCGTGACCGAAATGGCATAATATACAATAACTAATCCATCACAAAGGAAAAGATTCTAAGGAAAGGCTTTACATTAATCATTTACCCGTTATTGGAATCTGAAAAATCCGGAATTTCATATTCATTTGATAAAATTTACTGTTTGCAATAGCATGAATTGTCCTATATAATAAGAATGTTCTTATCCCGGCCATAAAAACAATGCCGTATTTGGCGAAACCTTTTCAACTTTTTATCTCCAGTGCTGTACAACTTTGTACTTTTTTCACGTTCGATCTTTTATATCTGGGCGTCACTTGTAAGTCCTGTGTGGACATGGCGTGTTTTTGGCGTATTGAATTTTAAACCTGATGCTTTTTGTTATCTATTAATCATGTTTTTCTTTGTCTAATATGTTTTCCTATTTATTTGTATTGTAGTCCTGTAATATTATGTTGTCATTTCAATGTTATATTTAACTTTGCCATTAAAGTGCGAGGTTTGGCATGCCACAAAACCAGGTTCAACCCATCACTTTTATTCCCCTTTAAAAGTGTCCTGTACCAAGTCAGGAAGATGGCCATTGTTATATTATTGTTCGTTTCTGTGTGTGTTGCATTTTAACGTTGAGTCGTTTGTGTTTTCTCTTATTTTTGAGATATTGAGATCAGACGTGGCACGGTACTTGTCTATCCCAAATTCATGTATTTGGTTTTCATGTTATATTTGTTATTCTCGTGGTGTTTTGTCTGATGCTTGGTCCGTTTCTGTGTGTGTTACGTTTCGGTGTTATGTCGTTGTTCTCCTCTTATATTTAATGCGTTTCCCTCGGTTTTAGTTTGTTACCTCGATTTTGTTTTTTGTCCCTGGATTTATGAGTTTTGAACAGCGGTATACTACTGTTGCCTTTATTTAATTACTTCACGGTGCTTGTCCTTAATCCAGGTTATCAATTCCCTCTGTTATTTTTAATATTTTTTACAATCTTCGTGACAATGATTTATTTGTAAATTATATTTGCTGTTATGAAGTAGATTTTCATCAACCAGCAAACAACTTAAAAAAGGATATATTTCACAAGATAATGTTTGTTATTGCAATGGTTAAGCAATTATAAGTAACTCACAGCGCCTTGTCATATTAAAAAAAAGCTTCGAAGACATGACACTGAAGGGATGGTTTTGCACATTTTTTTTATGTTTCTGATATGGTTTCGGTTGAATAACTTGAATGTGTTACAAACGTCCTATGTTACAAACGTCTTATCGTGTTGTCCAACTTATTGTAAAATTGCCTTTTAACAGCAACTTTGCCATATTCCCGAATATGACTGTTATATCGAGTGTGAGTTAGCATTGCTATACGATGTATCTCGGTATTTAATACATCCAACATTCATGTTTTATTTTTGATGTAGCTGTTATGATTCGGTTGGATAACCTGTTATATCTTATCGTTTGTAGTCCAAATCATTATAAAATTGCCACTCCGTAACACCATTGTCATGACAATTGTTTGGACAAGTATTGTGAAAAAAATTGTATAAAGTTCGAGATTTCATGTTAGTCACGTAAGCAAGTCACTGTTTGTGATATCCTGTGGTGTCTGTCGTTGGACTATATTTGTTGTTGTTATGCGGTTTGCATGTTGTGTCGACTATTATATGATTTGTTTGTGTGTTTCTCTGTGATGAATGGTTTTGTGTGTGTTTGTGCAGTATTTCTATTGCGTTGTGTTGCCATTTTAGCGATATCTTTTTAACATTTAACAGAGGGAGGTTTGACTAGTCATTAAACCATGTCCAACCCACTATTTATTTTCTTAAAAATGTCCTGTCCCAAGTCAGGAATATGGCAGTTGTTATCAAATATTTCATGTCTATGTATGCTGCCGTTTGTTTTAGGTGCACTTACGTGTTCCCTTGTTTTCCTCTTATAATTGATGTGTTTCCCTCGGTTTTAGTTTGTAACCTGGATTTATTTTCTCGCAATCGATTTATGACTTATGAACACCGGAATACTACTGTTGCCTTTAATTTATTTTAAATTTCATATACCTGATGATAAAGTCCGTTCCGTATTATGTGACAACGTTTCAATATAGATAGGGAAAATCATTCAATGAAACGGAAGGGATGTTACCCCTGAATATTGGAATGTTGACAAAGGATAAAATGCAATTATACATATAGATTCCAGTTCAAATTCGTCCATCTGTGTAAAGTTTAAGAACAATCCAAGGAAAAAGAAGGAAGTCCATAATATCAAGTCATCTACGATATATGAAAATGTAGAAAATAGATTGACTGTAAATTGTCCATATATCTAAACGTCATTCCATGGAACATGACGAGATATATTTCTCTCATTCTGATTAAGAGTCGATTACATGTAAGGATGAATTCACTAGTGTTGACCAAACTTTTTGGAATTTTTGGGTCCTTAACGCTCCATAGTTGCGTATATTTGGCCTTTTTAACTTTAGCGCTTCACTGGTGAATTTTTTACAGACGAAATCCGTGTTTTGGGTACAAAATTTAAATCCAAATATCTATGATGATTGTATTCATCACAGAGAAATGAAATTTTGAAAAATGACAAACTGAAATCATAGTTTTAGATCGTCTGTATTTGTCAATTTGAAGACAAAAGGGGTAGCCCTAAATGTCAGTTTGCATTGACAGGACATCTTTTTTTCATATATATCTAATCGTAATTCTACCGAAATTTGCGATATGTATTTCTTTAATTCTTTCTGAGTGCCTAAAATTCTAAGGTGAAGTTCCGCAGTTGTCAAAGTAGCGATAAGGTATATAAAAATTGCTTATTGAAATTTCAATCTACCGAACTTGACCAATTTGTTGTCCAGCATTTTTATAATATTGTCTTTGGATAGAGCAAACCATTAAACAACATATTAATAGAAATTTCACACAAAGTAGAAAAAAAGAAAACTTGATTAAAACTGCATACAGTACATGCTGTTATGCTTATCTTGCAGAAGTTAAAATGAGTCACAACTACAACAAAGAATTGTAAACTCTTATCTTCTTTTGATTTTCCAAATGACATTGATCTGTTATATGCCCAATGTTCCCTGTTATCATTGAAATTGTCCCAAATTATACAGCTGTTTGTCTTATATTGATTAGTCAGATTGAAGAATATAGGGCTTAATGCTACTAAATAAGTCAGGGATACATTTGAAAATCGATTAATCCTTCTCCTCAATATAAAAGCTGATGCATATGTATAAACAACTGCCAACTAAGGTTGTAACTTGCCAAAACGAGAGACGCGATTGTCACATTATGCTTTTTGATGCTCAGAAATGCTTTATGCAAATGTCTTTGCAACCTTGGGTCATTATTCTAGAAACATATCATGTGTACTTTGAAACTAACTTTTATATTCAAATAAAAATACCGCAATAGTCAATGACATCAATCGAACGTTGATAATCATCGGTCGATATCTATTAAATTCCATCGATTGTACCGAACTTGTATGAACTATTTGCCACTGGATATAAAAAAAAACACAGAAACAAACTAATTCCTCGAGAAAGTCACCTATGGAATATGCCAGGGTTAAACACTTTTGTGAGTGCACTACACTAAACCTCAGCTAACATGAGAAAGTGAAGCAACAACACAACATAAGAACACTATAGAAATATGTCGGAAAAGACTTGATTAATAACTTAATTAATAAGTAGTCATGGCACTGTAGGCAAGCAAGTTGTCTCCCCTTTAAACAATATATAAGAAGATGATGTATGTTTGCCAATGAGACAACCCTCCATCCAAGTCACATTTTGTAAAAGTAAACATTTATAGGTCAAAGTACGGTCTTCAACACGGAGCCTTGTCTCACTCTGAACAGCAAGCTATAAAGGGCCTAAAACATGACTGGTGTAAAACCATTCAAACAGGAAAACTAACGGTCTAATCTATACACACATATATATAAACAAGTCTAAATTGAAAACTACGTTCAAACCTATGATTGCGTTGGATAAAAACTGCAAGTTTTATACGTGTGCATGTTAAACAAATTTCGTTTTAGAAGGGTCTAAATACAGCACAAACAACATTTTCCAAAAGTTCAAAAAAGTGAAAAAGTATATTTAAACATTATATATATATATATATATATATATATATATATATATTATATTTATTTATAGCGGGACGGCTACAGTGCAGACGATATCTCAGTAGCATGGGTTCGAATCCCGTCGAGGGAAGAACAAAAAATTTGCGAAAGCAAATTTACAGATCTAACATTGTTGGGTTGATGTTTAGACGAGTTGCATATACATAATGTACACAGCCATGTATCACCTTACTGCTGGTGATCCGATGGATAAATCTGTTGTAGAGTTGTCACTGGCTGAGACGTACTTATATATTATATACGATAAACGTGAAACAATTATGATCCAAATCAAAGAACGACAACCACTGAACTTCAGGTTCCTGACTTGGGACAAATGCAAGCGTTTTAATAGTACATTTATCCTTATTTGAAACAATATCTAGTGTAACATCACAACATAAAAAGACACACTATGAAATTTCAATTGTAATGGCTTTACTCAATCAAAATACACATTAACACAAACAAGTGAACAATGAACGAAGAAGTTTGATCTTATGATACAATGTCAATTCAAAATCAATAAAATAAGAGGTGAGATGTTTAACAGTATCAGAAAGACAACCATTACGCCAAAAATTAATGTTCACAGGTAATGCGCATGCACACAGGTGCATATACTTCAAATACTGTGATAAACGAGAAAGAGAGAGAGAGAGACTCCCTTCAATGGAAGAAAACAAGTTATATAAATATACTAGTATACGTTTAAAGCAATAACGGTATCAATTTTATTTCAATAGATGAACATTTCGACGTTTAAATTTCTTTTTCAGTAAGGCTCGAAACCAACATATTTAAGAATTCTATATTTTATATGCACAAATATTGAACAAATAGTAAATAAAGCTGTGTATAAGAACTAATTTATTGAAGCAAAAAGCCAGAGAAAGAGGACCAAAAACCACCAAAAACACGAATGTTTCCATCATTTACGTCTGGATTGTTATAAACTCTAACCCAAACATCATCTCCTGCATTCATCTGTATTACTATCGCCTGCATGCCTACACCCCATGTGTCACCATTACCGGAATAAAGTCTGACAAGCCCATTTCCGTTCTTAACTATTTCGGTTTCCATGTCTTCTCCAAAATGACTCATTATGATGACGTCAAAATGATAAACACCAGTAATTGGAGCTTTAAAAATACTGGTGTTTGGGTCAAGGCCATTTCCAATATTAGTTATAACATGCTCAAACAAAACGGTTTGTCCAATCCCTAAGTTTTCTTTGTGGCTGTCCATAGTAGAGGAAAATGCAACGACTGGAGGAAAGTTATCTCTAACTGAAAAAGAATAATTCTGTATTAGTTGTGGGAAAAATTTTCATACGCAAATTACAAATTCAAGCCGTTATGTAAACACATGTGTTGTGTGGTATGGAAATTCTTTTTATTAAAATCAACACACTTTGTCACTTTGATTAAAAAAAATATTAACACTGTGCCAGACTTCATTATAGATAATACTTCCTAAAATAATTGTACTGAATTTTTATTACTAATTCTTTGATGTCATATAAGTAAAATAATACTTGTGACACAACACAAATAATAACAACAACTTGAAAAGGTATATAATAAAGTAGCCTAGCGGACAGGTTTTGATAAAGTAATGGAAATGGTAAATTTTCATTTGCAATTATATGCAAAAGGATAATACATATTCTAACAACGCTTTTGTAATGTAGTGTAAACCGTGACCAAACTAGATATTCCTGTGTATACCAAACATTGTTCTCCCTTTAAAAAATAAGAGTTTACATGTATTACACGAATTTTAATACCAGAACATACCCAAAAGTCGCTTGATATCCTTGGAAATATCACTATTGTCAGGCAAATTGGATTCTTGGAAAACCGAATCTTTTGCGTATCCATTATCACTTCTATTTTGCTCACTGATTTGTATTCTACCAGAATGGGAATGACTTACTGAATCAAACTTTTGTATTTCAGCACTTGTTTTAGAAATTTCCTTTGTTAACAGAAGTTCGCGTTCTAACACTTTTACTCGATTATTGGTATCTTTTGCATTCTGCTTCGTAGATATAAGCTCACGATTAGTAGATGCAAGATCACTTTCTAGTACTTTTACTCTCGATTTATAATGCCCCATTTCGTCCGTCATGACTTTCAACTGCGATTTGAAGAGTTGATTGTCCTCCAATATTTTTGAAATAGCCTCAGATATATCATAAGGAGAATTGAATAATTCAGCGTTGATATTTAAACACCAAACAGTCGACCGACTTAATGAGACGACAAACAACAAGAAACATGTAGCTAGCAACATTTTTGAATAGTTTAAACAATGACAAATAGAGCTATATAGAAATACACAGTCCTTTATCTCTTAAAGTTTGTAATCAGTATGTGCTTATCTGTACGATATTGAATTGTTACTATATTGTGCCGCAATCTGAACTAAACACAACTGAAATGATGTTTGTTGTTTAACATCATACATCACAAAATTGTAAATAAAAGTCGGTTGTTGACATCATTTCTAAATACTTTTTGTTAGACAGTATGCTAGTGATTTCGCTTTCTCATCTTATGAAATTATTAAAAAAAAAATTAAAAAAAAAAATAGAAATGGAGAATGTGTCAAAGAGACAACAGCTCAACCAGAGAACAGAAAACAGCCAAAGTCAACCAATTTGGGTCTTCAACACATCGAGTAAATCCCACAACTTTAGGCGGGGTTAAGCTGGCCGCCACTACACACATGTGTACTGCTTCGGTGAAAATGGACGTCTCACTGAACTCCAAAACTATGAGTGCATTAATGTCTAACACAAACGATACAAGCGGCTAAGCGCGCACATGATTTGATCATTTGTTTCTAACATACGTTCGCGAAGGTAACATAAACTTTGACAAACTATCCACTTGCTAAAAATGCGTCTACAGCTTGTCATTCATCGTTTGCTAAAACAAACGCTACATTTGTTTCTAACTTCAATCTGATTAAACGATGTATTTGTTTCTACGTTTGTAAAAAAGTCTGTTTACCAACAAAATATGCATGCATTATTGAAGTTCAAACAGGGTCAGTAAACACTGATTAAACGATGTATTTGTTTCTACTTTTGTAGCGTTTAGAAAACAATATCAAACGCCAAACAACGTTTACAAAATTTTGGTAAGAACGAAATGCACTCTATATAAGGTTGGTGAATGATTTATGGTGACCTAGTCCAATAGTTAAGGAGGTAGACCTATGTTAAGGGAAATAACTCTTAAAATCATCAGTACGTTTGTGTCAACCATTTTTAAGAATATATTCTAAGCTTCTAGGTTACATAGATTATTTTCCATCTGTTTCAGGTAAATGCTTAAAATACACTGATGAACTTGACTTGTACAAACGCTTAACTGATTTAAAGAGTTATCTCCCTGAACCAAGGTCTACCCCCTTAAAATCATTATTTTATTTTTGTATTTGATAGATCTCATTGTCATTCAATATTGTATCCCACAGTTTTCAACCACACGAATCAGTGTTAAATAAAATTATAAGTTAGTTAAACCTGTTGTTCACATTTGTACTATCAAAATCGAAACAGAGATTTTAGTTCTCTAAGACAAAAGATATCCCTAGGTATCTAAATGTATTTGTTAAACAGTATAACAAATAACAAATGAAAAATGTAAATAGTTATGACACTGTATTAATGCAATTTTTCTCCCCAACAATTATGGATACAGCATCTTATATTTTTGTTATAGTTTAAAGTCTAAACAATAAAAAATAATCTGCTATTTTCAGACAATTCCTTATATCTAAGGTGTGTAGTAAAAAATTGTCTATCCGTTGGAATTAGTAGTTATCAAAGGTAAGTGTGACATCGATTATAAATTGTAAGTACTCAGTGCCGGCGACCTCAAACAAAACAGACAGTGCAATCATAGTTTTATTTAAAAAATAACTTATGTATCAATTATAAGATTAAATATCGCGTCTAGTTGTAAGATTGCATACCTATTATGAGATAATAAGTAATAGAGTTCTCTGTTCCAAATCATCAATTTAAAAACAATCTGTAAAACGTTTAATCTTTTTACTGTTTTTGAACGACTTAAAAGTACATGATGCTAATTATTATCGGCACGAGAGGGTACACACTCTTATTCAGCTAAATATAGTGGTAAAATAAAAAGTCATCTTTATGTTCTCGCAACACATCAAACATTTTTCTTTCTCATTATTGTTTTGCTGCTACCATTGTACTCGTTTTATTGTCTTATAACGGCCATAAAACATATCTTTTTAAATATTAAGGCCAGAATGTTTAAATAACAAATACTAATCAGAAGGTGCATGAAATGCAACACATCTTGAATTGGAACAGCAAATAATATAGAATCACTACTTCCGATTTTTCATAATTCACTGGGGTAAAGCTGATGACCGTAACTGCATTCACGGTCATCCCAAGATGTCGGATGAAAAATTAGGTCAGTTTCTGTATTGTCTGTTAAAGTGTTTCTATATCATTTTCTTTACAAATCATACATTGAAACGATGTAAATTTATAAAAGAATCACTCGAAAATCACTAATTACTTCCGAGAAATGTGCATGAAACGGGAAATTCGATTTGAAAAAATCGTTAAGATGACCGTAAATCATAATCAAAATATTTTCAAGATGACCGTAACATAAAACAAGGATGACCGTGATTGGTAAAAAGATGACCGTAACTTGTAAAGGATGACCGTAATTTGTAAAGACTGACTGTAATTTATATAGGACGACCGTAACTTTTATAGTATGACCATCAATTCTAAGAAATATCCGTATTGTATTCAAAGCTTTTATGTTGAGTTTGTCGATCTCAATAGGGGCTCGGTTAGCGGATATAAATATGTTTCATAAATTTCTTTTTTTAAACTATAATATAATTGGCCATATTTAGGATTTATAACAATGATAGTAAATTGCATATTTCTCGTAAACAATGAAATATTTATTGATATCGACGTTAAAATTTTAACACAAAGTTACAGCGATACGACGAAAATTTGAAGAAACATGAATGTGTCCCTAGTACACGGATGCCTCATCTACACTATCATTTTCTATGTTTAGTGGACAATGAAAATGGGATAAAACTGTAATTTGTCATCAGAATTAAAAAGATCATTCCATAGGGAAAATGTGTACTAAGTTTCAATTTTATTTAACTTGAAGCTGGACAAACGGACAAACAAACAGACGAACGGACGAACGTACGCACAGACCAGAAAAACATAATGCCAATAAATGGAGCATTAAAAACATTAATAATACATACGAATATTTGGTAATCGATCCCATGTGTATGGGTCCAGAGGAAGCAGATTAAAATCTTAATTTGTCTTGATATATGCAGGCGGAAACACTTTTGAAATAGAACAAAAGAATCGAAGCTCTGTGTTTATCGAGAAAGCGATAAAAGTTAACTGTAATGTTTGATATAGTTACAAAATTTTAAAAAGTTAATAGAAACAAATAAAACGACAATTTTCTTATTTTAAAAACACCATTTGCATAAGTTTTCAATGTATCTATTACATAGTAATGCAAGTCGACGACATGGTTCTTATCGGGGCCTTTTATAGCTGACTATGCGGTATGGGCTTTGCTCATTGTTGAACGCCTTACAGTTACCTATAGTTGTTAATGTTTGTGTCATTTTGGTCTTTTCTGGATAGCTGTCTCATTGGCAATAATACCACATCTTCTTTTTTATATATAGTATCTATAAGTTGGATGTAGAAAATGCATAACCTCCGATTTTTTTTTTTATCACGGACGGAGAACATATCAATCTTTTAGTTCAGAAATTTTCGTGTCTGCCCTTCCATTATGTGAATCAAGAAAAAATTCCCCAAAACAGGTAACGATTGTATCGAAAAGAGAAAAATCGAGTGCACCTTTTTATGTTAGGGCATGTTTGGGGTGTATATTTTGTCTTTAAAACGTACAAAGCAAGAGTATTTTATATAGCATCTCGCTTCAGATTCTATCATTATTATATATCAAAGCTACAGGTTGACTTTATAACGTAAAAAAATTACAGAACGAAAAGATGAAATATATGGGTCAATTGAGATACCTAACTAATGAATCACAAAAACAGAGTAGGTGTGTTCGAATAGCTATTTTTTCTAAAAGTACTTGACGACAGTCTTTTAATTTGGATGATGCAAATGTGTGTGTGATAACTAGGGTTTATAATCTTCAACCACTGAAAATGTTTAGTCTGCCCTTCCACGAAATATTTAATTAGAATTTTTTAAATGCTTAAGAATTTTCAAAAATTCCATCTGACATCCAAACAGACAATATTTTTAAGTTGAATCAATGCAGACAAGATCATTAACTAATGCTCATTAGCTAGTAGATACATTCAGGGGCGGATGCAGGAATTTTCGAAAGGGGGAGTGCTAACCCAGGGCAAAGGGGGGGTGCAGGGGGGGTGCAAAACATATGTCCCGATACAAATGCATTGATCGGCAAAAATAAAGGGGGGGTGCGCACCCCCGGAACCCCCCCCCCCCCCTGGATCCGCCACTGACATTTGTATTTTAAAATATAACTGACATATAACGATCGATCGTAATGGTGCTATGTGGATAAATTTATCAGTTTTCAAGAGCAAAATTGGCAGAGCGTCATCCCTACAATGGCTTCCATTTCTACGACTGTGAACATGAACTGGCGTAATGGGGAGATAATTTTGAAGAAGTAGAATCCTGACTGTATGAATAACATTTCTGTATATATACAAATTGACAACGTTCCGCCTTGTGATACGCTTTTCGTACAATACTATTTTAAGGATCTACTTTGCTGGAGCTCACCTTCACTAGTTTATTCGAATGATATTTCAAAATATTTCTGTTATTTTATTTGCACGACAAAATGAAAGACGATATATTATCAATGGGTGTACATGCAATTTTTTGGCATTTTTAAAAATGTGTATTTATTATATGTCATTAAAAGGAATCCCAGAAACAAAAACAAATCTTTTGTCGAGCAGTTGAAGGCTGTGCACCGCATGTCTTTTGGCAAATTCATTTTAAAAATTGAACCCTCTACTGTAAAAAAGATACATATGGTAATCTTTGCATTTGAAGCACGTCTTATTTTCTTCTACCTATAGGATAAAACTTTCATATTAATATGTGTATACCAACACGATTAATCATTTGATACAAAAAGATAGTTATATAAATACGGATATTTCTTAGAATTGAGGGTAATCCTTTAAAAGTTACGGTCATCATTTACAAATTACGGTCATCTTAAAAGCAGTAACGGTCAGCCTTGTTATGAATCGCTGATTCTGTTACGGTCATCTCGATTGTGATTTACGGTCATCTTGGCGATTTTTTCAAATCGAATTTCCCGTTTCATGCACATTTCTCAGAAGTAATTAGAGATTTCCGAGTGATTCTTTTATAAATTTACATCGTTTCAATGTATGATTTGTAAAGAAAATGATATAGAAACACTTTAACAGACAATACAGAAACTGACCTAATTTTTCATCCGACATCTTGGGATGACCGTGAATGCAGTTACGGTCATCAGCTTTACCCCAGTGATAATTCAACTCATTATGTTCGGTTAGACTTGATGTAGTAAATTAGTAACAACAGTACTCGATTTTCTACATGTTCTATATGATCTTTAAGATGAACTTTAGTTTTCATATTTTCACCAAAATGCAATTTGAATCATTAATAATTTCATTTGATATGCGTAGTTTGGTACATCAAAATGTTTAGACCAAGCAGTGGGTTTTATCGGTGGAATCGTCATCCAACAAGGCATATAAAGCCTCTAGTAGTTAATAGGTTTACTCATTGTTGAATGATTCATGGTGACCTAGTTGTTCAAATTATTGCCCTTCGGTGTTTGGTGCATCTCATCGTCAATTACCATAAAAAGTTAACTTTGCAATGTTCTATTAAAGAGTTTTTAATCGCGAATTTGATAACATTAATTGGAAGTTTGTGAAATATGGTGTAAAATGTGTTCTATTCCAATTCTGAAAAGGTTTTTTTTTGTGTTCTAATAACCCCCATAAAAAACAAATATCCCAAGTCATGTAAATGTATAAGTAGAGCCCTATACGAAATCACAAATTGCAAATAAATAGTTATCAAAAGTATCAGGATTATAATTTTATACGCCAGACGCGCGTTTCGTCTACATAAGACTCATCAGTGACGCTCAGATCAAAGTAGTTAAAAAGCCAAACAAATACAAAGTTGAAGAGCATCGAAGACCCAAAATTCCAAAAAGTTGTGCCAAATACGGCTACGGTAATCTACTCCTGGGGTAACAAAATCCTTAGTTTTTCGAAAAATTCAAAGTTTTGTAAACAGAAAATTAATAAAAATGACCATATAATTCATATTCATGTCAACACCGAAGTGCTGACTACTGAGCTGGTGATACCCTCGGGGACGAAACGTCCACCAGGAGTGGCATCGACCCAGTGGTGTAAATAGTTATCAAAAGTACCAGGATTATAATTTTATACGCCAGACGCGCGTTTCGTCTACATAAGACTCATCAGTGACGCTCAGATCAAAATAGTTAAAAAGCCAAACAAATACAAAGTTGAAGAGCATTGAGGACCCAAAATTCCAAAAAGTTGTGCCAAATACAGCTACGGTAATCTACTCCTGGGGTAAGAAAATCCTTAGTTTTTCGAAAAATTCAAAGTTTTGTAAACAGAAAATTAATAAAAATGACCATATAATTGATATTCGTGTCAACACCGAAGTGCTGACTACTGGGCTGGTGATAACCTCGGGGACGAAACGTCCACCAGCAGTGGCATCGACCCAGTGGTGTAAATAGTTATCAAAAGTACCAGGTAGTCTTTGCAACCGTTTTTTTCACCAAAACATTATGCACACAGGATCATATACTTCAAATACTACTGTAAATAAAGGCAACAGTAGTATACCGCTGCTGAAAAGTCACAAATCGATTGAGAGAAAACAAATCCGGTTTACAAACTAAAACCCAGAGAAACATATCAACTATAAGAGGAAAACAACAAAACAACAGAAAACTGAAGTTAACAAAAACAAACGACAATGCAGCACACATGGAAGCGAACCTTCAGATAACAACTGACATTTTCCTGACTTGGTACAGGACATTTAAGAAAATATGGTGGGTTGAACTTAGTTTTGTAGCTGGAAAAACCTCGCACTTTTATGGCAATGTTTAATTTAACACTGAAATGACACCATTACATAACTTGGATAAGGGACAAATAGATACAGGACAGAGAAATACACAAATACACAATACAATATTACATTTCGACAGGCTAACCACAGAATAAAAACGAACACGTAAAACAAAATAGGACAGCATACACAATCATCACAACTGAACCACGAACTGTCTTTCACACGACTGGATCAACTCCACAAAACTGACGTGACGGGTAAAGTTCGATACATTTTGATACTGTTCAAGGCCAGGTTTGTCACTATGTAATTTGATGTATTTTATCACAATTACAAGAATATTATTAAGAACCAAATGATACTTTTCCACGGATTCACTTGAGAGCGACCTGTCAATTTAAACTTTGGCAGTTCTTTTGTTCCATTGAACAAATACAAAAGCTTCTGTTCTCTGTATAGTTTATTCACTCGGACCTTTAAATTTCTTATAAGAGTATCTATCACTGATTGATTGATTCACCTGAGTAAAAAATGTATCTGCTAAATAAAAACTGTAAAACAAATAAATCGTGTACATATAGTTGCTTGAAACTGTAATCAAGTTTACAAATAAAAAGTAAAAGAGCAAAATACCGCATTCCAAAATCGAATGACACATTATGACAATATCAAAAAAAGCTGAAAACTCACATCAATCGAACGGAAAACAACTGTCATATTTTTGACTAGACACAGGCATTTTCTTTTGTAGAAAGTGCTCGTTTAAACCTGATTTTATAGCTAGCTAAACCTCTCACTTTTTATGACAGTCGCATATAATTCTATTATTTTAACAACAATGTGTGAGCAAAACAAACAGACATAATAAATAAAATTATCAAAAATGGGGTAACAGTAAGTAGACATTAAGAAATCAAAGCTTTGCATTATAGGTTATTTATTGGAGTAAGAATCCAGAGAACGGAGAAAAAAGATATCCGAAAACACGAACATTTCTAATATTGATGGGAGTGTTAAAAACTCTGACCCAAACATCATCTCCTGCATTCATCTGGATTATTAACGCCTGCATACCAACACTCGAAGTGTCTCCTTTTCCGGTATACATTCTGATGAGCCCATTTCCAATTTTATATTATTTCTGCTTGCATGTCTTCTCCAGAATGACTCATAATGATGACGTCAAAATGAGAAACACCAGCAATTTGTGCTCTGGAAACTTGTTGAAGGGTTAAGTCCACCTCCAACATTTGTTATAACGTGCTCAAACAAAACAGTTTGTCCAGTCCGTAAGTTTTCTTTGTGACTGTCCATTGTAGAAGAAAATGAAACAACCGGCGGTAAAATGCCATTAACTGAAATAAAATCATAGAAATATTTTTTTTTTATTGATTTATTGGAAATTTTGCAACGAGTATGGTGTGTTTTATAGAATTGAAGTTTTAAACTAAGTATAATTTCATATCATCCTAATTTTTTGTTCGCAAATCCTGATAAATGTGGTTGCACAAAATAAGACCTTAATGTTTCAAATAAAAAAACTTGGTATTCTAAAATAATTCGATTTTTTAAATGTTATTCGCTAAACTATTGTTTTTTTTTTTATGTTATCATATATGCTGAATAGTTCAACACATTTTTCTGATGAGGTCTTCATGAAAGTATAACGTCTAGTTTTTGATTAGTATTTGTATTAGTATAAATTGACCAAACAATCTATCTTTATGCACATTCTGAACTTATATCCCTTTCAATTTTTTTTTCTTCAATTTATACCAAAATAATATATTATAATACGAAATTTATTACATGGACTTACCTAATATTCTTTTAACATCCTTCGATTTATAAGTATTGTTAGACCATTTGAATTCTGGGTAAACCGAATCTTTTTCGTTTCCATTGTCACTTCCATTTTTAATATTTATATGTATTCTACCAGAAAGGGAATGACTCACTGAATCGTCTTTATCAAACGTTGGGATTTCAGCACTTGTTTTAGACATTTCCTTTGTAAACAGAAGTTCGCGTTCTAACACTTGGACTCGATTTTTGGTATCTTTTGCTTTCTGCTTCGTTAATATGAGATCACAATTAGTAAATGCAACATCTCTTTCTAGTATTTTTACCCTCGATTTATAATGTTCCATTTCGTCTGCCTTGACTTTCAACTTCGATTTGAAGAGTTGATTGTCCTCCAATATTTTTGAAACAGCCCCAGATATATCAAAAGGAGAATAGGATAATTCAGCGTTGATATTGAAACACCAAACAACCGACCGACTTAATGAGACAACAAACAACAAGAAAAATGTAGCAACATTTTTTAATAATTTAAGTTGACACAACGACAAATAGAGCTATATATGAACATACAGTCCTTTATCTTTTCAAATTGTTGTAAGTGTGTACTTATCTGTATGAAATAGTCACCTCGAAATTGAATTGTAACTATATTGTGCTGGCCACCTGAACTAAACGTAATTGAAATAATGTTTACTGTTTAACATTATTCATCACAAAGTTATAATTAAAAATCACGTATTGTTATTAGCATACCTTTTGTGGGACAATATGCTAGTGATTTCGCCTTTGGAAATTGATAATAAGGTTTATCGATGAAAATGCAGAATTTTTCAAAGAGACAACAGCCCAACCAAAGGATATAGTACAGCAAAAGACAATCAATTAAGGTCTTCAACACAGCAAGAAATCCCCGAAACTCAGGCGAGCTTAATCTGGCCACTACACAAAATGTGAACTAGTTCAGAGAAAATGAACATCACACTAAACCGCAAAACGTTATAACTCTTAATATTTATACTTAAAGTCGGATGGTTTAAAAGCGCATGTTGCTCATTGACGACGACACGAGACGGAACAAAAGCTTGTTTAGCTGAAAAGTGGTGAATGGAACATTTGAATGCTTCTCTGTAAAAATTGTATTTGTCTTTTAGAACTCTTTTGGTTAACTTATTGTTGAAAGATTTATGGTGACCTAGTTCAATTGTTCTTTAAATTATTTGGTATTTGATAGGTTTCATTGACACTCTTTGCCATAAATTTTGTAGTATTGTATCCCACAGTTTTTAACCGAATTAATCAGAATTGGATAAAATTATTTTCATATAAATTCATTTTTTTATTTAAATAAGGCCGTTAGTTTTCGTGTTTGAATTGTTTTACATTGCCATATCGGGACCTTTTATAGCTGACTATGCAGTATAGGCTTTGCTCATTGTTGAAGGTCGTGCGGTAACCTATTGTGTATTTTTGGTCACTTGTGGACAGTTATCTCATTGGCAATCATACCACATCTTCTTTTTTAAAGTTAGTGAAACTGTTGTACAAATTTGTTCTATAAAATTAGGAACGAGAATTGTTGTACATTTTCATATCGGGGCCTTTTATAGCTGACTATGCGGTATGGGCTTTGCTCATTGTTGAAGGTCGTGCGGTAACCTATTGCGTTATTTTGGTCTCTTGTTGACATGACAGTTGTCTCATTGGCAATCATATCACATCTTCTTTTTTAAAGTTAGTGAAACTGTTGTACAAATTTGGTGAAGACACTTCACTGTTCTATGACAAAAGATCTCCTCAGTTATCTAAATGTATATCTAAAACACTATAAGAAATCTCAAATGGAAAATATAAATAGTTATAACACTGTATGAATGCAAGAGTTTTCCTCAACAAATTATCCACACAGCTTTATATACTTCAAACACTACAAAATTCAGTTATACTTTTGATGGCTCATTTATTGGAGTATGAATCCAGAGAAAGAGGACCAAAGAAATCCATACACACGAACATTTCCATTATTAATGCCTGGATTGTTATAAACTCTAACCCAAACATCATCTCCTGCATTCATCTGGACTACTATAGCCTGCATGCCAACACCCCAAGTGTCACCATTGCCGGAATAAAGTCTGACGAGCCCATTTCCATTCTTAACTATTTCGGTTTCCATGTCCTCTCCATGGTGACTCATTACTATGGCGTCAAAATGATATACACCAGTAATTGGAGCTTTAAAAATACTGGTGTTTGGGTCAAGGCCACCTCCAACATTAGTTATTACGCGCTCAAACAAAACCGTTTGCCCGGGACCTAAGTTTTCTTTGTGGCTGTCCATAGTAGAAGAAAATGCAACAACCGGAGGAAAGTTATCTCCAACTGAAAAAAAAATAATTCTGTAGAAAATATGCATAATTTTATATTATTTCAACGATGTTTGATTAACAAAAACGTCATACGTTTGGTTACACAAATTATTTTATTCGTTTAAAACCAATAACATCGTTTATAACGTGAAAAATTATAATAAAGGAGTCTGTCGGACAGGTTTTTATAAAATAATGGAAATGATCATCTTTCACTATTAGCAATTATATGCAAAAGGATAATAAATATTCTAACGACGCCTTGGTGTAGTGTAAACCATGACCAAACTAAATATTCTTGTGTATACGTAAAATGTTTCACCTTTTAAAACGTAAGGTACAATATGTATTACACGAAATTCAATACAAGAACATACCCAAAAGCCGCTTGCTATCCTTTGAAGTATCACTATTGTCAGGCAATTTGAATTCTTGGTACATTGATTCTTTTTCGTAATCGTTATCACTTCTATCTTGCTCAGTTGTTTGTATTCTACCAGAATGCGAATGGTTCATTGAATCGTCTTTATCAAACTTCGGGATTTCAGCACTTGTGTTAAACAATTCCTTATTATTATTATTCCAATTAGTTAACAGAAGTTCGCGTTCTAACACTTGTACTCGTTTATTGGTATCTTTTGCATTCTGCTTCGTTAATATGAGTTCACGATTAGTGGGGTTCGTGTTGTTTATTCTTTAGTTTTCTATGTTGTGTCGTGTGTGCTGTTGTTTGTTTTTCTTTTTCATTTTTAGCCATGGCGTTGTCAGTTTGTTTTAGATTTATGAGTTTGACTGTCCCTTTGGTATCTTTCGTCCTTCTTCTTTAGTAAATGCAAGTTCATTTTCTAGTGTGGTAATCCTTGATTTATATTGCTCCATTTCGTCTGACATAACTTTTAACTGCGATTTAAAGAATTGATTGTCCTCTAATATTTTCGAAACAGCCTCGGGTATATCAAAAGGAGAATTGGATAATTCAGCGTTGATATTGAAACACCAAACAGCCGACCGACTAGATGAGACGACAAACAACACCAAGGAGGAAGCTAGCAACATTTTTGAATAGTTTAAAGTTGAAACAATGACAAATAGAGCTATATATGAACAAACAATCCTTCACCTCTGAAAACGTGAAGTAAGTGTGTGCTTATCAGTATTATATAGTCACCTCGACATTGATTTGTGCCGGCCACTTGAACTTAACACAATTGAAATGATATTTGTTGATTTACATTATTCATCACAAAATTGTAAATAATAATCGCTTATTGTTATAATATCTAAATACTTTTTGTAAGACAATATGCTAGTATGCTCGATTTCTCATCTGATGAAATCGATATCAAAAATGGAAATGGAGAATGTGTCAAAGAGATAATAGCTCGACCACAGAACAGAAACCAGCCGAGAACAACCTATTAGGGTTTTT
The DNA here is from genome assembly GCA_037788925.1 of Mytilus galloprovincialis. Classification (NCBI taxonomy): domain Eukaryota; kingdom Metazoa; phylum Mollusca; class Bivalvia; order Mytilida; family Mytilidae; genus Mytilus; species Mytilus galloprovincialis. Next base: position 38,209,812 of record CM075342.1, on the reverse strand, counting down.
AACACAGCGAATACATTCCTAAACCTTAGGAGGGCTTTAGCTGGTACCTACACAAAATGTGTACTAGTTCTTTAGCTGGTACCTACACAAAATGTGTACTAGTTCAGTGAAAATGAACGTAACACTAAACTCCAAAACTTTATAAATCTTCATAGTTATACTTATAGTCGAATTGTTTAAAAGCGCATGTTGGTGACGACACGAGACGGAACAAAACTTTCTTTAGCTGAATAGTGGTAAATTGGACATTTGGATGCTTCTCTGTAAAATGTTTATTTGTCTTTTATAACTCAATTTGATAATTTATTCTTGAATGATTTATGTTGACCTAGTCCAACAGTTGTTTAAATCCTTATCATTTGGTATTTGATAGATCTCATTGACATCCATAATCATAAAAAGTTAACCTTGCAGTTGTGTATCCAAAAGTTTTCAACCGCATGAATGAGTGTTCGTAGGTTAACTAAATGTATATGTAAATCCCTATAAGAAATCACAAATGGAAAATGTAAATAGTTATGAATAGTTATCACATAAGCAACACGACGGTTGCCGCATGTGGAGAAGGATCTGCTTACCCTTCCGGAGCACCCGAGATCACCCCTAGTTTTTTAGTGGGGTTTGTGTTGTTTATTCTTTAGTTTTCTATGTTGTGTCGTGTGTGCTGTTGTTTGTTTGTCTTTTTTCATTTCTAGCCAAGGCGTTGTCCCTTTGGTATCTTTCGTCCCTCTTTGATGACACTGTTTGAATGTAAGTTTTGCCTATCCTCCTGAAATAGTTACCTCAACTATAAATTGTTACAACTGTAGTGTCGTCGACCTTAAAACAAAACAGACGACGCAATAGTAGCTTTATTTTCATAATAACTCATGTACCAATTATACGATTAAATATCACTTCTTGTTGTTATATCTGCAAACCTTTTGTCAGACAAAAAGTAATAGATTTCTCAGTTCCGTATTATCAAATTAAAACAAAAAGTTTAATATTAAATCCAGATACTGTTTTAAACGACTTAGATGTTCATAAGAAACGTCACGAGAGTGCTCACCATATTGTTAAGCTAATATAAATATAGTGGTAAATCGAACATGTATCGTTACTTTCTCGCATCGCATCATATATTCACCTTTTCCATTTTTTTGTTGGCTGCTATGACTGCACTATTTTACTGTCCAAGAACAGGCTATGAAACAACAACAAAGCACATCTTAACAGTTTTAAGGCCAAACTATTGGGGATATAACCAAAATTCTAATGCAACAACGTTTGTAGCGTTCATTTTGATTGGATAACGTCACTTTCTTACATGGCATAAATTGACAATTGATGCTATTGGACGTACGCGCAAGCGCAGACGGCATATGACAGATTTCAAATACATCTTTAAACGTTGTTTACTGTCAGTTTCATTAGAATGGAGATAATAATATTGTATTTTAAGCTGCGACGGTATTAATTTGGTAGTTGATGGTCGCGTCGCCAGTAAACTTAATTTGCGACCATCAAATCCCCAATTGATGTCGTCGGAGCTTAAAATACAGTACAGTTATCTCCTAACTAAACAGTAGTTGCACGCAAAGCGTCATGTCTTTATATAAAACAGTCAATAATGTAGAATCACTCCTTCTTTCAATTATTTATAACTGAACTAATAACTTTCAGTTACACTGGTTCTTGTTGTTTTGTAACAACATGAACAACACATGTCGATTTTCAAAATACCTTGCTTCGGAAAAATATTTATTCTTATACCCTCAAAAAGAACTTTGGAATATTATTACTGGTATTTGACATGCATAGTTTGGGACATCAAAATGTGAAGATCATGCAGTGTCTTTTTAATTTTGAAATTGTAATTTGAACGCCTTTAAAGTGTCTAATACACTAAAGGTTACTTATTATTAAATGATCATCGATAAATTAGTACAGTCGTTGTTTACATAATTGTACTTCGGTGGATCTTATCGGCAGTAGTATTTTTACCGTTTCAAGACACACACAAAAGTAGAAACATATAATCCACACTCATCTTAATGTATACGTAGCACACAAATTGAAAAAAAGATAGTCATAACACTGTTTAATGCATGTTGTTTTACCAATAAATTATGCACTTATAAAATTGAGAATGGAAATGGGGAATGTGTCAAAGAGACAACAACCCTACCAAATAAAACACAACAGCAGAGGGTCACCAACAGGTCTTCAATGTAGCGAGAAATTCCCGCACCCGGAGGCGTCCTTCAGCTGGCCCATGAACAAATATATACTAGTCCAGTGATAATGAACGCCATACTAATTTCCAAATTGTACACAAGAAACTAAAATTTAAAAAATACAAGACTAACAAAGGCCAGAGGCTCCTGACTTGGGACAGGCGCAAAAATGCGGCGGGGTTAAACATGTTTGTGAGATCTCAACCCTCCCCCTATACCTCTAACCAATGTAGAAAAGTAAACGTATAACAATACGCACATTAAAATTCAGTTCAAGAGAAGTCCGAGTCTGTATTCATATACTTCAAAAACTATGGTACTAGTAATCAAAATGCAAGTTAACATATAAAAAGTAAATTAGCAAAAATGCAAGACTAAAAACAAATCCAAATGAAAGTCCTTTACCAAATCGTAATATCAAAAGCTGCAACACATCAAAGGAATGGATATCAACTCTTATTTTGGCTTAGTACTGTTATGTCCTTATATCGACGATAGTAGATTAAACCTGGTTTGAAAGCTACCCTTACCTCTCATTCTAACGACAGTCGCGTAGAATTCCATGATATTGACAACAGTGTGTAAATAAAACAAACAGACATAATAATAAATTGTACAAAATGGGATAAATTCGTCAACAATAGGTTGACTTTAGAAACTGAAGCTGTGCATTATAGTTCATTTATTGAAGTAAGAATCCACAGAAAGATGACCTCAGACCTCCAAAAACACGAATATTTCCGTTATTAATAGGTGAATAGTCATAAACACTAATTCAAAATTCATCTTCTGCTTTCATCTCGACTACTATCGCCTGCATGACAATACACCAAGTATCCCTGTTTCCGGAATACAGTCTGACAAGAGTTTGCCCATTTTAAACTATTTCGGTTTAAGTGTCCTCTCCACAATGACTCATTATGATCACGTCAAAATGATAAACACCAGTAATTGGTGCCTTATTAAAAAGTACCGGTGTTTGGGTCAAATCCACCTCCAATATTAGTTATAACGTGCTCAAACAAAACAGTATGTCCAATACTCAGGTTTACTTTGTGGCTGTCCATTGTAGAAGAAAATGCAACAACTGGAAAGTTACCATCAACTGAAATAAAATAATTCTGTATTAGTTGTGGGGAAATTTTCGTACGCAAATCATAAAACTACAGCCTTCATAGGAAAAAAAACATAATTTCATATTATTTTTAAGTTATTTTATAAACAAAAATAAACGTCATAACTATGGTTACACAAATATTTTTATTTTTTCGATTAAAACTACTTAGTCTTCTTGAAAACTTTTAGTTTATCTCCTTCTTAAATTGCTCTTATATATACACATTTTCTGATGAGGATGTGGTGTGTCGTATGTGAGTTCTTTATATCAGATTCAAAACTCTTTGTCATTTTTATAACAAAGAAAGAGCTATTTACACTGTACCAGACTTCATTTTAGATAATTCTTCCAGACTATGATTGTATTTGATATAAATGTGAAAAGTAAAACAAAGCACCCTAGTGGACAGATTTTGATTAAGTCCAGGGAAAAGGTCATTTCAAGTATGATACATATTCTATCGAAGTTTTTGTAGTGTAATTTTAACCGTGACCACACCGTGATCAAGCAAGATATGATTTATCATCTTTAAAAAAGGTACTATTATACGAAATTCTATACTAGAACATACCCAAAAGTCGCTTAATATCCTTTGAAGTATCACTATAGTCAGGCAAATTGCGTCTTTTGTTTACCGATTTATTTTGAAACTTATCACTTCCATTTTTCATATTGACATGTATTTGACTTAAATAAGAGTCGCTCACTGAATCGTCGTAATCATACTTTGGAATCTAAGCACTTGCAGAAATTTTCTTTGTTAATACAAGATCGCGTTCTAATACTTTCACTCGATCGTTGGTATCTTTTGCATTCTGCTTTGTTAATTCAAGATCACGGTGAGTAAATGCAAGTTCACTTTCTAGTATTTTAACCCTCGATTTTTAATGCTCCATTTCGTTTGCCATGACTTTCAACTGCGATTTAAAGATTTTATTGTCCTCCAACATTTTCGAAACAGCCGCGGATATATCAAAATGAAAATTGGAAAATTCAGTGTTGATTTTGAAACACCAAACACCCGACTGACTAAATGAGAAGATAAACAACATGAAAAATGAAGCTAGAAACATTTTTGAAAAGCTCTGAGTTTAACCAATGAAGAATATAGCTATATCTGAACATACAGTCTTATATCTCTAACAACTTGTAGCAAGCGTGTGCTTATCTGCATGATATAGTCACCTCGACAGTGAATTGTTTGGCAATTGCAGGCGGCCAGAATTTAACATAATTGAAATGATGTTGGTAAACTTGCAAATAAACACCTCTTATTGTAAAATATCTTGAAACCATTTGTGAACCAACAAGATAGTGATATATTTTCTCATCTTATGAAATTTATTATAAAATTAATCGATGAAAATGCGGAATGATTCAAAGAGACAACATCCCGACCAAAGGATAGAGTACAGCCAAATGCAATCAATTTAGGTCTTCAATACAGTGAGAAAATCCCGAAACCTACGGCAGGCCTCAGTTGGCCCCTTCACAATATGTGTACTAGACTAGTTCATGAATGAAAATGGACGTCACACTGAACTCCAAAACTTTACAAATCTTATTAAACCACTGTTTATACATGCTGATAGTTTTATCAATATTTGAGTAGTTGAGATTATCCCACGTGTCATTAAACAAATCTTTATATTCCCCTCTAAGTATCATATTCCCCTCTCCTCTCTGAAGGTCGGGGCAACATCGTACGACGTTACGCCCGGTAAATGTACATAACATTTTGAACTTCTTTTTTTAATTTTAATTTGCAAAAATCATTATTGTGTTTAAATTTATTTAAGACGTTAAGGCAAAATGACTAAATTCAAATAATTAAGGTTAGATCCGTACTTTTTATCAATGAGTATATCGTGTTTAGATAAAAAAAAAAAAAAAAACAAACCAAAACACAAATGGATTAGAAAACAGAAATGTATGCAAACTTATATTTTATTTTCAGGAATTAAACAAAGCATAGGAAGTGGAATAAAACATCCATTTCCCTAGAATTCGGAAGATTTGACGATTGGTTAACTTATTGTTGAATGATTTATGGTGACCTAGTCCTATTGTTGTTTAAATCACTTGGTATTTGATAGATCTCATTGGCATCCATTCCCATAAAAAGTAAACTTTGCAATATTTTATCCCACAGTTTTCAACAGCATAAATCAGTGTTGGATAACATTATATGGAAGTTAGTGAAAAAGAGGGACGAATGATACCAAAGGTACAGTCAAACTCATAAATCCAAAACAACTGACAACGCCATGGCTAAAAACGAAAAAGACAAACAAACAACAGCACACACGACACAACATAGAAAACCAAAGAATAAACAACACGAACCCCACCAAAAAACTAGGGGTGATTTCAGGTGCTCCGGACGGGTAAGCAGATCCTGCTCCACATGTGGCACCCGTCGTGTTGCTTATGTGATAAGAAATCCGGTAAATAGTCTAATTCGGTAGGTCACATTCATGAAAGGGAAGGGGATTGTAGTTACGACGTAAGGAACATGTCCGATATCATTTGTGAAACGGTTATTCCATAACGGTCAACCAACTCGTGATGGCGTCCGTAAAATTTACGAAGGGATGATTTCAACTTCACCATTTGGAACTCTTGGTTTAATAGCTTCCTTGTGAGCAGCAACCCTCTATCAAGAAAATCATGATAGGAAATGGAAGCACGGGAATATCGTATCAATTGGGAGATATATACCCCGTATGCAGGTGCTGCTGGAATGTTGCTACTTAGAAATGGAAAGTTTACAATTGGAAAGCTGAAATCATCTCTTTTGTCGTAAAGTTTTGTTTTCAACCGACCCTCAGTGTCAATTTCTAGATGTAAGTCAAGATATGAGGCCAACTTTTAAAACTGTATCTGTAGTGAAACTTTTGTACAAAATTGTTCTATCAAATTATAAACAGACACTTGAGTGTTCTATGACAAAATATATCATCAATTATCTAAACGTATATCGAAAATACTTTAAGAAATCACAAATTGAAAATATGAATGGTTATGGCACTGTATAAATGCAAGTGTTTTCCCGAACAAATTATCAAAGCAGCGTAATATACTTCCAATACTACGATTATCCACTTATACTTTTGATGGTACATTTATTGAAGTAAGAATCCGGAGAATGAAGACCAAAGACGTCCAAAAACACGTACATTTCCGTTATTAATTAGTGGATAGTCATAAACTCTAACCCAGACATCATCCCCTACATTCATCTGAACCACTACCGCCTGCATGCCAACACCCCAAGTATCCCCGTTTCCGGAATACAGTCTGACAAGAGTTTGTCCATTTTTAACTATTTCGGTTTCCATGTCCTCTCCAGAATGACTCATTACGATGACGTCAAAATGATAAACACCAGTAATTGGCGCCTTAAAAGTACCGGTGTTTGGGTCAAATCCACCTCCAATATTAGTTATAACGTGCTCAAACAAAACAGTTTGTCCAATCCCTAAGTTTTCTTTGTGGCTGTCCATTGTAGAAGAAAATGCAACAACAGGCGGTAAGCCGCGATCAACTGAAATAAAATTAATAAAATATTTCTTAATGATTTATGGCAAATGTTCTCTACGGGTATGGGGTGTTTGGCAGAACCGAAGTCTTCAATTTAGCGTAATTATATATCTACATATTGTATTCGGAAATCCTGATAAATTTAAATACATAAAATCCTTAAAAATCCTGAAAGGTTCAATTAAAACTGTTTGGTATTGTAAAATAATTCTTTCTTTTTTTAAATGTTATTGATGAAATTAATCCTTTTTTTTTAATGTTATCGTATATGCTGAATACTTTTATTAATTTGGGATGAGTTCTCCCTGAATGAAAATATATAAAGTCTATAATTTCGAGACTATATAATAGGTATAATGTGACCCATCAATATATGATTATGCATATGCATATTCCTAACAATGTTAACAAATGTAATATATTATAACACGAAATTTATTACAAGGACTTACCCAATATCCGCTTAACATCCTTTGAAATTTCAGGCATATTGAATTCTGTGTACACCGAATCTTTTTCGTTTTCATTATTACTTCCATTTTTCGCATTGATGTGTATTCTATTTGAATGGGAAGGACTCACTGAATCGTATTTATCAAAATGTGGAATTTCAACACTTTTGTCAGAAATTTCCTTTGTTAAAAGAAGTTTGCGTTCTAACACTTTTACTCGATTATTGGTATCTTTTGCATTCTGCTTCGTTAATTCAAGATCACGGTAAGTAAATGCAAGTTCATTTTCTAGTATGTTAATCCTTGATTTATATTGCTCCATTTCGTTTGACATAATTTTAAACTGCGATTTAAGGAACTGATTGTCCTCCAGTATTTTCGCCACAGTCTCGGACATATCTAGAGGTGATTTTGGTAATCCAGCGTTAATGTTAAAACAAAAAACGGTCATCCGACAAACTGAGACAGCCAAAACTAAACAGATTGTCGTTAGCCTCATTGTTGATAGTTTATAGTCTAAACAATGACAAAAATATTGATGTTCAGACAATTACTTATCTCTATGGTGTGCAGTAAGTATTTGCATATCACCATTGAATAGTGACCTCAACATTAAATTGTCAGTAAACAGTGCCGGTGACCTTGAACAATACAGAAAGTGAAAAGTAAAATCACAAAAACTCCGGGCAAAATTCAAAACGGAAAGTCCCTAATCAAATGGCAAAATCAAATGAATGGACAACAACTGTCATATTCCTGATTTGGTACAGGCATTTTCAAATGTAGAAAATAATGGATTGAACCTGGTTTTACAGTGAAATGATTGTTTTATTGTCAAAAATACGCTTGCACCGATTGATTACTAAAAAATTATATATAACACTATATCTTAATATCTTATATTGTGATGAAATAAGTTAATAATTTCTCTTGTGAATTTCTTAATTTTAAACTTTTTGAAAGGTTTTAAAGCGCATGATATCCAAAAGTAAAGACACGAGAAGGCACAAATCTTGTTTAGCTTACAAATAGTATATAGATCATTGGTATACTTTTTCCGTTTATTATTTTATTTCTATTAGATTTGTTGCTATGATTGCGTCAATTTTATTGTCTGATATGAGTTCTATAGAAAAAATCATCTTTAATAGGTTTCAGGCCAGAAGGTTGGAAAGTGAAAACCCATTCATAAACTGCGTGGAAAGCAACATTACATAAGTGCGTCCGAACCAGTGACGATTCTACAACAGATTTTATCCATCGGATCACCAGCAGTGAAGTTGATACAAGGATGGCAATACATCTGTATATACAATTCGTCTAAACATCAGTCTAACAATGTTAGATCTGTAAATTTGCTTTCGCAATTTTTTTGTTTTTCCCTCGCTAGAATTCGAACTCATACTACTAAGATTTCGTGGCACCAAATTGCCTTCCACTGTGTCCGCCCGACGCGCTAGACCACTCGACTACCCAGGCCCTATGAAAGTAGAGCTTTCGGTGGCCTGGATTTACCTTTCCTCGTCAGTTTTAATCTAGGGTCGTAACACAGTACATGATATATAAGACATACAGATGGAATTACTGATCAACTGAGTTATCGAGCGAAAATTAATTTACAGATCCAACATTGTTAGGCTGATGTTTAGACAAATTATATATAAATGTAGAGAGCCAATGAGACACCTCTCCATCCAATGTATAATGTCCTATTTTTCTCATGGAGAAGGCATTTCTCAAATTATTTTTATAAAATCAAAATTGTTCAGATTTAGAGATACTGGTCACAATTTAGATTTATTAATAAAATATTTAGTATATATTTTTAGAGTTTATTTTTTAAATATAATTAAAGTAATTCATTCTCTCTCTATTGACATTTCAAAAGATTCATAACAATATAATTCAATTATATCTTTGTTGTCATATAGACATAATTAGTTTATGACAGAAAACTAAACATAAAAAAAACAAACAAAATTAAAAACCAATTGTTCAGAGAACAATTGAAGGTCTTTCTACCAGGAAGAATCTATTTAAAAATGAAAATATTAAAATTTGATTTTAAATGTCAGTTTCAGCATCAAATGACAGCTTAGTCTACGCTGATTCCAAAAATATATGGTTTCTATATAGAAAAATATATAAAAAAAGGAAGATAATCTTTTACTTTCGTTTTTTTAACATTGATTTAATACAAAAAATAGCTACTTCCGGTTGACAAATATCACTTCCGGTTGTCTTTTTAAAGTTCACATTGCTTACAACCTAATGCAAAACTTTCCATGGCTTTATCATGTGTACATATGAGGTCAAAGCAAAGGTCAAAATCTAGAGCGTTAAAGAAGCATATGACCTTGAGCTCAATTTCAAGGTCATAAACCAAAGACCTCAAATAAAAAGACTCTAGTTCTCCACTTTATATTGTTAATGAGTTATATTGCCATATGTATGATATTAGATATAAAAAGGGGGAAAACTCGCGCCAAATGTCTATGCACCCTTTCTACTAAGATTTATGTGTTACGACATGTCGTAACTAACAATTTTGTGAAATTATTTTGTCGATATCTCATATGATTTCTGAAAATAAGAGATAACAAGCCAAAATCAAAATCATGACCTTGACCTTTGACCTTGACCTCATTTTCATTGTTTTGGACCAAGGACCTCAAATCGAAAGACCCTAGGCCTCTAACACTTATGGTTTTTCAGTTAAAAATGCATATCACTTATATCAAATATACAAAGGGGAAATAACTCTCATATGAAGTCTCCGGATAGCTTCGATCAAAATTAATCAAATCATCCTGAGGATATAACGAGCAATTTGGTAAAATAATTTGTCGGTTTCTTATACGGTTGCAATTTTAAGTGATAACAAGAAAAACAGTGTTCGGGGAGATAACTCTTACATTGAAAAGATTTTGGTTACGCGGTGTCAGTTACAAAAGCATAATAACTGTTCAATATCATATACCATATGTCTAAGCGACATTAGGAAACAAAAAAACTGCGAAGGAAAAAAAGTTGGAGGAAGAAAAAAAAATTATAATAATAATAATAATCAGAAGAAGAAGAAAACCAATAGGTCTTTCCACAGAAAAGTGGAAAGACCTAATAATAATCAGAAGAAAACCAATAGGTCTTTCCACGGAAAAGAAATGGACACATGAATTAAAATATTAAACTTCTACCTGCAGTTGAAATGACTGTTTTATAAAGTATCCAGTATTTTTAACGTGTTTCATGTCATATCTTTAAATTCTTAAACTAAAGCTGTCTAACAAGTTCATGATGTTTTTTCATAAATACTTGACTTGTTTTACATTTGGGACTCCCTGATTCGAATATACTAACCATGTAAATGCATTAAACCAACAGCAAAATAATAAAAAATATAAATCAATTGTTTCAAAAACAATTATTAGACGATCTTTTCCTTCTGAGACATGAATAATTGATATATTTGATTGATTCATTGATTGATTGATTGGATGGTTGGTTGGTTAGTTGGTTGATATACTTATTAAACCCAAGGGATATGGTCTTTTTGAACAAGCGAAAAAGAAACAAATGCGATCTTGGACCACGTATTAAACATATTTATTGATTAGTTGGTTGGTTGATTGGTTGGTTGATTGATTTTTCAGTTAGTTGGTTGATTGATTGAAAGTCTGCATGACACTCTCCCTCTTTTTGCGACGCCTAGGACTTATAGTCGATATTCTGACCAAAGACGTAACCGCGTACTTATTCATCCTGCACTATAAAAATGGACAGCCTAAGGATATCCTAATGAATAAAAGTCTTTACGTCTTCTTTTATTTTAAATTTACTCTATACTCTATTGGAACTCGTACTTCATGGTTTCTTTAACGTGCTGTGTGTATATTTTGTTTAAACTTGTAGGAAAAAACTGAGTATATTTTGTCTTGGAAGTTTCACTTTCTTTATTTGGATATGGAATGTTTTATTCTAATTTAGGTCCGTGCCGAGGGGTTTTTGAAGTCACGTGACGTTCAAATATATACGTGTATTGATCGGAAAAATACGATCACTATTGGTTTTATGATTTACAGGTCATTGATGACGGATCATGCATGCATCTTACGTACACGTCTTTACAGGAGCACATAATTGTATTTTAATGCATTTTTACAAATTTGATTGTAGGAATTCAGCAATATTTACGAATTTTGGAGTAATTTCTACGTCATTGAATATTTTTTTATAAAGGCAGATAACTCCTAAACAATTTCAGCGAATCACTTCAAATCAAATTAGCCAAAAATTCCTGAGGATGTAATGATCAATTAAGAAAAAAAAATTGTCGATATCTCTTTTTGTTGCTAAGAAAATGCACTCATATGATAAACAGTGAATAGCTAGATAACTCTTGCAAGGGAAGTTGTTCGGCTTAGCAGGGTGAAATTAAAAAGGACATACACTGACATATTGCGAAACTAAAAATTATCGCAAGAACCAAATTTTGCGGAAAAAAATAAAAATAAAAATAATCAGAACAAATACAATAGGTCTTTCCACAGAAAAGTGTGGAAAGACCTAATAATTGTGAGTGTAATAGAACTGTAATCAAGATTAAAAAATCTCAAAATATGATTTTAATGTTAATGTTTATCTGAAACAAATAACATAAGAAAAAGTGACAGTACCATACTTGTACATTTATGGTATTTAATGCACAAATCTAATGTGTCACCTCCATAGACATAGTAACATACATAAGTTGTGTCTTAATCTGACAATTGATCCTCCTATCTATTCAAGAGCGTCTATAAAAAAAAATCCTGAAAGAGGTCGATAAATACCATACAACCTACTTATGTGAAGATCCGGGAAAATCAATGCAAAAGTTTAACAATCACATCAAGTTCTTTTTTTTTTTTTTAGAAAAATATTTCCTCACTTATGGAAGTCTCAATACTGATTGCGTAGCTTTCCCTCGGTTTTGGTTTGTGACCCGGATTTTTTTCTATCGATTTATGAGTTTTGAACATCGGTATACTACTGTTGCCTTTATTTTCCAATATAAAAAGTGACGCTGGTGTTAAGATAATACAATCCATCAGTTACGATTGTCGAGTGTATATTCGTGAGATCTCAGTAAATCCTCAGGACGTTTGGTATTTTTAACCAGATGTTTTAACTCACTGATTTTCAAAACATCAATATAGTCCAGAACGCTTTTTCCGTCTCTATCTTTTATTGAAAGATCAACGTGCTTTGCAAGAAAAATGCTCATAATAGCTACGATGTTGTGTACACACTTTTTTTGTTCGGGCTTCAAGTTGTTAGTAAATTGATAGTATTGATGAACCAGTAGATGAAACGGAGTGTGGCCACGACTATTGCTCATATTTATGTCCCATCCTTTTGCTATCAGAATACGGATAACAGCTGCGCGCAAGGATGAACAATATCCATCGTCGATATCTGCAATAGAACACGCGTAATGCAATGGTGTATTTCCTAATTTATCTGGTATACTTTTATCTACATCGGAATTTTCAAAATGACTTAGAAGTAAAAGCAGAACTTTAAACGAATCTGATGCGATCATAGTGGTGATAATATGAAATGAATTTCGTCCCTCTGTATCTTTTTGGAATGGATCTGCACCGTATTTCAACATTTCACGCACAACCGAAAGACTGTTAAGTTTATAATAAACAAGCATGTACTGAAAGGATGATTTTCCGTTTTGATTATTAGTTATTTCTTTTTGTTGTACAGAATCGCTTATTTCCATTGGTTCTGATCCTACTGACTTGTCTGTTTCTCGTTTTTCTCTATTTACGTCAGCGCCGTTTCTGAGCATTTCTATAACAACGTGGGGTTGGACCTGTAATCGCATAGCAACATGTAAAGGTGTTTCGCCATCATCGTTGTACATATTAATATCAACTCCCCGTTCAACAAGCGCTGTTAAGGTTGTTGTTGATACTTGAAAACTGTGTCCGTATTTTGAATATGACACAACTAAATGATGTATGGCATTTCCAGTTTCATCTTTTTCATCAGGCGAAACATTATTCGGAAGAAATTTTATGGTTCTTGTTCGTAACCTGTTTACCTGTACAGCTAGAATTAATGGATGGCCTACTTCTAAATTTGCTTTATTGTCCTGTAAAAGTTTGATACACTTCAAAACATAGTCGTCACCCGAACTTGACATAATGCAGTAGTGAAAGGGAGATAATCCATCATTATCTTCAATATTTGGATCAGCACCACATTTCAAAAAGAGTTTAATAACTCTATACATATCGTTTCTGTGGTATCGGCATGCCATTAGTGCATTTATGAGCAGTGTTCTGTCTTCACTATCTTTTTCATTGATGTCGTGTATATTGTTAAGTAATAAATTCAATACTGAAAGTCGTCTGTGTTTTTCTTGTATTTTTGAAATACAATGTGTTAGTACGATATGTTTATCGTCATCTTTAAGGTTCATCTTTGCTAGCAGATCTTTCTTGTTTGTTGTTTTAATCAGTGACAATATTATCCATGTTCTTACATTATATTTGTGTGAAACGCTAGAACACAAATCGACAAGCGAATCTATTTCGCTTTGCGATAGTTCTTGACAACACTGATATACAGTTTCAATTATCAAAACGTTAGAATTCGTCAAAAAATATTCTATATGTTTAAGGAAGAAGTCTTTAAAAAAGACTACATTGTACAATAGTTTAATTACGTTTTGAGCATCTTTAGTGAAACGATTTGATTGGTCCTGTATACAGCATAGTCTTTGAAGTGGAATTTCTTTTGATCGGTTCTCAGTGAATACTTGGAGATCTAATTGTGTGTTCTGCTTTAACAGTTTACCGATTTCAAATTTTTCTGCGCATGTACATTTGAATAGACAATGTAAGGGCGTTTCGCCATTATGATTTGCTATATTAGTCACGGCACCAGCATTTAACAAGATACTGACAAGGGAATGTCTTTTTGAATGGAGAAGTTTATTAACATCTGTGCAAGAGCAAGCTAAATGCAGTACTGTGTTTCCGGAAGAATTATGGTGATTTACGATACGTTTTTGTTGTTGTGGTGTCATTGAATTTAATACCATATTCACTAATTCTGGTGTGTCATTAATTTTATGATCTGGGGAAACCATGTAATGAAAAAATGTGTTTTGTTCGTCATCTGTGAGGCTAAAATCGGCCCCTCTGTCAATTAAATCCTGAACAAGTGTCTTAGTTATTTTCCCATTTAGAGCAAGTTTCATACCAATTGTGTATCGCTCCCTTCGTGTGTCTTCTTCACTCGACTCTATGCCATATTCCGTGCTTTCCCGAGTAACTTGTGTACTTACATTCGTTTCGGAAGATTCCGATGACATTGTCGTGTAAATTCGGGCTAATATTTGGAAGACTCTTCAAATAGTTGGCACAGTAAATTGAAGAAGCCTTAAAAGGTTTTGAATCTCTCGGTATGACATATATTTTCGATCCTGGTTGATCGTCTGGTACCATGTAACTTTGTTCACTAATACTGTGTTCCTTTACTTGATAATTTACGCTTGCTTTATACTTTATAAACAAATGAATAACTTCAAGTGATGTTGCAGTAAAAATTGGGGTTCGATTGCATTTGTCAGCTGTGTTTAATACTCTCTGTACATCTTTCTCGGGAAAGCTCTGCAGAATATATTCTATAATTTCGATGTTTTTAATGAAATGAAGGACTGTCTTGCCATCAAAATCTTGAAGTCTTATTGAATCGCCCATTTCTAACATTTTCTTGCATATGGCCACACTATTAGAATAAAAAATTGGAGTTCGTCCGTCTTTATCTCTTTGCTTAATTGAACAACCTTTATTTATGAAATACTGAATTAAACTTTCATGTTGCACTCTATGCAACAATGTTTTACCATGCCCGTCTGTTTGCATAAAATCTGTATCGATATCTCGATCTTCCAAAAAATTAACCATACTTATACTTTTTGAAAACGGCAGTAACGACTGGGTTGTAATATTGTGAGCTTTTGATATTAATAATTTTGCAATATCAATATTGTCATAAACAACAGAGTACCAAATTGCTGTCCTGTCGTGTGCATCTTTCCAGTTGATGTCTATTCCTCCATCAAGTAAAGTTGATATAGTTTTCAAAGAACTATCTGAATTCGACGAACAGTTTTCCATATCGTTCACGAAATTTTTTACTGCTCTCACTAATGGTCTATGATTTGAATTAGCTTTAAATTTAGCTTTGTTATCAAACAAAAACAACAATGTTTCATGTTTACGAAGGTTCTCACCGAAGACCGTTGCTTGTATAGCAGACATTCCTTCTCTGTCATGAACCGTACACCAATCACAGAAATGAGTTTGCGATACCCTATTTTCATGTATTGAACTATTAACGTCTGCCATCAGATTAACTAAATCCTTTAAAATGTGAGTCGGGAATCCATACCAGCAGGCTGGTACAAATGCAGCTGATGCTTGTATACGAACCCAAAACTTGTCCTCAACACAGTCATAGAACTTGCGACTAAGCAACAATAAACAAAGTTGCAAAGCATTGAGAGAAGAAGCCCAGTATAACAAAGATCCATTAAACAATGCCAATTGATGATTTTCCTGTTCAGTGACTTGTAAAATAAAACGAAGACTGTTTATATCATCTCTTCTTAAACTTTCCAACAGAACAATAAAGCTATTAACAAACCGTGGAACTGTAAACGCTTGATGTTTACAGACTTCAACGATGTTTCCACGTTTAATTTCTTCGATAAATCTTGCTGAAAGATTTTCGTACTCGGCCTCTCGTATCGTTACAACTTCATCATCAATTGATTTCTTAAAATCAGTAGTTCGAACACGCTTGACAATGAATTGAAATGGAAGCCATTTTATTGCCTCGTGTTCTAATGTTTCACTGAAAGAAAAACAAACGGCCTCTAACACACAAGAGTGTGTAAATTGTATAGTCATGCTTTCTTGGGAAATAAATGCATCATCAACCCTTTTCAATGCTGATTTTAGGCGCGTGGTGAACTGTCTTACAGTTGGGAAATGAACGATGTTCTGAAGTAAATAAAATTCATCACTTTCGCTACAAAGTCGGTTAAGCGTACTCTCTTTGATTTCTCCATTTCTTATTAGTAAGAACACTAGGAGAGCATATACATCAGCATCAGCCTTATGTAAACGATGTATCTCTTTTCTTACATATTCAATGGGAGATGTAAAGAATTCAGTACCTTTATCAAAAAGCTTATCGTTCTTTGTAAACATATGGACACAATTCGGATAGCCGATTGGACAATTGCTATTTATTATTTTCTGCTTCTCTACAGCTGAAATTTTTTTGTGTGATCTATATTTTGATAGATGAGTGTCGAGAATTTCAGTACGTTCTGATGGTAACAACCCGACATCCGACAGGTCGACAATGTTGGTTTTATCAAGTACCTGATTTGACTTGAGATATTCCATGATTCTGGACAGAACGCTTTTTCTGCATGTCATTATAACGAACAAACAGTCTTCATTTTTTATTTCATCATCGAAGATTATACCAATACTAGTTATTAGTCTTTGATTATCATCATCTTTGTCAGAAGAGTAGGTGAACCCAAATAAATCATCGATCAAAACAACCTGTTTCTTTCTCCACTGAACATGTTCTCTCCACTGAGTAATGTTGTCTACTTCCCTTAAACTGTACCCTTCAGACATCTTTTGATTCACAAGCTTCATTGCTATAAACGACTTCCCCTCACCTGATGAACCTGTTATCAACACGTGATGTTTTTTATTAAGTTTTTCCTCTGCATCAATATAACCTCTTGTTTCCACAAATAAGTCTTCTACTGCGTTGAACTGCTTAAGAAAGTACGCTTCCCCTAGAAAAGTATTTGATCGAACAATAAAGTCGAATAAAGAGACTAAAATTCCAATATAATGTCTATAAAACTTTAACTGTAGTGTGGTTTTCTGTGTTTTAAAAGCATAAATATAAGACTTTTTAAAAGTTTTTTGATATATCTAAATTTAACTTATGTAGCATGAAAAAAATCAATTGTGTTGCATGTTTAATTCTAAGGTTTTCAGTTTATCAATTGTATTTTGCATTGTTATCCACTAAGGTTTTAACTTCCTTAGCAAAAACGTACCTCGTGCAAAGGTTCTGCCGGTATTGTTGAAATGCTCTTGAATGTGTTATGTATATTGAGATCTCGAGTGTACCTAATGAGGGTTTCTAGATCTCGAGTGTGTACCTAATGAGGGTTTCTAGGTCTCGAGTGTACCTAATGAGGGTTTCTATATCTCGAGTGTACCTAATGAGGGTTTCTAGATCTCGAGTGTACCTAATGAGGGTTTCTAGGTCTCGAGTGTACCTAATGAGGGTTTCTAGATCTCGAGTGTACCTAATGAGGGTTTCTAGTATTTACCATTACACTTGTCATGATTAAAATAGCTGCATACGTTTCATTCATATATTCCCTGCAAGACACATTCGCTATACAAAATTTAATAAACTCAACGACAGCTATTTTTTTATATTACTTTAAGCTTATAGATTATTATCAAGTTTGATTATATATTTCGTACCTTTTGAAATAAAACTAATAGTAGTTTATAGTTTTAAAACCAAACACACACATACAGGAATTTTACAATAACTCGTTACAGTTATAATGTAATTGGGATCATGTTTGTTCTTGCTTTTTTTTTTTAAAGAATTCGTGTAATAGAGAATTTAATGTATGTATGTTTATTGTGATCTCTGAAAAAAATTTAAATCTAGTTTGAATAAACATTCGAATGTTCTCAAATAAATCCAAGTTGTCTTCTTTTTAACTTTAATGGCCAATTTGTATGCATATTATAACAAAACTAAGCATATAATGTGAATCTTGTGAGATAGACCATTGCTGGTTTTTCTTACTACAAATTGTAGAGTTGTTAACTCGTGCTTACGTTGTATATTTTCTTCCTCTTCAGTTCGTCGTATGTTGTAAGTTATACTGGCTATTTTAATTGTTTTCTGGTCTCCAAAAATAAATGTGTCTCCTTTGAGGTTTAAAACTGAACCTATACAAAGAATTTTAAAATAACTATATAATAGTACTGAATGATTAAATTAAAATTTCATGATTGATGGAGAGGTGGTATAATGTTCACAAGAAAGCAACTGAAGGCATAACTTTGTTCCTGAGTTGAAGGAATAACTATTCTATTCAATAATACTAAATATACAAATGAAAAATTGTGCTTCAGTGATATTAATTTTATAATGTTAACATATTTTATCTACATTATTACCTGCTATATAAATTATCTTGTTGATGAATTTTTTTTAAATCATAATTCTGATGAGCGATATAAATTTTATTTTGCGAGTAACAGGAATAGGTGCTATAGTTTGTATACAAAAACACGAAGATTCGTTACAAAAAACAATCGTAGCTAAAATCAATCAGATATTTGATGATTTCGTCTATGAAAAAACGCATCCCTTCTATCATGCTATACTTACTTCCTGAAGTACAGCCATCACCTAGCACAGATGATATACCGCCAGTCATAGGACGGTCATTAGTGTCAAGGTTACTCTCCATCGACACTGAAATGTATATTTTTTACATGAGTTGATACAAAGAGGACATCATACGGAAAGTAAAACCGACGAATGGGTAAACAAAAATAACAAACATGACATTATTAACTATAGAAAACTGAGATTTCATTTTTTTTCTGAATTATTATGTACCGAATCTTAACAGAATTTGTTTTAAAGATATAGTAAATTCATGGGAATGAAATAGCAGTCATGAAATATTTTGACAGGTTTTGAAAATTGAAGGAATTAAAAGTGTTTATCAATAAACTGTTATCACAGAGATATGTCTCGCCTTTTCGTAATTTTGATTATGCAAATGTTGAAATTCTAAATAGCAATACTCTAACATCTTACACAAGTAATGCAAATATTCAAAGTCAATGAACCATGACTGAATAAAATGGCTAAACAATCTCCATGTAAATGAAATGTGTCAATGCTAATCAATACAACTGCATTCCAAATACCATTGACTTATCATAAGTCGTTCCCAAATCTAAATACACAAACATTAACTTGTAAACTATGTAAAAGTTTCAAAGTCAATGAACCATGAAGAGGGGGTGGGGCTGTATAATCTCCATGGAAACAATTCTTGCAAATGACAATAAATTTGCATACCAAATATCATTGACCCAACATAAGCAGTTCATCTTAAACTGATCTAATCACAAACTAATACATGTAAACTAAGATAAGTTTCAAAGTCATTAGACTGTGACTGAGGGACAAGGCCAAATATTCTCCATGGAAGCGATATATGCCAATGCTTATACAACGGCATACCAAATATCATTGACCTACCACTTGTGGTTCCCCATAAACTGACCTAATCACAAACTAATACATGTAAAAATAAGCAAAAGTTTCGAAGTCAATAGACCATGGCTAAGAGGGCAGGGCAACTAATCTCCATGGAAATGATATGTGCCAATGCTTATACAACTGCATACCAAATATGATTGACCTACCACTTGCCATTCACCATAAACTACACCTTATCACAAACTAATACATTGTTAACGCTGTCGCCGACGTCGACGCCAGAAACAGCATACCTATGTCTCGCTTTTTGACTCCGTCAAGGCGAGACAAAAACTGTTATGAGTCTATGAATACAAAACTTTTACTTTGGGGATTTTCCTTATCAAATCATGAACTTTGCAAGTGGTAAATATCATTTCATGAGTTTTGCACAGTATCTCTAGTTTTGGATATTTAGTTATGCTGATTCATTTATAGATGTACAGCTACACATACATATAAACACATGATTGGTTAATAAGAAATAATAAACCGTATTGCTATGTAAGTCTAGACTATCCTACCTGTTTCCAAAGGAACCTCTTCCCTTGATGACGACAGATCAGTGCTGGATGTACTCCACGTATGTTGACGACGTTTTGATTTACCTGCTGGAAATATTTAATGCATTTTTATAACATTAAACTGCTGGTGCACTATTAGTACCCGAGGTAGAAATTACTAGTTAGGGCGTCTGTACTTACATAATTTATACACATTGTTCTTGAATTCTAAGTTTGATATTCTTGAATAAATTAAGGTTCCGTTTTCTTATTTATATGTCTATGTTGTTCATAACTCTTTATGTGTTAGGTTGTTATACATTATTGGGTTAAAAAGATTTAGTTTAAGCGTTCATGATGACAGTAAATTGTGAAAAGCGTTTATTTAAGTGTTATATGTATTTAAGTCTTGATTTCAACTGTAAAAAAAAAACACTTTGAAGATAAGTTTACAAATGTGAACAAGATCTTATAGAATTGCACATGAACAATAAAAGTTATCTAAGAGTCAATGACAGAGCAAACCAAAAATGACAGTAACCAAACAATAAACGTCTAGAATGCACATACATTCTACAAAATAACACGTGTGTCTATAGAAACAGCAATCACTAAATCATAACGTATCTATAAAAGTCGTGATTACATTTAACAGAAACTAACACAATTCTGGCATCATTACACAATCGAAGAATAACAAAACATTTTAATATATTACATAAAACAGTCATTGAACTTTTACGAGAAAAAACGATATTGTTTAAAACTTATGGGGAAAATATGGGCGAACTCATTTGGTTTGTTTTTCAGTGATTTATATGTTGCATTTAATCGTACAAACTTTGCCTTATCCAATCTTTGCGTTTTGGCAAGTGTAATCTTATAGTTCATTTCTGTGTGTGTTGTATTGTCGTTTGTTTTTTGTTGCACTTCAGTGTTTCAGTTGTTTCGTTATTTTCCTCTTATAAGCGATGAGTTTCCCTCGGTTTTAGTTTTTTAAAACTATTTGCTTATTCTCAATCGATTTACGACTTTCGAACAGCGGTACACTACTGTTGCCTTTATTGATTCCGAATACCTACTTTTTATGGCATTGCATCGCCAAAACGGATTAAATGATATTATCAAAAATGCATTATACCATAAGTAGATATATTTTGTTATATAACTTACTGCTAGTATCATCTGAACTGCGTCTGTCTTTACATCCCTCTCCAGTACCCGATGAACTGCTCTTTCCTTGTATACTTTGTCTGGCTTGTATGAACTCTAATGTATGTATTATTATGAATAAATATAAATAAGTAGATATATGGTAAAGGGTCAATCATAAGTTCTTAACCATAATGAAACATACAAAAAAGAAAACAAGAAATTTAGCACAAGCGCTGACCAAACGTCCTTCCTATCTGGATCTGGAATTGTAACGGTATTTGAAAATAGACACGAAACTATACTCTGAATTATCCCGAGACTAACCAAACTGTGAATGGAATTAATATAGATAGATCTGTCACCATATACAAAGACGAAAACATGGACTAATAATTAACTTAATCTGCAACAGGAAGAAAAACTGAAATTTTAGAACTATTACACTGTATTTCCTCTAGCTAAAAAGAGATTGACTACATATTTTCATTTAACAATGTCTTTTCTATATAAAAAAGGGATTTGAAGATACAATTTCAATGTTTAAGGTTACAAATATTTTGTGAGGAAAAGTATTTCCAACAACATATATATATATACAGAGGATGATATCATCCACATGCTGGAAATATGATTGACAACTTATGTACTGAGTTTGCTGGATTGTTTTTTTTAACGCAAAGTCAGCACTTCATTATATTAACATAACTATATGAGGTTATACTCTCGTGCATGTACAAATTACGCAGGAGGGTGCTCCTGTCACAACCACTGCCCCTACACGGTTACGTGGAAGAACAGCCATAATCGCCAATACATAATATTAACGATCACCATCCTAAATTTGTTTTCTAATATAATGTTTCTCTGTCTCAACCCACTAGCAATATGGAGTCTAATGTCATAATCTACCAGAATATAATTGATATATTTTTACTGAATGTGGTTTGCCTTTTGATGAGGGACTTTCCGTTTTGAATTTTCCTCGGAGTTCAGTATTTTTGTAATTTTACTTTTTGGCATGGCAGTTGATTTATGCATAGCCGACGACGCGCTTTACCTGTCGGCGAACCGGTCTCGCTCATTGTTAACGTATGAGCGATTTCTTTATCCACGTTTTGTTTTTATTTTGATTTGTTTGTCTTGAATGAGTTCATATACATCGGTGGACTACTGTTGTCTTAATTTCTATTAGTTTCTGAGTACCTTTTATCTCTTATCTATGAGAGTATTATTCAATGAAAAAAAATGAAATTCAAATACTAGTGCTTTACGAATAAATTTTTAAAGTGCAATGAATTCGTGTTTAGTTTTTTTTTTTTTTTTAATTCAAAACAATATAGTTTAAAACTTTTGTAGAATGTGTCTTTCAAAATTAAATCTTGTTGATAATAAAAAAAAAACTAAACTGTTTGCAAATAAGGATTCACAATTCAAATGGCCGTTGATATTTTAAGTTAATGTGACAACTATTACTGTTAAAAGCGTAAAACATTAAATACCTTCAGTAACCTTTGGTGATTTAAATGTCGACTCCTCCATTGAATTAGAACATTGCGGTTCTGTATCGTTGCATACTAAAGAAAAACAAATATTATTTATGAAGATGATTGAATGTTTAACTTTTTCATTCCTAATGATAGCACACAACTCATAAAAACAAAAACAAAAAATACTCATTCAACTTTTCAGTTTTGAAAGATTGAAATCAGTTGTTAAATATCGATGACCTACTGTCTTTTTTATTTTATACCGACATTTTATTTTCAAATGATATTTGTGAAACATAAATTATGAAAATGTTATTCACAGCACCTTTTTTATAATCTTTGTCCTTTTCAATTGGACTCATACTGCGCTTCTTGCTTTCGAGTAGTTCTGAAACAAAGAGAAAATAAATTATGAATGAATACGAATTCATCACATAACCTAACTTAAAGTAATTTCAATATTCAGGAATAGATATAATCATGTTTGTATTTGTTTTGTCTCTTTTTAATAACTATTGAGCGCCATTGAATTGTGCATGTGTAAAAAGGTGTGCATAATAAATTAGGTATCTGTATCTCTTGTAAAAAAAACCCATCATTTTTAAGTAATACTGAAATGTTCATAATTTGTTATGTTTTCGAATTAATGTTAGCGAGAAGAGCAGCAAATATTTCGTAATGTTTATTCATACTAGTTCGTATTGATATATTAACAGGGGCAATAGCTACGAGATATTGAAAAAAATAAATATTATGTTTTTTGTTCGATCATAACTAAAATTAAAATCGTAAAATAACAATATATATAATACTGTAAGGTAATTCCCAGTCGCTCTTCACTTCATTTTACGTTTAACTGATTAATAATTAACGTTAGTTATACATTCAATGGTTTAATAGATATAAGAAGATGTCGTATGATTGCCAATGAGACAACTATCCATCCAAGTCACAATTTATGAAAATAAACCATTACAGGTCAAACTACGGTCTTTAACACGGAGCCGTGACTCACACTGTACAGCAAGCTAAAAAGGGTCTTAAAAGTGACTAGTTAAGTGTCAAACCATTCAATCGAAAAAAAAAAACAACGGTTGCATCTTATAAAAAAAAACGAAAAACTAGAACACTTATGAACCACATCAACAAACGACCACTACTGAACATCAGATATCTGTTTTAGGACAGGTGCAAACAATTGCAGCGGGTTTAAACTTTTTAATTGTGCCAAATCTTTAAGTTCTTTAACGATAGATCAATAACAACTTTATGTACTAGTATAAAAAGGTCAATCAAGCCATTATCGGAACTGGGGCGAACCTTAAATGTCATTTAACAAAGTTTTATGTTGTACCAAATACGACAGTCACAATGTGTGTATATTTTCCTTGATTTACTGATTTACATAACACAACTAGTCATTCATTGTTACGCTTATGTCTGTTTGTTTTGTTCACATATTGTCAGTTGTAGAATTTTTGCGACTGTCATACAATTTAAGGTTTAGGTATCTATAACAAAACAAGACACACATAGTATATCACTGTCCAAATCATATTGAAGGTATCATTTTCAACATAAGGAAATGCCCGTACCAAGACAGTAACATGACAGTTATTTTCCATTGGTTTATTGTATTTGAACTTTTGATTTTGACTCTTCGTCTGAATTTCACTTAATATTTTTTTTTTATTCTACATTTGAGTAATGCATACGCCAATAAGCTATTTATCTATTGATTTTGTTAACGTTGATTATACTGATCTACATCTAATAGAAAATTATTTATCAGGTAACAGTAATAGTTTTCTCTGCACTATTAAAATGCATGTTTACTTTACTATAATATCATATCAGTGTTAGAAATTTAAGGTCGTGCAAATCTATAAATATACCGAAATGTCGAAATTCATAAATCTGTGTTTTGATATCTAAACATAAATAACAGAAATTGTTTACCAAAAGGGCATCATTAACGAATAACTAACGGTAATCTGCGTTTCTTTTCCTTCCAAAATATTTGAACTCTTCAATTAGTCTATTAAAATTTACAGTAAGCATATAAAATCAGATGAAACCTACCAGAATCATTATCGCTTTCCTCCATCGTCTCTCTATATCCTGGATCTATAAACTATTTAATAATTAAACATGACCGAGTTAGAATACTTGTCAACACACTATTGTAGAAATCGGTTAGAATTTCAGTTAACTCATGCGGAAATTTAAAAAACCGAATAGTATTGAAGCTTTTGTAAAATTAACAATTATTTAAGTCTTTACATACGGTTGACGTATGATTAAAACTATATGTATGTGTATACTTGATCGTAATTATAGATTTTTTCATATTGAACTTAACACTGACAGAGACTGGAACTTCTTGTCTATACACGCATGTATTTTAGATAATTCCGAAGCTTTCATATTATATTTTTCGTTTTCTCCATACTAAGAACTAGTTCAACTGTCGTACCAATTTGTACCACTCATTACTTTTCTATTTTCATTGTTGATATTGATTTTTCTGTAAACGCTCAGAGGCAATAAATTAGGAAGAATAACTTGCATAAATAACTTATAAAAATTGAAATAGACCAAACCTTCTAAGGTCATATTTTCATAACATTAAAAAGCCTTAGCGGTATTTGGCAAACCTTTCGGAATTTTCCGTCCTCAAATACAATACTTTGTACTTAATTTTTTTGTATTATTTTCTTATCATATTGTACTCAGAGTCAATTATAGATATACTTCGGGGAAAACATAAAGAATTAAAAAAAAGAATATCATGATGTCAAATAAACTTGAAGTGGTTTATTACTTTAGTAGTACTGCAACAATTCACTCTTGATATATAATAAGGAAGATGTGATAGAACAACAAATGAGCCAACCCCCGCCGGAGACAAAATGACGTAGAAGTTGTCATTTATATTTCACAGTACAACAATAAGCAAAACATTCTACAAAGCATAATATAATTGATCTGAAATGACAAATGCAAATCAATTCAAACGAGAAAAGTAACGGCCAAATGTATGAACAAAACAAAAATTTATATGAAATACAGCAAAGATTTCATTTATTAAACAAATTTCCTTCGCATAATTTAAAATTTAAGGATGCATGATTTATTTATTGCATTTATAAATTTATTCATGCTTGCTTAAGATGCAAGTATTTCATGCATGTTTGGGATTTTTGCAAAAAGGAACTCTAACCGGCTGGCTTTGATACCTGGGTCGACAGCCATGAGGGTCGGGGAATGAAGGTATGTTGTTTAGGGGAAGACATTCCATCAAAGTTATTGCAATGGTTCTTTTTTTTTTTTTTTACAGAGAATACCTTTGCAACTAGACGTAGCTGAGTAATTATATACATGTATCCTTACCGCTTAAGGAATGGTTTGGCATATGGAAAAGACGACATCATGTAAAACTAACTAAAGAGTTGAACACAGTATCTCTATAAACAACATCTATCAAGTGTAACTTTCAATGATATTTGTCTGGGTTTGATATTTCCAAGCGATTATAAATGCATCTGCCATCTGAAAAGCTAGGTGATTAGTCCCAAAGATCATACAATGTAAACTGTGTATTGAATTATTTTATGCCAAATTTACATTACTTTTGTTGATTATTATATTAAAAATCAAATGACTATACAATAGTAACTGCTCTAAGTATATCAATATTTTTTTTGTCCTGTATAACTTTCATTACAGATGTTTGTGAAACAACAATAACACCCCCCTCACGACATTACATGTATAGTCGTTTTACTCCTTTCCTTATTTTGATTTGCTCTAATGTTTGAGTGTGGACATGAACTATAGTAGTGCATTACCTCTCTGTGTCCGACTAGCGAGAAGGTTGCCACCGCTACTATAATTTGATCCACCAAATATTACGATTCAATTATTGGGGTTACCTTAACATAGGATTGCTACTGTCCATTTTTATTGGTAAAATTTGTATAAAAAACACCTTATAGTATGTTCATCTCTAAAGAAAGAGTAAAAATTTAAAAGCAGCAGATTCCTTGGATTTGTCAGGTAAATTTTTCATGGTGCTTTGCGATATCGATTAGTAGAATTTTCTCCCTTATATGCCATGAGACATTGGATAACGACAGTCTAGTCTTGTGAAGTTCACGTGTTCTCGTAGTTAGAAAAGAAATGTGGTATGATTGCCGATGAGACAAATCTCAACAAGAGACCAAAATGACACAGAAACTAACAACTATAGGTCACCGTACGGTCTTCAACAATGAGTCCATACCGCTTAGTCATAAAAGGCCCCGAAATTACAATGTAAAGCAATTCATAGGCTGGCAAATGGCATTTTATGGAATCTAACAAGCGTTTCAATTTGTTTCAATCGTTTTGCATATGAAGATAGTTATATACTATGCAATCAATATACCTATTGTTTAGCGCTATAAAACCAGGTTCAATCCACCATTTTCTTCATTTGAAAATGCCTATACCAAGTCAGGAATATGACAGTTGTTGTCAATTCGTTTGATGTGTTTAATTATTTGATTTAGGTATTTGATTAGGGAATATCCGTTTTGAATTTTCCTTGGAGTATTTTTGTGATTTTACTTTTTTTTTTGTATAAGAGAGGCGAAAAATGTCAAAGGGATATCCAAACATACAAGTCTAAAACAAACTGACAAAACCATGCTTAAAACAGCAAAATGTGCATCTGTAAGGCAGGGGAAGCTTTCCCTGCCGGTGCACCCGGTCGCGTTCCTTTTTGGGGTTCATGCGATATCCTCAAATTGTGTTTGTTATCTTGATGTCTGTCTTCCTAATCGATTTATCAGATTTTAACGTCGGTAAGCTATTGTCGTCTTACTTTATCACTCCATGAAACAGAATTTTCCTTTAACTTGCATGTGTAATCTTAATTTTATTTCTAATTACTTAATAAAAACAACAGAATTAATACATTGTTTAACGGTTAGAAAAGAAACAAGATAAACAAACAACGAATCGACGAAACGAGAAATTAATCCCTTTTGAACGGATGTACATGTGTGTTTTTTCAAGTGTCATTATGTCGGTTCCTGTTATCTTATATTGATAAGTACTAACGGAAGTAATATGACTTTTTGCATGTTCACGTTCAAAAATGGATAAAGTAATCAATTATTGTTTTTTCATTTACAGTGTTTTTATTCAATTTTCCCGTTAAGTTTTTTTTATTCATGTATTTGCTAGCTGCTTAATGAATGTATCGTTATTTATTGATGAGCTGTGATCAATTGACTTCAGAATCAACAATTGTTTCAATCGTCGATCGCGTCGTACATTCAACTTCAAATTTCTTGAATACCTCCTCTGGTGTCGTATCATTGTCCATCATTTGTTTTATATCGTCCAATTGCCACATTTTAACATAGTCCAAAGCTGATTTATTTTCTTGGTCGTTAATCTCAATGTCAACATCATATGAACAAAACAAGCTTATTAAAGCTACAATGTTATGTACGAATTTCTCATTTTCACAACTGTAATTTGTTACAAATTTGTGATATTGAAAGATAAGTAAATGAAAGGGTGTTTGCCTGTACCTATTGACCTGATTTAAGTTCACACCTTTGGCTAGTAATATGCGAATGACAGCAACACGCAAAGAGGTGCACCATACTTTGTCATTATTACTAAATGTGCATGCATTATGTAATGGAGTGTTTCCATAATTGTCCTGAATGTTTATGTCACATTTAGAATTTTCAAACTTGTGCAAGAGCAAGAGCAAAATCTTTAGCGAATTTGGACGCATCATGCTTGTGATATGATGGAAAGAATTTTGTCCATGAATGTCTTTCTGAAATGGGTCCGCTCCATATTTTATCATTTCTCTCACCACTGCCATGTTTGTGGTGTCTAAGTACAACAGCATATATTGAAACGCAGATCTACTTTCATCATTCAGACAAGTTTCTTCTAGTTTGTGTAGAGCTTTGCAGTCTTTACCCGGATTTATATTTCCATTTACCGGAAGACGTTTTTTCTTATTTACATCTGCTCCATTTCGTAATAATTCTATTATAACATGAGACATTACTTGTTGTTTCATTGCAACATGAAGTGGTGTCTCCCCATCGTCGTTGTACATATTAATATCAACTCCTCTATCAACAAGAGCGATTAATGACGACGTCGAAACCCGGAAACTGCGTCCATATTTGGAGTAAGCTAATATAAGATGATGTAAAGCATTCCCTTTTTCGTCCTTCTGATATGGTAGTACACTAGAAGGCAAACATTTTATCGTTTTTGTTCTCAGTCTGTTTATATCAGCTGCTAATAAAAGTGAATTACCCATGTCTAACTTTGCTTTCTTTTCTTTGAGCAGTTCTGCGCATTTAAGAACTCGGTCATCTCTGGCGCTGGACAATATGCAGTGGTTAAACGGGGTTAATCCATCTTTATCTTGTACATTGGGGTCTGCTCCGAGATTAAGAAAAACTCTAACTATTCGGTGGATAATAGTATCACTTCTTTTATATCTGCATGCCATTAAGGCTGTAATGAGTAAAGGTGTTTCATC
Organism: Mytilus galloprovincialis; assembly: GCA_037788925.1. Classification (NCBI taxonomy): domain Eukaryota; kingdom Metazoa; phylum Mollusca; class Bivalvia; order Mytilida; family Mytilidae; genus Mytilus; species Mytilus galloprovincialis. Next base: position 38,180,351 of record CM075342.1, on the reverse strand, counting down.
TTTGTTTAGTGAATTTATATCTGAGACATGGTCCAGTAATGTTTCAAGAACAGCTGTGAGTCTTTCGCTTTCATGAATTTGCAATATACAATCTCTAAGCAAGGAATGGCTTTCTTCAATTTGAAGGTTTAATTGGTTTAACCAAATTGAACGTTCGGGTATATTGATGAAAGACAAAAGTACCCAAAATCGTACGCTTAGAAAGTTTTCCCTATCTTTAAGATAATTTATCAACTCTTCGCTTCCTTTCGAAAGGATTTCAGGACAACATTGTATAATGGCGTCTAGTAATACTATGTTGCAATCTTTGAAGACAAAATCAAGGTTTGATAACAGATATTCCTTAAATAATTCGTTTTTGTACAAAAAAATTATTGATTTTCTAGCGTCTGTTACAAAATGTTTCGACTGATCCAAGATTAAACAAAGATGTTCAAGTGGTATTTCACCCCTTTGATTAAGGCAATAAACGTTTAAGGTTCCATGGGAATAGCTGTCTATCAAAACTAAGGCATCGTACTTTCCAAAACAGTTACACTTCAACAAGCAGTGCAAAGGAGTTTCGTTGTTGATATTTAAAAGATGTATCTTTGCTCCGTTTTTCAGTAAAATATCGATAACTGCAGTTTTGTTTTCAGGCGACATTTTATTTATTTCTTTGCATGAACATGCTAAATGGAGTGCAGTGTTTCCATATGCGTCTTGCAGGTTAAGTAAATCCTTTGGTTTGGAAGCTCCCAGAACTTTCTGAACAATGTCTGCTACTTGTCTGATTTTGTTTTCTGGTGCAAGTAAGCAATGAAGAATCGATTTATCTTCACAGTCTTTTAAACTGAAATCTGCTCCATATGAAATAAAAATGTCTGCAATTTCAACTGTTAGCTTTCCGATAAGAGCAAGTTTCATTGCAACTGTATAGTTTTTGGTATCATAATCTTCAAAGTTCTCCCCGTTGTTGTTCTCGCTACTGATACTTCCGTTCAATGATTTGGTTGAACTAAGTGATTCTGAAGATATGTCAGACGTGTTTTGTCCAGTATAAATCGTATTTGTTGCTTCGTCAAATGGGCGGGTTTCATTGGACAAAACTTCAGATGGACTATCTTGAAGGCTTAAAATAAATCTCGCTGAATAAATATTTGACGGTTTTGTTAGCTTTTTTGTAGGATCTATTGCTACATCGTAAATACAATCTCCTTGACTTGTTTCACTCTTACTGGCAGTACATTTTTCGGCTTGATGGTTGACATCGGCATGGTGTTCTAGGAATAGCTTTAAAACATTAAGTGATGTCCATGAAAAAATCGGAGTACGATTTAACTTATCTACTTTGTTAATGTTTTGATGAATATCTTCATCGGAGGAGGTACTTAAGATACATTCTAGGATATCCGGCCTTTTAATAAAATGAAAAATAGTTTTGTCATCGTAATCTGTAATATTGATAGAAGACCCACTAGCAATGAGTTCTTTATAAATAGCCAGAGTGCTGGAGTAGAATAAGGGGGTTCGACCATATCTGTCTCTTTGTTCCAAAGAACAACCTTTGTTGATGAAATAAGAAATTAAACTTTCGTGTTGGACCCGATGCAATAGACTTTTACCACTGTTGTCTGTCTGGTCAAAGGCTCTATCTATACCATGTTGTTCTATTAGTTTCATCATTTGAAAACTTTTCGAAAAAGGAAGTAATGATTGGGAAGAAATAAACTGTGATTTAGCAATTAGCAGTTCTACAATATCTATATTGTCATTACAAACGGCATACCAAAGCGCTGTTTTGTCATGTCGATCCTTCAAATTTACATCAGCACCTCCGTTTAATAATGCATCTATTGTCATCTTTGCTACAGTTTTAATGTCGGATTGAAGTGCCGTGTCGTAAATTTGTATGGCTTGTATTAACGGTTTGTGGTCAGAACGGTCTTTAAAACATGCCCTGTTTGTCAGTAAATAAGCAAGTGTTTCATATTTTGGTAAATTATCTGTAAATACACTGGCCTGAATACCACTCATTCCGTCTTTGTCGTGAACAGTACAAAAATCACAAAAGTGGGTTTGTGACCTGCGCTCTTTGTGCATTGAGCTGTTTATATCTGCATTTAATTGGAGCAAAGAATCCAAAAGTGTTTCCTGAAACCCGTACCAGCATGCTGGTACAAGGGCTGCAGATGCTTGAACTCTAACCCAAAACTTGTCTTTGATGTTGTCATAAAAATGTTTTGCAAGTAGTGACGAGCATAACAGTTCTGCATCTAAAGAAGCCGACCAGTATAATAAAGATCCATTAAATAATGCTCCTAAATGGTTTTCCCTTTCTGTTACTTGTAGTATGAATCGGAGCATGGCAACATCTTTTTGCAAAAAACCTTCTAAAATTGCACAAAAAGTTGTAACAAATCTACCGTTCGTGAATGCCTCGTGTTTACAAACTTCAGCTATATTTCCAAACTTTATTTCATTGATAAACCTTTCTGCCAAATCATCGAATACAGAAGGCCCTATTGTTACTATTTCATAATCATTAGATTTCTCAAATTTATCAGTTCTGATACGTTTTACAATAAAATCCAACGGTAGCCATTTAACTGCTTGGTTTTCAAGAGTTTGGCTAAACGATAAACACATAGCTTCCAAAACACATGAATGTCTGAACTGTATTGTGGAGCTCTCTTGTACGACAAATGCTGCATCAACCCTTTTTAATGCAGAGTGAAGTCGACGACACAATTGTATAGCACTTGGAAAGTGAGCAATATTTTGCAAAAGATTGAATTCGTTACAGTTATCGCCAAGCGACTGCAATGTTTTCTCTTTGATCTCCCCGTCTTTAATTAGGATAAATAATAATAATGCGTAAACGTCTGGATCATTTATACGAAGAACGTGTATTTCCTCCTGCACATGCTCAGTAGGGGAAATGAAGAAATATTTCCCTTGATTAAATAATCTGTCGTTCCGAGTAAACATATATACACAATTAGGATAACCCGGAAGTTTACACTTGCTGATCGCCTGTTTTATTGTTTGGTCTACATTTTCATTAGGTCTGTATCTTTTAATATGTTTTTCTAGTATTTGTAATCGTTCCTGTTGAGATAATTTGAACTCCGACAAATCGACTATATTTAATTTATCTAAAACTCGATTACTTTTGAGGCATGCTTTGATCCGTTGAACGACACTACTTCTGCATGTCATGACTACATATAGGAATCCATCATTTCTACGTCTTTCTTCAATAACAAATCCGATTTCAGAAAGAAGTTTTTGATTTTCGTCGTCTTTGCTACTTATGTACCCAAAAAGATCGTCCATTAAAACGATTTGCTGATTTTTCCAATGAATTTGACGCAATTGTGCTACATTGTCAATTTCTTTCAAAGTAAAACCTTGTAAAATTTTCTCGTTTACCAATTTCTTTGCTATGAGTGTGGTACCTGCTCCAGACGAGCCTGTTATCAAAACGGTGTGATTTTTCTCTAGCTTTTCCTTTGCTAGGGCATAACCTTTAGTCTCCACAAATACATCGTCCACTGACTGAAACTGTTCTTTGAAGATCTCTTCTCCTAGATAAGAAAAACATGTGAAATTATTTTGTATACTATAGCTAGATCACTTCTAGATGTCTTTATTTACCAAAATATATTTACAAAGTGAATGTTGTGAAATGTCCATTTCATGTCACATCACTTTTCTTAATGGTTAGGTACTCTTTTATGAATGAACAATAAGTTTTATGTTTGTGTTAACATTTCTATATAAAAAGTGTAGCCTTTTTCTTAAACGACAGTATAAAAACAAAATTTATAGATCAATGCCAGAAAATATCAAATTTTCGTGTCCTGCACAAAACTGTTGAAGAGCTCTGTTAACTTCGCCCTTCTAAAAATCATACAAGAAAGGTGATAGTGTCCGTACATTGACCTAATATTTCGCATAAATATTTTGCTTTGTGTTCAGTTAAATTAAAGCAAAATGGATTAGACAAAATTAAATCATACTTATGAAGATAATATAAATATATACAATAATAGGTATACTAGGTATAATGAGCATGTATGTAAAGCAAACAGATTATAGAATATTAGAATATAATACGAGCTAAATGCCAAAAAGGAGAGAAAAGAAAAAAAGAAGGAAAGATTGAAAAGTCATAAAATATTTTAATGATGCTTTGTGTGTAGTTTTATGTTTGATCTTATCATTATGAGGTACTTAAAGCTAGCAGTATAGTATTTTTGTAATCGTTGATTAAACTAAAGAAAATTCTGTTGAATTCAGTAAACTTCGGTTTTATGCCAATACTTAGTACGTACTTTGTTTATTTTCATCTTCTTCAGCGTTTCGAATTATGCAATTGATAGTTTCACCAAGTAAGACTGTTTTGCCTGATACATTTATTTGTGAACCTATAAAAATATTAAAATGGTCAGCATAATATACATGCGTCATTTCAATGACAATGCATAGACACAGATAATTATGACGATGATGGTGATATTTATAATTGTAAATTAGAGTTTAACGTCCATTACGAAATGTTGCATGCATATATATCAAAACGAAAACGAGTTAATTCGAACCCTTATTTTCACTCGACAGACACAATGAAACGAGTTTTAACATGATTCTTCACAAGACATGAACTACATGACGGGAGCCTCTAGTGGAGTAGAATTTCTTACCTTTCCAGATCACCTATGATTCCCCCATATTTTAGTTGGGTTCGTGTTGCTCAGCCTTTTCAGTCTTAAGTTTTTCTATGTGGTGTATTGTTGATGAGTTGATCTTTTCGTTATAATTCATCATTTTTTTTACCATATCGTTGTCCGTTAATTTTTGACTCGTGAGTCTTGAATGTCAATTTTCTATCTTTCGTCTCTTCTTCAAAGTCGATATCTTTGGTTTATATAATATGATACAATTTCAACCCTTAACCAATGTTATATGTTTGAATTATTGTGGTTTTTTTTTGTGTGTATCGGAAATGCTCGAATGAATTTGACCATAAAACGCTGCAAAAGACCTTCCTGTCTGTTTAAAGTCAGTGGGTTAGTTTCTTCAATAATTAATGTTAAAAAGAAGCAATTTTAATTATAGCCTTTAAATCCAATATCTTGTACTATATATCTTAATTTGTATCATTCTATCTTTTTACATACATGTATCTGTACCCCGTATTAGAAATAAATGACGTGAATGTACATACTTCCAGAATAGTCATCGCCAGGTACTGAAGGATCTCTTGCAGCGTGAAAATCATCTGTTCCAAAATTTGTCATAATGGAAACTGGAATAGTTAGAATATTAACATGAACATGGTAAAATAGCGACTGCATAAACATTAATTTAATATTAATATAACATAACAACTCACAGACAGACACACATACACATATCACAGTTCTGTATGTTTTACTATACTATACTAGTCAATATAAAAAAAGAAGATGTGGTATGATTGCCAATGAGACAACTATCCACAAAAGACCAAAATGACACAGACATTAACAACTATAGGTCACCGCATTAATAAGCATTATTATTTAATTTAAATCTTTCGAAAATACAATGGGAAAAATAATAATTCATAAGATATTTTAACCATATATTCATCTAATTAAGAGACTTTGATTAATTATACTTGTAAACAATCGTAATCCAATATCGTTTAGCTGAACCGTATCAAGTGTACTGTATACACATACACATATCACAGTTCTATATGTTTTACTATACTATACTAGTCAATATAAAAAAAGAAGATGTGGTATGATTGCCAATGAGACAACTATCCACAAAAGACCAAAATGACACAGACATTATAACAACTATAGGTCACCGCATTAATAAGCATTATTATTTAATTTAAATCTTTTGAAAATACAATGGGAAAAATAATAATTCATAAGATATTTTAACCATATATTTATCTAATTAAGAGACTTTGATTAATTATACTTGTAAACAATCGTAATCCAATATCGTTTAACTGAACCGTATCAAGTGTACTGTATATACATTACAATTAACACCCTGTAAGTCATTGTAATTTAAGGGTATAGATGAGGGTTTACAGAGTATAATGAGCAAAAAATATAAAGAATAGAGAAAAATGGACAAAAAGTATAAAGAAGAGAGAAAAATGGACAAAAAGTATAAAGAATAAAGAACAATGGGCAAACAGTATAAAGAATAAAGAATAATGGGCAAAAAGTATACAGGATAGAGAAAAAAAGTAAAAAAAAGTATAAAGAATAGAGAAAAAAAGTAAAAAAAAGTATAAAGAATAGAGAAAAATGGCATAAAAAAATAAAGAATACAGATTGCAGGACCCCCACCCCGACCCTCGATTATTAGTTATATAGTTAAATTGTATCAGCTTAATCAAGACAAAATATGTATACAAGTTAAGATAACATAGATAACATCCGTAAGCAAATACAAAAACTGGTTTAATTTATATTGCGTATGGTTTACAAATTTAATTGATTTATATTCCGTAAACACTGCAGTAAAAAATATTTATCTGAAGTACCTGTGTCCAGCGGTATTTCATCCTTATATGAAAATTCCGTACTTGAAGCTGTACTTGTATATCTGACTCTATGTGAACCTATTAAATAAATTATACTTTAATTTTTTAATGGCTCAATCCTTTTTAAATTTTATTTTAAACGAAATATTGCTTTTGTAAATTAAAATTCAACTTGAACATGTTGACTTGAATAAGGCAGATATGACTTGAATTATTGCCGTGATAGTCGTTTTATTATCTTAATATGATAATCAAAAACAACGATTCACGACTTTGTTAGAGATAACATTGAACAATAGTGTACTGGTACACAATTTATTCACACAATAACAAACAATAAAAAAGTAGTGACGTCAACAAGTACTCGAATACCAGATTATCGCTCGGTAGTTATCAAAATGATACTCGACTAGTCGTTTTTCTTTCAGGGCATTTACCTCTTTAATAAAATATTTTTTTCTATGAGCGTTCAAATAATTTAGATATTAACGTCCATTAGACAACCTTGTCCAGAATTTTTTCTAGGGAGGGGTTACAACCAATACAAACTTTCAATAAAAATTATTTATTGTAATATCATGAGGGTAGTTAGTTACAAAGTAAATGGTTAAACATGAATTACAAATTGTTCTAATTTTATTTTCTTAAGTGACAACGATCACAGCAATATGCAACTGGTAAATTATAATGGATTGTTCACGTACATCAGTGCTAATCCGTTGAGTGTTTCATAACGCATTGTTGTATTATTTCTGTTCCTATTTTGTATAGAAATTATTCCGAGCGAGTATTTTAGTACCGCTTGGTTTAAACCAATCTTCCTATAGATGAACATAACGAGAAGATCTACAGTAACATTACAATGTATATGTATATACTTTTACCTGACTCGCCTGAACTTCTCTTCCCTTGCGATCCATCACCAGTGCTACAGGAACTACTCTTTTCAGATAGGATGTTTCGTTTACCTGGAATATTTGAGCAAAGCATAGTTATTGGAGAATTGATATTTTACAACAATGAAAAAACTAAATATGATGATATGATAATGTACTAAAAAATGTTCCAAAATTATGACGTTATTTCAAAACAAGGCTTTCTTCAAACAAATTGATTTCAATCTTTACTATAGTTCGAAGTTTTACAACTTCACGTGTGTACTTGAAGATTCTAACAATATATTTTTCTATACAGATGGCAAAGTTATAAACACATGCAGATGGCTCGAAAACGCATTTATTTTTACAGATTTTAGCAGTTTAATAATATAAACAAAAATGTGAAAAGGTACTTGTCCAACCCGGTTGAAAATACATATTTGTTGGAAACAATGCTATATCTTGTATTCGGATACAAAAAAATGCAGACAAAACGCATATTTTTTTCCATAATCCATTACAGAATAAGGTCAACATATACCTGGCTTACACTGACATAAAATGTTTGAAAACAAAATAAATATTAGAATTTGGTTGTCAAGGTAAGGTTGCGTGTTCTTAGGCACAGCAAAAGATATTGTTTTTGCAAAGGATAATGAGAAATGATATTCATGTTCAAAATTGTAATGCATCAGAATTACACATACTAGTTTGTAAAATAAAATTAAATGAAACTTACTTTGTTCTGTATTTAAATCCATTTCTCATACATAGAAGGACGAAGTGCTTACTTATATTTTGTGAAATAAAGGCATTCAAATGGTTCTTTATATAGATATTTAAATGACAGCGAACAATAGGAAACTAGTTTAAAAAATCAATGTAAGGTATACAAAAACATTAAACCTGATCGACATACTAGTACATTCCCGGAAGTTAACTGACAAGTAAATCGGTCAACATTATTAAACTAAATTGGGAATCCCAAATTAATTTTATTGATGATGTAAGTAGTATCCGGAATTGAAAAGACATAAGATGAAATGATTAGTCACTGGTCACACGGGAAAAGTCACACTTTTAATATAAAATTTTCTAGATATATATATACATGTTAATTTTGTGGAGGGCACATATGAACTACCAAACTGCACATGTGAACAATTTGATTTGCAATACAATTTTTACTCGCATTTTTGTAAGCAATTTCTGGACGGGTAGAATCGACTAGTTGTAGACGATACATGTATTGGTCCTTATTTACTCAAAAAGAGGTAAATTGCTAGATCAACTTTGACGGCGAACGTATACGTGTAAAAAATAAATTGTATAAGAAACGGACAAATAATACTTTGAAATAAAAAAATTTATAAACTTGAATTGCACGAAACCTTTATAGGTGCTCATAATTTTGACATTTATTTCCGAATTTACTTGTACGTAATGTATTGGATGTACAATTGTATGCTTTGTGTATCGTGATTAGCACGCATTATGTAACAATTCTTGGAGGGGTTGTTGTTAAGGACAATATTTCTGTTTCAATCCAACATATCTTTTCCAATTGATAGTCTAAAGTTCTTATCTAAAATAATGACCGGGTATAATTTTGATGAAAAAAATCCCAGGGAGACTAAGATATACTCTGCAGAACCGATCAATTTGATTATTAATAAAATTTGAAACGGAAAGTGGGAATATGTCAAAGACACAACAACCCGACCAAAGAGCTGAAAACAGCCGAAGGCCACCAATGGGTCTACAACGCAGCAAAAAAACCCTGTTCCCGTAGGCGGACCTCAGCTGGCCTCTGAAAAAAAGTGTACTAGTTCAATGAAAATGTTTTGTTCTTATCCTGATTTTGCACGGAATATTTTTTATGCGCCACCTACGATAGTAGTGGGGCATTAGTAGGTGGGGCATTATGTTTTCTGGTTTGTGGCTCCGTTCGTCCGCCCATTCGTTCGTTCCGCTTCAGGGTAAAGTTTTTGGTCAAGGTAGTTTTTGATGAAGCTGAAGTTCAATCAACTTGAAACTTAGTACACTTGTTGCTTATGATATGATCTTTCTAATTTAAATGCCAAATTAGACTTTTAACCCCAATTTCATGGTGCACTGAACATAGAAAATGAAAGTTGGAGTTTCAGGTTAAAGTTTTTGGTCAAGGTAGTTTTTGATGAAGCTGAAGTCCAATCAACTTGAAACTTAGTATACTTGTTGCTTATGATATGATCTTTCTAATTTTAATGCCAGATTAGACTTTTGACCTCAATTTCAGTGTCCACTTAAAATAGAAAATGAAAGTTGGAGTTTCAGGTTAAAGTTTTTGGTCAAGGTAGTTTTTGATGAAATTTAAGTCCAATCAACTTGAAACTTAGTACACATGTTCCCTATAGTATAATCTTCCTTATTGCAATGCCAAATTAGATATTTACCCAATTTCACGTTCCATGGAACATGAAAAAGGATAGTGCAAGTGGGGCATCCGTGTACTTTGGACACATTCTTGTTGGTATTTGATTTTGCCATGTGATTATGGACTTTCCGAATTGATTTTCCTCTAAGTTTAGTATTTTTGTGATTTTACTTTTTATATAGGTTAGTCAAACAACCAACAAATCAAACCTGTATAGAAATCGACTATTTTCATCTGTGAATGCTATAAGCTCCTTTGAGACGCCACTCCAAAGCTGCTTCGCGTTGAGGTGTTGACTCCCAAATTACAGCTCGTTTGCCTCTCTTAAAATAAGGATCAAGATACGCCACTGTACGAACTAAATTGCTTTTCTATAACAGCTTGTAATAAAAAATGAATGAAATGTGCGACAGTCATATCAGAATTATAGTATTTATGAGAAAAGGCTTTTATGGTACGCGTTGTCGTTTATCCTAACTGAAATAGCCGGTTTGTATTACTTAATATGACACAATTCCACCAGACATGCATGATATTTAGACGAAACTAGTTAAATAGCCATAGATATATTTTTCCGTAACAAGAGCAGATGTTGAATAATGTATTCCAATTCCGACGGAACTCTACTAAGTGAATTCCCAGCTTACACAAATCTGAGCAGTACTTACCCTACTCCGAACTGGATTCAACCAAGCATTCAATTCATGAACGACTGTGTCTGAACGTTAATTACTTAAAAGAATAACAACGGCATTCAGACTCCAACCGATATGTTATGTCTAATGAATATATGGACCTTCCTTTATACTCATAAACAAAATAGAAAATTAAAGAAAATAGTAAATATCTATAAATACTTATACATATAATAACTACATACCTTTATGACTACATTTACATGATTTAGTTTTATAGTTTAGGAGGTCATAATTTCACAATAATGATTTTAATAGCTTTCCTAATTGTACAGTATTTGTCGAATTGAATAAAACTTTACATTTCAACGTGTGGATCTTATAGTGTAAAAATTATCCTGAATAGACATCATAATGTAATCATTAATCACATGGTAAAAGTCAAAACTTTTATCATAAAATTTTCTCAAGGTTAGTTCCTTCGAAAAGAAATTAAGGTCTTCTTACGTTGAAATAGAAAGTTTTCGTTTTACTTAACAGACATGCGACATGATGAGATACTTTATAATAAAAAAAAAGAGATTATCATAAACAATGTTGAGTCCCACTAATAGTTTACATACATGAGTCACACTAATAGTTTAAATACATGAACATGACAATTATGTAGCTTTCATTAAGACAGAAATGCTCATCACTTTTTGGCCAATAAAAATTAAAGTAAGGTTAATCAAGAGAGATATACGTGTATCCAAATAGAATAATACAAGTATTTGTCATTACTTACTTAAACAAAAACTGAATCTTTGTTTCATAAAACCATGACGAACGTATACGTATAAAAATATGTTATATTAGGAATGGACAAATTATACTTTGTTGTAAATAAATTCAATCGTAAACTTTAATAGCTCGAAACCTTTAGAGGTGCTCATAATTTTGTCATTTACTTTCGCATTGACTTAAACGAAATGTGTTTGACGTTAAATCTTATGCTTTGTGTAGGGTGATTAACACGCTTTATGTAACAATTCTTGGAGGGAGTGTAGTACAGGACAATGTTTCTGTTTCAATTCATAATATCATCTTTTCCAACTGGCAGTCCAAAAATTGTACTTATCATGCTGACCGGGTATACTTTTGATGAAAACACTCCAAGGACGGATTGGGGTATAAAAACATAGCAATCCCGGAAGAAATCCTGTTGTTTATCATAAATAAAACACTCTGCAGAAGCGATCTTTTTGATTATTATTGGTTTGTTCTCATCCTGAATATGCACGAATAAGCTAACAGCAACCGATCAATTTAACCAGCATAGAAATCGATTTTTATATTTGTAGATGCTGAGCCTCTTTTGAGACGCCGGATTTGCCCTGGGACTATCCACTTCCGTTTACTTCAAAACTACAGTTCTTTTGTTTCTTGTGATGTTAGGAATAAGATACTTCACCGTATGAACCAAATTGCCTTCCTGTAACAGTTTAGTTGGGTAATAAAAATAAATGAAATTGGTGGCAGTCGTGCCAGAAATGGAATTATGTAAAGAGGCTTTTATAGTATGTGTTGTCGTTTCATCAGAACTCAGTCAAATAGCTAGTTTATGTTACTTAATGAGTACCTGACAGACATACATGATATAAAGACGGAACAAGTTACATAGCAATGAATGTGTTTTTATTTTGTTTTGCCTTTTAGCTCTTTTTTAATACGAACGTCACTGATGCGTCTTTTGAAGACGGAACGCGCGTCAGGTGCAAATACATAATTTCAATCCTGGTTTCTATGATGAGTTTATTTGTCCGTAACAAGAGCATATATTGAAATAATCTACCCCAGTTCCGACGGAACCTGCAGAATATGCAAGCCCTATTTAAACAAATCTGAGCAGCACAAACACTACTACGAACTGATTTCAACCAAGCATATTTAAACCATGATCGACTGTGTCTAAACTTTGATTACTTATAACAATAACAACTGTTATTAGACTTATACAAATAAATTAACTCCTATTAATCTATACATTCTTCCTATATACGCATAAACTAAATACAAAATTACAAAGAATAGTTCATATCGATATAAATACTACATATTAGTTATATTGTGTAACTCGAAGGAAATACTTTCACATTAATGATTTTATTAAATGTTCAAAGCTTTTCTAATTGTACAGTATTTGTAGAATTGAATAAAACATAGTATGTGAATCGTCTCTTGAAATATAATGCAATCGTTCTGCCTCAAATGCACAAAGTATAAAAAGTTCTATAGCATAACCTTTTTGTTGATGCATAACTGACACAATTCTTTATATCATAATTTTTTTTCCTAACTTTTTGATATTCAATTATCAGCAAATTGATTTAATTGTAAATTAACTTACAAAATCTGGGGTGGATACGTTCCTATTAATCAAATTTTAAAACCCCAAATTGTTATGGTATATAGAAGCTCTGGCTGAAGATGTTGGTGTCTGCTAGGTTTGATGTATTATGCTGTTTCATGGTTCCAGAATGGAATGTACGAAATGGTACCATATTGGTAATTAAAATACTATAATACAAATATGTTCCAGCGGAGTAGTTTGATTGATTCCAGCTATTTGGTAAATCTTATTCATTATCTTATAACTCATAATCATTCCCGAAGTTAGATGAACAAAAATTCCGTTATCTACCTGCGCGCGCTATTCCTTTTTCACTTGACTTTGTGATTTGTTGATGCTAAATGATATTCATATATAATATACATACAAAACTTAGTTCTTTCTTTCTAAAAGTCTGTTCATGCTGCTATGACATTTTCTTTTATCGTTTTTAATTCGTTTAAAGCCCAGTGTGTAGTAACTAATCTTTTATCCAAGGAATAGATTACCTTAGCCGTATTTGGCACAACTTTGGGTCCTCAATGCTCTTCAACTTTGTACTTGATTGGCTTTACAACTATTTTGATCTGAGCGTCACTGATGAGTCTTATGTAGACGAAACGCGCGTCTGGCGTAATAAATTATAATCCTGGTACCTTTGATAACTATTTAACGACATTATTAAAATATTGTTGGCCAATTTAGTGGATATAGTTTATGAGTTTGAGTATTCCTTTGGTATCTTCTACCTCTATTTCTAGAGTGTTAATTGTAATACATTGACCCCTCCTTTTATGCTAATGTTCCATGAAGAAGTCAGGTGTACTGTGCTGATCAATCGAACAATCAGAATAATATGCGACAACTGAATACAATTTTACCAAAGTAATATTTATTTCAGCACTTCATATAAATACCAATCACAATATTCAAAAACTTTAAGAACATGTCATCCCCAGGGATCGATTTGGTTATAGAAAGGTGTATAGAAATAAGATCACCCCTGGACTTCTCCCTTTTGTCAGTTACCCTTTGATAAAGCTGTGCTTCTGTTTGGGTGTACCTGATGTAAAAATATGCACACTTCTTTATTGAGAATAGATATAGGAGGCTCTGTACAAGGTATCATGCGGCGTAAAGCAACCAACAATCAATCAATCTGTACAAGGTAACTGTCATGCTCTTTGCATATTAAAGTACCTTTGCAGAAACTCTATGAGGGGTCCTTATATTGCAAGGAAAAATGTCTATCCTATTCAAATTTTGGGTATGAATTTCCCATCCTTTATCCTTGTTTACCTACATATTACCTAAGAGTTGATCCTACAAATTTCTATTTTACAAACTGCATGGTTCTCTCACAGGACTGGACATCAGATTTATTGTCATAGAGCAGGAAAAACATAGAAAAGATGTGCATATCTCTTTCATTGAAATTATCCAGGCTGGAAGGAATTCTTCTTCTACTAAATTTCAAGGATTTTTAAAAAAGGTAATGAATGAAAAAAACAAAATTATGCAGAATCTTGAATATTTGTCTTTAGACATAAGGTGGAGCTCAACTTTTCCACAAAACGATATTTCAATAGTTTATTGATAACAAGCTAACATTTGTTTTGGGTGTTTGTGTTCTATGTAAATTCACCAACAGTATTCCTAAAATAATACTAATTTTTTGGGGTAAAATTTGAACTTATGTCATCACTTCAATGATGTCAAAGACAAATCATGTGAATAAAGCTTGCCGTATACTCACATTTTTTGAAAAACTTTTATCTAATGCTTAAAATATGTAAAAAGTAACAGTTTCTACAAATCAAGGTTCTATTTTTGGGGAATTAACAGGGCCAAACAAGCCCCAAAATATTAGACAAAAACAAAATAACAAATTAATTTGTTTAATTTTTTTTAATTATTCAATTTACATAACAATCAATGATTTTGTTTTATGAAATATATCAATAATGACACTGCAATAATAGAGATCTTTTAATGAATACACATGCTACATAGATGAATTAACTACGATAAAAAAACATGTTAATGTAAAATTAAAATAACTCATATTGACAAAAAGCACCTACACAAAGAAAAAATATTCCATTTTTAGATTTTTGGACACTACAACTTTTATCTAACTTTATAATAAAATTGGAAATCATCAAAATTTAGTTGTTGATAATTATGATAAATAAACCATTTAATTTAGGTCCAAGTATTCTTGGTCCTATACTGAGTTTATTCATACCTAGTTGAAAATGAAGGCCTGTATTTTTGGATACCTTGGATTCATTATCCTTTGTTGGATACCAATTTTGGAGGGTTTCCTGCATCCAGGTGAACCACAAATTCATATGTTCAATGAATAAAAAATGTTCTTTGGATTTTGCAAGCAGAGAATAGCAATACCACAAAATCAAATATCCTGGAAATTGTAAGTTATCCTCAATCCACGATAATTGATACCCATGAAAATAAATTAATCCACAGTAGTTTATGTTATGGTGTAGACTGTAGACTATGTTATGGTGTAGACTGTAGACTTTGTTATGGTGTAGACTGTAGACTATGTTATGGTGTAGACTGTAGACTATGGACCAGGTTCACTGTTATCATATGTGCCTAACTACCGTAAACCTTCAAGCCTTTCGGTCATACCACTTAACTCAGTACCTGGGAGTACAAAATGTGTGTTCGAAACACCAAATTCAGTCAAAAAACGTACTCAAAAGTGTTGGACCTTAAGGCCAGAAATTTAACCACACCTAAACAAAGAGTCGAACATATGAATGGATAAAAATACTTCAACACAAAATGCAATATTGCTGATACTGGTCAGGAATGAAAATTATGCAATATTCATGCTAGGTATCAAACAACATAATCATTAATTATTATTATAATACAAAATATTTATAAATGTAACAGTAAAAATTATTATATTAATATATGTATCACAGTTAATATAAATATAAAATCTTTGTTCTTTACAATAAAAACTATGTTAAAATATGTCTAAAAGTAACAAATTAAAGATATAACAATTTATATAATTAATATTTTATTGCCTTTGGAAAACTAAAACACATTATTGCTTTCAGTATCATACAAGTGCCTAGTTACTTCAACAAATAAGTGGAATGCTAATTCGATGTTGGAAAGTCAGTTAAATCCATGAACATATAAATGACATATTTAACCAACAATTAAAAGTTTAGATTGATAAATCATTTGTCCTCCAAATATGATTCATTTTTTTATTGCATTGTTCGTTCTGTCCATTTTAGTGTTGAAAAAAAAAATGCATTTAATTCTTAATATACCTTTATTCTATTTTAAAATTTTTGTTTCTTAGAAACAGACTTTAGGTATCTAAGTCTTAAAATTAAAGTTAGTATTTATTTCTCAAATTTGTTTATTCCAAAAGTTCTCTTTAAACAATAAGAAAACCGACCTGAAAATAAGTCTCTCTTACAATGAAACATAACAATTAAACTCTTAATCAATGGCACTTACAGTAGATAAAACAAATAATGACATCTTTGATAAAACATAGATTAGGTATTTCTAAGAAATAAACCCAAAAAAATCTCTACATATATATCTAAAAATTAAAAACAAAAAAGATAAAAAGGCATTTAACAATTCAATCAAGACAAAATAATCACTTACAAACTGTTCATACAAATATGTTTTTACTTAGTGACTTGAATTTACTACAAAAAGACAAAACTTACTTTTAACAAGGATCCTTTGGAAGACTATAGTTTGTTCTAATAAATTCAATCATATTTGTTTCAATGTGATTAGTACAAAGGTACAAATTCCTTTTTTCTAAATTCATCAAAATTAGGTGTTTGTCCTGTTTTCTGCAATATTTAAATTTTCTAATGCTTGTTCCACAACTTTGATATTACAATATTTTTAATTGACCAAATTACCATCCATTGGGGTTTAACATGGAAAATATGATTATTTTGTATATACTACAGTGTATAAGGCATCTTTAAGAAATTAAACCTCAATGCATAAATCAATAGATGCAACAATTTATATTTATAAACATCAAGGAAATTCCAAAAAACACTTAAAACAAAACACACCATCCTTACGAGGGCTAAAAAAATGAAACCATTAGTTTTCTTGGGACTATTGAGAATGAGACAAGAATACCTTAGGATTTTCAAGTCATTGAACAAATACGTTTCTTTATTTTTCATATACCAATCAAACCAAGTCTTATTTATCAACTTCTTCCTTCAAAGTATTGTAAAACAAACAAAAATAAGCTAATGTGGATGAAGCAAAAAATCTGCTTGAATTAACAATAAATTTACTAATTCCTATAATTATTTAATGTTCAATTTGTTATTACATTTAAGATGCCTCGATAATTAAAATATTTACAAATTGACAAAAACAAATGTTTTTGAAATATTTCCGTATATCATGTATTTACAAAATTCAAACCCTAACTTTTACAAAATTTTACTGTTTTCTTTCTTCTACCAATTAAAAAATCAATTTGTCAAAACATTTAACCATGAAGTAATGATCCAATAATTCCCTGATTTTTTTAAACTATAAATTGTTCATGAGGCATAATGCTTTTTCTTGCCTTCATGTCACATATTTTATTTTGGATAACTGCAAGCATCCCTAAATTGTTTTAATAAAAATTGTTTATTAGGCATGAAGCTGACCAATAATTCTTCACTTTTTTGTCCGACACATATTTCTCTTTGTGAATGATTCTAAATTTAATGACAAGGCTTAGGCATATAAAATCAATATAATACTACTTACAAAGATATTTCTCAATGGTTTTATGACCAAACTAAAACAGTTGAGAAACTGTATATCAATATGAAATATCTATCTCTCTTTAAAACTTATCAAAATTCATCTTATCAAAAACCTTTTACGCGTAATCTGTATAATTAATTCAATTCATTGGATCATGCGAGATTTTTTTTTAAAGAATAATAGTTTATCATGTGCTTCTTGCATATGCACATCAAATCAGAAACTGTTTGATGAATGGTAATGTTCTAAACTCAATAAAGCATTATTAAGGTCTACAAAATATGATTATTTGTATTATTCTAGAAGCTAGAATGCTGAAGTAAAAGTAAAATGACATCCCTGAAACTCTTACAGTCCTTTAGGTACACCTTTTACGAAAATAAAAAAATATTTAAAGCATACATACAGGTAGTTTTAAAAGTCTTGATGAATGTGAAATTAATCTTTTAAAGATTCACCAAATGAAATAAATTAAGATCTGAATGAAAGGGGAATGTTTCAAAAGCATTGATTAATCTTCCTAATTAAAGAGGTAGTAGTGGTTTAAAGCCATCTACTTTAACCACAGTCTGCTCCCTAAGGTGGTACCTAACACTACAGGGAGATAACTCTGTAAAAATCAGCTTAACATTTTTATCACATTGTATTGTTAGAAAAATATTAAACTTCCCAATGATCAAAATTAGTGTTTGTCAAACTGCTATATAACCAATGAAATTTTTCTGATAAAGTGGTTGGTTCAAATTTTTTGAAATTTTTATATTTTTGTCAAAGGGCCAAAGTTTTTATATTTTTTGTCAAAATTTTATGAAAATTAAAGGAGCCAAATTAATTTTAGTCAAGGTGTTGATACCACCTTAACACTAATAAATTGAACAAAAAAAGCATAAAATCTGTTCATGGAATGTTACAGAAACTAAACTTCATAATCAATAATAATTTAAGTACATCTCAGACAATGCATCTGCAGTAAAGACTTACAAAATGCTATAATTCCATGTTCTTTGAGAAGTAGATTCATAATTGAAAACTATTAACATACTCTCCTTTAGTAAGACATGGTATGCTAATAATTCATTAATAATAAGTCCTCAACTAAAAGGGATTCATTTGACATGAATAGGCATATGTATGGTAGTCATTCAAATACATCTAAGGCCATAAAATAAAATTGTTTGCCCAAACACTACCTACTCAGAAAAAAGCTGCCTACTAAAAATCTTTTATTGACTTATTCAAGAAGTTTTTTTTAATCAGATAGCCATGAAGACTTATAAACCATGGATACTATAATTTCTTTTTGTTGAAAAAAAAGAAAATGCCTACCTACCTACCCACTAGCTTTGGGTAGGGTTTGGGCAAACCAAAATATTTTTAATTGTGGCCTAAAACAAAAATGGTATTCCTTTCAACATATCTCATCACTAAAAACATCTTATTAGTATGTGTACATACTGAATAAAAATACATCAGTAATCTCTATGGTAAGAACAACAAGTCAAGTATAGTGTGTGGTATAAACAACTTAACAGGTGCTTGCCAAGACTAAATAGTCAACCAAAATATTGGACGGCTAGATTCTTCTAATCAAATTAAAAAAAAACTGACAGTGACAATAAAAACAGGCAGTCAATTATATTAAACATTACAAGTCATTTTGGGATGGAATCTACAAAAATATTTCACAAAGAGGTACAAACATCTAAGTATTGTCCTATTCAATGCTATAATAGGCTAAAATGACATAAAAATATGAACACTTTCCACTGTTGGAAATTGTGCTTAGACATAATAACCAAATATTCAATTTTATGACTTTCGTGAAAAATTAACAAGGCTTATCAGAAAAAACATATATGAACTTATTTTATAGAAAATTTAAGCATCTAGATATTTGTCTGCAAAAATAATAATATGGTCAGTAAGCCAGGATTGAAACAAAAACAGAAAAGCAACCTATAGCAGTAATATACACAAGATACTTAGAAAATCATTTATATAAGACCACAGTAGACACTAAAAAAAATCTTGAATAAGATTGAAATGTGTGTTTCAAATCATTAAGATTATGGTTCCTGCTTACTGTATCGCTGTATAGACCATTCTAA
Source organism: Mytilus galloprovincialis (assembly GCA_037788925.1). NCBI lineage: Eukaryota > Metazoa > Mollusca > Bivalvia > Mytilida > Mytilidae > Mytilus > Mytilus galloprovincialis. The sequence continues at coordinate 38,160,596 of CM075342.1, read as the reverse complement.
TGAGGTCAAGGACATTTGAATCCATTTTGTCTGATACATTGTATGTACATCTGACAATAGGTCAAATAGTAAGCAGACCTGCTACTTACAATAATTGAGAAACTGTCTTAATCATGAAGCTGAGCTCTTACAAATAAAATAGAAACTTAGGTCCAGGTCAACAGAATCCTGTCAGTTAGACTTGCACATCTCTAAATGATTGATTAGAAAGAGTATTGTTCACCTATTACTTAAACTTACTGTGAAACTGACCTGATGACCAAAACTTAACATTTATTGAGGAACCTTCAAAATGATATTCATGTACAAATAATTAAGTCAACTATAAAGTAGCCCTGCATGGAAGATAATAACAAAGACCAAAGAATGTAGATCGACAGACAGTGTATATTGAATCTTCTGAAATTAATCACAAATCATAAAACTCAATATAGATTATACCATTATTACCAGAATCAACTGTATAAATTAAAACATTTTGGTAAGAAAAGTTTGTATTTATAATCAAAATTTATAAAGCCATATTATTAAAGCAGCTTCTAAATTCTTAAAAGCAGACAAAGATTTCTTTCTCCAATCAATGTAACCATCCCCTCCCATTACAATCATAACAGAGTTACAGCCCCTTTTTGACAATGTATCAAGGGCACGTAACTTAGGCTCATCTATTGATACTCTGACTGAAGCATGTTTTGTGCTCCTGTTTTTAGAACTTCCTAGTTTAAAAGAGTTGAAGGACGGTTTCCTCATAGATGATCTGGTTTGTTTCTCAACGACTGGTTTGACCGGTGATGTCATCGATTCATTTCTCATCAAGTCTCTGTAAACTTCATTGACATCGTCATCACCAGTACCCATAGAAGGGTCTAAAGTTTTCATTATATTTTGCCTTGAGGCTAATTTTGTTGGGTATTTCAATGTTTTCCCTCTCTGGCAACTCACTTCAGCAGTTTTAGAAGGCAGCAGTGTTGTTATATCGTCTGCCGACCTTGACAATCTGTTTTCCTTGTCAACTCCTCCTAAAGTCTTGTCTCCTGTTTTTGAATTTTTTGGAGGCTTTTCCGGTGGCGTTGGTTTATGTGTCATTTTTATATAGTCTCCTTCTAAAGAGATTTGTGATACTGTTTTTTCCAAATCACTACTGGAATGACGTTTTGATTCACATTGTTTCAAATCTGCCAATGGTTTCTTGTCAGATTCCAAATTAACCTGTCTCCTTAAATCAACAGTACTGTAATCCAGTCCTTTGGCTTTATGCCACAAATTTACAGTCCCACAATAAATTGGAATTAAAAATTGGACTGGTCCATTATGGCCATGATATGACACAAAAGGCCTGCCACTAATTATTGGGACTCCATCTTTGAGACGTGGCAGTGGGAATGTCAAAAGTATGCCTGAACTGGTTCCAACCCAGAGGAACCCTTTACTGACCATTAAACTACTAATAACACAACTGCTTTCCTGTCCTAATGACTGGTCAGTGTTGGCTGAAAATAAAGGATCAGTCTTTTATTGTTTTGTATAAGTTTAGAAGAAAACAAATATTTCTAATACAAATCATTGCAACATGTAAATACCAATTTCTGCTAAAGTATTTTTATAATTTGGTCAAAAAAGATTTTCTGTTAGAAATGTATATTTAAGTTTAGACAACACAATAAATGCGTTGAATTAAATTTTAAATGCAGCACTCACATTACAGGTAAAAAAAAAAAAAAATATTATCTATAGTAATATTTTCAATAAGTTTCAAGCTGTGTCCAACTCTACAATCATAATAACTCATGTTACAAGGATAAATCATCAGGTGCAGAGAGTTATTTACCCTTTATAATATCTAAAATCTAAAACATAAACTAGATGATTCATCCTAAATCAAGATGTTATATTTTTCTGTCTGAATTCTTTGAAGTTTTAGTCATGTCAGGGCCTTTCACAGCTGACTTTATTGTATGGATTTTGCTCATTGTCAGAAGACCATACAGTAACATGCTTAAATCCACAATATTTGGACTTTGGTAGACAGATAGCATTCATATCACATCTCCCTATTTCATATTGAGTCAGTCTTATTATTTCTTTACATGCAAACGTCTGACAAAGTCAAGTATAAATAAGACAGTTTCGTTCAATAACAAAATCAAATCATGCATGGTACCCCATTGCAAACCCTAAATTACCTTGGACTAGAACATTAACAGACTGAGCCACATTAATTTCCTGTATTTGTTTCTTGGTTTCTATATGATAGAGATGTATAGAAGAGCTGCCTTTGTGACTTATCCATAGTCCCACTCCAGATCTGACCATGTGGGAAATGTCACCGCCATCTTTACAAGACATTTCTATCTGCTCCTAAAAAGATACAAAAATTGTCATTACTAATAATCATACATGTATGTCAGGGCTACAAACTATGGTCTTAGTTATTTTGAGTTTGATTAATCTTACAGAAATATTATTATTAAAATGTAGATTTCTATATTATACCATTATTTATTTCCTCAAGTAATTAAAAAGTTGACCAGTACGTCTTTTCTTGATCTTGTTTAACAAGTATAACAATAGGGTGTAACGATGTGCAGCTCATCCTGATCAATGCACATCTTGAACAATGGTCACTCTCCAAAATTACAGACTACAATTTGTTGATCTTTTTACTGTTAACAGTTTCTCTTTTGATGATGTTTGTTGTAAAATTTAACTGAAAACTGACCCTATGTGTAGAGCAAAGTTCATTTGCCAACTTTGACCTATAATGGTTTACTTTTATGGGTTGTGAATTGGATGGAAAGTTGTCTCATCGGCACTTATACTACATCTTCTATATCTAATTAAAAGAAAGGAATATCAAGGTGACTTACCAAATAACAAGATTCTTCCACAGGTATAATGTATATGTGTGGTCCACATGCCACCCAGACCTCCTCATCTAGTGTAATGATACTATTTATAGGACTGGAGGCCAACTGTACCACATTGGGGGATTCAAAATTCCATACACCCTCTGAAAAATAAAGCAATACATTAACAAAGTTTAATGAAGACTATTTGTTAAATACCAAACTACACAATAAACTAGAATGGTTCATTCCTTTTATATTAGCATAAACCTATAAAATCAATGAGAAAATCTAATTTTAACACTTTTAATTAATTGATTGATTGATTGATTGATTAATTGATTTATTCATTGATTGTTTTTTGCTTTAATTTAAGCCCCATTAGCACAAAAAGGCTATATCGCGGCAAAAGCTAATTCGATTTAATTTAATTTAACTGTTTCTATTTCATACTTTGAAAGTTTATTTAAAGCAATCAGCATTATGGTCTTTTTCATTTATTTAGAATACAGTTTTTGTTATCTTTTCTTCTTTTTTTCAGTAAAAAAACGCTGATTTGTTTTTAAGCATTAATGGTAAAAACAAGATAAGACTTTATTTGATTGAGTATTTAACCATTGAGATCATTCGTAGCACACAGACTGAGTAATTGTGTATTGATAGAAATTTTATTTTATATTTCTTTATATGTGACGTTTTACTTTTTACGACGTCAAACAAACAAAACAATGCATGTGGTTTTTAAATTTGATAGATGCTTTTTTTGTTTTTTTTTGTTAAATATTTGTTTGTTTTGAGATTGTGACACAGTGATGACTGCTGTACCCATATTTTGACTATTTTACCTATTATGTCTGCTTTGTTCACGCATCATTGTAAATAAAATGAAATTTGGTGCGACTGTCATACAAATGAGAGGTTTAGCGCTATAAAACCAGGTTCAATCCACCATTTTCTACATTTGAAAATGCCTGTACCAAGTCATGAACATGACAGTTGTCCATTCCTTTGATGTGTTTTATCATTTGATTTTGCTATTTGATTTGGGACTTTCCTTTTTGAATTTTCCTCTGAGTTCAGTATTTTTAAGATTTTACTTTTTGCAAGAATATTCTAAAACAAACACGTCATTTCTATTTGGTTTTACACACTGGTTTTCAAGGCTCTTTAACTTTTAATTGATTAATTCAAAGTATTTGAGAAAAAAAATTCCAAGACAAATGAAGATCAAGTCTACTGTGTACTTAAGTTTTTTTTCTTAAATAAAGTATTTTCACCAGACAGCAATAAATTATAATAGAAAACATTTACCAACACACAAACTATCTACTTGCTAACCCTTTTCCCATTTCAGAAGTCATTTTACTCACTATGTTAAATATCATCTTAACCTACAACCAATATTCAAATAAGTGTAAAGTTCTTGGTCTTCATTGGAATGGCTTCAGTAAAATTGATAATTCTTTTTTAATTTTTCATCTAAAATGCTCATTATAATGTGACAAGCTCATTATAATGTGACAAGAAGTTATTAAAGGAGTAGGGGCATTAAGGCCCAGTTTTGGACCAAGAAAATAAAACATCTGACAACTATTTCAAATTTGCACATATTGTTTGGAAATACATAGAATCAAGAAATATAAATGAAAAATTTAAGATTTTTTATCTGATAACGTCACAAATACATCATAATAAGTACCGTTTTCATGAAAATGATGAAAAATACAGAATTTATGTGCAGTTTTCCATCTTTCTTTCCACTGTGGAAACATCGTGCACAGCCAAGAAACAACAAAATAATTTCAGAGAAGCTTTATTATAACTATTGACATAATCATACCAAATATAAAGTTGTTTCTTGTATTGCGCACATACTTTGCCAATCTAAAATATACTTAAAATTTGATGAAAAACAAGGAAAATCAAGAAATTTTGCATAATATACAAATTTCTTCATGTAACTTGTTAAACTTGACATTTGTTTTTATTTTCTGAATACCTGGTACCTTATTCAAGTTATGACACATTTAAGTATATCTATGATGACCTTTAAAATTGAAGTAATATTTGGGCCAAACAATGGCATTATTGCCCATTCTCCTTAAATTTTGAATTGCAAAAATTGGTCATACTTAATGTTCCATAATAACAACTTGGAAAGTTATCTACTGATTTCCACCATGTACAGCTGTTAGAATTAATTTTTTTTATGAAAAGCTGTTAATAAACATAAGATGAGAGTTTTATACATGGCAACTAATTTGGATCATTCTTGACCAAGACATACCTTGATCTCTGTCATAGATGACCAGTACCCCTTCGTCTGTTCCTATAAATACTCGCTCTATCGTATAATGTATCTGCTGACCAATACCATGGCAGTGAAATTTTTTCTTTGGAACACGATTCAGTTTTGTCTGATCTCGTAATCCCTGTTCATTGAACACACTAAATATCAACACTCTGAAATGACAAAAATTATATTGCTAATAGTCTTCATTTTTTTTGAAGAAACAATGTCAGTTTTGTTTTTTAAGGTTTATTTATCAGCAAAGTAATCATGCACCTAAGTATTTGTTGGGACAATAGACTATGTAAAACTATAAATGATACAATAAGGACAAGCAGAATAATCGATAGAAGGAATGTCGACAGATAAAAAGACAAGGAAATATCATGCCTCCTACTATAGTAGACTGGGCATAAAAACTTATTTAAGAATTATAATAAAATCTTGAATTTTGAGCAAAGCAAAAAAGAATAACAAAATCTTGAATTCTTAGCAGAACAAAAATATATTACTGAAGTGATAAAGTCCCCGGCATTGCCTCATTTCAAAATCTCTTCTTTGTTTGATGATTGCTGTATATATTGCTCTTTTCCTTTTACCAAACTAAGCATTGTTTCAGCTTTTCCAGGAACTCTTATTTCCCTCATCAATAGACTACTTTCCAGTTTGTCTGTCACTGGAAAAAACTCGTCAATTATGAACGCCTTTATGACGTCATTTACCAGTCAGAGGGGATCGCCTGTATCCCTGCACTATTAATGTTCATCAAGCATCTTAGTGATCGTCATTGTGCAGGATAAACTAGAAATAATATTTGTTCCGTAGGTACCTAATCACAATTCCCTTATGAAAGCAGTGCTGAATATCAATTATAAGTATTTAATTTGCCAAATAATTCTTGCAATATAGCATTATCTTTTTTTTCCACCAATCACTCAACAAAGGAACAGATGTGACGACGCCCATTAACGCACAAATGATGTTCATTAAAACAAATGTTTTAGATAGATTTGCAATGAACTTGAAAGTTGTTTATTAGATTTAAGTCCATCTTATATTAAACTTACTCTTTTTTGACTGTAGACATCCAGACAGTATCTTCCATGAAAGCATCACCACTCTCCTTGACAGCATAACCAGGAACTGTTTCTACTGCTACCACTTCTTCACTGCATGCTTGAAAGGACTCAACCAATGACGGCCTTGTATTCTGTACTGACACCAGCGCCACCTGTGTTCTCAAATCTGTTGTCATAACAACCCATAAATGTTGTATGCCAATATCTGATGATCCATGTGATGCCAGATACACAGGCACAGCACACTTCATCTAAAATTAGTGGAATTAAACGTTTAAAATCTACATAATCTATTGGTGAAGATATTTACTAATAATTTTCTATACTTTGTGTCAGAAGATTGATGAAAAATGTTTTCAAGATTCATATGGGTTGTATTGCTTATTTCTTATTTTTCTTTCGCTAGCTTTTTTGTTTTTGAAATAAGTTGCCATTTTTTCTGCGAAAGACTGACGGTTGGTCAAGCACTCTGGCTCCCTTCATCAATAAAAAAAACTTGCCACCATAAAATAGCTAACAGTTCTACAAGTGGCCTTAAACACCAACAAACAATCAATCGTTTTTGAATAATCTACAAGACACATCCTTACAGTATAATAAAGATTGATCATAAGGATTTCATAAGTGGAACTCATTTTTATCAGTTACAAATATGTAAAATTGTAAATATATCAGACTTGGGGGTTTGTGGTTTTTTTAATTTTAAACGTCTAGCAGAATAAAAGAAACTATTACAGTGACTTGACTGTAAGTGTTGCTATACACCAATTGCAATTCATTCAAAATTTTGACCAAATTGCAATTTGTTTTATTAAACCAAATTGTTCAACTGGTCAGAAATTTGAACCAACTGCTGTAGAAAACCACAGTCAAGACTGAAAGTGCAAGGTGATAAAATAAAACATACTTACAATCCTATAAGACTTTAACTCCACTTTATTGATGGTATTTTTAATCAGTCTATCAATCTGTATAGTTATATTATAGCCATTACCATACTAAAGGTGAACTGTTTTATTTTTAATTGCTATAAAAATGTCCAAACTAAGCTTTTATATCATGTATATAGTTTTTCTTTCGAAAAGTATTCTATATTCATAAGAATCACACATTATGTGAATAAAAACATTTCATATTCAGTAAAATATTTGTGAAATTGCAAGATGTTTGTAGGAAGGGGAGATAATCTTTTTTGGTTTCAAAAAATCTTTATTCAAAAGAATAGTATTTTAGGTTATCTCCACAAGGAAACTTATCAATAGCATATTGTTATTTCACACATATTTTACTGAATATATGATGTATTATTTTAAATGATATATGATTCTTATAAATATAAAATCCTTTTCAAAAGAAAAACTATATAAAAGCTTAGTTTGGACATTTTTATAGCAATTAAAAATAAAAAGGATTTTATATTTATAAGAATCATATATCATTTAAAATAATACATCATATATTCAGTAAAATATGTGTGAAATAACAATATGCTATTGATAAGTTTCCTTGTGGAGATAACCTAAAATACTATTCTTTTGAATAAAGATTTTTTGAAACCAAAAAAGATTATCTCCCCTTCCTACAAACATATTGCAATTTCACAAATATTTTACTGAATATGAAATGTTTTTATTCACATAATGTGTGATTCTTATGAATATAGAATACTTTTCGAAAGAAAAACTATATAAAAGCTTAGTTTAAACATTTTTATAGCAATTAAAAATAAAACAGTTCACCTTTAGTATGGTAATGGCTATAATATAACTATACAGATTGATAGACTGATTTAGTAATACCATCAATAAAGTGGAGTTAAAGTCTTATAGGATTGTAAGTATATTTTATTTTATCACCTTGCACTTTCGCATTTCGACTGAACAATTTGTTCAATATTCTGACCAGTTGAACAATTTGATTTTATAAAACAAATTGCAATTTGGTCAAAATTTTGAATGAGTTGCAATTGATGGATAGCAACACTAACAGTCAAGTCACTGTAAATCAGTAATCTATTTTTAAGATTGTTTAAATGTTTTTGTCTTACCTTAGTAAAATATCTAGGCATATCTACTGGTAAATGTTTCATAAACAAAGCTGGTTGCATAGTAACATCTTCTCCAAGGCTTAATGATGTCCATGATGGATTGTTGATAGGATCTGTCAATCAAATATTTGTGAATTAAAAATCACTATTTTCCAATTATAACTTGGTTTACTGTGATGATTCATGTCAAAATTGATTAAGATTATATCACAATGTTGACTACTGTATTTTTGAGATTTTTACCTATTATGTCTGTTTGTTTTCTTCTTGCATCATTGTCAATATAATGGAATTTGATGCGACTGTCATACAAGTGAGAGGTTTAGCTAGCCATATCCACAATTTTCTACATAAGACAATGTCTGTACCAAGTCAGGAATATGACAGTTGTTATCCATTGGTTTGATGTATTTTAGCTTTTGATTTTGCCATTTATTTAGAGACTTTCTGTTTTGAATTCTCCTCGAAGTTCAGTATTTTTGTGATTTTACCAAAGACATGTCAGTCTGTTTTTGGTCAGACTGTAAAACCCTTTTGCTAATCATCATCAAAATCTTTAATTTTTCTAATAAAATTATTTTTCCTATTTTCTTGCAAATTTGACTTGAGATGGGAATAGGTATAATCTCATGTTGAAGACTGTACTTTTAAATGTGGACATGGAAGAAACTGTACAGAATATATCTACTAACTTTTTCTCAATGCATGCTAAGCAATAATAATTTGTATTTGTTTGATTATTGGTCAAATTTGCTGTTTTATCATGTGTAAAGACTTTCATTTTCTAAATTTTTTTTTAAACGTTCTTAAGTATTTATCAATAATTTTCTGTTGTATAATACTTTGAAAGCTTGAACAAAAATGTCCAGCATAATAATACTTTCAAGACAAAAAGACTCTTGACATGTGATTTAAGTTTTCAATAATTATTTACCTAGAGCAAGCTTTGATAGTAAGAAATCTGTAGACCATTCTTGTTTCAGTTCTGGAGAAATAGTCTGGAATGTATATCTTTCTTTCCTGTAATATATATGTGTAAATAATAGTGGTGTACATACAGATGTATATCACTAATTACTATGTACTGGGGATTCATTGTTATTCCTGGGATACCAATGTTTGTGGATGTACTGTGGATTCATTGTTATTCCTGGGATACCAATGTTTGTGGATGTACTGTAGATTCATTGTTTTTCCTGGGATACCAATGTTTGTGGATGTACTGTGGATTCATTGTTATTCCTGGGATACCAATGTTTGTGGATGTACTGTAGATTCATTGTTATTCCTGGGATACCAATGTTTGTGGATGTACTGTGGATTCATTGTTTTTCCTGGGATACCAATGTTTGTGGATGTACTGTGGATTCATTGTTATTCCTGGAATACCAATGTTTGTGGATGTACTGTGGATTCATTGTTATTCCTGGGATACCAATGTTTGTGGATTTCATGGGTATTGGTAAATTTTGAAAGAATTGATTTACTTTTTTTTGTAAGCAAAAGGTTTCAAATACAGGCATAAATAAAATACAGAGCACATATTTTGAATTTAACTTTTGCTTTGATGTTAACTTTCATTGCAACATTCACTCGATATTTGTACTTTCAATTGCATTATCATTTTCTATGTTCAGTGGACCGTGAAAATGGGATAAAATCTCTAATTTGGCATTAAAATTAGAAAGATAATATCATAAGGAACATATTTACTAAGTTTCAAGTTGACTGGACTTGAAATTCATCAAAAACTACCTCGACCAAATACTTTAACCTGAAGCGGGACTGACAGACGAAAGGACGAACAAACAAATGAACAGACGGATAAACGGAGGCACAGACCAGAAAACATAATGCCTATAAATGGGGCATAATAAATGGGGCATAAACACAGTTGTCTGTTTGAATGTCCTTGACTTTGTAATTGAAGGTCCATATTTGGAAATAAAAGTAAAGGGACATGCAACCTGCATAATTTTAAACCCCTGACCCTAGCCTGTAACACATGACATTTTTTTTATTTGTGTGTGTACTTCTATTTCTTCCTGCATTCTATATACTTACTTATTATTTGTAGCATTGGTATGTTCAAAAACAACCGTACAACTATTGATAATCTGTAATTGTTGGTTTTTAACTTGTATCTTTCTCTGTAGGTCACTGATAACTTCACAACACGTTTCTTCAGATAGATTATCATGGGCACATTTCAGAGTAGACACTAAGGATGATATCTGGCTTAATATATTATAATCATAAACCATATCATCTAGGTCAGTCTGAAGGTTCAGGGGATCAGTTTCTTGGTAAATAGATTCTGAAAAATAACAGATGGATTTCATACATGGTTATTACAGTCGACTCTCGTTATCTCGAAGTCAGCCGGACCAGAGAAATATTTCGAGATACACATAGTTCGACTCAAACGAAAACCGGAAGTTTGACAGAACAAGGGACACAACTCTTGCTTAGCGTGGTAAAGCTAAAATAAATCCGGGTGAATATTGGAAGGGGATCAATATTCTGGTATCAGATCGATGTACTTGTATGTCAAGGTCTTTCATTATTACGATAACATTATTTTTACTTTTTCAATTGTTTCAGTTACAACCTTTTCCTATGGCTTTTAACCGAGAGAGTAATTTCCAATCGATATTTCCGTTATTCAGGTCGTTCATAGTTGACAAAATTGTTTATTCTCGGATACAAGAGACTTTAGAAAATTTAGATTCCTCTTCATTTTGTTTTATCTCACTCTTTCTTTTCAAAAGAAAATACAACAAGATTAAAGACGACGATTTAGTAGTTTTTAGGTGATCATAAACCGAAGTCATTATCCTTACTTTATACACACCCAAGCTCATTAGTGTAAATCACAATTAATTGTTTTGTAAACATTTTAAATACTTTTTCATGAACATTAACAATGCATCACTAATTATTTATGAAAATTCTATAAAAGATAATCTTAGGTAAACACTCGTGGAAATAGCATGTCATAAATCAATACAGTGGTCAGTGACTGGAAATTTAATTACACGTGTATTGTCAGATTAACTCTTCAACCCATTTAAATGCCGGAGGTCATGTTTTGATATATTTGTACTAGTTCGAGATAAAGAATGAACTTTCAATGCTTTTGTTAACCTTGGGATCGTAAATTTAGTTCGACTCAACCGAAATTTCGACTCATCCAATTTCGACTCATCAGGAGTCGAATTACATACATTTATATGGAACCAAGTTGGGGACCACGTGAAAACTTCGACTCATCCGAAATTTCGAGTCATCCGAGTTCGAGACAACGAGAGTTAACTGTATATCAAGAATATATAAATATTAGGTTAATATAATTTCACTAGTGGTGAAAACAAATCAAATGGTAAAGCATGCTCACAAAAATTTTTATAAAAAAAAATTGAGGAATCATTGATTTGTAGTTCCTGAGAAAAACTGGTGCAGTCCTTAACAGTCTGCACGGTTAGCCACTAGTCCGATGCCCCAGACTAGTAAAATTTCATTCGGACTAGTAAGTTTTTGCAAAACTTTGTTTGGCCAAATAAGAAAAATGTCAGAATATTGGTCTTCGGACTAGTAGTTGAAAAAGTTTTTGGTGCAGACTGCCTTAACTAGTTTCTATTTTTATTTTTTAAGTCTTTTCTGAATTTCAAATAAAGCCCCTGTCATTATAACATAAGGAGAAGTGCAATGATAAGCTCCTCATCATGTAACTAGACATGTTTTTCTTTATTTGTGTGTGAACTTCTAGTTCTCCCTACATTTTTTTTTATACCTACCGGTACTTATTATTTGTAAACAGAGGTAAACTAGTATACCATTCTGCCTGTCTTCAGAATATACAATCAAAATCCCTTGAAGAATTGATGTTATTCATAAAGTTTTGTATAATAAAACTCTTTTTTATCATATAATTATATTCAAAAAAATATATTTTAAATCAGTTATTTCTTTTCTTACCTTTTCTTGTATGTATACTTAGTATGCCCCCATTAGACTTGACAGAACAGGACATTTCAGGAGAGATGGCATTGTCCTTTAGTTCCAGTTCTGATATAGGTAAAGCCCATTTTGATCTTATCCTATCCACTGGTCTTCCATCCTGTTCCCTTTAAAAATAAACAAGTAACAACTGTTAGTAATGACCTTTAAGCTGGATATCAAAATTTTTAACAAATAAATCTTCTGTTTGGTATATCTATAATGCTTTGCACAAAACAAATACAAATTCAAACATTTATATTTATCAATTGACTGAACTGCAATCTTGACTTGCATTATATGACCTGAAAAACCACTTATATGTAGGTAGCCCCAAAATTTACAACATTACTTTTGTAATCTTTGGATTTCTATTGCAAACATCAAAAATAATTCCAAGTACATACAATTAGAACAGTAGATTCTTCTGTTGATAGACTACTTTTGACCTCTATGTTGATTGTTTTAGCAGAGTTTATTGATATTACAATATATTGGAATTGCAGCATGCATTCATAGCAAAATTTTAGAAATATTTTTTTCATTTTTCTGTATTTTCTGCTGAACCTTTTTTATTTTTATTACTGATTCAAATCTGATAGTTTTAAAACAAACCTGGTTGTTACAGTGGTACAGATAAGATAAGCATCTGTAAGGAACAGTCTTCTGACCTTTGTCCTATTGTTCCCCGTTTCCTATAAATAAAATCAAATCATTCAGTTTTCAAATTATATAATTAGATGAGGAATATTTTGAATAGATGAAGGCAATCCTAGATAATTTTTGAAGAAGTTTTCCAAAACATTTATAATATATACCCTTAAAACAGGGTTGTCACACTTTTTCAGACATGAAATTCAAGGGTTTATCCAGGAATATCATCTTTCTAGTTTTCAAGGATAGTGCTTCTTGCATCATGGTTGAAATTGAGCTTGATATTTAACATTGCAAATTAGTTCAAGACCATTTGCATCAAGTGTAATGGAGATAAGAATTCACCTCTATTAAGTATATATTCATATTGTCCAAAGCAATGTGCTCAAGAGTATTTGTTAATCATACGGGTACCAATTTTCGAGAGACAAATCAACAAGCACAAGGGAAGTAATTCAAATTGTTTTTAGACTTCCGGTATTTAAACTTACCAGGATTAAGCAAAGATTTTTTTGTTTTTTCGTGTATTACCCAACGGGGAACACCTCTTAAAAAATTCCATGATTTTCCCTGTTTTCCCAAGGACATGGGAACCCTGTTATAAGTGACATCTCCAAATTTCTATCCAAAATTGAATCATGCTTGTTAAATTATCCAGACAATAAGATGACAGTATAATACATCCATTATTTCATGCTTGAAAATACTATATATAACATAAAATTCTTCAAAATTGATTTCAATAATCCATACTTTTTTAATATGTTATATTCTAGTAGGGAACTCACTAGCTAGAACTTTGTATTTCAAATCCTTTAGGGAACTAACTTGGTAGAACTTTGTTTTCAAAGCCCTTAGGGAACTTACTAGGGGTCTCATTGAGGGAGTTCTGATTCAGATCCCGCTTACTGATGTCAGATTCACGTATCCTGCTTACACTATGTTCGTAAGCAATTCTTATATTTCAAATTTCCTGTGTCCTGCTAGACTTCATTTCCTGATTTCATGGCACAATAATTTGACTTTTACATGTCACGCTTACAAAAAAAACCAATCCTGCATACCGCTTAGACCCCAATGAGACCCTCTTACTAGGTAAAACTTTGTATTTCATACACCACTACTTACACAGATCTGATCTAAGTCATCCTGTCTCAATAATCTTAGTGTTGGTCTGAGGTTCTTGATGTTCAGTTCTTTCATCACCTTCTTTGCCTGAAGCTTCTGTTCTGCCAAACGTTTCGACTCATTTAATTTGTGAGCCACATTTTCAAGGTCAGTCAGTGCTGTCTGTAATGATGACCTGTCATGGTGTTGATGTGGTGTATACTTCAATAAATCCTTAAAAAAGATATCAATGTGAATACGGTAAATTGCAAATTTGTTGTGACACTCATTTTACTGATGTTCAAATCTCATAAATCCAGACAAAAACAAAATCTGGGGAAAATACACGAACTTCAAAAGGAGCGAGCATGATTAAGTGCATCGACATGATAAATGTATCCGGCTAACCGTTCCAATCCACACTTAGGCAAATTGTCAAAATTATGAATAGGTAACAAATTGCCATTTGGTAAATCAACAAATCAGAAAACCAATCATAAATGTATAAACCATAATCAATAGTAATAAGCTTCTTAACAATGGAATCCATGTACCATTTATTTTCTCTCAAAGTTATAAATCTTAAATAAAGGGTTTCATTTTCTTCAAAAAATATACATATATATATTTAAACACTTATCTGAGATAAGTCTGAGAGCAATAAACAGTTTGTTCTTATTGCATGTATTGTGTGGACAGTTATCCAAAATGCTATGTATATTAGTACCAACCTGCATCATTGTGATGAATTGTGGGAATCTTTGTACTGGTTTGACCAATAACCCAAATAGTGGAAGTCTATCTGGACTCTTCATTGCCTTTTCCTACAAAACAACATAAGAGTAAGTAAATGAATACATACATAAATGTAAATATAAATTAATGTAAACCAATTTAATTTTGTGTTTTACCCTTTCAAGCACACTTTACAGTGATCAAATTTCATCATTTCCAAATTCTTTAGATGTAGTTATATGAGTAATTATCACAGTTTTACATATCAGTGACGGCTTGCATTTGCATCATTTTCAACACGCAA
Source organism: Mytilus galloprovincialis (assembly GCA_037788925.1). Lineage (NCBI taxonomy): Eukaryota > Metazoa > Mollusca > Bivalvia > Mytilida > Mytilidae > Mytilus > Mytilus galloprovincialis. The sequence continues at coordinate 38,145,535 of CM075342.1, read as the reverse complement.
AAGTTTTGTTGTAAAATCAATTGGTTTACAGTATACAGCTTAAAAACAGACTTCAAGCATTTGCTCAAAGATTTAAAACCAAATATATTCAGTTCGACAAAAATAAATTTCAAAATCATAAAGAATCAATGAGAAAGGCAGCATATCATTTATCACTAACATTTGAAACTTATGATTATTTCAAAGCTAAACTAAATATCAACTGATTATATAATGGATATATTATGAACCTAATTTAGGAAAACTTTTTGCATAACAATGACCATTCAAGTAAAACAACGAATTTTTTAACTAGACCATTGTACAGAAACAGTTATATCAAGGCAGGATGTTTCAGTAAAAAAAGTTTTTAAAATGTTTTTGCGTGGTGTAAGTAACATTTAGTCAATGTGTTGTACAGTATTAATTTTTCAGTAACCAGTACATTGGTTCTCTTTTTTAAATTGTTTCTGTGCATCCTGCTGATCTAATGAGTCAACCCTTTCAAACTGATTTTGTACAGTTTGTCCTTAATGGTGTGAACTTACACTATTTTCCTAGGTTAAGTGATGTCAAACATGTTTAACCCTGCAACAATCTTAATGTGATTGTTCTTATCTAGTTACCTGTAATTCAGTGTTTGTTGTTGGTTGTTGACTTTTCAATCTATTCTCTTTATTATTTTAGCATAAATCGGGCATTGGCTTTTTTTTATTAAGATTTTGTCATACCCAGGACTTGTATAGCTTACTATACTTTAAACATAATAAAGTTCATTGTAGGAGTCCGTACTGTGAATTATTGTTGCTAACATCCACATCCTTCAGTCAGCTGTGGTGGATAATTGTCCCATGAGCAATCAAACCCCATCTCTATATCTTAATTGTTATGTAGAAAATTATTTTCTGTAGTGGACAAAATACTTTGGAAAAATGCATAAACATTGAGCTATAAATTGTTGCTTTATGTTTAAAGTTACCTCTTAGAATATGTACTATAGATATCCAACCATGTTAAAATAAATGCTATTGTTATTTGTTTGTGTGTGAAAAGAGCATTTTAATGAGTGATGTTATATGTTATCCACTGCAAATGAACACATCAAAAGATATTATAGTGTAAACACAATTTGAGGAAACATATTCTGAAAAGATTATACTAGCCAATGAGCATATTTCTTAAATATTTAAGAACTAAACTAACTAATAGTAGGATCCTGTTTGCTAGCGAGTAGACTGTGAATAGTAAGTTTAATACAAGTGAAAAATACCTGCATATACTGTAAAAAAAGATACATATTCTGTTAAATAAAATATTCAGAGAATATTGACAAAATTCTAGGTCCATTCAAGAACATTATCTTAAGTGATTAAAATGTAAAGTGAACATGTTAAATTTTAAAACTTTTAAATTTTTAACTTTTTGATTTAAAAACGTTTTAAATATTGTAACAAATACAAATAAAGGCTTAAGAAAGTCACATTATAGAACTAGAAATAAGGATCAAGACTTTTGCTTCCATATGAGGTTGTAAGGAAGGGAAAATCTCAAAACAAAGTTTTATCTATTTCACAAAACAGAATTTCACTAAGACTACTAAGCAATGTTGACTTAATCTCCGTTGTATAAAATATGGTGTCCCATTCTTTGCAAGACTGAGGAATGATTAAATAAAGGATATTTTGAAGTAACCAAAATAATGTTTTTTTTTAACAATTAAACTTACAGTAAGAAAGTTTGCCAATGAAGGCTTGGTATTCTGTAGAGATTTTAATTCTTCCATAGCGCTAGAGAAGTTATTGACGTAGCCACTGTATAACTCTATCACCATCTCTCTAGAGAACTACAATAGTCAAAAGCATTTATTTATTGACATAGCCACTGTATAACTCTATCACCATCTCTCTGGAAAACTACAATAGTCAAAAGCATTTATTTATTGACATAGCCACTGTATAACTCTATCACCATCTCTCTGGAAAACTACAATAGTCAAAAGTATTTATTTATTGACATAGCCACTGTATAACTCTATCACCATCTCTCTGGAAAACTACAATAGTCAAAAGCATTTATTTATTGACATAGCCACTGTATAACTCTATCACCATCTCTCTGGAAAACTACAATAGTCAAAAGCATTTATTTATTGACATAGCCACTGTATAACTCTATCACCATCTCTCTGGAAAACTACAATAGTCAAAAGCATTTATTTATTGACATAGCCACTGTATAACTCTATCACCATCTCTCTGGAAAACTACAATAGTCAAAAGCATTTATTTATTGTTATTGCTATTTTGTGCATTTTTTCTTTGATCTTTTTTGTGATAATTTTCATATCATGCCACTCGCTTGAGATGGAAAATTATCGCTAGAAACTGGGCATGCACGTGGCGTTGCTAACGAAATTGACATGAAATTGACAACATCGTCATAGGTAAAATAGCGATAAAAAGATTATCATTGTTCCTCTCAACTCGATTGCCTGTCTCGCTTTCGCCGTCCTGGCTCAAGCGAGAAAATCAATCTCGTTGAGATGATCACCGAATCGATAATCTATAAATATAGCCACTTTATACTTCTAGAACGATTACCATCTCTATAGAAAGCTGCAACAATAATAAATTATAAGTTGTTAATATTACGAAATTTTCCTTTGATTTTACTGACTGATAATTTCCTTTCTCAGCACAGTAGAGTGATATGATTAAACTATCACTAGAAACATTAAACTATCACTAGAAACTAAAGGCTACGTGCAACTGTCAATTAAGAACACCGTCATAGGTAAAATAGCGATAAACAGATTATCATTGGTTATTTCAACTGGCTTGCTTTTCTCACTTACACCATACTGGATCAAGTGAAGAAAATCTATCTCATTGAGAGGATCAACAATAATCTATAAATAGTCAATTATTCTTTGTCCTTTTCTCATATTGAAAATCAAATGCATATACAGTAGAATTCTCTCTCAAGGGAGATCACTCCTTTTATAAATATAGACATCTGTTATTGAACAGCCAAATGTTTTCTGGTGATAACAGAAGAGAGATCATGGGATTAGACACTGACTTGATAGAGAAAACTCTCATAGTACTGTCAATTCAGATATTAGTGCGTGCATTTATCATTGTGATAATTGAAGAATGGACAAGACTGCAAGTTCAATCATTGGGATTTCTGGAAAACCTGCATACATATATGTATCAGATACTAGAATACAATTTGTTACTATTGTGATATTGGCCGAGTTGCATTAATTTGAACGTTGCAATATTTTTGAATGTACAGTATCTAAACAAAAGTATCCCTTTAAAGCTACTCATATAAAATCTGAAATATAGTTTGATAAATTTTGTGAAAAAAGGATTACATTATCAGCATGATTGCTTTAGTTACATTTTATAACTTGTTTACATGAATTAATGGTCAAACATCCTGGTATGAAATGGCAAACTTATAATGGAAATATCATAACTGCTGAACTAACTTTTTATACTAATATTCATATTTCATGTTTCACTTACAAATCCAATGAAACAAGTTCCAATTTCTTCTTCCTTGTCCCAATTTTTGACCTTATCAGCTAATTCAATCTGGAACATTTTATGTATATCTAAGATCTGTTCAGCTTTACTTAGTATCACATCTACAATACTGCCTTGTAACCCATATGTAGTTAGTAAAGGCTCCTTGTATTCCTACAAAATAAATTGAAAACCATTACCTAGTATTAGGAATTCGAAGGAGACTAGCTAGTACCTTTCAAAATAAAAATATTGAGATATCATATCTCTCAAAAGGCCTAACATCTCAACAAATAATGTAAATTCAGAAATCATGTCGGTGTTTTTATGAATGGGAACAATGAGACTGGGTCATGTATCACAATAATAAGAACTTGCATTATAATAAATGTTACAAAGATCAGTATGCAGATTTTTTAGAAATTATAATAATTGAACTAGCATTTCTGTACTTTCTTGAAAAATTGCAACAATAAGTTTTCAAACAAGAGTGGGTGGGGTGACCCCCTCTGGACTTCCCTTTTATTTCATTTCATTTGTTTTATTGCCCCTTTCAAGAATATATATGGCTTTGGGGTGGGGATCTGGACCGTTTACAAGATAATAGCACATTCTCAAATTGAACAGGGTGGGGGTGACCCCCAGGAACTTCCCTTTAATTTCATTTGATTAGTTTTATTGTCCCATACAAGAATATATATGGTTTAGGGGTGGGGATGTTGACCGTTTACAAGTTTGCAAACAAGAGGGACGTCCCTTTTATTTCATTTGATTTGTTTTATTGTCCTCTACAAGAATATATATGGTTTAGGGGTGGGGATGTTGACAGTTTAAAGTTTTCAAACAAGAGGGGGTGGGGTGACCCCTCGGGACTTCACTTTTATTTCATTTCATTTGTTTTATTGTCACCAACAAGAATATATATGGTTTAGGGGTGGGGATCTGGACCGTTTACAAGATAAAAGCACATTCTCAAATTGAATGGGTTGGGGGTGACCCCCAGGAACTTCCCTTCAATTTCATATGATTAGTTTTATTGTCCCATTTAAGAACATATCTGGTTTAGGGGTGGGGATGTTGACTGTTTACAAGTTTGCAAAGAAGAGGGGGGTGGGGTGACCCTGTAGGGACTTCCCTTTTATTTCTTTCATTGTCCCCTACAAGAATATATATGCTTTAGGGGTGGAGATCTGGACTGTTTACAACATAATAGCACATTCTCAAATTGAACCGGGTTGGGCTGACCCCGGGGACTTCCCTATAATTTCATTTGATTTGTTTTATTGTCTCATTCAAGAATATATATGGTTTAGGGGTGGGGATCTGGACCGTTTTCAAGATATAAGCATATTCTCAAATTGAAGGGGGTGGGGATGAACTCCCAGGGACTCCCCCTATATTTCATGTGATTTGTTTTATTGTCCTATAATCATTTCTGAAGACTGCATGTATATTTCACTTACAGTTTTCAAGTTATATTCATTTGAAAATTTTAGAAAATAAAATCCCATAGGGTTCTATAGTAAACCCCTCCCTCCTTTCTACCCCCCAAAATACTCCTTAATAGACTCCAATGCACAAACAAAAGATTGATGGCTCACCTAGACATATTAGTCTACCATGGTATGAAACCCTAAGTAAATCTGACAAGGGGTTTTGGAGAAACGCTGCGGACAAGTTCATTTTTAAAGTGGCGGAAGAAGAAGAAGAAGAACTGAGCAAATTAAAAATCTTTTTTATTTATCAGAAATATTTTTAAAATTCTACAAAAACAACAATTTTGGAATTTAATACATTCACTTTGTGGTCATTGTTACGATTGGAAAAACTAGTGTGTCTGTTGAAAATATTCCAAAATTGGGAAAAATAAATCAAGATGTTGAATAAATTAATAATATTTTTTCAGATAGCAAACTGACTGTTTCCTACCTCAGAGAGTCTCCTAAGTGTATCTATGAAAGACTTTTCACTATCTATCAAGGACTGTATGGCAAATCTTCTTTTCATCTACAATAAAACAAAACATTGGAGACACTATATGAAACAAATCGCCTGCCATGAATAAATTAATAAACAAAAGGTACATTTTCAAAACTTCAGAACAATCAATTCAAAAATAAGTGTAGGTTAGGGTGACAAAAATGTTTGAAAATAGAATTTGGCAATGAAATGAATTTAATAACATAATATCAGTGATATACTGTAGCATTAAAGATAGACACTCTCCAACATAGCAGACTAGAATAGAATTCATAACAAAAAATGTCTTGTTGATCTTGTTTAATTGATAATTTTTACAATTTACAATGCCTCTTTTAAGGTGGTACCCAACACTTTCACTAAAATTAATTTGGCTCGTTTAATTTTCATAAAATTTTGTCAAAGTATTTACTTTGACACTTTAACAAAAACATAAAAATTAAAAAAATTTTGAACCAACCATTTTGTCAGAAAAGTTACACTGGTTATATAGCAATTTGACAACCACCAATTTTGATCATTGAGAAGCTTAATATTCCTTTTACAACACAACGTAATTAAAACATTTAGCTGACTTTACAGAGTTATCTCCCTGTAGTGTTAGGTACCACCTTAAACTCTTACTTCTTATGTTTTGCCCACACACAAAACAAGGTGCATGTACCAAAAAAAAATTGTCATTTAAGGGCAATCACTCTTGCATAGTCTTCTAACAGTTTCAGCAAAATTTGACTTATTTGTAGATCAAATAAAACATACCTGATGATTTTCCATACTCTCTGGAGCAGGCGGAAGACAAGGAGGGGGATGCTTTTCTAAGTTGACCTTTACTGGCAGTATCTGACTTATTCTTCCACTAGAAGCAGCTTCGTCCTTCTTCTTTACTTTCTGTCAATCAAATGGAACAAAGAAATTGTATAATAAGTCAGTTTGTAATGATGCTATTATTTCGGTTTAACATCTTGGGCGTTTTGTGATGCTCAGGTTTCTGTTTCAAAATATGAAATATCAAAGATTTTACTGCAACTTAATTAAGATGGAATAATGAGCCCACATCACTCATGTGTCACTGTTATATTTAATTGTACAAAATAAAATTAAATAAAACACCATTAGATACTGTAAAATGGTATTGTTAATTCAATAGCAAAGTGTTTTGTGATGTTTTATTTTCACGTTTTTCTTTCAGAATTCTCCTTATAACAAAAATTTATATCATGGAATTTTTACACAATTTTATCTTATTTGTATAATTATCATGTAAAAATAAACCCTAGGGGAAATTTCCCACTTTAAATCACATAAAATGCGATGGATAACGAAGCAGTGCAAATATAGTCAAGTAAAAATCATGCATTCTCTGAATTACAATAAACTGAGTATGGTACGTACTCTTACACTACCATTTAAACTTTCAATATATAACGATTGTGCAAGGTTTTTTGTAAAAAAAGGGGAGTGGAGTATGAGTAGTCAATGCATTGAATGTGGAACTCTTTTAAACAGATTTTTAATAAGCAGTGAAAAAATAAAGAACTAAAATTTTCTGAATTGGTAAATAAGGATATCTTATTTATAACTGAGAAGTGTAATGGGTGTGCTGTAAGAAACAAGGGGAACTGAACATGGGCACTGGGTCCAAAAAGGAAATCTGATACATATCTGAGACGTGTCATTGGTAAGCTGTGGTGTTACTGGGTAACAAGGGCCAACCAGGTGCTCCACAGGGAGCAGCTTTATACGACTGCAGAGGTCAAACCCTGAACAGTTGGGACAAGTATGGACATAACATACAAGCTTGATACAGCTCTGAATTTGGATTATGATCAAATTTTTGACATAATATGGGTTTCTGACACAAAACAAATGTCAAGATCTTACAAATTTATTGCGTAATATTGTGCAATTAAAGATTTCTTCTTCAAACTTTTATAAAATTTGGAATTTGAGAAATTTTTGGGGAAAAAAATTAAAATTACTACCACCCACCTTTTTTTGCCAATTAGTCCAAAACCTGAAATTTTTTTATACATAATTTACAAGAAGTGAAAGGAGGTAAATGCGAAACATACCATATATGAAACATACCAAACATGGTATGTTAAATGTTTTTGAGTTACGCTGCTTTTAAATTGTCTTAATTGTCCATTGACCAGAAAATCCTAGTTTTTCCCCTTTTTTTGCCCCTAATACCAAAAAATTTTGAGCCATAACCACAACACCCTCCCCCCAGTCAGTACTAACCATCCCTTCATGGTATGGAAACTTGTGGCATAATTTCAGAGAGATTCATACACTTAAACACAAGTTATTGTTTGAAAACTACAAAAATGCTAATTTTGGGCCCATTTTTTGCCCCTAATTCTTTAATTATTGGGACCATAACTCCCTAAATCAATCCTAACCTTCCTTTAGTGGTACTGAACCTTCTGGTAAAGATTTATAGAAATACATTAACTACAACTAAAGTTATTGTCCGGAAACTAAATGTGCAGATGCAGACGACGACATAATAGCATTATACGACGCAAATTTTTTTTTGCAGACAAAAAAAAAAGACAAACTGATTTTTATCTGATATGTGTCATGGGTAAGCTGTGAGGGTACTGGGTACCAGGGCTAATGAGAAGTCTGATTTATAAATGAAAGGTGTCATGGTTATGCTGTGACAGGTTCTGAGGTCCATAAGGAAATTTGATTTATAACCGAGAAGCGTCGTGGGAAAGTTGTTAGGGCACTTAACTCACCATTCTTAGAGTCTCCTCGGTATGATAAATAAGATTAGCTAAATGTTCCAGATAATCATCAGGGTTATGTGAAAATGATCTCACCAATTCCCAATTTAACTGAAGATCCTGAATTATAATGGAGTATTTGATGTTAAACTGCTAGTACTATTCCTAAATTCTGACTGTGAACACTAGTTTGAAAACAATCCAGTACTTTTGTACAAAAGTGCATAATGCTTTTAAAATTTATTGCCAATAGCTCAATGTGAATTTTCATTTCTTGTGGGGTACTTATTTTTGCTGATTTTGATTTCTATGTCAATGTTAAGCTAAATTCTTGTAATACAGAGTTGCTCTGTAAATTACATTTATCTTTTACCCCATCTTATGCAATGTTAACTTTCATTTACAATAAAATAAAATTGAGAATGGAAATGGGGAATGTGTCAAAGAGACAACAACCCAACCAGACTTGGGGTCAATTACATTGGAATGTAATTAATTAAATTACACATTACATTGCAAAAATGGTCAATTACACTAATTACACATTACACAGTTTTTGAAATGTAATTAATTAAATTACAATTACTTTACTAAAGTAATTAATTAAATTACACATTACATTTCATCATAATATTTGTTAACCAATATTATACATGTATGTATAATGTATGTGTAAAATATTCGTGTAAACATAGTTTAAGCGTTGCATTTAATAGTCATGAGTAATTTTAATGTTTTGTCATTTAGTCTGCATCTCTCTGGTCTGTACACTTTGACAGCCATTCTCAAAAGTATTTCTATAGGAGCTAATGTGGCATATATCGCTTGATTAGAACATGGAGGTGTTATACTTCCATAATCAGTAGATGAGTTGATACAAGAGGAAATTAGTTCCTATTAACTTGCCAATACATTAAGGGGTATTTTGACATCTCAGAAATGAAGTTATTTAAATAAAACATAGCATGAATAAAGAAATTATAAATAAATACAACAAAATCACTTAATAATTATTAAAAGGTATGCTTGTCACAACATTGTAAATAATTTTTAGTACAAACAATGTATATAATGTCTATATCTTAGCAATATTTTGCTAATTAGATAAAGTACATGTTATAGTGGCATTGCCCCTGGATCCTTTAATCTGATTAATTGCTGTTTGTTTTTACAGCTGTTAATTTTTATCTCTATAATCCTTTTGTGTATACTAATTTGACAAAATGATTGTGTGCAGTAAATTTAAATTCTAAATGAACTCTCATAAAGATTTTTCACACATTTTTTTGTTTTTGTTTAACATGGTGATTTATTACTTTTCAATCTATTTAGTTAAAGATCTTTCTTAAAAACATATATATATATATGTATTTTTTCAAAGACTATTCAGAAAAAAATTCTGTTGGTCAAATAAGTAATCTAAAACTTTAGAATAAATTACAGAAAGTATGTGATATCAATATTTGAAAAATAAATATAATTTTACAATTTATATTATTAAACATAAATCCTTATCATTAACACCATAAAAGTACATGTAATTGAAATGTAATTCAAAAGTAATTGAGCATTACATGCTTTTTTCATTGTAATTAATTAAATTACCATTACAAGTAATTAAAAAAACGCTCAATTACACATTACATTCAATTACATGGAAAATTGTAATGCATTACACTTAATTACCATTACATTTTCAATTACCCCATCCCTGAACCCAACCATAAAGCAAACAACATCAGAAGGTCACCAACAGGTCTTCAATGCAACGAGAAATTCTCGCGATATATATATGAAAGATGAATATCATCAGGAATTATCTAATTCCATTTTATATCTAATAATCAAAATCAAATATTGTTCATAATCTTACCTCTTATATGCTTATAGATAAAAACCAAAATTATGTATTACCTACTTCAATCAAGGAAATATTCAATATAATTAATTGTAGAAATTCAATGTTTAAAATCACTCTGTAATCCAATAGTTTACGCTTTATCAAATAAAAAAAAAGAGGCTCCCAAAAGTTTGAATTGCTCACCTTGCACTTTTTTTATTTTGATGTGTATTTTATTTTTATTGCAATTAATTATGTTTGCTTATTTGTTCAGATCAGTAAGTGACATGTTTGTAGATTTTTTGAATTGATGATAATTTTTACTGTTAAACATTTGTTAAAGAGGCACTTACATTTACATGTAGCTACCAGATATATAAAAAATATGAAATATGATTTTCTGTTTTGCCTTTATTCAATCATTTATGAAAGTAAAATAATGAAATAATATATTGCTTTTAACATACAATATGGTTCAAGTTTGTCAAAATAAGCTAAGAAACATCAATAATGAATTATTCACTTGCAAGGAAATAATGTGACCTCATTGAATTCAAATTCATATTCATATGAACTTCAATTTAACCCCTTAGCTAGAGATGGATACTGTATGCATTGTGGTGTTCAATTATTTAAAGTAAAAGAATGTCAACATTGAAAGTGAAACAAAGGTAAATCATTGATTGACTGATTCGATCCTCTAATAAATCATTCTTATACAGGTAAAAACAATGATAAACATTTATTTTTAATATATAATATGAAATTAAACCGACATAGAAAAGTTGAAATGCAAGAGTCTGATATTTATATTTTTGTTTGTATCACTTATATGACAATTGGAGGTCTTCAGGGGTCAACTCAACACTTAATTAGATAGCGTCTGGACTAAAATACACACAAAAGAAATCTGCATATTTTCGAGCCTATGCTGGTATATTGTTTATTTTAGACTATTTATAATTTGGATAAATGTTTTACATTGTTATAAATCAAATATGAGAACTTGAGTTAAATCGGTGAACATGAATTTGACAGCTAGTGCCCCTTTTACAGTTTATACCTATCTATTGTAATTGTTAAAATTATAGGCATTACTAAAATAAAACAGCACTCATGAGCAACAAAGACTTGTAAGTCTTATTTTGCTGATATTTTATGATTTTTCAAATGTGTCCTTGCTCTGATCATGTTATTTACAGAGGAACTAACTCAGAATTCATGTTGGTAGTCCAGTTGTCTATGGCAATACAGTTGATAGTCAAGAAAACAAGAAGTTAGATTTTCATCATTCATATATTAATTATTCACAAATATATATATATTACATTCTCACTGTATAGCATATTTGTATTGAATGACTCTAACATGTCTAAGTTCACCATGATTTAATATATATCCTTTAACACAAAAACTTCCAGGAAAAATGTTCATATATTAATCCATGCTTCTTTTTAGAATAACACTTTTTTCAGATTTATGTTCCTTTTTCTTGAACTTGAAAAACAACCCTTTTCAAACAATGACATATTCAATACTACTAGCTTAGTTACCTAACCAATCAAAATACATAAATCCCGAAAAGGGGAGGGGTTCCCAGAGATATTTTTTTTTCTCTTAATAAGACTGTTATTGAAAAGAATTGATTTTGTAAGAAAAAAACACACCTATATTCCCATTTACAATAGAAAATATATAAGCTATAGCATACAAGTGCCACTTCTAAACATGTGACAACCTTGTCAAATAACAACTGGAGATTGGATAATCCTCAGCAGGGGTTTGGGCCTTATTACTAAGTGTCTGATAGGGGGAAATTTACAGGATAGAAAATAATGGAAAGAAAAAAAGATAAACAAGAATGTGTCCCCAGTACACGGATGCCCCACTCGCACTATCATTTTCTATGTTCAGTGGACCGTGAAATTGGGGTCAAAACTCTTATTTGGCATTAAAATTAGAAAGATCATAGCATAAGGAACATGTGTACTAAGTTTCAAGTTGATTGGCCTTCAACTTCATTAAAACTATCTTGACCAAAAACTTTAACCTGAAGCGGGACGAATTGAAGAACGAACAGACAGACGGACAGACGAACGGACGTACAGACCAGAAAACATAATGCCCCACTACTATTGTAGGTGGAGCATAAAAAAATATAAATAATAATAGAGAACAATGGTATGCAAAAGTTTTAAAAAATAACAAAAAAGGTAAAAGAATTCAGTTAAATGTACCATATAATTACAGAAATAAACCATGTACAAAATAAATAAACCATTTACAGAAAAGTTTACATGTAGCTACCAGATATATAAAACCATTTTCGAGAGAAATTTAAAGAAGAAGGGTTATTTAAAAAGATATTGTTAAAATTTAAATACAGATATTATTGACCCCTCTTTCCAGACCCTTATAACTAAATGATTTTTTTTTTAATTTGACTGATAGTTAATTTTTCATTCAATACTTTAAAGGCGTTAAAAACAATTTCACATGTATAACTTAATCCTTTATCTAAAATTATATAGAAATGAATGCCTAATTAAGACATTCTTGATACATGTAATACATGCATCAAGTTGACACTAAGTTTTGACATATATATATTCATCTCAATCATCACTGAAATTAAGCATCATACACTTACTATGAAAATACAGATTCATTCAACACAGTCATGAAATTATTGCCTATGAAAATACATAAACATTTTCAGTTATGAAATTTATTTTAAGTATTTAATGAATGGTTTTAAGTTTAACTGCATCACAACTTCTTCAATGTTCTTATTTAGACATTTCTCTTTCTTTTTTATTTTCTTTTTCATTATTAATTTTGTTGTGTTAATTTATGAAATATTTGCCACAGGACATAAAGCAACCAACAATCAATCCTCATTAATTTGTTTATTTGTTATTATTTCTATTTGAACCACTGTTTTCATTAATAATCTATTAATCATGTTTACTGATCATGATCATACAAAACTTTACTATACCTCCTCTATTGTCCAAATCTTCCTAAAATTCGCACTTATTCTCCCTGAATTTTGAGTCAACAAAGTCATTTTTTTCGCATGAAGACAAATGCAGCTTTCTAAACTTTAATTAACACACATTTCAATTACATTACACGTTTACTATAGGGAGGGATAATCTTAGTGTATTGGACACTTTTAGAAAATTGACGACTTCCTGATTAGAAGTTTATTCTTAAAAGATACTAATAAGAGTATTTGTGTCATATATATATATTTATAACAAGCTTACAGCTTTTCATGATTTATATCTATTATTTTTAGATAAAGGAAATTATTATCTAAATTCCGTTTTAGCATCTGATGTACTTGAAAAATTATGTCATATATCAAAATGATGTTTTATTAACCAATGAAGCTGAATATGTATAATTTTCACACAAATAGTTACTAATTATAGAGGTATATAAATCCAAATAATTATGACGTCTTGAAAGGCTATATATATATCAAAGATCCTTCGATTTTGGAGAGTATAAAACAAATGTTTAAATCAAACCTTGTAAAATTTGACAGATCCAAAATTCTAGTTCAATATACTGAGCTGAAACTTTCTTAAGAAATCTGCGAAACCATTTTAAAAAGAAATATATCATTGATACATTGGATGGAATTTTAACTTATTCTATCATTACTTTTAATACTTTAAGAGGTATTTAAAAATTGATACATCTAAGTTAAACCTAGATATTTTCTTAGATGTATCAATGAATTAAAACAAAATTTAGCATTATTTTTTTCAACAAAAAAATAAAAAAATAATTTTGAATAAAGCTTAGCAATAAAAATTTGATGTCCATGAGTAACAAATTTTTTAATGAAATTTGAAACATTTTCCTCTTAGTGATAGTGAAATCTTTTACAAATGTAGTATCTTCTGATAATCTCGGCCAATAACATTAACTTGTGAAAGTATATCTGAATAATCTTGTCATTCTTTAATACATAGATATAGGAAGATGTGGTATGAGTCGCAATGAGACAACTCTCCATCCAAATAACAATTTATAAAAGTAAACCATTATAGGTCAAGGTACAGCCTTCAACACGAAGCCTTGTCTCACACCGAACAGCAAGCTTTGAAGGGCCCCATAAATTACTAATGTAAAATCATTCAAACGGGAAAACCAACGATCTAATCTATATATGTTATACATGCATGTATAAGTATACCTCAGGAGTTAATTTTGCCAGTTCTTTTGGTGTTGGTGGTAAAGGCTTGTCAAATATCGCATCTTCTGGTCCAGGAGCATTCTCAAAGTCTGTATCACTCCCAGAACTTTCAAATTCAGAACTATTCCAGCCAACATCTTCACTGGCGCGACTATGGACATCTTCGTATGGATTTTCCTGGCTACGTATAGTGGCTGAACTACGCATACTAGAGGTGAAGTTACCTTCATAGGCTGTTAAATACAGGTAAAAATATACAATCATTGTTAATTGTTCAAAAGATCAGGATATAATAAAACGAAAAACTGAAGATTAAAGTTTGTCAAAAAATCTGTGTCCTGGTCTTTGTTTCCTAGAATAATTTTCCAAAGCTAAAACAAAAAATTTGTTATTTCAAATTACTTGAAGCATATTTCCGCAGTATCTTTCAACTCAAGTGAAATATCAGCAAGCCTATAATTAGTAAAAAAAATATTGAAACCACCTTTATGCTGCTCTGTTTAATGATACAACTCTAATGTATCATCAAAATAATGTTTATTAAAAAACATAGATATGCTTTCATTTACAAAACATTATAAATATATATATAGATGGTTAACTATTCGACTGAATATTAACCCTAAACCAATCATAAAGCTACAATTTCCTCTTTTAGTCATTAATAAAATTTAGTTTGTTGTCAGACGTTCATGACTATTTATATCATGTGATCATTGCACTTAAAACCTGTGCGGTCATCTTTCTGGCCAATGACTTTCCATATAGACTCAAGAAGACACTTGTTCATTGACACATCATGTAATGAGAACTTGTACTGTAATTCTTGTTATTGTTATCATACTGTGTAACTGTGTTGTATTTGATATATAAGATTTAATATCAAGGGAAATATCAATTTTAGGTTTGATTTAGTAGGAGTATGAACCATTCGGAATAATTTTATTCAACCATAATGCCGTTAAAAGACTTGTATAGTCCGCGGTTTTATTCTCCAAAAACGACCTTGCATTATTTGAAATTAGTTAAATGAGACCTTTTCCATGTTTTCTAACAGTTGCAAAAAGTTTTTTTACCTGAAATTTTGTGGGGAGAAAGGATGCGAAATATGTACCAGTGCAAACTATACAGCTATACAAGCCCGATTATGGTAATCAGCATGATCGTAAATTAAAGCTTTAATTAGATGCAGTGAACCATTTAAACTAACCTTCTATGCTTGCTATTGTATGTTGTATTTGTTAAGACAACAAAAAGCAAGTATCTATAAAAAACATTGTTTTCTTTAGGGACAATTCAAGAACATTGGTACCCTCAGAACTAAATCAATCCAGATGTCATCACTTTTTTGAAAGATTTTCAAGAGAAGTACAATGATGTTATAAAAGCTGAAAACTGTTTTTTAAGACCTAATACAGAATTAGCTGTATAATTGATGCTATTATTTTCTGTTTATTTTATGAATTGATTTGAATAAGTATTTATAGTGATTTTCTTTCAATGCTTAAATATTTTTTCACCATATTGCCCTTGGTCTTGACACTGTAAAACACTTTTCCAAATAATCTGTCCACATTCAAAACAATCAATAGAGAATCTTTAAATTATCATGATTATAGATAGTATTGAATATATGAAAATGATACATTTATAGAAGTGAATATTTATCAAATATTACCTGATGTTTAATAATTCATCCAAAATATTCCTATCATCTTATAATAAAATAGCTTCAGCGTACTTTGAATATTCTTTTTATTTATATCTAGATTCTTAACCTTGTTATGACAAGAACTCAGTACCAAACTTCTAAAAGTGTTATACTATTTGGCAACATAGTCATCTAATTTGTCATGCTATGTATATTTTTACTGAAAGATCACATCAGCCAAAGTAATCTATTACCCTGGTGGTTGATTAAATCAATCTTAATTAGTGAATAATATAACTATTTACATATTTTAATGCAATATAGATATCAAATGACCCACAAGGATATTTAACTTTTGTTATTCATTTTTTTTTCAAAAGTTTTCTACATTTTTTCTAGAGTGATATAGTCCAAAATGTACACAGATTTCAATTTCAATTTTATGGATGATTTGCCAAAGTTGAAATGGGGTCATTTAGGAAGAACGTGTCATCAGATATCACATTGTGACATAAAGATATTTGCATTTTGATGTAAATTTTCCAGAGTAAAAGCATCAATTGGAAGATCATGTATTGCTGTCAATGGCTGTGGTAAAGGTACACGTACCACAGGCATACATAAGACCATAAATCTATTTTAGGACAACAGAGGGAATCTTTATTTTAAACTCAAACTCAAAGAGCAATTAAATTTAACTTGACTTGCTATTTGAGCCATCGGATAAAGTTAAAATGAAACAAAGAACAGACAAAAAGGGAGATAACTTTTACAATGTATCAATAACTAGAATCCAATCTATGCACAATAACATATACCTACCATTTGAATAGACTCCAGATGATATCAGTATAGGTAATGCTGGAACTCTCTGTGCATCCTGTATGTCTGCAACAGAAATTAACTCAAATCCTAAGTATACACTCATTGTTTACTCATGTATGTTAGTAACTTAAGCTCTTATCATGCTTATATGGTGTTCCAATTTCACCCAAAAAGACAAAGATTCTTTAAACAAACATCATCTATGCAGCAGTGAAAACTCTGTGCATTTATATGATTATTTGCAATTGAAATAACTGGTAAATCCATTCTTTTCATCTCAATTTTCCCAGATGACAGTTCTGTTAGAAATATTCTTCGTCATACATGTTACCGTGGTAATTTCGGATGTTGATCGAACAATAATTTCAGAAGAAAGAACATGTCAGGAACTCAGTTTTAGACTAAATGTTGTTTTAAACTATACTATTTCCTTATTTTGAATTCTTTTTTTCCTCGTGAATATGACTTTCATATGAAATATAATAGCTCGATCTTCTTATGCCCAATTATAATCACAACAGTTGCATGTTTTTTAAAAACTTTAAGATTGTCTTCTAAACATATTCCGTCTTTTTATGCCAGAAATGAAATATATAATACATGTATCACTTAATGAATTCTTGGACAGATCATCAGTAAGTGTTAAACATCTTAAATCAGTTATAACTGTTACACAATTAGCAGGAAGAATTTGTTGACAAAAATGACAAAAAAAAATAACATACAGACAAGGGGAGGAAGTTCAAATAGGAAATCCAAAAGGTTAAATTCTCAAAGATAGCCATTTAAGTACAGAAATGTTGTGATTACATAACCATGATAACGGTGCCAATATCTGATTCAATGCTTGCATGTGTATGGTCCGTCTACAGCTTTAACTCTATGGGTAAACTTGCAAACTATTGTTTTATCCAGTTACATCATGTACATGTTAACACATTAGTGACAACTTATAAGATTTATCAGTTATTCTATCTTCAAAGGTCAAATTTAATCTATTTACAAATGATGTAATTCAATTTTGAAATCACTGTCATGACTGTGTTTCCACTTTTTTTTTCCTTACTTACTGATTTTTTTCACCTTATTTTATAAAAATCCTTTCATTCAGAATTATCATCGGATGAATTAAAGAAGTTTTTTTTTAAATATAGAAAAAGTCTAAGTTACAGTGCCTTTGTCAAGAACATACATGCTTAATTTCCCATATGGGAGCAAATTAAATGAGTAAGAAATAAGTTAAGATAACAATTGATCTGCTTATCACAATCTAATTTCTGTTCTTTTGGACACAAAATTTAAACCCACTATTTTTATCTAGCTAGTAAATTAGGGTATAATTGTCACTAAATCTATTCCTTACAATTCCTTGTGACCTCACGTATGTAAAATTTATTTTTGATAAGATGGTTTTGCTTCCTGAATTACCATGATAACAGTATCAAATGATTGCATAAATAATCTGTAAATCTATACAAGATAAAGCTTTTCAATTTTTGATAAATGCGCCCAAATTTTGTACTGAAAATTAAAAGATTAGAAAATCAACTTTTATTGTTTCTTTTCATGTTTTTTTCTTTTAAGTATGCAAATAAATGTAATTGTAATCTTACTTTTATAATTTTTGGTAAGAATATATATGATGTGACTCGTCAATATTAATTGATTTTTTCATCGTCATTTTAAGACAGTGTACATTTTATCGACATGCACCAAATGTTAAGGTTAACTTCATTTGGGCAGATTTTTTACTATAATTCATCACAAAGGTACCCCCGTTAGTAGCCTGGGGTCCTGGCTACTGATTAGCTCCACTACTTATCAATGCAGTATGATTGGGCCAGGTATCCAGGCTACCTCAATTAGGACCCCCATGAAAATGCTCTTTTTGCGATAAAAATTCTTCAATTAAACATTGTTAAAGCAGGTTATAACATTTATATAGCTTATATAGGATAGAGCATGCCACTTTGTACATTTATCAAGTTTATGTTGGTACAATGTATATTATAATTCAACATCATGTACATTGAACAACATCTCCCTGATATCTATATAATTGCATAACCTCTGTGTCAAGACAGATCTACATGCATGTTACTTTGTACGTACACATACTAGTACCAGTAAGTACAAATGTAGTTATCAATTAACTACATGTACTATACCAATATTTTTGAAAGGTACATTGCACTTAGCCACCACTTAATCCCTCAACCTCAAAAGTACTAGAGTATATCAAAACAATACAATACTGTAAATTCAGAAATTATTGCGTGCATTTATTATTGCGATTTTGTCATTTTAAACTTATATGCGATTTTAATTTTTACGATTTTGAGAAAAGTCATGCTTAATTCAGTTAAAATATTACAAAATGCGAGATTTATTTATTGCGTTTACAACTCTGTCGTATTATTCGCTATAATAAAAACCTTGCAATAATTTCTGAATTTACAGTATATAATTACATCATAATTTTAGCACATGCTGTGAATCCATGCTGTAAAATTTTGTTCTAACTAAGAAATTATCATTTCTGAATATTTCAATTGTGGTACCATTCATCTTTTACATAATCTAATTAAAATGAAATCCTTAAATTGCTCCCTTTCTGATTTGGCATATCAGAAAGGGAGCAATCAATTTTAATCAGTTTATTCAAAACTATAACAAATGTTGCACACTTCTCTGGGTTATAAACTTCTGATAATATACATGTACATGTACATGCATGAAGGGAAATGATCCTGTTTTGTCTCTAAAAAGATATGGTAGTAACCTACCCCATTTTTAAAGCTATGGGTAATCTGTGCCAATATATGTTCTACCTTTATGCAGGTATAAGCGCAAAGCTTTGCAATTTTAAAATTTGTACACAAATACCTTTTTTTGTTGTTTTAGCTTTTGAACTAGTACGGACACCTATAATTTGAGAAAATATATACAATACATCCTGTATGCTATTCAAAAATTGTCTTAGAAAAACAAACATATAAAACAGAAATTTAAACCGTTCATAATAAATTCTACTTGAAAAACTTAAGAATTAAGAAGATGCATGATATGTCAAGTACAATGTAGATAAATATACTTAGTTGTACAATGATAATTACCTTCTTCTTGTGGTTGGTCAGTTTCCTCCTCTGGTGGTGAAGTATAAATCCCATACAAATTACTCATTGCTGGCTCTTCTGATACTGATCCTTCAAATAAATGATTGTACTTTCCACTTCTCTCTAATTCTCCACTCGTAACAAAGTCAGGTTTCACTTCTGTAAACACTTCATTTTGATCGTCTCCTTGAACTAATTCAGTTTTCTTTTGAGAAGTTTTTTGTTCGCCCTGATCTACCTTCCCAGGGACCATAACCATGGGAAACTCACTGTTCCACGGCGGGTCATATTTGTATTTAGCTGGTTTTCGTACCAAGGATTTATTTACTTTGTTTGCCTTTATGTAGCCTTCTCCGTCAGCTTCCTCAGTCACTGGCTTTGCCAAACAATATTGGTCCGAGTCTAATTTAAGAGGTTTTGCTAAACAGTATGTACCCCTAGTGTCATCTTCAACTTTAAATTTCTTACTCAATTCTTTCACGCTTACTTTACTTGTTTGTCCTTTTACACCAACCTGACCAAATGACAGTTTTACACTACTGACTAAATCTGACTTTTGTTTAACTTCTTTTGCCTGTTCAGTTTCATTTGTGCAATCTGACTGTTCAACTACATTTGACTGTTCATTAAAATGTTGTTTAATTAAGTCTGACTGCTCAGGAACATTAGTGTAAATTGGCTGCTCAACTAAATTTGACTGTTCTGTAAGAAGTTTTGAATCTGACTGTTTTTTAACTAAATCTAACTGCTCAGTTTCATTAGCATAAACTGGCTGTTTAACTATGTTTGACTGTTCAGGTTCAGGTGAATCTGACTGTCTAAGTGCTTCCTCCAAGTCCTCATCTGTAATCTTTAATTCTATTAAATTTTCTGAATCAGTATCTTCTTTGACTGTCTCAACAGATGCTTCAAAGAAATTACTGACAGTCACCGGTTTCACATTCGTTGGAGAATCAGGTTCAGTGGAGTCATCAGTCAAGTCTAGTGCTGAGGTTGTAGATATAGCATCGTAATAAATCCCACGATCAGTATCATCATCACTGCTATCCTATAAATAATCACATACATATTGAGAACTATAAAAAATTCTATCAAAATACTTTATAAGCAATTATAAGTAAGTATTGTTGATTTTTTTTTTTTTTTTTTGTACCAATTTTTTCGTGGCTTACACTTTCATGAATATTTAATTTCGTGGTTTGCTAAAGTCTGCATACAAACCTATAGAAAATAAGTATTTCTTTGAACATTTGAAATCTTGATTCGCCTGTATCCATGAAATTCACACAAATAGTATATTCCAACAAAATATAAATCCACAATAAGCAATTAAAAATATTTCTTCTTTCAACACTTATTGCTGTGACTTGTATAGGATATATATTTTATTTGTATTTCACTTACTCATAAATATTAAACTTAAATCTACCCTTACCTAAGGAATAATATCATATATGTGTAGTAAAATAAGTCTTTCCAACCATTTTAGAAAGCTTTATCCTTTAAAAAAAAGATCCAATCCAAAGATACAGAACTAAATGGTAGTGGATCAGCATATATGATCAACCAACATTATAAGTACTCAAAATTAAAGTCTGGTTTAGTTATCAACCCAGAAGTTCCTGTCCTGGTCTCATATAACATGTATTATACAGTATAACTCCATTCTGATTTGATGAAGATGGTTATATTTCATACACTTAAATTCTTAAAGTTTCAGTACAGAATAAATACGATCTAAGTATCTAGACTAATTAAAGAAATACAGAACTTGAAGTCAACTGTTTTAGATTGCATGAAAATATTCAAGTTTCAAAAACAAAAACTTACATACACGTACAAATGTATCAGGATTCAAACAAAGAAAGTATATAAAAATTAGTAAAAAACCCAGTTTCTAGTCTTTTTGTAAGGGTTTTTTGTGTGCAAATTTAGTTCTATTCTGACAGGTCCGATTTTTTCCAACTGATTTTTTAAGTTTGTTCTTAGGATCTTTCCTTGCTTTCTCTGTCACCGTCACCGTCACAATTTTTATGTGTTCTGCTCATTGTGAAGACTGTACAGAGCTATATAAAATATTATTGTTTAGATCCTGATCCTATGTCTCTTGTGGATCGTTGTCTCATAAGGGATAAAACCCCATCTCCTTATCTTTTTTACATACATGAAGTGCGTACATGTATGTATTGTTGTTCAGTAAATTCTAAGATTTAAAACATAAAAATTAAACAGAATCTCATGAACTGCATAAGGAGTTGGTTCAGGTTCTTTGACAGGGATGTATCACCAGTTTATAATACATGCATAACAAGTCACATGATTCCAATGTCACATGATGTGAACTTGTAGCTGATCAAGCACACTAATGATTAAGCATAAGCTAAATTATGTATAGCTAATAGACTGATAACGAAACATCTTTCTTTTTCTTGAAAAAGCAAATAGTCATTATCATTCATGCAGAGTTAGCCCAACATTCAAATATCATAAATAAAATTAAAATTTGAGAAAAAAACAAGAAACAGTGTAGAAGTGTTAAAAACACAGATTCACATTCAATGCAGACATTCCCCTCACCCCCTAAGCCTACCCCCACCCTCATAATCAATCATTATACACACTGTTTTGAAAAACAAAGAATCAAAAATTTGATTCATTATAATGTAACCAATGAACCACATTTAAAACTTTTAAAAGAAACAATACTTGACAATTACAAGTACCTTCTTAAGTTTATATATTTGAAGGAAGTATATATCTGAATGGATCATTTTCATTGACCTTCATCTGTAAACAATGAAATAATTGACTCTGGAATAATTTTGGATTCTGGAAAATTTATTAGAAATATATGATGCATAGATGCCAACCCCCTTTTGACACAATCAGTAACAAACTATCAAATTTTCCGTATTTTTGAAAAGTTTTCAGTAATCATTCATAAACGTGCATTTACCAATCAAAATTACTGACGAGTGGTTGCAAAGTGATGTACACTAAAATTTGTCATTTAACATGTTGTCTGTAGTATGTATTCCATTCATTAATTGTTCAGATGTTCTCGACTCAAACATTTTTGTTTTGTCAAGGAGAAGTAGAGAAAGATGGAAAGCTACTTAATAAAATGCAAGTTTGACTCTTCGGAAGTCAGTTAGTTACTCAACAATAGGTTGATAACTCCCGAGAAACCGGAAGCATTACATTGGCGTTTCCTAAATACTGGACCAGGACGGAAAAGTAATGATAAAAATCCGCGTTTTACAAAATTGAACGTCGATGATTGGGAATCCGTAACTATTCGACTTTGACCGTAATAGCGTAGTTTATATCGCAAAATCGGAAAAACTACGGAAAAATCGTAATAGTTGGCATCTATGTATGATGAAAACTACCCCAACTAAATAGGGTTAGCAATACTTGTTAGCCATGTGCACCTGGCTAAGGTTAATTTTACTATCACTATCATTTTAGTATGAACTATTAACCAACCCCCCTTAGCCATCAGTGCATGGTTAACCCTTATTAGTTGGGTTAGTTTTCATCATAAATTTCTCATCATTTTTTCAGAATTCTAAATTATTCCAGAATTAAATAATTCTTTGTTTATAATGCTTGTTATTGAAAATAAATGCAAAATGTAATTTCTAATAAAAGGTTTCAATGAGAAAGCTGACCTAAGTTGCTATTGGCAGTCGATTTAAACTTCCAACCAGCATTCACAGGGTTGTAGTGTAATGGAGGTAAATGCCTCACTATTCAAACAACAACCAAACTTTAGAAGTGTCATTTTTTTCAATTCTGTATTTTACATTATCAATGAGAGTTTCGAGTTTCAAATTATCTACCGGCATCCAGTGTGTCCAATCTGCAGTAGCGATTGTAGCTTTTACCATAGCGGCAACGGTAAAAAAAATAAGTGTTCCGAATACAAATAAAAAATTTAAAAAAATGAAACAAATCTTAATGTCGTTTCAAAACTGGTTGAAGACCGGTTCTTTAAAGATAAAAAAAAAGATGAAAAAGGTAACTCATAAGTATAAACACCCCCTATAAGTATGCTGGCTTATTACTTTCGTTGGTTTATTTTTGAATCGATAACGCAAGTTACCAATGTTTACACTATCAAGTCACTGAACAAGAACAACAAATGCTAATCGATACAATAATTCATTGACCAAAAATATAATAATCATTTATAATTAATTTAAACAAAATCATGAAGCGCCTTTTCTATATGGAAGTCTTTAATGTATAAGACAATTCATGATTTTTATTTATCTTTAATAAAAGTATGAAATATATTTTTGGTATTGTTTAAAAATATTTTTTTCATGTTTCTTATTCTGATTATGATCAGCATTGTCTGGTTGTATGCTAGCGTGTTCCATTAATTCTAGTGTGGTAGGTCAGGTTTGAACCCCGGTAGGTCAAACCAATGACTTGAAAATTGGTAGAATAATGTGTCCAGGCAGGTTGACGTGTCTTCCAGTGGAATGTTTACAGGTAACTTGTGATCACTTGTGACATTAGCACGTCAAAAATCCGGTTAAGTAACAATGTTGGTCTAGTCTTCTCTGTACCTAATTTCTCATGGTTAATGATTATGTATAATAAATATTATCTTAATTGATGCTTATAACATGTTCTCGTATTTTATAAGCTTATAACTTGCTGTTGGACATAAATAAATATATATATATATACATATAATAAAGCAGTGACTGTGTTAGTATTCATATTAACATTAACATGTTCTTGTCCTTTATATGCTTATAACTTTCATAATATTACAAGTACTTTTAACTCTGCCTGTCACATCAGTCTGTTGTGAGAGATTGTTTTCAAGTTTAAGGCGTTTGAAAACCTGGGAACGGGCTACAATGGGTGGTGGCAGGCTTTGTGGGCTTGCCATGCTCCATGTACATAGGAACGATACAGCTGACAAAGAACGTGTGTGTGTTGAAGCTTTTCAGAATACAGGTCACAGGAGAATCGGAGAGTTTTAGTAGACCAACGAGATTAACTTTAATATTGAAACTTGTTTTGTTACTTTTGTTAGGCTAGCTAATAAAAACAAAACGCATTCCTGTTATATTTTTTTTGTTTTTTATTATAAATACATTGACCTCCCCCATAGTAATGCTGAAGTAAGCTTCTCCCGTTTCAAGCACCTGAACCCCCTAAAAAAATTGCTTGCTAGCTGAACTGTGAAATTATTATAAGGTAAGGTATTCTACCCTCCTTTTGAGGTAGTCTTGGCCTACACACAGATAGATTGGTTATCTGGCTTGTCTGACTAGTCTACTCTTAAAAGAGGGTAGTCACACCTAACCTACACAAGAGTGCACACGCTGAAATGTCTCGCCTTCTATACTAATCATTGATATTATGTTGATAGTCCTAAGTATAAAGCTTTAATATAACTGTCGCATAAACTTAGCATTAACCAAGATCATAAACTAAAAAAGATCAATGAACCTTGAAAATGAGGTCAAGGTCAGATGAACCATACCAGGCAGACATGTACAGCTAACAATGCTTCTATACAACATATATATATAGTTGACCTATTACTTATAGTTTAAGAAAATAGAACAAAACACAAAAATTTAACACTGTGCAATGAACCATGAAAATGAGGTCAAGGTCAAATAAAACCTGTGCGACTGACATAAAGATCATAAAATATTTCCATACACCAAATATAGTTGACCTATGGCATACAGTATTAGATAAAAAGACCAAAACTCAAAAACTTAACTATAACCACTGAACCATGAAAATGAGGTCAAGGTCAGATGACACCTGCCAGTTGGACATGTACAGTACACCTTACAGTCCTTCCATACACCGAATATACTAGCCCTAGTACTTGTAGTATCTGAGATATGGAGTTGACCACCAAAACTTAACCTTGTTCACTGATCCATGAAATGAGGTCGAGGTCAAGTGAAAACTGTCTGACAGACATGAGGACTTTGCAAGGTACGCACATATCAAATATAGTTTTCCTATTACTTATAATAAGAGAGAATTCAACATCACAAAAAATCTGAACTTTTTTTTCAAGTGGTCACTGAACCATGAAAATGAGGTCAAGGACATTGGACATGTGACTGACGGAAACTTCGTAACATGAGGCATCTATATACAAAGTATGTAGCATCCAGGTTTTCCACCTTCTAAAATATAAAGCTTTTAAGAAGTAAGCTAACGCCGCCACCGCCAGATCACTATCCCTATGTCGAGCTTTCTGCAACAAAAGTTGCAGGCTCGACAAAAATGACTTCACGGTTCAGCTAGCAAGCTAAACAAAGATATTACCTTTACCTACACACTAGGCATTTTGCTGTATTGGGGGTAATCTCTTTTCTGGATAATACTAGATATAAATGGTAATACATGTACCAATACTTTTATTTCCTTTTGATTTCGTTTGTCTGTACATTTGCATTGGTGCAGTTATATTAATAATGTACATATTTATTCCCATAAAGATAAAAGGATCATGATGATTAAAGATTCATTACATTCAAATTGCCTTTAACATGTTTAAGCACTTTCATTAATACACATACTTATTCCAGTAAAGATAAAAAAGATCATGATATTTAACATGTTTCAGATTCAAAACATTCTTTTATGATGATAGCATGTGTATAATTACAACATCAATAAGACATCAAAACATACATTTTAAATGAAAATAATTCACAACATAATCACCTTCTAAATACAGTATTATACTGTTTACATGTACATGCATGTATACCTACCTTTTAAGATTGTCTGCATGAAAAATATGTCCCCATTAAATTAAACCAATTATATTTATTGCAGCACATGTACGTGTATTATTATTGGGAAACTTCAAAAAGAGTTCAATAAGGCCAGTCAAATTTAATTATTTGTTGCGTCGTTACATAAAGTGTGATGTTCTACTTGACCTAATCATTTTACACATGTATTGTGCTTGTAGATTAATGTTTGCAATAAATGCATTTGATGTATGTAATTATGATTACATATGTCAGATAAATTACAAATGGTAGGCTCCATCAATTCTTTTCAAGAGGTCTATCTAGTTAAAAGGATGAGCCTAGAATTAAGCATTTAGTTGTCATTGATATAAAGAAGGAGTTATGAAAATATTAAGCTAGGCCCTGACCTGTATTAATCTCTGTGTGATTATATAAATGATGTACATTTTTAAGTGTATTCCTGGTTATCTTTGTTGTTTGGTTGCTGTATCATTGAAGTTTGACCCATATCTCCTTTTATTTTTTATCAAACTGTAAAACAGACTGTTATTGTTATTCTTAATTTTGTTACCCATTTGCCAAGTTATATGTTAGTTCAAAATGATTATTCGAGTTTTAAACATCAATTTGGCCTTGATTCTGTACTTGAAATGTGTATAGATACACACAGGAAATATTCACTTTCTATTGTTAATAAAATGTTCTGGTATATAAAGTACTAATTCCATATATGTAATTTACAATTCAAAAGGCTAAAACAGGAGACACTGAATTGATTGATTGATGGTTGCTTAATGTCCAGTGGCAAATATTTCATGCATATTCAGGAGGAGACACTGAAGCTTGCAAACCAAAATTCCACCTAACTAATACATTGGGCTGATGATTCTATTTCTTTACATGTTTTATGTCAATCTCCTCTTGGAGAATATTAAATTTACTTTATAAAAAAAGACATTTGGTAGTATTCTGAAGTCAAGATGTTGAGGTTTTCATTCATACAGATCTCATATAGTATTCAAGGATTCAGAAGTAGGTTTCACAAAAGAAACTGACGGCTTATATCAATTGCAAGTCATGAATGAACATTTCAGTATACTCATAGTCATACAATTTTTTTTGTGAAACTGACTCCTGGCCTCACAGTCATAAAACTTTTGAGCATGATTTTTGTACTTCGACTCGAAAATCAACCAATCAAATTGCTGGATTTCATGTTTCTAGCATGATTTTTGTGCTCCGAGCACTGAGCAAAGTTTTATGCCTTCAACTTGGCTTCAAGGCCAGGTAAAGAAACCCAGTAACTGTGGATTCATTAATTTCCCTTGATGCCAACTTTTTCGAGGATGGAGGGAAACTTGCATTTTGGTGGATTTTTAATTTTGTTGTTTTCATCAAAGTCTACATACAACCTTATAGAAAATGTGTCTATTGATGAGTATTTATATTAATGGTTTACCTGTATCAGAGAAATTCACAAAAAAAATGGTATCCCCACAGTACACAGAAAAAAATCTGGTTGCTTTGTAGAATGCCCTACATTACGGTATTTAATTTGTCTTGTTATAAGTTACAAATTCCATTTATAATGACAATTGGGTAAGACTGACCTTATTTTGACAACATGCTTTGATTGATAGATTTTTGGTGTTTTAACGCCACTTTTAAGCACTGCATTTAGGCTATTTCGTGGCGGCCAGTTTTTATTGGTGGAGGAAGCCAGGGCGGGAGTGCCCGGAGGAAACAACAGAGCTTCGATAGGAAAACTGACAATCCTAGTCAATAAAGATCGGATTGGAGTGCACCCGCATGAGCGAAGTTCAAACTCACAACCACGGTGTTGACTGGCTAGTGATTACAGTAGTAACTACTTAGACCACTTGGCCATTGAGGCCCCTACTACATGCTTTGATATTGACAGTGATTCTCACAGCTATGCAAGTGCAAGATATGTCAAACATTGACCTTTGAATTTTATCCCAGTCTATAAATTACACAACATAAGATGACAATTATGACTCATTTCAAATTTATTAATAAAAGTACAAAAAAGTTTGTAATGAGATTTAATGATTTTCATGTTGAGATGACAAGAGTTCCATGTCTTTCATAACACTTGAATACCTGTACTTATATCCCTCTTCCAAACATTTGTGTCAAACAGAGCTACATTGTGTACAAGTTAAGAAATGTTTAGTTTATGAGATTTATAAGAGAAATATCCATCCTAACAGTATGATGCTGGCCACTAATTTCAGTCATCATATATAAGTCCTTTCATTTACAGTACTGAAATGGACTTACTTATAAATCAGACACACCGTTTACTATACTTAACTGCATACAAAATCTTATTGGAATCCTTATTTAAATTGCACTAGGAGCAGGGTAAACATCTTAAATAAAATTTCTTAAGACTTTTTTTTTCTATCAGAACTTAACATCCTTAATGTCCTTTGCTTTGACACTGTTTGATAAAAAATTATATCTCAACTAATATTGTTACATGTATTAAAAATTTAAGTAAAAATTAGGTTAAATCTTATTGTATTGTGTTTTTGTTAGAAGTCTACTAGAAGCCAGTTAAGTTTGTCGTCTTCTTCTTTATTTTGGGGTCTTTTCCTACCAATCAAAATTTCACTAATGATGAAACTCTGATTTCTACATCTTATTTTAAGCTTACTTAAGTATATAAATGTGATCTTTATATCTCTTTTCATTTACATTTCTGAATTTTCAATAGAAAAACTGATTATGAATGAACTGCATCACAACAAGAATGTTTCCATTGGATACCATATGTCCTCCCTGCACTCCATCCTATGTCTATGTTTAGTGAACTGTAAAATTAGGGTCAAAACTGTAATTTGGCAAATGATTTAAATAAATCTACATCAAAATCATTATCAGTACTCATTTTTCAAACGATGTGATGTCAACTTCCTTGTAAAAAATCCTAACCAAAACCTTGAACCTCAGATACTAGATACCTGATAACCTAAAACTTTAACCTTAGAATGAACTGGTTTCACACCATCACAATTCTTTGCTCAGGGAACCAGGGGATAAGGGTCAAAATAGTACACTCATAATTAGTTTAAAAAGCTCTTGTGTAATACTTTTAAAAGTTCATATCGTAATGAATATGTGCACTATCTTTCAAGTTGATGTGACATCAACTTCCTTGTCAACCTTAACCTTAATCAATAACTTAAACCTGATACATAATACATGTATCTTATCAGACTGGACGAATGGAATAACAGACCAATACACAGACCAGAAAATATAATTCTCCTTACTTTTAGGGCCTGGAAAGACGGGGTCTTCATTCCTGTTTTGTTTAAATTATTAGGTTGTTATTCTCTATTCTTCGTAATGTTTTGGGCTTTTTTCATATTCTTATTTTCTGGCCCTTTAGTCTTTATTCTATAAACCCAATTCAAACTCTCTACTATTGCATTATAGATATCGTTAAATTTTGTGGCTACTTTTTTTTTTTTGTGAATTATGTATAACAGGAAATAAGTAGTCATCATTGAACTGTTACATGATGTTAATAAGCATTTTGTACCATTGTTTACCCAAGGAAACATTAAAATCAAAGCATTGAGATGAGATGTGGTATGATTGCCAATAAAATAATATTTACCAGATTTCATGCACTTGTATGCAATTATAGGACATAAAAGGCCTTTAATAATGAGAAAATTCCATGCTGTCAGATATAAAAGGTGTCAACACAAAAAATGGGAAATAATTTCTGCATCACTCAATAATTCTTTAAATTTTTACATATATTGAAACCAGATAATACTCTATCTTACATGTAATAATAGTGTACAACCTGTTTAAAAATAAAAAGAACCTCACAAAATAGCACTTTTCTAGAACATATGAAAATTATCTTTTCTACAATAATTCTAATTTCCATTTATGAAACTAAACAACTGTTTTCACAATGTATACAGCAGTAAAAATCTGTGGAGAAATTTTGAAGAATTTTCATTTTTATCATCTAAAGAAAAGTTTGTTTTTCAGCAAACGAAAATTGTAATAATCTTTCATTAGATTTGCAGTAACCATAAAAAATGAACATGTTAAATAAAAACAATGAACTAAAAAGATTTCTATGTATATGAGCCTAAGAGATAGTATTTTGAACCTCTTACCTGAATTTTACCCTCAGCCTCAGTCGCCATATTCAATAGGGTGTAACTTGACACATCTGTAATTAAATGATATCAAAATTTATATATAAGTAGGATTATACCGATGTTTCACCTTTCCTGATTAAAACTAATTTGGAGTAAAGTATGAGTGTAATATTATTCTACACCTTACATAATTAATCAAGTCAAGAGTCTTGAAGAGATCAGGATTCATGGTTGTCAAGTGGTTGTGATGGTCATTAATTTCACTGTCATATTTTCATTTCAAACAAAAGTTAAAATGGACAATATATGTTACACATGTGGAAGTTGTATAAAGCAATTTGCACATTAAAGATCTAAATTTTGTAAAAAAAAAAGTCAGTGTAAAGTACTGTAAACAAATTCTTGTAATGAAAGAAGACATGGTGGACCATAAGTTATAACAGTATATTATGTATGTAATATAACCATTCATATGTGCATGTTTTTCTACCTATTTTGGTTCCTCAAATGTTGTGAATTGCTGAGTTTGAGTATAAAGAGATGATCAGACATAATGAATGTTATTGTCTAAATCTAAGAATCCCTTTCGCAAGGACTCTTTATGACTTTAGACTTTCAGCTTGTATGCTCAACTTGGGAGTTATTATGAGGGTTCCTATCAATCATAATCAGTCAGGGCAAGGAGGTTATATTAGAAGGAGAGTGAACACTCTGCTTGATACAAAATTAACATCCCCAGGATAGCAGTTCGATCAGAGAAAAATGATAAAAATATAAAGAAACCGGCATGTTTATCACCCACTTGACATGGCCCTCTGATGTACCGGGCTGTTACTGCGAGCAGTTCGGGTTAATAGATAAATCGCATATGTCACGTGGTTGTTATCAGTGAGTGGGTCATTAAAGTTCAGGTGTATTTTTGGTAACAATGCAGTGTATAGGTATTTATGATATCGAAAAAGATTGGTGGCGCAAATTCAAAATCAATCGTCTGTCTACCGTGAAAAAGGATAAAGAAATGACAAAGTTATGAGGGTTTAAAGGAAAGTTAGTGTGCGATTTTTATTCAACACTAGTAACATTGCTTTAAACAAAGATTTTCGCTTCACCTGTCAATTCCTGTTGATGAGATTTGGCAGGTAATAATCATAGAAAATATACGAATATGCAAAGTACTTTAGTTACGGTGACCGGTAACGACCGGAAAGAATATTTGCAATTGAAACATAGAGAAATTTATCGGGAACAACGTAAAAGTGCTTTCTGTTGGTATTAACATTGACGTCAATGAGACAGAATTTCGTTTCATTTCTATTGGTTAGAAGTTAACTTTTAACATAAAATTTTTAATTTTTAATTACTTAATAAAAAATATCACAAAAAATTGTATTAATATGTCAATAATTATATTTCTGGTCATTTTATGACACCTCGGGTGTTCCGTTCTTTCTCGGGTATGTAATTAGGACAAAATCTCCCTCTGTGACAGAGTCGATCTCAACTAATTAACACCCACTGACAGAAAAGTCGGTAACATTTTATGTGTTATTATCGTCTTTCGTCCTCTCTCCTTCTAATATAACCTCCTTGGTGACGGTCAGGGGTACTACTTAAACAAGTTAATTTTATTTACTTGAACAAGTAAAAAAAATATACACATATAAGTAAATTTGTAGGATACTTATACAAGTGAATTTTATTTACTTGTATAGGTAAAAAAAAATTGGCTTAGTTATGTCCCTTAGACATTCAGTATTTTTTACTTGTATAGCTAAAAAAAGTCATCCTTTCTTCTTTTCTTGAATTCTTAAGATTTCTTTGCTCTTATAGACTTTTAAATTGTGTACCCTAATTGCAGATGTCTTTACTAATCATTTGAGTGTAATTTCATGGACAATGAAAATCCCATTTGTCTGTTATCTTCATAACACTGCTTATTTACAAGCCCCAAAGGAGTAACTTTTGAAGGCCTTGCGCAAATATACAAAATCTTTGCTTAATCAGTTTCTTTGATGAATTAATGAGATGAAACACTGAACTTTAATCAAAAAATTTAAGCAAACATGGAAAAAATCATTAAAGGCATGATTTACTTGAAGATTTTTGTGGGATTGTATTACGTACATGGGGGGACATATACTTGCCTCCCCATGCCGCTAAAGTTATATTTGCTTAAGAGCAATAAAAACACATCTATTTCCATAGCACGTTTATTTCAAAGAGACAGATAACATCACATGACAAATATGCATCATTATCATACAAAGGGACACAACTCTCACGACTAAACTGCAAAACACATACGACCATACAATACATATACATAACATCCCGCCCCCAAAAAGAAAATTTCCCAAATTTTATCAAAATGGTTTATGTGTTTTATCCATATACAAATTCAAGAAGAAGAAAAATGCACTTTTACATTCAAACTATGTAATCACTTCCGTATAAAACTAAAATCATTTTCCAAATAATCATGTAAATTCATTTATAATAACTGAAATACTCGTGGCTGACCAGTTCTCACAACTAGCATCCATTGGCATACACACCAGTATCAACAATGCAGAAAAATCCGAACGTCTGGCATCTCGATCTCCCCCTTAGGACCTTATGCACGCATTACGTTCATTCAACATAACAAAAAAAAATATGCATTTAATACATTTACTCAATCTACTAAATGGAAAATACTAGAATATTGTCATAAATGTAGCTGTATACATCAAGTTGATAGATAATCATCAGAGACCTTTAACTCTTAAAAATGGTAAATATTACATCAATGAAACACTTCATAAGTAACATATATGTCAGTAAAAAAAAATATGACTATTTCTCCCTCTCTAACATGTCCAATCTCTCATACTTCACGCTCACAAAAATAAAATAAAGATGAAACAAATGAAAAGCTCCAGAAATGTCAATATCAACCTAGGTTTTATTTATGACTATTATCTCACCGCTACTGACAATCCGCTATCAAATCAGTCCAACTGTTAACAGAAATATATATGTATTAATAATAAGAAAAAAAAATCCTTCAGACAAAAATTGAAATGAATTCATAATTAAAGTCGGTGTTTTCCTTGTAACTGGGTAGCGTACGACGAGACAAATCTCACACGTACCGTCTGGCGTCTTTGTAGTAGAATCTAAATAGTTCAAAACTGTTACACATTTTCCCTGCTAAATCCTAAATACACATATAGGTCAAGCTGATTAGTTAGTAAAGATAACGCCAATTACTTTAGCAATTATTTTCCGAAGTACTGTAAGATGATAGGCCGGGACGTCACATGACACATGCTACAGTTTTCTGCACACATAAACATACACAGCTGTATTTCTTGATGTCAGACTGACCAACGTCAAATTGCGGTTAAAATTTAATTGCTGTGTAGAAATTTCAATTGAATTAA
Organism: Mytilus galloprovincialis; assembly: GCA_037788925.1. Classification (NCBI taxonomy): domain Eukaryota; kingdom Metazoa; phylum Mollusca; class Bivalvia; order Mytilida; family Mytilidae; genus Mytilus; species Mytilus galloprovincialis. The sequence goes on along the minus strand of CM075342.1, from coordinate 38,111,317 downwards.
AAAATTTACCATTAATGATCAGATGACATATAAACATTTTCGAAAAACGTTTGATATTAATATGCATGTAGTTCCTTGAATTTTACCGTTTTCTTTTGTTGACGAAAACTCCCATAAATTTGTAAATTCTGAATATTGACTAAATCCACAAAAAAAAAAACATCCAAATTTCACACAAAATCCGAAAATTGTTTCTAGTGTCAACCGCATGATACTGCTATACTCCACTAAACGAAAATTCCAAGGTTTCAATGTGGTCAAAATTTAATAATGGCACCGCCAACCTCGTGGTCTAGACTTTAAAAAGTTTGTTCTTCATCTTGGGGACAGCTCACATAATAAACACTTAAAAAGGGGTCGTTTTGAAGTCCTCCACCATATTACGTACATGGGGGGACATATACTTGCCTCCCCATGCCGCTAAAGTTATATTTGCTTAAGAGCAATAAAAACACATCTATTTCCATAGCACGTTTATTTCAAAGAGACAGATAACATCACATGACAAATATGCATCATTATCATACAAAGGGACACAACTCTCACGACTAAACTGCAAAACACATACGACCATACAATACATATACATAACAATTGTAAGAAAAATTTACTTATACAAGTAAATTTTTGAGAAAATTAAGGGGAGATTTATATTCAAACATTATTTATTTAATTTATATGTGTATATTTTTTTTTTACTTGTTCAAGTAAATAAAATTAGGCAGTGGGTATTTGATTGGCACCAGCAAAATAGCAAATTTGCTATTTGACCAGCACCTGCAAAATAGCAAATTTGCTATTTAGCCGGCACTGAATAAATTTGTCCATTGATGTGATTAATAGAGAATAAATAAAGCTTTATAATAATTTTAAAATCATTTTATCACAATATCAAGCATTAATAAAAAAATAAATAAAATAAAAAATAAAAGATTTTCATGAATGAATAATTTATAATATTAATTAAAAGCATGAAAACACATTTGTAAATACATTATTAAATATATTTTTTTTCTAAAATATTTATAACAAAATGTTCATTTTCAAATCTGTGTAAAATCTATTGTTAAATTTTTTGCCAGTGATAAAAAAAGTGTTATGCAAAACTACATCATAAAACAGATATGACAGACAACATTAATAGTTGTTTGCCATGTTTGCTATGAATTTCAAATAGACATATGATTTAACATTTGCAATTGTTACAAAACCCATTCTTTGCCTATGGAAGTTGTTTAGTCTAACACAAGATAAATGTTGCCACTCAAAACAGGAACTGGCTTCCTTTGAGTCTACATCTTGTGTGCATATGTTACATATGTAGATTCTTTTATGTAAATAGCAAATCTGCTATTTTGCCGGTGCCGGTCAAATAGCAAATTTGCTATTTTGTCGGTGCCGGTCAAATACCAAATTTGCTATTCACATATCTCCGACCCACAAAATATTATTACAGTGGTAGATTCTTCCGTATACAATACAATGGGACAGAGTTCATTTTTATAATGGGAATCTGAGGTCAGAGACTCCAGGCTTAATTTAAAGGTGATACTTTAAGGTATAACTTGTCAGTCTCAGGTCTTTTTCTTGTTCAATTGTCAAAGAGTAAATCATGTATGACAAACCGGTACAACTTATTGTATTCAACCCCCAAATGAGAAATGTAATATTATTTATTTTTACCTGTCAAAAATAAAGTAAAACGGAAGTCACAGGAGCAGCGAATGACACTTTTGTAAACGTTGATTTAATTGGTTGATAATTTCTGCAATAAGTTTTTGAAGCGGGTCTTTTAAAAAAATATTTTTAAAATATAAAACCCCTAGATCTAAATACATAGGCGGATCCAGGGTGGCCTTGGGGACCAAAAATTTGGTTGATTATATAGGGAATCATTGAAGCATGACTGGAGCGGACACCCCTCCCCCTTTAAGGGCATACGATACAGTTACAGGGGAGGTAATGACGTTGCTAACGTAAATTGTTATTTTCGCGACGTCAAACGGTGACTTAGGGAGCTACCATTTGATTTTTTTTTTTTTTTACTCAAAACTCCTGTCCTGCCTTTCATCCTAGCCCCCCCCCCCCATAAAAATCAAATGGTATCCCCGAGGAACCAGTAATGACGCACCTAACGTTGTGTTTGTCTCTGCATTTAATCTACCATTTAAAAGAAAAAGAAATACGGAATAGAATGAAAGGTTGATCACTTGTTAATGTATTTCAATCATTAAACAGTTGATTTTTGAAACAGTAAAAGCAATAAAAATCATGTTTGCTAACATTACAAACGGACTGTCAACTTATGATGGGTACCAGTAATGACGCACTATAAACAAACCAGTAAAAACCACTTGCAGTGTACCTGGTGTTCGAAAAATTGCTTCAATCCGGATAATTTAAAGTTAACACTATTCAACAAATTTAATTTTAATAACAAATGTTGACATTTACAGTCACTTTTATGATCATGTTGATAGCAACACAATTTTTTTCATTAATTTAATTGTAAACTATATTTTATTTCAAATTTTATATAAAATTGTTCAAAATTTATCAAAGTGACATATATATTCCATATACTTGAAAATAAGAAGTAATTGCATTCATAAAACAACATTGACATTAAAACATTTATCAATGTATACTTCGTACAATGAATGAAAAAAATCGATAAACAATAGAAAATTATATAAGCGACGATCATTTGTTCTACAGTGATTCCCGCTTAAATGTAAAACTATGTCACATGACAGTCATATGATTTGAAAAACACAAACTGGGGCAGCATGTGCTTACATACTTTTGCCGGCAAAGTGGATTTAGGACTGATAATCATTCTGGGAAGGGTCGACTGTTTTTTACCTCAATAAAATGGCGGAAATTGCATTATCTTTACTAATTCAAGCAATAATAACATTTCTGGACAGAGTTTGAGGCATCTATGTTGTAGTCATATGACCTTCACCATCATGTTATGAATAGTAATTATCGATGACGTCACAGCTTTTGTTTAGAAATATAAAACCCAAAACTAAATTGGTGCGTCATTTCTGGTCCGCGTCAAAACAGGTACCAAGACGATAGCTCCCTTATCGGGAAAAGATGCAGTTTTCGGCTAATTTTTAGCATTCAAACTGATTTAACTTGAAAACGATTTCATGGACCCACCTTTTTTAAAATGACATTTGGTTTGATTACACGTAAGAAGATTATGTGTACCAATTTTCATGAAAACGTAAATAGTCACGCGGCAATTTTTTTAAATTTGATAATATACAGCCAAAAATTACGTTTTTTTCCTACATTCATGATCATTTGATAAATTTGAGTTATTTGTAAAAATAAAATGTACAAATTTATGCAATATTTATATAACACACAAATTACAAATAATTTAAAAAAAAACAGATCGTGTTTATGTTTTAAAACAAAAAAGTTATGTATTTCTATATAAAGGAAAAATATGTCCACAAATCCGTATTTTCAGGAAATATCTGAAATTTGAACCTCAATTTACTCAAAAAGTAGCACATGAAGGTATATTTTTTATAACATATTTGATTTGATCAGGTTTAAAATAGGCTATATGCAAATTTTCATCAACTTGTAAATACAGGATCAAAACTGTATCGTATGCCCTTAAGTCAGTCAGCGTTTTTCAGCACACAATTGACATTCCCATGGGCCCCAACTGTGCTCATCTTGTCGACTTGTTCCTATATTTATATTAGCGGCTGACTTCATACAAAAACTTCTTAAGATGAAAGAATAAAAGTTAGCAATATCCTTTAACTTCACTTTCTGCTATATAGATGATGTTCTCTGATCTTCTCTATTGACTAAACTGATGATTAAAGGGGGGAGGGCATAAAAAAAGGTAACTATGTTGAAGAAGATATATACTTCAGGAATATCTTACCATGACATGATCATAACAGACTGTGATACAAAACCACACTACCAGATGACACGACCACGTAAATGCTTCATTTACTGAAAAGCTAAATGGGATGATCTCCATCAAGAACTGGATACATACTATCCAACAAAATCAGATATGTACCTAAATGACGCGGCACAGTACAAGAACTATGGGACATATTAAAAAACGAACTCTACTGAAATTTAGACACGAATATACCACCAAAACTCATCCGCTCTAAAACATTAAGCTTTAATGATCTTTAATACCCTGGATAAATCACAAAATTATGAAAGTGTTCAAAAAGAACATCAGGCTATACAACCAGAAAATTCGAAAGAGAACCAAGAACTGCATAATCTAATTACAGGCAATTTCAAAAGAGAATGCAAAAGACAAGTCCGAAAGGCTAAATGGGCACCAACAACACCATAATGGAGGGACTAGAAGACAACAATCCAAAACCTTTTGTGAAATATATAAAATCCATAAAACAAAGCAACATAGGAGTTTCACCGTTGAAAAGCAATGGCCAATTAGTGAATGATACTTAAAGGGAAGGCAGAACTATACTAATATTTTTTTCTTTATTTAAAAAGGGTCACTCAATTAGAACTAGTATAATTTTCATTGAGGCCCTCATACAAAATACATGTAATAAGTATACAATTTACATTCCTACATTAATTAAAATACAGTACATATACATGACCAATTCAATCATTCAATCATACAAAAGGCAATAAATGGCAATATTTGATCAAGACTTTTTTATTTGAGCCAGTAGTTTCAGAGGAAAGGATTTTTGTAAAAGTTAACGACGACGGCGGCGGCGACGACGGACGCCGGACGCAGAGTGATGAGAAAGGCTCACTTGGCCCTTCGGGCCAGGTGAACTAAAAAGGAGACAAACACGCACCAGAAAATTAAAGACCAATAACAACAGATTCGCACTGGATACAGGTCTGAATTTAACTGAGGTCTGAGATATAAAGATAGTATCATTCTGACATTGCTTTTCGTTTAAAAAGTTATATTTAGCCTTAAAATGCTTTTATTCCAAAATACCGAATAAAGCCATTTTCTTACACATACCGAGGCAAATGTCGACGGAAATGCATACATGGAATCTATATATCCATAGATATACAGACACTTAACAAAAACTATTGTTATTGCATTGAAAACGACATTTTGAGATTAAATTCAGTTTTTCATGTCCGGGTTTTTTCGAGAGCTTTTTCGAGTGTGTCCTTTTTTTATCGAGTGATTATACACATTTCTTATAGCTGAAAACATTATGTGTTACGTTTAAAAACTATAAAATAAAGGCTCAAATTGAATAATTTTAAGGCACGTGGTGTATCAACACTTGCATTTTATCACGAAACAAGTATCGTTCATTTGTATATATATATATATTCTTTTTCTCACATCTTATACATTGCATGTACAGTATATATCTGTGATGTCAACAATCTAATGTGAGTGTTCCAGCCCATATAAGTATTTGGACCTCATGGGATAAATATTACTGAACAGCAAAATGTCGACATGGAAGATAACTTCCAAAAATGTCTTAAAAGAACTGTTAAAAAAGAGTTCAACTGTTTAACTAACTGACAAAAAAGTCGATATGATAAAGAGTCTAATAATTGATACTAGAGACGAACAGAAAACAGATACACCCAGATTAAGACAATTAATTGAAAGACAATGGGTTTCAATGTGTAACTTGTGCTATTTTGGGTAGCCTTTGGACTATAAAATTAATACATTTCATGTAACCGTCATTGTTATAGATAAGTTTATTGTATTATTGAATCGTTTCTAATGTATACCTATATAGTCCCAAATTGGGTTTCCCCTTGGGTAATTATTTTTTTCGCCCCCTCTTTCGCCAAAACAATATATTTATTCGCCACTTTATTGCTTTTTTCGCCAAGTAACATAAATATATATCTTTCGTTTAAAATTTTCTCTTTTTTTTCTACCCCACCACACCCCTTAACCGTTAGTTTTCCCGAATGGTTTTGAACTAGTTATTTTGGGGTCCCTAGCTTGTTGTTCGATGTGAGCCAATGCCCCGTGTTGAAGGACGTACCTTGACCTATTATGGTTTACTTTTATAAATTGTTAATTGGATGAAGAGTTGTCTCATTGGCACTTATACCACATCTACCTATATCTTTCATATAGTCCGACCATACGCGTACAGTTTGACCACATGAGTATACGCATATGGTCGTGACCATACGCGTATGGTCCTAATACTCATATGGTCTAGAACATAAGCATAGACAATTCAAATTGAGACGTACATACATATATTGTATAAGATGAGATGTATGTTTGTTCTTAAAAGAGTATACATCTTAGATATTTCATTATCTATGTGTCTTGTATCTCGTATTTTTTATTTCATTGTTTAACAAATGGAAACCGAAAATGGCTAAATGCTACGACTGTGAGGAGGAGTCTGATTATGCAAATATAATAATTGGTCATACAGCAACTATTTGTATTTGTCTATCATTGCTTATAAGTATCATATTTAGGCTAATGAATTATTCATTTCATTGTTGATTTTATCTGAAATTTTATTCAAATTTTGTGTTCAATGGCCATAAAAATCGGGTAGATTGAGTGTGTGTGTTTTTTATGTTTTTTGTTTATTAAAAGGTTTCTTTAATTAATCTCCGGAGTGCACCACAAGAAATATTATTATCTGTAAAATCAAAAGTAGCATGAAATGAAGCTAAAATGAATATGAGTTCCCTGCATAATGTTCTAGACAGCGTTTTTTAAGATCAAGTTATTTCTAAATAAACACTGGAAAGTAGATGTATAACGCTTTCAAAACAAAATATTTGCATTTAATTGGAAAAAGATTCATTTTGGGAATATATGATACTGTCCTTCACTTAATTACAGTTATAAACTAGAAAAAGTCATTTTTTAAAGTCTAGAATACCTTCAAATTTTCTATAAAAAAACCCGGACCCTTTGTCTAAAAACCCGGACGATTTCACAGTTGCTCTCGAAAAAACCCGGACAATAACAAACACTGATTTTTAATTAAATCCTAGGAAATTGAGCTTCTTTGTTGATCAAAACATATATAGTACTCAATATAAGTTGGATAGTAATGTTAAAAACTGTTCTTATTACGAAATATTCGTTAATTGAACTTATCGCATGTTTTATCACTCGAAAAAGCCCGAACTACACTCGACAAAAATGGACTAAATCACTCGAAAAACCTCGATTCTAGCCGGACACTACACCTACCGTGTAATTGTCAATGTTGTGTTTGAATCACCTCCCTTACACTGCTTTAAAATTATGTTTTGTACTTAAGCAATTGTCCATTAACCAGGATACCCTTGTTTTTCCCCTTTTTGTCCCTAATTCCTAAACGGTTTGAGCCATAACCCCTAAAGCCAATTCTTACCATCCCTTGTGGCATAATTTCAGAGAGATCCATACACCATTCCAAGAGTTATTTTCTGGAAATTAAAAAAAAAAATGCTTATTTGGGATATTAAACGATATCAGAAAGAAACCCATAACCTTGGACAACATGCCACCAAATAAAATAATGTACACAGGTAAATGAAAGTAATTTTGTTGTAAGATATACAGTATATAATGAAATACGAAAATGTTTTCAAAATAATTTTTTTGTTTGTTCATAGTACGTACCAAGGATTTGTATAGTATTTGTATAGAAAGGCCTTCTTACTGTACAAGTTCTTACTATACAAATCCTTGATAGTACGAGAACAGAAATGAACATTTATAGTCATACCAAGGAGATTATATTAGATTAGATTATATTATATTATGACCTCCTTGGTCATACTAAATATGTATAACAACTGTTAAAAATAGAGAGACGAAAAGAAGTTCATATATAAGTTAGGAGTTAAGTATGACGTCCATTTTCATTGAACTAGTACACATTTAATGTCAGTCATTGGCCAGCAGTGGCCCACGTACGGGTGCGGGAGTTTCTCGTTGCGTTGTAGACCTGTTGGTGGCCTTCGGCTGTTTTTAACTCTTTGCTCGGGTTGGTGTGTTTTCGACCCATTCCCGGCCAATTTCCATTCTCTATTTCATAAGTGTCTTTTAATTTGTTGGGATGTACAAGTACCCGGCCACGTCCACTTTTATGAGTTAAGCCTTTTTAAACAGATTTTTATAGTTTGTTCTTAATCTTATGTTGCATTGTTGCATCACTGTTCCAGGTGAGGGGAGGGTTGGGATCGCTAACATGTATAACCCCGACACATTCTATATGTATGTTCATGTCCCAAGACAGTAGCCTGGAATACGATCAGTGGTTGTCGTTTGTTGATGTGTTATTCGTTCATTTTTTTGGTACATAAATAAGGCCGTTAGTTTTTTTTAGTTTAGGCTGAAGCATTGTCTGAAATATGTTGTGTTGCAAATAGATATCGGCCGTTTTTCTGTGCTATTCTAAGTTATCCAGTGATGCTAACTTTTCTGAAAAAAGATCGCTGTTTGACTTGTTTTGTAACATGCGTTCGACAGACATGGAAAAAATAGTCTGAAATTAACTCGGGTTCCGAGACTACACAAACGAAGAGACAGATACTTCTAGAAAATTTCTGTTCTCATCAATAAATATATAAAAAAAAGATACGTGAATGGTATGATTGCCAATGAGACAAATCTCCGCAAGAGACCAAATGACACATAAATTAAAAACTATAGGTCACCGTACGGCCTTCAATAATAAGCAAAGCTCATACCGCATACTCAAACAATCTATTGGTTTTATAGTTAACAGCTACCTTAGTATTCTCGTGTATGTGTAGACTAGTAGGTGACGGTGCGACACTTTGATTTTGCATAGTCAAAAAGGGTGGCGTCGACTCATGAGACATTATAAATACTATAGTAGTAATAAGTACCGATTATCAGGTTGTCTGCATGTTGATATCGTAAAATATCAGCTGCGAGACATAATATGAAGCTTTTCGTCGAGTAAGCGCAGCGAACGAGATCAAAAAGCCTTCATATTATGTCGAGCAGCTGATATTTTACAATATTAATATGTCGATAACCTGATTATCGATTTATCGGGCTGTATTTGCGTCTTTTGGAAGTATTGTCTTAGTTTCACCAGCAACCAGAAGTTGACTTGAGAAGTTCGGGTCAAACTTATCAACGTCGGTTCAAACATTATGACGTCGCTGATATGTTCGGGTCAAAGTTATTAAGGCCAGGTCAACGTATTTGACGTCACAAAGCCGTGATATGGAGTTTTATTAAGAGCTGAGCAGATTGATATAGACAGTTGGACGACCGATAATTGTACAAGGCAGCGTTACAATAAGTTCCAAATAAAGGTCGTGGAAAAGGATCTTTACGTTGTAATCAGAGAGTAACTGAGATTTTTTATCAGTTAGTGGGCTCCTTTGTTGTGTTGATTTTAGTATATTCTCCATGGTGAGATTTTGCTTTTTTGCTTGTTTCCGGATCCTTAATTGCTGGGGATGTGTTTAGGTTCTCCTTTGTCAATACCCACTGGAATTATTCATTGAGCTTTGGTTTTATAATAGTATAACTTTGTAGAAATTCTGTTTTTCTTTAATGGTGCCTCTTCTGTCCATTATTGTTCTTTGCTCTTGGTGTACGACTATTTCTTCAGATGTCTTTATAATTGCAATCTAATTAAAATGTAGATCTCCGATTTCGTTATACTACATATGAGCTCATATGTAGTATAACGAAATCGGAGATCTATATATTTTAATTAGATTGTAATAGTTGGTGCTGATTTCTTCTATGGATTTTTTTATAGCTTGTCTGACCTACAATAATGTGTGGTTTTTTTTTAAAACCTTTGTCTAGCCATATCTCCTTTTTTTCATTTTCGTACGTCTATTTGTGAGCTTTTTGTATCTGATTGTTTTCATATTCTCCCTTGAGTCATGTTTATTAGTCCTCATTTTTCTATAAAGTGTTATGTATATATAGCTATCTTTTTGATACTTGCTTCAAATAGATCATCATGCTGTGTTTAAAAATGTGTTGAAAAGGGACTAAGTTTTAATGTATCTTGACTACTGTGGATTCCTTAATATTCGTTGGATACGAATTTTCGTGGAATTCGTGGGTACAGGGAAACCACGAATTTAAATGTTCAACAAATTACATACTTTCTAAAGGCTTGAATGAAAACTTTGCCAAAACCACGAAATTAAATATCCACAAAGATGCAATTAAGTTTTCCTCAATCCACGAAAATTGATACCCACGAAAATAAATGAATTCACAGTACTTCTGTTCGTTGCCAACTTTTAACCTTTATAAATAAGCCTCTAAATATAGTTTCTGTTGTTTATAAATAATTTTGTTTATCTGGTACAGTGGATACCGCTGTACATACGGAGTCTTGTAGAAAGTTTGTCGTCATTTTATTTAAAAATATTTTTTTTCCATATTTCAACTTATATCAACTTAGTTTTACTTATTTCAGGTGTTCAAAGTCTTTTCAATGCGATTTAACAATACATGTATTAGTAAAAAAAAACAACTCTATCTTTATCTTCTACGATAAGGATAGAGGGAAACATATTTTGTTTTACTAAAATTAAATAAAGGGGGTTCACTCCATAAACGCTTGTGGGACGAACACATATTATCCCACATAATTAAAGTCGGTGTTCTTGGAAAGTCCAAAGAATCATCAGAAATTAATAAACTCTTACTCCATTAACTGATGACGTTTGAATAAGGTTATTAACTGACAGTGGGACATAAAACATAAACAGTGCAATAGTCATTGGTTATAACGTAAATAAGTCCGTGTTTTCTGTCGTAGGCATTTTGGATATGATATTTTTTTGAATATTGATGACCGCCAAAAATTCCCACTAAATGAATGTCACTTGTGAGTCTCGTGTTAAGAAAACGTACTTATGACGTATTTATAAGCCTCGTATACGTATTTGCATGATTACCCCCCCCCCCCTTTTCCCCTTAAAAATGAAGAAAAAACCAACCAACCAAGAAAAAAAATCACCAGTATAATCTAAAGTATGTGGACGGTTGTCTTATTTCAGCCGTTTACATCATTTACAGCATCGGATCATAAATAATAGCATTTCAAAGTCTGTTACTCCTGTTCTATGCCAAGAAATACTCGCTAAAAATTCCGGTCGACCTCCTACGGCAGTCATTAGTAGCTAAAGATTTGATTTCATTCAAGAAATTAATTTATGACCTTCATCTACGTGTCGCTTAGAACACGACCATATACCGAATGGTCAATATTAATCATCCATGTAATTTGCTCTATGGGGTGTTTGCAGAATTTCAACGGAGGCAATTTCTTGGCATGGGAGAAAGGAAGAAAGACCATTCACAATTTGTCTTACACTTGTTTTTCTCTTTTTTAATTAAATAAAAAAAATAAACCTTTCAAATATACATGTAGAGTTCATAAGATACAAATATTCCCTGTGGACACCTCCCCCCGTTTTATTTGTGCTCTCTATTTTCAACCCTCGAATTAAGCTTAGGAATCTAACTTAAATTAAAACCTTGCTTTCTAACCAATTTATTCATTTACCGGACCGGCAACTTTCTTTATTTAATACGAAAATCTACAGTGCCGTCATACACATGCATGTTGTTTGCTTGGAGTCCCCACCCGAAAAGAAAGAAATAGCCCGAACTCCAAGATACTATATTCCTGCATCACGTGATTTTTACCACGTGGAGCTTACATTTGAATAAATACCGAATATGGAAAGTGAAACTACAATTCAAAACATAAAGTCCGAAGGCACATTTTATATAAGAAAAAGAAAGGTTTTTTTTGGCGAAGATTGCGGGTAAATTCTCTCTGTGTTCAAAATATACATGAAATATTTGCCACTGCCCCTTTTCTGTTCTATGAATTCTAACCCTGAGTTTTTTATCTGTTACTCCATGCCAAGAAATCCTCGCTAAAAATTCCGGTCGACCTCCTACGGCAGTCATTAGTAGCTAAAGATTTAATTTCATTCAAGAAATTAATTTATGACCTTCATGTACGTGTCGCTTAGAACACGGCCATATACCGAATGGTCAATATTAATCATCCATGTAATTTGCTCTATGGGGTGTTTGCGGAATTTCAACGGAGGCAATTTCTTGGCATGCTATTATAGAAAATTGAGTGCCCAGCATGAACTCCCCGTGAGAGCACAACATATATTTTAACGGAGCAGAGTGATGGAATGGTTTGGTTTCTTAACATTCCGTTCAATAACATCCAGATTCCATTTCATTCTCCTTCCCATTAAAATCATTTTCAATCTCATTTTCTTATCAATTTACTTTCCCGTCATCATCCAATCCAATCTAATCTGGGAATAACATATATGATGTATTTCACTTATTAGTCTCAGCTCGCATCTAGAACCATTTCATTCAATCACATATCCCACTCTATTCCACTAGGTATATATATTCGTTGTATCTCTTCTGTTTCAAAGTTTTTTTGCAACTTAAATGATCTTTAATATATCCGTATCTATATCATGACATCAAAGTGTGGCACATGAATAAAACCTGGAACCTGTTGTAAGATCTTATGTCAAGTCCCAGCTCAAATCAGTCAACATTCATAGACCTCCTTGTAGGTAGTTTTCATGAAGTCAAAATGCTTAGTGAGATTTCACAACGTCTAAACTTCCATCATATTTGTTTCCCTTCTCGATCTTTCCCTCTATGAAATTTAAACTGACGGAGATACCACTTATATCATATCACACCTGAACTCGTCGCGATATTTATAAAATAAACATTGAATTAATAGAGATAAACATTCATGGTGTCTTCTTCATATCTACCTTGACCCAGTAACATTTTGCTGAATTTGATAGAGTGAAAATTGATCACTCAGAAATCGTAGACGTTTACCTGAAGAGAATAGACTTATAAAACGTGTGTTAAGAATTTCTGTACTTTTCTTTAAAAAGAAGAAGTTATAAGACCAGTATTGTTTTGCTGGTGAGATAATGGAAAAACTACGTATTCTTTTTCGTACCCGTACCGGGATTGTTTTGAATGTTTTGTGCAAACAAAAAACTTGCCGTTTCAGAATACCAAAGTCAAAGATGAGTTCTGTTTCTAATCCCCCACAAAGTCTTTTGAAGCCAATGGTAATACCACAGAAGCTTCTCATGGGACCAGGACCTTCAAATAGTTCTCCACGGATTTTAAGTGCTTCTGCCTTACCGATGCTTGGACATTTGCATCCAGAATTTACTAAGGTGATTATATTTTGACACCAAACATGTGCGAGATTCTGGACACTGGAAAGTGAATAATTTTAAATGTTTCACATGCTGTCATACGATCATGTAATATTAATTTAAACATCCGAAATGCTATCATCCGTATCAGTGAGTATTAGATTGCAAGCTTGTTTGTCTTGCTTATCATGCTTATATTAATATACTTCTCAACTCAGGGACCATCTCAAAACACAAAAACATCATAACCTTTTTATAAGGTCAAAATATGACATAACAAAGATTAAAAATAAAGATTAAGATAAAAATTTAAGAACAAAATGTTGCCACTTTGTTGTGTGTTATACATTACACATCTCTTTGCCTATATATTCATGTTCATTCAGAAATATATGGCAAGCCAAAGTGGACAAAAGAGCTATTTCTTAATATTAGAAAATGGATTTCTAAAATTATTTTTTTTCTAATTTAAAAAAAAATCATTTTCTTACATTGGAAAATCATTTTCTAATATAAAACATGTAAAAATATACCCTACAGTCAGGGGTACTACTTGTACAAGTGTATTTTATTAATTATTTACTTGAAGAAGTAAAAAAAATATACACATATAAGTAAATAAATAATGTTTAAATAATCTCCCCTTAATTTTCTAAAAAATTTACTTGTGTGAGTAAATTTTTCTTACAATCCCACAAAAATCAGTGGCGGATCCAGAGGGGGGCGTAGAGGGCGTACGCCCCTCCTTTGCTTGGACTTTTTTTTTTTTTTTTGGTAAAAATTAATGATTAATCAGACTAGACTTTGTGAACTTTGCCATTTCCCTTGTATTTCATTTTCATGCGACAATTCTTTACTTATAAAGATATTTTTCACTGGTATTTACTGATTATGTCAAAAGCCATGTGATTGGCTAGATGGTGGAGTTGATCAGTGCGTAAAATAAAACGTCACTTAGTTATTTTGAAATTCAAATTACAGTAACACATTGCTTAGGCTGAGGATGACAACCATAATACCTTCAAAGCGACACAGGATTGAGCAAGAACGTTGTGACATCTATTTCACAATTCAACCAAACAGAAAGTGAAACTCTATTACACTCTCATGAAAAAAATCAACAGCAATATTATTTACCTACGAAAACATGTTTAACCCCAAACACCCAAGCCTATTTTAAAATAGCGTGATAGCTGAATTATGATCCCCAGTCAGTATTAGCTCTAGATAGATTTAAAGTCTAAGGTACGAACCATTTTATTTGAGGAGGCAGTCTAAGGTATTTGTGAGAGAAAAAATCTGACTCTGATTTTTGCATTAAATAAAAATTCTGGCTGTATCTGGATTGAAAACAATATTTTTTTTTGCTATTAGAAATGAAAATTTCCAACAGAATTATTTAGTATTAAATGAACATGATGAATACAAAATGGGCGTATTTGTTTGAGGTCGGGGTTTGCATGTCTGACCGGAATGTCTGTTTCGCTGAACTGATATACTCTTTTCAAGACCAGACTGCAACCTGTCTGCTAAGTGTGGCCTTTATGTCTCCATTTGTTGACCGTCATTCATAAATTCGTTGTCATTTCAGACTCATTCGTAGCCCTTTGGTTGATTTGGAACCCCTCACCTCCCTTAATTTTGTTGGGTGAAACATATCAACCAAACTTTTGGATAAAATTGCTTGTTTGACTTTTTTAACTCGTGTTGGTTGTATTGTAAATTTCATAGAATAGCCCGACGTATTTCTTGTTTACAACAATAAATCTGTGAGGTTATGCTAACTTAACCCTTTCCTCCATGGAATGTTTTTTTTTACATACTTGATTTGCATAGGATTTTTTTAATAAAAAAAAATTTCATCAGGTTTAAAGTATTAATGCATTGTGAAAATGAATATTTCATCAATGAAATTCAAATCAGATGTTCTCATTAATATCCTTTTCATATTGGATACTAATTTTTTTAGGTCTGATGCAGACATTTTGTAGTCGAAGCGTTTCAACTGAGGTACTACACAGGCGTCAAAAGGCGTCATTATGGAGTAAAGGGGGTGGCGTCAAAAAGCGTCACTATGGAGGAAAGGGTTAAAATACAACAAACGGGAATTGTCCATGTCTATTTTTTACTGACAAGTCCCACATCAAATATATCAGTACATAGCTTTGGATCCATACTATCATTTAATGACAGACAATCAATAGGGAGAATACAGCATAAAAAAATGTCCAACACTTACACTTTACAGCAACTATAGAATATACATGCCCCACGCCAGGAACCGTTTAAAAAGTGCATTTTACACTATTTTATGGTTTTTAGCCTAAAAAAAGGTCCCAAAAAATTTTCTCCTTGCTCCGCTCGGGAAATATCATGAATATTAAAAACTTCGCCCCCCTTTCCAAATTCCTGGATCTGCCCCTGAAAATCCTCAAGTTTTCAGATGTAAAATCATGCCTTTAATGATTTTTCCCAGGTTTGCTCAAATTTTTTCATTAAAGTTCAATGTTTCATCTCATTATTTCATCAAAGAAACTGATTGAGCAAAGATCTTGTATATTTGCGCAAGGCAATCAAAAATTGCTCCTTTGGGGCTTGTAAATGAGCAGTGTTACATGTATGAAGATAACAGACAAATGGGATTTTCATTGTCCATGAAATTACACTTAAATGATTAGTAAAGACATCTGTAAAGGGTACACAATTTAAAATTCTATTAGAGAAAAGAAATCTTAGGAATTCAAGAAAGAAGAAAGGATGATTTTTTTACTTATACAAGTAAAAAATTCTGAATGCCTAAGGGACATAACTAAGCCAATTTTTTTTTCACCTATATAAGTAAATAAAATTCACTTGTATAAGTATCCTACAAATTTACTTATATGTGTATATATTTTTTTACTTCTTCAAGTAAATAAAATACACTTGTACAAGTAGTACCCCTGACTGCCCTAATTTCTAATATTAGAAAAATGACTTTTTGATATATAAGGCCAAATAAAAAAGTATGTGTGGTTCCAGTTACATCTGAAAAAAGTTAGGGTAGGTAGGTAGGTAGGGATTTTTTTTTTTTATTTTATGTTTTTTTTTACATTGAGTCTATGGGAGCAACATTCTGACTTTAACAGTGCTTAATGAAAAATGACAATAAAATCTTTAGGGTAGGCTATTTCTAAGCCGAAAAAATTAGGGACGGTAGGGTTACTGGAACCACACATATATTGTTCATTGTTTTTATTTGGCCTTAGAAAATAATTTAATTTTGGATGTAAAATGTCTTCTGATTGGCTGACAATGTTTTGTTTATCAGCTCATAGACATAATTTTGTGTCTATTCGAAATAACATAAAAAAATGTGGTGCACACTTTAAGCTGGTTATTCAGTGTGCACCACATTTTTTATGTTATTTCTTCATAGACAGAAAATATATTTCAGTCATTCCTTAAATGAATTCTAGTAACATTAGAAAATCATGATTTCTTAATTTAAAAAAAATGTTTTTTTAATATTAGAAAATCATATAGTTATAAAAAAATAGCTTTTTTTGTCCACTTTGACTTGCCATAGAAATATGATTATTCAATATATTACTATATGGGTCATTTTCAAAAAATGTCGAATTTTCAGTACACCCATGCTAAAATTTTTATTTCTAATGGAAATTTCAGTTGTAAAGGTTTAAATGAAAGCTTGTCGGATTTGTGATTCAGAACATTAATAATAAACACACCTTACATCTATTTTGATAAGATTAAACTGCATTTAAGGCCGATTTTGGGGGTATTTGTGTGCGTACATTGTCAGAAAAACACATTTCAAATGATTTTTTCCGATTTTCTGATCGCCTTGATATCTGCAAAAGGGACTTTTTAAGAACGTTAATTATAATTCTAACGAAAAATCGTAGCTTCTTTATCATTGTATGTAACAGATTATCTACAAACTAAATTCAATCAGCGTACAGGAGGTTCATGTCTATCCTGTTACCGCTACTTAAATCAGTCGTTAAATTATTCTCCCTATGAATATTGAATCAGTCAGTGTTGATTTCAAAAATGCAAAGTAAACTTTACATTTAAAACGCCTCGTTTCTTGAACGACAGTGTAGAGAAAAGAAATTTCAAGACATTTAGTGAAAAAAAAAAGAGCGTACTTTTTTTCATGTCTATGCTGTTACCAACCATTTTGATTAATTACACTAACAGTATGGTTGTAAAAAGTGCAATAACGTGTTGGAAACCAAATTCACAATAGAAAACCATAATCACTTCACCAAAGGGAGTAGTTATTTTACAACAGCAATCAAAAACGAAGAAATTTGTCTATCCTGTTATGTCTATCCTGTTACTATGGTTGCTATACAGTAACAGGATAGACAATTATAGACAAAAACGTCGTTAATTTTTTTATCTTAACATGTAGGTGGAAAACGAATGAAATATTTCATTGTTTGAACTTATCACTGACATTTTTGTTCTATTTTCTACCTTCAACTTTTTAATGGGTTGTTTTTTGCTTTTTGTTTTTTGTTATTGATTTTGTTTGTTTTTGTTTTTGTTTTTGTTTTTGTTTTTTTTTTTGTTTGTTTTTTTTTTTCTTTCATTTTTTTTTTTTTTTTTTTTTTTTTGTTGTTTTTTTTTTCTCACAGGATCAAGCTTTAGTTACCGATACACTTAACGATACACTTAACGATGAAATCCTTGTATACCATGAGACTCAACAACTATACAAATTATGTCAGGTGTCAAAATAATTATAAATGAAATATCAGTGTATCTGTACATACAAAAGCCACAACTATCAATGGGGTGTAACAGGCACAGAATAGAATAAATAAATATCTTGTGATATATTAACCCCTTATCAGTGTTATCATCTCCTGAGATGTCAAGACAATATTTCCATAGTCCACATGTAACCTTATCATTTGATCAGTTCTTCCATGTTGTATGTACTAAATCAACAATACTTTCATCCCTCACCTGTGATCAAACTGACACCAGTCCTGGGAAGTTCTTATCTATATAGGAACATGTGTTAATCATTTAGAATAGTGTTCTATTATAAATGATTCCCATGTCCCAATATATAAGATTTGGATTGAAAAGCATCTCAAAACCTCGTTACTTAAATAACATATCAAAATACTGCAAGTGCCACCTTAACTAACAGCCCTATGATCCTTATCAATACTCAATTAAATAATTTACCTTCCTCCCTACAATTAAAACAATTTAATTATTTCTTTTAATTCTAAAATGTTACGTCTTAATCTTCCCAATTAAGCATTTGCAGGTGCAATACTGATATCGGTAACAGGATAGACAAAAAGGTAACAGGATAGACTTTTATATAGTGATATATAAGAAACGTACGTTCCTGTTACCAACGAAATAAAGAGAAAAGTAAATTAACTTATGAGGGATTTACTTGATGTTGGGTTTATTTGAAAGGGTGCAAAAAGACCGAACAATATAAATTGCTATCTTAGACTTGCATTACTGGTGGTAATTTTTACAACCTTTGAAAACCAATTTTTAGAGCCATTTTTCAGTACAACCTAGAAAATTGGCAAATAATCTATTATTTTACAGAATGAATATATATAGAAGTTTATTCTCTTGAAAACCATTTAATTGGTAACGTAAAACAAGCTTAACATTTTATCTAAACCTTTTCTTAATAACCCAAAATTTCTTTTGAAAATGGTAACAGGATAGACAAAATATTGTACCACCGATCAAAAAATGTTTCAAGATATTCTTGTAAGACATCATTAAGATTGCATCTTTTAATATGTTGTTCTTAAAGTACTGTTTGTTTTGATTTGCTTATGTAGAGGGTGGTTTGAATAAGTAACTTTTAATAAATTTTTCAATTTCAAATTCGACATTTTTTGAAAATGACCCATATCTGGTCATGATTGTAATATTAAAGAAAAACAATCTATTATTTTCCTCTCTCTATCATCAATTTTTAATTGAACTAAAATGTAACTATGCTAAACAAAGTTGTGTGCAAATTTTACCAAGGCAGTGACATATATTACAATGATTACTGCACTTTACCTTAGCTTTTATGACAATATTTTATCATTTTTTTTCGTCATAGGAGTTATTGCCCTTTTATAATGATTTTTTGCATGTTTTATTTGATTGTTGATGAAAAACTTGGGGATAAAGAAGAACTGTAAAATGCAAATATAGCTGAAATTGTCAGTTGCCTCCTATGAAGAATTACATGTCATAGATATACACTTGTAAGAAGATGTGGTATGAGTTCCAATGATACAACTCTCCATCCAAGTCATATTATATAAATTAAAAGTAAACCATTACATGGCTTTCAACACAGCCCCATAGAAAATATCAATGGAATTCCAGTGGAATACCAGTTGATTCCACTGGAATTCCACTGGTTTACAGTGACTCATTTGAATTCCACTGGTAAATCATTTAAAACTAAAAATTCCAGTGGAATTTGATTGGTGATTCCACTGGAATGACATTTGAAAATTTTACCACTGTAATTCCACTGGAATAATGACATTTGAAAATTTTACCACTGTAATTCCACTGGAATACATTGTTGGGTTGCATGATTTATCATTTAGATACTGATGGCCATTTTTTGGGGTAGAAAAAGTATTTATATTATATTCTAATGACTATTCTCAGTACAATTCATTTGTACCTAGTCAAAATAATTATGATGTCTTAATTGAAAGGCAATTTAATTGTTGCTTTAATGACAACTTCTGCAGCAACGTGCAAAGAAAAAAAATTAAATTGCCATTCTGTTCAAAAATGTTTTAATGCATCACCCTTATTTGTTTCTTATATATTGAAATTTATCTGAATACAGCCTCTCCCACCATACCGGCCAAATTAAGAAGACCCAGCAGATTTGCATTATATTAAATGGTTATTCCTTGAAATCGGATACCAGCCGGTATTGTTGTATTTAAATAATTATATCATTATAACTCATTCTCAAAAAATGGGCCTTGTCATCTGAAATGATTTAAAATTACTGTTTCATTTGTATAACTGTAACCTACAAATTGTTCGGTCAATAAAATTCAATCAGATCACCTAATAGTCCGAGGCTGTAATATCTGTTCACCTGTCAATTTCGCTTCATAACTCTCCTTTTTTATTGCGTTATGACAAGGTGTAACATTTATAACTTACAGCACACGTATAATGAGTATCATAGGCACCGTTTCGACCGTTTAGAGTAGAACATTTTATCTAGTTATTCGTGAAATATCATTAATGTATGGTGTTTTTATTTTTTTATTCCTGCAAAATAAAAAAAATAAAATAAGATGAAATAGAAGTTGTAGCCGTATTTTAAGATAGATATTATATACAAAACTAAAATTTAAAAAGGAAAACGTATATTTTGATGAAAGTGAAATACATTTTCAAAACATTCTCAAACACCCATATTAAGGGGAAGTAACTCTTGTGATTTTAAATTTCTACAAACCGGCAAACCCCGCAAATCGTCTGTTTCCGTAGTCCAACGGACGACCGGTTTTGAGAAGTTCACTGAAATACCATTACAGGGACGAATCAACTTCGGGCCGATATTATATGGGACGAGATTGACACCTTGACTTAAACGCACTTGCAAATATGACGTCATATGATTACGCTGGATAACAAAAATGGAGAATCCAAACGCAGATGTTTTCAGATAAGTATTTGATTTAACATATAATGATAATGAAATACAATTTGTTGAGGCAATATAAAACATTTAGGATTTTAATCTGAGCAAAACATCAGAAAGTTTAGGCAGACAATAAATTAATGAAGAATGATAAATTGATATATTGTTGTCACATTCATAACAAACATATCGTAATCTGATATGTAAATGGTACATGGGTATATATGATAATCTGATATGTAGAAATTAAATTGTGTGAATAATATTCATCGTAAATTAACTTGGTGAAACATTAATAATAATTTAAGTCGCCAGTTTTATCTTCAAGGGTTAAAAGGGGGGGGGGGGTACTAAATTTTAGTTTAACCTAAACTTCCAATGAAATTTAAGATGCATAATGCTGTTTCTATTGAATTTATTGCTTCATACAATCATTACCTCTTGAACAATTGATTCTTTGTGGATATTTTTGTACTTTTAGGGGATTAAATATGAGCTGCCAGCAATGATATGAAACAGATTTTATGCAGACTCCATTTTAATACCTTTATTCAGCAATTATAGTTGGAAGTACAGAGACAGCAAGTTTTGAATTACAGAAAGGAAGAGAAGTTTATATATCACACATAATTTTTATATTAGTTAATCAGTTTGTGGGTACGGTTTAAGCTGACCATATAGACACTGTTTTTATTCTACTTATACAAACCATGCAGGACATTTTTCTGTTCATGGATAGGATGTTAAAAATGTTATTTATTTGAATATGATCAGATCAATCATATGATGAATCAATATATTTTGTGTTTCTCAGAAGTAGTGATAAGGCCAGCAATAGGGCGTATATGTCAGAGTAGCAATTCCACTGGAACTGTAGTTATTCCACTGGAGTTGCAGCAAAATACCACTGGAATTACATTCGCATTCCACTGGAATAATTTGGCTGGAATTCCACTGGAATACAAGTGAAATAACACTAATTTCCACTGGAATTCCAGTGATTATCAGTGGAATAATTTGGCTGGAATCCAGTGAAATAACACTGGAATTTTCACTGTAATTCCAGTGGAAAGCCAATGTAGTTCCAGTGGAATTCCAGCCAAATTATTCCATTGATAATTACTGGAATTCCAGTGGAAATTACAATGGAAGATCAGTGGTATTCCAGTGTAATTCCACTGATTTTTTTCTCTAGGGAGAGCCTTGACTAATGCAGGTTTTACTCTGAAGTGACCATTTTAATCTAAAAAAAAAAATAACTAAGCAAAAATATAGATGGTAGCTATAGAGAGAAAGTGTAAACAGTTAAAAAGATCAGCAGAACATGATTTCCCAAAAAGAGATTGCTGTTCTCAATGAATTGTATTCTTAAGTTTACAATGTTTGGAGAGCAGCAAATGTTGAAGACAAACATCATGCACATAGTACTGGTGAGCTTTGCATGCCCTTTAGAACCACCACTGACCAGTTTTGTTTGTTAAGGTTTTATTTTCATAGCAAAAATTTCAGCTTGTGCATTTTGTTGTGTATTCACACATTTGCAATGTATTTTTTAAAAGTTTTACAAGTGTACATGTATTTAAGTATTTTACATACATGTACAAATTGATGTACATTGTACAACCTCAATGTATACATGGTATACCGGTAAGCAAAATAATGTAAGTTTTTTGAATGATTGTAGATAATGGATGAAGTCAAAGAAGGAACAAGATATTTATTTCAGACCAGAAACAATTGGACTGTATGTGTATCAGGAACAGGTTTGTATCAGGCCAAATAATAATATATGTGTGGTTCCAGTAACCCTACCTTCCCTACTTTTTTGTCTTAAAAATAGCCTACCCTAAAGATTTTATTGTCATTTTTCATCAAGCACTGTTAAAGTCAGAATTTTGCTCCCATAGACTCAGTGTAAATAAAAAACATAAAATAAAAAAAAATCCCTACCTACCCATTGCTACCTACCCTAACTTATTTTCAGATGTAACTGGAACCACACATACTATTTTATTTGGCCTCAGAAAGATATATGATAAACAGTAAATACATAACCATTATTCATGTTAATAAAACAACTTTTTTTACAAATCTTTCTGTCATGTCTGTAAAAGAGGGACGAAAGATACCAAAGGGACAGTTAATGTTCTGTAACTTGCCATGTGTAAAAAGTAAAAAGTTTGGCTTTACTGTTCTTATTTGTATTGTTTTAAGTTTGGTTCTTAAAAAATTGATCACAAAAATATCAGCCACACAAACAGACACATGTGCCTAGTATTTAAAGGAGAATAAGGAGCCACATAAACAAGATTGTATGTTTTCTTCCAGACACATTTTGGTTATTATACCGTTTGGTTGCTATCTAATTTATGTACCCTATCCATTCAATTTTATTTTTATAATTTAATTTAATTGCTAAACTGTTGATGTATTGAATGTACTTGAATGAACTAATGACTTAATTTTTGCCAGAAGTCATTTTAAATATGTACAAGATACTCTCTTTAAACATACTATATATATAAATACATATATATATATATACTGTGTATTGATTAATATCAGTTGGATACCAATTTTCGTGGATTTTGTGGTTACAGGAGAAATACAAATCTTAATGTTCAACGCAATGCAAATTTTCTAAAGGAATGTATGATAACTACAAAACCATGAATTTTAAATATCAACGAATATGCAAATTTTCCTCAATCCATGAAAATTGGTACCCATGAAAATAAATGAATCCACAGTACATGATTTTTAATACATGTACATGTATATATATCATGTATATCATGTACAGTGCAACCTGTATAATGTGACACACTGGAGGACCAGAAAAAAATGTCGGATTAAGCAGGGTGTTCGAATACTCAGTTTTTTTCTGCAAGAATAGGCATATTTTCATGATTTTGGGAACATGAAAATGTGATTAAAGCAGGATGTTGGCATACTCAGGTGTCAGATAACTCAGGTTACACTGTATATCGCACCAGAAAAATCAACAAAGAAAAGGAAGAAAATTGACACTTATTTTATTAAAAATGTCAACTTATTTCTCATTGTCTTTTATCCTTTAGGTCATGCAGCAATGGAAGCAGCAGTTTGTAACTTACTTGAACCAGGGGAGACTACTCTATCATGTGTAAATGGATTATGGGGAGAAAGATATGCTGACATGGCACGAAGAAATGGTTTGTTTATTTAAAAATTGTTACTTCCAAGAAACTGATACTGATATTCTATTGTCTTACATGTTCGATATTTATAGATTATCATTGATCATCTCAACGAGATGGATTTTCTCGCATAAGCCGGGAAAGCTGACCAATGATAATCTGTTTATCGCTATTTTACCTATGCCAACGTTTCCGTGTGTCAATGTCATGTCAATTTCTTCAGCAATGCCACATGCTCCCTTAGTTTTTAGTGATACTGTTCGTATCTATTCGTTTCTGTTTTCATATCACTTGACTCCACTGAGAAAGAAAATAGCAATAATTATTAATAACATTGACGGTACTTATTTTACTGCACGAAGATGCAAATTATGGAATATCTTGTGGGTAACTTGCCATCCATTTTCTGTTGATTCTGATTCCTTATTTTTAAGGGATACCAAAAAGTAAAATCACAAAAATACTGAACTTAGGGGAAAATCAATTCAGAAGTCCATAATAACATGGCAAAATCAAATAACAAAACGCATCAAAAACGAATGGACAAGAACTGTCATATTCCTGACTTGGTACAGGCATTTTCAAATGTAGAAAATGATGGATTAAACCTGGTTTTATAGCGCTAACCCTCTCATTTTGATGACAGTCTCATCAAATTCCTTTATATTTACATTGATGCGTTAACTAAACAGACACAATAAATAAAATAGTCAAAATATGGGTACATCAGTCATCATTGTATAACAATTTTATAAGGAACAATTTAACAGAACACAAAAACAGCTATCTACAAACACATTCATTGATTTGTGTATCTGACGTCAGAAAATTTTATACGTCACATAGATTTGTCGTTCAATGTGCATACAAACAATTTTAAAATTTACATAGGCAATGTTAGCATATAGGGTTAAAAAATCAAAAGTATGTAAGAATAAAAATCAGAAATAGACCGAGATTGAAAATAGTCCAAAAGTTATATATATATAAAATTTATAAGAATCCACAAATAGTTAATTCCACTACGCGATTGAATGATTTTGACATTTATGGTTCAACGTATTTTGTAATTCATAACAGAAATATATCATAATGACATAAAATAGAACAATATCATACTGACAGGATCTTTTAAAGTACAGAGTCATGTTATAAGAACCAAAGAAATACAAAAAGTCGCATATACAAAACACGCCACCAAAAAATGAAAGGGATACCAATTTTAGGTATATTATGGGAATAGACGAAGTACGAATTTTAAATGTCAAACAAATTCAAATTTACAAAGGCTTGCATGAAGACATTATCAAAATCACAAAATCAAATATCCATTAAAATATATGTTAATTCCTCTAACCACAAAAATTGGAAAGTACAAAAATAAAAGAATTCCAGTATTATTCAGCAATTATCATGATTATTACATAAGAATATTTATGAATAACACATCTTTTTTTTTTTTTCAGGTGCAATTGCTGAAACAATAAATAAACCAATGGGTCAAGTTTTTAATCTTCAAGAAATTGAAGAAGTAAGATACTTTTTTTTTTCTGAATTATTTGCTTCCAGCGTTCACAATACGCAAGTGGGAATGGAAAAACCAAACATAAACATCACTCCGTCATCAAAATTAACTGTATCTTGTTGTACATGTTATACATATGCTTACCTGAATATCCATGCTGCTTTGTTGGTAAACTTCGGCTTCAAAACATGATTAGCTGCCATAACAACACTGACCGATTGAAATATTTTTTTGATGACTATACAAAATGAATGCGTAAAAAATGATAAAATCCTGAACAAAAGACTAAGTTTATATTATATGTATGCATTGGCATTAGAATTAGATTAACATTATTTTTCACTGGACTTTCGTTTCATATGACTCTAAAAAGTTTAACAAGGGTTTCAAAATTGATTTCAGAGGTAAAAAATCAAGGACCTGTTGGAATTACATTGTACATATCAACAGACCACTTAAGAAAGTAATAGGTTATTATAATTGATTGATTAGAAAATCAACATACTTCATTTTTGTAAATCACAAAATTCAGAATAAATAGCCAAATAGTACTGCACAAACCATGACAAAAAATATTACTTTATTTACTACCTTCCATGCATTCAATTTAAAGAAGTATCCTTAAACTAAAATTGAATCTAACAAAAAACATGATCTTTTCAGGGACTACAAAAGTACAGACCTGTGTTATTGTTTTTAACACATGGAGAGTCATCAGGTTCCACTGTACAACCATTAGAAGGTGTAGGAAAACTCTGTCATAGGTTGGTTGGATTTTATTTTATAGGATCTTTTAAAAAAAAACACCACCAAATGTATACCTTTGATAGCTAGTATTTTTAAGAATTATTTGGCTGTTGATGTGTGATACCATAGTTTTAACTGTGTACCAAAATTTGAATGAATGAATGAATGACTTTCTTAGAATTTAACTGAAAAGAAAGGGGAGCTAACTTGATTTGAATAGAATTTATGATTCATTTCAAATATACATTAGATTGGAAAAATTGGAGGTAAACTGAGGTGCTTAATCAAATCAAAGCAATAAACAAAAACTGATTGAAAAAGCTTGTGCATAAGTTATTTTTTTTAACAATGATTACAAAATTATTCATTTGAGAGATTGATTGCGATCATATTGTTGTCATACTTTTCTTAATTAAAAAGCAATGTGGTTTGAAGTAGTCCTTGTTTGTACTGTGTTATTAAGTCATATATTTAAGCAAATTAAATTTTTTTGTTAACTATAAAGTCATAGGAAAAAATATTACTACATAAATTTTCACCTAAATCAATCATAAATGCATGCTGAATTGTTATGTTAAAGTGGATTATTACTTTATTTTCAGATATAACTGTCTGTTATTGGTCGATTCAGTGGCAGCAGCTGGTGGTGTACCATTATATGCTGATGATTGGGGTCAGTTCATTTTTATACGACCGCAAAATCTGAAAAATTTTTCGTCGTATATTGCTATCACGTTGGCGTCGTCGTCTGCGTCGTCGTCGTCGTCGTCGTCGTCGTCGTCGTCCGAATACTTTTAGTTTTCGCACTCTAACTTTAGTAAAAGTGAATAGAAATCTATGAAATTTTAACACAAGGTTTATGACCTCAAAAGGAAGGTTGGGATTGATTTTGGGAGTTTTGGTCCCAACATTTTAGGAATAAGGGGCCAAAAAGGGCCCAAATAAGCATTTTCTTGGTTTTCGCACTATAACTTTAGTCTAAGTTAATAGAAATCTATGAAATTTTGACACAAGGTTTATGACCATAAAAGGAAGGTTGGTATTGATTTTGGGAGTTTTGGTCCCAACAGTTTAGGAATAAAGGGCCCAAAGGGTCCAAATTAAACTTTGTTTGATTTCATCAAAAATTGAATAATTGGGGTTCTTTGGTATGCCGAATCTAACTGTGTATGCAGATTCTTAATTTTTGGTCCCGTTTTCAAATTGGTCTACATTAAGGTCCAAAGGGTCCAAAATTAAACTTAGTTTGATTTTAACAAAAATTGAATCCTGGGGGTTGTTTGATATGCTGAATTTAGAAATGTACTTAGATTTTTAATTATTGGCCTAGTTTTCAAGTTGGTCCAAATGGGGGTCCAAAATTAAACTTTGTTTGATTTCATCAAAAATTGAATAAATGGGTTCTTTGATATGCCAAATCTAACTGTGTATGTAGATTCTTAATTTTTGGTCCAGTTTTCAAATTGGTCTACATTAAGGTCCAAAGGGTCCAAAATTAAACTAAGTTTGATTTTAACAAAAATTAAATTCTTGGGCTTATTTGATATGCTTTATCTAAATATGTACTTTGATTTTTGATTATGGGCCCAGTTTTCAAGTTGGTCCAAATCAGGATTCCATATCAAGTATTGTGCAATAGCAAGAAATTTTCAATTGCACAGTATTGCACAATAGCAAGAAATATCTAATTGCACAATATTGTGCAATAGCAATTAATTTTCAATTGGAGTTATCTTTCTTTGTATAGAATAGAAGTTGATAATATATGTTGGAAATTTGCCAGACATGACTATGATGTCATTTTCTATTTTTATTTGCCAATAACTTTATGTAAATAACTTCATTGGAAATTTGCCAATATAAAATGTTGCTGATGAAGCTTTTTTTCCTTATCTTATCTAAAATGTTTTTAGATAATGTATGTTGGACATTTGCCAGACATGACTATGATGTCATTTTCTATTTTTATTTGCCAATAACTTTATGTAAATAACTTCATTGGAAATTTGCCAATATAAAATGTTGCTGATGAAGTTTTTTTTATTGTTTTATACAATAAACAATGTATATTCACTTTTACTACCAACCAATCTTTACCATTCAGTGATAACAAGCACTTTATTTTACATTTTAATATTTTATGATGTATTTAAAAGAGTAGTTATTGTTGCAAACTCCATTAGAAATTTGAATTGATATCAGTTTTGGAAAAAGGGAAACGGGGATGTGAAAAAAAAGGGGGGGGGGGGGTTTAAATTTTTCTCATTTCAGATTTCATAAATAAAAAGAAAATTTCTTCAAACATTTTTTTGAGAGGATTAATATTCAACAGCATAGTGAATTGCTCAAAGGCAAAAAAAATATTTTAAGTTCATTAAACCACATTCATTCTGTGTCAGAAACCTATGCTGTGTCAACTATTTAATTTTAGATTTAAAAAGTTTGAAGAAGAAATCTTTAATTGATTTGTAAAATCTTGACATTTGTTTTGTGTAAAAAAAAAACATGTAATGTCAAAAATTTGATCACAATCCAAATTCAGAGCTGTATCACGCTTGAATGTTTTGTCCATACTTGCCCCAACTGTTCAGGGTTCGACCTCTGCGGTCGTATAAAGCTGCGCCCTACGGAGCACCTGGTTTGTATTTATCAAAATACAATTATCTCCCTTGATTAAAAAAATCGCAATTTACTTTAACAAAATACCATCGTCTTCTTTTTAGTTCACCTGGCCTAAAAGGCCAAGTGAGTTTTTTCTCATCACTTGGCATCTGTCATCGTCTGTTAACTTTTACAAAAATCTTCTTCTCTGGAACTACTCGACAAAATTTAACCAAACTTGACAACACTCATCATTTGGGTATCTAATTTAAATAATGTTTAGCAAAGTAAGATCTACAAATAATTAAAAGGACCAAAATTGTCAATTGACCCCTTACAGTGTTGCTGCCCTCTAAAGTCAATTTTTAACAATTTTTTGTAAATTTTTGTAAATCTTCTCCTCTGAAACTACTGAGGCAAATTTTATTAAACTTGGCCACAAACATCATTAGGGTATTTAGTTTAAAAATGTGTCTGATGACCCAGTCTGCCAACTAACAAGGGGACATAGCTTAAAATAGAACATAGGCGTAAAATGCAGTTTACAAAAAATAACAGGTGAGTTTTTTTTAGAAAACAAATTTTTAAAATATACAAACTACCTTTTTGTCCTTTGATTTAGAAAATTACAATTTACATTCATTAACTAATCATTTACTAATGTACTGTGTATATATACATTTCAGGTATCAGTCATCCTTATAATTAAAGATATAAACCTAGGAAGATGTTGACTTTCATTTATTCATAAGATTATCTCCCTTGATTTAGAAATAAAAATACTATTTATATTCACAGGATACAATTGTCTCCCTTGATTTTGAAACATTGAAATTTTCAGTCACTAGATACCACTATCTCCGTTGATAAGGAAAATATCATTTACATTCACAGCTTATCTTTGTCTTACAGCATACCATTGACTTTCTTGGTTCAGAAAATAAAAAAACCTCACAAATTGTCTCCCTTATTTCAAAAATACAATTCACTCTCTTAAAAGATTATTGTCTGTTTGATACAGAAAATGCAATTTTTATTCACTTTTTGGAAAGATTAGAACTTGTTCTGAATCTTTACTTAGGCACCGGCCTCCCTAACAACTGGACAGGTTAGCTACTTTTACTAAATGTATTCACACTGAAATATAGTTCCCTATGGTTCTCATGTATGTGCACATAATACACATATAAACTGAAAAAAACTGGGTATATTATTGCAGCAGTTCATTTAAGAATGTATGTCATTAAGGTGCGTTGATGTGCAGGCTTTTAAAAAAAAAAACATTTTGATTAGGTAACTGGGTATTGATTCAACTAGTATGATTGACAACTGTCATTATCACTAAACCATCAGAGACAAGGTAGACCTTTAATTACAATGCCCCACCTCCTAAACTGCCAATCAAATTGACCACATTACCTATCAACCTCAGTCTTACATAATTATACAGACCACTCAATATACATATAATTCTTAATACACAAGTATTTGACCTCATAATTGAATACACAAATGTGTATATTAGATGTTTGATATTTATAAGGATGATAGATTTATTTATTGCCAATTACTTTTGATCTACATTACATAAAGTGATTCTGTAAATTATATCTGAAAGATAAACGATTAATGGATTAACAAGATCTTAAAAAAATGAAATATGAATATAATTATGAATAAATAAAAGGTATTCAAGCAAGGCCTATAATTTACTTGATAAATTTCCAATAATCATCTGTAATTAATTAAATTAGTACACTTTTTTTAATCAGGAATTGGCTTGAAACAGTTTAAAAATTTTAAAACTTTTAATTATAACAAACCATTGTTTATTAGTTTATTTCTCATCAATCATTATGTCTTTTTTTTTTAGTCATTTGAATTTTTATTAGAAGTGAATATACATTTTTGCAATCAAAAAAGAATCCACATTTCAATAAGATAAGTTTTTTAGTTGGTTTACCTTGAAAAAGTACATTTTCAATGCCCTGTGTTGAAAAATACTTTAAAAATTGATCAAAAGGCACTCTGAAACTTTTAATCTTCAGTGCCATATAACCTCTGTTTCAACTTACAAAATGCCCCTAAACAACATTTTTCAATTTTGTTTGACAATTTAAAGTTCTAAGCTGTTGGTCCAGATTTATGTCTTACAAGGATAGTTGGTAACATTTACTTGAAGAATTTTTGCATTTTTTTGTTTTTTTGAAACATGTTCAGAACCGGAAACATAATTTTGATAAGATATAAACTGCAGTGTAAATAAAATTGTGCAAATAAAGAGACCTATATTACTTAATTTGAACTTATTTTATCCTCATACTGGAAAAGCAAGTTTCCTTCTAAAGACCTGCTGTAAATGCAATTTTCATTATAACTGTATCCCTTGCCTTGGTTTAGAAAAAAATATTTACATACCAAATACCATAGTGTTTTTTATTTAGAAAATACTATTTCCATTATACAAATACTATTGTCTCAATTTATTCAAAAATTACAATTCTTATTCACAAAATACTATTGTCTACAATGATTTAGAAAATACAATTTCAATTTACCATATGTTATTGTCCCTTAAGTCCAAAAATACAGTTAACATTGACAAGATATCATTTATATTGTAAACCTTGTGTCTGAAAATACTATTTATATCATAAAATATTATTGTCTCCCTTGAATTAGGAAAAAAATAAATTTGATTCTAAATTATTAAAATACGTATTTTTCAACCTTTGTGATTGCTTTGACATCAGTTATCCACTAAATATAAACCCACTTGACAAATGAATTTTATTTCTTTTGCAGAAATTGACTGTATATACACTGGTTCCCAGAAAGTTTTAAGTGCACCACCAGGAGCCAGTCCAATATCATTTTCAGAAAAAGGGAAGTAAGTTGTGCATCTGATTAGCTTGTTTAGTAAGACTGATGATTGAATCAGAGAAAATATGACACCAATACTTTATGAAGAGGGACATTTAGAAAAAGATTTTTATTTTGCAAGGTCACAAAGCAACAATATGTCATCTTATATGGACACACTATTTTGAAATGAAGTCCTGCAGTCTTTTCATCTGCTATGACTGAGATATCACTGTTTATTTAAGATAAATGATTGGAAACATTAAGGAGAAAAAAATCAAATAATTTTTACATATTTGATTAAAGAAAAGGAAATTCAATGTCTACACTTTCACATTATTGTTTTCATAGCAAGTTTAAATAAATCATTGTTCTAAATAGACATTCCATTATTTAGTTTTAAAGATATACATTTTCTTGCAGAGAGAAGGTATTAAAGAGGAAGACACCAGTTAGATCCTTCTACTTTGATATGAATCATCTATCTAACTATTGGGGATGTGAGGAGAATCCTAGAAGGTAATTGTGTTCTCTTGAGAGATTTCTAGGTAATTCACAGGGCTTTGAGACTCAGTGAGAGCTATTGAGTATCAGTCATCCATTGTCCATCTTTTGATAGCTTTTCACTTTAAAGTCAGTTCATCTGAATCAAAAAGACACACATGACTGGTGTAAGGTATGTGAAATTCATTATAGATTTCCTCATTTGCATCCATTTGAATATAAAAGCTGTAGAGTAACCTGTAATTGTTTATCGCTATTTTGTGCATTTTTCTTTTGATCTTTTTTTGTGATAATTTTCATATCATGCTTCTCGCTTGAGATGTAAAAATTATCGCTAGAAACTAAGGAGACCACGTGGCGTTGCTAACGAAATTGACATGAAATTGACACGTCGTCATAGGTAAAATAGCGATAAACAGATTATCATTGGTCATCTCAACTCGATTGCTTTCCTCACTTTTGCTGTACCAGTTCAAGCGAGAAAATCAATCTCGTTGAGATGATCAACGATAATCTATAAGTATCATTGTGATATGTGTTTATGATATCGCTCACAAGTGACTTTTTTGCCCTCAAGAGACCAGAATATCAAGCTGTACATTTTTCATGAATAAATATTCAGAAGATGCAGATTGAATGGGCTTAACTTGTCAACCAATAAAATATTTAGATTTCTTAAGCATTATTGTCAATTAAGCTGTATTTCATTATTTTTGTTTGACAGCCCTACATAACAGCATCCACTTAAGAGAAGTCTACCAACAAGAAATTTAGGAGGCTATGGTTTATCAAGTCTTTCTTTATGTATTCAAACTATAATAATATAAACATACATGTTATTTCTTTTGTAGATATCACCACACAGGCCCTATAATGAGTGTTTATGCTTTGAGAGAGGGATTTTCACGACTAGTAGAAGATGTAATTATAATTTCATAGAAATTGAACAAACAAAATCAATGTTTGAGTGTTAAATTGAGAATGGAAATGGAGAATAAGTCAAAGAGACAACAATCAAACCAAAGAGTAGAAGCAGATAACAGAGGAATGTCCACCAATAGGTCTACAATGCAGTGAGAAATTGCCTGCTTGGAGCTTCATTTAAAAAAAAAATTTTAGGCCATGAAAAGGAATTGAAGATATTTAACTTTCTTGTATTGTGTGTTTGGTTAATGAAGTTATTAGGGGTGTTTTGCTTTGTTTTTAATTTTGATGGATAATGGTTAAAAAAAAGTAATGAGAACTGCATATAAAATTCATGTGAATAAAAATATATTTAAAGTTCAGATTATTTCACAAATATGGATGAAATTCAGGTGATCTTAACCCTAAAGATTAAATACGAGTTTAGCAATATCTATATAAGTGCTTATTTATGTAGTTTTGAGAGTCTGTTTCATACTTTAATTTTATGATAACCCCAAGCATATGTTTTTATTCAAGGAAACAGTGATTTTGCTAGCGCTCGTCACTTTCGTATTTTACGAAAGGGTTTTCTCATTGACGAAAGTATTTCAAATCAATTTCGTCACTTTAATTTTGAAAGTGTAAAAAAAAATTCGCAATAAAAACTATAAATCTATCTGTCTTCATGTTTTTGACAAGTTTATGACCTCCAGGTAATTAACATTTTCAACAGGTGTTACAAGTTGTTATTACAACTAATCCGCTTATCGCCATCGGATGGGTCACTAATCTGTTAATTATTAATAAACCCCATAATTGAAAGACCATCATAATTATTTCCCCAGGAAGATCAGTCAGTCGGCATTTCAACAACCAGGAGTATAGTTTGATAACAACCGGGACAGTTCGCATTTGAATTTCAATATTCCTTTGACTATTTATAGACATTAAAAACGTAAAATACAAAATCATTTAGAAACCAATTAAACGAGAGAGACAAATATATATCTTTTACTAAAGGAATTTAAAATCGAAAATGATAATTTTCTGATGAATCCGGACTCGTTTTGAATTTATTATCCACGTGTCACTTCCCGTTTTCGTTTCATTTTAAAACGAAAGTAGTAAACGTGATCTATTGTTGATATTTTACAACCTCCTTTCAGTCATTATAATAGTTCCAGAAAGGATTTTACACATTTCCAACTTGATAGAAATGATTTCCAAATATCAATTTAGACCTTTTATAAGGATAATGATTAGGCAGCAACCATTTGATTTTCTGGGGGGGGGGGGGGGTATGGATTTTTTTCTGTACAAACTTTTTTTTTCGGCTTGGCAAGAAGTTGAAAACAATTTTTTTCTTTCTATTTTAGCATTACATATAGTGGCAGCTGAGGGTGAAATAAACAATTTTTTTCTCAGGATCAGAAACAAATTATTTTTTTCTCCAAAAACTGGAAACAAACTTTTTTTTTCCAAAAAAATCCATAGCCCACCCCCCTGAAGAGAAATTGTGCACTAAATTTCTGGATTCCATGTCAGAATCTTTCATAATAATGGCCAAAACAGTCAAATCATACAATAACTGCCAATCATGCTGGTGCCTCAATCCCTTAAAATCTGACACAGTCAAAAGATGAAGCTAGTAATATACATCATTGGTCCCTTGCTTTTACACAAAATAAGGTTGATTTTAATAGCGCGCAAAAGTGACTAAAGCCCTCAAAATCCTAGCTTAAACCCTGAAGGAAATCATCATTGATGGTAAATCTTCTTTTTATAGGGTTTAGAAAATAGCTGGGCTACACACAAGAAATGTGCTGAGATGTTACATGAAGGAGTAGAGAGAATGGGTTTGGAACTGTTTGTACAAGATAAGGTAAAATTCGAATTCATTTACAGCTAAATGACTGGAGTGTGTAGGTTCAAACAAAATATTTGGTCACCTTGCTTGGTAGTCGAGCTGTGAAATCACTATTAGGTTAGATACACTACCCTCCTTTCAGAGTAGTCTTGTCCTATAGACAGATAGACTAGTCTACTATTAAAACAGGGTAATATACCTAACCTAGCAAGCAAGGTAGCCAAAGATTTTTTTGGAACCTACACACTCAAAGTCATTTGGCTGTTACTTCAAATGTTTGAATGTTAAATAACTTTCTAACAACTTTGATTATACAAGTTAAAGAAAATTTAAGTTAAGCGAAGTTTCAGATTTGACACTGTTTACACAAATTGTACACAAAATGCAAGGTGCTCTGAGAAATGTTTCAATCAAATGAAGATGTATGATAAGCAATTTAAAAATACAAAGTTGTGGTTTGATTGAAAATGAAACAACTTATTAACATAGTCAATGGTAGTCTGAAGTGAAGAAAATGTGAAGAATAATCTGAATTACAAGTCACTTTTATTATTATATCCCCACTCATGTTGGGGCTGTATTGCAATCACTGTATCTGTCCATTAGTCTGTCTGTTCATCCAGAAAATATTTTGTCATACTTTTATCAGAAACTTTTGGTAAAAAATGACTTCATTTACTTGGTTAGCATAGTTTCCACCTGTAAGAAACTGTCAGATACGTACTCACTATTTACTGATTCCCTGATTTTTTCGATATGTTGAATGAATTTCCAATAAGTTTTTATCAGAAATTTCTTGATAGTATATTCTGTCAGCAACTAAATAGAAATGAGTTGTAATGTGTGTTTTTATGCCCCACCTACGATAGTAGAGGGGCATTATGTTTTCTGGTCTGTGCGTCCGTTCGTCCGTCCGTTCGTTCGTTCGTCTGTTCGTTCGTCCGTCTGTCCCGCTTCAGGTTAAAGTTTTTGGTCAAGGTAGTTTTTGATGAAGTTGAAGTCCAATCAACTTGAAACTTAGTACACATGTTCCTTATGATATGATCTTTCTAATTTAAATGCCAAATTAGAGTTTTGACCCCAATTTTACGGTTCACTGATAGAAAATGATAGTGCAAATTTCAGGTTAAAGTTTTTGGCTTCAGGTTAAAGTTTTTGGTCAAGGTAGTTTTTGATGAAGTTGAAGTCCAATCAACTTGAAACTTAGTATACATGTGCCCTATGATATGATCTTTCTAATTTAAATGCCAAATTAGAGTTTTGACCCCAATTTTACGGTTCACTGAACATAGAAAATGATAGTGCAAATTTCAGGTTAAAGTTTTTGGCTTCAGGTTAAAGTTTTTGGTCAAGGTAGTTTTTGATGAAGTTGAAGTCCAATCAACTTGAAACTTAGTATACATGTGCCCTATGATATGATCTTTCTAATTTAAATGCCAAATTAGAGTTTTGACCCCAATTTTACGGTTCACTGAACATAGAAAATGATAGTGCAAATTTCAGGTTAAAGTTTTTGGTCAAGGTAGTTTTTGATGAAGTTGAAGTCCAATCATCTTGAAACTTAGTATACATGTGCCCTATGATATGATCTTTCTAATTTAAATGCCAAATTAGAGTTTTGACCCCAATTTTACGGTTCACTGAACATAGAAAATGATAGTGCAAATTTCAGGTTAAAGTTTTTGGCTTCAGGTTAAAGTTTTTGGTCAAGGTAGTTTTTGATGAAGTTGAAGTCCAATCAACTTGAAACTTAGTATACATGTGCCCTATGATATGATCTTTCTAATTTAAATGCCAAATTAGAGTTTTGACCCCAATTTTACGGTTCACTGAACATAGAAAATGATAGTGCAAATTTCAGGTTAAAGTTTTTGGTCAAGGTAGTTTTTGATAAAGTAGAAGTCCAATCAACTTGAAACTTAGTATACATGTTCCCTTTGATAAGATCATTATAATTTTAATGCCAAATTAGAGAATTTATTCCAATTTCACAGTCCTTTAAACATAGAAAATGATAGTGTGAGTGGGGCATCCGTGTACTGTGGACACATTCTTGTTTCGTGATTTTCCTTGAATAAGGTAAACAAAATTTTTGTGGTTATTACTTTGGAGGATTTAAAACTTTTATCAATACCTTTGCACATACACTTCTAAAATTGGTGGAATTTATTTTGGACATTGTGTTCAATCTGCAAAAATAAGCGAAAATTTACTCCCTGCGAAAATAACCCGCCATTCAGCAGTGTTCTCCCCAGAAATTTTGGATAGCGTCACATTTTGCGCAAAAAAAATTAACTGTATTTTTTTTTAATGTCATTTGTCGTGTCGCGTTGATGCTCTATTTCCTTTATATGTTTTAGTTTATATTGTTCAATTAATAACT
The DNA here is from genome assembly GCA_037788925.1 of Mytilus galloprovincialis. Classification (NCBI taxonomy): domain Eukaryota; kingdom Metazoa; phylum Mollusca; class Bivalvia; order Mytilida; family Mytilidae; genus Mytilus; species Mytilus galloprovincialis. The sequence goes on along the minus strand of CM075342.1, from coordinate 38,073,859 downwards.
GAGAATACAATTAAACTATAACAACAAAAAACAGTTGTTTCAGTTTATGTTTTCTTTATTCATTTATAGTTACAGAATTATTTTTTTCCTCTTGTGCCAAATAAAAATAAATATGTGCTTTCAGTTACCCAACAATAAGTCAAATGAATGAATGGTTCATTATAGTGCAACCTGTATATATACAAAACTAAATATCTAGTACACAAAATTAACTATTTTTTTATATTATATTAAGTAAAGATAAAGTAGCAAAAGTAGCAAAAAAAAATATCAATTTAAAAACTTTTTTTTATTATGTTTATGAAATTCATTGTTTCATGGCACTGAATGAATTAGTCCCTGTTGTTTCTTATCTTTACATCAAAATGATACGTATTTTCAACAAAGTTATCTAACAAATAGTCTATTAATGTGTAGTTTTCTCTATTGGTATATTTTTTCGGTCTACCGTCCGTCTGTTGTGAAAATGCGGATTTTTGTCATATCTGGTCCGGTTACGATCCGTAGTTTACACAAAAATGTGCAATGGCGGCCGTAGAAAAGTTTACGAAAATGAGTCCGAGAATAAACATTGTTTGACAAGAGATTGTGAATGAATAAGACGCTTTTAATGCATTAAATGAATTAAACATAAACTTAAGCCAATTATGAACACTTTTTAAAGAAGTATAAAATTTATTTTAGCTCAAAACCAAAATTCTCGCTCTCGTATTACCGGAAGAGAAAGAAAGTATTTTTTTGGAGAGTTGTACAAATAAACAACCTTTTAAAAAAAAAAATTGTTTTAATCTTCGAAATTTTGTAATACAAAACATAGATTTCGAATTGTTTTTGTGATTGCATTTTTCCATGTCGAAATTGGTGAATGCAGACACGTGGTATTAGTCATGTCACAGTGTCAGCTTGGGATATTCGCATCCAAACAGTTATCACCCTGAGGGCAATTAACACCTGGCTATTTAATCTCTTAATTGCTTTTAGTGTCCGATTTAAAGGGATTACAATTAAAGGTGATATAATTTTTATGATCATAATCGGTAATAGATGAAAGTTCAAAATTGAGGACAAGTAAAATAGCATCTTCAAAATAATTATAGCGTCGCGGGAATAATTATAGCGTCGCGGGAATTATTATAGCATCACGGTGATAAAATATAGCGTCGCGGTACCGCGACGCTAAAACGGCCTGGGGAGAACACTGCATACAGTATGTACTATCTTAGCAAAGGGAAGCACACACTGCTTTTTTTCCATTCCTCCTATAGAACAGGTCATTTGATGTATGTCAATTAAATATGGAAAATTTCAGTGAAACAAAATATATATTCTTGGCTGTATATTCTACATTTTATGAAATATGGTATGATTAAAATATGTTTCAATTTCAGTCTGTCCGTCTCCCATGTGTCACTGGTGTTAAAGTACCAGCAGGTGTTAATTGGAAAGAAGTAGCTGATTATGCCATGAATCAGTAAGATTTTTTTTGTCTTGAGATTTTCTTTATTAGTATTTTGCTAAAGTATGAGAAAAATTTTAATATATATTGTAAAGTAAGATCTACAAATAAGTTTATATGACCAAAATTATCAATTGACCCCTTAAGGAGTTATTGCCCTTTACAGACAATATTTCACAATTTGTTCATCTAGTTTGCCTAGTTTTAATAATCTTCTCTTTTGCTCTTTTGAACTGTTGATTCAATTTCAGCCAAACTTGGTTGAATGAGTTTTAGAGTATCTAGTAAAAAATTTGTATTTTATTTCCTTGTTCGTCAAGAAACATAGTCACTCTGGCTAAAATGGAACATAGGGGTCAAATACATTTTTTTTGCTTTTGAAGAAAATATGATAGATACAAAAAACATTTAAATGGCATTTGCCACTCGTTAAGGAAGCTGGCTTGTCATGTTTTTGATATTTTGTCAGATTTTCGGAATCCTCTGGTTTTATCTATTTAAATGCCTTGAAAAAATTTGCCCGGTGACCCCCATTTTTCTTTTTGAAATTCTTTTACATGTATAATGATAAGCCATCTGTAAAAGTTTTCTAAATTTTAATTACTTTTTAACAGTTTTTGAGAACTTTAACTTGTCAATGATCAAGCTATGAAAAGTCAAAAGAGAATAATTTCCCGCCAAAATTTCAATGGCTCATATCTTGAAAACAAGCATGTGACCTATATATTTTTTTTTGCTTTTTGGATTCCTTTATTAATTCCTTATCAATATAAACTAGTGTTTTGAAAAGTTAATTACTTTGAAACTGAGAAGCGAGCTCCCTTAATATAGATTGAAAAGCAAAAATAATTATTGATAAAAGATTTAGGCAAAAATTTACAAGTGAGCGATTCAGGCACTTGGGAGCCTCTTGCTTCAATTTTCATCTTACAAAGTAGTGATAAGAAAATGGTTCTTGAAGTTCAGTTGGTAAGATAACGTGCAGAACCTACATTTTAAGTTAAATTATTGAGTAAATCAATCTTAAGCATTATAATAAAATGAACAAGTGATTTTATACTTTTAAGATAGAATTCATATATCAAATGTTAATTATTTTTTGTTAGGTATAAGGTCGAGATATCTGGAGGTTTGGGAGCTCAGGCAGGAAAGATATGGAGAATAGGAATTATGGGATACAACGCTACACCTGACAATGTTAATCGTGTTCTCCGAGCATTATCGGAAGCTTTAAAACATGTAGGATTTAAATCAAGGCTGTGATCATTATATATGTTGCTTTGTATTATTCAGTCAATGGAAAAAGATATTGTGTGCTCAAGAAATTTGTAATATTGAATTTTTCTGTCAGCTATGATCTAATTTAGATGTTTGAAAGACAATCACTAATGTTTTATTTGTTGAAGAATAAATTACTGATTGTTTTTCATTTCAAGTTAGTTTTGTATGGTTGTTTCTTTAAAGACTTTTAACACATGTTAGAAATTTTATTTCTTTAAATATTTCAATAGCCATATTTTGTCTGTACATGTTTTATATTTTAGACTAATCATTTTGTTAATCAACCTTTTGTGTCAAAACCATCTCATTCAAGCTTAGCATAATTTAACGCTTGATTTCATTGAATTTTAAGTATTTAAATGCATATCAAATAATGTCATATTGTTTGATTAACTCTTTTCATAAAGGGTCCAAAAACTGCCAAGTGATCACATTTAGTACCGGTATATAAATGATAAATATTCATGACTTGTTCATGTTTTTAGTCACAATAGACTTGTGATTATAATAACAAAAATCAGTTACAGAGGATTAATTTATTTTCTTGTTTACCAATCTACTGCCAGGTCATCTTTTAATCTTTATTTCATTGCGCATCAGTGATCACTACTTTTCTAGTCCTATTTTACTTTGTATGTCTATTATGTACATTTTTACACTGACTACTATCAGAGTTTAACATTCTTCATTGACAATAAGTACAATAATTTGATCCATATTGACTGTTTTAACATGTTTCTTACTCCACTAACAATCAAATAATCCCTCAAACTACTAAAATGGTAAATATCCCCTTGTTATGTGGATAAAATGCCTAATCATGTAAAGTTAAGAAATTAAGGAGGTAGACCTTGGCTAAGGGAAATAACTCTTAAAATCAGTTAAGCGTTTATAAAAGTCAAGTTCATCAATGTATTTTAAGCATTTACCTGAAACAGATTGAAAATAATCTATGTAACCTAGAAGCTTAGAATATATTTTTGAAAATGGTTGACACAAACGTACTGATGATTTTAAGAGTTATTTCCCTTAACCTAGGTCTACCTCCTTAAGCAGCCAAGTTTGTAAATGGCAAATTCCATAATGTATTAATCAACAATGTATAGAAAAAAAGGACATTATAATATTCATGACTGTACAGAAATTCAAATTCCTTTTATATCAGTTTTAACTTGTTTTTTAATCTTTTTAGAATGAATATAACAATTCAAAGATGAAAAAAATGAATGGGAGACAACTCTTAATCTTAATGGGGGATAACTCTAAATGTAATAGTTTCCAAGAAATGCTTATAAAATTCCTACATTTACATCAAGTTAATTAAACAGCCATAGGTTTTAAGTCATTAGTTGCTGAATTGCTGTTCTTTACTAAACTCTCTGTACAACTCAATATATGGATTGATTTAAGAGAGATTGTATACATAATTCATTTAAGAAATAACTCATGCAATACAATGATCTATTTGAAATGTTCACATGGTCTGGACTTTTTTATTCAGATATATTTACAGAGTTAGATCTTTTTTTATTTCAAATATGTTTCTATTCAGTTGAGAAAAAAAATTAATCAAATGTTTGAACATATTATAGCACTTGTTTTCTTTTGCTAGATTTCAGTATTGATAGAAACAGGTTGTTTGTTATGAATTTTGTAAATCAGAGCTCTGATAGAAATAAATACAATTTCATCTTCCTTGTTGATCATGAATTATGACATGTATGACATGTATGAAATATTTCATTGTATAATTGGAGAGGTGGTATATGGTACAATTTATACAGTGATGTTTACAGTGCTGTAAATTTATACAACTATTGCTGATATAGGCTAATTTATAGGTGAGCTTTTGTTAATTATACAATTATGGTTTGATATACCTGTTGAATATAATGAAAGAGTTAATTTTAATGTTTATATATATATATTTATAATAAAATACTATTTCAGTACATGCATCTGTATCTTTATTTCGATTTTGCTCATTTAAAGTATGCAAAGCTAAAAGTCTGATGTCAACATTTGTCAACTAACTGCTGTCATCAAATTGTCTGTCTTTATTGTCAATTTAAAAGTATGAACAAAAAGAGATATTGTGTATCAATTTGCTGACAAGATTTTCTCTCTAGCTTCTCTAGTTTCTACAAAACACACGAATTGGTAAAAAATCATTCATTCAATAGACCACTTTCAAGTTTGTGTCACCGGAAAAAACTCGTCAATTATGCGTGCCTTTGTGACATCATTTACCAGATAGAGGGGATGATAACCTGTATCCCTGCACTATAAAAGTTCTATAAAAGTTCATCAAGGGTCTTAAGTGATTGTCATTGTGCAGGATAAACTAGAAATAATATTAGTTCTGTAGGTACTTAATTACAATTCCCTGATGACAGCTGTGCTAAAAGACAATTATGAGATTTCAATTTTACGACTTATTTGTGTAATATAGCTTTATAGTTTTCCAACCACTCGCTCAACATTGGAATGGAAGTGACGCCGCCCCCTAAACGCACAAATGATAATCACTAAAACCAAAGTTTTTGACGGAAATGCATCAACTTGAAAGTTGTCTATTCCAATGACTTTTAATAGAGGAGTTGACTTTCAATATGACACATGTTGACTTTATATGTATATTAACCAACACCAAAGGGTGTGTCATAATGAATGTACAACTTCCAAGTTCCTAGGTCAAATGTCAAGGTCAAAAACTTTGGTGTCAGTTGACAACCCCATGTCCTATGATAAAGATACAAACTTTTTACCACATATTATTCTCAGCGAGGCCCACAGAGATGGCAGAGATTCTAGAATATCCACAAAAATGACCTTCCAAGTGAAAATCAAGTCTTAATTCTTATTAAGGAGCATTCTGAAGCTAAGAACAGAGAGAAGATGGACATAAGGTTTACAAGTTGCCTTCTCAGGATACTTCATCATCTAAGCCAGAAAAAAATTTGTGACAAATCACTTTTAAATTTCTGGTTTGTTAAAGTGGAATTTTATCCACTTTTTCTTTTGTTAGTACTTCTGACACATGGCCAATAGCCATAGTTTCAGATAACCAACATGCAATGCAATCTTATTTGCATATACATATTCATGGATCTACAATCTGTCGAAACCTGTAACTTGGCATGTTTATGACGTCTTTACACTAAATCCATTGGATGTTTACGGATTGATAGTTTAGTCTTAGTTGCATGATTTTTTTATTAGTTGTTAGTGGCTTTGAACTAGCTGTCAGATAACTGCGAGTACTCTCAGATCTGTTCATTGTGTCTTTTTGTGTCGGGATGTATAAGTACCGGCCACCTCCACTTGTATTTTTGTCCATCTGATGAGTTATGCCTTTTTCAACTGATTTTTATAGTTCGTTCTTATGTTGTACTGTTATACCACTGTCCCAGGTATGGGGAGGATTGGGATCCCGCTAACATGTTCAACCCCACCACATTATTTAAGTATGTCCCTGTCCCATGTCAGGAGCCTGTAATTCAGTGGTTGTCGTTTGTTTATGTGTTACATATTTGTTTTTCGTTCATTTTTTTTTTTTTTTTTTTACATAAATAAGGCCGTTAGTTTTCTCGTTTGAATTGTTTTACATTGTCTTATCAGGGCCTTTTATAGCTGACTATGCGGTATGGACTTTGCTCATTGTTGAAGGTCGTATGGTGACCTATAGTTGTTAATGTCTGTGTCATTTTGGTCTTTTGTGGATAGTTGGTCTCATTGGCAATCATACCACATCTTCTTTTTTATTTGTTCCAATTTTAGGGCATCTTAGATGAACACTCCTGGATCCTGGGAGGAAATTGAACATTCATTTTGAGAAATGCATTATATAGATTTAATATAAGTAATAAACGTACATGCTGATTGTAATTTTATTATACAATACAAGATAAAGTAACAACTCTTAAATATAAAATTAAACAAATAATTCATCAACAGATCTCTGATAAAAAATAGAGATTATAATGAGGCTGTTTACGGTTTACCACACCTGAAATTTATATTGGTACACTCAGATCCTATACAAAAACACAACCATATTTTGCATTGGGTATAATTTAAAGCATATAAGTTAATTCATAGATATGATAGAGGCAACACAAAATAATTTTAGTTTCTCAGACTTCACAACTAATGAAAAGAGGTGAGAAATCCATGTTCCTCATTTATCTACAAAATTTCTAAATAAAAATAACCATTTTCAGGCTTTCTTTAAACATGATAAATATTGGTTATGAAATTGACATCAATATCTCTTACAATAAATGTTTTATTTCTTACAGTATTCGTTACCTGATAAAAAGACAGAAATTCTACCTACAGATAATCTTCACACTTTTTTCCATGTTTAACATGTTATCATTAAAAAACATTGAAGTTTAAACACTCTCATACATTTTGAATGCATGTTTCAACACCAATATACAAAAATATTACATGTATTATTAGTCATCATTTTAATAGGACCATTATGAAATTCTTGTAGTAAATATTCTTTGTTAAGATATTTGACCACAACAAATATAACAGTTTGATAGAAAGAAGATTCTGTTCTAACAACAGTCCCTGAAATTGTAAATTAAAACAACCTTGTTATTAATGTCTGTGTCATTTTGGTCTCTTACGGACAGTTGTCTCATTGGCAATCAAACCACATCTTCTTTTTTATATTACAAAGGTATAACCATCTTAAGATTACTTTGATTGTTTCAATAATTTTAACAAATACAGTGTACATATTTATTTTTTCGTCAGTTCTAATTTTTGTGAGTTTAGGGAAAATTGTTAACAATATCTTCTTGGATATTTCTTAATTTGATTACATAGCTTTTCTTAAGTCTCCATACACATCTTCATTGAACACATAATTCTAGGTTAATATAAACCAAGGAAATACACAACAATTGGTATCCCACAAATATTAACAAATTGTCAGTACATGTATATGCATCCCTGCTTAACATAATTTCATTACTGGATACTATCCATAAACATGATAAACAAGAATGTGTCCATAGTACACGGATGCCCCACTCGCATTATCATTTTCTATGTTCAGTAGACCGTGAAATTGGGGTCAAAACTCTAATTTGGCAATTAAATTAGAAAGATCATATCATAGGGAACATGTGTACTAAGTTTGAAGTTGATTGGTCTTCAACTTCATCAAAAACTACCTTGACCAAAAACTTTAACCCGAACGAACGGACGGACGCACAGACCAGAAAACATAATGCCCCTCTACTATCGTAGATGGGGCATAAAATCAGATACAACTACAAATAACAATAATTATATTTAAAGTATTTCAACAATGATTGGTAGATATAACAAATATAACAGTACCAGTATACACCTATTGACTAGTTATGAGGGAAATATCAAGTTTGTTGTCCCTGAGATAGCAACCATTGTTTGAGGCAAAGCAGAGCACAATAGTTGTTATCAAACTTGCTTTCACCCTCATAACCAGTCATTAAGTGCTACATTTTACTGAACAAAACAACTTCTAAAAATATTTTAAGTCTACTAATTCTATTTGGGAAGAATAAATAGTCAAATATACTTGCACAAGATAAACTATAAATAATTAAGTCAATTTAAGATTGGAGAGGAATGCACCTGCTTCTTAGTGGATTCAAACTCACAACCTCAGTGTTGAAAGGCTAGTGAAACAGTAGTGTGACTACTTTGACCATACAGCAACAGAGGCCATGCAATCCAATGAAACATAAAGGTATACATGTAGTAAAAATATATGTTTTCATAGAAAACTATGCCCTGCTCACACTACCGGTATTACTTTTCTACTTTCAGTTGACCGCAAAATCTGGGCGAAAACTCTTATTTGGCAATACATGTATATTTTTAGAAAGATGAGATAAGAATATAAATATGAACTAAGTTTCAAGTTGATATGACCACAATGTAATGGTCAATCTGATACCCAATACTGGATAGATGATTGATTGATTGATTGATTGATTGATTGATTGATTGTTGATTGCTTTATGCTGCAATAACCGATAGACATTGACAATTGCACAGATTAGACAATACCTCCCCACTGATGCAGGTAGGGCAAAAAACCATATAAAGACCTATAAATAAGGAAATCAAGATCACCCGTTTGTAAAAATCTGATTAATAATACATCTTCCTAGTGACACCACTTTTAGAACACCTATTCTGAGGATTTAACAGAATCTGGAATATCAATTTCTATATGTTTATGATAACATTTTTCATATGTTTTTCGCAACTGGTCCCAAAACATCAAACTAAGAACAGAATGAGGAGCAATCCTTAAAAAGGATGGTCCCCAGCCTTTATAAAACCCCCATGGTCCTTCCTTTTTCATGATTTTGATGCCACAGTCTAGTAGGTTTTTATAATACAGTCCTTTTCCATTAGCGTCCACTCCTTGGTTATATAAACGAGTACACATTACATCAGGCGGAGTCATGAACACTGTCAATACAATACCACTAACTATACTAGAACAGAAAGGAATGAGTATCGATGTGTCATTGAATACCTGAAAAGTAGGAAGTATGTAGGTATAGTATAGTTCACAATCGTAATTGGCAAAATCATAAGTATTTAAGCTAAGAATGATAGTGGTGATTAACGTAATGTATATACATGGTATGTGTTTTACAGTAAGTCATGAGAGTTGTGTCCCTTTGTATAGCGATGCATATTTGGAAAGTGATGTATTCTATCTCTTTGGAATAAACGTGCCATGGTAATAGATGTGTTTTTGTTGCTCTTTAGCAATACATGTACAACTTTAGTGATATGCAGAGGCAGGTATATGTTCCCCCGTGTACATGATAATAATACATATAAAACAAGAATAACCAATAATTGATCTGATTTAAAAAAAATACGTTTACATTTTCTTTAGAAATTTTAACATTAATATTTGCAGTTTCAGGCTCCCCTGTCAAAATTTTGATGCATACCTGAAACAAATTTTGGCGTAGATTTTTCATATTACAGTTATTTCTCCATATTTAGTTTTATAAGTCTAATGAGTTTTAAATTGGAATGATAGTTGCTGTTGCTGATGGTAAATATAGCTATTTAAACTTTTATAATAAAGATTTTGTCATTGTGAATGCTGATGTAAAGTAAAGTAATATGAAAGTCATGTCTTAATGTTTAAATTGATAGAATGACTATATTGCCTACTAGCTGTCTTTTGAAAATTGTGTTTTTGTTTCATTGACATTAATGTATGATTTCTATAAATATATATTTGTGTATAACAATGATGTCAATTTTCTATTTTAAGATGTGTACAAACATTCAAAGACAGCAAACTGGATATCTTTCATTTGTCTTTGTCAGCAGTTTGTTATATTTTGGTATGATTTTCTTAACAGTATTTGGTATTAAGAATATTTTGTGTGAAACTAATCTTAAATCATTAGCAAACCAAAGTACCCTTCAAACTTATCTTTTACTTACCTTCAAACTTAGTATATATTCTTTGGCAGTAGAAAAGGTTGTGAGTTGAGCAGCAGATCCAATCATCACCCTTAACATGGCACCAGTTACTCCTCTCCATAAGCCTCCTATACCATGCTCTTTCAGGATACCAGTAAATCCTTCTACCATGCTTCCATGACCATGCTGGTACCCTACAGCAATAGAACTAGCTGATCTACTCTGAAGTTGTGTTTTTACCTGAAAAAAAAAAATGAAAAAGACAACATTAGAATTTCTACACTGTAGATTTGTTTAGTTTGAAAAAAATCTGCAACCTATCACTAATAAATCAGCTAAAGCAGTTGATGAAAATACCTTTGGAACTTATCTATACATATATGAAGGAGTGACAAGGGCATGAAGGAATATAATTTAATATTTTTTCATAATTCTTGAATTCATTAAACATAAACTTCAGCAGGGGCGAGTTATTTTGAGAAATTTTAATTTGTATATTTTACCATATAAAATGGACTTCCAACTATTGCCCCAACACAGCCTGCGGAAGCTCCACCTAATATACTCTTTAGAAAACTGACTTTACCATCACTTCCATTTAAAAGTCCTAAATTAGTCATGATCTGGTATGATCCTAACCTCATCCCATTCATAAACAACTGGTACCACAGGGCAGGAACCAGTCCACTCTGTAGTCGAATGATTCCATCACTTTTGAATATAGTGTAAATGGCATGAAGAGAGTTGCGGTAATGAACAGCATAGTGTCCTCTTGCTTTAAGTTCACCTTGCAGCTGCATACGTGTTTTAACAACTTCAAGGGGATTGGTGAAAAAACCTGCTCCAACAGCTGCAAGCCCACCAAGGAGCATTTCTTCATGGGGCCTTCCAGGCATGTTGTATGGGCACTGGATGTTCTGTAACAATCACTTATCTCATTTTGAACCTGTAAAATTTCAAACATACATTGTCATGTAATGGAATATATACATGATATATTACAGTTAGTCTACTACCCATGATTGCTAAATGTTGCAAAATTAAATCAAACCATTTTCTACATAAGAGAATGTTTACCATGTGTAACAAGTCAGGAATATGGCAGTTGTTTGATGAGTTTAAGCTTTTGATTTTGCCATTTGATCAGGGACTTTCTGTCTAAGAATTTTCTTTGGACTTCAGTATTTTTGTATTTGCATTTCATTAATCATGTTAATGATTGAGCAAAAAAAAAAATATTTATTAGATTTTTTATATATATATATCTTGTAGCTAGTGCCCTTTAAATGCTTTTATTATTGATTGCCAACTCACCTGTACTTTTAATATGTCTGAATAGAACATGTAGAACATGTATAACATAATGAGCTGCTCTGACTTTGTGTCATTTTATATCCTATGCATGACATGCATGTGTATGCTTCATGTTATGTTTTACATTGATTTATTTGAAAAAAATCCCCATCAAAATCCAAAACAATTGTTTTCTTTCAGAAACGCAAAATGCATATTATATTTCTAGGGGATGCCAGGCCTTTAAACTTTACAAACTGGACAGGTAAGTCATTACTCAGACGAGTTTTTGAGGTGTATTTTACATACATGTGATTCTTCCGGCGGGAGTCAAAATCTCCTGCTTTTCAGACACTCTTCCTTCCCTCCCGTTATAATTTGAAATCCTCCGCTCTTTGAAAATGTCAACCTCGAAAATTTCAGTAGATATTTTTGTTTACAAAATTTTATTACCGGTACAGACAGAGTAAAAGTCTGAGAAACTCAAAATTGATATAGGAAAAGTCTGAGAAAACTGGAAGACACTATTTCCTGTTTTGATTTTGTTTCAAAGGTAAAAATGCAATTAGCTTCCTGTAATCAATGAAGGTGTTAAGGATTACACTGTGTATACAACAAAAAAAGACAATTGGCAATACCTGGTGATAGCTAGCTAGTTTAAGACACATACCAGGATGATTGAAAGTGAAATACTGACAACAGATTAGTTGTACATGTATAAACAACAACTTTATGCTATAATTAATTTGATGCTGTTGATAACAATTCTGCAAGGATCAGTTACTGAATCTCAGAGACAAATGAAATCAACTCAAATATGATATTTATGGCATGTATTCCATCCAAGCCAATGGAATACAAATATGAGTATGTTAGCCTTGGACACCTCTAAAATTTTAATATTTGACAAAATGCAAACCGTATGTTATCACCAAATACTCAAGTAGCAAATTAAAGAAGACCAATTATCTAACTAAATTAAACTCTGCCTGGAGATCTGAGTTAAAATGGTGCAAGTCCAGTGCCTAAGGTCAAGACCATGCTTACTTCACTTCATGCAAAGCTGACTATGGTGGCCCTAATGACTTGACCAAATATGGAGACACTACCCAACAAAAAGCCAACTACAAATGTTTATCATTTCAACACCTTCTGTTACTAGCATGATTAGTAGTGGTACCAAAAGTTGACAATGTAGCTTAAGCAGAGATACTTTTTGCCAACTAAGTATCATGGCTATTCACTTACCATGAACTATACTTAGAAATAAATATTGGAAAACTCCTTATCTTCTATTTTTTCAAGTAAAAATGGCTATGCAGGTGTTGAAAGGTATGGAATCATTGCTTTGTTAACAAAAAAAGAAATATGCCATGTATGCAGTTTGAACACACAAAAAAAACATTGCAAGCGTCGATAAAAGGTCGATTAAAAATCTCCAGTTATCATGGTTATGAAGCCCAAACTCCAGCTGAAAATTTCCAAATCTCCAGTTGTGGCTTGACAACTCTGTCACATGTCTGATTTTACAACCATTTTTTTCCATTTGTTGTGTTCAACCTTAAACCAGATTTGCGGTCATGATTTGTGTACATAGATAAGACCATTTTTGAGTTCATCCTTCACCGGAAAAAACTCATCAATTATGCACGCCTTTATGATGTCATTTACCAGATAGAGGGGATCGCCTGTATCCCTGTACTGTTAATGTTCATCAAGCGTCATAGTGGTCGAAATTTTGCAGGATAAACTAGAAATAATGTTCATTTTGTATGTACTTAATCATAACTCCCTAATGACCACAGTGCTGATTGTAAATTTATATGAGAATTTAATTTGCCAAATAATTCGTTTAATATAGCATTATAGTTTTCCAAGCACTTGCTCAACATAGAAACTGAAGTGATGATGCTCCTAAAAGTACAACTGATGTTCACTAAAACCAGAGTTTTTGATGGATATGTATCGAACTCAAAAGTTGTCCATTGGTTTAAAAGATTTTTCTTTGGGCATGTGTACATATATAACTTGTCACACATTTCCTTTAGACACGTGTACATACATAACTTGTCATAACATGTTTCCTTTGGGCATGTGTTCATACATAACTTGTCGTATCACGTTTCTTTTGGGCATGCATACATACATAACTTGTCGTATCACGTTTCCTTTGGGCATGTGTACATACATAACTTGTCGTATCACGTTTCCTTTGGGCATGTGTTCATACATAACTTGTCGTATCACGTTTCCTTTGGGCATGCGTACATACATAACTTGTCGTATCACGTTTCCTTTGGGCATGCATACATACATAACTTGTCGTATCACGTTTCCTTTGGGCATGCGTACATACATAACTTGTCGTATCACGTTTCCTTTGGGCATGCGTACATACATAACTTGTCGTATCACGTTTCCTTTGGGCATGTGTACATAGATATATAATCATGATAATTTGTTTGGAAGATGTTTCATTTGGACATGTAAATAGTGGCACAAGTAGTCAATGTATATTTGTTCTGCCCTAACAGAAGTTCCAATGGAAACTTTGTTATAAACATTTCCATAATATTTATTTCTGTTGTAACAAATGTTCTTTACCATTATAAAAAAGAAGATGTGGTATGATTGCCAATGAGACAACTATCCACAAAAGACCAAAATGACACAAACATTAACAACTTTCCATTTATTCTGTTAGGAACATATACTGTAATATTTATTCCTGTTGAAATAATTTTCCAGAATATTTTTTTCCTTTTGGAACTTATGAAGGAATAGCCTGAGATTAATCTGCTGTCCATGATGTCCAACGGCTGTTTTGCCACACAAGCTGGGGCCGTGGGACGTCAGAGCTCGTCCCATATCAAAAATTGGATATTTGCCCTTCCAAAATAGATGTGCTGCTTCGTCGGCTCTAGTGCCGACTGACGACCTTGGAATTATATAAATCAGGCATCAACATACATGCAAAGTGACATGATATTCGCGTGTAATACACGCTTTTTCAACGGTTTACACGCGAGGATTTTGTCACATGGCGTGTACACGCTTTTCAACACTTTACACGCAATTACACGCTTTTTCGTTCTTTTCATTTTTTGGTAAATGTTAGGTCGTTAGTGATATCGCTATTCTCCGGTGTTTTCCTTATTCGGCGATAAATACACAAAAATTCGAAGTAATTGTTTTGCTGCCATATTGTTTATTTTTCTATATGGACAAACAGTAAAAGGTAAGTACTTTGTGATTAGTTTTAACGATTTTGTGACTTTCTTTCAAATTCACTTTATAGGGGAAATGTGCACAGAAAGAAGTCACTTTCAGGGCCTTTACCATCGTCTAAAGCGCCGATTGATTAGCCAAAACGATGTGTACGTACCAAGATTCAAGATTTTATAAATTTTATTTTGGAGTTCAAGTTTAATTGATCGAGTGATAAGTAATGCATTGTGCATTCTACGTTGCAATGATAAAAAAACAATATATTTGAGAGGAGATATACAATGTAGCTATTTAATAAGCATGTAACATGTTTATTTAATGGAAATCAAATTTATCATGTTTATAAAACATTTTTCTTTTTCAATTTCAGTTTCAAATCTAGCCAAAAGATTTCTACAGGCCATGGGGATGAAAATATCACAGAACTGTTTGATCAGCTCTCATAGTACCAGCTATCTTCTCATGAACTACTCAGTTTTGACCAGGCAATAGCAATGGGAGCAATGGCAGAGACAATAGATGACATTTTACATTTCCAGCCTTATGACATTCTTTCAAATCTTGATAAAGCTAATTCAGTCAAATATTAATTCCTTCTGTGGGAGAGCATTTTCAATTATAAAGAATATTGACACTGAATTCTGATCAGAACTTGACTATGTTACATTTATATTGTGTTCTGTTACCTGTTATCAAATAAATGTAACTAAACTTGAAACTGGCAGTTGTTTTGAATATGCGCCTAGTTGTGGTGCTTTAAAAGCAACATAACAGACCACTGTTTAATACAATAAAATTTAAGTTTACAGTAGAATATATATTGTTTTTTTTATATTAACAAATTTGTATGTGAAATTATGAACATTACCACATTCATATTAAAAAGTCCGCATCTACGTCACGCGTTTTCACACGCTTTTTGACATGTCATGTCATGTCATGACATGATTTTCCATTGTCAGAGGTTGGTAAGTATGGGCATCAATCTGTTCATTTTTCATTTATCTTTTCATTTATGTAAGCTTCACCTACCTGCCAACCTTTATTTTTCCATATTTTAACAGTTTTTACAGAGACTCATCGATTTCTGCATTTTGACTTTCACTTTCAAATGGACGTCAAGTTACGAGAGAGATCGTGGCCTTGATACTCAAATATGCAAATATTTATATTTTTTCATCTCCTTTGTAGGAGATCAATGTTTAACATTTAGTAGCCAACCACGATTTTTCACCTCCTTTACATGAGAATCGTATTTAGCATTTAGTTCTGACTGCGAGAACAATCGAAAGCTCTTGGACAATTAGATAACTTGCATGGTAAATGAACGAGGTGTTACATTATGGTCATTTGCATAAATCATCACTGTTTTCTCGTGGTCACGTGATAATCTTTGAAAATGAAAGGCAAAATGCAGAAATCGATGGGTCTCTGCGAAAACTGTTAAAATATGGAAAAATAAAGGTTTTCAGGTAGGTGAAACTTACATAAATGAAAAGATAAATTAAAAATGAACAGATTGATGCCTGATTTATATAATTCCAAGGCCCTCAGTGGGCACCAGAAGCGACAAAGCAGCACATCTATTTTCGGTGGGCAAATATCCACTTTTTGATATGGGACGAGCTCTGACATCCCATGGCCCAGCTTGTCTGGCTAAACAGCTGTTGCCGTTGGACGTCAGAGTAATCTCGGACTAATGAAGGAACTTCTATAATTTCCGTGACATTTATGACAACTCACCAGAAGGCGCAGAGGTGGAATGCATGTTAACATGGTAAGTGGAAAGAAAAGAAGAAAATTTAAAAGCTCAATGGATCTAATGTTGTCTGTACACAAATCATAGTCTTATAAAAGTTTTAAATAAATAAGCTGTAGAACTTGACATGTTGAGTCTTGGGAGGGCTTTTTCATAGGGACGACATGCCTGTCGGTTCAGAAATTATGGCGATAAGACCCGGACCTTCGAAGGCCTTCATGTTAAGAAGAGAATTAATGACATATAATATTTACCACACAATCTATGAAAACTCAAAATGATTGCTACCGGCGAGATCCCGATGGTGTCCATGCCGGGAATTCTACCTCTTATACGTGTTTTAATTCAAGGCAATTTCTTTATCAAAGCGTCAATGTGATTGTTGTCTATAAGTGACAAAACCCCTGACGGTACGCGATATGTATTATGAAAAACGGATTTTTTTTGGACTTGTTTTTGGAATTGATTTACAAGTCGAGCATGCCGATGAGAGCGGACGTGACAATTTTTGCAGAGACAATCCTTCAACATCATTAAAATTGTTTTGTCAAATTGATTTCATGGATAAAAATTATAATCCTTACATCGTATATTTTATGATTTGGATTCATGATATTTTTTTTGGCAATGGCTATTTGACCGGCACCGGCTAAATAGCAAATTTGCTATTTGACCGGCGCCGGCAGCCAAATAGCAAATTTGCTATTTAGCCGGCACTGAATAAAACTGTTCATTGATGTGAGTAGAGAATAAAAAAGTTTTATAATAATTTAAAATCATTTTATCACAATATCCAGCATTAAAAATACAGTACATCCAAAAATATGATGTTCATATAAAATAAACAATTTCTAACTTTTTAATTAAAAACATGAAAACACATTTGTATGAAAATGACTAAATATATTTTTTTCTAAAATATTTATAAAAGAGTTGATGTCCAAATCTGCCGTGCGATAAAAATGGTGTTATGTAAAACTACTTACATCATAAAAAAGACAATGTAAAAAGTTGTTTGTTACGAATTTATAAAAACAAAAATATATAAAAATGTAAAAATTAAAAACTTAAAAAATTGTAAATTTCATAAATAAATAAAAGAAAAAAATGAAATTAACTTTAAACGACCTCATACAGGCATGCGCCAGAAAGTCATCCTTAAAAAGTTAATGTTATTCCCTAACTAAAGAAGAAGAATCTCAAAAGGACACACAATTTAACATTTGCAATTGTTACAAAACCAATTCTTTGCCTTTGGAAGTTGTTTTAAGGCAGTGGCTATTTGACCGGCATTGGCAAAATAGCAAATTTGCTATTTGGCCGGCTCTGATTAAATTATATCTAACTGGAATTAAAATTTAAGAATAATAATTAAATATCAAAATTTTCTATTCAAAAACTTGTGTTACTGTTGCTCATATAAACACTTAAACGTCTTATCTAAAAAATTAAAAAAAAAACGACTTTGGGTACGCATCATTTTGGCCTAGCTACACCCCTGGCTATTTAGAGCGTATATATAAAGAGAAGAAAAAGAACCTTATCTACATATGTAACATATGCACACAAGATGTAGATCCAGTGGAAGCCAGTGTAATGTTTAGCTCCTGTTTTGAGTGGCAACATTTATCTTGTGTTAGACTAAACAACTTCCAAAGGCAAATAATTGGTTTTGTAACAATTGCAAATGTTAAATCATGTGCCCATTTGAAATTCATAGCAAACGACTGTTAATATTGTCTTTCATATCTGTTTTATGATGTAGTTTTCAGCATAACACAGTTTCAGTTTATCACTGGCAGAATATTTAAACCATAGATTTTACACAGATTTGAAAATCAACATTTTGTTATAAATATTTTAGAAAAAAATATATTTAAAAATGTATTTACAAATGTGTTTTCATTTTTTGTGATGTCACTGCAGATCTGAGAATCAATATTATAAAGTTATAAATTATTTATAATATTTTATGAAAATCTTCAATATTTTATTTTTGATTGTACTCTATTTTCAATGCTTGATATTGTCATGATTGTGATAAAATGATTTTAAATTATTATAAAGTTTTTTTATTCTCTACTAATCACATCAATGAACAGTTTTATTAAGTGCCGGCTAAATAGCAAATTTGCTATTTTGCCGGTGCCGGTCAAATAGCCACTGCCATTTTTTTTTTGTTGAGAAGGGTTTTTGCAGATATTTTCAGGTTTGTTTGTCAGATGAGATCCATTAGCAGTTTTCATGTGGGAAACTATCAGACCAATATATTTGATGTCTGACGGTTTTTAGCTCTTCCCCTAATGGATCGGTAGTTTCTTTCCGAGATCCTTTATCATAGGATTTTCGGCTTTCCTCTACCAGGAATACAGCTGGGCATTTAGCGGTATCGGTTTGGATTCCAAGTATGTCCTCTCCGTTTCCCGTTCGTTGTCTAGGCATTTGTGCGGCATCCGGGGTGACCTTATCCTTTATTTTGTATATAATGTTTTTTTTATATTTTATATTTTTTGAGGCCATGATGAGCAAGTCAGGTGAGTGGGTGTGTTCGTATGCTTTATTACATTGTCCTTATTGTTTTTAGGGAAAGTTAACTTTCTGGTAGTAAGACCTGTCACGGTCAGGCTGGGAAACTGGATAGGCAAATGCTCACATTAAATCTGTACCGATACAGTGTGTTAAATGTCTTCCTTTGTACACCATAATCCATGGTGGTGATCCTACTAAAGGAGGGAGATACAGAACATACATTTGGTAACCCGCTCAGCTAATTATAAGTGTTGCTAAACTGAAATTTTTTCATATTTACCAAAATGATATAAAAAGTAAAATAATCTCAAAGCACTGAACCTGCTTTCAAGCTACCGGTTGTGCAAAAGAAAAAAATAGGCTATTTAAATGATTTTTACTCAAATAGACTGTGAATTTTGCCTTATTCCCGAAAGTTTGATTTTTATTAGAAGATAGTCTTGAAAAATGCTTTCGAAAAAAATTGATACCAGTGACCGACGTTTCGTGTGTCTAATGGTATGAAAAACTTTTAAAACGGCGTATGCTTACCGTGAAAGGTTGACATTTTTTACCAATTGAATATATCATATATAATTCTTATAAATTATTAAATTAATAGATTTACCGACTTTTACTGTGTCTTCTTTGCGGATTGGTACATGTCGTTGAAACGAAAAGAAGGCTCAATAAAAAGTTTGTGCGACCATAGATCAGAAATCAACAACAATTCAAGCTAAATTGCTTCACATGCATTTTAACCAGCTTGATCTTTCAACCATGTCTATGCAAATTCGCATCATTGAAAAAATATACCATAGAACATCTCTCATCTTGCAACACATTTCTGTAGACAACAGGAAGACCATCGAATCTAAGACTTGAGAATTTCGACGCCACGTACAAGTATGGTTTCAATGATATAGTTTATCATCAACTTGATGGTAATACTTTCCATCTAGTCCGTCCTGCAGCCCGGCAAATGTTTTGCACATTTCCAACTCTACTGTCTTCGACATAGATGAAATCGTGGTAATCGTCATTATACAAATGTACACCACCAGTGTATATCATGTCTCTGACATCACTTAGTCTCCATGATGAATTTCTGCCATTTAAACAACAACAGTTACAACCATTTAAACGAATAAAAACTGTATCTCTCAGACGTTGCCAGTCACTGACTTTTCAAACCAATATACATATATAAATAAGCATTAGAAAAGAAGAAAAGTAGAAAAGACTTTTTCTAAAATTTGTTTGGAAAAAAAATTGGTTTGATGTTATTAAATTGGGCAATATCCTTCATCATTGATCAGTTCAATAGAAAATAGCTGCCTATGTTAAAGTGTACTCTGTACCTATCATTTCTTGTACCTATATCAAATCAATTGCATCTTAAATTTTGAATTACAAAAAAAGCTTCATTTATACTTGTTTGACAAATAAAGGCAACAGTAGTATACCACTCAGTCTGTTAGAAACTCATAAATCGATTGAGAAAAAAAACCAAAATCCGGGTTACAAACTAAAACTTGACAACATCTTTGTTACATTTGGAGACGTGTTTTTTTTAAATTTAGAATTGACATTCCCATGGCAACCAACCGTGTTCCTTTTCTCATCTACTTGTTCCTATGTTCATATGAAGCTGACTTTATACAAGAGTTTCCAAGAAAGAAAGAAAGAAAAGAAGTAAGCATTACCATATACCTGGACTTACCACTACATATCGATGCTGCCTTTACTAAATAATTATAAGTGTGCATGGTGACTATATGTTGAATTGTCGACCATGTTGAACGCATGTATCCTTTCGAACGTGAGATAAAGAATACATTTAAAAATTGACAATGAGGTTGGGTTAAAACTGACAATACTTTACGACAACAAGAGTTGATTTTAGTTGCTTCATTGTGAACTTTCCATTTCTATGTAACTGCATTCCAGCAGCGCCTGCATACAGTGTACATGTAGCTCCTAGTTGGTTCGATATTCCAGGTTTTGTATTTCCTATCAGGATTTCCTTGTTAGAGGGTTGCTGCTCACACGGAAGCTATTAAACCAAGAATTTTAAGAGGTAAAATTCAATTTATCTCTTTTAATTTTACGGATGCTTTCACGAGTTAGTTGACCATTATGGAATAACGTTCTGTTTCATAGATGCCGGTGAACATGTTCCCATTGTAGGAACAACGATCCCATCCTTTTGCCTTGAATGTGATCTACCGAACAAGATTCATCACACTGATGTTGAGCATAATCTTCTTGCCTAACCCTTTATGAACACCTGATATCACCACTAGTTTTGTTTTAAAAGGGTCGGGATGTTCTTGCTTTAGTTAAAAGGAAAATCACAAAAATACTGAGAAAAACTCAAAAAGAAAAGTCCCTGATCAAATGGCAAATTCAAAAGCTCAAACACATCAAACGAATGGATAACAACTGTCAAATTCATGACTTAGTACATGTACTCTCTTATGTAGAAAATGGTGGGTTAAACCTGATTTCATAGCTGGCTTAACCTCTCACTTGTATGATAATCAAATAATATTCCATTATAATGACAACGATGTGTGAACAAAATAAACATATACAATAGGTTAAAATGTCAATAATAGGGGTACAGAGGTCAACATTGTGTTATTATCTTAATAACTGTAAAAACAAACAAATATATTAACAAACATTAACAATGGCAAAATAATACAATGACGGGATGTATAAGAACAGAGACACTTCATATGTAGGAAAGAAACACAAAAAGGCATATAGATATTTGCATATTAGCAAAATATAAAAGACAAGGATACAGCAATTTTAAAATGCTTGAAATAGGATCTACATACCCGTCCTGGGCACCTGAGATCATCCGCAGTATTTTGGTTGGGTTCATGTTGCTTTGTCTTTAGTTCTATATGCTTTGTTTATATACGGTTGTTTGTAATTTTGTCTTTTTCCTTTGTCTGTATGACACTGTCAATTAATTTCGACTTATGGGTTTGAATTTAATTTTGGTAGCTATTGTCTCTTGTGAACTTGCATTAACAGAATCACGTACACTTTCATATATTTTGTTTGAAATTGACTAAAGAGTAAATTTTTGAAGATACCCCAAAACCTTTAATTTTAACGCTTTGAAGCTAATTTTGAGTGTAATTCCTAACACAGTGGAAAGACATTAAAAAGAAACATTAAATATATTTTTTATAAATATTTCGGATAACAGATATCCTTAATCAGTATGATTTTGATGTAAAATGAATTATAAAAGAGGGACGAAAGATACCAAAGGGACAGTCAAACACATAAATCTAAAACAAACTGACAACGCCATGGCTAAAAATGAAAAAGACAAACAAACAACAGCACACACGACACAACATAGAAAACTAAAGAATAAACAACACGAACCCCACCAAAAAACTAGGGGTGATCTCAGGTGCTCCGGAAGGGTAAGCAGATCCTGCTCCACATGCGGCACCCGTCGTGTTGCTTATGTGATAACAAATCCGGTAAATAGTCTAATTCGGTAGTCATAACGGTCAACCAAGTCGTGATGGCGTCCGTAAAATTTACGAAGGGATGATTTCAACTTCCCCATTTGGAACTCTTGGTTTAATAGCTTCCTTGTGAGCAGCAACCCTCTATCAAGAAAATCATGATAGGAAATGCAAGCACGGGAATATCGTATCAATTGGGAGATATATACCCCGTATGCAGGTGCTGCTGGAATGTTGCTACTTAGAAATGGAAAGTTCACAATTGGAAAGCTGAAATCATCTCTTTTGTCCTAAAGTTTTGTTTTCAACCGACCCTCATTGTCAATTTCTAGATGTAAGTCAAGATATATTCTGAGTTTACTATAACAATCTTATAAATGTAATCAATTAAGCCGAACACAACAACTCTTGTACAATTTTAAAATTTCAAAAATGGCATAGGTTAGGTATTTACGACTTAGACTGCATAGGCTACTTACAAAGATAGTAATGTGCATTTACATTCTGACGTCAAACACGCGACTATACACTAGAGTTGATGTGATTCCGAATCTCACCATTCAGTCACAGGACTTCAAATATTTCAATCTTTTATGGGTTGATTTAAAATACATATATTAGTAAGCAATGCATTTGGTTGTTACATTTGGTGGATGCCTTTTTTGCTTCTTTGTTCTTTTTTTTTGTTCTAATTGAGATTGTGACACGGACATGACTGCTGTAACTCTTACCAATTATGTCTGTTTTGTTCGCGCATCTTTGTAAATATAATGGAATCTGATGCGCCTGTCATACAAGGGAGAGATTTAGCGCTATAAAACCAGCTTCAATCCACTATTTTCTACATTTGGAAATGCCTGTACTAAGTCAGGAATATGACAGTTGTTGCCCATTCGTTTGGTGTGTTTTATCATCAATATTGTCTTTGATTAGGGACTTTCTGTTTTGAATTTTCCTCGGAGTTCAGTATTTTTGTGATTTTACTTTTTTCTAAAATTTCAACATTTTGAAAATGATAAAAAAATACATTTTAATTTTGAATCATGTTCCCTTATTCTCATAAGGCTGAATTCATACAAAAACACCTTCTTAGTAAGATAGAAAAGACGATATATAGCAATATCCTTTAACTATACTTTCCGCTATATAGATGATTTCTCTAACTAAATAATTTAAAATTTGGTGATTATGTATTGAACTCATCTATCCAATTGAACTAGAGATAAAGGATACAACATACAACTGCCGTATACCTTCACTTACATCTATAAATTGACAATTAGGGTATAGGTTGAAAACAAATCTCAACGACAAAAGAGATGTTTCAGCTTCCCAATGGTGAATTTTTCATTTCTATGTACCAGCATTTTAGCAGCGCATGTAAACGGTGTATGTACCCCAATTGATACGATATTCCCGGACTGATTTCCAATCATGATCTCATTGAAAGAAGATTGCTGCTCACATTAAACTAAGAGTTCCAAATGGCGAAGTTGAAATCATCCCTTCCTAAATTTCCTAAGGATGCCACAACGAGTTGGGTGACCGTTACTGAAAATCCGTTTCACGTACAGATGATATCGGATATATGTTCCGAATGTTGTAACTACAATCCCGTTTACCTTTCCATGAATGTGATCTACCGAATAAGACTATTTATCGGGTTTGTAATAACATGAGCAACACGACGGGTACCACATGAGAAGCAGGATCAGCTTACCCTACCGAATCACCCGAGATCAACCCCAGTTTTTTGTAGGGTTCGTGTTGCATAGTTTTTAGTTTCCTATGTTTTATCTTGTGAACTATTGTTTTTCTGTTTGTCTTTTTCTTTTGTAACCATGGCGTTGTCAGTTTAATTGATCTATGAGTTTGAATGTCCCTCTAGTATCTTTCGTCCCTCTTTTAAGTATATAAGGAGGACATAATCAATTAAAAAAACCTTTTTGGAAGTAAAGCTTTTATATGTTTGTTTACTTGACACACGTAACATCGTAAGTTCATTCTCAAGTTGGTTAATTGATGTCGCATACCTACCAAGTTTTCAAAATGCCCATGGGGGTTTTGCGTGCAAGATGGCTGCCATACTCCTAAAAAACATTCAAGGGGGCCTTCAAGTACAGTGTAATGTTGTTTTTAGGCTTTTTCGTACTTGTATAAGCCTCAGTTCATTGTAAAATTAATTGTTTTGTTGAAATTGTGGCCATAATTGCTCTTTAAAAATTTCAATTTAAGAGCCTCCGTGGGGGAAATCCCCCGCAAATAGTGACAGTTGGCATTTATGATGTCGACATCCTTAGATGCAAAATTTTACAAAACGCGTGTAATTGTGTATCAAACAGTCTTACAGCAGCAACATGCAGTGTTGTATAAATCATTTCAAAATTTTTTACAATTGCTTAATTGTTTTCAGTATATGTTATAGCTAGACCATTTGTTATTCAGTATTTAAATTTCAGTAGAACCCTTCAGAATCAGTTTGATCGACACACTGCATATAACAATAATGAGACAATCAGAGCAGAAATTTTTTTTGAAACGATTCAATATACCTAATTGTACAATTCTAACTATATATCGACAAGACAATTCTTTTTTATTCAAAGAAAAACAAAAATGTCACTGAAATAATATAGAAGATCGTTACAGGTGAAATTACCTCAAGTTTGGTTGAATTTAAGGTACCGTACGTCATACACGACTATCTTTTACGTTTTATACCTATAATGTTCATGTTTTTAAATAGGAACAATAAATTTCAATAGAGGTCAATTATATTGAAATGATCTTTTGTGTATTTCATGGTTTAAATACCTTCATATTAGACATGTTAAAAAGTAAATTGCAGCCAAACTATTAGCAATCTATTTTCATATCATTCATACAAAATATCTGCGGATTCTTGTTTATCGTAGTGAGTGAACCTTTGAATCATGAGGTTTTGTGAACTAGCAGTAATTTATATAACGTTTATAAGTAATATACAATTCAGCCTCACTGCCTCACATTCGTTTGTAACAACGCTGTATGACCGACTGACCACATACAATTACAGTTATATCAGACCAGAATCAGATCTTGATACAGCAACAACAGTTCGGTTCAAGTTCTTTCTTGTGAACCTTCAAGATCTGGACGACAACAATAGCAAATTTTCTGTAACCGGGTATTTTGAAATAAATTGGAAGGACAATAATTTAACATGGGATCCAACATCTTATGATAACACAGATTCAATCCGTATTCCGTCGGGATACATGTGGAAACCTCATTTGCTTGTTGGAAACCCTTATGCAGATGCTACTGTGATATCCTTACAGCAATCTACAATCCGTGTTTTCTCTGACGGTTCAGCGTACTGGTACCCAGCCGATAGTTACCAGATGTCTTGTGATGCCGATGTGTCTTATTTTCCATTTGATTCTCAGACATGTGAGATCTGGCTGTTACCATGGGATCTCGGTGCAAGTGAAATAAATGTGACCCTGACACAAACCACAGTAGATTTGTCTTCCTACAACCCAAATCCAACGTGGGATTATGTTTCGTCAAACGTGTATACACAAAGTAGTTCAAACGGTGTCCATTTTACCATGAAATTCAAAAGAAGACCTACATTTTTTATGATTAACATTATATTTCCGATTATTCTACTTGGAGTGTTGAATGTGTTTGTGTTCGTGTTACCTGCTGACTCTGGAGAACGTGTCGGATTCAGTATAACACTCTTGCTGTCAATTGCCGTTTTTATGACAATCATAGCAGATTCACTGCCTAATACGTCTTCTCCAAGACTATCATCAGTGGTCGTTAAATTGAGTGTTGACCTAATAATCAGTGCGTTAATGATGGTTTGCACGATCTTGGGACTAATTCTTCATCATCGAACTGATAATGTTCCTGCAACAGGATTCTGGAAGTGTTTTGTTAGGTTTCGGCAATGTTTCTTGGATTGTAGAATGTCTAAAACGAATGCTGTACATGCCGAAAAAAGCAAAATCCCCAATGGAATAGCACTTACGGATTTTGCAAATAAAACTGACGAGAATACATATGGTAAAGATGAAAAACAAGATGTTGTCACATGGAAAGACATAAGAGTATTCTTAGATAAATGTTTGATTGTCTTATTTAGCAGTATTTTGATCATAGCGAATATTGGATTCTTTATGGATATCGTTGCTGGTATCAATTAGGTTCCTCGCTTTCGTTATTACTAAGTTAATAAAATATATATTTTACTTTTGTTCGTACTAAATATGCAATGGTTACACTATTGTTGTAGCTGTCTTAAATGTGTTTGGTGATTTATTAATTAAACTTTTACAAACACCCCAATTCTCACGAGGGACAAGTTCATAAGAGAAATGATTTAGTTTAAATAAATCTGAACTATTAACAACTGTCATACAAGTGGGAGTTTTAGCTAGAAAACCAGGTTCGACCCATTCTTTTTTTCGGTAAATGATTGTACCAAGTTTGGAATATAATAGTTGTTTTACAGACGGATAGTCGGAAGTTGTTTTTTTTTTTACTTCCCCATAATGGGATGTAGCTTGGAGGTCAGTACTTTTGTAAGTAATTTTTAAATGTAATTCATAAAATGGAATGATAGGAATTCTAAGCTTTGTTCTCGCCTCTTTGTCAATATAATGGAATTTGATGCGACTGTCGTACAAGTGAGAGGTTTAGCGCTTAAAACCTGGTTCAATCCACCAATTTCTAAAATGCCTGTACCAAGTCAAGAATATGGCAGTTGTTGTCCATTCGTTTGAGGTGTTTTGTCATTTGCTTTTGCCATTTGATAAGATTAGGGATTTTCCTTTTTGAATTTTTTTCGGAGTTCAGTATTTTTGGGATTTTACTTTTTACAGTACAGAATGGGTGTATCATATTGCTATGTATCATTTAATGTCTATGGTACATCAGACAACAACAACGATTCCTTAGAAGATCGAAATACTAACAACATACAAGTAATTAAAAACAAAGATAGTCTGACTTGTAACAGTCATTATGTGATGAAGTTTACATGTGGAACAGGATCTGCTTACCCTTCCGGAGAACATGAGATCACCCCTAGTTTTTGTTGGGGTTCGTTTTGCTTATTCTTTAGTTTTCTATGTTGTGTCATATGTTCTATTGTTTGTTTAAATAAACTAACAACGCCATGGATAAAAGCGAAAAAGACAAACAGACAAATAATAGTACACAAGAAACAACATAGAAAATAAGAAGTAATTGTAACAGGATGCTGTTACGAAGTCTCCCAAACAAAGCTCCCATAACTCGACATTCATATGGTCCCATGTTCATTTGATTTGATTTTTTTGTCCCATACAAGAATATATATGGCTTACGAGTAGGGATCTCCACCATTTACAAGTATTCAAACAGGAGAGGGTGGTGATGACCCCAGGGAATTTACCTACATTTCATTTGATTTGTTTTATTGTCCTCTACAAGAATATATATGGTTTAAGGGTGGGGATCTGGACCGTTTACAAGATAATAGCACATTCTCAAATTGAACGGGGTGGGGCGAACCCCAGGAACTTCCCTTTAATTTCATTTGATTAGCTTTATTGTCCCATGCAAGAATATATATAGGGAATGGGGATGTTGACCGTTTACAAGTTATCAAACAAGAGGGGTGGGGTGACCCCCCCTAGGGACTTCCCTCTTATTTCATTTCATTTGTTTTATTGTCCCCTACAAGAATAAATATGGTTTAGGAGTGGGGATGTTGACCGTTTACAAGTTTTCAAACAAGAGGGGGTAGGTAGATCCCCTCCCGACTTCCCTTTTATTTCATTTGATTTGCTTTATTGTCCCCTACAAGAATATATATGGTTTAGGGGTGGGGATCTGGACCGTTTAAAAGATAATAGTACATTCTCAAATTGAACGGGGTGGGCCGGGTAACCCCCAGGGATTTCCATTTAATTTCATGTGATTTGTTTTATTGTCCCATACAAGAATATATATGGTTTAAGGGTGGGAATGTTGACCGTTTACAAGTTTTCAAACAAGAAGGGGTGGGTGACCCCTTAGGGACTTCCCTTTTATTTCATTTCATTTGTTTTATTGTCCCCTACAAGAATATATATGGTTTAGGGGTGGGGATCTGGACCGTTTACAAGATAATAGCACATTCCAAATTGAACGGGGTGGGGATGACCCTGGGGACCTCCCTTTAATTTCATTTGATCTGTTTCATCGTCCCATTCAAGAATATATATGGTTTAGGGGTGGGGATCTGGACCGTTTTCAAGATATAAGCATATTTTCAAATTGAAGGGGGTGGGGATGAACTCCCAGGGACTCCCCCTATACTCCATGTGATTTGTTTTATTGTCCTATAATCATTTCTGAAGACTGCATGTGTCTATCACTTACAATTTTCAAGTTAAATTCATTTGAAAATTTTAGAAAATAAAATCCCATAGGGTTTTATAGTAAACCCCTCCCTCCTTTCTACCCCCCAAAATACCCCTTAATAGACCCCCATTGCCAGGCGAGCGGCATCCATTTCGAAATTTCCAAAGTTAAAGAGCGCATCTACAGATGTCTATCAACATTGTTGTAAAAAATTTCATCAATTTTGGAGCATTTTGAAATTTTTGAATTTTGTGTTGTTTCCATGGAAACGGCGGCCATTTTGGAAATTCCAAAGTCGAATACCAACTCTTAATGTGCCACTTAACATGTCTGTCAGTTTTCAGAGAGTTTTTTGAGCAATTTTGAAATTTTTGGACATTTTTGCTGTTTCCATGGTAACGATGACCATTTCCAAAATTCCAAAGACACCTACCACATTGGCACATAATAAGGAACATACCATAAAAGTTTCAATGGTTGGATATACTATATTAACAGTTTAAATACTACTTTAAGATTTTCCCCATAGGGTTTAATGCTAAACATATTTAGTTTCCATGGCAATATAGTAGTTCCAAAGATTCCCAAAATCATCTCAAACCTGTATATGGTGGACACCTACAATATATAAAAATTTGATGATTTTCAGTTCAGGAATGTTCAAATTATTCACCAAAAACCCAAAACATATTTTTTACATTTATTCTGTTTCATAGTAACGGCGGCCATCTTGCACATACCAAAGTCTGCAGCACAACTTCACATGGTGTTCCACATTATGGTATAATTCCATCAACATTGGTCATGTCAATTCCGAGAAATAGCGTGGACAAAAAGTGTGGAAGAATAAAAATAAGAAAAAAGAAACGTAGAATAACAATATGTCACCCCAACTCCGTTGAGGGTGCCATAATAATAAAAATAAGAAGAACTGATCAAAAACAATAAGTCTCTAAACTTTGTTTGGGAGACTTAACTAAAGACTGAGCGACACGAACCCCTCCAAAAATGGGAGTGATCTTAGGTACTCCGGAAGGGTAAGCAGCTGTAAGAAATAATGGCTTAATTCAATTGATACCGCGAACATTAAAAAGAACACAGAAAAGACATTGCGCATACTAGTAGTTTTATATACAATAAAATAGTTAAAGAACAATCAACAATATCAGGTGATTAAAAAGGTCTGGTCGATTATTGTTCGTCTTTCGTTTGTAATGTCTTTGTCCTTTTTCTATTGTTTGACTATTTATATTACCTCTTGGTATCACCCTACCATCGCGCGTTGATGTTTGACAGCACCTTAACTTTAACATGTGCAAAAACAGCAATATATAAAAAAAAAAAAAACATTTTTATCAAAAGATCGTGTGGCTTGTTCTTTAAGAATCTAATTGTGTGTACTTTGTACAATGTCTTCTCTATATTTTGTATACACTATAATTATAGAATCTATCCTGAACCAATTACCAGGCTCAACATTAATCTACAACATTGAACTGGAACGGTGAAAAAGCTTTCAAAGATTGTTGTTATTAGGATTCAACCCTAAGATTTTATCGCCTAATTGTTTTGTAATTTATCATATATTTGTCAACCAGTTAAAGTAAATGCTTTTCCTCTCCCATGATAAATAAACCACATACATTTTTGAAAATTGTCTATAGATAAACTATCAAGGAAATTATTGACAAATTAGGTCCTTTTTCAGTTTATTCTTCATTTAAGGTATTTTTTTCTCATCATAGTCTGCAAGAGAGAGGAAACAATACCAAAGGGATATTCAAAATCGTTAGTCGAAAACAAACTAAGAATATCATGGCTAAACGTCAAAGACACAAACAATAGTTAGTACACAAAACACAACATAGAAAAAAAACTAAGTAACACAAACCAAACCCTACCACAATCCGGATTTATCTTGTGCTACGGAAGGATAAACAAATCCTGCTCCACATGTGACACTCGTAGTTTTTCTCTTATAAGTACAAACCTCGTGATTTCTCTTGCTATGAAGGTCACATTTGAGGAAAAGGGAACGGGATTGTGGTTACAAATCATTGCAATGTATCCGTCGTTATCTGTAAAACAGATTTTTCATAACGTGCAACAGTTTTTTAATGGCGTCCGTTAAAATTTCGAAAGGCGGATTCAGCTTATTCACTTGGAACTCTTGTTTCAATGTTTTTTGTTGTAAGCAAAAATATATTTCAAGGAAATCATGATATGAAATTTAAGCTCTGACATATCGTATCAATTCCGTCCGTCGCTTTTATATAATTTTGTATGGTGTTGGTTACTGTACAAAAGCGTTTCAGACAAACTGGTCCATCTTATCATTTTTATTTACTTAATCTTTGATATACTTGATTTGTTTTAGTGGTGGGTGGGGTGGGAGGTGGGGGTAGGTTTGGTCATCCGATCATTGAGTGATAATTGAGATAATTAGTTCAGTACTAATGTTTGAATTGTATAAGCATTGGTGTTTTAATTCAGTAATGAACATAGTTGATATACGTATTCAACATTTTAAAGAACATTTTACTATTAACAATAACCACAGTAAACCCATTTCGCGTATCAAACATAAATTAAAAGAACTAGCCAAGGAATTTGTTTTTGTCCCTGCCGATAAAGCTGCTAATAATATTATAATTGTTTGACGTAAATTTTACATTGAGGTTCTACAAAAAGAAATCAACAATTCATCAACATTCCAACTGACTCCATTTTCAGAAAACGACATTTGTAACAAACATCAACTTTTAGCTACCGCTTTACAAGCAGAACCAAAAACAATTAAAGTCCCAACTATGTATTGGCTTCCAAAGCTACACAAAACACCTTACAAATATAGATGTATTTTGTCTTCAAGCCATTGTTCCACTACTAAATTATCTATTCTTCTTACCAGTTCACTTGGTACAATCAAAAACCTGATTTGAATTAATCATATAAGACCTTCGAAAACAGTGGAATTAATTACTTTTGGAGTATCAAAAACTCGTTGGAAGTACTTGATAAATTGCATGCTTATATTGGTGATTTTGATTCTGTTCAAAGTTTTGATTTTTCTACCCTATTACCACATTGCCTCACATTCTCATTAAGAAAAGATTCACACACCTAATTAAATTGGCATTTAAAAAGTCAGAATGTGAATATATATGTTCAAACTCTTTTAGGTCATTTTTAGTAGCAATAAACAAATAAACTATGTCAATTGGACATGCTTTGATACTATATCTGCCCTTGAATTTTTACTAGATAACATTTTTGTTCGCTTTGGATATTCCGTATATCGCGAGGTTATCGGAATTTCAATGGGGACTAACTGTGCACCATTTATTGCGGACCTGTTTTTGTATTTCTATGAGTTACAATTTATGACAAAAATCAGCAAAGACCCATCGAAACAACATCTGATACACAATTTTAATAATACTTTTAGAAATTTGGTTGATATTTTGGCTCTCAATAATGACGACTTCAGTATGTATTCTAAAAAAATGTATTCTGTTGAACACTTATAGGGTCTTTGCATCGGAACTAAACACATTCATTTAAAAACCAGTTGTTGGCATGACGCGGGTTATGTTCTTCTCATATATGTTATGATTGTATGATACTAAACCCCTCACGGTGAGGATTGTGCCTGATGTTCATATGATGAAGACATAATCTTCCAATCAGTTTAATTGAAGTATGGAGCTGGCATGTCAATTAACTGCTAGTAGTCTGGTGTTATTTATGTATTATTGTCATTTTGTTTATTTTCTTTGGTTATATCTTCTGATATCAGACTCGGACTTCTCTTGAACTGACTTTTAATGTGCGTATTGTTATGCGTTTACTTTTCCAGATTGGCTAGAGGTATAGGGGGAGGGTTGAGATCTCATAAACATGTTTAACCCCGCCGCATTTTTGCGCCTGTCCCAAGTCAGGAGCCTCTGGCTTTTGTTAGTCTTGTATTATTTTTGATTTTAGTTTCTTGTGTACAATTTGGAGTTTAGTATGTCGTTCATTATCACTGAACTAGTATATGTATTTGTTAAGGGCCAGCTGAAGGACGCCTCCGGGTGCGGGAATTTCTCGCTGCATTATAGACCTGTTGGTGATCTTCTGCTGTTGTCTTCCCTATGGTCGGGTTGTTGTCTCTTTGACACATTCTCCATTTTCATTCACAATTTTATTGATACTAGTTTTTAGCTCTTTACACAAGTATATACAATAAAGAAAACCGGTAATAAGGTCAACTACAACAAGCCTCTTTTTAATAATATTTTTTGTTTGGATTTTAAATTTTGATATATGAGTGCATTTGATTGAAACAAATTATTTGGGAATAGTCAATATTAGTACGGTTCAAAACAGTTGAATAAGAAATAGAATACGTTTGTTAATGTAACGTATAACAAAGAACTTAAATCAAGTGGTGTTTAAAATTTTTATTTAAAATATTTAAATGTTCAGTGTAAAAGTCAACTTTTTCATATCTATTTTCCACAATTAAAAATGAAGAATTATTCACTGATTTTTTCATGGGTAATTTTTGGAACGATTAATACTGTATATACGGCGTCATTTGCAAACGTAGTTTCACTTCGAATAGATTCTTGAATAATGTATAATATCGGGCTGATATTGATACAAAAAGAGGGGCGAAAGATACCAGAGGAACAGTCAAACTCATAAATCGAAAATAAACTGACAACGCCATGGCTAAAAGCGAAAAAGACAAACAGACAAATAAAAGTCCACAAGAAACAACACAGAAAACGAAATGCTGAGCAACACGAAAACCACCAAAATATGGGGGGGGGGGATCTTAGGTACTCCGGAAGGGTAAGAAGCTGTAAGGGGAAAAAAAGAAATGATGGCTTGATACCGCAAACATGAAAAAGAACACAGAAAAGACATTGCGCATACTACTAGTACTATATACAATAAAATAGTTAAAGAACAATCAACAATATCAGGTGATTAAAAAGGTCTTGTCGATTATTGTTCGTCTTTCGTTTGTAATGTCTTTGTCCTTTTTCTATTGTTTGACTATTTATATTACCTCTTGGTATCACCATACCATCGCGCGATGATGTTTGTGCTTCCCCTTAACTTTAGTGGTGTGCAAAAACAGTAATATATATAAAAAAAAAAAGCCATTTTAATCAAAAGATCGTGTGGCTTGTTCTTTAAGAATCTAATTGTGTGTACTTTGTGCAATGTCTTCTCTATATTTTGTATACACTATAATTATAGAATCTATCCTGAACCAATTACCAGGGTCAACATTAATCTACAACATTGAACTGGAACGGTGAAAAAGCTTTCAAAGATTGTTGTTATAAGGATTCAACCTTAAGATTTTATCGCCTAATTGTTATGTAATTTATCATATA
This sequence comes from Mytilus galloprovincialis, assembly GCA_037788925.1. Lineage (NCBI taxonomy): Eukaryota > Metazoa > Mollusca > Bivalvia > Mytilida > Mytilidae > Mytilus > Mytilus galloprovincialis. Next base: position 38,039,581 of record CM075342.1, on the reverse strand, counting down.
TTTGTCAACCAGTTAAAGTAAATGCTTTTCCTCTTCCATGATAAATAAACCACATACATTTTTGAAAATTGTCTATAGATAAACTATCAAGGAAATTATTGAGAACTTATGTCCTTTTTCAGTTTATTCTTCATTTAAGGTATTTTTTTTCTCATCATAGTCTGCAAGAAAGAGGAAACAATACCAAAAGGATATTCAAAATCGTTAGTCGAAAACAAACTAAGAATGTCATGGCTAAACGTCGAAGACACAAACAATAATTAGTACACAAAACACAATATAGAAAAAAACTAAGTAACACAAACCAAACCCTACCACAATCCGGATTTCTCTTGTGCTACGGAAGGATAAACAAATCCTGCTCCACATGTGACACTCGTAGTTTTGCTCTTATAACATGTATACGTACAAACCTAGTGATTACTCTTGTTAGGAAGGTCACATTTGAGAAAAAGGGAACGGGATTGTGGTTACAAATCATTGGAATGTATCCGTCGTTATCTGTAAAACAGATTTTTCATATTTTTTTTAATGACGTCCGTTAGATTTCGAAAGGTTAGCTCAACTTATTCACTTGAAACTCTTGTTTAAATATGTTTTGTTGTAATCAAAAATATATTTCAAGGAAATCATGATAGGAAATGTAAGCTCTGGAAAATCGTATCAATTCCATCCTTTGCTTATAATTTTTCTTATGGCGTTCCTATAATGTTGGTTATGTAAAAAAAAAGCGTTTCAGACATACTGATAAAGCTTATCATCTTTATCAAACTTTAATTTTTAATATATTTTGATTTTCTTTTTTGATTTTTTTTGGGGTGGGGTGGGGATGGGGGGTGGGTTGGTCATCCGATCATTGAGTGATAATAATAAACCGAGTTCAGTTATAATGTTGGAATTGTGAAAGCATTGATACTAGTTTTTATCTCTTTACATAAGCATTGGATTTTAAATTTTGATATATGAGTGCATTTAATAGAAACATTTCTTTGAATATAGTCAATATAAGTACGGTTCAAAACAGTTGAATAAGAAAGATAATACGTATACATATTAAGTATAACAAAGAACCATAATCACGTGGTATTTAATATTTCTATTTTAAAAACATTAATGTTCAGTGTTAAAGTAAATATCTTCATATCTATACTCCACAATTAAAAATGAAGTATTATTCACTGATTTTCTTATTGATTATCTTTGGAACAATACATCCTGGATATACGGCGTCATTTGCAAACGTGGTTTCACTTTATGATGATCTTGTAAGCAGAAGTTACAGATATATCCGTCCGGAAACAGACCTAAATACGGCAACATCTGTTGGATTCAAATTCTATCTCACAAACCTTCAAGATTTAGATGAAAATACAGGACTATTTTCTGTCGCAGGATTTTTTAATATCAACTGGAGAGATAATAATCTTGTTTGGAATCGGAATTCGTACGGGGGTGGTGATATACATATGCATATGCCCACAAAACATATATGGACCCCACATCTTATTTTAGGAAATCCGTACAAAGAAGGAGTTGTTATTTCTTTGGAAGAGTCAACGGTATCTCTTTATGAAAATGGCGATGCTACCTGGAGTCCAGCAGACAGTTTTCAGATGGCATGTGACGCCGACGTATCTTATTATCCCTTTGATTCTCAGACATGTCAGATGATGGTGCTACCGTGGCAATATGACGCAAATGAAATTCGTATACTTATACAATCTTACACAGTTGACACAACCTACTACAGTGAGAACCCACAATGGGATTATGTTTCCTCTACGTTATATAATGGAAGCAGTGTCAATGCCTTGTATATTTCGATGACTTTCAAAAGAAAACCAACATTTTTCATGATCAATGTAATATTTCCAATCATTCTACTTGGAATTTTGAACATTTTTGTGTTTGCTCTGCCGGCCGATTCAGGGGAGCGTGTTGGTTTTAGTATAACTCTTTTATTGTCTATTGCCGTTTTTATGACGATCGTTTCTGATTCGTTACCATCGACATCATCACCACGATTATCGTCAGTAGGAATAAAACTCGTCGCCGATTTGACCATAAGTTCGCTGATTGTTGTTTGCACGATTTTAGGTCTTGTCATTCACCATAGAGATGACGCAAAGCCAGTCACATCGATGTGGCGACGTCTTGTTAACACATCAAAGAAATGTCGGCCCTGTAAAAAGCGTCAAAACAATGGGATTCAAGTCGGACATGCCGAAGGCATCAAGGAAACAGAAAAACTCGGTATTCCTAATGATGATAAGGATGACGTTTCTTGGAAAGATGTCAGTAGATTTTTGGACAAATGTTTTATTGTAATATTCAGTGTCGTTTTATTCCTTGCTAACCTCAGTTTCTTTATGGACATCGTTGCTGGGGTAAACTGATCAAATCTACAGTACAATTGTGATATGAAGCTAATATCAATTATAGAGTAAGCGAACGTCATAAATAAATTATGAAGAGACATAAAATGAATATGTTAAAAGGAGAAGGAAAGGAATAGTTTGGTCTCATTCAAGCCTTAATATTTGTCAAAGATTAGTTATTGTGATAAACCACAAAAAAAAAAACACCTTATATTTAAAAAAAATGAAAAAAAAACAATCTTTCTCTTTTGAAATATCAAAAAGTTTTATTTATTTATAATGCTTTATTAACACAAGGAATAAGTTCAAATGTTGATTTAATCTTTTGAAATGTTCACTAATAAAATATCGTTATAATTTCTTGTAACCTTCTTGACTTTCATCTTGAAAACATCTTATATATACGTTCAGGCATTTCACATCCAATCTTTTATGGTAATATTCTTTTCAAAGCACAAAAATGTCAGTATTAACCTCAAAAACTTACAAAACCTTTAAACAGACTTATAGTAACGATACTGTTGTCAGGTCATTTAAGATTGCATATTTTGGCTTTAATATTGATTCACTTATAGGGTCTTTGCATCGGAACAAAACACATTTATTTATTAAAATACAGTTGTTGGCATGACACGGGTTATGTTCTTCTCATATATTTTATGATAGTATGATACTAAACCCCTAGCGGGAGGGATTGTGCCTGATATTCATATGATGAAGACATAATCTTTCAATCAGTTGAATTGAGGTCTGGAGCTGGCATGTCAGTTAACTGCTAGTTGTCTGTTGTTATTTATGTATTATTGTCATTTTGTTTTTTTTCTTTTGTTACATCTTCTGACATCAGACTCGGACTTCTCTTGAACTGAATTTTAATGTGCGTATTGTTATGAGTTTACTTTTTTGCATTAGCTAGAGGTATAGGGGGAGGGTTGAGATCTCATAAACATGTTTTACCTCGTCGCAATTTTGCGCCTGTCCCAAGTTAGGAGCCTCTGGCTTTTGTTAGTCTTTGTTATATGATTTTTAATTTTAGTTTCTTGTGTATAATTCGGAGTTTAGTATGACGTCCATTATCACTGAACTAGTATACATATTTTCAAGGGGCCAGCTGAAGGACCCCTCCGGGTGCGAGAGTTTCTCGCTACATTAAAGATCCATTAGTGGCCTTCGGCTGTTGTCTGTACTATTGTCGGGTTGTTGTCACTTTGACACATTCCCCATTTCCTTTCCCAATTTTATGATAAGAGATAATTTATCATGTTTAGAGAAACTGTACACAACAAAAAGAATCAGCAGCTTGAGATTCACAAATAACTTAAAGTCATAAGATCGAAATCGTAATTCGAGTCCTTATAGTAGTAATTACCCTTACATGCTGATTTCCGTTGTACTCATTTCGTTGGTTTTATCTCATTCCTCGAATCATTTGATAGATAGACTGACATTTTGAACAGAAACACTGGATCTTCAAATAAGTCGAATAATTAAAATCCCTGGAGATAAATATTAAAGTTTGTTTTTTCACTTTTTTTCTGATATCTTTGGAAAAAAATGTCAGGAAAAATAATCAGATTTTTGCCCACACAGGTTCTATTCAACTTGCATATTCCTAATCGCTGGCATAAATTTTAGGCAAATTTAAGCATCAATAAGCGATCATTCAGAGCAATACAAGTACAGAATGCTGACATACCGAGACCAAAGGCAAATCAGATTGTTTGAAAAAACTAGGAAAAAGAGAATGATACATCTGTTCTTAGAAAATTGCATCAATGTCAATTGATGATTGAATATGTTTGAAATGAAACGAATAGTACAAATTCTTGTTCATGCGTACATGTATTTATGGCGTGTTAAACGTTGCAACTTTCACAAAAAATAAAATGTATGTTTTGATTTTTTTTAAATACATATACGACAATTAACATAATCAAACATATTTTCAACCTTCTTGTAACTGAAAACCTCTTTTTTTTTTATCAGCCATAAGATTTAATGTAACTTTATAAGATAATTCAATTGTATAGCTCGATATAAGCAATACATGAAATTTTTTTCAGGTTTAATTTTTTGGTCAGGTGTTTTAACATATTGTAACATTAAAAGGTCTGTCTTATGGTCGTTGTCAAAATATTTACTCTGTTTATTAGCAACATATCACGATGGACAAACAAAATGTCGTCAAATACTGTTCAAAATATGTTTTTAAATAAAGAATGGCACTTATTTATTTGGAAAGCATGAATAGAAACAAATTTGTACTGATTAACAAAATGGTTTAACTTTTGAAAAAATTAAGAAAGGGTTTCAAAATATTGTTTTTGTTTCTTACTTTGGATCCTTGAAAGATCTAACATCTGTTATACAAATAAGTGTGCATTAACACTTTTTATTGAATTGTGATTACCCTTGGTTGTTCATTTGTCACAGTGATAGGAATTTAAAGAATACCTTAGACCAGTGAATTAAATTTAATATCGGAAGTTGCTATTGTTCGGTCTCGGTCCGTACCTCGGACATGTAAGAAATGAAAATGAATGATTAAACAAAATGCATAATATTAAGGACCGATGTCCGTGTGATGTAGGCAAAATAAAGACGAACACAAGTAATGAAAAAAAAAACATTATATAATTCGAGGGGAAGCTAAAAAACCGAGGAACAATCTATAATCGAAGATGCAGAATTGTTTATATTTTTATGATAAGATCATTTAAGTATTGCTCTACAGTTCGACATAAAGATAGTTATCCTTAAAATCATTTCATTATTGTCCAATACAGGAGTGTCACATAGAAAGGTCGAAAATAACAAATAGGTAAAAGGTTACATATATAAGTTACACATGTAGCAATTTTAGTGCATTAAATGCGTAAGTTTATCCGTTAATGACGTGCTTTATATCTAACAAATGCCACTTGGAAGTAGCATTTTAATGAAACAGACAGTTCAAACATTATCTAACACTTACAAGAGACTATCCAAAACGATTGCATAACTGATGATTCGTTCCAGTTCTGTAAGCATTAAACATTCAGAAACATGTCATAACAGTGTTCTTTTTCATTATCTTTTAATTAAAAGTGACTTACAAATGGTTGACTCTTACAGTTTTCTATGATCTTGATTTATTCCATTTGTAATATGTGTCTCGAAAACAATCCCAAAATACTAAGCACAAAACCGTGTGTGGCCATATTCGTATCAATGATGGTTCCCAACCTTTATAAAGTCCTGCTATTCCTTCACTTCTATATGTTTTTCTAAAACAATCAGAAATGCCTTTATAATACATTCCTTTTCCAGCTTCAGTTGTTCTTTGGTTGTACAGTCTAATGCAAACGACATCAAATGGGGTCATGAAAAATGCCAAACTAATTCCGCCAACCATACTTGCTAATATTGATATTATTATACTGTCCTCATCAAATATCTGAAAAGAGTAAAGCTCGAGATTCGAATGGTGGCAAATTGTAAATAAGTTACTGCAACATCGTTATTTGAGCTATTATTTGGCAGAAATTTAAAACAAATGTTCATTAAATTTTACTTTAACCAAGTTGAAATGATCATAACTTTCTTGCAGGGTCTTCATCAATATGTTTCCTTATCTTTACATTGACCACTTAACTGACACTGACCCCTGAGCTTGAGGTAAAATATCATATCACTGAGGCAACACGACGGGTACCACATGTTTAGCAGAATCTGCTTACCCTTCCGGAGTACCTGAGATCAGTTTTTGGTGATGTTCGTGTGGCTTATTATTTTTAGTTTCCATGTTGTGTCTTGTGTACTAATGTTTGTCTGTTTGTCTTTTTTCCTTTTTAGCAATGGCGTTGTCAGTTTATTTTTAATGTATGAGTTCGAATGGTATCTTTCACCCCTCTTTTAAGAAGTTTTAAGTATGTTTCTTTTTGTTATGCCCATGTATTTAAAGTCCACGTATATTGCTCTGATGTTTCATGTTTTATCCTAGCTATACTGTTGAATCTACACATCATCATATTTTTAAAAATCTATTTATTTATAAATATTCGACCTATTTCTTGCCTGTTTAGAAATTAAATATTTTTTTGTTGAAGTGAAAGCTCCGAGTTGTGCCGCTGAGCCGATGAATCCTCGCAATGTTCCAGCATGTGCTCCTCTCCAGAGCCCCTTCACGCCATCTTGTCGCACAATTTCTTTGACTGCATGATACATTGTTTTATGAGTATGTTGAAAGCCTACTGCTATCTTTGAATCGGTTTTACACTGGATATGAGTTTTGATCTGTGAATGGATAAAATATTGAGATAAAAATATACAACGACCCATATGGGTAGTAAATTAAGAAAAACAAGAATGAGTCCATAGTACAAGGATGCCCCACTCGCATTTTCATTTTCTATGTTCAGTAGACCGTGAAATTGGGGTCAAAACTCTAATTTGGCAATTAAATTAGAAAGATCATATCATAGGGAACATGTGTACTAAGTTTGAAGTTGATTGGACTTCAACTTCATCAAAAACTACCTTGACCAAAAACTTTAACCTGAACGAACGGACGGACAGACGGAAGGACGGACGGAAGGAAGGACAGACGGACGCACAGACCAGAAAACATAATGCCCCTCTACTATCGTAGGTGGGGCATAAAAACAAAATACCAGGCTTATGATTTGGTACGCCAGACACCAGCATTTAAATTGACTCTCAAACATTTGTTTTTATTCTGAGACTCTCTCTTAATTTTGATTAATCATCTGCGGTAGAATTTTGACATTTTTTTGAGAAAACCGCTTATGCTAGAAAAATTCATTGATATAAACCTGATAATCAAAAGCTAATATTTGTTCTTAATCTTGGGTGAAATTCATGAGCTCCTTTAACCCCATGAGAAATAAAAAATTAACCTATATATATATATATATAAGAATCTTAATTTTGCACATGCAGTTATTGAGTAAAATAAAATCGACGTTACAACAGGAAAGATGTATCTTACCTTGCAAGAAGACCTTTTTGTGAAATTCTAATATCAAAGTGAAAAAGGACAAAGTTATTGTCGTTGTCGGAATGTAAATCATATAAGCTCATGTAATTCATGCATTAAAAAAACCTGAACATTCAAGAGAAACGCGATGTCGAAATTAAACAACTGTCAAAGCATGTCTCATGTTGTGGATCCTTAAATATACGAAAGGTAGCAATCCATGACAAACAAAATAGAAAAGATATAAGTTACAAAACTTTCAATGAAAATTGATAAAAGTTTGCAACATCTAAACTGTACCACTTTTATAAAATGCAATACGTACGTACATGATATTCCAAAGAAACAAATATTTACCTACCATGAAAAATGGGCTGCCGACGGCATTACTAACTGCCCCTGAGAGTCCCGCTGCCAGCAGAGTTCTGAGAAATCCACAGAAAGTGCAATCAACACTGTCTGTTAGTCCCATGTCAACCATAACTTGAAAAGAACCAAGTCTGGTTCCATTCATCGATATCTGGTACCCCAATGCTGGGACAAGACCACTCTGTATCCCTCGTATGCCATCGTATTTAGCCACGGTATATAACGCATGGAAAGTATTCCGATAGAAGACTATATATTGACCTCTAGCTTTAAGCTCGCCTTGTAACTGCATTCGTGTTTTCACTACTTCTAAAGGGTTTGTGAAACATGCTGCACACACTGCTGCCAGTGCACCCAGACTAAATTCAGTTCCGTGGTTCATTTTTCCTATCCAGGTATTGAGTTGTGTAGGTAACTGCTAGCTGCTAAAACAAGAACTACGAAATGAATAAGATTTTGAAAATATCAGTGATGAATAACTATTAACTTGACGTTAATATTATTGATTCGAATATTTTAACTAATTTGATTCATTTAGGGATAGTCACATGTTAAACTATTTTCGAAGGTAGATGGAAAACGGCGGATAGCAAAAAGCATATTGCACTGTTATTTTAAGAATATATAAAAACCGATATAATTTGTGATGTCTTTTAATTAATTTCATGAAATTTTTACAAGTTTTGAAAAAAATGATATTCATGATCGATTATTTAAAGTAAAAAAACATTCAAATACATAACCTGTACCCCCCCCCCCCCCCCCCAAAAAAAAAAACCACCCCAACAACATAAAAATAAAGTAAAATAATAACTAATATGTTGCCATTGTTATTATAAGACAATGTGATATATATATAGTATTAAAACAAAATCAAATGATCGAATATATTACAATGACGATTTTGATACAAAATATATGGTCGGAAATATAATAATATAGCGATTATAGCCTTTGTACTAGGTTTATACAGAATGTATCGACATATATCGACCTCGGACTTTGTCCTCGGTCAATATACTTCCTTGTATCGACCTCCTACAAAGGCTATATTTGTATATTATAGCCTTTGTATGAGGTCAATACAGGATACATCGACATCGGACTTCGTCCTCAGTCAATATACTTCTTTCAGGTCAATCATATCTTTGTATCTTTGTATATATACACGATGTCGGTTTCAATAATTTTAGATCTATTTTAAAGGTTGAATGTCCATATGGTACATGTATCTATCGCCCCTCTTTTATCAAAAGAGAGATATTTACTCCATATATACAGGAATGTTGCTACACACAAATTGAAAGTTGACAATAGGAAAATTGAAATCATGTCTGTGTTGTAAAATTTTAGTGACTTCTGAACTTATTCGTCTAGAGTTAAGTCTTGATATGAAAGAATATAGTTTTTTTTTATTTTTTTATTTCAATTTCAAATGGGATATATGCGATCACGATACTCTTTAAACACTAACTAAGTTTAGAGAATATCTGTATATAGTGGAACGGGAATTTAAAGGTAAATTTTCGCTTCTTTTCATCTTTCTCATGAAGTTCCTGTGTGCATTTTGTCATATAAAATAAATAAAAGAAGTCGGTAAGAAGAGGTGTACAATTGGTTCCCAAAGTAGAATCGAATGTCTGTTGGAAACAACACGCCTTTCAAACGTAGCAAAAACTTACTTCATTTCAGTTAAAACAAACTGTCTCAAAACAAGAATCTAGCTGTAGTTGGCAGTCTTGCTGTTTGTTCTTTTTGATGTCACTGTGATGTAAAAAAAAAAAAAAAAAAACAAACCCCAAAACACATTAATTTGTACTTAAAGGTATATGCAGAAGACAAAACAAAAGGTTTTTAATTTGACCAAATATATAATATAACCTGTTTTTAGAAGGAGGAGAAAACCCGAAACATTGTCCATTGAGTTCATTGTCAATGCGTTACCGCATCCATTTTATTATGTTGTATAACATTTTGTGTTATCATTCATATGAATATTATCATTTATCCGATACAGTTTAAATTAAAATGTGTATTCAAGTAACGTTGATACATAGAAACTATATATGTTTTATTTCAAGACGCTCAATGTGTAAAATGATCAAGTTGACAACAAACATGAAAGAAAAATGCAGAAGTATAATAGATCAAGATTATATATAAAATATTGTCATACTTTACCGGTATTTTGTTGTTGTTTGTTAGTTTCGCCATGATCCAAATATTGACCTGACAGCTGTAGGTATCTCCGAGTCGTTATCTATTCGTACATTATATATGTATAAGCATGTTTACATCTAGGTAAATTAAACTGACCAGCAGCGGTATTTCATGTAAATGCGTACATTTTGTTAAACAGTTTTGTCTAATATTTTACTAAAGCCATATGTAAGGGGAGTTTCCCGAAATTTGATTCGACTGTCATACAAGTGGAGAGGTTTAGCCGCTAGAAAACCAGGTTCAATCCACCATTTTCTACATTTAAAAATGCCTGAACCAAGTCATGAATATGACAGTTGTTGTCCATTCGTTTGATGTGTTTTATCATTTGATTTTGCCATTTGATTAGGGACTTTCCGTTTTGAATTTTCCTCGGAGTTCAGTATCCTTGTGATTTTACTTTTTCCTGTTTTATTCTTAAAAAAATGTTGAATACTTTTTATTAATATGCATTCCATTGGTGATTTTTTAGATAAAAAATATGTCAGTTGTAAACAAAATTGATGATGCAATATTTTAAAGTATTTCGAATATCATTATAAATATTGATATAGATATATATTTATACCGTACGTCGCAGCGATGTTAGATTACAGATTCTACTGTTATGAAAGCCTTTAAGTTTTAGACAGTTTGCATTGTCCTATGATTTTTTCATTTAATAGTTACCGGTATAGTACAATTATCTGTCAATATCAATTATGTCCCATACATAGGCCTCGTCTGAGACATATATACACATATAATATACATGTCTCTGGCCTCGTTTAGCCGGGCCCAGTTACTGAACAATAAACTATTTAGAAAAAAGGGGTTTATTCCCAATGCGCCTGTTGCTGGTTAAAGTTTCTTTTGTGTTTTTTTCACTTTTGGTGTATGTTAATGTGATTATCATTCTCTATAATTCCATTGTCATCTTATTCTTATACCTTAAGTTTTTGAATAATTGATTTTTCCGGATTATTTCATTCTAATTCCGAAATCGACTTTTTTTTTACAGTGGCCAAGTTCCCCGGATGTAAATGTTTTCATTGGTTTCAAAATGGAGTCAAAACAAGAAAATGCATAAAATGTAGATGCTAAAACCACATTTCCTATTGAAATATACAAATAACTTGTTGATACAATATAAAACAAGTCCCTGTTCACCAAGTTACACCAGAGTAGGTCAACCAAACAATAAACTCTAAATTGTTGCGAGTTTAAAATGATTATAAATCTGCATAAAATTAACACATTTGACTGTTTGAGTTTGTACAGACTCTGGAATCCCTACCTCGAAAGTATCATAGTTCAATACTGATGGCAGACATCTTCTTCTTAGATATAGTAGTTAAACTCAGTAATGAGTACTCAATACTTGTGCGTTTTCAGATTCAGTTACTATATGGCATACATGCATGTATGAGGGTGGTAAAGGGAGGGTTGGTAGTGATTAGCACATCAGCTACTAACACAAAGGTTCCTGGTTCGATTCCTGTTTGGGATGAAAATTTCAGGGACTGAATTTTCGGCTCTCCCTTGACACCATTTGCGAGTATGGTTTTGAGGAAAAGATGATAGTCCGTCGGACGGGGACAATAAATGGCTGACCCATGTTAAGAGAGAGCCATATCTCTTGCACGTTAAAGATACCCTTGTAGATTTCGAAAAAGAGCAGGCTAATGCCGCTACAAGGCAGCACTCGCACCCGCAAAGTGGAAAGGGATTAATATAAGTTGCAAAACTTGTTTCCCAATCCACTATAAATAAATATGTTTAAACTAAAGGGAGGGGGTGCTTGCCTTTGGGTAGTGCTTCAAAATTAATGGAGGAATATACAAGAAACTGAACTGAACTGCATGCACAGAAAAAAAACGTGAAATAAGACACAATTTCATGTTGAACGTGAAATAATTTCTGTCATGAACGTTGCATGAAAAATAAAGACTTTGATGTGAACCTTTTGTGATTGAGTCACTGTTCTCATACATGTCAGTCATGCATATATAAATTCTGATTTACTTTGATATTTAGGGTTAAGTATGCACATTTATGATTTAAATGGTTTACGGCTTTTCAAAAAGTATATAAAAATCTTCTGAACGTTTAAACTGCAAATAAAGGAACAACATAATAGGTCTTTCTGCTTTATCAAAAAACTAAATTCAATAATTTTTTTCTCTCTAGATGATCCCTGCCTAGTGTTTGAAATTAATTTGAAAAATACTGAGTACGCAAAATAAACATTTGAAAATCACAATGCACATAAAATTAAAAAAGCAGAACATGTGGAACAAGGCACCTGTCTTGCATGACTGGACAACCCCTTGTATCATGAAAACTATGGTACAGTAATATTACTCAATGAAATGATAAAATAACCAATTATCTCATCAACTATGTAAAGTTTTATCATTGTCAAGTCTTAACTGGCATGTCATCCCAATTTTTACAAACTGATACTTTTACTAACTCTCTGGTACTCTGGAAAGGTAGCATAGATGATACGACACTTTATCATAATCATAAGATACATTGATGAATTATGTAGTGATTTATAAGCATCACACATCAGCAGATTTGTGCTTGACTTTTATCTAATCCTGACCAAATTAATAAACCATCAGGCGAGTAATTAATGTTCTCACACTGAAACCTTACTGACTAAAGATTTGAAATAGAAACACATTTTTCATGACAGGGACCTAGTTGTAGGTATAGACAAGACTGTTAGCCTTATTAATAACACAGGGATTGAAAAAAAGCATGAAGAACAACAAAAAACCCTAAAACAAAACTAGCAGTGATATCAGGTGCTTGGGAGTGGTAAGCAGATCCTGCTCCACATTTGGCGCTATGGCCCTTAAGGAGGCTCATACAAGAACAATATAAAGATTTATTTTTGATTAGGGTATACAAATTGAAAAACAAAATAATAGATATGTTGATTTCAAAGTATAATTAAAAAAAAAATCATTAGTCTAAGAGGATACTAGACCTTCAAACTGATTAGATTGGGGTTTATTATAAAACAAACATAATATAAAAAAATAATAAGACATATGATATGTATTATATTTAACAGAAACGGAATGAAAACAGATGTAAATATGTCAGAGAAAGAAATCAACAACCAGGAGATGTTTGAACACTATAACCCACAGTACCCTCTTCCCGAAGAGATCAATAAAATGGAGCGGGACGAGACTGTGTGCAAATACTGTGGTGTTAGTTACCTCATACACAATGAGATTAAAAAGTTAGAAGAGAAACTGAAAGCTACAGAAAAGGAACTGGAACATTTGAGGGGATGTGAAGTCAGGGAAATTCAACTAAAAGAACAAGTTACTCAATTAAAGTCTGAGATTGCAGATCTACAAAATATTATTAGTGATAAAAGTTTAATGTAAGTTTTAATAATTTTTTTCATTTTTTTCTGCAATTGATATTGCTGGTAATTTGATGCACATGCCTTTTGAGATTATATTTTGTTTGATTTTAATTGACAAATTAAATTTCAACTTGATAGTGATGTAAATGTAGATAAACATGTTTTAAATTAGAGAAAGATATCACCATTAAGAAATTGAAACACCTTTTTGAGTCCTTGAAGACACTTTTTTTAGAAGGCTCAGAAAAAAACCAAGTTACATACTTTTTGAAAAGATTGAAACTGTTATTCAAATTGTTTTCTAAGGCACTGAATTTTAATTTTTTAATTTTTGTATTTGTTTAAATTTAATTTTATATTCTTTTTCAATTGTAGCAAACATTTTTTACACATGCCAAAAAAAAAAATCTGCTACAGTTCATGTTGATATAGAAATTAACTACAGCCTAAATATCTACTTTGTACTTTTTTTGTAGGGTAACAACATTACAAGAGAGTTTAGAGAATGAATCAAATATGACAATTAAGTTACAGAACCATAACCATGAATTAGTGAAGAATCTAGAGAACACAACAAAAGTCAAAGATGATTTACAACAGAAACTCAAGTAAGACTTTGAAACAAGTTCAAACAACAAATACATAGAACGCCAACTTAGGCTACCATAAGAACAGAAACAACAAATGCAAAGAATGCTAGGAGAAGAGTTTACTATATGTGTATCAGCTGAAAGTAAAAAAGGAAAATACAAGTCCTGATTCTGACAAGTTCGTACAAAAGATTTGATGATTGATTGATTGCAACACCACTTTCAGCATAATTGGGTATATTTTGGCGATCGGTTTTCAGTGATTAAGGAAGCCAGACTTCCAGGAGAGACTTAAACTTTTGTAATCTTTAATTGTCTGTACTTACAGTCTTTCTTTTGTAAAAAAAACCCCACCTAGTGTATTTCTATTTATCAGGGAATAAAATTTATTGGTATAATTTTTTTTAAAACATACTCTTTCATATAATATGATACTGTCACAATGACTGTACGTCTCAAGTGTTAAATTGAAATTTACATGTTTATGAATGATCAGGTTATTGTAGTTTAATGTTTAATATTCATGATGCATGTATTTCAGATCAAGAAATGTAATATTTGACAAGCAGCTGCCACTGATAAGAAAGAAGATACAAGAACAGAAGACAGAAGTGACAAATGTCCATCAGTTTGTAGAAGAAAGAAATAAAAAGATAAAAGAAGAAATGATGTTAATGTTTTCTGATTTGAAACAAATTTGTCAACAAAGGGATAATGGTACATTGATATTTTATTATTATTATTATCTATAATATCATGAATCAATATAATCTGACATACATTTTTTTTTACCACTTTGTAAATGCACTGCTGGTGACTATTTCCTCCAAAATGGTATTGACATGGAATTACATTGAACTTTTTGAACTTTCAATGCTCTTTAACCTTTTTACTGATTTGGCCTTGTTCTGTTTTTATTTAAGCTGAAACTTGCTGTAGACAAAACCAGGGTCTGTGGGTCTAAATTATAAGTCTAGTATCTTTGGTAATTTTTTTATATGCTGTTGGAGGCTCTATTGGTCAAAAATGCTATGGATATAAATTCACTCTAAATTGTCTAGCTTTCTACATTTTTATAATGTTAAATCTGATGATGATCAAAGTCGCAGTTGTATTTATTTCGTGCAGTCATCGACAGAATTAGGCCTTGATCGTTTTAAAATCTAGATTTTCCATGTCAGTTGTCTTTTTAGCTCACCTGGCCCAAAGGGCCAAGTGAGCTTTTCCCATCACTTTGCGTCCGGCGTCCGTCGTCGTTGTTAACTTTTAAAAAAATCTTCTCCTCTGAAACTGCTGGGCCAAATTAAACCAAACTTGGCCACAATCATCATTGGGGTATCTAGTTTAAAAAATGTGTGGCGTGACCCTGCCAACCAACCAAGATGGCCGCCATGGCTAAAAATAGAACATAGGGGTAAAATGCAGTTTTTGGCTTATAACTCAAAAACCAAAGCATTTAGAGCAAATCTGACATGGGGTAAAATTGTTTATCAGGTCAAGATCTCTATGCCCTGAAATTTCAGATGAATCGGACAACCCATTGTTGGGTTGCTGCCCCTGAATTGGTAATTTTAAGGATATTTTGCTGTTTTTGGTTATTATCTTGAATATTATTATAGATAGAGATAAACTGTAAACAGCAATAATGTTCAGCAAAGTAAGATTTACAAATAAGTCAACATGACCGAAATGGTCAGTTGACCCCTTTAGGAGTTATTGCCCTTTATAGTCAATTTTTAACCATTTTTCGTTAATCTTAGTAATCTTTTAGAAAAATCTTCTCCTCTGAAACTACTGGGCCAAATTTAACCAAACTTGGCCATAATCATCATTGGGGTATCTAGTTCAAAAAATGTGTCCGGTGACCCGGCCAACCAACCAAGATGGCCGCCATGGCTAAAAATAGAACATATGGTTAAAATGCAGTTTTTGGCTTATAACTCAAAAACCAAAGCATTAAGAGCAAATCTGACGGAGTAAAATTGTTCATCAGGTCACAATCTATCTGCCCTGGAATTTTCAGATGAATCGGATAATCGGTTGTTAGGTTGCTGCCCCTGAATTGGTAATTTTGAGGAAATTTTGCTGTTTTCTTGTTATTATCTTGAATATTATTATAGATAGAGATAAACTGTAAACAGCAATAATGTACAGCTAAATAAGAACTAAAAATAAGTCACTATGACCAAAATAGTCAATTGACCCCTAAGGAGTTATTGCCCTTCATAGTCAATTTTTAACAATTTTCTTAAAATTTGAAGATTTTCAATAACATTTTCCACAGAAAGTACTGTTATAGATAGAGATAATTGTAAGCAGCAAGAATGTTTAGTAAGGTAAGATCTACAAACACATCACCATCATCAAAACACAATTTTGTCATGAATCCATCTGTGTCCATTGTTTAACATTCACATAGACCAAGGTGAGCGACACAGGCTCTTTAGAGCCTCTAGTTTGTTTACCTGTTCAACTTGTAAATCACAAGTTGTCTCCCTTATACCACTAAGATGTCAATTGGGTGGCATGTTTAAGAGATTTTCAAAATTCTTTGGGGACTGAAATCTTCATTTCGCCTGCAAGGTTATTGCCTGAATGTTGCTTCATAAATATAATACCAGTACCAGTTGTTCTCTTATTCCTTTTCTGAATTTTCTTTACCCAAACAGAACATTCAATGGGAGACAACTCAATCTAATTGTACATTTTTTTCCTATTTAGAAAAGATAAAACTACAGGAAAAGATTAGTTCATTGGAAACTGAAAAGGGTGAGGCGCTGTTGACAAGTGTAGCAATGAAGGAAAAGGTTAAAGGTCAAGAACAAGATTTACAGCAACTTTCAATCTTAGTGGATGAAAACAACAAACTACAGCAACAGTTATCAAATATAGAAACAAAGACTAGAGGTAATACAATGAGATACACACCTTTACAGAATTTATCAGTATCTCCATGTAAGAGATATTTCCTACTTGTAGGGGGCCTCGGTGGCCGAATGGTCAAAGTAGTTACTACTGTAATCACTAGCCAGTCAACACTGAGGTTGTGAGTTTGAACCCTGCTCCTGCCGGTGCACTGGACTCTAATCTAAATTGACTAGGATTTTCAGTTTTCCTATCAAAATAGCCTAATTCAGTGCTAAAAGTGGCGTTTAAACACCAAAATTCAAAATCAAATCTCCTACTTGCAAGGGGTTTGGTATCTTAATACACCAAAACACTCTTCATCAATTCTGGATTTTGATTGGGAGAGAGGACTAATCAGCAGTTAGTTCAATTGTATATAGATAGGTAAATTGATGTGAAAAAAATGCAGGTGGATCCCATAAACCCAAAAATTGGTAAACAAATTGAACAAAATTAATTCTTAACTATATAATGTATTCAAGCTATTTTTCTAGTCAGTCTCTGTGTCTTCATAGCATGTAAAAACTATTCTATATTCTGTCATCCAATCAAATTCTTTCAACTTATGAAATGCCAATTCAGGCAGTTCAACCATTTGGTTTTTATACACATTATTTAGTATTTAAGGGTTAATATATAAAAATGTTTTTGTTCAACAGATTTACAACATAAATTAGACGAAGCAGTATCTAAATGTAGAAGTTTAACAATGGAATCTCAACAGTTCAAAGATCAATTAAGGTAAATATTCAACTCATAAAAACAGACAGGAAAAGATACAAACCAGAACTCTCAGACATGTGGATTTAGCTTTTTTACATATAATAAAGAAGATTTGGTATGATTGCTAATGAGACAACTCTCCACCAGAGACCAAGTGACACAGGAATTAACAGCTATAGGTCACTGTACAGCCTTCAACATTGAGCAAAGTGCATACAGCATGTTTTAACAGACAAATCTTGTAATTATGATATCCATTGAATGATCCTACCAGCAGCTTTCTTTTTATGTATTTATTGACAATATTTTATTATTAGAATTTTTATGAAAACTTATGACAAGTTCAAAAATTGAGAAGGTTGAGATAAAAAGTATGTTGAAAATTTCTTTACTTTAGATTTGAAGTATCAAAATCAAAATGGGATTCATTGCATTATCTTTTTTTGACAAAATCACTGTATTTAAAAGAAAGACATCTCGTTAAAAGAATAAATTCACTGAATAGTTTTTTACTTGATTGCAATTTTTATTATCATTTTCTTTTCAGGAATAAAAATCAGGACATGGAGGATCAGACCGCCCAGATCAGACGAAAGGAACAAAACTCTGAAATGACAATTCAAAAGTAAGTATTCTCGCTGTGTTGAAGACCCATTGGTGGCCTACGGCTGTTATCTGCTCTTTAGTCGGGTTTTTGTCTCTTTGACATATTCCCCATTTTCATTCTCAATTTTATTACCATTTATAAATGATAGCTGATAGAGTAAAATTCTTAGATAAATTTTAAAGGAAAAATGTATAGTATAATGGTGATATTATCTATTATATATATATTTAATATTGATTCCCAAAATTATTTATATATTAAATAATGATTCCCAAAATTTCTTCAGCATTAAATCTGTCTTAAAATTGTAAGACAAAGTTTACAAAATCGAATTAAAAAGCAATTAACATTTTACAATGAAATGAAATGAAATATACTGTTTTTCAAATACATGAAGAAATTGCTGTTATATTTTTTTTTCAATTTATTTGAATTCAATAATCACATACACAGTTTAAAATTGTAGCCATGTACATGTAGCTAACACTTTTAAATTATAGATTACAAAGTGAATTAGGAAAGAAACAAGCAGAACTTGCCACAAATTTGAAAGATTATAAAAACTTAGAAAACCGACTTCATGAACAACAGAGAAAAGAAGAAGAGATTCACAGAAAGGCTACTTTTACTGTCAGTAAGTATGGGTACAAATATGACTACATATCAATTAAATGGAATATGATAATTTATAGAGTCAGCAGCCCAACACCACAAGTTCACTAATATAGACATAAATTGTCTTGAGTCTTATTGTAAAGGAATTTTATAACAGCTGAAATTTGATATCAACAATAATTTCAGAATACAAGTATACATATTTTGCAAATAATTTTGCAATATCATTTCTTATAAAAAAAAATCTATTATTTGGTCTCTGGTGGAGAGTTTTCTGATTTGCTATCATACCAAATCTTCTTATTTTTATGTTAATTTTCATCCAAATCTCTAACAGATTCTCATTGGTAAATCCAGTGTCATGACTTTGGGATGTCCAAATTGCTTATTTTGATTTATTGTGATCTGATCTGACAATAATACCATAATACTCTTCAGTGGTTTAACTCGATTACTTTGACACAATGTGATCCTATCTACTGTTGTTAAGCTTTAAACTTCATTTGATAGGTTGTATTTTGTGATAAGCAGCTGACAATTTACAATTAATAATAAATTTAAATATTTAAGTCCAAGTGATTTTACTCTTTCAATTATTTTTTTAATTGAAGAGACACCGATCTAGAACAGATTCCTTGTGTGTATAAATATTTGTTTTTTTTACCTTTTTATACGACCGCAAAATTTGAAAAATTTTTCGTCGTATATTGCTATCACGTTGTCGTCGTCGTCGTCGTCCGAATACTTTTAGTTTTCGCACTCTAACTTTAGTAAAAGTGAATAGAAATCAATGAAATTTTAACACAAGGTTTATGACCACAAAAGGAAGGTTGGGATTGATTTTGGGAGTTTTGGTCCCAACATTTTAGGAATTAGGGGCCAAAAAGGGCCCAAATAAGCATTTTCTTGGTTTTCGCACTATAACTTTAGTTTAAGTGAATAGAAATCTATGAAATTTTAACACAAGGTTTATGACCACAAAAGAGAGGTTGGGATTGATTTTGGGAGTTTTGGTTCCTACAGTTTAGGAATTAAGGGCCAAAAAAGGGCCCAAATAAGCATTATTCTTGGTTTTCGCACAATAACTTTAGTATAAGTAAATAGAAATCAATGAAATTTAAAACAAGGTTTATGACCACAAAAGGAAGGTTGGGATTGATTTTTGGAGTTGAGGTCACAACAGTTTATGAAATAAGGGCCAAAAAGGGGCCCAAATAAGCATTATTTTTGGTTTTTGCACCATAACTTTAGTATAAGTAAATAGAAATCTATGAAATTTAAACACAAGGTTTATGACCATAAAAGGAAGGTTGGGTTTGATTTTGGGAGTTTTGGTCCTAACAGTTTAGGAATAAGGGGCCCAAAGGGTCCAAAATTGAACTTTGTGTGATTTCATCAAAAATTGAATAATTGGGGTTCTTTGATATGCTGAATCTAACTATGTATGTAGATTCTTAATTTTTGGTCCCGTTTTCAAATTGGTCTACATTAAGGTCCAAAGGGTCCAAAATTAAACTTAGTTTGATTTTAACAAAAATTGAATCCTTGGGGTTCTTTGATATGCTGAATTTAAAAATGTACTTAGATTTTTAATTATTGGCCTAGTTTTCAAGTTGGTCCAAATGGGGGTCCAAAATTAAACTTTGTTTGATTTCATCAAAAATTGAATAAATGGGTTCTTTGATATGCCAAATCTAACTGTGTATGTAGATTCTTAATTTTTGGTCCAGTTTTCAAATTGGTCTATATTAAGGTCCAAAGGGTCCAAAATTAAGCTAAGTTTGATTTTAACAAAAATTAAATTCTTGGGCTTATTTGATATGCTTTATCTAAATATGTACTTTGATTTTTGATTATGGGCCCAGTTTTCAAGTTGGTCCAAATCAGGATTCAATATCAAGTATTGTGCAATAGCAAGAAATTTTCAATTGCACAGTATTGCACAATAGCAAGAAATATCTAATTGCACAATATTGTGCAATAGCAATTAATTTTCAATTGGAGTTATCTTTCTTTGTATAGAATAGTAGTTGATAATATATGTTGGAAATTTGCCAGACATGACTATGATGTCATTTTCTATTTTTATTTGCCAATAACTTTATGTAAATAACTTCATTGGAAATTTGCCAATATAAAATGTTGCTGATGAAGCTTTTTTTCCTTATCTTATCTAAAATGTTTTTAGATAATGTATGTTGGACATTTGCCAGACATGACTATGATGTCATTTTCTATTTTTATTTGCCAATAACTTTATGTAAATAACTTCATTGGAAATTTGCCAATATAAAATGTTGCTGATGAAGTTTTTTTTATTGTTTTATACAATAAACAATGTATATTCACTTTTACTACCAACCAATCTTTACCATTCAGTGATAACAAGCACTTTATTTTACATTTTAATATTTTATGATGTATTTAAAAGAGTAGTTATTGTTGCAAACTCCATTAGAAATTTGAATTGATATCAGTTTTGGAAAAAGGGAAACGGGGATGTGAAAAAAAGGGGGGGGGGGGTTTAAATTTTTCTCATTTCAGATTTCATAAATAAAAAGAAAATTTCTTCAAACATTTTTTTGAGAGGATTAATATTCAACAGCATAGTGAATTGCTCAAAGGCAAAAAAAAACTTTTAAGTTCATTAGACCACATTCATTCTGTGTCAGAAACCTATGCTGTGTCAACTATTTAATTTTAGATTTAAAAAGTTTGAAGAAGAAATCTTTAATTGATTTGTAAAATCTTGACATTTGTTTTGTGTAAAAAAAAACCATGTAATGTCAAAAATTTGATCACAATCCAAATTCAGAGCTGTATCACGCTTGAATGTTTTGTCCATACTTGCCCCAACTGTTCAGGGTTCGACCTCTGCGGTCGTATAAAGCTGCGCCCTGCGGAGCACCTGGTTGTCTCTTATCATCGCAACTGTATTCAAATATGTAATCATGTATGTTATGCTATTTTTAGCGGAAAGTAGGGAACTTAAAGATGTATTAAACCAAGCAAAGGCAGAGATAGAACAATTAAAATCTGAAAGGTAAAATATTTAGCATAGGTTTAGAGATTCATGGATGAGGAGAACTTCCATCTTCAGGGGAAAAAAAGAAATACAGTTTATTTTAAATTCATAGTGGAATAAAAGAAATTGCCTTATGCCCCTCTGAAATCCATCAAACCATCATTTTGAGATGGCCCCTACTCTATATTTGATGTAAATCAGTGAAAATTCAGAAATGAATGCAGGATTTATACATGTATTAAAAAAGGCAAAATTCTATTTCTGTTCTTCATTCTTTTAATTGCTAAAAGTACATAAAAAAGTAAAACAACACTTCAAAATCAAGCTGACTCTTCATTGTACCAGTTCCTATAATGTGCTTGTTATGCTTAACAACTTTTTAAGTCTCCATACATTTTTATGCCCCACCTACGATAGTAGAGGGGCATTATGTTTTCTGGTCTGTGCGTCCGTTCGTCCGTCCGTCTGTTCGTTCGTTCGTTCGTTCGTCCGTCTGTCCCGCTTCAGGTTAAAGTTTTTGGTCAAGGTAGTTTTTATGAAGTTGAAGTCCAATCAACTTGAAACTTAGTACACATGTTCCTTATGATATGATCTATCTAATTTAAATGCCAAATTAGAGTTTTGACCCCAATTTTACGGTTCACTGATAGAAAATGATAGTGCAAATTTCAGGTTAAAGTTTTTGGCTTCAGGTTAAAGTTTTTGGTCAAGGTAGTTTTTGATGAAGTTGAAGTCCAATCAACTTGAAACTTAGTATACATGTGCCCTATGATATGATCTTTCTAATTTAAATGCCAAATTAGAGTTTTGACCCCAATTTTACGGTTCACTGAACATAGAAAATGATAGTGCAAATTTCAGGTTAAAGTTTTTGGCTTCAGGTTAAAGTTTTTGGTCAAGGTAGTTTTTGATGAAGTTGAAGTCCAATCAACTTGAAACTTAGTATACATGTGCCCTATGATATGATCTTTCTAATTTAAATGCCAAATTAGAGTTTTGACCCCAATTTTACGGTTCACTGAACATAGAAAATGATAGTGCAAATTTCAGGTTAAAGTTTTTGGCTTCAGGTTAAAGTTTTTGGTCAAGGTAGTTTTTGATGAAGTTGAAGTCCAATCAACTTGAAACTTAGTATACATGTGCCCTATGATATGATCTTTCTAATTTAAATGCCAAATTAGAGTTTTGACCCCAATTTTACGGTTCACTGAACATAGAAAATGATAGTGCAAATTTCAGGTTAAAGTTTTTGGCTTCAGGTTAAAGTTTTTGGTCAAGGTAGTTTTTGATGAAGTTGAAGTCCAATCAACTTGAAACTTAGTATACATGTGCCCTATGATATGATCTTTCTAATTTAAATGCCAAATTAGAGTTTTGACCCCAATTTTACGGTTCACTGAACATAGAAAATGATAGTGCAAATTTCAGGTTAAAGTTTTTGGTCAAGGTAGTTTTTGATGAAGTTGAAGTCCAATCAACTTGAAACTTAGTATACATGTGCCCTATGATATGATCTTTCTAATTTAAATGCCAAATTAGAGTTTTGACCCCAATTTTACGGTTCACTGAACATAGAAAATGATAGTGCAAATTTCAGGTTAAAGTTTTTGGCTTCAGGTTAAAGTTTTTGGTCAAGGTAGTTTTTGATGAAGTTGAAGTCCAATCAACTTGAAACTTAGTATACATGTGCCCTATGATATGATCTTTCTAATTTAAATGCCAAATTAGAGTTTTGACCCCAATTTTACGGTTCACTGAACATAGAAAATGATAGTGCAAATTTCAGGTTAAAGTTTTTGGTCAAGGTAGTTTTTGATAAAGTAGAAGTCCAATCAACTTGAAACTTAGTATACATGTTCCCTTTGATAAGATCATTCTAATTTTAATGCCAAATTAGAGAATTTATTCCAATTTCACAGTCCTTTAAACATAGAAAATGATAGTGTGAGTGGGGCATCCGTGTACTGTGGACACATTCTTGTTTCTGTATATGTTGTTTGTATATTTTTACTCAGAATAGTTAAGCTTCGGCAAAACAAGATTGATCATATCAAAAATTGTTATTAATGAAATAACTTTCAAGAGTAACCAACCTGTGTTTTCATTATACCATAGTAAGAAGTTAAATACATTGTTTCTATCTGAACAGAGAAGTGATGATAACCTCCCATCAAAACAGAATAGAACAACTTAGACAAAGCTTCCAAAATAAACTATTTGAGGCAGATAAATGGCCAGAAAAGGTATGTTGTATATTTTGAATTCATTTATGTAATGTTTAATTGTGCTCCACTGGTGACTGATCACTCATTATATTCAAAACAGAAAGAAGCATCTTTTTAGAAAGATATATAACAATAATACCAATCAAAATAACTGTTGACACAAGACCTAAATCTAAGCTTGTGCCTCCTTAAATAGACTTGAGATGGATTTCACATTTTGTTTTTGATTCTTCAAAATGTTTTAGTCATGTTTGCTCCTTATCAATATATATGCTACTCTATCAGAATACACTAAGTTTATGTTGTCCTAGAACCAAGTCTAACTTTTAATCTTTGGAAAATGAGACGGTTTTCTTTTCAGGGACTTTTAACATCATGGTAGTGTGATGCTATATTGCTTGAATGTGATGATTTCTTAAAAGATTTTCTAATAGATTATGTTATGGATATGATGCTATTATTTTTATAAACAAGATAGTATAGCAAATTCTGTGTCTACCATGATGCTATACACTAGTAAACATATATGAAACTTATGGAAAATCCCAGAATAAGAATTCCATCTGCAAACTTTTTCAAATACCTTAATTTCCATAATTTTTATTTAGTTATGCATTTAATTTATTCAGCATATGTTAAAATTTAAAAAAGTAGGATTCAAATAAGTTAAGAAATTACTATTTATTTTTTTCATTTTACATTTCAGTTAGAGGAAGCTTTGCGGAAAGAGAGAGAGAAACATCAGACAGCTTTGAAAGGTTTGGAAGACAGACTGGTAGAAAATTTTGTCATGGTAAGAACTGTTCATATAACTGATCTTCAAACATGATATTGTAGAAGTGGAATGCAGTTTTAAATGCCCAATTTTTTAGAGTCTTCAAAAAATATTATCCAGATTTTTGAAGGAAAAATAGGTTATTGATTTAGGGATATATGGCAAGTGGGAGTCAAACAGTGTCCATGTTTTTACTCATGAACTGTTCAACCAAAGCTTTACAAATTTTAATATGATGTTACTGATGACAACACGGAGGTCTAGTTATAATATTGACGATTTTTACTTCACCATTCAGGCGTTATGGTTCATGAAAGATTGAAAAATGGTGTTTCTAGTTGTGTCGGTGTTTTTACTCATGGACGGTTCAACCAAAGTTTTTACTGATGACAAAATGGAGGTCAATTTCAATTTCAATATTTGTCCCTTTTATTGCTCAGGAGTTATGGTCTTTGTAAAATTGAAAAATTGTCAGGACACAAATAAATGATAAACAAGAATGTGTCCCTAGTACACGGATGCCCCATCTGCACTATCATTTTCTATGTTCAGTGGTCCGTGAAAATGGGGTAATAACTTTAATTTGGCATTAAAATTAGAGAAATCATATAAGGTACTTGTTTACTAAGTTTCAAGTTGATTGGATTTCAACTTCATCAAAAACTACCTCGACCAAAAACTTTAACCTCAAACTTTAACCTGAAGCGGGACAGACAGACGAACGAACAGAAGGACGAACAGATCAGAAAACATTATGCCCATAAATATAGCATAAAAATCTGGTTTGCTATCACTCTTACGGCCTCTTGTTGATGTTGTATGTATTGGAAGTGTCTTAATTTATAAAAGTTTTGAAGTATATATGTTCAATAAATCCATTTATAAAATACTATTTCCCTTCATTATTCAATATTTTTGGAGCAAACCACTTCCTTGATGTTGTGTAAGTGTGCTTGCATATTTAAGTAGAGAATGCTATAGGTTTGAAACCTGGCTTTTTCAATTCAAAGGCTTTAAACTTATAATAGTTGCTTCTCTGCCATAGGATTATTTTTTATGGCCCACCTATGATACCACCTACAATAGTAGAGGGGCATTATGTTTTCTGGTCTGTGCGTCCGTCCGTCCGCTCGTTCGTCTGTTTGTTCGTCCGTCTGTCCTGCTTCAGGTTAAAGTTTTTGGTCAAGGTAGTTTTTGATGTAACTGAAGTACATTGAACTTGAAAACACATGTTGACAATGGTATGATCTTTCTAATTTTAATGCCAAATTAGAGATTTCATCCCAATTTCACGGTCCACTGAACATAGAAAATGAAAGTGCAAGTTTCAGGTTAAAGTTTTTGGTCAAGGTAGTTTTTGATGAAGTTGAAGCCAATTCAACTTGAAACTTAATACAAATGTTGCCTATGGTATGATCTTTCTAATTTTAATGCCAAATTAGATTTTTTACCCAATTTCACAGTCCATTGAACATGGAAAATGATAGTAAGAGTGGGGCATTTGTGTACTTTGGACACATTCTTGTTTTGTTTATTTTTTTTTTTTTATCAAAAATGAATTTAAATGTAATCATTTTAGTTAAAAAAATAAATTTCTATCTTACAGGAAATGCAGATAGAGAAACAGAAATATCAAGAATTATTAGAAAAATATCAAGGTTCTACTAAAAACCAGGAATCAATGGTAAGAATTTCTTTATGTATACTAAATGATTTTACTATTCAATTGTTGAAAAGTAGCAATAAAGATTTCAACAGTTTAGATACATGTAAGTAAACAGATTGGTATGTCATAAGTTGTAATAATTTGCATGTGAACTGTTTGTCTACATGTATATAATTTTTTTTTATTGATCAATTTATGCTGCATGTAAGTTTTTCACAATTTTTATGCATAGTTATATCAGGTTTATAAAAAAAAAATTGCAGTAAGACAATTTGGCCCATATTTCTGAGTTTTTACTTTTTTATTATACAAAATAGGATGGTTTGCAGTAGACTGATTAAGACCATTTTTACTGTTTTATCATTTTATGTCATTATAAAATTGAGAAAGGAAATGAGGAATGTGTCAAAGAGACAACAACCCGACCATAGAGCAGACAACAGCCGAAGGCCACCAATGGGTCTTCAATGAAGCGAGAAACTCCTGCACCCGTAGGTGTCCTTCAGCTGGCCCTTAAATAATATGTATACTAGTACAGGGATAATTGACGTCATACTTAACTCCAAGTTATACACAAGAAACTAAAATTAAAAATAACACAAGACTAACAAAGGCCAGAGGCTCCTGACTTGGGACAGGCACAAAATTATGGCTGGGTTAAATATGTTTATGAGATCTCAACCCTCCCCTATACCTCTAGCCAATGTAGAAAAGTAAACACATAACAATACGCACATTAAAATTCAGTTCAAGAGAAGTCCGAGTCTGATGTCAGAAGATGTAACAAAAGATCTAGAGAATAAATAAAATGACAATAATACATAAATAACAACAGACTACTAGCAGTTAACTGACATGCCAGCTCCAGACCTAAATTAAACTGATTGAAAGATTATGTCTTCATCATAGAAATATCAGGCACAATCCCTCCCGTTAGGGGTTTAGTATCATACTTTCATAAAATATATGAAAAGGACATAACCCGTGTCATGCCAACAACTGTTTTTTTTTTTAAATAAATGTGTTTAGTTCTGATGCAAAGACCCTATAAGTGAATCAATATTAAAACCAAAATATGCAATCTTTAATGACCTGACAACAGTATCGTTACCATATCCCTTCTTCATAAGTCTGTTTAAAGGTTTTGTAAGCTTTTGAGGTGAATACTGACATTTTTGTGCTTTGTAAAGAATATTACATTGTACCATAAAAGATTGGATGTGAAATACCTGAACTTATAAGATGTCTGCATGTTGAGTTATATTTACGAATTATTTCCTTATACCGATGACAAAATTCAGTAAATGTTTTGACTAGTTTGTGATATCGAAAACCCTAGTGTAATAATTTTTCAGTAATACACAAATTTCGCTCGCTAAAATCTAATACGTTGTTTCATATCATCATACCTTTATGAACATCTTTCAATGATTCTTTTCTCCATGGGATTTGTTTTCTTGTAAAAATAGAGCAGAATTAATAAGTTGGTATATTTCTTTTTCACTTGATATATATTCACAAATGTCTGCATGCTTTCACTATTCACATTTTATTTTAAGTTAAAATCACAGCTAAATGATGTGGAAAATAGGTACAAAGCTGAAATCAGGGATCTGCAGAAACTCTTAGCTGATAATAAAACTAGAGCTAAGGA
Organism: Mytilus galloprovincialis; assembly: GCA_037788925.1. Taxonomy (NCBI): domain Eukaryota; kingdom Metazoa; phylum Mollusca; class Bivalvia; order Mytilida; family Mytilidae; genus Mytilus; species Mytilus galloprovincialis. The sequence goes on along the minus strand of CM075342.1, from coordinate 38,011,476 downwards.
GACAGAAGAATCTTTAAGAAGAGAAATTGAAAGTTTAAAATCAATTATTAGAGATTTAGAGGATAGATTAGGTAAAACTATATTCTTAAGTACTTATTATCCTCGAGGCCCAAAACATAACAAATAGATAATAAGGTTTTGGCAGTATTTGGCCACAGCTTTATCTTGAATAAAATATAACATATATGATATATAATATGTATTTAAATTGGCAATCTTGCTCTGAAATATATTTATCAATGTCTGTATTTAATATATATGTAAATTATAATGTGGCTACCGCAAATTATGGCAAACCACTAATATAAATATATTTAAGTAATATGTCTGGTACGAGAAGTTGACTGATGAGCCCTGGTAATCAGAGGCTATCATTACTGTTCACTGAATATATGAATGTTAAATCCAGCGCAGCGAAATGTGCCAAATGTGCTCTGCCAATGTCCACTTTTACATCTACATTGTGTTCACTAGTTGTCTCCTACTCTCCCATCTCAGTACCATTAGCAGAATTAAGCTGAAATATAAACTTAAAAGCAGTATCTGGTTTCTTACTTCCATTCAGAACAAATACACATGTAACACAAAATTAATTTACATTGGGAGGGTGGTGGGTTTTTTAAGAAGATTATTTTCTCGTCCAATTTTCGTCTGCTGCAATCTTGCCGACGTATTTCGAAAAGACCAAAGCGAGGTTGCGATCAAACTAATAAACACAAATGTTAAATACCCAACAGTGAACCACCACCTGCCCAAATTAAAATCTTCGAGTTTGTACCCAATGGATAACGGGCTTTAAAATTGTAGATTTTAAATCCTTTTATCCTCGAGGCCCAAAACATAACAAATAGATAATAAGGTTTTGGCAGTATTTGGCCACAGCTTTATCTTGAATAAAATATAACATATATGATATATAATATGTATTTAAATTGGCAATCTTGCTCTGAAATATATTTATCAATGTCTGTATTTAATATATATGTAAATTATAATGTGGCTACCGCAAATTATGGCAAACCACTAATATAAATATATTTAAGTAATATGTCTGGTACGAGAAGTTGACTGATGAGCCCTGGTAATCAGAGGCTATCATTACTGTTCACTGAATATATGAATGTTAAATCCAGCGCAGCGAAATGTGCCAAATTGTCCGATAAGATCAGGGTAACAACTTGATCTGATTGGACAACCGCCACTGAAAAGAGGGGGTGTAGCTGCGCGAAGCTGTGCCAAATACAATTTAATATATTAACTTTCAAGTTACTTCCTAGTAACTTACTTGAAACGTCAGATATAAAATGTTAACATAACAGTTGTATCTATTTACAGTCGGGGAAGGTTAAATTAATGCCAAGATTCCTGATGATCATTTCTAATCCTCCCTGGAGGGTATTCAAAAAAATGTTATTTCCCAAAGACGTCAAATGCACTCCATCTTTCATTAAGAATAATTCATTAGCCTTTATATCAGGGTAACGGAGGTAACAACCATCTGTTTTGGTTAAAAATGATGCTATAGAGGTATTAACCCTCATTCTACATTTTTCCATGGCATTAATATTGTCAGAGTAACGCCAACTTGATCTCGGAATAATTTGAGACCAGACAAAAACTGTGTCCAACATCAGTTGACGCATCCAACTGAACTGTTTCCTTATTAGTTCACAAAGAGTTTTTGAACTTTTTTCCCCTATATCATTGCCTCCAATATGTAAAACTAATATAGTTGGCGGATCTTCATATTTTAACATGGTTCTTATTTGTTGTTTCATGTCCAGCACTTTACCTCCACATTTTCCCTGCCACCAAATATTTACTCCCATCCTCTGCAGCCCCAAGTTTACCCCTCCCGGTCTTCCTCTGGCTTCCCCAAAGGCATGCTTAATAATCGAGGATCCAACGATCCAAACTGTAGCATGTCCTGCAATTCTTAGAAAGCAATTATTACTTGCTTATATTGATGCAGGACATACCATTTATTTACATAATACAATATTATTTAAATGCCAGCTCAAGACTGCATTACAAAATAAGCAAATATAGAAACATATTTACACAAATAAATGTACATATATGATGTTCAGGCATTTAAATCCTAATGTAACGCAAAAAGGCCTGTGACTTCCAACGTCCCATTTCTTTAATTTGTTCATCAGAAATACCTTCTAATGCACATGTAGTTGCCATGCCAATTCTAAAGGAATGGGACTTAAATCCATTGTTTTCTATACCAATTACTGACAGAGACCTTTTTAATAATGCTGAAAACTGGTATCTTGTAAGGGGGGATCCATCAAAATGACAAAATAAAGGTCCCAGATAAGGTGGGCGAACTTTAATAAAATTAGCCATTATTTGTACTGGACATACATTTTTGTTTTTCTGCTTAGAAATAACGATTGTTGTTCCAGAACCAAACTGATCAGTTTTAGATGACGTCAATAAAACCTCTAATCTTGCATCACAAAGCTTTATATTTTCAAATTTTACAGTATGCATCTGCTTATTTTTACAATCAACTGTTATTTCACCTACTCTCATAAAACCATGAAAGGCTAGCGAAAATGAAGCCATAAACAGTTTTGTCTCATACCCGTTTTTGCAAATCACCGCTAGTGACCTCAATAATTTTTCCAATATATCTCTCGTTATGGGTAATCTAGTGTCCTTTTGATTTGGGCCCCCCAACCTTTTTATTCCTTCAATCAATTTTCTGACAACAAATTTCTGTGTATTGTCTTCTAAATTGTTGATTTTATTAAAGTAACTTAAGCCTGAAATATAGCCAGATACTGTTGAGTGGGACAATTTCTTTCTAAACATATAAACAATGAATGATGTCAAGTCATCAAGCGGAATAGGCCAGACATCAGAAAAACCATGATTTTCTCTGAATTTAACAAATATGTCCATGCTATGCAAATATGCTTTCTGTGTACTGGGTGCTAATGAATTTATAAGTAAATGATTCATTTCAGTTCTGAAATCATCGACAGGAATTCTTGTGGGATTGCTGCTGGAGAACTGTCTGCATTCGGGACCAAGTCCATAAAACGTTGTTCCTGAAATCGAGAAAGAGCATCTGCGATTGCATTATGCTCACCCTCAATATGTTGTGCCCTAAATTGTATGTTATTGTTCATAGTGAGAAAAACTAGTTGTCTTATCAATATCATAACTCTCTTTGATTTTGATGTTCTTTTGTTCACAATGCTTACTAATGCCTGATTATCTATTCTCAACAGAATCTTTTTATTTCTAAATGAACGACCCCATATCATGAACGACAGCACGATGGGAATAAGCTCCAAACATGTTATATCCAATAAAATGCTAGTATCAGCCCAACTACTTGGCCACTGGTATTGTACCCAGTGACCTTGAAAATAAGCTCCACAACCTAATAAAACATTACCTGCACTATCAGTGAATAATTCCAGACTTTCATTAGTCGACCAAAATCTATCAGGAAAATAACACTGACCATTGAATTGATCTAGAAAATTTAGCCAAACTCTAGCATCTGCTTTGACCTCTGAATTCAATCTGACAGTATAATAAGGCTTTCCATTCTTAACTGAAGCTATCAAATCGTAAAAACGACGAATAAAAGCACGGGCTGATATAATAGCCCTTGAACAAAATGCCATTAAACCAGTAATTGATTCAAGTTCCTTCAGTGCCATTTTCATTTTCGACAAGACCTGATCAAGCATAAATTTAAGTTTATCCAGTTTTTCAGGGGGGATTCTAACCAACATAAGTACTGTGTCAATTTCAAGGCCTAAAAATGTGATACATGTGGTAGGACCTACTGTTTTATTCTCTGCTAGTGGAACACCTAGCTGCCTACATACTTCATTAAAAGTGTCCATCAAAATGGTACAATTATCCGTTGAACTTTCACCAGCAAAGAAAAAGACATCCAAATAGTGGTCTAAAGTCTCAATGCCAGCTTTCAATGCAACTGTTTTATGCAAAAAAGTGGCAAATTTTTCAAAGAGGGCACATGATATAGAACAGCCTTCAGGCAGACATTTATTAATATAATATTTCCCATCAAAGAAAATTCCCAGAAGGTCAAAATCAGCTGGGTGAACCAATAAAATTCTAAAGGCCTGACTAATGTCCATTTTTGCGCAAAGCACGTTATTTCCTAATTCAGAGATCATCCCAACCACTTTATCAAAAGAAGAATACTTTACTTTACAAATTTCTGGATCAATGAAATCATTCACACTCCAGTTTAGAGGATATGACAAGTGAGTTATAAGACGCCATCCACCGTCATTTTTTGAAACTACCCCAATAGGAGATATTCTTAAAGTTGAAATTGGTATTTTTGAAAAGGGGCCCAACATTCTACCAAGATGCACTTCTTTTTGTAATTTTAAATTCGTTTCAGTTTTGTGAACTTCTGCCGAAATGAGATTGCTTGCAAAACTCGAGATCCTTGGACCAGTATAGTTTAATCTAAACCCCTCTATAAATCCCAATAATAACATTGCTGCATCAGTTTTGTTTTCATAATTTGACAGTAATTCTCTTAAAGATTTAATTTTGACTGGGGTTTTGCCTTTGTCCCATAAATGCTCCAGGAGAACGGAATCTTGTGTTATTTTGCATTTGCCTAGGTGCAAAGGGTTGAAAATTAGATGCTGTTTTTTGTGGTGCTTGAGGCCGGGCTGATCTGAATCTCTGAACAATCCCAGGTGACTGAGGATTATTAGAGTTAGTCACTTTGCTATTAGTGCAATATATAACCGGATGTACCCCACTGCATTTTAAACAAGCATGTTTGTATGTGCAATATTGTTGGGTGCACGTCCCATTATAATTATATGCATAGCATTTAAGAAAATTGTTTGTTGGTTTTTGTGCAATATTGAACTCTGGCCCATTAATTGGACCTGCTGGTTGCATATACAATAACCATAGCTCAGTGTCTATGACAGACCAGGATCCAGCAGGCTCCTGTGATCTACGTAGTCTAAACTGTTCATCATACAATTTCCATCCTAAACCTGCATAGCGTTTAGCCCCTAACCTGACAGTTTGCATATACTTCAACAGTTCTTGGAACTGAGATGTATGTATAGTACAATAAATACTGATATATATTAAAAAGGCATCCGTCCATATACCTATTGTGTTAATTCTTGTATCCTGTTGCTTAGGTTGTAATATAATCTGTCCCTGATTAAATGTAAGTGTTTGATTCACTCCTGTTATGTTTTGTGAATTATTTAACAAACTGCCCATATCTACATATTCCCCATTTATTACTTTTTGTTTGACATTTTGCGATACGTTTCGCGCTATGTCATCTGACGCCTTAACCGTTTCAATGGGTAAGGCATAACCTGTGTTAATTAGGGGTTGGTGTAATGTTGTATTACCTGGAGCAGGGTAAATTGTTTCTGCTGGCAGTGTTGCTGGGATCATTATTGGACTGTGTGGTAGTACATTAGTTGTCACTGTGTTTGAGCCGAGCTGTACAGGTGGTGTTCCACTTGTTCTAGGTAATCTATCTGCAATATTAGCAGTCGCCTCTTCCTGTTGCTGTTTCGACTTCTTTGCAGCAGCCGCTGCGCCTCCATTATTTGCCCTGCTTGTCGGCACCCTTTTTCTGCCGGACCTCCTATACATGATCTGAAACTTAAAGTGTATGTGTTATCTTCATTCAAATACATGTGCTTTACCTTATATATATATATAAAATATTAAAAGTGAATATCCAAAAACATACGTATTTCACAAATCTCTCTCCGATTATATGCCTATAGTTTGCTCTTTCGTGTTATTCTCAGGATATATAAACTAAGAATCAATTACTACTTACTAAAATGATTGTTTTGCCATTTGTGCAAATCCGAAACATACGAGTTCATCAAAGCCGGTTCCGGTTTTTATGCCCACCGTTAACCGGAAGTTTGTCATTACAAGTTTGTCAATAGAGTCGAAACACTCAACTTTTTGCTCATTTTTGTCCTGTATTTAGATGAACTAAGTTATCGACTGCATCAATTTATATGCTGACAATAAGCTATTTCAAAATTTCATTGTGAAAATATTTGGTTGATTTGAAAACCCCTTATATCACTAAAGTACGGCAATAACAGTTATAAATTCCTTCACATTTTCAAATTGCATAAAAATATAATGTCTAACACAATCTTGGTTTGATTTATTTTTGGCTGTGACCGTTTACTTAAATTCGACATTCATTTGCACATTAAATTTTTGTATGTTTTTAAATGTCGTTTTTAACTAAAATTTCAAGACATCGGGATTAAATCGATATCAATCCGTCTTTATCGTATATCAAAATAAACTTATAGCCCTTTATCAAACCTATTTCAGGTGTTATTTCAACTTTTTTAAGAAGATTATTTTCTCGTCCAATTTTCGTCTGCTGCAATCTTGCCGACGTATTTCGAAAAGACCAAAGCGAGGTTGCGATCAAACTAATAAACACAAATGTTAAATACCCAACAGTGAACCACCACCTGCCCAAATTAAAATCTTCGAGTTTGTACCCAATGGATAACGGGCTTTAAAATTGTAGATTTTAAATCCTTTTATTGTTGCATTTTCAGGGGTGCATCCAGCCATTTTTATAAGGGGGGGTCATAACCCAGGTGGTGGTTCTTCCAACTATACATGTATGTCCCCATTGAAATGCATTGATCGTAAAAAAAAAGGGGGAGGTTTCTGACCCCTCCTTCCTAATCTGCCAATGATTTTATTTTGACAATAAAGCTTAGCTGAAATAATCCTTTATATGAGGTTATTATAATTAAGGTCAGCCTTCCATTATGAAAAATCCATAAAGGATGCACCAAGTCTAGTTATAAATTGTCATGACTGCTGAACGACAATTCATTGTCAAGGTATGATGAATTTTCTGCTACATTTTTAGCATTGAAATATGTATTTGAAAAAAAAGTATAAGTATTGATGACAATAACATATTGTAATTATAAAAATTTCGATATTATGTATTTTATATATTTTTTCATTACTTATTGATGCTCAACACAGATATTAACAAATACACCATAGAAACAGTTATGGAAGAAGAAAAAATTATGTGTCTAATTTTTGCTTTTTTTTCAAATACATATTGATTAAAATATTATTTAATTTAAATTACAGCTCGGTTAGATCATGGGAGCGATGAAAAGATGGCTGACCTGAAAATACAGCTCAAAGAAACTCATGAGGAGTTAGAGGAGGCTAGAGAGGAACTTACTCAAAAGTCTGATTTATTAAAAACAACAAAAAATGAGGTATGTGGAAAATATCAGATTGTTGATTGTACAGATAGCTACATGTATGAATAAAATGTGAAATTTGTTTACCACAAATACAGTTCTAACCTAAAACGTTTTTGTTTTTTATGTCAAAGATACAAGTGTGCTTTGGTATCATGATAATATTTCTTTCTCTTTTAGTACATGGTCAGTAATTGTTGAGAAAAATACATGCACTGTGGATTAAGAAATATTAAAATGTAGAAATGCATGAATATATTAGAGTATTGATATAAAAAAAATATTATTCAAATATACTAGTTAAACTTTATAATTGCATGTCCGGTTTTTGTCGAGCCTACGACTTTAGTCAAAAAAGCGAGACATAGCGATCCTACATTTCGTCGGCGTCGTCCACAAATATTCACTCTGTGGTTAAAGTTTTTGAAATTTTAATAACTTTCTTGAACTATCCTGGATTTTTGCCAAACTTGGACAGAAACTTGTTTATGTTCATAAGATAGTATCCAGAAGTAAATTTTGTAAAAATAAAATTCCATTTTTTCTGTATTTTACTTATAAATAGACTTAGTTTTTCTGCCAGGAAACATTACATTCACTCTGTGGTTAAAGTTTTTAAAATTTTAATAACTTTCTTAAACTACCCTGGATTTTTACCAAGAAAATAATATGAATAGCTTTGACAAAATCAATTGCAAATAGAGTTTTGTTTTTACAGGTGAAGTTTTTACAAGAAACTGTACAAAGGGAAGTGGAGGAAAGGTTTGAGTTGACAGAAGCACTGAGTACTGCAAGGACAGAACTTCTGAAACTAAAGAAACCAGCAGGTAGCTCTTTAAAATTTGACACTTGCAGGGTCCAGCAAATAATAAACATTTTCCCTGTTTTATTGAACCAAGTTATCAGACTGAAGTTAAATTAATATTGAATATTCATGTTTAAAGATTTAAAGTAAATGTTAATTATGCATATCTTGAAAAAATATATAAATCTTTTTGTTTTAACAATGTATTAATCATTGACATTTTACCAGGGAAAGATTGATTAAAATTTAAATTGTGATTACTAAGGAAGAAGTTTACTCATAGAAATTTTCCTTCTTGACTGCCAATGAGACAACTCTCCACAAGAGACCAAATGACACAGAAATTAACAATTATAGGTCACTATTCAGCCTTCAACAATGAACAAATCCCATATCGCATAGTCACTATAAAAGGGTCTGAAATGTAAAACAATTCAAAAATAAAAAACCAACAGTCTAATTTATGTAAAGCTGCATAGAGATATAAGTATTAGAAATCAAAATAAGAATTCTTATTATTACAATACTTATATTACATAATCTCATGTTTTGCAATAGTAAAGAACGCTAAAATAATTTCTGAATTTACAGTATATAGCTGTTTTGTAAGATTAGTTGTTATAGCTATTTGAAGAGACTACATCCAGTTTTCACTGGATTAGCTTTGGCAGATAATTATCTTACACAACTTGGACAGATAAGCATATTTTTTGTTCCTTCAGAGTGTTTTATATTGAAAATTATGCATTGTGTTGTATAGGTGGGTACAGTGGAGGCAGTAATTCAAGACAGTCTACTGCAGAAAGTAACATGTCGCTGAAATCTGTTAGTACAGTGAATAACAATACATCAACTACAGAAAATATGAACAGTGCTAGAAACACTTCTGTCAGTGATCTGAACAGTGCAAGGAGAACTTCTAATGACGATCTTAATAAACAAAATAATAAAAATTTAAATAGACAAGGGACTTACACATCATCATCGAAAAGTTTAAACCCACTGAAAACACCGCCAGTACAATCAAGAGAGATATCAACAATTAGCTCAGCAACGGTCAGCAGTTCTCATAGTTCGGTTTCATATGTTGGTGATGCTGCTAAGCCGCAAGGAAAAATGAAAGGTGGATCTATAGCAGATACTAGAAAAAGAATAGCAAACATTTTAGGGAGAAAATCATGATACTATAATGTGATTAATAGTGGTACATGTATTTTAATTGAAATCCTGATAATGCTTTTACTCTGAATTTTTTTGCTGTTGGTTCAAATATGAAAATGAAGTATAATTTATTTATTATAATATTGCCCAGTTATGCTAGTCAAATTTGTAATTTGTAATTTAGTCCACACCAAATCAAGTTATCATTCTTTGGATTTTTTGAAATTGTGAAAAAAATAAGTTCTCAACACACAAGCAAACTGCTTGAAAGCCTTATTAGTGCTGTGCTTCTTTTGAAAATTTTGGCTACTAAAATAAAGGAGGATGTTTCTTAATATTATTATATTTCTGATTTCTGATTGTCCCTTGTTCATGTTGTTAAAGCCATAATATTTGTTGGAATAATTGAACATTATTTTAGTTCTCTAAAATTTATATTAGGAATAAAAAATGAAAAAAAAACTAGTTTCCAGCTATTTTTGTCTTTTAGAAATCTAAAGAATGAAGGATTAATTTAGTGTAAGCATATATATTTTTTATACTCATATGTGATATTTTAAAAGATGATTTATTTGCATTTACTTTTTATAAATAATGTATTTATTGATGTTGTTAGGATTCCTGCTTTTATCCTTACCTGCCATGAATGTCCTGCAATTATATATGTATATATATATGTCCAATTATTGAATAAACTTGATAAAATCGGAAATAACTATCAGTGTTCTGAATAAAATTGAGAATGGAAATTGGGAATGTGTCAAAGAGACAACAATCTGACCAAAGGGCAGAAAACAGGTGAAGGCCACTAATAGGTCTGCAACACAGCGAAAAAAAATCCTCACCAGGAGGTGGGCAGCTGTCAGACATTTCTTAAGTGTTGACTCTTTCAATTATCTTTGTAAAGTGCATCATTTGAGGTGCAGCTGATTCTGTACAATATATTTTTATATATTTTCTTACCTGTAATAGTAATAGATACATATATATATTTATATTGTACATTGAACTTATTTTTAAGTTTCAAGGATGACTTTAATATTTTGCTCAAGTACAATATGAACTTTAGCCAAAAGTGAAGTAATTTTTTCAACTTTGAAAAAGATATGCGTTAGTTGGGTCTTTTTTATGCAATGAAAAATCAAGTTATTTGTTTTGAAAATTATATCTTGATATTCAGGTGAATATACAAAGGTTTAGGCAGTTATATGAAATGTTTGCAAAAAAGCATTTTCTTGCTTTTTACAGTCAATTTTATTGCCTTTGATTGAATGCCTTTTATAACATTTCATTTTATTAGTGCAACTAGAAGATTATTGCAACAAAGATTTTGTTAAGTGATCATTTTATTGAGAGTAATAAATGTTGAACAATGATATATTTATTTTTTATTGATGCCATCATTAATACACAACAAAAGTCACGTTTTTCCAAAAACATATAAAAATCTATGATGAATATGATGATAATGATTTTATATCCACCAATAGAATAAATTTTTCAAAACTTTATTTTGGATAGCACAATATATAAAGATATAATCATGTATTTGTAGATAAATTATAATATACTACATACAGCAAGTGGAGAATTATATTTCATTTACATAAAAAGGCCTGTAAATTATGCCGCAAGGATGATTAAGAATAAATTAAATATTTAAAAAAGAAGACACAAAAAACCCTAAGGTATGAGTAAAAAATCAAAGCGGGGTCTGTTTCACTTATAAAATCAGTGGAATATCATCTGTAATTAATCCATAATTAAGGTTACAATAAACAGTGAAAGGGATGAGTATATTTTAATATTTTTCAACATGTGGGATACATTTTTTCAATTCAAATTTAACCCTCATTTCAACATTAAATAGTGTCAGAAATATTTTATTTTGAAAAAAGGATACCAAATTCAATAAAATAATTCCTAACTTCATCTATCTTTCTGTCATGACATAAATGACAATGTTTAGAAAATTTAAGAAAAATAGGTGTATTTTCTAAAATTTAAATACATAATTAAACAATATACCTCACCATCTAATATCTCCATCTTAGGAAATTAGAATAAAAGAAAACCTCATGATATTTTAAGTAAATTGATATGAAAATACCCTTTGCCAACTACAACTATGATTTCATCTCTGGATTTGTTGAGTGAGTATATAAGTATACAAGTATACATATATTAAATCACAGTTGAAGGCAATACTGTGACATAAATCTGTAAATTTCTTTGTCATTCAATCTCTTGTTGAGAGTTGTCTCATTGGCAATCATACCGCATCTTTTCATTTTTATATGATTGAATATTAAAGGAATGACTAATATTTTTTCTGTCTATTCCAAATAACATAAACAATGTGGTGCACACTTTAAAATATCCCGTGTAATAATTTAATTCTAAATTCAATTTTAAACCGGAGTAAACCATGAAAAAACATTGATGACGTCATGGTCACATGACAACATTATGTCTATACTGATAAACAAAACAATGTCAGCCAATCAGAAGATGTGTTACATCCAAAATTAAATTATAAGAAAAAACATGCACAATTAAAATTTTGGGAGATAAATAATCAATAACAGAGTTTCAATGTCTCTTAATCTATTGTCCCATGTTTTCTGCAATAATGATTTTCTCTTCTCACATTTAAAAAAAAAATGATGAATTGTGAAATTAAGGTCTAAAGCATTGAACATATGTCAGGGGGAACTCCATAACATAAAGAATCTACATTAAAGGTATGAATCAACCAGGTGTTTTACCTTCTGAAAAATGAAGCTTTGTAGAAATAAACCTTTGAAAATGGTCTTATAAGTTCGACATGATAACATGAAGTTGTCTATCTTAAAGTTTAATACAGTTGCTATCACAACTTGGTTGAAACATAAAAAATAAAGATGTCACAAATAATTGTCACTAGCCTTTTAACGCTTGAGATTGAATCCTGCAAGTGGCAAGTGAGCTCTACTTAAATCCTACTCGAAAAAGATTGTCAGTTTTCCTTCCAAAGGTTGGTTGTTCTCTCCTTCCACTCAGGGATCCTCCACCAATGCAATCTGACTGTCACAACATAACTCAACATAACTGATAGTAACGTTAAACACCAACCAATCAATCTGTCTTTTTTTCCGATCCTTTGAAATATAATTTGCGAAAGTGAGACATAGCGATTTTTACATTACCGGACTTTAGAGGGATTCAAGTCATGATTTAATTTGACTGACACTTTAGAATTGAAATGAAATTTTAAGCTTTCTTATATTTTACTTCTTTACATTGGAAGACTGTCTGAAAAATGGTGCTTACTAGAATAAAGCAAATTTGTGTTTTGTATTTATTTAAACTGACGAGAGATACTAAAGGGAAATTCAAACTTATATGCTGAAGACTAATAGTTTTCATTTGAATTGAAACGATATTGATACATTCATGTACATTGCCGTTTAATTGATATGAAATAACCATACAGTCAGACTTGTTTTGGTTTTGGTGTATAAACTAGTCCGTTACATAGTTATATTGAAAAACGTCACAAATAGACGTTTTAGACTTACAACACTCTGACGTTATTATTATTTAATGTTTTGTGGTATTTTTTTCACCTAAATAATGCACACCACTTTTGAATTAAATGATGTATACCGTAAAATCAAAGTTGGTGACCTTTTATTGCTTTACACTATTTATTTAAAGTTTTGACATTTTATTATCGACATTTGTATTAAAGTATTTGTATCAAAATGACAAACATGAGTGATTTATCTTTGAATAAACACCTAAGCTTACATGTTATATCATTTTCGTTTTCATGTACCCTGTATACCCCAATTTTATTTTGAAATTGAGGTGATATATTTTAATTTCTCATGCATTTCCCATAACTCATCAAGTATATCAATATTGACTTTTAGTCTGACAACTATATGGGTTTCAAATGTATACATTGACACATAGTAAATACTGCAGGTCAAGAACATCAATTAGATATATATTTTTGAACCCATTTTGAACAAGACACACTACACTACGTGTGTGCTTATAGATAATGACTACCCATGTATGGATCGCAAGGTCGATAATGAACTGCAGGTCTTAAATATAGTATGCTAGTTCACTACTTAATTGCAAAGAAGAAGTATACATGTGTTTGTAATTCCATCAGAACAATTATTGTAATTCAAAGCTGATCAGTAATTGCTCTTACCTCTACTTCTGCGAACTCAACCAGGAACCAAACACACACCATCCCAGCCAATTATGCTTTTTAATAAATGTTCTCGCACAATTTTGTCAGTATAACGAAACTAAATACAATTGTGATACAAATGGGAGGTTTAGCCATCTATTTTGAATTCAACCAGGAGTTATGCATTTTTGTTACTGCACTATTCTTCTAATCTAGGATCTTTTGCGTCAAAACACCACTGCTAGTCTGCCACAAAACCATCGATGTGTTACATATATTTATGACTCGGAGGTGCGATGGGGACGCTGAAGTGCGATGGTCACGCTGAGGTGCGATGGTCTACGCCGAAGTGCGATTGTCCGTTTGCTGATGTGTGATGGTCTATTAAACGCATGATGGCGGATTTAAATTTATACAGATTATTTTGAGAAGTACATGTAGATTATATAATAGTTAGTAACTGTATATAAATCTCCATTCGTTATTAAGGTCTGTCCTTAATTACAGTTGCATACTAATTGAGAGATCGTCCACTTTGATTTTCTAATTCATGACTTTTTGGTGGACATTATAGTTCTAAATTAACATTCTATCTGAACGTTGTTCCTCTAATAAAATCGTCGTTTTGCAGTAATATTATAATACAGAGAGGATGTCTGCTAACCCGTATGTATTAAAGAATGACGTGCTCCACCGTATACGTAAAAGGGAAACTTATGTAGATTAAAAATAAAATCGCTACAGAAGGTTACTTTCCACCAATCCTCCCCGTTTGCTGTTGTTAATAAATTTTAGAAGCCCCCCAATTAACTTAAAAACCTGGAAAACTGCTTCTTGCATACAAATTGTCTTCTACATCGACAAATGTCAAGTATGTAAAACATTGAAAATGTAGTTTTATAGACCATCGCACATCGGCGTTACTATCAACAAGATAGCGTCACAATGCCGCCATCAGCGTGATAAAAAAGGCACTTCAGCGTCAAACCATCGCACCTCAGCGTGTCCATCGCGGTTCGGAGTACTATGAAAGGCCGATCATGTCAAAAACCCGATAAAGTAACGTGTTAACATTTAACGCGATGAAATCACATTTAACGCGATAAATACAGTTTTAACGCGTTAAAACAAGATTTTAACGCGTAAAGAAATCAATATATTTAACGCGTTAAACTTAACAATTATCAAGTTTGGGATTTAACCCCGTAGGTGAAAAAAGACGTTTATCGCGATGAAATACCCGTCGCACTGGCCACATGTGTCATAATGAATCATATTTACGCGTTAAATTCAACACAATTAGGTTGGATGGAGTTATGGAATAATGTTACTAACAAAATACTATGATCTGTTCGCATTTTTTGGAGTATCGTGGTGTCCTGGATATTACAGACGAGGAGAATAATGAAGATATTACATGGCGTCTTCCTCTCACGATTAAACCATTCTCTTTAACTAACCAGATTTCAAAATAGCAAACACTGTTTGTTAACTGAAAACTATACAAGTTCTAATGTCCTATTTGTAACAAGTATCTTGAACAACATGGACTCTAAATGCATCGCTTTACGCGATTTACTATCAAAAACAAGTGCTGCAAATGAAAACATACCACAACAAACACAGGAAGATGACACCAATGAAGACGATAACATTTTAACACACTCGGGAATGAATTACAGCCTTCAACGTGTAACCTTGGCTCACACTGATCTGCAAGGTATAAAGGGTTCCAAAAAAAGATTAGTGTAAAACCATTCAAACAGAAAAGCCAACGTCTAATCTATATAAAAAAAACGAGAAACACTTATGAAGCACATCAACAAACGACAACCACGGTACCCAGTACCTGACTTAGGACAGGTGCAAACAAATGCAGTGGGTTTAAATGTTTTAATAGGCACCAACCTTAATCCAGCTTGAAACAATAGTGTTATATCACAACGTAGAAAGACACACTTTAAAATATCAACTGAAATGGCTTAACTCAATCAAATGACATATCACTTCACGTATAAGTTTGATCTATGACTCAATGTAAATAAAAAATAAAACAATGGGGTTACTGTCAAACAATATCAGAAAGACAATAATAACCTTGAACAAAATTCAGGACTGATAACGGGCAGAGAAACGGACGGACAGAGAGACAGATTATTTCAGCTTTACAGGTAGGGCACTAATAACAGATTCATTTTATTAATATAGGGCATGGTTTACTAGATGCTCGATGCATGCTCTTAATAGCCTCTTGTTTTGAACATATTCTGAAATCACACACGATTGCTAGCTGATAAATTCATAATAGATACCAGGATTGAAATTTTATCTTTGCGATTTGTTGTTTACAAAAGACTCATTAATGACGCTCGAATGAAAAACAAAAAATGCCTCGGTTATCTGACTGACAGCGGTGTAACAATATCCGATTGTAATGTTTAACTGAGGTATGGTTGATAGATATAGTAAAGATATAGTAAAGATATGTCATGTTTACACCATCTACAGAAAAAAAACTTCACTTGTAGAGACTTATGTAAGTATACTTCAAACTACCAAAGTTTATGGTAAACCCTTATGTTAGATACCGACATCAAAAGATGCAAAAAAGTAATGTATCTGAAAAACCTGACATATAAACAAAATTTATATAAGACAAAGCGTAAAGACAGGTTGACAAATGTAAATCTAGATAGACTTTTAATTAACATGATCAGTCCATATATTACGGAAGCGTATATTACCCTCGTTTTAATACTTATAATCCAAGATGGCGATATAACTTTTAGCGAGAAAATGCTTTATTTCTCATTACTGCGATTTATTTTTTTCGACAAAATGCCTAACAAGGCATTTAGGCGCTTTGTTTTTTATCGCCTTAAAAATAAATCGTTTTAAATAACGCGACATATTATCAAAACGAGAAAAAAAATTACGATTAATTTATAAGTCAATAAAAATATCATGCAATAATAATAAATTGCCTTTTTTTTCTTATTACTGCGATTTATTTTTTTCGACAAAATGCCTAACAAGGCATTTAGCCGATTTGTTTTTTATCGCCATAAAAATAAATCGTTTTAAATAACGCGACAAATTATCAAAACGAGAAAACATTTTAAGATTAATTCATAAGTCAATAAAAATATCATGCAATAATAATAAATTGCCTTTTTTTCTTCGATATATTGTTTTATAAAGCAACAAATTGGTTTAAATTAAGGCGAGCAACGGGAAAGTTTTCAGCTAAATCGAGATAAATATGGCACGATTTTAACCTGTTCATTTTCATTTTGATTTTGGAAGGACCAGGTCGCCATCACATTTGGGCATTTTATTTCAAGCAAATGGAGGTAAGATAAGAAACAATTTATTAAATGAAATCTCGCCGCGATATAGCCTTGTTGTGCTCATGTGGCGTTAAACAAACAACAATCAATCAATCAATCAATCTTTAAGTTATTGTTGTAAAAAAACTTCTATAAAAAGGCTTTTACACGTGTCTGCCGTAGTATACACACGTTAGGGGAATTAAGTTTTTGGTGCATAAAAAACCCAACCCTTTTTCCCCAGCTGTGAAAGTATAATGGTCGCTTTAAAAAATAATCAGGTTTGACTATAAATTAACATAGGGTGTCACGAAATTTACGTTGAAGAGAGCCAGTCGAGTTCTAATTTTTTTAATTCACAGTTGCGGCAAAATAAGATCCTTTGATGTTTTAACTCTGAGACACCACAAATTCATTTGAACTATATAGACCCCCTCCCCCCTATATAAAGTTCCAATGACTGTTCTTGTGACTATTGTTACTTTGAAGTTTTCAGTGAGAAAAAAAATCTCGTGCAGTACTAAAAAAATGACGGGGCAGATTAATTATTGTTCGGTTAATATAAAAAAGAAGATGTGGTGTAATTGCCAATGAGACAACTCTTCACAAGAGACCAAATGACACAGAAATTAACAACTATAATAGGTCACCGTACGACCTTTAACAATGATCAAAGCCCATACCGCAATGTTTTTGTATGTGCAATACACAGTACAAAGACGACAAATTTTATCAGTGTTTCGGCTGTTTTCTGTTCTTTAGTCAGGTTGTTGTCTCTTTGACACATTCCCAATTTCCATTCTCAGATTAAGTAAACAAAAATTTCCCTCTATGATATATATAAAAAAGAAGATTTGGTGTAATTGCCAATGAGACAACTCTAAACAAGAGACCAAATGACACAGAAATTAACAACTATAGGTAACCGTACGGCCTTCAACAATGAGCAAAGCCCATACCGCATAGTCAGCTATAAAAGGCCCCGAAATAACAAATGTAAAACAATTCAAAGGAGAAAACTAACGGCCAAATTAATGTACAAATAAATGAACGAAAAACAAATACATGTAACACAGCAACAAACGACAACCACTGAATTACAGGCTCCTGACTTGGGACAGGCACATACATACATAATGTGGCGGGGTTAAACATGTTAGCGGGATCCCAACCCTCCCCCTAACCTGGGACAGTGGTGAAACAGTACAACATAAGAACGAAAGAACATGACACAGAAATTACCAATTATAGGTCACCGTACGCGTACGGTACAAAACCAATACCGCATAGTCAGCTATAAAAGGCCCTAAATGACAAATGTAACACAATGAACAAAACATAAATATGTAACACAACAACAAACGACAACCACTGAATTACAGGCTCCTGACTTAGGACAGGCACATACATACATTATGTGGCGGGGTTAAACATGTTAGCGGGATCCCAACCCTCCCCCTAACCTTGGACAGTGGTGTAACAGTACAACATATAGGAACGAACTATAAAAATCAGTTGAAAAAGGCTTAACACATCAGATGGATAGAAATACATCTAACAAAAACAGAGTGGCTCAGCACTTATACATCCCAACAACAAAAAGACTATTGGGGAATATTGTCCCTTGTACACTCACAAGCTCGTGCAATAATATTAAATTCTACTCCGGACAATTCCCCAATATTCATACAATAACCCTACATAATATAGGATTCGTTTTCTGAGACAAGTGCCTGTGCCGCCATATATACATGTCTGGATCACAGGGGCCGGTAACATACTGTTTGAAAAAAAAATGTTTACACTGATATGTAATAATACGTATTATTATACTTTACTATAGTAACCACTATAATAAAATAACCTTCACAAATAACCCCTCTTTCCCGCGGGTAACTGCGCATAGGCAGAATAACTGTTGGGGAATATGCACGTTGTCAAAATAACCCCATATTTCCCGCGGGCAACTGCGCGTATGCAAAATAACTGTGTGGGAATGAGCGCGTAGGCAAAATAACTCATTTGGTGGCAATTTGCACGACGTCTTTCAAATAACAACTTAACGTTCAGTTCAGTATAATAATACAGTTATGGCCTTTATAAAAGTTAATATCCAAAATTATTAAATCTCGAAAAAGATTATTTTCCCTCGGTCCTACGGACCTCGAGGAAAATAACTCTTTTCTCGATTTAATAATTTTGGATATTAAAACTTTTGATGAAGGCCATAATTGTATATTATTACATATCAGTGTAATTTTTTTTTCAAACAGTATGTTACCGGCCCCTATGATATGGATCATGTGGATGATCGTTCCTGGGGACAGTCAATACAGATCGTTTCATTCCCCTTTCACCGAATATTCCTCTGTGAGTTCCATCAAATGCGCTACAGTAGATATGTATAATCAGGTATATTTTAGTTACTATAAAAATAACAAAATAAATAACATATGTATATAAATTGAATATCCGAATATTTTGTTTTGTGAAGGAGGGCGCACAAGAGAATATATATATATATATATATAGTAGTATGATTTCTGTCTTTGGGGGCCACGGGGGGTAACTTCGATTTTATTTGGTAGGAGTGTGCCATTTTTGCCATTAAAAACTGTACCCATTCTTATATAGCATACACTGAAATTGGGTAAAAACGAATGTAAGGAAAAAAATCACAGGAAAAAAGTCACATACAAAAAAATCAGGGATAAAAAGTCAGAGGAAAAAAAGTCACAACTTTATTTTGAGATATCGTCTTGGTACCTGTTTTGACGCGGACCAGAAATGACGCACCAATTTAGTTTTGGGTTTTATATTTCTAAACAAAAGCTGTGACGTCATCGATAATTACTATTCATAACATGATGGTGAAGGTCATATGACTACAACATAGATGCCTCAAACTCTGTCCAGAAATGTTATTATTGCTTGAATTAGTAAAGATAATGCAATTTCCGCCATTTTATTGAGGTAAAAAACAGTCGACCCTTCCCAGAATGATTATCAGTCCTAAATCCACTTTGGCCGGCAAAAGTATGTAAGCACATGCTGCCCCAGTTTGTGTTTTTCAAATCATATGACTGTCATGTGACATAGTTTTACATTTAAGCGGGAATCACTGTAGAACAAATGATCGTCGCTTATATAATTTTCTATTGTTTATCGATTTTTTTCATTCATTGTACGAAGTATACATTGATAAATGTTTTAATGTCAATGTTGTTTTATGAATGCAATTACTTCTTATTTTCAAGTATATGGAATATATATGTCACTTTAATAAATTTTGAACAATTTTATATAAAATTTGAAATAAAATATAGGTTACAATTAAATTAATGAAAAAAATTGTGTTGCTATCAACATGATCATAAAAGTGACTGTAAATGTCAACATTTGTTATTAAAATTAAATTTGTTGAATAGTGTTAACTTTAAATTATCCGGATTGAAGCAATTTTTCGAACACCAGGTACACTGCAAGTGGTTTTTACTGGTTTGTTTATAGTGCGTCATTACTGGTACCCATCATAAGTTGACAGTCCGTTTGTAATGTTAGCAAACATGATTTTTATTGCTTTTACTGTTTCAAAAATCAACTGTTTAATGATTGAAATACATTAACAAGTGATCAACCTTTCATTCTATTCCGTATTTCTTTTTCTTTTAAATGGTAGATTAAATGCAGAGACAAACACAACGTTAGGTGCGTCATTACTGGTTCCTCGGGGATATTTTGTCTGCTTTTTCTTACAAAACTTATTTTATTTAAATTTCTTTTTGATTTTATTAATAAATAAGATGTTGTTCAACTTTGTATTCTTTTGTGAAGGGAAAAATTATCTTAAACTGAATAATTATAGCTCTTTATCATTTAAGCATTGTGATAAAGATTGAACTGAATTTTCTGCAATATAAACACTTGAAACTGCTTGAGAGAGGGAATTTATTTGCATCCCAAAAAATACAGAATAAGAAAAAAAGAATCACATGTAAAGAGAATAAATAATAATACATTGTGGCCTTTACATGTAGATGATTTCCAACCTTTTGAAATGAAGAAATACAAAAATTCTATTTCAATCTTTAAACAAAACTTATACACATGTAGACAACTTCAATGGGAAAAAAAACAATTCACCTGTACAGGTAAAGTACTGATGCAGGATAACATTTACACACCTTTTAAATAAATAGATAAAAAATAATGAAACTGATTAGCTTGACCACCAGTCCATGGTTTATGACCCCAATAAATGGCCAACATCCCAGGTTTTATGACCCCTCAAATAAATGGTCACCATTTGATGCGACTATAGCAGATGTTGACCATATACTAAGAGTTTGTTCCAGGTTGTACTCTGGGTTGTACTGTAAGAGGGAGGTAGGGGGTCTCAAGAATTTTTTGGGATGAGTTTTTTATTTTCACTTTTTGCGTGGTGGTTTATTTTTTGTGCACACGACCATTTATTTTCAACCTCATTTAAAACTAATTCCCCTCTTGTCATGCCAGATTATTTTTTTCCTGACAATTGGGCTCAAGTTATTAGGGCCCCGCCAAAGGCGGGTCGCCCTATAGTGATCAGTCCGTCTGTCCGTCGTACCGTCCGTCCGTCCGTCCGTCCATAACAAAATCTTGTCCGCTCCATATCTTGAAAACCGTTATTTTTTCAAAGTTTATACTTCACATTTATATTGACCAACACCAGAGGGTGTGTCATAATGTATGTTCAACTTTGTAGGTCAAAGGTCAAGGACAAAAACTTAGGTTTTAGTATAGAACCCCATGTCCTATGGGAAAGATCCTGTCCGCTCCATATCTCAAGAACTGTTATGATTTCAAAATTATACTTCACATGTATATTGACCAATACCAGAGAGTGTGTCATAATGTATGTTCAACTGTGTAGGTCAAAGGTCAAGGTCAAATACTTAGGTTTTGGTATAGAACCCCATGTCCTATGGGAAAGATCCTGTCCGCTCCATATCTTGAGAACCATTATGATTTCAAAGTTTATACTTAACATGTATATTAACCAACACAAGAGTTGTGTCATAATGTTTGTTCAAATTTGTAGGTCAACGGTCAAGGTCAAAAATTTAGATTTTATTATGGAACCCCATGACCTATGGGAAAGATCCTGTCCGCTCCATACCTTGAGAACCATTAGGATAAGTTTGTACTTGACATGTTTATTAAGCAACAATTTTGTAGGTCAAAGGTCAAGGTAAAACACTTACAGTTGGGAATCCCATGTCCTATGGTAAAGATTGTGTCTGTTATTGACAGCGGGCCCACAGTGATGGCTCCCAATGGCCATCTCACTGATATCTAGTTATTTTCAGCTTTTTTCAGGACAAGTTATTTATTATTCAAAATCCTCCTGGCCCTCAACATGGTCGTCCCCTTAAATAGTGTTTGAAGGTAGAATTTGCTAGATATTTTAATTTTTCTAATTTTGCCTTTTATAAAGAACTTCTAATATGAAGCCTACATACTTTTAAGCATTTTATCAAATTACTTTGAACTCATTTTCAACTTAGTAAAAAAGCTTGAAAAGTTGTATCCCTGTGTTTAAAAGTAATAAAAACTTTTTAAATGCATTTTTAGCTCACCTAGCCTAAAAGGCCATGTGAGCTTATGCCATCACTTGGCGTCGTCTGTCATCCGTTGTCCGTCGTCGTAAACTATTTCAAAGATCTTGGATCTTCTCTGAATCGCATTTATCCATACTCATAGTTGACTAAAGACTATATTATCATACAAAAATCACGTTTCTATACATAGAAGTCCATACATAAAGTATACCTGAGTTTGATTGCATTTTTTTAAGGACACAGAGAAGACAAAAATACCGTTAAAGATTTTTACGCATGACAGGAGGATAAGAAAAGGTGTATTTGCCTCTTCATTTGCAGATATGGTCAATAAATGTAAGTTTATACTGCTATGGTTTGAATTTGAATAGTAATAATAAACAAAACAAGAAGCTGGACATCCAGGGTGATGTATTGCCATCAACTTTGTCCTCTGTCCAACTGTCTCATCTGTTGCAAATTTTCCTTTAAAGAATTCTTCTTTTGTGAAACCTCTGAGTCCATTAAAAATACCTAAATGTAAAAATGCCCTACCCTACTAGTGAGGCTACCTAGCTAGAAAATAGCTGCCTACTCAAAATCTTTTATTGTCCTGATGTGAAAAAGTACACAATGCTTATTACCATTAAACACAGATCAGGTTCGAAATTGGAGAGTGTCACTTTAACTGTTACTGAGTTATGCCCCTTTTTAACATAAAAATTGCTAAATCTGTGGTTTCCAATCTCTAACGTTCTGTAGTTTGCCTCAACCAAATATTATGAAACTTACATACAATGCTTATTACCATAATACACAGATCAAGTAGTGCCACTTCTATCGTTCTTGGGTTATACCCACTTATAAACATAAAAATAGCTATAACTTTTAAGTTTCCGATCTCTAACTTAAGTTTGCTTCAATCAAATATTATGAAACTTATACACAATACTCATTATCATAACACACAGATAAACACACAGATAAAGTTCCAAATATGTGAGTGTCAAATTTACTGGTTGGTTAGTTATGCCCCTTTATAAACATAAAAAAAACAAAAACAAATATATTTACATGTGGGGGCATCTGTGGCCAATGGACACATTCTTCCATTTTTTACAACTCTGTTAGAAAGAAAAAGGACACAATATATATAAAGATTGTCTTAAATTCTAATGAAACAATTATTAAAATCCATCTAGGATAAAGATTGTTCATGAAGTAAGTAAATTGGTAGGAGCAACACAGGTCCTGTAGCAGTCTGTCAAAATTAAATTACTAAATATTAAATGAGCATGTCATTTGTTTAATTTTTGGAATTGGGATCATTTGCTGTAATTTACATAATATAATCACATTTATATGAATAAAGTCATTTCTTTTTAGGTAAGGAAAAGTTTACTATTGCAGAGGGCAACCATATAACATTTGTTCTAAATGAAGATGGTGTGGAAATAGATGACGAATTTTTTTCAACTCTCACACCAAACACAATCCTCATGATTTTGAACGAGGGTGAAACATGGAACAAGCAGTTTGGTATGATTTTTAAGTTTTGTTGTAAATTTGCATCAAGATGGTTAAAAGGTTCAAAATGGATGTTATAATTGCTTCCAATGTGCTTAATTATAGCATGGAGTTGTTGTAAAGATGAACAAACACTAAAAGCATCCAATTCTTTATTTTGTACGACCATAAACAAATGTCCTTAGCATTGTTTATAGACTTAGGGGATAACATTATTGTATTGTATTTTAACATCAATTCTCTATAAGAATCAACCAACAGGTGGCCACCAAAAAAAATTGAGAAAACTTGAAAATGTATTTTTCCATGCAATATAGTTGTGTTATCACTAGAAATAAAGAAGAAAATTTGATTCTATCATGATTTCTTTGTTGTTGCTAGGGACAAATTTTACCTTAGCAACCAGCTAAAAAATTTTACTCAAAACTGATATTCTAAATATGGTCAAACTATTTTTTAATTGCAATTAAGGTTAAAAACAGATAATCAGTGATGAACAACATGGTATTATTCGTAATAAAACATACAGATACTTTGATATTTGTGAAATCTTAACTAAGTATACATGACACAAAGTCAGGTCTAAACCGATAAGTTTAATTTGGCCGAAAATGGGCATGTTTTGACCCTTAAATATTTTTTTTGCAGAAATGTAGACCATAAAGGACTTTAACTTCATTTGGAATCACCTTTTATTTACACATTTATTTAGAAAAATATTGCTAAAAAAGGTATCACAACCCCCCTTTTTCACACAAACATGATGTTATTATTAACACACTGTTTCACAGAGATCTGTAATTCACCAAATATTACTTCATGCTACTAACATTAATGAATTAATGGTTTAATTGTTGCATTAGTATGGGACTCTGGCCTAAGACAATGATATATTGCTAAATTTTAAAGGGCAGGCGGGCCAATGGTCGCCCTTAAAAGACCAGTATGTCCATCCTTGCCTATGTCCATAACACATCATGTCCACACGTATAATTACAAATTTTATACATTGCATATATATTTATTTCCACTAGAAAATGTTTTTTAATGTATGTACAACTCTGTGGATCAAAGGTGAAGGTCTAAAACTTCGATCAGATAAGAAGAATGAAACTAAATTACTGCATTTATGTTGCGATTAAACGTCGAGGGTTTTCATTAATGTCCATTTTCAGATTTTTAGTTTATTACCGTTATTTGTAAACATAAAATTTGTAATCAATTCTAATAGGTATTGATTGCGTTTTTAAGAATGTGATAGGGGGTAACCTGGTATATCCAGCTTAAAAATGAGCCCCAAATACCCTATGTTACAATTAAACTTTGGGGTATTTAAAAAATTTCAAGTTTTAAGCAATTTTGGTTAAAAAATATACTTTTACCTCCAAAATAACAAAAAATGACTACCAAGATTAGTGTAGCAATTTTAGTATATATATGATAGTGGGCAATTTCAGCTGTAAAATGAGCCAAAAAAACATTATGTTGCAATTAAACTTAGAGGAATTTCATAAATTTCCGGTTTTCAGCGATTTTGGGTGAAAAACCAGACTTTTACCCCAAAAATAACCAAAATAAAAGACAACTTGGCTAAATGGGGATTTTTACTATGTGATAGTAGGCACTGCCATCTTAAAAAAAAGCCCAAAATACATTATGTTGCCATTTTTTCTTTGTTCGGTCAGCTTTGGCATAAATTGACAGGACAGAAAGGATTGTTTTTGCCTGTAGGGCGTTATTAATAAGCACCATGTAGTTGGTTTCAGGGGTATTTACCCAAAAAAATGTTTTGGTGAATTTGATAAGAAAACAACCTTTTCTTCATTTTTCATAATGATATTTGAGGGGAATTCTGCATTTGCAGTTAATCCCATATTCAAAATTATCAAATTATCAAAATTCAACTATTTCTTCAGTTAGAAAAATATAGAGAACGGGCCTTAAATCTTATAATTAGACAGAAAATTTTATCAAATATGGTTTTAAGGATATATTACACCAATATTATCCACAACCCAACTTCTGTCGAGGAATTTCTTGTTTGTTTTAATTGTCTGATTTTATTCCTCAAATAGGTCAATTACTAGAATATATGCAAAAATACCTTTGAAACCAAGGAAAGTCTTGTTACCATGGCAACGAGACCACAGGGATGAAAATTTTGGTCAGATTCATGACCTTATTTATGGTTGAATACTTTAATTTGAACCCAAAAAGTATAATAATGAAAAAAAAAATGTGGCCAACATTTTTCATATTTGGGTGATTCTTACAGAGAATTATAAGATGTTTAAAAGCTCTGACAGCATCAATTGGGATTGGGAGTTTACTGGCAACATGTTAGCAGAGACATCCCCAATTGATGCCGTCGAGCATTAAAATACAATATTGTTATCTCCATTCTAATGAAACTGACAGAAATTAGCAATGTTAAATCAAACACTAAAAACTGTCAAATGCCGTCTGCACTTGCGTGACGTTTTCATAGCATCAATTTGACACTTTCTCATAATCTTTATTTTTTTTTGGGGGGGGGGGGGGGGCAGCATGACATTAATGTTGGACGATATAATACGTTAAAGACCCCTGCATATACAGGTATATGTTTAAAAAACTGTTTTATCCTTATGCTACAATTAAAGCTTGTCCATATTTCATAACTTCAACAGATGTGTTGCACCAATAATCTGTCAGACTTAATTGAGCTGTGAGAATGTTGTGATTGTCAACTGTGTCACCACACAGATATATATATATATAGATAATAAGATAGAGTGGATAAGTTTATTCTCTAAAACCAAATAACAATTAAAGGAACAGAGAGGTACATACTGACTTTGTGGGAGTCTAAGCAGACAAAATTTTAATTAATATTTATTTTAAGCATTAAAAATGCAACTTTGTACTGATTGATTGAGAAACTCAGTTCATAACTGAAAATGTGTTAAATGTCATTACTGAAGTTGCCAGCTCCTGGGTACAGTTCTTGAAACTAAAAAGATAAAAAAACAAAACACGAACATCTTTGTCCTAAAACACAGTTGATGGGAAACATTCAATTTATTGTAGAATCCAGTGGTAGAGAGCAAGACACATCAGCACCAGGCATGGAAGGTTAGTGAAATATTTTTATACCCCCGCTTAAGGAGTTATTGCCCTTTAAAGAGAATTTTACACAATTTTGTCATCATGTTTGCTAACATTTAAAAATCTTCTGCTCTGAAACAACTTGGCTAAATACTTTGAAACTTTAACTGAATTTTCCTTAGGTTATTGAGTTTATGAACTATATCTGAAGTTTTGCTCATCGACAAACATGGCTGCCATGTCTAAAAAAAGAATATAAGGGTCAAATGCAGTTTTTGTGGCTTGTTAATGATTTAACATGTTTAAGGGAAATTATGCAGTTTTTGGTTATTGTCTAGAATATTGTTATAGATAAAGATATAAACATCAAATATAATCATGATAAAATATTTATGCAAAAAATTACAGGTGAGCGACTCAGGCTCTTGAGAGCCTCTTGTTTCTTAAAATCCTAAAATATTTCAACAAAGAACCAATTGTAGTGCATTTGAATTAAAAATGTCAAAATATTGACCATTTTGAGCTGCTTTTTGGTTTACAAAATATGTCATTTTTTGCAAATATGGTCATTTTAATAGCCACTATATATTTTGAGAATACTTTTTAGCTCACATCTCCAAAAGAACATGTGATTCTGATGCATGTGGTTGAAATTATTAGTGTGCACCATGATCCGCAGAATTTTATTTATTCATTAAAAGAAGAGATGCTCCAACTAAAGTAACTGTTATACTTAGTTATTGTGATTTGTAATTAAATCACATTTTTAACTCCATTTCGTTTCTATTTCAGTGTCTACCTCAAAAATAATGGGTTTCATTGAACAAGCCAGAGCTTCAAAAAGAAAATGTGTAAGTTCTACTATATACTTCCGTCTGTCAGTCCTGTTCTTGTAATAAGGACATACTATGTAGATGTGCATATTGACAGCAAATTATGATCAAATTTTATTTCTATGAGTTATGCCCCCTTGAACCTTTTACCTCAATATACTACAGTCTGTCAGTCCTGTAATTGTCATCGTAACTTCTGAAACTACAATACAGAATTTCATGAACCTTTGTAGATAATAATAAGGACTTACTATGTAGATGTGCATATCGACAGGAAATTATGATTCATTTTTTTTATGATTATGCCCCTTTGAACTTATTGGCTTCAATATACTAGCTACTGCAACAGTTTGTCATGGCAACTTTTCATGAAACCACACAACCGAATTTTATGAAATTTTGTATATAATAAGGACATACTATGTAGGTGTACATATCGACAGAAAAAACAAAGTTTTGTGGAGTATATAGAAATAATTCTGTACAACCGTCCTCCCTGCTGCCTGTCCGTCTGTCTATCTGCCTGTCTATCTGTCTGTCTGTCTGTCTGTCTGTCTGTCTGTCTGTCTGTCTGTCTGTCTGTCTGTCTGTCTGTCTATATTTCGTAAACGGATGGACCAATATTGATGAAACTTTACACAGTTGTAGTACACAATGTAACAATGTGCTTAAAGTAAAAAATTTCTGGTCGAAATTGTTTTAAGGGAGATAATTAAATTAACTTTGTTTTTATATAGCCATAAATGGCAACAGGTCTTTTAAGCGCAACTACTCCTTAACAGATCTATCAATATTGAAATAACTTTACACTGTTGTTGTATACAACCTGAAGATGTGCATGAAAGAAGATATTTCTTGTCAGATGTTTACAAGGGAGATAATTGCGATTTCTTAGTTTAAATTTCACAGTATTTGGCAATAGGTCTTGTAAGCACAACTCCTCCTAAATAGCTGTAGCAATATTAATGACACTTTACACAGTTGAATACATGACCAGAGAATATGCATAAAGGAAGATTTTCTTTGTCTGAAGTATTTAAAGGGAGATAATTGAACTTACTTTATATAGATGTAGTTATATTTATTTCCACACACTACTTAAAATATGCAAAGATAGATTACTCTAATCATTATTAATTTTAAATGTTCTGTCAGTTTAATATAGCTATATGTAAATGTATGCATATTCCCTTTATTTAAAGTCATTAATAGTAGTGACACATTCATTGTGTGTCAGAAATCAATGATGTATTAATTATTTAATCTCAATCCAAATTCAGAGCTGTATCAAGCTTGAATATAGTGTAGTAAATATGCAATAATGGCATGGGGAGTATCCTTAGTGAGTTGACTAACAGTTTTATGCAATACCCGGGTACTCTCATAATGCATAATACTTTCCACACTCATCTGTGTCCACTCTTGTTTTTCTATGAGTTATGACCCTTTGAACTTAGAGTTTTGGCCTAAATATACAACTGCAACAATTTGTAAGTGCAACTCCTCTGAAACCACATAACAGAATTTCATGAAACTTTGAAGTTAATGCGGACATGATATGTTAATGTGCATATCCAGAAAAATTTTATCAGTTGACTTTTGTAGAGTTGTGAGGCTTAGTACTTAGGATTCTTGTGAGATTTTGTTTTTCCAGTTACAATGTAGGCTTGCTTTAAATTATAAATAATATAATGCCTTTGTAAAAAATCTTTCTTCTTTTTACATGATTGTTGATTGAATGTTTCATAAATGTTAATACACATTTTTATCCGGATTGTTGAGGAAAATAACGTTATTGATTTTGGGATGTAAGGCATGTGGTAAGGCTGGTTGCAGTGAAATGTTGTCCGTGCATTTACTCATAAACTGTTCAACCAAGTCTTTTGAATTTTAATATGTTGTTACTGACATAATGGAGGTAAAGTTCAATTATGACGATTTTGCTTTTACCGTTAAGGATCGAGTTACAGTTCTTGAAATATTGAAAAAATGGCGTTTCCTGTTGTGTGTGTGTGTGCATTAACTCTTGAACTGTTCAACCAATGTTTATCTAATTTTAATATGTTGTTACTGATGACTAAATTGAGGTCAAGTTTGATATTGGTGATTGTAACTTTTACCATTTAGGAGTTTTGGTCCTTGTGATATTGATAATTGCCAGGACACAAATACATGTAAAAAATCTGGTTTAGCTGTCATTCTGACAGCTCTTGTTAAGTATAAATTTGCCAGATAAACATTTACCATTACTTTACACAAAACAAAGCTTAAGTACTAAAATTCTGTTAGACTGATATATTTTCCATTTATACTGAGTAAGGTAAGAATGGACAGTATATTGTTAACTCTTCTGCTTTTTAGCTCACTTGACTAAAAGCCAGTGTGAGCTTTTGCCATCATTTAGATTAGAAAAAAAATAGTATTCTCTATAACCACTGAGCCAAATGTTTTGAAACTTTAAAGTGATGATCTTTTTCATATCCTTTGCAAAATTTCCTAATTTCAATTCTGTAAAAAAAAAAGCAATTGGTCACAAGGGCTAAAAGTAGAACATTGAGGTAAAATTAAGTTTTTTGCTTATAGCTCAATAAAACTGAATCGGATATAGTAAATCTGGCCTAGGTAAAAATGATTGGAAATTGAAGATCGGTCTACTTTGAAATTTTCAGAAAAATCGTATACTAAATGTTTGAGTTATTGTCCCTTTTAAAAATTTAAATTTTGACAAATGTTTGAAGTGTTTTTCTATTATCTGGAAAACCATAGAAGATAGATGAAAGCTATGAAATGCAAAAATGACCAGAAGGATACAATCTATCAACCCACTATCTTTCCTACAAATCAGACAACCCATTTAAGAGTTATTGCTCTTGAAATCACATTATTTGAGGCTTTTGGCTTTTATGTCCAAATCTATGGAAGATACTTGAAATGTATGATCAACACAAAATTATCTGAAGGAAAAATTTATTTCCCTGCTTCATAATAGAACAATCTGTCAACCCCTTCAGGAGTTGTGCCTCTTGAAATGACATTTTCGTTTAGGTTTTTGGCTTTTATCGCCAAATCCATAGCAGATGAAAGATTGGATATTAAAACAAAAATGATAAGTTGGACAAAATTTTTCTACCTGCCAAATTGGAATTTAACAGTGACTGGCCCTGAACAGCCCTGAAAATAATGTTCAGTTTATCTAAAAAGGTGACATAAGAGCAAATTTACTTCGGATTACCCCCCAGTAGATGTAAAACCTATATCCCATATGTAGTAATGTCACATCATAAGCAGGTAAAAAATCTCTTAATAGTGTCAGTTAGTATTTATCTGAACTAAGTATCTGCACCTTTTGTCAGTATGAATAAGATGGACTAGTTTTACTCTGTTTGTTTTGGTATGAGATTAAAATTTGATAAAGCTAAATTCATGGTATGCCAGATTGCTTGTACTAAATCTACAATTTCTTTCCTGATGGTGTAATGTCCTGTAGCGTAATTATTGGCGGCATCTTCTTTTCCTGTAACCAGTTGCTCTGGGTGGAAAAGTTGACGGTAGGTACCAGTACGAACTGTGCAATGTTCATAATTTAACTTTTCAAACTGTTGTATTATCTATATTGTTTCAGACCAATTTACCAGGAACATCTGCACAGAAACTGCCAAAACCAGATATAGTTAAACTAGGTATCGGTTGGCAGCATTATTCCTATAACACTTCATCTTATCACCAAGTAAGAAGCTCCCGAAATAAGCAGATTCCATCACATGATATCAACCTGGCATATAATAAAGACTACGAAGAAACTCTTCAATGTTTACAAGACATTTTTTTCAAAAATGGCAGAAACTTTAAAGGCAGAATTAGTGAAATGGAGTTGAGGATTGGTAATAGTGCAGGGAGAGAAATCAGTAGGGATGGGTTCACTGCAAAACAATATTTTGAAAGTTGTCAGACACAAAAGAAACGAATCTACTTATTGACAAAAATCAAGGTAAAAAATATATAATTGTCCATCTTTTTAACAGGAATACAACATTGAATTATCACTTAACCATAATCAACGAGTGTTCAGTTTTATAGCAGTATTTGTAATTTTAATTTGCTGCAGAATATTGTCATAGACACATTTCAGAAAATTTATGACAATGTGATTACTACACTAGTTATTGTAAATACAAAATTTTTTTGAGCTCACTTCTTGATTCCAAAAACATCTATTTGTAGCTCACCTGAATAAAGATCAGGGTGAGCTGTTGCATGATCATTTGCTTTCAGATTCTGTCCGTGGTAAACTTTACTTTAAAGGTCTTCTTTTCTGAAACCACTTAAGAGATTGCTTTCAAACTCAATACACATCATCTTTAGGTTGGTGTATACTAATTTTGGTAAATTGATTACCACCAACTGTCATCTGACCTTGACCTGATTTCATGGTTCAGTGGTTAAAGTTAATTTTTTGTGTTTTGGTTATTTTTTTCAAATACTGTATGCAATATGTCAACTATTTGTAGTGTAATAATATTTTACAATGTACATGTCAGTCTGGCATATTTTATGTGACCTTGACCTCATTTTATTGTTCATTGCTCAATGTTAAGTTGGTTTTTTTTGTGTCTGTTTTTTTAATACTATAGGCAATAGGTCAACTATATTTGGTGTATGGAATGATTGTAAGGTTTATATGTGTGTCTGGCAATTATCATCTCACCATGACTTCATTTCATGGTTCCTTGGTCAATCTTAAATTTTTCTGGTTATGTTAGTTTCTAAGATACTAAATGCAAAAGGTTAATTATATTTATAGCATGTAAAGTGTTGTAAGGTGCACATGTCTGCCTTGCAGGGTTCATCTGACCTTGGCCTCATTTTCATGGTTTATTGATCAAAGATAAGTTTTCCTGGTAAAGTTAAAATTGTTTCTTGGATGTGAAAAAGTTCAACTATATTTCAAGCATATTTGGTGTATGGACTATGATTGTAGGGTATATGTATTTCAAATTTGGTTTATCTGACCTTGACCTCAATTTCTTGGATCATATTTAGTTAATGTGATAGTATATATTTAGGACTATCAACATAATATCAATTAGTAGTAAAGAAGGCAAGACATTTCAGCGTGTGCACTCTTATAACAATTTCCCAAATTTTCGAAATGATTTTGGGAATATCATGACATCTGGTAGAGTAAGAGCCATAATTTTCATTGCAAATTGTTAAGCTAATCATGATTTACAAAGTGATTTAAATGTCAGATTTCTTTTTATTTAAGAAATCTTATTAGGGACTGACTTGATATCTAAATATTTCAAGGCTTGTCACTACTTTTGAGATACACAAAATATATTGCATTGATCATAACATTCTAAACATCCTATCCATGAACATATCCATAAATTTATCAATGAAATGTATGCTCAGATATTCCAGTTACAAAATGATGTTAAACTTGTCAAGAAAATTACATAACTTGTGCAGTTATGCTTAAATATTGATGAATCAGCTGCATTTTTCTCAATCTAAATAATTGAACTAGTGGTATTGAAAAAAAAATCATTTAATCAATAGGCATTTGTATACTTTATGCAAGCAATGTTTGCTGTAAATAAGATGAATATAACTTCCTATTTGTCAAAAAATAACTAGTGTGGCCAAAAGTATTCATCATTTTCAATTTTCACTATCTTTTTCATATATAAAACCATGTTTTTTAAAAAATCTGTTTCAAAGTAATTTCTGCACAGCAATAAACACATTCAATTCATTTCAAGAAATTTATAACAAACATATAGAAGAAAGTTAATGCATATTGTTATCTACTTTTTATCAAGTATCTTCCCTGAAACCATGGAAAACAATATGAAACCAAATTAATCCACAATCACTCCTGCTATACTGGATTTTCCTACCTGAGAGAAGATGTGCTGCATGATTATCCTAAATATGTGTAAAACTCTCAATTTTTATGACTGTAAACTTAGCTATAAGTATACAGATATAACAAATGAATCATGATCATGACAATAAGAGTGAAAAGGCTATGTTTCTTTCATAAAACAAGTAACCACTGAATTACATTTTTTTTTATAAGTTACAGGAAATTAAATTTTTTGGTAAACAAATAATTTGTTGAGAGAAAAATCAAGAATATTTGTTTTCAAACATTTTTTTTTTTTTTAAATGTTTATAAAGGAGCGACTTATTTGTGTATCTTTCACTTTTCCCATAGGCTCAGCACATAACAAGTCTAGATTTTTCTATTACTTCTGATTCTGAGGAATCATTGCCAGATCTTGGTTCCCAGTTTACAGAAAACCTACTTTCATCTACCCTGCCTACAGTAACATGTTCCACTCCTTCGAATTCTGCACCACAGTTCACAGCACATGTAACCTCACCTGCAACATCCACACCTATTTCTCAGACAAGCTCTAATATTCTTGTTCATGCAGGTACACCAACAGTAAGTATTTGTTACAATCACAAGAATAAATTCAATGTTTGTATGTTCTGCATCATTGCATGTTGCTTGGTGTTTTTATAGGCCTGTCTTAGACGGAACATATTATGGTATACCGTTGTTCATCATTTAATTTCATATTATGTGTTTTGGATTAATGGGACTTTATCGGACTATAGCTCAAATTCCTTTTAACCTTATATTTCCTCACATTATAATAACACAACATTAGGAATTACAGAAGAAAGCTCCCTTTTGATTTAGAAAAAGCAATTGCCGTGTTGTTTCAGAGTAATTAGAATTTTTAACAATTTGAATTCAGGCAATTTTCCCCATTTTTCACACTTTCTGTAGTGTTTCTAAATTTCCTGATTTCCTTGAAACTTTACATTACTGTTGGGATTGATATAATGAAGCTCCCTTTTGATTTTTTATTATTTATTTGTTGTTCTGGAGTTACAGGACTTAAACAATGTGAATTAAAGGAAATTATTAATGCTGTCTTTTCCAATTTCTATATGCGCAATACAGGTGTATCATGCACTGTAGGCACAGCTGTTTATTTTATTTACCTTATCATATGTAGTTATACACAAAAATAACATGTGTTTCTGTATTCTGTTTTGGTAATAGAAGATACATTTTGGTTGAATGCATTAGAAATGAACAGATAAGGGGAAATAACTCTGTAATTTCAACTTATTTGCTGTCCTTCTAACCAATTTTATAACTTATTTAATTATTATTACCAGACACTTCCAAACAAAAGACTTAACATTTCTAACTCAGGAGGTTATTTACTATAAAATAGTATACTTTTTTTTCATCATGTTTCAATTTTTGAATTATTTGCCTGATTCTTCATAGACTGGCACTTAACATCATTTTTAATCTTATCTTAACAGGTAACCATGCAACTACCTAATACGGCGAGAAAATGTATCATATGTGCTGATCGGGAAATTGATGCCGTCATACAGCCATGTTTCCACAGCCTGTGTCTGGTATGTGGACTACAGATACAAGAACATGGCAGGAAATGCCCAATATGCAGAGGCAACATTGAAAATGTCCGCTCAATATTTTATTGTTAAATTCTAGATATTGGACACAAAACAATGTTTTTGAGAAATAATAATATGTAGTTTAAAGAGACCGGTCAAATTTCTCAAGGCATGGGACCGGTGCAAATTAGCATGGGACATGGACTTTTTAAAAGCAAAATTTCAATGGGACCAAGATTTTTTTCATCTAAGATCTGCATGGGACATTGACTTTTCTTTTATTAAATCAAATTAAAAAAAGTTCTGACTGTAAACTATGTATAATCGACTGCACAGCCACAAGGTTAAGGATAGTTCCACATATTTCTTTGCAAGGAAATGATAATCATGAAAACTCTCCCAATAAAATTCCTGTCTGGTTGAATTTTCAGTTTGCACAAAATTCAGATAGTAATTTTTTTTTAATTTTATAACTTTTTCAAATCAGTTTGGAATTCCATTTAACTTGACAGCTATAATCCCAATTATATACTGTCAAAGTAATTTGGTATTTGGTTTATTGCTGTCAAATCTATTATCATGTTTTAAGAAATAGTAAAAAAAACTTCAATTTTCAGTTCGGATTAAATACAGATGGTCACCTTTAAAAATATCCACAACTTTGTCAAATCAACTTTAATTGTCATAAAACTTGCCTTTTTTGTATATTATATACTGTTCTTACAAATTACAAAGTTATTTGGAATTTGGTTTATTGCTGTCAAACCTATAATGTTTTAAGAAATAGGTAAAAAAAGCTATAATTTTCAGTTCGGATTAAATACAGATGGTCACCTTTAAAAATTTCCATAACTATTTCAAATCAACACTGATCGTCTTAAAACTTGATACTGTTCTTACAAATTACAAAGTTATTTGCTTACATACTGTCAAATCTACAATATTGTAATAAATAGTTAAAAAAGCAAAAATATTAACTTCAAGTACCAACTAAATATAGATGTCACCTTTAAATATTTTTATAACTTTTTTAAATCAACTTTGATTTTCAACAAGCTTTACAGTTATTTTTTTTTATATGCTGTTCTTACAATTTACAAAGTTATTTAATATTTGGTTAACTTAATTACTGTCAAACCTATAATGCTTTAATAAATAGTTAAAAAAGCTAAAAAAAAAGTACTGACTAAACACAAATGGTCACCTTTAAAAAATTCCATAACTTTGTCAAATTAAATTTGACTTTCATAAAATTTGATTGTTATCTTAATTATATACTGTTCTTACAAATTATAAAGTTATTTAGTATTTGGTTAATTACTGTCAAAACTATAAGGCTTTAATAAATAGCTAAAAAAAGCTTAAATTTTCATTACAGACTAAATACAGATGGTCACCTTTAAAAAATCAATAACTTTGTCAAATCAACTTTGATTTTCATTAAACTTGAAAGTTATCTTTATCATATACTGTTCTTACAAGTAACAATTAGTTATTTAATATTTGTTTAATTACTGTCAAACCTATAATGTTTTAATAAATAGTTAAAAATCTAAAACAAAATTAGTATGGACTAAATACAGATGGTCACCTGTAAAAAAATCCATAACTTTGTCAAATCAACTTTGATTTTCATAAACTTGATTATTATCTTAATTATATACTGTTCTTACAAATAACAAAGTTATTTAGTATTTTGTCAAATACTGTCAAACCTATAAGGTTTTAATAAATGGTTAAGAAAAGCAACAATTTTCAATACAGACTAAATACAGATGGTCACCTTAAAGAATTTCTATAACTTTTTCAAATAAAACTTGACATCAATGTTTTAATTGATAGATTAAAAAAAAAGGTACAGTTTTCAGTTCAGACTTTATAATTCAGATTGTTACCTTTAAAAATTTCTATAACTTTTTAAAATTAACTTGGAGTTTCATTAATCCTTACAAAATATGAAGTTACTTAACATGTTAAACATGGCTGTCTTAAACAATTTTGCAACACATTTTAACAGCACTGTCATCACATCACATGTCAGTTTTATTTGAATGATGTATGCTGTCTGGAGCAAAAGACATCTTTGATATACTTTATGAATTAACATGGGACACCAAGTTTTTTTGGTGCAAAAAAGAATGGGACATCAACATTTTTTCATCTGTATAACCATGGGACTTCAACTTTTATTATAGCTCATTTTAATTTTGCACCAGTCCCATGCCTTGAGAAATTTTTACCAGTCCATAACTTCAAATTTGATTGTCATATTTTTCCTCATACCAAATACAAAGGCCTTTGTATTCATTTTAAACAAAACACCTTTAAACTTATTTTGTTGATTTTAAAAGGCTTCTTATTTGTATATGATTAATTTCTAGGTAATTTATCTAGTATAACATATCAGGAGATATTCTTTATTAATATCTTAGTCTCCCAAACAAAGTTTGATGACTTATTGTTTTTGCCCATAAAATGTTAGACTAATATGTCTAGGGGAGCTTCGTTTGTGTATTGGGGTCTATTTAGGGGTATTTCGAGGGGCCAAAAGATGGGTCCTTGTCTGTCAGGTATTTTAGCTCTCCTGGCCCAAAGGGCCATGTGAGCTTATGCCATCACTTGGCGTCAGTCGTCGTCCGTCGTGGTCCATCGTTGTCTGTGGTCGTCAGTTGTAAACTATTTCAAAGATCTTCTCCTGTGAAACTACTGGGCCAAATACTTCCAACTTTAATTGAATGTTCCTTGGAGTATCTAGTTAATTAATTGTATCCGAAGTTTTGATCCATGAACAAACATGGCCGCCATGGCTAAAAATAGAACATAGGGGTCAAATGCAGTTTTTGGCTTATATCTCAAAAACTTAAGCATTTAGAGCAAATTTGTCATAGGGTATAAATGTTCAATAGGTCCAGATCTATCAGCCCTGAAATTTTCAGAATAATCAAACAACCCATTGTTGGGTTGCTGCCACTTTTAATAATTGGTCATTTTAATGAAATTTTGCAGTTTTTGGTCATTATCTTGAATATTATTGAAGATAAAGATAAACTGTAACAGCAAAAATGTTCAGCAAAGTAAAATCTACCAAAAAGTAATTTGACCAAAATTGTCAATTGACCCCTGAAGGAGTTGTTGCCCTTTAAAGACAATTTTACACAATTTGTTCATCTTATTTGTGAACATTTTAAAATCATCTTCTCTGAAACTACTGGGCCAAATGCTTCCAAACTTAAAATGAATGTTCCTTAGAGTATCTAGTTTATAAATTATATCCGAAATTTTGATCTTTCTACAAACATGGCCGCTATGGCTAAAAATAAAACATAGGGGTCAAATGCAGTTTTTTGCTTAAAATTGAAGAAAATATGAAAGATACAAACTGTTATGTGTCAATTTTAAGCACTCATTGATATATATTGAAATTCAAAAATAATCATTGATGAAAGATTTAAGCCAAAATTTACAGGTGAGCGATACAGGCTCTTGAGAGCCTCTTGTTATTAGTTGTTTTAAGAATATTAATGATATTTAACTAATTCATTTGCACAACATATTCACTGACCGTTTATTTTGACATGTCACTTTCATCTAAATTTCATTTTTCATCAGATTCATTATATATGTACCTCTTCGATTTTGGACTTTTTTCACATAACTTTTTAAACTAATACATTATATTTTGCATAATTATTAGATAGCATAATGCTATTTACCAATATTAAACCATCCTTATCTATATTTCACACATGGTTATGTTTCAAATATTAGTTTGAACTTGTAAGACCCAATAAAATGTCTGAACAGTTATCAAAAATTTATTTAAAGCTGTGTATCATAACAACCACACATTTTGGTTTAATGAATGTTTTGTTCCTGATGAGCATAAGACAATTACATTGACAGTTGGTATATATAAAATTAAAATCTAAAACAATTGTACACTAGGTTTTGATATCTACCAATATTCATGTCAAGTTTCTATTTGTAAGTTAATGTTATTGCTCCTCAAGCAGTCTCTGAATGAAAAAATGTTTTAAAATGTTTAGGGGATCATTTCTGGTTTCTTTTTTAAATTAGAAGTTTATTCATGTATTGAAAGACATTTTTGCAATATTTTATATTGTTCTCTGTTAATGCTTTGACTTTTTTGAGTTTTTAAAAGAAAAACTCCCCTTAGTGCAAGGAGAAATTGTCATTTATTTTATTGTTTTGAGACCACGATAATAAAGATATTATTTGTGTAATTTTATTTAATATGTATGTATTTCTTTCACTTGACAGGGTATTAATACTGAATTAAACTTAAGTCCCCATTCAGTTGATAGTACAATGGTTTATGTCTCGCCTACAATACATAGGACTGTTTTACTGATGATGGTGGTATAACTGTTGCATCTAATTTTATTGCTAAGGTCCATATCTCGTGAAGTATGAGGCATGGTCTTTAATATTTGGTATACAGATGCTCCACTAGTTCACATTAGTCTGACATGTGTCATTAATCCTTGACCTTTTTTCATAAAAAGAAGATGTGGTATGAGTGCCATTGAGACAATTCACCATCCAAGTAACAATGTATTAAAAGACCGACCATCTTACTTTAAGGGGGGGACAGGGGTATGGTATTTTCTTTATAAAAGATTCTGAGAAAATATTGAAAATATTGTGGTTAAGCAAGTGACAAACAGTAAATTCTGAGATCCTTATTTTCCCCAAAATAGGTGGGAAACTCGAGTTATTTGCAAAAATCTCAAACAATTGCATATAAAGGAAAATTGAGGAGACCTTTCTTTTTAAGCTTTACAATCTTTATTTGGGCCCGGTTCTATGATAACCCTTGTAGGAGTTATTAATCCGTAAACGTCAACTTTCAGGAAGTGATAAATATTTACTACAACTAGAGAACACTTATTTAGATGACTAAAACATAACGTCTCTATATATTACTTTATTAAGAGGTTATTATTTGACCATGATGTAGAAGGTTAAGGTTACACAAAGGTCATTTAAAGATGTCACACATCGCCTTATAGTCATGCAGCCGCACATTAAGAAGAAAGAAAAGAAGTTAGCTGTATCCTTCAACTTTACTTTCCGCTATATAGATGATGTTCTCTCACTAAATAATTCAAAA
Organism: Mytilus galloprovincialis; assembly: GCA_037788925.1. Taxonomy (NCBI): domain Eukaryota; kingdom Metazoa; phylum Mollusca; class Bivalvia; order Mytilida; family Mytilidae; genus Mytilus; species Mytilus galloprovincialis. The sequence goes on along the minus strand of CM075342.1, from coordinate 37,971,088 downwards.
TTTGGTGACTATGTTGGACGCATCTATCCCATTGAACTTGAGATAAAGGATACAACAGATACAGTAAAGTCTGCCTCATATCTTGACTTACATCTAGAAATTAACAATGAGGGTCGGTTGAAAACAAAACTTTACGATAAAAGAGATGATTTCAGCTTTCCAATTGTGAACTTTCCATTTCTATGTAGCAACATTCCAGCAGCACCTGCGTACGGAGTATATATCTCCCAGTTGATACGCTAGTCCAGGGCTGGTGTTTCCTATCATGATTTTCTTGATAGAGGGTTGCTGCTAACAAGGAAACTATTAAATCAAGGGTTCCAAGTGGTGAAGTTGAGGTCATCTCTTCGTAAGTTTTACGGACGCCATCACGAGATGGTTGACCGTTATGGAATAGGCACTGGCTACGGTTACCTCCAGGGAGTATACTTTGAACATACATGTATATACTACGAATAAAGTGTATTTTCTATCTGATATCATTTCCACGGCGGTCACAGAGTTAATTAAATAGACAGGGTCTGTGAAATGTATCAATGACCGCCGTAGATCGATTAGTAAACTGAGAATTGAAAGTAAAAAGCAAATACACTTTATATTTATAGTAATATGAATGTTCATAATACACAGATATGCGCTAAAATTATTCATGTGATAGAATGCCCGCGAAGTCGCGGGTGTGTTCTAGTATTTCATTATAATACGTTAATTTGATCAGCAAACAGCAATCTCGTGTTTTTATAGCTGACAGGCTATGCGGTATGGGCTTGCTCATGGTTGAAGGCCGTACGGTGACCTATAGTTGTTAATTTCTGTGTCATTTGGTCTCTTGTGAAGAGTTGTCTCATTGGAAATTACACCAAAATCTTCCTTTTTTATAATTATTCTGAAATTAACCTTCATTTCAAAATGAAATGTAACATTCATGATGTCATGACCTTCCACATGAATGTATATGTAGGCTATTGGCTTCCACAATAAAGTGCACAGATAAATAAAAGAAAGAACCTGATAGAAATTGTACTTTCATGATCCGAGCCAAAAAAATGTAATAAGAAGTATTGAATGCTTTTTTTAGTAGTTCTATAGAGTTGTAAAAGCGTTGACCGTGCGCACATTTTTATAGAAGGAAGCGTGCTTCATACAAAATATACGCATTTTACAATCCAATGCATTTACAAATAGAAGCATTCAATCGTTAAGTATATTTATGGAAAGAGCATCGTCCATAGATTTCCAATAGTTATACACGTGTATAATAGTTACGCTGAAAGGTGCCCACAGGTCACCTCTGAAAAAGTGCTATTTGCGTAGTAATATTAAGGTTCTAAAAATAGAATTCTGCCGTAAGGTGACCAGAGGTAACCGATGTCAATATCGGTGTATTAGCAAGGGCAATGTAAAAAATAATCGGTGTTTGGAGATAACAGATAACCAGTCAATGTCTGTATATCCCTTTAAACGATAACCATTTTATCATACGAGAAAGGTATAACCAAATGATGTTTCAAAGTATTGATTACAAAGCGTCAACTAACACATACAGACTATGGTTACCTCTGGCTACCTTACACAGCTATATATTTATTTTCTTTAATTTCATCATATAAACAGCAAATTATTTTAAAACAACCATTTAACTTAACAATAAAGGGGGGGACTGGCAACATCTGGGCATCTGACACAGAAACAGACGATATATTGTTATGTCTGGTCTTATATCAAAACATCTTATCAAAATCTGGTTAAGTGATACATATATAAAATAAGATAAACCCTGGTTACTCAATACAGATATATACTTAGGTTACCTGTGGTCACCTTACACAGATATATACAAGGGTTACCTCTGATCACCTTTAACATATATATACTTAGTTAGCCCTGGTCACCTTACATGTATATCGACTATGGTTACATCAGGTAACCTTACACAAGTATAGACTTGGGTTACCTCTGGTCACCTAACACAAGTATAGACTTTGGTCACCTCTGGTCACCTTACACAGATCTAGTTAAAGAATCAGATATATACTAGGTTAACCTCTGGTCACGGTTCATAGAAATAGACTGTGGTAACCTCTGGTCACCTTACACATATATAGACTTGGTTACCTCTGGTCAACATACACATATAAAGACCTGGTTACCTCTTGTCACCTAACACGTATCTAGATAAAGACACAAGTATAGACTTGGATTCAATCTGGTCACATTACACCGATATAGACCTTGATTACTTGTGGTCTCCTTATTTGTATATAGATTTGGGTGACCAATGGTCATCTAACATATATATAGAAGGATTGCTTCTGGTCACCTTACACTTATTTAGACTTGGGTGACCTCTGGTCACCTTACACAGGGTGTGTTTGGATATAAACCTGAGGCGGCCTATGGTTACCCATATATACCTATGGTTTGATATTTTGTGTATAAAATATCAAACCATAGGTACCAATGGGTAACCATAGGCCGCCTCAGGCGTATATCCAAACACACCCACAGATTTAAATATCGTTCATAGATATAGACTGTGGTTACCTCTGGTCACCTTACATATATATAGACTTGGGGTGTGTTTGGATATACGCCTGAGGCGGCCTATGGTTACCCATAGGTACCTATGGTTGGATATTTTATACACAGGGTGTGTTTGGATATACACCTGAGGCGGCCTTTGGTTACCCATAGGTACCTATGGTTTGATATTTTGTGTATAAAATATCAAACTAAAGGTACTTACTGGTAACCATAGGCCGCCTCAGGTGTATATCCAAACACACCCATAAAGGCCATAGGCCGCCTCAGGTGTATATCCAAACACACCCTTGGTTACCTCTGGCCACCTTACACATTTCTAGATATAGACTTGAGGTGTATCCGGTCACATTACAGAGATATTGACATAAGTTACCTATCGCAACCTTACATGTATATAGACTGGTTACATCTGGTCACCTTACACTGATATAGAATGGGGTTGCCTATGGTCACCTTACATAGATCTCGATACAGACACAGATAAATACTAGGTAACGTCTAGTCACCGTTCATATGTACCTTACACATATATAAACTGAGTGACCTCTGGTCATCTTGGTACGCTGACCAGAGGTAACCCAAGACTATATTTGTGTTAGGTGACCACAGGTCACCAAAGGTCACCAAAGACTGATATATGTGTACGGTGAGCAAAGGTCACTCAAGACTTATATCTGTAACCAGAGGTAACCCAAGTCTATATATGTGTAAGATGACCACAGGTCATCTAAGACTGATATATGTGTATGGTGACAAGAGATAACCCAAGTCTATATATGTGTACGGTGACAAGAGGTAACCCAAGACTATATATATTTGTAAGGTGACCAGAGGTAAAGTAAGACTATATATGTGTTTTGTGACCAGAGATAACCCAGGACTATCTATGTGTAAGGTTACAGAGATAACCCAAGTCTATATTACTGTAAGGTGACCAGATGTTACCCATGTCTATATCTGTGTGCAGTAAACAGAGGTAACCCAAGACTATATCTCTGTGAGGTGTTATCATGTGTTTATCTGTGTAAGGTGACCAAACGTAACCCATGTCTTTTATCAGTGTAAGGTGACCAGATGTTACCATGAGTATATCTGTGTACGGTGATTAGAGATAACCCAGGTATATATCTGTATAATTTGACGAGAGGTATCCCCAAACTATAGCTGTGTTAGATGACCAGATTTAACTAAAGTCTATATATGTGTAAGGTGACCACAGATTACCAAAGTATATATATATATATAAATAGGTTTGAACGTTGTTTTCAATTTAGACTTGTTTATATTTTTTCGTTTGGGCTTGTATTATATTTGCCTTCGGGTTTATATGATCCGTTCATCCTATTTTGACTCTTTCAAAATTCAAGAGTCTATCCTAAATTGAGGTAAGTTTTATGGCCTTCCAAATACCGTTTCGATTCCTAACATCACTGAAGAGACATCAATTGTCTAAATCCGGATATGGTGTACAAATTTTTGCACCTTATGTTTGCGGTATACCATCTTTTCCGCAAGTTTGTTGTTTTCTGTTTGATAATAAATTAATAATAAGATCCATTTTGTAACACCTGGTGATCCGTTTATTTGGAAATCGCCAATGGCAGTCAGCAGAGTTTAAGAACATCAGTTGTTCGACCTGCTAGTCAAATGCGTTTTGTTAAAATATTCTTTCTCACTTTTTTGGTCTTTTGGAAAATGTTGTTTGTGCTGTATTTAGACCCCTCTACCAAGAAATTGTTTTACATGCACACGTATAAAAATTGCGGTTTTTATCCAACGCAATCATAGGTTTGAACGTTGTTTTCAATTTAGACTTGTTTATATATATATATATATATATGTGTATAAGGTGACCAGATGTAACCCAATGCAATTGTAAGCGGATAGCAGATTTCAAAGTTTTCTAATTTTTACATTTTTTTCTTTGCAGTTTGAAACAATGATAACAATGTTTTTTAAAATGTTTTATGCACGAATATTGCAAAAATATCACTTTTATTCTGTTTACCCTGTATCAACTATATGTAACGTTCGTGAAATAATGTACTTTTTTCGCTTAGATATACATTTTCAACCGTTTCTGTTGGATGACCTAGCGTAACTATTATTCTTATGCATAGTTATAATGGTGAAATGTAATCTCTTTTTGGTGATACTATGGCAACAATCTACATCTATTTAATACAAAATATTGCAAAAAGGGGATGAACAAGTCTCCAAAGTGTGGTTCAAAGTTGAATTTCAATCCATTATTTAGTGATACCTTTCCTGAAACTATAGACATTTATTTATAGACGTGTAAAAAAAAACTATACCTTTTTCCCCGTTTTTACATAAAATTGAATTGAAAAGATCGAGGGTCAAATTTTTGTTGAAAAATACTACAGTAATTTCCGGACCTATGGGCGGTACGGATGTGAAAATCAAAATAGCATATAAAACATGCTAAAACATTCTAGACATATAAACCTACTGCCAGTTACTGTGAGTACTCTCAGATCTTTACTAATGGCCTTTTTGTTTTTGGGATGTATAAGTGCCCAGCCACTATCACTCTTTTTTTGTTTTTTCTATGTGTATCCATCTGACGAGTTAAGCCTTTGTCAACTGATTTTTATTTGTACTGTTACACCACTGTCCCAGGTTCGGGAGAGGGTTTGGATCCCGCTAACATATTTAACGCCGCCACATTATGTATGTATGTTCCTGTCTTAAGTCAGGAGCCTGTAATTCAGTGGTTGTCGTTGGTTGCTGTGTTACATATATGTTTCTTGTACATTTATTTGTAGGTCGTTAGTTTTCTCGTTTGAATTTTTTACATTTGTCATTCCAGGACCGTTTATAGCTGACTATGATGTATGGGATTTGCTCATTGTTGAAGGCTGTACGGTGACAAATAGTTGTTAATTTCTGTGTCATTTGGTCTCTTGTGAAGAGTTGTCTCATTGGCAATTACACCATATATTCTTTTTTATATTGGAAGGCTATATTATTCTTCAACTATCTAAATTCAATTTTATTGTACAAAATCTTTTATGCTTACACATGGCCAAAATGCGAAACTAATCTTCTAACTGTGTATTGTTACCTTCACTGTTTAGTTAATTTTTGATAATGGCCATTTGACGTGGCTCGGTACTTATACATCCCGTCATATAGTGTTGTTGTGCTTTGGTGAAATTTGTATGCTTGTCTTTTTTGCTGGTGTGCTGTGTCTGTATGTCTTTTCCCGCTTCTTTGATGACATAGTTGTTTGTTTTTATAGTGATTAAGATTATAACACAATAATGACTGCTGTACCCCTATTTTGGACATTTTTTTCTTTTATCTCTGTTTGTTTTGATCACACATCGTTATCAATATAATGTAATTTCATGCGACTGTCATACAAGTGGGAGGTTAAGCAAGCTATAAAACCAGGTTTAGTTCACACCATTTTCTACATAAGAAAATGCCTGTACCAATTCAGGAATATGACAGGTGGTATCCATTCATTTAATGTGTTTTAGCTTATTATTTTGCTATTTGATTAGGGACTTTCCGATTTGAATTTTACTCTTAATTACACCTTATGTAAGAATCCCTGGGTATTGATTGTTTTTTGGACAATTGAAAAGTCTATGGTTTTGCAGGGGAAAACCCAAAAATTATTTTGAGCAAAAACAAAATAGGAGGTGCTCAATAGCATTACATCATGAAGAATCTGAGAAAGTTTTATCAAATAATATTAAGTGGTTCAGGAGAAGTTGCGGATACAACATTGGTACCCTCATTTTTAGGCAATGGCAAAGTCCATGTTTTTTAAATAGAAATCCCAAAAATTATATTGAACTAAAACGAAATAAGAAAAAGAGTGGCAAAAGATACCAAAGGGACGTTGAATCTCATAATTAATTAAAAAAAAAAAAAACTGACAAAGCCATGGTTAAAAAAGAAGCAGACACAGACAAACAGACAAACAACACTTAACACAACATAGAAAAATAAAGATTGAGACACACGAACCCCACCAAAAACTGGGGGTGATCTCAGGTGCTCCGGAAGGATAAGCAGATCCAATAAGAGGTGCACAATGGTTCAAGTCTACGAAGTCTCATTCATGTTTTTTTTAACCATTTCATTGTCTTCTCTTCTCTTGGTATACAGTTTCAGCGTCATTTGATATTGAAGATTACGTCAACATTAATATATTACCTTTACAATAGCTTCACTGAGGAGTTACATTTCAGCGGAGGAAATGTATTTATATGTATCTTTGTGAATCTTTGGGATCACGACAGATCAACCAATCAGCTGAATTTCAAGTATTGGAATTGTGTATTTTTAACGCTGTTTTTGCATACTTAATAGGATAAAAATGTAATGCTGTTAGTATACATAAAACAGGCAATAACTCTCGTTACTCCTGGGAAAATTGCCGGGATTTTGCAACCTAAATGGGTAATTTAAAATTAATATTTTTGTTTCGTCGAACTTTTACCTTACGTTCATGGTTCATATGCCAATGTTGGATTTCTTTGAATTGGTCTGTTTTTCAGATACTTTAGGATAGTCAAACTATGTATGGCGTATTTAATAATTGTAGGGTGTACCAATCTGTCCGGCATGTGTCATTTTACCTTGACATCATTTCATGGTTCATTTTTTTCTATGAGGTTTGTTTCTGAGAAAATTTTAGCAATATGCTAACGGAATTCGATGTTAGGAATGATTGTAAAGCCTACATGTCTGTGTGAAAGGGTTTAGTTCGACTTTAATGCATTACATTTATCACTTACATGTTAATTTAAAGTAATGCTTGAAGAAAAAAATCTTTTTTGTATTATCAACATAAATTAAAATGAGAATATTAGAACAGGCGACAAATATAAGTGTGTCCACTCTTGTTGCTTTTCGGTCAATTCCTGCAAATTGATATATATATATATATATATATATATATATAGCTATTAAAACCAGGTTAGCGATTCAGGCTCCTATGAGTAAAGTTAGATTACCGGAAATCGTTAAAGTGTGACCTTATCTTGGCCTCAATTTCACAGCCCAATAACAGAGATTCATCGAATGAGCGATTTAGACACCTAGTATATTGTTTAATTATATAACAATTTGTACATTATGGAATGTATTAGGCTGTCGTCATCACGGTCTGTGGCATAACGATAACTGTTTTGTTATATATTTATATGTCTTTATTAAATTGATTGCTGTTTTACTTACAGCGGCAAATAACAAATAATTTTCATAACGATAATATAAGTTTACTTAATTCTTCACTATTGAAAACAGAAATGTGGGTTGGTTAACAATTTTCCAAAATAAACTGATTTCTGATAGAATAATAAAAGTCGATACCCATGAATTCATATATATCTCGAACATTTGCACACGTTGATGAGAAATAAACTAAAATCAATAATCAAAAACCTAGCAAAACACAGCTTTCATAAACACTTTTTTTTCAAAATAGTAAAGGTTTATGATTCGTATCTCAAGGGAGAACAGAAGTAAGCATACAAAATAGTGTTTTTGCTTCCTGTGGTGTGTCCACGACGTTGAAATCATCCAGATTCACACTTGTAATTTGCTGGATGAATTGACAGAACTCTTCTGAACAGCCTCTGGGCAGCATTGGTTTGGTGTAGAGCCTAGTAATGTCATCAAAGAAACTTTCGTCACATGGTATGTCATAGGAATAGTCGACAGCGTCATAAAGTAGTGGCTGGTTGTACATAACATCCGGGACGCCATAGTTTTGATCAACTTGACGTTGTGACCGAATTCTATGACTATTCCACATATTTTTGAAAATATCTAAATGTTGTTGTATAACTGGCAGGAAACAAAAACGTACACACTCTAGATGAACTGGATTTGTGTTATTGAGCTCTCCGTTATCTATCATGTCTTTAAACATATTTCTCCAGAATGTGGTGAAGTAAGGACACAGAAAACTCCACAGCATCTCAATCCTTTGATTCCCAGTTGATCGCCCCTCAGAAAAACTTCTGTACCCTGACATGTTATCATTGTGAACTGCACGTAACGCTATTTGTATCGACCTTATAATAACGTTCTCCGTACCAGCATCTGACCGAACCAATCGTGGAACACGCTTGGATTGTCTAAGGAATTCTACAAAATTAAGCGCAACATTACGTGGGTTTTTATTCGTATGACTTGCAGTTAGCCAAATGATTTTTCGAGAAAAGCCATCGATTGCTCCATGCACTGATATTCCAAAGGGTTTGAGTTTATCATATCCATCTATGTGAATACAAAAATTTGGTCCTAGATTACAATATCTTCTTCGCACAAGTCGACGTCGAGATCTTGCAACTACACCATCATAATGTATAGCTGTCAGTGCAATTCTCACCGTTTCCTGAGTAGCATTGATGCCACAGCAAGAATTAAGTATTTTCCACATTGCTCTATATCCAATATTAGAGTATCCTTGTTTGTGCAGTTGAATTATCTTTTGAACGATATTAATCAATGGACTCTCTGCACCATATCTTCTCAGTCGAAGTCTTTTCATCATTCTGTAGACTGTCTTAACACTAACAAATTTATTATGAACGAAAAGTAAAAATCCAGCTATTTCTTTAGCCGTATATGAAGAAGTAAAATAATAAGCAACTAACTCATCCGTTGAAGCAGTGTCACCTGGGTAACGCAAAGGATTTACAGTGTCAGCCATTTTATAATATGTTCTGAAAAAAAAAGTAAACGGTTATATACTTCAAAAGCAAAATCGTAACTAAAACATGCTTATAATGAGGCAAGCATGTTGGAGGTCACAGATTGAGAATAAAGCCAGTTTTAAGTTCAACTTTTCATTCTATTTAAATTAGGGGTTCATATTGTATTGTACATTTCATGATGACTTTTTGTTGACGCAACTGCACGTACTTAAATACTTTCGTTATGACCTTGTTAATTTATCAGTTCCTTCTACATTACTATTTTCTGAATATGTTGCAGATCTCGCAAATTCACAACTTTTTTTGCAGAAAACAAAATATGAGCCAACGAACATGGAAGTTACCTTTTTGGTTTATTTACAAATTCAGCAAACATATCTACATACATCTTACAAACATATAGAAAAAATCCCTGAAGTTTAATACTACCAGTAAATGCAGTTGTAACTAATAAAGGAGAAACAATATCTTGAAAATCTGAATTTTAGATTATCATTCCCAATCCTACTCTGAGCAGCACTTTCATAATTTATTTCACGCTTTCAAAAATTGCCGTGAATTCTTTCAAACAATGCATTTTTGTTAATAAAATTAAAAAATAAGAGATTTCCTCTCTCCAAATTTGATGCAACACATTTAAGATATATGCACTATACACATATATATCTTTATCGTAGTGACCACAGATAAATACCCATATAAAAATATTTTCAAATTATTTGAACTTCGACAATTAAAAAAAAATATAAATGCAAAAAATGATATTTGATTCATATCATATGATTTTAGTATTTTGGTAAACATAAAAATATTGTTTGAACCATTCAAGTATCTGTATTTGCAGTTTTAGGACAAAACGACCAGCACTAAATGCTAGGATTTGAAGTAAGAACATAGGGTTGATACGTTTTAAAAGATAAACTTGTATCAACTGGTGCAAGAAGATATGTGTCTAAAAACGTCATAAAAAACATATTTTTCTACTTGAACCGAGTAGTGGCGTAGTTTTACTTATTTGTTGTCAAAATATGTCTATACACTGTACATATATAAACTTAAAGTTCATACCCTATATATGCGACAATATATAACTTAAAATACAGTCAGCTTCAATTGTCTTTCAATTGAAAGCTGTTGATTTACATACTGAACAGCTTGATCTATGTCAAACTGTGAAAAGAATGAAACATGTAAAAATCTAAGTTGCTCACATGATGATACAATCAAACAAATATCAGTAAACATAAAATAAATTTGGCATGCATCAAAAATGACAAGAAATTTGAAATTTCGAGACAAATCTGCAATGGTTGCAGCAGTAACCTTAGTGAATGAAATATAAAGGTGTCTCAGTTGTGAAGCATGTGACAATATTACTACTTGGTTATCATTTATTGATGTCCCACTTATATCAAGGGTGGTTAAATTTCGCAAGGACATTACAAATGCAAGATTGTTTAGCGGTGTTTCTGCTACATACAATTCTTGAATAGTAGGAGTAAGCTTTAGCATCAATTTGGTAAATCTGTGTGACCCAAAAGTAATATTTTGGTTACTTAGATTGAGACATACAAGCTGATTATTTTTCACGATCATTTCCATCATTGCAATGTCTATAGTATAGGAATCGTCAAATTCTACAATAGTCCACAAGCTTTGCATTTTTCGCACAACATCCTTTAGACCTCTGCATATTTTACAGACTGTATAAAGTAACTCCGACACAGGAATATAACTAAGTACCATTATCACTAATTCTTCAGGAAGGTCTAATAGACTAGCTGAAAATATTAAACAAGTGAATTATTGCAAACACCTATATTTTATAAATGTCATACTTATTTTTTCAAGAATCTAATATACTTTTATTCTATATGTACGAGTGCTCAGGTGAAGACCGAAGAGCGTTGTTTTGTTATATTTGCCATTTTATAAATTAAAACAAAATTAAAATGTATCAATAGCTTCAAAAGTTATAGATATATTTTGACATTTTAACTGAGTTTACAAATGGAAAATATAACATAATAAAACCTCCAATGATGTTGACTTGAGTCTTTTTGTCGCTGTTTTTAAAAGAAGTAGAAGCTAGATATCTGCACTGAAATATATATCAAGCCACTCAGTGACTCACATAAAGTTTCAAGACACTTTATGTTAAAAAACTCCAATGATTGGAGACCATGGTTCAAAGGTAAATTACTCAGAAATGGTATGCAACATTCACCAATTTTAGATATTGATAAATTAATTATGTATATTTTTCATGTTAATTAATTTTACTAATATTCCACGTTTGATATGGAAACAAGGTATGGGATACCCATAATTGCCACGTTTATTGCAAGCCGTTCACGTCAAAACTCAGTATGTTTAAACCATTTTTCGAAAAATTTACACACTGAGAATTAGAAAGAAAATTACTGAGATGAAATAAACTGAAAAACACATCCTGAGAATTGAAAATTACACAATGAGATTTGTGCGCACTTTTTCTGCGCACAGATCTAATTTGCATATCTAATCTGTATCTATTACAATCTTAAACAACTAGGAGACAGAACTCGCTTTTAATTTGTAGCCTGAGTTCATGGCTCAAATTGTTATTTCGATTAAGTTTATGTCATCAGCAGTCCAAGGTCTGTTTAAGTTACGATTAGTAAAGATGTGAAGAATTTCCCTAAATCTCCTGTATCTTTAATTGACATTATTAGGAAACTCGAGAGTTCTAATGCATCTGTATGTATTTAAAACTTTAAAAACAGGTTTAATCCACAATTTTTTACATTATAAAATGCCTGTACCAAGTCAGGAATATGACAGTTGCTCTCCATTCGTTTGATGTGTTTGAGCCATCCCCTTGTTTTTGCCATGTGATAATAAGGACTTTCTCTTTAGAATTGTCCTTGGAATTCGGATTTTTTGTTATTTTACTTTTTACAACTTGCACACAACATGTACATAAATCTCATTGTGTAATTTTTGAAGTCTCAGTGTGTAATTTTCAAAGCTCACTGTGTGTTATTTATATTTTTGTAATCTCAGTGCGTCTTTTTGATATCTCAATGTGTATGTTTTTATTCTTAGTGTGTGTTTTCAGGTTTTTTAATCTGTGGTTTTTTTTAATTCTCAGTGTGTTAATTTTTCGAAAAATGTTTTAAACATAGTTTTGACGAGAACTGCTTGCCATATACGATGATATAACGTTACCACATCTCTGTTCATACACATATTATACTTACAGTAATTGCAAGGGATCTCTAAGCTGACCTGTAAAATACAAGAACAGATCAAAAGATTTAATCACATTATAAAGTGCCATAGTTTGTCAGCTTGGCGTGTGACATCAAATTTCCCTCATTTTTTAAACTAGCTTATAATACAGACATTACAGCAATCGGACTTGAGTATGTACAGGTTCAAACAAAATCTTTTGTTAGCAACCTTGCTAGCTGAAGCGTAAAGTCGTTATTAGCTTATAAGGTTTACCTTTATTACCCTTATTTTGAAGTAGTTTAGTCCAAAAGACGATAAATTGATTAGTCCACTCTCAAATTAGGGTAGTAAAGGTAAACCTAAGAACGATGTTACGCTTCAGCCAGCAAGAAAGGTAATCAAAGTTTTTGATTGAACGTACATAGTCAAATCCGATGGCTGTAATGTTCAACATGATTAGACAGTCATTTATTTATTCCTGGTATGGCGGACTAAAACAGCTTATTTTTAATACGAAGTTAACAATACGTCATGTCAGTATTTATTGTAAAAAAAATATGGAAAATAAGGATAGATCATAGAGGGAAATTTTTGTTTACTAAATTTGAGAATGGAAATTGGGAATGTGCTAAAGAGACAACAACCTGACTAAAGAACAGAAAACAGTTGACAAAATTTGTCGTCTTTGTACTGTTTATTGCACACACAAAAACATTGCGGTAGGGGCTTTGCCCATTGTTAAAGGCCGTACGGTGACCTATAATAGTTGTTAATTTCTGTGTCATTTGGTCTCTTGTGAAGAGTTGTCTCATTGGCAATTACACCACATCTTCTTTTTTATATTAACCGAACAATTATAATTAATCTGCCCCTTCATTTTTTCAGTACTGCACGAGATTTTTTTTCTCGCTGAACACTTCGAAGTAACAAGAGTCACAAGAACAGTCATTGGAACTTTATATAGGGGGAGGGGGTCTATATAGTTCAAATGAACTCGTAGTGACTCAGTATTAAAACATCAAAGGATCTTATTTTGCCGCAACTGTGAATTAAAAAAATCAGAACTCGACTGGCTCTCTCCAACGTAAATTTCGTGACACCCTATGTTAATTTATAGTTAAACCTGATTATTTTATGAGGCGACCATTTTACTTTCACAGCTGGAGAAAAAGGGTTGTGTTTTTTTTTGCATCAAAAACAAAATTCCCATAACGTGTGTATACTACGGCAGACACGTGGAAAAGCCTTTTTATAGAAGTTTTTTTACAACAATAACTTAATGATTGATTGATTGATTGTTGTTTGTTTAACGCCACATGAGCACAACAAGGCTATATCGCGGCGAGATATCATTTAATAAATTGTTTCTTATCTTACCTCCATTTGCTTGAAATAAAATGCTCAAATGTGATGGCGACCTGATCCTTCCAAAATCAAAATGAAAATGAACAGGTTAAAATCGTGCCATATTTATCTCGATTTAGCTGAAAACTTTCCCGTTGCTCGCCTTAATTTAAAACAATTTGTTGCTTTATAAAACAATATATCGAAGAAAAAAAGGCAATTTATTATTATTGCATGATATTTTTATTGACTTATGAATTAATCTTAAAATGTTTTCTCGTTTTGATAATTTGTCGCGTTATTTAAAACGATTTATTTTTATGGCGATAAAAAACAAATCGGCTAAATGCCTTGTTAGGCATTTTGTCGAAAAAAATAAATCGCAGTAATAAGAAAAAAAAGGCAATTTATTATTATTGCATGATATTTTTATTGACTTATAAATTAATCGTAATTTTTTTTCTCGTTTTGATAATATGTCGCGTTATTTAAAACGATTTATTTTTAAGGCGATAAAAAACAAAGCGCCTAAATGCCTTGTTAGGCATTTTGTCGAAAAAAATAAATCGCAGTAATGAGAAATAAAGCATTTTCTCGCTAAAACTTATATCGCCATCTTGGATTATAAGTATTAAAACGAGGGTAATATACGCTTCCGTAATATATATACATATGAAAAGTAATCCTAAATGAAATTAAACGTTGCTTAAACACGTTACAGTAGATTTTAACGCATTAAAGATGCATTTAACGCGTTAAAGTTGCATTTAACGCGTTAAAGTTGCATTTAACGCGTTAAAGTTGCATTTAACGTGTTAAAGATGCTTTTAACGCGTTAAAGGTGCATTTAACGCGTTAAAGTTTTATTGTTGCATTTAACGCGTTAAAGTTTTATTGTTGCATTTAACGCGTTAAAGATGTTTTTAACGCGTTAAAGATGCTTTTAACACGTTAAAGTTACATTTAACGCGTAAAAGTAAAATTTAACGCGTTAAAGATGCATTTAACGCGTTAAAATGCATTTAACCCGTTAAAGTTGCATTTAACGCGTTAAAGATGCTTTTAACGCGTTAAAGTTGCATTTAACGCGTAAAAGTTGCATTTAACGCGTTTAAGTTGCATTTAACGCGTTAAAGATGTTTTTAACGCGTAAAAAATGGTTTAAACGCGTTAAAGTTGCATTTCACGCGTAAAAGTTTCATTTAACGCGTAAAAGTTTCATTTAACGCGTTAAAAATGATTGGCAAGCTAAGTTATCTGTTTACGCTGTAATCTTCTTTTAACGCGTTAAACCCTCTTTTATCACGTTAAACCTTCATTTAATGCGTTAAACCCTCTTTTATCACGTTAAACCTTCATTTAACGCGTTAAACCTTCATTTTACGCGTTAATTCTTATTTTAATGCGATGAGTAATTAATGACGATGATAATAAAAATGTGCTGAAAATCAATAAACTTTATCGCGTTAATTGACAAAGTTATGACACATGTGGCCATTTCATTTAGTAAGTTTCGAGTAAAATATGACGCCTTAAAACATTGTTATAGCGAAAGAAGAAAGTATTTTCGGTAATTTTTTGTAGTTTTGTGCTTAACGCGTTAAACAATTAAATAACGCGTTAAAAATTATTTAAACGCGTTAAAACTGTATTTATCGCGTTAAATGTGATTTTATCGCGTTAAATGTTAACGCGTTACTTTATCGGGTTTTTGACATGATCGGCCTTTCATAGAGTACCATCGCGGTTCAGAGTCCTACATATACATGTATATTAAAGATATGATGATGAACTGATTCCCTACAGAATTACTACTGGTCGTCTGACACTTGATATGACTGCTGATAATTGCTACATTAATTCGATTGAATACTTAAATATGACAGGAGTTGAAAGAATATGCATGTCTTTTTTAAGGCCAAGGAAAATTTAAAAAGAATTGAAGTTTTGTCCTTAATTTGTTTCAGCAAAGGGGGATATTTTAAAACAAGGACATTTGATATTGGTACTGATCCTGAAACAACAAAAGACACCAAAGGTTTCTATTCTCAAAAAAAAAATAAAAAAAATCAAATTTATGGTGTAATTTTTGTGGACTAAAAACCTCTCCAAAGAAACCAGACTTGAAATTGTATAAGCCAGACGTGCAGGTGTGTACAAAAGACTCACTAGTGACCCTTGAATCAAAAGTGTTAAAGGCCAAATAAAGTACGAAGTTAAAGAGTGTTTAAGACTATAAAACATGTCAAACACAGCGTAATCTATTCATGACATAGAAAAATTATAGTAAAGCGATTAAGTTTTAAAGCAGTTAATTTATAATTATGAGAAAAAAATAATTCATGTCATCACAGTAGTGCTGACTACCGGGCTGTTGATTCCCTTGGGGAGCAATCGGCTATTATTTTAGAAAAAAATAAAACCACAAAAATACTGAATTTTTATCAAAAGTACCAGGATTATAATTTAGTACGCCAGACGCACGTTTCGTCTACATAAGACTCATCAGTGACGCTCAAATCGAAATATTGATAAAGCCAAACATGTACAAAGTTGAAGAGCATTGAGGATCCAAAATTCCAAAAAGTTGTGTCAAAAACGGCTAAGGTAATCTATGCCTTGCCAGAAGTAAGAAAATCCTTAGTTTTTCGAAAAATTCAAAGTTTTGTAAACTGGAAATTTATAAAAATGACCACATTATTGATATTCATATCAACACCGAAATGTTGACTACTGGGCTGGTGATACCCTCGGGGACAAAACTTCCACCAGCAGTGGCATCGACCCAGTGGTTTAAATAAGTATCAAAAGTACCAGGATTATAATTTAGTACGCCAGACGCTGAACTCAGAGGAAAATCAAATCGGAAAGTCTATAATAACATGGCAAAATCAAATGACAAAACACATAAAAAACAAACAAGAACTGTTTAGGTTTCTTTTTGGATATTTTGCTCTTAATATTTCTTAATATTTCTATGCATGCACATATATACATCACTGGCTTTCACAAAATATTAATTTTAGCACTTCCGATGAAAGTATACGTAACTAAATCAAGTTCTTTAGAATCTACTACTTATGTTGAAAAGATACTGTAAATGGATGAACCGTGTAAATAGTCATTATGTAACCAACGATATGCCTTAATGTAGTTTAGTGAAGTTTTAGTGTCTAGAAAATAAACCCACGACCTTATTTTAACGGTGGTTTATGCAAGTAAGATATATCCGAAAGTGTTTTAAATATACCAGTAGGAACATATCAGATTGCCATAATGAAACAATCAACAACAAAAGACTAAAAGACCGAAATGTAAAAAGCAAAAATACCGAAGTACAATTATAAAAAGTCAATAAAAAACTGACATAATCAACGCAAGACTTTATCAACCATTTAATGAACGGAAAACATCTGTCGTTTTCCTAATTTGGTGCAAGAATTTTCCAAGGAAAATGGTTAGGGAACCTAGATTTAGAGCTAGCGTAATAGTATTAAAAACCTCCCACTTGAATAATCTTGTATGACAGTTGTTTATCGTTCTGTTACACTGACAAAATTAGATAAGCTGCCAACACTAACATACTTAATATGACGCTAATTTGGATTCTGCAGTCCAAACATACACCACAGACATGCAACACAACTGACTCAAATATTCAAATAAGCGTACTTATTTAACTCTAACATAGACGCCAACAAAAACGTTATTGTAGTTTATAGCAAAGGAGTAGGTCCGGTAAGGACCGATTTTGGCCTCAATTTTCAGGTTCATC
This sequence comes from Mytilus galloprovincialis, assembly GCA_037788925.1. NCBI lineage: Eukaryota > Metazoa > Mollusca > Bivalvia > Mytilida > Mytilidae > Mytilus > Mytilus galloprovincialis. The sequence goes on along the minus strand of CM075342.1, from coordinate 37,953,502 downwards.
TGACGAAAGATTTTGACCACTTTTTAAATACTTTAATTGTCTATTTTATTTGATCCATTTAGTTTATGTGAAAGATTTTAACTAATTTAGTCATTAAAACTATCTGATTCAAGCTCAAATATGTAAAATCTACAAAATATGCGGAAAAATGTCACTTTTTAGATGGTTTTCGTAAAAAATGAAAATGTCCTCATCCGTGTTCATCCTCAACCTTTATATATGTTATGTGTTATCATCAAATACAACTTACATTTCAATATTAAGGATGAACACGAATGCGGCCAATTTCGGTTTACTCAAAAACCGTCTTAAATTTAACTAGAATACTAGAATTGTGAAGATTTCAGTAAATTAGCATGATTTTATGGTGCTATTTGCCGATATACATTATGTATGTGCATTGAATTGTCAAAAAACAGCACATATTTATGTAGCAGAAGCATTCTCCTGTGCAATAAATAGCTAAAAGTTAACATTTTAACAATTTTGTAAAACTGCTATATTTTGGGGCCAACTGGGCCTTACTGGACCTATTCACGCCAACAAACAAGATTTTGAAGTTAATAGTACATCCAATAAATTGTTTACACTTTCTAAGTGATGTACACATTAATTGAAACATAAATACAAGTTGAAAACAACACTGTAAAAAACCTGTTGCTCCAAATCGCACGTCTGGACCAACCTACACTGTAAGGTCAAAAGAAAAAGAAAATAAAAAAGATACCTAGATGCATGAATAACGTGTAACGTCATTAATTATACATGCAAACAAGTATTATAGGTGAGACAACGAGCAATACTCATACTGTATAGTAATCTATACAAGGCCCCAGTATGACAAATACGTGAGACGATCCAAAAGAAGAAACCAACGGCATAATTTAAGCTAAAATCAATAAAGGGAAAAATAATATGAACAACAACATTCATCCACTGAAGTACTGGCTCCAAAGTGCCGATATAAGAGTACCCACAGTTACCAAGTGCTAACTCAAACCCATTGTTTACTTATAAATTCATCAGTGTAACTGGCAATAGTAAATATCTGCAAATGTTGATTTCAAATTTGACTTCCCTTGGGAGGTTTTTAAACAGTTGACAATATGTAATTTTGTTTGTATAAATGGGTAACAATCATCTGATAAAAGACTCATATTCTACGTATGACTGTCAGAAGTCGGTTGTTACTGTTCATGATATCTGCTTTGTTTGTACAGTTCATTCTATTGTTGTTCTGTAACATCTCTGTGTTAGGCTTACGAGTATAAGTTGACATCCTCTTACATGTTTACCCCAGGCACATTCCTTGTGTTTCTGTCCAAAGTCAGAATTCTGTATTGAGTTGTTGTTATTTGTTACTGTTTATCAAACGTGTATTTCTTTCATTGATTTGTAAAGTTTATTCTTGTATTTTTCCTTTTCATATCTGTCCTAGGTTCAAGTGGAGAGTTTGAAATGTTTAATTCGTTACGTTCTGTGTGTTCTTGTCCCATGACAGAAGGCTGTAACTCGGTGGTTGTAAGTTGGTGCTCTAGATCATTTCTATGTTTCGTTTTTTCCTCATTTTTTTTTGTCCGGACCTTTTAAAGCTTGCTATGCAATATCGGTTTTGCTTATTGTGGATGTCCGTATGGTGATTTATAGTTGCTAGCATCTACACCATTTGTTCACCAGACAATGGTTGTTTCATTGACAATCATACCACTTCTAATCATATATACACCGTACCATTTTGTAGGAAGGTTGTTAATCATATCCTAAATTAACACTTCAAAACTATTTTGGGTTTATATACATAGCTCTTAAAATTTAGACAATTTGCAGAATTTTAGAAGGCTTATTTAACAGATCTTCTAACACCTCCAACAATACTATAAGGTTTGAAATATAACATAATAGTAAATGTTTGAAATACTCCCTAAGCTGTTGGGATTTTGTAACTTATCAAATCTCATGTTTCAATAACAGTCATGTTAATTTTGTTATGGATTTTGCTTTGATTTATGTACCAAATAACTTTTGAATATGTCCTTCTATTGTATCACCTTTGAAGACAAAATACATAGTATTACATCTTTAAAGATAATTATCAATGCTTACACTTATACTGAAAAAAAAGATTTTTAAAATTTTTTAATGTATTTGAGTGGTTATATTTCAATTGAATTCTAGAAGAAGCTTTCTCGAGATTGAAAAAATAGAATTGATCAACCTTGTACATGTTGTAGGTGGAATATATTATCATTCGTTTACATAATTCAGAGATTACAACCGACTTGTCCGCATTTAAATTATCAGCAACAAGGGAGAACATTGCTCCTAGAAAACATTAATTTTAAAAATGGACTCTTCAATAAGTCTAACTGATATTCTCATAGTCAACACTCAGCTATTGTTGCATTACTATCTATCCTCCATCTAACTCGAATCATGAAGAACAAATTGCCAAAACTAGTATCCTGTATACTGTTATTTGTATTTTTATTAAGGTTATTTTTGTCAATTGTGTTGTAAGGCTGTAATGTATGTTTATACAGTTGTGGCTGCTGGATTCCAATTATTGTTACATTTACCTATTACATCTTTTTCGATGAAAACCAAATTTTGTCAATAAAACGGAATAATAAAAAAATTATAATACAAGTGGTATGTTGGATGCTAGCTATACAACCATGCTTAACCCAACATTTTCTTCGGGAAATTTACCCAAAGGAAATTACTTTAAATAAATCAAATTTAAACGGTTATAACTGTCCTTTCCTATAGCTAGATTTAGATGTTTCAGTTTCAAACGGGAAACTCCACACTAAAATTTACGATATTGTTTCCTTTTTTGGACGTTGATGTTCCTTTGGCACCATCTTACAGTGTTTATATTTCACAACTCGTTCGATATGCCCGTGTCTGTTGTGACGTTTTTCATTTTAACGAACGTAATCTATTTATTACTGGTAAATTATTAAGCCAGAGATTTCGTTACCACAAATTACTTAAAACTTTTACTAAATTCTTTCATAGATATAAAGATTTGGTTTTGAAGTTTGGTTGTACCTGTAAAACACATCCTCATTTTTACAGAAATGTTGTTTACCGTGCCCGAAATTTTAGAAAAGATCCTGGTAAACTTATCGATCCTAAAAGGTTACCAATTCAACACTGTAGTTAGATCAGTGAAAATTGTTTTATTGGTATTAATGTTTATTTTATTATCAGTAAATTAAAAGCAAACTAAATATTATTGTTATATACATATACACATTCGTAAATCTACAATCTGTCGATACCTGTATCTTGGCATTGCACAAGGTCGTGTTTTTCTCTGACTGTTTATAGCGTCTTAACACTAAATCCGTTGGATTTTGGATGGGTACTGATTGATAATTTAGTCTTAGATGCATGTTTAATTTTATTAGTTGTTAGTGGCTTTGAACTAGCTTTCAGTAACTGCGAGTTCTCGCAGATCTGTACTTAGTGTTTTTGTTGTTGTTGGGATGTACAAGTTCTCGGCCACGTCCACTGATTTGTAGTATTTGTATTTTTACCCATCTGATGAGTTGTGCCTTTTTCAAATGATTTTTATAGTGCGTTCTTATGTTGTACTATTACACCACCATGACCACAGTCCCAGGTAAAGAGGAGGGTTGGGATGCCGCTAACATGTTTAACCCCGCCACATTCTTTATGTATGTTTCTGTCTCAAGTCAGGAGCCTGCAACTCAGTGGTTGTCGTTTGTTTATGTTTTTACATATTTACCGATAGTAGAGGGGCATTATGTTTTCTGGTCTGTACGTCCGTTCGTCCGTTCGTTCGTCCGTCTGTTCGTCCGTTCGTCCCACTTCAGATTAAAGTTTTTGGTCAAGGTAGTTTTTGATGTAGTTGAAGTCCAATCAACTGAAAACTTAGTATACATGTGCCCTATGATATGATCTTTCTAATTTTTAAGCCAAATTAGAGTTTTGACCCCAATTTAATGGTCCATGGAACATAGAAAATGGTAGTGCAAGTTTTAGGTTAAAGTCTTTGGTCAAGGTAGTTTTTGATGAAGTTGAATTCCAATCAACTTTAAACTTATAACACATGTTCCCTTTGATATGATCTTTGACAGTGCGAGTGGGGCATCCGTGTACTATATACACATTTTTGTTTGTACATAAATTAGGCCGTTAGTCTTCTCGTTTGAATTGTTTTACATTTTTATTTCGGGGCCTTTTATAGCAGACTATGCGGTATGGGCTTTGCGCATTGTTGAAGGCGGTACGGTGACCTATAGTTGTTAAGTTCTGTGTCATTTTGGTCTCTTATGGAGAGTTGTTTCATTGGCAATCATACCACATCTTCTTTTTTATATTAGTTACCCAGATCTACTCATTTTATTTGAAAAAATGATTTTGATGACAACATACAAACATGCTACATCAATGTCCCGTGCGTTGTCTGCGATTGACTAGTTGTCCCGTTTGCAATAACACCGGATGTTATTATGTTTATAAATAATTTTGTGCTATGGTTAATTTTTGTATTCTTGTGTTTCGTTTTTGTTAATGTTTATTTTGTGTTTCTTTGCTACATATGTTTTTTATAGTGATTCAGATTATAACACAATGTTGACTGCTTTTCCCCTTACTTTTGACATTTTTACCTATTATGTCTGTTTTGTTCACACATCGTTTTCAATATAATGGAATTTGATGCGACTGTCATACGAGTGACGGATTAGCTAGCTATAAAACCAGGTATAAGCCACCATATTCTACACGAGAAATGCCTATACAGGAATATGAGAGTTGTTATCCATTCGTTTGATGTGTTTAAGCTTTTGATTTTGCCATTCATTTGAATGCGATCTTTTTGTTTTAAATTTTCATCGAAGATCGGTATTTTTGTTATTTTACAAAATAAATGTAATTTTAACATTTACTAAAATCCCCAAAATTAAGACCCAGTGTAGAAAATGTATTGTATGTCTTATTTAAAGGTAGGGTTTAAAAGGGCAAATTACTAATTTAAGTATATAACTGATTATCCAAGCGTTACTAAAACACACCTTTAAATCATAGTATTGAACACTTATTTTGTTTATTTTACTTTATAATGATTGTTTTGGTTTTGTACACTTTTAAGCCGTGTAATTAAAGTATTAACCATGTTTAACATTGTTCTCCAAAACGATTCAAATCTTTCGTAAGAACATGGTTGGCTACTATCTATATACGCTATATATAAAGTCTAAGTTTTGATCACAGACAAATACCGAACCAAACAGACACCTTTTGTAAAAGGCTTTAAAATGATTCAACCTTAAAATATAATATCAGGTGCAAAAATATATGACACTTTAATTATAACAACTATAACAACTAAATCCCTTTACATGGAAGTTGTTGTTAACTAAGGAAAGTTACCTTTGTCATGGTACGGATGTTACAACTTCCACGTAACATCTTAATTTTTTTTTTATTAAAAATTTCGTTTTTTGTCCACAGCGGATATGTACTCTCTCCAGTTTAATATATCAACATATTCAATTTAATGTTATTAAATCTGTAAAGCAGAAAAGTAGAAGCACAAGTTTTGAAATTTGACTGTGTTATCAGGAAAATATAGAATTCAGTTGATCGTCAAACGAGTTGATTAAACATGTAAAAAATAATGAGAACATAATGGAGGTATCACAATTGCTTGTGGTATTCATAAACGATATAAATGATTTTTGAGACGACAATTAGTTTTACCTGTTTGTTTTGTTGTAAACTGTAAGAGTAGACAATTATTGAAACGTATAATATCAAATTCGTATTTTTAAATATATATTACATTAGTTCTAAAGATATACTATTTAAAAAATCAAATAACGTGTATGTATAGTATGGATCGGCGCTTTTAAACAATAATTCTGTATTACTGAAGATTGTACATATTTTGTTTGTGAGGGAAGTTTTTTAAATGTAAAATATACAAATGATATCAACAACCTTCAGTACTTCATATGATCCATTTTTGAAGGCTTTATCATGTTTTGGACTGATATGGATCTTTATTCAGTGCGGGTTTTGCATTTAATTCAATGTACAATTGAACCAACTGACGAAAGTTTTAAAAATATATCTAAACTGCAGAACACCAAAATAGGTAGTACATTATTATGATCGTGATCTAATTTATATTTGTGATGGCAAAGGAAGATGTAAGAGAATATGATTCCGACGCCTTTACCTCGCTGTGGATGTTACAAAATGTTTGTAAAAATTACGACATTTTGAGATTCAAACAGATACCAGAACTTAACTATGTATTAAACAAGCCTTATGTTCACATTTATTCAAGTACAGCTATTTCGTCAGAGGAAGCTACTATTTTTGTCAGTTCCAGCCATGAGGGTAGAAAAGTACCCCGGTCAGAGAAAATAAATCCAACGAAAACAGTGGAAAGACCATTTGTTATTCTTATTATACTGAATCCCTTAGAAAAAAATGGAGTCTGCTACCTTAGTAAACATGTAAGTATTTTCTTCTTTTTGATTTTGATGTATGTAGTTTATTTTGGGAAGTACAAGCTTATGTATACCATTGTGAATGTAAACCACCAATACACGTAGAGAAAGTACCACTGATCTCAATGTTGTATCTTGTATCTTATTTTAACACCCATTTTCAATTATATATCTAAATAGTTTCTATATATGGACATTATATATTTTATTCACATATTTTACCGTTCCATTAAAGAGTGCGACTTTGATTATGGTTTTTAGGCGTTTTTTCCAATTGAATGACTTTTACCAAACTTAGGTTTAACATGCATATAAGAATTCCCAATGTTAAAATGTAGAGTAACAAAGGGATAAATGTTGTAAAATTATTTAGTTAGGACATTTTGTAATCTAGATAGACGTTGTAGTATGCCATAACAAATGAGTCGAATTGGTAAACCTTAATTTGACAGCTAATGCCCCCTTTTAACCTTATGTGAATTCATCCTCTATACTGTTGTTTTCGTTCTTTTCCTTTTTGCTATGATGTTATTATTCTAGCTTCGACTTCTTACTTTTGATTGCATTCCATGGTACCTTGTACTGTTACGTTGTCTGAAAGAAAGTATCCTTTTGTAAGGAGGAACTATTTGGCAAAGTGGTATAAAGTAAAATCACAAAAATACTGAACTTAGAGGAAGATCAATTGGGAAAGTCCATAATCACATGGCAAAATCAAATAACAAAACGCATCAAAAACGAATGGACAAGAACTGTCATATTCCTGACTTGGTACAGGCATTTTCAAATGTAGAAAATGGTGGATTAAACCTGGTTCTATAGCGCTAACCCTCTCACTTTTGTAATGACAGTCTCATCAATTTCCGATATTTTTACATTGATGCGTTAAATAAACAGACACAATAAATATAATAGTCAAAATATGGGTACATCAGTCATCATCGTTTAACATAAGCAGCTCATTTGCTGTATAATGTGTATCACTAGCTGGTTGTGAGTTCGATCCACACAAGTATTAGGAGCCCTCGACTCTAATCGTAACTGACTTGGATTTATAGTCGATCCACCGAAGGCTTGTGGTTTTCTATGGTCAGCTTCCTCTACCAATGAATACTGGCTGCTTTCATTTTACATTAAACCGTCCCATTGCCCATGTTCTTTTACGCATAATCTATTATGAAAACAAGAATGTGTCCCTAGTACACGGATGCCCCATCTGCACTATCATTTTCTATGTTCAGTGGACCGTGAAAATAGGGTAAAAACTATGATTTGGCATTAAAATTAAAAAGATCATCTCATAGGGAACATGTCTACTAAGTTTCTAGTTGATTGGACTTCAACTTCATCAAAAACTACCTCGACCTAAAACTTCAACCTTAAGCGGGAGAGAAGGACGAATGGAGCGACAGACGGACGCACAAACCAGAAAAGATAATGCCCATAATTGGGACATAAAAATCAAGTTCCGTGGCATTTTCAACTGTCAAAGTAAAGAAAGAACATTTTGTATTTAACTTGTTGCATAAATCAAGGGATTGTGGTTAACGTAAAAAAAGACAAACAAATTTTTTAAATATCCAATCCAAACATATATTTAACCCCGCCGCATTTTTGCGCCTGTCCCAAGTCAGGAGCCTCTGGCCTTTGTTAGTCTTGTATTATTTTAATTTTAGTTTCTTGTGTACAATTTGGAAATTAGTATGGCGTTCATTATCACTGAACTAGTATATATTTGTTTAGGGGCCAGTTGAAGGACGCCTCCGGGTGCGGGAATTTCTTGCTACATTGAAGACCTGTTGGTGACCTTCCGCTGTTGTTTTTTTCTATGGTCGGGTTGTTGTCTCTTTGGTACATTCCCCATTTCCATTCTGAATTTTATATCAGGCTCTTAATCGGCAAAGTATAGAAGACTTTGAATAACTTTTTTTAAATTCTTGTATTTGTTAAGATCATTCAAGATTTAACCTTTTACGATAGAATTTTCTTTATATTTTCAAGTAGACCAAAATAGTCATGTTGTGTTCTTTGCAACCCTTTTTTCCGACCCGGCTCCACGAATAAAACGATACCAGTTAATCTTTCTGTTCAAATGGGCGCGGGTTGTTGCCTATTATCATGAAGAGATATTTCTTGTATCCCACTAAACGGAATGTGATTTGAATAAGTGTTAATACGAAAAATGCGTGAATTGGGTTGTTATTTCCCTCAATTTGGTACTAGTATAAGTTTTAAAAAATAACTGAGAATATCATGATAAAAAGTCATAACATTTCTTATCAAAACTGAATCGTTGTTGTTTACTTTGCAAAAAGGCTTCTATAATGGATAACAACTGTCATATTCCTGACTTGTGACAGGTATTTTCTTATGTTAGTAAGTGAGTGTTTTAAATGATGATATAAAGTGGGTTTCCGTTGAATGCAAGTCATATCTGATGTACCCTCGTGAAGTCACTCTACTGTGAAACTATTGATAGTAGTAACATGATGAGTAAATAAAAATCAACGCATTTTTCCTTTAATATTACATCTCATCTACTTTGTTTTACCGGTGGTGATCTTAACCGGATAATCCCTACCAAAACACCCTGAATTGAGTTTCTTTGTTTTGCATGTTAGGTAGCAATAAACAGTTAAGAAAAACTTATTGTTTCTGTCATATATGTGCATATAACAAGGTATTAAATAAAACTGTTCATATGTCGTTCGTCTAATTTTTTTGGTAAAATTGCGTCAAAAACTTTGTGTAGAAAAAATCGGATTGTAAACATTACCATAATGTTAATTTATGGACCGATGATCGGTCTAGCTATGAAAATACGGATAGCCAAAACCGAAAATAGCCCATGAAACATGTAAAGAATAATCTTAATGCTCACAAATCATCTTTGAAGGCTAAATTAGTACTCAGCTGTCTAACAATTTATTTTATTACACAATGACTTTTATGTTTGAAAAATCCACCGGTCAAAATGCAAAACCAAGTTCCTAACTGTGTATTGCTAGCTTAATAGTGTATATTTTTTTCAAATTTTCCCCTTTAATTTTTTTTATGTGTTCTGCTGGCGATAACCAATAAAATGGCCTTTCATTTTGGAAAATTGGTTGAGTATTGAATATTTTATGATGGTTAGCAGTTGACACGGAAACGCTACAAAAGCTTATATAAAGAAAGGTGCCAAGTCAAAGTGTAAAATCTTGTGTCTACCTCAATTTTTGGCAAAATCTTAATAATTATACCTCTTTTGTCAGTTTTTTAATGTTGAAAATCTTAATAAGATCTCTGATGATGCAAAATTGTATTTTTTTTTAGCAATTTCAAGCATGAAAATATTAATCCTTGTGTTTATTACATACCAAAGACTTAATTAAAATACTTAGTAATAGGGAATCGATTTCGAAAACAACTAAATGAACTTTTAATATATGTCAAAATGTAACATGAAATCTTGACAAAAACAATAATTTGATATTTCCACAAGACAAATTGACATGTATTGTTATTCTTAAACACTAAAGCACATCAGACATTGATTTAGAATCTAAATATGAATAGATGAATAGATTTGTGGCATGAAAAGTCTGAAATTATACAACTGTGAGCTTGGTAAGTACATGAAGTATCCAATAAGGTAGCAATAAACAGTTTGGAAAAAAATATTAAAATTTTCCCTCATAAATTTTACAATTCCCTTTTCATTGCTTTCTTGCAATATTAAGCTTATTGTTTGTGTCATATATGTGCAGATGTATGTAATCATAATCTTCCATATATTTTATATCCACTTGAATTTTTTTATGTGAAACTTTGACAACAATCCCCATTTATTTATTATAAAATATTGCCCAAAAAGGGGGACAAGATGTCACATATTTCCCCAAAATTTTCCAAATATAGAATTTCAATCACTTGAAGTCATACCTTTTCTAAACTGTTTACATATATCTTTCAATAAATCCATGAAAATCATATGTCTTTCGTCTCCTTTTTGTTAAAAACTTCGTGTAGAAAAAAAGTGTTGGTAAACATTACCATAATTTCTGGACCGATGACCGGTCTAGCTATAAAAATATGGAGAGTCAAACAGAAAATAGCTCGTAAAACATGTAAATAATGATCTTGATGTTAATTTAATCAAGAAATTTATATTTTTTTTGTCTTAAACCAATTTTTCAGGACTGCATGTTGGTGAAACAGAAGAGACATATTTTTCGAAACATTGATAACGTAGTTTATGTTGTTAAAGGTAACTTGGAACATCATGAACATGTCAATGCATTGCAACATCTTAGCTGCGAGTTACACAAGAAAATCAATGGTGACAAAATTCGCAATACCATATTTCCCAAGATATATCGGTTTCCAGATGATCAAATAGAAATTCGAACTCGTGTGGGTCTTTGCATTCATGCTAGTATAATTTTCAATTTACAAGTGGCCAATGATAAAATGTCAGATATAAAACATCAGATTAACCTGGAACGAGGAGTCTGGAGTAAAAATCGCGTCAAATTCATAAGCTTTGTAAAGAAAATGCTGACCGGAGAAAATCTCAATGTTTGTACATTGAAAGAATCTAATGACAAGATATTCAAAGATTTATCACAAAATATGTTGGAAGAAATATCACACAGAAGACTTTTAGGAAGTACGTTGGTGTCTTCTGATGTAGCAGCAATTGATAGAGTTTTTCAAATACTGAAGGAAAATCTTGACAAAGTATTGCTAGATAAGATACCAGTTTTAAAAGAATGTCAAGTTAAAAGAAATTCCAAGGCTACAGGCAAACAAAATGTTCGTACAACAAAAACACATCCGTATCACAGAGAAAAAACCCTTTTATCCAAGTCAGCATGTGCGTCGACCTCATCTATAACGCCAAATGGGCACAGGTGTACGGAAAAATGTAAAATGGAACTGAATAAAACTGAAAAGGATGAAGCAGCAAAAGGAATATTCAAAGCAATCTTTAAATATGTTACCGAATGCGAAGATAATTTGTCGTCTTTTTCTAGAAGCTTGTCTGATGAGTTGACAAGAAGAGGAGATAGTGTAATGCTACACGAGTGGAAGACTGTTTCATTACGGTAATACATATTATTAAGTTGTTTTTCCGTAATTGTCTTTCGTCGCGTTTATAAATAGTTTTCGGGGATATGTTCAGTAAGAAACGCAGAAACTATTTTACAATGAGCTTTCTTTTTATCCAGTTTTGAACAAAATGTAGGTGTATAAACTTCATTATTTGCAGATTGAAAAAAAGAGGAATATTTCGAGGCGTACAAAAGACAAAGAAAGAAGAGATAATTATCTAACAACATGTAATAAAACAATATGTCCTAAACAATATTTTTTCAAACTTAAACTAGTCTTCCTGTATTTGGTGAGTTGAATATGTTTACAATAAAAAGTTTGATTCCTTTTTATTCAAATTTTGCAGGTAATACAATATCCAAAACTCAAAAAATATACTCCGATAGCAACTAAGTTTCTGAAAGTTTTCTATGAACAGACGGAATTGAGGGTTTATAATAAAACCCTTAGACGCAATATTGATGACATCGCGATCAAAGTTAGAGTTTCGAGAGGTGGGAGGTTTGATATTTATACAGGTCAAAACAAAAACCTGAATATAAGTATGTGCAGCTTTTCCATTAATCAAGCGGTATTCATGAGGGGTTAAAAAATTCTGCTAGGAGTCAGAATATTGTTTTAGGGATTGCATGATATGGTTCCTGTGAACGGCGATGGTGTGTTCTAGCATGTTTAAAGTTTAGCTCATTGTTTAAAGTGATAATCAAGAAAAAAAAATATCAGGAAAATTGAAATCGTCTTTGCAAATTTTAAGGGCAAGGGAAACGTTTTGTATGATATACTTTTTATGCTCCCCCGATGATAGGTGACGGGCATTATCCTTTCCGGCCTGTGCGTCCGTCCATCTTGTAACAGGTTAAATACTTGGTTTAAGGTAACACTAACTTGAAACAGAGAATAAATGCATCTATATATGCAAACTAGTGTTTTGATCAAGATTTCACGGGTCAATAAACATGATAATGTAATAGTGCAAGCAGGATATGGTGCAATAATCAAACATATTATTGTTTTTAAACATGATAATATACTTATCTGAAATAATTGCAAAAGGCAATTGAACGAATATAATTTTTTATTCAAACATGAATCTATGTATTTCTTTATTACAGAAATGCAAAAGTGAAAGGTTTTGGATGTATGGATGATACAATCTGCCTTTACCTACAACATGACAACGACAACGATAAAACTGAAGTCTCAAAATATATCAACGAATATTTTGATGATGCCACTTTAAAATACAAAATCAATATTGAATACAGAAGTTCAAAAATTACCTTGTTTGCATTTTTACAACAGGGAAGCAAAATCAATCCTGATACGTCGAACGAAGGACAAAACAAATATGGAACAGTTGGAATGTTCTTAGAAGATGAGAAAGGTAGTTACTTCTTTACAACATGCGCTCATGTCATTGGAAACAACAAAAAAGCATATTCCCATGTGGATAACGCTACGATTGGTCGAAACGTTTTAACTCGGTACTCACATTCGCGAACACCTGGGTCTAAATCAGAAGAACCAGCACTTGATTTTTCTTTGGTGCAAGTGTTGCCCAATAAGACTCTGACATGCACCTTTGGGCTTAAAACACCGGTCGGAAATTTCGTTAACATGCATATTTTTAGAGATGATTTGTTAAATGTACGCTATCGAAGTATTTACAAATGGGGAGCATCTGAACCAAACATGCAATTAGGTAGGTGTACTGGATGTAAGTACGATGGACACTATGTCTATTTACAGGTCGACAATAAAGACTTTGCAAAGCCTGGAGACAGTGGATCAATAATTTGCATTGGAGACGCGAACCATCCAGAACAAAGTTTGGCAGCATTTGTCCTTGTAGGGGCTGACGAAGAATCTTATTTAGTGTACAAAGTATCTGACGCTTTGGAATGGATTTCTACTGTCAGAAAGGAGATAAAACCTTGCATAAGTCATTGTACGATGAATATTCCTATCTCATCATGTCCCCAAAGGCAGTTAGAATCACCACAAAAACGGAAACGGGAAGATCGGGTACTTCAGCCAAGACCTAAGAGGCTTTTATCAAGTAAACGAAATTAAAAGATTTGATTTGTGCATGTCGTACTTATAATTCAATATTTGGATAACCATGTTTTGAATGAATTTTTCATATCAGGTTTTCAAATTTCGTACATCTGTGTCACAATAAAACTGAAATATTAATACTTTTTGACCTCAAATCATCTATTTTCAAGGTTCATTGGATAGGCAAAAAAATATGAAAAAAAAAAAGATTCAGCAATGCATCAGGCATACTTGTTACAACAGTGAATCGTAATCGTATATCCACAGAAATTTGAATTGAATTACTTGAGAGATAGATCTGTTGAGAGTTGTATTTTGGAAATAGTAGAATGTGTAAAAGAACATGTATTTGATTCTAATATATATTTTCAACAGCCTGGTTCTTAACTTACCGAGCTGTATATTCTATGAATATAGATTCTGAATTGTCATTGTGGCAATATACAACCCAGTTCTGTTTTCGAATTTACCTCTAGAATTCTAAAGATTCGACGTCTAATTTAAAATACTAAAATGATGTAATCACACTTTTTATGTTGATTGTTCTTATTAATTTCGGATTTCAATCTATATTTGATTCTCTGTTAAAAGTAAAACTCACAAAAATACTAAACTCCGAGGAAAATTCAAAACGGAAAGTCCCTAATCAAATAGCAGAATCAAACGCACACAAAGGAATTGACAACAACTGTCATATTTCGGAGTTGGTACATACATATTTCCGATAAATAATTTAAAAACCAGTATCAATGCACAAATGGTGCATTGAACTCTTTGGTATGCCATATTGTTTTTATACTGATGTTATATAATTTTTTGAACTTATAATTTCGGAAGACCTAGGTTATAGATATCTCAATTTATAGGTAATGCCTACCCATTTCTAGCCCAAAATTCATTGATTTTGAAAATACAATAGTTATGTTAGCTTAGTAATATGTATCTATATCATGTAGATCGTAATGTAATGTTTACATGTTATCAGAGTATATTTCTTTTTTTTTTAGTCATGCATGATAAAGATAAAGGCATTAAGATCTTTGTATAATAATGTTCAGTCTTGTATTAAGTTGAATGGTATTTTATCTGACTGGTTCCCTGTTAATACTGGTTTGAAACAAGGGTGTATAATTTCACCATTATTGTTTAATTTTTTCATTAATGATTTAATTGATGAAGTCAAAAAGTTAACTGTTGGTATTAGCATAGGTGAAGAAAAAGTGTGTATAATGTTATATGCAGACGATGTAGTTTTCTTAACAGAAAGTGAAAGTGAATTACAAATCATTTTGAATACTTTAGAATGTTGGTTTGATAAAAACATGATAAAGGTTAATTTAGAAAAATCAAAAGTTATGCATTTTAGAACACCTTCTGTGCCATGTACTAATTTTCCTTTTGTTTTTAATGGAAAATGTGTTGATAAAGTATCAAAATATACATATTTAGGTTTATTATTAACCGAACATTTGAGTTATGAGGATATGGCAAAAACAGTTGCCAAATCAGCCAGTAGGGCATTAGGGTTACTAATAGCAAAATGTAAAGCTCATGGTGGTTTTCAATATGATGTATTTACAAAATTGTTCAATTCAATTGTATGGTCAGTGATTGACTATGGTGCCTCTATTTGGGGTACTAAAGAATTTTCATGTATAAACGCTGTTAAACATAAGGCTATGAGATTTTTTATGGGAGTGGGTAGATATACCCCTAACTTAGCACTTTATGGAGATATGGGATGGAAACCATGTATTGTCAAACAATGGTCTTCCATATTTAGGACATGGTCACGATTTAATAAGATGTCTAATTGTAGACTTAATAAGAAATTTTTTCTTTGGAGTAATAATATCAGTTTTAATAAAGTAAAAAATTGGAACTGTAGAGTGAATACAAAGTTTAAAGAACTTGATCTTAATCAGTATTGTAATATTGAATGTATTTTGAGCAAGTCTGTTATTAAAGATATTGAAAACAAACTATTTATTATGTACCAAAATAATTGGCATTTAAATTTACTAGCTAATGAAAGCAGTAAATTGCGTACTTACAGGCTATTTAAATCAAATTATTGTACAGAAAAATATTTAAGTATTACTATGCCCGGTAAATATAGAAGTGCATATGCTAAAGTTAGAGCAGGTGTTGCTCCGATTAAAATTGAAACTGGCAGATATGAAGGTATAGATGTAAATGAAAGGTTCTGTTTTAATTGTAGAAAAAATGATTTGAATACAATTGAAGATGAAAAACATGTTTTATTAGAATGCCCAGAATATGCAGATTTGCGAACGATTTTTTTTAACAGTGTATGTAATATAGAAAGTAGGTTAAGTAATTTAAGTAATGAAGGAAAGTTTTTATTTATGTTTCATGATGATAGAGTTTGTTATTTTACAGCCAAAATCTGCCATGAAGTACTTTTTAAGAGAAAGTGTATTTTATACTCGTAATAAGTGTTTATAATGTTGTTTGTTTTCTTTTGTATAATTGTTTTTAATAGTATGGTGTTTTATGCTAAGATATATTGATATATGTAATAGATGTAATATAAATGTATTTTAATCTGTGTTTTTACAGTCTCTCATAACTCTTTTTAGAGTGGCTCTTTTATAAATTGTTAATATTATATTGTGTTGTATATCAAATGTTTTAAAGAGGTGAGACTCTAATAAATTATTTGTTTGTTTGTTTGTTTGTTTGTTTGTTTGTTTGCATTAAGTTTTCTTTTGTTATTGACATCATTTATATTAAAGGGGCATTAGCTACGAGATATATATATAAAAAAACACTAAAATATGTATTTTTTTGTTTTATCATTAATGAGAGTGACATATTGAAATAACAATTAGCTTTTAGCATCCTGTTTGGGCAATTTTGTCTGAACAAGCTAAATAAAATTGCCAATGAAATATTCAATGAATTATTCGACCTTAACGAATCCGTATTCATGTGACCTTTAATTGAACAATTTTTAAAAAGATGGGATACGCATGCATTAGTTGTGTTCAGTTAAAATGAATATAATGTCAACATTGAAAGTGAAACAAGGGTAAAGCATTTGTTTTAATTTTTCCATCCATAAAAACTCATTCTTATAAAGATTAAAACGATGATTAGCAAATATGATAAAATACATAAGATCTATAAAAAATCCAAATGCACGAGTTTGCTATTTCTTTATATCTGTATTTGTGTTTATATCGGGTTACATAACCGACGACAGTCCGCGGAGGGACCTTGATAGTTTATTTAGTGGATTCCTGACTAGAATACACTCGATTTCCTGACAAATAGTATCGAGCCCATCAAGGCAAGTTATAAATCAATCATGAGAATTTGAGTCATATTGGTTAACGGGAATTTAATAGCTAATGCCCATTTGATATTCCTAATGTGTTATGTGAGAAATTTTTATATCGTATTGACATTTGTTTTAGAAATGGATCTACAACATATCTATGATTTTTTATTGATTGTCCTATGGACTGTTTTGTTCAATAAGTTTTAATTATGATGACACATGCATCTGCTGTACTTAGTTATATGGAAGATATATTGGACGAGTTTTGACTAACAAAAATAAGTATTCATAGTTTTATTTTTAATATATGGGTTATTTTAACTTTAAATGTTTGAACTTTCAGGAACATATTTTTTAGATCTGTAATCTATATTAATAAAAAGTTTGTTTTGAGTTTTTATTTCTATTTCCGCTTTATAATGTTGTAGATTGGTTTAAGTTTTATCGTCGTTTTTCTTTTTGGCCAATATATTGCAGCTTCCCTCCGGTATATGGCTTTCATTGCTCTCTTGGTATATTCTTACTTTGTATCTCAGACAGTGTATAAATCCATTATGTGTCCCATTTTAATTTGTTCTGTAATTGAAATAACGGTAAACCTTAGTTTCCTCCTATTGTTTTTTGAAATCGTTCATAATAAGTGTTTAAATCATTTACAACAAAGTACAAACAATCAGTATAGAACATTCTATCTGTAACAAAAAGAAGGAGAAAAGTCCAGTTTGTAAAGCTTTTTGGCTTTTTGGATTTTTCCCTGCTGAATAAGAAAATAAATATGTTTTCGAAGTTTTATTCTTGAATATCAATAACAGGGCAGTCGTCTGATTTATGCTATACCTATCACTTTCTTTTTCATATTATAAAAGTGTTCACTCTTTGGTTATTGATTCGCACTGCAGGTTCGGCATGCTTAGCAAAATGAGTTTATGTTAGAATTCAAGTGATTGATATACAATTTTGAAATAAGAAGATGTGGTATGATTTCCAATTCGACGACTATACACAAGAGATATATATCAACAAAATGTGTGGGCTGATATAATATAATAAACAAAATATACGAACAAGTATATGGCACAATGATAACGGACTCTAAAGTATAGTTACAAACTGAAAAAAATCTTACAACGATCGTCATGAAACATGTGGAAGTGAAACAAGGTTGCCTAATTTTTCATGAAGACTACTAGTATTAGGTGTGACTGTGTACATATGCGTTCCGTGATTTTGTATTATTGCAAAGCAAAGTTGTTTAAACAGATGGCAACAGACCTCTTCTCGTAATAGTTTTTATGCAAAATTATTGACAACATGACCCAATATTTACGCGATCAATGACTTTTATACTGCAAATAAAGCGAATAAGACGCATACTTTCCTTAATCCCTATGTTGTGGTGTCATTGTTGGGACAAATTGAGAGATTATGAGTTAAATTGAGAATGGAAATAGGGAATTTGTCAAAGAGACAACAACCCGACCAAAGAAAAAAAAAGAAAAAACAACAGCAGAAGGTCACCAACAGGTCTTCAATGTAGCGAGAAATTCCCGCACCCGGAGGCGTCCTTCAGCTGGCCCCTAAACAAATATATACTTGTTCAGTGATAATGAACGCCATACTAATTTCCAAATTGTACACAAGAAACTAAAATTAAAATAATACAAGACTAACAAAGGCCAGAGGCTCCTGACTTGGGACAGGCGCAAAAATGCGGCGGGGTTAAACATGTTTATGAGATCTCAACCCTCCCCCTATACCTCTAGTCAATGTAGAAAAGTAAACGCATAACAATACGCACATTAAAATTCAGTTCAAGAGAAGTCCGAGTCTGATGTCAGAAGATGTAACCAAAGAAAATAAACAAAATGACAATAATACATAAATAACAACAGACTACTAGCAGTTACCTGACATGCCAGCTCCAGACTTCAATTAAACTGATTGAAAGATTATGATTTCATCATATGAATATCAGGCACAATCCTTCCCGTTAGGGGTTTAGTATCATACTATCATAACATATATGAGAAGAACATAACCCGTGTCATGCCAACAACTGGTTTTTAAATAAATGTGTTTAGTTCCGATGCAAAGACCCTATAAGTGAATCAATATTAACGCCAAAATATGCAATCTGCAATGACCTGACAACAATATCGTAACTATATCCCTTTTTAATAAGTCTATTTAAATGTTTTGTTAGTTTCTGAGGTGAATACTGACATTTTTGTACTTTATAAAGAATATTTCCATAAAACATTGGATGTGAAATACCTGAACGTATAAGAAGTCTGAATGTTGAGCTTTATTTACGAATGATGTCCGTATACCGATGATAAAATTTAGTAAATGTTTTGACTAGTTTGTGATATCGAAAACCCTTGGTGTAATAATTTTTCAGTAATACATAAATTTTTCTCGTTAAAATCTAAAACATTGTTACATACACGAGAGAATCGTACAAGTTGAGATATATAAACACCGTAAGATGGTGAGAAAATATCATCCAAATATCTAAAAGTATTATTAAATTTGTTAATCAGATGTTGCTTCGATGGGTCTTTGCTGATTTTAGTCATAAATTGTAACTCATAGCAATACAAAAACAGGTCCGCAATAAGTGGTGCACAGTAATCCCCATTGGAATTTCGATAACCTGACGATATATGGAATCTCCAAAGCGAACACAAATGTTATCAAATAAAAATCAAGGGCAGATATAGTATCAAAGCATGTCCAATTGACATAGTTTTTTTGTTTATTGCTACTGAAAAATGACCTTAAAGAGTTCAATTCATATTCTGACTTTTTAAATGCCCATTTAATTAGGTGTGTGAATTTTTTTCTTAATGAGAATGTGAGGGAATGTGGTATACAGGGTAGAAAAATCAAAACTTTGAACAGATTCAAAATCACCCATATAAGCATGCAATTTATCAAGTACTTCCAATGAGTTCTTGACACTCCAAAAGTAATTAATTCCACTATTTTCGAATGCCTTATTTGAACAATTTATTATCAGGTTTTTGATTGTACCAAGTGTACTGGTAAGAAGAATAGACAATTTAGTAGTGAAACAATGGCTTGAAGACGAAATAAATCTATATTTGTAAGGTGTTTGTGTAGCTTCAGAAGCCAATACATATTTGGGACTTTCATTGTATTTGGTTCTGCTTGTAAAGCGGTAGCTAAAATTTTATGTTTGTCACAGATGTCGTTTTCTGAAAATAGAGTCAGTTGAAATGTTGGTGAACTGGTGATTCCTTTTTTCAGAACTTCAATGTAAAATTTACGTCAAACAATAATAATATATACTATTAGCAGCTGGGACAAAAACAAATTCTTTGGCTAGTTCTTTTAGTTTAGGTTTGATACGAGAAATAGGTTTATTGTGGTTATTGTTAATAGTAAAATGTTCTTTATAATGTTGAATATGTTTATCAACTATGTTCATAACTGAATTAAAAAAAGAGTCCAAAAATTGTTTTGTCAGCTTTTTCCTGTTTTATCCATTTCAAACAGTAATAACGGAGTGAGTCGTGGATGATATTACGACACTCATTCCAATTAATAATTGACGGGGGACGATATTTAGGTCCTTTACAAAGGAATGATTTTAACTCTCGGTCTTGAACGATGTTAAGATTTCCTGTTATAACATGGGAAATGGGTCCATAAATGTATTCGGAATTACTACAATTACATGAAGTATGTGTATTTTCACTGATATTAACATCTTTACCTAATTGGCTATAATCAAACACAAATTTCCGGGTAGATTTCTTGTAGATATAACAAATAAGAGGGAGCTCAGTATTGTCAAAATATCCAGGAATTTATTCTTTAACAGAATGGTCGTAAAATACCGGCAATATTTACAAAATCAAAACCTTTATTGACATACTTTATTTTAATAAAATGTTTTGTATGATCTTCAGGGCGATCAATTTTGGGAAATAGTTTAGAATAACAATATGCCATAATAATTTGAACAATTTCATACTTAGGACTGCTATATGAAATTGTGTTGCAATCCTCCAAAATTTTATTTAACTTATTAACCGGTAAAGAACAGAGCTTTGTTAACAGATAATGTCTGCCGTTGTTTTTTGAAATAGAAATTAAGGCCGAAATATTGGTATGATTGGTCCGAAATTTTCTTTGATTGCGATTTTTTTTCTACGACCGTGAGAACGGTTTTTACGAACAGTTTTAGAAACTATATCCAAAATGTTAACGGAAGCGGTTCTTGATATATTACCAATTCCCATTATATTATCATTAAGACCGAGAGGTTAGACTGTCTGTAATGTTTTAATCCAATTTAATTAAATTATTTTCCGTGATCGTACAAACTTTGAATGAGATTCACCAGGCTGATTATTTACTACTGCTAAATATTTAATAGGATAATACGTACTAATACCACATCCCGGTCAACAAGGGTATATGTTTGTTTGAAAAGTTACGTATTTCTTTGGGCTTGAAATATCTATATATCAACAGAACACTTTTAGTACTGTTGGAAGTTTGCATAAGTGCTCTCTATTAAATAAGGTGACACAAATGCAGGATTAATTACTAAGATTTTAAAATATGCTGCAATACTAACATGAAAGTGTAAAATTAAATGTTTGCGAAACGTTATGCAGTTATAATACATAACACAATTTTCCGAATAACAGTATCCTTTAGGTGAATGATACAGAGAGACAAAAGTTGGTAATATGGTACTTCATGTATAAGTATAACGATTTGGATTGAATGTATCTCAATGAAGAGGCAATACCAGAGAAAACCAGGCAGAACTTGGAAATCTTGTTCGACAAGATTGTTTTGAAAAGGGTCTTTTTGCATTGTTTGCACTTTTTTTTGTTGGGAAATGACATTTATAATGGTCATATCGGGTTATTATGTTTAAAACATTGACTGCTTATATAGTTAAATACGGGTATTAATTTCTCAACAAAAAACAGCCTACAATATAACAATCAATATATATTCTTAAAGATGACCACGAATACAGGACGAAAAGATAACATCACTCTAGTATTTGTTGATACGTAAATGTTCTCATGCAGTAAACTGTCTGAAAACAGCAGTTTATTTTCAACTTTTTGGTGTTTAGACATGCTCTTCAATCTAAAAACCGAAAACAACAGTTTTGAAAAACAGATTGGTAAAAGACAACTAACTGTAAAATCACCTGGAAGCCACAGCCGGTATATTGAAGTACAGAGGGTCATGTTCAAATACAACCTCGGCAAGGCCAAGGATATGCTAGATAATGCAGATGTGACTAAAACCACCATACTATGTTCGGTGTGAGCCAAAGCTCCGTGTTGAAGGCCGTACCTTGACCTATAATTGTTTACTTTTGTAAATTGTTATTTGGATGGAGAATTGTCTCATTGGCACTCATACCACATCTTCCTATACCTATCAATCAAATAAAAAGACAAATTGCTAACAACGAAGTATCGGTTAATGCCAACCTGTACCAAGGGTTAAAATACCTTCAGACAGACAACTTCATGACAGGTAGAAACCACAACATATTGAAGATAAAAAGTAAAATCACAAAAATACTGAACTTAGAGGAAAATCAATTCGGAAACCCCATAATGGCAATATCAAATAACAAAACGCATCAAAAACGAATGGACAAGAACTGTCATTTAAAGATACCCCAACAAAGACCGTTTTAGAATTCCAATCAAACTAAAAGTCCTGACAGGAACCTAGGCGTTGCATCCCCTGAGATATAAAAATCTACAAGTAGTGAAACCAGGAGATATGTAATACCTGAAGCCAGGAAGAGGAAACTGTTGAACATCTGTTGATTGAATGTAAAGCTTGGAATAACACCAGAAGGCCTGTAATTAACGATATATAGAGTATACTGACAAACCACAGCAATATAGAATGGGAGTCCCTATGTGAAGGGATCAAACTTCAGATATTGATGGACATAACCATGATACAACAACAACTTCGTTTGAACAGTGAAGAAGTCTTGAAGATAGAACACCAAGCAAGCGTCTCTTATTCCTTATGATATAGTGCCAGATTTAAACTCTTACTACAACCATAGCTGATTGAAAGATGTCTTGGCCATAGTCTCTGGGAGCGTGGGGTCTAGGTGTGTGTGGCAGCCAACTCCAAATAGGTCGAACACATAGTATAACATAATAAATGTCAAATGCTTTCTTCGTTGTCATTGCAAATAAATAAAATATAAATAGATAAGGAAAGGTGTTGAAAATGTGATTTATCAAAAAAGAGCACCACATTGTAAAGAACATATTTATTTTTATATGGTGTTGATGTGACTTTATGTTTAGTAGTATTTAATTTATGTCATTGCAGTATGAGTTTATATTCAACTTATTAGTTTGAATAATCCTATAGAATCTTTCGCCTCTCTTTTTTGACAAGAATTTTAACACGTCATGGCTCAAGTTATGATACATTTCACAGATGATATACATCAGAAATACTATAATAAAGTGTATATTTCTGAACGGACATAATTTGATATATGAATATTACTTGTTGAGCAAGATGTTTGTAATCATATGACAAATCTTGCTACTGAGTATGAATGGTTGAACTGCCAAGAATATTTCAATGTTTTGTTCGTAGCTGAAATCCGTTGAACTGTTGTTTCACATTAGCTCATGACAGTCATTTAATAAAGGCAACAGTAGTATACCGCTGTTTAAAAGTTATAAACACATTGAGAGAAAACAAATTTGGATTAAAAACTAAAATCGGGGAAAACACATCAACTATATGAGGAAAACAACGAAACAACAGAACACTGAAGTGTAACAAAAACAAACGACAATGCAACTTACATAGAATCTAACACGCACACACATATATTTAGAAGTAGTAGACCAAAAACTAAAATATTTATCATTATAATTGCCAATAAATAAAAGTGCCAAGTGTATACTAGTATCTAGGCTTAATTTACGAAGCGTCGAAGCCGTCAAATCAATTTCTCCAATGTTTTATGAGAGAAACACTCAGATTTACGAAAATAGAATAATAAAAAAGGATAACATGAATAATTATACAGTTTGGAAAAACACATGATCCAGTTACCCACTAAACTCCATTTATTATAAAACCCAGAAAAACAGACGTAAAACAATTTAACTGTAACGTACAAAACATCAGTTAAAATCGCTTTAACTTTTTTTTTACTTACTTTGAAATCATTGTTTGATTAAGATGTTTAGTCAAAATGTCACCGAATGGTCGTATGTATCATTGACGAGGTTTTATTACCACAGGCTCCATGTCGCCACTGGTGAATAATTCGCTCTCGATTATATGAGTGGTTCCGCTAATATTAGGACTCATGCGCTGTCATCACATGGTATCGATATCACCAGTTGCTGTAATGTTTATTGCTATACAATGTTAAATTGTTCGAACACTATGAGTTTTTTCTACAAAATAAATATGATATTAGTCAGATTTAAATCGAGTTTTGGAAAGGAGTAGGTCCGGTAAGGGCCGATTTTGGACCCAAATTTTAGTTTCATCTAACGAGATATTTAGGACACTTTTTAAACACTTAAGTGTCTATTTCAATTGATTCGATTAGTTTATGTTAAAGATTTTAACTGATTCAGTCATTAAAAACGCTCCGATTGAAGCTAAATTATGCAAAATCTATCAAATATGCCAAAAAACGTCACTTTTCAGATGGTTTTCGTCAAAAACGAAAGTGGCCGCATCCGTGTTCATCCTCAACCTTTATATATGTTATGTATTATCATATACAATATACATATAGCAATACAACTTACATTTCAATATTATGAATGAACACGAATGCGGCCACTTTCATTTAAGACGGAAACCGTCTAAAATTTAACTAAAATGCTATAATTGTGAAGATTTCAGTAATTTAGCGTGACTTAATGATGCTAGTACACGATATATGTGCATTGTATTGTCAAAAACAGCACATATCTATGTAGCAGAAGCATTCTACTTTCTAAAAAATAGCTAAAAGATTACATTTTCACAATTTTGCAAAACTGCTTAATTTTGGGTCCAAAAAGGGGTCTTACTGAACCTACTCCTTTGTGCCCATATTATTGGTATATGATTTCACCGCCATTGATAAGGCATACGAGGACGAAACATTCATCTCATCTGACTGACTTAATAAAAGCCTGGTATCTTTGAAGGGCTTTGTTTGAATCATATTTTGATAGCGCTACTAATGTCCAAGTCTTCATTTTCATTACATGTTTCAAATTCGTGGTAATTTAAAAGAGTAATCATATAATACCCTTAATGTCTAAAGATTTAATTATACATTATTTAGCTATATTTAATTACCAAACAAACATGTAATCAGTAGCCACCAATAATAAAGAAAAGTTGATTATCGACTATCCATAATTCATTGACAACAATTGGTAACGAAAGGAAATAATTACAACACACTTGATACCGCTTTGTAATGGCACGATTGGATACATTTATTATTTAAAGCTATGAAAAAATTCAGTTTTAATCATGCAATCTACAAATGTATATGTAATTATAGAATTAGAAATAGAAATTCTGCATTTGACAAATTATTAGGTTTTAAATTTAATACAATAATTCCAATGATTAATTCTTATTTTTACATTGAAATGATGAAATATAACATAAAAGAACAATGAATAGTTAGATGAGGAGAGACAAACTATTAATATGTTAGGATAATTTTCCTTTTAACAGCAGTGTCTAATAAATTTTCAAGATATATTTTTTGTAGTCGAAAAAAAAAGCCCCAAAATTTTACAAAATGTACACCACCAAGTAATTAATTACAAAATATGTATGTGTATAACATAGTACTTCCTAATGGAGAGGTTCAAAAACTGTTCGAAATGCATTGTTACATCCAAGGATCGATCTTTGCTCGTTTAACACTAGACAGTAGACATATTTCCATACTCGCGACTGGGATTTGCCACTGTGAAAAAGATTTGACTTGTAAAACGTAAGGGGACAACTGAAAAAGGCCTTTAAAATTGAGAACTTTGATATAAAAATAAAATAAAAAACATGCAGAACATTAAACGTATTCGATGAATCTCTAAAGCAGAGAAATACAAATTTTTCAATTCCCTTCAGGTCATTTGAAAACGTTTAACCATTGAAAATGCAAAGGAATAATAATAAACAACAAACACAGGAATTCAAAATAATTTAAGGATCTCGTATCATGATTTCGTCACAGTTTTTCGTTGTAAAAAAATCCGATATGCAACATTATTGACGTTTGCAGTGTAATGCACACCAATATTAAACAAATGTATGTAAATGGAATAACATATTTTACAACAGATGTGTGAACCTTCATAAACTATGTCATATATGTATAATTTTGAAAATAGTAGCAACATGTACACCACAAAAATAAATCTCATATTGACGGTAGCATTACAAGTTTTTATTGCAGGTAAAGTTATAACATAGTTTTGTTAATTGTTTTAAAGTTAACATAATTTTCTTGCTTTAAAGTTTCTTTTTCTATTGTTGTATTTGAATCGCTGAAATGACAAAAATGTCACAGTTTAAAATATGCCGATAATCCTGAGGAATGCAATCAATAAAGTCGTGAATTCAATTTATCTAGTTTAATCAATTGATCAAATTATTTATTAGTCTATAATAAAATTTCTCAGGGAATGCTGATTTTAAGTAACGCGTGTCCACTATTAGTTTTTACTTTAATATTGGTTGTCAAATGACCACACACTTCATATCATAAACGCTTGCTTCCTTTAAGAAGTTGTCTGTAATTGTATAACGCTTCCAATTCGAAAGAGCACCTCGTGTTGTAGACTGCAACACGTCATTTAATTATATTTACTATGCCACATTAGCACGTAATTTTGGCTGTTGGAGAATATTATATCGTTCATTTTGTATTTAATAAATATCAGTCTAGCAGTGAAGTAGCAAGAAAAACAAATTTAGTGTTTGAGAATCTGAAAGATTGGCACGCTAATAGCTAATTTCTATTGAAATAGGCATTTCTTAGTTATTTTCGTTTTGGTGTACGCATTCGGATTTTTAAGCCTGCTGTTATTGTAATTTTTTTTTTTAAGTTTTCAAATAATCTATTTACTGATGTGATGCGTATATAATAAAGCACAATGCGCTCGTAATTATAAAAATAAAAATAGCACCTGCTATTCCTTTAAGATTCAATAAGGTTAAAAGGGAAAATTGCGATTATAATGAATCTGCTTTATTTTTGTGCTTTATAATTTTACAGTGAATGCTAATGGAATAAAGATTCAGCAAAGCGTGATAAAACTTCATCCTGGTAACGATCATTTTGATATCAAAGGTTGCACTATAAGTGGCGATAAGCTACTATTCACTGACAAAAGAAACAAAAGGATTATAATACACAATGGAGCTGGCAATCATATCGAGGACATTTCACTTTCTAGTGAACCATTCGATATCGTGGCTTTAGATGATGAAAGTGTTGCTGTTTCGTTTGGTAGAAATAGATATATTGAAAAAATCAATATAAATACAAAAGTTGTCACCAAAATACCCTTGGAGGGAAATTGCTGGGGACTTTCATATGACGGTGAATATTTGTACGCGGTCATCGACGGCTATGGTACTTATGTTGCAGTAATAACGCTAATAGGAAAACTAATCAAAAGAATTCCCGTAGGAAGCGAATTTGACCAAATTGAATATATAACAACGCACGGAAAGAATGTCTACTTCTCAGTATTTATTCCCAAGAATATTGTTAGCATTAATTTGAATGGTAGTGTTCAATGGCAGTTTCAGAAAAACATATTTAATCAGCCAAGGGGAATAACCTCTGATATCCATGGAAATATTTTTGTCACTGGATTTGCGTCACACAATGTTGTTGTTGTTGAGAATAATGGTCGTGATTGTAGTGAATTACTCAATAAGGGAAGTGGATTACACTATCCGACATCAATTTACTTTGATAAGACAAAAGAAAGGTTGCTAGTTAGTAATTTAAACGACGGATTTGCCTATCTTTATAACATCGTGTATGGTTGACCCTTGCTTAGTGCTAAATGAAATTGTTTATTTAACAAATGTCATCATCATTTCGTATCAAAAGATAAAGAACACAGTCTTGTTAAAATAAATAAAAAAAAACAAATTATATGGCAAGTAATATTATACAATTACTGTCTTTTAGTAAGGTAAATATACGAATTTATTGACTTTTGAAAAAACAATACGATATTCATCGACTAAGACAGCCGAAGTGAATATAAGTTTTTCAAAAGTCCATTTAACCACATATTTACCGAAACAAAAGATAGTAATTGAATTATTCGGATCGATATTCCGAGAGAAAACAATGTATTCAATGACAAATATTTACTAAAACCAATTGTACGTCAACCATTTTACCAAAACGTTTCATTTGAAAGCGCGTGACGTTTAACGCGATGCATATGACTTTTTTCCAGGTGAATATGCTGTTTTATTCAAAATCTACTTCTTCGAAAAACCTATTAAAATGATTCCAATATTGAATAAAGCATTAGTTGTTTATTATCCTTTCAATTACAACTTTGTTCAACTGTTCTATTGTGTAATTGAGTGGTTCAACGGTTTTACTTTTTGATTGAGGTACGTTCATATTCAAAGTTGCTTAGTAACAAACTCCAATTCAAGAATTGAGCGGCTAACTCATGTACCATACACATTTTATATCAATTAAACAAATTTTGTAATTTCTAATTTATCGTTAATTTTGAAAGAAATATTTTTAAAATATAGTGACCATTTTATAGTTCAATTAAATGGAAACAAATTGATAATAGCTAAAATAATAATAATAGAAAAAAAATAAAAAAATAACGATCTCCAAGGGAAATTAAAACGGAAAGTCTCGTGTCAAATTCCAAAATCAAATGTTCAAACGTATCGAACAAACGGATAGCAACTGTCATATTCCTCACTTGACATGTAGAGAATTGTGGTTTAAATTAGTTTTATAGCTAGCTAGACATCTCTCTTGTATGACAATCGACACTGTGTTCCTATCTTAAACACTATACAAAGAAACAACTTTGTCAACAAAGAAAAATAAAATAGCAACTAAATACTACATTGGTAGCTTTTGGTTGTGTGTGTTCACTCTTTGGTCGGGTTGTTGTCTCTTGACACATTCCCCATTTCCACTCTCAATTTTATACTCTATAGACAAAACACTTAAGCAAACATAAAAAACAAGAATACAAAAAATGACCACAGCCCAATAACGCAATGATGGGATGCGTAAATTGTTACTGAAAAGAATATCACCAATATATCTTAATCTGAAAATAAAAGATCTGACGTTTTTGATTTTCTAGTCTTTTAAAGAATAATAGGTTATCCTACTTATATGAAAAAAGAGGCACACAGTTCGTTCTCATATGAATACCAAAAAGTTGAAAAAGTATACTTCCAAATTATAGGAACTAATAATTTAATAGAAGTTAGTAGTATGTGTAAAGGCCAACCGTGAAAGACCCTTATGGGTAGTTCGTTAACATTCCCCCGTTGTCGTATATGTGAAAGGGTTAAAACAAAACATTTTGAATGAATTAATATGCTCAATGTATTTTCGTAATAAAAAACTTGTTAAGACGAAGAGTATTTAGTACGTTTTTCTTTCATTGTAACCTTTCCATATCGTTCGCTTAATACAATGGGCATCGCAATTCATACTATATGATGGTGTTCGTGTATTACATTATCTTAACGCTGTCATTGTTTATAATTTTATTTAAAGTTTCAATGTATATGACTAAGAAGTGTCAGAAGATTTAAAAGAAAGGTAGGGTACAGCAACAGTAATAGAGGGCCTGTGTTTAAAGGTCTTTGTGTCCATCACTATTTTAGTGTGGAGACCGTTAAGTATAAACTTTATAAAGTTTTAACTTTATATTTTAAGTAACACTAGTCAGTTCGTTGTTTAACTTTAGGACGACACCTTTATATATAGAATTTTTTGTCTTACTACGAAAGGGTGTGTTTTATGACCAAGGATTGCAAAATTTCGGAGAATGTATCGCGCAGTCATTATTTGGATGCATCATTCGGTAGCTAAGTAGACATGTCGTTGGGAAGCACAATTGTGATACACTGACTGTGTCTGTAAAGATTCTATGCGCAAAATGGCAATAGAGTTACGTCCCTGCTAAACTGAAGTCTGTAGGTTTCAGCTCTGGAGTTCCCAGTGAAGACATATTTTTTTTTTTTTTTTTTTTTTGGCAAACACACATTTTTTAAGATTTACAGTTACTAAATAAAACAAAAGTTGAAATCTGTAGTACATCTTAACACAAACTCGTGTGCTTACTTATTATGAACTGCTTAATGGCATGAAATATCAAGTCATTTAGACACATGGGAAAAGTCGCACTTTTAAAACAACGATTTTTACGCTGATTAAGTAGACAGAGTTGCCTTTCATACATTTTTGACACTTCATCCCACAATGCAATCCGAAAAAGTTCAAATTTCAAGAAATGATGATACATATCACTATCAAACAAATAACTTATAA
This sequence comes from Mytilus galloprovincialis, assembly GCA_037788925.1. NCBI lineage: Eukaryota > Metazoa > Mollusca > Bivalvia > Mytilida > Mytilidae > Mytilus > Mytilus galloprovincialis. Next base: position 37,922,943 of record CM075342.1, on the reverse strand, counting down.
TGTTAAGCTATACATTTTCAAATAAAAGACACGGTATACTTATAGTTTACATTCATAAAACTGTCAGGAACTATATTTATAGACAACCAATATACGAGTGACCAAACAGGTCGTTTTTAAAGAAAGAAAAATATCCTTGCTTTTTTTCTTCTATTAAGTCCTTTGGTCTTCTCTTCTGCATTTTCTCACTTTATTATACATATGCAATAACATTTTTAACTGCATGTTTGCAAATATATAGTGTGCGACAAACAGATTGTGGGGTAAACGTCAATGAGACAGCAACCTAGCGACAAAAATATGCAAACGACATGTGCACGCTGAACGGAGAAAAGGAGATGCGAGTTTCCCTCAATGAGACAGCATCCCAACGACTACAGATATATATGAATGACATATTCACTTTGCTGATGCTACCATTTGTTTGGGTTTTTGTCAAGCTGTTTTTTTTTTGCTGATGAAAAAAACTGTCCGCAATGTCAAAGCCAGTGGTGATGAAAGTGGCATTAAACACCAAAAAAGCAATAAAATAAATCAGGGTTTATCAAGACCCTTTCCTACACCGTATTTGGTTTGGTAAACAAGAATCCGTTGAAGGGATTTTAAATTGACTAAGGCAATGTTTTGCAACACATACATGTATAATGACTGATATATTTGTCGCTGGACATGAAGCAGATTCATCGATGATTAAAAGTTCTTCTTGAATGCTTTGTATGATCTATTAACTGGAGTTTTAAATTAACTAAAGCAATGTTTTGCAACACCTATATGTTACTATCTTTTTTGAAATGTGACTGATATATTTGTCGCTGGACATGAAGCAGCTACATCTAATAAAATGTGTTCATCAATGCCTTGTAGTATTAATTGATTTATTAAGAAACATAAATTATAATATCAGTTTGTACTTGTTTGAAACAAGTATATGACTAAGAAGTGTCAGAAGATTTAAAAGAAAGGTAGGGAGGGTACAGCATCAGTAATAGAGAGCCTGTGTTTAAAGGTCTTTGTGTCCATCACTATTTTAGTGTGGAGACCTTTAAGTATAAACTTTATAAAGTTTTAACTTTATATTTTAATTTACACTAGTCAGTTCGTTGTTTAACTTTAGGACGACACCTTTATATATAGAATTTTTTGTCTTACTACGAAAGGGTGTGCTTTATGACCAAGGATTGCAAAATTTCGGAGAATGTATCGCGCAGTCATTATTTGGATGCATCATTCGGTAGCTAAGTTGACATGTCGTTGGGAAGCACAATTGTGATACACTGACTGTGTCTGTAAAGATTCTATGCGCAAAATGGCAATAGAGTTACGTCCCTGCTAAACTGAAGTCTGTAGGTTTCAGCTCTGGAGTTCCCAGTGAAGACATATATTTTTTTTTTTTTTTTTGGCAAACACACATTTTTTAAGACTTACAGTTACTAAATAAAACAAAAGCTGAAATCTGTAGTACATCTTAACACAAACTCGTGTGCTTACTTATTATGAACTGCTTAATGACATGAAATATAAAGTCATTTAGACACATGAGAAAAGTCGCACTTTTAAACAACGATTTTTACGCTGATTAAGTAGACAGAGTTGCTTTTCATACATTTTTGACACTTCATCCCACAATGCAATCCGAAAAAGTTCAAATTTCAAGAAATGATGATACATATCACTATCAAACAAATAACTTATAATGTTAAGCTATACATTTTCACATAAAAGACACAGTATACTTATAGTTTACATTCATAAAACTGTCAGGAACTATATTTATAGACAACCAATATACGAGTGACCAAACAGGTCGTTTTTAAAGAAAGAAAAATATCCTTGCTTTTTTTCTTCTATTAAGTCCTTTGGTCTTCTCTTCTGCATTTTCTCACTTTATTATACATATGCAATAACATTTTTAACTGCATGTTTGCAAATATATAGTGTGCGACAAACAGATTGTGGGGTAAACGTCAATGAGACAGCAACCTAGCGACAAAAATATGCAAACGACATGTGCACGCTGAACGGAGAAAAGGAGATGCGAGTTTCCCTCAATGAGACAGCATCCCAACGACTACAGATATATATGAATGACATATTCACTTTGCTGATGCTACCATTTGTTTGGGTTTTTGTCAAGCTGTTTTTTTTTTGCTGATAAAAAAAACTGTCCGCAATGACAAAGCCAGTGGTGATGAAAGTGGCATTAAACACCAAAAAAGCAATAAAATAAATCAGGGTTTATCAAGACCCTTTCCTACACCGTATTTGGTTTGGTAAACAAAATTCCGTTGAAGGGATTTTAAATTGACTAAGGCAATGTTTTGCAACACATACATGTATTATGACTGATATATTTGTCGCTGGACATGAAGCATATTCATCGATGATTAAAAGTTCTTCTTGAATGCTTTGTATGATCTATTAACTGGAGTTTTAAATTAACTAAAGCAATGTTTTGCAACACCTATATGTTACTATCTTTTTTGAAATGTGACTGATATATTTGTCGCTGGACATGAAGCAGCTACATCTAATAAAATGTGTTCATCAATGCCTTGTAGTATTAATTGATTTATTAAGAAACATAAATTATAATATCAGTTTGTACTTGTTTGAAACAAGTATATGACTAAGAAGTGTCAGAAGATTTAAAAGAAAGGTAGGGAGGGTACAGCATCAGTAATAGAGGGCCTGTGTTTAAAGGTCTTTGTGTCCATCACTATTTTAGTGTGGGGACCTTTAAGTATAAACTTTATAAAGTTTTAACTTTATATATTAATTTACACTAGTCAGTTCGTTGTTTAACTTTAGGACGACACCTTTATATATAGAATTTTTTGTCTTACTACGAAAGGGTGTGCTTTATGACCAAGGATTGCAAAATTTCGGAGAATGTATCGCGCAGTCATTATTTGGATGCATCATTCGGTAGCTAAGTTGACATGTCGTTGGGAAGCACAATTGTGATACACTGACTGTGTCTGTAAAGATTCTATGCGCAAAATGGCAATAGAGTTACGTCCCTGCTAAACTGAAGTCTGTAGGTTTCAGCTCTGGAGTTCCCAGTGAAGACATATTTTTTTTTTATTTTTTTTTTTGGCAAACACACATTTTTTAAGATTTACAGTTACTAAATAAAACAAAAGTTGAAATCTGTAGTACATCTTAACACAAACTCGTGTGCTTACTTATAATGAACTGCTTAATGACATGAAATATAAAGTCATTTAGACACATGGGAAAAGTCGCACTTTTAAAACAACGAATTTTACGCTGATTAAGTAGACAGAGTTGCCTTTCATACATTTTTGACACTTCATCCCACAATGCAAACCGAAAAAGTTCAAATTTCAAGAAATGATGATACATATCACTATTAAACAAATAACTTATAATGTTAAGCTATACATTTTGACATAAAAGACACAGTATACTTATAGTTTACATTCATAAAACTGTCAGGAACTATATTTATAGACAACCAATATACGAGTGACCAAACAGGTCGTTTTTAAAGAAAGAAAAATATCCTTGCTTTTTTTCTTCTATTAAGTCCTTTGGTCTTCTCTTCTGCATTTTCTCACTTTATTATACATATGCAATAACATTTTTAACTGCATGTTTGCAAATATATAGTGTGCGACAAACAGATTGTGGGGTAAACGTCAATGAGACAGCAACCTAGCGACAAAAATATGCAAACGACATGTGCACGCTGAACGGAGAAAAGGAGATGCGAGTTTCCATCAATGAGACAGCATCCCAACGACTACAGATATATATGAATGACATATTCACTTTGCTGATGCTACCATTTGTTTGGGTTTTTGTCAAGCTGTTTTTTTTTTTTGCTGATAAAAAAAAACTGTCCGCAATGTCAAAGCCAGTGGTGATGAAAGTGGCATTAAACACCAAAAAAGCAATAAAATAAATCAGGGTTTATCATGACCCTTTCCTACACCGTATTTGGTTTGGTAAACAAGAATCCGTTGAAGGGATTTTAAATTGACTAAGGCAATGTTTTGCAACACATACATGTATAATGACTGATATATTTGTCGCTGGACATGAAGCAGATTCATCGATGATTAAAAGTTCTTCTTGAATGCTTTGTATGATCTATTAACTGGAGTTTTAAATTAACTAAAGCAATGTTTTGCAACACCTATATGTTACTATCTTTTTTGAAATGTGACTGATATATTTGTCGCTGGACATGAAGCAGCTACATCTAATAAAATGTGTTCATCAATGCCTTGTAGTATTAATTGATTTATTAAGAAACATAAATTATAATATCAGTTTGTACTTGTACGAAACAAGTATATGACTAAGAAGTGTCAGAAGATTTAAAAGAAAGGTAGGGAGGGTACAGCATCAGTAATAGAGGGCCTGTGTTTAACGGTCTTTGTGTCCATCACTATTTTAGTGTGGAGACCTTTAAGTATAAACTTTATAAAGATTTAACTTTATATTTTAAGTTACACTTGTCAGTTCGTTGTTAAACTTTAGGACGACACCTTTATATATAGAATTTTTTGTCTTACTACGAAAGGGTGTGTTTTATGACCAAGGATTGCAAAATTTCGGAGAATGTATCGCGCAGTCATTATTTGGATGCATCATTCGGTAGCTAAGTAGACATGTCGTTGGGAAGCACAATTGTGATACACTGACTGTGTCTGTAAAGATTCTATGCGCAAAATGGCAATAGAGTTACGTCCCTGCTAAACTGAAGTCTGTAGGTTTCAGCTCTGGAGTTCCCAGTGAAGACATATTTTTTTATTTTTTTTTTGGCAAACACACATTTTTTAAGATTTACAGTTACTAAATAAAACAAAAGTTGAAATCTGTAGTACATCTTAACACAAACTCGTGTGCTTACTTATAATGAACTGCTTAATGACATGAAATATAAAGTCATTTAGACACATGGGAAAAGTCGCACTTTTAAAACAACGAATTTTACGCTGATTAAGTAGACAGAGTTGCCTTTCATACATTTTTGACACTTCATCCCACAATACAATCCGAAAAAGTTCAAATTTCAAGAAATGATGATACATATCACTATCAAACAAATAACTTATAATGTTAAGCTATACATTTTCACATAAAAGACACAGTATACTTATAGTTTACATTCATAAAACTGTCAGGAACTATATTTATAGACAACCAATATACGAGTGACCAAACAGGTCGTTTTTAAAGAAAGAAAAATATCCTTGCTTTTTTTCTTCTATTAAGTCCTTTGGTCTTCTCTTCTGCATTTTCTCACTTTATTATACATATGCAATAACATTTTTAACTGTATGTTTGCAAATATATAGTGTGCGACAAACAGACTGTGGGGTAAACGTCAATGAGACAGCAACCTAGCGACAAAAATATGCAAACGACATGTGCACGCTGAACGGAGAAAAGGAGATGCGAGTTTCCCTCAATGAGACAGCATCCCAACGACTACAGATATATATATGAATGACATATTCACTTTGCTGATGCTACCATTTGTTTGGGTTTTTTTCAAGCTGTTTTTTTTTTTTGCTGATAAAAAAAAACTGTCCGCAATGACAAAGCCAGTGGTGATGAAAGTGGCATTAAACACCAAAAAAGCAATAAAATAAATCAGGGTTTATCAAGACCCTTTCCTACACCGTATTTGGTTTGGTAAACAAGAATCCGTTGAAGGGATTTTAAATTGACCAAGGCAATGTTTTGCAACACATACATGTATTATGACTGACATATTTGTCGCTGGACATGAATCAGATTCATCGATGATTAAAAGTTCTTCTTGAATGCTTTGTATGATCTATTAACTGGAGTTTTAAATTAACTAAAGCAATGTTTTGCAACACCTATATGTTACTATCTTTTTTGAAATGTGACTGATATATTTGTCGCTGGACATGAAGCAGCTACATCTAATAAAATGTGTTCATCAATGCCTTGTAGTATTAATTGATTTATTAAGAAACATAAATTATAATATCAGTTTGTACTTGTTTGAAACAAGTATATGACTAAGAAGTGTCAGAAGATTTAAAAGAAAGGTAGGGAGGGTACAGCATCAGTAATAGAGGGCCTGTGTTTAAAGGTCTTTGTGTCCATCACTATTTTAGTGTGGAGACCTTTAAGTATAAACTTTATAAAGTTTTAACTTTATATTTTAAGTTACACTAGTCAGTTCGTTGTTTAACAACAAATGGAAGTTTTTAACGACCTTGACTGGCTATACAGCCCTTGCACGGTCGGTTTGTTTAACTTTAGGACGACACCTTTATATATAGAATTTTTTGTCTTACTACGAAAGGGTGTGTTTTATGACCAAGGATTGCAAAATTTCGGAGAATGTATCGCGCAGTCATTATTTGGATGCATCATTCGGTAGCTAAGTAGACATGTCGTTGGGAAGCACAATTGTGATACACTGACTGTGTCTGTAAAGATTCTATGCGCGAAATGGCAATAGAGTTACGTCCCTGCTAAACTGAAGTCTGTAGGTTTCAGCTCTGGAGTTCCCAGTGAAGACATATTTTTTTTTTTTTTTTTGGCAAACACACATTTTTTAAGATTTACAGTTACTAAATAAAACAAAAGTTGAAATCTGTAGTACATCTTAACACAAACTCGTGTGCTTACTTATTATGAACTGCTTAATGACATGAAATATAAAGTCATTTAGACACATGGGAAAAGTCGCACTTTTAAAACAACGAATTTTACGCTGATTAAGTAGACAGAGTTGCCTTTCATACATTTTTGACACTTCATCCCACAATGCAATCCGAAATAGTTCAAATTTACAGAAATGATGATACATATCACTATCAAACAAATAACTTATAATGTTAAGCTATACATTTTCACATAAAAAACACAGTATACTTATAGTTTACATTCATAAAACTGTCAGGAACTATATTTATAGACAACCAATATACGAGTGACCAAACAGGTCGTTTTTAAAGAAAGAAAAATATCCTTGCTTTTTTTCTTCTATTAAGTCCTTTGGTCTTCTCTTCTGCATTTTCTCACTTTATTATACATATGCAATAACATTTTTAACTGCATGTTTGCAAATATATAGTGTGCGACAAACAGATTGTGGGGTAAACGTCAATGAGACAGCAACCTAGCGACAAAAATATGCAAACGACATGTGCACGCTGAACGGAGAAAAGGAGATGCGGTCATTGTTTATAATTTTATTTAAAGTTTCAATGTATATGACTAAGAAGTGTCAGAAGATTTAAAAGAAAGGTAGGGTACAGCAACAGTAATAGAGGGCCTGTGTTTAAAGGTCTTTGTGTCCATCACTATTTTAGTGTGGAGACCTTTAAGTATAAACTTTATAAAGTTTTAACTTTATATTTTAAGTAACACTAGTCAGTTCGTTGTTTAACTTTAGGACGACACCTTTATATATAGAATTTTTTGTCTTACTACGAAAGGGTGTGTTTTATGACCAAGGATTGCAAAATTTCGGAGAATGTATCGCGCAGTCATTATTTGGATGCATCATTCGGTAGCTAAGTAGACATGTCGTTGGGAAGCACAATTGTGATACACTGACTGTGTCTGTAAAGATTCTATGCGCAAAATGGCAATAGAGTTACGTCCCTGCTAAACTGAAGTCTGTAGGTTTCAGCTCTGGAGTTCCCAGTGAAGACATATTTTTTTTTTTTTTTTTTGGCAAACACACATTTTTTAAGATTTACAGTTACTAAATAAAACAAAAGTTGAAATCTGTAGTACATCTTAACACAAACTCGTGTGCTTACTTATTATGAACTGCTTAATGACATGAAATATAAAGTCATTTAGACACATGGGAAAAGTCGCACTTTTAAAACAACGAATTTTACGCTGATTAAGTAGACAGAGTTGCCTTTCATACATTTTTGACACTTCATCCCACAATGCAATCCGAAAAAGTTCAAATTTCAAGAAATGATGATACATATCACTATTAAACAAATAACTTATAATGTTAAGCTATACATTTTGACATAAAAGACACAGTATACTTATAGTTTACATTCATAAAACTGTCAGGAACTATATTTATAGACAACCAATATACGAGTGACCAAACAGGTCGTTTTTAAAGAAAGAAAAATATCCTTGCTTTTTTTCTTCTATTAAGTCCTTTGGTCTTCTCTTCTGCATTTTCTCACTTTATTATACATATGCAATAACATTTTTAACTGCATGTTTGCAAATATATAGTGTGCGACAAACAGATTGTGGGGTAAACGTCAATGAGACAGCAACCTAGCGACAAAAATATGCAAACGACATGTGCACGCTGAACGGAGAAAAGGAGATGCGAGTTTCCATCAATGAGACAGCATCCCAACGACTACAGATATATATGAATGACATATTCACTTTGCTGATGCTACCATTTGTTTGGGTTTTTGTCAAGCTGTTTTTTTTTTTGCTGATAAAAAAAAACTGTCCGCAATGTCAAAGCCAGTGGTGATGAAAGTGGCATTAAACACCAAAAAAGCAATAAAATAAATCAGGGTTTATCATGACCCTTTCCTACACCGTATTTGGTTTGGTAAACAAGAATCCGTTGAAGGGATTTTAAATTGACTAAGGCAATGTTTTGCAACACATACATGTATAATGACTGATATATTTGTCGCTGGACATGAAGCAGATTCATCGATGATTAAAAGTTCTTCTTGAATGCTTTGTATGATCTATTAACTGGAGTTTTAAATTAACTAAAGCAATGTTTTGCAACACCTATATGTTACTATCTTTTTTGAAATGTGACTGATATATTTGTCGCTGGACATGAAGCAGCTACATCTAATAAAATGTGTTCATCAATGCCTTGTAGTATTAATTGATTTATTAAGAAACATAAATTATAATATCAGTTTGTACTTGTACGAAACAAGTATATGACTAAGAAGTGTCAGAAGATTTAAAAGAAAGGTAGGGAGGGTACAGCATCAGTAATAGAGGGCCTGTGTTTAACGGTCTTTGTGTCCATCACTATTTTAGTGTGGAGACCTTTAAGTATAAACTTTATAAAGATTTAACTTTATATTTTAAGTTACACTAGTCAGTTCGTTGTTTAACTTTAGGACGACACCTTTATATATAGAATTTTTTGTCTTACTACGAAAGGGTGTGTTTTATGACCAAGGATTGCAAAATTTCGGAGAATGTATCGCGCAGTCATTATTTGGATGCATCATTCGGTAGCTAAGTAGACATGTCGTTGGGAAGCACAATTGTGATACACTGACTGTGTCTGTAAAGATTCTATGCGCAAAATGGCAATAGAGTTACGTCCCTGCTAAACTGAAGTCTGTAGGTTTCAGCTCTGGAGTTCCCAGTGAAGACATATTTTTTTATTTTTTTTTTGGCAAACACACATTTTTTAAGATTTACAGTTACTAAATAAAACAAAAGTTGAAATCTGTAGTACATCTTAACACAAACTCGTGTGCTTACTTATAATGAACTGCTTAATGACATGAAATATAAAGTCATTTAGACACATGGGAAAAGTCGCACTTTTAAAACAACGAATTTTACGCTGATTAAGTAGACAGAGTTGCCTTTCATACATTTTTGACACTTCATCCCACAATACAATCCGAAAAAGTTCAAATTTCAAGAAATGATGATACATATCACTATCAAACAAATAACTTATAATGTTAAGCTATACATTTTCACATAAAAGACACAGTATACTTATAGTTTACATTCATAAAACTGTCAGGAACTATATTTATAGACAACCAATATACGAGTGACCAAACAGGTCGTTTTTAAAGAAAGAAAAATATCCTTGCTTTTTTTCTTCTATTAAGTCCTTTGGTCTTCTCTTCTGCATTTTCTCACTTTATTATACATATGCAATAACATTTTTAACTGTATGTTTGCAAATATATAGTGTGCGACAAACAGACTGTGGGGTAAACGTCAATGAGACAGCAACCTAGCGACAAAAATAGGCAAACGACATGTGCACGCTGAACGGAGAAAAGGAGATGCGGTCATTGTTTATAATTTTATTTAAAGTTTCAATGTATATGACTAAGAAGTGTCAGAAGATTTAAAAGAAAGGTAGGGTACAGCAACAGTAATAGAGGGCCTGTGTTTAAAGGTCTTTGTGTCCATCACTATTTTAGTGTGGAGACCTTTAAGTATAAACTTTATAAAGTTTTAACTTTATATTTTAAGTAACACTAGTCAGTTCGTTGTTTAACTTTAGGACGACACCTTTATATATAGAATTTTTTGTCTTACTACGAAAGGGTGTGTTTTATGACCAAGGATTGCAAAATTTCGGAGAATGTATCGCGCAGTCATTATTTGGATGCATCATTCGGTAGCTAAGTAGACATGTCGTTGGGAAGCACAATTGTGATACACTGACTGTGTCTGTAAAGATTCTATGCGCAAAATGGCAATAGAGTTACGTCCCTGCTAAACTGAAGTCTGTAGGTTTCAGCTCTGGAGTTCCCAGTGAAGACATATTTTTTTTTTTTTTTTTGGCAAACACACATTTTTTAAGATTTACAGTTACTAAATAAAACAAAAGTTGAAATCTGTAGTACATCTTAACACAAACTCGTGTGCTTACTTATTATGAACTGCTTAATGACATGAAATATAAAGTCATTTAGACACATGGGAAAAGTCGCACTTTTAAAACAACGAATTTTACGCTGATTAAGTAGACAGAGTTGCCTTTCATACATTTTTGACACTTCATCCCACAATGCAATCCGAAATAGTTCAAATTTACAGAAATGATGATACATATCACTATCAAACAAATAACTTATAATGTTAAGCTATACATTTTCACATAAAAAACACAGTATACTTATAGTTTACATTCATAAAACTGTCAGGAACTATATTTATAGACAACCAATATACGAGTGACCAAACAGGTCGTTTTTAAAGAAAGAAAAATATCCTTGCTTTTTTTCTTCTATTAAGTCCTTTGGTCTTCTCGTCTGCATTTTCTCACTTTATTATACATATGCAATAACATTTTTAACTGCATGTTTGCAAATATATAGTGTGCGACAAACAGATTGTGGGGTAAACGTCAATGAGACAGCAACCTAGCGACAAAAATATGCAAACGACATGTGCACGCTGAACGGAGAAAAGGAGATGCGAGTTTCCCTCAATGAGACAGCATCCCAACGACTACAGATATATATGAATGACATATTCACTTTGCTGATGCTACCATTTGTTTGGTTTTTTTTCAAGCTGTTTTTTTTTTGCTGATAAAAAAAACTGTCCGCAATGACAAAGCCAGTGGTGATGAAAGTGGCATTAAACACCAAAAAAGCAATAAAATAAATCAGGGTTTATCAAGACCCTTTCCTACACCGTATTTGGTTTGGTAAACAAGAATCCGTTGAAGGGATTTTAAATTGACTAAGGCAATGTTTTGCAACACATACATGTATTATGACTGATATATTTGTCGCTGGACATGAAGCATATTCATCGATGATTAAAAGTTCTTCTTGAATGCTTTGTATGATCTATTAACTGGAGTTTTAAATTAACTAAAGCAATGTTTTGCAACACCTATATGTTACTATCTTTTTTGAAATGTGACTGATATATTTGTCGCTGGACATGAAGCAGCTACATCTAATAAAATGTGTTCATCAATGCCTTGTAGTATTAATTGATTTATTAAGAAACATAAATTATAATATCAGTTTGTACTTGTTTGAAACAAGTATATGACTAAGAAGTGTCAGAAGATTTAAAAGAAAGGTAGGGAGGGTACAGCATCAGTAATAGAGGGCCTGTGTTTAAAGGTCTTTGTGTCCATCACTATTTTAGTGTGGAGACCTTTAAGTATAAACTTTATAAAGTTTTAACTTTATATTTTAAGTTACACTAGTCAGTTTGTTGTTTAACAACAAATGGAAGTTTTTAACGACCTTGACTGGCTATACAGCCCTTGCACGGTCGGTTTGTTTAACTTTAGGACGACACCTTTATATATAGAATTTTTTGTCTTACTACGAAAGGGTGTGTTTTATGACCAAGGATTGCAAAATTTCGGAGAATGTATCGCGCAGTCATTATTTGGATGCATCATTCGGTAGCTAAGTAGACATGTCGTTGGGAAGCACAATTGTGATACACTGACTGTGTCTGTAAAGATTCTATGCGCAAAATGGCAATAGAGTTACGTCCCTGCTAAACTGAAGTCTGTAGGTTTCAGCTCTGGAGTTCCCAGTGAAGACATATTTTTTTTTTTTTTTTTGGCAAACACACATTTTTTAAGATTTACAGTTACTAAATAAAACAAAAGTTGAAATCTGTAGTACATCTTAACACAAACTCGTGTGCTTACTTATTATGAACTGCTTAATGACATGAAATATAAAGTCATTTAGACACATGGGAAAAGTCGCACTTTTAAAACAACGAATTTTACGCTGATTAAGTAGACAGAGTTGCCTTTCATACATTTTTGACACTTCATCCCACAATGCAATCCGAAATAGTTCAAATTTACAGAAATGATGATACATATCACTATCAAACAAATAACTTATAATGTTAAGCTATACATTTTCACATAAAAAACACAGTATACTTATAGTTTACATTCATAAAACTGTCAGGAACTATATTTATAGACAACCAATATACGAGTGACCAAACAGGTCGTTTTTAAAGAAAGAAAAATATCCTTGCTTTTTTTCTTCTATTAAGTCCTTTGGTCTTCTCGTCTGCATTTTCTCACTTTATTATACATATGCAATAACATTTTTAACTGCATGTTTGCAAATATATAGTGTGCGACAAACAGATTGTGGGGTAAACGTCAATGAGACAGCAACCTAGCGACAAAAATATGCAAACGACATGTGCACGCTGAACGGAGAAAAGGAGATGCGAGTTTCCCTCAATGAGACAGCATCCCAACGACTACAGATATATATGAATGACATATTCACTTTGCTGATGCTACCATTTGTTTGGTTTTTTTTCAAGCTGTTTTTTTTTTGCTGATAAAAAAAACTGTCCGCAATGACAAAGCCAGTGGTGATGAAAGTGGCATTAAACACCAAAAAAGCAATAAAATAAATCAGGGTTTATCAAGACCCTTTCCTACACCGTATTTGGTTTGGTAAACAAGAATCCGTTGAAGGGATTTTAAATTGACTAAGGCAATGTTTTGCAACACATACATGTATTATGACTGATATATTTGTCGCTGGACATGAAGCATATTCATCGATGATTAAAAGTTCTTCTTGAATGCTTTGTATGATCTATTAACTGGAGTTTTAAATTAACTAAAGCAATGTTTTGCAACACCTATATGTTACTATCTTTTTTGAAATGTGACTGATATATTTGTCGCTGGACATGAAGCAGCTACATCTAATAAAATGTGTTCATCAATGCCTTGTAGTATTAATTGATTTATTAAGAAACATAAATTATAATATCAGTTTGTACTTGTTTGAAACAAGTATATGACTAAGAAGTGTCAGAAGATTTAAAAGAAAGGTAGGGAGGGTACAGCATCAGTAATAGAGGGCCTGTGTTTAAAGGTCTTTGTGTCCATCACTATTTTAGTGTGGAGACCTTTAAGTATAAACTTTATAAAGTTTTAACTTTATATTTTAAGTTACACTAGTCAGTTCGTTGTTTAACAACAAATGGAAGTTTTTAACGACCTTGACTGGCTATACAGCCCTTGCACGGTCGGTTTGTTTAACTTTAGGACGACACCTTTATATATAGAATTTTTTGTCTTACTACGAAAGGGTGTGTTTTATGACCAAGGATTGCAAAATTTCGGAGAATGTATCGCGCAGTCATTATTTGGATGCATCATTCGGTAGCTAAGTAGACATGTCGTTGGGAAGCACAATTGTGATACACTGACTGTGTCTGTAAAGATTCTATGCGCAAAATGGCAATAGAGTTACGTCCCTGCTAAACTGAAGTCTGTAGGTTTCAGCTCTGGAGTTCCCAGTGAAGACATATTTTTTTTTTTTTTTTGGCAAACACACATTTTTTAAGATTTACAGTTACTAAATAAAACAAAAGTTGAAATCTGTAGTACATCTTAACACAAACTCGTGTGCTTACTTATTATGAACTGCTTAATGACATGAAATATAAAGTCATTTAGACACATGGGAAAAGTCGCACTTTTAAAACAACGAATTTTACGCTGATTAAGTAGACAGAGTTGCCTTTCATACATTTTTGACACTTCATCCCACAATGCAATCCGAAATAGTTCAAATTTACAGAAATGATGATACATATCACTATCAAACAAATAACTTATAATGTTAAGCTATACATTTTCACATAAAAAACACAGTATACTTATAGTTTACATTCATAAAACTGTCAGGAACTATATTTATAGACAACCAATATACGAGTGACCAAACAGGTCGTTTTTAAAGAAAGAAAAATATCCTTGCTTTTTTTCTTCTATTAAGTCCTTTGGTCTTCTCGTCTGCATTTTCTCACTTTATTATACATATGCAATAACATTTTTAACTGCATGTTTGCAAATATATAGTGTGCGACAAACAGATTGTGGGGTAAACGTCAATGAGACAGCAACCTAGCGACAAAAATATGCAAACGACATGTGCACGCTGAACGGAGAAAAGGAGATGCGAGTTTCCCTCAATGAGACAGCATCCCAACGACTACAGATATATATGAATGACATATTCACTTTGCTGATGCTACCATTTGTTTGGTTTTTTTTTCAAGCTGTTTTTTTTTTGCTGATAAAAAAAACTGTCCGCAATGACAAAGCCAGTGGTGATGAAAGTGGCATTAAACACCAAAAAAGCAATAAAATAAATCAGGGTTTATCAAGACCCTTTCCTACACCGTATTTGGTTTGGTAAACAAGAATCCGTTGAAGGGATTTTAAATTGACTAAGGCAATGTTTTGCAACACATACATGTATTATGACTGATATATTTGTCGCTGGACATGAAGCATATTCATCGATGATTAAAAGTTCTTCTTGAATGCTTTGTATGATCTATTAACTGGAGTTTTAAATTAACTAAAGCAATGTTTTGCAACACCTATATGTTACTATCTTTTTTGAAATGTGACTGATATATTTGTCGCTGGACATGAAGCAGCTACATCTAATAAAATGTGTTCATCAATGCCTTGTAGTATTAATTGATTTATTAAGAAACATAAATTATAATATCAGTTTGTACTTGTTTGAAACAAGTATATGACTAAGAAGTGTCAGAAGATTTAAAAGAAAGGTAGGGAGGGTACAGCATCAGTAATAGAGGGCCTGTGTTTAAAGGTCTTTGTGTCCATCACTATTTTAGTGTGGAGACCTTTAAGTATAAACTTTATAAAGTTTTAACTTTATATTTTAAGTTACACTAGTCAGTTCGTTGTTTAACAACAAATGGAAGTTTTTAACGACCTTGACTGGCTATACAGCCCTTGCACGGTCGGTTTGTTTAACTTTAGGACGACACCTTTATATATAGAATTTTTTGTCTTACTACGAAAGGGTGTGTTTTATGACCAAGGATTGCAAAATTTCGGAGAATGTATCGCGCAGTCATTATTTGGATGCATCATTCGGTAGCTAAGTAGACATGTCGTTGGGAAGCACAATTGTGATACACTGACTGTGTCTGTAAAGATTCTATGCGCAAAATGGCAATAGAGTTACGTCCCTGCTAAACTGAAGTCTGTAGGTTTCAGCTCTGGAGTTCCCAGTGAAGACATATTTTTTTTTTTTTTTTTGGCAAACACACATTTTTTAAGATTTACAGTTACTAAATAAAACAAAAGTTGAAATCTGTAGTACATCTTAACACAAACTCGTGTGCTTACTTATTATGAACTGCTTAATGACATGAAATATAAAGTCATTTAGACACATGGGAAAAGTCGCACTTTTAAAACAACGAATTTTACGCTGATTAAGTAGACAGAGTTGCCTTTCATACATTTTTGACACTTCATCCCACAATGCAATCCGAAATAGTTCAAATTTACAGAAATGATGATACATATCACTATCAAACAAATAACTTATAATGTTAAGCTATACATTTTCACATAAAAAACACAGTATACTTATAGTTTACATTCATAAAACTGTCAGGAACTATATTTATAGACAACCAATATACGAGTGACCAAACAGGTCGTTTTTAAAGAAAGAAAAATATCCTTGCTTTTTTTCTTCTATTAAGTCCTTTGGTCTTCTCGTCTGCATTTTCTCACTTTATTATACATATGCAATAACATTTTTAACTGCATGTTTGCAAATATATAGTGTGCGACAAACAGATTGTGGGGTAAACGTCAATGAGACAGCAACCTAGCGACAAAAATATGCAAACGACATGTGCACGCTGAACGGAGAAAAGGAGATGCGAGTTTCCCTCAATGAGACAGCATCCCAACGACTACAGATATATATGAATGACATATTCACTTTGCTGATGCTACCATTTGTTTGGTTTTTTTTCAAGCTGTTTTTTTTTTGCTGATAAAAAAAACTGTCCGCAATGACAAAGCCAGTTGGTGATGAAAGTGGCATTAAACACCAAAAAAGCAATAAAATAAATCAGGGTTTATCAAGACCCTTTCCTACACCGTATTTGGTTTGGTAAACAAGAATCCGTTGAAGGGATTTTAAATTGACTAAGGCAATGTTTTGCAACACATACATGTATTATGACTGATATATTTGTCGCTGGACATGAAGCATATTCATCGATGATTAAAAGTTCTTCTTGAATGCTTTGTATGATCTATTAACTGGAGTTTTAAATTAACTAAAGCAATGTTTTGCAACACCTATATGTTACTATCTTTTTTGAAATGTGACTGATATATTTGTCGCTGGACATGAAGCAGCTACATCTAATAAAATGTGTTCATCAATGCCTTGTAGTATTAATTGATTTATTAAGAAACATAAATTATAATATCAGTTTGTACTTGTTTGAAACAAGTATATGACTAAGAAGTGTCAGAAGATTTAAAAGAAAGGTAGGGAGGGTACAGCATCAGTAATAGAGGGCCTGTGTTTAAAGGTCTTTGTGTCCATCACTATTTTAGTGTGGAGACCTTTAAGTATAAACTTTATAAAGTTTTATAAAGTTTTAACTTTATATTTTAAGTTACACTAGTCAGTTCGTTGTTTAACAACAAATGGAAGTTTTTAACGACCTTGACTGGCTATACAGCCCTTGCACGGTCGGTTTGTTTAACTTTAGGACGACACCTTTATATATAGAATTTTTTGTCTTACTACGAAAGGGTGTGTTTTATGACCAAGGATTGCAAAATTTCGGAGAATGTATCGCGCAGTCATTATTTGGATGCATCATTCGGTAGCTAAGTAGACATGTCGTTGGGAAGCACAATTGTGATACACTGACTGTGTCTGTAAAGATTCTATGCGCAAAATGGCAATAGAGTTACGTCCCTGCTAAACTGAAGTCTGTAGGTTTCAGCTCTGGAGTTCCCAGTGAAGACATATTTTTTTTTTTTTTTTTGGCAAACACACATTTTTTAAGATTTACAGTTACTAAATAAAACAAAAGTTGAAATCTGTAGTACATCTTAACACAAACTCGTGTGCTTACTTATTATGAACTGCTTAATGACATGAAATATAAAGTCATTTAGACACATGGGAAAAGTCGCACTTTTAAAACAACGAATTTTACGCTGATTAAGTAGACAGAGTTGCCTTTCATACATTTTTGACACTTCATCCCACAATGCAATCCGAAATAGTTCAAATTTACAGAAATGATGATACATATCACTATCAAACAAATAACTTATAATGTTAAGCTATACATTTTCACATAAAAAACACAGTATACTTATAGTTTACATTCATAAAACTGTCAGGAACTATATTTATAGACAACCAATATACGAGTGACCAAACAGGTCGTTTTTAAAGAAAGAAAAATATCCTTGCTTTTTTTCTTCTATTAAGTCCTTTGGTCTTCTCGTCTGCATTTTCTCACTTTATTATACATATGCAATAACATTTTTAACTGCATGTTTGCAAATATATAGTGTGCGACAAACAGATTGTGGGGTAAACGTCAATGAGACAGCAACCTAGCGACAAAAATATGCAAACGACATGTGCACGCTGAACGGAGAAAAGGAGATGCGAGTTTCCCTCAATGAGACAGCATCCCAACGACTACAGATATATATGAATGACATATTCACTTTGCTGATGCTACCATTTGTTTGGTTTTTTTTCAAGCTGTTTTTTTTTTGCTGATAAAAAAAACTGTCCGCAATGACAAAGCCAGTGGTGATGAAAGTGGCATTAAACACCAAAAAAGCAATAAAATAAATCAGGGTTTATCAAGACCCTTTCCTACACCGTATTTGGTTTGGTAAACAAGAATCCGTTGAAGGGATTTTAAATTGACTAAGGCAATGTTTTGCAACACATACATGTATTATGACTGATATATTTGTCGCTGGACATGAAGCATATTCATCGATGATTAAAAGTTCTTCTTGAATGCTTTGTATGATCTATTAACTGGAGTTTTAAATTAACTAAAGCAATGTTTTGCAACACCTATATGTTACTATCTTTTTTGAAATGTGACTGATATATTTGTCGCTGGACATGAAGCAGCTACATCTAATAAAATGTGTTCATCAATGCCTTGTAGTATTAATTGATTTATTAAGAAACATAAATTATAATATCAGTTTGTACTTGTTTGAAACAAGTATATGACTAAGAAGTGTCAGAAGATTTAAAAGAAAGGTAGGGAGGGTACAGCATCAGTAATAGAGGGCCTGTGTTTAAAGGTCTTTGTGTCCATCACTATTTTAGTGTGGAGACCTTTAAGTATAAACTTTATAAAGTTTTAACTTTATATTTTAAGTTACACTAGTCAGTTCGTTGTTTAACAACAAATGGAAGTTTTTAACGACCTTGACTGGCTATACAGCCCTTGCACGGTCGGTTTGTTTAACTTTAGGACGACACCTTTATATATAGAATTTTTTGTCTTACTACGAAAGGGTGTGTTTTATGACCAAGGATTGCAAAATTTCGGAGAATGTATCGCGCAGTCATTATTTGGATGCATCATTCGGTAGCTAAGTAGACATGTCGTTGGGAAGCACAATTGTGATACACTGACTGTGTCTGTAAAGATTCTATGCGCAAAATGGCAATAGAGTTACGTCCCTGCTAAACTGAAGTCTGTAGGTTTCAGCTCTGGAGTTCCCAGTGAAGACATATTTTTTTTTTTTTTTTTGGCAAACACACATTTTTTAAGATTTACAGTTACTAAATAAAACAAAAGTTGAAATCTGTAGTACATCTTAACACAAACTCGTGTGCTTACTTATTATGAACTGCTTAATGACATGAAATATAAAGTCATTTAGACACATGGGAAAAGTCGCACTTTTAAAACAACGAATTTTACGCTGATTAAGTAGACAGAGTTGCCTTTCATACATTTTTGACACTTCATCCCACAATGCAATCCGAAATAGTTCAAATTTACAGAAATGATGATACATATCACTATCAAACAAATAACTTATAATGTTAAGCTATACATTTTCACATAAAAAACACAGTATACTTATAGTTTACATTCATAAAACTGTCAGGAACTATATTTATAGACAACCAATATACGAGTGACCAAACAGGTCGTTTTTAAAGAAAGAAAAATATCCTTGCTTTTTTTCTTCTATTAAGTCCTTTGGTCTTCTCGTCTGCATTTTCTCACTTTATTATACATATGCAATAACATTTTTAACTGCATGTTTGCAAATATATAGTGTGCGACAAACAGATTGTGGGGTAAACGTCAATGAGACAGCAACCTAGCGACAAAAATATGCAAACGACATGTGCACGCTGAACGGAGAAAAGGAGATGCGAGTTTCCCTCAATGAGACAGCATCCCAACGACTACAGATATATATGAATGACATATTCACTTTGCTGATGCTACCATTTGTTTGGTTTTTTTTCAAGCTGTTTTTTTTTTGCTGATAAAAAAAACTGTCCGCAATGACAAAGCCAGTGGTGATGAAAGTGGCATTAAACACCAAAAAAGCAATAAAATAAATCAGGGTTTATCAAGACCCTTTCCTACACCGTATTTGGTTTGGTAAACAAGAATCCGTTGAAGGGATTTTAAATTGACTAAGGCAATGTTTTGCAACACATACATGTATTATGACTGATATATTTGTCGCTGGACATGAAGCATATTCATCGATGATTAAAAGTTCTTCTTGAATGCTTTGTATGATCTATTAACTGGAGTTTTAAATTAACTAAAGCAATGTTTTGCAACACCTATATGTTACTATCTTTTTTGAAATGTGACTGATATATTTGTCGCTGGACATGAAGCAGCTACATCTAATAAAATGTGTTCATCAATGCCTTGTAGTATTAATTGATTTATTAAGAAACATAAATTATAATATCAGTTTGTACTTGTTTGAAACAAGTATATGACTAAGAAGTGTCAGAAGATTTAAAAGAAAGGTAGGGAGGGTACAGCATCAGTAATAGAGGGCCTGTGTTTAAAGGTCTTTGTGTCCATCACTATTTTAGTGTGGAGACCTTTAAGTATAAACTTTATAAAGTTTTAACTTTATATTTTAAGTTACACTAGTCAGTTCGTTGTTTAACAACAAATGGAAGTTTTTAACGACCTTGACTGGCTATACAGCCCTTGCACGGTCGGTTTGTTTAACTTTAGGACGACACCTTTATATATAGAATTTTTTGTCTTACTACGAAAGGGTGTGTTTTATGACCAAGGATTGCAAAATTTCGGAGAATGTATCGCGCAGTCATTATTTGGATGCATCATTCGGTAGCTAAGTAGACATGTCGTTGGGAAGCACAATTGTGATACACTGACTGTGTCTGTAAAGATTCTATGCGCAAAATGGCAATAGAGTTACGTCCCTGCTAAACTGAAGTCTGTAGGTTTCAGCTCTGGAGTTCCCAGTGAAGACATATTTTTTTTTTTTTTTTGGCAAACACACATTTTTTAAGATTTACAGTTACTAAATAAAACAAAAGTTGAAATCTGTAGTACATCTTAACACAAACTCGTGTGCTTACTTATTATGAACTGCTTAATGACATGAAATATAAAGTCATTTAGACACATGGGAAAAGTCGCACTTTTAAAACAACGAATTTTACGCTGATTAAGTAGACAGAGTTGCCTTTCATACATTTTTGACACTTCATCCCACAATGCAATCCGAAATAGTTCAAATTTACAGAAATGATGATACATATCACTATCAAACAAATAACTTATAATGTTAAGCTATACATTTTCACATAAAAAACACAGTATACTTATAGTTTACATTCATAAAACTGTAAGGAACTATATTTATAGACAACCAATATACGAGTGACCAAACAGGTCGTTTTTAAAGAAAGAAAAATATCCTTGCTTTTTTTCTTCTATTAAGTCCTTTGGTCTTCTCGTCTGCATTTTCTCACTTTATTATACATATGCAATAACATTTTTAACTGCATGTTTGCAAATATATAGTGTGCGACAAACAGATTGTGGGGTAAACGTCAATGAGACAGCAACCTAGCGACAAAAATATGCAAACGACATGTGCACGCTGAACGGAGAAAAGGAGATGCGAGTTTCCCTCAATGAGACAGCATCCCAACGACTACAGATATATATGAATGACATATTCACTTTGCTGATGCTACCATTTGTTTGGTTTTTTTTTCAAGCTGTTTTTTTTTTGCTGATAAAAAAAACTGTCCGCAATGACAAAGCCAGTGGTGATGAAAGTGGCATTAAACACCAAAAAAGCAATAAAATAAATCAGGGTTTATCAAGACCCTTTCCTACACCGTATTTGGTTTGGTAAACAAGAATCCGTTGAAGGGATTTTAAATTGACTAAGGCAATGTTTTGCAACACATACATGTATTATGACTGATATATTTGTCGCTGGACATGAAGCATATTCATCGATGATTAAAAGTTCTTCTTGAATGCTTTGTATGATCTATTAACTGGAGTTTTAAATTAACTAAAGCAATGTTTTGCAACACCTATATGTTACTATCTTTTTTGAAATGTGACTGATATATTTGTCGCTGGACATGAAGCAGCTACATCTAATAAAATGTGTTCATCAATGCCTTGTAGTATTAATTGATTTATTAAGAAACATAAATTATAATATCAGTTTGTACTTGTTTGAAACAAGTATATGACTAAGAAGTGTCAGAAGATTTAAAAGAAAGGTAGGGAGGGTACAGCATCAGTAATAGAGGGCCTGTGTTTAAAGGTCTTTGTGTCCATCACTATTTTAGTGTGGAGACCTTTAAGTATAAACTTTATAAAGTTTTAACTTTATATTTTAAGTTACACTAGTCAGTTCGTTGTTTAACAACAAATGGAAGTTTTTAACGACCTTGACTGGCTATACAGCCCTTGCACGGTCGGTTTGTTTAACTTTAGGACGACACCTTTATATATAGAATTTTTTGTCTTACTACGAAAGGGTGTGTTTTATGACCAAGGATTGCAAAATTTCGGAGAATGTATCGCGCAGTCATTATTTGAATGCATCATTCGGTAGCTAAGTAGACATGTCGTTGGGAAGCACAATTGTGATACACTGACTGTGTCTGTAAAGATTCTATGCGCAAAATGGCAATAGAGTTACGTCCCTGCTAAACTGAAGTCTGTAGGTTTCAGCTCTGGAGTTCCCAGTGAAGACATATTTTTTTTTTTTTTTTTTTTTGGCAAACACACATTTTTTAAGATTTACACTTACTATATAAAACAAAAGTTGAAATCTGTAGTACATCTTAACACAAACTCGTGTGCTTACTTATTATGAACTGCTTAATGACATGAAATATAAAGTCATTTAGACACATGGGAAAAGTCACACTTTTAAAACAACGATTTTTACGCTGATTAAGTAGACAGAGTTGCCTTTCATACATTTTTGACACTTCATCCCACAATGCAATCCGAAAAAGTTCAAATTTCAAGAAATGATGATAAATATCACTATCAAACAAATAACTTATAATGCTAAGCTATACATTTTCACATAAAAGACACAGTATACTTATAGTTTACATTCATAAAACTGTCAGGAACTATATTTATAGACAACCAATATACGAGTGACCAAACAGGTCGTTTTTGAAGAAAGAAAAATATCTTTACTTTTTTTCTTCTATTAAGTCCTTTGGTCTTCTCTTCTGCATTTTCTCACTTTATTATACATATGCAATAACATTTTTAACTGCATGTTTGCAAATATATAGTGTGCGACAAACAGATTGTGGGGTAAACGTCAATGAGACAGCAACCTAGCGACAAAAATATGCAAACGACATGTGCACGCTGAACGGAGAAAAGGAGATGCGAGTTTCCCTCAATGAGACAGCATCCCAACGACTACAGATATATATGAATGACATATTCACTTTGCTGATGCTACCATTTGTTTGGGTTTTTTTCAAGCTGTTTTTTTTTTTTTGCTGATAAAAAAACTGTCCGCAATGACAAAGCCAATGGTGATGAAAGTGGCATTAAACACCAAAAAAGCAATAAAATAAATCAGGGTTTATCAAGACCCTTTCCTACACCGTATTTGGTTTGGTAAACAAGAATCCGTTGAAAGGATTTTAAATTGACTAAGGCAATGTTTTGCAACACATACATGTATTATGACTGATATATTTGTCGCTGGACATGAAGCAGATTCATCGATGATTAAAAGTTCTTCTTGAATGCTTTGTATGATCTATTAACTGGAGTTAAAATTAACTAAAGCAATGTTTTGCAACACCTATATGTTACTATCTTTTTTGAAATGTGACTGATATATTTGTCGCTGGACATGAAGCAACTACATCTAATAAAATGTGTTCATCAATGCCTTGTAGTATTGATTGATTTATTAAGAAACATAAATTATAATATCAGTTTGACCTTGTTTGAAACAAGTATATGACTAAGAAGTGTCAGAAGATTTAAAAGAAAGGTAGGGAGGGTACAGCATCAGTAATAGAGGGCCTGTGTTTAAAGGTCTTTGTGTCCATCACTATTTTAGTGTGGAGACCTTTAAGTATAAACTTTTTATAGTTTTAACTTTATATTTTAAGTTACACTAGTCAGTTCGTTGCTAAATTTTAGGACGACACCTTTATATATAGAATTTTTTGTCTTACTACGAAAGGGTGTGTTTTATGACCAAGGATTGCAAAATTTCGGAGAATGTATCGCGCAGTCATTATTTGAATGCATCATTCGGTAGCTAAGTAGACATGTCGTTGGGAAGCACAATTGTGATACACTGACTGTGTCTGTAAAGATTCTATGCGCAAAATGGCAATAGAGTTACGTCCCTGCTAAACTGAAGTCTGTAGGTTTCAGCTCTGGAGTTCCCAGTGAAGACATATTTTTTTTTTTTTTTTTTTTTTTGGCAAACACACATTTTTTAAGATTTACACTTACTATATAAAACAAAAGTTGAAATCTGTAGTACATCTTAACACAAACTCGTGTGCTTACTTATTATGAACTGCTTAATGACATGAAATATAAAGTCATTTAGACACATGGGAAAAGTCACACTTTTAAAACAACGATTTTTACGCTGATTAAGTAGACAGAGTTGCCTTTCATACATTTTTGACACTTCATCCCACAATGCAATCCGAAAAAGTTCAAATTTCAAGAAATGATGATAAATATCACTATCAAACAAATAACTTATAATGCTAAGCTATACATTTTCACATAAAAGACACAGTATACTTATAGTTTACATTCATAAAACTGTCAGGAACTATATTTATAGACAACCAATATACGAGTGACCAAACAGGTCGTTTTTGAAGAAAGAAAAATATCTTTACTTTTTTTCTTCTATTAAGTCCTTTGGTCTTCTCTTCTGCATTTTCTCACTTTATTATACATATGCAATAACATTTTTAACTGCATGTTTGCAAATATATAGTGTGCGACAAACAGATTGTGGGGTAAACGTCAATGAGACAGCAACCTAGCGACAAAAATATGCAAACGACATGTGCACGCTGAACGGAGAAAAGGAGATGCGAGTTTCCCTCAATGAGACAGCATCCCAACGACTACAGATATATATGAATGACATATTCACTTTGCTGATGCTACCATTTGTTTGGGTTTTTTTCAAGCTGTTTTTTTTTTTTTTGCTGATAAAAAAACTGTCCGCAATGACAAAGCCAATGGTGATGAAAGTGGCATTAAACACCAAAAAAAGCAATAAAATAAATCAGGGTTTATCAAGACCCTTTCCTACACCGTATTTGGTTTGGTAAACAAGAATCCGTTGAAAGGATTTTAAATTGACTAAGGCAATGTTTTGCAACACATACATGTATTATGACTGATATATTTGTCGCTGGACATGAAGCAGATTCATCGATGATTAAAAGTTCTTCTTGAATGCTTTGTATGATCTATTAACTGGAGTTAAAATTAACTAAAGCAATGTTTTGCAACACCTATATGTTACTATCTTTTTTGAAATGTGACTGATATATTTGTCGCTGGACATGAAGCAACTACATCTAATAAAATGTGTTCATCAATGCCTTGTAGTATTGATTGATTTATTAAGAAACATAAATTATAATATCAGTTTGACCTTGTTTGAAACAAGTATATGACTAAGAAGTGTCAGAAGATTTAAAAGAAAGGTAGGGAGGGTACAGCATCAGTAATAGAGGGCCTGTGTTTAAAGGTCTTTGTGTCCATCACTATTTTAGTGTGGAGACCTTTAAGTATAAACTTTTTATAGTTTTAACTTTATATTTTAAGTTACACTAGTCAGTTCGTTGCTAAATTTTAGGACGACACCTTTATATATAGAATTTTTTGTCTTACTACGAAAGGGTGTGTTTTATGACCAAGGATTGCAAAATTTCGGAGAATGTATCGCGCAGTCATTATTTGAATGCATCATTCGGTAGCTAAGTAGACATGTCGTTGGGAAGCACAATTGTGATACACTGACTGTGTCTGTAAAGATTCTATGCGCAAAATGGCAATAGAGTTACGTCCCTGCTAAACTGAAGTCTGTAGGTTTCAGCTCTGGAGTTCCCAGTGAAGACATATTTTTTTTTTTTTTTTTTTTTTGGCAAACACACATTTTTTAAGATTTACACTTACTATATAAAACAAAAGTTGAAATCTGTAGTACATCTTAACACAAACTCGTGTGCTTACTTATTATGAACTGCTTAATGACATGAAATATAAAGTCATTTAGACACATGGGAAAAGTCACACTTTTAAAACAACGATTTTTACGCTGATTAAGTAGACAGAGTTGCCTTTCATACATTTTTGACACTTCATCCCACAATGCAATCCGAAAAAGTTCAAATTTCAAGAAATGATGATAAATATCACTATCAAACAAATAACTTATAATGCTAAGCTATACATTTTCACATAAAAGACACAGTATACTTATAGTTTACATTCATAAAACTGTCAGGAACTATATTTATAGACAACCAATATACGAGTGACCAAACAGGTCGTTTTTGAAGAAAGAAAAATATCTTTACTTTTTTTCTTCTATTAAGTCCTTTGGTCTTCTCTTCTGCATTTTCTCACTTTATTATACATATGCAATAACATTTTTAACTGCATGTTTGCAAATATATAGTGTGCGACAAACAGATTGTGGGGTAAACGTCAATGAGACAGCAACCTAGCGACAAAAATATGCAAACGACATGTGCACGCTGAACGGAGAAAAGGAGATGCGAGTTTCCCTCAATGAGACAGCATCCCAACGACTACAGATATATATGAATGACATATTCACTTTGCTGATGCTACCATTTGTTTGGGCTTTTGTTTAAGCTGTTTTTTTTTTTATAAAAGTAGTTCGCTGTTTAAATAGACAAAAGTGTTTTTAGACAACTTTTACACAGTAGCTGATTTATGTCCAGCGCA
This sequence comes from Mytilus galloprovincialis, assembly GCA_037788925.1. Classification (NCBI taxonomy): domain Eukaryota; kingdom Metazoa; phylum Mollusca; class Bivalvia; order Mytilida; family Mytilidae; genus Mytilus; species Mytilus galloprovincialis. Next base: position 37,895,856 of record CM075342.1, on the reverse strand, counting down.
AAACAATGCTGTCATAATGCAAATAAATAATTATTATTCATTATTTTGGTGTTTTCAAATACACGCTTGTAGTAGAAAATTCTGATATAATGATAGAAAATATGAATAATTTACAAATACCTTGCTATTCTAGCTAATACAGGTTCGAATTCAATCCTCTTTGTAGAATTATACACATTACGACTCTGAAACACATATACACATAAAAATTTCACCAGATTTCTACACGTATATCCAATGAGTGGCTAGTCTCGATTACCCAGACGCATATTTAAATATAGCGTCTGGGGTGATTAACCGGACTGGTCAAATATTTATAGGGGGCGTAACAAATAATTAAATATAGAACATTACTATAAATAGCACTTCCGTTATCCCCAACATAATTTAAAAAAAAACAACAGCAGAAAACAGTGTAGTATATGTACATGTATATGACATTCTTGTAGCTCACTCTATGTTGCCCAACTAACTTGCTGGTGGTAAAACGTCAAATAAATAAAACTGCTTAAAAAAACATTTCACACGTATTCCTGTTCTCGGAGTTCTTGTCTGAAACCACAGGCCTTAAATGCGATATATTTAGGTACAAAAATGTATCATAGGAATTTTTTTTCTTCGACAAGTGCCTGTGTCTGAAACTGAGTGATTTATAAACATGTAATAAAGATCTAAGAGTCAAAATTAAGCTTTAATTGGCCGTGCTTAAATATATTCAGATATTTTTTTTGATTAAAAGTACTTTATATAAGTTTTACTCTTTTTTTGTCATGGTTTTTATCTTCGACTTGATCATTAACTACTTTTTTAGTTTTTGGCTGGTTGTGTCACCCCTCAGGCTGGTTTCCCCATTACCTGGGTACCGCAGACGGCGGCACCCAAACGCCCTCCTCGATTTATTCTGAGGCCTAGTTACGGCCCTGTGTAACTGAATATTATAGCACTCGTCATAGGCGGATCCACCCATTTTTTTTCGTAGGAAAAATGTGGTTGATTATGTAGGGAAACACTGTAGCAAGAGTGTGTGTAGTTCCCCTCTCTAATAACAAGTTCTGGATCCGCCACTGTGCGTGTATAGAGGATACCACGCTCTCTGTACACTTCAAAAGGGATCCGTAGGTTGACCGTTATACTTAAACTATATTTCTTCTTCAAAAGAATATACCCTTATTTTTTAGTGAGTCATAATTTCTTCAACCCGTGTATTACCTCCTTTATATAATTATTGTTAATTTCTTTTTCATCATGAACATTACCATTATTTACCACAAGCCGATAAAAAAGTAACCAAAGATTAAACTATTTTATTTTATTGCACACCTGTCCACTTTATTCCCTTATCTTCATACTATAAAATACCATTATTCTCTTTGTATTTTATTACATCGTCCTAAACATGCATGAAATATTTGTCACTGGACGTTAAGCAACGAACCATCAGTATATTGTGTCACCGTTAGTCTCTATTCTTTATTTTTTATCCATTTTTGCTTGTTTTGTCTCATTATTCTCATTTCTGTAAATTCCTGTAATAACTTAGGGACGACATCAAAAGATCAATGTAAGATAAAAAAAACTTAATTCAAATAGTTTGGGGGTGGGGGTTGAACTGCTGCAAGATTTGGCTATCCGACATTGATTTTTACATATATCCATATGGGTCAATCAATTTTTCCAAAATAAAGTTAAGAGGGGGTTAGGGGGTCAGTGACAAAACTATGTGAATTAAGTTTTGTATCCTTCATTGAACTTTTGATGTCGTCCCTTATGATGTCCTTTTTTATAAATCTGATGCACTCACCTTACCAAAAAGAACACATCAAGTTACATCTATGTAAAGAAAAACATCTCATAAAAATACTATAAGATTGCGTATGTAGAAAAACTTCCTTAACAGGTATAACTGGCAGATCAGCGAAATCACACAATAAGCCAACTCAATTTTTATTTACAAAAGTAACTGATCTTTAAACTGCAAACGACAGAATAGTCTGAATGTTTCTTAGCTGTTTCACCAATAATCGCCTAATCCTTTAAGGAAGAAAATATGTAGGAACCAACCTTCACACAAAACCACTTTGCAAGCGTAGCCCGTGTCCATGGAGAAATATAGAACTTAAACAGTCAGTCATGAAACCCAATACATCTTTGAATGCATGTTTGAATCATGTACATGGAAAAGATGGAATGGGATTTATCTCATACTGCATAGTAACTTGTAAAAAAAAATTAACTCAAAAGTGTATTCTAATTCTCCAACTCTTATAATATCCATCATGTATTAGCATGCAATAAAGGATAGATTCACAAGAACAAAAACTTCTCACGTAAACCTTTTAAATAAAAATAAGGAAATTGGTATGATTTCTAACGAGGCAACAACCCAGCAGAGTTCAAATGACATGGATATACGCAAATGTGATCACTGCATGACCTTCAATATCAAGAAAACTCCGTATCATATATTCAACTATAAAAAGACCCCACATGAAAATGAGATACAATTCAACCGTAAAAACTAACTCTTTAATTGTTCATATGATTTTTAATTTGTTAATACAAATCTAATTTCCCTACCATGTCTGACAACAATGTGTTTCTTGATATTTGTTTCATTTAATCAATATACGTCTGTGTATTTTTTTCGATTTGTGGCGGCTGTCAAAATAATGTATACCTAACATGTTTGGTAATGTGATCTATTTATACTGATTGATGCTTCAGTAATTAAAAAAAAATCTTTCGGTTTGAACTTTGTTCTTATAAAATTGAAGCATGGTTATGATACAATGAAAATCCTGAATATTACATGTTTTTTAATTCTTCACATTTTACACATAAAATCTGTGTCCATAAATCATCATTGGTTTGTCTACAAAAGAAAGTAAATATTAAAATCATATTAATTTTTAGTCACCAGCATAGCATATATATATGGGAAAAAAATTGTTTAAAAAAGCCATCATAGAAATATATTGTATAAATGATTGTCCTGGGGCGAGCTGAATCCCGCATCAGGGTGCAAGATTGTATTGCTGCGTTGAAGACCCGACCCATTGGTGGCATCGAACTGTTTACTGTTTTTTTCTCGGGTTTCTCAGTGTCTCTTTGACACATTCCCTGTTTGTTTTCTCTATCCAAATCATGCATGGATTTTTCTAATTTTTGAAGGCCATACAGTTGCCTATAATTACTCACATCCAATTGATTTGAACTTGAGTGGATAGTTCACATTGGTATTCACACCACATCGATTCTCCTTATTTGTGTAACATTGAGCTTTTGGCAATTTTATCTTCACTTTTTGTTTTAGTCTACATGATAAACTGTTAATCATGACGATATCTAGACTACTTTTGGTATTTTATGGCATTGGATTCACTGGTTGCTGCCTCATTTATACCTCTTTTCATTGATGCTGAATATATTGTTTAACTGTCTTTTGTTTTGCAGAAAATCTAATGTACAAATCATTTTGACCATTTAGTATAAAATCTTCTAGCATCTCCTAGATACACTTTGTTTTTCTTTGAAAGTGTACATCATTGTGTATCTCTCCTACCCCCCCCTTTTTTTTTTACACATATCAAGATTTAGATAGATACAACAAACATATCTTGGATTAAGGTGATATTTCGGCGTTTAAGCAGTTTTCCATCAAGTATTTATAAAGTTAACGATACTAGTACACATCAACCCAAAATGTATTTATAACGTATACGACTGATCGAGTGGTCCCAGTCAACATAACGTTACAACTGACATTTATTGTATAATTATAAACTCGTTTTCGTTGCACGGACATGCATGAAAGAATATAACTACTACTTGCAATTTATGTTACAGTGTGTGTTGTTATAACAACTTACCAAGGTTGGATGTGCTGGTTTTTACTTCGCCTCCATGTCCATGTAAGCCATGCTGTATGGTGTTTTCCATGAATTGTATGTCGTCACAAAAATATATAAATAGCTTTAAACAACAATCGGTACACTCGGGCTTTTCAATAATATTATCGTAATGTCATTTCTTCCGAAGTCAATAACCAACTTCTTGGTTATTCGTCTTGGACATTATCTTTGACAACAAGCTAAAAAAGCCGATACTATTCCGAATGTCATAAATTACCATTTTTATATCACTTGTCATCCAGACGCTCTACTTTGAAAAATAAAGCGGCTGGATGATCGAGACTAATGAGTGGCAAGAAAGTATTACGGTCAACTCGACTAATCAATTGTGTGGTGTTTTGTTTTTTGCTGATGTGGGCTGTGCGATTAACTTTTTATTTATATATACAAGTGTGGACACAGATCAGTGTGGATAGTATGTTTGGATGTTTGACAGTGTTTTGTATGACAAAAGAAGTTCTATATTTTCCCCATAGGGTTCTATATTATTAACTGTGTTGCACAATATGACAACCAACCTGAGCATTAGTAGAGTTGTTTATTTAATATTGAGTTTTTTATGTTCAAAACCGGCATGGAAGAGACCCTAATTGCATTAATTGACAAATGATTTTGATAGAATATGTTCCACATCTTTGATTTTGGATACATTTTGAAGCTAGGAGAGGAACACATAACAGGTTCATTTTTTCATGATGTGATTTTTTTTATATGGGAGATGGTATCTGAGAACATTACTATTTGTATGGTTCTATTTATATTACTTTGTGTAGTCATCATGATCATTAGTAAAAGATTTCGTTTTAATGTCGAAATTGTTTCTCAGATTAGAAGACATTTAATTTTGTTTTAGGAATTAATTTACTCAGTTTAGTGACATTAGTAATGACAATGCCTGACATTATGCTTGGGGCTAGATGAGCTAGAGAGTAAAATTCTGTGTTATTTTATATTAATTATTTGTAAATATTTCCTCAAAAGCAGGTCAAAGCGAAAAAAAAATTGGTCAGTATGAAAATGATATCATCAAAAGAACCTTTGTGAGCATGCTTCAAAGACTCATAAAAATATAACAGCTACAGTTGTCATCTGATAAAATTTCAAGTGGATATGAACATCTACATACTAATATGTCTAAAGATCTAAAAAGTTATAGTATTCAATATGAAAAAGGTTTTGCAAAAATATTCTCTTTGCAATTCATTTTGTGATATGGATACAAATATAGGTAATACCAATACAGTAAGGCAGTTTTGTTGTGGTATGAAAGTGTATTGTAGTAATTAAAAATTGCTGTAAATTCACAAAAAAATAAGAAATAAACAAATGAATGATAAATGTTGACCATGTACAATGAAATATAGTTTTAGAATTCAATTAGGCCAAATAGGGCTTATAAATTTTGGTCTATTTTTTAACATACTGGATGACCATTTACACTCAGGACTAAGGTGTCATGTAGGCAGTATAGATGTATAAAATAAAGTGTAACATAACAATCAGGCATCATATTGCTAGTAGTTAGAGTAGCGTTGTTTGGTAAATTTGTGTTTTTTTTTTATAAATTTGGCTAATGGACAAAAATGTTTGATTCAAATCTAAATAAAATGCTATGATCTCCCTATTACCGTACTTACATTGTACATAAAATGGATACTACTTTGATAATTCCTTGTACGTACATGAGAGTTGTCTGTCAAATCTTTATTTCCAAATGAACGAATTGCATAACAATGAACTGAGCTCAAAGCAAAGCACTTTCATAATACACTTGGACAAAGAGCTCAATCCAGTGATATACTTTGTTCTACAGGTCCTTCATAAACATCCATCGACCAAAACCATATCTCAATAACATGCCATACTATGTATACATGGTTGGATTAGAAGTCCTGAAGTGAAAGACATGAATTTTATTATTGTAATTTAAGTATAAATACCGGTTAAAACTTTCACAAATTTGTGGTAAAAGCATTCAGTATCTATCAACTATCAATCACTTCATGCACAAATTGATATAGGTTGAGTGCCCCTCTTTTGGAAATAAGAACATATCTCAACCTAATTTTAGTTAACTGATGAAGAAACATTCAAAACTATAAAATTTTATCTTAGACTTGTGCGTGTCTATTTACCATCACCACTGAATCAATAATATACATGTATGTAAACATATATAAGAGTAAAATTGACAAACATACATGTATATCAGACTAAAACTGACATTCGGACTTTACTCCACCTTAATTTCTCAAGTCGATGTTCAAATCTGACTTCATGATAAAATTAGATTCCATATCGATGAAATATCCCTCTGATAGACTAGCCGCAACGAAATACCGTTTTAAAATGATAGGTGGAACCTAAATTTTAAACGATATATTCTAAATATTGCTAATACATTTCATAATAATTCTTCTAAAAAATTTGCTATGTTTTTCATTAAGGTCTTTCCTTTTTCAAAAGGGAAAGACCTTACTGTATTTCTTCTGTTTATTATTATTATTCTTCCGCCAAACTTTGACAAATTTATCCGCGTTAATCTTAAGACTTGTCGCTTTCATGTTCACACTTTGTATCGGTGTCATAAATACCTATCCGGAACTCACCCTGTGAGTCGAAAAATTTTGTCGGTTCGTAATCCCTCCGAAACCCAAAAACCTTGTTATCGTTCCAACACCGTAACCGTAATAGGTAGAAAAAAAACGAAGGGTGAAATTTGTTCAGGACCTTGGTTCTTCATTACATTTGGATCGAAAGGATTCAACGACTCATTGGTAGGGTTATGCCCCTATTAAAATTAACCGGTGTCGGTTGGCAACCAAAACTCAGAAACCGTAAGTCGTAGACACCTAGGATCTTCACCATTCATCATCAATTTATGTGATTTTGAAAAATATCTCAAGGTCAAATGTGTATGTTGACCTTGACCTTTGACCTAACACCTTGTTAGCGTATAATCTCAGCAACCTCAATACTTTCAGAAGTGTTGTATAGTGGAAAATGTTTGGGTCATTAATGCGCAACTTTGTTACATTTTGACCGAAGAGATTTGACCTTTCTGTAAGGGGCATAACCCCTGTTTTAGGTTTCTGAAAAGAGAAAATCAGCTTTTACTATGTAACCAAAGGTCCTAGACCCATGGGGTCTTCAGCAATGACATTGAGGACTAATGACCTTGACAAAGGTCAAGGTCATGTCCCATATAGCGAATTATGTGTTTTTGACCTTATTTAAAGGATTTTCAGTGTGTTTTAAAGCTTTTCAATACATTCTACGTCTATTGGAACATGTATCTTACATTACCAAAAGAAAGACCTCTCAATTGTTCAAGAACAATTGACATTTTAATTATTTTGTCTTTTGTTTAAGACTGTATATTGACCTCTAGATGTCTTTCAATTACATCCAGGTTGGCTTGGGTTGATGTCTGATTAGTGTACATGTTATACATCAATGTGGGATTCACATGTAATAAAGTTCAATTACTTCTCAATGTCATATTAGAAATTTATGAAAATCAAACAGGGAGTTTACATCAATAGATATAAACAATGCACCAAAGTTTAATGAGAATTGTTGATAACATTATCAGAAACTTGAAAATTCCCCCTTTTTAATATATATATAAAACCCCATAACTTGGAAATGTAAAATTCATAAGATTCTATCTAAAGGCAGCAGCTTACATCACTAGATATCAACAATTCACCAATGTTTCATGAGAACTGCTGGAAGCATTTTTGAGTTATAGTTTAAAAACTGGAATATCCCCCCTTTTTTTGAACTCGGAAACATAAATTCTAAAATTTGTAAAAAAAAAGAAAGGGAGTTCACGATAGATATAAACAATTCACCGAAGTTTTATGCAATTTCATTAAAGCCTTTTAAAGTTCATGTCTGACATGTTGACAACGGACGGACAGACAGACTGACAACAGTATTCCATTATACATCCTGTAAACAGGCCTATACAAATGAGAAAACCTTATACTGTATATTGTAGAAGAGCCGAACATGTTCATATTGGGATACAGTTAATATATTGATATAATGATTAGAGGTTTATCAAAAAAAAACTTTCATGGCATCAAAACTGTAAGTATTTGCATTTATTCTGTTGATTAATAGCTATAGTGGTACATGTACATGAGGACTGGGATGAAATCAATTATAAATGTATACATGTATAGTTCAATTCTGATCAATAGTTTCATGGTAAATAAGTTGTAGTAGGCTGATTGAAGTTTGCAGCATATTCAACTTTGAACATCTTTTTCAGGTCTGCAATCCATATACAATTTTAGAACAAAGTATATGTGGTATGATTGCCAATGAATCGACTATCCACAGAGGTTCAAATAACAAAGTAAATATAGGCAACTATACAGCCTTCAAAAAAGAGGAAAAAAAACAGTCCAGACATGTTAAATTTTTGTAACAATTAAATTGAGAAAAAGTAATGGCCTGATTTACAACTTATAAACAACAGGTTCGACACCCCCCCCCCCCCCCCAAAAAAAAAAACCCCAACAAAAAACAAAGTTCTAAAGAAGGTAAGAAGTAAATAAAGCCTTTTCAACTTATTAAGGAGGATCTGGAGGGGATTCATTTCATTCCAAACAACTTTTCTTTAGGGTGGATACATATAAAAATTACAAAGAGTAAACCAACAAAAAATATATGTCTGTTTTAAGTCAGGGGATTCATTGAAATAAGTGATTTTTAAATCACTTATTTGAGTAGGAAATTCAAAGTTTTGTCATAAGTTGTAATTCTGTAGTTATACCAAAATTTTAAACACATAAGTTTAAATAATATCTTTTAATTAGTTTAAGGTTACATACATGTACTTTAATAAAAATAGGGTAGGTACATGTAGGTCGGTATTCCCATTTTATCTTATTTTTTCATTTTACTTTTTGTGACATGATTTTGAGTCATGCAGTTTCATCTTGTAGTGGTCCGAGTTGATCATGGGCCGAGTTTACCTGTAATTTTGAAAATTATTTCCCTTTGTTATTGGTTGCGGAAAATACGGCGGCAAAGTGTTATTTCATCACACGAGTCGCGAATTTCCTAAAAACAGCTATCATATTCACGATTGTGAACTTTGGGATGTATCAGGCGACACTATCTTTACTTTTGACACGAGTTCAGTTTATTTTTCACTTTATGACAGATAAAATAACTTAGGGTCGGCACTCGAAATAGGGTGGGTCGGGTAACCGTAAACATACATATATTTTTTTGATGATTAGCAATGAGCATGACGTGACAACTATCCACAGAGGTTCAGATGACATAAATGTAGCAATTATAGGCAACCATACAGCGTTCAAAAATGAGGGGGTGTCATTACCATAGGAACAACTTTTCTAAAAGATGATTCCACATATTTTCAATAAATAATTAATATTGAAGTGTATCTCAGGCATCTGAGAACAGAGTATTGAATTGAATCGGAACATCTGCATTATATGGAAATGTCCAAAACAAATGAACAACACTTCAAATTGGGACCGAAAAGGGTTATACATGTTATACCAACTGAAACTTCTATTGTCTGAGAGAGATGTAAAGACAGTTCTAGGTCAATATTTTCACAACAAAAACAAACATTAACTGTATGTTATTACGTATTATTTTTCTAAATTTATTACCGATGTTTACAGGTTGTCACATCAATGTTTAAGTAGTTTAAGAGGTTATTGAAAAACAAAACAATGAGATTGGGTGTAATTTCAAATGGGACAACTATGCAGTGATGTCAGCAATCAAAAACAATTGGAACTGAAAACTACCCGTCTTGCTTATAACAAAACAATTTCAAAAACAGATATGACAGACATAAACCAACGACAACCACTGGACTACAGGCACATAAGATATTTGGCATGTTTTGGCGTGTAACCCTTTGGAACAGTTGTATAACAGCACAACATAAAAACATAATGCCAATTTATTTTGTATGTTTCACTGCATGTGTAATGTAAAACTATAAATTTGTTAAAATATCTAACGAAGTCCAAATTATAATACTCTCAAAACAGTTTATTTTGTCCATTGTTGAAGACTGATTGTTGCCCTCTATATGTACGTCCTATATGTCGTTTTGTTTTCTTTGTCATTGGGTCCTCATTGACGTGGGGTCCTCATTGGCGTACATGTATACTCACATGTAATGTATCAATATGAATTTGGATGAAATTCGTCAACGTAGAACGATTTGAGTGACCTCATCCCCCTCCCCGTCCTTTTCTAGATAAAAATAAGGGTGGGGGTGTACCTCCCTATTTCTTAATTCTACCCTGATAGTCGAGTTTGTCATATCTTTACACCGTCCTTGCTAGGATTTCAAACTTCTGTGACTATACATGTACATGTATATATATTTGTTTTGTAATTGGTAAATTCGATATGGCAGTATGGTATTTGCGGAATTCCCACGTAAATGCCATGAGTAAATTAGGATATACCATTTTCATGGCTGTAATACACCTTATCGCTATTTGTCCGCCATTACTGGATATCACACAGGTTCCTGTAAAATGTTGACGTCATAAAACAAAATATCTGACGACAAAATGGAAAAGTGATTGTTGTCAAAAGTTCAAGCGGCCGGGTCAGCTGGGATTAGCGATAAGGTGTATGTAGGTCATTTAGACACACTAAAGTGTAAATAAACTGTGTCATGTTTCTGCTTTGTAATAAAATTGATGATGAATACCATTTTTTTCTATATTGCAAACTAAAATCAACTTTAAGAGATTGCTTATTTTTAAAGATTAATAATATAAATCCTGATTTTACAAATTATCAACCACTTTTAAAGCTAAAACAACTTTTAAATCCTAAATCTGAGCTTTTGACAGAAATTGGTGACTTTATAAAGCAATCTTTAGAATTGCAAAAATGAGGTCCATGTCCATCAAAGGTTACATTAATTACCATTTATAACTATGTTTTTTTTTTATGTTTATATTTGTAATTCTTCCCTGTCTGTATTAAATGTTGTATTTGTGTTTGCTTGACCCATATGGGTGTATTTTGCAAATACAATTATTATTATTATAATAAAGTATCATAAAATTGAGCTGTTTTCATTAAGAAACACATACAAACATACGTTTATCATACAACTCAACATGTAAACAACCCCTAAAATACAATGTTATATGGAATCGTTCAACATACATTTATCATACGACTCGAAATGTAAACAACCCCTAAAAAATACAATGTTAATTGTTATATAGAGAATCGTCCATAGCAGGTGAAAGACATAGAATTCGCGAATACACGGTTTCCACTGATTTTGTCAGTTGGTATGACTGACATTAGATGAAATAAAAATAGATATGTCAGCTGATAAAATATTCAAGTTTTTTGTTGGTTGAAATGTGATGGGATTATGCAGCACATGTATCCCTTCACCAGTTAACTGGCTTCAGTTTTGATTATAGACTATAATAGAGACTAAATGTGTACAAACCTGACATCTAACTATGTTGTAGAAAATGTGATCATCAATTCATCAAAAATATATACACAGAGAACAATATATTTCACTTACAGATGCATTAATCCAAATTTATATCCATTCATTACGGTCTCAATAGAAGAATTTCCCGCGGAAATGTCATGTGATATAAACATGGAATTGTTCACACCGATACAGGTGAAATACGTAGAATAATATTTGTGGACACAGCAATAAGAACAGATATAAGACCCTCATGAGCTCGGTGTTAAGTAAATAAAAAGAAAAATCAATTATCTAATAAATTTGCTCGATTAACCTTAAAGTTAAAACTAATAAAAATTTGCGTGTATTGAGTGAACCCCCTACATAAAATAATACTGTGTTCTTGACGCCTTCCCACCGCGATGATCGATGGAAATAATATTTTACTATATAGTATGTTAAATACCCACATGCATGCATATTATATGGTGCCGGACACAGAGCAGGAAATTGTATCACGATGTGACAGAAGAAAATTTTGAAATAATTGTTGCTATACATGTCAGACGAAGTATAAATGAGTTTATTCAATGGTAAACGGCATTTATAAAGTTGTTATAGACGAATAAAAATATGATATTGATGGGATTGCGAAGTCATTATTTATATTCTCAACGATAGACAACACAGCTGATTTCTGTTTTGCAGTTCTACATTCAGCGATTTATCATGCACATTGAAAAAAGAATAGATAAAGTTTTCCTGGCATTACCTGAAAGACAAACACTCAATTAAGTATAGCCAGTTGACCAAGTGGTCTATAATCGGGGTATACGTTATGGTTTGTCGTTGTGATTCTGGTGTAATACTGAAATACAAAAATCTAGTGAAGGACAGGTATTGCTATTAAAATTGAATTTATTTAAAGTAAGTTTGTTCATTGGTTGAATTCAGCAGTCTATCAAAAGAATTCTTGATTATTTAACGAAACAATATCATCAAGATAACGATAGTTGTTGTTGAAATTATCAATTAAATGTAATTTGGACGCTTCTTTACTGACTGTTACACACTGTTACTCCTTACAGTAAAGAAACAAGTCCGCTTTTTAAGGGGCAAAATAAGGGCCCATAGGAATATCTGCATCCTGTCAATACACTTCATTGCTGAAACTGTCATTAATGGTGTTTAGGAGAAAAATTTAGATCTGAAATAATCTATTTATACCTCAAGAAAGTAAATTTAGCATATTTGAGAAAAAAAGCTTTATATGAGTTGCGGGAAACACTTTGCAAGCAGATTTGGCAAACGCCCATTTAATTAAATAGGAAAAAAATTGTTTGATAAGATTGTGCGGACAGATTAAAGTAAAAATGGTTAAAAAGTCAAGACTGTCAATCAAATCAGAAGGGTCATCAAAAGCAGGTAATCTTAATCATCCAAAGTATTTTGAACATTTTTAATTACTGGTAACTCAATACAGATCTTTTGCAAATGAAAGAGATATCTCTCTTTACCAAAAAATAAGCTGGATTTTTCTAGGTTAGTATTCGTCGAGCTTTAAATGCAAATGAACAACTCTGTGCTTGGACTCTCACTGGCCATTTTAGTTGTTTAGAGCAAAGCCATATTCAGATACATTATTTTTGTCTGCAGTAAAAAGTAAAAATACCGAACTCATGATCAGAGGAAAATTCAAAACGTAAACTCCGTTATCAAATGGCAAAATCAAAAGCCTAAACACTTCAAACAAATGGATAACAACTGTTAGCCTATAAACAGATAAAATTAATAATTGTCATCACACTGGTTGTAGGAAATTATGTCATCACACATAATGTTTCATTTCTTTTTATACATTATTCTTCACATATTGTAAATACTAAGGTTGCATTATGGTTTACATTTCTAACTAAAGACACAACCGGTTTTACATTCGTGTTGATCGGAGCATTACTGTTGGACCGGTAATTAACAGCACTTTACCATTTGTTCACGCTCCAATATGATTGGATATAGTGTCTTAATTGTTTATGGCATTGGCAAACATGCCAGTGTATAAGGTGTTGAACGGAAACTTGCCAAAATTTCCATCATTAGTTTAACCTAGCTAAGTCAGATCCTTACACGTCTCTTGAAACATAAATTCTATTCATCGATGATATGTTTTCGTTCAACACCTTGTAAACACATGTTTTAAAATTTAAATATAGCTAATTTTTAGCTTATCAGTTAAAAAACAGACACGAATGTCAAATAAATGCAGCACATACTCAGATAATAGTAACGGTATCAAAATGGTGGTATCAACATTATGTTTGGTGTTTGTCATGATGCTGTCCACACAAGGGGTTAAAAGTCCACATGTCTTAAAAAGAAAACAAGAACCTTTTGTGTAAAGACATTGTGTTTATTGATTGATTTTAAACTTTGTTAATTGGAAATTTAAAATGTTTCTGTTCATTCATTTAAACCTTGTCTGTATAATATAAGGAGTTTAATAGTTTATTGTAATACCAATTTGATATTTTGGAACATTTTATCTATTTTACATAATACTGAATGTTTCTTCTTATTCAATGAACACGTCGAGATTTAACATTAAAAGTAATAAAAATCAAATTAAAAAGAAATTATAATAACACATTAAAGTTTATCAATTTAATAAAGGCAACAGTAGTATACCTCTGTTCGAAAGTCATAAATCGATTGAGAGAAAACAAATCCGCGTTAAAAACTAAAACCGAGGGCAAAAACATTAACGATAAGAGGAAGACAACAAAACAACATAAACACGTCATCCGGATAGTAAGCAATTCCTGTTTCATCAATGGCACCTTCAGTGTAAAGTTGCTAATTTCAAATAAAACTACGATCAAAGTCGCATATTGTAAAATATGTAATCATCACATTGCAAATTTAGGCGGTTTCTGTATAGTGAAATATGAATTATTCGAAATGCCAAAAGCCCAAAACACAATAAATGAAGGCAGCGGTAGTATACTGCTGTTCGAAAGTCATAAATCCATTAAGAGAAAACAAATCCGGGTTAAAAACTGAAACCGAGGGAAACACATCAACTATAAGAGGAAAACAACGAAACTACAGAAACACTGAAGTGAACAAAAAGAAACGACAGTGCAACACACACAGAAACGAACTATAAAATAACAACTGTCATTTTCCTGAATTGGCACAAAACATTGTAAGAAAAATGGGGGTTGAACCTGTTTTGGTGGCTAGGCAAACCTCGCGCCTTTATGGCAATATCAAATATAACAGGAATACATTACAAAAAAATGCAATAACATTCAGGAATGAGAAATACACAAATAAACAACACAAAAATACATTTAAAAGTAATTTTTAGGAATAAAGGTAATGAAGAACGCACAAAGCCTAAAATTTGTGAAGCCAAGCACGCACTTTTCTGAATTAACTATCATCAGGATCACATAAAGCTAACTATTTGTGAAAGCAAAGGATGTATAAGAACCGAAATACTATAGTAAATTGAGCAAGGGGGACACGAACAAATAGCTGATTTCGAAAATGGTAAACTTAGCACGTTTGTGTTGAAACTAGTTTATTTAAATCCCCACCCCCCCAAAAAATAATATAAAAACATATCATTTAATACAGATGTGTTATAAAACTATGTTCGACAGATGAGCAATGACCCCATCTGGTCATTTGCATGCAGACATTGTTTTTAGTTACACATAATTACATTTTTTTTGCAGAAAATGTATGTATACATGACGAAGTTGTCTTAGATTGTTCTTATAGACAGTTTATCTTTATAACGGATGTGTTTTTCAGATCACGGTTGAATATTTTTCGGGACCGAAGCTGATGTACAGTATGGACACAACCATGGAATAATTGCAAATCTTCTGTTGACTTCATACCTTTACAAAACCAGTGCATGAGGAAAAGCACATGTACAATATATATGGGATACAACCCATGCTCACAAGATCCTTTGTTGTATGCTACTATTTACTATAAATGTACAAGTATGTATAGCGGAATCCGTTCTTATTATAAACTGTAATTTTAATACTATTACAATGACATTTTACCATGCAGAAAGAAAAACAACCCAAAAGATCTTTATTTTGTTAGATGAATAGAAAACTTTGAGCATTATATTTGTCAAGCGTGTCTCTATATAGTTTATCAAAGGTACCAGGATTATAATTTAATACGCCAGACGCGTGTTTCGTCTACATAAGACTCATCAGTGACGCTCATATCAAAATATGCATAAAGCCAAACAAGTACAAAGTTGAAGAGCAATGAGGATCCAAAATTCCAAACAGTTGTGGCAAACACGGCTAAGGTAATCTATGACTGGGGTAAGAAAATCCTTAGTTTTTCGAAAAATTCAAAGTTTTGTAAATAGGAAACTTATAAAAACGACCACATTATTGATATTCATGTCAACACCGAAATGTTGACTACTAGGCTGGTGATACCCTCGGGGACGAAACGTCCACCAGTAGTGGCATCGACCCAGTGGTGTAAATAGTTTATCAAAGGTACCAGTATTATAATTCAGTACGCCAGACGCGCGTTTCGATTACATAAGACTTATCAGTGACGCTCATATCAAAATACTTATAAAGCCAAACAAGTACAAAGTTGAAGAGCAATGAGGATCCAAATTCCAAAACGTTAATATCTATAATATCCACAAGTCATTGAAAATATTATTGGAATGAGAAATAATAAATACGTTAACAAAAAGTTACGAATATGGTACGTTCATTGTGAAATAAGGAGATGGAGTATGATTTCTAGTTGATTAACTATCCACCAAAGACCAAATGTCTGCATAATTCTTTTTTTACACTTACATTAAACATTTGAATCCTTAGTTTACTTTAACATATCCACTTTGTTTTTATCCTAAGATATACCGCAAGGAACAGCTGATCACTACCAACTTACCAAATTCTATGGCAACCGTTTACCCGCAATTACATCTTCAACTACATCTATTCGTATGTATACTATTTAAGCGTGTTTCAAGAAGTCAATTTGAAACGTCTTTCTTATAATATTGTAACACATGTTGAATCAGTGTTTACTGTTTTGTACTTAACATATGGGTGCATGGATAAGTGATCATAGATTTTTTGAAAAAGATCTTCTCAATAATAAAGGGAAAGGAGACAAGAAAATTATGACGCATTTAAGCATTTTTCCTTTTATATCCTAATTTTGTGGTTATACATGACGAAGAAACATTATAATATTTGATTATTTTATCTTGAACATTATTATAAAGAATTACTCAACACTTGTATTATATATAAAATTGAGAATGGAAATGGGGAATGTGTCAAAGAGACAACAACCCGACCAAATAAAAAACAACAGCAGAAGGTCACCAACAGGTCTTCAATGTAGCGAGAAATTCCCGCATCCGGAGGCGTCCTTCAGCTGGCCCCTAAACAAATATATACTAGTTCAGTGATAATGAACGCCATACTAATTTCCAAATTGTACACAAGAAACTAAAATTAAAATAATACAAGACTAACAAAGGCCAGAGGCTCTGTATAGACATATTATTGTGTATTGTGAATCAAGTCTTACTTGGCGCTGAATTGATTTATTCATTTCGATTCTGGTCATCTAAACAATACTTATTCACGATTAGATGGACCCTTATTTCCTATCTGTATAAAATATGTCTCATTTGTCATAACGACTATACCGTCTTCATTGTTTTATGAATAACAGTTCTCGTTTAATTTTCAGGCTATTGGAAACGAATAATATTGTTTTCTACTTATGTATAGCAAGACATATGGCAATTTACTGTTTTGAAGCATAAATATGAATTTGTTAGTAGTTCATAAATCTTCTGTATAGAATTGATTACATATTTTTAACCGTCATCCCTTGGGCTCTCGGTCGTAAAACTTTACTCAGTACTCGAAGTACAAAATAAGTGCTCGAAACACAAAATCCAGTTTTTTGATTGGTTGATTCTTGAGTCATGCTCGAAAGTATTATGACCGCAAGGCCTGATGGTGTCTGATTTTTCCTAATTATTCTTAACAGTAATAAAATAATTTTTTCATGTGATTCTGTTTTGAATTTCTGACCACATTACTTTACATAAATTCTTTTTTTTCTGCTAATTTCTTGTAGCTGGTGTTTAATATTTAAGCTGAAGTAATAACAACCTATATTAGACTGTAAGGTGGAATTTGTGTAATATCTGTTTTATTTACATTTTTATACTCTGGGCAATAAAGATCATGTTGCAAATGCGCTTGTATCATGTCGAATATTGTACATGTTTCTTTAAAGATTACTAGCTGTCAAAATCATGGTCACCGATTTGACTCAAATTATAATATTTGATTTATAACAATGTAAAACATTTATCCAAACTATCAAAAGTCTAAAATAAACAGTTTACAGAGCATGGGGTAGACAGTATATAGGTTCGTTTCGTGTGTATTTTAGTCCAGACGCCATCTAATTACCTATCGATTTGACCTCAGATGACCATATAAGCGATGTAAACATAAATAAAGATATGAATAGAGTAAACCAACAAGTGTTTTTGGATTTTTATAGGTCTGTTTGATTTTATTTTATAGATTAAAAATAAATGTTTCTCATTGTTTTTAACCGTATAAGAATTATTTTATGTGCATCGAATTAGTAATCAAATGATTTACCGTAGTTTCACTTTCATTGTTGACATTCTTTTTCTTTAAATAACCAGTACACGTACAATGCATGCGTTATCAATTTGCTCGGGGTTAAATTAAATTTCACATGAATACGGATTTAAAGAGGTTGACTCATTCACTTGCAAATGAATTACTAATTATCAATGTTTCTTAGCGTAATTTGACAAAATTGAACCTTTTTGGCTGCAAAAAGCGAATTGTTATTTCACTATTTCACTTTCATTATTAATTGAACAGAAAAAAATCAACTTTAGATTTTTTATATATCTCGTTGCTAGTGCCCCTTTAGATGACTTGTTTGTTTCCATGGTTGTTTATGAAAATATGCGATAACCTGGCTAAATAAAACCACGTTAATTACAAACCTGTTATCTTTTGTAATTTAGATGATATATTTCTCTTGTATATCAAGCTAATTTATCAGCAACTTTTAAGGACCAACAAAATGACAATGAATACAACGACGACAATAATCATCAAATCCACAACGACAACCAAAGCAACAAACAATGTATGTACACATTTTTATGATATGTTTAAAAATAAAAATATTTTCTCAAATGATGTATGATATAAAAAAAGGCAGCAGTAGTATATCGCTGTTGAAAAGTTATAAATTGATTGAGAAAAAACTTAACCGGGTTATAAAACCATAAAAAGAAAACTTCGAAACAACAGAACATTGAAGTGCAACAACAAATAAACGACAATGCAACATACACAGAAACGAACAATAAGATAGCAACTGCCATATTCCTGACTCTGGTACAGCACATTTTAAGAAAAAAAAAACCCCGATGGGTTGAACCTTGTTTTATTCTAGCCTAACCTCGCGCTTGTGACAATATTAAATATACCTCTAAAACGACAACATTGTATGACAGGAATACAGTACAAATAAATGAAAGACCAGCAAGACAGAGAACTACAGTTATCTTATAGTTCGTTTCTGTGTGTTGCATTGTCGTATGTTTTTGTTCACTTAAGTGTTTCTGTTGATGCGTTTCCCTCGGTTTTTGTTTGTAACCCGGATCTGTTTTCTTTCTATCGATGTATGACTTTCGAACAGCGGTATACTCTTGTTGTCTTTATTTACTCACGAATAGAAAATAAAAAAAAAAAAAATAGTATCACTATAACTATAACCGATTAGACACCAAAAATATAATATACTAGATGTTTTGAAGCCTTCAAATCTATTCCAAAGTCAATCAGAACTATATTAAAAAACGATATGCATTGTTATTTATTTAATATGTATATGTTATTTTGGTGTATGTAATTAACATTCTTATTATCCTTAAAAGTTAAAGAAATGAAAATATACAGGAAACGAAAGGACATATTATACATCTTGCTTCTTCATTTCCAAAGTTACATTTCTCGGAAAATGCTATTACAAGCTTTTATCGGTCCTTCATGTGTGTCTGCTTTAAAACGTTAAGCGGTTTCTTCTGACACATATGCGTTATTATTTGTTTAGAACAAATTCATCTGCACTTTGAATTATTTAAAGAGTTAGCATAGTGACAAAACTAATATGTGTGGATTAACACATACTTACATTTAGCATTGTGGACTTACTATGCCAATATAACATGTATAATATGTGTAAAGGTTCAGTATTTAAATTTGTTAGGTTGATATTGCTAGGAATATTGCTAGTTCTTATCCCTGGTAAGTTAACTTTTGTCGCGTGCATTACCATGCCTTAGCTAGGATACCACACAATATACTGACCAATTACATATGTCAATTACTTTTAAGGTTTTTAATGTGTTTCATTAGAAATTGGATCAGGAACAGCTATAGGCATCACATGTACATCAATCATAGGAATTACTGCTCCGGTTTACGTTCTGAAGTTTAGGTTAGTTTGTTAAAACTTATGAATTTTTGTCATTCTGTAAAAACAAACATATACTTGATTAAAAAAAGATTCGAATTACTCACAAGAAAAAATAATGAAAACAATATTTCTAAACAAAAGAACAGTTAACAGAAAGTAAAGAATGTACAGCTTACAGCAAACACCCACTTCTGTTCCCATCCAACACCCCTAGCAAAAACCAAAATAAAAACGAAAGGTACATCACAAAAACAAAAGGAAAAACAGTTCGCTCCTGCTCAACATATGTCAATGTTTGTGTTACACCATGTTACATAGTCACTTCTGTAGTTAGTGGTAAGTCGCAAACGAAGCCACATACGAAACAGCACTTAATTGTTAAGATACGTAAAAAACACTAATCTTATATCTCAGATATAAAATTGATTAATAGATTTGAAATTTATTCATATAATTATTCGTACATAAATGACAGTGCATCATAAGCCTCTAAAGGCTGGTTGGTATAATTATACATGTTTATTGAATGTTTATGTTTAAAACTGCAATATATTGTATTTCATGTATATGTACCAAGTTCTACTTTAATAATTAAAATATCTATCTATCTTTACTAACTTTCTTAATCCCTTTCGTGCTTTTATGCATATGAGGCCGACACTAGCTCTCTCCATAACACTCTGTCTTGTGCTTTCTTCTCTACTTCTCGCCATGACATCCCAACCTCCTTCATCTCGCTTTCCACGGTTCTTCTCTATGTTTTTTTGGCCTTCCCCTTTTCGTCTTGCCATCTCAGTGACACTTAAGCGATGTTTGCTCGTTCCTTCCTTAAGACATGGCCTATCCATTTTCATCTTCTTTCTTTGTCTTGTTTTTATCTTATATGCCGGTCTTAAAATGTTGTTCGTCAGACCCGCTTTTGGGCTATAAGAAACTCCTCAGTGACGCTTGAATAAAAAGGTTAAAAAGGCCAAACAGAAGACGTTGCTGTATGTGATTAATAATTTGATATTATAAAACCACATTATTATTAAGAAATAAATAATAAGACACAACCATGCATAAGGTTTCTTGTGTATAATTCGGAGTTTAGTATGGCGTCCATTGTCACTGTACTATTATGCATATTTTAGGGGCCGGCTGAGGGACACCTACGGGTGCGGGAATTCTCGCTGCATTGAAGACCCATTGGTTGCCTTCGGCTGTTGTTTGCTCTATGGTCGGGTGGTTGTCGCTTTGACATATTCACCATTTCCTTTCTCAATTTTATAAGAGAAATGAAAACGTGACAGATGTATCATGCTACCATGGCGCAGCTGTTTCTTAAAAAAACGGAGTAAGAAACCTCAGTACTGGACAGCAAAGACGAATCAGACAAATGTTATTCAATAAAACACATTCTACTAATAGAGGCCTGACCCCCGCCACAACACAAAAAAAAACATGAATAATAAAAAAAAAAAAAATAACACAGACTCAATTAATCCGTTCGATTTTTATTCCAATTGACAAACACATTTAAATTAGATTTTATACACAATAAATAATGAAATGAATAGCTCATCAGGAAAACAAATAAATCTATAAAGGCAACAGTAGTATACCGCTGTTCAAAAACTATGATCTATATACGTCTCAATCCAAATTATTTATGCGTACATTATATTGTTGACATTTAGAATATGTAATGTACATGAAAGTTATAAAATATGACAAACAGCAAAATATATACAAATGAACGAATGTTTATAACATGTAAGTGTCAGACATGTAACATTTTAGACTATAGACAATATGTATAATCACTGGAAACAAATTGGACACACTCGAAAAAGCCCGGACTGATCTCGAAAAAAAACGAACATAAACAAATGAATTTAGTCTCAAAATGTCGTTTTCAATGCAAAAACAAGAATATTTGTAAAGTGTCTGTATTTCTTAGGATATATAAATTCCTTGTATGCATTTTCTTCAACATTATCAGTGTTATGTGTATAAAAATGGCTTTTTTCTGTATTTTGGAATTAAAGCATTTTAAGGCTTATTTCACTTTTTTTAACGAAAAATAATGTCGGGTTAGTGATATCTTTCTATATCAAATACAATCATTCATTATATAACTTTGTATATTAAACACAAGCGTTTATATCACGTCTTGTTAGAGATGAAGTTTGTTTATTTACATTTTTGTTCATATTCACTCGAAAAAAAGTGATCGCACTCGAAAAAAAGTGATCACACTCGAAAAAAAGTGATCACACTCGAAAAAAGCCCGATCAAATCACTCGAAAAACCATGAGCCTAGCCGGACACTATACCTACCGTGATACGATAGATATAAAAAAAGACATTTAATTTAACAAAATTGTTATCAATACCAATAAAACAATATTCAAAGATCTAATCAGGGGGTTGAATTGGTAAAAATTTTTCAATTTGTTTTCATCATAGGATTTCCAGAAAATTGTCCTAAACCATTGGGATGTTTTTTTAAATCCTTTATCACAATTTCAAAATCTACACCCCTTTAGCATTTAACAATACACTAAAATTGAAAACATTACATGTATCTTTAGAAATACTGATATAATTCAATCAGCCGTGAGGTCAGAACATTTATACGTTTATCTGTACCTCTTTTGTCAACATCTTAAAAAGGTTAACAGTTATCAGAATACTGATGTTTGTTCAAATGAATAGAACAAGTTTTTAGATAGTAGTAATGGTTTCAAAATGGTGGCCAAAATATTATATTTGTTGTTTGTTATGATGCTATCCACACAAGTTGTTCTCAGTCCACATGTCTTAAAAAGTAAGCAATAATTTGTCATTTTCTTTAAAAGAGATTGTTTATAATTGATTGATCACTTTTATAAATATAAATGTTGTCTGATTGTTTTCGAAAACGAATCCAGTGTCAATACATTCCGAATAATTATATCTGCAGACCTTTTTACGTTAATGCTATAACTAAACATTTAAATTAATTAACGGTTTTAAACGTTTTATGGTCCTTTGTTTAATCAGTTATTACTTGCGCATTATATTATTCTGAAGATACCCCATCTTCCTATATCTTTTTGCCCTTGATAGTGTCAAGTGTATGAATCAGATGTCATGGTTTGATATATTACCTTCCTCCTTTTCTGTTATCTAATACACATTATTTTGAGAAGTAATTTTCTTTTATCTCACACACACTTTTGTTTTCTAAGTACATTTTGGTCAACTGTTATTTGTCAAATTGATTTGTTTTGCTTGTCGAGTATCATTTTCAGTAACATGCGGATACTATAGGTTGCACTTTGTAAATACAGCTGTTTCAAAACCAGGTCTCATTTTGGGAGATATATACTATTCATAGATAGTTTGATTTGTTAATGTACTGGATAATTGATGTATTCAAGCTGAATGAACTATCCATATAAAAGTTAACTATCTCCAGGAAAGTTTTAATATTTCCTTACCTTAAACTTAAATTTACGTCTCATGCCAGAGAGGGACATATAAGCATGCCTTTTAGTGAATTATTTGTTGTTACTGCTTTGAAAATAATTTCACTATGTTTATCAAAATATTGCTTAGGAAAAAGTTTCTTTAGCAGAGTATTAGAAATAAGGATAAAAATTCAGGAAAAAAATCCCCAAAACACTTGCCCTGTTTACTAATAGTCATGGAAGAGACATATTGCAAGGCAATTTTCTCATTAAATGTGTTTTTGACACTCAATCCATACAGATTATTTCATTTCTCAGTTAGATGTAATATTTCACATAAATATCAAATAACTGTCATATTCAAGAAAATATTTAAATAAAACCAAAGTATATGCATCTTTCTTTTGTAAAACAAATTGAACACTTTTAGCATTTATTTGTCATATTTTGTCTATACTATCCACGTTTTATTGAAAATATTGTTATATAAAAGACACTTATATGGTTCTTTAATTATGAAAAAAGGAGATGTGGTGTGATTTCCTATTGAGTAACTATCAATAAAAGACCAAGTGTCGTAGATGGAATCATATTTCTTTTTACACTAACATTAAACATTTAAATCACATGTTTACTTTGACAAATACCCTTTAATTTTATTTTGAGAATCTAGATATGGAACAACTGATCCCTATCAACTAATCAAATTTTATGGCAACAGATTACAGACAACAACATCTTTAACTGCACCTTCAACTGCATCTCCAACCACATCATCAACTGCCTCTTCAACTACATCTATTTGTATGTATATAATATTTAAATTTGTTGAAAGAACTCAATTTAAGGTCATTGTTATAGAATTTGAAACATAGGTTCAATCCGTGTACACATTTTTTTTGTAATAAAATTATAAAAACATAGGTTAGTGATCATTGCAATTTTATAAAAGATATTTTCAATTGTAAAAGGTAGGAAGAAACGAAAGGTATGACGCATTTAAGAGTAGTTCATTTATATTTTGATTTTGTGGTTATACATTAAAACAATTGATTACTAGTATTTTTTCCTTGAATAGCGTTATAAAGAATTACTCAACACTTGTATTATATATGTAAATACATTTTTATTGTACATCAAATCTTTTGTTGCACTGAATGGATTTATTCATTTCAATTCTTGTCATCTAAACACATACTAATAAATTCTTGTCATCTAAACACATACTAATAAATCGAAGTGTATCCACTTTCTGATAGGACACTGGTGACGTTTTACAAAGTCTTGAATACTAAATAAGTTTGGAAATGTATATTGCATTTATATGTGGAGTATGTATATAGCTACGTAGGTGGAGGAATTTGATGATTTAAAATAATTTTTTTTTTATAAAATTAAAACTGGAGGATATATTTATGGAAATCAATCAGACAATTTTGAATTGTTAATGGAAAGAGCATCATCAATAAATTGTAATATACAATTAATTAACCCGGCGTCTTTGATCTTCCTGTTTTTGACAATTGACTGAAGGAAGTCCGACTCATGTGAAAATAAGAAGTCGTGGACGAGACGAGGGGCTCAGTTTATTGCCATAAGAATATCGACAATTTGTTGATTTTTTTGATCCCAAATATTTAATTACTTTTTGTTATTTCACTGGTTGTATTGACATACCACCGTAACCTAGCTAAATTAAACCATGACAAATAAAATCCTGTCAGTTTTTGTTTTTTAAGATATTATATATTTCTCTTCTATATCAAGATGATTCACCAGCAACTTATAAGATCAATAAAAATGACGGTGATGACAACAAAAACAACAATCATCAAATCAACAACGACAACCATAGCAACAAGCAAAGTATTTACACATTTTTATGATATGTTTAAAAACAAATAATTTCAAAAGATGTATGAAATAAAATACTTGATATTTTTGAAGCCTTCTAAACCAATCAGAATTCCCTAAAAACGATCTGTATTGTTATTTTCGTAATATGTATATGTGTTTGTATGTGTTTAACATTCCAATTATCTAAAATGTAAAAGAAATGACAATTTACAGGAAACAAAATTAGTAGTACAAAGGTAATATTATACATCTTGTTTCTTAATTTCTATTTCATGAATGATGTAGTATTACAAAACTAAATTACATCTCTCTCGGAAAATGTTTACCTTAGACCGTTTAAACAGGCTTTATCGGTCCTTGTTTTGTATCTGCTTTCAAACGTTTTCCGGTGTTCCAGGCACATGTGCGTTAGTATTCGTTTAGAAAAGAAACATACAGACTTAAATTAAGTATACAGTTAGCAAAGTGACAAAATTGTTGATATTTAATTAATATTTTTGGATTATTACATGCTTAATTTTAACATTGGCAAATTATTATGCCAATATAATATGTGTAAAGGTACAGCTATTAATTGGTTGGGTTGATAATGCTAGGAATATTCATATTTTTTACTTCTAGTAAGTTAACTATTATCTTTTAAATTATAATGCACTCGGATACCACCAAAATATACTAACAAATTAAATATGTCAATTACATTTAAGGTTTGTTATGTGTTTCAGTAAAAATTGGATTAGAAACAGCTATAGGCATCACATCCTTCATAGCGATTGTTGCTTTCATTTCCGTTATAAGATCTAGGTAAGTTTAATAGCTCACTTTTCTTATTCTTTGAAATCCAACATATACTAAGAAGACAGAACCCAATTCGCCGTTTCAGAATCTAATGCATTCTGGGTAATATTTTCAAAAGCGTACACCAAAACGTTGTGATTGGTTTAAACGTTCTAAACAATGGAAATTGAACCAATGACGTAACATTATTCTATTTTTGGTGTACGAACAATGAGATTACCGATAGTCCTTTAGAATCTGAAAAGGCGAATTGCTCACCAGAAAACGTAAAGAAAGCAATAACGCTGAAAAAAAACAGTTAACAGAAATTGAAGAATGAACAACCGACATCAAACACATCTTCTGAACACCATCAAGAAAACCCCCCCCAAAACAAAATATATATATATATAAAAAAAAGGAATCAATAAGTACGCCTCACAAAAACAATGTACGCTGAATGAAAGCTGTTAGTTACTGATCAACATATGTGTTACACTATGTGGCAAAGGATTATTATATGTTTATGACTACAGAAACGTGTCAAAATTTGAACTTATTAATTATCACTTTGACAAAGTAACATACCGTACACATGTTTACACAAACAAAATTAATGGAGGTGTTTCGTTTTTTAGCTCACCTGGCCCGAAGGGCCAAGTGAACTTTTCTCATCACTTGGCGTCCGTCGTCCGTCGTCGTCGTCGTCGTCCGTCGTCGTTAACTTTTACAAAAATCTTCTCCTCTGAAACTATTGGGCCAAATTAAACCAAACTTTGCCACAATCATCATTGGGGTATCTAGTTTAAAAAATGTGTGGCGTGATCCGGCCAACCAACCAAGATGGCCGCCATGGCTAAAAATAGAACATAGGGGTAAAATGCAGTTTTTTGGCTTATAACTCAAAAACCAAAGCATTTAGAGCAAATTTGACGGGGTAGTATTGTTCATCAGGTCAAGATCTATCTGCCCTGAAATTTTCAAATGAATCGGACATTTCGTTGTTGGGTTGTTGCACCTGAAATGGTAATTTTAAGGAAATTTTGCTGTTTTTGGTTATTATCTTGAATATTATTATAGATAGAGATAAACTGTAAACAGCAATAATGTTCAGCAAAGTAAGATCTACAAATAAGTCAACATGACTGAAATGGTCAGTTGACCACTTTAGGAGTTATTGCCCTTTATAGTCAATTTTTAACCATTTTTCGTAAATCTTAGTAATCTTTTAGAAAAATCTTCTCCTCTGAAACTACTGGGCCAAATTTAACCAAACTTGGTCATTATCATCATTGTGGTATCTTGTTTAACAAATGTGTCCGGTGCCCCGCCCAACCAACCAAGATGGCCGCCATGGCTTAAAATAGAACATAGGGGTAAAATGCAGTTTTTGGCTTATAACTCAAAAACCAAAGCATTTAGAGCAAATCTGACAGAAAGTAAAATTGTTGATCAGGTCACGATCTATCTGCCCTGGAATTTTCAGATGAATCGGATAATCGATTGTTAGGTTGCTGCCCCTGAATTGGTAATTTTGAGGAAATTTTGCTGTTTCTTTTGTTATTATCTGGAATATTATTATAGATAGAGATAAACTGTAAACAGCAATAATGTACAGCAAAGTAAGAACTAAAAATAAGTCAGTATGACCAAAATAGTCAATTGACCCCCCTAAGGAGTTATTGCCCTTCATAGTCAACTTTTAACTATTTTCTTAAAATTTGAAGATTTTCAATAACATTTTCCACAGAAAGTACTGTTATAGATAGAGATAATTGTAAGCAGCAAGAATGTTTAGTAAATTAAGATCAACAAACACATCACCATCACCAAAACACAATTTTGTCATGAATCCATCTGTGTCCATTGTTTAATATTCACATAGACCAAGGTGAGCGACACAGGCTCTTTAGAGCCTCTAGTTTTTGTTATTGAGCATGTATACTCTTAACGGTAAGCATGAGTTCATTTGCGTGTTTAATTTTTTCTGCAATAATCATAATGAAGGACAATGAAATTTAAAGAGATATCGTTAAAATTTTATTTTGAATAAAAATTCTGAATGATAAACATGAACAAAAATGTCAAATACCGTTATATTCTATTTTGCAATTATGTTCAGATTGAACAAACGTGAACAAAGACCAAACCCGACACCTCACAGAAACCATTTGTCGTATGATCAAGATCACATGTTTCAAAACCCTGGTATATACCAGATTTTAGTCTCAAATCCAGGATACAGCAACCCAATAGGAGACAGGGCAGATACATCGTACGATTGTGCTCTGCCTTCATATGAAGAAGCCGTCGGACACACTTACGAACAAGTGAACGTCAGAGCACCAAAATTCTCAAATGTTCCAAAGTGACTGCATTGATGTATCATGTGTATTTAGAAATTAACACTTTAAGGAATTATTTCCTTAACTTGTTCTTAACAATTGTACAGGAAAAAAGTGTTGTGCATCTGCCTGCATTACATGTTTGAATAGATATTGTTTCCCCATCTCATAAATTAACGTGAACACGATGTTTACGGATACTTGTTATCAGAAACTGGGAATCCTAGCAGAAAACATGTTGTTTTTAAAAGTTTTATGTTGTCTTTTTGTAATATATGCATGGTATATTCGGGCTTTTTTTCATTTTTAATGTGTCGGTTCTGGCTTTGTTTATTGTCGTAAGTTTCTATGTAAAATTAGTAAAGTGTTTAGGTTAGAAATTGATATGAACCGAATTAATGGTTGACGAATCTGTTAACGAATTAGAGCAATACAAATTCAGAAAAAATACATTTTTTTTTATTTCATTTAAAATTGAAAATGTAAATCTTAATTCTAATAATTTTTAGTAATCTCAAATGTTCAATTTTATTCAACAACTCCTTCGGGTATTTAGACAGACGATGTACATTTTCAGGTCCTCTGTGATCTAGTTAAGACCTAATCAATATATATTTACCCGTCATTTACAACATCCTTTTTAGCTCACCTGGTCCGAAGGGCCAAGTGAGCTTTTCTCATCACTTTGCGTCCGGCGTCCGTCGTCGTCCGTCATCGTTAACTTTTACAAAAATCTTCTCCTCTGAAACTACTGAGCCAAATTGAACCAAACTTGGCCACAATCATCATTGGGGTATCTACTTTAAAAAAAGGGGCCAGTGACCCGGCCAACCAACCAAGATGGCCGCCATGGCTAAAAATAGAACATAGGGGGTAAAATGCAGTTTTTGGCTTATAACTCAAAAACCAAAGCATTTAGAGCAAATCTGACATGGGGGTAAACTTGTTTATCAGGTCAATATCTATCTGCCCTGAAATTTTCAGATTAATCGGACAACCTATTGTTAGGTTGCTGCACCTGAATTGGTAATTTTAAGGAAATTTTGCTGTTTTTGTTTATTATCTTGAATATTGTTATAGATAGAGGTAAACTGTAAACAGCAATAATGTTCAGCAAAGTGAGATTTACAAATAAGTCAACATGACTGAAATGGTCAGTTGACTCCTTTAGGAGTTTTGCCCTTTATAGTAAATTTTTAATCATTTTTCGTAGATCTTAGTAATCTTTTACAAAAATCTTCTTCTCTGAAACTACTGGGCCAAATTAAACCAAACTTAGCCACAATCATCATTGGGGTATCTAGTTTAAAAACTGTGTCTGGTGTCCTGGCCAACCAACCAAGATGGCCGCCATGGCTAAATAGAACATAGGGGTACAATGCAGTTTTTGGCTTATAACTCAAAAACCAAAGCATTTAGAGCAAATCTGACAGATATAAAATTGTTTCTCAGGTCAACATCTATCTGCCCTCAAATATTCAGATGGATCGGACAACCGGTTGTTGGGTTGCTGTCCTTGAATTGGTAAATTTAAGGAAATTTTGCCTTTTTTTGTTATTATCTTGAATATTATTAAAGATAGAGATAAACTGTAAACAGCAATAATGTACATCAAAGTAAGACCTAAAAATAAGTCAACATGACCAAAATGGTCAATTGACCCCCCTTAAGGAGTTATTTCCTTTATAGTCAATTTTTAACAATTTTCATAAAATTTGTAAATTTTTACTAACATTTTCTACTGAAACTTAACTGGGCCAAGTTCATTATAGATACAGATAATTGTAAGCAGCAAGAATGTTCAGTAAAGTAAGATGTACAAACACATCACCATCACCAAAACACAATTTTGTCATGAATCCATCTGCGTCCTTTGTTTAAAATTCGCATAGACCAAGGTGAGCGACACTTGCTCTTTATAGTCCGAGATTACTCTGACGTCCAACGGCTGTTTTGCCAGACAAGCTGGGGCCGTGGGACG
The DNA here is from genome assembly GCA_037788925.1 of Mytilus galloprovincialis. NCBI lineage: Eukaryota > Metazoa > Mollusca > Bivalvia > Mytilida > Mytilidae > Mytilus > Mytilus galloprovincialis. The sequence continues at coordinate 37,865,509 of CM075342.1, read as the reverse complement.
TCAGAGCTCGTCCCATATCAAAAAGTGGATATTTGCCTACCAAAATAGATGCGCTGCTTCGTCGCTTCTGGTGCCAAATGAGGGCCTTGGAATTATATAAATCGGGCATCAATCTGTTCATTTTTCATTTATCTCTTCATTTATGTAAGTTTCACCTACCTGCCAACTTTCCATATTTTAACAGTTTTCACAGAGACCCATCGATTTCTGCATTTTGACTTTCATTTTCAAAGATTATCACGTGACCACGAGAAAACAGTGAAAATGACCATAATGTAACACCTCGTTCATTTACGATGCAAGTTATCTAAATGTCCGAGAGCTTCCGACTGTTATCGTGGTCGGAACTAAATGCTTAATACCGATCTCCTGTAAAGGAGGTAAAAAATCGTGGTTACCTTCTAAATGTTAAACATCGATCTCCTATAAAGGAGGTTAAAAAATATAAATATTTGCATATTTGAGTCTCGAGGCCACGAACTCTCTCGTAACTTGACGTCCATTTGAAAGTGAGAGTCAAAATGCAGAAATCGATGGGTCTCTGTGAAAACTGTTAAAATATGGAAAAATAAAGGTTGGCAGGTAGATGAAACTTACATAAATGAAGAGATAAATGAAAAATAAACAGATTGATGCCCGATGTACATAATTCCAAGGCCCTCAATCGGCACCAGAAGCGACGAAGCAGCGCATCTATTTTGGGTGGGCAAATATCCACTTTTTGATATGGGACGAGCTCTGATGTCCCACGGCCCAAGCTTGTCTGGCAAAACAGCCGTTGGACGTCAGAGTAATCTCGGACTAGCTCTTTAGAGCCTCTAGTTATTGATGTGGATTTCGTAACATATGTCTGTATTGCGTATAATGATAGCAATATTTTGTTTCCATTAAGATACAAAAAAACAGATGTTTCATCCAGAGTCCTTTCTTAATACTTATTGAGCCTTTTTGCAGCTATATAGAAATAAAGAAATGTTTTATTTTAATAATGGCTTTTCACAACTCGAATTATTCATATTTTACTAAATACAAACCTTTTTCATTAGCAATGTGATTATGACATTTACGAATTCAACATTTGACCATACTTTTATTTGCTATGAGAAACAAAACCAGTTCCATTAGTTTAGCTGAATCGACTTACTTTTACAGAGAACCTTAAGTTTTAAGTAATTTGTTTGATCAATGGTGTATGCTTTTTGACGCTTTTTCTTTTAAATCACTACAGTTTTATTTTTTAGATTAATCAACAATTAAGCGGTTATTAAATAATTTTGATCTATTTAAAGAATAAACGTCGTGGTCATTAATTTGACAGATCAATTGTCCCGTATATTGATTGATATTGTTAATCCAAAAACATAAAATCAATTATTACTTGTCTATCAGCTCGGGGCAAAATCTTATGTAAACATAATTAGTATAAACGTGTTTTTAATAGTAACTTTAAATCAGTAATCCGATTAAATTTTACGCAACCTCCATCGTCCAAGTCTTTGTCATACTTTATTTGAAATGCCAACTCAAAGTATGAAATGCAAATCAACATGAATGTAATTAATCATGTTAATGTATAGGTAATGATTCAGGCAAATTTAAACACTCCACATTATTTTCTGAGATATCGTTAGAATGAAAGAAACATTGATTTCAGAAATTTTCAGTTGGACGAGATTAAGAAAGTTTATTAATTTACAATCTGAAGTTATTACAACTAACTCCATAGCAGATGCGGTATAACGTCGCCAGGAATCCTAACAGACAAGTCTTATAATGTCAAAAGACTAAATTCAATTCATTGTGTTATCAATACTTTCATTTGTAAGGTACTATAGATAAGGCCTTCGTGCATCATCCTAAACTACCGGTTAACCAGTTAATCGGTCGTACGATTATCCGAGTAACCGGTTAGGTAAAACTGTGCAATTTGACAACACCAGTTTTTTTTTATTGAACGTAGATATATTTGCCGAAATCTCTCTCTTTTTATCAATTTTGTTTTGTATGCCATTTATTGAACAAGAACATATGAAATTTACTTTTTTATAGTCTTGGGATAAATGCTTTTATAACTATAAATATAAGTTAAAGCTTATCTCGGTTATAGAATTGCCTCGCTGCATTGTAGACCATCGTTGGCCGAAAGCTGTTTTCTGCTCTTTGGTCGAGTTGTTGTATCTTTGAATCTATTTTATTTTTGACGTCCCCATCTGATATTCTTATACCTTAATATTCAAACAGGATGGATGACTGCCCCTTTTGAAATCTCTATTGTAATATATTTAGTCAGTTTTGACTTTTTTAGATTTTTTAATTTTAAGATATCTATTTCATAGATTGATTTTCATAGGTTACATGTTAAGTAAACCTGTGAAGGCTACATGCAGAAAGCGGTTAAAACAGCCGGACATTTAAACTGTGACTCGCTACAAGAGAGCTGAAAGATACCAAAGTGAAATTCAAGCTCATAAGTCGAAAATGAACTGACATTGTCATAGCTAAAAGAAAAAGACCAAAGAACAAAAATAGTACACTTTAAAAAATGTAGAACACTAACGAGAGAGAAACGAAAACCTACCTTTTATGCACCGAAGGGTAGGAAAAGTAAACATATCCATGATACACCCGTTGTGTTGATCATGTTAGTATAAATCCGGAAAAAGGTCTGATTGGGTATTTCAAATTTGAGGAAAAGGGGACTGCATTGTAGTAACAAAATTTGGAACATAGCTGCTATCATCTGTGAAACGGATATTCAGTAACGGTTATCCAACTAGTGATAGCTTCTGTATAATTTAAATAGAAATAGTTTTAAATTCACGACTTGGAACTCATGGTTTAGTTGTTTCCTTATGTTTCCTTTCTATAATGAAACCATGACAGGAAGTACAAACCTTTGAATAGTGTATCAACTTGGAGATATATACTCTGTATGCAGGCGCTGCTGATATGTTGCTGCTCAGAAATGTAAAATGTCAAAATCGGGAAGCTGACATGTCTTCTTTGTCGCAAAGTTTTGTTTCCATCTTTATCAAAATCACTGCTTATGTTCAGCACAGGAATATATATTTGACCCGTTTTTGCAGGTTTCTTAGTTGTTATTCTTCAACTTAGTGTTTTTTTCTACTACTGTTCGTTCATTGTCAGTAAAAAATAATGAAAACAACACGTTATAAATTTATTGTGTCGTCCAAAGCTCTTTGCTGTATTTACTTCATCATTAACGTTCAAAGTCGAATATTTGAAAATTTGCATTGCAGATTAAAGCTGCAGAAAATTATATATAAATAGTACAAAGAATCTTAACAATGTTTAATAACTTGAAATGAATGGCATTATTTATAAAAAGGGAAAATTTGTATCTCTTGCTTTCTACAAGTTATGTTGTGAAAATTATCCCTCAAAAATAGGGAGTAATATATGTTGTCGTGTAAACATTTGACAGTAAACTGTGATACAAACGACAAATTAAAAAAAAATCATTTTATCCATCAGCTTACAAAGATTAGTTTAACATTAAATGTTCCTCGTTTCATAACGTACATTTCAGAATATATCATGTATAAATAGAAAATTATATACGACTCTTTCAACGACTTAAAGATAAAAGCATAATAATAATAATAATAATAATAATAATAATAAAAAACATGATAAGAAAATAAAAACAAAAACAAAAAACCATAGGTATACATAAACAAAACTCAATATTTATAAAACGTAGTTCGCTGAAAGTGAAAGCTTACTCAAAATGCAAACCCTATTATGGTATAAGTACCAAGCATCCCTTCAAGTAAAGTATACATTACTTTTCTACATTAGCTAGAGGTAAAGGGGGAGGGTTCAGATCTCATACATTGTAAACATGTTTAACCCCGCCGCATTTTTGCGCCTATCCCAAGTCAGGAGCCTCTGGCCTTTGTTAGTCTTGTATTATTTTTAATTTCAGTTTCTTGTGTACAATTTGGAGTTTAGTATGGCGTTCATTATCACCGAACAAGTATATATGATTGTTTAGGGGCCAGCTGAAGGACGACTCCGGGTGCGGGAATTTTTCGCTGCATTGAAGACCTGTTGGTGACCTTCTGCTGTTGTCTGTTCTTGGTCGGGTTGTTGTCACTTTGACATATTCCCCATTTCCATTCTCAATTTTATTTGAACATGTTTTTTAGGTCTGAGGTCATATTTCACACTAACAGGTGCCGTGCTGTGTGTAAATTGAAGTTGTGCTATTTTTTTTTATTTGTTTTACTAAATACTGCATTTTTATGATGTTTGGTTTGGAGCAGCTTTCAGAAATATATTTCTGCTATATTCGAATTTAATTTTGAAAAGTTGACATTCCGTGCAAACTAAATAGATGTTTGAATATACCTGTTTGCTATAACTGCTTGAATATGACTGCTTGTTTGAAACTTATTGATATGTAAAATGTTTATCATGGGATATGAATATTTCCTCCATCGTCAATTTCTAAAATAGATAATGTTTTACACATGTATTTACTGTAATATACCAGTAGGTATCTACCTTTGAATGCCCTAAATCACGCTTATCAGTTTACAAACGGATATGATTAACAGTATATCGATTTTTGTGCAAATAAACACTTAAAAGAAAACTTACATAGATAAACGTAACGAAATCAAAATGGTGGAACAAATTATAAATGTGTTATTTATTATTCTATTTTTTCAAAGTGTTTCAAGTGGACATGTCTTACACAGTAAGCAATAGCTCATTTTCTTCTTTATTAACATATGATTTATACGTATCTTTTATTTAACGTTTTGCTGTTTCAAAACTACTGGATCATGTTAAGATTAAGAAATGCATAACTCCGGGTTTTTCTTTACATTTTGTCCTTATCTATAGGTTTTGGATGATCAAATATTTATGCTGCAGCCATCACCAAAGATTCATTAATTGTCGAAATGCACATCCGTTCATTACAATTGATACAAATGATACAGTTAATCTGGTAAATGTAATTGAAAATTTTTGGAAACTAAAACAAGTGTAATAAATAACATTTGAATCATAAGATCGGTTGATATTTGTTTAATTTTCGCTATGAACAAAAAATGCCAAAAAAGTTTGAGTTCCAAAACAAGGTAAAGGGTTGAAACGCTCTTTTTTGCCCACTCAATTAATCTGTAATCATTTGCGTATGTTGACCTAGAGTTGCATGTCATTTTTTGGTGTCATGGATTGATTTAAAAGACAAACGAAATATACTTGAAGCGATAAACAAACACACAAAATAAAAAACAAAATATATACCCCTTCTTTTTGCAGTGTCTTATATTCACTTTTGTGGGTGTGTTTCTTGTCTAAAAGTAGTATGCTAAGTCTTTTGTAGAAAATTGTTTATGATGATCGTCTTGTTTTTTTATGACATGGTTTGTTTATCGTTCTTTGACTGATCTTTTCGATAAATATAGTCATCATCTTCTTTTTTATATCATAGATACCAGGATTACATTTTGTATTTACGCCAGACGCGCGTTTCGTCTTCAAAAGACTCATCATTGACGCTTGAATAAAAAAAAACGTCTAAAAAGCCAAATAAAGTATGAAGTTGTAGAGCATTCGACTGTCACTTGTTTTTGTCTCCTCTTTCATATGAATCGGTAATACAAAATCATATTTTCAAATGTAAACATTCGATATTTTCAGCTCAAAGCACATGGTCATAGAATTATAAATAAAGAGTTTTATTGCGACCAATTGTATTAAAAGCAAAACCAACAAATCATCTAAGGGTACCAAACCAAAACAAGTTAATTTTTATATAGCTAAAATAGTTGTTGTTAAGATTAAATGTCAAACTAAATTTAAAGCAATTTCAAACTTCTTTTTGAATACCTCGTAAACTGGATTTTTTATAGTTTGCATTTGAATATTTGAACATTGCATGCATCAAACAAAAGGATGTAATTAATTGATTTTTTTTATTGGACTATCTGATGTAGACATATGAATTGTAAGGATTGTCAAACTAACAATGATTATTGTGAAAAAACATTTTAAACTCTTACACATAATAACATTTCTGTTTATAGAAGATGTATGCATGCAAAATGAAGTTGTCCTAACATGTCCGTACAAACGGTCCATAGGAATAACGAACATAGTGTACGATTCAATGTGGAATGATTATGGCTGGAAGCCTTTTAATCCGATCTTTTGTACAGTATGGACTCACCCATGGAACGATTGCAAATCCACAATTTCATACAAACACCTACAGGACCAGTGCATGTGGAAACATACATGTACAGTGGTCATGGACTACAATCCATGTTGGTCACCTTTAATGTATGCTACAATATACTATAAATGCATAGGTTTGTTTTAAATAATAGAATTCATTCACATTGGTAATTAATAGATATAATTTAAAAACATATTACCGAAAGCGATAGAAACTTAAGTTCCATAGAACAAAAGCCATACAGTTTTATATAGTTATCTTGTTTATGAAAATATATAATTCGTAGTTTGTATACATCCTAATTTAATGACATACATTAACAGATTTTAACATGGTGATAAATGCGGTCGAGGAACATGCATGAAAATATGTAAAACAAGATGAAGCAAATGTTTATTTAAATGACACCTTAACGTACAAAGCTGCATCCAGAAGCGAATTCAAATCTACAATGAACGATGAGTTCACGTGTCTCTGACACTTTCGAGAATCCCGAGGTTGTAACAGCCTTTCACTCTTCATGACAAATATGTTATTGTTCCAGAAGACAAGGACATAAACAATATTTGTTTTAATGGTTTAGTTTCAAAATTTCGTCCTCCTTTTTCTTGATATCAACATAAAAAAGGACGATGAAAATCTCCAATCTTTAAACAGAATATCTAAACTTCACAACAAGTAGTGTTTATGCGATTCCCTCATTTTTGCACCGTGATTCCACTTGTAGTTTGTTAACGTTATTTGCAGCTTCCGAATTGATTTACTAGATTTGAACATCATTTAAATTTTGTTGCAATTTATAGATAGTTGTCGCATTGGCAACCACATATCCTATTGTAAATAAACAATACATATTTAAACATGTTTTTTTTAAGTATGTTGTTATATAACTGTAAAGAAAATATCTGCAAACATTTATTTTTCATCAGTAAATTTCAAATGTTGGTGTTTAATCTCTAAATACATAGGTCTAAATAAAAGCAACAGTAGTATACCGCTGTTCAAAACTCATAAAACTATGGACAAAAACAAAATCGGGGTAACAAACTAAAACTGAGGGAAACGCATTAAATACTAGAGGAGAACAACGAATTCAGATATGAAATATTCAAAAATAAATACAACCAAACTTGAATCCAAACACAAACTTGAAGTTCCTTGAAAGATGTTGCATTATTTTCAAGGCCTCTCGTTTTACATTGTCTTATTGGGGCCTTTTATAGCTGACTATGCAGTATGGGCTTTTCTCATTGTTGAAGGCCGTACGGTGACCTATAGTTGTTAATGTCTGTGTCATTTTGGTCTTTTGTGGATAGTTGTCTCATTAGCAATCATACCACATCTTCTTTTTTATATTAAATATATTTTTAGATACAAGATATGAATCTGTCGTTCCTTATCCACTCATAAAAAACTATGGCAATAGAGAACCATCAACTACATCTACAAAGAATCGTATGTATATTATCAGATATTGTAGTACTAATGTACATCTACACAGAATAGTATTGTATATCATTATATATTGTAGTACAAATGTACATCTACACAAAATCGTATGTATATCATTAAATATTGTAATACATCTACACAGGATAGTATGTATATCATTATATATTGTAATACAAATGTACATCAACACAGAATCGTATGTTTATCATTAGATATTGTGGAACATCTACACAGGATAGTATGTATATCATTATATATTGTAGTACAAATGTACATCTACACAGAATCGTACAGATATCATAAAATATTGTAATACATCTACACAGGATAGTATGTATATCATTATATGTTGTAGTACAAATGTACATCTACACAGAATCGTATGTTTATCATTAGATATTGTGGAACATCTACACAGGATAGTATGTATATCATTATATATTGTAGTACAAATGTACATCTACACAGAATCGTACAGATATCATAAAATATTGTAATACATCTACACAGGATAGTATGTATATCATTATATGTTGTAGTACAAATGTACATCTACACAGAATCGTACGTATATCATTAGTTATTGTAGTTCATCTTCACATTATCGTATATTTATCATTAAATTTGTAGTTCACCTACAAAGAATCGTATGTATATCATTAAATATTGTAGTACAACTACAAAGAATCGTATGTATATCATTAGATATTGTTGTAAAACTCAATTTGAAACGTAAAGTGTACATAGAGATATATCCAAATGCTGTATATGTCAAAAACTGCTACGAAAGCAGCGTATATCGACTGGTCTCATAAAAGACAGAATGCAAGGGGACGACTATTTGATTTTCTAGGGAATAGGGTCGAGGAGATGATTTGTTTTAAAGAGGGACATTTGGGGAGTGACTAGTCCCGTTCATCTGAAGCTACTTTTTATTCTAAAGTGGCATCACGGCCAAAAATTTGTTTTTCTCACTATTCTCGATAACTTTTTCCTGCATCTTGTATTGCACAATAACATATTTTATTACATCGTAGCATTTTGTTATGCACAATTAAAATGATATCAGAATTTCATAGTACGCTACTTGGGCACAAACAAGCTTTCAAATAGAAGTCTGTTTTAGGTTCGATTATGCTTTATATTTTATGTGAATAACATTGAATGGGACTATCACAAGCAGGTTGTCCTAAAATAAATGTGAAGTATTGTTTATAGCTGAAATGGTGTCCATGTGTTTGAATTTTTTGTGCACATTGTTTCAAAATTGTCGGCAGTGATCGTACTAATTGCTAATTTTTCATAAAACTAATGTTGTTTGCGCCGTCAAATGGGTATCCCACATCTCATTGTTCTCAAAAAATGTTTTAAAACTAGGAATTGTTGATGTTTGTTTTTGGCAAACGTATATTAATTCGAAATATACATGCTTATAAGAGTGACATGTCGGAATAAAACAGGTTTACAAATGTATCTTGATACTAATTTGTGATAAGTTAGAATTAAGAATGGAGATAAGGAACGTTTAAAATTTTAAAGAGACAACAACCCGACCAAAGAGCAGAAAACAGCCGAAGGCCACCAATGGGCCCCCAACACAGCAAGAAGATCCCGAACCCGTGAAAAATATTTTCAAATAGTTGATAACTAAACGTAATTTCTCAAACCTTATTACCTATTGAATTTTTTAAATGATATATGTTTTTATTTTTAGCTAATAAATCAACAACTCATTTGCATCACAAAAAAGATGATAATGACAATGACGGCGACGACGATGACAACGAAAGCCAAAGCAACAAATCATGTATGTAAACATTTATTTGATAGATGCAAAATACATAAATTGATATAAGTAAATAGTATTTTTACTAATAAAGTTATTTGAAATTTGTAATATTTGACCTTTTTACTGCCGTTAAATTTATTATGCAATTAAAGAAAATACAAGTTAAACAATAACCTGCATTATTATCCTTTACTGTATATTAGTGAATAGGAAGGATATTTAGATAATGAAATCACCCTTTCAACAAATCATATGCACGTTTAATACAGATCAATAATACAAAGAAAAATTAAATATCTTACTTCTGAGAAATCAATTATTGTCATCTGTATAATATCACGAATCCAATAAGTTGAAGTTTGTTATTGTATTTAATTCATTTCGATCACACCACAATATACTGATAACTGATTCAATTAAAGGGGCACCAGCTACGAGATACATAAAAAAATCTATTATATTATTATTTTTCTCAATCATTAATGAAATGCAAATAGTGAAATAATAATTCGTTTTTAGCAGCTAGTATGGTTCAATTTTGTCAAAATAAGCAAAAAAAATCCAAACCCATTGATTATGAATTATTCATTTGCAAGTGAATAATTCGACCTCATTGAATCCGTATTCATGTGAACTTCAATTTAACCCCTTAGCTTGAGATATATCACACGTGAATTGTATTTGTAAAGTTATTTAAGGGAAAAGAATGTCAACATTCAAAGTGAACCAAAGGTAAATCATTTGATTGACCTATTCGATCCACCAAAAATCAATCTTATAAGGTAAATACGATGATAAACATTTATTTTTCATCTATGATATAAAATCAAATAGACCTAGAAAAATCCAACAGCACGAGTTTCCTTAATCTATTTATAGTTATATTTATGTTTACATCGCTTATATGGTTATCAGATGACTAGTTCCTCTTTAATTTGAAAGTTTCATATATATTGTTTCCAGTGAAAATTGGACTAGGGACAGCTTTAGGCATTACATCGATTATATCCGTCATTTCTTTGATTTGCATTTTTAAATACAGGTAAGTGTATTTGCTCGCATTATTGAATTACTGTTTTTATGATTGTTTTGGGTTTAAAAAGAAGACATAAATCTAGTTTGCCAAGGAGGAAGACATCATAATCTCAGTTATTATATTTTTCAAAAAGCGCAAAAATAAAAAAAATAACAATCCCACAAACAAACACCCAAACAAAACGGTATCGAACTGTATGTTTGCTGAATAATTACCAGTACTAGCTTAGCATGTGCCACATACCGTGTTGTTTATGACATGCACTTTGGTGGGAAGATGGAAACGGAGATTAGAAATTGGTATACATACAATTAATATATTCGCATTTCAATACAGACTGACTGTTAAACAACACAGACAATGAAATAAATAGATGACTTAAAACTTTACGTTTTTCACGTTGACATAACTTTTCAAATCTATTTTTCTTGGTTATAACAATTATTTGAAATCATGATGTAGCTGACGCGCATGATTAATTTATGAGCAACGTTATAAAACAAACATGTTCGTAAAATAAAGTACAGGGTCTACATGTATAGGATTAACGTTACATTTGTGTCATATAAAGTTTATAATCATAATCAAAAAGATGTGGAAGATAACAAAGGGAACTTTTAAGTCCGTTAAGTCGAGAAAAACTCTCAAAGGCATGGAAAAAGACGACGACGACAAACTGAAATATAATTTATAAAGCCTAGAACATGTCGATTTAAAACTAAAGGCTGAGAAAAACGAGAATTAACAATGTCAGGTTTGGAATTGTTATGTGTCAATACTATTTCTTTTCACGTAATATTCTGATTGTCAAACAAAACTAAGAAGTTAGGGTTGCACCTAACACTACAGAGAGATAACTCTGAAAAGTCAGCTAAACGTTTTTATCACATCGTATTGTTAAGGAAATATTAAGCTTCTCAATTATCAAAATATTATTGTATAACGTTAATTAGGGTGCAAGGTTTAGTTATGATTATCAAATTTGTATTAATAATTGATATAACAGAGTACTTGCAATTTACAGAGTTGTCAAATATAGGTTTATTGTATTAACTCTTTAGAAGGAACAGGCCTGGGCAAAGATCAATTCCTACGCCTTGCAGCAATCGGTTGACTAATGATTATGATCACAGCTTTCAAAACCCAAGAGCCTACCAGATTTCAGTTTCAAATCCAGGATACAGTCAAACAATGCCTGACAGAGTCGTTATAGCTAGCGATAGTAGCTATGCTCTTCCTTCATACGATGAAGCAGTTGGAAACATGTATGAAGATGTGAATTATAGAACTCCAAGAGCAACAAAAGGGACACAGTGACTCCAATGAAGTATCTAGAAACAACGATTGTAATGATTTGCTAATTCAACCTTTACACGAAGTTTGTAATAAATAAATGACTTGCGTTGAAACAATAAGGTTTATATGAATATTATTTGAAAAGCAAGTACATTCATTTTCATAAGACAGATGAAGTCGCTGATGTTGAATTAAATGTTCCCTCTTCCATATAACCTTTGGTCTTTTTCTAGAGGTTAATGTTGATTTGCAGTGTTTTTATGATTTTTAAAAAAATTTTTAATATCTTTTAACACCCTGGTGTTTTCTGTCTGTAACGTCTAGTATATCTTGTAGAAAACTACTCTATGAACGTTCATATGAGACATTTAGAGTGAGACATGATAAGAAACATATACTAATCTATTATTTCATTAACGTTTTTTATAAATTTACTGTTTGCGAAGTAAGAATTATTGTAAATACTAAGGATTGTCTTATCCCAGGCATAAATATCCTAAGCCGTATTCAGCACAACGTTTTTAAATTTTGGGTCATTAGGGGTCTTCAACTTTGAACTTGTTTTGCTTTTTTTACTTTCTTGATCTGAGCGTCACTTGTAAGTCTTGTGTAGACGAAACGCACGTATGGTGTATAAAATTGTAACTGGTACCTTTGATAACTATTAGTATGTCAAAATGTCCTATTGTAATGAATATTTGTGTATTTTTCTGTCCTTAGTGTTCTTGCATTTATTTGTACTGTAGTACTGTAATGTAGTGTTATCGTTTTAGTGTATATTTAACATTACCATAAAAGTGCGAAGTTTTGCCAGCCGCAAAACCAGGTTCAATCCATCATTTTTCTTAAATTGTCCTGTACCAAGTCACGACAATGGCAGTTGTTATGTTATAGTTCCTTTCTATGTGTGGTGCATAGTCGTTTTGTTATTTTATTGCACTTCAGTGTTTCTGTTGTTTCGCTGCTTTCCTCTTATAGTTGATGTGTTTACCTCAGTTTTAGCTTGTTACCCGGATTTGTTTTCTCTCAATCCATTTATGACTTTTGAACAGCTGTATACTACTGTTGCCTTTATTCATACAGAATTTATTAGTTTTGTCACAAAAAAATGTATTTGTTGAGAAAATTTTTCTTACGTAACATTTAAGTTGGAAAGAGGGTGCTGATTTTGTTAAATGCATTATTTACTCTTTAGTGGCGTAGAGACGAATTGGTATCCGTTCATATTTACTTTTTTCCCTAGAAAGTAATATTAGTTACCTAGTGTGCTAGTGACCATTACGGTATTTATGGGGTCAGTAAATTCCATATGGGATGCGAGCGAAGCTCGAATCCCCTTATGGAATTAACTGACAACATATGTACCGTATTACTTCACTAGAACTCTATATATCGAATTTATCTTACTGACTATCTGAACGTGTGATATTTTGACTAGTGACTTATCAAAATGAGCAAGTCTTCAATACCGTTAGCATTAAGAAACTACTTCTATTGATCATACAAAAATAGAGGCCAACAATAACAGCTTGTTTGCTATAAATGTGTTTTAATCTTGATCATTAATTTCTTTGTCTGTTGAAAGCTTTATATTATTTTCTCAGTACCATTTTGTTTTTATGAAGGGACACCACACTACCAACCGTGTACTTAAAAAAGCGCCGCCTCTCTTCTAACCTAATATGGAATATACACGGTCTCGACGTGGACGCTTTTAACCAATCATATTCTTAGAAATGTATAGGAGGTGAGATGAATAAATATGTTTTTAACGACTATTTTGGAAATTCAAAGTGACAGAAAACTAGATATCAGCAATGTCTTTCAATTACACGATTCTTTTAATTAACGTGCGTAGAAATATAATTAAAAAACATCTTTCTGTTATGATATTAGTAGTAAAATATCTATAATGTAAAAAGATTAAAGTAAACTATTCCAATATTTTTCTTCTTTTTTTGTGCTATCTGCACTCTCATATAAACAATCAATTACCAAGTGATGCTAATGTTCAATGAACAAAATAAAATGTTTAAGTGTGAAAAGGTCAATATGTAGGAGACCAAAAAAAAAAAAAAAAAAGAAAAATTCAAAGTCCAAAAGTATATGAATTTTGTATGAATAAACAATGTCAATGTGTAAAAATATTTAAGTGTTAGTAGGTTCAAGTTATACGGTGGTATACTAATAACACAACATGCATTTATGCTATCAATCAATGTGTGCTGCTGTAATAAGTAAGTGTTGGTGTTGCAATACGATATAGTAATCGACCAATATATGCTACGGGTATCTAACTAAAGTCTCCTTTATGTAAACAAATTAATGTATGTGTAAAATATTTTTTTTTTCAAAGTGTGTTAGCAAGCTATTTCCGTATATAATTATAATATATATATATAAGTAAAAAACATACCTTATAAAGCTAAGTTACTCTTCCAATTCCAATCACTATAAAATGAATTAATTTAAACAATAAAAGTTCTATTCTCAATTAAGAAAATCAAAAAGGTCTAAGGTACTAAAAGTAGCTTCCGGTTGCACAAATCTTCATAACTAGAAAACGGTATACAATGTCAATGTAAATAAAGACATGTGGACATCGACGGATTTAAACACTGGCACGTGCCTCTTCGAACATCTGCGCATGGTTGGTAAACAAACACATCACGTGGTCTCATCTGTCGTCTGCTTCGGTGGTCACTACACACACACGGGTACCATAATCTGACTATGCCATCTATTCATACTACTTTGTTGGGCGCCATTTTGTAACAGAGTCAATTCTTGGGTCAAATTAAAACTAACTCTGTTTAGGGTTCGGATGATTTAATACCATATAGAAAATAATCTCTGAAATAACAATATCACAATTATAAATAACAGTTCTTTTATAAATATAGGCAACAGTAGTATACCGCTGTTCGAAATTTATAAACCGATAGAGAAACAACAAAGCCGAGTTACCAACTTAAACTGAGGGAAACGCCTCAAACATAAGAGAACTACAACACAACAGAAACACAACATTAAAATGTTATACACACAGAAACGATCTATAATATAACAATGGCCATTTCCCTGACTTGGTACAGGGCATTTTAAGATAACAATGATGGATTTAACCTGGTTTTGTGGCATGCCAAACATCCCACTTTAATGGCAATGTTAATTATAACATTAAGATGACAACATTACATGACAGGACTACAATACAAATAAATGGGAGAAAATATAGGACAAACTAACGATTAATAGCCAACAAAAGGTACCTGGTTAAAAATGTAATTATCCACCTGGGACAAGACCATCCTTTAATATTATAATAATTTAGAATAATACATACTTTTGCAAACAGTAAATTTTATAAAATGACTATATAATAAATATACATAAGTAAACTGAAGTGGTGACTAGCTATAGGTTGCATTTCTGTAAATATTGACAATGCAATTTCCCATAGGAACTCCTTTTACGGCTAAAACTGTACCACTTTTACTATAAAGTTTTGAAAAAAATCTCATCCTAGAATTGAAAGTTCATATGCACCACAATTTTTTTCAAAGGTCAAAATATAGGGCTGTGCGGCATATTTTCAACGTTTATATGCCCTGAACTTCTCAGAGTTTAAACTTACACTAATTTTCTTAACTACCCCTACCTCGAATGAAAGGTTACCACAGATTTCAATGTAAACAATATGCACGTGTTTATTTACTGGTAACATTCCCAAGTTCTGTCTCTGCGATATGGAACACAGAGAGCATAACTGGGGACCAGTATGTAAACAAAATTATTTTTCTATGAATATTCAATTACTCCCCAAAAGAGGCGTGTTTTGATAAACAGCTGTATTTACAAAGTGCAACCTATAAAACACAAGTATCTTAAATTACACATTATCACCTATGGTAATAGTAAAATACAATGTTCTTTAACACTGTGTACTTTATTACTAATTCAATATTAAATGCATTCAGTAAAATGATGTCACGTGTTTTTTTGTTTTTGTTTTTATCTCTAATTGATGTCACGTGTACTTTATTTCTCATTGTTAATATGACATTAAACTAATCGGAACAACAGATATTATTTGTTCTTTAGATTCAATTACATTACAACACTCATTAAGTTGTAAATACTTTTTTTTATAAAAACTAATTAAGCCAATATATTTAATATGCTTAAAACCGCATATTTAAAGGGAAATAATCCATAACGTTCTGTCTTACCACTTGTGGAGTGAGATTTACTGGCAAGGATTAAGCACAATTAACAATTATAAATCTATACACTACCTCATCAATGGGACCCTAAAACAAAAATGTAATCATAAACATTCGGACTTATAAAATATTAGAATATTCAATATGACAAAATAAGTTCATTCATGGTTATACTTCTTACATTACAATGTATAATGTAAGTGTACTAATAAATATCAACTTTTACACTTTTCCTTATTTTGTCTAATATGCCGCCATATTTGAAATATCAATTTTCTGTGTCAATTATCAAATAGCTATGTAAATTATCTTGTTCCATATTCTATCGTGACAAATTTACGGTAGATAATAAAATATATGTTGCACGAAGCTAAATAAAATATTCTCGGGTACATCTATATAGAGTTATCAAAGGTTCCAGGATTATAATTTAGTACGCCAGACGCGCGTTTCGTCTACATAAGACTCATCAGTGACGCTCACAACAAAATAGTTATAATGCCAAAAGAAGTAAAAAGTTAAAGAGCAATGAGGATCAAAAATTCCGAAAAGTTGTGCTATATACGGCTAAGGTAATCTATACCTGGGATAAGAAAATCCTTAGTTTTTTTGAAAAATTCTAAGTTTTGTAAACATGAAAGGAGTATGTCCGGTAAGACCCCTTTTTGGCCCCAAAATATAACAGTTTTTCAAAATTGTTAAAATGTAAACTTTTAGTTATTTATTGGACAGTTGAATGCTTCTGCTACATAAATATGGGCTGTTTTTGACAATACAATGCACATATATCGGGTTGTAGCACCATTAAGTCATGTTAAATTACTGAAATCTTCAAAATTCTATCATTTTAGTTAAATTTTAGACGGTTTCCTTGTAAAACGAAAGTGGCCGCATTCGTGTTCATCCTTAATATTGAAATGTAAGTTGTATTTTATGATAATACATAACATATATAAAGGTTGTGGATGAACACGGATGCGGCCACTTTCATTTTTGACAAAAACCATCTGAAAAGTGACGTTTTTTGGCATATTTGAGAGATTTTTCATATTTGAGCTTGAATCGGATCGTTTTAATGACTAAATCAGTTAAAATCTTCCACTTATACTAATTTAATCAAGTGAAATAGACACTTAAGTCTTTAAAAAGTGGTCAAAATCTTTCGTCAGATGAAACTGAAATTTGAGGCCAAAATGAGTCCTTACCGGACCTACATTATTGATATTAATGTCAACACCGAAGTGCTGACTATTGGGCTGGTGATACCCTCGGGGACGACACGTCCACCAGCAGTGGCATCGACCCAGCAATGTGAATAGTTATCAAAGGTACTAGGATTATAATTTAGTACGCCAGACGCGCTTTTCGTCTCCATAAGACTCATCAGTGACGCTCATAACAAAATAGTTATAATACCAAACAAGTACAAAGTTGAAGAGCAATAAGGATCCAAAATTCCAAAAAGATGTGCCAAATACGGCTAAGGTAATCTATGCCTGGAATTAGAAAATCCTTAGTTTTTCGAAAAATTTAAAGTTTTGTAAACATGAAACTTATAAAAATGACCACATTATTGATATTCATGTTAACACCGAAGTGCTGACTACTGGGCTGGTGATACCCTCGGGGACGAAACGTCCACCAGCAGTGGCATATAGTAATTTAATAACCAAACATTAATAGCAAGAAGTCATACAATAGAAACTTTGCTAAATTTATCATTTAGCTCTTTATCTTTTATATAAGCTTTGGATTTCAAATGTTTTGGCCTCGAGCATCACTGGGGGGACATGTATTGTCGAAATGCGCATCTGGTGCAGGAAAATTGGTACCGTTAATGTTATTTCATGTGAAAATATTAATTATACAGCAAAGAACATAACTTACATTAATCAGATAATATATTGTGTCCACAAGAATGAAAAAAAACCCCAATAATACAGGACATATAAATTCGGGATACAATTTCCTGCGACTGTAATTTTCAATCTCGTTCAAATCTACCTGGTCAATACAAAATATAAATTGACCGCGAAATCACAATGACTAATCAGATACGTAATTTAAAGTAAGAACCTTTTGAATATTCATGAACTAAATATAAAAAGTAAAGTGTAGATTTGGATTTAAATAATAATATTCCTTTATCAAAATTTAAGAGTAAAACGTTTATATTAAATACAATTAATTTGAAGTACTCTAAAGATATGTTTACTATTATTTAATAAGCGTAAAAATAACACTACTACATATGCCATTGTTTTTTAACAAGAAACAATGAAATTTACATTTTTTTAGTCTTGGGATAAATGCCTGTTTAATTTTAAGTTACAGTCCGTCTTCGGTTTTGAAATTGCTCCGCTGCGTTGAAGACCGATGGTGGCCAAAGGCTGTTTTCTGCTCTTTGGTAGAGTTTTTGTATCTTTGCATCTTTTGTATTATACAGTTTTTATGTCCCAACCTGCTATCCCTTTTCCTTCATATTTATACAGTTTTGATGACGTTCCTCTTAAGCTTTGATATCTCTAATGTGATATATATTTAATCAGTTTTGACTTTTTATTATAAGATATCGATGTTTATAGTTTTGACTTTCATAGGTTACATGTTAAGTAAACTTGTTGAGGCTTCACACAGACAGCAGATAAAACAGCAGGACATTCAAACTTTGACTCACTATTACAGACGAGGAAGATACCAATAACAGTCATGCTCATCAGTCGAAAATGGACTGACAACGTCACAGCTAAAATAAAAACGACCAAAAGACCAACAAAAGTACACAACATAGAACATGTAGAACACTAAAGAATGAGAAACGAAATCCCACTAAAATGTGCACCGGAAGGGTAAGACGATTAAGCAGATCAATTCTCCACCTGCATGTTGATCGTGTGAGTATAAAACCGGAAATAGGTGCGATTCGGTAGTTCACATTTGAGGAAAAGGGGACGGGATTGTAGTTAAGAAATTTGGAATATATCTGCTATCATCTGTGAAACGATATACGGCCAAGCAACTAGTGATGGCGTCCGTAGTATTTACAAAAAAAAGGTTTAAAATTCACTACTAAGATATTATGCTTTTGTAGTTTCTTTGTGATCCTCTGTAAGGGATATAAACCGATAACAATCCATTGTTGTTTTTTCTCGGGTTTTATTTTCTAATAGGTGAATAAGAAAAAAAGAATAACATATGGAGACAGGTTCTTGTTGAACCAATTCGAGTGCACCGCAGTCGATTTTATTTCAAATATACAATTAATATGAACAAATGAATTGATAACAATAGTTATAACAACATGCTATCAGTTACATTCTTCTGTTGGAATTTTCAAGAGACTGTTAATGTTTACCCAAACGGTACCACCTGAATAACCCCCTCTTTTTCTATTTTTTTTCTCTACAAGGTCATGTCGCTCTTTTTTCGTTTATTTGTTTATTGAGTTTTGTTTTGATTTTTGTTTAGAAATAAATAATTATAAAACGATCACTGCGAAAAAGTACGAATCGGAAACACGATTGGTTTGCTTAACAGATAAAATGCGGTAATGTCTTCCTTTATTCTGCTTCTTATATTCATCGTCGTTCTTAAGCGAAGTGTTGCTTTATATCAATAATATCAGACTTAAAAAACAACAACTTGAAAATTAACGCCTGAAAATTACAAAACTATTGTAGTCCCTTAGTTCATGAAGGAAGTTGTAGATTCGCATTTTTTAAACTGGATAAGGTTTAGGTTGTTCATGGACCTTTTAATGCAACATGATCTATCAAATTTTAGAAGCATTTCTTTATTGCTTTTTTTTATTTTAATTGTAGTTGAAAATGATGTTAAGAAGAATCAGAGCAAAACCAGAGGTAAATTTTGATAACCAACAAAAACAAGACTTACAACAAGCATTATCAACTTATTGAATAAGTGCTAAATGAAACAACCCCAAAAACATGAAAAAAATGGGTGTCATATAAGTATTGGTAGTGTTTAAATTAATTTGAAAATGATTTTTTTTTCTCAAGAAACCGTTTTGATGAGTGACAAAATTATTGTATTGGAAGATGACTTTAATAAAATGTTTTTTTTT
Organism: Mytilus galloprovincialis; assembly: GCA_037788925.1. Classification (NCBI taxonomy): domain Eukaryota; kingdom Metazoa; phylum Mollusca; class Bivalvia; order Mytilida; family Mytilidae; genus Mytilus; species Mytilus galloprovincialis. Next base: position 37,845,409 of record CM075342.1, on the reverse strand, counting down.
AATCTATCATTTACCTATAAGTTATTCTACCGTTAGCTTACGGAGGGATATTCTTAAAACTATTGGACAGCTAAAGGTAAAATAATGGTTTCTTACAGGTAAATGATAGTCCAATCACTGAACTAAAGAACGGGTAAAACAATAGAATGACGTCACAACAATGTTTTAAATAAATAAAATCATAATAGGAAGTACAAGTCCTTGCATATCGTATCAACTTGAAGATATATATGTATGCAGGCGGTGCTGAAATGTTGCTGCCTAGAAATGTAAAGGTTCACAGTCGGGAAGCTGGAATCATCTCCTTTGTAGCAAAGTTTGTTTCCATCTATATCGAAACAACTGTTTATGTTCAGCTCAGGAATATGTTTTTGATATCATTTACATCCCATTTTTTAACGGTTCGTATTTTCAGTCGTTACTTTTCAATTTAGTGTTTTATCTACTACTGTTCGTTCATTTTCCATAAAACAATTAAAACATCACGTTATTAATTTATTACGTTCTAAGCCCTTTGTTGTATTCATTTCACCAAGAACGTTCATAGCCGAATATTTAAAAGCTGCCATTGCAGAATAAAGCTGAAGAAAATTAAAAATAAATAATACAAATCATTTTAATAATGTTCAATAACTTGAAATGACATTATTTATAAATAGGGCAAATAAGAATCTCTTGCTTTTCGGACGCTTTGGTGTGAATATTATTCATTAAAATATGGAGTGATAGTTTTGTCGTTAATACATTCAAAAAGTTCAAAACGTTTATTGTAGAAATTACATGGGAAATTCTATAAAACCGTATTAAAGACTTTAAAATAAAAACATAAATAATAAAAAAACAAAAACAAAAACAAAACAATTAAAAAGAAAACAAAATAAAAAACAAAAAAAAACCAAAAATATACATAATCAAAACTCAATATTTAAAAAAACATAGGTTGCTGAAAGTGAAAGCTTACTCCAAATGCAATCCTAATTATGGATATAAATACTATGCGTCCCTTCAAGTAAATAAACTCATCATAGATACCAGGATTGAAATTTTATATTAACGACAGACGCGCGAAAGTTTCGTCTACAAAAGACTCATCAGTGACGCTCGAATAATAAATACGGCTAAGGTAGAAAAGTGTTAGTATTTCAAAAATTCAACTGATAATTTATAATTATGAACATATCAATGATAACTCAAGTCAACACAGAAGTGCTGACTACTGGGCTTGTGATACCCTCGGGGTCTTAAAAAAACTCCACCAGCAGTGGCCTCGACCAAGTGGGTGTAGATAAACTCATCATAGATACCAGAATTGAAATTTACATTTGAACATTGTTGATTATGTTCCACACTAACAGGTGTCGTTCTATGTGTAAAATTAAGTTCTATTTTTCTTTTACTAAATACTGCTTATTTCTCATGTTTGGTTTGGAGCAGCTTTTCTGCTATATTTGATTTATTTTTAAATGGTTTCTAAATTGACATTCCGTGCAAACTAGATATATGTATCAATATATATGTTTGCTATAACTGCTTTTATATGACTGTTTGGTTGAAACTAATTGATATCTTAAATGATTAACATGTTATATGAATATAAGAATAGAAGATATGGTATGATTGGCAATGATAAAACTCTCCACAAGAGACCAAAATGACACAGAAATTAACAACTAAAGTAGTTCATCAATCGTCAATTACTAAAATGATTCATGTTTTACACATGTATTTACTTTAATATAGTTATCTACCTTTGAATGCCATAAATCCCACTTATCTGTTAGCAAACGGGTATGATTAACAGTATATCGATTTTTGTGCAAATAAACACACACATAAAAAGAAAACATACGTTGATAAACCTAATGAAATAAAAATGGTGGGACATCTTCTAAATTTGTTGTTTCTTCTATTCGCTCAAATTGTTCCAAGTGGACTTTCCTTAGAACGTAAGTAATAATCATTTTCGTCTGTATTAATAAGTAACATATGATTGATACGTCTCTTTTGTTTACCGTTTTGCTGTTACAAAACTGGTGGATCATGTTAAAATTAAGAAGTAACTCCGGGTTTTGATTTCAATTTTGTTCTTTTTGGCAGGTTTATTATAATCTAATATCTATGCCACAATATATTGAAATCATCACCAAAGATACATAAATTGTCAAAATGCACTTCCGGTTCATTACAATGTATACAGTTAATCTTGTAAATATTATTTCTGTTCATGTTTGGAGACTACTGAAACAGGTGTAATAAAAATCACAAAAATACTGAACACCGCGGAAAATTCAAAACGGAAAGTTCTTAATCAATTGGCAAAATCAAATGACAAAACGTATCAAACGAACAGACATCAACTGTCATATTTCGGACTTAGTACAGGCATTTTCAAATGTAGAAAATGGAAGATTGAATCTGGTTTTATAGAGCTAAACCTCTCACTTGTACGACAGTCTCATGAAATTCCATTATATTGACAACAACAATGAACAAAATATCAAAAATAGGACAACAACACCACGAACCCCACAAAAAACTGGCGGTGATTACATGTGCTTACACGGAAGGGTAAGCAGATAATGTTCAACATGTGGCACCTGTCGTGTTGCTCATATTATTACAAAGGCAGTAAATAGTCTAATTCGGTTGGTCACATTAGTGAAAAGGGAAGGGGTTGGTCGTTATGACATAAGGAAAATATCCGATATCATTTGTATTTATAACGAATATTCCTTAACGGTCAACCTGTGGTTGCTGTCGTAAAATTTACGAAGAGATAACTTCAGCTTCACCATTTCAACTCTTGGTTTAAAAATGCAATGGTCACAATTAGGAAGCTGAAATCATCATCTTGTGTGTTTGTTAAGTTTTGTTTTCAACCGACCCTGATAGTAAATTTCTAGATATAAGTCCTAATCAAAATCTAAAGCTCAATCACATCAAACGAATGGATAACAACTGTCATATTCCTGATTTGGTACAGGCATTTTCTTATGTAGAAATGGTGGATTGAAAGGACATTTGAATCATAATATCGATTCAATAAAGGCAACAGTAGTATACCACTGTTCAAACTTCATAAATCGATTAAAATCGATAAACCGGGTTACAAACTAAAACTGAGGGAAACACATCAAATATAAGAGTAGAACTAAGACACAACAGAAACACACAACACTAAAATAACACACATAGAAACCTATAATATAACAATGGCAATTTTCCTGACTTGGTAACATTTGTTCAGCTTTCACTGTAAACAAAAAATGGGAAAGAAAGTTTGAGATTCAAAACAAGCTAAACGATTTTAATGTTTTTTATGCCTACTAAATCAATCTGTTATAATTAGCGTACGTTTGACCTAAAGTTTAAAATCGGTTGTGTCGTTTCGAAATTAAGTGTCATGTCTTAATTTCAACGACAGATGAAATATATCAAAGGGATAAACCAACACGAAATAGAACAAACTATGTTTATTTTTTTCTTTTCCTTTGTCTTATATTCACACTTGTAGATTTTATTCTTGTTTTCACAAATTAGTTGTATGCTTAGTCATTTGAAGAATGTTGTGTTTGATGATATTCTTCTTTTTTTACGACATAGTGTCTTGATATTAGACTATTTGATTGTTTTATCGTTCATTGACTGATATATTCGATTGCCCCTTGCTGTAGTATCTCCTTTCATAGCAATTGCCAATACAAAATTGAATTGTCCGATTTACATTCGATATTCAATTTAATTATACAGCTAAAAAAAGTCGTTTTGTTAAAATTAAATTTCAATTTTAATTCTAATTTATTTCAAACTTCTCTTTTATTACAACTTGCGTACATCGTAAAATAGAGATTTTGAAGTTTGAATATTCATACATTGCCTGTATAAAGTAAAAGGGTGTTTACGATTAAAAAAAAATAAGATTTATTTCTAAATGTTATCGAACTGTCTTATGTAGACATATAACTTGTAAGGATTGTCAAACTAATAATGAGTATTGCGCAAAACCATTATCAATTTATACACAATCAATATGTTTGTAGAAGATGTATGCATGCAAAACGAAGTTGTCTTAAGATGTCCATACAAGAAGTCTATTGGTATATATCAAATATTTTACAATGGAAAGTGGAATGATTTTGGCTGGATGCCTTCTGATCCGATTGTTTGTACAGCATTGGATCACACATGGAATGATTGCAAATCCGTAATTTCCTACACACACCTACAGGACCGGTGCATGGCGACAGATACATGTACCGTGGTGATGGATTACAATCCATGTTGGTCAGAACCTTTGGTGTATGCTACAATATACTATAAATGCATAGGTTTGTTTTACATTGGAAGTTCCTAAAAATTACAATTGATGGATATTATTTAAAAATATTACCAAAATTGATATACAATAAAATTCAATAGAACACAAGCCATAAGGTTAATTATTATCATGTTTATGAAAAGAAGCTTTCGTAAAAGATGGACACCTGACCGCTTAAAGCTGAATTAAGAAGCATATTCAAATCTACAATGTACGATAAGGTCACTTGTTTCTGATCCTTTAAAAATTCTTGAGGTTGTGGAAGTCTTTTTCACTTCACAACAAATATGTTGTTATTACAGCAGACAAAGACATAAACAGTGTTCATTGATTTTAGTTTCAAAATTATGTCCTTCTCTCACTTCGTGTCAACATAAAAAGAACGATAAAAATCTCATATCTTTAAACTGGACATCTTAACTTCACCAAAAATCGTATAAAGAATGATATATTGCAAGGTCATCAATATATTCGATTTAGTATATGTTAAAAGTTCTAAGCACTTTTCTCTCACAAATACTGTCATAATAATATTTTATTTACGTTGTCAATCAGATGTGAATTCTTAAAACGTCTACAGTTCTTATCTACATGAAACATGTGTAACTGTTTAATATTTTTTTTTACACTTTTGCATTTTATATAAATGTTTGACATTTCTAGGTTTTGCACTTCTATTTCCTTTTAATAATTTCAACAAAAATGGGAAAATTGACACAATGTTACATTTGTTGTTGTACTCATATAAAGAAAATTTCATAAATACCGTTTTGGAACAGAAAATTTAAAGTAGCATTAACTTAAGGCAAAGAAACATAGTCTTTATCGCATTTGGACTTCATGCCAATCTCTCATTTAATATAAAAAAGAAGATATGGTATGATTGCCAATGAAACAACTGTCCACAAGAGACCAAATTGACACAGACATTAACTATAGGTCACCGTAAGGCCATCAACAATGAGCAAAACCTAAGTTTGTGACCTTGATTTGCCGCTTCCTAATTGATATACTAGATTAAAACACAAGTACACTTTGTCGCCATATGTAGTAAGTTGTCTCATTGGCAGCAACATCCTATTGTATATAACAAATAAATATTGAAGCATGCTATGTTAAAGTATGTTGCTTTATATCTATAAAGGAAAGATCTGCAAAAAGTTTTTTTGAAAGAAGTACAGATATTTATTCACCATGGGTAAATTTCAAATCGAGGTGTTTAATCGCTAAATGCATAGGTTTAAAATTCAGATATATAATATCCAAAAATTAATTAAACCACACTTGATTCAAAACACAAACATGAAGTTCCTTGAAAGATATTGCTCCATTTCCAAGGCCTCTCTTTAAGACTTTGTAATGATGAACAGCAAGAAAAGATTCTTTCACTTCCTTTTAGTTCTTATGGACGTACAATGAACTTGTGTAAAGCTAGTTGATAACTTTTCTATTCAATTACACAGTAATATAGCAAGGAGCAATATCACAATATACTTGATTATTTGAAATGCATCGTTGTATGCCAATACAATGAAAAATAAGTTAACTTTAAACAGATCATCGAAGCTTCTTTAATTCGGATTGCACCAAAACATCCGCAAGTTATTTGAAAATTAAGGTGAGTGTTACCATGGTAACTTAATTTGAATTTTTATAATTCTCACTTATATCACACTTCCCTAAGTTAGTTGTTTGTACATAAACACCAATTTTACCTTATGTTCAATTAACAATGTAAGCATCACATGTATTTTTAGATCCAAGATATGAACACGTTTATCCACTGATTAAATACTACGACAGTAGAGTACCGCATATTACATCTACACATGTACAGAATCGTATGTATATCATTAGCTATGTTAGTAAAAACACAATTTGTAAGGTAAAAATGTACAAAGTGCCGAATAAAAATATCTTATATGTTCATAACTGCTACGAAAGCAGCGTATATCGACAGGTCTCATAAAAGACAGAATGTATATGGACGCGTCTTTTTTTTATTTTCTAGAGACCAGGGCATACTCATTAAAATTGCCAATGATTGTTCTTAGCAAACGTATGTTAATTTCGAAACATATATGCCAATTAGAGGTTGCGCTTTGTAAATATAGCTGTTTCTCAAACCACACCTCTTAAATATTCGTAAAAAATTAATTTTGTTTACATACTGGTTCCCAGTTATGCTCTCTGGGTTCCATCTCACAGATACATAACTTGGGAATGTTACCAGTAAATATACATGTGCATATTGTTAGCATTGAAATCTGTGGTAACCTTTCATCCGAGGTAGGGGTAGTTAAGAAAATTAGTGTTCGTTTTAACTCTGAGAAGTTCAGAGCATATAAACGTTGAAAATATGCCGCATAGCCCTATATTTTGACCTTTAAAAAAATTGTAGTGCATATGAACTTTCTATTCTAGGATAAGATTTCAAAACTTCATAGTAAAAGTGGTACAGTTTTAGCCGTGAAAGGAGTTCCTATGGGAAATTGCATTGTAAATATTTACAGAAATGCAATCTATAGTGACATGTCGACATGAAACAGGTTTACTAATGCATTGAGAATTCAGAATGGAAACTGGTACTCAGTCAAAGGGACATCAACCCGACGAAGGAGCAGAAAAAAGCCGAAGGCCAACAATTGGTCTTCAACAATACCAGAAAATCCCAAACCCATGAAAAAGTATTTTTGAATAGTTTATTAAACTAAACGTAATAACTGAAACCTTATCACCTATTGGATTTTTTTTAAAGTTATACATATTTCTACTTTTAGCTGATAAATCAACTCCTCATTTGGATAATCAAAAAGATGATGATGACGATGACGGCGACGACAACGACAACGAAAGCCAAAGCAGCAACTCATGTATGTAAACATTTATTTGGTAGATTCAAAATACATAATCAAATACATAAGTAAATAGTATTTTCTCTTAAAATGTTATTTAAAATACTTTACCTTTAAACTGCCTTTGAATTTATGTTTGCAGTTAAAGCAAATACAAGTTTAACAATAACCTGCAATATTATCTCATTCTTTATACAATTGAATAGCATAGTGAAATTATGAATAAACTCATCATCAGGATTAAAATTTTATAAAAACGCCAGACGCGCGTTTCGTCTACAAAAGACTCATCAGTGACGCTCAAATAAAAAAAATGTTTAAAAGGCCAATTAAAGTACGACGTAAAAGAGCATTGAGGACCAAAAATTCTTAAAAGTTTTGCCAAATACAGCCAAGGTAATCTATTCCTGAGGTAGAAATGTCTTTGTATTTCAAAAATTTAAAGTTTTGTTAACAGTAAATTTATTATTATGAACATATCAATGATAACTCAGGTCAACACAGACGTGCTGATTACTGGGCTGATGATACCTTCGAGGAAATAAATCTCCACCAGCAGTGGCGTCACACTTTCAAAAAAGCATATGGACGTTTAATATAGATCAATAATGCAAAAACAAATATCGATCTTAATTCTAAGAAGTCAATTAGTGTCTTCTATATAATATTCCGAATTATTCAGTGAAGTTTGTTATTATATGTAATGGACTTTGATCACACCATAACAAACTGAGAACTCATTTCGTTAATTTGAAAGTTTTCTGAACTTTTCCAGTAAAAATTGGACTAGGGACAGCTTTAGGCATTACATCGATTATAGCAGTTATTGCTCTGATTTGCATTCTTAAATACAGGTAAGTGTAGAAGCTCGCTTTTTTGTTTTTTTTTCTCTTGTGTGTGATTGATTTAGTTAAAAAGAAGGCAAACATCTAGCAGGAAGACAAGACACATAATAACCTAAGCAATAAGTTTTATCAGAGAGAACAAATAGACAATCAAACAAAACAAACAACCCAACAGAATAACCCAAACAACAGTTTCGAACTATATGTTTGCGGAATGATAACCAGTTCTAGCCGGGCATGTGGCACATACCGTGTTGTTTATGACTTTGGTTGAAAGTCGTAAACGGAGATTTAAAGTTGGTATAAATACAATAAATATATTCGAATATCAAGTTATTCGATTAATTTTTTATCATTTTGATGTAACCAGTTTTTTTTATTAACTGACTGACTGATAACCAAAACTTTAAGTCAAATAAATAGGTGACTTAAAACTTTACGGTTTTCACGTTGACATCATTTTTCAAATGTGTTTTTTTCTTGGTTGTAAATAAACATTTGAAATCATCGTGTTGTAGCTGACGGGCATGAATAATCTATGAGAAATGCTAGAACAAAAAACGATGTGTACGTACAAGAAAGCATAGGGGTTACATTTATATAACTAACGTAACATTTGTATCAAATATAGTTTCTTTTGTGTCAAAAAATCATTAACAAAAAGATGTGGAAGATATCAAAAGAACATTTAAGACTGTTAATGTGGAAAAAAGTAAAATCACAAAAATACTGAACTTAGAGGAAAATCAATTCGGAAAGTCCATAATCACATGGCAAAATCAAATAACAAAACATATAATAACGATCAAACAAGAACTATCATATTCCTGACTTGGTACAGGCATTTTCAAATGTAGAAAATGGTGGATTAAACCTGGTTTTATAGCTCTAACCCTCTCACTTTGATGACAGTCTTCCGTTATATTTACAATGATGCCAAAGAAAGATGGAAGATACCAAAGAACATTTAAGACTGCTAATGTGGTTCATAACACTACCAGCTTAACGTTTTACTCACATTGTATTCTTAATGATCTCATTGATCAAAATCAGTGTTTGTCAAACTGCTATATATCCAATGATTTTTTCCCGTGGAAGTGTGTGGTTCAAAGTTTTTATATTTTTGTGAAAGTGTCAAAGTGATGATTTTGGCAAACTTTTATAAAAACTAAACGAACCAAACTCATTTTAGTCAAGGTGTTTGGTACCACCTTAAGTCGAGAAACTCTCTCAACGCCATGGCAAACACAAAAGACTACGAACTGAAAAATAATTTAAAAGGCCCAGAATATGTTGATTAAAAACTACAGGTTTAAAATTGTTATATGTGAATACTATTTCTTATAAGTTAATAACGTAAATTTCCTGATTGTCAAACTAAACAACACCATAACAATCAAAACAAAGGAGTAAACAAAGACTCACAAAACCAAAGGACATTTACATCAAGTTATAAGAAACACAATTTAGTAACTATAATATTAAGCTAAGATGTGTACTGCTGCTCGTTTTATAATATCGTTTTAAATAGTATTGTACAACATTCATCAGGTAATTTGTATTAATAGTTGATATAACAGAGTACTTGCGATTGACAGAGTTGTCAAATACTGGTTTATTGTGTTTGCTCTTTAGAAGGAACAAACCTGAGCAAAGATCAACCCCTACGCCTTGCAGCAATCATTTGACTTATGGTTATAATCACGGCTTTCAAAACCCAAGGGCATACCAGATTTCAGCTTCAAATCCAGGATACAGTCCAACAATGATGGATAGAATCGATATAGCTAACGATAGCAGTTATGCTCTTCCTTCATATGAAGAATCAGTCGGAAATATGTATGAAGAGGTGAATTATAGAAGTTCAACTCCAAGAGCACCAAAAGAGCCAGAGTGATTCAAATGAATTATATAGAAACAACTATTGCAACGATTGGCAAATTCAATCTTTTCATGAAGTTTGCAATAAATAAATGACTAGAGTTGAAACAATGAGGTTTATATGGATAATATTCAAATTCAAACACAGTTACTTCCATACGACGGATATATTAGTTGATTTTATAATCCCGGTACCTTTGATAACTATTTACATAAAATGTTCACTCTTCCAGGAGACCTTTAGTCTTCATTAAAGGTAAATGTTGATTTGTATTGTTTTTATATATATATTTTTTAAATTTTCAATTAAGGAATGTATCACCCTCATACAAAGCCCTGATTCCTTGCCCGGCTATGGCTATACTGTTTGTACTATTTTGGATTATTATAGCTCTTCATCTTTTTAATAAGATTTTGGTTTTCAATAGTTTGGCCTCGAGCATCCATGATGAGACTTTCATTGTCGGAATGCGCATCTGGTGCAGAAAAAAATTGGTACCGTTAATGTTATACTCACCGGTAAAATATAGATAAGCAGAGATCCATTCAAGAGAGAAGAAGCATATTATAACCGCCAGTCGAAGACTACAATTACATCACTTCCGGTTATCTTTAAAATAAACTACAGTCTCTCCTCTAACTTGCTACATTTTGTATACGAATACATTAATCTCAATTAATGTGGGGTTCACACATTGCCGATTGTTGCTTCCGTTTGAGATCAGAGAGCGATAGGACAAGAAAAGTGAAAAAGTAGGATTACTATCCTCAATTATCTGGAATGTTCTATCATTGTCTTAACGCAGTCGTTTGAGTTCGTTACAGATATGTGTGGGTCGGGATGGGTCCGAATAGTTAGGCGAAGTACACCGACTGTTAGGTGCGTCCCGTAACATTCGGGAAAACTCAGCCGATTTTGTCTAGTCAGGTTAAATCTAATCACGACAACAATCGGATATTGTTTAGGAAGCGTCGATATTCAACCGTTTCCAAGCGAATTTGTCCCGATAATCCCGTTCTCAATCCGCTTCTAATCCGATTTGTATCTTTCGCATGGTAAAATTCGACAGAGTCTGTCATTACTGCGTCCTGATTCTTCCGAATGTAATCCGACAGAGCTCAGACAGTGACCAGACAGTGAACCGACGCTGACGGAAGTTATGCGTTCGAAAACTGTCAACATACTCGGGATGATCAGGTACTGTCGGAACGTAATCCTATCACGGTCCGCTTTATCGCATTACAAACGGCTTTGTCTGGTCTCAGTCGTATTGAATTCTGTATGTCGGGATTCTGACGTGGGTATCATTGACGAATTTCGTATTAATAATGGGACTGTTCCGAACCAGTTTTGGCAAAGACGGTTCGCGATCGACAAGATCTGGATGCAATCTGGACTCAATCGGCAGAAAAACAGCAATAAAAATTTTTCCAGATCATTCCCGCTCCACATGACACCATACAGAAAACACAGAACATTGTTAGGATTTTGACTTGATACAGCAGAATCTGTCATGACATAGTCACGCTTGTAATCCGCTGAGTTTCCACGAATGCTACGGGATGCACCAAACTGTCGGGGCGCTTCACCGAACTATCCGGACCATTCCCGACCCGTGGGAATCTGTAACGAACTTAAACGACTGCGGTTAGACAATGATATAATATTCCACATAATTGAAGATAGTACTCCGACTTTTTTCATTTTTCGTGACCTATTGCTGTCTGATCTCAAACGAGAGCAATAATCGTCAATGTGTGAACCCCGCATTACAAATTTTAATTAAAGTTTGCATTTCCATCCACGATTCATTCACATGATCTTGATCAGTCTTTTGACAAATTTTAATCGGCAATGGTCCTGTAAAGGACAGCAGTAAAAATTGTGAATGTGTAACCTCAGCTTAAGCAAAATAACCGATATGTTCCAAATACAAACATTTCGGATATATATTTATCTGTAAAGACAAAACACAGATAGGACAAATGACACACTTGCCTCCGATAGCCTTAAAATGTTCTGTTATAATGATATACATGTATACTTTTATGATAAACCTATAAGCTCTTTAGCTTCTGCAGGTTTTTAATAAACTACATAAAACAGAAAATTAATTTAAGTGTATAAAACAATTCTTCTAGACGAAAGAAAATATATATTCGATATCAATTTAACAAATACCTTTGTTTTTATTTCTACTTTTTATAGATCAAGGGTTTGTTTCATTTGAGCAAGACGAAATTTGTGACCAAACTAATTGAATATATCTACAATGTTAATATATAAATGATATATGCTTTTTCTTCTTCATCTTTTTATGTATTTCTATTGTGTAAAAAGAATGAAACTCCATGTATTGTAATAAAGAGTAGGTCGATATTCGCGTAATAATGTAATATGTTATGTTTACTGTTCATTTTCCCCAGACTCTTGCATCAGTGACGCTCAAATAAAAAAATGTTTAAAAGGCCAATTAAAGTACGACGTAAAAGAGCATTGAGGACCAAAAATTCTTAAAAGTTTTGCCAAATACAGCTAAGGTAATCTATTCCTGAGGTAGAAATGCCTTAGTATTTCAAAAATTTAAAGTTTTGTTAACAGTAAATTTATCATTGTGAACATATCAATGATAACTCAAGTCAACACAGACGTGCTGATTACTGGGCTGGTGATACCTTCGAGGAAATAAATCTCCACCAGCAGTGGCGTCACACTTTCAAAAAGCATACGGACGTTTAATATAGATCAATAATGCAAAAACAAATACCTATCTTAATTCTAAGAAGTCAATTAGTGTCTTCTATATAATATTCCGAATTATTCAGTGAAGTTTGTTATTATATTTAATGAACTTTGATCACACCACAATATACTGACATCTCATTTCGTTAATTTGAAAGTTTTCTGAACTTTTCCAGTAAAAATTGGACTAGGGACAGCTTTAGGCATTACATCGATTATAGCAGTTATTGCTCTGATTTGCATTCTTAAATACAGGTAAGTGTAGAAGCTCGCTTTTTTGTTTTGTTTTCTCTTGTGTGTGATTGATTTAGTTAAAAAGAAGGCAAACATCTAGCAGGAAGACAAGACACATAATAACCTAAGCAATAAGATTTATCAGAGAGAACAAATAGACAAATCAAACAAAACAAACAACCCAACAGAATAACCCAAACAAAACGGTTTCGAACTATATGTTTGCGGAATGATAAGGGACGGTGCATTATTTATCAAGCAGGGGGGACCGGTGCAAATCGCAAAACCCGTTGTAAAAAAAGTATTGTCCCATGCTGATGTGATATGAAAAAAAGTAATGTCCCATGACCTCTATTCATTAAAAAAGTATGTGTCCCATGAATATCATGAATATATTGAGTGAATAAAAACACAATCTGTACCTTAAATAATGTAAAGCAACAATATGTATTGTGTTATAAATGTTTTTGACAATAATTTTAACATTTTGAGTATTCAAATTTCATTCATTCATGCAGTCAGAGACATATAATAAAAGGCATAAAATGCACTATTTACGATTACACAGATATACCGGTATGTAACAATATGCAGCAAGTAAAGATCTTCAGTATTACTGGTTTTGATTTTTACAATAATTAAATTGTTTTGAAAACATACTACATTTTGTACTATCTCAAAATTGAAAATAGTAAAAAAATGACATTTCAGCATGTTCAAACGACCAAAACATCAAACTATCAAAGATAAAAAATCATGGTAATTAGCAAAATAAACATGATTGATAATCTTTACTCGTACATATCAAACTTTGTAAAAATTGAAGTAAATATGACATGAAAATATTGTTATTTAATATGTTTCTGCAAAATATTATGAAAATATTAAATATAATCTCTAAATCTTGATGGCATTGAAATTCTGCGCCCTCTTGTTGTTTTAACATCTGGCACTACTGGGACATATTCGTCAGGGTCACTTTCTTCAGATATTTCTGATGAATCCAATTTCTCTAATATAATATCATTGTCCTCATCAGAAGAAGTATCACCATCAGAATCAACTTCATCATTTTCCTCATTAGTATCACCATTAGAATCAAGTTCTCCATCATTTTCTTCATCCTCACAAGCTGTTTCACTAAATATAGTTTTACCTATGTGATGGGTGACAATTTTAATTTTGTCCCTTTTCAGTTTGTGTTTCCCCAACTGATGACGTTCAATGTATTGTCCAGAGCGTTAACAGACAATTTAGCTACTTGTCTCTCTTCAAACAGCTGTTTCCAATTGTATTGTTGATAAGAACACACAATATCATCCAATTTTCTTTTTTGGAATATGAGTTGTCTTTTTTCTTTATCATTCTTCAGGGTTTCTAGATGGTTGATGTATTTCCTGATTAGTTGTTCATCAACAATATATTTTAAGGAAAATGATTTTATTTCTTCTTCGGAAATAGACGATATTTTGTCTTCTGAAAATAGCTTTTTCAATTGCACTCTAGGTTGAAAATCATCAACATTTCTGGGCAAACCATCTTCTTTAAAAACTGGGGTTTCCTTATAAGGCATGTAGTGGAATGATGGAAGTTGTCCATAGTCCGGATAAGGTCTTGGAGATGGTTCAGAAGCTTTTTCTAGAAGTGGAGGGTTGTCAGTACAGAAATTGCACATCATATCTTGCTTAAAAATACAATGTCTTTTACGATATTCCAAATACAACTCCCCTTGCTCACAATGCAAATTCATGAATTTTTGCATTTTATCGTAATATGCGTGACCTGGCACTTTTTTCTGATTTGCTTTTGAAACATCATAATACTTCATTAAGCATTCTCTGTCTTGAAAGAACTTCTGGGCTGAAATAGAGAGACAATTCCTTGAAATTTGTTATTCTGAAATTAAATGCTAAAAAACAAAAGTAATCGTCAAAGATCACACTTATTAAGCTTTTAAACTTGTTGGCACCTAATGTAGGCCACACACATAAAATACATGTAAGATCAAAATGTTCAAATCAGTTTTAAAATATTGAAGTTCATCAATACTTAATATCAAGAACTTCTAATGTATAAATTGAATGACTTAACAGAAAAAACTGTTAGATACTAGTAGATGTTTTTCCTCTATAGCTTTTTAATAGATTTTTAGACTAGTCATGCTAGTTGTACAACATAGATTTTTGCAGCAATATATATTTTCCTGCCAAAATATATTGTTTTGTTGAGTAAAAGTATTAGGCTAGACAAGATAGATTTTTACCTCAAAAAATTACAACAGAAAATTGTATTGCTTTAATGTGTTGTTAGATGTCTTAACAAGAAACTGACAAAAGTCTACCAAAATCAACCTTCGGGAACATTGAACATGTGAATGTGAAAAAATAAACTTACTAAAATAGTAGTCTATACCATAAAACACAAAGATACATTTCATTTTTGTATATTTCAGATACCGGTAGAACATAATTTGGGATTTAGTTGCAAAATTCATCATTATATTAACCTTATTCATGGAGTTATCTCCCCTTTTCAATGCAAAATCCCATATGAAATTTCTTTTGGCTCTCTTTTTTTTTCCCATTCATTATTTTGTGGTAGACTTTTTTCCTGTGTTTATTTATACAATGCCCCTCAGAATAAAATGCTGTTTGAATCTGCAATTATTTTGAGGTTTGGGTCATATTTTGTCTAATTTGACTAGCCCATATTTTTTATCTAAAATATCATATTATTACTAACCAGGCTTTGGGGTTACATGGGCTATCATAAAATCTCCACCAGGACCTTTCTGGTCGTCCACTCTTAATTTAACTTCTTCTGCCACAGACCAAACATTTTTTTCCATGATCATTTCCTTGTGCATCTTAATGTCTTCAATGGTCATATCTTTGATTTCTTCTTCCGTCATTCCATCAAATTCCTTGAATCTTTGCCATGTAAGTGTGGCTCCATCTACCAATGCATCTCCTATAAAAATTGTGTTGAAAAATATTATACTTCCACAAAATCTAGTTACACATGAAGTTTATGGTACAAATTTTTCCGTAAAAATAAATAAAAATATGGTTAGTACAAAACTGATACAATGAAATACTAAATATGTTATCTGATATACAGAAAATGATTTATATTGTTACAATCAGATGTTGTTTTATATCTAGAGAAGTTAAAGCTGCATTAGTGACGAAATTAGTTACCCTTGATATCTTTGATGACTGTATTCTAGGTAAAGGAATTATTATTACAAAGACAGACACCAATTAATCACGAAAACTTGCACGACCATGAAAATACTCAAGTTTCAAGATATTTTTTAAATAAAAAAATCCATGAATGCATCAGATATGTAAAGGCTATCACTAAACAATATATATAGGTACCTATAGCACTGTTTGTTCTTTCAACTTCATTTTGAGCTGAATCTCCTCTTGCACGATGGATTCGAAGTCTGCGGTCAGAGGAATGTATTCTGGCTATCTCTGCCATTCTAAACCTCACTTCTAGATTACTGGATCCAACTCCCGGTCCAGCATCTGTAAGCTCTGTAATTACTGTCTTCATTTGTGGTAAACCATAGCTGTCCACTAATGAAATGATTTCATTGCAATTCTTCAACAGTATGTTGTATAAAGATGGTTGTAAATCAGACTGGAGATTTGCATTACCAAGTTTGTCCCTAATAGTTTCACAAACAGCTAAAAAATCATTAAGTTTTTCCATTAATGAATGTAACCTCAATTTCTCTTCTTCTAGGCATGTTTTGTAACTTTCAAGTGCATCAATAAACTGAGATTGTATAGCTGTCAATTTGTCTGACAGATAACATTTTACATCTTCATTTGGAAGCAAATCTAAATCTTCTCCACTGAATGTATCCTGGAAATGAAAAGCAAAATCATGTACCAACTGTCCAATTGATTGGAATGTGTTTGAATACAAACATCTACTCTGTTCATCCTCAACAGTAAATAAATGTGGGTGATTGTGTACTATTTGCATATAGTCCGATGCCCAATTACTTCCATTACTTGGGACGTAATGCTTTGGCCGTATAATTACAACACTTTGATCCTTTTCTTTTATCATCTTTTCTTCGCCTGAAAAAGATATGACTTTATTAACTCATTTATAACCATAATGCACAAGATTAAACTTTTAAACAAGAATGTGTCCTCAGTACACGAATGCCCCACTCGCACTATCATTTTCTATGTTCAGTGGACCGTGAAATTGGGGTAAAATCTCTAATTTGGCATTAAAATTAGAAAGATCATATCATAGGGAACATGTGTACCAAGTTTGAAGTCGATTGGACTTCAACTTCATCAAAAACTACCTCGACCAAAAACTTTAACCTGAAGCGGGACAGACGGACGAACGGACGAACGAACGGACGAACGAACGGACGGACGCACAGACCAGAAAACATAATGCCCCTCTACTATCGTAGGTGGGGCATAAAAATGAAGTTGTATACCAAATATGAGCATGCTATTTATAAATACTAAAAAGTATCATAGGAAATGGAAAATGTGTTAGAACCTGCATAACTTGTTTGCTATGCTCAACATACATGTATGAAAATGTCATTGTTACTTTTTTCAAAATGGTTCATTTTACTTTGGATTTAACTTTGTTCGAGATCAACATTTTACATCTTGTAATCTGGTTCATTGGCGATCGCCATTGGCAGTTAGCAGAAGTAAAAGGCATTGGTTGCCACCTCTGCTAGTCAAATGCGTTTTTGTTAATTCACCTCGTCACTTTTGGTCTTTTGGAAATTGTTGTTGTGCTGTTTTTACAGTTCTATATATACATCATGTACATGTACAAGTTGCTTTTTACAGACATTGTTAACAATGTATTACCATTGATTTCTTCAGCCTTCCAGGTCATAATTCTATATGAGCTTGGAGATTGGTAAACTTTGGGTTCAGCAAAATCATGTTGTGGGAGTTTTCTACTTCGATTTTGGTCAGTTACATCAATAATCTTCCCAGCTTTTGTTTCACGAAACCCCACTGAAAAATAAATTGTTACATTAATAAACAATGATAAATGGGGTTAGGGTGCAGTATTACAATGTATTTAATTTATGATGTGACAATACAATTGCAAACGATACCAAATGTAAATGGCAAAGCAGGGGTTGTGCATGTAAAACTTGGTGAAGTTGATTGAACAGGACTGTAGGGGAATATGTATGATTGGATGGTGGTAATTTTTTTCTCAAATGCTATTCTAATCTTCATACCAAACAACAGTTTCAGAGGAGTGGCGTCAACAAGGTTTTCCTATAGTGAATAGTGTAAAAAAAATCAACTACATATGATGACCAACAATCTTACAAATTTTCATTAAATTCCGTTTAGCCGTTTCAGAGGAGTTGCGTCCACAAACTTTGGACGCAAGCACACACGGGTGGTCACCCGCATTTCTACATGTATAAAAAAGAAGATGTGGTATGATTGCCAATGGGACAACTATCCACAAAAGACCAAAATGACACAGACATTAACAATTATAGGTCACCGTACAGCCTTCAACAATGAGCAAAGCCCATATCGCATAGTCAGCTATAATAGGCCCCGATAAGACAATGTAAAACAATTCAAATGAGAAAACTAACGGCCTTATCTATGTAAAAAAATGTTCCCAATCTCATTGCAAAAGAGGGGACAAAACCTAGTTGTCACATTCCATCTGTCCCAGGTCGTATGTAAGCCTTGTCATCCATGGATACTTCTAGAGATACATTATGCATATCTTCTGGAGTAAACATACTCTCTCTGTTAACTTTCACATGGGATCTCTGGTGGTGAGTGGTTTCATGAAGTTCTGACTCTGTTTTTGGTGGCTTTTTGGCACAAAAGAGCCATTTACCTGTATAAGAAAATAATGCAATAAAATAATTTTGCATGCATGAAGTTGAAATTGACTGCTGTAAACTAGTAACAAAATATTTATGCAGAAATGCATTTTATTTAATACCTTTTTAGCCAAGCAGAATTTAAAAAACATAATACATGTACACACTATATACATGTACATACATGTATATACATGTGTTTATATAGTTTTTAAAATTGAGGTTATTGGAGTGAATATGGCAATGTTGGCGAGACAATAGATCACATAAAACATAGAAAAAAAAAAGCTGAGTTTTATTCAAGCTGCGGAATAAAAATTATATCAAATATTACATGAGTGATCAAATACATGTACATCACAATACAACAAATTTAAATCTAAACTAGGACTTACCACAATGTCTTTTTCCTTCTATGGTATTTACTCTTCTTGGTCTTCCACGCAACCACACTGTCCTGGCAGATCTTATCATATGTTTTCCTCTTCTAATCAAGTTGTAATTAGCTATCGATAGAAGATCTTTTGACGTTACTCTGTGATTTAAATACATGATAGAATCATGTCGTCTTCCGTGTGCTGAGCTTTTAGATTCAATTGCACGAGCTATAAAGTCTTCATCACCAGAATCTAGCAATGGTTTAGGTCCTGCACCCAGGCGGCGGGATTTTATTCTGTTTTCTGCAATAAGTTTCTTTGACAATCTCTTTGTGGCCTGTTTGAATTTTTGGACACTGTATTTATCCTCTTGTAATAAAAGGGTAGACTTACTATTCAAACTTTCTTCGAGAAGTTCTTTCTCCATTTCAATATCCGCCTTTCTCTTTACACTCAAGTGATTTGATTCCATATTGCATAAATTGTTTAGTTTACTTTGCTTGTCCTGAATTTCTTTTGTAAGTCTTAAATTTAACATGTCTGTTGCTGCTGTATATGCATTTGTTATCTCTTCTTGCACAACTTGAAGTTTTTGTAGTGCACTCCTGGCTGTATCTGGTCTTATACCAATACTTTCCAGTTGATCTCTGGACAAAAATATTGAAAGTAAAGCCTTTGCTATGCTTTGATCATTTTCACTATCCATGGTCCCTAAAGTTTTTTGGATAAATTCATAGTTAACATATTCATGCAACCTATTGTTTAAAGACCCTTCATTAAAAGCCAACTCTTCATCAGATATCAACTTCTGAAAAATGTCAACTATCGAAATCTCATCACTATCTAGTATAATATAATGTTTCCCTCTTTTGTTGATATATATAAGACATCGTACACCATGAATAGGATTAAGTAGGTCATCTTTCAATCTTGTATGAATATCATCTTCACGACAATTTGTAGGTATTTGTGCTATATCCGCATACAACTCTTGTGCAACTTTGAAATCAAGTATGCCTAGATTTCTTGCATTATTTTCGTAGGTTGATTGTATTTGAAGGGTTTCTAAAATATTTGATAAAGCATCCAAACGATTTTTTAGACTTTTTGATGTTGTTGATTTTGATAACTTTTCAAGTTGTAATAAGTTATTTCTAACGGAGCAGGATTGCAATGATAAATATAATCGTTCATGAACTTTGGATGACTTTCTAAAAATTGTCCGTTTCTCAGAGAATATTTGGTAAGATTTTCTAGGGTTTTGAACAGTGTCTTTATGATGATTTTCAATTTCAGTATGTTCCATTTTGACGTTTAGTACAGACCCTCATCCTCATCCATGTTGATGGCAAATAAAGCGTTAACCTGTTATCTTTTCAAACTGTAAAACAAAATATAAAGAAACATATAACTTACATGGTATATACATGTAACACATAAATAATGTATTACCCTAGGGGACAACCATTTGATTCTTAGTGGGGGACTGGCAAATTATTTGGGATCATAAAATTTGTTTTCGGTCACATTGTGGCGAGATTATTTTTTCCTGCAGAATAAATGCCAGTTAATTTCAAAACGTGTTTTCAAAAATAAGGTGCTTATCTATTTTTCGAGGTGTAGATACCCCTTAACAATATTTTGGCATCATTTTCGGATATGTTTTGGATGTGTTTTTCAAGTTTGTGAATATTTCGGCCCTTCAATAGATTTTGGCGAGCATAGCTGTTGAGAACTTTAGGTTCGAAACATGTGTCCTACGTGACAAAATTAGTTAACCTCGATATCTTTGATGACTGTATTTTACGTTGTTCAAAAATAGTTTATATCTACATGTATTTTGCGATGTGTAGATTAAATTAACCCCTAATCCCAATTTTTGGCGTCATTTTAGGATATTTTTGGATGTTTATTTCAAGTTTGTGTATATTTTGGCCTTCAATATATTTTTGTGTATATTTTGGCCTTCAAAATGTTCAATATATTTTGGCAAACATAGCTGATGAGAACTTTAGGTTCGATCATACATGACGAAATTACTTAACCTCGATATCTTTGATGACTGTATTTAACAGACCTTTTCACGTTTTGCCTGTTCTTAGACGGATGCCCAATTCATATAGTATAGCTCTCAACTTGGACATGGATAGTAAACAATTTTTTTGATTGAGTTTAATAGGCCTGCCAATTGATATTTTATTGTGCGTTTTTCTATGTTGTAATGTTATGCTATTGTTTTAGAAAAAAGGGAGAAGGTTTGAATCCATTAAAAACGTTTAATCCCGCTGCAAATGTTTGCACCTGTCCTAAGTCAGGAATGTGATGTACAGTAGTTGTCGTTTGTTTATGTAATTTATACTTGTTTCTCGTTTCTCGGGTTTTTTTTTTTATAGATTAGACCGTTGGTTTTCCCGTTTGAATGGTTTTACACTAGTAATTTTGGGGCCCTTTATAGCTTGTTGTTCGGTGTGAGCCGAGGCTCTGTGTTGAAGGCGTACATTGACCTATTATGGTTTACTTTTTTTAAATTGTTTTTTGGATGGAGAGTTGTCTCATTGGCACTCACACCACATCTTCCTATATCTAAATGAATGTGTTTGTAAGATTTTTTAACCGCTGCCTGTTTATACACACGGGCATTTTTTTACTATTTACAATGTTTGCAGTCAGTAGTTATCAAAAATGACAGATGAGAAGATCCTTTATGACTTACAAAATATTCTTTCTTCGTTTTATTTGTCTGTACAGTCAGTGTTGTACAGTCTCAAGCTGTTGTTAGCCTCTGTAATATTGTAACTTTCATTCATTCATAAATATCTATACAGTTCAGAGTTCACGCACGTGTTGTGTTGATGGACATAGCAGATAAGGTCGCGTCGTATTGCTTTATGTATTTGTGTTGATTACTTAGCTCGAGCATTATATTAAAGTATGTTAATCAGTACACATGGCTTGTCTCTTACTTAATATATATAGGCTACAAACGTTACATTGGCGACGAGGATAAAAACAAAAGTTGGAACTGTTAAAAATGTATTTCAATGGATTTAATAATTAATGACACTGATAATCAAACCATGGCTGCATCTTTACCAATTTTTCCGAGTTTTCCGGTACATGAGAATAATGCTGAAATAAGGTGGCGTAAATGGATAAGTAGACTAGAGAATTTATTCATCGGTTTAAACATAAAGGACAGCAAACGACAAAGAGCACTCTTGTTGCATTACGCTGGAGAAGATGTCAACGAAGTCTTTGATACCCTTGACAATACAGGAGAAGACTTTGCTGCCGCTAAACACAAGTTAACCGCTTACTTTGCTCCGAAAAAGAATACGGAATATGAAATCTACAAATTTAGGCAAGCCAAACAAACATCTGATGAAACTATCGACAGTTTTCACACGAGGTTACGCCAGCTAGCTGTAAACTGTGAATTTACGGAAACATCTAAAGAAGTGAAATCGCAAATAATTCAAGGTTGTCATTCAACTAGACTAAGACGAAAGGCTCTTCGGGAAGACACGACCCTTGAAGGATTAATTTCATCAGCTAGAGCGTTAGAACTTTCCGAAAAACAGGCAACGGAAATTGAACAATCAGACAAACAATCCGCAAATGCTGTGAGAAAAGGAGTTGGAAAACGTAGAAACGGACCACGATTTCTACAGACACAAACTGACCACAACGTAAAGAAAAAGACTACTTGCAGAAACTGTGGAGGTGATTTTCCACATGCAAACAAATGTCCTGCATTTGGAAAAAGTTGCAACTCATGTAAAAAGTTGAATCATTTCGCTTCTGTATGTAGATCCAAACGTATGGATGGAACTAGCACTTTTAAAAGAAAAGTAAACAAAGTTGACAATTACGAACATGACGATGCTCATGACAGCAGTTCAGATGATTGTTACGTTTTTGGATTACGAGAAAATACTGTGAATAAAGTACAGAAAGGACAACCGAAAATCAACGTGAAAATTAATAATTCTAATGTGGATATTTTAATTGACACAGGATCAAGCATTAATGTTATTGATGAAAGCACATTCGAGAACATCAAGTGTAAGCCCAAACTTTCTGACGCCGACACTAGAGTCTTCGCATATGGTTCAGATAAAAACTTGAAATTAATGGGGAAATTTCACGCTACGATAGAGACTGACCATAAAATAACAACCGCACCGGTGTATGTGATGAAAGGAAGATATGGGAATTTATTGTGCTACGAGACATCTGTTGACTTAAGCATAGTTCCAGTCATTTCTTCAGTAGCAGATAAACATGAAATATTATGCAATAAATATAGCGATGTGTTCAATGGAATTGGAAAATTAAAAGATGAAAAAGTGAAAATTCATATTGATGGAAGTGTAAAACCAGTAATACAACCTCATAGGCGTATTCCGTTTCACATTCGCAAGCAAGTAGAAGCAGAACTCGAGAAAGTCGAAAAACAGGATATAATTGAAAAGGTGGATGGACCAACACCTTGGGTGTCCCCGATAGTTGTGGCCCCTAAACCGAAAAACAAGAACGAAATTCGATTATGCGTGGATATGAGGGAACCGAACAAAGCTATTTTGCGTTCACGTCATATTACACCAACACTTGATGACATGATCTTGGATTTAAACGGATCTAAAGTATTTTCGAAAATGGACCTTCGAAGTGGATATCATCAATTGGAGTTAAACGAAGAATCCCGGAACATCACAACCTTCACGACACACGTAGGATTACGTAGATACAAACGACTCAGTTTTGGTGTTTCATCAGCCGCAGAGTTATTCCAAAACACACTGAGTAATGCACTGGAAGGATTAGACGGAGTTCGAAATATATCCGATGATATAATCGTATTTGGAAGAAACCAGGACGAACATGATAAACGATTGGAAAAACTATTTGCACGTCTTAAAGAGAAGAACTTAACATTGAATAAGGCAAAATGTGAGTTTAATAAGAACAAACTTGAATTCTATGGTCACATTTTCAGTGCAGATGGCATATCAGCCGATCCAAGAAAAATAAGCGCTATCAGGAACACGACAATACCGAAAGACGTAGGTGAGATTCGTAGTTTTTTAGCAATGACCAATTATGTAGGACGTTTCATTCCAAATTATTCAACTATTACTGAACCGCTCCGCAGATTAACAAAGCAGGATTCCAAGTGGGAATGGACATCTGAACAACAGGAATCATTTGACAAGCTTAAGAATGAACTTGTTGCTGACCGTGTGATGTCATACTTTGACCCTAACAAAGAAACAATGTTGATAGTAGATGCAAGTCCCGTTGGATTAGCTGGATTATTAACACAAAATGGGAAAATAATCGCATATGCAAGCCGATCATTGACAGACGTTGAAACACGCTATTCCCAAACAGAAAAGGAAGCATTAGCAATTGTATGGGCAATTGAACATTTTCACCTTTATTTGTACGGACAATCATTTACATTGGTATCCGATCACCAACCGCTTGAAACTATATTCAATAGTCCAAAGGCAAAAACACCAGCACGCATTGAACGATGGAGATTAAGATTACAGGGATACAATTTCAAAGTACAGTACAAACCAGGAAAGGTGAACGCAGCTGATTATTTATCAAGACATCCGACCCCGACTACATCTATTGCATGTAAACATTCTCAATTAGCTGAAGAGTATGTTCGATACTTAACTGACAACGCTGTGCCGAAGGCAATGACCCTTAATGAAATAGCTGACAGTACACAAAAAGATAAAGATCTACAAACTGTTATTACTGCATTAAAATCAAACAGGTGGGACAAGCATGAGAGTAATACGCTTGATACATTTTCAAGATTACGATACGAATTAACAGTCGTTCCCGTTAATGATATGGAGATCATACTTCATGATAATAGAATTGTCATTCCGAAAGATCTACAGATGCGTGTAATTGACCTTGCACATGAAGGGCACCAGGGCATAGTACGTACAAAACAGTTGTTACGTGAAAAGGTATACTTCCCTGGAATAGACAAACTTGTAGAACAAACGTGTAAATCATGTATACCATGTTTAGCGTCAACCCCGAAAAATGTTTTCGAACCGTTACAAATGTCTGAGATACCGAATAATGTATGGGAGAATCTCAGCATGGACTTTTGTGGACCATTTCCGAATGGATATTACGTTATGGTAATAATTGATGAATACTCAAGGTATCCTGTAATAGAAACCTTAACCAGTTTAACCGCAAAATCCGTCATACCGCTATTAGACAAAACTTTCTCAATTTTTGGAATACCGAAAGAACTGAAAACAGACAACGGACCGCCGTTTAATTCAGGAGAGTTCCGAAATTTTGCAGATAACATGGGTTTTAAGCACCGCAAAATAACTCCGTTATGGCCTCGCGCTAACGCGGAAAGTGAAAGATTTATGAGAACTATAGGGAAAGCGATTCGTGCAGCTCAAACGGAACATCGTAGTTGGAGACAAGAAATACACACATTTCTTCGCAATTATAGAGCAACACCACACTCAACAACTAACGTGTCCCCGGCAGAACTTTTATTTGGAAGGAAAATCAATACAAAAATGCCGAACATTTCAACAAATGACCATGCCGACAGTGAAGTTCGCAAAGAAGACCACAAGAACAAAAGTAAAATGAAATTATACTTCGAGAAAAAACATTCAGTAAAAGTACCTAATTTTACAGTTGGAGATACAGTACTAGTTAAACAGGAAAAGAAAGATAAACTATCTACCCCGTACAATCCTCAACCATTAACAATCAAGAATAAAAAGGGTAGTATGATTACGGCAACGAACGAACATCATAAAGATATAACTCGAAATTCGTCACACTTCAAAAAGGTTGGGAAATCTAAGATAATTACTGATGAGGAAATAGAAGAAATCATTGATGATGACATTATACAAAACACACCATTAAGAAGATCATCACGAGAAAAACAAACACCGAAACATCTCGATGATTATGTGCGTTAAAGAGCTGTGTTACAGGCATAATAATCCTGTGCTCTTTCTGATGTATCAGTTAGGTTTGATGTTGATTTATATGTTTGTGAATTTATGATACAAATCGATTTTGTGGAATTTACTATTCACACTCGTAATGATAGCCTTATCAGATTGATCAGACGATCCACTAATTATATTGACATTACAGTACGCGTACCGAATAATTTACATTTATCACAGACTATAAAGTTCTAATTTTCTATTGATACAATTTTATGCATCTTATCACTTAATTTGTTTACACAGACAGTTAAATATTTTATGACTACACAGACAGTAATATAACTAATTAAAGTAGAACTTTAATCTGAGAAAAGAAGAGATGTAATATTGTAACTTTCATTCATTCATAAATATCTATACAGTTCAGAGTTCACGCACGTGTTGTGTTGATGGACATAGCAGATAAGGTCGCGTCGTATTGCTTTATGTATTTGTGTTGATTACTTAGCTCGAGCATTATATTAAAGTATGTTAATCAGTACACATGGCTTGTCTCTTACTTAATATATATAGGCTACAAACGTTACAGCCTCTTTATAAATGTTCAGATTTCAGTCTGTTTTCTTGACCATTTTGACAGGAAATAACCTTGAGCGTTTTAAATTCGGAACCGAACCCGGTGAATTTCCGAATCGAAACATAAAATAAAATGAAATGTGTCCCTCTCCCCCTATGAAGAACACATTCAAACCATGCGGTAATTTCGATCTGTATGTATTCAAAATGAAAAACATATATAAAAAGTTGAAAACAATTTTAAATTTCACATCAATTCTTTTTTATTCATATTCCCGGAATCATGTGCGGATTTGTTGCGATTTAATCATCTACGCTTTATATCCGGTGCTCTAAAAAATTGGATGAAGGCAAATGGGACTAGATGATCGTGGCGTTGAACGGGGCAAATGTCGGGTTGAAGACTGTGATTGTACTGAATTCATATCCTCTACTGACAGTATAAGTTGTGGATACTGTGGAGACCCCCCAGCCAAACACCAGAATGAGAATCCTCCAACGAATGCTTCAAGTTCTGCAAATCCAACTGTAAAAAGTTGCTCAAGTTCAAAAGGTAAAAATTTGCAATTACAACATGTACATGTAGATAACATAAAACAGAGAAATTGAACAAAAATAAAACATCTTTGAAGAGAAGAACCATTTAATTAAAGAAGAATTGAGCAGTGGCGAATCCAGAGGGGGTAGGGTGCCTGTTCACTGAGGGAAATTGTAAAAAAATGTTTGACCAGGGCCCTCTTTGGTGACCTGGCAGGGTTTAATAGAGGAAGCAACCAATCTTTTTTGTTTGGCCTTTTAATATTCGTCATCAATGCTGTTACAATAATTACTTACAAAAATGATTGGAACAACTACATACATGAGTGATGACATATAAATAAATGGTTGATAATATCGCAATTTACAAAATCAACAATAATCTTTGATTCGAAATAATTCATGAAGTGTGAGTTTATGTGTATTTTACAATGGGTAGTCACTTGTCCAATGGTTTTCAGGTGAGCGATATAGTCCCAAATGAGTCTCTTGTTTCTTAAATTTTTACCCTGCTCCAAGTCCCCCCTTTTGCTACCACACCCCTTAGCCTGCAGTTCCTCGCTGTCTCAACGCCTGTCCCCCCTAATATAGAGTGACTACCCATAATAAAATCCCCATGAACTTGTACTTCAATGAATTATATTTCCTTTTCACCTAATACTGATTGTTAACAGTTTCTTTATCTCCACATTTTATGCATTTATATGTTTTCATGTTTTTATTCATAGGAGCCAAACAGTCATGGATGAACAGAAAGTTAGGATACATTCAAGATCCCAAAAGAAAAACCGGTCAATTCTACAACAAAGTACTGAAAGGTTTATATGATTCATACTGGCCATATTGTGGGAGTGCCACAATATTTCGGGAAGCTTTTATTAAGGAGCGCCACCGGCAGTATACTTTACATTCTAAGATAGAAAATTTACACAGACAAGTTACGTACCTTACAAGTGAAAACACAGCTTGTGCTGGAAAATATATCAAAGAAAATTACATTCCTTCCCCCCATGATATTGAAAACCTTCAAAGACTAAGTGAAAGTGCCTCTAAAATTAAAGATGAAGTTGAACAAGAAATCAACAATCTTAAAAAAGAAGATGACTCACTCTTTTGTTCAAATGGAAAGTTGAAATCAGGGAGAGAATTCAACCATTCTTTCAATGAAGATACAACATTTAAAATGAAAACCTTTATTATGGATATCATCGACCCATTTCTAACAAAAATTAATGATCATAAAGAAAAGACAAAACAAGTAACTTGGAAAAACAGAGGGAAAAAAAGAACAAATCAACAACGAGATAGAGAGAATAAAGCAAAAGTTGACAAAAGAGTGAAGAAAAGAAAAAGAGAACGTTGTAAACAGATATTTTTACACCTTGGTGGAATCGTGTGGGCCGACGAATATTATGAGCCATCAATGGGAGCAACTCAAATTTATACTGATTTCGTCGAAGAAGAAGATGAAGACGTACTTTGTGATATTGAAAGCATACTCCCATCAAAATTTTCTGATTTTGACAGACTATGTTTGGCTGATTTGGTACTAGAAGGCTGCTTTCAGGGACCAGCATTAGATATCATAGAAGAATATTTGTTACAATATTGCATTGTAGTTAGTTAATATAAATATGTAGTTTTATAGTTATAACATTTGGACATTCCTAAAATTGTTCATAGCACAGTTTCCAAAGTCCATTGCACATAGCTGCGTCCTTTGCTTTTTAAGGGTCTGTAGATAAAAAAAAGATAAATTAATAAATTTAACAAAAATGAATTTGAAATACAAAAGATGTACATACTATAATTCTCAAAACAAATAAACATTTACTCGTTAGACTCTAGAACCACACTTACTATAATAAAATTAGAATAGAAAATAAATGGAAATTTGGGAATATGTTTGTTTTTAAGAAAAGTTTTGAAAAGTTAATAGAGACTCAGCTATGTGCAATGGAATTTGTTTGTATTACACTTTCAATTACTTTTTAAATTGTTATTAAACCATGTTTATTGTTGTTTACATATTTACAAACATACATTTTACTGAGTTAGCTTTCCATGTTCATTTACATGTAAATCACATTTTATTATGTTTCCTTATTTTAAATATGTTTTTATATGTTTTTTTTGGTATTTTCTGAGTCGCCTGAAATCAAAATATTTATTTCATAAGCCGAATTTGCTTAACATGTCATGCATTTTGTGACATTTGATTTGTTTAATTAAAATTAAGTACATGCTCAATTCAAGCTGCTCAAGTGTTACTCATGTTACCAGTATTATTTTTTTTTGATCTAGTCATGTTTTATTTTGTAATTTTAGTTATGTTTTACACATTTTATACTAAAAATTGTTTTAATATATATATTCTACTTAAAGAGTTTTTGTTTATTCATAAATATATTATGTTTTTACACCTCCAATTGATTTTGTTATTTAAGATTCACATTGTTTATCATATTCTGTTTCTGTTTGAATGTTTCTTGTGTGTATTTTTTGGCTTATTAAAATAAAATGTTTACTACTTAAGTATTTGAAAAAAGTGTATGTCCCATGCCTTAAGATAATGAAAAATCATCAGGTCCCACTACTTTGCACGTTGAAAAAAGTACATGTCCCCTTACCATTTGCACCGGTCCCCCCTGCTTGATAAATAATGCACCGTCCCTAACCAGTTCTAGCCAAGCATGTGGCACATACCGTGTTGTTTATGACTTTGGTTGAAAGTAAGTCGTAAACGGAGATTTAAAGTTGGTATAAATACAATAAATATATTCGAATATCAAGTTATACGATTAATTTTTATCATTTTGATGTAACCATTTTGTTATTAACTGACTGACTGGTGACCAAAACTTTAAGTCAAATAAATAGATGAATTAAAACTTTACGGTTTTCACGTTGACCTCATTTTTCAAATGTGTTTTGTTCTTGGTTGTCAATAAACATTTGAAATCATCGTGTTTTAGCTGACGGGCATGATTAATTTAGTAGAAATGCTAGAACAAAAAACGATGTGTACGTACAAGAAAGCATAGGGGTTACATTTATATAACTAACGTAACATTTGTATCAAATATAGTTTCTTTTGTGTCAAACAAACATTAACAAAAAGATGTGGAAGATATCAAAAGAACATTTAAGACTGTTTATGTGGACAAAAGTAAAATCACAAAAATACTGAACCTAGAGGAAAATCAATTCGGAAAGTCCATAATCACATGGCAAAATCAAATAACAAAACACATAAAAAACGAATGGACAAGAACTGTCATATTCCTTACTTGGTACAGGCATTTTCAAATGTAGACAATGGTGGATTAAACCTGGTTTTATAGCTCTAACACTCTCACTTTGATGACAGTCTTCCGTTATATTTACAATGATGCCAAAGAAAGATGGAAGATACCAAAGAACATTTAAGAGCACTTGAGATCACCCGTAGTTTTTGGTGGGGTTCGTGTTGTTTATTCTTTAGTTTTCTATGTTGTGTCATGTATACTATTGTTTTTCTGTTTGTCTTTTTCATTTTTAGCCATGGCGTTGTCAGTTTGTTTTAGATTTATGAGTTTGACTGTCCCTTTGGTATCTTTCGTCCCTCTTTTAAGACTTTTTATGTGGTTCCTAACACTACCAGCTTAACGTTTTACTCACATTGTATTCTTAATGATCTCATTGATCAAAATCAGTGTTTATCAAACTGCTATATATCCAATGATTTTTTCCCGTGGAAGTGTGTTGTACAAAGTTTTTATATTTTTGTGAAAGGGTCAAAGTAATGATTTTGACAAACTTTTATAAAAACTAAACGAACCAAACTCATTTTAGTCAAGGTGTTTGGTACCACCTTAAGTCGAGAAACTCTCTCAACGCCATGGCAAACACAAGAGACTACGAACTGAAAAATAATTTAAAAGGCCCAGAATATGTTGATTAAAAAACTACAGGTTTAAAATTGTTATATGTGAATACTATTTCTTATAAGTTAATAACGTAAATTTCCTGATTGTCAAACTAAACAACACCATAACAATCAAAACAAAGGAGTAAACAAAGACTCACAAAACCAAAGGACATTTACATCAACAGTTATAAGAAACACATTAGTAACTATAATGTTAACTATATTATTTTAAATTCAAATACAGTTACTTCCATACGACGGATGTATTAGTTGATTTTATAATCCCGGTACCTTTGATAACTATTTACATAAAATGTTTACTCTTCCAGGAGACCTTTAGTCTTCATTAAAGGTAAATGTTGATTTGTATTGTTTTTATATATATATTTTTTAAATTTTCAATTAAGGAATGTATCACCCTCATGCAAAGCTCTGATTCCTTGCCCGGCTATGGCTATACTTTTTGTACTATTTTGGATTATTATAGCTCTTCATCTTTTTAATAAGATTTTGGTTTTCAATAGTTTGGCCTCGAGCATCCATGATGAGACTTTTATTGTCGGAATGCGCATCTGGTGCATAAAAAAATTGGTACCGTTAATGTTATACTTACCGGTAAAATATAGATAAGCAGAGATCCATTCAAGAGAGAAGAAGCATATTATAACCGCCAGTCGAAGACTACAATTACATCACTTCCGGTTATCTTTAAAACAACCTACAGTCTCTTCTCTAACTTGCTACATTTTGTATACGAATACATTAATCTCCATTAATGTGGGGTTCACATATTGCCGATTGTTGCTTCCGTTTGAGATCAGACAGCGATAGGACACGAAAAGTGAAAAAGTAGAATTACTATCCTCAATTATCTGAAAGGTCCTATCATTGTCTGAACGCAGTTGTTTGAGTTCGTTACAGATCCGTACGGGTCGGGATGGGTCCGAATAGTTAGGCGAAGTACCCCGTAACATTCGGGAAAACTCAGTCGATTTTGTCTCGTCAGATTAAATCTAATCACGACAACAATCGGATATTGTTTAGGAATCGTCGATATTCAACCGTTTCCAAGCGAATTGGTCCCGATAATCCCGTTCTCAATCCGCTTCTAATCCGATTTGTATCTTTCGCATGGTAAAATTCGACCGAGTCTGTCATTACTGCGTCCTGATTCTACCGAATGTAATCCAACAGAGCTCAGACAGTGACCAGACAGTGAACCGACGCTGACGGAAGTTATGCTTTCGAAAACTGTCAACATACTCGGGATGATCAGGTACTGTCGGAACGTAATCCTATCACGGTCCTCTTTATCGCATTGCAAACGGCTTTGTCTGGTCATAGTCGTATTGTATTCTGTAATTGTCGGGATTCTGACGTGGGTATCATTGACGTATTTCGTATTAATAATGGGACTGATCCAAAACAGTTTTGGCAAAGACGGTTCGCAATCGACAAGAACTGGATGCAATCTGGACTCAATCGGCAAAAAAACAGCAATGAAAAATTTCTCCAGATCATTCCCGCTCCACATGACACCATCCAGAAAACACAGAACATTGTTAGGATTTTGACTTGATACAGCAGAATCTGTCATGACATAGTCACGCTTGTAATCCGCTGAGTTTCCACGAATGTTACGGGACGCACCAAACTGTCGGGGTGCTTCACCGAACTAGCCGGACCATTCCCGACCCGTAGGAATCTGTAACGAACTTAAACGACTGCGGTTAGACAATGATATAACATCCCACATAATTGAGGATAGTACTCCGACTTTTTCATTTTTCGTGACCTATTGCTGTCTGATCCTAAACGGGAGCAATAATCGTCAATGTGTGAACCCCGCATTACACATTTTAATTAAAGTTTAAATTTCCATCCACGATTCATTCACAGGATCTTGATCAGTCTTTTGACAAATTTTAATCGGGAATGGTCCTGTCAAGGACAGCAGTAAAAATTGTGAATGTGTAACCTCAGCTTAAGCAAAATAACCGATATGTACCGAATACAAACATTTCGGATATATTTATCTGTAAAGACAAAACACAGAAAGGACAAATGACCCTCTTGCCTCCGATAGACTTAAAAATGTTCTGTTATAATGATATACATGTATACTTTTATGATAAACCTATAAGCTCTTTTGCTTCTTCAGGTTTTTAATAGACTACATAAACAGAAAATTAATTTAAGTGTATAAAACAATTGTTCAAGACGAAAGAAAATATATGTTCGATATTAATTTAACAAATACCTTTGTTTATATTTCTACTTTTTATAGATCAAGGGTTTGTTTCATTTTAGCGAGTCCAAATTAGTGACCAAACTAATTCAATATATCTACAATGTTAATATATAAATGATATATGCTTTTTCTTCTTCATCTTCTTATGTATTCTATTGTGTAAAAAGAATGAAACTCCATTTATTGTAATAAAGAGTAGGTCGATATTCGCGTAATAATGTAATATGTTATGTTTACTGTTCATTTTCCCCAGACTCTATACAGAAGAACTAATTCTGTGAGAGTAGGTGCATCATGGTAGGGACTAGACGCCAACAATGCCTAGGAATGTGTATGGTATTGCAGTCGATATAGAAGCAGGCTGGGATCGACTGACAACTATAAGTTTCAAATCTAAAACCTTCAACGTTAAGAACAAAATAAACGAAATGTTTTTCAATTATTTCCCTAATAAAAAAACACTAAATAGTTTTTTAAACTTGATTTATGATAATATTACTACTAATTATCTTTATTCCAGTTAAACTTGTTTAAAAACTGAAATTCAAACTTTAAAATTGAGAATGGAAATGGGGAATGTGTCAAAGAGACAACAACCCGACCATAGAACAGACAACAGCCGAAGGCCACCGATTTCAACCCTCCCCATATACGTCTAGCCAATGTAGAAAAAAAAAAAACGCACAGCAATATGCATAGTAAAACTTAGTTTCAGAGAAATCCGAGTCCGATGTCAGAAGATGTAACCAAAGAAAATACATAAAATGACAATAATAGGTAAATAACAACATACTACTATCAGTTACCATCTCCAGACCTCAATTCAACTGATTGAAAGATCATGTCTTCATCATATGAATATCAAGCACAATCCCCCCGTTCGGGGTTTAGTATTATACAATCATAAAATATATGAGAAGACCATAACCCGTGTCATGCTAACAGCTGGTTTTAGAATACATATGTTTAATTCCGATTCTGGAGCAGAATTTGTATTTACTAGAAAATGCCGTGACGTCGCGGTACAACTGGGCAAGGGAAAATAGTAGCAGATTTAGGAAGTCAAATTCCCACTTAGAAGCGCTGTGATTGGATGTGAGGGTACAATATATATTTTTTTATTGATTTATTTTTTAAAATGACAGTGGGCATGGATGTTCATGGATACTGCGTTGGAAGTTGATCATGATACTATTTGATTTCAATTTTTAAAACAGGATGATAAACAACTAACACCACACATAGCTGTTTTGCCCAGGATTATTATAAAAAGTGGTAAATTCAGAAAATATTAGTATTTTCGCATAAGGCAAAATACCCTAAACGAAGATGTTTTGCATTTGGTGAAAGTGTATAATAAAAATGCGTATTTAGTGAAAGATTGTTTCAAAGACACTTTGGTACACTTTAAAAGGAGGTACATTTTGTTTGGTTTCAGAGACACTTTGGTACACTTTCAAAGGAGGTACATTTTGTTTGGGTTCAGAGACACTTTGGTACACTTTCAAAGGAGGTATATTTTGTTTGGTTTCAGAGACACTTTGGTACACTTTCAAAGGAGGTACATTTTGTTTGGTTTCAAAGACACTTTGGTACACTTTCAAAGGAGGTATATTTTGTTTGGTTTCAGAGACTTTCAAAGGAGGTACATTTTGTTTGGTTTCAAAGACACTTTGGTACACTTTCAAAGGAGGTATATTTTGTTTGGTTTCAGAGACACTTTGGTACACTTTCAAAGGAGGTACATTTTGTTTGGTTTCAAAGACACTTTGGTACACTTTCAAAGGAGGTACATTTTGTTTGGTTTCAAAGACACTTTGGTACACTTTCAAAGGAGGTACATTTTGTTTGGTTTCAAAGACACTTTGGTACATTTTCAAAGGAGGTACATTTTGTTTGGTTTCAGAGAACATGCAGCTCAATGACATCAGCCTCTTTCTGAAGTAATATAGATTTACATGTAGCAATTATCTAATTGATGGTACTCCAACATCACTTTCTTTGTCAGCATAAACTTAGACATTGCCAAATATGGTTTTTGTCCGAAATAGGATCAAATTGAATTAATGATATCAACGTCATCTATGTCAAAAATGTATGTAAGAAATATTTGTCGTTTATTTCTTCACCTTTGCAATATTCTTGGCCTAGATTTTGAACATGTGAAAAGGGAACATTCAGAATAAATAAAAATTAATGACTTGACATACTATATATCAGCTGCCATTCTTTTTTTCATATTATTTTAGTTCTTTTTTTATTTCTCAGTTACAATGTATGTTAATGGTACAGCAGGTGAAAAAAAAGGGGGATTTAGCGCGGGCTTTTTGTGGTCAGTTTATCAGTTCAATTTCTTATGTTTTATTCATAACAAATGAACAATTTCAAAATGCTCATTATAAACAATGAGATGGAAGGCGACTTTTGTTGTTGTTCATATTGGTGTGAAAGTGTAAAAATAATATGGTATTTTGGGCGAACACATTTATGAGATTTAGTTCTCATATCATTTCCAAACATGATGAAGACGGACACTTAAAATACAGCTACACTTGGAAAGTCCTCCAATGGTAATTAAATATAATATATTAGATAAAAAGTTTGATTTACTGGCCGTTATCTATATATACAATGACATGTAAATAAATATAAATTGTACAGTGTGGAGATGAGTATCTATTGAGATTAAAATAATATATATGGAGGACGACGGTAAATTTAAATTTACAATCAGCCGTCTGAGAATAGATTGAGGTTCTGTGGACTGTGTGAATCGTATGTCGGTGTTTAGATTGTGACTGGTGTGAATTGTATGTCGGTGTTTAAATTGTTACTGGTGTGAATTGTCTGTCGGTGTTTATATTGTGACTGGTGTGAAAAATTTGCAACTAAGGAATACATCAATAATTGACCTAACTACTACAGAGCTATGGTTGTAGTGCTGTAAATGTCTGCATTTAGATTGCGACCAAAACGATTTAGAATACAATAAAAAAGGAACAATTTATTAAAGATTAACAATTGTGAAGTATAAGAGACACGATGGCACGTTCAAGAGATGAATTTAACGAATGGGACTGGCTTCTGTTTGCTGCAATGTTGTCAGTCTCAGCAGCCATTGGGATATACTATGCTATACGAGGAGCGAAACAAAACTCAACAAAAGAATTTTTGATGGGAGGCAGACAGATGCTGTTGATACCAGTCGCTATATCTATACTGGTTTCTTTCATGTCAGCTATTCTTATCCTTGGAACTCCAGCAGAAATGTATACACAGGGAACCCAGTATTTTGTTTACCTGTTTGGAATGATTCTGGCTGTTATCCTGGCCTCTCAACTGTTCGTTCCTCTGCTTTATCCTCTAAATCTCACAAGTTCATTTGAGGTTAGTTTAATTGAACTTTTTAGGTTTGTTCTACCGCATTTAAATTAAATTAATTTAAACGTATGCCATATCGAATAGAAAAATATATATTAAAACTAAGGCTCATTAACTCATCACAATTAAAAAAAGGCAATGCAATCTCAAAAAGAGGAACCACGCTAAGAAATGTGAAGAGCGTACCAGAGCAACATGAATGCAAAAAAAAAAAAAAAATAACAGAAAAAAACCGCGGAAAATACCGGAGGTTTTGAAGGGTAAAAAGATTCTCATGATTCTTCTCGTATGAGGGTAATTGGGTTTACTTATTTTCTAATGAAATATAAGGGGACAGGAATTGAAGTAAGGATCTGTTTTAAATGTATTATATTGGTATCAGAAATAAATCGAAATAAATCGAAATGAGTTAAGATTGATTTTCATACAAAAAATAAGATTATTTAAGGGGGCTCGCGGGTATAAATCATTTTTTTTTTAAATATAGGATTTCGCTATATTTTCTTATAAATGAACTTCATCTTATGCTTAATTGAAAAATAAAATAAAAAAATGGGGTCACCATTCATTTAAACTAACAATATCCCTTCGAAAGAAGCGTACATTTTTGTAAAAGTACTTTTTTTTCTATTGAACTGATATG
The DNA here is from genome assembly GCA_037788925.1 of Mytilus galloprovincialis. NCBI lineage: Eukaryota > Metazoa > Mollusca > Bivalvia > Mytilida > Mytilidae > Mytilus > Mytilus galloprovincialis. The sequence goes on along the minus strand of CM075342.1, from coordinate 37,808,015 downwards.
AGAAAAAAAAGGCAATATCGAAATAAAAAAAGAACTAAATTACAGAAATCGCTCAAATTTTACAATAGTTTAGTTTAAGTACAGCTTATTTGAAAATAATAATAAAAAATATAGGTCACCGATGAGTTAAAATAGATATTTCAATTTTAATGCCAACAAATGGCATTTTTGCACCAAAGGCAGATAATTTCAAGCTTTTTCAATGATATATACATTTTAAAAGTCATCTGGGGCCTACACGAATTGTTTTTTTCTGAAGGAGTTTTGTGATAAAGTAATAACTAATAAAGTAAAAGATTATATATGAAAAAAGAAATGTTTAATTTTTTTCTGAAATTTTTATACCCTCAAGCCTCCTTAAGTGGAGAAAAGAAACTTGGTGAACGTTTTTGTATTTTATCATTTTTTCAATGTTAATTTCAGTATCTAGAAAAACGTTTCGATTCGAAAGCAGCTAAATTGACGGGGACAATAATGATGATCTTGCAACAGGTATGGTGTGGTAGATAAAAACAAATTAGAGAATCTCTGGTTATATAAATGTCAGTCCAAACAAGGAAATAGTACATTCCCATTTTACTGCTAGTAGAATTTTAAAGTATTATACAAGTGACTGAGGTGTCGATCGAAAAGGTACCCCGACAGTTAAAAATTAGAAACAAATTTGTTTTAAAAAATCATACCCAGCCATAATGTGGTGCATACAACCTATCCCAGGTAGGCGAGAGTTTTAACTTTAGTTGCATCTTACTAGTTTAGTCTTGCTGCATTTTATGCACCTGACCTAATTATATGTTAGATACTTTGTTCGATTGTTCTCGTTTGTTGGTGTGGTTCATATTAAGATATATATATGTTGCTCGTTTCTCGTTTTTTTATACAGATAATTATTAAGATCGTTGGTTTTACTGATGAAATTGTTTTACATTAGTCAGTCCGGGGCCAGAACTTGTTGTTCGGTCTTAGGCAATGCTCCATGTCATCTTCTAATTTATGGCAGCATTTCATATAAAAAGTCCGTAACATAAGAAACAATGAAGTTTCCTTCAAACTATTACATTTTAAAATATAACTAGTTTAAAACAAAAGGGGGGATATGTTCACAATTTTTGCACCATGACGTTGAAAAGATAGTAAAAGTTTCATATGTTTGTAAAAAAAAACCAAAAAAAAAACCCCGTAGAAAACGAAAAAAAAACCCGAAGGAAAAGCGACACTACGATTGCCATAATATTTCTTGTAATGTTTATGGCGAAAAGTACATAATGCGTTTATTTATTACTTATTCTTGAATATCTAAATTTTAATTTTTGTTGACTTAACTGATTTTGCGCGTTTACCTTATTTTTGTCTTGTAATATATTAAATATGAAGTGAATTCATCTGTCTAACAGGTTGTAAAAATAATGTATACGAAGTTTATTGTACTTAGTAAAACACCAAACAAAGTGCAGTAAAACATAACACTCTTGATTTGTCTGGTTTTAAGTATAATAAATAAAACTGGGTGTTTCCCGGCAGTTTTCTAGTTGATTTAACGATTGAATGAACGCATTTGCCCGTATATGTATTTTGTTTTGTGTTCATTGCAGATGTTAGTAACTTCGCACATTCGTGTATTAATGTGCTGTTCGGTCACTCGTTGCATTTTTTTCTATATTTCACGGTAGGTATAGTGTCTGGTTAGGATCGTGCTTTTTCGAGGGATTCAGTCCGTTTTTTTCGGGTGTCGTTTGGACTTTTTCGAATGAAAAAACATGCAATAAGGTCAACTAACTGCTAATTCCTAATTATAATAGTTTTGTTCATGATTACACAACTTATTTTGATTACTCTACATGTTTTGATCAACAAAGTAGCACAGTTTCTTGCACCTAACAAAAAAATGAGTATTTCTTTTCGAGAGCAACTGTGAAATCTTCCGGGTTTTTTAACAAATGGTCATGGTTTTTTTTAAAGAAAATTGTGAAAAAAAAAGGTATTCTTGACTTAAAAATATGACTTTTTCTAGTTTATGAATGTAAACACGTGAAGGACAATGTCATATCTTCCAAACAAATCACAAAACCATATTACTACGGTGATCATTTAATTCTGTTCGGAAAACGTTCTACCACAACTTTCCAGTATTGAATTACAAGTTATTGGATCCTTTATAACAAAATGTCTTTAGAACACAGTGCAGGGGACTCGTAATCTTTTCAACTTCAATTCATGGTTCTTTTGTTGTCACAGCTAATTATATTTTTCGTGGTGAACCCAGAGTTTTTATACGGGACGTTTCATGGTATACCGTTGTCCGTTCGTCGTCAGCAAGTCGGAAAATAACTCAAAAACGCTGTAACCATTTTACATGAAACTGCGGAGAATTGTTTTTATCTATTTAGGTATCCTCCCTTTCAGGTTTTATAAATTTTAGATTTTACATTTCCGAGTTATTGGATTTTATTAAACAAACTAGAGACCTTAAAAAGCATGTGTCGCCCACCTTGGTCTTTGTAATGCAGCACATATCAATCAAAGGACACTTATCAACATTGAAGACAACAATTGAATTTATGATAGAATTCTCTGTTTTGATGATGGTGACTTGTTATTCTTACTTTACTGAACATTCTTGCTGTTTACAGTTATCTATGTCTATAATGAACTTGGTCCAGTAGATTCAGAGATAATGTTTTTTGTAAAAATTAACAGACGACGAAAGCAAAGTGATGGGAAAATTTCACTTGACACTTTGGGTCAGATGAGCTAAAAAGGGGTGATTTTACAGTTTTCAGACAATATTTTCAAAGTGCTTTTAGAAGTTTTCACGAAACTTTTGTGACGGCTTTACATATAATACGGTAACTTCCCTTTAGTTTTTTTTATAAAGTTTTAATATGACATTACGAAATTATTGATAGTTTTCATAGATATCGCTTGATACCAACTCTAGTATTTAATGTCAATAAAATACGGCGAGTTTATTTTATGAGAATTAAATAACAATAGTTGATGTCCAACTGTATCCCATTCTCACAAGTTGCTAAACCTATTCATCTTAATATGGTTAATATAACACTCTCGTTATGTTAAATAAAAATGAGATGTCGTAATATCATCTTATGATTCTGGATAAGCAAATCAAATAAACGCAGATTTTCGTATCTCTTCCTCGTATACATGGTATAACACGCTGTGCAGTGTGATACGAGAAATGTCTATTCATGCAAGATATAGATAATAAGCCACAACCATATGAGAATGAACTTTATTCTCTGAAAACGCAATAAGAAACCTACTGGACAGGAGAGTAAAATCAGAAATATGCTATGTAATAAGAAATATTCTAATGAAAGAATTTTATATTGACAGTTAACAATTAAACGAATAGTTTATCAGCTTTACACACGTACGTACGTACGTCTCAATTCAAATTGTCTATGCATACATTATACAATTGGCACCACGAATATATATAATAAACATGTAATTTATAAGAAGTGACAAACAACAATATTTACAAATGAACGATACTTGTATATAAAGTTTAAGTATAGTACAACATTATTAAACTGATGAAATTATTGGTTTCGTGCCTTAACAAGTGCATAATTTGAACTCTTTTTTATTGTTTTTAAACGTAAATATATATATATATATATATACACGGACATTCAACATTTTAAGCTGTAGAAAATTTGTATAATCACTCGATAAAACACAGACGCACTCGATAAGGCCCGGACTGCTCTCGAAAAATTCCGAACACATAGAAATGAATTTAGTCTTAAAATGTCGTTTTCAATGTAATAACAAAAATTTTTGTAAAGTGTCTGTACATCTAAGGATATACGGATTCTATGAATGCATTTACATTAACATTTGCATTGGTATTTGTATAAAATTGACTTTATTCTGTTTTTTGGAATAAAAGCATTGTAAGGCTAAATTCAACTTTATTTAACAAAAATAATATCGGATTGATAATATTTTTTATCTTAAATGCTAACACAACTTGTATATCTTGTATGTTTAACTAAAGCGTCTATATCACGTCTTGTCAGAAAGGAGGTCTGTTTGTTTACATTTTCGATCAACATCACTCGAAAAAAGTGGTAACACTCGAAAAAGCACGATCAAATCACTCAAACAACCTAAATCCTAGCCGGACACTAAACCTACCGTGATTTGAATTCTTCGATTAGTTATTCTTTAATTCAATCCTTAAGTTGTTTTACTTTCTAATGGTTTATATATTAGTTTCTGTTATTTTTTTCACCTATTTATTCTTATGTTAAAGATTTAATAATAGTTTAGACAATTTGAATTTAAAATAAAATATCTTATATCTCACTGGGGTCTATGAAGTAAAAAATTCCGTTTTTGCTCTACTATTACATCCAACAACAAAATGATAGGTCATATGACGCCAAAGTGATCTCAAACAAATTTGGAGAAAAGTCTACAAATAAAACACTGAAGAAACAGCCAAGTGCAATTCGTCACAACTCGGCCGATTCCGTACCAGAGTAGCGGATTAACCCGAGGATTGCCGATTGATCAAGGTACTGAGCATTTGACAGCTATGACACCGTTGCATTCGGCAATCCTAGGTATAATCTGCAACTAAATTAGGGTACGGAATCGGCCGAGTTGGGACGAATGGCACTGTTGAGTAGTACTTTTTGTAAGCTCAGTAAATATGCCAAAAAATTGTATTAATTTTGTACATGATACCTTATGGTTTAATTTTGTAGGTCATCTATATGGGAATCGCATCATTTGCTCCATCCACAGCACTGGAAGCTGGTGAGTTAACTCAAAATTGATATCGTGTGATGTCGAAACTATTAAGTTTACAAGTCAGACTATGGAAAATAAATATCCCGTCATATAAAATCTTATTACTTTTATTGTCTTTAACATACATTTATATTATGATTTTTTTAATGATTTCTTCTTCTCTTTATTTTGTTTTATAATGTTTCTATAAAACACTACCTGCTAATGATTAGCAATTTAAAGTCTGCTATTCTGTAACCAAGTGTTGTGTCGGAGACGACATACGTGTAGAATACAGTAAGTCGCTATAATTCATTGAATCGTGTACATATATAATATTAGTTTAATTTACCCCTCTATTTCCTCCCCAGGTTTTCCCCATGGGTTCAACAATAATTATTGTAATGATTTGCCCGCAATACTTTCTTAAATCTATAACATCAGTCTTGTTTATGAGTTATTTGTGATATTTTATATTTGGACAGAAATTTTACGGCATCTTGTTGGAATCATATATAGGTAGGTAATTACATTGTAACGAGATTTTTGTTGTTGTTTTCCAACTTCCGAAGCAAGGTTAACAGCTCTCCGGACTTTCCCGAAGTCCTGCGTTAAACCTCGACTTTGTGAGCTTCAGTCTTTGTTTGAAAGTTGGTTATTTTTATGGAGTTAATGGTAGTGAATTCGGTCTTATAGTAACGATACTATTGTCAGGTCATTAAAGATCAATTATTTTGGCTTTAATATTGATTCAATTATAGGGTCTTTGCATCGGAACAACATTTATTTTAAAAAAAACAGTTGTTGGCATGACACGGGTTGTGTTCTTCTCATTTATGTTATGATGGTATGATAGTAAACCTCTAACGAAAGGGATTGTGTCTGATAATTATATGATGAAGACATAATAATCTTTCAATCAGTGTAATTGAAGTTTGGAGCTGGCATGTCAGTAAACTGCTAGTAGTTTGTTGTTATTTATGTATTATTGTCGTTTTGTTTAGTTTCTTTTTTTTTGCATCTTTTGACATCAGACTCGGACTTCTCTTCAACTGCATTTTAATGTGCGTATTGTTATGCGTTTACTTTTCTACATTGACTGAGGTATAGTGGGAGGGTTGAAATCTCATAAACATGTTTAACCCCGCCTTTTTCGCACCTGTCCAAAGTCAGATGCCTCTGGCCTTTGATAGTCTTGTGTTATTTTTAACTTTAGTTTCTTGTGTATAATTTGGTGTTTAGTATGCATGGCGTTCATTATCACTGAACTAGTATATATCTTTATTTAGGGGTCAGCTGAAGGACACCTCCGGGTGCGGGAATATCTAGCTGCACTTTAGACCTATTAGTGACCATCTGCTGTTGTCTGTTACAAATGTATATGGTCGGGTTGTTGTCTCTTTGACACATTCCCCATTTCCATTCTCAATTTTATTTCATATTACTTTATTTATTTGTGAGTGACTCGGTAGTGTTAACATAAATAAACTACTCCAAAATATACTAAAATATTACGATTGAATGCTTATATCAGAACACGAATGTCTATACATTTTAAATCAAACATATATGTACGGTATGGAAACCAATTCTTCTTTGAAAAATATATCAATTTTTCTAGTAAGCTTGTCACTGTATTGTTATTATGTGCCATTTTGTTGGTGGTTCTTGTGATTTTTTTTGGATAAACTAGATACAATTCATAATCCAAACAATTTAGCAAGAAACATAATGATATTATTTATTTAATTAACAGTAACTGGATTTCCAACTTGGGCAACAATTGTTACTGTTGGTCTTGTGTCTACATTGTATACGTTTCTGGTGAGTTTGCTTTATGTATTATCTGTTGTTAGTCTATTTACCAACTAATATTCACAAGTTCACATAATCGAATTGTATTGTGACAAGACAGCCATTCAGCTGCCCCCCTTTTGGAACATACGGGTATCTCAGATAAAGGTCAAGGAACAGTCTAGAGAACAATATAGGATACTGTCTGTTCAATGATCATTGTAGTAATACTAAAACGGAATCCTTTTCAAATCCAAATGAGAAAAAACACTCTTGAATGTATATTTGCCGTAGATTTATCAAATAAATATATGTAAACTGCATTGCAGATATCTTTACTGATTTAAAATAAAAACAACTTCCCTAGAAATTTTATTATTTTATTAATAGTACTGTTCAACTTATATTGCTTACATTTTGTACTAAATCATAATGAATTATTTTTACACATTTATAGGGTGGAATGAAAGCTGTTGTATGGACAGATGTATTCCAGTCATTAGTTATGATAGCCGGATTACTAGCCATTGTAATTCAGGTAGGGATAACTAATCATTGATGCCGTTGCCATGCAAGTAGTTTACATGAATTAAAAGGTCTTAAGTAGCGATTTTGTAAACCCACACGTCTTCACTGCTTCAAAAACTTGTTTATATATTTATATCTGAACAAACGATTTACCATTACAATGTTACATATGCTACACATTGCTTATATGCTAGAAAATATATTTGCTCTGTAAAAATACCTTAGAGAATCATCTATTAATGGCAATAGCTTTTAATTTGGTTAATAGTTTAATATGTCAAGTACGCTTCGTTTGGAGCCATGCTAAGCATGGTTTTAAAGTGCAAGGTTGGGGAAATTTAGAAGATTTCATTCTTTTTTGTTTTGGTACATTCTTGTCTGGAATTACATCAGTCCGTAAAAAGACATTGACAAAACAAATCTAAAAACAATAGCAAATTCCATTGATCTAAAGAAGAGATGTCATCAATTCAATATTAAGAACAACAAATAAACGATAAATCAAGTCCATGAAACTTGTTACATTTACAAATTCAAAAGCTCATCCCAATTTATACCGCGAAGTTGTTTACAAAGCACGTAAACTTAGATACAATTTTGGTAAACGAATTGTATCTTTTTATATTATTTTTTCTAAAAGGTTACCAAGAAAAAAGATCTTTCAATAGTTTATACATTCAGGTAAAAAAAGGTCTATTTTGTATCAGAAATTAAAAGTTTTCGTAAAGATGAATAGTTTTGTGTCAGAAAAAAATGTTTCGTATGAAGAAAACGTATTCAAGCATGAATTATTTTGTACCTATAGGGAGTGGTAGAAGTCGGAAGCATGGGTGACGTGTGGGAAATCAACGACAAGTGGGGACGGATCGATTTCTTTGAGTAAGAAAAGTTTTGACTATTTATGAAATGTAAATTTGTGATTTTGATTTAGAGCAGGAAAAATCTTGGAAAGATGAAGTTAGTATCTAGATACACAGGACCACACTGATTTGACTCACTGTTGATAACATTAAACAGTCGCAATGTATTGCATCATAAAATGATTTCGGTGTCTTCACTAATATTTATAACATAAACGGTACCAAATTTTCTGAACTGGATTCAAATTTCGACAGCCAAAGCCTCTGCAGTGATGCTCGAGGCCAAATAATTCCATAAAATTCATAAATTCATAAAAAGAGCTATAAACCAAAAAGTATAAAAAGTATAGCCAAAGCCGGGCAAGAAATCAGACCTTTGCACGAGAAAGATACATTCCTTAATATTAAATAGTAACTGTTTCTTAAATTTTGTAACAGCAAATTATAATATTTGAGATGAACTCTCTACAGGCTTGTAAGATTATTTTCTTTAATCAACATAACCCTAAATTTAACTTCTGTCTTATATATTTGTAAATATACCAGTATTTAGCGTTAATCTTTTTAACCCCATGTTTTTTTTTATAAGGTATACTTTTATTACTATTTAACAGCTTTAATCCTGATCCCACTCAGCGCCATTCCTTCTGGTCATTGATAGTTGGTGGTATGGTAGGCTGGACAGCGACATATGGTGTGAATCAGGCCAGTGTACAGAGATACTGTTCAGTACCAACACTAGCAAAAGCTAAGCTGTATGTTTTATGATATATGAGCTGCGTATGATATGAACCGACCTTTTGCAAATGATTATTCAGGAGCCTCTGGCCTTTGTTAGTCTTGTATTATTTTTAATTTTAGTTTCTTGTGTACAATTTGGAGTTTAATATGGCGTTCATTATCACTGAACCAGTATACATTTGTTTAGGGGCCAGCCGAAGGACGCCTCCGGGTGCGGGAATTTCTCGCTACATTGAAGACCTGTTGGTGACCATCTGCTGTTGTCTTTTCTATGGTCGGGTTGTTATCTCTTTGACACATTCTCCATTTTCATTCACAATTTTATCAATACATCTGCTAACCTATTTCGAGTTGACAAAATCTATATACAAAGTCTGTAACTGTTTATAAAGTTGAGTTGATATAAAACACTTATCAAACAGAGCAAAATTCATCTTTTATTTCGTAATTGAATGTTCCAAAAACAGTAAATAGTCCTTTATACATGTACATGTATCTGTGTAGTTGCATAAGGTCTATTTCTATTTGACGCAGCTCATATGTCGTTTGGTTGTAAACAAAGTTAGTGATTAGATAAACTGCCTACTGTCTTTACCTGGAAAGGTAAAGCTGTATGTTTCAAAATTTTGAAGTAAAATATCAAAAATACGGAAATTCTTATATCAAATGGCTAAATCAAAAGCTTAATTGATATAAGAAAATGTGGTATGAGTGGAAACACATTATATGAAGTGTAACAAACTGGCTTGATACAGGAATTTAATTTTATTATACAGACAATGGTGGATTGAGCTTGGTTTAATAACCTCTCATTTGCATGACAGTCGCATAGAATTCTATTATATTGACAATCATATATGAGCAAAAGAACGAAATACAATAGGTAAAATGTGAAAAATTTGGGAACAGCAGTCAACATTGTGTTACAACCTTCAATTACAACAAATTACTACTTCAACAAATAAAGACAAAATAGCAAAAAGACACTGTATAGACAAGGTACACAAGCAAAAATGAAAAAAACTTGAAAACAGAAAAGACTATAGCAAAATAACACAATGGCGGGGTGTATAAATGCCGAGCCATATCATAAGTATACTAAGGTTAACAATATACAAAGACACATATAAAGAACATTATTAACATTTACAACGTCAGTACCTTCCAGGGACCACAAAGAACTGTAAGTCGAAAAAATGCAACCAACAAAATATACTAAAAAGAAAAAAGAAAGCAATAGGAACCCCATCAAAACCAGGTTAATATAATGTACTTTTGTATGGGAAGCAGTTACCATTTTCTAATGACACTCGAAAATTCTAAAAGGATTTGTGTATTTTGATAGTTTCCTTCTTTTTCTTTTTCTAGCGCTGTGTTGTTAAACATTCTTGGAGTTGTAATACTGTTAGTTGTAACCTGTTTAGCAGGGATTGTTGTGTTTGCATATTATAATGGAGTGATTGGCTGTGATCCATTGGCCAATGGACAAGTAAGCAACGAAAATCAGGTAGGTTAAACATTTGTACAATACAAAAAAGATGTCGTATGATTGGAAATGAGACAACTCTCCACAAGAGACCAAATAACATAGAAATTGACAACTATAGGTCACAGTACGGCCTTCAACAATGAGCAAAGCCATACCTCATAGTCAGCTATAATAGGCCTTGAAATAATAATATAAAACAATTCAAACGAGAAAACTAACGGCCTAATTTATGTACAAAAAATGAATGAAAAACAAATACATAACACATAAACAAACATCATTACTCAATTGCAAGCTCCTAACTTAGAAACAGACACATACATACAAGCATGCCTCATAGTTAGCAAATTGTAAAAAAAAACCAAGTTATATATCTGTCATATAGAGAATCATTTCAATAAGTTGACTGTTTTAATATAACTTTACAGATTATTTACAATTAAGTATGGACCCAAACTATCAAATGCAAACTAAAACCCTCAAAACCAAGACATCACATGCAAACAAAGATTTAATTGTGTTCAAAAGAACAATATTAATGTTCAGTAAAATTGATTCATGAATTATAATTATAATTGACAGTTTCATATTTTGTGTTTGCGTAGAATATTTCAATTAAACCTACTGAAATTGTCTACATTGTTTGTGTGTAGCCAGATACCAGTATAGATTGTGTACATTGATATCATTTCAGATAATTCCACTCTTTGTCATGAAAACATTGGCTTACCCTGGATTACCTGGGTTATTTGTCTCATGTTTGTTCAGCGGAGCTCTCAGGTAAGTAATTTGATAAAAATAAACGTTCTTCAGTAGGTGACTATTCCATAGTTTCTTTGTGACGCTTTCTCATTATTGTCATATCATAACGTCCAACATTAAACAGTGAAGAAATTTTAGTTGATACAGATATCGAATTTGAACACAAATTAACATTAACTTTCATATTTTTATCTGTTAACACTAATAACTGAACAGTTAAAAAATTGTAAGATGTAGTATGTTTGTCATTGTGACAAGTATCCATCAGAGACAAATAAAGTAGAAGTTAGAACATATAGGACACCGTACAGCTTCAAACTATGAACAGCTAGAACCGATACCATATGAAACCTCAAATTAAAAAAAAAATATGCATATGTTTTATTAAAAAACTAAATGGATAGTTTTCATTATACAACTTATGTACATATACTTTTTTCTGAAGAAAATTCTTTAATTTGTCTACATTTAGAAGAAGTTTACTTATTTTTAATTGCTTGTTGCCAGGAAGCAATTCGCCGACATATTTTCCGTATGCATAGTGACCTAAGCGTGACCCTCCTCGTAAAAATCCGGTGATAGCAATACGCATGAATCTGTCATTAAAAAAACAATTACCTGATTGTATATGTTAAACATGTGCTAAATACCCATGCTTTTGTTGATTATTTACTATAAGGTGACAATCGGTAAACTTCGGCTTCAAAACACGGCATTTAATGAGTAGCCATTTTTGTTAAATCATAACGGACAGATAGAAAAAAAAATTGACGATTATATGATATATTTGCGTAAAAAATGATAAAATCGTGCACAGAGGCCTAAGTTTATGATATATACATGCATTGGTTCAAGAATTGGATGAACATTATTTTTCACCAGTCACTCGTTTCTTATGACTTTAACCTGAAAAGGGTACTTGTATCGTACATATTTATCTTTCATTCAAAATTTAAAACGAACCTTTTCAATGTTTATCAATAACTACAATTCATTACAACTTTTTACTCTTTTATCTTTTAGTACAATGTCCTCATGTTTAAACAGTTTAGCTGCAGTCACGTGGGAAGATATTTTAAAACCAATCTGGGGAAATGTTTCCGAAGATAAGAAAATTTGGGTGACAAGAATATTAGGTTTGTATATAAATGCTTTATATTTTTTCCCCCAAAAAACTGAAAAAAATTATTAATGAATATGTTTGAAAATAAAAAAAATAGAAAACCTATTTTATTACAAGGATTCTGGCGGTCTCTAATTGTTTTTGTCCATGCAGGGGTTTGGTTCGAAAATTCCTAGTAATATTTGCATGATTGATGACGTGTCCATGCAGGTGTTTGGTACGAAAATTCAAAGTAATATTAGCATGATTGATGACTTGTTTTTTTAAACATAGAAGAATAGAGTCATATATTTTTTGTCATAATTATCTGAATTCAATACATCTACAATTATATATTATATCAGCCAGTCTTAAGAGGATTATGAAACACTGACTCTATTCATATTAGCATAGAATCATACGATGAAAATATAAACAGTAAATTAATTCTGAAATCTGAGATAAATATAATTTGTTAAAACAACTTATGTGTATTTTTATGTCATTGTATAAGTGGTAGTTTTTACAGTGAGAAAGCGGAATTCTCATTTAAAAGTAGAATGCGTGAGGTTTTTAACTGTTTACAAAATTTTGAACTTTTGAAATACTAAGGCTTTTCTACCTCAAGAATAGATTACCTTTGCTGCATTTGGCAAAACTTTTAGGAATTTTGGTGTTCAATGCTCTTCAACTTCGTACTGACTACTCAATTTGGCTTTGAAACTTTTTTTGGATTCGAGCGTCCCTGATGAGTCTTTTGAAGACGAAACGCGTATATATTAATGTCAATCCTGGTATCTATGTTGAGTTTATTTTCATAAATAAATATACCGAAAAGTCTTCAAACATAGTTGTTTCACCTAGTCTTCAGGTATAAAAGTGAAAATGTGTATTCAAAGTATTAATTGATACCTTATTTGTTTTTAACAATTTGATAGTGGTGTTTTATGGAGGTTGTGGTATAGGTATGGCCTTCATGGCAATGAACCTTGGAGGAACTGTATTACAGGTATTTTATATTGTAATTTAAAATTATTATTCCGTTTATTTATACAATGTATATGGGCTGCGCCTGATAGAATTCGACCTTATGCAAATGAATTAAATTCGTCTGTTAACCGATTTAGGGTTGACAAAATCTTTATGCAAAGTCTGTAACTGTTCGCAAAAATGAGTTGGTATAAAAACCCAACTAAAAGGAGCAAAAAAATCTTTTATTTCGTTATTGAATGTTCTAAAATCTGTCTGTCTTGCACATGAACATGTATCCGTGCAGTTGTATAAGATTAATTTCTATTCGACGCAGCTCAACTTATGAACACTTTGTACGAACTATTTTAATTGATTAGCAATAGCCATATTGTTTCAGTCGTGGCTGTCTGTCCATGTCTTTCTTCTGTTTCTTTTTCGTCCCTTTTCCGTCCGTTCCAACTCGTACAATAATTGGTTTCCTCATTCAGCTTCAACTTTAAATCACACAGAACAATAGTTATTAACTACACCCAAGGTGTGCATACCATCTGAATTTGATGTTTTCAACAAATTGAAGGAAAGTTAGCTTTGTTGTTTTTCTAATTGGCTAAATGTAACCTTTTGGTGGTATATTTGGTTGTCTGTCTAATTTTTAGTTAAGTTTTTCAACAAAAACGTATAAAATAGTTAGTATGTGTACTAACAAAAAATAGTTAGTACGTGTACTAACGACTAGAAGTGTCATGAGATTTTTTTAGTACGACTTAGCTAGCTCTTTATTAATACTTCACTAACTCATTATCACGAATAAGGTTACTCATTATCACAAATTAGATTTTTACGACTACGATAACTCGTTATTGTTCGACTCCGTCCTCATAAATGATATATCAACTTGGAACAAAGCTAGAATACAACAGGTACCACATAAGTCTATAGGTGCAGCTATCTCATGTATAGATAAATGAAAATTTTTATTATTTATTATATTATACCCCATGGTCACTATATCAACCAAACAAAACCCAAAGCAACATATTTATGAATTGATGCAATAACATTAACGGTACCAATTTCCTGCACCAGATGCGCATTTCGACAATACATGTCTCTTCAGTGATGCTCGTGGCCAAAATATTTGAAATCCAAAGCTTGTATAAAAGATGAAAAGCTATAATCCAAAAGGTCCAAAAAGTATAGCCAAATCCGTGAAAGGAATCAGAGCTTTGCATGAGGGAGATACATTCCATAATTTATAAGCAATATGATAATATGAGAAAGCTAAAAAAAGTATGAAAAAGTAAAATCACAAAAATACTGAAATCCGAGGAAATTCCAAACAGAAAGTCCATAATCATAATTTTATGTCAAAATCAAAAGCTCAAACACACCAAACTAATAGATAACATCTGTCATATTCCTGACCTGATACAGGCATTCTTTTAATGTTGAAAGTGGTGGATTAAGCATGATTTTATAGCTTGCTAAACCTCTCATTAGTATGTCAGTCGCATCAAATTTCATTATATTGACAACGATGTATGAAACAAAACACACAGACACAAATGTCAAAAAATAGGGATACAGCAGTCAACATCGTGATATAATCTTAATCATTTTAAATACAAACAAGTTTGTACCAAAGAAGCACACAAAGGCACAGAGACAAAGCACATTATAAAAAACAAAAGACAATAATACAATATTAGCAATAGAACAATAACATAATGACGGAATCTATAAGTACAAAGCCACGTCATATTTATCAAATGGATTCTGAAATGATATAAGAATTATACAGATTTTCTTTGATCTTTGTATGATTTTAGGCTTCACTGAGTTTTACCGGAGCTGCTTCTGGTCCTTTGTTAGGAATATTTGTTCTTGGAGCTTTCTTTCCATGGGCCAACTGGATCGTGAGTATTTCATGGTTCGTCGGTTTTTGTAAGTATGTATTAGATATACGTCAATGAAACAGCAAACTTTTGATACAAAAGGTATCAGAGGTCGTTTTTGATACGAAAAAATTATTCTCCATAACCGATTTTGAAAAAAATCGGGTGCTGGGCTCGAACATCGTGACACTAGGCACATACATAAATGCATGAATCACAAACCGTTTTATCTTGAAATGTTTATAAGTACTAAAAAGATATAAGAAGACGTGGTATGAGT
This sequence comes from Mytilus galloprovincialis, assembly GCA_037788925.1. Taxonomy (NCBI): domain Eukaryota; kingdom Metazoa; phylum Mollusca; class Bivalvia; order Mytilida; family Mytilidae; genus Mytilus; species Mytilus galloprovincialis. The sequence goes on along the minus strand of CM075342.1, from coordinate 37,792,825 downwards.
TATAGGTAAGAACGGGAAAACCAACGGTCTTATCTATATAAAAAAACACGAAACACTTATAAACCACATCAACAAACGACAACTACTGCACATTAGATTACTGACTTAGTACAGGTGCAAACGACGACAATTAGACGATATTGTTTTAAGGTACGCATAAAAATGACAACAATCTTAAAATTGTAAAAAAACCAGCAATATTACTTAACGTACGTATGATTGTGCAGATATTGCATTATCAAAAAATAAAATAAACTAAAGGTTTGAAAAAATCTGAGATCATCCACAAGCAAAATGACATTATTTTATACTAACCGCAGATGCAACTTTGTGTCCATATCTTGTACTGAAGTTGGTTATTTCTTTTAACAAATTATTTCTCTACAACTTCTCAATGCAAGGCAGATGTTAATTCTTAAACATAACATTACTTTTGTAGGGAGCAGTTATTGGGAGTATTTTAGGTTTTATTCTCCCAATGTGGATTAGTATAGGTGCATACAGCGTTGGAGGAAAAACAAATCTCCCAACAAACACGTCATTGTGCTACATGTACAACCAAATAGACAACAGCACGAGCTCATACGTCACTTCCACAGAAATATCTACTACTGTCATGCCAGATGATTCGTAGGTTTTATGTTATGATATTAAGTGAAAAGAGTTTTTTTCATTTTTTTTATAATCCCCTTAAAAACAGAGGTGAAAATTATCAATAGACAGTCCAAAACCTTAACTCGAATAATATAAAAAAACAACATGGCTTAAAAAAGAAAAACAAGGATAAGTCAACAGAAACGAATAAAAATAGTGAAAAGCGTCCAGATAATAAAAAAAGATAATAACAGTTTAAAAAAAAAAAAATGTGTGACATGTGTGAACACGATTTTCAAATACATCGGCTATCAGTTACATATACTTGTAACGGCATTTTTCACACGCTAGCTACATGAGTATGTACTATACAGACACAGTTGGTTTTAATGATTAAAACATAAATATTTTTCGTCGTTATGGAATACATCTTTTGGTGTTCCCTTAATAGTGTTTGGAAGAATGACATCTTAACTTCACGTGTTATTGACGTATGTGAAAATGATTGACGCAATTATATTGTAAACATCTCATCGTACTTATAGTGCATGAAATGTTTATTAATTTAAGTAAAGTAACCAAAAGCTTTTCTATTTGTAATTTCAGAAAAAAACTCATAACAGATACCAGGATTGAAATTTAGAAAGTTTTAATTGAATAAGTAACTTTAGATTCTGAAACATACGTTTCCTTAATACTCGTAGCAATAATAAGCAAATTAAAAAAAATCGGAAACTTTAAAGCAAAGCAAAGCGTCAGTAAACTACGATCGTCTTCAACTGTACCAGGTTTCGAATGCCGTAATGAAAAATCTAACATTGGTGTTAAAAACGCATTTCTTTTACATTTTGTAGGTCAGGAGGAATATCAGATCTATACAAAGTATCATATTTATGGTACCCATCTATAGGAGCTGCCACTGTTGTTGTAGTCGGAATGATTGTTAGCGCAATAACAGGTTTGTATTTATACATGAGTTTGGGTTTGTCCACTGAAAACGCGTTATTCTTAACTTGCATGACATTGTTTTGTTGAAAAAATGCGGGTCTAGATGTAGTTTATAGTTTAGAGAATACTGAATAGTGCGTGGAGAAAGGTGAGCACTAAATATAAAGAGTAGAGAATAATGAGGTACACAAGTATAATTGAACAATAAATATTATACAAGAAGATCATTCCTATAAATAGGGATATGCGGTAAAGTTTAGCAATCATGACATATCACAGTTATAAGCAGTTAATTATTCTTTACTAAAGACGTTCATTTTCCATTCTCGGATCCAATCTTGATTGACTAGGATTGTCAGTTTTTCATATCGAAGATCCAAGGCTTTCTCCGTGCTTCCCAGCTTTCTCCAATAAAAACTGACCGCCAAAAATAGCCGAAAGTGTGTGCTTTAATGTGGCGTTCAAATTAAAAAAAATCAAAATCAATTCATTTTATCACAGTAAGTGTTACAAGTATCCCTATCTATTTATCTACACAGAGTTGCCATTACACATTAGATATACATCACATTTATTACTATACACCCAGTATACAAAACTTGCCCTGGTATTTGAATCAACTATAATGACTGTGTTGTCACATAACATTGACCGTTGTTCTTTGCTGTTATAATCAGAGACATGTTTGCGTTCTATAACAACTTTACATTAATAGGTTTTACAAGAAAGTCTGATGTTGATCCAAAATACTTGATTCCGTTGTTTGACAGAATTTTCTGCTGCCTGCCATCATCTTTCCGTCGGTGGTTGAGATGTTATATAGACTTCGAGGATCCCGAGGTAAGACGTTAAAATGTAAAAATAAAGAATAATCACAAAAATACGGAACTTTGATGAAAATTCAAAACGGAAAGTCCCTTATTTTAACAAATGAAGCGGCAACAATTCAAAACGATATTTGTTAGGTGATAATTTCAAGAAGGTGACGTGAATTATGAATGAAATCAATTGTTTCGCACCGTGATGCAAAGCGAGCAGAAAGTTTTTTTTTGAATTTTAACGGGCTGTTTGCCTGTTTAAGTTCAAAATACTTTGTATAAACATTCTACATGATTAGATTTTTTTAAGTATGAATTAATCTTTGGCGCTGACAGTTTTGTGTTTCTAATTCATATCGTTAACCTTTATATCGGCTGTCATTTAATAATTTTTTTATAAATATCGATGTGTAATCCGAAATTTTAGTGAATTTACAATTCAATATGTATCTCTTAATATGATTCATTTATTTTTGAATGTTTTATTAGAGGTTTCCCGATTTGCTACGTATCAGGTACGGTTGGTACGTAACACAACCGTTTGGTGCTGTTTTGGAGGTATCATTGAATGTATGAGATTAGTGTATTCATCATGATGGAATTTAAGAAATCGAATTGCATATCAGCGATAAAAAACAGAATCTTTTATTTAAATACGATTTCACTCATTCTAAAACACTTTGTTCGTGATTTTATACGAGAATACTTATGTCGTGCACAAGAGAATGAATCAAACAGTCCTTACTTGAACTGAGTTGCCTCGACCTTTAGATTCTAAATTTAGATTTGCAGTTCTGTTTGTTTGGCTTTGATTTTGTTTAGTGTATATTTAGAAAAAAAAATAAGATAAAGAATGTTTTTCTAATACTTTAATAGAATTTGGAATAATTAGAAATTATTTATTAATAATAGCTAACTGGTGTCATTATAACTAGTATACGTTAAAATGGCAAAATTGGGTTGACTTCTCATTAAAACCAATTGTTATTAATTATTAATTAATCTTTTCGGTCATTGCAGCAACATTTTTCTTAAACGCAACACACATTATAAAAATATCAATCTATCTTTTGCCTTATATCTTGTCACTGAACTTTTCGGGGTGGATGTATTCATTAGAAAAAAGTTGTTGATTAAATTACTTAAAGATTGAATATAAATTTTATGACACTAACGAAAACCATTTCTTAAGTCGAAAGATTTATCATTACGATGTTATTTCATCTTGTTCGTTTATTACTATATTATTAAATATTGCGAGTAAATTTTTGTACTGCATGAGCTTTCGAGTAGTATATATAATCTACATGGGATGATGTTAACCAATATATCCATCCCTTAATCCTTTAATCGTACAGCAATGCTAGAAAAACTTCTTACATCACAACGTATTTTGTTTCCTGATTACGGCAATAACTTGACGCTATTTTTGCACTAATGCAATATGATTATGTCTTTCTAACTCTTGATATTGTTCTACAGGAAATTCTCCATTTACAACTGATTTCTGGATTTAAAATTAAGGATCATTTTCATCGGTTGAAAAATTTTTCTAGATAATTTGTTAGATAGATATGTATCATAAGTAGGATCTTTCTCACTCGCCTTACTGCGAAAAAGATATATGAACTGTTTCATTAAAGGACATCTTTCTAAAATTCATATAGCATAGTGATTGAAGGAGTATTTTGTAAAGAAAAACTTCAAGTCCAAGGATACAGTTAATTTTTTGTTGATCATTTTTCTTTTTTCAATTTTCAATTTCTCTCTCTATCTTTCATATTTTGTTGTACACTTACAAATGTAAAAGCATTGTCATTTAAGGGCAATAACTTTCATACGTGAACAACTGACAATGCCATCTACACTGACCTATTTGCAGATCCTGTGTTTTTTTTTTATCAATTTGCTATTCAAAGTTTCTACCAATCAAGGACAATGACTACAATAAAAACTGGACTGATGATTTACGATTGCTGATCACTTTTGATTTTGAAGTAATTCTCTGTCTATTAAAGATTTGAAGATAATAAGTCGTATTTTAACCTATAACTGTTTACTTTTACAAATTGAGACTTTGATGGAGAGTTGTCTCACTGGCAGTCATACCATATCTTCTTATATCTAGCTGATCTATGTTACAGGGACTATATTCTATCTGTACACGCAATATCACAAGTTCTTTTTTTTCATACTTATACACTATTCCCTCGTTTATTCCTCAGATATACAATTTTGTATTGACATGACTGATATTATAACCATTATTTTTATTTTTTTTAAATCTTTAAACGTTAATATTCATTTTAATTCAGAAAAGCTAATGGCGACCTAATTTGCTTTAAATTTATTTCATCATTATGTTTTTGTTATTGAGGTCAATTTATTTTTAAAATAAATTCTATTTGTTCGACATGTTTTCTGAAAATCTACTATAAAAAGTGATATAAAGTTATTACGAACAAAATTTAAATAGGTTTAAAATTTGTTTTTTAATTTAGTTCGTTTTGTTTATGAATTTTTAGGGGGAAATAACTCTTAACTATAAACCTTTCGTACCAACGGTTACTAGCAACGGTTGTTTGGATGCATAAACGAGTGAACACAATATTGTTTATTATGATTACAAGAAGTAACCACATGAAATTAGTACCAAATTACAGCTAAAAATTCTCAAAATAGTTATGTATATGATTCATAAAACATACGTTGAAATTAAGTGTATACATCAATTATTTCCAAAAGTTAAATGACGGCTCCCAGTTCGTACTACGGTTGGTACGGTAGCAAATCGTGAAACCTCTATTAGGAGACAATTCGAAACAAAAGGTCAGAAAGACCTACACTATTAGCTTAAAAATCACTTTTTGTCGCTATGGAAAACTGGAGTTGATATGACGGGTAGAAACTAAATCAAATTGTTCTTAAATGCAAACAAAGTTACTAAATATATTGATAAAGGAATCAACTTAATATGAGTTATATGGGGTTGTATTTAGTGATCTCCAGATAAGTATTTTCTGATAATAATTATAATAATAGTTATAATAATAATAATAAAAATAAAAAAAACAATAATAATAATAAAAATGATAATAATAATAATAATAATAATAATAATAAAAAAGAATAATGATAATAATAGTTATTATAAAAAAAAAAAAAAAAAATAATAATAATAATAATAATAATAATAAAAAATAAATAATAATAATAATAAGAAAATAGAAAAAAATAATAATAATAATAATGTATTCTGAAGGATATAAAAGAAGAAGAAAAGAATGAGGAATTTACAGTTGACAAGGAAGGCAACCTATATAAAGAAGAACAACCATCGATAATTGGATCGATGAAAAATGGCGATATAATCGACTACAATATCGGACGATATTCTAAACTGAATAAACCTTTTGATAATGGAGCACCACCATCTTATGGGACACTAGAGCATAATAATTTGGCCTTTACAGATGAATCTCATACAAGAATATGAATTTCGGTAGAACATACAATTAGTTTCTGAATACTATTGTAGGCATTGCATAAACTGACTGACCAATCACAATCAAGCATTATAGAGCTACTTTTAAATCTGTCTATCATACATATAGAAATGCATATAACTATAGAGGAACATTTGTTTTAATGTACATATGCTCTTGTGAGTATCATGAACTTTTCAACTAATATGTAAATCCAAGTTTCATTCAATGCTATAGTTGAGATTAACAGTAAAATATTGACAAAGTCCATGTAAAGTTGTCTCCCGTAACATGTTGAAAATGTCATTCGTAGATTAGGAAATATAATTGTTGCCACCATGTTTAACCGTGCGTTTCAGTGATTTATTTTAATGTACACGTGCTTTCGTGATTATCATGAACTCTTCCACTTATATAAATCCAATATTCATAAAGAGTCCTTCTTTGATTTATGAATATTATTGCATCCATTTATTTGTTGCCTCCAAGGAAACATAATTGCAGAAATTTATATCGCTGACTTATTCGTTTTTTAATAATATTTTCTTAATATGATTAACAGGTAAGAGGGGGTTAATGTCAGTACGACAGAAACCTAACTTATATATTGTATTATATGTCATTTTCTATTGTTTCATTTTTATTGTATACTATACTGAGCCAAAAAAGTTCAGCAACACAAATGCGAAATTTTATTTTATTACAAAATCATAACATCTAATTTTAACAATAACAAAATGGAATAATGACTTGTCAGAAGCAACATGAATATGTATTATTCACATTCATTAGGATTTTCTTTGTATGCAGCGCGGGAAGGTCAAAAAGCGGAAATGAGTATAGTGTTTTCAAAGTAAATTTCTCAGCCATGCCCTAAGTACACCAATGAAGGATTGACAGGCACACCAGCAGCTGCCTTAAGTCATGCAACACTTTTGTGGCCGGAAAAAAAACTTGTCACGTGCTGACGTAAAGCGAAGGTAGCGCTTCTCTCCTGACGATAGTTTGATTGGTCTACGAGATATCGACATATCCTGTGCAGTTGCAATTTGTCGATATCTGTTTGTTAGTCTCTAAGCTGTTCCCTTATTCATTAAATCGAGCCAAGATGTCAGCAACACTCATTCTGGCCATTTTTGGGGTGGCCTGGTTGATGCCCCACGCAATTGTCTCAAAGGTGTATGTGATTTTCTTACCAATGGTGTGTTTCTGAACGTTAGTGAAAAAGAAATTTTAATATCGTTACAGGTACAGAAGGCAAAACATTAATTACACACGAAATGGCCCCAAATCAATCACCACTAACGATTATATCAATGATGTTCATATATTTTTTTTCCAGAAGCAACAAAAAAAAAAAAAAAAAAAAACACAAAAAAAAAAAAGTGTTGCTAATTTTTTTTGGTTCAGTATATTTTATTTGTCATTCCAGCACAGTTATTCAAATAGAAAAAAATACTATGTTATATGCCTGCAGTGAAGATTTAAAAATAAAATTGAGAATGGAAATAGGGAATGTGTCAAAGAGACAACAACTCGACCATAGAGCAGAGAGCAGCAGAAGGTCACCAACATGTCTTCAATGCAGCGAGAAATTTTCGCACCCGGAGGCGTCCCTCAGCTGGCCCCTAAAAAATATATATACTAGTTCAGCCCAGATATGGTCAATCAATACTGCACCAAAGAACGAATACTGAATAATTTTTTTTGAAGAAACATATTAACGTTTTGATAATGGTCAAGAAGGTTTGATAGTCATAACAACCATTCGTATTTACACATTAACGACTATCTTGTTTAACAGTGTCTTCAGAATTTTAATGCAAAAAAAGTATACGTATGCCTGTATTAAGGAAGAATGGGTATTATTGAATAATTCTTCACGACGTATACGGGTACAAGTGTATCACTCTGATTGAGACAACAATTCGCTGAATCTGATCGACATTACCAAATTGCTGGATTTCTTGATTGACAACATATTTTTTACGTCTGGAGAACGTGTTTTTTCACAAACTATCGGCACACTTTTCCATGGGAACCAATTGTGCCCCTCATCTTGTCAACTTTATTCTTATGCGGCTGACTTTATACAGAAACGTCTGAGAAAGAACGTTTGCAATATCCTTTTAACTTTGCTTTCCGCTATAAAGATGATTGTCTCTCACTAAATATTTCAAGACTTGGTGACTATGTTGAACGCATCTATCCCATCGAACTAGGGATAAAGAATACAAGAGACTTACTTAAGTCTGCCTCACATCTTGACTTACATCTAAAAATTGTTGTTTACTTATATCACTTATGTTCAATACTGAATTAAAAAAATAATCTACGGATTTCTTATCACCATTTTCTCGTTTTATTCACTTCAAGCAGAAAAAAGAGGGACGAAAGATATCAAAGGGACAGTCAAACTCATAAATCGAAAATAAACTGACAACGCCATGGCTGAAAATAAAAATAATCAAACAGACAAAAAATAGTACACATGACACAACATAGAAAACTAAAGAACAAACATCAAGAACCCCACCATAAAACTATGGGTAATATCAGGTGCTCCGGAAGGGTAAGCAGATCCTACTCCACCTGTCGCACCCGTCGTGTTGCTTATGTGATAACAAATCCGGTAAATAGTATAATTCGGTAGGTCACATTCATAAAAGGGAAGGGGATTGTAGTTACGACGTAAGGAACATATCCGATATCATTTGTGAAACGGTTATTCCATAACGGTCAACCAACCCGTGATGGCGTCCGTACAGTTTACGAAGGGATGATTTCAACTTCACCATTTGGAACTCTTGGTTTAATAGCTTCCTTGTGAGCAGCAACCCTCTATCAAGAAAGTGCGGGGTGAGTCGTGGTTAATGTTACGACACTCAGTCAAATTAATAACTGACGGGGACAATAAAAAGGTTATTTAATTCCTTATTTGGGAATGATTTCAAATCTCGGTCACAAATGATGTTAAGGTCTATTGATATAACCTGGAAACTAGGACCATTACCAAATACGGAATTACAGCAATGGCATGACAGATGTGTTTTATCACTGAGATTTACATCTTTAAACACTTCGATATGATAAACCACATATATATCCGTGAAGATTTTTATGTAAACATAACAAATGAGAGGCAGTTCAGTATAAATGAAATAGACAGGAACTTGTTCTAAAAATAACGGCAATATTTAAAAAAAATCATTACCTTTGTGATCATTTTTATAAATTTCCTGTTTACAAAACTTTGAATTTTTCAAAAAACTAAGGATTTTGTTATTCATGGCATGGATTACCTTAGCCGTATTTGGCACAACCTTTTAAAAATTTTGGATCCTCAATGCTCTTCAACTTTGTACTTGTTTGGCTTTATAAATATTTTGATATGAGCGTCACTGATGAGTTTTATGTAGACGAAACGAACGTCTAGCGTACTTAATTATCATCCTGGTACCTTTGATAACTACTTTATTGATTTATTTGATTTTATTTAAACGTTTTTATGGTCTTAGATATATTTTATAGAGAAGCATTACAAGAAACGTTCATAATTGAATGAAAAAATATGCGTCAATATATTTATAATGCATTTTCAAACCATTCAAAACATAACTCACAGATGATCTTGAAATCTACGGGAATCACACAAATTTCGATAGATTAATCATTTCTATATTAAGCATTCGTCACTCTTCATGTCAAATTACATTCAGTTAAAATGTTATGGTTGGATAAAGGTGATAACTGATATATTTAATAATCAGATTACTATTCCTATGTTTGTAACCATCAACACATCCTTTTATACTCAAATATGATTTACTGAATTAGACTTATCACTGAGTTGGTAAAGCAATGAGCAACACGTTGATCAAAACCTGTTTACCCTATAGAAGCACTTGAGACAACCCCCTGTTGTTGTGGGGGTGTTGTTGTTCTTTTGTTTTCTTCGTAGTATTTTGTAAACGAATAATTTTCACTCGGTTGTTTTTTCTTTTTATTGCCATGCCATTTTCAATTTGTTTTTGACTTTCGCCTTTCGCTTTTAATATCTGAGGATCTACACAAACAAAACATTTCTATAATGAGTTGGGAGACATATTGTATCGGACAGCAAATTCGTATTAGTGGCAGTAAACCCGTATGTAGTTTCTAAAACACAAGGCGAGTGTTGAAACTTTCTTATAGTCTTTATTCTATTATAATTTAATTTTGGATGTAATGCATCATCTGAATGGCTGACGTTGTTATGTTTATCAGCTCAAAGACATAATTTAGTCATGTGACTGTGACGTTATTAACGATTTTTCCATAGTTTACTCCGGTTTAAAATGGAATTTAGAATTAAATTATAAGAAATAACTGTAATATTTTTTCTATCTATTCGTAATAAAAAAAAATGTGGTGCACACTTTAAAATGATACACCACGCGGGTAATTCAGTGTGCCCCACATTTTTATGTTATTTCATTATAGACAGAAAAAAATTGCAGTCATTTCTAAAATATTTTGATACATTTATACAGTATTTGTATCAAGATCATATACATTATTCATATATATTTGAACAGTTGTGACCGACACAGCTAATATCTATTTTTATTTATAAAAAGATTTCAACGCAAACTTGTCAACCTCTTTACTTGTTTATCGTCCTAACAACGAAATTATTTCTAAATACAAATCATGTACAGACAACTAATACGTTTACATATTTCATATCCTATTGTCTATGGTAGTATTCTGTACATAACACAAAAATGTCGCCATTCACCCTCCCAAAACTTATCTAGTTGTACTGTGACTTTACACATAGTCTTATCGTAAAAGGATTAATTACGATACTGTTGTCAAAATATTAACGATGTTTTTTTTAATCAATACTGATCCACTCGTCGAGTCTTTACATAGAATATAAAATTATGTATTCTAACAAATAGCTGTTGGCATGATACGGTTAATCACCTTTGATTCATATTGAATTGTAACTAAATAATCGACGGGAAGGATTGTGGTCGATTTCATATATATGACAAAGACACAATCTTTGTATAAGTTTAATTCAGGTGTGGGACTGGCGCATATGTAACAGCTAGTAGTTTATCTTTGCGTAATATTTGTTTTTGTCGTCTTACCTATTTTTTCTGTTTCCTGCCTATCAAACATCGAACTCAGACTCAGAACTGGAGATTCGCGTTATGTAGATATAAAGGGAGAGAGTTGAGATATCACAAAACATGTCTCATCCCGATTTATATGTACATCTGTCACAAAAGAGGAACCTCTAGTCTTTGTAAGTGTTGTGTGTTTTATATCGACCATCCCATCTTACCAACTATTACATTTTAAGTTGTCCGGTTTCTGTTTCTTGCCTTTCTAGTCGAGTTTTTGTATCTTTATATCTATTTTATTATACAGTTTTGACTTCCGCACCTGATATCCCTATTCCTGCATATTTAAAAAAAGTTTATAGGACTTTCCCTTTAATATCTCTATTGTAATAAGTGTATTCAGATTTGACTTTTAATCATAAAATATCTTTGTTAATATTTATTTCTTATTGGTAATATGGTTATCACACCTGTTGAGGCTATATGCAAAAAGCGGCTTAGACAGCACGACATTCTAACTTTGACTCACATAAAAGCGGTGAAATATACCAAAGGGACATTCAGGCTCAAAAGTCGAAAAAAAATTGACCACGTCATGCTTTAAAGAAAAGATTAATAGACACTAGTACACATCATAGAAACCTAAAGACTGAGTAACAAAACAACACACCAATTACTGGGGTTTTCTAAGGTACACTGTAAGGGTCGTGTTGATCGTGTTGGTACAAACCCAGGCATAAGTCTGATTCGGTAGGTTAATTACGTTCGATTCAAAAGGAACGGGATTGTTGCTACGACATTTGGAACGCGTCCGATATCAACGGTGGAACAGATATCCATTAACGGTCAACCAACTAGTTATGAGTTCCTTAAAATCTACAAAAGAATAGTTTCACACTTACCACTTTGAACTTTTGGTTTAGTAGTTTCCTTTCTAAAATAAAATCAAGACAGGAAGTACAAGCCCTTGCATATCGTATCAACTTGAAGATATATACTCTGTATGCAGGTGGTGCTGAAATGTTGCTGCCTAGAAATGTAAAGGTTCGCAATCGGGAAGCTGAAATTATCTTCTATGTTTCAAAGTTTTGTTGACATAATTATCAAAACTACTGCTAATGTTCATCACAGGTATATTTGTTTGATATCATGTAACCCCCGGCTTTTGTGAAATTAGTATTACTTAGTCTTTACTTTTCTCAGTTGAGTTTTAACTACTATTGAACAAGTTTGTTCATTGTCAGTTAAAAATTGAAAACTACACGTTATAAAGCTGATGCGTCCGAAGATCTGTGCTGGACTTTTTGCCAAATATTTGAAAGCCTTCATTGTTAAATAAGTCTCCAGAAAATTAAAGATACACAGTACAAAGATTTTAATAATGTTCAATAACTTCAAATGAATTTGTTAATGAATAGGAAAAGCAAGTATTTCTTGCTTTCTGGATGTTTTGGTGTGAAAAGTATCCCTACTCCGTGTTTGTAGTGTATACATTGGAAAGTGGTCTGCCATACACATGACATATCGAACAAATATTGTATCCAAAAGTTGATAAAGATTGGTTTTACATGAACAAATTCTCTTTTCAAAACGTACATTGGAGAATGTAAAATTGAAAATCATATTTAACCCATATTAAAGACATAATAAAAAAAAAACACGATGAAAAAAAAAAAAAAACAAACAAAAACGAGAAAACCTTAGGTATTCATACACAATTCTCAATACTTTTAAAACATAGTCCGCTAAAAGTGAAAGCTTACCCCAAATGCAAATATAGCAACAAACCTCGTTATGGATAGAAATGCCATGCCTCTCTTCATATAAATATAAAAAAGAAGATGTGGTATGATTGCCAATGAGATAACTGTCCACAAGAGACCAAATGACACAGACATTAACAACTATAGATCACCGCACGGCCTTCAACAATGAGCAAAACCCATACCGCATAGTCAGCTACAATAGGCCCCGATATGACAATGTAAAACAATGCAAACGAGAAAACTAACGGTTTATAATGTGGCGAAAAGAAAAAAGTATATATTTGGACAGATCTAAGGTTGATTTCTATACTTGCAGGTGTCGTTTTGTATTTAAATACTGTTACCTTTTTTATATCTACATTGACCAACTGTTGAAAATAGATAGATATATAAATATACCTGTTTGCTTTAACTGCTTTAATATGACTTTTATTTTAAAACTTATTTATATCTCAAATGCATAACATTGTATATAAAGATATATCAAATATATCCGCCATCGTCAATTTCTAAATTGATTACAAATGTATTTACTTTTCTATATGTATTCACCTTTCCCTGTCTTAAATCACGCTTATCAGTGGGGAAACGGTTATAACTTACAATACATCGATTTTTGTGCAAATAAAACACAGATAAACGGAAGCATACGTAGATAATCGTAACGATTTCAAAATGGTGGGAGAAATAATAAAGTTGATGATTATGATTCTGTTCGTCCAAAGCGCTTCAAGTCGACAGGTCTTACATAGTAAGCAATAACTGATTATTTTCTTTATTAAGTCAAAGTGTATACGTAACTTTTTGTTTAACGTATTTTAGTTACAAATTTTGTGGATCATAGGTTTTTTCTTTACATGTTAGTCTTTTATGTTTAGGTTCTGGATAATCAAATATTTATGTCGCAATCACCACTGAATTATCATATCCGTTCATTACATTTGATACTTATAACCTTGTGATATTTTCACCACTAATGTTTCAAAACGAAAACCAGGTTAATACACAATATTTGAATCATACATGTACTATTGGTTTTCGATTTTTATTTCAATTTTCGCTGTGATAAAAAAAAATATAAAACAACTTTGAGATAGAAAATCAACATTGTTAAACGTTTTTATAGCCCCTTAGATAACTCTGCAATACTGTTTATATGTTTGAACTATATCTAACATAAGTTTTTGACTGTGTTGCGTGCTGCGTGCGTATCTATACTTCCAAAGCATGTAAAGGAAGAGGATTTGTATTGCCGCGACTCATCTGAAACTTAGTTAAAATATGTGATACGACGTATAAACATGATAAATTAAGTGTTTTGTACTTCCTAAAGGACTAAGGGCTATTAGGGCCATTTTTGGCCCCACCCCCAGTTTAATTTAATTTGTCATGTTGTAACTCTATACCATAGACCTTCTGAAAAGAAATGCATTTTGGGTCTGACTCGTTTATTATGTTGCCTAGCAACAAATATAATGGCGGATTTAAAGTAATCAAGTGTGATTAATATACAACTTAAATCTATTTATATTTGAATTTAAACCTGTTAAGCATGTAGTGAACTTTACACTTGTACACTATTTATATGTTACATAATCAAATGCTCATTTTTGCCAAATTCACTGTTGTTTCTCCCTAGCAACACATCTGTGTCCATGGCAACGCTATTTCGTTTTATATTTGACAAGATTTAATTTTAAATATGTTCAAACAGAAGGGCAATTTAAGATGCAAATTGTAAAAAGTAACAAACTCCTATGTAAATGTTAAGGGGATAAGCAATATTGAAACATCAACAAACAAATCAAAACCACCAGGTATTGCTGATATATACGGATTGTGCATCTAGTGCTGGGAGGGGTCACACTTATCAGCGACAAAAAGACAATATAACGACAAACCACCTATTTAGTGCTAAGAAATCTTAATATTAATTATCTAAAATAAAAATATACAGACACATGCATAAAAGGGTTTTTCGAATATCGGTGTAATTCCATTTCAGTACTTATGTTTCAGGTAGGGGTTGAGGTTGGAATTTGGAGCACTTCTGTTTACAAGGTGATAGGACGTGTCTCTGGAATATGTCACCTTTATAAGCTTAAAATATGTGAAAAGTTAAAAAAGATATCAAATATTTATGATAAGGACAATAAAGTTCCAATAACTTCTTCGACTGTCAACCTGTTTGGTGTTCCCGCTGTGTCTTTATCAACCAATTTTTCTCTTTTGACACTTTTAAAGTATTCAAATTTTACATAAAACCACATCAAACCAAATCAATATGGGAAGAGCTCGAGGTTACTTTTTTTCAGCACAATATATGAAAAGGTATATACTTTTAAAATCTAAAACAGGGTGAGGTAACACAACAACGGCACCCCTATCAATTAGGTATTAAATTGAAGTTCACCCTTCCCCATCTAGATATATGAAGAGGATGAAGCTGGTACATGCTACTATCTGTATACTAAAATTTTTCTATATTCATAATATATATTATTTGCTTTATTGTAGTTCTTGTCATTGTGACTAGTTCTTTCACCTTCACTAATCTGTTTGACGTATGACATGGTCTTTGATTAGTATGACAATATTCATTATATATATGTCAAAATAGTCGAAAACAAGAATGTGTCTTTAGTACTTAGATGCCCAAATCGCAAGACTAACAAAGGCCAGAGGCTTCTGAATTGGGACAGGCGCAAAAAATCGGCAGGGTTAATCGTGTTATTTTGAGATCTCAAACCCCCTATCCCTATACCTCTAGCTAAAGTAGAAAAAAAAACCAAACACAACAATACGCACAGTACATAAACTCATCATAGATACCAGGACTAATTGTATATACGCCAGACGCGCGTTTCGTCTACAAAAGACTCATCAGTGACGCTCGAATCTAAAAAAGTTAAAAAGGCCAAATAAGGTTCAAAATTGAAGAGCATTAAAGACCAAAATTCCTAAAAGTTTTGCCAAATACAGCTAAGGTAATCTCCGTCTGAGGTAGAAAAGACATAGTATTTTAAAAAAATCAAAATTTTATAAACAGTTAATTTATAAATATAACCATATCAATGATAGTTCATGTCAGCACAAAAAGTACCGACTACTGGGCTTGTAATACCCTCGGAGGAAAACGCAGTTAAAAAAGAAGTCTGAGTCTGATGTTATATTAAACTACCTTGACCAAAGACTTTAACCTGAACCGGGACAGAAGAACGATCAGACGAACAGACAAACATAAGCACGGACAAACGGACGCACAGACAAGAAAACATAATGCAATAGATTGGACATAACAACAAATTCTAATCCCATTTTTAAAACAAGTGAAACTCTGAGCTACTTCTCACTGATGATACCCCCGCAGCAAGTAGATAATTTTAAAAGTGTAAATATATGTAAGTGTTCGGTAAACGGGAAGTTGTCAATTGATGAATCTAAAAACATATCACAAAGTATAGCTGACTTACATGTATATATACACTGAAATCAAATTTTAGAAATCCTTGTTTTGTAGTTCCTGAGAAAAATAGGACGAAAATATTCATGGGACGGCAACACGAACTGACGGACTGACTGATGGATGGATGGACAGACAGAGGTGAAACAGTATACACTCCCTTCTCTAAAGCTTCTAATAGGGGGGGGGGGGTTAATTACACTTTATTTTTACACATAATAATAAAAAAAATCAAAACATAACCTTTAAAAAGGTAACAGACATGTAGGATGCTTACAGACTTCAGGCACTTGTTTCTTTGCATTGGAAAGTTGTATATATATAAATAGTTTAAAAGTAAAAAACACAAAAATCACATCATAAATAGAACATTGTTTCTGTTAGCGCTTTCACCGCATCTCCTGCGGTTAATCTCACAGAATTGTTATCGTTAATAGTAACGACTTGTGACGTTACGTTATAACAAATAAATACAAAGCAATTGTCGAAAAAGTGGACAATTTCATTCAAGATGAAATGAAGAAAAGGAGTAGTAGGAAAATTCAAGAAAAACTCCTTGAACTATGGCAAACTGACACTCAAGAAAAGTCAGAACGAATATTAGAATCAAAGAACGAGTGGTTCGACAAATACAAAGAAAATTACGGCAACGAACCCGTCAAATCTATCAGTCCCTAAAAAAGAAAGGCCGACAGTCTCTTCCTCGGAGTAGATCAAGGTCCAGGTCAATTATAAATAAGAAGACTTATGTATCAGTGGTTAAAAACGAAAGAAAACCATCAAATAATATAGCAAAGTACTCATAACCGTCCTGACGCTTTGCCGCAAAGACCACGTAGACAAAGGCAAATTAAAAACATTTCCAATAAAGGACAAAGGAATGCTCATACTTATCAGCGTTCTAGAGATAGAACACCTAATCCCGGAAATAACAATCATTTTTTAGGGGAAGGTCAGATGTAGAAAAAACGTAGGAGAAAAGGAAACTTCCCAACTTCTCAAAGACAAACCGACGGTAATTAATCTATCGAGTAGACATTTATATGAACAGGAAATAAATCTTTTGGAACATGGTTTAAAATTTACCCCAACACCAATATCTGACAATGTTGATCTTATAAGCGATACCGACAAATTCTGCAGAAAACTCAGACTTAGTGAATTCTTTGGAAACACTAATCATGAAGATGGATCCCTGGTACGGAACAAAAAGGGTACTAATCCTCAACCGAATAGGGACAAACATTTAGAAGAATATATCAACTGTCTAAAACAAACCGCCAACACATGTAGTGTCAATTCACTTGTAAAATCAAATCTGCCGAAGTCTCAACAAAAGACTATAAAGAAACTTAAAAATGATGAATCAATTATAATAAAAGAGTTGGATAAAGGCGGGGGTATAGTATGGACAAAGATCACTACAGAAAGGTTCTTTATCAACTTGAAGACGATGTATTCTACCAAAAACTGAATGGAAATAGAGACAAAAGCACAATGTCGAAAATAAGAAAACTAATAAAGGAATATTTTAACAATCTTACCGATAAGAAAATAGATTATCTTAAAAATTTTGAGGTTAAAAACAGCAATTTTTACGGCCTTCCGAAAATCCACAAATCCAAGAAAAATTCAAGAACATATAGAAAACTGTGATTCTATGTATATTAAAATCAACCAACCTACTGATCTTAAAATAAGACCGATTATTGCAGGACCTTCATGAAGTACCCAAAGGCTAATCAACCTCCTTGATATTCTGCTTAAACCACTTTGTATAAAAGTGACAAGTTTTGTCAGAGATGACATGGATTTTCTTAACTATATTCCAGACCGGGTACCTCTTGATACAATACTAGTGAGTTTTAACATAATAAGCCTTTACACGAACAGTCATCACGAATTAGGATTACAAGCTGTACAATACTGGTTGGAAAAGTAATTAGATGAAATTCCGGAACGTTTTTCCAATGACTTCATCATCAAAGAATTAAAACTGATCCTTGAGAACAACTACTTCCAGTTTAACGACACTTATTACCTTCAAATCAAAGACCGCGATGGGTACCAAGGTGGCACCAACATATGCCACTCTGGTTATGGGTTACATAGAAACAAAACTATACGAAAAGATACCTTCCGAATTCGATGAAAACTTCAGGCTTTATATTGAAGAAAATTGGAAGCGATATCTTGATGATTGTTTCATTTTCTTGACAAAAAGTGAAGTTGAACTAGATAAATTTCATTCAATGCTGAATGCCTTAAATGAATCAATACAGTTCACTTACGATTCCAGCTCTTCAAAACTACCGTTCTTAGACATCAATATTATCAAGGAAGGTGAACAAATAATAACGGACTTATACTGTAAACCCACTGATACCCATCAATATTTGGATTTTAGGTCATGTCACCCGTCACATATCAAACGAAATATTCCTTTTAATTTAGCCCGACGTATATGCACAATAGTAATAAATTTTGAGTTACGTGATAAGAGACTACAGGAATTGAAAAACTATCTAAAAAGACAAAACTATCCAGTCAGTTTAATTGACAATGGAATTAAAAATGCCTTGAGCATTCCAGTCGCTGAACTAAGAAACAGTATCAAGGGATGCCAAAAAAGATAAACAACAATCAATTTCGTTTGTTATAACTGATAATCCACGTAATCACCAGATCTTAAATTCTGTTAAAGGGTCTTGACCTATTCTACATCAATCAAAGAAAATGAAGTATCTTGTCTACGAATCACAGCTTATTCTTAAACGAGCAAAGAAGGTAACAATACATAAATGCAGGGATCCAAGATGTCGAACGTGCGAAGGCTAGAAGTGGGACAAAGTAAAACTCTGAAATCCGGCACAGTAATCAAACCGAATAAAATCATGAACTGTAAATCGGAAAATGTCATTTATTGTGCAATCTGTCCCAATTGCACAGTACAACGAAAATACAAACTGATTACACGCAATTCTATTATGCGATATATATTCAACAATTCTGCGCAAAACCCCTTGTCCTAGATTTAAAGTTATAATATTTTACCTCAGATTAAACATTCAAAAGGCAAACATAACAAACAAAACATCTTGATGTACTGCAGATTAAATACACCTCATCAGATATTCAAATTATACAACAGCTTTTAATTTCATACTTCGATTGTAGTACAACTTGTATACCTTGAAATTTTGAAGGTTTACTTGCTTTAAATATTCATACATTGTCCAAAGCAAGTAAAACGATACTCTTGTTATCTACTATTTTTCTCTCAAACTTATTGCACTATGTTGTGCGTTGGAAAGCGTATTCGATCAACACATACATATTGTAAATAAAATGAAGGATCGTACGTGTCTTTTTTATAATTATTCGATATGTAAAACTATTTGCAATTCTTATCTATGATTACATTGCTGTTTGTAGAAAGTGTATGCATGGATAGCGACGTTTACTTACAATGTCCACACAGACAGTCTATTGTTATAACGAATATACTGTACGAAACGAAGTTGAATTTTTTTGAATGGAGGTTATTTAATCCGTTATTTTGTAAAACATTGACCAATTCATGGAATGATTGCAAATACTCAATTTCCTACCAACTCTTACAAGACCAGTGTATAGGGGAAGATACATGTACAGTGACAATGAACTACCATCCATGCTCATTAGCACCATTGTTGTATGCTACCATATATTATGAATGTTCAGGTTAGTTTTAATTAATGTTCTTCTGACACATTATGATTGATAGATGTTATTAAATACCGAAATTGAAACTTAAGAAAATTAAACAAGATCCGTTATGATGAATGGTTATTATGTATATAACAACAATATGTGGATGTCCAAAAACAGAAATAATTCAATTACATTCATTCATATTTTTATGATATAATTTGTTAAAATAATCAAGTAGTTTCCTAATATAGTGCCGAATATTAAAATTAATTAAAAAAAACGTTAATAACTGTCCTTTTCAATGATTGTTTTATAAGTTGTTATTGTCTTTGAACTTAGTAAGTAACTTCAAGTACTCTATGATCGGTACTAAGTGTCTTTTTTGTTGTTGAGATGCATAAATACTCTGCTACGTACATTACAAGGTTTGTGTTTTTGTTAGATGCGTTTCTGCTTTTGATCGATATGAGTATTTGAGCCCTTTTTAACTGATTTCTGTAGTTGAACTAATACACCACTGTTCAAGTTTAGTGGAAGGTGTGATGCCGAAAAAGTAGTTTAACCACGTCATATCATGAATGTACCTTTCCAAAATCAGGATCCTTAAGTGTGATGGTTGTCGTTTGTATCTTTTTTCATTTATTGTTTTGTACATATATCAGGCCGTTAGTTTTTTAGGCACCAGGTCTTTTTTTACTTTGAAGGTGATGGTTTTATATCAGTTTATTTATTTGTTTACCGTGTTCCCTATTGAACTTCATCTTCCTATTTGATTCACTAAATTTTGCCATATCATACTCAGATAGTTATATCACAGGCAATCACGCCTACTTTTTATAGAGATAATAGATATTAAAACATAAAATTGTAAGTTAGTTGCTTTAAATTTGAAATGGAGCGAACAGAAAACTGCTAAAAAGTAAGATCACAAAAAAACTGAACTTAGAGGAAAATCAATTCGGAAAGTCCATAATCACATGGCAAAATCAAATAACAAAAGTTTTCTAATAAGAATACACATGTTCATGCGGTATACGTTAGTTTAAAATCCTGGTATCTAATCTCTAAATACAGAGGTTTGAATATCTGATATGGATATTAATTAATAGATTAAATAATCAACTTGAGTTAATTTGAAAAATGATGGTCCATGTTCGAAGTTTCTCATTTATGTGTTATGAAGAAAATCATTGGAAGCGCTGTTTTTAAGTTTTGGTACTCTTGTACGTACAATAAACTTGCATTAAAAAAAATCAATAAGTTTTACATTCAATCATGAAGTAAAAGTAGGAATACGATTTTGCGTAAACAAACAAGTTTAACCCGGACACATTGTGTTTGTGGCTGTCTTAAGTCGGGAACCTTTAATTCAGTGGTATCCAAATGTTGCTGTGTTACATATTAAATTTTCGTTCATTATTTAGTACAAAAATGAGGCCGTTACATTTAGAAGTTTCGTTTGAATTATCTAACATTTGTCATTTTTTTCCAGCTTACTATGCTGTAAGGGCTTTGTTTATTGTTGGTTGTCGTACGCATGTGCTGACCTATAGTTGTTGATTTCTTTTTCATTTGATATCTTTTTGAGAGTTGTCTTATTGGCAATTATACCACATCTTATTCTTATAATATATCAACGAATAATATCACACTTTACTTGATTTTTATGATTTTCTTGATAGAGGGTTGCTGCTCACAAGGAAGCAATTAAACCGAGAGTTCCAAATGGTGTAGTTGAAATCGTCCTTTCATTTTACGGACGCCATCACGAGTTGGTTGACAGTTATGGAATAACCGTTTTACAGATGAAATCGGATTTTTCCTTACGTCGTAACTATCATTCCCTTCCCTTTCATGAACGTGACCTACCGAAAAAGACTATATACCGGATTTGTCATAACATGAGAACAACGAGTGTCACATGTGGAGCAGGATCTGCTTACCATTGCAGAGCACCTGAGATCACCACTAGTTTTTGGTGGGGTTCGTGTTGCTTATTCTTTAGTTTTCTATGTTGTGTCATGTGTACATTTGTTTGTCTGTTTGTCTTCTCATCTTTAGCAATGGCGTTGTCAGTTTATTTTCAATTTATGAGTTTGATTGTCCCTCTGGTATTTTTCGTTCATCATTTATGAATGTATCGCTGTATGTCCTTAAATGAAATTTAATTTTACCTTCACAAGTTTATTTTACGCCTCTAATATGCAGATTTTACACAAAATTCTTTCGTTTCTGAAATTAATTCATCAGTGTTTATTTATCAAACATTTGCAGTAAGATCCGCATGTTAGGAAAAATTAAGGTTTTTGTTATATTGGTTATTTTCATCGGATTTTGTCTAATGCTTAGTCCGTTGCTGTGTGTGTTACATTTTAATGTTGTGTCGTTGTTCTCCTCTTATTTTTAATGCGTTTCCCTCAGTTTTAGTTTGTTACCCCGATTTTGTTTTTTGTCCATGGATTTACGAGTTTTGAACAGCGGTATACTACTGTTGCCTTTATTTGTGAGAAGTAATTGAAAATTAAGGTTTTTCTGATTGACTTTTCTTTTTTTTAATACTTTTTGAGAGTTCATTGTTTTAATAACATAAATTAAATATAATTTGACATTAAAATCAGCGGAAAATGTTTATCTTATATGTTTTTTTAGAATCAAGATATGAAACAATTGTTCCACTGATAAAATACTACCCCAATGGTATACCAACATCTACATCTACACAGAAAGGTATGTTTATAGTCAACCTATTTGAACCATCAATGTTATGATGTCTATAACACTGATTCAATCCACATCAACCTCTTTATTACGTGGACTTTATCGAAATATATAATATGTCCAAAAATCAATATATCCGTATATGTGAAAGTTGGAATGTATCTGTTCTTACTTAATTCAGATTTAGAATATTATTACAAATACAACAAACTAATTACGACAAATAGGACGACTCTTCTCAAAATTTAGAATATTCTTGTGCGTATCTGGCAATTTGTTTTATCCTCACAGAATTTTGAATAAAAATGTTATCTCGAGTTAAAAAAGAGGATCGTGCACAAATTATATAATACATAAATTTCAGTATATCAAATGTTCGATTTATTTACAGGACAACTTTACCTTGAATATGATTACACCTCTCAAAAACAGGCTGTTAAAACAATTTGCTGTCTTGTTATGCTATGTTATAGTTTCAACGTCCTTCACGAACTGTTAGTTGACCTTACGAT
The DNA here is from genome assembly GCA_037788925.1 of Mytilus galloprovincialis. Lineage (NCBI taxonomy): Eukaryota > Metazoa > Mollusca > Bivalvia > Mytilida > Mytilidae > Mytilus > Mytilus galloprovincialis. Next base: position 37,769,711 of record CM075342.1, on the reverse strand, counting down.
ACAAATAATATAAAGTATTAAACAATTTATTCATCACATAATGTGTTGTACTCCACGAAACATTTTGTATACGTATAATGATTAATGTACATTAACATCCCTATTTTGTCAACATAATGGAGGTAATAATAACTCTTTTACAAAACCAGGTGAAATCCAGCATTTTCTTAGGAAAGTGTCAAAAAGAGAAAGAAATTACATTTGCTTTTTCGCGCGTTCTGTTGTTTGATGAATTTTTATTTGGGTAGCTGTTATTGAATTCTCCGCTTTTGTTTTGTTTTTTTCATTATATCTTTTTTAATGAAAGATATAAATACTTTAAAAATTGACGTCTAGTCATTTTAAACGCTTTCTTTTTTTATTTTGTGAATAATGTTGAGTAGTATTGTGTATTGTGTATTTTGAAATAAGTTTATAAAACAAAACGTCTAATTAAAATCTCTTTTATATTTTGCATATTATATTTATACATATATATTCTATATTAAGCTAACAACTCACCAAATCATAAGCACAAGAAAAAAGATGACGATGACGACGACGATGACGACGATGACAAAATCCACAACGAAAGCCAAAACAACAAATCTTGTATGTAAACCTTTCCTTGATACATTTGATTTCAGATCATTCATTGCATAAATAAAATGCACATTTATGCACCATGTGCATGTTTCCTTAGTTACTTTCAATGTTTGCGTTGACTGTCAATACGTTACCGCGGTCAACATGGAAATGTCTAATATCTACCTGAGTATATACGCGTCTTAAAACGTTTAGTCAGTAGTAATTGGAGGGTTACTACAATTTTTTTAAAGTTTATTATGGCACCCTAAACGGCGTTGGGTTGACATATTGTTATTTTACGTTTCTTTTGTTCCCTTATTTTTCTTATTCTTCCACATATTTTGTCCGTCGTGTTTCTCGGATTACAATGGACCAATGTTGATGGAACGTCACTATAATGAAAAATTCAAAATCTTTTATTAAAAGACAGAACTTTTTTGGAAATGTGTAGAGAATATTAAGATATTCCAAAATTGCCGTCGTTGTCATGGAAACTAAGAGCAAATTTATCACTTATCCTATCAGTCTTTTCTTAGAGAGTATTGAATTAAAGTCAATGAAACTGTATGGATAAATAACATGACATGTGGCAATGAGATGTCTTCTTTTAGAATTTTGGAATTATCCACTGTGACCATGGAAACCGCAAAAACGTCAAAAATTTCAAATACTTCAAAAATGCTCCAAACTGAAAGAAATTTTACAAAAATAGTAACTGGCATGTGTAGATGAACTCTTTGAGTTTTGAATTTCAAAATGGCCACCGTTGCCATGGACACAGCAATAATGTCTAACATTTCAAAATGCTCTAAACTTAAGGAAATTTTACAAAAAATGATAATTTGCATGTGAAGATGCACTCTGCGACTTTGGAATTTATCTCAGCCAAATATTAGGTCAATACTGTTTGTTTTAAAGATTCCCTGTGATTGAATTTTGTGAATGAATTATGCAAAGATATGTAATTACAACCTTTGAAAATTTCACAAATGTTATCTATAAAATTCCTTGCATGTCAATTAATTTTAAAATTGTGTTGGCTTTTTCAGTGAAAATTGGTCTAGGGACGGCTGTTGGAATCACATCGCTTATAGCGATTATTGCTTTGCTTTGTATGCTAAAATCCAGGTTAGTCTATTAGCTCACGTTTTTAACTAGTGGCACATAACATGTTGTTTATAACAGAACTTTGGATAGAAGTCGTATACGGAAATTACGGAAATTGTAAATCAACCAAGAAAGAAAACGTGATTGTGAAAGTCAGTCAAGTAATAAAGTAGACCTTGCTGTAATTGATCTTAAGTTCAAGTTCTCTGGGAAAAATACAATGAATATATCATATTTTGAATTATTGAAGTAATTTCTATCAATATCGATGAAGTAAATTTTGATAGGAAACAAAAACCAGATTGAATATGAAAAATAGAAAAACTAAAAAACTTTATGGTATTCACGGTGATATTTGTTTTTTGTGTGTTGGGATATACACTTGATCTGTTGTTGTATTTGCTATCTACGAACTTCATTAAGTATCTTCAATTATCTGTTAATATTAAACCGAACTACCTTCTAAGAAATCGTTAATCGTCGGTATTTCTACAATAATGTCAAGTGACTAATTCCGAGTAGTCAATTACCTATTTCTTTGTATCATTTGTAGTTGATAGACTTGCCTTATCAGTAATTATCCATATTACATGTATTACGGTCGGATCGATACGCTTTTCTGAATTGATATTCATCTAGAACAATAAAACACCAAAGATTTTAAAAATATAATGTTTAGAAGCTATATTTATATTACCAATAGGACAAAGGATTTGTATATGTATTTTTTAGTTTCTTTTATGTAAAGTTAATATTGTTATCATTCGGATATTCATTTCTGGGTTTTAGAGATTTCTTGAATCTAATTTAATGATTAATGTAACAGAGGACTTGCAATGCATGATATGTCAAAAAATTAAAAAGAACACGTTATAAATTTCGTGCGTCCGAAGTGCTCTTCACCAGGAACGCTCAAAGCCAAGCATTTGAAATAAGGTTTATTATATTTTACTGTTTAGGAGAAACAAACATGAACAAAGACCAAACCCTATGTCTCGCAGCAATCATTTGAATCATGATTATGACAACGGCTTTGAAAACCCAACTGTATACCAGATTTCAGCTTCAAATCCAGGTTACACGGGATACAGCCAAACAATGCTGGACAGAGTCGATACTTCTAGTGATATCAATTATGCTCTGCCTTCATATGAAGAAGCAGTCAGCAACCCGTACGAAGAGGTGAATTATAGAACTCCAAAGTAAACCAAACTGTAACACTGATTGTAGTGAAGTGTCTAGAAACAAATGTTTTAAGGCTTTGCTAATTTTAGTCTCATGGAATTTGTAACGAAATTAAAGCCTTGCACTTGCTAAAGTGGAAGGTTTTTATCGGATATAACTTGCAAATCATTATATACTAACTTCAATATGACGTATATAGTCACTGCTTCTACGTAAAATAACTACCCCACCATAGCACCTGACGTCTTTTGCCTAAAATTAATGTTGGTTATTAGTGTTTGTTAACCTGTTGTTTTGCTTTATTTTTTTATTTTTCAATGTACACGTGTTTCTGTATATGACGTTCGTGTATGTCAGTGTAAAAAGCTGATATTTACTCTATACACATTTTCGTATAAATTAAGTATTAAAATAAGATAAATTCCATGAACCTACGGGTAACAATTTTGTTAGTGAGACAAGACAAGATTCAGCGTTTATAATATTATTGATTGATAATGGTTCCTCCTTATTTTCAAAAATTTCATAAATTTTAATACAAAGAGTGTCGTTCTTTGGAACATGAATGTGAACCCTAATGTAGCACCAAGATTATTAAGGGCTGTACGTTTGTTCAAAGTATAAATTACTATTAAGTGTTGTACAGAATATAGTTTGATTTTAGCCATAAAACATAAGCTAATTACTTTAGAAATAAAGCAAAAAATCAGCAATGTGTATATATGTATAGACTCTTTTATCTTACATGAATAGAAATGATTTTTTATGAATATTTTTCCCTTTAAGCTGCGTTCATACAAAGATATGATTATAGTAATTAGTGTTATCATATTTTATTCATATTGAACATGACTTTTTTTAAAAGTAAAATCAAATTATATATGAAGATACTTTCGTCCGTAAATCTTTATTCTAATTCTATGAATTTGTAAATTGAGTTTAGGTTCGTAATCCTCAGATTGTTTTCATTACAAGTTAAAGAATTGTAAAACTTTTTTTTAAAGATTAACAGTTTAGTACCGAACTCTAATCAAGCTAATCATAGTATAAACATAATATGGTTAATAGATGTATCATGTATAATGATATTGAAAAAATGTAACCTTCTCGTTCTTTTTTGAAAGTTAAATGATCATTGTCTAAAAACCAAATAAGTTATAAAAAGTGGATATATTGTGATTACCTACAAACACGATGCAAATAAATAAAACTCATACAGATAGTTAAATCTTACTTTATTATTTAATTATCTTCTAGCAAAATTTAGCATCTTTTCATACGTTGGGTTTGACAATCTGCGCATTTCTGTAAAAAAGCAATTCATTGAGGATGTTACCCTTAAAACTCTTTTAAATCACAATACAACTTCAAAATGAAACTTCTTGAAAAGGTATCGAAAATATTAGTATGGATAATTTGAGAATTGCATTATATTTTCATTACATTGTTCTGTTATCATGGATTATGAAAAGGACTTGATTTCTTATATAACAGTTTTTGGTGTTGAAATCATTTGATTGCTTTTTCATATATTTTCAGTTATATTACTGATAAGGCTTTTACGTATATAATTATACATTATAAAACAACCTTATTGAAAACAATGTTCAAACCTATGATTCTGTTGGATAAAACCCACAATTTTCATACGTGTACATGCATAACAAAATTGTAGATTGGTCTTAATACAATACAACATTTTCAAAACGACAAAAGAGTGAAAAGGTATATTTTAACAAAACGGAAAATAGTAAACTTGCGGAGAAAATGGTAAACTGCAAACACGAGGTGCACAAATAATAAATAAAACATACTGTTCTTTTAAATGTATATGTTTCAGAGTCCCTCAATAAAAAAGGCGCTTCCGATGCACGACATGTATAAAGATTTATGTTTATTCATTATGGCTGCTGATTGATTGTTATGTGGTTAATGGTATCTCCAGTTTAATAATCAGCACTACAGTCCTGACAAGATAATCATGTTTATATCATCCTTTCTTTTTTTTTAAATTCACCGCATATAAATTTCGCTTTTATTTTGTGGTCCTTTTTAGTCGGCGTTTCCTAATGTTTTTTACGTTTGTTTTCTTAGCTTAATTTCAAATTTACTTTTCACGGCTCCTTTCGGTCAGAAAGGTCCTAATAATTTTTCCCTTGCTTTAAGATTATAAGTTTGAGCGTTAATGATGAAAATTGATCCAGAAAAACGCTTTAATCGAATTAAATTATCATCGTGTTGTCCCGCATTTACCAGCACTTAGTCTATGGCATTAATTATTGACTGCATTATCAATTCAGTGGACAGTGTGTTGGTACTGGCATAATTTTTAACATCAGTTAAACAGATTGACCATAGGTAGATTATGAAATTATTCAGAAACCAAGGTTCAAACTCCCTTGGGTAAGGTTATCCGGAGATGATTAAACCATCCCTTTTACACCTAGCCTATTTGGTTATATATATGTCATAACGCATTGTGGTATATTGACATCCATGGCTCTAACATTTTGGGGTTTGAGCGATCTACATAAATGAAAATCGGTCACGTCATTGTTTAAGCTTACTCCAAGTGTAAGATATGTGGGAAAACTAAATATTTATTGACATACATCTAAAACTGTCATTTCAAAATCGAGGGAATATGTGTCGTTGTATAATATTATTCTATTTTCTAAGAGTCTAAGTGATACATATCGCGCTGTTTCAGACCTCGGCGGCGGTATCGGCAGTGGCGTTGTAAACAATGTACAATATTGTGAATAGGTCTAAATTATGGTGACCCACTAGCAGTAGGTCGATGGTATTTGGTATGTAGTTGTATTAGTATTGGTACATCTTATTTCAATGGAACTATAAATATTTTTTTACTGGTGTCATCCATTAGTTTGATGTGTTTGAGCTTTTGATTTTGCCATTTGATTAGGAATTTCCCGTTTTGAATTTTGCTCGGAGTTCAGTATTTTTGTGAATTCATTTTTTGTAAGCAAAATTTTTGGAAATTTGCAAGTCTAATTATCAAAGAGATTGTATAATCCCACCCCCTGGTACTGATGTGCTGACTTTGAAACTTTTACATAGTCTACAAGCTGGTATTCGTGTTTAGATTTGTTTAAAGAGAACAACTAATGATAAGTCAATGGAATTTGGTATGCAGTGGTATTAGCATTGGCACTTCTCATTTTCTTGCCGATGTATAATCATGTATCTGTTCTTATAGTTCATAAACTTTGATTATATGCATAATTAAAATGTAACACATTTCAAAGGATTGCTGTTTTAATTTTAATATTGGCATTATAAAAATTACAGATAGACGATACATATATATGTAAGAACAGGTTGTATTATTAACGATTTTATATGACAGATGCTCAATAGAGATTAATATGTGAAACAAACTGGCAATTTCATGAAAAAAAAAAAAAAAAACAATTGATGTTTTGTATTGTATTTGCTCCTAATGATTGCACGAAAACTAAAACAATTTTTTTAAAAATCAAATATTTTTTCCCCCCATTTTTTCGTTAAATATAAAAAAGAAGATGTGGTATGATTGCCAATGAGACAACTATCCGCAAAATACCAAAATGACACAAACATTAACAACTATAGGTCACCGTACGGCCTTCAACAATGAGCAAAGGCCATCCGTTTTAAAATTTTATTAAACTTATTATTTCATTTATATCAATCTTATAACATTTAGAATATTCATTCAAAAAATAAACTATAACACATGCATTAAGATACAATAGTAAAATTATTATCTCATATTTTCATTGTTTTTTCTATGATATTTTCTGTAAAGAATCTAAATAATTTATTAATTCAATTAAATATGCTTTATGAAGGTAATACGTTGTCTTCCGATATCAAAAGATTTTACAGACATCAACTAAAATTATTTTTTTCAAACATCAAAGGTTCGAAATTTCAAATTGAAAACAAAAGAGCGCACTTTTTATGACATAAAGTAAAATGTCTTCTTTTTAATTTTTCATCGAACAATGTTTTCAAAGATTAAGAAAAAACCTAAATCTTTAAAATCAACTGGTTTTGTAATGCTTATCAATTGTCTATGTACAATTTGCATTACCACTATAAAAAAAAAAAACCACTGGAAGCAGTTATTGCTCTAACGTGTATCATAAGTTTAGTGCCTAGTGTCCTATATTTTGTAAGTGGACTTGTGAGTACAATTTGATTTTTTAGTTTTATTTTTGCATTTGTTTATCCATGGGCTGTTAAAGGGTTTCTCCTGGATCAATTATTTTTTTCGCCTCCTCTTTCGCCAAAACAATATATTTTTCTCCACTTTATTATTTTTTTCGCCAAGTAACATATATATATATATTTCGTTTAAAATTTTCCTTTTTTTCCACCACCCAACCCCTTAATAAGATGAGTTTTCCCCATTGTTGATAATGATTATTTTCTCAAACTTATCTTAAGAGCCTACATTTTAATGAATAAACACTAAACATTTACTTTTAAACTTAACTTAAAAGGGGGACAATTTATTATATTTTGAACAACTTTAAAAGATATAAGTCCCGGATTATAACAAAATTCTTGGACATGTTTTAACCATATACTACCAGAAAGATGTACAGTTCTTTGGGAAATTCTATTCAAAATAAAAATATGTGCCCTTTTGTACTATGAAGTGTTTTTACAACAAAACAAAAAGTGTTTATCACTAGAAATTGATCCCTCGTTTCAGGTGTAGGGTTGAAGTGTTATTCTCACTCAAATCAATTATCTATATCAAAGTCAAAGGATAAAGTTTTAAATCATAGATTTTTCTTCCTTTGAACATTTATCGTCATAATAACAGGTTTGTTTTCCTTGACTATCGTTAAAAGAAGGAGAGGAGACGTCCAAATTTTGCTTCAAACACGTGCGCAAAATGGTTATAAATTATTTATGTGACATGTGACAGACGCAATTTAACCATATTTGTTTGTCATTGAACAATATAATCAACGCCTTTATTAATCAGTCATTAGTTGTCGATAGCTATAAAATGCAATCAGCTGATTATTGATTTCCTGTCAAAATCTTAACGAGTTCAAGGTAAATTCCGAGTATTGACCGATCAGGTAAATAAAGGCAACAGTAGTATACCGCTGTTCAAAACTCATAAATCCAGGGACAAAAAACAAAATCGGGGTAACAAACTAAAACCGAGGGAAACGCATTAAATATAAGAGGAGAACAACGACATAACACCGAAACGTAACACACACAGAAAAAATCCGAGAAACCCGAAAAAAGTAAATAAACAAGATGGTTGAAAATAAATCGTTATCTATATTTCTTTCGCCAATGGTTATTATTTTTACGCAAATTGCCAGCGAAAACCCTGGGTTGTTGGATTTATGATATCCCAAAGGGAGATTCAACCTCTCAAGTATTGTCAATCCTATATTATGAAAAACGTTCTAACTTCATATCACTCCCTGCCAAGTTTCAGGGGTATAAAATTCTTATGACCGATGGTTAAAAAATTTCTGTTGTGGGATGCTTTAACCATTGGACTATAGTATCTAATTATTTTAAATGAGTGAAACTGCGGGTGTCAAATGTAGTGCAGGAGCAATTGAGATCATCAAGTTTTTGGTTAGATTTGTGTGGTTAAATCGTTAGATGTTTATGTGTTGTTTTTGTTATTTCCGTTGCTTTTTGTTTGTTTTGTAATGGTATTGCCAGTTTGAGTAATCTGATGTTCAGTAGTTGTCGTTTGTTGATATGATTCTTATACTAATCTTTCTACTAGTTTTTTTTTATATAGATTGATTTTCCCGATTGAATGGTTTTACACTAGTTACTTTTGGGGACCTTTATAGCTTGCAAAAGCTTCCGTAGACCGTACTTTGACCTATAATGGTTAATTTTTGTAAATTATGACTTGGATGAAGAGTTGTTTTATTTGTACTCATAGTACATCTTCCAAAATCTATTGAATATCTAGTTGGTATCTTTCGCCTGTTTTTATAAGTCAAATGTAGCCATTAATCTATATGGTAATACGTTCATTGTTTGATACAAAATGTAATCACTAATATATAAAGTTAAAGCAAAGAGCAAAACTAAAGAAATTTGAAATAAAAGTGTTAACATCGATCGTAAAGATCAACATATCGCGTAACATTCGTTAACCATGCCGATTTATGTCTGATGTTCCACAGATCACAGACCAGTTGCAGATCGTTGTCGTGTTGAAACGCATTACATTCCTGATTTACGTCACACATAAATGCACATCTGATGACACTGATACCATAAAGAGTATCAATAGAATGGCCATCTATAATTGTGACATTTTCATGCCTGCAGAAATCACCTGCAATTAAAAAGAAGAAAAAGATTTGTTATTTTTTAATGATTTAATTGATTTAGAAAATGTGTGCAAAACAAAATAAAATCGTTGTTGTTATCTTGAATTTTGCTCGGAACTTTTTTGTGTGCTCTCTTTGGCATCGTCTATTTTAAGTCTGGGAATGATAAGGGAGTATACTAAAAAGAGCAATAACAAAGAATTTTTTTTCGAAAACACTGTTGTCATTTCTTGTCACACAATTGTTTAATATTTGAAATGCAATCTTTGGTTATTCTGGTTATGAAATAGGAAAAGTAATGATAACTTACATGTAGTATACTTATAATACTAATTGCATGACGCGCACGACACGAATTTCCGTAATATTTCTTGATCCTCTACACTATAGAGTTAGCGTTTTTAAAATGATCAAATACAAACAGGCATTCTTAAAATGTCCTGTACCAAGTCAGGAAAATGGCTATTGTTGTATTATAGTTTGTTTCTGTGTGTGTTGAATTTCAGTGTTTCTGTTGTGTCGTTGTTCTCCTCTTATATTTGATGTTTTCCCTCAGGTTAAACATGTTACCCGGATGTGTTTTATCTCAATATATTTATGAATTTGAACAGTGGAAAACTTCTGTTGCCTTTATTTCGAACAAACAGAAGGTAAAAAGGATACAGAAAAAAAGAGTACCGTTTAGAACTACTTAAATTTTCTTAATTTTTTTTAACCCTCAATGAATAAGACCTCATAACTTATGATAAAGTCAAATTGGGTGTTAATATGTCCAACACCAAAACATAGTCTTCCTGGTCAAATGGTGACATTTCTAGAATAAAAATGATAAGTATTTAAACTAATTATACCAATACCAGCACGCATGAGGGTGCAAAAAGAGGGACGAAAGATACCAAAGGGACAGTCCAACTCATAAATCTAAAACAAACTGACAACGTCACGGCTAAAAATGAAAAAGACAAACAAACAACAGCACACACGACACAACATAAAAACAAAAGAATAAACAACACGAACCCCACCAAAAAACTAGGGGTGATCTCATGTGCTCCGAAAGGGTAAGCAGATCCTGCTCCACATGTGGCACCCGTCGTGTTGCTTATGTGATAACAAATCCGGTAAATAGTCTAATTCGATAGGTCAATGCAATACGCGACATAGGTATTCTGGGTGAAAAAACCTTACCTTTGTTTGTACACAGGTCATAATCTGGAATGGTCTGAAGATCGACTCCTGTGGTGTCCGGACAGATAATACCATCACCATGATCCAGAACAATATATAAGTCTTTCAAGCTTACTAGGGCACAATTACAAATGAGCTGATTGTCAGAAAGATCCCTTTAAAGAATATTTTTGCACACGTATGTTAATGACATGTGTTGACTTTTTTGTAAAGGATTATATACAATATAATAATGTCTTTTTTGATATCGCGTCGAATGTTTAGAAAAATGTCGTACATGTATTTGAAGCTGAATTCCATGTAAAATGTATTCCATTGAATTGGTTTTATTCAGTAGAATTAATATACACAATTTATGTATAAATAGAAAGTGAAGCATAATGATAATTTATGTTTTACAAAAAATTATTTCAAATTTAATCCATTTTTAAAACAACAAAAACAAAAGGTCGTTTAATAGAATCACTTCCAGGATAAAGGTATAGTTTAATTGTAGTTTATTTGCATTTATTAAAACAACATAGACATATTTGTGTTTTGATCCTTCATTGTGTAAATTCATCGACATGATCTCTCCTATTTTTCAAGAAATCGTTGTTGTTCTTTGCGATAAATAAGTTACACTAATCTAAAGTAGCAATTATATGAACATGCAATTGTCATTTTCAAAAAAATCTTCGCAATTATCGTTAATGAACGCGCTCTAATCAAGAAGAAAAATACATGCACTAGTATGAAATGGAACTAGTAAAATTTACACTATTACTTCTTGATTATGATATCATTAATGCAACATTTCTTTAAGGAATAATTCATAAATGTATATACTTACAAAATTTCTAAATTTGTTAGTCCTTTGAACATCTTCATATCTATGGATGTTATTTGGTTGTTTTGCAAGTCCCTTTTGACATGAAAAAAAAATAATTAGATTTTAGAATAATCAAAGAGTAGTAATGTTATCATATTGTCTTTCTAGTGCTAACAATGAACACTGCTCTTTCCTTAAGATTTACATCATAATAGGAAGCTTAATACCAAAATTTATGATAAAAAAAGATATATATTAGATGGTTACGAACCATCGTACAGTGTTTATATATCTCAACTTGTTCGATTCGCTCGTGTATGTAACAACGTATTTGATTTTAACGGGGAAAACAAATGTATAACTGAAAAATGATAAGAGCAGGGTATTCAATATCACTAACTAGTCAAAACATAAACTAAATCTTATCATCGATCAAGGACATTATTCGTAAATATATATCAACATGCAGACTTCTTATACATTCCGGTATTTCACACCCAATCTTTGCAAAGCACAAAATTTCGGCATTCACCTCGAAAGGTAACAATAATTTTTTTTCAAAAGGATACAGTTACGATCCTGTTGTCAGGTAATTGAAGATGGCATATTTTGATATTTATATTGTTTCCTTAAAAGGGTCCTTGCATTGGAAATAAACACTTTTATTTTCTAAAACCAGCTGTAAGCATGATATGGGTTATGTTCTTCTCATATATTTTATGATGGTATATGATAAAACCTAACGGTAGGGATAGTGCTTGATTTCATTATGATGAACACACAAACAGTTTAACTGCGGTCTGGAGTTGGAGTAACTGCTAGTAGTTTTGTTTGGTTAATTTATGTATTTAGGTCATTTTGCTTAGTTTCTTCCGTTACCTATTCTGACATCGGACTGAGATTCCTTTAAAACTGAATTTTACTGTGCGTATTGCTGTGTGTTTATTTAATCTACCGGGGAAGGGTGAGATCTCACAAAACCATTTGCTATTTAAGTTTGGGGCCATTTGTAGCTTGCTGTTCGGGGTGAGCCAAGGTTCCGTGTTGACCTATAATGGTTTACTTTTAAAAATTGTAACTTAAATGGAGAGTTTTCTCATTGGCACTAATACCACACATTCTTATATTTATCAATCCCGCCTCTGTTTGCGCTGCCCCAAATTAGTAGCCATTGCTTGTCTTGTTTGTTTTGAATTTCAGTAAGAATATATGTTTAGTATGACGTTCATTTTCACTGAACTAGAACACAGTTTTGATAAGGGATCAGCTGTAGCCAGAAAATGAACGGCTAGATTTATGTACAAAACAGTGAACAAAAATAAAGATATAATGCAACAAAACACAGCCCCTGAATTACAGACTCCATACTGGAGACAGACACAAACAAAATGTGGCGGGGTTAAATTATTTTTTTGACACCAAACCCTAGGAATAGTGGCGTAAATATACAACATAGGAACAAACAATACAAATTAATTGAAAAGGGATCAACCTATCACATAGATACACAGTTATATGCTCAGATATTCCGTACGTTATCAGTTATCATTTGTCATCTTATTGGTCATAAAATATGTCATAGATATAGGAAGATAAGGTTTAAGTACCAATGAGACAACTCTCCATCCAAGTCACAATTTATAAAAGTAAACCATTATAGGTCAAAGTGTGATCTTCAAAACGGAGCCTGGCACATACTTCACAGCAAGCTATGAAGGGCACACAAAATCACCAGTGTAAAACCATTCAAAGTTGAAAACCAACGGTCTATTCTTTTTTTTATAAAACGAGAAACGAGAAACACTTATGAACCACATCAACAAAAGACAACTACTGAACATCAAATTCCTTACTTAGGAGAGGTGCAAACAATTGCAGCGGGTTTAAACGTTTTCATGTATTGTTTATGATATGTTAATCAGCGATTTAACTTTCGTGAGAAGTAAGAGCAAACTGATATAACGTAAAAAGATGAAGTGTCGTTCAGTTATGACAAAAAATGTAAAATATTGTTAAATTTAGAAATACTAATAATTGTTTCTTTTTCTTGTGCAGACCTGTCAGTCAGGTTAGACGATTTCTATAAAACAAAATAGATCAAAATTTTCCTTAAATACACTGTTTATTCATCAATTGCAAACTTACAACTGTTTCAATTTTTTCAAATCCTCGAACAAACCGGATACATCACTCAAGCTATTGAATGCCATCAATCTGCAAAGAAGAATGTATAATTTTATTTAACATTCAAGTATAAATTTTGATAAATGAACTTACTATTTCTTATTAAACCGGATTATTTTAATGATAATTTTTTTTGCAGTCAAAATTAGTTGAAAGATCACACATTTCCTTTTAATTTAGACTTTTTTCCGGAGAGATTCTAAACAATAGCTCTTTTTATTTTTATAGAACCGACTAAGCGGTATTGGCTTTTCTCATTGTTGAAAGTTATACGGTTACCTATATTTTTTTAATTTCTGTGTCATTTGGCTCTTGTGGAGAGTTGTTTCAATTGCAATTATACCACATATTTTGTTTTATATTATCACCTAGATAGCAAATTTTAAAAAGATGTCGTGAAAAATCTAATTTTAGATATCAATTAATGAGTTTTGCTTTTTCATTTTAAAATCAAATATTTCAAGCTCATCCATGGTATTCAGTTTTTCTCTTGACTTTTATATTAAATTCAGATAACTAAAAATCATTTATTTTCAACATAAGATTGACCAATCAGAACTGAGACATCCATCAGAAGGAGGAAACACACCAAAGGGAAAATGAAAATTAACAATTCAAAGCCACATAATATTTTTAAATACTATGCAAAGACGAAATAATAACGGTTGACATGCCATAAAGCCTATTATGAATGTTTGCGATAATAGACATAGGCATGTTACACACCAAATTGTACAAAATTTGAACACTTGTCAGTGTTACAGACAACCGCCAAATCGAAATATATTGACATTTTGCTACCTGGTGACATTTCTAAGATATAAGAGTTAAGTACCTTGTGTTATAATTACATAATTGAAGTATACAGATATATTTTTGGTCAAAGACAAGTTCCTTAGCTACGATTTGGATAGCACTCAGTCAGTAAATTAGTCGGAATTCGCTTGTTTTATGGAAATGATAACACAGAATACATTTTTAGTGACTATCTAATTTGTGCTTTTCTGCATTTCAAATTCTTAGTCATCGAACGAGGAAAGAACAGAGCATATGTTTCTTTTGCAAAATAGTCTACCAAAATAATAAGTTTGGAACTATACGTAAATTGTAAAAACATAACTGTCAATGCAACACTTATCCTTCACGAAGTGGCCACAATATATATCAGTTTAGGAATTAGATAGTTGTTGTACCGATCTTTTAAAGTTAGCACCTCATAACTTCGGACGTTAAAATTATATTATAATATAAAACGAATCAACATAATAATTAGAAATAATCATGATGAGAAAAGTAATAAAAAAATTCACAACAACGCATATATACTGAAAAACAAATTCATAGGCAATTCCATCGCACACAGACAACCTTTCCCCTGAATCATGCAAATTGACACATGATATATAATGTCATTAGATAAATCCAACAAGTTAAGCCGTTTTTTCTATACAATAGTTACTTACAATTCTTCCAACTCATAAAGTCCTCGAAAAACACCCTTTTCAACCAAGTTGATATCATTTCTTGATAATTTTCTGACGAACAAATATAAAACAAAGTTTTTTAAAACATTACCATTGGTGAAAAATAAAACTGTCTTAGACACAATAAAAGATTTATCAATATTTGTTATTACCATACATTTCAAAATTCAAAGTTCAATTGTGATAATAAGCTTGATATTAAGAAAGACGAAACCATTCATAAAATATTATAATACTAAAAACTCTAAATAGCATTCAATAATCCTGGTAATGTCCTAATCAAGGAAACGAGACCGGGTTTTTACGACAATTGGAAGACATCTGTGGTTCTCAATTGAACAGGCATTCATTAGTAATCAACCAACTCGTTCAATCGGTCGTTATTTTCCAATTAATTTTGCGGTTCAAATTTCTAGAAATATCATATTTGTTTTTACAGATCAAAGTAAATATGTCCTCTAAACTATAAGAAAATTAAACGAGATAATTCTATTTTATACAAAGTGTTTGGAACGCCCTTTCAAAGCTTTGATTTGAGACTGTTTTATTAACAGCAACTCCCTATCAATTGGGATAAGTAACGAATATCGTATCATACTACATATGCGTAAGTATGTTACTGATATTCAAATCCTGCGAATCCATTTCGCATATGAACTTCAAATGGAGTCAGATCGTAAAATTACCTGTTAAAAGATCCGTGTGCCTTAGTCGAAAGCTTTCACATTGGAAGTTTTATTTAGTGAGAGGTTTAGCTAGCTATAAAACCAGGTTCAATCCACCATTTTCTACATTTGAAAATGCTTGTACCAAGTCAGTAATATGACAGTTCTTGTCCATTCGTTTTTGATGCGTTTTGTTATTTGATTTTGCCATGTAATTATGGACTTTCCGAATTGATTTTCCTCTGAGTTCAGTATTTTTGTGATTTTACTTTTTTCTTTGTACAATGTATAAACCAATCAAACCATAGAATTAGGAATTTAAAAGAATTTTTTTTTTCGTCTATATGATTTTCTGTATTTAATCTGTTCTCAAAAAGTAACAGACGTTAAGTAATGTTTTCCTTATCTCTTGTTTAATATATTTGGTTTCGTTCTGATAAGAGACTTCCGAAAAAAAACTAAGCAAAGTTACGTACATGAGCTGAAGATGCAACATTCCTTCAAAAGTTCCATTTCTCAAAGTATGAATAAGATTCACATGTAGTTTCCTAAAAAAATATTGAATAATTGTTTTGCATCTGAATGAGATGACTCCTGCATTTCTAATACTTTTGAAATTTATTAACAAAAAGTTTAAAAATAGGTTAGTTATAAATCATATCAGAGCCGAGGTACTAACTACAGCGTTAATGATAATCTCATGAGCGTATAGTCCTGTATCTGAGTTATTCACCCAGTGTTGATTTTTTTCAACTTGGTACAATAACCATGCGTCCGAATCGCGATTTTGGTTTTACCTTCATATGAAATATTTAAAGCCGAATATTGAATGCAAAAGAAATACTAGAACATTTGAAGAGTTATATAACATGAAGGAACTAAATAAATAGCCTATTCTATCTGTGATCAAATTTTCTAAAGAGTTGGAACCGAGTTTCTAAAAAATCGATATTTATTAACGAACAATTTCAAAAAGGTTTGGTAATGGTAATGCCAGTACCGAGGTAATGACTACTCAACTAAATTAACACTTTACTGTAAAGAAAGAAAACAACACGTTCCAATGCGTGCGTAGCGCTTTTTCGGAATTACCTCCATCAGGAACGCTCAAAACCGA
The DNA here is from genome assembly GCA_037788925.1 of Mytilus galloprovincialis. Lineage (NCBI taxonomy): Eukaryota > Metazoa > Mollusca > Bivalvia > Mytilida > Mytilidae > Mytilus > Mytilus galloprovincialis. Next base: position 37,753,059 of record CM075342.1, on the reverse strand, counting down.
ATATTTGGAGGGTAGGATGTATAAGATCATAAACAGTTGAAAAGCTACATGTAAATAAGAAATAAACCAATTCCAGATTTGCCTGATGGGAGTTGAAACCCTTGTTTATAAAAAACTTGAAATACATTAACGGAAAAGTTTTGTTTTAAATTGTGTTTGTACCGAAAAACTGAATACCGAACTGACGATTACGTCAGGAACTGAAAGGCCTCCAATACAGGTATCCACCGAATGATGTGAAAAAGAAAACAACACGTGTAAATTAAATTCGTGAGAAGCACTTTTCATGATTTACTTCCATCAGAAAAGCTCAAAACCGAATATTTGAAAGCCAAGGATGTGTACGAACATGACTAGTTAAAAAACTATAACACAAAAAATAACACTAAATTATAACTAGGTAAACTCACATTTGGGTCATTGTAGAAAAGTGTTTAAATACTCCCGCACCAACATCCGTAATCTCATTTTGTATTAAGATGCTAAAAGTAGTAAAGTACTCTTTATATCTGAAATTGGGTGATGTTTAAGGATATTCATTCCTCTTGTTTTTGAATATATACCAGATATCCGAAATCCTCTGGTTTTATCTATATATGTTGTGCCATTCAAAACACTTCCCTACTAAACCATGCTTTTCTTTTCATATATTTGTTATATAGCTAGCATATATATATATGCGTTTTGCAATAAAGTATTCATAGTCAATAACTGTTTAGTGACTTTAAATTTTAGCTGTATTTGTACGAGGCTATGAAACAAGGTGTTTGCGAGTTTTATCGAGCTACTACACCTGTTTCGAGCCGAGTACAAATACAGCTAATATTTAAAGACACTAAACAGTTATTGTCTTTATACTGCAATTAATTATGTATATTATTTGTGTTTTGAAAGACGCAAAAACAAATGTTTTGCATTTATTTTCGATTTGAAATCCATTGAGGCCCGTGTAGTAATACGATACAGTAATCACAAATTCAGCTGGAGACGGGTTCGCAAACAAAAAAGAATCTCGAATGATCAACAATAATACATCGCTCAAAGTGAATAATTATCTATTTTAACATAACAACTAATTTCAGCAGTAAAAACAAATAACAAAACATTGCCAAATTTGAAACAGGAGTGTACGAGTTGTCCTACGCTTCAGACTCGAAATTCATTAAACATGCATGCTTAATTGACATGGTTGTTTTTGTTACCCAATCATTTACATTCAAGTTTTGAAATCATGTGTGTATGTTGTCAGAAAATTGGTGTGATTATTATATGAACTTGTTTGGCTTGATGATTAATTTTATATGAGCGTCACTGATGAGTCTTATGTAGACGAAACACGCGTCTGGCGTTCTTAATTATAAACCTGGTACCTTTAATAACTATTACTGCTCTACAGAAATGTTTGAAAACAAACGGAACGTACAAAAGAAATTGTTGATTCGCAATTGATACGTCATTGGAATGCAACTGCAATACACATTCTGAGGTCACACAGGTTCATACAATACTTAGTTCGGCAGTGGGCGGAGTTTTAAAGCGATATATGTATAGTATACAGATGCAACATAGCGAGATATGTACGCCTCTATCTGTATAGTAGAACACCCAATTGCAGGATAAATTTATATAAACAGTTTAAAACGTCATATTTGAAAAATCTATAACATCCTTGTTTTTTTCATAATTTTTGAGAAAAGAAATGTTATCAATGTTGATGTAAGGAAAGTCTAGAGAGAATTATTTCCGGCCAAATTTTCAATGGCTGATATTTCTAAACAATCTCATGGATCCTTATTTCAATTTGCTCTTTTAGTTCCTTTATTTATATACAATCAATTTTAAAATATTGTTATTTTGATAGAGAGTAGCGGACTAATTTTAAAACATAAAAAAATTAACATAAAGAAAGTTCATGTATTGATTATTCGAGCCCGCTGCTTTAGCTGCCATTACATATTAATATCCCTACTAGTGACTCGATAAGGCTGTAGAATGCAATGCTCATCGTAGCACTTTTGCAAAATGGTCCTACATACTCAAACGTGCTTTTCTGTTTCACGTATATACTGCTTATTTTAACATGTTACAAATAAAATAAGAAGACATGCTCAATGATAAAATATACTATTTTCATCGAAAGAAGAGAAGAGAATATATATGTTCATACTCGCAATCAAGAATGCGTCTTTCACCGGTAACAGAAAAGGTTAAACTTTAACACGATTTTATACTTTGGTATATTTGGTGTTAATTAAAATCAATACTATAGTGTGACTACTATGTACTGATGGTAAGTAAACTTTATAGGAAATATTTTCCTCATTACAATTAGTTCAATCAGTTGATTTCAACAAAAACCATAACATTGAAAATAGATAATTAATGCAAAGTCAGTAGCCGATGACCAAGGAGACAGAGCAATGAAATAGCCATTAATAAGGTTTTATAAAAATCATACTGGAAAGAAAATATCCTTCATCTATATCACATCTGTCTCACGTTAATCAGTAGATCCTATCAAACTGAATTAATAAGAAAACTTAACAAATTGTAATGCCTCCGCAGGAAAACCAAAACGTACATGATGTATGTCTCACCTTCTGTGACTTTCGTCTGAGCCTAGAAAAACCTGCAAATATGTTTAGTGAGACAAAAAAGCCATGGCTCAAAATGAGAAAGATTAAATCAATAAATGTTACATGTACTAATGCATTAATAATATAACTATAAACAATGAAACAAACATAAACTTACAGTTTTTCAAGGTTTAACAAATCCTCAAATACCCCACTCTGCAAATACTGTAATTTGTTTCTTTGAACATTTCTAACGATTAAAAAAGGATAAATGCCATATAGTTATGGTACAAATAACTTTCAAGGTTAGTTCTTGCTATCTCTCTGTATATTTATTGACGTTTACCAATGGCCCAGAGAAATATAGTGTGTCTTTACTTTTTAGAATTAAAGCTGCTAAACATGTTTCATGACACCTCAAATTTTACATAACTTTAAGATAACCAGTTTTAACAAAGTCAATTGAAGGTATACTTAAGACTACTGGTAAATTCTAGACAATTATGCACATATGGTTTACAATTGTATTCAATTCTGCACGCTTTGTCATTTTGTTATTTAAGAGTTGACATATAGTTGGGTACAGAGCCAGTATAACCTAAAGTAAACGCACGTTAACGCCGCGTACACATATTTCGTTAGTTAACTTAAATTCTAGCGTTTACTATAATTACGTTGACGATGTCAAAATTGAAACTATAAATGTCTACCCGAGTAAAACACGTGTTTACTCTGAGTCCGTTTAGTCAGAAGAAAACGGTCGTTTACCTCCGATTTCACAAGTTTATTATTACGTGCACGTTTACTATAGATCTTACAAGTTGGCTTCTACGTGCACTTGCGTTTATTTTTGTGTAATGTTATTGTGTAAATTATAAATAAACTTCGTGTACATTTGGAAATGTTTTTGAATTTGTTAAAATGACTTTTATCTTTATGTTTTAGATATATGTATACGTGTTTAAAACTGTAAAATAAATCAAAACACTTTAATTCGAAATATTAACTTTGAGTTATGCAAACAATCAGTTCCATTAAATAACTTTCAATAGCGGATTTTTTATATTTTCAATGGTTACATGTATAAATATCGTGTCAAATTATGCTCAATTTGAATACTGAAAAACTATGTTCACATGTAAAATTATGTTGTATACATTATCATGAGGAATTGGTTAACAATCTTCATGGCAGATTCAACTAAGATATGCGTCAAGATACAACAGAAATGACAAATTGTACAGAAATATGGTTCCATGCGGATGAAAATTTTTCACTTTATTAAAGAGATGTAATATCATAAACTGCAATCGTCAATAAGTAAAACAAAAATAGAAAGTTGGTTATGTTGGTTCACCTTATCATAAGATATGTTTATGTTAGGTCAGTGTATTACGAGCGTTTACCTTATACAAAAATAAAAGAAGCACCTTTTTTCCATTTAACTATGGTGGTGAACTCATGTGCTTAAGAAGGGCTTACTATGCAAAATGTGTATATTCCCTGAAATGCTATTCCAAACAATGTGATGAAAAAACTCACCTGTCAATAATGTTTCTACTAGTTGTTGTCAATTGATTCTTTAATATCAAGATGCAATACAAGTCCATCGGAAATAATAATGCACTCGATATACTCATGCAATTGAGATTGAATTGTCTATGAATTTGTTGTATTTATAGATATTTATATCTATTATATAGTTTGTAGTTAAGTATGTAGTACATTTTTGATGGACTAATAAAGAAATTCGTTTGTTTGACAGTGAAAGTCTACCTCCGGGTGTTGGATTTTCAGTCGTAGTTGATCCCATTGCAATCCCTGCAGAATGTTCAGGTATTGAATACTTCTTTTTTAACTTCATTTGGGGTGTAAAAGCGGTGACCAAAGTACATTTTGTATGAAGGGCTACCATTCTAAAAATGTGCGCACGGTTAACGCTTTTACAACCCTATGAAGCTACAAAAAGAAGCATTCAATACTTATAATTACATTTTTAGCCAGGATCATGAAAACACGATTTTTATCAAGTGAGACCTCTTGTCAACATGAATGATAAATTTCATTGTGTAATGAAGTTGATTAAAGAATAACGCGAGGTTGCATTGTAGCCAATCAGAATAAGGTATTGTAATGAAACATACATCTATTGTTATTATATATAAATACATTGTTCACCATATTCATATTCTATTTAGTGCCTTACAACATTTTCAAAATGTGATGTAATTTATCACGGTGCAATGAATTTTATATTTACCAAATGCATCTACTTACAAAACTTGCAGGTTATTCAATCCGCGTAGACTAGCATTATGAATACTTTCGATATCATTGTCACCCAGGTATCTAACAGAACAAAAGCAGAAGGTTGATATATAATAATATTAAAAAGATGGTCGACTTTCGTTGAAAGCATTTGTCATGCGCAACGGTGGTCTTTTCCCACTGGTATTGTCATCCGTAGAGTTCACCGTTATCAAAACAATTATAATACATTATTTATTTATTTGATCTTTTCCTGGTAATTTTGAAATGTAAAAGAAATAACCCTCAGCTATTTTCTTCTGTCGTTTGCTAATAGTTTGATATACTGGTTTCTCTAATTCTTACCCAATTTATCCTTATCTGACCTGTTGATTATTATTATTTAATCAACGTGTGATTTGGTTGATCTACGTTATTCATTGGTCAAAATTCAATTGAGACATCAAATTTTCTTTCGATTTTTTTATTGCGACGTCACACAGATAAAAAAAAAAAACACTTCCTGTTGCAGATCATATTATAAAACGGAATACGTTTGCCAGCATATTGTATAAAAATCATAATAGAAACCGATTTCACCGTCAATTCTCATGTTATTCAATATTTGTCCTCTCTCGAAATTTAATCGGTGACCATCTTGTTTTGAATTTTAGATTTAATATTTCGAGTGAATAAATATCGTATCACACTAGAGGCATTGATAGAACTTATATATTAAATTGTATTTAACACAAGGTATTTGAATGTACTTTGAGATGTGCTGTTCAATCCCATATCCAGGTAAACAGTGCTTAAATTAATGTTATTTGATTAAACATTGCCATTAAAACATGTAAGTTACTTTATTTAAAATATAATTCAAAATTCTTGCAATTGGTTTTTCTAAGAATTGTATATTTGTGTCATTGACAAATGTTATCAGCTCTAACTATAGAGTTAATACACTTACAAATAGTTGAGATTGTGCAAACCAAAGAACACTTCCTCGTTGATAGCTTTAATGAAGTTTCCCGCTAAATTTCTTGAAAAATCAAAATGATTTACATCATATTACGTGAGTGTAAGTAAATGTTAAGCTTCGTCTTCGGTAAAATGCAATAACGTAATTTATGTATACTTATTGCGTTAATTTGCGTTTTTTTTATTGAGTTAAGCCTTCCAATTGATATGTTATAGTGTAGTGTCATACTATTGTTTCAGGAAAGGAAGAAGGCTTAGTACCATTAACACGTTTTTTTTTCCGCTGCAAATGTTTGCACCTGTCCGAAATCAGGAATCTGATTTACAGTATAGTTGTCGTTTGTTTATGTAATTTAAACGAGTTTCCCGTTTCTCGTTTTTATATAGACATGATAGATTAGAGCGTTGGTTTTCCTGTTTATTTTTAGGGCCCTTTATAGCTTGCTGTTCGGTGTGAGCCAAAGCTCTGTGTTCGAGGCCGTACTTTGACCTATAATGGTTTACTTTTATGAATTGCTATTTTAATGGAGAGCTGTCTCATGGACACTCATACCACAGCTTTATATATCTAAATATGTTAGAGGAACTACAGCTTTTCAACATGTTATTTATATCACAATTCACGGATGTATAAACCTGTACAATGTTTAAAGCAATCATTGTTTGATGATAAAATGTCACTATAAGTATTATATTTCTAAAAGATTTTATAGCTTAGTTTGAATAATCATCAAATCTAAACATAAACAAGACTGCTAAGTACTAAGGTGAGTTTTAACATAGGCTTTATACTCTCGAAAGAAATAGTTTCACAAGAAACATGTATTCTTGAAGCTTTAAAAAAAAACAAGTTATAAATGTTTTAAAATATCGACTTACATTTTGTTTCGTTTTCTAAAGCAATACTTACAAGACAGTCAGACTTGTTAGAGAGCGAAATGCTTTTGCTGGCAATTCTGTTATTCTATTCGATTCCAAAGATCTATAAAAGAAATAATGAGTTGAAGTGAAGTAAACGTTTTTTTAAAGAATAAGAATTGATAATACAAAATGAAATATACAATTCTTGAATTCATATAATCTAAAAGCTTGGCTGAATTGTACTCTTATGAACATTTTTTATTTTTTCAAATAAGCAGTTAGTGATAACAAAAAAAAAAACAGTTTCCACATCAATACTTACAGCAGTGTCAGTTTTTTCAGAGAGACAAATGCTTTTGCTGGCAATTCTGATATTCTATTCGATTCCAAAGATCTATGAAAATATCAAATATCATATATTATCAAGTATAACAGCATTAGTTTAAATTAAGTACTTTTTTTATAACGAATAAGAATGAAGGGTAAAAAAAATATGCAATTCCTAGATTTCTTTCATTTCTTAGCCTGACTGAATCGTATTTTATCCTTGTTTATATATTTAGAAATACGCAATTAGAGATAACAAAAAAGATCGACTCGAAACTACATGACGTTTAGTCATCAAACACAAAAAATCCTCGTCGTCTAACTTAAAAAACATAGCTTTTAAAACTAAATAACAAGAACAAATTTGATTAAGTTTACCAAAAGCTTACAAATTACAAAATAGACTTACAGGAATGTCAGATTACCCAAATCACTAAATGTATCATTCCTTATTGTCTCTATGTCATTTTCCTTTAAGTTCCTAAAATGTATATTGTCCCTATATCAAATTAACAAAAATGATACATCGTATTATTGATGTAAATTTAATGAGTTACCTTTCTATCTGTGTGTGTTGTACTTCATTATCAATATTAAGGTATTTTCCAAATGATAAAAGTCACGAAAAATGAATACTTAACTCTGGTGTATATGATAAAACAATATAACGAAAGACAAAAATATCCGATAAATTTGACATTGAATAAGCACGGACTTTTTATAACCCAGGAGCTAAAAGTCCGATGAAGGTCTTATCGTACCACAGAACAAAATCTTTTAAAACATATTATGCTTGATAAAATCTTGAATTTAAGAAAGCATTTATCTCTGCATTAAAATCAATGATATTCATACTTACAAATGATTTAAGGTATATAAGGTAGAAAAGACTCCGGTTGGTATATCTTTGATGTTATTTGATTCTAAGTCTCTAAAATTAAAAAAAAACAAGCCCATTTATTTTTTTTAAGTATTAAGGCTGATTAAAGTATTGTACAACATAGAACTTTTTCATAGCGTTAAGTTTATCTTAAAATTTGCCTTTAAATTCAATTGTCAATTTTCTGCGGTACTTTGTTTGTCCTTTTTTTTTAATAAATATGCCTTAAACTTAGCTTATTGAACCAAATATCTTTTTATAAAATAGTTTAGGCACATTTTTTAAGTCCATGGTTCTAGATTGAATGGATTCCTGAATTGAGTACATTAAAGAAAAACAGCTATTTAATTCTCATCACAAATGTTAATGTTTTGTTGATAACTTATAAAAAAAAATTATAAAAACAATCTTTATTTCAAGAGGATAATCTCACTAATGTTTTTGAGAGTCCTCAAAAAAATAATACCATATGTATAAGTGCAAACAATATTATAATACTATTATTCCCCATAATTATGTTCCAATTAGTGTCTCACAACATTTTCAAAATGAGATGTAATTCATCACAGTATACATAATTTTATATTTATCAAATGTAACTACTTACAACACTTGCAGGTTATTCAATCCGCTTAGACTTTCATTATGAATACTTTCGATGGCATTGTCCCCCAGGTATCTAATAGAACAGAAAGCAGAAAAATGATACATAATGATCTAAAAAAAAAGATGGTCGACTTTCGTTAAAAGCATTTTTTTTCATGAGCAACATTGATCTTTTCCCACTGGTGTTGTCATCAGTCATCACCGTTATCAAAACAATTAAAATGCATTATTTATTTATTTGATTTTTTCATGGTCACTTTGAAATATAAAAGAAATAACCCTAAGCTAGTTGCTTGTGTCGTTTATAAGCTAAAAATCAAGATAAAAAATAATCTTTATTTCAAGAGGATAATCTAAATCTGATTATCTTTTGTAGAGTCCTCAAAATAATAATACCATATTTGTTAGTACATACAATATTATAATAATACACAATATACATTTGTATATATATATTAATGAAAACGCATATTAATTTGCATAATTTATTAAAAATTTGTAACATATTGTTTCAAAAGATACAAATGTACTGATCTTTATTTCAATTTTTTATTTCAAAAGATTTAATAGTATTTCATCAGCTGAACGTAGATTTTAATTTTTATTACCAATACATTAAGGTTTTCATGTAAATAAACTGGATAAAGTCATTATGTCACTATCTACTATAATCCTAGAAGTTTTCTTTTATTAATAACTTATTAAGTTTATTTATTCAACTTTTTTGAAAACCAATCCACATATTGCAACAATAATCAATTGCAGACAATGGCAGAATATATGATTTAAAATAAATGATACGTAATTGCATAGGTATGTATTACCTTAACTTTTGCAAAGCCTGTTTAAAAAAAGAAGAGATTTCGACATTATATTTCAATATTCAAAAGTTGTTTTCTAATTCAACATTCAATTTCAATATGTATTCAACTTTTTTTTCCATGATATTTATTTTTTAATTTGTCAACATAAGACCCAAATATTCAACATTTGTATATATATCGACGTTTTATGATCAGAAAGTTACTTACAATTTTTCGGTTTGCTCGTAAATATCATTAGGGATTGACGTCAATTTTTTACTGGTACACGTTGTCTTTACGTTTGAACAGGAACAAAGATCGGGACACAACACTGCGCATTCACACTTGTAAATGAATAAAACAACTTGGATCACGAAATAGATGAACAGCATTGTTGAAGTTGGTATCTTAAATCATTTGCCTACGTATATATATTGCTGCTAAAAGAATAAATTAAATTAAGGTATAATAGGTTATATGCAGAAAAACCCAGCTGAATTATTTCATTATTGAACATTTTATTATTGAAATATATCCATGTTATTTGAACAATGGTCTTCGCTTACGAAAAAAGAACAAATTGTGTGAATACTTTTGTTTTTGAAAACAAATATTGCCTATGGTTTTTCATTTTTTCCCTCTCTTCTTTCTGACACTGCAAATACAAATTTAAAGTTGATTTTAAAAAGGTAACGGCACAATATATAATGCTGAAATTTCGTCTGACATAGATAAAGGTTAATGAGAGTAGCTATTCAGAAAAGACAATGGTTTTTAGTTTGGATTTGTATTATCATAAATACTGTATTGATAAATTGTTAGTCGCTTAATGTCCAGTGGCATAAATTGCATGCATGTTTAGGGGAAAAAATATATAAACTGTATGCATGTGAAAAAAATAGATATAGGAAGATGTGGTATGAGTGCCAATGAGACATCTTTCCATCCAAGTCACAATTTATAAAATTAAACCATTATAGGTCAAGGTACGGACTTCAACACGAAGCCTTGGCTCACACCGAGCATCAAGCTATAAATGGCTCAAGAAATTAATGTAAAACCATTCAAATGAGAAAAACAATGGTATTATATATATATAAAACGAGAAACACTTATGAACCACATAAACAAACGACAACCACTGAACATCAGATTCCTGACTTAGGGCATGTGGAAACAATGGCAGCGGGATTAAACGTTTTAATGGTACCAAACAATCTCCTGTTTTTGAAAAAGTAGTATAACATGACAACACAGAAAGACACGCTATAAAATATCAATTGGAAAGACTTAACTCAAACAAAAAACAAAGTGACCAAAATAAACCCACAATGAACGAATAATTTTGATCTGTGATACAATGTTAATAAGTAGCTAATAAAAATAAAGGATGAATTATTGAACTAAAAGTATAAAACTCCTGTGAAATGTTTAATAATTTTAGAAAAACATCAAATTCGAAAGAAATTCGCGTCATATTTTACACAGTCAGGTAAATGAAAACATTTTTGTTGTTAAACATGCTTAGTTGCATATGTGTAAAAATATGAACAGGAAAATACATATATTGTTTAATTTTACAGAAAATATTGCATTTGTAAATAAATTCGAAATTGAAATAAATTATAGAATGCATGCCAATGAAAATTTGAACTGAACAACATTACTTATGTATATTGCAAGCACAATTTGTTTGGAGAAATTGGAAGCAGAATAGAGTTGAATAAACCTTTGGAAATAGTTGGGTTGCACAATTTTCAAAAAATAATATTCTCGACGAAATGATTTTCGTGAAAATAACATCATAAGTATTTTATACAATAGGATGAAAAATTAAGTAGAATTATGTATGCAAGAACAGACTGTTCTATTGGTGTTGTCTTGCTTCATACGAGCATAAAACTGAAAATTCAATGACAATGTTTTGTCCTTTTCGTAACCGTGTCAAAGTGATATATACTAGTATATAACTTAAGACAAAATGCCACCGTATATAAGATACAGATAAAGGTAATTTATTTCCTAATCATAGGGCTTATAACAAGCATGTAATTACATAAAATAAAAAAGTATATGATAGACATTATACAATGTGAACTGATAATATAGATAACAAGATAAACAAGAGGAGCACATTTAAACAAACAAATAAGTATCTTACCCCATCTCTTCATGCTCTTGCAATTGAAAAGTTGGATAAAATAAAGATCATTTTTATGCTGTTAAGATACTACCTATTAATCTTCTTGCGTATTTTTTAAAATATCAAAGATAGAATTCTATTTCATCTCTATTATATGATTGGGGAAAAAAGAGAAGACATTTGTATGGGATTTTACATGTTATAATCATTTAATGGATTTCACTAGTGCTACAAATAGTTGCAAAGTATGTAATACATTGATGATCACGTATTACTAATTGGATTTAAATATGCTGTTGATGAGATTAGAGATGAAAGAATCCTGTTTTTAAAAGTATTTTCTCACTTTGTCAGATTTTCAAATTAGTCTCTGCAATTAACCTAAAAAATGCATGCATTCCATAAAAATTCAAAAGCAAAAGAAAAATAGCTAGATATTGTATTGACTGTAAAGAGCCTCTTTGTATTAGCTGTTATCAGAACCACAGTGCATATAGTGCACACGGTGCACACAGAACCATCATGTAAAATAAGCAGCGGATATAAAAATACCAACCACTTCAGAAACATCTCAATGAATATTATGAAGTTCACGACAACAAAAAGGAATTGTACTGTTTCTCACATAGTGAAATTATTTTTTTCTGAGATGCACACAGACTACTCATGGAAAGTGTGTGCCAGCTGTTCGAATGAGTGGTGTCCCTAAAACTTCAACATAATTTTTAATGTAATAACAAAAATATAGTTGACGTCTTAAATATATTATAAAACATTCAGATAAAATATCAGGAATGAATTGAAAAGCAAAACAATCACTCTTAGATATAATAAAAAAAAAAACACGAAAACAAGTAAGATTTTCGAATAAATGAAGAATTAAACGCAAATGCGAAATATCTTACCTTAAAATCGACAATTATGTTAAGTTCCTTCACGATCACTTGAATGAGTTTGATGTTATACGAAACAAGATGGATATTTTGAGGGAGTATAAAGTAAAAGTACAAGATAACCGGACTCTGCGAAAAGTTCTGAACTGAAAGTTCGTAAGCAAATGGCAAAATTTAGATCAAACGCACCAAACGAATGGACAACAAATGTCATATTATCACGCAGAAAAAGGTGGATTGAACCTGATTTTATAAATAACTAAACCTCCCACTTGAATGACAGCCACTTAATTTCCATTATATTGGCGAAGATTTTTGAACGAAACAGATATAAAAGGAACAAATGTAAAAAATATGGGTACTGCAGTCAATTTTATGTTTTAATTTTAACCACTTTAAACAAACACATTTGTCAAATAAGAAAAACAAAAAGGCATATAGACATGGCACATTAGCAAAAAGGAAAGACAAGAATGCACACATTTACCTATTAAGTAAATTGACACAATGACGGGATATATAAGTACTGAGCCCCTGGGAATGGATCTATTGTAAAAGGTATTAGCTGATAACAGTCCAATATTTTACAGAATGGACTGTAAGAGACTTTTATTTTACTTAACACATTGTTTATCATGTAAAAAGGTGAACAAGCAAACAATTACAAAGTTTTGTTGAGATTTATTTTCACCAAGTGTTAATTGTTTTGTGGATAAACTGTATTTACAGTATCCTACATTTTGCCCCTTTTAAACCGTAGCCTAACTTAAACAATATTCAAAAATAAAGTACATTTGAGAGTAAACAACATGTATTGCTATGTGTTTATGCGAATCAGTTTGTATTTTTGCGTCCGTTCGGACTAAGTTTTTTTTATCTCAAAACATGCGTTGTGTGTTTCAAAATGGATAAAGACGATGGAAAAATATTCTTACTGCCAAAAAAAAAAGAAAGTGATGCAATAATTATTGATTAAGCTGTTCTTACTTTGATTTAAGATTAAACGTGTAATATAATCGATTGCATGGCGGACAACGAAATGGATATAGTTTTAGCAGCTAATAATTGCAAGTTATATATATATATATATATATATATATATGTATTTATATATTTTTAAAATGTAGTCCTCTCCTATATATTCCCTCTTGGGTTTTATTTCCAATTTTATAAATGAATGAGAGAAAATAGGAAAACATGTAAACACAAATTCATGTGAAGAAAAAATGTTTTAACAATTAACCATATCGAGTACACCCAAGTCGATTTTATGACAAACATAGTACTTTCAGGCGGAAATACAGTTGAAATTAAACAACAGAAACGGAATTCTTAATTAGAGAAGGCAAAACATTCAAAATCGGTCATTTGAATTGTTTACATCTGTTTATGTGGGCTTTTAGTTAAATGAATGCTGATTAAGGATTTTATGCATCTTATGTATGTGTTTTTGCTTAAATTATTGAATTGAGATACGAGATATTTACACATTTTTTAAGTTTTGACGGATTTTCATTAAAAAGTCGATTGTGATAGGTGCAAATAATCGTAGATATGTTTTGTGTATTTTTTCCGCCGAAAAAAAGGTTCAAACAAAGATGATCGATTTATCTTTTAATAGCACACGTTTTCCTCTATAAACCCGTTCTCATTTTTTTGGTGAGCTATATATCAAATTATACTGACCCGTCTGTAAACTGGATAATATGTACCGATTTGTTAAGTGCATAATCTCTCAAACATTTTAGAAAATTAATAGGCAATAAAAATAAATAGTTCTAAATTAATGTAGCCCTAGCTGATGATGAAGTTGTGAAAGAAGGACACTAAAGCTTCTAGTGGGCGATCTAGACTATAATTAATTTTACAACATGTACAATGGTCCGATTATAATGTGATTGCCCATGACTATGGTTGTGTCTTTAATTAGTATTTATAAGCTGTCTTTCAAATAGTGTTTGACATTTAACATGTATTAATATATAGTCTAGTATTAAATGCAATTTGAACATTGATACTTTTGAAAAACATATGCTTCGATTATTCAAAAAACGGTACAGGGATATCGATACACATTTTGCAATATTGCAATCAATATCACACTAATTAAAAAAAAATGAAATGTTCTAATGCAAGGTCATGTTTTTAAACTGTTTTTAAGACATCTTTATACTTCATCCACTGAATATGTTCTTATTGATACTGTAGTGTCATTTATTTATATGTTTTTTGTTAAATGAATTCTCTTTGTTTTCTACATATAAATCCTAGACCGTTGGTTTTTCTGTTTGGATTACTTTAAACACGTCATTTTGAGCCTTTTATAGTTAGCTATTTCGTTACAGCAAGGCTATGTTCTGAAGGCCGTACCATGACTTATATTTGTTTAATTTTCACACATTATGACTTGGATGACTAGTTGTCTCATTGGCACTCATAGCTCCTCTTCGTATTTCTTTGCTCTACTTCAGATGTAATATCCCCACTGGTTTCCAAAAATTGGTGCTTTGAAGCACCCAAGAAATATATCAGTGACTCCGAATGTTTTACAGCAATTAAATGTAGAATTAGTTTCCTTATTTTTTCGACCTTGCTTTGTATGCAACTGGGTGTGACGTACTTTGATTTGGTGGTATATAGTAAAATCACAAAAAAAAACACAAACACCGAAGAATATTAAAAACGGTCAGTCTAGGCAAAATCAAAAGCTCAAACTCATCAAACAAATGGTCACAACTGTCATACTCCTGGCTTGGTAGAGGCAGTTTCTTTGTAGAAAATGGTGGATAAAACCTGTTTTATAGATAGTTAGTATGCTTTCAAATTTTGTCGTGTCTATGATTCAGCTGACTGTACAATATTGGTTCTGGGCGTTCTTGAAGTAATTATACTACAAGTGTAATTACTTAAATTTACGTCATTTAGACTATTGTTAAGTTGTCTCATTGGCAATCCTTCCACATTTCCTTATGTTTTAAAATTCCTTAATTTTCAGGTGCATTTATTTCTCAATGAACGTCAATCGTTATATTAAATTATTGAAAAGTATGCGTATAATATCATTGAGACACAAAGGAATCATGAGTTTGGCTTTAACAAAAATTATTTACTTAGAAAAGCTCCAAAACAATCTAGTTCTTGAAGAAATATCGAAACTGAGCCTTTTGTTTTCTATTTTACCTTTTTATGAATTATCAAATGTGTTATTGATGGTGCTTAAAACGATTTTGTCGGGTGGACAAATTCGGCATTAAAATGGTCAACTTGACTTTTATGTACAACAAAAGGCAGATCGGTCATAATTATTTATATGACGATCAATACATTTGTAATATATCTGTGTCAACCACCGTGTCAGTTGCTATTATTTTTATATCTATATCGTAATTGACTTTCCTTCAGGGGATTTTTGAAAATGAAATATTACCTTGTTGATTAATGTACAGCTTGTCTACAATTAGACTCCAGACTGTTCATACCTTAAAAGAGGGACGAAAGATATGGCTTAAAATGAAAAAGATAAGTAGACAAACAATAGTACACATGACCCAACATAGAAAACTAAAAAAATAAGCAACAAGAACCCCACCAAAAACTAGGGGTGTCTCAGGTGCTCCGGAAGGGTAATTCTATATGGTATTTAAACGTGTTCGACTTAAGACTGCTTAATTTGTTTGCACTGTGTTTTCTTATGGAAGCATCCAGAGGATTAAGTGACTCCTCCTTAATACAAATGAAACGAATACAAAACAATAGAACAGTTCTGTAATTGCTGCTTCTGATAGAGAAAATCTCACTGCGATTTCAAAACGGTCTTTAACGTCAGTTTGAGCAAACACCTCTGTGTAAAATGTCGAAGAAAGAATTTCAACAAAAACCTCAACGCCGTTGCTATACAAATATTTAAGAAAGCAACTGTTAGCCCGGAATATTGAATACTATATAAATAGAATTCGGAATGAACACGTTAAATGTTCTAAAGAGATAATTGTAACAGCCAGACCAAAAGAAAATGGACGTGACACCCAACTCCAAAATTATATATGAGCCAAAATAATAATAAAAAAGCTCCATACAAGACTAATAAAGGCTAAAGGTTTCTGACTTGTGACAAGCGAATAGTACAAAGGAGTTAGACATATTTTGCGATTTCAAACATGAAGAAAAAGGATTTGTTTTCTTCTAATTGAAAGTAAAGACGTCAGTATAAAACAAATTGGGTATTGCGTTTCTTTTTTGTGGCTGTACTTTGTTGCATCGTTTATCTTCTCAGCAGCACAAATTAGTCCATTTAAGTGATCATTATTAGTTAACGATACAATCTACCTTTCACAATAGTAAAACAGAAAGATGCAGAAACCATTAAAGGAGTTTTGTTTCATACTTGAAAAGAAAACAAATCACTCGGGTTTAACAACTATTTCATGAATATGAAATCAGAATCAATTTCTGATATTTAATAACAATCTGAGAAGAATTATAGGAATAATTTTTTTTCAATATAAAATGTACAAAATACATAGCTACTGATTTTATCTAATTATTCATTTTCGAAAAGATAATTGCACGAGTTGACATAAGCCACATGCTTCATTTTCGCGCCTACATGCTTTTGATTATAAATGAGACCATAAAACAGTGACAAAAGGGACAATTTTTGATATCTAAAAAGGTTTACGCAAATGAAAAGAAGTTCTTCAATCGATGATGCAGAATAAAATACTGCAGTTTTTTTCCTCAACTGAATTGCAAAATGATGATAGCAAGAAATGATGTAAGATATATGTTTGTTTTTGAAATTTTTCTCTGTTTTATTATCAGTACACATCGATTCATTTCTATATCTGTTGAGGCACACTTTATGTCTTAAAATATCAATAAATATCACCTTGATGAGGTGTCAAAAAGCTACAAAACATCGGCTGATTTTATTTGCAATTTACATCTATTCTATAATTTATAACATTTTCTCATTTATCATAATGTAATGTCTTTTGTAAAATTTAAACAATCTATCTATTTTCTGGTTCATATTAGTACACATTTGAAAGTAATAATGTTTTAGAGTTTTTTTTACATGCATAAAGTGTTTATCTTTACCAAAACATTCAAGCAATGTTTGCCTCTAGAGGTTGAGCAACTTACAATTTATCAATATAGTATTTATCATAATAAAATTCCAAAATAAATTGATCTTTTTTAAACAGCTATTCTCACTAACCGAAATTTTAGTCAGATGACCGTCAGCATAAAATATGGGGTGGTTGAATTCTAGTACATTGTATTTAACATCAATTTCGGATTTGTTCAATCTTCAGTGTCTGATTTGGATAATTTTTTTTTTTTTTAAACTTATTCAAATATGTATGTGGTTGCTTTCTTTTTATATGAGTATAAAACTAAAACAGGAGTTTCACTCGGTTTTTGTTTGTGACCAATATTTGTTATCCTCTCAATATATTTATGACTTTCGAACAGCGGTATACTAGTCTTGCATTTAGAAACAAAACTAATGGTGCAAACTATAAAAGATATGTTAACCGCGCCACACTCTGGCCTATCTGGTTATCAGTAAACTAGCATCCAAATTTGTTTAGGGGCCGGCTGAAGGACGTCTCCGCGTGTGGGAGTTTTTCATTATATTGAAGACCCATTGGAGACCAGATGAACTTTCCCATTTTTTACAGTAAGAAATGTCTACAGGAAAATGAGAGTTTCTCTCTATTCGTTTAATGTGAATTGATAAAGGACTCTCCGTTTTGAATTTCATTTGAGTTGAGTATTTTTTTGTTATTTTCCATTCATACAGGACTCTGTATAAACCAGATTAAATTTACCATTTTCTTCATAATATAATGGCTGTAAATGTCAGGAATATGTCAATTGTTATCCATTCACTTGATGTGTTTGAGCTTTTGATTTTAGTAATTTGACTAGAGAATTTCGTTTTTAATTTCTTATGTTTTGCTGAACATTTTCAATACTTTTGCAGGAAATTCAGCTTCAGATACATGTACGAGGTTTTTCATTCGATATAAAACAAGGTAAAACACTGTAAATAAATTCAATTATCTCTTTTTTTTCAGATCCATTCTAAACAATATCAAAAAAACTTCATCATAACTGTTAATAATCCTTAAAAACTTAGAAAGATTAATGTAAATTTGGTTGATAACATCAGTATGTAGTAAGAGAAGTATTTGTTAAAGAACTCGCCAAAGAGCAGACAACAGCCGAAGTCAATCAATGGGATTTCAACACCGCTATAAAATCCTGCAACCCAATGCTCTTCAACTTTGTACTTGTTTGGCTTTAAAACTATTTTGATATGAGCGTCACTGATGAGTCTTTTGTATACGAAACGCGCGTTGAATGTAGAATTACAGTTACAGTGTCTTTACACGCGGCATCAGATTTTACGTCCTAATTCTGACCGGACGTGACTGCAAGTATGTACATACCGCATAGCATATAAAAGACTTTGTCAATCTTTTTATTGCCAGTCGAAAGAAGACTACGTGACCATACTTCCTTTTGGGTCTCTGTTAATGTTGCAGGTTTAAAAAAAATCATTATAAGCGCTTGTTTGAGCATCATTGTGAAAGATTGGTTAGATCTTAACAAGCTACCATATTGAAATAAATGTATAATATGAAGATTTCTTATTTTCATAATTATTTATGCTACAATAGTTTTCTACCCAGGCAACGTAAATATCTCCTTACAAGTTGAATTTCAAGATCCCCATACTTTTTTTATTAAAGAAACTTTATCATATACTGACATTCGACAAACAATTTCGTATATCGGCACAACATTGTTTTTTTTTAACTTTTTCAAAGTAAATCATTTTCAAGCCGAAAGATCGTTCTCTCTACTTGACTCTCGAGATACGCAATTTTCTGCTAATTTTTATCATTCAAACTGTTTTATCTTGAAAACGAGTTCATGGACCCCTCTTTTGTAAAACGGCGTTTGGTTTAATTACGTAAGAAGATTATTTGTACCGATTTTCATGAAAACGTAATTAAGGCAAATTTTTTAATTTGATTAATAAACAGCAAAAAATGAAGGTTTTTTCGTGCATTCATGAACATTTGATAAATTTGAGTTATTTGTAAACATAAAATGTACAAACTTATGCAATATTTATATAACACATAAATTAAAATAATTTATCAAGAAATAGATCGTGTTTATCTTTTAAAACCAAAACGTTAAGTATGTCTATCGAAAGGAAAAAAAGTCAACAAATCCGTATTTTGAGGAAATATCTGAAATTTGCACCTCAATTTACTCAAAAAGTAGCACGTGAAGGTATATTTTTATTACATATTTGATTTAATCAGGTAAAAGATAGCCTACATGCAAATTTTCATCAAAATTTAAATACGGGATGAACACAGATCGTATGCCTTTAAGTTTATGTGGTTAATTAGTCTTTTTCGCATTCAAATGTTTACTCCAAACCTCACTTTAATTTAGTCAACTAATAGTTGTCTCAACCACGTTTACTCTGTATCTCGTGTTTATTTGTGAAAATTAATTGACGGGATATATATTGATTGTTGTTATCTGTTTAATTTTATGTCTGCTTAAGTATGGATTTGGTGGTTGATTTAATCGGAGTTACTGTACGTTACATATTCAACTTTTCCAACCACTCTTTTTATGCATTATATTGGATGACAGTGATACTATCAAATCAGGGTACACGGCTTACAAAAAAAAAGAATTTAAATCAATGCTATCCCAATTGTCATATTTCAATTTTATAAACAGATTCGCCAGATAACTGTATGAACTAAAACTAATCAAATTAACTTGTACGTAAAGTTTTCTTTTATGAAAATGCCTGAGCATTTCCACTTGTGCATATAAACATTTACGCTTTTTTTTTATCCTTTATCCCGTTATCTTCGGCACAAAATACGCAGGCAAAACTTCAATTTTGAAAACTTGAGACACCATAAAAACGTGCTCTGATAGATACTTGATCGTATTAAATATTCGGAATTGCATAGAAAACTCATTGCAATGTTTCCATTGCTTATCAGTGCGATATCAAAATGATTTGATTGCTATTCATACAAGTTTTAATTACCATCAAAGATGTCATGTTCTGAGACATATTTGCATTTTATCGTATATCTTTTATAGTAGTTCATATATTTATGAAAGTACATAGATATACAATGAAGACATTGATCAAACAAAAGTACTTTTTAAATAGATCAATGTATTAAATTTGTAATTATGGATACCAACTTTCAAGTCTAAACATGTTTGACAATAAATAATGTGGCAATCGCTAATCAAGTCAGATCAGATGATATTTAGTTTAATGTGTAACATCTTCAACACATTCGTGGTTGTTATCAAGTACTGTGTTTTACAGCTAATCGAAGCCTTTATACTGCATGATATGACTTTGCATTAAATAGTAATCAACTTTTGTTTAAAGATAAGAAAGTATATTGTTATGTTGTTGTTTTTTAAAAATACAAACCATGTTGTCAACTGAACAAT
Organism: Mytilus galloprovincialis; assembly: GCA_037788925.1. Taxonomy (NCBI): domain Eukaryota; kingdom Metazoa; phylum Mollusca; class Bivalvia; order Mytilida; family Mytilidae; genus Mytilus; species Mytilus galloprovincialis. The sequence goes on along the minus strand of CM075342.1, from coordinate 37,732,213 downwards.
TTTGACTTAAAGGTTACTCCAACAATTTTACTACCGATTAATCGGTTAACCGATAGTTAAACTCGCGTTTTAGGGTCTTCAGTACTCGACAAGTGACAGTTTTATAGGTTTAATCTAAGTTTATGGGTTGACATTATAGTCTATAAATGGTAGAGAGAGAAAAGTTTGTTTCTAGTAGACAAAACTTTATTATAAACAACTTTGGAGCTTTTTGGGCTTGTATACTTAGTTTGACCTGTTGTCTAGTCTAAAATTATTTTGAATGAAATACTATTTGAATTGAACACACAAAGATAAAGCACACCCAAATCAATATTTACGCATAACATATTTAAGATTGATGTTTTTGAAATACCTGATCAAACAACTGATAACGGTTAAGGAAAAATATTTAATATGTGTCTTTTATTAAATTTTTAGTATTTCATATATTGGTAAATATAAGCAGATTATAGAGAATAATATCTTAGCATGTGCATTGTAGAAAAAGTTTTTTTTTTTTTTTTTTTATTTCATTGTTATAACAATGTTCATCGAAATGTTCTGATATCCGGTCTTATCTATAATGTTTTTAAACGTGTTGAAAACAATTTGAACATACTACATAATGTATGTAATAATTTCGTACGGTATAGACTGTTATTAAGAACTTATATTTCCAAAGGAATCAAAACTAATAACAGGTGTTTTAAAAAATGAAACGCATGCAATGATTTAATTTTTCATTGGAAGGGGTAAAAAAATAATACACTCTTGTTTAAATAATCTATTTACCTAGATAATCATGAAAACCATTTTTGTTGAAACGCATATTGACTCTAGATTTTATTATTTTCCTTGTTGTGTGTATATTGTTCTGCATTTGTATTTTGATAAAAATTCAGGAAAACACGTGTTGACCCGAGATTTATAAAATAATCAATATGATAAGTTGGACAGTTAAACTCATACTGCGATGCAACCGTATAATATGCCATGGGCGGGATTTACAAATACGTTGTCATTTTGGTCACCTTTTAATTTGTCATGTAAATATATAATTTGCAAATCCCTACGACGGTTTCCCATGTAATGCATTACATCCGGCGCGTGAATAGTTATCAAAAGTACCAGGATTAAAATTTTGTACGCCAGACGCGCATTTAGTCTACATAAGACTCATCAGTGACGCTCATATCAAAATAGTTATAAAGGCAAACAAGTACAAAGTTGAAGAGCATTGAGGATCCAAAATTCAAAAAAGTTGTGCCAAATACGGCTAAGGTAAGCTATTCCTGGGACAAGAAAACCCTTAGTTTTTCGAAAAGTTCAAAGTTTTGTAACAGGGAAAATTATAAAAATGACCACATAATTGATTCTCAAGTCATTTATGCGTGAAGTTTGTTCTTTTTGATAGGATATTATCATCTTTTTGATTGGAATTTGCGTTTTTTCACTCAGGATATTTACTTTGTCTATAGAAGAGAGGCGAAAGATACCAGAGGGACAATTAAACATAAATGTCGAAATAACTGACAACACAATGGCTAACATGAAAAAACAACGAGACGTACAGCACTACATAAAAACAGCACAAAAACGAAAGATTGATTGACAAGAATCAAATAAAAACTGGGGGCGACCCAAAGGGACCTTGAAGGGTACGCATGTTCTGCCCTTCATTTAACACCCATCGTGTTGCTCAAATTAATACAAACTCTGTAAAAAGTTTAATTCGGTAGGTTACATAGGGACGGCATTGTAGTTACTACATTATGAACATATGCGCTTCCATCTTTGAAACGGATATATAATAACAACAATACAATTGAAGATGGTGGCTGCAAAATGTACGATGGAATGATTTCAATTTCACCTCATGGATATCTTTGTTTAATTACTTCCTTGTGAGCATGTTCTCTATCAAGGAAATCATTATATGAATTACACGCTCTGGGATATTGGTCATGATGGACTTCATCTTGAATGACTAAATCTTTTGTAGCGATATTTGTGTTAGATGAAAACAGCAATTCATTTAGAGGGCAGATTGAAGTAAATTACCTATAACAACTACTATGACAAAATATCCCTAATAACAACTACAATGACAAAGTATCCCTAATAACAACTACATTATACTAGCTGTTTCGTCAAATTCAGCATGAACAGAAAGTGGTAAAATAAATTTTGGGTCCTCATATTAGAAACCAGACTAGGGAACGGGTAGGCAGTTTCAAAAATGTTTGGTACTAGTACATTCTGTTTGTGCATGGTTCAAGTCAGGAGCTCATCGTTTAGTGGTCATCGTTGCTTCATGTCTATCATATATTTGTGTTGATACAAATTGGGCTGTTATTTTTGTCAATTGAATTGTGTCGAGACCTTTATAGCGCATTCATGTCTCTTCAGTGATGCCTGAGGCACCAAAGTTAAAGTGCAAATACTCAATAGTATTTACAACAATAATGTCGTTTTGTAAAACTCAAAAGGTCCAAACTTCCTGCGCCCAACATATCATTTTTTTGCGTTCTCTTTCGATCATAGTCTCGAGTATTCTTTCATACATTTTATATAAAAATTGCAAGATTCACATTTATGTTCAAGACATACTTATACTTGCTTTAAAATAAGACAATATTAATTTCGATTGATTCGTAGTATATATTGAGTCTTTATCTGAACATGTGAAAAAAACATGTACAAAATGTATTTTAATTTGCTAAAAAACATCTAGGTTAAAATCAGTTACATAATTATGTTCTTTATTTGATCTTTTTTTGTATCCGAACATCACTGACGATTCCTTTGTAGACAAAACGCATACACAGTTTTAAACCTGGTATTAATGATTAGTTAGTGTGCACCACATCCCTTTTACTGAAAAAAGACAGAAAAATAAAAAAAAAATAATGAAATTATAAAAAATAAATATCTAAAACTGGACGTGTCTCATTGACTTTCATACCATATTTTCTTATAACTAATAGCAAAGCAATTTATATGAAGAATATAGCATTTAAAAAACAGGAGCTAGTTCATTAACTATCATAGATAATCTTTAATATATTTCTAATCTCTATAAAATTTGTCAATTTATCTATTTTCAGCCTATCTTTCATCGTATCAACTGCTAAAATGTGTTATGTCTTGCTCTTTTTTAACTTAAGAATATTTAAAAATTACGAAAAAAAGACTAGTTATCTAGATTTACACTGTGTATTTCTATGTCTGTTATACAGTGACAATTAATTAGTTACGCCAGATAATAAAATGACAATAAATCTAATTTCTTTTCTTCTCTTTTTAGCGTTTAAATATGGATGTAAATGATAAAAAAGATCTGTGCAGTCCATGCGAATTCAAAGGCAAGACAGAAACAGCTACAACATGGTGTACTGAATGTGAAGAGCCCTTTTGTATCACATGTTCTGAAAACCACAATGCACACAGGTCTTCCAGGGACCATCATGTGATTTCAGTAGAAGGTAACAAAATGCTAGAATCACTACGATACCTCTAAATGAATACTGTGAAGTTCACGATCAGGAAAAGGACTTGTACTGTTCCCTACATGGGGAGATTATATGTCTGCTATGTACACAGACTACTCACGGAGAATGTGTGCCCGCAGCACGTTTGAGTGAAGTCACTAAGAACACTAAAACTTCAACATTTGTCACAATGTTAGCATCAAATGTTGCCGACGTCGTAGATGAATTAAGAGACATTCTAAGAGATAAAGAAAACAATAAGGTAGAAATTGAAAAACAAAAAAACTGAAATATTAGATGTAGTTAAAAGTTAAAGAAAAATTTATAAACGATAAGCTGAACCAGGTACAAAACGTAATAATTAAAGATTTAAAAGCAAAATGCGAAAGTTCTATCCTGGAAATCAACAAAAATATCGAGTGTTTTAACAATAACCTGAATGAGTTTGAGGAAATGAGAAAACAGATGAATATAGTGAAGACGTATGCATCAGATAAACAACTGTTATCGGTTCAAAAGCTCTCGAAAAAACATTACATAACAAAGAGGGTTTTAAGGTCAATCCAACGTATCAACATTAACATTGAGGCAAATCAAGGTATATTCCTCACGTGCGCGGATATAAAGTCGTTCGGGATATTAAAGTAATTAAATTAGATACCAGTTATGGTAATTTGCAAAAAAATAGAAGTCAATGTCCTATCGACCACCAATTAAAATTATCCAAAGCATTAGAAATCAAGATACCACGGGAATCATTCCCTAGAAGTACCATATTAAGTTGCATCATACTTCCGAACAAACAGATGATTTTTGTAGACTCACATGCTCGTAATAAACCATTAATTGATCTCAATGAGGATGGAACTCATGATGGCAATATCAACATGACCAGTAGACCATTTGATATCGCCGTGTTTGACAATAACAAAATTGCAATTAGTTTCCCATGGAGAACGAAAAAGAGAATCGGAATAATCGATATGATCAATAACAAATCGGATCCCGACATTTTGTTAAAAAACAAATGTTATGGTATAGCATACGATAAAAAGAGATTGTTTGTCGTCGTCAAGACTGAAGGATTTGTGATAATGGACATAAGTGGAAATAAAAGCGCATGCTTACCGATTGTAGGTATAGGAATATTTTATGTCTATGTTAATAATAGACTTTACTGTTCAGATGAATGCAATGACACAGTACAGTGTTATAATATGGAAGGGTGTTCTATTTGGACATTTGAAGATTCAAATTTAGGATCACCAAGATCAAAAACCAAGATGCACAGACATTTTTATACAAAGAAAATTAAGATACTTATTCAATATCATTATTATTATTCTCATATCTTTTTTCAGTTCATATTATAACCTGCTGCTTATGTTAATGAAACTGGTTTTGGTAAAAACTAAAACTCATCTTATTTATGTCATTGGCCTTATTTTGATGATGTCTCAATTTTGGATAAGATAGCATTACGTCACTGGAGAGTGAACAATATTGTAAAGCTTAATACGTTTTATATAATTACATTGTAATTGATGTCACACCTATGTTTACACCTATATTTCAAGTTCGTTTGGTTCAAATGTACAAATTTATTGTGCTCCACTAATGACTGTTTAGTTCTTGTTTACACCATATCTCTGGTTTATATTAAGCAACTAATTCTTGTCTCATCAACACTGGTGTTCGCCCACGTTTACGCCTTGTCATGGTACAATGCACAACTGATACTATTTTTGCCATACAATCAGTTCGTACTAAATATTTGAGTTGAAAGAAAAATACTGTTTTGCTGTTTTATAGATTATTAAAGCGGTTTTTTCAACTTTAATAGAACTATTCAATATTTTAGTTTGCAAAACAAAGTATCATTGGTAGACTATTTTCAAGTATAAAACATGTGTATGTAATTATCCATGTTATGTAGGCTGTGTAAATTTAAAAGAAGAACTCGCACAAGGGGTATGTCCAGGAACTTCATGTACTTTTTCTAAAGAAAAAAACATCGGAAGATACCATAAAGTAAAATCACAAAAATACTGAACTGCGAGGAAAATTCAGAACGGAAAATCACTTATCAAAGCATAACAACTGTCATATAACTAATTTGGTACAGGCATTTACTTATGCATAAAATGGTGGGTTTAAACTGGTTTTATAGCTAGCTAAACCTCTCACTTGTACGACAACGCATCAAATTCCATTATATTGCCAACTATATTAAGACCTTGTTGATAATTATTCCGTATCAACTCTACAAATAGTACACAGTGATGTCTTGAAGTATATATTCTGGGTTCTGACGCTGTTTATCATCTCAATAACGTGTTATAGTATTCTTGTATTTGCCTTATGAATATTACTTTTCCTGTTTAGTCTGTTTGATACATATGACGTGGCTGTGTACTCATACATCCTGTCATTGTGTAATTGTTCTATGATAACCTTTGTATTCTTGTCTTTCATTTTTGCTACATTTCTTGGTTTAAATGCCTTTTTATTTTTCTTTGATATATATGACGGGGCTCTGTACTCTAACATCCTCTCATTATGTTATCGTGCCATTGAAAAACATTTTGAAGTCTTGTTTTTCATTTTTGCTATTGTAATTTGTCTATATTAAATTGAAAATGGAAATGGGAATGTGTCAAAGAGACAACAACCCGATAAAAGAGACGAAGGCAAACAAAAATATGTATTAAATCAGTGATAATGGACGTCATACTTAACTCCGAAATATATAAAAACAACTAAAATTCTAAATCATACAATACTAACAAAGGCCAGACTTCCTGACATTGGACAGGCGCAAAAATGCGACGGGTTTAAACATGTATTTTGAGATGCAATTCCTCTACCTTTACCTCTACACGATGTAGACAAAACCAACACACAACAATACCCGCTGAAACTCAGTTTTTAAAGAAGTCCCGAGTCCGATGTCAGAATAGGTAACAAAAAAAAAATAAAATGCGCAAATATATAAATTATCATATGGCTATTAGAAGTAACTGACATGCTAGCTCACGACCTCAATTCAACACATTGAAATATTATGTCTTCATCATATCAATATCAAGCATAATCCCTCCCATTCGGTGTTAAGTATCATACCATCATAAAATATATGAGAAGAACATAACTCGTATCATGCCAACACATGATTTTAGAATAAATGTGTTAATTTCCAATTCAAACACACTATAATTGAATAAATATAAAAGCCGAAATAAACCATCTTAAATGACCTGACTTGTAATTTTTTGAAACATATGACGTGACTCTTTGATTATACATCCAACATTTTCTACATTTCAACAAGTCAGGAATATGACAGTTCTTGTCCATTCGGTTTTGATGCGTTTTGTTATTTGATTTTGCCATGTGATTATGGACTTTCCGAATTGATTTTCCTCTAAGTTCAGTATTTTTTGTGATTATACTTTTTAGTTATTGTGCTACGGTACATTTTCGTGTTCTTTTCTTTACTTTTGCTATTGTGATTTGTCTATATTCCCTTTTATACTTATGTGTTATTTTTGACATTTTAACCTATGATGTCTGTTTGTTTAATACACACATCGTTGTCAATATAATGGAATTTGATACGACTGTCATACAAGTGAGAGGTTCAACTAACTATAAAACCAGGTTTAATACACCGTTTACAAGTAGGTAGCAACATTCCAGCAGCACCTGCAACCGGAGTATATATCTCCCAATTTATACGATAATCCCATGCTTGCAATTCCTGTCATGGTTTTCCTGATAGAGGGTTGCTGCTCACAAGGAAGCTATTAAACCAAGAGTTCCAAATGGTGAAATTGAAATCGAAGCCATCACGAGCTGGTTGATCGTTATGGAATTACCGTTTTGCAAATGATATCGGATGTGTTCCTTGCGTCGTAACTACAACCCCCTTCCCTATCACGAAAGTGACCTACTGAATTAGACTATTTACCGGATTTGTTATAACATGAGCAACACGATGGGTGCCACATGTGGAGCAGGATCTGCTTACCCTTCCGGAGCACCTGAGATTACCCCTAGTTTTTGGTTGAGTCCGTGTTTCTTATTCTTTAGTTTTCTATGTTGTGGCATGTGTACTATTCTTTGTCTGTTTGTCTTTTTCATTTTTAGCCATGGCGTTGTCAGTTTATTTTCGATTTATGAGTTTGACTGTCCCTCTGGTATCTTTCGTCCCTCTTTTAAAATGAACTGTATATTGTAAGTGTTACTTTTTATGCAAATGTTTTGGCTTTTGCAAGTCTTATTTCCATGGAAATTATATAGCCCCACCCATTCATCATGGTTCATGGATTTTGAATATTTACCTACTTTACAAGGTAATGTTTGTGTTGAAGTTTGTTTAGAGGGAACAACTTATGATAAATCAAAAGTATTTGGTATACAGTTGTATGAGCATTGGTATACCTCATTTCCATGGCGATTGTTTAGCCATGTACCTTGAGTCATGGTTCATTGAATTTTGATGTTTGCATAACTTACATGTTAAAGTATTGCCATCTTAAATTCAACATTTGCATAATCAAAATTACAAAAAAGCGAGATATATCTCTGTTTTAACATGTTACTGTTATGGTTTAAACAGTTCATTTTCTATAAATGAGATTGAATATTCATTTGGTATCTTTTGCCTTTTATTTGAATTCGAAATCAGCCATTTAATTTTATGGTATAATACATTGTACTAGTCTTTCGATACAAAATGTTATCACAAATATATAGTTACGGCAAAGTACAAAGCTAAAAATAACCGAGCTGAAAGTGTTAACATCGATCGAAGAGATCTACATATTGCGTAACATTCGTTAACCATGAAGATTTATCTCTAATGTTCCACAGACTACAGACCCGTTCCATATCGTCGAGGTGTTGAAACGCATTACACTCTTGATTAACATCACACATGAATGCGCATCTGATGACACTGATACCATAAACAGTATCAATAGAATAGCCATTTATAATGGTGACATTTTCTTGCCTGCAGTAATCTCCTTCAACAAATTGAGAATAAAGATATTAGGTTAATATTAAACTGAAATCATTTCAAGCTGAAAAAAAAATCCCTCTTGCAACTCTATCGAAATTTGACAATATTTTGACCAGGTCTAAGTCGTTTGCAATGAGTTAGGTATTTCATTTATTTCGTCCTCGTGCATCACTTCAAAGACTCGGAATTCTTTAAACTGATATTTACTGTTCGTATTGTTATGTGTTTCTTTATTCTACAACGGCTAGAGGTATAGGGGACGGCTGTGATCACACAAAGCATGTTTGACCGAGCCGCATTTTTGCGCCTGTCCAAAGTCTGGAGCCTCTGGTCTCTGTTAGTCTTGTTTATTTTTTTAATTTCAATTTTATTTATATGTTTTTGAGTTTAATGTGACGTCCATTTTCACTGAACTTGTACACATTTGTTTACTGTGCGGAACTATCTCGCGGCGTTGAAGTCCAATTAATGTCCTTCAGCTGTTGACTGCTCTTTTCTCGGCTTGATGTCTCTTTGACATATACTCCATTTTCATTCTCAATTTTATGTATTGCTAAATAGTGAATATGGTGCAATACAATTGGTACTGTTTATTAAAATGGATGTCGGTCAAATCATCCCATAACATGCTATAGTCAGTTTTAATGTGCATTATATTACAGTATCTCATTAGCGATTACTTTAACAAATACTCCTTCTACTACATACTGATGTTATGAATCACAATAACATCACAAAAATAAACATGTTTTCATTTTTTTTCTTCAGATATAGCTATAGGGTGGTTGATAATTGTAACAAAGAAGTGATGTTAATGAGTATATGTGTAGTTTGATTGATAATAATATGAGGTTACGTAACATAAAGTCTTTAGTCGACCTTTATCTACGAAATATTGGCAAACCCGATCAAGTAGTTTTGGTTATCTTCGATATTGTTCAGAAACTCTTATATTAGTGTGCAAATAGAGACATAAAAATCTACTGTCTTTGATATCGTACATGTTTACAGTCAGGAAATAACAAATGAGATTACAAAGCAGGCAATGAAAAAAGAAAGAAAAATTACCTGGTATAAACATTTGCTCAATAAAAACATCTTATTGTTTGATATTTGAAATTTGTTTCTGTTTTTTTCCAATTATGAATCACGCATGGTCTACAGGTATTTTGAATTGGACAGATAAAGTTAAAGTTAATATTTTAAAGAGAAGATTTTTAAATTTAACTACCGTGTGACACGGTTGCTCCGATGAGGAGAAATTTGCGAAGAAAGGAAGAAAAGAAGAAATAGGATAAAGTAAAATTTACCTTTGTTTGTACACAGTTCATAATCTGGAACGTTCCCAAGATCTGCTCCTGCCATTTCAGTACATGTAATACCATCACCATGGTTAAGAACAATATATAAACCTTTCAGGCTAACAAGCGCACAGTTACATATGAGCGGATTTTCAGATAGATTCCTAAGAAAAGATAAGCTTTTCCTGTATGCCCAATTAAGCTAATGACGTTTGATTTAATTATTCTAAAGACTCGGTCATACCTTAATGGATAGCTCGAACGGATGTTTAAAGGATAACTTTTTTTTAAACCGTTCATGTCCGTAAGACATCCGTTCTTATCCGTTAGACGTCTGTCCATATCCGTTGCATGTCCGTTTAGCGTACGTTTTATCCGTCGACGTCCGGTCTGTCCGGTGGAATATTTTGAGCATGTTCAAACTTTGAACGGACGTCCAACAGATGAAATATCTATTGAACGTCCGGTAGGCGTCCGTTTTGTACGGTACTTGTCCGTTTCGTTTCCGTTTTGTATCCGGTATACGGAAGTCTACCGGACGTTTAATGGATAAAACGGATGTTGAACGAATGTGAAACGGACTTCTACATGACGTATATCGGATAAAACGGATTATGAACGGATTTAAAACGGCTAAATTTATTGAAATGTCAGATTTCTTAAGGTTCGTGAATTCTTATTATTAATAATCGATCTTAGAGTAAGGCCACGTCTTCACAATCAAGCAGCTCTTATTCACGCCAGACACTGCTCTTTGGCGGAATTTTGAAGAACTAACCAAAACTAGTTACACATAAATATTTTACAAGTCGCCTTTAATTTTTCCGTATATCTTGTTCATCTGTTTTATCCGGTACGCTTCCGTAAAGTGTCCGTTTTATGCGATACTCGTCCGTTGGATGTACGTTCGACATTGTTCTGTCCGGTACGATTCCGTTTCTCGTACGTTGCATATCCGGTGTTTGTCCGTTATGCATTCGTTACGCGTCCATTTTATTTGGACAGTATATCAACGAACTCCCAACGGATAACTTTTTTGTCAAATTTTATGTTCATCCGTTAGGCGTCCGTTCGTGCTATCCGGTAAGTGTGACCGAGGCTTAAATTTTTACAGATGATTAACAGTTGTGATGATGTCTATACTGATTAGAATGGTTTTAAAAGAATTTTGTTAGTTCAACACGATACCTTAACTTATGTCCGATTTTACCTTATCATATAGAGTGAAAAAGCTCAAAAATGTATTTGAAGCTGAATTCACTGCAAAGGTATTAAAAATATTCCATTGAATGGAGATCGTTCAGTAAACATCAGTTATTCCTTAATTATAAACAGAAATGTAAAAAAAAAAGAGTCATGATTATTACTAGGTTATAAAAAAAATACTGATATTGATCCATTAAAACAAAAATAACTAAAGGTCAGGACAAACTATTAGTTTAATTGTAGTTTCAGGATCATATTACACTAAAACGAAAAATCACAAAAATACTAAACTCCGAGGAAATTCAAAAAGAAAAATCCTTAATTAAATGGCAAAAACAAAAGCTTAAACACATAAAACGAATTGATAACAACTGTCATATTCCTGGTATGGTACATGCATTTTCTTGATATGTAGAAAATTATGGATTGCACTTAGTTTATTCAGAGTCCAGTATAAAAGGAAATTCAAAGAAAAAATATGGAACGCAAAGGAAAATTTAAACGAATAAATCCTTTTTTCAATGTAAAAATCAAAAACCTATTCACATCAAACGAATGGAAAGCAATTTTTATTTTTCTGACATGGTACAGGCATTTCATAATGTCGAAATAGTGGAGTTCACCTCTTCTTATAGCAAGCTTATAACATTCACTGTTATGTGGCGCATAAAATTCCACTATATTGACAAAAATGTGTAGGCAAAACATCATTATATTTTAGGTAAAAATGTCAAAAATTGAGGAACAGCGGTCAATTTTGTGTAATAATCATAATTTATATAACGACAAAGACTATATCAAAACATGACAATAAACGTCATAAAAATAAATAATTAATAACTTTGGTATTTTAATTTATAGCAACTACATTTGTATGTGTGACCTGATCTATCATTGTCTCATTTATATTGACACAATATTTTCTTTTTCAATAAATCTGTTCACAAATCAATACTTCTCTTTGTAATAAATTAGTTACAAAAATTAATCTGCTGATATTTAAAAAGAAGAAAGAAGAAATTAAGATCATGAAAATGTCAACTTCATGGAAATATCCCAATTAACCTTAAAAGGGAAGGCTAAAAAAAAAGAACATGAATATATATAAAATGAAGCCATTAAAATATACACTTCTTTTCTTGATTATGAGATGATATATACCATTAAAAAAACTTAAACCCGCTGCAATTGTTTGTACCTGTCTGATGTATTAAATTATAATCCTGGTACCTTTGATAACTAATTAGGAATCTGATGTTCAGTAGTTGTCGTTTGTTGATGGGGTTCATAAGTGTTTCACGTTTCTCGTTTTTTATATATATGAAATATTGGTTTTCCAGTTTGAATTGTTTAACACTAAAGATTTATGTGGTGCTCCTTATAGCTTGCTGTTTGGTGTGAGCCAATGATCCCTGCTGAAGACCGAAATTCGACCTACAATGGTTTACTTTTATAAATTGAGACTTGAATGGAGAAGTATCTGATTTGCATTCATACCACATCTTCTTATAGCTATCTATAATGTAAATGTTCTTTAAGGAATTGTTTAAAATTTGATAAATACTTACAAATACTCTAATTTTGTTAGTCGTTTGAACGTCTTCAGGTCTACCGATGATATCAGGTTGTGTCTCAGGCCTCTTATAATATGAAGAAAAAACAATTAAATTTTATAAAATTAAAAGTGAAGTTATACAAGTGGGAGATTTAGTTACTATTAAACCAGGTTAAACCCACTCATTACTTCAAATATTGTGTTTACTTAGTCAGGAATAAAACATTATCATGTTAAGTTAATTTGTTAAAAACTATCCAACGTTCGTTGTTGTCAATTATATATTGGTCCTCCAATTTACCATGTTTTTGAATCAACAATAGAGTGTTGCCTTTTCTTAAAAATTTAATATTTTAAGAAGTGATATCATGCACAACACTCACATTCTTCAGGAAATATGATATATAAAAAGGAAGATGTGGTATAATTGCAAATGAGACAACTCTCCCCAAGAGACCAAAGTGACAAAGAAATTAACAATTCCTGAGTTGATATCTGTATTGTACTGATTAGGAAAACAGCCATTGATCTGATGTTCAGTAATTGTTGTGTGTTGATGCGGTTCATAAGTGTTTTCCGTTTTTTGTTTTTATATAGATTAGACAGTTGGTTTACCCGTTTGAACGGTTTTACACTTTTTTTTCGGGCACTTTATAGCTTGCTGTTCGATGTGAGCAAAGGCTCAGTGTCGAAGACCGTACTTTGACCTATAACTGTTTTAAATTATGACTTGGATGAAGAGTTGTCTCATTTACACTCATACTATATATATTGCACTATCCTGATAAGTCTGAGTAAATTTAATATTGTATTGCACTATAACTATAATTTTATATTAATATTGTTAAAATTATTATAAAATACTTCAAATTACATAATTTGAAACCTAATCTTGATTTATATCAAATTCTAAGAAATTTGACTGTTCGTTACTTTTTGTGGCGTTGATGCATTCATGTGACAGACAAATATTTCGTAATTCTAGTTTTAGTTACATGTATTTTAGTTATTCTTTGTTATTCTGTCGCTGACATGTCGAAATATACTTTTCCATAATTTATTCATGTATCTCTCTGTCTTGGGTGTTCATGCATTTATTTATACTGTATTCCAGTCATGTGATGTTATCATTTTAGCGGTATATTTAACATTGCAATAAAGCGTGGAGGTTTGGCTACCCACAAAACCAGGTTTAACCGACCATTTTTTTCTTAAAATTTCCTGTATCAAGTCAGAAATATGGCAGTTGTTTTCTAATAGTTTGTTTCTATGTATGTTGCATTGTCGTTTGTGTATTTGTTGCACTTCAGTGTTGTGTTGTTTCGTTGATTTATTCTTATAGTTGATGTGATATCGTTTTTAGTATTAACCCGTATTTGTTGTCTTTCAATTTATTACTTCTGAACAGTGATACACTACTGTTCCCTGTATGTATATAAGGGGACTAGATGAAGTGTTGGTTTAGGTATGACAAATACTAAGTAAAATATTGTATTATTGAGAAATGCTGTTATATTCCTTGTAAGACCTTTCTGGTTTGACAATATATATGCAAGCATCCGTTTTGAAAATCAACTCAATCAACAATATCTTTCAGAATACTACATGTATTCATGCATAATTTACAAATGGTGAAGTTGAAATCATCCCTTCGTAAATTTTACGGACGCCATCACGAGTTGGTTGACCGTTATGGAATAACCGTTTCACAAATGATATCGGACATGTTCCTTACGTCGCATCTACAATCCCCTTCCCTTTCATGAATGTGACCTACCGAAATAGACTATTTACCGGATTTGTTATCACATAAGCAACACGACGGGTGCCACATGTGGAGCAGGACCTGCTTACCCTTCCGGAGCACCTGAGATCACCCCTAGTGTTTTGGTTGTGTTCGTGTTGTTTATTCTTTGGTTTTCTATGTTGGGTCGTGTGTGCTGTTGTTTGTTTGTCTTTTTCGTTTTTAGCCATGGCGTTGTCAGTTGTTTTGGATTTATGACTTTGATTGTCCCTTTTGTATCTTTCGTCCCTCTTTTAAAAACTTACAAGAGTTTCAATTCTTTCAAATCCTCGAACAAACCGGATATATCATTCAAGCTATTGAAGTCCATCGTTCTGCATATCAGAATATAAAAAAAATGTTTCATTAATGTTTTATAACGGCTCTTTTAATTTGTCTCTGAAATATTGAGTTTTGAATTTTGCCAAAAATTGAGGCAAAACGCAATTAAAGAGATGTCTTAAGGGTATATCCGAAGTAACTTTGTGATATGAAAAACCCATCTCAAATTCGGACAAATTGGGCGTAAAGTGACTAAACTATAGTTTTATAGACTAACGTCTCAATTTTGTATATTCTGTTTTGATTCCTAATAACTTGCTCGTTTTTTCTCTGAATATCTCTCTCATCATTTATCTAGTTACTGACGGTTTTCTATTTGAAACTCAAGAGTTTTAATTCCATCAATGTGATTATGATTTTCTCAGAACTTTACCTGTAAAATTGAGATACATGTAACATAAAAAAGGTTTCTGTTAGAATTGGACCGATAGGAAATCGAGATATGTATAAAAGATGGGAAAGTTATCAAAGAAACACTTATATAAGTAGCCATGTACTGCGAGAGGAATACTCGAATGCGATACACGAATGATTCTAATATTGAAAATAATAAGCTTGGTACTGTGCAAATATTGTCACTGTATGAGGCACTTATCTTACGGATTTTACTAACAAATATATCAGTGTTGGAATTGAAAATTTTTGTACTAAACTTTAAAGTTTGGCACCTGATAGCTTTGGAAGTGTAATTTGATAAACATGTAATAAAGATCAAAACGATGAAAAAGAGGCAGACACAATGTACGATGATGAACATAATCAGGATATTTATCAAAGCCAAACGAACAGAAACTGTTCTACAAGTTCATGGAAAATATCACTACACACAGAACTTTATATGTATCATTCACATAGAATTATCATATACAATTAGTTAAATTCGAAAAGTATTCACAACTGCAACTCACAATTCTTCCAATTCATAAAGTCCTCGAAACACACCCTTTTCTGCCAGGTTAATGTCATTTCTTGGTAGTTGTCTGCAAGGAAAATAATACAAAATGTTTAAAAGCATTACCGTTGCTGAAAATGAAAATTTATACAACAAAACAAAAGGTTTATCAACAAGTGTTGTTTCCATGGTAAATTTCATGATGCAATGTTTTCAAATCGTGATAATAAGCGTGTCTTATAGCTGTTACTGTTTTGTGTCATTTTGTCTCTCGCGGAGAGTTTTCGTCTAATTGGCCATCATACTTCTATTCATTTTTATTTTGAGTATTTATGAGAACCAACCAATTCATAAAATATAATAAATCTATTATGCATAGACTCATAGTCCACAAAAGGTACCGTTTGATAAATGTTGTACATAAAAGAAGCGGTAAATACCAAAATGATATTCAAACTCATCAATTGAAATAGAAACAGTGAAGCCAGACAAAAACTTAAAAACAAGCGACGGACAAAAGAACGATATTAAAAAACACCAAGACTGAACAACACGGATCAGGTGTGATCTTCGATGTCTCGAATGGTTATCTAAGCCTGCTCCGCAATTTTACGACTATTGTAGTAAACCCAAAAAATTTAATACCGTCAAACAAAGAATTTGGGCTTTAAATATAGTATATAATGGATAACTCAACAATTACCATAGAAACCCGTATGAGAAAATATCCGCTCTTCTATCAAACTCCTAAATGGAATAGACAATCATAAGTGTTCAACCATCTCGTGATGTTGTCCACAAAAATTTCCTACCAGGACTACAATATAACCTCTAGACTTGGTTAAATGTCATCTTAATGAGAGGAAGCCTCTATCAATTGTGATAAGAAACAAATATCATATTGGACTCCATAGGCATTCGTAGGCTACCGATTTTCAAATTCCACGAATCCGTGTTTAAGATATAAATTAAGTGCATATGCAATCTGAATTGAGGGAGATGGTTACCTGTAGAGGTGTACATTCTTGTGTAGTGACCTAAGAACGGAAGTCGGCACATTGACAATCACATCTCCTTTAACAAATAAACAAATAAAATAAGGATTTGAAAATTCACTTTTCGTCAATGTGAAAGGAATTTGATTTCTAGTATTTTATTTGTTCATACAAAAAAAAAAAAACAAAAAAAACTGACGTTTAATTTTATTATTATATTTGGTTTCGGTCTCGTAAGTGCCTTTCAAATGATACCAAGTAAAGCTACTTACATGATCTTTATATGCAACATTCCTTCAAAAGTTCCATTTCTCAAAATATGAATCCGATTCAATTTCAGTCGTCTACAATTTTGCAACAAAATAAAAATATTCAATAATGAGTTCGAAATGTGATCCGAACATTATTTTGTTTCAATATTAAAATCTATACGAATCCAGATGATTGTTTTAAATAGACTTGAAGGAAAAAGGAAACTTTATTTGTTATTTGAAATATATGAACCGTTAGACGTTTATTTTCACAGGGTTAACATTGGTTTTAAACATTTTGCTGACAAAGTCTGATGTACAAGAGTATATCTGTTTACAAGGAAATGGAAAAATGAAAATATGGGAAATCTAAACTTTTTCAGGGAAAACAATAAATGTTCCTGTCTAAATATAACATAAAGTATACTTACATATCAATCAGTCTGAACTGATTGTTGAATACTCCTTCACCCAAATCTGTTATATCATTGTTTTGTAAGTTGCTAAAAGTAAATAAGTATTTGAATGATGTTCGTTTATAAAACAGTTAAAAAGAAACAACAGTAGATAAACGTACTGCATTGCTGATCCAGTCCACTACATCAGCTGTCACTAGAGAATGTTTTTATATGAGCAACACCACAGGTGTCACTTGTGAAGCATAATATGTTACCCTTCCAGAGCTCCGGAGAACATCCCTATTTTGTGGTGGCGTTCGTGTTGCTTAGTCCTAATTTTCTTGTGTACTATTATTTTTCTGTTTGTATTTTCTTTTTGAGACATGGCATTGTTAGTTAGTTTTTGATCTATGAGTTTGAATGTCCCTCTGGTATCTTTCGCTTCTCTTTTATTCTAACTCGTGTCTTGATTAATGCGGTAAAGTTCAATACTCATACATGCAATACTTGTTATATGTTTAGGTTTTCATAGTCCAAACAGCCTTTTGTTCTATTTAATGCTTAGTATACTCAGTTGTGTTGAATACTTAACAAGTTAAATTTTAAAATAGAATATTTATTCGATTGTGTACTATGTACAATGATGTACGTTCTCTTTTTTCGGTCGATTGCCGCTATTTAAAAAAAAAACAGACAATGTGAATGTAGGGAAATGTGCATTATGAAGAATAAAGTATACTCTTTTTGGTAAATGTAAGCAGCAAATAACAGTACATAAGTACTGTTACATTTGCACAATGGTACTTCGTTTTTGTGTTATAAAAAATTACATACTATATACCTTACAAGAGGGGTGCAAACCACGTTTTTTCTGATTATTCATTTCATATTTTAAATGTTCATTTTTTACTTTCCTGT
Organism: Mytilus galloprovincialis; assembly: GCA_037788925.1. NCBI lineage: Eukaryota > Metazoa > Mollusca > Bivalvia > Mytilida > Mytilidae > Mytilus > Mytilus galloprovincialis. The sequence goes on along the minus strand of CM075342.1, from coordinate 37,714,073 downwards.
GTGAATGTTTCATCAAAATAGTCATTATACGGTACGAAAAGTATTTTTTCTATCACTTCTGACTGAAGCAAAAATCGTGACATTGAAAAGGAGTGACAAAATATAATAGAATAGGGTTCAATTACTTTTAATCAATTGATAATTAATCAAAAGTAACTGGATTTATATTTAAGTAGCAGACCTACAAACTAGTCTTTGAAATTTAGAATCAATATATGGGATGTGTCAAAGAAACAACACCATGATCAAAGAGCAGAAAACAGCACAAGCCTGATAAAATAATATGTTTAAATAGTAATGTAACTTTAAAGAAAATATCATTCATATTATATTAAATGTTTCAACGGAAGATCCTATCAAACTGACTTAAACAGAAAAACAAATTTGTGAAGCCACCTCCAGAAAAGCATTATTCCCCTTCTTTACATTTGCTCTCAGCCGAAACAAAAATAGCGATGCATATAAAACTGCAAATATAAACTACAAATTGTCATAACACCGATAACGAGGAAAACTAAATGTTTACTATACTAATGCATAACAAAAACGCAATATACAATGACGGTTAAATAAACTTACAGTTTTTCCAGGTTTGCCAAATCTTCAAATGTCCCGTTTTGTATATACTGCAATTGGTTTTTCTGACAATCTCTATACATCAATAAGGAAAATAAATGAATAATATTTGTAGTCAATAAGTATGTTTAATGATTCTGACTAGCAGCTCAGTAAAATATAGTTTGTCCTTAGTTTTTTTTATAGAAAAAGTGATGCATGTAGTTCATGATACCTGTAGATTCACATAATGTTGCGATAGCCAATTTAAAAGTCAATATCCGGACAAACAGCAACCTACTGGCAAATACGTGGTTAATAAGTGTTTCACGTTTTTTGTTTTTTTATATAGAATTGTTTCCTGCTTAAATTATTTTACACTAGTCATTTTGGGGCCTTGTATGTATAGCTGTTCATTGATGTACGATGTGGGCCATTTTTTTGTTGTTAGGGGTCTTTCGTTGTTGTTTATTCGTTTGATGTGTTTTGTCATTTGATTAGGGACTTTACGATTAAATTTCTCGGATTTTTTGTGATTTTGTTTTTCTTTGACATATAATAGGTTAATTACTTTTTACATATGTTGACTTGGATCGAGAGTTTTTGTCTCATTGGCACCCAAACCTCATTTTATTAATATATGTGTTTTCGAGTACATTTTGTAGTTTCAGTTGCGCACGCTTTGTAATTTTTTTTTAATGGACTGACTTGCTATCGATACGTTCCCCCTCCCATCAAGGGGATGTGATATACTGATGTGATGTTACATTGTGATAGATATAAGAAGATGGGGGTATAAGTGCCAATGAGACAACTCTCCATCCAAGTCATAATTTGTAAAAGTCAACCATTATAGGTCAAAGTGCGGTCTTCAACACAGAGTCTTGGCTACAATCGACCAACAAGCTTTATAAGGTTCAAAAATTAATAGTGTAAAACCATTAAAACGGGACAACTAATGGTCTAATCTTTGAAAAAAACGAAAAACGAGACCAATGTATGAACCACACATACAAACGACAAACGAGTATGAATATCAACTGCATAATCTATTTTATTAAGTTTATATACGTCATAGATTGTAGTTGTAGTTGTAGATGAAGATAAATGTGTTTATAAACTTTATAATAACATTTACAAAATTTGGACATTCAAGGAATGCCAGTCAAAACAAAACAAAACAATGAAAAAAATATTATTCTCAACATTTTTTCTACAACTTGTGTTATGAAATATTAAGATATGATACAACATCGACGGAAACGAAAACAAACATACTAACATTAATAAACTCAATCAAACAGATTGTATAATCTGTGGATTTGTTGTATTTGGAGATAAAGACTACAAGACGATAGATTTTTTTTAATAAGAAGTCTGAATTGGTAGAGTCTTTCATACTTGTGAAATATATGAGTGCCTGGTTTTATTATTTAAAGATCTTCCATGATTATTTAACTTGTATTCTTTTGCAGATGATGTTATCTGTTTTTTCAAGGACATATTCGTTTAATCGTTTTTCCTGCAGAGTATATAATCCCAATGTTGGTGTTCAATCAGATTAATAACGTGGTCTCCCAATTTATATTCCATTTTTTGGGTTTTTTTTTTTATATATATTAAACGTATTTTATTAACAATCACGTGTTACATCAACCCTTAGTTGCCCAGGGGAGCAACTAAGGGGCCCCATTTTTTACAGTCTCGTTTGTCGGGGGAAAAGCAAATGAGAAAAAATAACTCCCATTATGAATTATTAACATCAACCTTTATAAATATTTTCTATCCTTGTACAAATGTACATGTACCTGCAATCATTATCGATCTATATATCTTTACCTCTCACCATATATAATTTTTTGAATAAAGTCTGTTTTTTATCTTTATTTATTTCTCACAAAGGCTACCTGTATTAAGCAGTTTCAATTTTATCGTACATCAAGTCTTTGTTATGTTAATTTCAATTACATTTAATTTCTGGACGAGTGATAATTTACCACGTGCGATTTGTTAAAGGGATGTGTAGTTCATTCATTAAAAAAAAATGGATTAATGATTTTGATTTCCAAATAGGATTTATTTCAAAGATTTTCGTATTTGGTTTAAGGTATTTGAGCAAAAATTGCATTTCATGTTTTATCATATTTAAAATTAGCGATTTACTTATCCCTTTCTTTTGATATTTTGCGATATTTCTAGTTTTCCAGATATCCCATTTCGTGATTAGAAGCGCCGTATCTTAAAATTTGGGTATAAGATGCATCTGCATAATGACCCGAAAAATTATACTTGTTACCGATTTTTGTAATTTTTCGATATTTAATTTTGAACAAAATTCCCATATTTTCTCAAAAATTTCCCGCCAAACGTCTTCTACCAGTTTACAATAAATAAAAAGATGAAAAAGTGATTCGTTTTCATTGCAAAATTGACACTTCCCGTTTGAGCAATTCATTTTTTGTAATTTTTCTTCAGTGTAAATTATATTATGTAGAAACTTCCATTAAAGTTGTTTAGTTTTCCTGTTAGCTAAATTTTATATCTATATATTCCATTTAGTGTTTTACAATATGCACAAAGCGCAAGTTATCTCATCACAGTATACGGAACATTATATTAATCAAGTGTAACTACTTACAACAATTGCAGGTTATGCAATCCACGGAAGGTTTCATTATGAATAATTTCGATGTCATTGCCACCCAAGTATCTAATAGCACAGAAAGAAGAAGGTTAATACACAACAACCTTAAAAAGATGATCGACTTTTGTTAATTGCAAATTTTTATGAACAACTGTGGTCTCTTTACCACTGGTATTGTTAATATACATTATATATGTATTTCAATTTTTTTATGTGTAGTTTGAGATGTCTTAGAAAAGGGGCCCTTGTCTGGTCTTAGTAGTCAAGCTTTTGAATAACTAGCCAGTCCACACTAAGGTTGTGAATTCAAATTCCACATCGGACAAGCGACTTCGACTTCAATCTTAATTGACTAGGATCGTCAGTTTTCATAACGAATGTCTCTGGCTTCTTCACAAAACAAAATACAGCATAGCAATAGCATAATAGTGTTGAAAGTGGCGTTGAAAACAATCAATAAGACAAAAAAGGACATTTTGTTATCTGACTGTTTTATATGGTACAGTTATAATGTATATATATATATAACACAACGTATGTTGAATGACTTTCACATTTGCTATTTCTATCCTATATCACCAATTAGAGAAATACATATTTACAGGGAATAATATCATGAATAACACCAATCTGCAAGTTATAGATGTAAACAAACAGTGTTAGATATAAAGTTTATGCAAATTCAAACTTGAATAAATGTTGTCATTTTTAAGTAATTCACTTAAATGCTCAATCAAAACAGTTGCAACTGATTTTACTACAACTTTTTTAATCTATTTTGTCTCTTCATTTAATAGATTGAGTTTATAACTATTTCATTGACAAAACTTTATCGACTGTAGACTAACTATAAAAGAAAATACACTTACAGATTGTAAAGATTATGCAAACCAAAAAACACTTCCTCTTTAATAGCTTTAATGAAGTTTCCCGCTAAACGTCTTCAAAAAAGGAAAATGGTTTTCATTTTTATACGAAGGCGTCAGTGTATAATAAGCTTTGTTTCGATAAACATGTAATCACTTAATCTACGCAAACTAGAGGCATTACAGTTTTTTCAACAGACTAGGTACATCAAAATTTACAGATGCATCAACCTGTACAACATGTACAATATTTTAGCATAGCAATCATTGTTTGACGATGTAGTGGCATCTACTGCAAGTATTTTATATCATAAAGGTTTTGTAACTAAATTTGTATAACAATCAAATTCAAACAGCAAAACCATGTTTAGTAAAAAGTATAGTTTTGGCATAAATATTGTACGATAACATAATTTTTATATTCTGGCAGGAAAGCATGTATTCTTGTAGATTTTTAGAACATATTGATGGTAAAATATCGATTCTGCCATGGCAACAAGTGTCTTACGATATTTCTCCACTCGATACTGTTAAGTTTTAATATTTAAAGCTCGAGGCTTGCCGAGTTTTTTACTGAGTTTAAATGTAACTATTGAGACTGGAGAATTATCATAATACACGGGTTATAGTGGTGCAATCGATTCCATTAATGATTTTTATCCATCATTTTCAAAGAATTGCAGAAAGTTAGAGAAGTTAGAAAAAAACATTTTCAACTCGTTTTACATTTTATCCCATTTCTACAGCATTACTTACAGTACTCTTAGGTTTGTTAGAGATCTAAAGGCGTGTGCTGGCAATTCTCTTATTTTATTCGAGTCCAAATATCTACAAAGATATATTGAATCTTATATACCATCATATGTAACAGTATTAGTTTAAGTCAAGTATTTTTTTTAAAAGAAAAAGAATAATTGATAACAAAAAATGTATGCCATTCCCGGATTTCTATTATTTTGAAGCCTGATCAAATTGTAATTTTTCTTCATTTCTATATTTTCAAATACGTAGTACAAAACCATCAATTCGAAGAGGAAAGACTTAAAGTCATGGTAAATAATAATGTTTGTATAAAAACAAACATTTATACTTAATTGAAAAGAACAAATGATATTGGGATTCAGGTTACCAGTAACATACCAACTACAAATATACTTACAAGATTAAAAGTGTACCCAAATCATTAAATGTATCATTCCTAATTGTTTCAATTTCATTGTTGTTTAAGATCCTAAAAATATATATTGTCTCTATGTCAAATAAATGAAAGAGATAACATTACCGAATTAGACTATTTACCGGATTTGCAATAACATGAGCAACACGAGCTGTGAAGCAGGATCTACTTATCCTCCAGAACACTAGAGATCAACCCAAGTTTGGGGTGCGGTAAGTGTTGCTCAGTCTTTGGTTTCAAATGTAGTGTCTTATGTACTATTATTTGTCTATTTATCATTTTGATTTTTAACCATGGCATTGTCAGTTTATTTTCGATTAATGAGTTTGAATGTTCCTCTGGTATCATTCGTCCCCCTTTTTATATTATTTATGTACATTTACCTTTGATATAGTACGTGGATTCTGGTGACTGGCTTTTCTACATGTGTGTGTTCACCTTTTTTTACGTAATTATAACTATGTATTGCTCAATTACAAAATGTCAAACAGTATAATACAAATAATTCTCTTTCAATTTTGACATTGGAATAAATAGTGTTCCTAAATATAATAGTTGAATCAACTTAGGATTTGAAGTTTTATGTTTTTCTGCACAATTTGACCGAATATATAAATCTATTCAATTTCTACAGAAGATCAAATGGTAATGAAATGCATGTATGTAAAAAAACAAAAAAAAAAAGAACTCTGAGGAAATTCAAAACGGAAAGTCCGTCATCATATTAACAAAAAGGAAAAACGAGGATAACAAAAAATCCCCAAAGCAGAATATCGGGATATATCTGCACAGAGACACGTCATATGTAACAAAGAAACACAACAATAAAATATGATTGATTTCTAACTTTTTTTACTTTTTATTATTAAAAAAATCATATATTAAATGATTACATTAATTGAAGATTATGATATGGGTTATGTTTTTATTGTTGAATGCATACGATGATTTTTATGTGTAGACATCGTTTCCCTTCGGTCGTTTGTAGAAATCGATATTTTAGATCCTCTTTGGCAATCATATTTTTCTTATATTACACATACCTGAAATTTGGGCATTGAGCAAAGAACCGTTCAAGACTATGGAAGAAATATTCTGAATAAATAGTTTTGCTCATATTAGAGAAACGGAAGAAATTGGGTCTGTTCAGTTGTCTATGATATCGGCATCATATATTTAATAAACTCATCATAGATACCAGGAGTGAAATGTTATACTTACACCAGACGCGCGTCTACAAAAGACTAATCAGTGAGGCCCGAATCAAAACATGTTAAAAAAGAACACAAAGTACGAAGCTAAAAAGCAGTGACGACCAAACATTTCTAAATGTTTTGCCAAATATAGCTAAGGTAATGTATTCTTGAAGTAGAACAGTCTTAGTATTAGCACTGTTTCGGGGCTACTGAACTGTACATTCTTCAATCAATCTTTTGTTACTCAACTCGGAAGTTGTTGTCGACTACTATATTCGAGACAATCAATTTAACATTATATCAAACTAAATTTATTTGAAACAATAATTTTGACAGATTGACATGACTTTTTGTATAATTCATGATTCAATAAGTCGAAAAAAATCTTACCGTAACAAAAACAAATGTGTAACTTTTCAAACAATTTCTGTTTTATAGTATCTTGAAATTTAGAAAGCATTAATTGCTTTCTGTATGTTCACTTTCTCCAAAAATACTGTTTACATACTTACAATTGTTCTAATGTTTGTAATGTAGAAAAGACACCTTGTGGTATATCTTTGATACTATTTGATTCTAAGATCCTATAAGTATAAATTACACACTTACTCATTGTAAGTTTCTGTTTTTCTTCAAAATATTTTGTTCTGATATTAGTACTGTACAAAGAGAACTTTTTCAGAGACTTTGTTTTGTGATTTTTTTTTTTTCGATTAGACTTCATGCAATAAATGGTAACAACTATACTGTTATATATAGTTTAGGATTGATATCAAAATGTTGTAAGTTGTTTTATTAGGATTGATATCAACTTGTTAATTTTTCTAGGAGTTCAGTATATTTGTGATTTTACTTTTTATTTGAATAAGATTTATATATATATAAGATTTATAAAAAAATTAAATTCGCAAACTACATTTCACATCAAATAATAACAGTTCGTTATATATAATTGTTTCTGGTTGCAATTTGTCTACCATTGGCATTACCATTCTGTCAATGGCGTCACTGTTTCAACACAAAAACCTAGAAAAAGAAGGCCTAGTCAGCGGATCAACAGAAGAAGTACTTTAAACTAGTTTCCAGTAATTGCCTATTTCCTGTGATACTATCTTATTTTTTGTAAATATTCCGAATACTAAGGCTATTGAACCATTTAATTTTTGATAAATTGATTTGTGTTGTACTTTCTTTTATGTCGTTTGTGTATTCCACGGTTCTCGTTTGAAATGATAGCATACTTTGGTACACAAAGAAAAACATGTTCCGTTGGCAATTAATGCATGTTGAATTATTTAAAATAAACGAAAATCACATCTGCCACATGACAATATAGTATCGAATAATGAAAACGAACACAAAAAGGAGCATGACTAATTTTTGAATGTTCAATATTGAAAACGAATATTACATAATATGGAAAACGAATTTTGAATATTGATTGTTGAATGATGTAAAACAAATGACAGTTAAATGTGAAATATTGAAAAATCAACTTGACATCGGCCTTAAAATGACATTTTAAGATAAGAAAGATACTTACAATCGTTCGGTTTGTTCGAAAATATCACTAGGAATTGACGACAAATTTCTACTGATACACGATGTTTCTTTAGTTGAACAGAAACACAGATTCGGACACGACTCTTCGCATTCACACTGCCGAATGAATATAACAACTTGGATCACAAAATAGATGAACAACATTATCGAAATTTGTCACTTCAATTATCTGCCTTTATATATTGCTGTTAAGAAATAAAAATAAATTTTAGTACCCTAGGAAAACGAGTACAAACCAAGACGAATATTTCAATTATCGAGCATATTTATTATTGAACTATATAAAAGATGAGAATGGAAATGGAAAATGTGTCAAATATTGCTTGAATGTTTTAGAAAAGATAAATACTTTATGCATGTGAAAAAACTCTAAAACATTATTACTTTCAAAACGGTACTAATATGAGCCAGAAAATACTTTTATTGAATAAACTTTACTGAAGACACGACATTTTCATCATTTAGAAATTGTTGTAAATTATAGAATAGATGTAAATTGCAGAAAACATCAGTCGACTGTTTGGTTTTTTTTTTTTTTTTTTTTTTTTTTTTTTTTTTTTTTTTTTTTGTCACCGCATCAAGGTGATATTTATTGATATTTTAAGACATAGAGAGTACCGCATCAGATAGAAATGAATCGATCTGTATTGATAATAAAACAGGAAAAAACTTCAAAAAAATCAAACATATATCTTACCTCATTTCTTGCTATCATCTTTTTGCAATTCAGTGGAGGGAAAAATAAGCAGAATTTTATTCTGTATCATCGAATGAATAACTTCTGTTCTTAAGATTGTCCCTTTTGTCACCGTTTTATAGTCTCATTTATAATAATAAGCATGTAGGCGCGAAAATGAAGCATGTGGCTTATCTCCACTCGTGCAATTATCTTTTCCTAAATGAATAATTAGATAAAATCAGTAGCTATGTATTTTGTATATTGAAAAAAAAATCCTATTATTCTTCCCAGTTCGTTCTAAAACATCAGAGATTGATTCTGATTTCATATTCATGAAATAGTTGCCAAACCCGAGTGATTTCTTTTCTTTTCAAGTATGAAACAAAACTCCTTAATTGGTTTCTGCATCATTTTATTTTGCTATTATGAAAAGTAGATTTCATCATAAACTATCAGTGATCACTTAAGTGGACTAATCTGTGCTGCTGAGAAGATAGACGATGCGACAAAAAAAAAAATACAGCCACAACAAAGAAAAACAATACCCTATTTATTTTGTAAGGACCCTTTTACTTTCAATTATACGAAAACTAATCATTTTTCTTCATCGCTATGAAGCTATGAATAGCATTGAGTAGAGGTATAAGAGAATGTTTGAGATCTCAACATATGTATCACCCCTTCGCATTATTGTGCTTGTCACAAGTCAGGAACCTCTAGTCTTTGTTAGTCTTGTATGTTGGGTTTTTTATTATTATTTTGGTTTATATATCATTTTGGAGTTTGGTGTCACGTCTATTTTCCTTGAACTTGCATACTTTTTTGTTTAGGGAAAAGCTGGAGACAGGCTTCGGAAGCGAGATTGGCTAGCTTAGTTGAAGACCCATTGGTGGCCTTCTGCTGTTTTCTGCTCTTTAGTTTTGCTGATGCAATTATCTCTTTAACAAGTTTGTCGGAATTCTATGTTTATTCTGTATACTGTATATTCCGGGCTAAAAGTTGCTTTCTTAAATATTTGTATCGCAAATGCTTTGATGTTTTTGCTAAAGTTTCTTTTTAAAATTCGACATTTTGCATTGAATTTTTCTAAAACTGATGTTAAAGACCGTTTTGAACTCGCAGTGAGTTGGTTGTGTTTTCCATTTTTCTCCATGAGGAGCAGCAGTTACAGCACTGTTCCATTGTTTGGTATTCGTTTTTGTTTAGTACAAACATTTAAAAAGTTCTACATCGAACACGTTTAAATACCATATGTTAAGGTATTAACAGTCCGGAGTCAAGCTGTACATTAATCAACAAGGTAATATTTCATTTTCAACAATCCCGTGAAGAAAAGTCAATTACGATATAGAAAAAAAAAAACTGAAAAAAACTAAAAAAATCAGCAACTGGCACGGTTGTTGCCATAAATACATGAATACTAGTCTTTTATGAATTTTGAATATCGATAATTTTCAGGCCGGTAGAATTGACACTTTTTAAAAACTGATACAAAAGTTCATGGATCTCGTTAAACATTTTGTAATACTGCAATCAATATTACAACATTTAAAAAAATTAAAAGTTCAAATTAAATTCAAAGTCATGTTTTTCTGATACTGTTTTTAAGACGTCTCTATGCTTCATCCACTGAATATGTTCTGATTGATACCCTAGTCTAGTATTTTTATATGTTTGTTAGTAAAGGTGACTTGTTTCTCGTTTGGTTTTATATATGAAGACAAATAAAGACAACAGTAGTATACCGCTGTTCAAAACTCATAAATCTATGGACAAAAAACAAAATCGGGGAAACAAACTAAAACTGAGGGAAACACATTAAATATTAGAGGAGAACAACGACACAACATTAAAATGTAACACACACAAGACAGTTGATTTTCCTGTTTGGGTTGTTTTTCGCAAGTCATTTGAGCCCTTTATAGCCATCTGTTCCGATTGATGCAGGCTCTGTGTTGAAGGCTGTACTTGTAATTTTAATTGTGTGTTTTTGGATACATTGTGACTTTTTGTACTCATACCACTTCTCTTCTTATTTGTTTGTTCTATTTCAGGTGTAATACGCCAATTGTTTACCCCCATACGTCTATGCAGAATCTATCTTTGTGTGAAAATTTAAAAAAAAATGAATGGAATGAGTAAAGTTTTATCCTGTCTAATACTGCAATCAAAATTTCACATCACAATTCATAACATATAAGATAATAACAATCACTGGAAATCAACCAATCAAATGTTCACCTCTTTTTTCTGTGTACAAGCTTGAGAAACCATGTAACCGTAAGTTTCCAAAATGCTTGATAGAAACACCCAACAAGAAATAATGGTGCTTTGAAACACCCACGATATATATTAATGACTGAGAAATTTTATACTGCAATTAAATGTAGGATTAATTAACTAAAACTGTAATATTCAAAGGACCCTTATTCGTAAGCATCTGTACATGACGTACTTTGATTTAGTGGTCTGAGGTAAAATCACAAAAATACCGGACTGAAAGGATTATTCAAAACGGTTAGTCCCTAACAAAATAGCAAAATCAAAAGCTCAAACACTTTAAACATCAAACGAATGGATAACTACTGTCACATTCCTGACTTGTCTTTTTTTTTTTTTGTAGACAAGGGTGGATTAAACATGATTAATAGCTAGCTGTTATGTATTTAAATTATTTTGAGTCGGTATCTGTTTAGCTGAATGTATAGTTTTGGTTCTGGGCGTTGTGGAAAACCGTACGTTATACTTCATGTTTTATTAGTTAAATTAACGTCTATTTAGACTATGTTGTATAGTTTCTCATCGGCAACCACTTTTTCTTACGAAAACGTCAGAACAGATACTTCAATCATTTTCATGTGCATTTATGTCTCAATTCACGTACATCGTTCTATCGAGTTATTGAAAAGTATGCGTCAATATCTTGTGGGTACAAAGGAAATATGAGTTTGGCCTGAAGCAAAATAATAAATATAATAAGCGGTAGTGTTTGTGATTACTGATATTCTTTTTATTTACAACTTATTTAACAAAATATATATTATCAAATCAATATATTTAAAAAACATAACACTCTTAATTATATGAAATCTAATCTTATTCTCCGTATTCTTATATATTAATAAGCATGATCACCAGATAGTTATATGTACAGAAAATAATAAAACACAGAACAATTAATTAGTTTGTAAATTTTCCTTGTATAAAAATGCCTTAGAATTTTTACCATTGCACATTAAAAGATGATGCGTGGCAAAATATACACTTGTCGGATCACTAATGCCGTTGTGTTTGTCACAAATTACTTTGATTGTGTTTCCGTTTATCCTAGCGGATACAATATTATCTGATTTGTACCCTGCTATAAAAATGAAATTTGTGTTTGAAGAAATTGACCTTGGGGATCTTAAATTCGAATCTTTTAATGTCCAAATAACAGTCCCTTTCATATCATAACACTGTACTGTGTCATTATTTTCATCAGAACAATAAATTCTATCATTTTTCACGTGGATATTTAATAAACCTTTACCTTCAATCGGCAAAGAAAACCTTAACTCCCCACACAACTCCATTACGAAAATCCCTTCACTCTTGACAATAACAAACAGATTACCATTATCGTATGCGATACCATAACATTTCTTTTTGAAAAAGATTTCATGCACCGATTGATAATTGGTTGTACTGATTATTTCGATTCTTTTGCGAGTACTCAAAGGAAAACTCATGGCAATTTTTTCATTGCCAATCACTGCGATATCAAATGGACTACTGTTCATGTTAATATTGCGATTGTGAGTACCGTCCTCATTAACAATTATCAACTTTTTATTATTTGTATCGACAAAAATCATCTGTTTATTTGGAAGTATAGCACATTTATCTATACTGGCTGTCTGTGGTATTTTGATTTCCAAAGCTTTACTAAATGAAGACATGATTTTAGGCTCAATGCCTATGGGGTATTGTCCTTTGATCTTGTTGAAAATACAATAACCGGTTTCTAATGCAGTAACTTGAATATCCCCGAATGACTTTATTTTCCTGCATGTAACAAAAATGTCTTCATTTTTCTTAATATCAATGTTAAAGCTTTTGATTTTCTTTAAAAATGATGCTACCATTACTTGTTCGGAACAAAGATTTTTCTCGAGTTCACTTGCGCCTATAAACGTTTGTGAATCTGATGCATATTCTTTTAAAGTTTCCATTTGTTTTGTATTTCTTTAATCACATTCAAATGATCGGTAAGAAGCCTAACATTCTTATCGATATCCAAGTTATATTTTTCAAATTGTGCTGTTAAATCCTCAGTAATTTTATTTTCTACCTGGTCAAGCTGAGCATTAATGCATTTTCTAATATCTTTAACAGTATCTAGGATTTCTGTCCGTTGTTTTTCAAGTTGTAGTTTATTGTTTTCTCGATCTTTTATAATGTCATTTAATTCTTCCATGACGACAATTACATCGTTTTCTAACACTGACACGAATGATGAACTCTTAGCATTCTTATAGACTTCACACAAACGGACAGCTGGCTCACATTTCCCATGAGAAGTCTGTGAGCATGTCAGACATATATTCTCTTTGTGTGTGGAACAATATAAATCCTTTTCTTTTTCATGATCTTCACAGTATTCAGTAAGAGGTATGTGGAGTGATTTTAGCATGTGTTTGCCAACTACTGGTATCACATGATGCTCTTTAGAAAATATGTTTGCGTTGTGATGCTCATGGCAGGTAGTACAAAGAGTTTCATCACATTCAGTACACCATTTTGTAGCTTCTTTTTGCTTTCCTTTAAATTTACATGGACTGCAAAGATCTTTTTCGTCATTAACATCCATCTTTCACCTCTATACTAAAGAGCATAAAATAGCTAAAGCTACCGTCATTTTATAAATGACTTATTGAATTCTTATTTACATTTTTGACAGATGTAGAAATAAAATATACATGAACACTACAAAACCAGATAATTCTTCTTCCCAAAAACCTACAGACGAAGAAAACAATTCATTGTCTATAAGTCATTAAACAATTTCAATTTCGCATCAAATTATCAGTCCAATTTTAGTTGTAAAGTAAACGAAAGGCGAAAGATACAAACGGACAATCAAACTCATTAAACTCTAAAGCGAACTGACAGTGCCATTGTGAAATACGATAAACGACCGTATAAAAACACAAACCCCTCCATTTACCAGTAGTAATATCAGATGCTCTGCATGAGTAAACAAATCACATGTGGAATCCGTCGTTTTGCCTGATGAAATTTCAAATTCGGCAGGCATAACGAGTAAAACATTGTGAAAAATGTCGAAGCCGAGGCGAATCAAAACAGAATAAAACTATGTTATTAAAAACATTTTCGATTGGGTGAATAGTGTAGCTAATTTCTTATAGGAAAGAGTACATATAAAGAAATCTAAGTAATCGTTTTGGTTTTCAAAAACCTGATTCTAGTATGACGTTATTCCAATTCTTTAGTACACACCCGTAGTAAAGTTCAAAAATATTCATATATCAGCTGATAGGATAATTTGTTTGAGCTATTCCAATCCTACAACCACGTTGTATTCTTTTGGTGAATGTTTTATAAACAATCAGATTGGGTGAATGACATCATTCAACGATAACGTAAAAATGTAAAGATTTTAAGTGAAAATGCATGAATGAGAAACTGATAGTAGTCAAAACATGAAACATAAACAAACTACGGTAAAAAAAAATATGATTTTAGAATGAGACAGATATGTTAAAGAGTATGAACAGAATACTGAATATTTAAGATTAAAAAATAGTTAACCAGGAGTGTCTTTGAAATACAAGTTTTTAAACGATGCTGTAAGGGTATTTAGATCAAGAAAATATTTCAATGCACACAACAGGTTTTAATTGAAAGAAGAGTATATTCAACACTGTGCTAGACCAGTTTGCAATTCCAAAATTTGGATACAGTCGTTTTACAGGGAATCGATATAAGTAGGGTGACCAGTATCGAAAAAGACGTCTAGTTCACGAGTTTAAGTTAACGGTTGACAAACGGCTATATTCATATGCAAACTATTGGAAAATCATTATAATTTCCAATCATGAATGTCGTCGTTAGCTACCGTAGTCACGTATTTCAAAATTTTGTGGTTTCTTAGGTACCCAAATATACACCCTCATACAGGCCATCTTCAGCACGAAAAGTAAAATTATTGCTTTCTGTGTAATTTGTTCGAATGATACTTATCATTTAGCTTAAAGATTAAATGTATCGTATAACAAAAGCTGAAAAAAATATATATAATTTAAGTAAAAGTATTTCATGATTTTAGTAACACTATTTTTTTTAGCTGAAATTTACCACATTTTGAACAAAAGAAAATTTATTGTTTGTAACTTTCACAAGATTTTTACTCTGATTGCATCAATAAGACAAGGTTTATATGTGTGCCATATATATTTCGTGTAATGTTAATCGGTGAAAAGAAAATAGCAATTTAAAACACAAATTTAATGATATTTCGGCCTTGATTCAAACACGCCTTTTGTCGTGCCGTTACTCATTTTGAAGCTTACACTATCAGGTCATTAACTAGGATAATTGCCACTAACTTCATTTCTCTGTTTTGCTTGTTGTAGGGTCGATTTTTTTATGTTTTTAATACACTCATATGCGACAAAGCTTAGTGAAAGGTAGTGCGACGTAATTAGTCAAACTTTATTAGATTAACTTGTTAAGGAACGATCGCTTATATTGGTCAATTCAAACCTTCGACCTCACACCTGCGAAAATAGAACACGCGTACTAAAGAATGTCATAAAAGGTAATATGTACATATAGAGATGAATTTCCAATGGTATACTCGTTAAACTTATAAGAAAATCTAAAGTGTCTATGGGAATATAAAAGTTCCGATGGGATAATAAAGTCCCACAGGAACATTTCTGAAAACTTTTTCCTCAAAGAAATTTTGACTTTCTATAGAGAAATCTCTAATATCCAATGAAAACTTTGTTATTATTGGAACTTTAAAAGTTTATAAAAAATCATTTCCACATAGAAATTTATTTAGATCCAATTGGAAAGTATAAACGACCCATAGAGTACAAAGCTTTATAAAAACAAGTTTCCCGAAAAATCAGACTTTAGTTTACCAGTACAACCATTTCCGTAATCAATCTAAACAAGTGTTTCTATACTTACCTAACAAATGCCTTTTTCCAATATACCTTTGAATTTGTTAATAAGCATGTGAGTATACATATAACGTAATTTATCCTGCAGTTAGACAACTATTGTACAAATAACAGGTTTACAAATAATTTTTTACTTTATTTGTACTTGAACTTGTACAAATAAAGTCTCCTGTTACCCCACTTCTATGTTGAGAAAAAGGTAATATAAATATTTCTGTTTTCCAACCAGTTCATTATGGGGTCCTCTTTGCGGTCCGCGTTTCAACTATATCGATTTCTTTGAGAAATTAGAGACAATGATTAAGATTTTTTACTAAATTTTCAATTGTTAGGAGTAATTTCAGGATAAACACAATATATGTACATTGTCGAAAAATATAATATTTATTTGTACTCGCCACGAAACAGGTGAAAAGCTCGGCCGAGCATTGCATTTCGTCCTGTTTCTAAAGCTCATGCAAATTTCCTTTTATTATTTGTCATTAAACATTTAAACAAACTCATCTATGTTTGCTTTTCTTTCTTTTGTTTATTTTTGTGTTTCTCTGTCCTGTATGTTCTTCCATTTATTTGCATCGTAGTCCATTCATGTAATGTTGATATGTTTATGTTATATTTAACATTGCCATAGAAGCAGGAGGTTTGGCTAGCCACAAAACCAGGTTCAATCCACCTTTTTTCGAAAAATATCCTGTACCAAGACAGGAAACTGTCAATTGTTATATTATAGTTCGTTTCTGTGTGTGTTGCATTTAAGTGTTTCTGCTGTGTCGTTTTTCACTTATATTTGATGTGTTTGCCTCAGTTATTGTTTGTAACCCGTATTTGTTGTTTTTTTTCTATCGATTTATGAATTTCAAACAGCGGTATACTAATGTTGCCTTTGTTTAAACAAACAATAAAGAACAGCAAAAGATAAGATACTAAATTTAATCAATGGCTTGAATCATGTGTAGACACTTCGCAAAAAAAAAAAAAAAAAACACGATAGAAACAATACAAGATTTACCACAAGTATCACATTTTCTTAAACAACAAAACATTTGAATTTTAACAAAAGACAATCATTGACAAGGTCCTTAATTTGAACGGGGTCATACAACTGTGACAGGATTAACAATTATGTAATGCAACAGATACATACACAAACAAATGGTTGTTTTCATATTTCAGTAGTTTTGTACAATAACTATTTTTCTATAATTTCTATTTGCAATACCTATTAATTTAACTGTTGAATTCTTGTTCACCAATTTGACTCAATTTCTCATATTTGATTTATAATATATCAAAATTATAATAAGTCTGCAATAAACAATTAACCAGATTTGACAATATGTATCAGCAGTTCTGTTGTATTTGAGTCTAGACAGCATCTTAGTAGGCATTTTGATGACCTTCGAAGACTATTGATGGTCACATTACACGATATAAACATAGACATCACTATAAATGGATAGAGACCTCCTGCAATTGAACCTTTTCAGGTCAATTTGATTTCATGTTATAGATTTAAAAAAAAAATTACTTGTGTAATGATACTTTTTGTTGGTGGGTCGAATCAGGCAACGACCTGGTTCACATGTGTTTCACTTTTAAAGTTGACGTTGTTTTTTTTTTTAAAATTGCTGAACATGGACAGTACATGCGTTACCAATTGAAAACCAAATCAATACGAATTCAATGAGGTCGAATAATTAACTTGCAAGCGAAAAATTCATCAAAATTTTTTTTCTCAAACTATTTGAAAAAAATAACTATAATAACTGTGAAACGCGATTTTTTATTTCACTATTTTTCCTATACTAATGATCAAACAAACAAAATTCACATTTTGATGTGCTTTCATGTCTCGTAGCTTACCCATTTCAAGTCAAACAATCAAAGGAATCAAGAAGAATAAACTGGATGGGAAAGACGAAATTGCTTTCAAACAGACATGTTTTAAGGCCGTACATTGACCTATAATGGTTTACTTTTTAAAAATTGTTATTTGGAAGGAGAGTTGTCTCATTGACACTCACACCACATCTTCCTATACCTATGCTTTACTCATTTATAAACTTTAAGTATGCCATGTCAGACATTTCATAGATCTTTTAAAATGAAGAAAATATGTTTAAAGTAAAAGACACTTATTTAGTTTTTAGCATGACAAGTTTGCATAGTATGCATGCTATAGAATATGATACTCTAATACTACAATTTTTTTTTATAAAACAAATTGAGAGTAATTGTTCCTTTCGTTAACATTAAACCAGATAACTCAGTGAGAAGTATTAAAAAAGGATTGTTCTTGTATATAACAAAATTATTTTTTATGAAATTTTTGTTATGAGGGACAAATAGAATTTAACAAAACCAAAAG
This sequence comes from Mytilus galloprovincialis, assembly GCA_037788925.1. Taxonomy (NCBI): domain Eukaryota; kingdom Metazoa; phylum Mollusca; class Bivalvia; order Mytilida; family Mytilidae; genus Mytilus; species Mytilus galloprovincialis. The sequence goes on along the minus strand of CM075342.1, from coordinate 37,695,829 downwards.
ATTGAGTTCAGAAACAATACGCATTGTTAGAATGAAAACTATAATATATAATATGGGTTGCCAATTGCATTGCAAAAGCCACTTTTAGACTGACTTCCCGTGTTATTCATATTTGATGAATAAATATTGTGTTCTCTAGTTGCGGAACGTATAAAATTTCATGAGAATTCACGGATTTGGCTAAATTTTTTGGACCTTTTGGATTATAGCTCTTCATCTTTTATATAAGCTTTGGATTTCAAATATTTTGGCCACGAGCATCACTGAAGAGACATGTATTGTCGAAATGCGCATCTGGTGCAGGACAATTGGTACCGTTAATGTTATTATAGTTATATTAGACTGAAAATGTAAGCAAAAAATAACCCCAAGTAAAACTGGTTTAAATTACCTTCGGTGTATATAACAATAATATTTTGTAATATTAGCAGGATATCTTATCCTGCCATTTACATGCTAACAACTATATTTCTATCTACTATATTTACCTGCAAACCTCTTGTAACTAATTATAAGAGACATCAAACGCGTACGTTTCCTTCATGTTTTGATATTCGACATTTTCGAAATCTAATCAACACTGACACTTGTACCTATAGTTACTTTTTTGTTAAGGGGTAATCTCAAAGTTTACAAAGATTACATTCAAGTTTTACATTAACCTTACTTAAGGGAGACTATTATACATACATCCAATACTGCATTAAACAAACCTTTATTTCAATACTGTGCTCCATAATGATCGGGCTGTTCATTTCAATATAATTACCCGATACTCAGAATGTTCTTAGTGAAACATTAAATATATGCAATATTATATAAATATTAAGAACAACTGACGACGAAGATAAACAAACAGTTCAGATTTAATTCAGTGTATACAATTTTTGTGAAAAAAAGATCCGATAACAGAATTAAAACGCTGTAGATAATAAACTAGAAAACTATTTTGTCGTAAAATGATGATTTTGAAATTTAGTAAGTGTACATATTGCCCTGTTAAAGGTAATTTAATTTCTGGCAATCTATTCTTTTCCATACACAATAAAGAACAAAAATACTTCTTAACATTAACTTAAATTGGAACAAAAGTTTGTTATAAAATACAGTTAAGATGATAGTCAATAGTTGACTTATCATTTCCAACATACAAATGATACATTAATCAACCATTCCTTATTCCCAAAATAAAACTTTTTGAGGGACCATCTGTTTTTGATTTTGATTTGTCTATATGCTACTATACATTTCTATGTCTGTGATTTTAAACGGACATGAGTTTTCTATCCGTACCTTTAAATACACTTATTGAGATTTTTCTTTTTTTAAGTATTCATATTTAGTCAAAACAGAGTAATTTTCATTCCATACTACTGCCCGCTTTATTCAATATTGTAATATATTACAGAAATAACAAATAAAGAAGTTAGTTCAAGTTTACATGTACAGTGATACACGTTTCGACTTTCAAAGGGGCATAATTCCATTATTTAGTGCAACCTTTGACAATGCTCACTCTAAATTATTCAGATGCATAAAAAACTGTTTAGACATGTTGTTGGCGTTTGTTTTTCGTGCACTTCAGTGTTCCTGTTTATCCTTTGTTTTTAGTTTTAGTTTGTGACCCGGATTTGTGTTCTATCAATCGATTTATGAATTTTGAACACAGCACTGTTATACTACAGCATTTATTTTTCAGAGCGATGCATTATTTGTTTGAATTTTTTAAATCTATAAATTAACTGAATAACTTCATCCAAACAAATATAATTGGTCGATCGGCAGGAATTCATTAGTCATTTTGAAATGTCGTCTTAATTTACAGACACTGATACTTACACTCACACGCAACACTGATTTAACAAATAGAGGGTCCGTATCAAAATGTATAAATATTATGAATTGATAATGATAGGAGTTCACTTACCACTTGTAGGAATAGCAAAGTTTACAAGTTTTGTTATTGTAAATTATTCAAGTCCAAGTTCTCGATTCTGTTTAGCCTGATACAAAACAACGGGGTGATATACAAACTGAGCATCAGGAACCAAACAAAAAAACCGGGGGTGATATTGTAACGGTTTATATCTTCCTCTGTGATATTCTATCCTGGGATACTTTGTATATATTTGCCCTACCGTATTTCACAGAACCTTGTGAAATAGAGTCCCATTAACTACTGTGTAAGTTACTCACAATCAATATATACCTTACTCATGTTACTGTAATTATAAAATGTTTCACAAATGTAGAACAAATTTGCATAATTTATCAAAGGGAGGTAATTATGATCAGTTTATATTTGAAAGATATTATTAAAATATATTCCTGAATCTATTTTATAGAGAAATTTTTGCTTGAATCTTTTTTTTTTATATACTTATTTATATGACGCCATTGTTATATTATAGTTCGTTTCTGTGTGTGTTACATTTTAATGTTGTGTTTCCGTTGTGTCGTCTGTTTTCTCTTATTTTTGAGTGTGAATTCACATTACTATAAGACGTGTCACGGTACTTATCTATCTCAAATTCATGTATTTGGTTTTGATGTTATAGTTGTTATTCTCATACGATTTTGTCTAATGCTTAGCCCGTTTCTGTGTGTGTGTGTGTGTGTGTGTGTGTGTGTGTGTGTGTGTGTGTGTGTGTGTGTGTGTGTTACATTTTAATGTTGTGCGTTTTTCTCCTCTTATATTTAATGCGTTTCCCTCAGTTTTAGTTTGTTACTCCGATTGTTTTTTGTCCATGGATTTATGAATTTTGATCAGCGGTATACTACTGTTGCCTTTATTTGTCACCGTTTTATAGTCTCATTTATAACATGTATAATGAAAAGCGTGTAGGCGCGTAATTGAGGCACGTGGCTTATCTCATCTCGTGCAATTATCTTTTTGAAAATGAATAATGAGATAACATCAGCAGCTTTGTATTCTGCATCTTGAAACAAGTGATTCATTTTACTCTTCTTAAATCGTTTTAAAATATAAAAGATTGAAGTTCATTTCATCTTAATGAGATAATTGTAAAAAAAAGAGTAAAACAATGTCTTTTCACGATTATATTCAACCCCTTGAATAGGTTTCTGCATCTATTGTTGCAAATAGATGATACTGTAAAATAATAATGAGCACTTAATTGGACTTTTAGACTTTTGAAAAGAGTAAAGATGAATGAACCACCCTCTTTTGGAGAGAATCTTATTACTTTAAAATATAATTTGTTATAAATTCTAGATAAATACATACAATTTTGACATGATTGTTTCTTCAAAGCAAGTTCTGGATCATCCAGGATGGGAATTAGATCTGATATATTTTTCAACCCATCAGATTCTATTTGAACAGGTTCCTTTTCATAAGGCTGTTATTTCGTGGCTGTCGTTGTTTTCTATCTGTTGAATGAGGAGGATAGGAAGGGTCCTGATCCCGAAATCCCGGGCTCAAAAACATGAAATCACAAAGTCCCGAATTTAAATAAGTATAATCCCGACATCCCGAAATCCAAAAAAAAAAAAAGAATTCCCGGATCCCGAAAGGGTCAATTTCGAAATCCCGAGCTTAAAAACACCCGATCCCGGAGTCCCGATAAAGGTCCTATCCCCCTCTTGAATTTCCGGTTTTCTTATTCATGTTATTGTTTTGTCATATATCAGACCGTTAGGAATCTGTTGTTTGAATGGTTTCATATTTTGCTTTTAATTGTTTACGATTCGTTATTGGCTTTGCGATATGGACTTTGTTCATTGTTGAAAGCCGTACGGAGACCTATAGTTGTTAAAATGTCTGTGTCAATTCGGTCTCTTGTGGACAGTTGTCTCATTGGCAATCATACTACATCTTCTTTTTTATATTAACAGCAGTCATCATTGTGTTATAAATTTAATCACTTTAAAAACAACAACATATGTTACAAAGAAGCACAAAAAGGCATACAGACAACGCATATTTGCAAAAATTAAAAATACAGAAATGATATTCATATGATGAAGACATAATCTTTTAATCAGTGTAAGATCTGGAGCTGGCATGTCAGTAACTGATAGTATTCCTTTGATAATTTATGTATCATTGTCATTTTGATTTGTTTCTATTATTGGTGGCCTTCGGCTGATTTCTGCTCTTTGGTCGGGTTGCTGTCTCTTTGACACATTCCCAATTTCCATTCTCAATTATATAATGACAAGATGTATAAAATCAGAGCTGCGTCATATGTCTCAAAGAAACACAAAAAGGCATATACAGACAAAGAACATTGGCAAAAATGAAAATCAAGAATACAAAAATTATCATAAAACAATTAAGCAATGGAGGCATGTATAAGTACTCAGCACCGTTATGTGTATCAAACAGGACTAAACAGTGACCTGTAACACGTTATAAAGATGATAAACAACATTATTACCCAGAATCTATACTTCAAGGTTGCATTTCTGTAAATATTGACAATTCAATTTCCCATAGGAACTCCTTTTACGGCTAAAACTGTACCACTTTTACTATCATGAAGTTTTGAAAAAAATCTTATCGTAGAATTGAAAGTTCATATGCACTACAATTCTTTCAAAGGTCAAAATATAGGGCTGTGCGGCATATTTTCAACGTTTATATGCCCTGAACTTTTCAGAGTTTAAACTAACACTAATTTTCTTAACTACCCCTACCTCGAATGAAGGGTTACCACAGATTTTAATGTAAACAATATGCACATGTACATTTACTGGTAACATTCCCACGTTATGTCTCTATGAGATGGAACACACAGAGCATAACTGGGAACCAGTATGTAAACAAAATTAATTTTCTATGAATATTCTAAATCTCCCCAAAAGAGGCGTGGTTTGAGAAACAGCTGTATTTACAAAGTGCAACCTCAAGACGCCATTGTGTACCATTTGTGGAGTTGATAAAGGAAGTATATTGTGGGGTTTTTGGTGGGGTTCGTGTTGCTTATGCTTTGTCATATGTACTATTGTTTGTCTGTTTGTCTTTTTCATTTTTAGCCATGGCGTTGTCAGTTTATTTTCGATTTATAAGTTTGACTGTCCATCTGGTATCTTTCGCCCCTCTTTTATCAAGTAGGTCGTGGTATCTTGCGATAGATGTGTTTAGAAAAAAGACGAGACGTTCCTTGACATACCCTTGTTAGAAAAGTCTCTTTTTAACTTTACACAGCCCACAAAATTATCATAAACATGTTTTATACTTAAATGGATGTCTACGAGAAAACCATGCAAAATCAAAAAAAAATTATGAAAGGGGTTGTGGAGTTTTCAGCTAATTTTGGGTTGCTAGTAAAATATTAAATACATCTAATAGTTCTATGGTTAAAAAATGACAATTTATCTCAAATTATGTGAATACAGGGCAATTCTATTTTAGTACCAAATTTGCTGGAAAGTGTTGTTGAAAATGGACTTTTTGGGGTTTTTTTTATTGAATAGTTCAAAGTACTATATGACAAAAAATTTTGTTTTACCTTAAAATTCAGACTTTTTACTAAAATAAACTGTAATTTGGATCTTGTTTCAACCTTTATTTTTGATTTTTTTTTTATTGACATAAATGTCTTTTTCTAAAATTTTAATTCAGCATGTACTGAAAATGTCTATAAAACCTCAAAAGTCACTCAAATTGAAACCATATTTTGTTAAACGTTATGGTTCACTACAAACTAATATTCCTTAATGGGATTTTCGTTGCAAATTGATATAAGCTTATTTGAATACAAGATGAAAAACTGAAAAATATACCTAAAATTATCTCCCTTTGTAAAACTCTTCACAATAAAGGTAGATTTAGTGTCAATAACAGAAGGAGGGAAATCAACAAATGTGCAGAAGGATAGAAAATAATGGTATTTTTGATAAATATGGTGTAGCCAAAAACTTATTTTTATTGAAAGAGTGTAACAAAGACATAGCAAACCATGTGACAAAGACATTCCCACTGCCACTGGGATAAGTCTGATCCTGATCAGACTGTCTAGACAAGACTCATTAGGTTAGACTATAACTATCATGTCTAGGTTTCAGACTCACATTTTGAAATGCATATGCTGCAAACATAGACAGGAGTTGGATTGCAGTAGACAAGAAGACAACATGAGTTGCTGCCATCCTTTCATGACCCTTCCAAATCTGGCAACGGAAATTCCAAAGCAAAAGTTTCAGTTTCAGTTGGTTCTGGTAAGTTTGTTAAATTTTTTTTGGTTAGAAAAGCAATTTGACACCATAAAAAGACCTACTGTAGAAACATCACATTAACTCATAAATGTAGGAAGAAAAGCACTGACCATTTGTCTTTGGGGGAAAAAAAGGGGGGGTTATTTACATAATTTTCTTGGAGCAAATACAGATTTAATTTTCATTGACACATTTATAATGATTTAAAATTTATGTATTTTATTTTGTATGTATTTTTGTCCGTTTTCTATTTGTATTAATAGTTTTTGAAGGCCTCATGTAAAATTAACATGTAATTGTTACATGTGTTACCTTCGATAAATAAAGAATTTTATTATTATTTATTATTATTATTATTGAAATAGAAAACATTCAGTAGATAGATATAGGAAGATGTTGTATGAGTGCCAATGAGACAACTATCCATCCAAATAACAATTTATTAAAGTAAACCATTATAAGTCAATGTACGGCCTTCAACACAGAGCCTTGGCTCACACAGCACAACAAGCTATAAACATGATAAAGGACCCCTAAATTACTAGTGTAAAACCCTTTGATCGGGAAAATCAATGGTTTAATCTATATATAAAAAAAGGAGAAACGAATAACACTTACATTGACTTATAAATTACATAAACATACATAAACTACTGTACATTTAGGCCAACTAAAAAGTATGTGTGTTAACCGCACTACCCTTACCTACCATTATTTTTATCCCCTAGCCTAAAGATTTTTGTGACAGGTTTTGATTAAGCACTGTTAAAGTCACAATATAGCTCCCAAAGAGTTGTGAATTTCCTGTCTTTATTCATTCCTTTACCAGCACTACATGTACATTGTACAATGCAACTAGATTGATACAATATATGGTTCTCAAACTCAAAAAAATGTTTTACAGACTATGAGCTTGGTTTTTTTTTTCTCTCTAAAAATTGGTTACTGTGAGACTTTTTCTTTACATTTCCTTAGTGCAGGTCATGTATCACAGTTATAAACATGGAAAGAGAACTTGTACATGTATTTACTTCTATAGGTTAATAAAATAGAATCTGAATAGCATATGCTTACAAATGTATTTCAAATTAAAGGACCCAGAAGGGGCAACATGAGATTATAACATTACAGATAAAACACATTCAAATTAACAATACTTAAGAAATGAATTACTTGATGATGTGATTGATATTATAGCATTTAATGACATTTACACAAATTAATTATCATATCTACAAAACTTTTTCTTTCAATGAACCAATGCATTATGTTAAGCCAACTCAATGTACAATGTACATGTAGATGTAACTCACAGTACTGATCATGCAAATGCACAAATACATGTATACAATATTGTATTTCTTATCAACAGGTTAATGTTGAAGATGGAAAAGCACAAAAATAATGTTAAAATGAAAGCAGATATGATAGGAGATCATATAGGTAAATATATGATATAATTGTTAAAAAAATGAATCAAACAAGTCATAACAAGAGATTGCTAAATAGACAGCAAATAAGACCTGTGTTGTGGCATTATTTGTGAAATATAATCATGTACAGAAATTGGAAATTGACCAGTTACATGTATTATTGTAAAAACATGATAAATAATCAATAAATTAGATAAGCCCTTCAATTTTAAAAGTTGAATCTGGTAAACAAAAAGTTAAAATAACACACAAAACACTCAAATTATTTTATGATCAATTAAGGGCCATTTCATAACAATTTACACAACAAAATTTTCATTACTTATCATTGGAATTGTTCTCTTTATAAGAATTAAACCTAGAAAAAAATATGTGTTCTTGTCAGCTTGACAGGTCCTCATTTATAGTACACATGTATATATTGAAAACCTGACGACTACATTTGTATTTTTCATTTTTGAAAAAGCACTTTTAGCATTATTACAGCTATTTTCCTAATGCGTGTAGAGTAAAACTTTGGTAGGTTTGCTTGCTCTGTTTGTTTAAATATTAATTCAAGCTTTGTAATTAAGGTTGATATCTTCAAACAATATATATATAGGCATATTTGAATCTTTATGGAGTACTTTTAAATTTGATTAGACGCGATGCCAATTGCAATTGTACAATATACAAACAAACCATGCAAGCTAACCGAAGTCTTAGATTTACATGCCTTAGGAAATTAGCTGTAAAATTAATTATATATTTGTTTTCAATCCTTATTGTTTTACCAATTTCAAATGTTTTGGCTTGTTTTTAAATTAGTCCATATTAGCTATAGGGTCAAAAGGGTCCAAAGTTAGACTTGATTTCATAAAACAATTGAATAATTGGTGTTCTTGGATATTATGCCAAATTTAACGGTGTATTGTAGTCATATTTTTTTTTAATTTGGGGCCTGTCTTAAAAGCTTTAAATTGGACCACATCAAGGTATAAGGGATCCAGAATTAAACTTCAAGTTAGTTTGATTTTTTTTTAAAGTACTTTTTGGGTTAAAAACTTCTTATATGTTTAGATTTTTAATATTTGTTTTCAAATTGAACAAAAGATCACAGGGGCAAAAAAAACTTTGTTAGTTTATTAAAATATTATTGAATGTTTTTTTTCTATGCTAAATGTTATCATGCATGTAACTTGTTTAGATTTATGATTTGTGCTCAGTTTTCAATTTGATACAAATTGGGGTCCAAACTTAAACTTTGTTTAAATTCATTAAAAATTGAATATATGGGGTTCTTTGTTATGATAAATCTAATCATGTCTTTTATTCTAGATTTTGGATATCGGCACAAGTCCAATTTCAAAATCATCAGTTCTTTTACCACATTTATTCTGTGTCAGACCCCCCCCCCCCCCCCCCCCCCCCCACTCACCCACCCACCTGATAAAAGTGCAATCTCTGCGTTCGTAATATAATGTACGCTTGAGCTGTTTTATTCTCATTGTTGAAGGTTGTACAGGGGCCTTACATTCATTTCATTTGAACTTTTGTGGATATTTGTCTCATTGGCAATCAATACTCATCTCCCTATTTTTGTAATGTCATAATGTCATAAATACAAGATGAAATCTGCAAAATTAACTTCATTAAAATAAGTTTGCTGCAGCTTGGAATAAGAAAAAAATTAAATTTAGGTCCATTTTTAGCTAGTATACTTTATTTCTGATTCTATGTACTGGAATGTCAGAGTTGTGATAATCGAAACACATTTTACACTACATTGCACTAAGACCAAGTTAATAATTAATTTCATTTTAGGAAATTTCGATCATTTAATGGATAACAATTGTTTTCTTATTATTTTTTACAGACATTTGGCGATCCAAAAATAACTTGAGTTCATGAAAGAAGACTGATTGCTGGGACACATTTTTGTTGATAAACATGTTTATGATGAAGAAAAACTTAGATAATATTACGGATACTTGAATAAGGCTCTGATCTGTCTTTGATTTTTCCTGTTGGTATTAAAAAAATGCAAGCTCAAACAAAAATAAATTGAAATGGAATTCATGGATATGCTTTGAAAAAAAGAAAAAAAAAACGGCAATGTGAATCTCGCCGAAGTCTTAAAAACAACCAAGTCAACACGCAGTTGCAACACAAATGAGAAGAGAGAGATATTTGCAAGGACATAGAGTGTTCTCACTGTCTCACCATCTCACCATCAGAATGGCTTACTCATCAGCGAATAAGAAGTCTAAAATTACTTCTGTATTAAAAGGTCATCCATATTGAAGACAATCAAGAAGATTACGAATGTACTTGGCCATTTGATAAACATTATAATATTTTCATTTGTCAGAAATTGTTACTTAAATTGACTAACTAGTTTTATTGATTGAATTATTAGTAAATTACCTTTCGTAGTTCATGTAGTTACATGTATGTAAATTTTTATCAGAGAGAATGGAAACGATTTAATACTACCCTAAGTTCCATACCTAATGCAACAATTGTTTTGTGCTGCTGAGTCAATTCGAATTAACTTTTATGTATGTTTATAATAATCTTATTCTTGCATGTAAGCACCATTTAGTGTTTTTTTTATCATCTTCATTGATTGTTATATATAATGATAATGCTATAAAAAGAATAACATTTATGATCATTTATACAGATTGAGATATTTAAAAATTTATCAATGCTAAAAGAGAATTTATAAATTTAGACATTTTTCGAGGAGAAATTTAGAAAGTACTACAACAAAAGCAAACCAATATTATATGCTCAAATGCACTATTAACTCTCTCTCCAGATAACCAAATAGAGATATGTTTATATTTTATTAAATGGATGAAGCGTATGTTAGTTTAAATTAATATGTACATATGCAATTTTAAGGTTTAAAAAAAAACAGCATTTTTATTGGATTATCTCCCTTTGTACAATAGAAATTCAGATTTTATCCACACTGTGTCAGGTACTCATGATCAAAATGACTTATATTGTAACCAGCATGCAAGTAAAAGGTTGCAACATGTCTTAATTTTGTTTACCTGTCAGCCACACAACTTCTGAATGTCAATACGTAAGATTTTTCAATATGATGAACTTGACATTGAATTTCATATCATTTTTGAGTAACCAGAATAAAACTTTAGTAATTAGCAAGCTGCAAAAAAAAAAATGAGATTACCAGGCAGAAATGAATGGATTTTACTCTTTAAAGTAATAGGGACAAGTGTACTAAAGGAATTTGGAATAAAAAAAAATAAAAAAAAAAAAAAAAACTTGTCTTTGGCAGCTCCCCCCTTTTTTAAGCCTGATGCTTACTATTGTTTGTGACACAAAAATCCATTTCACTTTGAATTTTCTATTTCAATTACCTATATTGCGTGTTATAATTTGTATAATTCAAGTATCTATTTTTGAATGCTTGGTTTCATGAAAATATGAGACTTTCCTCAATTTATTGCGAAAATACAAAAAAAAAAAGGGGGAAGGCTATCTAAATGATCAATAAAATCTATAAAATTAATTTGCAACCGAAATCCCTTCAACATATTTTGAACCAAAGAAAATGCAAAGCATTTCTGAAATTTAGGGTAAATTAAAGCGACTTTTGGGCTGAAGTGTCTGTTTTAGTGTGATTTGATGAAAAGGCCATATTTTTTATCATTTTATGTGTTTTGCCACACCCTTATTTTGTATATATATCATTATGTTTAATAAAATTATGTGATTTGTACTTCATACACATCCTATCTGTGCTATTAAAGTATTTAAACACTCAGAAGTATTGTAGTATTTATTTCTATTTGAGAAATCTATGAAATCTATGCATTTCACTAAATGCATTTTATAAATAAACTCGAAAATACCATAAATCCCTATCGTTGCCATGGTTACCAGCAGTGTAAGGACTTTAAACTTGCATTACTTTCATATGAGGTCAACCTGAACATGTCAGCAAAGTTTCATCAAAATCAAACAACTTTGCATGGAGCACCATCTGCATGGTTTTCTCATAGATGTCCATTTAAAAATAGTCCACCAATGATACCACATTTTGCAAGCTTAATTATTGAATATTTCTATTAAATGTGAAAGAAAACCTTTTAAGACCTCGAAAAAAAGAACACAGTTTTTTTTCTGTAAACCCGAATATTTAGTTTTTGATTGTAAAGCAAAAAAAAGCATCAGTTGTACCATGACCGCGCGTAAATGTGAACCAAAGTCGATGAGACAATGTAAGTTAATTTAAACCCGAGATGAGGTGTAAACGAGGAATAGACAGCTATTAGTTGACCTAATAAATGTGTACTTAAGGTAATTCAATGAACATGAAATATAGGTTTAAACAAAGGTGTGACAGCAATTAGTTGTATAAAAAAACGTCTTTACAATAGTGTGCGTTCTCCAGCAACGTAACGCTATCTAATTCAAAATTGATCTATAATCAAATCAAGGTATGGCCAATAATATAAGTTACATGCATTTTTATTTTTGCCAAACAGATTTTATTAAACTTATTAAACATGAGCATAAGATGAAACAATTAACTGAAAAAGACTGAAAAAATGATGATGAATAAATCTCCTAATTTATTTTGTACAAAACTGCCTGTGCATTTGAATTGCATACTAAAAGATTTTGTGAATCAAAATATATACTTGTTGGATTATTTATCCCGTCGTCCGAGTCACAAATAACTCTGGCCAAACTTCCATCCAAATAAACTGACACAACATTATTTGTCTTGCATCCTGCTATTAAAATAAAGTTATCGTCTGCTGAAATTGATCTTGGTGATTCTAAATTTGAATCTTTAAATGTCCAAATAGAACACCCTTCCATATCATAACACTGTACTGTGTCATTGCATTCGTCAGAACAATAAATTCTGTCATTTTTTACGTGAACATAGAATATTCCCTGTCCTTCAATCGGTAAACATGCGCTTACCTGTCCACACAAGTCCATTATCAAAATCCCTTCAGTCTTGACGACGACAAACAATCTCTCTTTATCGTATGAAATACCATAACATTTGTTTTTTAACAAAATGTCGGGATCCAATTTTGAATTGCTCATATTTATTATTCCTATTCTTTTGCGAGCACTCCATGGAAAACTCAGGGCAATTTTGTTATCATCAATCACAGCGATATCAAATGGTTTACTGGTCAAGTTGATATTGCGATCATGACTTCCATCCTCATTAAAAGCTATCAATCGTTTATTACGAGCATGTGAGTCTACACAAATCATCTGTTTGTTCGGAAGTATGACGCAACTTAGTATGATACTTCTGAAAAAAGATTCCTGGGGTATCTTGATTTCTAATGCTTTGGATAGTTTTAATTGACGGTTAATAGGGTATTGTCCTCTGTTTTTCAGGAAATTAAAATAACCGGTATCTAATGTTTGCACTCGAATATCACCGAATGACCTGATATCCGCGCACGCAACAAATATATCTTTATTCACCTCAAACTCAATGTTGAGGTTTTGGATTAACTTTAAAAATGATGTAAGACTAACCTCTTTGTAATGAAATACTTTTTCGAGAGCTCTTACACCTATAAAAGTTTGCGTATCTGACGCATTATCCTTCAATAAATCAATCTTTTTTCGTATTTCATCAAACTCATTTAGGTGATCGTTAAGAAAATGAACATTGTTGTCGATTTGGAGGTTAAGTTTTTCCAAGTTTGCATTTAAATCTTCAAGTATAACATTTTCTACCTGGTCTAGCTTATCGTTTATACATTTTCTAAAATGTTTAACTGTTTCGAATATTTCAGTTTTTTGTTTTTCAATTTTTGCTTTGTTGGTTTCTCTTTCTCTTATGATTACACTTAATTTATCGACAACTTCAACTAAACTCGTTTCTAACATTGAGACAAATGTCGACGTTTTGGCGCTCTTACTGACTTCACTCAAACGGACAGCTGGTACACATTTCCCGTTAGTAGTCTGTGTGCATGTCAGACATATAATCTCGTTATGGAAGGAACAGTACAAGTCCTTTTCTTGATCATGTGCTTCACAATACTCATTTAGAGGTATCTCTAAGGACTGTAGCATTTTGTTGCTTTCTATTGATATTACATGATGGTTCCTTGAATATCTGTGTGCATTGTGGTTCCCGTAGCAGCTAACACAAAGAGGCTCTTCACAGTCGATGCACCATTGTGTAGCTAGTGTTGTCTTGCTTTGGTATTCACATGGACTGCAAAGATCTTGTTTGTCATTAACATCCATATTTCAACTCTATGATAAAAAAAGAAAAGGATTTATTTACTGTCATAACTAGATCCATTGAATCTAATTGTATGTACATTTTTACAGATATAGAAATAAACACTTCTATTTAAGACTTCAGTTGTGTTTGGCTGCGTTGATGCAGAACACAAAAAAGTTAACTGTTAAACAATGCTACTGGTACACGAGATGTAAGCAATATACACAGTTGTCTGTATACGAGCCTTCAAATTCAAGAATGATTACGATCTGGGTGTTAATACACATAGTGGAAACACATTATAGCAACTGAATATATTGAAATGTAGTGGTTTATAACTTATAATTACACCTTTAAAAAAGGACTGATTTTGATTGCTTGGTAGCAAGTTTTTTTTTTGCATATTCTAAAAAACATTTCCTAATTCTAGAATAATGTTTGCCTGCTTTTCACCACTGCCAGTGAATATGCCTAAAAAATTAGATATTTGCCATTTAGGATATTCCTTTACTCTTGCAAGCATATTCCCGCTATTTTCGGATATGACGTTAGATTAAGAAAGCCATGTGGAGCTTGCGCGTTTAAGTGCACGTATAATTACCGCGGTTCTATGATAATATCCACCTATTTATCCTCAAAATTATGCATAAAAATAATACATGTACAGAGTTTCGATCCATATCAATTGGTGTAATTAAACAGATACATCATGTAATTGATTGGTATTTGCGAAAAATACCAGTTTTGGGAAAGAATTTCCCTCACCTAGCGGCCCGGGAAATTTCAGTCTCTCGAATGATATTTTTTGAAAATACTCCTCAATTAAATGATACAACTTTGCAATAGACCTAGCTAACGTATTTACCCACATTAATACAGTGTTATTAATAAAATGAAAATAAAACAGATGGAAAGGACCAAATAAAGTAACTAATAATGTATGCTTCTAATGCTTTTTTATCTACCGAAAATTGGAATACAGTGTTTGCCTGGTTTTAATAACATTTGTTCTGTATTGTATATGTTCAGATAAAAACCTAATATAAAAGAGGGACGAAAGATACCAAAGGGACAGTCAAACTTATAAATAAACTAATGTAAACTTCAAATCAAAAGAATCTTTTGTTGTATTATTTGAAAGCCTCTGGCATTTATTAGTCTTGTTTGATTTTTAATTTTAGTTTTCTTGTGTATAATTCGGAGTTTAGTATGACGTCCATTATCACTGTACTTGTATACATATTTTTAAGGGGCCAGCTGAAGGCCGCCTACGGGTGCGGGAGTTTCTCGCTACATTCGGCTGTTGTCGGCTCTATGGTAGGGTTGTTATCCCTTTGACACATTCCCCATTTCCTTTCTCAATTTAATAATATATATGTTGGAAAAGATTTGGTATGATTGCCAATGAAACAACTGTCCACAAGAGACCAAAATGTTACAGACATTAACAACTATAGGTCACCGTACGGCCTTCAACAATGAGCAAAGCCCATACCGCATAGTCAGCTATAAAAGGCCCCGATAAGACAATGTAAAACAATTCAAACAAGAAAATATCGGCCTTATTTATATAAAAAAATGAACGACAAAACAAATATGTAACACTTAAACAAACGACAACCACTGAATTACAGGCTAGTCATCGTCAGCTATATTTTTTTCACATCCTCCTTCATTGGTTAGGCGCAAAAAGGGTGCAAATATCCAACAATAAAGCCCAAACGCCTCGTTCAAAATGCTATACATACCATATGAAAATGTGAAAGGGGTTAGGTGCAACCTTATGTCTCCTGTGATTGTTGCTGTCATCGTAAAATTTTAATGTTGACTTAAAAAGATATTTTTTGGGTAAATTACAGAATAAAACAATTATTTTGAAACTATTTCATGGTATTGACGATTAGCTTCTGTTCAAGTTTCATAACATTCATTGGATGTTTACAAATATATCATGTGAAAACTGTGTAATCCAAGATTATCTGTAAAAATCTATATCCCGCAATCAGAAAAAAGACTGAAAATGAGAACATGTATTTTCAAAAGTTTACTTCAGACATTATCTCTTAATCTCAATAGCTTCTGCAAAAACTTCATAAGTTCTAGGAAAGTTTGATAAAGTGTTTGTATCATATTCATTAAAGTTGAATATTTATATATATATCGATTCAAGTTTGTTGTGTTTTACGGTACACGTGTTTATCCTAGGCCGTGTTCACACCAAACGCTATGTACAGTAAACATGTTTACAATTAGTTTAATGTAATGTACACTGGTTTCACATTGAATTTGTTCACATCTAAACACCTGGTTCAGTTACCTGTGCATAAGTTTTGTTCACACTTATAAACTATATGTCATTTAAATGTTCTTTACATACAATCGAATTAGAATTTCTTGGACAACTTTTCTAGCAGTGATGAAAGCCATTTTGATGATTTGTACCTATTTAAAAGATACTAAAGATGTTTCCATTACCAAAGACGGATAATGGCATTTTTAGAATGCATGGCGTTCCAAACATTGATCGTCCAGAAAAGGGGGTTTCAACTCCCAGAACCCGCCCCCATCTGAATCCGCAACAATTACACAATACATAACGTAAGCTGTAGCAGTGTGTTCACAAACGAAGAAAAAGGTTTGTGATGTTTGGGTTGTTTAAGTAATGCATTTATGAATGAATCGATGATTGAGTTAAGACCAGTGGCAAATATTTCTGAGTACGTCCAGTCAATTCGGGAAGACATTTTCTAATGAAATTTGTGTTTGGCAATGATGATGCTTTGAGTCTGGATTAGGAGTTAAGGGAATGACCATTCAACTTTAAAAAAAGAGGGGGGGTCCAGATTTTCCCTTTACCTTATAGTGTTAAATTTTGAACAAAAATATTTGATTGAAAGCTTTGAAAAAATAAATAAAATTGTTCGTGTTATGCGCGAAACAAAAAAATTCTGTGTCGAACATAAAAACCATGACCCCCTTACCGCATGTGGTTAAATGGTTGCTCCCTTATAAGGGTACTAAAAGTTTTTTTATATAACAAACCAATTAATATATCGAGGTTAGACAAATGATTCAGTAAACCAACTACATGTACATAAATAATTGTTATAAATATCAATTTTATCAAAAAACGTTTCTTCTTTAAATATACATGGTAAAATGCATGTTTTAAATACCTTGTTTTGTGTACACTTAACCTACACAAGGACTACATTGACTATCGACTGCATGTAGACAAACCATGATTTAAAGTACATGTAAACATTGAGTTCTATCAATGGGAACGTAATTTTGTTTAGTTTACGTGTGAATTACACTTACACAACACCGAGTTTAGGTCAATGAGAACACGGCCCTATTTATAGATAGGTCTGATTGTATACATAAATAATTAAAGATTAATTTTAGAAATTAATATACATATTTGGAAAAGCAAAGTAAAATTTGAAGATTGGACGGTAGCGTTTTGAGAAAATTATCTTAACTTTAATTAAATTTTAAGTCTGGTTATCATCATTTTGATATCACAAACCTACCTAAGTTTTTCATGGGAAGAAAAATTCTGCATGTTTACAATATTACCATTCGACTTGTCTTCTAGTTTATATGTGTTCACAAAATGTCTACTGCCGTAAGTTAAGTTTAAGTTGAAAATAGTCTCCGTATTATTTTATATTTAGATGATGGTATAGGTTCGAATTTTGATTTCGATTTTTTCTATTTAGATTTTGTTTTCGTGGCACAGACGATAATTGATGCTGGTTTTTTAGTTAATATAGAAAAATCTATAAAGAATTTTATTAATATAAATATTTAATGGATATATAGATAAAGAGGAAAACATTAAAGCTAATGCCATAAGTAAGATTTTCGATTTTGACGATAAAGGTGTCAGTGTTGAGTTTTTTTTTAATTAAAAGATTATACATGTATATGTATAAACCTTATTCAGTTGATAGATTTGTCGACAATAAAAAAAAGAAAATTTCATTATTCAATTTTAGATTGTATACACCAGGTTCCTCAGGCGTAGATGGAAGGGTGACAACAATTGCCTGGACCTCCTATACATTCAGTATGCAGAGTTTACTTTTAATACATGTCAGATAATCAGATAGAGAGTTTAAAAAACATGGCAGAGTGGTATGTAAAGAAAAACATTATAACTCAAAATTTAGGAATTTTTAATTAGAAAATGATCAAATACTTGCCCGATCGTTGTTTTTCCCCCTAAAAATGTACTTTACTTTTGCTAGTGGCTACTCCCATGGGATAATTTTGTTTTATATTGATAAATGTTTAATGTACTGTTGAGGTTACGCATAATTATATTTAAAAAAAATGTATATATATCGATTCAAGTTTGTTGTGTTTCAAGGAAAACGAGGTTATGCTTTTTGTAGATAGGGTTGTTTGATTGGATAAATAAAAATATACGGGTAGAATTTAATGCACGGATATTTGATAGTAGTTTAAATCATTCGATTCCTTGCAGTCAAGTGTGCTACAGGCTTTTTTCGGAATAAATAATTATGAAAAAGGTTTATTTACATGTTGGTTGATCAAGATTTGTCACAAATACTGATGTGCTATTTAGAGACAAACAATGCTCAGTGATGTAAAATGAAATTACGTGTACTTATTATCTGAATAAAACTGCGCTTGACGTCTGAAAGTGGCTAGTACCATGTGAGAGTTTTGTATTATATCAAAAAATGTTTTATGTTCAATTGAAGTTACGATTAGAACACAAGACTTGTGTATTACACTTTTACACCAGACTGTTTATTTGTTAAATGTAAAAATATGTTCTTATTTGAATACTAACGGCAAAACAAAAAAGCCCTTTTTCAGTAAAATATATTTATGTATTTTGCTTATAACCTAGCTTCTGTTCAAATTTATTTAAATTCCATGAAGGTTTGACACAGAAATTGATGTCTAAAAACTATCTAACCACTGACTGAACCTTAATGTTGACGCATCCAGCGACGGCGGAATCTAGGATTATTTACAAATTGAATACAATGGAATTTCAATTTTGAACCGAAGCATGTTTATGAGCAAAATACAGTTTCCAGATCAAAATTAAAAAAGATGTGTTTTCATTTTTTTGCATTTTACTGATAAATTGTATGCAATGACAAATAAAAAAAAGATAACCGAACGTGGCTTCGTTTAAATGCATTCCATCAATGCCAAGTTATAAGGACTCACGACAGGACTTATTGTAGTGTTAAACTGCAACATTGATCACTTTTATAATCCAGGGTCACATCTTGTGATTCTGAGCTCCAAATACACACGGTAATTTTATTTTTTTTTACAAAAACTAAATTTTAATATAGAACTATTACATAACATGTATGTGTCTTTATAATACGTTATTCTTATTGTCTACACTGCAATCTCGCGTTATTCCTTAATCAACTACATTACACAATAAAATTTACCATTCATGATGACAGGAGGTCCAAAAATAAAGTGCACAGGTAAATCAAATAAAACTTGATAAAAATCGTGTTCTCATTATCCTAGCTTAAAAAATGTAATTATTAATATTGAATGCTTCCTTTTAAACTTCATAGGGTTGTAAAAGTGTTGACCGTGCGCACATTTGTAGAATGAACTTTGTACTTTGTACTTTGGGCAACACTGTTACATCCCAATGAAGTTACAAAAAGAAGCATTCAAGTCTGAAATAAATACACGTATGAAAGATATAAAGATTTATATGTTTCCTCAGAGTAAGGATAACATAAACAGAAGTGCCTTCTTATGGTTCTCCCCTCAAAACAAATATAATAAAGAGATTTCTGAAAACATATGTTCTGACTAAAATTTTGAAGTTTTGTTTCGGAATAAAAATCTATAAATGAAAAAAATATTGCATTTGTACTAGATAATACGTGTATGTTCTAATCTATGGACACATTATGCATTATGGCGTCTATTAAATAATTCAACGTAAAACGGATTTATATACCATTACATTTCGGTGCGCGTTGTTATTCAAGAATTACCAAAAAATGTTTGGTCTCAAAGCTTCATTTTGCTACAATACATATCTAACAAAAAGTTTTTATGTGTGTGCGTATACATACCTTCCTATCAAATACTTGATGACAGGAAATATTTTCTTTCACGATATCATAAATCTTTACAGGTAGGCCGTTATCAGTTGTTTTATCGAGTATCTTAAACTTGAAATATTTTATGTGTTAACATTCAATTGTGTGTCCTTGTTCTTTATTCAAAATTAATTTACCTGGATTGAACATAAGTCCGAACTAATATCATATGTAGCAATCGAAAACCATGATATAAATTAAGAGATATTTATACAACCGTCAATTTTGGTAACACAAATAAATAATTAAAAATGTGTTGCATTCACAAACAGACAAATGATCTTATGTGTTTTAGTTAACGCATCAATGTAAATATAACGGAATTTGATGAGACTGTCATCAAAGTGAGAGGGTTAGCGCTATAAAACCAGGTTTAATCCAACATTTTCTACATTTGAAAATGCCTGTACCAAGTCAGGAATATGACAGTTCTTGTCCATTCGTTTTTGATGTGTTTTGTTATTTGATTTTGCCATGTGATTATGGAATTTCCGAATTTGATTTTCCTCTAAGTTCAGTATTTTTGTGAGTTTACTTTTCCTTGATTTAGTTTCTCTTAATACTTGACAAAATGACTTCATGAAATAAGAATAAACATCATATATATTTAGAATAGTATTAAACATTTAAAATATGTTGCGTTCCTGTCTTATATCGTCATTCCTTGAGTTCTTTTTTAAAGAATCAAAAAGTATCCATATAAAACCATACTTTACACATTTTTTCCACTAATGTTAATGTTGTTCCTGTTATTGTACATTTTACTCGTATTATTAACAAAAGTCATCAGTTTGTCATATTTGTTCTCATATGAAATATTTTTTTTTATTATTCATAAAAATGAAACTAGACAAAATATCAGAATTGCATTTAGACTTTTCATTCGAGAGTTACGAAATGGAGTTCATCTTGCACCTCTATATTACATAACGGGTAAAATCTATTTTATAAGCTGCCGTATACCACATTGTACCATCTATTGAGTTTAATAAATATTGTGCTGTTACCTATCTTTATTTTGGCATAGTTTAATACCATTTTCATCTAAATTAAGTAGAAAGTATTATTTACTATACATTTTCTAAACTAATACTCTAATTCGCCGATATTATTTCCGTATGTTGTAACCTTAGTTTCAAGACCTCTTGTTAAAAACGATTCATCGAAGCTTCAACGTGCTCATCTCGACCTGTCAATGTGTTATTTTTGAATGGTTTCGTGCTAGTTACGAGTATTTACAAGTCTTACGTTTTCCCCACGCTTGTACCATTTACTAAATCACAAACAGTACATAAGAATGTGTAAAGTATACGCATCTTTTTGTAAATTGTTCGTAATTACACGTTATGAATTCATTTATTTTTTCAATCCGTCAAGTCATCCTAACATCACCAGAATGAAATCGTGAACAATATGCAAGCATTTGTGACAATCAATTAATTATCTGTACGAAAAAGAAAACTGACAGAAATACTAATCAAGAAAACAATTGTCATGAATTGGGGATTCCCTCGAGTAATTTTCGGATGGTAAATTATTGTTGCTTTCGGTTTATGTGCGGTTTTCGATACTAACTTGGAGAAATGTTGTTTTAAACATGTCAAAAACTTGCATCTCTATCCAATGATCTTTGAGACTGTCTGCGAGTCGAAAGATATATACGAATGTTTGCAATTTACTTCGTGTTTTGATCTTAAAGTTCTTGCTAGAAAAAAAAACTGTATTTGAAGTGAGCATTAATAATTGTAGATATTTAGAAAACTACTCTTTACAATTATATACACCAATTAAACGTTTAACATGTATAAATAATTACCTAATTGTCATTATATTGTACTTCGTGTCTAGGAACATCTATTCATGTAACATATTTGAAAATAATAACTCCATAAAAAGCTTTATCATACATTCCTTTACACTTCAGATTATAGACGACTTGAAAATCGGTGAAGAGCAGATACATTATCTACTTGAAGATGATTACATCCCTGTAAGATTTGGATAGCAATGTAGTTTTAAAGATAAAACTGTTCCGCTAACTTAGATAAGACTATACTGTAAGCGTAACCTATGTGTTTTAAATTCTATCATTAAATTTGGCTGTTTTTTCGTGTGTTCAACAGTTGATGCCCGCGTCGATGTTGTAGCTTCAAAAATGATATATGCTAGCATTTAAAAAGTTTATCCTTATCATTCAATTGATAAATTATAACATTTACACATGGAAACAAAACTAAATGTTAAAACAGAAAAAAATAAAATCACAAAAATACTGAACTCCGAGGAAAATTCAAACGGAACGACCATAATCAAATGGCAAAGTCAAATGATAAAAGGAAAACAACTTTCATATTCCTGACTTGATACAGGCATTTTCAAATGTAGAAAATTTTTCTTTTATAAGAAAATACAATTTCATTGATTAGTTTAAATTCTTATCATCTATAGTATTAGTGATAAGAACCTTTTTGAACTCTGATATGCTGTCGCTAAAGGCAAGCTAAATGGATGAAGATAAAGATGTAAAAAACCTATATTGAGAACAGATGGACAAATGGCAAATTAAGAGGATATGCGTAAAACATAATACTGCCATTTTAAATTGATAAATTAAATAGATTAATGCATTGAATCGTCATTTCATAAATCTAAAAAAAACAACTATACGTAGAGAAATCTGTAACACATAAAACAAAAAGTTGCACTCGTTCGCATGCTAAAATAATAGAAGTCTGTTTAACATATTAGAACATTTATAGTATAAGCAAACAGAATTATCCCTAGAGTAGAAAAAATCGATTAACTGTAAAGTTTTGATCAAATGTGAAGCCATTCAAATCAGCAAAAGTTAAAACAAATTTAATAAATAGGCGACAGAACAGACGGACATGAAAAGTTATAAACGATGGAAAGTCACACAAAAGTCTTTCAATGCATACTTTAAACAACAGCAAAAAAAAAAAAAGATTGCCAATTCGAAGACTTTTGTTAATATTTCCACCGAGTCAATTTAGTAGTTTTCGTTTGTTGCTGTATATCATATTTATTTATCTTTCAATATTTTGTACACAAATCCGGACGCTAATTTTCTCTTTTGAACTGGTCAACATTTCTCGATGACTTTAATTGGTTTTGCTCATTGTTGTAGATTATGCAGTACAGTGGCCTATAGTTGTTAACTTCTATTTCAGTTGGTTTCTGGTGGAGAATTATCATTGGCAATTATTCTAAATTTTTACCTTTATATACAATACGCTTTGACGCACGATGAAATTTATGGTTTGACAGAACAGAACAAACATAAATAGATTAAACTTATTAGAAGCTCAAGAGTGAGTAATACGGATAACGAATATTTGTGAATATGATACCTCGTAGGATATATACTGAACTGACAACCTAGTGTAGTATGAATGTCTCTTCCTCGGTACATTTATACTCATCAATAAACATGCAATAACCCTCTATTCCTATCAATATTATTACACTTTGAGCTGATGAATATGCACAGTGTCTTAACTACCCCTGCAAAGAACTTTTGGAATCAAAAGTTTATTATATCAAGTACGGTGACTGATCCATTATTATTGTACACAGCAACCCTCCACCAAGGTTATCATGATAGGCAATGTAAGTTCTGAAATATCTATCAACATGAATATTTACACCCTAAAATACATGAACTACTGCATGTACTGGATTGCTATTACGTAGTTAAATATATCACATCTCACAATCGAAAATAATAATATGTGTATTTATGTTATTCCCTTTCATACAAATAACACGAAATTAAATTAATCTTAAATCATTTATGTCTGTAAATAGCTATTAACCAGGATTTCCAAAGTGAGAAGGTGAAGTCACCTTTGAAAAGTTTTACGGACCCCATCAAGAGTTGGTGACGACGGTTATGTTCCAACTGTAGTAACCACAACTATTACTTAAATGTTACCTACATAATTATACTTGCTACCATATTCGCAATAACATTAACAGCACATTTCGTGTAACATACTGAGCAGGACCTGCTTACCCTTCTAGGGCATGTATGTTTTTGGTGGGGTTCGTTTGGCCCAGTCTTAATTATTTTATAATGTGTTTAGTAGACGTTTTGTCGTCTGTTTCCGGGTTTTTTTTCAGGGTGTTGTCAGTTTGTTGTCGATTTGTGAGTGTAAATATCCCATTCCTGTGAAGTCAATTTCATAAAAAAAAAAACTGTTTGTGGTATTTATAAACTGGTGTTATTTTAGATGGCTAAAAAGACATGAACTTTATTTTGCATCATTATGTTCATTTGCTATAATAGTGAAATATTTTTTTGAAGAAGTGTCTATTGTTGTTTAATCCAATTGCATCTGAATTGGATCTAGTTTTTATAGATCATTTAAGTTGCGTTTTAATTCAATCGTTTGAAAACTAACAAAAATCCAGAATATGCTTGACATTTTACAACCATCATTTTGCACACTTCCAATAAAATTATGCAAGTGAACTTGAGTTGCTCTAAATCTTGACATTTAACCTTTGCTCATGTGGTGCGTGTTTAAAGTGTGCAACAAAAAATGTTATCTGCGTCGATGTTTGCTTTTGTATCATTCGGACATGTTCAAAACCTGCATACTTACTGTTAAAAAATGATATATGCAGACATTCAATAATTGTACATCAGCATTTAATCAATGAACGGTAGCATTCACACTTGGAAACACAATTACAAGTTCAATAAGGTTTTGTATAACACATATGGTAACAGTATTTACAATATGCTTGAACTTTTCAATGCTGTATCTAAACTCAAGCTGAATGGGGTAAAGTTAGCAAATAACGAAAGGTAAAGAATTGGTAAAACAAACCAATTCTGAGGGGAAAAAGACGTCGGAAAAAGTTTGAAGTGGTCCGCAACATATACTACAACCTTTCTAAAAGTTATGAATTACATATAGTTATTTAATGGATTGGTTATTATATAAAGAGAATCCCCATTTAATTTATCCTTGATTTAAAACTGTTAAGAACACAATTGCCAAACGAAACAAGACTTTTCACTCGGTCTAG
Organism: Mytilus galloprovincialis; assembly: GCA_037788925.1. Taxonomy (NCBI): domain Eukaryota; kingdom Metazoa; phylum Mollusca; class Bivalvia; order Mytilida; family Mytilidae; genus Mytilus; species Mytilus galloprovincialis. The sequence goes on along the minus strand of CM075342.1, from coordinate 37,670,789 downwards.
TGTACCATACAAACCATAATTTTAAGAAATGAGCAGAAAGGGTCTGACAGATCAGAAAAGCAACTGTCGAATCTGCTGACGAAATATTAAGTCAATCATGCTTCTATAGTACTAGAGAAATGTGTCAGAAATAAATGTTGATTCCATAAACTGACGATTCAACGTATCAGCAAAGAGGAAGAATTTGTCGAACAGATCCGAAAAGCGAAAAATCGCTTAAACGTCGTCATACCATCCCTGCCAAACTGCTGAACTATATATCAATTCATTTTAATCATTATAGGCAAAAGCTGAGAAAACGTGACGGTGATGTGTCATTGACGAAACATCAGACGGAAAAATAGGTGATAAACGATCGCGATGATATGGTACACAACAATCGAACAAATTAATATTTCGACAATAACATATGATTTCTTATTTATGGGTGTTGTCTTCTCTTTTTTCAAGACTCATTTTGAAAAGGAGATAACTAATATCTAAAGAATTGTGATGACTGCAATCAAAAGTATTATATTTTCAGGAAGAATCAGTTCGAAAACATTCACTTTGGTAACATTACCAGTCATGACCGAGAACGTTAAAAAAGAGGGGATAAAGATACCAGAGGGACATTCAAACTAATAAATCGAAAATAAACCGACAACGAAATGGTGAAAAAAGAAAAAGACAAACAGATATACAATAGTACACAACACACAACATAGAAAACCAAAGACTAAGCAACACAAAACCCACCGAAATAAGGGGTTGATCACAGGTGCTCTGGAAGGGTTACCAGATCCAGAACCACATGTGGCACCCGTCGTGTTAAGGAAATGCTAGGTCTAACTTTCAGAACGAAACCCGTATTCAGAAATCGTCATTTTTAAAGGAAGTGATATCCCTTTGGATATCAACTTCATAAACTTTTGGAATTATTTAATGTTAATTTTTTTAGAAAGATAAATACTCCATTGAACATGTGTACAAAGAAGCAAAAAAATAAACAATAGTTCAAGACACTAAAATTTCGCAGATCACTATACGTTTAGCGAAAAAAACGCAGATAAATGAAGGCAACAGTAGTAAACCGCTGTTCGAAATTCATAAATCGATTATGAAAAAAAAACAAACAAATCCGGGTTACAAACTAAAACTGCGGTAAACGCATCAAATATAAGAGGAGAACTACGACACAACAGAAACACAACATTAGAATGTAACACACACAGAAACAAACTTTAATATAACAATGGCCATTTTCCTGACTTGGTACGGGACATTTTAAGGAAAAAATGGTGGGTTGAACCTGGTTTTGTGGCATGCCAAACCATCCTCTGTTATGACAATGTTAAATATAACATTAAAATGACAACATTACATGACAGGACTACAATACAAATAAATGGAAAAACATACAGGACAGAGAAACACACGAATAATAGCGAACAAAAGGTATAAGGAAAGCCAGAATAAGTACAAAGTTGAAGAGCACTGAGGACCAAAAGGTTCGAAAAAGTTGTGCCCAATACAGCCAGGATCCTCTGCCCGGGACAAGAACATCCTTAATATTTAGAACAACTCACGCTTTTGCAAACAGTAATTTTCATAAAATGACTAGATTTGATACATGATAAAACCGAAGTGGCGACTAACTACAGAACAAAAACAGATACATTACATAAACAACCCAAACCAGCACACAAAAATACACAACCGAGTTAGCCAAAGCAATCAACGCACAAATCGACGTCATATTCTAATTTCTAAAAAAACTTCTCAAAAAGCAAGATAGAATTAGGACAGAATTCAAGATTAGATTTGCAACACCGATATAACATTTATCAACAACAACGAAAACCACAATACTAATCAATAGCAAACTGTGGTAGCAATCAGACAATCAACTGCATCTTCCAGTCGGTGCTTCTTCCGAATCAAACTGTAAACCAAACACATTGTAAAAATTTCGTTGACCCAAACTAAAATCTAACAAATGAACCGGGTGATTAATTATCTTTTCCATACTACACAAATATAACAGAAAATAATAAGATTTTCAACTACAAACGTTAAGACATTTGACAAAATCCGATGAGAATAACAAATATAACATCAAAACAAAATACATGAATTTGGGATAGAAAAGTACTGTGACACGTCTTATAGCAAGGCGAATTCACTCTCAGCAAAACAGTCACAATCGGGAATAAGTCACTTTCGGTAATTAAAAGATCAGACGACGTAATGACAAACCACAATCTAACACGTGGTAAAAATGTCCTTAGTAAGTTTGGACAAAGACACATCGTATGGATCAACCAATTCGTGAACGTAAAATTTACGGAGTGTCATTTTTAATCTGTCCTCCTCATAACTTTGTTGGAGCAGTTTCTGCGTTAGGAGCACACTCTTGTATATGAAGTCCGTATAGTGGGAATATGCACGAGAATAACGTATCAATTTAGATATATAAACAACATACGAAGGGGCAGATGAGAAATAGGAAATTGATAATAGGGAAGTTGAAATCGTCCCGTTTATCATAGATTTTCGTGTGAAGTCGTCCATCTGTGTAACTATTGAGGAAAAGATCAAGGTATGAAGGAGTCCTTCTTGTATCAGTAGTATCCTTAATTTCAAGTTCACTGGGATATATGAGATGTAAGTATTGGCTGAAGTATGGGTTATTCAATATTAGGACATAATCAATATATAGGAAAGTAAAATTTAAGAATTTCGCAAGGTGCTTTTTCTTTTTGTCTTTTAGAAGGTTCTAAATGAATTCAGCTGCATACGAGTACAGAAACAAATCGGCCGGTAGGGGTGCACAATTAATATCCATTGGAATACCGACTGTCTGTTGAAATATTAATCCTCCAAACTCAAAAAATATATTGTCGATCAAAAAGTCTAGCATTTTGCATGTTTTGATAATATCATCTTCAGTATATTTTCTGGAAGATTCAGTGTGGTTCTTCACAAAATATGAATTATTTTAACCCAAAACAAGAAATTTGTATCTACGATTCCCATTTTAATAGCATAAGCTCTGTTTAATGAGATGGTGAAGTCGATCTTTCAACTGAGCATGGGGAAATAGTAGTGTAAAGCGTAGAAAAATCAAAAGTCTTTATGTTGCTGCAAAATTGCAAAGAGTGTGATCGAAGATTAAGCAATAGATCTTACGAATTTTTGAGAATCCACATCTGGTTACATGTAACACCACTGGTAGAATATATCTCATCCCAATATTTTTGAAGCTCATCTTTAACTGTGGAAAGAATAGTAGTCAGTACTTTAGAAAGATGTTTAGTCGAACAATTTGATGACCCAGCTATGTATCGTTCTTTATATGGAGTTTTGTGTAGTTTTGGTATCCAGTATAATGATGGTAACTTTTCGTCGTTTTCTTTGATATTGATACCAAAAGAAAGAAGGACAAATTTGTGATTTTGTAAAATTTCGTCCTTGGTAAATGATGTTAAAGAATATGTAGGATTACCAGTGATTCTATTTATTCCAAGCTCTGTTGTGAGACATTGCAAATAATAGTTTTTACATAAGAAGACAATATCATTGGAGGCTTTAGCTGCTGGAACAACGACATAGTTTTCATGCAAAGAGGATAAAGCATCCACAACATCCGGATTCTTGAAAGGGTTAGTAACTCTTGTGCTCATAGTACATCGTAGTTTTTTAATGCGCTTCTGAATGCATGATCGAAAAGCTTTGATCCATTCAGACAAAGTGTCCAGTTCTGGTTCATCTGGTTCGCGCTTTACCCATTTTCCTGCATAGTCCTCAACTGCATCCATCAGTAACTTAAAGTTCTTTTTCCAGTTGTTACGGCCAGAAATCGCCTTTAAATTGTAGCCAACAAAAGACACAAATCAATAATAAAATTTAACAATATTTATTATACAAAAGTTTACAAGAAGTATTACACAAATATTACTGTGAACTTAACTCTCAAAATATGAGTCCAATCTTTTATCTTTATCTGTATCCGGATATCTTTCGGAATCCAATCTGAATATTACGGTCACAATCCAGTATGATGTTGTTTGTAGAATTAAAGTGTCAATCCAAATGCGGTGAATACTAATGTCTATCGAATCGATGTCTAAGTCTAAGTCCAAGAGTAAGTTCTAGAGTGAGTTTAACTTTAGTGTCTGTATATATATATATATTTGTCATGGAAGATTCTAGAACAGTCTATAATGGAACATCCTAGAAAGTTACAACAGAGGTTTCTAGTAAAATGTAGAAGTTTATATAATGCATCTTTTATTAGGATCATTCTGGAAAGTTCCAATCATTCTGTAAGTATCTGTGATTGTTCCAGTGATTTCTAAACTGCACAGTTATAAGATTATTTTGTAAACAACTATCAGGCCATACAACACAAATTAGGCCAACATAAATAAATACAATATTACAATATCATAACACCTCCCCCCTTAAAAGAAGTTTTAGTGTAACAAAAACTTATCATGAATAAATGAACAAAAATACATAGTATATACAAAGTGTTTAAATAAGCTCTAGATAAAGCATCTGCTATTACATTATCTTTACCCTTAATATGTTTTACAATTACATCATATTCCTGTAACAATAAACTCCACCTAGTCAACCTCTGATTCTTATTTCTCATTTTATGTATGAAGGTGAGAGGATTATGATCAGTACAAACAAGAATAGGATAAACAGTGGGATTCAAATATACATCAAAATGTTGAAGTGCTGACAACATTGCAAAACACTTTTTTTCAATAGTTGAATAATTTTTCTGATGTTTATCTAATTTCTTGGAAAAATATGATATAGGTTTCTCAACATTATCATCTGTCTCTTGGTATAAAACAGCTCCAATTCCTACATCGCTTGCATCAACGGCAAGTTTAAATTGTTTTCCAAAGTCTGGAGTAATCAGAACTGGACTATTAATTAAAAGTGATTTGCTATTTTCAAAAGCGTTTTGACAATTTTCACTCCAGATAAATTTAGAATCTTTTCGTAAAAGATGAGTCAGTGGTTGAACCACAGTAGCAAAATTTGAACAAAATTTTCTGTAAAATCCAATCATGCCTAAATATCTCATAAGTTGTTTTCTATTTGTAGGAGGAGGAAATTTGGAAATAGCTTCCACTTTAGCCATAATAGGTTTCACTTGACCTTGGCCAACTGTATGCCCTAAATAATCAACAGTGGCCTGACAAAATTCACTTTTACCAAGATTAACAGTCAAATTTGATTGTGACAATCTATCAAAAGTATCATACAAATGTGTTAAATGCTGTTCCCAGCTATCACTACATACAATTAGATCATCAATATAAGCATAACAACAGTTTAAATCTTTTATAACATTATTGATCATTCTTTGAAATGTAGCTGGTGCACTTTTCATGCCAAACGGCATTACAGTATATTGAAATAAACCATCTGGTGTAACAAAAGCTGATATTTCACGAGCTCTCTGTGTCAATGGAACTTGCCAATAACCTTTCAACAAGTCAAATTTGCTCACAAATTTTGCTTGACCAAAGTTGTCAATACAATCGTCTATCCTTGGAATCGGATAGGAATCAGATTTTGAGACTGAATTTACTTTTCTGAAATCAGTCACGAAACGAAAGGTTTTATCTGGTTTTGGCACAAGGAGACAAGGAGAGCTCCATTCACTGTTACTCGGCTCAATAATATCATTGTCAAGCATATATTTAATTTCTTTTCTCATAACTTCAAGTTTGAGTGGATTGAGCCGGTAAGGATGTTGCTTAATTGGAGAAGCATCTCCTACACCAACATCATGACAAACAGCAGTGGTTTTGTTTGACACATTTGGAAAAAGATTTTTAAAAGAAAATACCAAAGTTTTTATTTCTTCTCTACGATCAAAAGACAGATGTGCAAGTTTTGAGTCTAAATTTGACAAAATTTCTGAATTTGTCAATCTAACTGTCTCTTCCAGAGTTTTAGAACTAAAAGGTGGTTCAATTACATCTGGTTTGTCATGATTGTTCTCAAATTTAACCATGCCTAAAGTGGCAACTGGTTTACTCTCACATTCATTAGTACGCTCAAAATATGGTTTTAACATATTAATATGACACACTCTGTTTCGTTTGCGCCGACCTGGAGTTTTTACAATATAATTCAAATCATTGATTTTACTCTCTATTGTATAAGGACCACAATATTTAGCCTGTAAAGGATGTCCAGGGACTGGCAAAAATACAAGTACCCTATCACCAGCCTCAAAAACTCTGTCCCTGGCATCTTTATCATACCATATTTTCATCTTGTTCTGTACATTTTTAAAGTTTTTCTGAGCAATTTGACAAGTAGTATACAATTTTTCTTTAAATGTAGATACATAGTCTAAAAGATTCAAGTCAGTATGTTCAGTAAGCCACTTTTCCTTAATCAATTTTAACGGTCCCCTTACAGTATGGATAAATACCAACTCAAAGGGACTAAATCCAAGGGATTCTGGAACAGCCTCTCGGACTGCAAAAAGTACAAAGTGAACTCCATCATCCCAGTCTCTGTCAAATTGAAGAAAAAAAGTTCTAATCATGTTCTTCAATGTTTGATGAAAACGTTCTAAGGCACCTTGAGATTCAGGATGGTACGCACTTGATCTATACTGAGCAATCCCTAACTGGTACACGACTTGCTGAAATAAACCTGACATGAAATTTGATCCCTGGTCGGACTGTATAGACTTAGGAAGTCCTACTAATGTGAAAAATTTGATAAGTGCTTTGACAATAGTAGGTGTCTTGATATTTCTTAGCGGAATAGCCTCAGGAAAGCGAGTGGATGTACACATGATTGTCAATAAATACGCATTTCCAGTTTTGGTCTTTGGTAAAGGTCCAACGCAGTCAATTAGAACTCTGCTGAAAGGTTCGTCAAAGGCTGGAATAGGCAGAAGTGGTGCTGGTGGTATTTTCTGGTTAGGCTTACCAACAATCTGGCATATATGACAGGATTTGCAGTATTCTGCAACATCATTTCTAAGTCTTGGCCAGTAGAAATGCTGCAAGATTTTAAGGCAAGTCTTTTTTATACCTAAGTGTCCAGCCAAGGGGGTGTCATTGGCAAGACCAATAATTTCTTGCCTATAAACTTTAGGCACCACCACTTGGTATACCACTCTCCATTCCTCTTCTGGGGTAGCATCAGGAGGCCTCCACTTCCTCATTAAAATGCCGTCCTGATGGTAATAGCATTCGGCCACTTTGTCTGCTTTCTCCTGTGGTTGAGCCCTCTGGCTGAGCTGAAGAACCTCAGGGTCTTTATGTTGTTCTTCGAATAAATTCTTTCGGTCTAATGAATGGCTGTTTACGTCTGGCCATGGCAAAATAACATTCTTGTTAACACTAGGTGGTCTTATTATGGCCTTTTCTGAGCTACCAGGACCTTCAATGTCGGCTAGGAAAGTGTCAGAGAGGTCCATATAATCAAACTGGTTTTCTTGTAAATCCTCATCTTGTTGTTTTCTAGCCATCGCCCTAGTAACAACACAAGCTGGATACAATTCAGCATCATCTTCAGGTAATTTAACATCCACCACCGGTTCACTGGTAACAATTGGTTAAGCAACCACTTTGTTCCTAGCCAGATCATTTCCTAACAATAATGTAACACCCTCAACAGGGAGATTAGTACGAACACCCACAATAACTGGTCCAGTTATCAAATCTGACTTCAGATAAATACGGTGGAGAGGAACATCTATACAAACCAACTCTACACCTTGTAACAAAACGGAGGCACCAACAGAAGTCTTCTCGGGCAAAGGCAACACACCTTCTAACAATAAAGACTGAGAAGCTCCAGTGTCCCGTAAAATCTTAATAGGCTGAAGAGTGGTATCATCAACAATAGAAATAAACCCATCAGACATAAAGGGTTTATATTCCTCCATGTAATCACAAAAACTGGACTTAAAAGCCTGACTCACAGGACATTCCAACGTACTGGTAATATAAGGTGTCGTACAAGCACTGGACTTCGGCTTATTATCTCGTTCATTCTTCTTCTGGAGTCTAAAACAATCAGCCATCAGGTGACCATTTTTTTTACAATAAGCACAAATCAGTGACTTCTTCTCAAAAGTATCAAATTTTGGACTAGACATATTATAATTGGACTTACTCTTATTCTGTGCAACAGGCTTACTATCAGTACGCTCAGTGCTTTGATTTTTGTAATTTCCACTTGAAATATTAACATTTTGACCCTTGAAACTTCTTTTATGTGAAAGGGTATAATTATCTGAAATTACAGCTGCATCATGTATTGTCCCAACAGTTTTGTCGTGTAAATGTGTTTTTAAGTCTAAATGAACACATTGTTTGAACTCTTCTAATAATATCAATTGTCTTAGGTTATCAAAATTGTTATCTGTTTTCTTTGAAGTAAGCCATTTATCAAATAGATCTTCTTTTTCCCGAGCAAATTCAACATAGGTTTGCGAATCAAACTTTTTATAAGATCTAAATTTCTGTCTATATGCTTCTGGTACTAGCTCATAAGCTTTCAAAACTTCCTGTTTCACCGTGTCATAATCGGAACTTTTTTCTGATGGAAGTGCGGAGTATATTTCAGCGGCCTTACCCTCAAAAACACTTTGTAGCATTGTAGTCCAATATGGCTTTGGCCAATTCAAATTATGAGCAATTTTCTCAAATTGTGGAAAATATTTATCGACTGTTTTTTCACAAAATCTGGGAACCAAACGTATATTTTTTGCTGCATCAAAATATTCTGATTTCTGCTGGACTTTAGTGTTGTTTTCTTCCTTGACCATTTCAATTTTCATTTTCTCCATCTCTAGCCTTTCCTTCATTTCAAGTTCTTTTAACTTCATTTCAAGTTCTTTTAATTTAAATTCATCTTCTTTTTCTTTTTTATCCATTTCCAACCTTTCCTTCATTTCAAGTTCTTTTATTTTCTCTGTCTCCTTCATTTCCAGTTCTTTTAATTTAAGTTTATGTTCTAATTCAAGCTGTTTTAATTTAAAGGCGTCAACGTTTTCGACCTTAAGATCAAGAGCCTCTTCACCTAAAATTTCTGCGTCCACTAATTTGTCTATAACCAAATTTTTTATAATTTTTTTCTCATAGATACTCTAAAATCTAATTTTAGATGTTTAGCAAGCAACACTAATTCCTCCTTTTTTAAATTATCAAACCCCTCCAGGTCTGGCGTTTTCAAAAATTTACCGGCATCAAATGCCATTTTGTAGAATTTTGTTGGCTAGTTATAATAAAAATACTGAATAAATTTTGAATAAGATATTTTCAGTATCCCGGACGAGCCCCCAATTTCTGTTACGGCCAGAAATCGCCTTTAAATTGTAGCCAACAAAAGACACAAATCAATAATAAAATTTAACAATATTTATTATACAAAAGTTTACAAGAAGTATTACACAAATATTACTGTGAACTTAACTGTCAAAATATGAGTCCAATCTTTTATCTTTATCTGTATCCGGATATCTTTCGGAATCCAATCTGAATATTACGGTCACAATCCAGTATGATGTTGTTTGTAGAATTAAAGTGTCAATCCAAATGCGGTGAATACTAATGTCTATCGAATCGATGTCTAAGTCTAAGTCCAAGAGTAAGTCCTAGAGTGAGTTTAACTTTAGTGTCTGTATATATATATATATTTGTCATGGAAGATTCTAGAACAGTCTATAATGGAACATCCTAGAAAGTTACAACAGAGGTTTCTAGTAAAATGTAGAAGTTTATATAATGCATCTTTTATTAGGATCATTCTGGAAAGTTCCAATCATTCTGTAAGTATCTGTGATTGTTCCAGTGATTTCTAAACTGCACAGTTATAAGATTATTTTGTAAACAACTATCAGGCCATACAACACAAATTAGGCCAACATAAATAAATACAATATTACAATATCATAACACAGTTGATGGGCTGGGGAATTCTATAGTTTGGTCTCTTGACTAACAACTCTCTTAGTTGTTCATTGGTAACGATGCCAAGGTCACCAGTATTAACATGACCAGTTGGGCTATAATTGTATTGTGACGATGTACTTGAGCAATCCGGAGGCTTGGATTTCACATCTTTGAGGTTAAAGGTCTCTAAAACCGTCATCTGGTTGAAAATCTTGGATGCAATAGACTTGGTGTAAGTATAAGAAAAACACTTGTAGCTTTATCTTTTAAGTTATCAGGTATAGTTTTTGTACAAATTCCTGATGGAAAATATTGCTAATATTTACAGCATCTAAACCTTTATTGGCGAATTGACTAAACGTGCATGTTCGAAATAGATATACAATCAATGTATTTCCTGACGCGCGTAAGAGAAGCTCATGACCGATGAAACAACACTTACATTAAAAGTAAAATATCGTATCAGAAAACTCATAAAACAAAATAAAAATCAGATGAAACCTCAATCATGTCAAAATATATTCTATTGAAAAATAGACTGTTCCTTAGTTATAAGTGGATCCATTGTGGTGATTATATGAGTAAACCCCAGGTGAATGGTCGTAAAAACCAGGAACAGAGGATGGGATCGTGGCTACAATAGATGGAAAATATCAATCTGTGAAAACAGCTTACTTGTAAATTATCCTTTAAAACAACATAGTGAAAGCTACTACAAGTAATCTCTTTTCAACAGCTAACTTCTAAGCAACAACCCTTTATTAGAACAGTTAACTTGTAGAAATAAAAACTCTTATCAAATTAGTTTGCATGTAAGCAACCCTTCTTTAAAAGCATTTTGCTTCTACGCAACAATCATCTAAATGAGTAAGCTATAGAATTAAGGATTTTTCTTTTGGAAAAATGACTATGCTTTATTGTAGGAGATATAATATTATATGAAACTTCAACCGTGAATGATTATATATGTCTCGTAAGTGTTTATATAGATATTACAAACGAACCATTTGTGACGCCTTCCATTAATGCATGTTGCTCAAATAAAGCAACTATAATCGTCACTTGTCTTTCCTTTATCTGAAGTAGATCTAAAAGACGGAAAAAGGGACATTCAAAAACTCAGATGCCAACTTGTAAAGAGTGTCGATGAGACTACAATAGAACTATTTAAACATGAAATATGATGTGGACCAAAAGAAATATATATGAAACAACAATAAGTTTGTTTAAACATGCGATTTTGTCTTTAATAGTTCATTTCTAACCAGAAGCAATACAGCTTATATGTATATCATTAACATTTACATGTCTGTCATAACAAAAGATTTAAAATACAATCAAAGGCAACACTTCAAAGTATAAATCATTTAAAGGAATGTTATGAAAATTTTATATCTGTGGCGTGTATTAAATATTTAACTAAATTAGACAATTCCTTTACATTCTTTGTTGACAATACCTAAACTAATTTACAAACAGATGTGTTTGTATACTAATACCTTTTTTATAAACAATTTTCTTATATTGTTATACTTTTGACATCATAAAATAACATGAAATTCATCCTCAATATCACCAGGGTTACATTAAATACATGATCTTTCATTTCTTGCTCTTTTTGTGAATCTACAATATTCAGTTTTAGCTTGTGTGAACAAAGTCTATACTTAGTTCAAAATCTAATACAGTGTGGATATACGTTTTTTTATTTTTGTCAAGTAAACTGTAATTAAAAATTATCAACCGGAATCAACCATTGCAGTAGCAGTTCATTTCTAAATTTCTAAGCAGTCAAAATATTTTTACAGAATTCTCTATGAAGATTTTTTTATATAATTATAAATATAAACATCCAATAAATACAATTGTGTTTGTATATTCAAACACATATGTTTAATTTTAGTATACAACATTGATAAACATTTTCGTCCTTTGGCAGGAATATTCAACTCCCTTTGTTTTAACTTTCCATTGTAATGCAACATAACACCAAGATATAAATAGCATCAATAATTTGAAAGTTCTTTAACCTCCACTGGCAGACATAAGCTATCAATAAACTCATTTTCAAATCATTTAAAACATTGAAAGTAGTATGAGTGATAATTGTTTGCCTTGTAATACTCCCTTTTCTACAAAGAAAATGTCAAAAAATTCTCCTTTTAACTTTACACAGCTCACAGTATTATCATAAACAGATTTTATACTTGAAAATAGTTCACCACTCATACCACATTTTGCTAGTTTAAATATAAAATATTTCTATTCAAGTTGTCAACATGCACTTTTATAATCTATAAAACAACAATACAGTTTTTTTCTTTCAACCAAAATATTTCAAAATAACTGATTGTAATGGAAAAATAGCATCATTTGCACAATGACCTGGATGTAAACGTGGACCAAACACAGTGTCGATGAGACAACAATAAGTTAATGTAAACATGAGATATAGTGTAAACGTGGACCAAACACAGTGTCGATGAGACAACAATAGGTTAATGTAAACATGAGATATAGTGTAAACGTGGACCAAACACAGTGTCGATGAGACAACAATAAGTTAATGTAAACATGAAATATAGTGTAAACGTGGACCAAACACAGTGTCGATGAGACAACAATAAGTTAATGTAAACATGAGATATGGTGTAAACGTTGACCAAACACTGTGTCGATGAGACAACAATAAGTTAATGTAAACATGACATGGGTGTAGACGTGGACCAAACACAGTGTCGATGGGACAACAATAAGTTAATTTAAACATGAGATATAGTGTAAACGTGGACCAAACACAGTGTCGATGAGACAACAATAAGTTAATTTAAACATGAGATATAGTGTAAACGTGGACTAGACAGCGATTAGTTAAACACGATAAATTTAGACATAAGTTAACCAAAATCAACATGAAGTATGGGTGTAAACATAGATGTGAGCGCAATATGTAAATCATATAAAACGTCTTTACAATATTTAACACTCTCCAGAGATGAAATGCTTTCTAATCTTATTTTGTTCAAATAGACTGGCAAAAGGGAGAGAGGGTCGGATATGTGCGTCTTTAAATCTGATTTATGGCGTTTAAAGTATGTGCCTATATCAACTTGGGGTATCTGGAATATGTTGCGTGTATGTTTATTTTATCGACGGATTCCCTAGCGGTAGTTTTTGCGATCCCCTAGCGGTAGTTTTGGCGTTTCCTTTTTATTTATGTCAATTGACGACAATGATAATATGAAATCAAGATATGCTTAAGGCACAATAACAAAAATTTAATGCGATCTTATTTTATCCCGAAAATGTTATAAACAAACGTTGGAGATCATAATAATAAAACAAAATAAATAATAAGAATATTACTTTTTCTTGTATAAAATTGCCATTGCATTTGAACTATTGCTTACTAAAAGATTGCCTGAATCAAAATATATACTTGTTGGATTATTTATACCGTCATCTGTGTCACAAATAACGCTTGCAAAACTTCCATTAAAATATATGGACACAACATTATTTGTTTTGCATCCTGCTATTAAAATAAAGTTATCGTCTGATGAAATTGACCTTGGTGATACTAAATTTGAATCTTTAAATGTCCAAATAGAACACCCTTTCATATCATAACACTGTACTGTGTCACTACATTCGTCAGAACAGTAAAGTCTGTCATTTTTAACATGGACATAAAATATTCCCACACCTTCAATCGGTAAACATGCGCTTACCTTTCCTATTAAGTCCATTATCAAAATTCCTTCAGTCTTGACGACGACAAACAATCTATCTTTATAGTATGAAATACCATAACATTTGTTTTTAAAAACAATGTCGGGCTCCGATTTGTTATTTGTCAAATTGATTATTCCGATTCTATTGCGAGTACACCATGGGAAACTAATTGCAATTTTGTTACTGTCAATCACGGCGATATCAAATGGCTTACCGGTCAAGTTAATATTGCGATCAGGAGTTCCATCTTCATTGAGAACTATTAATCGTTTATTACGAGCATGTGAGTCCACAAAAATCATCTGTTTGTTCGGAAGTATGACGCAACTTAATATGATACTTCTAAAAAAAAAATCTTGTGGTATCTTGATTTCTAACGCTTTGGATAGTTTTAATTGGTGGTCAATGGGGAATTGTCCTCTATTTTTCTGCAAATTACAATAACCGGTATCTAGTGTGTTTACTCGAATATTCCCGAATGACTTTATATCTTCACACGTAACGAATATATCTTGATTCACCTCCAAAGTTATGTTAATGTTTTGGATTAACTCTAAAACCGATGTAAGCATAGACTCATTGTAATGCAATGTGTTTTCGAGAGCTTTTGCCCCGATAAAAGTTTGTGTATCTGACGCATATTCCTTCAAAATATCCATCTGTTTTCGTATTTCATCAAACTTGTTCAGGTGATCGTTAAGAAACTTAACAATGTTGTCGATTTTCAGGTTAAATGTTTGGCATTTTCCATTTAAATCTTCAATAATTATACTTTCTACCTGGTCTAGCTTATCGTTTATACATTTTCTATAGCTTCTAACTTCTTCTAAGATTTCATTTTTTTGTTTTTCAATTTCTACCTTATTGTTTTCTCTATCTTTTATTAAGTCTACTATTTGATCCATGACGTCGGCAATATTTGATTCTAACACTGTGACAAATGTTGAAGTTTTAGCGCTCTTACTGACATCACTCAAACGTGCAGCTGGTACACATTTTCCATGAGTTGTCTGTGTACATGTCAGACATATAATCTCACCATGTGAGGAACAGTACAGGTCCTTTTTCTTATCGTGAACTTCACAGTATTCATTGAGTGGTATCTGCAGTGAAGTTAGTAATTGGTTGCCTTCTACTGATATCACATGATGGTTCCTAGAAGACCTGTGTGCATGATGGTTCTCAGAACATGTGATACAAAAGGGCTCTTCACATTCAGTACACCATTTTGTTGCTGTTTCTATCTTGCCTTTGAATTCGCATGGACTGCACAGATCTCTTTTGACATTTACATCCATATTTAAACGCTAAAAAGAGCAGAAAAGGAATTAGATTTACATTTTAAGATCTCTCGTTATTAATTTATTGTGCCTTAAGAGATATAGAAATAAACACTGCAAATCTAGATAACTCATCTTTGTAAATATAGCTTCAGACGAGCAAACTAAAACATTTCTGCTTTTTGTGAGCGTTAGTATCACATTTTTTGTTCTTTGAAAAATGTCCTTAAATTAGAAAAACAGCAAGATATGACAAATTTACCAGTTGATACGACCCAGGATCGTATGAATATAGCTAAAATGCGTTTGTCACGTCGAGATTTAGATAATCTCATTTTATTTTTTTGTATTTTTAGTTCTATTTTCAGTAAAAGGGATGTGCTGTTAATAAACATATCATAAATACAACATGTATCAGGTTTAAAACTGTGTATGTCAGACATACGTTTCGTCTACAAACCTCGTCAGTGACGTTCGAATAAAAATAAATAAGGCCAAATAAAGTAATTGATATGCTTGATTTTTAATTCCTAAATTTATGAGGAAATACCTCTTGTTTTAAAGCAAACTAGAATACATTGTTTACATTTTTTTTACTTAAGGTATGTATTCTAAATATTCAGATAAAAAGTCAATTTACGCTAAAAATCAATAGGCAGTTATATTGTCTTATTTGAAAACAACTTAAAGTATATGTCTGGAAAATTAAATGTGTTTCTTGCAATTTAATATAAAATGTATCGAAAAAATGACCTTGCATTATAAAAAGAAGATTCGAAATATGATTTAATGGGCGCAGGACGTTTGCACCTGTTAGATTCTTACACAAAAGGAAATTATCGCTCTAAACACTATGTACATTTGCACTTTGACTTTTGATGCACCTGAATAAATTGACGTTTGAAATTTGCACTTTTTTTACCAAAGTTAAGAACAGATCGTCATTCAATCTTTTTTATTATCCCATACTGACCACATATAAAAAGTTCAGATGAACGATGGATGGAAAAAACGAATGAACATTAAAATTTTGCCTTAAGTTATCTAAGCAGCTTAAAACTATTTCTCGATTGAAAAATCTGGGGAACTCTTCCTTCATCATGCATGTAATATAAAAATAAGCAGATGTGGTATGATTGCCAATTAGACAACTACCTACCGAAGCCTTAAGTTATCTAAGCAGCTTAAAACTATTTATCGATTGGAACATCTGGGGAACTCTTCGTTCATCATGCATGTAATATAAAAATAAGCAGATGTGGTATGATTGCCAATAAGACAACTACCTACCGAAGCTAAAATGAAGTGGATGTAAGCAATTGTGGCCAAACGTATGGCCTTCAACAACGAGAAAAATCATTACTGTATAGTCAGCTATGAAGGCCTCGATATAAAAAGTACGAAACAAATTACTTGAAAAAACTAAATGCCTTATTTGTATTAAAACAAATATGACAGACATGAACCAACGACAACAACTGAACTTCTGGCTTGGGACAGGTACATATAGAATGTGCCGGTGTTAAACATGCTTGAAGCTGCCAACCCTCCTTGTCTTGTTTCTAATTGGAAAACCCAAATTTGTTTTACCACCTGATATTTATGTTCACTTTGGAGAAAGGGTCATTGTAGTTGTCATAAGGAATTTACTTCAATCCGTCCTCTTTAAGTGTTGTCGTTTCCTTCCGGCACAAACATCTTAACGAAGGATTCCGTCATTCGGACATTACAGTTGTCAGATATGAAATTTTATAATTCTTTATTTCTATAACTTATTGTATGACATTCTGTGTGATTCTTATTCTTATCAAATCCCATTCCCTTTACCCCGACTGTGACATACCGAATCCGAATTAGCACCTGGTTTGTAGGTGTAATACCACCAAATTATAGTAAATCACATCCGGATGCATACGAAAAATTTGAAAAGAAATATTCTCTTGAATTTGAAATTTGACAGTTGTAGGAAATAATCCTACATTTCATTGCAGTAAAACAATTATTCTGAGTCATAAACATATAGTGTGGGTGTTTCAAAGCACCATTTTTTTTATTGGTGTTTCTATAAAATATTTTGAAAACTTGAGGTTACATGGTTACTAAAGCTTGTATACAGGAAAAAGGGGTGACGATTTCATTGGTTAACTTCCAGTGATGGTTATTTTCTTAAATGCAATGAAAAGTGATGTGAAATTTTGTCTATAGTACTGGACAGGATAAAACTTTACTCATGCCAAGCATTTCTTTATTTGAAACAAAGATAAATTCTGCACAATTTTTTGAAAAGTGCAAACTTAACAAGGACTAATAGAGGAAAATCAATGGTGGTATTACACCTGTACTAACATGATCAGCATTAATATAACCGGTGCCACATGTTGAGCAGAATCTGCTTACCCTTCTGGAGCATATTTAATCGCCACTATGCATCGTATTTATGCATCTCTTCTAAGACAAGCTATATTGACGTACAGCAATTTAAGTTTTACTGTCGGACTTCTCCTGATGATCATTTTCTAAATCCGGGATCAAAGCGTGTGATTCTTAATTGATTCTCCAAATACAAAAATATACACACGGCTATACAATAGTATGCTTCTCATGTTGTACTGTTATATAACTGTCCCAGGTTAGGGGGAGGGTTGGGATCCCGCTAACATGTTTAACCCCGCCACATTATTTATGTATGTGCCTGTCCCAAGTTAGGAGCCTGTATTTCAGTAGTTGTCGTTTGTTTATGTGTTACATATTTGTTTTTCGTTCATTTTTTTTTTTTTCACATCAATAAGGCCGTTAGTTTTCTCGTTTGAATTGTTTTACATTGTCTTATCGGGGCCTTTTATAGCTGACTATGCGGTATAGGCTTTGCTCATTGTTGAAGGCCGTACGGTTACCTATAGTTGTTAATTTCTGTGTCATTTTGGTCTTTTGTGGATAGTTGTCTCATTGGCAATCATACCACATCTTCTTTTTTTATATTTTAAACAAAAAGGATTTTCATGATTATCCAGGTGAAAAGATGATTTAAACACAGATGT
Organism: Mytilus galloprovincialis; assembly: GCA_037788925.1. NCBI lineage: Eukaryota > Metazoa > Mollusca > Bivalvia > Mytilida > Mytilidae > Mytilus > Mytilus galloprovincialis. Next base: position 37,652,798 of record CM075342.1, on the reverse strand, counting down.
CTTTTTGTGGCCCCTCCCCTAAGAAAAATCAAATAATTGCATTCGTTAGATTTCTTTAAACATGTTAAACATATGTTATCAGTATTGATGTCTTTGAAAGTATAATTTCTTAATAACAATCTGTACTGAAACAAATTAGTACATTTGTACTATGTTATATGTTAATTTTTTTTCTACAAATTACAAAGTATGGCGGTCGATTAAATAACCATAGGTAAAACCGGATGTCATAACATTTCGGTGAGCTTAATTGTTATTAACAATGATTTTAAAACTTACTTTTGCTACAATGCATATTCAAACATATGATTATCTATCTGATAATATTTATAAAAAACTTACAATTAAATATTAAAGACATAAATATTTTTCCTTCACAATATCATAAATCCATGCTGGTCGACCGCTATCAGTTGTTAGCACAGGTATTATAAAAGTATGAAATTTAAATATGTCATGCGTAAGTATTGTATCGCGTGTCCTTCATCTTTGTGTGTTAAATCTAAACAGTATTTCATTCAAAATAAATTTAATTGAATTAGACAACAGGTAAAACCTAGTACGTAAGCCCTTGCAAAACAAGTTAAAAGATATAAGATATTTTTATAAAACAGTAAGATTCAATTCACAAAATATGACACATGTAACATAAACAAACATTAAAAAACAAATATGTAATATTAACCAAAAAGTTTAGATGTCTATTTGTTTATTAGTTTGTTTTTTTTCTCTCTTCTGAATACTACATGTAGACAAAATGCCTCTCCTCAAATTAGCAAAACTTTTTTTGTAAATGTATAACAAGAATAAACAAATTAGTAATGCTGCGTTCCTCTACCATATTATCGTTCTCATATATTAGGTTTCTCAAAGAAAAAAGGAATGCATATAAAACTACTCATATAAAATACACAGTTCATGCACAGAAGTAAATTTTGGTTGTGTTATTATAAATTTTACTTATGATATTAACAATTATCATCGATATGTCATATTCTTCACATGAATAGATCAAATCATTTTTTTTCCTTACTCATTGAAATAAAGCTATGAACAATATCAGAAAATGCATTCGACATTTTCATTCTATATTCAAATTATAAAGAAACTAAGGTTTCAACTCCTTTTTGTCGTAAAGCTCTCTAACTGTTTCGGTACTTATATATCCTCGGCTTTCATATATTCGGCTTTGAGCGTTCCTGATTAAGGTAAATCTGGAAAAGCGCTTCGGACGCATGACATTTTTTAACATGTTGTTTCATTTTTTATTTAGTGGTGCATACATAATTACAAAATGAATTACAAAACGGAATGCACATTGAGCATAATCTATATCCTATAGGAGTTGTCTTGCATCTACCATGTTAGATACCTTGCTTGCAATTACTAAATGTTTTATGACTTTTAATAATATTTATCTCAATTCAATAATAGACTAGAAAAAAAACGGCCTGAAGACTACTTGGAATGTTTATGGTGATACACAGCTTGGGTTCGTGTTTCTCAAACTGTTTTTATGCACTGATGCATTATGTTGATAACTTTGATTAGTTTTTCAATTCTTCTTCCATGGGAGTTTGAATGTCCAATTAGTAGCTTCTGTCTCGGTGTTACGCAGGTGCTCCTAGAACGGAGGAAATAAGTCAGAGAAGAAAAAGACAACCTAGAATACTGCTGATTAAAACATTTTTCAGTGGTACTATTTTGATGTATTTTTTTTCGAACGGTTTAAGTCTAGTTATGTCTCTGTGTGATACTGGTTCTCCAAGAACGGAGGAAATAACTAAGATCATTCAATCTAGAACTCTCTGATTTTTTAAAACATTTCTTCAATGGTGCGAGTTCTGTCTCTGTGTGACACGGGTACTCCGAGAAAGGTGGAATTTACTAAGAGAATAAGAAAACAATCTATTGATTAAACACATTTTTTTCAAGTTTGTTATTTTTCATTTTTTATAGTGGTGCAAGTTTGGTAAAGTGTTGTAAGTTGTACTTATTAGTGAAATTGTTTGAGGTGTGATTTGGCCGTAGGCCGAGTTGTCATAAATTCAAGACAAATTGTATACAAAACCATTGATCCGCCTGCTTACAAAACGTAGACGGAAAGGAACTAGCAAGTGAACTTTATTTGGGGTTTAATTGATTAAGCTACGCCAATTAAAGCAATCACTATATGAAGTTATAAAGTACATTACATACACTAACTATTTAATATTATATAATACTTCATACGATCATCGGCTCGGAGACAAACCGGCTAAAAAAATTTGGTCTACAAATTTAATAGTATAGATATCTGTCAGGTTTGTACGTTTAATTACTTTAAACTTTCGAAAAGTTCGTCACTTATCCCATTAATCAATTTGTCATCATTCAAAATACAATTTTTCCAACGTGTATTGACATTTTCATTTACCTGTTTTGTTAAAGTTCAAATAGCTTTTGAAAATATTACTTTGAATTTTAAAAATATGTGCATAGTAATAATCTAATGTTTAAGTAAATCCTTCACATAATTGTTTTTTTTAATTTTATTAACACTAGAACACACCCGCGAAATCGCGGGGAAGTAGAGCGTACGTAAACTGTAAAAAAAATATACTGACTGGAGAATTTCAGGAGAGATATCAAAAGTCAAAGGTACTTAGGAACTGGGCACATTTTTTGCCCTCCCCCTATTTTCCAAATACCGATTTTTATACCTTCTGTTTATCTGTACTCTATGAACATGCATTTATACTTTAATTACTATACAGAGAGAGGTATCAAAAGTCAAAGGTACTTAGGGACTGGGCACATTTTTTTGCCCTCCCCCTATTTTCCAAATACCGATTTTTATACCTTCTGTTTATCTGTACTCTATGAACATGCATTTATACTTTAATTACTATACAGAGAGAGGTATCAAAAGTCAAAGGTACTTACATATAACTCGTCTAAACATCAACCCAACAATGTTAGATCTGCAAATTTGCTTTCGCTTTCGCAAATTTTTGGTTCTTCCCTCCCCCCCCAAGATAACCATTGGAATTTATTAGTAAATTATAACAAATACAGTTATTCGTAGTAAATGTATGTATACAGAAATATATCCGCAGTGACCGCCGTTGATAGTAAACCATACATAGGCGGATCCCAAAGGGGGGGGGGGGGGCGTTGAAAAATTTTTGTTGATTATATGGGGCCGAATCACTGAAGCATGAGAGGAACGCCCACCCCCTTTTAGGTCAGTCAGTGCCCCCCTCCCTTATGAAAAGTTCTGAATCGGCCACTGTAAACTAATTGATAGTAAATAGCAAATATTATTCATTTTCGTTTTCCTCCCAAAATAACCCAAACTGAAACACGTTAAGCAAGTATGATAAATGCTAGAACTCAAAATGATAGCAGAAAGCAAATTTATATACTTTATTCATAGTCTTTGTATGTTCAAGGTACAGAAAAGGAATTTATAGTAAATTATAACAAATACAGTTATTCATAGTAAATGTATGTAAGTATGTACAGAAATATATCCGCAGTGACCGCCGTTGATTATAAACCATAGGCGGATCCCATTGGGGGCCTGGAGATCCTGCCCCCGTTTTCGTTGAAAAAAATTGTTGATTATATGGGAAATCACTGAAGCATGAGAGGAACGCCCCTCCCCCCTTTTAGGTCAGTCAGTGCCCCCCTCCCTTATGAAAAGTTCTGGATCCGCCACTGTAAACTAATTGATAGTAAATAGCAAATATTATTCATTTTCGTTTTCCTCCCACAATAACCCAAACTGAAACACGTTAAGCAAGGATGATACATGCTAGAACTCAAAATGACAGCAGAAAGCAAATTTATATACTTTATTCATAGTCTTTGTATGTTCAAAGCACAGAAAAAAATACAAACCGGAAGTCTAATCTGACTTAAAGTTTTGTCCAATGACGGGAAAATATCCGGACGCATTCTTCTTCGTTTTTATCCCAAAATAACCCCAACTGAATGATCATAAGAATGGATGACAAATGTGACTATACATGTTACCTATAGGACACAGAGGCATGATGATTAATTTATCGTGGAAGGAGGAGAAGCGACACCCAAAATGAGGTCTTCTCGTTTAATAGTATAGATTATAGAGTAATGACTCCTTTGAAAATGCAGTTAGAATCCTACAGAAGACATAAGAGATTGTGCACAAATAGGGAACATTCCTATTTTAGGTACAGCTATATTAGCTGCCTCTGAATTAACTCCAAGTATTCTTTAGATTTGAAGTATAACTTACTGTGAAAGTACTTTTATTCGTGGGGTACCAATTTTAGTGGTTTTCATGGATGACTTTATCCACGAATTTAAATGTTCAACGAAATGTAACAGCTGTTGTCAAAATCAAGACATACATGAAAATATCCCCAAGTAGGTTTGACTACATGGATACGGGCATGGTTGATTTAAGTTAGAAAATACACCTAATATAAACAGCAAACACACTACATGTATTTACAACTTCAGACACGAGTTTATCCATTTAATCATAAAAAAACCTAAACTGTCCGACTTTCAACCTTTACATTATCATGAAAATTTTAGTTTTGATCGATGAGAGTAATATTTTCGTTGTTGATAGGCCGGATGATAAAGTGTTCATTTGATTGCCTCATAATTCTCATACGAAAAAATATATATTGAGCTAGCTTTTTTAATTTCAAAAGAATTAACTTCTACAATTCAAAGTTCATTTGTATTACTCTTTTTATGTAACCGTTTTCGTTAAGTGACATGTTTATGCACCAATTAACATCTTTGGATGATCGGTTATCTGTTTTTTTTAATGATGATTAGTGTCATTTCTGCTGATTTAACTTTTAAAATATTTACTTTTCAATATCCTTCAATCGAGACAATTTGTAAGCTTGGCTTTTATCCGAAAGCAATTATTCTATTTAATATTTAGTTAATGTTGTCACTATTATGAAAGACGAACAAGTAAGTGAAAATTAACACCTTATTTTGCACTGTCCAACAAATTGATATCAAACCACAGTTATTTATTTTCAAGAACATCGCTTCTGATAGCTTTAAATTCTTCTTTTGGTACCAAAAAATAAAAGTCTTTTCACAGTAATCAAACGACAAATGTTGTGGCTCAAGTGTTTTGTTGTACTTTACAAGGGATCGTACCTGATCACATTAAAGCTTAATTGGTATCTCACTACAATTAAGCATTATTGGACTAACACAATAACTAAAAATTATCAAATGGGGAGAACAACAAACATTTGCTTATCAGAATGTATTATGTTCTTCATATAAAACAATGCCTTTTCTTCAGAAAAACCTGCAAAGGATACCAAAGGCACAATCAAACTCATATTTCGAAAATAAACTGACAACGTTAGACTAAAAACGAAAAAAGTTAACTCACAAACAACAGAACACAAAATAAAACCTAGAAAACAAAAGACTTAGCAACACGAACCCCATCAAAATCTGGAGTGATCTAAGGTGCTCCGGAAGGAAAACATTTCCTGCACTACCTGTGGCACCTGTTGTGTTACTGATAATTGTACAAGCTCGCTGATAAGTCTTACTTACATTCGGAGAAAGGGGACGGAATAGTAGGTACGACAATTTGAACATATCCGGTGTAGTTTTTTAAACGGTTACTCAATAACGGTCATCCATCTCATGATGGTGTCCGTAAAATTTACGAAGGTATGATTTCAACTTCAGCACTTTGAACTCTTGGTTTAATAGCTCCTTTGTGAGCAACAACCCTCTATCTGTACATGTATTTGGGGTATTATTGCAAAAAGATGAAATTGTCCTTTAAAATGGCATCAACATTTTTAATAACTTATTAAGTACTTTAACATGTTTAAATGTAAATGGTACTAATAAATCAAGATAAAAGAAACAGATTTATTGAATAAATCATATCTCAAAATTGATCAATTTGTTAGTACAAGAATCTTATATTGATGAAAACATAGAAACAGAAATAAAAAAATAATTCCGAATTTGACATTTTTGCAGTATCGGTCGCATTAAGAATTACAAAATTATAAGTTGTTACATAAATTTAACGATGCAGAGGAACGATCAGTTCTACTTAATGTGGAAATTTTAAACGTGCAATCATTGATTCTACAGATCAACAAGGTTTACTCTATGAAATATATAAATGATGCAGCAGAGAGAGGAAGGTGGTACTGGAGAACAAAAGGATTATACATTAAAGGATAATGGATACATACAATTGGCTAATAAAGAAATCGATCGCTGCTTGGCAAGAGATTGTTATTTAACAAATCATGGTTCGACATTGGACATATCTAAAAATAAAGGTAAGGGAGGCAAATATAGTTTATTGTAAAACTAAAACAAAATCTTCATTAGCGAAAATTTACAAACACGTGACAATTCAAGTAAAGATATTTTAAAAGAACTTGAAAAAATATTAGTAATACCCCAATTCACAAAGAAAAAGCTAAAGGGTTTCAAATCATATCACAGGATAAATGTTTTGAAATGTTGGGGAAACTTTTTTTGGAGTAGAAAAACAGTGAAAGGTTAAAAATCAATAGTTACATTAAAAGTGGAAAGTGGCGAGATTATAACAGATCAAGGCTATATACCAATAATACTCGACGCAAAAATCAAAGTCTTGACAAAACATCAAGCATTTACTATATTTACAATATCTCCCAATTGATACGATATTCCCGTGCTTGCATTTCCTATCATGATTTTCTTGATAGAGGGTTGCTGCTCACAAGGAAGCTATTAAACCAAGAGTTCCAAATGGTGAAGTTGAAATCGTCCCTTCGTAAATTTTACGGAGGCCATCACGAGTTGGTTGACCGTATGAAATAACCGTTTCACAAATGATATCGGATATGTTCATTAAGTCGTAACTACAATCTCCTTCCGTTTCATGAATGTGACCTACCGAATAAGACTATTTACCGGATTTGTGATCACATAAGCAACACGACGGGTGCCACATGTGGAGCAGGATCTGCTTACCCTTCCGGTGCACCTGAAATCACCCCCAGTTTTTTGGTGGGGTTCGTGTTGTTTATTCTTTAGTTTTCTATGTTGTGTCATGTGTGCTGTTGTTTGTTTGTCTTTTTCATTTTTAACCAGTGCGTTGTCAGTTTGTTTTAGATTGATGAGTTTGACTGTCCTTTTGGTATCTTTCGTCCCTACTTTACTATATTTGAGAAAAAAACTGAAGAGAGATGTTAGTCTGCGATTGAATACTACAGTAGACGAATGAGCAGATGCTGTTTGTGTAATGAATTTAACAAATCTCTTGGATCAGACGGGTTGACAAATGAATTTTATGGAAAATTTAGGTATAAATCAAAGCACACTGTGCTTTAGTTTATCTCCAAATGACGGTATTTGTCCTATTACAATTGAAATAATTCATAGAAGTCATAGATTTGTTGTAATTTTACACATTGCTTCAACCGTGATATTCGAATTTTATCCTGAGCGTTAGCAAGGGATTACGGCCGATCAGAAGAAGCCTTAAACAACTGAAGCGAGTGTGTAGCTGCTATAAAAAACGTGTTTACTTCTTTTCATTCTCATACCCAAAATTTGCAATTTTTATTTTTTACATTTTTTTTAGCTTATGCTTTTGTGAAATCTTCAATTAACATTTCCGCCATGTTTTCTTGCTGAATTCAGTAAATGAGAGAATATTGCAATAGAACAGAAAAAAAAACAACATCTATCTCAAAAGTTCATTTTCGTGCAATATTATCCAAAAGTTAAGGGTTCACGCAGCGGAAAAAACATTCAGCTTTGGTGTTTTCATTCGTATGACGACATTACTTTAATACACCAAAAGCATTAATAGAATTTCGCAGAATTTTATTTTATTTTGCGTTTGTACATTTTTCCGAGCTCTTATTCTTTTTGTTATGCATTATAATAAGAAAAAAGTTCTGCATATATTTTTTTTCAAATGCAATTTGTAACACAGCGAAATCGGCATAACTTGCACATAGGTTACGATACGTGTATATGTTGGTTTACGTGGGATTTATATTGTAACAACCATTATTACGTACAGCTCCGAGACTGCGCTAAGTAGAGATACATCGAGAATTTTATCACGGCGTTGTTTACCAAGCGAAAGAAGCACGTCATATAAAAATTTAGAAATAATTCATAGAAGCCATAGATTTGTTGGAAATTTACATATGGCCTGGGCCGTGTTTTTATCCTGAGCGTAGGCTTATGACTACTAGCAGTTACTAACATGCCAGCCTTAGTCAAACCTCAATTAAACTGATCGAAAAATTATGTCTTAGGCATATGAAAAGCACAATCCTTCCCATTAAGAGTATTATCCCATCATAAAATATATGAGAAGAACATAACCCATATGATGCCAACAACTGGTTTTAAAATAAATGTGCTTATTTCCGATGTAAGGTGACCAAAACATCAGTGAAAAGTAGCAAGAATTTACTAAAGTCAACATCTTCATTAGGAAACCAGAGGTAACCAAAGTCAACATATGTATAAAAAAGGTGACAAGAGTTAACCAATTCAACTTCTTGATTAGGAAACTACAGGTAACCGAAATCAATGTCTTTCTGAGTAGGGTGACCAGAGGTTACCAAAGTCAATACATGTGCAAGTATTGCAACCATAGGTCAACAAACTCAATAGTTGTGAAAGAAAATCAGAGGTTACCAAAGTCAGAATCTGTGTAATTAAGATAACCAGAGGTAACAAAAGTTAATATCTGTGTAAAGATGAGCAGAGGTAACCATAGTCAATATCAATGTAAGGTGTCATCTGTGTAAACAGAACAGATGGAACCTAAAGTTAATTGTTCTTTTTTTTTATTTTATTTTTACCTTTTGATACTGCCATGACAGTGTCCTTTGACCATGTTTAATCGTGAACCTTAAAGAAAACTCATATTTATATCATATTCTAGAAATAATAAGCTGTTTATCCCGAAAGAAATTGTCGTAGCTTACTTTCACTTTCATCCCGAAATTAGGTACTATATTTTATCGCTGCGTTTAGCATTTTAGACATATTTTAACCGCTTCTGTTAGGGTAACACTGGGTCATCTTTCAGATGACCTATTAAGTCATATTTCAGATGACCTATTATCCTTGTGCATATATGTTTCGGATTAACATATTTTATACATATAATTTGTGTCTATAATCTGATCTAAATTTCGAAATGCAGTTAGTTTCTATAAAACTGCAGTTCTAGCCCAATATTACAAGGGATGTAGATAATGTATATGAGCTTCATCGATCTACTATGACGTTTTTCAACAACATTAACGAAAGAGGTAAATTGTTTATAAGACAAAAATATTTTGTACATCTGTAATCTGAAGTTTGAAGGAATGTCCGAAAGTGCAATTTACAGATTTATTTCCTGAACTGTATTCAAATTTTCCTTGTTTGTTTTGGTATGGCATGTTTGTACTGTAGGAAATGGCAAACAGTAATAAAAGTGCAAGAAAGCGCACTCCATTTTTCGTTTTTTTATACGATGGATTTTCTTATTTATATAGCTACATTTTTTCCTTTGCATGAAAAAAAATAAATAAGAACTACGTCATTAGAAACATTCAAGATTATGAATATAATAGCTTATGTAGTTTTACAGGATACAGGACATACGTGTATTATGCATTCTGAATATTCTTTCGGGTAATCGATTATAACGGAAGTGGTTCATATAAAAAATAAGTTACAAAACTCAGGTTAATGTTTATGAAATATTTAAACAGGAATATAAAAACAGATATTATCTGATGGAGTATAGAAAAAAAACATATATATTAAGGAAAAAGTTGTAAGGCAATACAACGTAAATCACAATGATAGAATAATAAGTTTTTTGTTTAATGACGTAAACAGCGAATACAAATCCGGTCCGACTCTAAATCCCTCCCATCAGGCGAAAACACTTGGAATCAGAACTGTTTATAAGTTTTAAGTAATTCTTGAATTATTTTAAACGTGGAACTAAATAGATTATGCGTTGATTTAGACATATTACCACAAGGCCATAGATTATACCTCTTCAGTCTATTTTGTTGTAAATCTAGGGTTAGTTGAGATAAGGTATCGAATTTCTATACATTCTGAATAATGAAAATGTTAGGGTCCTATTTTAAATGTATCCAGCTGGACTGATTGAAGGGATTCAGTGTCCAACAGGTTTTTTTTTTCTTTCACTGTGACGTTGTTAAACAAAAACTTGTCTATAATGATTGTTATTTACTTTGTATTACTATCCAGCATGTTTTGTCTGAACCATTCATGTTAAGGATATCTGGTAGTCATGAGGCCTTCCGTGCTAGAAGATGTCATTTTGTACAGAGATACTTGTGGCAAGGTAAGATGACCAAACGCTACCGCAATTGTTTTCAATAGTATTTATGTTATCTACAAAAGATGAGTATGACTGCGTTGATAGTGTTTTCCTTTAATATAATATAAAAAGGAAAACACTATCATATCTGCTTAAGAATGATATAAAAATTTTTCTTCTTTATCTATAAATCTCTATGCTTTTAAAGTTTTTATATCAAATATTCCCCTTTAAAAAAAATTCGACGAAAATAGGTAGCAGTCAAATCTACTTACTTGAACGGCCAACATCTTTATATTGTTTTATAAATTCGGAAAGTAATAACGACGCAATTTTTCATAGATGCCATTTGGAATAAGCAAATACATTTTATATTATTTCAGCATGTTCTGTGCATCAAATAAACTCATCATAGATACCAGGATTAAAATTTTATATTACGCCAGACGCGCGTTTCGTCTACAAAAGACTCATCAGTGACGCTCCAATCAAAAATGTTTAAAAGGCCAAATAAAGTACGAAGTTGAAGAGCATTGAGTATCAAAAATTCCTAAAACGTTTTGTCAAATACAGCTAAGGTAATCAATTCCTGAGGTAGAAAAGCACAGCGAGAGGATTGGGGAATATTTTGGAACATAATGTGCTTATGGTATTACATTTTTTTTTACATAAAAAAGTAAAAGAAAAAACAGGTTGGATAACTCCAGACTTTCACACAATGAACATCCACAGAATGGGAACATCACATCTTCAAAAGTTAAAATTATACAAGGTTCGATACCTGATAATAATTACACGATGACAACTATTACAACATGTAATTCGAAAAATCTTCATGTCCTCACATTAATTCACTGCTGTAATTTGTTAAAATCAACACATTCGATAATTATGTCAACGCATATCATATTTAGTTTATTATTTAAATCCACTCCTTAATTACTGATTGAACCACTGATAGTACGATGATCGTCATAAATAAACGCAGGCTTATACTTAGATATCAAACTCTTGTCGTTATTGTTGATTGACAACACTTACCAACATTATCAGTTTTTACCTTAGGTTAATTTCTAGACCGCTATAATAAACAACGTGTCGTGTCGATAAGCTTTAGACATTTGTCATGGTGAGAGTGACAATATTCATACTAAAGGTCATCTTGTTGCCTTAAAAATAGGCAAAAAACCCAAACCAAAACTGGACAGCAATGCAAGCTATGAAATATTCCGATATGAAATATTAAACAATTTGAACGAGAAAACAACTGTAACATATCCCTTTCTGCCTATATATCTTAATGGTTAATTCCAAGGACATATTTTGTGTCCCCAACACATTATCGATATATCAAATAAGATAAGAAAACTTTAATTCCATTCATGATCAGAGTGTATATTTAGCTTTTATTTGAATACTACAAAACATATAACTATTCAGACATTATACCCCAAAAGCAACTTATTTTCGGAAATGCTTTTTATTATCTTAAGAATGCGACTATTGGACTTTGGTATGAGGGAAAAGAGCCACAAATGGGTACCTCCGTTCAAGGGATATTTGCCCCCGGTTAATTTCTGAAAAATGTTTTCATTTGTTCTTAAGAAATCATTTTTCAATTACAAATTTATAATGTTCCCCTAGTCGTATGATTTTGACAATCACTCCTAGATGACTGGGTGGAACGTATAAATATAAAGCCTTTAACCTAGCTGTGCCAATAATACTTTGTAATTTCTATAACTTCTTCCTAGGGTATGAGTTTTTTTCAACTGCTCTGTTATACATTAAAATAAAGAAAAGAAGATATGGTCTGATTGTCAATGACCACAACTTTCCACAAGAGATCAAAGTACGTATAAGTCAGCAACTAAAGGTTATCTTGTTGCCTTAAAAATAGGCAAAAAAACCCAAACCAAAACTGGACAGCAATGCAAGCTATGAAATATTAAACAATTTGAACGAGAAAACAACTGTAACATATCCCTTTCTGCCTATATATCTTAATGGTTAATTCCAAGGACATCTTTTTTGTTCCCACCCCATTATTGATATATCAAATAAGATAAGAAAACTTTAATTCCATTCATGATCAGAGTGTATACTTAGCTTTTATTTGAATACTACAAAACATATAACTTACGGCTCATCCGAACTATATTTTGAACTTAAACCAAAATCACTATTAGGATTGAGCAGCTAATATTAATCATTAATATATAGCACTAGAATTAAAACATCAGAGGAAGGTAAACAAATATTCAATAAAATAAATTAAAAAAGTACATAACACTGATTGTGCAAATGCATTTAATTGTAAGGCAAAACAAATTTAGAAAATGAAATGTCAAGCATGAAAACCATCGCAGAACAACGACATCAAAAACGATCCCTGGACTGTAATCCTGGAAACGTTTGAAAAATATTCCACTGTGTAGTTTTTCGTAACTTTTTTTTTTGAAAGTAAATCACTTTTATTGCACATTTTTAAAATTAACTCGGATTACAGCGTTAGCCTGAGTATCCCTGTTAACAGTTACTGAATTCTAGGGAAAAGTCTTAGTAAAAGGTAATCAATTATGATAAGTAATAACATCTATATTCTTTTTGATACATTATACACATATAAAAAATATAATTCAAGATATAAATCACGTGTTTACGTAACATCAAATTGCTTTCGATAATTGTGCTCATTATCCCATATGTATCTCAATCATTGACACAGTTATTATGTACTTGACTTTTTTTATTATGAACCTATTTACTAGTTCATTGTCCGAAAAATAGAGCAAAAACGCACATTTTTGTAGTCTACAAACTGTTGGATAAAATTAAACTAGTTTGGTAAGTAATAATGTCACAGAAACAAATGTTTATAGAATTCAAGTTTTTAAATAAGATAAGCCTGTATTGTATCCATTTTGAACTATTTAATGAGTATACATGTATTTCAACAAATAGACGACTCAATCTTCATTACTGGGAAACCTGACTTCGCTGCTAATCGAACTCTATCTCAAAGTTCAACTGGTTCTCGATTTCAAAATTTTATATGATGTAGATAAACATCTTTAATTGGAATGATTACTCGAACTTAATTTATTTATGACTCATAGCCATATATATATTTGTTTAAGGTTGGATTGTTTTTGTTTGTTCGTCTGAAGGTGTTTAAGAAGAAGGGATGTGGTTTATGTTAATATTCAGGTAGCAAATTGGTTTTGAATTGTAAATTATGTATCGTTACTCGTACAATAGTGATAAAATCTGCCTAAATATATCTTCCAGTACCAATTATTCGTCAGAAAATTCACCGTGGACTGTAGATATTTAGAACATGTTTTTGTTTAAAATATATGTGTTATTCACTTAAAAAGCATTTTCGAACTTAACACGCTTAACATTGTTGTCCTATAAGGTGTTTACCTTTTATAGGCACTGTTTGTATGTAAATATTTATTTTCTGTATTTTGAAATATTGATTAAAACAATTAAGAAGTTTTCCAATTACCTGAGGCATGTTATAAATTGCAGTGAAAATAATTTCTTCGTTATTCAGTAATTTATAATAGTAATTTCAGTCATTTTGTTTTGGTATTTAATGTGTAAATATCATGATTTTCTATTAAAACATACCATTTAAATATAGTCATCATATTTTCACCCTTTGTGAGCATATGGCAATCGTTGATTATATGTAGAAAAAGACAACGTGGCATAGCGACGTTCTTTAAAATTTGGGTTTCAATTTGGTTTCGTTGTCTTGACCTCTAGAAGTATTTTCAGATTTTAAGGAACTTCATTGACTTATTACAACAAAAAGATACTAAATCAGCTTAAAAGGTTCAAAATAATTAAAAACAAGAAGGGGACGTTATTTTAGTGACTTTTATTTTGGTTAACTAACCGCTGTCCCCTCAGCTTTTGCTTTGGTTAACAATCGATGTCTAATCTAAGTCTATTTGTGGTAACATTTGGATTTTTATTATCATAAATACTGTATTGATAAATTGTAAGTTACTTAACGTCCAGAGGCCAATATTACACGCATGTTTATGATGGATAAACACTGTAAGCATGTAACGAAGGATTAAAACATGATTAGTTTCAAATGTGTACTAATATGAAACAGAAAATAAAGTTATTGTCTAAAATTGACTGAAAACACTATATTTTTTGATAAATTAGAAATTGTATTAACTCATAAAATAGATGCCAATTGCAAAAAGTTCAGACGATTTTTTTTGTCTTTTTTTTTTTGTCGCGGTATTAAAGTGATATATATGTATATTTTAAGACGTAAAGGCCGCCGTATATGAGAGAAATGAATCGGGTTGTACTGATAATAAAAGAGGAAAAAACTATAAAAAAAACAAACATGTATCTTATCTCATCTCTTGCAATTTTCTTTTTTTAAATTGAATTATGAGAATAAATAAGCAACATTTTCTTCAGTATCATCAAATAAATAACTCCTTTTCATTTTCGTTAACCGTTTTTAAATATCAAAGATTTACCTTTTGTCACCGTTTTAAAGTCTTATAATCAAAAGCATGTAGGCGCGTAAATGAGGCATGTGGCTAACTCATCTCGTGCAATCATCTTTTCGAACTCGAATAATTAGATAAAATCAACAGCTATGTATTCTGTATCTTGAAATAAATAAATCCTTTTAATCCTCGAAAATCGTTTTTAAATGACAAAGATTGCTTGTGATTTCATATTCATTGATATTTATGAAATAATTTAATAAAAAACAGTGATTTTTTTTTCTTTTCATGTATGAAACAATACTACTTATAATGAACGATTTCTATATCTTTCTATTATACTATTGTTGCAAGTAGATGATATTGTAAATTTTTAATGAGCACGTAATTGGACTAGTATGTATACTGAGAAGATAAACAATGCCCAAAAAAGTACAAAAAAAAGAAAAGCAATACCCAATTTTTATAAGGACTTTTTTATTTTCAATTAACCGAAAAAAAAATACATTTTTTACAGCATCGGCTAGAAGTATAGGGGTATGATTGATATTTCAAAACATGTGTAACCCCGCCGCATTTGTGCGCCGTCCCACGTCAGGAACATCTGGTCTTTGTAAGTCTTGTATTTTGTTTTTTAAATTTTGGTTCATATATCATTTTGGAGTTTAGTGTAACGTCCATTTTCACTGAGCTAGTACACATTTTTTTTTCGGGCCCAGCGGAACCCCCCTCTGGGTGAGGGATTTTCTAGCTGTGTTGAAGACCCATTAGTGGCTTAGGCTGTCTACTGCTCTTTGGTCGGGTTGTCGTCTCTTTGACACATTTTCCGTTTCTATTCTCAATTTTATGTGTATTATGTTCAATATTCGATATTTGAGTGTGAATTCACATTACTGTCAAGACGTACAAGACGTGTCACGGTACTTTTCTACCCCAAATTCATGTATTTGGTTTTAATGTTATATTGGTTATTCTCATCGGATTTTGTCTAATGCTTAGTCCGTTGCTGTGTGTGTTACATTTTAATGTTGTGTCGTTGTTTTCCTCTCATATTTAATGCGTTTCCCTAAGTTTTAGTTTGTTACCCCGATTTTTTTTCCATAGATTTATGAGTTTTGAACAGCGGTATACTACTGTTTCCTTTATTTAAAAGTGATACTCTCGGGGACGAAACGTCCATCAGCAGTGACATCGACCCAGTGGGTTGAAACTTTGGAAAAAATGATACGACAGTACAGGAATCTCGTTAAACATTTTTAAATACTGCAATCAAGATCACAACAATTTTAAAAAATAAATGGTGAAATGCAATGTCATATTTTTCTAAGACTGTTTTAAGACGTCTCTATATTACATCCACTGAATATGTTCTGATGATACTTTAGTCTCGTATATGTGTTGGTTAGTAAATGTGGAGTGTTTCTCTTTCTCGTTTTTTTATATAGACTAGACCGTTGGTTTTTTCTGTTTGGATTGTTTTACACTAGTCATTTTGGGGCCCTTCATAGCTTGCTGGTCGGTGTGAACCAGGCTCCGTGTTGAAAGCCGTGCATTGACCTATAATTGATTATTGTTTACACATTGTGAATTGGATTGACAATTGGCACTCATACCACTACTTCTTATTTCTTTGTTCTGTTGCAGGTGTTATACCATAATTGTTTCCCCTATTAGTCTTTGTTAAATTTGCACTGTTAAAAAATGTACAGAATTTATCTTGGTTTCAAATTAAAATAAATACTTGCCATGAGTAAATTTTATCCTGTCCAGTACAACAGACAAAATTTCACATAACATGTCATTGCATATAAGATAACAACCATCACTTGAAGTGAACCAATCAAATTTTCACACCTTTTTTTTTCCTGTCTTCAATCTTCAGTAACCATGTAACCTCAAATTACCAAAATATTTTATAGAAATAACAAAAAAATGGTGCTTTGGAACACCCAAGATCTATATTTTTTTTACTGCAATGAAATGTAGGATTTATTTCCTTCAACTGTCAGATTCAAAGGAATATATTTTTTTCGACCTTTTTGTGTGCAACCGGTTGTAACGTACTATGATTTGGTGGTACTACACCTTCATATTTTGTCATGTCAGGGCTCTTTCTAGCTGACTATACAGTATGGGTTATGGGCGTGGTTGGAGACCGTACATTGACCTACATATATAATTGCTTAAATTTACGTCATTTAGACTATCTTGTATACATTTTTGTAGTTGTCTCATATCACATTTCCTTATGCAATCATCGGGACAGGTGTTTCAATCATTTTCATGTGCATTTTTGTCTCAATGCACGTACATCGTTTTCTTGGGTTATTGAAAGGTATGCGTACAATATCATTTGGGCACAAAGGAAACCTGGGCTTGACTTGAAGCATAATAATAACTAAAAATATTATAAATAAACTCATCATAGAAACCAGGATTAAATTTAGTATATACGCCAAACGCGCGTTTCGTCTACACTTAAAACTTAGAAAAGCTCAAAAAGGATTTAGTTCTTGAAGTAATGTGGACACTAAAACTTAGGTTTTTACATGCAACTTTTTCAGAAATTATCCAATGTTTCATTGATAGTGCCTGACGATTTTGAAGGGTGGACAAATCCGGCATTGAAATCATCAAATTGAATTTTATGTACAATATTAGGCAGATTGGTTATAATTATTTCTATGACACTTTATATGATAATATTTTTTCAAAAAATAAAAACGCATGCTCTGTATGATGTTTTTTTTTCGAAATTTTAACATTGTTTAAAGAATACACTATTGTATGGTAAAAAAATTCTGTTATACGATCATTGTGTTTAAAAGTAAGGCCTGGCCAATCGAATCTTTCAACCCTTTTGTTTCATGGTTAAAATAACATGAAGTCGTTCAGTGTCCTGTAAATAACAATACATTATAATGTATATGTAAAACTAAATGCAAATTATCCTGATTTCAGATAAGAAGTTTTTCATACACAGGATATAATATACTTTGAAGGCGAAATAAGATTCGAAACTCCCAACAAGGTTTAATAATAACTTTGTTAAAGTATTATTATTAAATAATTCAATTTTAATGCAAATGTTTATATGTATTTATATCATGTATACAGACAATCAATTGTTAAATTTGCTTTCGACTTGAATTTTTTGTATACAAGGACTGACACTATTCACTACAATAACACATAGTCTCAAATAAGAGAGATCATACCTATAAATGGTAATCCACTAAGAAGAATAATTGTATAATTTCTTACAGAATTTTAATTTCAGATCTAGAGTTACCATCCCTGTCTTTATAAACAATCATAGTAAGATGACAAAATTTCACGTTCAGTATCATACGAAAACCTGCTTTGGTCCTCAATGCTTTGCAGTTATACTGTATTCTGCATTTTTTCACGTTTTTTATTCGAGCGTCACTCATGAGTCGTGGTATCTATGGTGAGTTTATTTCGAAAGGTGTGCCGGTGTTTATATCTGTCTTTAAATCAACGGTCTTACTGTTAGTTACTGAAATGTACAGGATTTTTATTATTTTTAGTCTTACTATATGACATATTCTGTGCTCCTCTTTGTTTCGGTCTTCGTGTATATATCATTTTTTCAGAGGAGTCAAAATTGGTTGGTTAATACGGTCTGTTTTACTCTGCGGTATTATATGCGATGACTGATATCCCTTTCTATGTATTACTTATTTAACGACATAGATATTATAAAATCAATGTATTTGCTAAAGAAATAAAACTTTTAATTATATGAAATCTTATTTTACGTATTCTAATGTAATAATTAGCATAAGCAGCAGATAATTATACAAACTGAAAATAATACAACATAGAACAATTAACTAGTGCGTTAATTTTCCTTGTATACAAATGCCTTAGAATTTTTACCATTGCACAATAATTTAATTTTGGATGTAACGCGTCTTCTGATTGGCTGACGTTATTTTGTTATGAGCCCATAGACATAATTTAGTCATGTGACCGTGACGTCATCAACGTTTTTCATGGTTTTCTACGGTTTAAAATGGAATTTAGAATTAAATTATAAGAAATGACTGTAATATTTTTTCTGTGTATTCGAAATAACATAAAAAATGTGGTCTACACTGTTAAATAACCCGCAGTGTTGCCGTTTAAGCTAACTGACACAACATTATTAAACTTACACCCTGCTATAAAAATGTGATTTTCGTTTGAAGAAATTGACCTTGGTGATCTTAAATTTGAATCTTCAAATGTCCAAAGAGAAGACCCTTCCATATCATAACACTGTACTATGTCACTGCAATTGTCGGAACAATAAAGTCTGTCATTTTTAACGTGGATATAAAATATACCTTCACCTTTAATCGGTAAAGAAAACCTTAATACTCCGCACAAGTCCATTATCAAAATCCCTTCACACTTGACGATAACAAACAAATTACCATTACCGTATGAAATACCATAACATTTGTTTTTGAAAAAAATTTCGTGCTCCAATTGGTAATTAGTTGTATTGATCATATCGATTCTTTTGCGAGTATTCCATGGGAAACTCAGGGCAATATTGGTATTGCCAATCACGGCGATATCAAATGGTCTACTGGACAATTTAATATTGCGATTATGAGTACCGTCCTCATTGAAAATTATTAATCTTTTATTAAGAGCTTGTGAATCTACAAAAATCAACTGTTTGCTGGGTAGTATGGCACAGTTATCTATAGTGCGTTTCTGTGGTATTTTAATTTCCAAAGCTTTGCTAAATTAAGAAAGGGTTTTTAATTTATTGCCTATGGGGTATTGTCCCTGGATCTTCTTGAAAATACAGTAACCTTTATCTAATGTCTTAACTTGAATATCTCCGAATGACTTTATTTTCCCGCGTATAACAAAAATCTGGACGTTTGCGTATCTGACGCATATTCTTTCAAAATTCCCATCTTTTTGTTTAAACCCATTCAAATAATCGCTAAGGAACTTGACATTCTTATCGATATCCAAGTTATATTTTTCAAATCTTTCATTTACATCTTCAGTAATTTTATTTTCTACCTGGTCTGAGCATTAATGCATTTTCTAATATCTTTAACAGTATCCAGGATTTCAGTCCTTTGTTTTTCAAGTTCTTGTTTATTGTTTTCTCGATCTTATAAAATATCTTTTAATGCTTCCATGACGGCAATTACATTGTTTTCTAACACTAAGACGAATGGTGAAATTTTAGCGTTCTTAGAGACTTCACTCATTCGGACAGCTGGTTCACATTTTCCATGAATAGTCTGTGTGCATGTAAAAGAGGGACGAAAGATACCAAAAGGACAGTCAAACCCATAAATCCAAAACAAACTGACAACGCCATGGCCAAAAACGAAAAAGACAAACAAACAACAGCACACACGACACAACACAGAAAACCAAACAATAAACAACACGAACCCCACCAAAAAACTAGGGGTGATCTCAGGTGCTCCGGAAGGGTAAGCAGATCCTGCTCCACATGTGGCACAAGTCGTGTTGCTTATGTGATAACAAATCCAGTAAATAGTCTAATTCGGTAGGTCACTTTCATGAAAGGGAAGGGGATGGTAGTTACGACGTAAGGAACATATCCGATATCATTTGTGAAACGGTTATTCCATAACGGTCAACCAATTCGTGATGGCGTCCGTAAAATTTCCGAAGGGATGATTTCAACTTCACCATTTGGAACTCTTGGTTTAATAGCTTCCTTGTGAGCAGCAACCCTATATCAAGAAAATCGTGATAGGAAATGCAAGCACGGGAATATCGTATCAATTGGGAGATATATACCCCGTATGCAGGTGCTGCTGGAATGTTGCTACTTAGAAATGGAAAGTTCACAATTGGAAAGCTGAAATCATCTCTTTTGTCGTAGGTTTTGTTTTCAATCGACCCTCATTGTCAATTTCTAGATGTAAGTCAAGATATGAGGCCGACTTAACTGTATCTGTAGTATCCTTTATCTCTAGCTCGATTGGATAGATGCGTTCCACATAGTCACCAAATTTTGAATTATTTAGTGAAAGAACATCATCTACATAGCGAAAAGTAGAGTTAAAACATATCCTCTCGTTTTGTGAGGAACAATATAAGTCCTTTTCTGGATTATGATCTTTACAATTTTCATCAGGATGTATATATTGATTTTAGCTGTTGGATCCCTTCTAATAGTATAACATGATGGTCCTTGGAATAACACATAGAGGCTCTTTACAGTCAACACACCAATTTGTAGCTTCTTTTGTCTTGCTTTTAAATTGACAAGGACTGCAAATATCTTTTTTGTCATCAATATCCATAATTTACCTCTATAATAAAGATCAGAAAATCATCATTACAACATAAGATAATTCTTTTTACACAAAATATAAGGACAAATAAAACCTAATTTATAAGTCATGGATCAAATTAGCATCTGAGTTATAAAGCAATGAGAGACAACAAATACAAAAGGAGCAATCCAACGTATAAGTAAAATAAGAACTGACAATGTCATGGCAAAAACAAACAAAACAACGCACAAACCTAAACAACAGTATTCAAAAACAAAACACAGAAAACAAAAGACTGAAAACACAAACCACATCGGTTGTAATATCAAGTGCCCTAGATGGTAGTCAGATACTGATCCACATGTGTCATCTGTAGTTTTGCTGGAATAAATTTCGAATTCGGGAAGCAATTCGAGTTAATTTTCGAAATTTACTAGTTCTTAGAATCGGAGCGATAGAACCCTATAATTATCGTTTATAAATTTTGACTTTTTTTCTCTATTCTTTTCTTCCCTTATTACTCTACTTTTTTGCCAAATTTTCTCTTTTCTGGAAAACCATTTAAACTTAAACCCTCGGATACTACATGCCTGCTTCTGAAAACCTGAACAATTTTATATGTGTTGTGCAAAGTCACGACGGACATTTGAGCAGGCACTGCGTTCTTCTTGCCTAACCGATGTTTCCAAAATAACACATTGCGCTCCGATCACGAAAGTATGAGATATTGTTCAAAAGATCAAAATTTAAAAAATCGACAATGAAGAGAAGACAAACAGATATTGTCATTTTAAAGGTACAAAATGTACGAAAATTAATACTATCAATAGTGCTCAAGTTTCTTAAACAGCGAAATCAATGTTAGTATCTTGTAGCATAGGGCATGAAATGTGTTTTGCTGCAATGAGACAGAGCATACGTTAGCTCACCTTTTTACAATGACATTTGCACATAGCCAAAGACGATAAACTAATGTATCTGTACAAGAGCCTTTAAATTCTTGATTGATTACGAATTTAGTTTTAATGCACCTTGTAGAAGGCATAACATCAACTGAATATTAATTGAAATTTGTGTTTCTATATAGCAATAGGCTCTTTTATACATTTTTATGCTGAACAATTTATATTCTGTTTTGTTGTGTGTATTTGCATGGCTGGTTTGTACAGTGAAGCATATTCTAAAGCTAGAAATATTATTAGTATTTTGTTGTCATTATATTACAAAATAATGATGCTAATTTTACTACACTAATTTAGTGTTTCGGCGGTTTTGGTATTATATGCTAATGATAAGTGTATAAGATTTCTGAATGGATTTAAGCAAACTTCTTAGGATATTCCTCATGTAAAATCTTTGGAAACCAAAGCACACAGGAAGCTTTTCCCAACAAAACATTTGATGATTAGGACATATAAATCGAAATAAATTGTTGCATTTTCGCGTGATCAAAATAAGGAATAAACAATAAATATGTAGGCTATTTAAATACTCAGCTATCCAAAAAAAATTTTATTGCACACTAGCTCTCACATTTGAAAAATCCACAGGGGCCAAAATGCGAAACTACACACCTAACCGTGGAGTGCTACCTTAGGTGTCACTTTAATACAAAGACTGGGAAAAGTGAGAGAGGAGTCGAGGTATGTGAGTCAATTAAAATGATTTATGCCAAATAAATTATGTCCCTTTATCAAGTAACGCTATCGGGAATATGTTTTGTGAATGACTTTTTTATCAGTGAGGTTTTTATTGACGGTTGGTATTTTTTCTGTGTAATAGTCTTTGCGACTACAAAGTGGTATTTTTGGTCACCCCTAGGCAGTATTTATGGCAATCCCCTAGCGCTAGTATTTGCGATTCCTTGTCGGTAGTTTTGGCGGTTCCCTTGCTGTATGTTATCCGATCTCCTAGAGCTAGTTACGGCAATACCCAAGCGG
Source organism: Mytilus galloprovincialis (assembly GCA_037788925.1). Lineage (NCBI taxonomy): Eukaryota > Metazoa > Mollusca > Bivalvia > Mytilida > Mytilidae > Mytilus > Mytilus galloprovincialis. The sequence continues at coordinate 37,629,718 of CM075342.1, read as the reverse complement.
TAGTCGTGGCAATTCCCTGGCGGGAGTTTTGGCGATCCCCTAGCTCTAGTTTTAGTGTTTAAATTATTTTATGTCACATGAAATCATTGATAATATCAAATCAAGATATTTTTAAGGCACAGGAACAAAAGTTAAATACGAACGTTTTTAATGCCAACACAGTTATAAGGAAACGTTAGAGATAATAATATGGATTGAAAAAAAATAAATAATCAAACAATGTAACTGATAATAACCTTATTTTTTCTTGTATAAAATTGCAATTGTATTTGAACTATTGCATACTAAAAGATTGGGTGAATCAAAACATATACTTGTTGGATTATTCATCCCGTCATCTGCATTACAAATAACGTTTGCAAAAATTCCATTTAAATAAATTGACACAACATTATTTGTCTTGCATCCTGCTATTACAATAAAATTATCGTCTGATGAAATTGATCTTGGTGATTCTAAATTAGAATCTTTAAATGTCCAAATAGAACCTCCTTCCATAGCATAACACTGTACTGTGTCATTGCATTCGTCAGAACAATAAATTCTGTCATTTTTTACATGAACATAGAATATTCCTATACTTTCAATCGGTAAACACGCGCTTATATTTCCACTTAAGTCCATTATCAAAATTCCTTCAGTCTTGACGACGACAAATAATCTACCTTTATCGTATGAAATACCATAACATTTGTTTTTCAAAAATATGTCGGGCTCTGATTTGTTATTGGTTATATCGATTATTCTGATTCTATTGCGCTTACTCCATGGGAAACTCAGGGCAATTTTGTTATTGTCAATCACGGCGATATCAAATGGCTTTTTGGTCAAGTTGATATTCCGATCATGAGTTCCATCTTCATTCAGAATTATTAATCGTTTATTACGAACATATGAGTCTACAAAAATCATCTGTTTGTTCGGAAGAATGACACAACTTAGTATGGTACTTCTAAAAAAAGATTCCTGTGGTATATTGATGTCTAACGCTTTGAATAGTTTTAATTGATGGTCAATGGGGCACTGTCCTCTATTTTTCTTACTATTAGAATATCCAGTATCTAGTGTGTTTACTCGAATATCTCCGAATGACTTTGTATCTGTGCACGTAACCAATATATCTTGATTAATGTCAATATTAATGTCGATGTTTCGGATTAACTCTAAAAACGATGTAAGTTTAACCTCTTTGTGGTGCAACGTTTTTTCAATAGCTTTTGAACCAATAAAAGTCTGTGTATCTGACGCATATTCCTTTAATACATCCATCTTTCTTCGCATTTCATCAAACTCATTCAGGTGATCGTTAAGTAACTTAATATTGTTGTCAATATCCAGGTTAGATTTTTCGCATTTTTCTTTCAACTCTTCTGTTATTATGTTTTCTAACTGATCTATCTTATCGTTAATACTTTTTCTGTAATTTTTAACTGCATCTAAGATTTTAGTTTTTTGTTTTTCAATTTTTACTCTATTGTTTTCTCTATCTCTTATAATGTGTCTCAATTTTTCTAAGGTGTCATCTGTATTTGCTTCTAATATTGAGACAAATGTCGAAGTTTTAGCGTTCTTAGTGACATCACTCAAATGGACAAGTGGTGGACATTTTTCATGAGAAGTATGTGTGCATGTCAGGCATATAATCTCGTCATGCAAGGTACAGAACAATTCCTTTTCCTGATCATGAACTTCACAGTATTCATTGAGAGGTATTTGTAGTGATGCCAGCAATTGGTTTCCTTCTACTGATATCACATGATGGTTCCTTAAAAATCTGTGTGCATTGTGGTTCTCATAACAGGTAACACAAAGACGCTCTTTACATTCAATGCACCATTTTGTAGCTATCTCTATCTTGCTTTTGAATTCACATGGACTACAAAGATGTTTTTTGTCAATAACATCCATATTTTAACTCTATAATAAAAATACAGAGGAAAAAAGAATTACTAGTAGATTTTTACTGTCAATATTAGATCTTCAATTACTTATCGTTTGTGTATTTTTGGTAGATAAAGAAAAAACACTGCGAAGCTTAAAAATTTATCTTACCTTAAACCTAGCTACAGACGAGCAAACAATATCATTACAATACACCCAACCCCATCGCACCCACCTTCCCTCCCCACTCCGAATTTCTATAATTAGTATGGCGATCGATACAATAACCATAGGTAAGATCGGATATCAATTCATTTCGGTGAAATTTTTTATTAGAACTGATTTTGAAAATCACTTTTGCTTCAATGCACATGTAAACATATAATTTTCTATATATCTGCTCATGTTTATCTATATATGAAAAACTTACAATTACTTATTAAAGACATACATATTTTACTTTCTCGATAGTATCAATCCATGCTGGTAGACCGTTATCCGTAGTTTGTTCAGGTATTTTAAAAACACTAAACTTAAATACGTTTTGTGTAAATATAATATTGCGTGTCTTTTATCTACATGTTTTGTGTGTTAAATCTAAATTGAATTTAATTTAATTAGATGATAGGTTAAATCTAGTACGTAAGCCCTCGCAAAATAAATTAAAAATATACATGCAAGATAGTTTTAGAATCTGTAAGGATTCCTCGGAACACAGCGTCTCACCTAGTTTATGAATATAATAAATGTTTAAAGAACTTGAACTGCAGACTGTGTGTAATGTTAACTGGACGAAAACTAAGTCCATACATAAGTAATATACGGAAAATCAGGAAATATATTTTTGCAAAATACCCTTCTAGATACTAGCTTTTGATCATAAACAAGCTTCTATCCAAGGTTGGTACATACCAAGGATAGTTTAAGAAAGTTATTAAAACTTCAAAAACTTTAACCACAGAGTGTTGGTAATGTTAACTGACTAAAAACGTCCATTTATAAGTAAAATACGGATAAACATATTTTTTTTAATTTACTTCTAAATACTAATTTATGATCATAAAGAAGGTTCTGTACAAGTTTGGGAGAAATCAAGGATAGTTTAAGAAAGTAATTAAGATTTCAAAAAGTTTACCACAGAGTGAATATTTGTGGACGCCGCCGACGACGACGGAATATGGGATCGCTATGTCTCGCTTTTGCCACAAAAGATTAAATCCAAACAATAAAATTGTTACCAAATACACATCTGACAAACAGAAATTTTTAATTTTTTTTTTTAAACATGATGGTTCCTTAAAAGTCTATGTGCATTGTGGTTCTCATAACAGGTAACACAGAGACGCTCTTTAAATTCAATGCACCATTTTGTAGCTCTTTATATCTTGCTTTTGAATTCACATTGACTATAAAGATGTTTTTTGTCAATAACATCCATAGTTTAACTCTATAATAAAAAAAAAAAAAAAACAGAAGAAAAAAAGAATTACTAGTAGATTTACTGTCAATATTAGATCTTCAGTTACTTATCGTTTGTGTATTTTTGGCAGATGAAGAAAAAAAAACACTGCGAAGCTTAAAAATATATCTTACCTTAAACCTAGTTACAGACGAGCAAACAATATCATTACAATACACCCAACCCCACCCCACCCACCTTCCCTCCCCACTTCGAATTTCTATAATTAGTATGGCGATCGATACAATAACCATAGGTAAGATCGGATATCAATTCATTTCGGTGAAATTTTTTATTAGAACTGAAATTGAAAATTACTTTTGCTTTAATGCACATGTAAACATATAATTTTCTATATACCTGCTCATATTTATCTATATATGAAATACTTACAATTACTTAAAGACATAAATATTTTACTTTCTCGATAATATCAATCCATGCTGGTAGACCATTATCTGCAGTTTGTTCAGGTATTTTAAAAACATAAAACTTAAATACGATATATCATATTGCGTGTCTTTTATCTACATGTTTTGTGTGTTAAATCCAATTTAATTAGATGACAAGTTAAATCTAGTACGTAAGCCCTCGCAAAATGAATTAAAAGATATACATGTAAGATAGTTTTAAAATTTGTAAGGGTTCCTCGGAACAAAGTGTCTCACCTAGTTTATGAATATAATACATGTTTAAGGGCTTTAACTGCAGACTGTATGTAATGTTAACTGGACGAAAAACTAAATCCATATTTAAGTAATATCAGGAAATATATTTTTACAAAATACCCTTCTAGCTTTTGATCATAAACAAGCTTCTATCCAAGGTTGGTACATACCAAGGATAGTTTAAGAAAGTTATTAAAACTTCAAAAACTTTAACCACAGTGTGTTTGTAATGTTAATTGACAGAAAACGTCCATTTATAATTAAAATACGGATAAACAGGATTGTTATTTTCAAAATTTACTTCTGGATACTAACTTATGATCATGAACAAGGTTCTGTCCAAGTTTGGTAGAAATCGAGGATAGTTTAAGAAAGTAATTAAAATTTCAAAAAGTTTACCACAGAGGGAATATGTGTGGACGCTGCCGCAGACGACGACGGAATATGGGATCGCTATGTCTCGCTTTTGCCACAAAAATAGGATTAAATCCAAACAATAGAATTGTAACCAAATACACATCTAACATAAAAAAAAACTTCTTCAACTATTTTGGTTCTTATATATCCTTGGCTTTCATATATTCGGCTTTGAGTGTTCCTGTTGATGGTAAATCTTAAAAAGCACTCATGAAATTATTTTTATTAAGCGTTGCATACATAATTACAAAATGGAATGCACAACGGGTAAAATCTGTATTTTAGAGGAGTTGTGTTACATCTTCGGTGTTAGATACCTACATTGTAGTTTGTCATTACTAATACTTTTGTGACATAGTTTTTAATATATGTTATCTCAATGTAATAACATGTTTGTAACCTTATTTTGCAATGTTAATCAAATTAATCAAAAAAAAATCGTTACTGAAGGCTTTAAATTCTTCTTTTGGTACCCAGAAATAAAAGTCTTTTCCAGTTATCAATCGAAAAAAGTTGTGACTCAAGTATTTTAATCATTGTACTTTACAAGAGGTCGTACCTCACCAAATTAAAGCATAATTGGTATATCACTACAATAAAGCATAATTGGACTAACACAAGAACACATAATGCACTATTGGACATTCTTTCATGATTCAATTTACAGATAATGAAGATAGTTATGTCTTCCGAACAAGAGACTTCTTATGTAAATATCGCTTACTACACAGTCATAACAGATTTGAAACGCACTGCAGTTCTTATACACTACTTACTTAGATATGTATGCATTTTCGTTTGTCTTTGTTCACATAATTTTATGTTTTGATAGTGATTAACATTATAACTCAATGTTGACCTCTGTACCCCTATTGTGGACATGTAAACCTATTATTTCTCTTTGTCTTGTTAACACATATATTTCTATATCATGGTAATGTATGAGACCGTCATAAAATTTGAGAGGTTTAGCTAGCTATAAAACCAAGTTTAATAATATTTTTACATCAGATATTGACAGTTCAAAATCAGGAATATGACAGTTGTTTTCCATTCGTTTGATGTGTTTGAGCTTTCGATTTTGCCATTTGTTTAGAGAATTTCCGTTTTGAATTTTCCTCGGAGTTCGGTATTTTTGTTATTTTACTTTTTAATGTTTATAACTCCGGTAAGACTGGGAAAATCATCAATTTAGTGGCAGCAAACCATTAATGGTTTGTAAGATTCATCTATAAAGTTCGGGCTGATAGAACTTGGCCTAATGAACGATTTTACCAGTCAGATTTGCTCTAAATGCATTTTACCCCTTTGTCCTATTTCAGTCAGGTTGCAATTTTTTTATATAGATAAAACACAAAATAAAACACAAACTTTATATTTATTCTAGATACCCGAAGGTTCATTCAGCTTGAGTGTGGTTGGAAATGGTTAATGTGGTTATGCAGTTTGAGGAAATGTTTGAAATAGTTTACTCCGGACGGACGACGACGACGGACGTCAAGTGATGGCAAAAGATCACATGTCCTTTGGAAAGATGAGCTACAAATATGTCGAGAACTGGTCAAGTAAAGGGGGAGAATAGGTTCAAGACTGTTTCAGAATTAAAAAAAAATAATAGTTAAGAATTATGGCAATGGCAAAGATACGATACAAGTACAAAGCAAAACAGTCGAGTATAAAACTTAAGATAGAGGTCGATTAATATCAATTAAAATTCAGATCAGTATAGACTGGATTAGTAAAAATGAGAAGTCAATTACAGATAAAGGCCGTTTCAGTCTTTTACTGGTTTATAGAGACAAGATACCGAATGACACAAAATTAACAACTATAGGTAAGTGCAAGGTCATCAACAATGAGCATAGTCAGCGATAAAAGTCCCCAAAATGACAATGTAAAACAATTCAAACGACAAAACTAACAGCCTTAGGTATTACAAAATAATGAACGAAAACAAATATTTTACACAACAAACGACAACAACTGAATAACAGGTTCCTGGTACCTTTGATAACTATCCAGACTTACGACTAGCACATAAAGGATGTGACAGGGTTACACTTTGTTGGCGCCAAGCCCTTCCTCAACCATTAGACAGTGGTCCCAAGTACACGGATGCCCCATCCCCACTATCATTTTCTATGTTCAGTGGACCGTGAAAATGGGACAAAATCTCTAATTTGGCGCCAAATTTAGAAAGATCATATCATAGGGAAAGTGTTTACTAAGTTTCAAGTTGATTGGACTTCAGCTTCATCAAAAACTACCTCGACCAAAAACTTATACCTGAAGCGGGACGAACGGACGGACAAACCAACGAACGGACGAACGTATAGACAAACGAACGGAGTGGCTTAAAAATGCCATTTAAATGTTCATTGTATCTGTCATATTTTCTTCAAAAGCAAATAAATAAAATTTAAAGCATTTTACCCATATGTTCCATTTTAGCAGAAGTGTTTATGTTTCTTGACGTACAAGGAAATATAAATACAAAATGTATACTAGATCCATTTGAGAAGATTTATGAAGTTTAAAAAACATAAACAAATTGTGTAAAATTGTCCTTAAAGGGCAATAACTCCTTAAAGAGTCAATTGACAGTTTTTGTCATATATAACTTTTTGTAGATCTTACTTTGCCTAAAATTTTTGCTGTTTACAGTTTATCCTTACCATGTTTACCCTTAATAATATTCAAAATAAAACCAAAAACCGAAAAATTTTCTTAAAAAAACAAATTAAGTGGCAGCAACCCAACAATGGGTAGTTCGATTCGTCTGAAAATTTCAGAGCTGATAGATTTTGACCAATTGAACATTTCTACCTCATGTCAGATTTTTTCTAAAAGCTTTAGATTTTGAGATATAAGCCAAAAACTGCATTTGACCCCTTTGTTCTATTTTTAGCCAATGCAGCCATGTTTGTCAACGGATCAAAACTTCGGATACAATTTATAAACTATATACCCTAAGGAACATTTAGTCAAAGTAAGAAGGTGTTTAGCCCAGTAGTTTCAGAGGAAAAGAATTTTGAAATAGTTAACGACGAAGACAGACATCGGACCCCAAATAATGGCATAAGCTCACAAGGGCCCCGGTGAACTAAAAAAGTATGGCTTTATACAGATTGAAAAGGGTAGAATTAACCCTGAGTTAAAAATGTCTTTCAGAGATAAAGTTAAAAATAAAATTTGAAGGTCAACCATTCAGTCAGTCAACCACACATGATATTGTTTTTGTAAAACGTACATATACATAAAATAAAATCAAAGACATTTTGCATGGAAACTCTTTTTTTATTAAAGTATAATTTTAAACATATTAACAGCAAAAATACACTATTATTTTAATAAACAACTGATATGAATGCAATATATACTATTTACATAACACAAAGTTCTGTTTAAACTAGATTCAAAGCTAACTGGAAATTGAACAGAGTCAACATACTCTAAACTGTATACTAAGCATTGTACAACCAGTGAACATACATAAGAAATGAAGGGAAATTTAGAACATAAAAGAGGTCAAAAGATACAAAAGGGACATTCAATATTAAGTCACAAACACACTGACAACCATTTAGTAAAAAATAAAGACATACAACACTATTAAATTTCATGTAATGATGAATATTAATCATATCTCATCAGATCTAGAAAATATTTGAAGTAAAAGTCACTTTGTATTGGACTGGTTTAAAGTAAATCTGGTATTGTTTTAAATTGGACATGTTGAAGAAGTAAATATTTGCAAACAAATATTGGTTAAATGATAATACTTAATACATTTGTACATTGTAAACACAATAACACGCAGCATTAATAAAAAAAACCCACAGATAGGACAAGATACACTCTTCAACACACAGGAACTAAGTGTTTACACTGAATAATAAAGTGTAAAAAGTTAAAAAAAAGAAAAAAAGGGAATATAATAGAAAGGAGGACACAACAAAAGATCAACAGGTCTTTCTGAAAATAGATGACCTATTTTTCATTGGATGCTTAATGAATGATCATCAACATCATTGTACTAAATTATAATCCTGGTACCTTTGATAACCAATTAATCATACAAATCATAAAAGCTGACACTTTACATATGTCCAATTGAATGGTAGACCACAAAATAAAATTCCATTTTTCAGTATATGACAATAATTTAATTTATCTAATATTGTTTTGGTTAATTGATAACCCATCATGTATGTTTTTAAGTAATTTTGGAAGCTTTTAGTAATTGATAGTCTGTCTATATTGTCTGTTTGTGTGTTCAAAATATATCCAGATGCCAACTAGACTTTCTCTGGCTTGATTTGAATGAAATGTAGACAGATGGTAAGACAATGAAGAGGGTTCAATTTCTGTTTTCTTTTTGAGGGGTAAGTTTCCTGATGGTAACTTGAGTTTCCCTTGATGAGCGTTGTATCAAAATCTTTACAGATGCCAGCTACTGTGAATAAGAGGACCCCTGTTACCTACATGTTAATTTTATATTTGTGCAACCAAGCTAAAAATGAACAGCTCATATACTGATTCAGCAGCAAAGATAAATTGGGGTGTAAACAGTCCCTGTTCATAATATCTTAACTAGTTACTCAAACTAAATATAAGTACACTTTCCACCAACAGCAAGTATGTAAGTTCAGTATAAAGACTTACAGAATTTCCAAATAATCAATATTCTATCTAAAAATCTAGCATCACTATTTTAGGTATGAGATGAAAAATAGTTTTGAATATTGTAGTATTGTTTTGTGATTGGTTAACATGTAAATTGTAACTTCTAATGATTGGTTTGAACTACTCAAGTGTAAGCACTCTTAATATGCCAGAAAATGATGTATTTTCTATTCCATTTTAAATCAGTCTTTGAAATAATATCAGCAATGAAGACACTTAGTGAGTCATTCTTTTGTTATAATATGTAGCAAACACTAAAACTGGTTAATACATAATAGTTATGATATATATCCTTTACAAATGATGTATATGGCACATGTATGGTTTAAGCATATTTTTTGCAATATTTGCATAACTTATTATAAATAGAATTCTGTTTTCCTCCTTTAACAGTAGAATCTATACATGTATAACATAATTTTCAACAATAAAAAACACAGGCTTTATATAAATGTACCCTTACATGTACATGATATATGTACATTCCTAGTATATACTAGTTTTCTTAGCCAACTTTTTAATGACAGGTTTAGATAGTGACCATGTTCACTTGATAAAAGCTATCAAATAAAATGTCCCCTATGCTAAATGATGACTTTCTATGAAACTTTAATTGAAAGTGTTTAGAAAAAGCAATATTACACTGAGTTGTACAAGATTTAGTCATAAAACACAAAATGATATATGTCTTTCAAATACCTGGAATGTTTTTTTTCTAATTTCACTGCAAGATTAAAATCCTCAAGTCACACATTCTGCAAGTTAAACATGTTAAAAGTGGTACTATATTACCCCAAAAAATGAAAAAATCAGTAAAACTGAAATGGTAAAAAATTTTATTTTGGTGCTGGAGGGACAAGAATCTCCAAAATATTTTTTTAGCCTTTTTCCACATGTTCCATACAAAAATTTTCTGACCCAAAACAAAACCTTAGACGGAAATATTAATGTCCTTATCAATCATATGTCAATTAAATGACAATGTTAATAACAACGCAAGGGCATATCCATACCATCATACAACCAAAATGTCTAGTAGTACTTAATTTATAAATGAGATAAAAAAAAACACAGCAATGATTTTTTTAGGAATGTTGAAAGCACACAACACATCAGATCTTTTCAATAAAGTTGAGAATGGAAATGAGGAATGTGTCAAAGAGACAACAACCTGACCATAGAACAGACAACAGCAGAAGGTCACCAATAGGTCTTCAATGCAGCGAGAAACTCCCAAACCCTGAGGCATCCTTCAGCTGGCCCCTAAACAAATATCTATACTACTGTGGATTCATTTTTATTCGTGGTATACCAATTTTCGTGGGTTTCATGGGTCACAGCGTACCACGAATTTAAAGAATTCAACGAAGAATAATCCCGAGAAATGTGTATGGAGTTGGATGTTTATTTCCGGTTATGTTATGCAGTTCTAGTATAGTGTTGACTAGAATAAACATTGTAACATAACACGTGTTTTTTATTGAAAGAAGATATAAGTATTTTGATTAAATCTATAATAAATATATCGAATATCAGTGATAATTTACTTTTTAAAATTGATTAAAACTGTTCATGGAAAATAACTGCAAGTTGTTAATTACTGTTTCATAGTTTGGTTTACCAGTAATTAAAAATCAATAGGATTAAGTACGGGGATATTGCTCGTAGGTAATATTGTTTATGACAGGAACATTTATTTTCACACCTTATACTTATATCACTGTTTATTATATCGTGATTAGGGAAATTAGCTTTCAATCATAAAGTTTTGAATGCCTTATAGAATTCAGACAAGAATTTATAAATTGTAAAACAAACAAATAATTAGTTTTATCGGTCGTCCCACTGTCTATATCACTCTGTTCAGCTCTTAATATTATTCCGTATCATGTCTTTGTGACGTCAAATACGTTGACCCGGCCTTAATAACTTTGACCCGGACATATCAGCGACGTCATAATGTTTGAACCGACGTTAATAACTTTGACCCGAACTTATCAAGTCATCTTTTGTGTGCTGGTGAAACAAAGAAAACACTTCTGAAACACGCAAATATAGCCCGATAAATCGATTATCAGATTATCTGCATATTGATATTGTAAAATATCAGCTGCTTGACATAATATGAAGGCTTTTTGATCTCGTTCGCTACGCTCACTCGACAAAAAGCTTCATATTATGTCTCGCAGCTGATATTTTACAATATCAACATGCAGATAACCTGATAATCGGTACGTCTCTGGCCATTATTGTAATCGAAGTTATCAATGAACACTTTAACTTAGAATGACCAATTTAGCGAGGAGTTTGACAATTCAAAACTTTTTCAATGAATTCCTTCTTTTTTGTTTTGTTTTATTATTGATCGAACCAAGGATGTTATATGATCTCCTAAATCAAAAAGAAATCCACGAATTACGTATCTACTTTTTTATGTTGTAATATTCACGAATTTACGTATACCACGAAACGTCTTTTTTTCTCTATCCACGAAAATTGATACCCACGAAAATAAATGAATCCACAGTAGTTCAGTGATAATGCATCATACTAAATTCTGAATTATACAAAAGAAAAGCTTAGAAATGAAAATATCTATAACATGTATAAAAAAAAATAATGATAATAATATTTTTGACTCTATCCTATTTAGACAAGAGGTCCAACAAGAGACCTAACATCACATAACAGTTACAGAAACTTTAAAGGAAAATAAAAATGGCTACACACCTTAAACATATTTTTTGTTTTAAAAATTGAAGATTAATGTTATGCCATAATATGAGAATTGATCACTTAGTTGATGCTGCTAAACTAAAAATGAATTAAAATGTAATCAAGACATTTCTTGTCAATGTATATGTTTATACATATATAATGGCTGTACATTCATGACATTGTAATTTATTTACTTTTTTCATTTTTTTTTCAAATATATATTATATCATTTTTTTTATAATTTCATTGACAAAATTTCTAAATTGATTATATTAAAACTTTAAAAATATGAAAAAGGAGCAATACAGATATTTGCACCCTCTACAAGCTCTTTCAGCTACATGAAATTATATATAACTGTTATAAAATATTTTCACAATGTTACCATATATTTCACCTATTTCATATACATATTCTAATAGGAAATAAAACCTTTGCAAAAAAACAGGTACAAAAAAATATACATGTACCATGTGTTATCACATTGTTAAAAGAGGAATATATATTTTACAAAGTTGTGGATTCAATTTTAACATCTTCTGTCTGTGTTGCCATGTGGTTATCAGTCCCGAAAGAGAGAGCTGATATAGTTTGTGTTCCCATGTCACCAGTGCCACAGAACTCTTTAATAGACCGTACACCAAACTTAACACTCTCCACACCACTCGCTACTTTGATAGCAGCCGATCCTTTTATGTTGGATAAATATCCAGATCCTGTTTCTTTTAGTGAATTGTAGTGACCTCTGACCTTTTCCATCTTTTTCTCCAGCCTCACTTTAACTTCGTCAAGAGTGTCTTTGATGTTAGGTGACTTGTTCTTGTCGCTTGAATCAACACTTGGCGTTGGACATTTACGAGGGGATTCCCTTGGTGTTTGTTCAGTAGGTGAATTAAATGGCGTGTCTGGTGGTTCTGGGCAAAAGTAAAATTCATTGGAAGCACACGAATCTAGAGTTGATCGTTTGCCATCTTCCAATACATCAATTTCTTCAATGGTATATTTAATATCTTTTTCCTCCGGTATAGATTCAGCACAATTGCAACATTTGCAGCATGCGCAGCAACAACTGCATTTCTGTACGCATAAAGATATTGACCCAATGATGATTCCAGTGACCAATATTACAAAAACACCGCCAGCACCAATGAAATAACTTATGCCTTTAGTTTCAGCAATAGCATCATGAATACCAACTTCCATTGAGAAATTAGTAGACCCAATCCCATTCAAAGTGACGCATGTGAATTGGCCTGCAAAATAGCCTCTCATCACATCAATATAAAGTGAGTCCCCATCTTTTATTTGTACAATGGATTCAAGTCCTAAACTGTATCCTATATAAGACGCAGAAGAGACAGTTGAGATATTGTAGGACTGCAGAATATTTCCCACATTTTCCTGGGCAAAATTGATACCCCATGGGGATTTCCAATAGTTGACTGGTTGAGGAACTCCGTAACTTTTGCATTGCAGTAAAACACTTTGACGGGCAAGTATGCTGCTTGAATTTGTGATGAAATAAACCTCAGGTGGAGCACAAGGCATAGTTATATTTTCTAATTCAAGTAAATGGTATTTTCCATTACAAATCAAATCATCTGGATTTCCATATTTTGATGGATTGGCTTTAATTTTCTGGATCAATGGTTGCAGTTCACATGAACAATCAAAATTATTTTTGGAGATAATAAATTCGACAACATTGTCAGAAAATTGAGCAACTGCATTAGGAATGGTGGCCAAATCGTTATGAGAAATATTAAGTGTGTGGACTGTTTCCATGCCAACCAACATTGGCATTGTTAAATGGACCAAGTCATTAGAAGTCAGATCTAAAATTCTCAGATTTTTTAATTCCTTAAAAGCGCCAAGTGGAAGATCAGTGATTGCATTCATGCTAAGGTTCAAATACTTCAGATTTTTTAAATCATCAAATAATCTTGAATCAAAAGTGTGCAAGTTATTGTGACTTAAATCCAAAGTCACTAATTCAGAAAGACTTGAAAAGGTTTCAAAATTCAAAATATCAATGTAGTTATTCATTAGCTTTAAAGTTTTGAGCTTCTTATTTCCTTTGAAGGCATTCTTTGGCACTTCAGAAATAACATTGCTACTCAGATCCAAATTCTCAAGCTCTGTAAATTTTTCAAAGTTTATTTTCATCAACACTTCTTCAACTCTCTTAATAGAAAGTGTCTTCAATTGATACATGTGCTTTGTATCTTTCAGTATTGAAAGACTAAAACCATTCTGACAAACAGCCTGACTTAACTGAAAATTGCATGTGCATTCATACGGACATTTAATGTTGACTTCCATCATATCTGGATGCTTCGTTGACGGGATTGGAATGTAAGCACTGGAGCTTAGATGTACAAGTATAAGTAGTACAACATTTATACTCAGCAAGCTCTTCATACCAGCCATCTTTAGCACTAATATCGGCTTCAACCTGCAATAAGAAAACAAATTATTCCAGTTTAGTTTTATCCTAGTATATTTTTTTTTTAAACAAATTGAATTTAATACAGCATATTCATCCTACATGTCCTAAGAGATTGATATTCAGCACACTAAAAGTCATCTACTTTTACCTAAATAATAATACAATGGCAAAATGTTTGACATAAAACATGTAAAATTTATCCTACCGAGATAAAGAATAAAACAATAACTTTCTTTTCATCGGTAAATATATGTTCAGGTATGTAGTTTATTGACCTTTAAAAAACGGATATTATGATTTTCACTAAGGCAAAAACAAGAGAACTGAAGAAAAAAACTTGTAAAATTTTCAATTGAAACATAAAATACATCAGAATTTATTTATGCAAGTATTATGACCGCCAATGCCTTGTCCTAAATCTTTACTAGTCATGCTAGTTGAGCAGGTTTGTCTTCCATTTGGGTTTAAAGGTTAATTTTGTACTGAAGACATGGCCATATAAAAAAGATGTGGTATGATTGCCAATGAGATAACTATCCACAAAAGACCAAAATGACACAGACATTAACAACTATAGGTCACTGTACGGCCTTCAACAATGAGCAAAGCCCATACCGCATAGTCAGCTTTAAAAGGCCTGATAAGACAATGTAAAACAATTCAAACGAGAAAACTAACGGCTTATTTATGTAAAAAAATGAACAAAAAACAAATATATAACACATAAACAAACGACAACCATTGAATTACAGGCTCCTGACTTGGGACAGGCACATACCTAAATAATGTGGCGGGGTTAAACATGTTAGCGGGATCCCAACCCTCCCCCTAACCTGTGACAGTGGTATAACAGTACAACATAAGAACGAACTATAAAAATCAGCTGAAAAAGGCTTAACTCATCAGATGGACAAAAATACAGCCATAGCCATTTTAAGGCAGTCAGGTAAAAAATTGTAAGGGTTCTTCGGAACCCAGTGTCTCACCTACTTTTGCTGTTAATCACAGGCTCAACAAAAATGAGGGGAAAAAAATATTCCTCTTGATACTATCTTTTGATTGTAAGAAGCTTCTGTCCAAGTTTGATCAAAATCCAGCATAGTTTATAAATCTCATAAATGTTTTAAAAACTATAACTGCAGACTGTATGTTATATTAACTGGAAGAAGTCCATTTATAGGTAAAATACAGAAAACAGGTTAAAAAAACTAGATATCATTGAGATGGGAGCCATCTCTGTGGGCCCCACTGTGAATAATGTGCATTAAAAAATTGTATCTTTACCATAGGACATGGGTTAACGTTTGTCAACTGAAATCAAAGTTTTTGACCTTGACCTTTGACCTATGAAGTTGTAAATAAATTATGACACACCCTTTGGTGTTGGTTTATAAACATGTCAAGTATAAACTTTGAAATGATAAAGGTTCTCAAGATATAGAGCGGACACGATCTTTACCATAGGACATGGGGTTGTCAACTGAAATCAAAGTTTTTGACCTTGACCTTTGACCTAGGAAGTTGTACATAAATTATGACACACCCTTTGGTGTTGGTTTATATACATGTCAAGTATAAACTTTGAAATGATAACGGTTCTCAAGATATAGAGCGGACACAATCTTTACCATAGGACATGGGGTTGTCAACTGAAACCAAAGTTTTTGACCTTGAACTTTGCCCTAGGCAGTCTTTCATTAATTATGACACACCCTCTGGTGTTGGTTCATATACATGTCAAGTATAAACTTTGAAATCATAACGGTTCTCAAGATATAGAGCGGACACGATCTTCACCACAGGATACAGGGTTGTCAACTGAAACCTAAGTTTTTTTACCTTGACCTTTGACCTAGGAAGTTGTACATACATCATGACACGCCCTCTGGTGGTGGTTAATAAACATGTAAAGTATAAAGTATGAAAACATAATGGTTCTCTAGATATGGAGCGGACAAAAAGTGTTACGGACAGACGGACGGACGGACGGACGGATGGACGGACAGACTGATCACTATAGGGGACCGCCTTTGGCGGGACCCTAATAACAAAATTTTCTTCATGATACCAGCTTACATTTTTATGATATCATAAACAAGCTTCTGTGCAAGTTTGGTACAAACCCAGGATAGTTTCAGAAAGTTATTAAAAATTTTAGAAAATTTAACCACAGAGCATTTGCAGAGCATGCAGAGTGAATGCAATGTTTCTTGGAGGAAAAACTAAGTCCATTTAGAAGTAAAATACAGAAAAAAAATGATTTTTTTTTAACTAAATTTACTTCTGGATACTATCTTATGATCATAAACAAGCTTCTGTCCAAGTCTGTTAGAAATCCAGTATAGTTTAAGAAAGATATTAAAACTTTAAAAACTTTAACCACAGCATTTGCACAGAGTGAATATTTATGGACACCAACGACAACAGAATGTAGGATCGCTATGTCTTGCTTTTTCTTACTTACTTACTTACTAAAGTAATTAATTACATTCAATTACAAAATCTTTAATTAAATTACACATAAGTTATGATTACATTTGACCTTTTTTACCAATGTAACTAATTATAAGTACTTTCCAATTACTTGACAAATGTAATTAATTACTTCAATTACTTTTGAAAGGATAATTTAGATAAAATATTGAAGATATGCATTTCTCCTATGATACATGTATACACGTACATTATTATCATTCATTGCTTTATTAGTTATAACAAATAATATCTCAAGCGACTATTTTCAAATTCAGTCAGTATCAAAGATGAGCAAAACTAAGGTATCTTGTTAAATGCTCAAAATGACAAAAAACATTATTCAATATTTAGAGAACATTAATATGTTGTTGTTATAATTACCTATTGAAATTTTATATTTTAATGTATTTCATTGGAAATGATACAAAAAGAGAGCCTTTATTTTTACATTTTAAAAAGATTTTTTATTTTGATCACAACTTATTAAAATATTTTTTTCTAAAGAAATATTTGATTTACATGATTGAGAAAGCCTGACCTTTTTAAATATACTTAAGTTAATCACAATTGATTTTAAAAAAAAATCATGTACCTAGGGAATATTTATCTCTCTCTAATTGCCTTTAACACCTGTTTAAAATGCAAACATAACTGTTGTAAAAACAATAATTTTATAGTTTATAATAATAAAACAAATAGCAAGTCATTATATTTAATGATTATGTTTAATCATGTTAATCAATGTCTAACAATATCTAAATATACATGTAGGTAATTAAGGTATATATATGTCGTGTACAAGTTATAACATGTACAACAAGAATGTGTCCCCAGTACACGGATGCCCCATCCGCACTATCATTTTCTATGTTCAGTGGACCGTGAAAATGGGGTTAAATCTCTAATTTGGAATTAAAATTAGAAAGATCATATCATACAGAACATATGTACTAAGTTTCAAGTTGATTAGACTTCAACTTCATCAAAAACTACCTCGACCAAAAACTTTAACCTGAAGCGGGACAGACGGACGAACGAACAGACGAACGGACGAACGGAGTCGGACGTACGCACGCACGGACGAACAAACGCACAGACCAGAAAACATAATGCCCATAAATGGGGCATAAAAATGTTGTACCTGTTATAATGTGTACAATGCAAAAATACAAGTTATAACATGTACAAAAGTACCTCATACATTTTATAACATGTACAAAATATTGCTTTAAAATGGTTTTTACTTGTACAAAATAAAGATATTTTTCTATTATAACAACACATGCCACTAACCTCAATGATATTTTAATCATGTTTTTGTTATTGTTCATTCATGTTAGTGCGATACCTTTTTGATCCAGTTAGTTATTGACCAGATAAATAGTTTTTATGATTACATAATACCTTAAAGACTTTTTAAATTCACATGTAGTTAATTAAGATTATTTGGTATTCTTACCTGGTATACAAACAGAAGAAGACTTAGAAGCAATATTTGAAGCAACTTCTGTATCTAATAACACTGACAGTGAAAACCCTTTTTTACCGAGACAGAAAATAATACAGACACTGAAATCGAAAACAATTTCAGAGACGGACATTATTACTGACACAAACCTTGAAACTGATGATTAATTGACTGGTCATGATTCAGCAGACACCAATGAATGAACAAATGAGTTAGAAACAGAAACCATGGTAATGAAGTGATGCGAACATGGTTAGTGAGGAAGTATCAGAATGACATCTACTGGTATACTTCCTCGAAAATACTGACATCAAGCATACACGAAAGGTGACCCTTTCAGGCCTTGACGAAAAACTCAAAAACTAGATAAACTGTTCTCTTCTAAGGCGATAACGTTATCATTCACATTTCAGTCCATTGATATGGGCCGTGCATATATGTGAAAAACATAACAGGCTTGGTGATGAATGTGAATGAACATATGGCGGCTACAAAATTTGTTGGACAAATAAAGGGATACAGGAGTATAGACCCGGTTCAATTTCTTGCAAATGCAACTTTAAATATGTCTGAAGTCCCAATGAGTGATATGAGTGTTAGAGAGATGGTCTGTAAGATATCCTTAAGTGGGGGGCAAAGATTTGTGCATTGTTAGTGTAAAAAATACAGTTGTAGGTCTGGTAGGTGAAAATGTAGAAGAGTGAAAGTTTTATGCAACTCAAAGGTGTCACATATCTCTGTCTTGTAGCAAAAAGTAATAAAAAACTTGTTTCTAAAATGTATGAAAATGAAGTATTTTATGCATACTGTAAATAATGCACCTTCTTTTGCATTTGATTATTGTTCTTTATTATTTAATAAATTTCAATCGTGAATGTATATTCTGTTTTATTATTATTTTTAAATTTTGTACAGGTTAAACCCGTTTTTAAGCAATATTTTGTACATGTTATAACATGTACGAGGTACTTTTGTACATGTTATAACTTGTATTTTAGTATTGTACAAATTATAACATGTACAATATAAAACTGTAGTCCAAATAATAATGATGTCTTGAATGGCTATCTTAATTCGTTTTCTATGAAGCCTTCCTGGGAATGGCCTTTAGAGACATATAAAATAATTAATAAATCAAGTTCAGAATTCCTACATAATTTAGTAAATATTAAGAAAATTCATATATCTTCAGGTATTTAGGCATAGCAGATATACCACAGCCTAAAACAACAAGGACTTTTAGGTATGGTAACAATGGGTGAGAAAAGCTTAAGTTATGAGGCAGCAAAATCTGGAACTCCTTGCCAAATGAGGCAAGGAGCTTATCAACTTTTGGCCAGTTCAAAAAATGTATCTTAAAATGGTGTTTTTCAGAAAATGTACATGCAGTTCTTGTAAATAATGTACTTACCTGCTGCCTCATAATTTGATCTTGAAGCCTGCTGTTTTTTTTTTTATCTTTTATCTTTTTACAGTTATTTTTATTTTTTATTTAGCTTTTTATTTCTTTTGCTTATGCATTACCTTTGCTATAGCTGCATGCAGTCTTTTGTTTGTGCTTATAGTGTTTAATTTTGCATGTGCGACTCCGATATAAATACTATGTGCTACTATGTGCTGATATTTGACATTTGTTTTAATATATATCTTGCTCATGTGTTGCTTAGCTTTTATACTGCATGTGCTATCTATGATCATCTTAAACGAAAAAATCTTCATACCTCTATACAAAACATTAGTGCGAACACACTTAGACTACGCTAGCTCTGTATGGTCACCTTTTAAAAAGAAATCCATCGACAAAATCGAAAATGTACAAAAAAGGGCAACACGACAGATACCAGGATTCAATAAACTGAGCTACCCGGAAAGACTGAAAAAACTCAAGCTGCCAACATTGTCATATAGAAGGGTCCGAGGGGACATGATTGAGACATATAAGATACTAAATGGTAATTACGATCCAGAAACAAGTTCATTCCTTAAATTAATTTCAAGCACTGAAAATAGACATAGCACAAGAGTAAACAGTAATAAAATCATTCACCTACGATTCAAAACAAGTCTGAGGAAAAACAGTTTTTCTGTAAGAATAGCCAAATTATGGAACAAGTTACCAGATAAAGTAACTAAAGCGCCATCTATAAACTCATTCAAAAATAGGCTAGATAGATACTGGGAGTACGAAGAAATCTATTATTCTGATTATCGAGCTGAATTAACCGGAAGCAGCATCAGAAATAATGGAGACAATATTCAATTATATGAGTCTGGTGAAGAGGAACCGTGAGGATCCTGTACCGGAAAACATCATTAAGTAAGTATCTATGTATTAATACAAATATGTGCTGTGTCTGTATGTTTGTGTTGTATGTGTATCTGATGTTGTAACATGCATGTTTTGTTTATTAATATCAGTCGATTTACAGTCAGGGGTACTACTTGTACAAGTAATTTTTATTTACTTGGAGAAGTAAAAAAATATACTCATATATGATATAAGTAAGTGTCCTTTTGAAAATTTTTGTGAACCTAAAGGTGAGTTCTTTATGGAGTCTAAACTTGTGACAATAAGTTCTGTACCTGTAGCAAGCTTTTATCTAATGCTTCATTTAATTAGTTTGATACTCCAATTCCTTCATTCAAGTGTAATATGGTCTATATTTTACTTCTTATAAGGAAATCTTCAGGAATTTTCGTCTTTGTTTTGGCTCGTGTAAGAAAACATCACTTCCGTATGAACAAATCTGGTCTAGAAATGAGCAGATTCCGGAAATATAGTCTCTTCGCTTTTATTTTATGTTCGAAAGAATAGCTTTTGTCAAATTTAGAAACATTTAGTATGACATTTTAGTTATGCATACATGATTATTTCTATGATGACTCACGGAGAACCTGTAAATAATGTATACTTTAATTCTGCTACAAGAAATTTCTTGGTGCTCCTTAACGGCAGGATATACATACACTGATTATCAATGGGTTAAATTAGAAAAAAAATTCTTTGGCTTTCACCAGAGACATATAAATACATTTAGTATACATGTCTCTGCTTTCACAGAGACCTATATATTTGTGTTATTTATTACCCACCTGTAACATCAACTTACACAAAGAAAGGGGGCATAGAACTTTTTGAATGTCTAGAAAATGATATCACATTATTTTGTAAAGATGCAGATATACTTCTTTGTGGTGATTTTAATGCCAGAGCTGGATCACACCCTGATTTAATTATACAAGATGAAATAGATTTTCTTCCTTTATACAATACATATCCTTTAGATAAAAATATTATGTTGCGTAAAAACAGAGACAAAAAGCTTGATTGTAGAGGGAAAGATTTATGTGAATTTTGTATTTCTCATCAGCTTAGAATTTTAAATGGGCGTACACTTGGTGATTTAAATGGTAATTTTACCTGTTATACTCCTAATGGAGCAAGTGTTGTAGACTATTCTATTGTGTCGGAGAGTGCCCTTGATTATATTTTGTACTTTAGAGTTGCTGAATTTGTACCTACATTATCTGATTGTCATTGTAAAATTGAATGGGAAATGTCTGCCCAATTTAGTGCTAATTTAAGAGATGATTGTATTGATCATGATTTGCATACTATGCCTTCTCGATACATGTGGTCAGAGAACTCAGTTACAGTGTTTCAGGAGGCTCTAACTTCTCCATCTGTACTTGAAAAAATATCAGATTTCATACTTAAAGGGCATTTTACTTCCAAACATACACAAGAATTGCGGACAGCTCAGCTGGATGGCCTTATCAACTATCCCACAGAGAGCAGTTATCATTGAATTTTTTTTAACGTTATTGTCTACGGGGAATTATGACCACTAGTTAGATAAACGAATACTTTGCCTATACTATATATATCATATAAAATTAACAAATTATAAAGATTGCACCATTTTTCTAGCTTTAAAATGGTGTAATAAAATTCTCTTTATCTTGAAATTTACGGGTGTCCTCATCGTGTTGAACGTTGGGTCATCTTCTGGTTGATTATATAGCAAATACGAGGTATACATATCTACTAAAAAAATCATATTTAATTCATTTTTTATTGTAAATTAAATTAATACGTTATACAATATCGGCAAAAAGTTTTCCTATCAAATGGTATAAAAATCATCATTTTAAAATAATGTTTACTGGTGTCCCTATGCTTTTAAAAGTGGAAATTCGTATATTTTTTTGTTATACAACGTATATTCAGACAACTAGGATTGACCGTATTCAAAGACGAATTGTGGTTGGTGTTATAAGTTGAACTCTCCATTTCTGATGTGAATTTCCCTTTTTTTTACATCCATTATTTAAAATATCTAGTTATGTTGATATTTACTGGTGTCCCTACCATGTTGAACGTTGAGTTCTCTTCTGGTTGTTTTATGTTAAATTATGAGGTATACATGTCTTATAAAAAAATCATATTAAATTCTTTTTTTATTGTTAATCAAATTAACAAGTTATAAAGTATTGGCAATTAATTTTCCTATCAAATGGTGTAAGAATCGTTATTTTAAAATAATGTTAACTGGTGTCCCTTAGCATTTGAAAGTGAAATTTTATTATTTATGACTACAACGTATATTCATGCAACTGACATTTGCCGTCTTCAAAGACAAATTGTTGCTGGTGTTATCATTGAAGTAAATCACTGCCATGGTGCTATTTATTTGAATTATCATTTTCCATCATTATACATATATATATAGTTAGGATTTAACTAATACATTAATTTCTGTTATACAAGAAAGGTTTTTAAACATCAAAATTGCGTAGTGTACGTGTTTCTGTTGGCATCTTAAAGAGAGACAATTTTAAAGAAGCTCTGTCTAATTTATCTTGAATGGTTTCCTTCCTTCCTTCATTTATTTAATTGTTTAGTATAAGTAGTATTCATGAAAATCGTTGAATGACGAAAAACATCGAAGTTCCTTTTAAAGAAAGCTATACATAATTATCGATCTCAACTAACAAATAAATACGAAGGTGACAATATTTACATAGTATATAATCGTCCCATGGGGCCACGACAAATCCTTTCCGGTGCTATATCATCATTCAATACCATATGTTTCTATTTTATCTTATCATGGAAGTATTGTATTTAAAATAGAGTATTTCACGCACAGGCGTTTGTTGGGTGCCCCCTTTTTTGTGGTTAATTTATTATTGAAACTAAATTGGGATACGTTGAAAAATGAACAAATATTTCAAATTAGATTTAAAAAAAGGGTTGTCTACTTAACAAACACCTGACTTCTATGTATCGCTTTTCGTTTATGTATTTTGTTTCTGTTTTGAATACTTTTTGTGTTTTTGTTTACAGACAGAGGTTGTTTCAGTACTCCATTAATCTGTAGGTTTTTTGTTTGCTTGGTTGTTGTCAATCTTCCTAAATCACAACATGTTTTTGTCGGGATTTACACATTTAATTAGCATGCACTCATAAATACTGGTTGTTTTTTTTCCTAAACAATATTGAATTTTCTGTTCCGAGTATAGTTTGTAAAATTATACATTCGATTCTCTTTATTTAACCACTACATAAAGAGGAAATCCTTTTTTGAGGTAACATACTTTGATTATATCACTGTAGGGTTAGTTTCGTCCAGTTACATATTTGTTTTTCGTTCATTTTTTGTGTACATAAATTAGGCTGTTAGATTTCTCGTTAAACATTTGTCATTTTGGGACCTCTTATAGCTGACTATATGCGGTATGAGCTTTGTTCATTGTTGAAGGCCGTAATGTGACCTATAGTTGTAAACTTATGTGTCATTTGGTCTCTTGTGGAGACTTGTCTCAAAGGCAATCATACCACATCTCCTTTTTTATATCTAAAGTTGTGTCATATTTTTTTATTTTTTTTGTAAACTGTTTTGTTATAAATCAGGTCGTTAGTTTTCTCATTTGAATTAATGATTGATTCAAATTTTTCATGTCGGGACCTTTTATTGCCGATCCGAAGATACGCTATTAATTTTTCTCATGGTTGAAGGCCGAACCTTTGCCTATGATTGCTTAGATCCATTGAACTGGAGGATGATTAATTGTCTCATTGGCAATCTTACCACATTTTTGTATATATATACAGCAGCAATATGTTGAAGCTTTCAAGTTAACTAAAAAATCATTTCCTGTACCAAACACAGTCTATATTCTGTCGTCATTGACATATCCAATGTACGTTCATATTAAAAAAAACTTAAAGCACTTGGTAACACATTCAATTAAAAACAAACAAGAAATGAGTCTGGATTATTAATTTTACTTCTCTTTACTGAATTTAAAAGGTATAGAACTGCACATTCATACTAATATAGAAAAATGCACAATTCAAACCTGTTTATACATTTGTTATAAATAAAGTATACAGAAATAACAATGGATACATAGCTATAAATCAAATCATTTACACATTCAATGACAAAATTAGACTTAACAGCTTTTCCCTTTTCCTCAACTTTGTATTTACACCGTTACTTTTCAAATACAATTTAAGTTCATGGTCTGTCATATTTGTAAAATCAACAGATGATTTATTATAGATATCTGCTTCTGAAATTTCTTCTAATATTAACCTTCGTTTCACTGACCTAGAGTTTTTAAGGTCATTAGTCCACCAATTGGAACTTTTTTCATAAGCCCTTTTTTCCCTTTCTAAATTATTGGTATGTCCAAATTCAAGACGTTTTCTTGTAACTAGAGCGCTAACAGCTGAGTCCCATTTGTTACTTTTTTTCTGGTGAATTTGCTTAACTATATCGTTATTTTTTTCTAATCCTTGTCCAGAAAACATCTTTAATGGTCCAAAATGTGAAGCAAAGAAAGGGACGTGATACACGAGACAATGCATATAAGGAGTGACATTATGCAAATTATACCCTTTTCTACAAAGTTTACCAATGTTCAAAAAATTTTCTAACCATAATTTTGCTTTTTCAAATATAACTTCTCCGCTGTCTGTGGTATCATTAACATACTTATAAAGAACATAAAAATCTTCCCAAAGTTTGATAACTGAGTGTTTTGAGTTTTCAAAAATAACACCATCTTCAGAAGCTAATTTTGATGGAAGGTGATTCAAAAGCTTGACTTTTTCTGTCCCGGACAAACTCGTCCATTCTATTTCCCCTGCCTTGTTATGCCACATATGAAATGAAACCCCACAACTCTGTAACAATTCAGTCAATTTTTTCAAATTTATTGGGATTATGCGTCTCATTTTTGAATCATCATCCATTTCAAGTGCGTCGTCAATCAAGTTCCTCAATAAAACATCAGTTATTCTGAGCATCAAGTGAAGCTCATCCGGAACATAATGATTGACAGGCAAAGATATTAAAGGCATATGTTTACAACCATAGCTTTTTTTAAAATTACTGTCTAACATGTCTTCAATGTTTCTACCTATGCTAGGATTATGATAATAATCCCAGGGACGAGTTAAATCTGATCGTCCTTCTTTGTTAACTTTGCACCATGGGCAAGCATATTCACCCGTTGCACCACATAATCCTAATAACAGCTGAATAAATTTCATATCGGCGCTGACAAAATATTCAACATTTAGTGTTTTTTCTCCAATATGCCATTTTCTCTTAGACAAAACACTATTAAATTGATCAAAAATAGGTTTACAACATTTTTTTAAGTTATCATAAGTCTCAGAGCATTCTACAATAGCAAATGTGTGTTGCTCTTGAAAAGACAAAGATCCATTTATTGACATATTAGAAATGGAAAAAATTACAAAATTTGAAATTCTACTAACTTTGGTGCCATCGCCCGAAAATTTGATTTTTATATCATTTACATCACTATGTTTAACAGTATGTCTTTCCAACAATTTTTCAATCTCTGAATTCAAATTTATCATGGCACCTGGAACATTTCCCGGTAACCTTTCAATTTCGACCATTTTATTTAGTTCATTTTTACATTGAATTAGTAAATAGGAACGTGGCAAATCATCATGAATCATTGTGAACTCATGATAGGCTGCATCACTTATGCAAAACCTATCCAGCAAAAACACTAGTTTTTTAATTTTTTCTTTATCCTCTTCTGACATTGATGTAAAATGTGACACGTCGCTTTTCTCCTTTTCTTGAAGACGGATAGAAATATTTTCGCCCTTTTTGCTGGTCATTGTTAATGACTTTGGTGTAAGACCAAACGTTTCGGCAAACCACAAGGCTCTCTGTGCCTCAGTTTCAAGCTTTTTTAATGTTCTCTGTCGTGTTTTTGGCTTTAAAGTATCTATATCTATATCCTTCTCAGTCTGTACGTTTGGCAACTGAGATTCAAGCTTTTGAATATAATTAGCTAGGTAGGAATTCTTTTCCTGAAGAGCATATATGTCCAAGTTTTGTTCGCTAATGATATTTGCCATCTCATTCTCTTTGCTTAGTTTTTCGCTTAGGACTCTGCACTTCTTTTCAAGCTCAATTTTCTTCTCGTCTAATTTACAAAGTTTTATTTCATAACACCTAACATCTAGCAGTTCTGACTTAAAAATCGAAACAACTGTACACTTTGATAATAAATTAATTCTTTGTCTTCCTTTAACTGAACCTATTTCTGCTAAAATTTTGTAACTTAAAAATCTTAATCTTTTGTTCAATCTTTCACTTTCAATAAACTGAACAAAATCGATTTGACTATTTAGTATTTCCACATAGGAAAAAGAGTATTTGTCAGCAGTTTCATTTAGCTGTTTCAAAAATCTATAAGTGAATTGTATACTAATAGCTACTTCTGTTTCATTTACTGCTGATTTGTTTGTAAATGCTGGATTTTCAGCTACTTTGATATTATCTTTGAACTTAAGATCATTCAATGGTGAAAAATAATCAGACATAATGACATAAAAATTGAAAAAATATGAAAAAAAAATTATGTACAAATAATATATATATCAAATGTTTTAAATACTACGCATGCCTTTAATATTATATACCACGCACTATTTACGTATATATGTATTAACCAAAATGAGTGTCAAATAATAAAACTGATAAAAATGCATTAAGACTTTTGAGTTTTTTTCGAAAGGAAAGCACCTATTTAGTTTAAGCTACAGAAAACAACACCCGTCGATGACGTTATTCTTAGTCTTTCTACTAAATTTCTCTGTTTCTTAAGAACACCATTTACGGGCACAAAATCATCTTTGTTTCGTATTGCATGTGATATTCTTACGGGGAACTTAAGTCCAATGCCAACGCCGTTATTTCTAAAAATTTGATCCCAATGCTCTCTCAAGTTGAGTTTTCCAAAATCATCTTTCATTGCCAATATTTCACCCGTTGTCCCAAATACAAATCTATACAATTCTGAAGGGAATGTAACTGAAAACACACCATTACGGGAATTTAGTCTCTTTCTGATCCCTTCTTCCAGCAATTTCGAGTAAAAGTCTATCGATTCCTCTGTAACTGTTGGTTTGTTAAATTCCTCAATCACTTCTTTTGGTAGATGTTGAATTGGTTCCCAGGTACACTCATCAAAACCATATCTCTGCCATTTAACAAGATAGAGTGGTCCCTACAACATAATGACTTCAATAATGAATCAAATCAAAATCTTGCGGTATTTAAATGTTTACCCCCTCCCCCCCCCAAAAAAAAAAAAACCAACCCCACGCTACCTTTATACCCTTTTTATACATCTACGTTCAACATGATTACCTACATTAAAATGTCAAAAAGTTTGATAAATGCAATGAAAAACCACAGGACCGTTTGAATGACAATATTTAACCCCCTTTCCATCCCGATAACTGAAGTTAAACAAAAAATCCTTAGATTTCTTTGAAAATGTAACAAGCAAACGATTAAGATACATAGCACACACATCATCGTCTCACGTTTTGACTTTTTAACCGAAAAAAGTGGACCCGTCGTTTTATGTAGTAACTGTCTCATCATAGTAAACTTTTAAGAAATAGTAATTTATAAAAGCATTATCAATCTTAATATCAAAGCAATTTCATCTTATTTTGCATCTTACAGTAATTCTACCGGGGACAAACAGAATAAAAAGGAGTATTTGACAAAGGGGTTATTCAAAGTTGTTTTAACCAGATCATCAAACTCGAGGACTTTCGTTTAACTTATAAATATGCTTTTTTTGCATTGTACTACATTTTTTAACGTGACATGAAAGTTATTTGTTTATCCTTTATAAGAAATAACGAATTTTTCGACACGCAGTATAAGTTAAAAAGTAAAACAACTTTAATATAGAGTCAGGGATTTGTATAGTAAGTTTAAAATTAAAGAAATCTGAAAGTTCATCAACAAATAAAAAAAAGACTCACCGTGGTAAAAATAGAAATATTCAATTTCTGGAAATGAAGGAATAGTCTCGCCAAAAGAGGTTACTTAGCTGCCACAAATATGCATGAGAGCCTGAGGTTTTATTTACTGATATCTATGTCTTATTTAAGGTAGTAAATTATGTAAATTTTATGTTCCTAGAGGACAGGAAATATTAAATTTAATCCACAGGTATTTATGATTTTACGTTTTACCTACATCCAATAAAAAGCATGGAGTATACATCTGGCATTATACAATGTCATTTTCGAATACATGTGAACTACCCCTATTAAAAAAAAATCTAAATTGACAGCAATGTACGTACATCTTGTCATTTTTATGATACACCTTTTTGTAGCTTAATTCTTTTTTTCTTTTTTAAACGACCTTTAACCAGATAATTTGACAATACTTAGAAAC
This sequence comes from Mytilus galloprovincialis, assembly GCA_037788925.1. Taxonomy (NCBI): domain Eukaryota; kingdom Metazoa; phylum Mollusca; class Bivalvia; order Mytilida; family Mytilidae; genus Mytilus; species Mytilus galloprovincialis. Next base: position 37,600,728 of record CM075342.1, on the reverse strand, counting down.
ATTTGCAATTTAATTTGCATTTTTAAAGTTTAAACATTAGGGAATAATTTAACAAAAAAGACACAATAAAAATTGAGGCCCTCAACATTTAATTGGCAGTACACTATTTTTCATATGAAAACCAGGATTTACATTATAATTCATTCATTGTCTAAACTTTTCCGAAATAATGTTTTTTTTTATATACATTACATTATCTAATTAATACTCCTGCTTTATGTTGAAAGGATAATGTATATTGGTTGAATTTTCCATATAACTTAATTAGAAAGAAATATACAGGGATAGATCAGTTTGCCTCCAGTTTTCAAAGGTTTCTTATTTTGAACTTGTTTAAATGAAAAAACACCGAAAAAAATTTGTTTGGACTATTTTAAAATCAACTTCTGTAGATGCGGTTTCAGTGAGATTTCTTACAAAAAGAAAATGTATACTTAATCAAGGGGGGAATCGATCAACAGATTTACATACATTATAAATATAGGGTATATATAATAACATAAACGTACCTCTTTTGAACCATTTTTAACAGAAATTATTCTTTCTACATCGTAAAGGGCTGGCAAAACTTTTCTTTTTTTAATTATTTCTTTTCTGTCGGCAATTTCTCCATCATTCATCTGTTTATAGTCTAAGCGGGGTTTCTTCCTTAAATCCATTGCGTCCGAAATTATCGTATAACTGCTAATATTATTAATTACGATAAAGGCATAACGGCAAAGTGACATCTATTGGCGGGGTGTTCGTTGATGGGAGTTATCTTTTCTTATCTACTGATCACCAGACGATAAGAACAAGATGGGAACCAGTATAGAAAAGTTTCACGAGTTATCTCGCCTTGAAATGTCCGTTATTCTTGTACATGATAGAGATAAATGAAGCCTCAGTTAAACTAACTAACATTTTCATTGAGGCTGCTGAACAATCTTTGAAAAAAACACCTAAATATAGGAAAAACAAAAAGAAACACAAAAATTTCTTTGACTCTGATTTGCACTCAATGAGAAAGAATCTTATAAATTATGGAAAAATTTACTCTTCTAACCCGAAAGATCCAATGGTTAAAAATCATTATTACAAATTATATAGGGAATATAACAAATGCAGAAAAAACAAAAAGAAAGTTTTTAAGGCAGATATTTTAGAACAGTTAGAAACTCTTCATGAGGACAATCCAAAATTATACTGGGGATTGATTAATAAGTTACAGGACAAAAATCATGATTCTTCAGTTAACAATATATCACCATCTGATTGGCTTCATCACTTTCAAGATTTAAATAAGATTAATGAAAATTTTTTAGATAGGGTTAAACATCTTGAGGAGAGTTTAGAATCTGCAGAGATATCCCCGAAATGTTTTAATGAATTAGATTTTGTAATAACTGATAATGAAATTATCACTGCCATCTCAAAATTAAAGTGGAATAAATCCCCTGGTTTGGACAATATTACAAATAATATGATTAAATGCAGCCAAAATATTTTAGTTGGTTGCTTCAAAAAAATATTCAACTCTTGTTTGAGTAATGGCATTTATCCTGAAAAATGGGCAGAAGGATATATAGCACCCTTACATAAGGCTAATGATATTCTTGATCCTAATAACTATCGTGGTTTGACCATAACTAGTTCAATAGGAAAATTGTTTAATTCTATTTTAAATTCCCGACTAGACAAATTTCTAGTCGAACACAAAATAATTGATGGCTGCCAAATTGGCTTCACAAAAAAAGCTAGGACCTCTGACCACATGTTTGTAATCAAGACAATTATTGATAAATATTGTAATAACCCTGGTGGTAGACTATATGCCTGCTTTGTTGACTTCAAAAAGGCCTTTGATACTGTTATTCACACTGGAATCAAATTGAAACTACTAGATATTGGGGTGGGATCTTCTTTTTACAACATCATCAAAAGCATGTATGAAGTAAGTAAATCATGTGTAAAGGTAAATGAAAACTTAACAAATTCCTTTTCAACGCACCTGGGGGTGAAACAAGGAGACAATCTGAGTCCAAACCTCTTCAAGATCTTTATTAATAATTTGACAAACTATTTAAAACACTCTGAAGACCCAGTTTCAATAAATGATCAAGATTTACACTGCCTTATGTATGCTGACGATATTGTTTTATTGTCAACATCTCCGAATGGTTTGCAAAAAAAATTGGACATTTTGCAAAATTACTGCAATGATTGGTGCTTAAGTGTGAATACAAACAAAACAAAGGTTCTTATATTCAACAAGGCAGGTAGATTGATTAACAAATATGATTTTATGCTAAATGGTGTAAAACTAGAGTGTGTTAAAACATATAAATATTTGGGTATACATTTTTGTGCATCTGGCTCTTTTACAGTAGCCCAGGATGAATTGTATAAAAAGGCTCTAAAAGCCTATTTTAAGTTATCTAAAGATTTTTTATCCTTGCATCCTTCAGTCAAAACAAGCATGCATGTTTTTGATCATACCATCAAACCCATCTTGCTATACAGCTGTGAGATATGGGGTGCCTTTAATCCTATGTCGTCTAAATATAGAAATGGAATTTTTTCATTTGACCATATTTATTCTAAATTACCTGCTGAAAAACTTCATACTAAATTCTGTAAATTTATTCTTGGAGCTCCAAAAAAAAGCACCAATTTTGCAGTATTAACTGAGTTGGGAAGACTACCAATATATTTTAACATGATTAAAGCAATGACTAAATACTATTACAGATTAGAGAAGTCAGACACTAACTTTCCATTGTTATATAATGCATTTATAGAATCAAAGAAATTGTATGAGTCAAAGAAACCATCATGGTATCAGTCATTTCAAAAAAATGTACATTTTTCGGTTATTGTCTATTGTCTGTTTTATTTGTAAGTTTGACATATTTTTTCAATTTAACATAAGAGTTTACATATTGTGAAAGATAGTACATGCAAATATTAGTGTGCAAAAAGTTTCATATTTTTTTTATATTCGTTGAAGTATGAAAATTCGCCAATTTCCATGCGTTCATTTCTAATAAATAACATTTGCATTCAAATTATCTGTACATAAAACTGCATTTAAAGGTAAACATAATGATTTTTCTTCATTTAGTAACATCATAATTAAAAATAAACAACTTTCCATGTTTCAAATCATGACAACTTTTATTCCACAGTCACTGGAATGTCTGTTCATCAATATTTGTCCTTCCTGTTACTATTTATTTGTTTACGGAATAAAACTAGTTTCTCTCTCAAATAACGGCGGTTTTTTATGGTGACGTCGTACAGTCATTCCCAAAAAATGGGTACAATTCGAATGTAGACACTGTTAAAAAATAAATTTCAACTGAACAGAGAGAGAGTGTTGTTTTCTTCTGTGTCTATATCTAGTCTGTCATTTTTTTAATTTTTACTTACACCATTTTAGTTGTTTTCTAGTTTTAGCATTTTTTGTAAGACAAGGTAAGTATGAACGTATCGGAGGTTAGTGTTGTATAAAGTCATCTTAAAAATTGCATTAGAGAAAAACCCAAGATTTAAACCCAGGCTCATGTGAAATGGCTTACATTTACCACCATAGCAAACTGATTTATACGTATTATTCTGTATATATTGAAAGCAAATACCAATTTTAAGGTCTGAATTAATATAGTGTTTAAAAAATAATTCAAATAAGTAGTTTTCACAACTTATTTAGTAATAAATTTAAACTAATGAAATGTTATGCTGTATAATATTTTAGTTTCATAATACAGCTTTCCAGGAAAAACCCTATTATTTATGTTTTGAATCACTTGTATGTATTTTTTATGCTTGTATTAATCCACAGCCCCATCTTTGTTACGGAGGTTGATATCAAACCAGTATCTACATGCTGATACATAGTAACACTTAACTCTTTAATGCTAGCTTTTCTAAACAATTTATTGACATTACAAACTAAAAAACTGTTTTCTATCAAGTTATATGTTTCTTTTAGTCAAATGGACTTGTTCTTGTCAAAATCTCCGTAACGATTCATGAACTTTCACTCAAAAATATGTTTTACCTAAACCGAATACTGTTCAACTTAATTTTATTAGCTCTATACAGATAATGTCATCTTCCTTCACACCATAATGTATGTATTATACTCAACTATGAAGTTTTGGAGTCAAAATAGTTTCATTTCGAAAATTTCTATCCTCCATAACGACATTTAAAACCTCCATAATGGACAATTCCAGTGCTTACCAACAGCAAACATATAAATGAATGTAAATATTGGAATTAAATGACAAACAAGACAACAGAATTAAACATTTTTCTTAGTAAATCGTTATCTAAAAAGAGTAAAGTCCTGTTAGAGAAAAAAAAAAATTTTTTCCCTTAAATTTCTATCCTCCGTAACGTAAATCAATGATGTCGTCTATGATTGACATCACCTTTTGATTTTTATTAGTGATAATTGATCAACTGATTTGGTATCTATAACAATGTACAAGAATTTCAATTGGTATGATCGTGTTTACATGCATCTTTAGATTTTTTTTATTTGCATAACCTCCGTTACATTGATGAGTCCTAAATAATCTTGAAAATGTTTGCCATAAACCGCTGTTAAAGTTATGATTGTCGTCGTAATTACACAAGTTGTGTTGTAGACTATTTTAAATCTAAGAAAATGGCTGATATAACGTTTATTAAACATTATAATGTTGCTCACATAATAGGGAAAAAACAAGTTAACCTACCTTTCCCAAAACAACATTTTTTTTTCTCAAAATCTGTATTTTTTTTGTCTGTTTTCTTTATAATAAATTATGTCTGCTACAAAAATGACTTTCGGCAGTGTCGGCAGCCGCTGATACTGATAAAAAAAAAGTCTGAAAACTTAACTGTAAATAACTGCGTCACGGAGGTTATTTAAACGGAGGTTAGTTTTACCTACATTATACATGGAAATATGTAACAATATTGTTGAGTTGCTTTCTCAAAACTGATTATTGAGAAGCTTTATGGGTGCTTTCAATGAAATAATCATCATTTTGATTTGTTCTTGGTTAGTGCGTTCCAAAATACGCGTTACGTAGGTTGGATTCTTATATGCGACAATCGAAAAAAAGAGAAAGAGAAGATTTTTTTTAATTTTTCGTTTCATTGCAATAAAAGTTAAAGGCAGGATTTTAAAATTTGATGTATCAACTTAGCTTAAAGTCACTTTGGGTATGATTTCCAATCATATAAATATGTTTTGACTGTACCTAAAGATACGTTACGGTAGGTTATACGTTTATCGGCGACATTGGTTTAATGGGTAAATCAAAGTGTATATTATAACTTTTGATTCTAAAATATTTTTGTGGATAAAAATCAATATAGTGTCAAATAAAAAAAAGCAAATCTAATCATGATTTAGATGAAATAAAGTATTTTAATTCACACTGATATTTGGAGTTTTTCTTGGCGACATTCGGAATTCGTGTGATTTCCTTATATTGAATAGAAAATCACACAAATATATTTACGATATACATCACAAAAGAATATAATTTTATTTTAGTATACATATTAATCACTTAGAACACGAAAAAGATTATCTGTGACATATATGTTAAGCTTGCATTTTGTGGTTATTTGCCGGCGACACAGAAATTTTGTAATTGTACCCATTTTTTGGGAATGACTGCGTAGGCGTGGATACAGGACGTAACGACATGGTGAAATTTTTTATGTGGAAAGATTTTAGTCATCAGAATCAAAAGATCGGTAGGTATTGATGTATGCGTACCTTTTTATAATGTCTTTAATGTTACCAGTTGATAGATAATTTTTAATTGCATAAGACTAATGCAACGCTTGTTACCGTAACTTAGGCATGGGCCGGAAGTATAAAAACACTACATCAATTATTAGGGAGCGACTATTTTAAAACCAATTTCAGTTATGTACTAATTTTTCCATCCTGTTACTGTCCTTCCTGTTACAAAGACAGTGGTAACAGGAGGGACAAAAATGGTAACAGGATAGACATACTTTGTAAGAAAACTCAAAATGCCTCTTACATTATCGCAAATAAATTGTTACAGATATTTATTACCTTACGGTATATTAATCCATAAAATGTACATTTGTATTGAGGTATTTCTAGAACAAGTCAAGTGCTACCTTGACTGGTAACAGGATGGACAAAATTGTTAATTGTGCAACTATTATTTAGAATTCAGTTGCCGATATTACTGTACAGCTATTATTCAAGCGTGTCATATAGAATACGCATTGTTTCTTTTCAATACTCTTTGAATTCTTTACCCTTTGCGATTTGTACTTAAGTGTTTTCTTTAGTACCTGAACCTAATTTGGTTCATTTTGTTCCTTGATATGTTATTTTGTTCTGCTTGGGTTGTAAAACTATCGTTATCATATTTTGTCAACTTTTGTACTGGTTTCTTAGAGACATGATACTTTCTCGTTACAGGCAAATAGAGATATAAACCTTGCGAGACGACAGCAACACTCATGACACAAAAGAATTTCTTTTATTTCAAAAAAAGGGGGAGTGCACAACATATAAATGTGGATATATTATACCTCCGGTTGTGGTTTGAACTCCCCTGCCCTATTCATAAAATAACAATGTGAAAATCCCTTCTCCGTCTCATATGATATTTCACAGCTACCACTATCATACTTAAATGAGATGATATTAGGAGATACAAATATTAGAACACCAATTTTAGTCTACAGTAGGTGCACATCATGTACGTATGGGTCGACCCATTAATTGATATAAGAATTTCTACCCATTGATTTATTGCCTTCTTAAAGTTGCAGGTCATTGATATATTTGCCATTCCAAATATAAATACGCACACCAGCGGCAAATCTGTGTGTATTATTCATTTTTATAATTTTTATAATGACATACCCCCCCCCCTTTTTTTTTGGACGCCTCCTTGCTTTTCTTTGCCAAAATCATTGAGAGACGCTGCTAAAACTTCCAGAATATTGGCTATCATTCCGAATCCAAATAAAATCAGAACCTCTTCGTGAACTTATGGAGATGATCCAAAAATCCAAGAATGACAAGCCTTCAGTGTTAAAGTGTGTCAGAAACTAGATACATGTATATCAGAATCATTGACAATAAGAAAAAATAATTTGAATTTTGGTTCAGTTGTATTAGTGTTGTGTTCTTTAAATTGTCCTCATGTTTTTAAACATATGAAATTAGTTTTGCTTTTTACGCCTATATCTTCAACCTTCTCTAAGACGGTACGATGGGTGGTTGTTCTGGTAATTGGTTAGCCTCCAGTGGACACTTAACGGCATATTCAGGAAGAGAATATGATAAATAAATAAGAACCAACATGCTGAAATTTTTCTTTTGTTTTTGTTTTGTTTTGTTTGTTTGACCCAGACAGGGTTGATACACGTATAAATGGTTTGTGTATAATGTTTACTTATATTTTCCGTTCGTATCCCTATGAAATTCAAAATCCAGTTTTTTGTTATTGATTTTCGTGACCCAATTTATGTTTTGTCTCTACTGTTACCACTTTGTCCTCCCTGTTACTGCCTTTGTTCATTCCTGTTACCCCAAAAAAAGTGTAAAATAATTTTTACAATCAACATAACTGATCTATTGACTAAGTTTCTAGTTAGTATAATTGAAAAGGGTCATAATAGTAAATTTTCAATGCCACTGTCTCCACAATATTTTTTTAAGAGTGTTTGAAAAATAAGAAATGTGATGATTTTCCTGAACGTACCGACTATCTGCAGATTTTTTTTGGGTAATCTACATAAATGGTAAATGTAAATGTGATTTCAAATGAACGCTGCTATGCAAATGTGTGCCACACTTTTCATTGGATATTTTCTTTTCTATTATCACTTTTGCTATCAGTTAAAAAAAGTAACAGGATGGACAAAATCTGACACAAGCTGGCACACAATTTTAAAATAAAATTTTCTCAGGTGTTGTTAAGATTGCATATTTTAAAAAAATATTAACAAATCAATATGCTATTGGTTTTTTAAATTAATTTGCATTTATTTTAACTTTTTATTTGGAAAAGTTCAGATTCTGAATTTGTACTTTATTTTGAAATGACTGGTATATGTCATCTGAAAAACTTCTTTCACTGATTAATTGCCATGTTAAAAGATTGGGAAAAGAATCTCAAAACTCATTCAGAAGGAAAACTTTGCACATATGTTACGTTTAAAGCAAATTTTGGTTGTGAAAAATATCTTGATATTGTTAAAAAATTTGAAGATAGACGGAGTCTAACAAGATTTCGCATATCTGCTCACCATTTACTTATAGAGAGAGGTAGATATAGTAATACTCCCCGACACAATAGAGTATGTAAGAGATGTTGTAGTAATGAGGTCGAAGATGAAACACATTTTCTTTTTAACTGTGATAGTTTATCAGATCAAAGGAAAGACATGATAACAATGATAAATAATTGCTGCAAGAATTTTCAATATCTTGACCCTAAACAAAAACTGATATGGTTAATGAATAATGAAGATGATCAAGAATTTATTATCAGAATTATGCATGTTCATTAAGAAATATGAAAAGTTTTAATGGGATTTATTTCCCTCTACTACTTGTAATTTGAACTTTATATTTTCTCCATAGTGAGTTCTAGAGCACCGTCCCTTGATGAATATTGTCCAGTAGCAATGTTAACCCTTGCTATTGTGCATTAGTCATGAGGAGAATCACTATTGGAGTAATCTCGTGTATCTGTAGCTAGTTCTGAAGGATCCCCCCTTGATGACCTTTGCATTGTTGTGATGAAGTCCCTCACTACTGTGCACTGGTCATGAGGAGAACTACTGCAGATTGAGATACTATATTCCCGGTTCTATTTTTGCTATTTTTTAGTTTCCGTATTTTAAAATAAACTTAATATTATATCCTTTTAATATTAAATCGGCCTCATTGCACTCAATGTCTCTTGCTATAATTATATCCTACATTACTCATATTATCAATTTATTATTTGTGTATTACTTATTGTGTATATTTCACTAATGTTTATATAATCATTGTATTATGATGTTTTTGTATCTTGCCTGACAAGGGCCCATGATTGGAAAATAAAATAATGTCTAATGTCTAATGTCATACAGGAGAAAATGATTAGCTATGGTTAAACATAACCTACTATAACTACATATTTGGACTATTGCCCACTTTTAAAATATAAATAAAACAATTCCAAGTATTCGTTTCTCGTGTACGTAAATTAGTTTGTTTCTGGATAGTGAAATTTATACTATATAAATTTGATGCGCCAAAAATGCTTTTTTCTTATTAATCATGAGAAATGGAGAAGGACAGTCAATTAAGTTCACCGGCGGCTATGAACGCAGGCTCAAACAAAAAAAAATGAAAGCCAAAAGTGTATCATACTTCAATATTTGAGAGACGTCATAACGTCACAATAGGAAAATTCAGAAAAAATCAAGAAAATAATAGAATTTCGACCAATCATTTGCCGAGAGCAAATTTTTCACTAGTGGGGAGAAATATTTTCTTCACACCAATCAAAAACGTGAAAAAAGGCACAAATGTTATCCCTTGAAAAAAAATAACATTGTTTTCTCTGTATTCCAATCTGTTCTATTAGATCTTATTACCCTCTTAGATTTGTGTTAATATGTTCTATATAATACAAGAAAGTATAACATATTAACGTAGACACAGAACCATGACGAATTAAGGAAAATAATCATACATGTTGCGAATATTGTATACTTTATAACCAAAAAATAAGTTTTTTATTTCCTTTATTTTTCTAGATATAAAAAAAGTGTAATTGGAAAACCCTAAAATAAATAATGGACTCCGAAGAAAAATATATATGAACAAAAAAAAACTAGAATTTCAAGCATTATATAATCTGTATTAGAAGTTTTGAAATTATTCTGCTGCAAAAGTGACGTCATTCTTTTTGTCTTAACCTATATTGTCTTCCGTACCTGAATCATAACGAAATAAATGTATGACAGTGTATAACATTTTCGGTATATCTTTGGCGGTGTCATACAATGTAACATAATGTATTCGAGATAAGATAAGGACTTTATTTCGAAATACTATACGGCATTATTGGACATGAAAGGTTTGTGTATGTTTGAAGTATTTTTAAAACGTATATTCAAGTGTAATATTTGGTTTTCATTGCAATTTTGAGCACTGTTTTTAACATATTAACATAAGGAGAAAATGTCATATGGCCTGACTGAATTTTCGGCTCTCTCTTGACACCATTTGCGAGTATGGACATGAGATACGATGATAGTCCGTCGGAATTGGACGATAAATGGCTGACCCGTGTTAACATGGTTAAGAGAGAGCTGGCTTTTCTCTTGCATGTAAAAGACACCCCTTTAGATAAGACTGCAGGCTAATATTATGCCGCTACAAGGCAGCACTCGCACCCACACACTGGAAAGGGATTAATATAAGTTGCAATATTTTTTTTCCAAATCCGCTATAAATAAATATGTATTAATTCATTTCTTCTATAAATATTCTATTTAAATAACCGATACAGTAAATCCGACCTGAACTTACATACTTCTTTTTTCATTACAATCTGCCAGGCTGTAGAAAGACCTGTCACAAAAACCAGACCCATCATTCTGATACCTAGCGTAGTGGCATTTACCCTTATTCAAAATTATTAAGACATAGAACAAAGGTTTCAAAGTCGTTCTTCAATAAGTTGGGTTATCAAGTCCGTTCCTGCGAGTGCAGTGCTGTTGATGCGGCTTACTTGAATGATGACGACAAACAAATTAAAATTCAAAAGTCAATAAGGGGATAATTCGAACTGTGATCTGAATTAATTTGTAGCTAGAGAGAGAAAAAAGGTTACTGTGTCGCTTTTATCAAACACCTTGAATAAACTACCCAAATTTAAGTAGTAAGTTCTGAATTCTTTACCTTTTGCTTAAAAATTATAGTTATTTTTTGTATTACAAAAAAGGCAAAATCAATTAACGTTAAGAAAATATCTGATCTATTGCCAAAACATATTTTGCAGTTAAGTTATAAGTGCTACGACATTGACGTTAACCCTACTGACTATACACAATAGACAACTTTCGAGTTCGATGCATTTCCGTCAAAAACTCTGGTTTTAGGCAGCAACCATTTGATTTTCTGGGAGGGGGGGAGGGGGGGCTATGGTTTTTTTTGCAAAAATATAGATTGTTTTTCGCCGAAGGCGAAAAAAAAAAGTTTGCGTAGAAAAAAAAAGCCATAGCCCCCCCCCCCCCACCCCCCCAGAAAATCAAATGGTTGCTGCCTTAGTGAACGTCATTTGTGCGTTTAGGGGCGTCGTCACTTCCATTCCAATGTTGAGCGAGTGGATGGAAAACTATAATTCTATATTTGTACGAATTATTCGGCAAATTGAATTCTCAAAATTGACAATCAGCATTGCTGTCATTAGGGAATTGTCATCAAGTACCTACAGAACAACCACTATTTCTAGTTTATCCTGCACAATGACGATCACTAAGACGCTTGATGAACGTAAATAGTGCAGGAATACAGGCGACCCCTCTATCTGGTAAATGACGTCATAAAGGCGCGTATAATTGACGAGTTTTTTTTTTCCGGTAACTACTTATTTATCGTACATTTAAATTGATATTTGATAATTATAACAGATAACTATTGGAATTTTAGAAGTACAGTGCATCATAAGCCTATGAAGGCTGGCTGACAAAATATGTATCATTTGTATCATATGTTATATCAGGCTGCACTTTAATAAAACAATATATATATACTACTATCTGATAATATTTAATCAAATGACATTTTAATGGTCTTCGACTTCGTACTTTATTTTTCTTTTAAATTTTTTGTATTAAGGTGGTACCCAACACTTTCACTAAAATTATATGGCTCGTTTAGATTTCATAAAATTTTGACAAAGTATATCCCAAACAAAAAAAAAAATTGAGGAACAAATCATGGTAACAAATGATAAACAAATCGTATGATTTCTTTGTAATTTGAAAGTGATAAAATTTCACATGCAAATGAGCTAACAAATCACAATAACAAATCACGAACAAATTGCTTACAAATCATAAGCAAATCATAAACAAATTGTCAAGAAATGGTTTTGAAATCATTTACAAATCAGAAGCAAATTGTTTTCAAATCGTAAAGAAATTGTTATCAAATCTTTAACAATTCAGAAGTAAATCATATTCCTACCTCAAGCAAATCATAAACAAATTGTTTTCAAATTATGAAGAAATAATAAACAAATTGTTATCAAATCTTTAACAAATCAGAAGTAAATCATATATTCCTACCCCAAGCAAATCACAAGCAAATCGTAAATAAATTGGCATCAATTATCAATTCACAGATTAATTCATTAACATCCAGATCAAAAATATGTTCTGCCCCTGAAACCCCCAAACTTTGAAGCGCAAGTGTCTTCATTTTACCTTTGATAGCTACTCCACTAATTGTAAAAAGGAATACTTAATGGTTGCGATGAGGGACAAATTGTTCTCTGTGAAGTTTCTCTTACTTTTTACCCGAATTTGACTAAAACGAAATTTGAAAAAAAACCATAGGCAACCACGTGTACTTAGTAGAATAATGTCGAATAGGTGATGGTTCTTAGTCTTGGTCAAAATCTGCTACATTGTAATATAGCTTCAATGTCCATTTAGCCGGGACCTGGTCAATAAACAACAATTAAAACATTAAACTTGCCAGTGAATTTTATCTGCTTGCTCGGGAAGCTAGTCTTGAAATGTTTTGATCTGTTTTACACATCGTTTACACATTTTTATTTTTAAAATTAATTCTAACAGCACAAAACTATCATGAATATAACGAGATACTGAAATGCACAGTTTCTGAATTTTAAAGGTTAACTTTTGAATAGTATTAGCTGAATATGTGAAATCATAATAAAATAGATTCCTTACCACCGTCATCTTTCATAGACTGAATAAAACTCCTCTTGCAACCTTCTTTGTTCAGTTAATATAGAACAGTATTTGAAATTTGAATTTGACCTCAACCGGAAGTCAGAGAGATAGATAAACAAAGAAAACTGGAATGCATTAACATTTTATTCATTGTAGCAAATCATCAATGAATCACACCAAGATAGCTAAGAAAGTTAACAAATCATTTTCAAATCATTTCATATGATATTCAAAGTTAACAAATCATAACGAAATCACACCGTTCTAGCTAACAAAATTAACAAATCTCTTTCAAATCATTTCATATGACATTCTAAGTAAACAAATCATAAAGAAATCACACAAAACAGAAACAAATGGCTTACAAATCATACAATAGAAAGAAATCACATAGAAATCAGTTTTAGGGAATTTGGAAAATTCTGATTTGTCTATGATTTGTTTAATGAATCACAAGCAAATGGTACTAACAAATCGCAGAATCACAATTTGAAAGAGATTTAAATACGATTTGAAAGCAATTTGTTCATTTATTTTTCTGTTTGGGATATACTTTGTCCCCGGCTTTGACAAAAATATAAAAAATTCAAATAATTTGAACCAACAGTTTTTTCAGAAAAATTACACTGGTTATATAACAGTTTGACAAATACTAATTTTGATCATTAAGAAGCTTAATATTCCCTTAACAACATAACGTAATTAAAACGTTTAGCTGACTTTACAGAGTTATCTCCCTGTAGTTTTAGGTACCACCTTAAGACTGCATGTATCTAATGAGTGTTTCGTAGACAACACGTCCGTCCAGTGGACAAAACTAAAGACTGCATGTTAACACTGATGAGTTTTGTTTATCACACAATCAATATTAAACACTGAGACAAAAAAAAAAACGTCTTTTTTACAGGAATTCATCTTCTCCTTGGTTTTCTTCTACAGGAGGCAACATTCAGTGAGTATAGTCCTTCAGAAAACATATTATGATAACCAATTGAAATGATCGTCTTTAAAATTCATTTCGAAAAATATCCGCTTTGAGGAGTAACTTGTGTGTGCAAGTTTGACTTTTATTGTGAAAATCTTTGATTTTTTTTTCTGTGAAATACTTGGTTAATAATATTTTACATGGTAATATTCTTTTTTCAAACTGAAAAAAAATCATTATGTTATATCCTTATTTATATATTTACAGTTTAAGCTAATTTATAACAGAATTCCTTATATTTTTGGAACTGGTCATTCCAATTTAAAAGTCATTTGATCAAAACGCCCAATAAGTTCTGATATCAATTTCCCAAAGAAATGAGATTGGAGGTTCGCCTTGAATTCAATTTATTTCAGATGAACAATTTAAGTTTCGAAATATTTCTAACTTTATTAGATTTTTACAATTGTCGAATATCGACAAGAAAAACTACAAACATTATTCAGAAATGATATATTAATCTTACGACGGTACACGTGTATTTTCAATCACATTGTAAATAATGACGTTCTTGATTTACAAAATAGAGAATAATTGGGAACAAAAATAGAATAAAGGGGGAAATATATAAAATAAGGGTAAATAAGGAAAAAATATATAATGAACCGAGAATAAAAGGACTTAACATATAACGAATAGAGAATGGGCAATATAATTCTAGAATACAGAAAAATGATATAACAATATAGATAAAAGAGTTGAAGACACCTCTCCACCCTACACCCAGATCTTCAATAATGTTTTTATTGAATGTTTTTGACAGATGTTTACGCCTTACAGTGTTTACGTTGTGATCGAGTTATCTCACCACGACATTGTCATGGAAAAACAACATGCGACTCTCATGAGGTATTTTATTTTGCTTGGGTTTTTTGGTGTTACATTTCATTGCCTTATTCACTAAACTTTGATATATCATGGCTCCCATTATTAGTTGAGGTTGCGCAAAAACTTGAAAGGCACCAAACGACCCATCACAGAAAATCTTGCAATCTTCGACAGTTCATATCGAACTAATATCAGAGTCGAAAACTACTCGCTTCAAGTGGCGTTCACCAGTTCACTAGAGATGATTTTCAGAAGTGTAATATGGGTAGGAGGTCATGGGAATTTATTACGTACTGAGCATTTATTTTCATCTGGCTAGTACGGCTTATTTCCACCTCCGATTGCACAATTATTTCCTGCACATTGTGTAGCTGATAATACATTTTCGTTATATATATGTTTAAGGAGGCTCGCGGGTCTAAATCATTTTTTTTTTATTTAATATAAGATTTCTCTATATTTTTCTTTAGATGAACTTTATCTTATACTTAATTGAAAAATGAAATAAAAAATAAGGTCACCGTTCATTTACGCTCAAAATCTGCCTTCGAAAGAAGCATACATTTTTGTTCATGTCCTTTTTTTCTGTTGAACTAATAGGAGAAATAGCGGTAATATCGAAATAAAAAAAGAACTTAATTACAGAAATCGCTTACATTTTACAATTATTTAGGTTTTGTACAGCTTATTCGAAAACAACAATAAAAAATATAGGTCACCAATGAGTTAAAAAAGATATTTCAATTTTAATGCCAAAAAAATGGGCATTTTTGCACTAAAAGGAGATAATTTGGAGCTTTTTCAATGATATCTGCATTTTAAAAGTCACCTGGGGCCAACACGAATTCATTTTTTTGGAATGAATTTTGTGTACCATATGATAAAGTAACAACTACTTAAGGTAATAAATAAAATTTGTAATGAAAAATTAATGTTCAATTTTTTTCTGAAAATCTTATACTCACAAGCCTCCTTAAGGCTAGTGCTTTTTAGCTATGAATCAAATGAGGCCGATAGAAGGAATGCAAGTATCTTTAAGAAAAAGGTTATGACATGCTACTTCATGTTTTACACGCTATGGTAATGTTCTTATACTGTAAGACCTCGCTGGACTGTATGGTTTGCTTTCAGCGGTTTTTTTAATGTCAATACCTCTAAATAAATTCCTATACAAAACATACATTTTAACCCCGTCAGTATTGTATGCTTTTTAATTTATGTTTCTTGTGTATAATTCGGAGTTTAGTATGACGTCCATTATCTTTGAACTAGTATACATATTTGTTTAGGGGCCAGCTGAAGGACGCCTCCAGGTGCAAGAGTTTCTTTCTACATTGGAGACCCGTTGGTGGCCTTCGGCTGACGCTGTTCTATGGTGGGGTTGTTGTCGCTTTGACACATTCCCCATTTCCATTCTCAATTTTATTAATATACATTTGTAACATAACATTTATATTAAATGACCAATAAAATAACCAACGAAATAGGCCATCGATAATTTTATGAAAATATAATTTACAAATATTCTTAATACAGAAATACCATAGTTTTCACAAACACTTTCATGTTTAAGGTCACCATATGAAAACACCTTCTCTTTTAAATCAGCTATTTTTTATTCTGTTTTCTTTTCAGACTTGCTATTTGGATCAATACACAGGACTAGACGGGGAGCTTTTGTACGATGTTGGATGTAGGTCAAAAGAGGTCGGTTTTCTATTATTTAATAAAATTCATTTCAAATCCGTCTACAATAATCGTGCTATTTCAACAATGTGAAAACGATGAAACAAAGTATTTAGTCATCAAGAAATTAAGAACTATATTTCGCAATACATGATTAATTGATTTGTATAGATGTTATAAGTGTCTAGATGGGGTTAACAGAATAGAGAATAATGAACAAAAACGATGAATAGATTATTAAAAATAATATATAAAAAAGAGAAAAAAGGGTAAAACATCAAAGAGTAAGGAATAGTATGGTGTTGAAATATAAAGAATAGAGAGAGAGATTTTAATTAAAGGGACAAGTAAATACAGAATTGAAAAAATGGTCTAAAACATTTAAGGATATAGAAATAAGGCACCCAAACAGGACCTGCTTGTATTTGTCTTAACTGTGACAAGCATTTGTTGTAAATTAATTAATTATTTTTTTTTTCGTGTTTAATTCATAAGATATTGGAAATTGATTTTAATGTGCTAAATGTAGAATGGGCAAATATCGGTGCATTATTTTTGCGCGCATTACTATAAAACTTGCGCACAAGAATTCATTGAGTTTGCGCGAAGGTTTTTGGTTACGTTTGCGAGCAGGTTTTGGTTGAATACAGATAGATTATACTTATTTATCTATTTCTAACTTTTATTTCCGAGCAGGATCATTCCGTTTTATTATATATACACAGGCACTAAGTGTGAAAATATACTGTGACAGATAAAATGTAAAAACAAAGCAAGATTTTATGTAAAGATGTCTAGCATTGCCGTTCATTCGACGTGTTGATTTGTAATTACGTTATTGAAACAAATCGGGTGCAAATCGCTGCTCATAATTACAACATACCGTATTAAAATGTTTTGTTTAGAATATTTAGAAGCTATGAAGAAATTAAGGTTAAATCTCCCGCAAGCAAAGATGACCTTACACGATTTTTTTAGTTTATGCCCCCTTTAATCATCAAATGTAGCTTCAATATTTCTTGGACTTCTACATACATGGTCTATATTTTTTTACTTAAATAGCGTTGTTGAAGAAGTTCGCTCGATAGCCCACCATTTCTGAAGTGGTGCTTAATTTTCATACGTCATAACAATAGTAAAAACAATTTCAAACGGAGTTATTATGTATATTGTTACATTTTCGTGAACCCTAAATTCCATATATTTGAAGCTTTGCACCAATACAACACCTGGACTACGAACGACAGCTCAGGCAGGGACAAAGACATGCTCTAGATGTTGTTCTGGTGATTTGTGTAATGCAAAAGGCTGTGGAGAACAAGGTATACTTTTTTTTAATTTACAGCAAATGTTTTGATTGTTTAGGTAAAGGTAATATGCTTGGTTAGCTTGTTTGATAGCTAAACTGTGAAGTTGATAATAAGTTAGGCATGATACCCAGGCCTTCATTTATTAGAATTGACTAGAACAATCTCAATTAATTTAAAATATAGATCTCTGATTTTGCTATATTACATATGCAGTGTAGTATAACGAAATTAGAGATCTATATTCTAATTTGACTGGACCAATCTATCGTTCTGTAGAACTAGACTACTCCGAAAGGATGGTAGTATACCTTACCTTATAATGATTTCACGGTTCAGCTAACAAGAAAGCTTACCAAAGATAAAAAGATTCAATTTAATATTTTATTTAAGTCTCATCTCTCAATAATATATAATACAACATTACATGAAATCAAATAATATATAGATATAAAAAGAGGGCCATTCTGTACAGAATTATAAGAGACTATAACATTAAAAACATTATATAAAGAATTCATCTATTATAAAACATATTGATAAGAACATTATTTACGTCTACAAGAAGCGCTCAACAAATTGAAAGCGAAACATTTGGTAACTTGAAAGTTATATGACAAACGGGACCAAAAAAGAAAAAAATACTTATGCACCTAACATCCTAAGGTCAA
Source organism: Mytilus galloprovincialis (assembly GCA_037788925.1). NCBI lineage: Eukaryota > Metazoa > Mollusca > Bivalvia > Mytilida > Mytilidae > Mytilus > Mytilus galloprovincialis. Next base: position 37,582,279 of record CM075342.1, on the reverse strand, counting down.
CTTGGGGGAACAGGATCGTTATCAAAGTCCGTTACAGTACATTTGAAGACGAGAACAATATGAATATCAACTAATTGAAAGTTCAATCAGTCTTCCTGTTACTCTTAATATAGCATTGTCAACTATTCAACTGTAGTATTCTAATAAAATTATGTACATCTGTTTTTATTCAGGTTTCCCAACGTATAGGGGTCCTATTTGTTATAACTGTCAACAGTCAAGGAATCCTGAAAAGTGTGACTCGATTACTGTATGTGGGAGAGATGATGTAGGTAGCTTTGGCTAACAACGTGACTAATAATAATGGGGTCAGCGTTTTCAATAAACTTCAATGTACAAATTAAGGCACTCAAAAGGGAAAGAATAATTGCAATATAATTCAAAATATAATATAAAAGTTAAAAGAAATAGGTCAACCAAAGTATATCAACACATGTGAGAATCGACCGTGGTTATGCAGGATCTATATTCGAAATTTCAGAAGCTTAATATACACTATGGTTATTATATTTTCAAAAGTGTACCGTAAAATGTTGTGATTGGCCTACATGGAAGTTCCACCAATGATAAGACGTAAATTCCCATTTAAGAGTAATAACAATAAAGTTACCAATTGTCCCCAAGATAGTCATATAGATTCTGAAAAGGCGAATTACACATTCAATTTGTCAGTTACATTCAGTTAGGGTTATATACAATGTAGACTTAGTGATCAATATGTTTTTAAGCGGTCGGCCTTTCATTCTCCTGTCCGTACTACCGTTTTGTTAGTTTGTCCGTGTGCATGATATATTTAAAACTTGACAGTATAGGAACCTTTTTAAATTTTGGATTTATTGAATATTATTTATGGTAGCCCCTGCCATAGTTACCACAAGAACAAGGCATCATGTTTTCGAGATCCTCACTAAATCATTGACCAGATTTGAATAAAACTTTCACAAAATCTTTAGCACCTTTATTATTCATACGAGTTTTTAATCCAAACGACCAATACAATCACATTGATTTTGATAATACACACACTGGTAAGAGTGCTTTATCCACAATGCACTGCTAACTGCATGAAGGTGATAGTCAATTTTTTTTTTTGTATCTAGCTATCTATTTTTTTCAGATAATGGTTTGAAATGGATACACAACTAAAAATTCGTTTCTCCAAAATTATATTAAATATATTTCTTTTATATTCATTTCCAGTCATGTCATATTGAACAGCAAGAAGAGTTTGGTGATATATTTTACGCAACCAAATGTATTTCAAAGCACGTAAGGATATTAATACTTATAGCAGTTTATCAATACATACTCTCATTATTCTACCGATTAATAGTTCTTAGAAACAAAACGACATTATGAGGAAAAATCAATTTGATATATTTGGCTGCTACTAAAACTATGTTCATTGTCGTTGAATAACAGGAATTTCGTCACTATAACCTGCTATGAAAAATAATAAAATGTCCGAAAAATGCTTGCAAATTCTTTGCAACAGATGTACGGTATCAACTTTCCATTATATAATTGGCAGTCTCAATAGTAGAAGGCAATTCTAACACGCTAACCTGATGGGACTAATTATCAGATGTCCATAGCTTTGAACTCAATAGTAGAAGGCAATTCTAACACGCTAACCTGATGGGACTAATTATCAGATGTCCATTCTAACTCGCTAACCTGGTCGGACTAATTATCAGATGTCCATAGCTTTGCATTCAATAGTAGAAGGCCATTCTAACACGCTAACCTGATGGGACTAATTATCAGATGTCCATTCTAACACGCTTACCTGATGGGACTAATTATCAGATGTCCATTCTAACACGCTAACCTGATGGGACTAATTATCAGATGTCCATTCTAACACGCTAACCTGATGGGACTAATTATCAGATGTCCATAGCTTTGAATTCAATAGTAGAGGGCCATTCTAACACGCTAACCTGATGGAACTAATTATCAGATGTCCATACTAACACGTTAACCTGATGGGACTAATTATCAGATGTCCATTGCTTTGAATTCAATCGTTGCTGAAAATATACGGTATCTGTTTACTATCAGATATAAATGGTTTTCTTGTGTGGTACTGTTATACCACTATCCCAGGTTAAGGGTAGGGTTGGGGTCCCGCTAACATGTTTAACTCCGCCATGTGCCTGTCCCAAGTCATGAGCCTGTAATTAAGTAGTTGTTGTTTGTTTATATGTTACATATTTGTTTTTCGTTCATTTTTTTATACATGAAATAGGCCGTTAGTTTTCTCGTTTGCATTGTTTTACATTGTCATTTCGGGGCCTTTTATAACTGACTATGCGTTATGGGCTTTGCTCATTGTTGAAGGCCGTATGGTGACTTATAGTTGTTAACTTCTTTGCAATTTTGGTCTCATGTGAAGGGTTGTCTCATTGGCAATCTTACCACATCTTCTTTTTTTTATATAATATATGTTGATTGTTAAGTTAAAAATGTAAAAATTATATAGAACTGAAAACAACTTATAAAACTTTGATTTGGATAATTTTTTAATTTGTTTGATGATGTCAGTTTAATGTGACCCGCTTATGATAAGGTGATGGTATTTGGTATGCAGTTGCAGTAGCATTTCTTTTAATATTGTTTTCATTTTGGCATAGTAGATCATAGTAGGTTATTAAGCTCAATTAGCGTTAATTCCCTTTAAATGGTTTGCATAGTCTAAATGTTGAAATATTGCCATTTTGATTGCAACATTTGCTTTATGCTATAAAATTGCATATATGCGAGAAATATTGTTGTGCCTACAGATTATTACAATTGTAGCTGTGTTCTATAAATGGTGGCAGCATATTTGGTAAACGCAGCGGAAATAGACGTAATGGTAAAAGAAACACGTTATGTTCAGCGTGTTGCACGAGCGACTTGTGTAATAAGAATTGTAAGCTCATTATTACATATATATTATTATCGCTATTTTACGAAATTTTCCTTTAATCTTGGTGACTGATAATTTCTAGCGGAGTCTAATGATATGAAAATAATCGCTACAAACTAAGGGGGCACGTGACGTCATACATGTTGGTAAAATAGTGATTAACAGATTATCATTGGTCATCTCAACTCGGTTGCTTTTCTCACTTTCGTCGTACCGACTTAAGCGAGAAAATCAATCTCGACGAGATGATCAACGATAATCTATAATTATTCTTTGATTATCCACTTTACGTACTTGTATTACTGATAAGTACATATACATTAATGTTAATCTTATTTAATAAAAATCTTTTTGATTTGGTTATTTTTACATGAATTTTTTTATTTTGGTTACATAAAAATTATAAGCAGAACATTGAAACACTGCATGTGTTATTCACATATTTCTTTAAGCGGACAAATCTAAATTATATCAATTTCTATCAGGTAGTTTTTTTTATTCAAATGCACAAAAAAAGGAGGACAGTGCGGACCATGAATGGGTAGTCAATGTAGTTTTAAAAAACTCATTGGTGCCAAATCCATACCGATCGAAATTACACATTTGCTAAAATTTTATTGATAAGATTTCTGCCATTTCTATACAGAAAAGTATATAAAATCAGAAAACAAAAGATTTATATGAAACTATAAACAATGGATGCACACGATGTTAACAAAGGCAACAGTAGTATACCACTGTTCGAAACTCATAAATCGATCTGTAAAGCGCTTTTTATTTCATTAACTATCGACATGGCCCACCGGAAACTGCAGATGGGTATGTGTCTCTGATATAGCTATAAATATGCATGAATATAAAATCGCAGGTAAACTGGTCAAAGGTACCAGGTTTATAATTTGCTACGAAAGAAGCGCTTTTCGTCTTCATAGGACACCCTAAGTGACACTCGACTCATCAATACTGAAGGGTAAATCAAGACAAAATAGAAAAGCTTTAAATCCAACAATTTCAAAAAGTACAGATGCAGTATTATGATGATGATTGCACAGTTTGATTTTAGAGCACAGATTAATAACCGTTTTACATTTTTGTTCTTATCGAATCAGTCAACAAAAAAGCTTTCCCTTCTTGTTGGTTTACTTGGAGCACGTTAGTAAGGGCCATTAATTTCAAGATGCAATCACGTCGTAATATTAGCATGTGTACATATTAATCGAATCAGTTATTGGTCCTTTGTCGTCTTAAGGTAGCACAATAAATTTATAAAAGTGGTAGTTTTGGATAGCTAACAGACTACTCTTTCAAATAAATGCAATGTTAGTATTATGCAACAATTATGTAACCAATTATAATGTTAACTGTGTCTAAAATATTTTTCACCAAATTTCCACTTTCAAATGAAATTAGCTTCTGCATAGGCATCCCTAGAGGGTTGATTTTATTATATGTTGTTCCTATGGCCATTATCTACAAAAGGGTGTCTCAGATTTCAGATAGAATGTATAGAACAAATTTTACACCTAATTGAACATTATCTTCTTTTAGGTGGTTAGGATGTTTACACTAATTAGAGATTTATGAGAGAATGGAACACCATAGAGAGAATCTGAGACACCCTTTTGAAGCCCATGATGTGTTGATTAAGATTCCGTTAAAATTTTCTGTATAGTTAAAGAGATGATAGAGCTAAATTCATTCAAGTGAACTTACCCAGATTTTGCCACTAATTACATAATAATTGATTACATAATGATTGCATAATAAATATATTGCATTCATTTAAACGATTAATCTTTTATCTATCTATATATACCTCTTTTATTATTTTCAATGCATTCATAAGAAAGTTACAGCATTTCAAAGGTTAGTGATTGGAAGTAAAAAAATCTTTGTATTGTGCTACCTTAAACTTATGAATGTTGAATGCACTTCAATATAGGTCACAAAAACAGTATCTCATACACCACAAGTAATCATTATAACAGTACACGACCATGGCACTATGAAACCACTGAACCTCATCATCACTGGACCACTTTACCAAGGTACAATACTACTTCTTATACAACAAAGGGTTGGAGAAATTACAGCACCACGACACAATCAGGTAATTTCCATTTATATTCTGTTCTGCATTAGTGTTATTTATAGGCGAATTCACTTTGACCAATGTCAAAGTCTTCGTCAATCTATGTTATGCGGAAAATGTTGGATTAAACCTGGTTTTGTAGCTAGCCTAACTAAGGGTGAAATATAGTTGAGAACAGTTTACATTAAATCTAATCTTTAATATATTTCACGCTGCTCTTGTTATGTATGAGGATTTGTTTCCGAACTTTTTTCTTTAGTCATTTTTGGTGATGATATTATTACGAAGGATTTAAAATATTCCAAATTTGAACTCGGCAGCCATTTCTGAGCTAGTTGAATACAGAATCCCCAACGTAGTCTTATCTTATCTTTCCCTCTGTGCTTCCGTCTGTCCGTCCGTGTTTCCGACTGTCCATTTTACATTTGTTTCCACACTAACATTTACTCATCCAAATTTTAGGCAACTCATGCAAAAAAATATAAGAACCACAAAACACAAACGAAGTTGGAATTTGAGCAGTATATACCGTTCTGACGTTATGTTCACATTTAACTTAGAAAATAGCAATGTTTGAGCTCGGGCATTCCACAGGCACATTGATCTTTTGTTATTTATTTTAATATTCACAAGGATAGATATGGGATGTCCATACTGGTTGAAACCTATATTTTGCTTTTGTGACATAATATTTGTTATCTTGAGTATTTATCTTTCTTTTAGAATTTGTTGCTGCGAGTGGTAAGTAGTGTTTTCTTATAAATACCATGCAGGTCAAAAACACACTTTTTCAGATAGCAGCATTTTGTTAAGACATATAGTACTTTGTTTATTATTTTGTTGTTTGTGTCTTGAATGATGTAATTTGCAACACGCATTTATAATTCTTCTACTCCATCAAAGCACAATTAATGTTAGATTAATGATTAGGACCCTTGGTTCTGCAAATAATGTTTAATGTGAATGGCCTTCCAGTCTGTTGGTCTTAAAATAAACTAATCATTAAATTTTGTATTTACGCCAGATGCGCGTTTCGTCTACAAAAGACTAATCAGTGACGCTCGAATCCAAAAAAGTTAAAAAGGCCAAATAAAGTACGAAGTTGCAGAGCAATGTGGACAAAAATTCATAATGGTTTTGCCAAATACAACTAAGGTAATCTATTCCTGTAGTAGAACAGCCTTAGTATTTATAAACTCTCTGCAAACGACACGATTGGCATTTACAATGTCTTCTATACTATAAACGTCAAATTGGATAAATGTTGATAGGTCGAAGGTCACATGTTAAAAACAGAGATTCTCAAATTATATAAAAAGAAACGGAATTGCTTTTAATATAATAGATTGACAAGCTTCTAGAGTTTATATATTACCTTGATTTAAAAGACAGGCTCTCTCCTCAAGTGTTCAAAAAGTAGTTAAGTAGAGATTATAATTTTGCATAACCATAAACTCTTCACTTAACTGGGGTTTCTTCCATTGACACATGGTCACTTATGTTTGCCATTTTAAAAATGAAAACAGCACTTCATTCGTTGATAAATTTTACAACAATACTTATGTCCCCAGATCTCCGACTCTCTTTTTTTCTACGTATAAAACAAGATGCATAAAAAGTTATGATATTGTCTATACAGTTTAATCCATTTTACAGGTCACTATGGGAATTTGTTCGCTATTTTCTTCATGCCAAATCATCAACGTACGAATACCAACATAAGCCTTGAGATTCTTATAACGTCACCATATACTAACTATAATGTTAAAATAAGCTCAAAGCACAATGGACTTCAACTTACTGGACAGGCTAATGGACATGTCATTCGAACACACGTACCAAACACACTTCACAGTTTTAGTAAACGGTCTGACAACGCTAAATATAATATTTATGACACCGGAATTACCATCTCTTCGAATAAGCCTATATTTGTCGCTGCAATAAATGAATATTCATGTTGTTCCGGAGAGGCTCTCAGTGCTATTCCGGTTAAGGACATTGGGAGACACTACATTATTGCAACATACCCGAAGGAAATCAAATCGGTGGGCGTTGTAGCGATAGAAGACAACACTTCCATTAGGGCAAAGTTACAACCTGGAAACAACACTATGGACATTCTGATAAAGAATGCTTTTGAAGGATTATTATTTACATCAGATGATATTAATATTTCGACTGGAGGAACAATCGAGAGTGACAAACCAATTGCGGTACTTTCTGGAAACATGGACTCTCTCATTAATTTAGGTGAAAGAAATTTCCAAACAGAAATGCTTATACCGACAGATCAATTTGCCGAGACATATATTGTTCCTAAAATAGCAAATGCCAAACATATCATTCTTCGAATAGTTGCAAGAGATCCGTTTACGACTGTTTATATCACGGGAAAGAATGGGTTCTATAAGAACACCTACAAACAATATGTAAATCAGCTAGAACTACCAAATGATGGATACTTTATCAACGCCCAGAGACCAGTCATGGTTACTTTGTACACAATGTATGAAAGATCAAATGTTACTGTCAACCCGTTCATGACCTTACTGCCCGCCATCGACCATTTTTCTAGCAACTACGTCATAACTACACCAACCACTTCTGACTTTACCAATTACGTCACTGTTATTATAAATTCAAATGATAATGTAGATGGTCTCCGTCTTAATGGCGGTAATTTATTATTCCATGCGGTTGATGTTACACCAGTTAAGAAGTTCAATACTGTTTATAAGAGTATATCTGCTAGCTTGGATGTAAGGTATACTTCATTCACAATTTCCCACATTGACAAAAATGTTAAATTTGGTCTCCTGGTATATGGTTATAAGGATCGTTCGGCTTACGGATATCCAGGTGGATTTGTTTTAAATAAATAAATATGTACTAGTATTCATTTTTGCTTTATTTTAGTTGTACAAAAATTAGGAGATTACCAATGAGACGCCTATACACCACACAATGACGGACGAGGATTTCAAAAAAACTAAAATAAAGTGTACGGCTTCCTACAAAGAGCACTATCAATATTGTAAAGTAAGCTATAAAGGTCACGGCATGACAAAATGAGAAATTATTTAAATGAGGAAAATAATATGTATCACAGTAAGCAGGTATTGATTTCCATGTATTTCATGGGATCACTCTTGTCAACCATGGTATTTATACTCACACGATCAGTGCTCTCGATAGGTAAGCAACACCTATTTAGTAAATCAGGTATTTATTACTTCAACGTTGTACCATAAACTTAACTAAAGAAACTTGTTTATACATAATTACAAGAACCCATCATTATTCAGCAGCGGACAAAATATGACGAGTCCCCTGCATGGCAAACATTGTTTGATCCATTGTATGATGTACTAATGCAAGTCGAACCTTTTGCATCGGACTCACCCACCCCTACTCACATTGGGAACCACTGACACCGTTTATTCAACATTTTTTAAATTGTCGATTAACCATCTTAAATGGGGAAATATCAAATCAGTATCCAAGAGACAAAGCACGTATTTACACATTAAACAAGAGGTAAACGGACCAACTAATAGACGCATAAAATACAATACGAACCCGCGCCAAAATTGATAGAGACCTTAACGGTTGTCTGAGATATAGAAATAAAACAATCTCTTGACTCCTCAAACGCGACAGTAAACCACATAAAAAAGGAAAGTGTGTCGGTTGAATAAATTCACGACATAGTCATATTGGAAACTAGACGATTAAAATCAGATTCATCGTGTATAGAGTGTCAAGTTCTTCGTTCTTTGAATGATAAATATTCTAACAACTTTCAAAGTGGTGTATTGCCCGACACAAGTTTTTTCTTTCATCCAACATGCCCTCATTTTCCGCCGGAACTAAAATTATCACCCTTCTTCCCAATGGATGCACCTTACAGAACCTACCTATTCGGTTTATTGCAATTTATTTTTGTCCTCAGTATGAAAGAAATGAGTCCTACTAGACGTTATACAAAAAAAACCAAAAAAAAAAAAACGAAGGATTAAACCAGTTGTTCAATTAAAAGTATCCCTCATCACATGCATGCGATACCAATGGTATTGCCTTGTTGTCAAATCTGGTAATTAATCATATTCGGAAAGTTTAACAATCATTACAAGAAAATAAATCGCTCAACCTTATATATGTCACTTATCACATCAATAGTCAGCCAAAGCAATTAAAATTGAGAATGAAAATGGGAAATATGTCAAAGAGACAACATCCCATCGAAGAGCAGATAACAGGGGAAGGCCACAAGTGGGTCTTCAACGCAGCGAGAGAACAGTTTAAAAAGAGGAACCATCTGTTATAAGTTTACATCATTCACGGGTATTTTGGTACTCAGAAAAGAAAAGTTCATTATTTGGAAACCAAATCATTGTATTTGCCATAAATTTTCTCTGTACTTTAACGTTATTTGGTGAAACCTATCAAATGTATGCCTATACATGGTATTGTTGTTGAGTTCCTGTTTCATTGACTGAACCCAAATATCCTCTTGCATTCTTAAATTCTGTTTTCTGTATTAAATCAAAAATAATAGTGTTACAAAAAAGCCTACTGTTTGCAAGAAAAGGTTAATAATGGTGAAATCGTTTATTCAATTACTTTATCTTAAGACTTTATCATCAACATTTTTTCAAACACGAGTTTAAACTTCATAAAAATGAGCAATTATTAATGAAGTCGTACAAGCTTTTTGTGAAATACAATAATACTAAAATAATTATGTTGCAACAACACAATTTCGTACATTAAAGGCTGTTTATTGTCAGATGAAAAATACTGTATTTAGGCATGCACGTGCACAGTGATATTATCAACAGTTCTGCTTTTATGATGTCAAGCGACTGTCTTCCATTACTCTTGGAGTCGACGCTGTTTCAACGTGTCCTTCAGACGACCTGTCAATATCGTGATAAGGTCTGTAAGGGTTTCCTTCCCCTCCTACAAATCAAATAAACTATATCAAAACAATTTTTCAATCATAGCGAAACATTCCTTTCGATTTCAGAATGAGCGTTACATTTTCTTAATTTCTGTAATATACAATAGGTAAAATATATCTTTTGACTGGAGGATTTTTTTTTAATTCCTTTCCCTCTCGTCTTGCATTGCTTACCTTATCAGCCCAAACTGAATAATTTCAGATTGAGACCATAGAATTCTCATATGAGCTTTCTTTAGGTCTGTATTCAAAATGACTTCGTCATGTTTAGACTTTTAAAACTATTGATGCTTCTTTCTTATCCATTTTACATTCTCATTAGGGTCTGAATGGAGGTCATTCGTTTCTGTATTCTTCAATCGTTTAAGAGACAACAACACAAACAAAGAGGCTATTTTTCTCTGTCGTTCTATTATTGTGTCTCTCTCCAATTAGTCTTACTTTGTTTTATAATGTATCGTTATACACATTTCATCTTTGATCAATATTTATAACCTCATATATACATGGTAGTAATAAATAATTAATTCAAGTTAATACAAAGATTTTTCTTTTAAACAACGAAGACACATGCATGCTTCAAATAAAATTTGTCTGTAAATTTAGTTATCTAAATTTTGTGTTCGTTCTAAAACTAATTTGCCACAGCATACATGGTCAGGCAAAGTATACTTTATTCTGTTTGTTTTTATGGTCCTTAGCTCTCCAAACATTTCAATTAGCTATTCACAAATAAGCTAATTAAACACGTGTTTAACTCACTGTAGTCGTGTTACTTATAGATACTCGAACAGACTCATGTTAAGTCTACAATGGCTTAATATAATCAGTATACACAAAATGCATTCGAGTTCCATGTCCCCATCAACGACTTGCTGGATTGTTTATAAACTTTGAATCATACAGAATATGCATACCAAATCCTGGAATGTTGAATGGAAGATTAACCGTATTTCCCTGTCTTTCTTGCCACACTTTATACAAAACGAAAGCTGTCACTGGTTTGATTAACAAGTTTGTAATGCACATGCTATTACACAGGTCAGGAAAAATATTTAATCATGGTTAATATGCTTATTCATAATTCAGGGAAAACATTCAAAAAAGGTTAATGCGCCTATTCATAATTCTGGAAAATAATTCAATAATGGTTCATTTGCCTTTTCACAACTCTGGGAAAATATTCAAGAATGATTAATGCGCCAATTCATAATTCTGGGAAAATATTCAATAATGGTTAGTTCGCCTTTGCATAACTCTGGGAAACCTTGAATAATGATTAATTCGCCTATTCATATTGTCAATCTTGGTCTTTATTATTTTGGTATGTTATGGGCTATAGTATTGATGACTTTTGCAATGTTAACAAAATGGAAAACAGGTGATAGAAAAATATGACGTCACTGACAAGATTTTTTTAAAATCTAGAAACATAACTAAAATATTCCAAAATTCTTTTTGAAACATAACGATGTTAGTCAAATACTGATTAATCAATGTCAAAAGGATACCCAAGACTGAATCTGTACCTATTCTTCACACTATCTGAAATATAAAGCAAATTTTAAATATCAAATCAACTCATTCAAAAGGAGGCAAAGATGCACTTGTTTACACTGATGCAAAGCATAACCGTTTCATTGTAAATAAACCGGTGCACTAACTTAGTATTGCATTGTTTGTTTTTTGGTTTTTTTTGGTTTTTTTTTTTTTTTATCATTTTGCATTTTTTTAAAGCAAGATGCGTATAATGGTATTTCGTCGACCAAGATACAGATATTTACTAGACAATTGAACAGCACATACGCAAATATTGATATACACAGAGTATATCAACTTCAACCTTCAAGATGGGCGTTACAACAAATGAAAAGTGTATTTATAAAATTGAGAATGGAAATCGGGAATGTGTCAAAGAGACAACAACCCGACCATAGAACAGAGAACAACAAAAGGTCACCAACAGGTCTTAAATGCAGCGAGAAATTCCCACACCCGGAGGCGTCTTTCAGCTGGCCCCCAGACAAATATATATACTAGTTCATTGAAAATGAACGCCATACTAAACTCCAAATTGTACACAAGAAACTAAATTTAAAAATAATTCAAGACTAACAAAGGCCAGAGGCTCCTGACGTGGGACGGGCGTTAAATGCATGTATAATGTATTGATACATTTGTTTGCATGCACCTGCCCTTACTCACGAACCTGATGTTTAGTGGTTGTCGTTTTTTTGGTATGGGTTATGAATGTTTCTTGTTTTTCGTTTTTTATATAGATTTGACTGTTGGTTTTAGCGTTTGAATGGGTTTACATTAGTCATTTTTTTGTTCATGTTTAGCCAAGGCTCCGTGTTGAAGACGTACTTTGACCTATTATGGTTTACTTTTATAAATTTTAAAAGACTTGGATGGATAGTCTAATTGGCACTCAAACCACATCTCCTTATATCTATGCATATTGAAAACTTTGAAACTTCAATAAAAAAAAAATTTCTCTGGTAATGAAGTCCTGGAAATGTTCATATGGGTAATATATATATGACTGAGAGGATACTAGTTTCTGTATAATGTTGCTAAAATGTAAAACGAAGATGTTTTATCTCTTTTGAAAATAATATTGCTGCATCTTACAATAATTCACTCAAATGAAGTGTTAAATAAGTAAACATTGTTGCATGTGTGTCCTGTTGTTGATTTGGGATTTAAAAAAAAAATTTAATCCCAGGTTTCAGAATGTGCAGTAAATCAAGACAATTTATCTCCCTTCAGTATATACTTACCACGTTGGTGAGGTACCTCGACAGTTTCGTCTGCTATAGGTTGATATATACCTAGAAAGATCATGTCCTGTACAATGGTAAAGCAGTGGAGAACTAAAAACTAAAAAATGATAAAGATTGCTGTTAGTGGCTTTAGATTTACATCTTTTTTGTCAATTTTGTAAATATATCAGTTTTATTCCTTACTTGCACATATCTTCAGTCGTATATACATTATTGTTTTGGCGAGACAGATGGCATGCATTATTCTTAAAAGCGTTTTTTTTTTTTATATAGAATACTATTAGTTTTAAATATGTACAATTTTGTTTATTGAGAAGAGAGACGATACTAAACGGACATTCAAATCCATGTTGGAACAATTGGACAGTTGGAACAATTTTACAGTAGGAACATGTGAAACTTGTGAAAAATGTAAAACATAAATTCTATAATCAGATGAAGGTCAACCATATGTTTAGCATTCACCTATTCTGCTATGTTTCGATGGTATAATGCCTGAAGTCCAACACAAATACTGCCATGCACACCTTTAGAAAATAGGGAGTAGGAATGGTTATGACGTGTAACAAAGTTTTATTTACTAAGTAATATGAATGTCCGTAAATCTTTTTGGTTCAAAATAGAACAAAATATATACTAATTTGTATTTCGCTACATGACATATTGATTCAATTGCTTGATTTTCAGAAAAAGAATGGTGCACAATTTAACTAGTTACAACAAGTGTTTTCATTTTTCTTATGTGATTTTCATCATAACCTGGCTCATCGTTGATATAGTTATAAAAAGCTTAATCTGACAAATATAAAATGAAAAAAGGAAGGCAAGTATGGTGACCGGATATTTAAAAAGACGCGAACACGAGAAAACGTGTAAACACGAATTCGAAGACGAAAAACACGTCAAATATGGAAAACGATAAAGTACCGCTTCCGGCCACAATAGACATGACCTAAAAATAATAAACAAACCATAAAAACTGCTTCCGAAGATTCATTAAGTACAATGGAAAATATACCAATCAGCAAAACAAACAAATTCATGTAAATATAGGAATCTGGTAAGAAGCTGGATGTTGTGGCCCTGTATCAATAGATAAAAAAACATTGCTATATTTCATTAATTTTTACAGAATTTACTCGATTTTAACGACTTTGTAAAGTGTAACTAAGGTCACTTGCCTTTGTTCATATTTTGCTAAATTGATAGAAAATTTGAAGATTCTCTGTAGAATGGATTCACAAGTTATTATGTATTTCTAGTTTCAAGACTAGACGTTACATAGATGTTGGTGCATATAATAGTTACTGTTAATTATATTGTCGAGACACTTGCTCTTATATTTTTAACGTTCAAGATCGTAACGATTAAATTTTCAAAACGTGCATTTAACTAGAAATAAGAAAAAGTACATAGTTTACATACACGATATACAAATACGAAAATGTCGTATGATTGCCAATGAAACAGCTCTTTAACGGAGACCAAATGACCTTGAAGTAAGAGCAACTAAATAAGTCATCGTATTGCCTTAAATAGCGAGTAAGACCAATTTCACATAAAAATGGCTTCGATATGACAAATACTCATGCTCCACACCATTGAAATAAAGTGTTAAATAAATGGTCAGAGTTTGTCAAATGTTCTTAGATAGAATAAAAAAGTATTTAATCCAAATTTATTAAAACTATTTTAAAAAGCATAAAGAACTTAAATCTAGAATTAAGATACAATAGTTATCAAAGATACCAGGATTACAATTTAATACGTCAGACGCGCGTTTTGTCTACATAAGACCAATCAGAAACACTCAGATTAAAACACTCAAAAAGCCAAAAATACTTACCACACCGTTAAAATAAAGTGTACAATCACTGTTACCTAGAATAATAAAAATAATAACAAATATTATTCAATATTGATATAACTATAGTAGGTTTTTCCTTATAAATGGAATTTTGAATAAATAAGAATATTCACCTGCGGAAAATAGTCCGGCGGCTACAAGCATATTTCAGACGAATTGTGCACATCCTGCTACAAGCTTGAAATTTGGCATAGATCTTTCTCAACTATTACTCTTTCATTTCAGATAGGGAGGCATTTGAAAAAAATGTCTCACTTCCGGTAAAATCCAAAATGCCGGACATCATACTTAAATCAGCCCTATATCGAAGGCTATTAAGTGAAAAGGTGTTATTATCATGCTACTAACATAATATTTGGTATCAACCTTTGTTTTGTACTACTTTTGGATATATGATATAGATAAGATGTCTTCAAAAACCCTACTTCCGGTAAAATCCAACATGGCAGATATAGTACTAGAATAAGCTTTTTTTTAGGGAGGGTAATTGAAATGTTTTTTAATGTATTGCTACTATCATTACACTGGGCAGGAACATTTCTGTTGTGCCTCTCATGGATACAATGTATAAGACATATCTCTTTAAAAACCTTACTTCCGTTAAAATTTAGAATGGCGGACATAGAAATATCAATTTTCTATTTTAATATTCAACTTTTTTCAAAATGTAAAAAAAATGTTTTTTGTTGGTTTTTTTTTTTTTTTTGCTTGTCATTAAACTATTGGCTTCTAGTTATCCTCAAAACCACTAAATTTCTTCTAATGTAAATTTTTAAATCACACTTCCGGTATTAAAAAAAAAACCAATATGGTGGAAATTTCAAAAATGAGTCCTCAATACATATCTTTAATTTAGAGTTTTAGATAGATTGGTTAAAACAAAATAAAATTACTGAAGTACTAAAACATTTTTCAAATTATTACTATTTGACTGAAAATACATGTCTATTCACAGTCACCACCACATATAAACAAAACGGTGCACGGGAGACCCGATTTTCCACATTAACAACGACCGCGACATCCTCTGTATCTGTATCTGTATGAATGCGTTGTCAATACCAATTCTGGCTTTAATATAACGATTTGAGAGAGCGCCGCCGATTTATTGACGAGTAGTAAGAGCAGATTTGACGCTCTATACGCTTGATGTGCGCACTACAGTGTCGTCTTGCTGATTCGACGCGATCACTCTGTCTTTACAAAGAATGAGTTTGAGTATTGTGGTGTTTTGCTTAGTGGAATGTCAAAACACTTAGAGTGATTCTTTACTTGCTTTTCCACAATATTTGTTGCGTGGTATTCTTCGAACTTCTTTGCAGTTATGCTTCTCTTAGGACGTGCTTTTTGGAGAAATTCATCTGGTTCATTAGCGGGAATCAGCCCCTAAACCACTTTGTACATAAATATCAACTTCTAGCTTGTTCCTCTTGCAATTGTCTGGGTTTGGCAAGCATATTGGAGACACACCCGTCCTCTCTTGACTTGTAACCTATGGTGATAAATCTTGCCGCTTGACGTTGTATCCTTTCTAGCTTATTTATGTTTGTTACCATGTTGGGGTCCCATAGTATGGCTCCACATTCCATCGTTGATCAACGAGCGAGATGTAAGCTGTTTTTTGCAATCTTGTGGGCAGTATTTCAAGTTTCTTCTTTGAAAGCCTAGTGTTGAATTTACTTTCTTTGCCACGTTTAATATGTGGGTGGTCCATTTGAGGTCTTCCAAAATTTGTAGGCATAGGTACGGGTTATGCTTGACTTGTTGTAGTATGTGTCCATTTTAACTGTACATTTCATGGCTTTTGTTTCTGATGCTTAGGATGTAGCATGTTTTGGTATTGAACCGCATTCCCAAGTACATCCACAATGTACAAGCTTCTGCCAAATGATGAGGCCTTAGAAAGAGTTATTTAAAAGTTATCCTCTCTGTCCCTTCGCCATTCATAAGCGCTTGAACTGGGTATCATAAGAGTCAATTCCAAGCTCGTCCCCCTAAACACCTGCCTTAGTAAATTGCACGTTTTACCCTAAATTAGTCTTCCCTTTTGCGCAAATAGTTATTTTCTTGATTCGTTAACCATGTTAACCCCATCTGATAAGTTTGTGTTATCTTACAGTTGAGCCTCGGTGATTAAGGCTCATCAATCATCATTCTTTATGCCAAAGTCACACCTTCAAATGCCATCAATGTCTCCCACGCAGTCTTATTTTCCTTTTCAAGCAATCACAGAACCATATCACAACTGGTAAAGACATGGAGCACAATAAGTGTGTGTAATCACTCATTGCCAGGTGCATTTATAAATATATTTATCCAAAGCTTTTTGCCCTCCCAAACGCTATCCATAGTTCGTCTACCCCTGTCACGGAATAGCGAAACAATAACGACTATTCGAATCATGTCTCGTGCAAGTTCGTGGTTCATTGCATCAAACACATGCACCATGATTATATTGTCAGCCTCTTAATGTGAACATGGTGATAAACTTGAAATACATGTCGAGGTAGATAAGATAGAATATCATGAGCATTTGTTATAAGAAGCAAGAGCTACATTTAGGGGAAAGGGAATACACTGACGAATCAAGAGTCAAAACAAGATTACGACAATCAGACAGAACTTTTAAGTTTTCATTTGCAACAGCTTGCTTAATAGATTTTGAGAGAAAGGTAGTTGTAGCAACAATTACTTAGGATGTTCTGTGCTATCCATCACATGGTGATGTTTCAATCTTAGCATCATGTTCACGTAAAAAGGCTGACACTTGAATCAAGATGCATGTGTCTGATGCAGTGAAACACAGACTTAACTGAGTCATGACTCGAACATTCGATACTGATGTTGCTGTCATTGCAGTTTCGCTTTTCAGTGACCTAGGGACAGACAAACTTTGGCTTGCATTTGGAAGTGGGAAAGCTTCAGATATATATTTATCCATGACCTTTCAAATACACTAGCTATATAGGCATTGAGATATTACACGTTTGCTGGAAAAGGAACTGCGTTGGTGACATGGATGGTGTTTAAAGATGTGACTCTATCATTTAGAATGATGATTGATCAGCCAACATCACCAGATATGGATTTGACAATGTCATTGATAGAACGATACGTGGTTTTGTTGTACGATCGAACAAACTTATCAGATGGGGTTAGCGAAACAAGAAAAAATGTTTTTTTGGAAGAGGAAATACTTATTGAGGCTATTCCCACGACTCGGTCTAGTTTTTTTCAGCAAGTAAAACGTGCAATATACCATGGCGGATGTGAATGAGTAAGAAGCTTGGTATTTGTTCCTTTTCTAACTAGTCCATCCCTTATGAATGGCGAAGGGGAAAATATTATCCTTGGCATCCTTTTCAACAACTCTTTTGTTAGGCCTCTTAATCTTATCAGGAGCTTGTACATTATAGATGTAGGAAACAATACCACGATCTTTGTAAATTTGGAAAATAAGCTCTCCGATTGTGAGTAAACATGTATATGCGGCCATAAATAAGTCATTCTAAAGATGTTGAACAACTTTAGTGATTTTATTTTGTATTAATCAATCTATCCAAAACTCTACATCGAATATATGGATTGAGGACTCATCTTTGTAATTTTTGCCATATTGATTTTTTACCGGAAGTGTTAATTTTGTATTGAAACATATGCAGCTGAATAGAATTAGTGGTTTTGAGGATGACTTACAGCCAAAAGTTTAATGACAACCCCAAAAAATTCATTTTATTTACAGTCTGAAAAAAGTTGAATATAAAAATGAAAAATTATCAATATTTCTATGTCCGCCATATTGGGTATTACCGGAAGTAAGGGTTTTAAAGACATATGTCTTATACATTGTATCCATGAGAAGCACCAAAGAAAGGTTCCTGCACAATATAATGATAGAAGCAATACTTTAAAACACATTTCAATTATCCTCCCTAAAAATAAGCTTATTGTAGTACTATATCCGCCATGTTTGATTTTACCGGAATTAGGGTTTTTGAAGACATCTTATCTATATCATATATCCAAAAGTAGCACAAAACAAAGGTTTCTACCAAATATTATGATAGTAGCATGTTAATAACACCTTTTCACATACTAGCCTTCGATATTGGGCTAATTTAAGTATGATGTCCGCCATTTTGGATTTTACCGGAAGTGAGGCATTTTTTTCAAATGCCTTCCTATCTGAAAGGAAAGAGAAATAGTTTAGGAAGGTCTATACCAAATTTTATGCTTGTAGCAGGATGTGAACAATTTTTCACAAAGCCGCCGTACTAAAAAGTATATTCACAATGCAAAACGTCGCGTGCGCGAAATAGCATAATTTTGGTAAAATAAACCATTTGATTTACAAATTGGTTTTTCTAAAAAATTGCCATTACATACATCAAAACTCGTAAATCTATGGACAAAAAAAATTGGGGTAACAAACTAAAACTGAGGGAAACGCATTAAATATAAGAGGAGAACAACGACACAACATTAAAATGTAACATACACAGAAACGGACTAAGCATTATACAAAATCCGATGAGAATAAAAAATATAACATCAAAACCAAATACATGAATTTGGGATAGAAAAGTACCGTGACACGTCTTATAGTAATGTGAATTCACACTCAAATATAAGAGAAAACAAACGACACAACGGAAACACAACGCTAAAATGTTACACACACAGAAACGAACTATAATATAACAATGGCTATTTTCCTGACTTGGTACAGGACATTTTTAAAGATAATAATAAAACCATTACTGTCTTTTGTTTCTGAACATATGTGTTATAATGACAGACCTCAGTCAAAATTCAATAAAACATATATATATTTATAAATATTGTTCAGAATATGACGGGAAAACATGACAACAGAAAAGATAAATTTTACAATTACAATCTCCATCCATAACATTAATGAAGAAATATGATCGAACATATTTAATTTCTCATCACAAATATAATTTTGTATACATACTTTAATAATAACATATGCCTAAACATATAAGATGACTCTGTCTAATATCAATTTTTTTTTTAATGCATATGTTCAGGACCATATGAGTATTTGGACCATACGCGTATGGTCCGACAGAACGCGTATGGTCGGGGTAATTAACACAGTTTACTTTTAATACTTCTAAACTCTTCATATGGTATGACCTTTCATTAAAAAGACGCTTTCATATAGGTATTTTTTTCATTATATTATAATAAAACGATTCTCTAAATAAAAATTAGAAGTTTCACACAGTTAATTTACTTACTTACCCCAAACTATTATAAACATATCTTATACCGATGGTCATTACGGATTTGTTATTACGAGTGAACGGCAATATGTCGACTTAAAAAAAAAAAAAAATTCCAAAAACTTCTTAATGAACTGTTACACAAGAAGTCACTGGAAAGTAAAATAGTTTATTTAAGTTATCATGTGAGTATGGTGTATTGCAGTCATACTACGATATTTGAGATCTAGAGCGTCTTACAGACACCGTAGACATATCGGAAATGGCCAAAGACCTCGGTATCACTGTACGCAGCTACAAATTAGGCTAGCTTTTCACTCGCAAACAAAAGGTGTAAATGAAAAGGATCGTGTGGAAGTAAATGTCACCCCAAGTCTACATTCAAGAAAGTAATTAGCGATGAAAACTAACTATGGCATCAATATTTAATTTTTACGTAGTATTTGAATTACAAAAATACATTGTCATGTAACCATCATTGTTTTTTTAGATACAGTTTTTGTATTATTCAAACTTTTATGATGTAATTTAAAAAATATATATACCTATATGGTCCAAATACTCATATGGTCCGGCCCGTTGATAACCATATGAGTATATGCATATGGTCATGACCATACGCGTATGGTCCAAATACTCATATGGTCCGGAACACATACACTATTGCAGTTCTTATTAACCGAAAAAAAAAGTCTTTACAAAAATACCAACGTACATTCAAAAAGTCCATTAATAGTTATCAAAGGTACCAGGATTATAATTTAGTACGCCAGACGCGCGTTTCGTCTAAACAAGACTCATCAGTGACGCTCATATCAACATATTTATAAAGCCAAACATTTATAATGATAAACTCAAATGTTGAACTATATCAACCAACGGGACGAATGGAAGATAACTGTCATATATCTTGTGCATTCTCATCTAAGGATTAACTTACAATTTCAAACAGAAAATTTTTCAATTATAATGTGAAAAAAAAAATCCTGTCTTCATGATAATTTTGCAGATTTCCGGTGATACTCACCTATGCAAGACGGATTTCAACAAATGGAAGTTTTTAACGACCTTGGATGGATATACTGTTCTTGCACGGTCGGCCCTGGCTTGCGCCTTTTTGGGCATTAAATAATTTAATTTTTACTATATGGTAATTGACATAATAAAGAATGATAAAATTAAATTAAAAAAAAACGGATTTGAACATGTTTCATGAGCATATATGATTATTTGTCTAATTTTCAAATGCACGAACGTTGCAGTTGTAACAGTCATGTTTGTGTGACAAGCTAGGTGTAAGGCATTTCTTTCGTCCCGAATAACGGGCGGGATTTATTGTTATTTGGATGAGATAAAAAAAAAAATGCGCAGACATTACTGTACATAACTTTGCTAAACATTGTAAATAAACTCAGCAGAGATACCAGGATTGACATTTTGTATTTGCGCTAGTGACGCTCGAATAAAAAAAGTTAAAAAGGCCAAATAGAGTATGAAGTTGAAGGGCATTGAGGACCCAAAATTCTAATAATTTTGGCCAAATACATGCAAGGTTAACTATTCCTGAGGTAGAAAAACCTTTAGTTAGTATTTAAAAAAAAAGTTTTGTGAACAGTTAATTTATGATTATTACTATATCAATGATAATTCACGTCAACACATCAGAAGTGTTGACTACTGGGCTAGGGATACCCTCGGGGGAAAACTCTCCCAGCATTGGCATTCGCAGACGTCACCAAACATTATTTTGTCTTTAAAGTCATGTGTACTTTGAATTTGGTAACACCGGATATTGATTTAGTTGTGATGGCTTACGTGATCTTACGTACCCATAGACAATTGTAGCATAACAAAATTAGGACGTCAAATTTCACAGGAAATGATCAGAAAAAACGCTTACAGCGACCAGCTCGAGCGAAAATGATATTGATACATCTATTGCATAACTAATGCATTCGTGTAGCCACTGTGTATTGTCAACATATATTTGTACAGGGCTTATATGTATTGTTTTCGTGTATTTTATGCAGAGCCTGTGAATTGTTTGAATGTATTTACCAGCAGATCTAGAGCCTTTGTATTACATTTATTTTGGGGAAGAATCTGTTTTAGCGGACCCCGGAAGTTGGAAGATGCACAATTTATGCGCATGACCGATAACCCCGAGTTACGTTGCTATGCTGAAATATAAACAGCGGCCATTTTTTTTACCGCTTCGAAAGACGTCGATGTAAATGATTTTTAAAAAGTGATTTTAACTAGTGAAACTGAACAATTAAAAATAAATATAATGCACTTACCCATTTAAGCTTGAAAATCATCCATACTAGAATTTAGTGTGTTTGTTATTTCGTTTAGTACTCTTGGTTTTTTAGATGCAGGTTGTGGTACACTGATGGTGATGGTTTCTGTCGTAATTAGGGCTTGTTTTTGTTTTTCCGGATTATACACTTTTTTAATAAGGTTAATAAATGCTAGGAAAGGGTCGTCAGAGCCAATAATATATTTTTTTCGTACACAATATTGACTGAAATAAGTGTCATAAAGGGATTTTACTGTGCCGTATTTTGGAAGTGATTTTTTAAGTGCTCGCCAAGTACTTTCAATCGTATTTGTATGCGCTCCTGTTTCAGGGTCTACAAAATTTACAGAATGGTTGACTTTTAAGTGTTCAAATCCCTCAGATCCTAGACAATCATATGCCTTCCAACAGTCGCTGATGATTGTGGTTCCTGGTTTTATGTTGTCTTTTATTAATTTTAACAGTGTTTCTTTTGTCCGATTTTCTACTGATGCAAAAAAACTTTTTTTACTGTCTCTTTCTATACCTCCAAAGACCCACTGTCCTTCAACTCGACGCCCTTTATGGTATTTTCTTTTTCCAAATTTACTTTCGTCTATTTCTACGATAACGTTTTCTCCACCTATTTTTTCACTGTCTATTTCCAAAATTTCTATGCAAACTTCACGGCAATAATTGTACCAATCTACGATTGTTTGATTACAAATAGAAAGTTGATGTTTAACAAATTCTTGGTCTATTTTGTAAATCCAGAAATAAGTGATGAATAATATTTTTTCCAAACTTAAATTATGTCCTTGAAACCAGGATCCGTTTCTGATGGAGACCTTTTTATTGCATTTTTTGTTGCTACACTTCCAATAAAAAATGTCGTTTGAAAAAGAACTGTCTTTTCTTAAACTGAAATGTCCATGGCTACACTTTTTACATACCTCTCCAGATAAATCTATAATTAATCCTAGTGAAAAACACCACTGAATAATTTTCTCAACACTTTCACAAATAATAAACAAATCTTTTAACTTGATCGGCATTTCCGTATTTTACATTGTAACAATGTTTGTAAACACAGCTGATTTTACGTTACGGTTGACTATGACGTCACTTATTCATGAATATTCATGACATAGAGGTCACAGATAATGGAATTTTTATCACGTGATTTACCTACCTGAGTTACGGAAGCGTAGACATTTTGTACACTTACCAAGACGTATTTCTACTAGATTTTGTAATTTTCATTTAAAAAACTGTTTAAAACAACAGTTTTTTAAACAAAACTTGACCTGGGGAGTTCGATTTTGACCTTCTTTTTTTGATTTTTGGCCTATTTTCGTTTTTAACTTTTTGGCGGGACCAATTCCTACATACTAGTACTTACTATAGTTTCCCGTACTTTTTATGGGGTCCGCTAAAGTAGAGGTACTCCTTATTTTGTATTTAGCGGTTGAATGTGTATAATATGCATGAAGATATACAGGGCTAGTGTATTGTAAGCATGTATTCCCCTTTAGGTCAGTTAACTTCTTATGTTTCCATTTATTTATATATACATCCCTCGCTTTCAAAAGTTTTAGCTTAAACGTTCCTGATGTTGAAAATCCAGAAACTGATTTGCCAACTTATATTGAAAATAAACAGAAAGGTAATTACATGTTTATTTTGTGTTAGTCATGACTATATAAATTATCATGCTTGACTGGTAAAGAAATTCAACAATAACATATAAATTACCCTTCCTTGTTTTAATTTCCGCATTTAAGACAGCTATTTCAGTTTCAACTGTAATTTATATTCGATCAATTATTGTATTTTACATTAAGATACATATTTAAGAAAATAAACAAACACAAATATATAGATTACCTTCAATAAAAGTTTAGACGAATCCATTGTCCTTTAGTCAACTATTTATATAAGTATCCTTAATCCCTTCAAAATGATGTTATCATTGTCATAAGATAAAATTGTTTTCGACGCAATTGTCAATTTTCCGGTTTTTACCGCAGTACATATACACAAATATGTAGGATTTATTATTAAGTGGTCTCTTCAAAGGGAAGTACATATTACACACAATTATAAACCGAGGTAAACATTATCTTGTGCATGTGTGGAATAAATTATTTCACGATTTAAATTAAGTCAAAAATGTTTGATGAAAGTTGACATATATACAAATATGTATATCTCTGAGGAAGGAATTAAAAAAGTTAAGGAGATAACAAAAAGTAAAATCACTGTGAAAAAAAATACAGAACTCCGAGGAAAATTCAATCGGAAAGTCCCGAATCACATGGCAAAATCAAATGACAAAACACATGTTCCTTCATCATTTGCTATTATTTCAACAATAGATCCTCGAGAATAGATAAGTGGAAGAAGATCATTCAAAAGACGTTAGGCAAGCATCAATCTATCAATCGATGCATTTTAAAATACTTAAAACTGTTTTTCAAAATTAAAAATAAGTAAAGTTGAAAAAATGCATGTACAGGAAGAGGTGTGGTTAAAAACTTAAAGTTTAAGAAAAACATATACATATAAAACAACAGACAAAAACAAAAAAGATGGAAAGAAAACCAACGGTCAACAAAACACAACACAGAAAACTAACGTAAGTATACCGCTGTTCAATAGTCATAAGTCCTTGAGAGAAACATATCCGGGTTACAAACGAAAATCGAGGGAAACGTATTAACTATAAGAGAAAAACAACGGAACAACAGAAACATTGAACTGCTACAAAAACAACGTGTGTAGAAACTATCTATTTGATAACACCTGCCATATAACTGCAATAGTACGTGACATTTTAAGAAAAAAATTGGCAACTCTTATAAATGTATATGACAATGTAAACAATACAGATAAAATGACAACAATATTATGCAGGTTTGTACACCTTCGTTATTATTTGAATAAACACATACTAGAACATTGCTATCTATGTTTGATAATACATATACACAGAAAATTAAACCATCAACACGAACCCCGCTTAAAACGAGATTGATGATCAACTAAGGTGCTCTGAACAGGTCAACATTTCCTTGTGGTTTTGGTGTGTTTGTTTGGTGGTTTTTTGTTTGTTGTTATAAAGTACTTATGAAGCCTTTACGTTCAAATGTTTACGTTAAAACAGAAAGATGATTACTTTAAGATCAGTAATTTGTGTCTTTTGTCTTTTTTGTTAGTAGATTTTTGTGATTTGTGTAGATTTGGTAAATCCCTTTCATTATTATTTGGATAAAACTCATTCATTACTATTTTAGATAATAGATACACAGAAAACTAAACATTTACATTACGACTGTATAAAACGAGATTATGATCCACTAAGGTGCTCTGAACAGGTCAACATTTTCGTTTTTGATTTTCTTTTTTTGTACGTAGGGGTCATTAAATAAATTATGAAGCCTTTACGTTCAAATGTTAACGTTAAAACAGAAAGATTACTTATAGCCATGGCTTTGTCTGTTTATTTTCGATATATGAGTTTGACTGTCCCTTTGGTATCTTTCGTCCCTCTTTTATAGATCAGTAATTTGTTTCCTTTGTCTTTCTTGTTAGTAGATTTTTGTTATTTGTGTTTATTTGGCTTATCAAGCCTTTCATTATTTTTTGGGATAAAACCCATACATAACTATGTTGGATAGTACACATAAACAGAAATCAAAACCTTTAACACAAACCCCGCGCAAAACCAGATTGATCATCAACTATGGTATTATGAAAAAGTCAACATGTCCTTTTGTTTTTTTGAGTGAGTGTTTGTTTGTGGTTGGGTTTTTTTTTGGGGGGGGGGGGGGGAGGGTGTCGTTCAATAACTTATGAAGCATTTTAAGTGCAAATGTTAACGTTTAAACAGAAATATGATTACTTTTAGATCAGTAATTTGTTTTTCGTTTTTTCTTTTAAGTTGATTTTTTGTGATTTTGTAAATCAAGCCCTTTCCAACTAAGTTGAAAATTTCTACCTTATGACATGACACGGATTGCAATCAACAAAGAGACAGACCTAAAGAAATCATACAGATTTAAGGCTGAACAAGAGGCCACAGGTTTGAGTGTCATGCCATCACAGGACACGGACCTGAGAAATTGACGGAAGATTTGTGGCTGGACATAGATTTGATTACTTCATTTATATATCCGATAAAGTTCACCATTGATTTATTTCACTTTTCTTTTCAGTCTTTTTTAGTCATATAACAATAAACTCCTCTCATATCCAAGTGTTTATAAACTTTGGTTTTAAATAAACTCATCATAGATACCAGGATTAAACTTGGTATTTACGCCAGATGCGTGTTTCGTCTACAAAAGACTCATCAGTTTTGGTTGAATCCAAAAAACTTAAAAAGGGCAAATAAAGAACGAAGTTGAAGAGCATTGAGGGTCCAAATTCCTAAAAAGTTTTGCCAAATACAGCTAGGGTAATATATTCCTGAGGCAGAAAATCTTAGTATTTAAAAAAATTCAGTGTGTGCCTTTGATCAATGTAAATAAATGAAAGCGCTTTGGATGCACTATTTTTTATATAGTTTATTTTTCATCTTCAATTATAGTTGTCAAGACAATTTCCAAAAACACTAAATTTGGCAACAACTCTACAACAGTCAATTGAAAATTTTGTGGTCTCAAATTTATAATTCCTGAAATTGCAATATAAGAAAACAATAAAACAGCACAAAAGGAAAATTTAGAATTAATATTTAATTCACATAAACAATCATAAATATAAATATTGTAATGAATGTGTCCTACTAACTAAATAAATACATAAAAATGTTTATAATTAAATCTGATTGGAATGTAAGAGCAAAATATATAGTGTAAAAGCTATCATTTCACATGTACATGAACATAATAAATTGTGTAAATATAACGAATGATTTCCCTATTTGGATATAAATCATTTTTATTTGACCAAAGCATGATTCAGTCCTTTTTTGCTAAGTCAGCATTAAGAAACAATCAATCAATCAACCAAGCATGCACTATTTAAACTTATAATATGTAGTATGAAATATATAATGTACTGTAAACAAAATGCCATATTTTTTCCATATTTTTACTGGTCTCCATTTTAAAGATTCTATTCTTTCTTCAGGGATTCAATAGGATATACTACTCAGGTCAATATTAGTGCAATACTATTCAGAACATGAATTTCCTTGCTAAAGTGATAAATATCCCTCTTGAAAGTATACTTAAATATCATGTTGAATTGCACAAACAAAATTACTTGAAGACTTTGATAGATTTCGGTAAAAACATTTTATTTTTTATTTCTACTATTCCTAAAGGGACTAAAATGTTATAGTTTAATAAAGAGTTATAATTTTCAGTCATGATACTTGAACTTTAAGTTTATGCCAATGCAATAACCAATTTAACATTGTGAACATGGATCGTTTTATAATAGATATTTTTAAAGCTGAAGTGAAGAATATAAATGAGTTGCGAGTTTCAAAATATTTCAATGCTTAAATCTATTTTCCCTTGATAAAGTTGAATACTCTGCCTCTCTTGGGATAAATAGAACTCTTATTTGACTCAATGATTTTAAGTGCTTTCTTTTTTTTGTTAAAACCACCTGTATCAAGAGTATGTTTATTAAAACAAAGTGTCTTGAAGGTGTCTGTTATATTTTATATTGGGCATTAAACAACATACAATCAACAGTTCTAAATCATTTCTATCATAATTAAACTAGCTACCAAATAATAAATAAATTTGATGAAGAAAAAAAATATGAAAAAAACACCACTAGAATTATGTCATTAATCAAAGCGCTGTAAGCGCTGAAGGCAGTTAACCAAAAACCAAGGCAACCGTAATTATGAAAACTGTGGCAATGTTGCCTCAACATTAAACATTCATATATAGTACATTCATGTTTATCTAATGATTTATTTATAAAGGCAAATAATTTATATGTCATCAAGGTTTCAAAAGCAATGCATATATCAATGTATATTTTTATATGGTGAGTCTGCAGTGGTACAAGTTCCCAATGATTGCAGTTGTTCTACTTGGTAGTTAACCTTGGTTTTATTTGACTGCTAGAAGTTCAATTTGACTTAGTATGAACATGTAATAGTATGAATGGACTGGTTTCCCTGGAAAGAAAACTGAGTTTGTGTTCTATAGTACAAAAGTTATGAGACACGAATCAGACAAATGTTCACTACAACAGGGATCAAAGGTGAGGTCTGACTGTCCCATACATATGAATATATATAATTTAAGGGTGGGGATCTCAACGGTTTTCAAGTTCTCAAACAGGTAGGGGTAGGCAGAGGATTTAGGGGGGCAGGGGGCCCAGCCCCCCCCCCCCCTTTTGGGAAAAAAATTGGTTGCTTATATAGGGAATCACTGAAGCGTGACTGGAGCGGGCCCCTCTTAGGTCAGTCAGTGGGCCCCACTTATGAAAATTTCTGAATCCGCCACTGGGGGTAGGGTGACCCTAGGGACTTCCCCTACATTTCATTTTATTTGTTATATTGTCCCATACATGAATATATATGGTTTAGGGGTGGGATCTCATTGGTTTCCAAGTTCTCAAACAGGAGGGGCTGGGTGACCCCAGGGACTCCCCCTATATTTCATTTAATTAGTTATATTGACCCATACATGAATATATATTGTTTTTTGGTGTGGGGATCTCGACCGTTTCCAAGTTCTCAAACAGGAGGGTTGGGATGACCACAGGGACTTCCCCTATATTTCATTTGATTTGTTATATTGTCCCATACATGAGTATATATGGTTTAGGGGTAAGGATCTTGA
Organism: Mytilus galloprovincialis; assembly: GCA_037788925.1. Taxonomy (NCBI): domain Eukaryota; kingdom Metazoa; phylum Mollusca; class Bivalvia; order Mytilida; family Mytilidae; genus Mytilus; species Mytilus galloprovincialis. Next base: position 37,553,303 of record CM075342.1, on the reverse strand, counting down.
CCATTTCCAAGTTCTCAAACAGGAGGGTGAACAGTGACCTCAGGGACTCCCCCTATCTTTCATTTGAATTGTTATATTGTCCCGTACATGAATATATATGGTTAAGGGGTGGCGATCTCAATGGGTTTCAAATTCTCAAACAGGAGGGGGTGGGGTGACCCAAGGGACTCCCCCTATATTTCATCTGATTTGTTATATTGTCCCATACATGAATATATATGGTTTAGGGGTGGGGAACTCGACCATTTTTAAATTCTAAAACAGGAAGGGTGGGGTGACCCCCAGCGACTCTTCCTATATTTCATTTGATTTTTCATATTGTCACAAACATGAATATATATGGTTAAGGGGTGTGGATCTCGACCGTTTCCAAGTTCTCAAACAGGAGGGGGTGGGGTAACTCCATGGACTCCCCCTATATTTCATTTTTTATTTATTATATTGTCCTAAACTTGAATATATGCAGGGGTGGATTCAGACGGGGGAGGGTTGCGGGCTTGCACCCCCTTAAATTTGCAAAGCATGGGTTGTTCTCAGCTTAATAAAGAATATTCCGATAATTTTACCTCAATTTTTTTTAGCCTCGCTCTGCTCGGCGAAAATTTAAGTTTGCGCCCCTCCTAACCTAAAATCCTGGATCTGCCCCTCATATGGTTTAGGGGTGGGGAGCTCGACCGTTTCCAAGTTATCAAACAGGAGGGGGTAGAGTGGCCCAAAGAATGCCACCTATATATCATATGATTTACTTACATTAAGGTATATATAATATAGTTGCATTATTTGTGAAAATAAAGAAAGAAACTTTCAGCTACTTTAATTGACCCTTCAAAATTGAGAAAAACAAATAACCCCTCGAAATTGCAGTAATATGTTTACACTTTAAAAGCATCTCACATGCATTATCATCATTTATCATTTATAAAGAAACTTTAGACTGTGACCATGAACATGTATATTGTTAGATATACTGTTCCCAGCTGTCACGTTGTATTGGATTTTTAAATCAAAATTTGTCAAAAAGTAATTTTGAGTTTCTGAATAAAATATTTTTCTGCCTTTTCTTTCTTTTACATATATCTTTTGGTTTAAAATACTAGTGTTTATATTCATTTACCATGCATAGATGTATTTTTTCACCTGCTTGGATTTATTTTGTAAATGATCGCCAAACCCGGAATTACCCTTATCCGCTTCCGGAATCGGATCCGATTTAGAATTCACGGCCGCCATTGTTATGTGTTTACAATGTTGTTTTTGTCAATCAGATACGATTTTACTCAAATTTATACAATATTTGTCGGCGATTTTCTGTATAAAGCTAGCGGTTGAACAAAATGAACATCGCCAACATGGATAATAATGATAAAAATAAGTTTTTAACTCGTTTAATTGGAGACTTTGGTGAACATGGTGAAAAGGTTTGCAAAGTAATTTCTTATTAAATTCTTTCAAGTGGAAGGTGACTACGTCGGGCGTAGCTAGAAACCAACTATCCTAGTCGAAATTCCGCTTTCAAAAGTGGAAGGTCGCGGACCTCGGACCACCGCTAATTTGCACACCTGCCTCCAAATTGAAAAGCTACGAAAATTTCTTTTTCTAATTTGAAATTGCCGCCAACAGCATGAACAGTTAAACTTATTATATAATAGACTACTGACGTAGTTGTACTACGTATTGATGACAAACAATATTCCTACGACTTTTGTCATTTGGGAAATCTAAACTACTTGTCTTAAGAGATTTTCGGCGATTAAATATTTCATACAATTGTTCTTTGATATCTTAGCTAAAAGTACAAGTCATAATGAACTACACAAGGATTCTTAATAAGCACTACTTCCTATGTGTAACTTTAAAACTTTTGGATAAATCGACGATCATTTAAGGTTTTTCTGGTCATATTTTTTGTAATCCAGAATAAAAAGTATTAAAAAAGTGTTCAATTAGTTATATATAACATAGTAGCAAGCTAGATAATAACAATGGCAAGTATTTCAAGATTTATTGGGTAGAACACAAATCTAGGGTGCTCGCATAATGCAGCTTAACTGCATAAAAATTACCTATATACATATAGATAAAGCCAGATCTACTGACCAAATTTAATAAAATTTTAATAACTCACAACCAGATTGTATACTAGTTCCAGCCTTTTTAATGTAACACAATATAAAATAATGGAATGTTTGAATAAACCTTATCTTAATACTGTAAATTCAGAAATTATTGCGTAGATTTGATTATTGCGAAAAATGCAACAGGGTTTTATTCACAATAATTAAGACTCACATTTTGAAATTTTTTATATGAATTAAACAGGATTTTTACCAATATTGCAAAAAATAAAATAGCATTATAGCCTAAAATGACAAAATCCAAATAATAAATGTACGCAATAATTTACAGTATCTTATTTAAAAAATTTCAAATGAATTACTATAAATTAAGATTTTTTACAATGATATTTTTACTATCATGATATTTTTACTATCATATTGTGACTGAACAGTTTTAACAAAAATAAAAACTCACAATAATTTATTTATACCATTATCAATAAGTAACATTTCCAGAAACTGTAAAAACTAATATAATATTTGTTTGGTCCCTTGATCGTTTTGATCAACTATTGCAAAGATATGGTTGTTTTCTGTCTGAACTTTCTCATGTTATTAAATTTTTCCAATGAAATAAATTTTAAGTGTTCTGCTGTATTGTTTTTCATTTAAAATCAAAGAAGCGTAAAAAAAAATTCTGGATCAATAAAATGTCTGAAAATTAATCTCATATTGTGATCTAAATACAAAACCACAAATTTGAAAAAATTCTCAGCATCAATACCAATCATGCACAACCAAGTTCACACTATCAACAAAGGAATTGAAGAAATTGTAAGTATTACACCCTACCCGATATCAATTGTGACTATAACATTCTAATATAACAACCATGGATTTTTAAATAACCAAGAAACTGTTGGTCTATAATAAATACATGCCTTTGGTATTATACCTTGTCCTATGTGCATCCAGGCATAATAAGGACTAGATAGATAGGTATTGTGTTATATCCTCCCCTTCCCTCTTATTCACCAATATCTTGTTTAGTCACAATTTTTTTGAGAAGCATTTTTGAGAATATTTTTCCTCATATCATTTTACATACCGGGGTATACAATAAACAACCGTACCTCATACTTTTTTCAAAATAACATATATTTCTATGCAGTAGTTCTACAGTGTAGAGCAAAATATAAGTGATGAATGTTCATTTATTATTGCACAAAAGCCATTAGATGTATGGAGATCTGCTGATTTAAGGGGTTACATGGGGGTCATCTATTCCTCTAGGTGCTGACGCAGTCTCCACGTAATTACTAGATGGCACTGATTGGTCGATGTTTTCATATTTACTATCATGTTGGTTACCTATTAAAGAAGAAAAAAGCATTTTGACGATTTTACTGATTACATGAGAAAGAAAACAAATACATGTACCATAATAGGGCTATTGAAAATTTTCAATTGTCACTATAGAAGAATTTACACTTGTATAAAAGTTTGGCCCCCAATACATAAAATCACACAGGTTCCAGTAACCTTGACATCACAATTCAAAAGATTTGATGTAACAATTAAAAAGTTATTGTTGTTTGATGTCAGAAGGTAATTGGGAGCAGATCTAAGGTCATTCCAAGACAAAATTCAGCTAAATACCAAACGTGTAGATATGTTTATTTGACCAAGAGTTATACTCTGTACATTACTTTTGAAATAACATTAACCTTTGTCATTTTACTTCACTAGATGAACATTCAAGAATTCTTACTGTATTTGAATCAGTTCATTTCGCCAATTTAATCACATAAAAAGGCAAAATGCAAAATGCAAAAAAAAAAATGCCAAAGATAAACTTCTGCTGTCGATTTGACTATATACATTTGTATGTACATTGTAGAAATACATTTATTGCTATTTTATGAAATTTTCCTTTGATCTTACTGACTGATGATTTCCTTTCTCAGCACTGTAGTGATATGAAAAAATTATCGCTAGGAACTAAGAGTGCATATGCCCGTTGTCAATAACATCGTCATTATAGGTAAAATAGTGATAAACAGATTGCTTTTCTCACTTTTAACGTACCACCTGAAGTGAAAAAATCAATCTTGTTGAGATGATCAACCATAATTTATAAATATAAATGTACAAACCCATTCCAGGAATTCCCGGAATGTTAAAAGGCAAATCAAACGCATGGCCTTGTCTATCCTGCCATATTCTGTACAACAATATGGCCGTCACTGGTTTTAAAATCAAGTTTACAATGCACATTCTGATTACGGTTAAGGAAGAGTATTAATTGATTGATTTTTTGTGTCTAACACCACTTTCAGTATGATTAGCTGACTGTTGGCAATTTTTTTTGTGGCAAGTTTTTATTGATGCAGGAAGATGAAGTCCCTGGGTAAAGAACCACAAACATTTAGCAGGAAAACTGGCAATCACAGTCAACGAATAGTCAGACACACTTGCTTCATACATTTGTGAGGTCCGTACTTAAAACTTCAGTGTTAAATGTGCTAGTGATACAGTAGATGATATCTTAAGACCACTTGACCACCAAGGCCCCACTTCAGTACGTAGGAGGAACAAATTTGGGCAATCAAAGAGCCATGGGGAATAGTTACTAAAATTACCTAGCTAAATAGGTATACCTACTGTAATTTCAGAAATTATTGGGTGCATTTAATTTGTTACTGAGATTTTTGCAAGAACGGACTAAATTAAGAGTTAATTATTGCGATTTTTTTAAATATCTTCAAAGAGAACTATGTTTCAGCTATCAGAAAGTGAACTCTTCTTATTGTGCTACTCATCTAGTTGCAATATTCACATTAATAAAAACCTCAGAATAATTTCTGAATTTCCAGTATTTTACTTGCCATTCGTTTTGATTTTTTAAGTCCTGCTCATGATAATGAAAGATTGAAAATGTGGTTCCCGTACACAAGAGACTAGTTTGTATTTACAGAATAGAGCTAGAAAATACTGTGGACTCTGACATGTGTTTTCATGGGTACAAATTTTCATGCCATTGATGAAATTCTTATTCAAAATTTTTGCACAGTTTTGCCAAACTCTGAAGACAAACTTATAGAAAATTTGTACTTCTTTTCAGAGTATTTAAGTTTACGGTTCACCTGTTTTAAGGAAACCTGAGAAAATTGATATACCATGAATGATAGTGAATACACAGTAATGGACTAAAAGAAAGAAAATTTCCTCCTAAAATAAAGGCTTCAAATTTCAAAAGGATACCCAAGGCTAAATCTGTACAGATTCTTTGATCTCCCAACCACTGAAATATAAAAAAAATATAATAGTTAGAACAAAGCTGAATACAATATATGCATGATATGTAGCAAGAAATTACACCTTCTAAAGAAAACTTATTTATATATGATATATTAGCCTGGTTGTAAAAAATACCTTAAATCACAAATAAAGTGAGGAAAAAAATTGTAAGAGAACAACAATTCAACTTCAAGGGGGGTGTTATGGTTTTTCATAAACTTGACATTAACCAAGAAAATTAAGCATTGACCAATGAACCATGAAAATGAGGTCAAGGTCAGATGAATCATGCCAGGCAGACATGTACAGCTAACAATTCTTCCATACAACAAATATAGTTGACCTATTGCTTATAGTTTAAGAAAAACAGACCAGTGAACTGTGAAAATGAGGTCAAGGTCAAATAAAACCTGCGCAACTGTCATATAGATCATAAAATATTCCATACACCAAATATAGTTGACCTATTGCTTATAGTATTAGAAAAAAAGACCAAAACTCAAAAAACTTAACTTTGACCACTGAACCATGAAAATGAGATCAAGGTAAGATGCCACCTGCCAGCTAGACATGTTCACCTTTACAATCATTCCATACACCAAATATAGTAGACCTATTGCATACAGAATAAGAAAAACAGACCAAAACAAAAAAACTTAACTATAACCACTGAACCATGAAAATGAGGTCAATGACACCTGGCAGATGGACATGTACAACTTACAGTCCTTCAATACACCGAATATACTAGACCTATTGCTTATAGTATCTGAGATATGGACTTGACCACCAAAACTTAACCTTGTTCACTGATCCATGAAATGATGTCTAGGTCAAGTGAAAACTGTCTAACGGGCATGAGGACCTTGCAAGGTATGCACATACAGTACCAAATATAGTTATCCTATTACATGTACTTATAACAAGAGGCTCTCAAGAGCCTGAATCGCTCACCTGGTAAACAATGCCTTCGGCCATGTTTTTTGAAGAAATAGAAAATAAAACACAAACTTTATTTTATACACCCTACTGATCATTCAAATGAAGTTTGGTTGAATTTGGTTGAGTAGTTTTAGAGGAGAAGATTTTTTAAAGTTAGCAAATATGATGAACAAATTGTGAAAAATTGTCATTAAAGGACAATAACCCCTTAAGGGGTCAATTGACAATTTTGGTCATATTAACTTATTTGTAGATCTTACTTTGCTGATCATTTTTGCTGTTTACAGTTTATCTTTATCTATAATAATATTCAAGATAATGACCAAAAACTGCAAAATTTCCTTAAAATTACCAATTAAGTGGCAGCAACCCAACAATGGGTTGTTTGATTCATCTGAAAATTTCAGGGCTGATAGATCTTGACCTAATGAACATTTTTACCCCTGTCAGATTTGCTTTAAATGCTTTAGTTTTTGAGATATAAGCCAAAAACTGCATTTGACCCCTATGTTCTATTTTAAGCAACGGCGGCCATGTTTTTTGACGGATCAAAAATCGAAGCACAAACTTTGTGCAGGATAATCTAAGGAACAATCATGCTAAGTTTCATCCAAATCCATTCAGTAGTTTCAGAGGAGAAGATGTTTGAAAAATTGTTAACGACAACAGACGACGATGACGGACGCCAAGTGATGAGAAAAGCTCACATTTCCTTTTAGGAAAGGTGAGCTAAAAACTGCAAAATTTCCTTAAAATTACCAATTCAGGGGCAGTAACCTAGCAACGTGTCCTCCGATCCATCTGAATATTTCAGAGCAGATAGATTTTGACCTGATAAACAATTCAACCACAGTCAGATTTGATCTTAATGCTTTGGTTTTTGACATATTACCCCTATGTTCTACTTTTAGCCGTGGCAGCCATCTTGTTAGGATGGCCGGGTCACCCAACACATTTTTTAAACTAGATACCCAAAAGATAATTGTGGACAAGTTTGGATTAATTTGGCCCAGTAGTTTCAGAGGAGAAGATTTTTGTAAAAGATTACTAAGATTTACGAAAAATGGTTAAAAATTGACTATAAAGGGCAATAACTCCTAAAGGGGTCAACTGACCATTTCGGTCATGTTGACTTATTTGTAAATCTAACTTTGCTGAACATTATTGCTGTTTACAGTTTATCTCTATCTATAATAATATTCAAGATAATAACCAAAACAGCAAAATTTCCTTAAAATTACCAATTCAGGGGCAGCAACCCAACAATGGGTTGTCCAATTCATCTGAAAATTTCAGGGCAGATAGATCTTGACCTGATAAACAATATAACCCCATCAGATTTGCTCTAAATGCTTTGGTTTTTGAGTTATAAGCCAAAAACTGCATTTTACCCCTATGTTCTATTTTTAGCCATGGCGGCCATTTTGGTTGGTTGGCCAGGTCACCGGCCACAATTTTCAAACTAGATACCCAAATGATGGTTGTGGCCAAGTTTAGTTCAATTTGGCCCAGTAGTTTCAGAGGAGAAGATTTTTGTAAAAGATAACTAAGATTTATGAAAAATGGTTAAAAATTGACTATAAAGGGCAATAACTCCTAAAGGGGTCAACTGACCATTTCAGTCATGTTGACTTATTTTTAGGTCTTACTTTGCTGAACATTTCTGCTGTTTACAGTTTATCTCTACCTATAATAATATTCATGATAATAACCAAAAACAGCAAAATTTCCTTAAAATTTCCAATTCAGGGGTAGCAACCCAACAACGGGTTGTCCGATTCATCTGAAAATTTCAGGGCAGATAGATCTTGACCTGATAATCAATTTTACCCCAATGTCAGATTTGCTCTAAATGCTTCGGTTTTTGAGTTATAAGCCAAAAACTGCATTTGACCCCTATGTTCTATTTTTAGCAATGGCGACCATGTTTGTTGATAGATCAAAACTTCGGATACAATTTATAAACTAGATACCCTAAGGAACATTCAGTTAAAGTTTGGAAGTATTTGGCCTAGTAGTTTCAGAGGAGAAGATTCTTGAAATAGTTTGCGATGACAGACGACGACAGACGACGGACGACGAGGGACGCCAAGTGATGGCATAAGCTCACTTTGGCACTTCGGGCCACGTGAGCTAATAAGAGAGAATTTAACATTACAAAAAATCTTAACTTTTTTTTCAAGTAGTCACTGAAACATGAAAATGAGGTCAAGGACATTGGACATGTGACTGACGGAAACTTCGTAACATGAGGCATCTTTATACAAAGTATGAAGCATCCAGGTCTTTCACCTTCTAAAATATAAAGCTTTTCAGAAGTTAGCTAACACCGCCGCCGCCACCGTAACCCTATGTCGAGTTTTCTGCAACTAAAGTTGCAGGCTCGACAAAAACCATAAACCCCTCCCTCAAAGTTAAATGGTTGCTCCCTAAATAACAAGGCATACAAAACATGTCTGTCTGATACAAATCTAAACAATGGCAGTCCCATTCTTATAAAATGTGTTTGTCGGAATTCATAAGGTCAAAACTTACTGCCGGGTATCTCAAAATGATCATGTCCAATTGGTTCAAAGATACCCAGGAATATGATGTCTTGTATCATTGTAAAACAGTGGAAAAATAAAAACTGCAAAAGAAAAAAGCATCATTTAATTTCAGTTTTTCCTTAAGTTAAGTACATCCTTAATCGTGACTCAGGCTATCATATTTTGAGGAGTGTCATTCAATTGGTACAAAAACTGTCACATGTCATCAGAATTAAATCTGTAAAATTCTAATCTTAAATCACAAATATATATATTATTGTGGAAATATAATTCAACTTGCAGAACTTTTCTTTTGGATTAGTACATACTTATTGATAAAGAATATAATGATACTGTCAGCATGGTCAGTGTGAAATGCTTGAATTTCTTTTTTTCTTGATTAATATCAACTTTTTATTTTACAATTTGAAACACCTTTTTACAGCTTATGTTCTTTTCTGAAGTGAAATTCACAATCAAACTTTATTTGAGCATAGCACAAAATGGTGTTTTTCTACAATGTTCTTTAACCTTCCTTTTGAGATCACTTCAGCATTTTCAAGACCATAGTTGTCTTTGTTTTATGTAATTTCTTATTGAATTTCAATAAAAACAATATGAATGATAAAGGAGTAGGTTCAGTAAGACCCCTTTTTGGCCCCAAAATATAGCAGTTTTACTAAATTGTGAAAATGTAATCTTTTAGCTATTTACTGGAAAGTAGAATGCTTCTTCTACATAAATATGGGCTGTTTTTGACAATACAATGCAAATATATCGGGTACTAGCATCATTAAATCATGCTAAATTACTTAAATCTTCACAACTTTAGCATTTTAGTTAAATTTTAGACGGTTGCCTTCTTAAATGAAAGTGACTGCATTCGTGTTCATTCATAATATTGAAACGTATTTGATGCCCTTACCGGACCTACTCCTTTTATTGTGAAATGAAGTTGATTAAGAATAACGCAAGATTGCAGTTAGCCAATCAGAATAACCTATTATAATGAAACATACAACTTATGCAATTATTTATAATTATTATACCATAAAAACTGCATCTACAGACTCATTCATTACAATGGCAAACACACCAATCAACAGTACAAACATATTCATGTAAATATAGGACTCGGGTAAGAATCCACCACTCATTGATGCCCTAAAATAGAAATAATACACCAATTAACAGTACAAACATATTCATGTAACTATAGGACTCGGGTAAGAATCCACCACTCATTGATGCCCTAGAATAGAAATAATACACCAATCAATAGTACAAACATATTCATGTAACTATAGGACTCGGGTAAGAATCCACCACTCATTGATGCCCTAAAATAGAAATAATACACCAATTAACAGTACAAACATATTCATGTAACTATAGGACTCGGGTAAGAATCCACCACTCATTGATGCCCTAAAATAGAAATAATACATCAATTAACAGTACAAACATATTCATGTAAATATAGGACTCGGGTAAGAATCCACTCATTGATGCCCTAAAATAGAAATAATACACCAATCAATAGTACAAACATATTCTGGTAAATATAGGACTCGGGTAAGAATCCACCACCCATTGATGCCCTAGAATAGAAATAATACACCAATCAACAGTACAAACATATTCATGTAAATATAGGACTCGGGTAAGAATCCACTCATTGATGCCCTAAAATAGAAATAATACACCAATCAATAGTACAAACATATTCATGTAAATATAGGACTCGGGTAAGAATCCACCACCCATTGATGCCCTAAAATAGAAATAATAAAACTTAGATATATTTCATGTGTATGTGTATATACTGTAAATTAAAAATTATGAAGATGTTTTTATTATTGCAAAAAATAAATGTGAAAGAGTTGTAATTGCTATACATTGTAATTCAAAGAAGTAATAACAAAATTGCAATAATAAATTAAATGCACTCAATAATTTCTGAATTTACATTACAACATCATGTTCAATACATTTAACAAATAAATACAAAACTCAGAGTTGAAGTGGTTAAACTAAATGTGGCTTAAATATTTTTTTTTACAAAAGAGACATGCAAATGTATATATTTAAAAAGTTAAACTGGGATTGAATTGAAAATTATCCCGCAAGTTTACATAATACAATGTTTCTCAGATTTGTTCAAACAATTCATTCTACTTTTTAGAAGCTAGACTGTATAAGTACATACATTTTTTGTATTTGAAATAAGTATTTTCTTAAATAAAGTATTCTAATCTAAGCCATTTTCCCTTCAAATCAACTTTTATAGCACCAGGCCACTCTCAACAATTTTGTTGGGATAAAAAAGAAAATAAACATAAATCTTATAAAATGTGCTGCTGTTATTTATGTACATGTAATGGGAGACAACTCATTTTTTTCTAAATACAATACACTAACATGACAAATAAAGATGATTATGATGATCATGTTATTGATGTTTTCATAACCCTTTCCTCCATTGAAATTTTTGTTTTGCATACTTGATTCGCATAGGATTTTTCAACAAAATATTGAAAATATGCTTTGACGTATTAATGCATTGCGAAAAACAAATATTTCATCAAATAAATTTTAGTTGGATATTCTTTATATGAATATCCTTTTCATATTTGATAAAAATTTTATTAAGTCTGATGCAGGAACTTTGTAGTCAAAGCGTTTCAACTGAGGTACTACACAGGCGTCAAAAGACGTCATTATGGAGTAAAGGGTTAAACAAATTGACAGTAAACTGACAGAAAGCACTGAAGAATAATGATATACATTTATCATGATATTTATCATGATATTTATACAAGTTGATGACAAAACAAACTATTGTATTCTTTTTTTTCATGATCATTTTGTTTTCAAAGCTGCAGGTCTATCCCTGTATTATGTGTATCAGAAACATGCATCTATCATTGGCACAACTGATGACAGCACAGGAACCTTTTATTATTTTTCTATTTTGCAATATTCATAAGGTCGCTGTTTCAATAGTATTTACCCTAGATCTCCTCTTATTCAATATCCGTTGGGTGGTTTGTGTGTATTTTGCGCTTTTTTCAACATGGTTAACAATTTAGTTGTAGTGACCTCAAATGATTTTAACTATTTCAGTAGACATGGTAGAGCCTGTTTTGCTTCAGTATTTCCAAATAATGTTCTGACTTAGTTAAGATTTCCAAACTTAAAGCTGGTGTAGTAAAGAACAAGTATGTATACTGTGTCTTGAACTGTGTATGTCACTTTTGAGTTTTTTGCCATTGTATTCTTTTCTGACTCATTACAAAGAATGTCCAAATCTTATTTTTTACCATATATATACATGTATGTTTTCAGTTGTCATGGTTGTTACAAATGTTAAAGATAACAATACATATTTACTCACCATATTGTTAAAATGAAATGTACTATCACAGCACCCTGCAAAATAAAAAGAGATCTAATTTTGATTAAATGCTTTAAAGAGTGCAGCTTGTCACAACTACAAGGGTCTAACCTTGAACAATTTGGGCAAGTATGTACACAGCATTCAAGCAATGATATGACTCTGAATTTGGACTGTGATTATCAGTCAGGGGACTTACTTAAATGAGTAATTTTTAAATCACTTATTTAAGTAGCAAATTCAAAGTTTTGTCACAAATTGTAATTTTGTAGTTTTACCAAATTTTAAACACATAGGTTTAAATATTATCTTTTCATTAGTAAAATTGAAAAAAATTACCTTTTTGCTTCTTTTAACTTAAGTAGCAAGGTTTATGCCTTTAATCATGTTAATGCTATCATTTAGATGCAAATTCTATTTTACTTGAAAACAAGAGGCTGTCACAACGACAGCAAACCGGATTTATTAATATTTATTTGTGTCCTGGCAATATCACAAGAACCATTACTGATGAATGGTGAAAGTGAAAATCGTCAATATCAAATTTGACCTCCATTTTGTCATCAGTAAAATTTGAAAAGCTTAGATTGAATGGTTCATGAGTAAATGCAACAACATGAATGGAAACGCCATTTCACAATCTTTCAAGAACCATAACTCCTGAACGGTAAAAGTCAAAATCGTCATTATTGAACATGACCTCTAATTTGCCATCAGTAACAACATATACAAAATTTCAAAAGCTTTGGTTGAATGGTTCATGAGAAAATGCACGGACACGACTTGAAACACCATTTTTCAATCTTTCAAGAACCATAACTCCTGAACGGTAAAAGTCAAAATCGTCATTATTGAACTTGACCTCCATTTTGTCATCAGTAACAACATATTAAAATTTGGGATGCTTAGGTAGAACAGTTCATGCGTAAATGCACGGACACGACTGGAAACTCCATTTTTCAATCTTTCAAGAACCATAACTCCTGAAAAGTCAAAATCGCCATTATTGAACTTGACCTCCATTTTGTCATCAGTAACAACATATTAAAATTTTAAAAGCTTTGGTTGAACGGTTCATGAGTTGATGCACGGACAACATTTGATTGCCGAAGACCGCCGTACATCCCCAAATCAATAACCGACATTTTTGTCACAAAAATCCTGTTAAAAATGCTATAATAATGGCTTTACATAATGAACTGATACTTTTTTAACAGATTTTTCCAGCAGTGGGAGTATTTTTCCTGTGAAGTTCAAAGGTTTCATCTTTCAGATTATGTAATAAAATTCAACTGTTCGCGATAAAAAATTCACTGTTCGGGGGTGTTGAAATTAGTGGTCACTGGTTATTAAAATAATGATACTTAAAGAAGTGATTTTTGGGAAGAAAATTGAGGTATGATACTGAAACAAGTTATTTTTATGTCATTATCCAAGATTCAGTTCAAGGTCATCACCTGAAATGACCTGGTCATCCTATCAACACAGATGTTGGTTCTGATAATTTTAGAAACATAATTAGTCCCTGGATCATAAGTATTCTATATTTAAAGCTACAATAAAATCAAATCACTTCTTCTAGTGATTAATTTGTACTACTTAAATAGGTGATTATTAAAGAAAGACAACTCTAACTTCCAATCTTTGTGGAAATAATGTTACTTGAATCAGTGATTTAGAAAATCACTCATTTAAGTAAGTACCCTGACTGATTATATTGATTAAAATTTGACACAACTTGCATAATAATTTTGGTGAAAAAGTCAGTTTCAAAAACAACTAGATGTGTCAAAGCAACACGAATGGCCCCGTCCCAAAAGTTGAAAAACCTGCAATTTCAATAACACATGTGGACACAAACAGGATGGTAGTCTCACGTATCAAAAATCAGCTCAAAATCTGGAGGGGTATAGAAAAAAATCTGTATAACTATGATTTTCAATAATTTATCAAAGTCCAGAGCCTGTAATTCTAGCAAAAATTAGCGAAGCGGAACAAAACTTATACTTGATCTGTAACTAATCATGATTAACTCACATATCAAAAATCAGCCCAATATCTGAGGTTGTTTAGAAAAAAAGTCTGTATAACTGTGATTTTCAACAATTTCTCAAAGTCCAAAGTCTGTAAGCATAGTAAGTTCGGCAAAAATTAGTGGAGCGGAAGGAAACTTTAACTTGATCTGTAACTCGTCATGGTTAACTCACATACCAAAAATCAGCCCAATATCTGAAGGCGTTTAGAAGAAACTCTGTATAATGGTTTGTTGCAGAATGAAAGAATGACGGAATTACGGAATTACAAAATTTCGGAATATCTGAATTACGGAATTAAGGAATATCAGAATTACGGAATTTCGGAATTTTGGACAAGGCTTAAACTATATGGCACGACAACTTCATTGCGGGGCCATAAAAATGCCATTACCCTTATCCGCCCCTGGAATCTGATCCGGTATTGTAATTGTCTACATTTCCCTTTTCTGCATCAATTGTTTTTTAATGAAGTTTTTGTCAGTCAGATAAGATTTTACTCCGATTTACACATTACCTGTTGGCAATTTTCAGTATAAAACTAGCGGTTGAATAAAAATAACATAGCTGTCATGAATAATAATGATCATGACGATGAAAATAAATTTTGATATCATTTTGAAATTTAAGGTTAAAAAGGTTGGCAAAGTTAGTTTTTTTCTTTCAAATCGAAGGTCCGTCGGCCATAGCTAGCGACAAAAACAAAAGTCTGATTGCAATAGTGGAAAGTCGCGGACCTCAGTCCACCGCTAATTTGAACCCCTGCATTGAACAATAGATTTTTTACTGTGATGTAACAGCAACATCATTGAAACACATACATGATATAGATACGAATATTATGGGAAAGTGCACCACATTAAAAGTCATCTACAACTACATGTATGTATAATCGCTGTCAGCTGAAATTCGTAGCGGTTATCGATGAAAATAATCTAAACTATCAATCGCATTCACTCGAGATATAGTTTTTCACATTCCATTCATAAATCGCAAAAAAAAAAAACCACTCCTGACCTACCTTTTAAGTGATCGCACTGTATTAATCCTGACCTTCACATTTTCCAGAATGTTTTCCATTGTAATTCCGCCATCTTCGTTTCTATGAGGATCATTTAATTTGTTTACATATATATGCCATTCGTCACTTACGCAGTTTCCTGAAATGTTCTTTTCATTGATGTGACAAGGTTTCCCGCGCTTTATGCAAATTTTATGAAATTGAACTCCACAGAAACACTTCCGGTAAAAACAATGGCGGATTCCACCATTCAAATTCGTCTTGGAAAATGTGAAGGTCAGGATTATCACAGTGCAATCACTTAAAGGTAGGTCAGTAGACAGTAGTGTTTTTTCTTTTTGCGATTGATGAATGGAATGTGAAAAACTTTATCTCGAGTGAACGCAATTGATAGTTTAGATTATTTTTACCAATAACTACTACGAATTTCAGCTGACGGCGACTATAGTCTAGATCAGTTTACATCCAACCATTTTGGCATTTATTTACTCTATATATTTTTATGACATGTATGAGGCAGAGTAAACTAGTAGAACTTGACAGGTTTCATCATTCCCCTATCACTATTCCAACAGGTTTTAACAAACCATTTTTTACTTTGTAAATGTGTTTAAATAATTAACACGAAGCAACAGCTTGGTTTATGAACAAGCTGTTGCAGTCTATAATTTGGATATTTTCATTGTTTCAGTTTCCTGTATTTTTCTTTGAAACAACAAATCTAATAACTTGTCTAAAAGGATAAAACTATACTAAATTAATCATAAAACCTTTAGAGAGACGCTCGATGGGTTCATTTTACAACTTGTTTCTTTTTCTCTGTCTCAGCTTCAGCATCCAATAATCATAGTCACGAGATCCTAATGTAAATTCTAGAAATGTTCCGAATAATGCAATGATAAGCTCTGTTGAGTTAAGTCCATCAGCGAATCTTTAATGTGACCACTAAAACCAAAAAAATATTCAACACCATAACGCACAACATGCAAAAGACCGATGGAAATTGAGTCAAAATTTGATAACGAAAAACTATCTCATTAAAGTAAAAAAAAAAAAACTACACGTGAGGATGCATATGGAACGCCGTAGCTGCCTTATGTGTACTTGTTTTTAGATACGCTTATACTTTTCAATATATGCACATAGTTTTTCTATATATGCACATACTTTTTCTCTACATGCACATAGTTTACTTTATATGCACATAGTTTACTTTATATGCACATAGTTTTTCTATATATGCACATAGTTTTTCTATATATGCACATAGTTTTACTATATATGCACATACTTTTTCTCTATACGCACATACTTGTTCTCTATATGCACATAGTTTACTTTATATGCACATAGTTTTTCTCTATATGCACATCTGTTACTTATTCGTTTTTAATGCGCGGAGTATACGGTTGCATTTTGAATTAAATCGTTTTTCAATTGTGTTCATGTCTCTGGTGGTAACAATGTGTTCTTACAGATGAAATGACCCTATAAGCGCGATTGCAACCGTTCCAGTGCTCGGTTAATACCCTGTTACTTATTCACTTATAATACGTTTGTTGTACGTTGCACCTTTTAAAAAAGGATTTTCAATTGTGTCCGTGTCTTTGATGGTAACAATGTGTTTTAAAAAATGAAATTACCCTATTAGCGCGCATGTACCCGTTCCAGCGCTCGGTTAATACCCTGTTACCTATTCACTTATAATACGTTTGTTGTACGTAGAACCTTTTAGAAAAGGATTTTCAATTAAGTTCATATCTCTGGTGGTAATAATGTTTTCTAAGAGATGAAATGACCCTATTAGCGCGCATGCACCAGTTCCAGCGCTCTGTTAATACCATGTTACCTATTCACTTTTAATACGTTTGTTGTACGTTGCACCTTTTAGAAAAGGATTTTCAATTTTGTCCATGTCTCTTGTGGTAACAATGTGTTCTTAGAAATGAAATTACCCTATTAACACGCAAGTACCCGTTCCAGCGATCGGTAAATAACCTGTTACCTGTTATATAAAATGAAAGTATTTACATGTTTCTGCTTTTGCAAATATTTTCCTTGGAGAACCCTGACAAATATGGTTGAAAATCAAATATGATGAATAAAAGATAAAAATTTGCTCTTCTTAATGAACATTTATCATTGTCATAGAAAATTGTAGATTAAAGCAATGTCCCTATTTTTTGGTGGCAGCTTTGTGACAAGTACAGCTTTCTCTTAAATGTTAAATTTACTATTCTAATAAATTCAAACTCTGAATGTTTACACTGCCATTACACATGGAATATTTAAACAAAATCATCCAAAACGTACAAACAAAAATAAGTCTGAACATACTACACTACACATAAAAAGTATTACAAACGCATTATAAGCGAATAAGTAACGAATAGGTAACAGGGTATTAACCGAGCGCTGGAACGGGTACATACGCAGTAATAGGGTTATTTCATCTCTAAGAACACATTGTTACCACCTGAGACATGGACATAATTGAAAATCCTTTTCTAAAAGGTGCAATGTACAACAAACGTATTATAAGTGAATAGGTAACGAATAGGTAACAAATAGGTAACAGGGTATTAACCGAGCGCTGGAACGGGTACATACGCGCTAATAGGGTCATTCAATCTCTAAGATCACATTGTTACCACCAGAGACATGAACACAATTGAAAATCCTTTTCTAAAAGGTGCAACGTACAACAAACGTAATATAAGTGAATAGGTAACGAATAGGTAACGAATAGATAACAGGGTGTCAACCGAGCGCTGGAACGGGTACATGCGCGCTAATAGGGTCATTTCATCTCTAAGAACACATTGTTACACCAAGAGACATGGGCACAATTGAATTTTTTTTTTTAAAAGGTGCAGCGTACAACAAACGTATTATAAGTGAATAAGTAACAGGGTATTAACCGAGCACTGGAACGGTTGCAATCGCGCTTATAGGGTCATTTCATCTGTAAGAACACATTGTTACCACCAGAGACATGAACACAATTGAAAAACGATTTAATTCAAAGTGTAACCGTATACTCCGCGCATTAAAAACGAATAAGTAACAGATGTGCATATAGAGAAAAACTATGTGCATATAAAGTAAACTATGTGCATATAGAGAACAAGTATGTGCGTATAGAGAAAAAGTATGTGCATATATAGTAAAACTATGTGCATATATAGAAAAACTATGTGCATATATAGAAAAACTATGTGCATATAAAGTAAACTATGTGCATATAAAGTAAACTATGTGCATATAGAGAAAAAGTATGTGCATATATAGAAAAACTATGTGCATATATTGAAAAGTATAAGCGTATCTAAAAACAAGTACACATAAGGCAGCTACGGCGTTCCATAGATGCAGGTCTTAGTCAGGTGTTGATTAACGAGGCACAAGTTCCTTGCCGGTTTAATTCTACAATAAAATTCAATTAACACCTTCAACTTTGTACACGCACCAGAATATACAATCCGATTGTAAATAGTGAATACCTGTTGAAAACTAAAGATTGTCATTAATTTCCTTTTTAGTAGGGTGCCCAGTATCGAAAAAGACGTCTAGTTAAAACTATTGGAAATTCATTATATTTTCAAATCATGAATGTCGTCGTAAGCTACCGTGGTCATGTTTTTTCAAATTTTTTTAGTTTCTTAGGGTACCCAAAAATACCTCCTCATACAGCCTATCTTCAACACGGAAAATAAAATTATTGCTTTCTGTGTTATTTGTTCAAATGATACTTATTGTTTAGCTAAGAAACTAAATTTATCCTATAACGAAAGCTGAAAAGATTTATAACATTAAAGTATAAGTATTTCATAATTTTAGTAAGACTATTTTTTTCGATGAGATTTACCACATTTTGAACGAAAAAAAAATGTATTGCGTGTTTCTTGCACGGATTTTTGTCAGCTCTAATTACATCAATAAGACATGGTTCATATGTGTGCCAAATATCTTTCGTGTAATGTTAATCGGTGAGAAGAGAATACCAATTTACAACACAAATTTAGTGATAATTCTGCCTTGATTCAAACACGCCTTTTCTCCTACCGTTAATCGTTTCGTAGCTTACACTATCAGGTCATTAACTAGGAAAATTGACACTATCTTTATTTCTCTTTTTTGTTAATTGTATGGTCGATTTGTATGTTTTGATTAGTCCAGTTAGTTTGAAGATCATTGTTTTGTTTTTGGAAATATTTTTTTCGTTGGTTTTTAACTTTTATTGTTATTTTTAATTGATAGTTTTGTTATAATTGTAATATACAAATCAAATCCTTCGGTCACGTTTTAGACCCGGAATACGGCACACATTCGCAGTCCTGTTAAACTATGTCCATCAAGCCCTAATCGAAGAAGGAGTGAAATACAATGGGATAAGTGTGTAATATGTCAGGGTTCTTCTTCTGAAATGCGTATGAATATGCGAGGAATTAGCATACACACAAACTTTATCGACGCTATGGTAGCACGGAAAGATCATGTATATTTTAGTATATTACATGATGCCTCAGACCCAGACCATCTTCGTACTCATGATTACAAAATATTGTATCATCATTCTTGCTATAAATCTTACACTAGCTGACGCAACTGCAGTTATTCTTAAACTGAATCAAGTTTGTGTTCGTCTGTAAAAGTGTTTCCGGTCATATATAGAAGGTCGTCAAATTCCAGACTAGAAAAAGTTCTTTGAGTCAGTGAGAACAAGTAGACCATAATCAGATTTCTTGGCGAATTTATTGTTCAGCATCATGGTAGATCAACAGTTAATATGATACATGAGGAAGTCATTTATCTAGCTACCACTTCCAGGGAACCTAATTTTGTTCAGAAGGAGCCTATTCAGGTTTTAGGAATTATTTTGTATGCCCGATGAAGTAGATACGCGCATGATATTACATGCTATTCGTGTAGATAAAGACAACGAGTCAGTCGGTGTTAAAGGAAACAGGGATACGTTAAAAATAAAGTCACAAGATACAGATGTACTGATCTGATGCGTTCATTACTTCCCCTCCATGCAGCATTACGTATGAGGCTATGGTTTCAAACAGACACTATAACTTGTACACAAGATTTGCGTCGTTATATACCTGTCCACGAAATATGTAAAATAGATCATTGTGACGTAAACAAATTGAGCGTAAAATTGGCTAAAATTTTCTGTTCTATGGTCGGGTTGTTGTCTCTTTGATACATTCCCCATCTCCATTCTCAATTTTACAATTTAAAATTTCTCCCTTGTCACACGTCCTCCTTGTGAATCTACTTTTAAACAATATATAAAGTTCGGATTGAAAAAAGAAGAATGACTTGTTCCTGTCTATCTTTCAGCATCATTTAGTTTGTGCTTGAAAGAGAAATCTTTGTTTTCAAAGGGTTGCATTTGCTTCGAACAAAATCTAACATATGTCAAAATGTCAATACTCGTCTGGTTGCAGTTAGAAACATTGATGACGACAAAGATGACGCTGTATAAGATTTCATTTTTCTGTTTATACCTTTAATATGAATCATTGTGCAGCTATCGACTGAAAATTAAGCAGTTCATATATACTATTTTCTAAACAATAAGAAAACATTTACTGTATTTTGAAATCGTGTCCCTATTGTTTCACACACCATTTTTGTTTGTAATTGTTTTTAAAATACATCGGTGCTGTACATAAACTCTCCCTTATTATATTTTTGGAATACTTGTGAACATTATAGCCAATTGTTGCTAATTTAGTCATCTGTATTTGTAGGATGGGGTGTTTTACCTATTTCTAATAGAAGTTTTGTTTTCATAACTTTAACCCCCTTTTTTCTCCGTTTGCAGTAATTTTTACTTCTGTAAAGCAAAGCTATTAACAGAGCTTTATTTTCAACCAATTTCGACGTTAATGTAACAAATTATTTATACATACTCTTTCAAACACAATAACAGAAATTTGATATTAACCTAGAAATTGACGAACACCTTACTATCAAAAGACGTTAAAATACATTTTGGTTTCGACAAATTATTAAAGTTAAGATCTAAAAAAACATCTTAAAACATTTTTAATTGATTACAAAAGTTTCAAATTTAGAGATTGAAATAGGTCAAGGTCACTGTTGTTTAACAGCTGTTTGAAAATTTCAAATTTGCACCCTATATGCCAAAAAGTCAATCTAACTGAGTCATTTTTGGCAACAAAAATATAAAATAAGTTTAAAATCTAGGTACAAAAGATGTTTTCAATAAAATAGTTGTTTTTATTTTGCTCCAAACGCATATTTGTAGTAGAAACAATCTATCTAAATGTGACTGTGCATTTTTCTGGAATTTTTGCTTTGACCTTTGACCTTGACTTAAAAAAAACGTGACCACGGCAGACAACGACGACAACGGTATTTTGATGAGGCTTGTTCTCCTCTTTCAAATGATATAAATTATAGTCGTGTGTTATTCCGTTAAGGCAAATTCGAGAGGCACCCTACTATTCAATCTTCAATCAATTTGCATAAACATGATAAATATCGTTAATGAGGCAATACACAAAATAAAATGATGAAAAATATTCACATTTTGATAAATTGTACAAAGAGAGTTTAAAGAAAACAATTATAAGATAAATATTTTAAAACACAAGTAAAAGTAATATCATAATATTACAGGATAAACGTAATACTCACGGTTATACATAATAAATGATAAAATATGTAAATAAATATATCAATTTTAATCAATATTAACTTTCTTGTTGCTAAAATTGTATTCTTTTGCATATTCTTTAAACATTTATTTGGAATAAGTAATTTCAATTAAGAAAAAGGTTTCTTGTCGATAAATAGATTCTTGTCAGTCGCTGATTGTCCGCTAAGATAATTCTTCTTGTCGCTTCTTGACGCTTCTTGTCTCTAAAATTCCTCTTGTCTCTAATTAGTGAGACCGACTTCTTTTCAGCATTTGTCCTATACATATTTACGAAGCAGAGGCAGATTTAGGGGGAAGGGTTTGGTTGCTTATATAGGAAATCACTGAAGCGTGACTGCAGCGGGCCCCCCTTAGGCAGTCAGTGGGCCCCACTAAGGAAATTTTTTGGATCTGCCCGTGAGTGACACTAGCTACGAGATATATAGAAAATCTACTATATTATTTTTTTTTTAATCATTAATGAAATGCAAATAGTAAATAATTCGCTTTTAGCAGCCATAATGGTTCAATTTTGTCAAAATCAGCTAAAAAAACACTGACGTTTTTTAACAATAATTCGACCTCATTGAATCCGTATTTAAGCCTTTGTTTAGTTGAGTTGTAGACCTATATTGTCCGAAACTTGTACTTCGGTTTTTAGATTAATTTTTAATGTTTCTCTCTAAGAACATTCCTACTAAAGATTTGTATATTTATCAAATACCAAAAACCAAAAATAAATTTTAATTTGAAGAACAAACGGACGTGAAAGATTTGATTTTAGAAAATTCAAACATTTTTGTTGGGAGGGAAGTTATGCAATGTTTTGAAATATATTAATTTAACATACAAAAACACATTTCTAATTATATAATATAACTTTATCTCTTTAAAAAAATAAAGAAATATTTTAGTTAATCGGTCATTAGATAAATTTTGGTGTTGCTATGGCGGTAAAGGAAGCGTAATGGCTGCCGTAGAAAGGACAATACTACTTTACACGCTTGAAGAACTTCTGACATCATTTTAAAGAGGGACGTTTATATCTACCAATGCTAGAAAACTACCCAAAAATTACAATCTAACATTACTTTTATTTTGCATGAAGCTAGGAGCATGTTGTTGGAAGAAAGAGATGCTTTAAGCAATAATGTCTGCTTTGTCATCAGTTTCCGCAGTTTTAAAGCTCAATCATGCACCAAGGGACTCAATGGGTCCCTTCAATCACGATGATGGAAATACAAAATCTTACGATATTCCATTAAAACAATACAAAGCAAATTATAACACACCAACACTTGGTGATATTCTTCGAGGTGCTGATTCAATAACGAGCATTACATTTAATTCCTCTGTTCTTCATAAAATCACTGATTCAGGTCAAGATGATGAACATGTAGGAAAATCTCCATCAACTGCTTCAAGATTGTCCCCTTATAGAAATATTGCCTCGCCATCATACAACGCCCTATTGACGTCAGCCGCTAATGCAAGACCAGTATATAACACTAACAGGTCAGCTGGAAGTTCAAAGAATGAAAATCAGAGGGTAGAAGATTCAGAAAGTATACCAGATAGTATGAAGCTTAAAGGCAGTAAATATAAAGTGAAAGATAATTACTCCTCCGGTTCCAAGGAGTCTAAAAATCATTTAAGCAAAAAAGGTAATTTAATTGTTAGGTAAAAAAATATGTGTTTGTTTTAATATTTGTTTGTGTGAAACTAATGAACACTAATTATGGTATCACAATTTCCTGAGGATTACAAGAACTAGTAAATATCCAAAGGACAAATTGATTTGTCCCAAATACATGATGTTATACTCCTTAAAATAATATCAAAGTATATAATTGTCGAGCCTGCAACTTTTGTTGCAGAAAGCTCGACATAGGGATAGTGATCTGGCGGCGGTGTTAGCTCACTTCTTAAAAGCTTTATATTTTAGAAGGTGAAAGACCTGGATGCTTCATACTTTGTATATAGATGCTTTATGTTACGAGGTTTCCGTCAGTCACATGTCCAATGTCCTTGTCCTCATTTTCATGGTTCAGTGACCACTTGAAAAAAAAGTTCAAATTTTTTGTAATGTTGAATTCTCTCTTATTATAAGTAATAGGATAACTATATTTGATATGTGCGTACCTTGCAAGGTCCTCATGTCTGTCAGACAGTTTTCACTTGACCTCGACCTCATTTCATGGATCAGTGAACAAGGTTAAGTTTTGGTGGTCAAGTCCATATCTCAGATACTATAAGCAATAGGGCTAGTATATTCAGTGTATGGAAGGACTGTAAGGTGTACATGTCCAACTGGCAGGTGTCATCTGACCTTGACCTCATTTTCATGGTTCAGTGGTTATAGTTAAATTTTTGTGTTTTGGTCTGTTTTTCTCATACTATATGCAATAGGTCTACTATATTTGTTGTATGGAATGATTGTAAGGTGTACATGTCTAGCGGGCAGATGTCATGTGACCTTGACCTCATTTTCATGGTTCAGTGGTCAAAGTTATGTTTTTGAGTTTTGGTCTTTTTATCTAATACTCTATGCCATAGGTCAACTATATTTTGTGTATGGAAATATTTTATGATCTTTATGTCAGTCGTGCAGGTTTTATTTGACCGTGACCTCATTTTCACGGTTTATTGCGCAGTGTTAAGTTTTTGTGTTTAGGTCTATTTTTCTTAAACTATAAGTAATGTGTCAACTATATATGTTGTATAGAAGCATTGTTAGCTGTACATGTCTGCCTGGCATGGTTCATCTGACCTTGACCTCATTTTCAAGGTTCATTGGTCTTTGTTAAGTTATCTTGGTTAATGTTAAGTTTATGTGACAGTTGTAATAAAGCTTATCTTTATACTTAGGACTATCAACATAATATTAATGATTAGTATAGAAGACGAGACATTTCAGCATGTGCACTCTTGTTTTAAGATATTAGTCCTGTTTACTCAATAAAAGTGCAATTTAACTTCAGGAATTCGATAAGCATGTCTTGAATGTTATATTCAAATTTCAGCGTGTGCACTCTTGTTTTAAGATATAGTCCTGTTTACTCAATAAAAGTGCAATTTAACTTCAGGAATTCTATAAGCATGTCTTGAAAGTTATATTCAAATTACTTATTGAAACAATATGGCGGACGTAATTATTCAAAAGGTCATGAAGGTAGACAAATTAAAAAATTTGCATACCGATTGATTCCTTGAAGATATTGAGTATTTACGACTGAAACGTCTTAGACCTTATACATATAATTATTCAAGTTCAAGCAGTATGACACCATGTGAAATCATGTTTCGAGCACAAATCAATTTGTCCTTGGGATATTAATTTGTTCTAGTAATCCCCAGGAAATCGTGGTACCCACTAATTAGGCTTTGTCATGTTTGTGAAAATCATATATACCAATCTCAAGTTGTTTTTTTATGAGTGAGTTGAACAGGTCTGAGACAAATCAGTTTAAAAGTTTAATTTTCTATTTTAGAATTTTATTTTAAACTGATAATCAGAAAAAAATAGGATCGCAAATCAACAAACCAACAAATTAAAGAAAAGTCTCCTTATTAATGCTTTTGCACAAATTTTATGAAGGAAAAAACCACTACTGAAATTAACATAGCAAGTTTTATTGGGAACATCATCATACCTTTACATTTTTTGTATTGATAAAATCATCCCAATATTTTCTAAACATACAGCTATAAAAATTATTTCTCCATATTTCTACAGGAAGAAGAAGCAGAAAAAGATCAAGATCTGCATTTGGAAGAAGTAAAGGTCAAAATGTTGTAGACCGACTTTATCAACCACCACAAAATAATGGTGCAAAGACACCATCTGGTAAACCAGATATTAAATTAAAACCACAACAAAATGATATAAGAGATCCCTCTATTGGTAATGGATTAAGTCTTGGTGCTATGCAAATATCTTTATGTAAACCTGTAACTATTCATAATAATAAACCGGATAGGAGAGACACGAAATCTGAAGTGCCGAGAAGGTATAGTGAAAGAGTTTATACTGCGTCCACCTCAAAATCTCTCATTCAAAAAGAAACTGTGGATGTTCCGAAAGAAGCTGTTGTTTTACCTCTTGTGACAAATAGTTCACTTGTGAAATCAATAACACAAACTGAAATTGCTAGAAGAACAAACAACTTCTTTTCACCGTCAACAAATAAACTCCCAATGCATATGGGAGGATCAGCAGTTAAAAATCAAAACCAGTCTGATAGTGCTAACAAAGTGACTAAAATTTATCTTTCTGACAAACACTCAGGGACAGTGAAGGATTGTGGGATTGAGATTCCATGTGCACCGCCTGCCACCCCTACTCCAGGTAAGGATAAAGTGGAACATGCTCTTCTGCTTTTTGAATGATTTATACTTTCCTCTTAAATCATACATGTACATCCAAACATAATTACACAATGAACTATACGTATACACTGTAAACCATACATGTACACTATAACACCATGCCATTACTTTTTTTTACACCATACACTTTTCCTGATACACCTCCCCAAATTCACCATTCTGAATTACAACCTTAAACCCATTATAGCATGAACCCTTCACCATACACCATAAACTATTACACCATTCCCAACACACTTATGTAATGTATGCACTAATTATGACTTTTTCTAATTCACCTCTCCCATTAATTGATCTACAAACAATTTGCAGGCTTAAATTAAACTATTGTTTGTTTTCCCTTTACCGACCGACCCTATCAATTCGTTCCGCCTGAAAATCTTTTATTTGTATTTACCAGCAAGATTTTATTTTATTTTATCTTTTCGTTCCTACCAAAAATCTTATATTTGTATTTCCCGCTCAAAACTTTTTTACCAGAATCCTTGGGTTTTATCTTTACCGTATAAGGTCTAGTCTGTTTGGTATCACGTAAGCGTTTGACATGAACACTTGCATTTAGAGTTTCAAAGCATTTGTTTGAAATCGATGTTGAATGCTTTGAGAAAACATGATGATATGACGTACGTTACTCTGTATCTTTATACTTGAAGAGCAGGGTTCACTTACAAAAAAGTTCGTTTAATACAAAATTATCAACGTGTGTACAAACTATTTTGTAAATGGACGTTGTATTCTATGTACAGTAGGAATGGCCTTTTGTGATCCGTAGATCAGGATGATTATGTTAAAGATGCCTTCGACCAGCATTGCTGTATTATTTATATCTGACATGAACCAAAGGTGGCAAAGGCCTGTAAAGTGGAGAATATTTAGCAGTAAAATCGCCCAAGTTTTCCAAACAGATCATTTATAAAATGCGATGTAGAATACGTGACAATTGAGCATTTTTATTGGAAACCCAGGCACACACGAACATTTAAACACTCTAGGGATTTTTTCTACTAGTAAGGTATCTCTGCCCGGACATATTTTACCAGGACAAAGTAATCGCTTATAAGTTATAATATACAGAAAACCTTTAGGTAGAGGCTGAGACTACTATATATGTGTTATAGTAGTCTCAGGTAGAGGTAAGCGTACAAGGTACGTAGTACAGAATATTAGTGCAAGTTAAAACTCTTCAAAGTTCCAGGCATATACACGTTGAAAATATGCGGCACAGCTCTATATTTTGATATTTGAAAACAAAACAGTCTTGCATATGAATTAACTTCACATTCTACATGATATTTTTTTTCAAAACTTCCTGGGACTATTATACTAGTCTCATAAACTTATTTGCAAAAGCAAAACAGACAAAAATGACATTATGCAGATTTTGTATATTATGTTTCTTGTCACTTGTGTATACAATGTACTATGTCTGCATTTTAACCCGCCAGGGTTTCATGTTTTTTTGCAATATAAAATAAAATATTATACCTACCTGCCTACCCATGACAAAAAACATACCGAGCCAAATTATTTTTTTTGGAAAAAAGTAAAATATTTTATCTACCTACCTACCCTGTTTCAAAACATAGGGTCTGAAAAGGGCAAACAAACAATATTTTAATTTAGGCCTAAAATAACCAACAATGAAATGTGTTTAATAGAATTTTAATATATAAACACAAAAATCTTGAAAGAAACTAAAGTTAAAAAACCATACAAAAAATATTATATAATATATATTCCAATTTAGTTTAGTCATGACCATGATTGTCTGTTGCAATTGATACATTTAATTTAACACTTATAATCAAATGTGTGGCCTATTTATTTTTGAACACATTTTCCATTTTGAACCAGATTTTCGAAATAAAAATTTGTTATTGATTTAGGGATGTAATGTACAATGTATGGTTGGCAGACGCACCAGGTTGCTGCTGTGGATGGGTGGGCAAAATTGTTACTACCTAAACTATAATGTACATGTCCTCCTAATCATTAGATGTGGGTATATATACATGTAGTACATAGTTTAATTGGCAAAAGTAGGTGGCACATTTATTTATTTTTATTTTTTATTTATAGTATTTATATTATATATACATGTACATGCATGTAACTTGGCCATGCATGTATGTCAGAAAAATGTTTGTTGTTGTCCCCTTGACACATTTTTGTTTCCATTCAATTTTATTTAATGTTCATGATGTTTTGCCAGCAATAAGTCTTAGCAGAGTTTTTAGCAGACAACAATCTCGAAGAAAACAAAATACAAAATGTAAAATTCGCTTAATTTTATTTGTCAGGTACATGTACATGTACATTGTACATGTTGTAGGTCTTTTCATTATGTTAACATACATGTACTGTAAAGTACTTGTAAATATAAAAAAGAAATGGTATAATTGTTAATGAGACAACTCTCCACAATGAGCAAAGGCCATATCACATAGTCAGCTTTATAAAGGCCCCGAAATGACAATGTAAAACAATTCAAACGAGAAAACCAACGGCCTAATTAATGTTAAAAGAATGAACTAGAAACAAATATTACACACAAACAAAGGACAACCACTGAATTACAGGCTCCTGAAGTTGAACAGGCACCCACATAGAGAATGTGGCAAGATTTAACATGTTAGCTGGATCCCAACCCTCCCCTAACCTGGGACAGTGGTGTAACAGTACAACATATAAGTCAATTTTTAGATGACATCTGTATTGGCATTATTAAGTCATGTCAGTTGAATATTATCACTGGCACAATTGAGGACAATGTATATGTATCCAAATATATTTCACATATATATCAGTTTTGTATATTACGCAATCAATTGGACTTTAATCGTGTGTCATGTGTGTCAAGAACAACAGAATTTAATTAATATAATCATGATAATTATTCTTAAAGCAATTAAAAGCTAAAAAAATATGTCATTGGTTTATTTACTTTGGCAACCACACTTTCATTTAAAAACCATAATTACATTGTATACAATTTTTTTTAATTATTACTTTTTAAAAACTTTTGATCATAACTATTAAAGTTATATTTGAAAGGAAATGCAACTTTTTTTTTAAAGCTTATTCCATTGACAATGTTTACTTTCAATGCAATCACCAATTCAATGAAAGAGTTGTCAATAATTATATTTTATTGAAAGTACATGTATGCATACCTGCATTCGGCAAAATGTTGTTCAAGTATACATTTTACCTAGATTAGCATCGGCTTGAGGTGTTTATAGTCAGAAAATAATATAATGATAGAATTTAAATCTTTAAAAGTTTCTTTTTGCATGTTTTGGGTGTATGCACTATACATGCTATATGTAATGATGTATATATATATCTTTTTATTTGTTTTACATTAAATTGTGCACATGTAGAGTTGCCCCTAATTATTATAATTATATAACTCTTGATACTGTTACAGTATAAACATGATAAAGATTGTTTTATGAGTTTGTACATGTACGATAAGTAAATTTGTTAGTTTTTGTGGTCTCTGATGGATTTTTTTCAAATTGGATAGCTATTAAAAAAAATTCTAATCTATTAATTGTATTAAACTTAAATTGAAAGTTTCTAGATAATAATAATATCCTGATGATCAAGGCAAAGCCTGCGTGATTAAGTAAAGTTATTTAATCTTTTTCTTCAACATGTAAATTACATTTCACTTTTCACATTATAAACTGATAATAAGATTTATTTCCTAATAACTTTCAAGCCATAAAAATCAATAATAGTTCTATAATTATACTAGTTACAAGTGCAGTTTACGATATAGTACTTTGTAAAACATTTAAAAATTATACCAGGTTTTTTTCTATACCGGTTATGTTAATTCAGTGAAAAGAAAAGTTTTATGTTGATTTCACTTTTGTTGAGAAAAAGACGTTGAGAGAGAAATTGACGAGTAATGTTTGACATGAGATTGGAAAGTTATTTTTATCACTAAGATGCATACCTGAGCTACCTGGATAGTTAAAGGTGTTATGTTTGGATAATTGGATCATTTATTTGTGTCGGAATATTATAATGGCAAGACCAGGGGTAAAATTGCCATCAATATTTTTTGAAACAAAAAGTTCAAAGGCAAAGAGAAAGAAGAATGTTGGCCATGGTAGTAAGTGCTTGCTGTATTCATTTTTTATTTACATAGTTTATGCTTAGATACATTGTACATATATAATATATACAAATACTTACATGTACAGTACATTGTAGATCAATATTTGTTGATGTATAATTGATGAATTATTGATGAAGAAATTAACATCTTCTGTGTTGAAAAGAAATTCGAGATTCTATTCAATGAATCTAAAGAAAATGGTTAAATCTACTAAATTGATAAATTTGTTTTCATTATTTGTATATGGTAAACATATTTTCTTCAGATTCATTGAAAATAATCTTTTCTTTTCAACAGTAAGGTTTCAATATAGCTTTGAGATTTCTTAACATTTTTTTTAAATGAACACAATATAACCATGATTACATATGATATAACTACAAAATGTATATAGCTACACACAAGAAGGTGCAGTTAAGAATCTATTACTCCATGTGGTGATTTTTCCCAGTAAATGCTGGTGATTTTTATTCATAGACACACTCACCTTTGCGAGGTCTACAATTCTAATTTTATTTCTTCTGTTTCCAGAACAAATGAGGAAGGTAGAATATATACCTAGTCTAACTGATATCAGGGTAAGTCAAAGTTAAACTCCATGGATCAAACATGTAAATTTAGATGGTGATGATAAAAGATTGCTGTATGAAGTCCAGTGGCAAATCAAATGCATATTGACAACACAGGAATATGTCACCCTAGTGTGAATATGAAACCTGCTTTAATTTGATCTAGACCTTCACACTGAGCTGTCCTTTTTAAATGCTATTTTACATGGTAACATTAAGCTCCAAGACATGTTACACTATAATAATATAAAATAAGGAGATATATATTTTTGCCAATGAGACAGCTATCAATCAATGTTTAAATGGTAAAGATATTTGGCAAATTTTTTTTATATGTTACCATTCAGCCTTCAACAAAACCATACTGTATATAGTCAACTATAAATAGCCTGGACATGAAAATTGTGAATCAATTCCAACAAGAAAACTTACAGCTTAATTAATACAGTACAATACAATTAATGGAAAACAAACATAACCACTGAGTTACAGGTTCTTGACTTGGCACAGGCATTTTTCTCAAAAGTACATTCAATGAAAATAAGTCTTGAAAAAGGTTTTGAAAGATTTAATGTGAGGATTCTCTTGTAGTTTTGATTAAAAATATAAATATGTGCTAAAGTAATAACTGGTATATATATTCAGACTTGAATTACCTTGACTATCAAGGGAGATAACCCACAGTCATTTAGTGTGATATGTTGTTTGCTATTGATTTATACCGTCTTATGGCTGACAATCATTATTTCGATTCTAATAGGACAAATACGATCATTAAAAAACTGAAGCGATGATGGATATACCGTGTGTGTGGCTGTTCTATTTTACCCACTGTTCAATAAATATAAAACAAATCTAATAAACCTGCATGAATGATTTCTTAACTAACCGCTAGAAAAAAAATGTGATTACTTTTTTACTTCTCAGTAAACCCAACATTTGCAATTTTAAATTTACATTTTTTATCGTAATCTACCGTCAAATTCACTGTTGACATGTTGTAACCAAGGAGCCGCCATGTTGACTTGCAGAAATCAGTAAATGTGCGAATAATGCAATAGAACAGAAAACAAGCAACACCTACCTCAATACTTCATTTTAATGCATTTGTATCCGAGTTTAGAAGGATGACGTCATGTTTTGAAATGACGTTAATGCGCCAAAATCATTACTGGAATTTCGCGGAATTTTAATTTATTTTGTTTTTGTCCATTTTTCCGTTCTCTTATGTGTAAATTCTTTTTGTTATTCGTCAGAATCAGAATAAATGTTCTGTAGGGTTTTATTCAATTGTAATTGTTAACACAGCGAAATCCACAACCATTTACACATAGGTCACGATACATGTGGATTTACGTGGGAGGCATATTTAAACAGCCATTTGTGTACATCTTGGAGTCTGCGCTAAGTATAGATATATCGAGAATTTTATCACGGTGTTGTTTACAAAGCGAAAGAAGCACGTCATATTAGAATTGATCATTATCTAATTTCAGTCCCAGAGAGCAGTAAAAGTTAAATTACAGGTGCTAGAGAAAGAAGCTCAGAAAAGAATGGAAAAGCAACAGATTGAAAGAGACAAAATAGAAAAGCAGAACAAAAAACTGATGGAAAAAGATCTAAAACAGCAGCAGAGGTTACAGGTAAAGTTAACGTTGCCGATTTGGTTTTAATGATTAAATTTAATTTTTATCTTTTAAAATTTGATGCATTTTAACACAGATCTAACAGGTAGGTTGCAACATTGACATTTTGATAAAGGATCCGGAAAAATTTTCACACAATTTCGGTCATTTTGATATGATTGAAAAGTTGATGCCCCTTTTCAAATTGTTGATGTCAAACTGAATTCGAAATTGTATCGCTGTTTCATCCCATTTACTAAGTAAATGTCTTACAATTTTTCCAAAAACCTTAAAGAACAGTTTAGGGAATGCAACCGTTTGAAATTTAAAGGATTTTAATGACTGTTAGTCCAGATCATTGAATGGCAAATTCATTATATGGTTAGTTTCAAAGCTGGGTCTGTTTTTGAATGTGTGGTAGATACTGTGTATGGTTAAATTTGTCAGTATATAGCTAACCCTGATAAAAAGAACAATTACATCTTTTCTTTAGAAACCTAGACATTGCACTGCAAAATAAAAAAAAAATGAAGTTTGCCTCTTTTGGAATGTTCATTGAATCAAATACTGTTACTGATATAAACTTTTAGATAAGAAGATGTGGTGTCATTTCAATGAGACATCTTCCCATCAAAGACCAAATGAAAATAATCTTACCAACTATAGGTCACTGCTATATAATGACTTTCAAACAATGAGAAAAACTCAATCAGCAAAGCTAGCTATTAAAGGCCCAGGGCCAGCCATGTACATGTAGGACATAATGTAAAACAATTCAGATGAGAAACCTTATGGCCTGATTTATGTACAAAACAAAAATAAATGAAAACAAATTTACTACATAAATAAGGCCGTTAGTTTTCTCATTTGAATTGTTTTACGTTGTCTTTTGGGGGCTTTGTATAGCTGCATGACTATGCGGTATTGGGGTTTTGCTCATTGTTGAAGGCCATACGGTGACCTAGAGTTGTTAATTTCTGTGTCATTTTGGTCTCTTGTGGAGAGTTATCTCATTGGCAATCATACCACATCTTCTTTTTTTATATACTGCAAATAATTGACAAACACTGAATTACATGGGACAGGCTCAAACTGAATTTGATACATGATTTCTTAGTCAGACTTTTCCTTTTTCAACTGCACTTTAAATAGATTTCTTTCAATTCTTAAGATTATAATATGCTCATTTTATAGTGAATTACTGTTTAATCATAAAATTTATATCTATATTCCTTATTTGTGTTGACATGTGTTTATGTAATTGAAATTTTAAGATTTAAGAAAACTGTCTTTTTCATTTTTCTTTTGTATTTACTTTATTTTTACTAGCTAGAAATTAAAGTAAAGAAAAAAAGCTCTTTTTAAGATCTTCCAAGGCTTACAATGAATATGATAGATTATTTCTGTTTCAATTTCTTTAGACTGGTAATGGGAGATAACTCAAATATTCTGAGGTTTGTTATTAATTGGAGATAACTCAGATGTTCTGAGATTGATAAAATGTGAGTTTCTAAATGTTCTGAGATTTCTTCAAAATGGGAGATAACCCAGATATTCTGAGATTTGTTAAAAATGGGAGATAACCCAGCTGTTTTGAGTTTCTTTAAATTTGGTGTTAAAAGAAAAATACACATTATCATGTACTTGGCAAAAAGATAAAACATTGTTAATAAAGTTTTCTTTTTTATATTTTTTCAGATTTATGCACTGAATAAAGTGATGACAGAGTTAGAGAATTCAAGATTTAAAGAATTCTGTGCCAAGAAAGGAATAAAGATGTCTTGATAGTGACCTACTTTTAGGATTTAAACAATTACTCAAAACCAGGGCTTTCTCAACTTGAATTCTGTGAATTCAACAAATTTGCTAGTATGGTATATAGGACCATCCATTGACAGTTCAAAGAACAACAGTCTTCTTCAATTCTAGGATGATTATAATTTTAGATGTTTTAGATATTTTAAGATAGTATGTTTTTTAAATTTTTGTACTGCATATTGCTAAGTGTGTAAAAATGCATTTTTTTTTCGACGACATATAAGAAAAAATGGCAGCATGTTATGGTCATGACATAAAACATGAGATCTTTTATTTGTAGAACACAATTAAATCAATTTATTTTTTTGATCATGATTATTACTCTTGACTGTTTGAAATACTGCCACTTTTATCATCAAAATGTTTTTTTTTTTCTCTATTCTATTTTATAACAAAAATCTGTATACACATAAAACTACGTTTCATTTTGATGTTTGTGATGTATTGATACAGTTTATATAAAACACTAAATGTTAAGAAGTGTCTGATTCTGTTATAAGAACTAAAAAACAACCAATTTTCATGACTTTCTAGAGATGAAAAATAATGTGAATTTAAATTGTCTTGAATATGTCCATCATGGATCTACTTTTATAAAAAAAAATACTAAGAAAATAAGACAATTGCAAGAATTATTATTTGTGAAATTCGCTAGAAAAGACTAAAAAAGAATGGTACTGGCCGAAGTATGATGGTATACAGTATTTTGAAACAAGACAAGTTTATTGTTTGCTATTCTATATTGTTTGTGAGGTTATTTATCATTCAACGTGTTCAACTATGTGTGTTTTGAGTATGGCTAAAAAATCATTATTATATAATATTATCAATTATAAAGTCTCTCATGTAAAACTAATGTAACTGAAATTATTACTTATTACATAGATATACATGATAATTGGCCATCGTTATTCTCGATAAAATTTTACTTTTATTAAGTAAGGCCTTTATACATACAGCTTACTATTCAGTATGCATTTTACTCATTGTTAAAGGCTGTACTGGTTGCTCACTACTTAAAACTTATCCTCATTTGAAATTTGGTGGATGGTTGTCTCATTAGCAATTATATCATATCTCCTTATTTTTAAATTATCATAAATTGCATCTAAACAAGTGAACTTTTGGTTTGGTCTCTGTAAATCATTTATTTTAAGATGATCTTTATTTTAAACTAAATGATTAATATGTACAATTAATTTATCATATATATTAATAGATTTATGTAAACGTGGTCCTGAATTTCCATGGAAAAGGAGTATAGAATAATGAAAAAAGGCAAAAATACCATTTCTCTAGTGATTTTTTTCTCTCACATTTTTCTATAATGAAAAATACAAATGATTCCACTCATGAAAATCTTACGAAGTTGAAGAGCATTGAGATACAAAATTCCTAAAAGTGTTGCTAAATACAGCTAAGGTAATCTATGCCTGAGTAGTATCTTTTATTTTTACAATGAAATGGACATATTAAAACTGTTGCAAGAGACATCTCTGTAGAATTATAAAGGGAGATAATTCAAATGTTCTAAGATTTGTTAAAAATGGGAGATAACCCAGATGTTTTAAGATTTATTTACAATTGGTGAAGATTGACAATTAAATCATTTTTACATCTGATAAGAATATTTGAATGAAATTATAAATGATTATATAAGATTTTAATTCGCTGCTGTCTACATTTAATAGGATATTAATTTTTAAACTTCCCTTAATGAAATAAGCCTGTGTAGAGAAATTTCCATATTTTGTAATGTTTAAAAGACATGGATAAATTTTGTTTTTCTTTCTGTTGAAAATGATTTTAGATAGAACTTAAGGTTGTTGTATCACCATGCTATTTTAAAACTATATATTTGCAAACTTTTTTTTTAAACCGCAAGTTTATTAAATCTATACATGCCTAACTATAAACTGACACTTTACATACATTGTAAGGTTATTTTGGAAAAAATCTGACAATTTAATAGAATATTCTTGGACTCTTATTTTACCTTTTAATATCAAGGGAGTTCATTTTAGAACATTAAGGTGCAGGACTTTGTTTTTTCTATTTTTTTTGATGATTTAATATCCTGATAATGATAGTTTATCTCACTTAATTCCATTTATCAGCCAATTATATTTGATATGGGTTTTTGTCAGTGTTGAAGAAAGAGATTAAGGTTGCTTACATCCACATTGTTTGGTCTCTGGTTGATATTTGTACCCAGAACAATCATACCACATCTTCTTGTTCATTTTATGTTTTAAAATCAAAGAAATGATTTGTGAAATATTAGAAAGTATGAAAGATGTCTTTGAAGTTTATTTGTCAACAAAAGACCTAGGCCAATGGTTGTAAAATCAACTCAGTACTCAGAGTACAAAATATGTGCTCAAAACACTAAATCCAGCCGTTTGATTGGTTGAATTTTAAGCCTTGAGTACGATAATTGCACTCCAAATTTGTATGACTATAAGCACTTGCCTGCATTTTACCAAAAAAACTTACAACTTAATAGCTTGTAAATGTACTGAATTGTTTATAAATTTCAACCAGTTTTAGTCGTAAGAATTTTTACAACTGTTAGGCTTGGTGCTGACTTGGAGATACTATTATCTATTGTTATGCTGCCAGTATAATTTGTTGTTTTTGTTGCTTTTTATATATTGTTAATGAGTGTACACAAGTACTTAATTCTTGTTAAAAATCTGTTATAGCAAGTAAATATGGGTAAGGCTATTGACCAGATATATTGTAAAAATATTATCATTTCTTGGAAATGAAATATTGTTGTGTTTGCATAAGCTGATCTTTTAATTTTTTTGTGTGTGTCTGATTAATACAATAGCCATTGCTTTAAAATGTTGATTTCTTTTGTTCAAAAAGATCACAAGTTGATGATAAATTTTTTTGGGGAGATTTTTAGGTCGTAATTAAAATATTTCATTCCCTCTCTGTAATATTTTCAGAGCTACAAATATTTTGGGCTATTATCTTTTATATTGAACAATAACTTTTCAATTAAAAAAATGGTAAAAAAAGATAGCTTCCTTATCCAATATAAAAAAAATTGAATAAGAATATAAGATTTTTTTTTTATATTAAAGTCTTATTTATAGTGAACTTTATAGCCAAAGTGATTTAAATGATATCATGTTCCATTAAAATTGTGTTTCTTATGTGATGTTTCAAATTTTCAATATTTCACTCTAAGTGAATTGAAAGTTTTGAATTATAATGTTATTAGAATTGATTTTGATATATTGTAAGGTTGAGATAGGTAAATCCTGAGGTATGGAACTTTTCACAATTTTATGAGGGCTTTACACAATTTCATATTGCAAAGTATCATTTTACAACTTTATTTCACATTGGTGGATGTTGAAATTTATAAATGTTATGAAGATAGAAAAATATTGACATATTGCATATAAAGGAAACATAATATGTCATATATAGGCAAAAAATTGTCAGTTGTTCAGGCAAAATTTTAACTTTCACCAATTTACTTTGGTTTATAAACAAAATATATAGTTGGTTGATTTTAAAAGATATTAACCCTAAGCTTACTGTTCTCAGTTAAACAAATATTGATCATATGAAATAAAAACCAATATATTTTCTAAATTCTTGTATATATTAAATCATGGAATTTCAGAGCACCAAATCAGTCTTTTCATTTCCAAAATTGCATGGACTTAAATTTATATGCACTATTGATTTTTCTCCCTGAAAATCTTTAAAAAAAAGATAAAATTAAAAAATATCATGTCATGAGTTTGAATGTTGTTTTATATGACTGTTTAGTTTTAAAACAAATTCCATAAGAGTTTTATACATATAAATGTATTTTGAATTGTATTGTTTGTAGACAATTGTGACTTTATCACAATCTTTTTCATTATTTATTTAAATGTTATTTTATTAAGTGTTGTTGACGTTTTTTAAATTTTATATATTGAATATCTGTGATAGTTGCATTTAAATTAAGTATTGTTTTCTACACAGGAATATTAAAAGTATTTTTTTGTCATAACATTGTGTTACTTTCATTTATCCCATTTTCATCACTAAAATGGCATTTCTTTGACAGGAGGTCAACAAGTTTATGATTGAGACCACTCTAATTTGAAAAGTAATTTATTGGTTGGTAAAGATATAAGAAGATGTAGCACGAGTGCCAATGAGACAACTCTCCATCCAAGTCACAGTTTGTAAAAGTAAATCATTACGGCCTTCAACAAGAAGCCTTGGCTCACACCAAACAGCAAGCGATCAAGGGCCAATGAATGGCTAGTTTAGACCATTCAAATAGGAAAACCAACAGTATAATCTATATGAAACACTAGAAACACTTATGAACCACATCAACAAAAACAAAGTTCCTGACAATGTAAGAAGACTTACATTTCTTGTGGCAAATATTTCATACATGTTAGAAAATTAAACTTGGAATGTGAACATACCATAAGTTATTTTGGACTAACAGGGAGTCCCATTTTGTTTTATATGCTATTTCAATATTTATTAACTATGGCTAAATGTCACTCCCTTAAAATATCACTTGGTATTGGTTAATGTAACTCTGCATAGCGGGTGTATCTGATTGATTGATTGTTTGTTGGTTGCTCAACTTCCAGTGGCAAATATTTCATGCATTTTTAGGATGTGAACAAATTACAACACATACAATAGATTGGTCAATATTTCATGTATTAAAGATGGACCTGAAAGAAGGCAAGAGGCAACAGGGCACCGGCAGTTCCCTCAAATTGTTTTGGTAAGGACTCTTTGTTAACAGAGAGCTTAGCACTTTCTCCACACTAGGCATTAGATATAAGGTCCCTATTATTCCTACCAGAAGTGGCTGTTTAGTTGTCCATAGTAACTGTTATCAAAGGTACCAGGATTATAATTTAGTACGCCAGACACGCGTTTCGTCTACATAAGACTCATCAGTGATGCTCATATCAAAATATTTACAAAGCCAAACAAGTACAAAGTTGAAGAGCAATGAAGATCCAAAATTTCAAAAAGTTGCGCCAAATACGACTAAGGTAATATATGCCCTGGATAAGAAAATCCTTAGTTTTTCGAAAAATTCAAAGTTTTGGTAACCGGAAACTTATAAAAATGACCACATTATTGATATTCATGTCAACATCCTGCATAGATAAACATACACGAGTTCCACTTTGGAAAGGTTTTTTCTCCTGGAAGGAAGAAGACAAAATGGAGGGTCAAAATATCTATTCCCTAGTCATCCTTTGGGATAAATATT
This sequence comes from Mytilus galloprovincialis, assembly GCA_037788925.1. Classification (NCBI taxonomy): domain Eukaryota; kingdom Metazoa; phylum Mollusca; class Bivalvia; order Mytilida; family Mytilidae; genus Mytilus; species Mytilus galloprovincialis. Next base: position 37,513,544 of record CM075342.1, on the reverse strand, counting down.
GCCAAATAAGTAATTTAGAATATTAAAGTGATACAACAGCATATAACTCCGAGAGTTCATGAAAATTTAATAAAAAAAAACAGAATTGCAAAACAAAAATGACCGCAAACATTTTATCAGGTAATTTATAACAAGTTTAAAGGCCAAAATATATTCCTATTTTTACACAAATATCACAAAGAATTAACATGTCAAATATAAAAAAGAAGAGGTGGTATGATTGCCATTTAGACAACTCTCCACAAGAGACCAAAATGACACAGAAATTACCACTTATAGGTCACTGTACGGTCTTCAATAATGAGCTAAGCCCATACCGCATTGTCAGATATAAAAGGCCCCAAAGTGAAAATTAACATGCCAAAGCATGCTGTTTAAGGTAGTATATGCAAATAAGCAAAGAGCCAAAATCCATAAATGATCTAAAAATAAAGATTAAAAAATAACATTTAAAAATGAAAAAGCACCAAAACAACATGTCAAAAGGAAAGGAAAAAAGATGAACAGACTGTCCACAATATCACAGAAAAACAAAAGATTGGAAAACATGGGCTTTGCCTATTGTTGAAGGCAGTACAGTGACCTATAGTTGTTAATGTCTGTGTCATTTTGGTCTTATTTGCAATCATACCACATCTTCTCTTTTATATGAATTATATCCGACAGAAATGAGGTCAGTGGCTCAATCTGCAGTGAATTCGCTCTCCTCTATCATGTTTATTAGAAAGATTGGAAATAAAAGACAAAATATTATTAATTCATCATTTTATTTACATTCTTTTTTGCTAACTATTAAACGTGTTAAGAAATTCTTTCTGCTTGAAGAGCTGTTGGATTGAAGGACATAGGAAGTAGTTCTTCTGCTGTTACTTTCTTCACTGTTAGATCAGGTTTTACCATGTATATATCCATCTTCATGTTGAACTAAAAATATAAAGAACGAAGGGGATTGTAAATTTACTGCTTAATTGATTCTTGTATAAGACTAAAATTGCAATGAGATAGAGGATATCAATGCAAGATATAAGAAAAAATTAAAACGCAACACAAAGACATTTTATACATATAAAAAAATCTTCAAAATTATCAATGATGATGAATTGGTGTTTAACATGCAGTGGCTTATTGAAGATTGAAGTGATTTAAAATCAAATATTACTCATATGAGTTGTAGAGTCCTTTTAAAAAAGGAGAACATTGTTAAAAAGTCACATGATGAAATTAGAATCAAGCAACAAAGACAATGATATGATTTAACTGGAACAGATCGTAAGGCTGGCTTAAAAAAGAGGTAATACCACCCTGGTGAATATCTTTTGCCTTTATAATTTGACCAGTAGTCACACCAATGTGTAATTTAAAATTTGTTCTTTTGTTATTGCAACATTGTTTGAATCACTATGATACATATATAAAAAAAAATAAAACATACCTCTACAAAAAACTGTCGACACGCACCACACGATCCTTTAAAGTCGTTCTTCACATCACTGAAAACATGAGACATGTAAATTAATTCAATGGCCAGTATGTCGGGAGGAAAAGAAGGAGTGAATTCACAATCTTACTGATATAAATTTAATTTGTAAAATGTAACGCCACTTTTAACATTCTTGGCTATATCTTATAAGAGGCACAATCCGGAGTGCTATACAGATTAAATGTAACACATATATAATTATGTGTCTCTGTTAATATAAAAGAAAATGCACGATTTTTTAATATAAAATATTTGATATAAAAAAAACTATTTTGTTATATTAAAAATGATAAATGATGCATTAATATTGATAAATAGAAAGTAAATTATTCTATGTACAACGACTTGCCATGTACATGAAATTAGTGCCAGTTATAACTTATTAACTTTGTAAAATTATTATAAGTATAATAATTAATATTCCCAGGATTAGTGTCTGTTGATCTCTGTTGCAAACGTAAAAATAATTTATAACTGTAAACTTGCATGTAATTAATTTCGTCTCAATTCTTACAGATAAACAGTATTCTAAAATACTATTAATTGCCAGTTGTTGAGATCTAGCTAGACGATCAATTTGACTTCAACGTGTTGTCATTTGAATCGATGGATATGATTGGACAAAATTAATTAGCATTGTCGATAACCTATTGTGATTGGGTACATATGAATTGCTATCGCAAACAGGGCGTCGCCCGTAAAACTGTTATTATCCAATAATGTGGTTCCCGCGTTCCCTCATTATAGATTGTCGACTGTTAATGCATTTATGATCGATAATGATAGATTGTCGACGATAATTTCGTAAATGTAATTACAACCGTAAAGTATACTTTACGCCGTACATCTATAATGGTCGACCGATAAACTATCATTATCCCCGATAAATTGTGATTATCTCATTTATGTGGTTCTCGCGTGCCATACACATCTCTTATACAATTTACGAAACGAATAATCATTTAATCATCATATGTTAATCTATTCTTACAAAAAAATATTGGCAGCGTATATTGAAAGATAGTGTGTACACTGCAAATATGGTGTTTATAGTCTAAACAGTATAAACTTTAGACCCCAAACACTTTTAGGATTGTGTTTAGCTTAGAAATAGGTGTTTTATTTCTAAACACTTTCATTTTAAAACACATTACAAGTGTTTAAATTCAAGTCATGTAAAGATACATTATAAATGTAGTATTTTCTTTATACCAAAAAATGTGTTTAGACCTTAAATACAATCCTAAACATTTCAAGTTCTAAACATGTATAACAAGCGTTAAATTTCTAAGCACAACTTGTACTGTGTGTATATATATATGCTTGATCGTATATATCATGACACATGTTCTTTTAAACAATGTCATTTGTTGCTGAAATAATTCGTAAGAAAAAGTAATTTCGAAAGAATATTTCACAATATTTTTTATTCTCAAAGGTAGGTTAATAATATTATTGACTGCCCATTGAATGTTTGTTTTGCTTCAAAAACCAAGATTCAGGATTTTTTGGCTCCTTATTGAATTCAGATCTTTTATTGTCATCCAATTTTGTCACATTTGTACAACGTATATTTTCAATTTAGAATTATTATAAGTGTTTTAGGGCATCAGGGAAAATGAGCTTCATATGTAACTTCAAATTAATTCGTTCAGTGTATGTTCACTTGTGTTACGATGGCTTTTGATTGAGCTAATAAGCCATTCCAATTGATATTTTACAGTGTGTCTTTCCATGTTGTGATGCAGCACTATGTTTCAGTTAAGGGTGAAGGTTGGTACCTATTTAAAAGTTTTAAGCCGCTGCATCTGTTTGCATCTGTCCAAAGTAAGGAACCTGATGTTCAGTGGTTGTCGTTTGTTGACTTGGTCATACGTGTTTCTCGTTTGTAATATAGATTAGACAGTTGGGTTTCCCGTTTGAATGGTTTTTCACTAGTCATTTTGGGGCCCTTAATAGCCAAGGCTCCGTGTTGACGGCCCTACCTTAATCTATAATGGTTTACTCTTACAAACTGTGACTTGGATGGAGAGTTGTCTCATTGGCACACATAAGGCATCTTCTTTTTTATATTAATATTTCCTAATTATAGTGTGATCTTGAAATAAAGTCTTAAACAATGCAACGTATCTTCTAACAATCTCAGTCCTAAGCCTGTAGACCAAAACAATAAATGAATAAAATGATGCCATCACGCATGTTTCGTCACAGTATCAATATATTGCAAATAAATTATACCTTCCAATACTATACAAAATGTGACCATATGCGTAGGAAATCTTACCATATTACTGCTATTGCTTTTATATTTTGTTTTCCCTCTGAAACTGCTTTGCAAATGGCAACTCTTTCAGCACAAATACTCAAACCATATGATGCGTTTTCTACATTCGCACCTACAATCATTCGAGTATAAGTAAAACAATAATTTCAAATAAATGCCATTCCTATTGTTGTAGTCCAGTTGAACCAAAATCTCTTAATATCAAGGACAGTTATCTTGATATTCTTGGTACATTGCGTCTTTATATAAGCATTGTCTAATTCTTATATATATTAAAAAGATTGCCGGGCAACTAATGACAGTTTTTTTTAAGAATTAGAGGGCTGTTTTATGTTATTTGCAGATAATCTGAAGATCATCCGGCAATTTTATTAGCACCGGTTGGTGAGCTACATGTCCCCTATGCTTTGACACGCACAGGAGTCAATATTTCGGCACTGATATATTTTATATCATATACATTTTACATTTTGTATCGCTCTAAAACATACCGTTGATTCATTTAAAAATTATTAGTAAACTAAGATTCCAACTCCCGCATGTAATGAACCAAGGGGTCCGAACATTTGACTATTTTTTTTTTTAGCCAAGTTGTTCATCCTGCCATTTTCATTGTCGAGCCTCCGAATTTAGTCGAAAAAGCGAGACATAGCGATCCTACATTCCGTCGGCGTCGTTCACAAATATTCATTTTGTGGTTAAACTTTTTGAAATTTGAATAATTTCTTTCACTTTTCTAGATTTCTACCAAACATTGACAGAAGCTTGTTTATGATCATTAGATAGTATCCAGAAGTAAATTTTGTAAACATAAAATTCCATTTTTCCGTATTTTACTTATAAATGGACTTAGTTTTCTGCCGGGAAACATTACATTCACTCTGAAGTTTTTATAATTTTAATAACTTTTCTGAGATATCCTGGATTTGTACCAATCTTGGACAGAATCTTTTTTTTTTATGATCATATGATAGTATCCAGAAAATAGTTTTGTAAAAAAATCAATCCTTTTTTTACGTATTCTACTTTGAAGTGGACTTAGATTTGTTGCCAGGAAACAACACATTCACTTTGTGGTTAAAGTTTTTAAAATTTTAATAACTTTCTTATACTATTTTGGACCATACTTTGACAGAAGCTTGTTTATGATCAAAAGCTAGTATCTAGAAGGTAATTTTGTTAAAATTTTGTACCCGTGTATCTGTATTTTACTTATAAATGGACTTAGTTAAACATTACATACAGTCTGCAAACATTCATTAGATTCATAAACTTTCATGGATTGTAACCAAACTTGGACAGAAGCTTCTTACAATTAAAAGAAAGTAACAAGAGGAATATTTTTATTGGGTTTTTTTCCCTCATTTTGTTGAGCCTGAGATTAAATGCAAAAGTTAGTAAGACACTCAGTTCTCTTACATTTTTTTTTTCACTCAAAACTCCTATCATGTCTTAATTTTCTTTTATACTAACCCTGCCATAAAAATCAAATTGTAGCTCCCTTAGATATATTAAATATTGAAAAGTCTGACATCCAAGGTCAACTTTGTCTGCAGGAGTAGCAACCTCATTAAGGAGTATAAACCAAATGTCAAACTCTAAATAACAATACGTCAGGAAACTCAAAAGCAGCTGCCATCGATATTAAATTTTCATGTTAAGACAGACACAACAACCACACAATTAAGAAATAGGAAACATTACTTAACACGTTCAAGACTTTGTAATTCTCAACTTCCGTATTTTAAGTAAAATATCAAAACATTTTTTTTGCTGTGCAGCGGATCAAATTTAATCGTTTATAGTGTATTTATGTACGTTTTTGGATTGAGTTAAGCCTGTCAATTGATATTTTATCGTGTGTTTTTCTATGATGTTATGCTATTGTTTCAGAAAAAGGGAGAAGGTTTGGATCAATTAAAACGTTTAATCCCCCCCCCCCCCCCCTTTCATGGGAAAAATTTGGTTGATTATATAGGGAATCATTGAAGCATGACTGGAGAGGCCCCCCCTTAGGTCAGTCAGCGGCCCCCCCCCCCCTTAGGTTAGTCAGCGGCCCCCCTTAGGAAAAGTGGATCCGCCACTGGTTTGTCTGTGCTCATGCAAAGTAAATCTGTAGATGTAAAGACGACCATGTAAATATAAAATGCTCAGATTTACCCAATATTTCTGCTTTATGTCAAACAAAAATACAATGTATAACTTGAAAAACTTACCTAATGACTGAAGATTCATCTCACACGTGGTCACAACAAACATATAATCTATACTATTAAACGAGAAGACCTCATTTTTGGTGTCGCTTCTCTTCTTTCCACAATAAATTAATCAACACGCCTCTGTGTCCTATAGGTACAGTGCATAGTCGCATTTGTCATCCATTCATATGATTATTCAGATTGAGTTATTTTAGGAGGAAAACGAGAAAAAAGGCATCCGGGTATTGTCCCGTCATTGTACGAAATTTTAAGTCAGATTAGACTTCCGGTTTGCGTTTTTCTGTATACTTTGAACATACACATATACTAGACATACTACGAATAAAGTGTATTTTCAGAATTTTATCTGCTATTCATTTTCAAGTTTACTCACAGAGTTTATTACATAGAGAGGGTCTGTATACTATATCAATGATCACCATGGATCGATTAGTAAACTTAGAATTGAAAGTAAATACGCTTTATTTATATAGTAATGAATGTTCATAATATACAGATAAGCGCTAAAATTATTCATGTGAACTTTTGATACTTTTTCTGAAATTCTCCAGTCATTAAATCTTTTACAAAATTCATTGATTACAAAAAAAAAAGAAGATTACGATTGTGGTATGATTGCCATGTTGAGACAACTCTCCACAAGAGACCAAAATGACACAGAAATTCATAATTATAGGTTACCGTACGGCCTTTAACAAAGAGCAAAGCCCATACCGCATACTCAGCTTCAAAAGGCCCCGAAATGACAATGTAAAACAATGCAAACGAGAAAACAAGCGGCCTTATTTATGTACAAAAAATGAACGAAAAACAAATATGTAACACATAAACAAACGACAACCACTCAATTACAGGCTCCTTACTTAAATAAATGTTCATAACATACTAAATGTATGTTCATATTGAAATTGATAGAAAACCAAAAATTGGGAACTTTGGAAATAAAGGTGGAGGGTAAAAAAAAACATTTTCCTGTCCCCAATAACCTATGACTTATGATACTTTTGCTGAAATTCTCCAGTCATTCTGTATTTAACAAAATTCTTCCAACAACACTTTACATACTGATACTTTATACTACGCTCTGAATGCCCGCGATTTCGCGGGTGTGTTCTAGTGATACCTTTAAAGTGTATTATCATTTTTGTCACGCCACCCGTACAATTTAGTTACAGACTTTCTAAAATTCAATCTGACCACACGCACGATACACGCACGGTGAATGCACGATACACGCACGGTACACGCACGATGAGCGATGAGCGTTACACGAAGGATTAACGCAAAATGAATGATGAATAATGAACGCACAAAACACGCACGATGCACGATGAATGATAAATACACGATACACGCACGTTGAATGATTCAGTGACGAATGAACAACGAACGCTTTTTACACGATTCTCAAAGCTATTTTATTTAGAATAGTATTTAAAATTGATATGCATTTTAATTAAAGGCAATACTTGTAACTGTTTTACTAATACCAGCATAATAGATTATATGCTGTTTTGCCAGCTCATATTCAAATAACTTAAAGTCGGCTATTTTATAGGCACCGGAAATATTTGTGAACTTGGACAGAAGCTCCTAACAATCAAAATATAGTGTCTTGATTTTGTTCAGCCTGAGGGTTCAAGTTAACGGCAAACGCATGGCCAACTATTGTCCTCAGTGTAAGCCAGTACGAGTTATCGCGCATGATTTTGATTTCTTATCTGTCTGATCAGTCTTTTCTGTGTGTGATATCTTATCAAGACAACATGCTGAGTTTGTAAAGACAATGTTGACACTCGTAAATAATTTGACTACCCTAAGTAAACAATACATTTGTATTATGAATATATGACACTGTAGCATGCTAGGTTCCGCGGCATGAATACGAGTTGTATAAAGATTATAAACTGACTTTATTTCCCGAAAGATATACAATTCGATTTTACCGAATATCAAACCATGCATACACAATAAAAAGTCGAAAAAGGACAAATATGAGCTCATGATTACCAAACACACACATATATATATATATATATCTTTCGACGTAAACCCGAATATGAGACAGCGTAGAATTTGAATATACATACACAAACACAAACTCATTGCAACATTTTGCTTTTTTATTAAAAGAATAAATTCAGTCTTTATTAAAAGAATAAATTCAGTCTTTATCAAAAGAATAAATTCAGTCTCTGATTTTACTCTTATTTTCAGTTACCTCCCAGAATTGTTTGTTTATCAATATTTGCTCTAACTTTTCAGCCACGATTTCTGAGAGTAAAAATTGGCCTTCAACACTAAATGCTTAATAGTACGTTTGCCCGCGACGATGCAGTTTAATAGTACTTTTGCCCGCGACGATGCAGTTTGTTTATAAATCACAATGGAAAACACGCTACAGTACATCAACGTATTGTCCTTTAAATAGCATTAATTTTGCTATGTGAAAAAAAAGACAAATGTCGTATTAATAATGAATAAGTATAAATGTACAGCTAAATTTTCAAATTTCTTTAAAAATGTCTTCAGTTAAGACAAACTGTTTAGTGATTTGAAAAGCAGCGTCTTCTATGTAAAATAAGATTGCAGATTTTGGCACTTCTATCACATTCACTGGCTACCTATAAAACAATAGACAATTTTTCAAATTGGATGGTTTTTTTAAAGTTTGGATGTTCCGAAGTGACAAAGTTTTTCTATAAAAGATCAGTTTGCAGGTGATCTTAGAATGGACAGTATATCAATACATATTTCTCAGTTTCAACAATATTTATACACGCTTCACATGTTCGTTGATGGATGGAAAGGTCTCTCACTTACAATAATGATATAGTCTTAGATTAATTTTTTTTTTGTATAGATATAAGCCAATCGAAGCACATACTAATTAATTTATATACTGATATTCTCAAATTTTCCTAAAACCGTAAAGAAAGTCCCACAGAAAAAAGGGGGGAATACCCTACCCGGAAAATAATATTACTGATATGTATAGGAAAGTTTAAACCACGGAACTGACTGAACTTGACAGTGTTATCTGAAATTCACAACAGGTGATCAAATGAATGATCACACGGATATCTTTAGAAAACATGCTAATCGAAACAACAGGGGTCGCAGGCATCTGTTTGCATGTATAATACTAAATTTTAACGATTCCAACTATCTCATTCATTCGATAAATAAAAAAATAAAAAAATCTGCAAATACATGTACAATATAAATGCAAGAAAATTTCCGGGGATGAGTTGGTATGAGTTCCAATGAGACAGCTCTCCGTAAACTTTACCTTAACAGAACAATAATTAAAATAAGTTTCCTTTTTAATACAAATTTTACATAAATGTTCAAGTATAAAATTAAATATATTTCCCGATAGAAACTTCTGAAAGGAGAGAGACAAATTAAAATTAATTATATATATATAAAATTGATGAAAGAAAATTTGACGTTTAAGATTTCATTCCAAATCCATCTACTACAAAAGATCTTCTGAAAGTGTTACTGCATCTGAAAAATTTAAGATAATGACACTTTTCCTGTTTCATCAAAACTAATTGGTCTTTTTAGAACATGAAAATAATATATATGAAATATGTATCTATTACTTCTATGTAAATCAGATGAGCATGTTTAAGTATCAAAATTGTTTAGTTACGGCCGCCTAATTATTTAAAAAAAACTTTTAAAAAGATATGTAAGAAAATTGCAAAAAAAAAAATCATTTTAGATGGGATTTCATTTTTTTTTAATACGCTTTAAAAACATCCAAAAGTCTGAGTTAATGTAGTAGTGAAAGATTTTATATTATCAAAAATAAAGAAAACTGACGGCTGGACAAAAAAATTCTTTTAAAATTAAAAGTTACACTTCTTTTACTTTATTTACTGAATTTTTAAATTCATGATATAAAACATTGTATTAAATGTATAAATATTTTATATGCAAATAGATTAAACTTTGTTTTGTGACTTGTGATCGAGCGATTTACTTGGTAGGACCATGGAAGTATTTATTTATATCAATATAATACTTCCATGGACTTAGAATTTTTCTCGCAATCTTCAAACAATGACAATAACTCCAGTTTTGGATAAAAAAAGGCCCCGATTCATTAAATTTTCTAAAATATCAAATATATATCATTGGAAAGATCAAGGATTTGTATAGTAAGAAGGATTGGAATCTCGTGGGCTTTTGCATAGACTGTAGTATAATATCTTCTGCGGCGCGAGATTTTGTGAGATTACCCGTGATGCATCTGGAAAATGCTCAATGTGCCTTGATTAATGGCGGACATTTGCATCACCTAAACAAATTGACACCCGATATGTAAGTATTACAATCCATATCTATCAAATTTTATGCTTGAAATAAGAAGTTTAAAAGGGTTCTGGTGTAATTAATAACTTTTACGATCGCAGTAAGAATACACGGCTCCATAGAATTAATTTGCATATTGACCGAAGTGACCTCACCCTATCCCGCCTATTGGGCGGTCCTATCATCATTTTCTATTTTTATACTCCTTCTTCAAAAAACGGAGATGAGTGATAAAATTTATATTTTCTGATAGATATATGATTTCTTCGTGTATTGAGTAAATTTCGTAGTGATTGATGCATTAGTTTTCCTATTTTTTTACGTTTCTTTGAGTTGATTACAACAAAAATGGCGTTCTGGAGCGAAAATGGGGGTGGCTTGGGAAAAATGAATAAAGTTCTTCAATTGGCCTAGATTAATGTTCAAACATGTTTACAAACGTAAAACATTGGTGATAAAGTGTATTGAAGAAAGCTCAAACCGCTAAATAAGGGAATTGTGATACTTTTCTGTCTTTAAACATCAATGTGGTTCTCAGATGAATCGCAATTTACCAGGCCTAAATTGGGAGGGGATCCAGTTGTCATAATAATCTGATACTTCCTTCCTGTTTATACCGAAATGAAATCGTTAAACCATGTGTTTTGAAATAGTTTTACATCAATTTTAACTAGCCATGTTCCATAGAAAACTCCATAGATTTGCCTTTGCCGATGTGGAAAGGGACAATGCATGGATGGTAATATCTTCAAATGTTCAGCCCAGTGTTTAGGGAATGGTCATTATTTATCAGCTGAGGGGGTCGGTTCAAATTTTTGATATAAAATTTTATGTTGGGAACCCCCCCAATATTTTACAAAACCACATAATGACCCCCCCTAATAACATAATTTCAAAAGTTTGACCCCCCCCCCCCCCCCAAACAAAAAAAGAATTCTCTTTTGTGTTGAGGAAATGATGACCAGCTACATAGTAACCAGCTTTGAGAAGGTCTGAGTATAACAAAGAGCTTCTCTTCTTGTTTTTTTTTTTCTTTCAAAACGAAATATCTGACACGTGCATGTAGAAAAATAGAAAAAAATATACAGAAAATTGTATGTTCCAATTTATTAATTTATTTTACTGCTACCTATAATTCTACAAATTTTATCAATATTCTGGTACATTGTAGATAAACTTTCAATACTGACTGTTATTTTAATCCCAATCACAGGCCCTTTTATCTTTTTTTTTTAACCTTTGAACTTTAAAATATCTAGTTATGAATGGGGGGGGGGGGGGGGGGGGTTGTTCGGGATTCCAATGTACAAATGATTTAGGAAGTGCAAATAAAATAACACCGATTAAATGGTTCTTGTCCTTTCTTGATTGAATATGTAAATTATTTATTTGAGATAAAGAAATATACAACCAAGCCTGGAACCTCTGGCCTTTCTATGTTTTGTGCAGATGTATGTTTTAAGAGTTTAGTGTGTTACCAATTTTCTCTGAACAAGTACACATTTTTGTTTAGGGGCCCAAGCTGAATGTATTTGTTCTTTTTCCAAATCATATAGTGTATTGTTTAGTGTGTGTGAATACCATGGTGCCCATCAAGAATTTTTTTTTATTAAGGTCTGAAATCTGGATAGGAAAGAACATCGGAGAATGGATAAAATTTACAGAAAAATGGACCCCAAAAAAAATTAGAACACTGGTGTTCAAATATGAATAAAAGGAGCTAGAAAAGGGCAAAAAATACTAACGAATAGAAAAATATTACCTTAAAAAATAAAGAATACAGAAGGGATATACCTATAATATCGAGATCATCTTTTATTCTTATTCGATATCTTTGTAATAATTTCATAAAATAAGTATACCTATTACCACGTGACGGACATATAACTAACATGCATCCTTGCTTTCATCAAAATGATTTAAACACTATCATGACTATAGAAAGTTAATTATGCATGTCCAGAAACCTTTCCAACTCACTGTTTCCTGTGGTCAAAACTAGGGAGAAACGTTTCATAGAGTTGTTAATTTATTGATTGTAACTTTATACTTGTATACAACTGTGATAAGGAGTGATCAGATTCACTGCCCTTCAGAAATTAGGCATATCCTGCTGCATGGTGCTTTACAGTTTACACTATCAAAGATTTAATAAACAGACATTATTTCACAGATCGCACACTCACTTCAATTTTGTCAACAATTTATATACAAAGTCAGACATAAAAACCTTTACTGTGTGACCCCCCCTAGTTGAAATATTTTTTGATGGTAACCCCCCCAGTGGTATGATATTTTTGGCAATGACCCCCCCTAAAATGCACCGACCCCCTCAGCTGATAAATAATGACTGTTCCCTTACCAGCATCATGGTATTGTGAACGTACATTGTGTACAAATGAATGTACATTTTTACTGACATCAAAATAATGATACACCAACACAGCTCATCTACTTTAATGCCTTTAATGATGTATGGGTAGTACTAGTGCTGTTTTGGTCTTCATTATAAATCACTGCCCCCCTTTTATTATGCATGTTATTATTATGGACTCCCTTCTTCTCTATCTGTTTATACCACATATCAAATGCATTACAAATTTAAGTCCAATTAATTATTATGCCTGTTAATTATGGCATTTTGCTAGGCTAAATAATGTTTTCCTGCAACAACTTCAAATCCAACAATGAAAGATGTTTTCCTGCAACGGTGTCAAAGCAAAAATCAAAATAGCCTTGCAAGATTTTTTCCTGCAACGGCGTCAAAGCAAATAATTAAAATAGGAAGACGTCATAATTTTTTTAAACCTGTGCATTACAAATGTACCTGAGCTTTATCTTTTCTAGACCGAACTGCTCTAAACTATACTTCAGTCAAGTCCAGTTAGAGTTTTATATATATATATAATATATAAAGGATATTCTGTTATCCAAAATATCTAACATTTATTCCTTTTATTGTTATTTTTGATTTTTTGTTTGTTTGCGACATCTTTTGATCCTACAATATTGCAAAATATTTTATTTTAAAACAATAGAAACATTGTCACAAATATAAATTATTCCTGAATTTGCATAAACCCATAGAAATCTAACATAAATTTTGCAAATATAATTGTTCGAGCAGAGATCTTGAGGTAGTATTGCTATTGTTAAGGACATATTTGATATTGGAATTGTTTAAGCCATATGATATTGTATTATTATTGCCACATGTAACTATATTACACCTTTTTTTCAGTATTTTCCAAAATGCTCAAACTGGTGAATGTTAAGAAGAAAAGTCTAGGCACAAGGATTCAAGTCCCCAAAAAAGTCTAAGCAGTTGTGTGCAAACAGCAGTTGGCCATTCATGCACTAATCATGTGGACTAACATATATACATGATGTATATGGCATGCCTTCAAATAGAAATAGAAATACTAGTGTACAACTGAATGCCACTTTTGACCAGAACGTTCCTCTGAATATCATTTATGGAGGATATACCAACAATGTTTCATTGGATCATTAACATTTAATCTCTTCTACCTAAACTTGAAAGCTACGCTTTGTGTGTAGGGAACTTTGATAGTGACTTGATAGATGATCATGTGATACCCGGGTTAAATTGGATTATTTCTATATTTAATATAAAAATAAATCATTGAACATCTTCTTTTAAATTCCATTACATGCCAGATTCATTTAATACTTCAAATCTGCTTGGTGTTGAGTGTATATTGACGATGTACATGTATGTGTAGTAAAATAAGCAAGGAGACATGGGATATGATTGAAATGAGACAACTATCCATTCAATATCAAATGAAGATTTTAAAAACTAGTCTACATGTACAATGATTGAATCAATGAATGTATGTCAATCACCATCAACAAAACCCATGCAGCATAGCAGGTCGATAAATATTATCACATGAAACCAACAGCCCATACATAATACATGCACAAAAAATTGTTTTTATACCAAATTTGAAGTTAAGACATAAGAGTTAAGAGATGCGGGATGTGGTATGATTGCCAATGGAATGAGACCGCTCAGTTCACCAAAGAAACAAATGATGTTGATGTAAGCAATTATTCAATCTATTGTTATTTCTTATCTTGATAGACAAAAATTGTTTTACATGTATTATACAGTATATTCGTAATTATGAGCTATAAAATCAATACATGTACAAGGCAAAATTGTACAAAAAGTATCTTCTGTTAGACAATAACCATTTTATAGTTATTATGTACGTCTTAACAAAGACATTTATTGTAAAAATAGTTTTTATACCAAATTTGAAGTTAAGACCTAAGAGTAAAGAGATGTGGTATGATTGTCAATCGTATGAGACAGCTCAGTTCACCAAAGTTCAAATGATGTTGAAGTACCGGTAAGCAATTATTCAATCTTTCCTTGATAGACAAAAGTCAGTGTTGTACATGCATATTAGTAACTGTGCGCTATAAAGTCAATACAAGGCAAAATTGTACAAAAAGTATCTTCTGTTAGACAAGAAACATTTTAGTTATGTTTACAAAGACATTTATTGATAAATATCTATATACACTACAGTTTAGACCTACCAAGCATGAAAGTTACAAACAGAAAAGTATTACTTTTGTTTTAATACTTGATGTAAACTGCTGTTGCGTACCTCGTATGAAAGTGTACCAATGTACAATCAGAAAAACATAGTCTTCTTTGATATATGACAAGTAGCTCTTTTCAAGTTAATTTCTGTATTATACGTGAATAATACATAACCAGGAATAATTCCATGACTGACTACTTGAGAGGCCGTTATACATGTATGACATGTACATGTATGACAGAGAGCTGACACTATAAAATTGCCCTATCAAATTCATGCACAAATTGATGAAAGTGCTCTGATAAGAAACAAAAGTGCATTTAAAGATGTAATGTTATTAGTACAATTAAAAAATTTGCTTGCATTGATAATTTATAACACACTGGCTAACGTTTCTTTTATGCCTATATATGTTTATGATGATTGAAACCTGCTACAGTAACATGCAGAGGCAGTTTTATAGGGTTTACCAGTGGGCTCCCTCTGTAACAGTACTTGTTCCAAACTTATGATAATGACTAGCCACTATGTATATAAAACTCAATGCAGTAATTCGTCCTGAAATTTGTTGTCAGTTCTTACTATACAAATCCTTGGAAAGATTATAAAGCAAAGAATATATATTTATGCCAATGAATTTATTTCTAAAAATAGTGAAAGATGTAATCATATATGAAAACTCCTTTGCAAACGTTTTTGATTTTGAATTGTATGAAGTAATAGGGAATGAACTAGTCCAAATAATTATGACGTCTTGAAAGGCTATTATATTTTTTTTCTTTGACGCCCTTTGATGTCCTCAATCAGAACCGATTCCCTCACGCATGACTTCATGAAAAAATGTAGTTTTTGGAATTATTAAGACGTCTATCAACACCGGACAGCAAAAACTCCGCCAAAAACAACATTCATACCCATTGCCCCCCAAAAAAACTAAATTTGAACTTGTAGGTCTGTAAATAGAACCAATTCAAAATTGAAATGTCACTTTTTTAGGCAATTTCTTGTGGGACAACTGATTTTGTAGGGGTTCAACTCTACGTACAACAGTAAATGATACATGTATCTCTTCGTTAAAGTATTCACCACAGCATAGCATTCTCCGATTTTCAATATTTTGATCAGTTGAATAAGAAAATTGAGATTTAGAAATGTACATACCTTTTGAAGCGGTGACAATTACTCCACTCAAGCACAACCGGAAAATCCTCTCACGGTTTTTATTGCAGAACCAAATGTTCTGCGTGTGTAGATTACCAGCCGTGATGTAATGATTGTATGTATTGTAAATATAAAATAAATGTCTTCAACTTTTATTATTTAGTAATAATTACTAGTCCCATCGTACATTGCTTTTTTTCATGTAACAATAACGCAATGTAACCGTAGCCTCAATAATTATTGTTACATTCGTAATTAATCAGGTCTCTACCCAACCATACATTCCGGCATTTAGTCTCCAATGTAACAATAATATTTTTCTTATTGTTACATTTCCATGTAGGTGGCACGGTAGTATTTGCAGTCCAGAATTTAGGTTGCTCTTTTGTGTACCCTACTTAGGTTAATGTATCTAAACAGTGTGATTGGACAAAAAATACAGTATCAACTGAACATACTTTCCCAAACTGAGGGATGAATCAGGTGTAGAAAAATATGAAATAATTTTACATACAGATGAAAATGAATTTTTGAGAATTTTTTTTAATTTTGTATTCACTGCACCATAAAAGACCTAAAAACACTAGTGGCCTTAGGTATTTAAATATAGCAAAAAAAGTAAACGGTCATGATACATATTCAAATTCATTTCTAAATAGTAAAATGAAAGTACTTCAGTTAACTGTGAATGTAGAATTTTTTGCAGTGTTAGAAAGTGGTGAAAATTCTAAAAAGGCTATCATTATCCCTATGGGCCAGGAAATACTACCGTGCCACCTTAAGGGGGATATATATTTTTACACTAAATCAATAAAAGAAAATTTTTTTACCTATGCAATTTGTAAGTTTATCAATAAAAATTTGATTTAGGGCAACTATGATAAAAACAAGCCTTAAATTCCACCCTGAGAGTAAAAATTGCTGAATCAGCAAATTTTGCCTGATCTGTTGGTAATAATGTAAAAATTTACCTAAAAAGTAGGACTTCATTGTTTTTATGTAACTTTCAATGCATTTTTAATTATATAGGCTAGGTTTAACTTTTCGCAGTGTCTGACACATGTGCAACCACTGGAATTTGAGACGCGACATTCTTTGATTGCATGTACATCCTATTACTTTCACCGAAATAAATAAATTGCATAATTTCTTATTTTTTTCAACACAAGTACAGCTATACTAGTTTTCTTTAGGTTTTATTTGTAGTTCAGAGGTATCGTGACACCAGTAGGAGCATTTTGGGAACCAGTAAGTGGTTAAGGGGTCTTTACTTATTCATTTAGCCCTCATATTTGGCTGAAATAGAGATAGCAATAGGGGTTGCTTTACATTAACAAGACATTATTTTTGACAAAGAATGTAATTATAATGTTATATCAGCATGATTAAATGGTTTATTCATTTTCCATGCAAATGCCATTAATTGTTAAGATTTTATGACAGTGAAAAGCAAAATAAAGACAATTTGATTATGTAAGGGGACATAATTTAACTTAATGCATACATGAGAAATAGACAAATAGTCAACTTAGAGATGTGTTCTAGTACATGTATTGTCAAAAACATTTTAGAATAATAGTTAACTGTAATCTAAAGACTCTTGTTGTATTGCCTTTATAATCTGGAAATGCTTAAAGTAATATAAGGCATGCTGTAAAATGTGGAATGGACTTTAATATCATTTTTCATGATTTGGTGCTTAAACTGTTTCTTTTAGTCAGATTAACCATAAATAGAGTTGGCAATCCAATAATTCCTCCTGAATCACCATGTTTGACTTCTGTGTTTTGTTGAAACATCATATATTTGGGTTTTGTGCACTCCTTAGGTTAAAATGGTAAGATAAAAAAAAAGTGAAAATCTGCCAAATGGGGTAGGGTTGTAATCTTTCATTTTTTTGGGTAAGAAATGAGTGCAGACAAGTATTCTTTATTGTACTATGTTCAAAAGTAATAAGTCTATGCATCATAGGTGTCATGACTGGTTTCAGGTTTGTTATGTCTTGGTTAAGGTGGCACGGTAGTATTTGCAGTCCAGAATTTAGGTTGCTCTTTTGTGTACCCTACTTAGGTTAATGTATCTAAACAGTGTGATTGGACAAAAAATACAGTATCAACTGAACATACTTTCCCAAACTGAGGGATGAATCAGGTGTAGAAAAATATGAAATAATTTTACATACAGATGAAAATGAATTTTTGAGAATTTTTTTTAATTTTGTATTCACTGCACCATAAAAGACCTAAAAACACTAGTGGCCTTAGGTATTTAAATATAGCAAAAAAAGTAAACGGTCATGATACATATTCAAATTCATTTCTAAATAGTAAAATGAAAGTACTTCAGTTAACTGTGAATGTAGAATTTTTTGCAGTGTTAGAAAGTGGTGAAAATTCTAAAAAGGCTATCATTATCCCTATGGGCCAGGAAATACTACCGTGCCACCTTAAGGGGGATATATATTTTTACACTAAATCAATAAAAGAAAATTTTTTTACCTATGCAATTTGTAAGTTTATCAATAAAAATTTGATTTAGGGCAACTATGATAAAAACAAGCCTTAAATTCCACCCTGAGAGTAAAAATTGCTGAATCAGCAAATTTTGCCTGATCTGTTGGTAATAATGTAAAAATTTACCTAAAAAGTAGGACTTCATTGTTTTTATGTAACTTTCAATGCATTTTTAATTATATAGGCTAGGTTTAACTTTTCGCAGTGTCTGACACATGTGCAACCACTGGAATTTGAGACGCGACATTCTTTGATTGCATGTACATCCTATTACTTTCACCGAAATAAATAAATTGCATAATTTCTTATTTTTTTCAACACAAGTACAGCTATACTAGTTTTCTTTAGGTTTTATTTGTAGTTCAGAGGTATCGTGACACCAGTAGGAGCATTTTGGGAACCAGTAAGTGGTTAAGG
Source organism: Mytilus galloprovincialis (assembly GCA_037788925.1). Classification (NCBI taxonomy): domain Eukaryota; kingdom Metazoa; phylum Mollusca; class Bivalvia; order Mytilida; family Mytilidae; genus Mytilus; species Mytilus galloprovincialis. Next base: position 37,494,561 of record CM075342.1, on the reverse strand, counting down.
GGTCTTTACTTATTCATTTAGCCCTCATATTTGGCTGAAATAGAGATAGCAATAGGGGTTGCTTTACATTAACAAGACATTATTTTTGACAAAGAATGTAATTATAATGTTATATCAGCATGATTAAATGGTTTATTCATTTTCCATGCAAATGCCATTAATTGTTAAGATTTTATGACAGTGAAAAGCAAAATAAAGACAATTTGATTATGTAAGGGGACATAATTTAACTTAATGCATACATGAGAAATAGACAAATAGTCAACTTAGAGATGTGTTCTAGTACATGTATTGTCAAAAACATTTTAGAATAATAGTTAACTGTAATCTAAAGACTCTTGTTGTATTGCCTTTATAATCTGGAAATGCTTAAAGTAATATAAGGCATGCTGTAAAATGTGGAATGGACTTTAATATCATTTTTCATGATTTGGTGCTTAAACTGTTTCTTTTAGTCAGATTAACCATAAATAGAGTTGGCAATCCAATAATTCCTCCTGAATCACCATGTTTGACTTCTGTGTTTTGTTGAAACATCATATATTTGGGTTTTGTGCACTCCTTAGGTTAAAATGGTAAGATAAAAAAAAAGTGAAAATCTGCCAAATGGGGTAGGGTTGTAATCTTTCATTTTTTTGGGTAAGAAATGAGTGCAGACAAGTATTCTTTATTGTACTATGTTCAAAAGTAATAAGTCTATGCATCATAGGTGTCATGACTGGTTTCAGGTTTGTTATGTCTTGGTTAAGGTGGCACGGTAGTATTTGCAGTCCAGAATTTAGGTTGCTCTTTTGTGTACCCTACTTAGGTTAATGTATCTAAACAGTGTGATTGGACAAAAAATACAGTATCAACTGAACATACTTTCCCAAACTGAGGGATGAATCAGGTGTAGAAAAATATGAAATAATTTTACATACAGATGAAAATGAATTTTTGAGAATTTTTTTTAATTTTGTATTCACTGCACCATAAAAGACCTAAAAACACTAGTGGCCTTAGGTATTTAAATATAGCAAAAAAAGTAAACGGTCATGATACATATTCAAATTCATTTCTAAATAGTAAAATGAAAGTACTTCAGTTAACTGTGAATGTAGAATTTTTTGCAGTGTTAGAAAGTGGTGAAAATTCTAAAAAGGCTATCATTATCCCTATGGGCCAGGAAATACTACCGTGCCACCTTAAGGGGGATATATATTTTTACACTAAATCAATAAAAGAAAATTTTTTTACCTATGCAATTTGTAAGTTTATCAATAAAAATTTGATTTAGGGCAACTATGATAAAAACAAGCCTTAAATTCCACCCTGAGAGTAAAAATTGCTGAATCAGCAAATTTTGCCTGATCTGTTGGTAATAATGTAAAAATTTACCTAAAAAGTAGGACTTCATTGTTTTTATGTAACTTTCAATGCATTTTTAATTATATAGGCTAGGTTTAACTTTTCGCAGTGTCTGACACATGTGCAACCACTGGAATTTGAGACGCGACATTCTTTGATTGCATGTACATCCTATTACTTTCACCGAAATAAATAAATTGCATAATTTCTTATTTTTTTCAACACAAGTACAGCTATACTAGTTTTCTTTAGGTTTTATTTGTAGTTCAGAGGTATCGTGACACCAGTAGGAGCATTTTGGGAACCAGTAAGTGGTTAAGGGGTCTTTACTTATTCATTTAGCCCTCATATTTGGCTGAAATAGAGATAGCAATAGGGGTTGCTTTACATTAACAAGACATTATTTTTGACAAAGAATGTAATTATAATGTTATATCAGCATGATTAAATGGTTTATTCATTTTCCATGCAAATGCCATTAATTGTTAAGATTTTATGACAGTGAAAAGCAAAATAAAGACAATTTGATTATGTAAGGGGACATAATTTAACTTAATGCATACATGAGAAATAGACAAATAGTCAACTTAGAGATGTGTTCTAGTACATGTATTGTCAAAAACATTTTAGAATAATAGTTAACTGTAATCTAAAGACTCTTGTTGTATTGCCTTTATAATCTGGAAATGCTTAAAGTAATATAAGGCATGCTGTAAAATGTGGAATGGACTTTAATATCATTTTTCATGATTTGGTGCTTAAACTGTTTCTTTTAGTCAGATTAACCATAAATAGAGTTGGCAATCCAATAATTCCTCCTGAATCACCATGTTTGACTTCTGTGTTTTGTTGAAACATCATATATTTGGGTTTTGTGCACTCCTTAGGTTAAAATGGTAAGATAAAAAAAAAGTGAAAATCTGCCAAATGGGGTAGGGTTGTAATCTTTCATTTTTTTGGGTAAGAAATGAGTGCAGACAAGTATTCTTTATTGTACTATGTTCAAAAGTAATAAGTCTATGCATCATAGGTGTCATGACTGGTTTCAGGTTTGTTATGTCTTGGTTAAGGTGGCACGGTAGTATTTGCAGTCCAGAATTTAGGTTGCTCTTTTGTGTACCCTACTTAGGTTAATGTATCTAAACAGTGTGATTGGACAAAAAATACAGTATCAACTGAACATACTTTCCCAAACTGAGGGATGAATCAGGTGTAGAAAAATATGAAATAATTTTACATACAGATGAAAATGAATTTTTGAGAATTTTTTTTAATTTTGTATTCACTGCACCATAAAAGACCTAAAAACACTAGTGGCCTTAGGTATTTAAATATAGCAAAAAAAGTAAACGGTCATGATACATATTCAAATTCATTTCTAAATAGTAAAATGAAAGTACTTCAGTTAACTGTGAATGTAGAATTTTTTGCAGTGTTAGAAAGTGGTGAAAATTCTAAAAAGGCTATCATTATCCCTATGGGCCAGGAAATACTACCGTGCCACCTTAAGGGGGATATATATTTTTACACTAAATCAATAAAAGAAAATTTTTTTACCTATGCAATTTGTAAGTTTATCAATAAAAATTTGATTTAGGGCAACTATGATAAAAACAAGCCTTAAATTCCACCCTGAGAGTAAAAATTGCTGAATCAGCAAATTTTGCCTGATCTGTTGGTAATAATGTAAAAATTTACCTAAAAAGTAGGACTTCATTGTTTTTATGTAACTTTCAATGCATTTTTAATTATATAGGCTAGGTTTAACTTTTCGCAGTGTCTGACACATGTGCAACCACTGGAATTTGAGACGCGACATTCTTTGATTGCATGTACATCCTATTACTTTCACCGAAATAAATAAATTGCATAATTTCTTATTTTTTTCAACACAAGTACAGCTATACTAGTTTTCTTTAGGTTTTATTTGTAGTTCAGAGGTATCGTGACACCAGTAGGAGCATTTTGGGAACCAGTAAGTGGTTAAGGGGTCTTTACTTATTCATTTAGCCCTCATATTTGGCTGAAATAGAGATAGCAATAGGGGTTGCTTTACATTAACAAGACATTATTTTTGACAAAGAATGTAATTATAATGTTATATCAGCATGATTAAATGGTTTATTCATTTTCCATGCAAATGCCATTAATTGTTAAGATTTTATGACAGTGAAAAGCAAAATAAAGACAATTTGATTATGTAAGGGGACATAATTTAACTTAATGCATACATGAGAAATAGACAAATAGTCAACTTAGAGATGTGTTCTAGTACATGTATTGTCAAAAACATTTTAGAATAATAGTTAACTGTAATCTAAAGACTCTTGTTGTATTGCCTTTATAATCTGGAAATGCTTAAAGTAATATAAGGCATGCTGTAAAATGTGGAATGGACTTTAATATCATTTTTCATGATTTGGTGCTTAAACTGTTTCTTTTAGTCAGATTAACCATAAATAGAGTTGGCAATCCAATAATTCCTCCTGAATCACCATGTTTGACTTCTGTGTTTTGTTGAAACATCATATATTTGGGTTTTGTGCACTCCTTAGGTTAAAATGGTAAGATAAAAAAAAAGTGAAAATCTGCCAAATGGGGTAGGGTTGTAATCTTTCATTTTTTTGGGTAAGAAATGAGTGCAGACAAGTATTCTTTATTGTACTATGTTCAAAAGTAATAAGTCTATGCATCATAGGTGTCATGACTGGTTTCAGGTTTGTTATGTCTTGGTTAAGGTGGCACGGTAGTATTTGCAGTCCAGAATTTAGGTTGCTCTTTTGTGTACCCTACTTAGGTTAATGTATCTAAACAGTGTGATTGGACAAAAAATACAGTATCAACTGAACATACTTTCCCAAACTGAGGGATGAATCAGGTGTAGAAAAATATGAAATAATTTTACATACAGATGAAAATGAATTTTTGAGAATTTTTTTTAATTTTGTATTCACTGCACCATAAAAGACCTAAAAACACTAGTGGCCTTAGGTATTTAAATATAGCAAAAAAAGTAAACGGTCATGATACATATTCAAATTCATTTCTAAATAGTAAAATGAAAGTACTTCAGTTAACTGTGAATGTAGAATTTTTTGCAGTGTTAGAAAGTGGTGAAAATTCTAAAAAGGCTATCATTATCCCTATGGGCCAGGAAATACTACCGTGCCACCTTAAGGGGGATATATATTTTTACACTAAATCAATAAAAGAAAATTTTTTTACCTATGCAATTTGTAAGTTTATCAATAAAAATTTGATTTAGGGCAACTATGATAAAAACAAGCCTTAAATTCCACCCTGAGAGTAAAAATTGCTGAATCAGCAAATTTTGCCTGATCTGTTGGTAATAATGTAAAAATTTACCTAAAAAGTAGGACTTCATTGTTTTTATGTAACTTTCAATGCATTTTTAATTATATAGGCTAGGTTTAACTTTTCGCAGTGTCTGACACATGTGCAACCACTGGAATTTGAGACGCGACATTCTTTGATTGCATGTACATCCTATTACTTTCACCGAAATAAATAAATTGCATAATTTCTTATTTTTTTCAACACAAGTACAGCTATACTAGTTTTCTTTAGGTTTTATTTGTAGTTCAGAGGTATCGTGACACCAGTAGGAGCATTTTGGGAACCAGTAAGTGGTTAAGGGGTCTTTACTTATTCATTTAGCCCTCATATTTGGCTGAAATAGAGATAGCAATAGGGGTTGCTTTACATTAACAAGACATTATTTTTGACAAAGAATGTAATTATAATGTTATATCAGCATGATTAAATGGTTTATTCATTTTCCATGCAAATGCCATTAATTGTTAAGATTTTATGACAGTGAAAAGCAAAATAAAGACAATTTGATTATGTAAGGGGACATAATTTAACTTAATGCATACATGAGAAATAGACAAATAGTCAACTTAGAGATGTGTTCTAGTACATGTATTGTCAAAAACATTTTAGAATAATAGTTAACTGTAATCTAAAGACTCTTGTTGTATTGCCTTTATAATCTGGAAATGCTTAAAGTAATATAAGGCATGCTGTAAAATGTGGAATGGACTTTAATATCATTTTTCATGATTTGGTGCTTAAACTGTTTCTTTTAGTCAGATTAACCATAAATAGAGTTGGCAATCCAATAATTCCTCCTGAATCACCATGTTTGACTTCTGTGTTTTGTTGAAACATCATATATTTGGGTTTTGTGCACTCCTTAGGTTAAAATGGTAAGATAAAAAAAAAGTGAAAATCTGCCAAATGGGGTAGGGTTGTAATCTTTCATTTTTTTGGGTAAGAAATGAGTGCAGACAAGTATTCTTTATTGTACTATGTTCAAAAGTAATAAGTCTATGCATCATAGGTGTCATGACTGGTTTCAGGTTTGTTATGTCTTGGTTAAGGTGGCACGGTAGTATTTGCAGTCCAGAATTTAGGTTGCTCTTTTGTGTACCCTACTTAGGTTAATGTATCTAAACAGTGTGATTGGACAAAAAATACAGTATCAACTGAACATACTTTCCCAAACTGAGGGATGAATCAGGTGTAGAAAAATATGAAATAATTTTACATACAGATGAAAATGAATTTTTGAGAATTTTTTTTAATTTTGTATTCACTGCACCATAAAAGACCTAAAAACACTAGTGGCCTTAGGTATTTAAATATAGCAAAAAAAGTAAACGGTCATGATACATATTCAAATTCATTTCTAAATAGTAAAATGAAAGTACTTCAGTTAACTGTGAATGTAGAATTTTTTGCAGTGTTAGAAAGTGGTGAAAATTCTAAAAAGGCTATCATTATCCCTATGGGCCAGGAAATACTACCGTGCCACCTTAAGGGGGATATATATTTTTACACTAAATCAATAAAAGAAAATTTTTTTACCTATGCAATTTGTAAGTTTATCAATAAAAATTTGATTTAGGGCAACTATGATAAAAACAAGCCTTAAATTCCACCCTGAGAGTAAAAATTGCTGAATCAGCAAATTTTGCCTGATCTGTTGGTAATAATGTAAAAATTTACCTAAAAAGTAGGACTTCATTGTTTTTATGTAACTTTCAATGCATTTTTAATTATATAGGCTAGGTTTAACTTTTCGCAGTGTCTGACACATGTGCAACCACTGGAATTTGAGACGCGACATTCTTTGATTGCATGTACATCCTATTACTTTCACCGAAATAAATAAATTGCATAATTTCTTATTTTTTTCAACACAAGTACAGCTATACTAGTTTTCTTTAGGTTTTATTTGTAGTTCAGAGGTATCGTGACACCAGTAGGAGCATTTTGGGAACCAGTAAGTGGTTAAGGGGTCTTTACTTATTCATTTAGCCCTCATATTTGGCTGAAATAGAGATAGCAATAGGGGTTGCTTTACATTAACAAGACATTATTTTTGACAAAGAATGTAATTATAATGTTATATCAGCATGATTAAATGGTTTATTCATTTTCCATGCAAATGCCATTAATTGTTAAGATTTTATGACAGTGAAAAGCAAAATAAAGACAATTTGATTATGTAAGGGGACATAATTTAACTTAATGCATACATGAGAAATAGACAAATAGTCAACTTAGAGATGTGTTCTAGTACATGTATTGTCAAAAACATTTTAGAATAATAGTTAACTGTAATCTAAAGACTCTTGTTGTATTGCCTTTATAATCTGGAAATGCTTAAAGTAATATAAGGCATGCTGTAAAATGTGGAATGGACTTTAATATCATTTTTCATGATTTGGTGCTTAAACTGTTTCTTTTAGTCAGATTAACCATAAATAGAGTTGGCAATCCAATAATTCCTCCTGAATCACCATGTTTGACTTCTGTGTTTTGTTGAAACATCATATATTTGGGTTTTGTGCACTCCTTAGGTTAAAATGGTAAGATAAAAAAAAAGTGAAAATCTGCCAAATGGGGTAGGGTTGTAATCTTTCATTTTTTTGGGTAAGAAATGAGTGCAGACAAGTATTCTTTATTGTACTATGTTCAAAAGTAATAAGTCTATGCATCATAGGTGTCATGACTGGTTTCAGGTTTGTTATGTCTTGGTTAAGGTGGCACGGTAGTATTTGCAGTCCAGAATTTAGGTTGCTCTTTTGTGTACCCTACTTAGGTTAATGTATCTAAACAGTGTGATTGGACAAAAAATACAGTATCAACTGAACATACTTTCCCAAACTGAGGGATGAATCAGGTGTAGAAAAATATGAAATAATTTTACATACAGATGAAAATGAATTTTTGAGAATTTTTTTTAATTTTGTATTCACTGCACCATAAAAGACCTAAAAACACTAGTGGCCTTAGGTATTTAAATATAGCAAAAAAAGTAAACGGTCATGATACATATTCAAATTCATTTCTAAATAGTAAAATGAAAGTACTTCAGTTAACTGTGAATGTAGAATTTTTTGCAGTGTTAGAAAGTGGTGAAAATTCTAAAAAGGCTATCATTATCCCTATGGGCCAGGAAATACTACCGTGCCACCTTAAGGGGGATATATATTTTTACACTAAATCAATAAAAGAAAATTTTTTTACCTATGCAATTTGTAAGTTTATCAATAAAAATTTGATTTAGGGCAACTATGATAAAAACAAGCCTTAAATTCCACCCTGAGAGTAAAAATTGCTGAATCAGCAAATTTTGCCTGATCTGTTGGTAATAATGTAAAAATTTACCTAAAAAGTAGGACTTCATTGTTTTTATGTAACTTTCAATGCATTTTTAATTATATAGGCTAGGTTTAACTTTTCGCAGTGTCTGACACATGTGCAACCACTGGAATTTGAGACGCGACATTCTTTGATTGCATGTACATCCTATTACTTTCACCGAAATAAATAAATTGCATAATTTCTTATTTTTTTCAACACAAGTACAGCTATACTAGTTTTCTTTAGGTTTTATTTGTAGTTCAGAGGTATCGTGACACCAGTAGGAGCATTTTGGGAACCAGTAAGTGGTTAAGGGGTCTTTACTTATTCATTTAGCCCTCATATTTGGCTGAAATAGAGATAGCAATAGGGGTTGCTTTACATTAACAAGACATTATTTTTGACAAAGAATGTAATTATAATGTTATATCAGCATGATTAAATGGTTTATTCATTTTCCATGCAAATGCCATTAATTGTTAAGATTTTATGACAGTGAAAAGCAAAATAAAGACAATTTGATTATGTAAGGGGACATAATTTAACTTAATGCATACATGAGAAATAGACAAATAGTCAACTTAGAGATGTGTTCTAGTACATGTATTGTCAAAAACATTTTAGAATAATAGTTAACTGTAATCTAAAGACTCTTGTTGTATTGCCTTTATAATCTGGAAATGCTTAAAGTAATATAAGGCATGCTGTAAAATGTGGAATGGACTTTAATATCATTTTTCATGATTTGGTGCTTAAACTGTTTCTTTTAGTCAGATTAACCATAAATAGAGTTGGCAATCCAATAATTCCTCCTGAATCACCATGTTTGACTTCTGTGTTTTGTTGAAACATCATATATTTGGGTTTTGTGCACTCCTTAGGTTAAAATGGTAAGATAAAAAAAAAGTGAAAATCTGCCAAATGGGGTAGGGTTGTAATCTTTCATTTTTTTGGGTAAGAAATGAGTGCAGACAAGTATTCTTTATTGTACTATGTTCAAAAGTAATAAGTCTATGCATCATAGGTGTCATGACTGGTTTCAGGTTTGTTATGTCTTGGTTAAGGTGGCACGGTAGTATTTGCAGTCCAGAATTTAGGTTGCTCTTTTGTGTACCCTACTTAGGTTAATGTATCTAAACAGTGTGATTGGACAAAAAATACAGTATCAACTGAACATACTTTCCCAAACTGAGGGATGAATCAGGTGTAGAAAAATATGAAATAATTTTACATACAGATGAAAATGAATTTTTGAGAATTTTTTTTAATTTTGTATTCACTGCACCATAAAAGACCTAAAAACACTAGTGGCCTTAGGTATTTAAATATAGCAAAAAAAGTAAACGGTCATGATACATATTCAAATTCATTTCTAAATAGTAAAATGAAAGTACTTCAGTTAACTGTGAATGTAGAATTTTTTGCAGTGTTAGAAAGTGGTGAAAATTCTAAAAAGGCTATCATTATCCCTATGGGCCAGGAAATACTACCGTGCCACCTTAAATCGTAGCCAGTGCCTAATAAAAATAGATGGCCTCAATGATTTAAAAGCAACGCAAAAAAATTCCGTTAATATAAACATGTTGAACTTCGACCCTGAGTTAATAAACCGATTCACAATAAAGATCTCCTTGCGCTCAAATGTAATTCTTAGTGAAGTCAGGGGCGTATCTGCCGTTAGGCACTTTAGGCACGTGCCTACACATATTTTTACAAAAAAAATCATAAACAACGTCATCCGTAGATGTCACTTTTTAACTCAAAACTCAAAACTCTTTAATTAACGAATTTCATGTGAATACTAGTCCCTCGTCCTTAATGAATGGAATATTGGTTAGATTTGGATGTTATAATATTTTACCTTATATAGAAACTATAAACTAGAACTTTGGTATAAATCATGTCACTGTTATCAACAAATACTTGAATGAATCTCAACTTAGACACATTATTTTTTTTATTAGTTGTTGTTAAAGTTTTCAACAAGCTTTCCACTTGGTCTCAGTGTTTCACCCGACCTACAATAAAACCCTTGCCAAAGTTGGGCGTCCGTTTTGCTGTGCAAGATGTATAAATACGCAGTCACGTCTGGTCAGATTGAGGACGTTGAATCCGATGCCTAGTCGTAAAGAGAATGTCACATTCTCTAGTGACATTCTCTCTATGACTAGGCATCGAATTTACTCACTGTTTGAGGGGTTCATAGGTGGACTACTGAGAGACAAAATTTCTGTTCCTATCCAATACACCCTTATTGTCCTTTGCGTGTCATTTTCAAATTTCCAGACCTGCATCCTAGAGTACTAAGACGACCAATATTACAGGACCTAAGCTACCAGTTATATGTTTTTACGGTAGACATTTTTGTTTGTTCTGAACATGCATAAATATTTGACACTGGACGTTTAGTAATGATGAATCGACTAGCTTCCAGTAATTTCAAGTACTTTCAGATCTGCGTGTAATGATCACAATTATTCAAATTTCTAAGCAGGTTGGGATTTTACAGTAGAGAGTATAAAGAAATATCAATTTCTTGAATTTTGTTACGATAGTATGACAGAACAGAACTTCTGCATTAGGCATTGACTGTGTGTGTGTGTGTGTGTATGTTTTTGTTGGGCTAGAGTGAAGGTTTTAGAATGAAAAGATTGATGGTTGATGTCTAGCCAAAAGAATAGTTTTATTATATAGAATATCAGTGTTGACGTGGCTTATTTTTTTGAATGAAGGATCGTCAATTATATTTACTATCAATAAGCGTTTTATAAGAAAGGAATAGAGATAAAAAAAAAAAAAAAAATCAAACAGGCCAGGTTGTACTGCTTAAGTAAAGAGCTACGCTGATCTTCACTGGGCAATGCATATTGTAAATATTTTTTTTATATTTCCAATTGTTCTGCGTTATTTAATTCACCAGTCGGATGTTATTGTAAAATTATTCATAATTTTTCGAATTTGTCATGTTTATTATCATGATTAAATATAACCAGTAAATTTAATCATTTTGTACATAAAATTTTGCAACTAAAATGCTAAAAACCGTTTTCCGTCGGGGGGCTTTGCCCCCCTGAACCCCCTACCATGGCTCTGCCCTGGACCTGATCGGGGGGCATTGGGCGCCCCCCCCCCCCCCCAGACCCCCTGCCGATTTGTGCCTACAGTTGATTGAATCCCTGGCTACGCCCCTGGAAGTATACGGGTAAATTCGTTTACAGAAATTTATACACAACTTTATCATTAATATATTACCAGGCTTTTGCATATTCACGTTTTTTTATGTTCAACTTTAGTCAAATTCAATTCTATACATTTTTTTTTACGTAAAGCAATAGGATTAAGAATATTATTTCGCGCCAATTTAACCAGCATCACCACCACCATCAAAATTATTTACCTTATCTTTGTGAAATTTCAGTTATATAGTTTATTAATTAGAGAAATTTTGGTAAGTATTACTTATTAATGTTAAGGTTCTACTGATGTGCTTCTCTAGACCTTTTTGACGGTCAGTTTTATCCCATTTATCTCAATATTATCCCCGATGACAGAAATGTCAACCCGACCTATTCGTGTCAAAAGTGAAAATCGATCTATTTGATGAACTAATTTCTTCATAAACTGTGCATGCATTATTTCTGTATTATTTGATAACCAATCACATTCACGTTGCATGTTTGCATGATATTGGGTTATGTATTAGTGGATTGTAAGGGCGATGCAACATGTGAGGTCTGCGCGATCACGTGACATTATTATTTGTAAACAAACATGCTCCCCGTGTAACACGTGTCTGAATTATCCTTTCAAAGTGTTATGAATCTTTCAATCACTATTTTATGATATATTTTTCTGTTTTTAGTTTTGCATATCAGTAGTCAAAGTGAATTAGACATAGTTCTGAGTATTTTTTTTTAAATTAGTGGGTAAGTCTACATAACTTCATAAGTCATTATTTAACTGAAGTCTAATAAGATGACTCAACTTTCCCTCTTATTCTCCCTCTATTTTTGAAACCTGCATACCAAATGAAAGGGCATTTGCTCCCCTTGAACACTATTTGGCCCCTTCCGATAAATCTATTTCTGTCATATAAGAACTGAAGTGGAGTTTTTCTTATATTTTACCTTTATGAAACTGATATTTGAGATTGTACTTCCATAAAGAAATAGAGAACTATCTAGATCGTTTAATAAACATTTAATATACGTTCTTGCTCCAGGTTTTTTTTGGAAATTATGCGCATGCGTATAGTTTTCTTGACTTCGAGGGGTTTTCGATTTAATGGTTGCTCTGGATTCCCCACTAAATTAATTAATTTTAAACTCATGGGATCTTTTCTATGTATGTCTGCCATTGAAGGTTATTATTGTTGCATAATTTTAAATCATATGCATCATTTAAATTAAAATAAATATAGTCCACATCGTAAAACACCCCTTCAGGCGAAATGGAGTCTTCCATATTATTGTTTCGAGTTGTCTCCCTTCTGGAAGTAACTTCCGTGAATTCTGAATTAAAACAATACGTCGAGTATTAGCTCGTTCTGTCAATAAAGTGTATTATATTAAAAATGATCGAAATTTAAACCGATAAATGTGTACGGAAAGGAGTCATGATCACTGACCGAAAGGAAATTAAATATTTAAAGAGTTAGGAATGGGGTTCCTCCTAGAATTAACGTAGGAAAATAGGTGATAAGATACGAAGTGAAATACCTTCTCTCACTCTGAGTCTCAGTGACTGCTGTGGAAAGTAAACTTGGAATTGATAGTACAAAAATAAAACACAATAGGCCTAATTGCATTGTTCATACACTTTTATCCGGGATTGGCTATTTTGTAACTATTTTACATGTGCAGTTGAATTAGTTTTGAAAATAATATTATCCAGCTACATGTATACATGTACATGTGTCAACGAAACAACGGCAATCGTATCCCTCAGAGCAATCTGCTCTTTGATTTTTTTGGGGGGAGGGTTCCAAACCTGTTGTTTATAACTTGCAAATCAGGCCATTACATTAACTGTTGCTTACTTAACATGTCTAGACTGTTTTTCTCTCACTTATTAAGGCTGTATGGTTGCCTATAATTACTTTGTTATTTTAACCTCTGGAAAGCTGTCTCATTGGAAATTATACCACATATATACAGATTTTTATATGGATTGTAGACCTGAAAAAGATTTTCAAAGTTGAATATGCTGCAAACTTCAAACAACCTACTACTTATTTACCATGCATGTCTATCATGAAACTTTTGATCAGAACTATATATAAGTGATTTCACCATTTCTTCATATGTGTACCACTATCAATCAACAGAACAAATGCAAATTATTTTTTTAATATTTGCATATGGTTTCCTTTAATTTCTCACATCTATTTTATTTGAATTTAGGGAAATAAGTATTATGTATATAAACAAATCTCATGTCGATATATAACATGTACAACAATCAAACATCAACCCACACCAAACTGGCTGTAGTTGAAAAACATCAAAAGGGAAAATACAGTGAAATTTGGAGAATTTATATTATCACATATACATGCATTTGAAATATATTTAAAATATTTTTTTCAAATTTTTTAGTTTTAGGTTCCACCTAGCTACCATATTAGAAAACTGGGATTTAAACGCTAGTCTATTAGAGGGATATTTCCAGTGGCGAATCCAGAAATTTTCATAAGTGCGGGCCCACTGACTGCCTAAGAGAGGGCCCACTCTGATCATGCTCCAGTGGTCCTCTAAATAATCAACCATATTTTTCCAGACAAGGGGGGGGGGGGGCCTCTTAATTCGCCTTTGATTTCATTGGTTGTAATTTTTATTTTATCATGAATTAGATTTGAACAGGACTTGGGGAATGAAGGTAAAGACCAAATGTCAGTTTTAGTCTTATATATGTACTTTAATTTTAGTCTTACATGTATTTATGTGTACATATATCACTGATTCAGTGGCGATGGTTAATAGCTATATATAGACACTGACAAGTCTTGGATAACATTTTATAGTTTTGAATGTTTCTTCATCAGTTGACTAAAATTAGGTGGAGGTATGTTTTTATTTCCAACAGAGGGGCACTCATGCTCAACCTATATCAGTTTGTGCATGAAGCGATTGATAGTTGCCAGACACTGAATCATTATACCACAAATTTGTGAAAGTTTTAACCTATGCATATATACTTTAAATACGATAAAAAAAAAATCATGTCTTTTTCAGGACTTCTGATCCAACCATGTAGAATGGCATGTTATTGAGATATGATTCTGGTTGATGGATGTTCATGAAGGACCTGTAGTACAAAGTATATCACTGGATTGAGCTCTCTGTCTAAGTGTATTATTAAAGTGCTTTGCTTTGAGCTCGGTTCATTGTTATGCAATTCATTCTTTGTGAAATAAAGATTTTACAGACAACTCTCATGTACAAGGATGTCTCCAAGTATTATCATTTCTATGTACAATGTAAGTAACAGGGAGATAAAAGCATTTTATTTTTTGTTTGAACCAAACATTATTTGTCCATTGACCAAATTTGTTTTGCTTTCACCAGCTTTGAAGGAGATATTATCAAAGAATTGATAGAAAACAGCACAGAAGCTTACTTTCTAGCTCATCAGGCCCAAGCATCATGTTAGGCATTGTCATTACTAAAAACCAATAAATTTCTTCTAATCTGAGGATCAATTCAACATTTTAAAGTGTTTTACTAATGATACTGACAAGCCACCACAAAGATATACTGAGTGCCAATGAAAACGCAACACTTTTGTTTTTCAAAAAAGTCTGATAATTTTTATTTATTTTATATTACAACTTTGTAAAGTTGGTTGAAAATGACTTTAAAGACAATTGTCGACAACTTTACGGTTGGGTGATTTTTGGAACAAATGCGAAGTAAGGGTTATTTTGAACGGACATAAACCGAGTTCACCGCTTTTCAATATACGCACCATTTTCACGATTTTGTCATTTAAAGCTTGGCTAATGTCATGAATTTTCCCACCAACTGCAATAAACATCTGAGTAAATGCCAGGACTTTCTGACAACCAGCGACATGCAGTTTCCGGCATGATCCAATGAAGCCTTTCACAACATACAATTTCGAGAAGACTGTAGCCTCTACAATAACCCAAATCATCCACAAATTCAACAAAAATGGATCAGTTAATGATAAGCCACATCCCGGGGTTCAAAAAGCAAGAAACGCTCAGCAAAACCAATACATTTGGTCTTTAACATATCCGATATCGACTCTGATGGATGTCCAAAGGTCACGAGAGTTCAATGGTGGTCACGGTAGATCCTCTGGAGCAATTTCAGTAAAGCACCATTTGCGCAGAAATTCAACAGTTAAAGAGCACCACAGCCGACATCTTAACGGCCGTCTCGCGTAAACATCGAATTCTGTAGACCAAAAATCATTCATTATGTACCAAAAATCGTCAGTGGTGGTTACATAGACGTTTGGCACCCGCCTTGGCCAAAAGTCATGCGTTTCGCCAGATTTAGGTCCGATAGAGCAAATTTTGCATCAGATTTGACATGGTTTAGACGATGAAAACCACCACCAATATCAAAAAGTCAGCTTGAGTTTGCTTTGCGGGACAAGTGGAATAACATTCCTCGAGATCACATTAAACGTCCGGGATGATCAATTCCACGGCGCTGTCGAGATTTCGCTGCACAACAGGGTTGTAACATTTTTTGTTAGGACTGATTTGATGATTCGACATTGGATGTTTCGTTTATCTATTGCGACCGAAAGATGATAATGAAACATTTTTGTTTGATATCGATCTATTGTTAGAATTGTTAATTTTCAAAAACAATTCATTTTGAAAGATCATGATTTCTAATATAAATTTTATTTTTGAAAAACCAAGTGTTGCGTTTTCATTGGCAATCAGTATATATAAATAGAACCATACAAATAGTTAGCAAATACATATAAAAAAAGATGTGATATGATTGCCAATGAGACAATTCTCCACAACAGACCAAAATGACATAGAAATTAACAATTACAGGTCGCCACACAACCTTCAACAATGAGCAAAGCTAATGCAGCATAGTCGGCTATAAAAGGTCTCAAAATGACAATGTGAAACAATTCAAAGGAGAAAAATAACAGGCTTATTTATGTACAAAAAATAAAGAAAAAACGAATATGTAACGCATAAACAAACGACAACCACTGAGTTACAGGCTCCTTATATCGTTCTCAGATATCATCTCCCAATTTAAAAAAAATCACGAAAAAATTGAACCTATTATGTGTTGCTCTCCTAGCTATAAAATGTATCCAAAATCAAAGATGTGGAACATATTCTATCATAATCATTTGGTAACTAATGCAATTAGTGTCTCTTCCATGCCTGTCTTGAACATAAAAACTAAACTAAATATAAAATAAACAGTACTCCTAATGCTCCGGTTGGTTGTCATCGTGCAATACAGTTAATAACACATATAGGAAAATCATAGAACTACATTTATCATAAAACACTGTCAAACATTCAAACATACTATCCACACTCATCTGTGTCCACACTTGTTCATTCAGTTAAAAAACTAATTATATTTTTATGCATACAATGTCCGACGCATTATATCTACAGACAGTGACTGGTTCTAGAAATTATTTCAACTACATGTTTAATATGATTGATTGCAATAAATGAATGATCTATGTATTTTTACTTTCATGTTATATTTTTTTTCTCACTTTGACGGATAAATTTTATAAACGATTATATATGTATATATCTAAAAAATATTGTAAGCTGTTTTCGTATTCACTACAAGCATAGCAGAGATTATTTGATTCTTTTATGTTAACATGCACTGCAATTTTTTGTAGTTCTGTACATATGTACTTATCAACAGGACATATTAGGTTATAATTTCACCAATACCTGAGTAGTTGAACAATATTTAGAACGTGTTGGTTTTTCTTGATATTGCCGAAAATCAGTGATCCGACTGACACGAGCGAACTGACATAACAACTGATTAAACAATCATAATCTCTTTTTTTAATGTAAGTTACAAAGTTCCTTATATCTGTTATATTATCCATTGTTATCAGAATCATATGTGTTAATATAGAGCAAAAGATATTATTTTGTCAGAAAAATTTGATTCGTACAAATTAATCAGAACTACCTAAGAAAATAACATTTACCAAATAATTAGAAAATTCAAACATTTGTAATACCAAATACTTCATAATATACTTCTGAAACGATTTTCGTCCTGAATATGCATGAAATATTTGCCACTGGACGTTCAATAAACCACTGAATAATCAATTAATCAATTAATCAAATTTTGCTCTCAGTAAAAATGAATTAAACAATATAAGACACAGTTTTTTCTTATATCAATTTCTTTTAACAAAAATCAATTATCAACAAAGAATTGTTACACAAATGTAGTAAGAACCCACTTTTGTAACGAAGGTATTCCTTATCTCTTTACCAAAATCTGCATATTTTTATATTTTGAAACATAAATTGTTAAGGGTGTCGGCTCAGGACAGAAATGTCCAATAAACCGAAATTTTAAGTAAATGTCGAATAATTCAAACCCATTTGTCTTTTAAATTTAGCACATGAAGATATAATTTTTAGCACATATACACATGTACAAATTGATTTTGTAAAAAAATCACTGTCGGTCTAAAACTGTATCGCATGCCCATAATTGTCCTAAAGCTTTAAATGTCAGATCATGAGGGTTTGAATGGGGATTCGTTATTTCTGTATTCTATGATTTTAGGCAATTTGTTTTATAATTCGTTTTACCTTTTTGCCGATCATTCTTTATTCCATATATTCTAGTACCTCATCATTTTCTTTTCTATATATTTGTCTGGTTATTTTTTGTTTTCTTTATTTTTTTTGTCTATATATATAATTCCCTTCTATAAAACCCCATCCACACCCTCATGTATAATGGAAGACGATAAACATGTTAGTATACATACCACCCGTTGTCACGTTCACCTGACATACAAATCACATATTGTTATTACGGCCCGTTATTTCCACCTGGACACAGGACTTATATAATATATATGTTCCAGACCGTATGAGTATTTGGACCGTACGCGTACGGTCTGGACCGTATGCGTACTTTTTCGAAATACTCATACGGTCGGACCGTACGCGTACGGTCTGACTAATATCAAGGAGTTGATCAATTGTACTAGATACAAATACATGTAACAGATCAACATAACTTAACTCTCAAATAAATAGAAAAAAAATCAATTGTAATTGAAATAAAAACTTTACATTTTAACTATTTAAAAAATTCACGCTAATTAAATCTGTAAATCTCTAGTATTAAGCATGTAGATCAGTAATACATAATACACTAATTGAATTATGACAATTATTCTCACTGAAATTGAATGCAAATAATGTGGGAGGACAATTGCTTTAGAATATTTAGCAACTTTTCAAAAAAATGCAAATCGAAAGGAACATGCATGAACTGAAAAAATGTAAATATGAAAAATATACTTTTGGTAGCGAGTGTCACCTTTGGCGAGAGTTTCAAAATAGGATTCAGATATACAATTAAACAAATATCTAATTAAATTGTTAGGTAGTTCATTTTATCCATCTTATGTAATAATAACAATTTGTAAAACTAAAAATAAAGATTGTGATAAATGTTTGTATAGATGTAACCCATATTATCCAATAACATGTATGGTCAGCTCATTTTTTTGTAATGCCATATCATAATTGTTTATTGTATTTTAAATTGTACATAATCTTTATTTACCATTATTATTGATGCATTGTTTATTTGTTATGTAATTATTATTGTATTAAGAGAGCCTTATTGAAAATTGGTGTAATCCAAATGAGTTACTCTCTCTAAATAAAGATATTATTATTATTATTATTATTACTCATACGGTCCGACCGTACGCGTATGGTCGGACCGTACGAGTATACGTATACGGTCCGGACCGTACGCGTACGGTCCAAATACTCATATGGTCTGGAACATATATATTACGTAATAATAACGGATATAGTGAATTCAGTTGAATATAACATGTATCAACGCACTGACTTGTTAAATGTATTTTGAACTGACAATTGTTAATAATATTTTTAGTTATTTTAAAACTAAGAATGAAAATCGGGAATATGTCAAAAGTAAAATTACAAAAATACTGAACTCAGAGGAAATCAATTCGGAAAGTCTATAATGACATGGCAAAATCAAATAACAAAACGCATCAAAAACGAATGGACAAGAACTGTCATATTCCTGACTTGGTACAGGCATTTTCAAATGTAGAAAATGGTGGATTGAACCTGGTTTTATAGCTAACTAAACCTCTCACTAGATGACAGTCGCATGTAATTCCATTATATTGTCACCGATGCGCGAACAAAACGAAAGTGGCCGCATCCGTGTTCATCCTCAACCTTTATATATGTTATGTATTATCATAAATTTATACAACTTACATTTCAATATTAAGGATGAACACGAATGCGGCCACTTTCGTTTTACACGAAAACCGTCTAAAATTTAACTAAAATGCTAGAATTATGAGGATTTCAGTAATTTCGCATGACTTAATGGTGCTAGTACCGGATGTATGTGCATTGTATTGTCAAAAACAGCCCATATTTATGTAGCAGAAGCATTTTACTGTCCATTAAATAACTAAAGGTTTACATTTTAACAATTTTGTAAAACTGCTATATTTTGGGGCCAAAAAGGGGTCTTACTGAACCTACTCCTTTGTCAGCTAACCCTGAAAAAGAACAATTACATCTTTTCTATTAGAAACCTAGACATTGCACTGCAAAATAAAGAAAAAAATGAAGTTTGCCTCTTTTGGAATGTTCATTGAATCAAATACTATTACTGATATAAAATTTTAGATAAGAAGATGTGGTGTCATTTCAATGAGACATCTTCCCATCAGAGACCAAATGAATATAATCTTACCAACTATAGGTCACTGCTATATAATGACTTTCAAACAATGAGAAAAACTCAATCAGCATAGCTAGCTATTAAAGGCCCAGGGCCAGCCATGTACATGTAGGAAATAATGTAAAACAATTTAGATGAGAAACCTTATGGCCTGAATTTTATGTACAAAACAAAAATAAATGAAAATAAATATACTACATAAATTAGGTCGTTAGTTTCCTCATTTGAATTGTTTTACGTTGCATTTGGGGGCTTTTTATAGCTGACAATGCGGTAATGGGGTTTTGCTCATTGTTGAAGGCCATACGGTGACCTAGAGTTGTTAATTTCTGTGTCATTTTGGTCTCTTGTGGAGAGTTATCTTATTGGCAATCATACCACATCTTCTTTTTTTATATACTGCAAATAATTGACAAACACTGAATTACATGGGAAAGACTCAAACTGAATTTGATACATGATTTCTTGGTCAGACTTTCCTTTTTTCTCTGCACTTTAAAGTCATACGAAACGAGTGACCGGTGAAAAATAATGTTATTCCAATTCTTGAACCAAATCATACACACATCATTAACTTAGTCTTCTGTGCACAATTTTATCATTTTTTCCGCATAAATTTCGTATAATCGTCAATTTTTTTTCAATCGGTCAGTGTTGTTGTGAAAATATGGCAGGTAATTAAAGTTCGTGTTTTGAAGCCGAAGTTTAACGATTGTCACCTGTTTGTCAACAAATTAAGAAAAAGCATGGATATTTAAATATGAACAAATTAAAGAATTTTCTTCAGAAAAAAGTATATGTACATAAGTTTTATAATGAAAACTATCCAATGAGTTATAAAAAATCATATGCATTATTTTTTTTAATTTGAGGTTTCTTATGACTTTAAATTGATTTCTTTCAAGTCTTAAGATTATAATATGCTAATTTTATTTATATTTATATTCCTTACTTGTGTTGACATGTGTTTATGTAATTGAAATTTTAAGATTTAAGAAAACTGTTTTTTTCCTTTTTCTTTTGTATTTACTTTATTTTTACTAGCTAGAAATTAAAGGTAAAGAAAAAAAGCTCTTTTTTTAAATCTTCCAATGTTTACAATGAATATGATTGATTATTTCTGTTTCAATTTAAAAGACTAGTTCCTTGCAAAGTTGAAGAATGGTGCAAAATGAATAATATGTTCATCAATACCAAAAAAACTAAATGTTTGGTTACTGGAACAAGTCAGAAGTTATCAACCCAATATTTTCAACTAAATTTAGTAATAAATTCAGAAACACTACAAAATTTATCATGTGAGAAATTATTAGGTGTTAAAATTGACAGCACACTTAGCTGGAAAAACCAAATTGATCAAATTTGTGCTAGTATTTCATCAAGAATATACCTTCTTTCTAAATTGAAGAAATGTTTAGATATTAATGCCAGGAAAGCATATTATAATGGGTATATTCTGCCTTTCATCGATTACTGCTGTATTGTTTGGGGAGAATGTAAAAATGAAGAGATAGTAAGAATATTAAAACTTCAAAAAAGAGCAGCAAGACTACTTCTTGATGCAGACCCATTATCCCCATCAGCCCCCTTATTTAAAGAACTTGGATGGATGACAGTAGAAAACAGAATCAAATACCACAAATATTTATTGCTATTTAAATGTATGCGGAAAGAAGCACCACAGTACCTATTTCAAAAGTTTCAACTTATATCTGTTAATAATCCTTACACCTTAAGGGGTGTTACTCAAGGTAATTTGATAGTTCCAAAGCCAAAAACTGAACTGTTTAAAAAATCTTTTGCTTATTCTGGATCCGTTTTATGGAACGGACTACCATATGAAATACGTAAAGTGCAAAACACTTATTTTTTTAAACAAATTATAAAACAATACTTGAGACAGTCCCAATATTCAGTCTGAAATTATTGCAACTATTACTCTTAGAATGTATGATTTCAATGATTTGTATGTTATATCTATTTACCACATGTAATCTGTAACTGTTTTATATCTTTTAATCATGGTACATGTACATTGAACTATTATGTCTATACAATTGTTTGTATGTCTGCTTTTTTCTCTTATTATTATTATTATTTCATTTTTTTTTTCTTTTACTTGTATTGAATACATATGAGGGCCTCAGGGAAGATTAGTAATTGTAACTAACTGTGTTTACCCTCTTTAAATAAAGAATTTATTATTATTATATTATTATTTAGACTGGTAATGGGAGATAATTTCAATGTTCTGAGGTTTGTTATTAATGGGAGATAACTCAGATGTTCTGAGATTGATAAAATGTGAGTATCTGAATGTTCTGAGATTTCTTCAAAATGGGAGATACCCCAGATGTTCTGAGATTTGTTAACAATGGGAGATAACCCAGCTGTTCTGAGTTTCTTTAAATTTGGTGTTAAAAGAAAAATACACATTATCATGTACTTGGCAAAAAGATAAAACATTGTTAATAAAGTTTTCTTTTTTATATTTTTTCAGATTTATGCACTGAATAAAGTGATGACAGAGTTAGAGAATTCAAGATTTAAAGAATTCTGTGCCAAGAAAGGAATAAAGATGTCTTGATAGTGACCTACTTTTAGGATTTAAACAATTACTCAAAACCAGGGCTTTCTCAACTTGAATTCTGTGAATTCAACAAATTTGCTAGTATGGTATATAGGACCATTCATTGACAGTTCAAAGAACAACAGAGTCTTCTTCAATTCTAGGATGATTATAATTTTAGACATTTGATATATTTTAAGATAGTATGTTTTTTAAATTTTTGTACTGCATATTGCTAAGTGTGTAAAAATGCATTTTTTTCTACGACATACAAGAAAAAATGGCAGCATGTTATGGTCATGACATAAAACATGAGGTCTTTTATTTGTAGAACACAATTAAATCAATTTATTTTTTGAATCATGATTATTGCTCTTGACTGTTTGAAATACTGCCACATTTATCATCAAAATGGTTTTTTTCTCTATTCTATTTAAAAAAAATCTGTATACACATAAAACTACATTTCTTTTATCAATTTGATGTTTGTGATGTATTGATACAGTTTATATAAAACACCAAATGTTAAGAAGTGTCTGATTCTGTTCTTAGTACTAAAAACCAACCAATTTTCATGACTTTTTAGAGACGAAAAATAATGTGAATTTAAATTGTCTTGAATATGTCCATCATGGATCTACTTTTATAAAAAAAAAATACTAAGATAATAAGACAGTTGCAAGAATTGTAATCGGTGAAATTTGCTAGAAAAGACTAAAAAAGAATAGTACTGGCCGAAGTATGATGGTATACAGTATTTTGAAACAAAACAAGTTTATTGTTTGATATTCTATATTGTTTGTGAGGTTATTTATCATTCAACGTGTTCAACTATGTGTGTTTTTTTATTATTATTATTATTTACAGTGCTTATATAGCGCTTATCTAAATACACATTTACTCTAAGCGCTTTACAATGCATAAAAAAACAATGAAACAAGTACATATAAATAAATTTAAAAATCAAATAAAAATAGAAAAATATATGAAAATTAAAACTTTATTCATCAAAAATGATTTAAAAAATATAAGCTAATTTTGAAAAAAAAAAGTATTAAAAGCAAAACAACAGGAGTGCTTCAATTTAAAAAATTGACTAATAGCTTTATGTCTAAAAATAAAAAGAGTAAAGGAAATAAAAAGGAAAAAGTAGGTATGAGAAATGTCTAAAAAAATAAATAAATTAAAAGGTGTTAAGGTAATAAAAATGCAATAAAAAGTTAGTATGATACATAAAAATATAAACTGAGATCGAATAAAAGTCTAAAACTGTCCGAGTATTAATTATGTGGAAAAGCCTGTCTGAATAAATAAGTTTTTATGTTTTTCTTGAAAGCATTCACAGATTCAGTGTTTCGCAATTTTTTCGGCAAGTCATTCCATAAAACGGCGGCCGCTCTATCAAACCGTCTCTCTCCGTATGTTTTTGTTCTTACTATTGGTTTGACTAGGAGCATGTTGTTTTCTGACCGAAGAGTTCTTGTTGGCTTGTAAATGTTAACTAGATCTTGAAGGTACACGGGTGCTTCTTGTTTTAGAGCTTTAAACACATAAAGCAACACTTTGTATTTGCATCGATATGCTACCGGCAGCCAATGAAGAGATTTTAAAATTGGACTAACGTGTTCGTTTTTCTTCTTTCTTGTTATTAATTTTGCGGCGGTGTTTTGGATACGCTGTAATCGTTGGATTGCATTTGCGGGAAGTCCATATAACAATGCATTTCCATAGTCCAAGCGAGACGTCACTAAAGAGCAAACAAGTGTCTTTGTTGCATTCTCTGTAATGAATGGACGAATCCGACCGATGTTTCTGATCTGATAGAAACAAGATTTTGAGGTTGCACTAATCTGTTTGTCAATCGCCAATGTTTTGTCAAAGTAAACACCGAGGTTCTTGAGTATGGATAAAAAATCATTATCATATAATATTATCATTTAAGAATAAAGAAGCACCAAACACCATGTCAAAAGGAAGGAGGGAAAAAGATAAACACACTGTCCACAATACCACAGAAACAAAAGATTGGCAAACATAAACTATATTATCAGACAGAAAATGAGGTCAGTCGCTCAATCTGCTTCGAACCCACTCTCCTTAATCAAAACGATTGGAAACGAAGTCAAAATATTATTTATTCATCATTTTATTCAAATTCTTTCTGATAGCTACTGTAAATTCAGAAATTATTGCGAGGTTTTTATTATTGCGAAAAATCAGACAGTGTTATAAACGCAATAATTTAAACTCGCAGTTATACATTCTGTATATGAAAAACAGGATTTTTCTCAATATCGCAAAAGTTAAAATTACATTTTTGTTTAAAATGACAAAATCGCAATAATTATAAATGCACACAATAATTTCTGAATTTACAGAATTAAGCGTGTTAAGAAATTCTTTCTTCTTGAAGAGCTTTTGGATTGAAGGACATAGGAAGAAGTTCTTCTGCTGTTACTTTCTTCACGGTTAGATCAGGTTTTACCAAGTATATATCCATCTTCATGTTGAACTGAAAATTAAAAGTAAATACTATCAACCCTATAATGAAAATACTCTTGAAATACAAATTCTTTGTTAAAAAAAAAATGGGTGGAGTAATAAAGGATAACAAGAAATAACCAGGCCAAAAAAAAAAACCCAGAAAAAAATAAAATAAAAAAGAGCAATACATAGACACTTTAAACATTCTAAAGATCTTTTCGAATTATTCAATGATAATGGATTGGTCTTAACATCTAGAAGCTTTGTATTAAATATTTTATAATAAGATATTTTAAACTTTACGCAGATTAACTATAATGTCCTCTCAATAAAAGATATAACATCTCAGAATTACTTCTTCAACACAACCTTTCTGCATGAGCCAGACAATTGTAAAAAAAATACCTTTGTATCGTACCTCCTATTCATTTCTAGGAATATGATTGATTAAAAGCGTGCGCTTGGAGACCGTGTATATTCCATATTAAGTAAGTATAGGGAGGCAGGGCTTTTCAATGCACGGTTATTAGTGGGTTTACGTCCATTTTTAAAACCAAAACGGTACTGAGACATTTTTTTAAAGTCTTCAACAGACGAAGATATTGATGATGAAGATTGAAATAAATTCATAAAACACATTTAAAGCTAACAAGTTGTTATTGTTGACATCTGTTTTTGAATGATCAATGGAAGTAGTTTGGTATTGAAGACTTGCTCATTTTGATAGTTCATTAGTCTAAATATCACACGTTAGGATTGTTCGGTAAGATAAATCCGTTACATAGTGTGCTAGTGACGTAATACGGTATATTTGGGGTCAGTAAATTCCAAACATGCGAAATTTACTGACCCCATATATACCGTATTAGGTCACTAGCACACTATGTAACTAATAATACATCAATTTACTCCTTTGAAAAGGCGTTTAGTCATATAATATCAGTTTACACAAATTCGTTCTTACATCGAAGTCATTATTATATCAGTCTCTTTGTTGCATGCTCATAATGTATCCTTCATTGTCAAGAATCAGTCCGGTCGACATTGCGCATGCGTGAATTCAGATACCCTACATGGAGACAATCGTTATATAGAAGTTATATGGAAAATAATCTTTATAAGACGATATTCAATTTTCTTCCCGGTTGTTTTCTTAGCTGTTGTGATCACCAGAATCCTTAATGTGTCTTCTTTTTAATGATATAAATTATTTTAAAATAATGTTTGAACTTCATGCAACAAATTTAGGTTTTTCATACAGTGATGTCAAATGGCTTACATTTGCCGTTATTCTTACAGAAAATGTCATTTTTAGGGAAAGTGGTCAGCTTCGAAAAAATAAATAAAATACTTTTACTGATGACATTCCTTAGCTGTTGTGACCAAGAGAAAGATGAAAAGTTATAGTTTAATGTGGTGTAGTTTATTTTTAAATTGGTTATTGTCTCCTTCCACCAAATTTGATTTAAAAGTAGGCGATTTTAAGTTTTTATTCTATCAATTTCTTTTTGACAACAGGATACATTGTTTGTGTAAACAGATAGTAGCATGTTACACAATCTTGTTTATACAGTCATGCTGAGACATAATAATTCATGTGATATAGTGTAACTGTGACGACGTTTTGTATTAACTTGGTTTAGGGCTGAAGGAATTACAAAACAATAAATAATATGAAATTCACGTTTTTATTATTGAAGTTAATATAATATCAGTTTACACAAATTCGTTCTTACATCGTAGTCATTATTATATCAGTCTCTTTGTTGCATGCTCATAATGTATCCCTCATTGTCAAGAATCAGTCCGGTCGACATTGCGCATGCGTGAATTCAGATACCCTACATGGAGACAATCGTTATATAGAAGTTATATGGAAAATAATCTTTATAAGACGATATTCAATTTTCTTCCCGGTTGTTTTCTTAGCTGTTGTGATCACCAGAATCCTTAATGTGTCTTCTTTTTAATGATATAAATTATTTTAAAATAATGTTTGAACTTCATGCAACAAATTTAGGTTTTTCATACAGTGATGTCAAATGGCTTACATTTGCCGTTATTCTTACAGAAAATGTCATTTTTAGGGAAAGTGGTCAGCTTCGAAAAAATAAATAAAATACTTTTACTGATGACATTCCTTAGCTGTTGTGACCAAGAGAAAGATGAAAAGTTATAGTTTAATGTGGTGTAGTTTATTTTTAAATTGGTTATTGTCTCCTTCCACCAAATTTGATTTAAAAGTAGGCGATTTTAAGTTTTTATTCTATCAATTTCTTTTTGACAACAGGATACATTGTTTGTGTAAACAGATAGTAGCATGTTACACAATCTTGTTTATACAGTCATGCTGAGACATAATAATTCATGTGATATAGTGTAACTGTGACGACGTTTTGTATTAACTTGGTTTAGGGCTGAAGGAATTACAAAACAATAAATAATATGAAATTCACGTTTTTATTATTGAAGTTAATTATATATTCAAAGTTTTTGTTTGTGTTTGTTATCACGTGCTTATAACCGATATTAAATAAAGTATGAGAATATGCAATCGTAATCTAAAAGTTAACGCATTGTATTAAATAGATGCACGTTCAACTGAGTATTTTATCAATACACAATCACATTTTTTTTGTAATTAATGGGATTAAATAGTTTCTATTCATATTTGGTAAAACAAAGAGTTCAGCAGTAGCTGTATGATGGCAGATTGTCAATGAGACAACTCCCCCAGTGACTAGTTGCATTTTAACTGGTCCTTTTGACTCTTTTTCGTAACAATACTTGTATAACCTTTTTAAGGCTATTTTCTCACGATTTGAATACACAATCATAAAGGAGAACAATTCCATTTCGTTGCACTTTAGCAGTGCATGCATAAAACAGCATATATAATACACCACTGAATTCGACCACTTGATACGGCAAGTTAAAATCAGATAATAGATATTTCTTCAAAACCAAGTTTCTGTTATTAATTTCTTAAAACTTAATATACGAATAATGTGTGCGCACAATACATTAGAAAGTTAACCCCTTTTAAGACACGTTTTACCATATGATGATATAAATTTACATTCGCCGTCAAAAAGAAACTTGTTGATACTAAAATAATCGAAACTAACATATATATCTAAATACAACAGTATTCTGGTATAAAATGAAAATAAACTGCTGTTTATAGAATTGCCTTGTCATTTTATTTTATCCCAAGCTCTTCAACTGAATTAAAATTCATTGAACCGAAACAATATTAAATAAAAAGTCAATAATTTCTTCACAAAACGATAAAGATTGTTAGCTTTGAACAGGTACTTGAATGACAATTAACATGTCAGCTTCAGGCTTTATACTCGAGGTGGATATATGGTGGAAACGATGCTGGAATCTTGTATTATTTTTATTAAAAACAGGAAAGGGTCAACAAATATGAAATTTCCGAGATTTTATTTTCAGACATGATTTAAGTGTGTTAATTGTCATAACGTAGATACAAACAAAATTTAGAATCTGCTTTTGAAATGACGCTTTCTCACTATCTTCGTGCAACCGTATAAGTTACTGTATGGCTTTTATCAATTATCTTAACCCATATCGTATAGTAGCTTTATAACTTCAATAGAATTGAGAATGGAAACGGGAAATGAGTTATAAAAAGAGGCAACAACCCGACAAAAGAGCAGAAAACAACCCATAGTCACCAATGGGTCTTTAACGCAAAAAAAGGGGGGATATTCAATACAATAATGTTATAACTATATATAATTTAGCGAAAAGAACGTCACACAAAACTCCGTAACATATAAAAAAAAAAAATTGAAAAAAAACACACACACACATAAGACTAGCAAAATTTCTGTGTCATATTTTCTCTTGTGGATAACAAGAAACGACAACCTCATAATAACAAATAATTTGTTCCTGACTTTATAAAACAAAACTAGAAACCGTGGCATTCGGTGGGGTTAAAAATGTTTGTGAGTGCTCAAATTTATCTGTGGTATAAAAGCACAACACAAGACCAAACTCTTAAAATTAGTAGGAAAATGCTTCCCTGTACATTGGGCATGAAACTTATCTACAGAATACAAAAGATCTAAAGTACCGATTTGAAGATAAGTTATCTACCAGTACACATCGAACATACATATGAAAACAAAAAAAATGTGATACGATTGCCAATGAGACAACTGTCCACCAAAGTTCAAACAAAAAAAGTAAAATCACAAAAAAACTGAACTCCGAGGAAAATTCAAAACGAAAAGTCCGTAATCAAATGGCAATATCAAATGATAAAACACATCAAACGAATGGATACATGTAACAACTGTCATATTCCTGACTTGGTATAGGTGGTCGTATCCAACTATAGACAACCGTACGGTCTTCAACATTGAGGAAAAAAACATACCGTACGTATAGTCTGATATAAAAGGCTCCAACATTAAAAAAAATATGGAATTGTTTAATTGAGAAAACTAACGGCCTCATTTATAACAAAAGAATTTACGAAAATCAAATCAGAACTCGCGGAATTGTGCTGTTATCCTCACTTAAAGCATAAAAGTAATATTACTTCCATGCTTAAATATACAATTCCTTGCTCAAAGTGAGTGTACATTAATTATTTAATAATTATTAACTTAAAAATGAATTATAAACGACAGACATTCCGAATTCTCAAGGTACCTGTTATATTTATACACATAAAAAAAAAAAAAAAATAAAAAAAATAAAGACTCGTAAGACAACGACCTTTCGGCCAATTGTTTTACTTGAACTAAAATTTCAAATACATTTCAGTCAGTTTGATGATCAATCCATTTTGAATAAGAAAATATAATTTATTTATATGCATTTTTCATTTACCAATTTGGGTCAAACATCTTGCGCCGTTTTAATGTTTCAACTAGGACTAAGAAACTAATTCAGTAGTCCCCGGTTTCAACAAAGATCGGAACTCCGGCCTTCAATTAATTTTACAAATTGAACCAAAAATTAGAAAACATGAATCAAAATTATTTTAGCGATAACATCTGGTATTGGTTTTCACTGAAGTTATCTTACAGACCAGCGGGTGTTCAACCCCTTAAATGTGCGTCTTATCGCAATTGTCAAATTATCTAGTAACCCCATGTGGAGCGAGGATGTATTATCGTCCTTGTCGATACAAATAATTGTTATCAAATTGAGTTATCTCCCTTAAACCGGACAGATTCTTGGCAATGACTTAGTACATTTTACGATTTTTTTAAAGATAGAAAACAATTACATGAAAATCATCATAATCTAAATATATCATTTGATTATATATAGGAAGATGCGGTGTGAGTGCCAATGAGACAACTCTCCATCCAAATAACAATTTATAAAAGTAAACCATTATAGGTCAATGTACGGCATTCAACACTGAGCCTTGGCTCACACCGAACAAAAAGCTATAAAGGGCCCCAAAATTAACATTCAAACAGGAAAACCAACGGTCTAATCTGTATAAAAAAACGAGTAACGAGAAACACGTATAAATTACATAAACCGTGAACGATAACTACTGTACATTAAATTGTATGAATTAAAGATTTATGTGATAATGTTATTCTTTTGCATATATGTTGAAGCTAAGAGCATTACTGTGTTATTCGTTACTTCGATCGAGAAATCTCATATTAAAAAACAAATAGAGATACATATATTGCAACATTGGTTAGTTTAGTTTAAACATATTTATTTAAAGTGGATTGGGAAACAAGTTTTGCAACTTATATCAAACCTTTTCCACTTTGCGGGTGCGAGTGCCTGCCTTGTAGCGGCATTAGGCTGCTCTTTTTCGAAATCTACCGTGAAGGGTGTTTTCAACGCGCAAGAGATATTGCTCTCTCTCTAAGCACGGGCCAGTCAGCTATTTGTCGTCCCCTTCCGACGTGTCCTCAAGTCCATACTCGCAAATGGTGTAAAGGGAGAGCCGAAAATGCAGTCCCTGAAATTTTCATCCCGGACCGGGAATCGAACCAGAGACCTTTGTGTTAGTAGTCCGATGCACTAACCACTGCACCACGGCAACATTGATTGAGTTAATATGATACAAGGCTGGTTGAGTTACTATGGTATACAAGGCAACGTAATAAAACCTACCTCTACAAAAAACTGTCGACAGGCTCCACAGGATCCTGTAAAATCATTCTTCACATCGCTGAAAACATAAGACATGTACATTAGTTCAATGGCCATTATGTATGAAGGAAAAGAAGTAGTAAATTCATCATCCATGCATGCACTGTCAGCATTCTTGCCTACATACTATTGGCGACAGAATTTGGAGTGCCATACAGATAAAATGAAAGACTTTTTTATACGATTTACCAACGAATAATCATTTGGTATTCTTACAAAGTGTGTAAGAATGTTTTAAACATCATTTGCAGCATATATAGATAGATATTGTGTACACTGTATAAATAGTGGTTATACACACATTTCTAAGCACAATTATTATGCACTTTTTTGCATGTTTAGGTTTAAACGTGCCTTAGTTCAAATTGAATGTGTTTAGGATTGTGTTTAGAATCGTGTTTAGCTTAGAAATATGTGTTTTATTGCTAAACACTCTCCTTTTTAAACACATTACAAGTGTTTAAATTCAAGTCATGTTGAGATATTATGCGCTTGCTAAGAAATGTGTTTAGAAATTAAATACAAAAAACACGTTGAGATCATTATTCTGAACGTGTTTTGCCAGTGTTAAATTTCTAAGCACAACTTGTACAGTGTATACATATATGCTTGATCGTATATCATGACACATATTCTTATGAACAATGTAATTTGTTGTTGGGCAACAACTGAAATAATTCGTAAAAAAAAGTAATTTCGAAAGAATATTTCACAATATATTTACTTTTAAAACGTATTATCAAAGGTAGGTTAATAATATCATTGACTGCCCATTGGATGTTTGTTTTACTTCAAAAACCAAGATTCACGATTTTCGACTCCTTATTGAATTCATATCTTTTATTGTCATCCAATTAGGTCAAATTTTTTACAATGTATATTTTCAATTGAGAATTATTAGTAGTGTTTTAGGGCATCAGGGAAAATAAGCTTCATATCAAATTTCAAATTTATTCGTTCAGTATATGTTTACTTGTGTTATTATGTCTGTTGATTGGGTTAAGCCATTTCAATTGATATTTTACAGTGTGTCTTTCCATATTGTGATATAACACTTTGTTTAAGGTAAGGGTGGAGGTTTTTACCTATTTAAAAGTTTAAAGCCGCTGCATCTGTTTGCACCTCTTCTAAGTCAAGAACCTGATGTTCAGTGGTTGTCGTTTGTTGATTTGGCACACAAGTGATTCTCGTTTCTCATTTGTAATATAGATTAGATCGTTGGTTTTCTCGTTTGAATGGTTTTACACTAGTCATTTTGAGGTCCTTAATAGCCAAGGCTCCGTGTTGAAGGCCGTACCTTGACCTATAATGGTTTACTTTTACAAATTGTGACTTGGATGGAGAGTTGTCTCATTGGCACTTAAGAGGCATCTTCCTTTCTATATTAATAGTTGCTAATTATCGTGTAATCTTGAAATAAAGTCTTATAAAAATTCAGTCCTAAGCCTCGAGACCAAAACAATAAATAAATTAAAAGATGTCATCACGCATGTTTCGTTAAGGTATCAGTATATTGAAAATAAATCATACCTTCCAATACAATACCATTTGCGTATGAAATCTTACCATATTACTGCTATTGCTTTTATATTTTGTTTTCCCTCGGAAACTGCTTTGCAAATGGCAACTCTTTCAGCACAAATACTCAAACCACATGATGCGTTTTCTACATTCGCACCTACAATAATTCGAGTATATAAGTAAAACAATAATTTCAAATACAGACCACTCGTATTGTTGTAATCCAGTTCAACCAATATCTCTTATTATCAAGGTTATCTTGATATTCTTGGTACATTGCGTCTTTAAGCATTGTCTAATCGTTCATAATTGCTATATTATTATTAAACAAGATTGCCGGGCAACTAGTGAGTGACAGATTTTGAAGAATTAGAGGGCTGTTTTATGTTATTTGCAGATGATATGGAGATCATCCGGTAGCACCGGTTCAATTCCGCTGTTGGCGAGTTATCTGTCCCCTATACTTTAACACGTACTGGAGTCAGTATTTCGGCACTGATATATTTTATATCATATACATTTTACATTTTGTACCTCTCTAAAACATACCGTTGATTAATTAAAAAATCATTAGGAAACTACGGTCCCAACTCCTTCAGGTTATGAAACCAAGGGGTCCTAACATTTGACAAAAATTCCCAAGCCTCACCTTAGTGCTTGCTTAAATGTATAACACAGTGAAAAGTAATTCAAGGTCAGCTTAGTCTGAAGGAGTAACAACCATAGCAAAGAGTCCGAATGTCAAACTCTAAATACCAATACGTCAGTCAGTGGCGGATCCAGCCATTTTAAAAAGGGGGGAGGGTTCCCAACCCAGGACAAAGGGGGGTTCCAACTATATGTTTCCATTCAAATGCATTGATCGGCCCAAAAAAAGGGGGGGTTCCATCCCCCGGAAACCTCCCCCCCCCCCCTGGATCCGCCACTGTCAGTAATCTCAAAAGCAGCTGCCATCGATATTAAACTATTCACGTGAAGAAGCAATTAAGCAACAACAACACAATAAACAAATAAGAAATCCCACTTAAAACGTTCGAAACGTTGAACACGCACTTTGTAATTCCCAACTTCCGTATTTAAAGTAAAATGTCAAAACAATAATCTATTAGCAACTTTGAGACGAAGAACAGCGACAACAACGCTGTTCCTTTGCTCTTTCTGTGTTTTTTTGTTGTGCATGTACTAATGTTGTCAAGGTCATGAACGGATAACCCATATCCCTTGTTTTTCTACTATAATAATGCTAATCATTACCTGAAAAAATGTGTCCATCCTCAGTCAATACAGCCGAACCTACATGGAAATCACTGTACGGACAGTAAGCATTGCCTTTGGCTTTCACAGCAGCATTAATTAGGTCCTGAATAGTTTGGTCTGTAATTATATTAAGGGTCGTTTTATTTAATACTATACTAATAGATTCCAAGGAAGTAAACACACTGTTGTAGTGGATACTTGTCTCATTAGCAATCATTCCATGCAAATCTCATCAATTTTAGATACATTACTGGTCTCACTTTTAACAGGTAAAATTGATAAATCGTTTGGTTATATGTGGCAATTTTAAACCGCAGAACTCGTATATATGTACGTATTCCACGTTTCTTGCAAGAAGTTAATTATATTTAAATTTTACTGCATCAACTTTTAAATTCTTACCCTTGTAGTGTTTTCCTAAATATCAGAAATGTTATTTATTCATCATTTAAGCCTAAAATTCACCTAAATCAAATGTGTTTTCCCCAAAAAAACAAATGTACTAGTAGTATGACTAGACGATATACTTTGCATTCACTACGATAACTGTTCTTTTCGTTTTTGAACTGACAGACCAGAGAGATCAAAATGTTTAGTCCATTTATTTTTTGCGGAAAGGGGGGATTCTGTTTTAGTTTTCAGTAATTTAAAAGTGTTTTGTGGACTTTTGCTTGTTGTTTGATGTTTCTTTCTCTACACACAAGAATCGTATCGTCCTAATTCCCATACAGCCACGATTCAATTTTAGCAAGAGTAATGGAGCTATCATTTTATTTTTAGGGGGGATTAAACAAGGATGAAACATTTGGACCTGCATTTTCTTAAGTCGTAATCTCTGTTCTGCCTTTTCCTCACACTATTCGGTCCGACCTTTTTTATTGATCATCTTGAAATTTTTAACATACATAATCATCCTAACTTTTTTGTTTTGACAAGTGATCACAAATTGCTCATCCTGCCTTTTTTACTCAAAACTCCTGTTCCTTCCTTTTTCAAATTTCATCCTAGCCCATTCACCTTCCTTCCCTCTTAAAATCAAATGGCAGCTCCCTATCTATGACTGAGAAGGATTGGATAAGTCCTATCGAAGCTCTCTTAGGATTAGGGTCTAGGAAGAAAGATGCCATGCTTTCTTTTGGTTGTTATCTCTGTCCTTCATTTTTATTTTTTGCATATTGTGACTTTTTTTTTTACATAAATTGTTATCCGCCTTTTGTTTTTGCAAAGTTGTCCATCTTGTTTTATTTTCTTCCAAACTCCTGTCTAGTCTTTTTCAAATTTCAAATTTCATTGATTTCGGAAAAAATTACAACTATTTTTTTAATTTGAGATAACTTTTTAAAGAGTATTCCGTGAAATAGATAAAAGCGTGGATTTCATTTGGTTTCTGTATAGCATTTAATTATTCATTGGATGTGTAGATGTTATCTATTGTCCTCTATTGTTCGTGTCGATCAATACAAAGAACTTCAATGTTTACCATGTTTACTTACAAGTGTCTACGTCCTTTATATATTTATATATAATCATCTTTAAAATTTTCTCTGGTGACTTACTCAATTGCGTATTTGACAATCAAGGAACGAAAAAATATGCACATCAAAATCAAAGAAAGTTTTTATATTCTGATCAATAAAATGCATTCAATTTTCGTGCCTAAAATTTCATTCTATAGTTGCATAGGTTTGTCTAGGTGTGTTAATGCAAACTAAATCTAAAAATACCATGATGTTACAGTACCCAATATATCTGCTTTATATGAAACAAAAATACAATGTATAACTTGTGAGAAACTTACCGAATGACTGAAGATTCATCTCACACGTGGTCACAACAACAACAAAAATATAATGAGATGTACCTGTAAAGTGTATTATTATGTTTGTCACGCCACCCGTACAACGTTATTCTGACACTTATTTTGGTTACACACGTTTTTCTTTAGAATGAAAAAAAATAGATGTACATTATACGCTAATAAGACAGCAACTCACAACGAAAGACACAATTAATATAGAGTATCACAACTCGATATTTTTTATTTTTTATGTTTTATCTTTTTGCAGTTATTTTTATTTAGCCATTTATTTCTTTTGCTTATGCATTACCTTTGCTATAGCTGCATGCAGTCTTTTGTTTGTGCTTATAGTGTTTAAGTTTGCATGTGCTACTCTGA
Source organism: Mytilus galloprovincialis (assembly GCA_037788925.1). Taxonomy (NCBI): domain Eukaryota; kingdom Metazoa; phylum Mollusca; class Bivalvia; order Mytilida; family Mytilidae; genus Mytilus; species Mytilus galloprovincialis. The sequence continues at coordinate 37,458,362 of CM075342.1, read as the reverse complement.
TATAAATACTATGTGCTACTATATATGTGCTGCATGTGCTATTTATGCATTAATATATATATGTGATGTCTGTATGTTTGTGTTGTATGTGTATCTGATGTTATTACATGTATGTTTTGTTTATTAATATCAGTCGGTTAAAGAGCTCTTAAGAGCTCATGTTCTTTGTTATTATGTATATATGCAACCCGACTTTAAATAAAGATTACTTTACTTTACTTTACTTTACTCGACTATAACATCCATTTAGGGTGGATCTTCGGCATATATTTCCTCAGATAGAATTTTCTTAAAAGTTGCCTAAATGTAGATTTAATCATGTGTTTTTTCTTCAAATATGTACCAAAAAATATGTCTCCGTGATGTATTTAAAGTCAGAATTTGTTCAAATTGCACAAATTTGCATGGATTATCCATGAAAACCCATTTTTGTGAAAAAGAAGAAATCTATAAGATGAAATTTTTAAATCAAATATGAGCATGATGAGAATGTTATTATATGGTTGAAGAAAATAAAAAAAAGGAAGAATGGTATCATAATATACTTGTTTTTAAAACATTCCAAAATTTTACTGAGTTTACTTGTCTCCCCTTAACTGGCTAATTTGAAGAGAAAAAAAAAATGATTCAAACAAAAGCAAATAATTTGTATTTGTTAAACAGTCTTATTAAATCAATAGATTCTTTATAGTTCTTTAATGTAGAACAGTATAACACATTCATTACTTATCTGTCTTAAATTTTTCAGAATTAAGCTAAAAACGCAACCGGATATGTCCTGCTGTTTTACGATCCAAGATGGCGGTATACAGTTATTTTACATTAAATGTTGGTATAATACGGACTCTTTTACTTTAAGGAAGTTGGTTTATTTGACAATATCAAATATCTGATTTTATTACAAATATCTTTATGTACAATGTACTAAATAAATATAGCAAACATGGATTTATAACGGATACATAGTTGATTGATTGATTGGTTGATATTTGCTTGCTTTATGTCTTGTGACAAATATTCACTGCATATTCACAACAAGAACAATTACTTCAAGAGGTAGCTTTATTCTGCAATATAGTTCGATCGGGATGTATGCTAGACTATTTTTGTCCATCTGTTAATGTCTGTTTCATTTTGGTCTTTTGTGGATAGTTGTCTCATTTGCAATCATACCACATCTTCTTTTTTATAGCCTGCCTCTCATAAAATCTGGATCAGGAAAATCAAAACTACAGACTAACTATAATGACATATTAGACCCCGTTTACACTGCTAACGAAATTGAATCGATCTTTATTTGAATCGATCTCCAAAAGACCAATTCGTGTTTACATTGCACAAGCAAGATCGTTCGAGATCGATCTTATTTAATCCAGTGCATATACACCACAACATAAACAGAACCGGTCTGACCTTTATTTTCCTATCTAAATATAACAAACACCTGCGCTTAGATCGATCGCGTTTTACATAAAAACCACCTCTAAGTGTTATATTTTTGGTTTGCAGAAGCTGATACAATAAGACTGGACATATATTCTGGAGCTAAGCCATGTTTTGCCTTAAACATTAGTGGTGTTAGTAGTCCAAAGATTGTGTTACTAGGCTAAGCATGTCAACACTGAAATCTTGAGTTCGTACCAAGCACGTCCCCGACGCATTCGACTCCAATCGTAATTGACACGGATTGTCAGTGCAATCAATCAATCAATCAATCAATCAATCAATCAACCAATAGGATTTAATCTACAGTACTTATTATAACGTGACGTGGATGTGTACTCAGGTCATTCATTCCACATAAACAAACGAACTCCCACTTCTATAATAAACCCCTGGGTTGGCGAAAACATTGAAATGTGTCGGGGATAATTAAAACAGTTTAAAATTAATTTAAAATGTACACTTTTTTTTTTTACCTCAACTACAATTAAACAGCGTCCGCTATAAATATATCTCATTAGGACAAGATTTTGTAGACAGTACAATATAATGTACGTTTAACTTTGTTCTGCTATTTTCGAAAATACATAATATAATTGTTATATCTTTGAATTCAATCAACATGTACTGATGTCAATGTAATGAGTAGCACAGGTTACTCATTCAAGTTTTTAATTATATAATAAGGATGAGAACTTATGATAACGTTACATATCCCATGTATGAGGTTGATGATTAAATCGATCGAAAACATCTGAAACAAATCAAAATTCGATTATTTTCCTGAGATGGAATTAAGATATTTGCCAAATCTACTTATCTCACCATAACAAATCAGGATCGATGATTTAAAAAAAAATGATGATTGAATATGTATAATTTTACGGAAGCATATTAGCGCCACACATTTTATTTTTTTTATTTTTCTTCCTATCTTTACGTTGTACATAACGCAAACCTTTGCGATATATGACGCAAACCTTTGATTTATAACGAAAACATTTGCGATATAACGCAAAACCTTGGGCAAATCTTTGAGAAATAACGCAAACCTTTGCGTTATAACGCAAATATCTTGATTTCAATTATTCATAAGTTTTGTATATATATGTCGTCTGTCATTCATTTCGGTTGTGATTTACAAGTAGATAAAAAGAAACATACATACAAGGCAAATCATTATAATAAATATAATGCATAGGAATAATGGAATACTTGAAGTGCAATTATACATGAATTAAGACTGATTTGTACATAAGAACAGTATATAATTTAACAAGAAAATAAGTATAGTATATAGTCATATTTAAATTGAAAGATAAAAAAATGTCATACAATTGTGAAACTTCCAAGTCAAATAGACAAAATGATCTGTCTGCTTTAAAATGAATTATTAATAAGGAAACATTTTTTTTTTTAATTTTGATGCAAGAAATCGTTTTTATTAAATCTCAGAATATGATTAATATTCTTTGATAGAAAGTCATGGAATTTTCATTTCAATATAGTGAAGTATTTTTAAGATGCTTGGGTAGCAATTTGAATGGAGAGAACATAATTTTATTAATAAAACATCTTCATTTTATACATGTTTTGCCAAAGGGTAGCTTGTTTGAATCTTACCAACTTTACACAGTTCTCAAACGAGAGCTTACTTTGGAAGTATATTTATATTCGGTTATAGCTATATTAGCAGGGTTGATTTTTTTCTTCAATTTACTCAATTTTCTTTGTAATATATATACTAGTAGTAACATGGATATCGTTTTTGGGGGCCTTTATAGTTTGCATGCTGTTCGGTGTGTGTCAACGCTCCGTGTTGAAGACCGTACTTTGGACTATAATGGTTTACTTTTATGAATAGTGACTTAGATGGAGAGTTTTTTATTGGCACTCATACCACATCTTTTTTATATCATTCTGCTCATTATTAGTCAATGATACATAGTGTATGTTCTAATTATTCACGCATTTTACTTTGCAATAACTACAAAGATGATAAATTTTAATATATATATATATATGATATATATATATATATATATACAGCCTCCTCCATTAATAACTGCTGTTTCCTTTGAATCTTAGATAAGAAATAAGATAACTTGAACAAATGTTTACATTATAACGCAAAGGTTTGCGTTATTTCGCAAAGATAGAAAGAAAAATAATAAAAAAAGTGTGGCGCTAATACGCTTCCGTATAATTTTGTTATTAGAAATATGACTGAAAGAAGTGAGGTAATGGCTATCTCACCGCTCATCCCTACCTCACAAAGGATTGGAGTAGCTATGTAACGTGTAACCAGGTGTTTATATCTCAAACATCCGTTAATTCCAGTAAATACTTGGATTCAAGTTGTTCACAAACAATACAGTAATGCTAAAAACTACAACTATCTAAATTATGCACAAGGAACCAAAATATACACACGGGCTCTTTGCCGATACAAAGTAAATATGAACTCTTATAAATACAAGTTTATATAATACAAGCATTAGCCTTTCAAAAAGGGCTAGTCGACTCTTAGCTGATGAAAATGGAAAGTGCTCTCGCTTTATAGATTTATTCATTTACTAGAATAGCCACGTGCATCAATCAACAGATTTTACCACACACGTGAGGTCACACGTTATGAAGTAGTATATATCGTTTAACGTTGTTCATTACCAAACTCCAGAAGATTCGACTATTTATAGATAAAAGTTACCTGTGTACCAATATCATGAATATGCATGATTAATGACCATTCAAAATCTAATTGCTAAAATAGAGAGGACAAATCCGATACTCTACGGGATTGAAGGACATTTACTAGGTTTGGATTGTCCTAACCAATCAATAAACTTTGATAATTCACGTCTCGTAATATCTTCCAATCAGGTAGCAAGAAAAATTCACGCACTGACTGTCCATCGTTCAATTCTTAATATCGTCACCATAAGACAATGTAGCTGGTACAGCTTGTCCTCCGAATGGGACAGTCTGTCAATACAAGACAGTGCGGTCTGGTACAACTTGTCCTCCGAGTGGGACAGTCCGTCACTACCAGACAGTGCGGGCTAGAACAGCTTGCCCTCCGAGTGGGACAGTCTGCCTTGTCAATCCGAGCAACCTGTACGTTCACTTGTACCCAGTACAAAGTGTCTACTGAATATTAAAGCTCTTCTTGCGTATATTACTAACGTACGCTCTGTTGACTGATGACGGCTCATCGACAGCCAACCGACAGCCTCGAGTGCTGTTTCTCACTCTCTTATATACCCGAGGTCGATACCACTATTTACTTGATAGGGGTGTTCTCTAAATGTTACTCTTACGGAGCATAGAGAGTCCTTTACAATTACCCCTAAAACTTTCGACCCGGCCACTTATTTTCCCGCCAAACGTCTAAATCTGTGTAATTCTTTCTCAGCGGAAACCATGCATTTCTACACTAAGATTCTACTCAACAGTAACCTTAACGACCAATAAACATTACAGCTACTTCTTGAGGCCGGTTAAATGTTGAAATTCTGAACTATCCGGAAGGCAACATTTGCAATCCGGAAGTACATGATGCACATGTTTAAATCGTAAATTCCATTACATTCCTTATCGGTATATATACTAATGATACATTATCATGATTTTATTTATACGAATCATAGTAAAGATAATTAAATGACCAAATTGGTGGTCTGGATTGTCGATGAGAAACAAATAATTAAGACGAGTGAATGACATTGTCCAACACCACGAGGACCGAACCTTTATTTTCTACAATAATGATCATTGAAATGAAAATATAATTAGTCAAAACCAACGCCTTGATAAAGAATTTTCTAACATTCCCAAGTCTGACGTCTTTACCTTGACCATAGGCCAGTACTACCCGTCAATATTGAGCTTTAACGGAGCCAATCTTGGCGGTTTATCTTGTGCATTACTTTTAAGATTTATTTCCAAGACTGAAACTGATCTAAAAAAAAAACAATTTTTCAATTTAGAGTTCAGAAATGAAAGATCTTATTCATCCTGCCACAATTTTAACTTTACAAATTGTAAATGTCGTTTTTAAGGAATGATTGAAAGACTTAATTAAAATTTGAAAACTCTACATGAGCGTAGAGTAATTCTTATAAGCTGATAATGCAAGAGACATTGCCAAAATTTAAGATAAAAATTGGCTAATATATCTAAATTAAAAAATGTTGAAACGATATGAAATAATTTATCAAATCGGAGATAAAAGTTGGCTAACCATATTACTGCTTTAAAAATCAATGCACCGTAGTGGGATCAATCATTACTATCCTGAATACACATGTTAAAGCCCTTACTCAGAATATGATTTAAAATTACTCATGATTTTGATGGAAATAATATAAAACGTGCATATTTTGAAATGTAAAGTTTCTATTTTCACCAACGAATATTAAGGTAAGTTTTTCAGAAGGGGTAATATGTGTATTTAACAAAAGTACAAATTTTTGCAACTTTATATATATTTTTAAAATAATGAGAAAGATACAGGAGACAGCAAGAGGACAATAAAAAAATCACATGTCGAAGAAAAAACAGACAACTCATGTTCTAAGAGAAAAAGACGAATGACTAGTTAATAAATGAGTGTCTTCAAAACACTACTAAGAAAACTAGGGCACTACGAACCCAACCAAAATCCCGCTGTGATCTCATGTTCTTTGGAAGGGTACGCAGATCCTGCTACACTAGTGACATCCGCAGTGTTATTTGAGGCAAATAGAAAACCAGTGACAAGTCGCATTTGGGGATGCCATAATTGAGAAAAATGAAGACCGGTTTGTGACTATTTTCGTAAAGTTTAGGTAGCAAACTTCCATTGCCAAGCTAGGCGTATAAGGTAAAGATATGATTTAGGTATCCCTTACTTAATGTTCAAAGGAATAGATTTGTTCATCATAGTCGCCAATTTTTAAGTGAGAGGACAACATTTTACATTGGAACATCAAGGTAAAGAATTATTCTAGCTTATTTTTATTCTTAATGAGGTATCAAGCCAGCCTCGTATGGAAAAGGAAACAAAAAAATGGGGAACAGAAGAGAAACACTTTGTCCAAACTTAACAAATAGGTAGCATCGTGAACTTATCAGACGAATTCTAGTACAAAGCTAGAGAGACGAATAAATAAGCAGTCACTTCCGATGGAATAATTAATTGATGTTGAAAATTATGCCCAGTGTTGGAAGAGGTCACACCCTCTTGGAATTAAGGAAACACGATACAAAACGTAAATCTCTGTCTGCTACTCTTTCAACAGGGTTACGATTCCGGTCATTACTTTCAATGGAGCGACCCTTGGAGTTCTTTACTCCAATCACATATTTTGTTAAATCATGTATTTGTGAAAACTTTTGTGTAATGGAGAACTAACTTAGTAATTGCTATTTTTTTGTCGTACTAAATTTGCATTTTGACACTGAAAGTTAAGCAAGTATTTTATTATTAAATCAAGCCTTCCAATTGATATTTTATAGTGTGTAGTTTTATATTGTGATGTTATACTATTGTTTCAGAAAAGGGAGAAGGTTTGGTACCATTAAAAACGTGCAATCCCGCCGCAAACATTTGCAGCTGTCCTAAGTCAGGAATCTGATGTACAGTGGTTGTCGTCTAGCTGTTTATGTAATTCATACGTGTTTCTCGTTTTTATATAGATTAGACCATTGGTTTCCCCTTTTGAATGGTTTTACACTAGTAATTTGTGGGGCCGTTAATAGTTTGCTGTTCGGTGTGAGCCAGGGCTCCCTGTTGAAGGCCGTACCTTGACTTATAATGGTTTACTTTTATAAATTGTTAATTGAATGGAGAGTTGTCTCATAGGCACTCATACCACATCTTCCTATATATATCCAACCAGAATTCAAACAATCACATCTTAATTTACAGATGTCAATACCAGGAACATGTGTCCTATGTGCAATACTTTGCTTCTTACTACAGGGAATTAACGGTATGTATGCAGATATTTAATTGATATAAAGTATAGTTATTAAACTTCAGACCATAGCCACGTGTAAAAAGTAAAATAAAAAAAAAATACCGAACTCCTAGAAAAATTCAAAACCGAAAGTCCATAATCAAATGTTAAAATTTAAAAGCTCCAACATAATTAACGAATGGACAACAACTGTCATATTCGTGACTAGGTAGATGCATTTTCCTATGTAGAAAATGGTAGATTGAACCCGTTTTTATTGCTTGCTAAACCTCTCACTTGTATGACACTCGCATAAAATTCCATTAAAATGACAACAATGGGTGAATAAAACAAACAGACATAATACTGGACCAGTGGTAAAAAATTAAAAAAAATAGTGGTACAGATATGTCCGTATAGCAGCTGCAAGCTCTTGTATATTGAATAAGTTGGGTAATATATATCCCGTGTAGCTGAAGTTAGTCTATAAATACTAAGGTGTGGGAAATTATGTCAAACTCGAGGTATAAGTCTTAAAATGAGACAGAGGAAGCCGTGTCTGTTGTTTCTTTAATCTCTAGTTCTGGAATCAACATTTATAAATAGAAAGAACATTATCAATATATCTGAATGTGAAATTAATTGATCTAGCTTCTTTAATCTTCTTGTTTTTAACAAGTGTATGAAGGAACATAGACTAATATGAAAAAAAGAGGTCGGGAAATAGTAAATTCAGATAAATACTGAATTCCGAGGAAAATTCAAATCGAAAAGTTCCTAATCAAATAGCGAAATCAAAAGCTCAAACACATCAAACGAATGGAGAAAAACTGTCATATTTCTGACTTCAATTGGTACAGGCATTTTCGGGAAGGAAAGGCGCACAGTTAGTTCCAATAGAAATGCTGACTTTTTGTTGAAGAAGTCTACCTTAAAAATCAACAAATATGTTGTCAATAAGAAATCCATCATAATGATCACTTGTTTCTCTGTAAAAGAGCTGGTCTCCTATGGCCCAAGAATCAATGGTTGAACTATTACGATATGAACTAAATTTATTTTGACATACATTGTATATTATAAACGAAGATTCTACAATTACCAAAATAATACAGGGTATACAATATCAGAAATGGAAGCGAAATTTAGATTCGAGAACTCGAGAAAAATCGCAATCAAAAATGACAAGAAGATTTCATGTATTTGCCGTTGCGCAGTCTTATCAACATGTTAAACGTAATGACGTCGGTGGTAAAATAATTGTGTACCGTATATAGTATAAAAAAGAAGATGTGGTATGATTGCCAATGAGACAACTATCCACAAAAGACCAAAATGACACAGACATTAACAACTATAGGTCACCGTACGGCCTTCAACAATGAGCAAAGCCCATACCGCATAGTCAGCTTTGGTTCATTACCTAATATATATGTTTAAATACATACTGGAAATTCACTTCATAAAACTGATATATCTATAAAGAATAAATTACTTGCACTAAAAAGATTTGCAGAAAACTAATTAATTTCTTGCGTTTCAGTGGTCACTGATGCAAGTGCCCTGCCTTGCGGAAGTAAACCCCAAATCCAGATAATACAGATTCCTAACCACAACAGTATAAATGTGAATGTGGACCATACTAAACCTGGGTCGACTGTAACAACTTCCGTGTTTAGACGGATACCTATAAACAGAAGAGGATCAACCGGAAATTCAGCTCAGCGTTTGATGCACAATAAAAATTCATTTCGTACATTTATCATGACATTCATTATTACATGGTTGCTATATATGTGAACGTTAACTTCATTTCATAAGTAATATTATTTCTAACTATCATTAACATAGTTCCATGTCATTGATGATTGGACAGACAAATGGATGAATGTCTGTTTAACGTCCGATGTCACTGCTAATCAGGTCAAAAAGACAGCTTATTTTATATTTTTTATCAGTTCTTTGATAGTTTTGGCTTTGTAGGATATGACAGTAATACGAATCATGAGAGCGTAAAGCAAAACTTATTCGTACAAAACATATTGGATATTTATAATTCCATATAAGAACCAGTGATGGGACAATATGACATTCACATTTAAATTTAATACCTATCATGATGCTCACAAAATTGTGCAATGAAATAATTTATAAACTATTCTTATATTCCTAATTGAATTGAGAATGGAAATGGGGAATATGCCAAAGAGACACCCCGACCAAACACACCGACCAAAGAGCAGAACAACATTTAATCTTGATTAGAATATATAGGAATCTGGACAAAGAAAACTAAAACAAGCAACAAAATTTGGATTTACCAGAGATTTGATAACCTCTTTTTACGGGAATTCTGAATCTCAATATAGGATTCTCCCGATAGACTACTATGTCATTTGTTTAATATGTAAACTTTATACAATTGTATTTTTGAATAAAACATAAAGATTAAAATTGTCTTGTGTACTCATTTCCCTTCATACAAAAAAAATATGCAGCAATAACATCGAAACAAGAATCTGTTCGCAATGTTCACAACATCTTTTGCCTTTCAGTTGTTCAAAATCACTTTTTTTAATTTTGTTTTTTGAACATTCTTTTTAGTGTTCATCGGTGCCTTCCCGTTAACATTTAAAATGTGCCTCAGTAAACGCTTTTCATGTTAAACAAAACTACAAAAAAAAAAAATCATTCAGTTCTTGTAAGTTTAATGTAAGTTATATCAATCTAAAAGTTCAAATGATGTTTATCCTATTTTTTATTGATACTGTATTTAGACAAAATATATTATTCATATATATATAAACCATTTATAAGTATTGTTTGTATTTTTGATAGGCCTGGTAAAAAGTGTCAACTAGCTCTTTGGATATATGGCCAAAGTTCAATTATAACAAATACATATACTTGTAGATAATATCTGCTATCTATAAACCTTTGGCATATCAATAATTCATTAATTGGTCTTCGTTATGAAGGTCAAAGAAACTTGACCACAGAAGTATTTTATATACTTTAAATTCACAGACATTAAACAACTTGACAGAGAATCAGATAAAGATTGTTGACATAATATTTAGACATCTATAAAATTGAGAATGGAAATGGGGATAATATAATATATATATAATAATACAATATATGTATAATATAACTACTTCCGTTAAGATTATGAAAATGTACATATACATGTACTTATGTATAAAAACTACATAAATTAAGTTCGCATTTAAAAACATATAATGCATAATTCTTTTTTTTTTTAATTAAGATATTTGGGCTAGAAATATATACAAAATGACACCATATCAATTTATTGTGAAATGTACTGCTTATCAGAGCTGAAGATCCAAAATAACTAGACAGGACGCAAATTCCCGAGAATATTACCATCTTTAACGTATCAATTCTTGGACAATGCTGAAATGTTCACTTTCCTTTGGTGCATCTCAAAAAAAATATATAGAAGACAAATCACGGAATGCCAAAAATAACTTCGATAGTTAAAGTTTATTGAAAAGAAATGACTCATTTTCTTGAGTTTGCAAATGAAGCCAAAACTAGGAATAAATAAACTCATCATAGATACCAGGACTAAATTTTGTATATACGCCAGACACGTGTTTCTATGACAGTTGTTATCAATTCGTTTGAAGTGTTTGAGCTTTCGGTTTTGCCATGTGCTTAGAGAATTTCCGTTTAGAACTTTCCTCGGAATTAGGTATTTTTGTTATTTTGCTTTTTCCTAAGATAGATTGTTTGATCAGTCGAGTTGTGCAGAAGTCATCATTTTCTTTGACTGACCCTACTTGTGGTGTGCCTGAATAACCAAAAAGAAAATGACGAAGTCACAATGCAATTTGTGCATAAAAACTGCATTGATTTATTGCTGTAGGCTTTATCTTATACAACAAAGTATTAAGTAATTTGTATTCAATTTCCATTAACAGTCCAGAGTTGCTTTGCTCATCTTAGGAAGTCTTATTTAAACGTCATTTGGTGCGTTGCATATTATATTGGTGTCTTGTCATTTTTGTCATTCAATGACGGCAAATGAATTACCAAGTTTTCCAATCCAAACTTATTTTCTGTAGTTTAATATACTGACCACCAGTACATGTACACTTATACATTATTTACGGAAGTATTTAGTATAACAAGCTAAAGGTACATAGACGTTTAAATATTTTGTCAACGGTTTATATCTGATTCCCTGTCGAGTTGTTTAATGTCTATGAATTTCAAGTTCGTTTAAAAAATACATCTGTTGTCAAGCTTCTTAAAGACTTTGCCATAAAGGATGAAAGCCAACTCATTGAAAAGGCTACTTTATGGCATGAAAGCCAACTCATTGAAAAGGCTACATGTCCAAGGTCTATTACAGATAAGAGATATCAACTATACATATTTGTTATAATTGAACTTTGGCCATATCCGAAGAGTTAATTGACTTCTAAACAAGCCTATCAATAATACAGACAATACTTATGATGGTTTATATGTGAATAATATATTCTGGCTACATAAAGTATCAATATTACATAGGATAAACATCATGTGAACTCTTAGATGTATATTACTTATATTAAGCTTACAAGAATTGAATGATTTTTTCTTGTAGTTTAGTGTGACGTGAAAAGCATCGACTTGAGACCTTGAGCACTTTTTGAAATTTTGAAAACTGGAAGGCGAAGATGAATACTAAAATGTGTACACGGTCAAAGCTTTTACAATCTGATAAAAAAGGTTAACAATATGACAACAACAATAACATTGAGAAAAACCCACGTCTAGTCTTCTACAAAAAGCCCCGATATGATAAATATGAAACAACTCAATTGAGAAAACAAACGGCCTAATATTTAAAAAAAAAATTGAGAAAAACAAATATGACAAACATAATCTAACAACAACCGCTGAACTTCAGTCTCCTGACTTGGGACAGGGACATATAGAATGCACCAACCCTCCCCTAATAATTTTTGTCCTTGACTATAGATGTTGCACTTTAACCTACAAAGCTTTCACAAACGATATTTGTTAGGGTTTGATAATTGACAGGACCAATGATTAATGAGATTGATGATCAAGCATTAGGCACGATTTATGTACCAACCAGCAGACCTTGTGATGTTCAATCACGACTGGATAGATTTCATTATCTTTTTTTAATGGCAGATGATACCATAACGGGGACGGATAGCTAACCACTTTATTGAGCATCAGAGTTCATCCCGGCTGTTTGTGATGCTGAATCTAGAGTTTTATGAACAGTGGTTGAAGGCTGTCATTTGTTCTTCCTTATTTTTTCATTTTCTTTTCGACTTTTAGTTAACGTAGCGTTTCTCTTCTTTTACTTTCAATATGACATGTACCACCTTAATCAATTGCGCACTAGTCAAAATGACATTTTATCTATTAAACGAAGAAGAAATTTATAACTTCAAACTTATATATACTTTAGGGTCATGTATTGATCAGTTAATTTTCATGTAGAATTTGCAATAATGAATATACTTTATAAACAAAAAGATTACATTTAATAATATCATAAAGTGTGAATTCCTCGGTATCCCTTTAAACTTTATCACTATCTATGAATATATACTTCACATTTGCTAGCCTACCCATTGATTAATTTGACTTCAATTTTATTCCCCCCTTTTCGAAAGTTATTTCCAAGGTAAAGAAGCTTTTCGGCCGTTTGTCAGATAAATAAATGAACAGAAACATTTTGAAACAATTTTGATTTTAATTTTTTAACATGTCAAGTATGTTTACCAAATTTGCCGCTAAATTAAGAAAGTTTACTCGTATATATGATAATAAGAAGATGTGATATGATTGCCAAGGGGGGCAACTCTCCACAAGATACTAAATTAGACAAACATTAAAATCTATAGGTCACCGTACTGCCTTCAACAATGAGTAAACCCCACACCGCATAGTCAGCTATGAAAGGCTCTTAATTAAATGACAAATGTAAAACAATTCAAACGAGAAAAATGACGGCTTCATAAATTAAGAAAATAATGAAACATGATGTATGATATACATGTAGTATGTTAGAACAAGAACAGTTGTGATCATTCCATTGTTTGTTTGAATAGGACTACTAAGTCTCGATAATCAACTTATTAATTTCGTCTGAATAGATATTAGAAGATGTGGTATGAGTGCCAATGAAACAACTCTCAATCAAAAAAGCAAATCATTATAGGTCAAAGTACGGTTTTCAACACGGAGACTTGGCTCACAAAGAACAGCGAGCTATAAAGGCCCCAAAAACTTCTAGTGTAAAACCATTCAAACGGGAAAACCAACAATCTAACCTATATAAAAAACGAGAAAAGAGAAACAATTATAAACCACATCAACAAACTACAAATACTGAACATAAGATTCCTGACTTAGGACAGATGAAGCATGTAAGTATTGGTAAACTTAGCTGATATCGTATATCAGTTCATGTAAATATTGACCTGATATGTCAATCTGGCGGTTGGTGACCTTTTCTAACATCCTTCAATATGACATCGATTGCCGTGTGTCTACAGATATACAGTCACTCCTATGCATTGGTGTTAATAACATATAGTGATGTTCTACTTGAAACTGCTTTTTAAATGAGTTAGCATTAAAACAAAATGTGATTGAAATTTTAAGGTTAGAAAATTAAACGGAAGGTTAATAGCATGATAACGTTTAGCACATATAAAAAAAGATGTGGTATGATTGCCAATGAGACAGCTGTTCACAAGAGACAAAAATGACACAGAAATATACAACTATAGGTCACCGTACGGCCTTCAACGACGAGCAAAGCCCAAACCGCATATTCATATAGCTATATATTAATAGATGTTCACCATTCTGTTTCAAAATAAGAAGCTTTTAAAGAGACTACTATATACATTGACATTGACAGAACTGAATAAGCCGACTAAAATAATGCTATATTTCCAAAATGGTTTTTTCAAACTATTATGTCAAATTTTGAAAAGAAAATTTCGCAGGCAAAATTTTTAATGGCACACCATTGATCAAACCATAGGATTTTGAATATTTGACGAAAAGTAAAAAATAAGCATAATGAAGCGAATATCTTCAATTCCAATCTTCTTTGGGAATAGAGAAAAAAATATAGTTGTTTCACAATAAAGAACATAGTTCTGTTGACTCTTGTGACAATAACCAATGGCTTGACATGATTCTTTAATGTTTTCCGTTGTGTGATACTAAAGCGTAGACGCATCTTGACATATGAATATCGAATCTGGAGATCCCCCCCACCACCACCGTTATTTGATTATTAAATGGTAAAAGTTATCTGTCTGGCGTCCAATAGTAAATAAGTTATGAAAGAGTAATGAACCGTCCGATTAATTTTTTGACATTAAATCATGTACGGATGTACAAGTACACAGCCCCGTTCGGTCAGAATTTGGATGTTCAATTCCATGCCTCGTGTAGAGAGTGTCATTCTAGTAGGTGGACTGTTGTAATGCAAAAATATCCTCATTTTCAAGAAGCAGACACACAGTCCAAAGTTACCTGATTTTCAACTCGGACAACCTCTGTATGCAATATTCGCCGCTGGACGATGAGCAAACATCGATCAAACAATTAATTATTTAGGCTTAATCTTTGGTCCCTAGAAAAGGATATTACAATCTTTCATAAAATGAACAACATTATTTACATTATATTCGAATTCATGATTCTAAAAAACTTTAGGGACCAAAGATTAATCCTAAATAGATATTCTTTTCGTTTGCGTTTAACCAGAAAGTGCTTCTGACGAACGAAATAATAAGTGTTATTTTTGTGAGCATTCATTTTACTAGGGCCGCATTTCTTTCTAACCAAAATTTCGTAAACGTTGTGTCGCGTTTGTTGTTGTTTTCTTAACGCTACAAAAGTAGAAACAAATACATTGTTTAATAAGCCTTTTACTGACCCTGCTTGAACCTATGCTTCAATAATGCATGCACATGTTGTTGGTAAACAAAATTTTTACAAACGTAGAAACAAATGCATTGTACTTCGTTTAATCAGGTTGAATTTAGAAACAAATGTAGCATTTGTACTAACAAACGACAAACGACAAACTGCAGACGCATTTTTAGCGTGTGCATAGTTTGTCAAAGTTTATGTAAACTTTGCAAACGTAAGTTTGAAAGAAATGATCAAAACATCTGCGCGCTTAGCCGTTTGCATCGTTTGGTGTTAGAAAGAAATGCACTCTAGGTTATCTTATTCGGTTACATAAAATACATGTTACAGTCTTATTTGACAACCGAAAGAGATTATTTAACAATTTTAAACTTGATTTAAGAGTTGAAATTTCTTAAATGTTCAATTATTTTGTTTGAATCTACGTTTTGTACTGCTATTACACACATACGATAAGTCGTTAAAAAAGACGCAATATTTTATTGCGCACGGTATGAGCAGTATGTGAATTTCTCCGTTTCTAACCATATTATTTATATAGACATGATAGATAATATTTATTTACAAAGCTGTGAAATACCTTATACGCTAGATAATTATTTGGTATTTGATCTTAGACATTCGGAAAGAAGACTATGTTATACCCGGTTAAAATTGTCTTTTTTGTAACTTTAATGCATTCTGGATTTGGTTTTCCATCAAAGGAAACTGGTCCGATTACAGATTCCAAATTTTCAGGAAATGGGGAAAGTGAGTAACAGTTTTCTTTACTCAATAATTTTTTTTTTTTTAATTTTATTGCCATTTTTTTTTCATCTTACGTTTTTCAAACAGTGGTTAACTGCATGATTTATAGACTAATCCCAATGTTTATTTGTGAAATGTTTGCCACTGGATGTAAAATGAAATTGATAAATCTGTGGATTTCTTACGCATAAAAGTTAGCGTTTTTTTTTCTTTTAAAAATCATTCTTCACTTGCACTCCATGTGCATTTGATGACATTCCCTGACAGAAATACACATTGGATGTAATTGACTTTACTTTCATTAACTGCATGGGATGGAGTATGTAATAATAAGCATTTATAATCAGACGAACTGCAATGTAATTTGCAGTACACAAAGAGCTAAATTTCGGAGAGGAAATTCAATTGAGAATTCTCAAAACGGCTTACATTGATTTTATTCAATATTGTTGTCTCGTTTATTTTATGTGTTTTTTTTTATATTCAGCAAAAGTATATTGGCGAAATCAAGCAAACGATGAGCTTCAAAAACATTTGAAATCACTAAAAATTGAGAAAGACGAACTACAATGCAATTTTCAGTATACATATAGCAAAATTTCGGAGAGGAAATTAATTTAGAATAATTCAATATATTTTTTTTTCTCATTTATTTCATGTTTTTTTATATATACATGTATATGCAGCCCAGGTATATTGGCGAAATCAAGCAAAAGATGAACTTCAAAAATATTTAAAATCGCAGAAAATTGAAAAAGTCGCAAGAAATGTAATTTTCTTTCTGGGAGATGGAATGAGTATACCTACTATAACAGCAGCTAGAATAAGACAAGGTCAACTTAACAACAAAACAGGAGAAGAAAATGTACTCAGCTGGGAGAAATTTCCACACGTTGCATTATCTAAGGTCAGCATAATGGTATATTTCTACATTTTGGGACGCTCTGAAAGCACATAAGATTATCCCCGTTTTTTGTGGGATTCGTGTTTCCCAGTATTTAGTTTCATATGTTTTGTTTTAATTCAGTTATTTCTATTTTGGTCGTTTTTTGTTTTTTTTTACATGGTGTTGTCCGTTTTGTCAAGGCAGCACTTGCTCCCACAAAGTGGAATGGGATTAATACAAGTTGCAAAACTTGTTTACCAATCCACTATAAATAAATATGTTTAAACTAAATGTTCTTTTGTCTGGTTGCTCTATCGTACAATCAGTCAAGTTAAGCGTTAGGTAAAAGTGGGAACAGCCTGACGTAATGTCTATCAGAACGAAAATGTGCTGGGAATAAGATAACCACAAAATTATATAGAACAAGATCGGTAAGTTGTATAGTTCATTTCCTATTCTATACATTAGAGTAGGAAAAATCAATAAAACAAAATTAAACGATTTGAGTAATAAATTTTTCGTGTAGGCTACTTCTTAGGTTGGTCACTGAGGAAGGCAACATCAAACAATTTAAATTGTCTTCGAAGCGTATGGTGGCAATTGTATTTTTCTTCATTTATTTTCTCATACAACTGGTCATTCGGTCATATAACGCATAACGTGTCTGCGTATCTGTATATTCCAGCTGGTATTCAAATGTTTTGATTTTAGCATTCCTGGTGAAGGGGCACTCGATTTTTATTAATGTTACTCTTTATATGTAATTTGCAAGACGGTTTTCTGCTAATATGAAATAGAAGTGTCCACAAATCCACTATATTTAAATCATTTAATCAATATCTTATTAGTACTGGTATCCTTAATATTGCTGTTGTAGTCGTAGTTGAAAGTGTCTTATATTATGAATACAAGCATCAAATGTTACGGACTGTGCCATTATACTGCAATGTTGTAGCCGAACTTTGAGCTAAAGTTTACTTGAATCTTTGGTCCATTTGGGAAAGAACACTATCAATTGCAATTTTATTGTATTGATCTGTAGAACTTTTTTGCAGACATATAACCAGGACCATCAAACACCAGATTCGGCAGGAACAGCAACACAATTTCTTTGTGGTATTAAGACTAACTCTGGGGTTTTAGGAGTAGACGGGAGTGTTAAGCCAAAAGATTGTTCTTCAATGACCGATAAGTCAAAGGTCACATCGATTGCCGACTGGTCAATACAGAAAGGTAAAACATTTTACTGTTACTATGTTTAAAGATAATAAAAAGTTTTATTCAAGCGTCGATGATGAGTCTGTTGTAAACGAAACGCATGTCTGACGTACAAAACATATAGCCTATAAGGAATGAAGTCAACTGTCTATGAAGAAATAACATCAATGAAAATGTGGTGCACACTGAATAACCTGCGTTTGTTATTTAAAATAGACGGATAAAATTACAGTTCTAAACCGGAGTAAATCATGAAAAACCATTGATGACGTCACGACCACATGACTGAATTATGTCTTTGAGCTGAAAAACAAAACAAATTCAGCCAATTAGAAGATGCGTTACATCCAAAATGAAATTTTGATGAGTTAAAGGGGCACTAGCTACGAGATATATAAAAAAGTTATTCGACATCATTGAATCCGTATTCATGAGAAATCAATTTAACCCTCTAGCGAGAGATGGATAACACGTGAATTGTATGTGTAAAGGTATTGAAAGGCAAAGAATGTCAGCATTGAAAGTGAAATAATGTTTATGATAAATCATTTAATTGACTGATTCGATCCACAAAAATTATTCGTATACAGGTAAAAATGATGATTAACCTACTTTTTAAATCTATTTATATTTATATTTATCATGTTTATGTTTACATCGCTTATTTAAATGGCGTCTAGACTAAAATACACACGAAACGAAGCTACGTATAATCATGCCCATGCCCTGTTAATTGTTTATTTTAGACTTTTGATAGTTTGGATAAAATGAATGTTTCACATTGTAATAAATCAATTATGAGAATTTGAATCAAATCGGTGAACATGACAGCTAGTGCCCCTAAAAAAACCGAAAAAAGCCTGAAAAACAAACTAAACTAACTGACGTACAAAGAAAACATATCAAACAAGCACACAGATTAGTAAGAACTGAATATGCATATGTCAGCAAAAATTCAGAGAAGTGGAACATGCAATATTTTTCAAGAAAATAATTTTTTCTCTCGCATATGATTTAATTTAAACTCAACGAAATCCTTCGTCATACATGTACCAGACATGAAACATTGACAGTTTGACATAAACGAATTTGAAAAGTGCATTTAGAATTTCATCTTTTATAAAAAAAATATTATTTTAAATGTTGCTTTAGTTCGATTTTGTCTGTCTTTCATTAGAAAAATCTGTTGGTATTGTTACAACTACAAGAATTACTCATGCAACACCAGGGGCCGCCTATGCCAACACACCGTATCGGAATTGGGAGGTTGACTGGCAGTTAGAAAATGTAACAAACAAAGAAAATTGTCCTGATATTGCAAAACAGTTAATCAATGATTACAAATCTAGCATTAAGGTAAGTGAAATTTACCCAGAAAATATATAGAAAGATATGAAACGAACGTATGGAACATATCAAATGTTTATTAATATGTTTATTGAAAGAGTGGATTGCACACACGAAACTTCAGAGATGAAGGCTATAATCATTACAGATGGAACGATGAGACTACTCGATCATCGAGGTCCTGCACCGAAGTATGTTAAACACTTATCTTTAAGATATAAAATTGATACAGTATCAATCAATACTCGGATCAGAGATAGTTGTATATTCTCTAACTTAAATGTCTTTGAAATTGTGTTAAATGTCAAAGAAGCCTTTGTCTGAAATAACATCATAATAACCATATAAAGTAACAATAAGCACATTAAAAATTTCATCAAAATCGGACCTCAAATAAGTTTATGACAATAATTGAAAACAATGTTTTATGTGAAATGATATGGAATTAAGGATAGGTGATACATAATTGACGTACTAAGACTAGTAGATGATTACAATGCATGTTCAAATCATCTTTTGCTTCTGTATAGGTATTGATGGGTGGAGGACGGCGATACTTCCTACCAAACAACGAAACTGATCCTGTTATTGGTCTAAACGACGAGAATGGAAGACGAGACAACAGAAATCTGATTGAAGTTAGTATGTGTAATAGAACAACAAAGAATTTGGGGTATCCATTAATGACAAAACATTAGTAAATGCGCAACAAAACATTGTTAAAATTTTAGTACAAAATCTGGTCTAAAAATTAGAGAATGCTTTTGCACACATAACAGTATCTATCTTCTTAAAAGGATAACCATAACTTAAAAAAAAATATATTATATATATCTCAAGCTTGTGGATTTTTATACGACTTCCACACAGCACAAGAGTTAGTGTATTTTATAGAAAAAGGATGTTGTATAAAATATAAGTGAGACAAGATTGTACATCAATTAACTTTAAATCAATTTCTTTAAATATTATACATATTAAGTAAACAATTAAACACTATTTCTGTTATCAAGTTATAATCGTTAAAGTCGTGTAACAATTTTGTGTAAATACAGTTTGCTGTAATGACATATTGATCTAGAAAAAGAGGAGACTATTTTTTGTGAGATATCTGATTTGTTGAAGACATTTTATTAAAAAAAATTGCTCCACAGTTACAGAAGTATAATGTCTTAAACTATAAAAAAAAATCTTAAAAGTAAAATGGAATCTCTATAAAAACACCTTTTCAAAGATACCAGCTTATTATTTAGTTCGTCAGACGCGTAAATTTTCTACAAAAGAGAGGACAAACATACCCTACAGACGTTCAAATTTATAAGTCGAAAATAAACTGTCAATATTATCATTTTCGTTTTGGCAATGGTTTTGTGTTTTTCTTTCTCGTGGGTTGTTTTTTATTATTATTTTGATTGGCGAAATAAAATTGAGAATGGAAATGGAATGAAAGCCCTTTTCTTTTTTTCTCCATGTGATTGTAATCTGATGCTTAAAATACCAACCATAATATTCCATCCTATTGTTGTTTTGTTTAAAGCTTAAAACGTTTGTGATAGTATACAATATTTATATTTTAGGAATGGATTAACGATAAACAACAAAGAAATGTTAATTATGACTATGTATGGAATGCTACCGAATTCAATAAAATTGATCCTCGATTTACTGAATATATTCTAGGTAAGTACAATTTCGAGCCTAAGTGATAGTCTTTTTAAGAATCAGACAATTTAGAAACCTTTCAAAACATGGCCGAAAGAAACCGACCAGCCTAACGAGGATGCATCATCATTTGAAGTTATTCTCATCCTGATTAAATAATAGGTCTTTGCGTGTCTGGTGATTCGAAAAACGAATGTTACATTCCTGACTTGGTACAGGCATTTTCAAATGTAGAAAATGGTGGATTTAACCTGGTTTTAGAGCACTAAACCTCTCTCTTGTATGACAGTCGCATCAAATTCCATTATGTTTATAACGATGCGTGATCCTTTTCCACACGTGGCACCCGTCGTGTTGCTTATTTTTTATGCATATTGACACTTAGTATCGCATATATACCAAATTTACACGAAATGGATTCGTCAGATAAGTTCACCAAATAAAATCCACCTTTCTACAAGAACAAATACAGTAATTTTTAATAATTATACCCAAGAACCATCAGGGGTTGGAACCAACTTCTATTAGCAGTAACATCGACCAACACAGTAAAGGGTTTTATACCTCCTTGAAACATGCCCTTAAATTAAATTGGAAACACTATCATGTCCATGGTATACTGTAATTGTAGATTGAGTTTATTTCTAATATTTGATATTACGTAGCCTTGAAAGATCTTGCTGTTTTGTTCGACCCTTAATCCAATTAAATTAGATATCCACTGCTCTCGCAAAACTAAAGAGCATTAAGAGGAATATTATTTATTTAAGTATAGACACTTTCCGATACTGCACACATGAATTTTACATTCAATTTGACATCGATTCCTTAAAACAGAAGAAATATTTAGAACGTTAATGTCATAAAAATCAGAAGATTTATACATATTCTTCGACTTAAATTATTGCAAAGGAACAAATACATGCATCTACTTAGGAGATAACTGTACTGTATTTTAAGCTCCGACGGCATCAATTGGGGATTTGATGGTCGCAAATTAAGTTTACTGGCGACGCGTAAGCGGCAATTGATGCCGTCGGAGCTTAAAATATAATATTGTTATCTCCATTCTAATGAAACTGACAGAAAACAACGTTAATTCATGTATTTAAAATCTGTCATATGCCGTCTGCGCTTGCGCGTACGTCCCATAGCATCAATTGTCAATTGATGCCATGTAAAAAAGTGACGTTATCCAATGAAAATGAACGTTACAAACGATGTTGCATTAGAATTCAATATCACAGAAATACAATATAATTCCGTCACCACGGGGCAAGCTTGCATGAGAGAAATCAATTGTTGAACTCTCAGTGTGCAATATAAAATATTTTTAAGAGAAAACGATAGGACATTCAGTGAGGGATTCAGAAATAATCATATATTACAGAAAAGTTGCTTTCTTGGGATATAATATCTTATTATAAGAAGTGCTTCAATACAGTTCCTGTGTACTTATAACTGAACTGTACGTTATATTAAAGTAATACCGGCTAAATTCCAATAGTGCTACAGGCACTAGGATTTAACATTTTCAAAAGGCTAATAACTTACACCCAAAAGTAAGATAATAGACGTTTAATCAAGTTGACATCTCTATCATGTGAGGACATCAGAAAAATTTAACGAAAATATTTTTGAAAACATGAAGGTTATAATCACATATACTTGTGTACAGTACTGTGGCTACTGTGAGAAGAAAAAACCTGTGTTTGCTTGAAGGTTACTCTCTTTTTTTATCATACTTGTTTGTAGGCCTATTTAACTCTGATCACATGTCGTTTGAGTTGGACAAAGCTAATCAGACTGTGCCGGAACCTACATTAGCAGAAATGACAGAAAAGGCTATCAAAACTTTACGTATGCATGACAATAACAAAGGCTACTTTCTTCTTGTAGAAGGTATGTCAAGTTCAATATATCAAGATACAAGCATATAGAAAAAGTGATACATGTAATGTTTATGTTTAATATATTGAATATATAAGACCCACTATCCACAAGTTTTCCTGGTAGAAAAATATAAAATAAAGACACGTTTGATGTAAAAATACACAATGCAACCATTTCGTTATGAGGCTGTCCGCGCTAGAAGAAAAACATAAGCATGTTAAGAGATTAAGGGAAACAACCGAATACCGAGGTAAATTCAAAACGGACAATTCGTAATCAAATGGCAAAATCAAAAGCTCAAACACACCAATAAATGATTATAATTTTAATTTAATTATCAATTCCTGCCTCGTTAAAAGGTTAATATGACCTAAGCATAACATGTTATATAATTATTTAGGAGGTAAAATAGACTGGGCTCATCATTTTGGAGAAGCGGATTTGGCTTTATCTGAAACTATTGCAATGGCTGATGCTGTTGCTGTAGCTGATAAACTCACAAGTGATCAGGATACTCTCATCATCGTCACAGCTGATCATGCACACACGATGACTATTGTTGGATATCCTGACAGAGGCAATCCGATACTAGGTAACTATGAAATACGTTTTACTTTTAACAAATTGTATCCATCTTATGACTTATTGCAGTCCACTCGAAATATTTGTTCATCTTATGATTAATTGACTAATTGCTAGTTGTGTTTTTTATACAATTGTTTGCGTAGATATCTAACATGTATCTTGTTGTGCCCTCCTATTGTCAAATACTTATCTGTGTATAAAAGAGGGACGACAGATACCAAAGGGACAGTCAAACTCATAAATCTAAAACAAACTGACAACGCCATGGCTAAAAATGAAAAAGACAAACAAAAAACAGCACACATGACACAACATAGAAAACTAAAGAATAAACAACACGAACCCCTCAAAAAACTAGGGGTGATCTCAGGTGCTACGGAAGGGTAAACAGATCCTGCTCTACATGTGACACCCGTCGTGTTGCCTATGTGCTAACAAATCCGGTAAATAGTCTAATTCGGTAGGTCACATTCATGAAAGGGAAGGGGATTGTAGTTACGACGTAAGGGGAACATATCCGATATCATTTGTGAAACGGTTATTTCATAACGGTCAACCAACTCGTGATGGCGTCCGTAAAATTTACGAAGGGATGATTTCAACTTCACCATTTGGAACTCTTGGTTTAATAGCTTCCTTGTGAGCAGCAACCCTCTATCAAGAAAATCATGATAGGAAATACAAGCATGGGAATATCGTATCAATTGGGAGATATATACCACGTATGCAGGTGTTGCTGGAATGTTGCTACTTAGAAATGGAAAGTTCACAATTGGAAAGCTGTACTCATCTCTTTTGTCGTAAAGTTTTGTTATATAACAGTGACATTATCAGTATTGTTTTGGAAATCTTTAAAAATATACCTTATAAAAAAGAGATACCTTATTGTTAAGATGTATTGTACCAAGCGGACAATAACAAATCATTAATCAATGAAAAATCAAGTTTCCTTTATCTAAAACAATATAGATACCTTGAAAGGGTAAGCGGATCTTACTTTATATTTGACACCATTCATTTTACTTTTAAACAGGCATTGTTAAGTTAAGTCTGCACAACGCAGAAACTGAAACTTGGATGGAGAGTTGTCTCGTTGGCACTCATGCTACATCTTCTTATATCTTTATTATGACACAACTAGTTCTTAGGCTAGCATAACAACTCTGTTATATAAGCTGTAAACAATATCCTCCCTTACGTACTATAGAAGAAAGGCTAGATATACCAAAATAATATTTACACTCGAAAACAAACTGACAATATCATGACAAAACACTACCAAAATAAAAACAGCAGTACACAAGACACATCAAAGAAAATTTATGACTGAGCAACCCAACGCTGACTCCACCTATAACCGGGAGAGATTTCAGGCATTCCGGAAGTGTAAGCAGATTCTGATCCACGTGCGGCACCCGTCATGCTGGTCGTCAAATCCGGTGATGACTGTATTCGGTCGATCATGTTTGTCGAAAAGAGGACGAGATTTTGGTTACAACAGGTGGAATATATCCATCGTCATTTTTGAAACAGATATTCCATAATGGTCAACAAACTCGTGATGGAGTCCGTAAAATGTTCAAAGTTTTATTTCAAATTCACCACTTTTAGAATTCTTTGTTGTTCAGTACCTTCCTTGTAAGCAGCAACCCTCTTTCAAGGAAGTCATAATGGAAAATACATGGTAGTCTTACGCGAATTGAAACTTATTCTAACTTCACGAAAGCTTGATAATCCCGTTCAGTATATTTAATAAACGATCAACACAAATGTTTTAATATGATAATTGCAATTGCAAAACGATTTAACCTTGATTGCTTTTTTTATTGACGGAGATCCACGAGTCTTTTACTCTAAATCTTTTCCAGGATATAATTTAATCATAATGATAAGACATATAGACTTTGGTCTCGGGAGAGTTGTCTCATTGGCAATCATACCACATCTTCTTATTTGTCTAAAATGTCATTTGAATCGGTAAATATTATAACTTATTCCAGTATGTTGATTCATAGGTTTAGTTAAAAATGACGGAAAAGTTTCTATGGCTAAAGACAATTTACCATACACAACAATTGCGTATGCAAATGGACCCGGTGCAATAGAACAACGTCCAAGGAAGAATTTAACTGATGTACATACAGGTAATATTATCTGTAAAAATAAAGTTTACGATTTACCCTTTGATAGTAAAACATTTTGTATTTCTTAAAGTAATTTTGTCTGTAGCAATCATATAACTGTTTTAAAAGTCACAGAATAAAACAACATACAAATAATCGAATATTAGCCATAATCTGTAAGCCTCTGAAAGACAAACAATTCAACTACTTTGGACGTGTATGATGTTAGATGATTTGTTGTAAACGGAAATTCACCACACTGTACCTTCTTGAAACAAGATTGAATAAAAAAAAAAAGGGCAAACAAAATTCAACCAACTTTGAAGACCCATTGGTGGACTTCGGCTGTCGTCTGCTCTATGGTCGGGTTGTTGTCTCTTTGACACATTACCCATTTGCATGCTGAAGGACGCCTCCGGGTGCGGGAATTTCTCGCTACATTGAAGACCTGTTGGTGA
Source organism: Mytilus galloprovincialis (assembly GCA_037788925.1). Taxonomy (NCBI): domain Eukaryota; kingdom Metazoa; phylum Mollusca; class Bivalvia; order Mytilida; family Mytilidae; genus Mytilus; species Mytilus galloprovincialis. The sequence goes on along the minus strand of CM075342.1, from coordinate 37,432,102 downwards.
CCGTCTGCTGTTGTTTTTTTCTATGGTAGGGTTGTTGTCTCTTTGGCACATTCCCCATTTCCATTCTCAATTTTATTAATTTTAACTATGCAAAAAGTAAAATAGCAAAATTCAAAAAATTCCTATATCAAATGGCAAAATCAAATTTTAAAGCTCAAACAAATCAAACGAATGGACAACAACTGTCATATTTCTGATGTGGTACCAGCAGTTCGTACTCAGTTCCTTGAGTAGAAAATGGTGGTTAGAACCAAGTTTTATAGCTACCTAAACCATTCACTTCTATGACAGTCGCACATAATTCCAGTATTTCGATAACAAAGTGTGAGCAACCCAAACAGACATAATAGGTCAAATTGTCATAATGTTGATACAGCTATTAACATAATGAACATCAATCAATATATGTAAAACAAAGAACAGCAAAAAATGCATATAGACACTCTATAGACAATGTACGTAAGCAATACTGAAAGCCAAGAAAATATCGAGCCCCGCCAAATGTATATTACAAAAAACGGACTAAACAGCAAACAAATACAAATAAAAAGAACACCATAACACTAAATAATGCTGATAAACAAGATCAGTACATAGAATCTATACTTCAAGACCATAAGACGATCATGTATTATTTATGTAGTTGATACAGATTTTTTATCAACAATGGTTTGGTATCTTCCGGTGCTCTTTAATTAACCAGATTGGACTTAAAACCAAACAATAAACCACTACAATTGCATACTACAACGTAACAAAACGTGTGTCGCGTCCGTAACAAACAGAATACAGTAATTGAGAAATAAAAAAAAAATTGATTATTTTCAACCTATTTAAAGAGAGGCGAAAATACCAATGGGATATTCAAACTCATAAGCCGAAAATAAACTGACAATGCCGTGGCAAAAAAGTAAAAAAAAAATAGACATTAAGAGAAACAACAAAACACAAAACAAGAATATTCTATTGTACTGTTATACCTCTGCCCCAAGTGAGGGGGTGGTGGCTGGGATTCTGCTGACATATTAAACCCCGCCATATTCTGTATGTATGTGCTTGTGCCAAGTCAGGAGCCCCTAATTTAGTGGTTGTCGTTTGTTACATATTTTTTTTCGTTAAATTTTGTACATAAATTTGGCCGTTAGTTTTCTCGTTTGAATTGTTTAACATGATTGTCATTTGGGTCCTTTTATAGCCGACTATGCTGTATGGGCTTTGCTCATAGTTGAAGGTTGTACGATGACCTATAGTTGTTATGTTAATCTCTTTCGGAGAGTTGTCTCATTGGCAATCATACCACATACTATTTTTATATATTCTTTTATAATATATTATGTACGTTATTTGTTCACCAAGTCATTTCAACAAAAACTAATAAACATGCCCGCAATTTTGCGATTGATTTTGAGTAAACATAATAATATGCATAATGCAAATTAAAAGGTTTTATGACTTTTCTGTTTATAGATGACAAACATTTTCATCAGCAATCCGGAATAAAAATGGGTTACGAAACACACGGTGGAGATGACGTTGCTATCTTTGCACGTGGTCCAATGTCACATTTGTTTCAGGGTGTTCATGAGCAGCATTATATTGCGCATGTCATGGCATTTGCTTCCTGTGTTGGCGAATATGCTAATGAGGCTGACTGTGCTGCAGCAGTTGTTAATCAACCAAAACAGAATCCAGTTAACACAAATTCATCTAACAGTGGGGAGCAAAATTCTCAATATAGATTTTTGTTGTTGTTATTAGTTTTTATAACTGTTTTTCCAAAAGTATACTAGTATACAGTTATTTTTTGTTTTGTTATGTTTTCTGTTTGCTTTTGGTAGAAGTATTAAATGCATGGATGAATTTAAAATAAAAAGAAGTTAGCCTTTATTCTCCTCAACACCTGTTCATGGTCATATTTAACTCACCAAACATACACCTCAAAAGCTTACAAAACCTTTAAACAGACTTATTAAGAAGGGATATAGTTACGATACTATTGTCAGGTCATTAAAGATTGCATATTTTGGCTTTAATATTGATTCACTCATAGGGTCTTTGCATCGGAACTAAACACATTTATTATTATTATCATTATTATTTTTAAACAGTTATTGGCATGACACGGGTTATGTTCTTCTCATATATTTTATGATAGTATGATACTAAACCCCTAACGGGAGGGATTGTGCCTGATATTCATATGATGAAGACATAATCTTTCAATCAGTTTAATTGAGGTCTGGAGCTGGTATGTCAGTTAACTGCTAGTAGTCTGTTGTATTTATGTATTATTGTCATTTTATTTTTTTTTTTTGTTACATCTTCTGACATCGGACTCGGACTTCTCTTGAACTGAATTTTAATGTGCGTATTGTTATGCGTTTACTTTTCTACATTAGCTAGAGGTATAGGGGGAGGGTTGAGATTTCATAAACATGTTTAACCCCGCCGCAAATTTGCGCCTGTTCCAAGTCAGGAGCCTCTAGCCTTTGTTAGTCTTGTATGATTTTTAATTTTAGTTTCTTGTGTATAATTCGGAGTTTAGTATGACGTCCATTATCACTGTACTAGTACACATATTTTAGGGGCCAGCTGAAGGACACCTACGGGTGTCGGAATTCTCGCTACATTGAAGACCCATTGGTGGCCTTCGGCTGTTGTCTGCTCTATGGTCGGGTTGTTGTCGCTTTGACACATTCCCCATTTCCTTTCTCAATAATTATATATTTTATGATTTATAATGTTAGATACCAGTGTATATTGTCTAAACAAGATTCACCATTGTGATCTGACTGAAACAATTGGATATCCAAATGAAATACGAAGTTGAATAACATTGAAACTTTCAAATATCATCCTCGATGTACGGTTCTATGTATTACTAAAGTTAACTCAAACATGCACACTAAATTTGAAAGGGATATTGTAACTGGTATAAAATACTTTTTAAAAATAACAGTAATTCATTTAAAAATAAAAATGCAAGCTTACTAGCTTATATGTATCAAAGCTTTTTAATGTCATTTGATAAAGTGTTCAAAATAAAGATGGTTTATTTTTTTAGTAAATACACGCTCTGATAAGATACCTGTGGTATAAAAAAATACCGAACTCTAAGTAAAATTCAAAACGAAAAGTCCTTAACCAAACGACAAAATCAAAAGCAAACACATCAATCAAATTGATAACAAACTGTCTTATTTCTGACTTGGATAAGACATTTTCTTATGTAGAAAATGGTTGATTAGAACAGGATTCATACAGAGCAAACATCTCACTTGTATGACAGTCACAAAAAAATCCTTATTTTGACAACGATGTATATTCAAAACAAAAACCATTCAATCGAACTAACCAACGTTTTAATTTATATAGAAACGATCAATAATTTCGTTTGAATGGTTTTACACTAATATTTTTGGGGACCCGCAAAGTTTGCTGTTCGACGTGAACCAAGACGTGTTGAAACCCGTACTTTGACTATAATGGTTTACTTTTACAAATTATGACATGATGGAGAGTTGCCTCATTAGCACATCTTATTATACATAATATAACAGGTAAACATGTCAAAAATAGGGGTACAGCAGTCAGCATTGTGTTATAATCTTAATCAATATTTCACAAGTGTTGAAATATTACACCAAAAAAACACACAAAAAAAAAAACAACCAAATATGTCAACAAGAAACACCAAAAGGCATATAAACGATGCACATTAGTAAACACGAAAGACAAAAAGTACAAAATTTACTATCGCACAAATTGTATAAGTACATCAGATAGATAGTTCCAAAAACAAACTATAAACCGTAAAAGTAATATTGACAAAGACAAACGAAAGAATGCAATAGTACGTTATTTAAATGATAAACAACGTCAGTGCCTAGAATCTGTACATCAAAATCGTAGTGTATTATTTGAGAACTTGATATGCAAACTTCATCTACAAGGTTTTGGTATTTTCCGTTGTATTTTTTTTTAGAAAAAGGACGAGACATTCTTTGACGTACCCTATTTCATTGACTTTTGGCTCAGACACTGGTGACGTAAAAGCAACTGCAAGCTCATGAATAACGGATTATTTGGTAAAAGTATATCCCAAATGCAGGTGAAGTTGGTATACTGCTATCTAATTGGGGGAGATTGATAATTTCAAAACTAAAATCATCTGGAGTGTCATAGATTCTGGTACTGCGATGACCGTTTATGTAAAATTTGAGGTATAGTCTCTAAATGCGACAGATGAAGCTATGAAAATATAGCAATTAAGAGATTCGTCGGAGTCAATTATTCACAACAGTCAATATGGCTTGTTGTAGCTACATGACTTCCTTACATGTTTTGTTGGAATAGTTTGGGTGCATTACTGCCAGAAAAAAGTTAAAATGACAAAATCACTGACCTCTGAAGAAAATTTAGAACGGAAAATCCGTAATCAAATGGCAAAACCAAACGCGCAAACAATCAAACGAATAGATAACTGTCATATTTCATGACTTGGTACAGATATTTTCATATATAGAAATTGTGGATTTAACAGTGGTTTTAAAGCTAGCTAATCCTCTTGTTTGTATGAGAGTCGCATACGATTTCATTATATTGACAACGATGCATGTCTAAAACAAACAGACATTATAGGTAAATTGTAAAATTAAAGGTACAGCAGTCAACGTTGTGTTATAATCTTAATCACTATAAAACAAACAAATATATTACTAAAAGAATATTAATAAGGCATACTGTAAAAGCACATTCAGCAAAAAATATATAAAATACAATAGCACAATAACGGGATATATAATTACAGCGCCTCGTCAAATGGATATCATCAGAAACAGGCTAAGTGGGGTTAGTAATACTCATAAAGACAAATGAAAGAAAACCATAAGACATTATGAATATGACCAACGTCGTCACTACCCCGAATCTATACTCCAAGACCATTGTGTATTATTTGAGAAGTTGATACGGAATATTTATCAACACGGTCTTGGGACCTTCCGATGAACCTTTTTTGAAAAAAAAAACCGAAGAGATGTTCTTTGACATACCCCTGGTTCATCAACGTTTTGTTCAGACACTGTTGACGTTTTACAAAATCTGAGTAGAAATCGAAGCTTTTGAATACCGAATAAATTGGAAAATGTATATTCAATATGCAGGTGAATCTGGTATATTGCTACTAAGATGGCGGAAATGAATAGTTTCAAAATCAAAATCTTCTCGTATGTCATAGTTTTTCTGGTAGTGAGATGACTGTGTTTGTCAAATTCGAGGTATAAGTCTAAAATGTGGCAGATGAAGCCGTGTCTGTTATTTCTTTAATCTATAGTTCTGGAGAAAATATTAATGGAAACGTTTGGATCAATAATGGAAAGAACATCATCTTTACATCTGAAAGGGAAATTAAAAGACCTGTTTTTTTTATGTTCTTGTTTTTGAGAAGTGTCTGAAGGAACTCCGATTCATATGCAAATAAAAAGAGGTCGGCAAGGAGAGGCGCACAGTTCGTTCCCGTAGGAATGCCGACAATTTGTTACCTCCAAATTCAACAATTATGTTGTCAATAAGAAACTCCAGCACACATTATATATATATATATATATATATATATATATATATATATATATATATACGTCTGAGTCAGTGACAACTCTACAACAGATGTATCCATCGGATCGCCATCAATGATGGTGATATATATACATACAACTCGTCTAAACATCAACCCAACAATGTTAGATCTGTAAATTTGCTTTCGCAAGTACGCCTGAACCAGTAACAACTCTACACTAGATTTATACATCGGATCACCAGTAGTGATGGTGATACATGGCTGTGTACATTCTGTATATACAACTCGTCTAAACATCAACCCAACAATGCTTGATCTGAATCTTTCGCAATTTTTTTGTTCTTCCCTCGCCGGGATTCGAACCCATGCTACTGAGATATCGTGACACCAAATCGCCTGCACTGTAACCAGCGCACTAGACCACACGACCACCTGGGCTTCATAAAAATGAAGCTTTCGGTGGCCGGGTGTTACCTTTCAACGTCAGTTTTAATCTAGCGTCGTACTACAGTACATGATATATAGGGCATGACGATGTTATTTTTACAATCAGCTAAATTGTTTATAGAAAAGGATCCTACAAATTAATGTAAGATACAGTCACAGAAATAATTAAGTACGTCTGAACCAGTGACAACTCGATCGATCTACAACAGATTTATCTATCGGATCATCAGCAGTGATTGTGATACATGGCTGTGTACATTCTGCATATACAACTCGTCCTAACATCAACCCAACAATGTTAGATCTGTAAATTTGCCTTTCCTCGTCAGTTTTAATCTAGCGGCGTACTACAGTACATGATATATTAGGCATGGAGATGTTATTGTTACAGATCAGCTCAATTATCTATTGTAAAGGATCCTACAAATTAATGCAAGATACAGTCACAGAAAATAATTATATTCATAAGTACGTCTGAGTCAGTGACAACTCTACAACAGATGTGTGTATATATATAAGAAAATGTGGTATTAGTGCCAATGAGACAACTCCAAGTCACAATTTTAAAGTGAACCATTATAGGTCAAAGAACGGACTTCATCAGGAGCATAGGCTCACACCGAACAGCAGGCTTTAAAGGGCCCTAAAAATGGCATGATTTACCTTTTTGTTCACAATTAACAAAATATGACGTATGGTATCCCAAAGTTATAAATGAATACCGTATACTACTATTTTCATGTCGAAAAGAATTGTGTATTATTACTTTAAGACGAGTTTTCAATTTCACATGGGGAAAGGTATCACAATTCAAAAGTTTAGAAAAAAGATCGTGTTAATTTAACGGCAGACATACATAAATATTAAATATTTAAGACAAATGAATAACCATTTGATCTTTCGATCAAGACGTCATTTATTCAAAATATCATACGAAAGCTTTTGTTTTTTTTTAGCGGAACTATACTACCACTAGTTGTGACCTATTTAATTACATGTACACTAATATTACTATTGTAACGAGAATAATTATATTCTTACATTGCTTTTTAAATACCTTACAGATTTAATTGCTCATTGTTCCTAATTGATGTAGTCTAGTAGGTCTTTTTAATTCGTTTATATCTGTTTGATGGGGTTTTTATAATAGAGAATATAACGCAAAAAGATAAAGAGTAAACAAGAACAGAATAGAAAATAAAATACTTGGGTGATGAAAGATAAAGAATGAAGTATAATGTGAAAAATTAAATAAAGAATAGAGAAAATGGTCTAACAAATTTTAGAAAATTACGGACCTCCATCCAGACCCTAGTATGTATTGAGGAGGCTGTAATTCGGTGTTTGTCGTTTGTTGATGTGTTACATATTTGTTTTTCTTTCCTTTTTATGTACATAGATAACTTAAAAGTCATTAGTTTTGACCATTGTTGAAAGCCATACGATGACCTATAGTTGTTAATTTCTGTGTCATTTGGTCTCTTATGGCGAGTTGTCTCATTGGCAATCATAACACAACTTTTTTTTTTATATATTAAACATCTTTACGTTCCATTTTCTCTCCAAATACACTTCTCCCTCTCCCCTCAAAGACACTTTTGGGACCTTGGTGCCCTAATGGTCTAAGTAGTTACTACTGTAATTACTAGCCAGTCAACATTGAGGTTGTGAGTTCGAACCCTGCTCGAGCGGGTGCACTCGACTCCAATCTTAATTGACTGGAATTGTCAGTTTTACTATCGAAGGTCTGTGGTTTTCTCTGGGCACTCCGGCTTCCTACACCAATAAAAACTGGCCGCCACGGAAAAGCTCAAAAGCGGTGCTTAAAAGTGGCGTTAAAACGCCAAAAATCCAATCAAATCAAATCACCTGAGATCACTATCTGCTTTAATAAAGTTTCAAAACTTTGTATTGCTCAGTCTTTATTTTGTACATGTATATATATGGTTATTTTGACTTGTTTGTCTTTTCATAATTTTTTATTCCTTGTCATGAAATTGTAGGTCTGTTTTTGACCTTTGAGCTTTCTTTTTGCCTTAAGTATCTTCTCAATCTGTCCCTTTTTGTATAACACCGTTATTTAATTCCTAAATCCATCAAAACTAAATTACAGTAATAAAGCAAATACAAAATTGAAGGAAAACACAAATAACATGATATTGAAAAAAAATTAACGTACTCAGTAAAAGCAACATTCATATTGATCATATTGTTGAAAGACAATTATCTTAGCTTTCTTCTTAGGTGTTATATTTAAGGTTAAACACAGGAAATGTGATTCTCTCATAAACACGTTTTTTTCTATAAATATAGTATGGCAGAAAGATAATTTCATCTCTATAAACTTTTCACTTAATTTTCACAATTATTATTTTATTGGTCCACGTCTAGACTGATTAAGTGCTCTCATCTTAATACTGTCATGGAGCAATTAACCGGTTTAAAAATAAATATGCCGTTTACATTTGTGTATTCATTTATCCAATTTTTTATCCGTTTTTTCTTAATATTTGGTTGCAATTCTATGTGACGATCAAACAAATGTGAGATTTAGCTAGCTATAAAATCCACTATTTTCTACATCAGGAAATGCCTGATCCAAGTCAGGAATATGACAGTTGCTATCCATTCGTTTGATGCTTTTGTTCATTAAATTTGATGGTGCCATTTTATAAAGGACTTTCCTTTTAATTTTTCCTTGGAGTTATTGTTTCATTTACTTTTCTTATTATGACTACTTTTGGAGGGTAAAACCTGGTTTTATAGTTAGCTAAACCTTCCACTTGTATTACTGTTGTTTATAGTTCCGCTGTGAGCAGCCAAGGCAGACATTATTTGTTAAGGTGCAAAAAATTGGAATTTAATCTAAGACCTTAGAGTTTTATTTACAACTTGAGATTGGTATGGGTGTTCATATATTTTGTATGATTCTTGTTCTCTTAAAAGTCCAGAGATAGGGATAACACTAGTGATATAATAAACTACCAAAAGTTAAACCATGAAAAACGGAGCAGATAGCTGGATGAGCAGAAACTAAATTCACATTGAGTTAAAAAATTGTACAGAAAGTAACTAGAAACGCTAAAAGGTTTGGCCGAAAGTAAAGAAAATTCTCAATTGTCAAACGCTGAAATACAATATGATAAATGCTTGTTTCTAAAAATTATGTTCACAAATACATTTTGTAAAAATACGTTTTCAATATGCTGTAGATACAAATGGCATACACGACCCCTCGATGCCAATTCGATGTACACTGTTTTCTGTCTAATCTTACAGGTTATAACCATGATAACGGATCGAGAAGTAACTTCCTACATTTTTGTACTTTTACATATATGTCAGTCTCTTTTTAACTGACGAGTTTCTTTTTCCCTTTGGTATCGTATGCGTCCATTTTGTACGTTATTCTAATTACACAGAATATAAATCAGGCCGTTTTTTTCTCGTTTGAATTGTTTTACATTTGTCATTTCGGGACCGTTTAAAACTTTCTATGCGGTTTGGTCTTTGCTCTTTGTTAAAGGCCGGTATATGACCTATAGTTGCTAACCTTCAAAGTTTTACATCATTTCGTCTCAAGTGGAGAGTTGTCTCATTGACATTCATACCCCATCTTCTGTTTTTTTGTATTATACTTTGAAAATCGATAAATACACAATAACATTCACCACTTACTTAAATGTACCAATTACATTAACGCATCCATGTTATTCCTTTTTTCTTATCAAATCATCGCCGCGAAATAGTTCGTTCTTTATACGAAAAGAGACTTGATTAAAAGCTATCGATTAGACTTATTTAACTTTAACAAAAAGTAGGATAACTTGATACCAAAACTGTCAATTAACGTTAACACGCTTTCCGAGATGATGGACTGTCTTGCTATTTTAGACATCATTGTAAATGAGAGCCATTTACCACATTGCTTTTACTGCACTTCTGAAGTACAGTTAACTTCTTGCACAGTTTTAGAATCTAATGCATTCTGGATAATACTTTCTTGGGAAATTCAACCAATAACGTATCGTTATTTTTATTTTGGTGTTCGAACATTGAGATAAACCATAGTTCTTTAGATTCTGATTCTGGAAAAGGCGAATTAATGCATACATGTAGTACATCTAGTATGAAATGTCAAGGCTTAGCTAATATCTCATTGTTGGAAAGATTTAAGTTTTACCACTGAAACAGTACATTGTTTAGTATACACGTACTTCTTGCTGACTGATAGTTCATACGCCATGTAGTCTGTGCTTGGCAAAATATATGAACATATATATAAAATGTCAATGCAAGTGATGGGTAATTTATTTGTATAGTCCTCGCATGCATTTCTTAAGTACAGTTCGTTCATACATGTAGCACTTGGAAAATACATGTACATATGTGAAATGTCAAGGCAAAAGAAGGACAGTTTATTAGTTTTTCCCCAAGTCATGGTTAAATCCACATTTTTTTACATAAGGATATGCATGTTCTAATAAAAGAATATGACAGTTGTTTTCCATTCGTTTAGATGTGTTTAAGTCTTTGATTTTGCCATTTAATAAAAGACTTTCCGTTTTGAATTTTGCTTACAGTTTGGTATCTTTTAGTTACTTTTCACATCGTTGAAAATTATTTAATTATATATGAAACAGTAATAGTTTTTAAAAGATATGATACGGAATTATTATTATCCGTGATGTGATGCTTAGACCTTAAAAACGTATCCTTATCAGATTCTATGATTTTCTTTGATTTGAAAAAAATGAACTTTTCTTTTTTTAGAAAAGAATGATTGCGAGGAATTTGAATATTTGATGCTTTAAGCTTTTATACTATGTGTTCTTAAATAATAGTTTTCTTTTTAAAAGTTAATTGTATATTGATCTAGAGTGAACTAAAATACATTAAATTGAATTTCAAATGAAATGTGCAATTTTTGATTTTGATCTTGAAAATAACAAGAATTATTACGAACTACTTTCCTGAAAGCGAAACTTCTATAATGGCAGCATTTGTCTTTTCCATGAATGGCTTTATTGGAAAAACTGCAGTCAAATCGACTACAACTATTTGTTCATATCAACATATTTACTATATATCGTTCATACGTTCATTGAGATAAAAACTAGAAATGTCCAGACAACAAATAAACAACAAACTGCAAACAAGCAACAAGCAACAACAATTTTTTTTTAGATAAAAACTAGAAATTTTTAGACAACAAATTAACAACAAACTGCAAAAAAGCAACAAACAACAATATTTTTTTTTAAACACGTTCATTTTCGTCAACACACTGTGCACAGCAACGAAACACTTTAAACCAAAACAAAAAATAAGCGGTTTGTTATTTATATATTTTTTTATAAACAAATTGTATCAGTCTTCTATGTCTTTCTTTAATTGCTGTCTTCTCTCTTTCATTAAATATCTTACTAAATTGATGTAAATATAAATCTCCGTTAAAAACAAATTCATTAAAGGACATTTATGTCACGAAATCATTTACATCAGTCAGGAAAAAACCCAGAGACAATTTTATTGACAGAAAGAGTCTTTATTGAGATTGATCAAATGTCTAAGCACTTAATATAGCTATACATTTTCTTCGTAATTCCTTCAATATTTTTTCAACAACACGATTTGAAGCAATAACCGGCACTTGTTTTGTCTGAGAACGTCACTTTGTTCTGAAAAAGATACATTTTCTTGGTCAAGTTGGAATTTGTTCAGAAAGTTGTATTGGTGGAAATTATATTCCCAGTGATTACAACAGCTTGTGATCTGCTTTCCAATACATTGTGTTTCACAATTGAATGAAATACATTAAAAGATCGTTCAGGAAATAAATTGGTAGTTGCAATTCTAGGGAGGAACAGTTCCTGACAGAATTATGTTAATTTTAACACGATTATGCACACACCCTTCATAAGAGAAGAATTATACAAACACGAAGAAATACTTCGTCATTTGGATGAACACTGTGAATACAAAGGCGCCATGGAATTATTTAATTGCGACAACAACCTAACTATTTTGTTCATCATTGAAGGACGTACGTTGACTAATAGTTGTAACCTTCTATGCCATTTGGACCCCGGTGGCAAATTTGTCTCATTGGCAAGAATACCACATCTTTTTGTATTTTTAGAAACCAATAAATGACATTCAAATCAAAATTGAGAATGGAAATGGGGAATGTGTCAAAGCGACAACAACCCGACCAAAGGCCACCAATGGGTCTTCAACAGAGGCGGAGGCGAATTTCAGCTGGCGCCTAAACAAAATTGTGAACTAGTTCCGTAAAAATGTACGTCACAATTAACTCCGAAACATATAAAATACATTTAATTTACATCTATTACAATTAAAGAATTGCTGATATTTATAGATTATCGTTGATCATCTCATCGAGATTGATTTTCTCGCTTGACCAAGAAAATGTATCTTTTTCAGAACAAAGTGAAAATGTATCTTTTTCAGAACAAAGTGACGTTCTCAGACAAAACAAGTGCCGGGACGGCGAAAGCGAGAAAGGCAATCGAGTTGAGATGACCAATGATAATCTGTTTATCGCTATTTCACCTATGAAGATAATTTTCAATCTCAAGCGAGAAGCATGATATGAAAAATATCAAAGGAAAAAAGCACAAAATAGCGATAATGAGTATTATTAGCACAAATGAATTAAAGAACAATCATTTAACTTGCTGGGTGATAGGTTTTTCTCTCTAAAAATATTCCTTGGCGTAGCTAACATTTGGAATTTATAATATATGTTAAGTATGTCACTCCATCTGCGTATTCAGCTATGTTTTGTATACTTTATTATTTCATTAAATGTCGAGCAGACCGTTTGTCCTTGAGCTGGTCTTAATGGCAATAATCTATATGTAAGTGGTATGTAATTTCTTACTTATATAGATACAGTTTTATAAACGCTGTCAGGGTTAACGGCTTAATATGATTAGTTTGTGCCAGATTTGGACTATTACTGTTATGAAATATTGTGTCATCGTCTTTTCTATGAGGACATGAGTGTTCATCTCAAATAAATAGTTCGAATTGCACATAGCCTATTTATTTCATTTACGCATTATTATTATGGCATTTTTAATTTGTTCGTATTAACATAGAAAACTACAACATGAAGAGTGTTTCCAAAAGTCCCCAAAAGGTAATCGTTTCAATATTAGTTTCCGTGAAATTGTGTTTGAATTTGAAATACATGTAGAAGAGAATTTTCTTGCCAAAGGCCAAATTTTGAATTTGCAATTGTAACCAGAGCAAACAAAACATGGATCATCATAACTAATCTTTTTCAAAACATAATTTCTCTGTTAAAATTAATGCTAGTCTTGTATAATCAATAATTATATCAGGTACCACAGATGGAACTAAAAACAGGAGTGTGAGAATTGAAATGTGGAAGTGAGATCTAGGAAATAAAATACTCAAAAGATATGACAGAGTTAATAAACAAGGGAAGTAACTTACTCTCCATTCCAGATACATGTAGTTTTGCAAATGTCAGTTTCAATAGTTTTGTAACATGTGGAGCATATCTGCTAACCCTTCCGAAATATCTTAGATCACTCCCGGTAGGGGTTAGAGTTGCACATTCTTTGTTTTTCTATGTTTTTTTTTGGTAAACAGATGTTTTATGTTTTGAGATTTTTCGTTTTTTTTGTAATGAGTTTATCAGTTTATCATCAATTTATGAGTTTGAATATCCGATTGAAATATTCTGCCTCTATCTTATTGAGATAATTAAATGTCAGTGGTGTTTTCATACTGCTTGTACAATTTATCATGGAAATGATAAATTATAAAAAACAAAAACAAAAACAAAAACAAGGCCACAAGTCACAATAAATTTAATAAACTCTCTGTTTCACTTTAACCGTGCAGAAGAATCATTAAACACTCCTCCAATAAAAAGTATTTTCGAGATCATTACTCAATTTTGTAATAATTATCAAATTTCCAATTTTAATGTTTTGATTGATTTATTAAGTCACTGTAACATGTCAAGATTACTAATTGTTATTTTAAACTGAGCCATGTAGACTGAGTGCGCTCTCTCTGAAAATCAATAATAACATTTTTAGACTTCCTTCTTTTAAAAGTGCAAAATAACTTTTTAAGTGTTCGCCTAAATTCTCCACTCATTGAACAATAAAGAATAAAATTTATAGCATTGTTGATAAGAGCTAAAATATCCATCGCGTCTCCGAGAGGAATGTACACGTTGTCGAAAAATCCCTTTAAAACTACACTGAGTATAATCAATATTCCTTGAGGAAACTCTGTCAGTAGAAAAAGAACAATGACTGTCAACAACATAGTTGTTGTTTTCGATGTGTCTCTTGGTTTGTTGGAAAACACCCCACGTTTCACTTTGCGGGAAACTGCAAGCAATCGCCGATTTACTGTTTTAAGCAACATGGATCCATATATAATCATTAAAATACATGGAAATATTTTTGCAAGTGAACTATACAACATAAGATTCATCATAACCACCGCTCGGACATGAGGTGTCCCTAATTCGAGATCGCGTAAAATATACATGGTCGTGTTTTGATATCTAACCAATTTATTTGACATGTAATTCGGAATCATCAGTATCACAGATGCAATAATTATCACAAACACAACTAACCTTGCTCTGATGAGACGGCGCATGCGTGTTAACGACCCTTTTGCGGGCGAATGAATATGGCGGTATCGAAATATAGCCATTGATACTCCTAGCCATATCGATATAGTATGAGCAGTTGCCGAGAAATTGACATGAAAGATCAAAAACATCATCCATCCATACGAGTTTTTCTCTTCTGATATATACCCAGACGGATACTGACAGTAGAAATGAAGCGCGAATGGGACATACGAACACATTGTCAGAATGTCAAACACGGCCATTGACGTAAGAATGAAGTTGATTGGTGTTTGCATGTGCTTCCGGGTCAGCACAGTTATATTTATGACATTGGTTGGGATCCCGAAGAAGCATACGAATAGACTAAGATAACCATGGACTCCCATGTACTTAAGACTTATCGATTGGAGAGCGGGGTTCCAAAAGGGTTCTTCGTTGTGTTGAAAGTATAAATGCTTGAAATGCGATGTGTTGAATATACTAGTTGTTAACTCCATTATCAGTGTGCTGTTATACGTTAGTAAAAAATTCATGTCTCCACTTCAATTGTATCCCTGTTTCACAAAAAGGAGGTATGTCCTTCTGCTTGAAATTATTCTCAAAGACAGATACACGCAGCTACCATCAAATTTGTCGTGAATGAAAGTAATTCCTAGACCTATAACTTCAATCTGGTTTGAATATCTTGAAAACTTCTCACTGAAAAAAATATATAGAACATTTATATATATATAATTATATATATTAGACAGATTATTTTGTGGTGTCCACTATGATTTCCATATACATGTAATCCTTGATATCATCCCGAAACTCCAAAATTGGCCCAAAGGAGCAAGCCAAAGGCTCATATAGGTTTAGGGATGTTACCACGGCCAACATTGAAACATTCATATTGTAATCTAATCGGCACATATTATAAAAAATGCTTTAAAATTACAATTAATTTTATGTTTCATTCTGGAACCATACATTTTTTTCATTCACGATATATTTTTTTTTTATTTTATATTGGTGAAGTTTAGAAATATAGGTAGTCAGTCTTACCTGCAGAAGACACCAACACATCAATATTAAAATTGTCCTCAGAAAAATAATATGTCAGTGCTACTTAATTCCATCTGATAAAATGACCATCACAGATGATTTACATCTTCTTTTATATTAACACTTTCAAGTTTACTCATGTATATGTTTGATTAATTATAAAAAAAAAAAAAAACCACGTGGAAGGGTAAATTGATAATGTCACCCGAAGGTGTGAATATCATTATAAATGTGTCAGAACCTACGAATTGATTGATATTAGATCGTTCTCTTCTTGAATATTCATGGAGCATATGACCCTGAACATTACACAAACAACAATAATTAATCAGTGATATAAAATTGAGCTTATCTGAGTACATTGTCATTGAAACTAGAACAGAATATACAACCCGAAGCAAATTTTACACCTTTCCTTTATTTTCTAACTTTACAGGTGGAGCCAAAACTGAATGCCATTCCAGAACTGCTGACTTCATCCCATTTTCGACGGGTTCATTAGTGTTGTGTTGCTTGTCATTTTCAAGGGTTTTCCTGTTGCACAGTCATGGTGTGGTGTTGTTCAGAGACGGACCCAGGAATTTTGAAAAGGGACGTTACTCCAGAAAAGTGAACATATAGAACATGTATTTTTAAAAAAGAAGATGTGGTATGATTTTCAATGGGACAACTGTCCACAAGAGACCAAAATAACACAGACATTAACAACTATAGGTCATCGTACGGCCTTTAACAATGAGCAAAGCCCATACCGCATAGTCAGCTATAAAAGGCCCCGATAAGACGATGTAAAACAATTCAAACGAGAAAACTAACGGCCAAATTTATATAAAAAATGAACGAAAAACAAATATGCAACACATAAACAAACGACAACCACTGAATTACAGGCTCCTGACTTGGGACAGGCACATTTCTAAATAATGTGGCGGGGTTAAACATGTTAGCGGAATCTCAATCCTCCCCTAACCTGGAACAGTGGTATAACAGTACAACATGAGAACGAACTATAAAAATCAGTTGAAAAAGGCTTAACTCACCAGATGGACAAACATTCAAGTATATAACATTTATTTACCGGACAACATAATGTAAAAAAAAAAAGAATTTTCAGTCAAAGGGGGAGTATGTCTTCTATGCTTCCTGAATACGACACTGTTGTCTTTTTTTCTATTATCAAACTTATGATTGACTAAGCGGTATGGCCTTTGCTCATTGTTGAAGGCCGTACGGTGACCTATAGTTGTTTAGTCTGTGTCATTTGGTATCTAGTGGAGAGTTGTCTCATTGGCAATAATATCACATCTTATATTTTATATTATGAATTGTGCTTGCCATTTTAGTATCTTTATATCACATCTTATATTTTATATTTTGAATTGTGCTTGCCATTTTAGTATCTTTATATCACATCTGATGTTTTATATTATGAATTATGCTTGCCATTTTAGTATCTTTATATCACATCTGATGTTTTATATTATGAATTGTGCTTGCCATTTTAGTATCTTTATATCACATCTGATATTTTATATTATGAATTTTGCTTGCCATTTTAGTATCTTTATTTCCTCTTTATATTTCATATCCATTATCATAGTGACTTTTTCTTGACTTATTTCTAAATGTACATGCTCTTCCCACATTTTATTGTGCCATGTCTTGGAAATAACGAAAACAACTTATTCTACAATCAAAATAATTTACTTTCAAAATTGAGGTTACTTACTAATTCTACAATTTTCTAATGAAATATTCATTTAGTTTAGAAAACTCTTCAATGTTCAACTGTTCATAATAATCATGTACAAATGTCACTTCATTTCCATCGCCAATTTTATTGAAATTGTCACTTTTATTGGGGAAAATTCTTCTAAATGAAAATATAAAATCACTCAAGGGGAAACTTCATTACAATATTCATCACGTAGCAAGTTCTTACGGGATTGTTGAGTTCTTATTTTTCTCAAGAATCATCAATTCTACTGGAATGAGCTTTTTCAGTATTTCTAGAAAAAATTATTATGACAAATAATGACATTCATTGATAAATATTATTATTGAGAAAAATATATTATCTTCAAGTTTACAACGTATGAACGGTTTTGTCTCGAAATCATGTAAAAAAAACTATTACATTATTTATGAAAGTAATGTTTTAAGAGTTTCTCGCCTAGTGGCAAACGAAATAAGACCTTTTTCTTTTGAAGATTTTAGAAAAGACTCGTTTACAATTTTTCTTGCCGCAAAATATTCCTTTTTCTTTTGAAAGAATTGTATTATAATTCCTTTTAAAAATCGATAAAACTAACGCTATCTGAAGCATGGACTAATAAATTTTATATGATTTGCAAATACCTAAACAAGATTGGTTTCGTCAGAATATTTTATTTTATTTAACACCTTTGCTTATTTTCAAAATAATATAAAATCTCGAAATCACCTTCTCCCTTTAACAAAGTCTTCAAAGAAGGCAATAGACAAGGATACGAAATCGCACAAAAAATCCTGGTTCGATTCCCGTTTGGGATGAAAATTTCAGGAACTCAATTTTCGGCTCTCCCTTGACACCATCTGCGAGTATGGTCTTGAGCAAACGATGAAAGTCCATCGGAAGGGGACGATAACTGGCTGACCCGTGTTAAGAGAGAGCCATGAATATCCCTTGCACGTTAAAGACACCCTTGTAGATTTCGAAAAAAGAATAGGCTAATGCCGCTACAAGGCAGCACTCGCACCCGCAAAGTGGAAAGGGATTAATATATGTTGCAAAGCTTGTTTCCCAATCCACTATAAATAAATATGTTTAATCTAAAACAAAAAGCGCACATACAGGACGATTTGAATAATTTCGATTCATTGGACAAGTATCCGCAATAACATACACCTATAAGTAAACCCTCCTCCTCCTCCTCCAAAAAAAAAGTATCAACAAACAACAACAGACAAAAAACAGAAACAAAAAGAACAGAAACAAAGCAATTATAGTTCATATATTATATTAAAAAAAGGAAAACAAGAATGTGTCCATAGTACACGGATGTCCCACTCACATTTTTCTGTTACACTAAATGGTAGCAATATCTGACGTTGCGTCACAGTTATCTCAGCTGGACTACATGAATACTCGGTCGATTCCGTGTACATGAACTTAGAATTTAGCATTGCACAATTAAATTCATGGATTTCTCAAAGATACAAGAAGATGTGGTATGAGTGCAAATGAGGCAACTCTCCATCTAAGTCACAATTTGTAAAAGAAAACATTTGTTTTACATTCAATTTGTCTTATCGGGCCTTTTATAGCTCACTATGCGGTATGAGCTTTGCTCATTGTTGAAGGCCGTACGGTGACCTATAGTTGTTAATGTCTGTGTTATTTTGGTCTTTTGTGGATAGTTGTCTCATTGGCAATCATACCACATCTTCTTTTTTCTACATTATAGGTTAACACGGAGCTTTGGCTCTAACCGAACAGCAAGCTATAAAGGGCCAAAAAAAAAAAAAAAAAAAAAAAAAAAAAAGTATAAAACCGTTCAAACTGGAAAATCAACAGTCAGATTGTTTGTGACGTCTTTAAAGTTAATCAGTTTGATTTGTACTAATTGGTAAGGTAACTTAACACATAATTGTCAACCTCTGAAACCTTCAATAAGGGAAATTTCCCAACAACTGTTATGATCCCTCAGCTATGTAAGGGAGATTTTGAGCAAACGACATTTTTAAACGAAGTGTTTTTGATTTCGCGCCAATTTACCAAGGCAAGCTGTCTGGAACTGCATGTTCACATTGTTAGTAACTATATTTTCCCTGCAAAACCAGTGGTTTAGTGCTTACAAATAACTAAACATTTAATGTGCCGGTCCCAAGTCAGTAGCTTGCGACGGAGTGGTTATCGTTGGTCCTTTCTGTCATATTTGTTTGTCTTTTATTATTGTTTTTATTATAAATATGCAGACCGTTGTTTATTTCGCGTTGGATTGATTGAGTTGTTTCACATTTTGTGACATATTTTTTTCAAATAAAAAATGTAACAGACAGAAGTAGTGGATAACTATGTTTTAGAACTAATTAGTAAACTTACAAATTTTAAAAGTAAGTTTACTGAACTGAAAATTGTTTTACCTCAATCGCTGAAAAGGTTACTTTTGTTATATTCTTGATTGACCAGATATCCATAGCAGCTGTATAATTATCAAATGAACAGATTTTATCGACTGATCACAAGCTAAGTGAATTACTCTTTCGCGGATTAACATTGACGTAAACCGTGTAATATTTCCTTAACCAATAAATTTCATAACTGCATCAAGTCAAGTATAAAACAGACAATGTATTAAAGTCAGTTATCGTATTACAAATCATTTGTAAGCGTTCTTTAATTGCCCCAATCCAGCATTCATCTAAATGTACTTTAGGGTTACGTAGATATAGGAAGATGTGGTATGAGTGCCAATGAGACAACTCTCCATCCAAATAACAATTTAGGGTTACGATTTGTTTAGGGGTTATTGTTATTAAGTTTTGTTTTAGATTATGGTTAGGATTTAGGGTTAGTGCCAATGTTAGGGTAACATAAGGTTTTGGAAAAGGGTTAGTTTATATAAAAAAAGAAGATGTGGTATGATTGGTATTACAAATCTCAACAAGAGACTAAATGACACAAAAATTCACAACTATGGGTCACCGAACGGCCACCAACAACGAGCTCTCGACTTTGGACAGGCACATACATAATGTAGCGGTGTTAAACATATTGGTTCAGTGTTCTTAATAGTTCACCGACACTTAAATTAGCCTGTCAACCACGAGGAAGCGATCGAATTTGAACCGCGGACCGGGAGCTCCGGATGTATGAACGAATAAAACTGCGCACCACGATTTAACGATGATAAATGAAATGGGGTTACTGTAAGTCCTTAATTTCTGTATTCTTTAGTTTTAGGCTATTTTTTTGTAACTACATAACAAATATATACTACTTAAGAAAGATACCGATTTCATTGAGCTGCAACTCCTTTAAAACCATACAAAGTCAGAAATAGTTAAGATCATTCTTTAAGATGTAACATAAGCCATCCAATGACTAGTCCTGAATAGGTACAGAAACAATAATTCGGTTACTGTGACAAACATTAATCAGTAGTCAGAATAGTCCTCTAGCAGCGGTATCTTCCAAGTGGTGGAAAATGAAATTAACCTTTAATGAGTTTTTACAAGAAGCAATAAAAGTTCAAGGTTTTGATCTTCTCTGAAGATCTTTAAACTTTTTTTATTCGAGTCATTGATGAATCTGTTTTTTTTTTTAGGGCACTGACATTCTATCAAGAGTTTGTTGGTCATAATAACATACATGTAATAGTTTCTAACGTTTGTATATATCCCTCCCTGGCTGGCTTTCAACTTTTTTGATGGAGTTAAATTGTGAAAAGTGATTCTGACGCAAATTTTTTTTATGTGTAATTATCATTTTAAATCGTTTTAATTAGTTGCTGTAGTATATTATATGATTATTATTACTATTTACAAATCGGTCGGCTTTTTTATGGAATTATGAATCATTATGCAATTTGAATAATGTTGTATCTAACAGAATCGTTTAAAGAAGCAAAAAACGGACAACATATTAATGATGCACAATAATTTAAAACGTGGACGCACCGTAGAGTGGACGTGCATTGAGTGAATCGAATGCACGTCAACTGTTCTTAATTGATCGATGGTCTCCGTCGATCATATTAATCCATAGTGGGTCATGGTTCAGTCATTTCAACTGAACGGACGTGCTTGGTCAGTTCCTCTTTAACCGCTATCTGCAGTGTTGGATTACGGATAGATGTCTGAATGTCTTACTTCTCTTGATGGCAGAAATCAATCCAACGCTGTAAATTTTACACTTTGATTGTGTAAATACCCGCTTCAGCATACACCCCGAAACCCATAGTGGATAGGGGAACGTTATGCCGACTGACAGCCGATGGCTGTATCTGTGGTGTTAGATAATGGACCGCAATTTCACGACTTTTGTCCTACTAATACTTCCTGTTGTCGTTTATACTTTGTCCGATACTCATTGACCAATACCTAATCATTGTGGTTAGCGGGCTTGCTATCTGACCAACCTGGCCCTGATAGCAGCCGCTGTGGAGGAAATAGACTGCAAACCAACCAACATTGCCGCTTTTTACCTACTTGTCAACCTTTAAATGCTCGCCATACGCCTTAGGACACCGAGACGACCGTGCGAGTGCTTACTAGCCAGTCAAGGTCGTTAAACACCACCAGCTAGTTAGTCGGAATATTGATTTAGGACCAGTAACGAGACCTTTATGTTTTAACCTGATACTCCCGTCCCCCTGTCCCAAAGAGGGATCACAAAATACGCTTCACAAGAACTTACAAAAATATTAAGAAATGACATTGACTCTTTAACTTTTTTTCAATGTGTCAATTTATCTCCTCACTAAAAGGACAAAACTTTAAAAGAAAGATATAGGAAAAGCAAAGTCTAAGATTTACAAAGATTGGAAAGGTTATTTTTTTTACATAGTTATCTCAACTTTTTCAATGTTGAAATTTCGACTCTGATTTTTTTCATTATGTTCGTCATAGGTGTCAATGACATCTATGGCAATAATGGGAAAGACGGCAAACAGGAAAGGTCAATTTCATGTAGATCATATATACTAATGAGTAATTCATATTATCGCTTTTTGAGATAATAAACCATAATCTATAATCTGAACACATTATTCACGCATTAAAACCGATTTCGAGAAGAGATCGTGAAAGAAATCATGATATCTTGTTTTATTAATTAAAGAGCATCTATTTTTTTTATATAGATAAGCTTAGGCTGGTCATATGTGTTGATCAATACAGACTATGATACTTAGTTTATTAGGCTCAAGGTAAATTCCCAACAAGAGCATGACTGTTTAATTATAAAAAGAATTTTGCTTAGTTTTCTGCTTGATAATCTAATCGTTACACAAAGCCGATTTGTAAACGTTATATTAATCACATAATACATTACAATAACATTAGTCCAATTAAAACGAGTTGTTGGTTTTAAATGAAAATAACAGTTAATAAATATCTTGCGTCAGAACCACTTTTCTGTATTTAACTGCATAAAAAACGTCAAAAAATGTAAAATTCAAATCATGGGATTTAT
The DNA here is from genome assembly GCA_037788925.1 of Mytilus galloprovincialis. Taxonomy (NCBI): domain Eukaryota; kingdom Metazoa; phylum Mollusca; class Bivalvia; order Mytilida; family Mytilidae; genus Mytilus; species Mytilus galloprovincialis. The sequence continues at coordinate 37,409,197 of CM075342.1, read as the reverse complement.
AAATAACTTTAAAAGCTATTACATGTATATAATTATTATTAACAAACTTAGCATAGATGCCAGCATAAAAATTTGTACAGCAGACAAAGATTCAGCAGTGACGCTCGAATTAAAATGGCTGAAGAGGCAAAATAAAGTCCGAGCAAAATCGGACTTACAAAAATAATCCAAGTTCTTTTTAGGGTCATGAAAACATTTCTTGCAAGACTAGAGGAAAATTTTCGCATTACACATACATGCATTGCAAGAATTTTTACAGAATAGGATGAACCATTGTATAGTATTGGTATGGTGTGTGTATATGCAGCCATAAACGAAAGCTGTTGAAAAAGTATTGTCTAACCTATAAGTAAAGCTGTTTATTGAAAGGCTTTGTCATCGCAATCATGGTACATAATGACTATCAGTTCACAACATAACACTATGGTATATAGGTCTTATAAATACTCGTCACTATGCAAACAGTTCTACATTACTTATAATATATTTTTTTCTGTGAAACACGAATATCATCGATGGATAATAGAGTTTTGTATGAAACAAGTTTATAGTGTTCTTATGCGACCAAACCATGTCAACACGTCCGGCCTTGGTCTTTTTAGAGTTGCGATTCCATCAGTTTTCGGTTAAATGCAGATGTGTGACTGCTCAATGCAATGAAATTTGAACATAGGTAAACTACATGTACTACTGCCTCATATCTATTAATCATAACCTGGCAAACGAAAAATTTAAGAAAAACAACCAATTATATCAAAAATATAGAGCTTTAGCGGAACTTGTTGTTGTGGACTTTAACGATGTTTTTTAAGACTTCAACGGAAATCATTTTGTGGGTTTCAGCGGCGTTGTGTACTTTAACGGATATTTGTTGTAGATTTTAGCGGTGTTTTCGACTTAACATTATGTGTGAACTTTAACGGTCCCACAGAGCATTAAGAAAACTATTTACTCATTAGTCTTATATCACAAAAAAATTTAATAACTTCGCATGTTCTCACAGCTTTTCTATCTCTTTTTCAAAATTATGTAATGGTTTATCAATCATTATGAAAGTGAAAATAAAATCGTTATTAAGAAAACATTAAACAGAGGTCTGTTGAATAGGACTTAGGAATGGAAATGTATACACACTATTTTTTTTATTGATTTTCGCCTGTATTATTCTATTTGCTTAATGTCTAGTAATAACTTTTCATATTTAATTATTTGAAACTTTTATTACTTATACATTGCCTTGCTTTGACGACAAATTTAAGAGTTTGTTAAATTATTAAATATTGACCCCAGATCAAACTTTGTTGCGGATTGTACAGTCAAAATTAGTAGAAAGTTGTTTCCTTGACAAGCGCTTCCTTTCTACTCATCGTTATGGTTATAGAACCATACAGGGAATGAGTGGGTCACATTGATCCCTCTAGTCCGCAGGGGAAAACTCACGCTAAAAGAAGGCGTCCGTTTGTCTGTGTGGGATGTATAAGAACATAACCACGTCTGTTCAGAAATGAGGAATTGCTATTCAATATGTCTCGTGAAAAAAGAATGTCAGGCCCTGCATGCTAAAGAACAATTCTTGTAACTATAGTCTTTAATGGGTTGCAGTTTAAATTTCCAAACATTCACCCGATTCGCGAATTATTAAAAATGTCCAATCCATATTTGCCAATGAACATTTACCAACGTATATTTAACCATTCATAGTTAGGTTTGGTCTTTCAAAATATATTCATGTAGATGATTTGAAGAATACAATAACAATGATCGTATTTAGTATTATAACATATGATATATTACATATGATATATAGCATATACTATAATAGCTAACATCATGATTTAAACCGAACGGAAAAGTTTAAACAGCATTAACTATTCAATATACTTTATATAAAATAGTGAATAAAATGATCCTAGGAGCTAGAATATTGACATGCATTGATGTAAATTAAATTAAATTAAAAAAACCATATCAAGTCTGATCATCGCACCTTAATAGCACTATTCCGGGTTTCTACTCTAAATGGCATATAACGACCGTTTAATATGAATACAGGAAACAGAAGTTGACAATAAAAAATGTTTTCTAAACGTAATTGTTATCGGATTAACCAGCACTAAATGACAATGGCCTGTCGTATGGTAGTTGAACATATCTTCACTATTATCATTGATTCAATGTTAACCATTAGAGATGTCATCTAAACGTATTTTTTACCAAATGAACGTCATCACTAATATATTCTTCAGAATACAGCGTTATCGTTTATTGTCTTTAATTCGATCTACAACAATAATTACCACGCTATTATATTTGTTTGTAAATACAATTGTTGTTGCAAAATGATTCTGACTTTGTCAATAGTTTGAACTTTTCAACGCAGACGTGGTTAGAAAGATACAGCGATTTTAAGAGTACATCATTGCACAATGAGACTACATCCGACCGACATGAGTAACACAAGAGATATCTGGAGGTCAATATGTGGTCTGAATAAATAGAAAGTTGTAAATACAATAGGTCAAGGTCTAAATCGAGTCGAAAAAAACAAATGTGAATAATTAACAAGATTTACCATCGACATCAAACTAGGAAAAACATTAAAAAAAAAAAAGAATGACGCATTTTAAACTATAGGTAGTTGAAATAAACACGACGAAACATTATTAAACGCCCCTTTCATTAAAGTTTGAATCAGTGGTTTTCCAAAGTGTACGTGGAACAAAGAAAAAAAAAAACAACCCGGGAACAATAATTTAAATACCCTCTTTTTTGTGCTTCTTTGTTAAATATTTGTTTGTTTTTGTTCCGATTGAGATTGTAAAACGGTGATGATTGCTGTACCCATATTTTACCTATTATGCCTGTTTTGTTCACGCATCGTTATAAATATAATAGGATTTGATGCGAGAGGTTTTGCGATATAAAATCATGTTCAATCGAACATTTTCTACATTTGAAAATTCCTGTACCAAGTCAGCAATATGAAACTTGACGTACATTCGTTTTTGATATGGTTTGTCATTTAATTTTGCCATTTGATTACGGACTTTCCGATTAAATTTTCCTCGGAGTTCAGTATTTTTGTGATTTTACTTTACACTAGATCGTACAAAAAGTATAAATCGGAATGCTCTCAGTTACTGATGGCAAACTCAATTACTTACCGTGGATATGAAATCATGCCCCTCTTACACTCTGATATTCGGATGGCTTCAATTTAGTACAGCATTGCCATAGACAGTAAAAGAAGACACCGTTGTTTACAATTGCCCCAAAACAAACTTGTTTAAAATTTCATGTAGAAAGACGTAACATGATAGTTTGGCTTTAAACTATTATTCATAAGCTCGAAACAGATAACAATTGTTCGTTTAAGCGGCAACAAACGAATTGAATGAACAACAACGGTATAATTTAGATATGTATCAATTGATATATTAAGTCATAAAGAAATGCTTAGAAGACAAGTTCTTTACTTGTTATCTTAATAACAAACATTATTGTAAAATTCTGTGTTTTAAAATCGACTTCTCTTGATTTTACCGATCGTTTTAGTAGTTTGAATAACAGTACAATGTATTCCCAACGATTTAACTTCGAGTATATCTTAGACCATTTAAAAACACGTTAACACGAAACCTTATTTTTTGTGTTTATAATAATTATATAATATATTATTAAAAACCTCTGAGAAGCAAATACCTCCAACCCCCCTCCCCTAAAATAAAAATAAGTATAAAAAAAACCAATAAAAATAAAGGGGTAGATGGATAAAGAGTTTTGATACATTTGTTCTGATTTAAGGTAGCACAATACAAAGATTTTTCATCCCCAATCAGACATATTTAAACTGATGTAATTCCACTCATTCTTCTTTTCATTTTATACATGAGGTACCAAAAGAAAGAAGAATGATTAATCTTTCAAATTGTGATAATTTCATTATTACATAATTATTACATAATTTATTGTTATGTAATTAGTTGCTATATTATGATGTCCTTACTTGAATGAATTTAGCTTCTTTGTTATCCATAGCATCCCAAAATATTTTATAGATTCTTGCACAACACAGTTTGACCTCCAAAACTGTGTCTCAGATTTTTCTTATTGTATTTCATTCTCTCATAAATCTTCAATGAAGTTTGCAACATCAATTCACAAGAGATCACTAAATTCAATGGGGTATAAAATTTGTTCTATTGATGTTTTTGGAAATCTTAGACACAGTTTTGAAGGTCAAGCTGTGTTGTACAAGAATCTATAAAATATTTTGGGATGCTATGAAGAACAAAGAAGCTAAATTCATTCAAGTGTGGACATCACAATATAGCAACTAATTACATAAATATTGATTATGTAATAATTATGTCATAACGAAACTGTCACAATTTGAACATGTTGAAAGATTAATCTTTCTTCTATCTTTTGGTACCTCATTTATAAAATATAAAGAAGGATGAAATGAATTACATCAGTTTAAAGTTGTCTAATTGGAAGTGAACAAATCCTTGTATTGTGCTACCTTAATTTATTGGCACAGGATGCTATATATTACTATAATCACGTGATTCTTACACTAAGAAATAAAATTAAACGCTCTATATATGTATATATCATGTAGATTATTTGGCTGGATAAGTACGGATAAAGCACCCATTTGAATAATTGCTAAACACATTAGAGGAACTTACTTTCGTGAGAAAAACGATTAAAGCAGTACAAAAGAAAAACTGAAACACTTAGGTGTAACACCGCCAAATCATACATGTATTACGTCACATAAAGTTGCATAGTTCGTCACATCCGATTGCACAATGCGTCACGTCCGGTTACATACAAAAAAGGGTCGAAAAAAGATATTCCCATATACCTTGCGTGTTTCAAAACACCACTGTTTTTTTTCTCGTTTTTTTATCTAATGTTTCTATAGAAAAATTTTAGAAATACAATTAACGGTACCTATTTTCTTGCACCAGATGCGCATTTCGACAATACATGTCTCTTCAGTGATGCTCGTGGCCAAAATATTTGAAATCCAAAGCTTATATAAAAGATGAAGAGCTATAATCCAAAAGGTCCAAAAAGTATAGCCAAATCCGTGAAAGGAATCAGAGCTTTGCATGAGGGAGATACATCACTACAAACCATTAAAGTCTGAAATGGCCTATATCTGTACTCGACTGTACTGATTTTTACTCGACCAGTCTGAATTGGTCTGACTTTTACTTGACATTACTCGACCCCAATCTAAACCATACTTGACTGTACTGAATCAAACTTGACCCTTATCTTTGCCGTTGAAAATAGTCTGAACTATTACTCGACCAGTCTGAAACAGTGTTAACCCATTCTCGACATGTACTCGACCTATTTGTCCAGTCTAAACCATACTTAACCAAAGGTCTGACCAATACTAGACCAGTCTGAACCATACTAGACCAAAAAATCTCTACTTTTTTAACTGTTAAAATAAATTTCTTTGTAACTTATATATATATAACAACAGCCAACAAAATTTATAAAAAAATTAACCTTATAAAAGAAATATATCTCTGATTATATTTAGGATAAAAAAAATTATATCATATATATGTAGGACTCTAAAGTGCGATGGGGACGCTAAAGTACGATGGTCACGCTAAAGTGCGATGGTCTACGCTAAAGCACGATTCCTCCATACGCTAAAGTGCGATGGTCCGCGAAAGTATAGACGAGAGAATTGTACTTGGATTATGACGTTAACAGTCGTTTATACAAACCAAAAATGTATATGCCGGAACATAAATTAAGAACATTTGATTCACAACTTTTAAACCAAATGTCCATGTTTTAATTTCAGACCTAACCGTGCTTCGTCGGCTGAAGCAACTGTGTTGATTTATTTCGGATGCTGGAAGAAGGACTTGTGTCCTGCAGTCAACCATTTTACTATATAGATGCTAAATAGGTTGAAAATAGTATACGCATATAGGTATCGTAGATCCTGCTTCTATTGGCAGCGAACGGATGCACTGAAATTATTGTTTACAATTCAGTTTACATTGCGGTCCCCTTAAAAATATTTTCGATTTTATTAAAAAGTAACGTCAGTAAAATAAAGGTTCATGTTTTTCAGCGTAAATGATAAATTGTCGGCTAAAACATAGTTTGTACAGTGGAGGAAAATATAACATGTCTTTTTTACGGAAAAGAGAAAGCTTGACGAATATTGACTTTTTCTCGCATTTAAGAATAAAACACCTTGTACAAATAAATGTTACTTAATGTATTCCGACAATGTGGTCGGTCTTCAAAATAAATTTTAGAAACTATCACTTAAGCTTACCGATAAATCATAAAGCCTATTACATATGTTACACCTTAGCATTCTAGCTTTTGCAAATAGACCATTTTTTTTTTTAAATCCATGTATTTTAATGTTTTAAACCGTCGACCTTATCATATTGGTCCATTGCACTTTAGCGTGATATACCATCGTACTTTAGCAAACAAACAACCATCGCACTTTAGCGTGAGACAACATCGTACTTTAGCGTAGACCATCGCACTTTAGCGTGACCATCGCACTTTAGAGTACCATCGCACTTTAGAGTCCTACATATAGCTTATATAAAAAAGGGATAAAATTAAATAAATAAATAAAATTGTTTTTCTGATTAGTGGTGAATTATAAAGTATAACCTCTGCTTGGGGGCAAACTCATAAATAAGATCACACCTGGCCAGAGGTATTAAATTCTAAATAACATTGATTCAAAATTGCAACATCCTGTTTAAATTAAATAACAAGGCCTTTCGAATATACATGTATGTACTAGATAAGTAATACACGAATTTAAGAAAATAGGGCTTTCTTTTTACCTGTAAAACACACATGTGCTGAGGTAATAAGAACATATTAAAGTGCTTTATGTATGCCATGTTAATTTGACCAAAAAAAAATACTTCAATTAATTGAAATATTTTTTTACTGTTACTTTGGAATACATTTCCTTTTTTAAAAAGGTTATGAAGGATTACTATGGAAATTGTATTATCCTGATTATATTAAATTCTTGGTTTAATAAAACAAAACAATAAAGCTCTCATTTTTTAAAAATTTATTAAGTTGTTTTATATACTATTTTATATATATCTTAATAAAAACATTCACTGCATTATTACCTGAACTCAACTGACACCATAAATCTATACTTGGCTTAAATTAATGGTGAAAATAGTCCAGTTACCATAAAATACTTCCGAAATATTTATAAAATTTTGAATAATATTGAAAATATTGGTCACAACTCATTTTTTTAGATTAATTGATAGCTTGTTTTATTTATATTTTAAAAGTTGATATACATTATTATGTAAGTGTTGATTAATATTGAGTTGAAGTTACATTATGGTTGATTATTGTGAAATTTTATCAATACTGTATTGAATACATTTTTAATTTCAAGTTGTTGTTCAAATTTCATTTTTATTAAAAGAATTCCTAAATTGATTAAATTCAGTTGATAGATACAAAGAATAGGTCTAGGTTGGATAAGACTTGGTCGAGTATTGTTCAGGCTAGGTCGAGTATGGTTCAGACTAGGTCGAGTACGGTTCAGACTAGGTCGAGTACGGTTCAGACTCGTATAAAATGGTTAAGTACTGGTCAAGTACACATTCACACTGTTAAGTATGGTTCCGACTACAGTCGAGTAGTATCAAGTAAATCTCAGACGAATTCAGACTGGTCGAGTAAAAATCAGTACAGTCGAGTACAGATATAGGCCATTTCAGACTTTTAATGGTTTGTAGTGCATTCCTTCATTTATAATAATTTGTATCATTTTGTAACAGCAAATTTTAATAACAAAAAATCCGTATTTTCATGCCAGTACCGAAGTACTGGCTACTGGGCTGGTGATACCATCGGGGACTAATAGTTCACCAGCAGAGGCATCGACCCAGTGGTAGTAATACAATTAACGGTACCAATTTTCTTGCACCAGATGCACATTTCGACAATACATGTCTCTTCAGTGATGCTCGTGGCCAAACTATTTGAAATCCAAAGCTTGTATAAAAGATGAAGAGCTATAATCCAAAAGGTCCAAAAAGTATAGCCAAATCCGTGGAAGGAATCAGAGCTTTGCATGAGGGAGATACATTCCTTCATTTGTAATGATTTTTATCATTTTGTAACAGCAAATTTTAATAACAAAAAAAAAAAAAAAAAACGTATTTTCATGCCAGTACCGAAGTACTGGCTACTGGGCTGGTGATACCCTCGGGGACTAATAGTCCACAAGCAGAGGCATCGACCCAGTTAGAAACTTAGGTTACATCATGGTTACTAAAGCATATACATTTAAACTTAGGTTACATCATGGTTACCAAAGCATATACATAGAAACTTAAGGTTACATCATAGTTACTAAAGCATGTACACAGGGGGAAAATGATTGAAAATGTTATTGGTCAACTTTCAGTGATGATTATTTTATATATGCAATCAAATGTTATGTGACATTTAGTCTGTAGTATAAAAAAAAACTATCTTTTTTGTTTTTAAAAGTGCAAATTCAACAAAGGCTTAACAAAGGCAATGGTGGTATTACATCTTTATGTTGACCTCAAATTTATTTTAGAGATAAAACTGTGAAATTCAATGTGATCACCTTTTCTGTTAAAAAAGCTGATAACAGTGTCATAATATTTTGACCTAATTTAGATTTTATATAGATGTTGAACACAGAAACCAGACACAGAACGTGTTCGTTCTGCGCATTGCGTCTTAGATGAGAGAAAAATGTGAAAAGCAAAAGACAAAAATTTGAAAACAATTTTTTTTATTTCTGGATTTTTAAAAAAAATATTTTTCGAAACATATTTTTTTTTTATAATAATAATTTAAATCAAAATTATGAGCTTACCTGCTTTCAAATGTATGTATACAATAACATGTAAAAAATCATCTGCCACTAATAGTAGTATATAATCATCCACTAAAATGCTTCCAATTAAGTTCAGATAATTTTCAAGCAGTAATTGGTGGAGGTTTAGTATACAAACATCCAGCTTGACAAAACTTTTTTAAACGATCAGTAACCCTACAGACTCGATCAATGTGAATAAACAACATGTCAGAATCAGTGCTATGGAGAAAATACTATCATATCGGACAAAAATAGTCATGTGGTGATAATACTCTGAGAACTACTAGTAATTAACAAAGCGGGCATATACGATCTATTAAGTTTTTTTTCATTTAGGAGCAAGCTTAGAAATGCTATTATTAACACGAATAATATGTCCTAGGGTTATGACATTCAGAATATTCCCTTGTTAGCTAAAATACCCGAAATATCTACTTTACGGCCATCACTTGGAAGAACCTCAGGTTATCGATGAATGCAACTGGGTACTTTGTAGAAAAATTGGTTAATCGCAAGCCAGATGAATCAGATGCTATTATATAATAAACAATTTTCACATAAAAAAATTGCAATCAGTAATTACTCGTATGATTGTAATCTGAAGGTAATCATAATTCTGTGTTTGCATTGTATACGATTATATTTTGTAAAATGCATAATTTAATAGATTACAAGGATTACGAAAATTGAAAAAATTACCCCCAGTCCTGCTCAGGAAACTACCATATATTTGGTGTAGGGGCTATTGGTGGTGTTTTAAATAAGACAAAAAATGGACAATGGGCTTCTTTTTTTAGACTGGTCAGGTATAGACGAAATTTATTAAAATAATCACTTCACACATCATAAAAACTGAATTGCGTAAACAAAATCTTAATAAAGCATTTCAAAAATAAAATCTGAAATAATAAAGGTATTACATATATGTTGACTTCAAAGTCTATTTTTGAGATCAAACTGTGATTGTAATCACCTTTTCTGTGAAAACGAACTATTAATGGTGTCATAATATTTTGACCTATATTTGTTTTTATATGTTTGTTAAAAACAGAAATCAAAATAAGCACGTGTTTGTTCTGAGAATTTCGTCATTAGCTGAGAAGAAATATGAAAAATGGAAAAAATGGCAATAACAAATATCATAATTTTGAAAACTGTATGAGACAAACAAGTGTTGTTATTTCACGATTTTTTGTTTTCGAAACCTTTAAAATTGTATATTATAATAATTTAAATAATGATTAACAACCTACCTTGGTTTAAATTCATGTATGATATTACAACAGATTAAACATCACCAGCTATTAACAGTAATGTATAATCACTCATTAAAATGCTTCCAATTAAGTTCAGATAATTTTCAAGCAGTAATTGGTGGAGGTTTAGTATACAATCATCCAGCTTGATAAATCTTGTATAACGGTCAGTAACCCTACAGACTCAATGAATGTGAATGAACAGCATGTCAGAATCAGTGCTTTGGAGAAAAAAACTATCCTATCGGACAAAAATAGTGCTATTAATACTCCGAGATCTACTAGTAATTAACAAATCGGGCATTAACGATATATTAAGTTTTCTTGTAGGAGCACAAGCTTAAAAATGCTTTTTTTAAGAACATTAATGTTGTTTATTAGTATGCTGTGTATTAATAATTATGTTTTGTGTCGCTTAAAACGAAGGTCGCACAAATAATTCAATGTATTGTTTCGTCGATGTACGATAGTTTCTAATGTAAATTTTTCAAGTTAGTCTTATAGAGATTTATGGAGAGGTAAAGTGGATCTGCATGTTTCGTTATGCGGGCCAAATAGTCTTTTGTTAGTTTTGTATCTTTGTCAACAATGTACACATGGTACAGGAACATTTTTTTTAGAAACCTAATTTTGATTTTTTTTTACCTAATTTGTAAAGGAAACTGAAATATTTCATCTCTCTCTTCGGTAACATCTTTGTTAAAGTAATTTAAAATCAAACACTTTAATTAAAACACATCCCATAGCCCCTACATCAGATGAATCATGTTGTATGTGCAGGCACGGTGGTAATCAGCTGTAATCGTTATATTTTGCCAAATAATAAGTAACTTTTCAATAGAAAAAATAAACGTATACGATGCAAACCCAGAAAAATCATGATTTCTTTTCGATTAAAACTCACATGATTACTTATTGTTATCGTATAGTTTGTTTCTGTGTGTGTGTTGCATGTCGTTTGATTTTTTTGTTCACTTTAGTGTTTCTGTTGCTTCGTTGTCAAAATGTACTTTAACATTGTATTGTTTATTTGCGTATTTCACCGTCCTGAATATTCTTGCATTTGTGCAGTATTCCTGTCATTTAATGGTGTCATTTTAGTGTTGTATTTAACATTGCCATAAAAGTGTGAGGTTTGGCTAGCAACAAAACCAGGTTGCACCCACCATTTTTGTAAAATGTCCTGTACCAAGTCAGGAAAATTGCCATTGTTACAATGTATATTATAGTTCGTTTCTGCGTGTCTTTGCATTTTAGTGTTGTAATTCTGTTGTGTCGTTGATCTCCCCTTATATTTGATGTGTTTCCCTCAGTTTTAGTTTTTAACTCGGATTTGTTTTTTGTTTATCGATTTATGAATTTCGAACAGCGGTATACTACTGTTGCCTCGAACAACATTATTAACGAAATATCTCATTTGAAAAATTTAAAAATGTTAAACGTAAGTCAATGCCTCGTCTACGTCAAAATTTCAGACAACGATTTATTGGGATGTTGACAGCTGGAATGACTCAAATGCAGGTTGCAAATCATTTCAATGTCTCTATAATGACTATTGCAAGGCGTAGACTCGTCTTAGAGATACTTGCTCGACAAATGATTGTCCCCTATGTAGTTGGCCACGTGAAACGATGTTACATCAAAACAGGCACATCTGCATTATTCATCTTCGATTGGTAAACGCGTCACAAACAGCACGACAAACCTATAGAATAAATAACAACATAATTTTGCCCAAACAGTTCGAAACTGATTGCGTGAAGTTGGGGTTAAGAGCTCGTCGTCCGTTGAAGGGACATACCTTTACGCAGCGTCATAGGATGGAGCGAGTTAAATGGACTCGGGTACGGATTCGATGAAATAGGCTAACATGGAGACAGGTACGTTTTACCGATGAATCGAAATTGAACTTGAAATCTAACGACGGCACAGCCAGATTTACCAGAGGCGCAATGAACGATTTTCTGATGCGTGCATACAGGAAACAGATCGGTTTGATGGTGACGGAATTATGGTATATAGGGCGAAATAGCCTACCAGAAACGCACCGCCGATCTCACAATTATTAATGGTAACCTAAATGACACAAGGAATAGGGACGAAGTTCTGGCTCAAATCGTTCTCCTGTTTCTACGAAGACATCCTTTTAACCACGTTTTTTTAGCAGAACAACGCCCGTTGTCTCGTTGCACACATTTCGATGAACTTTTTGGAGAATAATCACATTGGTGTGTTGCCATGTCTAACAATGTCTCCAGTTTATCGCAATCGAAAATATCTAGGACGAACGTTGACAATGTATCAGAAATAGCACAAATCCATCTTAAAGCCGACTCCGTCTCCGAATAGCACTTTTCAGATACAGTCAAGTCTGCCTCATATCTTGACTTACATCTAAAAATTGACAATGAGGGTCGATTGAAAACTTTACGACAAAAGAGATAAGTTCAGTTTTCCAATTTCCATTTCTAAGTAGCAACATTCCAGCAGCACCTGCATAATGTGTATATATCCCCTAATTGATACGTCAAGCAAAAAGAAAACCCGAAACACAAATAATCAAAGATTTTTAATACCACGAAAATGAGTTTTCAATGCTGTTAACTTTTTTTCGAGTTCACCGGCCCAGTAGTCAGCACTTCGGTGTTGACCTGAATATCAATTATATGGTCATTTTTATAAATTTCCTGTTACAAAACTTTGAATTTTTCGAAAAAACTAAGGATTTTTCTTATCACAGGAATAGAAAACCTTAGCCGTATTTGGCACAACTTTTTTTAATTTTGGGTCCTCTTCAACTTTGTAATTGTTTGGCTTTATAACTATTTTGATCTGAGGGTCATTGATGAGTCTTATGTAGACGAAACACACGTCTGGAGTATTTGAAAAAAAATTATCCTGGTACCTTTGATAACAATAAGGACTTTCTAGTGCTCTTCGTAGCGATTACTTTCTCGATTTTCAAATTTACTTTATGTTGTTAAACAGGAAAAATTGAAAATGGCGAAAATGAGTGCGTTTACAGTATACCAAATATGCTCCGATTTGCAAAGTATGTTTCTAGATGAACCAAAAATGGAATTCAAAATCATAAATATGCACCGTTCCTAAATATCAAGCGGTTGTGTTTCCTAGTTTTATGTTTATAGATTCTGTTTTCTATATTTTCATTTAATTATGTATTAATAATAGAAATGTAGCCCCCAATTTTGTACAGACCTTAAGATACTTTATATTTGCCAATTATTGATTAGATTATTATTTTATTCTTTATCGATTATAACTTTTCTTATTGTAACACCATATCTTCAGTTCTCCTCTTTTTTATACTCCAACAACTGAAGATCGACACATATCAGGGTCACCTGTTTTGTAGCATTATCTGGAAAATCGGTTTAACCAATTTTTGAAAGAGAGACGAAAGATACCAGAGGGACAGTCAAACTCATAAATCGAAAATAAACTGACAACGTCACGGCTTAAAATGAAAAGGACAAAAGGACAAACAATAGTACACACGACACAACAAAAAACCCTAAAGAATAAACAACACGAACCCCACCAAAAACTAGTGGTGATCTCAGGTGCTCCGGAAGGGTAAGCAGATCCTGCTCCATATGTGGCACCCATCGTGTTGCTTATGACATATCGAATCCGGTAAATAGTCTAATTCGGTAGGTCACATTAATGAAAGGGAAGGGGATTTTAGTTACGACTTATATGCTGCAATTAATTTTCTAAAATTTTGACACTGAATATACCATGCTGTATTTTTATGCAATTCTTTTTCAATATTTATTTTGAAACGTAATTGGTAAATGTCACATGAAATCGTCAAAATCAAAAACATCGTTCTTATTTTGTTATAAAAAAAAAACACAAGAATCTTGCTTTAGTTCTAGACACAATTTTGTAACTATTATCTAATTCTGTGTATCGTCTAGCTATTATGCAAACCACCGTAATGTCCGAACAAAAACCCCAATAATGATATAATCATATTAATGGACAATTCGAGTACAAGGACAATTTATTAGTCGAGTTTCTTGACCTGATTAACACAGATAAGTAATTCCTGCTTCAGAATACTAATGACATAGGGGGGAAACATCTAATCTAAAAGTTCAAGTCTACGCAGCTTTGGCTGCTGTATCCTTATTAAACATATAATGTCTGTTTTGGATTGTTCACCAATTTGTGTCAATGAAAGGGAAATATAAACTATTGTCGTACAAGTGGGATGTTGAGCTATAATGCAGCTTTGAAACACGGTTGAACCCATTTTTTTTTTCTTCAGAAAACCAAGTCATGAATACAACAGTTTCTTTTTATGTGCCTATGGTTGATAAAGTCTAATGTTAGATTTTCAGTTTTTATAGACACCCCCTTTAAATTACGTTTACTTACGGTTTGTGTTATACCTTTTGAATATTCCCTTGCAATAAAATGATTTATACGTTTACTGAAACGATTTTTAAATGAAGTAACTGATCACAAAGTTCATTTTATATTAATTCAACAAGTGTTTCATGTGCCACATAACCATGTTTAACCCACCATTTTTCTTAAAATGATCTGTATCAAGTCATAGTTCGTTTCTGTGAATAATAAAATTAACGGTACCAATTTTCTTGCACCAGATGCGCATTTCGACAATACATGTCTCTTCAGTGATGCTCGTGGCCAAAATATGTGAACTCCAAAGCTTATATAAAAGATGAAGAGCTATAACCCAAAAGGTTCAAAAAGTATAGCCAAATCCGTGGAAGGAATCAGAGCTTTGCATGAGGGAGATACATTCCTTAATTAATAATAATCTCTATCATTTTGTAACAGCAAATTTCAATAACACAAAAAATCCGTATTTTCATGCCAGTACCGAAGTACTGGCTACTGAGCTGGTGATATCCTCGGGG
Organism: Mytilus galloprovincialis; assembly: GCA_037788925.1. NCBI lineage: Eukaryota > Metazoa > Mollusca > Bivalvia > Mytilida > Mytilidae > Mytilus > Mytilus galloprovincialis. Next base: position 37,394,108 of record CM075342.1, on the reverse strand, counting down.
ACTAATAGTCCACCAGCAGAGGCATCGACCCAGTGGTAGTAATAAAATTAACGGCACCAATTTTCTTGCACCAGATGCGCATTTCGACTATACATGTCTCTTCAGTGATGCTCGTGGCCAAAATATTTGAACTCCAAAGCTTATATAAAAGATGAAGAGCTATAATCCAAAAAGTTCAAAAAGTATAGCCAAATCCGTGAAAGGAATCAGAGCTTTGCATGAGGGAGATACATTCCTTAATTTATAATAATTTCTATCATTTTGTAAAGCAAATTTTAATAACACAAAAAATCCGTATTTTCATCATGCCAGTACCGAAGTACTGGCTACTGGGCTAATGATACCCTCGGTGACTAATAGTCCACCAGCAGAGGCATCGACCCAGTGGTAGTAATAAAATTAACGGTACCAATTTTCTTGCACCAGATGCGCATTTCGACAATACATGTCTCTTCAGAGATGCTCGTGGCCAAAATATTTGAACTCCAAAGCTTATATAAAAGATAAAGAGCTATAATCCAATAGGTTCAAAAAGTATAGCCAAATCCGTGGAAGGAATCAGAGCTTTGCATGAGGGAGATACATTACTTAATTTATAATAATTTCTATCATTTTGTAACAGCAAATTTTAATAACACAAAAAAATCCGTATTTTCATGCCAGTACCGAAGTACTGTCTACTGGGCTGGTGATACCCTCGGAGACTAATAGTCCACCAGCAGAGGCATCAACCCAGTGGTAGTTATAAAATTAACGGTACCAATTTTCTTGCACCAGATGCGCATTTCGACAATACATGTCTCTTCAGTGATGCTCGTGGCCAAAATATTTGAACTCCAAAGCTTATATAAAAGATGAAGAGCTATAATCCAAAAGGTTCAAAAAGTATAGCCAAATCCGTGGAAGGAATCAGAGCTTTGCATGAGGGAGATACATTACTTAATTTATAATAATTTCTATCATTTTGTTACAGCAAATTTTAATAACACAAAAAAATTCGTATTTTCATGCCAGTACCGAAGTACTGGCTACTGGCCTGGTGATACCCTCGGAGACTGATAGTCCACCAGCAGAGGCATCAACCCAGTGGTAGTAATAAAATTAACCGTACCAATTTTCTTGCACCAGATGCGCATTTCGACAATACATGTCTCTTCAGTGATGCTCTTGGCCAAAATATTTGAACTCCAAAGCTTATATAAAAGATGAAAAGCTATAATTCAAAAGGTTCAAAAAGTATAGCCAAATCCGTGGAAGGAATAAGAGCTTTGCATGAGGGAGATACATTACTTAATTTATAATAATTTCTATCATTTTGTAACAGCAAATTTTAATAACACAAAAAATCCGTATTTTAATGCCAGTACCGAAGTACTGGCTACTGGGCTGGTGATACCCTCGGGGACTAATAGTCCACCAGCAGAGGCATCGATCCAGTGGTAGTAATAAAATTAACGGTACCAATTTTCTTGCACCAGATGCACATTTCGACAATACATGTCTCTTCAGTGATGCTCGTGGCCAAAATATTTGAACTCCAAACCTTATATAAAAGATGAAGAGCTATAATCCAAAAGGTTCAAAAAGTATAGCCAAATCCGTGGAAGGAATCAGAGCTTTGCATGAGGGAGATACATTCCCTAATTAATAATAATCTCTATCATTTTGTAACAGCAAATTTCAATAACACAAAAAATCCGTGTTTTCATGCCAGTACCGAAGTACTGGCTACTGGGCTGGTGATACCCTCGGGGTCTAATAGTCCACCAGCAGAGGCATCGACCCAGTGGTAGTAATAAAATTAACGGTACCAATTTTCTTGCACCAGATGCGCATTTCGACTAAACATGTCTCTTCAGTGATGCTCGTGGCCAAAATATTTGAACTCCAAAGCTTATATAAAAGATGAAGAGCTATAATCCAAAAGGTTAAAAAAGTATAGCCAAATCCGTGGAAGGAATCAGAGCTTTGCATGAGGGAGATACATTCCTTAATTTATAATAATTTCTATCATTTTGTAACAGCAAATTTTAATAACACAAAAAATCCGTATTTTCATGCCAGTACCGAAGTACTGGCTACTGGGCTGGTGATACCCTCGGGGACTAATAATCCACCAGCAGAGGCATCGATCCAGTGGTAGTAATAAAATTAACGGTACCAATTTTCTTGCACCAGATGCGCATTTCGACAATACATGTCTCTTCAGTGATGCTCGTGGCCAAAATATTTGAACTCCAAACCTTATATAAAAGATGAAGAGCTATAATCCAAAAGGTTCAAAAAGTATAGCCAAATCCGTGGAAGGAATCAGAGCTTTCCATGAGGGAGATACATTCCCTAATTAATAATAATCTCTATCATTTTGTAACAGCAAATTTTAATAACACAAAAAATCCGTATTTTCATGCCAGTACCGAAGTACTGGCTACTGGGCTGGTGATACCCTCGGAGACTAATAGTCCACCAGCAGAGGCATCAACCCAGTGGTAGTAATAAAATTAACGGTACCAATTTTCTTGCACCAGATGCGCATTTCGACAATATATGTCTCTTCAGTGATGCTCGTGGCCAAAATATTTGAACTCCAAAGCTTATATAAAAGATGAAGAGCTATAATCCAAAAGGTTCAAAAAGTATAGCCAAATCCGTGGAAGGAATCAGAGCTTTGCATGAATGCATGAGGGAGATACATTCCTTAATTAATAATAATCTCTATCATTTTGTAACAGCAAATTTTAATAACACAAAAAATTCCGTATTTTTATGCCAGTACCGAAGTACTGGCTACTGGGCTGGTGATACCCTCGGGGACTAATAGTCCACCAGCAGAGGCATCGACCCAGTGATAGTAATAAAATTAAAGGTACCAATTTTCTTGCACCAGATGTGCATTTCGACAATACATGTCTCTTCAGTGATGCTCTTGGCCAAAATATTTGAACTCCAAAGCTTATATAAAAGAGGAAGAGCTATAATCCAAAAGGTTCAAAAAGTATAGCAAAATCCGTGGAAGGAATCAGAGCTTTGCATGAGGGAGACACATTCCTTAATTTATAATAATTTCTATCGTTTTGTAACAGCAAATTTTAATAACACAAAAAATCCGTATTTTTATGACAGTACTGAAGTACTGGCTACTATGCTGGTGATACCCTGTGTATGTTGCATTATCGTTTGTTTTGTGTTGCACTTCGTTGGTACGTTGTTGTCCTCTTATGGTTGATGTTTTTCCATCGGTTTTAGTTTGTAACCCGGATTTGTTTTCTGTCAATCGATTTATGACTTTCGAACAGCGGTATACTACTGTTGCCTTTATTTAATAACATATGTACTTTCTTGATAAGTCTAAGTTCTTGTAACAATTCTGCAATTGTTATATGCCAACCTTAAGAAATAAAAAAACTGGCACGAACGTTAACAGATCTTACAGCTGATAAAGAAACTGTTAGGGAAATATGTACACTTTCTTTGATATCTTTTACGAAATAGTGTCATTCATAAAACAAACAAGTAACATGGTTGTCACTCCTGTTTTGTTTTGACTTTATATAGTTCTGACAGACATGTTTTTGGGCTATTCATCATTTAAGGTAATATCAATTGCCTATTCTTTGGTTGAAACAAGACAATTACTGTATTCGTTATTGAAATTTGCCTTGCGCATGATCGTGTAATTCTGTAAAAAAACAACGTCGTATTCTTCAGTTCACTACAAGATCTAGAAAGCGATGGATCCGATCTAGTTCGTATAAATCATAATCCTCGATTTAAAGCCTAACAGCATCTCATATTATAGACGTTTGAAGCTGGTGCGCAGAAGACATATGCCGTTTGATATACTTATTTTAGTCAATCGAGGTATTTATAAGGTCTTGAAGGCTTCTAAAGTTGTAACACATACACGATAGATATATGCAGTAACCAAAATCTAATTTCAAAATTATCTTGTCTGCAACTGAACATGATCTAATTTATTTATAACCATACTGTAAAACATCTTCAAATTCAAGGAAATGCCTGTACAAATGTATCAATTTATAATAGTCCTTGAAAGAGAGTCACTGGATAGCAAATGGACTATCGTCCTACACTTTCTTACCATGAGTAGCTAAAAAGGCATGGATCGTGTTAAATTTCTAGGTTCAAATTATGCACACGAAATACGAGCTATATATAAAAAGAACATTTGGTATGATTGCTAATTTATAATTTGTTTTACGTTGTAAAAGGCGCTAAAACTGCTTATATTTATTGAAATAATGGCGTTAAATTACAACTGGAAATTCTCAGAATACATTAGTTTTAATCTTATATTTTCCTCAACTAGCGTTCTTTAACCACACGCTTTTAACATTCCGCTTTTTAACAACAATTTAAATTTTCAAAGCAAATAAAGTTCTATCCATAAAAAATGTCACTAATTTGTAAAATGAATAATAACTTCCAAAGCACCTGACATCACACCAAGTTCTTGATAGGATTTGCTTCTAATTAGTCTTTAGTTCAGAGCAACTGAGATCACATCAAGTTCTTGATGGGATTTGTTTCTCAATTTTTTAGTTAACACATCTGAGATCACACCAATTTATTGATGGGGTTTGTTTATCGGTCTTTAGTTCAGAGCATATGCGATCACATCAAGTACTTGATAGGGTTTGTTTCTCAGTTTTTAGTTTTAGTGAAAATGAAATCAAACCAAGTCCTTGATGGTGTTTGTTTTGTCAGTGGTTTGGTAAGGACATATGTGATCACACCAATACCTTGATGGAATTTTCTTTTAAGTCTTTGATTAAAACATCTGAGATCGATCAAACCAATATATTGATGGGAGTTGTTTTTTGGTCGATATTTCAGCATATGAGATCACACCAAGGTCTTGATGGTTTTCTTTTTTTAGTTTTTAGATCAGTGAATGTGAAATCACACCACGTGCTTGAAGGGGTTTGTTTTTCAGTCTTTAGTTCAGAACATCTAAAATCACACCAAGTTCTAGATGTCTATATATTTCAGTTTTTAGTTCAGAGCACTTGCAAATACACCACGTTCTTGGTCGGATTTGTTGCTCAAACTTTAGTGGCAAATAAGCAAAGAAATGTATATATGTTACAGGCATTTTTTAAATTCATGCATTTTGTAAAATGTCTGAAAATTTTAGGCATTTTCTAAAATGCCTGGAAGATTCAGTCATTATACATAATGACTAATTTTTCTAGGCATTTTACAAAATGCCTGGAAAAATTGAAAGGCATATTTACAAAATGCCTGAATAAAAAAAATAAAATATTAAAAAAACAATTGAAGTCTTTGAACATCCGAGCAGTTTTATTTGTGATAATTACTGAATTGAAAAAGAAGAGTTTAAATAATCAAGAATAAATTTTAATCAATTATTCCAAAAACTCCAAAAATAAGTATTCATTAATTCTCCAAATGTTTGGATGACAGAACTGTTACACAATGTTTGTCCTGTTTATTTGTAAATACATTGTTTGTCGTAAAATCTGGTTTTGGCACTTCAACCAAAGTTTGAGAAAACTGAGTCATAAAATCTTTCGCTGTTACATTACCTTTACTGACAAACTCTTCACTTAAGCACACATGTCACACATGAATATCTTCTTTTTCATAGGTTCCAAAAATCAAAGATCATTATGTCATGATTAGTTTGACTTATATCTTTTGGCTTATTGCTGTTCACAGACTGAAGCAGATCTGCCTATTCCGGATGATGCGTCTTTCGAAGGAGACTTTTATCCTGTCAAAGCACTGTCTTTTTTCTTTAGAATGCAGTTTTAAGGACATCTTGCAGTTTTTGGTTTATATCTTTCATATTTCCATATAGCTTATAGAGATAAACTGTAAACAATATTAACGTTCAGAAAATCTACAAATAAGACAATATGACAAAAATTGTCAATAGACCACTTATGGAATTATTGCCCTTTATATTCAATTAAAAAAATGTTATCTTTTACAAAAAATTCTCCACTTCATAAACTTGTACTGGACCACACAAATTAAAATTCAGCAATAATTTGCAATCGGCTATTGATTGAATTTCAGAAAAAAGTATCCGATGACACTGTAACCATATATTTGCATCGCAACAAAACATAACCTTGTATGGCAAAACCCATATTGTAGCTAGGGGAGTTTGTTTCGATGTAGATTTACGAAATAAAAAATTCCCATTATTTTTTAAAGGGAATATTTAATTAATTGCCATGCATATTTTATTTAAATGCAACACTTTCTGCATGTTAAGAACTGTACTCTTTTTTATTTCTTTGTTTATGTGTGTTCTAAAAGTGAAATTTTCTATCCCTATCAAAAATACCACAACTTCAATTGCAAGCGGCAGTCTAAATTTCTGCCCCTTATCCGGGTCAACCCCCTACAGAAATAACCCATACAAACAATAACCAAATTGTTCACGTCTTAAAAAATGCATGATATATTTTCGACTGAAAGCGAACAAACAGCAATCGGTCAATTGAAAAAGAAAATTTGTCAACAAAGTGTTTACTGTTTTTAATCTAGAATTTCTAAAAATTCTGTTGCAAATTTTGTTCTATTGACAGGACAATAAGTCTTTCTTTCATTTTGACAAAGTAATCATGATAATCATGAATTCACTACTGGTATCTGAATAACAAAATTAGTATGTTTTTTACATAGTTTGTCTAAAAAGAACATATCATATGTATGACAAACAAACTTTTCAACAAATACAGTTAAGTCGGCCTCATATCTTGACTTACATCTAGAAATTGACAATGAGGGTCGGTTGAAAACAAAACTTTACGACAAAAGCGATGATTTCAGCTTTCCAATTGTTAACTTTTCATTTCTAAGTAGCAACATTCCAGCAGCACCTGCATACGGGGTATATATCTCCCGATTGATACGATATTCCCGTGCTTGCATTTCCTATCATGATTTTCTTGATAGAGGGTTGCTGCTCACAAGGAAGCTATTAAACCAAGAGTTTCAAATGGTGAAGTTGGTTGACCGTTATGGAATAACCGTTTCACAAATGATATCGGATATGTTCCTTACGTCGTAACTACAATCCCCTTCCCTTTCATGAATGTGACCTACCGAATTAGACTATTTACCGGATTTGTTATCACATAAGCAACACGACGGGTGCCGCATGTGGAGCAGGATTTGCTTACCCTTCCGGAGCACCTGAGATCACCCCTAGTTTTTTGGTGGGGTTCGTGTTGTTTATTCTTTAGTTTTCTATGTTGTGTCGTGTGGGCTGTTGTTTGTTTGTCTTTTTCATTTTTAGCCACGGCGTTGTCAGTTTGTTTTGGATTTATGAGTTTGACTGTTCCTTTGGTATCCTTCGTCCCTCTTTGTCAAGATGGGTTTGAAAAATAAATTAATTCTACGGAACCATTAGATATCGTGTTTTGTTCTCTTTTGTCAATGATATCCTTCTTTCACGAATGGCCTGAAACTGATCAGGCAATTTGTGGAATTTTGCTTCAAAATTTCAGTCATTTTACAATATGACTAAGTATTTTTAGTCATTTTGTATAATGCCTGTCAAGTTAAGGCATTTTATAAATTGCCTGAAAATTCAGTCATTTTACAAAATGCCTAAATTTAGAAAATGCCTGTAACATATGTTATAAATAAAATAAAAAAACGACTTTCATGATAAATGATACTGATATGTGTTATAATTGATATAAAATGAGCGTATAAATCGTAAGACGTGTGCAGAAGACATTCTATACTGATTGCAGAAATAAACGCAAATATAAATTGACTTTTTATAATAAAATGTTGGTTTAGAACATTATAATCGGCTTAATAAAAACACGTCTAAATGCCTTTGAAGCTAGGAACAACGGGCAAGTTAGTTATCGCAATAATTTGGCGTCTAAGGTCCAAACGATCCGTTTGTAGATACTGCCTTTTTATTTAGTAAATGCTTATAGCAATCAGTCGAGTCCGTTTGAAGGATCATCCAAAGTGTTTTGCAGAGGTCGTTTTGCTAAGTCCACATTATTTTGCCATTGTTTTGTTAGTCTCTCTTTGACTTATACAGAGGCCTTCGAATCTTCGGCCTTTTTTCAAACTAGTGGAAGTGCGAAAGATACAAGAGGGACAGTTAAACTCGAAAATAAACTGACAACGCCATGGCTAAAAATGAAAAAGACAAACAGACAAACAATAGTACAAATGATACAACATAGAAAACTAAAGCATACGCAACACGAACACCACCAAAACCTGGGGGTGATCTCAGGTGCTCCGGATTGTAAGCAGATCCTGCTCCACATGTGGCACCCTTCGTGTTGCTCATGTTATAACACATCTGGTAAATGGTATAATTCGGTAGGTCACATTCATGAAAGGGTAGGGGATTTTAGTTACGACGTAAGGAACATATCCGTTATCATCTGTGAAACGGTAATTCCATAACGGTCAACCAACGCGTGATAGCGTCCGTAAAAGTTACGAAGGGATGATTTCAACTTCACCATTTGGAACTCTTGGTTTGATAGCTTCCTTGTGAGCAGCAACCCTCTATCAAGCAAATCATGATAGGAAATACACGCACAGGAATATCATATCAATTGGGACATATATACCCCGTATGCAGTTGCCGCTGGAATGTTGCTATTAAGAAATTGAAAGTTCACAATTGAAAAGCTGAAATCATCTCTTTTGTCGTGAAGTTTTGTTTTCCACCGACTCTCATTGTGAATTTCTAGATGTAAGTCAAGATATGAGGCCGACTTAACTGTATCTGTATTATCCTTCATCTCTAGTTCGATGAGATAGATGCAGACAACATACATATACATATTCATGGATCTACAATCTGTCGATACCTGTAACTTGGCCTTGCACAAGGTCATGTTTTTTGTTGTTGTTTTCTTTACACTAAATCCATTGGATGTTGATGTGTACGGATTGATATTTTAGTCTTAGATGCATGATTTTTTTATTAGTTGTTAGTGGCTTTGAACTAGCTGTCAAATAACTGCAAGTACTCTCAGATTTGTTCATTGTGTCTTTTTGTGTCGTGATGTATTAGTACCCGGCCACGTCCACTTGTATTTTTGTCCATCTGATGAGTTAAGCTTTTTTCAACTGATTTTTATAGTTCGTTCTTATGTTGTACTGTTATACCACTGTCCTAGGTTAGGGGGAGGGTTGGGATCCCGCTAACATGTTTAACCCCGGATATTATTTATGTATATGCCTGTCCCAAGTCAGGAACCTGTAATTCAGTGGTTGTCGTTTGTTTATGTGGTACATATTTGTTTTTCGTTCATTTTTTTTTATATATAAATAAGCCCGTTAGTTTTCTCGTTTGAATTGTTTTACATTGTCTTATCGGTGCCTTTTATAGCTGACTATGCGGTATGGGCGATGCTAATTGTTGAAGGCCGTACGGTGACCTATAGTTGTTAATGTCTGTGTCATTTTGGTCTTTTGTGGACAGTTGTCTCATTGGCAATCCTAACATATCTTCTTTTTTATATTGTCACAAAACTTTGAATTATTTAGTGAGAGAACATCATCTTTATAGCGGAAAGTAAAGTTAAAGGATATTGCTAACTTCTTTCTGCCTAAGAAGAGCCTGTATGAAGTCAGTCTCATAATGATAAAGAAAGAAGTCGACAAGAAGAGGGGCACAATTGATTTCCATTGGTATGACGAAAGTCTGTTGAAAAACACGTCCTCAGAACGTAACAATTATGTTGTCTATCAAGAAATCAAGCATCTTGATAATGTCAGTTTCAGAGAATTTTTGGTTTGAATCAGAGTGATCATCTACCAAGTAGGATTTATCCCTCCCCAAGACATGATAAAGGTATCTACATTGGCCATTCTTTTGTATGAAACAAAGCAATACCAACTGTTTCAATTTAATACTTTAACTTACGTTTTTGAAAACTGTAAGAATGTTTTGTCGACCTCTATAAGGCAACACGTATACACTGCTTTATTTAGCAATATCTTTTTTTCCCATTTGAATCCCATATTTAAACCTTTATAGATTACGACGTTTTAAATTATGATTTATTGTTATATAAATACATGTAAATGACACCAACATGTTATATTTTGTCTGTCATCAACAATCACGAGCATATCGTTTCTATATTGAAAGACGTCTATCGACGTCACTGTTATTGTGTCCTCATATGACTTACATTTAATCGGTAGACATTTGTACTTGTAACCAAATATTACACTCAAAATGCACTTTACGCTAGTTAAGGATTGCATTCATTTGCAGTTGAAAGATAAAAAGAAAAAAAAAAGGATAATTAGTTATTTTGTTGTGTCATTGAGTTCCACAATACTTGATTTATATTGCAAATACCTTATAAGATGATTGACTTATTGAACATATATTTGTGTATTGTAATTATTGCAAACAGTAAGTACACTTTTGTTTTTATAGGTTTTTGTACAAACAGTTTTGTGAACCGATGTCTTTTCGTCGTCTTACACTATTTTACCATAGTTTTATTAAATCCTCTTCGACTTATCAAGTTTCACTTTCTTAGAATCTTCAGCTCCTTTCAAAATATGTAGACTTTAATTTACAATTTGGGAAATTGTTAGAATGTTTTTTCGACTTATTTTTACACAAAACGTATTCAATGCCTAGAAAAGTAATATCTTTTCTTCAATTGAATTCTATATTTGAACAATCTTTATAGATTACGAGATTTCAAAGTTTGCTCCAGTGTTATATAAATACATGCTTATGCCGTTCAAGTAATATGTGTTAACCCCTTGAGTGCCAGGAATTTTTTGTGATTACTCCCTTGGAGTGCCAAGAATCGGCCCAACATAAAGTTGTTTTTTCGTGAGAACGTCATAGACGTAATTATTATACAACGTCATAAACATCAATGGAATTAATTTGTTCTGTAGACAGGCATTTTTCAGACAAGAATACATATAGACAGAGTTCACTTGTTGACGATTTAAACATGCAAACAGATATCTGACAGTTCGAAAACTATGAATATGTTTTTTTTTATACTTCCTTCGTTTTAGATTGTGTACTTCTTCATCGTTTTGAGTTTGTAAGGGACGAACCATTTAACTTATAAAAACAGTTTTTTTCTTTTCTCTCAAAATTATTTATGTTTGAAATACGAAGCAACAAATTAATATTTTATCGGAAAAAATCTTGTTTTTTCTTGTTTTTCTACGAAAAATCCATGTCCCTTTTTGCAAGTAAATCGACCTTTTAGCACCTTTTAGCTAACACAGAATCTCTGATTTATTGTTGCTTTGTTTTTTTTTACGTGGTGCAACATTTCCCTCATAGTTTGGCATATAGTTTATGTTAAATATTCCCTTTCAGATTTTTTTCTTCACTTAATGCCAGATTATTTTTTTTCAAGTGTAGAATCAAATTATTTATTTCCAAAAAAAACCTCATTCATTCCTTCCTCCGAGTTTAAAAATGGTCGTTCCATAAGTAAAGGAAAGACAAAACCTTGTCGTTTGAAAATATAATACAAATTTTAATTCATTCATGTTTTTTACAAGAATATTTTTATCATAATTCACAAAACAATTATAAGAAAGTCATAATTCCATTGTTAACATTCGTGTCTATGAACACAACTTCTGCAGTCCCTTCGCGCAACGTGAACACTCGGTGCTTGCTCTTCTTCGTCTGTCGTTTCTCCTGTCGGAACACAGTCTTTTTCTTTCATTTCCGTTACCTTTCGTATTTTTTGTCGTTGTCCAGGATTCTGCTGTCTATTTGATAGATGTTCCTCAGTGAGCCCTTCAATTACTTCTTTCACGAATTAAAATCTTGATAATATTGGGTTATGTACGAAAGCCGAGAAGGCTCATCTATAATTCAGAATTCAGCATTCAGAATTCGGCATTCAGAATTCAGAATTCGGAATTCAGAATTGGGAAATCATTTTTATCAAATGTTATAACATACATATTGTAATAATTGATATATGTTTTAGTTGTGATATGAAAATTGTATGTCTGTCTTTATGTAAACTACTCCACCTTATATATATAGTTAATATCTATTTTGTTGTCCATAATATAATCTATAATGGGGGTTGCTTTTCGTCATATCTTTGTGCTTATGCCGTTTTGGAATCTATCCCTGTAAGCCCCCTCATCACCGTCCTAACATACACCCCTACGTTGTTTTTCAATCCCAGTTTCATAGTCTATTAACTCCCTCAAAATATGTCCATTACACAATAATACAAATACTACCTATCCCCACCCCCGAATGTATCATGTTCGAAAAAAAGAAGAAGCAAACAACCGTTTAACGTCATATTAATCAGTTCTTCTTCACTATAGGTGCGAATCCAGGTGGATATCTTCACTGTAAAACGAAAAAGATGCGAATCAGATAAAGATATTTTTTCAGTACTGACCTAAGATCAAGCATCACTTTATCGGACTCGTATCTAAAACTATCCATCTGTATTTTGTTGCAGATTTCATACTCCCCAAGTAATTAACCCTCTTCAAAAGTCAACACATTGATGTTGACTCTAATTCATCCGACAAAATTTCCAGCAATTGTTTATAAAACTAAGGTAGCTCTTAAGTCCTAATCAAAGGTAATAAATCTTTTTTGTAAAGATGACAAGAGGTGTTAATTACAATTGGATCTACTGAACATATGAAAAGAAGAGATGACAAAACAAAACATGAGGCTTTTGTGTCGCTCACCTTGGTCTAGGTGCTGCAGTGCATATTAAACAAAGCACACTCAAGAACTATATAGGCAAGAATATAAAGAATAAAACTGCTAAATGTCCTAAAAATTACCAATGCAGGGAAGTAATCAAACAGCAGGTTGTCCGATGAGTGTGAAAATTTCAACGGTAGATAGATCTTGATAATTAAGTTTCAGAGATATAAGCTTTACTGTTTTAGCCATGGCGGTCGTCTTGGTTGATGGTCGAGGTTTTCAGATACATTTTGCTAAACAACATTCCCTGAGGATGGTTCAGGCTAAGATTGGTTTAATTTGGCCCTGAAATTTCTGAGGATAAGAATTTTGTAAAAGATTACAAAAGTGTACAAAAAATTGCAAAAAAATGACTTCAAAGGGCAATAATCCTTATGGGGTCAATTAATAAGAATGTGTATCTCCAAGGAACTGAGACAAATATCCAGCAAATATCCAACGAGGCGAATAATGGGAATAAAAACGGACAAATACAAGTAATATGGAGAATGGAGTTGGTCATTTTAGAGAAACTTAACCCATAAAGTTATGGCAGATGCATTGTCGGTAAAATGAGCTGTCGGAATAATGAGCTGTTGGAGTAATAGGTTGTCGAAATAATTGGATGTCGGAATAATAATAGTAGAACTAACGCGACGTCACCTTGCCGGCTCCTATCAGGCAAAATATAATGCAAGGTTGCACGGATGTTTTAAAGTAAAAAAAATAGTTTTTGAGTTATATTGTCCGAAGTGTGGACGACGGACGGACGGACAACGGTTATACAACAATACCGTAAAAGTTTTTTTTAAAACGCACATGTATATACAAATATTTGATCCTTTAAAATCTAATTTCTTCAATTTCTTCAGCTATTTCAATTTAAACTATTGAAATCTATCATCGTTTTTGTGGAATCTAAATTTTACATTTTTGAAGATATTTTTAAGAAATTCTGATACATGTATAAAATACCTATTTGGTATTGATACTCATATGGTCCAGCTGGTAAATGTCCTACCGTACGTGTATGACCCGGCTTAAACTTTTTAATATACAGACCGACTATGACAACATACAACTGTGTAAAGTCGAAAGTAAATAAAACAATGCATTTTCAAGACGCATTGCGACATGTGAAATAATAAAATTTCACCCAAAAGTCTGCATACCTTGATATCACAATAACAACTGTGTAAAGCGTTAAGCCAATTATAAGAGACATTTTTAAAATACAGCGCGACATGTGCGAAATATATTCCCCCTTTGAATATTATTATTAAAAGAAGTCCGTATCTCTTGTAACTAAATACCTAAATAAAAATGTCATAAAAAATCAAACAGACCTTAAGACTATATATAATAACAAAGAATTGTGTAAAGTTTAAAGCCAATCAGATATGGCATTTTAAAGATATGTGAAAAAATACCTTCCCTTTTTTTAACTAATAAAAAAAAATCCAATAGTTCTGGAACGAACAATCATAATTTCACCAAAACGTATACACTGCCCAGATCGTTTGACCGTGCCCTGATCACTGTACCGGATAACGTGCACGGAAGAGTAACGGATAGCATCTCAATTTGTTACTTTAAACAATTTGTTCGTGTCCGTTCATATCCGTTAAACTCCGTTACTCATCTGGTGTACCCCTTAAGTACATTGTATATGTTGACGGCCGGTGGAGTCCGTCCTGTCAGGTGGACAATTTGGAGCATTCAAAACAAAATTATTTATTACAAAACTTGGCCAACTCTTTCTATATGTCTCTTTTTTTTATTAAGTTAAATACAGTCAAGTCAAAATTCAAATACGTGATGTTGTAAATGAAAAGTATCATCACATGTGTTACTGTATGTCAATCAACTGTTACAAATAAACATTTCCTGCGCGTGCCTCCCTACACACTCGTCATTAACTGTAGTATCATAAATTAAAGTACTAGAACAAATAATAATGGTTATATTTAAAAAGATATTAACTATTTATTATCAATTATGAGTTCCAAAAAAAAGACATCTTTATATACAAGTCTGAGCAATAAATTAAATGTATAATTTGTTTTTATTTTCCCTTTTCTACAGACAATCATTTATATATATAGCATGATATGTTCAAAGACTGTAATGTCTATAATATGTGTTCTGTATTATTTTTGTGAGGGTCTCAAGGTAAATTAGTGAATGCTAATGGAGTCACATTCTTTAAATACAGTTATTATTATTATTATAAGAGCTAACTTTCAACTGCGACAGACTTCAAATTAAATACAAGATAAAGATAAAGATAAGGAATACACAGATTATTTACCTGTCAGATTATAATATTAGAACCTTGGGAATTTGCTGGCTTAAGATAAACATACATAATGAGTTTAATAGTTCTGTAATTGATAGTCTATGATGATCGGTCATTGCTTTCCGTTTGTAAAGTGAGTGTCCATTAAAACGCAACAACAAATGGAACATTAGTTTGTCTAAAGATTGAAACAATTTATCTCCCATGAAATATATCAGTAGCTATGTAAATAACAGGACTTTATAAAAAATATTGTTTAGGGTAGAATATATTATACCATGGAAGTAATATTTAAACATCCATGATTATACTAAACAAACTAGATGGTCTCGTTGTTAGTATACTTGTCTGAGTACAGAATGTCGTAAGTTCGAACCTTTGTCCGCTAGATCAATCAATAGACTTTGAAATTGGTATCCGGCTCAACATATCGGAAAAACACAAAGCAGAGTTTATTCATCATTTATTCACATGTTCACATCAGGAATATGCATATAGTTTATTTGCTTCTGTACTTTAAGCAGAATTCATTCACTCACTCGTTAAACTATTATGATGGATCCAAATGAATTAAGAAACATGTGCAATACCCCAGGTTATTATTTTTTGTTACAATTATTATAGTAGATAATGGAGTAACTGTAATAAAAGTTTCAAACTTGTTGTGTTGCGTTTTTGTATGTACTTAGTATTTTGTAAGTTTGCTTTCACCACATTAAAAATCGCGGGAAATTGATATCGCCTTTCTCAGCAAGATATGTACACGTTCTTATCGCGTCAGTGGAAAGGGGATTGCAAATAAATATAGGATATAATATATCTCTGAACTTTTTTTCACAATCAAACATCTTTCCGAGAAAACGTTTCACGGAACTAGTAAATTCCCTTCAGAAACATGCGTTTATACAAGGGCAAATGACAAAAAAGGGATTGTAGTTAGACTCATAGGCATGTAATATAGTGTTAACCCAGACAACATGAGTATGTTGGCCCAACATTGGCACAACGTATATCATTGCATTGGCCCATCGTTGTATTTTAACGTTGGCCCAACGTATAAGTGCAAAGTGGGCCTACGTTGGCCCAACATGATGGCTTCATGTTGGCCCAACGTTGTACGGTTATATGCAATACATAGAGCCAACGTTGGCCCATTGTATGAAAAACGAAATCCATGTTGGCACAACGTTGGACCAAAGTAGCGATATATTTTCTTATGTTGGCACTATGTTGGTCCAAGGTAGGTATTTCTCATTTTTATGTTGGCAATACGTTGGTATATTGTTTCCACCAAATTACAATGGATGCTGCATTAAGAGCTGTATATGATAAATACTCCGGAGCGCATTTGATCTTTTTTTGTATTCCAAACTGCCAAAGTTTAAGGTAGCAATTCTGTATTTTTGTATTACCCATTGTTGTTACTGTCCTTGTTTTTTTCATGAACTTTGCCTCTTTAATTTTATTTATTGTGTGACGCTAAGATATTTCTTTGACAATGTTTGATGGATCGACCAGATAAACTCTGTGTCATTTGGTGTCTTGTAAAGACTTGTCTCATTAGCAATCATACCACATCTTCTTTTTTCATATAAATTTCATTTATTTTTTTAACAGAACAAATGACGTATGGCTTATGGTTAGGCGATCATACAAATAGTTTTTTTCGGAGGTGTAATTTTAGTTGTATTGGTTCCAGATCCAGAATGAAAATTAAATAATTCAGAAGATGAAACTTTATTTATTTTAAATTTGATATCATTGGTCGTCACCACGAGTAGTGTCCTCCTCAATTTGAACTTCAACAGTGTCATTATTACTTATATATGTTATTCTTTTTTTCCCTTCTGTATTTCTTGTCAAGGCTTAAGCGCCGCCAATCTTTAGCTGCATCATCTATCTCCTTATCCGAAGACTATTTACAGCTATGGTTTTTTTCTAACCGACTCTGTAATAAAGTTATAAGTAAACTTGAATTGCGTATTTGTCTAATGCATGCGTGCGTAATCTCCCTTCTAGATATGTAATATAAATTAATGTATATTCTAAATAGTTTAAACACTATTTAATACAAAATCAAATCTTAAATAACCAATTTTTTATATATTGGTTATTTGTCTAATTGTCAGAAATTCATTAGTATTAGACGGATTTGTGGGTATAACAAACCCTTATTACTTTTATTTCAGAATTCGGTATCATACTTTATATATTCGTAATATACATGATATATAAAGAATAATTTAGATGTGTATTAATGAACAGTTATATATTTGATATATAAAAACACTGTTACACATTCAAGTGTGTATATGATCAGGTTTCACAAATATATCGTATCTGTTTGCATGCGATTTAGAAATACAATAAAACTAACAAATTCATTTATATTTTAATGAAGTAGAAATCATTATACCACATTTTTGAAACATTACGGAATAAGGTACATCTTAAGACAATTTTATTCCATTAACTTCAGTAATGATCATACATGTTGTGGTTATAGATTTATATAATTTACCATTTGTTTGAAGATACTAATGTTCAGTGGCAACTATTTCATGATAATTAATAGGATTGAAATGATTTAAAATCTAGAAAATATTTCGCCCAAAACGTAGGAACTTTAAGATCAGCATTATAAAATGATAGAAATTAATATATGTTTTGATATTTAATAACATCTCTCAGATTAAAAAATCATATTGTATTTGTCATTCTGAATCGTATATATATATATCAGATTTTTTAAAGTTACAACTTACATGTTACTATCTTTCTCTTTGAATCTCAGATGATATGATTTTCTCTTTTTGTTTTCTTCGTATCACTGCTTTCTTACAAATACACAACAGGAAATAATCACAAAAGTGACCATCCCAATACATTCAGATTTCCTATAAACTTAATTACCATAGCAACTATCTTTGAAATTTGTCGAACATATGGTCAACCTTATCAGAATGGGCTTGATTAACAGACTGGCTGTATCAAATATCACTCTGAATATAATTGCTATTATTATGTTTCACAAAGTTTAATGAATAAAGTTATTATAAATAATGATTGCAATAAATTTTAATTTTTAACCAGGCAATCTATGTTTACGGTATACATTTTTTTATTACAGTAATGATACTCCAGTATAAATTTTATCTGACTTATATATAGAGTATAATATATGATCACGCAACGTTGGGCCAGCATTTGCCCAACATAGAGTTGTAAATGTAATTTCAGTTGATAAACACTGTCGGTATAACATTAACTTTTCATAAAGCCTGCTGCAATCGAAATTATCCGCCTCCCAAGAGAAATAAAGCGTAAAATATTATATAATCAATTCTATTAACAAAATTTCATATCGGCCCTATGTTGCTACTAACATAATGCCAACATTTGCCCGATTATTTATAACCAACATGAGATAATAATATGAATTTACAACAACAGACCAACGTTTGGCCAATGTTGTGCAGCCGACACCAACGTGCGACCAATGTACCGACAATTTGCCAACGTTGGGCCAATGTTGTGTAGCCAACATAAACTTGCGACCAACGGACCGACAATTTGCCAACATTGGGCCAATGTTGTGCAGCCAACATAAACTTGCGACCAACGGACCGACAATTTGCCAACGTTGGGCCAATGTTTTGAAGCCAACACCAACGGTCGACCAACGGGCCGACCATTTGCCAACGTTGGCCCACTGTTAGTCTGCTGACTGGGAAGAGAGAGCAAGACCAAAGGGAGAAAAGTGCTAGAATCCGCGCCACCTGTTTGTCGCCTTGCTTTTTCCCCTTAAATAATCCCTTCTAAATTATAAATATAAACTATATGGAGGTCCGTATCTACATGTCAAAATACGGATAATTGAGAATACTTTTTTTACAAAGTTTTGCCAGAGAAATTATCTTTCGATCATGAAAATGCTTTTACTACCTAAGTTTTATGTAATTCTATATTTAATTGTAACGCTAATCGGATTTTCGCTTTTTGTTCGAAATAAGATATTTTCGGGGTTTGATGAACATGCATGTTTTTAGAGAGTAAATAAAGACAAGGAATATAAACAGCGTAGTGGTGTATGTTGGGATGGTGGTAAGGGTGGAAGTTAAAACCATAGGATTACAGGGGTTGATTTCAAACCAGTAAAAACACAAAGATGAAATGAAAGCAAACCCTCCTATATAGATTATGCCATGGACAAATAAATATGATTTCTTTATATAAGAAGGAGTAGATGATATAAAGACAGGTATTAAATTTTCATATCACAATGAAAACAAATAGTAAGTATTACAATAATAACTAAGTTTATAACATTATAAAACGATTATTTCCGAATTCTGAATTCCGAATTCTGAATTCTGAATTCTGAATGCTGAATTCCGAATGTTGAATTCTGAATTATAGGTGAGCCTTCTCGGCTTTCGTAGTTATGGGATGTGTGCTGAAATAAGAATGAAGCAGTATTCTGTGAAACATGTGTATAATGATTTTTTTCTTTACTTTGGTTGTGTTTTCTGTGAACGTTATAAAATGCCACCATTTGATCCGAAAGGTCTACGCCGCCCATGAAGTTGTAAGTGGTTTTGGGTTCATTGCCTGGATAGCGCTCTAAAACGTAGACACAAGCTTTACCTGCTTACGTCGATTCTGGTCTCGGAAGAAGCACAACAGTATATTTCCCTGTCTAGCATAAGTTGTCTGTCCGGGATCGGGATTAGCGTTTTTAATCATGTTAAGCATGGGTCGATTTTTTCGTAAAGTTCCTGTAAGGTGTGTTCTCTGAACAAGGAGTGCTCTTGCAAGATTTAAGGATGAGAAGAAATTGTCCGTAAAAACATGATACCATTTATTGAGCAGATTAGCAGATTGCAACAATTTAATTACCAAATTTGTTCCTTGGAATGTACCAGCAGGGAGAGCGGGTTCAAAAGTTTTGCCGAGGTAAATGTGCATTTGTAAAACGTACCCCGTAACAGCTTCCGCGAGAACTCAGAATTTTATTCTGTAGGGAGATCTTTTGCTCGGAATGTATTGCAACATTACCGTTTTACCCTTTGTTCCGACCAACGTCTCGTCGACTGACAACTCCCGTTTCGGGCTATAGTAATGTAGAAATTTTCGATTTACGAATTCAATTTATGGTTTTATTCTTGAAGCCGGATTGTAGATTTGGTTATTTCTTGCTGGGATCTTTTTACAGTCTACAATATGTAAGAATCTCAAAATATTTTGAGAGCGATTGCGGGAAAAAGTCATTCTAAACCATGGAGTAGATTGAGACATGTTTTTTCGATTCCAATGTTCTTTTATGGAGCTTTTCCTATTTAATCCCATATTGAAAAGGACGCCTAAAAAGCCTTGAAATTGTTAGCTTTCCTTCTTTTCTCCACTGACATTCCTGGAATATCTACCAGTCTGGGACCAGTAACAAGAAGCATTCTCATGTCTTACGAACGTCTAAAGGGCGTCTTGAGATTTAAGAATAAAAAAATCCAACCTAAGACCTATCTTAGAATGATTGACAGCCCTTAATGTTTTGGAAAAGCGCATGATTTAAGAACGATTCTTACGTCTACCTTAAAGCGATCTTACTAATTCAGGTAACACAAAATCATTCTTAAATTTTGGTCAGTTATTAAGTGCTCTTAAAACAAGCTTAGCAACTTAGGGGTGTACCAAGAACAATTCGCAATAGCTTCACTTGATATTTTTTTAAGAGTGGTCTCGACTACTCTTAGTCGTACGTGCACTTGTTTATAATAGAATAAGTTGCTTTAAAAAGTTAATACGTGAACCTTAGAACTTTTTTTATTCTAATTGTTAATTCATCTGAATAAGAAATTATACATCAGTGTTTTCTCGGCCATGTGTGTGGATGATGGTAGTTTCTCTTTATTGTAAATCATTACAATTTTGGCTTGTTGAGAGAAGTGTTAAATTTAAAGCATAGAGAAGTGTGTGACCTTTTTCATTTTTAAACCAAGAGTTCCAGATGGTGAAGTTGAAATCATCACTTTTTAAATTTTACGGAAGCCATCATGAGTTGGTTGACCGTTTATGGAATATCCCTAAATACAGATGATATCGGATATGTTCATTATGTAAACTACAGCCCCATTCCCTTTTCACGAATGTGACCTAAAGAATTAGACTATTTACCGGTTTCGTAATATAATGAGCAACGCGATGGGCGCCACACGTGGAGCAGGATCTGCTTACCCTTCCAGAGCATCTGAAATCATCCCCAGTTTTTAGTGGGTTTCGTGTTGCTGTTATACACCTATTTGTGACATTTTTGCCTATTGTGTCCGTTTTGTTCACGCATTGTTATCAATATGATGGAATTTGATAAGACTGTCAT
Organism: Mytilus galloprovincialis; assembly: GCA_037788925.1. Lineage (NCBI taxonomy): Eukaryota > Metazoa > Mollusca > Bivalvia > Mytilida > Mytilidae > Mytilus > Mytilus galloprovincialis. The sequence goes on along the minus strand of CM075342.1, from coordinate 37,372,712 downwards.
AAAAGTGAGAGGTTTAGCGCGTTCAACCAGGTTCAATCCACCATTTTTTACATTTGAAAATGCCTGTAACAAGTCAAGAATATGACAAGTGTCATCCATTCGTTTGATGTGTGTTATCATTTGATTTTGCCATTGGGTTGGGGACTTTCCGTTCTGACTTTTCCTCGGAGTTCAGTATTTTTGTGATTTTATTTTTTGTTCTAGAAGGCTTACAAAATGTGACAAAAAATATTGTTTTAAGTGAAAAGATATAGGAAGTTGTTGTATGAATGCCTATAAGACAACTCTCCATCCCAAAAACAATTTATAAAAGTAAACCCTTATAGTAGTGATTTGATCGAAATGAAAGTAGGATTGAAAAATAAGCCTACGTCATTTATACAAGCTTCAAATCCTACCATTGGCCTGTTATAATAGTACACCCAAAACGCAACGCACTGATTGATTGTCCTGATACAAGCATATTCTATTAAAATAATGGTCTATAAGCAGTTAAATTTATTTCATGTTTGAAACGGTGCATTTTTTGGAATTATCAAAAAGAGCATTATGGCAAAGGGGAAGAATAATGGTGGTCTGAGGCCAGAATTGTTTTCCTTAGGTTAAATAGGTAGTTGATGGCTATGCGCATTTTATCGTTCATTAAAATGTTTTGATGATTCATTTAAGATGATTCTAATTTCTTTGCGAGAAACAAAAACGGAAACGTCAGAAAATTATTAAGAACTCGTAACTTGAAAACTATTACGATGCAACTTAAGGGGGAAATAAGACCGATCCACGAACAACCTGAGGGAGCTTTGATTTACACTCTTTGAATGATCTTAGAATGATCTTATCTTCCCACTCAATTCAATACTTACGACCTCTCTTAGTAAAATTTCTTGTTACCGGCCCCTGAATTCTAGTTCTGTCATACAGGTCTAAAGCTGAATATCTGAAAATTGTAATGATTGTAATTGAGAGTTTATGTTCAATTTAGTTTTAAAAAATGAGAAAAAAGCACGTTTATTAATCTACATGTTTGCCCGTAGGAAATAATTGTAATGTAAGCCGTCTTTCCTGTTTGCCAAGTTTATGTCCGTCGGAAAGAATATTTAATAAAAGAATAATTTTAGCTGACACAAATTATCCAACGGTGTCATATAAGTGAAAACCCATCCAAAAAATACTTTATTCAATTGATCGGAAAATTATCACTCGTTCTTCCCGTGAAAAACTTTTGTTTTCATTGACTCGGCGGTCCTTTTGTATGTGTGTGTGTGTGTGTTTTTTGGTTTTTTTTTGCTTTTCAATAATTAAAATAATCGATCGTCTTCCTGCAAAAAACGTTCCCGTTGGTTCCGAAATTAGAAATCGCTGAAAACTGAGTAATAAGAAAAAAATCTCTGTATAAAAATCTTTTAAAATTTGTACCTGTTTGTTTGCTTAACAAATTCTTTCATCAGATCCAATGAAAAGAGCAGATAAAAGTACAGAATAGGAGGTGAATCTCTAGCCGGCATCCTGATTAGTCCAGATGCATTTCCGTAAAATGGCGTGTCCTGCTCTGCCTCTGGTGGAAACACACGGAACCAAATTGGCTGATCTCCCGGTGCGACCATTTTTGACAGCGTCGCTTGCCGTAGGTTTGGCTGTGACATCACTTACTTTGTGACGTTAAACCAAATTCAAAAATTGGGCTGGACCGAACATTGGCACTTAAAGGAAGCATAACAAGATCGGCCAAATCGGCCCCATGGCACATAGGAGGTTAAGGGTATGTGTGATTACAGTTTTTGTACAACTGTTATCAATTCCGGTAATTTCGTATTTGTATTAAAAGAGTTTAGCCGACGTCCCTATCATTGTGTCCTCATGTCAGAACATGTACATGTTATATTGCTTACATAAGAAATCTATACTCAGCAAAAATCAAACATTGTATTTAAAACCAATATTATCTAAAGTAGGAATGGTATTCATCTTCAGTTTAATGACAATCAGAAGAAAAACAAACGATTGCTTTGCGACAATGAGTGCCACAATTCTTGAATCTTATATTTGCAAATTTTAGCAACATAGTAATATGATAGATGATTGGCTTATTGTACATAGTACATGTATTATTGTTTTTTATAATACTTTTAAATTTCTTTGATGAATTTTATAACAATATGAACAAGCTTTCTACACTGAGAACAAGTCTGACAATACTTGATTTGAATCTCATGAATTAGTGATGTGTTATGAAGAATTAATACACTAGTATTTAGTTAAATTTGGTCGTTGAAGTCGTTTCTAAATGTTAATCTTGTATCTTTGAAACGAATGAGTTGTTGCCAAAACTTTGTGAACATGTTGTTTCCGATGCTTTCACCAGTACAAAAATAGGCATTCCGAATGTAAAATATTCATTACTGTTTAAGAATTTTTTTTTGTACCCATCAAAATATCATATATACAGCCTGGCAGGCATGGCACTGAATCTTCATGAAACTGTGTATACTTTATGTTAACATCATGCTAAATAAAAAAAAAATATACTAAATTTGAATAATCACCATAGTTGCCAGGGTAACCATGTAGTTCCCTTTAGAAAATATTTTACACTGTAAATATGGAATTGTTCAAGGTTTTGTGATGTTGACAGAATGTTTATAGCTTAATAGGCAATACAATGACAACATACTACTGATAGAGTAAGATGTATTGCCTAAAATTTAATGGTACCTATATCTGTTCTGATTGTAAAGATTTTTTTTATCCAACTTCAAAAAGCATGCACTTAAGGATATTTTGAAAGCCATTTTCGAGCATTTTGTTCATGCCTGATATACTTAAAGCAGAGGGCTTGTGTCAAAAATATTATTACTTCAGGAGAAAACATTGCTTATGATATTTAAAAATGTAAAAAAAAAGTCAACGGGATCTGACTAAACAAAATTTTCAGACATTCTCAAAAAAAAAATGCATATTTCAAAGGGAGATAATAACAAACATTAAAAAAGAATTTAAATCTTGTTTTATATATAGGTCTATGACATTTGGTATGTTGCTGCATAGCCAGTTAATTAGTGTGGTTTAATATCATAACCTTGAATGACCTTGATCTTTGACCTTAATTTCAAGGTGATATACATTTTTTTCATTAGTTCCTTGGGTCATTAAATTGAAAGAATTGGTCAAAGTCTTGTTGTACTTTTTCATTACGTCTTGATTTGGTAATGAAGATGTCACAAATTATTCAAAGGATATACTTTGATAACCTGCAATTCTTAATGACATTTAACCTCAAGATTTAATAGTAAAACAGAAAATAGATGTTGAACGATTCATGGTACCATGTTTTACCTCATTCACAAAAAAAAAAACCAAACAGCTAAAGGTTTACATGAGTTGTTAAGGAAATACAGATGAACAAAATGGTCACTTCAGTGTGACCAACCACTAGTTTGAGTGGGCCCTAATTATTGATCAATATATGTAAACTCTATGTTAGAGCTGACTAAAAAAATATATGATAACTTGATGCTTCAAAGTTTTGTACTTTGGTCATTGACTACTGACATCAATTACAAACAGGGAAAATTCTCCTTTATTATAACCTTCATATCACTCATAATATGACCAACGATTGAGGGTTAATGTCAAACTTTTTCTATAAACAGAAAGTCTTTTAAAAGTTGGATGGAAGAAACACTTCTCTTTTATGTATGTAGCAGCAACCACCAAGTTTTGAAGAAGGTCATAAAAGTTATCATACAAATTCTCCGTTCTCTAATGCCATAATTTAAATCAAAACATATGTTTTGAACTGTACAGTAATGAGCTGCATAACCATTATGAAACATGCTATGTTAACACAGTAGTCATAAATGCAAAAAAACAGACTGTAAAGCAGCCTCCAGATATCATAAACCAAATATACATAAAATCCATCTAAAGACATAAGAGGAGACATTTACAAAATATTTTGGTAAAGTTGGAAATATTCTCTAACAAAGGCAATGCAACACAACATAAGTACATGTAGGAAATATTCACTGACAAAGGCAATGCAACTTAAGTACATGTAGGAAATATTCACTGACAAAAGCCATGCAACAAAAGTACATGTAGAAAAAATTCACTGACAAAGGTAATGCAACAAAAGTACATGTAGGAAATATTCACTAACGAAGGCAATGCAACATAAGTACATGTAGGAAGTATTCACTGACAAAGGCAATGCAACATAAGTACATGTAGGAAATATTCACTGACAATGTCAATGCAACATAACACATGTAGGAAATATTCACTAACGAATGCAATGCAACATAAGTATATATAGGAAATATTCACTAACGAAGGCAATGCAACATAAGTACATGTAGGAAATATTCACTGAAAAAGGCAATGCAACATAAGAACATGTAGGAAATATTCACTAACGAAGGCAATGCAACATAAGTATATATAGGAAATATTCACTAACGAAGGCAATGCAACATAAGTATATATAGGAAATATTCACTAACGAAGGCAATGCAACATAAGTATATATAGGAAAAATTCACTGACAAAGGCAATGCATCATAAGTACATGTAGGACATATACACTAAGAAAGTATATGCATATTAAATACATGTAAGATATATTCACTGACAAAGGCAATACAACATAAGAACACGTAGGAAATATTCACTGACAAAGGCTAATGGATGAATCAACTCTCATGTATTAAACGTTATGGATTAGTTGGTCATGAAAGCTTTACAAATTTGTTTTTGATTTTGTATTCTGTGTGTTTCGATTTTTTTCGAGGAAGACCGAATGTTAACCTCGAGATGTTTTTTGGTTATTTTAGTCTGAGGGTTTCTGTTTTTTTTATTGTCGTATACTCTAAATCTTCTTTCTAATTTAATTTTACAGAACGCAGTGTTTAACTAGTAAACTGAGCTTTACTTACAAGCCGACTGTAGTGTTCAAATTCAATCAAACTAGATTTAAATGATCTAGTAATCACAGACAGACATCAATTGCAGACATACTTATTAATTTGATGTGAACATATATGTTTGTTTCATGACTATGTGATAGAATCTAAATACAATTTTGAAACGGTTAACACCTCGACAGATATAATTTTTTAGAACGTAAATAAAGGTTATAATCTAGTACCATTATTACAAAATATGTCACAGTCGTCATTAACGAATTCAAACTTGACCTGTATGTCATTGTTTTCAATTACTTACAGATTTGTACTTTATTTATCATTTGGAAAAGGTCATGACCATTGAACGGTTAATGCCAATTCCAATTAACATATGGAGCAGGATCCACGTTCCCTTCTAGAGCACTTAAGATCACCCCCAGTTTTTGGTTGGATTCGTGTTGCTGAGTCTTCAGTTTTCTATGTTGTGTTACGTGTACTATTTTTTATCGGTTTGTCTTTTTCATTTTTAACTATTGCGTTGTCAGTCTTTTTTCGATTTATGAGTTTCAATGTCCCTTTGGTATCTTTCGCCCCTTTTACATATAATTAAGGACAGTGCACAAACACAGCATGACAGAATTATTGTGTGTCTGTCACACGAATGTATCAACGCCCCAAAAAGAAGCGTCAAAGGTAAATTTCTACAATAAGATATATATCAAGATTAGGTTCATAATTATGTCATTTGATGTATCTATAACAATGACAAGAATATTAATATAGAATTGTGTAAGTAATTGTACAACTAACTGCTTTTCATTATGACCTATCATCCAAATCGAACTGTGTAAGACAAATAAATCCTGTGCACATAGTTGCGTTAAACTAAACTTATACAAATCCACTGGGTGATTAATTTGTTAACTTTTACATACGAATAGAAAACAAAAAATAGAATCTCAAACGACAAACTATAAGAAACAAAACGACATCCAATCAAAACTACAAATAAAACTTCACGACTAAATACATTAACACTGGATAAACAAATACCGAGACACGTCTTACATTTATAGCAATGCGAATTCACACTCAACAAAACGGTTATATTCGAGAATAGGTCACATTCGGTACTTAAAAGTCCAGACGACGTAAATGGTAAAACATAATCGACGACGTGTAAAAATGGCAATATAGTTAGTTTAAACACTGACACAACGTATGGATCAACCTGAGTGTCACTTTTAATGTTTCTTCCTCCGAACTTTGTTTGAGCAGTTTCTGCGTAAGGAGGACACTCCTGTATAAAAAGTCCGTATAGTGTGCACAAGCACGAGCATAACATAACTGAGATATGTTAACACCATACGATGGGGCAGAGGGTATGTTACTGCTGAGAAATGTATGAGTTGTATGATTATATTTATTGAGTTTCAAAAGACTTCAAGTTGATAATTTAGTCTTAAATGCATGATGTTTTTATTAGCTGTTAGTGGTTTTGATCAGTGCTTAGTGTTTTTTGTTGTTTGAATATACAAGTACCCGGCCACGTCTACTCTGTGTTTTTGTAAGATGTAATTCTGTGTGTATCCATCTGATGAGTTAAGCCTTGTTCAATTGATTTTTATAGTTCGTTCTAATGTTGTACTGTTTATTAATTGTACCAGGTTAGAGGAGAGTCGGGAAACCGCTAAAATGTTTAACTGCGCAACATTCCGTATGTGTGTGCCGATCCAAGTCAGGAGCCTGTAATTCAGCGGTTGTCGTTTGCTGATATGTTATATATTTGTTTTTCCTTCATTTATTTTGTACACAAAATAAGCTGTTAGTTTTCTCTTGAGAATGGTGTCACATATGACATTTTGGGCCTTTTGTATGCGGTATGGGCTTTGCTCATTGTTGAAGGCCGTGACTATAGTTATTAATTTCTGTGACATTTGATCTCTTTTGGAAAGTCGTCTCATTGGCAATCATGCCCTAGGCAACTAGCTTTCATTAAATGAAATTTAAAAAAACGGTGTAAAGTCTTGAGATTTATTACGTATGTTGGTTGAAGGAACCGCATTTAATTATAATTCTCTTTTATATTGGTCAAGCATTATTATCATTCCAACTGAAATCTGTAGAAAGCAGAAATTTTAAGGTACATGAATGTAGTGGTCAATACTCTGAAACAGTACATGTCAAAGCTATAAAAATAAAACTTTGCCTGTATAGTATGATTCATGACAATAAAATGATTTGGTTTCAAAATACCTGGTCAAACATTTTTATCAATGGAATCAGAAAAACATTTTTTAAAGTAAATTAGGGGCAGTACAAATTGCACTTTTGACCAATACATGTTACAATCATAATATTAAAATTTGACTAGTTTCCATTTGTCCATGATTGTCGTTGATCATCTCAACGAGATTGGTTATCTCGCTTGAGCCGGGGCGTTTGAGTTGAGATGACCAATGCTAATCTGTTAATCACTATTTTACCTGTCTTTCATGTCAATTTCTTTAGCAACGCCATGTGCCTCCTTAGTTTCTAGCGATAATTCCATCTCAAACGAGTAGCATGATTTCAAAAAATGATCACAAAAAAAGATCAAAGGAAAAATGCACAAAATGGCGATAGAATTATATATTTGTAAATTAAGGGCAATACTCTTGAACAGCACATGTCAAAACCATTAATATCCAACTTGACCTGTATTGTATGGTGCATGACACTTTATTTGTTTAGTTTCACAAATTTGGTAAGGCATTAATATCATTACCATCATAATCATGCTAATATACTAGAAGTAAGTTTGTCTTCTGTACATTCCAATTGTTATAACTAACAAAGGAAGATTTTTGTCACTGATGACGAATATAATGCAAATTTGAAAACAAATGCAGTTCATTTACTTATTAATAAGTAAATTACTTCACGAAAGAAGGTTTATGAAAAATTCAAATTGGTCGATGTTTTTTTTAACTGGCTTAAATTACAATGACCAATAAGAATACTTGTGATAATACTATAAAGACAAAAAAAAAGATATATTTATTTTGGTACTTCCTTTAAAATTGATGAAGCTATGATCCCTTAAAATAAATATTATTTGTATTTTAAGGTCAATTTTGATAATTTTTTCCATAATTTCAATTGTTTTTGGCAAAATTAACCTTGGCCGCAATCCACGATCCAAAAGATTTTATATTTATAATTCTTTATCAAAATTGGAATATTAACGTTACAACACATGTTTGATCGTAGGCGATGGCCAAGGTTTGCCAAACGCTTTGAGGTCTGAAAATGGCACAAAATCTTCATTTTTTGACAAAATGTCCAACATGGGCCTACACTGGATAATATTTTGTACTTTTATGAAAAAAATGATTTATTTCACATGAGTGCTTTTGAAAAAGACCCATTTACAAATCAAATTAAAATATTTTTTGGGTTTTATTATTATTAAGTTGATAATTTAGGCCATTTTGTGACATAAGTGAACCTGTGTTTTAGTATCCGGCAATGATAGCTTATAAGCAAAACTTCTACGTATTTAAATATACCTACGTTAAAAGCAAAATTACTTCAAATGTCTAGACATTAAGCTTGAAAATTTTATAAGAACATCCACTGATTACGTTCATGTTTATTAATGAAGTTACAGGTTGCATAGTGTGCTGCAACTACAGTATCAAAATAAAGTTTCTTTATTGTATATAAATGTCCGACGATGAAGTTATACTTTTAAAGTAAAAGTACTTCCTTTCAAAGTTTTATTGTGTAATTCAAAGATATAAAAAAAACGTATACATGAACTCTTAACATGTCTAGATCTGTTAAGTATATTTACATAACAATACCTATTGATTCAATACGAGAAATGTTAAAGAGGATCTATATGTAATCGAATCACAGACTAGACAATAAGTCGTAACCAATTTAGATTAATTTCATGTGTATATTTACCTGGACTAACAAGACTTGGAAATATAATTACTATCAAATTTTATTGATATGCCCCTCTTATGGACATTTTGTTTTCGTGTCTGTGCGTCCGTCCGTTCGTTTGTACGTATGTCCCGCTTCATGTTAAAGTTTTTGGTCGAGGTAGTTTTTAATGAAGTTGAAGTTCAGTCAACCTGAAACTTGTACACATGTTCTCTATGATATGATCTTTCTAATTTTAATGCCAAATTAAAGAATCCCTCCATTTTTACCGTCCACTGAACATAGAAAATGATAGTGTGGGTGGGGCATCCGTGCACTGAGAAAACATTATTGTTTTAAATAACTAAACAACATTAACAAACACACGACGCCTTTTTTAAAATAATTTTAGGTGATTTGTAAAGTGCTTATGTGAGACCTAAACTTTCGCGATCCCAAAATGCATTATATAACTTAAACTAAGCTCAAGGTTAAGTGGTGTTTCCAACATGTCTCGGATGCTGGGGTTACAATCCAAATTGCCACGAGCATCACTGAAAATACAAAAATGGTTGAAAAGAGATATTTTAACCTAGTACACACTTAATGTTTGGTATAATAGTTATGCCCATCTGCTAATTTTTTATGCATTATAGTACTGTTAATTCAGAAACTATTGCTATGTTTTTATTCATGCGAAATATGGGACAGTATTAAAATCGCAATAATTTAAACTCGCATTTTCAAAAACAGAATTAAAACAAATTTAAAAACAGGATTTTTCTCAATATCGCAAAAATTAAAATCGCATTCTAGTCTATAATTACAATAGTTACAATATAACGAAAGGTGTCAAAGTCGTCATAACTGCATTTAAACTTGACCTGTATTTCATTGTATTTATTTTTCTTTTAAATTTTGAAAAGCTGAACTCTATCTATCATTTGGGAAGTATCATGACTATTGTACGGTTAATGCAAATGCAATTTAAAATAAAACTTAAACTGTATTGCATGAGCCATATGACTACATTGATTGACTTTCAAAAGACTTTGTCAAGCATTATTATCATTTTCACCAGGAATCTGAAGAAAGCAGAACATTTAAGATATATAATGGTCAATATTCTATAACAGTACATGTCAAATCCATAAAATAAAACTTGTCCTGTATTGTATGATTCATGATTACTATTAAAACCACTGGGTCGATGCCACTACTTTCGCATTATTCGAAATACTAAGGATTTTCTTATCCCAGGCATATATTAACTTAGCCGTATTTGGCACCACTTTTTGGAATTTTGGGTCCTCAGTGCACGTGCTCTTCAACTTTATAATTGTTTGGCTATGTAACTATTTTGATCTGAGGGTCACTGATGAGTCTTATGTAGACGCAACGCTCGTCTGGCGTAATAAATTATAAACCTCTGATAACTATTATGACACTTTATTGATTAAGTTTAAAAAATACCTGCACATGCATTATCGTCATTATCAAGGAAACGATTAATAAAACCTAATGATTATGGTAAATAATGATCAGTACTCTTGACCATTACGTGTCAGAACCACTAAAATAAAACTTGACCTGTACTGCATGGTCCATGCCTCTATTTTTATTTAGTTGCAAAATACTAGGCAAGGCATTACAATCATCAGAAAACGGAGAACGGTCTTTTTGCTTAGGTAAATAAGGACAGTACTCGAGAACAGTACTTGTCAAAGACAATAACAATCAAAACCAAGGAGTATCAAAGCTAGACCTTTATTGTATGGTACATGACACTATATTTATTTAGGTTTAAAAACACTTGGTAAGGCATCACTATCATTATCATCATAATCATGCTAACATACTAGTATTCAGTTTGTCAGCTGTAACATCCAATTGTTTATACTACATGTGCTAACAAAGTAAGATGTTCGTCACTGATGATGAATATAATGTAAAGTCGCAAGCAGCTGCAAATACAGATCATTAACCCGAATAACAGACTATACGAAGATTTTATACTGCGTATCAGTATACGGCAATGATATATAAAAGCAACATTCAAATCTATATCATTCCAAATGTGCTGCACATTTAGCTTTTGAATTTTATGAGACACACATCCATTGACTACAAGGATGTTTATTAATGAAATTACAGGTTACACACAGTGTATGTGGCCTTTTGAGCATTTTTTGATTCGAGCGTCACTGATGAATCTATAATGAGTTTATCTGCAGTATCAAAATAACAGATTACATAAAGATTCTTAATTGTTTATAAATGTTCGACAATCAAATTGCACCATGAAAATAATAAAAGTACTTCCTTTCCAAGTGTTATTATGTAATTCTAAGATATTTAAGAGGATATAGATGTAATGGAATCACAGACTAGAATTTTAGTAGGAAAACAATTTAGATTTCATGTGTATGTTTACCTGGACTATCAAGACTTGGAACCATAATTACTTTCAAATTAAATTGTTTCAAATAAATGAACAATACATGCTTTGTAGCTTCCTGAAGAGAAGAGACTGAAAAAGAATTTCAATTAAAATTTTGATAAATATCAGAATACAATTACAAAAAAATTTCATGGACATTATACTTTTTTTTTTATATTTTTTTATAATTTAAGGTTGATTTGTAAAGTGCTTATGTGATACCTAAACTTTCGCGATCAACATATGCGTTATATACTTAGTGAAGTGCTATATACATCACAAGCGATGTATCCGCAATGTTTCGGATGCAGGGGTTCAAATCCCGCTGAAGAAAAATAAACAAAATCTAATAACGCAAATTTGAAAATTAACATCGCTGGGCTGAATATCAGACGAAGTATACTGTTAATTCAGAATTTATTGCGGGCATAAAGTATTGCGATTTTTGAAGAATTTTAATTAATAAGTTATAAGTTTTCTTCACTTTTATGCAATATGCACAAATTTCGACGTTTTTTTTACGTTTACTAATATTTCTTGATTTGTTTGCATTTTCGTATATAATATACCAATGTTAAGAAATACCAAAACATTTAGTTGACCTGAATACCAATTAATGTTTTTGAAATATTTTTTACGGGTGCTTAAGAACACCTTTTTGTTGAGTCTGCTATGAAACTATAGTACGAAAAGTTCAACCGCATTTGTGCAAAACTTGAATGTTAATTGTCGATTTTGTGCATGTAGAATCTTCAACTGGTGTAAGAGAAAATATTACCTGGATGAAAAAAAACCAACATAACCCTATCAGATTTACATGACTTAAGTTATCTTGATTCAGCTTCTGCGTGATACTGCAGGACGTAGCGTTATATAAGTCATATTAATAGCAGCTACTTATCATTCACATTAACTACTTCCTGTTATAAAATAGTGATTGAGGACAACCGGAAATGAGGCTCAAGCACCGACTTTATATTCCAAGTATAATCAAGATCATCAGTAATTGATTAGGTTATAAGTGTTTTGAATAAAAAAATAAAAATAAAGGATTGAGCGTATATCAGATTGATTTCTACTTGTACTACGTTAATTCGTAATTTTGTTTTTACTAATCTTTTTAATTTTTATTTCTTTTTATTGAATCATAGGGAAAGGAAAACTATAGATTAACACAAACTGATGGTGGAAGTCGACATTGACCGATCATTCTGACCTAAGTAAGGCACCTATACTGTAAATTACCTCTCTCAGTTACGTTTGTCGTTAGCTAGAATGTCAATGAGCCTGAGGTTCTCATCACATCTCCATTGGGAAGTCATGCGATGTTCGACATATGCCAATGAAATAGCAACCAAACTAATGAAAAGACCTACTAACATCTAGAGATCAAACTCATGGCTACTCTAATTCCTTGTCTGGCATAGGCTGTACTCTTTTGTTACTTTTGGTTACATCGGTTCTTCAATGTTTGCATTTAGATTTATTATTTTTAAATATTTTTACCTTCTTGAGCTTTCCTAAAGAAGCATAAGTGGTCAAAAAACGGACTTTATGCAGTAAAATGTCTATTAAAGTTGTCATGTTCGCCAATTACAAATATAGTGAATAGTACAATAATTATATCGATCTGCCAATTATAACAGCTGTATATGCTTTGTATCTTTTAGCACAATAGTCTTTACAACGTTATTGCCGAGGAACGCCGCTTCAACGAACTGAAAGTACATACAGATATATAGCAAATAATCATCATGATTTCAAGTTCTCTGATAACTGAAAGGGTATGAAAACAGGTGAGATTTTTGCCGTTACGAAAAACAAGGTTCACTTCTTTGTTTTATATGCATTGTTTTCATTTTCATACATATTCATTCTTTATAACTAACTATATGATAATATTTTATTCTATGATTAACTTCATTTGAAATCTGGTAGAAATGTGTCTATTTAGCATCCATGACACATCGTCTTGTTTTGATATCAACCTATCGTTTCCATTATTACAGTAACTCTGCCGAGTTTTTAATATTAGAGTTAGTCATGACTTCTTCAAATGATAATCAATTGAAGGATCCCAGCTGAAATTTCAATATACACATAAAAAAGACATTATCATTTAATCAAGTGTAAAAAAGAACCCCGTACCAAGTCAGGAAGATTGCAGTAAATCATTACTTTCTGACATTGTTAAATGAAGCAATATACAGTGATTACAATTCAGTAATACAGTTTTACGTTTAAAACAAGGGTTTTTTCCTAAAACCAAATGTTTTTGTTATTGCAACGTCATGAAAATGAAATAGAATTCTTACAGCATTTTGTCTGTTCATTTTAAAATTGGCGATTTGAACAGCTTTACATGATATCATAACAATATTTTCCGACTTAACTTGGTATTTGGAAGAAGAAAGACAACCGAAGGTTTGTAGGGATAAGTATATTATTATACACAGGATAATCATCACTACTTCAAATTACACGAGAACAGTATTTTTATTATCAGATACAATTTAACAAGCCAGGGACGGATCCAGGATTTTGGAAAAGAGGGGGGGGGGGGGGGGCAAAGTAATAATTTTTTGGGACTTTTTTAGTGCTACAAAACATAAAGTAAGTGTGAAATGTGTTGTATGGTAAGTTAGCATAACTTTACAGATTTCTTGTTGTGAACAAGATATACGGCTATTCAATGAAATTTACACTACGACCGACACGAAGAAAAACAAACAAGAAATTTTTATCCATTGAAATGTTTGGTTGAAATGTTTCACCCAACAATGGAAGTGAGGGGTACAAATCAACCAAAAGGCTACGAATGAATCGGAAACGAAAATGAAGTTGTGAATGATGTTCGACACATGGAGTCATATAGGCCACACCAAGCAGGCCGGTTGCAGTCGGGCTTTGAAAAAATACGCCCGGTTTTTTAAAGAGTGTAATAGAGTATAATTTTGTTGGGTGGAATTGTGATAAAGAAGTCAATACTATGGAACGCCACAGCTGTCTTATGTGGAACTGTGATATTACTTTATGTTGTTTTATTTATACTTGATGATAATTGGTCTTTACTTAATATGGTTTTGAAGTTACGTAATGATGTTATGATATAACTCAATATGGAATAGTCATTACTTAATGATATTTCGATATTACACTATATGGTTTCGTATTGACTTGATATAGTTTTGTCATTACTCAATATGGTTTTGTCATTACTCGATGTGGTTTCACCATTATTTAATATGGTTGTGTCATTTGTCAATGTGGGTTTAACATTACTTGATGTGTATGTGACTTAACATAATGTAGTTGTTTCATTATTTAACATTACGTAATGATGTTTAAAAATTTGACGATTTTACACTTCTTGATGTGTTTGTTTCATCATTTGATGTGGTCTTGTCATTCTTTGATGTGGTTATCCCATTACTTGATGAGGTCAAACCACGTGACCAGTTTGGAAAAACCTGGTCTATTTTTAGATATATTTCCATATGTCGTTTGCTTAATGTACCTTGGATGGGTATCGCCAAAGTTAAAGTTCAAATTAAAGTTCGAGTGGTTATTCAGAGTTATTTGGTATAAAAAAGGGGAACGACTGACAATAATAATATAAAAAAATACTAAAATGTTTACAGTATTTCGGATTTCGGACATAATTGGGATATCCCCAAACAATTTGGTCCTGTTATTTTATCCGAAGTTCTCAAATAGAAGCAGTATTATAATAGATTTGTAAAATATTCCTCGGAATGCTGTGTCTCGCCTGATATTGCTGCCTTCAGTGTAAAAGTGTAATGTTGATCGGCTGTACATTCAACGGTCAAATTTATTTTTTTAAAGTGTTTTTCTGTAGATGCTGTTTCTTGATATTGAGGAACAACTTTTATACAAGTTTTAAAACACTTCATGGAGGTAATAAATTTATCATGTCAAAACCGAAATGACGCCACTATCGACGACATTGTTGTGTCGCTACAATGATGTCGCAGGCTCGACAACATTAAAAGACTAATACTTTATTGTTAACAAATGAGACACTTCAAATCAACTCACACTTAAGTTACAGGAAAATCGGGAGAGGGGCTCGGACTAAACGACAAAGCATCAATGCTATAAAATCAGAATCCTCCGATTTTGTTTTAGCGTTAGCGTGAATGATCATTTGAACATATATACGAATATCAATCTTTTATTTTTAATCAGTTGAATTCTCTGATCTACCTGGCACTAATTGAAAAATACACTTTTTGGAATATTTGTTTCACATGTGACGACGTTGAGCAGAATCTCCGCAGCTTTCTGGGGAACCCGAGATCCCCCCGATGGATTAAAATTACCCAGTCATACCGATCAATTGACACAGCCAATTGAAACTGGTTTTTTTAAGTCACTACAACCTTACCGCAACTGAGAGTTGGGGGCAAAGTGTTTAACCTCTGTCCGTCCGTCCGTCCGTCTGTTCGTCCCATTATGGGTATATAGTTATTCCGTATAACTCCTCCAACAGTTTGAATCCTAGGAAGTGTTCTCTTTACTGTCTGTTTGTACATATATTGAATGTGTGCTGCATGTGGTCAGGGTTTAATTTTTATTAATATTTGCTCTCAGTTTGGGAGAAAGTTGAACTTTGTCATTTTTGCGGAAATTTACTTGCATAAGTAGGGCGTTTCCAAATAACTTCTCCTACAGTTTGAATGCGAAGAATATATCACTCTGCTGGCTGTTTGTACATGTATTGAAGGTATGCATGTGGTCGGGGTTTTTTCTTTTTAATATTTTTCCTCTTTTGGGAGAAAAATTGAAATTTGTCCTTTTTGAGGTATAAGCGCTTAAATGAGTGGAGTGTGGGGGAATCACTTTGTCTAGTTTACATTTTGTTATCGTGGTGTGCTGTTACACTACTGTTACAGTCTGATGTTAGGTTAGGATTTATCGCTCACATACATAACCTCCGCCACGTGCACTTTATGTACCTGCCCCAAGTCAGGAGCATGGAGTTCAATTGTTGTCTTTGTATACATATGTGTCATATTTGTATTTTTGTAAATTAGACCATTAGTTTTTTCGTTTGATTTTTTTTTCACATAGTGCATGGTGGCCTTTTGTAGCTGACTATGCAGAATGTTGAAGGCTGTACGGTTACCTATCACAGGCACTTGTCTCCGAATTTTTTTCCTATATACCTTAAAAAAAAAATTCTGAGACAAGTGCCTGTGTTGCCTATACATGTACATGATTTCTTATATCCACTGCATTTAAACTGGTGTATAGTTGTTTCATTGGCAATTACACCACATCTATCTTTATTTCCACTCCTATGTTGCGTTTTGTATACTGTAGCATTGTTTATTTAGTACGCATACCCCGGAGTCCTCTTTTCGGAAGCCCGAGCAAAAACTTTGTTCCGCGATAGAAAATTTAATTACAAACTCAAAATGACATATAAAATAGCTCGAATTTCAACTCAAATTATTAATTAATATAAATGAGATTTAAATTGGAATCTTACTCAAACTCTACCTCAAGAAGTGACTCAAATTCAAAGTTGTAACTAGAACTCTGCCTTTAAATGTGACTCAAACTCGAAGTCCAACTCGAAACTCAATGCTTTAAACTAGAACTTTAATTCTAAGTATGACTTGAATTTGAAAACTAACTCAAAGTTTAACTCAAACAGAAACCCGAACTTAAATTTGAACACTAATTCGATGGATGGCCATACTCATTCAAGGCACATACAACATGGAAATATATCTAAAAATCGAACAGGTTTTTCCGAATTGGTCACGTGGTTTTACCTCATTAAGTAATGGGATAAACACATAAAAGAATGACAGGACCACATCAATGAAAGACCACTTCAAAGAAAGACCACATCAAATAATGACACAAACACATCAAGTAGTGTAAAATCGTCAAATTTTGAAACATCTTTACGTAATGTTAAAACCATATAAAGAATAGACAAATCATCATTACGAAATAACACAACCACATCATGTAATGAAACAACTACATTACGTTAAGTCACATACACATCAAGTTATGTTAAAACCACATCGATTAATGACAAAACCATATTGAGTAATGACAAAACTAAATCAAGTCAATACGAAACCATATAGTGTACTATCGAAACATCATTAAGCAATGACTATTCCATATTGAGTTATATCATAACAATATTACATAACTTTAAAACCATATTAAGTAAAGACAAATTATCATCAAGTAATAATAAAACAACATAAAGTAATATCAGAGTTCCACATAAGACAGCTGTGGCGTTCCATACATTACATTCTTGCTCAATACTTTGAAGGCGTCATCCTTAGCCTAAACACGTGTGACTGTAATCTGAATTTCAAAATGACTGAGTGACGGGTTTTTTTTCGACGTACTTGTCAACTCCACCGTAGCGAATCACATAACTTTGACATAATCAATAATATATTACAGTGAATACGAGCGAAAAATATCTTTATAGGTGGAGAACTGTCGCATTAAAATTAAAAACACAGCAAAATTCACAAAGTCTAGCCTGATTATTAATCATTTTATAAAAATGTGCCAGCAAAGGGAGGGCGTACACGCTGTACGCCCCTCTGAATCCGCCACGGTTTTTAAACATTGTTTTTCTTTCCCACGGAAATAAACACTTATTGAAACGGAATAAAAAAAAAGACAAAAATAGGTTCATTTAAAATTTACACTTTACGATTGATAAAACATAACATCAGAAGTAGATATATTGTGTAACTAAGTATCTTTCAATTCAATAAGATAATTTTGTTATTTATTTCCGTGAATAATAAAGGCAAATTTGTAAAAAAGATCCCATCTTACTTAAACGGTTTTACTAAATTATTCCCGTTGACTTCATCTTAAAGACGTAGCAATATAAAATAAATATTTAACGTGTATTTGTATTTATTTCGACGATTGGTTGATTGTTGGCTGCATTAAGTACAGTGGCAAATATTTCATGCATTTTACAGATAAAAATAAAGTAACAATTTAAAGACTTCAGAGATTAGAAGAGAGAAAATGACTCTCTTTACACGAAGTATCCGATTTAACATCACCGTTTTAACCTGACATTACTGTTTACTGATACACCACGTATATCCAATTACACGCTCAACTTATTTCTATTCCCAAGTCACCATTAGGGATGTCCATCAATGAGAATCAGTGGGTAGAATTTTATCTAACTAGTTTCGTGTTTTGTCTTTATCCCGATATAACTGATTTGAGTATTAAGCTGTAAACAGATACTACAGCCACAAGGAAGAGATATACGTGCCTTGATTTCACAAATAATATATAAATGTAGGATAACTGCAAATACCGTCAGTATGAGGCAGTCCATGGAAACATATAACTGCGCTAATTCAATAAAATAATGACATTTGTCAGATGCGAATAAGCTTTAACGTTCCTAATATACCGGAATTAAAATTGTGTACACTAGACGCGCTTTTCGACTATATTCATCAGTGGCGCTCGAATGAAAAAAAAAATGTAAAATTATCAAATAATGTTGGTATACCCGTAATTTCGACTGTTTTGTCAAATACAGCTACGGTAGTGTATCCCTTGGGTTAGAAAATGCTTAGTTTTCATATTATGCCTCAATGTTGGTTTAGGAGATTTATCTTGATAATTCGTCAGTATATGTGTTGTTGTTCTGCGTGGTGCATGTTGTGTCGACTTTTATATTATTTGTTTGTGAATTTCTCTGTAATGAATGTTCTTGCGTGTGTTTGTGTTGTATTTTTGTCACGTAGTTTGTCATTTTACCGATGTTTTTTTTTAACATTGTCAATAAGCGTGAGGTTTGGCTAACCATTAAACCAGGTTCGACCCACTATTTTTTCTTGGAATGTCTTGAACCAAGTCAGGAATATGGCAGTTGTTATCAAATAGTTCATTTCTATGCGTGTTGGTCTTTGTTTTTTTGTTGAAATTCAGTGTTCATGTTCTATATTTGTTTCCCTCTTATGATGGATGTGTTTCCCTCGGTTTTAGTTTGTAACCCGGATTTGTTTTCTCTCATCCGATTGAAGACTTTTGAACAACGGTAATGTTCCCTTTATCCAGTATAACATAATTGTATTTGAACTATACTATGTCATAAGAACCATAGTAAGATATACATGTTTGTTAGAGAAAACAAGACCTCAGTCTTATTATCACGATCAACTTATAAAATGTGAGTTATCGTGATCTGGTCAGTTTCTCAGTTGCTATATAAATATATCAACTTTATATTTTGTATGGAATCATTTGTATGTGTTCTATTCTGTCTGGACGTGTCACCTGATTTTAATAAAATGATGGTTTACTTTTACAAATTGTGACTCGGATGGAAAGTTATCTCTTTTGGCATTCATACCACATCTTCTTATATCTATACTAGAACACACCCGGAGTATTTAACTTTGTGTAAGCCTTGTTTAAGTATTGGTATTGTCATCAGATAAACATCATAAAGTCATGGCGATTATAAGATACACAGTTTTCTCTGCTTTCAAAATCTTTCTGTTTGAACCCGTCGACCTGGAACTTATCAATTATTGGTAATATTAATTATTTGAAAAAAAAGTCCTGGAATGGAGTTTAATTCTTTTATTCGCTGTTTTACGTCATGCCCGCTAACAAATTGAAAACTGTACCTATACGCCTTATTTTAATTCCAGATTTTTAGTATTCTTATTGTCATCTTAGAAAGTCTTACTGATTAAAATACTACAATAGGGAACAATTTGATAATGATTGAATTTAGTAGTGTCAACCCTGTGATTATGACCTGTGTATATACATGTAGCAAAATCCTAAATACACCGTTTGGTAGTGCGCCTGTCAGATGCGGAACGTACAGATAAGGTAAAGATAACAGGTGAATATACTATTGGTATTGGTATCGGATTCGACCCGGAACTTGTTAATTATTGGCAATATTAATTATGTGGAAACAAAAGAGTCTGGAGTGGTGTAATTTTTAATCTACACCATTGTCCTATATTAGTTATGTATAAAGTTGAATTCTTTGATTTGTCGTTTTTACCCGATGACGGCTGACAAATTGGACCTCGTTATTTTAGTATTATAGATGCCACTGCGGACTTATACAGAATGGTCCTTATAACGACAATGCAATATAGAATTATAGCAATAAAAAATCGATAACGAAGACTTGACTAAAAAAACAACCCATTGAGCTCCCTTACTGATTCATTCACGGGAATAGTTTTCGTATTATTTTACGTAAGAGTAAGGATTACCTATTGTCGAAAAAATATCCATTATTTGAATTTCAGCTAGAAAATGAAGTAATATTCTGGATTATATAACAATCAGCAATACTCATTACAGTAAGCCAAGTATGCGATTGCTGAGATGTTCATTCGTTTTGTAATGCAAGTATTATTTCATAATGTACGTTGTAGCTTCAGACAAAAGATTGGCTTAGTTTCACATTCACACTTTCACATACATAAAAGGATGGAAAATGTACACTTACACACATATACAATCCAGATTAACAAACAGCATATCTACATATACATGATATAGTCATTTTTGTTTTACTTTGTTCAGATTTTCTCAACTATCTTTACATTTCTTAGTCTTTCTATTGGTTATATTTGTTCTGAAGTGTAAAACTGTAAAGTATGAGAACGTAACATGTAAGTGAAATACACTATGGTATATTTTTTTCTTAAACTGAAATGAAATTAAATAGCTGGCGTAGTTGTACATACTATTTGATTAAAGGATGCTTTGTTGACACATTTTTAACGAGTGAAAAGCATAAAATACATGTATGATTCGAGCGTCACTGATGAGACTTTTGTAAATGAAGCGGCTGGCACAAATGTTAAATTTCAATCCTAGTATCTATGATAAGTTTATTTACAACAACAATCACAGGTAAAGGCACCTATAGATCAACAATCAGTTTTCAACAATATATATGCGTCTACTCGCTACTTCTAGCTCGAAAGTGTACCAATACGGAAACCATCAACATACACATTTAGTTATTTGATAATACTTATAATCGTCAATTAATTAAACACATCGGGTTTTACTAATGAGTTAGGGGTTATCGAACTTCTTAATCTTATGATGCACACGAGTAACTACCGCGGATTTTGGTAGAATTCATGTTACTCAGTTTTTAGTCTTCTATTAAGGTAGTTTCACAAAACATTTGAAGAACACATTTGAGTGTTAATGAAACAGATTCAATAATTAAGATATTGCACATACACAATTTAAAATGTGAATTACCCAGTAATCTAATATGCTTAACCTATTTAACTATTTTCAAATTGCCCTTTAAACCTCTTTTCTACGTATACGGGTATTTGACAATTGATCTGAAAATAATGAAGTATATTTGGCGATTTAAAAAACATAATTTTGTAACTATAGGATGTACAAAAGAGTTACATGTAACAATGTATATCATTAGTCAGAAGAGCGTCAGTTAAGGAACAAAATGAGCTTGAAATATTGATAGGTTATTGAGTTTCTTTTCGGAAAATTTAACTTTTAAAAAATGACGGGATAAGGCTGTTTCATTAATTAACCTTATATTGGTATCGATATCATTTTGGTCTCAAATAGAAATAAACAAAACATAGAATCAAATTAAATTTTGAAAAATTACCTTTTTATGAGCTATTGATACTTATATGAAAAGAAAAATTGTTGTTGTGTTGTTGTGTGGCAAACTATTTTACTCGGTAAAGAGGAAAAGACACAAGGAGTCTAAACATCTGACCAAAATTCCTCTTCTCAACCTCACCTAAGTAAATCCTAACAAAATCAATAACAGTTACTAATTTTAACCTTCCTCTTTATCAGCAAGTAAAAACGAACAATTATTCATGAACCAAACAAACAATGAAAGAATCAAACAATGTCATACAACACTGACTAGAAACCTCTTTGATACATTTTATACAAAAATATGTGGTATAATTGCCAATGCGACAACTCTCCACAAGAGACCAAATGACTATTGTCTATTATCCATTTGTATTGTTTATCCTGTTACTTGTATTGTTTATTCTGTTACTTGTATTGTTTATTCTGTTACTTGTATTGTTTATTCTGTTACTTGTATTTTTTATTCTGTTACTTGTATTGTTTAACTTGTAACTGATAACATTGTACTTTGGGTGTGCTTAACTGCAAAGATAAAGATTTGTTATGTTGAGATAATAGAATCAAACATTTCATTTAGATTTAACAACAAAACCAAAACTTTCAGTATTACTAGAAATTAACGACCATCAATGTATTAATAGAGATTTGTAAGATAACAATACCATGATTGTTAACAAGGCAAGTAAAAACGAACAATTATTCATGAACCAAACAAACAATGAAAGAATCAAACAATGTGACTAGAAACCTCTTTGATACATTTTATACAAAAATGTGTGGTATAATTGCCAATGCGACAACTCTCCACAAGAGACCAAATGACTATTGTCTATTATCCATTTGTATTGTTTATCCTGTTACTTGTATTGTTTATTCTGTTACTTGTATTTTTTATTCTGTTACTTGTATTGTTTAACTTGTAACTGATAACATTGTACTTTGGGTGTGCTTAACTGCAAAGATAAAGATTTGTTATGTTGAGATAATAGAATCAAACATTTCATTTAGATTTAACAACAAAACCAAAACTTTCAGTATTACTAGAAATTAACGAGCATCAATGTGTTAATAGAGATTTGTAAGATAACAATACCATGATTGTTAACAAGGCATTCGATTGTTATATGGATTAGGTAGATCAAATTATAATATTTCAAAAACTGAGAATTTTTGAGATGTACATATTCTGAAAGTTATGCATGTGCATTTAGTTTTATCCATTTATTTTTAGAAATATGAGTTATTCCGTATTTCAATAACGAAACAAAAAGGTGTGTTCATTTTTCTATGATAAGCTTCTGTTTCGTGATCTGTATCGTAGATACCATAAGTATTATGTCAACTGTATTTAGTGCTTCTAATGATTATAAAATAATAATATCTTGGAGGATTCATTTGTCCTTGTCACTTTTGCCTGCTTTCGTAGTCAATGACTGGTTTGGCGAATACGATTACGTAGTTTCATGGATACTATGAACAGTCGGGTAGAGTTCATTTGACCATGACCTTATTTACATGGATATTTAATAATGGTAACGTGTATGCGATACTTGTATTTAAAACGTCAACTTTCAACATAAAATAAATCATTGTCAGTTTAGCACGCGAGTCATTTAAGCATGTATACCCTTGTACGGAAAAATATTAAATCAACTAATAAAAAAGATACCATACATATGTAAAGTTAGTACAAATGAATCATTAGATATAACCTCGACAAAAAGTGAAACACCTGTGTTTTTCAGCATATGGGTCACATTGAATTTGCGGATCAAGAAAATAAAGATTGTTATTACATATTTATAAGAACTTTTGTTGGTTTTTCTATATGAATGGGATTTTGAATAAATAAGCATATTCACCTGCGAAAAAAGAATATTCATCGCACAAAACGTCGCGTGTTTTTACGTGCATAATTTTGGTAAACGTTTTTGTACAATTAGTTTTGGTAAATAATTGCCATTACATATATTTCTTTCGGAATATGGAATACAATAATTACTGTCTTTTGTTTCGGTAAATATGTGGTTTAATTGACTTTTGAAAAACTGATATATACTTCGGCCGTTGGCATCAGTGGATGTAACGTAATGTAATGTAAAAGAAAGAAATTACGTGATTTTGCCGTTAATCAATGGTTTTTGAACACATGTTTTGCAGTCTTGAACCGTTTGTTGAAATCATATATGGAAAATTCATTGTTGTGTATGGTTGACTATTTATGTATGTTTGAAAATATAAAGTATAAGATCTCAAAATGTACTACATCATGTACATTTGTCCTTGGCTACGAGTTCGCACGTACACTATATACATGTATAGCATGTATACATGTACAAGTAAAATCAAGAAAGCAAGTGAATTGTATTTTAATGTTAAATCAAACAGTCAACGGAAAGATAGCTGATTTACCAAGGCTGGGAATAAAGTATAATATATTTAAGATCGAATCATCATATAAGTATCCGTTCAGTGAAGTACTTTTCCGGAGTAAAGTATTCATTTCTTATTATGTATAAATTTCTCAGAAACATATGCAACAATTTATTTCATATTTAGCATGCTGGTATAAACATTTCATTGTGTGCACCTGTCGAGATGAGTGACTATGGTAAGTATAAAAAATGGCATTATTACTTTTATCATTTTATATATTTTTTTATAGTTACTACCATAAGGAAATATGAGAAACAATCGAAATTATGCTAATTAAAAAAATATTTAGAGCATTTGTAATTGCCTTATATTACACATTACATGTACGATTTGACATTGGTATTACAGTTTACAGATGTGTTTTATTCTTGTGGTGTATATGTAACGCCGTAACGGTAGTCAAGTATTGCGATCGATTTCAGAGAGTGTACGATCTGACATTACATCGCAAAAAAAATATGTTTAGTAAGACACATTAAATCACTATTTTAATATGCTATTGAATTATAAAGACAGATTTGAAACTATATGTCATTAAAAGTACAATGTTATGGCTGTATCATGATATCTTTTTATCGAACATAGATGTATTTCTCGTATCGCACTGTTCGGAGTGTAAAACGGACAAGATACAAGAATATATATGCGTTAGATTAATTAGCATATTTCTATTAGATATTCGTTAGGTCATTGATAACTTTCAAAGGTGAGAACGATGTTCATTTCCTCCATTTCAATTCGGAATTTTTTTTTCCAGTAGTACACAATACATTACAATGCTTCAACTAAAAATCTTAGAAGTGTAAAATTTTATTAATCTCTAAAGCGTACACAAATAAACAAAAAAATGTATGATATTAAAGCTTGACATCAAAACGGGACAAATGCCGTCACTCTGATATGTGCAAAAGACTAGATCGATGAGTCGCATACTTTTCATATTTATTATAATGAAAATGTTTACCATATGATAAAACAATGCTTGTATATAATCAAATTTAAATTGAATAACCAGAGTTGATATCAGGCATTATCATATACTTAGACTAAATAACATATTAATTTTACCGTATGATAATAGCATTAAATTGACGTAAATTCCATATTTTTCGAATTGGTGCTTAGCGGGCTAATATGAAAAGTTTATCACATGCTTCGATTGTTATCACATGCCTTTCCGTAACGTTATCACATGGCATTCCGGTAATACTCGGCTAATTCCGGAAAATACACCTCAATGCTACGTTTTCAGTGAAAAACATTACAAAGCAGTGTACAAAACAATTATTTGGATACTGGAAAGTATATTGTTTAAAATAATAAAAAAATTAAAAAAAACAAAAAAACAAACAATTATTTAATAAATGCATTTTTTAAGTTTTTCTGAAATTTAATTTAGAAAGTTTCTTTAAAAAGTTGACTTTTCCAAACAATGATCATTATGTATATTGTTGAGTTATTTTTTTGTCGATTCGTCCATATTAAAATATTTTTTTTTCTCTCTCTGTTGAGGCATATGATAGAAAGATTTTCATATTGAATGTATCAAATTTTTGGCCCGACGGCCGTGAACTTTTTTACTCTTTAAACTTCGGGAACCACGTAAAAGGATCAATATATGAATCTGTTATTTTTCTCTACTGTTGAAGCATATGATAAAAAGATCATAACATGTCATTTTTAATATCGCATGTATTATCAGCCCTCTGTCAATATCAGCCCTCGAGCCATGCGGCTCTTGGGCTGATATTGAACCTAGGGCTGATAATACATACGATATGAAAAATGCCATGTAATAATCTGATAGTACATAATTATCTCAAAATATAGCTCGCCTACATTGTGCTATTCTTGTGATCTAGAGGAAGCGTTATAATTTATGAAAACAACAATTAAAAAGTATAATACGTAAATAATGAAATGAACAGTATATAAATATAGGAAAAACGATACACGAACAAAATTGACTATGACCAACACACCATTCTTACGATTGGCATTTCCATCTTTATGTTACAACTGTAAGACCTGTGAAATTTGGGAGTATAAAGGTTACCTTGAAACTTTGATAGAGTGATACACAAATATTTGTCAGTTCGACATAGTTCTGAACTAAGAATGCCTCAGTACATAATTGATGCTCAGTTTTGAGAAACTAGGAATATTCATCTATATATTCTAGCACAAGCGGTCACCTGTATATCTATGAATTTAAGGTTTTAAGTATTTAAAGCCTTATTGCAAAAATGTTCAGTATCAGTAGACTGTTAGTATTCATTATTTTACTAGTTAAGAACGAACATAGCAGATATACTGTAAATAGTCATTTATGTGTACTTTCCTGTTTCTGTCAACTTAGATGCGGACATAGATACTTTTTAA
The DNA here is from genome assembly GCA_037788925.1 of Mytilus galloprovincialis. Classification (NCBI taxonomy): domain Eukaryota; kingdom Metazoa; phylum Mollusca; class Bivalvia; order Mytilida; family Mytilidae; genus Mytilus; species Mytilus galloprovincialis. The sequence goes on along the minus strand of CM075342.1, from coordinate 37,345,946 downwards.
AAAAAACTTGAGATTGTATACAACAACATATTTTTTGTGAAATATTTAACCTCTTGCGGAAAAAAATTGATTTATTCAACTTGTTGACAGAAAAAATAAAATTTGATCACTTTTCAAAAGTTTCATGATACACATGACCAGCTTATTTTTTATCGATAAAAAGGTAACAGGAATGTATGCGTAAATATCAGTTTAACACGTCTTATACGGAGAAAACATTCGCAAAATATTACAAACGGGGGCCACAAATCGGATCGTGTGTAATCTGATGTTGGATCGCAATGGTAATCTTTTCGATAAGACACAAATAAAATGTTATATTTAAATCTTTGCATTCGTTACAACAATAAGTAAATGGCTATGATATTAATTTTGATATCTAACTCGTAAATGCTTATTAATAATATTCTGTTAATCTAGATAAGATGATTTTTTATACTTTAATTTCGGAATGATAGAGACATTAGCTCGAAGTTTGAGGACACCGTTTTTGTCAGATGTTATTGGTTAGGGAAACTATTCATGTGAGAGAATTTCATTGACTTTTTTTAGAAAGCAAAAGAGTAAAGACTTGAATGAAAGTTATTATTCATTTTTACATAGACTCTTCCTGTGTTGATCATATCAAGTCGACAGTTAGCATGTCGTAACTAGGGAGCGGTCCGATATATTGACTTGTTGAAATAAATACATACATAAAAATAAAACGACATCTACTTCAATAACTCTAGTTTTGGTGAGATAATTACCACATAAAAAGCATACATGTAACGGAATAACCATCAACTTAAGCATAAATCATACGAATTAAAAATAATTCATGGAAGCCATAGATTTGTTGGAAGTTTACACTTGGCATGGCCGTGATATTCGAATTGTATCCTAAGCGTTAGCGAAGGATAACATTAACGAATATCACTGCCCTGTCCATGTGTAAATTAACATTAAATTTATTGCTTCCATGAATTTATTTCGATTCTAATAGGACAAATACGGTTATTAGAAAACTTAAACGAGAGTGGGTAAGCCGCATGTGGATCTGTTCTTGTTTACTCCTGTTTAGATAAAAGCTAAAACTTTCTGATAAATCTGTAGCTTGCATAAACTATTTCCTAAACTAGAAAAATAGTTTTTAATTCTTTTCGCCATTTTTGATTTACATGTTTTTTTTCTCATAAGCTACCGCCAAATCGAAAGTTGACATTTCGTAGCCAAGGAGCAACCATGTTAGGTTGATGAAAATAGTAAATATGTGAATAGTACAAAAGAATAAAAAACAAAGCAAAACCTACCTAAAAATGCATTTTGATGTAATAGTATACAAATTTGGATGGTTCACGTAACGGAAAAACCTTCAGCTTTAGCGTTTTCATTTGTAGGACGTCACGTTGAAAGGACTTCATGCGCCTAAAGAATTAATGGACTTTCGTGGAATTTTATTTTATTTGGATTTTGTAGATTTCACCGAGCACATGTGCATTAATTCTTTTTGTTGTGCATCCGAATAAAAATAAAAGTTCTTCAGTCTTTTTTTTAATTGCAATTTAAAAACATAAAATCGGCATAGTGTTTTGCAAATAGGTTTCGATACATTTGGATTAACGTGGGAGGTATATTGTAACATCCATTATTATGTATATCTCTTAGTCTTAGTAAAAATTATATCGAGAATTTTATCACGTTGTTGTGTACAAAACGAAAGAAACACGTCATATAAGAATTATTGTTTGAACACGACGTTAAATTGATAATTGATCAAACTGACACATTTTTCAAAGCATCAGAGCAAACCTTTGTTTTCTTCTATGCACTGAAATAGAAGTAAAACATTTGAAAGCATCACATCACATTAGAACAGCATATAAATATTTATGCCTTATACCTAATGATATTTCTTTCAGGCATTTCACTGGAAAAAAGATTTAAATCTTTCCTCCGATCACGGCTGGTAAGTTTTTCATTATAATTTTAAAGTATTTCAATTCCCATCTGGTCATACCAATTAAACATCACACTATTCGACTTGCGTCATGCTATTATTGATACTCGTTTTATAGACAGCCTGCACAAATTTATCGCAGGAACAAGATTGTATCTCAAAATGACCGGATATGATTTTCTGTTTGATCAATTTCCATTACATTGGATTGGTGACCACCCAAATACTACAAAATGCATTTAATGGTTTGACAGTTTTTTGCTAAGGTATGTTATCAGCTAGTATCAGATTGTACTAGGGTAAATGTTCAGGCCAATCGCTAGCAATAAAGCCTTATGGTGGACTTGTTTATGTTTTAACTTTTCGGCTTTTGAGTTTTTAAATCTAAAAAAAAACAATGTTATTCCTTAATGTTATGTTTTGTGAAGTCATAATTTTCAAACTTCTTAAACACTCTTGCAACATAACTGCCTGATCACTATTTAGATTAAATATAGTTAAAAATGCACAAATGACTTCCTCAAAATTCGAAACAGTTTTTCTTCTATACTCACGGTCTGTCTGTTTTTAAAGTAACACTTTAATATTACAGACTTATTATGAAGATAGTGATGATGAAGAAATCGAAGATGGTGATAGTGATAAAGAGATAGACAACAAGGAAAAGGTAAAGTCTATTTCAACATCTTAAGGGTATATCCTGCAATTGGTTATTATGCTCTCCTGTTTATATGAATATATATGTATATATATATTTATTTGTTCCGGACCATATGAGTATTTGGCCATACGCGTATGGTCATGACCATATGGGTATATACTCATATGGGCCGACCATACGCGTATGGTCCTACCGTACGCGTATGGCCGGGGTAATTAACAGTCTGTTAGTTTAATTTTAATACTTCTAAATTCTTCATATGGTACGACCGTTCAGTAAAAAGACAATATCACATAGTTCATTTTATTATTATATTATATTAAAAAGATAAGCTAAATAAAAATAAGAAATTTAACATAGTTAATTTCACTTAATTGTCAAATTTAGAGTAAACACATTTTATACCGATGGTCATTACCGCCGGTCATTACCGATTTGTTATAACAAGTGAATGGCAATATGTCGACTAAAACAAATAAATTCCTAAAATTTCTTAATGAACTGATACACTAGAAGTCACTGGAAAGTAACATAATTTATTATTATTATTATAAGTTTTCTTGTGAATATTGTGTATTGCAGTCATTTTACGATATTTGAGATCTAGAGCTAGCTTCTCAAAAACACCGTAGATATCAGAAGTCTCGGTATCACTGTACGCAGCTGTAAAAAGGCTAGCTTTTCACTCGCAAACAACAGATTTAAATAAAAAGAATCGTGCACAAATTTCTTCCAAATGCAAAAAAGCTATGATCCTGTTTGAAAATGAATACCACACCAAGCCTACATGCAAGAATGTAACTAGCGATGAAAACTAACTATGCATGACATCAATACTTAATATTTACGTAGCTTTTGGATTATAAAATTAATAAATTGTCATGTAACCATCTCAGTTTTTTTTCAGATAAAGTTAGTGTATTATTGAAACGTTTATAATGTAGTGTGAAAAAAAATACCTATATGGTCCAAATACTCATATGGTCCGGCCCGTTAATAACCAAACGAGTATTATATTCATATGGTCCGACAATACGTGTACGGTCGGACCATATGAGTATACGCATATGGTCATGACCATACGCGTATGGTCCAAATACTCATATGGTCAGGAATATATTCAGAGCTATAATAATATACTTTTTCAGTTATTTGAATTAATTGAAAATTTGAAAAACAATAATGACACATTAATGTGATCAAGCAATGTATTTGTTTTCTAGCACTAGAGTTATATCAAAGTTTAATTGACTATACACGACAGTATCATCTTGACGGTAGCTATAATTTCGATACTGGTATGATATATATCGAAGCTTTCCAGATTAAATATTGCTCAGAAACGTAGGTTTTATCTCATGGGAAGGACAATATATGAGTCATTGTGTGTACGGCATTGTAAATTGAAGATAAAAGTCATTTGTTATATTTGTTTTGAAATTGACATTTGAAATGGGGAATATGTTGAAGAGACAATAACCCGATTAAGGACCAGATAACAAAAAAATGCCAACAATGCGTCTTCAATGCAGCGAGGAAATACCACAACCGGGGTGGGCCTAAGCCGGCTCCTAAATAAAAGTATGTACTATTTCATTGAAATTCGACGTCTTTCTAAACTCCATAGCATATAAATGAACTAAACTATAAAAAACATACAAAAATGACAAAGACCGAATTCTCCTGACTTGGGACACGCGCAAAATGCGGCGAGGTTTAACATGTTTTGTGAGATCTCCACTTTTCACCTATACCTCTAGCCAGTGTTGAATAAAGAAACAAATACACAACAATACACACAGAAAACTCATGTTAAGAGAAGTCCGTGTTCGATGGCAGAATAGGTTACAAAAGAAAGCATAATGAACATGATAAAAGAAAACAACAGAACAGCAGAAAAATATATTCAACATTGCAACAAAACAAATGCAAACATACATGACACCTGATTTTATGGCGAGCTGTAATATTGTTTTTAGTTTTTGCTTTTCAAATATTTTAGCCTGGGGTATCACCATTTTATTTAACTGTCTTATTAACCAGGTGTAGAACAATCCTATATTGCTATAAATCGGGGGTTTTAAAGTTTTACCATTGAATACCGAAATCATGAATGAATGATACATAATATATATTATTAGAAACGTTTGTATCATATGGTTTCTCTAATTTCTTTGTTAATTTAACGTTTTACTGACACTTGTTTAAACAAACATAATCAAAGTGTGGTTACGGATAATCTCAGAAGATAATTGGCTACAGGGTGAACTTGTCATAGCCTTCATCATCTCCCAGAAGGATTCGAAATGTGCTCACATATTTGAGAGAAATTGGCAATTAGTGGAATGTGGAAGGCACTCGAACGGGATTTTTGTTTCTGAAATAATACAATTTAATTAATAGTCGTTAGAGAAGCATCTTTAAAAAAAAATTACGTGTTGACTATCGGATTTATCTTATGTTGAAAGATATTTTATCAACTTTCAATTTTAACAATTTAACAACCTCGATTGGATAAATCCAATAATCATATGATACCAATGCAAAAATATATATGTATCGCTATGCAAAAAAAAAAATCACTTATAACACTATAAACTATGCTTTAATATTGCACATGTATTAAATGAAATCATTTACGTACCAGAGCTTGCTTTTTTTTTTAGATTTTAGTATCTATATCATGTATATTTAGTATTGTCAAAACTGCTTATATGATTCTATTTATATTTTTTTTACCTTTAGGATATTCAAAAGGATCCATGTATAAAAGAGAGGTTTTCATTTTATTCAAATTTTCATGGATATAATATTCGTAAACATTATGGTGGAGGTATGTCATTAATAGAATATTTGAAAATTGGGAAATAACGCATTTTTTTATTTATCTCATTGTCGAACGAAATAAAAAAACCAAATTCCTGACCATACACTAAACAAATAATTTGACCTATGACACAGTGAACATACAAACTCAATAACATAAGGGGTTATACTTATTTAGCCTTCTTTCCTACAGTTTTACTTATTATTGAGATTGTTATACAAATCAATTAGCAAAACAGTCTTTAAAGTCATATAAAACGAGTGATTAGTGAAAAATAATGTTTATCAAATTCTTAAACCAATGCATGTATATATCATTAACTTAGTCTTCTGTTCACGGTTGTATCATTTCTTACGCTGACATATGGTATGATCGTATTTTTTTGTTGTCTCTGTCTGTTATTATGTAAAAATATGGCAGCTAATCGATTACCGTGTTTTGAAGGCGAAGTTTACCGATTGTCTCCTTATAGTAAACAATCAACAAAGAAGCATTGATACTGAGCACGTGTATAACATGTAAAAGTGTATGTCAATGATAGATCCATGCGTATTGTGATCATCGGATTTTTACGAGAGGGTCACTTGCATACTGTAAATATTTCGGCGAATTGCTTTCTGGAAGCGAGCAATTTAAAAAAAGTAAACTTCTTCTTAATGTGAATAAATTTAAAAAAAATCTTCAGAAATTTTAAAAGTATACGTACATGTACATAAGTTTTATAATGAAAACTTTCCATAGAGTTATAAAAAACATTGGCATTTTTTTTTATTTGCGGTTTTATAAGACTTTAACAACATAGAATTATGTGTTCTTTTGAGCATGTTAGTAATACTACTGTAGTTTTTTTTTGTACGGCTTGGCACATGTTTTTAAACTTTATAGTAATACTTGTTTGTTTTACTTAGAAAAAATCAAATCAGGACTTCGAGTAATACGATCACGATCATGGATTCCGCCAGAAGACTATATGCATGATAAGGAAGATCGTGAAATTGGTACTATTATCAATGTTGCAAAAGGTGGTGTTGTCAAGGTCCAATGGGACTCGTCGAATGGTATTGAAACATGTGGAAAAGGAGATAATGGTCAATATGATCTTCTTTTATTAGACAATGCGCAAATAGGTAAACCTACTTATTTCCATCGTATCATTTAAAAACAATTCAACACAATTTAATACTTTAATGAGTTATACAAAAAATAAATATCAATGTAGGTCTGATATCATCTATTAGATCGCAAATACGCTTAGAGAATAAAGTGTGCAGGCGTGATTTGCAGTTATATCTACCACTGGCCTAGTATATACAATCTATACTTTTAAGGTGCGTAATTGCCATAACAATGCTTACGATATTTTAATCAATTATATAGTGCCCATGGTGAATAAAATGTAGAATTTCAGGTTTATAACTGGGGAAAAAGATATACGTGCTAAATATGATTCCCGTAAGAATTGCATTTCAATATAATTTAAGTCATGATGCAAAGCGTCTTCTGATTGGCTGACGTTGTTTAGTTAATCAGCTCATAGACATAGTTTCATCATGTGCCCATGACTTCATCAACGTTTTTTCATGATTAAATCCGGCTAACAATATAATTTAGAATTAAATTATAAGGAATGACTGTAATATTTTTTCTGCCTATTCGAAATAACATAAATAATGTGGTGCACACTTAACAATAACCCGCTACACTGGTTATTCAGGGTGCACCACATTCTTGTTGTTATTTCTTCATAGACAGAAAAAAAATATATATAAAGCCTTCAAACAGTAAACAATGAAAGCATTCTTTATTTGTATTGCATGTGTACATGGTGTAGGCAAGGCGAAATTTACAAACATTCGGTAAATCTATTGTTCTGTGAGAAATTATTCAGTGTAAAATTTTTCATAAAAAATTTATATCATTTAGGTGTTATGCATTCTCATGTACAGTGTGATGGATGCAAAGAACATCCTTTAAGGGGAATAAGATGGAAATGTCGTAATTGTGAAAATTATGACCTATGCACGCGCTGTTATATGGACGATGAACATGACTTTAATGGTCATAGATTTAAAAGAATCCAAAGTGAAAATGCAAAGGGGTGAGTTTTTTCCAATAATTAAAGTAATCGTTTACAAAATTAACCAAAAAAACCAACAAAATATATCTATCTTTATTTATCATATCATTTTGACAAGTCAACTACTAAAACATCTGATTTTCATGGTCAAGCTTAGAAAGTATTGGTTCTAATATAAACATGCCATAACCAAAAGTTAACAATGAACAACCAATTAGTAATGACAAATGTTATCAAATCTAACATTTTTGAACAAAATGTCAGTGGAAATTGTGATCATCAAGTGAAATCTCTTGAAAACTCCTATAACTGTTTTGCAAAACTGGTTTTCTAATCAAATTGTTAAACCTATATTTGATAAATAATGCAACCTCACATATTTTTTTATAGCGAGCAGATGATGTCAAGAACTGGTCTAGAGGATTATACTGCGGCAATTGGAATTGGAGAAGGTGCAACTGTTAAACTTCGAAGTGATGATAAACACGAGGGTGAGATAGACAGGCAGAATTTAAATTTTATATTAATAAAATTTTAAAATACCACTTTGAAAAGACAGTGTGGACATTTAGTAGCTCTTTGGCGGGATAATTTGAACATGGAACATCGCTTGTCTACCCATTTTTTCAAAACAATGATTCCTTTCAACCAACAAGACTAAGCAAACAAAATGTATCAATCACGGGAAATCTCCAATGATCGTCAAACATTGTCATTATCTATACACAAAGCTAAATGCGACAGCCAGTTCAGTAATGATGACTATAAGCGAACTTCCATTTTTGTCGGAAAAAATAAAGAAAAAATATTAACTTCTGGTTTTCAGTTTGGCGACTCTCTTTTTTTGTCATTGAAACAGAAAGGTTAGTATCAGACAAGTCGCTTGTTTAGTTCATTGTATCAAAATGAATTGTAAACTAATAATTGAACAGCTTTGAACATTTTTTTAAACTTCTTACTTATTTTAAATAGGTTGCACTTGTTTGGCTTTATAACTTTTTTGATGATGAGTCTTATGTATACGAAACGAGCGTATGGCGTATTAAATTATAAGCCTGGTACCTTTTATAACTATTATACGAGTCTTTTCATTTATATGAATCCGTTATCTAATTGTGTTGCGTATTTTCACGTGATTAAAATTTATTCAACACAAACAAATACGTTGTCATAGTCTCACTTTATTTGAAACAATGAACAAAACAAGATTAAGATTATGAATCCGTTGCCTAATTGTGTTGCGTATTTTCAAGTCTCTTCCTGTTGCATGAATTTTAGACATTAAACCGAAATATGATAAAAAAAATTATTTGGGAATTCTCTGAAAAACACAAAAACAATAAGGTGAACATATTTGTTTGTGTGTGATATAATATATATATGCTCTGCATGTGTATTACTGTTGAGCTGAGTGTTTCAAACGATATGATAAAGATGTACGGTGTACAATCATTATTTTACGCCGTCTCCTTAATTTATTTCTTCGCTTGACTCCTCGAGAATCCTTACTTTCATGAATACATACATCGATTTACCCTCCCTTTATAAAACCATGTTAGAAATCAAAATGATAACCAATCAAAAAGGTGTTTTTTAATTTAATAAAGGTATCGTTCAAGAGCTTCTGGACAAGAAGATTGATGCATTTAGATCGGATGCAAAAGTGAAATGGAACGACAGTGAAGGACGATATGCTGTAGGCACGGACGGAAAATGTGACTTAAAATTTAAGAAAGAAGGCAAAGGTCCATTGTATTATGCGGATCACCTGCCTGTTGTTTCAAGTGGTAAGAGTACATATCATGGTTTAGTTAACATGGTTAAGGGAGAAATACTACTAACTTTTTCACCTGTAGAAGAAAATATAATAAGTTACATAATTTAATATTATAATCTGTTTGCTTTATTCATATGTTAAAAAAAGACGCATTTGAAGGATTTTATCGTCCTTAGTGTTAGTCACCTACTACTAAATAGTAATACGTTGTTCATACAAATTTATTTAAAAAACATATAGCTATTACAATTTCGTATATGTGCATGCATTTGTTCCATGTACTTTAAATAAAAGTAACATCAAACGATCTAACATGTTTTGCACAGACATCGCTACTTGAACAAACGTAGATGGAGCTGATATGTTGAAATGTTTAAATCTACACCTTTTGTTACATTTTAATGAATTCGTATAACAAAAGCTATAAGACGCTCTACTTTCGGTTAGTCATCAACGCCATTATATACCAGTTCAGTACTACATTGGGTATTCTTTCTATTTTGTTTCTAATTTCATATCTACAAGTAGAGCAAATAATGAAATGTCCTGCATATGCAAGGACTTAAGGCTCTTTCTGTATTTTTGATGATTTTCCTTTAGAAATGCATGATATCAGCATTTTTCTAACGATTAATAAAGGACTCCAATAAAAAAACAAAATATAAAACTGATCAATATGATAAAAAAGAAAACAAACAGAATGGTACCTTTAGACGAATGAAACATGAAAGCATTATGTTTAGTATGTTTTCTCGTCACTTTTTTGTCAATCAAGTTTAAAAGCAAACTTAATATAAAAAGCACATTATTTAATAAGATATCCTTTAAATATATAAATATTTTTTAAGGAATGTGTTGCACTGATATATAAATTTGCATATTTACATATCCATATCTATATATATATCTTTTTGCAAGGCATTCAAATCGTTTATTGAAATTTATACAATTATGAAGATTGATTATCTAAACCCTGTTTTTGTAAGTATAATTTTGTTTTGGCTATAATTCAGACTCTGCTTTCAATGGACTACGAGTTGTACGAGGTCCAGCATGGAAGGAAAATGATAAAGACGATGGAGGATTGGGATATGTTGGAACAATTGTAAAGGTTCACAAGGTATAAAATGTACATATGGTCGTCGTCAGATATTGTCCTGTTAAGGAATTTTACTGCTGATAATTTCGTTTCTTTAAACCGTACGTTCCGGTACATTTTAATCGTCATTATGACGTCAATCTTTTTGATATCAACATGCTTATTCAATGTGAATTCCTTCACTGTATTTGCTGTGTATTGAATCTACATCGACATTCACGTCTTACATGTAGTTTAAAAAACTTATATATTGCAGCTTCGATTCGGTGATACATGTACATTATATCAGTATAGTATTTTGAATAATTTTTATTCTATTTCTGCAAACTAATAATTTATTTATTCACCATTTCCAACTGATAAATGAGGATTTTTCGTATTTTAATAAAGAAAGACAACAGTAGTATACCGCTGTTGAAAATTCATAAACCGATTAAGTGATAACAAATCCGGGTTACAAGCTATAGCCGAGGAAAACGCATCAACAATAAGAGGAAAACAACGGAACAACAGAAACACTGAAATCCAACAAAAACAAACTATAATTTAATCAGATTTTTTGTTTTATTATCTATATATTGCGCCGATTAAAACGCCTATTTAACATTGGCAAATACACCAATGATTTCATTATCAAGATAAGTCTTTGTACATCCATCTATCAAAGTATAATTTGAAATGAATTTATGCATACGATTCACAACTATATTGAAGTATTTGAAAAGATCAATATAATTTAGAAATTTAATATAAATGGTTCTTGTATAGTTCGGACAATGTTTTCTGTCTTATCTGTAAGATACACTGTATTTTAAAGATAAAGGAAATGAAAAGCTTAAGAAAAAAAAACGAAATAATTTATTTGAAAATAAATAAAAAAATAAATGCGTCCCAGCTTTTTGATGTTTATATATCTAATTATCGAACATTTGACTTCTTCATCACTAGCCTTGAACACATAGGCGTTGCTTATGCAGGATATAATAACAGATGTGTTATACACATTGGCAGAATACTACACTCGAAATTAACAATTGTATGGTAATATGTTAGCTGAAGTTAAAGTCATATGAAACGAGTGACGGGCGAAAAATTATATTTATCCAATTATTTAAGCAATGCATGTATATATCATAAACTAAGTCTTCTGTGTACGATTTTTTCATTTCTTACGCAAACATATCGTATAAGCATAATTTTTTGTCTCTTTTATGATGTGTAAAATATGGCAGCTAATTACTTGCCTTGTTTTGAAGCCACAGTTTACCGATTGTCTCCTAATAGTAAACTATCAACAAAGAAGCATGGATGTTGAGCACGAGTATAAAATGTCCAATGCGATAGTATTTTATTTCAATGACAGATCCTTGCGATCACCGGATTTTACGAGAGGGTCACGCAAAGTTCACTTGCATACGGAAAATATTTCGACGATTTGCCTCCTGGAAGCAAGCAATTAAAAAGTGAACTTCTTTTTTTGTGGAAAAATTAGAGAATTTTCTTCAAAAAAAAGTATATGTACATAAGTTTTATCATGTTTATGATGAAAACTATACATTTAGTTACAAAAACATATGCAATTTTTTTTTTAATTTGTGGTTTCATATGACTTTAACAGTGTAAAACAGGTTGACTAGCATTAAAAAGCTGCAATGATTTCATATGGAGTAAATGATTTTTCAGTTGCTACAATTTTCTTGAACATGAGGTTCCTATCATGATCATTTGTTAATAGGAGGTTACTGCTTACAAGGAACATCAATTAAACCAAGGGTTCGTGAGTGGGAAAATAAGCCATCCTATGTTTTACGGACGCCATTACAAGTTCCTTGCTTGTAATGGCGTTTGGAGATTCCAAGGGAAAGGCAGAAAACACCAAATGGATGTCCCTACTCATAAGTCAGACACAAATTAGTAATACCATTGCAAAAAAACAAAAACGATAAAAAAAAAAACAAAAACGGAAATAAAACGTAGCAAATTCAGTTAAAGACTGAGTAAACAATATTCTCAGGCGGAATATGGGAAACATTTTTCAAACAAACATATACTCTGAAATTGTTTTAAATGTATGTTTTTATTTGAATAATCTTCATCAAAGAGTAGGATGAAAGATACGAGAGGAACAGTAAATTTGGTAGATTGAAAATAAACTGTCAACGCCATGGCTTAAAATACAAAGACAAACAGACAAATGATAGTACAGGAGACGAAACATAGAAAATTAAAGACTAAACTGGGGGTGATCTCAGGTGCTCTTGAAGGGTAATCATATCCTGCGCCACATGTGGCACCCGTCGTGTTATCATCAGTTATATGGTTTACATTGTTGTAGAAACCATCAAGAAATACCACAATGGATGATAAATCAATACAAGATCAAGGAACATCTAGTGATCAGAAGAAAACATCGCAGATTGTAGAAGTTCAATGGGATAATGGATACAAATTTCCTTATGATGTACAGAATGAATTGCTTCGAATTTTAGACAATGGACCTTTAGGTAATGGTTAATTTGGTTTATTAGTTATATTCAATGTTGATAACCCATCATGTTCATAGGGAAAAATCAAAAATATCAATTGTTTTCAAAATCAAAATTTGTTTGACTGGTCTGTTTAGCATTTTGGGACCTTGTAACAAGGACCACTTTACATCAATAGATAAGCACATTAAAATGTATGTGTTTCTTGATTTATACATAAACAAACAGACAAAGTATACGCAATATCATTGTTCATAATTGTACCTTATCATAAATGATAAATGCCGGAATCAAAGTGTTTAGTATTAAGAAAATTGTTTGACCACTTCAACAAAAACATATCACATTTACTCTGAATTACAAAACAATAAAATGCAGGATCAATTATCAGTGAATATGTGGATCCAGGATGAATTGTATGATATAAATGACAGCCATTTCGGTACACAATAACTTCAAAATGCTGCATTCATTTAGAATACCAACATCTACACTCTTTATTCCAAATACTTAGAGTCTTTAAACATCATTAGTTTTCATATGTCATAATTGTTCGTATAATACGACTTTTATTGATCGAATCTACCAAAACTGACCAAAGTGGTACACTATAATAAAACATCATATAGCGCTAAATAGCGTTATCATAATTTGTAACTCAAATGTTTTTACTGGATGAATTCAGAATGTCAACATCTCCTCTGTTTATTCAAAATACTGTGACGTCACCAAATATCGATAGTTTTTATACATGCAGCACAGTCATTTGTTATAAAAGTTCTTTGACCTCAATAAATTTATGACTATTGGAGTAACATTATACTGTTGCCTCTATTTAGTTACTCAGATGTCAGGACGGTTAATATAACAAATCTCTCTACCTGCATCAGGCAAAACGGACTATATCTAACACTCCTTCATTGCAGTTAAAAGGCGTTGTCATGAAATTGTTCTAGTTTAACGATTTGTATCATACAAATGAGGGCAATATTGGTAAAAAACTACACTTTGCTAAGAACTGATGCGTCACTTAAGCTCAGTAGTTTTCATTTCCCAGGATGATTTATCCTCGTAATAATTTAATTTTTCCCTGCTTGTATCTTCTGTGTGTAAACTCATATGCTGATAAATGTTCTATTAAGCGACGCCGTCAGAAAATTGGGGGTATTTCCGTGTTGTTGAATGATTAGTAGTTTCAGTTGCATGCAATTAACATTATTACATGAAGTTCTTTTCTGCATCAATTATCCTTCTTTTGCAGGCGTTGAACATGAAAGCTATTTTTGTGACATATGTAATGAACCAGGTGAATTCAACGAATGCATTAAAGGTTTCAGGTGGCAATGTTTAGATTGTAAGGATTATGATTTATGCAACAAGTGTTATATGGAAGATGAACATGACGCAACGCACAAATTTCAAAGAGTTATTGCTCCAAATAAATGGTACTTTGTTAATATACAACTCTACACTAACATGATTGGGGACTGTTTTTTAGCATTCCTTTACACACCATCCCAAAAAAAAAACAAAAAAAAAACTGTACAAGTATATTTATGAATAAAAGGGTAAACGCCAGTCCTCACTGACGTTGCATATATATTATTCACAGTAAAACATCAATATCTTCCAAAAGTAAGGAGCTTTTGTACAATTGCTAACTAGATTAACTATCCACAAGATGTCAGATGACGCATATGTACGGTACTGTAGGTTACTGTAATGAGCAATGAGCATATACCAATAACGTATAGTTAACCATAAAACTGCTAACAGTTCTATTTTTCGAAAATCAGATGAAAATATATTTTGCATGCAACTAACTCGAAATAAACGTTTTTTGTTTTATTTCCAATTTTTCGTAAAATTCACAAACATTGAACCAATTCTTTTATTTCAGATTTTGGAAACATTGTATACCCTTAAAAAATATGTATGCGTTTCAGTGATCAAGCTTAGGCTTTTGAGACTCAAGCTTGAAATATACGAAATATGTGTGATAGCTGTATGAATGACGCAATGAATGTTGCTATTTTTTTTATATTTTTCAGGGAAAAATCTTCCATATTTACCAGAGAAAATTCGAAGAGGGTTCAATCGTATGGAATTTTCAAGGGTGCACAGGTGGTTGAATATGATGCCCAGAATTCTGGTAAATGCATTGCATACTCCTAATGAATTACGAAACGAAATTTTATTTTTATTTCTCGTCTCGCAAAACATAATGTATTCTTACATACTTTGTTTATTTGATACAGAAACCGTCTTGTTTGGCCTTAGTCACTATTTTTTCAATACATGTAACATGCTGAAAAAAGTTGGGGAAAATCTGTTAAGCTGGCTAAAATATAAGTTTCACGTTTTATTTCTGTTCCGATAAGTATGAAAGAGACCGCGAGTAAGGTAAGTAAATGCTTTAATATTGTTATATTGTTATTTCTACTGTTAAAACTAAATGTCTTATTGCAACTACGGTTCAAAAGAGCAATGAAAGCCAACTTGTATATAAATATTCCTGTCCTTCTATCAATTATTATTATTTCATTGCAGTACTTACTTATTTGATCAGTTGACTTAACAATTCATTATCTATATAGGTATTGTATTTGTTCATTAAAAGTATTTTTGAATACCAAATTGAATGTTGCTTTTCATTATTAAAAAAGTTTTAAAAACAAATCGATTTGAAGTAATCTTTTAGTTAGTTCAATTACCTTTTTATAGTGACGGACATTTTGGTATTAATATTGATTCACTCAAAGGGCCTTTGCATCGGAAATTAGCACATATATTGTAAAACCAGTTGTTGGCATGATACGGGTTATGTTCTTTTCCTATAGTTTATGATGGTTTGTATTATGTTATAATTCTTTTATGATAATTCTCGCATACTTGTTTTTCATTTTTGATAATGTGCTTTGTCTATATGTCTTTTTGGTATTTCTTTGATATATATATATGTTTCGGACCATATAAGTATTTGGACTATACGCGTATGGTCATGACCGACCATAAACGTATGGTCCGACCGTACGCGTATGGTCTTGGTAATTAACACTTTTTGATTTAAATACTCATACACACTGCATAAGGTATGACCCTTCTAGTTGTTATGTCATTTAAAAGGTCATCTTATGATAATTTAAGAATAAAAAAAGATTAATCAAATATTTATAAAGTTTCACACCGTAAATGTTCTCATCATTTTAAATACAATAAAAAGATGTCAAAATCAAAAAAGTAACATTTGTTACTTTACGTACACCGGTGGTAGACAGGGCGTCTGGTGACTTACCAGGATTATTGTTAAAAATAGATAAGATCACCGACAAGGACCACAGTTTATTTAAGTGGTCCTGTGAATATGCTGTACTGCAGTCATGTTACGATATCGGAGATTTAGAGCTTCATACACCGTATTTTAGCGATAAAACTAAAATCAACTGACTGTGGCATCTATATTTAATGTTTATGGAGCCTTTCAATTGTAAAAACTCATACATTTCTATGCTACCATCATTGTGTTATGCCCCACCTACAATAGTAGAGATCCATTATGTTTTCTGGTCTGTGTGTCGTCTGTGCGTTCGTTCGTTCGTTCGTCCTTCCGTCTGTTCGTCTGTCCATCCGTTCGTGCGTCTGTCCCGCTTAATGTTAAAGTTGTTGGTCAAGGTATTTTTTGATTAATCTGATGTCCTATCAACTTGAAACTTAGTGCACATGTTCCTTATGTTATGATCTTTCTATTTTTAAAGCCTCATTAGACTTTTGATATCAATGTCACGGTCCATTGAACATAGAACATTCTTGTTTTTAAGATAAAATTTATTGTATTATTGAACGTTTCAAATTGCATATTTGAAAACATACCTTTATGGTTCAATTACTCGTTATTATTGTCCGGCCCGTTAATAACCGAACATGTATATATTCATATGGTCCGACCATACACGAACAGTCAGACCATATACGTATGGTTGCACCATATGATTATACGCGTATGGTCTGAATATACATGTTCCGGAACATATATATGACGTGACATTGTACTTAAACATCCCGATACTGTTTTATTGTGTTTTGTTAAACTTGTATATTCCTGTCTTTAAATTTTGCTAATGTGCTTCGTCTTTATGCCTTTCTATGTTTCTTTGTTGCATAGATGTTTGTGTTTATAGGGATCAAGATTATACCACAAGTTGACTGATGTTCCCCTTTCTTGACATCTTTACCTGTTATGTCTGTATATTTTGTTCACACATCATTGTCATTATAATGGAAGTCGATGCGACTGCCATACAATTGACAGGCTTAGATAAATGAAAAACCAGGGTTTAAACACCCATTTTCTACTTAAAAAAGCTCAGAAATAGGACAATTGTTATCCATTTGTATGATGTGTTTAAGCTTTTGATTTTGCTATTTGATTAGGGTCTTTGAATTGTCTTCGGAGCTAGTATTTTTGTGATTTTAACTTTTTATGATACAAAACCTCTAACGGGACGGATTTTGTTAAGTTTTCATATGATGAAGACATAATCCTTCCATCAGTTTAATTGAGGTCAGTAACTGCTAGTAGTCCTTTGTTCTGTTATGTTTTATTGTCATTTTGCTTAGTTTCTTTTGTTACCTGTTCCAACATCGGACTCGGACTTCTTTTAAACTGAGTTTTACTGTGCGTATTGCTGTGTGCTCCTAACTTCTACTTTAGCTAGAGGTTTCATGAGAGAGTTAAGATCTCACAAAACATGTTTAACCCCGCCGACCTTTTGCCTCTGTCCAAAGTCAGGATCCTCTGGTCTTTGTCTTGTACGTTTTTAAAATTCTAGTTCATTTATATGTTTGGAGTTTAGTATGACGTCCATTTTCACTGAACTATTACACATTTTTAGGGACCAGATGAGGCTGAATACGAATTGGTGCCTTTGGCTGATATCTGATCTGTAGTGGCGTTGTTGTCTCTTTGACATAAAAATAATACTAAATCAATGTGTTTCATTTTAAATGATAGTAAAGTATATGACTGTTCTGCATGAGAAACGATTTCTCAGTCCTTCCCTTTAATTATCTCTTTTGTTCTTATGTATATTCTTAAGCAATCATCCTTAATATGCTGTGATACAAATGATCAATTGCAATTTTTCAAGCTAATCTTCCTTAACACGGGCCTATTTTTATGTAATATCTGAAAGGAGTCTTGCAAACACCTGTTTTGGCCATATCAGTACTAACTTAAATATCAATAAAAATAAACCTGCTTATTTACTATTCTAGGCGAATCAAAACCAAATGAAGAAACTGGAACGGTAACAGAAATTTGTAATTGCAAAATGGACAATGGACGAAGCGAGGTCGCAGTAAAGTGGTCAGTGGGAAATGCTAACCGACATGAAACTACAAGCACACACGATATACTGGAATTGCAAACCACAGGGGGATTTTGGATCTATGTTTACCATGAGCATCTTCCAATCCTAGGAAAAGGTGAGACATATATTTTAATTATACATTCGCTTTCTTGTTGATATATTTTCGAATTCCAGTTAGGATATTTCAATATTTCAAATCAATCCTTTCTAACACAAACACTTAGGTTTTTTAAATACATCTAAACTAAAATTGAGAATGGAAATGAGGAATGTGTCAAAGAGCCAACAACCCGACCAAAGAGCAGACAACAGCCAAATGCAACCAGTGGTTCTCCATACAGCGATAAAATCCCGCACCCGGAGACATACCTCAGCTAGTTTATTGATATTTACTGTCGATTTGTATCATTCAGTGATTTGTGTAATCCATTATGTTAATTCTATCATATACTAGATTAGTTTCATAGAAGTTGGTTCATACATAACACACATAATACCAATACCAAAAATTAAATAATTAAAAATACAGAATTTCAAAGAAATTTGTTCAGTAAAAAAAAGAATGCTGTTGTTCTAAACATGTATATAACAACAGCTGAAAAATTGTATAGATAGACTGAACAGGTATTTTTTGTCATCACGCGAAGTATCTGAGCAAAACTAACCGCAGAGGATAAGACTGAAAAATGACTTTTTATTAAATTGTTCGGTCTTTTAAAAACTGTACAGATCAACATTAGCGTTTCAGACTTATATTGGTTTTCTTGTGTCTTGCAGCCAAAACAAATACTAGAAATTCAATTAAAAACCAGAAAATATAAATTTATTGCACATTATTAGATCAGCTTTTGTCATGTGTTCTTTTTTATTTAGATTTTCGTGGATATTTTGACGTTGACTTTGTATTTGATAACAGCAAAACAACGAAAAAGGTAAATGTGCATTATCTGGTCATTGCTTGCTTAATATATATTAAAATTGCCCGTAAGTAAAACCAGCTAAAAGATAGCAAGCATAAGTCATCGTGCAGCCTAGAAAAAGCCTTGCCGATTAATCATAATCAATAGAGACAAAAAATAAAATAAAATAAAAAAATACGAAAGCAAACTTGGGAACAGTACGCAACGACAACCACAACATAGGAAAATCGTGACTTATTAATAGAAATTGATTCAAATGTTAAATTTTTTTATTCGCAAATCGAAATCAGTTTCACTAATTATTTGTAAAAAACTCCCAATGGTCAGCATTATTTTGTATTAAAATCAACAATCAGTTACTTTTTCAGATGAAAGAAAAAAAATGTATTCAAATATAAGCCAAGTCATTCCAATCGTGATAAGACCATATTGATGTTTTAAATCTTCAATTCTTATATTAATTACGAATATTTTCAGATAAAAGTAACAATTTGGCGAAATATCCAACAAGAAAAAAAAGTAACTTTTAAACCCAGCTTGTTTATTGTATTTGCTGATCACCCTGAAGTTGAAAAAGGAGATGGAACTCGACCGAAAGAAGACAATATGGAAAAACTGTTTGACGAAGTCATGGAATTTGCAAGTTTGTTTTTGACCATATACTATACAATTTAAATTGCAAGGCCACATATGTTTGTTTTCGCAGAATATTACATTTTTACTGTGATTATGTAGGTAAAATTTGTTTAGAATCAACTTAAACACTATTTTAACAACAGGAGTAACTACTTAACTCGTTATCAACTACTAATGTATTGCTATTGTAATATTAACTCTTTATTATTGTGAATGCCTTTCGACAGATTACAATAATATTACATTATAAGTTTGGTTAGATTTTGTTTAAACAATGGTTATCCTTTTATTTGGACCATTCACTTCACTTTATATTTTAGAAAAGACACGATTACCATGCCTTGTTGCAGGAAGAAAAGTTATGTTTTACGGTGGATCATCCAACTCTGTTTTTATTCACTACAAAACAGACAAGGAAGTTATTCAGGTAGTTTGAGCGTCTTAGTCTTATGTTGCATACAGTGCTAACACTACAAACCAGTAAAAGTCTGAAATGGCCTATATCTGTACTCGACTGTAGTAATTTTTACTCGACCAGTCTGAATTGGTCTGAATTTAATTTGACATTACTCAACCCAGTCTTAACCATGCTCGACTGTACTGATTTGTACTTGACCCATATCTTTGTAATTAAAAATAGTCCGAATCAGTTTAAAAAATGTGAACCCATTCTCGATCTGTACTCAACCTATTCTTTTCAGTCTCAACCATACTCAACCAATGGTCTGAACAATACTTGACTAGTCTGAATCACACTTAACCAAAAAACCTCTTCTCTTTTTTAATTGTAACTATTGAAATAAATATCTTTTAAACTGACAAGACAACAGCCACTGACAATGAAATAAAGATATATATAAACACAGATTTTGGCATTCTTACATGATTCTCAGATTTATCAAACAGAGATAGTTGAATCAAAATAATAAATTATCTTGTATAATAAATAAATAATATTAATTTTAAAGGTTTAAAGATTTGCTAAAATAAACCTCTTACATAAAAACACAACCACAGTCAACAAAATCACTTAAATAGTTTAACCTTATATAAGAAATATATTTTTTATTATAATTAAAGATATATTATATATAATATAGATCAAGTTGAGAAAAACAAATTTAAAAATTAAAGAAATGAATAAAATTGTTCTTCTTTCTATATATATACAACTCGTCTAAACATCAACCCAACAATGTTAGATCTGTAAATTTCCTTTCGCAAATATTTGGTTCTTCCCTCGCCGGGATTCGAACCCATGCAAGTATTAGTGAATACCGTGTTCAAGTAATATTATGTTTATTCTGAAATTTTGGTTTACATGCCATATTGAATACATTTTGAATTTCAAAGTTTTGTTCAATTGTTTAGTCAGGGGATAAGCTGTTGTTAAACCAGTTCCTAGATTGATCGAGTATGGTTCAGACTAGATTGAGCATGGTTCAGACGCGTTTTAAATGGTTAAGTACTGGTCGAGGAGTAAAGGTCAAGTACAAGTTCAGACTATTAAGTATGGTTCAGACTACAGTCGAGTAGTATCAAGTAAATTTAAGACCAATTTAGACTGGTCGGGTAAAAATCAGTACAGTCGAGTACAGATATAGGCCATTTCAAACTTTTACTGGTTTGTAGTGTAACTTATTATGTCTTCCACTTTTTCGTATAAGGTCAATATAATTTTGTTCTGATTGTATTGTTTTATCTCGCCAGTTTGATATCAGAAATTTCGTTTTGATTTCTCAACATGTCGATAAATCATTTGGTATATGATTTCGAAATCTTTAAAAATATAAATTAAGAAAATTTTTGAAAACGCATCATCACTTTATAAAATTGTCCGTATATAGATTTAGAAATTATCAAGAAACTTAGGTTTCAACTCCCTCAGGCAAAATTGGCTGTAGATGAATTTGGCGATACATTTTATGGATTTTTGACATATAGCTCTTCAACGGTTTCGGTATCTATACATCTTTAGATTTCAAATGTTTGGCTTTGAGCGTTCCTGATGAAGGTAAATCCAGAAAATCGCTTTGGACGCAAGAAATTATTAAACGTGTTTTTTTGTTTTTTTGGTTTTTGTTTTTATATATAACTAGAATCGAACAAAACAAGAGAAACTAATCACGTGCCTTTTTAAAACCAAGAAATCTTATTATGTATTCTAACTAAATGCTCCTATTTGTTTGTTTTTTAGGAACTTGTTAAAAAAGGATTCAAACAGTTTGAACGGGGTGATGTTGAAAAAGACGAGGACGACATTCAATATTTTCAACGAATGGCAGAATGTTAGTATTTTCATGAATGAATGAAAATATAACCTACATAAATCATCACATTTGAATGTTTATCCAGTACCAAATACGGAATATGACAGTTGGTATCATATTGTCCGTTTCTATGTATGGGTGTTTGTTTTTGTTGCAGTCCAGTGTTTTTGTTGTTCCGTTAATATCATGTTGTCATTGATGTGTTTTACTGGGTTTTTGGTTTGTGAGCAAGATTTTATTTTCTTAATCAATTTATTACTTTTGAACATAGGTATACTACTGTTGTCTTTATTGATAAATTGATAATAATTGGGTTTCAACTTTGCTAATATGTGATAACCTTGAAAATGAATTACACTTCTATGTGTTTTTAAGCTTTTAATTCATTTTTATGGTCACTTAATTTATGCACATACATATATTACTTTCAATATTAAACAGATGTTTACGGAGAAACAGTTTTGCCAGTCATCATTTCACTAAGAAAAGGTGCATTTAGGAAAACAGTGATGCGCAGTGCTGCAGAATCTCGAATACCGGTAATTCGATTTAAGGTAATGAATATACATTGCTGCTTAGATTTTTGTCTGTTGTCAATTTATCTTCGACTTATACTATTTGATTGACCCCTTCATATCATCAGCCACTTTTTCAAAAGCTTTTATATTTCTGTTCATATACAAATGTAAAAAATCAGCTGTATTTAATGATTGAATAATTCGAATGTAAAACAAAAGTAAAGAATGTTTTGTATTTAAGAAACAGAAACACAATTCTAAGACCAGTTAGCTCAGTGAGAATTGTATGTAGTGTGTTAAAAGTCCGGTGTATTTAATTCCTTTTAAATTCTAAGTTTCTTCTGAAACTTACTTAGATTGAACCTATTGTTTTTTTTTTAATTTCAACATAATTGTCAAGTATAACAAGCTTCTGTCAACTTATATATTCCTTTTTTAACATCTAACATGTATACGCAGTACCTAATTGACCTAATAAGACGTTCTAACCTATTTTTGCAAGGTCCTCTTTGTTATAAATCTCTTCAACTATTGTTATTTGTACGCCTGAAATTTTTAACGTGTTTTGCTTTTTGCTGTTGATCCACTTAAAACTAGGAGAGTAAATGTTTAATTTCTATACTAAATAAAAATGATGTCATATGTTTCATGGATTTATCATTCTTGAATTTTTTTTCTCACGAAATAGAAACCGTAGAACCACTCTCGCCAAAAAAAAACCCGAACAATTTCTCATCGTTGTTGTGATTTAATTGGAGTTTTTCGTACGCAACGTAATAGAAAACCGTAGAACCACTTGCAAAAAAAACCCCACCACCCAACAATTTTCGATCGTTGCTGTAATATCTAATTGAAATTTTTCATACGCAACGTAATAATCCGATTACAAATGTACATGATGCGTACGCGTGTCTGTGTTGAGCTTTGCTACATTTGTTGTGTCATTAAAACAACCGAAAAATCTTATTATTTTGAAGGACAAAAACTGTTACCATATAGATCAAGAAGTCTCGACGGGAATTTGAAAAATATTTTATATCATTTTAGAAACATTCATTAGATGTGACTGTTTTGACACCCGTGAAGTTTACTAACAATGATAGATCAGTTAAGATGACAGAACATATTACAAATGTTAAGAATCCATGGAGTGTCCAGAAATCGAAATCAAAGTTTTATGATATAGGACACTATGATTATGAGGATGATCCAGACGAAATAGCATTCATCTCAGAGGGTCCATCTGACATCAAAGATAACTTCGATGCTATAATATGCTGTTTAATAATTGGAGGTATGCAAGATGGTTTTTTAAAGTTGTTAAAAGTCTAAATGTTGAAAATTACACCAATTTTCTTTTCTTATGTTACATGTACATGGAAAAACAATGTTTGCATCTTATGATATCAGTTATCTATAATAAACGTCAAAACTCAAATATTGTTTAAACAAATTTTAAAAAATTGTGACGAATTTGAAATAATTGGCATGTGTGTGTGTCTTTTTGAAAAAAAGGAGATGTGGAATGATTGACAAGATTTGATGTGTTTCCCTCAGTTTTAGTGTGTAACCCGGATTTGTATTTTCTCAATAGATTTATGAATTTCGAACGGCGGTATACTATTGTTGCCTTTAATTAGAAATATCCGCAAAAATTTGAAAGAAAATAGATGAAATCAAATATAAGCAACCATTCCACCTTCAAAAATGAGAACAAACATACCGTGAAGTGGGGTATAAAAGGCTCGACATAAAAAATGTAAAACTTTTCAATTGTGAAACCAAAGGCCAAATTTATAACAAGGTAATTTGAAAGGAACAAATATAACATATATTAACCAAAGTCATCCACTGAACTACAAGCTTCGGACTTCGGACGGACACATAAATAATATGGCGGGGTATAGCACATTTGCTAGCGGTAATTCACCCTTTAACCTTGCATATTGGTGTTACAGTACAACATAAGAAGGTACTCTAATAAAAAGTTGAAACAACGCAAACGCCAAAAACAAAGACTATACGTGGTAGGATATTTATACATCCCTCATACATTTGTAACAACAAAATGACCTACTTACATCTTTGTATTAATGAAAATATGGTATAGGTTTTAATAAAAATGTTAAACATGTTAATGTAGTCTCTGACTTTTTGATTTATCCGATCTCCATAAATTTCATTCATTGAAATCTAAAACATGCGTTGCGAACAAGTTGTGAAGTATACATACCGTAAGAAAAGCCAAAGAAACATCGTCGTCTGAAAGGTTAAAGCCTTTTTCTGTTGAAAAACTTTTGATGAAAGCGCCTATCTGATGAGTCAAACTCGTATATATGAATAGTTACTCGTTTGATATCAATTTCCGTTTAAGTCGTAGGTACGGGAAACGATGGATATACAATGAAGTACAGTGTGTCCTTATACATAATATTCTTATATGAAAACTTAAGCATCGATATACAAACATAATTTATCTTCTTATATCTATTTACCATTTGTTGTTTTGTTTTAGTACCATATTTCATAACTTAAAATAAAGAGTTATATATGGTTTAATTAATTTGTATCAAATCTGTATGTTCATATATTCAAGCAAGCTAGTTGTTTAAAAACCTAATTTGCTGGTACTACAATACAAATAGGAACAGGAAAGGCTTAATGCATTTAAATTTATCATTTCAGTGTCGATGGAAAGCAAGTCTCAGAAAAAGAGAATTTATGTAAGACATACCGTAGTGTCGATATTTGCAGAAAGTCATTTTAATAATAATAGAATAGAATATAATATTTTATTGTTCCGAATTACAAGCCTCATAAAGAGCACATACATCAGATAAGCTGATTGCTTATTGAATCAAACAGGTATCATAATATACTATAAATATCCCAGTAATGCTGCAGTCAGAATCAATGGCAAAACAAAATAAAAACAAACAAACAAAAACATTGATAATAAATAACAGGCATGTTGTTATTTAAAAGTCAAGAGAACTAACACTTTTTTTTCGTACCAATAAATCTTCTTTTATTCGAGTGTCACTGATTAGTATTTTGTAGACGAAACGCATGTTTGGAGCAAATTCAAAATTTAAATCATGGGATCCATGATGGGTTTATTCGCAAGGTCAACAATAAGACTTAGCCTAAAGTTATTAAGTATTTAATTATAATATAACAACTAACATCATCAGTAAAATCAAACAACAACACTATGTTCGATTTAAAACAAAAGTGTATGATTGTGTCCACGCGTCAGAATTTAAACTGAATGTGACAATCACTGATCATGAACTCACTGAATTTGACACTTTTGGTTGATTTGATGTGTTACACATGTACATATTCAAGTTTTGAACTTAAGAAAAAGTGCTGTACGAAAATAGAATTAATCCTGCAGTCCATGATTGTCTTTTATCAGAAAAAAGGTTTATTTCATATTGCTCTAAAGAAATGCTCGAATACAAACACACAGAACGTTGATTAATTTATAGTTCACACAAGGTCAAGCAATGCGCCATTGGAATGCGACTTAAATACACATTTCGAGGTCATGGAGGTTCATAAAACACTCTTCAAAAGCCAAACATAAACGTAGATCGGCAGTGGACGGAGCTTGAAGCGTTGTATATATAGTATACAGATACAGGCTAGCGATATCTGTGGAGCTGTTAATGTATGATAAGACATCCAATTGTAGGAAACATTGCCTTAACACTACTTTGGCTCACATCTATGCCTGAAACATGAAGTCACTTTATTTTTAAATTTACGCATACATATAGGTCATTTATATGCATGCATTTGTTAATAGAATACAACTTTAATTTCCTGATAGATAATTTGTTAACTGATGAAATTTATACCCTGCATGAATCTATGTATATAAAAACGCCTTTTTAAAATTAACAAAATAAACAGAATATTGAAATCTGAGTTTTCCTCTTGAAATTGAATTCAGTAAACCATCTCCCCTTATGTCATGGGTTATTCTCAAAAGTCTGAAAGGCTGCTTTGTGAAGTTCTGTATTTTGATATTCATGATTCATGAATTGCTTCAATTTCCTTTACCATTCGATGCCATAGTGAATCTTGCAATTAACTAGTTAAAGGTTTTATCATTTGTAACCGTCTAGAAATATATGCATTTTAATAAAACAGACCAAAATATTAAAAGGTTTGATAAAATAGGTTACTAGTATACACAATGACAGTTTACATTGACAACCAAAGCAATTTTCCATTTAACACATTTAATTCTGAAGACAAAAGATACATTTATTATCAAAAGACAAATGCCATATAGGCATAAAAACCCAATATTATGCCTAAATATAATAATAAGATATTCGAAGATGTGGTATGAGTACCAATGAGACGAAACGTCATTCAAGTCACAATTTGTAAAAGTAAACCCGTGGCAGCGAACATCACTGAAG
This sequence comes from Mytilus galloprovincialis, assembly GCA_037788925.1. Lineage (NCBI taxonomy): Eukaryota > Metazoa > Mollusca > Bivalvia > Mytilida > Mytilidae > Mytilus > Mytilus galloprovincialis. The sequence goes on along the minus strand of CM075342.1, from coordinate 37,318,928 downwards.
GGTAATTTATTGTCGAAATGCGCATCTGGTGCTGAAACTTTGGTTCCACATATGATATCATTAAGTAAGGAAAGTAATATGTAATTAAAAACCAATTGTTCAAAGAACAATTGAAGGTCTTTCAACTAATAAAGATCTATTTTGATATGAAAATATTAAAATTCAGTTAAAAATGTCAGTTCCTTTGGCTTTATGATGTATAAATATGAATTTAAAGCAAAGGTCAAAATCTAGAACGTCCAATTAACCTTTGACCTTGACCTCAATTTCAAGGTCATAGACTAAACATCTCGAATCAAAAGACACTAGTTCCTTAATATGTATGGTTCATGAGTAATGTCACTTTACGCATAATTTTAAATATAAGAGGGGCGAAAACTCCCATTTATTGTCTACGCACCCTTTCAACCAAAATTTATAAGTTACGACATGTCGCAACTAACAATTTAGTAAAAATAATTTGTCGATATCTTATAAGGTTAATGAAAATAAGTGAAAATAAGCCAAAATCAAAATTTAGAATTTGACCTTGACCTTTGACCTTGACCTAATTTTCATTTTTTTGGACCAAGGATCTTAAATCAAAAGACCCTAGGATCTTAAATCAAAATGAAAATAAGTGAAAATAAGCAAAATCAAAATTTAGAATTTGACCTTGACCTTGACCTGGACCAAGGATCTTAAATCAAAAGACCCTAGGTCTCTATCACTTATGGTTTACCAGTTAGAAATGCATTTCACTTATATCATATACAAAAGGGGGGATAACTCTCATATGGAGTCTCCGGATAGCTTCGGTCAAAATAAAACAGAACATCCTGAGGATTTAACGAACAATTTGGAAAAATAAATTTGTCGGTTTCTTATACGGTTGCGAAGCCTTAGAGATAACAAGAAAAACAGTGTTCAGGGAGATAACTCTTATAAGGTAAAGTTTTTTGTTACGCGGTGTCAGTTTCAGAAGCATATTAACTGTTCGATATCATATACCATATATCTAAGCGACATCTTGCGAAACAAAAAAACAGTGAAGGAAAAAAAAGTTGGCGGAAGAAAAAAAAAAATAATAATGATAATCAGAACAAAACCTATAGGTCTTTCATCCGAAAGGTTGAAAGACCTAATAATAATAATAAATATCTAAGCAACATCTTGCGAAACAAAAAAACAGCGAAGGAAAAAAGTTAGGCGGAAGAAAAAAAATAAAAATAATAATAATTAAAATCCAATTGTTCAGAGAACAAAATATAGCTACTTCCGGTTTACAAAAGGTCACTTCCGGTTGTCTTTGTCTAGATCACATTGCTTGCAACCTAATTTAAAAAGTCCCATGTCTTGATAATGTATACATATGAGGTAAAAGCAAAGGTCAAAATCTAGAACGTTACATTTACCTATGACCTTGAGCTCAATTTCGAGGTCATCAACCAAGGACCTCAAATCAAAAGACTCTAGGCCTCTACTATATACTGTTAATGATTTGTCTTACCTTACAACTAATATTAGATATTAAAAACCAATTGTTCAGAGAACAATTGAAGGTCTTTCCATCAAAACAATGTATTTTGATATGAAAAGTTGTGAAACTAAGTTTATAATGTCATTTCAATCGTCAAATGATAGCTCCTAGTAAGCTGATTCCAAAAATATATTGTTTCCATACATTTTTTTTAAATAAGGGAGATAATTTGTTACTTCCGGTTTGAAAAATGTTACTTCCGATTATATTTGAATATTTACTTGACACTGATTCCAAAAATATCTGGTTCTATATACTTTTATATTAAAAAGTACTAAAAAATAGCTATTTCCGGTTTACAAAAGGTCACTTCCGGTTGTTTTTTACAAGGTTAAATGGTTTGATATCTTTTTCTAAAAGTTGTATATCTTTATCAATGTATACATATAGAATAAAAGCAAAGGTCAAAATCTAGAACGTCAAATTAAGCTATGACCTTGAGATCAGTTTCAAGGTCATAAACCAAGGACCTCAAATCAAAAGACCATAGGTCTTTATTATATTTAGTTAATGAGTTATATCACCAAACGCGTATTTTTAAATACAAGAGGGGAGAAAACTCCCTTTTACATTCAACGTACGCTTGCAATCAAAATTTACATCTTACGACATGTCGCAACTAACAATTTAGTAAAAATAATTTGTTGATATCTTATACAGTCTTTGGATATAAGTGAAAATAAGCCAAATTCAAATATTAGAATATGACCTTGACCTTTGACCTTGACCTAATTTTCATTTTTTGGGACCAAGGACCTCAAATCAAAAGATCCTAGGTCTCTATCACTTATGATTTATAAGATAGAAATTCATATCACTTATATCAGATGCATAAGGGGAAATAACTCTCATATGGAGCGGTCATATCGCTTCGGTCAAAATAGGACAAATCATGCGAAGGATATAACGAGCAATTTTGTAAAATAGATTTGTCATAATCTTTTACGGTTGCGAAGGAGATGCGCTAACAAGGAAAACAGTGTTTGGGGAGATAACTCCTACAAAGAAAAGTATTCGTTTACGCAGGGTAAATTTCAAAAGTGCATAAACTGTTCGATATCATATACCAAATATCTAAGCGACATATTGCGAACAAATGTTTATCGCAAGAACAAAATTAGGCGGAAGAAAAAAAAAAAAAAAAAAAAAATAATCAGAAGAAAAACAATAGGTCTTTCCACAGAAAAGTGGAAAGACCTAATTAAGTAACTTTTTCTCTGTGTATCCTGTACCTACATTTATAACATTTTTGTGTCATGTAGAAAGAGTAATCAGAAATTAAAAGAACTGAAAGAACTAAACAAATTGCGACTTATTTGAACTTGATTTCAATAGTAACCATCATGGTGTATCTTATTAAATGTATATGCGTTCATTTCAGGGAAAATACACTGATATGTATCCGAATGCATTATCAATGTACCTTTTAAAGGAAGGGAAATGGAAGATACCAAAAGAACATATAACGAAGTCGTTTAACCAAAGATCAATCGAGTACATTTACGAGAAGGTATACACATATACAACTTGAAACAAAGTTACAAGAACATACAGACAACACAAAAAATTAACCATTTGTTTCGTTTGCACATTGCCCAATTCTCAGTTTATTTTAGAACACAACTGATTTGAATCCTAAATATTCAAATTGGAAAGCTCAGTCTTTACCTAAATGAAAAAAGCTGAGGTAGCAAAATGACTGGTTAATGAAGAATATGCAGGGAGCAAAACGAAAAGTGTACTGAATATGTATTACATTTCCATTTCAAATACTTGTTTAACCTTTGGTTGATTGAATTGTATGATACACACATGTAATGTGAATGAGATGCTTAAGGTGTAATACCACCAAATCATGGTACGTCACATCCGGTTGTATACGAAAGTAGGTCGAAAAAAATATTCCCTTGAATTTGACAGTTGTAGGTAATTAATCCTACATTTTATTGCAGTAAAAACATTTCTGTGTCATAAACATATGTCTTGGGTATTTCAAAACACCATTAGTTTTTATTTTGGATTTCTATAGAAAATTTTGTAATCTTGAGGTTACATGGTGACTAAACCTTGTACACAGATAAAATTAGGGGAAAAATTTGATTGGTTAACTTCCAATGATGGTTATTTTCTTATATGCAATGAAATGTTATGTGAAATTTTTTCTATAGTACTGGACAGGATAAAACTTTACTCATGCCAAGTTTTTCTTTATTTGAAACAAAGATAAATTCTGCACATTTTTCTTAAAAGTGCAATTTAACAAAGACTAATAGGGGAATATCAATGGTGGTATTACACCTTAAATGCTTCAAAACTGACAAATAAAAGTAGATACTGTTTCGAAAATTTGAATTTTCTAATTTCCAATGAGTTTCTACCTTCTTTTCAATATCGTACTTTACTTTGCCTTTTTTTTTATTTTGATTCGATCATCACTGTCGAGTCGTTTGTAGACGGATTGCACGTCTGGTGTACAACATTTGAATCTTGATATATATCTATGAAGATTTATTATTTAAGATCATACATTAATGTACTGCACAAAAATATATCAACAGGACAGAGTTCTGCTTAAATGTGTAATGCACGTATTTGTTTTTATTATGTTTTAAATACTCAACTTTGTCTAATGTAATCATTAAAAAAAAAACTTATTTATCATAAGGATCTCTTGTCAAGATATATGACCTTGTTATAAACTAATTATAATGCAAGCTATGTACTTTAAAAAAAATCAAGTGTCGATCAGTTTACAATTTGAACATACGATGTTTTCAATTAGTTATTGTTTAACGTTGTTTTTCTTTCGGACAGGATTTGGCAGCTGATTTTCAACATGGATTGTGGTTAGAACTGCAAAATGACACAAATATGGCTTTTAGATCTCCGAGAATGACTGGTATTATATAATAATGTTATAATCGGCATTCTAAAATCAACCAAATTTGAAAACAATCCCTCCAAAGACAGAAATCAACCTTATTTTGTCAACCAAATACTAAAAAACACTTTTTTTTTTATAATCCTGGTACCTTTGATAACTTTTTACACCACTGGATCGATGCCACTACTTTTCTGTTTACACAACTTTGAATTTTTCGAAAAACTAAGGATTTTCTTATCCAAGGAATATACAACCTTAGTCGTATTTGGCACAACTTTTTGGAAATTTTGGATCCTCAATGCTCTTCAACTTTATACTTGTTTGGCTATATAACTATGTTGATATGAGCGTCACTGATGAGTCTTATGCAGACGAAGCGCGAGTCTGGCGTACTAAATTATAATCCTGGTACCTTTGATAACTTTTACCCCACTGGGTCGATGCAACTGCTGGTGGACGTTTCGTCTCCGAGGGTATCACCAGCCCAGTAGTCAGCACTTCGGTGTTGACATGAATATCAATTATGTGGTCATTTTTATAAATTTTCTGTTTACACAACTTTGAATTTTTCGAAAAACTAAGGAATTTCGTATCCAAGGAGTAAATAACCTTAGTCGTATTTATCACAACTTTTTGGAATTTTGGATCCTTTATGCTCTTCAACTTTGTACTTGTTTGGCTTTATAACTATTTTGATATGAGCGTCACTGAAGGGTCTTATGCAGACGAAAGGCGCGTCTGGCGTACTAAATTTTAATCGATAGACAATTGGCCTATTTAAGCAAATCAAATTTTTAAATAACGTTTTCCTTCAGTCTTGCATCTAATTATTATCCTATAAATATATCGATTTTACAATACATGTTATGTCTGTTGGACTGCATATTTCTTTTACCATAGTGTTTATACCCCCAACTTTCAAATTCAATCAGAAATATAATTCAGGACAAAGTTGGCCAAAATTTATATCATAAAAGAATTGAAACCTATTTTCTGTTATAAATTATTTGATAAGAAGTTTAATACTTTCATCAATTCGAAAAAAAACCCAGTCATAAAGAGATAGTAAATATTCAAAATTAATGCATTATGATCGAAAAGCAATTACTTTTATACATTAGGAAGATTGTGAACTAAACGACCCAATCTATACAGATTAAAAAAAACCTCAACAGATTATCAGAGAAGCGTACCCATACCCAAATAGTCATGCGGGAATGCGTTTATACAGTTATACAGAAAACGTCGAAATCCTAAGTTTACATTATACAGTTTTCGCATTCGTTACAGAGTTTATGGGCTCGTATCTCCTGTTAGTGTTGTATATCTACCCGCGAGACACAGGAAATATAGGGCACTTACAAAGAATTCCTCTATACCTTGAAAAACAATTATCCTATGATTGAGTGTCCTTATTTCATTTTTATCTTTTTATTCTTCATATTAGATATGGACTCATATTCCCTGTTAAGTTAACTAAAAAAACATAACAGGATTAAATGGAATGTTTCACACAAGTATGATGTTTTCATTTTCAAAGATAATAATAAATCATACTTTATGCACATGTGTGATAATATACATCACAATCTAATATTGTAATGTACCATTAGAATATAATTTTAATCATCTGGCAACAGTCAAGATAAACAATAGATACATGAAAATAATTAATGACTTTTTTCAAACAAGAACCAGTTGAAAAGAAGGAACGTCTAAATTTTGATAATAGTTCTGGCGTTGACAGTGATTCCGATGATGATAGTGACATTGCAGATGCTGCATTTGATGAACATGATAGCCATATAGACAAGCCAGTAGGAAGAAGAAATGGTCAGTTCTTTAGTCATCATCGTTATTACCAGATCATTGTACAGATATCACTACCCATATAAACTTTTCGACCGAATTGATAATTGATTATTTATTGATAAGATCAAGAAATTTTTGAAATATTGACAAAGTAACTTTTTTCAATTTCTTTGGTTTTTCCTTTCTTGGAAGACCGTATGATGCTAATATTCACATGTGTCTATGTTCTATATTGTGTTGGCTAATTCACAGATTATACGTTTGTACTGGTTTCTAAAATTTTAAGACTGCAAACAAATCTCGCTAGTGAGTTGAGGCAAACATAACGTATCGACAACACATTTGTGTCGGTTTAAGTCGTATTCTTCAAAACAAGTACAATCCAAAACATAATCGATATTGAAGCATCAAAAACCAACCGAAAATGACCCACATGGATATTTAAGGTCGTTATAAACCACCATAATCATTCTCCACAAAACCAACTAAATATCGGAATTGGTCAGTGAGTTTAATACATAAATGTTTACCATTAGGTCAAGTTGTGAAATGAATAAAAGCTTTACAAAAAGAGGGACGAAAGATACCAAAGGGACAGTCAAACTCATAAATCTAAAACAAACTGACAACGCCATGGCTAAAAATGAAAAAGACAAACAGAAAAACAATAGTACACATGACACAACATAGAAAACTAAAGAATAAACAACACGAACCCCACCAAAAACTAGGGGTGATCTCAGGTGCTCCGGAAGGGTAAGCATGTGGCAACCGTCGTGTTGCTTATGTGATTACAAATCCGGTAATTAGTCTATTTCGGTAGGTCACAGTCATGAAAGGGAAGGGGATTGTAGTTACGACGTAAGGAACATATCCGATATCATTTGTGAAACGGTTATTCCATAACGGTCAACCAACTCGTGATGGCGTCCGTAAAATTTACGAAGGGATGATTTCAACTTCACCATTTGGAACTCTTGGTTTAATAGCTTCCTTGTGAGCAGTAACCCTCTATCAAGAAAATCATGATAGGAAATGCAAGCACGGGAATATCGTATCAATTGGGAGATATACCCCGTATGCAGGTGCTGCTGGAATGTTGCTACTTAGAAATGGAAAGTTCACAATTGGAAAGCTGAAATCATCTCTTTTGTCGTAAAGTTTTGTTTTCAACCGACCCTCATTGTCAATTTCTAGATGTAAGTCAAGATATGAAGCCGACTTAACTGTATCTGTAGTATCCTTTATCTCCAGTTCGATGGGATAGATGCGATCTGCAATGTTAATCAAATTGATCGTTTTATCATACTGACGAGAAACCTTGATAGAAGTCAATACATTTTGATTCTTGTTATATTCTTGTGAGTCAATCTTTACATTCACTATACATATAAATTAAAATCTATGTAAACATGTAATAAATAGGTGTATACATAATGAAAGTATTCATTTTGCAGCAAAGGAACTGAAGGTGTCAATATCGGAATTGTATGGCCTGATATTTTTGGCCCTTTTACAAAAACAGTATTGGAATGGAGCAAAACAGTTAATAGAAACTGGATGCGTAAGTATTATTCTATCAATTACATGACTTGATATATCCGTGATTATCAATTATGATTCATTACCATGTCAGTTTTGTTTTCAAAATCGTTATATCAAATTGAAGATATTGATTTGGGAGATCATAGAAGAGCTTTCGTTCATAAATTGGATTAAAGGTAAAAAAAAAAAACTCATCCTGACTGCTCCAGTTTTGTTATGAGTTATGCTAATTAATACATATCATACAGTAACCTTCTACCTTCAACCGTTCTTATAATTGCCCTTTGGTTAATTGTTCATTATTCATTCCACGACTCTCTGTTGTTATACATATTTATAAAGAATATTATAATTGTGTCTGTTTTGTTTATATAATATAAATTATGTTGCTTCTTGGTTTATTTAACTGCATTAAAATGATCCTTGGTGTTTTCCGTCAAGCATTTGCCAGTACTTTGGATATAAGTTACACAGATACAAATTATTGAAGTCGTTACCCATTTGTTTAGGGTGTGAACACATTTTATATAATGAAAGCTCCATAAACTACACATTGATTCTTGTTTGTTAGTTAAAACATTTAAACCTAATACTAGTAATCTAGTGTTGGTGTAAAAAATTAAAAAAAATAGGCGCTTCATTTAACCATCTTCAATTGTTTCTATCGATATTTGTCTTTTTTATTTGATTGTAGATTCGAATCCATCATGTTCTTGTTGGGTGCGTTATATTAGAAAATACAGCGAACAGCTGGCAAACTGCTCCACTAGTGCAAGACAGGCTTAGGAGATTGAATAAGTAATCAATAAATAAGTTTAAACATTTAAGATTTTTTAAATGAAGTGACTAAAGATTTCACGCATTTTCGTCCCTGCAACGGTGGTCTTGGCATCCTCTGTTTTTGATGATCTGTTAACGTTAGCTTAAAGCAATTCCGTACCAGATTATAACACACCCCTTTCTTACACACACTTGTTAGCACTAATGTACGTGTATGTTACAAAAGTGTACATCAACAAAAAAGAAAGTGATAAAACGATATCAATCAAAAAAGTTGTTGTTAAAATGCATAACAAAACGGTATAATTCATAGTTATCATTAAATATCAACAAGAAAATCAGAAATCAATATTCCCTTACAAATTCGTACTTTTTGTTTGCTGACCTTGAAGTAACTTGCATAACTATGTAAGTTTATTGTTATAAAATAGATAAAACGGCGGGAATAAGAAAACGTTTTATCAATTATTCATCAACAACATATCTATGAATAAAGGAGATGATTAGCTACTATAGGTTAGATTAAATAATAGTTTACATTACGTTTCTTCTTAGATTATTGGGTTTTTTAAAAGTCATACCGTAAAATGATAACTTTCTCTTTCAAATTTCAAAGGGTCACTTCCGGTGTTATCTGTTTGCAAACCATATGCTTCTTCTTAAGAGCACTTGACTGGAAAAATGTGTATGCAATATATATTCTACGATAATATCAAAACTGGTTTCTAAACATTAAGTTCGAATTCATGTGCCTTTATCATGTTTATACAAAATTCAAACGCAATTAAGAAAAGATATTTTCTTTAGCACTTGGAAGGTATTAAATGATTTCGACTTCAATTTTTTCTATGAATATTTAAGATCTTAATATATATATATATATCTCGATGCTTTCCAGAAATTTTCTGAACATTTTCATGTCATTCCCTTCCTATATTTTCCTTCTAACAAAGACTTGGTACATGCAATATTTATATAGAAATTTGTAGACAACACCTGATTATAAAGCCAGCTAAACCTCGCATTGGTGTGACATTGTATAGCCAACCATATAGCAGCAAATCAAACAGGCATAATAGAATAGGTAAACATGTCAAAAATGGGGTACATCTGTCAATATTTTGATATTATCTATTTTATGTTCTCATCCTGTCATGTTTGTTTTTCAAAATCATTGTTTTAGGGCCTTCACGCAGAGAGCATCTCGCATTTTAGAGTCTATATATGAGACTGACAAGAAAATTGAAAACGATAAACAGAAACGGAATAAACCTACTGGAAAAGAGGTGGAGTCGAATAGTAAGGAGGAAATGGAATTGGGTGAACATATCAACCATGCTGGCAGACTGTTACTAAATCATGGATACATCGAAGATGCTATAAAGACACAGAACAGAACGTTTCTGGACAACAAAGAAGTGCGGAATATTATAAACAAAATGTGGTATGGATTAGAGCACAGAGATCTAAAAACGGTAAGAAAGCATATTTTGTTTACAATGCGTGTAAATGAATGCAAAATAAGGAGCATCGAAATAAACGGCATCGTTTTGTGGATAAATCTATTGCATTACTTTAATTACCCCTTAATTTTATTCTATGTTAAATTCCACAAGTAATGAAAGTGTATTGACATTTATGAATGCGAGTTATTCTATATAGTGTACAGTGCTGGTGACTGGTACCTGTGTGTCTTTAAATAATTGTGCGATTGTCCTTTTTTCCTTGCCGAATTAAACTGTTGTTTTAAATATGCGTATTTGGTTTTTTCTCTCATTAAATTGAGTGTTTAAATCTAATATAGCGTAAGCAACTTTTAAATAAAATACTACCAAAAGTAGTTTTCTGCTTCAAATCGTCATATCCTACAAATTGCCGCAGACCAAAAAATTCAATTTAGAATCTATAACGAACGTAAATATATCAACTTTCCAATTATCAGCTTCGCACTTATTAGTAGAAACATATTAATTGCAACATCGCATAACATTTACATATCTCACTTCTCACGTTCCGCTCTGCATGTTCATTAACAGGAGCGGGTATTTTTACACGAACAAAACTGCCCCAACAGAGTAATGAGAATGATCGTCTGAAATCGACCATATCTAAGTGTAACGGTCTTTCTCCTTACATGTAACTTTTAAGATTTATTCATGTTCTTATGTTTTACTGTTACACCCCGGTCCAAGGTAAGGGGTAAAGTTGGCACATTCAAACTAGTTTTACACAGCCACACTCTTTAGGTATCTATCACAAGTCAGGGGCCTGTATTTCAATTTGTTGTGTTCGTTGCTGCGTCAAATAAATGAACATTTGTCTTTAAAAGTTGATTGTTTGGAACCGAGGAATATATTGACAATTATAATCATTGACATCCCATTTCTAATAGGAATGAAATTTCATGAAACTGAAGTTAAATGATGATAAATTTTGTTCTTAATCTCACCTCATCCCACAAGTTCTTTCAATGTGTGACGCAAAAAGCAATAGAACAGTGGACAACAATGTAAACTTTCGACTCTTTACGACCCGTTACTCACCAAACGACAGTAGAGAAGCATTTCGAACGAACTTATATTTGTATCTCTAACCGGCTGCTCTGTTTAACATGGAAAGGTCTAAAATAAGATACCATACAGGTTCTAATGCATCATACTATCTGTATTTGTCTATTTTACTAAATTACAATTACTTCAGTATCTGTTTGCAAAAAAGGGAGCAAACTATAAAACTGGCTTATAATATAAGTTATATACCTTTGTCCATTTTCCCTAATGCGACCTTTCGTATAGACCGAATATCACCGAATGTGAATTTGCATGAACAACCAAATGAATGCAGCATGTCAAGCAGGATTTGCCTACCTTTTCAGAACACTCTAGATCATCAGAAGATGCGGTACGTGTAATTTAGAAAATGGTGGATTGAACCTGGTTTTATAGCTAGCTAAACCTCTCACTTGTATGACAGTCGCATCGTTGACAATGTAATGGAATTTGATTCGACTGTCATACACCTCTCTGGTGTAATATTGTTTTTTTTGTTGTTGTTAACATTATCACTACTTATGATCGGTATTGAGGAACCTCGATCATTGGTTGTAAGAAATATATGTAGCTAAGGTATCCAATACCCATCCTTTTGGAAAAAATATATTGGGAATAACAAAACTACCAGATCTGTCATGTTTTATTTTAACATTATGTTAGAATTTCAAAAATCATTCTAAATTTAGGAATTAATTATCATCATGCAAAGCTATCATTGCTTGACCTGATTTTACATTAATAAAAGGCCTTTCCCCTTCAATATGCTCTTTATCTTGAATACATGGTCTTGGATTTTTAAATATTTTGGCTTAAAGCAGTCACTGAATGTTGTTACCATGTCTTTAAAAATGTATGAACATGTTTATTTACTACTGTAAGGTAAATCTAAATATTTATGACGCCTTGTTGTAGGATATAAGACTGTTTTGCTGTGACGACTGTTCTTCAGCGTCACCACAACCACATTATATAGCTTAACAAAACGTCATTGGTGTTTAGACTAGCCTAACTCAAATAGATAAACTTAGCAGGTTCAAAGTTTTAAACTTTTGTACGCCAGACATGCGTTATGCCTACTAAAGTATTTGCAGTGACGCTCGAATAAAATACAAATCTAAATTTATTACAAGTTTGAGGAGCATTGAGTTACAGTAACATCAAACTGACGTCAGGGTTATTTTGTGTCGTATGCTTTATACTAGTATGTACAACACAGTTACTATTCATATACGATTTTATTAAGTAAATTATATTGATAACAATACAAAGGGCCGTTTGTTAAAACTATAACGACACCAGATATATTTTAGAAACCTGTTTCTTCAACACTCGACGGATTTACACCATGGCCGTTGCATTTTTCTTTTACATTCACCAGTGACTTAATTTTTCATGGATGATAACTAATGTATTAATGGAGGCCTTTTGAGATTTTCGACCGGTGAATTAAGGGTCAGTTTTCACAAATTACTAAGTATCAGGGTTATATAACAATTCTTGTTTGAATTCAAATAATGATGCACCAAATTAGTTCACATTGATCTTGAGTTCTGTTTTATCTTCTTACAACACGATGATGTTGTCTTTCTGTTGTAGTTGTTCTAAATCAGCTCCATACGGTCATGAATGGCAATTGGTTGTCAAAGGTTTTATATATTGGATATTTTTATATTAACCTTGTTTGATATCTTCAGTTGTATTTGAATATGACAAGCTCTATTGGCACTCGGATGCGCCTCTAGCCGATACAGCTTACGTACGATTTAAAATAACTGTACTTTGATATAAAAAAAGATCAATATGAAAACAGGACATTTAATGACACCTTTTACGCACATCGAGTAGAAGATGCTCTCTTGTTCACACACCTGTTCTCCGTCTGACAGCAGTTATATCAAAATGTGTGTTGTTCGTCCCTTGTCTGTCAATTTAGATATTGAGATACGATATAACAATAATTTTATACATATTTAACATTTTAGATTGTTGGTTTCATCGTACTCGCAGCCTTTCACATCATACTGTTACCTTTGTTAATGGTTACTATGGAAGCACGTCCTACACGATGGTAAGGTACCAGTAGGTAAACAAAAGAACGTACCATTATTTTTAAAAACAAGAAAATGGAGAAAATAATTTTTTTAGGTGTTTAGTGCTTACAGCTTTTAACCATTATTAGTTTACAACGAATCTGCAAGACACCCGTTTTGTAATCGAAGGTAGTCTAAAGCCCACACAATGATGAGAGTAGTGGAAAACCTTAGGGTATCAAATAAATCGCAATTTTAATTTAAAAGTAGCATTTAAACACAAAGGTCAGACTACTCGGCTGTTCCCGTTTACCAGCAGTTGCACTAGCCACGGGGTTGTAAATACCCATTAAAAGTTTTTGAACAGCAGATACTATTGTTGCCTTTATTTAATATAAACAAACCTGCCTAAACCATCAGTTCGTTTCAGCAGTCATCCATATTTTACGGCTACTTTGCGACACTCCCAAATATTTTCTATATGTAAATTAACACATTTCAGCAGTCACCTGTTTACAACAGTCAGAGTTCATTTATATCAAACAAGAGATAGTCATATCAATTTTCTACAACGGTCATCTTATTTGTTTATAACTACCAACATAATCATGAGAAAAATATATGTTGAGTGTCGTAATCAAATAGAAAACCGAACCCGTTTGCACCCGCAATACCCTCATAGGAGGTGAATTCTTGAATTCTTTATGTTCTATTGATTTCAGTTTCAATTAGAAACAGTATCAACCACGTATTTCTCCTCAAATGAAAATTTAGAAAGTTTTCTTCCAATTCGAATCCCCCGCATCCGAAATTTTTATTTCCAAGAACGATACTTCTTGCATCTAAAAACACTAACACAATTTGTTTCTTCTCCAAAATACAAAAAAAAAAAACCAAAACTTATCAAAGCGATAGTCAAACTCATACGTCAAAAATATACCGACAATACCATGAACAAAAATCGACCGAAAGACAAAAAACACATTAAAACTCAAAACTGAGCAATGCGCACCTACAAAAACCGGCGTTGATCGCATGGCCTCCAAAAGTGTGGGCAAATAGTACTTCTTATGATGGCCGTCGTATTGAACATGTACATACTAACTTGTTCAAGAAACTTTGTGGGTAGGTAACACTCAAGAAAAAGAGAGCTGCAATTTGCCAATGGAACATATCCGTCGTTATCTACGAATTAGATATTCCATAACGTTCAAACATCTGGTGATGGCTTTGAATCTATTTCTAAATTATTACTCCATCTTAACAACTTGCAATAGCTTTCTTGTACACAATAACCTTCAAGGAAATCGTGATAGAAAATCCATCATTCCAAATTATATATTTTCAGGTTATATAGGCAGTACAAACTGCCATTCATGAAAGTCTGCATTCATTTGGTAAGTTTTATTACATTAAACGGTTATGGTGTAACATGTTTAAGAAAACGTATTGTTTCATAATGTGGATTAAGACGAAAAACATATTTCGAGTTTCATCTGTTTAAACTATTTTCAGGTTTTAAAGTTCACCTCAATAGAAGAACATATTTAAAATGCCCTATTTTGCATGTATAGTTATAAATTAAATAAGAGGACAAATCAAACATTGATAGATCAATGACAGTAGGAATACTATCATGTTTTAGATTATCTTTGATTTCTGATGCAGTATAGCTAACGCAATACCATATGTGCATGCTTTTTTGTGTGTTTTACGTTATCTTGCTAACTTTTATAAAGTATTGATTTTCTAAATTCAGATGCTTTTACACCCCAAACATTTATTATATTATCCATATTTGGATGCATTCTCGGAAATGTCTTGAATTTTGTAATTGATACGATCTGCAAGTTTTTTCAATAACCATGTCTCCGATGAGTCCTGTGTAGAAGAAAGTCGCGTCTCGCGTTACCAATTATAATTGTGTTATTTCCAATGCACATTTCTATACATGCAAGTAAGATGAATAATTTGTTCGGAATGATCTCAAAAGAAACACATGTTGATTCGATGAGGTTTGTTTGTTATAACTAGACACTTTGTTGAACATGTGTCAACCGAAATGAATTAAATACTTAGACATACATATTTAGACAAACATTTATGACTCATGTTTTATTCAATGAATATTTGCACAGGTCGGATTCTTGTGGCTTCTTTTTGCTTATGCATACATGCTGTTATTTGACTACAAAGTGAATGGTATTTCATACACAGACTATTTTATAATCACTTGGATGGTGAGCTTTTTTGTGGACGAAACCAAACAGGTACTCAATTATCCTAACAGCTTTAAGATTGTGTTTTATAGATATAGAAGATGTTATACGAGTCCATCTTAGTCAAATTTAGAAACTCAGTTAAACCATTACAGGTCAATGTACGTCTTTAAACACGACGCCTTGGTTCGTTTTGGATATAAAAGAAGTGTTTTTGCTTAAACATATAGTAATAACGCTGTATCAAAAAAATATAATCAATTAGATTGAAGTATTAGATGATGAGGCTTTCATGCATTCTACCTTCGGCAGAGAACAAGTCTCTTCTTTATATTTTCCCATCAGTTTTCGATGTGTTTACAACGGATTGACAAACTACGCAGATATTTAATAACTTGTTATATAAATATGTGAACGTATATTTACAATCGTCATTATAGCGAGTATATGATCAATTTTCATCAATAGAAGTACAATCTCGGTAATTCTTAGTTGTCTGATGTCTTTACTTGTACTTTGTGCCATATGTCTCTCAACGTACCTACATAAATTGTCAATATGATAAGAGATGAGGTATGACTGCCAATGAGATGACTACCCACAAGAGACCAAATAACACACAAATTAACAACTATAGGTCAAAGTACGGCCTACAATTTTGAGCAAAGCCCATACCGCATAGTCAGGTATAAAAGGCCCCGAAATGACAAATGTTAAAGATTTCGACCGGGAATATTAAACTAACAGCCTAATTTATGTACAAAATATGAACTAAATACAATTATTTAACACATCAACAAACGACAACCACTGATTTACACACTCCTGGCTTGAAATAGGCACGTACTTACATATTGTGGTGGAGTTAAGCGGGATTCCAACCTTCACCTAACCTAGGACAGTGGTGTAACAGTACAACATAAGAAAGAACTATACAAATCAGTTGAGTACAATTAGAAATGCATCTAACAAAAACATAGAGTGACCGTGGTCGGGTACTTGTATATCCCACCAACAAAAAGACACTAAAAACTGATCTGAGAGTACTCGCAGTTACTGCCAGCTAGTTGAAAGCCACTATCTACTAATAACAGATATCATGCCTTTAAGACTAACTCAAGTCCAGTGGATTTTTTATGGTTGCTATAACGCTGTTATTATAATCCAAAGCCATGTAGGCTCCCTTATAAAATGGCAAAGTCAAAAGGTAAAACACATCAAACGAATGGATATTAAAAATCATATTCCTGACTTGGTACATGCATTTTGTAATGTAGACAACTGTGGATTAAACCTAGTTTTAAAATATTTGCACCAAGTTATTTTTTCATAAGTTACGACTGCATCCATATTTTTATTTCTATTCATACAAGCTGTGTTTTATTTTGAAGCATATTGTATCAATTATACGAAACAAATGGAAAAGTTACATTAGTGACTGGTGGAATCGGTTAGACTGGTGTTCAATATTGATATATACCGTTGGAATGTGTTTGAAGTTTGGCGAAAAACGAATTTATCAAGATGCATCGAAAGTCTCATTAGTAATTGCCTTCATACTTTTGTGCATACGGATCTTAAATCTGTTCTGTATGTCGGAGATTCTTGGTCCCAAGTTAGTTATGATTCGCAAAATGGTTTGTATAATTTTATCAACAGTACACTTGCATTTTGTTGTTTTATCTCAGTACAACCAAGATACAGATGAAATTATTAACCATGTCAAAACATAATTACTTTCTACAGATTAATTTAAGAAATTGGAAAAAAATACAATTTTCATGCAAAAAATGCAGAAAACACGATAACTATCAGAATAACTGTATAATGTGACAAAACAAAATGAAGCACTATAACCTCAAGTATTTAAAAGATCAAACAATGCGTGTTATGTCAATGTTTTGATGAACATTCAATCTGTTACAAACGACCATAGCTAAAACAATATGTTATGCTTCTAATCTCCTAACTAATAGAATGTGAAACTATTGTTAAGCTTATTTTCAAAGAGTTAACTCCCTTGTTGATATACTATATACATTCCTTAAACTGTAAGATGCGAAATACGATTTAAGGTATACAAATTAAATGAACATGTTTGATTAACATCGCGTGACATCGTAAATATGGTTTCTTTTCTTTTAGTTTTCAGATACAGGTGCCTTTATGGCCATCATGACAGTGATTATGATGTGTTATAATATATCTTTTCACGCACTTTTATATACCAACTCTGAGTTTACCTGGTCACAGTTGGAAAAGATCACTAAAAATGGATACTGGATGTTATTTGGTGAACTTAATTTAGATGGTGAAAAAGGTAAACAAATATGGATAAAGTGCCGGCTAAAACTGATCTTTTTTTTTCAATTTTAAGTCCATGATATCAACATCACATCTCACATAACATCTCATTTTATCTATTTGCAACATAATAATAGTTAAATTCTTTCAAACGAATAAATAGCCACTATACCAATGGTTGAATTCAAGTTAAATCATTTACGTCAGGTCAGTAGCTGGTATTAAACATATATTATTCAAACTGGTATACGTTATGCAAATTATAAACATCAAAACAACTTATTAAGAGTACATGACTTAAAGATAGAAAAAACTGCAAGTTATGTATAAATAATAATACTAACCGCAACACAAAATTAGCCATTCTAACCTCCTTGCAATTATATTCTGATGAAATATATAATTTTTTTTACTTTCTGTACAAAAAACCTAGGTGATTTACACATTAAATCAATACAGAACCATTCATATATAGCTAGGGAAAAGTCAAAGCATTCGGCATATAACAATAATCTTAGTGAATAGAAAACAGATCATACAGTTGCTACAGGTAGATGACCTGGAACTGAATTTACCAGTATATAATGTATATCAATGAATACAAATATAGTCATGAAACGTACACGATCACTTTACCACTAAATAAAGCATAATTATTTTAAATCCAGTACCGAGTAATTTCTGTCATATTGCCATTGTAAAATCATATTAACATATTCCAGTAACTGTACCAGACTGTACATTCAACAGAGCTTTGTTTGAGTCTGGGGCCTTAGAACAATGTCCCTCAACGTTTGGATTACAACTTGTGCCTTACTTGAAAGCTTTTTATGGATTGATAGCTGTAATATTATTGCTAAACCTGCTTATAGCAATGTACAGGTAAAAGATAAAATTAGCAACATAATGAGGTATTTGTATAAAATTATATCATTCCACTTTACTGTCTGTTATTTACATAAGCCTTCAACCTTTGAACATTATAAATAGTAGTATAATATTCATATATGATTATGCTGGCGATAATTTATTTAGTTCTTGTGAATTTAAAATGTATTCAATTAGTGGTTGTCTTTATGATGTATGTTCTACACAAATCGATGTATTTCATGCTTCTTTTTTTCCACGTCTTTGGTATCAATATGCATGACATTCTGACAGTTTTTGGAAATGAAATGAATAATTTTAAAGAAATTGAATTGATTGAATAAAAATGTACAAATTATCAAATCAATGTTGTAAAAAGCCTATATACGCATTGTGATTGATATTTTTAAGATAATTGCTCTTGTAATTCTTAGAACATCATTTATACTCAAGACATGTTCTCCCCCATCTAAGATTGCTAACAATATTCAAAAGTCCCCTAATTTATATGTATACCAACTGATTCAGCGTCAAGGAAAAAAATAAGACTGTGCGGAGAAGTTTCCACTAATGTTAGCCACAAAAGCTGACAAATCTTCGCGTATAATATTGCCCGAAGTATATTGTCTAGTTTGTTAAAGTATCCACAAGCATTTAACTTAACAGTTGATAAAGCTTAGAACTAAGTAATGTCTGGATAATATAAGTGTTCTTGAGAAAGTTATTAGTGTATATCAATTAACTTAATCCGAAGCACATGTATTTCGTTAAACACTATAAATAAAAGCCCATCACGTATCTATTGAAATACTTAAACACTTTTTGGAATTTTTGGTTATCAGTGCTCTTCAACTTTGTACTTGTTTTGGCTTTCGAACTTTTTTCATCTGAGCGTCACTGGTTAGTCTTGTGTGGACGAAACGCACGTATGTCGTAGTAAATCATAAACCTGTTCCTCTTGTTAGCTTTTATTCGTGTGTTTCTCTGTTCTATATTTTCTCCCATTTATTTGTATTGTAGTCCTGTCATGTAATGTTGTCATTTTAATGTTATATTTAACATTGCTGTAAAAGCGGTAGGTTTGGCATGCCACAAAACCAGGTTCAACTCACCATTTCTTTCTTAAAAGAGGGACGAAAGATACCAACGGGACAGTCAAACTCATAAATCCAAAACAAACTGACAACGCCATGGCTAAAAATGAAAAAGACAAACAAACGATAGCACACACGACACAACATAGAAAACTAAAGAATAAACAACACCAAAAAAACTAGGGATGTTGGCGGGTGCTCCGGAAGGGTAAGCAGATCCTGCTCCACATGCGGCACCCGTCGTGTTACTGATGTGATAATAAATCCAGTAAATAGTCTAATTCGGTAGGTCACATTCATGAAAGGGAAGGGGATTGTAGTTTCGACGTAAGGAACATATCCGATATCATTTGTGAAACGGTTGTTTATTAAAATGTCCTGTAAATAGTCAGGAAAAAGGCCATTGTTATATCATAGTTCGTTACTGTGTGTGTTACATTTTAATGTTGTGCTTCTGTTGTGTAGTAGTTCTCCTTTTATATTGATGCTTTTCTCTCAGTTTTAGTTTGTAACCCGATTTGTTGTTTTTTCTCAATCGATTTATGAATTTCGAACAGCGGTATACTACTGTTGCCTTTATTTGATGGAACAGAGAATATGTCAATGTTGAGACATGGAGGGTTTACATTTGGCAAGCTGAACTCACCTTACTCGATTGTTATTTATAAATGATCTATATGTGTAGTTACAAGAAAAATATCAATAAATGAAGCATACTCCAAATATCGATAATATCCTTAATTCCAAGTTCATAACTGTGATATATAAGGTACAACCATTCACCGAAAAATTAGAATAAAACATTGAAAGATGTTAAGTTTTTATTTTGATAATACTTGTAAAACAATCTGCTTCATACTTATACATGTTATACCAAACCAATCGGTCTGGATCAATGCACATGTCGCATCCATTGCAAAACAGACTATTTGTTTAAATAAATATCTTTATAACTCAACGATTTAATGTAGAAAATAATTCATTTTAATGACAGTGTCCTTGTACTTAACTGTGTTGTTTTTAACTGTGTTGGTACTCTCTTAGAAAAACACAGTTGCAGTTTAAATAAATAAAGATAAAACATGAGCGGGCGCTGTTACATTACTGACTACAACACTGTGTCTAAATCCCACCGGCAAAAATTGCTCGGACTCGATGGTATCTAACATCCGGCACAATGACGGAACATCAATAGACAAAAGAAAGGTAGGTTTCTTCTTATTTTTTTTTAATTTTTTTTATGATATCGAAGAATATATATACATAAACAAATATTTTCTATTATGAGATGCAATATTTTCTACAACCGTTCTATATTAACGGAGAAATAAGTAAAAATGCATGTCAAAATGACGAATTGAGTGAATCTTGCCTCGAAATTGTTTAATTTCTCGTTGAATTGTTCACATTGTACGAAAAGAAAGGTACGGGAAGATAGATACTGACACGGAGATTGCAAAACTAGTCATTATGAGCATCTCAATACTTGTATCTCTGTGTATGGAACGAAAGAAATGGGTCATGTCAAAATGGAACTGGCCGGTTTCGTCAATGTTTACCATCCGGTTTCGTCATAGATTTCACAATGCATAACCCGGTTTGGTCAAATAAAAAAAATCATAATCGCATTACATTATAATTGATTATTTAACTTCAGCGTTGAAAAGGAGTTTTGTGGGTCGTTGGAAAACAACTTCTTTTACCGGACAACGGCTTATATTTATTCATATGAGTCTCAGATTCAAATAAATAATAAGCAAACACTTGAATTTCTACTCTTATCATGCTTATAGATACAAATATTCTAATTTTAATTTACTTTGCATTCCGAAATTTTTTAACAGGAGATTGAGGTTAAAGCTCTCTAAATATGCGTTTTCTATTTGCGTTATGGGAAAATATGTTGAACATGTTTAAACTTGAAGTTTACGGTCTTAAAAAGCGAAACACACAATTGATATGTGATTTTCTCGCACAAAAGGATGGGCACCTTATAAGTAATCTAATCATTCTATGTATTTAATCTTTTCTATCATCGTTAAAGATATATCTTCTGAAGGATAAACGTTGATATTAAGACAAATGTATCATGTGTATATGCATGCATAATCGACATAGAAAATAAATGTAGGACTACAACTACCTGATTATTGCATATAACTTCACACACAAGACGACGGGTGTATCATGCGGTTATGGCGCAGTTGTTTATTGACAATTATGGTACACAATTCCCCTCTTTAACAAATTTAAAATTAGTGTGAAGTTAAGTGAAATAAGGGATACGCCTTTCATTAGGAAAATATGTATAACCATAATTACCTATGTCCAAAAGTGTCCGTTTAAAATAGATTTTAACACGCCAAGTTTACTTTACAATAAATATAATTCATTTAAATTCTCGAAAGACAATGTTCATATCCGTGTCAACGTTGCTTTTTATTAATTTGTTTGATTAAGAAAAAAAAAAAAACAACGGGTGATATATATATAGACGAAACCGGATGATTGTGTAGTAAACAACATTGACGAAACCGGTGTATTTTAATTTCACATGACCCTTTTCTGTCGTTCCATACACAGAAATACAAGTATTGAGATGCTTATAATAACTAAATTTGCAATCTTCGTGTCAATATCTATCTTCCCGTACCTTTCTTTCCGTACAATGTGAACAATTGAACAAGAAATTAATCAATTTCGAGGCAAGGTTCACTCAATTCGTCATTTTGACATGCAGTTTTACTTATTTCTCCGTTAATATAGAACGGTTGTAGAAAATATTGCATCTCATAATAGAAAATAGTTGTATATGTATATATATATTTTTCGATATCATAAAAAAAAATAAAAAAAAAATAAGGAGAAACCCACCTTTCTTTTGCCTATTGATGTTCCGTCATTGTGCCGGATGTTAGATACCATCGAGTCCGAGCAATTTTTGCCGGTGTGGTTTAGACACAGTGAACAATGATTATTTTGCTCAATAAACAATCATTAAAAGTAATTATCTAACACACTTGTTTATATCATTAGTGTTTATGCATATGACAAGAGCATTGTGCTAAATCATTTTTGTGCAGTTGAATTTAATTTGTTTCAAGTAATACATTCAAAGTAGTCCACGAAGAAGCGGAATTTTATTGGTCACAGTTACAGAACGACTTTCTTGAAGAATACAGTGTAAAAACGATATTTCCAATACATGTCCAGTTACTTGTTTTACCGGTGATCATCATACATGCCTTCATATGGTTTTGTTGTCTTTATCCTGGTGGAAAACTGTATGACAGATGTCGCTGTGATGCAGATGTTAATAATGGCCGGAAAGATGACGTTGACGACGGAACAACTCTAAATCGTGGTCCTATGTTTGTTAGAGGTAAACATTTACCTATTATAATGTCTAAGTACTATTGTATTATATCTGTCAAAATTAAAATGTAGATTACACGGTTATAAGAGTTTGAAGAGGCAAAACAAAGTGCTCTTCTTCGTGTTCTTTTTTTAATTTTTGATAACATTGATACTGCATGGTTAACGAAATTCAACAAATTTAATTCATAATAGTTCAAGAGATCACAACGCTTTAAAGGCTTTAGCGTCAATAAAAGGTTTTTAGTTTTTTCTTCAGTATACATGATCAGCAAATGATTCATTTCAGAAAACATGATTTTTTTATTTTGATTTTCCCCGTGCGATATTGAAAATGATATATTAATATGAACAACATATATAATATTCAAATTTCAAGACAAGAAAAATGACACGGTGCACTCATCATCTGAATTCAATCATAATGTCAAAACTCATACCGACGCATCAATTTTGAAATATGATTGACATACTGTACTTGTCATTTCTGATACAGAATATTGAATGTGTATCACATAACGGAGTGCTTGTGCTTTTTTTTTTTATGTAATGATGGCTAAAGTATTTTCATTTCGAGTGTACATCGTAAACTTAAAAAACTATAATATTGTTGTGTATGAACGTTTGTGATGTACAATGTCGATTGATGTAACATCACGGTTAAGATGATAAAGATATTCAAGACAACCAAGATGTGGAAGATATTCCATCCATGCGACTTTTATGAATTCGTCATACGATGCAATGCTACAACCTTATATATGGTGTTAGAAAAGATGCATAACTAGAATAACAAAAGTTTTGTTTTTGATACTGTAAAGGAGAAGCGAAAGATACTAGACGAATATTCAAACGTATAAGTCGAAAATAAATTGACAACGTCTTGGCTAAATAAGAAATAAGACCAAAACACAAACAATGGTACACAACACACAACACAGAAAACTTAGACTGAGCAACACTAACCTCGCCAAAAACTGGGGGTGATACCAGGTGTTCCGGAAGGGTAGGCAGATTCTGCTTCACATGTAGCATGAGTGGTTCGAGTGTTGCTCATGTCAGTACAAACCTGATAGACCTTTTCATCTGTTTTGCTAGTCAGAGTTAAATTGTCACCAAAACATGAATTCACATTTTGCAAAAGAAAAATGAGGTCAAGATGAAACAAAGTATATAGGTTATAGATCTAGTCACCCATGTGGATTACAGTTAAATCGATAAGGAACGTATGTTTACGTTTATATACACACAAATTATCTATTTTTTATTCTAGTTTTCCTGTATAATACAAATTTTGATTTGAAGCTAAAATCGACGAATGAGGCCGAAGGAAATGGTGCTATGAAGGCAAAAGGGTAAAATCTTTACAGCTATATTTGTTGATGGTTCTAATCTAGTTAATTTATTACTTCTTCGTTCGTATTATTTAACTCAAATATATGTCAATATTATAAAGAAGCATTAGCAACTAATAACCGTCTTGTCGAATAAAAAACAGCCTCACTAGAATTTGAAAAAAACGTGTTGTGAGTTAAAACATGTCAGTGCTCCAAGTTCAATTACATGATTCTGATTTGACAACATATGTGATAACGTCTTGTAGAAGAGCCAAGGTCAATTTAAATGCATAACTGTTCTTATTTATCTTAAACTGTATATTTGAAATACATATACTCCTTAAGTTTAGACTGCCACATTTGACCCATTTTAAGATTTTGTTAATTACTTTGAATATATTAACCAAAGAAGTAAGCACATGTTTTATGCAAGATGCACTTACAACTTTGGACAAAACCAAGTACTAGTATGAAGGTCATTTTATTTAGGTGATCTCATTTTCTCTGCGATTGTAAGTAATAAAATTAACGGTATCAATTTTCTTGCACCAGATGCGCATTTCGACAATTCATGTCTCTTCAGTGATGCTCGTGGCCACAATATTTGAAATCCTAAGCTTATATAAAAGATGAAGAGATATAATCCAAAAGGTCCAAAAAGTATAGCTAATTACGTGAAAGGAATCAGAGCTTTTCATGAGGGAGATACATTCCTTAATTTATAATAATTTCTATCATTTTGTAACAGCAAATTTTTATAACACAAAAAATCCGCATTTTCATGCCAGTACCGAAGTACTGGCTACTGGGCTGGTGATACTCTCGGGGACTAATAGTCCACCAGCAGAGGCATCGACCCAGTGATAGTAATATAATTAACGGTATCAATTTTCTTGCACCAGATGCGCATTTCGACAATACATGTCTCTTCAGTGATGCTCGTGGCCAAAATATTTGAAATCCAAAGCTTATATAAAAGATGAAGAGCTATAATCCAAAAGGTCCAAAAAGTATAGCCAATTACGTGAAAGGAATCAGAGCTTTGCATGCGGGAGATGCATTCCTTAATTTATAATAATTTCTATCATTTTGTAACAGCAAATTTTAATAACACAAAAAAATCCGTATTTTCATGCCAGTACCGAAGTACTGGCTACTGGACTGGTGATACCCTCGGGGATTAATAGTCCACCAGCAGAGGCATCGACCCAGTGATAGTAATAAAATTAAAAGTATCAATTTTCTTGCACCAGATGCGCATTTTGACAATAAATGTCTCTTCAGTGATGCTCGTGGCCAAAATATTTAAGTAAATTATTTGACACCTGTAGCAATGCGGTAGCATGCAAATCCAGGAAATCTATTTTTGTCTATTTCGAAAATTTCTACTAAATTCGAATCTATGTTGGTTACATTTTGACACTGATTCTATTTACTAATTGTTATTTTGGTTTATAACACACTTTTTTCCGCAATGTGTAAATCTAATTCTGTAGTCAGTTTCCTTTACTGCTTCTGCATATATTTTGTTCATTGGTTTTCCTCGTGGATGGGTTTGAAACTTTGTTTAATCTACCATTTCCTAAATCAGGAAATAACTGTACCAAGTCAGTATTATGACAGTTGTTTCCATTTGTTTAGCATGTTTAATGTGTTTGAGCTTTTAATTTTGCCATTTGATAAAGGACTTTTCGAATTTTCTTTGGAGATTCATCTTTATTTATTTAACTTGTCATGATTCATGTGATAGGTATTCCTGCGTGTTCTTATTATTATAATCACGGATTCAATGTACACTTTTATATAAATTTATATGTCTGTATATCTAGTTATTGCTTTTAATTCCAGAGAAATAGACATCATGGAAACTGACAGAATTACGGTAAGTCTTAGTGTTAACATATAATTTATATAGTGTCAGAATTCACTAAATTAAACATAACTGTAGCGTGTTATTTTCATAAATTAAAAAAAAATCCATATAAAATCGAGAAAGAGAGAGAGATGCGTAACATATAAAAAATGAGCACAAATCAACAAACGTAGCATACTACATTGTACTAGTATAGTTGTCTCTAAGGTATCTCATTAAAGCCAAATTTTTCAACGATTGATGTGTATTTATGCTTTTTGCATTTCAGCAGTACAGTCAAACAGCATGACTAGCTTTTTCGAATTCGGAGAAATCTCTTTTTTTCGGTTTGTTTTTAGGCATGTGTTTTTCATGATAAGTTTCTTGTAAAAGAACTATTTCGTGTATTTCCGGCGCGTATTGAATTGATATTTGACTAGAAAATGTTGAATTGTTTCAATACTTTTGTTTCCATCCAGTAAAGTGTTTGGAACATTGTTGTCATAATTAGCATTTACTTATTTATATCATACCTTAAACACAGCACAAATTGCGTATTTAACGATATATTGATGTACTTTATGTTTAACAGAAGCTTCAAACACAATTGGACTCAAATAGCTCAAAGCTAGAACAACTTAACGAGAGAAACGATAAACGGAATCAAAAGGTTAGTAAGCGAAAAATATTGATATGTGTTTTACTCCACTTTCAGCACATTGGTGATAGTTGTTCGTTGCTATAAGTATATATGGTTGAAAGAAGCAAGAGTGATCGAAGAGAACCAACAAGTTTGGCAGGAAAACTAATAATCCCAGCAAATTAAGATTAGTGTCAAGCGCACCTGGTATTTGTGGGAATCTTACTCACAACCTCAATGTTGACATGCTAGCTAGTGGAACAATAGTTCGACTACTTTTTTAACTACTTAGAGCACACATTCACCGTTGCTCCACTCTCTCTAATAAAATTAAATAGCTTTACGATAATTACTTTAACACAATATTCTTCGATGATATATATAACATGATTTACAATTTATATGATATAATCCTTATGTTTAGTTCCAAAACATAACATGAACAAGCTTCAGATCCTTAACATACTGAAATAATTTACAAGAAATTTGCGCATGTTAATGATACTACATCAGTTGGTCTCTGATTGATAGTTGTCTTATTGACAATCATGCCATAAAGTGTTTATGCATTTGTCGTTTTAGTTATTGAGCAAACAGAAAGATATGGACAAATATTTGAGAGAGATGAAGAAAGTGGTTAGTAATCATTGTTATATGTATAAGTAAAAATCAGTTATTCATATTGTAGTCACCACATGTATATACGCATCATAATAGTGAAATGTAAAATAAAAAAAAGAACAAAACATCAGATCTCCGAAAAGTTGACCCTGAAACATATACAGCTTAGACAATCTTTACCTAAGTGTTTCGAAAAATTCAGTATTTCATAAACAGTATATTCACAGAAAACAAACAGAAAAAGGATTGGTATGCTAAAATAAAAATGCAGAACTGCCCATTGTTACATTTAGCAACTAGCAGTTATTTGATCAAACATTAATAAAATTCTTCTAGCCTTGTACAAGGATGCACTGTTCACTGTGTCGTATGAACATGAGGTTTTGTTGTTCTTCTGTTATCATATGAAACCTTAAATTTAATTGAAAGAGAGACGTGTCATATGGTTTTCAAACCAATAAAAACTGATTAAAACAAATTTTGTAAGACATTATGAAGCAATTTTCATATGCTATTAGAACGTAAAAATATTGGAAATTGTTCGTTGAGGATATAAAGAAATACTTCTGAGCTAAATCAAGACTCATTATACTGTCGAATCTCATAACAAAACCTTGCTATAGTCGATCATTTGATTTTTCCTGTTCCTTTTTCTAAAAGATACTAGTTAAAAAAACACTTCAAGAAAACACATGCGCAACTAGATGTACTTTTTATTTCTTTAATTTAACTTATTCAATTTTGTAAGTTTTTACCATATCAGATCATGAAAAGGCTTAAAGATATGCATGGCAGTTTTGGAAGAATAGAGAAGGAGGTTTGTAATAATGTATACTTGATTATAAACAAAATAAGTAGTTACCTGCAATCCATCATTCACACATGCAATCAGTCATAGTCTATGACATTTTGTATTAATCTGTGTTCTTCATGCATGTCAAAGTTTGACTCAATGCATTTCATATGAAAATATTCACAGAAATTTTCACGATTTCCATTTGCGCGGAAAATAGCATTCTGTTGAAATCTAAATTCATTTAAATCAGCTGGTCGCTTTGACGTCCAATATGTTAATTATGATATCAAATTGATTAACTTAATCCTTTAAATGATATAATAATGACCGTTTAAAAAGATATGATATTTTTCCCTTATTGCCTAATTAATTATCTATTTCACCATAAATCAAATACACTTGTGTATGTTCACCCAATACTACAATCATATGGGTATCTTCATGCACAAACAATTTCAGACCGAGTAATGAAGAACTATGACTATAGCTACTGTCGACACTTCAAAAGTCTGACGGACACCCTTATTAGTTTTTATGAGTCTACACGTTTCAATTCACTAGCGACATGTGTTGCGTCTAAAATCTTTGTATACTAATAGTTTAAGATCCAGATAAAACTTTGTATTGTAATATTAAGCATTCGTCGTTAGAGTTGTATTATGTGCATAATTCAACTTACGATTTTGTTTAATTTATTTTACAGACTATTTGATACGATAAGACAAACAATCTTCCCTTCCTTTAATTGAGATATATTAACTGAAATATTTTTTTTATTATCAGTGCCTTAGAAACAAGTGTCAAAAAATTAACACACAGATAATACATATTGCCCTTTAAGATGAAATAAACATTTCCATAATCATAACAAAACATATCATGTGACCAATGACTTAAATCGTAAAGTAAGTAGAAACACATCAGTAATGGTGTTGCAGTTTTATTAATACCCTTCTAGCTTGATTGTAAGTTTAAAAATAAATGAATATGTATTCACTTCTCATTTTATTGAATTTGTATCTATATTGTGCCATATATTATATGTATTCGCTCATTATATATGCACGTGTAGTAGTATGTCTTTTAATTGATATAAGTCATTTCAATTGATATTTTATAGTTTGTCATTGTATGTTGTGATGTAAAACTACTGTTTCAGGTCAGGTTGATGGTTGTTATCTATTAAAACGTTTTAACCCATTGAATTGGTTTGCACCTGTCCTAAGTCAGGAACCTGATGTCCAGTAGTGGTCGTTTGTTGATGTAGTTCATACGTGTTTCTCGTGTTTTATTTTTTTTATATATATTAGACCGTTAGTTTTCCCGTTTGAATTGATTAACACTGGTCATAACAGGGCCCTTTATAGCTTGCTTTTTGATGTGAGCCAAGGTTCCGTGTTGAAGACAGTGCCTTAACATATAATGTTTTTACTTTTACAAATTGTGACTTGGATGGAGAGTCGTCTCCCTGGCAATCCTATCATATCTTTTTATATCTATCTAAATTTCCATATATAAACGGAATATCGAATGTCAATTGATCTTGGTTTATGTTTCATATTGATGTCGTTTGCCTTAATTAGTCATCAATACTTGTTACGATAAGTAAAAAATGACACAAAGTGAAAATTTGTACAAAAAGAAAATTTGAGTACTATTTTCCCCCTTAAAACCGCCAAATTATCCCGATCTACGGTCTATATATATAAAGTGTCTAGAAAATCAACTTAACTGTGTATATATGCATAATTATTTGATGCAACACTATGATACAACACAAAATCATTTAATCAGAGTTATTCTTCATTCAAAATATTCAAAAATGTTTTCTACGATCTGTCTAATATCAAAACATGCAATGAATTATTTATTGATGATAGTCTGTTAAGGTAGATAGGGTGTCTTCCTCCATCTTGGATTTTGAAATACTAGAAAACAAGGTCTAGATCTTTGATGAAATGTGCAAATTTTTATAGTAGTAGGTAATTCATGTGTAAGAATTTTCATTATAATATAGAAAATGCCATGTTTGATCATATTTATGATTGTATTTTACAAAAATAAGAATCCTTTTGTTTGATTCATTTTTTTCCAACTTTGTCAAATAAGGGGAGGCAACTCAAATGCAAAGGCAGATAATCCAGATAGTGTTACTTTTACAATAGAATGTGTTAGGAATTTACCCATTTGTACATGTAGCAAGAAAACAAGTTCGGTGACCACATTTTTTCTTTTTCTTATCTGAAAGCATAATATTGAAGCTATCTTCTCATATTTTATCTCAAAATTCTATGGTGTGGTTTGCGTTTTATGGCGGAAAAATGGGATTTCCATGCATAATCTATACAAAATCTTGACAATTTTGAACAACCTGTAGCGTGAAAATAAGTCCGGTGACCCATTCTTTTTATTAATGTTTTTAAACAAGCAGGATATGAACTACATTTTGGCAAATTATTAAAAGATTCTATGGATTATAATTTAGACACCCCATCTACCTTAAGGTACAATGTGTAGATTTGATTTTTTGCATTTCCGACGATATTTCGTATGAATTCAAGTTGTCTGAAAACGAAACTGTCTATCATAAATTTTGTTATTGAAATGGTTTGCTAATTATTGCATATGCTAACAATAAGTGCTGATACCATTTATTTTCATGCAAAATAGAATTGCCTGTTCTGTAACCTGCAGACGTTCAAAGTTGTATCAGTTATGGACAATATATGGATTACGTGTTCAATTTAAGCAATGTTTAGTCGTTGAAAGCTATTTTGTGGGACACACACAGGAATGTTTCATGAACACATTTTCAGGAAAACCCAAATTAGATTTGACAAAAGAAACTAAAGCATTTTCATTGATTTTTATAATGTAATAAGTAACTGAAAAATATTTATTAAAATATACATGTAGTTTGTATAAATCAAATCGGTCGAATGGTCTCTTATGCATATCACTATATCGGTAGGGCAAACTTATTAAGATGACTTATTTTATAAAAAAATTATCAAAACAAAAAGGTAATATAACTGAATACCTTCATATAACTACACTTGGTTAAATGCCTTTTTTTCTTTATCAGTTACAATGCCTTGGGTCATCAACGCAAAATAGCGGAAACAATTTAAATGGGTTTCATAACGTCAAGTTTTCTTGTCATATTCAAGATTTGAAAATATTTATTTTTTCTTCTTCTATAGATATAACATGTATCCAAAATGATTAAACATAACTTCAAGTAGGTAAATTAAATTGAAACACTTATTTCTAAAAATGTAGTGATAACGCAATTAACAATTACAACATATTAAAAGGTTAATTGTGTATTCTTAGGTATCAAAAACCGCCAAAATTATACAAGATGCAGATTTCACTTCGGACGAAGAGGAAGAGAACCAGAAAAGTGATTCCTCAATGTCAGATGAAGAGGATTCCGATGAACTGTCAAGTTCTCTTGATTTAGAAACATCAAGTAAGAATAATCGTCCTAACATTTGAATAAACAATTAAAAAAAGGAATAGTAAGCTTAACACTTCTTTGTTAAATATTGTGCACTATTTGGATAAATAAAGAAAACAGTAGTGTATACATATCGCTTACATCTACTCATCGTTATTTTTTTTTCAAATTAATTACTCATTTCAGCCATAGGGACATTATGAAAGCGACTGATATATTTGCATTCTGTATCGCATGTGGAAACGGTGACATAGTTCTTTTTTGTTAGGTTTGCATTATTAAAGTTTGAGTTCCTTTGCATCTAAATTCTATTTTGATCAGCGTTTCAGAGTTTTCATTAGATTTTGGTTTTTAAATATTTAGATACTTTGAGTCCTCAATGCTCTGTAACTTTATACTTTTTTGGCTTTCTGACTTTTTTTTATCTGCGTCAATGATTAGTCTTGCGTAGACGAAACGCGCGTCTGGTGTATCACATCACAAGCCTGGTATTCGTGATAAATGTTGGGTTGGAAATATGCATCTAGGGCTTTCACATTGGTACATTGAATGTGTTCAATACATAAATTTTTGTACACATAGAACGCGAACAGTTCATCGCTGTTAAGCATACATGTATGCATATATCTATATATTGTGGTAAAATATCTTTGCCGCAGGTTTATTGTTGTCCACTTAGTATTAAATTATTAAAGAGATCCATTTTATTCGATCTGCTAGTCAAATGCGTTTTGTTAAAATATATTTTTTCTCTCATTTAGTCTTTTGGAAAATGTTGTTTGTGCTGTATACAAAAGATTCTTTTATTTTACAGATAGTCCAGATTGTAAAATGCAATAATCAGATGATAGAAAAGTTGTTAGAATGTTTGAACCAAAATTGTTTTTTGAAACAGCAAGATGACCATTTGTACTATAACATATTGTGTGAACTTGATGTCCGGAATAACACTCGATTCATTGTCGAGTCTATACCATAAATAATCCGTATTGATGTCACTTATGTATTTACATTTGTGTATATTAATGTATGAATATAAATTAGATTTTTGTGTGGTAAGTTCGATGTATTTTTTACTTTTTTCCAATGAAGTTTAGAAAAAAAGAGCAGCGGGTAGCTTTTTTCTGTTGATTGTAATATCTTAAATACTTGCATTTAGTTTGCAAAACTTTGAATTTCACGATAACAATGATTTTGATTCAATTAGATTCTCATTTGTTCTGTTATTGCACGGAACGCATAGTAACAGTCTGCCCAAACTAAATGCTTACGATCCCAGCAACGTACTCAAACAGAAAACGAATAAAAGTCCTATATCACATATATTTTCATTATAATATTGCTCGTTTTCCCGTTAATTTTAGATGGTTGCTTCAACAAAAGAAAATTTCCCGTTAAACGATTTTGTAATTAATAATAATGTTTGTATACTAATCATGCTAATTCAGTTATATTATAATCCACGCTTTATTATTTTGTTTTATATCAATTCAAATTTTTTGCAAATCTTACTGTTAAATGAATGTTTACAATTAATTTTTTTCTACGTTCCGGTTTGGTTTAAGTTTTTTAGTATTTTATTATCTAGCAATTCGTGAGTAATGGATTTGTATGCCTGGAAGTTTGAGGCGTACTGTGAATGGTTAACTTTATTACATCAATATCATCACATCATCCTTTAATTTGGTAGATTGAGTAAATATATAAATGTTTTGAAAATAAAGTTGACAATTCTAAATTTTATTACACTGTGATATTTGGTAAAACGTTTTGTTTAAAGATTGTTATATGATACTATTCATACGAGTTATTTTCTGAACAGTTTAACTGGTAACAATTGCCAATGGCATCATAATACAGGTTGCTGATGTTAGCTTAATAATACCATCATTTTTTTTTCAGAAAGACTATTTGTATTACTTTTTATTCTATCAGCGTTATAACAAAACTTGATTTACCTTTACACCATTAACTGTTTTGACATATATACACTTTTAAAAACAGTGTTTTGTCATCAAAGATTTAATTCGTGCAAACTACATGATGTGAGCAATATTGCAATTAACAAAAAAATAAAAACGTTCGTCAATGTTTGTGTTGGACAAGGTTGTTTTTGTTTTGTATTTTTATCAAGTTGTTAAAACTTGTGCAAACTGCTCTTTATTTTATAAGTGATAAATATACTAGTAAAAATTGTTCAGAGAAATTATATTTGATGTTGGTCTGTCACCACTTAATATTGATGTTTAAGCATAATAAATTCTAAGACATTTTGTGAATTATTTAATTTCAAATTAAGGAAATAAAATAAACACATAAGCAAAGAGTCCCCACTGAGTATGTTGAAAGAGAGCTTTTTGTAAGTTATTGGCACGTTATGGGCGAGAACGAAAGCTGGTACATTTTACTAATACATTAAATAATGGTTAAATAGTATAAGAATTAAAAAGAAATATTGGTTTAATTCTATACAACTAAGTTATAGTATAGTATGCAATTGGCGTTTATGTATAACAGCTGTTATTCCAATATATGTTTTTTTTTTGTTTTTAGCTCACCTGGCTCGAAGGGCAAAGTGAGCTTTTCTCATCACTTTGCATCCGTCGTCCGTCGTCATCGTCCGTCGTCAGCTTTTACCAAAATCTTCTCCTCTGAAATTACTGGGTCAAATTTAACCAAACTTGACCACAATCATCATTAGGGTATTTAGTTTAAAAAAATGTGTCCAGTGACCCGGCCAACCAACCAAGATGGCCGCCATTGCTTAAAATAGAACATAGGCCTGGGTAAAATGTAGATTTTGGTTTTCTGAAACCAAAGCATTTAGAGCAAATCTGACGTGGGGTAAAATTGTTAATCAGGTTAAGATCTATCTGACCTAATATTTTCAGACGAATCTGACAAATGGTTGTTGGGTTGCTGCCCCTGAATTAGAAATTTTTAAGGAAAATTTGCTGTTTTTTGTTACTATCTTGAATATTATTATAATGATTATAGATAGAAATAAACTGTAAACAGCAATAATGTTCAGCAAAGTAAGATCTACAAGTAAGTCAACATGACCCAAATGGTCAGTTGACCCCTTAAGGATTTATTGCCCTGTATAGTCAATTTTTAACATATTCATTATTTGATAAATTTTTGTAAATTTTTACAAAATAATTTCTTCTGTTACTAATGGGCAAAGTTCATTATAGATAGAGATAATTGTAAGTAGCAAGAACGTTCAGTAAAGTAAGAACTTCAAACACATCACCATCATCAAAATACAATTGTGTCATGAATCCATCTGTGTCCATTGCATATAGATCAAGGTGAGCGACACAGGCTCTTAAGAGCCTCTAGTTTTATGTTGTTGTAACATGTGTATAAAACAATATAGCTCCATATGTTCGTTACTTAATCATGTTGTTGATGTTGAAGGTTCAAAGTTCCTTATAACCTGCTCCAACTGATTTGTTAACCTAAGATTGATTTTTGATATTTGAAGAAATATTCATATTTTATATTTTCTTTATATGTTTTTGTACAGCTTAAAGAGATGAACAACCTTGATTTTTTTTCTCTTTCTAAATAAAACAAAAATAAGTGTATAGCGCTTTGAATATAAAATTATGAGCAGTTAAGATCTTTTTATTGAGTTAATTCATTTATTTGCAAATGATTTCATAGTTTGTTCTTATTTTTGGTTAAGTGGCGGTTTGAGCAATGGCATAAAATAATTAACTCCAAGGCTGGAGCTTGAAATTGAGTGGATATCAATGGTTTATGGCTTACGCATTTGGTTTGTCTAATTGGTCCTGCTATAAATAAGCCGTTATTGTTCTCGTTTGAATTTTGTAGAAACACGTTTTGTTATTTCGAAACATATTTTACAAGTCTGTCCGTTTTGTGTTTTTGTTCCTTTTTAAAGGCATACTGTGACCAACATGTATTGCAGTAACAATACTTCTGTGCAGTGCGTCTGAAACGTTAATGAAAAAGATTATAACATACCCATTAATATGTATCACACACATTAAAAATGTTAAGTGTGATTTGTTACCCACAAATACAAAAATAGTATGCCAAAAAATGAATATGAGGTAGAATTTATTTTATTTATATTTATATTTTATCATTTTTATCTTTATCTATTTGTCGTGTCGAATACAATCAATTATTGGACGATACATTTCATTTTCAGTCATTAATTTGGACATTTAGACTTTTTTGGATTTGAGCGTCACTGATGAGTCTTTTGTAGACGAAGCGCGCGTCTGGCGCAAATACAAAATTTTATCCTAGTATCTATGATGAGTTTCTATATTGCATGTTCATTTTTATTATTTTTCATTTTTTATTTGTATACTGTACTATTTTTAGTTGACCTGGCCCGAAGGGTCAAGTGAGCTTTTCTCATCACTTTGCGTCCGTCGTCCGTCGTCGTCCGTCATCGTCGTCGTCGTCCGTCGTTAGCTTTTACAAAAATCTTCTACTCTGAAACTACTAGGCCAAATTAAACCAAACCTGACCACAATTATCATTGGGGTATCTAGTTTAAAAAATGTGTGGCGTGACCCGGCTATTCAAACCAAGATGGCCGCCATGGCTAAAAATAGAACATAGGGGTAAAATCTAGATTTTGGCTTATAACTCTGAAACCAAAGCATTTGGAGCAAATCTGACGTGGGGTAAAATTGTTTATCAGGTAAAGATATATCTGCCTTGAAATTTTCAGACGAATCGGACAATAGGTTGTTTGGTTGCTGCCCCTGAATTGGCAGTTATTAGGAAATTATACCGTTTTTGGCCATTATCTTGAATATTATTATAGATCAAGATACACTGTAAACAGCAATAATGTTCAGCAAAGTAAGATAATATAAATAAAATGGTCATTTGATTTTTTTAAGGAGTTTTTGCCCTATATAGTCATTTTTTACCAATTTTTTGTCATTTTTTCTTATCTTTTACAAAAATCTTCTCTAAAATCACTGGTCCAAATTTAACCATACTTGGCCATAATTATCATTGAGGTATCCAGTTTAAAAAATATGTGCAGTGACCCTACCAACCAACCAAGATGGCCACCATAGCTAAAAATAGAACATAGGGGGTAAAATAAGGATTTTGGCTTATAACTCTGAAACCAAAGCATAAAGAGCAAATCAGACATGGGGTTAAATTAGATCGTCAAGATCTATATGCCCTGAAATTTTCAGATGAATCGGACAAATGGTTGTTGGGTTACTGCCCCTGAATTGGAAATTTTTAAGGAAATTTTGCTGATTTTATACGAAATTGAACTGTTTTTGGTCGTATATTGGTATTACGTTGGCGTCGTCGTCGTCCGTAGTCGTCCTCATCGTCGTCGGCGTCCGAAGACTTTTGGTTTTCGCACTATAACTTAAGTATAAGTGAATAGAAATTTATGAAATTTAAACACAAGGTTAATGACCATAAAAGGAAGTCTGGGGTTGATTTTAGAAGTTTTGGTCCCAACAGTTTGGGAATTAAGGGCCAAAAAAGGGTCCAAATAAGCATTATTCTTTGTTTTCGCACTATAATTTTAGTTTAAGTAAACAAAAATCAATGAAATTTAAACACAAGGTATATATGAACACAAAAGAAAGGTAGGGATTGATTTTGGGAGTTGAGGTCCCAACAGTTTAGGAATTAGGGGCCAAAAGGGGCCCAAATAAGCATTTTTCTTGGTTTTCGCACCATAACTTAAGTATATGTAAATAGAAATTTATGAAATTTAAACACAAGGTTTATGACCATAAAAGGAAGGTTGGGATTGATTTTGGGAGTTTTGGTGCCAACAGTTTAGAAAATAGGGCCCTAAGGGTCCAAAAGTAAATTTGTTTGAATTCATCAAAAATTGAATTATTGGGGTTCTTTGATATGCCGAATCTAACTGTGTATGTAGATTCTTAATTTTTGGTCCCACTTTCAAGTTGGTCTACATTAAGGTCCAAAGGGTCCAAAATTAAACTAAGTTTAATTTTAACAAAAATTGAATTCTTGGGGTTCTTCGATATGCTGAATCTAAACATGTACTTAGATTTTTGATTATTGGTCCAGTTTTCAAGTTAGTCCAAATTGGGGTCCAAAAATAAACTTTGTGTGATTTCAACAAAAATTGAATTCTTTGGTTTTTTTGATATGCTGAATCTAAACATGTACTTACAAAAATTATATATATGGGGTTCTTTGATATATGCTTAATCTAACCATGTATTTAGATTTTTGATGTTACGGCCTGGTTATCAGATTGGTCCACATTGAGGTCTAAAGAGTCCAAAATTGAACTTTATTTGATTGCATCAAAAATTGAATGCTTGGGGTTCTTTGGTATGCTGAATCTAACCATGTATTTAGATTTTGGATATTGGACCATAATAGGTAATGTCCAATTTAAAATTTAAAGTTTTTAAGTTTAAGTTCTTAGACCACATTCATTATGTGTCAGAAACCTGTGCTGTGTCAACTATTTAATCACAATCCAAATTCAGAGCTGTATCAAGCTTGAATGTTGTGTCCATTCTTGCCCCAATGTTCAGGGTTCTAACTCTGTGGTCGTGTAAAGCAGCGCCCTGTGGAGCATCTGGTTGGTTACTATCTTGAATATCATTATAGATAGAGATAAACTGTAAACAGCAATATTGTTCAGCAAAGTAAGATCCACAAACAAGTCAACATGACCAAAAAGGTCAGTTGACCCCTTAAGGATATATTGCCCTTTATAGTAAATTTTTAACAAAATATTTTCCTCTGTAACTAATGGGACAAGTTCATTATAAATTGAGATAATTGTAAGAAGCAAGAATGTTCAGTAAAGTAAGATCTACAAACACATCACACAGGGTTTCCGCTGGCGGTCGCCATTTTCGCAATTTGCGAAGAAATAATAATTGTGGCGATAAAGATTCGTCATTTACGAAAGAATTTGGCGATAAAAATATATACAACGATTCATTTTCCTCCATCTTGTTTATTTACTTTTTTCTCGGACTTTACTCGGACTTTACTTGATCAGACAATACTCGGAATTTATCTTGACCTCATTAAGATTTTGACAGAAAATCAATAATCAGCTGATTGCATTTTATAGCTATCGACAACAAAAGATTAATTAATAAAGGTGTTGATTGAATTGTTTGACAAAATGGAATGGTTAAATGGCTTCCACTAAATGTCACATACAGAATTTATTTACCACTTTGCGACGCACGTGTTTGCAGCAAACTTCTGACGTCTCCTCTCCTCTTAAAATAGTTCAGAAAAGAAAGATGTTGGGACGAAAAATGTTCAAAAGCAAGAAAAATCTCTGATTTAAAACTTTAATTATCCCTTGACTTTAATATACGTAATTGATTAGGGAGAATACTTTAAAGTTGTTTGAGTGACACACGTGTTTCAAGCATAATTTTACGTCTCAACTTTTTCATTACGATGGTCAATGAAAGAAAACTGTCGTTATGAAGAAATTTATCCAAAAGGTTGGGAACAACCCCTCGAATGAGAGTAACCCTTTAATGTAATGACTACAAATGAAATGAGGCCTCAATTTCATATGATAAAAGCTTTTGTTTTGTTGTAAAAACCACTTCTTAGTATAAAAGGGCACATGAGTATTTTTCTTTTAAAGAAACTTTCCCTACGAACTATAGTGGTATTATATGACCAAAACATGTCCATTAATCTTGTTATATTCCAGGACTTATATCTTCCTTATTATTAAAGTTTAGTGGGCCCCTCTTTAGAAAAGTTGTTTAAAATACAATGAATATTTTTCCCTTTTAAGTTCAAAAAAATTCTGTTGTTTTAAAGTAAATGTTACGTGTTTATTCATTAAAATGTAGATTCTAAAATAAGTTTGAGAGAATAGTCATAAAAACAATGGGGTAAAATCTTCTTATTTAAGGGAAAGGGGGAGGGGGGTTAGATAAAAGGTAAATTTTAAACAAAAAATATATTTATGTTACTTGGCGAAAATAATAATAAAATGGCGAAAAATATATTGTTTTGGCGAAAGAGGTGGCGAAAAAAATAATTGACCCAGGGGAAACCCTGACATCACCATCACCAAAACAGAATTTTGTCATGAATCCATCTGTCATGTCTGTGTCCTTTGTTTAATATGCACATAGACCAAGGTGAGCGACACAGGCTCTTAAGAGCCTCTAGTTTTTATACCGCTTTTTTGCTTCAATAAAGATGCTTCAAAATCATTTTGTCAGTTTATTTACATACTTTTAATAGATATAAGAAGATGTGAAATGAATATACGCAACACAAACTTAACTATATAACATATGTTAGGTATACAACACGAAGTACTCAACATTGCGTTAACTTTTAAACTAGACTGTGTTTAAATATATTGACGAGTTTACACCAGTGAATTTCTTTTTTTTATGACCCCGCAACGAAGGTGTTTGCGCCATATAATTTAACCCTTGTCCGTCATTGCGTCATTCTGTCATTCCTTCTTTCTGTCATTCCGTCATTTTGTTATTCCGTCATTCTGTCATTCCGTCAATATGTCAATCCGTCATTCCGTCATTCGGCAACAAACCATTATACAGAGTTTTTTTTTTAAATTTTTGAAAATCACAGTTTTCTTGTAACAACCTTCATTCTGTATTAAACTTCACTACATAATACTAGTCTCATGTACGTCACCCCATGATAATGTATACCTTTGAAAAACCTTTACTGTGAAATTATAAAGAATACAAAACTAATTATTAAAGTGCAAAGCTACACGACAACGCTGGTGCTATGTTTATTAAATATGTTAAACATAAACATTCATAAACAGATATGTATATATATATATAGTATACACAACTATAGTCTCCACACAATATAATACCAAAAAGAAAAACAACCCTCCAGTCCTACCAATCCTATATATTTTATAAATAATTAGAAAAGGTGGAACTAATTGAATAAATTAACATTTACCAGGTGTTTAAAAGAGAACCGATCGCTTTGGCGCTGTAGTGCTGAATGACCGAACCCCCCGTTTCGGCGGGAACTGAAACTGACCACACGATAGGTACGACACCAATATATATCAGGAAAAGACAAGAGAAAATAATTTCACTCCAATTCACTATGAAATTGTATTTATACGGACCTTTTTTTTTAACGCTTTCAGATATTGGGCTGATTTTTGGTACTAGTATGAGAGTTAACCATGATGAGTTACAAAACAATTAAGTTTCGTTACACTCCGCTCATTTTTGTCGCAATAAATTGCTTTGGACTTTGATAAATTGTTGAAAATCACAGTTAAACGGACATGTTTTACTAAACGCTGTCAGATATTGGGCTGATTTTGGGTAGGGGAGTTAACCATGATGAGTTACAGATCATTATTATTGAAAATCATAGTTAGATTTTTTTCCAAACACCTTCAGATATTGGTCTGATTGTTGGTAACCACGATGAGTTACAGATCAAGTTTAAGTTTAGTTCCACGTAGCTGATTGTTGATATGTGAGACTACCATCATGTTTGTGTCCACATGTGTCATTGAAATTGCAGAACTTTTTTAGACGGGGCCATTCGTGTCAATTCGACACATCTAGTTTCGAACAAACTTAACAAAATATATTGTGAACATCTAGTATTATATCTTTCTTATATGTTTAGTACTGACATTATGTTATATTAATTACAGATGGTTATCGATAGTAAATGCAAATCATTTGTAATTTCAACATGATCTGCTCTATTAGGATGCCAAAAAAAAAAAGAAAAACATCTCTTATAACGAAAGATCATTCCTTTTTTGCCAAGCTCGTGTAAGTTTCTTTTTCAAAAGTGTAAGTTTAAATTTTCCTTGACATCCTGTCTTAAAAAGATATTGGCAAGTGTTTGTAGAATTCATTTACAACGCGTCTAGACTATGGATGATTTGGAACTTGGAGATAAATGTTAATATTATTGGTGTAATGGAAAAGCATCTTCTCGTTCCTTTTCTCATCTAATTGAGTATATAGCGGTCCTCGCAGGTGACTTCTAATGAGGAAAATATTTGCTCAAATTAAACATCTGGTGTTAACAAACAACTGTCATTTGTACAAACCTTTATGTAGCAGCTATTTTCAAATCTGTCTGCTTTGCATTTAATATTCTTTGATATCTTCATTCTTCTATTTTATGAGAGAAAGCTTAAAATATTACGAAAGTACTAGTAGTTGATATTCATGATATATATGAGAATAACATGGCGTTCCTATATATACATATTATATGGTCATAGTCAGGTGTTTGTAAAGCTCATTAGAGCTTATGTTGTCCCTGTTTGTTTACCTTGCAGATTTTAAATAACGCTTATTTATTTATTTATTTATTTACAAGATTGATCGTTTATATAAATATACAGTGTTATTTTCCATTGTTTAACGCAAGCGTACATTTTAGATGAATGAATTGAATGAAAACTACGGTACCGTTCCTTGTTTGTGCATTGTGATTTTAAAATCTGTATGTTACTTTGTATCATTACTTTCATTTGTTTACAACTTTATCTTGTATTGTTCTGGTCGTACTATTGCAAATATTCAATGTCATGACTTTATCATTAGGTTAGAAATTAATGGTAAACCCTAGTTTTAAGTGTTTTAATGTCTAATCTTACCGTTTTAATTTATTGACATAACTGCACTACTCGATTCTTAATAAACAATGGTAAGATAATCGTTGCAAAGAATCCTGCTCAAACTTTTGTGAAAGACGGTTTTAACTTTGCAGTGTTTCGAGAGTTCATGTTCTATGTTGAAGGCAATTGTAGTGACCTGCAATACAAGTACCGTTCCATTGAGTTTTGTTGTATGTCTGTCTCTGACCTAGGTTTTCTTTATTTGGCATGTGCATTGCATCATAACATAATACATTGTTACGTGTACCATGAGGCACTTTGAGTGCAACATATGTTCTACGAGAGACAATATTCCCAAATATTCATGCAATAACCCTTTTATTGTATAGCAATATAATATTTGAAAGTAAAAATTGGTTTAAACTAAGATTTTGTCGTTGATGACGTCATGAATTTTTAAGATTTATTGCACGTTAACTTTTGGTTCTTTCTGTAAGAAATATAAATTATATTGCTTTGCAATAAAGTGTGTTCCTTGGTATATTACTTTTACATCAAAATATAAATTTCAATTTACCTTGCTTCTGAATATGTGGTATTAAGATATACTGCCAAAAGATGGTGAGTCTAGTGGCAGGAATACTTCATGTGAGCTTGACCTTTGCCCCCAATGTACAACTTGCATATTTTGTATGAATTAAATGGAGAATTGTCTGATTGACACTCTTACCACATTTTCTGATATCTTTGTATAAATATATATGTGGTTTTTTTTGTGTATCGCAATGACCCTTTCAATAAAATTTGCTTTGTGCTTTTTTTTTTACAAGGAACTCTTGACCAGATTATGATTTTTTTACTCTTGAACTATGCATATTTGGTGTGTCTCATGGTATGATTACCTTGACGTCAAGTCAGGAGTCTCTGGTTTTTGTTAGTCTTATATGTTTTTAAATTAAACTAATACGTACGCGTATTTTGTTTAGGGGCCATCTGAAGACCACCTCCGGGTGATGGATTTTCTCGCTTTGTTGAAGACCCATTGGTGGCCTTCGATTGCTTTCTGTTTTTTAGCCATGTTACTGTCTCTTTTGCACATTCCACATTTCGTCCCGAGGGTATCACCAGCCCAGTAGTCAGGACTTCGGTGTTGACATGAATATCAATTATATGGTCATTTTTATATATTTGGTTTTGATGTTATATTTGTTATGGGATTTTGTCTGATGCTTGGTCCGTTTCTGTGTGTGTTACATTGTAGTGGTGTGTCGTTGTTCTCCTCTTATACTTAATGCGTTTCCCTCAGTTTTAGTTCGTTATCCCGATTTTGTTTTTTGTCCATGGATTTATGAGTTTGAACAGTGGTATACTACTGTTGCCTTTATTTATAAATTTCCTGTTCACAAAACTTTGAACTTTTCGAAATACTTATGATTTTTTTATCACAGGAATAGATTGCCTTAGCCGTATTTGGCACAATTTTTTTGAATTTTGGGTCCTCAATGCTCTTCAACTTTGTACTTGTTTGGCTTTATAACTATTTTGATCTGAGCGTCACTGATGAGTCTTATGTAGACGAAACGCGCGTCTGGCGTATTAAATTATAACCCTGGTACCTTTGATAACTATTCCATTCTCAATTTTTAAGAATAATTGGTTCAAATGAAAACTAAATCCTTTAATTTCCATGAAAAATTAGAGAGAACATTTACTGCTTCAGTAGTACCATGTCCTATCAGTTGTGATAAATAATTAGATAATGTAAAATGTTTCAATCGTTTTACCTTAAATTTCATTTCATTGACATGTTGATATAAATAGTCTGTTTCTACATCTTTAAAATTCACACAGAAGGTATACGCATATCAATAAACCGAACTCAGTGCAAAGAACCTTTAAAGTACACTTAGACATCTAGTGAAACACTTTGTTATGCTGGTAACATGTAACTTGAAATCTCACTGTCTGTTGCCAACCTGCACCGATATCCTGAAAAAAAATATGTAAGTTAATTCTATTAGAAGTAGAATTCCATAAAAGTAAAATAAGCTGTTTGCTGAAATAAATGTTGAATATGTCTATGAGCCAAAGATTGCTTTTGAAAAAAAACCCATGAGAACACTTTCCAATATAGATGCAAATTCACGTAATTTTGACCATTTCGTGAAAATAAGCATTGAGCATAAGTTCCAAATTAAGGCTCCGTGTTGACATTTGTATCAGTGGTACTCGTACCACATCTTTTTACATCCAATAACTCATGAACAGTGATGCCATCCATAATCGAACTTGACAAATCTGTGTGTTGGGGTAATAC
This sequence comes from Mytilus galloprovincialis, assembly GCA_037788925.1. Taxonomy (NCBI): domain Eukaryota; kingdom Metazoa; phylum Mollusca; class Bivalvia; order Mytilida; family Mytilidae; genus Mytilus; species Mytilus galloprovincialis. Next base: position 37,274,318 of record CM075342.1, on the reverse strand, counting down.
GCATTGCGTATTAGTTTTATAACATTTGATTGAGTCAAACTTATTTAAGAGAACAGAAACGAAAAATTCAGCATTTTTCAATGTTTTTAAAGGGACATGATAACTCATGAACGGTAAAAGTGACGCTGACAAATTTCAAATTTAATTTTGTTTTTTGTGGTAATAAGCGTTGTCAAACGTTAGGGGGGTGTTAACATGTTCAACCAAGCCTTATCGGTATGTATGTGCCTGTCGCAAGTCAGGAACCTGCAATTCAGTGGTGTCGTTTGTTTATGTGTTACATATTTGTTTTTCACTCATTTTTTGTACATCAATTTGTACGTTTCTTTTCTCGTTAGAATTGTTTTACATTGTCATTTCGGTGCCTTTTATAGCTGACTGCGGTTCATTGTTGAAGGCCGTGTGGTGACCTATAGTTGTTGATTTCTGTGTCATCTGGTCTCTTGTGGAGAGTTCTCATTGGCACTCATGCCACATTAGGTGGAGGGTGGGGATCTCGCTAACATGTTTAACCCCGCCTTATTCTGTATGAATGTGCCTGTCCCAAGTCAGTGACCTATAGTTGTTGATTTCTTTGTCATCTGGTCTTGTTGATAGTTCTCATTGGCACTCATGACACATCTTCTTCTTAATATTTTGTATAAGTTTTGTAGTATTTGGTTGATGCAAACCAAAGTTAAGAGAACGGAACCCATTTTTTCGGGACTTTCGGGACGGACGGACTTAGCTAACACTTAATGCCCCTCAACTATGGCGCCAACACAGAAGTTCTGATTATTGTGTTGGTGATACTCATCCCACTAGCACTGTCATTAACACACACATATTTTATTATAAAAATATTCAATCGTAATTTTGATTTCTTTATTTTTGGCCGAATGATTATATGCATGCCCTTCACAAGGGGTATCAATTTGACAAATGCATTGCACATTTTTGTTATATTTTATAGCTAATTGTTCCACTATTTAAAGCTTACAAAATTAAATTGATCTTCAATTTCTTTTTATATGCCTTTAAACATTCTGTTTTGAACAAAACGGTGTGTTACATATACTTCACATGAATTTCTATCAAATCTGACATTATTACAAATTGTCAATTAAATAAAATTCAGTCGAACTTGAAAATAAATGTGCAATCAAATATAATATACGTATGTCGTCAACTGGTCAAGTGGCTATGTGATATAGATACAATGGATAAGCGTTGATTCATGAATCTTGCATTTTGATTTGAGCGTCACTGATGAGTCTCAGGTATACGAAAAGCGCGTCTGGCGTACCAAATTATAATCCTGGTACCTTTGATTAACTATTATTACACAAAATATCTACAATAACATTCAAAACAAGAACAAAAACTGGAAAAGTAGAGAATAGGGACAACAAAGAGAATTCAGGGATTCGAACCTAAAAATACAAGTCCGTACCTTAAACTCATTTATCTTAACCATGAAACCTCGTGGCTACCAATTCATACTATTCGTTTGCCTATTATGTATATATAAAGGTAGAAGCCCTGTGTATCTGTTGTACCGATGTATATCATATATTCATTTATATATATAAGATAGACTTTTAAATCGCAACCGATTGATAGCTAAGAGGTTTTGTCGATATGTTGATGTTAGTAACACGTATCAAAATTCATGGACGGGTTCGAATCCCAGTGAAGGCATATCGAAATCACAAAAATTAAAGGTAAGTTTTTAAAACAATTCCATTCGAGAACAGAAATCAGTTAATTAGTCAATTCAAACTTAATGAAATTAGGCACACAAAAGAACCAAAATAATCTAATATGGTGAGCCCATTTCAGCGACAGATTTTGAAGCGTTGATTCTAATAAAAGAATCCACGGTAAATGAATAGGCTGACGTCACCACAATGGTTTAAATACACATATCGCTGGCCAATTGAACGACATGTCCTAATTGGGGGGTTTTAAAACTTCTAGAAATATTAACGGAAATAAGGGATGAGTTAGGAAAATAAATGAAAACAGAACAACTGAATTAGATAAAAGGATGTTCGATATACTGTATATTTCGGTTTATTTTTAAAATCAAGATACGATGCTTTATTTTGTATCTAGTTTCCTAATCAAAATATTCAAAATGAGAAGATAGATACCTTACAGCTTCCTTTACCGTCGATGCTGAAATGTTTAATGTTATAAAACAATTTTAGCGTCTTTGACCTACTTTATCTTTTTATTCGGATACTTACGCATGTTACGGTTATCCTTTCCAAGTTCAACGGGAACATTAGAAATATCTAGAAAAGAACGTAGATGGAACCAAGCAGTTGGGTTGCTAAAACCAAACAACCCAGATATTGAACCAGTTACCATGGTATCAAACCACATAACCCGGATAAAACCAAGGTTCAGAACCAAAAAAAACTAGATGGAACCAAAGTTTCGAACCAGAGTGCCCGGATAGAACCTAATTGCATTCGGAATTGTCATAACTTTTTATACCTTCAACGTATTTTCCAAATCATTTATTTATTTAGTATATTTTTATATAATTATTTAATATATTTAGTACTCGTGCTCATGAAGGTAACCCTCGTCGCACTATTTTCTCTGAAGGCTGTCTACTGTTAAATTTAGCACCGTTTCATGTTTTGTATAATTAAAATCTTGGCTGAGGATATTTTTTGGAGACTTTTGTTTTTTTGAGTCTTTGTTTACTCCTTGGTTTTGATTGTTATTGTCTTATATATAAATATTATTAACTGTTTAACTGTTTTAGCACTATAATTACATTTAGCATCCATCATTAATCAGTATAAAGCTGTTTTTGTCTGTGATTCGAATCCACAGCTATTTGAAACTGCTAAAAATTTGGAAAGTGCAGTGTCAAAACTTTCTAACTGGTTTTAAATGTGTTTTATCGTAGTTTTATCTCGAGACATACATATTGTTTCAATCTTAAAGATATCATATATTTCAATTTCGTATAATGGCTATAATTTTGGTTGCATTTTCTACCAAAAAAGACGTAGTTTTATATCCCACTTTATTCAAATTAGAGTCCGTTCAATGTTGACGTGATACATACATACGTATCATTTGTTAATGTATGTATCATTGTCATCTTGCTTAGTTACCCTTGTTAACTATTCTGACATCGGACTCGGACTTCTTTTAAACTATTTTTGTCTGTGCGTATTACTAAGTGTATCTTTATGATACATTGGCTAGAGTTATAGGGGGAGCTGGTATCTTATTTTTGCGCCTGTCCCAAGTCGAATCCGTGTACATTCTCCGAAAAACACGTTCTCGCCCATCTCGTTCCACCCAAAGTCTGTTTGCGTTCTTCTTGTTTGCACCCGTTCTGACAAGGATTTGTATAGTAAGACGTTTTGTGTTAAATAATTTTGTAATTGAGTTATAAATAAATCGTAACCATGTTTTGGTAAGTGAACGTATTGATATACGTTTTCTCCATTGTTTCAAAATAAAGTAAGATTCTGACTTTGGATTTTGTTAAATAAATCTCAATAATTATTTTTGGGTAGTATATAGATATAAATAACTTTTTTTTATTGTTTCAAAAATAAAGTTACATTAATCAGCATTGTTTTGTATTGAATAAATCTTAATCATAACTTGGTTAGTGTATTGTTTACTCATACCAAGCTAAGTACATGCAGTATTTATATACTATATTAAGTAAGTTAAAACAACAATCTTGATTTTCAAACACAAAATAGTACCAAATTAAGCTTTGTGTAAATACTAATTAGCCGTAATTATGCATAAAACATTTTATAGGTAATCATCAAATGAATAAAACAAAGTCATTTATTAATTCCTCAAAATTTTCTTAAACTCGTTAGGTTTTACGTTGAGTTGTTTTACATGTCATTTCCGATTCCGTACTATCTGCGGTAAAGATTTTGTCCCCTTTCCTATTTGTCTTTAGCTAGTGGATTCCTTCCCGTACACTTCGTACATGATTCTACATAGAGACTAGCTAGGAACAGGAAAGGTTTTGTTTGAAGTAAGAAAACCTGTTTTATCCTAACAAGTATACACCTCAATGAATTGTTATGAAACCTGTAAAGGCGTCAATTTTCTAGATCAAGATAAAGCAGCTGAAGAAAAAACTTTTATTCAAATTTTGTATGTTACAGAACAAGTGAACTTTTTAAAGTCAACATTACAATTTTACACTGACAACAACAATCTTATGCGAGATAGAGGGTTCCGTGGAATCCACGAATTTATTATGATACTGCTTCTGTTTGAAAACTAAGAAAAACAAACGGCGTGAGTGGTGTGTGTATGTTCCAGACCATATAAGTATTTGTACCATACGCGTATGGTCATGACCTAATGAGTATATACTCATATTGTCGGGGCTATTAACACTTTTAATTTAAATGCTTTTAAACTCTTCAAAAGGTATGACCCTTCTAGTTGTCACGTCATTAAACAGGTCATTATATTATATTCTAATAATAAAAAGAGATTAGTTTAATACAAATAAGCAATTTCACACAGTAAGTTTTACTCACTATTTGAAAGTATAATAAAAGATGTCAAAATCATATGCTGATATTGTAAATCTAAGTATTGAAATATCACGTATACCGGTGGTTGACAGGGCGTCGGTGATTTACCGTCAAGTTTATTGTGTAAAGCAGATGAATTCACCGACAAGGACCATACTTTATTATTCTTTATGTGAATATGGTGTACTGCAGTCATGTTACGATATTAGACATCTAGAACTTCTCAAACACATCGTAGACACATCGGAACGACCCCTATTTCACAGGAACTACAAAGAATGCTAGCTTGTCACTCGCAAACAATAGGTATTAATGAAAATTAAGGTTCGTGCACAACCAAGACGTACAAATGAAGAAAAACTATGGTACCATGAGGAAGTAAATGTCATCATAAGCATAAGTGCAAGGATACAATAATGGGATGAAAACTAAGACCAACTGACTGTGGCATCTATATTTGATGTTTATGCAGCCTAAGGCCCTTTGAGTTATAAGATTAGTATATTTTAATGTATCCATTTTTCCTTTGATATTATTAAACGTTTCTAATGCATATTAAAAATATACCTATATGTACCAAATACTTGTATGGTCCGGCCCGTTAATAACCAAACGAGAATATACTCAACCTGTATTTTTGTCCATCTGACGAGTTACACTTTTTTCAACTTATTTTTATAGATCGTTATCATGTTGTACTGTTATACTACTGTCATGTGTCTCTTAAAATTCATAGAAGTAATCATAATTCCATCTACTCTACATACAATAGCAAACTTAAGAAATGTAAAAAATTTTTTTACCCCACCCATCTTTGAGTCACTATGCCAAAATGCCACCCTGGTATTGTGCAAATATGATTCTGCACCCCTCATGATGCAGACCCATACCAAGAAAAATATAAAGTTTCGGTAGGACAGTTTAATGGGGGAGAAAAAGAAAAACAAGAATAATAATAAGAAACGGGACAAAAACATAAAGTCTCCAAAAGTCCGTTTTGTTGACTTAATAATTCCGATTAATTTGCAACAAAAAAAACTTTAAAAGGGATGTACCACATGCGCTTTCATAGTATACCTTACAACAAAATTATTTATTTTGCGGCATTTTGTTCGAGATTATGGGTCTTAAATTATTTATTAGTGCTGAAACGATGGATGTGCATCGATAACTGCAATCGCAATTACCATCAGACTGACGTGCACTTTTGACCGAGGCGAGAGTCCATTGAGCCAGAAAAAACACTATGTTTTCCATTCTGAGTTTCACTTGGTTAATTTAAGTCGGAAAAAACAGTGTCGCAATCATAAGGGTCGGAAGAAGAAAGTTGGAATCTCAAAGTTTAATGTTAATGATTCCAAAATTAAATTTGATAATTCCAAGATTAAAGTTGACAATTCCAAGATAAATATTTCTAAGATTCAAGTTGATTCTTTCAAGATAAAATTAAAGTAGATAGGGTCCGTATAAAAGTTGATAAGTCCAAGGTTCTGTTGAAAAATTGAAGTCGACAAATCAAAAAAAATAATAATAAAAAGGATGGCCCTCAGACGCTTTCGTACTAATCAATTGGCAAAATCAAACGAGTAATACACGTTTTACAGGGTCAGTTATAATAACTGCAAGAAAGTATATGAATAAGAAAAAAGTTGGATTTGAAACTTTTTAAAACTGCGATATTTTTCCATTGTATGTCCAAATAAGGACAATTTCTGTAATTAGCTGTTGCTGTTTGTGAATGTGTACTCACTTTTGTGATACAAGTGTTTGGTTACAATTTGTTGGATAAGTTTACAGCTTTTACAAACTTTCACGAATCTCTAACTGTTGAGATATTCAACTCAGTTTGACCAGCAAGTGACAAACTATAGATGTATTTGGTGTTTATGCAACAATTACAAGTTTTGTTTAATGGATGGATCCTCAATGCTCTTCATCTTTGTACCTGTTTTGATTTATAAATATTTTGATATGAGCGTCACTGATGAGTCTTATTTAGACAAAACGAGTGTCTGGCGTACTAAGTTATAAGCCTTTGAAAACTACATATATGTAGAGAAACCTGATTATAATGTATAAAAGAATTTCATATTTATGGTAATTGTATTAAATTTTAATTATGAATATAGGATTGTAAACAAATTGTTAAAAAAACAAGAATAAAAATTAGTAGATATACAAAATGCTTCTTATACTGATAGTCCTTAATAAAAATATATAAATCAGCTAGAAAGGCAATTATATACATACAAGTATAAAAGTAAATTGTTGTTGAAAAAATACTGCCAGAAATAACTTTGTTTATACTTGTCTTTTTTTAAATCAAGATGGGAACAACATAAAATTTTACTTAAAAGATGAATTAACCAATAAAAACACATGCATTATTATAGTTTTTTTTTGAAAATATCAATGTAAGAAATAATAATAAATACATTGTAAATGCTATTATTTTTATCAGATTATAACTTGCAAAATGAAAGTAATTACAATGATTGTTATGATCAATAAAACACCTACTTGTTGATTTAGTTTGCGTTCTTAATTCAATACTAGACGTGATTGATTGATTGTTGGTTGCCTAATGTCAAGTGGCAATACTACACGTGAAAAATACACAATATATGCAGAAAATAAAAAAAAACGTCAAACACTTATATGCATATTATTAAATATATATTCCCGCTATGAACCTAAAATCTACTTCTGAAATGATCAGGTGAGCTATCAAAGTATGTACATTACTCATAATCGACTTAAACATATGTAAAACAAGTTTGATTATAAGCAATAATGACATAAGAATATAACTAGCAAAACCCCATTATTATAATATTATAGCGTAATCATCTATATAATACCAATCAACACTGTTTAAAACATTTTTAATAAAACTAAAAGAAAACAATCAATTATGCAATGCAGGGCTTTTATATTTTTTAATATTTAATTTTTATCGTTTGTGTTGCAGAAAACCAAACCCACCATTAACCAACTATAAATTATTCGCTCTTATATTTGAAAGTCCTAGCGCGATGAGGACACTTGATTCCCTTATAATGTGGGCCATGTATGAAAAGAAATCAACCATTAATCTATCAATAAACCAATTATTTAATGCAATCGTGAGTGTTAAATTTAGAATATCTTGTTCGTATACAAAACACGTTTAACCAAGAATCATTCTTGGTCTCTTTATTCAGTATCCAACAATCGGAAAAGGAATATATAAATGCACATGTTATTCTTTGTTAATTAAAACAATCAAGTCATTTATAGACATTATTTGTTCTATAACACTAACTCATTAAAACCTTTATAAATAATGTGTCCCACTTTGATAAAAGATCATTTAACGATACATTCCAACACAGTTTAATGTAACTATTTTGTAGGTTTTCATTTTAATTGCTATGTATTGGCATTGGCAAGGCGCATGATGTGCTATTTATGAGTGAAGCTCCTCTTTTGATGGGTAAACATCCGTAAATGTATATCATCTAACTTGACATTTCTCATTCGTTTCCTGATTAATGATATACGAATACAATAAATGAAAGTATCTGTATCATATAAGAAAATGAGGAAACAAGAGACAAGTATTACACTAAGTACAAGATGTAGTTACAATAACTGCTTTGCCTGTTTTGTTTCAATTTACAATAAAGCAAATTTTATTTACAACTATCGTACGGTTACAACCGTTATTACAATATAATAAATCATTTAATGTCTCCGACCTGTAACTGCCACTAGGTCACTGCATTTTACATTCCGGATCTTCTATAAAAATGAAGCAAAGATATTAACTGATGCAAGTCGTTAATATTAAGTTTTAGTTAAGGTTTGTAATTATATAAATTTCTGATCCGCATCTGTATTGTGCAGAAAATAAAAGGTTAAAATTATTTTTTGATATTCATTTAGTTGTTTTTGTAAGATTAATGTGATCTTCTAACTGTTTTTTTTATAAATAGGTGAAATGCAGACATTAAGTTAAACTGCCGTTCTACATTATGAATTTGATAACTCGGTCGATTTCGTAATTTAAAACTCGTTTCTGACCATCAATGCCTTACACAATCATTATTTGTTTGGTCACATACCTTTTGTTCTGACTATGTTTGACGAAGAAATATGTACATTCGAGCGAATAAAAAAGTGTTTAAAAAAGCGAACATAAGCCGTGTTTAGTATATAACATAGCCATCACTTTTGTACTTAGAATAGAGGGGCGAAAGATACCAAAGGGACAGTCAACTATTATTAACATGTTGTTAGGTTAACTACTGTATATTTAGTGATCAATACACCATTGAGTCGTCATGAATGTAAATCAAACGTGCAATTAAACACTTTGCTCGACTTTGACCCCTAGCACAGACAATTTGTGGTCATAGAGTCACTCATGAATTTAGTGAGTTGATAGGCAATTTAACCTACAGACTGGGCCCAAATTACTTTTTTTTATGAATTAAATTAAAAGAAAAATGTTCCAAAATTGATAAATGAAAAAAAAGATCTCAGAATAAACTGACTGCCAAGGTAACTGTATCCATTGAACATGTCCATGGACAATTTTTGTCTTGGTTTATGTTGTAGAAGAAAAATGGAATCTTCCGAGTTAATAAAATTTGGATGTCCGGAAGATTGCCTATTTTGACTTCCTTGTCAATGAATTTGTTGAAATTGATTTGTTATAGCACAAAATTAGTCTCAGCGTCAAATGGACTATGATCGCTCATTTTTTTTATCTTGGATTGCTATATGGAAAGATCTTGTGTCACGTGGTCAATCAGTGGGTCAAACCGAATATCTACAGTATGAACTCCAATGCGCACTGAAACATTAGATTTTCCAAATAAGTGGATTCAAACTTTCAAAATGAGCTGGACATCAATTATTTTTCATTAAAGTTTTTGTACTCCAGATGAATCAAAAGAACAAGTTTTTTTTTAAAGTTTTATAACATTTCTTTTTGATATTACATCATCATCTCATCATTTATCTTTACGATTGTCTGATTTCCATTTCCTTGTTTATTAGCATACCTCAATTTATTTATTTCTTAATATTAAATGTGTTATTCATATTTTTGTCGTTAATGTTTTGTCGCTTGCTTTCTTTTGTTTGTACGTATGTCTGTCTAGTTTAAACCCTTTGAGATGAGGGTTATACATTTGTAGCGGCAAAGGTGCTTTGACAGAACGGCAATTCCCACTCTGATTCACAAATAAGGGCGGAGAAAACCAAAGTACGTTTTGCCCAAACCAAACATGTACTGGCATTTTCAAAAATATTCTTAAAACTAGTATATGTTTTGTAAAGAGGTCATTAACTATCTTCTGGACTATCAGACTATATATAGTTTACCAGAAAAGGTTTTGTTTTACTGTTGACTTCTCGGACACGGCTTACATATTTTAAAGAAATAAGAAGACCGTTTTGATAGATGCGAATTATTCCTAAGCATCATATAACATTACATACACCGGTATAAAAATATTGTTGTGTTTGATCTTTTTAACTATGGTTCATCTTCATATGCAAAATGTTTAACTTTCTAAATAAAATACTAAAAAACTTCAGACAAGTCACAAAACATCATAAAATTATCAAAACAAACGAGTTGGTTACAACCATTTGTATAGTTTTTTACGAGGTATATCGCTAATGACATAAAAGTGATTATTCATGCAGAAAACTTAAGGACAATGGTTGATACTGTGTTTTTTTATTGTTACTTTTATTCTGTATTTAATACTTATTTATAATATAAGTAAGATGTTTTCTATAACGCCACGCTTAATCAACAATTTTCTATATAAGCATGTATCAAGTCAGAAATATAACAGTTGTTATCAATAAAATTGAGAATGGAAATGGGGAATGTGTCAAAGAGACAACAACCCGACCAAATAAAAAACAACAGCAGAAGGTCACCAACAGGTCTTCAATGTAGCGAGAAATTCCCGCACCCGGAGGCGTCCTTCAGCTGGCCCCTAAACAAATATATACTAGTTCAGTGATAATGAACGCCATACTAATTTCCAAATTGTACACAAGAAACTAAAATTAAAATAATACAAGACTAACAAAGGCCAGAGGCTCCTGACTTGGGACAGGCGCAAAAATGCGGCGGGGTTAAACATGTTTGTGAGATCTCAACCCTCCCCCTATACCTCTAACCAATGTAGAAAAGTAAACGCATAACAATACGTACATTAAAATTCAGTTCAAGAGAAGTCCGAGTCTGATGTCAGAAGATCATTTGATGTATTTGGGATTTTTATTTTGCCATTTGAATACGGACTTTCAGTTCTGAAATTTCCTCTAAGTTTGGTATTTTTTTTGTTGCTTTTCCTGGGTTAAGAATAAATATGCACAATGTGAAAGAATTAATTGACTTTGTTAACGTACTTCTTAATTCTTCATTAGACGAAATAGATTGACTGTCATCATCATCTTCATCTGACAGAGAACAGTTGAATACATTTTCGTCTTCTTCTTCGTCCGTTATGTCGTCATAATTTGTTGTCGATTTGGCAATTTTCGTTAACTGAAAGTGCCACAAATATACTATACTTAAATGTAGGAAGCTTTGCTTTCCTTGCAGTCTTTATGTTTTCATATTTATATGACGAAATACTTGTTTTATATCAGATTTTGTGTATTTAAAACATTTAAATCAGTGTTCACTTATTTCGTTCACAGAGATAATGATAATCACATCAGTATATGCAATGCCAGAATGCTTTAACGTCCCCATCTGAAGTACGAACGTCATACTATCTTAAAGTTGTTGCTAATTTTTAATAGTTAATTCTTGACAACTATGATAATTAAAGAACGAAACGAGTAATGCTTTATGAAATAGCTCTGAAAGAAAAACTTGTTAAGCTTGTACATGTTGTATTTTGCCTTTGGTATTTCTTTACAGTCAAACATTTGTTTCGTTTTTATTATAAAATCATATTTTGGTTACATATTTTGAAAAAAGAAAAGGATTTGTTTTAATCTGCTTGATGACGTTTTGTCTCATTTCAGTTGTCTTCACTGAGTCGGTATTGAAGATACATGGATGCAAAAGGCAAACTTTTCGCTGTGTAACATATAGGATAAATTCACACTTCATACATTTGAAATAACAATAGTACTGTTTTCTTTTCAATATATCCTTTACACTGAAACCCAGGGATTAAAAGTACTTAAATAGACGAGGACCATAACAGACAAATGCAGAACAACTTTAGTAAGAATCAATGATTTGAATATTGGAGTTGTATTAACTTTAGTTATCACAAACTACTAGAAGTTTGACAACGTCAGTAGTTTGACAACGACCTTTGATAGCTTTTCGATTCTTTAATAAAGTAACACAATTCGTCTAATTACATATTTTTTTGTTATCATAAAATGAATGTTTATTTTTAAAGATGTTTTTTTAGTAATAGTAAGCTGGTTTCGGCAAACCATTGTAATTTTCTACACAACACACTCATCTTTCATGTTTGCATATATTCTACGGAAAAGGATCGAGAGTAAAATATTCAATTGCATATAACACTTACCAATTTCTTCATTACATTCATTTTTTTATCCATATTCTGCAGTCCGCCTATTATCTAAAAGAAAGGATAATGAAGAGATATATCGGTTAGTTGTTCTGATAATATATATTGTTACCTGAGGTATTTAATCAAAATCAGAAATCGAAAATGAAACTGACATTCAGGTCGAAACCAATAATAGTTCAGTTGGTTTGAGTTCACTCCGTACATTTCAGCTTGAACTAAATCAGATTATTGATTTTTATCTATCTATATTTAAAAGTACCATATCGATGACACCTTGACTCATAATTTTCTCCAAAACTGTTCTTAAATACTGAAAATTAGTTTTGTATCCACGGATTACACCAGCAAAAGTTATTCAAAATTGAAGATGTCGTTGTGAGTGACATTGTTTGTATCCTACCTATCAACTTTGACTTATTAATGGGAGCGTACCTATTTGACCAACACGACGGTTGCCCTTCGGAGCCCACTCTGTTCTAAGGTTAGGTTCGTATTGCTTATTCCTTATTTTGCATGTTGTGTTTTGCACCTTTTTGTATATATTTCTTTATATGGCATTGGTTTTAAAGTATGACTTTGATTATACATGTACCTTTTGGTATCAATCCCAGTTTCGGGCTCGGTTAATACAATTGTTCGTATAATCATTTCAAAATTACCTTTCCGATATCAGAAAAAGAGTTAGTTCTATCAAAAAACTTATTCTGAATGGTATTTAATTCAACAGAGGTAAAAAAAAATAAAAACAGTTTTAATCGGTAATAACACTGATTCATGTTTGATACAATTAACCATAACTGAATATATATACAAATGTATTGATCTGCATAATATATGCATGTTTGAGAACGCATGATTCTATATCGCGTTAATATGGTTATATTTCGGCTTTGGGTAAGGATAGGTGTTTTTAATACTATGCATGACATTTTAGTCCGGAAAAACATGATGTATCTATCATTTGTCTATTAAATGTAATTGGCCTTAAACAAGCTTTCGATCAAATTAATGTATAATGATATACATGATGAAGTTGAACAAAACTAAACAGATTCAATGCTCTCATAAAAAGTGAAAACATAATCTAAACATTTATATCTAGATCCATATTTTAACAGATAACTGTGATTTGTTTGGAGTTTAACGCTGCATTTAGGGCTTTTTTTTGGGGTATTTTAACATATTATTTTGGTATTTTATTCAACAAAATCTAACTAATACAAGCAGAAAAAAAGATAATGTATACAGCATCAGCCTGAGCAAATGTTTTTTTTTTTTTGTGTACATGAATCTACATGTGTAAGCATACTACACAGAGATGAATTTTATTGTAAACCATTCGGTTAGAGAATAAAATGTATTTGCCAATTACCTTTTGGATTCGTTTGTCATTTGTGTCGTTCTGTTTGTCCTGTTTCATGCTATTGTTTTCCATTTGTCTTTGTAGCATCTGTTAAAACAAAAATTAAAGGAATTGGTGATAATTGTTATTAAATTGTATTTAAATTGTCATACAATGTAATTTTGTGTCAGTGGGGAAATGAAATCATTTTGAAGTCGCCTTCCTTGCTGATATGATAGAAAATAACATAAAACGTTTCCTGTTTTATCTTAAAACTCACATATCTGTATAGTTACAACTCTCACAGTGCATGTTCGTTTAAACCTCTTAAGTCAACAGGCAACTCTTTATACACATCTGGACGTAGCTGTTAACAAGATTAAGCAAAACAAAAATCTCTACAGTACCACGAAAAAAAATATCATCAAAGATGCTACGCCTGCATTTCAATACGATAATTGAAATCATTACAATGTCGATCAGCATTTAGACCCAAACGCGTATCACACAAGAATGTGCCTCAAGTACACGGATGCCCCATCCGCACTATCATTTTCTATGTTTAATGGGCCGTGAAAATAAGGGAAAATCTCTAATTTGGCATTAAAATTAGAAAGATCATATCATAGGGAACATGTTTACTAAGTTTAAAGTAGTTTGGACTTCACTTCATCAAAAACTTTAACCTGAAGCGGAACGAACGGACGAACGGTCTGACGAACGGACGTACAGACCAGAAAACACAATGCCCATAAATGGAGCTAAAAGAAAGTTTTCTAAATTTGGATCAGTTGATTTATAATTTGGGTTACACAAACATTAGTTTTCATATAGTTTTGATATCTGATCAACATTAAAATGACAGAAAATAAATGTCTATGGCACATGCAGTGCATTCTTATACCCACAATGAATATAGATAACAGTGTTTAAATCTAACTCATCTCATACATAAATATTGCAAACAATTCAAAATGAAAACGTATACTAGTTGTATTTCTATTTTTATTATTTTTTACGGCGATTTGAAGGAAAGACCAAATATCTATATAGCAGTTTACACAAGCTACAGTGGAAATTAAAATTTTTAAGAAAAAAATAAAAAGATACGAGCATATTATCATAAAAAGTAAAATAATAAAAACATTGAATTTGAATTAAGTTTTTAAAACGGAAAGTCCTTTATAAATGGCAAAATGAAAAAAATTAAGCATTAAATGATTGGATAACGTACATGTATCTTGGAAAGACCAAATATCTATATAGCAGTTTACACAAGCTACAGTGGAAATTAAAGTTTTGAAGAAAAAAATAAAAAGATACGAGCATATTATCATAAAAAATAAAATAACAAAAACATTGAATTTGAATTAAGTTTTTAAAACGGAAAGTCCTTAATAAATGGCAAAATGAAAAAAAAATTAAGCATTAAATGATTGGATAACATCTGTCATATTTCTGACTTCGTACAGACATTTTCTTATGCACTATTTTGAATCTGATTTTATAGCTAGTTAAGCAGGCGTTTCTATTTAATCATCCCTGTCGTTAGTACCTCTTCTCATGAGGGTGTCATCAATCAGTTTTTATACGGTGTTAAAAATAATGTATCGTTTTACTGATGACACACAGCACATATATTTATGCCCCCCCCTCTCTCTCTCTCTCTCTCTCTCTCTCTCTCTCTCTCTCTCTCTCTCTCTCTCTCTCTCTCTCTATCTCTCTCTCTCTCTCACATGTTGATGTTTACCGTAAATCTGTCAACTTCCATAAGGTCTATTTCCCTGAAAACAAAATGTTACTATGGTCAGATATACATGGTGAAATAACGACGCGGAAATTTAACATCAATAAACAAATAAATCGTAGTGATGGAAATTCCTTTACCATTATATCAATAATAATAATAATAATAATAATAATAATAATAATAATAATAATAATAATAATAATAATAATAATAATTATAATAATAATAATAATAATAATTATATTTTTTATCTTGAGATGGAAACTCAATAGTTTTCTAGTAGTGACTATATTTACTTTAGCCATAAATAATACACAAATAGAACATACAAATATAGAATATATGAAAAAATAGAATATATCACGCATAGTGTGCATGTTGATAAACAAGTTATCTACTCGTGACTGGAAGTTGAAATTTGAAGCATTTCGAATTGATAAACCGGTGTTTTTGGTGTGCGTTGAGAACTAATCCATAGAATAAAAAAAACTGTAAGGGTATTGAACATACTTAATGTTTTACATTGGTTTAAGTAAATAAAAGATAATCAACAGCTATGAATAATGTATATTCTAAAATATTATGGTATCTTACATTGTATCTGATCTACAACAATTGAAGTAAACATACGAAAGCGATGAAGTTAAAATACGTTTGTATAATGACAAAGACACTGCGTTTTCAGTAGGAATCCACTCCTACATCTACATTTATCTGTGTTTAAGACAACTTTACAAGCTGCTATCTTGCGTATAAAGTAATACTGTTATACTTTATACTTAATGTATATATCAAAATTCAAGAAGGACTATTGGAAAACAACAGGACTAATGTTCATCTTGAATTAGTCCTGTCAATAGAAATGTAACTTGTGCATGGTATAATTAAAAAGGAAACACTTATCTGTTGCGTCCGATTTTAGATTTAATCAAAATTCATTAGCATTACTCGAGTTATTCATTTGATTATAGTGTCATAGTCAATGTTTTTATCTTTTTAAATTTGAAGTTAATGTACCCTTTTGCTTTAAGAGCTCCGTTGCCCTCTGCTTCTTTTGTTGTTTTCAGCTTCAAATCAAAATTAGTATTGTACAAAAAAACTGAAATATAAAATACAGGTCTTGTCATTTTAACCACGAATAAAAAAAAACACATATTCATAATATGCAAAGTTCAATATTATACACACACGAAAGTTATGTTGGAAATACAACAGTGCTATTGCAGTAGGACTGAGAATAGTTTTTTTATATGAATAGATATCAGTGTTGCCAATACATATGTTTACTGTAAGGAATATGAATCTTGTTTATAATCCTTTGAATATCACTTCACAAACTGTGGGTTTAATCGCCATATAAAACCAGAACACAGAATGCGTATACTTATCAATATGTCAGCATTATATATATATTTGCAAGCTTTTGACTGTTGCATTTGTTCTTGATTAAGAGATAAAATTTAAATCACTCGCTTCAATTTACAAATTACCTCTCACAAACATTGGTCTATGATTAAGAGTTGCTTCCTCTCCAAATTCATCCCACATGTAATTATAAATATCGTCTCTTCGACATTTTCTATATAACTTCCCACACAGATACGGACAGCAAAACCAAAGGAGGGCATGAATAATTATTGCCGGTATAATAAGTAGTTGCAAATGAATTGGAAAAATTGTCTTAATGCTGTATTCCTCAAGGAAGTCAGTCTGAAGTTGCGACCAGTAAAACTCAGATTCTTGTTGAACGTTTTGAAATGTATCACTGAACGAAAGAAACAAGTATGAATTACAAATTACTTACTTTTATTAATCTGAATCATAATAAACACAAAAAGTTTTCCTTGTTTTCAGATTTTAATTTTCAGAAATTCAGCAATGACTGCCATATGTGAACAATTAACATCAATGTCTCTCAACAACAAAAACCATAAAACCTAAGGCAAAGTATTTATTAAAGTTTAAATCTTCTGAGAAAAAAATCAAAAACAAATCAATATTGTCCATGTGACTAACTGGTCATCCATAAATAATACAATCAATGCAAAAAATCTTCACTGGGAAAATTTGGCAGAGTTTAACATTGTATACACATAAGTAACTTTTCAATCAAATAAAACTAATGTTCTAACTAAAGCTTTAAATTTAACAATTCAATGACAAAAAAGAATAAATTTTATTCATCACTGCTTACAAAATATAGTATGTTATTCACCTGTACATAGCTATAAGCAGATTCAGGAGTAAGATTACGGCGATTAATCCGTACAAGGCTTTCAAGTAAGGTGTAATATATACACCAATCTGTTCAGGACATCGCTGTATATCAGTATTTTCATAAAGTGTTCTGTTAAATGTGCAGTGCGGTTCAGATACTGAAATAAATCTAACTGAATTTGTAACACACAAATGTATCAGACAAAATATTCAGACAATTGTCCTCATAACAATTTCGTTGTCTAAAGAGGTATTTCAAACTTATGTCATTTGGTGGCTGTAAGCTCTTCCGAAGGTGATGATTTCATTTTATTTAAATTTTTACGTACTGTGACAATTAATCAAACAAATTATCTTGTAAGAAAGCGGCGAACGTATTTGAAGTATTCAGCCTATCGAATTTTATATTATATATTTTAGGTAAATGCAAATAATGAGCTCGTGTATAGAAGGTTTCATGGAATGAAAAAAAAAAAAAACAACAACAGAAGTACAGGTATTATCGTTTATGTCACTTCTCTGGTTGTCCAGAGGATTTACCTTTACTGTATACTTTAGAAACAAATAGAAGAAAAATGGCTATACGTATCCAAATATGAAGCGGAAGCATACAGTAGAGTATATATAGATATATCTCAAAGACGAAACTTGAGTTTGGAAGAGGGTTGCTGGTAGTGTATGTTCTAACGGAAAATGGTAGTTCTGAATTCAAGGCTTCAAAGCTTCAAATCACCTGTAGACGAGTTTTGTGGAATTTCTGTCAAATATCTATCAAAGACATATTCCATATGCCGTTGATACAATCATGTTTGCTTTGCCTCCTGTATAACATTAGTAAAGGCAAAGTTTTATTTTTTTCAAATGTACCTTTGTTTACATGATTTCACATTTACAGGATTAATGCATATAATTTATAACAGTTGATTACAATAAGTCTTTGAAAACAAATTAATATAATATCTTTCCGAACATAACAATAATCCTGAACAAAATAAGTGAAATATGCAGTTAATGACACATGCAATATGTGATTTCAATGATAGGTTTGTGCGTGATTGCACACTTTTAACGTTGTTAGTTATTACTTACGCGTGTCATCATCTAAATTTAGTTCTCCAAATAACATCCAGTAACCATTTTGTATGATCTTTTCCATCTGACTCCAGCTGAACTCAGAATTTGGATATAACAGTGCATAAAAAGATATGTTGTAACACATCATTATGACTGTCATGATAATCATAAAGGCAAATGTATCTTGAAACTGAAAAGATTGCAATAATAACATGAAATAAAATTTCTTCAAAAGTATTTAAGGTGGTACCCAACACTTTAACTAAAATTAATTTGGCTCGTTTAATTTTCTTAAAATTTTGACAAAGTATTTACTTTGACCCCTTGATAAAAATATAAAAAAAATTAAAATTTTGAACCAACCGTTTTATCAGAAAAATTACACTGGTTATATAGCAGTTTGACAAACACTCATTTTGATCATTGAGAAGCTTAATATCCCTTTAACAACACAACATTATTAAAACGTTTAGCTGATTTTTCAGAGTTATCTCCCTGCAGTGTTAGGTACCACCTTAAACATATTAAACACTATCCTCCCAAAAAGGTAATCTCGATCTTCATTAATTGATTATACAAATGACATTTCGTATATCAGTAACAAAAAAAATCATCCGCCATTATGCCATTTAATAATGATTTCGTTGTATGATATGTACGATGCAGATTCACATGAAACCCTTAATCTGCAAGAAAGAACAATAACACCGAATGTGATCAAGAAGTTGCGAAGTCATCCATGACGCAATTTAAGATAAAACAATGGTATTACTCTTATCACTTTTAACAAAATTTAGTTCAATGTCAGTGAAACCGCTCTAATTTTCAAGCTATATCCCGTAATAGTTCAATCTTTAGCGAAATATTAAAAATTTCGGCGACGTTGATCTGTACATTGACGTCGCCACAACTTATACGCTCACAATTTAAAATATAATTAACCTTATACTCTTTTGAGACATGCGGTCTGGAAAGCTTAATAGTGTATCCGTAATTTTGTAAATTATAACAAGTGCTATTCTTAAAGCGTATACTATTAAATTTATCAAAAAAATGAACTTAATAATTTTCTATGATGAAATTTTTCCAAAAAATGCAAACTTTGCATAATAAATGTATTGCAATTGATGAAAGCAAGTTATTGTCGGCTTTTACCTGTTTTATACAAGTCGTTTTTTTTATTCTTAGTTTTCTATCTTTTTTTAATCAAACAGTTGTTCGCCTGATCTCTACGAATCAAATATTTAAGTTCTGACTGATCCATAAAATTCGGAATGGAAATATGGATGTGTCAAAGAGACAACAGTTTATTTTCATTCTGGTTATGACTGCGTCGACAGAATAACAAACTTACACATTTTCATCAGTTATAACATCTTATCAATTCACAATTATTTTTTTTGCAGCTGTATATTCCTGCCATTACCAGTGCTATAAATTAAAGATATTGCTGGCAATCTATTTTACAATTAAAACATATGGTCGGGTTGTTGTCTCTTTGACACATTCCCCATTTCCATTCTCAATTTTATTTACTGGTTCACACCCATGCATGGACACAATTCAGTTATTTTATTCCACAATATTTCTCGTCATGATCTCTGGTCTATGCTTTAACTACATTATATGACAAAGCCAATAGCACCTATTAGACCTAAAGAATTTTGTAAAATCTACTTCAAGATAATTCTTCATGTGTACTACACTATTGTTATTGTGTCATGATATCAATGTAGCAATGGTAAATGCAGAAACAGCTCTGATTTGTGCTGATATAACAAAAAAAAAAACCAAAAAAACCAACAACATCTCAATATCATTTGCTCAACATACAAATTCACATACTCGTGATTAAAATGATATGATACTTTGTGTATTTTGACAAATATAACTAAGACTTATTATACATAAATTGTAGGGCCATTACCTGTTCGATTTTCACAAATGTGGTACAACTACAATCGGAAACCGCACGATTTTTTTCTATATTATTGTCGCGAAGCGTTATCATTTTCTGATGATAAAAACACAACTTTTATTCAATAACTTACTGAGATTTTTTATTGGAGTCATTCTGATTATTGATGCAAAGTTTTTAGATTACACATGCATACTTGTGAATGCTCGTGATTAACCAAACGAAGTGTTTGTAAATAGTCCCCTTTCTTGGTGTAAGGGAGATAACTCGCATAACTAACGACGCACGTTTTTTCTGCCCGAATTACGATAGAGTCATGCAAGTACGCTAATGGTTATCGTATGCGGACTACAGTACTGCCCACTTTGGAATGTCAGAATACAGTAAAAACAATAAAAAATAAAAACGTTTTTTTTTGTTAATGTGTCAAGGAGATAATTCGAAATGCCATTATATATTGTAAAACATACCATTTTTCGTATCATAACCAACTTTGGACCTAGAATTGCAGACATGCAGCACAGATTTAGAATTCTTATTGATAGGAGTATAAATGCTGCCACCAATAAAATTTTTGATGCATTTCGAAACTGGTAACCTTGCCATAATTTTAACAGCATTCCAGACGCATATACAATTATCGATAGCCAATCCAATCGGTTCCACCAATCACTTGCATAACTCTTCCATTTCCTTCTAATTATGGAAACAATGTGCTGAAAGGAAATGCATATGGATTCATTCAGCATGTTTAGATTTTGGCCACGTACATGCATATAGACTCATCGAATATCAATCAAGTTATTTCAACGAAAAGGTACCTCAATTTTGAAATACAGGATTGAATTTAGACTTTAGTCATATTGTAACATGTTTGCTGTTTATTTATCTATATATTTGGTCATGGTGCATAAACTGTAACCTTATAAAACATGTTAGAATCAATATATGCACATCTTCAGCCAACACCAGGAGACTGTTTTCTCTCGTAGTCTCTACAATACAGTTGCAGTTGACGTTAAATAAATACATCAGTTCATAGATGGCATGTTTTCTAGTCATATTTGCAAAAAAAAAAAAAAAACACATGAGGCGGGAAACATATTGGACAGGTTTGACAAGAGGCAATTGAATAAACAGAACATAATTTGTATCAATCTAGTGCTTTGTTAAACGTACAACAATAATGAAATCGCATCCATTCAACGTTAAACGTTTATTGCTTAATTTTTTTGGAAGATCAAACAAATCACGAATAACGATTAAATCGACCGGTTGAACCCTAACAGACTACCGGAGCAGCTGCATTTTAACCAATTCTTAATACATATAGTTTGTTATTATCTGGTTCGTCTTGAAAAACTATCTTCAGACATGCATGCACTCAAATCACATGATTTAGACAAGTTTTGTTTAAACTTTTAGGCCTAAGTGACTTATGAAGAAAAAAAATCAGAATGCGTTTGCATAACAGTTGATTTTTATGAGTCTATATTCATAATATGGTAGCACAACTTTCAACATACTTTTTTTCAAAATACACTCATTACAGATCTCATGATTAGTATTTTTAACGGGAAGTTAGGCTAGCTATAAAACCAAGTTCAACCCACCATTTTTTTTTCTGAAAATATCCTGTACCAAGTCAAAAATATGGCAGTTGTTATCAAATAGCTGGCTCCTTTACTTTCACCTTATTGTCGTATACTTTCCTCGAATTTAGTTTGTAACCCGGATTTGTTTTCTACAAATCGATATATGACTTTTGAACAGTGGTATACTACTGTCGCCTTTATAGTCCAAACCCACGATTGACGAAATGACGAAGTTAAAGAGTATTACGGACCCATAATTGCAAAAGTTTGTCGAAAAACACAGCTTACAGTTTAGGTATTTCGGAGCAGGGGATGCCATATCTAGAGTTACTATCGTGATTTTCTCACAAAGGATTGTCGTAACTGAGATTTGCCGACTGGCTGAAGGTGTAATAGCACCATTGATTTTCTCCTGTTAGTCTTCGTTAAATTTGCACATTTCAAAAAAATGTGCAGACTTTATGTTTTTTTCAAATAAAGAAAAACTCGGCATGAGTATAGTTTTGTCCTGTGCAGTACTATAGAAAAAAGTTCACATAACATTTCATTGCATAGAAAAAAATAACCATCACTGAAAGTTAACCAATCAAATTTCTCCCCTTATTTAATCTGTGTACAAGGTGTAGTAACCACGTAACCTCAAGTTTACATATAAGTATTCTATAGAAACCCCAAATAAAAATATAATGAGGCGTTGAAATACCCAAGACATATGTTTATGACACAGAAAAGTTTTGCTGCAATAAAATGTAGGATTAATTACCTACAATTGTCAAATTCAAGGGAATAATTTTTTTCGACCTATTTTCGTTTACAACGATTTTTATATAAACTCTCCCATTTTCTTTTAGGTTTTTATTCCTGAACAAATTAGTTTTATTTTTCTGTTTCCTTGTCTCCTACAAAATCGTTCACAAAATTGATAAGCTGTCAGTCCTTGTCATAATGTAAAGATGCTTATAAACAAAATAACCTGCTTGGTTTCATCCACAAAAAAGCTGGTCATCCATGCTATTATGAAATAGTCCGTATAAGTAATTCCGTCGTCACTGTAGTCAAACAGCTGCATGTATGCATATGCAGTTAGCAGCGCTAAGAATCCAAGCTGTTACAGTAAAAACAAACATATCTTTTTGAATTTGCAAACAATATATATATTCCACTTCTCCTACATTAAACTATTAAAATACGAACAATTTGTAGGCATTAACAGGTAATACATATTGTATCATTGGCACTAATACCACATATTCTTTTGTATATATGCAAAAAAATATAATTATGTAGTGTTCGAAAATAATTGTCATTATACATGTTATACTTCACAGTATGATCTGTTAAATTCAAATATTGATGTTCTGCTATATCCAGGACTATCACATTATAACTACTCTACATCAATTTAAAATATTACTTTCATACCATTTGCATGAATACTTTCATGAAAGGAAGCTTGTACTTCTTGTAAAACCTGAAATATTAAAACACCGATTGTTATACATGTTATATTGTGTATGCTAAGGAATTCTTGACTACTATAAGCCTTAAAAACTAAAATGCTGATGCCAGAAAATGCCTTGGTTTTTGATGAAACTGTAGTACAAGGTAAGAGGTTAAGCACTATAAAACCAGGTTCAATCCACCATTTTCTACATTTGAAAATGCCTGTAACAAGTCAGGAATACGACAGTTGCTGTCCATTTGTTTTTAATGTTTTTCGTCATTTGATTTTGCCATGTGATTAGGGACTTTCCGATTTTATTTTCCTCGGAGTTCAGTATTTTTGTGATTTTACTTTTTTTTATAAGAGGTAAAGAATATTTGATATGCTAGATTAAAAGGTCGAGTCTTCGTGTGTTGAAACCAAATAGCTGACATGTAATCGTCTTAGATAAATTTGTCTGAAGTAAGTACTCTTCGAAGATTTTCCGTAGTACAAGTGTAATGCAAAAAAATAAATAAATATCCGTTGCAATAAATACATATTTGAGAAAACTGTTGCGAGTTTTTATTTAAGCACGCCATTATATTTGAAGCACAACAGCATAATTTGTTGCAAGCAGTAATTAACCTGTTTGTCTTAAGATAGCGTAAATCTGTATTTTTTTCTTTTTAACGGTTAGATATAAAAATATATCTAGTTTATATCACCATAACTACCCATGGCGATTGAACAGGTTGAATAACGTTTAATATAAAGTTATTAACAAAGTGATGTATTATCATACGCGGTACTTACCCAATGCATTAGAATCATTTTTTTTATTAAACGTGTTCTGCAATGTTCAAGTATATCATTTTTTAATTGTTGTCAGTAATTGTTAGTATTTGTAGATCGGTCATAAGTGTCTTTTGTCTTTTGGATAAATCATGGTTTTATGTCTGGCTGAACATTCCACGTGCATGATATTGTTTATCATTCAGTTTCATAAATTCAACATTTGTATACCGCAGTTCAAAAGTCATAAATCGATTAAGAGAAAATAAATCAGACTAACAAACAAAAACCGAGGAAACACATCAACTATAAGAGAAAACAACGGAACAACAGCACCACACAAGTGCAACATAAACAAATGCAAATGCAGCATACATTTAAACACAATTGCCATATACCTGAACAGACGAAATATATGAAAACTAAGAAAGTAATGTCCTGAATTTTAAAAGGGGTGCTAGACCGGTAAACTAGTTCGGCAAATGATTCATATCATTACCTACCAAAGTAATGGACGGGCCTCCATATTTATCATCAATAGTGGTAACACGATCAAGTGTACTACAGCAAGACCAATGAAGCACAAAATCTAAAAAAGATAAACGACCAAATACGTGTTTTTATATCTTCAAATGTTAGTACAATACAAAGATTTGGTTACCCTGAATCAGACAACTTTAAACTGATGTTCTTTCATTATCTTTTTATAAATGTGGTACCAAAGGGAAAAAGAAACTAATCTTTTAAATGGTGATAACTGCATTATGACATCACAAAAGTGATTATGAGGTGATACGTTGCTAAATTATGATGTCCACATATGAATGTAATTAGTTTTTTTGTTATTCATAGCATCATTAAGTATTTTATAGATTCTAGTAAACAGTTTGACCTCCAAAGGGCTGTCTCAGATTTTCCCTATTGTATTTTATTTTTTCATTAACCAATCAATGTATGAAACCTCAATTCAAAAGAATTCATTACATTTAATTGGGTATAAAATTTGTTCTGTTATTTTTTTTGGAGAAATCTCAGACACACTTTTGAATATAACAGGCCAATGAACAACATGTGTGAAACTCAGGAATAAAGGGACCTCCATCTAAGAGGTAAATTCATTTAAAATACATTCTAATGACAAAATTGAATATGTCACAATTGAATAAATAAGGACTTTCCTACTTGTACCCCATTAACTTCAATATAATTCACACATGTACCATGGGGATACTGCAGGATGATTGGCCTTTAGTTATAAATCAATTAGGTTTTGACCAGTGAGAAAGCATTTCATTTTTGCAATTCTTAATACTTAAAGAAACTGCATCAATGTTATATCATAATTGACCTAGCTGTAAGTTAGTTGCTACTGATATGGTCAAAACTGCGCTCACCTTTATAAACCTTTACAATTAATTATATTAGAAGTTTAATTACACAATGCATTAATTGTTTTTCAATACGGGTTTTATTCTTTAAGTACACACACATATATATATATATATTGTTACAAAAAGTAAGTTTTGCATGTGTCCTAAAAATTATCAGTTTGTCAGTTTAGAGGATCCTTTTGAGGGATTTTTAGAATTATAATTGTATACAATAGCAATATGGTTTCACACAAACTAGTTGTTGTTCATTTTTTGCAGTTTGAAAATGTATTTTCTTTTAAAACAATTGATATTTAAACATTCGCTTCATGAAATTCTAGTATAAACACCAAACCCAATAATTGTTGTATAAAAACATGTGTTTAAAAACTGTACATTAATATTTTGATTCCCTCTATATCCCAAAATTGTTTTTTTGTTTTCTCCTGGCAGCTCCAAATATAGATTCTTTTTAATAGAGTAATTTCATTTTCCCCATTAAACCCTAATCCATCTTTTTGTCATAACTGTTAGGGTTAATTCCGGTCAGTGGCCATAAAGCTATTACATTATTCTATTGATTAACCACATAGTATTGCCCACATGTGCTTATCTAATATCAGTCAGTTACGTGTATATGTTTATAAAACTAATTATCAACAAAACTCATTAACAGTGCAAGATATGTAAAAAAGTATCAAAAACAGATGAAAAAAAAATTGATAAAATTCAGTTGCTTTTGTATTGTGCAACCTATACAAGTATAGATTGTCAAATGACTACTTTTGCAATTTAATCGTCTTGTTGCACCACTAGAAACCATTTCACATTTCCATCTTTTATGTTGCTTTTTATATTTTTTATTATTCTCCTCCTGCAACTTTTTAATGCGAGTTTTATACATACTTATCTATCATCTATTACGTGTTTGCTCATGTAGTATTTTATATATTTTTTTTTATCTAGATTTTAAGGCAGACATTCTTGAAAATTATAAATTCTTACAAATATACCAGCTATGTAAACGATCCTCTTGATCTTACCGTTCGGAATTCTAACTTTTCCGTACCGTACCACATTTCATTTAAGATATCCTTCACTGTGTTGTTGTCGAGGAAAGTCTTATTCTGTGTTTTGATAGCATCCTCTATATATCCATGATTCAATAATAGCCGTCCAGCATGGTTGATATATTCACCCAACTCCTTTTCTTCTTCGTTTTCGGAATCATTCCAATGATCCTGTACTTTTTTCTCTTTTCTTTTTCTCGAAATATCTTTTTTTTTCTTGTCTGCTTCGTTAATACAGCTTGTTATTCGAATAGCTCTCTGTGTAAATGCACTACAAAAAGTAAAAAATGTTCACATACAATACGTGTTGGATGAATTCTAACTATGTAAAGAAAAGGTTTTATATAAGTCATTTCTATGATCGGTAAAAACTTCTAATCAATAAAAGTCCATACCTAGTTTAAAGTGACATATATTTTCAGTGTAAAGTGATTGAATTTCATTTTTAGTCGTTAAGGATGCGCTGACCCAGGAAATATATCGGTGGCGCACAACAACCTTCTAGAAAATTCTGGCAGAGATTCTTGATATTGAGAGAAGGAAGAGGACACCACCAACAACAGAGGCAAAGCAGACCATATTCTTCATACAGGGAGATATCAAACATGCAACAGCATTTCATCTTGGAAAATGGCAGTGAATGGAATATGAGGGCTGACATTGTCCAAAGTACTCAAAGCTGAAGACAACAAGTGGAGAGAGAGATTGGAAAACGTGGCTGTTCCCAGTAGAAGTAGTCTGCAGAGGATTTTCTGTAGTCAGTCAGGCAATGGGAATATTTAAAAAGGAAGTAAGAAAGAAGTAAGACATCTAGGGGAAGCAGCAGAACGTTCATCTTGCAGATTATTGCATAATCGAAATGCTCTGACCTTGAAGCCACCCCTTCCGACCTGAAAACCGGAGGATGTAAAGGAAATGGGTAGGAACATCTTGTGAAGGTTGGAACCACCTTAAAACATTAAAGCACCGACAGAGAGCTACAGCGATTCAACGATGAGAGAAGATGAGTGAAAGTGGCAGCAAAAAAGCAGAATACAACAATATGTTGTATTTGAAAAAGCATAGTAGATATGAAAGTAGATATTTAGGCTCTAATGACTTAAATAATTATCAAGGACTATTGAACAAGTATGAAGGAAATTAAATCGAAAATTGATACGTGTAATGACGTTCAATTTCTTTATTTAATAAACTTTAAATAAACAATGGAACAACAGAAACCCTGAATTACCTGTACCAAGTCCACACTATGGCAGTGGTTTTCCGACAGTCATTCACGTAACAGATTATGGTAGCTATAAAACCAGGATTAATCCAACATTTTCTACATCAGAAAATTAATATACCAAGTCAGGAATATATCAGTTGTTATCGATTCGTTTGATGTGTTTGAGCTTTAAATTTTGCCCGTTGATTAAAGCCTTTTCATTTTGAAATGTCCTCGGAGTTCGATATGTTTGTGATTTAACTCTTAAAACCAAAAGCAAATGCCAACATATATAAAAACGAACTATTTCTGAATTGACATGACATTTAGAAAAAATGGAGGCATGAACCTTGTTAACAATGCATTTATAGTTGTAACGACGAACATTGTACTGTGCCGACAAAAAAAAATAAAACCTTTTATTTGAGAACCATTGATTCTTTAATTGCAATTGGTAAAATATACGTGTGGTATTGGTATAATAGTTGAATGTAGAATTATAGTTACCTTTTAAATCGTTGTAATTTTTCCTTCAAAAAAAGATTTGTTTTCCAGTTGTTCACTGCATCTTCTAAAATGACGCATCCAATGAGAATATGATGAATCCTAATCTGAAACAGGAACATTTTTGAAAAGAAACAACGTTCTATTACTTTTTTACGAAAACGATACCCTTTGGATAACAAAAAAAAAAAAAAAACCCAAAGAACAATAATTAAA
Organism: Mytilus galloprovincialis; assembly: GCA_037788925.1. Lineage (NCBI taxonomy): Eukaryota > Metazoa > Mollusca > Bivalvia > Mytilida > Mytilidae > Mytilus > Mytilus galloprovincialis. Next base: position 37,245,731 of record CM075342.1, on the reverse strand, counting down.
AAACGTTATAAGCTATTTTTGATTTAAAAAAAATATAATTCTTTCTCAGTCAGCCTAGTGAATTGAAAGGTAAAAGGTTTTGTTGTGATATTTCAAATACAGTAAAACAACATGAAAGGAGAAATACACCGCTCACAATTATGAGTCTATCCTATTTATCAATATACAAGTTAAAATCGATAGTTCCCATTGATGGTGCTACTAACAAATAGTTTAACCATTCAACATTCGTGATAACTAACATTGCTTTAAGAGTTACAGTTAACACATGTGTATAACGAACTATACAAAACTCATAAACTATATAAACACATGAATCTGGTATACGTTATCTTCATGTAAAGCTATCAGCCAAAAAACCCCAACTTACCCGATGCGTATACATGTACACAGTGATAAATTCGGATAAATGGCGAAACTGAGTTGTATCTGTATACAAGCACCGTTCATACTATATACTGCAAAATCATATATTCATAAAACAATATTGACGCAGTGAATTATCGCTAGGGAAAGCTTTGACTAACATTTGAATGTGTCGACAGTTGGTTGTGAACATGTTATTTTGCATTAAACAGAACAGTTTCGACACTTCTTTGTCCCTAGTAAAGGCTATTTCATTTGATAACAAGGTCATCGTAGATCAAGAGGCAAAATATTGGCTCTATGCATTCATTTTTGCAGCGTTTATTCATTAATCGTGTAAATTTACTCGCATCACCGAATAAATTTCATGTTTATAGGGAATTTTAAACAAAGACACGGTGATCATGATATGCTATGAATACTAGTTCCTGTCCGAGTTGATACAACAGGAACAAATTGTTTTCGAGATAGTGGAACCTTTATATGAGGTCATGATTAAACATGTTGATGCCAGAAAATAGAATTCCATCATAAAGGTATTCAAAGCTGATAACGTTGGTAAAACAATTTACTTACACATCCCGTTTCTATCAGCTGTTTTGCGCCTGACCAATACTGTTTTTGCAGCAAGGCAAATAGTATAAGTCCATACAGTTGAGAAACTGACACATTTAGTTTGATATTGCGTCCTATGAAAAAATATAGATATAATCATCTGTGAATTCAATATGTACAAACATATACCAAAACCCACACAATGTAAAACAAATGTAAGAAATTCGGAATTTCGGACTGCATTTAAGTTATCGTATGATTTGAACACCATTAGACTGTATGGTAAACCTTAGAGGAAAATATGTGTATACAATGTCACTTCTTTCGTCGTACTTTGTTACCTTTTAAAAACAGTTTCGTTAAATAAATCAAAAGTCGAATTAAATTTAACGCTTATTAAGTTGTTAGAAACATACTGGTTGGGGCCACTTCACTACTTAATTGATAGAGGTGTCGCTGCGGTTTCGTTACCCAATCATTTTCGTGTAATTTAATTCTTTAAAATATATATATATCTTTATATATATTTGTAAAGTTTCATGTTGTCTATTAGGAAAGTGAAATATTTGTGGCTAAGATTCTTTATGTAATGTTAACTTACGTCGAGACTTTCGGCTGTGAATAAATGACACGACTTTTCCAGTACAAGTGACTGTAATTTTATTGACCTTATCATATACGACTGATATTTCACCTCCCCCGGCTTATTAATACATTTTCAAGACGTAAAATAAGACATAATTTAGCGGCTCATCCTAACAACCCGTATATAGGAAGTTACGCCTCCCCAAAGAAAAAATGGAAACAAAGATGCAAGCAAACTATCAAACCCTTTATTTTTAATCGGTACTCACTATATTGCAATAGGTTGTTCGATCAAACTTATATTAATGGATCAATATTTCGAGAAGTTGTATGTGCCCCGTTCATTACCAATACTCGTAAATAGGAGCAAAATAAAAAAAAAAACGGACAATGTTTAACATTTACTTAAACATGTTAAATACACATAGAACAGAGCAACATAACATTTTTTGAGTAAAACCTCGCAATGAACTATAAATATTTTCTGTTTTCTGTGTATCCTTCTTCGTTATTATGGTAACAACTACAAAAATGCAGTGAAGCAATGTTCATCTTGTTATTTTCCATAGTCAGTGTACTGGAAAATAAATGTATATGAAAAGACTTACTGTGCATTAAGTGAACAGTTTTACATTTGAATTTGTAAAGCTAAAGCGGCATGACGTCTATTCATTTTTATTAGTTTGGTATTCCTGTTCTTTAGACCAGATATTGCTTTAAACGTAGATGTTGTAGAAGCAAAATTTATGTTACTACTTTCAGATTTCTCACGATTATCACATCGACAGTAATGCTGCTAATATTGCATTATATAACAAAAATAAAACTGAATTAACCTTTTAAATTAGGATCAGCCTTATTGAAACGCCGATTCATCAATCTACTGCGCCTTGGGTTATCTGCATCTGAATGTCTTTCTTCTTCTTCATTCTCAGAATCCGAAGCCTCTGAATCTGAATCTTTGATAAAGATTTACACAATATTATGCAATGTTTTTAAAATAATGTCAAATAAAATATGATTATTAAGCTTTAAATCGTATAACAAGACTCAAATTACACGTTTTCCAATAACATCAATTATGTCACATACCCCAAGCTGCTGGTAATTTTCATGTTAAATCATATCACCACATTATGTGTGATAATAGCTAAAGATTTTATGTATACTTATTTTACCAAGCAGGACTATGACAGTAGTTTTTCATTCATTTGATGTGTTTCAGCTTTTTATTTTACCATTTGATAAGGGAAGGATTTGACTTTTCTATACAGCTCGTTTTTTTAATATTACTTTTCCCTTTTTGATATTTTGGGTTTTTCAAGCAAACTTCACAAATGTATAATCTTTGACAATTGAAAAGGATCATTCTAAAAACTCAATACATACCTCGAAAATCAGGAGTTTTATATGCCATTCGGGTTTTAGATTTCAGATAAGACCATAAGCCGTCCTTGATTTCGGATGTCATATCCTTTTATGAAAAGACAAGAAAGCACATTTATCAATTATAGAAAATATATCATACCGTTATGGTATCATTTCATCTAAATAATACTCGAGTCTTTAATTTTTCTTTCATTCCCCCTGTTCTACTGTTTATTTAATTTTTGGTTAAAGGAATACGTCTTATTTTTTCTATACTTATTCAATTTTTATGTTAAAAACTCACTCATTAATTACTATATGAGAAAGCAACTCATTATTGTCATCCAAGCATTTTTTAAATTTTAAAAATAGACAGGTTTAAACATATAATGCTTGGATAGCCCAAACTGAATGATACTAACTCATATAGAGACAACATTAGAGCATATATTGTGAATAAGACTAGGTTCACCAACTTAACAAAAGAAATTAACTAATTGACTATACTGTCGAATTATGTTTCCGTCCATTTATTTATCCATTCATATTTGCTATTTTATCGGGAATAGTACTTCAAAGGTTATATATCTCAACTTATATATCTCAACTTGTACGATTCGCTGTGTATGAAACAATGTTTTAGATTTTAACGAGAAAAATTTATGTATCACTAAAAAATTATTACACCAGGATTTTCGATATCACAAACTAGTCAAAACATTTAATAAATGTTATCATCGTTATGAGGACATCATTCGTAAATATAACTCAACATGCAGACTTTTTATACGTTCAGGTATTTCACATCCAATATTTTATGAAAATATTCTTTATAAAGGACAAAAATGCCAGTATTCACCTCAGAAGCTAACAAAACCTTTAAATAGACTTATTAAGAAGGGATATAGTTACGATACTTTTGTCAGGTCATTAAAGATTGCATATTTTGGCGTTAATATTGATTCACTTATAGGGTCTTTGCATCGGAACTAAATTTATTCAAAAACCAGTTGTTGGCATGACAGGGGTTATGTTCTTTTCATATATGTTATTATGGTATGATACCAAACCCCTCACGGGGATGATTGTGCCTGATATTCATATGATGAAGACATAATTTTTCAATCAGTTTAATTGCAGTCTGGAGCTGGCATGTCAGTTAACTGCTAGTAGTCTGATGTTATTTATGTATTATTGTCATTTTGTTTATTTTTTGTTGGTTAAATCTTCTGACTTCAGACTCGGACTTCTCTTGCACTGAATTTTAATGTGCGTATTGTTATGCGTTTATTTTTCTGCATTAGCTAGAGGTATAGGGGGAGGGTTGAGATCTCACAAATATGTTTAACCCCGCCACATTTTTGCGCCTGTCCCAAGTCAGGAGCCTCTGGCCTTTGTTAGTCTTGTATTATTTTAACTTTTAGTCTCTTGTGTACAATTTGGAGTTTAGTATGGCATTCATTATCACTGAACTTGTATATATTTGTTTAGGGGCCAGCTGAAGGACGGCAATTTTTCGTTGCATTGAAGACCTGTTGGTGACCTTCTGCTGTTGTCTGCTCTATGGTCGGGTTGTTGTCTATTTGACACATTCCCCATTTCCATTCTCAGTTTTTATTGTTATATCATTAAAACAAAACATGGGATACACAACATGATTAAAACTCAGTCCTTGCAGGGATAAATGGGAAACCAAACACAAACTAACGCTAAATAATGTTCAACTGTTATTAGTTGACACACTATTACATGTACTCCAGTGGACGTCAGAATGAGTGATCACTTATTGATAGATATACATGTCCAAACTAATTGAATATTCAAAAGCTAGTAGCTGGGATTCAAACTTTGTAAAACGTCACAAGTGCCTGAGAAGAAACTTGATGATCTAGGAGTTTGTCAATGCACGTTTCGGATTTTTTGGTAAAAAAATCATCGGAAAATACTAAGACATTATTGATAAATATTCAGTATAAACTTCAGAAAAAATACACGATGGCCTTGCAATATAGATTATAGGTACTGACGTGGTTTATGATTTTAAAACGTGTTTATAGTATTCTTGTATTTGTATTTGTAAATTATCACTTTTACCCTTAAGTCTATATTTGGTAATATTCACTCGACGTGGATTGCAAAAAAAAAAAAAGGGACGAAAGATACCAGAGGGACAGTCAAACTCATAAATTGAAAATTATCTGACAAAGACATGGCTTAAAATGAAAAAGACAAACTGACAAACAATAGTACACATGACACAACATAAAAAAACAAAAAAAATAAGCAACACGAACACCACCAAAAACTAGGAATACTCTCAGGTGCTCCGGAAGGGTAAGCAAATCCTGCACCACATGTGACACCCGTCGTGTTGCTTATGTGATAACAAATCCGGTAAATAGTCTTAATTCGGTAGGTCATATTCATGAAAGGGAAGGGGGATTGTCGTTACGACGTGAGAACATATTCGATATTATTTGTGAAACGGTTATTCCATAACGGTCAACCAAGTCGTGATGGCGTCCCTAAAAATCGACGCGGATTGTTACTTATACCATCCCGTCATAGTGTTATTTTGTTTTGGTAATTTGTTTCTATTCTTATCTTTCATTTTTACTAATGTGTGTTTTCCATATGCATGCCTTTTGTTATTTGTTTGTTGTCATATGTGTTTGTTTGTATAGTGATTAAAATTATAACACAACCTTTATTTTGATATTTTGAACTTTTATATTTGTTAGCTTTGATCACACATTGTTGTCAATATAATGATTTTTTTTTCGACTATCATACAAGTGAGAGATTTAGCTTGTTTTAAACCAGGTTTAATCCAACATTGTCTACATCGTAAAATACCTGTACTGTACCAAGTCCGGAATTAGTTGTGTTTAGGCGTTTGATTTGATCAATTTATGTATATTCTGTCCGTTTAAAATTTTCCTCGGAGATCGGTATCTTTGTTAAGTTAGGGACGACATCAAAAGATCGATGTAGGATAAAAAAACTTAAATCGAATAGTTTGGGGTGGGGGGGGGGGGGGTCAACATTGCTGCAAATTTTGTTAATCTAAAATCGATTTTACATATATCCTTATAAGTAAATCAATTTTTCCCAAATTAAGTTAAGAAGGGGGTAAGGAGGGGGGGGGGGGGGGTTGTCAGCGAAAAAACTATGTGAATTAAGTTTTTTATCCTACATAGAACTTTTGATGTCGTCCCTTACTTATGCAACATTGTTAGTTATGATAACAATGAATCTTTTTGGATATGGAGGACTGTATATATTCATGTAGGGTATCGAATGAAAGCACAGGTCTTAGCTTTGTAAAGATTACGAGTTTTTTTTTCATCATAACTGCTAACGAATAATCTCACTCTTGAAAGAAATTAAAAAATTGCAAAACCGTTAAATACAAATTCTTTCAATTGTCAACAAACACCAACAATATAATAAATAATTGATGCAAGTTTGTTTCCTAATTAGTACTGAAGTTGTTGATATCGTTATGTGGAGTGTCTTTTAAATTTGAAGCATGATTTGTATTTAGAATATTAGGAAAATTTCACATTAGTTGCCTCTAAGATTAAATTGTTTTGCTAAACAGTTCGGTTGATTTCTTATGAAGATTTCATATAAACAACCAGACATTGGTAGTTAAAAAGAATAACAAGTAAAATCACAAAAAACACTGAACTCAGAGGAAAATCAAATCGGAAAGTCCATAATCACATCATGCACATGGCAAAATCAAATCACAAAACACATCAAAAATAAATGGAGAACAATTGTCATATTCCTGACTTGGTAAAGGCATTTTCAAATATAGAAATAGTGGATTACACCTGGTTTTATAGCGCTCAACCTCTCACCTTTCATCAAATTTCGTTATATTTCCAATGATGCGTGAACTAAAAGGCATAATAAATAAAATAGTAAAAATAGGGGTTTAGCAGTCATCATCGTGTTACAATTTTAATAGGAGACATTTTCGCGTGTCTGACGTCAGCAAATTTATACATCACCTATTTTTGTCGGTCACTGTTTATACAAACAATTTTAAATCTGACTTGAGAAATGTTACTCATATTTCCAAAATAATTCAACTAGAAAATGTGAAAATGTGAATATACACAAACGAACATCTTTTAAGAATACCAAATCCAAAGTATAATCTAACAAAATATATTCTCAAGTATGTTAACAGATACATTTGCTCTTCACTAGGCAATATTAAAATCATTTGTTTGAACCTTGGGTTAATGGAACATGTTGAATATTAAGATTTCGCAGTGAATTTTCCTATGTTTCAGTTTTTTAATTTTTTTAGCTGTGTGTCAATATAATAAATTAACCCTTATTCCACCGATTTTATATTTGTTCCCATGATGTGCTTTTTTATCACTGGTCAGATAACTTTCCCACCAGCCGCATTATCTCAATGCCTGTTCCCATGCAACGGATTGTAATTTTTTTTTCTTTTTCGTTTGTAGATGTTCATCATATAGGTTTTCGTAAATTTCTTTGTACATTAATCACACCGTTGATTTTCTCTTTTGTACTGTTAATGTTTCATTTCATAGCATCGTATTTTGTATGTGTTTATATGGGTTTTGTCCATTGCTGAATGTCATATGATGATCTACAGTATCTAACCATCTAATATGATACGTCGTGTGATCTCTGTTAGAGTGTAGTCTTATTTGAAATCATACCCAATATTCTTAATTGAACAAACTCAAAATTGTCGTAATCGTTAAAATTGTATAGAGACAATTAAGCACATGCATGCATACTGATTGCAATTAGGTGCTTGAGAGCTATCTTACGTTAGTTTACTCTAGTATTCTCCCTAATAATTCAAGATAGATAATTTGTGATAAAAAATTGACAACACAGTCATACGTTATTGTGAATTTTGTTGTATAAATCAGTCTTATTATAAAATTATAAAATAGTGAATGGAAACAGGTAATGTGACAAAGAGATAACAACCCAACCAAAGAGCAGAAAAATAACGAAGCTTACCTTTGCGTCTTCAACACGGTGAGCAAATCCTCTAGGTTCAATCTATAAACACTCTTGTTTTAACCTGTATGTTTCATTTTTGAAAGGTTGTCTTTTAAATTTTTGATGTGGGTAAATTTCTGATTGATTTCCTATTGAAAATCTTACCTCCTCATAAATGTATTCAATTGATCTATGACTGAAAGATTTTTTGATATGCTCTTTTGGAATTCCCCATTTTCCTTCCTTTAAAAGGTACATCGACAAGGCGTTTGGATAAACGTCAGTATAAGAACCCTGAAATTTAATCGAATATGTCATAAAAATAAATACATAACATATAGATGATATCACTGCATCAAGTGTGATACGATAAAAAAAAAAAACAAAAAAAACTCAAGTCAGTTAATTTTACAACACGACACTCGCCGAAAGTGGTTAAATACCGTATTGTACGATATATATAGTGGTAGATTCAGTTCATGTATTGTTTTTGTAGACGATATACACATAAACTTAATAACTCGTTTCGAATGATCTGCAAAAATTCAGTTCTTCTTTATGTGACATCATCAGACATTGTTGTCCTTTTTCTTGACGTCATACACGAAATTCAGACAAGGGCAAGATAACTTGACGTTTTTATACATGTTAGAGATTTGGACCCATGGAAAATTGCTATCACACACTGATTAGATGAAAGATAATCATCAGGTCTGGTAAAGTTTATATCGGGTAAGAATAAGAAGAATGTATATATACCCTGTCAATTCAACTTGTGTCAAACACATACATTTGTCAAGACAATAAGTATATTGCAATATTTAAAAGTATTATAGAAATGATAAAATCAAAAGATATATTATTAAACAGTATCTTTGAGACAGTTTTATGTTTCAATATTGAAATATTCAGACAGTTGATGCTACAATCAACAAAAAAGCACAAAGAATAAAAACATTTAAGGAAATGTTGAAAATGCAAGTTGTGAAAATCTATAAACATTTGTATATAGATTAAACCGTTGGTTTCTCGTTTGAATGGTTTTACACTAGTAATGTTGGAGCCCTTTATAGTTTTTTGTTCGATGTGAGCCAAGGCTCCGTGTTGAAGGCCGTATATTGACATGTAATGGTTTACTTTTATAAATTGTTATTTGGATGTAGAGTTGTCTCATTGGCACTCACACCACATTTTCCTATTTCTACTTATGTTAAAAAGTTATCTACTGTTTAATCAAGCTATGAATATATATTTAAACATTTAATGTATTTATGGCTTTATTGGTCAACGTAACTCCACAATGCTCTTCATCGTATACTTGTTTATTTTTAACAATTTTGATCTGAGCGTCAGAGATGAGTCTTGGGTCGACAAAACGCGCATGAGTATGGGTTGCCAGCATTTTGTAATGCCCCCTCTCAATACAACCCTTTCCATGCCTATGTGATGTATTTTGATTTCGATAAGAAGCTAATTGCTCTGCAACCCTACTGAAGGAACTAACATTCTGTCCTATTGATCAGATTAGTGTTGCTAAGTCTTTATTTTGATATGTAAATGCAGTGTTATGAATGAGACTCATCAACGCATTTAAACTTATCACAAGTAACAAGTGGATCAGAATTTGTTTGCATATAAACCCTTCTAGATATCACTCTCTTTTACTCCAGGGTTCGTGATGATTAGTCGTCAGTGTAAAATTTAGTGAACACGTTTGTCACCGCGATATCAGTTTTTTCTCGACTCATTCATATTAAACAACACATTTGTATCTTTTGCCCTTTTTCGTAGACTTGTTTTTACGTTTTTCTCTTGACTTTATTGTTTGCCTTGATAAAGTTGAGAATGGAAATGGGGGAATATGTCAACGAGTCAATAACCCGACTGTTTGTCTGTGTCATTTGGTCTTTTGTGGATATTTGTCGCATTGGCAATCATTCCACATCTTCATTTTTATAAAAAGCAGATAACAGCTGAATTGACTTTGCAATACATCAACAATATTCCACACCAGTAATTTGGCTTTAGCTGGCCTCTACATAAAATGTGTACTAGTTCAGTGCCAATGGACTTCATTCTTATTTCTACAACATATTAATGAAATCACATTGAAGAACGAACACATTCCTTGGGCTCCGTACTTTGGAAAGTTGCAAACAATACGGAGAGGTTAACATGTTTTGAAAGATTTCAGCCCTCCCCTATTCTCTAGCCAATGTAGAATGTACAAACACTCAGCTTAAAAGAAGTCAGAATACGGTGTCAGCATGTGTTTTATTATTTTCAGCTATTACATCTAATGATTTCGTTTTTGAATAAAACTTACATATATTTTCTTTTCCATCGATTCTTCTTCCATCGATACTGTTAATATTAATCAAAATATTATAAATAGTAGGTCACCCTCAAAATAAAGATATACATGGATGAATTCAACAACGATAGTTCTTATATGAATTGCATATAAGGGAATACGTTGATATTAGTCGAGAAGATTTCCGGTGGTTGATCTTGACGTGTTTTTTTTTTCCGATAGACGACGTTGACCGAATTTCTTTTCGTAACCAATGTCAACAAGATGGCGGCGACGTTAACAAAATTTATTTTCACTACACGTTAATCGTTCAAATATTGAACACAAAAACTTTCGTTTGATTGATGATAAGAGTTTTTTTTTTTTTTTTTTTTTTTATCAGATTGCATGCAGTACATATTTTTCCGATGTCCAACAAATATGTTCATGCGCCAGGCCTATTCAATGACACACATATGCAATTAACGTGTGATAGAGGTAACGAGTGTAGAAAAATAGATTCCTTATCTCCAATTTTAAAGAACTACAAGGATTAAACGCCTTTATAAAGAGATGAATTGGTATATAAACTGGACCAAGTCACTCACAAGCATAGCAAACAAGTCATGGTTTGTGTGTAGGATGAATTGATCGAGTTTATACACCAATTAATTCCATAAAGGCATTAATCCTATGATATTTTCAAAGATGACACACCATTTACGAAGTGAATACACGATTGACATCAAAATTAACCTAACTACGTATTGAAACATAACATTCATAGAGACGAAGTCGTTACTAAGTGTTTTTAATGATTTGTCCTTTTTGAACAATGCAATATGTGTAAACTAACTTATACACATACACACACACGATTGAGCATCCGATGAAAGTTTCCAGTATGGGTTTTGATGATACTTGTAGAAATCAGTTTTTTGTAGAAGGCCATACGATGAGGATACGGTTGTAGTAAACACATTGATTTAAATCTAATTTTCCTGGACAGTCTCTCCCGAAAATATAAAATTGTAATCTAACTATAAGCCAACGTTACAGTACATTTAAATGAATATTCTTCATTTTAATTTTTAATTGATAAGGCAAATGTAATACACCAGTTGTTGCAAATTCCGATGCTTCATCGAGTTGTTACAAGTATATAATAAGAAGACATTCCGGCACAAAAATTATTACTATTGCATCTATTATGAAATGACTGATAAATATTAAAATTATCGATCAAGCAAACGTGAAGGGTGAATAAAACACATACTAGTTGTAAGATGATTAATAGAACTAGGACCTTTAAGCTCTAAAATCTTTGGAGACTGGATATACAATCACCGAGGCAATACAGAGTATCATTTATGATATGATACGAGTCTGTATAAACCGTCTAACGAAGATTTAATTAGCATCACGATCGTGCCTGATTACTTTTTTGAAAGATTCAAGCTTACCAGTTTTAGACTCAAGAAAAAATAGGAACAAAATATTGAAAAATCAGTGTATAGTTTGATATAAATGTGCAAGGGATTTTTTAGTAATAGCGTGTCGACGGACGAACATACAGATAGTAGTATATTAATATCAATTTGTAGTTGAACAGGTTGATTAGTTGATAATTATGCATAAGATTCTTTCTTAAAACTAACTACCTCAAAGACTACTTAAGCAATAGTTTGCGTACATGAATAAATCTCTCAACTTTTTTTCTTTAATTTAACTTTAAGTTATTTCTTTTTTCGACCGCACATGGTTGTGTAATTTTATAGTCAGGAAAGTTATTATGGAATCTTTACGTTAACAAAATAACACTATACAGTTTTAAAACAAATTAGGGTTGTTGTTTACCTGAAACGACTTACAGTTTAATACACCATTAGTATTCGAGGTTACAAAATTCCAAATAAATATCTGAAAGTTTCTGGCATGTCACGTGAATTGTCAAATAGATAATGGGAGTCGTCACGACCGTGAACGCTATACGTCGTCAACAAATCTATACTATTAAACGAGAAGCCTTCATTTTGTATGTCGCTTCTCTTTCTCCCACAATAAATCAATCATCATGTGTCCTATAGGTACAATGCGTAGTCGCATTTGTCATTCATTCTTATGACTATTCAGTTTGGGTTAATATGGGAGAAAAACGAAAATCAATGCGTCCGAATACTGTTTCCGTTATCAAACCGACTTTTATGTCAAACATGACTTCCGGTTTTAACATTGAAGACCAATCGTATGATAGATACCAAAAATTAAAAATAAATAAGCCAATCAGAGCGTGGTCCTTATCATGGTTTTTATATCGTAAGAACCAATATTATTACACCTCGGTTTTAAAACTTACACATAATTTTCGTACGTTCTCCGACGGGGAAAGAACAACTATTTTCGCGTTTATCTGCATGTATACTATGATTAATATACTCCTATAATATATAGAGACTCTCTATATAATAAAGCAGTGAGTTTCGGTCATCCGACTTTTAAGTCAGGTATGACTACTGGTTTAGACATTGAGAACCAATCGTATGAGAGATAACAAAAAATGAAAAACCCTAGGCCAATCAGAGCGTTGTCGAGATCGTGGTTTTTAGATCGTTAAAACCACTACTATTATACCTAGGTTTAGTCATAGATAATACTTCCGGTTTGAATCATGCACAAGTACAACCAATCGTATGATAGATAACAAAAATAAAAAATAAATAAGCCAATCAAAGCATTCTCTAAATCATGGTGTTTACATCGCAAGAACCACAACTATTATACCTCCTTAGAGAGGACAATTATTTTTCGCGTTTATCTACATGTAAACTACGATTATTCTACTTTAATATAGAGAGACTTTCTGTATTCTGTCTACTGTTTTCTTTGAAATGTTTACTATTTAAGGGGTCAAACCAGTTGCATATATATTAAAATAAGTAAAACATGTTGAAACAAGAATGTGTCTATAGTACACGAATGCCACATCGGCATTATATTTAATACTAAGTTTCGAGTTGATTGGACTTCAACTTCATCAAAATCTACCTCGACCAAAGACTTGAACCTGAAGCGGTACAGACGGACAAACGGACGAACGAAGGAACGAGTCGAACGTTTCACAGATAAATAGGAGGGGCATAAACAATTATTGTTGAAAGTGGAAGTAGTGATTTGGCAAAAATGAAAGTAAGGTAAAGATTAGAGGGAGACAGGACCTTTGTCGGAACGTCGGAATCGGGTGTTTAAAGCTCGCGATTTAGGGATTGATCCGGGAATATATTTTTCGATTTCGGGATTTCGGGATATGAATTTCTTTAAATTCTGCATCTAGGGATTTCATGTTTTTAAGCCAGGGATTTCGGAATCTGAGGACCCCTCCGACCACCCCTCAAATTAGCCTAAGTCGGTCTTAGTCATTTACACAAGATTCATATCCTACCATTGGCATTTAATAAGAAAGCACTGATGGATTGTTCTAGAAGCATATTTTATTAGACTAATAATGGTCTATATATAAGCAGTTACATTTTTTTCATGTTTGAAGCGGCGTAAAATTTTAATTTAATTTGACTTTTACCAAAAGATGCATTGTAGCAAAGGAAAAGAATAATTGTAGCCTGAGGCCAGAAACACGAACATAATTGAATTAAACAGAAAGGAAACAAATATCAGACTTTGGAAAAAGGGAGAGGGCTTTTGATACTTTTCAAGTAATGAAATTCTCCATACAAAATATCTTTTACAAAAAGTCATCCTAAAACAGTTTACAAGCTGTATATGCCCGCGATTTCGCGGATGTGTTCTAGTATATATTAAAATACAAACAAAAAAACTAAAAACGGACCACATGTATTACTAAACAATACCTCCAATGATTAAACAGCAAACTAAAGCATCCAAATTGTCCCGAAAATCAGACTGAATCTCTGATATGAGAGCTATTTCATCTGGATCATTCTCTCCGTCATATTTTCCTAATTCGTAATCCCTTGGTTTTGATTTCTTCACACTCCATGGATTTTTTATATCTGTTCTGTGTTCTTTCATTTGAACAGAGCAATCATCACTTGAAATAGGTGTTAAGACACTTACATCCAAGCTGTGTTTCTGAAAAATGTTGACTTTTGGTAAGTTTGAATTTTCATCAAACTACTATTTATTATGTCATCTTATAAACACTCTTAATAATAAATGCCGTAAAAGATAAAAGCAAACCCATTCCTTTCTGCAGGTACCAACACACGTTATATGTGTCTTATATTATACCAACCTCTATTAGGACTTCCAATTGTTTTCATTATAAACCATACTATATATACGTGGTGAAAGTATTATTTTGACTTCAAGGAGTATTATCATCATATTATAATGAAAACGAATGGAACACAAATCATTTTATCAATCGAAAATTAAACTAACTATATGTGCACACGGCGTTAACTTGCGTTTACTTTATGTAATGCTTGGTCTGCACCCAACTGTAGAATACAAACGTAATAATAATACAGAAAATAAAGAATGATAGTATAGGGTCGAACTGGTATCTATCTCAAACTCAAAACGACAACGCTACTTTTGACATAGATGAGTGACTTCGACTTTCGGCAGTGTTGATACATGTATGTAAATTTTCTTGTATCAACTACTAATAATATACTTTACCTTTAATCGAATTATAGGTATTTGTGATTCAGCTGCACTTGTCATCACGTCCGTTGTCATTCCACCATTTCTCAACGATATAATGACTGGTAATACGACTTCTCCCATGACGTCTTTTTGTAAAAAAACATGTATTGGCTTATAGTTATTATTTATATACATGCAATGTGTTTTATATATTATTATCAATGACAAAAATATACCAACTACTTTTTTAATCTAGTATTTGATATGATATTCCCGTGCTTGCTTTTCCTAGCATGATTTTCTTGATAGAGGGTTGCTACTCACAAGGAAGCTGTTAAACCAAGAGTTGCAAATAGTAAAGTCGGAATCATCCAATCGTAAATTTTACGGACGCCATCACGAGTTGGTTGACTGTTATGGAATAACCGTTTCACAAATGATATCGGATATGTTCCTTACGTCGTAACCACAATCCCCTTCCTTTTCATGAATGTGACCTACTAAAATAGACTATATACCGGATTTGTTATCACTTAAGCAACACGACGGGTGCCATTTGTGGAGCAGAATCTGTTTACCCTTTCGGAGCACCTGAGATCACCCCTAGTTTTCGTGGGTTTCGTGTTGTTTATTCTTTAGTTTTTTTTATGTTGTGGCATGTGTTTTATTGTTTTATTGTTTGTCTGTTTGTCTTTTTTTATTTTTAGCCATGGCGTTGTCAGTTTATCGATTTATGAGTTTGACTGTCCCTCTGGTATGTTTCGTCCCCCTTTTGTACACGTAGTTATATATTTCAATTTTTCAATTGCCTAACACTTTGTTTGACTTATATTAAATCGAAATTGGTTCTGAAACTGGTGTAATATTCAATTCAAACAGTGTGTTGTACATATCAGTTATCTTTCTTATAATGAATCCCATACAAAACATTGTTCTTATTATCTGCCACGCTAGTAATCAATACAGGATAACAAATAGGTTTACATTGTATGACAAAACATGTTAATAAATTGTGTGTATACATTATAATATACGTACGTAGCTGTTACCTAAGATTTTTAATTTTCTTTATCACAAATGACTATTTTAGATGGTTGCTTCCGAAACGGCTATTGCAATTTTTAATACGTATTCAGTTCGAGTAACAATTAAAGGAAAACGCATGCTCGGAATGATAGGATCAAATGGATTGAACTGCCATTGGAATAAAGTGGAATGCTATATAGAGGCAAATAGTTAACTCAACAACATGCACCCCAGCGACAAATCGATTAGTAGACGGAAGGGTTCACTACCTTTACAGAGCAATGCTATTTCTCTTCGCGGGGTAACGGATTTAAAGTTTTCATTTTGGTCAAACACCAGTCCACAAGTAAAGCATATGTTTTACAGTGGACAAAACAATCATTTTTGATAACTGAAAAATAAAAATATTTATTTGGCTATATTTCAAATAACTTACATTCCGCCATTCGTATAAAGTAATGAATTTCGTCTTCATCTTCATCATCGATGTCCCCTCTTTCAAATTTACGGAAGCCTTTCTTCTTAATAAGTTCCTGAAAATTGTTATTCTAAATGTCTGTTAACTTATCACAAATATGTAATACAGGATTAAAATTGTGAATAAGGTCCAAAGATGAAAGGCATTGAGGGCCAAAATCCTGAAATGTACTATATAGATGGCCGCATGAGTGAAATGCGCATCCCAACCAAAGCTATGTGTATAATTCAAATCACATTTACATTTTTATTATGATTAATCCGAATATTTGGATAAATATGTATGCATGTGATAATCATTTCAAAATTTATCAAACACACTATTCAACGTGTAGTCATAAGTAGAACCTGCCCCTGATCGAACTGTACCTTCAAAATTCTGCACATTTTACAATTACATTAACTATAAGAAGATGTTATTATGAATGTAAAAGTAGGCAATACCTCTGCAAATAGATAGCTGTACACAAATTAAAGTGTATAACTTCAAATATGCCCATGCAATGCCAGATAAACTTTCAATAATTCTGGTTGGCCAGTAAATGGAAAAAACTTTTGGGTAATCCTTTTCATATGAAATAAGTTAAAAACCCAATACCCTCATATATATGGTAACATAACAAAACTTAACTATTGTATTCAATATGCAGTACACACTGGTCAAACATATTTCAAAGTACACACACTTACCTATACGGCTTAATCAGAGCATAGAAATTTAAAGTTATTGTTTATATATCTTTAGAAAAAAATCCCACAAAAATAATTTGATATAATTCCCTCAACTTCAAATCAATCTCGAAAGAAAGCAGGAAAACCAAATCTTGAACAGTTTGAGGAATTTAATAAAATTTGAGGACTGTCTTGGATTTAACGACTACAGGAAATATATCCCTAGATATAGGTTTGAATAAAGATTTCATGGCCACCCAAATCTTCCTCTTTTGTTATCATTACAATACAACAGTTGATCGGAGACAACAAAACCATAGGTATCATGATGATTCCACTAATTGATATAAACGAAATCAACGTCGTTCTAATTTAAGACCTAATAATCTTTTATCGATATGAAAAACAATGGTTTACACCAACTTAGTGAAATGCTAAATATCAATTACATAATATTTAGAAATAGTCCCAAATATGAGTATACATGTATTTCTAAAGCATTTTGTAAACATAGACTGTTCACACGGATTGATAAATCTGAACACCATAAAAAGCATTTTTCTAATAGTAAACTACATTGATAGAATATATTTAATATTTAAATGACTGCAGCATTCAAATCTGTCAAATCTTACCTTGGTTCCTATTTAAATAAATATGTGAATATTGTTAATATTACGGTGATGATCATTGTTGCTCCAAGAAATTTAGATTCAGTCTGTTTTAAAGAGGGGCGAACGATATCAGAGGGACAGTCAAACTCACAGATCGAAAATTTATAAACTTACTAATCTTTCCAATTAATTTATTTCTAAATGTCATCAATCCAACATTCTAACTATAACTTTAAACATAGTGTACCTGAACAAAACACATTTATTCAAAAACCAGTTGTTGGCATGACACGGGTTATAATCTTCTCATATATGTTATGATGGTATGATACTAAACCTCTAACGGAAAGGATTGTGCCTGATATTCATATGATGAAATCATAATCTTTCAATCAGTTTAATTGAAGTCTGGAGCTGGCATGTCAGTTAACTGCTAGTAGTCTGTTGTTAATTATGTATTATTGTCATTTTGTTTATTTTCTTTGGTTACATCTTCTGACATCTGACTCGGACTTCTCTTGAACTGAATTTTAATGTGCGTATTGTTATGCGTTTACTTTTCTAGATTGGCTAGAGGTATAGGGGAGGAATGAGATCTCATAAACATGCTCAACCCCGCCGCATTTTTGCGCCTGTCCCAAGTCAGGAGCCTCTGGTCTTTGTTAGTCTTGTATTATTTTTAATTTTAGTTTCTTGTGTACATTTTGGAGTTTAGTATGGCGTTCATTATCACTGAACTAGTATATATTTGTTAAGGGACCAGCTGAAGAACGCCTCCGGGTGCGGGAATTTCTCGCTACATTGAAGACCTGTTGGTGACCTTCTGCTGTTGTCTTTTCTGTGGTCGGGTTGTGGTCCCTTTGACACATTCCCCATTTCCATTCTCAATTTTATTGTATTGGTTTAAATATTTTTTTCATCTGTTTATTAATTAAAATCATACTTCAATCAGATTAGAAAATTCATTTTCAATTGTTCAAATCTATTTTAATGGATAGTTTTTATGTTTTGTTGTTACACAACTACTGAAGTTAGAGGAGGGTTGAGTGCGTATAAACATGTTTCATCCAAACCTAGTTCTGATTGGATACCCGAAACTAAGAGTCTGTAGTGCATTGGTTTTCGTTGGATCATGTCTGTCATGTGTGTTTATCATAAATTATTTTGTTATCAATTAGGTCGTTACTTTATTGAATTGATTGATTTCCTATGTTCATGTCGATGCCTTTCATAGCCGACCATGGTGACTTAAATGGTCTTACTGGTACTCATACTACATTTTGTTATATATATATATATATATATATGGTATAGGTTTGTTTAGTTGTTGTAGGCCGTAATAAGTCCATTATGGCTTATATTCATAGCATTAGAACTTTGGTAGATAGTTGTCTCATTCATGATCCTACTAGGGGCCTTAGTGGCCGAGTGGTCTAAATATACGACGTACGGTATGAATAGCTTGTCATCATTAAGGTTTTGAGTTGAAATACCTCCAACACATGGCATGCACATTCGACTCTACTTAATTGAATAGGGTTGTTAGTTCTGACTTTATCTACTAATTCAAAATTGCTGCCATCTACAAGCACAGCAGTATTGCAAGTTGCAAACTAAACCTTTCATTAATCAATCAATTACAATGAAACCATTTAAAAATCAATCTAGAATATCTTATTAAAACCATTCGTAAAAAAATCCATTTTATATGTGCATACTCAGTGTATCATAACTATTCCTTGTAACGCACTACATTTTGTTCACAATTTATTTTCATATTTTGTTAAGAAATTTGCACCTGCATGTTTGTAGTATAATTATTGTGCGTGTGTATTTTTAGAATAGACACCCAGATTTGTCTTTGTTTCAAATACTAAAGGAGGTGTTTCGGTTAAGGTCATGAGACCTATGCCTATCCTCATCAGGTTTCCCTAGCGTTTATTTTACTTTTCTTGTAATATTTAGAATGATTTCAATTGGATTTCAATTATGGGAATACGACACTTGTTTATACGTTCTCGTTTGTTTCTTTCTTCTGTTTCTTTGGTTATTTGCTTCTCTCTTTATTTTAGCTGTGCTGTTATTTTATTGTGTGTGCTATTTTCATCTTTTATTTGATTTTATATGATTATATCATGTTCAATTTTTGAATTTGTGAAATATTCTTTTAAATTTGTAGGTCTTTTGTAAGCAATAATCGGTGGTTTTTGGAAACATAATTTTTGTACTTTAGTTTTGTTCGTTAAAGTGCCAATGTTTCCTTCAAGCTCAGCCTTTAAATGCTCGGTTAAATCTTGTTGCAAAAACGAGTGATGGAGCTTCTTTCTTATTTTTATATTTCAAAGTTTGTTTCATTTCTCGTTTCGTCGTATTAGTTATAACGTTGTCAATCTCATTTTCGTAATATCTTCTTTTAAGAAGTCTAGACTTAAAAAGTGAAGGGTGGTTTGATGTTCGTCCAAAGTATTGGAAATTATCAGTTGGTTTTCTATATAGTTTGATGTCTAAAATTTGCTTTTTTTCATATCGTTCACCTTTGAAGACATTTTGACTTGTAACTGGATTTTTTTGATGATATCGCATGTGTAAATCTAATTAATGGGTGTATGGTATATGCGATGTCGACGAAAATCATAAGATTATCTTAACTGGAATTAAATAGGACTAAGTCATCGAACCGAGAAATTGTTTAATGAGTGATATTGTTTTTAAACAGGAATAGATCAAGTATTTTTGAACATATTTCAAACATTCTAATGTCAGCTATACTAAAACTATTGAAAAAAATGATAATCATACGATAACATAAAAATGCATTAATAACAAATGCAGGACTGTCCCTTTATACAAAAAAATAATTCCCCGTTTCCTGTTTTCCTATTTGTAAACAGTGGCGGAATTATGATTCCTGATAGAGCTATTTAGATGATAAATGCATATACTTTTTACAAATATCAGTCCAAACGTAGGGGAGCAACCATTGATCATCAAAAAGGGGAACATTTTTTTTGGTCGATGCGAGAATTTTGTTATCGCGTGAACTATTTCTTTTAGTTTTTCAATGCTATCAATCAAATCATTTGGTTCGAAATTTTAAACTATAAGGTATGGGAAAAATCCAGATTTTGTTTTGTAATCTGCTTGAACAGAATATTTCTTCTTTCATCAAATTGGGGACCAAATAACTTTTGTCTGAAAAAAAAACCTTCAGCTTTTACAAAACCAGAACGATGAATAAGTTGTTAACGTTTACTTTATTTGGCGTTTTTAATCATATATAACTTTATTTGGCCTTTTTTATTTAATTTCATTCGAGCGTCACTGATGAGTAATTTGTAGACTGGTGTCTAGCGCAAAAACAAAATTTACATCCTGGTATCTATGATGAGTTTACTTAGATATTTTATCACAGTTTCTTAGCTCCAAGCTACTTATATTTGTTCTTATTCTTAAATTCGTCGTGTATAGAGGGTAGCAGCGTAAAAAAGATATCAACAACCTCCCACAATCGCGACTAGCAACACCAATGATTCAGTATGCCTACCGTACCAATACTTTGAACTGATGCTCAATAACTTGATGTTCGGTGTGAGCCAAGGCACCGTGTTGAAGACGGTACTTTGTCCTTTAATGGTTTACTTTAATGCATTATTATTTAGATAGACAGTTGTTTCATTGGCACTCATACCACATCTTCTTATATGTTCAAAATATGATCGTCATACAATCGATATACATGAAAACAAAACGTTAAAAAATGCATGCGTCCGAAGCGCTTTTTTATAACTATCTTCATCAGTAACGATCCAAGGTGATTATTAGAAGGCCAACATTTTTTAAAGAAATAGTTATCTTCATTAAAGCTTAAAGATGATCGTTCAAAATTCCAACATGATTGCAGTTATTAAAAAGTCGTTAAGCAAATCAAAAATTAAAACACGTGTATATTGACAAATCTTATTGCTTAATATTCAGTGGAAATATATACATACTCAACTCTACCATACTACAGGTTTTTGGCTAACTGCGAGTTCATCAGTGTTGACTGTTACTCCTAAATGATGGCCGCATGAAAAACCAAATAATTCTGAAGTATTCGTTTCGTTTCGCTTATATTCCGTTTCGTAGTTTACAGGTACCCCCTATTCGCCCCTTTTCTATTTTTTATATTTAAATCAACAATTTAAAAAATCAAATTTTCAAAAAGGGAAATAATCAAAAGTGCACGTTAAGTTTAGCATTTTGAAGTTTTATCAAATATCTAAACTATCAAATATAACAATTAACGTAATTTAAAATTTTTAAATTTTAACTATTTGGTGAAAATTTCAAAATTTCGTAATTTTTGAAATGTTTGGAATTTTGATATTTTAAATCATTGATAAAAATTTCAAAACTTTTTAATATTTTGAATTGATAAGTGTTTCACGGACCGTTAAAAATAGAAATAGTTATGGCCTTTTCTTTCAATTATGTGTATGGCTCTGATCTGGCTGTGGTTTAATATCTTAAAACTGAGATGGTTGTATTCTCATTTATATATGATTTATGTCAACATTGTGTCAGTCATAAAATCATTGTAATAAACTACTTTGCTCTTCTTGGGCCCTTTAATTGGAATAAAAATATATGTATCTTAAAAAGAAAAAATATCAGCTAAACTAGGACTCATATTGGGTTTCCCATAGGAATCCCATATCTCTGTTCGAATATTGGATCATTAAATTCCAATTTATTATTTGTAAGCACGTTATGCAATAGCTCGAGGATTTCATTCTTAGGTGGCAGATGTATATCATATTTAACTTCGAGCATTTTTGGTCATGCTCTATCGACCGCTTCAATTATTTCTTTGTGTGTGAGTGAATTATACATACTTGAAATATCAAAACTGCATAATATGATATTTTAATGTACTCTTAAACTTTTAATTTTGTTGATAAAAACGGTCGTGCCCTTTGTATATGTCCAAAGTTTGCTTAAAACTGATTTGAGAAAATAGTCTATAAATTGACCAATTCTGTAATTAGGACTGTTGCATAATGATATAATTGGTCTGTTAGGGTTTTGAACTTCATTTAGGAGTTTACTACTTGCTTTTATTTTGTCTCAATCAGTTTGATTTAATTTGTGTATCTTTGATAGTATATAAGCCAGTCCATGCGAAAAGGTACAAAAAGTCCTTTTGATAAACTTTATAGGACACGTTATCAAAGTTTGTTATAATATTTTTGAAAAACGATTTTATCCGAAAAAAAAATACATTAATGTAAACATTTACAAGATTGTCAATTCTATCCCAAATTTGTCAATTAAAACAGCAAAAGACGTAGAAATATCTGAATTTTTGGTATTTGAGCAAGTGTGAAATCATTTGTTCCCCGGACTAATGCTATACCGACCAGAAACTAAATTTTACGACACTAGAGAGACAAAAGCCAATAATTTTCTTCAGTTTTACCGGTTTAAGGAAAGTAAGACAACATTAAAACATGAATGAAAATACAAAAACTATGACCTCTTGTGTTTTATTCAAGTTAAGTTAAGTTATTTAATATTATACAAATCAACCGTTGTTGCACGGGATTCGAACCGTTGCCCGGTCTGATTGCGTTGTTATCAGCATCGTAAGCGAGAGCCTTATCCCCAATGCTACCGGGGTTAACATTATCAATTGGCAAATCAAGTCATTTAAACTGTACTTTGAAAATGATTGAAATATATGAAATAATTCAGTAAAAATCTTGATAAAACTAAAAGAAGGGGGGGGGGGTCTCAACACTTGCAGGTGCGTGTAGCTCACAGCTTAGGGATATGAGGAAAAGTAAATGTGTTTTTTTATTCACAAGTCTACTACCAATAATTATGCACACTTTTTAGAATTTCGTAAAATTTTCGTTTTTGTACCTTTTCGCATGGACTGGCTCATATATAATCCTTTCAATTTATTATTTTCGTATCTTGTTTTATACTCATATGTAGAGTTTCCAAGGTAATTTTTATCATATAATCTTTTCACTTGTATTTTTGTCCATCTGATGAGTTAGGCCTTTTTCAACTGATTTTCATAGTTCATTCTTATGCTGTACTGTTATACCAATGTCCCAGGTTATGGGGAGGGTTGGGATCCCGCTAAAATATTTAGTCCCGCCTCATTTTTCTATGTATCATGGGTATGTGCCTGTTCCAAGTCAAAAGCCTATAAATCAGTGGTTGTCGTTTGCTTATGTGTAACATATTTGTTTTTCGTTATTTTTTTTTTTATATAAATAAGGCCGTTAGTTTTCTTGTTTGAATGGTTTAAATTGTCATATGGGGGCTTTTATAGCTAACTATGCGGTATGGGCCTTGTTTATTGTTGAAGACCGTACATTAGTTTTTAATTTCTGTGTCATATTGGTCTCCTGTGGACAGTTGTCTCATTGGAAATCATACCACATCTTCTGTTTTTATACTTTCATCATTTCATTTTAGTTTCTGTAATATCTTCTGTATGACACTTCTGGATTTGTTCATACTGTTTGTTGTTATTAAGTATAGCCATAGCCTGTTGAATGTATAATTGCTCATCATGAACGACTGTGAACGAGTTCTTTGTGTTCTTAGCAGTTGTTTTTATTATAATTTTTTTATTCGCTCGTGAATTGTTTGAAGCTATTATTTCCTTTTTACTTAAAATTGTCTCTAATTTTGTTGAGT
Organism: Mytilus galloprovincialis; assembly: GCA_037788925.1. Taxonomy (NCBI): domain Eukaryota; kingdom Metazoa; phylum Mollusca; class Bivalvia; order Mytilida; family Mytilidae; genus Mytilus; species Mytilus galloprovincialis. The sequence continues at coordinate 37,221,440 of CM075342.1, read as the reverse complement.
TCCAGTTTTGTTGCAAATAGATAATTGTCAATTGTATTATTTGCATGTTTCGGTTTATATCCCGATTTTCTCTTGAATGGGTAGTATGTATATGTATTGGAAACATCTTCATATGAATTTTAATCTCATCTTTCTGGACATTTCGTCGAAATCATTGAATAATTTTTTGTTTCGCATTTTTGTTTTCAAGGTTAAGGAATACATTTTAAGCCTTTTGCTAACACAAGTATTTCATCATTGGTTAGGTTTTTTTGAGTTAATATGTCTATATAATTACATTAGATGTGTGTTTCATTATAATACGTTATTCTGATTGGCTAACTGCATATCACGTGTTATTCCTTAAGCAATTGTATTCACAACAAAACTTATCATTCATAATAACACAAGGTCCGACTATAAAGTGCACAGGTAAATTAAATGAAAAAAAAAAAAAATGAAATTCGTGTTTTCATGATCCTAGCTAAAAATGTAATCATAAGTATTGAATGCTTCTTTTTGTAACTTCATAGGATTGTAAAAGCGTTGCAATTGGCTGTACGCTCGTGCGCACATTTTTAGAATGAAACGCTCTTCATACAAAATGTACTTCGGCAATGCTGTTACACCCCAATGATAAAAATAAGCATTCGATTCTTGAATAATTTAACGCTTTTTAATTTTTGCATTGTGTTAGTAGTTCTTTATAAATTGTTTTGTCCTTCTCTTCTAAGTAATTAATTTACTTAAATACTTATAATAAAAGTATTTAATTTACTTAAATATCTTTTTGTTTTGTTTTTCTTTTTAAAGCAGCTTTTTTGTTTCTTCATTGCTTGTAAATTTAATGCTCTATTTTTAAATATCCTAATTTGTTATTCTATTTGAGAACAACTGAGATAAGCAGTCTTTATTTGAAAGATTACTTTATATTTGCTATTCTTGAGTTTAATAAATATTAGTAGTCTATATTTTTGAGAGAGTACTATATGGTGATATATTTTTGGCGAATATCTCGTATTATCAGTCTCTGTTTCCCCATACTAGTAAGTGAAATAAAATTGGAACCATTCTAAATATAACACAAAAGGAAAAATATAGGCTAGCGATACCTGATAAGAATAGGCCTAGGTCTCATGATCATAACCTTGACACCTCCATTAGTATTTGAAACAAAGACCAAATCTGGATTTATTGGAGAAAACGTAACTAAGTTGCAAAACTTGTGTTTAATCCATTTGTCTGTTTTAATCAATAAAATATGTTTAAACTAAACTATCTGGTTTTATGCAGGTGCGAATTTCTTACAAAATATGAAAATAAATGGTAACAAAAATGTAGTCCGTAACAAGGAATATGTATGATACACTGAGTATGCACATAGAAAATTGAACTAATTACGAAGTATTTAAATACTGGATTGGTCCTGGCCCGATTGATTTTAAAACATTTTCGTTTTCATCATGTTCATTTTATCAATTGCATTTTATTTGGTGATGTTGCATGATGTCTAGTTATAAATTGTTTTTGCTTCTGTGGGAAGATAGTTTTGTAATGAATATGAACTACCTCAACAGTATCTTTCTCTGTGGAATGATGAATAAAAACAGAATGAGTTGAACCACTGTGAAACATAATTCTTTGTCCTACAACGTGGCATGGCAGTTTTGTCTTTTCTGAAAAAAATGTAAACAAGTTGTGTTCAGATCTTCAAGTTTTCACATGCATAACATATTGGAAAAAATGTACATAAGAAGTAATTTCTATCTTTACAAATACACTTAATTAAGTGTTGGTAAGGACTATAACTTACAAAATAAAATGTTATGATTTGGATTAGTACACAGTCTATAACCGAATTACATTTTTGTAAAAACGGAATCTTTAAATATAAATCATTACACATCATTCATGACAGGTTACTTTGGTAATACATTCGGAGATTGTTTTGTCTGTCCTATTCAATTTCCCGTTTCTTAAATGGGCTGATGAAAATATGCGTTATTTGGAGCATCGCTGGCAGCAGCATGAATACAAAGCATACCAAAATACTTCCGATGGTTCGAATTTTAAATTCAGAACATTTGGGAAGAATGAAACACTAATTTAAGATAATAACATACCTATTCAAAGATTGAGATTGAGTTAGTGAATAATAAAACAAATAAATTCCTTTCATTAATTATAGGTCAATTAATATGTGTTCGTTTCCAATTAAAATAACACAAGCATGTAAAAAACATAAAAGTTAAAATTGGTTTGCTTGTTTACAGAAATGCAGAAGTGATCAGCATGTCTGATGTCCTTTTAAACTTATATATAGTGATTTTTTTCCCTACAGTTAAACAAAATTACAAAAGGATATCGTTAACATAGGGTGGCATGTTTATGTTTTTTTAATCCATAGAATTTAAGGTTAACATTCTGTCGAGAACTACATGACAAGAGCGACATTAGAGATGATTTTTATTTCCATATTCTATAATTTAACCAATATAGTAACAATATATAAATGGAGCATATGCATCATTATTGTATGTGTATCAGTTTGATAAAAACAACTTTAATGAAGCAGAAATATTAACAAATATACAGTTGTGGAAGTCCTTATCAACGGATATTTAGATTTTCAAAGAAATAATCACGACATTCTCCCCTTACATAATCGAAATGTCGGCCGTACTGGTGCACCCAAGGTTATCCTCTCTAAGGAGTGTTTATATGCTTTATGTTTATTTATGATTTACAATAGATTACTCGACATGTGCTTTCCTTTTTTATATATATTTATATTCCCTTTTTAATTAAGTTTCTCCCTTTAATACACAAGCTTCAATTGATAAATGAGTTTTATGGGAAATGAAACACACCAATTATTCTAAGACATTCTTTTTCTTGCACTGAAATTGCATTGTGTGTCGTATGTATTGATAAGAGCAAGTATTTCTCCAAATACTACCTTTTAAGAGTTTAAAGTTTTTAATTGAACTGTTTTGGGTACATTGTATACGCTTTGCTAAATACATAATTTTTGAAGGATAACTAGAAAATTGATAAAGCTGATTAATATTCATAAATAATTTATCCTGAAATAGAAATATATTATTTTGTTGAAGTTGTTCGAAATTTGTTAACTTTTTGAATTGGCTTCATCCAACGCCCGTTAAAATTTTGGTTGAAAAGTTAAGATTATGGAATTCAAAGATTACCTCAGCAAACATATGTGTAGGCGCATAATGACGCCACTTTTGTTTTGTTTATCCGTTAACAGTCTTACATTTTGATAAATTCAACATCACTTATCGTTATTTTGATGATAGTTTTCGTTAAATAATCAAAAGTGTTTTATATATACTGCCGAAAGTCACCTAAATGAACTTACGTTTAATATATCAAATTTTAACGGTAATAACATTCTTTTCCTCGATTTAGATATTTCGGTTTTACACGGGAAAATACAAAATAAAATTTACGACAAAAAGAACGATTTTCCATTCCCTTTTGATAATGTTTCATGTTTGGATTGTAATGTTCCTTTGGAACCATCTTATGTTATTAATATTTGACAACTCGTCAGCTATGCCCTATCTGTTTTGACATTTTTGATTTTAACGAACGTAATCATTGCATTACTGGTAAATTATAAAGCCAGGGATTTCGTTAGTATAAATTACTTAAACATGTTAAAACCTTTACTAAATTTTTCCATAAATATAAAGATTTGGTTCTGATGTTTAATTGTTCCTGTAATAAACTTTTCAAATGGGATAGCATTTCCTCATTGTTATGGAGATGTTGGTTACCGTGCTCGACAATTAAGGAATGATCCTGGCAAATTCTTAAATAAACTTATTATAAAAGGTTTCCAAATCAATACTGTAATTATATCATTGAATATTGGTTTTAGTGGTATCAATATTGATTTTGTTATTAGTAAATTAGAAATAAAATGAATATTAATAAAATATACTGTTATATATATACATGTATGTGTTGATACCTTTATCTTGGCATTGCACAAGGTCATGTTTTGATATGACTGTTTAAGACGTCTCTACATTTAACATTGGATGTTGGATGGATACTGATTGATAATATTGACCTAGTGGCATACTTTTTTATAACAGTGTTTAGTGGCTTTCAACTAGTTGTCAGTAACTGCAACTTCGCTCTCATATATATATTTATTTTGTTGGGATATACAAGTACACAGCCACGCCCACCGTACCATGTTTAAATCCATCACATTATGTATGCATGTACCTGTCGCAAGGCAGGAGCCTGTATTTCAGTGGTTGTCGTTTGTTGATGTGTTACATATTTTTTTAAGGCCTTTAGTTTTCTCAATGTAATTGTTCTACATTTGTAATTTCGGGACCTTTTATACATGGGTTTTGCTCATTGTTGAAGGTCGCTTGATGACCTAAATAATTTTAGGTTAATTTCTATTTCATTTGATTTTTTATAGAGAGTTGTTTCATTAGCAATCATACCGCATTTTCTTTCTTTTTTTATATTTGGCGAAAGAATACTGCAGAAAATACATTGCCAGTAACGCAGTTTCTGAAAATTTTATTTATATGAAAAAATCGGTATTCGTTATATGCAGTCACAACACATTGTAATTTTATAGAGCCTACTATGAGTGTGTAAACTGAATGCACATTCTGTACACAATTGAAACAGTTTAATTTACGACACTATGAAATCATTTTGTAACAAAGAAGCATTAATTGGTTTTCATATTGTCTTATATGCTCTTGAAGTTTGAAACGAGTAAAATATACTTACTTGCAAAATCAATAACTTCATCCAAAAATGTCATTTCGTCATCTTTTTTATCCAATTCTGGATGATTAGCAAATATAAGATACAAGCTAGGTTTGAATGTCAGTTTCCGTTCTTTTTGGATGGTTCGCCAAATAGCAATCTGAATCTATGGATGGCATGTGTAAAATATACAGATAAGAAACTATACACTTATTTCTATTATTTTATTAATCCAATATTACACGTATTATCATTATACACCCATACTTTTTACACACCTGAAACTGCGTTCCAAATTCCTTCATATCAGCATTATTTCTCTAAAATAACCGGCTATCTTTACACTAGCAAGAAACCATATTGAAAAAAAATATATAAAATTGAAACAATATAAAGGGACCGTTTCAATCAATTGCAGTAAAATACTATCAGTTAAAATATGATACAAGTCATCTTCGCTAGCCAATTGTAACGATTCAATCCCGTCCATTCCATATAGATGGATTATGACAGAATTTCGGATCCACAAGGTAATGATTTTCATTAGTTGCAGTGTTAACTGACTGCATCCAATCAACATGCGCATTTAACATGACCACGTGTTAATGTAAAAAATTGTAGCTAAAAATTGCCATCGGCTGAATGTGCAACATGTCTTTATCCTCTAAAACACAGTGACGATTTGAATGTTCTTAATCAACTAAACTTGTGTACTAGGTTTCTTGCACAAATGTTGGAATGCCAACGTATATTTTTGTTTCCTGCTTCACCATGTTCATAGAGTCTAGCCGCTACAGAGATTTCACCTCCACACTGAAGAGAGGTCAAGTGCTACCATTGGTAAAGAATAATGTATTCAAAATCTGAGTGAGGTTAATCAACCGATAGATGGCACAACAATGTTATCACACATGTTGGCCTTATCTGCATCAGGTGATAGGAAGGAGTGGATCGTAACCCATGGTGACCGAAGATAGATAAGAAGACAAGAGTCATGCTTGTGAATTTGTAGTGAACAAAGTATTTAAACGGTTCTTGTAAGATTTTCTTTGTTGTCTCTACAACCCTTAATCATGCATTCCATTCAATGTATTCATATATCACTTACATATTGGCGTTGGATGTCAACATCTCCATAAATATGTCATCCATTTATATGTAATTAAGAAACCGATTTCACTATGAACAAAACACTTTTTTCATTCTAACACTTGCAAGAAACGATGCATAATTTCATAGCACACAACTATTACGCGAATCATTTCAATTTTAGTTCACAACCATGCTAGCTAGTAACACGTGCTAATGCGTGGTGTATAAAAAGTAAAATCACAAAAATACTGAACTTAGAGGAAAATCAATTCGGAAAGTCCATAATCACATGGCAAAATCAAATAACAAAACGCATCAAAAACGAATGGACAAGAATTGTCATATTTCTGACTTGGTACAGGCATTTTTAAATGTAGAAAATGGTGGATAAAACCTGGTTTTATAGCGCTAACCCTCTCACTTTGATGACAGTCTCATCAAATTTCGTTAGATTTACATTGATGCGTTAACTAAACAGACACAATAAATAAAATAGTCAAAATATGGGTACATCAGTCATCATCGTATCACAATTTTAAAAGGAACAATTCAACAGAACACAAAAACATCTATCTACAAACACATTCATTGAATTTTGTGTCTGACGTCAGAAAAGTTTATACGTCACATACATTTGTCGTTCAATGTGCATACACACAATTTTAAAACTTAAATATGCAATGTTAGCATATAGGGTTAAAAAATCTATAGTATATAAGAATAAAATTTAGAAATAGACCGAGATTGAAAATAGTCCAAAAGTTATATATATAGAATTTATAAGAATCCACAAATAATTAATTCAACTACGCGATTGAATGATTTAGACATTTTTGGTTCAACGTATTTTGTAATTCATAATAGAAATATATCATAATGTCATAATAGTTATCAAAGGTACCAGGATTATAATTTAGTACGCCAGACGCGCGTTTCGTCTACATAAGACTCATTAGTGACGCTCATATCAAAATATTTATAAAGCCAAACAAGTACAAAGCTGAAGAATCCCAAATTCCAAAAAAGTTGTGCCCAATACGGCTAAGGTAATCTATGCTTGGAATAAGAAAATCCTTAGTTTTTCGAAAATTTCAAAGTTTGGTAAACAGGAAATTTATAAATAAAGGCAACAGTAGTATACCGCTGTTCAAACTCATAAATCCATGGACAAAAAACAAAATCGGGGTAACAAACTAAAACTGACGGAAACGCATAAATATAAGAGGAGAACAACGACACAACACTACAATGTAACTAACACACACAGAAACGGACCAAGCATCAGACAAAATCCCACGAGAATAACAAATATAACATCAAAACCAAATACATGAATTTGGGATAGACAAGTACCGTGACACGTCTTATCGCAATGTCAATGTACACTCAAAAATAAGAGAAAACAAACGACGCAACGTTAAATTGTAACACACACAGAAACGAACTATAATATAACAATGGCCATATTCCTGACTTGGTACAGGACATTTTTAAAGGAAAAAATGGTGGGTTGAACCTGGTTTTGTGGCATGCCAAACCTCGCACTTTAATGGCAATGTTAAATATAACATAGAAATGACAACATAATATTACAGGACTACAATACAAATAAATAGGAAAACGTATTAGACAAAGAAACACATGATTAATGAATAACAAAAAGCATCAGGTTTAAAATTTAATACGCCAAAAACGCGCCTCGTCCACATAAGACTCACCAGTGACGCCCAGATATAAAAGATCGAAAGCGAAAAAAAGTACAAAGTTGTACAGCACTGAAGATCAAAAGTTGAAAAAGGTTGTGTCAAATACGACTAAGTTTGTATGCTTGGGATAAGAACATCCTAATTATTTAGAACAATTAATGCTATTGCAAACAGTAAATTTTATCAAATGAATATAACAGATATACATAATGAAACTGAAGTATTAACTCATTACATAAAACAAACACGAATACATAATGAATGACCAACACAGAATAGACACACCCGACTCAGTCCAGGCCTCAAAATGACCACATTATTGATATTCATGTCACCACCGAAGTGTTGACTATTGGGCTTGTGATACCTTCGGGGACGAACAATATCTAGAACAATGTCATACTGACGGGATATTTTTTAGTACATAGTCACGTTATAAAAACAAAAGAAATACAAAACACGACACCAAAAAAAAAAGAAAGACAATACAAACACATTGACGAGATGTATAAGTACCAAGACATATATCCGTTTATCCTTGGAAATTTTTTATTATGTCTTTTATAAAGTACATTTATGTTTCTTTATCTTTGTTTTGAATGAGTTGATAAATATGTTATTCTATGTGCATTTAAAGTTGGTTTATTGCTAAAAAGGCGGGGCAAATTGATAATTTATAAATCTCTTCGTTTGTCAAAGACTCTGGCATTGAGATGACTGCGAATGTCAAATGTGGAAGTCTCACATCCGGAGGAAGCGTGTCTGTTGTTTCTTTAATGTGTAGACATAGATGATATATTAATAGAACTTAAGCAGAAAAGTTTGGATTGTTTATGAAAAATATCTTTAATGTTTGTGAGTTTAAAATTAAACTATCTGGCATCTTTAATCTTCTTGTGTTTGTCACATGTCTGAAGTAAAGCTGACATATATGGAAAAATGAAAAAGTCAGCAAGCAAAGGCGCATAGAAGTGCCGACAATTTGAGGAATTAAAATAGTTTACCTCCAAAGTCAACAAATGTGTTGTTAATAAAAGACTGCAGCATACTGATCATTTATTTCAATCAGAATCAATGAGGTTTAAAACAAAGCATATACAATAAACAGGAATATTGAGTAAACTTTATGCCAGTGTGCTCATTATCACTACAAACCATTAAAGTCTGAAATGGCCTATATCTGTACTCGACTGTACTGATTTTTACTCGACCAGTCTGAATTGGTCTGACTTTTACTTGACATTACTCGACCCCAGTCTGAACCATACTTGACTGTACTGAATCGTACTTGACCCTTACCTTTACCGTTGAAAATAGTCTGAATTATTACTCGACCAGTCTGAAACAGTCTTAACCCATTCTCGACATGTATTCGACCTATTTTCCAGTCTAAACCATACTTAACCAAAGGTCTGAACAATACTCGACCAGTCTTAACCATACTAGACCAAAAAACCTCTACTTTTTTAACTGTTAAAATAAATTTCTTTTCAACTGACATATATAACAACAGCCAACAAAATTTATAAAAGAAATTAACCCTATAAAAGAAATATATCTCAGATTATATTTAGGATAAAAAAAAATATTATATATAACTTATATCAAAAAGGGTTAAAATTAAATAAATAAATAAAATTGTTTTCTGATTAGTAGTGAAATATAAAGTATAACCTCTGCTTGGGGGCAAAGTCATAAATAAGATCTCACCTGGTCAGATGTATTAATTTCTAAATAACATTGATTCAAAATTGCAACACCTTTGTTGAAATTAAATAACAAGGCCTTTCGAATATACATGCATGTACTAGATAAGTAATACACGAATTTAAGAAAATAGGGCTTTCTTTTTACCTGTAAAACACACTTGTCATGAGGTAATTAGAACATATTCTAAAAAGTGCTTTATGTATGCCATGTTAATTTGACAAAAAATACTTAAATTGCTGTAATTGAAAATTGTTTTTACTCTTACTTTGGAACATATTTCTTTTATAAAAAGGTTATCAAGGATTGCTATCGAAATTCTATTATCATGATTACATTAAATTCTTGGTTTAATGGAACAAAACAATTAAGCTCTCATTTTTTTTAAAATTTATTAAGTTGTTTTATATACTATTTTATATAAATCTTAATAAAAAAAATATTCACTGCATTATTACCTGAACTCAACTGACACCATTAATCTATATTAGGCTTAAGTTAATGATGAAAATAGTCCAGCATCATAAAATATTTCCGAAATATTCATAAAATTTTGAATAATATTGAAAATATTAGTCACAATTCATTTTTTTAGATTATTTGATCAGCTTGTCTTATCTATATTTTAAAAGTTGATATATATTATTATGTAAGTGTTGATTAATATTGAGTTGAAGTTATATTATGATTGATTATAATTGTGAAATTTTAATTTCAATACTATATTGAAAACATTTTTAATTTCAAGTTGTTGTTCAAATTTCATTTTTATTAAAAAAACATCCTAAATTGATAAAATTCAGTTGATAGATACAAAGAATAGGTCTAGGTTGGTTAAGACTTAGTAGAGTATGGTTCAGACTAGGTCGAGTATGGTTCAGACTAGGTCGAGTACGGTTCAGACTAGGTCGAGTAAAGTTGAGACTGGGTCGAGTACGGTTCAGACTCGTATAAAATGGTTAATTACTGGTCAAGTACACATTCAGACTGTTAAGTATGGTTCAGACTACAGTCGAGTATTATCAAGTAAATCTCAGACAAATTCAGGCTGGTCGAGTAAAAATCAGTAAAGTCGAGTACAGATATAGGCCATTTCAGACTTTTAATGGTTCGTAGTTTATTCAGGATTGAAAAATCGATTGCTACCATTGAATGTCTTGCGTATTTTTTTGTTTAAAAGTACCCTGAAATAAAGAATCATTACCTATGTTGATCATTATATTAATTTTGTTTCATTAACCGTGTATATTAAATTATTATCAACATTTACCGTTGGGTTTTTCATGTGTTGATTTTGTTATTTCAATTTAGTAGTATGCGCTTCAAAGTTCGGCCCATCTCTGCATAACAACGGAAAAAATTTACATTTCGGCGTGTTTGATCTGAACTAACCTTTTTCCCTAGTTAATTCTGTATTGAATCAACTTGTTTATAAAATTGGCAGTGACACGGTATTTACATATTTTTTTTAAAATGAAAAACATGCGATAAGGTCAATTAACTGCTATTTCGTAATTTTCATAATTTGTTTTACATTACTTCTCATCTTATTTTTAATTCTATATATGTTTTCAGCAACAAAGGAGCACAATTTCCTTGTATCCAACCAACAAAATCAGTTTTTAATATTTTCCTTTTTTTAATTAAATAGTCCGGTTTTTTTTAAAGGAAATTTAAATAAAAAAAAGGTATTCTTACTTTGAACGTATTCTAGTTTAAAACATCTATTAAAAGAAGGACAATATTTAAAATTTCCAATAAATCACCAAAACATATTACTACGTTGACAAAAATGAACCCTTTCAGTTTAATGTAAATTTTGTGTTCGGAAAAACTTTCTACCACAACTTTCCAGTGTTAAATTAGAACTTATTGAACCACTTTTAAAATGTCTTAAAACAGAGTACAAAATATTCATAATATTTTCAACCTCATTTCATGCTACAGATTTTGTAGTTTCTTATATTTCTAGTGTTGAACAGAGACGTTTTGTAAAAAGAGTACACCATTTCCAAATTGATGAATGCATTGATTTTGTGTCTTAAAAAAACACGTTCATACACTTACACATAACCCTTTAAGCTGAAATGTGTAAACTCACTCAATAAACCACGGACGCACTCGAAAAAGCCCTGACTGCTCCCGACAAAAACCAGATATATAGATGTATTTAGTTTTAAAATGTTGTTTTCAATGCAATATTAATAGTATTGGTAAAGAGTCTGTATATCAAGGGATATACAGATTTTACAGCTGACGAAGCGGTATGGGCTTAGATCATTGTTGAAGGTCGTAGGGTGACCTATAGTTGTTCATTTCTTTAATGTTGGTATCTTGTGATGAGTTGTCTCTTTGGCATCATACCACATCTTTTTTTATTACCATGTATGCATTTTCTTCGACATTTGCATTAGCATGTGTATAAGAATTGATAAATTCTGTATTATGGAATTAAAGCATTGTTAGGCTAAATTAATCTTTCGTAACAAAAATAATGTTTTTTTTTATCTGAAAACAAACATATCAAACATCTCTTTTTTTTATAGATTAGACCGTTGGTTTTCCCATTTGAATGGTTTTACACGTCTAGTAATTGTGGGGCCCTTTATAGTTTGTTGTTCGGTGTGAGCCAAGGCTCCGTGTTGAAGGCCGTACATTGACCTATAATGGTTTTCTTTTTTTAAATTGTTATTTAGATGGAGAGTTGTCTCATTGACAATCACACCACATCTTCCTATATCTATATCTTGTATTACCATGTATTATCAAACCAAGCTTCTATATTCCCGACTGGTCAGAAAAGAAATCAGAATGTTTCCCTGAAAACGCACTTTTGGATTTTGTTAGGAATTTGTCGAGTAACGCCGGAATATCATGCAATAACGTTGCGGGAAGGCAATGAACATAGTCGAAACAGTTGAAGCATGTGATCATTTTTTCATATCAGCCCAATAAACACAAATACGGAAAATATGAAATTCATGTACATGTATTGCTTATTTATACTTGAATTATATACTAGGCAAAACAAAAAACGTTACATTTGTTTTTAATTTGAAAATATCACATACTTATAATAATTTCAAATATTTTCATGATTAAATGTAGTAACCTTGATAATTTATCTATCAAATTTACTCGCTTATAGAAATATCGGAAATGACGTGACGTCATTTTCTGATTTCAAACAAATAACCATTTTTTAAGAAAATGTACTTGTATAGAGATGGAATAGAGTTGTCATTTTGGTCATTAATTTGGTCGAACACGATTGTTAACAAAAAGTAGCATTAAAAAATTGAAACAGTTACACGTAAGGCAATTCCCCGTCTACGTCCAAATGGGACAGAACGAGCTATTGGGATGTTGGAAGCAAGAATGATTCAAGTGCAGGTATCAAATCATTTTAATGTCTCTAGAATGACTATCGCAAGGCTGAAGACTAGTATTAGAGATACTGGTACAACAAATGATCGCCCTTATCGTGGCAGGCCACGTGAAACGACGTTACGTCAAGACAGGCACATCCTCATCATTCATCTCCGGAATCGGTATGTAAACGCGTCAAAAACTGCACGACAAACCAACGGAAGACATCACAACAGAATATCTGCTCCACCAGTTCGTAACTGATTGCGTCAAGTTGGTCTAAGAGTTCGTCGTCCATTGAAGGGACAAATCCTTACGATGCGTCACAGGATGGCGCAACTTCAATGAACTCGGATACGGATTCTATGGAATAGGCAAACATGGACACAGGTTCTTTTTACCGATGAATGTAAAGCCAACTTGAAATTTAGCGACGGCAGAGCCAGGGTCTACCAGAGGCGCAACGAACGATTTTCTGATGCAAGCGTGGAGGAAACAAACGGTTTCGTGGTGAAGGAATCATGGTATGGGCGGAATAACCTACCAAGAACCCACCGAGCTCAAAATCATCGTTGGCAACTTTAATGCAGCAAGGTATAGGGACGAAATTATTGCTCCAGTTGTTCTCCCGTTTCTCCGAAAACATCGTTTTAATCACGTTTTTCATTAGGACAACGCCCGTTGTCATGTGTCACACAGTTCGGTGACCTTTTGAAGAAAAGCCATATTCGTGTGTTGCTTTTGCCAGCAATGTCTCCTGATTTTTCGCCAATTGAACATCTTTGGAACGAACTTGGACGACGTATCAGAAATAGCACAAATCCACCGGAAACGCTCGTGCAGGTCCGAACAGCACTTTTCAGGGAATGAAACAACATCCCACAAGACTCTATTGGGCGTCTTCTTGATTTCATGCGACGGAGGTGTCAGGCGGTCATAAATACAAGTTATTGACATGTTAACCTGAAATCTGTACTCGTCTTGTTAAAATTGTTCGAAAAGGTGCAAACTTGATATTGTTCTCTTCAAAATTAATTTATCTAACTATTCCATTAACTAATTGTTATCAATTTCTTGTTATTAAAAACATAAATGATCTAAAATGTAAATTTCTTTTTTTTGCCTAGTCTATTAAGCTGTTTACTCTAAGTATATGATAATCAAATATACACAATTTTGAGCCTGTTTATTATGTAATATGATAGCTAATTGCGTTGTTTCTGGAGGATAACCCAGAACAGTAACAATAAAGTTTAAATTGCATACATCATATAATTATTACAATGTACATAATTTTATAATAAACCTGACAAAAACAACATTTCATACTTCACCATTTCGGAAAACTCTGTTTAACATCTAATTTTTGGGAGGAAAAAGAAATGTTTTGTGTTAATCTGAACGTTCGTTTTTTTGTTTTTTCTTAGACATGATATGTGTTTTCATAGACCTCACTGTAAAATGTAATACTTAGATATCAAATATTTGAAATAAAATGGACAAATGAAATTTCAAAATCTAAAACTAAGTACTATTAATGAACAAAAAACATGTAGTCATACCTTACCTAGCATGATTAACGAATCTATTTTATCTAAAATGGTTCGCAGCTTTATGACGCATACCTTTTTTGTAGTTCCACCATCAAAATCAAAATTGACCTCAAAATAACCCCGTGAGTCTAAAATATATAAAACACAATCATTGCAATCAGTTTTGTCTAAGGTTTTAGGAGCTTTAAACGATATCTAGTTGTGCACTCGCACATAACCTGAAAAAAATGCTAGCAATCAGAATCAAAATTATGCACTACTTACCTCTTCAAGATTTATACATACAAACATTATGTATATTTTGTCCTCTGATCAAGTTCGCATACTTAGACAAACTAAGACAATGATATTAACTGAGCCCATTTGGTTTTGTATCTAGTTTTTATTTTGCTCTGGCTTTTCCTAAGTTTAAGTCTTACGCTAAAAGATCGAACTCGCCAACCTTCATATTGTTTTGTCAATTTAAGCGAACAAAGATTGACTCTTACAGTTTGTTTTACCTTCTTGCTAGCGAAATACAAATTAGTGTGAAGCAATGTTCATGCTGTTTTCACATTTATCAAACTTTGCATTCTATAATCTACATGTCAATGGTTGAAATTCAATTAAAACAAAATGTCGTATCGTTCTTCTTATTAACATACTGCAAAAATGACTTCTCTGAAAAAGGGATTATATTCAATGATTTTTTTGTTATATGTCCTGTCCTGTAAATAGACACAGGTCAGTGTTTGAACCAGTTTTCTTTAACCATTGTTGAAAAAAAAAAATAAGAGCGTAAAAATATCGAAAAACATGTTCGCTTTGAAACGGTTGTGAATAAACAAAATGTTTGTAAAAGTTGTATAAGCAATCCTTTAGTTCACATGAGACACTTTTAAATTAAAATTTATCAAGACAATGAATAACGTTTTTAATTAGTGCATTGTGCTGATTGTTATCAAATGCAATCAGCTGATTATAGATTTGTCTATCAAAATCAGTACACGTGACAAGTGTAAGGTGAAATTCGAGTATTATCTTATTTAAGAATGAGCATGAGAAACCTGGCAAAGACTTTACATGATGAAAGTCAAAGAATTCTATTTTTTTTCGCCAGTCTTGATATTTAATCGACACATTTTTATATTGTTGCATAATACTGAATAGATGACTGCGAGTGGATTTAAAGCAAATTTAATTGTTTTGAACACAAAAGAATCTTGTCATAGCTCACTGAAAAATATGCGATATGTATGTTTATCGATTATTGTAATTGAATCTGTTAAATGTTTTATCTTATAGATGGGACACACACTTTTTTGTTCAAACAAACGTCTAGCGTAATTCTAATTAATATTGTGTTGTAATCAAAGTATTGAATGCATACCTCTTCCTAAAAGCGGCAGATGGTCATTATAGTAGAAGTATGTCCCGCCACAATCATAAGTTAACTCTAGGATCTGTTTAGCAGTGCTTGTGCCATCGTTCCACTCGACTTCAACTTCGCTACGTCCTATATCGATTTTACAATCTACAATTGCTGTCACAGTACCTTCTTTTACTTCTATATTATAAAAACGTCAGATATTACAGTAACCGCACCTGATTCATTGGTTTTGTTATACTTTAGACATAGACATGAAGAGTAATGTTAGTCAATGTTCAGTCTATGTTCCTACTATCCAGTACTGATAATGAACTTATGTGTTTCAACAATATACCTAATTGTTCGAAAAGCTACGTAATGTGCGGAATTGGATCAGAAATTGTCAAGGATGTGCACTACTTTGTTTAAAAAGAAACTCCTTTCAAGACTGTAATAAATTGAAAGTTTGATAAAAACGAAACAGAAAAAGCTGAAAAAATTAAGGTTCCGTATTCTTGATTTTTTTCGATATTAGCAATTGGAAATTTTACGGAAAAGATAGTCTCCAGACTTTTCATACATATGATATTGGTACATTCTATCTCTCAATAACTATGAAATAAAACAAGGATTGAAAAAAAACGACAAGGAGTTAGTTTATTAAGGTCAATATTTGCACAGATTATAAAGTTCAATGGTACAATTTAAAAAAGAATTTAAGTTGTAAAGGCATATGAGAAAAATGTAAAAACACAAAAGTACTGAACTCCGAGGAAGGTTCAAACAGGAAAGTCCCAAATCAAATGGCAAATTCAAAAGTTCAATCACATCAAACGAATGGATAACAACTGTCATATTCCTGACTTGGTACAGGCATTTTCTTATTTAGAAAATGGTGGATTGAACCTGGTTTTATAGCTAGCTAAACCCCTCACTCGTATGACAGTCGCATCACATTTCATTACATTGTTAACGATCATCTTAATCACTATACAAACAACAAATGTAACGAAGAAGCACAAACAGGCATTCATCAAATTTAACATCCTCGTTTTGTTAATACTATACGATTGTATTTATCTATGTAAAGTCCACCCATAAAGGATGGAAGGTTTTCAGTATCGGTGTAAAATTGCGCAATTGAAATTCGCACAGGTAGATATAAAATAATTTTGTCTTTAAAAGTATGACGGCATACATAAATACAGAGTCAAGTAAAGTAGATATAACAAAAAAACATACGTAACAGTAAAAGTAATAATAATAAATAAAATAATTGTGTGGTTCAAAGTATGACGGGATACATAAGTACAGAGTCACGTTAAATATATATCACAAAAAGCAGACTTAACAGAAAAAAGTAGTATTAAAAAATAAAATAGTTTTGTCATTCAAAGTATGTCAAGATACATAAGTAAAAGTAATATAAATAATTACTAGATGTGTCAAATCTAACGAATTTCCCCGTCCCAAAAAATTGAAAAATATGCAATTTCAATATAAACACATGTGGACACAAACATGATGGTAGTCTCACATATAAAAAATCAGCTCAAAATCTGGAGGGGAATAGAGAAAAAATCCATATAACTGTGATTTTCAATAATTTATCAAAGTCCAAAGCCTGTCATTTCAGCGAAAATAAGCAGAGTGGAACAAAACTTAATTATAGCTTGACATATAACTCATCATGGTTAACTCAAATACAAAAAATCAGCCCAATATCTGAAGGCGTTTAGAAAAAAAGTCCGTAAAACGTGATTTTCAACAATTTCTCAAAGTCCTGAAACCGTAATTTTGGCAAAAATTAGTGGAGCAGAACGAAACTTAAACTTGATCTGTAAGTCATCATAGTTAAGAGCCAGTCTGCCATAAAACCATGCAAAATCTCAAATTTCGTCCAAATTGGTAGTAATAACTTTGCAACATTATATATATTTCCAAAATCTTTGGGTATTTAGGAGTTAAGATAAAAAAAAAATTGGTTAATTCACACTATTTTCCATTTAACAGCCTTATTTGCATATTTGTGAATTATAAAAAATAATGCAAAAAAATCACAAAAATTTAGGTACTTTTTTAATTTTTAGGTACTTTAAGTTCAGTATTTTTGTGATTTTACTTTTTAAAGGTCTGAATAATTGATATATCTCTTAAATATAGCATTATCTTGTTATATTTTGCAAAGAACATTATAAAAAAAAAAGAAAAAATGCATTTTGACATACTTTTTACCTTTTGGCAGGTTGCCAGAGAGATTCGTGCAACAGATGTATTAGATAACTTGCATGTAGTACATGTACTCAGTAGGTCTTTTCTCTCAAGATCATATTTATTTTTTAAAACTTTTAGGATTTTTTTAAGCGTGCATATCAGTTCGAAGACAAGTAAAAAATTTGAGCCTGGCAAATAATGGGAAGTTAGTAAAAAATGCCCCCAAATATCTATAAAATGCACTATTGTAATAGTTTTTGGCCCTTAACGTTTTAACTAAAACTGAGCAAAGTAGACTTATATTTCGGACAATAACTTTAGTTTAAGTGTATAGATCTCTATGATTTTTTTTCAGAAGGTTCAATACCACAAAAGGAAGCTTTGGAACGATTTTGGGGATGATGGTCCCTACCGTTTAGGAATTAAGGGCCCAAAAGGGGCCCAAAACAAGCATTTTATAGTTTAAGGACAATAACTTGTGTATAAGTATTTCAATTGCTCTGATATTGTATCATAATGTTTAAAACCACAAGTAGAAGGTTTGGATTCCTTTAAATGGGTCATGGAATCAAAGTTAGGAATAAAGGGCCAAAAAGGGGCCCAAAACAAGTATTTTTCTTATTTCAAGACGATAACTTGTGTGTAATTGTATGGATCTCTTTCAAACTGTACCACAATACTCCATAGAACAAAGAGGAGGCTGGGATTTAGTTTTGGATTAATTGCCCAAAATATGTAGGAATAAGGGGCCAAAAAAAGGGCCGAAAAGAAGCACATTTCTAGTTCCCAAACAATAACTTGGGTTTAAGTACATGTATATGGATCTCTCTGTAATTGTACTACAAGGTTCTATACTAAAAAGGAAAGGATGGGATTGTTTTTAAGGTTTATTGCTGAAAAGGGGGGTTTCAATTAGTTTGGGGGGGGGGGGGATTTGTTAAAAAAAATTAGGGGTTTCTTTTTTTTTTTTTTTATTTTTCAAATTTCAAATTTTGAAAATTTTCAAGAAGAAATCTTCAATTGCACAGTACTGTGCAATAGATTTGTTGATCTTTGGCCACATTTATTTTGTAACAAAAACCTTTTTTTGTCAAAAATTCAATCACAATCCAAATTCAGACAGTATCAAGCTTGAACATTGTGACCATATTTAATTTGCCCCAACTGTTCAGAGTCCAACCACTGCGGTTGTATAAAGCTGCGCCCTGCGGAGCACCTGGTTTTCACATACTTTCAATTGATGACAGTCTTTTAAAAAGCTTGTTATATGAAACAGAGTTGTGAACATACTTGTACTTCAAAAAATCTTCCTCTTTGAAACTTTTGATTGGAATGCAACCAATTATAGGGCCAATCACTCTTTGAGTGTCTTGATTAGAAAGTTGTGTCTATTAGAGTGTATGTAAAAAAAAATGTGGCCATTTTTTTTTATCTACGAAAAAAGATTATGTTTGCATATATAATGTGCCATATGAAAGTTTTTGATTTATATCTCAGATTAAATCAGGATAAAAGAAAGACATTTGAGGTAACCCTACTTCTTCAAAAATCGAAAGCTTTTCCAAAAATGTTTTGAATGTTCCCTCTCCAAAGAGCATCTCTTTTGTGTTTGTTGATACTTTGAGATTTTGATTTTTAGTCCCCTAACGGCTAACGTCTAAGTGGACTTAGGTTTGCACTGCGTGTCTGTCAGTCTGTCTATCTGTCAGTTTGGCAAATCAGACTTTTTTGTGCTTGTAGATTTTGATTTGATTTATCATGACAAGTTATAGGTCAAATTCATTATTCACGCTTTAAGCTTTTCTCTTTGTTCAGTTGAAGCCCTTTCTCTAGAATTAAATTTTTGATGAAATACTTATTCATTAGAAGACTTCTGTTCAAACGGAAATAACTCATTTCTTTAAAGACAAAATGGCATTTTGAATGTTTTTTCTTTTCTTTGGTATTTTGTGATTCAATTTTGTTCCAGTCTGATAACTGTGTGCAGAGTTGTTGTCTTTGGACATAGAAAATTCACAGAGATAGTCAGAATTCAACAAGTTTTTACATTTTGCTGGAAGATTTTGTCTCGATATTTTTATGTAGTTTACATTATGACAAATTATAGATCAAATTTTTGTTCCATTACAATGAATTTGTAACGGGTTGGGGACTATGTATTGCCATGTATTACTCGCAGAATGCTTGTTTTTATCAAAAAATGCTGCAAAATTGTTTAATATTTAGTTAAAATAGACATTGATGACTTTATTATGTGAAACTTTTTTTTAAATCTATCATACTTTTACTCTTCTTTGCTAATACCTTCATCATGTTCATTCATGACTAAAAACTTGTATTTAGACCATTTTGCACGTTTTTCTTTACGGTAGACCACAATAATATTACACTAGAACACACCCGTGATATCGCGGGTCTGTGACTGAATTAAAGTATATAACTATGTGCAAGCCTTATTTTAGTATTAGTATTGTCATCTGATAAAGTCATGCCGATTATAAGATACACAGTTTTCTCTGCTTTTAAATCTTTCTGTTTGAACCCGTCGAACTGGAACTGATCAATTATTGGTAATATTAATTATTTGGAAAACAAAAGGTCCTGGAATGGAGTATTTTTTAATCAACAACATTGTCTTATATTAGTTATAGATAAAGTTGAATTCTTTGATTCGCTGTTTTACGTCATGCCCGCTAACAAATTGAAAACTGTACCTATACGCCCTATAGTTTTAGTCCAGATTTTTAGTATTCGTATTGTTATTATAGGGATAACTAACTGGTTCATGTCAGCGTCACAAAATTTCAGTTGCAGTTTTATCAGGAACTTCCAGGAGTAGTCTCTTTATATTTGGCATAAAGCTGTATCATAATATAGAAAATATAGCACTTTTCTAGGTAAGAGGCACAATTTTATGAAATTCACAAAACTATTAAATCTTCCTCTTTTCTGGAAATAAATTACATGAATGTACAAGGCTTTCACATTTATGATTCATTATCAAATACAACATGTTTTAAAAATTTAAGACTAAACTCAATTGTGGCCACTTGAATTTAGACAAAAAGCGTCTAAAAACTAGACTATTATAAAATGCTAAATTTGTGAAGAACTCATGGTGATATTACCTGATGAGTGTGCATAGTATTGTTAATAAAACAGTTCATTTTTAAGTTACTAAAGTTATTTTCTTTTGAATAGGTTAATATTTTAAACATATTGTAAAAATGCTGTTTAGGGGCAAAAAATGCAAAAAAGCGGTCTCCCCAGGTTTACTCCTTTAGTATATTTTCTAATTTAAACTTAGTTGAACTTGGTTTATTCAATTAATATAACCAGTTAACATTAGTTCAGTCATTATTTTTCTTATATTTTGACTATCACATACTTTTGAAAAGTTTCTATTGAAACAGATCAAAAAATCAAAAAATCGGCAAAATGGCCATCACGCCTATCTTTAATTATTATTTTATCGTAATAAGGTATCATTTGCCGAGCACCATTTTCTAGCAGTTTGTAGTATATATATAAGCTTCATGAAATATTACATTTTATTGAAAGTAAAACATGATCTTACAAGATTCAAGCCTTTAAAAATATACAAATTTTGCTGAATCGGCACTTTTTCAAAACCATGCAATTTCAACCTGTCAGTAGGGGTATTGAGAAATCTCACAACTTTTTGAATTATCATAATTTCCTTTCATTTCAAGTTGTTTGTTAAGATGTATGTTATCATTAAGCTAAATTGTTTCTATAAAACAAACAAAAAATCAGGTCAAAATACCCTAAAATAGGCTTAAAATGGCCATTTGTCTGTACAGAAATGGACAATTTTCGAATGTTCGGCATACACAAATAATGGCTGAATATTTTTTCAAAATATTTTGCACAAATAGTTATTACATATAAGGTATCTAAAATACAAAATATCAGCCTGATTGGAATATATTGGATTTGGTTTTATCACAGACTTGCTCTTAACTTACATACTAAAAATCAACCTAATATCTGAAGACGTTTAGAAAAAAAGTCCGTATAATGTGATTTTTAACAATTTCTCAAAGTCCAAAGCCCATAATTTCGGCAAAAATTAGTGGAGCAGAATACAACTTATACTTGATCTGTAACTCATCATGGTTAACTCACATACCAAAAATCAGCCAAATATCTGAAGGCGTTTAGAAAAAAACCCTCCGTATAATGCTTTGTTGCGGAATGACAGAATGACGGAATTACGGAAAGACGGAAAAACGAAATTTCGGAATTTCAGACAATAGTTAAACTATATGGCACCAACAACTTCGTTGCGGGGCAATAACAATAATTTTGTCGTTCAAAGTATGATGGTATACATAAGCACAGAGTCCCGTCAAATGAATATTTCAAAAAACTAACTTAACAGTAAAAGTAATATTAACTAGATTTGCCATTTCAAGCAATAGCGGATGGCACCCTTCCCACATTGCCACTAAACTGGAGCCAGTTTGAAAATTCCAAAGTCAAAGACCGCATCTACAGATGTTTATTAACATTGTAGTAAAGTTTCCTCAATTTTGGAACAT
This sequence comes from Mytilus galloprovincialis, assembly GCA_037788925.1. Taxonomy (NCBI): domain Eukaryota; kingdom Metazoa; phylum Mollusca; class Bivalvia; order Mytilida; family Mytilidae; genus Mytilus; species Mytilus galloprovincialis. The sequence continues at coordinate 37,199,137 of CM075342.1, read as the reverse complement.
TTTGAAGTTTTTCATTTTTTTGTAGTTTCCATGGCAACGGTGGCCATTTTGGAAATTCTGAAGCCAAAAGTCTGATCTTTACTTGCCATTGATCATTTATAATGAGTTTCATAAAGTTTGGAGCATTTTGAGATTTTTGGACATTTTTGGTAACGGTGTCCATTTTGAAAATTACAACAACCGTTTCAATTTCGACTTATGTTATGCTATATATTCATAAAGTTTCTTTTAGTTTGATCTTATATTCCTTTAGAAAAGGCTGGTTTGATGTTTTTCCCCATAGGTTCAATGTTAAACTTTTCTCCAGTTACCATGGCAATGATACAGATTTTGCAGAAGCTAAGTACTGTTGGTCACTCAGGACACCACTGCCAACATTTAAACAAATAAAATAATATAAGACAAACTGAAAGAGTAAAAACAGACGAAGCGACCACCCATCCTTAATATGAAATTACCGTTTCAGTTTAAAATGTAATAAGAAGTAAATAGCAACTCAAAACGAATAAAGTGAGAAAAACACATTACGAACAAGTCGATGAGAAGGAAGGTGCTATCATATACAGATACAGTAATCATTACAGGCAACCCTAGTTTTTTGTTATGTTACTATCACTTTAGATCACTGCAAAACAGCAGAAACATAAACAGAATAATCCGAATTTGTATACAGGATAAGTAAGTGTCGCATGTTTGTTTTTGTATTATCCGACAAGCAAATTGGTCAGATTCGTGAACTAAAGGAAAAAGAGAAATATTTGGATATCAACTTATTATGTATGGAGAAAAGTATTTACCGCTTTCTTCAAACACTTTAACTACCGTTGCACCTTCGAATATTCCATAGGACTGCCTTAAGGAAGATTTGGATTCATCTCTTGAAAACTCGATATTCTCTCTGAAAAACAAACAATTTATATTACAACATAAACTTTAAATCAGAGTTTGAGTCTACCGATTAAAATGGAATAAACTGGTCTTTGTATTTACATATATGTTATAGCAATATAACAAACGTACGTTTATCTCAGTTCCAATTAACAGAAATATAGTAAATCATAATTTAACTAGATATGGAAGCAGGGGAAAAGGCATGAAACATGTGTTCATCATTTTGAAACTACAATCATAAAAATGTCAAGCAATTTCTGCAAATCATATTACTTTTCTTACCTCAAATTCGGTACAACAATCCGCTGAAATTTATGACTGAGATCGTGTTCATTAGACATGTAGCAACTATTACACAAGTCGAAATCTCCACATTCCTTAGATACCTTACTCGTACATTTCCACCTAATACCCCGTATAGTTTTTGTAGTCTTGCAACAATCACATAAATAACCTTCATGATCAACTCCTGTCAATAAATGTGAATAAACTATTCGAATTGAATACAAGGAAAGCAAAAGTCAGTGTATCCAGGATACGAGGACAATCTGCGTTAACGCGCGTTTACTACAAACAGTAAACAGGCGTTTACTTTTTTTTTAAAGATACAAGACACGCCTTTTTCGCGTTAACGCGAAGTAAACGCGAAAGTAAACGCCCGTTTACTCTTTACAAGATTAGAAGACACGCGGTTTTCGCGTTAACGCGGAGGTAAACGCGAAAGTAAACGCCCGTTTACTATTTATGTCTACTAAAATTTCGGAGTTAACGCAGAGTTAACGTGACGTTTACATGAAGTGCACGCGAGTAAACGCCGCGTTCACTTTTTAGGCCCGTTTACATGTAATGCTTGGTCTGCACCCAACTGTAATGTATTTGCTAAGTAATTAAAGTTTCCAATTTTATTTAAAGATGTCCTTAGAAAAAGGTAAACATTTTGCAAAAATAAATGTCAAGTGACTGCAATATGTGTACAATGTAGCCGAACTAGCTTTTCGGAACAGTTGAAATAGATGACAGTACGAGTTGTTACCCGATACTTAATTTAATAACGATATAAATCTCCAATATAAATCGCTTTCAATGTATTAAATAAAAACTTGAATTCATTGATAAGACACCCGCCGACAAATGTAAGCTAAATTTTTACATTGTAAAACGTTTATTATAATACCATTACCTGATGGTCCGTTGTCGAAAAGCCGTAGACAGTTTTTTGACAACTTATATTCTGATGTATTCCCATTATCCCATTGTACTGTTATGTCACTTTTAGGTGTGTCTCTAACCACTTTTGACCTCCTCTTTTGACTGACGCGTCTGTGTTTCAATGTCTCTGCTCGTGATGGTGTATCATCATTTGTTTGAACATCTCCAACCTTTAGTAATTACAATTCAACACTCGTATATGCAATTAGAATTATATATTGCATTTATCGTAAGCAACAATAACGTATTACTTTAATGTCCCACCTGGTTGAAGCTAAAACAAAATGTTAATGCATTGACTCTAGTTTTCACGGGACTCTAACTTGATTTATATGTGTATGTATCTCGAGCGACTTATAGTTGATAAATACCTAATAAAATCCAGATTGATAACTCACATCTAAATCAGAATCGCAGCCACGATCCCTCCTTTCCAATGTATTGAAGCGATCATAGTTTCAACCAAAAAGACAATAGACGCGTCACATTTTTAATCTGTGTATAAATTTATAACATCACCAAGATTAAATGTTATACAGTTTTCATGCGAAAAAATTGAGAAAAAAATCCACCGTTCGGTCTCGGGACACATTTATCGTCTTTTGATTTTCGTTGTCTACAAATAGTATAACTAGTGTGGATAGTGTACAAATTGCAATTGTTTTTTACACCTCCTAAGTATATATCTTATACTTTAGACATACAATAGTAAGTAGGAAAATGAAATTACATGTAACGAAAATTGGAGCCTGAAACTCTGAAGCTGTCAAACAGAATTACAGACCTAAATCAATTTTTTTTTTTATTTAACATAGGATTTCGCTATATTTTCTATAAATGAACTTTTTCTTATACTTAATAGAAAAATCAAATAAAAAAATGGTCAACATTCATTTAAGCTCACAATCTGCCTTCAAAAGAAGCATACGTTTTTGTAAAGCTACATTTTTTTCTGTTGAACTAATAGACGAAATAGAGAAAATATAGGAATAAAAAAGAACTTGATTAAAGAAATCGTTCAAATTTGACAATAGTTTAGTTTAAGCACAGCTCATTTGAAAATTATAATAAAAAATATAGGTCACCGATGAGTTAAAAAAGAGATTTGAATTTTTATGCTAAAAAATTGCACAAAAGGGAAATAATTTGGAGCTTTTTCAATGATATCTACATTTAAAAGTCGTCTGGGGCCAACACAAATTGATTTTTTTGAATGCATTTTAAACCATATGATAAAGTAACAACTACTTAAAGTAAATAGAATGTATAATGAAACATCATTGTTTATCTTTTTTTTCTGAAATTTGTATACTTTCGAACCTCCTTAACATTAGGGTATCCGTAATTTGAATCAAAGCCGATAGACTTTTCTATAGTTGTGATCTAATTTGTCCCAAAATAGTACACTGTATGATTTTATTTTAATAGAGCAGGTTTGATTTTTTAATGCTTTTATTGTATAAAAGAAATATACTACGAAATAACTGTGTTCGTGGGAGATGAATTCAGTTCATGTATATTCTCTACTATGACAACCTACCTGAGTGATTCGAGAGTATTCACTTATCAAATTGAATGAAATTTAAAGGTTTTCATTTTATTTGATAAAGAGTCTGTACAAATGTACAATCTTAGCATTATGCGACTGAAATAATCATATTTGGCCATTTACATTTTAATGCCTGTTGGTCTAGCTGACATTTCATCTGACAGGTTTTTATGTTTTGATATTTGTTTTCTCTATTCTCATTTCAACGTGTTAAAGTTTCTATAATCATATTGCAATTAGTGTTTATGGTCCAGGTCTAACGATCTGTTCGAAGAAGTTAAATGTAATGCGCTATGTGCAATAAAGTTGAATTTCATTATGAAGATTTCAAAAAATCTGTAAAAAAATAACTTACAACTTTAGAAAAGAGCAAACACTTTTCAAGAGACTATACTGTCTGCAAAAAACTGGAGAGTATCATGAAATCATAGCACATAAATGACAAAAAAAATTGTTTTCTATAGCTTCTATATAGTTTCAGTGCCAATGAGACTCTCTCCATGCAAGTCACAATAAGTAAAAAACAACAACATTATAAGTCTAAGCTGTTCATTTATCACGGAGACTCCAGTCAAACCGAACAGCAAGAAATAAAGGGCTTAAAATTTACTAGAGTTAAAACATTCAAACATGAAAACAAGTGTCGTAATCTATATGAAAAACGAGAAATGAGAAACAATGAACCATATAAAAGACTAACACCAACTAAACAATATGTTTAAGTGAAAACACATGCAGTGGGTTTCAACGTTTTACTAGGCGCCTACCTTCACCCTAACATGAAGTAGGGGTGACACGACAAAATATGGAAAGACACAAGTAGGTATAGTTTAATACGTTCGGAGAAATCTAGACTTGTGAATGTTCCTTCACTTTTTTTCTGTGCAGTGAAATACAATATTCGGGTTTTTAGATTAAACTTATTCTTACTTTGAATACTAAGACCCCTACAAAAAGAGTATGACAAATCTAAATCATGCCTAAACGTATGTAAAAAATATAAAATTATTACGTTAAATAAGGTCCATTCTTTCTTGAATGATTCATTTAGAAAAGAAAGAAACACATGGGTGTAAGCTTGTATGAATTATGGATAGAAACAAGAAGTACTGATTGCTGAACATTTATAGGTTTGCCTAAAATTTAAATGAATTATGAAAAAAATCATTATATATGATATGCTTTTCAATCTTGAAACTTTTGGCTCAAATAAAACTTACATTTGTAACTGTTCCTACATATCCATGTCCACCATCAAAGTCTGTATTATTATCCCATCCAGGACCTCTTACAACTCTTGCTCCCGTTTTTACATTGTCTGCATAAAGAATATATAACAGTAGTACAGATACATATACGTATGATACATATCGTGTATATTTACGCTTTAATGCAATAACTGCATTAAAAATAAATCTGAAAATACTATGCACAAGTAGCGCTTTGTTTGATTTACCCTCATCATGGACTTTTTAAATACGAATGACTTAAAGCTTTCTTTATCAGGTTATTTGAACTACATTTTCTTCATTTCTTTATTTTTCGATGGATCTGACAATTTTTTTTTATATTTATCTTCACCACGATCAATCTTATATAATCGTTGGAAAGCTTCGGATGTATAAATACATGAATACATGAGGAGCTTTTTGGTAAATTTAATGTGTAGAACCAAACTCACCAAAGGTCATGTTTGCCTGAGAAAAATACAGCGTCACTGTCAGAATAATTTTCAACGACTATTTGAGTTGAAGTATAAAATAAATCAAGATAGTATAAAAGTATACTGATAATAGGATGTGGAAACACTTGGAGCCCGCTAGTTACCGGTTCAGTGGAAGTAATCGAACACATTTGATAAAAGTCAAAGATCTGAAATGCATTTCTGGATTTACGTATACATTCATCGGGAACGACACAATAATATTTTAAACCCATGGATATATAATTGATACCTTAAACATGCAAGGAGAAAAATGACAAAAAGAAATATAAAAGTATTGTCAAATTTGTAAAGGCTTCAATGTTAATATATAGATACTTACAGAGCATATTGAAATTCCTGAGGGCTATTATAGCACTAAAAACCAGTGAAATTCTAAAAAGGGTCTTTACAAATTGTCGACTGTACTGATAATGAATAGTATTGCGTATGCTGGCTTGTAAACTACTATGATTCTTCATGATTGATTAACCACTCATGGTTGATTATTGAATCCAAATAATTTGTTTATGTCCAGGTAGATACATGTACACTTTTGTTGACAATATCAGTAAAGTTGTATTGTAGTATAACATATAAAATAACAATGAATGTACATATGCCTTAAAAAAATCTGCTGTTATATCAAATATTTAGCTACTTACCATATGTTACAATAGGCAGATGATCTTCATAATACATAGGACCTTTTGCTGCATCTATTAATTTCAAATCACACTGCCCGTTCCTACCAACACAGTATCGCCCATTCAAATTATCACTCCACGTTACTTTTGCATCAGACCTAAATGTTTCGATTGTTTTATCCAGGAAACCTTCAACTTGACCTTAAAAAGTTACATATGAGGTGGTTATCAATTCATTTTCCAAATATGTTATGTGTACAAGTACCGTTGCAAGCACCTCATACATATATACATAAATATTAGGGCTTGATAGCCCTGTTTCATTAGTTGATGTATATTTTTTTTCTGAATCATAACAAACAAACATGCAATTTGGTCCTTTGATGCAGGTGATATCCCAAATGGTCAACCCTCCTTCAAGAGATTCTCCTTGGGCTCAAACACGCGGAAAATTGTATCAAATTGATTTCACATGATCTTCCCATAGCCAATAGAAGTCGTCTTTAGTATAGTCTGTGAGGTATAACAATACATTTTAATATCGATATACATATATTTCCATTTTAAAAGAATTAATGCACACGTTGTTGTGATTAGCGCATATTGACATGTTATTTAAGATGTTTAAGTATTAGAAAACCGTGGTTGACTAAATATGAATTATTTATGTGTTCTGCTACTGTGGAAACAGGAGTGAAACGATATATTGTAAATCAACAAACAGGAAAAATGTCTTACATATATAATAAATATAACATGTTTTTTACTCATCGCTATCTGGTTGCTGACAATCGATGACGTACGTCTGATTAGCAATTCCTGAGAATGTGGTAAATAGATAGACAACACAAACAAATTGACCTAAACAAAGCATCACCAAGAGAGCGGATATGAAATGACAGCCGTTTGTGATATACAATGTATTCTCCCTTCAATTGATATGTATATTATACGATGTGTTATCATTTACCTTGCTGTTTATGGTCACTACGAAGTTGGACCTATGAGGTTGGCAATATACCATAGCCAAATGTGAAATCTTGGTTTTCCCTTGGCGGCATTTGTACACTAAAAAGAAAGTTGAAGATGTCTATAACTGCGTATGGAAATGTACATTTTTGTTTGTGTGTGGTATGTTACTGCACATGCGTGATGTAGATTCACAAAGTCGTATTTAACTGAGGAATATATTATCTTAAATGTATTTGACAAAACATTTTTTGTCCTCAATGCCTTACAACGTCGTTCTTTTTTTTTAGGGGGAGGGGCTTTTTAATTTTTATTATTCGAGCGTCACTGATGAGTCCTTTGTTTATAAAACATGCAAAACGCGCCACTAGTGCAAATACAAAAGGTCAATTCTGGTTTTTATGATTAGTTTAATTACAACCACTGGGTCGATGCCACTGCTGGTGGAGTTTTTTTTCCCCAAAAGTACTACCAGCCCAGTAACACTTCTGTGTTGACATGAATTATGATTAATATGGTCATAATTATAAAACTGCTGTTTAAATGTTGTTGGTTTTCTTTAAATACTAAAGCATATCTACCTCCTGAAAAGAGTATCTTAGCTGTATTTGGCAAAACGTTTAAGAATTTATGATCCTCAGTGTTCTTCAACTTCGTACTTTATTTGGCTCACAAATTTAGAATAAAATAAAGTATAATTTTTATCTTGCATAAGTGTGCGTTAATTACGTGTTTTAGTATAAGTCTTTCAATATAAGATAAACATATAGTGTCTGCTTGGACATTAGACAAAACATGTATGATGTAAAACTGTGTAGAACAATTTGTAAAAAGTAGTTTAACTACTAAATCACTAGCATGTCAAGACTGAGTTTGTGAGTCCAATTCCGCAATTTGCTGGGGCGCTCGACTCTAATCTAGATTTGAACTAGAATATAAGTTTTCAACCTTACTAATGAGGACGGTAGTTCTCATCAAAATGGTTCTTCGGTTCCATCCACCAAAAATAACTGACCGCCACAAAATAGGTAAAAGTGCTGAAAGTTGCCTTTACATCAATCAATAAAATGCCAAAACTTTCTTTATAATTGGAGTAAATGATGATCTTAATAGTTTGGTTGTTTCTTAAAGAAATAAACTATATTTTTGAAACAAAATAACTTAATTTCATTTTAGCTTTAATCTGAAATGAACTTACCCTTTTGAGTTTGTACTGAGCATTCTTTTAAATATATGACTAAGGTCATGTTCATCGCTCATGTAGCAATCGGTGCATAGGTCATAGTTTGCACAGGACAAACATTTCCACCTTATTCCTCGTATAGGGTACTCGTCGCACCCATCACATTGAACATACATATGTTTGACAGCTATTGTGTAATAGAAAAACATTTTAAGCAGTGTTTTCTTATCATGTTACATAAGAAAATACCTGTACCAAGTCAGAAATAAGAAAGTTGTTATTCCTTCGTTTGATGTGTTTGAGCTTCTGATTTTGTAATTTAGTTAGGAACTTTCCGTTTTGAATTTCCTTCGGAGTTCAGTATTTTAGTGATTTAACTTTTTACACATACATATAAACTTCCTATGTTAACAATTAATAATACATCTAAAATATAAAACTTCTTTTTTATGCAATCTTAACTGTCATATAAAGGTTGGATAATATTTATGAGATGTTGATTCATATTCATATACTTAAGTTGTGTTATTGTGTTTCCTGTGCTGTAAGCAATTTTTATTTTGTTTTCTTATGATAACGTCTGTTATAATCTACGCTTCCAGACATTCCTTAACAACATGTGTTACTCTAATATGTAGTTCGCCATTTGTTTATTTAATTTGAATTATCCTTTTAAGACGATTTTGTATGCAACAATTTCTATTACCATTCAGAAAGTTTTTTTTCATCGTAGCATAGAAAAGGCTACCTTTAACATGTTTAATCAAGCAAAGTTGCAGTTATGTCCATCGAGAGAAAGAATGGTGTACATGAGGTACCACCCGTTCGTCTGGTTAAGGCCAATCACCTGAATTAATTTTTAAATCAATTTATTGTTTTCCTAATAATGTATCTATATTTTGTCATTGATACTTTAACCTTTAAATTATAATTTTTGGAATAATATTTATTAGAAATACTTGTCAACTTGCATTGGTATACAGTTTGGTTTACAGTTAAGTTAATTTTTACTTTTATAGCACTATACTTGACAGGAAAGTGTTGATATATTCAGTTGACTGATTGCTGATTGTGTAGACCCAATCGTAAATGGATGGATCATGCATATTCAATACAAACTTAATTTACAATTTAAACACAACCGTTTGATTTTAATTGGATAAAGGGTAGGACTAACATGATATTTAATTAACTAATTATGTTGATTAGGTTAAGAAGTGATGCCGTGCAACCGAACACTTGTTGCAAGTATTATTTGTTAAATGTTTAACGGGTGATATATGTTCAAGGGTTTTTAACTACAAGGTAAACATTGATTGTGCTATTTACCAATTTTCAGGTACAAATGATCATGATGAATATTCTCTCCTTTCACGTAATTTGTGTTTGCACATTTGGTTGAATTGAGTGCAGGTAGACGAAGTCTTGTTCATCTTACTGAATGTTTCTGTTTTAGATTACTTATCTAACTTGCAATTACTAATTGCTTATAATTGAGAGAATTGAACCGAACATTTTCTGATTTTATATAGCTTACTGTACATTATTATAGCATATAACTGGTTTACAATATTAACGGGACGCGAGAAATATGCTGATCAAGGTATCGAATATTGCAACATACACATAGTATGTAGGTTTTAGACAATAATTTCAAAAAATTCAGCTGAAATCGTGCTGATTTGGATTTACAAATATGATCAACACATAACACCGTCCACATGGTATCATCAAACTTGGCTTTAAATTGGCTTACATCAGGTCAATTTCTCAATAAATCAAACCGTAAGTTGAATTAGTATCATATCAAACTTGTAAGAATTATTATTCACGATCATACCTGTCTGAGCATTATCAAATAACAGCAGTTCATAATAGTTATTGGTTCCTTTTTCAAATTCTTCATATCCCTCTGTGTCCCATTGAACTGTTATATGACCTGTTTCATTTACATTAACTATAGTTCCAATTACTCGACCATCTCCATATTTATAATCACCATTGGGTTTCCAGCTTTGTGGTTTAACAACTCGGAGTCCTACTCTAATTTTTTCTATAAAATCATTAAATTACAAATTGAAACAGCTGTCCAATTACATTTTAATAATCGATTACAAATATTTTCATAACAGAACCCAATATGATAACCCAAATACCTTCTTTGACTTTCTCCCTACAAAACAGAATGAGCAAAATTACTGTAAAAAATGATACATAGAGGACTTTCTATAAAGCTCGAATGGAATCCATAATCAGATAGATTTTTCAGACACACAAATACAATCGTTTCCATTAAATCTTTTGCGGAATGTCACTTCGTTAATTTTTTAGAAAGATTGCAAATTCTAAAAAAATCTTAGCAAATATTCCAAAACGTTTATTGAAAATTTAAAATCTAAAGCACCGTATCAATAATATAGTGATTGAATTATCATAATAAATATCCCTGTGAATCACTATGTATTTCAAAATTTACTTACTACTTTGATATATTATTTTGTCTTTTTGTATATAATATATTGTTATCCACTGACCTTCAATTATTATGTATTTATATTTTATTAAGATTTCCATACCTCCGTCGTACGCCTTGTGAACTGTATAACCATGAAAAGTTGAATAGATTGACAAATTTTCATTTACACATGGGTCCTCTTGAATTTCCTGTCGATATGATAAATATATATAATAATGTTTGTCTCAAAGCATTAAGCTATAAAAACATATTGATAAGGAATGCAAAAGAAACATCTGGAAAATACATTGAGTCCAAATGTAAGCAAAATGTTAATTTGGGTGATAGAAGTATTTATTGATTAGCATATGGCTTATAACAGGTCTTTATGAAAATCCAAAAAAAAAAATAAGACAATTTTATACCAATATTTAGCATGACACCACTAACGGAAGGAGATAGACCAAATGAATATAAAACACAAAGAACTGCAATAATATTAAGATCATCGAACTCTCTAAGTAACACGATTATTACAAATTATAGATAACCACAATTGTATATAGCTTTTACCCCGCTTGAGAAATGTCAGATTATCTATCATATAGTTTCAGAACAATACCAACCTAAATCAGTTCTACCGTTTAGCTTCCATTATCTTTTCGAACATTTATCAAGACGTTCATTAAGGCGAAGTGTACGTAATTAAACTACACAATGGATTTTTTTTTTAAATTTCACATATGAATTCTGCTTGTAAAATCACAAGATAAAATTAAAAAAAAAGGGGGTAACCGTTTTCGTTTTTGAGATACGAGCCGTTGAAATTAACAGCATGACACTCCAAAAATACAAAGGATATATAGGGAAAATTATCAAAATTAACAGATATTTTTATATTATCAAGATTTTCTATATTATTGGTCAATAGATGTTTTTTAAATTGATATATGATTCAAAAATGAAAGACGAATCCATCGGTACAAAGAAAGTCCTTATCAACCGTGCTAGTTTTTACGCTACTCCTTGTTGAAGTTTGGGTTTTTGGCCGGAACATTAAAATAATACGGCGACGTCATTGTCTACAGTAACGTCGCCACAACTTTTACGTCGTAACTCTATTATACCGTACAATGTCGTAGCAATGTCGTGCGTGTGTATCACCCATCTTCCTATGTATTACAAATGATCTAAGGTTATAAATTGATAAGGAAATAAACTAGCTAATTTTAAAGAATATTTCTGTCGCAAAAGAAAATGCAAGTTTGTAAATAAATTTACCGCAAATGAAAGAAATTTACCGTAGACTTTAATTTCATCTTTTTTATATTAGAGTGATTTCCGAACCTTTTTTAATGCTTGCATGGTTTGTTTAATTCTTTTATGAATCAAATATCGAGTTTGAATTTGTCCCGATTAACACAGTATTGTCAGAATGAATTGATCGGTTTTAATATTAGGATCGGGTATACACCTCGTTTTCAATCTTACTTCTGCATGTTTGTATTTAAAAAAGTACACCTATTTTCTGCATATTTTCATGTTCGTCATTTCTGCATCTTGTTAATCTGAGGATTTGCACACAATATAGTCTACATTATAAACCTATTTCATTAGTCATGTTTACACACATACCCAAGACGCATCTCTGCCAAAACATATTATATTTTACAAAATTCCCCGTCTCGATCACTTTCTCTTTTCTTTAACTAAATGACAAAGAATGATGTAATGTTTGCTGAATGAAGTTTCAGTAATATAAGAAAATATCTGTTTAATTGTTCGATGCATTATTTGTTAAAAATCCACATTTATGGATTTAATTTGATTGATTGATTGTTGGTTGCTTAACGTCCAGTGGCAAATAATTCATGCATGTTCAGGACGAGAACAAGTTAACAATAAATACAATAGGAAGTTTTGTTCATTACAGGCCATCCGGGATGATGGTCTGGGAAATTTGGTGTGCCACTAGAAAATGAGGGTATATTGGATAGGGACAGAATTTTTGCTGTTTATAGTCCACCTACGCAACCCTCAAATTATAGTTGTTGCAATGGTTTTTAACGAGCATAGAGTGTAGCACTCTCTTTACACGAGGCATCGGATTTAACGTCCCCATTCTGACCAGACGTGACTGCGAGCTTAATAGGCGAGTGACTTATTTCAAAAAGACGCTTAGTTAACGACTTTAATGCACCCACCTAACACACGGCTGTATTATATATCATTCGAAAGCTAATAACCTGTACTTTCTGTTTTGCCCGGTCGTAAAAAAATCGTACGGTGCATTTTCTGTTAAATCAAGGTCAAAGGTCATGAATAAACATTCCAATTTTTGCGATTACTAAACAAAAAGCCATTTTCTAATTCTTGTACCATAAAATTTTCCAAAAGATCATATGAACTTTATGGAACATGATACATTATTTCCAAATCAAACAAAACATAAGAGGTTAGATGCGCAATATTTCCCGAAAAATTGAAATTTATCATAAATCCTAGAAAAATGAAAAATTGTTCCAAAAGCAAAATATATCTTGGGGAATCGATATTTGTATTCTAAAAAAATAGATAAATGTATATGTTTTAGGTCAAGGAATATTTGTTTTGTAATTGTAAGATGCAATTATTAATTATCGTTCATAGAACAGCCTTGTATTGAAGTGTTTGCAGTTGCCCAAAAATCTGCCATCTGCAAATAGTGATCATTTTGTTATTCTATTTTAAGATAGCACATCGCTTATTGTCAATATCAGGGAGGAGAATGATTTTCCATAATAAAAGAAGGGTATTTAAAGTTCTAAAAGAATATATACGAGCTAATTGTGGTAAAAATATGTTTTTTACGAAATCAAACTTATTTACTTTTTGTAATCATGTTTAAATGCAAACATGACTTTGCGACTGAATCGTAGGCAACATTGAAATAAGTAACCTTGTAAAGAAACACTTGCTTGTCCAAAGCGGGATGTAAACGAACTAAATAGAATTCTGCTGCTTCTTATTTAGTTTAAAATCGTGTTAGTCATATTAAATGTGTTTAGAAGTTTAATCGCTTTAATTGTTTGAATAAAAGATGCTTTGATCATTTTCAACATAAGCTTTTAAAATACAAATGAGGTCATTGTGTATGTAAAACACTATAAGCAGTTGTGAAATAAAAAAATGAAAAAGTTGAATACCCTTCCTGACCTCATAAGATCATTCGCTGTTTTAGGCAGTGATCGTTTTCATGGTGTGCTGTGTTTCGTGGATTGGTGTTCGTCTCTTGGACTTTAATTTAATTTTGTTCATTGTTTTAATAAAGTTTATTTGATTCAGGGTTTGAGATGGTGATTGTCCCTTTGGTATTATTTTACTTTGAAGACATTAACTTGCAGTAATGAAAGCCGGGCAAAAAACGAACAAGACAAGCAACAGTATACAAAACCCAACATATAAAACTACAGATTGAGTAACACAAACCCTCCAAAAATATTTGGGGTGAACTCAGGGGCTCCCAAAGGGTAAGCAGATCATGTTCCACATGTGACACCCGTCTTGTGGCTATGTAATTCCTAACTCGGTGCCAAGCCTTATTCGGTAGGTCACAATCAAGGCAGAGATGACGGTATTTTGGTTACGTCGATTGGAACGTATCAGTCGTCATCTGGCGAAATAGATATTTTATAAGTGTCAACCAACTAGTAGTGGCGTCCATAAAATGTTCTAAGGGATAATTTCAATTTTGCATTTGAACTCTGGTTTAAAACCATATTCGAACCACCATTTTTCTTCAAATGTCCTGTACCAAGTCAGGCATATGACAGTTGGTATCCATTAATCTGTTTCTTTGTATGTTGGCGTTTGTTTTTGAAGCAGTTCAGTGTTTCTGTTATATCGTTGTGTTCCTCTTATAGTTGATGCATTTTCCTTGGTTTTGGTTTGTGACCCGGATTTGTTTCAGTTACTAGTAAATCGATTGATGACTATTGAATAGCGGTAAACTATAGTTGCCTTTATTTAATATCTTCATTGTGAGCAGTTACGCACGTTCACGAAAATCGTGAAAGTAAATGCAAGCTCTGAAATATTGTATCAACTTGGAGATATATACTCCACAAGAAGATTCCGCGAAATCGCGTTACAATTGGGCAAGTGTTTAAATAAAAAGGTTTATTTAATTTCGCGGGCAGTACGTCGACTGAGCATGCAAAGACAAATTAAGGAAATACAAAACCCTACATTTATACGTCATATCATAAATATTTCGGACTTGTTATTGTTTCAGAGGATTTTCAATGACATCGGTCTCCTCCTTTAGTAGTATAGATATGCAGCCGTTGCTGTAATATTGCTACATAGAAATGAAAACTTTATAAATTGGTAGTAAGGAGTGTTTTTATGGGTTGATTTATGCTCCTCTCTTTTGTCGTAAAACTTGTTTAGAAGTAAGCATAATTTTAGGAAATTTATGATGTCAAAAACTTCTTTGATAGTCATTACAGGGTTTTACTTAGTTCTAAGTGATTAGCAGTTGCATTAGATAGAAAAATTTGGGTTTTCACACATTTTGTTAACTTTTGCTCGAATTTCAAGAAACATGTGCTGTCTAGCAAAAAAACGCTTTAAATATTTTAATATGCATATGATTGATGTCTGTTAATGTCTCTGCTAAAAGTTTAAATTGTTTGCATATATGAATTTAGTGTATAAAAGTCATACTATGCAATCAAGATGAAATCTTAGAAAATATGTACTTATTCGAACTTGACCTTTGATCTTGATTTGACGGAAATTGCACCGTACGATTTATTTACGACCGGGCAAAACAGATAGTACAGATGTGTAGCCAAATGATATATAATTTAGCCGTGTGTTAGGTAGGTGCATTAAAAATTAAATTTTATGGTTAAAGTCACTCGCCTATAATACGTTCTGCACAGCCAAACGGACGCTCCTCTTCGGCAAGTGTTTTACTGCCGGTCGGGAGAAGACCAAGCGACCATATTTCGTTTTCACAGTCACCCTTGGGGTAACACGGATTTAAATAATAAGCATAATGCATACTATGGCCCTTCAACTATTTTAGTTCTCATACATCCGTGGCTTTAAAGTGTTCTGCCTTTAGTGTCCCTTATCTAGATTAATCCAGAAAAGCGTTTCGGACGCTTGAAATTTAAGTATAGTTATTCCTAAGGACCATGCAGTCGTATAACAAAGGGTGGTAAAGTAAAAGTTTCAAAATTTCTTAATTTTTGGTTATTGACTTCCTTTGTTATTTTTAGAAATACAAACAATTTTTTTTTCTTAAAAATGAGGTTTGTGAATTTTTTGGTCTAAATTTCACATTACTGTCCATTTCAGAGTACTATAAATGCATAGTAATGTGACCTACTTTTTTTCATTTCCATTTTTTTTTTGCAACTGTTAATAAGAAAGTTATAATCTGTATATATAAGAAAAACAATATTTTTTTAAGTTTAAAGAAGAAAAAGTAATGATAATGATCGTGAAATAGGAAATATAAGACCTCAGAATATTGAATTAATCATCAGTGAAATTATCCCAATTACCTCCCTTAGAAGAATGTTTACATAGAGGTAGTCTCGATCATCCAATCATTTTATTTTTCAAAGTAGAGCGTCTGGATGACAAGTGATATAAAAATGTTAATTTATGACATTCGGGATAGTATCGGCTTTTAAGCTTGTTTTTAAAGATAATGTCCAAGACGAATAACCAAGAAGTTGGTTATTGACTTCGGAAGAAATTATATTACGATAATACTATTGAAAAGCCCGAGTTGTTGTTTAAAGCTATTTATATTTTTTTGTGACGACATACAAGTCGTGGAAAACACCAGACAGCATGGCTTCCATGACCGCGAAGGAAAGTAACAGCACACCAAACCTTGGTAAGATGATATAACAACACTAACTGTTACATAGATTTTAATGCAATCTGAAATATTGACTAGTAATATTCTGTCATGCATGTCCGTGCTACGCAAGCAAGTTTTAATAATTATACAATAAATGGCAATTTTTGTATTGACTGGGACCACTCGAACAGTCGTGTGCACGCTATTAATACATTTTGGGGTTGATTTGTAGTATCTTTAACTTTATAAGCACTTGATGGAAAAGTGCTATGACGCTGAAATATGAACTTCATCCAAGATGAGTTTGTTGTATCTATCTGTAGTGTATAAGGGAGTTTGCATCTTGATATGTCATGTGTAAAAAAAAAGGGGGAGAGAGGAGAAATGAGCAATGTTGTACACATTTAAAGGAGG
Source organism: Mytilus galloprovincialis (assembly GCA_037788925.1). Taxonomy (NCBI): domain Eukaryota; kingdom Metazoa; phylum Mollusca; class Bivalvia; order Mytilida; family Mytilidae; genus Mytilus; species Mytilus galloprovincialis. The sequence goes on along the minus strand of CM075342.1, from coordinate 37,182,252 downwards.
GAACGCAACTCAAAACCATAAGCAGAAGTATATCTAGAAGATGCCATTTTGTACATATACCAAACGGTCAAAATGATTTATGCTAAAAAAAAATTAAACAAATGCATTTAGCTTATACAAACATATTAGAAGTGGGACACGTTGTTATGAAAAGTAATTTAAATATACGGTTAGTAAACAAAGTCTGGACTGGTCAACTTAAAATATAAAAATACTTTTCTGCACTTTTAAAAGGCATTTTTTCACACTCAAAAAAGTTCATAAAAGAAAAGTGTCAGTTGTCAGTGAATATATACCAATTGGCCATCTAAACCTTGAATAAAACCATGGCATGAGGAAAACACTGAAAATTCGATTTTATGCAAAACAATAGACAGTAAAACAATAGATCTAGCATCAATGAAAGGAGGTGTCAATGAGGCAGCAACCGGTGAACCCAATGACATACATTACCAAAAGTAGACATCAACATGATTAAGTGATCATACTGTAGACTTAAACAAAAATTGAGAAGAAAAGTACCAAAAGGTAACCATTATACAAATAAGAAGATGTGGTATGAATACCAATGAGACACTTATCCACCCCAAGTTCAAATTAAGTGGATGTGAGCAATTAAAGGCAACTGTATGGCCTTCAACAATAATAAAAATTCATGCATGATTTTGATAGAGAATACAACAGGGAATGTGTCAAAGAGACATCAACCCAACAAAAGAGCAGAAAACAACCCAATACCACCAATGGGTCGTGTCAACAGCACAGCGAGATAATCTCGCATCCCGTAGCGGGATTCAGCTTGCACCAAGACATTTTAAAATGTATTTTTCTGTATGATGTTTTTTCCAAACATTTTGTTTTTCATATATGCTATGCTGGTGACCAAAGTTAATATGATTTTAACATTTACCCTCTTTTGCAGACAAACCAATGATGATTGGACACAGATATTATGTGTAAAATGTGAAGAATTAAAAAAAAAATCTATAATATTCGAATTTTCATTGTATCATAAACAGCTTCAATTTTATAAGAAGATTTGTTTTTAATTACTGAAGCAGCAATCATTATGAATAAATCACAGTATCAAAAATGTTGAGTAAACATTATTTTGACAGCAACCACAAAGCGAAAAAAAGGTACACAGACATATATTAAGTAAATAAAACAAAAATCAATAAACACATTGTTGTCAGATATGTCAGAGAATTAAGATTTGTATAAACATATTAAAAATCATATAAACAATTTAACAGTTTTCACGTTTGAATTGTATCTCATTTACATGTCTGGCCCTTCTCAGTTAACTATATGGTATGGAGTTTTCTTAATATTGAAAGCCGAGCATTGATTATATTTGCGAATATCCATGTCATTTGAACTCTGCTGTGTTGTTGCCTCATTAGCAATCATACCAATCTCCTTATTTTATATAAAGGTTCACATGTACATGTTCTTGTGAAGCTGCCCTTTAATACATGATGGATATTATAATAGTTTGTAGTAGGAGAATACACTTTTCAGTTATTTTTTTTTACAAGTTATCATGCAGTATGGGATAAATTCCAATCCATCTTTTCCATGTGATTGATTCAAGCATGTATTCAAAGAGTATTGGGTTTCATGAATGACTGGTTAACTTCTGTATTTCTTCATTGACACGGAGACTGACAAACTGGTATTGTGTGAGGTTGGTCCCTACATGTTTTCTTCCCAAAAGGATTAGGCGATATAGATTATTGGTAAAACATTGAGACTATTTTGTCGTTTGCAATTTTAAGATCAGTTAATTTTGTAAATAAAAAATGGGTTGGCTCATAGTGTGATCTCGCTGATCTGCCAGTGATATGTTGTTGAGGAGGTTTTTCTACATTGAAATCTTAGTATTATGAGTTTTTTTTCTTTCCATAAACGTAACTTGATGTGTACTTTTCGAGTAAGGTAAGTGCGTCAGATATCTGAAAGATTATATAAAAAGGAAAGCATAAATTATAACAAGAATTTACAGAAATAAGAATAATGAGACAAAACTAAGAAAAATAAAAATACAGACTAACGGTGATAAAATATACTGACTGTTTGTTGCTTAAGGTCAAATGGCAAATATTTCATGCATGTACAATAGAGAATAGAGAATATATATAGTGGTGTGCTACAATATGAAAATAGAGAAAAATGGTATTTTATAGTATGAAGATAAGAGAATATTAAACGTGGTGTGTTATAATATAAAAATCGATTGATTTTGGGCTACTTGGTTACCGTCTTGTGGTAAATTATAGTAATGTTCAGGACGGAAAAAATAAATATAAAGATGAGGTCCTAAATTGTAGCCCGTTTGGGATACATGTCGGAGAAATTTTAACTCACCAGAAAATTAGTATATTGTATTGCTTTATGTACAACGGTCCACCTACGGATCCCTCTCTTAGCGCACAGAGAGCTTGAAATCCGCTATACACGAACAGTGGCGGATCCAGAACTTGTTATAAGGAGGACACTTATATACAGTCATGTTACAGTGTCTCCCTATATAATCAACCAAATTTTTTGCAAGAAAAAAAATAATTTAATTTTTTTTTACAGTACATGTGTACAAAATTCAGGAAAAAAGATCACCGCTAGTTACAGTTTTGGATCGTTCTTTTAAAATTGCCCATCTGCAAGTTTGGCAACATAAGGTCAGTTACAAGAATGTCAGTTTAAATAATCACATATACATGTAATGTTAAATTGTTTACTGTTATTATTTATTTTTTTAAATATGACGGGGATAACGGAAGTGCTATTTATAGATATGTTCTATATTTAATTATTTGTTACGCCCCCTATGAATATCTGACCAGTCCGGTTAATCACCCCAGACGCTATATTTAAATATGCGTCTGGGTAATCGAGACTAACATAGAGGGCGATGTTTTAATGGCTGCCAATGTTGACAAACAGACGACACACTGTCCATTGCAGAAGTTTGCTGGGGGGAGGTGTGGGTTTTCTGCTACATTTTCTAAAGAGGAAGAACATGTGAAACTTTCTGAATGTACCAAAAACATTTCAAACCATTTAAAGTTTTGCAAGTTGCCAAGTGGCCACCAATCGAAATGGGAGGCAGAGGTATCCAGTGAAGGACATCTCATATCATACAGATGTGGACTTTTTAGGTAAGAAAATAATTATTGTCTCTTTGAAAAACGTTATAATTAATGTTTATTACTATCTCCTTTCAGTTAATGCTCTTAAGATTTTTTTAACTTCTCAAAAACAAATTTTGTCCCCCTTTTTTATAGATAGTCTATTTTTGTTTATGCTGATACCTGTTACAGGCAGCTGTGTTACATTTATGAATAGTAAAAAAAATGTCGGCTTAGAATGGTTCAAATTTTGAACATAAATAATTAGCAGCTGATATATTGATAAGCATGAATAGATAGGAAAAATATATTTATAACTACATGTACAATGTACATGTACAATGTAGCATCCATTTTTAAAAAATTAAAACATGCACAACAATTTTGTTTTCGTCTACTTGCATGTAAAACATGAACCTGAATGTAGGGATAAAAATTATCCTTAATAAACAAAATGAGATTTATATTCTTGAGTCTAATTAATGCAAATTTGGAAGAATGTTTACATTTGCATGGCTAGTGACCAGGTGACCAACACATGAAGAAAGCTAAATGATTTTTAGCATGCATAACATGCATAATGAGATTGATAATCATACTGCAGGTGTGTTTTTTTTTTTGTGAACATGACATTTGTCCTCAACAGTCATTACAGTAATATAAAATGTAAAGTTGTTGTTTTTCAATGCTTAAGCCAAGTTTAATTTTTCTTTAAAAAAATATTTGATATTGTAGCTTTCAACAAGACTTGAAGGTGTGCCCAGGTACAATTTAGGGCTGTTATGGAAACCTTCAAGGTCCTGTGCCAATCCAGACCATAAAGGAAATAAGAAAGTGACAAAAGTGGTGATAACAAAATTAAGCAGGAATTTATTCAGCAGAGAAGGCATTTTTATTCCTGTTGGAGCAGGTAAATTATATTCAGGTTACATTGCTGGATAAGTTAAACTGATTATAAATCAGACCAGTTATGAATGGTTGACTGCAAAAATGTGTAATACATGTACATTTGAAGTCTAAGCATGGTCTTTGTACTTTGCCTGAATTGGAATACATGATTTCTTCTTGATAAATATGTACTTTACTGTCTTCTTGATAAATATGATAAAGAATTGGTTAATGAGGTTTGAGGTTTGATGTCCAGTAGCAAATATGACATTTATATCAGGACAAGAACATGTTTACAGTGAATCATGTTAGTTTGTACTAGACTAACAAGCATGACATTTTGAAATCCTGAGAGTCTAGGAAGCAACCCCTAAACCAGGACTACAATATAAATATAAGGAGGTGTAGAATAACTAACATTCAGACAACTATCAACTAGAGTTCAAATGAATCAAAGATAAGCAGTTTAAAGGTCACATAACAAAACATTTTATTTGATTTGGTTAAATACATTTTCAAGTTTTCCCATTTTATTCCATTAACAATTTCAATATGTTGAAAAAGGATATTTCAGGGGCTCTTAGAAGTTGGTATTGTATATAATATATGTATAATGCAGATATTTAGCATTACTGTTACAAAAAGTTTCCAAAAGAAAAGTGAATTGTAATTTAAACAACTGCAGAGTTTATTATATATGTACAACAGTTGTCTATATCATATATAATGTATATGTATGATAATGTAGATGCATTAATGAATTTGTTTGCCTTCATGTATATTTCAGGCTTATGTAGTTCATGCTTTGTAATCTTAAATGGAAAGTACAATGAGGAGCAGATAGAACCAGAAAATGTCAGTCCAGTAAGTTTATAAATATTTGTCTACCATTGAACAACTTTTTTAAATTGCAATATGATCAAAATATATTCATTTTGTCTGTTTGTTGTGGCATAGAGGACTTTTACCTCATTTTTATGGTCTGTCACTAATTTAAAAATACTGGTTGAATTAAATTATTTGTATGGAATTGCAAAATGTACATTTTTGTCTGGTACAGAGCATCGGACCTTGACCTCCTTTACCTTGATCATTGATTATGTTTATTTGATGTTGGTAGAATAACCTTTTAAAAAACAACCCAATCATGATCAGTCTACACCATTAGCCACTAGAATAGTAAAAAGAAAAAAAAAAGAAGATGTGTTATGATGGCCACTGAGACAACTCTCCACAAGGAACCAAAATGACACAGAAATTAACAATTACAGGTAACTGTACGGCCTTCAACAATGAGCAAAGCCCATACCGAAGTTAATTTGGAATGGTACATATTTTAAAATTTTTAGTTAGACACAAACACAAAATGTCAGAATATAGCCATTGTAGGTCTTTTGGCTATATAATGTAGTACGTGAAGTTGGGAAATATTTTTGTGTAGACTGCTTGGCTTGTTAGTAAAGTAAACACGACAATTTAGTGTGTAACACTTTTGTAACACTAATTTTCTATCTATTTGACCACTAAGTACTGCTTGCCTGGTCAATACTAACATTACAATCTGGTTTTTTTTTAAACCTGGTCTTTAAATAATTCTCTTGTTACAGACTGAGATACTTATGAATGATTGCAATTTTCTAGAAAAGTCTGATTCTGATTTGAGAATTTTTCAAATGCAAGCAATCTAAAAAAAAACAAAAGGGGGGGGGGGGGGCAACATAAGACTATGGCATAAGTGGTGGCTTACTTATTTCTACTCTTTGACTTTAAACAATATGTATACACATAATAATATTTGAAATTTTATTTTGCAGGACTGTATTGATAAAGAAGAAGAAAAAAGTTGAGACCAGGATGCTGCTTTATATTCACTGAGATAAAGGAAACAGAAGGTAAACATAAGACCAATAGCTGTCAGACATGACATATATGCCATAAAGAAAGATTTATTCATATAACACAATAGCAAGCTCCTGAAAGTTTGAACAAAAGGATAAAAAAAATAAAATCAGCTTATATAATCAATTCCTGAAAAATCTAAATAAAAAGGAATTTAAAAGAAAAAATACTAAGAAACAAATAAACAAATACACTCTTGGCCTTTGACATTTCAATACGGCTGTTCCTGGTCTTTGCGAGGTCCAAAATCTTGTAAATTGTTTTAGACATATAACCATATATGGTCAAAATATAAACTTCTTTCTTGGTTCCCTTTTCATTGTGCTCTTTATCATTATTTGTCACAAATTATTTAAGCTGTATGATTTCTTACCCATATAGGTTCTAAAGTAAAGGCTCTTAAAAAAGTAATCATTTTGCAAATATAAGAATGAGAGAAAAAAATTACTATTAATGTTACATGTACATGTATCAGAGGTAAAAAAAAATGATTTGCAACCTTCAATCTAAATAAAATCAACTAGATATTTTAAAGAAGATGTGGTATGAGTGCCAATGAGATAATTCTCCATCCAAGTCAAATTTGTAAAAGTAAACCATAAAGAGGCTGTATTACTGTCAATTCCTTGATCTAGTACAGTTCTGTGTCAATCACAACACTGCTGTCACATTTATATCACAATTTGGCCAAATAACCATAATTATTATGTCTGTCCATCTTTTCCTGACCAATCTTTTGTCCTGACAATAACTTTAGTTTAAGTGAATGGATCTCTATGAATTGAAACACAAGGTTTGAAACCACAAAGGAAGGTTGGGATTGATTTTTGGGGTTATAGTTATCAGATTAGGAACAAGGGGTCAAAGTAAGCATTGTCTTCTCAGTTTCCAGACAATAACCTGTGTGTAAGTGTATGGCTCTTTCTGAAATTGTGGCCCATACTTTTATGGAATAAGGGCCAAAACAATACTTTTCTTTTACTTTCAACTTTGTATAAATTGCTTATTTCTTGACCAATTTCAATGGGGTTTTATTCTTAAATTCATGCGGTTCTTTAATTTGCTGAATCTGACCGTGCTTCAAGGTTTAGAATTTGGGCCTATTTTAAATTGGTTTACATAAGGTCCAAGGGGCCCAAAATAAAAAATTGTTTGATTTCATTAAAAAAATGAATTATAGTTGTTTCTTTTACATGTATATATATATGTTAGCGGCAATAAGTGAAATTAGGCATTAGGCTTAAATCCTAGGCAATAAGCTAACGCCTAGGCATTAAGTTATTGCCTGAAAATTTCAGGCATTAAGCTTATTACCTGAAATCTGATGATGATTATTCATCCTATTGCCGAACATGATTTTAGGCAATAAGTGAAATCTGGAATTTATCTATATATTTAGTGATTTTTTTCTTGAAATAAAGTAGTTTAATAATTATATTCCTAATATTAATATACATTTATCTGACAAGACTTCAAATTTTAGTATTTTTTTTATTCAAAATAGAATTAACTCATACTTTTTTGTGGAAGTATACAAACAATAACAAAAGATTTAAAAAAGTGTTTGTATCCAATAAAAAAGGGGGAGACTCTTTATAATCTTTATAATATTTATTTGAAAATGTTTACACTTCACTGGTCAAGCTGATTGAACTGGTAAAAAGTAGACAAAAATTAAGATATATTATTATGATTTTTTGCGCACACCATTTTATTGGATAAGTAAATATTCTTGTTTAAATTTGTGTAAAATACCCACCGACCATCTGGTCTTTTTCACTTCTTTAACTGGACTATTCGCATTTAGTGACAACATGTCTATAGAGGAAATATTTCTTGAATCTTTGAGGTCTAAATTTGAATTAGGTAAAACAAGGAGCATATACCCTACAGTAAATTACCATGATCTTTTAGCAAAGATTAAACTTTTGGAATCACCAGAAAAGAAAGCGACAAAAGATTACTACAATTTAAGAAGGTATGACATTTTTAACATTGGTGGTTTTGAGAGGTTGATAACTAAAGTCAGCGAGAATAACGAGGGAAATTTCAAAATTTATGTATTCCTAGAGGAACTCTATGGTATTTTGGAAAAGGCACATAAAGAAACAGGTCATGGCGGCAGAGATCGCACGATAAAACTACGGTGGAGATAACTTCTAACCTCTCATTAGAACTGTCAGAATAATCTGTCATTGATCTGATCTTACCTGTCCTAGAACAGTTCCACCTAGAATTGTCAGAATATATATGCCGAATCAAACCAAGTATTTTGATTTTTAATTTTGGGTCCTGTTTTTGAATTAATCTACATTAAGGTCTAAAGGGTCCAAAATTAAACTTAGTTTGATATTAACAAAAATTGATTTCTTGAGGTTCTTTGATATCCTTAATCTAAACACGTAATTAAAATTTTGATTATGGGCCCAGTTTTAAAATAGGTCCAATTGGGGGTCCAAATTTAAACTTTTTTGTGTTTGATTTCAACAAAAATTGAGTATATGGGGTGGGGTTATTTGATATGCTAAATTTAACTATGTATTTAGGTTTTTTGATTTTGGGGACCCGTTATCAAATTGGTCCACTTTCAGGCATTTGTCAGGTAAAAAGGACCAAAACAAAACTTTGTTGGTTTTCATAAAAAAATAAAATTTTGGGGGTTCTTTGAAATGCCAAATCTAACTGTTCTTTAATTTTTATGCCCCACCTACGATAGTAGAGGGGCATTATGTTTTCTTGTCTGTGCGTCCGTCGGTCTGTCTGTCCGTTCGTTCGTCCGTTCGTTCGTCCGTCTGTACGTTCGTCCGTCTGTTTGCTCGTTCGTCTGTCCCGCTTCAGGTTAAAGTTTTTGGTCAAGGTAGTTTTTGATGAAGTTGAAGTCCAATCAACTTGAAACTTAGTACACTTGTTCCTTATGATATGATCTTTCTAATTTTAAAGCCAAATTAAACTTTTGACCCCAATTTCACGGTCTACTGAACATAGAAAATCAAATTGCATGTTTCAGGTTAAAGTTTTTGGTCAAGGCAGGTTTTGATGAAGTTGAAGTCCAATCAACTTGAAACTTAGTACACATGTTCCCTATGATATTATTTTTCTAATTTTAATGCCTAATTATATTTTTTATCCAATTTCACGGTCCATTGAACATGGAAAATGATACTGCGAGTGGGGCATTCGTGTACTTTGGACACATTCTTGTTAGTCTCGTTTTCAAATTGGTCTACATTAAGGTCATAAGACTTCGTTTGATTAAAACAAAAACAGAATTCTTTGGGTTCTCAATTATTATACCACTGCTTAAAAAAGTGTGGTATACTCAGTCATCAACACGGTTTTATCTCTGGCTCAATATGTATGTCCGTCCCTTGAAAATTTATTGTCCATCTTTCTCATACATCATAAGGATTTCTGAAATTTGGTTTCAGAGATTATATAAGTCAGTTATACTTTGTGATGTGATTTGAGATTCATCACTCAACAACTTCCTGTTTACTAAAAACTTGTATAATTTCTTGCACATGATAGCTATATAGCAAAGTTGAAAATTTTTATCACATCTTCTCATGAACTACAACACAAGGATTCCTGAAATTTGGTTTTAAACTTTATATTTAATATAAGTGATCTATTACTGTCACTCAACAACTTCCAGTAGATCACACTTTCACTTGTTTTTATTTTTTTTTCTACATTTCAGGGTGATCATCAATCTGAGTTATTTGATATGGATCAATCTCAATCAACAATAGAAGATTTTGATTCTCAAGTGTCAAACTGGAGTGATGCCTTAAGCAAGCCATCAATTGAAAGTTTAAATGAGGCTTTACAAATACTTGGAAAAAGATCAATCAGCCTTTTGAAGAGCCAGCTATAAACTCCAATAGATGATGCAAGCAGCAGGGCAGTAAGGCTGTATAAAAGAAAAGCAGTTCAAGGTATTGATGCATTGATTGAATGTATAGCACCAGGTCAAAGCAGTAAGCTTTTCAAGCATATAACTTCACATGTCAGTAACAATGAAGATACAGATAGTCACCTGACTCAAATGATTGTAAATTTTTATAACAGGTCCGATAAAAATAATGAGAAGTTACAGCTGCTCTCAATGATTTCAAATAAATTCTCCAAAAACACAACTGCAGAATTTGATACCTGGACTTACAGTATGGCGTATAGATCAAGCCAGAAGGCATTTTCAGTTTTATAATAATGGGCCTGGCAGTTTCAGTGTTGATGCAAAAGAAAAACTGCACAGATTGAGAATGGATCCTGTTAAACTGGAACATGCTCTGGATTTTTTTTTTGATCATCAGTTTATACAGGTGTCATCATTTGGAATGAGAACAGTGAAACTGGAACAAGAGACTGTATCTATTCCACAAGTCATAAGAACCTCATGTAACTCTGAGTTAGTCAATATGTATATAACAATTTGCAAGGAGCAAGACTTCTCTCCACTGTCTTCTTCAACACTTTTTAAAATATTATCTTCATGTTCAGCTGCCAAAAAGACAACTTTACGTGGACTTGATAATATTGCTGCAGATGGAAACACAGCATTTGACCTATTGATTAATGTAACAAAAGAACTGGTAAACATGGAGGTATTAGACAGAGATGATTTAGATGAAATATTGTTAAAGCTAAAAAAAAGTAAAATCTACCTGAAAACAGATTACAGTCCTTAGATGGTTTAAACTTCCCACTTACACCATTACACCATACACCATACACCATTACACCATACACCTTGTACCATTACACCATACACGTTACACCTTAGCACCATACACCTTACACATTACACCATACACCATTCCCAATTCTATCCACATGATCCAAAATTACCCATAATACAATTAAATTTCAAATATTAAGATTATTATTATTGTTTTTGTTTACAATTCGAAAAAATAAAATAAAAAGAACTTCATTATCAACCAATGAAACGTCGTACACCATCATTCACACCATTCCCGATTGCACGTTACACAATCACACTATTCCTCAAACACCATTACACCGTTCCCTTTACACCATACATCACATCACCATACACCTTACACCATTTCACCATATGCCATACACCATTACACCATACACGTTTACACCATCCAAGGGCTGTATAAGCTTCATGTACAAAAGAACGATAGATGTGCTGATCACTGCATTAACTGGGCATTAAGTGATACGAAGGAGAAAGAGTATGCTGTAGAGTGTGACCACCTTCATGATCTAGTGTGTGACAGATGTAACCTGCTACCTGATGTCTTGCAAATGTTGATAGACAGAGTGAATAATACTTCAGGTAAGTGAAAAGTTAAAAAAAAATATTGCTTGAGTTTCAAGTACACATGACTTACAATGACTTACTGTAAATTCCGAAATGTCTTTAATATGGCAAAAATGTGACCTGGTTATAATTGTAATAATCTAAAATCACAGTTTGAATTTTTTTCATATGAATTAAACAGGATTTTTTCTCAATATCACAAAAATTCAACTAGAATTTTAATCTAAAATTTCAAAATCGCAAAAATAAATGCACACAGTAATTCCTGAATTTACAGTAACATTGATAGTACATTTACACACAAGAAGTCACTATCACTGGTGTGGAGTGATTTACTGTGAATTATGGTGATTGCTAGTGGTCTGTGCTGATAACTTAGATTATCATCTTCTTGACAATCAAAATGAATAAGCATCAATCAGCAAAAATGATCAGTATCATTATCATTGAAAAAGGTGTTTTTGACTAAACAGCCTTATCCAAATTCACTGTCATGACTCTATAGAAGTTATACTAGCTAAACCTAAACAAGAGACTAACAGATAAAATACATTATGATACCATTAATACTGGTACTTTTAACTAATTTATCCTCATAAATTTGTAAAAACAGTTCAAACGAGAAAACAAACGGCAGTCTGATTTAATTCATCATGTTTGTGTACCAAAAAATAGACGACAAAGGAATACAAATTAGTGTATATATTTATATACATACACCATGATGACATATATGTTTTTTTTTTAAATCTACCAATGAGATGAGCTGAAATATTATATTATAACCAAAGTTATAAAAGCATGAACGCAAAATGAATATAAATATGTTGGACATGTGACAGTGTATAAAAATACTACTGGATTTAATGAAATTTTTGGTGTGTGTGAAGAACATATCATATGTTAAATTTAATTTTGTATATTGATCTCTTATCAACAGAGCTAACCAATGAAGACAAAGAAGAACATTTAAGAGATGTTGAGGCATGTAGCTACAACATTGTACAAGATAGAACTTTGGAAAGCCCATTTATTGAAAACTGTAAACCAAGATGAAGCTAGAACCAAAATTTTTGATGATCTAAATGAAACATCTGCAGTAATTGTTATAGACTGGGCTATGAAATTTCTACCTGCACTACATAGAGAAAAGATGACAGACTTCTTTGGGCAGAAAGGACTATCATGGCAGGTTGCTGTGGCAATTTACAAAGATTCTGAACAAAACTTGAAGGTATTATTTATTCTTGTACCTTATTTATTCTTATACCTAATGTGATCTTTTTTAGGAATTACTGTAATATTGTTACTGTCTATGAAGAAATAACATTAAAAATGTCATAAATGTGGTGCACACTAATTATATATATAAATAACCCACATATTTTAAAGTGTGCACCACATTTTTAGCTCACGTGTTGATTTCATTTATTCTTCAGAATTTTTTAGACCGCAATGAGGTTAAAAAGAAGGACTAGCTTATGTATACATTTTAACAAAATAGAAAAGATCAGAGTATTTGGTATAACTACCCGTCGCAGATATTTCATACATGTATATTCAAAATAAAAACCTTACACCTTATATGATCATGAAAAAAATAGTTACGAAAAACAAATACCATGTTGTGAAGTGACAGACTTGAACCGAATTGAATAACAACCAGTAAACCATAAGTCCAATTATACAAGACTTTGGAGTTAAAATGATTTACATTCATGTTAATGATATGAAACTCCTAATTCTTACATTATTGGACTAGTCATTGGCTGGTCCAAGGGGGAGGGGGAGGTTCCGGGGGTTGGAACCCCCTTCTTTTGGCCGATCAATGCATTTGAATGGGGACAAATAGTTGGAACCAGCCCCTTTTGTCCTGGGTTGGGAACCCCCCTTTTAAAATGGCTGGATCCGGCCCAGCTAGTACACAACAGGCTTCTCACAGGCACAATAAAAGAAAACAAATTTTGCTATCTCTTCGAAATTTGAATTTGATAAAGAAGAAATGACGTGTTATATTTTTATCTTACATGAATCATGTGTATGTGTACTTCCAATTTAAATTTGGTTCTCAATTTAGATTTGGTTTTCCCATAAATTGCGGACGGAATAGAAGACACCTGTTTATTTTCTGCACATGTAGAAAAAGTTGAAAACTGGGAGTTGAATGACATAGTTTTTACTTATTCTAAGATAAATGTTTTTAGAGTGATCACTTTTTAGTTCACTGAGTATTTTTGGGGGGTCTAATTTTCATTTGCACAAAATACGAACATGTCAACGCTTTTTTAATCTTATAATTAATTTCACATGTCATTCATTCATTGTTCGTAACCTAAAACTTTATGTTGAATTCTGTGTATTTTCGTTCAAAACTACGGCTTTTAAAACGATATTGTTGGGTCAATTCAGGTTTCATTTTAATTAATTTGATATCAATAGAAGTATAATTGTCACATGTTTATTTATTTATAATTCTGTTGTGAGGCGTTTTTACAATCTGTTGATATCATGAGTTTTACACGAAATGCCTTCCATGTCCCACGCGTCTAAAACAAAAACAGTCAACTGCATATGGTATTAAAGTCAGGCTGCACGAAACAATAGAATGCTTTGATTTCTAACTGGAGTAATTCAGATAATATCTCATGATTAGGTTTTAAGACAGCACAGGCGTGCTTGTTGGATTCATGATAGAGCGCACGAAGTAGTTTCTCTTTCGTGTGTCCCTTCTTGGAGTAAGGGAGATAACTTGCTTAACTAACGTCGAACGTTATTAATCCCGTATTCCGCTAGGGGTGTGCAATTACGTACACTTCGCCTTAAAGCAATTGTCTGGTCGTGTTTCAAAACCAGGGTCTGTGTGCTTGTTTGTCTTGTATTCATATTTTCGATGTTCAGGTATAACTGAAAAATGCTTCCAATGTGGGAAAATAGTTTCTAATATATTTGTTACCTTTAAAAAACAGAGACTAGTTACATAGTAAACAGTAATTTTCTGAGAAATAGTTATGAGATTATAATGATGTACTCTAGTATAACATGTATAATAATGTCAGTTTGAGGAGCGCTTAATATTAACAATAGTTTATCAAGCAAATGAGCCTATCAAATATCAATAACGATTTTAACAATGAACAACTCTTAAAATGCTATATAAGTAATTATGAATAGTGAAAAACAGCAGCAAAACAATATCTCTGTGATAAACCGTTAGACATTGTTACAATCATTCAATAGAATACAATTATATAATGATTTACGTCAGACATTAAATAAAGAAGAACTCTTTATATCCTTATAGCATACATTATGAAATTATACATGCTATTTTTGTTTAAATCACTTACTCTATCTGGTATAATATCATCTTCATCCTCGTCGCTATCAGAGTCGTAAAACATTTGGTCATTAAAATTCTGAAAAAGGAAAACATGTTTTTTTTAAAGAAAAAAAGTAGGTCCAAATTTTCAAAAATGTTTCCTGATTTTTTTTTATAATATAAAATAATTCATCTGATATAAGAACAATAACGAAATACAGGTTCTATCATACAGGTGTTATATATTCAGCAATAATTATTCTGTTCGAGAGTCATCCGACCGGAAATCAAAATAAAAAGAACACATTATCAATTACATGTCAATGCGCAAGGAGGCACACATTCAACGCAGGTATGGTTCCGAATGCAAATACATGTGTAAGATTCAAACGAAAATAAAACGAAATGATAATAAGCCTTTTAATAACATAAATGTTTACTTTGGAATTGTAATTCGATCAATATTAAGTTGTCCAGGTTTAAAAAAAAAATGCAAATTGTTTTTTTACAGGTTACTAATTGATTGCCTTTACATCGTATATGATCAACAGTACTTGGGATCCGTCAACCAACTGAAAATGTCGCCCCTAACTTGTATCTGGCAATAAAATTGAGAATTGGAATATGAAATATGTTAAAAAGACAACAACCCGACCATATAGATGAAAACAGCCAAAGGCAACCAATGGATCTTTAATTCAGCGTGTTTCAGCTGACCCCTAAACAAAAATGTGTTCTAGTTCATCAGTGATAATGGATGTCTTACTAAACTCAGAAATATATAAAAGAAACTAAAATTAAAAATCATTCAAGACTAACATAGGCAAGAGACTCCTTACTCGTGTTTTTTTTTAGATCCCAACTCTCATCTTATACCTCTAGCCAAATTTTAAAAAAACCCGGACACACAGCAAAACGCGTAGTAAACCTCAGTTTAAAAGAAGCCAGAGTCCGATGTTAGAAGAGCATTGAAGATATAAGAAAAGAAGCTAAACAAATTAAAAATGATGAATACATGAACAAAGTACTACTAGCAGTTACTAATATGACAGCTCCAGACCTGAATAGAACTGATTGAAAGACATAGTCTACATCATAAGCATATCAAGCACAATCCCTCCCGTTAGGGGTTAAGTATCATACCATCATAAAATATATGAGATGAACATAATCCGTTTCATGCCAACAACTACTACATTAAACTATAAAAGAGAGGCGGAAGATACCAGAGGGACATTAACATATTAACATTCATTAAAGTAACTATAGATTTTAAAAGACACCAAAATCGTGTACTTCTCACCTGTAAATCATTTATAAACTCAGTGAGTTCTGCATCCATTTTTTTCTGAAATTAAGCAAATAAAAGGAATCAATGATTACGACCACTAAAATAATACAAATACATGACTGATAAGGTAATTCCATTCGTATAGTACAGTACGCACATAAAGTATGTATGTTGTGTTCCCTTTTCTTGATAGTCGTCAGCTGATTATATTAATCGGATATAACTATCAGATAACGGAAAAGTTAAATGAAGACACGAAAACATAGGTATGCATCGATTTAATAGACACAGCACATACACATAAAAATATTAGTGTTTTTCGGTTGTCTTGAAACCGTCTGGCTAGACTATGCATTGTTAGATAGATCTAACTTCGTTTGTTATATTTATAATGCTGTTGATATTAAATAACTCGAGTTGATAACAAGCAATATAGAATTCTCACGAGTTATTAAACCTATTGCATATGTCGGCTTTAATATTGATTCACTTATAGGGTCTTTGCATCGGAAGTATTTACATTTATTTAAAAACCAGTTGTTGGCGTGACATGAGTTATATTCTTCTCATATATGGTATGATGGTATGATACTAAAGTCCTTACGGGAGGGATTGTGCCTGATATGCATATGATGAAGACAAAGTCTTTCAATCAGTTTCATTGAAGTCTGGACCTGGCATGACAGTTAACTGCTAGTAGTCTGTTGTTATTTATGTATCATTGTCATTTTGTTTATTTTCTCTTGTTACATCTTCTGACATCAGACTCGGACTTCTCTTGAACTGAATTTGAATGTGCGTATTGTTATGCGTTTACTTTTCTACATTGGCTAGAGGTATTATGAAATCTCATAAACAAGTTTAACTCCGCCGCATTTTTGTGCCTGTCCCAAGTACGGAGCCTCTGGCCTTTGTTAGTCTTGTATCATTTTGAATTTTAATTTCTTGTGTATACTTTGAAGTTTAGTATGGCGTTCCTTATCACGGAACTAGTATATATATATATATATATATATATATATATATATATATATATATATATATATATATATATTTGTTAAGGGACCAGCTAAAGGACGCCTCCGGGTTCGGATTGTGTCTCTTAGAGACATTCCCAATTTCCATTCTCAATTTTTACTTGTACAACCAACACTCTTAATAATCACAAAATTCGAGAATAGTTCATATTTCATATTCCGGTTTCAAACTATAACATCGGGAATTTAAAAACGGTTTGTACGATTCAGAATGTCCTTATATTTGACAAAATAATTTTCAAGTAAAAGGTGTGAGCATTTTGTATATTCCTCGGCAAAAATCATCAATTTCAAAACTTGAATGTGTTAACATGAACCATGCAATAATGTCAATTATAATACGTTATTGAGTGAATGTCAAGTTCAGTTAAAAATTCTTAAGTGTGCTCAAATCATTCACTTTTTAAAATCAATGTTTTGTTATTTATTTTTATTGTTGAAATAAGTTGCTATTTTGAATAGATATTAATTAAGTTTGAGCGATGTATTGTTGTTGACCATTCGAGATTCTTTTCTGCAAACACAACCGTTGTCATATGTTTTCGTGATTTATTGGAAATATGTGATGTTTTCATTCATCAAATTACAGCTATAAACTAGAAAAGTGATTTTTTAAAATCAAGAAAACTTTTTTTCCTATTCAAACTTTCGTTAAAAAGCCGGACCATTTGTCTAAAAACCCGGACGGTTTCACAGTTGCTCTAGAAAAAAAACGGACAATATTTAACACTGAAACCTTTGGGTTAAATAGAACAAGAACAAGGAAATTGTGCTTCGTTGTTTTTCAAAAGATGTTTAATATTCAAAATAAGATGAAAAAAAATATTATAATTTCGAAATAGCAGTTTAAAAATTGAAAACAACACGTTTAATAATTTCTTTCGTCCGAAGCGCTTTTCTGGATTTACCTTCATCAGGAACGCTCAAAGCCAAACATTTGAAATCCAAAGATGTATAAGTACCGAAACCGTTGAAGAGCTATATGTCAAAAATACCTAAAATAAATAGCCAAATCCATCTAAAACCAACTTTGCCTGAGGGAGTTAATTGATCTGATCGCACGTTGAGTCACTCGAAAAAGCCCTATCCTCACTCCAAAAAATGGACCGATTCACCCGAAAAAAAAAAACGATCCTAGCCGTACAATAAACCTACCGTGAAACAGGTCTTCAACTGAATGTGTGATTTAACATTAATATGCTGGCCTCAAGTGATTTTAAATTGAAAATATTGAATGCAATAAATATGAGTTTTTCTGTCATCCAAAGGACAAACTATAAACAGAATTAATTGCAGGAAAAATACAATAGTTGTTTAATGTCTTTATATATCAGATTTGTTTGAACACGCTCACACTCGCATTACATCTATTTCACAGTATTGTTCACATACAGCTGATTTAAAAAAACACTAAACAGTAATTGTCTAAGAACATTACCACAGATGTGTGATATAAGCTAGTTATATTTAGTGTAATTCTACATTTGCACAGAGAACGAAAGTTGGAAGCATTGCAACAATGCTTCTTATGCTTACATCCTCCATGAAAAATAATATTTGATTTGAACTAATATAATTTCAAATTTCAAATTTCAAAAGTGTGGAAAGTTAACTTATAACAACACAGGCCGCGTTTCATTAATTCCCACTTCTGCACTTTCTTTTGAGGTTCAGTATATTCAATTCAGTTTTACAATAACGTTTGAAGGAAGTTAAAAGACATTTTAAAATTAAATGGCCTGTTGTTACTTGTTCAACTAGAGTACACTATGCACCCATAAGGTATTTACCTGTTTTAGATATTTACTTAACTAAACATGTTCGAAAACAACTATGATATAATAGCAACGTAACAATGTAATATATTATCGTTTTTGTGAGGATTATCTTGGTGAAATCAATTCGAAAGTAGTGTCAACCTTTTGCTAAGCTATTGCAATTGTGGAAATGTTGTTTTCAACTTACAAATATATAATCCTATATATATATGTACATATTTTTTTTTTATAAAAAAAAACAATATTTTACTGATTTCATGATTTAAATGTCCAATTGATTTATATAAAAAAAAAACTGTAATTTGCATAGTTGTTTATACATGCTTAACAAACCAATATATTCTACTTCTTATTGTTGAATGCCGGAAAATTGTCGTTCAATTGTAATTTGATTTCAATTTTTGAGAAGCTCTACTTGTCATTAGACCACTGTATACAATATTTATAGTATGTTTTTGTCTATTTCAAGATTGTAATAGCTCCTAAAAGCTTAATAAATGAAATTACAAACAATTAAGTATTTTACAATCTTTCTACTCACTGATTATTATAATTTCCTTTTCATTGACAATATAGAAAATATTGCTAACGAATACTTGTCAATACTCCTTCTTTGCTAGAACACAAAGCGACAATATAAACATATTAAAATTGTTTAATTCCGTACATACTTTGCAATGATTAAAATACGTGTGTCAGTAGATTCTACGAAATTAGCCGTGCGGAAATATTTATTCAGTTATAAGAGTTCATATGATCATAATTACATACCTTTTGTCAATCGTCTTTTAACTTTTTGAACAATTACGTTTGGAAAATTTATACCTCGTGATTAATATGAGTACGATAAACGTTAATGGTAAAATAACTCAAGGTAAAATTTAAAACTCAAAAAAACAAACAATAAACATGATAAATGAAAGATAATCAGAGGGCAATATATAGTTGTCAAAACATAGAGATTTGTCTACACAAAATGTTTACTCTCAATCTTTATGAGTTTATTAAACTGTTAAGAAAATTTGTAAAATATATAATAAATATGAATGTAGAACTCTCCATCCAAGTCAAAATTTGTACAAGTAAACCATTATGGGTCAAAGAACTGTAAAGCATTTGTAAAAATCAAACACCATGTTATAAAGGGCTCCCAAATGACCATTGTTTTAGGAAAACTGATAAAAGTACCTGGGATGCATACAAAGAAAAAGAGACGATGATATAATACTTGATTAAATCTTTATCCTTAACCGGACCGTTTAAATTATTAGGTCATAACTGTTGACATACAAATGATAACAAAAAACCAAACCCAAAACAGTTAAGTAAATTTCCTCAATTTTGAAATAGAAGAATTACATCATTATCGATACTCGTCTTTATGGTTTTATATTAGGTTTCCAATATTTCCCTAGACAGATTGTTTATTAAAAAAATCTCGATAAAGGATTGTTCTGTTTGGTTTTCTTTAACCATAGTGCTATTATTCCACTGCAAAGGATATTTCCACGTGATATATTTTGTTTAGCTTTTAAGTATGTGATAAACAGTTAAAAATGTGTCACCGAATTCGTCCATTCTGCATAGATCATTGAAAGTATTCAAACTAAGACACACACAAAAAAAAAATAACAAGATGTTGATGCATAATGCAGCCAAGACGACATGTAATTATTTGCTTTTTTATTTTTTCTTTCAATGTGATGCTGACGATCACGACATTGGCCAACACAAACATATAAGTATCGACCATACTTTTCATTACACAGTCATGTAATAATAATATCTAGTATACTTAGTTTTTCAACCAAAAAATGCATAATAATATGCTTATGGGTAGATATGATACATCAATAGTCAAATTACCTGAAACATTTTCATTTCCTTTACAATTAAAAATTGAAAATGCCACAATCATAGATGTAAAATGTAAAATACAAATTAAGATATTCTATCCACTAGATTACCTATTTTTATATTCAATTCAGTTTTGTTAGTAGAATCTGTAGTATTTAAGTGTTTGTTGAAACTTGAA
The DNA here is from genome assembly GCA_037788925.1 of Mytilus galloprovincialis. Classification (NCBI taxonomy): domain Eukaryota; kingdom Metazoa; phylum Mollusca; class Bivalvia; order Mytilida; family Mytilidae; genus Mytilus; species Mytilus galloprovincialis. The sequence goes on along the minus strand of CM075342.1, from coordinate 37,161,578 downwards.
GTGATATGCGATTGACATCGAAGCACCGATACCGTGTTATTGCTTATTGATTTTTGCAGAACTAATAAAATGACATGAACCGATACAAATTATTTTTTTTTTGTTTCTTTATTAAAAGTTGTACAAACATGTAGTCCACAGCTATAAGGAGTAATGTCTTGTACAAAACTTTTTTTAGTTTAAGGTTATTCTTTTTTCTTCCACAATGATCGTAAGAAATGTGAACTTGAAACCGAGAAAAGCAACTTTTGAACTGTCAATTTAAAAGTGAAAACATTTAGATGAAAGTAAGGAATGGAAAAATGAGAAACGTTAATTGTATGTCATGATATATTATCGAATTCATGCTGTGACTCAAAGTTACAATCACAAAAATACTGAGGAACAATAAAAACGGAAAGTCCTCCAACAAATGGCAAAATCAAAAGCTGAAACGCATCACATGAATGGATAACAACTGTCCTTATCCAGACTTGGTATCGGAATTTTCTTAAATAGAAAATGGGGAATTTAACCTGGTTGCATAGCAAGTTAAACCTTTTAACTTTATGCCAGTCAAATAAAACTCCATGATATTGACAACAGTTTTCCTAAGATTATTCATAATAATGAACGATGACTATATACAAATTTGTCGTTTTTTTATTCAGTGTAATCTATATCACTGTATAATGTGCATGTAAAGATAATCTAACAAAATGATATCGTGCATTCTAATTTACATATTTGAAATTTATATAGAAATATGAAAAAAGTAGTTATATATATGTTGAAAGTTACAATAGATATAGGAAGATGTGGTGTGAGTGCCAATGAGACAACTCTCCATTCAAATAACAATTTATAAAAGTAAACTATCATAGGTCAACTGTACGGCCTTCATAGGAATCAAAACCAAAATCTTTCTTTATGTTTTAGTGCGAATATAAGTGTTTAAACACTTGACTTAAATGAATGACAATCGTTAAGGGTTACAAAAAGAAAAACAGTCTGTATTTGCACCTGAAATTGCTTAAGTATAAATGTTTGCAAATAAAACGTTTGTCATTAAATATCATCAAACTAAAAAATATAATGATGTTCACATAGTACGTTTTTGTATGTAAAAGTAATTTATTACATATTAGGAAATACAAAAAAAATGTAGTTTTCGTTAGTTAAAGTAACAACCTTATCTGAATATAATCTGACTCTATGCTTTGAAGCATGATTTATTTGTTCTGTAAATATTTGCTTGTTTCTATAAACATTGCTCAATATAAAAGTTATTTTTTAATAGCAACATTTTTTAAAATAATAGTTATAATTTTAGTTTAAATAACCTGTCATAGAAAGAATTTTAACCTACGCACAATAAAATATCTTTTAAAAGTATTTACACAAATACCTTACCTTGAAAAGTAAATCAGAAAAATTTAAACAGTTCACCAAGGGGAAATAAATAAGTGACAATTAATTCACAATATCTTCAGTTAAGTTCCTTAACATTTTATATGTCGAATAAATGGAGTATATAAAAAACTGTAAACATATCTTTAATCTTGTCTTTCATCTATGTTTTTGCTAGTGGTATACCAAATATTATCATGGTAGACCCAATATTGCAGAATCTTCATAGTGCTTGTTCTGTTTTTTTTTATACTTTTAACATGCATGCAATTGTTGCCATTATACGTTAAGCACCAATATATTGAGTATATGACTGCGTTTACACTAAATTATATGTACAGTAAACATGTTGATCATTAGTTTAATGTAATGAACGCTGGTTTCACATTCTATTTGTTCACACTTATACACCTGGTTAAATTACCTGTACACAAGATTTTTCACATTTGTAAACTATATGTCATTTGAATGCTCATTACATAAAATTGAATTCATTTTTTTATAACAATTTTTTTTAGCAGTTAGTAAAGTAACTTTGATTTTTTTAGTACTTTAAAGATAATAAATGTGTCTCGATTACGCAATACAACGTTGGTTGCAGCAACGTGCTAACAGACAATTTTCCTTGTGTATAAATTCTAATTTCAAACTGTTTTCCTGTCCTTCATATGCTCTTTATTTCTAATTGTGTTGATTTGTCTTCCCAACTATGTTTCTTTCTTATCATCTGCTGTATATGGTTCTGTTGTCAAAGGCTTAGCAAAGCACATGTCTCTGTGTACGTCCAGATGAATCGGGAAGACGTTTTCAAATGAATTATGGCTAGAGGTATAGCATGTATAGCCAAAGGGTTGATATCTTAAAAAAATACTTAACCCCGCTGCATTTTTGCGCCTTTCCCAAGTCAGGAGCCTATTGCCTTTATTAGTCTTGAATGCATTTAAAATTTAGTTTCTGTTATCCCTGAACCATTTTATTCATTTGCCATCTGAAGCACGACTCCTGAAGCGGGAGTTTTTTGCTTCATTCAAAACTCATCGATGGCTTTCGGCTGATGTCTTTGGTCGAATCGTTGTCTTTTTAACACATTCCCAATTTCCATTCTGAATTATATGTGCTTTGCAATGATGATGCTTTAAGTAGAAAAAAAAAAACATTATCTGTAAAAATATTCACTTTATTATTATAAAAAACATTTACCTTTTGTGATTTGTTGTTTCTTCGCCACACTGATAAAATGGCAATATTTTTTAAAAATAAATTTTATTCCTTCTAGCTAAAACATATAATAATGCTCACAGTGGTATATGCCTATAAATCAACTGAGAAATTGCATTGCTACACGTGTTATGAAGGTTTAAGTTATATGTAAATTATATACATTTAAAAGATAATAATTTAATGTGTGATGCGTTTATATGTTTTGCATGCATGAGCATACATATACTTAATTTCTCTTTATATTTTTAGCTCATCTTGCCCGAAGGGCCAAGTGAGCTTTTTCCATTCGTCGTCGTCGTCGTCGTCCGTCGTCGTTAACTTTTACAAAATCTTCTCCTTTATCAGGTCAAGATCTTACTGCACTCAAATTTTCAGATGAATCCGGCAACCCGTTGTTGGGTTGCTGCCCCTGAATTGGTAATTTTAGGGAATTTTTGCTGTTTTTGGTTACTATCTTGAGTATTATTATAGATAGAGATAAACTGTAAACAGCAATAATGTTCAGCAAAGTTAGATTTACAAATACGTCAACTTGACCAAAATGGTCAGTTGACCCCTTTAGGAGTTATTGACCTTTATAGACAATTTTTAACCATTTTTCTTAAATCTTAGAAATCTTTTACAAAAATCTTCTCCTCTGAAACTACTGGGCCAAATTAATCCAAACTTGGCCACAATCATCTTTGGGGTATCTAGTTTAAAAAATGTGTGGCGTGACCTGGCCAACCAACCAAGATGGCCGACATGGCTAAAAATAAAACATAGGCGTAAAATGCAGTTTTTGGCTTATAACTCAAAAGCCAAAGCATTTAGAGCAAATCTAACATGGGTTAAAAGTGTTTATCAGGTCAAGATCTATCTGTCCTGACATTTTCAGATGAATCGGACAACCTGTTGTTGGGTTGCTGCCCCTGAATCGGTATTTTTAAGGAAATTTTGCTGTTTTTGGTTATTATCTTGAATATTATTATAGATAGAGATAAACTGTAAATAGCAATAATGTTCAGCAAAGTAAAATTTACAAATAGGTCAACACGAATTTCGAACGAAATGGTCAGAAAAAAAGATGGACGAAAGATACCAAAGGGACAGTCAAACTCATAAATCTAAAACAAACTGACAACGCCATGGCTAAAAATGAAAAAGACAAACAGAAAAACAATAGTACACATGACACAACATAGAAAACTAAAGAATAAACAACACGAACCCCAGTTGATTCCTTGAGGAGTTATTGCCCTTTATAGTCAAATTTAACCATTTTTTCGTAAATCTTAGTAATTTTTTACAAAAATCTTCTCCTCTGAAACTACAGGGTCAAATTAAACCAAACTTGGCCACAATCATAATTGGGGTATCTAGTTTAAAAAATGTGTGGCGTGACCCGGGCAACCAACCAAGATGGCCGCCATGGCTAAAAATAGAACATAGGGATAAAATGCAGTTTTTGGCTTATAACTCAAAAAAACCAAAGCATTTAGATCAAATCTGACATGGGGTAAAATTGTTTATCAGGTCAAGATCTTTCTGCCCTCAAATTTTCAGATGAATTCGACAACCCTTTGCTGGGTTGCTGCCCCTGAATTAGTATTTTTAAGGAAATTTTGCTGTTTTTGGTTATTATCTTGATATTATTATAGATAGAGATAAACTGTAAACAGCAATAATGTTCAACAAAGTAAGATTTACAAATACGTCAACACGAACGAAATGGTCAGTTGATCCCTTTAGGAGTTATTGCCCTTTATAGTTAAATTTTAACCATTTTTTCTTAAATCTTAGTAAGCAAAACACACAATAAACAAATTGTGATATCATACAATTAAACTGAAATCTAAACCTATACCATAAAAGATTTAATTTGTTTGCAATAATGTTTATTGCAACGTGATGAAAGATGTTATTTTATACTACATTGTAACATGATATGAATTATGAAAATATGTTTTGCTTAATTTCTAAATGACAGGGGGTTACTATTGAATAATGAATACCGAGTGACTATCGTGACATCATCTCTTCGAAAATTATAAGAACGCTATCACACTAGTACTGTTATGGAATTTACACACTGCTATTACACAGATGATGACGTATAATTTGTAGTTACTGCCATCCTTTCCTTTTTTTCCGCGCGAAGTGAATTAGCTGCATGACCAGTGTTACCGATGTAATGACACAAGCAACACTACAGGCACCACATATTATTCATGTCTTCTTTTTTTCGATGTTGTGTTTTGTCGACTGTTGTTCAAATTTCGTTATTGTTTCCTTGTTCATGTTGTTGTTGCCATACCGTTGTGATTTGGTTTCGACTACAAATTTTGAAAGACATGCGTGCGCATTAATTACTCATTATTATAATGATTAATATTGCAAATGCACATTTAAGCAACATTTGTAAGATCAGTATGTGATTTGCTCAGTCTACAACAACAAAAATCACGTCATACACGTACATATACTAATGAATCTGCGTTGCTTTAAGAAAAGTATGTTACTCTTACAAAAAAGAGCGTGTATCAACATAAATACATTGTATGCTGGAAGATATTTGTCAAAGAAATTAAATAATGAAATATAATATATAAAAATAAAAAATATGTGGATTGAGTGCTAATGAGACAACTTTATGAGTGTACCACCAGCCCAGTAGTCAGCACAAAAGTGCTGACATGAATTACCATTGATATGGTTACATTTATAAATTAACTGTTTATAAAATATTGAATTTTTGAAATACTTAGGCTTTTCTAACTCAGGCATAGATTACCTTAGCTGAATTTGGCAAAACTTTTAGGAAATTTAGTCCTCAATGCTCTTCAACTTCGTACTTTATTTGACCTTTTTAACTTTTTTGGATTCGAGCGTCACTGATGAGTCTTTTGTAGACGAAACGCGCGTCTGGCGTATATACAAAATTTAGTCCTGGTTTCTATGATGAGTTTATTCCATCTTAGTCGCAATGTATAAAAAAGTTAATCCTTGTAGGTAAAATTACGACCTTCAACCCTGAAGCTTGGCCAAAAAATGACAAGTATAAAACAATTCATACAGGAACAACAAAATGGTATCCCCGTTGTCACAAATAATTGAATTTAGATCAGACATAACAATAAGAGGAATAACTCTTAGTAATACTCGGGTTGACAATTTTGGATTATCACCTACTCAATTGACCATAGTTGTTTTATTATACTGAACGAACAGTTTCAAATGAAAGTAAAATATTGTTAAAGATTGTCAACACCATTACGTTAGAAAACTATGTTTGTCACTGTTGCGAAGGTAATATCAAACCCCTAATCTGTATATTGTCATGTCATACCTATAATCTGTATGACGTCATTTCCAATTGCCTTATATGTATGAGGTCAGTTCACATAGAAAAACATCTTTGTAAGGTATATGTATATAATAAATAAAATTGAGAATGGAAATGAGCCGACTGAAAAACAGACAACCACTAAAGGCCACCAGTGGATGTTCAATGCAGCCAGAAACTCCCGCATATGGAGGTGTGCTTCGGCTTGTCCCAAATCAAATATGTATACTAGTATGTATATGATAAGGTTTGTTTCAATTTCAAACATTGTATCAGCCTTAACCAATATAATCTCTCAGAAAGAGCTCTTTGAATGATACTGATGTCTCCGGTTGATACGGATGTGATATTCTCTATTCATACCAGAAACGGTCTTTCTATTACCTAACCGAATTATAACATTACCATGAACTGGCTTAAATCAGCCCATAAAATATCAAGTATTAAAAATTATCGGTATTTTTGTATTCTTCCCCTCTTACCCTACTGCTCGATATTTGAGTGATTTTGTACGTAACTTGATACTCGAATATATTTGGCAATGACATCCCATATGAGTGCAGCAACGACGTATGTTTGTGTCCTGCAGTGTTAATTTGTAAATTAAAATGCTCCATTCATACAGTTTTAACACATATAAATAACGTCATATTAAAAAAAAAAAAAACAATACATGATAAGACGAACTATAGGTTAAAAGAAATCAGGGCATTTTTTTTTTGGCACATGCTTTATAGTCTCAAATATCAAAATTAATACAAATGTTTTAAAAGAAATCAATAAATTCAGGGTTTATACGGATAGCAATTGATACATTTTTTACGCGTACATAAAGAAGGTTTTTGCGTGGGATTGTTTGTAGTATAACTAATAATAGACCACTCAAATATCCTTCCTCCTTCATGAAATTTGAGGTTAATATCAATAAAAAATTAGGTAACACTTGAACTTTTAAAATTGACAAACGTAATTCTATTGTTGGTATTAACTTGTTTACAATTGAGGAGGGTCTGAATGTAGTTATTCATTTCTTCAGACCAATTTCCTCAGTTTTTTATATTTTTTAATTTTGCGATTAACATATAATTAAGGAAAGTCAAGAATTGGGGTTTTACGTTTTTACGGATCCCCCCCCCCCCCCCCCCCCCCACCACCACCACCACCAGCCTTCTATCGTTAATTGATATAACCTATTTTTGTCCAATTCTTCACATTTTAGCACCCCACTTTTTTTTTTATATGTGTCTTTTCAATGTTTTATTTCAGTATTTATTTGACTTTTTTTGCGACTTTTTTTTTTAATTCTGAAAACCCCATCCAGAATCTCATAAAGATATTTTCATGACTTTAGAACATTGCTTTCGACCAATGTGCAACATAACGATATGTCTGATAGCAATAGCATATCTGCATTGTTAATGAATAGCTGATGGCAACACAGCTTTTTTTTATTTATTTATTTATTAAAGGACTCGTTATATATCTCGTAACATTCTTCAAAGGTATTGATATATTCTTATAAATAAAAATACAAACATCTAGTCCATGTTACACCACAGTGAGCTTCAACTGAGAAAAAAAATGAATATACGTTGCTATCGTTACTGTAAGAGATATTAACTGATTCAATATCAACTGTTCTCATAACCCAAAATGACTGATAACATTGTAGTTTTGATGGTTCAGTTTTCAGTTATATTTTCTGTAAGTTTTGTAAATGTTTGCTTGTCTTATGCTCTTTTGTTTATTTTTGCCTCTTCAATTTTTCCCATGACGTTGTCATTTTATTTTTCCACTTTTGAGTTTCAATGTCTCTTTAGTAACTTTTTTTTTAATCTTTAATTCATTTAAATATAATTTCTAGAATATCATTGATTATGTTATTTTTAAACCTACTTTAAACAATCTTCAAATCTCAGTTCTCGAAGACCGATAACATCGTATTTAGATTATAGATTTTTGGATTTCCGTCTGTTTTCTGAGAAAATTATTAACACTAGCCCGATTGATTTAAACTATTATATTTTGCCTGACGATAGGGAAATAGATGTAGTAAGTAGCCATTTTAGTAAAAATAACTTTCTCTTTCTTAAGTTTAGTTGACTTTATTCATGTTTCTTACTCCCATTTATTTGCACATAGAAAAAACTAGTGACTTATCATTCGTTATATTAAAGCCATATAATGCATATTGATTTTCAGAAATTTTGATGAAACAAATACATGATGACATTACCATGTACATTTATGTACATCCCGAAGGTCTATAATATACCCCTGTTATAATTAGACATTTACATAGTCTTCAATGTGAAGGTTAACAAAGGTTTATTTTATGTTATATCCTAATATTTTTTATAGATATAAGATTAACAGTGAAATAGATACGTACAGATAACCTAACATGTCGAAGGTATGACACTTGCAGCAATAAAATTCCCTCTGTCTCTGAACATAAAAACTTAAAATTTCAAAAATATTCATGTTCCTACTGTGACATCATACACCACTATGCGTTACATTTGTAGCAAGACATTGAAGTTGACGTTGCATCAATAAGTTTAACAATAATTGACCATATATTAATATTGTACGTGGTCGACACTCGTTGAATGTGAAGCTTTATATTTCAATTTCGCCCGATTTTTTAATAAAAATTTGTGACTGCAGAAGAACTCCTTCTAACATCGTGTACTCATTGATAGTCTGTTCTAAGATAACATACTTTAATTTTTAGTTGTTATTGGCTTTGACCTAATGTTCAGTAATATCTTATTATTATGCATTTGCTTTGGGTTGATTGTTTAAGTATACGTTGTTTTATGTTTTGTTGAGCTAAGTGAAGTGATAACGTGCTTTTACAGTTTTATTTATGTTGTTGTGTTACTCCACTGTCCTTATAGTAAAACATGTTTATTTATGAGGTTGAAAAAGAATTCGTCCCAAATTTATACTAAGCACAACACTGTTGGATTTGCAAAGATGAACCCATGCTTCTACGACATCGTGCCCACTCTGAATATACTGTCTACCCACCTCGATAACTTACGCAACTCGAATGTATGAACAAAAATAAGTTGTTAAAATCATAGCAATAGTCTGGTAATATGTTTCCGCATTGGTTTCAAGAATAATCTAGGGTTAAATAAAGTACATGATGTACGGATGATGTACGGATTGTCAATGATTTATCATGTAGATCATCTTTCACAAGTATATGTTTGATAAAGTAAATCCAACACATGCAACAATAGTGAATAGGTGTATTTATCTTATTTCTCAATAGACTAGGCTCGAGGCAACTTATAACTTGATGTTTTCAAATCTTTAATTGATGAAAATGATTGTATAATGACCTCACAATGTCTTTGTTTTGTTTAAAACGTCGTTGTTGCATCATCACATACTGCTAAGTATCTTGGCAAGCTTATGACACTGGCTTTATCAACAACCGATGGCCGAGTGGTCTAAGCCACTAGCCAGTCGCCGAACACTCCTGCTTCCTTTATCAATAAAAACTGACCGCAACTAGATAGCCTTAAAAGTTGCGTCAAAACACACAACAAAATGATCCCAACAGTGGCAATTGAGTGTTCTCGTACGAAGTCATTTATAGATCAGGGTGGTATTGAACATTATTGGTATTGTCCGTTATTTTCACTATTCCTGTGATGTGATGCTTTTTATAGTTTTGTAGGCCTGTGACTAGGACATTGTTTTATATAATGTGTTTTCATAAGCCGATGTTTTGCTAATCTAAGCTTAAAACTTTTAGTTAATAGAATACAAGGTATAAGTTTAGAATCGCCAAACATGTAAATATGCAATAACCTCTTTTATACAACACACAAAACTCGTCTGACAATATTATCAACGGTGCAAAAGAAGCGAATTAATAAGTGTGTTCAGATGAGAATATGTGTTCTTAAATATAATGTATAATATAAGGTAAAACTTCGATTTTTGTATTTCAGACAATATGGCAACGGACCTTCCTGGATGTTCATTTGATTTGAAGGTAAAGATAAACAACTTTGTTTAATAAGGTGCAGTGTTAAATAGGATGAAAAGACGTAAATTGCACATAATCAGACTAAGATAAATTATATAATTCTGAACCAATGGTTCCAGAGCACTGTACAGTATTTGTTCAAATGTTTAAACAAGAAAATACAGATGTAAACTTATCTATAATACTAAAATTACGAGGTCCAATTTGTCAGCCGTCATCACGTAAAAACGACGAATCACAGAATTCAACTTTATATATAACTAATATAGTACAAAGGTGTAGATTAAAAATTACACCACTCCAGGCCCTTTTGTTTTACACGTAATTAACATTGCCAATAATTAAGAAGTTCCGGGTCGAGTCCGCTACCGATACCAATAGTATATTCACCTGTTACCTATTACCTTATCTGTACGTTCCGCATCTGACAGGCGAACCACCAAACGTTGTATTCAGGATTAATATGCTATATACACGGGTCATAACCACAGGGTTGATACTACTAAATTGTCAAATTGTTACCTATTGTAGTATTTTAATCAGTAAGACTTTCTAAGATAACAATACGAATACTAAAAATCTGGACTAAAAATAAGGCGTATAGGTACAGTTTTCAATTTGTTAGTGGGCATGACGTAAAACAGCGAAGCAAAGAATTCAACTTTATTTATAACTTATATAGGAAAATGCTGTTGATTAAAAAATACTCCATTTCGGGACCTTTTGTTTTCCAAATAATTAATATTATTGTTTCAGTTCGACGGGTTCAAACAGAAAGACTTGAAAGCAGAGAAAAACTGTTTATCTTATAATAGGCATGACTTTATCAGATGACAATACTAATACTAAAATAAGGCTTGCGCATAGTCATATACTTTAATTCAGTCACGGACCCGTGATATCACGGGTGTGTTCTAGTATAGTTTGAAAAAAGCAACGCAGATCGAATAAATGTTTGACATATAATGTTAAGGCATTCATGTTTCTAGATATAAGTCTTATTGTGATCTTGACCTACAGACTTTTTGATTCAATTAAAGCCTTAAGTTCATATATAATAACATAATATTTGAAAGGTGTGCATTCTCTTTTATAGACATCATTTTTGTTTATATTTCATTACGATTTGGTGTTTTTAATACACGAAAAACATTGAGTATATCATTATGTGAAGTACGCGTATGAAATATGTTTAACTGGAAATCCGATATATTTTATCAAATATCAGTTTTTTTTTCAAGTAATGTGTACTGTCGTACAAGTGAGAGGTTTAGCGCTATAAAACCAGGTTCAATCCACTATTTTCTACATTTGAAAATGCCTGTACAAAGTCAGGAATATGTGTTTGTCATTTGATTTTGCCATGTGATTAGGGACTTTCCGCTTTGATTTACCTCTGAGTTTAGTATTTTTGTGATTTTATTTGTTGCCTCATGCACCAGTAATTGAAACGTGATCATATTGCAGCCGGTTCATGGGAACAAGTTTTTCGACTCTGAGAATGATGAAGATGACGACGAAAACAGTCAGAAAAAAGTAGGTTAATTAATTTTACAATGATCTGTCGAATGATGTATTGTTTTCATAAGTTATTATTCAGTGGAAGATATAAATATTAGTTAAATGTGTTAAATAAGAGTAAACTTATATTCTGATGAATGTTTGGACACAAATATCTAGAATATACTCCAATTACTCGCATGCATTACCCTGGCTGTATTTGACAACACATTAGGAATTTTGAGTTCTCAGTGCTTTTCAACTTCATCTTTTGTTTTTACTTTTCTTAACATTTTTTAACAAGTGAAATTGAAAGTTCATCTTTGCATTAATATAAATTTCATTCAAACAATTAACTAACTAAAAAAAAAAAGTAACTTCTTTAGTTATATTAGTTCGAATTTCAATTTATAAACCAATATAGAAAATAATTATAAGTATTTCATTTGCACATCCCTATGTTTTGGGTGATAATCTATATTTTGAAATCAATATAATTGCAAAGATAAAAGACGAAAAACAACACTCTATATTAGATATAACATCAATTTGAAAACTTTTAATTTTTATATTGTAAATTAATTATGATTTATATTTTGATTAAAATCTTTGCCTTGTATCGTTTGTTTGTATGTGATATAATAGATATCTGAATACCTAAATGACACATATCACGAACGCTAGTACAGTGTCCATACTCTTTTTTCGCTCTCAGTTTTGTATGTTTGCAACGTTCAAAGATAATTTACTACAAAGGTAATCTACTACAAAGGGAATGCACTACAAAGGGAATGTACTACAAAGGGAATGCACTACAAAGGGAATGTACTACAAAGGGAATGCACTACAAAGGGAATGTACTTTTTATAAAGAAGACAACACTAACAATTTAGTATAGCTTTAATCAGCGGAATTCATTTTTGTATAGAAAAAAGTGCAGAACGATAAATGCTGTTAAAATGAATGAGTAAGGCCTAATAAACACGTACAATTTCTCATTCGTTTGCTTTAAAAATGTCTATGAAACAGAGTACGCTAATTACACTTTTTTCGATTGTGTCGAAAGGACTTCAACGTTCGAATGAGTAAACTTGTCTATGTACTTTACCAGCAGCTGAGTGTGTTTGTTCTAACCCCCCACGTGTCAGGTTCGACATACTCCAATCTCAATTGCTCATTGTGAGTTTTCAAGTCGTATTTAGGCATATCTTGATAAGCGCTCTCGCTTTCCTCCATTAATGATAACTTCTACAGTAACTACTGAAATCATTAGTGCCATTAGTTGTGCGTAACTAAAAGCAATCATGCAACCGTATTGATTAAGACAGTAAGATCGTATCGAATATTCCTTCTCCATTATTCCCGAAACTGTAGTACATTGATTGCGTGAGCACAGGTTTAAGTTAAACGGTTGAGGTAGTCTAAGTCGAGTATTGTCCTATGGACTGTTGTTCTCCGAATAATTCAGTAATATTTACACTGCAAATCCAAATATTACAAATCAAGTCATTACATCATACTGGACTTACAATCGGTTTTATTAGTCATATATATTATTTAATATATTCCTGATTTTTACTTCAACTCATGTTTTTTATGCTGTAAAATGAAATATATATGTATCTTAACAACAGGAAATTCAGCACAATCCACGAATAGATGAAAAGTTGTCAGTTTATTCGACCTTCCATGGTTACGACGTTCACAAGGCATATGCTGGAGGTATGGAAATTGTATAGAAAAGTACATTGTACATTCTAAGGGTGATATAATGCCTAATATGTTGTTTATACATATATGTAAATGTATGTATCGATTTATATAGAAATAAAAACACCTATTTGCACTTCCTTGTTTTTCGATTTGTAATGCTCATTTTCAATCTTTAAATTACTTTAGATTGTGTGTATACCTTTACATGTCTTGTGAATACACATTTAATGTTACGTTATAACCACGTTTGAAAATAATATTCTTTACAACAGTATTCTTTGAAAAATAACGTATTTCATGCTATAGTTTTTTTCATTTTTCTTTATTTCAATTAATCTAAATCATCGAATCATTTTGCGAAAATTATAAAATACTGAAAATTATGTTTTACAAATCTTCCATTAGCAATCCATTGTTTATTCAAATTCGACGCTTAAAATAGAAAATACTAAAATGAATAGTATTTGTTGTTGCATACTTATAACATGTATAAAAGACATGTTTTTGTGATCGTTGTACTTCATTTTTAACATTTTATTACGTTAAGAACAGTTTTGATACTTAGGATGAATGCATACATCATATTCAAAATGTAATATCAACAATGTTGAGTAAATTCTGTCATTGTTACATTTAATGGAAATTCAAAAGAGGTATGGGCTTATCGTTTTAGCTCGTTTGAGCAATCAATACTGGCAGGGACAGTTAAACTGTATCAATGTTATTATTGCGTGATAATGTCTGACACGGAATCATATCCTAGTGAAACTAACTGGTCGAGTTACATAATAACAGTACAATATATAATGACATGTCCTTCTTCACCCGTACACTAATTAATTTTGCAGAACAAATCAAAGTTGGACTTCGAGTTGTGAGACCACCAAGCTTGAAACCTGAAAATGATAATAAGTCTGAAAATGGCAAAGCAATTGGAACTATAGTACATTTAACCGAATCAGGTCTGGTAACAGTTCAATGGGACACTGGCGGAAATGATGATTTTGAGAAGGGAGAAAATAACCAGTTTGACTTGCTTTTATTTGATAATGCACAAATAGGTATGATACGAATATTTCATGTTTATGATTACAATAACTGTATACAATCCTTTCTAATATCTGAATTGATTACTATCTGCTTTGTTACACTTGTCAATGGTTAATTTATCATTCAAATTCAGAATTCAAATTTATAAAACCATTGTAGCAGATAGTTCAATGTTGATCAGCGGAGATAAAAAACCAAGCAGTTCGAGGACCGCATGGTAATAAGGGTACACTTTTTGAATAGAGGTTGGTTTTTGTTTTTATCTACACAAATAATAAATCTGCTTTTGAAAAACTGCAACAACTACTAAGCTAACGATTGATATTATTTTGCGAAAAAAAAACCAAGATTTCGTATCATAGGTTGATAGCAATTATTGCATATGTCTGAATCCATTTCCTTTGAATACCAATGCAAATTGAGGTTAATTGTTATCTCAGTCGATTTGATTTAAATAACAATAATTTCACACCAACGTCATTTGCATTATTCGCAAGATTAATTTTTTTAATGAAAAAACGTCATTTAAATATTGTCAGGAAAAGCAATGGACGCGTTCTGCAAAATATTTAAACGATACACAAAATCTTTTTAGATAATAGTATGAATTAGAAAACATTACATTTTTCCACTAGCTGAATGGTCGAAACAGTCATTAGTCTGCAATTGTTTCTCCACCTTTGTTTTTGTTTTACCGTAAAACGTAGTTAGTTTTTGTGCATTTGTTTTAAATTTTAAGCGGGAAAAATTCATAATGTTCGAAAAGCTTGTTTTAAATTTAGGAAGGAGGTTACATATTCGATAAACTTAGGCAAAAAAAAAAGGTTAATGAATGAAACACAAATAAAAAAAAACCTGGTTTCATAGTCCTCGTCTACGTCAAAATTAGTGAGCTAGAACTACTAACAGGTTAACATTGACTTTTGGTGATTCTAAACCTACAACAACACAACTTATGGACTGTTTGAGAAAGACTTGGTCATCTAACGACCGCGGTCGAAGTGGCTGTACAAGATAAACAAAAATGTCGAATAATATTGACGCATCATCATGAATCGATTTTTATCACCTACAATTTCCACCTTTAAAAACTACACCTGGGAAATATAGTCCAAGAATATCCACCCAAATTGTTCGTTATAAGCTTCGAGAGGCTGATACGCGTCCAGGACGCCATCTCACTGCACCTCTACGTTGGACAAACGCATATTGGCATTAGAACTGTGTTGATGCAAACGTCAAATGTAGTCATGAGTCAATATTTCGGTTACGGATATGTGATGGCAGAATGAGAGTTTAATACGCCAAGATGAGCGAAATGCAGAATTATGTTTGCTTGAACGTGATCGATTAATGACGAACTGACAGGACGTACCAACGGATGTCTTTTTACGTTTCGATATTGTGCCGATATAATCCTACCAATTGTCTAAATATTTATCGCAATGCAGAGAAACTGGTATATTGTTCATCAGGACAATCTTAGGGGCCACGCAGAATGTGTATGAATTCACTATTGTGGTCAGAACAACATTGACATTTTTCCATGCCCAGTTATATTGCCAGATCTATCACCCATTGAATCATTCATTGAATGAACTTAACAAACGTGTACGTAGAGGTTATTTTGATTTGAGCGTCACTGATGAGTCTTATGTAGACGAAACGCGCGTCTGTCGTACTAAATTATAATCCTGATAACTTTGATAACTAATTATCAGCCACCCACCAGAGTCAGACGACCAGCTACGAGCCGCTGTGATGGAATAACATTCCACAATAATTAATTTGCTTTTAAATTGTATAAGTGGTCGTAGGTTGACTATTATTTTAATGTAAGATGTGGTCATACGCGATATAAACCATTTTGATTACAACGACTTTTCAAATAGTGACAAAAAAACGACGTGATTTGGATTATATTCATAACAAGCTTACTCGAACTTATATATTTAGTATGTCTTCTCCAGTTTCTCTATCCATTAAACATTTCTGAAAATGACAAACACTAACGTGATACAGACAGTTTTCTGAAAACACTGGTGAAGACATAATGAATACTGCTAAATTCCAAACAACCTAATTATGATAATTAACTTGTTTTGTCTTGTGAGAAGTTTACACGTAATGAAGTTCTTTTTGTAACTTTATTGGGTTATAAAAGCATTGACCGAAGTACATTTTGTAAAAAGCGCGGAAGGGCTTCATTCTAAAAATGTGCGCACGGTCAACGCTTTAAAAACCCTATGAAGTTACAAAAAGAAGCTTTCAATACTTATTATTACATTGTTTTAGCTAGGATCATTAATACACGATCTTTATCAAGTTTTTAATTAATTTACCTGTGCACTTTATTGTAGAACCTCGTGTCATCACGAATTATAAATGTTATTGTGTAATGCAATTGACAAAGGAATAACGCGAGATTGCAGAGTAGCCAATCAGAATAACGTATAATAATGAAACATACATCTGATGTAATTTTTTTTTCAATATAGGTGTCATTCATACCTATGTCCAATGCGATGGATGCGACGTGTACCCGTTACGTGGAATAAGATGGAAGTGTAAAATCTGTGGGGATTACGATCTTTGTACCGACTGCTACATGAAAGATGAGCATGATCTTTCACATATATTCAAAAGAATTCTCAGTACTGATTCAAAAGGGTTAGTTGATAATATCCCGAACTAACACACGATTACATACACATTTGAATATGAAAAAGTAGGTACTTGTCAAAAACAAAACAGGAAACTTAACTGTATTTGTGGTATCCTCTTGATTTACTTAGTTGGTGTTTTGTTTTTATACAAAATATCTAATAAGAGAACATGTTCATTGCAGAACGTTAGGTTAAATTATATAACTAGTTTCTTTAAATAATTTGTTTGTAATCTTCAGCTGGCAACATTAAAAAGAATGTTATTAGTTAAACTTTTATAAACACATTATAGTCTGAAAGGACATTTTAGAGATTCCCTTTATTTTGTCTTTTCTCAACATCTCATTATTTAGCAATTTATCCGCCATTTATTTACTTCGTAGATATGGATGTTGAAAGCATAACACAGACAGTTAGCAAAATGGTTTTCTTAACAGATATAATGTAGCATTAGCAAATTCTAAACATTTGCCATGTGTTTTTTTTTTATAGAATGCCAAGTTTTTATATAGGATTTTTGCACAATAAATAATAATTTCTTTTGTATTCAATATACGGTTAAAGGGGATACTTTATATTTTATTTTAGTGAACAAATGCCACCACGAGAAAATCAAAAATTCACACATGCCTTAGGAATTCAACCAAATGCAATTGTCCACCTGTATGGGGACCCTAAACATAAAGGTAAACGATCGTCATTATGTAAAATCATCTAGTATTATCTTTACATAGGAACAATCACGATATAAACTAAATAACAAATAATAACAAATAAAAAAAAAACCCTAACATTAACACATATTGTTACTTACTTTTGTTTCAATATTGAAACATTCTTAAATTAAAATTTTATATTAAGTAATATTTTGTATACACGAAACCACAACAACCAAGAGCATAAACAACTCATGCTATGGATACTTAATTTTTTAGAGTGAAACATGTTCCGGTTGGAATATATTTGATTTACAATCACACCGGATGTGTCTTTTCAGGTCGAGTGGAACAATTCCTTGAAAACGCTATTGAAACATACAGGTCTGATGCAAATGTAGACTGGAGCGACAATTCAAAAGGAAGCTATCGCGTTGGAAGGAATGGACAGTGTGATTTAAAATTTACAGTTGCAGCAAAAGGCCCTATGTATTACGAACAACATTTGCCTATTGCAGCAGTCGGTGAGTAAATTTAAATCATAAGGAGTAATCACAGTTCTTGCATATACATGTTTGTTTCCATTGCTTAATTTCTATTTTGCTTATTGTTACTTCATCTTTTTAATACTGCTGAGCATTCATAAACAGTATGTATGATAGAAAATGTGGACATTAGTCATGTTTGTTGAACAAATATAAAAACAAAAGTGACACCATATTTATGTTTTGCTTTAATGTACATATTATGACTGTAATGGATAGTTGTCTCATTGACACTCATATCACATCCTCTTATATATATTGTCTCGAAATATAACATGTATCTAATACATATTATTTTCCATATAAACTAGTAATAATCGTTGGACCAACAACTAACCCGCGAATCACGTCTTGGGTTTTCACTGGATATAATGATGATACGATGGCCATTATGGAAGGATCATGATGCATATCTTTATTACCAAGTGAATATAGAATTGATAATAGATATGGGTAATGTGTCAAAGAGACAACAACCCGATCAAAATGCAAACAACAGCCGAAGACCATCAATTGATCTTCAATGCATCAAGAATCTCCGACAAACGAAGGTGTGCTTCTACTGCAAACATGTATACTAGTTCAGTGATAATGGACGTCATAATTAACTCCGAAATATACACAAGAAACTAAAATTAAACATCATACAAAGCTAACAAATGCCAGAGGCCCCTGATTTGGGACAGGCGCAAATATGCGGCGGGGTTAATCATGTTTTTGCACACATGTAATACTTTGTGGTGTAATTTGTAATGCAGAAAATTTACAGAAAGGCGCAAGAGTTGTAAGAGGTCCTGGGTGGGATGATGACAACGATTGTGATGGTGGACTAGGATATTTAGGAACAGTAACACATGTAAGATTTAATCAAGCAAATTGTTCCTGGTAGTATAGCTTTTTTTGGTTCCAGATATAAAATAAATTATACGTATGTTTATGGTTTTTTGAAGGTAATTTGTCTCCGACTTTTCTTTAAAATTAAAAGTCACGTGGCATGAAATATTATATTTTCTGATTGGTCAAATGTTTATTGACAAAACAACTATCACCTAACACCTAGGGAAACCTGACATACTCCCTGGTCTTTCTTTGGATTCTTGTATTTTTTTCTGTTTAGTGTTTACTTAACTTTTATTTGTTGTTTGATGTGGTTTTTATTTTGTTTTTCTATGATGTTGTCAGTTCTTTTATGATGAATAAATTTAAACATTTCTGAAGTATCCTTTGCCTCTATTACCTTACATTGTAAACGGACGAAACAGAGCTCATTTGATTGTTTTTGTTTTAAAGGTAAAACTGTCTGTCAAGATGAATTCACCAATACTGATAATTCCAAAATAAACCATTTGCAATGATTTAACTATTTGCATTAGGTTGGAGATATCAGAGGAAAAGAAAATATAACAGCCCAAGAAGAATCAGTAAAAAACAAACAGAAGAAGCGCATGTCAAAACTCAACATGGTAACACTTAAACTTGATGTAAAAGTACAATGGGATAATGGTAATATAGAGGATTACAGTTTGTCTAGTAATTGTTTACGACTGTTTGACAATGGACCATCAGGTACTGTTATTTTACAAATTTAACAAACTTCTTAATAGCATGTAAACTTAAGCTATTTGAGCATATGATAATACCTACATTTATAATGTGATGGCCTTCCTAAACAGTTATTAGTATAACATAAAGTTATTATTTTACTTTTAATTTCGTTTTGATTTGATAATTCTGTGTGAAAAATGACACCATATATTTTAAATTAATTTACAATGTTTTTTTTTCAGTTATTGTTTCATAACAAATAGAGTTGTACGTTTTCCGTTTTAGATTTTGTCACATTTTGTCTCAACGGGGACTTGTATAACTTACTATAATACTGCTAGTAATACATGTTTGTCTACATATTAACATCGAAGGACTACTTCTTCCCAAACTTATAATTTTTTCTCCAACAGATACTTCGTAGTTTATCATTAAAAATGGCATATTTTTGCGTTATTATTATTTCACCATAATGATTAAGGTCTTTGCATCAGAAATAAACATTTCTGAAACTTTATGACAGTGTGACACTAAACCCTCAACGGGAAAGGTTGTGCCTTATATACTAGTCAACAAAAGAAACGATACACGACTTTGAAATAAAATTGATAAAAAAATATTAAATATAAAACAAAATGAGATACACTATTTTAAAAAGCTTTCTTTGGCACATATGATAATAAAAATAGAAACCTGTCGAATAGTAACTAAATTCTGTGAAAACAATCATAGGGTGCAAATTATTTTTGCGGAAATTTGAATAGAAAATCAACACATAATTTTCTGAGAACTAAATGAATTTTTAAATTTGTTTGAAATTATCCAATATGCTAATCAAGTTAAGATGATGTTTTGACTAATGGGTTGAATTTTTTGTAAACAAAGTGTTTTTTTGAAATCTCAACATGATTAAACACAATGTTGACTTATGTTTTTCCGAAGAAATATACAATATCTTTACGTGATCATCTATCCCTCCCCCAAAAAATAAAAGAAAATAATAGATTGAATAGACTTATGCATGTGCACTGTTTACGTTGTTGTTTGTTTTCATAACAAATCAATCACTTTTGTGTGCATGTCAACTGCATGTATACAGTTTTGTTTTTCTGTAGGTTCATTTGCGGGCTTGTCTATGGTATGAATGGAGACCATACTATAAACAATATGGGCAACACACAATCTCCTTACATTCAAGTTAAACATAATATTGTTCCTCTGTCTATGAAGAAAACCAAACAAACGTTTATTTATTAAATGTCCAACAAACACTTAAAAAATGTAGATCGATGTTATACCACAGAAAAAAAAGATAAACCCCGTTAATGTAGCCAAATAAAAAAAAATCTTTAAAATTAACCGCTCGTTGAAGTATTGTGAAAGATTTGTTAGACCTATACAAGCTACCATATTGAAATAAATGTATATACATAATAATGAAGGTTTGTTTTCATTATCATTAATATGTAGTCTATACTAATTTTCTATCGAAGCATCTTAAAAAATAAACTCACAAGATTAAGATTTGTAAACCAAATATTCTTTTATCAAAAATCTTTATCATTCATTGAACTGAAAATCAACAACCAATTTTTTACATCTCATATAATATATTTTATAAAAATCTGTTTTGATTTGAATATAGTTCCTTTGTTCATTTCTATATTTAATAAAAAAAAATTGCTTGCTTTTTATGTTTTCTTTCTGAACTAAATCACATTCAATATTTTGATGTCAGTAGGACATGCAAATGCCGATATTTAAAATAACACTACTTCTAAATCATATATTGTCATACGTGTGTGTTTGCTCTTTGGCATAGAATGTGTGTCCCTTATATTTTATTAACTGTGCATTTGCATTTAGATATCGCAAAACAAATTTATTTGTTCAAAGTATATTAATATATGTTTTTTGATTACGTTAAGCCGTCCAATTGATATTTCATCGTTTGGTTTTCTATGTTGTGATGTTATGCTATTGTTTCAGAAGAAGGGAGAAGGTTTGGATCCATTAAAACGTTAAATCCCGCTGCAAATGTTTGCACCTGTCCTAAGTCAGGAATCTGATGTACAGTAGTTGTCGTTTGTTTTTGTAATTTTTACGTGTTTCTCGTTTCTCGTCTTTTTTTTTGATTAGACCGTTGGTTATCCTTTTTGAATGGTTTTAGACTAGCAATTTTGTGGCCTTTTATAGCTTGTTATTCGATGTGAGCCAAGGCTCCGTGTTGAATACCGTACATTGACATATAATGGTTAAGTTGTTTTTTTTTGTTTTTTTTTTAAATTGTTATTTGGATTGAGAGTTGTCTCATTGACACTCACACCACATCTTCCTATGTCTATCTATTACACATAAAACATTGTAAACTGTATCTTTAATATTAAGGTTTTTGATTATGAAATATTAAAGACTTTATGAATCATTAAAATCGAAAAATTTGCTTTATATATTTTTATAGCAAATGTTTCGTTAATAAAAGTATCATTTTGTTGATCTCAAGAGTGTGTTGTTTTTAATTCCATCCATTATATGTTATTTATACAAATACTCTGCTTTGCAACTGAAATTTTCTACAATCGTTTCTTTTTTCATTGTTTGAATTGTAAAAGATAACTGATGTTCTCTATTAATCATACCAAGAGGAGTTTTTCTCACACGCTGACAAAGACATATATACAGTTGTTGGCATGACACGGGTTATGTTCTTCTCATATATGTTATGATGGTATGATACTGAACCCCTAACGATAAGGATTGTGCCTGATATTCAAATGATGAAATCATTATCTTTCAATCAGTTTAATTGAAGTCTGGAGCTGGCATGTCAGTTAACTGCTATTTTGTCTGTTGTTATTTATGTATAATTGTCATTTTGTTTATTTTCTTTGGTTTCATCTTCTGACATCATACTCGGACTTTTCTTGAATTGAATTTTGAATGTACGTATTCTTATGCGTTTACTTTTCTACATTGGCTAGAGGTATAGGGGAGGGTTGCGATCTCATAAACATGTTCAACCCCGCCGCATTTTTGCGCCTGTCCCAAGTCAGTAGCCTCTGGTCTTTGTAAGTCTTGTCTTATTTTAATTTTAGTTTCTTGTGTACTATTTGGAAATTAGTATGGCGTTCATTATCACTGAACTAGTATATATTTGTTTAGGGGCCAGCTAAAGGATGATTCTGAGTGCGAGAATTTCTCGTTACATTGAAGACCTGTTGGTGACCTTCTTCTGTTATTTTTTTCTATGGTCGGGTTGTTGTCTCTTTGATACATTCCCCATTTCCATTCTCAATTTTATACATGTATGTCTTTGACGCGGGATATCTTAACAGCAGTAATGAATATTAGCTATGATACATCATTGTGCACTTAAAATGCCGTATCTAACGATTTATTTTATCATGATAATACGATCATGGAAGTATTCTTTTGGCAATATAATACTTCTATGTTCCAATTTAAAGAAGCTAAATCAACACAACAATACCGTAAAATACAAACAAAAATAATCTCCAATCAAAATAATACATATATAATAAAGTGTCTACACACGATAAAATAAAGAAAATATACCGCTATGTGCAACATTGAGATCAAATGGGTGATTTTAGCTGTTAAATATTTTTGTTATTTGTCATTATTTTCGTGAACAAATACATCGTTATGCATATTAAAAACATTATGTTGCTAGATATTATTATATTTGGTGTTTTGATATTTTATTGTTACAACATGACAACAGAGTAACCTTTTTAAGATTTATCTAAAGTATATTCTTTTCAAACGTCTTAAACTAGACAATTCAAGATTTCTAAAAAAAAGTATGCAGCTGTCAATCACATGCAAATCATGATAGAAATATAAAAAAAAACACATCTGCAACCTTCGATTACTATAAGAAAGATCGAAGTATCAAAGAACTATAACCGAAAGTTGTATTCTAAACCGATACATCGTTTAATTATAAACATACAGCAAACTTCGTGGATTCGGCAGGATTAAATGTTTCTTCTCTTATGTACTTCCATAATTTTATGAATTACGAAATCCCATAATATAGTTAAAAAATAATCCGATTAACTCATATTATCAAGTTTCATAATAAAATGTTTAATTAGGATGTTTCATAATATTATGGAATTTCCTATTTGCTTCGACTGGTCAAGAAAACAAAAAAAATATTTTTTAACGGATTTATATTTCCATGGTCAGTAAGTATTATTACTTTCAATATTGGTCCTATAAACGGAAAACTTTATCTTTAATTTGAAAAAAAGTCGTGTATCGTTTCTTTTGTTGACTAGTATATTAATCAGATGAAGATATGGCTAGAGGTATAAGGGGAATGTTGAGATCTCAAGAAACATGTTTAACCCTGCAGCATTTTTGCACCTGTCCCAAGTTTTGATTAGGGTCAGATGAAGGAAGTACACCACTAATTCATGGTCCCATTACTTTCTATGTTAAATTCCTCCATTTCAACCAGGCACACCTCTTTCATTTTAAGTTCAAATAAAGTGGCAATCATTGCATGTTAAAGCAACACTTTATGGTGTCTTCTACTGAAAAAATCAACATACCTTACATGGCATATAAGAAAGAACTGGTTCCCGGAACTTCGGATGTACCAAAACAGGTACTTCAGATCTGACAAACAGACCAAATGTACCCTCTTTTTAAAATTTGCTGCAGTTTTTTAAATATTTAAAATTTAAAGTTCAAAAGTGTTCTACAATGATCACCAGTCTTTCAGCTTTCAATTGATGCAAAAAATACCTAAATATCTTACATATTTTGAAAGTTACACTCATGCGTAGGAACTATTTTGCGTTAAATATGTACTACTTTCTGGTATGTGCTTTCTGACCGGGCCTGAATTAGTGGTGTTACACCCGAAGCACGCCTTCTTGTTCGGCATATTTTCGCTGTATTGAAGACCCATTGTGAGCCTTCGGTTGTTAACTGCTTTTTGGGGCGATTGATCCTTATTTACACATTCCTCATTTCCATTCTCATTTTTACTAATTTCAACATTTGTCGTTATTAGGAAATATTCGTAATTCATTGTTAGGTACGGTTTTGAAACAACATATGCACAAAGTGGATCGTGACTTATCTAGAAAGATAGGAAACACACACACACACAAATAACACGAGTCCTCGCAGCTACTGAAAGCTAGTTCAAAGTTATTAAATATACGAATATCTAATAAATAAATTCTGATCTTAAAGACTTAATATCAATCAGTATACACTCAAGGAATAGCTTCGAAAGACGTCAATACTACTGTTGGCAGGTATGATCCTGTGCAGCGCCTACATAAAAGAAAACACCTTAAGTATGTATCCTTCTGACCTTTCAGTCTCATTCAGTCTCGTTGAAATCTCGTTCTTGAATTATTTCCATAACGTGTGATACAAGTGGAAAATATTAATGAATTTTAAAAATATTATAATCAAACATAACTCTGTGTATTTACAATGAACGGTTTTTGAGTAATCTACTTTTCAAATTTTAAGACAAATCACGTCTGTGTTTCAGCCAAAATTTTGAGAACATGGGTTAGGGAAACAAACAATTATTTTACATGAATTATGTACATCCCATATCAATTTCGTCTTTTCAAATTTGTTAGATATGTTTTTTTAAAATCATTTATAACAAAAAAGTTTAAATAACATGCATTTTGTTCTTAGAACTGAAAACAAATCACAAAATTGACAGCATGGTAAATTTTACACATAAAAGCGTCAAAATGTGATAAAACTGTTTTATAATAACACCTACATGTACCTATAGTTTTTTTTTAAGTAAAATTTTTCAGATTGGTATACTTCATCTTTGTAGAAAGTATGAACAAAAGTTTAATTGTGGAACTGTGTTTTTTTTTCAGGATAATAGCTCAAAAATAGGTAAAAATCGATAAAAATGGGAAAATCATAAAAAATTGGCATTTTCAAAGGGCCGTAGCAAAAAAAGAAGTGCACCACCATATGATTTTTTCTTCAACAACTATTGTGTTACAGTCTTATAAACCCAAAAATCAGGTTAAGAAAAAAAGTTTAATTCTAGAAATTTTTGACTCCTCAGAGGTGTACATCCTTAACAACAACCGATTGGATCATGAAAACTGCAAACAATACATATAAAGCAATTGATGGGGACTTGTTAAAATTTAAGAAATAAAATAGTAGTTTCGATTTAATACGTTAAACAATTTAATAAGAACTATAAAAGAAAGCGAAACTTCCTTATCAAATGCGTGTATTAATAAAAGTAATAAGGACACGTTTTATTTCATTTTTTGTTACAAAATCGTCTTATTTAGGAAACATTGAAAATACCAAAGCGTTAGGATTATAGTGTTATTAACTGGCTGTTTCTGTATTGGCACTGGTATAGATTCAAGGTTTGCTGTATTGGCCTCGAGACCCGTGGGGTCGAGGGCTTATACAGCTGACCGAGAATCTATACCAGTGCCAATACAGAAACAGCCAGTTCAAAACACTTCTATTAAATGATTATAAGAACATTAAAAACCGGAAGTGAATGTCCCGTATTAGCACATGGGCCAATACGGCTTTTCGCCGTTTTTTTCTGTATTGGCCGCGTTTTTTTTCAGTTTCAAAACTTTAAGACGAAACAAAACATTTAACCTGTTTATTTTATGATTTTAATCAAAAAATATTATACAAATGTTTTTATGCATCGATACTTCCAAAGTTAAGTAATGGCGTAAGAAAATTGAAAACCGGAAGTGAACGTCCTGTATTAGACTTAGGGCTAATACGGTTTTTCCCGCTTTTTTCTGTATTGGCCCTGTTTTTTTTCCGTATTGGCCCTGTTCGAAGAGCAATATTAAATCTTGATTTATATCGACAGTGGGATGTTTTCAGTATTGCACATGCTGATTTATCCGTATTAGGGCTTATTTGCTCATATCATTTTATAATACTTAATATGCTTAATGGTCGCCTATATCATTTAAAATCTAGCATGTTTATCAAGATACTCTTCTTTTACAAGACACTTTACGCTTATTTGAAAAGCTTTATATTAGTTGCTACCATTAAATGCAGGATCGGTTTAAAACTTTAGATAGTAACGAATATTTCATAAACTACAAGTATGAACCTGCAATTTTTTATTTAACTTAGATACTCTTAATCGAATTCTTAATGTTTTTTTTACAGGAGTTTATCATGAGGGTTATGTTTGTGGTTGTTGCCTGATGCCTGAAGAGTACATATGTGGCATCCGATGGAAATGTAATACGTGTCATGATTTTGATTTGTGTAATATTTGCTACATGTCCGACGAACACGATCTTGGTCATATGTTTCAAAGAATAGTTACTGCAAATGTGAGGTTAGAGTTTTGCCATGAGTAGCAGACATTCATAAGTATTATTTTTTTATAATCTTAGATAGTGTATTGATAAAGAATACTTGTTTGGAGCATTTTTTACTATATTTCCATATAACATTTAGATATACTTCTCTTACAGTCTTGCAATGCGAGTTTTTATCAACTTTTTTTTTAACCATTAATGAGTTTTGATCACGTATCTATTGAAGAATAAAGTGATTACAATACTAACATGTGTTTTGTGATTACAAACCTATTGAATTAAATGCCTTACTTTTTTAGAGACAACATGCCGACACCAAGAGAACATCCAAGGACAGCAGTTAAAACACAGTCATACGGTATATTTAAAGATGCAACAGTTGTTGAAGTAGACCCCGAAAAAGATGGTAATTTAATTTCTTTAATCAAAATGTCATTGCCGATATACCGATATATAATTGTAATATTAACGTATGTACTTTTGATTCTTAACATTTTTCAAATTTTAATGTTTCGGTTTTTTTTTTGGCTTTATATTTTGGCAAATTAACATAACGATACTGAATATGAACTACTTAAAACTATTGACAATCAGGTCCTTACAAAACAACTGTCAACTAACAAATGTCCACGATTTAGTTCTTTATTTCGCTGTTATTTTAACATTGAATGGACATATTATTTATAAAATATAAGATGTATCCGTTCCACGAAATGCTGATTATAAAGAATTGTTAAACACAAGTTTTGGTTTATACACTAGCAGTCACGGATAATAAGCAAAACAGAGAGATCAATTTAAGGATGTCATAATAAACTTTCATACATCGTATCATAAATGTATTGATAAAAACTAAAATCACAAAAATACTTAACTCCGTGGAAAAATCAAAACAGAAAGGGCAAAATTACAAAAAAAAAAAAAAAACCCAACACATTAAACGAAAGGATAACACCTATAATATTGCTGACTTGGTACGGGCATTTTCTAATGTAGAAAATGGTCAAAACCTGGGTTGATAGCGCAAAAGCTATCAGTTGTAAGACAGTCGCATCAATTTCCATTAAATTGACAACGATTTGTGAAATAAACAAACAGACATAATGGGTAAAAATACTGTTGACATTGTATATAAACATTAACTGTGTAACCGATTAACTGGTCAAACTCATGGCATTGTTAAATGAAAGTAAATCGACATAAACATTATACATACATATATATACCAAAGAATTATTGTTTTAATTCTGAATTAACATTTATTTTAGTAATATTCATAATATTGTTTAATATTCAAGATTGATATGAACCAAATCCGGTAACAAACTTTATCTGAAGGAAGCACATCAACAATAAGAGAAAAAAACAACAGCAAACCAGATACACCGCATTTCAACAAACACACACACCAATGAAACATACATAGTGAGAACAACTGCCGTATTTCTGATTTGGAATTGAACATTTAAAAAAAACCATGCATGGTTAAACCTATTGATATGCCTAGCTAATCCGACCCGTTATATGGCAATGTTAAGGTATATAGTTCTAAAATGTAATCTCTACGTGACAAAAATGCAGCACTTATAAACACAAGAACACTCAGCAAATAGTTGTTTAAATAGGTAAACCGCAGATTAACACCGAACAGCTTGCTTTAGCAACAGCACAGGACAAAACAAAATGACTTTTTTAACGAATACTAAGTACAACACAAAAGGATAGATAGATAGGTAAATGGCTGATAAATTTCCATTAAATGCATCTTCAAGGCGTAGGCATGCTATTTTAGAAATAATCCTGTCCTGCTTTTATAAAACTGACACACGGATTTGTGAGACTGTACATGATTGACCAGTATTTCATCTTATACCTTAATGCTGTTTGCTGGATAAAGATGCAGCAACTATCAATTTTATTTTATTTATTTTTTTGGTTTGACTTGGGTTGTGCTCAACTCCACGATCATATATGCACTCGATGATACAAGACCAAAACTCAACTTATGTGGTTATTATATCTAGGATGTCGTGGAGTATGAAGATCAACAAAACTGTACGCCACATTTTCATGATAAATAATAAAATGCTATTTCTATAAAAATAAATCCAAAAAATTTAATTGGACGAATTCGGTAACATAAGAAAAGAATATTTGACAAAACTACACGTTACGGTTAATAGCACCGAAGTCTCAACAAAATAATAATCATCAATTCTTTCACTGTATGTACATGTATATTTATTAGTGTAATACTGGCTCAGAAATATATGCTGTTGCATTTTAACATTTGTAGTTTCTATAGCAGAGGAGAAAACAGGCACCGTTCAAGACATTTGCGATTGTATGGTAGACACAGGTCGAAGCGAAGTGGAAGTTATGTGGTTCAAGGATAGATCAAAAAGTTCACACCGAATTCTCGATCTAAAATATCTTAGTGGAGGGGCTTTTTTCTATTACTATGATCATCTGCCTGCTTTAGGAAGAGGTAAATGTTTAATTCTCTTATCAAATGATGAAATGTTTCTAATAAAAAAAGAAAAAGAAATATATTGACACATACGAATATTTGACCCAGACTTTTCAATCCGGTCACCAACTCGTGATGGAATCCATATAGCCTTCTAGGAATCTCATAAAGCTAATCACAGCTAAAGGATTTATAACACTTACAGTTTTATAGTTGAACAATCCTGTAGTCAGCAAGCTTTTGATGACTTTATAGAATAAACCCCTGCAAACGAAACCGAATAATCGGGACATATATTATTCGAATATTTGCGTTGTAGGATTTATGCTACATAAAAATGGAAATTTAATTAATGGAAAACTGTGTAATAATCACGTTGATTTTATTTTTCTCAACCATTCATCATGGTTATTTATAAATGTAGGTCAAGATAATAGGCAAACTGAACTGTATCTGTGAGAGTAAATAAATGAATTGCGTTGGTAGTATTGAACATAAAACTATAGTGTGAAAGGTATACCAGAACGTGTAATAGGTTTTATATGATTAACAGCTACACTTTAAGGATGATTTTGGTTTTTGCACATTTTAATCATGTTTACTGTAGTTTTATTTTGGTCGTTCTTCTGCATTTCTCTTAATTGCGAATTCGACCAATAACTGAGCCAGTTGGATATTGTGTCAAAACTGATTTATTCCGTATTGACATTGACCGGTCTAATAGGTAAATGGGTCGCAAGAAAACCTCTGACGCTATCAGTATCGCCGTCAGTTTCATTGTCAGTTTCCTTGTCAGTGATAACTGATTGAACACTAAAGCAAGAGACATTGCCATCCTTGACGGTATTAAGGTCATCAATACAATGCGTTGTTTGACATTTTCGAGACATTTCTGTACAGTCTGGACAATTAGTTCGTTTACATTTTCGTTTTGGTGTACGCGATAAAACATCTGCTTTTGTATGCAATAAACCCTTGCTGTGTTGAATTTCCATGTCGTATGTGTCTACAATAGAAATCTATCTCGCAATCATACCTTGCGGGTTTTTAAAAAATCTTTAGATTACGTATGTAACGTTCAATTTTTGACCATACAAATATTGTCGAAATAGGGACAAGAAAATCACGACCGCTAGCAATACACGTTTTGTTGTACAGTGTTATTTACTAAAATGTTCGACATCTACATTTTAAATAATTATGTTTTATGCACATTTTTTTTATTATTTTGAAAACAGAATACGTAATCATGCAGATAACTTTGAACATAACACAAGTGCGACCGTTGACATTTGACCCTGCTTTGACAGACATATGAATCTACAAATAGTTGATGAATGGTAAAGGATTCATCCGTGTGTACGATAGGTTCATATATAAACATCATCTGTATGTGTGTGTTTTGACACTAACATTTATATAAAATAATTATGTTATTACATTTTTTTAGACTCCCAGGGCTACTTTGCAGTTAATATTGATCTTGATAATCAAGCTACAAAAAAGGTAATCTTTCTGATAGTTGATGCTTGCGTCTAAACAAGATTTTAATGATTCTTGTTATATTTGCATTTACTTGGAATTATATTACTTACTTATATATACATATCATTTTATATAGATTACTATTTAATCCAACATTTCTGTTATAAATAATTTTACTTCAAAAGTACTGTCATGTGTTTTAACAATCTTCAGGTGAAACTGTACAACGTTACTTTGTAGCGGTAGGTATGTAACGTCATAGTTGTTGTTCCGTTTATTAAGGGAGATAAATCGTATTACACTTTGTCCATTATTAAATGTAATTATCACACAATAGAAAATGCATACTTGGCATTAAGTCGTGATTTAAATTTTGAAATAGAATATTTCTCCTTTACTTCCCGTGCAATGTCACAGTCCATATTCGTTTTATAAAATGGGAATATTTTAAAAATCCCCCGTCACATTAGTCTAAATGGGGATTGTTCTGTATTCTGGTTGCCGTATGTGTTGTCGTTGAATTCTCACCCTTTCGGTGACACTGTTTCATGTTTGGCCGATATAAAGTATCTGGCAACCATGACATTTTATACAATAGATCAAATTCTCGGATTTACAAGTAAAGTTTTCGTTTGTGAAATGAGAGTGTACATTTATTATGTTCATTTAATTCCTTGCCGACATGGATATACGGACATGCTCCAGAACGACTATCTCGACACTGTGATACACTAAATGTCCCTTTTTGGTTGAATCTTGCTCGGGTCAATTGTCGTTTAATGTTTTGTGGTTGTAGTTGACTTTACAGAAGTGTTTCTGTATTTATTAACTGGTGCATCTTTTCATCCTGACCAAGAATAGATAAATTTTCTTTTACAAAAGGAATAATTTTATAGTTACGGTGATTTTGTGTAATGACGAACGGTATTATATCGTTCTCATTTCTCTGCTCCTCGCGGTTGGAGCGTAATTGATTGATTGGGATTTGTTTTGCCATTTGAATTCCCCTTGCTATTAAAGTTTGTGGATAGTTCTGCTTCATCAAAAATGATTGTAGTTCCTCCAGACGGTCTTCTTTCAAATGTTCATCCTCGACTACTGTACATATATTTCTTGCTAAACAATAGAGGATATTCATTTTGGTATGAGATAGGTGGCCCGAATTAAAATCTAAATACTGATGACTATCAGCCTCTTTATAAAAAAATATCTGTTTTAATTTCGGTGCTATCTTTTTTAACAAGAATGTCGAGAAACGGCTACTGATTGATATTTTCATCCTTCGTACATTTTATGGAGGTTGGAAGGTTATTTAGTATTTCCGAAAACTATTTGAGTTCTTCGTTGGATTTCTTCCAGATAATGAGGCATTCATCAAAAAATCGTTTCCATGATACTTTAAATTCTCTTGGTAATTCAACTCCAAAATTATTTTCAACTTCTTGATAAGTCTTTGTTCAAGGAAGCCCATGACCAATGTTGCATAGGTTGGTGCAAATTGTGTTCTCATTGCTGTCCCCCGATGTTGCAAATAGTTTTTACCATTGAAATAAAAAGAATTATTTTCCAGAATAATTTTAGCAGAATCGAGTATAAAGTCAACAGTGAATCGATTTAGTATTGCATCTTGATGTTTTGCGGCCTAATATTGTATTGGCTCTATTCCTGAATCGTTTTGAATGTTCGCATAAAGGCTGGTGACATCAAATCTTACTAAACGAGCGTGAACCGATGCTGTTTTTTGCAGGTGTGAGAGAAAATCTACATTGTCTCTTATATAGCTCGGTACACATTTACATTATAGTTCCAAAATTATGTCTAAGAAGTTGCAAAGTCTGTGGGTGGGACACGCTGGACCAGCAATGATGGGTCTTAGTTTAAGATCCGGAGGGTTTTGCACTTTAATGGATTAATTTTTCTGAGAGTTAACGGCAGATTGGATCTCCTTTGATTTATGAATATTTGGAAGGCCGTTAAAGTTTTCCTTTAGAATTTTTTTTAGAATTGTTTCTTCCACTATTTTGAAGAAAGGTGGATTTGTTTCTTACTAACGAATCGTCCTACTCACTTTCGTTATCAGCGAAAGTCAGTCTCAATATACGACAAAATTTCAACATGTCTACTTTAAGCTCTTCATGATCCACAGAGTGTGTTGGCGTAAATTTTAAAACCCCTTTTAAGCAATTTCTGTACATTGTCATTAAATACTCTACTGGATAATTTTTTGGATCGACTTTTAGACGTGTTTTAGACAGTTTTCTTCTGGATTTTTCTCCCTCTCGGGAGTTTTTTGGCCCAACACTAACAAATGAATGCGTTTTTCTTTATTCTGGCGTCAATTATTTGAAACGTAATTTTGACGGTGTTTTGAACGCTATTCCTTTCAGTACGCGGTCGGTTTACTGATATTTTTAGTGGACGGCGATTGTGTTGGTAGTTTCCTCTACCAGATTGTGGATTAGCTGTTCGACGTTTTTGAGCATTGCGTACTACTTCTGCCTTTATCGACAGTGACCGACTTTGACTTCTTGGAGTGTTTGTCGGAGTCTTTTTTTCTGTCTGCCGAATTTGAGCGTCTGTGATTGGTTATCTTAAGAAGACAACCAAGTGGAGTAAAGAACGGGAACATGTCTATTAACATTTGTGAAATAAATATTCCAAAATGGTCAACTAAAAAAAACATAAATTATAAATTCATAAACCTTAAAAAAGATGCCAAGAAATGATGTGCTCTGTAATAAATGAACATTTTTAATCTGTGCATGGTATCTGTTTAACCTATTCATCAAACCGACTAATATAATAAGTCCTTTAACAAACAAGAAGACCGCTTTTTATAAAAAAATAAAATAAATAAGTAAAAAACAAAAACAACAACAGTTATTTGATGTGGATTTTAATCAAATTTGTATCCGGTAATTTGATCTTTCACTTTATAAACTTTCCCAGCCGAAGACCGTAGACTACTACTAAAACTCGTTTTTAAAATACTAGTATGCGATACTGAAAATAGCGGTGCCCTTATTCATCGCGGGCATTGACCTGTACAGCACATATTGCCCCTCTTCGGAATTGTAGGTCACATCTCCCTTTAAACCAACGGCAAATTTTTGTCAGGAAAATAACTTCATCTTGAATGGTGTTCAAATCTATGGGTTCCACCATCGTTAGCGGCGGTGAAGATGCAATATGGCGTTATTCAATTGTGATATTATATGTTACTCACTCGTACGCGTATGATCCGACTATATGAGTATATACCCATTTGGTCGTTTACGGGCCGGACCATACGAGTATTATGATCAAATAGGTATTTTTTTCACATATGGATAAGAGATATTTCAAAATTATGATAAACTTTATCTAAAAATAAAAAGTGATGGTTACATGGGGATATGGGATTTTTCTGAGTCAGAAATTTTATTTTTTTATTCATATATTTTTTTTAGTTTTTGGACACAATCAGTCAAATTATTTTATTCAAAATTTATAACTATAAGGTATGAGGAATCTCTGGATTCAGAATATTTTATTCTCTGCTTGACTAGAATATATTTTATTATCAAGTTTACAGAGATGGGTCCGATTACTTTCAATGTAATTGATTGAATTACAATTACTTTGTCATTTGCACGATTAAAATTAAATTAATGATTACATCATTTCTGAAAGTATCTGATTAAATTAATGATTACATTGGCAAAGTAATCATGATTAAATCTGATTACAATGAATTTAAAAACAAAACATTTTGAATGATGTGAATGAATAAACACTCAATATAACTATAGCATTTTTGAGAAAGTATTTTATTTGGTTCAATTATAAAATAATAGCTTCAAAGTAAACTTCATTTATTTAAATAAACACCAAACACTACATATCTACATTACACTTTCTCACCAATGATCTCTGAATTATTTTGAATTAAATTTGATAAAGAAATATCATAATCAAGAGTTTTTTTGTTTGTCTTCTGATCTCTTTCATAATCTATATGTATTCCAAGGTGCAGTTTATGGAAGTTTAAATATGGAAGAACAAAAGTTACTAGTCAAAACTATGTTAAATTTTAATAAAAATTTTTAATCAAATTGTAACAAATTGTAACAATATGTAAGTACTAAAAATCATTGCATTTTACATGTCCAGTCCAAATACATTTAAAAAAAATTTAAACAACATATTTGTCCAACTTTTAATTTAGTTTGTGCGAATTAGATACATTTTCATGTCTCATATCATATATATTTCCCTACAGCTATAATCAATTGATAATTGCAATAAAAACAAACCTTAAGGATGTCTGCTTGTCATGTTTTGGAATTTTTGTCAGATTTTCGGAATCCTCTGGTTTTATCCATTTGAATGGCTTAAAAAAAATTGCCCATGAACCCTAATTTTTCTTTTTATAAATCTTTTTCATGTATAATTATAAGCCATTTGTAAAAGTCTTTTAATAAAATTCACGGTACCAATTTTTCTTGCACCAGATCCGCATTTCGACAATACATGTCTCTTCAGTGAAGCTTATTTAATTTTTTCATAGTATTTTAGAACTTTGACTGGTCAATGATAAAGCTATGAAAAGTCAAGAGAGAACATTTTCCCGCCAACTTTCCAATGGCTTATATCTCGAAAACGAACACATCGACCCCTATATTTTTTTTGCTTTTTTTATTCCTCAATTAATCTCCTATCAATATATACCAGTTTTATGAAAAGTTATTTGTTTTGAAACTGAGCAGCGATCATCACAAAAATTAACAAAAGAAAAGTGTGACTTGAAAATATAAGTTATAATCAAATATTAATATGAAGATCATTATAAAACAATGAATATACATGTATGTACAATATCTTTTACTAAGATAAAAGGTATATAACTGTATTATATGCCTCTGCTTAGGCTAATGATGACTTTTCAATACTATAACATTTTTTTTTACTGAAGTAGACTTGCTTAAAGTAACCAAACCATTTTAACATGTTAAAAAATTATCAAATATGAATAACAAAGAGGTTCATTTAAATGACCAACACTTTTTTAGATTTCTTTCATTGTAATCAGAATGTAATCAAAAAGTAATCATGATTACAGGTTATTTTGAAAAGTAATTGATTAAACTAAATTACATATAATCAGATTTTTGGCTGATTAATGATTACACTGATTACTTGAAAACTTGTAATCAATTACAGCTGATTAACGATTACAATTACAATTACCCCCAGTCTGCAAGTTTATCAAGGGGATAAAACTATTCTATATAAATAAAGGCAACAGTAGTATACCGCTGTTCAAAACTCATAAATCCATGGACAAAAAACAAAATCGGAGTAACAAACTTAAACCGAGGGAAACGCATTAAATATAAGAGGAGAACAACGACACAACACCGAAACGCAACAGCACACAGAAACGGACCAAGCAACAGACAAAACACCACGAGAATAACAAATATAACATCAAAACCAAATAATATGAATTTGGATAGACAAGTACCGTGCCACGTCTTATCTAAAAAATAAGAGAAAACACAAACGACTATATAACCTTTCCCTCTCTTTATTTAGACGGCGTTTCCTAACAAAAATTTGCTGTAACAATATGTTTCATATATTGTCTAAATTGTGATGAATCTCAGAGTTTTCGGTCCTTCTCTCTTTATATATGTATACATAGTTCGTTAGTTCGTAAGGGTTTCGTGATATTACTTTTGATATAAGTCGCAGGCACAACAAAAGTGGTTAACCATTATTAAAAAAGTTCTGATGGATACTATCGATTGATTGTAAGAAGCTTTTGCCTAAATTTAGTAAACATAAAGGATGTTTTATGAATGTAATAATTGTTTTAAAAACTGTAAATGCAGAATGTATGTAATGTTTACTGGTAGAGAAGAAAAAACATTAAACGTACATGAAATAAAGAACAGAAAACAGATTTCTGTACAAAATTTCCTCCTAGATATTAAGCTACGATCATGAACAAGTTTCTGTTCAAGTTTGATAGAAATAGAGATTATCTTAAAAAAGTTATTAATCCTTAAAAAAAAACCTTTAACCATAGAATGAATGTTAACTACAAGAAAAACATGAAAAACTTAGTCCATTTATTAGTTTATACGGATGAAAAGTTGTACATGTGTTTGTTTACAAAATCTCCATCTAGATGATATGTTTCGATCATCAACAAGCTTAATTTCTGTCCATGTTTGGAAGAAATACACAATATTTTCAGAAAGAAATTCACATTTTAAAAACTTTACCCACAGGGTGAATGTTATGTTTTCTGGCAGAAAAAAAATCCATTTACAAGTATAAAACGGATAATCGGATTTTTCTATACAACAATTACTTTTGAATCATGAAGATACTATTTTATGATCATCATCAACAAGATTCTATCCAAGTTTGGTTAACATCCAGATTAGTTTCAGAAAGTTGTTAACATTTCAAAAGAGCAAGGCAATTATGTATGTAGCCTGCTGCCACCGCTGACGACAGCAACGGAATGCCGAATCACTTTTCCCGTTATAAAGTCGCAAGCTAAAAAAAAATAATGTCGGGGTCCGATGTAAAAGGTCATGATAGAAACTAAGCAAAATAACAATAATACATAGATTAATAATAAAAAACTACTAGCAGTGACTGACATGCCAGCTACAGACCTCAACTTAACTGATTAAAGGAGTATGTCTTAATCATATGAAAATAAAGCACAATCCCTCCTGTGCGGGTTTTAGTATAACGCCATCATATGGTATTGTGTAAAGGCTTTGGAAAGCATATTATAAAAGAGGGACGAAAGACACCAAAGGGACAGTCAAACTCGTAAATCTAAAACAAACTGCCAACGCCATGGCTAAAAATGAAAAAGACAAACAGAAAAACAATAGTACACATGACACAACATAGAAAACTAAAGAATAAACAACACGAACCCCACCAAAAACTAGGGGTGATCTCAGGTGCTCCGGAAGGGTAAGCAGATCCTGCTCCACATCCGCACCCGTCGTGTTGCTTATGTGATTACAAATCCGGTAAATAGTCTAATTCGGTAGGTCAAATTCATGAAAGGGAAGGGGATTGTAGTTACGACGTAAGGAACATATCCGATATCATTTGTGAAACGGTTATTCCATAACGGTCAACCAACTCGTGATGGCGTCCGTAAAATTTACGAAGGGATGATTTCAACTTCACCATTTGGAACTCTTGGTTTAATAGCTTCCTTGTGAGCAGTAACCTTCTATCAAGAAAATCATGATAGGAAATGCAAGCACGGGAATATCGTATCAATTGGGAGATATATACCCCGTATGCAGGTGCTGCTGGAATGTTGCTACTTAGAAATGGAAAGTTCACAATTGGAAAGCTGAAATCATC
Source organism: Mytilus galloprovincialis (assembly GCA_037788925.1). Classification (NCBI taxonomy): domain Eukaryota; kingdom Metazoa; phylum Mollusca; class Bivalvia; order Mytilida; family Mytilidae; genus Mytilus; species Mytilus galloprovincialis. The sequence continues at coordinate 37,123,254 of CM075342.1, read as the reverse complement.
TCTTTTGTCGTAAAGTTTTGTCTTCAACCGACCCTCATTGTCAATTTCTAGATGTAAGTCAAGATATGAAGCCGACTTAACTGTATCTGTAGTATCCTTTATCTCCAATTCGATGGGATAGATGCGATCCACATAGTCACCAAATTTTGAATTGTTTAGTGAAAGAACGTCATCTATATAGCGGAAAGTAGAGTTAAAGGATATTGCTAACTTCTTATCTTTCTTCCTAAGAAGTTCCTGCATGAAGTCAGCCTCATAATAATAAAGAAACAAGTCAGCAAGTAGAGGGGCACAGTTTGTTCCCATTGGGATGCCGACAGTCTGTTGAAAAACACGTCCTCCGAACGTAACAAATATGTTGTCAATCAAGAAATCAAGCATCTTGATAATATCGGTTTCAGAGAATTTTTTGTTTGAATCAGAATGGTTCTTTACAAAGTATGATTTATCCCTCCCTAAGACAAGATACTTGCTGTTGTTATTTTTAATTTTATATATGCGTATAGATTCAGGTTGATATATGGCGTACTATCCAGCAAGTCCAGAAACACGAGAAAGACATATATAAACCAAGCTTGTATCTGATATTTGCAAATCATACAGAGGTAGACAAAAAAGAATCAAAAGGCGATAAAAATGACAAGTTGGACCTGGTTCTTATGGAAGAAGTACTTGATTTTGCAAGTTAGTACCATATCTATTGTTTTAACATTAGCAATGATACAGATTTATTAGCTTATAGATATGGGAAGATGTGGTGTGAGTGCCAATGAGACAACTGTCCTTCCAAATAACAATTTAAAAAAGGTAAACCATTATAGGTCAATGCACGGCCTTCCACACGGAGCCTTGGCTCACACCGAACAAAAGCTATAAAGGGCCCCAAAATTAGTAGTGTAAAACCATTCAAACGGGAAAACCAACGGTCTAATCTATATAAAAAAAACGAGAAACGAGAAACACGTAAATATTACATAAAGAAACGACAACTACTGTACATCAGATTACTGACATAGGACAGGTGCAAACATTTGCAGCGGGATTACACGTTTGCATGGATCCAAACCATCTCCCTGTATATGTATATGTGTCACATCAATATTTAAATAATTTCTGTATACAAATGATGCACTTTCTAGTGACACGTTTTGAAGAAACATTTAACAATTTACCAAAACTAAAAGAAGAAAAAAACACATGACCGACACTTTTTTTTTTAGCAGAAAACAAGACATAGAAATAATATAAGGTGTAAGGCATCTAGCAAATATAACGGATCAACAAATGCAAGAGGGACGAAAGATACCAAAGGGACAGTCAAACTCATAAATCTAAAACAAACTGACAACGCCATGGCTAAAAATAAAAAAGACAAACAGAAAAACAATAGTACACACGACACAACATAGAAAACTAAAGAATAAACAACACGAACCCCACCAAAAACTAGGGGTGATCTCAGGTGCTCCGGAAGGGTAAGCAGATCCTGCTCCACATGTGGCACCCGTCGTGTTGCTTAAGTGATTACAAATCCGGTAAATAGTCTAATTCGGTAGGTCATATTCATGATAGGGAAGGGGATTGTAGTTACGACGTAAGGAACATATCCGATATCATTTGTGAAACGGTTATTCCATAACGGTCAACCAACTCGTGATGGCGTCCGTAAAATTTACGAAGGGATGATTTCAACTTCACCATTTGGAACTCTTGGTTTAATAGCTTCCTTGTGAGCAGCAAACCTCTATCAAGAAAAACTTTGCAACTTTCGATACTATAAAGGAATAACAAACAAAATTATCATTTGAACCGATAAACTCTCGTTAAGAATATAATAGTGTAATATTGCAACAAAGAAACTGAAAGTTGAAAATAAAAATAAAAATAAAATTGTTTAGCATCGGTGTTTCCGTAATGGTGGAGATTTCAACCATCTATTGAAGTCTCATAAACGTCACATTAAAAAGGACTTACTTTTTTTTTTAAATTGGACTTGAAGTTGAATGATACTGACAGCTTTCTTTCAAACAAATAGATGAAACGTTGTCTATACAATGTCGACTACAAAAGAAGCACATATTTAACCAAGGAGTCAAGATGTTTCTATCAAATACGTCAATATTTTTTATGCATTCTAGTAAACATACATATATGTAACAAATATGGTGTTTATGACTTTACAGAGAAGACCAAACTTCCATGTCACGTTGTAGGACAAAAAGTTCTGTTCCACAGCGGTTCCAGTCATGCTGTCTTCATACACTATAAGACAGAGAAGGATACTGTTAAGGTATTTGAATTTCATTTTCGAGATCTGTTATTAATCTTTTTAATTATATTTGTATTTAAACATTCACATTAGGTTAATTTTTTTTTGGAAAATTGTAGTATTTATTCTATCAAAGCTGACAAAAAAAACATTTTCTAAATTGACTTCTTTTTATAATAGGCCTGTACAAAGCAGTTATGTGTGATATTAGTACTTTACTGTTATGTTTTAGAATTTGAGGTCAAATAGTGTCATAACCTACTTTCAACGGAGTTTGTTTATGGTATCCATGTCCACCGTTAGTTCACACCAAAGTTACAAACATTCGAGAGTCTTTTATAATATTTCTTATAAATATGTTTCAAAAGATCTTAAAAATTATATTATAAATATACACACTGCAGTTAATCATGAGTAAATGAAAACAATATCCTATTATATGACCTCATACACCATTACACCATCCATCTGACACCATTCCCCATACACCTTATACCATTGCACCATCCCTCTGACACCATTCCCCATACACTTTATACCATTGCACCATATGCCATACACCATACACGTTTTTGTGGGAAGTTTATATCATCTAATGACTGTACCATAAATCCAAGCGCTCCTCATTTGGCTTCCTCCTCATATCTCTGGTACACAAAAGTCCAATCCGAACCTGCAAAAATGTACTACTACTTGTTTCCTTATGTTTCATACAAAAAAATAAACACCAATTTGCTAATTGATTGTACACACTACATATTCGTTCGTTGATTTGATTAAAAAAGAATCGATAATACTTTTATTGAATAAAAAATATTTAACCGGTCATTTGTATCGTTCTAGACACCAGCTGAAAAGTATAAAATCAAATAAAGGTGAAGTCTTTTTAAGATTTCAAGTTAGTTCATATAATGTCTTGCAGTCAATCCAGTGTTGTTTTTTTTTTCTTCTCATGTTCAAAGATTCAGTATGTTGTTGTACCGAACAAATAACATCTACTGAGCAAACTCGACATAGACTTAACATGCTTAACAGACCTTAATTTACTTGTGAACCTAATAAAGATAGAACATCAATTAAAAACGATATTTCAGTCGGATCAGGTCAACATGACTGTTTAAGTCTATTTGTTTTACCAGGAGTTATAATCATTTAGATTTGTTATCATCACCAAATTCATACACATTTTGTTAGCTCTCAATACTCAGTTTGACTTCATTACACATAACTTTATTGATAGTACAATGGCTTACTCGCTGTTTCAGGAACTTGTAGAGAAAGGCTTCCGTAAATTCGAAAGGGGTGACATGGATGAAGAAAATGGAGAAGACGAAATTCATTACTTCCTACGAATGGCAAAATGTAACTATTATTTCTGTTCAGTTGATTAAAGTTCACTAGAACTGCATCATGTGCATATAAGTAATAAATTAATGTTCATTTAACAAAACAAAGCATATCAGAAATATTCCTAGGACTTGTTTAATGGTATTAGTACACTTGCATAGTCAGATTTTGTTGGTCCCTATGCATAGCAATGAGCAGTCTGCAACTCATATGATGGGTAAATCAAAACTTGGTGATATTTGTCTTTGACTGGTAATATATATAGGTGTTTACAATACATACATTTGATTGTTATCTGTGTACTGATTGATACTGATGTATTTGAACCATGATTGTATTAATAGTTGTTTTTTGCTTTAAATTGAGAGTTTTTTTCAGATCTGAACTGTTTGTCATGTGTGTATTCTTTTTATGCTGTTAAGCCCTTCTTTAAGGATTAATAATTTAGTTAACACAGTTGACCAATTTTTTAAACACTTGGAATCTGGATATAAAAGATTTCACAAACTAACATTACATAGTATTTATTGTTCCAGTTTAAATTTGCCAGTTTGTCTTTTTCTTATAATGCAATATGTACTTAAACTCAAACTTACATGTTTCTAATAAATAGACGTCAGTGGAGAAGCTGTGTTGCCAGTCGTCATATCCTTGCGAAATGGTGGAATGACAACAGAAGTGATGACATATACAGCAAAATCAAAAATTCCTATAATTCGATTAAAGGTAAAGAATATGATTTAAACTTTAAGATATATATATATATATAAATGAATTCAAATTTTGTCTTTGTGTTTATTTACTAAGGCTTTTTTTCAAAAAATGACTCTAAAGGAGAATCTTACTATGATGTGGTTTTCTTTAGTTAATCATTGTTAATAGTGGAAACATTTTAAATCAAAATGAAAAACATAATATCAGATGTATTTGAATTTGACAAAAAAAATAATATTGAAATTTCGAATAACATTTCTCGCTACATTGCAGACTCAATGTTGGCCTTCGGCTGTTGTCTGCTCTATGGTCGGGGGTTGTTTTCTCTTTGACATATTCCTCATTTCCATTTTCAATTTTATGAAAAGTATTTTGATATTTTGTAACATAAATTTATAACGCCGCCCGTTTTGAGATCGAACACTTCACTACAAAGAATGTGTTTTTGTAACTTATCCCTATACTTCCATTTATGAAAGAGCTTTTGTTTTTTTTTTACTTTGTAATACTATAATAATTTGATCTAATTACAGACTTATTTATTAATATATTTAACGTTCATACGGATGTTTACAGAAGCACAAAAAGACATATATCAAATTTAACAACCTTAATTAAGACTTTTTATATGTATATATATTTTTTTAAATATCACAGAAACACAGCTTGGATGTAAGTATTTTAACCCATCAGAGCATAGATGATGATTCTGTACAGATGACAGAACACATAACAGATATAAAAAATCCATGGAGCATCAAGACATCCAAACCAAGGGATTACACACTAGGAAAATATGACGGAATGGACGATCCAGATGAAATAGCTGTTATTTCCAAGATTCAGTCGGAATTTCCAGACAATTTAGACGCTTTAGTTTGCTGTCTGTTAATCGGGGGTATGGATCTTTCCCAAAAATGATTAATAAATGCAAAAATATCATCAGAAATTCTTTAATTTTCATGCCTCAGTTATAGTAATACTTTTCAATACTAAAACCAAATGAAGCTGTTTTTATGGCTTAACAATATATACATGTGCTACTGTACTAGAAATGAGAACATGCTGTTTGATCTGGTATTAATACGTCAACAGGAATTTCCATGATCCTCATATAGATAAAAATGTCGTTTAATAATTCATTAAAAATTGAAAATGTAAATTTTCATTTCGTCAATTAAAGCAATATTTATGTTAGTAACTCTAATATTTGCAGTGTCAATGGTAGAGGGGTCAATTGAAAAAGAAATATTTGTAAGTACATGAACATACCATTAAATGAATGATATAATTCCAAAACGCTTTTCTAGATATATCTGCATCAGCAATATAATTCAGAAAAAACAAAAGTAAAACAACAGTCACACAGACATTGGTATGAAATGTGTTATTGTCTGGCTTTTATCCCCGAGGGTATAACCAGCACAGTAGTCAGCACTTTGTTGTTGACACGAATATCAATTGTATGGTCATTATTTTATAAATTCACTGTTTGCAAAAGTATAAATTAGTCGAAATACTAAGGATTTTCTCATCCTAGGCATAGATAACGGTAGCCGTATTTGGCACAACGTTTTGGAATTTTGAGTCATCAAAGCTCTCCATCTTTGTACTTGTTTGGCTCATTAACTAATTTTATATGAACATCACTGATGAGTCTTATATAAGTGAAACGCGCGTCTAGCATATAAAACTGTAATTCTGATTTCTTTGATATCTATTTAGAAAATCGAAGTAAAACATATTGACGACCCAGTTAATGAGAATGTGTTTGAAGTTCCGGTATCAAGTACAAAAGAGTACTAAATTTAAACACCAATGTTGATCTTTTTACTTTTAAGAAAGTGATTTTTAAATTTTAAAGTGTCAAAATCATTCACAAAATGATTATAAACAATACAACTTCTTATACTATCTTCGTTTATTGTCAAGGACATGTTGGCTTCTTCTTGTAAAGGTTTAAGTTCTCAGTAGATTTGAAGTGATAATTTCCTTACGAGGCAAGTTAACAGCAGGGCGAAACCTTTCATACTTTGGTTAAATATTTTGCTAAAAACAAACTCTTTTAAATAGTATGTGTCCACATGCAAAATTAAATAGAAATAGTAAATCACATTCAGCTTTTAACAGTTATTGATTTTGAAACAAACAAACATAGTAGTTTTTCTTCGAAACCGTCTCTTTAGAAATATTGATGTAGGTTATACATTTAATACACCAGTGTTACCTTCAATTTGTCTTTTAGTAATGGACAATATCTTGGATATCTGTATTGCTTTTGATGTTGATTTCTTTAATATCATTTGGAGTACAACAGTTAACATTTAGCATATGCAGGTGAAATCGTGGAACGGAATGATTTTGATGAACACGTTAAATTCTTTTTTTTACATCTACATAATATATATTGAAATGACAAAAATTAAGAAAGTAGAATGTAAATAAAATTTCAGGGATCATATACAAAAGTGTATCCGAACGCCTTGTCGATGTACCTTTTAAAAGAAGGAAAATGGAGAATACCAAAAGAGAATATCAAAACGTCTTTTGATTATAGATCACTCGAATACATATTTGAAGAGGTACGAATATAAGTAAATATTTAGGTTAAATAGATATAGGAAGATGTGGTGTGAGTGCCAATGAGACAACTTTCCATCCAAATAACAATTTGAAAAAAAGTAAACCATTATAGGTCAAAGTACGGCCTTCACCAAAATTACTAGTGTAAAACCATTTAAACGGGAAAACCAACGGTCTAATCTATATAAAAAAACGAGAAACGAGAAACACGTATAAATTAAATGTCTTATTATCCACCATTATCAAAATAAATGACAAAGAAGAGTACAATAAAGTCGTCAAGTGGAGTGTTGTGTGATTATTTGTCTACAAAAATTAACAAGAACGTAAGACAAATACTGAACGTATGTGTAAAGGGTGATTTCTTAAGAAATAGCACCATAGATTGTCGTGTGAATCATTTGATCTTTACTTACCTTTGCAACTAGGGTATTCAAGTTTGATATGATAATGAGCTACCATATCTACGCAGTATTAAACTTTACACACAAATATGCTGTAGTACAATTGAGAGGTTTAGCTAGCTCTAACACCAGATTAATCGACCATTGTTAACACAGAACAATGCCTCGACCAAGTCAGGAATATGACAATTGTTATCAATTCGTGTAATGCGGTTGAGCTTTTGATTTTGCAATTTGATTTGGGACTTTCTGTTTTGAATTTTCCACGGAGATCCGTATTTGTTTTACTTTACTTTTTGCAGAAAATATCTTTTATTTTATTAAAGAAAACAGTTTTATAGAATTAAAAAGAATCATACATTGAGAAATGGTATTCTTATTTCTATTACGGATGATGATTTACTTGGATTTGTTTTACTTATTCCAGATACAATGATTACACAAAAGATCTTCATATTTTATTATTATAGTTAAACATATGTTGGTTTTTTAATTAAAGGATATGACAGCAGAAATTAAAAACGGCCTATGGTCTTATCTACAATCCATGACCAATATGGCATACAAAACTCCTGATTTTCGAGGTATCTATATAGTTATTGAGTTGATTCTGTGTTGAGTGTATACATATAAACATATTTACAGTAAAACTTTGAAAACCACAGTATATAAAAAAGAGACTTCGACTATATCAATAAGGATGTGATCAGTTAACAATTTTTACTACATAAAAAACACCTTATCACAGATAACGACGGATAAGTTCTAAACATTGTAGCCACTATAACGTCCTTTTTTATTTGAATGTGAATACACAATTAACTTATGACTGTGCACGTATCAACATGAGCAAGACACTAGCTGACACATGTGAAACAGGGTCTACCTACCTATGGACAACATACGACCAGTCTTCGTTTATCGTGGGGTTCGTGATGCTTACTCTATTGCTCCTTATGTTGTGTTCTAAATAATGATACTTGTTTAAGTATTTTTTGACTGTTGTTGTTTATCGTTAATTTTCGACTTTTGAGTGTGAATGTCCCTTAGGTATCTGTTGTCTTTTTTTGTAAAGCATTGATCCAAAGCCATATTTAAACTAACCAAATTTAAGAGAGAGATTTATATATTGCACTTTACTATTGAACAATGACAATTAAAAGAAAACAGAAACAACAAGTCTCACATGAATGCATGCTATCATACATGAATAATTGGTAAGAAGCAATTAATTTTTAAATTGACGTGAACAGACTGGAACACCTGACGTTTATTTACTGATGTATGACGTCATTGTCTAATATTTTTGAGGATCAAGTCATGGCGATGATCATAAACATATGAGGCAGTAGGATCAAAGCTAACATGTACACATTGCTGATAACCCCTTTAAACACATATGAAACATCTTTGTTTTTCTCAAAGTAAAAAAAGTAGACGATTCAAAAGATGAAGACGAATCAGCAAAAGCCAGCAAAACAGATGAAGATAACAAAATAACTAGCAAAATAGCCAAAACAAAAATATTGTTGAACTTCAAAAAGGATAAACCAAAGAAAAAAAGTAAGTGCGAAGTTTTTCCAGATACACATTTTTTATTTTATACATTTCGATGTAAATTACTGTATACGGAAATCACAACAAATGTCACATGATATTTTGATATGAGCGTCACTGATGAGTCTTATGTAGACGAAACGCGCGTCTGGCGTACTAAATTATAATCCTGGTACCTTTGATAACTATTTACACCACTGGGTCGATGCCACTGCTGGTGGACGTTTCGTCCCCGAGGGTATCACCAGCCAAGTAGTCAACTCTTCGGTATTGACATGAATATCAATAATGTGGTCATTTTTATAAATTTCCCGTGTACAAAACTTTTATTTTTTCGAAAAATTAAGGATTTTCTTATCCCAGGCATAGATTACATTAGCCGTATTTGGCACAACTTTTTGAAATTTTGGATCCTCAATGCTCTTCAACTGTGTACTTGTTTGCCTTTATAAATATTTTGATATGAGCGTCACTGATGAGTCTTATGTAGACGAAACGCGCGTCTGGCGTACTTAATTATAATCCTGGTACCTTTGAACTATTTACTGCGAATGTATTTTTTTTCTGTCAAAGAGTCAATGCATCTGTTGGAAAACATAATTGATTGTTTATATTTGGCATATGGCACATGAAAAGATTTAAGAGTGCTAGATGAATATACATCTTGCCACTGAAACAAGATACATACATGTACATGCACGACTATCAGGACAATCAGGAGCTTCGTTCATGTTTTGTCTTCATACGTAGACAGGACCAAATATTAAAACTATCTTCACTATCTTGTTTTATTTGAAAACAAGATTTTTGCCGCGTTTTATATGGGATCACTGACTGGACAGTTCAGAACTCGAACAGGGTTAATGCTGATAAATCATGATTTTTTTATGTACTGTTATTTAAACAATATTATTTTTATTTTTTTTTTCTAGTGGTTTAGAATACTTAAATGTTATTATTCATTAATTTTGATATGCTCGTTTTTCTTATTTCGATTGGAAAACACATATAAATGAACTTAGTGTATTCACATTTTTACACAGAACGCAAACAACTAGAACTCAAGGTTTCAACGTCTGAGTTGTACGGTCTAATTTTATACGCCCTGTTGAAAAAACAGTATTGGAATGGTGCACAACAACTGATAGAAACAGGATGTGTAAGTTCAGAGTATTACGAAAGTTATGTATAATTTTAACAGAAAAAAAATCATACAAAACTTACAACTGTTAGGAGCTCTTGACTTGTGACAGACGTAAAAATGCGGTTGGGTTAAACATATTTGTTAGATATCCCCATTTACCTCTAGCAAATTTCGACTAAAAACACACAGCAAAACACACAGTCAGAATTAGTAACAGAAGCAACTACGCAAAATTACAATGTTACATAAGTTAGCAAAGACATGCTAGTTACAACCCTTAATTATACTGAATAAAAGATTATGCCTTCGTCATATGAAGATCAAACACAATCCCTCCCGGTAGGAGTTTAGCATCATACCATCATAAACTATATCAGACGAATCTATGAATGAATCATTGTCAAGACCAAAATATATAATTCTTAATGACCTGACAGCATCGTAGCTATATCCCTTTGGTTTGCTTTTGTGGTTATGGCCATTTTTTTGTGATTTGTATATAATATCACCATAACATATTGAATGTAAAATACGTCTATATAACAATCTATATTTACGAATGATGTCCTTAATCTATTAATCTGTTTAGAAAAAAAACATTTCTTCCAATGAAGAGTTGTGCATATTAAGACAACTTACCAACTAAACGTTTTTTGCATTGATATGTTTTACAATTCAGATTAGGATTCGTTATATTCTTATCGGTTGTGTCATCTTAGAAGATGAAATCAGTAACTGGAGAACAAATTCATTCCTAAAGGAAAAATTGCAACGATTGAAAAGGTAATTATAATTCAATCTTTAACAGTATTGGGTCGTATCGTTTATGCTTTCATTAACATAAATATTCTTCCATGTTCTAAATATCTTTGACGTAGTTTACTTCCTTTCATGAGTTTGCTTCATGAATTACATCAATATTGTACCAACGTTGATTCACGAGCGAAGACTGTAATAACTGTCATGACTGTTTACAATGTACATTAAAACCACAAATGACTAAACATTTTTTGAGTCTCGTAAAGTTAATGTTAATCGATCCATATGTCATGTATAATAACTCTTCAATTTGAGATCTACGAAAAATCTTATCAAATCTGTTTTTCTGTAAGCATTGTATCCCTCTTTTTTTCAAAGTGCAATTACTCAGCGAGCAATTCGAATAACAAGCTGTATTAACGAGGCTGACAAGAAAAAAAAGGACGTATCCGCCAAAATAAAGGACGTATCCGCGAAAATAAAAAAGAACAAATTACAAAGTTCTAATAAAGATTCAGAAAAAAAAGAAGAACAACAATTGGGAGAGCATATTAACCATGCTGGACGGCTATTGGTAAATCATGGATACATAGAGGATGCTATCAAGACTCAAAACAAGACTTTTCTTGACAACAGCACAGTGAGGAATATCCTAAATGAAATGTGGTACGGTACTGAGAAGTTAGATAAGCGAACGGTTAGTTTAAGATTATCACATCTGTTTGTAGATGTATAAGGACTACATCGTGTGACAGAATATATGTTATAACGCTTACTTTAAGTCTAGACTTGATTAAAGCAGTTGTAAAACAGATTCACATAACAAATTAAGTGTTTATATTTTTGCATTTTTTTTATTCGAGCGCCACTGGTGAGTCTTTTGTAAACGAAACGTGCGTCCGTCGTAAATACAAAATTTTATTTCCTGGATTTTAAAATAAAAATAAAGAAAAAGTAGAAGAGAAGTTCGTCTTTATATGGCTGTTTTTCGCCTATCTATTGAAAATAAACATTGATAACATTTACAAGAGGAATAGAATGTAAAAACTTATGTAAAGGTATTTGGTTTCATGCAACAAAACGATAAGAATAAGACAACTCCATTTCGAAATTATAGAAACACACACATTTGACAAGTGACAATGTGGTGAATTTGCAGATAGTTGTATGAGTTATGTGAACTTTGTTAGCTCTTCTGAGTTGCATGAAGTTACTAATTTGAAAAATATAATAATTAAAACAAATGACGTTAAAGTAAGTGAACATACCAATGATTGTATTTTTTTTTAACTTTAAGTATTCATATTTGTTATCTAGAGTGTGTGCTTCTTCGGTCTTGCTGTTGTACACATAATTGTGTTGCCTTTATTAATGATAAGTATGGAAGCAGGTCCTTTAATTAGGTGAGTGTGTGTTGTATTATTATTCATTTTATAATATAAACCAACTTCTCACCCATTGAAAGCGATGTAAACAATTAGAAACTTAAAAACTATCACCAACACATTAGCAACCTAGTGGAACTTGCAAGTTGCAAAATTTTGATGAAACAAAAAGAATATTTGAGATCAGAAAAAAATAATCATTGGTAATTTTATAAGAAAGGTTAACACTACCAAATCACAATACACCTTCAAAAAATGGCTGCTTTCGTGAATCGGTTCATTCAAATTAGAAAGACAAACACAAATTTTGTCAAACAAGTCAGAACACTGAGAAATGCAAAAGATATTTACTCCTTTACCCGTTAGACTCACTGAATGCTTGTTCTTTATTTCCTTTGGTCTCTTCCTTTTTTGCCCCATTTAGGGACATTATGTTTTCTGGTATGTGCATCCGTTCGTTCGTTCGTTCTTGGTTCCGTCCATTCTTTCGTTCGTTCGTCCGTCCGTCCCGCTTCAGGTTACAAGTTTTTGGTCAAGGTAGTTTTTGATGAAGTTGAAGTCCAATAAACTTGAAACTTACTACACATGTTCCCTATGGTATGATCTTTCTAATTTTGAACATTCTTTGTTTATTTTTAAACAAATCATCAGATTTGTACTTGCAAGAACAATATCTCGGGTTTCATGTGTGAAGCAGGTTTCTCTCGGAGGGAAGGGTTTCGTTTTTCTCAATTCTCAATCTTAGGTTTTCACAGCTGTGATATATATAATGTTGTTTGTCTCTGTGTTTTTCTTTTTGCTTTGGATGGCGTTGTCAGTTTGTTTTCGACTTATTGTTTAACAATTATAAGAAAGATTAACACTGTCATTTAATTATTTCAGGTTTTACAAGAAGTATAACCTTCCGTTCATGAAAGTGTCCTTGCAAATGGTATGACAATTCATATTTTACATTTCTGTAGACCAATTCAGTACTTTAAAGCATTACCTTTAGTTCAAAAATATTTATTTATAATGGATTCGGAAACAAGTTATTGCAACTTCGATTAACCTATTTCGACTTTCCGGGTATGAGTTTTAGCCTGCTCTCTTTCGAAATCTACAAGGGTGTATTTTACGTACAAGAGATATGGCTCACTCTTTATACGAGTCAGCCATTTATCGTCCTCATTTGGCGGACAATCAACGTTTCTCAAGATCATACTCGCAAATTGTGTCAAGAGACAACCGAAAATTAAGAACCTGACATTTTCTCAACGGAACGGGGATCGAAGCAGGAGCCTTTGTGTTAGAAGTCCGATGCGCTAACAACTACACTATGGCTCTCTTATATTTTAAAGTAACTGTGCTATTTTCAGTCGTTTGTAGTGCAGGATCTACTTATCCTTCAGGAGTACCTGAGATCTACCCCAGTTTTTGATAGGGTTCGTGTTGCTTAGTCTTTAGTTTTTTCTTCTGTACTATTATTTGTCTGTTGTTTTCTGCAAAATTTTGTAGCCATGGCATTGTCAGTTTATTTTCAATCTATGAGTTTGACTGTCCCTCTGGTATCTTTGGCCCCTGTTTTAGTTTCTTGTATTTTTGTCTGGGATTGATCGAACTTACATTCCACAGACTGTATAACACTAGGGCAAATCAATCACATCTTTCAATGCTTTTATCCAATACGACTCTAAATTAAAAAAAGGATTTGAGCTTTTATGCTGTTTTAACATTGCCTTATAATCATGATAATGTCTTCTGGTCGTGTTAGTGGTTTTTGTTCTCATTAAGCATTTGTAGTGGAAAAGTAGAACGTTATCATTTGTAACACACATTACTTAGTCGGATTCGTATGTTATAAATATGGTAATGATTGACAGGATTTACATGTTCTGCATTCAGATTTATCTCTTGATTTATGTTGCAGTTTGGCTTCTTAACGCTCAATACTGCATATGCATACATGCTGTTGTTTGACTACAGTGATGACAGAATTACCTATTCGGACTATTTTATAATAGTATGGATGGTCAGCTTCTTTGTGGATGAAACCAAGCAGGTTATTTGTTAAATACTTATTTTTATAACTCATCTATGCTTCAGCAATTCTACGTTATTAAGCGAAAAATATTGGTAGACGGTTTCTAAAAAAACAAAAGTATATTAGAATGAAAACTCGAAAGAGAAAATAGAAAGCTTTTTTTTAAATATGTAATTCGAAAAAAATAACATTCAGAAACACGACCAACAACGCCTAAAACAAAATACAGAAAAGACAAACAAAAGTCAACAAACAATTGCTCACAATACTAATTTCAGACATACGAAGCACATGTAAATGCCACCGAACCGAGGTTAGTATTGATGCTCTGTACGGATGAGGAGAAAGGCTTCATAGTTTGGAATATCAAAATATTCGTTGATGTCGACTATAAAAAGAAGATATGAAGCGATCCTACCTGTTTTAAATTCGACTAGATAAATGAATTAATCTCACGGAGTAACTAATTTCCTCACATATATGTAGTCTCAATAAATATGTTCATATGATATTAGAAACATCGTTTACATTAAAATTCTGGAGTCGATTTCACAAAGATTGGTCGATAGCATACTGAATTGTCCATGACTAACGATCAATCTTAGTCGTAAGGTTTTTTTGTAAAACCGACTTCTGTTGTTAAATAATGTATAATTTGGTTTAACGTGTAGTATAATTTCCGTAAACCAACATTCGGTTCAGTGTCCCTTTGGTCACGTGACTTCTACAAGGGTGAAATGCATTTATTAAATGAAAATGGTGTACTACACTGAATTGTAAACGTAATTTTGTCATTTTTCACTCATTGCAAAATGCTGTGCAATTGTCGAAAAAAATACATATAAAATAAACTAATATTTGTTGTGTTTTTGAACGATTCATTTATAAGCCGAAACGGTGTAGTGACAACTTATAATTCGGGAACATTGAACGTTACATAAATATGTATACAGACGATACATTTTGAACCTTTGTGGTCTGTATAGTGTCCCTTGATATACATGTATTGTATGTGTTTAAGCCCCTATATATGCTTATATTCTATGTAACATGATTAATCTACTCGTAGTTGGACACAGGATTTGAAATGTGAATAGTTTATTCTTTAGTCTACGCCAGCATATTCATGTATTGTAAAATGAACTTTTGATGGAAAAGCCTTGTTGTACATACATGTAGTTTGAAGATCTTCCTTCTGTTGATGCTATACGTGTATATGTTTGTCATGGATTCTTTTTCGGAAGCATTTACTTTCTCAAGGTGCTTCTTGTTTGATTTTTCTTGTTTTTTGTTTTTGTTTATAGAATGCACTTTTTTTCTCAGGGACTTACTGTTTAGAATTGTCCTTGGAGTTCGGTATTGTTGTTATTTTAATTTTATTGGCTACTGGTATACGAAATGCAACATAATAATACCATTAAACTATCCAGTTCTGATATATTCAAATGGACGTTTAATATAGACTCGAATTAAAACATGTTCTATTTCTATGTTCTTAAAATTTTATATATTCATGTTGAAAGTTTTTTTTTCTGAAATTCGCCATTTGAATATGTTTTTACTCTTTTAATCACAACTTTTTCATACATATTGTGTGTGTTCTACTTGTACCAGGCAATTGCGTTCATGTTGGACGTCATTCTTCTCTCACATGACAAGAAACTGACACTAAATATATTGATTTCACGGTTATGTAAACAAAAATGTATTGAAATAAGTGTTTGGTAGGAAAATAAAACCATGTCTATGTATTTGAAAAAAATAATAAATGTTGAATGTTTTTTTTTATGTTATTTAAGCTCATCGTTTCTATAATAAGAAAAAAATGGAAGAGTTATGCTAGTGATTGTTGGAACCAATTAGATTGGCTGTCAATAATAGTTTATGCTTCTGGAATGTTGATAAAGTCATGCCAAGGACCCTGGTGTCGAGATGCATCCAAAGTTTTGTTGGTGGCAGCATTTATTTTCTTATCAATAAGAATTTTAAATCTGTTCTGCATGTCAGCAATGTTAGGACCAAAGTTAGTCATGATACGAAAAATGGTATGGATTTCAATTGATATATAATGACACTTCAAATTGTTCAATCTTATCCCATACGAAAAAGTACTACTCGATTGTGTTTTACACTCATCAAAGCTGCTTTAGTTATTGTACAAATCTGACAGTGCACTTATAATATCAATTCTAACAATTCTAGCTATATTCTAGCTTTTGCAATTTATATTTTGATGTTTTAACTAACACTGGTGTTGTCAATTGGCTATGCTAATCCGGCGGTTAGCTTGTGGAGGAAGATATCGTTTTCCTCTTTTTAAATTTCGATGCACACATTTTGTTGATTTCCGACACACAGTCAAAAGGTAATAGTAATTTAAAATTGTGTTATAATGCTTTCTTTGTTTCATTCACCTTAACTCACTAATTAGGTGAAACAATGCCCAATAGAAAAGATGTATGTCTTCAAACTAAAGTATATAACACACGTGATGTACTCTTCTCTATTTGTCAGAGGTACATTTTCATCGGTTCCATACCATTCATTGATTTATTGATAACTGTTTGACGTAGTTTTCAGCACTTTGTTAATTTTGCAGTGTTTTAAGTATATGAGTGTGGAGTCTACCGGAGTTGTCAAAAAGAACACTCTACCTTATGTTGAAAAAAGTGTTCTTCCACAGACTAAATGATGCCGATATAAGCAACTACAAATATTCGTATTACCGCAACAGTGTGCACAATCTGTATCGTATAGTAAGCTACAAAACACTTCAATATATACAGTTTTTTAAACTTTCTGAAAGAGTTCATCAACGGCTCCATTTGTTTTTCAAAGAATAAACAAAAAAACAAGCAATTACAATATTTTGTTAAGAGCGAACAATGACATATATTGGTTAGCGAGCTTTTGTCATTGGACAGGTTCATGTAGAAGGAATGTTTGGGTACACATTCTTCCGAGCTCTAAATACATTGTACTATCTTTAGCACAAGACAATGGTTAAAAAAATGTGCCATGATATATTTTACAGTATCGTCTTTATTGCAGGCTCGAGATACTGTTTCCTTCATGATTATAATGGCAGTCATAATGATGTGTTACAACATATCTTTTTATGCACTTTTGTATCCTAATTCTGTGTTAAGCTGGCTTCAGATTGAAAAGATAATACAAAATGGTTACTGGATGTTATTTGGAGAACTTAATCTAGATAGTGTCACACGTAAGTGATGATAACAAGTATGTGTTGATCTATAAAGGCGAAAAACTGGTTTTACAGCCAGTATTTGCACAAATTTAACCATCGGTCATCATGTTGCCTCTACTTTGAAATAACATGATAATGAACAAAAATTAAGCAATTGCGTGTTCTAGAAATAAATCGAAGCATAAGAACAATAAGAAAACAATACTTTCGATGCCATTAAAGATCATAACCTATAGAAATGAATTCAACTTCATTACAAAATAAAGGCAAAAGTAGTACACTGCTGTTCGAAAGTCATTAATCGATTAAGAAAAAAAACAAATCCGGATTTCAAACTTAAACCGAGGGAAACACGTCAACTATAAGAGGAAAACAACGAAGCAACAGAAACAATGAAGTGAACTAAAAACAACAATTCAACACACAGAAACGAACTATAAAATAACAACTGCCATTTTCCTGAATTGGTACAGGACACTTTAAGAATATATGGTGGGTTGAACCTCAGTTGAGGCTAGCTTTTCTACAATGTATTATTGTTGTGAACAAAAGTATTAAAATTAAAATCGAACAGCATTAAGCTAGAAACAGTATTTCGTATTTGAAGAAACATCCTCATTTAAACAATCTATCACTCGAAACACTTGAGGAAAAAAAGATAGTCTTTCGCATAATTTGCCGGTTTCGCACATCGTTTTCAATTTCACTTAAAATATTGACATTATATATTACTATTTCACTATTTCAGTGGAATAGATCAATTGGTATTATGTTATATGAAGAAAACATTTGCATATTGCATATATAAAATATTATTTCTGTTTAATAGTATTTAGTGATATTCAACCAATGACTAAAGTGTACATCTCAATTGATAAATGTGTAAAGGTGCCATGTTGATCATTTTCTCGTAAACTTACATGGGATATAATCAACAAATGGTTATCTTTCAGAAAAATAGGGAAGGGTCGAAAACTGACTTATTCCTATAAAATTTCAAACATTACAAACATCTCCTGTCTGATATCTTGTGTACATTCAATTTGCTCTTCTTTACAATCATACTATACCTAAGGGAAACAAACCACAAGTATGTCTTCGTAAGACGGTTGGGGAACAACTGGTATCAATTCATATAACTTTTAAAAAAATAGTACAATAATAAGATCCAATACAGAATTTTAAGAAGCACACATTATTTTGGACTATATTACCAAACAATTACCAAATATGATGGCTTCTTATGAATGCCTTTAACAATTCATTTAATTTTATTTCAGTATCTGAACCGCACTGCACATTTAACCGAACAGTTTATGAAAATACTGATGTACCGAGATGTCCTGCAAAGCTTGGTGTATACCTTACGCCTTACTTGAAAGCCCTCTACGGATTAATAGCAGTAATCTTACTCCTGAATCTGTTGATAGCTATGTACAGGTAAATGTACAACGCACTACTTAATTTAAATATATTAAAAGTGCCAAAGAATCAAGTTGATTTGTTTATTTTAATGAAAATTATTTAGGCAGTGTGTTTTATCAAGGATGATAGATTTTTCCAATATCAACACAGGAAGATGTGGTATGATTACAAATAGAACAAACTTCCACCAGAGTATGGAGCGCCACCGCTGCCTTATACCAAAAACTGATATAACGTTCTGTAGGTTTATTTTTACTTGATGATAGGTTGTCTTTACATAACATGGTTTGGCATTACAAAACAATCATCAAATAACAATTGTAATATACAGCGAATAAAAAGAACGTAATTTTAACATTTTACATTTTAAAGTTGCGTCGTTTGTTTTCTCTTATTTTTGAGTGTACATTCACATTGCGATAAGACGTGTCACGGTACTTGTCTATCCCAAATTCATCTATTTGGTTTTGATGTTATGTTTTTTATTCTCGTGGGATTTTGTCTGATGCTTGGTCCGTTTTTGTGTGTGTTACATTGTAGTGTTGTGTCGTTGTTCTCCTCTTATATTTAAAGCGTTTCCCTCAGTTTAAGTTTGTTACCCGATTTTGTTTTTTGTCCATGGATTTATGAGTTTGAACAGCGGTATACTACTGTTGCCTTTATTTACTGATGAATTATAAAAAAGCTTGTAGGATCAGAAATAACCCTTGTCTTCTGATTTGAAGAAAACTTAATGTAGAGTCAATATGTCTTGAACATGTTGAAGGCTGCAAGTGATATATGATTAAACACAAACACACATTGATTTCACTATTTATATCTTCTAAACATCAATTATGATTTTATAAAATATATGAGTATTTTGTTTCCTTATAAAACCTATGATTATCGTTTATTTCTGTTAAACTAACGTTTCGAAAAAAAAGAAAACATACGTTATTTTCTCCATTATGAAATAAAAAGAGAATTTGCGCATTGAACATATATATATAATGTCACCGCTTGTATATACTAGTACATAGGGGTAACATGAAGAACAGTAGAAATTACGCAATTAAATTTTAAGTTACATCTGTGCTTTATAATTATTAGCAGTTGGGATAGCAGTTTCAAAGAATTAAAGTGCGGCAACGTTTTGTTAGAGACGGAAACTCATTTGAACGTACGAACAGATTGACGAGTTGTTACACAAAAATGCTAACTTTTTTCTTTCTTTCAGTGATACATTTCAAAAAGTTCATAAAGAATCTGAGTTTTACTGGGCGCAAATTCAGACTGACTTCCTTGAAGAATACAGCATCAAGACAGTTTTTCCAGTACATCTTCAACTACTTGTACTGCCAGCAACAATCGTGCATGCCATATTTTGGTTCAGTTGTCCCCATTTGTGTGGAAAACTTTATAAAATATGTCGGGACCAGGGTTCTGGAAAAAGGGATACAATAACCCTTAATCATCGCCCTATGTTTGTTAGAGGTAATATGTAAATTGTTGCAATCGTTTTGAAATATACTCTTTGATATTGAAGAAAATACTGACACAGTTAAAATCTAGTTCATGCATATCTAATGCAAGTTATCCAAGGTTATAAGTATGTCTAGTTAATAAGTGCGATTTGATTCACAATGCATCATTATTTTGTTTATCATTTTGGAAATATATGAAACTATAAAACACACAAGTAGTTTATATTTAAATGCACTTGCTTTATATAATTTCAGTTTTTTTGTACAATACAAATTTTGATTTGAAGCTGAAAACAACAAAAGAAGCAGAGGGCAATGGAGCACTAAAAGCAAAAGGGTAAATAAACAATTACTATTTTTTTAAAAATTTTAAATGAATAAATACTACCAAAAAAATAAAGTATTCTTCTAATGAGTTTTTAATTAGATAAAGGCAACATAAGTATATCGTTGTTCAGAAACCGATTGAGATAAAAAAAAAACAAAAAAAAACAATCCGGGTAAATAAAGGCAACAGTAGTATATCGCTGTTCAAAACTCGTAAATCGATGGAAAAAACTAAATCTGGAACTGAGGGAAATGCATCAAATATAAGAGAAGAACAACGACACACAACATTAACATGTAACACACACAAAAACGACCTAAGCATTAGACAAAATCCGATAAGAATAACAAATATAACATCAAAACCAAATACATGAATTTTGGGTAGAAAAGTACCGTGACACGTCTTATAGCAATGTGAATTCAAACACAAATATAAGAGAAAACAAACGACACAACAGAAACACAACGTTAAAATGTAACACTCATAGTAACGAACTATAATATAATTGGTTATCAAAGGTACCAGGATTATAATTTAGTACGCCAGACGCGCGTTTAGTCTACATAAGACTCATCAGTGACGCTCATATCAAAATATGTATCAAGCCAAACAAGTTCAAAGTTGAAGAGCATTGAGGGTACAAAATTTCCAAAACGTTGTGCCAAATATGGCGAAGGTTATCTATGCTTGTGATAAGAAAATCCTTAGTTTTTCGAAAAATGCAAAGTTTTGTAAACAGGAAATTTGTAAAAAAATGATCACATTATTGATATTCATGTCAACACCGAAATGTTGACTACATGGCTGGTGATACCCTCGATACGAAACGTCCACCAGCAGTGGCATCGACCCAGTGGTGTACATAATTATGAAAGGTACCAGGATTATAATTTAGTACGCCAGACGCGCGTTTCGTCTACATAAGACTCATCTGTGACGCTCATATCAAAATATGTGTAAAACCAAACAAGTTCAAAGTTGAAGAGCATTGAGGGTCCAAAATTTCCAAAAAGTTGTTCCAAATACGGCTAAGGTTATCTATGCCTGGGATAAGAAAATCCTTAGTTTTTCGAAAAATTCAAAGTTTTGTAAACAGGAAATTTGTAAAACATGATAACAATGGCCATATTCCTGACTTGGTACAGGACATTTTTTTAAAAAGAAACAAATGGTTGGTTGAACCTGGTGTTGTTGCATGCCAAACCTCCCGCTTTTTATGACAATGTTAAATATAACATTAAAATGACAACATGACATTACAGGAATACAATACAAATACATAGAAGAACATATTAGACAAATACATAGGAGAACATATTAAACAAAGAAACACACAAATAATAGCTAACAAAAGGCACAGATTTAAAATTTGATACGTTAAAAGTGCGTGTCGTCCACACAAAACTTACAAGTGACGCCCAGATACATAAGTATAAAAGTCAAAACAAGTACAAAGTTTTACAGCACTGATAATCAAAGGTTCAAAAAAGTTGTGCCAAATACGGCTAGTGATTTCTGCTTGGGATAAGAATATCCTTATTATTTAGAACATTTTATACTTCTGCAAACAGTAAATTTTATAACATGACGATATAAAAGATTTGCATGATGAAACTGAAGTAATTACTAATTACAGAAACAAAAACAAAATGATACCGACGGACACAAATGAGAATATGTTTTGATTTTTTGTATGACTCCTCTTTATGTTTTTATCTTTGTTATCAAGAATATTTAATTAACGTCGAAAGGACAGTTACAGAAAGTTACTCATATAATATACACATTCGTAGACAGCAACGAACACTCTTCAATGACAGATGACCTGTACATTTCTTATTAATCTTTAGTCATTGAAATACAAAAATAAAATACTATCATCACTCTAACGAACATCAGCCTTCTGATATTCAGTAAAGCGTTACTTTTTCACACGTTAATATTTAACTCTTGAGAGGACTAAGTTGAAATCAACTTGTTAGATACATATACTCTATTTGTCGAGACTTTAAACATTTTTAACATGTTGAACGAGCTTAACTTTTTGATCCCAGTTTTCGAATTAATATTTGACACAATGCCTATATATATATATATATATACCTGACCATCATCTATTAATGGTTGCACATGTCATCACTTGAGTATTCCAGTAGCATATTAAATTAGATTATTTACCGGGTTTGTAGTAGCACGAGAAACACGACGGGTACCACTTGTGTAGCAGGATCTGGTAACAATTCCGGAGCACCTTAAATCGGCCCCAGCTTTTTCGGTGGGTTCATGTTGCTCACTATTTAGTTTTCTATGTTGTGTCTTTTGTACTATTATTGGTTCGTTTGTCTTTTCCTTTGCTAGCCATGGCGTTGTCAGTTTATTTTTTATCTGTGAGTTTGACTGTTCCTCAGGTATATTTCGCCCCTCTTTTTCTGATTGCTGATGCTGAAAATAATTCAACATGTCTGTCGCCATGTGTTAGGTTTCATTTCATCATAGAGCTTGTTTATGGTCTTATGCATCATCAACTTTAAAATGTGTTGTTATGCGTTTGTTTAAGAAATCGCTTCAGAAGCGCTAAATATCTACTGTTATTTTCCAATTAATTGGCTTTATGAAGATAGCATTTCTAGTGGACTGTTAGTTCCCGAGAGTACACACAAATGTCATGTTGCACTCAGCTTTTTCACGATTTAAAACAAATTTTCATAATTTTTTCTTTGACAAATAAAGCAACTAAATACATTTAAAAAAAACATACTACGACTCTTTATCGTTTGTGTTGAAGGGCCTCTGTGGCCGAGTGGTCTAAGTAGTCAACACTGAGTTTGTAATTTCGAACCTCGCTTGTGCGGGTGCACTCGACTCTAATCTTTATTGACTAGGAGTGTCAGTTTTCTTATCGAAGGTTTGTGGTTTTCTCCGGGCACTCCAGCTTTCTCCACCAATAATAACTGGCCGCCATGAAATAGTCTAAATCCGGTGCTTAAAAGTTTCGTTAAAACACCAAAAAAAAAAAAAAAATCGTTCGTGTTGATGGGGAGACACTCAGGGGTTCCATCGGACGCATATATTTAGCTTACTGTTCATTCAATGACCGTTGAATGATTTAAATCATCAAAATATAAATAAAAAGGCGAGCTTCAAATATCCTTGAATTATGAAACGATCAAGCATTTATCTACAAAATATTATTTCAATAGTAATGATTTGAAATGGTTTTCGAATTTTTCGTTCACATGGTAATCTTAAAAACAACTTCTTTTCTGAAGCTGCCAAGACAAATTCAACGAAGTTTGGTCACTATCATTATTAGGGTACCTAGTTTAAAAAGTGTGTCCGATGAACCCATCTACCAACCAACATGCCCGACATAGCATATATATCAACTGACAAACGTTCCTTTTTAAGATTAAATACACTTAAGATTAAATACACTCGTTGATTAATGGAACTATAGTCGAATTTCCATAATTTTACAAGCAAAACGGGAATTTCTTTTAGTGTTCCAATTTGATACGTTTATGATGATATCACGAAGGACTGATTACTATAACATTCATTTTCAGGGAAATAGACCTTTCTGAAGTTGACAGGATTACGGTAAACATGAATTATAATTTATTTGTGTCACTGCGTTTTTTGATTGAGTTAAGTCATTTCAATTGATATTTTATAGTGTGTATTTCTATGTTGTGATGTTATGCTACTGTTAGCGTTTTAGAAACGGGAGAAGGTTTGGTACCATAAAACGTTTGATCCCGCTGCAATTGTTTGCACATGTCCTAAGTCGGACATCTGATTCCGTAGTTGTCGTTTGTTGATGTGGTTCATAAATGTTTCTCGTTTCTCGTTTTTTATATAGATTGAACCGTTGGTTTAACTGTTTGAATGGTTTTACACTAGTAATTTTGGAACCCTTTATAGTTTGCTGTTTGGTGTGAGCCTAGGCTCCGTGTTGAAGACAGAACCTTGACCTATAATGGTTCATTTGTATAAATTGTGACTTGAAATGAGAGTTGTCTCATTGGCACTCATACCACATCTTCCTTTATCTATAAACAAAGAAGGAGAGATAAAGAGAGAACGATATTTTGAAAACCAATATTGGATATAGGCTTTGCCTCAAAGTTTTCAACCAAACCCTTCATTCTTTATTCGGTGTTTACAAAAAAAAAAACGTTCTTGAGGACAATTTATGTAGATTAATTATCACAAAATGTTAGATTAAATAGCACAACTCTTTTTAGGACTATGATATATATCCGATGTATAATCTTAGCCATGTTTTAAACTGATATGTATAATCTTAGCCATGTTTTAAACTGATATGTATACTGTTATATTTATGAACTGATAGAAAGCTTTTTTAGAAAAGATAGTGACAATTCTTAATGTAAAACAATTCAAACAAGAAAATCAAAGGTCTGAGGTGTATTAAAATAAGCGAACGAATATTAAATATGATGAACAGAAATATAGGTTCCTGACTTTAAAATCAGACATACAGACTGTCTCGGGTTAAACATATTTGATAGAGCCAAACCCTCCGATAAGCTTAGAAAAGGGTTCAACTTCATGACATACAGAACAATAACAGTTCAAATAAGCTTCACTCATCAGCATCATTAACAGATAGCTTCTAGACATAAACAGTACAAACACAAACACCACATCTTCTTATATCTAAATGAAGACAATGTGACTGTTAATATAACTAAGGCGAGCTATGAGGATGATGAGATATGTCAACAGTAGCGTTTACATATTTTTAGTTTTGTTGTTTATTAGCTCACCTGGCCCGAAGGGCCAAGTGAGCTATTCCCATCACTTTGCGTCCGGCGTCCGTCGTCGTCGTCCGTCGTCCGTCGTCGTCGTCCGTCGTCCGTCGTCCGTCGTCGTTAACTTTTACAAAAATCTTCTCCTCTGAAACTACTGGGCCAAATCAAACCAAACTTGGCCACAATCATCATTGGGGTATCTAGTTTAAAAAATGTGTGGCTTGACCCGGTCAACCAACCAAGATGGCCGCCACGGCTAAAAATAGAACATAGGGGTAAAATGCAGTTTTTGGCTTATAACTCAAAAACCAAAGCATTTAGAGCAAATCTGACATGGGTAAAAATGTTTATCAGGTCAAGATCTATCTGCCCTGAAATTTTCAGATGAATCGGTCAATCGGTTGTTGGGTTGCTGCCCCTGAATTGGTAATTTTGAGGAAATTTTGCTGTTTTTGGTTATTATCTTGAATTTTATTATAGATAGAGATAAACTGTAAACAGCAATAATGTTCAACAAAGTAAGATCTACAAATAAGTCAACATGACCAAAATGGTCAGTTGACCCGTTTAGGAGTTATTGCCCTTTATAGTCAATTTTTAACCATTTTTCGTTAATTAAAGTAATCTTTTACAAAAATCTTCTCCTCTGAAAATACTGGGCCAAATTAATCCAAACTTGGCCACAATCATCTTTGGGGTATATAGTTTAAAAAATGTGTGGCGTGACCTGGTCAACCAACCAAGATGGCTGCCACGGCTAAAAATAGAACAAAGGGGTAAAATGCAGTTTTTGGCTTATAACTCAAAAACCAAAGCATTTTGAGGAAATCTGACATGGGGATAAAAATGTTTATCAGGTCAAGATCTATCTGCCCTGAAATTTTCAGATGAATCGCTCAATCGGTTGTTGGGTTACTGCCCCTGAATTGGTAATTTTGAGGAAATTTTGCTGTTTTTGGTTATTATCTTGAATATTATTATAGATAGAGATAAACTGTAAACAGCAATAATGTTCAGCAAAGTAAGATCTACAAATAAGTCAACATGATCAAAATGGTCAGTTGACCCGTTTAGGAGTTATTGCCCTTTATAGTCAATTTTTAACCATTTTTCGTAAATTAAAGTAATCTTTTACAAAAATCTTCTCCTCTGAAACTACTGGGCCAAATTAATCCAAACTTGGCCACAATCATCTTTGGGGTATCTAGTTTAAAAAATGTGTGGCGTGACCTGGTCAACCAACCAAGATGGCCGCCACCGCTAAAAATAGAACATAGGGGTAAAATGCAGTTTTTGGCTTATAACTCAAAAACCAAAGCATTTTGAGGAAATCTGACAGGGATAAAAATGTTTATCAGGTCAAGATCTATCTGCCCTGAAATTTTCAGATGAATCGGTCAATCGGTTGTTGGGTTGCTGCCCCTGAATTGGTAATTTTGAGGAAATTTTGCTGTTTTTGGTTATTATCTTGAATATTATTATAGATAGAGATAAATTGTAAACAGCAATAATGTTCAGCAAAGTAAGATCTACAAATAAGTCAACATGACCAAAATGGTCAGTTGACCCCTTTAGGAGTTATTGCCCTTTATAGTCAATCTTTAACCATTTTTCATAAATCTAAGTAATCTTTTACAAAATCTCCACTGAAACTACTAGGCTACAATCATCTTTGGGGTATCTAGTTTGAAAAATGTGTCCGATGACCTGGCCATTCAACCAAGATGGCCGCCACGGCTAAAAATAGAACATAGGGGTAAAATGCAGTTTTTGGCTTATAACTATGAAACCAAAGCATCTAGAGCAAATCTGAAAAGAAGTTAAATTGTTAATCAAGTCAATATCTATCTGCCCTGAATTTTTCAGATGAATTGGACAACTGGTTGTTGGGTTGCTGCCCTCCAATTGGTAATTTTTAAAGAAATTTTGCCGTTTTTGGTTATCTTGAATACTATTATAGATAGCGATAAACTGTAAACAGCAATAATGTTCAGCAAAGTAAGATCTACAAATAAGTCAACATGACCTAAATGGTCAATTGACCCCTTAAGGAGTTATTGCCCTTTATAGTCAATTTTTAACAATTTTCATTAATTTGGTAAATTTATGTAAATTTTTACCAAATATAGTTCTCTGTTACTAATGGGCAAAGTTCATTATAGATATAATTGTAAGAAGCAAAATCGTTCAGTAAAGTAAGAACTTCAAACACATCACCATCACCAAAATACAATTTTGTCATGCATCCATTTGTGTCCTTTGTTTAATATGCACATAGACCAAGGTGAGCGACACAGGCTCTTTAGAGCCTCTAGTTTTTCATTATTTATCATTTTAGCATGCAAGTTGACTCCAAGCTTTTTATTTTTTTCTACTTCAACTTCAATTTTTATGTCATTGTGTGACGCAAATCAATTGTAAAAGATTGTGCATATGTTCTAAATCCAATAACAGTTCAAAAAGTAAACTTGACAATTTCTATCGTACAGATGTTACAAAGACAAATGGATACAAACAGCAAAAAACAAGACAAACAGAACGAAAAACAAGACAAACAGAACGAAAAAAATGGCAAACAAAATGAGAAGGTAAACTAAACATATTCTTGTTCATCACACGGTGTATAATTACTTGGATCTCTTAGTATCATGCCATGTATGTAAATTGGTTGAGAATCTCACCTTTCTATTTTTAATATTTTGCAATATGAACATGTGGTTACTGGAACAGATACGTCATAAAATAATTTTTTTTTTAGATTTTTATTATTCATATCTTGTTTGAAAACATATATTGTGATATAAAATCAATGCAAGGATTATTTAAGAACTTAACTATTTTTTGATGTTTGTATGATAAAGTACAAATTCTACTAAAAAAATCGGAAAATTGTCGGTTGCATTTTATAATAGTTTGCGATGGTACTGCTTGATACTTTGTAACAATTGCCTTTGTATGATAGCACTCTTGAATTCTAAATTTTAATTTATAGCAAATCAAAATTATTACATTAATATGCTTAAATTGATTAATCAGTCTGTGTTTTCAATCGCTTCAACACAATCAGGGTATATCGCTGCAAATAATTTAAAACATACAGTATTAATAATTTGCCTTCTCTATACTGATCATAATTTGTATTAAGGGGGCAGACAATGGTTCAGGGAGATAACTCTTTAATTCAATGATGCTTTTGTAATTTCATCAATGAATTTAAAGCATTTACCTTAAACAGATTAAAATAATCTATGTAACCGAGAAGCTTAGTATATATTGATGAAAACAGGTGACATTAACGTACTGATGATTTTAGAGTTATTTTTCTGTTTAAGGTCTACTTCCATAAATACAGTTTGGTAATTTCAATGGATGTTACGATTCCCGTATGAATGACAGTAACTACAAACTTCTGTGTTAATGTGACGAAATATTTCATTTAAATCTTTAAACAATATTCTTTGAAAAAAATTAAATGGAAGTTATCAGCAAAAGAAAAATATGCCACAATAGTTTTCTCTTCTTTCAGATAATGGAAAACATGCAGCATGTGGATAAAAAGTTGAAAGGAATAAAGACAATGGTTGGTATTACATTCTATTTTTCGTTTGGTCTTTTTTCTTCTAAATGTATACATAAACTAAATGAAAGTCAATATTTAAAAAAAAAGTATATGACAACCTTTTATTTTCACCAACCGAGAACGTTAGAAGGCATTTATTTCTAAAAAGTATAGATATTTTATACATTTTAAAAGAGGGACGAAAGATACCAAAGGGACAGTCAAACTCATAAATCGAAAATAAACTGACAACGCAAAGTCTTTATCACAACCTCTTTTTTATTATTAACACATGTGTAGCAAATTAGTAGTTTCTGAAAACTATTTTTTTCCTGTTTTTAGCGCACAATTCTTTATCAACGTAAGTTGACATTGTATCACAACATATTGAAAGGCGTACAATTTATTTATTATAAAGAAAATATTTGACAGGCATACATTTGAGGGTAAAAAACCGACATATGACATGTTCGTGATGTTGTCAAAATTGTATGAATCCCTTACGAATCAACAAATCATATTGATAAAACAACTGAGGAATTCGAAATAAGATATGGGCTAGTTTTATCGCAATAATGGTTTGAATATAGTTTTAGAAATACTACTTTTTGAAGGATAAAATTCCATCTATTTGATAAAACAACTGACACATTTCATTTTTTAATATTATTTTTTTTTTAATTTTGACAACATGGGAACATAGTTATCAAATGTAACAGGATTATAATTTAGTACATTTCAGACATATTTACATACATGCATTTTTTGTTAGCAATATATTCATAATATATATATCTTTAATTCAGATCAAACGCATATATATAAAATGTTTATATTTAAATGATGAACCCCAAATGTTATATGACCGTCGACAATTTTGTAGTTTAATACATGTCTGATATTTCATACGCAAGTTTACTCATCTAAAATCCTTTAAAGTTCATTGGATAGTTAATTCAAATAAATTGGAAGCCAAGGTGATCACAATTCTAATTAAATATGTTAATGCACAATGAAATTTTGTGTAAAGATCTATACCAAGGGAGCCGATTCTTTAAAGGAAAAATGGCATAACACCTACTTTAAGTATAATAGATGTAGTTACATGCACAATCCTGTGATGTGAAAAAATGTTTCTATTTCGAAATGGAAAATATGTCACCCTTAATCTGACATTGTGTTTACATCAACGTTAAGTGTGATAACACTCTGACATTTGATATAATACTTGACAATGTATACTACTATTTTATAAAAATGATTTAGTAATACATACATGTAATTACACAACAAAGTGTGCACGAAAAAAAATGCATTTCCGAAAAAAATCCGGCAATCAGCCCTTTACATACTTGATCGTTGTTTTCCTCCGTAAATGAAATTTGTTTTAACTGATGAAGTTTTGATATTCCTCACTCAAACATAATAAATATATTTATTTCTGCATTTACCATGTATATATAAAGACAACCTTCTTGTAAATTACATAAAAGTTATTGAACAACTTGTCATTATCGTGATTAATGGACTGCCCACAGTATAGTGGTATTGACTTAGACAGTGATAATGTTGTAGGCGAGGTCATGATCAATACCACTGTCCTATGGGTAGTCTATTTATCACGATTACGACCAGTTCCTCAGTTACTATTATGTTTATTTCATGTAGGAACCATGTTTTTACAAATTCCAACTCGAGTTATTGTACGTTTTCTATAACAAAGAGTGAAGACTAGTCGAAGTAATACATGTAACTACAAGTAACTGCCATTCATTTAAGTGCAATTTTTCAGTAAATGAACACTAAATCAAGTTTCCTATAATTTTGTAGTTTACAAAAACATATGGTAGATAGTTCAACTTAAATAAAAAATTGAAAACAGGAAAATGTTTTAGTAAGGCGATATCTCACTGAACAGAGAAACCACGCCCCACCGGTCATTACAAGAGAAACCACGCCGGGCATTAACATGTTAAAAAGTCCGTTTATGACCGGTTTTCTAGTATGTCTGTTCTGTTGATGACCGATGAAATATATAACTGAAGAATATTGAATGTCATGTGGCCCTTTTTTATCCAATAACAGAAGCTAATTTTTAACTGATATGAAATAACACTGAATAATACCGTTAATCTTTCAATAAATGCTTCATACATGTTGTGGAGTATACTTATACTTCGTAACTCCTAAACATTTTAAGAATTATGATGGTCAAACAGGACTGCGTGAAGACTCTGCGAATTTAAATGAGGTTAGTAAGCGACTTTTTTTTCCATATTGGTTAAGCAGCAGTGTAACGTCACTCCGTCAAACATAATGACGATGCAAAAGGTCTGAAACGTTTCACCCAGTCTACAGATAGGGAAATGCAGAAAACACATGAAAGTTTACAAGTTGGTACTGTTGGCGTTTTGTTTTGTATAGACCATAGACCAGAGGATGAAGTGTCTTATTAATGACGACCTGATCACTTCGATAGGCCGCTTGTCTACATGCAACATGTTTTAAAAATCACTCGGTATTATAATTTCGCTGTTTAACTGATAATTTTGTATGTAATATATGTGTTTTCTTTTACTCCAGTTATCAAAAATTGCCAAGACTCTGGAGAATTTTGAAGACCAAACGGAAGATGAGGATGATGATTATCAATTTGGATTTTTATCGTCTGATAAGAATGATTCTGACAATCAGTCTGTGTCATCAGATGATTATGTTAGAAGTAAGTTAAATTATTTTTACTAATTTTATTTCATTCTATTGCAGCAAACATAAGAAACTATGCATTCATTGATATCGATACAGCGACAAATATACATTTGCAAACGGTAACTTTTGAACAATTAAATGCAAATAAGCTATTAAATCCTATAACATTGAATGCAATATAATTTTAACCTAAATAAACCTAATTCACTGTCTGCCATAAGCCATATTGTTCGGGCGTATTAACTTGTTCGACGGTATTTTTGTTTTAATGCATTGATGTCAATAATTCATTGAATATTGATAATTAACATTTTGAAATTATCTTTTTGTTCTGCACAGTTAAGTTGTGGATATATTTCAGATCAAACATCAATTTTTGTAGGATTTATGCATTATGTTCAATTTAACAACGCCATACGCTATACGACGTCATAATCCTTCATCAAAGGGAACCTACATTTGGATATTAAACATTAAAAAAACTATTCACAAGAATTATAATTATAAGATGTGCAAATGTTCTAACATATGTTTCAATAAACGTATTGTTCATTGTCACATATTTTTATTTTGATATTTCAGGACCAAATATTAACTGGTGAAGCACAGAGTTCAAATCAAATTCTTTATGCACTTACATATTTTGTCGCCAGTACTAACGTTTAATGTATACCAAGTTCTGGATTTTACTGATTTACAATTAACAATACCTATAAAAACATATTATTGTATGTGTAAAAATAACTGTATTTGAAGTAATCATTACATGTTGTTTTTCTTTTTTTTTAAGTATTTTTAGCAGTTTAAAGATTGTTCTCATCAATTAAATTAAATAATTGGTAAATAGTCAATGTACTCCAAGCTGTATCTTAAAGACTGAATTGAATTTTATCTCTTATTTTACTATTTAACAACTTTTTAAACATAAGCATGGCCGATACTTAATTTTGGTAATCATATAAAATTGAGAATGGAAATGGGGAATGTGTCAAAGAGACAACAACCCGACCAAATAAAAAACAACAGCAGAGGGTCACCAACAGGTCTTCACTGTAGCGAGAAATTCCCGCACCCGGAGGCGTCCTTCAGCTGTAAATGCATATAATAACGATTGATTTACGATTCTGAAATCAGACCAATTTTTGTAGACGTCGTTCGTTGGAAGGTGATCTTTTGTAATCACAAATATATAGTCTAGAACAGTAATGTGTATCAATCTTTCAATTTCCCCTTCCCCAAATGATAGATTAAATATTGTCTTTTTTTATTGCCATGAGACCTCCGGATCCTTATTTGTGAACTTATTCATCTTGGTATACAAACCATATACGTCGGAGATTTATTTACCTGTTAAACAAGTTTTCAAGAACTATTTACTCTGTACTAAATAAGGAATATGGCAGTTATTTTTCACTTATTTCGTTGATTAATAGCATTTGATGTTTTTATGGATTTCCCGTATTGAATTTGCATTGGAGTGTCAATACATCATTTCAGATGATTTGTCATAATGTATTGAGAAACGTGAAAAAAAATGAAGAATTTGAAACACAATTAATCAACAAAAATAGTAAAATGCACAAAGAAAAAGAAAATATTCAAGTTCGAAGAAATAAATATGTACAATATAATGACGACTAAAGCCAAAAATGAAATGAAAAAAAGAATGTCAAATGAATGACAATAATACGGAAAATAAAAACAACAAATTAAAGCTGTAATCCCTGTTATGATAAAGAATTGTAGTTATAATCTTGATAATTATTTCGAATGTGAGATATGTAATTGTGTTTGCTTGCTGAGACCCTCAACCATTGTAAAAAAAATGTTAAACTGTCATTCATGTTTTTATCAAACTGAAATATTTTCATCGATAAAACATTAGCAAGATATGCAAGTATAATGTTGAAGAGAAATAAGATGGGTTTTAATTATTTTGTTCACACACAAAATAGTGTGTTATATTTTGCGTTTGTTTATGTTTTCATTATCAGAAATATAAAAAAAAAAGCAATGTTGATCGATATTTCCATACTTTTTTTAATTCAAGATTGCTGATAATATGTATGTATGTATATGTTTTTTCTTTGACGTTTGATCAATTTATATAACTAAATGACGAGATAGATGGATGAACTTATTAGCCTAAGGTCTGTAGTTATAATGTTGGTTTTATTGTATTCATATTCGTGTTTCTTATATGCTTTTCTTGTTTTTTTTTTGTTCAGCTTTGTGATAGCTGTTATTTTCTTAAACTCAAACGCAGCATATTAACATTGTTGTTTTAATTTTTTTTATTCAACTTTGAGTGTAACAAAATCATTAATACATTTGTTATCAGCATGGATGTTCTAAAAATAAACTATTATCTGATTGTACATGTTAAACACGTGCTCAATATCCATGCCTTTTTGTTGATTGTTGACAAACGGGTGACAATCGTTAAACTTCGGCTTCAAAACACGAACTTTAATTACCTGCCATATGTTCACAACAACACTGACCGATTGAAAAAAAAATTGACGAATCTACGAAATGTATGCGAAAAAAATGATAAAATCGTGCACAGAAGACTAAGTTTATGATGTTTGTATGCATTGGTTCAGGAATTGGAATAACATTATTTTTCACCGGTCACTCGTTTATTATGACTTTGAATACAAAGGAAGTTTTTATACATTATGATTATAACGAGTCCATGATTTGTAATTTTTTTCTTAACGACTTTTTTGCATTTTGGATTGACGTTTTATAATGTTTTTGAGTGGAATAGGTGATTATGAATTTGGAAGCTTATTCCCCTTTAATATGGATTACAAAAATTGTTACTTTAGATAATTTGAAGGATGGCTGTTACTATTTGGTTTGTACTGTGTAGGATTTGTTTGCATGGGTACAAATTTGACTAGATTAAGTTAAACTTTCAGTTTAGTGGATATTTGATTTCGTGTTTTTTGCCGAAGTCTGCTTACAATTTAATAGAAATTTTATATTTCATTGTACATTGTAATTCGTGATTACTGAGAAACCACGATATCCACAATAATTTATATTCAACGAACAATAATAAATTAGCAGTATCTAAAATGATTACTTTATTTTACTCATACTTTTTTCAAACAATGCAATTTGTTAATTTGCCGGCTATCATCATATCAACATGATCAAACAACAGTTCAATACATTTTCATTGTTTTTATGCAAATTTTGAATCAACTATTATTATAGCTTAGTCGTTTTTATCATTGCCATTTTTTTTTTATATTTTTCTTCTTTTATGGGTTATACTTTGTATGCATACTATCATAAAGGTTTACAATATTTCTCCGGATGTCAAACATATCGAGGGAATTGTTGTAGTATTTTCATAGTTTTTTTTGATTTTTGATTTTTTAAATTTCTTTTATAATGCCTATCAGAGATACATTGCCATATTTTTGCTTTTAATAAAGATATACTCCAAAAACAAATTGTGGAATCATAAGTGTATCATTGATTTTAGACTTGATATAAAAGCAAATGAGAAAATCAGATATATTAATCAAGATGAAAAACAAACACCACAAAAGTCCCACTTATAAATATTTACCAATATAAAAAAAAGCTTTCCCTTCGATAACCAAACTAATTAATCACACTACGACAGCCCCAAAAAGAGAAGGGAAAAACTTAATAAAGCATCATGATACAGTGTTGCCAACAAGAAAACAGTTTATATCTTATACATGGAAAACCGGAGATCAAGCAGCACGATGCAAAATGATTACCATATTAGGAAAACGTTTAAAGAGTTGCAAGCAATTTACAAATATGAAACATTGGTTCAAAGCATTCTTGTATGCAGCAACTCTATAGCAAAAAATGAATGATAACAAACCAATGTCCTCAAATATTGAATGAACTGTTAGACGTGCTTACACTGCCATACATTCGGTGTTGTGTCAGTGTTATTCACACGTAGACTAAACACAATTGTGTTCCATTGATAAAACAAAATGTTTACATGCAGTTTAAATCAGGTTTTGTCTACATGCAGTCGATAGTCAAAGTAGGCCTTGTGTATCCGTGGGTTAAGTGTACACTAAACAATGTATTCAAACACGATGTTTATCATATACATTTAGGGGAGAAATGTATTTTTAAGAAAATAGATATTAATTAAAAATATTAATTAAGTTCTTTAGTAACCCTTTACCAAGACTTTTTAATGTTTAAGTAAGAACATTTAATTAACAACGTTACATCTCTTTGTTGTGTAGTATGTATTTAATGTGACCCTACCAATGGCAATGTTTGTTTTGTTACTATAGATGATTACCATGCATACATTCTGTGAATATATGTACTTTATATTTAAAATGTAAATTACCTATGTAAAAAGATATAGGGAGATGTAGTATGAGTGCCAATGAGACCACTCTCCATCCAAGTCACAATTTACCAAAGTTAATAATCATGGGTCAAGGTACGGTCTTTAACACGCACAGTTTGTTATAAAAATAATTAATAGGATATTCGAGTAAAAAGTACCCTTTTGTTAAGGATTCAAACAATCTACAAGAAAGCTGATATATGTTTCAACTAGCTTAAAAAAAACAAAATTATTCATATGAATAACATAAACCTTAGAAAGAAAAAAAAAAGATTGACGAAAGATACCAAAGGGACAGTCAAACTCATAAATCTAAAACAAACTGACAACGCCATGGCTAAAAATGAAAAAAAAAGACAAACAAACAACAGCACATATGACACAACATAGAAAACTTAAGAATAAACAACACGAACCCCACCAAAAAACTAGGGGTGATCTCATGTGCTCTGGAAGGGTAAGCAGATCCTTCTCCACCTATGGCACCCGTCGTGTTGCTTATGTGATAACAAATCCGGTAAATAGTCTAATTCGGTAGGTCACATTCATGAAAGGGAAGTGGATTGTAGTTACGACGTAAGGAACATATCCGATATCATTTGTGAAACGGTTATACAATAACGGTCCACCAACTGGTGATGGCGTCCTTAAAATTTACGAGGGGATGATTTCAACTTTACCATTTGAAACGTCTGAAACATTCAACTGCAATAAATATGTTTCGTTACTTTTAAACATAGGTAATCGTCTAATAATTACATCCGCTGATTTATATGTACCAATAATTTCATTTATTAATATATGTGTATGAATTGATTCTACCTTTACTTGCATGCATTGCATTTCCATGATTATCATATGCCAAATATGTTGGACCAGCAGAAATAACTCTGAACTGGAGCTAACAAACGTTATAATTTAGCCACAAACGGCGTAAATGAGTTTTGATAAAGCTTAATAAATTGTGCTAGTTAAAGACATTTAAAACTATTTTTATCACGAAAACACACACATACAATCATGACAATGTATCACATCAATCATACAATATGCTATATTTTGAAATGGTAAAATGTCCGCTGCCTGTCACAAAATGAAAATCTTTGAAATCCATTGCTGCGCTCAACAGCCAAAAAAATTTATAATGTCTGAAAAATTACACATAAAAGATGTATATTATCAATATGACGAAGCTCTAATAATAGGTTCAAAGAAAATAAATTATGTTGACATTCAAAATTCCTGAACCCATAACTCATGGTGTTATCAATTAAAATCGAAAGATTTAAACAAAATTGTAAATATTATTATCCGAATGTTGGTTATTTGTCAATACCGGATCAAGTTATTTTTAGATATTATAAATACATCCAATATCAATACTAGTTCCTTAAAAGCATCACATTACTCATTACGTGGAATTACCTTTCTACATGTCTTACCATGCATCATTTTAGTAAATCAATTATCCTCTCACATGAAAATTTAATGATGTGTACTATGTAACTGACAACGACAACGAAGAAATTGTAAGTATTAACAGTTATGTATTTACTTTAGAGTTTGAAGTCTTTGATGGGGCCATTTTGTTTTACTGCATATTTGTTCGAAATAATAAGACATATTATAACTGAGCCTTTTCAACCATGTTGAAATACACAAGTTAAAAGACCTTAATATAATCAGTCCTTTTATATTTTAATAACTACTTATTACGGTGGTTGATAGCAGACATATCAAGAATTGGTTATATACCGGACAAAAAACCTGTCATTCATTCATAAATTGTATTGTTCAAACAATTAACCCTACGAATAAGTATGGCTAAGTTTCATTTAGTTGTTTCAAATATCTTTAGTTATTTTCGATTTATGAGTTTGACTGTCCCTCTGGTATCTTTCGTTCCTTTCGTCCCTCTTTAAGCGAATATTTTTATGAAAATGAATAACAACAACAGACAAGAAACGTTAGGTTGAGGTTAATTATCACATATCCCTGCATGGTATATCTGTTTTATTTGGCTTGGTTATTTTAGCACCATTTAGTAGCTGTTCAGACACTTTAGCATGTTGTTGTTGTGTACAGGTAATTAAGCCAATTTAAGAATGCCGTCTACACAAACACAGACACCGCCACAGATACCTACACTGATTAACAAATATAGACATTGTATGTAATAAGTAAGAGGAAAGAATAGTAAAAGCAGTGCTTCATCTGGATATAACTTTTGTATTTAGAATCAGTGTATGAAACACGTAGTGCTCATCTTTTTAGTTGAGGAAATTTGTAAGTAACTTGTGATATTCCATTTGGTGGTCTGGTTTTTTTTTTCGTATTGTTACCATTTAACGAGTACGACTTTTGATTTCTATGTTTTTAACCGAAAATGACCATTTTTATTTGAGTTTATCCAGTTTTGAGGGAGAACACTTTTTCCATTATTACATGTACATGGCCAATGAATGGGAGGAATTTCAGAGAAATGTTTAAAATAACCGTTTGCAGGTAGTGCGATTGATGGGACATCTACCGAAAAACATCGTCCGGTAACTTATCCGCCACATCTACATCTCCCGGTAACTGTAATTTTTACTGTATACACACTTAGTGACAAGTTGATGTCTGCCTTTTTGTGATATTTTTAATTTCTATTTCTATTTCCATGGACAACTCAACAACACCCTTTAATTTGACTTATGCAATAAGTAGGCAAAGCATTGGTAAATGGAAACAGTTATCTTATAATGTCATCATAAAGACAACAACAGATCGATAGAAAACCACCTGTCTTAGAAAAACAAGAAAATCAATAAATTTTTAATGGAATAACGTGTTCCGGTATAACATGTATAACATACAAACTTCTGCTGTTGTCTGTTCTATGGTCGGATTGTTGTCTCTAAAACACATTCCCAATTTTCATTCTCCACTTTACATTTTGCGCATCATGATGTTATATAGTATTCGGGACACTGTGTTGAGACACGCAATGCACAAAGAGTTTCTATCGTGAGTTAGGTCTGTGCAGGCTGGCTTTGTGGTCAATGTCAGGTGTTCTGCTAAATAACGTATAATATCTTCAAATGTAAAAATACTTAATACAAAACTATGAATAAATGCCTTTGGTCAATATACAGGCGGAGATAGTTACTCTTCTCATACCGGTTCACTAGTCGTCGTAGGCATATACAACTATTAAACTTAACAGATTTTAATTAACATCACTGGTATTGGTCTGAAGTCCCAAATGATGGATAGGTCTGAAAATTAGCTTACAAGACTGAACCTGAAAATATTTTTGTTTCAGTTTCTTACGGTTTAAAAGATGTTATGATAAAATGACTAGTAAATACAAAATCGGTTTACTAGTTTTAGTGTAGTATATATATATAAGTAATATTTTAAAAATGTTTTTCATGTGTAAATTTGACCGAAAAACCGAAAAGCAAATTACATTTTGTTTACCTTGATTGACATGAATATATGTAAATACTCTGTTCGTATTTTACATGTTTTCAACTATTTTTAAAATTAAATGCCATTCAATAGAATAAAAACATAAAGTGTTCAAATGGATAGAGTTACAGTGTTGAAAATATATGTCCATAGATTCATCACGGGATAAAAATCAAGTGAAAAGAATATTTAAAATAAGTATAAAGACGATAATTTGTTTACGGCGTTATTCTCATTTCAATTTCGTGTATTTATCCGAAGATCGTTTCAGCTATCCTTAGAACAGTAATTAAATATCAAAAAGGATGAATTAATTATATTTACAATTGTAATGACAGAAAAGAATACCACTTGTGCACTTTAATAGAAATGACGGATCGATCATAATCGATTGAAAAAGGGGAAAGGGTAACGCTGCAAATGTTAGAAACGAAAACAATTTATCACTTTACCATTAGCTATGTAGCAAGTAAATATAAAAATAGTACGTTAAAAGTGTTATATGATACAAGTATTTTAAAGCTTTCAAGTGTCACAAAATGATAGAATAAACCTGTATATACTAACTAAAACGACCACTTAACATGTTTAATAAGTGTATGTGACGAAATTAATCTTGATAAATTGTGATAATAAAGTTAATCAATCTTACATATGATTATAAAACTGTAGTTGTATACCATTACCAATGTAAGTGATGTTACTTAGCGGCTTGTTTCGCCTAATTGAATAGTTTCAAAAAATACCCAATTGATGAATTACAACTTTAATGGTTATTTTAATTTCTTTCAATACATCTATTAAAACAGATTGCTTGAGCTTTTACATTTTATCAGTTTTGATTTTGTGAAAAGCTTTTACGTGAATTGAGGATTGTATCCTTGTTCGTGAAAATTTTTGGTTTCTTAACAGTATAAAGACACACCTATAGAAAATTCGTGGTTCATCTTCACCCACGAAATACACGAACATTTGTAATTCCATGGAACTTTGGGACTACAATACTCTTCAACTTCGTTAGTTTTCTCAATTAAATTGGTTAATATTCGGGCCTTTTATAGCCGACTTTACAATATGAATTTTCTCATTTTTATATGTCCATTGTGTGGCCTATAGTTAAATATATCCTTTTTATTTGAAATTTGGTTAATAGTTGTCTCAACGGCATTGGTACCACATCTACTTTTTTATATTACATATAACTTCATGTACCATATCCCGTATGTTTTGCCATACTATCTGTTAATTTTATTTCATGACTTCATAAAAGGTAAATCTTACGTTTAGGATCAAATTTAAAGTTTTGTGACACCCGAAAAATCTTTCAAAGGGACTTATTTGGTTATACTATACTATACTAATTATAAAGAGTTTTAAAAAGTAATCTTTGAGAATGTTTTGATCCAGTAAGGCAAATTGCTTCTCGCCAGGAGATTTTCTGGTGCCATATTTCGAACTAGGAATACAACTTTACACACTGAAATTTCAATATCTTAACAAATACACAAAAATGATTAAAAAAAAACACATTCAGAATTATTTTATTTTTAAATCATTTAAGTGTTTGTTTTGTTGTACTTCTAAATGTTTCAGCGAAGAACACGGTATTAGAAATGGGTTTGACAAGAACAATGATGACTACTTACAATAATCCAATGCGTTTTCATTTATTTAAGATGTTATAACTACAGAATTATCGTCAATGATGGCGGATTCAATTAATTCAGAACATATCGAGAATCAGGTATAATACATATTTCTATTTACTTTTTTACTAATGTAACATCCATAATTATATTATTTTTGAATCAAACAAGACAATAATTGTATAATCTATGGGGAATCAACATGTTGCTGGTATATGTTAAAAGAATGAACCAGTTCGATATTATCAAGCCATATATTTTACATGTTTACCTTAAAATTGAACTATCCAAATCTGAGTGATTCATTTTTTTTTATCAAGCTTTAATGTCAAATAATCTAGTGCTGTCTGGGAGTGTTATTTTTTTATGAGTATTAACACTATTCGGTCACTGTATAGTGTACCAATAAATATTTAGACACAACGTATAGAATATGACAACAGACTTGCAAACTATCTGGATTTAATGAGAGTCTCTCCCATGAGAGGTGATGACCTGGATATTGATATTCATTTTTATATCAACTAAATACATCAAAAGAGACATCCAAATGAGTTTCGTCGAGCAGCAAACCAGGTTTCCAGGCTACCTTTTTAATTGTTTTCTTCATGACTTCCGATGTAAATATCCGTGATGTTCTGAAATTCTGCATTGGCTGGATCGAAACTTGGCCAGTATAGAAACAAATCAATATTGACTGAGTAATTCTGTATTGGCCGAGTTAAACTTTTGCATTGCATAAATTATGCAGTTTTCACCATATTTATTCCAATGGCAACATAAGTTATTTGATAATTATAAATATTTACATACATTAGTTTTATCAACAGGAAATTCAAGGACATGCAATATTAACCAGAAGGCTCTCAGATTATACAACATTGTACGGTTACTGTGCTTCATATATACCTGACGTAGGTATGCATTATATTAATTATAGGTCCCGTGATGCCTTACACATGCCAATGAGTTTAGTGTATAGTTTTTTTTTTATTTTACACTTAAATAAACTGTTAAACATAATT
Source organism: Mytilus galloprovincialis (assembly GCA_037788925.1). NCBI lineage: Eukaryota > Metazoa > Mollusca > Bivalvia > Mytilida > Mytilidae > Mytilus > Mytilus galloprovincialis. The sequence continues at coordinate 37,081,091 of CM075342.1, read as the reverse complement.
TCTAAAATGATACCTTGTATTTTATTAAGTATAGCATAACAGCTTTAAAATCAGTTCAAAATATCAAAAACCTGAAATGTATGTTCCTTTTATTGATCAACACTTCTATAAACTTACTGTATACATAAATAAAGTTTTCATCACAGTAAAAGATGGTGTGAATAAGGATGACACAACAAAACCTGAAGATCTTAGAACCGTTATCAACGAGTTGAAAACAGATCAAGTTGTCGTAGAGCTGGAAAATGACAGAGACAGATATGAAACAATAAGAAAAGATGATTTAGTATTGTCTGATGATGAACAAACAGGTACGGCATGTTGCCATCTTATAACTTGAAGTTTTGCGTATTATATAGACGTTTAACGCCGACTGTTTTTGAAAAAGTTTAGTGTAGTCTAATTATAAGTGTGATGACAACAGCTAGTCTTTTGTCCGCTCGGACATCAACTATTTCCCGATACAAAACGCATATAAAGGGGTCAGTGCACTTGTTATTGTTTCAATATATAGCAAGTAAAGACTTGTAATAATCCAAAAGGTATATACTTAAATATATGCCTACTGTGGATTCCATAATATTCGTTGGATACCATTTTTTGTGGATTTCGTTGGTATAGGGGAACAACGAATTTAAATGTTCGACGAACTACAATTTGTTAACGGAATGTATGACGACTTTGCCAAAACCACGAAATAACATATCCACGAATGTTCAAGCTTTTATCAAAGCACGAAAATTGGAACTAACGAGAATTAATGAATCCAAATGATTGTTTTCTAATTTGATTGATTGATTGCTTGTTGATAAACGTCCAGTGACAAACTTTTTTATTCGAAGAAGAATGAATAAAAATGCAAAAGTATATTCGTTATTGACGTCATTCAATAATACTCTATGCAAACGTATTGTTTCCTTCAAAAACCCGGCAATTGAACAATGACTCTTTATGGGAAATGTAACTTGGTCAAAGCATTTTCAATGCGATCATCAAAGAGTTACGATAAAAAAAAATCATTTGGAGGTATCGGGAACAAGGCAATTCAATTGACACAAGAAGAACGGTAAAATCGATTTTGCCACTACTCGTTCTCATCCAGTATACTGCTAATATAAATAGTCGTTTTGAAAATTTCATAAAAGTCATAAATTTATTCGTTTATAATTGTACAAAGAAAATAATTACCAGGGTATAATTATTGCTTCTAACTGCTGCGGAATGTAAGGGAAATTTAGAGATTGTATTTACAACATAATGTTACGCTTGTAATTCTGATAATAGAAAGTATGTGTTTTATTAATGTGATTTTTTTAAGTCTGTTTATTCAAAATATATGTATTGAAAGACGACAAAGCATCAATGTAAAGGTTTATATATGTATTATCCCCCGGTCGTCAGTCAATCTGTCAATAAATTTCGATTTTTTTTTTGTATCCATAGTCATATATAACACGTCATATAATTACAACGAGCACTAATGTCGTAATTTTCAAAACTATACTAAAATAAGTGCAAAACTACAAAATGGAGAATTCTATCTGTAGTCCATCCATGCATATAGTCATATAGACATACAGTAGAAAGAATCTGATTAATTTAAACGGTTTATTAAATTGATATAACATCACATGCTTACCTGTCTATCTAGTTATTAAGACACAACTGATTATGCAGGTGAGAGGTTTGGCTGGCTATAAAACCCGGTTCAATTCATCATTTTCTACCTAAGGAAATGCCTGTACCTAGCAGGAATATGACAGTTGTTATTTATTCGTGTGTTGTGTTTGATCTTTTGATTTTGCCATTTGATTAGGAACTTTCTGTTTCGAATTTTACTCAGATTTCAGTATTTTTGTGATTTTACTTTTTCTTTATTTTATATGTATTAGGTGCTGATGGTTATTTTGAAGTTAACATTCGTGGAAGTAAATCAGCAAACAAAAAGGTAAAATATCATGTTGTCGTTTGACAAGCTAAAAAAAATGGTGCTTAAAGAAATTAGACTTAAGATAATGTTTTAAGGTTCGTTTTCTAAATGTAATAATTAAAACAATTTGACAAACCGTTTGACATAAACTGACGTAAGGGATTGTTGAACATTCGATTTAAACTAAGATTGGTTGAATGATTGTTGTTAGTTGCATTTTTCAACACTACTTTTTTTTGATTTTGGTGTTTGGTTTTTATTGGTATCGAAAAGAGGAAAGCTCAGACAGAACTACTGACCTTCCGTAGAAAAAAGTTCTAGTCAATTAATTTTTGAGTCAAAACACCCTGAAACATGTATGATTCGAACTTACAACCTCAGTGTTGACATGGCCACAAGAAAGTATATCAGCTTCTAAGACAAATTACACAGAAATTGCGTAACACTTTCAATAACTGAAATATCAATAGAAATATTTTACAGTGCCTGTCTTTGTCTTTGTTTTTGTAAATAGAATGAATGGACTTTTGGTGAACTGTTTAACAAAGATCTAGTCGAATGTGACAGAACATACTGCTATGAAATCCACGCAATTATATGCATAACAAGAACTTTGAAGTTAAAGAGGGAAAATATTGATTTGAGATCAAACCTCGCCATAATTGGAAAATAATTTGAAAATTCAACATCGGTTTATATAGAACCTTTTTTTTAACTGAAAAATGTTATATTCACAACAAAAATGTTTTAATAATGGCATTCATATATAAGCAAGCCACAACACCACAGGGGGGAAATAAAGATTGTCATATGTAGATAAATGAGATATTAAGCCCCAGTTGTACACAACTAGTTGTATACAGTAAATTTAAAAATCAATAAATTTATAAGTAACAGCCCACATGTTGAGCAGAGATGAACATTTTCCTTCTCAGTTGCCTTTTACCATTAACTATTTGATATGTATCTGTAGCCTTAACTACAAAAACTCATCTCTTATACCAATGATAGCTAAACGAAGATTAACCGTAGTATGTAGACGTTACTTCAATGGTAATGGTTTAAATAAATACTTAATTATCTAATTGATGTTTTTAAAGACAGCTTTCATGGTATGGAACTTGCGCCCTAAGTAGTTCAACCGTCAGCTCATCCTTTGATACTTTTTTTTTTCAATAGATCAAAGTGTTCATTTGGCGACCATTACAGGATGATAAGCAGAACAAGGAAGTGCCATTTAAACCATCCTTGTATCTTATTTTTGACAGTCCCGAAGAAGACGAAACCGTTAATACAATTTCGCTTATGGAAGAGATAATTGATTTTGCGAGTTAGTACTTTTTTAACGTAAAGAAAACAAAATCTTTGTGATGATGTTTCTGGTTTTTAAACATTTGTTAAACTATTTTTAAAAGTTGAGGTTACATTACAAGATAATTTTCATCAAGTAATCAATTAACAAAAATAGTCACGCCCCAGTTTATCATGTTTATCTTTCATAACATTAAACATATATAAAAAAAAACTTTAAAAAAACAACATTGGCGTCAGGTATAAATGATTTAGTTAAGAACTCAAACGATGCCAATATAAACAATATCATTTTCCTCTTTATCGAAACGAATCAACTGAATTCATTATAAACCGTAAAATAAACGGAGACATGTTCCATCACATGTTTAAAATTACAGATTGACGAAGTCAAACGTACAAGTGATTAAGTAATACTGGAAAATATACATAGAAAATGATAACTAAGTATTACAAAAATCCTTTGAATTAAAGCTGTTTATCCGTTTGTTATAGTTCCCAATACAAAAACATGCAATAGACCTCTTTTGATACTGAAATGTCAAACAATAGGAATGTTTCCATATATAAATTAAATGAACTGATACACGATTAGGTATATTTTTCGGTCTTATATATTTGTTTTGGTGACATAAGCTGATGAGGATTATTCGGAAAGTATACATGTGTGTACATGTACATACATCGACACTTTGGGTTTTCTGATAGAGAACAAATACCTTGTTTCAAATTTTGATTTTGATTTAAAAATCTTCGGTTTATGATTTTACAGAAAAGACCAAATTGCCGTGCCACATTGTAAAACAGAGAGTTTTGTTCCACAGTGGTTATAAAAAGACTGTTAGTATTCACTATAAAACAGATAAGGATACTGTTGAGGTACGTTGTATTGCATTATCTTTATCCAAAATACAAATTTCACATAACCATATTGTATTTTAAAAACTTATAAAGATTCAATGGACTTTAAAAATGATCACTTTATAGCTATGTTGTATTGTTTTATTATTAATTGTATTTTGTTACATACAATTTTGAATTAAACATTTTCTAGGAACTTATAAAGACAGGATTCAATGAATTTGAAAAATTGGACGAGAATATAGAAGACGAAATTCATTACTTCAGACGAATGGCAGAGTGTGAGTCATTAACAAATTTACTACTTACAACTAAATTGACTACTTTACTTTACATTTCCGTGCATGGGTGTTTATACAAAATAGTGTCGTGATCTTTCATTACTATTGACTAACATGACGCAATGAGAACTACCTATCAAAAAACTATTCCTTGATAGCAAAAAAAGGGATATTCAACGCAAAACAAATGCGATACACAATAACTGAATTTCTGGCTTTTTTTTTTATCTCGAAACTGGCGCATACAAAAAGTTGCACTAATTTGTATATAAGCAGTGATACAGCACAAAATCGGAACTATTGAGATAGGTACAAAAGGAACCATGCTTAATAATTGGAATAAAATCAATGTACCTAAAAATTATTTGAATTCGTTTTAACATGTTTAATGTATTGATCTTATAAAAAGTTACTACAGGTTTTCAAATAAGTTCTGCACTTTGACATTTTACAACTTTCGTGATCAATTTCTTTTTTACAGAATTGATAGGTATTGATATACAGTCAAACACACTAATTGGTTTCCATCGTAATCATAACGATATCTATTATCACACAGTTTGTACTAATTTTTTCCATGGACTAATAACCGGAATTCAAAGTTGGTTATTTGCCCTCGAGACCAATTTCGAAACGAGACCTCGAAAATCCATATCGAATTCGACTTCCGGTTAACTGTCAATCAAAAACATTTTTTTTAATCTATTTTCTCATGAAATATTTTTTGATAATTTTTTGGAAAATATAGAACAAATATACATGACATATTTATATATGCTGTATTTTTTCTACAGCTCATAAAAATATGTGATAAATATATAATTACATTTTTTTTTCATATTGGCCCTGGTATCAGCCCTCGACCTATATGAAACCCTGTTGCTTGATATGACATAATTTCAGTCTAGGGATGATACCAGGGTCAATATTGAAAATGTTATGTAATAACCTATACGGCACTTCGTATTTACACTGTCTTTTTTTTTAAACTTTGTTGGATTTTAACGTCACTGATGAGTCTTTTGTAGACAAAACGCGCGTCTGACGTAAATACAAAATTGAATTATGGTATCTGTGATGAGTTTATATATGTTGTACTTGAAGGGTTCAACATCATATAATTGAAAAGCGTGGAATATATCTAATTGTTGAATCGAACAATCCAAGTTTATATGGTTCTTCCGTAGATATACCTCCAATCATTTGTTTTTAAGATTGCCACGTGTGTAGCAAGATAATGTTGTTGTTTTGTATGCTATTTTTTTTTTGTTCTGATACAAGATGCAATTGGAGAGGAAGTGTTGCCAATTATTATATCCTTAAAAAGAAACGCTGTTATAAAACAAGAAGTACAAAACACAGCACAAAGCTACCAACTACCTGTCATTTACTTCAAGGTAAAGTATTTTATTGTTGCTCGATGATGACTGCTGTACCCATAATTTTACTATTTTATTTATTATGTCTGTTTAGTTCACGCATCATTATAAATATAACGGAATTTGATGAGACAGTCATCAAAGTGAGAGGTTTAGCGCTTGAAAACCAGGTTTAAATCACCATTTTCTACATTTGAAAATGCCTGTACCAAGTCAGGAATATGACAGTTCTTGTCCATTCGTTTTTTATGTGTTTTGTCATTTGATTTTGCAATGTGATGATGGATGGACTTTCCGATTGGATTCTCCAATGAGTTCAGTATTTTTGTGATTTTACTTTTTTTTTTTATATTTGCGTTATTTTTTTAAGGTGATTGGTGTCCATACACATGAATAAAAAGTCCAACTAAAATTTTCCCTCCAAAAATGTGTTTGACATATGTGTAGTCAAATTAACTCCTATTTATTTTCTTCAAATTAAGCAGATTGATGGATATTCAAATTTTTATCTGTTAATTTTGTGTATACAAATCATGAAACAATTTCCCTAAATATTCATAGTAACAATGATTTTGTTATTTTAACGTTACTAAAAAACACCTCTATAAACTTTAAAGTGTATGAATATGTTAACTCTACATTGGTTTTTTACGTTACATTATAAATACAAACTATGTTTTATCAGCCACAGAAAAACACACAGGATATAAATATATTATGGCCTTCAGACGGCGACGACCAAAACAATGCAGTCATCACAGAATACAAAACAGATTCTACAAAGCCTTGGCGCGTTAAAAAAATAAAAGAGAAAAGCACACAGAAGAATTCATCGTCAGATGGCATTGTACTTCTATCCGAGATCCGTTGTGACCTTGATATTCTAATTTCCCATATTCTCGTCGGAGGTATGTACGAAGTATAGATAATTAAAATATCGAATAAATTAAGGATATTTTGTTAGACACGAATGTCCAGAAAACATGTGTTCAGAATTAAGTATTATAGACAAAACGGAAATTCAAAATGGTCATTGATATCGATTTTGAAAACAATTTAAAAGAAATAAAGACAAAATCCATTCAAACTTATTATTATAAGCACGTTGAAAAGCAGTAAAAAAAAGACAAATTAAGCATAATTTGATCATACTTTAAAACCAAAGTCGTTGATTTATTTTAACAGCAGAAGGTTTTTTTACAGCCATTGCATATTACCTAGTTTTATTCATCTATGATATTGAAATGTTTGTATGTGATATTTGTAGTGTGTTTTAAGGAAAGATCATCGACAGAGAGAAAAGCTGTAAGTTATACCAATTATGTATTTTAAAAAGATTTATCAAATTATAAACATAAGTTCGTAACATTTTTGGGATTATTTAAATACGCTGATGTGGTTTGAATGTCAATAAGACAACTCTTCAAGCAGACAAACTGAAACATACATTAACAACTATAGGTCACCTTACGGCCTTCAACAATGAGCAAATAAAATTGAGAATGAAAATGGGGAATGTGTCAAAGAGACAACAACCCGACCATATAACATATAAAGCCCATACTACATGTCACCTATACAGGTTCCGAAATGACAAATGTAAAACCATTCAAACGAGGAAACTAACGGCCTATTTTATGTACAATAAATGGAACGAAAAACAAGTAGAACACATTAACAAACGAAAACTACTGAATTACATACTCCTTGGACAGTCACATACTTACAAAATTCGATTCATATTTTTTTTTACCTGAAAAGGTTACAGAAAATAGGAATAGAGAAGACAAGAGAAAGACGGATATAACATCGAAATATCGATTCATACCAGTCTTTATATTTCTCCACGGTTGCGTTATTGATTAAAAAAAACCCACAATACTTTATAAAACAAAAGCAAACACTTTACAAGCCACATACTAAGAGGAGTATGACTTTTGAGTTTACAAATGTCATGATTGTGTTAACTTTTTTTACATATTCTTTGTCGCTGCCTGAATTATAAGAAACGGGAAGTAAAGTTGTAAAGACACTTCTTGTATTGTGCACGTGTCTTATTGGAAGTAGGAATCGAGATCCCTGTGTTTTATAATTGCCATTATGTATATATCGCAAAGCCTGATGAAAAGACATATAATTTAGTTGGGATGTATTTGTTCTAAAAACGGTATACCATTTATTAGTTTTATATTATGATTTGTCAGTTCGACATATAGATACTTTTTGATATAACTCTTAATTTAAGGATAAATACACTAATGACTATGGCACTGCATTGTCGATGTACCTTTTGAAAAAAGGAAAGTGGACTATTTCCAAAAAAGATATGAAAAAACTGTTTAGTCAGAAATCTTTGGAATACATCTACGAGGAGGTAAGAGTTCGATTGTTGTTGACAAATGTTTTAAAATATTAACATTCTAGCTATATGCAGAAATGACATTAAAGCAGTTACAATGAAGAAAATAAGGAAAGCCAAACTAATTATCCAGGATAATTGAAGTATATACTTACATGCATGAATACATTTTATAGCAGAGCATTCGCCTTCAGTTTTGCAAGACTTGAATATATACAAGGTCCGAATGAATTAAACAGCAACAAACATGCACACGTGTAAAGACTCATCAATGATGATATGCATTTAACTTTAATTTAATAGTCAATTATTTGATAATACTTTAAGGAATAATAAGTCACCGAGGAAATCACCAGCCTACTAGCAAAACTTTGGTACCGGTATACACATATGGACAATGTTTTATCAAACTTTGCTATTCTACATTTTTGGAAATACTTGAATATTTAGGCATGAATCTCCCCGAAGCAAAGGTCATATTCCTTTTTTTGATTATGCTAAGCTATTTGTTCTCTTTCGTTTATATATCCGTTATTCATATTACATTTCAAATTATCAAATGATATTGCCTCCAGCATCACTAATCAGAAATGTATTGTCTAACATAGGTATCTGGTGTCGTAAAACTTATTCGTCGATATTTTGATTACCATAAGATTAATACGCTCGCTCTGATACTGTATTTTTATTATCATTTTGTTAATGAAACTTTAAATGAGCTGAACTGCAATATGTAGCGAAAGTACATAATGTCGATATACATAGCTTTGTGTATTTTATATAAAACATTGTCGTCAAATTGAAGCCCAAGGTAAATTAAATACAAAAAAAAAACAGTCTTCAAATTTACAAAATGAAAAACAAAACAACCACATCTACAATATGTATACAACTTTTAGTTGACAATTAAGATTTAAGCGTGGTTTATCTCAATTGATGGGTGTGCAACGAAGTCCAGACCACCCCGATCAATCTAAGAACTGTCAAAACCAAGTGAACATTTTCTACTTTGTGTGTTTTAGATTGTGACTTCTGAATTTATAAAGAAATTATGTCGAAATCAAGGTGCTTTCTCCAGATTGGCATACAAACTTCCAGAACACCAAGGTGAGAATCAACTGATATAAAATGAAGTATAAAAGTACTTTTAAAAGAATGAATGACAACCGAGGACAATGATATTAAGAATAGACGAAACAACAAGTTAAACTTCGTTTTCCGACAATTAGCATCATGATGGTGTTGGTACACCGTGTATCGCTCTGACTCAACTGTTGACCTAAATGGTCATCAAAACAAATAAAGACTATGAAGTGTTAAAAAAGCTCGAGTTAAGAATTAACTTCTTGCAACTACTAAATGAGGTAATAGGACACATGGCTGAACCATGTCTTCAATTCATACACTGATGTCTGTAGGTTTTCTAAGATTGTATACTGCAATCATATAATCAATTTATCAAGACAAGATCTTAATTTTAACATTTATTAAAAAAAAAAAAACTTCGCAACAAGTGAAGTGAAAGGATAAATCAAGCTGATTTGATATACTTTTTATAAGTACTGTTTCGACATCTCAATTTGAAACAATTGGAAACGAGTATACACTTTTTTTTCGTGTATCCTTTAACATTGTGATAATAAAAGCTAAACTGAATGCCCCTTTTCCATGTTGCGTTTGAAATTCATTGCTGGTATTTTTTTGGTAGGTATTATTTGTGACATCAACGAGAAAGAAACAGTAGAGATGGAACGGTCAACAAAATGTAAGAACAATTTAAATAAAAATGTGAAATAACAACATCAGAAGCTATAAAAAAATAGCACGTTAATAAATAGTTCGAAAACCGTGATAATGACAATTCACCCCATATTTTCCTGGTACTTTATTATTTTTGTTTTGAGAAGAACTGGAGTGACCGCAAACCAAACCTTTAAACATTAATGAATTATCACCAAAAACAATTCTGAAAAATAGCTTATTGTCTTCACAAAAAATTACATTACTAGATTCAGACTTTTGATGACCGTACTGTGACCTATACACAGTTATAATAATGGATAACTTTTACACATTGTAACTTGGATCATTAGTTGTCTCGTCAACACACTCATACCACATCTTCATATGTCTTATTTTATGATTAAAAGAATAAAACGACCAGTTCAGCCTAACACAACCACCATAAGTGTAGATCATTCGTAAAATAGAAATATATATGGTGCATTCGGAGCAGTTCTATTTGACCGTATTTTTATTTTAGGACTGTTTTAGAATTTACTACAGCAGCGTTTAGACGATTGTTTTTTCGAAATTAATAAACAAGTCACACAATTGAGTTTGCTGTTTTGGTTTCCTAAAATTTAATTCCAAGACTGTTTAGAATTGCTGACATTCAACACATATATCAGTAGTTGCATATTCTCTTGTCAATACCGATGCAGCTTAACATATTTTCACAGGTACCAGAGTAAAACTTATCGAATGGGATTCCGAATGTAATGGGCTTATATTTTTTGCTTTGTTGCAAAAACAGTATTGGACAGGTGCTCTTCAGCTGGTGGAAACAGGATGTGTAAGTAAAAAACAATGGCAAACTACAAGGTATTTCATATTATTATCGACATAGGCAAAACATGCACTTATACATTTGTACATGTTGTAAGCATCAATATTTATTGAAACGGGATCACTTGCCCAACAGTTTATATCTTGAATACATTGTTTTAGGATATTTTTTTTTTGACACCCTAAAGTTTCTATACTATGAGGAGAAACTAGTTTTAGTCATGCTAGTTGTGTTAAGTGTCAATTTTCAGAACGTTTGGTTTCCAAGGGTATTAAACCTCGAATGCAATTTCATTGTTGATCGTTTAAATTCTAGTGTAATTGATTCGTTTTGTGTAGCAGTGACGTACGTCTTATGTACTGAATAATTTGCCTGTTATTTTTGAGGGATTTCGTTATTATCGGTATTTTCATTCGTTTTCTTTTGGTTGATGATTAATATCAATTTGATGCGTGTAAAGTTCATAATTTTAATTCTGTTATTTCTGGTTAATATAAAGCCAATACCGCATAGTCAAAGTTTATTCACATTGTGTGGCAAATTTTATTGTGTTCTTTGCTTTAGCACCACTGCCCACAAAAGGGTTACGGATGAACAATATCAGTTAACTTTAGTCTGCTATATTCCGTATATGTCTATACAAAGCCACCACCCTGTAACCAAGTGGCTGTTGTTTATTCTTATTTAATGTACTCGATGTAGTTTTTTAGCAGTGTTAAACTCCATACGCGCATGCTGTGAATTTGAAAAATTCAAGCCAGAGACATGTAAGACAGAGGAAAAGAAAAGTGTTATCACTAGAAAATAATAAATAGAGGTTAATGTTTTGTTATTGCAAAAAGGGGGATATACTGTTGCACTTTTTCAGTGATATCTAATTTAGTATACTAAATTTTCTGTCATTGCGTTTATCAAATTTCAGATGCAAAGTTATAATCTATGACGTCTTAAATATACCAACTATTAAACTATCAATAATGTTGCATTCAGAAAAAAGTATATACTGCAGAAATTTATTGATATAGGTTGGGATTCACCATATCCTTGTCGGATGTGTCTTATTAAACGACGAATTGAACAATTGGAAGACAACAACAGCCTTAAAGGAAAAACTACAACTTTTGCAAAGGTAATGTGAAAAATAAATCAACAATGTACCACCTTAGATATTTTAATGTTAAAAAAGTGTATGTATTCTGTTTAACACTATGCAGTCAAACATGGATCTAGAAAAACTGAAATTAAACAACCATGTAATACAAAGAGTAAACATTTTAGTTTCAATATCAATGCAACAGCTTTCATTTGATGCACCAGTATCGTTGAAGAAGAATATACATGTTGATTTCAACATGCATGTCAATATATTTGTGCTTATTTCGATTTCGTGAAGACAAATTTTAAAACAATGAACGAACTAATATCCCATAAAACAGGCTCTTTTTTTCTATGAGAATATATATGCTGTAAATGTAGGCACTCAAAACGAATTCAGATTTATCAAAATATATATTTTCTGAAAAGACAAAACATTTCAGTAATTCGTTTCTTTATTGTACTATATAATATACTCTTTTTAGTTTACATGTACATACATGTTGACTAATGGTCTTTATTTCAATTTGTTTTGTTTATTTACAATAGTCTTACTTGACAAACTATCTTACATGATCTTTTTGCATATTGGATTATAGCGCATTTACTGAAAGAGCCATTGGAATCACAAGCTGCATATACGAAGCAGATAATATTGCAGATAATAACATAGCTAAAGAATCTAAAATTGACAGTATTGAGAAAATTACAGAAGATACAGAGCTCGGTGACAATATAAATCATGCTGGAAGGCTGTTGTTGAATCATGGATATTTAAGGGATGCTATTAATACGCAAAACAATACTTTCCTGAAAAATGACACAGTGAGGAAAGTTTTAAACAAACAGTGGTATGGCACAGAAGAAATTGACTCGCAGGCGGTTAGTGAAATGTGAAAAAAAGTTTCATTAGTATGAATTAATGATGTACACCTCTGAGGAGCCAATTATTTCTAGAAAACTTTGTTTGTCTTGACCTGATTTTTTGGTGTATAAGACTAAACAAAACATAATCGATGAAGAAAAATCATATGGTCTAGCACTTCTCTTTGCTACGGTCCATTTGAAAGTACCCAAGTTTTATGATTTTCCAATTTTTACCAATTTTTACCCATTTTGGGGCTTTTAACGTGAAAACAATCACAGTTTCACAATTAATCTTGTGTTTATACTTTAAATATAAATGAAGTGTACCGATCTGAAAAAATGTAACTGAAAAAATACTATAGGTAGATGTTAATATAAGAAAGTTTTATCATATTTTGATGTGTTTTCGTAACAATTTTATAATTGTGTCAGCTTGTGTTTTTTTCTGTTTTAAGAACAAAATGCATATTTATGCTTGTGCCCCTCATCCATATGTTCAAACAGTTGGCAAAAGAAACTGTCTGATATTTAATTGGTAATATAATTTGAAAAATGTTTTACTCAATATAATATTTTTAAAATTCATTATGTTTTTTTTACTTGTATCACATGTTTTGGAAGTAATTCGAGCACGAGATTTCAACGAAACTAAAACATCAGAAGAATACACCCTTAACTTTGTTGATCTTAATTTTTGACCATTTATGTATTTGAACTGGTGTTTGTAGCAAATAGGACAACAATTATTATGTAACAGTAAATTCCTAAAACGCAAAAACAGGAAAAATTCCTTATGGGCCTCATTTTTCCAAGGTATTTCTAAAAACGATAGACAAATATTTAATGAACCATCCAAATACAAAAACGATAAAATATCACTGCTGGTAATACCAGGACATAGTTAAAAAAAAAGGATAACGATTGGAATGATCAAATGTCTAAGGACAAGACGAGTATCTCAATTTTTTTTGCAAAAAGTATATAGATAGTAGTAAAACTAATAACTTATAGTATTGGAATGTTTAGCTACTACAGTACGAATGTTCCCAATATCATATTTAGTGTTTTGGATTGCAAGACTTTTTTGTAAATAAATGACATATTTTACTTGAAGTTGGTATTTTTAAAAACTGCACAAAAGTCTTTGTACGTATTCAATTGGTATAAACATTTTACATATGGAAAACGTAAGGCAGATATTGTGATAGTAAGCGTATGTTTATATTTTCAAATCCAAATACAATGTATACTTTTTCTCTTTTCAGATTTTCAGCTTTATTTTTCTTGTTACAGCACACTTTATACTGCTGCCCTTATTGATGATCAACATGGAAGCACGGCCATTACTTCGGTAAGTCCAAGGCGATTTGTTTGTTGCTTTTAATTGTGATGCCAGCTTTTCAATCCTATAATGACTTTGTTTTTGATAAGGCCTGCTGTTCAAACAGTCTGTCTATAAATTTTTGATGGATACCATGTCGACGAAAGAAGGTTTCTCGCTCCAAATTCATATGATTTCTGTGTTTTCCAATCACTTATCTGTTTTCGACATCTGTTGCAGCTGATAAGCTAATGAATCATTACATCTTAGTTGAGGCATAAGATGAAACGTTATATTCTTATTTGATCTACATCAATGATTCCATTCTCCAATCATACCGTGATCTATTGGACCACCCTTACGAATTTTCTACAATTAAAATTGAACGAATGATGCTTGCAATATTTTGTGTTCAGTTATTAAGTCTAGTCAATAAATTTATTAAACTTATCATACAACACAATATTACAAAACAGTTCATGGTTTATTATACAGGTTTTACAAGAAGTACAAGTTGCCGTTCCTGAAAGTTGTTATACATATGGTATGTACGTCTTTATTTTGTATATTTTTTTTCTAAATTTGTACAGTAAACACATATTACAGAATATTACTGATCAGACGAATGAATATTTAGAAATTTTATTTTTCCTAATGAAGTTGCTTGTTGATTGCTGTACTCTTATTTGTGAACCTGTTGACTGCTGTTATCCTAAGTTTTACATCTGTATCTATTATGTCTGTTTAACGGAGAACTATTATACAAGTCATGCAAGTGACAGGTCAGCTAGCTGTGAACCCAATTTTAATCTATAATTTTCTACACAAGAAAATGAATATTTCCTGTAACAATTTCAATAAATTATTTAAATAATAGCAGCAGCACCACACTACGTTACCTTTTCAACATAATGTTATTAACATGATTAATTAGTAATACAGTGACAAAAATCTTAGTTCTCCTTATTGCATATGCATATATGCTGCTATTTGACTACGGTGATAATGGTCTCACCTCCTCTGACTATTTCATCATGGTTTTGATTACCAGTTTTGTGGTGGATGAAATTAAGCAGGTAAGTCTTTTAAAACATTGTATTGACAGCCTGATACGTTTGAATTTAGACTATACGGTTATTCTGTAATAGCTTTGATTTAGGAAGGTAACTAATAAAATGCCGAATTGAATGACATATATAATAGAAGACAACATAAGTATTCTTTATAAACGATGAATAGTTAGATATATTTTAGGAATGTATCGAACTTTGTTTTATGAAAACAAAGTAAAGGCATAATTCTTGTTTGAAGTACGGACTACTGATGCCTCATGAATCGTACATATATGTTAAAGTTGACAACATCCGTCTTTCCAAATACTACATTAAATTTGTGCTTTTAATGCAATAACGAAATAGATTGACAAATGTTTAGATGTGCCTGTGCCACCAAACACAAAGACAAAAGGACAACAAATATGCAAGAAAAAAAATTTGTTTTTTATTGATACATAAATATTACTTGTAAATGACAACTGTGTTTATTTTCCTTTAAGGTTCCGCCGTTCGTAATTTTTTTGTTTTCAAATCTGGAATTTAAAAACAAAAATCAAAAGAAAACTAATAGAAATAGACGTGATTCAATGCAACCAAATGACGAAACAATATACGTGTAATCATATTTCGATGTTGCGCAAATGTATTTTTCATTGTACGATTTTCGACAAAAAACAATGGGAATAACATGTACAAGAACATTTTGATTTAGCTCAAATAGTTAACGTTTACTAACTTGACTTCATGTATATTTTAAGTTATTGTTGCTTTTCTTAGAGGACAATTACAGAGCTACGCAAGTGATTGGTGGAATACATTAGATTGGTTATTCAATATATCATACACGCTAGGAATGCTACTGAGAGCCGGTTACGGATCTGGATTCCAGAATACGTCTAAATGTCTATTACTTTTAGCATTTATGATTCTTTCCATAAGGATACTAAATATATGTTGCATGACCGAGTTTTTAGGACCAAAGTTGATCATCATACGTAAAATGGTATGTTAGGTTTCTATGTTTACTCGTTTTCACTCTTAAATAACTATAGAATTGAAATGCAATTCAAATAAACAAATCTTTAACACACTTCACATGTTTTATGACTTTGTATAGCATATATAGCCAACTAGTAAAAATTCCATATTAGTTTTCAATGTAAATTGCATACTATAAAATCAGTACAACGACATCATTAAAAATGTTAAGACTTAGTATGATTTTCGAAAAAAAGAAGAAAAAAAACCAACAGTACCCTACCTAATAGATGAGCATGGTGACAATTTAAAATTATAGCCAATGTTCTATCTCATTATGTCTTCAATCTTGAAAATCATCGTATTTCTTTGAACATGTTGAATATTAAAACGTTGTAAATAGAAATTAACTAATATGTATTTCATTTAAATTAGAAAAATTTAAAAACAAAATACTGAAAAAGTTTTAACGGCTTGAATTAACCGTACACAATTCCCTTTTGTTTTTGGTAAATAGAGATACTAAATTTTCATTTTAAGATACATGTATACACAATCGACTTTATTCATAATTTCAAAGTTTGCCTCTAAAGATTATTTTATTTTGACAGATAACTGACTTTGTGGTAGGACATCACGGTTCTCGGTCCAATAAGAGAAACTTAAAGAACGAAAATAAAGCTTTTGATCGATACAATTCATGGGGGAAAATAACTGCTTTATATTATCACTCCACTAAAACATCTCCGTAAAACAAAAAAATTTCCCTTCAAATTCCAACGGTTATGTGTTTATTTTAAGTTCGTTTGTTTGCTAATATATGCAAGATGACCGACCACAACTATTGTAACCTGTCGAAAAAATACATACTCTGGACTCAATAGATAGCATTACGAAAAAAGTCTTTTAAAGAATAATGTCCTATTAATGTGAGGCATTTACTTTCAGATTAAACAAACTGTTGCCTTCATGATTATTATGACTGTCATAGTGGTGTGGTACAGTGTATTATTTCATGCACTTGTATATCCAAATTCTGAGTTCAGTTGGAGAGAAATCGAAAAAATTCTTTCAAATGGTTATTGGGTGTTATTTGGAGAACTAAACTTGGATGATGAAAAAGGTAAGCATCGATATATACTTCAATTAACATAAGAACCGCATTTAGGCTATTTTGTTCTCTCTCACTTCGGATGCATGTCTGTGTTAAGTTTGTAAACTGTTTATGTTATATTTTTCCTGTTCAAATACGTACATACAAATTTTGATAACAGCACAAATAAAAGTAAAACAATCAGAATAATGAAAAAAAATGCAATCATGAGACACACTATTTTTCTTTTTACTATCATTATCACGGAAAGTAAGTCATAGTGATAGCTTTTTCGGTAACGGCGATGTCTTCGACAACGACGGCGTCAACGATTGTTAACTTGTCTGCCTAGATTATGTTCATAGGAACAACCTTTGATAGATCATTACAATTCGATAAAAGTTGTATTACTATCATTAAATATAATTTTTACGACTTTTTGCAGGCCCAGTCACCCAGATCAAGGTTTATTCGTCTCGAATTGCTAGTAATTATCAATTGTCAAAGTTAAGGGTTGTTATAGATCTATGATATTTTGTATACAGTCACATTATTATCACCACATCAGTTCGACCATAATTTAAAAACCCTTCCAATTAATACATGTTTTAGATTTCTTGAAATAATTAGCAATTTTTAATGTTGAGTTTTCTGCTAATGTTAGTTAGATTAGATTTTTTTGTGTGAAGTTGCATTACTATCAGTACATATCAGTTTGACGACTATTGTTTTGCCCTGCCCACTAGATTATGTTCCAGCAAATAAATTAATACGCATTATTGCTGTAATTCAGATTGTCTTTCACTTAATTATATGCTGACAGGCAATACAAAACTACGTCTTAATTGCTAATTGTTTGTATAGTTTCATTATCTTATTTTGTATATACTTAAGTAACAGTACGTAACTGTACTAATACAATCAATGGAACAGCAGACGATAATGATAATTTACAGCAATCTGCTACACAACTTGGTGAAGACCTCACACCGTACTTAAAAGCCTTATACGGATTGATAGCAGTAGTTTTACTGTTGAATCTGCTGATAGCTCTGTACAGGTATACATGCCTTATTATAAGCGCAATTAAAAAGCAAAACATTATTCTCTATTCTATGAGTCAGAGTATTTCAATGTATGTTTTATTGAAGACATTTTGAATACAGTATTTTAAGATTTTACAACACCATTAAGAATAATTGAAAGGAAACCACGATTTTAACTTTTGTTATTGTTTCATTACATTTGTCTACCAGCAATTTACTTTAAAATGCATTTATGGGTGTGTTCTTTGAAAATGAATTTTTTCATTCTCCCTTTTTAATGATTTCTCAGCCAACTTAGGGAGCGTTCAGAGTCACAACACTTACGTTAATATACAAAACATATTGTACGCAAAAAAGAGTGTATGCAAAAAATGTTGGTCATAATCTTAAAAAACGGATGCCAAAATATTACCCCGGTTAAGAGCATTACCGCCCCAGTTTTTTTAAGGGTCCGAGATGCTAAGTCTTCAGTTTTCAATATTCTGTTATGTGTTTTATTATGTGTCTGTTTGTCATTTTTCTTTGTAAACTATGGCGTTGTCAGTTAATTTTAGATTTACGATATTTAATTTCCTTGAAGTATCTTTCGCAAATCTTTAACAATGCCCAGGCTTTTTTTTTGCAGTGACACCTTCAATGTAGTTCAACAACAATCTGAGTTTTATTGGAGGCAGATACAGACTGATTTTCTGGAGGAATATAGTATCAAAACAATATTTCCAATTCATCTCCAGTTACTTGCATTACCGGGAATAATTACTGCAATTATATTGCTTTCTTATTCGAACTTACGAGGGAAATTATCAAATAAATACAACATGCACGAGGGAAAGGCAAAGCTTAACCATCGACCAATGCTTGTCAGAGGTATACCTATCAATTTAAAAAGAATGTATTTTCATAAAATCATGCATCTGGTACATGTTGTAGGTTAATACATATTATTTACTAGTGTTAAAATTAATTAGCAAACTTTTAAAAACAATATAAATTCTTCTACATCTTCATTGTCAGTACACATCATACATGTATAAAATAGTTGACAAACCATAAATAAGATATTTTAAGATGGTAGTAATGATTGTTACTTAAAAGATATGTACAATGTGCATGGTGTTTTACAGGCTAGATTTTATTATTAAAAAGAATCTCTCAATTATGTATTAACTCTTTTTTATACATTTCTATAACAGAATATCGTCCTATAGTTACAATATACATTTTATATTTTCTATGCATTTTGTTTTCAGTTTTTTTGTATGATACGAATTATGATTTAAAACTTAAATCAACAGAAGATGCAGAAGAGAAGGGTGCGCTGGACAACAAAGGGTAAATTTTCTATTATCTGCATTTATATTTTCATAACAGAACGTTTGAAAAACATATATAAACTATTATTTGCATTTATTGTTTTCAACTTCCATAAATTAACCTATACTCGTAGTATTGCACGGTATAATATCAAAATAAAATATAAACAGACAATAGTTATCAAAGGTACCAGGATTATACTGTAATACGCCAGACGCGCGTTACGTCTATATAGTACTCATCAGTTACGCTCAGATCAAAACAAAGGACATATACATTTCATTATTTTTTTGAGAAGCTCGTTGTTTTGTGACAGAAGAGCAAATGTCCTAAATGCAACAAATATTTGAGATCTTGCATAATGTTAAAAATATATTGTGATTTTACTTTAGAATTTGTTTATAAACGCTTGAACATTGGAATCTTGATTCAAACTGTAAAGAGATGAATCAATATGAATCTTAAAATACCCCTAAGTGTAAATGTTTCCCCCAAAAAAATTAATTATAACCTTTATCAGTTAGTTAATTTATCAAGATGTGTACGTCAGTAATACAGTTAGTTGAACTTATGGACGTACGCTAACCTGTAGTTGTGAATTTCTGTGTCGTGTCATTTGATCTCTTGTGGAGACTTGCCTCATTGGTTATCATACCATATCTTCTTATCTACAGCAACACATATATATTTGTTTCTTGGTACGATTGTAACTTATTCCAAACTGGTAATACGAAATTACTTATGATCGTGTTTGAAGTTGGTCTTTGTCTTTAACCTGTCTCCAAAATATATAAAACAAGATTTTCATAATACCAAAGAACTATTTTTCAACCTTCCCTATCACCTTCAAGCTTTATTATAATGTATAGTGATCAGACTTTTCTTTTTTTTTTCTTTTTCTTCGGAAAATAGACCTCGAAGATTTTGACGCAATTGCGGTAAATAATATTGATATAAACATGCACTATGTTCACTCTTGAAATTAAGAACAAACGAATAACTATATGTACCAATGGACATACAATTTACAGAACTCATTTGAAGTAGATTTGGTTGAAAGTAATTGTGACTCTCCGATAATAAAATCAAGGTCTATGGATCTTGTTAGGTTCATTGATTGATGTAACGATTATTTTCTGTGCGTTTTCTTCAAAACAATGTTTATGTTATTTGTGTTATTTTTTACCTTTTTCCTGGATGTCTTTAAATAATATGATAGATGTAAGCATGTATGTGTACATATCAAAAGAAATGTCAATAAATAAAACTCTTTTGAAATATTTGCTGTCGAATTTAAGTTTGATTTCTAAACGAACTTTCTAAATAAACATTTATTTCTGTAACATAAACTAGATTTAAATTTGAAAAAAAGAGGACTGCATATAAATCTACTATTCAATATCATGCATATTATTTTTAGACCATGAACAAGATAGCAGATAGTTTAAAAGATTTAAAAGAAAAGAAACAAATGGTAAGATTATAAGAATGACCCACAATTTAAGATATCTTTTTGAAAGATGTGGTTGGTCCTTAAAAGGACCTTTGGTTAATATTCTTTGCTGCTGGCTGGGTGGGTGTCGTCTAAGGTGCAGGTGGAGGTGCACGTGCCCTTTTACACAATGCAGGAACTGGGTCCAACTGTCCTTTTCTGTAAACGTCACACTTCTTTCGGCTTTGCTTAGCTTCTCTGTGTTCCATTATTTTTTCACCACTCTGAGTTAGCCGTCTACGTTTAACTTCTGACTTTTTTTCATATTCTTGTTTGTATGTATAGTCTCTGTCCATTTTGCTCAAAAACTGCAAACTGCTCTCTGACAAATTAACCCCAAGATGTTCACACTTCATTTTGGCTGACGTTCCTGGTTTGTTGTTGTTGCGATGTATTCCGGATGCCAATCTTGATTGCATGCCTCTTGAATAAATTACATTCTTTGGTAAGTTGACACTTAGAGCTCTATGAACACCTTCATTCTTATTAGTGGTGTCATATAGCTTCATGCTGTTTAATGCTTGCTCACTTAGTTTCATCTTCAATATTTCTTGTAATAAGAATTTGTCTTTTTCATCCATTTGCAGGACAGTGATATTGTAGCATCCTAGATACTTGGACCGAGTCCACCAGTTATAACCGTCATCACCAGTACAAACTACAGAGTACTGTTTGCACATGGAGCAGTCACCATCATAACACCTGAGTGTAGCCTCCAGGACTTTGGGTAAGTCTTTACACACATCTTCTATTACTTTGTTGTGTTTCTCCATTAGCTGTCCAATGATCATTGAGCTCCTACACTTCACATCTTGGCTGAACGCTTTCTTCATTTCCTTCCTAATCTCTTTCGTACGCCCATAGAACATGGATTCACTGAACTGTGCTCTCAGTGATGCCCGAAACTGTGACTGCCCAAGGTGTACATAGTCTGATAGTCGTTCAACTTTCCACATAGGGTGTAGGGCTCTAGTTGCATCGTCTATTCCTTTGGCTGCCCGTCCGTCTCCATCAGTTGTTGCATTCTTCACAAGGATGTCTTGAAGAGCAAGCTGGGTACCAATTTCCTTTCCCATCTCATATTCTGACAATGGAGCTGCTCTGTGTAGGTTTGCAGTGCAATCTTCATGACCATTGGGACATTCTACTTTAAAGCCTTTCCCTCTCAACCAGGCCCCTTTCCAGCACATCTGATTCTGGGCAAATGATGCAACAATATATTTCTTTTCTGTTGTTGTCTCAATGGCAAGTGCGAAACCTTGGGTAGCATTCAGTCCTGGTTTCTTTCGACTGGTTATTGTCTGACTGTTGTACCTTCCGTCGACTGTGACATTGATTTCTTTCTCTGCAAGTCCCCTTTCTTGATTTTTGGCCTTTACAATCTCCAGTTTTTCTCCCATATCTCTATTATTCAGTTGTATCAGTTCTTTTCCAACATTGTGGGTCATTCTTTGCATGCTGGTTCTTGAAGGAGGAGGAAAGTTCATCCTGGCAAGTAGCTCTTGAAGTTTAGTACTCCCCATTGGACAGTCTTGTATTGCTACTGCTACTGCTACATTGGGTTCTCCAGGGTTGGCACCAGGTTTATTTGTAGCAATCTCCTTATACAGCTTCATTACTGGACTCATGTAGGTACAGTTCTTGCATCTGAGGGTATATTTCCAGCAGACTCCCCATTTTTCCTGTTTGTGTGCCAGTATCTCAGGATTTTTACAATGTCTAAACTTCTTTGTATGAACATTTATAACTGTGTTAAGCATCTTCATCATCTCTTTATGGTCGACAAACCTCATACCAGATGTTGAACACCATTCTTCTTCTGTTTTCAGGTCAGCTGATGGAACCAGTAGCTGGGAACGAGTCTTTTTGCTGTCATTGTCTGCAGGGGAAGAAGAAAAAGTGCATGGGGATTCATCAAGGATAGCAGTCTGTTCAACATTCATTTCAACAGCAGGAATATGGTTTTCTTCAGGATCTAGTGATTTGGACAGTGGTAAGACAGGGTCTTTATTCCATGGGGTATTGTAATGCTGGAACTTGTAACCAGGTGCAACTCTCCCTCTCTGAAGTCCAATGAGGCCCTTGTTGAATGGACGGGAACCCTTTGGAAACATTTTGATGATAAATAGAATAATCGGGTGCAGTGTAAAGCGTCGAATGAAACTTTGATGACAGACCTCAAAATTGTTAGTTTTTATACTTTTTTGCATTATGTAACTTTGATGCTGATTTTTAATTGGCTAAATGATTACTGTCAATCATTTTTGTTTATTGTTTTGATCTATTTTTAGCTATGGGATGAAAGAAAGTGATTTCTAACTTCAAAAGGTTTGGTCAGCTTCAAAGAAAAATGCCTTTTTTTGGCCTTTTTTACAAAAAAAAAAATCCCCCTTGTTTAGATTTCAAAGATCATTAATTTAGGCAAATTTTAAAAGTTGTTCTGTTTAGAAAATTTGATTTTGTGAATTTTTGTTGAATTTATTGTTGATTTTTTTTTTAATTAAAGAAAAAACATTTAAAAAAAAAAACCTGTACTTTTTGTT
This sequence comes from Mytilus galloprovincialis, assembly GCA_037788925.1. Lineage (NCBI taxonomy): Eukaryota > Metazoa > Mollusca > Bivalvia > Mytilida > Mytilidae > Mytilus > Mytilus galloprovincialis. The sequence goes on along the minus strand of CM075342.1, from coordinate 37,057,597 downwards.
AAATTTTTCAATTGAAATTATTTCCTAACTTCATTACCTTTCCAAAACACTTTATTTCATCTCAATACTCAAAGAAATAAGGATTTTATATCATTTTAAATTTTTTATTGCATTCATGTTCAGCCTTGGGCAGAGGATGTAAAGGGGGTGTTGAATAAACAGGTAATTTAGCCTAAAGGTTTTTCAATACCCCCATAAAGTTTCATTTTGTTTATTCTAGAATGAATTTGAAATTTTTTAATGCATTTCTCACAATTCAGGGATGAAATTTGAAATTTTAATTGAATTTTGAAAGTATTTTCAGTTGGGATTTCACTGATTTAAAAAAACAATGAAAATTTAACTTCAATTACACTTTGAAAAGTTCAGATTTTAGAAATTTTTATTTTCTATTAAATTTATATAAGGACTCACCTTTCAGAATCACTTTAATTTTTAAAGATACCTGCACTAAAAAAAAAGTTATGAATCATTTGATAAAGTGGGGGTCTTTAGGAGAATGACAAATTCATGCTAAAAAAACAGTTGAAATTTGGGTATGAGGGTAGGTGTTTAAGAAATGTCATTGCTGATGCAAAAATTGTCTGATTGGTCTGATTTTTGGTATGCAAGCTTGATATATGTTAAAGTTAATGAAACTAATTTTTTTTCCCATTTGGACCACTAGAAAGTACCTATTAGGTCCGGGAACACAATTATCCCCTTCAATTTTCGTTGTCCACAAATATAGTTCCCTTTAATTTCAGTATATTTTTTCTTAAATTTTTTTTTTGCCTTTCCTTTGAATTTTTTCCCCTTTTTTTGCTTTAAGGTGAATGTAAGGTCATCTAAGAGAATTTCTGTAAAATTTCTTTTTGATATTTTGAGCAGAAATGAGTGATTTGGTTAGGTAAATATAGATGGGATTTCCCCTTTTCGGAAGCTCTCTGGCTTAACCCATACTGGTGTCCTTGTGTTTTGTGTTGCCAAGAGAAAATGAGGCGATGAAGTTTTCTAATTTTTTGATATGTTTTGTGGTTAATGCCAAACTTTATGTACTCCAAATCTTGTTAGAAAAGCGCAGGTGGGATTTTTTTTATTAATCATTATGTTATAATAGACAGATAGGGGAAATTAATTGTGTTCTCGGACCTAAGAGGCAGAGCACACTTTTTCTGAAAATGGACTTTGTGGCCCCCTGATTTGCACAATTTGTCTCAAACATGAAATATAAAGATAATTTAGTGTTAATTTATAGAAAACATGAAGAAATAATTTTTAATTGCAAAGAAAAGCCAATTTTGGGCCATCTGGTTGAAATTTCTTTACTTGTTGACACTTTTATTCAATTTTGCTGACAGGGGCTCATAATTTTTCTATTTTTGGGGCAAATTACTACACATACAAATGTAAAAAAAGTTCTGTAAAGTCAAATGGAGGGAATAATTCAAAAATATTCAGGAAAATTGTCAGAAAATTCAGCCCCTGGCCAAAATGGACACTGTCTAATTTGGACTGGGGCTTGTACGCCCAATGGAAAATATGGGGTGATAAACTGCAAGCTTCCCAATGCCGGGGGATGGAAACAAATGCATGTGCACAGGCTGGCATTCATGATCAGGCATCTTAATTTTCATCTACCTAATTTTGATGTCTCGCACCTGTGCCACAACACAAAATGTATTAATGTTGAACATCTTGTGTTAGAGCCGCACGGCTTCAACAATAGCAGAAAATCATGTATTTCATGTGGTCATTGTCTTGGTCACCCAGACCCTTTGCCACCTTGCATGGTACATTTGAAGATGACAAACAATAATATTGGTATTATTTATATTTTTAAGATCTATTAATTATTCATTTATTTATTTATTTATTTATTTATCTTTCTATCTTTTAATTATTTTATTGATTTAGACAACAATTTAAGATATCTTTTTGAAAGATGTGGTTGGTCCTTAAAAGGACCTTTGGTTAATATTCTTTGCTGCTGGCTGGGTGGGTGTCGTCTAAGGTGCAGGTGGAGGTGCACGTGCCCTTTTACACAATGCAGGAACTGGGTCCAACTGTCCTTTTCTGTAAACGTCACACTTCTTTCGGCTTTGCTTAGCTTCTCTGTGTTCCATTATTTTTTCACCACTCTGAGTTAGCCGTCTACGTTTAACTTCTGACTTTTTTTCATATTCTTGTTTGTATGTATAGTCTCTGTCCATTTTGCTCAAAAACTGCAAACTGCTCTCTGACAAATTAACCCCAAGATGTTCACACTTCATTTTGGCTGACGTTCCTGGTTTGTTGTTGTTGCGATGTATTCCGGATGCCAATCTTGATTGCATGCCTCTTGAATAAATTACATTCTTTGGTAAGTTGACACTTAGAGCTCTATGAACACCTTCATTCTTATTAGTGGTGTCATATAGCTTCATGCTGTTTAATGCTTGCTCACTTAGTTTCATCTTCAATATTTCTTGTAATAAGAATTTGTCTTTTTCATCCATTTGCAGGACAGTGATATTGTAGCATCCTAGATACTTGGACCGAGTCCACCAGTTATAACCGTCATCACCAGTACAAACTACAGAGTACTGTTTGCACATGGAGCAGTCACCATCATAACACCTGAGTGTAGCCTCCAGGACTTTGGGTAAGTCTTTACACACATCTTCTATTACTTTGTTGTGTTTCTCCATTAGCTGTCCAATGATCATTGAGCTCCTACACTTCACATCTTGGCTGAACGCTTTCTTCATTTCCTTCCTAATCTCTTTCGTACGCCCATAGAACATGGATTCACTGAACTGTGCTCTCAGTGATGCCCGAAACTGTGACTGCCCAAGGTGTACATAGTCTGATAGTCGTTCAACTTTCCACATAGGGTGTAGGGCTCTAGTTGCATCGTCTATTCCTTTGGCTGCCCGTCCGTCTCCATCAGTTGTTGCATTCTTCACAAGGATGTCTTGAAGAGCAAGCTGGGTACCAATTTCCTTTCCCATCTCATATTCTGACAATGGAGCTGCTCTGTGTAGGTTTGCAGTGCAATCTTCATGACCATTGGGACATTCTACTTTAAAGCCTTTCCCTCTCAACCAGGCCCCTTTCCAGCACATCTGATTCTGGGCAAATGATGCAACAATATATTTCTTTTCTGTTGTTGTCTCAATGGCAAGTGCGAAACCTTGGGTAGCATTCAGTCCTGGTTTCTTTCGACTGGTTATTGTCTGACTGTTGTACCTTCCGTCGACTGTGACATTGATTTCTTTCTCTGCAAGTCCCCTTTCTTGATTTTTGGCCTTTACAATCTCCAGTTTTTCTCCCATATCTCTATTATTCAGTTGTATCAGTTCTTTTCCAACATTGTGGGTCATTCTTTGCATGCTGGTTCTTGAAGGAGGAGGAAAGTTCATCCTGGCAAGTAGCTCTTGAAGTTTAGTACTCCCCATTGGACAGTCTTGTATTGCTACTGCTACTGCTACATTGGGTTCTCCAGGGTTGGCACCAGGTTTATTTGTAGCAATCTCCTTATACAGCTTCATTACTGGACTCATGTAGGTACAGTTCTTGCATCTGAGGGTATATTTCCAGCAGACTCCCCATTTTTCCTGTTTGTGTGCCAGTATCTCAGGATTTTTACAATGTCTAAACTTCTTTGTATGAACATTTATAACTGTGTTAAGCATCTTCATCATCTCTTTATGGTCGACAAACCTCATACCAGATGTTGAACACCATTCTTCTTCTGTTTTCAGGTCAGCTGATGGAACCAGTAGCTGGGAACGAGTCTTTTTGCTGTCATTGTCTGCAGGGGAAGAAGAAAAAGTGCATGGGGATTCATCAAGGATAGCAGTCTGTTCAACATTCATTTCAACAGCAGGAATATGGTTTTCTTCAGGATCTAGTGATTTGGACAGTGGTAAGACAGGGTCTTTATTCCATGGGGTATTGTAATGCTGGAACTTGTAACCAGGTGCAACTCTCCCTCTCTGAAGTCCAATGAGGCCCTTGTTGAATGGACGGGAACCCTTTGGAAACATTTTGATGATAAATAGAATAATCGGGTGCAGTGTAAAGCGTCGAATGAAACTTTGATGACAGACCTCAAAATTGTTAGTTTTTATACTTTTTTGCATTATGTAACTTTGATGCTGATTTTTAATTGGCTAAATGATTACTGTCAATCATTTTTGTTTATTGTTTTGATCTATTTTTAGCTATGGGATGAAAGAAAGTGATTTCTAACTTCAAAAGGTTTGGTCAGCTTCAAAGAAAAATGCCTTTTTTTGGCCTTTTTTACAAAAAAAAAAATCCCCCTTGTTTAGATTTCAAAGATCATTAATTTAGGCAAATTTTAAAAGTTGTTCTGTTTAGAAAATTTGATTTTGTGAATTTTTGTTGAATTTATTGTTGATTTTTTTTTTAATTAAAGAAAAAACATTTAAAAAAAAAAACCTGTACTTTTTGTTAAATTTTTCAATTGAAATTATTTCCTAACTTCATTACCTTTCCAAAACACTTTATTTCATCTCAATACTCAAAGAAATAAGGATTTTATATCATTTTAAATTTTTTATTGCATTCATGTTCAGCCTTGGGCAGAGGATGTAAAGGGGGTGTTGAATAAACAGGTAATTTAGCCTAAAGGTTTTTCAATACCCCCATAAAGTTTCATTTTGTTTATTCTAGAATGAATTTGAAATTTTTTAATGCATTTCTCACAATTCAGGGATGAAATTTGAAATTTTAATTGAATTTTGAAAGTATTTTCAGTTGGGATTTCACTGATTTAAAAAAACAATGAAAATTTAACTTCAATTACACTTTGAAAAGTTCAGATTTTAGAAATTTTTATTTTCTATTAAATTTATATAAGGACTCACCTTTCAGAATCACTTTAATTTTTAAAGATACCTGCACTAAAAAAAAAGTTATGAATCATTTGATAAAGTGGGGGTCTTTAGGAGAATGACAAATTCATGCTAAAAAAACAGTTGAAATTTGGGTATGAGGGTAGGTGTTTAAGAAATGTCATTGCTGATGCAAAAATTGTCTGATTGGTCTGATTTTTGGTATGCAAGCTTGATATATGTTAAAGTTAATGAAACTAATTTTTTTTCCCATTTGGACCACTAGAAAGTACCTATTAGGTCCGGGAACACAATTATCCCCTTCAATTTTCGTTGTCCACAAATATAGTTCCCTTTAATTTCAGTATATTTTTTCTTAAATTTTTTTTTTGCCTTTCCTTTGAATTTTTTCCCCTTTTTTTGCTTTAAGGTGAATGTAAGGTCATCTAAGAGAATTTCTGTAAAATTTCTTTTTGATATTTTGAGCAGAAATGAGTGATTTGGTTAGGTAAATATAGATGGGATTTCCCCTTTTCGGAAGCTCTCTGGCTTAACCCATACTGGTGTCCTTGTGTTTTGTGTTGCCAAGAGAAAATGAGGCGATGAAGTTTTCTAATTTTTTGATATGTTTTGTGGTTAATGCCAAACTTTATGTACTCCAAATCTTGTTAGAAAAGCGCAGGTGGGATTTTTTTTATTAATCATTATGTTATAATAGACAGATAGGGGAAATTAATTGTGTTCTCGGACCATAAACTGGAACAATGGGAGCAAGAATGGCTTATGTCCTTTAACCCAGACAAATGTGAAATCATCCACATAACAAGAAAACATAAACCTATCATCTATAACTACACATTACATAATCATATTCTAAAATCAACAAACAAAGCAAAATATCTTGGCGTTTCCGTCACAAAAGACCTGACATGGAACTCTCATATAAATGACATCACAAACAAAGCAAACGCATCACTGAGATTTATTAAAAGAAATGTAAAAACAAACAGCATAAAAACAAAAGAACTGGCTTACAAAACATATGTAAGACCAAAAATAGAATACTGTAGTGTCGTCTGGGACCCGTGGCAGAAACAACAAATAAATAAAATTGAAATGGTACAAAGAAGAGCTGCCAGGTATACACTCAACCAATACAGCTATCAAAGCAGTGTAACAGCCATGCTTGAACATCTAAGATGGCCAACATTACAACAAAGAAGAAATCTTGCATCCGTCACCATGCTATATAAAATCCAACACCAATTAGTCTCCATCCCAGTAAATACATACCTGATACCATCTAAGGAACATAAATTTATACAGCCATTCTCTCCCACAAACTATCATTTATATTCATTTTTTCCTAGAACAATAAGGTTGTGGAATTCCCTACCATACCAAGTAGCCTGTAGCCCAGACTTAGAAGCTTTTAAGTCTGGTGCAAAACCACATATGTACTGCTAAACCAAACCATGTTTTTATCTATATACAAAAAAATTAAAAAAAATGTTTTTTGAAATTAATAAAATATGTTTAGTTAATTTGTTTCCCTAGTATGTGCCTTCTTGTAATCTTCAACATATTGAAGTTAAGAAGTATTATGTAGATGTAGATGTAGACTTATTTATAGATAATCGTCACCGGCAAATTCGTAATTTTTGCTTTAAAATAACAAAGAACATCGACCAATAAGAATAGTAAGAGGAAAATGCCAAGAACTATAAGTATTTCTGTAGCAGGTGTAAGAACACTGTCGTTATTTTGGTTTCCCATTTCGTAACGCACATTTTAGATGGTTTAATCTGCTTTGTTGTAAAAGAATTCTTTGCAACAATATGCAAATACGAACTCTCGCGAGATGTTCAAACAGGTAAATCAGAGATGATTTACATTCTTGTTTTGTTCTTCGTAATAATTAAGTTAGAAAATGACGTTATCGTTATGCGTTACATTTCACACGAAACAGAAGTCCATTTATTTATTAAAATTGTTTTTGTCGTTAAGTTCTAATCATTTCCGGTCATACGTGAAACATGTGACTAACATGTGATCACGCCCTTACAGCCGGATATACGAAATACTAGGTCTAAACATTGTATTTGTTTCCAACGGGATGTAAGCAAACATAATCTGTAGGCTTGTTTCGTCTTGTTTAAAAAAGGAAAATACAATTTTCAAAGAGATTGCGCCGGGGGTCTATTATTTTTCCTATGTGCATAATGTTACATACGATCTTGTGTGAAAATAAATGCCCAATGACTTGACAAAATCGATTTGAGATTTGACCGACGTTTTAACACACTTCGTTTCCCAATAACGATGTAAAGGGTCCTTGGAAAATTCAATCGAAATTACGTCTCCTATCATGGTGCCGATGTTCGTTGGATTGATTTAGCTTCAGCAGTAAATATTACTGGATATTTTGATGAATAAAGATAATTTAATAAAAAATACATGTTAATGTACCGTTACACTTGGAATGTACAAAGTTGGTATCGTTTGTCACAATTTTTAATTAATTTTTTTTATTCATGTTCTGCAAACACTTATCAGAAACGCAATAAACTTGTCAAAGGAAAAGTAAACTTTTACCATGCATGACTTGAAAGGAAGTACTTTATTGATTTTAGCCCACTAAAGTAGGTTAAAATGTGGAAACCATGTAGATGGTGTACAGGTCACAAATATCACATGGTGCCTATTTTAAAGATGCTAATTCCAAGTTAAAAGTTGTTTTCTTTACTGGATTTAAAGAATTTTACATTACCAATGATTTGGAATAAATTGTATATAACTGGAATTTCAAAACCAAATATAAATACATTTTTTTGGCTAAAACATCAAGATACAACGATTATGGTATCCTGTATCAATGAAGAAAATACGGAAATTCCTGAATAAATTGTACTAATTGTTTTCAAAACAAGCACATATTTAGGAGTTTTATAATACTGTTACATTTAAGATGGATTTTAAGAAAAAGTATACTGTTCAGATCATTTTAAGCAGATTTTGCAATAAAATAAAACTAAAAAAATGCTTTCGGTTTCTTATGGTTTCCTGTCGCGTTTAAAAAAAACTTTAATTTAACATTGAAAATAGATTTTAAATATTAACATGAAGCAAGTAACACTAGTAATGGTGTTCATTTATGTCTTTTGAAATATATTGTGCAAAATAAAGAAAATAAAGATTGGTTTCCTGTTTTGTTTCCTGTCACGTAAACGGTGAATCAAAATGTATTAATTTTTTCTCGAAAAACTCAATTGTTCCATTAATACTATTCTAACATCAACACAACCCACAGAATAAAAGTTAAAGTTTTAGAACTTATAAAAAAGGATACAAAAAGAAACCAAAGGCCGAATACCAAATTATGGTCCATATATGCAAATATGCTTTAAACATTTTTATAGTGATCTGATGCATGATATTTCTTAATTCTACATGCATGTATAACTTATATATATTTGTTTATATGTATTGGTTGTATGTAATATTATGACATACTTTATGATACATCTATAGTGATGCCAGATATAAGAGATTATGTACAATAAAAGAAGGAAAACATATATGAACGTAAAGTAAGATGTACAAACACATCACCATCACCAAAACACAATTTTGTCATGAATCCATCTGCTTCCTTTGTTTAATATTCACATACATGTAGACCAAGGTGAGCGACACAGGTTCTTTAGAGCCTCTAGTTTAAAGTCTAGAATACCTTTTTATACAACCATAAAATTTTTGCAATCATATAATTATATTGGTATCACATCGTCTTTGTGGTCAGCTGAGCATCGTTCAAAGACGGATGGTTTCCAGATAATAACTTTAGTATAAGTTAATCATGTTAATAGAAATGAATAGAATTTTAACACAATGTTTAAAACAACAAAAGGAAGCTTGGGATTGATATTGGGGGTCATGGTCCCTAAGGTTTAGGATAAGGGGACCAAAAACAAGCATTTATCTAGTTTCAGGACAATAAGTTGTGTATAAGTATTTCAATTCCTCTGAAATTGTACCACACTGTTAAATATTATAAGATTTGAAGAAGGTTGGAATTTATTTTTAGGGTTATGGGGCAAACAGTCAAGAATAATGGGCCAAACACAAGCATTTTTGTAATTTTAAGTTTATGACTTGTGTAAAAGTGTATGATCTTTCTGAAATTATACCCCAATGCTCTATACTACTATGGGATGGTTAGGATTGGCTGAGGGTATAGATAAAACCATATGAATAAGGGGCAAAAAAGATGAAAAACAATTATTTTTCTGGTTAAAGGATAGTCAAGACAATTTGAAAGCTTTGTAAGGGAGGTAATCCAAAAGTTATATTTGAATTATTTCACACAAATTTTAAGGTGGTACCTAACACTACAGGGAGATAACTCTGTAAAGTCAGCTAAACGTTTTAATTACGTTGTGTTGTTAAAGGGATATTAAGCTTTTCAATGATCAAAATGAGTGTTTGTCAAACTGCTATATGTAACCAGTGTAATTTTTCTGATAAAACGGTTGGTTCAAAAAATTTAAATTTTTATATTTTTGTCAAAGGGTCAAAGTAAATACTTTGTCAAAATTTTAAGAAAATTAAACGAGCCAAATTAATTTTAGTTCAAGTGTTGGGTACCACCTTAAAGATGTAATTTTGAAATTTACCAACATATATATAACTTCAGTATTAATAAAATCCATTGGAAATTTGCTAATAACTTAAGTTTAATTAAAAAAAATGCCAATAGTTTAAGCATAAGTAAATATAAATCTTTGAAGTTTGAAACCACAAAAAGGAAGGTTTGGATTGATTTGGGGTTAATTTATGGTCCCTTTGGTGTAGGAAAAAGGGGTATTAAAGGGACCCAAATAATCAATTTTCTATTGTCCAGACAATAATTTGTAGAACAGTTTATAGAATTGCCTGAAGTTTCCACACCACAAAACTCCAAAGGATAGTTAGGGTTGGAATATTGGAGTTATGACTCAATCTGTTAATGAATTGGGAGCAACAAAAGGGGAAAAACAAGGGTTTCCTGGTTAATGGACAATTACTTTAGATTTGTTTCTTTTTGTTGGTGCCTTTTTTTGCTAGTTCTTTTATGATTTTTTTTGCTCTACCTACAATAGTAGAGAAGCATTATGTTTTCTAGTCTGTGCGTCCTTTCGTCTTTTTGTTTGTCTGTCCATCCATTCTTCCCACTTCAGGTTAATGTTTTTGGTCAAGATAGTTTTTGATGAAGCTGAAGTCCAATCAACTTGAAACTTACTACAAATGTTCCTTATGACATGATCTTTCTTATTTTAAAACAAAATTAAAGACATTTGACCCCATTTTTATGGTTCACTGAACATAGAAATTAAAAGTGTTCCCTCAGTTTCAGGTTAAAGTTTTTTTAGTCAAGGTAGTTTTTGATGAAGTTAAAGTCCAATCAATTTGAAACTTAGTACACATTTATCATTAATAAAGCTGATTGTGTCGTTTCATATTAATTAAAATTTATTTACCTAATTTATAATTTCAGCTTTTCCATGCATTGTAAGATTTCCAGAATATAGAACATGTAGTTCCTGATAAAAAAAACACCAAAAGATTGCTACGATAAAACTGTTGAGTAACTATTTGTAATACAGAATGCATCCAGATGGTGGTATGCTACATATATAATATTGATACTATGACAGATGAGAAAAGAAACTGAAGACATAACCAAATGCTGAAGTCAGCAAAGGTATGATTATAACTGTTACTGATGTTTGAAGAAGTGTGTCATTATAGCATCTACAAATATTTCAATCAAACATGGTTCAGTACTTCAGACTAGTTTTAATTTAAAAGAATTAAATGGCTACTAACATCCATTGCTAATTACAGCTTATTAACCTCCTGTTAAAAAAAAGAGGGGTGAAATATACCATAGCAACATTCAAACTCATAAATCGAAAATAAACTGACAACGCCATGGCTAAAAATGAAAAAGAAAAACAGACAATTAATAGTACACTAGAAACAACATTAAAAACTAAAAACTGAGCCACACAAACCCCACCAAAAACTGGGGGTGATCTCAGGGTCTCCTGAAGGGTAAGCAGATCCTGCTCCACATGTGGCACCCTTCGTGTTGCACATGTTATTACAAACTTGGTATATAGTCTATTTTGGTAGGTCACATTCATGAAAAGGAAAGGGGATTGTAGGTACGAAGTAAGAAACATCCGATATCATCAGTGAAATGGTTTATCCATAATGGTCAACCAACTGTGATGATTGGGTAACCTGTATTATATTCAGGGGTGAATCCAGACATTTCTAAAGGGGGGGTTCAAACTATATGTCTCCATTCAAGTGCATTGATCGTCTCAAAAAAGGGGGATTTCCAACCACCGGAACCCTCCCCTTGGATCCACCACTGATATTTGAGAAATTGCCACAATACATTTTGTTGATATCAAATTAAAGTTGAGAAGCTACGGTAATCTATATATGTTTATCTACTTTTCATTGTCTACTCTCACCTTGATTAGTAAATAAATAAAAATCATGTTGGAAGAAAAATTTTGTCATGTGTATATGTTTTAGGAACTAATTGTGGTATATTCTTCAGATTGAAACATGCAACAGAAAGTTCAATCATGACCATAAAGCAGGCAAGACATTTCTGAATTCAGTATGTACAATCTTGTAAAAATATGTCAAACTATGTCAAAGCATATTTTTTGTTTTGTTTTTTCAGATTAAGATATAAGGAGTAGATATTTTCCTGAAGATCTCATTTATGTCTCGAATGTGAAGGGAACAAAAGCTATCATGATGATTCTTTAAAGAAAAGATACAGAAACACAAGCTCCTGTAGACACTTATGAAAAAGAAGATGTTGTTGCAATGAATATGTGTGAATGTGATAAATTATGGCAAATCAACATGGTCAATTAACAACAATATGTTCTACAAAGTTCCTAGATTTATAAGTTTCATAACATTTAGTTGAGGCAAACTGAAGTTAGATAACGAAAAAAATTGCAAATAAATATTGTTATTAAATACTCAGTTTTAGTTATTTTTATTTTGATATTAAAAAAATACTGTATTAGATAAAAACTAGTTATACATTTAAAAAATTAGTAACCCTCATGTCTCCCTGCATTAGAAGTTGCATAATTTAGCATTTACAGATGAAATATAATTGTGAGTAAAGTTCCACATGTGAAATAGTCTGACTGGATATGACAGAACATCAAAAGAAATGACGAAAAATTACACATCTTATCAAAATAGTACTACTAGAAACCAAAAGCTACTTGCAATTTTCACTGGTTTTAATTGAGATCAGTAACAGTCTGACTAGGAAAGAATTTAATGAACATGATTATGATGCCTCTTGATAAATATAAAAACATATTGACTGTAAAATAATTACCAGTTACCAATTATATCTGTTGTTTACAAAATTTGTTATTTGGAAATATCTGTTGAATGTTTTGAAATTAAAATGTGTTAACTGAAATGATTAAAGAATTGAAGTCTTTAAATGATACAAAAGCAAGGATACATTGAATGATTGCAATTGAGACAACTACTAGCCCTGCATAGTAGGGCACTGATGTAAACAAGTACAGATCACCTGAAGTCTTCAACAATGAGCAAAAGCCTGAATTTAAAGATCGTTATACATGGGCTTATTAAGTCCCAAGATAATGGTATCTACATCCTTTGCTTTCAAATTTTTGTTAGTATGTTTCTGATGAAGGTTAATTAAAATAAGCCCAGCACACTTAATTTGTGAACTGTTTTTATTTAATTTCAAAAGAGAAAGCTAATAGACAAATTTAAGCAAATAACAAAAAAAGGAAATCCATTTAATATGGCAGACAGCAACCAAACACAACCAGTGGACATAATGAACATGTTTTTGAATGCTCAAACTGCAATAATAACATTAGACACAAAAACATCTTATATAATGGTGGATTACACAAAAGTGTTTAAATCATCTGCTCTTCTCTGGTGTTTAAAAATTGTACAGATTTGGTGTCACAATATCTCAGTAGCATGGATTAGAATCCCGGCATGGGAAGAACAAAAAATTTGTGAAAGCAAATTTACAGATCTTACATTGTTGGGTTGATGATTTGACGACTAAATGATGTACATGTACAAAATATACAAAAAGTTAGCTGCTATTGAGACAGGCAAAAATCATAGTGCAACAAAACATGTTTATTACAGATATAATACCAACAAACTAAAATAACACTTACCACTACTAAATGATTAGGAACTTTCAGGAACTAATTGCAGCTACTGTCCAGGTTATGTTAAACAAATCACCTCCAACTGACCGTCTCCAACTGATCTGTTCAGTGAAGAGTTTTTACCATTGAAATGAAATGTGAACACATTCCAATCTTTTGGCAGACGTGAATATTCTCATGTGGTATTTATACCTATATCCAAGGGTACCTATATCTGGTGGTGATAATTAACCATTTTTTTCTTCTTTTTGTTTAATTTTGAAAAAAAAAATGGAATTTAAACTTTTTTCAGCATTTTGGAAAAAAATAATTTTGTAAATTTTTCATGTTTTTTTCATTTATTTTTATAAGAATTAAATTTTAAAAGAATTTTTTTTTTAAATATTTTTTTTTTTTTTTTTAATTTTTAAAGAAGTTGCATGCATGCATGGACTAAGTCTGTTGTGTTAGTCCATGCAAGCATGGACTAAGTCTGTTGTGTTAGTCCATGCAAGCATGGACTAAGTTAGGGTTAGTTGCCTTAGTGCATGCATGCATGGACTAAGTCTGTTGTGTTAGTCCATGCATGCATGGACTAAGTTAACGTTAGTTACCTTCGTCCATGCATGCATGGAGTAAGCTTAGTTTCTAAGTTTTCATGTTTACAAATCATGAAAAGGTTTAGCCATACTATCAAGTTTTGCAATTTATTTCCTAAGGTAAGTTATAATGCACAATATGTATGTAAAACATAATTAATAGGTTGAATATGAAAAAAAAAAACTAAACAGAAAAAAAAGGTAATTACATCAAAGTAAAAAATAATTGAACTAACACCATGAAATTAAGAGGTAAGAAGAAATGGAGGTTTTCTAGAATTGATGTTGATTTCCAGTTTTATTTAATACCTTGTATATTGTGTAAGTAGTAATTGTACAACTAACTGTTTTTCATTATGACCTATCATCCAAATCGAACTGTGTAAGACAAATAAATCCTGTCCACATAGTTGCGTTAAACTAAAATTATACAAATCCACTGGGTGATTAATTTGTTAACTTTTACATACGAATAGAAAACAAAAAATAGAATCTCAAACGGCAAACTATAAGAAACAAAACGATATCCAATCAAAACTACAAATAAAACTTCACGACTAAATACATTAACACTGAATAAACAAATACTGAGACACGTCTTACATTTATAGCAATGCGAATTCACACTCAACAAAACGGTCATATTCGAGAATAGGCCACGTTCGGTACTTAAAAGTCCAGACGACGTAAATTGTAAACCAAAATCGACGATGTGTAAAAATGTCAATATATTTGGTTTAAACACTGACACAACGTATGGATCAATCTGAGTGTCACTTTTAATGTTTTTTCCTCCGAACTTTGTTTGAGCAGTTTCTGCGTAGGAGCATACTCCTGTATAAAAAGTCCGTATAGTGTGAACAAGTACGAGCATAACATAACTGAGATATGTTAACACCATATGATGGGGCAGAGGGTATGTTACTGCTAAGAAATGTATGAGTTGTATAATTATATTTATTGAGTTTCAAAAGACTTCAAGTTGATAATTTAATCTTAAATGCATGATTTGTTTATTAGTTTCTAGTGGTTTTGATCAGTGCTTAGTGTTTTTGTTCTTTGAATATATAAGTACCCGGCCACGTCTACTCTGTGTTTTTGTAAGATGTAATTCTGTGTGTATCCATCTGATGAGTTAAGCCTTGTTCAATTGATTTTTATAGTTCGTTCTAATGTTGTACTGTTTATTAATTGTACCAGGTTAGAGGAGAGTCGGGAAACCGCTAAAATGTTTATCTGCGCAACATTCCGTATGTGGTGCCGATCCAAGTCAGGAGCCTGTAATTCAGCGGTTGTCGTTTGCTGATATGTTATATATTTATTTTTCCTTCATTTATTTTGTACTCAAATTAAGCTGTTAGTTTTCTCTTCAGAATTGTGTCACAGTTGACATTTTTGAACCTTTCGTATGCGGTATGGGCTTTGCTCATTGTTGAAGGCCGTGACTATAGTTATTAATTTCTGTGACATGTGGTCTCTTTTGGAAAGTCGTCTTATTGGCAATCATGCCCTAGTTTCTCTTTTATATTGGTCAAGCATTATTATCATTCCAACTGAAATCTATAGAAAGCAGAAATTTGAAGGTACATGAATGTAGTGGTCAATACTCTGAAACAGTACATGTCAAAGCTATAAAAATAAAACTTTGCCTGTATAGTATGATTCATGAAAATAAAATTATTTGGTTTCAAAATACCTGGTCAAACATTTTTATCAATGGAATCAGAAAAACAGTTTTTAAAGTAAATTAGGGGCTGTAAAAATTGAACTTTTGACCAATACATGTTTCAATCACAATTTAAAAATTTGACTAGTTTCTATTTGTCCATGATTGTCGTTGATCATCTAAACGAGATTGGTTATCTCGCTTGAGCCGGTGCGATTAAGTTAAGACGATCAATGCTAATCACTATTTTACCTGTCTTACGTGTCAATTTCTTTAACAACGCCACGTGCCTCCTTAGTTTCTAGCGATAATTTTCCATCTCAAACGAGTAGCAATATTTCAAAAAATTATCACAAAAAAAAGATCAAAGGAAAAATGCACAAAATGGCGATAGAATTATATATTTGTAAATTAAGGGCAATACTCCTGAACAGCACATGTCAAAGCCATTAATATCCAACTTGACCTGTACTGTATGGTGCATGACACTTTACTTGTTTAGTTTCACACAATTGGTAAGGCGTTAATATCATTATCATCATAATCATGATAATATACTAGTAGTCAGTTTGTCTACTGTACCGTTCAATTGTTATAACTAACAAAGGAAGATTTTTGTCACTGATGACGAATATAATGCAAATTTGAAAACAAATGCAGTTCATTTACTTATTAATAAGTAAATTACTTCACGAAAGAAGGTTTACGAAAAATTCAAATTGGTCGATGTTTTTTTAAACTGGCCAAAATTACAATGGCCAATAAGAATACTTGATAATACTATAAAGACAAAACAAAAATATATATATATATTTTGGCACTTCCTTTAAAATTTATGAAGCTATAATCCCTTAAAATAAATATTATTTGTATTTAAAGGTCAATTTTGATATTTTTTTTCCATAATTTCAATTGTTTTTGGCAAAATTAACCTTGGCCGCAATCCACGATCCAAAAGATTTTATATTTATAATTCTTTATCAAAATTGGAATATTAATGTTACAACACATGTTTGATCGTAGGCGATGGCCAAGGTTTGCCAAACGCTTTGAGGTCTGAAAATGGCACAAAATCTTCATATATTGACAAAATGTCAATATTGGGCCTACACTGGATAATATTTTGTACTTTTATAAAAAAAATTTCACATGAGTGCTTTTGAAAAAGACCCATTTACAAATCAAATGAAAATATTTTTGGTGTTTTATTATTAGGTTGATAATTTAGGCCATTTTGTGACATAAGTGAACCTGAGTTTTAGTATCCGGTAATGATAGCTTATAAGCAAAACTTCTACGTATTTAAATATACCTACGTTAAAAGCAAACTTACTCCAACTGTGCTAGACATTTGGCTTGAGAATTGTATGAGAAGAACATCCACTGATTACGTTCATGTTTATAAATAAGGTTAAAGGTTTCATAGTATTCTGCAGCTACAGTATCCAAATAATAGATCGCATAAAGTTTCTTTATTGTATATAAATGTCCGACAATGAAGTTATACTATTAAAGTAAAAGTACTTCCTTTCAAAGTTTTATTATGTAAGATATAAAAAAAACATCTACGTATACATGAATTCTTTACATGTCTAGATCTGTTAAGTATATTTACATAACAATGCCTATTGATTCAATACGAGAAATGTTTAAGAGGATAGACAGACTAGACATTAACTTAAGTCGTAAACTAATTTAGATTTCATGTGTATGTTTACCTGGACTAACAAGACTTGGAACCATAATTACTTTCAAATTTTATTTTATGCCCTCTTATGGGCATTATTTTTTTTTGTCTGTGTGTCCATCCGTCCGTCCTTTCGAACGTCTGTCCAGCTTCAGGTTAAAGTGTTTGGTCGATGTAGTTTTTAATGAAGTTGAAGTTCAATCACTGAAAATCGCTGAACATAAAAATGATAGTGTGGTTAGGGCATCCGTGCACTGAGAAACCATCCTTGTTTTAAATAAATAAACAACATATGCGGAAAAAGTGTTCCAGTTTAAGTTAGATAAATATTAAAATACAATTACCAAATTCTTTCATGCACACGACGCCTTTTTATATATAAGTTAAGGTTGATTTGTAAAGTGCTCTTGTGAGACCCAAACTTTCGCGATCAGCATATGCATTATATAGCTTAATTGAGCGCGTGATACAGTTCAAGCGGTGTTTACACGATGTCTCGGATGCTGGGGTTACAATCCAAATTGCTTCGAGCATCACTCAAAAAACAAAAGTGGTCGAAAAGAGATATGTTCACCTAGTAAACACTTAATGCTTAGTATTATAGTTACGCCCATCTGCTCATTTTGTATGCCTTGTAGTACTGTTAAATGAGAAACTATTGTTATGTTTTTATTTATGCGAAATAACGACAGGGGTAAAACCACAATAATTTAAACTAGCATTTAAAAAAACAATTTAAACGAATTTAAAACAAGATTTTTCTCAATATAGCAAAACTTAAAAATCGCATTTTTGTCTAAAATTACAATAGTAACAATATAATGAAAGGTGTCAAAGTCGTCACAACTGCATTTAAACTTGATCTGTATTTCATTAGGTCTTTCCACTTTTCTGTGGAAAGACCTATTGTTTTTCTTCTGATTATTTTTTTTTTCTTCCGCCTAATTTTGTTCTTGCGATAAACATTTGTTTCGCAATATGTCGCTTAGATATTTGGTATATGATATCGAACAGTTTATGCGCTTTTGAAATTTACCCTGCGTATACGAATACTTTTCTTTGTAGGAGTTATCTCCCCAAACACTGTTTCCTTGTTAGCGCATCTCCTTCGCAACAGTAAAAGATTATGACAAATTTATTTTACAAAATTGCTCGTTATATCCTTCGCATGATTTGTCCTATTTTGACCGAAGCGATATGACCGCTCCATATGAGAGTTATTTCCCCTTATGCATCTGATATAAGTGATATGAATTTCTATCTTATAAATCATAAGTGATAGAGACCTAGGATCTTTTGATTTGAGGTCCTTGGTCCCAAAAAATGAAAATTAGGTCAAGGTCAAAGGTCAAGGTCATATTCTAATATTTGAATTTGGCTTATTTTCACTTATATCCAAAGACTGTATAAGATATCAACAAATTATTTTTACTAAATTGTTAGTTGCGACATGTCGTAAGATGTAAATTTTGATTGCAAGCGTACGTTGAATGTAAAAGGGAGTTTTCTCCCCTCTTGTATTTAAAAATACGCGTTTGGTGATATAACTCATTAACTAAATATAATAAAGACCTATGGTCTTTTGATTTGAGGTCCTTGGTTTATGACCTTGAAATTGATCTCAAGGTCATAGCTTAATTTGACGTTCTAGATTTTGACCTTTGCTTTTATTCTATATGTATACATGATAAAGATATACAACTTTTAGAAAAAGGTATCAAACCATTTAACCTTGTAAAAAACAACCGGAAGTGACCTTTTGTAAACCGGAAATAGCTATTTTTTGTACTTTATTAATATAAAAGTATATAGAACCAGATATTTTTGGAATCAGTGTCAAGTAAATATTCAAATATAATCGGAAGTAACATTTTTCAAACCGGAAGTAACAAATTATCTCCCTTATTTAAAAAAAATGTATGGAAACAATATATTTTTGGAATCAGCTTACTTGGAGCTATCATTTGACGATTGAAATGACATTTTAAACTTAGTTTCACAACTTTTCATATCAAAATACATTGTTTTGATGGAAAGACCTTCAATTGTTCTCTGAACAATTGGTTTTTAATTGTATTTATTTTTCTTTTACAATTTTGTAAAGCTGAACTTTATTTATCATTTGGAAAATATCATGACTATTGTACGGTTAATGCCAATGCAATTTAAAATAAAACTTAAACTGTATTGAATGAGCAATATGACTATATTGAAAAGACTATCAAAAGACTTTGTCAGGCATTATTATAATTTTCACCAGGAATCTGAAGAAAGCAGAACTTTTAAGTTATATACTCTATATGGGTATTACTCTATAGCAGTACATTTCAAAGCCATAACATAAAACTTAGCCTACATTGTATGATTCATGGCACTTTATTGATTTAGTTTAAAAAAATACCTGCACATGCATTATCGTCTTTATTAAAGAATCGATAAATGAAACCCAATGATTATGGTAAATAATGAGCAGTACTCTTGACCAGTACGTGTCAGAACCATTAAAATGAAACTTGATCTGTATTGCATGCTCCATGCCTCTATTTTTAGTCAGCTGCAAAATACTAGGCCAGACATTAAAATCATCGGGAAACGGTAAACAGTCTTTTTGCTAGGTAAACAAGGGACAGTACTCGGGAACAGAACATGTCAAAACTATTCATATCAAAATAGACCTTTATTGTATGGTACATGGCACTATATTTATTTAGTTTAAACACAATTAATTATATATTGGTAAGGCATTTTCATCATAATCATGCTAATATACTAGTACTCAGTTTGTCAGCTATGACATCCAATTGTTTATACTAACACAGGAAGGTTTTCGTCACTGATGATGAATATAATGTAAAGTCGCAAGCAGCTGCAAAGCAGATCATTTACTTGAGTTACAGACTACACGAAGATTTTACACAACGTATCAGTATACGGCAATGAAAGCTAAAAGCAATATTAGTTAATATATATATTTACAATAAAAGCAAAATCATTCCAACTGTGCTAGACATTTAGCTTGTGAATTTTATGAGACATACATCCATTAATTGCGTGTAGGGTTATTAATGAAGCTACAGGTTGCACACAATGTCCTGCAGCTACAGTATCAAAGTAACAGATTACATAAAGTTTATTTACTGTTTATAAATGTTCGACAATGAAATTGCGCTATTAAAAAAGTACTTCCTTTACAAGTTTTATTATGTAATTCTAAGATATAAAAAAAAAACCTATCTACATGAACTCATTACATAACACTATCTATTGGTTTAATACGATGTTTAAGAAGATATAGATGTGATGGAATCACAGACTAGACATTAAGTCGTAAAACAATTTAGATTTCATTTGTATGTTTACCTGGACTAACAAGTCTTGGAACCACACTACATTCAAATTTAATTGTTTTAAATAACTTACCAATACATGTTTTGTAGCTTCCTGAAGAGATGGGACCGAAAAAGGATTGCAGTTAAAGTTAAATAAATATTGGAATACAATTACCAAAATTTTTCATGCAAACGGTGCATGTCTTTTTTTTAATAATTTTAGGGTGATTTGTAAAGTCCTTATATGAGACCTTACCTTTCGAGATCAACATATGCATTATATAGTTAGCTTAGTTGAGCACTGGATACAAAACAAGCGGTGTTTCCACAATGTCTTTGATGCAGGGGTTCAAGTCCCGCTGAAGAAAAAAAAGCAAAATCTAATAATAAGAAGCCTTTATTCGTAGCATTGCTAGCCTTAGTATAGAAACTTAGAGAAAAAATGATTTTTTTATGTTCCGGTAAAAAGAAGGTTGCCTAGCAACCGTTTTAACTATATAATAAAATAAGCAGATATGAATTGCTGAATCTGTACAAATAACCACATTTCCAGATAAGATGGTTGGTTTGAGAATAACTTGAAGTTACAAATGAATAGTCACTTCAATTTGAGTTTACAGGATGCTTAGCAACAACCTAACAACAGAAATATTCCCTAGCAACGGTTAATTAAAGGTGATTTTTGTCCTTTTAAGAATGCATCTAGCATTGTTTGTGTTCATATAATGGTGTTTCATTATAATACAATGTGTGAGTAATCCATATTTTTTTTACTAGGTTTATGTTGAGCCTAGCAACACAAATGTTGCTTAGCAACAGCATAAAATATTAAATTAAAGCTAACTGCAAATGAAGTAGTCATTTTATTGTACTAGTACAAATAAATGCGAAAACAGAATGCATGTTCAAGAATAACAATTGGTAAGAAATGAAAATGTCAGTTTAATTGTAGCTCTATCGTATAAATGCTTGACAATAACGTAGCAACAGAAATGGTGCATAGCAACGGTTAACAATTTATAAGATACTAGTATGTTACAGGTCTTTTTAGTCACTCTCTTTACATATAACTGCATAAAAGTTCATTAGAAGATCTTTTCATAGAGCAATTTTTCTCACAAGAACAGTTTATTGCCTAGCAACAGATTTTACTGAATAACATAAAATATCCTTTATTGGTGCACTATCTCTTTGAAATGGTTTTGAAATATTTAAAATACTTTAGGTGGTGTCAAATGCTTAAAATTATCGAGATGCATATTTAGTATGCGTTGCGTTCCAGTAATAGCTTCAATCTAGTAATTGCTATGATCTCTGGAAACCACTGAGGACTTTATTAGGCAATATTAAAATCTTGAGTAACGGCTTGCGTTTGCTTTTTGTAGTTCTAGTTATCAACATCATGTATATATTTATTAGTATTTCCTTAGCAACAACAGCAAGTCAGAAGGAAAAGTGTTTTAACAAACATATTAAGATACTTTTCAAGAGTATTATTATTCTAGTTTGTACCATCTTATATTCTAAACTTTAAAATCAACAAAAATAATTTTCCATTGCTCCAAAAAGGTAAGGTTTTCGACTTATGTTAGACTTATAAATTCAGTGGGTATCATGGAAACACAAAATATATTTAATACGTGACTATTACATAACCATGATAACAGGGTTCTACTTTTTTTATGTTACTACATTTTAATTGAAAAGTCTTTTCTTATACAAAATACAACAATCTCATGTAAGTTAAATGTATATGAACAGCATTTTGTTTAATAGCCTGTGTACTCCTTATCGTCTGAGATTTCGATATTCCAATTTTAAGTACACCGAAAAATTATATGAAAATATTGTTTTAATACTAACATTTGCATTGACGATAAAATTTCCTAACATGAATAAGTTATGACCATTTCATTGTAGAAAAGTAATTTAACCACAATATAATGACTAAATCAGCATGATTTGGTAAATAATGAGAGTAAGACATTAGCTATTTGTAAATGCTCATAAAATATGTGAATACATTCATGACTTATTTAAACCTTTTCTTGAAAAACAAATTTTAATTAAAGTTATGCCCTAAAATATAAGTGAAAAGTAGCTGTCACATACACACAGTTTGTATTAGTTATTTCACTCCTCTGGCAAAGAATCACAGTCACTTTCATCAGAACTCGGTATGTGAGATGCATCTAAAACAGATGTTTTAAAGTCTCTCCTTGATCCAGACTGCTGTTCAAGTCTTTGATACCCCAGATAACATAGCACACTTGCAACATGTGTACAACAACCAACTACTCGTGCTCCCGATTTGCATGTACAATACCATCCTTTTATATCTCCTTCGTCACTGTAACTTATGAAGACAGTATGGGAAAGTTTGTTACTATGCCTAGATTGTATTTTAATTTTGAGCTGGTTTGCTTTGATTTTGCACACATACAGTTCAAATTTTCCGTCTTCACCCTCGTGTTCTCTGACATAGTTAGGGGCCTGTTTAAGCTGATATACCCCCATGGTTATTTCTCGTAGTTTATCTATACTCAGAACTGGAAAATCAGCTAGTTCATCTAAAACATTTGATGCATCAACTAATTTGTAAATGGTACGTTTGGTCAATAAGCCTTCTTCCGTCACCATCTTTTGGATTGCATTTCCCTTTTTGCATTTTTCAAGCATTGCTTCGGCAATACTTTTATCCTCAGGGTGTGTACCAGCAAGTGGTGGTCGGAATTTGTTGCAAACAGCGCATACAATCCGTAATAAATCACCAATGATTGGAATGAAATGGTTAGAAACTACCTTGTCGAAGTACCTCCATTGTTTAACTCGTGCATTCACACTTTCAACGACCCATCTCACTTTGGTTACTAGTCTGCTGGCGTTGGCTTCTTCTATCGTGTGCTGTTTTGATCCCTTCTTCAGGTAAACGGGCATTTCTACGTTATACCCTTGTTCTCTTAAGAAGTCTACCACGTCTCTAGATCCCCTGTCGACCACACAAACATCGCTAGTCTCTAGCCACTCATTCATGCCTTCAGCATTGACAGAAATCATGTGCTTTGTTATTGCCGCATCATTATTTTTTTCGTTTGCAAAATAGGGACCCAGTACTGACAGGATATATCCATCTGTTCCTACTATGACCATTGATTTAACTAGCGGTCTGTTTTTATGCAGGCTGTATGATAACCTCTGGAATTCATAATCAGCGCTTTTCTGGGGGTAGATATAAGTACCGTCCATGACAATAATTGCAGCATCTTCAGAATCATTGGCAAACAGAGTTTTTGCTATTGGAGTCTTGTGGTTCCGAACAAAATTTTCATGGCTTATATGCTGAAACCCAATGAAATGTGGTACAAAATCCTGCATAAGGGAAACTCTGGCACTATGAATACATCTTTGCACTTGGATTTGGCTAACGAAAATATTGTTCCAAGTATATGATTTGGAAGTCCTGTCCTTAGTTTTGTTAACAAGACAGCTATACATGTGCGTAGAGACCTAACATTGGTTTGACGTGCTGATACTATATATGAGGAGAGTTCATTGAATTGCTGCTTTGATAATCCAGTTAGATTGTAATAGTCACCATCAGATTATGATAATGGATTGTCAAAATTCAGGATATGAGAGGTTGCCAAGGTTTTTCTGACATTTTCTAATAATGAAGTTATATCAGAACGATTCATATATGTTGTAGTGTATTTTGCAGTTAATGCTTGAAGTGATGTATCGTCGAAAAGTTGTTCAGATAAATGATGTTTGCAACAGCTTGTATTTTCATCTATAAAAACGGCATTTTTTATAAAGGCTTGGGTTCTTGCCTGTAAAGGAACTTTGCATAACTTATTTCTACTGGTACTTCCTTCTTGCATACAATGCAGAATCTATGTGATGTGTGAGTGGAAGACATATTCAGTTCAATTTTTTTCGGACTTAATATTTTCGTGGATACGGCTTCTTCTGTATTTATAACAAACTCAGAGTCACTGTCATCTGTAATACACTCGGAAAGACAGTTTGAAACTTTCTGTTCATTGTTTACTTTTTTTAGTGTTTTCCTGTATATTGATCTACACTTCTCACATATCACATCATTTTCTTCAAGATTTCGCTCAATTCTATTTCTTACAAACTGTTTCAGTGCTTTAGTTGTTATCTTACGTCTGGATTTTAGATGACATCTACCACAAACCACACGCTTGAACTCTTTAGCCATCAGTCACCAAGAAAAATGTAAACAAATATTATTGATTAATGTAAAAATAAAATAAAAAAAATATCAGCATGTAAGATAAGATCAATTTTATTTCCTATAGAGGACCCATAATGGGCATAATCAGTACAGTGATATTCATATTAAAAAAATACAATATAGATAATACAAACAAAAAAAACCCCATAACGTGAAATATACATGAGTTAATAATATATGTTGTCATATAACCCGTAATGTTTAGCGTTTCTTGACCATGCACCAGAAGCAGCATTACATTCTTTATAAAATAGCTTTTATTTATATTCTAGCACTTTTAATCACAACATGCATAAATAAAAATCAAAAAAGGGTTATTATAGTATCCTTCTCGAGGATAGTGCTCACGAACAAGATTGTTAATCAGTTATCAAAATGCAGAAGTCACCTGGGGCAGGTGCGTAAAGGATATAGTAACATGTTTGTTATATAGATGAGACCGTTGGTTTTCCCGTTTGAATGGGTTTACACTAGTAATTTGGGGCCCTTTATAGCTTATTGTTTGGTGTGAGCTAAGGCTCCGTGTTGAAGGGTGAACATTGACCTATAATGGTTTACTTTTATAAATTATTATTTGGATGGAGAGCTGTCTCATTGGCACTCACACCACATCTTCCTATATATATTTGTAAAGTTTTTGTGCAATGAGAATATTCCGAATTAGATACAGCCTCTAGCGCAACTTGTACCTATGCTCACTCTGATAAAAAAAACCCAGACAAAATTACACATAAAACACAAACAATTGTATAATCGAAAAAAAATTGAACCCCTTTTTGTTTACCCCCCCCCCTTTTTGGAGAAATTACCCTTAAGTAAATCCCAGCCTACTCCTTTAAGGTATGATATCTTGTATTACAAACTCAATGCGATCCATACACTTTAACACAAGCTTTTGTTTGAAAACTCAAATATAATTCTTGCATGTATTTGGTCACTTTTTGGCCCCGACTTCCTAAATGTATTACCCCCAAACTTAATCCCTACCTTTCTTTTGTAGTATTGAACCATCTGCTAAAATTTAAAAGCGATTCATTCACATAAACTTAAGTTATTGTTTGGAAACCAAATGTGTCTCGGACAACGACATGATAGCAATATAACTAAAAAATGTTGCGGTCGTATTAAAAGTCTTGAACAAACAGTTTACGATGCATGGACTTGATAATATGTATTTGATTTTCGTACATGTATTTATTTTATTACATATATGGTACATAATGCCCCTTTCAAGTATAATCAATAACACTGAATAATTTTGCAACTTACATTTAAGTTTAATACATGTTTGCACTACCACCGCCATCTTTTAATGTCTAGGACAATCCATGCGTGAATAAACCAAGCCATGGGTTTGATGCGACGTACAACGTATCTCGAATCTAAAAAAAGAAAAAAAGTTATGTTGATTAAAATGTATCATAGATTTTCGATGTGGTTGATATGGTTGAGGTGTGGGGTTGTGTTACTGACTATCCTTCATGGCATAACTGTGCCGACAGCACTTGCCGAATCATATCCTGTTCTAACCAGAAAATATTGAAAAACATATATCCTGTTCTATACACGCTCAAAAATATATACCCTGTTCTAGACCGTATAAAATAGATGCAGTTCTAGACCTGGGCTCTATACTGTATCTTAAACAGTTATATACGCGATCCTGTTCCAGACAAATACTTTGTTTAAAACAGACCTTGTTCTCACCAGCAAGGCATAAAAGGACGACCCTGTTCTAACCAACAGGACATGAAAAAGGGAGACTGTTTGAGCAAACTGGGCATGAACAAGTTTCCTTGTTTTGCGGCACACTCATACCACTAAAAAAATAGGAAGTAACCCCCCTTGCAACAACACCGACAAGGACACATAAGAATTGACTAGTATAAAAATCATTCGAAAACGGCGTAACTCAGCAGATGGATGGATACAAAGCAGACATATTTTTTTTAAAAATACACAGAGTTGGCGTGACAGGGAAGCATAGCCTTTAATTGTTTGCTTGTTGGTTTTTTAATCATTTAAGCTGAGAAGTCACTTTCAATAAAATCATGAAAGGAAATAACAGTAATATTCATTATCTACAATTCCCGCATGATATATAGGTCTAGTGAACATCTTTGTGCCTCATAAGTGTTTGTTTTGTTTGTTATTTCCTTAAAGAACCGATTATTACATTCAAGTGACATTATTTATATACAATGTATTTAAAAAAAAAAAAAAAAAAAAAAAATTGTGTCTGAGATACGATCTACGACCGTCTAGGTTGCAGAGCAGCGATATGTACCATTGAGCCACGGTGGCTGATCACTTATACAATGTACTTTTAATGTACTCAAATGTTTTGTCAAAATCAGTGATGGATATTTCCACCTCTAATTCAGTTGATAAACTAAATAAATCTTGCTTGGTTGTTTAGTTTTTACAAATATCGAAGTTGAAACAAAAAATACGTGTATTTTACCGCATAGTATTTTCTACAGAAATATTTTTGCCATTGGCATTGCTCATGATCGTCTGCCGCTTCCCTGTCATCACATTATCTCAAGTTTATTGCTGTTTACAAAATGTTTTATAGCAGATTTCTAATCAAATCATTTTTCAATTTATATAAAAAATATTGAAGTACATACCTTTGTTTTACGGCTCTCTGGGTTGCCAATGTAATCTATCGTGTCAGTTCCTTCCGACAGAAACAGAGTCACAAAATAAGTCTTACAATCCGGCATTTCAAAATGAACTATTTATTGTTCATTAAATAAAATTTGTTGTTGATTTTCATGTATTTATATCACTGGAAAAGTCAACATAAGTCTTTTAACTTAATCTACGTGAATGAAAATGAGCTTCGAAACATGTACGGAAATTCGGGAAATAAAACGAGTTCATTCCGTCAAACGGTAAAAAGTAAGTTTTTCGGTCAAAATTCCGACGGTTTTTTTAAAATTTCAATATGAGCGGACGCTCGCCCCAAAAAGTCCTTTTGTAAGGTGACACAACATTACATTTTTGGCAATATCTAAAAATATCTTCTTGGGGCGAGCGTCCGCTCCTACTTAATTCTTTCGATATTAATGTTAGGTACCGACCATTTTGTTGTTTTTGCGTTACTAGGCAAAGAAAAATGTGTCGTTTCGATTGTTAAAAGTTAAAAATATTCGAACTTCAATGGTGTTTTTATTAGTACGATATTTATGGAAGTTAAAAAAACATTTATTTCAGAAAAACTATTGTCTTTAATTTTTCACTAAAATAAGGGGCCAATTAGATAGCTTATCATACCTTCTCCTTTGCAAATTAACATCGTTGGGCTGAATTTGAGACAAAAGTATATACTGTAAATTCAGAAATTATTGCGTGCATAAATATTGCGATTTTGAACAATATCAATTAATAAGTTACAAGTTTTCTTCATTTTTATGCAATATTCACAAATTTTACTTATAATTCTTGATTTGTTTGCATTTTCGTTTGTAATATACAAATTTTAACAAATACCAAAACATTTGGTTGACAAAAATCGTACCTGAATATCAATTAATTTTTTTGAAATATTTTTTATGACGCAAAAGAACACCTTTTTGTAGTCTGCTATAAAACTGAATTACGAAAATTCAACTGCATTTGTTCAAAAATTGAATGTCAATTGTCGATTGTCTGCATGTAGATTCTTAACCTGGTATAAGAGCAAATATTACCGGGAAAAAAATAAAATAGATAACCGTCTCAGATTGGTTTTTTTCGCAATCAATTTATGAATTTCGAACAGCGGTGTACTACTGTTGCCTTTATGTAAATGACTTAACTTATTTTGATTTAGCTTCTGCGTGATTCTGTAATACATAGCGTTATATAAGTCATAATAATAGCAGCTACTTATCATTTACATTAACTACTTCCTGTTATATAATAGTGATTGAGGACAACCGGAAATGAGGCTCAAGCACTAAATTTATATTCCAAATCAAGATGATCATCAATAATTGATTAGATTATAAGTGTATAGGACGAAAAGCTTTTTATTATAAATGATTGAACGTTTATCAGATTGATTTCCAGTTGTACTACTCGTTAATTCGTAATTTTGTTTTTGTTTTTATTTGTAATTTATTTTTGAATCATCAGGAAACAAAAACATTTTGATTAACACAAAAATTATGGTGGAAATCGACATTGAACGATAATACAGACCCAAGGAAGGAACCTATACTGTTGTTAATAAATTACCCCTCTCAGTTTATCGTAAACCAGATCTAATGAGTCTGATGTTCTCACTTCATCTCAATTGGGAAGTTATGGTTACCTTATATCTAAATAAACGGTGTGCGACATATGCCAATAAGATAGCAACTAAACTAACGAAAAGACCTACAGACATCTAGAGATCATACTCATGCATAACTCGTTTTACAAACAAAGTGCTTATAACAATTATATCCATCTGCACATTATAACAATTTTGTATGCTTTGGAGTCGGTATCTTTTAGCACAATAGTCATTACATCGTTCTTGCCGAGGAACGCCACTTCAACGTATAGCAAATACACTTCACGATTTCAAGTTTTTAGATACTGAAAGGATATGAAAACAATTGAGAATTTTTGTCGTTACGAAAAAACAAGGTTCACTTCTTTGTTTCATATGCATTGTTTCACATTATTCATACTTTATAAGAACTATATGATAACATTTTATTTTACGACTCACTTCATTTGAAATCTGGTAGAAACTTGTCTCATTGGCAATCATAACACATCGTCTTATTTTGATATCAACCCATCGCTTCCATGTTAAAAGTAACTCTACCGAGTAAAGAGTATTACAGTTAATCAAGACTACTTAAAATGATCATCAATTGAAGGATCCCAGCTGACATTTTTGTATACACATAACAAAGACATTGTTATTTAAACAAGTGTGAAACAAACTATACCAACTCGGGAATATTGCAGCATACAAAATGTATCATCACTTAATGAAAAAAAAATCGTTTAAAAAAATCATCACTGACATTTTTCATTAAAAGCAATATACAGTTACTGCAATTCTGTAATACAGTTTTACGTTTGAAACAAGGGTTATTTCTAATTCCATTTTTTTTTATTGCAGCGTCATTGAATTAACTTCGGTAAAAATAAAGGATTCTTACAGCATTTAATCTGTTCATTTTAAAACTGGCGATTTGAACAGCTTAACATAATATCATAATTATATGTTCCGACTTAACGTGATATTAGGAAGAAGAAAGACAACCGAAGGTTTGTAGAGATTATGATATCATTATACACAGATCAGATGTAACAGAGGATAATCATCACTACTTCAAATTACACGAGAACAGTATTATTACTATCAGATACAATTTTACAAGCACCTATTTTTTTAAATTAAGACTCGAGAAGAAATATTTTGATGAAGTATATCAATAAATCCGGCAATGTCAATCAGATATACATTTTAAATATGTCCTTAAAATCTACCCAAGAACTTCAGTTACAATTTCTACAACTTGCCTTAGTCATGTTAGTATCAACCCTTTGATTTTCTACGCGTTACACAACTTATCACAGCTTTTTTATATCTACATATAGAAACCATTGATACAAGTTCCTTGTTTTAGATCGTTAAAAACTTCATTTGAGATGAACGACACTGATTCCAACAACCTATACATCGAAGATGTTATCATTATAAAGCTGCATGATTGGTTTTGTCGATAACATACTTGTTCAGTACAAGCTGGGATAATAGCTTGAAAATGAAGTAACATATACAACTATTCAAGTCATAATTACGTTTGATAACTCTGCATGTTACTGGTTTAATTATGATTATGTAAAATTTACAGGTTACTTACCCGATCAATAATTTAAAGAAAAGTGAAACATAAAGTTATTTCAACTCGGTTAATATCCATTCGAGGTCTTCTTTTTATACATATATAATAATATCGTAATGAATTTCAGTGAGAATCGGACAACTTTAATCTACATAGGTATTGTCAAAACTTAATGTCTACATCTAGGTATTGTAAAATGTCCGTCGTGATTAGGTGCCATGTTTGTTTTCTTTGATCACGTTGTCAATTTCATATCTCCTTAATCTATGTCCTTGGCTATCATTAAAGTGGCAATAACATGTCATATTTAATTGCATTATAAACATTGAAATTTAATTGTGTTATTTGCATGGACAAAATAAGTGTCGAACATCGTCTACGTTTGAAAATTGTTTGGCGCCATTTTTTTTTAAATCCGAAAGAGTAATCGTCAAAATGTGAATTAACCAGTAATCTAATATGCTTAACCTATTTAATTATTTTCAAATTGCTCTTTAAACCTTTTGTCTACAAGTATTTGAAAATTCATCTGAAAATAATGAAGTATAATTGGCGATTTAAAAAAAAAGATATTTGTAACTAAAGGATGTACATTTGAGTTAACAATTTATATCATAAATCAGAAGAGCATCAGCTAAGGAATAAAATAAGCTTAAGATATTGATAGATTATTAAGTTTCTGTTCGAAATATTTAACTTTTAAAAATGACGGGATTAGGCTGCTTCATTATTTAGCATTATATTTGTATAGATATCATGTTGGTGTCAAATTGAAAGAAAAGAAATCTACAATCAATTTAAATTTTGGAAAATTACCTTTTTCTGAGCTATTGGTACTTATATGAAAAGAAAAATTGGTGTTGTGTGGCGAAGTATTTTACCCGGTAAAGAAGAAAAAGTACAAGGAGTCTAAACGTCTGACAAAAAGTTCCTCAATCTCACCTTAGTAAATCCTAAAGTGTGTTAATAACAATTACTAATTTAAACCTTCCTCTTTATCAGCAAGTCAAAACGAACAATTATTCTTGAACCAAACAAAAAATGCAAACATTAAACAATGTCATACAAGAATGACTAGAAACATCTTTTACTACATTGTATAACAAAAGATGTGGTATGATTGCCAATGAGACAACTCTCCACAGGAGACCAAAATGACACAAAAATTACCAACTTTAGATTTTTGTACGGCTTTCAACTATTAGCAAAGCCAATACCGCATAGTCAGCTATAAAAGGCCCTGAAATTATTGTCTATTATGTTACTTGTATCGTCCATCCTGTAACTTGCATTGTCTATTATCCATTTGTATTGTTTATTCTGTTACTTGTATTGTTTATCCTGTTTCTTGTATTGTTAATTCTGTTACTTGTATTGTTTATTATGTTACTTGTATTGTGTATCATGTTACTTGTATTGTTTATTCTGTCAGTTGTATTGTTTATTGTGTTACTTGTATAGTTTAACTTGTAACTGATAACAATGTACTTTGGGTGTGCTTAACTGCGAAGGTAAAGATTTGTTATGTTGAGATAAAAGAATCAAACATTTCATTTAGATTTAACAACAAAACCAACACTTTCAGTATTACTAGAAATTATCGACCATCAATGTGTTAATAGAGATTTGTAAGTTAACAATACCATGATTGTTAACAAGGCATTCGATTGTTATATGGATTAGGTAGATCAAATTATAATATTTCAAAAACTGAGAATTTTTGAGATGTACATATTCTGAAAGTTATGCATGTGCATTTAGTTTTATCCATTTATTTTTAGAAATATGAGTTCTTCAGTATTTCAATAACGAAACAACAAGTGGGTTCATTTGTCACTGATTAGCTTCTGTTTCGTGATCTGTATAGTAGATACCATAAGTAATATGTCAACTGTATTTAGTGCTTCTAATGATTATAAAATAATAATATCTTGGAGGATTCATTTGTCCTTGTCACTTTTGCCTGCTTTAGTAGTCAATGACTGGTTTGGCGAATACGATTACGTAGTTTCATGGATACTATGAACAGTCGGGTAGGGTTCATTTGACCATGACCTTATTTACATGGATATTTAATAATGGTAACGTGTATGCGATACTTGTATTTAAAACGCCAACTTTCAACATACAATAAATCATTGTCAGTTTAGCACCCGAGTCATTTTAGCATGTATACCCTTGTACGGAAAATTGTAAAATCAACTAATAAAAAAGATACCATGCATATGTAAAGTAAGTACAAATGAATCATAAGTTATTACCTCGACAAAAAGTGAAACACCTGTGTTTTTCAGCATAGGGGTCACATTGAATTTACGGATCAAGATAATAAAGATTGTTATTCCATATTTATAACATTTTTGTTGGTTTTTCCATATGAATCGGATTTTGAATAAATAAGCATATTCACCTGCGAAAAAAAAATATTCACCGCACAAAACGTCGCGTGTTTTACGTGCATAATTTTGGTAAACGGTTTTTGTACAATTAGTTTTGGTAAATAATTGCCACTACATACATTTCTCTCGGAATATGGAATACAATAATTACTGTCTTTTGTTTCGGTAAATATGTGGTTTAATTGACTTTTGAAAAACTGATATATACTTCGGCCGTTGGCATCAGTGGATGTAACGTAATGTAATGTAAAAGAAAGAAATTACGTGTTTTTGCCGTTAATCAATGGTTTTGATAAGAACACATGTTTTGCAGTCTTGAGCCTTTTGTTGAAATCATATATGGAAAATTCATTGTTGTGTATGGTTGACTACTTTATGTATGTTTGAAAATATAAAGTATTAGATCTCAAAATGTACTACATCATGTACATTTGTACAAGGCTACGAGTTCGTACGTACGCTATATACATGTATCGCATGTATACATGTACAAGTAAAATTAAGAAAACAAGTGAATTGTATTTTAATGTTAAATAAAAAAAAATAGCTGATCTACCAAGGCTGGGAATAAAGTATAATATATTTAAGATAGGGTCATCATATACGTATCCGGTCAGTGAAGTACTCTTTACATTTTTTGTAGTTTCCCGGAGTCAAGTATTTATTTCTTATTATGAATTATAAATTTCTCAGAAACAACTGCAAATGTAACATTTTATTTTATATTTAGCATGCTGGTAAGTGTTCTCTGCACCTGTCGAGATGAGTGACTATGGTAAGTATAAACAATGGCATTATTACTTTTATTATTTCATATATTGTTTTATAGTTACTACCATAAGTAAATACGAGAAACAATCGAAATTATGCAATTAAAAAAAATAATTAGATCATATGTAATTGCCTTATATTACACATTACATGTACGATTTGACATTGTTATAAAAGTTTGCTGATATGTTGTAGTGTATATGTAACGCCGTGACGGTAGTCAAGTAATGCGATCGATTTCAGAGAGTGTACGATCTGTTATTACATAACAAAGAAAATATGTCTAATAAGACACATTAAATCACTATTTTAATATGCTATTTAATTATAAGACAGATTTGAAACTATATGTCATTAAAAGTCCAATGTTATGGCTGTAGCATTATATCTTTTTATCGAATATAGACTGAGGTATTTCTCGTATCGCACTGTTCGGACTGTAAAACGGAAAAGAGACAAGAATGTATATGCGTTAGATTAATTAGCATATTTCCATCGGATATTCGTTAGGTCACTGATAACTTTCTAAGGTGAGAACGATGTTCATTTCCTCCATTTCAATTCGGGATTTTGTTCTAGTAGTACACAATACATTACAATGTTTAAACTAAAAATCTTAGAAGTGTAAAATTTTACAAATCTCTAAAGCGTACACATATAAAACAAAATGTATGATATAAATGCTTGACATCAAAACAAGCCGGTAAATAGTCTTATTCGGTATGTCACAATCATAAAAGGGAAGGGGATTGTAGTTACGACGTACGGAACATATCCGATATCATTTGTGAAACGGTTATTCCATAACGGTCAACCAACTCGTGATGGCGTCCGTAAAATTTCAACTTCACCATTTGGAACTCTTGGTTTAATAGCTTCTTTGTGAGCAGCAACCCTCTATCAAGGAAATCATGATAGGAAATGCAAGCACGGGAATATCGTATCAATTGGGAGATATATACCCCGTATGCAGGTGCTGCTGGAATGTTGCTACGTAGAAATGGAAAGTTCACAATTGGAAAGCTGAAATCATCTCTTTTGTCGTATAGTTTTGTTTTCAACCGACCCTCATTGTCAATTTTTAGATATAAGTCAAGATAAATTACAGTTCGCCTACATTGTGATTATTAATTTAAATTACTACATTATAATTTATGAAAACAACAATTAAAAAGTCAAGTACGTAACTTATGAGTATCAAAACATAGGAATAATGATACAAAAACAAAATTAACTATGACCAACACACCATTTTAACAATTGCAATTGCCATCTTTATGCTACAACTCTTAGACCTGTGATGTTTGGGAGTATAAAGCCTACCTTAAAACTTTGATAGAATGATACAAAATCATTTGTCAGTTCGACATAGTTCTGAAATAAAAATGCAACAGTTCACTATGCATGCTAAGTTTTGAGAAACATTCATATCATACAACTAGGAATATTTATCTAGACATTCTTGCGCCAGCGGTCACCTTTATATCTATGAACACATCTGTTCCTGGAATTTTAGCTTTTAAGTATTTAAAGCCTTATTGCAAACATGTTCAGAATCAGTAGACTGTTAATAGTCATTTCCTTTTTTTTCTAATTGAGAACAAATAAATTAGATAGACTGTAAATAGTCTTACATGTTTATTTTCCTGTTTCTGTCAACTCAGATGCGGACAGAGATTCTTTAAAAAGTAAATTTCGAGGACTTGTACAGCAAAGAATTTTCTGGGAAATAATTGACTACATTGACTACTTGCAGGAGAAAAGAAAAATGACTTATTTTACTTGTTGACAGAAAATATGAAATTGGATTTCTTCTCAATGTCGATAAAAAAAAAATGCGTACGGGAATTAATGGGTTACTATCAGTTTAACACGGCTTATACGGAGTAAACGTTTGCGAAATAAAACATAACGATTGTCTTATGTTGGATCGCTATGGTTATCTTTCGAAAAGACACAAATACAATCTTATATTTCAATTCCTGCATGGGCACTAACAATTTGTAAATATAAATGATATTTTGACGAGTAAATTGTAAATGGTAATGAAAATATTCTAAAAATGCGAATAGGATGAATTTTTTAAACATATTTTTTCAAATTCAAAATACTAGAGACATTAGCTCCAAATTTAAGGACATGATTATTATTGGACGTTATTGTTTATAAAAGTCATTAATGTAAAAGACTTTCATTGAAAAATTATTTGTGTGGTGTGATCGAAGTTATGCTAGAAAAATGCAAAATATAAAGGTGTGAATGAAAAGTATTTGGATATGTATTAAGAAAAAAACGTTTAATACGTGTGATCCTAATTCCAAACATTGCAATTTCAAATTTATATTTGTTTACATTGGTTTGTTCATGTAGGTATCAGTACATGTAAGTCGACAATTGGTATGTTCAATTAAACTAAGCAGTAGGCCGCTATATTGACTTGATGAAATACATAAAAAAAGAAAAAAACCAAACGACATCTACTTCAATGATTCTACTTCAAGTGCGATAAGTTCCATTTTCAGAGCCAACATGTAACGGAATAACCCTCAACTTAAATACCAATTATACGAAGTAATATTTGGACATAACATTAATTTAATAATTCATAAAATTGATACATTTTTACAGGCATATGAGCAAAAACTATTTGCTGCTATGCACTACAATAGAAACAAAACCTTTTTGCAACTAAAATTTTTAAAAAGCAATGTCGACAGAGTCTTAATATGGGACGATACATGTAAATGTATATTGGGTTAATATGCAACACACTTAACTATATACAAATATATACCTTTTAATCTGTGGTAAATATAGTTATATGATTGATCTCATCACGTTGATGTGAAAGCAGGATATCACATTAGAACCACAAATCATTACTAATGCCTTATACTTAATGATAATAATATATTCCTTTCTTGCAGACATTTCACTTGAAAAAAGACTAAAATCTTTTCTCGGTCGACGCCGGGTAAGTGTTACAGTAAAACTTTAAAGTTTTTCAATTCCCATCTGTTAATACCCAATATACATCACACTATTGGACTTGCGTCATGTTATTACTGGTGCTCATTTCAAAAACACATTTCGCACAAAATTATCGCAAGAGCATGATTGTATCACTAAATGTAAATGACCGGAAAGGATTTTCAATTAGGTCATGTTTTCATTATGTTTGTTGGGTAACCTCCCACATACTACAAAATAAATTGAATGGTGTGTCATTATCTCATTGACATTTTTGTGTTAATGAAGCTTATCAGTTAGCATCAGCTTGTACTAGGATAAAGATTCAGATCATATTTTCTAGAATATTGCTGTTTGCATATGACACCAAAGGTCATACATTTGAGCAACCAATAACTAGCTACAATCTGTATTTATGAATTTTAACTTTTTATGTTTTTCATTTGTTTTATGGTCCAAACTTGTTCAATCTTCTAAAAAACCTATTGCAACATTACTGCCTGATAACTGTTTTAATTATACACCTAGTTTAAAATGCACACATGACTCTCACATAATTTGCAAAAGTTTTTTACCATATCCACGGTCTTCTGTATTTTAATGTATCATATTTGATATAACAGACTTATTATGAAGATAGTGATGATGAAGACATCGAAGATGGTGATAGTAATAAAGAGATAGACAACACGGAGAAGGTAATTTCTTTTTCAAAATCTTTACGGTATATACTGCAATTGGTTGTTATGCTCTGCTGTAGATATGAATATATATAAATATTCATAGCTTTAAAAATAGCCTTTTACGTTGTTTAAATTGATTGAAAATTCGAAAAACACTAATGACACGTTAATGTGATTAAGCATTGTATTTGTGTTTTAACACCGACAGCATCATCTGCTCGGTAGCTTTTGCTTCAAATCTGGTATGCTATATATCGAAGCTAACTCGTATCATCTGATTAAATATTATTCAGAAACGTAAGTATCAACTTCGGTGAAGAATCATATATGAGTCATGGTGTGTTTGGTCTTTTGAATTGAAGACAAAGCTCATTTACATTCAATAAGTGTTATTTTCACATTATAGTTTCACATCATTTTTTACACCTACCAAACGAAATTTAAAAAAATCAAAAACAATCATTCTGCCCTTACACAATCTGTGTGATGTTTGCATTTCTCACATTAAAAAACTAAATGTTAAATAAGTTCACACTAAAAACTATACGTTATTATTATCATTAATCAACTGAAATCATCTGCAAACCACAGCCTTATTTAGGTCCTGGCTCTTTGTCTAATTTGCTAACAAAATTCTGTTAATGTTTTTTTTTACCTTTAGGATATTCAAACGGATTCATGTATAAAAGAGAAGTTTTCATTTTATTCAAACTTCCATGGTTATAAAATTCGGAAACATTATGGTGGAGGTATGTTATCAATAGCATATCTGAAAATTGGGAAATAACGCATTTTGTTTTATTTATCTCATTGTCGAAGGAACCAAATGAACCAGATTCCTGAACATACACTTAACGAATAAATTTGATCTAAGACACAGTGTAAATACAAACCTAATAACATAAGGGGTTATATTTATTTAGCCTTCTGTCCTACAGTTTTACTCATAGTTAAGATTGTTATACAAATCAAAAGGCAAATCAGTCTTTAAAGTCATATGACACGAGTGACTAGTGAAAAAAAGATGTTTATGAAATTCTTAAACCAATGCATGTACATGTTACAGTGAATTTGTTAAATCAGTGATTTTGTAAAATCCCTGAAATAATTAGTGAGTATGTAAAATCACTAACAGTTTCAGTGATTTGGCAAAATCACTGATATGTCAGGGATTTTTCAAAATCACTGAAAATATTGCTAGGGATTTTGTAAAATCCCTGATTAAAGGTTTAAACTTGAGGACAGAAATGTATTTTTCATTATACAAAAAGACCAATGATTTTGAAATATATCTGATTAATAAATAACTAACTAAACTACTTTACAGAGATTATAAATTATAATAGGAATATTAGATTGATATTACGACTACAATTTACTTATTTTTGCATGATTGATATTGTTTTAGTATTTTTGTCGCATCTCCACATTCGGAAGAACTTCATACATACACGTATTTACTTTAATTTGATTTGAATCTAACATATCTAAACAATAGAGAAAGCTTAAAAACTTTACAAAACATTTATCACTAAATGATAAAAAAAACATGATTAAGGCAGTATCTGACGGATATGATGAAGTAAGAAATTGAAGTACAAAACAAAAAAAAAGTTTGTTATCTCCACTTATCTGTTGTCTTTTTGTTTTACTGTATTATAATTTTGAGGATATGAATGACTTATTTGCTTTTTATATACTAATTCCCATTTCAAGATAAGATATCATCGTCCTGATATGCATGTAATACTTGTCACTGGATCATTGTGACATAGCTTAAACAAAAAAATGTCATACATTTGCCATATGTGTTTCTCTCCTGTCATTACGGCAATGACTCCAATTTTTGCCTTTGTATTTAATTATAAATTTGATATGATTGGTTTACATGTTTTAATAAGAACATTAGATGATAAATATTAACTTAGTTTCGAACAAGCTAAAAAATGAAGAGCTTATATTGTCCTTTTTCAGTGGGATTTTAGAAAAAGGTTTAAAAATGTCTTCATACGTTCCTTGATTCCATATGTTACATTTTAATGTTTCCCTCGATTATTGAAATGACTCAGTTTTGTGTGAAAGTTTATTCTTGTTGTAAAGACAATTTTTTCTACAGTATGTCATTTGTTTAGTGAAAATTGCTCACTTAGTAAAATCTTAACCTCAAACTTGTTTAGTGTCACTGCTGTTTTAAAGAATTTTTAATAATTAAGAATTATTTCTTTCACACATTTACTGAATTAAATCAGGGAATCTGTAAAATAAATCTTAATTAATTCAGTGATTTTGTAAAATCCCTGGTCATAATCAGGGATTTTATAAAATCACTAATAAGTTCAATGATTATACAACATCCCTGAAATTTCAGAGATTTTACAAAATCACTGATTTTACATATTTACTGTAACATATATATCATAAACTTAGTCTTCTGTTCACGATTTTATCATTTCTTGCACTAACATATCGTATAATCGTCAATTTTTTTGTTGTCTCTGTGTGTTATGATGTGAAAATATGGCAGCTAATCAATTGCCGTGTTTTGAAGCCGTAGTGTACCGATTGTCACCTTATAGTAAAAAATCAACAAAGAAGCATGGATACTGAGCACGTGTGTAATCAGATAAAAGTGTATTTCAATGATAGATCCATGCGTATTGTGGTCTTCGGGTTTTTACGAGTAGGGTCACGCTAAGGTCACTTGCATACTGTAAATATTTCGGCGAATTGCTTCCTGGAGGCAAGCAATTTAAAAAAGAGTAAACTTCTTCTTAATTTGAACAAATTAAAAAAATCTTCGGAAAAAAGTATATGTACATAAGTTTTATAATGAAAACTATCCATATGGATATAAAAAAAACATTTGCGTATTTTTATTTAATTGCGGTTTCATATGAATTTAACAACAAAGTAGTATGTGTTCATTTGAGCATGCTAGTACTACTACTGTATCTTTTTTCATGTTTTTTAAGTCTTGGCACATGTTTTTTAACTTTATAGTAATACTTGTTTGTTTTACTTAGAAAAAATCAAATCAGGACTTCGAGTAATACGATCACGATCATGGACACCTCCAAACGACTACATACTTGACAAAGAAGATCGTGAAATTGGCACTATTACCAATGTTGCAAAAGGTGGTGTTGTCAAAGTCCAATGGGACTCGTCGGATAGTATTGACACATGTAAAAAAGGAGAGAATGGTCAATTTGATCTTCTTTTATTGGACAATGCGCAAATTGGTAAGCATTCTTATTTTCATCGCATTCTTTAAACAAATCTAACAAAAATTATAATTTAATGAGTTATGTTAAAAAAATTTCAAATTTAAAGTAGGTCCAGCTCGTATTACAATGCAGTGTTTATGTATAGGGTGGCACTGAATGTCAAATACTAAAATAGTTGTAACACTAATTTCGTGATTTGAAATATAGATACACAAAAGTAATGATTGTAATTCACCAAAAAAACTGCCGATAACAATTCATAACATTTAACTGTACCCATGAGTCTCAGACAGTCTGAAGAAGAGTTCATTAAAAAATCTAACTGTATGAAATTCCTAGCATCAATCAGACTAGCTCAAAAACATCATGAAAATGAAACTTACTAACACGGGACTATTTGATTCTAAATGACTGAACTGTATTTTGACTATGGTTAATCGGTTAATTACCCTCGCTTGTAATGAATCATAACTGTCCTACACTAGCCACTCTCATATATTCTAAAATTAATCATTGTTATTTATAGAAAAAAACCAATATACACCATATATTCTTTTGAAGTGAGAAATGCTGACGAATAAAGATTTGTTACACACATAATCTTCTTTTTTTTATTATCTGAAATCAGAAATATACAAGACAAGTAGCAGAATTTATGCAAGTGAAACTATTTTAATTCTAAAGAGTTCACAAAAATCTTATTCAAACTGACAAGTTTTCTTTTTCAACTTTCGCTGTTGATATTTTCTCAAAAGAAATTCAAAAATTATGTTTAAAATCTTAACCATCTGATTATTCATTACGTTTGATTTTCACTTTTTCAGAACATAACAAACTGTATAGGCGTCATAGCATTTGGCCTTTCATGTCACGAAACGAATCATTATGCATTTGTTTCTTAAAATTGAGAATGGAAATGGGGAATGTGTAAAAGAGACAACAATCCGACCATAGAAAAAACAACAGCAGAAGGTCACCAACAGGTCTTTAATATAGCGAGAATTCCCGCACCCGGAGGCGTCCTTCACCTGTCCCCTTAACAAATACATACTAGTTCAGTGATAAAGAACGCCATACTAATTTCCAAATTGTACACAAGAAACTAAAATAAAAATAATACAAGACTAACAAGGCCAGAGACTCCTGACTTGGGACAGGCGCGAACATGCGGCGGGGTTAAACATGTTTATGAGATCTCAACCCTCCCCCTATACATCTAGCCAATGTAGAAAAGTAAACGCATAACAATATTAAAATTCAGTTCAAGAGAAGTCCGAGTCTGATGTCAGAAGATGTAACCAAAGAAAATAAACAAAATGAGAATAATACACAAATAACAACAGACTACTAGCAGTTAACTGACATGTCAATATTTTCCTGTAAAATTAGGTGGCAATTTAAACCTTACATTTAACATTGATATCGACAACATTTAAGACTTCCAATTTTTATTAGAATGCACAGTACATCAACTTCATAGGTATTGCCTCGTGTCATTACAATAGTTTATGGTATTTCTAAACGTCTTTTGTAATGTTAACTGTATGCAGCTCTCTTAAGCATGCTGTTATGACAAATTGGAAACTCAAGTAAGAAATAATGTACGTTTCGGCTAAAATTTGATTTGATGTTTTTTTGTTCAAAAGGTGTTTCATATTTTGTTACGCGCAGGGTTAATTTTGCTCTTAACATTGAATTAAGCGAAACCGTTTCATATTTAATTCAAACGGGAAATGAGCACGAATACATCAGAAACAGATAAAAAATAACAAAAATATTTATAACGAACACACAGTTACAAACATATACAAATCCGTCAACAAATTAACAATGTAAGCATTCTTTAGTTGTATTGCATATAAACATGGTGTAGGCAAGGCAATATTTACAAACATTCGGTAAATCTATTGTTCTGTGAGAAATTACTCAGTATAAAATTCTTCATAAAAATATGTATATCATTCAGGTGTTATGCATTCACATGTACAGTGTGATGGATGTGGAGAACACCCTTTAAGGGGAATAAGATGGAAATGTCGTAATTGTGCAAGTTATGACCTATGCACAAGTTGTTATATGGAAGATGCACATGATTTTAATGGTCATAAATTTAAAAGAATCCAAAGTGAAAATGCAAAGGGGTAAGTTTTTTTTCAAATAATCGAAATAATTTCGTTTACAAAATGAACCTAAAATAATAAAAATAGATCTATCTTTAAGTATCATTTAATAACATAATTTTGACAAGTTGAATTCTAATACATCTGATTTTAAATGTTCATGATAAAACATAGAAAGTCTTGGTTCCAATATAAACAAGTCAACACAAAGTAAACAATTAACCACCGATACAAGATGAACAATGATACCAGATCTGAATTTATTGGACAAAATATCATGTTATCTTTTTGTGAAATCTATTTATCATAGAGAGCAGATGATATCATGAAGCGGTCTGCGGCAATTGGAATTGTAGAAGGTGCAATAGTTAAACTTCGAAGTGATGACAAACAAGAGGGTGAGATAGACAGGCAGGCGGGATCTTAGCTTTATATTGATAAAATTCTAAAATACCAATTTGAAGAGGCAGTGTGAATTTTTAGAAGCACATTTTTTTTTAACTTATAGTTTTCAGTTTTGCGACTTTCTTTTCCCCCAATCGAAACAGAAGGGTTAGCATCAGAAAAATCGCTGGTTTAGTCTATAATATCAAATTAATTGTAAACTAATATTTGAACATCTTTTAAAACTTCATACTTATCTTGAGTAGGTTGTACTAGTTTGGCTTTATAACTATTTTGATCTGAGCGTCACTGATGAGTCTTATGTAGACGAAACGCGCGTCTGGCGTATTAAATAATAAGCCTGGTACCTTTGATAACTATTGTACGAGTCTTGTCATTGATATGAATCCATTGCCTAATTGTGTTGCGTTTTTTCAACTCTCTACCTGTTGCATGAATTTTTTTGACATCAAACCGAATTACGATAAAGAAAATATTTGAGAATTCTCTGAAAAACACAATATAAATCAGGTGTACATAATTTTGCGTGTATGATATAATATTATATGCTTTGCATGTGCAAATACTGTTGAACTGTGTGTTTCAAACGATATGATAAAATAATGATCTACCATTAATTAAACAAATACTGCAAACGTGACATTAATCGATTATAACATATACCAACGAGGAAAATGTTTCTTTCAACGTTTCATTAATTTCTCAAGTTTATTATAAATCTTATTTACAAGTCCAAATGTATTGTATCGTTGTCTATGCGTTGTCTTTATATTATTCCATATTATTCACTAACCGGATTTAGATACAGATTAGCAGTCTGGACGGGTAATTCAATATGTTTTTGATGTTGGTGTACAATTATTATTTAACGCCGTGTCCTTAATTGATTTCTTCGCATGACATTCAATTACATTCAATTGAGCACATATATTGATTTACCCTCCCTTAATAAAACCATGTTACAAATCGATTGATAAACAACAAAAAGGATGTTTTTCGATTGAATAAAGGTATTGTTCAAGAGCTTCTGGACAAGAAGATTGATGCATTTAGATCGGATGCAAGAGTGAAATGGAACGACAGTGAAGGACGATATGCTGTAGGCACGAACGGGAAATGTGACTTGAAATTTAAGAAAGAAGGCAAAGGTCCATTGTATTATGGGGATCACCTGCCTGATGTTTTAAGCGGTAAGAGTATATATCATGGTTTAGTTAACATGGTTAAGGGGAAAATACTACTAACCTTTTCAACTGTAAAAGAAAATAAAATAAGTTACATAATTTAATATTATAATCTGTTTGTTTTACTCATCTATTAAAAAAGATCGTTCATAGACGCATTGGAAGGATTTTATCGTCCTTAGTGTTAGTCACCTGCTACTAAATAGCAATACGTTGTTCATACAAATTTATGTAAAAAATGTTCAGTTATTACAATTTCGTATATGCGCATGTATTTGTTCAATGAAGTTTAAATAAAAAGTACAAGCAAACGCATCTTCGCTAGCCAAGAGCTACGATCCACTCCCGTTCTCTTCACCCTTGGCAGATTGAGCATTTTTGATATTAATGCCATATATCGGAAGATTAAAGTCACGCCCATTCCGAACACATTATTCTAGACCAATGGTAGGACTTGAACTTTTAAATTTGGAGGTAACAAAACGGTAGCGTCTAGATTCTATGCACTTGGTAAAGCCAGAAACGAAAATATGTCAAAATTCGTGCATTTGTGCATGAAACATACACAGGAACTTCTATTAGTTGACTAAAAACATTCAAGTTGTCACTAAATATAGTCGTATGTTTA
Source organism: Mytilus galloprovincialis (assembly GCA_037788925.1). Taxonomy (NCBI): domain Eukaryota; kingdom Metazoa; phylum Mollusca; class Bivalvia; order Mytilida; family Mytilidae; genus Mytilus; species Mytilus galloprovincialis. The sequence continues at coordinate 37,012,765 of CM075342.1, read as the reverse complement.
GTGATGTAAAGACTTGTTGCACAATAAACACGTGGCAATTGTTTACAAACACTTTCTACATCTACATGTGATCATGTAATGGGCGTTTTTTGATTGGATGCAGCGAGTTTCTACTGCAACCAATAAAATACTTTCCTTGTGTCTCCGAAATTTTATCTCAATCCGCCAAGGGTGAAGAAAACGGGAGTGAATCGTAACCCTTGGCTAGCGAAGATGAACCAAACGGTCTAAAATGTTTTGCACAAAAATCGCTACTTGAACAAACGTACATGGAGCTGATATGTTGAAATAGTGAAATCTACTCCTTTTGTTACATTTTAATGAATTCGTATAACAAAAGTTATAAGACGCTCTACTTTCGGTTAGTCATCAACGCTATTATATATCACTACAATACTACATTTGGTACTCCAATAAAAAAATATATGATACTGATAAATGTGATAAAAAGAAAAAAAACCAGGAAGGTACCTTTAGACGCAGGGAAGTATGAATGCATTATGTTTAATATGTTTTCTCGTCACCTTTTTGTCAATCAAGTTTAAAAGCAAACTTAATAGAAAAAGCACATTATTTAATACAATATCCTCTTAATATTTCGATAAGTCTGTAAGGAAGGTGTCGAGGTGATATAAAAGTCACAAATGCACAACAAATATATATCTTTTACAAGGCATTCAAATCGTTTATTGACATTTTTACAATTATGAAGATTGATCATCTAAACCCTGTCTTTTCTAAGAACAATTATTGTGTGTTGGCTTTAAATCAGACTCTGCTTTCAAAGGACTACGAGTTGTACGAGGTCCAGCATGGAAGGAAGATGATAAAGACGATGGAGGATTGGGATATGTTGGAACAATTGTAAAGGTTCACAAGGTATATAATGTACCTATATTCGTCTTCAGATATTGTCCTTTTATCTTTACGAAGGAATTTTACTGCTGATAATCTCGTTTCTTTAATAAACCGTACGTTTCGGTTAATCATAAACGTCGTTATGACGTCAATCCCTTTGATATCAAAATGCTTATATAATGTGAGTTCATTCACTGGGTTTGCTGTGTATTGAATCTACATCGACATTCACGACTTACATGTAGTTTAAAAAAGTTATATATTGCAGCTTCGATTCGATGATACATGTAGATTATATCGGTATAGTACTTTGAATACATTTTATTCTCTTTCTGCAAACTAATAATTTATTTTTTCACCATTTCCAACTTATAAATGAGGAGTTTTCGTATCTTTATAAAGAAAGGCAACAGTATGATACCGCTGTTGACAATTCATAAACCGATTAAGCGATAACAAATCCGGGTTACAAGCTACAGCCGTTTTATTGTTTATATATTGCACCGATTATTTTCTAGGTATATACTTTAAAAAAAAATAATTGAATAAGTAATATAACCCATCATAATTTCGCCCAATATTTTCGACATTGTAGATACTTGGCTATCCTTTTTAATTTAAAACGTCTATTTAACATTTGCATATACACCAAGGATTTCAATATCAAAATAAGTCTTTGTATATCGTTCTATCAAAGTATGATTTGAAATGAATTTATTCATACGATTCACAACTATTTTGAAGTATTTGACAAGATAAATATAATCTAAAATTTAATATAAATGGTTCTGCTATAGTTCGGACAATGTTTTCAGTCTTATCTGAAAGACACACTGTATTTTAAAGATAAAGGAAATGAAAAGCTTAAGAATAAAAACTAAATAGTTTACTTGAAAAATAAGAAAAAAATAAATGCGCCCCAGTTTTTTGATGATTATATATCTCATTATCGAACATTTGACTACTTCATCACTAGCATTGAACGTATATACATTGTTTATTCAATATATACTAACATATGTGTTATACACATTAGCCGAATAGACATGTTCACCATAAGCCGACACCAAAACCGAAACCAAAACTAGTAGTGAGGTTAATGTTCATAATGTTAATCAACTGAACCCTCTAATTCTTGTTTGAAATGTGAATACACTAGATTGAGTATTACTTCAAAAGTATAAATTATTCGAAATACTAAGGATTGTTTTTATCCCAGGCATATATTATTAAAGCCGTATTTGGCACATTTTTTTTTAACCTTGGTTCCTCAATACTCTTCGAGTTTATACTGGTTTTTTTTCTATCTTTTCTTAATCTACACGTCACTGACGAGTCTAATGTAGACGAAACGCGCGTCTGGCGTATCAAATTATAAGCCTGGTACCTTTGAAAACTATGTACTTTAACTCATTATTTCACATGAATCTATCAAAAAAAGCAAACTTCGATTCAACCATTATGGAATACAGTTACACAAGTAATTTAAAATTTAAGATGTTGATGCAATTCAGTAATGATGTACATAATTCATTGAGCAGGTATCGTTATAGGGTAAGAGCTGCACATAGTTCTATAATAGGTGCGATATCGTTCTGACTATGTCTATAAAGAGAACATAATATCTGATAAATTTTCATTCGTCCTACGGATTGTTCTGCATAAACTCATTTTGCACAAATCTTTTCATTGAAACATTTGCGTCGATTGCGGATTTTTTGCATTTTGATTGCGGACTGCCTTACAGTATTATGATGATGCAATATGATGTTCAGATGGATATATGGTATCGTCAAGTAAGTAACCATCACAAGGACATGGAAACATTGCGTGTGAACCGATCGCATCCATCTATGTGCAAGTCATTGGGTCATTGTTATGACCTAGGAAACCAGATTTGATGCATCGTATTGTCTTTCCAATGTCTATTATGATATTCGTATTAATATAGTGTATATGTCAATGTCCACTTTTAAACAATGCCTGTTATGGTTGGGCGATTTATTCTTAGGAAGGTGCCATCAATAGATCCAAATACCTCATTCAATTCTGGCCAATCACCCTTCATAAATTCCAATTTTTTTCAGCTGAAGTCCATATTATCATTAATCTAAATGCTTGTTGATAACCATAGATAGCTTTATGAATTAAAGTTTTTTAACATCAAACATGTCAAGTAACATCTTAACCAAATCAAAACCATTAAATAAAGTTTGTTTTGCTAGCTTATACATACCTCTCCTTTATTTTTCTGTTTTATTCTCTTATTTTTTATGTATTTTATTGAATGTGTATCCCCATCTTAATTGAATATAACTTGAGTTAGTATATTATATTTTTGATACTCGTTAAATTTCACTTTGATTTTCTGATAGATAGATGTAAATTGTTGAATTGAAATAATACTCTATCTAGTGTATTCAAATTTAACACAATATAATGGAGTAAAAGGGTTGCATTTATTAAACATTAGAAACATTTACCATTTACCTCAATACTATTTTTGATTTCGGTATCGGTTTCGGTTTCGGTATCGGCTTTTGGTGAACATGTCTAGCCGAAGACAACACTCGAAATGAACAATTGTATGGTTACTTGTTAGCTGAAGTTAAAGTCAGATGGTCCGGGACCACAATTGTCGTCCCTTGATTTTCGTTGTCCACAAATATAGTCCCTAGTGTTGACAGTGGGTTACTTACCAATATTGTTTTATACCCCTTCTAAATTTATTTCTCCATGTTTTATGCCTCAAATTTTAAGTAGGGTGGTGAAATTACACTGTAAAAAAAGTTGGGTTAAGAACTTTAAAGGAAAGTACTTGTTTGGTCCAGCTGAAAAAGGTAAAAAAATAGCACTTCGGAAGCTGTCAAAAGATTTCAAGACGCCCTAAACCTAAAATTTCCATTATTTGAGTTAGAGCCGATGAAGTTTTCTATAATTGTGATATAATTTGTCCCAAAAGTAGTACAACACACTGTAAAAATTTCATTGAGAAAGCGCAGGTGGGATTTTTAAAAAAGTTTCATTTATGTTCTAAAAGAAATGCACTACGAATTAATTGTGGTCTCGAACCATATGAAACGAGTGACTGGCAAAAAATATATGTAGGACTCTAAAGTGCGATGGGGACGCTAAAGTACGATGGTCACGCTAAAGTGCGATGGTCTACGCTAAAGTGCGATGCCTCCATACTCTAAAGTCCGATGGTCCGCGAACGTATAGACGTAAGAATTGCACTTGGATTATGACGTTAACAGTTGTTTATACAAATCAAAAATTAATATGCCGGAACATAAATTAAGAATATGCGATTGACAACTGTTTAACCAAATGTCCATGACTTAATTTCAGACCTAATCGTGCTTCGTCGGCTGAAGCAACTGTGTTTATTTATTTCGGATGCTGGAAGAAGAACGTGTGTCTTGCAGTCGACCATTTTACTTTATAGATGCTAAATAGGTTGAAAATAGTATACGCATATAGGTATCGTAAACGGATGCACTGAAATTATTGTTTACAATTCAGTTTACATTGCGGTCCCCTTAAAAATATTTTCGATTTTATTAAAAAGTAACGTCAGTAAAATAAAGGTTCATGTTTTTCAGCGTAAATTATAAATTGTCGGCTAAAACATAGTTTGTACAGTGGAGGAAAATATAACATGTCTTTTTTACGGAAAAGAGAAAGCTTGACGAATATTGACTTTTTCTCGCATTTAAGAATAAAACACCTTGTACAAATAAATGTTACTTAATGTATTCCTAATTGGGCTGATCATGAACAAAGAAAGTGCTAAAAGCTTAATAGAATGGGAGCCAATAAATGAAAGACTCATAAAAGCTCGCTTCAATTCCACCTATGCAAAGACCACAATGTTACTCACCCACAAATGATGCAGAAGATGAAGTGAAAGATGCTTATTATGAAGCTTTACAAACACAGATAGTCAAAACACCTCAAAATGATGTCCTTCTGATAATTGGTGATCAGAATGCCAAGGTTGGTAATGATAACAGCCAACATGAACGATCAATGGGCAGAGAAGGGCTTGGAATCATGAATGAAAATGGAGAAAGACTAGCTGACTTTTGCTCAACAAATGGGCTTGTTATTGGAGGTACCTTGTTCAAACACAAAGGCATACACAAAATAACATGGAACTCGCCAAACAACCGTGACAAAAATCAGATAGACCATGTTATAATAAACGGCAAATGGAGAAGATCACTTCTTGATACAAGATCATATATGGGGAGCTGATGTATATAGTGACCATCATCTAATAATAGCAAAAGTACGACTCAAATTGAAGAAGGCAGAAAGTATGAAAAGAACATGTAGAAAGATCATAGATACAAAACAACTTTATGATGCAGAAGTTAAAAAGAAATTTTGCATAGAACTTAAGAACAGGTTTAAAGCATTAGAAGATCTTAGTCAGATGGAAGAAATTGATCTAGAAAATAAGTGGGAAAACAACAAACAAGTCTACCAAGAGACCGCTGAAAAAACAATTGGATTTCGTAGAAAGAACGATAAACAATGGCTAACACAAGACACCTGGACAATAATTGATGAGAGACGAAAGATTAAAGAAAAAGTCCTTAACACCAAGTCACTTAGACTAAAAGAACAGATGCAGAAAGAATATAACCAAATGGATAAAGAGGTGAAAAGATCAGCAAGAAAGGATAAAAGAAAATTCATCGAGACACGTGCCGAAGAAGCAGAAAAGGCAGCAAAAAAGGGTGATTTAAGGATGTTCGCTACTCTATTTAAAAATAACAAGCATTTTAAAAGACTGTTATAAATTAAAAGTATATAAATAAAGAAACTAAAAAAGCAGAAAAAAATGGAGGGTCCGCGTGCTTGTTTTCAAGATATAAGCTGTTTAAAATTTGGTGGGAAATAATTCTCTCTAGACTTTTCTTTCACTTAACATTGGCACCTTTTTTGTTTAAAAAACTATGAAAAAATAACAAGGATTTCATACGATTTTGAAATATGGCTTGTTAAAATAATATTCAATAAAAATATGAAAAGAAAAGTAGGGGTTAGTGGGCAAATTTTTTAAATGTTAATACATGGATAAAACCAGAGGATTCCGAAAATCTGGCAAAAATTTAAAAAGTAGAGGAGCAAACATCCTTAAATACAGTATATAAAATAACCAAGGAACTTAGTGGAAAAGCCGGTCAAGTGTTAACAACACATGATGAAAAGACCAAACGATGGGTAGAACATTTCAAAAATGTCCTGAACAGGCCAGAACCAACAGTACCTTTTGAAGGCATGCAACAACAATGTGAACTTGATATAAATATCAACTCCCCATCTAAGGAAGAAATAAAAATAGCCATTAAATCCATGAAGACTGGAAAAGCTGCAGGCATAGATGGGATTCAAGCTAAACTTTTAAAGGCCGACATAGCAACTGCAACAGATGTTTTGTACAGTCTATTCAATACTATCTGGGAGAAAAACATCATCCCAAAAGACTGGGCAAAAGGTCTTATAGTGAAGCTTCCCAAAAAAGGTGATCTAGGAAATTGTGACAATTGGAGGGGCATCACCCTACTATCAATTCCTAGTAAGGTTTTCTGTCGCATACTCCTCAATAGGATAGATAAAGAACTAGATAGAATCCTAAGACAAGAACAAGCAGGTTTTAGAAAAGGCAAAGGATGCATAAATCAAATCTTTGCACTGGAAAACATTGTAGAACAGTCAATAGAATGGAAAACACCACTCTTTATCAACTTTATTGACTTCAAGAAGGCCTTCGACAGCGTCCATAGAGATACACTCTGGAAAATTTTAAGATCATACGGAGTACCAGACAAGATAGTGACCCTCATTAAATGCTTATACACAAAATTTGAATGTTCTGTCTTATTAGACAACAAAGAGACAGAATGGTTTGCAGTGGACTCCGGGGTAAGACAAGGATGAATCATCTCTCCTACCTATTCCTAGTTGCAATCGATTGGGTAATGAGAAAAACCACAAATGACGAGAAAAGAGGAATAACATGGTCTATGTTTACAACACTGGAAGACCTAGATTTTGCAGATGATATTGCCTTATTATCATCTCGGCATGATCATATGCAAGAAAAGACCAACAGACTCAGCCATTTCGCAAGCCAAACCGGACTCCAACTCAACACACAGAAAACAGAGGAAATGAGATTAAACACCTCATCTCAAAGAAAACTAGAGGTTGATGGAAATGAAATTCAAAAAGTTGATAAATTTATTTATTTGGGCACAGTCATCAGCACTGAAGATTCTACACAAAAGGACATCAAAAACAGATTGGCAAAAGCAAGAACATCATTTCAAAAACTAAGGAACATCTGGAGATCAAAGCAATACAGCCGAAAAACAAAAATCAAATTATACAATAGCAACGTAAAACCTGTTCTTTTGTATGGAAGTGAATGTTGGAGAGTTACGAAAGCAGATATGAGGGCTGCCTCCGACAAATCTGCAGAATATTTTGGCCTAATACCATCTCGAACACCAACCTACTAAAAATGACAGAGTCGTCATGTATAATCGACGAGATAACACAGAAGCGCTTCCGGTGGCTTGGACATGTTTTGAGAAAGGAAAACTCAAGCATAACAAAAACAGCCCTTAGATGGACACCACAGGGAAAGAGACCAAGAGGACGTCCCAAAACAACATGGCGGAGGACAATAGAGAATGAATTAAAAGACCTAAAGATGACATGGGGAGAGGCAGAAACAATGGCAAAGAACAGAACAGAGTGGCGAGGACTTGTGTTGACCTTATGCTCAGATCGGAGCAAAGAGGATAAGTAAGTAAGTAATGTATTCCGACAATGTGGTCGGTCTTCAAAATAAATTTTAGAAACTATCACTTAAGCTTACCGATAAATAATAAAGCCTATTACATATGTTATACCTTAACATTCACGCTTTTTCAAATAGACCAGTTTTTTTTTAAATCCATGTATTTTAATGTTTTAAACCGTCGACCTTATCATATTGGTCCATCGCACTTTAGCGTGATATACCATCGTACTTAAGCAAACAAACAACCATCGCACTTTAGCGTGAGACAACATCGTACTTTAGCGTAGACCATCGCACTTCAGCGTGACCATCGCACTTCAGCGTGACCATCGCACTTTAGAGTACCATCGCACTTTAGAGTCCTACATATATATTTATACAGTAATTTAACCAATACATGTTTATATCATATTCGTCATTTTGTTGTGGTCTTTGTTATGATGTGAAAATATGGCAGCTAATTAATTGGGACAACATCCCTAATGCGCCTCGAAATGAGAAACTCAAAAGTCACGTGTAAAGAAAAAATCTCTGTGTAGTGATATTGGACATGTTTCTATTTTTAACAAATGACTGAACTTAATTATTTGTGGTGATTAGGAAAGTAGAGGAACATAGAATAAATGTGTAAAAACTATGGAGCTATTGAATGTGTTCAAAGTATTAAATTTTCAAAGAACTTATTTTGTTAAAAAGGGGATATTTTACCACAAGGATCCGCATCACAAAAGGATGTTCGGGGTTTGCTAATTTACGGAAAAAGTAATCTCACTTCGTACCCCGAAAATTTAACCACTAATGTGAAAATGTCACAGCTTCGAAACGAGCTATCATACATATCCAAGTTTACGATATGGACTGAGCTACAGGAAAAAACGTTACCATTACCGCCTATGTAAAAACAATTAAAGATATTGAGCCAATTGCCATGTTTTGAAGCCGTGGTTTACCGATTGTCTTCTTACAGTAAACAATCAACAAAGACGCATGGATATTGAGCATGTGTTTAACATGTACAATCAAATAAAATTGTATTTCAATGACAGATCCATGCGTATGGCAATCACCGGGTTTTACGAGTAGGGTCACGATAAGGTCACTTGCATACTGAAAATGTCTCAACGATTTGCTTCCTAAAAGCAAGCAATTAAAAAAAATGAGCTTCTAATTGTGGACAAATGTTGTTTTTTTTAATTTGCGGTTTCATATGACATTAACAGTGTATTTAGATTGTCATAAACAGGTTGACTAGCATTAAAAAACTGCAATGATTTCATACTTAGCAAATGATGTTCCAGTTGCCACAATTTTCTTAAACATGCGGTTCCAATCATGTTGTTTTGTTAATAGGAGGTTACTGCTTAAAACGAACAACAATTAACCTAAATCAGGGTTCGTAAGTGGGGGAAAAAGCCATCCTATGTTTTACGGACACCATTAAGAGTTGCCTGCTTGTAATGGCGTTTGGATGTTCCAACAAAAAGGCAGAAAACACCAAAGCGATGTCCTTACTCATAAGTCAGACACAAATTAGTAATACCGTTGCCCAAAACAAAAACGACCAAAAAAACAAAAACTCGGAAACAAAACGTAGCAAATGCAGTTAAAGTCTGAGCAAACAATATACAAAGGCGGAATATGGGAAACATTTTTCAAACAAACATATAGTCTGAAAATATTTCAAATTTATGCATGTATTTGAATAACGTTCTCATAAACTAAATATAAACTACACATCTTCACCAAGGAGAGGGATGAAAGACAACGTCATGGCTAAAAATAAAAAGACAAACAGACACAAAATAGTACAGAAGACACACCATAGAAAATTAAAGACTAAACAAAACGAACCCCACTAAAACTTGAAGTGATCTCAGGGGTTCCCGTAGGGAAAGCAGATACTGCGCCAAATGTTGCACCCGTGGTGTCATCAACAGTTATATTGCATGCATTGTTGTAGAAACCATAAAGAAATACCACAATGGATGACAAATCAACACAAGATCAAGGAACATCGAGAGATCAAAAGAAAAAAATCGCAGATCATAGATGTTCAATGGGATAATGGAAAAACATTTCAATATGATGTAATGCATGAATTGCTTCGAATTTTAGACAATGGACCTTTAGGCAATGGTTAATTAGGTTTATTGGTTATATTCAAGGATGATAACCCATTATTTTCATAGGGTTGAAACAACAACATCAATTGTTTTCAAAATCAAAATTTGTTTGACAGGTCTATTTGGTATTTAGGAACCTTGTAACAAGGACCACTTTACATCTATAGATAAACACAATTAAAATGTATGTGTTTCTGGATTTATACATAAACAATGACGTATACGCAATATCATTGTTCATAATTGCACCTTATCATAAATGATAAATGCCGTTTTCAAAGTGGTTGGTATACGGAAATTGTTTGACCACTTCAACAAAAACATATCACATTTGCTCTGTATTACAAAACAATAAAATGCAGGATCAATTATCAGTAAATATGTGGACACGGGACGAATTGTATAATACAAATGAATACAAATTCGGTACACAATAACTACAAAATGCTGCATTCATTTAGAATACCAACATATACACTCTTTAATCCAAATATTTATACGTCTTTAAACATCAATAGTTTTTAGACTTTTTATTGACCGAATCTACCAAAACTGACCATAGTAATACACTATAACAATACATCATATAGCGGTAGATAGCGTTATCATAATTTGTAACTCAAATGTGTTTTGACGGACGAATTTAGAATGTCAACATCTCATCTGTGTATTCAAAATACTATGCCGTCACCAAATATCGATAGTTTACATAAATGCACCACAGTCATTATCTATAATAGTTCTTTCAACACCTTTTGATTTCTCAATACATTTATGACTATTGGTGTAACAGTATACAACTGTTGCCTCTATTTAGATACTCAGATGTCACTTTAAAACAGCATTTTTCATTCCTCAGGACGGTTAATATAATAAATCTCTCTACCTGCATCAGAAAAACGGACTATATCTTACACTCCATCATTACAGTTTAATGTCGTTGTCATGAAATATAAAGGTTCTACTTTAAAGATTTGTATCATACAAATGACAGCAATATTGGTAAACAACTACAATCTGCCAAGAACTGATGCGTCACTTATGCTCAGTAGTTTTCATATCCAAGGATGATTTATCCTCGTAATAATTTAATTTTTCCCTGCTTGTATCTTCTGTGTGTAAACTCATATGCAGATAAATGTTCTAATACGCGACGCCATCAGAAAATTGGGGGTATTTCCGTGTTGTTGAATGATTAGTCATTTCAGTTGCATGCAATAAACATTATTACATGAAGTTATTTTCTGCTTCAATTATCCTTCTTTTACAGGCGTTGAACATGAAAGCTATTGTTGTGACATATGTTATAAACCAGGTGAATTCAACGAATGCATTAAAGGTTTCAGGTGGAAATGTTTAGATTGTGAGTATTATGATTTATGCAACAAGTGTTATATGGAAGATAAACATGAAGCAACGAACAAATTTCGAAGAGTTATTGCTCCAAACAAATGGTACTTTGTTACTATATAACTCTACACTATTATGAGTGAGTACTGTTTTTATAGCTTTCCTTTATACAACATCACAAAACAAAACCTGTATTAGTACATTTATGAATAAAAGGGTAAACGCCAGTCCTCATTTACGTTGCATATATATTTATCACAGTAAAACATCAATATCTTCCAAAAGTAAGGAGCTTTGGTACAATTGCTAACTAGACAACTATCCACAAGATGCCAGATGACGCATATGTATAGTACTGTAGGTCACTTTGATGAGCAATGAGCATATACCAATAACGTATAATTAACTATAAAAGACCCAGAAATAACTAAATGTAAAATAATTGACACTAAAAAAAAGAAGACAACACTGCCTGATGTATGCTTAAAACCATTAACAGAATACAAATACAATATACAGTGAACAGTTAAAACAGTAAATCAGTCATGGTGACAACACATGAGCGAATATTGATGTTTAAGCAACTAACGAACATTGTATGACTTTTATGATAGATTCTAAAGACATTTTGTGAATTATCTGAATTTCAAATCAATGAAATAAAATAAACACATAAGCGAAGAGTCTCCACTGAGTATATTGGAAGAGAGCTTTTTGTGAGTTATTGGCACGTTATTGGCGAGAATAAAAGCTGGTATATTTTAAATTACACATTAAATAATGGTTAAATAGTACAAAAATTAAAAAGAAATATTGTTTTAATTCTATACAACTAAGTTATAGTTTAGTATGCAATTGGCGTTTATGTATAACATGCAGCTGTTATGCTAGTATATGTTATTTGGTTTGTTCATGTTGTTGTAACATGTGTAAAGAACAAGATCACTCCATATGTTCGTAACTTAATCATGTTTGTTTTTTGTTCCTTTTTAAAAGCATACAGTGACCAACATGAATTGCAGTAACAATAATTCTGAAACGTTAATGAACAAGATTATAACATACCATTTAATATGTATCACACACATTAAAAATGTGAAGTGTGATTTGTTACCCACAAATACAAAAATAGTATGCTAAAAAATTGAATATGAGGTATAATTTATTTGATTTATATTTATATTTTATCTTTATCTATGTGTCGTGCATAATACAATCGATGCATTTGACGATACATTGTATTTTCATGCAATCATATTCAATGTTCATTTTTTATGATTTTTTATTTTTTATTTGTATAATGTACTATTTTTTCATATCGCTAGTTTTGCTTTAATAAAGATGCTTCCATTTTTTTTTCATTTCGTTTAAACACTATCGATGGATATAAGAAGATGTTGAATGAGTATATGCAATACAAAATTAATTACATGACAAATATAACATGTATAAGGTTTATAACACGGAGTAATCAAAATTGCTTTACCCTTTGAACAAGACTGTGATTGCATCTTCTTCAAACAAACATTACAAAACATACTGTGTATCTTAGTACTTCAAGTCTTATATCTTACTTAATATTAATTACAGATAGTTAATGGTATAAAATGAAAATCATTTTTAAATTTTGAAATTTCAACATGATTTTCTATTAGGATGCAAAAATAGAAATGAAAAAATCTCCTATAAAGAACGATCATTACTTTTCTGCAAAGCTCTAAGTTCTTCCTAAGAAGTGTAAGTTTAAATGTCCCTTGACTTCCTTTATTTATAAGATCTTTGCAAGTGTCTGTGTTGAATTCATTTATCACTCGTCTAGACTATGGATGATTTGGAACTTGGAGATACATGTTAATATCATTGGTGTAATCTAAAAGCGTTCCTTTACTTATTTAATTGAGTGTAATGATGAAAATATTTGCTCAAGTGAAACATCTGGTGTCAAACAATTTTTTTTTGTTAATACACTTACATAACAGCTAACTGCACATTCGTCTCCTCTGCATCGAATACGCTTTGATGTCGTCATTTTTCTATTTTTTTTAGGGAATACTTATTAAAAAGGAGTTAATATTTTTGATACATGGGCATTAAGTCATGTGTTTTAGCATTAATTCGACTTTAAAACTTCCGTACATGTACATCTGCTATTGAAATTAACAAACGTAAATGACTAATTAATCATTTAAAAACAAAAAAAATATACATGTACAACATTTTCGAAACGACATCAATATACAAATCAAATTTGCCAGGGAAATTTATGTACGCACTATATCATCAGAAACATTAGTTGATAGAGGATGAACACCTTTTTCCTTGAACTAAAATTATTGTGCCTTTGTCTAACACACGATTTGTTAAAACTTGGTTTACCAAATATATGAAACAGTTATCTTTATTGTAAAGGACAATGTAATGCACCCCATTCAAAATCCCGGTGTAAACATTTCACAAATCTAAAAAAAAATGTGTTCTAATGTTTCTTTATATACAGTTTGATGTCGGATGTACAACACACAATTAATTAGTATCAATCGGTTGGTCAGAGTTCCTTTTCACTATTAACAAGGTCAATTTTAACAAAAGCCGTATACGAAATATGTTTAGTTGCTTTAATCTGATGAAGTAAATTAGCACCATAAACATTATTTTCGTTTTTACTGTGAAAAAGATAATAACTTGTACAAATCTTTATTCTACCTTGGCCTATAACTCTTTGATGTTCTCAACAAATCGTTTCCCTTCAAACAAATAATTTATGACCAAAGGTATAAACTTTCAACACATTTATACTTTTGTATTTACAAGAAACATATGAGCAAAATTTCAAAAAAGTCAAATCTAAGGTGTAAAGATGCAAAACAGCATAGAAAAAAAAATATAATATGATTATATAATTAACTTGAGGCATGACAGAAAATCTGCTAACAATGGTATTCACACCCGTAAGATACAGAGATAAAATAAATTATCTAAAGAAAGCCAAATTAAGCACTTCAAAAATATTTCTTATGCCGGGCAGTATTGTGTTCTAAATGTAGCAGAAAAACTCATTCGCAAAGTCGACGAATTTATTTACTATTGTACAGTTGATTAACTTTTTACTTCGATTAGAACAGAACATCGCAAAAGATGATAAAAAGATTTAGAAACTGGAGATAATGTTATAATACCAATGCAAAGAGTAGACAGAGGTCCGATGGACTGTAGTAATATCAACGGAGTTGTGCTGAATATTGCTGAAAAATTGATATAAAATAGAAAAAAAAGTTAAAATAATGATTGGTTTAACATGTTTAATGAGTTGAAATCAAATCTAAAAGATTTAGATAGAGGATTTGACAATGTTGGACATATTAGAGAATATTGAGGTTTACTTCATAAAATCAGTACAACTGCTATCTTAAAGTGGTGACCAAGGCCATGTTCACTACAGCTATCGGGGTAGCTGTAAGACAGGCACACGTAAAAGCAAAAGATTGAGCCAATTATGTAATGTCAGATGCTATGCTTACTTGTCTTGTGCAAATTAATAGGTTATTTGTTCTATTATGCTTTACTTTTGTTTCAAATATATGGTATTACATATGCAACTTTTTATTATTATTAATGTTTGAAAATTAATGGCAGAAGGTTTTTATTATATTTTTGCTTTTAACGCCGGACTGTGTCACTTTTCACCAGTTGTCCGTAATTTAGTGTCAACAAGCAGTTTATCTGGATTTGCTCAATGTGTCATGTTATCTTATGTTGTTACTTTGTGTCCGTCGTTTGTCTGTAATCTTCTAACATTTAAAAATACTAATACTAATACACACTTAAAAAAAAAAAAAAGAAAAACAAACAAAGTTTACATTTCAAAAATACATACATTGAATAATCTACAAAAATAAACAAACAAATAATTAAGAGAAAATAGTAAAAGAAAACAAAAATACCTGCCAATCGACAAAAAAATCCTTGACCAACAAACCCACAGAATTTTTTTTTATAAAATATTTAAATCAAAAGAAGAAACAAACATAACGCAAAGATAATGTGTTGTAAAAGTTATTATCTTTTTCTCAGCAAAAATTGTACAAGTAATCACTGGTACAATGATGGCATCATACAAGTAATTACTCGTACAAAGTTTTTGTACAAGTAATAACCTGTACAAAATAATAAAATGTACACAACATATATACGGATCAATGTTGATCAATTAGGTTTAATTCAATACACAAGCGTGTAAATAATTTCATTTTGATATACAGAATCAATCTGTTAAATTATTCTGTTAAAAGAATGACCATAACAAACATTGTTGTTAACA
The DNA here is from genome assembly GCA_037788925.1 of Mytilus galloprovincialis. Taxonomy (NCBI): domain Eukaryota; kingdom Metazoa; phylum Mollusca; class Bivalvia; order Mytilida; family Mytilidae; genus Mytilus; species Mytilus galloprovincialis. The sequence goes on along the minus strand of CM075342.1, from coordinate 36,997,293 downwards.
ACACTTGTTATTTAAAGAAAGATACCCTTTCATTAAAGGACTCCGTTTTAATATGTCAACGAGAGCAAATGAACTACGTTGGGACTTTCCATTGCATTTAGATACAACGTATATTGTTGAGGTTTTATAATTACTGATTTGTGAAACACTGTTATTTTATTTTTGGAATATAATTAATAAATTTGTTTACGTTTCTAGAGTTAAACTGCCTACTTGAATGATAATGAACAGTGACATTTTCAAATCCATTATCTGAATCCCTCATCTCAAATATTGATACCGAAATATCTAACATGTTTTCAGGGTGTTGTTCACATTGATCGAGAGAAGCTTGCGTCTTAATTGTGACCATAACTTGGTTGCGCATGGAATATTGTTTTTGAAGAACACATTAATTGCAAAAAAAATATATATACTGTGAACCAACATCTGAATGATACTCAAACACTAAAACAAGTAGTACTAGTGATATAAATCAATACGTTTAGTGATTGCATGGACAAGGTTTCCTTACGAAGAAAATTATTAAATAATAATTAATAAATTTAAGTTTTCTTCATTTTCATGAAATATTTTTTCCATGTTTACTAGACCTATATTTTGGGATTTTGTGCATTTTCCTATGTTTCAAACGAATTTAAAGGAACACGCAACAGTTTCGTTGACAAGAATTTTACCTGAATGGCAATACTCCTTTATCAAATTTATTTTTTGTTTGAGTTTTATTTAAAACTTACGAGTGGAAAAGAAAACTTTTTATTCAGTCCACTATGAAACTGCATGTGAGAAAGCTTAACCACGTTGGTGCAGAACGTGAATGTTAGTTGTCGATTACAAATCTTGCATTTTGATACCAGTTTAATACCATCAAATCATACTATGTCACATGCTATGTGATTTTATTTTTACAAAAGTACTGAACAGGATAAAACTTGAATCATTCCAAGTATTTCTTTATTTGAAATAGAGATTAAGCTAGCACTTTGGTTTGAAAAGTGCAAATTTAACAAAGACAACAACCAATGCTGGGATTGAACCTTACACGTGTACATGTTATATGGGAAGCTGAACACGTACCTTTGAACTTGTGAGTACTCTCATGTGTTAACATTTCTTGCTATTTAAGTGAAATATTACAAGAAATAAATTAGTCTGCGTGGATTGAGTCTTCAAATTACATTTTATGAGAACATTTCCATGAAATAGGACTATAACATGAATATTAGTTGACAAAACAAGCCAAACTTTTCTCATAAGTTCTTATATTCTGCTGTAATGTATTTTTTTAAAAGAAATACGTTAATAATTATAAAGTTGAAATAATGGTTAAGGCAGTAACAACAAATTATTCCCCAAAGAGTAGCGTGTATGTCCTTTTCTGGAACGCGGTAATGTATTCATAACAAAATGCACTTGAAAGTTTGTTAAAACAGTTATTTATTTGTTTATACTGTCTCGAATGTTCTTGTGTTATTATTTTGTTCTGTATTCCTGTCACGTAAGGTTGTCCTATTAGCTGTATTTTAAAAATAAACCTTATAAGGGGGGAGTGGGGGGTGTTGCTACTCATAAAAACCAGGTTTCACTCCACCGTTTCATTTCGTATAATGTCTTGTGCCAATTCAGGTATACGGCAGTTGTTATCAAGTATTCCCTTTCTATATATGTTGGCGTATGTTTATGTAGCAATTCGCGTTCTGTTGTGTTGTTATTTTTCTCTGATAGTTGTTGTGTTTCCCACAGATTTGGTTTTTGAATCGGATTTGCTTCAGTTAAATTGATGTTTGACTTTTTAAGAGTTGTTTAATTTTTTTGCCTTTATTTATTTCCTATTCCAAATGTTTTCAATGTTATTGCAGTGTCATAAAATTAACTTAAAAAGTATGTCTTATTGTTTTTTTTATCTTTTTCATTTTAAGACAGGCGATTTGAACAGCTTTAGATGAAATTGCAACAATATTTTACGATTTAGGAATCATGTGAAAAAAATGAATACACCTTTAATGGGTCGACTGACGATTTAGGTAATTCTTAGCTAGACATTTGTAAGTATTTTTGTTCTTTATATATTTTATCTTACTATCGACTATAGTTTATGCCGAAATACCAAAAAAAGAAGAAGAAAGAAACTAAATCGTTATTCAAATGCAATGACTATCAGGTACAGTAATATATAACTATTTTACTGTCGTCTTCTGTTTCACTTATTAAGTTATACGTATAACTCTGTTAGATCAACACATAATTACTAATTTCGGTCTAAAACATAACTGTGAAGGATATTTCAGAAAATCGTATCACAGTTGTTCATTCAGTTTCTTTGGCAAAAAGCATGTGCATGGCAATGAATGTACTAAAGTAAAATGGACTTCGGATTTGTAGAACGACAAAAAAAAAAAAAAAACTTAAATAATACAAATCACTGTTGATAGCATTGGTGTCAAAGACAATAAGATAACATGTACAGATATATATTTTATTAAGTTTACTCGGAAAACAAGCTGTATAATCAAAGCAAGAATCACGCCATGGTATAAATGATAAGAATCATATTTTATTTGAATAATGTTACAAAAGTATGCCAATATTATATAGATGTCATTCCTAACTATGATTATTATGAAAATAATAATTCAGATAAAATAAACAGACTGTGGCACGCACATACATGTAGGCATATGTGCATTTACAACAATGGTCAGTCTGCAAAATTTTCTCCTAAAATAGAATTAATGACAAAAAACCTTCTCGTTGATGAACATGTAAATATGATATTTTGTTTCTTTTAAGTTTCTCCCTTTCTTCTTTAGTTATTGAACAATACACAAAACCATTATTTGAGATTAATTGCTTGTATACAAAAAAATCTGCTGACAATTTCGATAAAATTAGATGATAATTAGAACATGTGTTGTTGATAATTGTTGCAATTGGAAGTGTCTGTCTATCCTATATTTTGTTATAACACGGATAAGTGAGGCAAATGTATACGTAAAATAGTCAGAAAAAAGCACAAATATTAGTAAGGAGTTAACTGCTAATATAAATAATGACGATTTGTTTTACATCTTGTCTGGCTGATCATGTCTGCAAATTAATATTGCTCTCTTTCTATCAAAGTTTTCAAAACAAAAACCAAAAAAAAATAATCTTTTAAGGCCAGTGCAATTGTAAGAAGCCGTGTGATAATTATAATGTAAAAGCCAATAGTTAGATATCATCCTTCTGAACGTTGCTGCTTATGGCAGAACTTCTATTTTGCTATTTTTTTCAAGATATTTTGCACAATTTGCATTTTGCCCCGAGTTTTGCCCTTTGTCCTGTAGGAGAGTACGTTTCTGTTGCAATACAGAACGTATTGTAATACACCTGAAGTGAGACATACAATGCAAGCTCTTATCAAAATATGCATAATAGGAAAAAAATGTACATATTAAATATTCTTAAACAAGATGTTCAACTATTTAAAATTATATTCGAGCTTCTGTTAATTAAATTCTAACCGTTTTCATGGCTTAAAATAAAATGTGATCATGGCTACACCTAAAATATTTACATAGCTAATGATACAATATGTCTTGGCTAGAAAATAAAAGGATACCATGGATACAAATAAAACGTCATCAGGGGTATAAGTAAACTGTATAAAGGGAACAAATTAACTTACAATAAAATGTAAAAAAATAAATTAGAAGTTAGACTTTATAAATAGATTTTTATGATATTTTTTGCTCGATGTTTTCATTACATATCAGTCCAGTATATACAGTGGTCTAAACGAATTTTACATTTCCATGGTGAGGTTATGAGATGTAAGGTTGTTAGTATTGATAACAAAGAAAACAAGACATGGGTATTTTGTTACGTTTAATCCGATGAAGTCCCTTTGAGGTGTATATTACGTCACTGTTATGCCTTCAAATAAACATAATATTACCAAAGCATCTACCTAGCCAAAATTTTGCAAGATAAGCAAGTCATGAAAATAAAAGTAAATATATGTATATCGCAAATAATATTAAAATATTATGCACAAATATGTATATAAATCATAACAAAATTCATACACATGAATTGAAAGCAAAATTGGTAATAGTCTATGCACTTCAAACAGTCGGTTGAAAATTAGGAATATTTAACAACAAATATTCGTTCCTTTTACAGCTGTCACTTCTAACTGCAATCTGATTTCTTCATTTCATAATTTGGTTCCTCTACAAAAATAATCAATATCTAATAAATTTCACTTTCTTCAATTTGCTTATTTTCAGTAAATGTGTTATCAATCTAAGCTTTCAACTGAACTGTTAATACTTATTAACAATTTCGAAACATTTTTGACTAATATTCAAATGTTAATAATTCTTCACTTATTAGTATTTTTGGTGTAACTTCTGACAAAATTTGAATATGATGATATCACTCATTTCAGTTTCAAACAGATTAAAAACAACACATTTGTGTAAAATAAATGGGCAAATGGTCGAAAAAGAAAATGATGTAATTGAAAATTGTGAAATAAAACAATCATGTATATTTACAGCAACCAAAATATGGACAATGTTTTAGCATTTCATAATCAAATAAAATAACAACAATGACATATTAGTAAAACTATTGTCTTGAATAGTTTGTTAACGAAAAATGGTCGAGCTTGTTGTTTTAGTGAATTAGCAGAATTGTTTACAGATTAAGATAGATATCAGCTCTTTTGTTTTACATTTTAATGACTATATTTTGATGTGTTTTTTTTATTGTTGTCTGAGATCAACCAGAGTGTTTATTAAATCAAATGTTTATTTAAATTCAGCAGTATTACAAATATATGTTTTGCTGTATACGTGAATTAGTTCTTTCGTTAAGGAGATAGAGAAGCAATTGGTAGATCAAAAACGTTGTGTAAAAGAAATAACTTTAATAATCATATAGCTTAAAGTTTTTTTTCTGTAATGTCGTTTTGATATTTTTTCAAATTGAAGTATTTTGTGTAATTGTTATTTGTTATCCGTAATTTAAACACATTTGTATTCAAGGTTAAGACTGTTAGCTTACATATACGAACTGTTATCTTCTATCTTGTTGATTGTGCTCCCGTTATCTTCTATCTTTTTGATTGCGCTCCTATTGTCTTCTATCTGTTTCAGTGTGTTCATTATCTAAAAGGAAAAGTAAAACAAAACTATTCAATAACGTAAACAAATTTGTGAGATTGTTATGCTGGTGAGTTAAATATTTTCAATTTTGTTTTATCATTTTTTCAAATGCATGTGTGTTAGGTTCAGAAGACAAAAATAAAATTCATTCCTGGCTGGAAATATCTGAACATACGATTATAACTTATTGCTATACTATAGCGAAAACAAATAATAAATACTTAAATCAATTATGTCATTTATATCACTTAAATTGGTGACTGATGTGCTACCAATTAAAACCTTGAAAAAATGCATTAAAGGAAACACTGAGATAAAAAAAAAATTAAACGAGTTACAATGGAGCATACTTCGTTGATGTGAAAAACAATCCAGAAGTCTTTAGTCGACATTAACTGTCTAACAAAAATCAAACATCAAAACAGATACAAAAACACGTATATACCTTCTACAGACCATTTCGTTTTATAATAAAATTGAGAATGGAAATAGGGAAAATGTCCAAGGACAACAACCCGAAAAAAGCCTAGACAACAGCTGAAGACAACAAATGGGTCTTCAACGCAGCAGGACAATTTGTACTGTATTCCTGTCACGTAGTGTTGTCATTTTGGCGGTGTTTTTAACATAACTGTATACGTGGGAGGTTTGGATATTCATAACACCAGGTGCACCCCACCATTTTTTCGTAAATGTCTTGTACCATTTCTGGAATATGGCAGTTGTAATCTGTAGTCAGTTTATATATCTTGTTTTGACGTTTGCCTATGTTGTAGTTTAGTGTTTCTGTTGTTCCGTTATTTTACTCTAATAGTTGATGTGTTTCCCACGGTTTAAATGTGTTACTCCGATTCGATCTTTGTCTTGTCGATTTATGACTATAGAACAGCAGTTGTTTTTCGTTCAATCTTTAATATTAGTGTTTCTGTTGTTCTGTTATTTTACTCTAAAAGTTGATGTGTTTCCCACGGTTTAAGTGTGTTACTCTGATTTGTTTTTTGTCTCGTCGATTTATGACTATAGAACAGCAGTTGCTTTTCGTTCAATCTTTAATAAAGTAAAATAGTGATATGAAAATTCGCTTAAAGCATTCAGTTTGGTTCAATTTTGACAAAAAATGAGCAAAGAAATATGTCTAGTGAATTAAAAACTTGCAAGTGAATAACTTTAGCTCATTAAACCATTATTCATGTGAATTTGAATTGAACCTCTTAGTATAAGATGGGTTACGCATGAACTGGGCGTGTTCAGGTAATAAAAGGGAAAACATGACAACATTGAACAACATTAGGGAGAGTCGCAGACAAAATACATATAAGTTAAGTTTGATACTAACCAATTCGTTTATTCCTTTCAAACTGTTATCCATTTTTTGCAATTTATTCAGTACCTAAAAGATAAGTTAAAAAGTCAATTAACGTCGTCAAAGATTAACAACGTCTTATTTTTGATACAAGTTCTGGATGCTGATGTGAATGAACACCAGACATATTCATGTTATTCATATGTCATCAAACAATTAACAATAAAGCATTAATGTGTATTCATTAGTATTACGCTTTACTTGTATATCAGCTGAAATATCATTAAACTTTGCATTGCCTTGCACATTTTGCTTTCTGCTTCATAAATACTACATACTAGTACTTGGAAATATTAAACCTTTTGGGGAAAACTGAAGTTTGCAGAAAAAGGGTTACTACGATAGAGACAGTTAACGTTCTTACATGTGACTTCGATGTCACGTATCGTCATAAGAACAAGTTAAAAATAAAATTAAGAAAGAGCAAAATTTAAAACCTTGAAGTTCATATTTAGATGGCACAAGGTTTCAAATTGTTCTGCTTTTCAAGCTTTATCACTGATCGTGATTTCCATCTGTTATTATATTAGCGCAACTGATTAATCTTACTTGGTCGAAATGCAAGTATAGAGTGTATAATTCTAACCCCGACATCATGGATGAGTTTTACTCATCGTATTGACATGAAGACAACCAATATTGAAAAATGACACTTAGCTTCTAGATCTATGAGTACTTCAAGAAGAGCCAATAAAGATAGTTCAAAGGCAATGACAGATAATAGATAAATCTTTTTTCATATACTTAAAATTAAAAAAAAGGATAACATCTAACAAATTTTCAAAAGACTTAGTTAAACGGTCTGAGAAAATCATTATTTTGTGAAAAGCCGTAACATATTTGTTGACAGGACAATATTCTTTCGTTGATGTATAAATTACCTATTATGTTTTACTTTTATAAATTGTTACTCATTGGCACTCATATCACATCCTACTACATCTGTACAAGTTATCAGAAAAACAAAGGATATTGGTATCAACTTATTTGATTTTAACGAAAGAAACCTCTGTTTATATCTCTCGATATCAAAAACTGTTCAAAACATTTACTAAATTTTATCAACGGTACAAGGACATCATTCGTAAATATAAATAGACATGTCGACATCTTATACGTTCAAGTATTTCACTTTCAATATTTTATGGTACTAGCATGTCAGCATTCATATCAATGAAAACGAATTATGCTTAAAGGGAGACAACAAGGTTTGTTCCATCAAGCATTATCCATACATCTTTCAATATGAATGTACGTCTGATACAGTTAACCAGTTAAGTTCAATTTGTATACAAATATGTTAAAATTTCTCTAAGCGCCATGAACTGTTTTACAGATAGCTTTTATATTGGATGATGTTATGATTTTCTCGTTTTTTTGTTGACTATCAGTTGAGATCAAGACCTTGGAAGTAGACGACGTTATAATTTTAGTTCATTAACATTCTCTTATAATTTATAACATAAAGGTCAAACAACCATCAAATCATTGGCCGGTAAGAACATTAAACGTTGTTTGAGTACTTTGGATTGTCTCTTCTTACAAAAACGAGCAAATTGAAAACCCTTTAATCTATTTTCAACCTATTTCCGATTGTGATATACTAGTGCGCAAATATTTTTATGAAGCATTCTCCCGTTTACTCTCTTTTTTATTATTTGATGAAAAAGTACTTTTACTGAATTGATGATACTTTTTCCAAATTATTTCCAAGGAGAACAGAACGTTTTGTCCTTCTAATTGACAATTCAAAACTTCAAAAGACAATGTCTTTCAAGAACGTACTTAAACGTTATTTCTGGGGATACAACCATGTGTTGCAGATTCTGCCAAATACTTTTTCGTTAGTTGTTTTGTTCGTGACTGTTTGCATACAACATCTGAGTTAGTCATAACAACAGGTCATTTAAAGTGTATATTGGGATAGCTATACAACCAGGTATTATCGATAATTTTCTACGCAACAAAATGCCTGTACCAAGTCAAGAATATTACAGTTGTTATCCATTGGTTTATTGTGTTTGAGTTTGTAATTTTGTTATTTGATTAGGGACTCTCTGTTTTGAATTTTCTTTGGAGTTCATTATTGTTTACTTCTTGATGTTATTAAATATTAGCATATATCAAATAAATATCGGTAAGAACCCTCCCCATGCTTCCCTTTCTATCACTTTCCTTATATACACTTACCTCGTTCTTGTCATCTTCCATGAGGTCTATTTCCCTGCAAATGAAAAACAAACCATTTCTTTCTCTACTGTCCAAGTGGGCAAACAGACATATAGTATAAAATTGAGAAAGAAAATGGGGAATGTGTCAAAGCGACAACAACCCGACCATAGAGCAGACAACAGCCGAAGGCCACCAATGGGTCTTCAATGTAGCGATGTAATTTAGGTTAGTTCTGACATACAGATTGCTAAATTGCAAAATTTGAAATACAGAATATTTTAACAATCGAAATTCTTATTATAAGTGTGTCATTTTTTTTAAATGAATAAGAAATATGTTAAAATTGTCCGTCGTTTGCAGTAGAAACAAACCCTTGGTAAGTAATAACTTGATCCATGACCATGCCAGCTAAAATAAATTTAATAAACGTCATGATTGAGAGTTATTGTTGATGTAATACTTTATGTTATATTTTATAAAATACCGTGCCTAATTTTTATATTGATACACTAATAATCTACAAATAAGTCAACCTAACCAAAATAGTCAATTTATCTCTTTAGGAGTTATTGCCCTTGAAAATTAATTTTTATCATTTTATTGGTAAATTTGTCTATCAATTTTTGAACCGTTATAAATAGAGAAAATATGAAAGGAAAAAAATAAGTTCAAAATAGTGAGCTCTACCAATTGTTCATATGTACGTTAAAACTGTAAGACAAATTCTTATGGGAGATATTGCCCACAAATAACAAATTTTACATTTTTTTTTTATTTTTGCTTTTTATCATGAAAACTAAGATATTGAGATTTTAAAGGACCATTACTCTTTATGCGGTCAATGCAATTGCTGAACAATTTGGCGGTTTACAGTTTATCGCTTAATGATAACCAAAAACTGCAAAATTTCCTAAACAAAATAGGAACAACAACCCAACAACGAGTTGTCTGTTGCGTCTGATAATTTTAGGGAAGATAGATATTGACCTGATGAACATTTTAATCTCATGTCAGATTTGCTCTAAATGCTTTTTTCCAGAGATATCAGCCAAAAACTGCATTTTACCTTCATGTGCTATGTTTTGCCATTGAGGTCATCTTGGTTGATGAGCGGGGTCATTGGATACATTAAAAAAAATATTTACCCAAATGATGGTTTAGGCCAAGATGGTTTCATTTGTCCTGGTAGTTTCGGAGAAGAAGATTTATGTAAAAGTTAACGGATGAAGATGACAACGGACGAATGACGACGAACGCAAAGTGATGGAAAAAGCTCACTTGATCCTTTTTGGGCCAGGTGAGCTAAAATAGAAAATCTTTCTAAACATATTTGATAAAGAATAGGTTTAAACGTTATACAATAAACAAGCAATATCAACAATTTACCCTCTCGCCTTTAGTGTTCCATTTTCTTCTGCATCCTTCGTTTCTTTGAGTCTTAAATCAAAATTCGTATTGTACAGAAAAACTGAAATTGTAAAAAGTAGTGTACGACTTTTTGTTTTGAAAAATTATTTAAAATGAATAAATGTTTGAGTTATTTGGAGAACTTGTCCACTATTAGATTAGTGATATACACAAACCGTTTATGCATATTGAAAAAAAGTCTCTTTCTTATGGAAATAATGTAGTAAAACTTTCATCTTTTTATTTTGTCAAAAGTTCAGTTGTTTTCAACAATCTTAAATGTCTCATTCTTTTCTATGACAATGAATTCGTCATTATTCGTCAAATGCAGATATTAAAAAGATAGATTGTACTGTTTAATGACTTATTCTTTTAAACGAATAAAAAAAAATAGAATATCGATTGCTTTTGAATTAAAATCTGCTTAAACTAAAACGTTAACTTTCATTAGTCAAGACAGAATAGCAATACCTCTAACAAACATTGGACTCTGGTTCAGAACTGATGACTTCTTCGTTTCTTTTTTGCTTCCATGACACGACTTATATACGTTTCTACATAGGAAAGAACAGAAAAACCAAATAATGGCATGAATCACGGTGGCAGGTAAGACAAGTAATTGTAGATGTATTGGAAACACTGTCTTGATGCTATATTCTTCCAGGAAGTCGGTCTGTAGTTGCGACCAGTAAAATTTCGACTCTTGTTGTACTGTATTAAATGTATGACTAATAATAGAAAATATTGTTTTTATTAGTTATGCAAAGTTTTTGAAATGAATTAAAGTAAAGTTGAGAATGAAAAAACCCGACCAAAGAGCAGTTAACAGCTTTTGTGCATATGTGTACTTTATGTCAATCTTTTAAATGTTTATGATGTACAGGGATAATGTACCAATTTTACCAAAGGTAACGAACTATCATTGATCAAAATAAAAGTGTATCGACTTCTTTTTAATCAGCTATATAAATTTAATACTGACCTTACCATAAATTTTCAGTGTGAAAACTTCATTTAGGTATGTTTACTTATCATATAGATATACCGATAAATGTAGTTAAAAAACGAATGTTTTCAGATATATTTTTTAATTAAACTATTGTATAAATAAGAGCTTATTGTATCAGCTACACTTTTGCTAATTCTCCATTAGGATCAATTCAATCCTAATTTAAAGATTGAAATCGAATTCTAGTAATAATAAGGAGGTTTTCTGTTATATTTACTCATTTGTGTAAGGTGTCATACATGTATTTAATACAGGAGAAGGTGACGGAAGATTATTTTTTTCTCATATCCCTAAGGTCTTTATGATATTGTGGACTAGTTTATTTATATACAAATTATATTTAATATTTTATATATTCATCTGGTCAACTTACCCTAGTGAACAGTTTTTATTAGCGTTGATTAACACTGTTTACATTCAGAGTTTAACTGTTTTTTTGCATTATTATGTATTTGTAATTGTGTTATATTTCACCTGTACATGGCTATTAGTAGATTCATTAATAAGATTACTGCAATCAACCCATAGAAGGCTTTTAAGTATGGAGTAAGTTGTAAACCAATCTGATTAGGACATCTCTGCAATGTGGTACTTTCATAAATGGTTCTATTAAATGTGCAATCCGGCTCTGTTACTGAAATAAAATTAAGGATTTAATTATTAAACTCATGCAGTTTTCAGTTTGCAGGATATATACCTTTTTTTTCATTATTTGAGTATTTTGTTAGTACTGACAATGGCATGCTATGCATTTGTGTGTAATTAATGCACACCTTACAATCGTATGGTTATTAATTCATTTTACCTTTTGGTATGATTTTTATTTGAACAGAAGGCGAATTTGGTTGAACAAAATTCAGTTGGCTTGACTAGAAATACAACTAGTTATGTACGTATCGAAATCATTACAGTATAGTTATAAAGTACTTTTTAGTTTTCAGTTGTAAACAGACTTGACCACTGCCATTTATTCATGTTTAATCTATTCGGTAGCAGTTAATTGAAATCTACTACAAAAGTGACTGTGGAATAGGAAAATGGACACTTCAGTTCTTCCACCGATCGGCAGTAACACTTTTACCAAACCGGGGCCTTAGTTTGCCGTATGGGATGTATCAAGTACACAGTCATGTCCGGTCAGAATTGGGACGTTAAATCCGATTCTTTGTAGAGAGAGTGCCAGGCTCCCTGCACATTTATAACTCCAAAACCGGTATTTGATCATAAGAGGTTGTCCATGAGGTGCCTAATTATCTTACCCCATCCAATTTAGCGTCTCCTGGAGGTCACATTTAGCCTACCTGCAACCTATTTGACCTCTACAACTGGACCTACTTTTTGCATTTATTGTGAATTTGTTCTCGTCCTAAACATTTATGAAATATTTGCCTGTAGACGTTTGGAAAACAACAATCGAATAAAACTACGACTTTTGTCTGTTACGTGTATGTAACAATGTATTAGATTTTAGCGAGAGAAATTTATGTATTACTGAAAAATTATTACACCAGGGTTTTCGATATCACAAACTGGTCAAAACATTTACTAAATTTTATCACCGGTATAAGGAAATAATTCGTAAATATAACTCAACATGCAGACATCTTATACGTTCAGGTATATCACATCCAAAATTTTATGGAAATATTCTTTATAAAGCACAAAAATGTCAGTATTCTCCTCAGAAACTAACAAAACCTTTAAATAGACTTATTAAAAGGGGATATAGTTACGATACTGTTGTCAGGTCATTAAAGATTGCATATTTTGGCTTTAACATTGATTCACTGATAGGGTCTTTGCATCGGAACTAAACACATTTATTTCTAAAAAAACAGTTGTTGGCATGACACGGGTTATGTTCTTCTCATATATTTTATGATAGTATGATACTAAACCCCTAACGGGAGGGATTGTACCTGATATTCATATGATGAAGACATAATCTTTCAATCAGTTTAATTGAGGTCTGGAGCTGGCATGTCAGTTAACTGCTAGTAGTCTGTTGTTATTTATGTATTATTGTCATTTTATTTATTTTCTTTTGTTACATCTTTTGACATCAGACTCGGACTTCTCTTGAACTGAATTTTAATGTGCGTATTGTTATTCTTTTACTTTTCTACATTGGCTAGAGGTATAGGGGGAGGGTTGAGATCTCATAAACATGTTTAACCCCGCCGCAATTTTGCGCCTGTCCCAAGTCAGGAGCCTCTGGCCTTTGTTAGTCTTGTATGATTTTAATTTTTAGTTTCTTGTGTATTATTCGGAGTTTAGTATGACGTCCATTATCACTGTACTATTATGCATATTTTAGGGGCCAGCTGAAGAACACCTACGGGTGCGGGAATTCTCGCTACATTGAAGACCCATTGGTTGCCTTCGGCTGTTGTTTGCTCTATGGTCGGGTGGTTGTCGCTTTGACATATTCACCATTTCCTTTCTCAATTTTACAATGAATTTGTCTGCTACTGCCCTTTTATGCTATTTTACCAAACTGCTTTTAATAATTTTATAGAAGTGTGCTGTTTATTAACAAAATTTCTAAGATTTCATATTAAAACGTCCTATATATGAACAAAACAAAACTAACTTAAAGTTTATGTTTACTGTAAATGTCTGTTTTTGATTTGCGGAAGTGTACCCCCTTTGTATATTTGTATATGACATAGTTCATTTCAGTTTCAAATATGCCTATCTGAAACTCCCGATATTGTCAATAGATATATCCTGTTGATTTACGTGTACAGCTTTGACTTGAAAGCACACACTCTTTGCATCTTGATAGCTTAATATGTCCAGTCCATTAATTATTTCGTGGTTATAAAACAATGTAAATTAGAGGCTCTAAAGAGCCTGTGTCGCTCACCTTGGTCTATGTGAATATTAAACAATGGACACAGATGGATTCAAATGACAAAATTGTGTTTTGGTGATGGTGATGTGTTTGTAGATCTTACTTTACTAAACATTCTTGCTGCTTACAATTATCTCTATCTATAACAGTACTTTCTGTGGAAAATGTTATTGAAAATCTTCAAATTTTATGAAAATTGTAAAAAATTTACTATGAAGGTCAATAACTCCTTAGGGGGTCAATTGACTATTTTGGTCATACTGACTTATTTTTAGTTCTTACTTTGCTGTACATTATTGCTGTTTACAGTTTGTCTCTATCTATAATAATATTCAAGATAATAACAAACTAGAGGCTCTAAAGAGCCTGTGTCGCTCACCTTGGTCTATGTGACTATTAAACAAAGGAAGCAGATGGATTCATGACAAAATTGTATTTTGGTGATGGTGATGTGTTTGTACATCTTACTTTTCTGAACATCCTTGCTGCTTACAATTATCTCTATCTATAATGAACTTGGCCCAGTAGTTTCAGTGGAAAATATTAGTAAAAATTTACAAATTTTATAAAAATTGTTGAAAATTGACTATAAAGGACAATAACTCCTTAGGGGGTCAATTGACCATTTCGGTCATGTTGACTTATTTGTAAATCTTACTTTGCTGAACATTATTGCTGTTTACAGTTTATCTCTATCTATAATAATATTCAAGACAATAACCAAAAACAGCAAAATTTCCTTAAAATTACCAATTCAGGCCCTAGGGGCAAGAACCCAACAACGGGTTGTCCGATTCATCTGAAAATTTCGGGGCAGATAGATCTTGACTTGATAAACAATTTAAATGTAACCCCTATGTCAGATTTGCTCTAAACGCTTTGGTTTTTGAGTTATAAGCCAAAAACTGCATTTTACCCCATTGTTCTATTTTTAGCCATGGCCGCCATCTTGGTTGGATGGCCGGGTATTATGTGTTTTCAGCAAGGAAAAGTAAGATAATTGTGAGCATATCACGAATTGTTCAGTAAACAATATTACACAGTTTTTATCTTAATTATATTTGCTACAGTGTTCAACCAACTATTAAATATGCTATAACATTAACATGTATTATATCTATGCCATCTTCTAATAAATTATACTTTAAGAATAACAGTACTTTGTTATATTATCTAATAGACTTCAGCCTCCCGGAGTACGCACAGGAAGACAAACTTCAATCACTGAGATTGAGAGTAGTTAAACAGTAATTATTCTAGCTTCTTACAATTCTTAGCCTAACAAATATACAGAATTTACAAATATTCTCTCTGAATGCTGGAAAATCTCAGCAAACAGGATACTTAACAAAATGTCCTTAACAAAATGGGAGGGGAAAAGGGGAATGGGGAAGGCATGTAACTTTAATCCGTTTACCTCAAAGAAACAGGTTAGCAAATGAAAGCTAGCCTGAATAAATAGACCAGCTATTTATATGTACATGTACAATTATATTAAATCCATTTTTTGATTCTGATCTAAGTACTAGAATACTAGACTTATAGTGAACAGAAAACGTCCAAAAAGTTCTAAACTGCAGTACAACTGCTTAAAATCTCATGAAATACCTGATAAAAATATGCTAAACTTCAGCGAATATTGAATAATCGACAGTATCAACTGACCGAAAGTCTGGCAACATATCTGTAGGTCTGACTAAGAAGGAAGAGCCCCTGACAAACAGGTGTAAGCTTTTTATACCCCGATGAAGCTATCGGGGTAACGAACGGGGAACTGTGAACGGGGTAACAAGAACGAAAATAATCCCCGATTGCTAGAATTAAGTACATTAGAACGTAAACAACATGTTTACGGAACATAAAAATCATCTTAGTACTATTTACAATCACAATTAAAATAGTTTTAATACAATAATCTTGTAATAATCTATCTGCAACCGCTATAGTATTCATACACTGTTTTACGCTTGTGGTACATAAAGTTCACCTGAGGTTTCACACAGTTCACCTCATTTGCATAATCAATACACAAAAATCCTTGTGCCGGTAATGGCGACTGAAGTGAAAGTGAAAGTTACCTACATAAGTTATCTCAATTATACAACAATAAAAATGGTTTTACACTTGGAAAACGGATTACATAGAACACTGAAAGCATAATGAATTGAATTAAAAAGGTGAGAACCGGTGTCAAACTTTTAAATAGCCCAAAATCGAATCATAGCCGATAACAGGTGCTTGAATGAAAATACACATGTTTTCCAAGGAATTTCGCTTGGCCCAGTCATTACATTGGCTCCCCACTTTAGTTTTCAGTGTCCTCACGAAAACACAAAATTATCGTTAATTATTATGCTCATATTATATAAAACATATATTTTCAACAATAACAAACTTTAAACTTTAAAACTTCAACCTTGACTGTAATAGTAAAAGTTAAATGATAAGTTTATATTGATATTAAAAGGCCTCCAAACAAAAAGGGGTGTTCAGATCCCCGAGCCCGAAGGGATTTGAACAGCCCTTTCTGTGAGGAGGTCTTTTAATGTAAATATTATCTTAATCATTGAACTTTTACTGACTTACAAACCGTCAAAAATATATGAAAAGTACATAAAAAGCACTTGCAGAAACCTAATTCCCCTGAACTGGACGAGTCTAAATATGTTAAACTTAAATGATAGTTAAACAGTACTCAGACTGATATATACAATTAACAGTCACCAAATTGAAATGAAAACGCACCAATTTAATGGCATTACATCATATAATGATTTATTTATGATAAAAAAATTAGCATCTAAAAAACACCAAATGATAGTTTTACAAAATTAGGGGGTAAATTATTATTTTTTAGCCAACTTTTCAAAATAACGATTTCTTATTTAATAAATCTGCAATCAAAACCCCTGTACAGACCTCATTTATAACCGACCAATGATTATTATGCCCATCAACTTCATGCTATATATACTTGATGTTTTTGATCTGTCAGTAATCATGAAATAGAATCGTAAAGATCAGACCTTAGAAAACAGTAAGTAAACTCTTCCAACAATTAGCTTTTCAAACAGCTTGTTTAAGAACTTTTAATCGGACAGTCCTAGATGCATAAGGTCCTTCACAACATTCATTCGGCAAATGTTCCTTTTGTTTCTGATTTTGGTAATTTCCCTACATTAAGATACATGCGAATACAAAATAATTAGGTTTGTCTTTTCAGTCCAATTACTTAATAGATCTTGCTTTATTTGTGTTTTTTTTTAATAAGAACTATGCATGCAAAGTTCAATGAATAAAACCGTATTGAACTAGGTTTCATTGTCCCGATCAAAACGTGTTGGGTGAGATAAATTCGCAAGTTCAATATATTATATGAAAACAAACACTTTAATTTAGTCGTCCGTTATTCCCTTTTCGTGTCTAAATGAAGCAAAAACACCTGAATTTTTGGTTTATCTTTCTTAGTTTTATCCTTGCCTGACAAAAAAAAAATCACATGTCATATATCGTATTTAAACATTAAATAAGAACAATAAAAAAAAATTAAAATGTCAATTGTTCTTGAACAATTGAGAGGTCTTTCCTTTTATAATGGAAAATACATATTCCAATAGACATAGAATGCATTGAAAAGCTTTAAAATACACTAAAAATCCTTTATATAAGGTTAAAAACACTAAATTCGCTATCTGGGACATGACCTTGTCATTACTGAAGACCCCAAGGGTCTAGGACCTTTGGTTATATAGTAAAAGCTGATTTTGTCTTTTCAAAAACCTAAAACAGGGGTTATGCCCCTTATAGAAAGGTCAAATCTCTTTGGTCAAAATGTAACAAAGTTGCGCCATAATGACCCAAAAATTTTCCACTATTTAAAACTTCTGTAAGTATAATGGTTTCTGAGATTATCCCATAACAAGGTGTTAGGTCAAAGGTCAAGGTCAACATACAAATTTGACCTTGAGGTATTTTTCTAAGATACATGAAATGATGATGATTGGTGAAGATCCTATGTGTCAACGACTTACGGTTTCTGAGTTTTGGTGGCCAACCGACACCGGTTAATTTTCATAGGGGCATAACCCTACCAATGAGTCGTTGAATCATTTCGATCCAAATGTAACGAAGAACCGGGGTCTGGTCCTGAACAAATTTCACCCTTCATTTTTTTTCTACCTATTACGGTTACGGTGTTGGAACGATAACAAGGTTTTTGGGTTTCGGAGGGATTACTCCGAACCGACAAAATATTTCGACTCACAGGGTGAGTTCCGGATAGGTATTCATGACACCGATACAAAGTGTGAACATGAAAGCGACACGTCTTACGGTTAAGGCTGCTAACTTCGTCAAAGTTTGGCGGAAGAATAATAATAATAATAAACAGAAGAAATACAGTAAGGTCTTTCCCTTTAGTAAAAGGAAAGACCTTAATAATATCTAAAACTTTTGAATAAGCAGTCATTTATGTGATAAACTGAAGAGTCCCCCCACCCCAAAAAAAAAAGAAAAGAAAAGAAAACAACATAAAAATTTAAATGAAAATTGTAAATTATAGCATTTTACAAGATCTTGTCTTTTTTTGCCAAGTACTAGTACTGTAACAGAGATATTAATCAAATTGATTGATTGTTGTTTGCTTAAGTCCAGTAGCAAATATCTCATGCCTGTTAATGACTATAACACATAAATTTTAAACACAATAGGTAGGTCGTACAATAGGTGCAAGAGTTTTTAATTTGATTCATAAAATCTACCCTGAAGTCGATCATCCATGTTTACGTGTAGTTTACAATATCATTTCACCCATCCAATTTAGGTTCAACTTAGATACGTTTAGCTCGCTTTAGTAACTGTGAGAATTCTGTGAAACTGTATTGTGTATTGTATTTTAGTTTTTGGTATGATATTCTGTACTACCGATCACTACTGCTCTCCTGGTTGGTCTCGTGTGGGGGCGTTCGGGTCAAACAAAGACGTTAATTAAATTGGTATTCTATTTCAACGCTTAACACGTGGCATCATAAAGTAAGAGCACAGACTGGTCGGCTCAGCGTGGGAAATGTGTCCTGGTCGGGTGACTTTTCTTCTTACGAACTAATATCTTGTGAACTTACACGATAAAAAAGACTCAGCTTTTCAGTCTAGTAAAAACGGGGTTAATGCTCTTATTATATTTCACGTAATCGTCCTGAATATTAATTTTAATTTTAATGTCATCCATTATCATTATTAATTTTTATTATTATTATACAGTGAAGTGTTTTTCTTTTGCTAGTATATATTAAAACTTCTTAAATTTTCACCAATCAAAATTAAAAAATGGCAGGTGAATTTTTTCAAACACTTGTGATTGTTGGGATTATTATCTTTCACGGTAAATAATAGTAAATCAAATGTGCCTTTTCGGATATATAATATTTGACGGAAAATATTTAATTAACTCCGTATAACTATTATTTAGTCATGTGTCAGTTTTGAGCTTATTATTTTGTATACGGAATGTTCTATAAAAAAAGACCGAATGTTGACTCTTAATATTTTTATTTATCTGTGTCTTTGGGTTGCTGTCGCATTAATGTATACCTGTATCTCCTTTTATTCAAAAGCAAGATTTGCTTGGGTATAGAAATATTTACATCTCTAGACCTCTCCCGTTCCACAGTATACCCTTGCTATATGGGTGCGTTCGTTTGGCCTATTGGTTATATAAATACGCAGCTTTGTCTAATTAAAATATAATAGGAAAGTATATCAGATGCCTGGTGCAGTGAGAATTCCACGCTATCTTTACCTTTAAAAACATTAGAGGGAAAGATGATATACACACGAGTTGAATGATTGAAATGTGTAAACAACAAGAAAAGTCAGCTTAATCTTTTTAAATAATTATAAGTCGCATTGCTGATTTTAACACCATTTTTGTGACTTTTGCTAGAACAATAGTAGATGAAAAAAAAAATATAACAAAACCGATCACCAAGACAATATAAAAAAAAAATGAAACGCTCAAAATAAGTTATATCTTTTTTTATAAATTGTTGTCAACCTTTTTTTATCATTTGTTTCCCCTTTTATGATAACTATTATACCAGTCTGAGATATAAATAAACTTCAAACAGCAAATGTTGTCACCTAGACGAGGGAGCCGTCATTGTATGCTTCAATATAAGAGTTATTGCCACTCAATGAAGATTGTTTTTCTGATGTAGTCCCTCCC
Source organism: Mytilus galloprovincialis (assembly GCA_037788925.1). Taxonomy (NCBI): domain Eukaryota; kingdom Metazoa; phylum Mollusca; class Bivalvia; order Mytilida; family Mytilidae; genus Mytilus; species Mytilus galloprovincialis. The sequence continues at coordinate 36,977,109 of CM075342.1, read as the reverse complement.
CTGTTAGTTTTGCTGGAAATTATACAATGTAACCCCTGATGTGTACTACGACAATGTTTTTTTTTAATATAAAAAAAAAAGATTAAATGCAAAGAGAAAAATGATGGAAGAAATGCTAAGATTTACGCATAAAAATTCAAATGTAAATAAAAATGAAATATATAAAAATTGGAAAACTGTTTGAGACTATAATCAACTGAGGACAAATTATTATAAATCACTAAATGAAGATGATTAATTTATTGCTCCTTTGTGTCCAGTGGCAAATATGTCATGCATATTCACGACTAGATTCAAAGTGGATCAATTGGAAGCAAATGTTTACAAATTTAGAGTGGCACTTTTTATAATAAGGCAGAGCGTTCGCTAGAGGTAAATATGTCATGCATATTCACGACTAGATTCAAAGTGGATCAGTTTGAAGCAAATGTTTACAAATTTAGAGTGGCACTTTTTACAATAAGGCAGAGCGTTCGCTAGAGGTAAAACGTATGCCGTAATAGAATAGATTTGAACCATAATGATCGAACTCGTAAGTTATAAAGCCCTCCTTCCTTTTTGTTCTCCACGATAGACGAATGTCATATACAAAACGTCATGAATTTACAAACAATAACGGCCATTATAAGTAAATGAGATATGGACTTTTTTATAAATTAATTTCTATTGCAGCCAACATCTCCCGGTTCGGGACAGGTTATTTATTTCCACAAAATACCACCTGATTATTGATCGAAGATTTTTTTAAAAGCAACCAAAAGCACTTTGAATCAAACAAATTCTTGAAATGGTAAATTAAGGTACTTTGCTGGGTGTTTTTCCCAATCCTATTTCGGACCCCCTGATTTCAAGAGGGCGTATCTAATTAGTCATGCCCGATTAACTTTTATTGAATTGAACCTCAACTTAAAGACCTTCATCGGTTAAATAAGTTCGAGGTACAATAAGTAGACAATAGAAATCCTTTGTGAAATAAGATCGTTCCAGGTATCTTAGAAAATAAATTTGCGTTGAATAACAATGAAAAATGCACGAGCAGGTTTGTAACAATAGACAAGTTACTTGTAAGCAACAGCACTTACACACAGATACATTTAATCTCTAGAAGAGTACTTCGGCAAAGTACAATAAAAATTACAAGATACAACTTGGAAAAATATAGCAACACATTATTGTCGCTATCAACATTCATATAACAAAATCAATATTAATTAAAAAATCTACCCATCTGAGGATTTACATTTTCAGAATGTCTAATCCTACAACACATTTCAAAAATTAACCAACAAACATAAATTTACTGACTACCATACTGGATTTAAGGTATAAGGTCAAGGATTCCTTATACCTCATACAAATTTTGAAACGCTAAATACTTAAAATACAAGCTAATTAGTGTTAGATTTTTGCTAGCACTAAAAATGGCAACTATTAATACTGGACAATCTCAGTAACAGTACCAAAACAATTACTTAAGTAATTGAAATTTAAAATACATAAAAATATTTATAACAATCAATACATTGAAAAATTATAATTTTTTATAACCTCTGCATTTCAGAATCTTCAAAAATTTTAAGAATATCAATATCTTCAAGGACTTGAGGCAAAATTATCTCCTCTTGGATCTCAATACTTGGTTCAGCTGTATTAACAATCTCAGCTGTACTTTCTTACTCTATTGGTGGACCTAACTCCACTAAAATATACTGTTTCTCCTCCAAAAAATCATTGGATATGGTACTAGGGGTATGGTCAAATACTTCAATATTGTCCATTTCAGGCTGGGTCTCTGCAAAAACAATTCTCAACTTTAATACTACGGATATGGTCCAATACGTCAATATGGGTCATTTCAGGTTGGGTCTCTGCCATACATCTCTCAACTTTAATACTAGGGATATGGTCCAATACTTCAATATGGGCCATTTCATGCTGGATCTCTGCCATACATTTCTCAACTTTAATACTACGGATATGGTCCAATACTTCAATATGGTCCATTTCAGGCTGGGTCTCTGCCATACAATACTGAACTTTAATACTAGGGACACGGTCCAATACTTCAATATGGTCCATTTCAGGCTGGGTCTATGTCATACATTTCTCAACTTGATGCGTCAATACATTATGATCATCAAACATTTTAATTTGGGGTTTCTTGAGTCCTTCATTAACAAAAGAAATCTCACTTGATTCATTAACATCAACAAAATAAATATTCTGGCCATTTTTATGTTCATCATGGGTCTCCTCTCAGCACATAGAATCGACCGTCTTCAGTTTAAAGAGTCTGGATCATTCACGAAATCAGGGGCATTCAGATTCAAACGGGTATCAGGTCCAAAATTATCATTTCTTGGCCTTGGCTGGAAAGGAGCAGGTAAATTCTGGTCAAAAGATACTGGTCTGTTGTTTCCATTTTGGTTAGGTGCATTCCTATATCTCCTGGGCAGGGGACATTGCCTAGCAAAATGACCAAATTGATCACAATTATAACATCTCTTGTCTTTCTGAGGTCTGGGATCAAATTGCCTCTGTACAGAATCTTGCTGCTGGATCTGACAAATGGGCTTTCGGTTAACCTGGTTGAAACCTTTGGAGAAATTAAAGTCTTCATTAGGGTAGCGACAAGTTTCTTGGTAGTGTACAGTAAAATACACGGCTTCTTCTATGGAGCTGGGCTCTTTATTCAGTTCCACATGAATCCTGGCACTCTCATCTAGAAGCCCTAAAAGGAAAATCCTTAGTAAGTCTTCCTGTCTGGTCCTTTGGTCTCTGTGTGGGTAACCTTTGTCGTAAAGCCTTTTCAATTCAGCATTCAGCAGCAAAACTCTGTACTGACTCGTCAATATGCTGCCGTCTACCATTGAACCTAGAAATATAAATTTTGGTCGTATCTATCTCTCCAAATCTATTTTCTAATTCTTTAACCAGTCTTCTGTAAGATTGGGTAACTTTGCTAGACAACTGGTCATAGACAAAGTCACCGGCTGTCCCCTGCAATCTAGGTAATAATTCGGCCAACTTTTCTTTCTTGGACCAGCTGAACAGGTGGGCAACAGCTTCAAACCTGTTAAACCAAACTTTCCACTTTTCTTTTCCTGTAAAAATGGGTAGTCTATTACTATTCTGTTGTTTACTTTTGGAGACTCTCGGACTCCTGTTTTCATCACCGCTGGACTCGGAATCACTGTCGCTAGAACTACTACTAGACGAGCTAATATGGCAGTTTCGATTACTTCTTCTTGGGGACTTTATAGCTGATGGGAAAGAGGACCTGCCTCTGTGGCTCTTCCTCGTCAGTGTCTTTACAGGGGGCACAGGGGGACTATATATACTGTATATAATAGTTTCAGTCATGTTTCTCATGACCTGTACGACTTCCGACATCATACTTCTCATGACAGTTGTAATGCCTTCAAGAAGCCCAATGTTGTCTTGTCTGGACTATCAGGTGCACCATGCAAGGTAGGAGAGGGTGGTATTGTTTCTCTGTGAACAGTTGATGGGGACCTTAAATTCATGGAAACTCTCTTTTTCATTCTTGTATTAGTACTAAGTGCAGGTAAACTCTGGCTCTTATTGGGTCTTTTTATAACTGTGGCTTCTGCCTCATCATATTCATCAGAGGACTCAAATTCTTCACTATATTCAGTCGTGATCTCGGTATCATAGGTGTCTTCACCACTGTGGTCTCTGGTTGGTCTTGTTTTCACCATCACTGTTTATTCGTATTACTATTTCTAGGTATGGGTTCGTATCACTGGATACTCGGGTAACTGTTGAGTATCCCACCGCTGCAACCAATGTAATAACTGGCCAAACGGGTGTATTTTACTTTGCTGCCACCACCTGTGTTTACAGGTACACAGGGAACTTCAATAGACCAGAATAAGCTAGTCTAAAACAGAGAATGGTTTAAACACGGGTGTTCTTTATATTACCAGACCAACAGAGTTAAAATACTTCTGACACATTAACTTCACTTTATATTTAACAAGAAACTCAAATTGCGAGAACAATAGGGGTAAAGAATATTCAAATACGTAATAGTCTGTGTATCTAAACGCACTTTCTATCGTGTAGTTTATAGAACAGCATTACACTGTAAAATAGAGGTTGCACCTCTATAACTTGGAATCGCATAAAAACTAACACTCAAGAAGTGGAAACTTCCAGGGCAGTACCATCAGACTTTTCCACAAATGAATATTATCTATCTGACAATCGAATAGTCTCTTGTCTTGGTCTAACAAGAAGATCCATTCTCTCACGAGACAGTGTAATGACAACAATCAGAGACCAGTTGGACAACTATGGTGTATTATGTGTTTTCAGCAAGGAAAAGTAAGATAATTGTGAGCATCAAGATGTTTTATCAGTTAATTCACGAATTGTTCAGTAAACAATATTACACAGTTTTTATCTAAATTATTTGCTACAGTGTTCAACCAATTATTAAATATGCTATAACATTAACATATATTATATCTATGCCATCTTCTAATAAATTATACTTTAAAAATAACAGTACTTTGTTATATTATCTAATAGACTTCAGCCTCCTGGAGTACGCACAGGAAGACAAACTTCAATCACTGAGATTGAGAGTAGTTAAACAGTAATTATTTTAGCTTCTTACAATTCTTAGCCTAACAAATATACAGAATTTACAAATATTCTCTCTGAATGCTGGAAAATCTCAGCAAACAGGATACTTAACAAAATGTCCTTAACAAAATGGGAGGGGAAAAGGGGAATGGGGAAGGCATGTAACTTTAATCCGTTTACCTCAAAGAAACAGGTTAGCAAATGAAAGCTAGCCTAAATAGATAGACCAGTTTTTTATATGTACATGTACAATTATATTAAATCCATTTTTTTATTCTTATCTAAGTACTAGAATACTAGACTTATAGTGAACAGAAAACGTCCAAAAAGTTCTAAACTGCAGTAAAACAACTTAGAATCTCATGAAATACATAATAAAAATATGCTAAACTTCAGCGAATATTGAATAATCGACAGTATCAACTGACCGAAAGTCTGGCAACATATCTGTAGGTCTGACTAAGGAGGAAGAGCCCCTGACAAACAGGTGTAAACATTTTATACCCCGATGAAGCTATCGGGGTAACGAACGGTTCTTAACGGGGAAACGAACGGGGAACTGTGAACGGGCCTGACAAGAACGAAAATAATCCCCGATTGCTAGAATTAAGTACATTAGAACGTAAACAACATGTTTACGGAACATAAAAATCATCTTAGTAAATTTACAATCACAATTAAAATAGTTTTAATACAATAATCTTGTAATAATCGTTTTACAACCGCTATAGTATTCATACACTGTTTTACGCTTGTGATACATAAAGTTCACCTGAGGTTTCACACAGTTCACCTCATTTGCATAATCAATACACACAAATCCTTGTGCCGGTAATGGCGACTGAAGTGAAAGTGAAAGTTAACTACATAAGTTATCTCAATCATACAACAATAAAAATGGTTTTACACTTGGAAAACGGATTACATATTACACTGAAAGCATAATGAATTGAATTAAAAAGGTGAGAACCGGTGTCAAACTTTAAAATAGCACAAAATCGAATCATAGCCGATAACAGGTGCTTGAATGAAAATACACATGTTTTCCAAGGAATTTCGCTTGGCCAAGTCATTACAATAACTCCTATATGGGTCAACTGACCATTTCGATCATGTTGACTTATTTGTAAATCTTACTTTGCTGAACATTATTGCTGTTTACAGTTTATTTCTATCTATAATAATTTTCAAGATAATAACCAAAAACAGTAAAATTTCCTTAAAGGTACCAATTCAGGGCAGGAACCCAACAACGGGTTGTCCGATTTATCTGAAAATTTCAGGGCAGATAGATCTTGACCTGATAAACAATTTAACCCCATGTCAGATTTGCTCCAAACGCTTTGGTTTTTTAGTTATAAGCCAAAAACTGCATTTTACCCCTATGTTCTATTTTTAGCAATGGCGGCCATCTTGGTTGGATGGCCGGGTCATCGGACACATTTTTTAAACTAGATACTCCAAAGATGTTTGTGGATAAGTTTGGATAATTTGGCCCAGTAGTTTCAGAGGAGAAGATTTTTGTAAAAGATTACTAAGATTTACAAAAAATGGTTAAAAATTGACTATAAAGGGCAATAACTCCTAAAGGGGTCAACTGACCATTTCTGTCGTGTTGACCTTTTTATAAATCTTACTTTGCTGAACACAATGGCTGTTTACAGTTTATTTCTATCTATAATAATATACAAGATAATAACCAAAAACAGCAAAATTTCCTTAAAATTACCAATTCAGGGGCAGCAACCCAACAACAGGTTGTCAAATTCATCTGAAAATTTCAGAATAGATAGATCATGACCTGATAAACAATTTTACCAAATGTCAGATATGCTCCAAACGCTTTGGTTTTTTAGTTATAAGCCAAAAACTGCATTTTACCCCTATGTTCTATTTTTAGCAATGGCGGCCATCTTGGTTGGATGGCCGGGTCATCGGACACATTTTTTAAACTAGATACTCCAAAGATGTTTGTGGATAAGTTTGGATAATTTGGCCCAGTAGTTTCAGAGGAGAAGATTTTTGTAAAAGATTACTAAGATTTACAAAAAATGGTTAAAAATTGACTATAAAGGGCAATAACTCCTAAAGGGGTCAACTGACCATTTCTGTCGTGTTGACCTTTTTATAAATCTTACTTTGCTGAACACAATGGCTGTTTACAGTTTATTTCTATCTATAATAATATACAAGATAATAACCAAAAACAGCAAAATTTCCTTAAAATTACCAATTCAGGGGCAGCAACCCAACAACAGGTTGTCAAATTCATCTGAAAATTTCAGAATAGATAGATCATGACCTGATAAACAATTTTACCAAATGTCAGATTTGCTCTTAAAGGAGACGTGACACAATTTTTTTTTTTTTTTTTTTTTTAATTAATTAATAAATATTGGTCAAATAACATAAAGTAATAATTTTTTCTTGTCAAATCCTCATTTAACGGCCTTTTAATGGTCAAAGAATCCAGCGCTTGTCGTAATCTTTGATTTTTAATGAGATACCGGTCACGTGATCGTGATGACGTCAGTGGATACAATCTGAGAAAATGTCTCAAAAAGGACGAGGTCGATCATATTCCTGTAAAATTAAACAATGAACGGTGTTGACAATAGTTTTTAAGGCAATTCTTAAACTTTAGATATTCAACCGTATCAGTTTGAGCCGTTACTTGTTGAAAATAATCAAGTAGAAGATATAAATTCGTTACCGACATTGACGATCTTTCAAGCAATGCCGATATTATATCGGCATTGCTTGAACATGTTGAAAGATCAATAATTAATTTCACCAAAAATAAAGAGATATTTCTTAGAAATGTTTACGTTTAACAGGTAATTGAATTACATTTAATAATACAAAAAGACAGGTCATAAATAATGTAGGACAAAAAGTCACAGGACAAAAAGTCACAATTTATTTTCGAAATTATTTTTCATATAACCAGAAAAAATAATTTAAAAAAATACATAATTCTTGATCTATTATAATTATATATTAAGTAACTTTGATACTAAAATTTATTCAAAATAGATATCAATAATCATCAAATAATTGTTATAAAAACAACATGTCAAAGTGGCTTGGTATCTATAAATGGCTTCATTGTGGCATGAATTATATCCTTTGCATGATTTAAATTAAAAAAAATTCATTAATCAAGCTTCATGAAAAATTTCCTAAACTCGAAAATGAATAAATGTAATAAAATAAAATATTTCAAGATCACTCTCTTATAATTTAAAAACAATTCTCAACAATCGTCATAAATTACCCATCACCTTACCAAGAGTGTTGGGTGTAAAATTTGAATTACTAAAGCTGCCCCAAGTAAATGTGTAATAAGTATGACATAACCAGGGGGGGGTGTATTATAAGTAAGATTTAAAGATTTAAAACAGTAATATATATTCATATGTCTTTTTCTCCTCCATAATAATCCCATTGAAAATGTTTTATGAGTACTGGCTTATTTTTTGTGATATTTTTTCTGTGTGGTATATCCTAGTCTATAAATTGTTTTGTATTTTGTGACTTCCCTTCAACTTCGACAAAGTTTGGCATAAGGGCCTCATATGTAAAATGAAAGCTTATGGTATTGACGGAAACTTCTTGAAGTGGTTTCAGGATTATCTACACGACAGAAAACAGACAGTAGTAGTGCATAACAGAAAGAATTAAAAAAACGATAGGCCAATATGTAAAATTGAAACATTTCAATTGTACGGTCCAAGGAAATTGAATATCATCTAACGCAATTGAGATGTCCCCCTTCATTCTTAAACAATGATCTATTTAGAGCTAATATTATGAATTTATAAATGATCCTTCTTGTCACTGTAAGTCAGATATTGATGGTGTCTACCATTACTTCTTTGTTTGTCCAAAATACACACTATGTAGAAAAACCTTATTCAATAATCTCAACTGGCTATCCGAAAACATTGTTTTAGATACAAAACTATTAATTTGCGGACACATGGAACTTTCGAATGAACAAAATATTCAAATTTTCAAACATGTTCAAAATTTCATAAAATGGTCAAACACATTTTTTATGCCTTGATAGAGGTTATTGTTACTGGCACGGAACATCATTGTCATCATCAGTACACACGTCACCGTCACAGAATCATATGACTTTTCAAACTTTCTTTTTCTCTTTTTTACATATGAAAGCTAGTATTATTCTTTAAACTGTTTTCCTTATATGCATGTCCATTATATCATACTATTATTGTAATTTTATATTGTATTATGGAGAAGACTCTATAAGTATGATTTACTTGTGTCTAATCCTTTTTGCTTAAATTCAGCAAGTAAAATATGTTTTAACTAACTCAGTCTATACTATACATTATCTACTACTCCCAGGTCTGTATCAATTGCATTTATCTGAATTATTTAAGTTGAAACTATGTTATTCATCTCCATGTCTTATGCAATATAAAGACTTGCATACATTCACTAGCCAAAATATTTGTTTCTCATTCAAGTCACCTTTTGCATATAATTTTTCACCACGACAACCTTGCATCAATGATCTGTCATTTTAAAAGCATCACTTGATATCTCTTCACAATTTATTTTTTATTAAGAAATAAAATGATTTTTTAAAAATAAAAAGAATAGGTAAGTACTAATAACTATTGCAATACACCTTTCATACCTGCCTAATTTTTATTAGAAAACTCAGAAGGAAATTTATGTACCCACTACAGGTTATGTATTAGTTATGGGGACTTTTTTTTATTATTAATTTTTTATTTTAGAAGCATTTCTTCTTAATTCTCTATTTATTTTGCTTATCTAATATTATTATAGATACTTCATTCTTTACAAAGTAAATTCACAAACACATTATTTTGTATCCGCCCCCTTTTTTAAGCTGCACTGTCAGTCCTCTTTTCTCTATTCTGTAAACCCCCATATCCGACAGTAAGGTATTGACTATTGTTTATTCAAACAGGTTAAACATACATGCATTACGTAACTTATATCTGTAACCATTGCTCTAGTATATTTTCCAACCTCACCTGTGCACCCAGCAGGTGATCATGGATGTACACAGATTCGACGCATTTTACGCAATAGTGCGTATTGTCGATGTCATATATATATCACCACCCGGGGGCATGACACCTGTAGTTTTCAACTTCAAAGGTAACACAGCACTGCAGAGAAAGTGTGCCGCATACCTGTAACTTCTGATCGATGTTGATGACTTTTAATCTATTATGTCCAATTTCAGTGTACACACCTGCACACGTGAACAGGTAGTGAGGTACACGCAGGTACACCATACCAAATTTCAAACATTGAGATATATTTGGCTATAAAATTATACACAAATATGACTAAACTATTAAAAAAATTATTAATAAGGACGCAAAAAAAATTTGCGAAGAAAAAGATTTTTTTCTCCCTCAGCCATTCTCCGCTTCTCACAAGCTCCCCGCTTAGGCGGGACTCAGCTGTTGTTGGTTGTGTCAATGGAATGTCAGGTACCGCACTTGGACGAAGTTTTGGCTTCATGGTAGGACATCCCTCGAGATTCTTCATAATTTCTGGGTCACGATCGTAACATGTTTGTAAAGTGGGCGGAATAAAGTCTATATGACTAGTACTTGGTAGGAAGTCCTATCTCTTCCTGGGACTAGTCTGCGGATTACTCAGAAAACGGATTTTTTTTATCAAATTGTCCTTATGCCTATTGTTGCACCTACTGGCAGAACACAGAACCATTTTTAATCACTGTCATGGGTTTTGTTGGAAGATATTCGAATATGAAATTGCGCTTATTATGCCTTTACACCCGTCAGTCAAATATGATTGATGTAACCACTGACGTCACAGCCTCGTTCTGAGTGACTTCCGGGATTGAAATATGCATAATTAGTATGTCGACAGATCGATACATTTAAATTAATTTTTGTATCCATTTAAACGAGAATTATATTGTTATCGATGTTTTTTGGGGGTAATTATGTATAAATAAATATTTATTTAAAAAAAAAAAAAAAAAAAAAATCATGTCACATCTCCTTTAATTCTTTGGTTTTTAAGTTATAAGCCAAAAACGGCATTTTACCCCTATGTTCTATTTTTAGCCGTGGCGGCCATCTTGGTGGGTTGGCCGGGTCACTGGACACATTTTTTAAACTAGATACCCCAAAGATGATTGTGGCCAAGTTTGGATTAATTTGGCCCAGTAGTTTCAGAGGAGAAGATTTTTGTAAAAGATTACTAAGATTTACGAAAAGTGGTTGACTGACTGTTTTGGTCATGTTGACTTATTTGTAAATCTTACTTTGCTGAAACATTATTGCTGTTTACAGTTTATCTCTATCTATAATAATATTCAAGATAAAAACCAAAAACAGCAAAAAATTCCCTAAAATTACCAATTCAGGGGCAGCAACCCAACAACGGGTTGTCGGATTCATCTGAAAATTTCAGGGCAGATATATCTTGACCTGATAAACAATTTTACCAAATGGCAGATTTGCTCTAAATGCTTTGGTTTTTGAGTTATAAGCCAAAAACTGCATTTTACCCCTATGTTCTATTTTTAGCCATGGCGGCCATCTTGGTTGGTTGGACAGGTCACGTCACAGATTTTTTAAACTAGATACCCCAATGATGATTGTGGCCAAGTTTGGTTTAATTTAGCCCAGTAGTTTCAGAGGAGAAGATTTTTGTAAAAGTTAACGACGACGGACGACGACGACGACGGACGCCGGACGCCAAGTGATGAGAAAAGCTGAGCTAAAAATTGTATAACTTTTTGTATTTTTTTCGTAAATATTTGTTCAATCTGCTTGTCAAGGTTCACCCTTAATGTTGTCTTTTACTTTGGCAGAGTAAAATTATTACGTTTCAAATGTGAGGTAAAAATCATCATGTACATGCAATTTGGCAAACAAGGTCCGTGTAACACTTATCAATTCAAAGTTTTAAAAAGTTTTAAAATTTCAAAATTCCAAATTGTATTAAAGTTTTGAAATTTTGAAATTTTAACCAAATTATCAAAATATCAAAATTCTAAATATCGTTTATAAATTTGATATTTTAGAAACTTGATCAAACTTTTAAAATACTAAACCTAATGTGCAATTTTGATTATTTCACTTTTTGAAAGTTTAATTTTTTAAATGTTTGCTTAAAATATCAAAAGTATAAAGGGGCGACAAGAGGGGTACCTGTAATCACTGATGTAAACACGGCTCTGATAAGAACTATTCTAAGTTATAAATAGATAGCATGAAATATATCAAATCATTCTTAATAACAAAATAAATAATGAAAAGAAGAAGTCGGGTTTTTTTTATGAAACATGTTAGACATCACATGGGATAACAGTATCCTGAAATTTTAAGGTTGTGCATCTATCAAAAAAAAAATAAAAATAATTAAACCTATTTAAACCGGAATCAACTACGTTAATTTAAATCTCTTATATAAGGTTAGCGTTTGAGATAAATAATTCAAAGCTATTTTGTGTTCCCAGTGCCCAACATTTAGAAGTATCAGTGAAAAATGACCAACTCGCAGTAAACCATAAATTATTATTCGCCTTTTTGACGTTCCTGATGAAGGTAGATCCAGAAAAAGCGCTTCGGTAGGCTGGCATACAACTTAAAACGTTTTCCTTTCTTGTTTATCGATTGCATGATGATAATATATTGCCTTTTATGATGTATTTCAGTTCCAAGAAATGATACGGAAGGAATACTTAAATATAGCGTCGCAATAAAAGTTGTGCTAGGCGTATTTCAGCTGGCCCCTAGACAAACAAGTGTACTGGTTCAGCCATTATAGACGTAATACTAAACTCCGAAACATAACAATGAACTAAAATCAAAATCATACAAGACTTAGAAGGACAGAGGCTCCTGGATTGGGACAGGCGCACAAATGCGGCGGGGTTTAACATGTTTCGTGAGATAACAACCCTCCCCTATACCTCTAGCCAAGAAAGAATGAAAAACACACAGTAATACGAACAGTAAAACGCACTTCAATAGGAAATACAAGTCCTATGTCAGAATAGGAAACAAACTAAGAAACTAATTAACATGCATGACAATGATAATAAAATAACAAAGGACTACTATACATAAGGCTAGCAGTTACTGTCATACGCCCGCTCCAGACCTCAATTAAACTAATTCAAAGGTTTTATATGTCCTCATTATGCACACTCTCTCCCTGTTGCATTTATTGCTATTTTGTTCCGGAACATTCATGAAATATTTGTCACTGGCAACAACAAAAAATCGATAATTTAAAATAGGTTGTTTACATACAAATTACCAAGAAACGTAAGATTCAACTTCCTAGGACAAAGTAGACCTTATAGATGGATTTAAATATGTTTTAACTTCACTTTGGTCAAACACCTCTTTAATTGTTTTGTTCTTATTTTGCTTGAATTTCAAATTTCAGTTTCAGCGTTCCGTATGTGAATTCTTTACTTCAAATTCAGCGTTTAACATTGTACTGGTTTTTCGAGAGCGACATTGGTGTACGGCCAAAAATGGGAAAAATACATCATGCAGCTGACAGTGTGGCTTCTCTTTGCACGCCCCATTCTGACTGGGTGTACATGTAAACTTTTAGTTTGCTAAAAGTCGATTGTCGTACGATAACTTCAAAATACCCAAATAACAAAATGCAAATACGGGACAGTAATATCCTTTAATACAAAAACATCTATTCCTTTTGTTTACTATAATAAAACAGTGGTTGATTTAGAACCTATAATGGAGCTACGTGTATGATAACCAGTCCAAACGTTGTCTTTAAGATAGCAACCATTTTACTTTAAAAGTGGAAAATAATGTTTATGGTATACGTTTATATATGATATGAAAGGTTTCAACTTTTACATAACCAGAGCTATACGTTGGATGAAAAGTTTACTTTATTTGGCCTTTTCAATTTTATTTGACTTTATTTGTCTTTTTAACTTAATTTGGTTCGAGTGTCAATGATAAGTCTTTTGTAAACGAAACGCGCGTCTGGCGCAAAAACCGGCAAAATTTATATTCCGGTATCCATCTATGATGAGTTTTTGTAGATACCTTGTAACAGTATCGAGGCCCCTCATGGGGGGTCCTAGTAATCACATAATCACCATTTTTTTGCCAATATAATCACATAATCATTAAATATTTGCTTATCTTTAGTAATCAAATAATCATAAACTAAAAATACAGTCCTAGGTAATCAAATAATCATGAAATATTTGGCTTAATAATCAAATAATCATTAAAAAAACGGCCAAGTAATCACATAATCAAAAACCCCATGAGGGCCCTCAGTATCTTGGCTCCAATTTGCTGATATTGGATCCTATGACCGTCTTAATTTCAGCGTAAAAAAGATTATATATAAAACCTCCCACACTGTGGTCTAGCACAACCTTAAACCATGCATTCAGTATCATGAAGCGCTTTTCTTGATCGACCTCCTTACGGAACGCTTAAAGCTGAATATTTAGGGCAAACAACTTACAAATAACAGTTAAAAACGTTTAAGATGATCTTTCATTCTGTACATGAAATGATATATTCTTTAGCCAACTTGATTGCAGAAAGTAAGAAGTCGTAAAGCAAAACAGAAAAAAAAATGAAATCAAAAAAGATAATACATCGTGTATTGGGCCTTTTTATGGCTTAGAGTTTAGTAGAAAATGTATATACATGCTCAACATAACCATACTATTTGACCTATTGCAAGTTGTTCAGTTTTTACTGTTACTCCTGTTTCTCCTAAAATATGGGTGCTAGAAAAACCAGCAGGTAAAATGGTCAATATCAGAGCCGTACGTCTGGTTTTGAAATGAATTATCTTCTTTTAAGAAATATTAATTTTGTCATCCAATTTTTCACCGCTTTCAACTGTCCGTTTTATTTCATACATAAACTTTTAAGTATCAGTATGTTTTTAATTCATATTGTTTCGTTTCGTTCCGCTTTTATTTCGTTTCGCTTTTTACAGGTATCCCTCTTATTGCCCCTTTTCTATTTTGATATTTTAAGCAAACATTTAAAAAATCAAACTTTCAAAAAGTGAAATAATCAAAATTGCGCGTTAGGTTTAGTATTTTAAAAGTTTGGTCAAATTTCTAAACTATCAAATTTATAAACGATATTTAGAATTTTGATATTTTAATAATTAATTTTTGGTTAAAATTTCAAAATTTCAAACCTTTAACACAATTTGAAATTTTGATATTTTAAAACTTTGATCAAAATTCCAAAAATCTAAAATTTCAAAACTTTTTAAAACTTTGAATTGATAAGTGTTACACGGACCAAACAAGCTTGGCAACCTTTACATAGAATATAAAAAAAAATTAAAATAAATACCACAAAAGACAAGTTCTAAAAATAGTCCCATCAAGATCACACTGAAAAGATAAATGTTGAGAAACGAATTTATATCGGTGTCAATCTCAAATGTTAACATAAAGATTTTCAATGATTGTTGTAGATTTACGCAAATACTTTTTAGTGGTAATATATCACATAACAATATACAGTCAGTTTATCTAATCTGTTTGCAAGACAAAAACAAATATAGTTGTTACTTACGTGTATCACTATCTAGATTCAATTCTCCAAACAACATCCAGTAACCATTTTGAATGATCGTTTCCATTTGACTCCAGCTGAACTCAGAATTTGGGTATAAGAGTGCATAAAAAGATATGTTGTAGCACATCATTATGACTGACATGATGATCATAAATGCAAACGTATCTTGAAACTACAACAAAAAATGACTCAAAATGAGTGAAATGTTTTTCTATTTGAAATTATATGTTTACTTGTAATTCAGAAAAAAAGTATAAGAGCATACCAACAAAGTATTATTCATTCAGAGTTTCGGTAACTTGTTTTTCACTCCGGTTGATGCAATTTATTGAAAATTTGAATACAGATGTATCTATCGGATCAAATATATATATATATATAACTCGTCTAAACATCAACCCAACAATGTTAGATCTGTAACATCAGAATCTGACTGACGAAGGATATCTGTTAACCGAAATATTTATAAATAATTACATTTATAGTTCCTTTTTATATCATTGGTGTTGTTATGTACACTTTTTAAGCGTTTATATAATTTATTTTATTGTGTACATGTATCGTTACTTGTAACGATCCAGCTCCCACGTGGGAAAAATCGTTGACTATTATTCAGACGTTATATCTTCATGCCTTATATATCATGTACTGTAGTACGCCGCTAGATTAAAACTGACGGGGAAAGGTAACACATGGCCAGGGAAAGCTCTTTTTTGAGAGCCCAGGTGGTCGTGTGGTCTAGTGGGGCGGCTGCAGTGCAGTCGATTTGGTGTCACGATATCACAGTAGCATGTGTTCGAATCCCGGCGAGGGAAGAACCAAAAATTTGCGAAAGCAAATTTACAGATGTAACATTGTTGAGTTGATGTTTAGACGAGTTGTATATACATTATGTACACAGCCATGTATCACCATCATTGATGGCGATCCGATGGATACATCTGGTGTAGAGTTGTCACTGACTCAGACGTACTTATAAATATAATTATTTTCTGTGACTGTATATTTCATTAATTTGTAGGATCCTTTACAATAGATAATTTAGCTGATCTGTAACAATAACATCTTCATGCCTTATATATCATGTACTGTAGTACGCCGCTAGATTAAAACTGACGAGGAAAGGTAACACACGGTCTAAAAGGATACAACATCACCAAAAACACGATAAAACGAACAATATGTTAGATATTTCGGATAACAGATATCCTTCCTCGGTAATAGCACGATGACACATGAATCATGTCAATTCAAATTAAGACTCTATCAAAATCTTGAAATAAATACAATTTAAGCGAACGCTGGAACAATTTTAAAATTTCCAAACACGGCGCAAAGACTACAGAGATATGCCAAAATAATAATAGTTATGTACGATGTGAACTGGCACAACTCTAAATTCTAAAAGGTGGTGATAGTTGAGATGTTAAACAACTGCGGGGGAATACAGTCCCAATAAACAATCCTGACCGATCTAAGCTGGTATGATATTTAAAATATGACAGCGGTAGAAAAATTGCATCAGAGACTGCGTATTTAAACATTCCAAATATAAAGTAATTTGATAATAAGAAAAATGGGTAATAAATTTTTACTAAGGTTAAGTAATAGAACGTGGCTGTGTATTTACACATCCCTGCCAACTGTAATTAAAACTAGTATAATTCAAAAATTCCTGAAAAGTGTAAGTGTACAGTATGGGAGCCGGAATTACTGGACACAAGTGAAGGCAGGAAGTTAGTGATGGTAGGGAAAATAAGTGACTCTTTTATGTTTTTCATTAATGCCCTCTGGGGAAACTGTCCTGAGTTTTCTTATCCAAAAACTTTCCCGAGCAAGTCTGTCGGCCTTTGACCAATCCTCGTTGTGATTTATGATGGTGATGGTAAGTTTTTTTTAGATCAGCTTGGTCGTGCCCATGTGATCTTAAATGACGACTTACGGGGAGGTCGGGCTTGCAGGTGTAGTCACTATGATGACCATTCATGCGTTTGTTGAATGGCTGTTCTGTCTCGCCAACATACTGGCGGTTCTGTCTCGCCAACATACTGCATGCAGTATGTTGACGAGACAGAACAGCCATTCAACAAACGCATGAATGTTCATCGTAGTAATAAATCAGGTGACCTCATTTTTTTGTTTTTCTGTTTTGTCTACGAACATTTATGTGACTTAAGTGCACTTACAGTCCCTGTATCGTAAAAGTTAACACTTTTTTCGTTCGGGGATCGTACGTACAGCGTTCGTGAATCGTTCGTATAGAGTTCGGTCATCGTTCGTACATCATTCGTACAGCGTCCGTACAACGTTCGGTCGGCGTTCGTTCATCGTTCGTTTGAATCGTATGGTAGATGTCACCGTTTAGGGTTTTGTATATCGTATGGTGCATGGTATCGTTGAGCGTTTTATTTGTCGTATGGTTCATGGTATGGTTAAGCGTTTAGCGTTTCGTTTATCGTATGGTTCATGGTATGGTTAACCGTTTAGCGTTTCGTTTATCGTATGGTATGTGATATCGTTTAGCGTTTCATCAATCGTATGGTATATCGTGATGTTAAGCGTCTGATATGTTTGTTAGGGTTTTATTTCAGAAAGTTGTTTCAATTATTATTTTGAGTTAGAATGATTTATAATAAAAAAGTTGCGGGATAAAAAAAAAAACAATAATAAGTTTGGATTGGATTAAATCTCCAATTAATATCATTAGGGAATATAAATCAGTATAAATCGAACGGGAAACGATTCCTCCCATCACATTTTGACATGAATAACATGAGACCAATTACTGCGATATAAGTCTCGCTCTTTGTCCTCTCTCTCCTCCATCAAATATTTTTCTGATACAAATATTTCCTTGACACTATAAATTATATATAATGTTCTATAAATGAAGCTTTATTTGAGATACACGTTTTATATCTAAATGTAGTAAAAAAATACAAGACATCGATGGTATTTGTTCCCCTCAATATCAGAGTCTGATATAAACCGAAAATTGTCAGGGATATATAAAAAATTGCTGAAGACATCTATGGAACCAGCGTCGCTTGTGATTCATGCTGTCGGTGTTAAAACTGTTATTTTGACTGTAAAAAGTGCTTAATGTTGTGATGTTATGCTATTGTTTCAGAAAAAGGCAGAAGGTTTGGATCCATTAAAACGTTCAATCCCGCTGCAAATGTTTGTACCTGTCCTAAGTCAGGAATCTGATGTACAGTAGTTGTCGTTTGTTTATGTAATTTATACGTGTTTCTCGTTTCTCGTTTTTTTATATAGATTAGACCGTTGGTTTTCCCGTTTGAATGGTTTTACACTAGTAATTTTGGGGCCCTTTATAGTTTGTTGTTCGGTGTTAGCCAAGGCTCCGTGTTGAAGGCCTTGCATTGACCTATAATGGTTTCCTTTTTTAAAATTGTTATTTGGATGGAGAGTTGTCTCATTGGCAATCACACCACATCTTCCTATATCTATTAAGTCCATGTATGAGTAAATACAGAATTAAAAAATAATTCTACCTTTCTTATATTTCTTTAGTTTAGAGGTAAGCCTCTGGCTAAGTTTAACTATTCTAAAGCAAATCATTTAACTTTAAAAATAACCAATCAATTGTAATCTAAAAGATGTTGATTTGTTCAATGTACGAATACATGAAATATTTGTCACTGGACGTTATGCATGCAATCGATGATCACATACAAATCTACAGTATTTATAAACATACTGCAATTGTATATATGAAAGAGACTAAATAATATTTTTTTTTTTTATTATTTTACACATAATTGAATATATTCTACAATCGGTTGTTATTTAAAAGACTTTAAATTTTACAAATACATTTGTATCACATGCCTCCATGAAATGTTTTATCGACGCACCAAATGTTTTCCTTTCATCGTGCATAGCTCATTTTCCGATTCACTAAAGGTTTCTAAAGATCTTCTTACTTGTTCATTATATTTTAAAATATTTTAAAATCCTACAAAAATTGCCAAAACTTTTATTCTCCGGCTAGACTGCGTAAAAGATTAATGCTGTTTTGTTTGTGTATCTATCCAAGATACACTTTTTTCTTTATTTTTTATATTAATATCTCCAGAGAAATAAGAGCTTGAGAACAAAAACAATGGGATTTTCATTATAATTTATATTTCCAAGGGTTGTACTTGGTTAAAAATTTTTCATCAGGACTCTTTTCGTAAGTGTCAAAGACATTGCTGATGATATAAATTTCAGAAAAATCTGGCATAAATTGTACACATGACAGTGCTAACTAGACCGGACAGACGGACGCCCGGTATTTCCAATTCCCCTGCAAGCTTCAATATAAGTAATAAAAAAAACATTCGGAAGGCTGTTACATGTTGTACTCTCATATTTAAATACCTTTCTGTTGAATAAAAAAGTGTAAAAACAGTTATTGAAATTCGCCTGAAAAAGGGAAAACGAATAGTTATTATCCAACTAATTTTTCAAATATCGAATACACAAATTAGTCTTTATCTCTATACACACTTGCAATTTATTTTTACTGACAAGTGTCTGCTGCATGGCATTCGATTGGACATCAGTTTAATGTAGGCGTAACAATCTATCACATTTATCCAATCACCTGTCTAGTGTGCCATGACATATATATACGGTCCACAAAGTTTAGTTTTTTTTATAAGAATTATAAATATGATTGTAATAAAAAATATTCATATACTTTACATACACTAGTAATACAAATGTATAAATAAAAAACAATATCCTGCCCAACAATTACTTACTTTACGACATATAAAATTGAGAATGGAAATGGAATCACTATAAGACAGCGTAAAAATAAAATAATAACATTAATAACAATTACTATTTAACGGGGACTATTATACTATTATATAGATATCATATAGAAAGATGTGGTATGAGTGCCAATGAGACAACTCTCCATCCAAATAACAATTTATAAAAGTAAACCATTATATTATGATAGTTCCAGCAATTTAAAAAAATTATCATGAAAAGGACGGTGTTGCAATTGAAGGCCAGGGACTTTCCGCTACATGTACGTCTAAAAACCACCTAGGCCGTCGTACGTGGTGCATTAAGCTCATGAAACTGCACTAAGACCATGATTGAACACTATAGCGATATGTCTATACTAATGAACAGTCCATGTGTGGGTGGGCTTGTCAGACAACGCTTATATT
Source organism: Mytilus galloprovincialis (assembly GCA_037788925.1). Taxonomy (NCBI): domain Eukaryota; kingdom Metazoa; phylum Mollusca; class Bivalvia; order Mytilida; family Mytilidae; genus Mytilus; species Mytilus galloprovincialis. The sequence goes on along the minus strand of CM075342.1, from coordinate 36,956,693 downwards.
TAAAAATAAAAAAAGTGAAGAAAAGAAATATTACTATACATTGTACGGACGTTGAGACTAAGTAGCTAAATCCCGTATTTTAAAATCACGAAGTAATTGAAATCAGATTTAGGTTAGATTTGTGATCATTAATTGGAATTTATTAAGACTTTTTAAAATAACTTTTCTTTATCTTTATCAAGAATTTGTATAGTGAGATACACTATACAAATCCTTGTCTTAATAGTGTTTTTTTTAGATCAAAATTAATGAGACACGTTTGCAAAGCTCATTTTCCGTTCACTTTGACGGTCTTTTTTTTCATTTATAACCTGCAAAAATTGTTTAAACTTTAATTCGCTGACTAGACAGTATGAAAAACCAAAACACTTTTATAAGTCAGTATACACACGGTGTTTTCCCAACCGGTAATTCCTTCGCCCAGGGATATGAATTTGACATTAAAAGTCCCTCAATAGCTTTACAATACCCGGGCGTGTCATTTCCGTATATTGTAGATGGAACGAGTGATATACATACACCAGACATACATGTTCCAATACAGGTAAATTTTACCTTTTTGAAGGACTCCAAAGAGGGGGTGTGTTGCATGTGCGCTAATTTATTTTAAAAATCCAATCTTAGGCCGTGTTCACACCAAACGCCGTGTAGAGTAAACATGTTTACAATTAGTTTAGTGAAGTGTGCACTGGTTTCACATTACATTTGTTCACATCTATACACATTGTTTAGCTACCTGTACATAAGATTTGTTCTCACTTGTAAACTATGTGTCATTTAAATGTTCATTACGTAGAACTGAATTCAAAATTTTGGGACAATTTTTCTAGCGGTAAGGGAACAACCATTTGACTTCAAAAGGGGGGGGGGGGGTGGGGTGGGGTGGGAATGGAAATATTCCGATCCCCAATTTGATAAAAAAAAAAAAAATGATCATACAGATGATAAAATAGATATTCTGAATCAAAGAGTTTCTCCATACAGTATAGTGTTAAATATTGAAAAAAATGTATTTGATCACCAGCATCGAAAAAAAAGGAATAAAAACGTACGCGCGAAAAAAAAATCTTACTCAGATAAAAAAAAAATAACCCTCCCCCTTTTTAAGTTAAGTGGTTACTACTTTATGAAAGCCATTTTTATAATTTGCAGTAGTTTGAATATACTAGAGATGTCTCGATTACGCACTAGAAAACGTTAGCAACAGCAGCGTGCTTACAGCCGAAAAAAAGGATTGAGTTATTAGGGATCTCTAATTTTTTATCTTTTCTGTTTGTTTCAAATGGTATTTCTTCTCCAAGGAGTATTTGGTAAAAGAATAGGGTCACGTTTTTTTTAATTTATTTTAAGTGTTATTTAACGGATTTGAGATACTAGACAAACATATCATTTACCCCACACTTTTTTTTGTCATGCATTTATGCGTGAATCGTTGTTTCAGTAAAGACCAGTGGCAAATATTTCTAAGTACGTCAAGTCGATTCGGGAAGACCTTTTCAAATGAATTAGGCAGCAACTATTTACTTCATTTTTTTAGGGAGGGAAAAGGGGGGGGGGGGGGTAGAGGGGCGTGGGCTATTGATTTTTCCAGGACAAATTTTGGTGACAAGTCGAAATCAATTTTAGCATTATATATATATAGTGGCAGCTGAGGGTGAAACAAACAAATTTTTTTTCAGGGCCAAAAACTGGAAACATTTTTTGTTTCCAAAACAAAATCCATAGCTCACCCCCACCCCCTTGCCTTTATGTTTTATACTCAACTATAATAGCCCCACCCCCATGCCTTTCTGTTTTATACTCAACTATAATAGCCCCCCCCCCCCCATGCCTTTATGTTTTATACTCAACTATAATAGCCCACCCCCCTCCCGAAAATCAATTGGTTCCTGCCTTATGGGTTCGGCAATGATGCTGCTTTGAGTCTTAATCAGGGGTTAATAAAGTACGTGAATTTGTTTTTAACAAAAAAAAATCTGTAAAATTTAGACAACAATTCCTGTAAAGAACTATACTAATAATTATCAAAAATATCAATTTTACTCAAAAATAGTTTCCTCCTTAAATATATACACGGTAAAACTAATGTCCTAAATGCCTAGTTTTGTGTACACTTAACCTACACAAGGCCTACATTGACTATCGACTGTGTGTAGATAAAACATGATTTAAACTACATGTAAACATTGAGTTTTATCAATGGGAACGCAATTGTGTTTAGTTTACGTGTGAGTTACACTAACACAACACCGAATTTAGGTCAATGTGAACACGGCCTTATATTTTTCTAAACTACGTTACATGCAAATGCGAAATAATTAGTGTTGTTCGTTCAGTCCAATTTATTTATGAATATTAATTTATTCTTTTGAATGAAAGAAAAAAAACTACGCATGTAAACTTCAACGAATAAAATAGTATTTACTACTAATAGCCTAAATGTAAAAACTTTTGCAGCAAGATTTGAGGTTGAAGTGGCTCGATCAAAACGTGAAGAGATGAGAAATTGTCATCATTTTTCTAATTAATTACAAAGTATTATATGAGAAAAAACACTTTTATTTTAGTCGCCCGGCATTCCCTTTTCTCGGCTTTAGATGATACGTAAAAACCTTGAAAAAAACTTTTACATTTCTACGTTTTATAATCTCCTGACATACATGTATTCATATATAATTATACACAATCACAAAACGGCAGAATTTAAGAACCATGATAGTAAAGAAGTATTTGAAAAAGCTATAATTGTTCAGTTTTGTGGTTAATTGCTCAAAATAACATGAAAATGTTTGAACTATTATTCAGTGATTAAAATTGATATTAAAGCATTTTACAAGATCATGTCGTGTACTATTTAAATGGAATCATTTTTGATGTTGCTTCATTGTTGTTTTCCTCACCTCCAGTGGCAAATATTTCATTCATGTTCATGACGAGAACACATTAATTTTAAATATATTAGGAAGAACTTCCAACAGTCGTTCGACAGTAAGATTGGACGTAAACTTAAAATACCACTGGATAATGGGGGTAGATTTAATAAGGATAGAAATTTAGCATTGCAACAGCTCGTTAGCCTACAGTGGGACCACTAAAATAATTAAAACAAGAGTTTTCAATTTGCAGAGAGTGATGGTCCTCTCAATCTACTCTGGTGTCGGCCATCTTTATGTATACGTGTAGTTTCCAATATCACATAACACATCTAATTCAGATAAGACCATGACTTTAAAATCGCATTAGTAACGGTGAAAAATACAGAAGCGTATTAGCGCCACACATTTTTTTTTTTATTTTTCTTCCTATGTTCAAACTTTTGCGATATAACGCAAACCTTTGCGTTACAACGCAAACATTTGTTTTATCTTATTTCTTATTTAAGATTCAAAGGAAACAGTAGTTATTAATAGAGGAGGCTGTATATATTATCAGATTATTACATGGCATTTTTCATATCGCATGTATTACATGTATCAGCCCTAGGTTCAATATCAGCCCAAGAGCCGCATGGCTCGAGGGCTGATAATGACCGAGGGCTGATAATACATGCGATATGGAAAATGGCATGTTATGATCTTTTTATCATATGCTTCAACAATGGAGAAAGTAACAGATTCATTAATTGATCCTTTTACTTGTTTCCCAAATATAGAAGTTTAAAGAGTGAAAAGTTCACGGACGTCGGACCCCAAATTTAGAACATTCGGTATGAAATTTTTGTATTATATGCCAACAGAGAAGAAACATATTTTAATATGGACGAATCGACAAATATATAAATTTAATGAACACTGTTTGGAAAAGTCAACTTTTTTAAAGTAACTTTCTAAATTATGTTTGAAACTTTTAAAAATGCATTTATTCAATAATTTTGTGTGTTATTTTTTTTTGTGTGTTATTTTACACAATATACTTTCCAGTATCCAAATAATTGTTTTGTACACTACTTTGTAATGTTTTTCATAGAAAACGTAGCACTGAAGTGCATCTTCCGGAATTTGCCGAGTATCACCGGAATGCCATGCGATAACGTTACGGAAAGGCATGTGATAACAATCGAAGCATGTGATAAACTTTTCATATCAGCCCGCTAATCACCATATCGGAAAAATATGGAATTTACGTTGATTTAATGCTATTATCATACAGTAAAAATCATGTGTTATTTAGTCTAAGTATATGATAACAAAATTTATCACCTTTGTAGTCATTGCAAAGTAAAATGCTTGAATAATTAGATCATATCAATGACTAATAATGAGCAGAATAATATAAGAAGATGTGGTATGAGTGCCAATAAGAAAACTCTCCATCTAAGTCACTATTCGTAAAAGTAAACCATCATAGACCGAAGTACGGTCTTCAACACGGAGCATTGGCTCACACTGAACAACAAACTATAAAGGTCCCCAAAAACGATATCCATGTTACTACTAGTATATATATTACAAAGAAAATTGAGTAAATTGAGGTTAATTATACCTAAGAAAAAAATCAACCCTGCTAATATAGCTATAACCGAATATAAATATACTTCCAAAGTAAGCTCTCGTTTGAGAACTGTGTAAAGTGGGTTAGATTCAAACAAGCTACCCTTTGGCAATAAATGTATAAAATGAAGATGTTTTATTAATAAAATTATGTTCTCTCTATTCAAGTTGTTACCCAAGCATCTTAAAAATACTTCATTATATTGAAATGAAAATTCAATGACTTTCTATCAAAGAATCTTGATCATATTCTGAGATTTAAAAAAAATGTTTCCTTATTAATAATTCATTTTAAAGCAGAAAGATCATTTTGTCTATTTGACTTGGAGGTTTCACAATTGTATGACATTATTTTTGATCTTTCAATTTAAATATGACTATATACTAAACTATATCTATTTTCTTGTTAAATTATATACTTTTCTGATGCACAAATCAGTCTTAATTTATGTATAATTGCACTTCAAGTATTCCATTATATCTACTAGTAAATCACATCCGAAATGAATGACAGACGGACATATATACAAAACTTAATGAATAATTGAAATCAAGATATTTGCGTTATAACGCAAAGGTTTGCGTTATATCGCAAAGGTTTGCGTTGTAACGCAAAAGGTTTACGTTATAACGCAAATGTTTGCGTTAAACGCAAAGGTTTGCGTTGTAACGCAAAGGTTTAAGTTTGCGTTATAACGCAAAAGGTTTGCGTTTCATGCAAATGTTTGCGTTATAACGCAAATGTTTGCGTTGTAACGCAAAGATGCGTTTACAACGCAAAGGTTAGCGTTATATCGCAAACATAGGAAGAAAAATAGAAAAAAGAATGTGTGGCGCTAATACGCTTCCGTAGAAAATTCTGTTAAACGGTATTGTTTATTATGCTCGAGTTTTTGGTATGATATTCTACACTATGCGACCGCTCTCCTGGTTGGTTTCGTGAGAATAAGTTCGCCTCGAGAGCGAGAGGACTTTAGTCCGAATCCCAAACGGGTCTAAGAAAAGTATTATTTTCCTACGAACTGTTAGCTTGTGAACTTACACGTTAAAAATCCATCTCAGTGTGTCGGTTCAATACTAAGTAGGCTTAATTTTCATATTATATTTGCATTCCATAGTTTTGTCCTTAATATTCATTTAATTTTCCACTGGACGTCATCCATGATAATCATATTTATTTTACCGTTACTTTACAGTTAAGTCTTTTTCTTCTACTGATTTATATTACACCTGCTATAATTTTCAACGATCGAAATAAAAAAAGGGCACGTTAAATTTTTCTACCAAAACACTTGTCTAAAAAGTCACTGATCCCGTATTATTTAGTCTTGTTGCGGTTTCGGCTTTTTATTCTGTATAGGTTTCTTTTTATTACAAAAATCTGTATGTTGACTCTTAATGTTTTGATTTATATGGGTCGTTGGGTTGTTGTCGTATTAATGTATACCTTTAAAATTGTTTTCAAAACCAAAGGATTGATTGGGTATAGAAATATTCACATCTCTTGACTTCGCCCGTTCGACAGCATATCTTTGCTAAAATTGGGTGCGGACGTTTGGTTGTTCGGTTGTAAAAATATGCATCCTTGTTTGGTCGAAATACAAATAGTCTAAGCATGGTGTAGTGAGAGTTTCGCGCTATCTATACGTTAAAAAACCATTTGAATAAATCGTTGAAGGGATATACGAACTTCGATTGAAATTTCTGAACAACAAAACAGGTCACCTGAAACTCGTCGAAGTAATCCAGTCGCATGGTTGAATTTAACACTTTAGAAGAAACGAAACGTCCAAAATAAGTTTAGTCTTATTATAAATTGTAGCCATTTTTTTTCGTCTGTTTTTGCTTTTATGACAACTTTACCAGACATATATATATATATATAAAGATTTGACACAGTAATTGGTCCACAAAAACGAGCCTAACTGCAAGTCGTTGTTTTACGAATCAACATATGAGTGTTTGTATGTACACAACGGAGATTGTTTTCTGTTCTACTGCCCTTCTCCTAGAATGGCTGTATACAATGTGTAACCCCTGATATGGACTACTTTATTAAATGTCAACAAACAAATAAATTCCAAGAGAAAGATTCGGAAAGAAATTCTAAAATTTCCGCTAAAAAATAAAATACATAAAAATGGAAAACAATTTTAGACAATTATCATTTTAGAACTACATTGTATATATAATTAGCATGCATCACTAAATGAAACTGATAAATTGATTGCTCCCGTAATGTCCAGTGGCAAATATATCACGCATATTCACGACAAGATGTGAAATTGATCGACCTGAAGCAAATGATTGATACATCACTAAGATAGAGAGTTCGCTAGAGGTAAAACGTATGCTTTACTAGAATAAAATTGAATATGACCAACATCTCGAGGTAAGCTATTGGCCCCCCTTTTCTCCACAGAAGACGCACGCCAAAAAAATTAACATACCAATTATAAGATATAGGTCAGAATAGAATAGACAGGAAACTAATAACTAATAACTTATAATAATAGGACGTACGCCAATTCATGACCCCATTCATGAGGGCGTGCCAAATTGTAACGAATGTCCAATCAGAATTTTCTATTGTTCAAAGTTTGACGGCGGTTATGTTTGAACAGTGTTGAGTGTATTTTACATTTGTCATTTCAGAGGCTTTAATATCTTACTGTGCTGTATGGATTTTGCTTATTGTTGAAGACCGTACAGTGATATTTGATTGGTCATATTTCTACGTTATCCAGTCTCTGGTTAAATTATCTTAGTAGACATTATCCCATCATTGATGATCAAGTGTGATATAAAAAAAAGAAGAAAACTACATTTTCATATCTCGGATATATATCTATTAAATATAATTAAGAAAACTTTTATTAGTAAGATTGAGTATAACCAAAAGCTTTGTCTTATAAAATCCTTGATGCTGTCTCCTTCAAATACTGTCACCCTAATTGTTAACATGGTATTATATGTGATAACTTGCTGTAAATAATAGTAAATTGAGTATTTATTCACAGTAAGCACTTCCTATGTTAGTTGTGGTGATATATAAATCCTAATATCATTGATACACAGTTGAGAATTATGGTGCAGTTCTTCAAATGCAGATTTAATCCTTATTAATATTAAACCCAGTTCCGCATGCAGCTGTGGTCATCCTGTTGAGGATATTATTCATTATTTTTTAAATGCCCTTTTATCAACAAAGCAAGAGAAATAATTGTTTGGCTGGTGACGGTGACCTTTCATTTCATCAAACAAAGACATTTTTAAGTCTGTACAATCATATATCAGACATACACTAAGATTTAGAACATTCAATTAAAATTCGGAATTCCTACTTCCCAACTCTTCTCTCTAGTCCAGTTTTATATATTACTCTTATACGTTTTATTTTTGAGACAAGGCCATATTTTGTTACCCCAAAGCGAATTGTTAGAAGAAGTTTCGTTTTTCGTTATAGAAGCAAAATACTAATAGTCTAATATGTAGAATAACGTCTTCCATACAGTGTCGCGTTAAAATCTTTTTAATACATTGGTGCAATTGGATGCAAAATATAATGACCATAAAATGTCAGGTTTGCGAGATCAGACAGTAACCTAACAACTAAACAATTGAAAACCTAGGGATCAATGTTTAAGCTTCGTCAGCAATGGGCAATTTTCATAAATAAAACATGATTCAGTCGAATACTAAAAATGCGAGTAAAGAAAAAGAGACTATACCATAGATTTGTTATTCACCACATATGCTTAAGAGGTGCAAATCAGTATTCAGAAGTTACCGTTTTAACATTGCACCACAATTCAACAGAAATTAGAAAATAGGGTCTGGAAGTATTTCTAAGACATTGTTGTTTTCCTGTTCTATGTAGCTTTCTTTCTGGCAAACACGGTGTTAGATTTTATAAATTGTGACAGGCACCGACCATTGAAAAACAATTGATCTGTTTAAGATAAGAAATGAAAATAATTGTTGGTTTTTTGGGGGTTTTTTTTACGGCAAAAAAGAAAACGACCGTTTGATTTAAAATTGTTTAAACTTATTTAGAAATAGATTTATGAAAATAAGGTATTTTAATGCGAAAAGGCTAGACTTTATTTTGTGCCCAAAGGATGTGATTAAGTGGGGTTTTTTTTACGTGAAAATCTGCAATAATTATTGTTTCATCATGTTGTTTGATTTTCACATAATAACACAACTAAGTATATGACGGATGAATTTATAGTTAGCTGTTTAATGTCCAGTGGTAACTATTAGATGTATCATTAGGGAACATTTAGAATGTTATAATTTCATTAGATTTATGTTTCATTATAATACGTTATTCTGATTGGATACACTGCTATCTCGCATTATTCCTTAGTCAATTCCATTACACAATAAAATTTACCATTCATGATGACACGAGAACTCACAATAGAGTGCACAGGTAAATTAAATAAAAAAATGATAAAAGTCGTATTTTCATAATCCTAGCTAAAAATGTAATTATAAGTACTGAATGCTTCTTTTTGTAACTTCAAAGGGTTGTAAAAGCGTTTACCGTGTGCAAACTTTTAGAATGAAGCGCTTCACACAAAATGTACTCCGGTCAACGCTTTTACACCCATATGAAGTTACAAAAAGAAGCATTCAATTCTTAAATGAATATAAACAAGGACATCCTGTGTTATGAAAACAAGTGTATCACGGCACAAGCGATGACCTATAGGGAAAACGGTAGTATTTAATCTTCCCAGCATTAGGTTGGCCTTTTGTGTACCCAAGGCAGGTGAAGGAAGTCAAATTAGGAGCGCTGTGATTGGATGTAAGGGTACAATATATTTTTTATTTATCTATGAATAACTGCAGTGTGTATATTTACAATATAAATTTTAAAACCTATTGAAATATTTTCTAGAGAATTATTCGAAAAGACTTGCAAAATTTCATAAATTTGGTGCAAAATGACGGTGGGCATGGATAACATAAACAAGCTCCGTTGGAAGTTGGTCATGATACTATTTGGCTTTAATTTTTTAAAACAGAGTAATAAAGTACTAACACAACATATAACTGTTTTATCCAGGTTTTTATCTTAAAAAGTGGTAAATTTAGAAAATGTTAACATAGTCGCCTATGGCAGAATAAATAGTACCGTTTTCCCTATAGACCGTGTGTATCATATGTATATCTAGGATGGGTTGCTCCGAATAAAGGCGGTATAGATACAGGAATATAAAGAAAAAAAAATATAAATCTAGAATAGAGTGAAACGGGCAAAATAAAGATCAGAGGAAAAGGGTATAATAAAATTAAAGAATCGAGGGAAATGGTCTATTTTTTTGCCGGACAATTGTTGATGATTGTTTGAAGTCAAATGCATTAATAGGTTAAATAATGCACAATCGTTTGTACATTGGCAGGGATTTATGTTTGGAGTTGATGAGGCACATAATTAGTAATTGTTTTATTTGAATTTTTCTCGTCTGATTTTAAAGTGAATAAAAAAACTCTATCATCTAAAGAAATATGGTTAAATTACGACATATAGATAAAACTGATTTCAGTCGATTTTAAAATACATGCTATAAAAGAGAAAACATAAAAATATTTAGCAAAACTTTTGAACAAAAAGTAAACCTTAAGACCCCGAATATACTTTTGTAAGAACGTTAGATTAAGTTCCGAATTCCATTTAAAATAAATTGTTCATTTGGGGAAAAAAATGGTGATACCTTACGCTATTTTCAAAAAATGTTGACTGAATTCTCTGCAGACTGTAGTTTACTCGCAAATTCACCAAGTACGTATTTCTACGGCTAAAAAAATCATAATTGTATCTTTTAAATTGTTTACATTTATTTCAGTGTTTATTTTTCAAAATTTTGATGTAAATAACGTTGGATTAACATCGAGTCAGCTTAAATTATAATCTACTAAATTATTAATTAAAAACTAAAACATGCAGCCAATCTAAATTTTACGCATATTATCACCTATATAAAAAAATTGAACAGAACACCATTCATGTTTTATATTTAAAAAAACAACATATACGCTAAACGAAACCATTCACGCCAAGAAACGTTGTAGGCTAAACGATACGATATACGCTAAACGATACGATGTACGCTAAAGGATACGGTATACGCTAAATGAAACTATGTACGCAAAACCATACGATGTACCATAAAAGGGCGCTAATGTTATCGTTTATGGTATGATTTATGGTACATGGTTTCGTTCGTACATCATTCGTTCAGCGTCCGTACAACGTTCGGTTAGCGTTTCGTTTGCATTCGTACACCGTTCCGGAAGCGTACGTACATCGTTCGGGCATCGTCCGTACATGGTTCGGGCATCGTTCGTATTGTTAACTTTTACGTTACACGGACTGTAAATCAAATACAATCGAAAATATGTTGAAGAAAATAAGCAACCGAAAATTCGAAATTATTGTACGAAATATGTCTAAGGCAAGATATTTCATTGAATAGAAGAAACCTTATCATAAGGAAACATGTCTTTCTATAGTTGATTTAAATTATAGTGCATATAATAAATGTTGAGCAGCTGGTTCTCGGGATCGAACAGAGTTATCAAAGGTACCAGGATTATAATTTAATACGCCAGACGCGGGTTTCGTCTATATACATAAGAATCATTAGTGCCGCTCGGATCAAAATAGTTATAAGGCGAAACAAGTACAAAGTTGAAAAGCATTGATGACCTAAATTTCCAAAAAAGTTGTGCGATATACGACTAAGGTAATCTATTCCTGGAATAAGAAAATCCGTAGTTTTTCGAAAAATTCAAAGTTTTGTAACAGGAAATTTATAAAAATGATAATATAATTGATGTTCGTGTCAACACCGAAGTGCTAACTGCTGGACTGGCGATACTCTCGGGGAAGAAACGTCCAACAGCAGTGGCATCGATCCAGTGGTGTAAACAGTTATGAACGGTACCAGAACTATAATGTAATACGCCAGACGTGCGTTTCTTATACATACATGTAAGACTCATCAGTGACGCTCAGATCAAAATAGTTATAAAGCCAAACAAGTACATTAGTGAAAAGCATTGAGCACCCAAAGTAATTGATATTCATGTCAACACCGAAGTGCTGAATACTGGGCTGGTGATTTCCTCGGGGACGATTGATAGATATATAATCTGGATAAATTACAAGATTTATATAATCAAGACACTAAGTGAAACAAGAACTATCTTTAAAAAAGATATCCGACGTATTTAAATTTGAGTATATATTTAAAACTGTCATTTCGATAACCTTCAGAAGCACAAAGAAACCATTTAAATAACGTGTTCTCTGTTTGTGTTCAGTATTCTCGGTCCTCGTATCTGTTTACATTCACCAAAACCCCGCGGAAATCTCACATGCCTAGGTGCTTTCTAAAAGTCATGTACGTTCGTTCAACAAAGTTTACATTAAAAATTATATAATTGTCCCAAATAAACAGCTGTCACGGATGCAAAGAGCTATTGGAAAAACAATTATTTTAATAAAAATATAAATCTTTGTAAGATGTAGTCCAAATATTCATAGTTTTTCACTTGCTTTCCATCACGATAAAATTAGCGAGACATTTTTTTCAAAAAACCAAATGACCCACCATGACAACATTTTGTCCAATAACAGAAAGGATTTTCGAGCATGCGTATTCTGTTGCCATAGTTAAGCGTCCTTTAGTTCAAAGGGCACAAACCGAAACTATACCGACTACGTCGGAAAAAGATAACTTGTGATCTCATTATGATGTCGAAATCATATATAACCCTCCATTGCAGTTAAAAAGATACCAAATGTGTGATGAGGTTCATGTTTTGCTGCTCCTTTTTTTTTTTATCGTGACTCTTACTATGGATTTTAGTTTGGATTGTTTGAGGTGAAATGGTTTTAGAATAGTCTCATATTTGTCGTAAAACATATGATCTTTTAAAATGGTATAATCGATTCATAGATGTTGTTATTGATATGGTCTTGTAATTTGTAGATTGTTGTTATTCCGTGAGTCTACCTCACTATTTTAATATACTTTTATATTTGCTAGTTTGTTTGTTTATAATTCCTTTCAAACAATTATACTTCCTTGTATAAAACAAAACAAAATTCAAATAGAACAATATCTCCAACATTGCCAGCAAGAACAAAAAATATGCCAGTGTATGAGTGCAGCAGTGCATTATGTCTCTGTATGATTTATTCATAAAGTCAATAAATGAACTTGTACATACCATTTTTTGAATCATTACTAGCTTTGGTCCTAAAACTGCAGATATACAAAACAAATTCAAAATTCGAATGCACAGAAGAATAAATGCTAAAACCAATAATACTCGTGCGGCATTTTGAAAATGGTACCCGTCACCAAGTTTCAACAGCATTCCAGATGTATATACGATTATCGACATCCAATCTAATCGATTCCACCAACTACTGACATACCTCTTCCATTTTCTTCTTATAATTGCAACAATAAGCTACAACAAAATGCAAATCACTCTTGAGATAAAAATATATACGTCTTGTAAACACCTCCTAGTTTCATTATTGTATGCTTATATTATTTAGGTACACGATGTAATGCACACGATAACTCTTTCGAACAATATAAGAGGCATTTCAGTCTTTAACAATCATTTTCATCCTACATCAGGTAAGTTATTTTTTCAGAAACCCTGTTGTTATAATTATAGTCAATTCCGTACTGTTCAGTACATTTTCAGACATTTCAGACTATAGCTGTTCAATACCGTTGGATCACAAATTCGTTTTGATATTGTTGTGTTTCGTATATTTCGCCGTCTATGCAACAATATGCATGGTTCGAAAGTAACATAATTTAAAACAACAGTTCGTGAACTCACATTAACTGAAAAAAAAAATGTTCAAAGACATTGATACGTTTTATTGACAAACATATAAAGTCCAATGTGTATCTCAATATTGACATGCTCAATTAAGAACATTTTGCAGTGTTGTTACATGCATATAATGAAGGATAACGTAATAAATAAAAGACTAATACAATATTAATGTCAAAACTTAGACCAGGTGTGATACGGAAAGGAAAGAAAATCTTTCTCATATTATGGCACATGTTGTGGGGTTCATATAATTAAAAAATCTGGCTGTAACCAATTTAACAGATTAACAATGGGCCAACGTTTGACAATTGATCGGTCTGTTGGACGTACGTTGTTGTTGGTTGCACAACATTGGTCGACCTTTGACCCGCTTTTGTAAATTCATATTAATATCCTATGCTGGTTATAAATAATTGGCCCAGCGTTCGCATCATGGTAGTTGCAAACATCATTTACCGTTCCTTGCATCAAAATTTTCAATTAATATTAGCTCTATGGTGGGCTTTTGTTGGAAATACCAGATCTATAAATCTGATCTTAGCTTTGATTTTGTTCACTTCATTCATTATCAAGTAAACTTTTGTCTCCATACAGATGTTAAGTGGAATGACATTTTTTACTTTGATACTTTGCACAAACTCATGCATATAATTGCCTTAAGTTGATATACCAAACTCAAATTGATAGCGACATTTGGTAAATAAATTGTGTTATGAAATATGTTTTTTTCTCTTAATTTCCTGAATTAGCTTATGGGGACCAATAATTACGGTTGTAGCATGTTTTATGAAAAACGAATGTCACACTGAATCGGATTATTGACTGTAATCAGACTTACTACTCACAGTTAAGCCAATACTGAACTAGCATTGGTCATATTTTATACTTTAAAGATTAGCCAGGAAAATTATATAATTGGATTTAAATTCTATAACACATCTTTTTTTCTTTTCCAAAATCTTTCACAAGTGTGTCTATCCCACCCATAGATTAATGAGTGGTCTTTGTTATAGTAAGTCGATTGAAATCTGCCCAAGTGTGGAAAAGGGATTTTAAATGCGACTGAGCGATAGGTCAGGCTTGCTCTAAATTTCCAAATTCATTGCAAGAGCCAAAGGACGAATAGCCTTCTTCAGAGGAAAAATCGTCTCTTACCAGAAAGGAAAGAAAAAAACCTAAAGGCTTTTGGCACCACAGAAAGCCAGTACAGGTAGCTTAGGAAAGATATTGTAAAGTTTAGAATGTTTTCGATTTTATTCCAATTTTCGTTGGCATAACTTGTCAAAGTTGGATGGTTAGTCAATACAAAAGGTACCCCCTTGTTGACCTTTTGTCTTTATATCGTAAAAAATCTCGGTTGATGCTGTTAGCACGAGAAAAACCCTGTTCAATGTCTTTTATTTTATAGCCCCGATATTCAGATTTAATTGTATGTTTTGTCATCAGCAAACTTTAGCAAAATTAAAATCGGTAAACGAATAGTTTGTATATACTATGTATATAGAAGTAAACATATAAAAAAGCGGACGCTACATCTTCACATTATATGTATGTTGTGTTATAAACAGTAGTAAATCATCAACAGTTTACTGCATCAGTAGTTATAAATATGAATACAAATGGAACGGCATGTATGTGTGATAACTACATTGAACTCATATAAGTTATTGTAATGATCGACTTAGAAATCTTCAGAATAAAGTCATGAACAAATTTTCTTCTTGGAAACAATAGTGAAGCAAATGTTTAAAAAACGTATACCACGCTTAAGGATAGGTATTTACGGAATAGTCAATGAAAATGGCAGACAGATTCGTGTATAAACAACCTGAAGTATATTTTCTTTTCAATATACAACTTTGCATTCTGATTTAAATTTATAAGTCAGATATTTGAGTACTACAGAAGACAATATTAATCAAAATGCAAAAAGAATAGTAGGACAAATTGACAATATCCTGAATAAATATATATATTGCATAGAAATGGAAATGACTAAGAACAAAATTAATGGTAACATTACATACCCCATAATGAATAACTGAATAAGTAATATATAATAGCCATCATGTATGCAACATCGGTTTCGCATTTCACTGATATATATGAAATTGAGAATGGAAATAGGGAATATGTCAAAGAGACAACAACCCGACCATAGAAATGATAACAGCAGAAGGTCACCAATAAGTCTTCAATGCAGCGAGAACTCTCCGCACCCGGGGCGACCCTCAGCTGGCCCCTAAACAAATATATATACTAGTTCAGTGATACTGAACGCCATACTAAACTCCAAATTATACACAAGAACCTGAAATTTAAAAAAATCAGGTCTAACAAAGGCCAGGGGATCCTGACTTTGGACAGGCACAACCATACGGCGGGGTTAAACATGTTTATGAGATCTTAAACCTGCCCCTATACATCTAGCCAATGTAGAAACGCATAACAATACGCACATTAAAATTCAGTCCAAGAGAACTCTGAGTCTGATGTAAGAAGATTTAACGAAAAAAAATAAACAAAATGACAATAATACATGAATAACAACAGACTACTAGCAGATTGACATGCCAGCTCCAGACTTCAATTAAAGTCTTACCATCATGGTAAAACATACATTATGCCAATTGGTTTGCCTTGAAGGTAAAACAATAATAAAAGAGCTTTGTCTCTGCCTATTTACCATACCTAGTTGTTGAAGGACACTGGAAACAATGTATTTTAAATTTGGTCTTCTTTTAATATAATCTTAAGAAGTATACACTAAGTACTGATTTATACATTACTTTTTATGAAGATATACTGAATAAAGGAATAAACATAACACAGGGTCAGAAATTGTGACACAACTAAGTGTAGCAGAACAAAAAAAGAACGCTGATGTAAAAAAAAAACGTGTTTAATACAATACTATGAAAATAGCTGTATGAAATGAATAAGCAAAGCCTTTCATTCAGAGCTTTGATATAGCAACATACAGCATAATGATTTTATACAAATGTGATAAAATTATTATCATGAAAAATGATACACATCTAGCATCCAATGGATTAAGGGTAAAGACGTCGTATATAGTCAGAGAAGTACATGACCTTGTGCAATGCCAATATACATACATCGACAGATTGAAGATCCATAAATGTGTATGTATATTACAATCATATTTAGTTTGCCTCACATTTACTGATAACAAAATCGATATTAATACAACAAACAAAAAAACCAAAAAAAAAACCCAAATACAATATGTAAAGATGTAATAACAGTGTTGAATTGGTAACCTTTTGAAATAATGCTTTTTTTAAAGGATCTGCAATTTGACCAGGATCGTTCTTAAATATCTGGGAGTTATAAACGACATTCTGTAAAAAAAAAATAGGATGTGCTACCTAGTTCGAAAGAAGTTTTCTATGGGTACAATCACCCTCAAAAATCAAAAATCTACATATCTATTCAAGAATTTTGTAAATGTGTTAAGTAATTTTTGGTAAAGAAAATCGTGGCTTTTACAATTTACAAATACTAAATAGATATATTGTTCGTTAAATAAGAAAAAACGTCATAATATACACGTATATCTCTACATCCAGGGAAGAACAGTCCTTACTGTTGATTTCAAGAAGAGAATGGAAACGGGGGGATCTAACTGAAAAAAGAACTCAAGTTATAAATAGATTTTGTTCGTTAAAATTACACGTGCAATCATAATACATCTTTTTTTTATATCCACATCCTTAGAAGAACAGTCCTTGCTGTTGATTTTAAGAAGGGAATGGAAACGGGGGGAATCTAACTCAGAACTCGGGTAAACAGCATAAAAAAGACAAAGACCAACAATGAAACTTCAAGACAGCCAGCAGGCCGTGTCCAGAGACAGATGTCAGCTACCCTTGAACAATAATGATAAATAGTTCTGCAAAATGAACGCTATGCTTAACTTTGCGGGGCATACGATACAGTTTTGATCCCGTATTTACATTTTGTTAAACATTTTGGTATAGACTACCTTTTACCTTATCGAATCAAATATGTAATACAAATTATACCTTCATGTGCTACTTTTTTTAGTAAAATGAGGTCAGAAGTTTGTATATTTGCTCAAAATTCGGATTTATGGCCGTATTTTCCTTTCCGAAAGAAAGACATAACTTTGTTGTTTTGAAAGATAAACACAAATTGTTTTTTGTTAAATAATTTGAAATTTCTGTATTTTATAAGTATTCTAAAAATCTATACATTTTTTATTCAGATATAACCATTTTTATGAAATGTTCATGAATGTAGAAAAAAATCATTATTTTTTTGCTGTATAGTTATCCAATTTGAAAAAAATGCACTATTTACGTTTTCAAGAAAATTGGCACACACAATCTTCTCGCGTAATCAAACCAAATAGCATTTGAGGGGTCCATGAATTCGTTTTCAAGTGTAATTTGTTTGAATGATAAAAGTTAGACGAAAACTAAATCTTTTCCCGATAAGTCATAATGTGACGTTTCAAAAATAACAATTTACGTTCGCAACGTCATTACCTCCCTAGTAACTGTATCGTATGCACTTAAGCAGGCGATAGTGAGACTAGGTTACACCTGTTTAATGATATTTTAATTTCGTATACTTCTAGCCAATGTGCAATTTCCAAACACACAGTTAAGTGTACTTTCAAAGAAGTACTAGTTAAATATTGGACTTTAAAACAGAGACTCAGCAAAATGAACTTGACTAAAAGATATATAAAAAAGAGAATACTTGATATAATTAAATACTATCAGCAAAGTAATGGTAAATCTTGTTGAAATTATCATAACGATATAATACAATGTAACTTGTTTTAGGTTCTATTAAATTGAGTTTGACGAGTTGCAATGTGTTTATATAGCCTGTGAAAATCACATTGAATTTGGGTAAAAGACTTTCCGTTAAGAATGTTTTTGATTTCTGTCATTTTACAAATGACTAGACTTATACATTCTTGCGTTTTTGTCACATGTTCTTAATCTGAATTGGAATGACTGATGACATGCATTGACAAAACACAAAATAACGGATAATTCTTTATAGAATACAAAAGAATTAACAATATGTATAAAATAGAAAAAAAAAACATTTTGATTAGACGTAAAATTATCTTCAAATTTTTGAAAGAATCGTTGGCCTATGTGATTATATAAATCCTATGCGGAGCAAACATGAACTCAACATTGGTTTGCCGATATTACAATCTAGCTAAGCGATAAAAACAGTACAAATCAAGGAGGACTACAATAATTGACTAAAACACACACGTGTTTCTCTCGACAACGCGTCGAGACATTCGAAGACACTGTTCGGACAGTCAAGACTTTTAAAGACATAGTAAGGTACATTAAGTCAATCGAAAAAAATGTCGAGAATAGGTAAAACAATTTTAAGATCATTTCAGATAATGTCATATGATATTGAGATCAAATATCTCACTTGAAAAATTATGACTATTGTTTTAGACAAATTAAAAAAAAAGACCAGCGAGAGAAACCAAACCATATTCGCACTCAGGAGGTGATAATAAGATGAACTGTTATGACGTTAAAACATTTCATATCTAGGGTGTGTTCTAGTTGATGCACGATCTTCTTTTATTGTTAATTGCTTTTTGTCTTTTAACTGGCTTGTAGTAAAGGCAAGTACTCGCAAATCGTACTTTCGTGTTAATTTGTTTGTTACAATTTGTACTGCGTTTTTGTTATTAAATGTTTACTTATTGTGTTTTATATCTCGCTTTACCATTCACTTTTTAAATATATTTCACCTTTGTTTTTAGTATTTAGAACAAAATAGATTTGCACCACTGTTTTCGTACTATGATCAACAAATTTATCTATGTTGTTTAAAATATATCCGCACTTCATCATGTTCATATATTCAAAATTATTATATTTACCTATATTTTCTTAAACTTCATTTTGGTCAATGTTACAGTTAATTTCTGATAATGTTTTTCATCTTTCCCTTTTTTCTTTATTAACATTAAATTTACATTGTGTCATACATAACTTATTTGATTACTGTATGTTTACTTGTTTTGGTTAAAATGTTTTAAGATTTAGTTTCAATTGGTATTTCATAGTGCGTATTTTTATTGTAATTTTCAGGTTAGGTTGGAGATTGGCACCTGGTAAACGTTTTTTCGTTTCCCTTTTTTATACATTAAACCAATGTTTTTTTTATATCTTATTTGAAAAGTTTCACTCTTGTCATATTTGTAGTCCTTTATGGCTTGATGTATATTGTGAGCCAAGGTCGTACTTTGACTGATAATGGTTTAAATTCAGATTTGATTTGAAAGTTGTCTCTTACAAATGATACCAAATGTTTCTAAATCTATATATATCTATACAATGATGTGACAAAAGTCACAAAAACAACAATATACAAATAGCAACATAGATTGCTAAAGACATCGCAACAACAACCTCCAAAAAAGCTTAGATGCGAATGCAAGTGCTTAAGCAGTGTATAATGATCCCTCTCGACATGTTGCACCCGTCGCGTAACTAAGTTTTTTAGTTATAAGACTCTTTCGGGGATGTTACAATAGCAGAAAAAATACAGGTGATGGTTATGACTATTTATCCAGAAATTTGACTCCCCTTCATTATGTTACTGTTCTATAGTATGTCGTAATGTTATATTGCTATTATAAATTAGAAAATACGTTGAAAGACAAACGTCAAAATTATTTACATGGAGTAGTAGTAAAAACCATATGTGGATTCTGAGAAATTCTAAATATCATCTGGACAATTTTTAATCTCAGTCTATTTCTGAAATAAATTCTGACATACTTTCGATTTGTTAACCCTGCTTGTATATTCCCCAAGTGAAATTATGAAATTGTTTTGTATAAACATTGAACGACAAAGTTTCGTCTTATGTGACGTTTAAATTTCTGAGGTCAGACACGTTAAGCAATGAATGTGTTTTTAATTTGATAGATGCTTTAAGTTGTGCTTTTTTGTAAAATTATGTCTTTTTAAATTGAAACACAGTGATGACTGCTTTACCCATATTTTGACTATTTTATTTATTATGTCTGTTTTGTTCAGGCATCGTTGTAAATATAACGAAATTTGATGACACTGTGGTACAAGAGAGAGGTTAAGCGCTATAAAACCAGGTTCAATCCACCTTTTTCTACAATTGAAAATGCCTTTACCAAGTCATGAATATGACAGTTGTTGTCCATTCGTTTACAGTTACGAAACAGATATTCAGAATAACAAAGATTTTATAAGACTTTTCGAGATGGTTTATAATTGTACATGTAAAAGATTTATAAAAAGAAAAATGGGGTGCAATGGCTAATGCGGGGTTCACACATTGCCGATTATTGCTCCCGTTTGAGATCAGATAGCGATACGACACGAAAAGTGAAAAGTCGGATTAGTATCCTCAGTTATCTGGAATTTCCTATTATTGTCTGAACGCAGTCGTTTTAGTTCGTAACAGATTCCTACTGGTCGGGAAGGGTCCGAATAGTTCGGCAAAGCACCCCGATAGTTAGGTGCGTCCCGTAACATTCGGGGAAACTCAGCCGATTTTGTCTAGTCGGACTACAATCGTGCCTATGTCGTGACAGATTCTGCTGTATCGGATCGAATTCCTAACAATGTTCTGTGTATTCGGGACGGTGTCCTGTGGAACGGGAGTGATCTTGAGAAATTTTTCATTGCTGTTTTTCTGCTGATTGAGTCCAGATTGCATCCAGATCTTGTCGATTGCGAACCGTTTTTTCCGAAACCGTTCCGAAACAGTCCCGTTATTAATTCTAAATTCGTCAATGATACCCGCGTCAGAGTCCCGACAATTACAGAATACAATACGACTGAGACCAGACAAAGCCGTTTGCAATGCGATAGAGCGGACCGTGATAGGATTACGTTCCGACAGTACCTGATCATCCCGAGTATGTCGACAGTTTTCGCACGGATATCGTCCGTCAGCGTCGGTTCACTGTCTTGTCCCTATCTGATCTCTGTCGGATTACATTCGGTAGAATCGGGACGCAGTCGTGACAGACTCGGTCGAATTTTTTCCTGGAGAAAGATACAAATCGGATTAGAAGCGGATTTAGAACGGGATTATCGGGAGAATTTCGCTTGGAAACGGTCGAATATCGACGCTTCCTGAACAATATGTGATTGTTGACGTGATTAAATTTTTTTTTTACAAATTCTAATTAAAGTTTGAATTTCCATCCACGATTCATATGATCTTGATCAGACTTTTAATAAATTTTAATCGGGAATGGTCCTGTCAAGGACGGCAGTAAAAATCGTGAATGTGTGAACCCAGCTTAAAGTATTTTAAAACATTCAAGTGGATAAAACCAGAGGATTTCAAAAAATCTGACGAAGATTCCCAAACATGACAAGCGAACATCCATAAAAATGATAAAATGACCCACGAAAAGAACGTTTGGTTTGTTAAGTCATATGTATATCAATTTCCTTATTTACTTTTCATCCAAAGAATTACAACCATAATCAGAACTGATCGTATATCGTAATAATGGATTCAATTATAAAAAAAAAGGTTGTTTTTTTTGTTTGTCTCAACATTGTCAAAGAAAGGGAGGAACAGAGATTGAAAGATGCATACATAGATATTAAGACTAATAGAACGATCAATTTGTCATCTTTTTAACATAAGAATCCTGTTTATAAAATATACGTTCTTGAAAACAATTAAGATACTTCATTTTAGTGCGAAACGTGTCTCTTGCAATTATTACTTATGGAATTAATTGTTACAAATTGTTGTCTCGTACTTTTTATACGTTTCACACTTTATTCTAAATTCTGTCAACCCCTACACTCATATTATACAGTAGTATAAAGCTATATCAAGTCGAGGATTTGTTGAGGAATTAGTTGTGAATTACTTGGTCAAATTAGCGTTTATTTGAGTATTGTGAAATTATGAATCTGAATCCCGACGTTGATTTGTTTCAATTTACGCCACCACAATAAGCTAAATCGTGTTTTAAAACAGGTAAAACGTTTGTTTTTGTGTATATGACACTTGAATCATATCTGTAATAATGGGAGAAACAGAAATCCATTACGGTAATACACGCATGATGGCATCTGAAGATTAGTTAATTACATTTAGAATTTTACAAAAAAAAATACCTGCTTGGTTTCATCCACCAAAAAACTGGCCATCCATGATATTATGAAATAGTCTGTGTATGTGATACCTCCGTCACTGTAGTTAAACAGTAACATGTATGCATACGTTGTAAGGAGAGCTAGAAATCCCACCTATTAGATAAATAAACGATGAAATTCAAATGCAACCACATATGTTTATCATATACAGATAAGTCATACAAATAAAAGTTAGATAACTGTTTTCAAGATCAAAAGAAATCTTTACAGAGATAAATTTACCATATAAAACATTAAATACATAACATATGACCAGCAAGTGGACGTACAAGGAGCGAATACACATAATATGCACCCACACATCAAATGTCAAGTTTTTAATTTTGAATTTATAAACTTTTAAATGATGTTATGATAACTTTGAACTGAAGCTTCAAACAAGACAAATGTAGACAGGTATGCAGAAATATTTTGCCGTATGAAGAGAAAATATCTGATGTACTAAATGAATTATTAATAAATCATGCCGATTAAAAGTTGAAACTGTTAGAAATTTCCATACCGTATGCACAAACACCTTCATAAATGGAAGTTTATATTTCTTGTAAAACCTGAAATATTTAAAAACCATATTTAGTCATCAATTTAACATAATAATTTATTTTTTGTCGGTTTTCAGCAATACACACGTTTATCTATTTGAAAGATTAAATATTAAAGTACAGTTGCAACTTAGACGTTACCAATGTCTGAGAAGGACGTTAATAAACACGTTGTTTGTCAAGATACCGTGTCAAAAAATAACGCACGATTTTCTTAAAGTATACATTTTAGATAAAGACATGATTTATCGTCTTGATCAATTGTAACAGTGTCTTTTTATTTATCTGTCTATATTTTTTTAACATAACTGCTAGGTCATTTTTTTGTTGATAATATTCATTTATTTTGGCGAGGCTTGATATTTATAAATACCACCGTTATGCTATTTTTCTCGGGTCATTTTTTGGAGCAGTTTTGTCTTTTATTTCTGCCTTTGTAATTTGCCTTTAAAGTGTCTATATGCTAGATTTTCTATGAAGACTCATGGTTTGCTTTACAGTGATTAAGAAAACTAAGAATGGCAATGGTAAATGTGCTAAAGCGATAACAACCTGACCATAGAGAAGACAACAGATGAAAGCCACCAATAAGTCTTCAATGTAGCGAGAAATTCCCGCACCCGTAGGCGTCCTTCAGCTGGCCCCTTAAAAAATATGTGTACTAGTACAGTGATAATGGACGTCATACTAAACTCCAATTAATACACAAGAAACTAAAATTAAAAATCATACAAGACTAACAAAGGCCAGAGGCTCCTGACTTAGATCTCAACCCTCCCCCTATATCATATCTCTAGTCAATGTAGAAAAGTAAACGAAACAACAATACGCACATTAATTCATTTCAAGAGAAGTCCGAGTCCGATGTCAGAATATGTAACAAAAGAAAATAAATAAAATGACAATAATACATAAATAACAACAGACTACTAGAAGTTAACTGACATGCCAGCTCCAGACCTCAATTAAACTGATCGAAAGATTATGTCTTCATCATATGAATATCAGGCACAATCCCACCCGTTAGGAGTTTAGTATCATACCATCATAAAATACATGAGAAGAACATAACCCGTGTCATACAAACAACTGTTTTTTTTAAATAAATGTGTTCAGTTCAGATGCAAAGACCCTATAAGAGAATCAATATTTAAACCAAATTATGAAATATTTAATGACCTGACAACAGTATCGTAACTATATCCCTTCTTAATAAGTCTGTTTAAAGGTTTTGTACGCTTTTGAGGTGAATACTGACATTTGTGTGCTTTGTAAAGAATATTATCATAAAACATTGGATGTGAAATACCTGAACGTATAAGATGTCTGCATGTCGAGTAATATTGACGACTTATTTCCTTATACCGATGATTAAATTTAGTAAATGTTTTGACTAGTTTGTGATATCGAAAACTCTGGTGTAATAATTTTTCAGTAATACATAAATTTATCTCGCCAAAATCTAATACGTTGTAACATTCTCGAGCGAATCGTACAAGTTGAGATTTTAAAACAGTATGCAGAAATCTTTTGCCGTATGAATAAGGGAAGGTCACCATCTAACAATGGATAATTAACGAAAAGAAATGAAAAATCATCTCTTTTATCATACTTTTTTGTATTAAGACTTCCATTAATTATATAGATATCAGGATCGAGAAAAAGGACATTAATTATTGTTAGTATTAGCTTTATTTAAAGTAAGTTCAACAGGTTAAATTTCTTTAGTATACATACTCAAGTCGTCGTTATTAAGAGTCAATGTATCATCCAAATATCTTAGTATTGTTAAATTTGTGTATCAAATATTCATTAAACGATGTTCAATGCTGGACTATAATTCCCTTGCAAGAACCTTTTTGGGATATCCTAAGATATCCCAAGACTTTCCTGGTATTTCCTGAGTTATTTTCTTGGGATATCCCTGGAATTCGTGAAATGAAATTTCAAGACTTTTCAGGAATTTAAGGGAGAGTATTGGAACAGAATTTCCTGGGATATTCCAGAAAATCCTGATCCTAAAAGCATAGGACCAATTGAAACATTCCAGGACTTTTCAGGACTAGTAAACCTGAAATATCCCAGGGTTGTCTTGAGAAGTCAAAGGGATTCAGGACTTTTCAGGACTAGTAAACCTGAAATATTCAAGGATTGTCCTGAGAAGTCCCAGGTTTCAAAAAAATGTCTCGGCTTGTTAACCTGTAAATTATTTAAATATTGTACTGAGAACTCCTGGGATGTCCTGGGATATTTCAAGACATACCGAAAAATAAAAAAATAAAAAACCATGAGGATAACATGGGCTCTTTATCTTTACAAAATCTATGATACTTGGAACATTCCAGGACTTTTCAGGACTAGTAAACCTGAAATATCCAAGGATTGTCCCGAGAGGTCCACGGTTTCAAAAACATTTCAGGACTTGTTAACCTGTAAATTATTTGAAAATTGTCCTGAGAACTCCTGGGATGTCCTGGGATATTTCAAGACATCCATGGGGATAACATGGGCTCTTAATCTTTACAACATCTATGAAAAGACAGTATTCATTCTTCCGACTTTTTTTTCTTCACAGCACATTTGATGGCATTTTCAAAATCAAACCACTTAAAAACAAATTTAATTTCCATAGTACAGTCACTTTTTTGTTGATTGTTATCATCTTCAATTTTCTCCAATTTTCTAAAAACCATCTTGTCTTGGTTCGTTTAAGCTTGTCACATAAATGTATTTTGGCCCTCACTATAGTTTTTTTTTATTAATCAGAGCTGATGGTCTTTAACAGTGAAATCTGAAACAAAATAAAAGTTTTGGATCTAAAGTTCGATAAAAAATTATAAATACCAAATGTCATGCATTAGTATGTCAGATTTGTTTAAGGCAACAGTTTTTTTTCTTTATTTGAATGAGTACATATATGTATATATTTTGTGTATAAATGTACCCTGCCATTAAGGACAAAGACATTTGATTCATTCATACATCATCATAGACTTTAAAATATCTCCTGACAATTATTAAAGCATTTTTTTACCTACTCAATCATATATTTTAAAGTTTTAAAATAAAACATGTACTAGTATTCCAGAAGTATGTATCTTAATGAATTTAGCAATTTATTTCAGAGATATTGCAGCAAACTGTTTGTGGTATATCTAAATGTGAGTTTTCTCACCGTTCTATGTTTAAGTGTTTTATATAATTATTAAAAGCATACCCATACTATTTTAAATATTTTTTCATTATATGTAATAACAATGTACTGTTAATTCCTTATGATTGTGATGAAAGTAAATCGTATGCAAACATTCTATAATTGTTTTCTTTACTCTTATTATATGCACATATTCAAAATGGTGGAATCTAATGTATTTATACTTACCAAAAGATATTATCCAAAATGCATGTAATCATCAAATTAATGCTCCTTAAAATCAAACAGTCATATCACCAGAAGAAAACATCTGCACTATTAATATAATTTTAGAATATAGAACTGTTAGAACGTAGTTAATTTCATTTATCTGCATTCATTTTGTGTTTAGGATATAAGACATATTTGCTTCTTGTCCAAGTTCAAATTTAAATTGTGTAAGGGGTTATTTAAGGGAGTTAAATTTCCATTTTATTTGAAAGGTTCCCTGGTGGAATAAATTAAATTTGTCTTGAATATTTGATACATATATATTATAATAAAATAAATATCCATTTATTGATTATTTACCATCCTAATTTTTAAAGATATAATAGTAGTTGCAGAAAATGTACAATTTAGCCATATGTGATCCGTGCATTAGGCCTCAAACTTCCTGTCCAGTGTCTACACTTTTAAAAATAAATTAAATCCAGATGTCACATTTATACATTTCATTCACTCTGGTTCACATTTCAAAGATAAATAATTAAAGCATGAACATTCTGTTTGTGTTCATTTAAAGACTTGCAATTATATAAATTTAACCTCTTTACAGTTAATCTATAATCTTGGATATTACATCTATGGTTGTATGATCATGATCTTTAATTGGGCTTTGAAAATATTGATGTTTAATTAAATAAAATAATGTTGTGTTGTTACTCATATTTTGGCTTTGGGCATGTGACATGATTTGTGATATGTGAGTTTTGCATTTTCAAAAATTGTGTCCTAACATTTTTCATCAGTATGATCATATACAAGTTCAACGTTGCACAAACATTTTTTGCAACTTAAATGGAATTGTAAATATACTTAAGTGGAATTCAAATTGCAAAAAAAACATATATTTGAAGTCTTGAAATATCCCAGTAATTCCTGTTAATAATATAAAGCCTCTGTCACACCTTACCGGATAGCACGAACGGACGCCTAACGGATGAAAATAAAAGTTGTTCGTTGACAAAATTGTTATCCGTTCGGAGTTCGTTGATGTATTGACCGAATAAAACGAACGTGTAACGGATGCATAACGGACACACACCGGATATGTAACGTACGAGAAACTGACATGTACCGGACAGAACGGATGTCGAACGTACATCCAACGGCAGAGTACCGCATGAAACGGACACATAACGGAAGTGTACCGGATAAAACGGATGAACAAGATATGGGGAAAAATCTAAGGCGACAATAATAATACATGTAAATCGCATAAATATTCAAAATGTTTCTGTGTAACTGGTTTTGGTTTGTTCTTCAAAATTCCGCAAAAGGGCAGTGCTTGTCCTGAATAAGAACTGCTTGAATGTGCTGACGTGACTATACTCTAAGATTGACTATGAATAATAAGAATTCATGAATCTGACATACGAATAATTGGCATTTCTGACGCGAAATTTTCAATTGGCATTTATCCGTTTCAGATCCGTTTATCATCCGTTTTATCCGTTGTACGTCCGGCAGAAGTCCGTTTCTCATCCGTTTAACATTCGTTTTATCCGTTAAACCTCCGGTAGAAGTCCGTTGGTGAATTTATCTTCCATACCTCCAACGGATGTATAACCTACACGTAACGGATACCAAAGGGAAACGAAACGGACGAGTAACGTACAAAACGGACGCTTAACGGACATTCAACGGACATTTTATCCGTTGGACGTCGATTCAAAGTTTTGAACATGTTCAAAATTTTCAACCGGACAGAACGGACGTCGACGGATAAAACTTACGCTTAACGGACACGCAACGGATATAGACGGACGTCTAAAGGACATAAACGGATTGAAAAAAAGTTAACCGTTAGGCGTCTGTTCGAGCTATCTGGTAAGGTGTGACCGAGGTTTAAAGTCCTGAGTTCTTGAAAAATCAGGATAAACTTGTGTTCATCAAATATTGTAAGTCCTGAAATATCCCTGAAATTCCTGAAACAAATTCAAAGTCTTGGAAATTCGTGAAATATCATGACAACATATTTCAGGACATCATGGGACTTCCTGGGACGCTTGAAACTTAGGAGTTACAAATTAACTGGGATTTTTCAGGATATTCCAGGACTTCCTGTATATCCTGAAAGACAAGATTTTTCCAGACAGCATTTCGCAGAGGTAAATCTGTTCATACATTGTTGTCAATATAAGGGAATCATATTCTACTGTTTTACACGTGAATTGTTTAACAAGCTATAAAACTAAGTTTAATATACCATTTAACTTACCAAACTAAAGGACGTGCCTCCATGTTTATCATTAATAGAGGTAACAAAACTAGGTGTACTGCAGCAAGACCGGTAAAGAACATAATCTAAATAAAGTAATACTGTAATATCAGTTAAAACATATTTCATGTTCAAAGAAATTTAATAAGAGTCAATACTTGGCCGTGAAATTGAGACAAAACAGTCTCTCTCTATTTAAAAGTTGAAGTTGAATAATTACATCGGTTGATAGAATTTAGACATTAAAATTGACAGACTCCAATTGGTATTTAACTATGACGTAACAAAAGATTGAAGTAAACGCTCTGAATGAACTTGAAAATAAGGGATAATACCGATAGTAGATGGACAGGATCATTTTTTTTCATCTTACCTCTATTATGACACCATTGTATAACATAAAAAAAATAATCAATTACATACGCGATAATGCTAACATGTTCATTGTCTATTTCATACGTCTCAGCAATAAATAGCCATTAATATGTCGTATAGCATTTACATATCCCAGTCAAAATGTTTACACTCTTGTATATTCGCGCATCCAAGACTTCGTTAAAAGTCGTTCACATTCGTTAAAAATTGTGTGTTTCCTCAACAAACATTGGTCAAACAGCTACTAAGGAACGACTAAAAATACACAATGAAAAAGAAGACATTTTTGTTGAATAAACTAAATGTGATTTATTTCCGTTGTTATTCTGATTATTACTAGCATTACTGTCAAGTTTTGTCAAATTCAGTTCAATTGTTTGAGAAAATTTAGTACAATGCTAAACGACATCTACATGTAGCAATGATAATTTCGCGACTTTAAACTGCGAAATAGCGGGAAAATATGCATAGGTCGACTGATTTTTATCGATCAGACTGATTTTACTTGAAAGTGAATTCATGGACCACTCTTTTCTTTAACAGGACATTAGACCTAATTGCATTAGTAGATTGTTTGTACCAATTCTAATGAAAAAGTCAACAATGAATTGAATATAAAGAAATAATGCCGTTTTGTTTCCTAAACTAATGCAACTTTGATAATGATAAATAATTTCCAAAGAATTGTTATCCGAAATAAAGGCATATATATGTAAAGAATAATTTCCAGATGTTTTATAAAAATCCGCCTTTAAACCTGGAACCTTTTATAACACATAATATGTCTAAATGTCCTATTATAATGTTTACTGTTTACTTGTGTATGTCTCGATCTGTCCTAAATGTTCTCGAATTTATTTGTACTGTAGTCCTATCATGTTAAATTGTCACAGACCGTGCAAGGGCTGTATAGCAAGTCAAGGTCTGCAAATCATTCAATTCTTTGTTGTAATGTTCTCATTTCAGTGTTATATTTAAGATTGCCATTAAAGCGAGAAGTTTAACTAGCCGCAAAACTAGGTCCAACCTTCCATTTTTTTCTTAAAATGTTCTATTGTTTTGTTTTTTTTTGTTGTATTTTAGTGTTTCTGTTGTTTCGT
The DNA here is from genome assembly GCA_037788925.1 of Mytilus galloprovincialis. Classification (NCBI taxonomy): domain Eukaryota; kingdom Metazoa; phylum Mollusca; class Bivalvia; order Mytilida; family Mytilidae; genus Mytilus; species Mytilus galloprovincialis. The sequence goes on along the minus strand of CM075342.1, from coordinate 36,926,452 downwards.
TGTTTTCCTCTTATGGTTGATGTGTTTACTTCAATTTTAGTTTGTAACCCGGATTGGTTTTCCCTCCATCTATTTATGACTTTCGAATGGTTTACTACTCTAGCCTTTATTTGTTATTTATAAAAATGTAAGGTTTGTCTATCCAAAGGATAGAAATGAAAGAACAAAAAGTAATGTTTTGTAAATGTCTAAACTTTCGACCCCATTTATCTATTAAAGTACGTGTCGCAAATGAAGGTATATTTTTGAATGACTAAGTAAATTATAGCTTACACATGTATGCACTTTCAATAATTAACATTGGGATCTAAACTTTAATGTATGCCCTTGAGGATGATCATACCATGTAGTGACCCCCTTTTTCGTCGTTATAAAGTCTCTTTTTGTCCATTTATATCTCATATTTCCTCCAAAAGTCAGTAGCACCATTAATTTTTCCCTATTAGTCTTTGTTAAATTTGCACTTTTAAAAAAAAAATGGTGCAGAATTTGTCTTTGTTTCAAATTTTGAAATAATTGGTATAATTGCAGTTTTATCCTGTCCAGTATTAAAAAAAAATAACTTAACATTTCTTTGCATATAAGAAAATAACCATCACTGGAAGTTAAAATCTCCCACCCCACCTCTTTTTTAACCTGTATGCAAGCTAAGTGACAATGTAACCTCAAGTTTCCAAAATATTCAATAGCAACCCCAAAGAACAAAGTACTTTTGCTTTGAAATACCCAAGATATATGTTAATTACCCAGAAATGTTTTACTGCAATAAAATATAAGATTAATTACCTACAACTTTCAAATTCACGGAAATATTTATTTTTGATCTATTTTCGTCAGAGATGGGTTCGATTACATTCAATGTAAGTGATTAAATTACAATTACTTTGTCATTTGTACGATTAAATTAAATTAATGATTACATCATTTCTGAAAGTGTCTGATTAAATTAATGATTACATTGGCAAAGTAATCATAATTACATCTTATTACAATGAATTTAAAAAAACAAAACATTTTGAACGAGGTGAATGAATAAACGTTTAATATACTATAGCATTTTTAGAAAGGACTATTTTTCATATATTATAAAATGATAACTTTTAACTTCATCTATTTAATAAAGCACAAAAGTTCACTACATACATGAACATTGTGTCACGGGTTTTAATCCATTACACTTTGTCATCCTTGATCTCTGAACTATTTTAACGGCAACTGAATAAAACTTTATAAAGAGTTTGCTCTTTGTCTTCTTACCTCTTTCAGACTTATATGAATTTCAAGGTGCAGTTTATGGAAGTTAAAATATGGAAGAAATAAAGTTACCTGTAAAAATCTATGTAAAATTTCAATAAAATTGTTTATTCAAATTGTAAACAAAATACAAGTACTAAACATCATTGCATTTAAATGTCCAGTCCAAATACATGTAAATTTTGCTTATTTTAAACAATATTTTTCCAACTTATAATTTTGTTTGTGCTAATTAGAGAATTTTTCGTCCTACAGCTATACTCAATTGGTAATTGCAAAAAAAAAACAAACCTTAATTAGTTTCCTGCCTGTCAATTCAAAGTTGACAAAAATCACAATATTAACAAAAGATTATAATTCAGGGTTAAAGAGAAGTATTACTAGAATATAACAGTTATTATCAATATTATAAATATATATATGTACAATATCTTTTACTTAGGCCAAAGACATAATTGTATTTATATGTTTCTTCTTAGGCTAATGCTGTAACAATTTGTTTTTTACTGAAGTATACAAATTAATATACATGCTTTATAAAGTAAACAAAACTATCTTAACATGCTTAATATTTATTAAATAAGAATAACAAAAAGGTTCATTTCTTGACCATAAACACAGTTAAACAATTGCATTGTAATCAGAATGTTATCTAAAAGTAATCAGGATTACAGGGTGTTTTGAGAAGTAATTGATTAAATTAAATTACATGTAATCAGGTTTTTGGCTGATTAATGATTACAATGATTACTTGAAAAATTGTAATCAATTACAGCTGATTAATGATTACAATTACAATTACCCCAAGTCTGATTTTCGTATACAAACGGATAGGACGTACCATGATTTGGTGTTATTACACATAAAGAAGACATTTTTGTTGAATAAAGTGAACGTGACCCCTTTCTTTTGTAAAACTGGTTAATTTAAGCATTCCTGTCAAGGTTTGTCATAATAAGTTTAATAGTATCTAGTATAATTTAAGACGATATCTCAACAGCGCTTGGAGCAAAATTCCTTCAACAAATTCAACCGAGTTTCTTTAAGTCTTTACGTAAACTTTAATTTATGCTGCGTTCCAGAGAGGGACACAAGAAACTTTTCTTTAAGTGAATAATTTGCTGTTTTGAAAATAGTTTCCTTTTACCTTTTACTACATATGTATAAAAGTATTTTTTAGAATTTTTTTCTATTATAGCAAAAAATAACAAATGTGGAATAAAAGCTCCCAAAACAATAAGTATGGCTTGTTCCGTCTACTGATGTGTATGGTAGAGTCCTATTTCAATGAAATTCTCTCATAACATATGTTATGGGGACTCAATCCACTCAGAATTTTTTTTTTAATATTTCACTTAAATAGCAAGACATTTTAACACACGAGAGTACGCACAATGCCAAAGGTGCATGTACAGCTTCTCTTATTAGATGTAATACATGTACCACCATAAATTTTCTCTAATAAGTCTTCGTTAAATTTGCCATTTTGTATGAAACTTGGCATGTGTATAGTTTTATAGTTTTTTTCTGTGCAGTACTACAGTATTTGAAACCTAAGGCGTTACTGTTTGAGGGGATTTTGACTGATGGTTGATCGATCGGTGACGGATGTTTGACTGGTTCAAATCAAACTTTCTTATTTATATCTATGCATTTAAGCTAATATCACCTTGTTTCTTTGTTATTTCCGATCTTGATATCACTGTTTTGGAGAGGACGGTATTGTATCATTCTTTGCAGAATGTTTATTTTGTTAAACAAGTTTTAAAAAACAATAAATCACCAATTTCTGAGAAAAAAAATAATTAAGATTATTTTCATTTGAACTAACCGTTTTAAAATTCAGTTTGTCTCTTCCGTACCACATCATGTGTAATATATCTTTCACAGTGCTATTGTCAAGAAAGGTATTATTTCGTGTCTTGATAGCATCTTCTATAAATCCTTGATTAACCAATAGTCGTCCAGCATAATTGATATAGTCACCCAATTCTCTTTCTTCTTTATTTTCAGAATCCTTATCATCATTCTTCAGATTATTTTTTCTCCTTTTATCAGCAACACGTTTTTTTTTCATGTCGGCATCATGTATACAGCTTATAATCCGTATTGCTCTATTGGTAAAGGCCCTTTAAAACATTGTAAATGTGAATATATTTAATACATAATAGCTAACGAAAATATAACGTTATATTTATGCAAACCTCAATTTTAAAATAAACATCTTTTACAATACGAAGCGTGATGGGAGTGTATCATTTGTGCTTGCCATGCATATTTATTCCAAAATGTGTATATACACTGTGATCAAAGACGCTTTAGTTTTCTTTTAACCTTTGTATAGACCGCAAAGACATGTCGTGTCTGTAAACTGATTCGTAATGGTGACCAGATTTAATAAGAATTGAAGATTTATAGCCGATCTAATCTTGTAGCGTAAAAAAACCCACCTGAAATGCATATGTGCAAACGCCATTTGATGAAGCAAAGGTAATGATTTTTCAAAGAAATAGGATGTTAAAAAGTTGAAAGTTTAACTCATAATGTTTGTCATAGCCTCTACTTTGAAGTCGTTCATCGATAAACTCAATCTCCGTACCCTACCAAAGTACCTGTATAACCCCGTCCTCATTATAGGGGGTTTGTCTTCGTTAAAATGTTGTGGGTGTGTGTGTTCTGTCGTTTGTCTTTTTGTTGTTTATCTTTTTACACCATGGTATTGTCAGTTTGTTTACGACTTACATGTTTTTATCTTTAGCTTTCCTATTATCTTAAAATGTGTACATAGCGGCAATTATAAGGACTCGTTGTAAAAGTGGGTTATAGCACAGCACTTTATAAATTGGTAAATGAAAGTGCAATCAATTTCTTTATTTTTAATCAGTCTCATAACTTTAAGGTAAATGATTTACTGATGAGAAGTAATTGCTACATATACATTTGTAGAGAAACTTCAATAGTTATGCTCTGTACTGTGAGCATGTCTCTTCTGAAATATTTTGCATCAAAGTTATACCCAAAATCAGTTTTTGAATTTCAAAAAAAAAACTTTTGTTGTTGCTTTTGATAAGATAAGAAAATCGTTTCTCTACGTAGATAATGGTTAAAAGGTTTACGCTAATGCGTTTTGTGGCAGGGAATTTCAAAATTGACCAGTAAATAATGATAATTATAGGGTAGATAGGTACTCTATATAGAGGGTTTAAAGAACAACTAAAAAAAAGTAAAAAAAGTAAAATATCTTTCAAATGACAAACACAAAGCAGATGAAAAATAATTCTATTCAACATATGTCATTCCTTTCCGCGTTTCCTATTCCAAGTGTTTTCAAAGCCAAAATCTGTAATTATTCAATAGGATGACTTCTACGGACAACAACAATAATTTTGAAGTATGTTTTTTCTTTCTTCAACCATAATGTCTTCTCACTAACATTGATAACACAGGGCTTCGTAAAGTATTCAAATGTGTTACTTTCTACATTTTTGAAGATTTATCAGATTAAAAATTTGTCTGTGTAGCAATACCTTTTTAATCTTTGCAATTTGTCCTTTAATATAGGAGTTGTTCTCCAGTTGTTTATTGCATCTTCTAATACGACACAGCCAATGAGAATATAATGAACACTAATCTGTAATGAAATACAATGATAATAGTTATCAAAGGTGCCATACTTATAATTTAGTACGCCAGACGCACGTTTCGTCTACATAAAACTCACCAGCGACGCTGATATCGAAATAGTTATAAAGCCAAACAATAACAGTAACTTTTTACATGGGATATATTTGTGTCTAAACCACACCGTCAAAAATTGCTCGAACTCGATGATATCTAACATCCGGCACAATGACGGAACATCAATAGACAAAAGAAAGGTAGGTTTCTTCTTATAGTTTTATGTTTTTTACGATATGATATCGAAGAATATATATACATATACATTTATTTTCTATTGTGAGATGCAATAGTTACTACAACCGTTCTATATTAACGGAGAAATAAGTAAAAATGCATGTCAAAATGACGAATTGAGTGAACTTTGCCTCGAAATTGTTTAATTTCTAGTTAAATTGTTCACATTGTACGAAAAGAAAGGTAGAAGAAGATAGATACTGACACGGATATTGCAAAACTAGTCATTATTAGCATCTCAATACTTGTATTTCTGTGTATGGCACGAAAGAAATGGGTAATGTCGAAATGGAACTGGCTGGTTTCGTCAATGTTTACCACCCGGTTTCGTCATAGATTTCATAATGCATAACCCGGTTTGGTCAAATAAAAAAATAAACATTCATACATTATATTGATTATTTAACTTCAGCGTTAAAAAGGAGTTTTGTGGGTCGTTGGAAAACAAGTTCTGTCACCGGACAACGGCTTATTATTTATATGAGTCTCAGATTCAAATAAATAATAAGCAAACACTTGAATTCCTACTCTTATAGAACACATATTTTAATTTTACTTTGCTTTCCGAAATTTTTTAACAGGAGATTGAGGTTAAAGCTCTCTAAATATGCGTTTTCTATATGAGTTATGAGAAAATATGTTGAACATGTTTAAACTTGAAATTAAAGATTACGGTCTTAAAAATCGAAACACACAATTGATATGTGATTTTCTCGCACAAAAAGGATGAGCACCTTTATAAGTAATCTAATCATTCTATGTATGTTATCTTTGCTATCATCGTTAAAAATAAATCTTCTTAAGGATAAACGTTGATAATAAGACAAATGTATATGCATGCATAATCGACATAGAAGATGAATGTAGGATTACAACTACCATGCATTAAAATAAAATTTATTTATCACTAATTGTAACTATACTGCTATGTACAAATTAGTATACAAGTCTCAGGTCATGGACAAAATTCAATAAAAATTATATTGTTAATATTACTAAAAAAAACCGGGTCTGTACTGTCGCCATTGTGTTATGATGATCGTACACTGACGTTGGTCAATATATTTTGACAATATGTACGGGCAGACGGATTCAGTTTATTTCAAAGTGGACGTAATTCGAACAGCTTTTACATACCGCCAGAGTTGAACAATATTTTGATTATTTTTTGCTTTACAAAATCGTTAAATACATGAATCAATATAGTTTTGGCAACCAAAGGTGGGGTCGGGGGCGTGCAACCTATACGTCTTCTAGATTCGCCACTTATCTTATAAAGTGTTTACCGAATTAAAATATTGTAAGAAGTGAGAAAACAGGGACAACCGGGAAATCGGATTATGTGAGTTGGATTATGTTTATTATAAACATTCTCCTTAATATTTTTAAACAAGAGGGACATAGTGATTCGAATTCATAGCGTTTTGAACTATTTGTATAAAGCTTCATATGTCAAAAGTTAGAATTTGACTGAAACATATTCAAGTATGGTACACAGATCTAACGATTTCTTTCTTGTTAATTATAATAAACATAATCCCACTCACATAATCCGATTTCGCGGATGTCCCTGTTTTCTTATTTCTTACAATATTTTAATTCGGTATACACTTTCTGAGATAAGTGACGAATTACAGGTTCTTTTTATCGATTTCTAAACATTTTTTTCAAATATATATACAAGTTATATAGCAAAAATGATAAGGAAGACAAAAGATACAAATAAGTCGACTTGGCCGACATCCTAATAAAAGTTATTGACCTTTTATTACGATTTTTGTTTTCCCCATTTCTTTGCGTTTTTATACGCCCGTCACATTATTATTGTACATATCCGTCTGTTCGTCTATCCGCTCACTTGTCCATCCGTCCATCCGTCCTTTCATCCGTCCAGTCCTCCATCTATCAGTCATTCGGTCCGTCCGTCCGTCCGTCTATCCGTCTATCCAGCAAAAACATGTCGTACCGAAACTTGAGGACAGCTTATCTTATTTTCTTAAAATTTAACATAGTTATTTCTTATAATAGTCAAACGATCTGTTATCTTTTAGTGAAAATCAATTAAATCTTTTTGAATTACAGGAAATGTAAGTGAAACATGAATGTGGGTTTTTTTAAACATGTCGCGCCATATCTCAAAAACGAAGTATTATAAATGAATCAAACTTTACATACTTCTTAGTTATATAAATCTTTTAAACTTCTGTTTAGTTTTTGGTGATGTTTAAAATTTTGGTTTAGAGTGATTGAATATTTTTTGGTAAAACAAAAAGAGGGGGGGGGGGGTCACTTATTGCGATATATCTCAAAACCTATTTATGATTATTGTTTAAATTTTACTCACTTCTTATTAATATTAATCTTAAGAACTCTATACTTTTGATGATGATTCAAACTTTTAGAGTTATTGAGTTTTTTGTAAAAAAGAATAGCGGTTTTCACATGGTGCGCCCTATCGCAAAAACTATTTCTGATTATTTCATATAACTTCATACACAAGACGACGGGCGTATCATGCGGTCATGGCGCAGCTGTTGGTTGCTAATTATAGTACTAATCTCCCCTCTCTAACAAATTAAAATTTAGTTTGAAGTTAAGTGAAATAATGGATACGCCTTTTATTAGGAAAATGTGTATTACCATATTTACCTATGTCAAAAAGTGCCCGTTTAAAATAGATTTTAACACGCCAAGTTTACTTTACAATAATAAATATTTAAAATCTCGAAAGACAATATTCAGATCCGTGTCAACGTTGCTTTTTATTAATTTGTTTGTTTAAAAAAAACCGGGTGATATATATAGACGAAACCGGGTGATTGTGTAGTAAACAACATTGACGTAACCGGTTTATTTTAATTTGACATGATCCTTTTCTGTCGTTCCATACACAGAAATACAAGTATTGAGATGCTCATAACTAAATTTGCAATCTTCGTGTCAGTATCTATCTTCCCGTACCTTTCTTTCCGTACAATGTGAACAATTTAAGATGAAATTAAACAATTTCGAGGCAAAGTTCACTCAATTCTTCATTTTGACATGCATTTTTACTTATTTCTCCGTTAATATACAACGGCTGTAGAAAATATTGCATCTAACAATAGAAAATAAATGTATATGTATATATATTCTTCGATATCATAAAAAAAAAATAAAACAATAAGGAGAAACCTGCCTTTCTTTTGTCTATTGATGTTCCGTCATTGTGCCGGATGTTAGATACCATCGAGTCCGAGCATTTTTTGCCGGTGTGGTTTAAACACAGTGATACAATCATTCATTTATAAAGTGGCGTTTAAAGAACTTACATACATTGATAACTAAATGAACCATAATATTACGGATTTGTTGTTGCAACCGGTTCCGGTACTGATTGAAATACGTTATAGTTGGCACGGTAGTATTTCCTGGCCCATAAGGGATAATGATAGCCTTTTTAGAATTTTCACCACTTTCTAACACTGCAAAAAATTCTACATTCACAGTCAACTGAAGTACTTTCATTTTACTATTCAGAAATGAATTTAAATATGTATCATGACCGTTTACTTTTTTTGCTATTTTCAAAAACCTAAGGCCACTAGTACTTTTAGGTCTTTTATGGTGCAGTGAATACAAAATTCTCAAAAATTCTCAAAAATTCATTTTAATCTGTATGTAAAATTATTTCATATGTTTCTACACCTAATTCATCCGTCAGTTTGGGAAAGTATGTTCAGTTGATACTGTATTTTTTGTCCAATCACACTGTTTAGATACATTTACCTAAGTAGGGTACACAAAAGAGCAACCTAAATTCTGGAATGCAAATACTACCGTGCCACTTATACGCATACTTGTCTTAAAATAAACATAATTGTATTTAGATCAAATAGCATGCAGTACAAACGACCATTAGGTTAACCAGTTTATCAATGTGTTTGGAAATTTTAAATACATCGGAATTGTGTTTTCGTGATTTCGTCATCCTATGTATTGTGCAATAGATTACTCTACGTGGCAGATAAAAAGCCAAAAGATAGAAAAAACATATCAGTTATTTGACATGGCAAAATAAAACTTATCGACTCGGACACAAACTATTAAATATTGTTTCTTTCAATTATATCATCTTACGACACGTGTTTTGTACTTACACATCCTGTCTCTAGTAGCTGTTTTCCACCGGTCCAGTACTGTTTTTGCAGCAAAGCAAGAAATATAAGTCCAAACATTCCTGACATTGAAACTTTAAGCTGGAGACGACGTTCTATGAAATATATGAAAACTCAATATTAATGTATTGCAGCTAGTAAGTACCCCATGTTAAATATTATATACTAACTACGCTCGTCATACCCATATAATTTTTCAATAAAGTAGATGTCCTATAACTCCAAAATCATATAAATTTTAAACACAAAACTATAGAAGAAGTTAATTAATTTCTTATAATACGAAAACCTGTCAATTTTTTAACACAAAGAACCCTCAGATCTGTTCTTAGTGTCTCTTTGTTATTGAGATGTAGAAGTACCAAGCTACGTTCAATGTTTTGTTGGAGTATTTATATGTATAACCATCTGATGAGTCAAACCTTTTTTCAACTGATTTGTATAGTTTCTGTTTATGTTGTAATGTTACAACAGTGTACTGAGTTAGGGGAGGTTAAACCGTCACATTAGGTATGCATGTACCTGTTCCCAGTTAGGAGCCTGTAATTCAGTGGTTGTTGATTGTTACTGTGTAACATATATGTTTTTTGTTTATTTTTTTTGTACATGAATACGACCGTTATTGTTTTCTGGTTCGAACAGCTTTACGTTTGTCATTTCGTGACCTTTTATAGCTGAACATGGACTTTTTCATTGTTGCAGGCCGTTCGATGACATGACGTTGTTAATGTCTGTGTTATTTGGTTTCTTGTGAAAAGTTGTCTCATTGGCACTTATTAAATATCTTCCTTTTTATATAACTAATTTTCTCTAACAGTAAATTGACATTTTACCTGTAACACCAGTTCAACATCATAACCATCAAATATTTAAAGTTACACAGCATTTATGCTATAGCTTAATTACGAATTGTTGGTGACTTTTTATGTAGAAAACAAAATATTTTGACACCAATACTCATCTTTTTCGATTTATATGATAATAGTAAGGTCAGTGAACAGCTAATGTCAAATGATAAGAAACAATATATTTGAAAAGAAGTATACATAATCATGTAATATATCAAATATTTGATGACACTTTTAAAAAATGCCATAAGCATTATATTTATGAATGAAGCTAAAATAAGGTCGATTTTGTGTTCGCTATCTTTTCAACGAAATAATTGCCAAAAGGCTGTTACTGTTTTAATGCATAATTATTTATAAAAATATAAGCCTCTGTGGTTTTCTGTTTATATCTTTATGTCTTACTTATTTTTTTTCCAACGCAAGAATCCCTTTCAATTGTGGTCGATGTGTTATTGTCTTCATCGTCATCGTCATCGTCTTCTTCATTAAAAAACGAATATTAGAATATAAAACAATTGCGTCTTTTGCATTCATCAATACACGTAAAATCAAATCTTATCACTTCTTCATGAGTTGTAGAACTTCAGTTATGTACTGCATTGTGGTATGTGGTAAAATATTTAGTATCTTTGTACATGAAAATACAGACATTTATATACCAAACTTTATTTGACAAGAAAAATTCAACCAAAAGTATTTAATATGTAAAATATAACCCGACCTAAAGCATTGTTCGTAATTGAACAATATTGAAGTTTCGATTTTTTTTTTATATCATACTAACCTCAGAGCAAGGCTAACAGTTGTTACACACACCAACTAATTAAATTTGTCATAAGAAGATAAAAAAAACATTAGCTTGCAAGTCAAAAAGTAAATGCATTTAAATCCGTACTGATATGGCTTTCAATTTGACTTACACATAATAAATAAACTGACAACGTCAAGACTAAATGATAAAACACAACACAACACACAATATAGACACTTGACCGAGATCAGAAATACATTGTACTCTTAAAGGTTCGGCAAATCCTGCCCGAAATGTATTGTTCGTCGTGCGGTTCATGTTAATACACATCCGGTTATAAATCTAATTTGGTAGCTCGCATTCGGGGAAAGGGGACTTACAATTTCTTTAACCAATCAGACTATTACAAAAATCCTATTTTTACGGGTAAAACAATGATTGGCACATTGTTGTGATCTTATCACCTAGCAAAATCTACGTTTGCATGTGATTGTCTGTTTGTTTATATATATGTTCCTATTTTAAACCGGGTTTAGTGATGCGGAGGTCAACTTGATTGATAATAAGATGGTGTCTTATTTCAAAAATGCATAAAATACTGATACATTAGAATGAGGCAATTCATTGCTAAGGTCTATTTTCAGATGTTATAAATCAAAAATGGTAATTTTGGCAAAAGTTGTATACATCAAAATGACAGTGATACACAAAATCCAAGGCACCCTTACAACTAGATACTAATTGATTTTTATATGACTAGATTCAATGTTCCTAATAAACATAGTATCGAACACATTGGTATTGTTTTTTTCAAGTTCAAACGGAAATGTGTAAAACCACCTGATGGTTTTGATATTGATAACCTCTGTCGCCTACTGAGTTAAAAAGACATGTTTACATCTTCATCAGTATAAACTTTAAAATATAAAGTAATAACTTATGCATGATTTTGTATACTGTGTTGACACTTTTTCTATATAAACGATTTATTATACAAAACTAAATAATCGGCTAAAAATGAGTAATATAAGTATCGAACAATTTCGACTTTATTTCTTATTCCAGAATAGATAAGAACAATTACGATTGAAAAAATTCCAATGCGTGAGGAATGCTTACACAAATTTAGCATACATTCTAGTTTGATAATTCAATTATAAAATCAGTTTGAGTAATGCTGTACATGAGATATATCGAACATGTTTGTTTGATGGGCTCAGCAGGATAGCATACGTAATCAGGGTAGAATAATAAGAGAATAAGTTCTTCAATTAATCGTTATTGGAAATTATATCTACACTATGCAGAGGATATACGACATTTCTATTTCGACTAAACAAGGCTGTAAATTTATACATCCGAGCAGCTAAACGGCCGCACCAAATTATAGCAAAGATATACTGTCGGCCGTGAGAAGTCCAGAGATGTGAATATTTCTATAACCTGTCCAATCAATTCTTTTGTTTTGAAAAGATTTTAAATGTATACATTTATACGACAGCAACCGAACGACACATATAATTTTTAACACTTAGACTTAACATACATATTTTTGTTAAAGCTAGAAGCCTATAAAGAATAAAAAGCCCAAAATTGCAACATGAATAAATAATACAGAGTCAGTGAGTTTTTTGACAAGTGTTTGGTTGCAAAATGTCACTAGCTCTTTACTAATTTCTATATGTAAAATTCTATATAGACGGTGTAATATAAATCAGAGTATGAAGAACACTTCATTGTAAATAAAGGCAACAGTAGTATACCTCGGTTCAAAACTCGTAAATCTATGCACAAAAAACAAAATCGGCGTAACAAACTAAAACTGAGGGAAACGCATTAAACATAAGAGGGGAACAACGACACAACATTAAAATGTAACACACACATCAACTAACTGAAATGTCAGCTCGTCCATATACTAGTTCATTATAAATAAGTAGATGCGATATGAGATATAAGTGCTATCGAGACAACTATCCATCAAAGTCACAGTGTATAAATACATTTGTCTGCCGTCGCACTGCCTTTGAAAAGTTAGCGGGGAAATATAACGTTATTTCCCGAAACGTCTTAATTTTTGGCGCAATTTGTGAGGCTTACGGAAGGGATTTTGTAAACCATATCATATTTCTAGATTTTTCTCAAAAACGAGTACGGTGACAAATATTTCTCAAAACGTTTTGGATCCTCAATGCTCTTCAACTTAGAATAACACAACCCAAACTGTATGACTACTTTATCATTAGATGTGTGGACTTTATAAATATTTTGATATGAGCGTCATTGATGAGTCTTATGTAGACGAAACGCGCGTCTTGCGTACTAAATTATAATCCTGGTACCTTTGATAACTATGAAGTTCCATTTTTTTCAAAGAATAACATATCTTACTTTGGCCAAATCGACACCGTTACAAATATTTTAATAAATTAAAAATGTGCATTTAAAATGTTCATTTCTTGCCGTTGTTTTGGTCCATCATAAAGTGTTTGGCTTTATTTGAGTAAGAATTAATGCGTTAAATGGTAAAGTTAGATTTTTCCTACCAGCTTGATTTATTTTGCTTTAATTTGAGCCCCATTATATAGATATATGTTGATTAAAACATTTATTTTTTTATTAAATAAAAAACTTTTTTTTTTACCCCAGAATTTTCAGCATTTTTTTTGACAAATCGAAAACGACGACTAAAATTTTTTTGGGGCAAAATTTGATTCTCTGTCAATTGAAGAAGAATGAAATATCTTCAAGGGAAAAAATTCTCACCGTCAAAAATAAACTGTTGGATATACCCTTAAATACAATGACAACAAATTGAAAGTTTATATACGGGTACTCGGTCATGATACTAGCGAGTACTTGAGTACTCGAATAAATCTTTAACGTCCAGTAAAACCTTTTTGATATATGTTAGGATGTGGTATTTTGGTTATTTGGTTATTACAATTCATAAACTTAATTATAATATGCTGACATCGCTTGACGACAAACATACGTACTGTTGCACAACTCAAACTGTACGACTACTTTATCATTAGATTGTGTATCGTTATTCCCTTTTTTGTGTCTATAGAACGAATAACGCACCACTTTTCGAAAAAAAGTAACCCATCATAATTGCAATTATTATTTGGTGCTGACGAACCAAATCAGAAACATGCTTATAAAACCATCAATATGTTCACATGTGGATCAGGATATGCTTACTCTTCTGGAGCACATAAGATCACCCCCAGTTTCTGGTGGGGTTCGTGTTGCTTTGTCCTTAGTTTTCTATGTTGCATCTTCTGTACAATTATTTGTCTGCTTGTTTTTTTGAGCCATGGCGTTGCCAGTATATTTTCTATCTATGAGTTTGACTCCCCCTCTGGTATCTTTCGTCCCTCTTTCATAAAGTTCAACTTGATAGACAATCTATATCATTTGGTCCGCTGTAGTTTTGTTTATATTAGAACTTGTCTCATAATTTGTCATCAAACTGTGGGATTTCAAATAACTTATTTTAAACTATATGAAATGATAATTTAAACTATAATCAAGTTTCAAATAAAAAAATATTACGCTAAATGTAGATCTTATACCAATTAAACAAACAAAGACAAGTAGTAACTATATAGAGAAATCAAAAATAAAGATTACGACTTGTAAGTTATTAATTCATGAAAATGTTAACCTGCGTACAAACTCCAATACAAATGTTCGTTAATCAGTTGCGTTGGGTTCACCGCAGGACACTTTGATTTTGTTAATGTTCAAAAATATAAGCTGACCCACAACTTCAGATGAAAGATGTGTCTAAGTTTTGTTACAACAAGTCATGCATCCTCTCAGCAGAAAAGGACTATACTGGAACTGCTAAATCACATACAGTGAAACCTGGGTACATTTTAAACCGAACCCTGATAAAACCGAATTTCAGTTTAAACCGAACAATTTTCAAAGTCCCACAAAATTTCCCTATCAATTAACGTTAATTTAACCTGAAAAAACCGAAGCCTGTCAACACCAAATTCCGAACGCTTGTTGAAGGTTCGTTAGTAAATTTGTATTTAAAAATTACCTGTCGTAATCAATCAATAGCAATAAAGACAAAAAAGTATTTTTAATTATTTGCATGATTTAATTAAACAAACACAGGATGGCAGAGTATCCCCGAGGGTATTTGAGGTTAAATTAACTGTTGAGTTGTTATTACAAACGAATTAGCAGTCCATGTTATTATTATTATTTTTTTTTTTTTTTTTTTTTTTTTTTGGAAAGAAACGTTAAACTTGTCAGCTACCTGCATCGCCGATAACGACAAGAACTTTCCCTTAGATCAATTGAATACACGTTACTCATATAATTACGGCCACGTAATCATAACTGCCATTTTATAGCTAAACTGTTTAATTAAATAATAGTTTTAAAGTCTTTCACTGGATTGAGAAGTCGTGCAAGGTCAATGGCTTTCGATTTCTGGATTCCCTTTATAGGCCCTATATATGTGATTCGGATGCTCCCGAAGACTTCTATTAGCTATTTAGCAACGATAGAGTCCAAGAATAAAATGGACCCCTGCTGTTGTTTCACTCTTGTGGCGAAATATCAACCAGCGGGTGGTCAGTTTAGTCCGAGAACTCGTGTGTACAATGACGATATCGATTCAAATACGGAATCGTCATTTGACAGTGTCTGGGAATCTGAATTGGTCAGTGATTTAACGGATGAAAAAAATAATTATAAAAAGCAAAATCGCTCCACGTCGGACATTTTACAACGACAAGAGTGATTGACGGAGTGCCGTTTAAATTATAAACAAAAATGTAGCAATTCGTCTATCTTCATCTACTTGTATTTACCTCTACAATTCGAACACCTG
The DNA here is from genome assembly GCA_037788925.1 of Mytilus galloprovincialis. NCBI lineage: Eukaryota > Metazoa > Mollusca > Bivalvia > Mytilida > Mytilidae > Mytilus > Mytilus galloprovincialis. The sequence goes on along the minus strand of CM075342.1, from coordinate 36,910,663 downwards.
TGAAAACCGAACAAAACGCAAAGTCCCGTGGGTGTTCGGTTTGGACAAGTTATACTGTATTTCGATTATAGATAAACCAGAGACTACGTTATGACAAATATGAGTAAGAATAAGCAAATTTACGCTGTGAATAGATGGTTTTTTTTTTATCAGTACGAAGGATTTTGAAAAGAGAATTACAGTCAAGGGAAATATCTCAAGATGTATAAAAGGAAAGCTAGTATCCTTATACTAAAATTGTTCTTGAGTACTCAACCTCCCGAGCAAGTAGTCGAGTACATCACTAAGACAATTAATTTCTTTTACCTAGATCCGAATCGTTGTGACTTTCACTTGTCCCATTACTTTCTGAGCTATGACTGTCTGCATCACTTCCATTTTTTTCTGAATTATTGTCATCATCTTCTTCTTCTTCTAAGTTGTGGAGAATAAGTGTTTATTTAACAACGATAAACTTTATTTCGTTCAAGAAGAGATAAAATCAAAACATTAACATTTTTACGTAAAAATGAAGACACATATAATACACATAGCCAGATAAAGTTGGAAAATATTGAATATAATAACTATAGCGCAACCTTCATGTTCATAACCTTATCCATTCTGGATTCAAATTTCGTGTTTTATAATTGAAAATGGAATTATGCAGGTTATTTTGTGTCTGACGTATATTGCTTTAAAAGTAATAAATTTAATGAGCGCATGTTGCTCATCGTGATCAAAATACAATATGACTCATTATATATAATTTATTGTTGCTGATCATTTGATTTAAAGTAAATTCTCTTTGTCAACTATCATCTTTTTATTATCAAAATTTACAATTTCTATAACGTTTATATCCATTCTGATGACAATACCTATTACAAGGAGAGGACGTACAGTAAGTATATAATGGTTTTATGAAAAACTTTCCTAGTATCCGACATTTTAAGATGAACACAATTTTAAATTTAATAACAATGGCGAAACCGATTGAATGTTATTCGATCTGTTATAACAGACAATGAGTTTTCCTTATTATATAGTGTTACACTTTTTATGCTATTAAATTATACATCTTTAAAATCTTAGAAATGTGGACAAATTGCATAGGCAACACTAATCCAACTGATTGTTGTGCTACACTTCTGAAAATACTGCCAGAAAATAACAACTTATCTATCAAAGATAAACACTATCTAGAGATATACGACATTAATATGGGCAAAAAAAAAAACCCGACCCTGTCATAAGCCATCATATGTTTTTGACTTTAAGAAAAGAATGAGCTTGATACAATACGTGATCAGGATAGAAGATTTTTTTTTATTTGTTGTTGTTTCAATTTGAAACATTTTGTATAGCGTTGTAATGTGATGGTTATTGATGCAAATTTAGTAATACATTACTTTGAATACAATGTTAAAGTTATTTTGCTTAAGTATTTCATTCCCAAATTTAAATTGAGAAAAGGCAAATAAAACTGTCAGCAAAACATGGTGAATAAAAAGACAACTTGAGCATACTTCTCTTTGTGTAAATAACGAACATCTTAAGTTTATGTTTATTTCATTGACAAGTTGTCAATGAGATAAGCATTCAAAGCAGCTGATATGGATAAAAAGATACGCATAACTAAAGAAATAAATTTCGTTTACCTCGATCCGAATCGTTGTGGCTTTTACTTGTCCCATTACTTCCTGAGCTACGATTGTCTATATCACTTCCATTTTTTTCTGATTTATTGGAATCATCTTCGTCTTCTTAATTGTTGAAAATAATTGTTTACTTAACAATTATAGATTTTATTTCATTCAAGAAGAATTCAAATCAAAACATCAACCTTTTTACATAAAGATGAAGCCACATGTGATACACATGGTATTAGGTGGAAATATTAAACATGAAAACGATAGCACTAACTTATATATTATTCTGGATTTACAAAACTAACTAGATTTGGTTTGAAATAATTGTGCTTTCAATTGAAATGTTGGTATATGTAGTATACATAAAATTTAGTAAATATTAGTTTATAAATTATCAAAATTACCAGGATTATAATATTGTTTATTTATTTAAGAAACAATCAGTTTATCTATAATTTAATGTTAAATCAATACTATGTTTAAAGGGGCAACTTTTCAGTAATATATACATTGGAAGTTATCATTACATATGCGTCACTAAGAAAATAAATGTTATCTTGCTCTACCTCTATCAGAATCGTCGTTACTTTTACTTGTGCGATCACTCCTTCCGCTACCATTGTCTGAATCTCCCCCAGATTGTCCCGATTTATTGTCATCATCCTGCTCTTTTTCTGCATAATAACGCATTGTTCTTTTAAAAATTATTTAAACAATAGTTAAAAATATTTTATTAAAGAAGAAATAAATTAAAAACATATTGTTTACATAAAGACGAAGAGACACATGTATTACACCTGTATATACAGTGATTACATAAAAGAACCTCCGTCTATACTATTTATATTTCCCATTTCCCTTTGTTTCACACACATATCTACTTGTATTATCATTACAATATATATTCATGTTTTTATGACCGATTAATCTGTCTTTTTATTGTTTTGTATAATTTACTAATTTTAATTTGTTATGGACTTTTTTGCAAATGTTAAGATGAATAAAATTTCAAATTAGTACACAGAGCTTTAACGGATAGTAGCTACGATTTTCATTAACATTTGTTATTTAATCTATTTGCCGGATTTTGTACAAAAAGTTTAATAAGTATGATTAAAACAATTACTGGTTACTTTCCATTTAGCATTTAGAAGCTTTTTAACGTTGTTACACCTAAATTTATTTCTTGTCTATAGATAATAATTCGATGTTAAGCCAACCCTATTCATATGACCTAATTTGATCTATGTTGACCTTTAACAATGCGCAATCGCACATTGTGCCTCGAAGGGAAAATTGTCGAACAGGGGAATGTAATCAGGTTATTGCAGAAATGGTACGTGAATTTACAGTTTCTCCGAAAAAGGAAACAAAAAAGAGGTGCAGACAAAGTATTGTAAATTAAAAATAAAAAACGGCCATGGGATCGATCATTAAAATCACGCAAAACACCTGCGACTCATGCAAAGTCAAACAGAAGTAGCCGACGGTTTGTGTAATGTTTACGTTTATTTTTTAATGCACATAGTTTAACAAAACATAAATTATTTATGTGCTAAAATGCTCCATCTATTTCGAACACATGTGTAAATAACTGAGCACATCCAGTTATTTACACTTCAACATTAGCCTTTACTTTCTAAAATAAATAAAACAAACACAAGTTTGGATACTGAATGGCGCAGTGACCACCTCTTAAATTTTATTTCCAATGCAAATTGAATCTGATCTGCATGTTTAGTCCGTCAAACTAAAATAATAAGTCCCATCAAAAACACAAGATGTCAGAATCTTGGACAATATGTTCAGCAACAAAATAATCTACAAAATAAATACAACACATTTAAATACTGTTCTATATAAAACTTAAATACAAGTATTTTATATACAAAAAACTTCTACCTATATATATATATGACGTGTGCGCGTATGTGGTTACTACCCAATCCTAAAAACCCGTGCAATTTACTTTTATACTGACCGCTAAACCGGTTAACGGCAATAGTTTACAACTTATACAAAATCTCTTTTATAAAACATTAATGCGCAATCTTTCAAATACCTTCCGCATACCGCACATAAATTCATTTTAAATATTCCAGATCACATGAAAAAAAATCGCAACGTGTTCATTATTGTCAAAAATATGTTTATGAATTTATGGGCAGTGATCTCCCATCTTAGAAAAAAATAGAAATCAACTTCCTACAATTTAGTATTTATTCTTTTTGACTCTCGAACTTTTATATCTGGGCGTCACTGGTAAGTCTTGTTTGGACGAGGCGCGTTTTTGACGTAATGAATTTTAAACCTGATGTCTTTTGTTAATTATGCCTAATACGTTCTGCTATTTATTTGAATTGTAGTCCTGTATTATTATGTTGTCATTTTAATGTTATATTTAACAATGCCATCAAAGTGCGAGGTTTGGCATGCCACAACACCAGGTTCAACCCACCATTTTTTTCTTTAAAATGTCCTGTACCAAGTCAGGAAAATGGCCATTGTTATATCATAGTTCGTTTCTGTGTGTGTAACATTTTTACGTTGTGTTTCCGTTGTGTCGTTTGTTTTCTCCTATTCACATTACTATAAGACGTGTCACGGTACTTTTCTATCCCTAATTCATGTATTTGGTTTTGATGTTATATTGATTATTCTCAGCGGATGTTGTCTTATGCTTAGTCCAATGCTGTGTGTGTTACATTTTAATGTTGTGAGATTTATGAGTTTTGAACAGCGGTATACTACTGTTGCCTTTATTCTTAAGTGTATCCTTCATGGAGGCCCCGATCTAACACACAAACACGTGTATACATTATCGGGATAGTTTGGTCATACAAATTTAATAACAAGTGTATAAAATCGCCATTGATGGAGAATCTTGGGTTGGAAAAATATGCCGGTTTTTGTTATATTTTTTTTTTTACATAACTGAATAAATGACGTCAAATATGTATGTTTAATATGAAATAATTATCAAATACGTAAGAAAACAAAAAGCACATGTTTATATCTATTTATATCTTGGTTAGCTTACTCGCTGTATCGGCAAAGTTCGGGAAGTAAACCCGATGCATAACAATGAGATGAATAGGCATGCAGCACGATGTGAATTATCAATTATTAACACTTCTGTAGTTTATGAAAACATTCTAGCGATCTGTTTGCCTTTTTTAAGTACATATCTTTGATTCTAGCAGCTTTAAAAACTTGTTTATAATTTTGTCAAAATCGTAGCCACTATCCCTTTAATATGATTCAGTTAATAGCGCTAATACGTATCGAGTTCAATGGAGTAAGACATTAGTTTAGATTAAACTGTAATATTATTATTACATGACCTTAATCTAATATTGTATTACATATGCTGTTTCGAGACTTCATGTAACATTAGCCTCTGAGACAAGTTGGAATATTACAGTCTGATATTTCAGTCGTTTGCAAAATTTTGTTTGTGCTGTATTTAGACAAAGCAATTTGTTTAGTATGCACACGTATAAAGATTGCGGTTTTTAACCAACGCAATCATAGGTTTAAACGTTGGTTTCAATTTAGACTAGTATATATATTTGTTTTACATGCACACGTATAAAATTGCGGTTTTTATCCAACGCTGTCATTGGTTTGAACATTTGTTTCAATTTAGACTTGTTAAAGGGGCACTAGCTGTCAACTTCATGGTCACCGATTTGACTCAAATTCTCATATTTTACTTATAACAATGTAAAGCATTTATCCAAACTATCAAAAGTTTGAAATAAACAGTTTACAGAGCATAGGGTCAATACTATGTAGTTTCGTTTCGTGTGTTTTTAGTCTAGACTCCATCTTATTAAATATCGAGTTGACCTGAGATGACCATATAAGCGATATAAACATAAATATACCAATGATTAGATAATGAAGAAACACAGGTATAAGAGAAACTGTAAGAGGTGGAGGCAACAGAGGACGTGGTCAACAAAGAGAAGACTCTAACAGGAGGACCGCATCTCGAGGCCGGGGCACATTCAATTCTTTTTTAGGAAGAGGCTGGAACAAACAACCGCCAAACTTAGATGCTCCAGCGAATTAAATAAAACTACAAATCGAATGGATCCGAAAGTTATTGACTTATCATCTACAAAACTTGACAATTCGCAAATAAATTTATTAATTAAAGGTTTTAAATTTACACCTACACCTACTCCAAAAACAACTACATTAACATCGGATATTCAACAATTCTCAAGGCGACTCCGCCTACGGGAATATTTCGGAAACGGCAAATTTGACGATGGATCACTTGTAAGGAACAAATCTACATTTACTTCTAAAACAGGAAGAGATGGGTATTTAGATTCCTTCATAGACACTATCTCGAAACTTCCGATCAATTATCATAATACAAAACAGAATCTCTCAAGACGGGAGAAAAAAACACTAGAAGAATTAAAGAATAATCCGTCAATTATATTAAAAGAAGTCGATAAAGGAGGAGGAATAGTAATAATGGACAAAACTTTTTATAGGGAGAAAGTTTTAAAACAGCTAAATGACAACGAATATTACACCAAACTTCGTAAAAACAATGATAAAAGTACAATCAGAAAAATTAAGAAATTGGTGGAAGAATACTCAGAATCATTTACGGATAATGAAATTGCTTATTTATGTGACTTTACTCCGAAAGAAGCTAACTTCTATGGATTACCAAAAATACACAAAAGCAATACAATTCAAACAGCTGTAAAACATCAGAATAGAAAGTACATTGAATCTCCCAACCCTAACAATCTTAAACTGAGACCAATAGTTGCTGGCCCTGAATCAACAACTCAAAGAATGAGTCACTTTTTGGATCTAATATTAAAAAAGTTATGTCCGCTAATACCAAGTTACGTCAGAGATGATATAGACTTTTTGAGGTATATACCTGAAACAGTTCCGAAAAATACACTCCTTACTACATTTGATGTTACCAGCTTGTATACAAATATACAGCACGATCTAGGAAAACGGCAATAAAATATTTGGTTGAAATAAGCCGAGAAATTGTCGATGGCAGATTCGATACGGAATTCATTGTAAAAGCTTTGAGGAAAATATTTTTTATGTCGATGGTAAATACTACAAACAAATTAAAGGAACTGCAAAGTGAAATAATGAAAAATTTGGTAAAAGAAGAATCGATCATTTATAGTAGAAGACAACCGAAAATTTTGAAACGCCAACTTACAAAAGCGCGATTTGATATAGTTGAAAACATATCATGCGCGATCATTCGTACAAATTTGTGGCGATTCACGCTGTGGAGTATGTTCCAGAGACAATTATAATTACTTAGAAATCGGTAGTACGAAATATTTCAAAAACGGTAAGAAATGTACAGTAAACGCAAACATGACCTGCAAATCAGAAAGTTTACTCTATTGTATAACATGTGTCAACTGTAAAGAACATTACATAGGTCAAACAGGAAATAGTGTGTGTGAACGGGTCAGGATCCATAAACAGCAAATACGGCAACCCGAGTACAGACAAATTCCGTTGAGCGAACAGTTAGACATTTGTGCAGGAAGAAAATTCAAATTTTTCCCTTTCTTCAAATCTACGGAACCAACAAAAGAATACCGTAAAGAACTAGAGAGATAATTCATAAAAGTGTTTGACGCCAAGCTTAATGCTTAGTAGTTACAGGAACATTAATGTCGCGTCATACTACTAATATGTTACGAACAATGACTCTTTTTGTGTATTTAATTTTTAATATATATATATTTATCCAGAAAAAAATGTTGAGATATATACAAGTGTCGTCTATAATATCATTGACAAATATCAAGTTACTCTTAATCCAATTTTCAAAAATAATAGTTTTATTTTTAAAATTAATCTGTTCGTTCTCCCAAATTACCTGTTACCTTACCTCTGTGAAGTTGGTAGTTTTTTTTTGTTTGTCCACCGCCTGATATTACCCAACATTTAAATACTTCTCTATAGAATTCAGGGATATGTTTGATATATTCCAGAATTTTTTTCTTTTCAAAATTCATCTTAAAAATTAACCAATTAATACCAACCACGCAGAGATATTTTAAAGGAATCAACTTCCAGTTTAAACTATCATTACTAATGAGTTTACTTACCCAAGATTCTTTTAGAGATATAAAAGAACTTTGTATGTCGATCATTTGTAACCCCCCTTCTTCATTTGACTTTATCATGGTATTTCTTTTAACCTTATCTGGTTTACCATCCCAGATGTATTTATGACATTTACTTTTTATTTCTTTTCTGAATTTCTCCGGAACTGTACAGGCACTTGCCAAAAAATGTAAAAAAGTGGTAAAACTAATGTTTTTATAATAAGAATTTTCCCGATTAAAGTTAAATTACGTTTCCCCCATAAATGAAATAGTTTATTCAATTTCTCAATTTGATTCTCCCTGTTTAATTTTTCACATTCTTCTCTTTTATGACCAAAATATATTCCCAATGCTTTGACTGGTTAGTTTGTCCAATTAATCCCAACTACCTTAACTTTACTATTTTTCAGTTTTCCTATCCATATACCATCTGTTTTATTTTTATTCAAAGTTAACCCAGAAAATGATCCAAAAATTTCTATTTATAGCAGCTTTGATTTCTTTCTTATTACTAAGAAATATAGTAGTATCATCAGCTAATTGTGAAATTTTAATGCTATGATTTTTATTTGATATCTCTGTTTTTTCGAAGTCTTAAAGCCATGATCTCCACGGAAAAAACAAAAAGAAAAGCTGATAAGGGACAACCCTGCCTTATTCCTCTTGAGTTATGAAATATTTCTGAAATCCATCCATTATTAATAACACAAGTTTGTAACCCAGTATATAATATTTTTACCAAGTTTGTAAAAGATTCATTAAATCCAAAATGTTTCAAAGTTATTAACATAAAATCCCATTCTAAGGAATCAAAGGCTTTAGTAAAATCTACAAAAACTATTATCCCTTCAATCGAATATGCATCCGCATAGTCAATAATATCTTGAATTTGTGTCAAATTAAAACCAATAAATCTGTTTTTAATATATCCTGTTTGATTTTTATTAATAATTTTTGGTAGTATCTTTTTTACGCGTTGTGCTAGAACAAATGACACTAGTTTTAAATCTACATTTAATAAGGAAATTGGTCTATAACTATCTAATAATAAATGATCCCCCTTTTTGAACAATAATGTCAAAATACTAGTACGTTGTGAGTGCGATAGACGTCCTTTCATATTACCAGTGTTTAAAACCTTGACTAGAAAATATCTTAAAATTCAACCGTTAGACCATCTAGACCTGATGCTTTATTTAATTTCATTGTATTAATAGCTGAAGTATATTCTTCGATTGTTACTTCTCCGTTACAAGCTGATTTGTCAACATTATTTGAATTATTTTCTAATTCAGTATACATGTATCTTATCAACTATTTTCTATATATTCTTCCGAAATGTTAGCTAACTTTAGATAACGCGGAAGTACATCTACCGGGCATGCAACTTTTCCTGTTTTCAAAATGACAACATCTCTCCCTTCCCTATATACATCAGTTTTACTCTTTACTAAACAAAGTGTAAGGTAAGTAGGGGAAAACTGTTTATCAGACCTTTTCAAGTTAGCTAACTCGGAGAATCTTAAAAAAACCCAGCATAGGCTAATAAACACATACACGCTATTCTTACATCTTTTGAATTACAAGTATTATTAGAATATTTACATACAATATTTTTCAAAATATGCGGTGTGATAGGCTCTTTTTTGAAAACTGAATGACCTATTTTTCTATGAGCCCCTTCAAGAACAGATGCTACTAGATTATTTTCACTGGGATCAGCAACGCCAGCTATTTTGTGTGTACATTTTATAGCGTAAAAAGCATCATTAAATTTTGAAACAGATTTTGCAGTTTCAGACAAATGAATTAAGGAAATATGTAAATGACATTTCGGCAATGGTGAAAAAGAATATTGACTAGTCCACTTACACCATAAATTGAAGGCATATCTATATTTCTTCTGAGTACTCTCAGCCTTGGATGAAAGAAGGAATTCTGGTAACTGGTTGAACAAACTGCTGAGATCATTATTAGAGGCAACTTGTGAATTAAAGCATGACCACTGTCCTACTGAAAAAATATCGGAAAAAACGTAAAATTGCAATAACATTTGTATAGTACATATACAGAGGACGAATTATTCGCATATTTCAATAATCTATACACAGAGTAAAATATAATATCTATTCATTATCACTGAACTAGTAAAAAGTAAAATCACAAAAATACTGAACTCAGAGGAAAATCAATTCGGAAAGTCCATAATCACATGGCAAAATCAAATAACAAAACGCATCAAAAATGAATGGACAAGAACTGTCATATTCCTGACTTGGTACAGGCATTTTCAAATGTAGTAAATATTTGTTTAGGGGCCAGCTGAAGGACGCCTCCGGGTGCGGGAATTTCTCGCTACATTTTTTGTCTATGGTCGAGTTGTTGTCTCTTTGCCACATTCCCCATTTCCATTCTCAATTTCATTCAAATCTTTCTACGCCAGCTAAAATCTCTTTATAGATACACGGGCCTTGTTCTGTAAAACAAATGACCATGTCTGCTACAATACCATTATAGATACTAGGGCCATGTCAACATAAAAAACCATGCCTGATACAATATACATATATATATATATAAACGCCTAAAAAGTGTACATAACAACACCAATGATATAAAAAGGAACTATAAATGTAATTATTTATAAATATTTCGGGTAACAGATATCCTTCATCGGTATATATGATGAAGGATATTTGTTATTCGAAATATTTATAAATAATAACATTGATAGTTCCTTATAAATTATATAAACGCCTAAAAAAGTGTACACAACAACTCCAGATACAAAAAAAAAGGTAACTATAAATGTAATTATTTAGAAATATTTCGGATAACAGATATCCTTCGTCAGTCAGATTCTGATGTTAAATGAATCATCTTTAAGTCTTCTTAAATTAAACTTTTACTAAATCTTGAAATTTATACAATACAAAAAGTCAAACCGAACATCAGTTAAGACGCTTGCATCATTCTAAAAAAATTTTAAACATGACATAGGTTATATGGCTTATTACAACAGAGAGCTCACATATATGCTTTAAATACAAATAATAATGTGCGATTTGAACCATCACAATTCTAAAACTTTATCGGGAACGACAATTATGATGGTATAACATGTATAAGCATGATAACGTCTGTAAAATTACCAAAATAGACAGCACTGAAGGATCTAAATTTTAAAATATTTTAAATTGACAGAGTAAAGTAGCTACAACAGAGTCTGAATATTTAAACATCGCGAACAAACGACCGTTAAAATGTAATGATAGTTTTTGACTTAGTATAACTAGCTATATAGAAGTACGTGGCTTGGTACTTATACATCCCTCAAAAAATTAAGCAATTTAAATTGGTATCTTCAACAGATTTATTTAATAAATGGAAAAGGTTAAGGAAAAGAAACAGAGACTGTAATTATAAGTAATATAACCTAAATGTGAAGCACTACACGGAGTCGAACTACACCTTTTCATTTAACCCATTTGGTGCCAAAGTTATTAATTTTCTGATCCAAAATCTTTCCCGAGCAAGTCTATCCTTCTTAGACCAAGCAGAGTTGTGGTCAATGATTTTAATGGTCAGTCGATTGAGATCTGCCTTAGTGTCGCCAGGGGATCTCAAATGTCGACTGAGAGGGAGGTCTGGCTTGCATTGGTAGTCGCTACGATGGCCGTTCATTCGTTTGTGAAACGGCTGTTCTGACTCTCCAACATACTGTTTACCCCATTTACACTGTAAGAGATACACAACATTTGAAGTCTTGCAATTAACATTGCAAAATATGGTGTATTCTGTGCCAGTGGAGTGACTGTTAAAAGTCTGGGTATCCAGTATTTGTTTGCAAGTCAGACATCGTTTGTTTCCGCAACCCTTGCAAGAGCCCATAGATGAAGAGCCTGCTTGAGAGGATAAATCAGCTCTCACCAGCAAGTCTTTAAGGCTTTTGGGCCTACGGAAAGCCAGAACAGGTGGTTCGGGAAAGATCTTGGATAGTTTAGAATGTTTTTCGATCCCTTTCCAATTTTCGCGGATTAGGTGAGATAAGTTGTCAAATTTTGGATGGTACGTCAACACAAAAAGCACCCTCTTGTTGACCTTTTTGTCTTTATATTGTAAAAGTTCATCTCGGCTGATATTGTTAACACGAGAAAAACCTTTATCAATGTCTTTTCTTTTGTAGCCCCGATGTTTAAGGTGATCGTATGGCCTGGCTGTAGGGAATGATCTTGGTGCAGTGTTTGGGATGACAACTTAAAGGAGATAGATATTGATGTTTGTCTGTGGGCTTGCAATACAGATCTGTTAATATGTTTCCATCCCTCAATTGCGTTGTAGTGTCAAGAAATGTGATCTTAGAGTTAGAGATTTCATATGTGAATTTTATTGAGGGATGGGCATCGTTGGCATGATGAATGAACACATTTAGTTCTTGTTCAGTATTGTCCCACTTCATGTCAATATCGTCGATAAATCGGAACCAAGAGAGGGGTTGATGAAGAGATGAATTGAGAATTCTTTGTTCTAATTTCCCCATAAAAATTGGCATAAGACGGGGCCATCTTTGTAGCCATAGCTGTTCCATTAACTTGGAGGAAGTGTTCGCCATTAAATGTGAAGTTATTGCATTTCAATACCAAAGTTAGAAGCTGGATGAGACATTCAGTTGGTGGATGTAAAGTGTTACGAGAGATCCAGACTTCCCTACATGCTTCAATATCATCGTCATGGGGGATGTTGGTATAGAGGGAGGTAACATCAAGCAACACAAGGATCGTTTCAGGTGGGAGAGGGTTCAGAGATTCATTTTTCTTAAGATAGTGTGTTGTGTCTTGTATATAGGATGGTAAATTTTCTACATGTGGTCTCAGATGAAAGTCAATAAATTCTGATATTTTCTCTGTAGGGTGGTCATTGGCGGAAACAATCGGTCTACCGGGATTATTGACTTTATGTATTTTAGGCAGAAGATAGAAACGCTCGGGCTCTGATTTTTCAGGTTTTAGGTATATATACATATACTAGGGCCATGTCACAAACAGACCATGCCTGCTAAAAAACTATTTACATAATTATATTAGGGCCATGTCTAAGATGCATCTAGTAAAACAGCCAAAACTATCAAACCAAACGGTTCAACTCCGAATATCGTATTTTTATTTGAACCTTGTTTATAAATACCATCAGTATTTTTAAACACAAACACATCTTTTACGTATCATGATAAATCAAATGTTTATCGAGTATCAAAGGCCAGAATGCAGCCGAAGTCCACTTAGGCACAACTAACGTGCCTCGGGCTTAATAAGCTATAATGTGTTTAATCGATCTAGTCACAAGATTAATTGGTGGAACTAGCCAATTATTTCCATTGGTTCAAACTTGAGAAAATGCATCAACTGCTTCAGAATCAGGTTGCCATAATAAGGAGTTCAATCTCATCACTTGTTTTGATTTTCAACACTTGCAAATCTGGCAATCGAATAAAAACATAAAATATATCATTTAAAAAACTGAAAATATATGTGTGACTCCCCAGTCCTCGAAATCAACCATTTTACTGGTATAATCAGCCTTTTCATTTTCTTTTCGGGGAATCCATTGAATATCAAGCGATATTCCTTTTTGAATGCAAAATGAAAAAAATAGATTTTGCTATAATATGAAGATTTTATTTCATACTTCCCGATTTAACTATTTTGACACAATTTTGATTGTCAGTAAACCACTTTATAGTTTTTTCTGTGAAACTGTTCTTAAAAGAAAAAAGGTATTATTCAATAGCTTTCAACTCTCTCCAGGTGGAGCTTTGCCCCGTTTCACTACATGTCTACATCTTATGGAACATCTTATTTTCTAATTCAATGGTGTATGCACCAGCGGCAATATAACTAGCATCTAAGTATATGACAGCAGAAGATTTACTGTAATGACCTAATTTACGATAGTAAAGCATTTTCTAACCAGAACTTTAACTCTGATAAAACCTCGACGGGTTTGTACCTTGTAATGGGAATATCCCACCTGATTCTACTTTCTATTTCCAAGTAAAATAACTTTGATATGATTCTAGCTACATTTCCGACTACAGGAGTCATTTAAATAATTCTGCCTACCACCTCAGCTAAAGATCTAGCTCTAACATAGGGAAATTTAGCCAAAATAACATTCAATTAAAAAAATCAAATCGTGAACTGGACGTTGAGAAATAGATGATTTGTTTGTATTCTTTCGAGTTCCAAACTTTTCCTAACCACTCTAACTTGTTAACAGGTTTAAAAACAGACTTCTCCTAGTTAATAAGGAAACCAGCATCAATCAAAGACCTTTTCACGAAGGACGATTGCTCATTACATGTATTTTCATCTGGACACAAGCAAAATCCATCATCTAAATACAAAACAACATGTATACCGTTTTCACGCCAAATTTGTTTTTAGTGTAAAATGTACGGACCGGTAGTAATTACCAAAAGGTAAAACAGTATAGCAATAAAATTTCCCTTCCCACTGAAAACCTAAGAAAGTCTGTTGCTGTGAGCAGATGTCGAAGTAAAAATAACTAGATTTTAAATCAAACTTATACAGATACATATCTTTGTCAAAATAGTGTATAGCTAACTTCCAATCCTCACATTTTATTTTTTTGCGCTTTAGGTGTATATTCAATTGACTCATATCTAAAATAAGTCGTTTCTTACCTGACTTTTGAGTAGTAACACTCAATGGATTTATCACATATGGTCGAAAAGGCACTTTAATTACACAACATATTTTAACTAAATCTTCAATTGACAAATTCGGTATTCTGCCGTGCTGATCTATTATTTCTGTGATACATTTTGAAAGGTGTTTTATTGTATCAAACACAAAAGAAGAACCACCTATATTTCGAAATACTTTACATGACAAGCTAATATACCTTTCAACCCTTTACATTTGTCATATGACTGACAACTTTCAAAATATTGAAATTGTTCTGAAAAAGATTCTATGTGATCGTTATCAAGAAAACATGTAGAAAATTGAAAATTGAAAATTGGTTATTAATTGTGTCTAAATACTTATCATTCACAATGACTGAAGAGTGAAGTTCAGGCTCTACTTTACTACTTCTGGTAGGTTGTGGAGTTGCAGGATGACATGAGGCTGGCGAGAAGAGGATAGTTTTTTCTCCAGTGGCCTTGCTGCTTGCAGTAGTGGCACATGTCGATTGAGTAAAGCTCACGCCTTGCGAGGCTCCCACGAAAGGGCTGTTGCTGATTACGTTGATAATGCTGAGCATAAGTCGGGTTACCATGTGACTCCGCAGGTTGTTGATGAGATTTAGACGTCTCCTTGGATGTACTGATAGCTCTGGTCTCAGCTTGTCGTATCTTTCTCGCATCTTCAAAATCTGAAGCCACGGCATTGGCTTCGTATTCCCTAACGGTTCCCCAACCAGCAGGGGGAAGAATCAGATATGCGATTTTTTTTATTACGGCTATTTGATCTTATCAGTTATGTCAAGAACTAATCTTTAATACTGGTGTATTAAAGTTGGGGATGAATTTTGAAGGTTTGTTAACAGTGTCTAATAATTCCTTGTTAAAGATGTACTGAATTCTGTTTCCTTCCCCCTTCAATTTTAGAGTGATGTCCTCCTTAATTTTTCTCTTAAGGCAATCTTGTTCTTGTATGAGTTCAGATTCCAACTCACCTAATTTGCTGTCTAAAATTGTTTTAAAAAGCTCCACAGTATCTACCAAATCAGACAACTTATCAGCTGCTTTATGAATATTAGGTGGCGGTATACTATTATCTCCTTCAAGTAGTATGTCTTCATTCAATTGCAGACGTGGACAAGATTCGGACATTTTACCAAGTGGCGATTTACGGAAATGAACCTTTACCGTCGGATACGCTAACCTCGAATGACAATTCTAGACTTTCTTATTATAATTTTAGTGCTAAAATTCTAGCATGAAGTTATTATGATTGATATAATTTAAACCGGTAATAACTTCATGATTATTAAATCAAATTAAACATAAAAATGTTTTGATTTATAACACGTGCTAAAAGTAAACAAATACACGTATTCCTGAGTAACCTTTATAAATACATTAGCAATTACCTGTACAATTATTTTTGAGAAAAATAAAATATTTTTTATCCTGATTAAGATAAATTTCTCGCAATTGGATTGGCTGATATTGTCCTAAAAAATTTCAGTACAAGTTTGTATTACGTTAATAGGACTATCTCCCTTATTTATTACGTCAATTGGGATTATCATTATACCATTGACCTAATAACAAAGAAATGAAAATTGGGTTGCTTTATTGTCGTAATATTTTTAATTTTTCATAGTTTTAGATTAGATATATAAAATATATTTGGTTGATATTGTCCCTATATTGAAGTTGAATATGATAATATGTAATATAACAAAATCAGGATAAATCTGTTACACAGTGTTCAATTGTTCTAATACAGAATTTATCAGGTCAATAAAATTCTCGTATTAGGACTTTTTTCAAAATACACTGAATACATATCTGAATAAAAAGTCTGATAATTTCTCTGCTGATATTTGAAAATTGTTTTGTAACTCCTTATCTGCATACCTTTCCGGAGCACCTGAGATCACCCCTAGTTTTTGGTGGGGTTCGTGTTGTTTATTCTTTAGTTTTCTATGTTGTGTCATGTGTACTATTGTTTTTTTGTTTGTCTTTTTCATTTTTAGCCATGGCTTTGTCAGTTTGTTTTAGATTTATGAGTTTGACTGTCCCTTTGGTATCTTTCGTCCCTCTTTTCTATCTTTTGTTGATGACTGTCTTCGTGACCAACTTCAGAATGTGCAGTTCTGGTCAACGGATAAAGTTCATCTACTGTAGAATAATATTTTTTTTTCAAATTCCTGCTACGTTTACTCTCAAAACACCATAATGCCTTAAGAAATATCTTTGAAGAGAAGACTTTTTGGAACCTAATTTTGCTTTCTTTACGCTACCAATAGTCTCTCCGTATCTTTAACGTGTAAATATGGAATTATTAGAAGAGTTATAATCATCACACAATTTAATTATTTCATTACGAAATTTTATTTCTATACTGTTTCCGAACTCTACACATTAGTTTTGACCACTATACTGAACAGTTTTGCTCATATATTTGATATACAAAATGTACTCACATATTGAGAGTTTATACCTTTGGGCTAAGTAACGAATTATTGTTAAAAGGGAAAGATTTTCTATGAACTTCAAAAAGGGCAAGGTAAAATGATGATTTGTACAAGTTATTATCCTTTTCCCACTACAAAGTGTACTAGTAATTACCTGTACTATTGTTTTTGTACGAGTAATAACTTGTATGATGTCATCGTACACATAATTACTTGTATAAATATTTTGTACAGGTAATAACCTGTACAAAATAATAACATGTACACGATATAATTCTTCTATACATCAGCCTAACAATGTAAGATCTCTAAAAGAGGGACGAAAGATACCAAAGAGACAGTCAAACTCATAAATCTAAAACAAACTGACAACGCCATGGCTAAAAATGAAAAAGACGACCAAAAACAGCACACATGACACAACATAGAAAACTAAAGAATAAACAACACGAACCCCCAAAACACTAGGGATGATCTCAGGTGCTCCGGAAGGGTAGGTAGATCCTGCTCCACATGTGGCACCCGTCGTGCTGCTTATGTGATAACAAATCCGGTAAATAGTCAATAGGTCGCATTCAACCAAAGATGAAGAACTGGATCTGCCATCACTGTATTGGATACCTGAACTACATAAGTGTCCTTACAAACAACGGTATATTGCTGGGTCTTCCAAGTGCTCCGCGAAACCTCGTTCTAAATTATCAACTTCTATTTTATCAGCAATTAAAGACGGGCTTGAAAGTTACTGTGAAACTGCCTATTCTAGAGGGGGCGTGAATCAGATGTGGATACTTAAAAATTCCAAAGATCTTTTAGAGTACATACAATCTAACTCTCTTTCATCTTGTAAGAGTATTAAACATTTGACTTTTCTACTCTGTACACTAGTATTCCACATTCCAAACTAAAAGACAAATTGAAAGAGTTGGTATTGCTTTGCTTCGTAAAAAAGAATGGCCAACGTAGATACAAGTAGCTTGTCTTAGGGAGGGATAAATCCTACTTTGTAAAGGATCACTCTGATTCGAACAAAAAATTCTCTGAAACTGATATTATCAAGATGCTTGATTTCTTGATTGACAACATATTTGTTACGTTCGGAGGACGTGTTTTTCAACAGACTGTCGACATTCCAATGGGAACAAACTGTGCCCCTCTACTTGCCGACTTGTTTCTTTATTATTATGAGGCTGACTTCATGCAGGAACTTCTTAGGAAGAAAGATAAGAAGTTAGCAATATCCTTTAACTCTACTTTTCGCTATATAGATTATGTTCTTTCACTCAATAATTAAAAATTTGGTGACTATGTACATGTGGAACGCATCTATCCAATCGAGCTAGAGATAAAGGATACTACAGATACAGTTAAGTTTGCCTCATATCTTGACTTACATCTAGAAATTGACAATGAAGGTCGGTTGAAAACAAAACTTTACGACAAAAGAGATGATTTCAGCTTTCCAATTGTGAACTTTCCATTTCTAAGTAGCAACATTCCAGCAGCACCTGCATACGGGGTATATATCTCCCAATTGATACGATATTCCCGTGCTTGCATTTCCTATCATGATTTTCTTGATAGAGGGTTGCTGCTCACAAGGAAGCTATTAAACCAAGAGTTCCAAATGCTGAAGTTGAAATCATCCCTTCGTAAATTTTACGGACGCCATCACGAGTTGGTTGACCGTTATGGAATAACCGTTTCACAAACGATATCGAATATGTTCCTTACGTCGTAACTACTATCCCCTTACCTTTCATGAATGTGACCTACCGAATTAGACTATTTACCGGATTTGTTATGAAATAAGGTAGCACTCCACAGTTAGGTGTGAAGTTTTGCATTTTGGCCCCTGTGGATTTTTAAAATATGAGAGCTAGTGTGCAATACAATTCATTTTTAGATAGCTGAGTATTAAAATAGCCTTTGTATTGGGTTTATATGAACAACAAGGTTATGTTATGTATGTAATATAGGCTGTTTTCTATATTACAGTCCATATTTGCATGTCCATACCATACATTGGTCCGGCAATTATTGTAATGTTATTTTCCAACTTTCTATCGCACGAACTTTGTGATTGGATTTTACGAAAAAATGAGGCGAAAGGTTTCGTTTTATCGAGATAAAGATATATTTTTATCGAGATATTGAGATATTTAACAGAGATAGCGATTTAATAATCCGAGATAACGATAATAAATCGTGATAACGATTTAATTATCCAAAATCTCAATATAATAAATGGAGATAACGATATAATAATCCGAGATAACGATATAATAATCCGAGATCTCGATATAATAAATCGAGATAACAACAAAATAATCCGAGATAACGATATAATAAATCGAGATAACGATTTAATAAATCGAGATAATGATTGAATAAATCGAGATAATGATTGAATAAATCGAGATAACGATATAACTATCCGAGATTTCGATATAATAATCCGAGATCTCGATATAACAATTTTGTTTTATCGAGATAACGATACATTTTTTATCGAGATCTCGAATTTAGAAAAAAACATATTTTTTAATTTGTAGGGTGTTCCCTTACGGCTTCCGTAGAAATAAGCTTAGATTTGATTTGCAAAAAAATGCAACAGGTCATGTCTTAAAACTGTACTGACGTTGGTATAAGATTCCATCTTCGGAAGGCTCTTGTTGTTGAATCTTACAGAGATTGTCTTAATTCATATATCACAAAATATCAACATATTCTTTAATTATTGGTTAACTATACACTTATTTCAAACTGGAACATTTTCTGATAGAATATTTCATTTATTGTATATCTAAAAAATAACATATTATAAGTTCATCTTTCGAAGTTCTTGCAATCTTCAAAGATTGTATTGGTGACATGTGGCAAATCGTAACCCTCAATGTCATTGTGTACAAGTATCAACCTAAGTTATGTGTAATTAATTATTTAGTGGAATTATGTGATCATTTGTAAATGATTCAAGTATAAATGCAATATATATGTTTATTTTAAGTGACTGCATAATAAATATGACACCGTGTCTGCAAAAGCAGCGTCAAACAATTTTGCAAATCAATTGACAAGAATTTCAATTGTCTATTAATTTTTTAACATATAACGATATCAATACGTTTTAAATCCTCTGACAATGCTTATTATATTTTCAATAACTTTCAGGGATGTATTTTTGTCATGTTTATTCTAATTTCCGTTTGTGAAATTTGCAAATGATTACAAATAATTGTTTTATTAGTACGGCGGCTTTGTGAAAAATTGTGCACATCCTGCTACAAGCATGAAATTTGGCATAGACCTTTCTCAACTATTTCTCTTTCATTTCAGATAGGGAGGCATTTGAAAAAAACTGTCTCACTTCCGGTAAAATCCTAAATGGCAGACATCATACTTAAATTTACCCAATATCGAAGGCTAGTATGTGAAAAGGTGTTATTAACATGCTACTATAATAATATTTGGTACAAACCTTTGTTTTGTACTACTTTTGGATATTTGATATAGATACGATGTCTTCAAAAACCCTACTTCCGGTAAAATCCAACATGGCGGATATAGTACTAGAATAAGCTTATTTTTAGAGAGGGTAATTGAAATTTGTTTTAAAGTATTGCTACTATCATTATATTGTGCAGGAACCTTTCTTTGGTGCTTCTCATGGATACAACGTATAAGACATATGTCTTTAAACCCTTACTTCCGGTGATATCCAATATTGCGGACATAGAAATATTGATAATTTTTCAATTTATTATTCTTTTAATAGCTTTTTTTTCAAAGTAAATAATGTTTTTTTTTAGCTGGTCATTTAACTTTTGGCTTTAAGTCATCCTCAAAACCAAAATTAACACTTCCGGTAAAAAAAAACAATATGGCGTAAAATACAGTGCTGAGTCTATATCTTCGATGTAGAGTTTTGGATAGATTGATTAAAACAAAATAAAATCACTTAAGTTCTTAAACATCTTTAGAATGACTTATTTATGGCCGCAAATACATGTTTATTTACAATCGGAAAGCTTATTTTCCAAATTTACAAAGATCGTGGTATTGTTTCTTACGTCTATAATGTACAAGCTCCTGATAAGATGAAGAGGCCTCACAAAGAGTTGTCCAAAAGGGTTCCCATGGATCATATTTTCTCCTTCGCCATTCATAAGCGATGGACTAGTTAGCATAGGAACCAAGCATAGCAATACCAAGCATGTTACTCATTCGCACCCGCCATGGTATATTGCACGTTTTACTTGCTGAAAAAGTATTTCCTCTTTCATGAACACATTTTTTCTTGCTTCGTTAACCCCATCTGATAAGTTTGTTCGATCTTACAACAAAACCACGTATCGTTCTATCAATGACATTGTCAAATCCATATTTGGTGATGTTGGCTGATCAATCATCATTCTAAATGATAGTGTCACATCTTTAAACACCATCCATATCACCAACGCAATTCCTTTTCCAGCAAACGTGTAATCTCTCAATGCCTAGGGTATTTGAAAGGTCATGAACAGATATATATCTGAAGCTTTTTCCACTTCCGAATGCAAGCCACAGATTGTCTGCCCCTATGTCACTAAAAAGCGAAACAGCAATGACAGCAGCATAAGTATCGACTGTTCGAGTCATGACTCAGTTAAGTCTGTGTTTCACTGCATCAGACACATGCATCTTGATTCAAGTGTTAGCCTCTTCACGTAAACATGATGCTAAGCTTGATACATCACCACGTTGTGGATAAAACAGAACATCCTGATCAATTGTTGCTACAACTACCTTTTCTTCAAAATCTATTATATATCTATATAACAAATGCTCAGGATATTCTGTCTTACCTTCCTCGAGATGTATTTCAATTTTATCAACTAAACATGTTCACATTAAGAGACGACAATAGAATCATGGTGCATGTGTCTGGTGCAATGAAACACGAACTTGCACGATTCATGATTCGAATAGTACTGTTTCGCTATTCCGTGACAGGAGTAAACGAACTATGGATTGTGTTTAAGAGGGCAAAAAGCTTTGGATAAATATATATCAATGACCTTTCAAATGCACCTGACAATGAGTGATTACACACACTTATTATGATCCATGTCTCTACCAGGTGTGGTAGGGTTCTCTGATTGCTTGAAAAGGAAAAAAGACTACGTGGGAGATATTGATGGCATTTGAAGATGTGACTTTGGCATAAAGAATGATTATTGATCAGCCTAAAACACAGAGGTTTAACTGTAAGATCACACAAACTTATCAGATGGGGTTAACATGGTTAACGAATAAAAAAAAATAACTATTTGCGCAAAAGGGAAGACTAATTGAGGATATTCTCTAAACTTGGTGTAGTTTTTTTCCAGCATGTAAAACGTGCAATATACTAAGGCAGGTGTTTAGGGGGATGAGCTTGGAATTGACTCTTATGCTACCCAGTTTAGGCGCTAATTGATGGCGAAGGGACAAAGAGGATAACTTTTAAATAACTTTTTCTAAGGCCTCATCATTTTGTTAGAAGCTTGTACATTGTGGATGTACTGGGGAATGCGGTTTAATGCCATAAAATGCTACATCCTAAGCATCAGAAACAAAAGCCATAAAATCTACATTTTAAATGGACAACACTTCAACAAGTCAAGCATAACCCGTACCTAGGCCTACAAATTTATGAAGACTTGAAATGGACCACCTACATATTAAACGTGGCAAAGAAAGCAAATTCAACACTAGGCTTTCAAAGACGACACATGAAATACTGCCACCAAGATTGCAAAAAAACAGCTTAAATCTTGCTCGTTGATCAACGATGGAATATGGAGCCATAGTATGGGACCCATACACGGTAACAAAGATAAATAAGCTAGAAATGATACAACGACAATCGGCAAGATTTATCACCATAGAGAGAGGACGGGTGTGTCTCCAATATGCTAGCCCAACTGGAACTACAAGACCTCCAGACGATTGCAAGACGAACAAGCTAGAAGTTGATATTTATGTTCAAAGAGGTTTAGGGGCTGATTCCCGCTATTGAACCAGACGAATTTCTCAAAAAAAGCACGTCCTAAGAGAAACATAACTGCCAAGAAGTTCAAAGAATAACACGCAACAAGTATTGTGGAAAGGCAAGTAAAGAATAACTCTAAGTGTTTTGACACTCAACTAAGCAAAACACGACAATACTCAGACTCATTCTTTGTAAAGACAGTGATCGCGTCGAATCAGCTAGACGACACTGTAGTGCGTGCATCAAGCGTAGAGAGCGTCAAAACTGCTCTTACGCCTCGTCAATAAATCGGCGGTGCTCTCTCAAATCGTTATATTAAAGCAAGAATTGGTATCGACAACTAATTCATACAGATACAGATGTGGAAAATCGGGTCTCTCTTGAACTGCTTTGTTTGCATGTGGTGGTGACTGTGAATAAACATGTATTTTTAGCCAAATAGTAGTAATTGAAAAATGTCTTAGTACTTCAGTAACTTTATTTTGTTATAACCAATCTATCTAAAACTCTTAATCAAAGATATGGATTGAGAACTCATTTTTGAAATTTACACCATATTGGTTTTTTTCTACCGGAAGTGTGATTAAAAAATATACAACAGCATAGCATTAGTGGTTTTGAGGATAACTAGAAGCCAATATTTTAATGACAAGCAAAAAAAAAAAAAAAACCAATAAAAAACATTTTCTTTACATTTTGAAAAAAGTTGAAAATAAAAATAGAAAATTGATATTTCTATGTCCGCCATTCTGGATATTACCGGAAGTAAGGTTTTTAAAGAGATATGTCTTATACATTGTATCCATGAGAAGCACAAAAGAAAGGTTCCTGCCCAATGTAATGATAGTATCAATACATTAAAACACTTTTCAATTACCCTGCCTAAAAATAAGCTTATTCTAGTACATATATTCGCCATGTTGGATTTTACCGGAAGTAGGGTTTTGAAGACATCTTATCTATATCATATATCCAAAAGTAGTATATAACAAAGGTTGGTACCAAGTATTATGTTTGTAGCATGATAATAACACCTTTTCACATACAAGCCTTCGATATAAGACTAATTTCAGTATGATGTCCGCCATTTTGGATTTTACCGGAAGTGAGACAGTTTTTTCAAATGCCTCCCTATCTGAAATAAAAGAGTAATAATTGAGGAAGGTCTATGCCAAATTTCATGCTTGTAGCAGGATGTGCACAATTCGTCTGAAATATGCTTGTAGCCGCCGGACTATATATATACCAGTCTTCTTTGTTTGTAAATGCAAGATAATCGTAGTGAAATTATATTTCTTATCTTTAATCTTTTTATAATTAGTTCACATACCCTGAGATTCCTGTGTTTCGTACCCGAAACAGGTAAAACATTTACGTAGTGCAGTTCCTGTAACAGATTTAACATACAAATAAAGGCATGAATTATTTGCAATTTGTGCTTACAGTTTTCTAATTTCTTCAATCTGTATTTGCAGTTAAATTGCAGAAGTAAGTTTTGTTTTATGATGTAATTTCAGTTGATATTTCTTTTGAAATGTTCGGCTGTGATGTCGAAAATTATTGGAGATGTTAGTTGTTATTTTGCAGTTTTTATTTTGTAATGTACAAGCGTACTATTATATTATGCATGCTATCTATGTATCTGTGCTGGATGTACTTTTGTTTTGTTTGTATTGTTTTTCCACCCTGAAGTGTTTTAGTTGGCGTTTGTAACATTGACTCATTAGCAAGACGTAAGGAAGCCATGACACCAGGTTTAACCCTCTATTTTTTTCTTTTAATGCCCTATAACAATTAAAAAATATTTCAGTTGTTATCTTTAGTCATTTTCTATGTATTTGACAGCTTGATTTTGTTCAATTTTATGGTTTCTGCTGTTTTGTTGGTTTTCTTGCAGAGTTGATGTGTTTTCGTTGGTGATTGTTTTTTTTTTGTTGTTTTGCTTAATTGACTTTATGACTATTAAACAGCGGTATCACTACATACTGTCCAGAATCTGAAGACCATATTTTACTTGACAAGGCTCGACATTATCTAGACAGTACTTAACTGTACCCAACTGCGTACTCGACTTAACTTGATAAGTCTGATTCAGTACTGTATACTCTTTTTGTAGTCTGAAATGGTCACGACAAAGGCTCGACAAGTCTCAACCTATCTCGACCAGTCACAACCTGTCTTGACCAGTCTCAACCTGTCCCTAGTAGTCCTGACGCAGTCCCGACTTATCACGATCGGTCTTTCGCTGTCAAGAATAATAAAATTGAGAATGGAAATGGGGAATGTGTCAAAGAGACAACAACCCGCCCAAATAAAAAACAACAGCAGAGGGTCACCAACAGGTCTTCAATGTAGCGAGAAATTCCCGCACCCGGAGGCGTCCTTCAGCTGGCCCCTCAATAAATATATACTAGTCCAGTGATAATGAACGCCATACTAATTTCAAAATTGTACACAAGAAACTAAAATTAAAATAATACAAGACTAACAAAGGCCAGAGGCTCCTGACTTGGGACAGGCGCAAAAATGCGGCGGGGTTAAACATGTTTGTGAGATCTCAACCCTCCCCCTATACCTCTAACCAATGTAGTAAAGTAAACGCATAACAATACGCACATTAAAATTCAGTTCAAGAGAAATCCGAGTCTGATGTCAGAAGATGTAACCAACGAAAATAAACAAAATGACAATAATACATAAATAACAACAGACTACTAGCAGTTAACTGACATGCCAGCTCCAGACTTCAACTGAACTGACTGAAAGATTATGATTTCATCATATGAACATCAGGCACAATCCTTCCCGTTAGGGGTTTAGTATCATACCATCATAACATATATGAGAAGAACATAACCCGTGTCATGCCAACAACTGTTTTTAGAATAAATGTGTTTAGTTCCGATGCAAAGACCTTATCAATGACTCAATATTAACGCCAAAATATGCAATCTTTAATGACTTGACAACAGTATCGTAATTATATCCCTTCTAAATAAGTCTATTCAAAGGTTTTGTAAGTTTCTGAGGTGAATACTGACACCTTTGTGCTTTATAAAGAATATTACCATAAAAAATTGGATGTGAAATACCTCAACGTATTAAAAGTCTGCATGTTGAGCTATATTTACGAATAATGTCTTTATACCGATGATAAAATTTAGTAAATGTTTTGACTAGTTTGTGATATCGAAAACCCTGGTGTAATAATTTTTCAGTAATACATAAATTTCTCTCGTTAAAATCTAAAACATTGTTACATACACGAGCGAATCGTACAAGTTGAGATATATAAACACCGTAAGATGGTGACAAGGGAACGTCACCATCTAAAAACGGATAATTAACGATAGGAAATGAAAAATCATCCCTTTTATCATAAATTTTAGTATTCAGCTTTCCATTAGTGATATAGATATCAAGATCGAGAAAAGGGCAGTGGTCATTGTTAGTATTAGCTTTATTTAAAGTAAGTTCAACAGGATAAATTTCATTAATATACATACTGAAGTCGTCATTATTGAGAGCCAAAATATCATCCAAATATCTAAAAGTATTATTAAATTTGTTTATCAGATGTTGTTTCGATGGGTCTTTGCTTATTTTTGTCATAAATTGTAACTCATAACAATACAAAAACAGGTCCGCAATAAGTGGTGCACAGTTAGTCACCATTGGAATTCCGATAATCTGACGATATACGGAATCCCCAAAGCGAACAAAAATGTTATCTAGTAAAAATTCAAGGGCATATATAGTATCAAAGCATGTCCAATTAACATAGTTTTTTTTGTTCATTGCTACTAAAAAATGACCTAAAAGAGTTTGAACATATATATTCACATTCTGATTTTTTGAATGCCCATTTAATTAGGTCTTGATTTTCAAATTTAATCTGCACTTGTCTGATTCAGCCTATCTAAATCACTTATATCTTGATTATAAAAAATCCAGGTTTTTTGGTAGTTTGGTTCTTTGCTCTAAATTTATCCAGATACATATGTATATATAAAAATATCAAGTCCTTCCACTTGTACTCTCATTTTTGGTAATTTTACATACATTTATTGCAAATCCAAGGATTTGATTTAAAGGTAAACATAAAAACGAATTTTCAGTTTGAACTTCAGGAACACCTGATATTATCCCAGCTTTTATTGGTGATGCCAAGTTTTTAGTTTTCTATGTTGTGTTATGTAGACTGTTAATTGTCATTGTGTCGGCTTTCGTAATTCGCCATTGATGTGTCGATTTGGTTTTTTGAGTTACATTGTTCCTTTAGAAACTTTTGTCTCTCTTTTTAAAAATTTACACCTTCTTGCAAAAGTACAGATGCGTTCTGTTCATCGTGTACAGTTTATAATAATAAGTGACAATATTTATGCAGGAGCAAAGTTATTAGAGTTGACCAGAGAATCGTGTTGCAGTCATGTTTACTCATATATGGCCGAGTAAAGATCGAAGAGTGGTCGAATGTAGTCTCGTAGTTGCAGTCATTTTGAAGCGATCGGGCATTGGTCGAGTAAATCTATACCACATATTGAACAGGTTGGCGTCGATCGGAAAGTTATCGGATATTAGTCTAGCAAAGATTGAAATGATCGAGTACTTATTGTTAAATTATTTGTATTCCGACCAAACTCGATCTCTCCACAATTCTTTCCAGATCAATTCGACCGCTTCTCGACGAATTCTTCATCTCTTCTCGGGTGACTGGCTTCACGATCCTTACTTGAATGTTTTTGACATGTAAAAAAACGTTCTGGTAGAATATCAGATCCATGACGACCATGGTAGACCACCCGAACATTCTTGTTGATTAAGTCAGAGCAGTCTTCGATCGCTTAATTTGTCTTAATCGAGTTATTCGAGTTGGTGTGATGGGCAGTATGAACCTAGCGTAATTGAGACAGCTGTAGAGATTTATGAAAATCAAAGTTGATTTGATAAAAATATCGAAATAACTAAATATGATTACAGCTGTATCTGGATTAAATAAAAAAAAAAAACTAAATTTCTTGCCTATTTCACAGCAATGAACCGAAATTCAAAATAATCTGGAATTTTGTAAGATCAATTCACCAATTTGATGGGCTGATGCAGACCAGACAGGACTAAATATGAAGATCAGGACTGAGTCTAGACAAGTATTTACCTGTCAAGACAGGTCAATGATAGTCGAAACAGGGTGAGACTGATGGAGACTGAGTCAAAACTGATCGATACAGTTTGAGACTGGACGTGCAATTTTAGACTACACATATATATTATCAAGTACTGAATCATACTTATCAAGGACCGTCGAGACGAAAATCTAAGACAGTTAAGCACATAATATGGTACTTTTAGATTCTGAGTAGTTTGAAGTTTTTACAACTATTGCATTAAGGCGTTAATAAGTTATTGACTAAGATAAAATCAAAGGTGGATATGGTAAACCACACCATTTGAGCACAAACTGATAATGCCATGGCAAAACACCCAAACAATACAAAAGTTTAAAGAACAGTCTACAAAATATACCATAGCGAAAACTAAAAACTGAGCATCATAAGCACAAACAAAGTCCAACGTGATATCATGTGCCCCGGGCGAATAAACAGATTCACATGCTTCGTTGTTGATAAAAGTCAAAACACGGTGATAAGTCTGATAGGTTGTTACAGCTGTTTGTCAATGTACGTCTCTTTAGAGAGATATATACTATTCATAGATAATTAATTTTGTTTATATAATATGATTCCCAGGTATGATCTCGAAATTTCATCTCGTAGATACATAACCTGAAAATATTACCAGTAAATATACATAATAATGCATATCGGAAAAATTGAAATCTGGAGTACGAATTTTTAATGTAAGTGTAAACTATTGGAAGTTTAGGGTATACTGTGGATTCATTAATTTTCGTTTGATACCAATTTTAGTGGATTTCATGGCTACATGGGAACCAGGAATTTTAAAATTAAACAAATTGTCAATTTTCTAAAGGAATGTACGCAGACACGAATATCTGCGAATTCGAAAGTTTTTTTAAACCACGAAAATAAGTTCCAACGCAAATAAATGAATCCACGATGTAAATGTTCCGCACAGCCCTATAGTTTGAGCTTTAAAATAAAAATTGTAGTGCATATAAATTATCCTTCTCGGATATAATTTTTGTTCAAAACTTCATAATAAAAGTGGTAAAATTTAAGCCCTAAAATGAGTTCCTATGGGAGATTACGTTATTTGTTTCATAGGATTTAAAATAGAAAATATTTATGTTACGGGTCTTCTATCGTTTTATACTTAAACTTTGTATGGTACATCCACGTCATACTAGGCCATGCTCGCACTACGGTCTCCGACAAAATACAAATTTAGACGTTTGTAGTGCAATCGTGTAGATTGCAGTAAGGTTTTGGTAAGGTCGTGGTGAAGATTTGATGATCGTGATGAGCTTGACCAATTTTGAACATGTTTAAAAAATCGTGGTGTGGTCAAGCAAAAATCAGGTCGTAGACGAAGCAAAGCAAGAGCGCATTTAAGTCGTGACAAGATCGTTAAGGTCGCTATAAGTTCTTATCGAGAGCGTATCCGACCGTGCAAGTACTAAAAAGACAGTGAAGGTCGTTAAACACTTCCATCTGCGTGAAGAGTGCGATTCTAGTCGTAGAGACTACCCTTCGATTTTATTGCATCGTGCCTATGACATTAATACGATCATCACGTTCTGCCTGCGACCTAAATGCTTTTAATACGACTATAATACGATCATACCACGCTGAAAAAAGACTATAATACGGTTCTAGCACGCCCATGCCGTCAGCAAGGCGCTCTTTAGTACGATCCGACTCCGTTTCTCGAGTTCACAGAAAATGTATAAAAGCTCTCCAGGTTTTTTGTCTGCATGTATTTTGGACCTCATGGCTGTATCCCACCAAACACAGAACATTTTAGAAACGTTGAAAGGTTTCAAATATGTAAGTGTCGAAAGAAATATTAAAAAAAATGTTTTCAAAAATGTGTTTGGATGAACATAAATAGTACAATTAAAAGCAATGTTTTTATTTTTTTAGGTTGTTTTTTTTTCATTGATTAACTAGGCCAAACTAAACATCTTGTTAACATTTTAAAAGATTTGAACACTAGGTTTAAAAGATTTGGCAACTCAAATATGGCATCTTTAACATGCTAGTATCGGCCAAATTTGGAAGTTTCAGAAATATGGGTAAAGGGTTAAATATGTAAAAAAAAAAATTATTTAATCCTAAATTGACAATAGCATAGTTAATTATGATAACTGAAGCGAATATTATTTCACTGATACCCTTTTCTTGTAAGTTTTTCATTCCGGAGTTTACATTTTCCCCGAACTTTAAAAGGGGGTATCAGAATCAGCACCGAAAAGTGAATGCTGTATTTTAGTATTTGAAGAAGAATTGTTCTTTTTTTAAAATGTGTCTTTTAATTTTTTGAAAAAGCTAAGCATTTTGAGTGGTATACCAGTCGGTTGTTCTTGCAATTTTTTTCTAAAATTTAACCGTTAGAATTTTTGGTATTTAACATGTTTAAGTATACAATACACCCCCACCTTCAAATTGGTTCATTAAATGAGAGCAAAATCTATTCAAAAAGTACACAATGGCCATATTTTTGTTCGTCTTTTAAACTAGGTCTTAGTATTTGGCATGTGGATGTATCATCATGGGGTTAAGTGTCTTGCATCATGATGACCTTATTGTGACAACTTAATGTTGTTTTGTGTGAAAAACACAACCATGTAGGCCATAACTTTTTTGCCTTTTGACCTAGGCGTTACATTTTTGGTATGTAGATGTATCATCATGAGGCGGTGTTTCTTCTTAAAATTATGACCTCCATGTGACCTTGAACTTTGACCTTAAGGACGATAATTGTGTTTTTTTGTAAGAAACACTTGTGTGGGCTATGACTTTTATGTAGTTATAAATTCATATTTATTTAGAAAATTCATATAAATAGTTATCAAAGGTACCAGGATTATAATTTAGTACGGCAGACGCGCGTTTCGTCTACATAAGACTCATCAGTGACGCTCATATCAAAATATTTATAAAGCCAAATAAGTACGAAGTTGAAGAGCATTGAGGGTCCAATATTCCAAAAAGTTGTGCCAAATACGGCTAAGGTTATCTATTCCTGGGATGAGAAAATATAAAACTATAAAACCAGCTTTATGCAATTATACAACAATATAGACACAATTTATGACATGTCAACCCATTTCATGCACATGGAATACATAAAGAACATGAAGTCACATAAAGTTTGTTTTAAAAAAGGAATAGTTTCTATTGAAGCGCAGTGTACGTACTTATCTACTCAACAGACAGCAATGTGAAAATTTCCTAGGAATCAAACAGTAGGAGGAGCTAGGCCGAATTACTGTATAACCATTATAATTGGACGGACGGAAGGACAGATAGACAGGGCTATAACAACCCCCCCCAACCCCCTGCAGATTCAAAAATATACAATTTAAAACTGAACGTCAAAACCATTGGTGCAAAGAACCACGGCTCACGAAAAATCAAATAGAGCTGAAAAAATAAAATCCTTATACTGTGAAATCAAATTCGTTAAACATAGAAAAACTTTTTTAGTATTTCTGCAGAGGTTATCAAAATTAAATACAACTGGTTTTTAGTTAAAAACACTGCAGTTACAAGTTTCACATTATTTTTGGGCCCCTTATTTTTATTTTAATGATTACTCTATTCAGTAATAATCGTCAATTGAGACGTGAGAAGAAACATATTCACTTGTCACTTGCAATAAAACCACACTTTCTTTTTTATATCTATTTCAAAATTTCATTAAAAAAAAAATACGGAAAGATATACAAACATGACAAAAGCACAACAAAGGAAAAATATCAAATTTTGCAATCCCTTTGTCCCTTTGAAATCTAAATTTGATTAAGCAAAAATAACATGTTCTATTTATATCATATATGTGTAGTTTCAGTTTCAACCATGATTCTAAATATAGACTGTACTTCCTCTAAAATTGCGGACGGAATAGAAGACACCCGTTTATTTTCTACACTTGTCAGGATAAAGGTTAAAAAAGATACTAAAAAGATGCAGTATTTTTTTTTATTCAGATGAATGTAAGAGTGCATAAATATGCATAGCGTTTGGACTGAATCGGATGTTTTTTCTTCTTTTTTGTCTTTGTTCCATGACATATAAATGATGCACTGGTTATTAATTATTCCCCGTCTTCTAACTTTTTACATGAATATAAATCATGTAATAAAATATTCAGTTGCCGGCAATTTTAGAATTATAAAATATTCGTAACATATTTTATATTACTAAGCCCATAGTGTATGTCATTAAAAACTACATTTACGGTTAAAAAAAAGTATTTTGAATCAATTCAGTTTTGATTTTAATTTGGTAAAAAATAGTTATCAAAGGTACAAAGATCTAGGAACAGAAGCATTGTTTAATTGTCTTGGGTTTCAACTTTGTACTTGTTTGGTTTCTTTTTTAAATATTTTGATATGAGCGTCACTGATAAGTCTTATGTAGACAAAACGCGCGTTTGGCGTACTAAATTATAATCCTGGTACCTTTGATAACTATTTACACCACTGGGTCGATGCCACTGCTGGTAAACGTTTCGTCCCCGAGGGTATCACCAGACCAGTAGTCAACACTTCGGTGTTGACATGAATATCAATAATGTGGTCATTTTTATAAATTTCCTGTTTACAAAACTTTGATTTTTTCGAAAACAAATTAAGGATTTTCTTATCCCAGGTATAGATTACCTTATCTGTATTTGGCACAACTTTTGGGAATTTCGGATCCTCAATGCTCTTCAAGTTTGTACTTGTTTGTTTTTTAAAATATTTTGATGTGAGCGTCAGTGATGAGTCTTATGTAGAGGAAACGCGCGTCTGGCGTACTAAATTATAATCCTGGTACCTTTGTGATATATTTACACCACTGGGTCGATGCCACTGCTGGTTGACGTTACGTCTACGAAGGTAAAACAAGCCCAGTAATTAACACTTCTGTGTTGACATGAATAGCAATTATGCGGTCATTTCTATAAATTTCCTGTTTACAAAACTTTGAATACTTCGAAAAACTAAGGATTTTCTTATCCCAGGCATAAATTACCTTAGCTGTATTTGGCACAATTTTTTGGAATTATAGATCCTCAATGCTCATCAACTTTGTACTTGTTAGTGTTTTTTTCAAATATTTTGATATGAGCGTCATTGATCAGTCTTACGTAGACGAAACGCGCGTCTTGCGTACTAAATTATAATTCGGGTACCTTTGATGACTATTTACCAGTACCTTGATTCTACTGATTTTACCTAGTCCTGTCGATAATGTCAGTTTTTTTTTTTTATTGCAAAGAGGTTTAAAAAGAATAGATCATTCATTGACGTTATTATGATAATATATTAAAGGGTTGGTTTAAGAGATATGTGATCTCCTTGTCAAGCTCAGAACCTGATTGAATTGACTTTCAAGGTCACGGGACCATGTTGGAGCAGTGAGAGAATGACAAGTCTTTATAAAGAATATCTTTCTTGTTCATTTCAAGTGCGAAGGACGAGCAATGGAATCTCGGCCCAGCTAAACCAGTGACAAAAAAATTATAATTTGTTGCTTCTCCTCAAAATGAGTAGAGTAAAGACTGCATAGCCCGGAGTCAGAATGATGCGACACGTTTTTTTATTTTTTTATTTGGCATTTGTGCCTTGTGGAATAGAACCATAAAAATCTGGCACCACATGTTGGTATATTACAAGACAGGGTTAGTATTAATTTCTCATAATCATGTTCTCATCCAGAATATGCATCTTACTTGCCATTGGTTGTTAAACAACCACACATCCATTCATCCACAATTTCGGAGATGCTGCGTTTTTTTTTTAATCAAACGCGCGCATAACGAATAAAGAAATGGATGAAAAACACAATCAATTATATACTTTTAAACAAAGTAATAGTGGTAGCACTGATGCGTCATTGCTACACACATTTGTTAAACAGGTTTGTTGGAGATTGACAGAAACGTTTTATTGACTCAATTTGTTTTACAAATGTATAAATGGAAAAACGGTGTGAATGTCAGCAACACAACCAGCAAAACGAGCTTGAATGGTATAGACGTGCGGAACAATTTCCAAGCGAACAACTCTTTGCATAAAGTAAACGCAAGTTAGTCCCGCGTGCACATATTTCGTTAGTTAACTTCAATTTTCGCGTTTACAAGTAAACGTGCTTTTACTATAATAACGTTAACTCGGTCAAAATCGAATTTTAATGTCTCCTCGAGTAAACGGGCCTTTTTCACTGTGTCTGTTTAGACATTAATTAACGGGCGCTTACTTCAGATTTCACAAATTTATTATCTTGTTGAATACTTTAGAATGTTGGTGTGATAGAAACATGATAGGGGTTAATCTAGAAAAATCAAAATTTATGCATTTTAGAACACCTTCTGTGTCATGTACTAATTTTCCTTTTGTTTTAAAAGGAAAATGTTTTGATAAAGTATCAAAATATACATATTTTGGTTTATTATTAACTGAACATTTGAGTTATGAGGATATGGCAAAAGCAGTTGCCAAATCTGCCAGTAGGGCATTAGGGTTACTAATAGCAAAATGTAAAGCATTTGGTGGTTTTCAATATAATGTTTTTACAAAATTGATCAATTAAATAGACAACTCTTGAGTTCGATGCATTTCCGTCAAAAACTCTGGTTTTAGATAACATCATTTGTGCGTTTAGGTACGTCGTAATTTCCGTTCTAATGTTGAGTGAGTGGTTGGAAAACTATAACTCTAAACGCAAAGGTAAACGCGGAGGTTAACACTCGTTTACTTTTTATGTGTACTGAAATTAACGCACAGTTTACGCGGCGTTAACAATAAGTGCACGCAAGTAAACGCCGCGTTAATTTTTTCCCTCCCGTCTACATGTAATGATTGATCTGCACCCAACTGTAAGCTATGAATAAACTCATCATAGGTACCACAGTATCATCAATTGTTTTTACAAGAGATGCACGTGAAGTCTTCTAACAACTTGATCATCAGTTACGTTCGAATCAAAAGTTAGACAGAAAAAATAAACCATGAATTTGAAGGGCGGAGAGTTTTTACCAATACATCTAAGGTAATAATTTCCCGGAGGAAAAAATCCTTAGTGTTTCGAAAAATGCAAAGATTTGTAACCAACTAATTTATACTTATGACTATATCAGTAATAATTAACAGAAGTTCTCACAACTGTACTGGTAATACTATATGATAGTAACCTCCACTTATTTATGTAAGCATTACAATTGTGCTCAATACAAGCGAGTTTCGTCTTCTTTTATAGACTCGATCTTCAGTGATGCTCGAATAAAATAAGTAAAAAAAAATAAATAAATAAATAAAAATGTCGAAGGGCATTGAGAACAACACAGACCGATACTTGAAAATGGTAAAACAACTTAAAAAAGTAACGTCCCGATATCTATGATTTTCAAACAATTAATTAAACACAATGTAATCAGTGTTGATACAACGAGCAGCAACTGTCAATGGTTTACAGTACAATATCTTGTTTCAACATACGTGATTGGTACATGTCTTACATCAATAGGTTACAATATCTCGTCGACAATATGTAAACAGATATAAATTCATATGTCAATGGTTCATGAATCTCAACCACATGTTAAAATGAGTGTAAAACAGTGAATGGAGGCAAAAGATACCAACATGTGAATTTGGAGACTCCAAGTATGTTGAACATTTTCGCCATTTCTCAAAACTTCCTTTTATCGGGACCAGAAGTGAAAACAACATTAAATATCATTCAAATCGGCAGGTGAAACACGCGAGACTGTCAATGGTGAAGTGCATACATGTTACCTTGTATCGTTTTTACTATGGTGCAGAGTCATTTAATTGTTCTTCATGCTCTTATTGATGCATATCAAGTGGTAAAGCAGTGGTCACACCTTACCGAATAGAACGAACGGACGCCTAACAGATGACAAAAAGAGTTTTCCGTTGACAAAACAGTTAACCGTTGGGAGTCCGTTGATGTACTTACCAACTGAAAAGGACGCGTAACGAATGCATACCGGACACACACCGGATATGCAACGTACGAAAAACGGAAACGTTCCGGTGAGAACGGATGCCAAACGTACATCCAAAGGACGAGTACCGCATTAAACAAACACCTAACAAAAGTGTACCGGATAAAACGGATGAACAAAATATATACGCTAAAATTAAAGGCGAAAATGATAATACATGTAAATCGCATATATTTTCAGAAGGTTTCGTTGTAACTGGTGTGTGGCTGTTCTTCAAAATAACATCAAAAGTAAGTGTATGGCTTCAATAAGAGCAGCCTGTAGATAGTTAAAAGGTGCCATTCCTCTAAGATAAATTATGAATATTGTGAATTATTGACATTCCAGAAATCTGACGTACTAATAATTGGCATTTCTGACACGAAATTTGCAATTGACATTTGTCCGTTGATCATCCGTTGTAACCGTTATACGTCCGTTAGAAGTCCATTTCACACCCGTTCAGCATTCGTTTCATCCGTTATACGTCCGGTAATAGTCCGTTGGTGAAATTGTCTACCAGACCTGTAACGGATGAAAAACGGACAAGAAACGGATACAAAACGGACTAGGAACAGCCGAGTACTAGACAAAAAGACACCTACTGGATGTACAATGGACACTTCATCCGTTGAACGTCCGTTCAAAGTTTTAAACATGCTCAAAATATTCCACCTGACAAAACGGACGTCAACGGATAAAACGGACGCTGAACGGACATGAAACGGAAATGAACGGACGTCTAACGGACATAAACGGATTTAAAAAAAAGTTATTCGTTCGGCGTCCGTTCGCGCTGTCTTGGACCAGGGCTTAATTGATACATAGTTTTGAATATTTCAAATGCAAAAAAAAAAAAACGAATTCAAATGCCAAAATGAAACGAATTGAAAACAAATGTAATACTTCTAACTTAGAAAAACATTTTCTCATGCAGAAAAAGATCAAATATACTTGGTTGTATGACTGCAATAACCTCTCCGATTCCTTGTATAATATTCGCATATATTCCTAACATTAAACATTGTAAGTTGTACTTTAAAATTGAAAATCGTCTCGTGTCTTATAGATGCTGGTCCTGAGATGATCGCCTTTGTGAGTTCCAAGGTATAATATAAAAACGACATAGAGGAAGCAATGCTTGTTGTTTCTTTAAACTTCGAATTCTAGTTCTAGAGGACATATTACTCGAACCTAATGAGAAAAGTTTGGATTGTTAATGGAATCAACCACATCAATCGTTCTAAATGTGAAATTAAGTTATCTAGCTTCTTTGATTTTCTTGTTTTTGATAAGTATTTGAAGGAGCTCCGATTCATATGAAAACAAAACGTCAGCTGGAATTTCTAACGTTTACATGGACTGTTTTTTATTTTGTTTTATTAATATACCATTTGCTGAAATTATAACATTAACAGACTTATGTGGTGGTAAAATGTTCCTGTAACATTGTAATGTAAAAAATATTATGAATAGAAATATTCATTCGTACAATCCATAGTTCTGTCACGTGACAATATATAACATTCCTGTTTCTAAACCATCGTATTATTGTAATTGCTTTGTCATATTTTGCATTTGTCTAGTGTGTTATACAAACTGTATTGTATCCACAAGCTGTTATCGATATTTGAATGAAAGTATGGAACTCAACCTATGTATTCAACATAAAGCTTTATTGTTTTGTGTTTAGTACAAACCTTGATTCTCTTCATCGTAATCACTCCAATCATTCTCTGAGTTATTATCATCTTCTGAATTCACTTCTTAAAAAATGATTTTTAACATTTAACAATATGGCAATTGTATTCAACGGAAATATTAAGTCGACATAACTGTTCAGGTTTTAGTCGTAAATTTAACATCTGTAATATATTTCAATATATTATACTTCACGTTAAAATGCCTATATTTTGTTTGGCTAAAACGAGGGTGTTTATTTACGCTTTCACATGACTGAGCGTTTGAGATTTTTATTTTAATGTCGCTCGCTTGTCCAACCCAATCATAAATCGATAATTTAAAGGACAATAAACTGCATTTACATCAAGTTTTTAAAGACAATGCTTTTTAGTTCCACGTTGTGGGTCAGATTTTTATTAAAAAAAAAACTTCTCTTGATTTTGTTTATACCCGTAACGTTGTTATATACATGCACGTGACGTTATAGAAAATACATTAAAATAAAATTAATCTGTAAAATTCAATAACGATAGGACATTCAGTATAATAAACTTAAAGACACTTATTTGAAAATGTGATAGAGCAGATTGGTAACTCTCGAAAAATTATTGTCAACCTTGGCTTCGTTGCAATTGACCAATGTTAAAAATACGATTTAAACACTTTTTTGAATTATTTAAATACGATATTTAATTAACATCAAATGTTATTATTTCAAAAAGCAGTTAAACAATGTTAACATTCCATTAGAGAAAACAACAAACCCAGTTTTTTTACAATTCATCCTTTTGACATAGTTTAATTTCAAAATTAACTTACTAAGATCATTGATTGCTTTTTTATTCTTACTACAATTATGTTCAGATACATTTAATTTCAATTCGAGGTTTCTCAACACCTTACGAACGAATGAATCTTGTCATAACTTGAAGTTACTCGGCGTAACGAGAAAAGAGGGAGCATTAATTTATTTGATAATATTTGGCTATTGCCTGTGCGCTTCTTCACTTTAAAATGTATGTTACATAACACAAATATGTACATGCTGGATTTTTTAAGACCACTTTTAGTCGGAGACATATTATTTGGACTTGTCACAATAATAGGTTTGAACACTGTTTTCAATTTAGACTTTTTTTTATATTGACTTGATATATAATATAAGATGTAAAATTTACGGTCTAATCAACACAGTCGAAATTATAATTGTTCAATAAATATTGCGAAGATAAAGATCAAGGGAAACAATGGTGCAATAGATTTTGATAAACATGACAGAGTTATTTTGATTTTTTTAGTACAAATATGTAAAAAAAAAAGAGTTGAATATGATCGTTGGAATTTTATGGGGATATGAATCTTTTTGAATTTTATCCAGGATCAGATCATTAACGCCTCCAGCTCTTAATTTGAAAAAAGCATCCTCCGATCCGGGGTCACTTCGTTGACTGTAATCTAACATCAAAATCATAACTTTTACACCTTATAATTATAATTACCTGATTTATTTTCGTAAGATGTTGGGAAACCTCTTTTAGGAACTTGTTCTACCATTAGTAAACACATACCTTGATGATCAGGAGTTTTGTAGGTCATGCGAGTCAAATCAATCAGATCCTTAAATAAGCCGTCTTCTATCTTTAAAGTCATGTCCTTTCCAAAAATAGAATAATGCATACAGTTCTACCACTTGCCATTATGAAATATTTCTTTTTCTGAAATTTTTCGATGTGTGTACGTGATCACCGCCGTTGGTTTATTATAGGATTAAACACATTTTTTCTACAGGTTATTGATGTGTAAACCGGGGCGATCAACTGGCAAACTGAATAAAACTTTTATATTAAGTTTATGAGTAAGGGACCCGGTTTACACATCAATTACCTCTAGAAAAAATGTGTTTAATCCTTATAATTCTTTAACCAAACATACGCGATTATTAATTTACATTATTTGTTTGATGGCTGCTATATTTGCCATCAAAAGTACAATGGCATGTCGTAACTAAGGAGTATGCCGCCCATGTTAACTTTCTAAAAACCATAAATGTCCGATAAATGCATCAGAATCTAAAAAGAAATTTAGCACCTACCTCAAAAACTTCATTTTAATTAAATATTATCAGAATTTGAAGCGTACATGTAACGAAATAATCATTCCCTTGAAAATTTCCACCCGTATGACGTCGTGTTATGCCAAGACGTTAATTCGGCAAATCCTTTATGAAATTTCGCGGAATTTTATTTAAATTTTATTTTCATACATTTTCGAAGCTTTAGTGCATTTGTTTTATTTGGTTTTTTTTTGTTGTTGTTATACATGCATTAGAATAGAAACAACTGTTATGCAATTGTTTTATAATGATCGCAATTTGCTGAAAATCCAGTATCCCTGCAAGAATGTGTATCGCGTATGAATAGATTACGAAAGTAGTTTCGGAAACATGGTTTATCGAAGTGTAAACCAAGAGAAAAATTCGAATTGACCATTCCAATTCAAGTATTTATAGATATGCAAATGATATAAGAATTATTGTAATGCTTATGCTTTAGTTTCTATGTTGCATATTCTTTTAGTCGTATTTATTTTTCTCGCCATGCCAGTGGTGGTATTTTTTTTAACTTATCCCTTTTGGTAGTTTCAGTCTCTGTTTTATTTATTCTATAAATAACTATTATATGTACTTCTATATCTTTACTCGTAGAGAAGATACAAGACTGGCTACGAAACATCGTTTTGAAAGAAATAATGTCTGTTCACGATAAACATATGCAGAGATAAGATAACTCTCGTAAGCGCAATGTGTCGCATAGGGCACAATAGGAAGAAACATATGCAGACAACGTCTATATATATACGATATTCCCGTGTGCTTGCATTTTCTATCATGATTTTCTTGATAGAGTGTTGCTGCTCACAAGGAAGCTTTTAACCCAAAAGTTACAAATGGTGAAGTTGAAATCATCCCTTCGTAAATTTTACGGACGTCATCACGAGTTGGTTGACCGTTATGGAATAACCGTTTCACAAATGATATCGGATATGTTCCTTACGTCGTAACTACAATCCCCTTCACTTTCATGAACGTGACCTACCTAATGAGACTATTTACCGGATTTGTTATCACATAAGCAACAGGACGGGTGCCACATGTGTAGCAGGATCTGCTTACCCTTCCGGAGCACCTGAGATCACCCCTAGTTTTTTTGTGGGGTTCGTGTTGTTTATTCTTTAGTTTTCTATGTTGTGTCATGTGTGCTGTTGTTTGTTTGTCTTTTTCATTTTTAGCCATGGCGTTGTCAGTTTGTTTTAGATTTATGAGTTTGACTGTCCCTTTGGTATCTTTCGCCCCTCTTTTTTTTATCAGTACTGTTTAAACGAAATGCGAAAAATGCAGCAACTCACATTGGCTAACATATCAGTACGTGCATCTGATAACATCGATTAATTATTAGCTGTGTTTTACTTTTGTAATTGGATTTTAAATAACGGTTTAAAACAGACAGCTGAAGCTCCATTTTCATCCAACTTTAATTGCTGATGGTTTGTTTTGCAAACATTGCTGACAAGTGTATAATTCATGATTCTAGCCGATGACATGGGATAAATGTTTAGAAATATTAGTTTCGATTGAGCCTATTACATGTAGATGATAAATAAAGGGTTTTTCAAATAAAAAAAAAAGAACTTACCTCCTCATAAATGTACTCAATCGATTTATAACTGAATGACTTTTTAAAATGCTCTTTTGGAATGTTCCACTTTCCTTCTTTTAAAAGATACATGGACAAGGCATTTTTATAAATGAGTTCTTGTTTTTCCTGAAATATCATTCAATTCGTATAACTGTAGTTAAGTAATATTTGAGTTGATCAGTTTAAAAAACAAAAACAGATTAAGTTACAGATCGGACGCATGAAATTAATAAACGTGTTGTTTTAATTTTTGTTTTACATCACTGGGTTGATCCCTTTGCTGGTGGACTATCAACATGATCAATCCCCGAGTATATAATCAGCTCCATAGTCAGTACTTCGGTACTAATATGATTTGTTACAAACCTTTCTAAAATTATCCGTTTATACATTTTGAAAGCAAAATGAAACTAAGGTTTCAACTCCCTCAGACAAAGTTAATCTTTTTGTTTGAGGTATTTTTGTCATATAGCTCATTCAGTGTCGATACTTATACATCCATCGGATTTTAAATGTTTGGTTTTGAGCGTTCTTGATGGAGATGAATCCAGAAAAGCGCTTGAGACGCATCAAATAATTAAACGTGTAGTTTTCAAATTTTTACTTGTTTTAAATATATAAATTTAATGCATATATTAATATCACCAGCCCAGTAGCCAATACTTCGGTACTAACATGAAAATACGGATTTTTTATTATTATAATTTGCTGTTACAAAATGATAGAAATTATTATAAATTAAGGAATGTATCTCCATCATACATTTGTCATACAAAGCTCTGATTCCTTTCACGGATTTGGCTATACTTTTTGGACCTTTTGGATTATAGCTCTTAATCTTTTATATAAGCTTTGGATTTCAAATATTTTGGCCACTAGCATCACTGAAGAGACATGTATTGTCGAAATGCGCATCTGGTGCAAGAAAATTGGTACCTTTAATTTTATTAATATATATATGCATTTATATATTTAAAACAAGTCTAAATTGAAAACTATGTTCAAACCTATGATTGCGATGGATAAAAACCTCAATTTCTATTGGTGTGCATGTTAAACAAATTTCCTTGTAGAGGGGTCTAAATACAGCACAAACACCGTTTTTCCAAAAGACAAAAAGAGTGAAAAGTTATATTTTTACAAAACACTTTTGACTAACAGGTTGAACAATTGATGTTCTAAAACCCTGCTGACTGCCATTAACGATTGACAAATAAATTGACCACAAGATGTAACAAAATAGATCTTTATATTAATGTGATACCAAACAGAAAGCAATAAACTTGCGGCAAGATTGTAAACCACAAACATGAGGTGATTAAATTTTGTTTACATCAGAATCTGATTTCCACAATTAATGTCTATTCAGTAATGTTGGGGATCGAAATAGTATTTGGAAAGCCGTATAATGTACCTCAATTTAGGATAAACTCTTGAATTTTAAGAAGTAAAATAGAATGAACGGATCATATAAACCGGAGGAAAAATATGATACAAGCGTAAACGAAAAAATATAAACAAGTTTAAATTTAAAACTACGTTTAAACCTATGATTGTGTTTGATTAAAACCGACATTTCTATACGTGTGCATGTGAAACAAATTTCGTTGTAGAGGGTTCTAAATACAGCACAAACAACATTTTCCAAAAAAAAAACAAAAGAGTGAAAAGGTATTTTTTAACAAAACTCTTTTGACTAAAATATTCAGATTATACTCTCTCCCCCTCTCTGTCTTTACACAAGTCTAACATTTTGCACAACGGTACTAATATAAGATGTTATACGATAATATTGAATGGTGTTGACAAATATTTTGGCTTAACAAATAGCATTCGTTAGTGTCAATAATTTTAACAATACTGATAGTAGGTGTAAAAAAATCAGTAATACAGGTAAATTTTGATCTATTGAATTTACTTCAAAATCTTGACCATCAGAACATAAACAAAACTCGATTTTCCAATTTACGTGACAGTGTATATTTATATCCCAAAATAAGTGAAAAAGAAAACTGAATATGTTTTATTGACGCCTCATTGGTTGAACATAAAAATCAAGAAATTATTTCGATTGAAGTAATACTTTTCACTAAAGAATGTAATATTGATATTTTCGTATTGTGCCTAGAATTTCAAAGAGAACATTTTTGTTAAGATTAAATATTTGTCAACTTATTGAAAACAACGTTCAAACCTATGATTGCGTTGAATTAAATCGCATTTTTATACGTGTAAATGCACAATAAATGTCTTGACAGAAGAGTCTGAATACAGCACAAACAACATTATCCAAAAGACAAAAAAAAATAAAAAAGTGTATTTTAACAAAATGTATTTGACTAGAAGGTTGAACAACGGATGTTCTTAATGTTAGATAAAAACAATACATTATGCGAAAAAGATGGTATACCCAAACAAAAGGTGTAAAAATGAGTACACCATATTTGCATTCGACAATTAATTTTTCTGCAGAGAGGTATCGAAAAAATATTTGAAAGACCATATAATTATCGTCCATTAGGGATATACTTTTGAATTTTGAAGAGTTAAAATATAATACAATATAAACCCAAACGATATAAATATTATGTTAATGATGACAATATCATAACTATTTACATTCAATCATGAC
The DNA here is from genome assembly GCA_037788925.1 of Mytilus galloprovincialis. Lineage (NCBI taxonomy): Eukaryota > Metazoa > Mollusca > Bivalvia > Mytilida > Mytilidae > Mytilus > Mytilus galloprovincialis. The sequence continues at coordinate 36,866,564 of CM075342.1, read as the reverse complement.
TGTCTCGAAATATTGTGGGAGTGTTCTGATTAATATGAATACAGATATAGAGCATTTTCATCGTTTTTCTATTATATACTTCCTGTAACATGTGTAAGAATGTCGTACTATAGTAAAATTGATCTATTTTTTCATAGTTATATATAGTGTTAACTGCACTATTCGAAAATAGTATGCCTTGCTGTTGCAACAGACTATTGTTTGCCACGTCAATCATTATCAATTTTACGCGTAAAGGCGGGGCTTAGTTGCTTTGACAGACAAGTAGGTTGGATTTATTAGTCTGGCAATTAATTAACAATTACAATTGAACAATAAGGGAAAACAGTAAATATCACCTAACATTTTGTGACATTTTAAGAGACTTTAAAATACTGTAGTTTCTTTTAGAACGTTTTTGTTCTTTGTTTACTTATGCTTACTACCGTTGAAGTCAAATTGTTTGAATACTTTAGAAGTCATTTGTTACAGATACATAGTTGTGCTCACATCACTGTTTTTGTAAGTTATTGAGTACTATGGAAAATGTAAAAGAGGATGAAATGGAAGGAGTAAGGTGGAGTTAACATTGTTTAGACAAAATTCAAAACAATACCGGACAATCAAAGTTATGACACGTTTGTTATACACTTATCCAGGAATTACTTTTAACCCGATAATTAACTCTTACGAAATACTCTTATCCTGGCAACTTCATTTTTTTCAAATAAATATACTTACAAGTACAAACAAGCGGTTCTATTATTTGAGATCGGAAGCTATGTTGATGAATTGTATTTTTTTTATGAATTAACTATTAATATATTTACAAATTCATTTAACTAATATCGAAATATGAATCATAGCTACCGAGATCTAAAATAATGTCTCCCGTGTATCTGTTACCCCTTTAGAAAACTTGAAATAGGAACCAGATCTAGTTCGCTATTTCCAAAGTCCGTAATAAAGCAACAATAGCGATGCTCTTTAACTTTTTATTATTTCTTTTGATGAAAAATGTCAACTCTCACAGAGATGAAAAAAAAAGGTATGTACTATTTTTTTGTGGCTATTCTTAAATTGATTAAAACCTTTTACCTACAATTCTATTCATCATCATAGTGCAAGCAATATGCCAAAATCGTCTGCCTTTCCTTTGAAGTCAACATGAGTTCATGCTTTAAAAAATGAGCAAAATATCGGTACCCCATAGCAAGTTAAGGACAACCTCTGGCACCAGGTTAAGCAGAATTCTACTTTTTTAACTAGTCAATAATGATGTATATTCAGAAAGAGTTAAAATTAGTTATTTCAACTCAAAACTCATTGAATCTATTTATTTGTAACTCTTTCTAACAGTCAAGAAGATAAAATCAACTTTTTTTTTTAAACAGCATGTGTATATATGCAGAGTTACATAAGGCGATTTTTCATACTATAAAGTAAGTTTTTACATAGAAATACACAATCAGCACTATTTGAAATAGTAAACAGTCAGTATAATAATAATACTAATGTTGTGTTTATTTTTTACTATGGAAAATAATAGCCAGGGTGAGAGACAATAGTGCACTCCTCTTTGGGTTTCTACCAATCATACTTCATTTGTTTGTACTGCTGCCTAATGCCTATTTTAGCATGTTTGATTTGAAAAATCATTTTTGCATTTTAATGTCTACGTTCTGTTACTTGTGAGAGCAACATTAAAAAAAATACGCTGCATTTGATTCCGCACATCAGATATTTGTAAAATGCATACAATTCAAAGGCAACTTTTTGTGTTCCGACCCATTTTTAAATTTACACGATTTTTAAACAAGCTAATATTACTCACCCAATTCTTTGTCACTGTAAACATAAGACACAACAAGTAAATCTTTTAATAAAACCAAAGGAAAAAAAACTATTAATATATGTGTTTTTGTTTACATTCATTGACGCTTTAAGCCCTTGTATGACACGACGGTCGGTCACTCCTTAAAAATGCCCATACTCCAACTAGTACCTCAAACAACATAGTAATTAAAACATTAAACACGATCAATTTAAACAAGAAGGTCTGTTTCACATCAATACGCCTTACTTAAAATGTTATCATAGTGAGCTCATCAAATAAGGTAAATCAAACACATGACCCTTTAAATACTTCTTTCATTCTTAAGGTTATCTATATTATTAAATGAGAAGACCTCATTTTGTGTGTCGCTTCTCTTCCTTCTCCAATAAATTAATCATCATGCCTCTGTGTCATATATATTCCATGCATAGTCGCCTTTGTCGTCCATAATCAGATTCTTATAATTATTCAGTTTGGGCTATTTTGGGAGAAAAACGAAGAAAAGGGCGTCCGGATATTGCTTCCGTCATCAGACCGACTTTTAAGTAATACCTTAGACTTCCGATTTTCAAAAATGTGGAAGACGGGATGAAGGGTTATTTTTGTGCAACGTGTTTTGACACTTTTTATTTCACGTGGAGCCGTGGAAAAGGTTCGTTATTCATCGTGTTTCGTGAAATAGATAAAAAGATCAACGTGAAAGTCATTTTTAATTGTTCGCTCATCGTGAAATTGCAATTTTTTTTCGCATTCCTCACCTTTACTCCCCTCTTCAAACATCATTTTCATAATTACTCGGGGGACAGGACATTTATTTTCTCGGTATCCTGCATGTATACTATGATTACAATCCTATAATATATATAGTGACTCTCTATATAATATAGCAGTGATCGCCGTGGAGAAAAAACTTCGTTGATAGTTTATAGCAAATACACTTAATTTGTATTATACCGTATATTCATAGTATACAGAAACACGAAGATCATGGAATCAAGTTAACAGAAAGCAATAAAATAACAGTCTCTGTGTGCCTATGACTCAGTTTGATACCTTTTTTGAAATTCTCCGGGCATAAAATATTTTTAAAAAAAATCATCCTACAGCAGTGTACGTACTTTCAACCAAACTCTAAATATTCGCGATTTTCCGGGTGTGTTTTAGTGTAATTGAACTAAGGATTTAGTTATTAGAGCAGTGTTACGCCAGCTTTGATAGTTTTCTTTTAGGTTGAGTTGATATTTTAGCCATTCCTCATCTTTAGACATTTTGATTTCGGGCTGGCCATTTGCAGTTTTTTTTTTACAGCAGTGCAGTTTATTAACAGCATATGAAAGGATAATGTGTATAAAAAAGGTATTCAACGTTTTCATTATGTTTGAGATAATGTTGATTGTAAAGTTTGTTGGTCGATTAATAGAGCTTTCTTACATTTTGACGACAGGTACGAACAAACTTAAAATACGCACGTATTACATTTCCACTATAATAATTAAAGAGTCATTGTTTTATCCGGTAAATCTGCATTCTTTTATAATTAACAAATCTTTCAAAAATGTAGTATATCGCAAATAGTACACGCCATCAATATCTGGGGAAAAAAAGGAAAAATAGTGTCCAAACACTTTCGTACGAAACGTTAAACGTTACTTATGTAAACCACGATTACACACGTTTCCGCAGGAAGTGTTCAAGCATGAGTTTCACGAAAAATATTCTGTTTTTGAAATTATTGAAGTTTGTTACTTTAAATTTATTAGCACATTGTCAACGTGGATCATCGAGTATTTTACAATGTTCAGAAGAAGTGATGTGAAAAGAAAGAAAAAGTTATGAATCAACTATTTAACTTTAAAAGGTGGAGCGGGCTGTGGTTTTTTGTCGAAGTTAGTTTGTTTTTTAGTTTTCGACGTTATCAATCACGTTATTCTTTTTCAAAATTGTAACACATTGTAACCGCGCTGAAGTTCGTCCTTTATTCATAGTTCATTATTCAAAATTCAATAATGAATAATGAAATAGTTCACTATTCATTATTCAATGTTAAAAAATGAATAATGAAATAGTTTGCTAATCATTATTCAATGTTAAAAAATGAATAATGAATAATGAAATAGTTTATGTTTCATTATTCAACTTGAAGAGGCGAATAGTGAAATAACAATTTAAAAAAAATAACTGTGACACTATTGTCATATCCCGTATTGTTAAATTCGTCATTTTGATGTCATAACAGATATTCAAATTAACATAAAGAATAAAAAAAGAAGTCTTTAGATTTATGATTTTATTTATTCATTTAGTTTCGAAGGATAAACTAGTTGATTTCCTAACTATTTTTAACAGAAATTCCTTGGTTCAATGTATGGACGACCTGAATACCAAAACATATATATCAAAATTGAAATACTCTACGTGGTATTTTTTTTTTCATTTTCACTGGACCTTTTCTATTCTCATGATTCTTGACTTCATCCTTTAATTATAGACATAACAAGTCGATTGTGCCGCAATGACCATTAGAAGGGTTGCAGAGGACCTATATGCCAAAATACGCGTGGAAATTAAGAAAAAGCAAATTTTGAATAATGAAATGGATATTTTCAATAATGGAATGGACTGCTGCGACTCTTTAGCCCCTAATTATAGATATACTTTATACCTCATTCCTAAGCTGATTAAGAGAGGAACAAAAGATATGTAGTCGATATGTTCCGCAACGCATATTAGAGAAGAAAAGATGGACCTTAACAACGAAATACACTTTAATAGTATTATAGCTGATTTAAAATAATGGAATGGACTGCTGCAAGCCGTCAGCCCTCAATCAAGGGAATATATACACCAAATTAAAGCTTATTAAAAAAGGGAATCAACTGAGTATAATCAATATGAGCCACAATGACCATTTAAAAGGTAACGGAGGACCTAAATGCCAACATTAGCGTTAAAATTTAGAAAAAGCCAATTTAAATAATGAAATGGATATTTTGAACAATGGAATGGACTGATGTGACCCTCCAGCCGCTGAAAACAGATATACATTATACCTCATTCGAAAGCCAATTAAAAAAGGAACAAAAGGTATATAATCAATATGTTCTTCAACGGATATTACAGGAGTAACGAAGGACTTAACTATCGAAATACGCGTGAACATTGAGAAATAACTCATTTTGAAAAATGGAATGGATTGCTGCAACCCGTCAGCTCCTAACTAAGGAAAACAAAATACACCAAAATCAGAGCTTTTTGATAGAGGAATAAACTGAGTATACACAATGTGTGCCATAATGACCATTAGAGGGGTTTCGGAGGACTTAAATGCCAAAATTAGCGTTAAAATTTAGAAATAGCCAATTTTGAATAATGAATGTATATTTTGAATAATTGAATGGACTGCTGCTACCCTTCAGACGCTAATAACAGATATACATTATACCTCATTCGAAAGCCTATTGAAAAAGGAACAAAAGGTATACAGTCAATATGTTCCGCAGAGGATATTACAGGAGTTACGAAGGACTTAGTTATCAAAATACGCGGGAACATTAAGAAATAGCTCATTTTGAATAATGGAATAGACTGCTGCAACCCGTCAGCTCCTAACTAAGGAAAAAATAATACACCAAGTCAGAGCTTTTTGATAGAGGAATAAACTGAGTATAAACAATATGTGCCATAATTACCATTAGAGATGTTTCGGAGGACTTAAATGCCAAAATACGCGTAAAAATGAAGAAAAAACCAATTTTGAGTAATGAAATGGATATTTTGAATATTGGAATGGGCTGTAAGGATCCTTAAGCCCCTAATTACAGATAAACCTTATATACCTAATTCGTAAGCTTATCAAGAGAGGGAAAAAAGATATCAAATCGATGTGTTCCACAACGGATATTAGAGAAGTACAAAAAAAATGTAACGAAGGCCTTACACATCAAAATTCGAGTGAACACAAAGAAAAAGCTGATTTTAAATAATGGAATGGACTGCTGCAACCTGTCAGCTCCTAATTAAGGAAAACAGTATACACTAAATTAAAGCTTATGGATAGAGAAATAAACTGAGTATAAACAATATGAGCCGCAGTGACCATCAGAGGGATTAATGAGTACCTAAATGCCATAATACGCGTAAAAATTAAGAAATAGCCAATTCTAAATTAGACGGCTAAGACCAACCAGCCCCTTATTACAGATATATATTAAACCTCATTCGAAAGCTTATTAACAGAGGAACAAAAGGTATATAATCAATATGTTCCGCATCGGATATTAGAGGAGTAACGAAAGAATTAAATATAGAAATACGCGTGAACATTGAGAAATAACTCATTTTGAAAAATGGAATGGATTGCTGCAACCCGTAAGCTCATAACTAAGGAAAACAAAATACACCAAAATCAGAGCTTTTTGATAGAGGAATAAACTGAGTATAAACAATATGTGCCTTAATGACCATTAGAGGGGTTTCGGAGGACTTAAATGCCAAAATTAGCGTTAAAATGAAGAAATAGCCAATTTTGAATAATTAAATGGATATTTTGAATATTTGAATGGACTGCTGCGACCCTTCAGCCGCTAATACACTGTGTTTAAACCACACCGGCAAAATTTGATCGGACTAGATGGTATCTAACATCCGGCACAATGACGGAACATTAATAGATAGATGAAAGATAGGTTTCTCCTTATTTTCTTTTTTTTAAGATATCGAAGAATATATATACATATACAACTATTTTCTATTGTGATATGCAATATTTTCTACAACCGTTCTATATTAACGGAGAAATAAGTAAAAATGCACGTCAAAATGACAAATTGAGTGAACCTTGTCTCGAAATTGTTTAATTTCTCGTTAAATTGTTCACATTGTACGGAAAGAAAGCTACTGGAAGATAGATACTGACACAGAGATTGCAAAACTTGTCGTTATAAACACCTCGATACTTGTATTTCTGAGTATGAAGCAAAGAAATGGGTCATGTCAAATTAAAATACACCGGTTTCGTCATTGTTGTTTCTACACAATCACATGGTTTCGTCTATATATATCACCCGTTTTTTTATATTTTTTATAACCAACAATGTATGAAAAGTAACGTTAACTCGGATCTGAACATTGTCTTTCGAAAGAATTTAAATATATATTTATTATAAAGTTAACTTGACGTTGTTAGATTTATTTACATAGATAATTATAGTAATACTTATTTTCCTAATGAAAGGCGTATCCGTTATTTCACTGATCTTCAAACTTATTTTAAATGGAATATAAATACCCAATAGCAAACACTGATATCTAGTTATTTTGTTAACATTAACATTATGATATTTTTTATATAGGTTTTGAGATACATCGCAATATGTGACCCCCTCCTTTTTTTTTTTTACAAAAAAACCTAAATAACGCTATAATAAACAAAACTCAAAACATCAACAAAAAGTATGCAGAAGTTAAGATTTATATTTCTAAGAAGTGTGTAAAGTTTGATGCAATTATGATAAATCGTTTGAGATATGGCGCGACATGTTAAAAAACACAATCCTGTTTTACTTACAAAGTCCTGTAACTCAAAAAGATTTCATTGGATTTTTACTACAAGGTTTACAGATCGTTTGACCATTTCAAGAAATAAGTTTCATAAAAACTTGATAAACTGTTCTCAAGTTACGGTGCGACATGTTTACGCTGGACAGAAGGATAGCCGGAAAGATAGACGGACGGACGGACGGAATGACTGATAGATGGAGGAACGGACGGACGGGTGTATACATTTATACGTCCTGTCAAAATTGTGACGGGCGTGTAAAAACGCAATGAAATGAAAAAAAAAATCTTACTTAAAGGTCAATGAGTTTTATTAGGATATCGGCCAAGTCGATTTATTTGTATATCTTCTTGACTTAAGTCATTTTTGCTATATGACTTTTATATATATATGTTTGAAAATAATAGATAGAAATTGATAAAAAGAACTTCAAATTCGTCATTTAAGGGCAATGCAATAACTCCTTTAAGAACTAATGTGAGAATGTTATAGTAAATGAACAAATGATAGAGCTCAACATTTTGAAGATAATCATCTGGCCTTTTCGAAATGTCTATGTCTACGGCTGTGTTTAAATTATTGACATCGTGCACTTGCATGCCCCCCTTTTTTTATTTCTTAGCCATGACGGCAATCTTGGTTGACAAGCGTGGTCACAGTAAACTTTTCTAAACTAGATACCCTAATTATAATTAAAAAAGACATATGACTTAAATAAGATTTGTTAAATGCAGCCTAGTAATTTTAGATGTAAAAAATTTATGTAAAAAATGGAATTGAAAGATAATGAACGACAGTCGACCGGTGCCAAGTGATGAAAAAATAATACTTTTCCTGTTGGGTCAAGTAAGCTAAAAACAACAAAAAATTCCAAACAAAATTACACCGTGTTTGAATTTAAAAAAAAATGTGTAACAACTGAAAATTTCAAATTTCACGAACCGGATAACTTGACCGGACATAGCAAACAACTTCACTGGCGTTCTTTTTTTTCAACAAAAAAATTTAGGACATATTATTTTTACTGACATGTCACAAATGCTTAAATGGTCGCAATTGAATTGATGATGAAGGTCTGTAAGATAAAAAAAAAATGGTCACAGAAAATTAACCAATTGTTTATGGAACCATTTAAGTCGAGGTCTAATGAATCCTGCCAGACGGACATGAACACATTCTAATTAATAAAACCAACTACACAAAACCCTTAACATTTACCAATCAAGGAAGGAAATAAGTTCACGGTCACATGAATCGTCATGTGGCCGAAGGAAAAATAATATAGAAATGAGGTCAAGGGCAAGAGCAATGGACATATGGCAATCAGGGAGAAAAAAAAATCGTTAAATCTGTGTTCCATACTTTTAATATGTTACAGTCAAAATCAGGGCGGATCCAGACATTTGAAAAAGGGTGGAGTTCCAACTATATGCTCCCATTCAAATGCATTGATCGGCAAAAAAGGGGGGGGTTTCCAACTCCCGGACACCCCCCCTGGATCCGCCAATGCAAACCGTCTAACTTTTGACATATGCAGCTTGATACAAATAGTTCAAAACGCTATGAATTCGAATCACTTAGTGTCGCTTGTTTAAAAATAGCAATGATAATGTTTATAATAAACATAATCAAACTCACATAATCTGATTTCGCGGGTGTCCCGGTTTTCTTATTTCTTACAATATTTTTAATTCGGTACCGTATACACTTTATAACATAGGTGGTGAATCTAGAAGACGTATAGATTCACTCACTCATTGCACGCCCCCGACCCACCTTTGATGCATGGTAGTTGTAATCCTTTTCTTCCTATACATTTAATTTTCTATGTCGATTATGCATGCATATAGACATTTGTCTTATCATCACTGTCTATTAAAGATTTGTTATTAACGATCATAGAAAAGATTACATACATAGAATGATTAGATTACTTATAAAGGTGTCCATCCTATTGTACGAGAAAATCAGATATCAATTGTGTGTTTCGATTTTTTAAGACCGTAAAGTTTAACTCTAATTTCAAGTTTAAACATATTTTCCATAATTCATATAGAAAACGCATATTTGAGAGCTTTAACCTCAATTTGCGGTATAACCTTCATTCTTACCTATTCTGCTGTTATAAATTTTTGAATGCAAAGTAAAATTCAAATTATTTGTTTTCTTAAACTCCTTTTTAACACTGAAGTTAAATTATCAATTATAATGTAATGCGATTATAGTTTTTTGTTAGTTGACCAAACAGGGTTATGCATTGTAAAATCCATGACCAAACCGGGTGGTAAACATTGACGAAACCGGCCATTTCCATTTTGACATGACCCATTTCTTTCGCTCCATACTCAGAAATACAAGTATTGAGGTGTTTATAATGACAAGTTTTGCAATCTCGGTGTCAGTATCTATCTTCCAGTAGCTTTCTTTCCGTACAATGTGAACAATTTAACGAGAAATTAAACAATTTTGAGGCAAGGTTCACTCAATTCGTCATTTTGACGTGCATTTTTACTTATTTCTCCGTTAATACAGAACAGTTGTAGAAAAGATTGCATATCACAATATAAAATAGTTGTATATGTATATATATTCTTCGATATCATAAAAAAATAAGAAAATAAGGAGAAACCTATCTTTCTTCTGTCTATTAATGTTCCGTCATTGTGCCGGATGTTAGATACCATCGAGTCCGATCAACTTTTGCCGGTGTGGTTCAGACACAGTGTAATAACAGATATACATTATACCTCATTCGAAACCCTATTGAAGAAGGAACAAAAGGTATATAGTCAATATGTTCCGCATAGGATATTACAGGAGTAGCGAAGGACTTAACTATCAAAATACGCGTGAACATTGAGAAATAGCTCATTTATAATAATGAAATGGACTGCTGCAACCCGTCAGCTCCTAACTAAGGAAAAAATAGTACATCAAGTCAGAGCTTTTTGATAGAGGAATAAACTGAGTATAAACAATATGTGCCATAATTACCATTAGAGAGGTTTCGGAGGACTTAAATGCCAAAATACGCGTAAAAATGAAGAAATAGCCAATTTTGAGTAATGAAATGGATAATTTGAATATTGGAACGGGCTGTAAGGATCCTTAAGCCCCTAATTACAGATAAACCTTATATACCTCATTCGTAAGCTTATCAAGAGAGGGAAAAAAGATATAAAATTGATGTGTTCCGCAACGGATATTAGAGAAGTAACGAAGGCCTTACACATCAAAATTCGAGTGAACACAAAGAAAAAGCTGATTTTAAATAATGGAATGGACTGCTGCAACCTTTCAGCTCCTAATTAAGGAAAACAATATATACTAAATTAAAGCTTATGGATAGAGGAATAAACTGGGTATAAACAATATGGGTCGCAGTGACCATCAGAGTGGTTACGGAGTACTTAAATGCCCATTATTACAGATATATATTATACCTCATTCGAAAGATTATTAACAGAGGAACAAAAGGAATATAATCAATATGTTCCGCATCGGATATTAGAGGATTAACGAAATTATTAAATATCGAAATACGCGTGAACATTGAAAAATAACTTATTTTGACTAATGGAATGAACCGCTTCTACCCGTCAGCTTCAAAATGAGGAAAAAATCATAAGCTAGTAGTCATCCCTGTGAGACTAGATCACTTTTTCCCCGCAGTCATAACGTTAAAGCCCCCATCTTGGAGGGAGGAGGTAATTTTCGATATGGGTCAAGTGGTCATTTTTTTTTAATTAGTAACATAATTAAGTAAATGTTGTGTGTTATCAATTAATAATTAATTTTGACAATTAATAATATAACTAAGCGTATTAATTAAATTCTTAATTAATATTTAGTGGTGACAAGTGTCCGAGTCTAATATATTATTGATTTTATTTTTCACATTAACTATGTGTATGGTCGTTTCAACTGCATTGGTTTAAAGGTTTACGGTTTTGTATCCAGATTAGGTTTGAAGTGTAAATACCTCCAAATATATGTGGGTTTACAAAATGAATAAAATCTATAAGATATATTATATAATTTATTGTATACAAATCACAACAACAAAGAATTTCACTATTAAAGTGACTTTTTAAGTCAGTAGTTAGTGATGGTTTGTTTTTTAAAACAAAACTATTTAACGGCATTAACGGCATCATCCGACACTCACATGACTGATTCGTATACTTGATTTTAAAATGAAAAGTACATGCATGAGAAGTTCTCTTCTTGGAATAGTAAACTGCTAATATAATTTGAAGAAGGCAAAGGAAAATGATTGATTTTGTTTGTAGCATAACGTACAGTGGCAAATGTTTCAATCATGTTCAGATCAAGTATATTTGTCTGACGAGATGGTGCAAAATTATTGTACATAGTTTGTTTACGTTATACAACACTTTTTTCATTAATATCCCATAATTCATCCACTGTACAATTTTCGTTTGAACATTTGTCAAAACAGAATCTTAAATTATGAATGTAAATCCAAGTCAAAAAAGGTAAATTAGGATTAAAATTCCATGAATTAAATGGTTATATTTAGGAAGAGACTGTTAAACACGGGGAACGAAAAAACGTAAACAATGATGTTTATCAAACGTATTATGCAATCTTATCAAAATATTTCTCCGATGAGTTGGATAACCTTTCTATCCAATTCGATATTTGTACATGTAACGTTTGATCAGTAACAAAAATATAGAAAATCTTCTATTATATAGTAAAGTAATTGGAACTGATTTTTTTCCTATAAATTCTAAAGTGCCCTTACTACAGTGACGTCATTTAGAACTGTTCTACAGTCCTGACTGATTTGGTCAGTTTTGCTGACAGTTCCACGGTTGAAATTGATTTGGACAGTTCTACCTAGAACAGATTTAGACAGTTCTACCATAGAACTGATCCTGACAGTTCTACCTAAAACTGATTTAGTCAGATCTACCTAGAACTGATTCTGACAGTTCCACTTAGAACAGTTCTAGGGTAGGACTGTTCTAGGTAGAACTGTTTTAGGATACATGTAGGTTAGAACAGTTCTATGACAGATTATTCTGACAGTTCTTATGAGAGGTTAGAAGTACTCTCCATTGTAGATCCATAATGGTCATTCAGTGGTTGTCGTTTGTTGATGTATTACATATTTGTTTTTCGTTCAATTTTTTTTACATACACTAGGTCGTTAGTTTTTCTCGTTTGATGAATTGATTTACATTTGTCTGTTTATAGCTTACTATACGGTATAGGCTTTGGTTTTTGTTAAAGGCGTACGGTAACCTTTAGTGTTTTTTTTCATGAATATATTTTGTTAAGAAAAATGCATTTAGGTTGTGACTAATCAGCTTTTTTATTTATACAAATTTTGACGTGCAGTGTAAATGACATTGTCATAGTTTTATAGAAGTTTAATAGCATTAACTTCAGTTTATGGACAATTTACACATACCATTATACTTTATACATGTATAGTAGGTGTTTGCAAACACTCGACACTCCCCCTTCCAAAACTTTGGTTATGTAAAGAAATTTCGTTAACACTCTATATTAATTTGGAAACATACCTCCAATCATCAAACAGCAAACGAGACCATCTAAATTGTCCTGGAAGTCTGAATGAATCTCGGATAAACTTTGAATTTCATATGGATCAGGACATCCACCTCGGGACCTGACGACTCTTTGAACTTTTGATTTTATTACAGTCCAGGGATTTTTTATATCCATTATATATTCTATATACTCATCATGCATCATATAGAAGCTTCCGCGCCCATAAAAAATGTTTACATCCGTGCTATGTTTCTGTTGATGTTTAAAATAAAAAAAATCCATTATAAGTGATACATTTCAGAAAAAAATTATACAAAACAAAAATGTTTAAATTTAGTTTTGCTGTTAGATAATTCCCTTTGTCGTTGTTTTTTTGTATGATTAAGCACTATCTGTAACTTCTCATGGATTATATTCTTTTTTTTTCAGTTCAACAATGTTTTTTTACATTGGTATCAGAGAATACACGCAAAGACTACATCTATGTATAAGGGATGTCAAAAGATCTGAAATTTAACACTCGGATACTTGATCATGATACTCGAGAACTTGCGAGTACTCGGATGAATCTTAAACGTCTATAGAAAAGTTAAGATTTTAGGAGGGATGCAGTGTTTTTGTTATTACCTTTCATAAACATATTAATGAAAGACAAACGTACTACAAACATCGATTGCTCCTCTGCTTTTTTTAATGTCAATTAAACATTGAATTACCGACCGTATTTTCTACAAACAACCTATCATAATAGCAATCACTACAAACCATTAAAAGTCTGAAATGGCCTATATCTGTACTCGACTGTACTGATTTTTACTCGACCAGTCTGAATTCGTCTGAGATTTACTTGATAATACTCGACTGTAGTCTGAACCATACTTAACAGTCTGAATGTGTACTTGACCAGTACTTAACCATTTTATACGAGTCTGAACCGTACTCGACCTAGTCTGAACCGTACTCGACCTAGTCTGAACTGTTCTCGACCTAGTCTGAACAATACTAGACCAAGTCTGAACAATACTCGACCAAGTCTTTACCAACCTAGACCTATTCTTTGTATCTTTCAACTGAATTTTATCAATTTAGGAATTATTTTAATAAAAATGGAATTTGAACAACAACTTGAAATTAAAAATGGATGCAATACAGTATTGAAATTAAGATTTCACAATAATCAACCATAATATAACTTCAACTCAATATTAATCAAAACTTACATAATAATGTATATCAACTTTTAAAATATAAATAAAACACAAGCTATCAAATAATCTAAAAAAAAAGATGAGTTGTGACTAATATTTTCAATATTATTCAAAATTTTATAAATATTTCGGAAGTATTTTATGGTAACTGGATTATTTTCACCATTAACTTAAGCCTAGTATAGATTTATGGTGTCAGTTGAGTTCAGGTAATAATGCTGTGAATGTTTTTATTAAGATATATATAAAATAGTATATGAAACAACTTAATAAATTTAAAAAAAACGAGAGATTAATTGTTTTGTTTTATTAAACCAAGAATTTAATATAATCCTAATAATAGAATTTCCATAGCAATCCTTGATAACCTTTTTAAAAAAGGAAATGTATTCCAAAGTATCAGTAAAAAATATTTCAATTAATTTAAGTATTTTTTTTTGGTCAAATTAACATGGCATACATAAAGCACTTTAATATGTTCTTATTACCTCAGTACATGTGTGTTTTACAGGTAAAAAGAAAGCCCTATTTTCTTAAATTCGTGTATTACTTATCTAGTACATACATGTATATTCGAAAGTCCTTGTTATTTAATTTAAACAGGATGTTGCAATTTTGAATCAATGTTATTTAGAATTTAATACCTCTGGCCAGGTGTGATTTTATTTATGAGTTTGCCCCCAAGCAGAGATTATACTTTATATTTCACCACTAATCAGAAAAACAATTTTATTTATTTATTTAATGTTATGCCTTTTTTATATAAGCTATATATAATATATTTTTTTTTATCCTCAATATAATCAGAGAAATATTTCTTTTATAAGGTTAATTTTTTTATAAATTTTGTTGGCTGTTGTTATATTTATATAAGTTAAAAAGAAAGGAGTAGGGGCAATAAGGCCCTTATTTGGCCCAAACATTACTGCAAATTTAAAAGTTTTCATACATATTTTAAAATTACTGAAAAGTATCTCAGGTAGAAGGTATTCAGAAAAACAAAATAATTTTGGACATTAAACAAGTTACCATGGCAACAAATCATGCCTTAATTTGCATATTTTGTAAAATTTTGTGATTTTCCTTGTTTTTCATCAAATTGTTAAGTATATT
Organism: Mytilus galloprovincialis; assembly: GCA_037788925.1. Classification (NCBI taxonomy): domain Eukaryota; kingdom Metazoa; phylum Mollusca; class Bivalvia; order Mytilida; family Mytilidae; genus Mytilus; species Mytilus galloprovincialis. The sequence goes on along the minus strand of CM075342.1, from coordinate 36,851,323 downwards.
TTCGATTGGAAAAGTATGTGCGCACCCAAAAAACAACTTTATATTTGGTGAGATTTTGTCAATAGTAATGATAAAGCTTCAGTTTAATTATTTTGTTGTTTCTTGGCTGCGCACGATGTTTCCACAACAGAAATAAAGATAGACAACTGCATAAATTCGGAATTTTCATCGTTTTTGTGAAAACAGTATATTTTATATAATTGTGACGTCATCACATAAGAATCTTAATGTTTTTCATTTATATTTCTTGACCCTATGCATTTCTAAAGATTATGTTCCAATTTGAAAAAGTTATCAAACATTTTATTTTCTTGGGCCAAAACCAGGCCTTAATGCCCTTACTCCTTTATTTAAACAGTTCAAAAAGTAGAGGTTTATTGGTCTAGTATGGTTCAGACTGGTCGAGTATTGTTCAGACCTTTGGTTAAGTATTGTTTAGACTGGAAAAATAGGTGGAGTACATGTTGATAATGGGTTAAGACTGTTTCAGACTGGTCGAGTAATAGTTCAGACTATTTTCAACGGCAAAGATAAGGGTCAAGTACGATTCAGTACAGTCAAGTATGGTTCAGACTGGGGTCGAGTAATGTCAAATAAAAGTCAGACCAATTCAGACTGGTCGAGTAAAAATCAGTACAGTCGAGTACAGATATAGGCCATTTCAGACTTTAATGGTTTGTAGTGAATTGTTTTGGTGTACGTGTTCATGAACCACGTGCACATTCCAATAAAATTAAAAATATTTGCATATAAAGTCCGACAAAGTAGACAATATATGTATCATCTGTTCCTGCATGAGGAGTTGGTATTTTTTATAGTACAACTTGTCTGTTAATTTGACAACAACAATATTGAACTTCACTTGTTCTTTTCTACGGCGCCCCTTAGGTGCCTAAGATGAAATTAAAAATATTTGTGCGCGCGACTTGTGTGTTAATTTTTAACCTTTTTTTCAGACCAAATCACTACTTTCCTTAAAATTCTGGACCCAAATTTTTCTTCAGTTTAATTTCATCCCCCCTCCTTCCCCTACTTGCAAATTGAGGCATTAAACATGGAGAAATAAATTTGGAAGGGGTATAAAAAATAATGGCAAGTAACCCACTGTCAACACTAGGGACTATATTTGTGAAAATCAAGGGACGGCAATTGTGGTTTCGGACCAGTAAAATCGAGCACATATTTTACTCGACTAGTTTCGACATTGTCTCTACTGTACTTTACTGTACTTAAATGTACTCGACTAGGTCTCGACTTTACTTAATTAGGCTGTTTCAGTACATGATCTTGGTGTAGTCTGAAACGGTCTCGACCAAGGCTCGACCTGTCTTGACCAAGGCTCGACCTGTCTCGACCAAGGCTTGACCTGTCTCAACCGCTCTCGACTCAGTCTCAAACAGTCTCAACCTGTCTAGACTAGTCTTGACCTGTCTCGACTAGTGGTGACCTGTCTCGACTAGTGTTGACCTTCAAATTAAGTCTTGACTGGTGTAAATTAAATGCAGATAGCTGCATAGTTTGATGAAAATCCAAGTTGATTTGAAAAAGTTATTAAAGTGTACTATCTCTATTTTGTCCGAAATTGCAAATCCTAGCCTCTTTTACCTAGATTTTTAAATTTGACAGCAATTCACCAAACTACATAATGACCGGGGATTTAGTAAGCCTAATATAAATCTAAGATAGCTGCATAATTTGATGGAAATCCAATTTGATCAGAAAAAAATATAATACAAATTAAAGATGAATTTAATTGTTTTTATTTTTACCTATTGTAAAATTAAATTCTTTCAAAATCACAGCAATAAATCAAACTACCAATTAAGCTTGAATTTTGTAAGATCAATATTTAATTAACTAAGATGGGCTGATTTACACCAGTCAAGACAAAATTTGGAGGTTAAGACTAGTCGAGACAGGTCGAGACTAGTCAAGACTACACCAAGATCATGAAGTACTGAATCAGACTAATTAAGTAAAGTCGATACCTAGTCGAGTACACTTAAGTACAGTTAAGTACATTCGAGACAATGACTAGTCGAGTATAATGTGTGCTCGATTTTACTGGTCTAACACAAAAACTGGTCAATTCAGACTTTTAGCAGTTTGTAGTGATTTGTGACCAGACGTGACCTTCTATATATCGGACGTATATGATATCTTGATTATTATAAGCACACATTATAAAGTCCATTTATTTCTTGAATTAATATGAAAAAACCTATGATGTAAGATAGGAAGAGATATTTTTTTAAAACCGGAAAGTGACAGATGTCTTCCATATTTCAGACAAAAAGGTATAAAATAGATATAGGAAGATGTACATGGTATGAGTGACAATGAGACAACTCTCCATCCAAATAACAATTATAAAAGTAAACCATTATAGGTCAATGTACGGCCTTCAACACGGAGCCTTGGCTCGCACCGAAAAGCATGATATAAAGGACCCAAAAAATTAATAATGTGAAAACCATTCAAACGGGAAAACCAACGGTCTAATCTATATAAAAACGAGAAACGAGAATTACGTATAAACTACATAAACAAACGACAACTACTGTACATCTGACTCATGACTAAGGACAAGTGCAAACATTTGCAGCGGGATTAAACGTTTTAATGGTACCAAACCTTCTCCCGTTTCCGAAACAATAGTATAGCATCATAAGAAGCATATATTTATTGAATCAGAATAAAGATACACATAATTGGATACAAAAAGTAACTTTGGGTAAACAGGATGTAGCTTCTTTGTTTAGAAATATGTTCAATTTTTCTCTGAGCAATTGTTTTTTTCTTTTATAATGCCCCATCGATGGGCATTATGTTTTCTTGTCTGTGAGTCCATTCGTTCGTTCTATCGTCCGTCCATGTTTTCGTCCGTTCGTCGGTCTTTCCCGCTTCAGTTTAAACTTTTTGGTCGAGGTAGTTTTTGATGAAGTTGAAATCCAATGAATTTGAAACTCAGTACACATGTTCCCTATGGTATCATCTTTCTAATTTTAATGCTGAACTAGAGATTTTCCCCCATTTTACGGTCCATTGAACATAGAAAATGATAGAACGGATGGGGAATCCATGTACTGGGGACACAGTATTGTTATTTATATTCATTTATATACTAGTATATTTATGCTTATAAATATCATTTTGTAAAATACCATAGATATCAACATAAAAAACATTAACGTAATTTAAAAAAAAAAACTAAGTACCATTATTACATAATTCAAAAAGCTTTTTAACTATTAGAGATTGTATATCCGAATAATACTTTATTTCTTTTGAAAAGATCATAAATGTTTAGTTGAAAGTAAAATATGAGCAATTATACAAAATAGTATGCCTAATCTTCTGAATGGTTTCAGTCTTAATTATTTTCCACTACAAAAACAGCTTATCGTTAGAACAATACATTGTAACCATTTTCATTTGCATTATATTTTTTTTGTCAAAATAAATTGGTACAATGAATGTATTTAAGAGGAACTGTATTATGCATGTTATGATTATACGTCATCTGTTGATCCCAATTGATGGCTCTATTTTTTTTTATATGTATGGCATATTACATGTGGAAAGGGAAATCGTTGGCAACGTGGTCTGAGAAATTCTACTACTGTTATCACTTGCCAGTCAAGACGTCAATTTGAATATCGACTTTTGGTGGTTTTCTCCACGCATTCTCGCTTCTTCCACCAATGGAAACTGATCGCCACGAAATAGCACAAATGTGACGGTTAATAGTGGAGTTAAAACACCATTTACTAACCAATATATTTGTAAATAATGAAGTATAAAGTATAAATTTTGTTCATAGAATCTTTTTTTTTCTGAGCATTAGCTGTGACTATACTTTATTTTCGAACTTCTTTAATCCATTCTTCTTGGAAATATGTATTCAGATTTATGAAATTCAGCGATCCAGTTTATTTTGCAATTTTTCTAGGTTTAGAATGAAGATTTCCGATAATGATATTGCTTTAAAAAATGTTATTTGATATCTTTTTTGTGCTACTCTCTTAATAAATCATTTTCAGACAATACTATTATACATTATTGTTTTTGTGTAGATATATATTTGTAGAAAAACAAACTAGGTTTCATTGATATATAATTAAAGAAGTAGATGTACTATCTTTTATTTTATATCGAAATTTGAGTAGCTTAAATTTTATAACAACATCTATTTAACTTCTTGTAAAGGGATCTTTGATTGATTAACGGACATCGTTAACACTTTGTTCACCATTAAGGTGTTTCTATGTAAAAAATGACGACAGACACGTTTAAACCGTCGCAACCACAATCCGTTAACATCATTGTATGAAACTTTCCACAAACGGTACTTATTATGAATAGTTTTAAAATAACAACGTACAGAAAAAAATAAATCACAAAAATACGAAACCCCTAGCAAAAATCAAAACGAAAAGTCCATAATCAAATGGCAAAATCAAATGACAAAACACATGAAACGAATGGACAACAACAGTCAATTTTCTGACTTGGTACAGGTAATTTCAAATGTAGAAACATGGTGGATTTAACCTTGTTTTATAGCTATAAACCTATTACTTCTATTAGAGTCTCATCAAACTATATTATATTTACAACGATGCCTGAACAAACATACATAATAGGTCAAGTTGTCCTAATATAGGTAAAGCAGTCATCATTGTCACGATCTCAAAACAAACAAATATTTAACATAGAAGCACAAAAAACATATATCATCCCAACATCCACATTTATTGCTTTGCGTGTCTGACGTCAGACAATGCATACGTCAGACAGGTAGAAACATAAAATATTTTGTCGTTAAAATACATGGGGAATAGTTAATAGGGTTAACAAATCAAAAGTTTGTGCTCCTAACGCAGAATCGCTCCAACAAAGTTATGAAGAGAACTGATTAAAAATGACACTCCGTAAATTCTACGGACACAATCACCAATTGAATGATCCATACGATGTGTCTTTGTCCAAACTAACTAAGGACATTTTTACCACGTGCTAGATTGTGGTTTGTCATTACATCGTCTGTGTTTTAATTACCGGACGTGACTTATTACCGATTGTGACTGTTTTGCTGAGTGTGAATTCGCATTCAAAAATTCATGTATTTAGCTTTTATGTTATATTTGGTTTTGTCGAATGTCTTATCGATTACAGTTGTTAAACTTTTTGTCTGTTGTATTCGTGTGTTATAGTAATGATAATTAATCAACCAGTTCATTTATCAGATTTTAGTTTGGGGAAATAAATTTATACGATATAATTGGTCTACAGTAGGATTCAGAAGAAACACCGACATAGCTAGATAATACAATTAATTATCTAACATTGTCTAATTACTGAAACAATTTGATGTTAATTAGTATTGTAATTTTCATTGTTATTGATAAATGTTATATCAGTATTACAAACCTAATCTTGAATTCTATCCTAATTCTATCCTATTTTGGGGAATTTGTTAGAAATTCAAATGTGACATCACGTTGTGCGTGTATCGCTTTGGCTAACTCAGCTGTGTGTGTTTATGATCTGGTTTAGATTGTTTTATGTATCTGTTTTATTCTGCAGTTAGTCACCACTTCTGTTTTGTCATGTATATCTATTATATAGTCATTTTATAAAAAATAAAAGATTTATTTGTATTGTAGTCCTGTCATGTAATTTTGTCATTTTAATGACAGGACTCATTACAAATAAATCTATTTTTTTTATAAAATGACTATATAATAGATATACATGATAAAACAGAAGTGGTGATACAACATATATTTAACAATGCCATAAAAGCCACAAATCAAGGTTCAACCCATCATTTTTTTTCCTTAGAATGTCCTGTACCAAGCCAGGAAATTTGCCATTGTTATATTATAGTTTGTTTCTGTTTCTGTTACATTTTTATGTTTTTGTTGTGTCGTAGTTATATTTGATGTGTTTCCTTCGGTTTTAGTTTGAAATTGTGTTTTTTCTCGATTTATGAATTTCGAACAGCGGTATACTACTTCTGCCTTTATTGGTTAGAACTAATTTCATTAAAAGACCGAGATTTAAAACTATCCAGAAGTTCATTAGAATTTTTAAGAATCCACATATGGTTAATACCACTTTGCGAGTAAACTAATTTTGTCGTTCAAATTATTTCAAAACTATAATAAAACAATAACATACTCATGATAATGGTGGGATCTCTAAAAGTACAGAATTTAATATGATTTTAGATGAGTCTTAAGTAGACGAAAAGCGCGTTTGGCGATTAAATTATAATCCTGGTACCTCTAATAACTATAAGCGCACATACTTGCTTATCAAAAACGGTTTGTAGGAGATCAGCTGCATTTTAGTCAGTTCATACTAACAGACATGATACCGATACAAAACACAAACAAATAGAAACACCATTATGTCAAAGAAAATCCTGTACTAAGTCAGGGATATTACCGTTATTTTCCATTCGTTTCATGTGTTTAAGCTTTTGATTTAGTCAATTTTGAAGGACTTTCTGATTTTGAGTTTTCATAGGAGTTCGGTATTATCGATAATCAACTTTTTATATTCCTAAAAAAATTCTAGTACGACGGAAGCGTATAAAGCTGTTAACCAGTCAGAGTTTGACAATTACAGATACATCAGAACAATTAAAGTTCTTCATTTAACAGCAAATTGAAAACTGGAATAAAACAATGACAATAAGATTTAAGACGATCTTAACTAGGTACCAAACCATAAGGCCAATACTTGGATCAGACATCAGACCTGTCCTTATGTTTGGTCAACAGCTGTCATAAAAATAGACATGGATATTAAATGAAATTAGGGAGCAGGCATGTAGGTTTCACTTTGTAAATATAGCTGTGTCACAAAGCACGCCTCTGTTGGGGAGATATGTAATATTCATAGATAGTTTGTTTTGATTACACACTGGTTCACAGTAATGCTCTCTATTTATCTTCTGAAAGAGAAATAACTTGTGACTGTTACCAGCATAAATAAACATTATTAGTGGCCACCTTGAATTCTGAGATAGACCCAAAGCTAAGGTAGGGTAGACTTTTAATTGTTGGAAATATGCCACATAGCCCGATATTTGGATCTTGGAAAAAAAAGAAGTGCATATAGGCTTTTCATTCTGGAATATGCTTTGTTTGGACACTTATTTGTAAGAGTTGTACAGTGTTAGCCATAAAAGGTTTTCTATGGAAATTTGCATTTTTTATGATTACAGAAGTGCAACCTATATTGGGTGAAAAAAACGAGAGCATGTAGAAATTTTACCAAATCAAGGGAATGAAGTAAATCATATAATGTATATATATATATATATATATTCTGGTGATCTGATGGATAAATCTGTTGTAGAGTTGTCACTGGCTCAGACGTACTTATAAACATAATTATTTTCTGTGACTGTAGCTTACATTAATTTGTAGGATCCTCTTCTATAGAAAATTTAGCTGATCAGTAAGAATATATCATGGACTGTAATACGACTCTAGATTAAAACTGACGTGGAAAGGTAACACCCGACCACCAAAAGCTTCATCTAATGAAGCCCAGGTGGTCTTTTGGTCTAACGGGACGGCTACAGTTCAGGTGATTTGGTGTCACGATATCTCACTAGCATGGGTTCGAATCCCGGCGAGGAAAGAACAAAAAAATTGCGAAAGCAAATTTACAGATCTAACATTATTGGGGTTGATGTTTAGACTAGTTATATATATATATATATTAATGTTTAGAATTTTAAGAGTCAATATAGGATGAACGGATCATATAAACCGGAGGGAAAGTATGATACAAGCCCAAACGAAAAAATATAAACGAGTCTAAATTGAAAACTATGTTCAAACCTTTGATTGCGTTGGATAAAAACCGCAATTTTTATATGTGTGCATGTAAAACAAATTTCGTTGTAGAAGGGTCTAAAAACAGCACAAACAACATTTTCCAAAAGACCAAAAAAGTGAAAAAAGTATATTTAAACAAAACGCATTTGACTAACAGGTCGAACAACTGATGTTCTTTAACCCTGCTGACTGCCATTGGCGATTGCCAAATAAAATTGATCACAAGATGTAACAAAATGGATCTTTATATAAATTTAATACTAAACAGAAAAAAATTTAACTTGTGGCCACGATGTTATGCCACAAATATACGGTGTCAATATTTTTTTAGTACACCAGATCCGGATTTCGACAATAAATGTCTCTTCAGTGATGTTAGGGATCGAAACAGTATATTGGAAGGCCATATAAAAAGTATCCTCATTTTTAGATAGACTCTTGAATTTTAAGAGTCAATATAGGATGAACAGATCATATAAACCGGAAGGAAAATATGATACAAGCCCAAACGAAAAAATATAAACGAGTCTAAATTGAAAACTACGTTCAAACCTATGATTGCGTTGGATAAAAACCGCAATTTTTATACGTGTGCATGTAAAACAAATTTCGTTGTAGAAGGGTCTAAAAACAGCATAAACAACATTTTCCAAAAGACCAAAAAAGTGAAAAAGTATATTTAAACAAAACGCATTTGACTAACAGGTCGAACAACTGATGTTCTTTAACCCTGCTGACTGCCATTGGCGATTGCCAAATAAAATTGATCACAAGATGTAACAAAATGGATCTTAATATAAATTTAATACTAAACAGAAAAAAATTTAACTTGTGGCCACGATGTTATGCCACAAATATACGGTGTCAATATTTTTTTAGTAAACCAGATCCGGATATATATATATATATTCATTAAATAAAATAAGTAAAAAGTTAACAGTTCAATTCTATCGATTTCATCCTTCCATTAGGACTCGTCAGGATAACTGATGTAGTGTCGCTATAGGTGACGTCGTTAAGGAGGTTTATGACGTTCCGCCATTGTTCGTTATTAAAAGTTCTCGGGATTTAATTTCGATCGGAACGTTGTTATGAAATAACGTTCCATCTCTTTTCGATATGCTTCATCCCGTCTACATTAAAAAAAAAGGTATTATTTGAAAATGTTTTTTACCACAAGTAAAAATCAGGCAGACATATAACAACGGATATTTATTATAAATCCACAGACACCCATCAATACTTAAATTTTCATTCGTGTCATCCGTCCCATACAAAACGAAATATACCTTATTGTATGGCCAGGCGGATTTGTGCTATAGTATCTGACCATAACATTCGAGAAGTACGTTTGAGGGAATTAAAAGGCTATTTGACACAACAGTTATACCCAGAGGGTCTAATCGAAAGTGGAATTCGAAAATCTAAACGATTGACACTTCAGGAATTACGAACCCCGAAAGTGAAAGACACGATTTGTTAGTACACTTGACCCGTATTTACCAAAAGTTTTTAATACAATTAAATCACACCTCCCGACTCTACACGAAAGTGAAACTATGAAAAAAAGGATACCGGAAGGAAACTTAATCTACAGCAGAAGACAACCTAAAAACTTAAAAAAACCACTTAACCAGAGCTCGGTTCGAACCGAAGGTTAGTGACTTTGAAATCAAGTCTTGCGGAGATTCAAGATGCGGTGTTTGCGGTCAAGATACAAAATATTTAGAAACGGGTAAAATGAAATCATTTAAAGATGGCAAAAAAATTCACGTGAACGCCAATGCAATATGACTTGTAAGACAACAAATCTTATTTACTGTGTCACATGTCCTGGTTGTCACGAAAATTATATTGGACAGACCGGGAATACAATGTAGCCTCTGTGAACGAGTGCGAGTTCACAAAGAACAAAAAAAACACCCACAATACAGAAATTCGCCAATTAGTGCCCATCTTGACACTTGTGGTAAAAGGCATTTTCAAATAATGCCTTTGTTTAAATGTAGATTGGATGAAGCGTATAGAAAAGAGATGGAACGTTATTTCAAAACAACGTTCCGATCGAAATTAAATCCCGAGAACTTTTAATAACGAACAATGGCGGAACGTCATAAACCTCCTTAACGACGTCGCCTATAGCGACACTATATCAGTTATCCTGAAGAGACCCAATGGAAGGATGAAATCGATAGAATGGAACTGTTAACTTTTTACTCATTTTATTATTTTATTTAATGAATACTAGAACACACCCGCGAAATCGCAGGCATTCTGATCGTGGTTGAAAGTATGTTAAGTGTTGTAGGAAGAATTTTGTAAAAGATTTAATGACTTGAGAATTTCAGAAAAAGTATCAAAAGTCATAGGTACTCTGGGACAGGAAAATGTATTTTTTCCCTCGTTCTTTATATTCAAAATTTCCATTTTTTTTACTTTCTATTAATTTCCTTATGAACATACATTTAGTATATTATGAACATTCTAGTAAGGAGTCTGTAATTCAGTAGTTATCATTTGTTTATGTGTTACATATTTGTTTTCCGTTCATTTTTTTTGTACACAAATAAGGCCGTTAGTTTTAAAATGTTTTACTCGTTTGAATTGTTTTACATTGTCATTTCCAGGCCTTTTATAGCTGACTGTGCAGTATGGATTTTGCTCATTGTTGAAGGCCGTACGATGACCTGTAGTTGTTCATTTCTATATCATTTTGGTCTCTTGTGGAGAGCTGTTTCATTGACAATCATACCACATCTTCTTTTTTTGTTATCAATGAATTTTGTAAAAGATTTACTAACTGGCGAATTTCAGAAAACGTATCAAAAGTCATAGGTATTTTGGGACAGGACAATTGCTTTTCTAGCCCGGCTCCTCCTGGTTTCCCCCAAAAAATGCCCATTCTTTTGTTTTGTTTTGTTTTCTATTAATTTAAATAACACATGATTAATTTTAGCGCTTATCTGTATATTATCATTATGAACATTCATTACTATAAATAAAGACTCAGTTTTAATTCTCAGTTTACTAATCGATCCACGGCGGTCATTGATACATTATACAGACCCTCTCTATTTAATAAACTCTGTGACCGCCATGGATAGTAAACTTGAAAATCATATCATATAGAAAATACACTTCATTCGTAGTATATGACATAATATTTATGTTCAAAGTATACAGAAAAACGCAAAGCGTAAGTCTAATCTGACTTAAAATTTCCTCCAATGACGACAAACAATATCCGGGTGCCTTAATTCTCGTTTTTTCGCCCAAAATAACTCAATCTGAATAATCATATGAATGGATGACAAATGCGACTTTGCACTGTACCTGTATGACACAGAGGTATGATGATTAATCTATTGTGGTATCAATTTCAATATGAACATACATTTAGTATGTTATGAACATTTATTTAAGTAAGGAGCCTGTAATTCAGTGGTTGTCGTTTGTTTATGACGTTACATATTTGTTTTTCGTTCATTTTTTGTACATCAATAAGGCCGTTAGTTTTCTCGTTTGCATTGTTTTACATTGTCATTTCGGACCTTTTGAAGCTGAGTATGTGGTATGGGCTTAACTCTTTTTTGAAGGCCGTGCGGTGACCTATAGTTGTTAATATCTGTGTCATGTTGGTCTCTTGTGGAGAGTTGTCTGAACATGGCAATCATACCACATCTTCTTTTTTTTATGTAATCAATGAATTGAGATTTAATGACTGGAGAATTTTAGAAAAAGTATCAAAAGTTCACATGAATAATTTTAGCACTTATCTGTATATTATGAACATTCATTACTATATAAATAAAGCGTATTTACTTTCAATTTTAAGTTTACTAATCGATCCATGGTGATCGTTGATATAGTATACAGACCCTCTCTATTTAATAAACTCTGTGACCGCCGTGGATAGTAAACTTGAAAATGATAGCAGATAAAATTCTGAAAATACACTTTATTCGTAGTATATGTATGTTCAAAGTATACAGAAAAACGCAAACCGGAAGTCTAATCTGACTTAAAATTTCGTACAATGACGGGACAATATCCGGATGCCTTTTTTTCTCGTTTTTCTCCTAAAATAACTCAATCTGAATAATCATATGAATGGATGACAAATGCAACTATGCACTGTACCTATAGGACACAGAGGCGTGTTGATTAATTTATTGTGGAAAGAAGAGAAGCGACACCAAAAATGAGGTCTTCTCGTTTAATAGTATAGATATATATCTGCACATGTGAAAATTATTTTTTACGCCTATATATATATATGATGAATATTGTGAAATCTGTGGCCTTTACTATGTTGACTGAGTATAAGTTCACAGTTTACAACATGCATCGTTTACATGAAGCCCTGTATGCATACCAAATACAAACCAGAGTGCCACAAATACCCCAATAAAGAAAATAGTAGTTTGTTCTAAATGTACTGTATATTCCATATTCAGAGAAACAACAGAATTGATTTGCAAATTTGAGGTATAATTAACACAAAACAGTTCTTATATTACCAACGTATGTTAGATATAAAGTTAGACATACTGCATTTTTGTATTAGTATGACAAAATTGTTCACTAACTATGTGAGGCAGAAATGGTGAGCTTTAATAAATAAATAGGCACGCAGTTTGATGTGAACAGAGGCAGTATAAGATAATTTATACATAGTTACTAAAGCTTGTACACAGGTTAGATAAGTGAAGAAATTTGATTGGTGAACTTCCAGTGATGGTTATTTTCTTATATATGCAATGAAATGTTATGTGAAATGTTTTCTATAGTAATGGGAAGTATAACACTTTACTCATGCCATGATAGTGCACATGAGCTTTCAATTACAAGATATAATTTGTTTTGAAAAGTCATAGAAAAAAGTAGCGTTTTAGCCGTAAAAGGATGTTCAATTGAAACTTGCATTTTCTATAATTACAGAAATGCAACCTATAAGGACTACACTAAGTTAACATTTGAAAATGTTTAGACCGTGTTAGAATGCACCCATCTATAGTAGATAATAACGAATTTAAACCAATGTGAATGTAACAATTTATCTGCAATTTTCGCAAGTACCTACCTTTAATCGAATTATAGGAATGGAACTTGCGTGAGGTAGCACATCTGCTTTCACTCCCCCATTTCCCAAGGATATAATGACAGGCGACACGGCTTCTCCAGTGACATCTGGTCATAAAAAAAAGAAGTTATTTCAGGCGTTATTGTATTGTTGATATAGACTACATAAAAAAATATATACAAGATATTAATATTTAATAGCAATAAAATTACTTTTGCATGTCTATTTTGCTTCTTTTATACTGTACAGATTAATAACATATGAATCTTATGTCATTTTGAGTAAAACTAGACCTATGCTGAGTTTCGTAGTTTATGCTTGTTATTGTTAAACTAAATACCTGTGTTCAATAAGTTAAGGCAACGTCAATGATGAAATTTTGAAGAAGACAGGTTAAAGATAACACAGAAACTATCAAACATATGAATCAATTTGAACTTTCAACGTCATGGCTAAATAAGAAACTTGAACCAAAAGGCAAACATTAACACACACAACAAAAGACCGAGCAACACCAATATCAGCAAAAACTTATTAATCAAGGTGCAAAGAAGAGTGAGCAGATCCTGCTCCACACATGCACCCGTTATGTTGGCCGTGTTTATACGGTAGGTTACATTCATATATGAGGATTAGATTGTAGTTACTACATAAAAGAAAATCGGAATATTAAGGAATCATAGTAGCTATGCAAATAAAAGTCGTTACAACTATGTTTGATGGAGATGTTACACTAGTACTGGTTCTAGTACTTACAAGGAATTCTTTTTTTAAATAATTCTATGGTCCTTCATATATATTGATGTTTCTAAAAAGTGTTTGCTTAAAATATTACATTTGCTTTCTTAACTAAGATGTGTCCACTCACCACAATGAAAGTCAAAAGGTATGTACCGAAGACAATATAAGCCGTAGCACGGCATTCAAAAATAAGAATAACGTACTACTTATACAGGAGTCAGATTAGTAAGACAACTCAAGACAAAATGTAAACTAATTCAAAAAAAAAAAAACACAGTTTGATATATGCTATAACGATAAAAAAAATTAAATTAATAGAAAGCAACAAATACTAACCACCTGCATATGGGATATATATTTCCCAACTTATTCGATATTCAAGAGCTTGCAGCTCCTACTCAGACTTTGTAATACGTCATCAGTGTCTGAGTAGAAAGTTGATGAAACAGGGGTATGTCAAAGAACGTCTCGTTCTTTTTCTAAAAAAGTTCATCGGAAGGTACCAAGACCTTGTTGATAAATATTCCGTATCAACTTCTCAAATAATACACGATGGTCTTGATGTATAGATTCTTCGTACTGATGTTGTTTATCATCTTAACAACGTGTTTTATAGTTCTTTCATTTGTCTTTGTTCTATTATTAATATTACTTTTACTGTTAAATGGTTTCATGTGATATCCGTTTCACGTGGCTCGGTACTTATACATCTCGTCAATGTGTTTGTATTGGCTTTCATTTTTTTGTGGTTTGTTTTGTATTTGCGACTTTTTGTATTTCTTTTGTTCTTATAACGTGACTCTGTACTTTAAAAGATCCCGTCAGTATGATATTGTTCTATTATATGTCATTATGATATATTTCTATTATGAATTACAATATACGTTGAACCACAAACGTCAAAATCATTCAATCGCGTAGTGGTATTAACTATTTTTGGATTCTTATAAATTCTATATATAACTTTTGGACTAGTTTAAATCTCGGTCTATTTCTTAAATTTATTCTTACATACTTTTGATTTTTTAACCCTGTATGCTAACATTCCCATGAAAATTTTAAAATTGTTTGTACGCACATTGAACGACAAATTTATGTGACGTATAAAATTTTCTGACGTCAGACACTCAATAAATGTGTTCGTAGATAGTAGATGTTTTTGTGTTCTGTTAAATTGTTCCTTTTAAAATTGTTAAACGATGATGACTGATGTACCCATATTTTGACTATTATATTTATTGTGTCTGTTTATTTAACGCATCAATGTAAAAATATCGGAAATTGATGAGACTGTCATTACAAAAGTGAGAGGGTTAGCGCTATAGAACCAGGTTTAATCCACCATTTTCTACATTTGAAAATGCCTGTACCAAGTCAGGAATATGACAGTTCTTGTCCATTCGTTTTTGATGCGTTTTGTTATTTGATTTTGCCATGTGATTATGGACTTTCCCAATTGATCTTCCTCTAAGTTCAGTATTTTTGTGATTTTACTTTTTACCAACAAACAGTTAATTATAAGCTTCTGTCTTGTGAATGGCGAATCAATAATTAATGCGGTTGTGATGATGATTATAAAGAGCCCTCATTCTCCGAATATTGGAATGTGGTTCATTTGTACAACAAAAAAAGGAATAGCATATTTAATCAGCTGATGGGGGTGTTTAACAACCAATCGAACAGGAAATTTAGGCTCATATTTTAGTGTGTGGCTTGTCTTATTAGATAGACAAAAAGCAACAACTGCATTTTGTACAAAGAGAAAAAAAAACATCACACAGTACTGATCTAAGGAAATCAACGCTGTTTGAAAGTAAGTTATTCTTAAAAATTAACCTATTTCTCTGACTCCAGACGTTACTTCTTACAGTGGATAATATTTCAAGAATCCAGTGACCCCAGTATTAACTTAAGAAGACTGAGATCATAATTTTAAACTTTTAACTTACGATATGATATCCTTTCAAAGACGTGAGACAAATGAAAGATTCGAACTCGCGCGTATTTTCGTCCATTTAGTTTGCAGTCTTTGCATGTTGGCACTAGACCACGAGTGCCGATATGAATTATTATTTAAATAACACTCTTAAATCGTATATCTGCCAATGCATGTCAATAAACTGTACGTTGTCTTTGTCAATGTTTGTGTTATCTTATCAAATATATAAACACTAAAAATTAAGGCAATTGTATATATTACTTATTCATATGGATAAAATAAACATCCATATACACATTTCATTTGTCACAAAGGACGTTTCCTTTTCATCATAGCAAATGTTTACTTTTGGTTTTAGTATCACAATGATACTATACTATCAATATGTTTTTCTTTGTTTGGTTGGTTGTAAATGGTCCAAATATGCATCAAAGTTGAACGAACTCTAATTTGAATAAACTGTGATAAGCTACGACTGTCAAACTTCTTATTTGAATGTAAAACCAGAAACAAAATCATTAACTTTATATGAAAAATGAAATGTATAATACCTCTAAGATTAAAACAATATTTAGAACGAGAAAAAACAAATACAATAAAATATTCATTCCGGCTACTAGATTTGAACTTGGGACTGTTAATATAACAATGATTTCGTTTTTAGCCAACGACTAGACGATCACGGCTATGAACATGTTTCATGTCAATCATAATTACCAAAGACTTATTTCTGAAGATGTATAATTTAAAAATGTATACTGTTTGTATGATG
Source organism: Mytilus galloprovincialis (assembly GCA_037788925.1). NCBI lineage: Eukaryota > Metazoa > Mollusca > Bivalvia > Mytilida > Mytilidae > Mytilus > Mytilus galloprovincialis. The sequence goes on along the minus strand of CM075342.1, from coordinate 36,834,926 downwards.
CATTATGTTGTAATTAATATTGTGTATAATATGCTCATATTACGCAGTCTTTCTTTAACAAACTATAAACGATTAAAAAAAAATTGACATAATAATATATTGTACATCTGTATCAAGAGCAATTATGCTTGGGATTCACAACGCATACCACAAATGATTATAATACTAGTTTGACTGATTGACAATGTATGCCAAATTTTATAACGTTAACAAAATCTAAACATAACGAAAAGGAAACAGTTTACACAAAATTGTTCTATACTTGTTCAAATAAATTTATTTATTTCATCATCAACTGGAGCATTATAAAATAGTTGAACTGGGGAACTTATACTTCATTTATATATTAAACATTGTTTCACTAAATATTTTCATGATTGAATATGTCTTTTACTCAACAAATGGAAGTTCAAAACTACCTTGAATGGCTAAGCACCCCTTGTACGGTCAGTCTTTTACTCAGAAGGTTGTTTAATACTATACTAGAACACACCCGCGAAATCGCGGGCATTCAGAGCGGAGTTAAAAGTATGTAAAGTGTTGTTAGAAGTTTTATACCTCCTCCTTCATTTCAAAAATATCCAATTTTTGGTTTTCTATCAATTTCAATATGAACATACATTTAGTATGTTATGAACATTTAAGTAAGGAGCCTGTAGTTCAGTGGTTGTCGTTTGTTTGTGTGTTACATATTAGTTTTTCGTTCCTTTTTTTGTACATAAATAAGGCCGCTAGTTTTCTCGTTTGAATTGTTTTACATCGCCATTTCGGGGCCTTTTAAAGCTGAGTATGCGGTATGGGCTTTGTTGAAGGCCGTACGGTGACCTATAGTCGTAAATTTCTGTGTCATTTTGGTCTCTTGTGGAGAGTTGTCTCAACATGGCAATCATACCACATCTTTTTTTTTTGTTATCAATGAATTTTGTAAAATATTTAATGAATGGAGAATTTCAGAAAAGGTATCAAAAGTTCACATGAATAATTTTAGTGCTTATCTGTATATTACTATATAAATAAAGTGTATTTACTTTCAATTCTTAGTTTAGTAATCGATCCATGGTGGTCAATTGACATAGTATACAGACCCTCTCCATTTAATAAACTCTGAACAGAATTAAAATACACTTTATTCGTACTATTTGTTTGTTCAAAGTATACAGAAAAACGCAAACCGGAAGTATAATCTGACTTAAAATTTCGTCCAATGACGGGACAATATCCGGATGCAATTTTTCTCGTTCTCCTCCGAAAATAACTCAATCTGAATAATCATATGAATGGATGACAAATGCAACTATGCACTGTACCTATAGGACACAGAGGCGTGTTGATTAATTTATTGTGGAAAGAAGAGAAGCGACACCAAAAATGAGGTATTCTCGTTTAATAGTATAGATATGTGAATATTAATGGTTTGGAAATTCTAAATTTTGATCCTGAAATTTGTGTTACTTTCCAATTTTTTTTTTAAATCTATAAATTAACTTTATGTCTATTTGAATAAATTATATATACCAAAATCTATTCAATTTATATAATTTGAAACGATTAAACCTTAAATATATATACAAATATAAATTCCGGTATTAAAAATGGAAAATAAGAACCCATTTAATTCAAATTGAACTTATGTTAACTTTTACATAAATTTGAACCGTGTGGATTTAACCATTTCCAGCTATTATAGAATAAAAAAGACAAAATACAAAATTATTCTCATGAAACTCCGTTAATTCATTGTCAAAGCATTGCAGGTCAACATAGATAGTAAAAAAAAAATCCGATAAAAAACGTTGAATGATAATGATATATATATACTATAAGGACTAGACTACTGGGCTGGTGATACCCTCGGGGACGAAACGTCCATCAGAAGTAGCATCGACCCAGTGGTGTAAATAGTTATCAAAGGTACTAGAATTACAATTTTGTAAAGAATATTAACACTCTGAGAAGCACATGCTTGTTTGCAATGCTCAATTATCAGTAGATTTTCATAATGACATTGTGTAGTACAAGTCACATATCTTGTTATCTCAGGAGTGGTTTTAACTTATATAGTGACCCCAAACAGTTTTGAATAAGTAGGGCAATGTCGGCATTTTGAATACCATGTACACAGTTATCGGACGACTGTAAGTCATTCAAGTGGACATATCTTACTATTTCGAACCCCGAATATTGGTTTCCTTTTTTTTGGAATTTTGAACCGAATATATGTGTACTTGATATATTTTATTTACAGAAACTGTTACATGTATCACTGGTATTAAAGAGATAATAGTAACTGCAATTACGATTATCCCAATATGGCGACGGTAGATACAGGTAAAATCTTTACACTCATTTTTCTTAAATGTAGCATGCTTTTGTCAATAGTTACTCAGCTGCAAGGTTTATCTATACCATTACATCATATTTGAATCGTAAAGGTGCACTGGAATTATCTAAGCGTTTGAAAATTGCCGTCGAAAAATTCGGGATGATAATCGTAACTCGGAAAAAAAGATAATCGTAATTATGGTATTTAAAAATGAAAAGATAATCGTACATGGAAAGTCTTTTATTGATATTGACACTTAAAACATATATTTGATAGCATATAATGAAATTATGGCGATGAATTATTTACGAAACGTTCCAACAGCTTATGGCATTTCTTTTTATGCATATATTATTAACAGGTCTTAGGAAAACAGCTACATACTAGTATATCATAAAATTGGAAGGGTGAACAAGCATCAAGAAGTTTGAAATTAGGGAAAACACGAACTATGTTAATATACAGAAACTTCAAAGAACTAAGAATTTCACAAAATAAGTGAATGAGCGATGGAAATTATGATACATGACAATAATTGGCAGGCGACCCGCATGTGTCACCCTACATCAGATTTCTGATTAAGACAGTAAACAAAAACTAATTTATCCTGAAGTAAATAGTAAATATAGTTATAAATATTGTTTAAATTCATTTATTGCAGGTGGCTATATGTGCTATTTCTGCCCCCGGGAAGCCACTGCTGATTTAATTTTAGAACATACCCTATTATGCCATAACGGAGGAGGAAAGACATTTAGTATTCGTCAAAAACAGTTTGACGAGAAATTAGGGGCTACAGTTTTCATGTCACTTCATTTTTCATGGATGATATCACAACTTAAAAGTTATGAAGAACAGGGGATAACTTTGAAAATAAACACAACCGACAAAAAGATAACTTTCAAACGAAAACAGGTTGAATCTCACACTCAAGAACGTAACAAAATAAGTGGTTTAACGCAAACAAGAACGCATATTCCGCTATATTAGAAACAAACTAATTCAAAAATTCATAAATACTCGTTATATGAAAAGTATGCTGCATACATATGCATGGAAGATATTGTAGCGAAAAATATTGAAGGTACTAAACAAGGAACATTTTTGTATTTGCATACTTGCCATATAATAAGTACTTTTCTATTAAATGAAAACAAAAATTAGCCTTACCTAATTGTCATGCATTTTTCTGAAGCACAAAATATTTGTTGTAAAATCTATAAAAATCTTTGTACTTAAACAAGTCCCGACTGTGGTGATGTACATGTTATGCCTTCTGATGTAATTTATCAATATACATATTTATGTGTGTTTTTTTTTTCAGACTGTCAAATGCTTCGTAAGACTATAGGTAAGGCTAACAAAAACAAAAAAACAAAAGTAACAATAAAAAAGAAACAATAAACAAAAGTAACAATAAACTGTAACTATTCTAGATCCTTTACCATCCACACTGTTTAAAGAAACGTCCTAAAATACATGGGTATTTGATCCAAACATTTTAATTTAATTTTTAAAATCATATATTACATGTATATTAGTATAATTAAAATAGAAAAAAGTGAATCCAATGGAAAAAAGACGGACGGCTATATTTATTGAATTATAAAGAAAAGGGAAATATGAACACTCATATCTACCGATAAAAGTATCAACTGTTAAATCCGATAGTGCAGTTATAAAGTTATTGACGGAAACTTTTGTTCATTTCGCGCAGAATTTTAGTATAAACGTGATATTGGAGGCAAAACATATATATGACATATGAAAATGTGGTATACGTGACTTTCATTTTGAGCAATGAATTGAAAGGATTGCACTTTTGGGATATCGGATATAGCTAATCTACCCCCCCCCCCCCCCCCCCAAAAAAAAAAACCCAACAACAACAAACAAACAAACAAACAAAACCAAACAAACAAAACCAAACAAACAAAAACGAATTTAAACGCGCACACAACATTGAAACTTTGAAAAAAATAAAAATATCTACTTACCACAATATCTGACTTTACAGCTGCTTCATTTTCCATATCTTTAACAGGTACATGTATATATCAAAAGGTTATGCATATTGTTGTCAGTTATAAATAGATATATATATATATAGGTAAATTTGTCCTAGATATAAACCTATAAGTTTCTTCATTTATTTAGATATGCGTTTATGTCATCGTTAAACCTGAAATGTTCATTTTTAATACACAAAATACCATTGAAATGCTGAAAGACACATTTATTATGTTTCAGTTACTATTATCCGATAAAGAGAATTACGATTATCAAAGAAGAAAAAACCATAGAGTTACGATTATCCTACCGAATTTTTCAACGGCAATTTTCAAAGCGCTCAGACGATTCCAGTGCACCGTTACGATTTAAATATGATGTAATGGTATAGATAAACCTTGCAGCTGAGTAACTATTGACAAAAGCATGCTTCATTTAAGAAAAATGAGTGTAAAGATTTTACCTATATCTACCGTCGCCATATTGGGATAATCGTAATTGCAGTTACTATTATCTCTTTAATACCAGTGATGTATTATAATTTGTAGTTAGATAGTTTATTAAGATAGAAAATTACCTATTGATTAATGTCTTTGTTTTAGGTCAGTATGATTTAGGCGAGAATCTTTTGTTTATATATTTCTTTTTTTTTGGACAGTTGGCTAAAGTCCTCATATGAAGTGGTAGCCATTTTCGTCAGCTCATTTAAAAGTTATCACATCTTTAGTATCAAAATAGTCTAGGATCATTGTATTACTTATATATCCATTACAATAATATTCCAGTTTTGATATCCCAGAGTGAGAGATATGCAAGTGTTTAGTAGCATAAATAGGTTACAGCAGTACTAGTATGAAAGGTATATGCCGTTGATTGAAAGAGTAAACATATGTGCAAACTATTTTTGACACAAAAAGGAATAAAAATAAACTTGATAATATAGTTTTCTTTCTAAGGATTTAGTAAAATGTATAAAATCTGCACAAAAGTGACAAAAGTAGGATATGTCTTTATATTTTATGCCTCATATAGAAAGTAGGAGATGAAATTACACTGTAAACAGTTTGAGACATGAATTTGTCCACTTAAAAACGGTCAAAAATTAGCATTTCGGAAGCTGTCTTAAGATCTAACGATTGCAAAACTCCTTAACATAAATTGTCCATATTTTGAGTTAGAACTCATGACATTTTCTATAATATTGATATACTTTGTCCCAAAAGAAGTACACCAAACTGTAAAAAGATTATTCAGAAAGCGCATGTGGGATTGTTTTTATAATCATTTATTGTCTAATGGAAACAAACTACGAAATAATTGTGGTCTCAAACCACACAATGAGTAGATATAGGATAGTGTGGTGTTAGTGCCAATGAAACAACTCTCCATCCAAATAACAATATATAAAAGTAAACCATTATAGGTCAATGTACGGCCTTCAAAACGGAGCCTTGGATCACACCGAACAAAAAGCTATAAAGGGCCCAACAATTACAAGTGTAAAACCATTCAAACTAGAAAACCAACGGTCTAATTTATATAAAACACGAGTAACGAAAAACCCGTACAAATTAAATAAACAACCGACAACTACTGTACATCAGAGTTATTTTGGATATACATAAATAAATCATGTAACTTAAGTGAATTCAAAATTTTGTTGAGACTGTAAAGTTTATAATATTATCATTTTACCTGTCAGAGCAAATATTACAATTCTTTTACATAAACCTGGCATTAGTTGAGAGGTCATAACATTTCTATATATTCATTATACTGGATTCTGAATCAGTATAACGGATGGATTGTATTCTATCAAATGTAACATGTGTAAGCACAATGAGTGTTTAGCATTTTTAAAATCAATTATAAAAGAACTCTGTAAACTTTGAAACTCTGAATGGATTTTATACAAACTGTTATTGACTTTTTACATATAAACTAGGTTTTCTTCAATTTAGAATATAGAAAATCTGGCAATGGAATCTATTCAATCAAGGAGGTATTTAGCATAGCAATGGAATATGTCAACAATCTGTGAATATGTATGATAAACGTACATTTATGATACATTTTCATTAACTGACTTCATTAAAATAACATACATTCCGCCATTCTTTTGAAATACTCAATGATTTCAAATTCAGTATTGCGTTCCCTCGAGATGTCTCCTCTTTCAAATTTATTGAAGCCTTTTTTAACAAGTTCCTGCAATATAAGTTATTTTGGATATACATAAACATATCATGTAATTACAAAAAAATGTTGAGACTGTAAAGTTTATAATATTATCATACATGTACTTTGTGATTATTACTTTGAAAAGACAAACCCTTTTGGTAATTAACTGTGTATATTATAAAATTGAGCTTTTACTCCATCATATTAAAGAGTAGCGAGAGAGATACTAGATGTACATTGAAACTCATAGATCGAAAAAAAGCAGACAAACAATAGTGCTGAAAAACAAACCATAGATAACTAAAGACCAAGCAACACGAACCCCACATTTAACTGAAGATGATTTCAGGTGCGCCTTACGACATCAGGAGATCATCTGTGCAACTGATATCCAATATCAGTCAACAAATGGACGTAATGGAATCCGTTGAATTTATGAATGGATGATTTAAAGATGACGCGTCAATTGCGTGTGTTTTAAACAGAAATTGACATACCTGTACAGTCGCTGGTTCTGTTTGATAATGAATTACTACATTACTAGTTGAACCGCCGTAAAACAAAACTTTTTGTCCTAACGCAAAGCAAGGTAGTTTGGTTTTTTCTGAAAATATGTAGTGATTAAATTAGTGATTTTCAATTATCACTGTTAAGTATGTTTCCTTAAAAAAACAATATATGAATATGTATAATTTCTAGTTTACTCTGACGTTTAATTCAGCTGTTATTCGTTACACATTAAGTACCAACGAAAATTAACATATTTATTATTAAATTACTTTAAAAAAAAATCATAAATATATAAACTTAAACATTGTTAAATAATCATATTCATAAAACTTTCAGATTCCGATTGGAAATAAATAGATTCTATTCTATTAACAGACGCTATTTTTGTTGGTAAACTGTTGTTGATTTAAAGCTTTTTATGCTTTGCTATTACCCAACACTATATATATTGGATTGTCGGAACCTTTTATAGTTGACTATACCCTATATGCGTTTTTCGAATAGTTGTAAGCCGTACAATGACTATCTATTACAGAAATATACATCGTTTATGTTTACAGTGACTACAAAGCAAGCACACTACAATTTCGTTTTTTGAGTTAGTATAATCAAAAGCACGTGTTATAAGAAGTACCTTTATACATAAAAAAAAGTTAAATGTCAATATTTGAATATGTTCATGTTGTTGAAGTAAACTAAAATTTACCAAGAAGCTTGCCAGATTTCAAATTAATAAAACAACTAAAGATAAACTAACTTGCAAAATCGAAAACTTCTTCCATTAGTGCAATTCCAGCACCTTCTTCCTGTTTGTTTTGATTATCAGCAAATATTATAAACAAACTTGGTTTGAATCCTAGACCAATATCTCCTGGGAGAGTTCTCAAAATCTCAACCTGTATCTATCAACGATATTTGTTAACTATCTTCTGATAAGAAATGTAGATAAGACCGTTTGTAATCATATTTTAAATAGTAGAATTGTTATTTATTTTACACGGAATGAAACTATGACCATAACGTTTATGATTGGAATATCTTACTTGATTTTCAAGGTTATTAAACAAAAGTGTACGATAACTGGACTAATACTCATGCAATAATGTACCAACGTAGTGACGTTCAATCTATAACAAAATCGAAATCAATTTACAATTTGTCTTATAAAAATGTTGTAATTACAAGTATGAAGTATCTTATTCCAGTATAATTTATTGCAATGACGTGTATTTGACTATGCTTCTTATCATCATAGACCTATGTTATTATACATAGACACAGGTTATGACAATACGGAACGTTATGTGGGCTGTATCTAATTTAAGATATTTCAAAACCTTTGCTAACGATATGATATACATGAATAGTTTTTTGTTAAAACTGCTTTTTTTTGAATGGCTTGCTTTTCTAAAGTATTTATTATACGTGACACAAATGTGACAACTATTCCTATGCCATATAAAGTAAGTATATGGAAATAGTGGGATGATCAGGCTAAATAACAGTCGAAATATTAAAGATATAATATGATTCTTGATTGATATTTAGTTTCTGAATACTATCATTAAGTGGTCATTAAGAAATTATCACGGTAAAACTTTATGAGGCTGTTCAAATGATATTTAAGGGAAACATTTGTTCTTTTAGACGAAAAGAGTCTGCCCTTTAAAGGGTATTAGCTGTCAAGTTTATGTTCACAAATATTTCACTTTTAACAAACATAAACATATATCGAGAGTATAATAGTCTGAAATAAACACTTCTCACGGATTTCATAGTTTATACCAGCATATAGTGTGCACTTCAGTCTAGCCGTCATTTAATTAATCAGTGAGATAAGATTCGAAGACTTCCGACAGTCACATAACCCGACAAAAACATTAACATAGATATACATATCAATAGATAGCAACCTCGTGTATTTGGACTTTTCTATGTTTTTTTTTTTTTGTATTTCAGGTAATGTTTTAAAAATTTAGTAACTACAGTAAAACGTGTATAAACCGGCCGGCTATGAGACTATAAAAAAGAGCCGGTTTGGACAGTGAGCCGGTTTATTCACGTTTACGTTTTGACGTGAAGTTATTGACTTGTTAGGCCCGATCTATTGCATGTTAAAGTTCTGTTTGATTGTAAATCATAAACTGATAAATTTAAATACAAAATGTAATTACTTAATAACTTCGTATGATCATTGTTTTGAATCATAATATTCACTAGCTATAGAAATTTAAGAAACTGGTTGTTCCTCGAATTAAAACCAATAATATTTTAACCGTTCGTATGTCAAATAGACCTCGGAAGCATCAGTCTCCAACTTATCAATTTCACGTTCACTTTTGTTTTCATTGTTTTCATTTGTATCATAATACTCGCGTTGTTTGAATTGAACACGAGAGTTTAGTTATACTTCCATGATCGTTAATTTCCAACGTTGGTATTGCTGATTAAAAAGCCAGAATATTATCAAACGGAATTTCATCATGATTGAAACATTGTCGTTCAGTGTATAATACTCATTGGTTGTTGTCATCCGGATGTTTGTCCATTATCAGGTTATTGGGTCAGGGATTCACAACATGATTTTGAAAACACGATGTCAATGTCTTACTCCGTGATTTGAAAAAAAAGTAAATATCCAGGTTACAACGTTAGTTCAATCCGAGATATATTCGACATATCTTTTAGATTAAAAACAATTTTATAGTCTTTTGATAATTAATACATCTCACTACTGTACGATTGTTAGTTGACAGTTTAACATCTGGCTAATTGATATCCTGTAAAGCCATAGTGTTTAAACAAATATGTTTTGATTGCATATCGATCAATTGAAATGAATTAGACAAACCGGTTTTGACAGGTTATAATTGATGTAATGAAGAGTATTGATACTGCATCATAAGACTGGAATTTGGATTACACAGGGTTCGCTTTACAAAGGGTATTTTAAAAAAGACTGTGAAGGGAAAAAAGGGGACTTTCATTTTCGACCGGAATGGACAGAAAACCAGTTTATTCAGAGTCCGGTTTACTCAGATTTTTACTGTAGACAGATGATTTTTGGTGTTTAACACTTATTTTAAGCACCGCATATATGCTATTTCGTGGCGGCCAGTTTGTGTTGGTGTAGTAAGCCTGAGTGTCCGTAGAAATCGAACATGCCTAATAAATGTACAGGGATCTCAAACTAAGGGGTAACTTGAGACTGCATGAGGTCAAATCATTAAGTTAATAATTCAGTATCTAAGTTTATTTTGAATAATTTAAACTACTGACTTTATCACGGGAAAATATCAGGCTAGCTCAAATGTTTGCGTCGAATCACGACAGGTCACACTTGACGTCACAGGATTAATACGTCATTTGAGATTTTGTCACAGTGCAGTAAACATGGCCTTCACTTGCACAAAGTATCGAAAACTAGTTATTGCATGCGTTTCACTAATTCTGCTCTAGACATGACTCTAACAATGCCGAATAAAATGATAGCATATCGGAAGTCAATTTTTTTTTATTTTTCATAAAGCATCAGTATAGATGCGACGATATCAATCAGTTTCTGATTTATCATTATTTTTAAGAAGTTCAACGACAAGTCATTATTATATTTTCCTTAGAATAATGGATAATATATAATTTAAAAATCAATACAATGCCTCTATTACTATACATTACTTTCCATTACAAAAGTACATAAAATTTAAGAATATAGTAAAATAAAATTAAATATGAAAAAAAATAAACGACTGAAAAAATATATTGTTACAGTTAATTAAATCATTATAGATAGTTAACCCTTAAAAATTTTCTTCAATGATCCTTACCTAATCTTTTTTTTGAATCGTTTTTAGTTTCTATATTGAAAAAGAATTATGTAATGTAATGCCTTACACAGACAAAGTAGTTGTAATGTAATGCATTACATGTGAGAAAAAATGTAAATGTTATTGTAATGGAAAAATTACATTACACTGAAAATGAATGGCATAAGGCCTGGTGTAAGCAGAGTTTTCAGGAGTCAACGAGTCTTTAGGTTGACTGTTGTAAATTATCTGAAAAAGCTCATTTCTTGTCATCTTCATAACTTAAAACTTTTCTTCAATAATTCATAGCTTAATCTGTTTTTGAATTGTTTTTAGTTTCTATTTTGAAAAAGTAATATGTAATGTAATGCATTACATGCGAGAAATAATGTAATTGCAATTGTAACAAAAACACATAACATTGCAATTAAATGACCCAAGGCCTGGTGTAAGCAGAGTTTTCAAGATGCAAACGAGTCTTCAGGTTGACTGTAAATTATCTTGATAAGCTTATTTCTTATCAACTTCAAAATTTATTGAAAACATTTGAATAGATGTCACTCAACTTTGGTCTAAATATTTTAGCGTAAAGTTCTTGCTTTTTGATTAAGTCATGTTAGTTTATTTTCAGAAGCGTCTTTAGGGGAAGACGACCCGGGTCACCCTTCTAAAAGCTACATTCATGGTCGATGCAGACTTTTTACCTGTTCAACACCAAACGTTGTCTAGTTTGGGGGTACTAGGCAACCCTTTTTTTCAAAATTTATCCTAGTTTCGTATTTGAATTAGTTAGCTTATTTGGTTTTTTTTCTATGATTATCTGTCTATATATTGACAATGAAACCATATATCCTTACTATAATTGTACATGTATATGATAGTCCCACAAACGTGTCAAATGTGTAAATTAATTTTTTTCTAGCTTCTAGCGATAGCGGTACCTTTCAGGTCACTATTTATGTGTTGCGTCTGAATATGAATTGAAACACTTTGTACTGACTGAACAGGTAAAACAAATATTTCTCAAGAAACAGAAAAAGAAAACTACTTGGAACATCACCAGACTACATGCATGTATGAATGAAAACTCAGATCGGAATAGCAAGGACGACATATACATTGTTTGTCCTTGTTAATAGCAAAACAGCTATCAATTGTATTGAAGATAACGCATTTTTTTTTTATAAGTTTATCGGGGTTTTCTTACATTTTCTATTCAAATTTTCACTAACAATCGATCCCAAAGGCTAACCTAACTATACTGAACTCTTCGTTTTTTGAGAGAAAAAAATTACACGCGATTTTGTGAATGAAATACGAAATGCATCAGCGCATGTCAATTGCAACTGAGCCAATGCATTTATATCACGACCAGTTCACTAGAGTTCACATCAAAGGAAAAATGCACAAACTACCGATAAAAGATAATTATCATTTTAATGTTCCAATTCATTTATCATAACCAACAGTAGCTATCGATTGGATAGAAACATGATATTATAATATACAATGTAATTGTGAAACAATCAATATTGTTTTTAAAGCTTTGCAACACTGCAGTATTTAAAATACAAACTATTGCTGCATATTTCCATGCATAAAGTTAATCTCATGTTTGTAACTGTGATTTAGGAATAAACAACATCCTGCAAAATTGAAAATAGAAAGAGTGAATGAGCATTGCTCAATTTCAACCTAAGCGCGTGTTGTTATTAAAAAGAAACACGTCCTATTGTGTCAGAATCAGCACAATAGAAATATAATGTTCCAAATGTAATAGGTATGATGCCAAAATGTCATAATAAACTACTGATTGGCACAGTCTTTAATTGTATAAGGGTTTACTTATAGCAGGCTTTTTTTACTGCTTTCAAAGTTAATAAATTTTAATCAAATATGCTAGTTAACTTCATCGGGGGTAGCCCAGACCAATGTATGCATTTTTATGACTACTACAGACGTTTTGACAGTCTGCCTCATACCAGACCTGTGCGCAAGGCAAGGACACCATTGACCAGTTCTTGAGACAGGTCTGGTCAATAGCTAACATTAAGACACATATAATCAGTTAATTGCTGACCAAACAGCCGATTGTTTATGCGCATCAGCTAACGCAACTTGGTAGTGACATAAAAGCTCAATGACGTTGTTTCTAGCAATGAAAAAAAAACGTCAAATTATAACGTCCTATTTCGCGTTTTAACGGATTCCAAGATCCAAGATGGTGTACAATACGTAGGTACGCTACGTCTCCCAAGAAAAGAGGAACTAGTATGCGTCACGCTACTTTAATATCCTGTGGAAATTTAACACAACTGGACACATAAGATACTACACTATATTTTACCTTCGTTCTAATAAAAAATAATAAAATATCAATTTTAATCTCGACTGTTTGCATTTGCGCCGTTTGCATTTCATTTTTTTTATTCTTTCACATGCGTATATTATGTCTTATATTTGCTTCGATCTGCATTTCATTTTTTTTCTTCTTCACTAGCGTAGATTTTGTCTTTCGTTTGTGCCGATTGTGTACAGGTTAGGTGAAAGTTATTTGTATGCCCGATTTATGGGTATTATGTTTTCTGTGCGTCCGTTCGTTCGTCCGTCTGTCCCGCTTCAGGTTAAAGTTTTTGGTTATAGTTTTTAGCCATGTCAAGGTAGTTTTTGACGAAGTTGAAGTCCTATCAACTTAAAACTTAGTAAACGTGTTCCTTATGCAACGATCCTTCTAATTTAGTGTCAATTTTTCAAAAATTTTAAAAATTGAGTACAAGGTTAGGCCGATAATCAATTGTTTCTTAAAGTTTTGACATACTGGCAACATGTGCATGTAACTGATGTCTGGATGATTCTCGTAAAATAATGTCCGATCTTGCAATGAAGTTAAAATTTATTTATACTACTTATTTGACTAAATCTTATAGTAAAAATAAAATGATGACAAAGGGTAATTTTTGTTTGTCATTTGTTTCATTTCAAATTGTCTTAAGAAGAAATGATAAACATCGTCTAATCTCACTGAAACTTACAGCTAATTTCCTAATGTATGTAGATCAACTCTTTGGTTTGCCTACTTGCTCTGTTTGTATATTTTGTATAATTAAATTTTGATAACGTCCAATTCAACTAACTAGCATATACAGGTTTACATACCTATATATAAAAATGTCAATCTTAATTACATAGCTTGAGTAAACATTAATACAAACAAAGCAAGGAAGCCAATCAAAGTTTTACCCTACATGCATTAGGAAATTACATTGTAGCTGTAAGGCAAAAAATATTAATAAAACTAATTCTCAGCGAATGTGAATTAAAATCAAAATTTTCGGTGTTTAAAACTAAATTACTGTAAATTTAACTTTTGAAAAAAACAATTGCTCCAAGAATAATATCTTACATAAAATCGTTCTCTTTCATTTAGCTACAACTGTGACCGGAAAGATTGAAAACAAATTTCGATTTTCAATGCCGGCAACAACCTTTTCTTTGTTTTAATTTCCAAAATTAGCAATTTAGATTTATCATATTTCATCCTGTTGGAGAAATCATACTTTGTAGTTTTCAATGGAAAAGTATTTCCAAATTAATTTTTGAATCAAAAACTTTTTGTATCTTATATTTACTGTATTGTTTATTGAAAGCACATGAGGTACATTGTAGTAATAAAATGATTGTATTTTAAGATAGATGCATAACGATTCATATATTATACCTTTAATTTTAATTTCCTTATATATATATCTTAAATATTAAAAAAAAAAAATTCACAAACTCGATGCAATAATTTCTTAACGTTCGTCTTAGTCGGGAAAAAGAATGGTATACAGAACTCCGTCCATGTTTGTATATGTCCGTCTTTCAACCGTACCGAACTTCTGAAATTGACGCGAAAAAGAAACAAGCACATCTAGTCTAGTCAAATACTAGTAAGTATAATGTAAGTTAACCAGTGCCATCTGTCATTTTTTTTTCTCAATAATTTTGCTTATGTGGGACAGAGGACAAAAACAGACTTTCAATACAAAAGCGGCGTGAAAGGTTATTTCAAACAATTTTCTATTCCAACGGATGGTGTTTCTGAAGGTTTATATTGTGCGGCAACAACATCATAAAGGTCTGAAACTGATACATGCTTAATCTCTAGTATTACCGGATAATAAAGCCACGTAGTTGAATATAGTTGTTATTCTTGGAAATTTAAATGTGGGTTTCAAACGTCCAATTTGCGATTTCTTTTTTCAAATAGTGCGCCAGCAAGGAAAGTTTGTACATGCACTATGACGTCAGATGCAATGTTCTGAAGAAAGACAACTCTTTTCTTCAAAACGAACGAGAAAAAAACATGAAAATTACTCATAACTTTTTTGAAAGGTCGGTGACATACACTTTTTTTTTGCTTTATTTTGAAGAATACATATGGCACTTTCCTTCTTTAAATTTTGATGAAGAAATCACTGGTAGATATTTTTTAATACTGAAAACGTTTTTTTAAGTTTACGTTTAATTTTTGGTGGGAATGAAATAAATCATATTTTTAAAGATCAAATCAACAGGAGCCTTAAACTCTTGAACCTGTATTTGAAAGATACAAATCTATTGTTTAACGTGAAACAAGAATTATGCTTGTAGGTTTGATATAAAGCATTTTTTTGAGTTTACATAACAAGCAAATATTATGTTAATATTCGGGAAAACACGAAACTGAGAATGCTATAGTGACAAAACTAAGTCGGTGACCTCCAATTTTTTTCATCATATTTTGTTCCTCAAATCATGCAACACCTTCACAAAAAATTTGAAGGAAAAATTACTGATAGAAATGAATAGGCTGTTTGGTCTTTAACATAAACAAGTACATTGAGATACATTTAGGTAAACTAAAGATAAGAAATAGTTTCGATATTTATATACCAATATTAGTATGTAAAGTGTTTACTACTAAACTATTGCTAAGACAGAATTAAAAGATTTTTATATTCTATATGTTCAATTTTATATACATTTATGATTAAAAAAATTCAAACAAGTAAAAAAGAAACCGAAGACTTTGCTTCTGAAGAATACATTTCCATCCTTGATTTATGGATTTCGTGTTGGTCATCTGAAGTTTTCTTTTGAATAAAATTTTACGAACTATTTTGTCACGGGAATGACTGTCATTTAATTCATAATTTTTGTGTTTTCATTTTTGTTTAGCTTCAAATCAGATTGTACTGGTAACTCATATTTCAGTGCGAATAACAAGTAGCATAATGGTATTTGAAACGTTCATCTGGGAAGATCTTAAAGCAGAGAAACAGTTTACTTTAAATCAAAATTGAAACATGAATAAAAAACCGTTCCCGAAGTTTCGCCTCACTAATAAAAAGTTTTCTGTAGAATTACCTTTTTCGAAAATCCAGTGTCATATGCAAAATTAACTTCGAAACAGTCACGATAGTCTACAAAATACATAATATGCATTGGTACATGTACATCAACAAGTGAGAAATTTAATATCATTTGTTTTATCGCAATAATCATTTATACGTAAATTTAGCTAAGAGGCAGAACACAATATTTCCTTCCCATATTATTTTTTTTTAAATTAAGATGAAAAGTATGTTTTTATTTGATAAACTAGACAGAAACGCATATCAATGGTAAAATGTATTTATCATATGTTTAGTTGTAAATACAGTAGTTTTGCATATTTGATAAATAGTCTGCTGTTTAATCCATATCGCGCAACTTTGATGCGCACTCTTTATCGCATACCCTTTATCACACCCCTACCCTTTATCGCATACCCTTTATCACGCCCCTACTTTTTTTTTTTTTTTTTTTTTTTTTTAAATAAAGTCAGTTTTGGTTTTTTTGCTTAAGAAAATTTTCCCTCAAAATAGGTAAATTTTTTGAATGACGTCATTGTTTGGTATGTGACGTCACGAACGTCAAGTTTTCATATTGTATGTGACGTCACGAACAAGCGCTAACACGGTGATTTCATCGCTTCGAACCAAGATCCATCTTCAAACATACAGACATAAAGCAGTTAAAAGGTAGAACGCATAAAAATCAAAGAAGGAACAAATGAGTATCGAACATAAAGTAAAAGGATCGGTTGAGCACAAACACATATAAATAGGTCATAAAAAGATCATTTTACCTCAACAAATTTAGAACTATTACCAGATATAAGAGTATAAACAATTAAAAAGGGGGAAGGATATTAAAAATCGAATGAGTAACGAATAAGGAATAGGGAATAAGTAGCGAATAGGTAACGATAAGAAATAGAGAATAAGTAACGAATAGGTAACGAATAGGGAATAGGGAATATGTAACGAATAGGTAACGAATAGGGAATAGGGAATAGGGAATATGTAACGAATAGGTAACGAATAGGGAATAGGGAATAGGTAACGAATAGGGAATAGGGAATAGGTAACGAATAGGTAACGAATAGGTAACGAATAGGGAATAGGGAATATGTAACGAATAGGTAACGAATAGGGAATAGGGAATAGGTAACGAATAGGGAATAGGGAATATGTAACGAATAGGTAACGAATAGGGAATAGGGAATAGGTAACGAATAGGTATCGAATAGGGAATAGGGAATAGGTAACGAATAGGGAATAGGGAATAAGTAACCAACTTGACGTCCATATGGTGACCCCCATTTTTTTATTACATATTCCGATGTAACTCGATTCAAAGTACACGTATGCCAAACATTTTGGAAATCGGGAGATGTGCTATTCGGTATAGTGTTACCTTAAGAGTGTTTCTGATGAGGTGACATTCAAGAAGTGAAAATTGAAGTTTTATTTTAAAACATATATTATCAAATCATGCATGCAAACACAAATAAAAGTACTTTGAAAAAACTAAAAACTGAGTAGCTTGAACAACTAAAGCTTATTAAAACACATATGTACCTGCTCCTAAGACCGGTAAATGATCATGGTAATACGATATATCCCCACCACAATCGTATTCTAACTCCTGAATGTTATTAACAGTGGAAGTTTGGTCGTTCCATGTGATTTCAGCTTCAAGTTCAGCTGCATTTATTTCTTCAACATGGTCGCTAATCTCA
Source organism: Mytilus galloprovincialis (assembly GCA_037788925.1). Lineage (NCBI taxonomy): Eukaryota > Metazoa > Mollusca > Bivalvia > Mytilida > Mytilidae > Mytilus > Mytilus galloprovincialis. The sequence continues at coordinate 36,817,006 of CM075342.1, read as the reverse complement.
ATAACGATACCTTGTTTTTTCTCTATAATAACAATATATGACATATGCAATATCGTTAGTTAAACTATGTAATATCTATGTATTACAATATAATTATGTAATTCGTCTAAACATCAGCCCAACAATGTTAGATCTGTACATTTGCGTATATGTCTAGTCTTACAAAACAACTGAATATGGGCTAACTTTGATATGTAGATGAAAAGATAACCAATAAAGCAATGCTCTTTGTTTTTTGTGTGTGTTTTTGCTGTTCATGCACTGGTTTTTGTTGCATGGATGAATATTCAATATCCTTTAGTTGTGTATTTTATTTATAAATGACGAGTGTTGATCTAATTGTATTTGCACTACGGTTTCAACCCCCCCCCCCCCAATCAAAAATTGACCTTCGATGGATTTGTCTAATTGTTTAGGGTTTTTTTGTTACTAAGCTCAACCAAAGAGGGACGAAAGATACCAGAGGGACAGTCAAACTCATACATCGAGAATAAACTGACAAAGCCTTGGCTAAAAAGGAAAAAAAGACAAGCAGAAAAACAATAGTACACATGACACAACATAGAAAACTAAAGAATAAGCAACACTAACCCACCAAAAACTAGGGGTGATCTCAGGTGCTCCGGAAGGGTAAGCAGATCCTGCGCCACATGTTTTAGGTTATAATGTATTCTTGACTTTCAACATTTTGTTTTTTTGCGTTCTGCAAAACGGTCCTTATTCATAAACAAGGGATTTCTTGATTTCAACAATTAGTCCTCGAAATATGGTACAATATATTTTTGTATACCCTTTATTTTGTATAAGGTACATGTTTAATTGAGAATAGACAGTAACGATGTTTATGTTTTTTGCAAGACCTTGTAAGTGCGTACGTTCTAACGTACTCGAAACAGACATGCAAGCGCAAAAAAAAAAGCGTGGTTGTCTAAATAGACGAACACGAGAAGCATGTGTAGAAATGAAATGCCAAAATGACAACACTAAGTTGTCTTATTAAATCTTACAAGTTAATGCTAAGTTTAACATTGTATTACATAGCTTAATATACGACAATGCCTGAAAAATTTCATAAATATGACATTTGTTTTACATTTGTGTTTGAGCTTTTGATTAAGAATTTCCAATTCAAAATTCATACAACTATAATTGTTTTGCTATTTTATATTTTTATATATTTTTTTTTAATTGTTACTGTAATCACGACAACTATCAGATATTGTATAACAAGTGTCCAAATTCAGCCGTGTTCGTCAAACTTTTACCGAATTTTCCGTTTCAATCCTATTCTGATATAATTTGCATCTTTCCCATGGTTAAAAACGACCAAACATATCCCGATTTGCATTTTTTTCATAAATAAAAACGACAGAATCTATCTCGACAGCGTCCCACAATTCTGCCGAATGCGATCAAACACTCAACGGACAGTGACCAGACAGTGAATCGCCACGGACGGTGGATATCAGTTAAAAAGTGTCGACATATTTCGAACGATCGGGTACTGTCGAAACGCAATCCTATCGCAGTCTGCTGGAACGCATTGCAAACTGCGTGGTCTGGGCACAGTCGTATCAGTCTGGTCACTGTCAGATGTCTGTCGGATCGCATTCGGCAGAATCGGGACATTGTCGAGATAGATTCTGTCGTTTTTATTCATGAGAAAGATGCAAATTGGATTTTAGTCGGATTGAGAACGGGATAATCGGGACAAGTTCGGATGGAAACGACTAAATAAATGGGTTTTTTTAAGCTGGGGTCACACATACACGATTTTTACTACCATCCTTAATAGGACCATTCCCGATTAAAATTTATTAAAAGTCTGATCAAGATCATGTGAATCGTGGATGGAATTTCAAACTTTAATCAAAATTTGTAAAAAAAAAATCATTTCATCACGACAACAATCAGATATTGTTTAGGAAACGTCGATTTTTGACAGTTTCAAAGCGATTTTTTTTCCGATAATCCCGTTCTGAATCCGCTTCTAATCCGATTTGTATTTTTCGCCAGGTACAATTCGACCGAGTCGGTCACGACTGCGTCCTGATTCTACCGAATGTAATCCGACAGAGATCAGACAGTGACCAAATATTTGAACCGACGCTGACGGAAGTTATCCGTTCGAAAACTGTCGGCATCCTCGGGATGATCAGGTACTGTCGGAACGTAATCACGGTCCGCTCTATCGCATTGCAAACGGCTTTGTCTGGTCTCAGTCGTATTGTATTCTGTAATTGTCGGGACTCTGACGTGGGTATCATTGACAAATTTAGAATTAATAATGGGACTGTTTCGGAACGGTTTCGGCAAATTCGCAATCGACAAGATCTGGACGCAATCTGGACTCAATCGGCAGAAAAACAGCAATGAAAAATTTCTCCAGATCATTCCCGTTCCACAGGACACCGTCCCGAATACACAGAACATTGTTAGGAATTCGATCCGATTCAGCAGAATCTGTCACGACATAGGCACGATTGTAATCCGACTAGACAAAATCGGCTGAGTTTCCCCGAATGTTACGGGACGCACCTAACTGTCGGGGTGCTTTGCCGAACTATTCGGACCCTTCCCGACCCGTAGGAATCTGTTACGAACTAACACGACTGCGTTCAGACAATAATAGGACATTCCAGATAATTGAGGATACTAATCCGACTTTTTCATTTTTCCTGTCGTATAGCTGTCAGATCTCAAACGGGAGCAATAATCGGCAATGTGTGAACCCCGCATTAGGAATTCGATCCGATACAGCAGAATCTGTAAGGACATAGGCACGATTGTAATCCGACTAGACAAAATCGGCTGAGTTTCCCCGAATGTTACGGGACGCACCTAACTGTCGGGGTGCTTTGCTGAACTATTCGGACCCTTCCCGACCAGTAGGAATCTGTTACGAACTAAAACGACTGCGTTCAGACAATAATAGGACATTCCAGATAATTGAGGATACTAATCCGACTTTTTCACTTTTCGTGTCGTATCGCTGTCAGATCTCAAACGGGAGCAATAATCGGCAATGTGTGAACCCCACATAACAAGGACGGCGGTAAAAATCGTGAATGTTTGACAGCAGCGTAAAGGACATCTTACATCAGCGTAAATTATCTTTAGTATTTTAACTTATTAACCAAAAGTAAAATTGGTATTGTTGTGCAAAAAACAGACTTTTTAACTAGTGTACTAATAGTGTAACATAGAGATAAATAAACCTCTTGAAGACATACGGAAGGAAACAGTGACATATTCATGATAATCTTATGGTATCGGTTAATTTGAAAAGCAACGTGGTATTATAAGTAATATTAAAGGGCCTGGTATGGTGCCGTCATTTTCCTATATTTGTTTTATCATGTATTCACCATGTTCACGTATTTAATGAGGATCTATTTACTCTTATTGTTAACCGCATGCTAATTTACAATTTAAATCTCTTTATTTTAGTAGTAATGATAAGTATAATCGTGTTGAGGGTTTTAAAACCATTATTTGATTATAGGTTAAAACTATAATACACGTTAGTATGTGCACTAGCCAGAATATTAAAAAATAGTACCTGATAGAAGTAGGTACAAGAAATCGCAAAAGATATCAGGTTATTAATATAGATCGCGACACGTATGTTCTGTCAGCAAAAGTATTATCAGGCAGACTCAAACAAAGACATTTACATTTAACAAAAATTACGATGCTAAAAACCATTTTATCATACAAAATTTCTAAACATTGTGCTAAATATGCTATAACAATGTGTGTACAGGGAAAGAAAACCCTCAGTGTTTCGATAATTCGATGATTCGATGTTATTAATAAGAATTGCATTTACACAACAAAACTTATCAATGAAACGGCATGTCTATAAACAATGATGACTACCAAGTTGTCAACACTCTAGTAAACTGGTCGAAGTACATGTTCCAATCAGTAAAGCGAAATTTTGAAATTGTCTACAAACTTGAGGTACAGAGAGAATATTAAGGATATAGTACGGATAAAGAAAATACAAATTTCGAAAAAGAAGATTATTTCTTTTTATAAATAAGGCCGTTAGTTTTCTCGTTTGAATTGTTCTATATTGTCATGTTGGGGCCTTTTGTAATTTACTATGCGGTGTGGGCTTTGCTCATTGTTGAAGGCCTTATGGTGACTTATAGCTGTTAATTTCTGTGCCATTTTGGTCTCTTGTGGAGAGTTGTCTCATTGGCATTCATACCACATCTTCTTTTTATATATATACTGCATTTAGTTGATCAAAAACGTTATTCTATGTGTATATGAATTATTGACATCGGAGATTCATAGAAAGTCATTAATACAATAATATTAACATGATTAAGTTGCACGAGCAAAATACTTAGAAGAATCCAAATAATAAATCATATTTTTGAAAAACAGACGCGTCGTCAAATCTTTAGCAAAATAATGTAGTTACCGTTTTTTGTGTCAACAGCTATAACCTTTGCACCATTAAATATTCCATAAGATTGCCCCCATGATTTCTTCGAATCACTTCTTGTCAACTTCATGTCTTTGCTGGAATAAAGAAATTTGCTATTTAGTATGAAAACACTATATAACACAAAATGGAATAAACAGCTGCGCCATGAGTGCATGCTACGCCCGTCGTCTTGTGTGTAAGGTTTATGCAATAATCATCAATAGTTTCTGAGATACAGCGCGACATGTGAAAAAAAAACTTTTATAATAAAAAAAACCTCAATAACTCTAAAGTATAATTTTTAATCAAAATCAAAAAGTATACAGATCTTAAGATTGATATAAAAAAGAAGTGTGTAAAGTTTTAAGCAATAATCATGAATTGCTTTTGAGATACGGCACGACATGTGAATCCCCCCCTTTCCCCCTCCTTTTTTTTTTACAAAAAACTCAATATCTCTAAAATAAAATTTTGAATCAAAACCAAAAAGTATACAGATCTTTAGATTAATATAACAAAGAAGTGTGTAAATTTTTTAGCAATAATCATAAATCGTTTTTTGAATACGGCACATGTAAAAAAATTTCCCCCTTTTTTACAAAATATTCCATAACTCAAAAATAGAATTTTAAATCATTTACAACAAGTATACAGATCTTAAGATTAATATTACTAAGAAGTGTGTAAAATTTTAGGCAAAAATCATACATCGTTTTTGCGATAGATTGCGACATATAAAAAAAAACTGTTTTAGTTACAAAGTCCCGTAACTCAACAAGATTAATTCTTATTTTCACCAAAAAGTATACAGACCATTTGACCATCATAAGAAACAACTATATTAAGTTTCATGAAATTTGGATAAGTCGTTCTTAAGTTACGGTGCGACATGTTTACGCCGGACAGACGGACGCCGCGGACATTTGTATACCTTAATACGTCCCGTCAAAATTTTTAACAACTGTCATTTATGAATGATTTGTTTATTTTTAACAACATTTGCAATCCTTTATGTTTGACCTCGAACATCACTAAAAGAGACATCTCAAAAAATAACGAGTATCATTTTTTATAAATCCTATTACACTAACCTATGTAGCAAAGGAGGACATACTTAGGGATTTGTGATTTTTACTTTATTTTACATTATGACTCCTGAACAGAGATAAGTATTCCATATTACAATGTACATATCAAAATACATACTGTAGCTTTTTCATATCAAAACTAACACTAAAGTCAACTAAAGTTTTACGTAATACATTAAATCGATTACACCAGATCTAAAATCTTGGCAACTGACAAAAACAAGGAAAGTTATCAATCTGTTTATATGCATTGGTCTGTTTTGGATAAACCTTGTCAATGTAAAATATAACATGGTAGTTTGTAGACATAATCACCGTTTTATCTTTATAATTGAATATATCGTTATGTTAACTTAGAAATGTATAGGTTACAATACACCATTAGATTATATACATGGTATTCAGAATTAAGAGTATGGCTAATCCTGATTGGTCGATATGTGCGCCCGTTATTTTTTATTTTTAAAGACTTCGTGCACTCTGCTTTATAAAAATTTAAGGCAAAATAAAAATTATTCCGTAGCCCTAAAGGCACTGAGGTGACCCTTTAACGCTAGGACAAGACACGTATTTTTTAGGGCAAAATTGAAAGGCATGGGAGATAAGTACAAAATACGCTAAGAAAAGCAACGCGAACCTATATTTTTGGGACCAAAAAATACAGTCCTAATAACTTTTCTTTGATTCTAGCAAGGTTTCGTTAAACAAATCAACTTTCTAAAGTCTGTATCTCGAAAAAGGCTACCATTGTCGCCTATGGGGAAATTAATTGTTTATTTCAATCTAAAAGTACACACTTGCTATATTTATAGCGTAGTATTCCAAAAGAGTGGCGAAAAATACCAGAGGAGCAGTCAAACTCATAAATCGATAATAAACTGAAAACGCCATGGCTTTAAATAAAAAAAACAAAAAAAAACAGACAAATAAAAGTACACAAGAAACAACGCGAACCCCACCAAAGTCTTCCGAGTTATACACTTTCGAAAGCGAAGCTTGAGAAGTTTATTTGGCTAACGAGGAAAGCGTAGCTATACATGATTTATGACATGGATGACCCGCCCACAGTCCTTGGATGAGAAGAATCATCATGTGGCTCCAAAACATTTTTAAATATGTTAAGAAGCATGGCAAACGTATTCCCTCTTCCAAATAAACTTGAAATCGAAGCTGGTGATGATTAAATTCTCTCACAGGTGTGTATTTTTATAATATAAAATTAGATTTATTTGCACTGATCATCTTTTTTGGGGCTTTTAATCGGAAATCGGGAAATATTTTCTATGATTTTATTTCATGATATATAATAAATAGAAGATGTGGTTGCCAATGAGACAACTCTTCACAAAGACCAAAGGACACAGAAATTAAGGTGGTACCAAACACTACAGGGAGATTACTCTGTAAAATCAGCTAAACGTTTTAATCACGTTGTATTGTTAAGGACATATTAAGCTTCTAAATAATCAAAATTAGTGTTTGTCAAACTGCGATCTATCCAGCCAATTTTTTCCAAGAAAGTGATTCTGAAATATTTATATTTTTTTCAAAGGGTCAACGTTAGTATTTTGTCAAAATTTTATGAAAAATAAACGAGCCAAATTAATTTTAGTTAAGGTATTGGGTACCACCTTAACATTTAGTATACTTCAAATATATTCATACATGTAGACTAGTTAATATGCCATATACGAGCATAGTATTTTCGGAAATAAAAATATTTAGTTCTTTCAAAACATTTGAAAAGTTTTCAAAAGCATGAAAATCTTGAAAATTTTATGACATGAGTGTTCCGCGGGCTGTGGATAATCACGTTTAAGGCATGTTTGACATAGATTTCTAAATCTAAAATTCGCCTCGGTAATTCACCGGGACTGCTCAACGCCTATTGACGAGGAATATTCCAGCGCTAAAACGACAAATGACCACACCTGAAATATTGGAAGACTATACAAATAATAAAGGAGAAGTTCAATATTCAAACTGTAACTTGAGTAACATTTCTAGTCCAGCAGATAGGTGAATAATTGTGCACTTTGTGTTAAAAGCTATTCTTTCATCTTGAATTATGAATTCTGTCTTCAATGTCAACATCTAGATTCCTTATTCGCCTAGAAAAAACCTGACATCTTGAATACTGGTGCTAAATATTCTTTGGTTATGGAATCTTCATTGTAGCTGATGATGTCAGCTAATGCGATTCCATGGCTTATTCGTGCGTCTCTTCCTTATTAAGTCTCATCTTCACTAGAGACTTATGATGCCTGTCGGTAAAGATAAGCAAGACATTGGACATAATATATCGTTTCTTGTACAATGAGGTCCCCAGCACTGAGCTTCTCTAATAAAGTTGTGTACTTAAGCATTTGTACACATTGACTGTGCGGGTGGGTTTCCAGCTCCGATTGTCTTTTTTTTTTACATATCATCTGTATCCTTTTGATATCTTATTTTAGTTCTCTTTAGTTCTGTGTTTAGATGGCAGGTCTTATGCCACGAGGCATTGTTTTTGTACGTAGTACGTGGAAGACCCCTGCCATCATATTGTGCATACAGATGGGTCGTAGACGGTAAACATGGAAGTTCCTTGTATTTAACGAGATTTCCAGCCATAGTAACATATCCGGCACCAATATTGATACACTTTGAGGGTCACGGTAGGGCATTGCAGCTATTCATCTGTCATATTTTGACAAATTATACATTTAACATTGAGAATAGAAATAGGGAATATATCAAAGAGACAACAAACTGACCAAAGAGCAGACACTAGCCGAATGCCACCAATAAGTGTTCTATGCAGCGAGAAATTCCTGCAACCGGATGTGGTCACCAGCTGGTCCCTATACAAATGGTGTACTAATTCAGAGTAAATGGATGTCACACTAAATTCCAAAGCATATTAATGAACTAAAGTCCAGTCAACCTCTTCAACATTTTGGGACGAACTACCTGGTCTTCGATTATCTGACGCCTCAATAAGTTTAAATCTGTAAGAGCTCATCTTTCAATTGTTATTTAGACTCTTGATTTATCGAAGTGTATGTCTATCTTCATTCAAATATATAATAAAACAGTAGTGTTCACCATATCAATTGCATTTTTATGATCTCCAAAGAAATAAATACCTGATTCTATTACACCATTCTTCTCACTTTTTGCAAATTAAAAGTCAACATTTTTCTTGAATTTTGACATGAAATTTCGACCGGAAGTTAACCAAACTCATCCAAATTGCTGCTTCAGCAACACTGTAACCCATCTAATACGATTCAGATCAAGTAAAACATTAGTACTTTTAGTTTAAACTAAAAAAAATTGAAAGAGAATTAAGAAAAGTTGAAATTTAAACATGCATCCGCCATTTTGGATTTTACCGGAAGTTAACTATATTTCCAGCTTGCCTCCATATCTTAAATTGAAGAGTATATATAGAAGTATGTTTGAGTAAAATTTGGTGCTTTTAACACGAACTGCACAATTCCTTTATATATTGCACCTATCTGCTGGACTATTCGTTTAGATTATTTTTGTAAATATGATCTGTTTCAAAAGTTACAAAGGTTGTAATTATTTTTACGGTTACTTCATAAAATTTATGAGTGAACAGTACATTTACCGTACGCGTTTATCTCTCGGTTCCTGTTTAACTTTGTAACCCGGATATGTTTTCCTCATTCGATTTACGACTTTTGAATAGCGGTATACTACTGTTGCCTTTATTTAGTTCACTTGCCCAACGGAGAAAATCTGCAGAAATATCCTTTATTTTTCGAAACCTAATAACGTTGACATCGATATGTATGCTTTTTGTTTAGCGTGATCTTTTCCTTAGGAGTCAGAGCTTTCCCATGCAATATTGGTTTTAGTGTTATTGGTTATTTCATGGCTGTTTTTTTTATTGAGTTTAATATAATAAGCATTTTGACGGTGAAGATCAGGTTTCAGGTTTTTCAGACTTACAGATAACCTTATGTCATTAACTCTTTAACCCCAAATCTTATTATTGTTTATTAAATGATATGGGCAAATCAGCCCGAATACGGATAAATCAGCCTGTGCAATACTGATGACGTTTCACTGTCGATATAAATCAAGAGTTAATATTGCTTTTCTAACAGGGCCAATACTGACAAAAAGACGTATTTACCCCTGGGCTAATACATTGTACGGGATGTTCACGTCCGGTTTCAATTTTCGTATGCCTTACTTTACTTTAGCCGTATCGTTATGCACAAACACATTTTGTAATATATTGCATAGCTTAAAATCATAGAATTTTTTTAACGAAAATATTTCACAGCCTTTTCGAGTACGAATTACGATTTTTGTTTTACATTGTTTCATTTCCTTTGATCACTCATCAGAAGATCTAAGATTACGAATAGTTCAACTGTCTGATTTATTCGTCCTTGCTACTTCATATTTATGAAATAAAATGAATTGCCATAGCAAAATGTAGAGTACCTGGACGAGAAATCGGAAATAATTTCTGACAATGTTGACAAAAAATCCATGAAAGTGAAATAGGCGAACAAACAAGTTCTCCAAAATTCAGATATAAAAGTCTATATTTTCTTCACGGTGAGTTCCTTTGAAATCTTTTATTAAAAGTTTTATTAACTTGCTGTATCTGTACTGGCCTTCGAGTCTAGGGTCCAATACAGCTACCCTCGAATCTATAACATAGCAAATATTTTGTTCTTCCCTCGCAAGGATTCGAACTCATGCAACTGAGATATCGTGACACCAAATCGCCTACACTGTATCCAGCGCGCTAGACCACTCGACCACCTCGGCTTCACAAATATAAAGCTTTTGGTGGCCGGGTGTTACCTTTCCCGTCAGTTTTAATCTAGCGTCGTAACACAGTACATGGTATATAGGGCATGAAGATCAAATAGTTACAGATCAGCTAAAATATCTATAATATAGGATCCTGCAAATTAATGTAAGATACAGTCACAGAAATAATTATATTTATAAGTACGTCTGAACTAGTGACAACTCTACAACAGATTAATCCATCGGATCACCAGCAGTGATGGTGATACATGGCTGTGTACATCAGACTTGGGGTAATTGTAGTTGTAATCGTTAATCAGCTGTAATTGATTACAATTTATGAAGTTATCATTGTAATCATTAATCAGCCAAAAATCTGATTACATGTAATTTAATTTAATCAATTACTTTTTAAAATACCCTGTAATCCTGATTACTTTTTGATTACATTCTGATTACAATGACAAAAATCTTAAACTGTGCTTATGGTCAATAAATGAACCTTTTTATTATTCTTATTTAATAAATATTTACCATGTTAAGATAGTTTGGTTTACTTTTAATATAAAGCATGGTAATTGATTTGTAGAAATCAGTAGAAAATAAACTGTTTATACAGTATTGAAAAGTCACCATTAGCATAAAAAGATCTGGCCTTAGTAAATGATATTGTGCATATATTCACATTAAAGTATACAGTCATATATATATTTGATAATAACTGTTATATTCAAAGTAATGGTTTTCTTCAACCCTGAATTATAATCAATTGTTAGTATTGTGTTTTTTATCAACTTTGTTTTTATTCGAATTACCAATTGAGTAAGCTGTAGGACTATATATGATAAAAGATAATCAGACATGTGAAAAATTATCTAATTAAGTTAAATTAAAAATTGGACAAATATCTTGTTTAAAATAAACAAATATGTGTATGTATTTTGACTGGACATGTAAAATCCAATGATTTTTAGTACTTGTATTTTGTTTACAATTTTATTAAACATTTCTTTTAAAATTTACATTGTTTTTAATTGGTAACATTATTTCATCCATATTTTAACTTCCATAAACTACACCTTGAAACACATTTAAAGTCTGGAATAGGTCAGAAGAAAAACAGCAAAAAAGCTGTATTCAATTTAAGTAAAAATTATTCAGGGATTAATAATGATAAAGTGTAATTGGTCATAACCAGTGACACAATGTTCATGTATGAAGTGAACTTTTGTGGTTTATTAAATAGGTGAAGTTTGAAGTTATCATTTTATAATATATAAACAAAATCCTTTCTAAAAAAATGCTATAGTTATATTAAACGTTTACTCATTCACATCATTCAAAATGTTTTTTTTTGTTAATTCATTGTAATCAGCTGTAATCACGATTACTTTGACAATGTAATCATTAATTAAATCAGACACTATCAGAAATGATGTAATCATTAATTTAATGTAATACTAGAAATGGCCGAGTAATAATGTAATTTAATCAATTACATTGAAAGTAATCGGATCCATCTCTGGTGTACATTCTGTATATACAACTCGACTTAACATCAATCCAACAATGTTAGATCTCTAAATTTGCTTTCACATATTTTTTGTTCTAATCTCGCCGTGATTTGAACTCATGCTACTGATATATCTTCCACATATCTTATATTTTACATGTTTTAGTAGTGCGAAGCTTGAATTGTGTACATGGTTTAAACTCAATAAATGATCAAGTCTTGGCAAATATTTACGATATCACGTTTTTACTTTTTACAAACATTTACAAAAATGGAACTTACTAGTATATCTTTAAAACACTGATACGATAGTATTCTGGTGAAATGAAATTGTAACCGGTTTATTATCTAACATTCATTTTCAAAATTTAGCAAACAAAATTTGCCAAATATATATTCAATAACATTCCAACTGGGGTTTTGTTTTCGTCAAGTGGTGGGTGTCTGTATTATTTGTTTTCGTTTTATGCTATAATCGGTCGACGGCATATTTTAACAATTGATTTGCTTTTTGTCAAAAAGTTAGATACTAAATATTGTTTACATCCTTAACTATCTACATATAAAATATCTCTAAGTTTCAATATCAAAACGATTTCAAACAAATGAAAGTCATTTGAATATGCATTTGATATATTGAGTTTATTGTTAGCATTGTTTCTTACCTCATTTTCGGTTTAATAATTCTTTGAAATCGATGATTTATATCGTGCTCATCAGACATGTAGCAAATATTACATAAATCCACATTGACACACTCCGTACACTTCCATCGTATACCCCCTATATTTCTCGGCGTTCCTGAACAAGTGTGACAAGTCACGCCTTCATGTTCAACTCCTATTGCAAAAGAGTAGTTGTTTTAATAATATTCAAAACGAAAAAAATATCGAAACTCGTCCAAAATATACCATCTCATAAAGCAACATTAATCTTGTTGCAATCCTTATTTATTCCTGGGGATAGAATGATAACAACTACGATTGAAATGAAATGTTAAAGGATGTAATTGACACAAGTTTATACAGTTAAGTCCTCAACGGTAATTCTGGTCGAAACAAAATCTGATAGGTCTGAACATCAAGTTCATGTTCAGTCCCTTGTTTTCTATTTGACTGCGTTACATTCAATTATTTTAAAACAATTCGTTTCGAGTCAATTCAGCACTATTCCAGATTTTATCAGGCGATTTAGTACTTTTTGATTGTGTAATATACGTTTGCTGATTTTTTAAATATTAAAATATGCCAACATGAGGAAACAGCTATTCTTTCATAAGTAAACGAATAAAAAAAAAATATGCATCCCATTCTAAAATGTTAATATATAAGTAGTTGTAGCAAACTAAATGACAACTTTAATGTAGGCACTCGTTTGCCTTGGCCCTGAATTTCAAAAGATGTCGATTAAATTCAGATATACATATATATATGTCCAAAAACAATATACATAATTTATATATCACATTTGTTTAGTTCAATACATAACAAACATTTACGCTTATACATAGGTTGTGAAAATGTGTGTTTTTGTATTATGAGGATCCGTGTGTAATTAAGTTTCAATGTTCTCTAAGACGTGTCACTCTTTCTTTACTTCACATCTTTTGTATAATAAGAATACGTGTGTCCAGACAATTCCAATTTCAAACCATTCTTACAAGATTAAAATGCATTTGTTTATGATGGCATAAACATGGTATACCATCATTCATGACTCCATTTGAAGTGTGAATTATTTTGTTCATTCCTAAATACAAATGTCGATCTACAATGTATCCATGTTAATACACACTTTATCAATAAATAATATCACTAAAATTTTGTTTACCCATACATATATTGTAAAATAGTTGTTTATGCATCTCCGCAGAGAACCCAGACCACATAACGTTTTTATCATCATGCGATGTACCATATCGAACAGAATTTGTTTTTGTCGTAGAATGTTTTAATTTTCTTTTTATTATGTATAAATTTAAATATCACAGTAAGTAACTTTATGAAGATAAATACATGCTTCTAAATGAAAAGTTCAAAATCACCTGACGGTCCGTTATCGAAAAGTCGAATACGCTTATCTAAAAAATAGTAAGAAATGAGGTAGCCATCATCCCATTGAATATCAGCCATATATTCCCTATATTCCATATCCCCTGGTTGTGTAACCTGAAGACAATAAATTTTATTTCAAATTAAAAAAAAAAATCCATATTCATTGGAATAATAATGCTTGAACAGAATGACTGTTACTTCTAAGTAGTTAAAAGTCAATTAAATATATATATCATATATATATTGATTTCCAAAATTTATATATCAATCAATACATAACCAGTCATAAGATGCACACTGTAATGACTTTTAAAAGATTTTAATATCTTTAGTACAACAGTAAAATAAGACCTTTAACAAACTTAAATGATTCTCCTCATGTGTAAATCAGTTGACGAGTCTTCTATATCATTAAGAACTACTCCAAGATTGTAACCAGAATCACAACAATTTGAAGAAATTTCTCTACTACAGAAATCGAAAAAAAACATTCCTCTTTTACACAATCTTAAGTCTATATTATATCGGAATATGGCAGTTGTAATCAAATAGTTCGTGTTATGTATGTTGGCGTTTTTTGTTGCACTTTAGTTTACCTCTTATACTTGATATGTTTTCCTCGGTTTAAGTTTGTATCCCTGATTTGTTTTCTCTCAATCGTTTTAGGGCTTTTGTTATACTACTGTTGCTTTTTTTTTACAAAAAAAAAATAATTGAAAACGAGTTGTTTAATTCTATACAGCACTGGGTCGAAATCTTTGCTGGTGGACTATCAGTACCCGAGGATATCACCAGCCAAATAGTCAGTACTTCGGTACTGACATGATTTATAACAAATATGTCTAAAGTTGCCTGTAGATAAATTTTGAAAAGTAGTTATCAAAGGTACCAGGATTATAAATTTGAACGCCATACGCGCGTTTCGTCTACACAAGACTCATCAATGACGCTCATATCAAATATTTTTTAAAGCCAAATAACTACGACGTTGAAGAGCATTGAGGATCAAAAAACGGCTAAGGTTATCTATGCCTGGGATAAGAAAATCCTTGGTTTTTCGAAAAAAAACAAAGTTTAGGTGTTAACTATCTCAGGAAAATCTTACCTTAGATGAATTTGACTATGTTTAGTTCTTTTTGGTAATACTATTAGTTACATAGTGTGCTAGCGAAGCTCGAATCCCCATATGGAATTCACTGACCCCATATATACCGTATTACGTCACTAGCACACTATGTAACGAATTTATCTTACCGACAATCTTAACATGTAGAATTTAGACTTGTGATCTATCAAAATGAGCAAGCCAGTCTTCAATAATGTAAGGATTAAGAAACTACTTTCATTGATCATACAAGAACAATAGCCAACGATAACAACTTGTTAGGTTTAAAATGTGTTTATTGAATTTATATCAATCTTAATCATCAATTTCTTCGTCTGTTGAAATGTTTAAGATTTTTTCTCAGTTCCGTTTTGTTTTTGTAAAGAGACGTAACACCACTACTAACCGTGTATGAAATAAGCCCCGCCCCCTACTACCTAATATGGAATATAAAGGAACGTAACTCCACTACTAACCGTGTATGAAATAAGCCCCGCCTCCCTACTAACCTAATATCAAATATACACGGTCTTCACGCGGACGCTTTTAACCAATCACATTCCTAGAAATGTATAGGAGGTAAGATAAAGCTCTTTACAGCCCATTGCACTGAGGTTAACTGTAAATCTTTTGTTAGCTAGTCACTATCTGAACCGTGAATTTACTATCCAACTTCATGGAATTCTGCATACATAACTTTAGTACATAAACCTAGTGACAAATGTAATCCAAGCAATTGCAGAGGAATTTCTTTAACCAACTGTATATCCAAATTATTAAGCAGTATCTTAAATCAAAGAAGGATTAAAATTATGGATTTATTTTTAACTAATTTCCATTTCGGATTTAGAGTTAATCATAGAACTGCAGACAGTGTATTTATCCTTAAAACTTTTATTAATAAATATATTCATAAAGATAAAAAAAAATTAATGTCTGTTTTGTAGATCTTAAAAAAGGCTTTTGATTCCCTTTGAAAAATTGGAAGGCTTTATAAATTAGCTAAAATGGGTGTTGCGAAACATATGTTTGAAATAATAAAACAACAGTTTATTGAAGCATCTTTAAAATATAATTATAAACATTCTAGATTATTTCCCGTTGACTGAGGAGTAAAACAAGGGGACAGTATTAGTCCCACACTCTTCAGTTTATTTATTAATGAAATAGTTGAAAATATTGATTAGAAAGGTTCAAAACCCTTGAGAATACAAGATTCTAATATAGGAAGTCTTTTGTTTATCAATGACCTTATAATTTTATCCGAAAGTAAAGAAGGTATTTAAAATAGCTGAAATAACTTATTACTGTAAAAATGGCAGTTATGTCTAAATTGTCTAAATACTAAAAAAACAAAAAACAATGATCATTGAACAAAGAACTGCAAAACTGGAAACATACATTGTAAGGTTCAACAATGAAAACATTGATAACGTTGCTGAGTATAAATTTCTGGACACTCTGATAAAAAATAATAGAAATCTAAATGCAAGTTTTACAGATTTAGCCAAAAAAGCTAGGAAAGCTCTGTTTTCATTAAAAAGACATGCAGATTTTTGGGGAAATTTCCCTGTTAATGTATCCTGTAATCTGTTTGATTCTCTTATTAAACCAATTGTAACATACATGGATACATTTCAATCTTATTATCGTAAACAAAGGCAGATTAAAATCCCAAAACAAAGATATAGATAATTTCCAATCTCTTCGAGAAGGTTCGTGTTAATTTCTGTAAATATATATATTCTAGGTACTAAAACAACATCTGATAATTTAGGTGTTAAAGCTGAACTTGGTAGACAACCAATAGAAAAATATATAAAAACACAAGCAATTCCGTATTGGGCTAGAATAAATACTGAAAACATAAAACAATTACTAAAAGAAAGTTATACATTAAGTAAACACCTTGATTCACAAGGAATTTATACTAGGTCAACTTTTATCAAAGATTCAACACAAGAAATGAATATTAATATACAAAAAATAATGTCCTGTCAAAATATGGAACAAGTAAACAAAATTTTTTGTTTGAACGGAAATAACAAACTTATTCTATAAAAAAAATTAAAGTCAAATAAGACCAGGAATTTTATCTAAGATATCCACATTTTGAAACTTGACGTTTATTTACAAAAAATTATTTAGTTACCATAATTTGCTCATTGAAAAGGGCATATATCTAAAAAAAAAATTACCTCGAGACAATAGAACATGTCCAATTTATAAAACCTTAGAAGATGAAAATCACTTTCTCCTCTACTGTCAAATTAATAACGTTTTACCTATAAAACTGTTTAATGACATGGCAATAGATAATCCTATGTTTCCAAATCTATCTGATAATGAAAAACTAGTAGTCCTACTAAATCCTCCTTATATAAAACAAGTAAAAAAAACAGGTTTCTTCATACAATGTTATAAAACAGTCTTTAGAGCTGAGGACTGGGGACTCTGAGTTAGTTTAACTTATATATATATATATGTTATATATATATATATATATATATATATATATATATATATATATGTTACAGGCATTTTCTAAATTTAGGCATTTTGTAAAATGCCTGAAAACTTAAGGCATTTTCCAAAATGCCTGAAAGATTGAGTTATTATCCATAATGACTTAATTTTCTAGGCATTTTACAAAATGCCTAGAAAAATTGAAAGGCATTTTACAAGATGCCTGAAATTATTTTATAGAATAAAATCTTAAGAAAAACATTTGAAAGCTTTGAAAACCAGAGCTGTTTTATTTGTGATAATTACTGAATTAAAAAAGAAGAGCTTAAATAATCAAGAATATATTTTACTGAATAATTACAATTCACACAAGCACAGAATCTGACATTTTTTTTTAATTTCTAAAGATGTTTGCACGAATATTTGTCCTGATTGTTTGTTAATAAATTTTTTGGCGTAAAATCTGATTTAGCACTCAGACCACATTTGGAGAAATCTGGATCATCACGTGCACTTTTAGGTCTTTCATTATCTTTACTGTTCTTTACTGATAAAGTACTTAACATTAGGCAACATAAGATTTCGCAAAAAGCACACACATCTCAGATGCATATTTTTTTTTCATATGTTCAAATAAAATTCAAAGTATCTTAGCAGGAAACGCTTCTGTTGTCAAAGCACTGTTATTTTTCTTTTCTTTGTCGATTTTTAGCTCTCCTAGCCAAGGGTGTCAAGTGAGCTTTTCTCATCTCGGCGGCTGTTCTCCGTCTTTGTCTGTTAACTTTTAATAACATGTTATCCTATGGAACTACTAGGTCAAATTTAACCAAACTTGGCCAGAATTGATCATTAGAGTATCAAGTTTAATCCCTGATTGCCAAACAATATAGCCAACAAGGCTATAAATGGAACATAGGGGTAAAATACAATTTTTGGTTTGATATATCTCTAAATCTAATGCATTTAGATCAAATCTGACATGGGAGTTCAAAACTTCTTCAGGTTAAGATCTATCAGCCCTGACATTTTCAGACGATCGGACAACTCTTTTTGAGAACTCTAAGGTTGTTCTGAAGGGGTATTTTCTGTTCCTGTCCTAAATACCTTCATTTTAATTGCAAGCTGCAGTCTAAATGTATGTCCTTTATCCAGGTCAATCCACTGTTAAATAATCCAAACGTATTATAACCAAATTGTTCACATCTTAAAAAATGCATGAAATATTTGCAACTGAAAGCAAAAAAAAAACAAAACAGCAAAACGAACATTTCTCTATTTCATATGTTTCACTTTACTGTTTTGAATCTATATTTTCTAAAAATGTAAATTCTGTTTATTGACAGAACAATTTGTCTATTTGCCATATTGACAAAATAATCCTAAATTCACTGTTGGTATCTGAAATACAGAGTGAGTACGTACTTAACGTAGTTTCCCTAAAAAGAACATATCATAAGGCATAAAAAAACTTCCGATCTAATTTTTGGAGAATAAATTAGTTCTGCCAAACCATTAGTTATTATTATCTTTGTAAGATATTGTGTTTTTGTCAACTTTGTAATATGCATCTCAATGATATCTTCCTTCTACAAATTGCGTGAAACTCAACAGGCAGTTTGTGGAATTTCGCATCAAAATTTCAGTCATTTTACAAAATGACTAGGTATTTTTAGTCATTTTGTATAATGCCTGTCGAGGTTAGGCATTTCTATAAAAAGCCTAAATTTAGAAAATGCCTGTAACATATATATAGATATGTGTGCTTTCAACTCATTTTTTTTATTGTTGGTGTTATTTTTGTTTATGTCACAAGTATAATGTTACTTACATGACAAATAAGAAATATTATTATAAGTTAAGGTATACTACCCTTCTTTTGAAGAAGTCCAGTCCTACAGACAGATAGATTAGATACATGCATCTTTCGGACTAGGTTACACTTAAGTGAGGGTAGTTTACCTAACCTAAATATGACTTCACGGTTCACCTAGCAAGCAAGCTGACCAAAGATATTACATTTACCTACAAAATAAATGAAATCGGCTGTAACTGTTCCGGTTCTCATACTTCGTTGGATTTCAACTATTCGACTTTGAGAATTCCTGCATAAGGTAAATCTAGAAATGCCCTTCGAGTGCATACAGCTCATAACGTGTTTCTTTTCATTTTAATCAGCACTGGGTCGATACCTCTGCTTGTGCACTATCAGTTCCGGAAGTATCGTCAGCCAAGTAGTCAGTTCTGCGGTATGGTCATCATATTCAACAAACCTTCCTTAAATCGTTCGTTAATAAATTTTGAAAGATTTGAAACAAAGATTTCACGTTCCTCAGGCAGAGTTGACCTTTGATGGGTTTATTTTATGTCCTTTTTGTTAATATTTCTCTTCGACCGACTGTTTAGGTTCTTGTGCTTCAATTGTTTTTAGCAACAGGGTTTTGAGCGTCCCTGATGAAGCTTAATCCAGAAAAGTGCTTCGAACACATACAACTGTATTTTTATTTTTATGACGACCCATAGTTTCACATGATTACTGTGTCTGATGATCAATACACCTAAGATGATAAAATTAACAACATGATGAATTAGTTGATCGCTAGCATACATCTTCACCAAGATGTTTCAACAAAAATGCCGTATTAGTGCCCTCCTACTGTCGAACTTAATTGTATACTCTTTGAAGGCAGATTGTATCATGTTTATATAAAATCTTTTCATGGACAAAACGAAAATGCATATTTCCGAACACTTTGATTTTTTTCAAGCTATGTTGACCATGTATTTTCACTCTACCCAAATGTCATACCTTTGAAAAATGATCACCAAATACGATGTGTTCATAAGTCAGTTCACTAGTAATTACCATGCATGCCTTGTGGTCTTGGATATTTATATACAGTAGAAGGGTTTGTTTATTTATCCATCTTGTTACCTTCACTGTTGTTGTATTTGTTGGTTATATTGGAATGAGGTGATGTATGTTGAACATTACAAACACATATCATAATAAAGTGCTATAGAAAAAAGAATGTGTGACAACAAATGGTTTGTTAAATAGATCAACCATACGTACCTTACATACGCGTGTAACTGTTCCTAGGTATCCTGGTTTAATAAAAAGGTTATCATTATTTCTGGGCACTTTCACAACTCTTGCTCCTTTCTTTGCATTTCCTGAATCAGATAGAAAACAAGATAGTGAAACAACTTATAATTAATGCATTTACACGGGTCGGATATTGTATCATATCATCGAGCCATATATACTCCAATTACTTAATAATAGACTGTTTTCATCAAAAGTGTATACGGAATTTTTATCAACAAGGTCTTGGTATCTTTCTTTTTGGAAAAATGACGAGACAATCTTTGATATAAAATTGAAAACAACACGTTTAATGATTTCTTGTGACTGAAGCGCTTTTCTGGATTTACCTTCATCAGGAACGCTCAAGCCAAACATTTAAAATCCGAAGATGTATAAGTAACGAAACCGTTGAAGAGCTTTATGTCAAAGATACCTAAAATGAATAGCCAAATTCATCTAAAGCTGAATCATTAACTTTCGCTCATACATTGGTAACGTTTTATAAAGTTTAGATAACAGCTACAAGCTGTTGAATACTGAATGAGTTGTGAAATGAATATCCTATATGCAGCTGATGATTGTATACGAGGTGGAAGCAACTTATAATTTTAAAATACATTGTCTTTTTAGTAGTAGATTCTGGTATTGTTTAAATCGAGGTGCAAGCTTAAGTCTTAAAATGAAGCGGAGGAAGCCCTTTATGTTGTTAATTCAATTTTTAGTTCAGAGGGATGTGTTAATGTAACCCATTCATAAACCTTTGGATTGCTAATAATACAAACATCATCAATATATCTGTATGTGTTTTTGACAGGCGTCTGAAGGAAGTCCAAATCATATAAAGTTAATAAAAAAACATTACGGAAAGAAGAGTCTACCTTCAAATTCAACAAATATGTTGTCAATAAAGAAAAATCTATCATGATGATCACTTGTTCCAAAGTGGTTTTTTTCAATTAAGTGATGAAAAATGTGTTTAGTGTTGATAGCGTCAAATCCTTTATAAGAAAAACTGAACTAGAAGAAAATCATTATGTTACTCATGTAATACCTCTGATATTACTGGTTTAAAAAGACTAAAAAGGAGTTACATCACACATTTAACTGACCAGTCTGTATATTGGCGAAATTGTATAGATGCCTCCCTTTGGCAAGTGCATACTTTCTCAAACGTTTTACAAAATTAACAGGCAGTGCAAACATAATGGTTGGAATGTAATGCCAACCTAGTGGATAATAAAGATATGTTAGAAGGTCATCATAACTCCCAGAGAGTGATCTAGATTTTAATGATTTTTGTTAAATTGTGTGAATGGCATTGTTTTTGTCCATGACTATGCTGCGGTCTTTAGGTAGTAGTGAATAAGATAATTATATACATTTATATCCCTGTAGGCTGGACTTTACAATGTTTCTACTTCGTTAAGAAGTTTAAATTGACAGGAAGAACACGACACAACACACAAACAGACTCAGAGGACACGTACCGATTCAAATAAGTAAATTAAACATTCTTCTATCAAATACATATATTTAGGTATGCCATTTTAACAATGCACATACAATCTAAACAAGGTTATTTTCAAGCAAACTATTCGAATTACCATTCAAACTAAAAGAGCTAGACTTACCAAATGTTGCAATAGGCAAATGATGTTCATAATACAAAGGGCCTTTGGCTTCTTCTATAAACTTTAACTCACAAAGTCCGTTCCTACCGACAGAGTGTCGTCTGTTTAACTTGTCATTCCATTTAACTTTTGCAACACACCTGAATGTTTTAATAGCAATCTTCTTCTCGATAATCTTTTTAACTCGACCTTTTGAAAATAATACTGTTTTATTAACGAGATTCTAATTTTATTTATTGAATAAAAAAGGCATATAGTAACTAATTAGGCATCAATCAACTATCTCCCAATTTCTTCACATCATTTAAGAATGTAAAAAATACTACTATAGACTTCTACATAATTTAATCAATATAAAATATATTTAAAACTCTAAGAAAACAATACATTATACAACAAGCAAATGAACTATATCAATTGGACCTGCTTTAAAACAATGGATGCATTGCTCTTTTTACTACATAACATGTGGGTTTGCTATGATGATTCCGAACATCGTTTTCGGAATTTAAATAGGAACTAACTGTCCATCTGTTTCTATATTGTTAAGATTTACATTGTATGACTAAAATCATGAAAGACCCATCGAACCAACATTTATTCCAAAACATTAATAACACATCTAAATATTTGAATTACATATGGGCTCTAAATAATGACGACTTCAGTATGTACACTAAAGAGATGCATCCAGCTGAACTGACTGGACATAAACTAAAACGCTAGCTTATTGGTAATTATCCATTGTTAGATGGTGAACAGACTTATTCATAAAGGAATATAGTTACGATGCTGTTGTCAGTAACTGCTAGTAGTCTTTTGTTGATGTATATATCATGATAGTAATTTTGCTTAGTTTCTTCTGTTACCTTTTCTATAATTTGAGTCGGACCTCTTTCCTATACTTGGCATACAAACCCAATTTCTAAGTAGATAGGTCTAACAACATCACAAACAATGTTTCCCAAAAGACCAAAAACGGATCACCAGATGTAACAAAATGGATCCTAAGAATTTAATTAATACCAAACAATGGGCAATAAACTTGCAGAAAAGATGGTATACCGCAAACATAAGGTGCAAATATTTGAACTACATATCCGGATTTCGAAAGATTAATATCTCTGAAGCGATTTTTTGAATCGAAACGGTATTTGGAAGGCCATATAATTTACCTCAATTTAGGATAAACTCTTGAATTTCAAAGAGTCGAAATAACATGAACGGATTATGTAAACCAAAATGAAAATATAAACCAAGCCCAAAAGAAAAAATATAAACAAGTCTAAATTAAAAACAACGTAGATAAAAACTGCAATTGTTATACGTGTGCATGTAAAACAAATGTCTGGGTAGAGGGGTCTAAATACAGCACAATTTTTTTTCTCCAAAAGACCAAAAAAGTGAAAAAAGTATGTTGCAATAAAACGATTTCGATAAGTAGGTCGAACTATGTATGATTAAAAATCATGCTGAATGCGATGGCGATAGCCCTAAAAAAACGGATCACCAGATGTAACAAAAAGTAAATAACAAAAATACTGAACTTAGAGGAAAATCAATTCGGAAAGTCCATAATCACATGTCAAAATCAAATAACAAAACGCATCAAAAACGAATGGACAAGAACTGTCATATTCCTGACTTGGTACAGGCATTTTCAAATGTAGAAAATGGTGGATTAAACCTGGTTTTATAGCGCTAACCCTCTCACTTTGATGACAGTATCATCAATTTCGGTTATATTTACATTGATTCGTTATCTAAACAGACACAATAAATAAAATAGTCAGAATATGGGTACATCAGTCATCATCGTATAACACAATTTTAAAAGGAACAATTTAACAGAACACAAAAACATCTACACACACATTCATTGATTTGTGTGTCTGACGTCAGAAAGTTGTATACGTCACAAAGATTTGTCGTTCAATGTGCATACAAACAATTTTAAAATTTACCTAGGCAATGTTAGCATACAGGGTTAAAAAATCAAAAGTATGTAAGAATAAATTTCAGAAATAGACCGAGATTTAAAATAGTTCAGAAGTTATATATTGAATTTATAAGAATCCAAAAATAGTTTATTCCACTACGCGATTGAAGGATTTTGACGTTAGTGGTTTAACGTATATTGTAATTCATAATAGAAATATATCATAATGACATAAAATAGAACAATATCATACTGACGGGATCTTCTAAAGTACAGAGTCACGTTATAAAATAGATCTTAATTATTAATATAATACCAAACAGAAAACAATCAACTAGCAGAAAAAATGATATACAGCAAACATGAGATACAACATGTACAAAGAGTAGTACTACATATCCGGACTTCGACAATTAATATCTATTCAGTGATGACAGGAATCGATACGGTATTTGGAAGTCCATATAATTTACTTCAATTTATGAACGACTCTTGAATTTAAAAGAGTTGAATTAGGATCAATGAATTATATAAACCCGAAGGCAAATATGATACAAACCAAACAAAAAATATTAACAAGTCTGAATAGACAATAACGTTCAATCTTATGATTAAGTTTGAAAAAAAAATGCGCAATTTATATTCGTGTGCATCCCCCCAAAAATATGGGTAGAGGGGTTTAAAATACAGCACACACTACATGTTCCAAAAGACCAACAAAGAGAATAGTATATTTTAACAAAACACATTTGAATAGCAGGTCGATAAACGTTTGTTTTTAAACTCTGCTGACTGCCATGGCGATTGCCAAACAAAACAATAACCATATGTAGCAAAACAGATCTTACCTACAATGGTTTACTTTTATAAATTGTAACTTGGAAGGAGAGTTGCCAAATTGTCATTCATATCACATCTTGCTATGCCTACTTAATTATAAATGCAATACCAAACAGAAAACCATTAACTTGCGGAAAAGACGGTAAACAGCAAACAAGAGGTTTTCGACAATTTATGTCTTTTCAGTGTTCTTAGGAATCGAAAAGGTATTTGGACGACCATATAATTTACCTCAATCTAGGATAGAATCGTGAATTTTAAAGAGTCGATATAGGATAAATGGATTAAATGAACCCGAGGGCAAATATAATACGTGCCAAAAGGAACAAATATAAACAAATCTAAATTGACAGCTTTAAAATACTGTTTGCAATAGCATTAATTGTTCTAAGTTCCAAGCTTAAAAACATAGCCATATTTGACACAACCTTTTTCAACTTTTGATCTTCAGTGCTGTACAACTTTGTACTTTTTTTCACTTTCGATCTTTTATATCTGGGCGTCACTGGTGAGTCTTATGTGGACGAGGCGCGTTTTTGGCGTATTGAATTTTAAACCTGATGCTTTTTTTGTCCATTAATCATGTGTTTCTTTGTCTAATACGTTCACCTATTTATTTGTATTGTAGTCCTGTAATATTATGTTGTCATTTCAATGTTATATTTAACATTGTCATTAAAGTGCGAGGTTTGGCATGCCACAAAACCAGGTTCAACCCACCATTTTTTCCTTTAAAAATGTCCTGTACCAAGTCAGGAATATGGCCTTTGTTATATTATAGTGCGTTTCTGTGTGTGTTACATTTTAACGTTGCGTCGTTTGTTTTCTCTTATTTTTGAGTGTAAATTCACATTGCGATAAGACGTGTCACGGTACTTGTCTATCCCAAATTCATGTATTTGGTTTTGATGTTATATTTGTTATTCTCGTGGGATTGGTCTGTTTCTGTGTGTGTTACATTGTAGTGTTGTGTCGTTGTTCTCCTCTTATGTTTGGTGCGTTTCCCTCAGTTTTAGTTTGTTACCCCGATTTTGTTTTTTGTCTATTGATTTATGAGTTTGAACAGCGGTATACTACTGTTGCCTTTATTAATCCTATTACTGCGTTTGAAAAAAAAAAAACGCAATATGTATACGTGTGCATGCAAAACAAATTTATTGGTAGAGGGTTTTGAATACATGTACAGCACAAAGAACATTTTTTAAAAGACTGAAATGTAAAAAAGAAGTTTTAACAAAACGCAGTTGACTATATATATATATATATCTAGCAGGTCGAACAACGGATGCTGTTGGCCATT
The DNA here is from genome assembly GCA_037788925.1 of Mytilus galloprovincialis. Classification (NCBI taxonomy): domain Eukaryota; kingdom Metazoa; phylum Mollusca; class Bivalvia; order Mytilida; family Mytilidae; genus Mytilus; species Mytilus galloprovincialis. The sequence continues at coordinate 36,790,753 of CM075342.1, read as the reverse complement.
GACGATTGCCAAAAGACAAAAAACGGATCACCAGATGTAACAAAAGGGATCGTTATTAATAATTTAATACCAAATAAAAAACAATCAACTTTAAAGATGCTTTACCGCAAACACGAGGTGAGCATTTTTATATACCATATCAGGAGTTTAACAAATTTAGTGCTGTTATGAATCGAAACGGTATTTAGAAGGCCATATAATTTACCTCAATGTATAATAGATAGCAATAGGAAGATGTGATATGAGTTCCAATGAGACAACTGTCCATCAAAGTCACAATTTATAAAAGTAAATCATTATACATTGTTATAGGCCAAGGTACGGTCTTGAATTTTAAAGAGTCGAAAATGAATGGACGGATTATATCAAGCAGAAGGCAAATATTATACAAGATGCTAAAACAAAATAAACAAATCTAAATTGAAAACAACGTTCAAACCTATGATAGCGTTGGATAAAACCGCAATTTTTATACATGTACGTTTGCATGCAAAACAAATTTCATGGTAGAAGTGTCTTAATACAGCATACACAACATTTTCCAAAAGACCAAACCTGTGAAAAAATAAGAAGTCAATTGTTCATGAACAAAAAAGGTCTTTCCTTTTTTTCTTTTATTGATAGCCTTCTTAGTTCAAAAATATATGGTTGCTAAGGACTTTTATGTTCATAATAAGTGGTTGATAAGGACAAAAATCATTTCTACGGATAAAAATATTACTACCAGTATCTAAAATGTCGTATGTACTATTCATAGTCTTTAAAGGTAAAAAAGAGAGTAATTGCTAAGGACTTATATGTCGTTGCTAGGGACAAAAATGTCATCTCAAGTATTAAAATCTTCATATTTGAGTTATCAACAGCCTTCTAAATTCAAAAGTATATGGTTGCTGCTGTGTTTTATGTCGTTGCTAGGGACTTGACCTTGACCTTACTTTTAGATCTTATTATATTGAACACTTTTGCAATCCACAGTTTCTTTCTATGTCTTACCTCTTTTGAGTTATAAGCATAATATCTTCATTTCGGACCCCAAACACAGTTTTGGTCTCCTGGGTCCATAATAGTTGGTCCAATAATTTTGGACAAACATATCAAATGTAGATTCTATTAAGACACACATTACTCCATACATTTCATCAGCCATCTTTTACGGTTTTTAAGTAAATCCGATAACATGACCTTGACCTTTACACTTAGGTCAATTTTCTTGGTCACGTAAATTGATGATCATTGGTGTAGATCCGAGGTGGCTACAACTTATGGTTTCTGAGATTTAGTGGCCAACCGACATCGGTTAATTTTTGAAGGGGCATAACCATACCAAAGAGTCGTTGAATCTTTTCGATCTATATGTAACGAAGAACCAGGGTATGTTCCTGAACAAATTCCACCCTTTTTTCTACCTATTATGGTTATGGAGTTAGAATGATAACAAGGTTTTCGGTGTTAGTTGAGATATCCGCTATACAAGAAATGATACGGGGTCGTGCTCTAACCACAATGTCTCTACAGATACAGCTAAGTTGCCTCATATCTTGACTTTCATCTAGAAATTGGAAACAAAACTTTACGACAAAAGGGATGATTTCTGTATCCCAATTGTGAACTTTCCATTTCTATATAGCAACATTTCAGCATTGTTTGCATACGGAGTATATATCTCCCAATTGAAACAATATTCCTCGGCCTGTATTTCCTATCATGATTTCCTTGATAGAGGATTGCTTCTCACAAGGAAGCTATTTAACCAGGAGTTCAAAGTGGTGAAGTTGAAATCATCCCTTTGTAAATTTTATGGATGCTATTACGAACTGATTGACCGTTATGGAATAACCGTTTCACAGATGATATTGGATATGTTCCTTATGTCGTAACTTAAATACAATACCCTTTTCACGAATGTGACCTACCGAATTAGACTATTTACCGGATTTATAATAAAATAAGAAACACGACGGTGGCACATGTAGAGCAGGATCTGCTTACTCTTCCGGACTATCTGAGATCACCCCGGGTGGTGTTCGTGTTGCTTAGTCTTTAGTTTTTTATGTTGTGATTTCTGTACTATTATTTGTAAGTTTGTTTTTTTTTTATTTTTAGCCATGGCGTTGTCAGTTTTTTTTTATATCTATGTGTTTGACTATCCCTCTGGTATCTTTCGTCCCTGGTCAACCGATACTAGATTCCTAATATCAGTTTTTACATGTCGCGTCCTTTTTTGGGAAATGTCGTTAAAGTTTGGTGGAAGAATAATGATAATTATAATCAGAAGAATGAATACAGTAAGGCATTTCCTTACAGAATAGGAAAGACCTTTAATATATTTTGATAAATGCACTTGACTAGCAGGTCGAACAACGTTTGTCCTGAACCTCTGTCTGTCGGCTATTGGTGATTGGCAAATAAACGGATCATCCGATGTAATAAAATGGATCTTTTATTAATTGATTACCACACAGAAAACGATTCCATTGTATTTACCTTTTTTAGTTGAGTTGCTTCGCAGTCGGACAATTGACGTTGGCATAATTCCAAATGCACACGTAAAATCAAGATTTTCTCGTGGTGTCATTTTAAGTCTAAAAAAGATATTAGATGTAAATCATAATCATATTATTATAGTTCTATATATATATTAAAGAATCAATAATACATACACCAATTGTATTTGCTTTAATTACACTATTTCTTTTAGCACATGTTATACTTGTAAGCGTTATGAATACATTGACAATTTTTGGGGCTCATAATAATGAATTAACGTTGTACAATCTGTTTTTGTAAATAACATTTATTTTATGGGTAGAATATCCAATCGCGTTTTTATCATATTTATATTCAGTTTTCAGGCTTTATTCTTACTGAAGCATATATTGTTTGTATCACAAACTATGATGTAATCATTACAATTCATCACCGTGGTGCATTCAACATGTGCACTATAGGTCGGTGACCAAAGTCGGAATTATTATCGTCTCCTAGGAGACGATATTTTAAGAATTGAACGATGGACAGTCAGTGCGTGAATGCTTCTTACTACCTGATTGGAAGATATTACGAGACGTGAATAATCAAAGTTTATTGGTTGGTTAGGACAATCCAAACCTAGTAAATGTCCTTCAATCCCGCAGAGTATCGGATTTGTCCTCTCTATTTTAGCAATTAGATTTTGCCTGGTCATTAATAATGCATATTCATGATATTTGTACACAGGTAACTTTTATCTGTAAATAGTCAAGTCTTCTGGAGTTTCATAAACAACAACGTTTAACGATATATACCACTTCATAACGTGTGACCTCACGTGTGTTTGAAAACTTGTTGTTTGAAATGTTTGATGCACGTGGCTATTCTAGTAAATGAATTAATCTACAAAGCGAGAGCACTTTCCATTTTCATCAGCTAAGAGCTCGAGACGACTGTCCCTTTTTGAAAGGCTAATACTTGTGACATTTTAATCGTCACAAATGGTACATGGCTATATCATATATCATTGGATTTGGAAATATGTGTACTATGATATGCTTCTGGTCGTCAAAAGAAAATATGGTGCAGTTTTTCAGAAATCTTGATCAAAGGTCACATGTCGTTTTCAAGGGGGGAAAATGATTATCTAACTCTAATTCAAATACCTTTTTTACAGTAGAATGATTGTAAACTTGAATCTATTTTTTTCCTTATTTAATTTTTCATCAAAAAAGTGGAAACCCATCATTAAATGAGATTTCCGAACACACGTATGCGACTTTACACAAAGGGGGGTAGTTTTCAGTTTTAAATGATGCTTTTTTCAAGTAACAAGAACAACGTCCGTCAAATCTAAACAAAATTTATAGAAAATTATGATCAAATATGTATTTATCAATATAACCATCTAGTATACCTCAATGAATGTGAAAACTTAAGTTTTAGCCATATACGTGGAATTCGGTACATGCAAAACAGACAACACAAATTATTTCGAAACATACCTATAATTGAGATTTTACAATGTCATGACGATTTCTATGAAATAAATTTGTATTAATAGGAATATACATCATTTTAATATAAACTATCAACTTTAGAAAGTAATGTGTTGTGATAGAACAGCTTTCCATTCGTTCAAAAATGGAGAAAGTTTCGGTTATTCAATCCCAAACTAAGAGACGCAAGGCAAAAACAATGTCTATGCAGGATAGTTTAACATAGCACTCAATATACGTAACGTTAACCACTCATTCATACCTCAAATAACGTTTTGTAATGTGGGAACGTTATTACGATGATCAAACCCTTGACTGGAATACATATGTTCGTAAGTAAGTTAGTGGAAGGTTTACAATGTAGCAAATCTCGAATGTCAGTATTCATGGTATTGGTCCATAGTGTTTAATAAACACGATAAAATTCTTAAGCCACGAATACTATATTAATATTATTGCGGATATGAATGTTAGACATCGGACATTTAACGTGATAGTGGTGGTTAAACGTGTGTGTACCACATAAAGCTATATTTTATCTAGCATCATTGGACATCAATATCAAAACATTTCGTCATTGAAAAATACACTTCGGCAATATCAATCTATAAATAGGGGACATAAAACAGTTGAAACATCAGTGCACCGCTAGGAAAAATGTCAAAAGAACCCTGTATTGAAAGAAACGTCTTGTCCTGCTGCTTGCAACTTAAAATATATCTACACAAAAGTCAAGAAAAACCCCATCTTTGATCGACAGTCTACACTAGCCATGATCACATGACTGTGATTCCGATTGTCGTGGTCGTTATGCCCTACAGACTGGTCTGTTTAATTGATTTGATATCTGAACTAGGGTTAGCGTTTATATCGCACTGCTGATGGAAAAAACATTTCTTCTGTGAATGTTCATGTAATTCAGAATACAGTTTGACTCCAAGTACAGGTTTATAGTGGTTGTATGATAAACTTACATCAAACAGCCTTTATGAAAAAAGTCAAATCACAAAAATACTGAACTTAGAGGAAAATCAATTCGGAAAGTCCATAATCACATGGCAAAATCAAATAACAAAACGCATCAAAAACGAATGGACAACAACGGTCATATTCCTGACTTGGTATAGGCATTTTCAAATGTAGAAAATGGTGGATTAAACCTGGTTTTATAGCGCTTACCCTCTCACTTTGATGACAGTCTCGCCAAATTCCGTTATATTTACATTGATGCGTTAACTAAACAGACACATCATGAAATTCCTTGTCTTGGCTGTAGTTTTTTTTTTACAATAAATGCTAGCATATGAAAGAGAAACGAACTATAACAGAGTGACAAAAGTCGAAAATAAACAGACAACGCCATGGCCAAATAAAGAAAAACACTCACAGACAAACCATAATACACATCACAACCCTATATAGTTAGCCGTCACTTCAATTTTTAACTTGAGCCGGCTGTTTTTTATCTATATGTCTCAAAGAAACATTAGAGACAACCGTATTTTACCGATGTGTATGTTTTTAAACAAAAGCTAGGGGAATTCCAAAATTTCAGTTCGATTGTGTCAACAACATATAGCCCGTATAATGCGAATCAAAAGTATCAAAATGCAACTAACAGAAATGGAACACAAATTAATTGCAAATTTCAGATATGATCTATTACTTATTATCTAAAATTCTTAAACCGCAAAAAGATGTTGCTAGTGAGTTGAACCACGACAAAGCTTAAAGATAACATTATTCGTGATTCGGTGATATGAAAACTTATTTTGTTTCTATTTTAGAACAATAGAATAAACAATGGATTGTGTATTTGCAGTGGGGGTTGAACCGGGTAAGGATTTGGCTATCATTTCCAGAAACCATGAAGGAAAACCCATGCTTGGGGTTGGTGTTATTGGAAATTTGCTGCAACCATGTGTTATCCATATATTTATTTTACACAATTGTCACATATTTTTGCTTCCACTCTTCGATACCGTCACACTTCTCAGTTGTTTAATAACCTTCGCAACGATCGCATAGACTTTGGCAGGGCGGCTTGCAAAGAGGAGTTTCTTGTAGGTGAATTTTATCGATTTTTTTACTTTTTGTACACGACGTTCATCTTCTGACCATCTAATTCAAACTGAAGGATTCGGTCGGAAATCACAAGTACAAATGCCTCGGTGCGCTCGAACTCGATCAGGATCTGAATGTCAACGGTCGACTCTTTCAACCGCTCGGAGAGGTAGGTGACTCACATCAATGACAAGCAGTTGGTACAATTCGACGAATTCGGAGGGGTTAATGTTGCTGATAAAACAGTCCATGTTGAAATAGTTTTTTCAAGACTCTGCGACATTCTTTTACAATCTGGCGATCTTGGTTTGTGTGAAACTGGCAGTGAAGTCTACCACCGGGTAGCGTTCTGCGTTGAGAGTGACGTAGATAGTTCGCAACCGGCAGTGGACGAACACGGCTGCATTTTGAGTCCGATCGTTACTTTTACCGGTCTGAAGGGCTACGATGATGTATCTCGGTTTCTCCCGACCGCTCTTGGCAGACAAACACCAGTGGAGCTGAAAGGTTTAGGTAACACTTGTAGAATTACACTGTCGTATTCGGAAACCACAATCAATCTTTAAAACTTTAGATCTGGATGGTCTTGTACAACAGCCCTTTTTTTAATCGGAAGGAAGGAAGGACGTGAGGAACAAACCAAGAGATCTTACTCAGGTTGATTTTTGCCATGTCCTCAGGTTGATTTTCGCTACGTCGTTGATGGGAGCAGCAGGATGGCATTGCCCTCCGAGTCGCGTACGAATGACAATTCGTGCTTGAATCCATACACACTCTTGTTGTGATCGTCTGCAAAGCCGAAAATGTGACTCAGGGGTATGGTGAATGCAAACGATCCTTTGTTGGCGGGCTTGTTGATAATATGTTCATGACGCGCTGCAAACCCTGTGTTTTCGGCCTCGGCTTCGGTAGATGAATCTTTGTACCACAGCTAGTTGAGACCTTGGGATTTGGAGACATTGTTGGGATAAATCAACATTCCCAGCAATGTGATGGCAACGACTAAGTCGTTGATATGTTCGATCAGCTGGCCTGAGAGTTTGCAATAATTGTAATTTATGGTCTTGAAGAGATGATGCAATTGTGAATGAGAGACACTAGATCGGCATTAGCATATGCACTACAGTGGTTATTTTACAGTCGCCCCTCTACCAAGATATAACTTTCAGCGAGATCGAGGAACAAGTCTTGGGTTTCGATGTTGATTCGTATCTCACATGGCTTATTCAGGTTGGCACCAGCTTGAGGTTCGTATTCGTGAACCTGATATTCATAGAGACGTTCGTCGAAGGTCAACCCTCCGGTTATCATAAGGAAGTCGGACATAATGTATTTATTTATAGCGCTGCACGAAGTCGTGGATGGTAGCACTGCCAGAACCGGAGACCAGGTTGTCCAACTTGGTGTGCTGCGGTTTGCTTCGGTTTGCTGCGTTTCACATTGGACTGTTGAGTGGACATTCTGCGTTTTCGGGGGCTGGTCACTTTATCAACCACATGGTTGACAGCTTTGGGGGCCCGATTTTCAACACATTTCAAGACTGCATAGGTGTTTGCACTCACGGCCTTACTTCCTATGGTTTTGGTGGCAGAGGAAGTAAACATGCGTCCAGCCAAACTGGCGATTGTGTCAAACAGTCCTCTACCACCGTATGCGTACTTTCAGGCGTAATCTTTCTTGATTTGCAACATTTGCTTATAGGAGGCTGTGATAAAGCGCCATATATTCTTCGATGTTGATTTGCAGCTCACTGTCAAACTTATACTTCTGGTAGATGTGGGACACGATTCCCTTCCAATTCTTATTAGTCTTCGGGGTTCTCTAAAGGATGGAATTGCATTTATACATAGCACCGGAACTATTTAGGATATCTGCATAATCGTCCAGTTCGTCGAGCTTGAACGATTCCGGTTTCTTTTTCACCATGAGTTCCCAGAGGCCAAGGGTTCCTTTGTACCTCACACTATCAATGAAAATATTATCGCCGTCAAAAGTAACTGGTGAGCTTTCTATGAAGATGCTATCGTTTTCAGATCGCAATCCAAAGGTCTGGTCGGCGGAAGTAGTCATACTGAGCTGCATATACTGCTGTGCTCGAGCTCCGAAGACGGTGTCTGTAGGTGGTGCAATGAGTAGTGGGTCGGCAAACTTGGGCGTTGGGGGAGGGAGGACTGGCACTGTTGCAGGAAGGTCTGCGATCTTTTTGGTGATCTGTGAAGCTGCCTCTCGCTAAGCCTCAACCACAGGCTTGAACCTTGTAAAGGTCCCGGCTAAGTTCAATCTTGTCGAAGCGATGCTGCATATTACTGGCTTGAATCTTCCGTCTTGCAACTCCCTGGCAAGTGTCTCACTCTGCTTAGGGTCGATAATCAAGATAAACGTCATTTATCTAATAGGATCGTATGCTGTTGAACGCCCTTAAGCGTTGGTGTGAACGCCCATATTCGATGAGTTGCACATGAAGGTATTACACAGCTGATACGGATCCATTTTCTTCGAAAGATTCAAGTGTCATGGGTATGTGCACTGGTGGCCTCGAATCGCCTCGACAGGGCATTAGGGTTGAGAAAATCGACTGTCGGGCAGTGTGAAGTAGTTCTGGCACAGATAGAAACAATCGACTTTGTCTTCACACGTGTTCTGTTTTCTCAGCATCAAGTCGTCGAACACCATGAGGTTCATCGAAAAAAATGTCGATACCACTCGGGTGTCGCGGTGGTGGTAAGGTGTTGACCACATCGATCAACGAGTAGGGTGACTTTACTTTGCACTGTAGGAGGACTCGGATTTCTTCTTTAGGGAAGCTTTTTTCCAGTGCTTGCTCCAATAGCTGGTATATATATTGACGAAGCGATTATCCGAAGACGTACAATCGATTGTAGGTAGAGCCATCCATCGGCAGGAATAGGTTGTTCAGCAGCGTCGTCTTACCACATTCAGAATTCTTAATCATCGACCGTCTTATCGATCGCTGAGGTAGGAGGTCATGATTACTCCTCGTGGGGCGTTATAACTATAGGAAATGTCTTCAAGGTTCATTTATTAAAATAAAATAGCGATGATTTTCTGCGTGAAAGTCGTAGGAAGACGGACACAGTTAACACCAGGGGGTAATGACCAGCAATAGGCGACGGAGAAAGGTTGGCAACTGCAAGGTGTGCGATGCCAGAAGTCACAGTTTGTTGCTGCAACCGGTACAGGGTTCATGAACAAACTACTCAATCGATTACTCATGAAAATGCATCTACCCGGACACAACTTCACCGGGCCAGGAACTACTCCCCGATGGCACCCCGAAGGCTTGGTCAAAACCCATTAATCAAGTTGACCAGGAAGCATATCACCACAATCTTTGTCATGCCCAGTACAAGGATGCAACCGGACGCAACTCCATCTGTGACGAAGCTAATATGCTAGCTTCGCTTAACACCATTCCCAACTCTACCATACGCGAACGCTTGGAATGCAGCATCGTCGGACCCATCATCGGTACCAAATTTTCATAAACGCTGTGTAGCAGTGAGTGGTGTGGATGAACCTGGGTGGCCGACCTCGTTGATATGAGTGACTTCTCCAGGGACAACAAGGGAAATAAATTCAACCTGAGCATTATTGATGTCTTCTCCAAATACCAATCAAGAACAAGAAGGGGTTGAAGTTGCGGGATGCCTTCTAATCGGTGTACCCAAGAAGCTATGGACAGACAAAGGCACTACGTTTTACAACAAACATGTACATCAGCTGATTCAATTCATGGTATCGATCTCTACTCCACCGGGAACGAAGATAAGTCGAGTATTGTCAAAGGTTGGAACCGCACCATGAAAGAGAAAATATTCAAATACTTTTCAGCCAACTCCACGCGCACCTATATCGATGTCCTGGACAATCTTGTTTGCCAGTACGATACCAACAAGCACCGCTATCAAGATGACCCATGTTGCAGAAAGTCATAAGGAGCATGAAAACACGTTGTATTGGAACCTTTACGGCAGCATAGCTCCCATAAAACCACCGCGATTTTCCGAATCACCAAGAAGAAAGGTACATTTGAGAAGGGACACACTCCCCGCTGGATCGAGGAAGTATTCACCATTCCCCTAGTTTTGTCAGAGGTCCACTGGGCAATCTTTTCTACGATATTTTCACCCATCTCCTCAAGGGTTTAACCAATTCCGTGGCCGCGGTGAAAATCTAGTTTCCCGAGTGAAAATATCCCTCGTTCTCATCTTACATGTCTTACTAATGGATTAATATTTACAAAGGTACAATGCATGATCACATTGTTTTGCCCCTTACAATGCCCAATCTTCTATAAGTTCTACCCGTTACATCCGAGAGACCTCAAGGGAGGTCTGCAAATCCATGCCAACAATGGGGGTCATATTCCAGGTAGTAAATACATGTACATCTTTAAAGGCTTTCTTCGGCGAATGTACCTCTATTTTATCCCCAATGGCTTTCCTATCTTCCCAAATCTTTTCTTGCACCTTCTTTAGCAGTCGATATCTACCCAAGTTTGTTTGCCATAGTGATAATCTCCTTCCTCGTGTGGGATTTGGGACGACGCTAAAATTTAAGATTTGTCTTCGTTTCTATCAGCTTTCAACCAACTGATCTTTCCACAACCGGGAGTACCCTCGAAGGTGGTTCATTTTGGCTATACCTCAAAGGGCTTTGACGTTTTCAACTACTAACTCCATATTCACTATTGGATCCATGTCTTTATCCTAACAATAAAAAAATCAATTTAGGTTACTTAAAAACCACCATCCCAAATTCACTGGTTTTTAAACCCAGTTTTCGGGCCTTCAAAATATATCCTAACACTTCCGATCTTACAATCCTTATAGAAAAACAAGAAAGTCATGAAACGTACCCGGTGCGTCTGGATATTTTCTATCGATAGCTCACAATTTGCACAGTTCCATCGGTCTCTCTCTTTGCAAAGACGGTAGTCAGCTGCTTGTTTAATCTCTCACATCCCCATGTGCGAATACATTGTAGTTTTCCCTTTCCAGCATATTAAGGTTATAATTTTGTGGACCTTTGCTTCGTCGTGTCAACATCTTAAATGTCTTTGACAATCCAGGGTGAGTCCTGCCCTACTTCTCGCCATTTTAGAATTTCCTCATTATTGCAGCTCTGTTCTCGATTGACCTTAACAGCGGCCAGTTTTTTTTTCAGAATTTCTACCTCTTGCGCCGTATTCTCTCTCTGATCAGACATATTTGTAATCTTAAAATCCATTGTGTTTATTCTATCTATTCATTTTTATTTTTTTGTGTGTGTCCGTTTCTTTATTCCACAAAGACAAATTTTCCGCGACCCCAACCTCAAAATGGGGGTGTGGCAGGACTCTCATAATCATACTACTGTTCCTCTCTTAAAAAACTTTCCAATGAGGTATAAGGTATACCTGTCATTAGAGACTAAAGGGTCGCAGCAGTCCATTCCATTATTCAAAATATCCATTTCATTATTCAAAACTGGCTATTTCTTAATTTTCACGCATATTTTGACATTTAGGTCCTCCGTAACCCCTCTAATAGTCATTGTTGCACAATCAACTTGTTATATTTATAATCAGAGGCTGAAGAATAGAAATAAAAAAGACAACGTAGAGTATTTTGATTTTATATATGTTTTGGTATTCAGGTTGTCCATACATTGAACCAAGGAATTAGGAGTTAGGAAAACCCACTAGTTTATCCTCCAAAACCAGATAAATAAAACAAATTAAAATTCAAAGAGTGTATTTATTTATTTATTATTTTATTTCTGATATTTATTTGAATATTCGTTTTATAACACCAAAAAGACGATTTTAGAAATATGGGATAAAGCTATAGTGTCACAGTCATTTAAAAAAAAATCACTATTCACCACTTCCACTTGAATAATGAAACATAAACTATTTCATTATTCATTATTCATCGCTTAACATTGAAAAGTAAATAGTGAATTATTTTATTATTCATTATTGAATTTTGAATAATAAATAATGGACGTACTTCAGCGCGGTCGCTTTTCATTCAATTAAAATTCAAATTAAAGTTGGTGTTTAGATTAATTTGGTATAAAAAGGGGAACGACAGTCAAAATAAAAAAAAATGTACTAAAACATTTACAGTTATTCGGATATAAGGGAGATATCCCAAAATTTCAAACCACTTAGTCATGCCGTTTTTTCCTTACTTCTCAAATGGAAGCAGTATCAAAATAAATTCGTTAAACACTGTGTCTCGCCTGATAGTTCTGCTGTCAGTGGAAAAGCGTATTATTGACTGTACATTAGTCGATATATTTTTCGATAAACAATTTAGAAAAAAAAATGTTTTTCTGTAGATGCTTTTATCTTGATCTAGAAGAATAACTCTATACAAGTGTTATAACAACTAATTGAGGTTTACATCATGTTAAAACTGTTTAAAAAAATTATATAGAAATAAAAAATGGGGTATGATTGCCAATGAGACAACTCTCAACCACATACCAAGTTCGAGTTGAACTTCGAGTTTGAATCACATTTATAGGCAGAGTTCCGAGGTTCAATTCGACTTTATTTTTGAGTTCGAGTTAGACCTATATTTGAGTTTCATATAGATTGAGATTTGGAGTTAAAATTCGAGTTACCATAACTAAGTTCTATAATTTTTCTATCGCGGATCAAGGGCTTTTGCTGGAGTTTCCGAAACGAAGGTTCAGGTGTACATATAGGTATGTGTAAAAAAAATAAACAATTGTAATGTTTATTGGTCGTTATGGTTATAAATCTGGAGAATCTTGTATTCTATATGCATATTTTATACAGAAAGAAGCGTTGTGTGGATTTAGACGTTTGGAGGGGAAATTAGTGGCAAGGTCGAAAGTTATAGGGTTGATTGTAAGGGACTCTCTATGCTCCGTAAGGGTAACATTTAGAGAACACCCCTATCCAGAAAATAGTATTTTCGCCCTGGGGTATATACGAGAGTGAGAAACGGCATTCGAGGCTGTCAGTTGGCTGTCGATGAGCTGACATCCTTCAACAGAGCGTACGTCGGATATATTAAGTGCTGGAAGAGCCTTGATATTCAGAGGACACTTTGTACTGGGTACAAAGTGGATGTACACGTTGATAGGATTGACATAGCAGACTGTCCCACTCGGAGGACAGGCTGTACCAGGTCGCACTGTCTGGTAGTGACAGACTGTCCCACTCGGAGGACAACTTGTACCAGGCTGCACTGTCTAGTAGTAACAGACTGTCTCATTCGGAGGGCAAGCTGTACCAGCCATACTGTCTTTAAGTGACACATCGTCCCATCTTGAGGACAGGCTGTTCTATTGTATTATAGTTGCACATATATGTGTCTGTTGTAACTTTATTTCGACAAAGAGTCATTGTGTATATTTTAGTTCATTGTGCATAACGTAGATAGTTGTAGTTTTTAGTATTGCCGTACTGTTTGTGGACAACTTGGATCCAAGTATTGACTGGAACGGACGTTTCGGATATAAACGCCTGGTTACACGTTACATATTTGGTGGCTAGCGGTTGGGATTCAAGTTGTCTATGAAATACTATTTGATTGATTGATCGTCATTTAATTTATTGTCAGTTAACATCAATGTTTACTTTAATAAAAGATTAAAGTGAATCAACCGTGAGGCATAGTTGTAAGTCTCGGCTGAGTTGCAACACGAGTGTATTATTTAATAAAAATTGTTTCATTTTGATTACACTGTATTGCAATAAATATGTCGAATATTGACGATCAGATTGCTGAAATTAGTAGGCAAATACAGTCTCTTAGCGAAAGCACAATACAACATGGACAAAGTTTAATATCTACACCTAAAGATCAGGGTGTACGTCCGAAGGTTGTTGAAAATAAAGATCGATATTTTCATCCTAAGCCGGAATTAACGAAAAATCAAAGTACTGCTCATACTGTTTGCTCTGGTTCGAATAATGTAAAAATTAAACCTTCAAAATATGATGGCACTACCCCATGGATGGATTACTTATCACATTTTGAGATGTGTGCCCTAGTAAATGAGTGGTCTGAACACCAAAAAGGTTTGTACTTGGCCGTGTCACTGATTGGACAGGCTCAAGCAGTCCTTGGTGATTTACCAAAGGAAAAGAGACAAATATTTTCAGACCTAGTTAATGCACTTGAGGAACGATTTGCTCCTTCAAGTCAAACTGAACTACACCGGGTTCAATTTAAGGAATGTCGTCAAAAAGCAAGTGACACTCTGCCGGGGCTAGGTCAGTCAGTTCAAAGACTTTCTAATCTGGCATACCCGACTGCTCCGTTAGAATTAAGGGACACGCTCGCCAAAGAACAATTTATAGATGCGTTAGTAGACTCTGAAATGAGACTGAGGATTAAACAGTCTCGTCCAAAAGGTCTTAACGATGCTATACGGTTGGCAGTTGAACTTGAGGCTTATAACACGGCTGAGGGCAAAACACTGAACAGTATGGGACATGTACGACATACTACTAGTGACAAACAGACAGAGACACCTTATAGTCCTGTTACGACTGTATCTATAGAACAAAAGATGACATGGATGCAGACGATTGAGAATAATTTACTGACCATAACAAAAGAGATTAAAGATTTAAAGTCCCAAAGAAAGTTCCAACATCGAGGGAAGATAAATAACACACAAAGTAAAAGGAAAAGGTGTGGTCCCTGTTTTAGTTGTGGAGAAATAGGTCATTTTGCAAGAAATTGTCCTAATAATAATCAAAAGCAAAGTACTCGGGAAACAGATAACAACAGAACATATATAGACGGTACGGTCAAGACACTGAAGTCTGAAGTTAAGTCTTCAAACAATGACAAAGTGGATGTTGTTTCAGCTTCAGAGAGTAAAGGTATGTTTGTTGAATTGAGTATTCAAGATGTATTAGTAAAGTTTGTGGTTGATACTGGAGCTACCTTAACTTTAGTTTCTACAAGAGTGTATGACTTAATTCCTGACTTGTATAGACCACATTTAAGCCCTCGAGGTAAAGGTAATTTTACACTTGATTTTGGTCATGAGAAGTTTATTTCAGAGGCTGTTGTAATTGACTTACAAGTCGATGGCATTCTAGGTTTAGACTTTATGAAGAAAAATAAGTGTCTGATTGACGTGCCTGCTAACCTATTACATACTGATAACGTTAGTGTTCCCCTGCTCTTTGAAGGTACAAAAACGAGAAATACTGATTTGAAACCTTGTCGGTTAACATCAGACAGACAGTCAAAAACGGACCGTGATTGTTCTAAGAGAGAACAAAGTCCGGTCAACATAGTCACAAGTCAGATGCAGCACAAAGGTAAAGACTTGTCTTTAATAGAGTTACAATCAAATGACTCGGACCTTAAACTTGTTAAGCGGTGGTTGACAGAGGGTCAGAGGCCGCAGTACAATGAGGTATCCGGTAGGGGATACTCTATTAGGTCATTATGGAGTCAGTTTGGCTGTTTAGAAGTCCATGGTGATGTAGTAGTTACATGTAGACGCCACATGGACTGTGAACTTAACGTTGTGAAATTACAAGCGGTAATTTCGATGTCTGAGCGTAAGCAAGTTTTAGAATACTGTCATGACACAGAGTATGCTGGTCACTTAGGTACGCATAAGACTCGAGAGAAAATATGTCAGTCTTACTATTGGCCTGGTATACAGTCCGACGTTAGGGCATATGTCGCTAGTTGTGCTAAATGTTATAGGAGAAAACGCCCAATGAAAAGGAGGCATGTCTCAATAAGATTAGAGGAGGACAGTGGTCGTCATCAGAGTAAGAGACCAGCCTGTATTGCTGATTATGTAAATAAGTAAAATTAAGTGTAATTTTGAATGTATCATGCGGGACGCATGTAGATTGAGGCGTGGGTTATGTAATGTTTATTGGTCGTTATGGTTATAAATCTGGAGAATCTTGTATTATATATGAATATTTTATACAGAAAGAAGCGTTGTGTGGATTTAGACGTTTGGCGGGGAAATTAGTGGCAAGGTCGAAAGTTATAGGGTTGATTGTAAGGGACTCTCTATGCTCCGTAAGGGTAACATTTAGAGAACACCCCTATCCAGAAAATATTATTTTCGCCCTGGGGTATATAAGAGAGTGAGAAACGGCATTCGAGGCTGTCAGTTGGCTGTCGATGAGCTGACATCCTTCAACAGAGCGTACGTCGGATATATTAAGTGCTGGAAGAGCCTTGATATTCAGAGGACACTTTGTACTGGTACAAAGTGGATGTACACGTTGATAGGATTGACATAGCAGACTGTCCCACTCGGAGGACAGGCTGTACCAGGTCGCACTGTCTGGTAGTGACAGACTGTCCCACTCGGAGGACAACTTGTACCAGGCTGCACTGTCTAGTAGTAACAGACTGTCTCATTCGGAGGGCAAGCTGTACCAGCCATACTGTCTTTAAGTGACACATCGTCCCATCTTGAGGACAGGCTGTTCTATTGTATTATAGTTGCACATATATGTGTCTGTTGTAACTTTATTTCGACAAAGAGTCATTGTGTATATTTTAGTTCATTGTGCATAACGTAGATAGTTGTAGTTTTTAGTATTGCCGTACTGTTTGTGGACAACTTGGATCCAAGTATTGACTGGAACGGACGTTTCGGATATAAACGCCTGGTTACACGTTACATATTTAATGGCTAGCGGTTGGGATTCAAGTTGTCTATGAAATACTATTTGATTGATTGATCGTCATTTAATTTATTGTCAGTTAACATCAATGTTTACTTTAATAAAAGATTAAAGTGAATCAACCGTGAGGCATAGTTGTAAGTCTCGGCTGAGTTGTAACACGAGTGTATTATTTAATAAAAATTGTTTCATTTTGATTACACTGTATTGCAATAAATATGTCGAATATTGACGATCAGATTGCTGAAATTAGTAGGCAAATACAGTCTCTTAGCGAAAGCACAATACAACATGGACAAAGTTTAATATCTACACCTAAAGATCAGGGTGTACGTCCGAAGGTTGTTGAAAATAAAGATCGATATTTTCATCCTAAGCCGGAATTAACGAAAAATCAAAGTACTGCTCATACTGTTTGCTCTGGTTCGAATAATGTAAAAATTAAACCTTCAAAATATGATGGCACTACCCCATGGATGGATTACTTATCACATTTTGAGATGTGTGCCCTAGTAAATGAGTGGTCTGAACACCAAAAAGGTTTGTACTTGGCCGTGTCACTGATTGGACAGGCTCAAGCAGTCCTTGGTGATTTACCAAAGGAAAAGAGACAAATATTTTTAGACCTAGTTAATGCACTTGAGGAACGATTTGCTCCTTCAAGTCAAACTGAACTACACCGGGTTCAATTTAAGGAATGTCGTCAAAAAGCAAGTGACACTCTGCCGGGGCTAGGTCAGTCAGTTCAAAGACTTTCTAATCTGGCATACCCGACTGCTCCGTTAGAATTAAGGGACACGCTCGCCAAAGAACAATTTATAGATGCGTTAGTAGACTCTGAAATGAGACTGAGGATTAAACAGTCTCGTCCAAAAGGTCTTAACGATGCTATACGGTTGGCAATTGAACTTGAGGCTTATAACACGGCTGAGGGCAAAACACTGAACAGTATGGGACATGTACGACATACTACTAGTGACAAACAGACAGAGACACCTTATAGTCCTGTTACGACTGTATCTATAGGACAAAAGATGACATGGATGCAGACGATTGAGAATAATTTACTGACCATAACAAAAGAGATTAAAGATTTAAAGTCCCAAAGAAAGTTCCAACATCGAGGGAAGATAAATAACACACAAAGTAAAAGGAAAAGGTGTGGTCCCTGTTTTAGTTGTGGAGAAATAGGTCATTTTGCAAGAAATTGTCCTAATAATAATCAGAAGCAAAGTACTCGGGAAACAGATAACAACCGAACATATATAGACGGTACGGTCAAGACACTGAAGTCTGAAGTTAAGTCTTCAAACAATGACAAAGTGGATGTTGTTTCAGCTTCAGAGAGTAAAGGTATGTTTGTTGAATTGAGTATTCAAGATGTATTAGTAAAGTTTGTGGTTGATACTGGAGCTACCTTAACTTTAGTTTCTACAAGAGTGTATGACTTAATTCCTGACTTGTATATACCACATTTAAGCCCTCGAGGTAAAGGTAATTTTACACTTGATTTTGGTCATGAGAAGTTTATTTCAGAGGCTGTTGTAATTGACTTACAAGTCGATGGCATTCTAGGTTTAGACTTTATGAAGAAAAATAAGTGTCTGATTGACGTGCCTGCTAACCTAATACATACTGATAACGTTAGTGTTCCCCTGCTCTTTGAAGGTACAAAAACGAGAAATACTGATTTGAAACCTTGTCGGTTAACATCAGACAGACAGTCAAAAACGGACCGTGATTGTTCTAAGAGAGAACAAAGTCCGGTCAACATAGTCACAAGTCAGATGCAGCACAAAGGTAAAGACTTGTCTTTAATAGAGTTACAATCAAATGACTCGGACCTTAAACTTGTTAAGCGGTGGTTGACAGAGGGTCAGAGGCCGCAGTACAATGAGGTATCCGGTAGGGGATACTCTATTAGGTCATTATGGAGTCAGTTTGGCTGTTTAGAAGTCCATGGTGATGTAGTAGTTAGACGCCACATGGACTGTGAACTTAACGTTGTGAAATTACAAGCGGTAATTTCGATGTCTGAGCGTAAGCAAGTTTTAGAATACTGTCATGACACAGAGTATGCTGGTCACTTAGGTACGCATAAGACTCGAGAGAAAATATGTCAGTCTTACTATTGGCCTGGTATACAGTCCGACGTTAGGGCATATGTCGCTAGTTGTGCTAAATGTTATAGGAGAAAACGCCCAATGAAAAGGAGGCATGTCTCAATAAGATTAGAGGAGGACAGTGGTCGTCATCAGAGTAAGAGACCAGCCTTTATTGCTGATTATGTAAATAAGTAAAATTAAGTGTAATTTTGAATGTATCATGCGGGACGCATGTAGATTGAGGCGTGGGTTATGTAATGTTTATTGGTCGTTATGGTTATAAATCTGGAGAATCTTGTATTATATATGAATATTTTATACAGAAAGAAGCGTTGTGTGGATTTAGACGTTTGGCGGGGAAATTAGTGGCAGGGTCGAAAGTTATAGGGTTGATTGTAAGGGACTCTCTATGCTCCGTAAGGGTAACATTTAGAGAACACCCCTATCCGGAAAATATTATTTTCGCCCTGGGGTATATAAGAGAGTGAGAAACGGCATTCGAGGCTGTCAGTTGGCTGTCGATGAGCTGAC
Source organism: Mytilus galloprovincialis (assembly GCA_037788925.1). Lineage (NCBI taxonomy): Eukaryota > Metazoa > Mollusca > Bivalvia > Mytilida > Mytilidae > Mytilus > Mytilus galloprovincialis. The sequence goes on along the minus strand of CM075342.1, from coordinate 36,771,416 downwards.
ATCCTTCAACAGAGCGTACGTCGGATATATTAAGTGCTGGAAGAGCCTTGATATTCAGAGGACACTTTGTACTGGGTACAAAGTGGATGTACACGTTGATAGGATTGACATAGCAGACTGTCCCACTCGGAGGACAGGCTGTACCAGGTCGCACTGTCTGGTAGTGACAGACTGTCCCACTCGGAGGACAACTTGTACCAGGCTGCACTGTCTAGTAGTAACAGACTGTCCCATTCGGAGGGCAAGCTGTACCAGCCATACTGTCTTTAAGTGACACATCGTCCCATCTTGAGGACAGGCTGTTCTATTGTATTATAGTTGCATATATATGTGTCTGTTGTTACTTTATTTCGACAAAGAGTCAGTGTGTATATTTTAGTTCATTGTGCATAACGTAGATAGTTGTAGTTTTTATACGCCCGTCAAAATTTTGACGGGACGTATTATGGTATACAAATGTCCTGTGTCCGTCCGTCCGTCTGTCCGTCTGTCCGTCTGTCTGTCCGGCGTAAACATGTCGCACCGTAACTTGAGAACGACTTATCCAAATTTCATGAAACTTAACATAGTTGTTTCTTATGATGGTCAAATGATCTGTATACTTTTTGGTGAAAATAAGATTTAAACTTTTTAAGTTACGGCACTTTGTAACTAAAACAGGGGTGTGTTTTTTTCACATGTCGCACCGTATCTCAAAAACGATTCTTGATTATGGCTTAAAACTTTAAACACTTCTTAGTTATATTAATCTTAATATCTGTATACTTTTTGGTGATGATTTAAAATTTTATTTTTGAGTTATTAAGTATTTTGTAAAAAAGGGGGAGGTTTTTTTTACATGTCGCACCATATCTCATAAACGATTTATGATTATGTCTTAAAAATTTACACATGTCTTTGTTATATTAATCTAAAGATCTGTATACTTTTTGGTGATGATTCAAAATTTTATTTTTGAGTTATTGAGTATTTTGTAAAAAAAGGGGGAGGGTTTTTTTTACATGTTGTGCCATATCTCAAAAACAATTTATGATTATTGCTTTAAACTTTACACACTTCTTTGTTATATTAATCTAAAGATCTGCATACTTTTTGTTGATGATTCAAAACTTTATTTTGGAGTTATTGAGTATTTTGTTAAACAGGGGAGGGTTTTTTTATGTGTCGCGCCGTATCTCAAAAATAATTTATTATTATTGCTTAAAACTTTACACACTTCTTTGTTATATTAATCTAAAGATCTGTATACTTTTTGGTTTTGATTCAAAATTTTATTGTAGTGATATTTAGTTTTTTGTAAAAAAAATACAGGGTTGGGGGTTTCACATGTCCCGCCGTGTCTAAAAACAATATATGGTTATTGCTTAAAACTTTCTCAGAAACTATTTATGATTATTGCATTAAACTTCCACACAAGACGTCGGGCGTATCATGCGCTCATGGCGCAGCTGTTTATTAGTATTGCCGTACTGTTTGTGGACAACTTGGATCCAAGTATTGACTGGAACGGACGTTTCGGATATAAACGCCTGGTTACACGTTACACAATGTTATAGCATACAAAACACAACATAGATAACGAACTTGAAAAAATATAGATGTGGTGTGACAACCATTGAAATAATTTTTGAGTTCGCGAGTTCACATAACGCGGGGGGGGGGGGGGGGTGGGGGGGGGGACAAACCGATTATCCTTCACAAAATTTTTTTTACTCCAAGTTGTTTATTGAGCACCGACATAATTTTAAATAATGGGCGAGTTGGGAGAGCGGGCGAGGTTACATGCATAAATGTCTTTGGAACTATGAATTCATTTAACGGAGGCGTGCGAGTTAAATTCACCAAATTTATGTTCTCTTGTCAATCGAAAAGGCGATTCGATGAATTTCTTTCGAAAAACGAGTTCAAATGTTCATGAGATCTGCTAGCTGCTAACGGTATAAAGTTGCAATGTTCCATGAGAGTGCACCAATGTGAGAGTGAGTATGGCAATACATGATTTTCCAAGTACAGGTTCATAAAACAGAGGTGAGCTACATGTATTCTCATTCACCAAATGTTCTTTAGTAAGTTGTTAAGCATCACAAGATATTAATTTCAAGTTGTGAGAGTGGGTGATACATGTCCTTCAAAATATGAGTTTATACAACGGATTGAGCAAGCCTGTTATCTTATCCAAGCTGTTAAGAATAAACATAAATCAATTGCGAGTTGGGAGAGCGGGCGATTTGATGATCCTTCAAAATAGGAGTTCATACAACAGTGAACGAGCCAATTCTCGTTTACCAAAAGTTCTCTTGTCCAAGTTGTTAAGCATCAGCAGAAATTAATTTCTAGTTGTGAGAGCGGATGTGTAGATAAATATCTTTCAAAATACGAGTTCATACAACGTTGGCGAGCGAGCCAATTTGCATTCACCAAACGGTTTCTTGTATGTATCAATAGAAATAAATAATACCTGGCGAGGCAATATTTGTATTGCAAAAATCGAGTTGTTACAAAGATGTTAGAGAAGAAAGTTCAAGAAAGAATGAATTTTAATCTCTCGGTGTTTGTAGAAACTCTTCAACACCAAATTTGCTCCTTTCTTGACAAGTACATTTTCTAACACTCTGCACATCATTTACAGGAAGGACACTGACAGTGCTGCAAATCGGATCCTTCGCCTTTCTTTGTATCTGATGTATCTTCTATGAAGTTGTCTACGGTCAATGCATTTACAATTTAACATATGATACAAGTCCTGGTGCTTTTTATGATATTGCTTATACATTTGCGGGTGGTTTTTCTCGACAAAGTAAAGTTATCATAATGCTTATAAAATAAAACTGAATCCATCCCCAGCGCATCTGCCTGCTTCTTGCCAATAGGACAAAACTGATTTTGAATATTTAATATTCAAACTTTTCATGCATATGTTGATCTCACAATTTTACCATTGATTTGTTGTGTGATGTCTCATTGAAGGGCTTAACATATTAATATTATTTGAATATAACAGGAAGAAAATAGTTTTTTTTGGAAATTGTACATGAAGTCGTTTAAAATAAGAAAAAGAAAGGAAAAAGTGGCCGCCAGATTAACAGCACAAGAAACATGAAAGTTATTGTAATGCATAAATGCAAATTTAAATTGGTTTGCGTAATTCGTGTAATATTCATATCATATGAATCACTTTTAAATACGAAATACTTATAGAATCACATTTCACCGTTTTTGATTTACATTTGATCCCAGACTCTGCATATGATCATTGCGCTATGCATTAACTGTATAACTATATAAAGATTTATATTGTATTAATATGTGAATCTTTTTTTACAAAGCTTGGGTAGAAGTTAATACATACAAAGCAAGCAAGCCGGCCAAAGCTATCCTCTACACGCATTATGGAATTAGCCCTAATCATTATTTGTAAGGAGATGTAGTATGAAAGCCAATGAGACGAACATTTTTTTCATTAACAAGAGTTTAAATGAAGTTGATGTAAGCAATTTACACCATATGGCCTTCCGCGAGAGGAAAAAAACGCCGTTATGACCATAATGAAAACAAACCCGTTGTAATATGGCAAAGCCCCAACATGAATACAAATCTGTAAAGCAAGTAAATATAGAAAGCAAACTACCTTTTTTCTTGTAATGATTGTCACCCATTTCCAGCTTTGACTATTATTTTCATGAGACAGCCAAGTTATTTTTAATAACTCTTTGAAGAAATTTTCACCGTGTAATTCCTGTTATAATCGGGACATAATATTCATTTATACAATCATCACTTACCTTTTTATGAATACTAAATTGTCGCCTCTTAAGTGTTAAGAAACATTAGATGATAAGCTTCCTTTTCCATTGATGATGAAATTAATTTACATCATTTCATCATTTATTATCATCTTAAAGTCAAAACAAAATTCGTTTTCAAAGGAATATTCTGAAATACGTACAACTGGTTAACATTCGGAAAGACCTGCGGAACTTTCCGTACTTGACCCGCTTGACAATTTGAAATGAGAGGGGGACAGTTTGAAATGTTTTTCAAAAAGGGATATAAATTCACCATATGATAAGGTAAGACATTTTATTTATAATTTGAAATGTTTATTTGTAAGGGTAATGACATTTATAAGTTTACTTAAAATTACCGTAAACATTGTCAAATTGTCGTTCAAAGTTCCCACAAAAATTCGTTGGGAATCCAATGCGAGAAAATGGATGGTTGTTATACGTTGCACTTTGTAAATCACGATTTAATGGAAAAGTTCAGTGCGAACCTGCAATGTTTATAAATGAAGGGCAGTAAAACTTGAAAATATGCCGCACAGCTATATGTTTTTATTAGTGCAAAAAAAAGTAGTGCATGTCTCCTTCATGTCCTTTCCAGGGAAATATAACATTCTCCTCAAAACTTCCTGAATGAAGAGTGACTGCATATGCAATTTTTACACAAGTGCAACCTATAAGATAAATAATGGGAATTCACCCCTCAACCTCCCTGGGATCCCAATTTCGGACCCCTTTTGGGTTTTCATTTTACAGAAACAACATGGAATCATTTTGGAATGCATTGGCTTTAGCTTTGTCTAAGACAAGTGAAAAAAATATGAAAATTATGACTGAACAGTGTGGGTTGGAGCTTTGGAGCATGGGGTCTATGGGAAAAAAGTTATGAATTGGCCTGATGGCACTAGAACTCTAGAAAGAGCTCACAGATTATCTTATATGCTGGATAAAAGAATATTAAAAGACCAGACCATCATTTTTTCTGGTCTAACAAGCAGTCTTTAGCCCATCGCTCCTCACTGCCTATGCTGTCATGCATTTCAATGTTGGCGGAACAGTGACCTTTGTGAGATTTAACTTTTGTTTTTGTTTAATGTTCACTCTTATTTGAGCAAAGCTTAGACACTTGTCTTGTGTATACAATGCTGTGCTTATAATTCTTATTTTCTAACATGTTATATGTACATTAGTACAAATTAGTACTTGCGTGATGGGTCTTAGACCCTTTGCATTTCAACGATATAGATGTAGATTGGGTAGCTGGTTGAAATGGTGTTTTACCCATTCCGGAATAAATAGGGTTATTATACATTCCGTTGGCCTGAATGTTAATAATATTAGGATTATCGCCTCTCAATATGTTTATTTCCTTAATTAATTTTCTTTTCTGAACCAAATCCTTTTGATTGTACTCTTCTATAATTTCAGAAACAACATTAGCACTGTTTTGCATACTTGAAGTCGAAGGAGCTGGTATATTAGAACCAAGAAATAATTTCTGTAGACCAATTGTGCTGATAGCTACATGTATGTGATTAAGTGCGACTTGTATGGATATATTAATAGCTGCTGTTCGACGACCACGTTTCTTAGCGATCACCTCATTGTAAAGGTTAAACATTTTTGAATGGTAAGAACACTCATTACAGCTAGCCTTTTCCCTCCAGGCTATAAAACTTCATTCCACATCTGTTCTAGTTCATGATCCGAAGGAGTCGAAAACTATTTTTCTCTGACCTGAAGTTGAAAAATGTTGCCAAAATTGAAGTGAATTAGTTTTTTATTTGTCAAAACTAAGTTTGGAAAATGTGAAAATAATTCTATTTTGAATTACCTCCCTTACAATAGTGTTTTCTTTAAATAAGCTTTTTGACAAAATGTACTCTCAAAAGTTAATATTTTGTTCTTTGCCTGTGTTTTTATATATATTATTTATAAAAACCATGCACTATTTAGCACTTGAAAATATATATAGGACTAGAAATTTTAAAATAAGTATAATCCTAGCTTGCATTTTCTTCAGATGTCACATTTAAAGAATTGGCATATAAGACACATGCCTATTTTTCATAGTTGTTTATAAGTGGCTTTTTTAAGCAAGTTTAATTATTTTTGAAAGCTTAAAAAAAAGTAATCTTACCCTATTTTTGTTTCATTTTCAGCACATTTTTCAACTTCTGTTTTTGTCGGAGGCTTCGGCCTAAGAAAGCGAGCAGACTTTGTAGAGGCAGGAATTACTTGAACATTCTTTTTATGAACAGATTTAGTCACTAAGTCATACAAGTCTTCTCGTAGTCTCACATTTGCCTTTTTCAGCAGATTAAGTCTTATTTCTGTATTTTTTCCCCTTATTATATGTTTTGTTTCCTTTCTGAAATGTGTATTTCCTTAGACGCCATGGGATAAGACCCATTGTTATTGTAAGAATTGTTTGAAATGCACTTTATTCCAGTATTTTAATATTTAAACATCAAATATAGGACCTTACAACTAAACAATCATGAATGACTAAGATTTTTGTTTATATCTGATGGTACTGAAGGTGATCCCAGATGTACGATTTTTTTATATAAATCATATAAAAATCATCATGATGGCCAATCATATTATTTTGTAATTTGACAAGTTCATATGATTTGACCTCTTTACTTTTTTTATCAGTGCTGACAGGCTGATGTGCTATAACATACACAGAAAGGAAAGATAAGGTGTCTGATTTTGTTATAGGGATAGTTTTTTGAAGCTTGTATGACAACTTTTTATGCATTTTATGGTATAGTACATAAAGAAGACACAAATTCTACAAAATAAACAAATTGTCGTGAAACTAACCATGATTCAAATAGCTATTAAACTAAGGCACAAGAAAAACACAAAGTTATAATGAGTTTATTAAGTAGACAAATAAAAAATAATAATGTGAATACAAAAAAAAAATCTAGTGAAAAGGAAAAAAGTCATATCTTGCCGAAAACAGGGTATAGTTACTATAAGTACTATACAAAAACAATAATGAATAAACTACCATTGTAACTTATTATTTTCTATTACTTAAATAAATAACAACAAGAATATAAGAATATATTGATACTAAAAGGGGTTTGAAAGTACAGTATAGGTTGCACTTTGTAAATCACGTGTGATTTGCAAGTCACGCCTCTTTTGGGGAAATTGAATACGCATTAAATACTGCTACAGGAACTGTTTACATAGTTGTTGCCATGGATGCAAAGTAAATTTTTTTTAATTAAGACTTGATTGGAGAATTAAATGGATATAAATAAAAATGTCTATTTATTTAACTTTTTTTTCAGGAGGACTGGAAGACATTTGGGTGTTGAGTCAAATTTAATGGAAAAATTCAGTGCGAACCTGCAATGTTTATAAATGGAGGGCAGTAAAACTTGAAAATATGCCGCACAGCTATATGTTTTTATTAGTGCAAAAAAAAGTAGTGCATGTCTCCTTTCCAGGGAAATATAACATTCTCCTCAAAACTTCCTGAATGAAGAGTGACTGCATATGCAATTTAGGCAGTTCCTATGGAAAATTGCATTTCTGGTTTTACACAAGTGCAACCTCTAAGACTCTACGGTTCAACATTGATAGTAAAAAAATCTATCCGATACAAAAAGTTGAATGTAAATGATATGAACCTTCAGAGTCTTATATTATAGGACTATCCTGATTTCGGGCAGGCATATACAGAAAGTGCACATGGCGAAATTTAACATGTATATAAGCAATACACCTTAACCTAAACTCGGACTGTAGTGTAATAGCACAACATAAGTAAAAATGTCAAGACTATTTTTTTTATTGGTTTAACTCTATCGTTAAGTATGCCTGGGTAATATAAATTTATCAGGTTCGGAAGGGTAAACTGATCATGTTTCCCGTGAAAGTACAAATTCATTGATTTGGTTTTGTGTGGTACTTTACTTTTTACAATTGGGACATTTTTCAATTAATGCGTGGTATATTAGAGAATGCAATTAGTTAAATTAAAAGTTTAATATTCATATATGTTCGAATGATCCTACATTGGAAGATTTTTATTTAATAAAATTGTTGTTTTGTCGGTTAGTCCACTCCCTCCCCGTGACCTCAATTCTCTTTAACTTTAGTGAGAGTTGATTTTAAGTGTCTCATTTGTTAAAACAGTACTTTTTATTTGTGTCGAGCATGCATCATTTATATAGAGACAGTGAGACACACCAAATATATGGCGTTTTTCAATAAAAGTGCGATTTTCAGACAAAAATAAAAATATGAAAATATCAATATTAAATACATTTGTATTTCAAGACTTATTTTGAATACCTCTATTATAGACCTGTTTGTAAATGAAATGTGCAATCTTAAGTTCATCTTAATGGATAGCGTTAATCAAAGCGCATTACACACACGACATATGGAAATTTGTCTAAAAATAGAATGACAGGACCACATCAAATACTGAAACAAACACATCATGTAGAGTAAAATCGTCAAATTTTTAATTTCATTACGTTATGTTTTCATGATCCTAGCTAAAAATGTAATTATAAGTAATAAAGGTTTCTTTTCGAAACTTCATAAGGTTGTAAAAGCGTTGACCGTACGCACAAAATGTACTCCGGTCAACGTTTTACACCCAAAGGAAGTTACAAAAAGAAGCATTCTTTCATATTTTCTGTATGTTGTGTCTATTCTTCCTTTACGTAAGTCGGTTAATAATTGCGTCCTGTTTCAAGTGTTATTGTTATGTCAAATGTTCTAAACGTTTTGTTTTAATGCACCTTTGTTCTATGTAAATCTCATGATATTATAGTCTTTTATCGTTATGTTGTGTTTATACATAATTATGTATCTCCAGTGAAAAACACAATGCATCAAGGTATAATTCCTATGCGTTTTGCCGTCCAGTTGATACTTTCTGTGACCATTCATTATGTCATGTGCAAATTCCTTTTACATTATGTGCAAACAACTTATACGTTTTGTGCAAACTTCGTTTACATTATGTGAAAACATCGTTCACCCTATGTGCAAACATCGTTTACTTTATGCGCAAACATCGTTTACTTTATGCGCAAACACCTATTTTATAATTACGTTATGTGCAAATACCTATTAAGTTATGTATAACAACTATATCATTATCTGCAAATGTGACAATATGATAGCTTAAAATATATATATATATAAATATATATGATATATATTTATATTTATATTTATGATTATATATTCTCAAAATGTTTATTAACTTGAATAAAATAAATACAGGAGAATATCTATTAAGAAAAACATGACCTTGTAAAAGGTTGTTCAATTGACCACATGTTGCATATATATAACATGTTTACATGCAGACCAGGTGTTGACATGTAGCAATTAGTTAAAACACGGGAAATATGTGTATTCTTTGACCATTAATCTCCAGGTTGGTCAAAACATGTCAATTAAAGTCAACTTAATAGATATTCATCCCTGTATCTTTTGATTTAAGACTATAATGGTCAAATTAATAGAAACCTTGACACTGTTTATATTCTGTATATATACTGATGTATTTTACTGTATAGAGGAGACCGTCCGTTATGGACACTGGTCCAGACCGGCTTTAATAAACAACTATTCCAAATAACCATGTGTTGTGTTACACAAACACTATTACGTTATGTGCAAATACCATGTAAGTTATGTGCAAATGCTTATTATATTATGTCCAATTGGCAAACATCTATTACGTTATGTGCAAACACCTATTACGTTATGTGCCAACACCTATTACGTTCTGGTAAACGCTTTTTTGACACAGATTAAAACAATACGCATCAATGATATGCATTTTAAAAATAAAGAAAATTAAACGTTTGAGCTTTCTAACAAACTGTGGATTTTTATATATTGATTGGTGTAAAAATGCTATATACATACAATGTATCTAGTTTTATGGGAAATTATTTTGCTCTACTTAAGAGTGTGCGTTATGCATCCATGCTTTGAAAATTTGTTCACTTTACTTGTTGAAAATTTTAACAAATATACAGACACGACTCTAGTTTCCAAGGGAACAATACGATATAAAAAGGAAAATGTGGTACGAATGCCAATGTGACAACTCTTCACAAGAGACCAGGATGATTTGTTATTACCCTTCCAGTAGGGAATTTTCATCTAGCGAGAAACGTGAACTAGATTAATGCTACAAATGCAATGACGTCTCCCATGATTCATGTAGCAGCTAAGGAATCCTGCAATATGTTTAAGATTTTATTTTCGCTCATTTCCCTTAACAGATGTGAATATTATTCTGAATAACCTAATTTACTGCATTTACTCTAAAAAAAAATAAAAAATTTTAATATTAAAAACTGCCTAATCCTGTAATCCACAAAAATGACGCATACACATATTTCTTCTGAATGAAAGGGTTATCAGCCTTGTTTCACCTTCACCGGCCATACTCGAAATTAAATCCCGCAACTTGAAACTCCAGATAATGACTTTGATTTATCCGTATTTGGTCCGGTAACTTTTCGAACCGTGTCATCAAGAACGATACAAAAAAAATACATATTCTAGTAAATTGTTATTGTTTTCTTCGATTTTGTATGCCCCACCTACGATAGTAGAGGGGCATAATGTTTCTGGTCTGTGCGTCCGTTCGTCCTTCTGTCCGTCTGTCCATCCGTCCGTCTGTCCATCCGTCCGTCTGTCCATCCGTCCGTCTGTCCGTCCGTTCGTCCGGCTTCGGGTTAAAGTTTTTGGTCAGTACACATGTGCCCTATAATATGATCTTTCTAATTTTAATGCCAAATAAGTGTTTTGACCCCAATTTCACGGTTCACTGAACATAGAAAATGATAGTGCAAATTTAAGGTTAAAGTTTTTGGTCAAGGTAGTTTTTGATGAAGATGAAGTCCAATCAACTTGACACTTAGTATACATGTTCCCTGTGATATGATCGTTCTAATTTAAATGCCAAATTAGAGTTTTTACACCAAAAAATGAAAGTGCGAGTTGGGCATCCGTTTACTATGGACACATTCTTGTCTTATATAAGTGATGTGCATATCGTTTCTTTTGTTGTCTATAAGAATAAATAAATAATTTCGTTGCTAAAATGGTCATCATATTAATATAATTTTCCCTTTGAATTTCAGAAAAATCTAACTATCTATAAAAAAGAAGATGTGGTATGAATACCAATGAGACAATTCTCCACGAGAGACTAAATGACAAAGAAATGAATAACAATAGGTCCCCTTATGGCCTTTAACAAAAAAAAAAACATACCGCATAGTCAGCTAATGTATATTTTCACCAGTTATTAAAAAATGGTTACAGTTAAGTAATTCGCTTTTATCCTGCAATTAGCTAGTTATTGTATACAAATAACAGGTAAACAACATTTTTTTTGGCTTTGTTTGTACATGTCAAATAAATTTTCCTGCTACCCGCTCCATGTTGATCAATCGGTAATATGGATATTTCTTTCTGGGTAATATAGTTCATTTTGGGGTTTTCTTCGAGTCCGCGTTTCAATAATTGTAAAAATCAGAGACAATGGTAAAGATTTAAACAACCTATGCTCAAATACCAGGTGTAAATTGTAAACAATATATGTACATTGTCAGAAATATAAAATGTATTAGTTGCTGCGAAACAGGAGAATATTCGGCACGCCTCGCTTTTCGTCCTGTTTTTAAAGCTCGTACAAATAAATTTCACGTTTACCGACAAAGTACATTTATAATCAATACATTGTCCCACAGTTGTTGATATGAATTTATTTTTTTGTTCAATATTTCAACGAATAACCTCATTGGTTGATATCTTTGGCGGAAGTACATGTGATACATCCTGATTCTTTCAATACCCAAGCTGTGGGAAGGTCGTGCTCCACGTGTTGTCGGCAAAGTAACTATAATTTTTAACTTTTACTTACATTTGCCTTGGTGGCTTTAAGACCTTGGTGGTCATTTATATATATGCCTTGGTGGTCAAAAACCTAGGAGGTCATTAATATATGCCTTGGTGGCAATAGACTTCGGTGGTCATTTATATATGCCTTGGTGGCAATAGACCTAGGTGGTCATTTATATATGCCTTGGTGGCAATAGACCTAGGTGGTCATTTTTATGATTTTTTACATTTGCCTTGGTGGCAACATTGAATTAAAAATACTACCCTTGGGGGCGTCAAGACCTTGGTGGTCATTTATATTCGCCTTGGCGGCTTCTGTTAGACCTTGGGTAGTTATTATCAACCAAGGTCAGATATGTGTTATGCCGTGCGGGGCAAAGTGCTATCGCTATTTAAAATATATGTGGAAGTGGGGGGTCTGGCCATTTTTGAAACCTGTAGTTGAAAGGAGAATAATAAATTGTTTATACAGGGTAAATAGTTTCTTTTGTTACTTTTGAGTGTTGTGGACTTATTACATTGTACATACTGATAGAAAATGCTCTTTAAAGACTTTGTTAGAAAAGAATAGACTTATCGAGAAAGTGGAATAATTTAGTATGAGATGTCACTTGATATTCATGTTGTTTACCGGATTGATGTGTATTGAATTGTAAGGTGTCTTCGTCGAGGTCCGCGTTCAGCGGTCTGTTTGATTGTACATAGAATTGAATAGAATGTTTTTGTTTTCAGATGGTGTTACCTACAATGAATGAAGGAGAAGCGATATGACATTGCACGATTATTCATGTCAATGAGTTTGAACAACCTAAAAGGAAAGGATTTTTTCTGATCAGAATATGGTGAAAATAAATTGTAATTTAAGTAATGTTTTGATTTCTGAAAATAGGAAAATAATGTATCTGTGATTGAAGCAGCTTTATGTTCAAATGAACCTATTTAAAAGTAATTCTAATAATTTGTCCGTAATTTCATGATGTTTACTATTGGATGTGTATATACTTTCATTGATGTGTTGAAATATGTCACGAAAATGTTTTTGTCTTGGGAGATTAAATAATTGCAATATTTTTGTTTTGTTTTATTAATAAATATGATGTTGAATGATTTTGTATACTAGTACAAATGTATACTTAAATTTTATGTATGGTTAACATTTTTAATTTAAATTTCATTGTCTACAGATCGAGGGACACTGATTCCCTAGTGGTTTTCCACGTGAATTGTAGGCAAAGGGATTTTTCCTTTTCAAAGTGTGACTAATGCTGTCTTAAGTACAAATAAATAAACAATTTGTTATTGGTGTTAATATATTTTCAGCAGACATGTGAAGAATCAAGTGAAAATACAATTGTCAATGTTCCTGATTAGGAAGTAAAGAGTGTGTTTGATTCAACAACAGTAAAGAAAGAGACAAGCCAGCATAGTTTACACTTGGAGGTGAAGTCCCTTTGCTTACAAGCTTTCCACATGCTGAAGATGTTATTAGAATAATTACAATGTTCATTTTGATATGAGTTCATTGCCTTAACTCAACTTTTAAAAGTCTGTATGTGGTCAAATTCATGAGAATTTATTGAATTATGAACTTTTTATAAAGAACTGTGTACACGTATCTTGAAATGTTTAGTAGTGTTTTAAAGTAAATAAGGAATAGTATTTAATAAAAAGTGGTGTAAGATATTTTTGTTTTGAGTATTGGGAATACTATTCCTTAAGGGAAAGCCTTACTAGTGGTGTAATTTGAGATTGGCCTGCAGACATTCTGTATGGACTATAGAGTTTTCTATGCCCATAACTAAACATGAACTGGATGCAAGATTATATCAATCACTGAGGATATATGTATATCGTCGTATAAATTAGAAACATCAACTTATTTTCCGAACGGAGAGTCATGACTGAATTCAATGAATATTATTGCGGGATATACGGTATAAACGGTAAGCTTCGATGCGTTTAGTTATGAACGCGAATGGTTCGATAAATATTAGCTAAATACAAAATTAAGCCAAATGTTCATAAAAGGGATTTGCTGCACATCCTTCATGTCATTATTCTGAGAAATCTTATTTTAAAAAATATAAAATTTCATACAAATATATTCTATTTGATCTAAATGTTATCATTCTAAAATATACATTGTTTTGACAGTTTCCGTTAAATATTATCATTTTTAGATATATCGGTCCCCCTTTTCTCGGCTACTGTTAAAGTGAGACGTTTTTTTTTTTTTTAATTATTAATAGCTAGCAAGGCATGAAGTTTATATGATTCAATCCAAATTATCCGCAAAGTGCGGAAACCCTCTTGAATTGATGCAATCTGGTTCGTCTTGAAATCGACGTAACATATTTAGTCAAAATTCTTTTTAAAAAATCACCTCTATAACGAAAAGAAAACTGTGACAGACTTTAACACGAAAGGGAAGGCTTAAATTCTTCTGTAAATTTCCTGCTACTGATTATAAATTAAGAAAGTTCACATGTCATGTTTTGTATTGTTGGAATTTTGGAACCCTCTTTTTCATCCGTTTAAAGCACCATGAAACAATTGCCAGCTAACTCCTAGTTTTCAAAAATATTCAAATGTGCAGTATGTCATTGATACGATTTGAGTTCTCAAATGAATCAAGATAGAATAAGGCTTATAAGAAATTTGTAAAAAATATAAAACCCTTGTTATGTTTTATTACTTTTTTTAGAACTTCTTTATGTTAAAGATATGAATCAAAGTACTGAAGTACTGAACATCGGATGACCGCAAGTTCTTGTGAATGGTCACAAGTACTTGCCTCAGAAAACCAAATCACATCTCTTTACCTGAAAGTGACGTTAAAGTACAGATATATATTTTTCAGAGGCAAGTCCGTGCGTAGATGATAAAGTCAACCTCATCGTAGTAGTCATACAAATCAGTATACTCTGTTTTTTTGTTATATATCATTTAATATTTGTAAATTACAGTTACATATATATATAATTTTCATCCATTTGTATATCATTAAATTGCACTATATTAATAATAGTTCTGTGCAAGTGCATGGTGGACACTCTTCTGTAATAATTTGATTGTTCTAATAGATTGAATTTGAGTGGGCATTCATATTTTCCCGCAAAACGTCAAAGTCCCACGCAGAGAGAGCAAAGACAAATAACTCTGCATAGGAGATTGCAAACGTTCTTTAGATATTCTTCCGCATGCGTTAAGGTGTCAGACCACCAATTAAAAATCCCCATCTGTTAAACCAAATTTTGCAATTTTCACAGCTTTCTAAATATTTTACCTCAAGTTTAACTTCATAGAAACCAGGTATATCCTGCATTGTACATGTATCAGCTTTCTACATGCCAATTTTCACCATACCTTTAAAGCCTTCTAACAAACTGAGCTTCGAACAGAGGTACTCCAAAAATAACCTTTGGTTTTCTGGAAATCTTAAATTAGTATGCTATGGAGCGCATTAATCCTCAATTTTTAATGCAAACTCATAGACAAGTAAATTTTGGCTCAAAATGGTCTAGATATATTTCTCTTTCACCAAATGTTTCATTTCTGAAAATTTGTTGGTTAGTTTAAGTAAACAAGGACATCAAAGGCACTATTTGGTGTCAGAGTAGGGCTACTTTTACGTTCTAAATTGGAGGGAGTAATTTGTGGTCTGACACCTAAACACACTTTTTCTGTATGTGTGTATAAATATCCAAGATTTTTTTTACTTTATTAACGTTTCTAACGACATTTTTATATTATTAATTTATGTTCAAAAACATATATTTTTAGGAGTATCCATTTAAAATTGAATTAAGAACAAGCGATAAGGAATGTAATTTTGCACTCGATAATCTCGCTTATTTATCATGTTTATAGATCGGTTACAATCTCAAAACGAAGGTTACGTAATGGAAATCTGGGCGACAGCAATACACATGAATGCCCTCACGGTCATCCGATGTAAAATGAATAGAGAAGCTGTTCATTAAAATATAATTAGATAAACAAACACACGGACCAAAAAAAAATTCTCTTTTTGATTTCTCATTCAATGACCAGTGGCGGAACCATAATTTTTAAAAATGATGGAGCTGCGTTTGTTGGTTCTATAAGCAGTTTAAATAAGAGGGGGGTCGGGACTCAGTTTTGCTAAAAATCCCTGCTAATTAAAAAAAAATACAAAATAAGAGGTGGCAAGAAAATATTTTCGTCCTTGGTCAATATAATATGAATAGACGCATATATAATGTGTTGACCTTGTCAAAAGTCTATAATTGATTAATGTAATTCGGCGCCTTCCAAAACCATATGCTATGATTATGTATGCAAGATATGGCGACCTATGAAATGACCCGCTTGATGCAGATGAAAGAGAAAATTACATAAATAAGGCCGTTAGTGCTCTCGTTTGAATTGTTTTACATTATCATTTCGGGGCCTTTTATAGCCGACTATGCGGTATGGGCTTTGCTCGTTGTTGAAGGACGTACGGTGACCTAAAGTTGTTAATTTCTGTGTTATTTTTGTGTCTTGTGGAGAGTTGTCTCATTGGCAATCATACCACATCTTCTTTTTTTTTTTTAAATTATATCAACTTATTTTCCGTTCACATATTCCGTAAAGAAATGAGGTTGTTTTTATAAGTAGCTTTTTTTTTGCTTCGAATAACGGGACAGAGCTTTTAGTTTCAGTCGATATACACGCCATCTTGAAATAATTTCTTGCAAGATATGAATTCTGTTTGGTTGCTGCATTATGTGGCTGATATTCAGCAACAACTATTGGCTTAAATAAAATAAAGAATGACAGACTGTTCTCTTCTGAGGATATTAAGCCATCAAATGCCGGAAAATTATCTATGTGTATTACATTTCAGATCAAATGTTATTAATTCATGGTCGTTTTATTATGCATATATTACACACTGAAATTGAAAATATAAATATCAATCATTTATACGTCTTTATTTGCATTGCTAATCTGCAATCTGCACGACTTGTTTGCTAAAAAATGTTCCTATACCTATACAATGATTTCAAAAATGCATTATATGTATTTTATGACTTTTGTCAATCTAGGTACACCCCTAGAGAGACACATCCCGAGAATCGTGTCTCTATATTTGTAAATATTTTAATTTTCAACAAGTAAAGTGAACAAAATATCAAAAGAATGGATGTATAACGCACACTCTTAAAGTAGAACAACATAATTTCCCCATAAAACTAAATATTTATATAACATTTTTATATCAATCAATAAAAATACCACATTTCCAATACTAAATCAACAACCCGATGCAAACATATTACCTTGAAAAGAATTCAGCGAAGTAGTTCAGAGTTTTTTAGAAAGCTAAAACTTATAATTTTCTTAATTTTCAAAGTGTATATCACTGATGCGTTTTGTTTTAGTCTGTGTCAAAAAAGCGTTTACCAGAACGTAGTAGGTGTTTGGACATAACGTAATAGGTGTTTGCACATGTTCGCACATAACGTAATAGATGTTTGGACATAATGTTATAGGCATTTGCACATAGCGTAATAAGTGTTTGCACATAACACTACAAACCATTAAAGTCTGAAATGGCCTATATCTGTACTCGACTGTACTGATTTTTACTCGACCAGTCTGAATTGGTCTGACTTTTACTTGACATTACTCGACCCCAGTCTGAACCATACTTGACTGTACTGAATCGTACTTGACCCTTATCTTTGCCGTTGAAAATAGTCTGAACTATTACTCGACCAGTCTGAAACAGTCTTAACCCATTCTCGACCTGTACTCGACCTATTTTTCCAGTCTGAACCATACTTAACCAAAGGTCTGAACAGTGTTCGACCAGTCTGAACCATACTAGACCAAAAAACTACTTTTTTAACTGTTAAAATAAATTTCTCTTTAATGACATATATAACAACAGCCAACAAAATTTATAAAAAAATTTAACCTTACATTAGAAATATATCTATGAATATATTTAGGATGAAAAAAAAATATATTATATAAAACTTATATCAAAAAGGGATAATATTAAATAAATGAATAAAATTGTTTTTCTGATTAGTGGTGAAATATAAAGAATAATCTCTGCTTGTGGCAAACTCATAAATAAGATCACACCTGGTCAGAGGTATCAAATTCTAAATAAATAAAGGCAACAGTAGTATACCGCTGTTCAAAACGCATAAATCCAGGGACAAAAAACAAAATCGGGGTAACAAACTAAAACCGAGGGAAACGCATTAAATATAAGAAGAGAACAACGACATAACACCGAAACGTAACACACACAGAAACGGACCAAGCATCAGACAAAACACCACGAGAATAACAAATATAACAAGAAAACCAAATACATGAATTTGGGATAGACAAGTACCGTGCCACGTCTGATCTCAATATCTCAAAAATAAGAGAAAACACAAACGACTCAACGTTAAAATGCAACACACACAGAAACGAACAATAATATAACAATGGCCATCTTCCTGACTTGGTACAGGACACTTTTAAAGGGGAATAAAAGTGGTGGGTTGAACCTGGTTTTGTGGCATGCCAAACCTCGCACTTTAATGGCAAAGTTAAATATAACATTGAAATGACAACATAATATTACAGGACTACAATACAAATAAATAGGAGAACATATTAGACATAGAAAAACATGATTAATAGATAACAAAAAGCATCAGGTTTAAAATTCAATACGCCAAAAACGCGCCTTGTCCACACAGGACTTACAAGTGACGCCCAGATATAAAAGACTTTATAAAATAACATTGATTCAAAATTGCAACATCCAGTTTAAGTTAAATAACAAGGCCTTTCAAATATACATGTATGTACTAGATATGTAATACACGAATTTAAGAAAATAGGGCTTTCCTTTTACCTGTAAAACACACATGTATTGAGGTAATTAGAACATACTTAAATTAATTGAAATTAATTTTTACTGTTACTTTGGAATACATTTCTTTTTTTAAAAAGGTTATCAAGGATTGCTATGGAAATTCTATTATCATGATTACATTAAATTCTTGGTTTAATAAAACAAAACAATTAAGCTCTCATTTTTTTAAATTTATTAAGTTGTTTTATATACTATTTTATATATATATTAATAAAATAAAACATTCACTGCATTATTAATTCAACTCAACTAAATCTTTACTAGGTTTAAGTTAATGGTGAAAATAGTCCAGTTACCATAAAATACTTCCGAAGTATTCATAAAATTTTGAATAAATATTGAAAATATTAGTCATTTGTTAGTCACAATTCATTTTTTTAGATTATGTGATCAGCTTGTTTTATTTATATTTTAAAAGTTGATATATATTTTTACGTAAGTGTTGATTAATATTGTGTTGACGTTATATTATCATGATTGATTATTGTGAAATTTTAATTTCAATACTGTATTGAATACATTTTTAATTTCAATTTGTTGTTCAAATTTCATTTTTATTTAAAACAAATCCTAAATTGATAAAATTCAGTTGATAGATACAAAGAATAGTTCTAGGTTGGTTAAGACTTGGTCGAGTATGGTTCAGACTAGGTCGAGTATGGTTAAGACTTGGTCGAGTATGGTTCAGACTAGGTCGAGTACGGTTCAGACTAGGTCGAGTATGGTTCAGACTAGTATAAAATGGTTAAGTACTGGTCAAGTACACATTCAGACTGTTAAGTATGGTTCAGACTTCAGTCGAGTATTATCAAGTAAATCTCAGACGAATTCAGACTGGTCGAGTATAAATCAGTACAGTCGAGTACAGATATAGGCCATTTCAGACTTTAATGGTTTGTAGTGTAATATAAGCGGTATTTGCACATAACGTAATAGTGTTTGCACATAATGATGTAGTTGTTATACATAACTTAATAGGTATTTGCACACAACGCAATATGCGTTTGCACATAGGGTAAACTATGTTTGCACATAAGATAAACGATGTTTTCACATAGGGTGAACGATGTTTGCACAAAAGGTTAAAGAGGTATGCACAAAACGTTTAAGTTGTTTGCACATAATGTAAAAGGCTTTGCACATGACGTAATGAATGCTCACATAAAGTATCAAGTGTACGGCAAAACGCATATGAATTATACCATGATGTATTGTGTTTTTCACTGGAGATACATATGTATAAACACAATATAACGCCAAAAGACTATACTATCATGAGGTTTACATAGAACAAAGGTGTATCAAAACAAAACCTTTAGAACATTCGGCATACCAATCACATTTGAGACAGGACGCAATTATTTACTGACATACGTAAACGAAGAAAAGACACAACAAAGATAAGATATGAGAGAATGTGAAGGTGGTTGATCATAAAGTTTCGAAGTATTCATAGAATATAATTATAGCATGATGTAATGCATATTGTACACAACAAACTTTAGCAATGACATATCATACAACTGTTTGACCAAACAAATAACTAATTTGACATAATACAGAGATGCCGTGTCATGAAATACAGACATTTGCACATAACATAAAGAAGAAACGACAGGACGTAAAGACAAAGCGACATAACACATTAAATATTTACACTATAAGACAGTTCCGGCGTTCCATAATAAAGTAATGACTTCTCTATAATGAGTTATATCACAACAGCATTATGTTATGTCAAAACTATCATCAAGTTGGAATAAAACAACATAACACAATATCAGAGTTCAACATAAGACAGCAGAGGCGTTTCATAAATATAACACATATGAAACAACGACAACTATTGAACTACAGGCTTCTGTCTAAGGACAGGAACATAAAAAAGTGCACCTGGCAGAGTAGCATGTATGAGAGCGATACACCCTTACCTTAACCTCGAACTGTAACAGCACAACATAAGAACTAAAATATAACAAAACCAGTTTCAAATGGCTTAACTCAATAGATAGGTATGGCTGGGTAATATAAATTCATCGGGACAACCTTGCGTACTCCGGCAGTGTAAGCAGATTCTGCTCAATGTGGGACACCCATCGTGTTATTCGTGAATTACAAATTCAATGATTTGATTTATTTGGTAGTTCATATTCGAGGAAAAGATGATGGGATTGTTGTTACAACAACTCGAACGTATCAGTCATCATCTGCGTTTTCTTTTTTCAATTATAGTCTAGTCAAAATAAAGTTTAACGTCAAACTAATTGCAACAAAAGAAATTTTTGGTCAATTTGAATTATAATGTATGTCTTAACAACATATTAAAAATCGACAAAAATCGATCGGCTAGTATTTTCTTAAAATCGATTTCAAATTTGCTAATAACCTTTGTGTAAATAACGTTACGTTCGGGTGACCGTAGAGTGAAAGAGTTCACAAAAGGGAAATAACTGCAATGTAGCAGACGAATTTGTTGTTTTGGTATCGACGATTTTGCCAGCATTGGTAAGTATTTTAATGAAATAAAAGACTCTGATAGGTATTGTAGGTATATTTATAGTGTGAAATTCATATATAAACGTTCAGGTATGACAATTGTTTGGTCCGTACAATATTTCAATCGATAGTGTACACCTTGACTCTTGCGTCGTCTTCTTGTGAATTAATATTGATGTTAAGCTCAGAAACTGTCATAAGACGTTTGGTTACTAATAAAACCAATAACTCCTTGCTAAAATATATCCAAAACATCGAAAAAAAATAAAATTAAATGACCACTGCTAGCCTACGCTATTTCAGATGAAAAAAAAGTATGGAAAGCCGTTAGCGTCATTATATATTTGCAATTATCGAAATGAACAGTGAAATTTAAATGTTTTAAGGGCAATTCTGTCCATTGCAAGTGAAATATTTTCCATCACTATTTTATTCTGTTTGATATCAATTAATATAGCACTCTTTAATACATTTTATAGTGGAAATTGCCGATTTATTTCCGTTTACTTTCGTTTATATTTTTGTTTGTATTAACTATTGGCGACTCCAAAGGGTATTATTTATCAAATTGCGTCTTCATACGATGTGAATAAATACATACTATTTAATAGGCAGTTGAATAATTGATTATTTGTTTTATATTGTTAAAATCTCGTAAATACAACCAAAAAATTAAAATTCATGACTCAAAATGACATACATGAATATAGTCAATGAAACAGAAAACTTAAAAGGTTGACTTTTAACAATTAATTATTATTATTTCAGATGACACAATGGACAACTGTATTTTTTGTGACAAGCTCCTTGAAAACGGCGAACAAACAGTTAAACTTGGAAAGAAAGGGTGTGATAACATCAATAAAATCAGCTCCGACAGACAACAAGACATAACAACTGTTCAAGGTCTTACAGTTCACCATGATTGCAGACGTGATTTTATTAACCTGAAATCGACAAGATGGAAAATAGATATGGATGTAGACGCGGAAACTAGTATTCCGGAAAGAGGTTTAAGGTCCAGCAAACCAATTTTTAAATTCAAAGATAACTGCTTGTTCTATGGCCAAACAGCAAAGAACTACAAAAGAAAAAGAGGATATGACGTTGTTTGTGTTAGAACTTTAGAATTTCAGTCTTCAGTTGAAAATTCATGCAGAGAGAGAAATGACAAATGGGGAGAAGTTTTAAGCAGAATACAAATGGCTCATTCTGATTTGCATGCTGCAGATCCGGTGTATCATGCACAATACAACTCAAACTTTAGGACCAGTCCAGCAAGCAAATGCCACAGACTATTGCCAAAACACCAGAAGACAATTTGAAAAAGAGAAAAATATCCTACGCAGGAATAGCTAGAAGACCAAAAAATGACATAGCGGAAAGCGGATTCCAGGCAATTATGTTGAGAATAGAAAAGAACCTAAAGCAAATATCAATCGCCGATATAGTACGGGAGATGGAAAAGTTATGTGGTTTAGATAATACTTATTCAGTTGTCCACATGAAGAAGAAAATTCAGAATTACTTTGGTAAATCAATATTAATTACAGAAGAAGAAGGAAAACCAAGTGTCCTGACATTTCGAGACAATATTTCGCCGATATTACATAACTTTTATAACCTTATAGGAAAAGAAAATAAGGAAGAAGAAAAAAAATCTATTATATCAACTGCAGCACAGCTTATAAAAGCACAGAGAATGAAAATGAAAACTAATCATTTGTACAGTACATTGTAGATAATGTTGACCACAATATTAGATCTTTAAATGGTTTCGGAACTTTTCATGGGATGGGTATTATAGCGGCCTCAACTCCTGGCATCAAAACAGCAAGATCGGTTCCTCGCGCAAACCCAAGTATAAAAGAAATAACTGCTGTAGCTAAAATAAACATCAAATTCTATAAAGAACAATCCAATTCGTTCAAAAAATTGAAATATGAAGTACAAAATGTATTTGAGAAAAGAGATATAGAAAATAAGTCATTGAAGCTCGATTTATTATCAAAAATTTGCTGGCCCTTACCGTTTAGTGCAAGTTGGTCAGCTATAATGCATAAAACTAGTGGATTGTATCCTGGACGGTCAAATATAACATTTCTTCCTATGATAGATCTCAATCCCAGCGACGAGTCTTGTATCTATACAACACTCCATTTCGTCTGTAAAGAGGCTATGCAGAACAAATGCACTCCTATATTAACTTTCGATCAGCCACTGTACTGGAAGGCAATGATGATAGTTCAAAACGAACCTACTACCAGCTCACTTAAATCTCTTGTACTGAAACTTGGAGGATTCCATGCAGAGATGAGTTTTGTCGGGAGCATCGGATACCTTATGTCTGGATCAGGATTGATGAATATCTTTGAAACTGTGTATGCATCAAAAGCGGTATCACATATGTTGAGGGGAAAGGCAATTGCTAAGGATGTAAGGGGTCACTTTCTATTAGACACTGCTCTCACTGCATTGATACTCTCCGATATTTATGGGATTCCAGTTCCGAAAATTGAAGTAAGCTCAGAAGAAAATAGAGAGGAAAACTTTACTCAGACTTATGATACTTCTGAAGTTCAAATTTATGACACATGCTAAACGGAAGAAATGTCACATGCTACAGATCTGTTAGATTTTTTTTTTAAAGGAGATGTGTGTCTGGATGACATAAATCAGAGTAATTCATTGGACACTATAAAAGAAAAAATAGAACAATTTCGACAGTCGCGATCGAAGTATAAAACAGCTAATCTTTGGTTCCAGTATAATTATGGACATGATATGCATCTTACGTGATTTTATAAAGGCAGAGAGAACTGGCAATTGGACTTTACATTTGGAATCTCTAAAGGCTATGCTACGTGTCGAAAACACGGCTTAGAATGTAATATAGCGTGTGGTGAATGTCGTGGTCAGAGCTGTATGAATTCAAGGCATGGTGACATTGATGTCGAAGCTGATGAACTTTTCTCGGACTCAAGTTAAAATCAGATATTGAATAGTATTGTCTGTACATATTTTCAATCTCCTAGAAAGCAAATGCCTTAAAATGTCCTTTTATTTGAAGATGTGATATTGTGTCTTTTAAATAGGTTCCATGTCGTTCTTTTTAATTAAAATATTAAATCCCTTTTTTACTTTAAAATTATAGTGTGTTTTATTAAGGTAGTACCCAACACTTTCACTAAGATTAATTTGGCTCGTTTAATTTTCATAAAATTTAAAAAAAGTATTTACTTTGACCCTTTAACAAAAATATAAAAAATTGTAAAATTTGAACCAAGCGTTTTATCAGAAAAATTACACTGGTTATATAGCAGTTTGACAAACACTAATTTTGATCATTGAGAAGCTTTATATTGCCTTCACAACGCAACGTAATTAAAACGTTTAGCTGACTTTACAGAGTTATCTCCCTGTAGTGTTAGGTACCACCTTAAAGTATATTTTAAACAGAAAATTAGTCTTCAATTTCAGTTTTTCACAGTTTTTCATTAAAAAGTAACTATTTTACCCAAAAATTCGGATGTTTACACAACAGTAAAGATTATCATAGTGTTGTGATGTAGTATACTGTCTAAAAAACGTTTAAAAATCGACGTTTTTATATTTTGACCATCAATAATGATTAATTCCCGGTTTTTACCGATTTTTTCACAAAAATGCAGTTTTTAGCCCCAAAAATTTCCATTATTGAAACCATTTTTTTTTAATATTGTGTCTTTTTATAAGAAATCCGTATAGCTGTTCTCATATATTTCAACTCATGTCTTATATTTTTGCCATTATAATAAAATATAAGAAATTTCAAGTTTTCAGCGATTTTTGTGCAAAAACCCATATTTTGACCCCAAAATTAGCGAAAATTAGCCCGTCGATTTCTGTCGATTTTTTATATGATCAATAGCATATGCCAATAGATTGAATTTCACCAAGAAACCTTTTGTTGGAATTAGTTTGAGGTTGGCCGATTTTTTTAGATAGATTGACTGGACTATTAGTGCAATGTATACCTGACAATGCAATTTATAAAAATGAAAGATTGATGTTCGTATATGTTCAAATGACCATACACGCTTAAAATAAATTGGAGTTTTCTTATTTTATCGAATTGATGCTTTGTTGCTTAATCCGACCCCTCCTCCATTTCCATTTCACTTTAATGTGAGTTCATTATAGTTTGAAGTGTCTCATTTATTGACAATGCTGTACAAGTGCTTTGATTTGTGTCCAGCCTGCGACATGAATGTAGAGGCTGTGAGACACAACAAGCCATAATTCCGTCGTCAACGTCTTCGTCGTTTAGTTTGTTAGGTTTCTCATTTGAATTGTTTTTACATTTATGATTTCGTGACCTTTAATAGCTTACTATGTGGTATGGGGTTTGCTCATTTTTGAATACCATACAGTCACATATAGGTGTTAAATTCTACGTCATTTTGTATGTGGTTGACAGTTGTTGCACTAGCACATTTTCTTATGTTTATATACTTTCGGCATTCAGTATTGCAGAATAAAACTGTTTTGACAAGATAAACATGCATTCAGGTATCGCAGATCAAATTTATTCGTTCATAGTGTATACATTTACGTTTTTTTGATTGAGTTAAGATCTGATGAAAAGTAGTTGTCGTTTGTTTATGTAATTTATACGTACTTCTCGTTTCTCGTTTTTTATATAGATAAGCCCGTTGGTTTTCCCGTTTGAATGGTTTTACACTAGTAATTTTGGTGCCCTTGATAGCTTGTTGTTTGGTGTGAGCCTAGGCTCCGTGTTGAATGCCGTACATTGACCTATAATGGTTTACTTTTTTTAAATTGTTATTTGGATGGAGAGCTGTCTCATTGGCACTCACATCACATCTTCCTATATCTATTGTTAACCTCAATTGATTGTTATAAAATGTGTATATGAGTTATTTTTCAAAATCAGGATAAAGTATTTTCAGTAAAAAAAAGAAAAAAATACCGATAAATGAACAGATAAATTTACAGTCAAGTCAACATTACCCTTTTACACTTACAGCAGCACTATCAGGAGAGGAAAGGGTTCCGTGGAATCTTTTACAAAAGTATTCTAATACAGTTTCCATTTGAAATATAAGGAAAAAACAACAGGACCAAGTGTTAAATACTGTAAATGTTTAGTACTTTTTTTCTTATGTTTCTCTATCGTTCCCCTTTTTCATACCGAATAACTACGAACAACGATCTGTTTGATTTGAACTCAATGGATAGCGAACATCATTTAAAGCACAACAAACAAACGAAATACCGTGTGGAAATCGGTTTAAAAATAGAATATTGTTTTTTTCCGAAATGGTCACGTGGTTTTACCTCATCAAGTAATGGGATAACCACATCAAATAATTAAAGAATGAAACAAACACACCACATTGTTTAAAATCGTCATATTGTAAAACGCCATTACGTAATACAAAGAAGCCATGTCAAGAATTGGCTAATCCTCATTACGAAATAACAAAACCACATCATGTAATGAAACAACTACATTACGTTAAGTCATATACTAGTAGTAAACATCAAGTAATGTTAAAAACACATTGCTTAATGAAACAACCACATTAAATAATGATGAATCAACTTCGAGTTTCTACAAAACCATCTTATTTAATGACAAAAATATAGCAAGTCAATACGAAATCATATCCTAAAATATCGAAATACCACTACGTAATGACTAGTCCATATTATGTAAAGACAACAAATCTTCAAGTTTTGATAAAACAGCATAAAGTTATAAAAGTTCCGCAAAGAAACCTGTGTCGTTCCATAATGACCACACTTTCATACCACAACAAAACTGTCCTACTGTACTGGTATCGTTTATATTTGTATCCATATGACAAACAAACATGAAAAGAGAATATTTATGCATTCCTTTTTCAATACTATAATTTTTAAGATATTTAGACATATAAGTAGATCTTAATATCCACTTTTAATTTAATTTTATCCAATGCTTCTTGTAGCAATTATCGAGTCTTTGAAGCACGCTCATAAAGGTTTTTTGTGAATATCATTGGTCATTCTGTCCAAAACATTTTCTTCCTTTTTCAGTCTTTGGAGAGGAAAGTGTCAAAGAATTCATGAAAATATAACACAGAAGTTTACTTTTTAGCTCATCTAGCCCCAGCAACATGTCAGGTATTGTCATTACTTAAAACCATAAGATATCTTCTAATTTTGAGAAATAATTCCGACATTTAAACGATTTTTGTTTACTGACGATATTGACGGTCATCCAGAAAGTAACATAACTAAAACCATAAACATAGTAATCAAATGGATGGATAGTTGTCTAATTGGCACTCACACCACATCTTCCTTTATCTAAATACATGTACTCAAGTGCCATCTCCCATATAGAAAAAAACACACCATGAACATAATGAACACATGAACCTAATATGTTTTCCTATTCTAGCTACAAAATTTATCTAAAATCAAAGATGTGGAACATATTCTATTATAATCATAATCAATGCAATTAGTGTCTCTTCCGTGATAGGCTTGAACATAACACACTAAATTTTAAATGAACAACATTCATAATGGCTCAGATTGACTGTCATTGTGCAACACAGTTAACGATATTAAAGCCTATGGGAAAAACTAGAACTCCCCTTGTCCTATTCGTTTGTAAACGTGTTGATGGTTCACGATGATGTGCATTTGTTTTTGTATTTCGTCTAAATATACTACATCAATATTAATGTATTTATCGAAATCAATTTATTTTGAATTCGTTATTGAGATATTGATGACCTTCGTTATAATTTGGACAACGTTTGGATTATGTGGTTTCAAAATCTCCTTATATTACATTGATTTAAACATTCATAATTTGGAAAAGGACACGATCACCTAGCTCACAAAAGTTTATGCCGGTTATTGATGGCTATGAATGATAAAATAAGAAACAAATCAACTCACCTTCTGGAATTTTTACTTAGCTGTCTTTCAAATGCATGACTAAGATCATGTTTATCTTTCATGTAACATGTTGTGCAAAGGTCAAAACTCCAACAAATGTCACAATGCCATCTTATTCCTCTGATAGGATTCTCGTCGCATCCTCCACATGGAACAGAATGCTGAACATCTATATTTTTATGGAAAAGAAATAATAAAGGGCGTTTTTATGTTCATTAACGAACTGTTTGCTGCCCATTATACCCTCGCCTACCAATAGATTATTTGACCCAGTGGTCACTACACATTAACAGTATCAAATTCTAAAAATGAACTCCATGGCATTACCTAAATATAGTAGTAATCAGCTTGTTCCGTGATGCTACATATTATTATATTCTTATTTTGAAAATTCAAAATAATGTTAACTATATTTGGCTTATATAATAGAATAATTATGAAGCTATAAAAAATCTTTCTTGTGCTGATATCTAATTCTAAGACGTTACTTATGAACAGAAAAACATGTTTCTGCCAAAATTTATCGCAAGCAATCTGCTATGTTTTTATTCTTGAAAGATATTGTCACAAGCCAATATTTGAAAAAAAATTTATTATAAATATAGAAAAATGTATTGTATTTACTGCCTTCAAATCTTGTAGATACTTATAAAAAGTGCTTAAGAACAAGAAAAAGATATGCAGTCATTGCAATCGGTTACGCAAAATATATGTAGCGGTGAAGACATACAAATCTCTCTATTTTATCATATTTTGAATAAGTAAAACTTTATCGATTTAGACTTTTTATGGCTAACTAAACGTTAAATGTTTCGCTTTAAATTGGTCGTATATTTACCTTTACATAGATATAGGAAGATGTAATGTAAGTGCCAATGAGACAACTCTCCATCCAAATAACAATTTATAAGAGTCAACCATTATAGGTCAATGTACGGCCTTCAACACGGAACCTTTTGACATACTCATTTGGCAATTGGACTAAATATCATTATGCCATACTGTACGTTCCCAATAAATTTTGATCAGATAGACCCAAGAAATACCCACCGATGAGTTGAAACGTAGTAGTGCTTTTCCAATATTCTCATGAGTAATGAGTTTGATATGCTTAGCGCGACATTTATTCAATTGTGATATTGACAAACTACTTATTTTTTAAGACATCACTTTGACATATATATAATGCCTAACGGAGTGGCATCTGTAAGTACAAAGATTCAAATTACAATTTATATAAACATTACATAGAATTCTTCCTGTACAGTTATTATAAAGTTCATCGCTCTTGGTCAAATTAATTGTAAACCACATAGAGCAAAATATAGGTTTTACCGTAGTTACTATACCTGCTTCAGAATTATCCAGTAACAGCAATCCAAATTGGTTATTCCGTCCATTTTTAAAGGTTTCCTTTCCACTTATGTCCCATAATACTTCAACATCATCTACCTCAGAAACATTTACTATAGTTCCAATTTCTCGACCTTCTCCAAACTTGTAATTCTTTGGAGGTTTCCAGCTATGTGGTCTTACAACGCGGAGTCTTGTCTTTATCTTTTCTGTAAAATGTGATATTTACAATTGCGGAGGCCTACATCAGAGTTCATATGGATTTCTAAATAACTTTTCTCGTTTTTATACTAAAATCAGTATAAAAAGAAGAAAAAAAGAACGCGTATGCGTTCATTGTTTGAACTAAACAACTAATTAACACCTTTAAAATGAATATGACAGACGTAGGTCAACAGTAAAAAAAAAATTAAACAAACCAAAAACGAAACATATATATATATATATATATATATATATATAAACTTCAATTGGTTTTGTTTTGTATTTTATTTTTTAAAAGTTTTATTGTCGAAATACTATATCTCAAATCGTACAATTGACGCTCTGATTTTGAGGATGATTATCATACTCTTAATAGAATCACAAAAAAAAAATGCAAAACGCTTTATGGCTAATATTTCATTATCAAAACGTGAAAATTTATAAGAAGAACAGTTTGTACATATTTAATAAATTATGCATACCTCCTTTGAATTTCTTTTCAATGTTGTGTTTAAAAAAATATTGGTAATGTGTCAACTTTTCATTCACACAGGCGTCGTCTTGGATATCCTGTTCATTACACAAATGCATAATCAAATATATGAATTGAAAAGTTATGAGGAAGAAAATGTAAGAACACATTTAAGAATAGTTATTTGTAAAATAAACTATTCCTTTAATCATGTTAATATTTAGGTAAACATAGCATATTTAAGCTTGTTCCAAGTCAGGAGTCTATGTAACTCTTGTTTTTCATCATTTTATTTCATTTCAAATGTTTGGTGTGGCTGCAATCTTCACTGAACAAATATACATTTTTGTTTAGGGGCATACTGAAGCAACACCTCCGGTGAACAATATTAAAAGTACCTTCAAACTCATAGGTACAAAATAATATTACAACTCCATGGCAAAAAAAAAAAGACCAAAAGTCAAAGCAAACAACTGTACATACAACAAAATATAGACAAAAACCAGATTGTTTCAGTTGATCTGGAAGGAAAATAAATCCAGTTACACATGTTATATGCGCAGTATTGCTTATACACAACCGGTGATAAATCTAATTAGGTAGGTCGTATTCGGAGAAAAGAAGACTGGATTATATATACTACCATTGGAAATTATTCGTCGTTATCAGTGAAAGAAACATAAAATATAGTCAAACAACTCGTGTTGGCGTCCGTGTCATTTACAAAGGGCGTTTCAAATTCATCTCTTGGAACTTTGGTGTGTTAGCTTCCTTTTGAACAAAAACCCTGTATCAAGAAAATCTTGATTGGAAACACAAAATCTGGTATATCGTATATATTCAGAAAAAAATTACGGATCTTCAGATTGTCTTCATATTGACATTGTTACATTAGAGCTGCGAGTCACAATATATGTGATATGTTGAAAGCACACGTCGAAAGCAATTAAAAAGGCTTCATATTGTGTCGAACAGCTAATGTTTTACGTTATTATTTTTTAGACAACCTGGTTATCGTTTTTTTCGGATTGTGTTTGTGTATTTTTAATGATAGAAACAAGTGTTTTTCTTTGTTTCATCAACACACTGGAAAATGATGTGATAAGAACGAAGCAAACTTGCCAGCGTCGGTGTATTCATAATGACTTCAGCTATATGACCGGGGCAAATGTATTTAAGCTAGATGAACGTATTCGATGTCACAAAGCCATGCTATACATTGCATGAAGAGCAGATTGATAGAGATGGAACACCGATATATATTGTCTATGCAGGCACTGCTGGAATCGTCTCTTTTTTTTCGTTACGTTTTGTTTTCCACTGACATTAATTGTCACATTTTAGGTGTATGTATGTTAAGATATTAGGCAAACATTTTGTATTTTGTGTATTTTAAAGAAGAAATATTTAAATTATATAGGACACAAGAAATAAGTAAAACTTGTAAGATTGATCAAATCTTAATGGTATACAAACATTGATTAAGACATATTACAATTGATTTAGTTAATTGAATGCTATGTCTAAGAATAGCCTCTCTGATATTTTTTTTACTTTTTGAACAAAGGTTATGACCAGTACAGAATACGTTCTACATACATTGAATATTTTTTATATTCTATCCCACGTGTGCAATTTGTTTTTATTATCTACATTTGTATAATGTAGTATTTAAAGAGCAACAACAATTATCTACTGTTTTACTATTGGATATTTTCAGTGACTCTTGAGTAAAAGTATGACTGCAAATCATACAGTGAAGCTATAGGTGTGCTCTCGAAATAATGTGCACACTGAATAGTTTTAGCGTGCTCCATCTTTGTGTTGTGACAAATCTATTTATCAAATCAATTTGCGTTTTCTCGACAAAGGGTAGGATTGCGCTTTGTGTTTAAGTTCCGTAGCAGACATGATCAGAATTTAAAATGGGTTAAAAAATTGTCCTTTCATAACTGATAAACTATTTAAAACGAAATCGAATAATATTATCGGTAAGGTTTTTTTAAAGTTATTTGTTTAAGTTTTGAGGCATTTGTGACTATCATTGCCTACCGGACACTGTTTAAAAGAAAATGTACTGGGCTTTCAAAGTTGTGCGCACAAGGTTTTAAAAGTTGTGTGCACCATTTTTAAAATGTCCTGCGCAAAAGTAGTTGCGGTCGTTATCAAGAGTTTAAAAGTTGTGTGTACGAGTTTTAAAGATGTGTGGACGATTTATAAAACTGGTGCGCACTAGATTAAATCTCCGTTAAATGGAAATATGTATGTCTACAAGGCACTAAAGGAAATCAGTGTTGCTACACACTTTTGGTTCGAAGACACAGTTAGGTATCTCATAATGCTGTTGGCGCATATTACATTCCCCAAAAATGGAAACGGTTCAGTTTCTTTTAATTTGCTTTTCAATAAAAACGAAATACCTGGTAGATTTTTATGACAAATATTAAAATGGAAATGTTGTAAAAAAAAATGTCTGGTTACATTAAAAGGCATCAAGTTAACAGAATGTAATCTTCAATCTGCATATTCAAGAAGTTTCCCATGTTAAACTGGAAGATATTGTGAAATTCTTAATTATTTTCCAAAACCAATTGATGATATATTATACGTTTTTTAGGCAGAGGTAGCCTTGTCGGTGCATATTGGAGCCTTTAGCTCAAGTTCGATAAGACAACACCAGATTGATGTTTAGATGTTTTTGATTGCATTAATATGATTAAGACGTATACAGCTATTATGATTGAAAAATGTCGTCGTCTTGTTTTTGAATGTTTGAATTATTAATACGTTCATCTATAGATAAATTAAGGCAAACTTGATAATGGACATGATCATGGACATAACTCACCCTGTTTTTGTAGTTATCACTTTCACTACCATAGTTCGTAGAATTTGTAGACGTGTTGTCAAGCGTATTCTAAAATATAAAAGTAGTTTTTACACACAATGTTTTTGTCTAGTTGTATTTTATCGATTGCGTATGGTTGAATTGTTTGATTTTAACGTTGTTGTATGTTTCAATTTAATATTTGATCTGGCAGTTTGATTACAGGACTTAGAATTATTCATTGTTATATAAAAAAAAAGAGGTGATATGATTGCCAACAAATATAAAAATAAAAAAAGAAGATGTGGTACAAATTTATGATTGCCAGTTTGTTTTGTATTAAGTTTGCATGGAATGCTTGTCACTGGACATTAAGCAACCTTTAATAAAATCAATTATTTTAATTTTAAGCGCTATCTCATAACTTTTGTTTTCTGGACGTAACAAAAACCACAACTTTTACGTATATGTATTTGTATTGTCGTATCTGATTGACATATAGAAAAATAACAAGTTTTAATTGACAAAAAGTCTCAACATTATTCCGAAATATCGCAACCAGTACATAACCGCCTGACATATATTTATATATAACCCACCTTAAAGTTAATAAAATTATCCTCTTTAGGAAATAGACACAATTTGTTATTTTACGTTATTATTGTAGAGAAAAAACACCCCACATATTCTAATATATGCATGTACTGTATTGTTTTTATTCGTAATCCCACTGTCATTAGGTCGACTGTGGTGGTCGCACTTACCCGTCATTAAAATGTCATTTTAAATTACATGGGTCCGAGAATTAATCAAAACAAGCTCTCATTTAGTTTTTTCTTTGCACAATAAAATCTACAGACTGTTTAAAAGACGACCTTCATTGTTTAAATTTGTAATGTTTGTTATATCTTATTCGTGAAAACTCAACGACCCACTTAAATTATTCTGTCGCTTAACCATTTGATTAAGAATTGATGGGATTAGTCATTGAGAATGTCATTGATGTTGTTATAATGATGCTATATTCGTAAATATTGAGAAACATCAGCCGTTTGATATTTTGTATAGTACAAAACAAAAGATATATCTTGTCCAATTATAAATATGGGATTCAATTATAAGGAAAATCAAAAACTCTCACACATCTTTAACATTACAACATATTAACATTATGTACTTACAAAAGAGGAACGTTTCCAGATTACTTCTCCAACAGTTAGAATGCTAAGATATTTTAACTTTGCTTACTGTTTGTACATACATTGAACGTGTGCATGTGGTTAGGATTTGGATTTTTATTAATATTTGCTTGATAATTGAACTTTGTCAATGTTAGGGTATATACGGTTAAATGTTGTAGATATTTTTAAATAGCACTTTGCATCTACAGAGGCGTCAATTGTGTTTCCCAGACACAATAATATCTCAAAAATAGTCCTACATTGACTTTCTCATAATACAGTTACTCCAAAGGTGAGTACTTGAGTTTTCATCAACTATTCATTATTGCATTTACTTTTGAAAATATTTACTTTAAAACACTATTGGTCTTAAATGGCTTTTTTTTGCATTTATTTTCAAATATTTGTCTTCAATTACCACAATGATAGAAATCAAGGTACATTGAAACAAAGAAATATTGTGCGAATCGAGTTTACTTCCAAAATTGCGCTGGCATCAAACACGACAAAACGCAACTGAGAACATACAAAGAAATGTATTTATTATGAAAACACTAAATAAAAGGAATGCCTTCAACTTCAAGAATACATTTTTTATCACGTACCGTTTTTCGTGAGTCATCACCTTCATTTTCCTCATTATCGGACTGATCATTCGTATTCTGTAATCATAAGAATCGTGAATAATATTATAGCCGAAATTATATTAATTTCGAAAAGTCATGACGCCCAGCATCAACATTTTTCTTATTTAACCGAAATTTTCCGTTTAAAAGTTATTTTCTTAAAAGTCATATGAAACTTCAAATGTAAAAAAAAATATGCCAATGATTTTTGATAACAAATGGCTAGTTTTTATTATAAATTCGCCGAGATGGGTTCCGTATGCAGTGAACTCAGCGTGATCCTACTCAATATCCATGCTTCTGTGTTGATTATTTACTATAATGTAACAATCGGTAAACAACAGCTTTAAAACACGGCAATTTATTAGCTGCTATATTTTCACATCATAACAGACAGAAAAAAATTGACGAATAACCGATATGGATGCCCAAAGAATAATAAGACCGTGCACAGAAGACTAAGGTAATGATATATTCATGCATGGGTTCAAGAATTAGATAAATAGGATTGTTCACCAGTCAATCGTTTGATTTGATATTAAGACGGAAATAACGCTTCCATCGCTTCTCATCTGAAAATATAATTAAAACCGCTTTACTATTTTTGAAATATTCGTTACTTTTTCTTTCAGACCTGCTTATATTTTGTCGAATCTGACAAATGATTTTTTATTAAAGCTACTTTCCTTTTCTAATTGATTTGTCTGTTTTGTTAAGTGTGGTCATTTGTCCAATTTTAAAACCATTTAGTTTAAAATCAAACGTCAAGACGAAATTTGTACCCGCAACTTTTCAGAAAAATATCATTTATTATTTAAATTTTACCGTTTTTTTATTTGTTATGGCGGTTTCTTGTATACTTGTAGCTTGTTATCATGCTTCGATTTTCTCATTGATAAATACCGTCCGCCGACACTTGTTGCTAGCGTTTACATCAATTGGTATCCATCGTCAAATAGATAGCTGTCTTATTTATCAATCATACCAGCTATAGTTATTTTATATTTTAGGTTCGAATTGGAAATATGAAATGTGAAGTGTTTATGTATTTGGTTTTTTTTAAGTAAATTATTTATACTAGGTCTTCGTCCACATAAGAAAATACCTCTGACCTAGGTCAAATATATAATATATTGTTTAATAAATCAGTACGAAAATAATATTGATTTTAACATACTGTTTCTACCGACTCTTTATCTCTGTCCTCTTCAATGTCAGAAATATTAGACATGCTATTATGCACTTTCTACAAAAAAGAAATTGTCATGATGGTAAACAAAACTATGTACCAGAATATATACTGTAAATGTTGTCAACTCTTTTAATCATTCCAACACTCAATAAGGAATACACAATGGCCAAATCATCTGTTGTGTTCAATTGATTAGGAATGACAAATAATCGGAATACATTTAAATTAAATAATGATTAACCCTTCAAGCACTTATATCTCCTTATTCAACGGATCAAGTAATATAGAAAAAGATGCATTTGTGTACATCTAAATAAGGTATAAACTTCATATGTGTCTGTTTCATTACTTTATTTGATCTGTCCAGAATGAAAAAAAAAAGAACACATTTGCGTTGATTTTGAATTTTAATGTGTGTTTCAACTACTTTTAATTATGTGATATTTAATCGGATATTAAAAAAGACGACATTCCAATGGGAACCAATTGTGCCCCTATTCTTGCCGACTTGTTTCTTCATTATTATGATGCTGAATTCATACAGGAACTTCTTAGGAAGAAAGATAAGAAGTTAGCAATATCCTATAACTCTACACCGCTATGTAGATGACGTTCGTTCACTAAATAATTCAAAATTTGGTGACTATGTCGAACGGATCTATCACATCGAACTACAAATAAAGGATACAACAGATAGAGTTAAGTCGGCATCATATCTTGACTCAAATCTAGAAATTGACAATGAGGGTCGGTTGAAAACAAAACTTTACGACAAAAGAGATGATTTCAGCTTTCCAATTGTGAACTATCCACTTTTAAGTAGCAACATTAAATCAGCACCTGTACACGGAGTATATATCTCCCAATTGATACGATATCCCCGTGCTTACATTTCCATCATGATTTTCTTGATAGAGGATTGTTGCCCATAAGGAAGCTATTAAACCAAGAGTTGCAAATGGTGAAGTTGAAGTCATCCCTTCGTAAATTTACGGACGCCATCACGATTCGCTTGACCGTTATGGAATTACCGCTTCACAAATAATATCGGATATGCTCCTGAAGTCGTAACTACAACCCCCTTCCCTTTGATGAATGTGACCTACCGAATTAGACATGTTAGACTATTTACCGGATTTGTTATAAAATAAGCAACACGACGGGTGCCACATGGGGAGTAGGATCTGCTTACCCTTGCGGTAGCACCTGAGATCACACCTGTTTTTGGTGGGGTTCGTGTTGCTTATTCGTTAGTTTATGTTGTGTCATATGTTCTATTGTTTGTCTGTTTGTCTTCTTTCATTTTTAGCCAGGCGCTGTCAGTTTATTTCCGATTTATGAGTTTGATTGTCCCTCTGGTATATTTCGTCCCTCTTTTACAAAACCATAAATTCAAAGTATATATGAATATTGTTTTTTAATTTGATAGTAAGAGAAACTAAACCCTGAATCGTGTTGTGAAAACAAATATTCTCAGTCATAACATTAAACTCGTGGGTATCTAAAAGCATCATTTATTGTTTTTGGTGTTTTTGTGTAACATATTTTAAGAACTTGAAGTTACATGGTTACTTAAACTTGTTAACAGGAAAATAAAGGATTATGTATTTCTCAATGGCAACCATACCAAATATCCTTTTGTTTTGTCTAGATAGTGCTCAACATTGTGTACAAACAAACATGTACTTAAAAATTATAGTTTTAAAGATTTGAATTAAGAAGAGGAAAATCTGTTGTTTTTAAACTTGAGAAGCAATTTTTAGATTAACTTACTATTTGTATTCAAACATATTCATTTTATGTTAAGATATGTTTTAATGGTAAGGACAGATCTCATGATTTTAAACGAATAAACACATGTTTTGTTACCTGTAACT
Organism: Mytilus galloprovincialis; assembly: GCA_037788925.1. Classification (NCBI taxonomy): domain Eukaryota; kingdom Metazoa; phylum Mollusca; class Bivalvia; order Mytilida; family Mytilidae; genus Mytilus; species Mytilus galloprovincialis. The sequence goes on along the minus strand of CM075342.1, from coordinate 36,733,616 downwards.
CACTTGAAAGGTCAGTCAGTTCTATAGCCATGCTATCTAAAAAGTTGAAACAAAAATATTTATACTGTATTAAAAATGAGGTCCATGTATTAGATACAATACAAGGGTAACAAAAAAATAAACCGGTAACAACCTTGACCTGACTACAAGTGCAGAAAAACTATACGGCAGGTTGTTTCCGGCCTGTTTTTTGTTACCTTTGTTTTGTATCTGACTTGTACGACGTTTCAAAGAAGAAGTATTACATTTTACAAGACTGAACATTTGAGAAACTTAAACGGTCCAAATCAGTAAATGTAAGTAAAGAATAAACACATTTTATTTTCAACCGACTTTTTTTTCTAGAAAAAAAATCAGGAATCAAATAATTTGATAAAAATAAAAGAACCATTTCAAGTAAAAGATGGATGTTATCACGTTTTAGACTTTTTTTAAATGCAACTTCGTAAAAAAGTAATAATATTTAAGAAATATTTTAGTGGTAAGTAAACTAACGTTTAATTCTATAGGTGAAACGGAAATTGGGAAGGGGCCTAAATTGATTTCAAATAAAAAGGCTATGATCTTCACTTCGATAAAAAAAAAATTGCAGGATTTGCCATTTCATTTCCCCATTTCCCCTTTTAACATTTCGTGAAAATCGAACGTTTGCTGCCAAATACATGAATTTAATTTTCAGTGGGGAGGGGGGTTCCTGGGCTTGGAACCCCCTTCTTTCGGACGATCAATGCATTCGAATGTGGAAAAATAGTTGGAACCCTCTTCTTTCCTTGGTTGGGAACCTCTTTTCTTAAAATGACTGGATCCGCCCCTGATAGATTTGAATTCAACTTATAATTAAATTCAATAACAATATAAATGAATCAAAGAATGAATTTTCTACTTCATTATTGAATGAAATGTTATGAAAGCGGGACGACAGATACCAAAGGGATAGTCAAACTCATAAATCTAAAACAAACTGACAACGCCATGGCTAAAAATGAAAAAGACAAACAGAAAAACAATAGTAAACATGACACAACATAGAAAACTAAAGAATAAACAACACGAGCCTCACCAAAAACTAGGGGTGATCTCAGGTGCTCAGGAAGGGTAAGCAGATCCTGCTCCACATGAGGATTGTGTTCTGTTATTGTATTTATTTAGACAAATACTTTAAAAAAAACATGCTCGTCTTTGCAAGCGTTGATCGCGATTAATTAAACACGTGTTACTATATGATCCAATCGCAGTTTACCATCCAAAATTGAGAACAGAAGTTGAATGATTTTCTTGAAGAGTTTCTGTTTATTTTGACATGTATTACACGAACACTTTGAATTCATAGTATCAATCGTGCATTGGTGAGTTGATAGGGATTTTATCTTTTGATGAGATTTGATTTTTATTCACATATTTCCTGTCTTTTTTAATTGAAATATAAACTTCGGTATCATAATTTCTTTACTTTCAGCATTATCCAAAATTACTATTCATGTCCATGTATTGAGGAACATACGTTTATTGACCGATTATTTTGCTCAATAAAAAGAAGGAGGGTATGTACTTTTCTGAACATATTAACTATTTATCTTTACAACGCCATCACCCAATATATATATATATATATATATATATATACATATAACTCGTCTTAACATCAACCCAACAATGTTAGATCTGTAAATTTGCTTTCGCAAATGTTTTTTTCTTTCCTTGCCGGGATTCGAACCCATGCTACTGAGATATCTTGACACCAAATCGGCTGCATTGTATCTGGTGCGCTAGACCACACTTCCACCTTGGCTTCACTAAAATAAAGCTTTCGGTGGGCGGGTGTTACCTTTCCCCGTCAGTTTTTTTTAATCTAGCGTCGTGATACAGTACATGATATATAAGGCATGGAGATGTTGTTGTTACAGATCAGCTCAATTATTTATAGTAAAGGATCCTACAAATTATTGCAAGATAAAGTCACAGAAAATAATTATATTTATAAATACGCCTGAGTCAGTGACAACTCTACAACATATACATGTATACATTTTTTTTAAATTAGCACTATTATAAATACGGTATTCGAAATATCAGGAATCATACAGATCATTAATGTATTATCTGCTTGACGATAGTAATTTTTTTCTCATAAAACTCGGGATCGAAATATCTTTTTTTATTAGGAGAAAAACATGCCCCCCTTCTGAAGTTAAATGTCGAAACCCTTAGTGTACTGATATAGTATTTTACTGGAAATGTTTTTAAAAAAACATATTGATGATAACGTAAATATCTTATTTTAAAATAAGACAGGAAATATGTTGATGAACCAAAAAGTCCAAATCTAATTGAAAGTTAAAGTGCCCATGAACTCATTGTTCATGCACGAGTGATTGTATTCATAAAAAAGTGTCCGTGTAACAATTAAAACGAGTCCGTGTATCGTCTAAAAAGAGTCCGTGAAACACCCGTTAATGTACTGTTTTTCTATAGCTCTGAGGGGGGCAAAGTCGTACAAGTGTTTATTTTCACATCTAAAATTGTTAACCACTATTTACTACTTTCAAAAGAAAACACCTGTTTTATATGACGTGCTTAACTATACCAGTATCTGTTTCCATGATATAACAATCCTGTGTTCGATAAGTGGGTTTGCCTATATACTATAAGGCGGAAGTTTGGTTAGTTACAAAACACGGTCGAAACCAACTTGTATTTTCAAAACTATCTTGTACTAAGTCAAGAGTATTGCAATTGTTATTAAATAGTTCGTTTATATGTATGTTACATTGGAGTTTGATTTTGTTGCACTTCAGTGTTTCTGTTCCATTTTTTCCACTTATATTTGATGTCTTTCCCTTGTTTGTTTTTGTTACCGGATTTTTTTTCTAATAATAGATTAATGACATTTGAACAGCAGTTCACTGCTGTTGTCTTTGTTTGATTTGTCATTGTTTAAAGTTTTTAGTTTAAACATAACTTACATACATGTACTAAAGTAGATCTTACGAGCAGCACTGCATGAAATGATACGTTTACAAAATTTATTCATAAATTAAATTTCTAGTTTTGAATTTCAGGTCTGATTTATGAAGAATTATTTTAGTAGTTTATGAAAGTTTAATAATTTTTTTTAAATTTCTTATTTTCTTAAGTTTAATTCCGATTTATGGGTTATTAAACTTGTTATTTATTTGAAAAATAATAGCAGTTTAAATTTGTTATTTAAAAGGTTTAAATCTAGTTTATCACCGTTAAATTTTTCGTTTAAATATACGTTTATTTTTTATCAAAACTACTAATATCAGACGATTTAACTGAAATTTAATTTAGATTAAATAACAAGTTTATGCTGATCAATTTTTGTTCGGTAAATTTGAAATTTAATGCCAGTTTTGGTATACGTTTATTTTTTATCGAAACTACTAATATCAGACGATTTAACTGAAATTTAATTTAGATTAAATAACAAGTTTATACGGATCAATTTTTTTTCGGTAAATTTGAAATTTAATGCCAGTTTTTGTAACGTGTTTTACATTGTTTTATCGGGGCCATTTATAGCTGACTATGCGGTATGGGCTTTGCTCATTGCTGAAGGCCGAACGGTGACCTATAGTTGTTAATGTCTGTGTCATTTTGGTCTTTTATGGATAGTTGTCTCATTGGCAATCATACCACATCTTCTTTTTTATATTATGTTTCTTGTTTAATTTCAATGATGAAGTAACTCTTCTTCTTAAGGGTCAACAAGGCTTCACTACTGTCATATGAATACATGTTGTACAAAATAAAATGGAGCGAAAACGTTATTAAGAAAACAAGACGACTTTACGATCGGGCTTATTATAATTGTTCAAAAGGAAGAAGAAGAAAAAAGAAACTTTCGTTGAAAAAATATTTACAACTTACGTAAATCAATATTTAAATCTTGAAAATCCCCCAAACCTTTAGAGATTTTCAAGTAAGTAAAGGTCTTCGTCAGATTTCCATGGACGTTCTGTTTATCTTTTATCCCAGTAACAGAAAATACAAAACACAACAAATAACAAGAGCTTGGATAATGGCTAAATTTCATTGATTGATTTTTATCGTCTTTTATAAGGAATAATTCAGTTATGAATAGTTTAAACAACATGTATTTATCGAAGTACATATGTACATATCAACAACACAAATAGAATATATTTTTAGAAACAAGCAGTTTTGATTATCCCCCTTATTATAAACTAAATATATTTTGACATTTTGACATTTTTCTTTCATTTGATATTTATAATAATCATATATATACGAAATTTACTTCTATACAGTGCACTTTGTCAGATATTTTTTAATTATCGTATTACTTTTTTGATAATATTTATGATGGGATGTAACTCTTTTTGTCAACAATCATATCTGTTTCAGAGGAAAATATTTATTTTAAAAATAAGTTATCTCCCATTACATTGGAAAGCGTAAAGATTTAAGATTATACATTTTAAAATTTGTCTTTCTTTTTAATATATTCAACACAGTTTTACAGATGGGTGGATAATTCTTTAAAAAAAAAATAACCAAATGTGCCGCATACTAGTATTAAAGGGCACACTAAAAAAAAGTAAAAGCTGTTTTAGCGCAAATTTCACAATATTCACGAAGTAAACGGGATTTTTTTTCCCAGTCGTCGTATTTTGCTAACGACTCTTTCGCAAATAATGATACCCGTTTATACAACATAAATCGCTTTTCCGTAAGTGAAAGTTATGCGGACGCATTTCATTTGCGCGCATTTTGTGATTATTAAGTCTCCCAAACAAAGTTTGGAGACTTATTGTTTTTGCTCAGTTCTTATTATTTTTATTATTCTTCTTCTTCCTCTTCTTCTTCTCCTTCTTCCTCTTCTTCCGCCACTTTAAAAATGAACTTGTCCGCAGCGTTTCTACAAATCGCTTGTCAGATTAACTTAGGGTTTCATAGAATGTTAGACTTATATGTCTAGATGAGCAATTTATTGTTCGTTTGTGCATTGGGGTCTATTTAGGGGTATTTTGGGGGGGGGGCAGAAAGAAGGGAGGGGTTTACAATAGAATCCTATGGGATTTTATTTTCTAAAATTTTCAAAAGAATATTACTTGAAAACTATAAGTGATAGACACATGCAGTCGTCAGAAATGCTCAAAGGACAATAAAACAAATTGCATAAAACATAGGGCAAGTCCCATGGGGGTCATCCCCACCCCCTTCAATTTGAGAATATGCTATTATCTTGTAAACGACCCAGATACCCACCCCTAAACCATATATATTCTTGAATGGGACAATAAAACAAATCAAATGAAACTAATAGGAAGTCCCGGGGTTCACTCCCACCCCATTCAATTTGAGAATGTGCTATTATCTTTTAAACGGTCCAGATCCCCACCCCTAAACCATATATATTCTTGTAGAGGACAATAAAACAAATCAAATGTAAGAAAAGGGAAGTCCATGGGGTCACCCCCACCCCTTTCAATTTGAGAATATGCTATTATTTTGTAAACCATTCAGATCCCCATCCCTAAACCATATATATTCTTGAATGGGACAGTAAAACAAATGAAATAAAACTAATGGGAATGTCATGGGGGGTCACCCCCAACCCATTCAATTTGAGAACGTGCTATTAACTAGTAAACGGCCCAGATCCCCATCCCTTAACCATCTATATTATTGTAGGGGACAATAAAACAAATGCAATGAAATAAAAGAGAAGTCCCTAGGGAGTCACCCCACCCCCTCTTGTTTGAGAACTTGTAAACGGTCCAGATCCCCACCCCTAAACCATATACATTCTTGAATTTGAGGATAAAACAAATCAAATGAAATTAAAGGGAAGTACCTGGGGTCATCCCCACCCTGTTCAATTTGAGAATGTGCTATTATCTTGTAAACAGTCCAGATCCCCATCCCTTAACCATCTATATTATTGTAGGGGTCAATAAAACAAATGAAATGAAATAAAAGGGAAGTCCCTAGAGAGTCACCCCACCCCCATCTTGATAGAAAACTTGTAAACGGTCAAGATCCCCACCCCTAAACCATATATATTCTTGAATGGAAGAATAAAGCACATCAAATGAAATATAGGGAAAGTCCATGGGGTCACCCCTACCCCACAACTTTTAAATGATTGAGATCCCCACCCCTAAACCATATATATTCTTGTATGGGACGATAAAACAAATCTAATGAAATGTAGGTAAAGTCCCTGCTGTTCACCACCACCCCCTCCTGTTTGAATACTTGTAAATGGATGGTACCATAGGAATGGCGAGTTATGGGAGCTTTGTTTGGGAGACTTCGTAACAGCATCCTGTTACAATTACTCCTTGTTTTTTTTTACGTTTGCGTAATTACATTGGCGCGCATTAGTTTTTCAGAAACACTATGACAAGTAAATTAAGATAATTCATTTTTAAAATGACTGTACATATGTAGTTATATTGAACTGAACATGTTCAAAAGTTGAATTTTATATTTTTCACAATTCTGTATTTTATTTGTTTCTGAAAGAAATCGAAATGATTTAAAAGCAGACCGCAATGAGGACCCCAAATTGGATGTATTTCAAATAGATATAGGAAGATGTTTTTCTACAACGGAGATCTATGAACATGCACTGATACGCCTAGACTGGGAAAGGGATATCAAGGTTGGCGTAACCCACCCTTTTTATTCTGTTTTATTAAGTAAACAGCTTTTTTTTCTTTTTGTTTCTATCGTAAACACAATCTAACGTTTGGGGCAGGTTACACGTGCTTACCTTTTTCTCTTATGTCCTCTGAGTCATTCAAAAAAAAAGTGCAAAATGACGACCTGATTTAAAAAAAAAAGAAGGGGAACAATAAATGCAGGACCTTCTTTTGGAATCATACAGTGGATATAACTTCTGATCTCTCGTTAGAATTGTCAGAATAATCTGTCATAGAGCTGTTGTAAACTCTCCTAGAACAGTTCTACCTAGAACAGTTATACCCCAAAAACTGTTCTTACTAGAACTGTCAGAACCAGTTTTAGATAGAACTGTATTAAACTGTTATAGGTAGAACTGTTAGATCTGTAAATTTACTCTCGCATTTTTTGTTTGTTCTGCCCTATATATATATATATATATATAACAAGAACAAAACAATTGCGAAAGCAAATTTACAGATCTTACATTATTGGGTTGATGTTTAGACGAGTTGTATATACAGGATGTACACAGTCATGTATCACCATCACTGCTGGTGATCCGATAGATACATCTGTTGTAAAATTGTCACTGGTTCAGACGTACTTGTAAATATAATTATTTCTGTGACTGTATCTTACATTAATTTGTAGGATCCTTCACTATATATATAGATAATTTAGCTGATCTGTAAAAATAACATCTTCATGCCTTTTATAGCATGTACTGTAGTACGATGCTAGATTAAAACTGGCGAAGAAAGGTAACACCCGGCCAGCGAAAGCTTCATTTTTATGAAGCCCATGTGTTCGTGTGATCTAGCGCGCCGGTTACAGTGCAGGCGATTTGGTGCAACGATATCTCAGTAGCATGGGTTCGCCGGGATTCGAACCCATGCTACTGACATATCGTGGCACCAAATCGCCTGCACTGTAGCCGTCCCGCTAGACCACAAGACCACCTGGGCTCCACAATAATAAAGCTTTCAGCGGCCGTGTGTTACCTTTCCTCGTCAGTTTTAATCGAATCCCGGCGAGGGAAGAACAAAAAATTTGCGAACGCAAAGTTACAGATCTAATATTGTTAGGTTGATGTTTAGACGAGTTGTATATATTTATATATATATATATACCACTCGACCACCTTGGCTTCACAATATGTATATATTATTATTAATAAGACTTATTTACATTTAAGATAAAGAGTTCTTAATACTGTTCTATGTATAGAACTGACTAAATCAAATCTAGCCAATTTAGAATCGATTCTATGTGAAAGTTTGATATCAGAAGTTGATATTACACACTTTTAAAAAGAGAATGACATAGGTTCAGATATTGTCAAGCATTAATGGGCAAGGCTGGAAAAGAAGAAATTGATAAATACATTGTACTGTTATGGGGGAGAAAGGGGGATAGTCATTTGGGGTGTAATTAATATTTTTCTTTTATCTTTTGATAAAATTGATTTTGACAAGGGCGTGTGCGACGTTGAAATGACACCAAAAGCTACACCATGTTATATATCAAATGACATATTTACCTCAGTTTTTGTAGAAATGGAATTTGGCAATATGCCTTTATTGACTTACATAGGAAGACATATGTAAGATATCTTTAGAAATGACAAAAAAAAAAGGTGCAAGTAGTTATTACAACAAAAAGGAATGCTTATCAAAACAATCATACTAATTAACCAGATAGGTAAATACAGGTAGCTGAAACAAGTTCATGTTTTTCAAGTTTTTGAAAATCATGTGTTGCTGTTACTGCATTTGTACTTAAATAAATATGGATTTGTTGTCTTAAAATGAAACAAAGTCATGTGCATATTGTCATAAAATCCAGTTTGCTCAAATTCTCTTTGGACTTCAAAGTTTATTTTTCAACATTTATATCTCGATTTATAAAGTTGTGTGTGCTGTAATATTCTCCCATATTACTTGATGGAATTTCTTGAAATTTTGTATCGCATGTTAGTTAATTTACTATGTTTTATTTTCTTCAGTTTTTTCAGATAATTTTCTTGTTTTTAATATTTCTCCCTTTTTGTCGAGCCTGCAACTTTTTCAAATATTTCAATAAATCGTTGTCAAAGCCTATCCCAGCACCCCAACTCCATAGATCATAAGGTGTTTCGAACATCTATTTAGACCAATTAGAATTAACTAATTGACCATGGCCATGTCCATCGTCAGGAGCCCAAGCCATTGCATAGTGACACTTATTATAAAAATACTGTAGAAAAGACACAATTTTTTATTTCCTATAGCTTCAATATGCATTTTTAAATGTAAATATGTGCTACAGCCTAAATTGACACTAAAATATTTTTAGTCTTACTTGGCCTAAGACCCTTTTTAACTAATATGATATGTTATTTGTAAGTTTTCTTTCCATTTAAAGTACATTAAATACATATGTAGGGATTACTTATAATCAAAAAGCTTCACAAATTTGAAATTGCTGAAAAATATTACATCTTCATATAAGGCCCCCCTTCATTTCAAAACCTCCATCTTTAGTCATAGGCTCATATAAATTTGACTTTTGAATAATAATGCTAAGTCTCATATATCAAATGAGTACTGTATTGCTTTGAATACATGAAATATTATATATAAAGGCATTTTAAAAGTAGTTTTTTGCAATATTTAAATTTTTAAAGCCCCAAATATTGATAGTTGAAATTTCTCAATTTTAACGTCTAAATTTAACACGCAAAGTTGAATATAGATTTAATCATAATGTCTATAATATATATTCTTTTGCCATGAAACTTTGTAAGCAGTTTTAGAATATATTAAGCTTTAGTCATACCAAGTTTTATTAAGATTGGTCAACTTTTTCTATCCTATTAGGTCCGAGTACACAGTTATCGTCCTTTGATTTTCGTTGTCCACGAATATAGTCCTTAGTGTGGACAGTGTGTTACTTGTCAATTTTTGTTATACCCCTTCCAAATTTATTTCTCCATGTTTTATGCCTCATATAGCAAGTTGGGGGGTCAAATGACACTGTAAAAAAAATTGGGTCATAAATATTAATGTAAAGTAGTGATAAGGTCCAGCTGAAAAAGGTCAAAAATTAGCACTTCGGAAGCTGGCAAAAGATTGCAAGACCCCCTTAACACAAAATTGTCCATATTTGCAGTTAGAGCTGATGAAGTTTTCTATAATTTTGATATAATTTGTCCCAAAAGTATTACAACACACTGTAAAAAATTTATTGAGAAAGCGCAGGTGGGATTTTTTTAATTTTCATTTATTGTCTAAAAGAAATGCACTACGAAATAACTGTGTACTCGGACCATTTGGTGTATGGAAGGACTGTAAGGTGTACATGTCCAACTGGCAGGTGTCATCTGACCTTGACCTCATTTTCATGGTTCAGTGGTTATAGTTAAGTTTTTGTGTTTTGGTCTGTTTTTCTCATGCTTTAAGGTGTACATGTCCAACTGGCAGGTGTCATCTGACCTTGACCTCATTTTCATGGTTCAGTGGTTATAGTTAAGTTTTTGTGTTTTGGTCTGTTTTTCTCATGCTTTATGCAATAGATCTACTATATTTGTTGTATGGAATGATTGTAAGGTGTACATGTCTAGCGAGAAGATGTCATCTGACCTGGACCTCATTTTCATGGTTGAGTGGTCAAAGTTAAGTTTTTGAGTTTTGGTCTTTTCATCTAATACTATATGCCATAGGTCAACTATATTTGGTGTATGGAAATATTTTATGATCTATATGTCAGTCGCACAGGTTTTATTTGACCTCGACCTCATATTCACGGTTCATTGCTCAGTGTTAAGTTCTTGTGTTTTGGTCTATTTTTTTAAAACTATAAGTAATAGGTCAACTATATTTGTTGTATGGAAGCATTGTTAGCTGTACATGTCTGCCTGGCATGGTTCATCTGACCTTGACCTCATTTTCATGGTTCATTGCTCTTTGTTTAGTTATCTTGGTTAATGTTAAGTTATGTGACAGTTTTTAATAAAGCTTTATACTTAGGACTATCAACATAATATCAATGATAAGTAAAGAAGGCGAGACATTTCAGTGTGTGCACTCTTGTGAATTTACGAATTATGTTAATCATGTAAATAATGTTATGTTTTTTGTTTTTTGCTTTTTGAAGTTTTTAAAATTGACAAATAATGCTAGCAGGGGAGATTATTCATTAATATTTTTATGATGCCAAACTTGAAATTTAGAGGTGCCTATGTTTGCTTTTTGTCATAACCCAATTGTTATGATTCTTAAATAATCTATACAAGTAAGCATGTTAATTTGTCAATAACCATTATTTTATTAATTAGTTTGAATTTGATGAGGTTCTTTGATGTAGAACTTGACTTTTTTTAAACAAAAGTGTTTTTTTATTTGTTTTAAATGTTTTTAAAATTGTATAACAAACTTTTTGACATTTTATTTTAATTTATCACCAAAACAACTCTAATTTGTCAGTATCTGAATAAAATTAATTTGTTAGATACTTTGTTTCTTTTATTGAAGTATATACAAAGGGAGATAACTCAAAATTGTTTTTTTTTATTATTCTGACCCGATTAGAAGTGAAAATAACTATGCCCAAGACAGGATGACAATAAGAAAATGCTAGAAATTGTTGTGTATGGTTATGCTTTGTCCAAAAGTTTTTGTTATCTCCTGTATTGTATATTGCTGCCATTGTCAAAATCCAAATCACACATAGATAGCCTTGTCCTATAGTTTATATCTGGTGTTTGTGTTTTTTGTATGTCTTAGATTCTAACTCTTCAAGTTCTTATATAAATTCAGATGCGTTGCAATTCTTTACATATAGGTAAAGGCATATTTACAAAATGGTATTGAGCTTTGCAAATGAGTGACATGTATTCGTTGGATTATTGTTTAAGTTTCATCTGAAAAATACAGTCTTCAATGTTACTGACAAACTATACATTTGCACATTGCCATTTGAAACCACAAATATTATTCTACTGTAAATACACAGAGCAGCAATCCATGCCTTTCAAGTCTAATACTTTGTAAACATGGATCAGAAAAGTTGGAGGATCAATTTTATATGTACAGTAGCTACAAAGTTATCACCATTAAAAATTCCTGTTTTTCCTAATTTTTGTTTTTTTATTTAATTAGATATTTTCAAACCAGATATTTGGGTTAAAGTAAAAACAAATCCCCAACATCCCTTTTCCAAAAAACCGAGGGAAAAATTCTGCCTTTTCTTTATTATTCATTTGCACTATTGTTTTGTAAGTAGTTATACAGGATTATATTGACTTTAAATTGCATTAAATTTGATGGAAGTTCTAATTTAAATAAGTCATAAACAAGAAATTTATTTGAATTTACATGTAATTAAATTACATAATTAATTAAATTTAATTTATATTTAAAATTCTTTAAATTTGAAATTTATTGAAATTTAATTTATTTTAAAAGATCTTTAAATCTCAAATTTATTCAAATTTAAATTATATCAAAACTTCTTTAAATTTGAAATTTATTCAAATTTAATTTATATTAAAATTTCTTTAAATCTCAAATTTATTCAAATTTAATTTACATAAACATTTCTTTAAATTAGAAATTTATTCAAATTTAGTGTATACTTAAATTCTTTAAATTTGAAATTTATTTAGATTTAAAAATACCTTTAAACTTGGTTGAAATTTGGGAATTTATTTGCAATATTAAATTTAGTTTAAATCTATATTAAATTAGAAATTTTCCAGCAAAGTAAATGCATAATATTTTTTGTAATTTGAAATTTAATATGCATAACATATGCATTTAATTTTATATTAAATGCATCATTTCATGCAGTGCAGGTGTCTACTAAAAGAACCATCAATTAAGTGGGCATGTATCTAACTATTTAAAAACCTTAACTGAAATGCAAACAACTTAATTTTCTAAACTAGCGTATAACAAAAAAGATGAGAGGCAAATACTGAAAATATTTTAAAACGATAAAACGAAAACCACTAGGGATATTTTGATTACTGAGGCACTGCCTGCATGGTATTTGAATAAAAAATCGGCTATTAATAACAAAACTGATAAATTATTTAGTTTTAAAAATATGATAAAGATTTCCTTGCTCGAGTACAGTTAATTCTAAATCTTTCTAAAGTACAATTCCTATAAATTGAACCTGTATAAAAAGACCACATGTCTTAACAGACCACTTGTTTGCGTCCCCTTAAGTGGTCTCACAGGGTACACCTGTACATGTATTTCAACAGATATATATATATATAAACGCCTAAAAAAGTGTACACAACAACTCCAAATACAAAAAAGGTAACTCTAAAATGTAATTATTTATAAATATTTCGGGTAACATATATCCTTCCTCAGTGAGATTCTGATGTTAAATGAATCATCTTTGAGTCTTCTTAGATTAAACTGTTACAAAACTTATTATTACATTTAAAACGGCTGTTTGTTCGCGATGTTTAAAAAATCAGAGTCTGTTTTAGCTACTTTACTCTTTCAATTTAAAATATTTACAACTTAATATCGTTCAGTGCTGTCTATTTGGTAATTTTATTGACGTAATCATTCTTGTACCATAATAGTTGTGGTTCCCGTTAAAGTTTTAGAATTGTGCTAGCTCATATCGCACATTATTATTTGTATTCAAAGCATGTATTTGAATTCTCTGTTGTAATAAGCTATATAACCTATATCCTGTTTGATACATTTTTATAATGGTGCAAGCGTCTTAACTGATGTTCGGTTTTACTTTTTTATTGTATAATTTTCAAGATTGTAACAGTTTAATCTAAGAAGACTCAAAGATGATTCATTTAACATCAGAATCTCACGGAGGAAGGATATCTGTTATCCGAAATATTTATTAATAATTACATTTAGGCGTTTATATAATTTATTTATTGTGTACATGTAGCGCCCTCGTGGGGGAAAATCGTTGACTACTATTCAGACGTTTTATATATATTATATATATATATTATATAAGTACGTCTGAGTTAGTGACAACTCTACAACAGATGTATCCATCGGATCGACATCAATGATGGTGATACATGGCTGTGTACATAATGTATTTACAACTCGTCTAAACATCAACCCAACAGATCTAACATTGTTGGGTTGATGTTTAGACGAGGAGTATTATATATATATATATATATATAAAGGTCTATATATATATATATATATATATATAAAAGTCTATAAGAAAAGACCAACCAGCAAATTTACTATGTACCGGATCGTCTAAAATAGACGATGCTATGCAGATAAGGAAAAACTTATATCAGTCTAAAGATTTGCACAACGGTACTGATATAAGATGTTATAATACGAAAATGTTGTTATTAAATCGTGTTGACAAATATTTCGGCTCAACAAATGGCCTTCTTCAAGTGTCACAAGCTATAACTATATTGATACATAATGTATTAGGTGTAAAAATAGATCAGTAATAATACAGGTAAGTTTTGGTCGATTGATTTTAATCCAAAATCCTGAATATCATAATATAAACAAAACACTATAATTCAATATACGTGAATGTGTATATTAACAATAAAAATGAGTGAAAAACAAAACTGTTAGTATTTCTTATTGATGCCGTTTGGATGATGTACATTAAGTTCCTTTATCCAAAAGCTTTCCCGAACCTGTCGCTGGGCATCACTTCAGTGAATGTACTGTTCAATCACTAGAATTTTCATGCGGTTAAAGTCATCAGGTTTGTGACCCGACTGTCTGAAGTGCTGAGAAACTGGGAGAAGTGGCTTCTTAGAGATATCACTCCTATGGCCATTGAGGCTTTTGTGGAAAGGCTGCTTTGACTCACCAACATATTGGAGGCCACAAACCGAACATTCTAGTATGTAAATAACATTCATACTTTTGCAGGTAACATTGCAAAATATCTTATAGTTGTTTTCGGTTGCCTTACTGTGAAATGTTGATGAATGCTGCATCTGTAGGCAGCATTTGCAGCGTTTTTCTTCACACGAACGACATTCTCCAGAGGTACTTGTATTATCAGACACTTCAGCCCGCACCAGCAGGTTCCGCAGACTACTAGGTTGCCTAAAAGCTATCATTGGAGGCTCGGGAAAAATCTTGGATAGTTTGAAATTCTTTTCAACTGATTTCCAATGCTCACGAATGACACCAAAGGTGTTTTTGAGAGATGGGTGGTAAGTAAGAACACATGGAGCCCTTTTATTTTTCTTTTTAACTTTGTATTCCAATAGTTCACTCTTCGGAAATGACTCCGCTTTCTGGAAGCTTTTTTTGATATTTTTGTGTTTGTAGCCCCTTTGCTTCAAGCGAGTTTCAAGTTGACGTAATTGTCTTTTAGTTGTTTCTGTGTTGGAACATATTCGCTTGACTCTAAGCGCCTGACTGTATGGGATGCTCTTGGTTAGATGAGCAGGATGGCAACTTTTAGGGGACAAATATTGATGAGTGTCAGTAGGTTTAGAATATAAATCTGAAGATATGATGCCCTCTGTGAGCGAACTTGAAGTATCGAGGAAGGCGATTTTGGATTTAGACTTCTCATAAGTAAATTTGATACTAGGATGTATGTTGTTGGCATGAGTGATAAACGTATCTAAATCCTCGTCGCTTTTATTCCATTTCATATCCACATCATCTATCAATCTAAACCAGGAAAGCGGTTTTTCGATGGAAGTTTCAAGGAGTTGTTTCTCTAATTTGCCCATGAATATGTTGGCATATGACGGAGCCATTTTGGTGCCCATGGCAGTTCCATTTACTTGCAAATAATGATCTCCATCAAAAGTGAAGTTGTTTTTCTTAAGTACCAGTTTGAGCTTTTTGACCAGGCATTCAGTAGGTGGATATTTCACTGGTCTGGAATTCCAAACTTCTTTACATGCATCGATGCCATCTGCATGTGATATTTTAGTGTAGAGGGAGGTGACATCCATGGAAACAAGAGTCGTATATATATTAAATGACTGAATAAAAGGTCAACGATAAAACTTACGGGCCAATGGATCATATCATTATGATACATTACACTACAAAATATAACTTATAACAAGTACAATAAAGGTACAACATCAAGAACAATAACTTTTCATGATATCACACTATCTTAAATAGACAAGCCAGACCGAATCAACCATACTCGATATCAGCCTGATCTCAGCCAGAACAGATCGACTTGATCGTATAGGGGTTGAAGTGATAGTACGGCATTGGTCGGCTATGTTCAATTTTAGATGAAAACGTTAGTTTTTTTTATATATGACCCGCTGCAGCGGACGGGCGCATTAAGAGCTACCTTTTCCCGTCCGTAAGTACGTATACGTATGTCCCAACAGCTCCTTTAAAAGTCCTTTAATTCGTGGGGAACCATTTTTCGTGTTTTTCATGGATGACTTTTTCAACGAATTTAAGTTTCCAACGAAATATAATAAGTGTTGTCCAAATCAAGATCTGGAAAGATCCCATGAAGGTTTGAAAACCAATAATATCTAGGGAATACATTTATTATCGACAAATCTACCAAATGCACTATGAACTACAACTGCATGCAGGATTATACCCATCACTCCTGGTTTGAAATTTTTTTTTGGACTAATTTTGGGAAACATTTGACATCTTTACTCCCTTTTTGCAATATTATTAGTAAAACAAGCAGGTTGCTGCCATGAATACAGCAAAAGGAAATATATTGAACCTATCAACTACTGGATATCAGATCTATAGAAAATACTGATTACATACAATTAATGCACATATAGGACACAAACAGTCGGTTTAGGTTGTAAGAAAGTAAGGAAAAGGGGATGGTAAAATTTATGTATATTGCTAACTAATATCAGTACTAATCCAGTGACATATCTCATTTTGTGATGTCTTTTTCAAGAAAGGAGCATTAAATCTTCTATAACAAATCAACGTCCTACTTCACTTTCAGGAAGTTTTTTATAACCATTTGGATCCTCTTTGTTGAGCTCCTGCAAGTCTCTCGTTTTTTCCCGTTTTATAGTTCGTTTCTGTGTGTGTTACATTTTAACGTTGCGTCTTTTGTTTTCTCTTATTTTTGAGTGTAAATTCACATTGCGATAAGACGTGTCACGGTACTTGTCTATCCCAAATTCATGTATTTGGTTTTGATGTTATATTTGTTATTCTCGTGGGATTTTGTCTGATGCTTGGTCCGTTTCTGTGTGTGTTACATTGTAGTGTTGTGTCGTTGTTCTCCTCTTATGTTTGGTGCGTTTCCCTCAGTTTTAATTTGTTACCCCGATTTTGTTTTTTGTTCATGGATTTATGAGTTTGAACAGCGGTATACTACTGTTGCCTTTATTGAATGTTTAGTATTTGTTCTGTAAACTGCATCCCCTAGATTTTTCGGCGCTCTTTTTTGTTCATGCCCAATAATTAAACTACTCTACTTTATGTAGATATTTTAAATGTATAATTTATATAGACCTTCTGTGAACTAATTATATATTGAAATAAACGGAGAAAGTGTCCATCGGACACGGCCAATGCCACAACTTGCATATCACGTTATGATTACATAAGAACTGTAAAAGTGACGCCACCCAAATTCGCAATTGATCTGTGTATTATGGTAATAAGCATTGTGTATACGTTTTAAAAACTTTGGTGGAGGCAAAATAAAATTAGACAACGAAAACTACTGTGAAAGTACTTTTATTTGAGGGTATTAATTTTCGTGGTTTGAGCAAAGTTTCATGTTTGTGGGCTCTTAAATTTGTGGATATTAAATAGAGTAGAGAATTGAATCCGTTAGAGAATTAATAATTGTCTTGATTAAAGGAAATTGCAAAGAAAACATTAAAATTAGATTTTTGCACCTGTATTAATAAACACGAGATCGAGTAATCAACAAATTAAGGATCTTCAATGTGTTAATTAGGTCATGAACATGTCATTGTTGAAGACAACAGTGACATAAACAAACGTATGAATGGACTTTAAATTGTGAATTAATTTTTCTTATCAAAAGCCTATCATGAAATTATTATTTGTCATACGAGAATTATGAGGATACACATTAAACGCTTTATCATAGCATATCATCAACAGAAATCTGACTTTCATCGACCAACAATATTTTGTATGAAATAACTAGATCAAAACTTGTACTATTTTTTTTTCTTTTCTAAAACTGTTTACATATTTGTATCACAAATTCAATTAAATTCATTTGTCTTTCGTCTCCTTTTTTTGGTAGAATTGCGTCAAAAAGCGTATAAAAAAAACGTCTTTGTATTTAAAAATTGGATAGTACGGTGATATATAGTTGTTAACTTCTGTGTCGTTTAGTGTCTCATTGTCAATTACACCACATCTTTTTATTTTCATACTAAAACATACCTGGACGCACAAACAGTCAAACAGGTAAAATATGATATTGATGTTCGTAAAAACTAACTTCGAAGGCTAAAAAGAGGGACGAAAGATACCAGAGGGACAGTCAAACTCATAAACCGAAAATAAACTGACAACGCCATCGTTAATAAAGGAAAAAGGAAAAAACTGATCATCGGTGCTTAAACTTATTGAATACAGAGTTGCATTCAATATCGTAGCGGCTACATAGGGAGTCGTAGATGAATGAGTATTGAACAAGTCGCTAGCCTAACTGCTACGTAGATATTGATAGCAGTTAGGCTACTCGTTTAATAGTCAAAAGTCTAAGTAGCACTACGTAGCAATATTTAGCTGCTACGATGTTAAACGAAACCCTGGTGACTATCTATATCAAATTCTAATTTAAGATTATCGAGAACCCTAAGTGTCATTATTTGTCGTCCAAATATGGCAAAATACATCTGACTTGATTAAAAAATATCAACAGTGTCTTTAAACGAAAGTATTATGTTTTTGTACTTACTGTATAGATGTTATATAAATCAGATAGAATGAACTATTTCGAAAAATCATCTCGTTATATACTTTTTGTTAAAACGTAGATTTGTATTTCAACGAAATTAGATTTGTGAATTTCCAAGAAACTATCCCAGACAATTATATTTAAACATATACAATTATTTCAGGAACAAATTAGGCTTTGGCTCAACTTATTATTCATTAATTAATATAATAGGCTTTTCAACAATAGTAATTGTGGTGTTAAATTAAAAGTTTTGTTCATAGACATTTAAAGTTATGACAACACGGAGTCTTATAGCATGACCTGTAATTGAATGTAAGCATACATTGTACTTGTTTGTGATTCAAAAAAGACAAAGAGTTGCATTTCAACATACACATGTTTGTTAAGCATTTTAAAATATACGAAATGACACACGAAACTAAACTGATTATACTCTGTCGTTATATTCTTTCACCACACACAATTACTTTAAAATGGGATTAATCCATTTCAAGGAATAAAATTTTTAAACCCTTATTGTATTGATTAACAATCTAATCAAATCAAATTCGTCGAAATAAGACTTCCCAAAATCGTTAAAATACTAAACGATCTATACAAGTCAGATTGATTTCTTTTAAATTTAGAGTAAACATTAACATTGTAAATTAAAAGAATTTGTATATTACTTTTTAATAAACGTACATGTAAAACACATGTGATAATATATAACTTGTCCATGCATGTAAATCATTAAACTTTAACTATAACAATTTATGTGCAACGAATGAAATTGGTTTACGTATAGAAAATCAAAATATATAATTAACTTTGAACCAGTTGAAAATCGAAGGAACTTCATAAAAAATGCAGATTACTTGTAGTTCTGCAAATACTGCATTATAGTATTCAGGGCAATCCTATAAAACATAGATAGTTTAAACGAATTCATGATTATATTTAAAGTGTAGGGATATCAAAATGATATTTATATTCATTGTTTTGTTTTTTAATTATTTCCAATTAAGGAATATAATTCGAAGCTCTGATTCTTATCGAGGCTGTGGCTAAACATTTGTGATTTTTTTATTTCTTCAGCTCTCAAATTGTGTGCTAAATTTTGAATTCAAAGGTACATCAACTGTTGAGATGTGCATATGTTGCATTACAGTTATTATTGATATAACGATAGAACAAAAAACACACACAGCTCATAAAAAGGATAAAGTAAAAAACGTGAACCGACTAGGATTAGTGTATCAATTACTATTAAGGTGTAAGCAACACTGACAACCATATCTGAAATGAACTAAACAATTGAGAATGAAAATGGGGAATATGTCAAAGAGTCAACAACCCGACCAAAGACCACAAAACAGCCGTTCGCCACCAATGAGTCTTCAATACAGTGGGGAGGCGTTCTTAAGCTGGCCCCTAAAAATGTGTACTAGTTCAGTAATAACGAACGTCATACTAAACTCTAAAATATATAAATAAACTAAAATAAACGTCTTACAAGACTAACACAGGCCATAGGCTGCTGACTTGGGACAGGCGCATAAATAATAAAACTCAGTTTAAAAAAAGTCCAAGTCCGGTATCATTTTAGCATACACGTTGAACTTTTTGTTTTAGATAATAAGAAAGAACGAAACACCTGCTGAAGGCAGCACAATACAAATATTTTTCACTCCGAATCTTACAACTTTAAACTGATGTAATTTATTTCACTTCTTTAAATTTTATAAATGGGGTACCAAAAGAAAGAAGAAAGATTAATCTTTCAAATTGTGATATATGCAATATGACATGATTATTACATAATTAATTGCTATATTGTGATGTCCACACTTGAAGGATTTTTACTCCTTTGTTATTCAGAGCATCCCAAAATATTTCATAGATTTTTGTACAACACAGTTTGATTTTCCTATTGTATTTCATTCTCTCATAAACCTCCAGTGAAGTTCAAACATCAATTTATAAAAAACGTACTTACTACTTATTCATTGAATGTCTCAGTCACAATGAAGACTTTATTAAAATTGTTTTGCAGTAAAAACTTATTGGTGCATAGTTAATCGGTAGATTTAAACTTCCACGAAATGAGTTTCATTTTGCTTTAAAGAAACAAGGTTTGATGTTTTATATATTTAACAATGTCCACAATCATGTCTCAGTTTTCTAAAAACATCAATAATACAACTTTTATACCCAATTAAATTTAGTGATCTCTTATAAATTGATGTTTGAACTTCACTGAAGGTTTATGAGAGAATGAAATACGATAGGAAAAATCTGCCATACGTTTTTATTCCAATCAGGCACTATGCAATTTGGGTTTTTCTCATTGTTGAAGGCCGTACGGTGACATATAGTTGTTAATTTCATTGTCATTTTGGTCACTTGTTGAGATTTGTCTCATTGGCAATCATACCATATCTTCCCTTTTCATATACTCTAAAGACATATATTATGTAATCTAAGTGTGTATGTAAACCAGAAAAAAAAGTTCGTCAACACTTTAAATGTTTAACGTAACTATAATTATAGCGTTCGTACTTACTACTTATTCATTGAATGTCTCAGTCACAATGAAGACTTTATTAAAATTATTTTGCAGTAAAAACTTATTGGTGCATAGTTAATCGGTAGATTTAAACTTCCACGAAATGAGTTTCATTTTGCTTTAAAGAAACAAGGTTTGATATTTTAAATATTTAACAGCTGAACGTAATTATCTACAATGCTATTTAAAAAAAATAAAACGCTGTTGTTAAATATTATTCGCTATACACATGATATATATTTCAACAATATTAACCGTAGTATTCTATGTATTGGATTTCATGTTTTATTCAAACGTGTGGAGAGGGTTAATAACTTACTTAACACTCTTAAGGCATCGAAATAAAATCACAATTGCTCTTCTGATACACAGCGTAAACCAAGTACATACCAATACTTTAAATGTTTTTGCGGGATATGCAAACCAATTACCTCTACAAAATTAGGAAAACATTTTGGCATGTTCATAGATTGTGAAAGCCAGATATGTCTGTGGACAACACTTCTCCGATTATAAACATAAGAATGCTGTATTACAAACTTTGCTGAAACACAGTACATAAAAGTTCCATGATAGTAGATGTTCATCTGTTTGTTTCTGGTCCATACATTGATAACATATTTTACCAATTAAATTCTCATATCTTAGTATACAAAATGAATTTACACTAAAAAGCTGTACAAATTATATTACTCAATTATACAACTATGAATATGCACTTGTCGTTAACGTGCTAAATATCAATTTTTATATGTTTGTTTTGTGTTTCCATTGTTTCTCCATTTGATTGTTATGAATTATTTAGTCCGTCTTCATTTTGTATGCAAATATCAATGCTAAAGGTGAATGTGCATATTGTATTGATATTACCATTTAATAATCTAATTAAAAACATCACGATAAGATAAGACGCAGTTCACACTTCTTTATCTATTGAAAAGGGAAACATTATTTCCTTCAATAGTAGCTATTAGTTATCTGTCCTATGATAGTTCTAATTGTGGTGTACGTTTAACAGGTATTTTACTGTCGATTATAAGAACAATCGTTACTATAATTCGCCTAACCTTGTATGAACTAGATAATATGCCTTTAATACTGTGTCGATAGTTCGATGAAATATGTAACAATATGTGTATTCATTGCACAGCCAATTTTATATTATTGTGAAAGGACATGCTTTCCTTTTTTTCAGGAATTTTTACATTATCAGATTAAAAAAAAATTAACAACAAAAAGAAGCCGGTTTAATTAATGCCTGTCGTAGAATATCGCAGGTCGTATTTTTTAAAACTGTGATCAACTTTTAAATTGACAACAATGAGTTTTAAACGTAAAAGGTCAATCAACACAATAGATGTAGTGTATTGAATACTTGTATCCCCGTTTAATAAAACAAATGTACATGGTGTATTGATATTACTATTTAATAACCTTATTAAAACATCACGATAATATAAGACGCAGTTAACATTCCTTTTACTGTTGAATAAGCAAACATTACCTTCAATAGTAACTATTAATTATATGTCCTATGACACAGCCAATAATATATTATTTTGTAAACTATCTTTTAACAATTTTACTCAAGGACATGCTTTCCCTTTATCAGGAATTTCTACATTATCCGAATTACAAAGTGTATTTCAAAATTTCATGCCAAAAAGGAGCATAAGAGAATTAACTTCTGTTGTAACTGACAAAAAAACGTGATAGGTCAATCAGCACAAACGCTATAGTGCACTGCATATTTCTATACCCTTTCAATAAAACAATCCAAACAAGAGATTATAAAGCGGACTTGACTTAAACGGATTTTGAAGTCTAATACATATCTAAATTCTACACTTAATTCGCTGTCTAGGTATATATTACACTTACTCTAGACATCAATATGCAAGTTCCGTAAAGAGGCATGCGAAAAAGGTGAGCTAGCGCACAGTTTTTCAATGATAGTATTCATTCAAACGAGCACGTAGAGTGAATCTCGAAGAATGTGTTTTTTTCTTAATGCGTCTGAGGAAAATATTGCGTTGATTTCACTCATGAATTGCCTCTGGGGTCATATAAGTCAGTAACTACTGCAACATAAGTATCAATATTAGAACCAGCTGCATTTGCAAATTTTGGGGTTTGGTTTCGGGTAACTGGTAGTGTTACAGACATGACTGGTCCCAGTAAAGTGCATATATTGTAAACAGGTATAAAAAGATAATGCTATTCAGTATCAAAAATAAATTACATCTATATCTATAATTTTGTATTACTCTTTCATGGGAATATGTATAATCTACTATTATACCATATCCGTTTTTTTGTTTATTTTTTATAATATAGATAATAAACAGCTGCGCCATGAGCGCATGATACGCCCGACGTCTTGTGTGGAAGTTTTATGCAATAATCATAAATAGTTTCTGAGGAAGTTTTAAGCAATAACCATTTATTGTTTTTGAGACATGGCGGGACATGTGAAACACCCCCCCCCCCCCCCCAACCCTGTTTTTTTTTACAAATATCACTAAAATAAAATTTTGAATCAAACCAAAAAGTATACAGATCTTTAAATTAGTATAACAAAGAAGTGTGTACAGTTTCAAGCAATAGTCATAAATTGTTTTTGAGATACGGTGCGACATGTAAAAAAAAAACCTCCCCCTTTTTACACAATACTCAATAACTCAAAATTAAAATTTTGAGTTATCACCAAAAAGTATACAGATCTTTAGATTAATATAACAAAGAAGTGTGTAAAGTTTTAAGCAATAATCATAAATTGTTTTTGAGATACAGCATGACATGTAAAAAAAACCTCCCCCTTTTTTACAAAATACTCAATAACTCAAAAATGAAATTTTGAATCATCACCAAAAAGTATACAGATCTTTAGATTAATATAACAAAGAAATGTGTAAAGTTTTAAGCAATAATCATAAATCGTTTTTGAGATACGGCGCGACATGTAAAAAAACCCTCCCCCTTTTTTATAAAATACTCAAAAACTCAAAAATGAAATTTTGAATCATCACCAAAAAGTATACAGATATTAAGATTAATATAACTAAGAAGTGTGTAAAGTTTTAAGCAATAATCAAGAAACGTTTTTGAGATACGGTGCGACATGTGAAAAAAAACACACCCCTGTTTTAGTTACAAAGTGCCGTAACTCAAAAAGTTTAAATCTTATTTTCACCAAAAAGTATACAGATCATTTGACCATCATAAGAAACAACTATTTTAAGTTTCATGAGATTTGGATAAGTCGTTCTCAAGTTACGGTGCGACATGTTTACGCCGGACAGACGGACAGACGGACGGACGGACGGACAGACGGACGGACAGACGGACGGACACCGGACATTTGTATACCATAATACGTCCCGTCAAAATTTTGACGGGCGTATAAAAACAACAAAAGTGACAAAAATGACATATATAAATTTACATACGCACATAATTAATTAAAAGATGTTTGGGTGTTATTTACACAACATAAGGGGGGATATAAAACACAGTTTATGTTTCTTTAATTTAAACTACATGTACATTGCCTGAATTTGTATCGTCATCAATTGAGTTAATGCCCTTTTGGTTTTTGAATAGGGACAGATCGTTCATGTACTTCATCAGTTGGTGTTGTTGCTGGACGCTTTTCATTACGAGAATCTGGTGTACCTGTGCTAAATTGAAACATAGTTGTCTGTATGTTTGACTGTTTACCTTTAGCGTCTCCTGTTTTTTTCCTTTGTTTTGTTGACT
Organism: Mytilus galloprovincialis; assembly: GCA_037788925.1. Classification (NCBI taxonomy): domain Eukaryota; kingdom Metazoa; phylum Mollusca; class Bivalvia; order Mytilida; family Mytilidae; genus Mytilus; species Mytilus galloprovincialis. The sequence continues at coordinate 36,708,730 of CM075342.1, read as the reverse complement.
TCTTTTTTTTTTTCTTTTTAGGGTTTTCGACTTCCTCCAAAATATCATTGACTTTGTTATCAAAGGAAAAAGTAGATTTGGTAATTTTCTTTGAGGCCTTTCCAAGCACACTTGATACCTCTTGTGTATTGGTATTTGTTGATGTTGATCGGGGAGTTGCTACATTTATATTTTCTTCTGGTTGATCATCAATTGACTCTGTATTTGATTCATCACTTTCAGTGTCACTTTCCGGAGAGCAGCTGCTTTTTTTATCATTATCGTGAGGCATGCTGTTACACTCCTTGTTTTGAGCATCAAAACTAGGACAGTCTGCCTGCTTATGACCAGGAAGCTTGCATTGCTTACAGACCCAATCGTTCTGACAGTCGCGAAATCTGTTACCATTTTGTAAACATACTAGAGTGTCATTTGAAGATGGTATTTGGTCTTTGTGAAAGATCATAGCTCTGTATTTTCCTGTTTTTATTATTCTTGGTAGGGGTTTTTCTAAAGGATCACAAAAAAGAATGCGATCTCCAGTTTGACAGTTTGTCAGTAACCCGTCTACACGAAGTCGTTCTCTATTTAGTTTATGAACACTACATTTGCCCCACTTTCGATAGCTCTCAAGATCTGACCGTCGTCAGCAGAGCAAGGTACATCCTTTACTCTGACACGTAGGTTGAGGTGTGTTGAGTATTTGCTTGATTTTGGGTTGGCACTATACACATTAAAGAGCTTGTGTCGCACAGTTATGTTATTGGTGATGCGAGTTTTTCTGTCTATACCAGAGTCTGGTTAGATACGCCACATACCCCTAACTCGCTGTAGACCTTTTAGATGGCTTTTTGGTATGCACGAGTCAATGGAATTGTAACTCTCAAGGTGTGTAAGATATTGATCTGGACTTGGTTTCACGTCGCCAAAGAGGTCATTTTCCAGAATAAATACTGGTTTTACAGAACTGAGTGTTTCGTGAGTATTGACGTGAAGTCCACCAGTCAGATAGTCTTTTGGTATAATACCTGCTTTGATTGACTGCATCGGTGTAAGCTTTGGATGGGTTTGTGTTATGACTGATGTCATTGTCATTTTGTTGTTGACTTGCGGTAGCCATGTTGAATTTGTTGTTAAAGATTTTACAACGGTTTTTGTGTCTAGATTACAAATTAAATTTGAATAGTCACACAGTATACGTACATCACTACACTTTCATAAGTTTGGTTTGTCGAAAAAAGTCTTTAGAAATCTTGTAATTACGATTATATCGAAGTTTTTGTAAGAGCTCAAAATTTTCCGTGGATTAGCTTGAGGCCGCTTACGTTTTGGCTTCAGACTTATTTTTCTACATATCTTAAAACACTATGTACAAAGTTTAGGCAAACTATTATTTTAAAAACTGGCATCGGTATCATTCTTTGGAGTGTTGTCACCGCTACAATGTCGGTAAACTGGGGTATTTATCAACCTTTTGAATACTTTACATACAGACGATACATTTGTGTACAACATTTAAGTTTTTGCATTTTAAAAAGCTATATTGAAGATATGACTGAATTGATTGTTTCATCATCACAGGTGTGCATTAGCACTTCTAGATATAGAAAGTATTCATACAGAATAAGGTTTTTTTTCCATATCGACGTTACCACCCTCCGTGATCGCTTGATAATTTACCATGATACAAAAGGAAGATTAAAAACAAAACAAACTATTTCACAGGGTCGAATCATGGCAAATCACACTAGACATAACAGACTGCATTACGTCATTTCAAATTTTGACACAATGTGAAGTAGACAGGGCGTTCTCTTGCACATAAATGTCAATTATTGCAAGTAAGTATGAATGAATTCTTCTTTGGACATTATTTTAACAATGCCGATGAATGTAACGGTATCCTGTTACATGTATTTGATGTTTTTACGATAAATTAGCGGTATTAAAAACAGTAAGAGCATAGACTTGTCGTCTCGGATTCAGAAACTTTCTGGTAAGGGTGACTTTTCTTCCTGCGATCTGAAATCTTCATGTGAACTAACTCGTAATAAAAACTGATTCAGCGTGTCAATCTAGTACAAAGTAGGGTTAATACTCATCATAATTATATGTAATTGTCCTGAATGTTCATTAAAATATACCACTGGACGTCATTCATTATCATCATTTATTTTACCGTTATTCTACATAGTGAAGATATTTTCCTCTTCCAGGTTTATAGTACACCTCCTTTAATTTCCAACGATTGAAATTAAAAAAAAACAAATGGCAGATAAAGTTTTTTAACCAAACACTTGTGCCTGTTATGATATATTCCACGGGAAATAATATCAAATCAAATATCCTTGTTGTGATAAATAAAGGCAACATTAGTATACCGCTGTTCGAAATTCAGAAATCGATTGAGAAAAAAAAACAAATCCGGGTTACTAAACTGATGGAAACGCAGCAAATATAAGAGAACTACCTACGACACAACAGAAACACAACATTAAAACTATATTAATGTATTGTTGAATTAACTGCGTAATGTTTAGTCATGTGTCGTTGGTTAGCTGTCACATTATGCCTCTATCTCACTTTATTCAAACCAAAAAGGTTTGAATTTGGTATTTAGGAATGACATCTCTGGACCTCCTCGGTCTGACAGTATACCTTTGTTAAAATGATAAGTTAGTTAGGTTGTTCGGCTGCTTTTATAAAAACTATATACTAGATATAAAAACAAAATTGAAACAGCAGAATGTATCACTCTGACGAGACTGCCGTCGTTGTACGCGTATGACCTATTGCCACTCAATGCATATTTTCTTCTTTCTGTTATACTCCACTCCTCCTAGTATGGTTGGATTGAATGAATTATAATCTCTAATGTGGACAACGTTATTTTGTGTTTAGAAAGATTAAATACAAAGAGACAAATAAGTAAAGAAATGCTTAAACTGACGCTTAAAACATAAAATATATAAATATCGGTAAACTACTAGAGATAATTATCTACTGAAGACTAATGATTGATTACTTAGTATGGTGCTGATTAATAAATTTATATCTTGTTGTCCAGTGGCAAATATGTCCTGCATATTTACGACGAGCTGATAAGTAGATCAAACTAAAGCAACTCATAATAATTGCAGAGCATCAATTTGATTAGATTGGGCATTGACTAGAGATTATATGTATGACGTAGAAGAATATAGTTGAATCATGGTCAAAATCGTAAGTTAATTAATAATTAATAACAACCACTGTAAGTAAAATGGATATGGACTTATTTGTTAAATACTGCTTTTGCAGCCTGCATTTCCTAGTTTCGGAAATGTTTGTATCCCCACTCAATAACCATTTTATAATTGACCGGAGATACCAAATCAACCAAAAGCACTTTGATTCTATGATCATTTCATTTTACCCGATCCTATGTCCCCCCCCCCCCCCCTGATTTTAAGAGGGCTTGTCTAATTAGTCTAACCGATTGACATTTAGTCAATAAACCTTCAATTTGAAGACCTACACAGGTTTAATAAGTTTGAGGTATAATAAGTAAACAAAAGGATTGTGTGTGCAGAGAGATCGTCCCTGTTATCTTAGATAACTATGTTACTTCAAATTACAATATAAATTGCACGAACAGGTTTGTAAGAACCGGAAAAACATTACATTGTGTTCATATCCTTCTGAAATATTTTGATTATGTCTTTTCGAGGAAGAAAGACAAAGCGTACATAATAAATGCAGTGCAGCCTTCAGAATATCATATGCTCTAATATGTCATCTACATGTAGCTTCAACCACGCGTACATTTTTTTTTTATCTATTTCACACTTAATATATTTTTTTGGGAACGTTTTAATTTCCGTCATGTCGTGGGCAAAATTAGTCATTTTAAGTTCTTATCATGCATGCCGACATATGAATGTCCTGAACAGATATTTAAGAGTAATATATTTTCTTTAAATGTACACAAAAGACATGGATGACATAACAGAAATAAATCTAACAAGATAAAACTGCCAAATCAAGTATAAATTTTCAACTTACTGTTTATTCTGTAAATCTGTCAGATTCAAAGAGGTCATGTTAGTCCTGTTGATACAAACACTGAAAACCCCAAAGATATCTGTTCAAATCTATAATTCAACGAAATGTTTAAATGCTTATTTATAGCAATTTCAAAGAAATAAAATGGTGCTCGTTAAGAAGAATTAGACAATATACGTATTGTGTCTTGAAATATGAAATTTATTTGTATGAGGCTTAGAAACGGGGGAAATATGCGAGGTTCTACCGAGCATTTCCCCTGTTTCGTGCCGAATACAAATAAATTTCATATTTCAAGACACTATACAAATATTGTTTTTATACTGAAATCGATAAAAAAAATTTAAAAACTAAAAAAAAATATGTAACAAACATTGTTAAAAAAAAAGTGTTTGGAATTTCCCTCTTGGGGTACCATTTTGGGGTATTTCCCTATGAGCGTAGTCCAGGCGGTAAAACATTGACATTTTAAGGAATTAGAAAGGGAAAATGAACTTAATTAATAACATTTAATAAACATGGTATATAAATTACCAATTTGAAGACATAACAAGTTTAAATTCATAAAAGTTTGACCTTTGTTACTACACGTTGTCATGGTTGTGACGTGACGTTGTTGATGAAATACAGTAGTTCCAGTAAGTAGGCGGGCTTATAGGTTAGTTGAGGTAATTGACGTATAAAGCTAATGTTTATACGTATAGCTTTATCTGTATAGTAAAATAGGTGATTGCAGTATAAATGTATTTAAATTCTGAAAGGTGTCTACAAGATATTTAATTCAACACTTTGTTGAAAAAATACAATATTTAGGTAACAAAAGCAGTTACAGAATTATCATAGGTACATAGTTTAAGCAAACGTTATATTTTTAATGTTATGAATGCAATCTAGCTTTTATCACTATCTAAGTGAAACTTCAAGCATAGAACCTCTTTGCGAGTGACGAGGACAGTTGTTTCTTTCATTGTTAACTAGTCTTACATAAATTGATATTTAGAAACTACTGTCTAATTATCAACTTAATGATGTACACCTCTGAGGAGCCAAACATTTTTAGAATGATTTTTTAAGAGTTAAGTTGCACTATGATAGTTATCAAATTCAATGCTATTTTCTACTTTTATCAGATATTTTGAAAACATTCAAGAAAGACATTTCAACGAGACTGAACCGTCAGAAGAAAACATCATTTAAGGTTAAAGTTAAAAATGAAAACCAAAATTCTATTGAAGTGGTATTTTTATTTGTCTGTTGTTTTGATCTATGGGCTTGGCTGTTCCTCTGGTGTCTTTCGCCCCTCTTTTAGCCATTCTTTATTGTAGGAAATAGAAAATTAAATCTTATCTGAGTTAATTGGTGTACATGTATAGGAAGTCAAGGATAACAGTACACGATCAGTTTAAGTTCAATTTTTATCTTTTTTGACTTGTTTTCATTTTATTAAAACAAGATTTAATGTATATAATCAAAACAATTAAAAAAAGCTTTCTTGTGGATTCATTTAACTTACATCAAGTCAAAATAATCTTATTACTAGTTTGTTTATATGTTTAGATAACTATTTTCATAAGTTAAAAGAAATTTATTTTTTTTAATTTTGAAAAGGCATTGTCAGTATTGACAAATGATTAATATAAACAATAGTGTAATTCGTAATACGGCATACATATTGAACTTGAGCACTGATCTACACATTCAGAAATTCGATCTTTACAAATCCGTTTTGAAAAGACCTTACTACAGTCACATATGAGTAGGCTTTAACAATATATTTGTTTAAAATGATCGACAATAGTAGCACGAGCGCAATAGACACAAACATTTAATTTAAAATGTCTTTATTTTTGTTTGATTATCAATACAAACATAAGATAATATTCAAATATCATGTACCGCGAAAAGATCACATAAAGGTTAAATTTTAGTGGGTTTGGGGATAAGTTAATAGATTATTGATAAAAAAAACTCATCTTGCATTATCAGTTGAAAAAAATGAGAATGTTGAATCGTATGTATCAAAAAAGATGTTGGGCAATTTATTTTTTTATATTTTATATCTGTTCTGTACAAGCTATCATTTGGCTATGCCAAGTAAGGAATATGACAGTTGTCTTCCATTCGTTTAATGTGTTAGAGCTTTTGATTTTGAAATTTGGTTTGGGACTTTTCTGTTTGAATTTTCATCGGAGAAATACAAAAAAAGTTCAATATAAAATTATTCCGAATTGTTGCTGTAAATATCTGTATTAACTCTAATAAGATTTCATATTGAAATTGTTACAGCTGTTCTATTATGGTACCTAGCTTATCGATATTAAACAATAGAAGGAGGTAAAATGACATAACTCCATAAAATAAGTTATGATAATGTCCGTTGTGTTTGCTTGATAATGTATTCGGCGCTAACATATCGTTGTTTAAATGTCAGGGTCATTCTTATTGTCACTGTTGTCAATTTCGTGTGTAGGCTTACTACCAGAATTAACAGGTTTACATGTCTCGATTACATTTCTTGTCTCTTTTGGAGTTTCACATTTATTAAATGCTGTTACAATATATAAAAGCTTTAACTTCTATCATGTTAAATATCATATAACCTTTGTATAAATTATAGTTGAGTTTATTTATATTTTGTATAAAATAATTAGACAAATAACTCTTGCCAATGTAGAATAAAGAAACACATAACCACACGCACAGGCAAACGCAGTTTAAAAGAAGTCTGATGTTCGACAAGATCCCAGCATGACCTCTCTTTCTAGATTGCATTTAATATGTTTAACATTATATTGCATTTGCTATTTTAACAATGTACTAGATATAGCTACAGCAATAGCCAACTTAGAAAACTGTTTAACTAAAAGACCTATTACCGATAGGGTTAATTAATTGGGGATTGCTTCATGCTGATGCGACGAAAAGCGTTCCTCAATAGTTCACTATAAAGGGTCTTTTTCAGAACATGTCTAATAACAAGAACGGTACATATTTTTCTGCACCAGGTGCGCATTCCGACAATCAATGTCTCCTCAGTGATGGTTGAGGCCAACATAATTTTTTTATCGGTAAACTACTAGAGATAATTATCTACTGAAGACTAATGATTGATTACTTAGTATGGTGCTGATTAATAAATGTATATCTTGTTGTCCAGTGGCAAATATGTCCTGCATATTTACGACGAGCTGATAAGTAGATCAAACTAAAGCAACTCATAATAATTGCAGAGCATCAATTTGATTAGATTGGGCATTGACTAGAGATTATATATATGCCGTAGAAGAATATAGTTGAATCATGGTCAAAATCGTAAGTTAATTAATAATTAATAACAACCACTGTAAGTAAAAGGGATATGGACTTATTTGTTAAATACTGCTTTTGCAGCCTGCATTTCCTAGTTTCGGAAATGTTTGTATCCCCACTCAATAACCATTTTATAATTGACCGGAGATACCAAATCAACCAAAAGCACTTTGATTCTATGATTATTTCATTTTACCCGATCCTATGTCCCCCCCCCCCCCTGATTTGAAGAGGGCTTGTCTAATTAGTCTAACCGATTGACATTTAGTCAATAAACCTTCAATTTGAAGACCTACACAGGTTTAATAAGTTTGAGGTATAATAAATAAACAAAAGGATTGTGTGTGCAGAGAGATCGTCCCTGTTATCTTAGATAACTATGTTACTTCAAATTACAATATAAATTGCACGAACAGGTTTGTAAGAACCGGACACACATTACATTGTGTTCATATCCTTCTGAAATATTTTGATTATGTCTTTTCGAGGAAGAAAGACAAAGCGTACATAATAAATGCAGTGCAGCCTTCAGAATATCATATGCTCTAATATGTCATCTACATGTAGCTTCAACCATAAGTTGTTAAGCACTGTTTAACAATTATAACCTTTGTGTTTTTTAAATGCGATTAACTGTCTGTTGGAATACTTATTCTAAAAACTTATAATACTTTTTGAGTGGTTCGTTGTACCTACAACAATTAATGACAATGGATTATGCACGGTCACCCTTTGCAATGCTTTAAATGTTTAGATACTTATATATGATTAGAAAATCCAATTGTTATGCTGTCAATGAGACCGTTGTTAACATTTATACAATATTAAGTGTAATAATGATATTAAAGGGGTGCATTCATGGGATTTTACTGGTCATAATGTAACAATTATTCCATAACTTGTATTGCAAAAATTTGTCGTTTTCAATATTCCCATTTACACATGTTTCGATTTAAATTTCATTAATTAGTTTAAAATAATATATGATGAATATTTCAATCTAGAACAACTATGTTAATTTAGTAGTTACCCTATATGAATACAATGCAGACAATTTAAACAACTTATTCATGTTATGTTTGCTTGTCGATAGTGCAGCTTACCTATGTCGTGTCGTATGGCGGCGCGTACATATTTTTTTTTTAATCTATTTCACACTTAATATATTTTTTTGGGAACGTTTTAATTTCCGTCATGTCGTGGGCTAAATTAGTCATTTTAAGTTCTTATCATGCATGCCGACATATGAATGTCCTGAACAGATATTTAAGAGTAATATATTTTCTTTAAATGTACACAAAAGACATGGATGACATAACAGAAATAAATCTAACAAGATAAAACTGCCAAATCAAGTATTAATTTTCAACTTACTGTTTATTCTGTAAATCTGTCAGATTCAATGAGGTCATGTTAGTCCTGTTGATACAAACACTGAAAACCCCAAAGATATCTGTTCAAATCTATAATTCAACGAAATGTTTAAATGCTTATTTATAGCAATTTCAAAAAAATATATTGGTGCTCGTTAAGAAGAATTAGACAATATACGTATTGTGTCTTGAAATATGAAATTTATTTGTATGAGGCTTAGAAACGGGGGAAATATGCGAGGTTCTACCGAGCATTTCCCCTGTTTCGTGCCGAATACAAATAAATTTCATATTTCAAGACACTATACAAATATTGTTTTTAAACTGAAATCGATAAAAAAAAATAAAAAAAATAAAAAAAAATATGTAACAAACATTGTTAAAAAAAAAGTGTTCGGAATTTCCCTCTTGGCGTACCATTTTGGGGTATTTCCCTATGAGCGTAGTCCAGGCGGTAAAACATTGACATTTTAAGGAATTAGAAAGGGAAAATGAACTTAATTAATAACATTTAATAAACATGGTATATAAATTACCAATTTGAAGACATAACAAGTTTAAATTCATAAAAGTTTGACCTTTGTTACTACACGTTGTCATGGTTGTGACGTGACGTTGTTGATGAAATACAGTAGTTCCAGTAAGTAGGCGGGCTTATAGGTTAGTTGAGGTAATTGACGTATAAAGCTAACGTTTATACGTATAGCTTTATCTGTATAGTAAAATAGGTGATTGCAGTATAAATGTATTTAAATTCTGAAAGGTGTCTACAAGATATTTAATTCAACACTTTGTTGAAAAAATACAATATTTAGGTAACAAAAGCAGTTACAGAATTATCATAGGTACATAGTTTAAGCAAACGTTATATTTTTAATGTAATGAATGCAATCTAGCTTTTATCACTATCTAAGTGAAACTTCAAGCATAGAACCTCTTTGCGAGTGACGAGGACAGTTGTTTCTTTCATCGTTAACTAGTCTTACATAAATTGATATTTAGAAACTACTGTCTAATTATCAACTTAATGATGTACACCTCTGAGGAGCCAAACATTTCTAGAATGATTTTTTAAGAGTTAAGTTGAACTATGATAGTTATCAAATTCAATGCTATTTTCTACTTTTATCAGATATTTTGAAAACAATTCAAGAAAGACATTTCAACGAGACTGAACCGTCAGAAGAATACATCATTTAAGGTTAAAGTTAAAAATGAAAACCGGAATTCTATTGAAGTGGTATTTTTATTTGTCTGTTGTTTGATCTATGGGCTTGGCTGTTCCTCTGGTGTCTTTCGCCCCTCTTTTAGCCATTCTTTATTGTAGGAAATAGAAAATTAAATCTTATCTGAGTTAATTGGTGTACATGTATAGGAAGTCAAGGATAACAGTACACGATCAGTTTAAGTTCATTTTTTATCTTTTTTGACTTGTTTTCATTTTATTAAAACAAGATTTAATGTATATAATCAAAACAATTAAAACAAGCTTTCTTGTGGATTCATTTAACTTACATCAAGTCAAAATGATCTTATAACTAGTTTGTTTATATGTTTAGATAACTATTTTCATAAGTTAAAAGAAATTTATTTTTTTTAATTTTGAAAAGGCATTGTCAGTATTGACAAATGATTAATATAAACAATAGTGTAATTCGTAATACGACATTCATATTGAACTTGAGCACTGATCTACACATTCAGAAATTCGATCTTTACAAATCCGTTTTGAAAAGACCTTACTACAGTCACATATGAGTAGGCTTTAACAATATATTTGTTTAAAATGATCGACAATAGTAGCACGAGCGCAATAGACACAAACATTTAATTTAAAATGTCTTTATTTTTGTTTGATTATCAATACGAACATAAGATAATATTCAAATATCATGTACCGCGAAAAGATCACATAAAGGTTTAATTTGAGTGGGTTTGGGGATAAGTTAATAGATTATTGATAAAAAAAACAAACTCATCTTGCATTATCAGTTGAAAAAAAATGAGAATGTTGAATCGCATGTATTAAAAAAGATGTTTGGCAATTTATTTTTTTATATTTTATATCTGTTCTGTACAAGCTATCATTTGGCTATGCCAAGTAAGGAATATGACAGTTGTCTTCCATTCGTTTGATGTGTTAGAGCTTTTGATTTAGAAATTTGGTTTGGGACTTTTCTGTTTGAATTTGCATCGGAGAAATACAAAAAAAGTTCAATATCATAAAATTATTCCGAATTGTTGCTGTAAATATCTGTATTAACTCTAATAAGATTTCATATTGAAATTGTTACAGCTGTTCTATTATGGTACCTAGCTTATCGATATTAAACAAAAGAAGGAGGTAAAATGACATAACTCCATAAAATAAGTTATGATAATTTCCGTTGTGTTTGCTTGATAATATATTCGGCGCTAACATATCGTTGTTTAAATGTCAGGGTCATTCTTATTGTCACTGTTGTCAATTTCGTGTGTAGGCTTACTACCAGAATTAACAGGTTTACATGTCTCGATTACATTTCTTGTCTCTTTTGGAGTTTCACATTTATTAAATGCTGTTACAATATATAAAAGCTTTAACTTCTATCATGTTAAATATCATATAACCTTTGTATAAATTATAGTTGAGTTTATTTATACTTTGTATAAAATAATTAGACAAATAACTCTTGCCAATGTAGAATAAAGAAACACATAACCACACGAACAGGCAAACGCAGTTTAAAAGAAGTCTGATGTTCGACAAGATCCCAGCATGACCTCTCTTTCTAGATTGCATTTAATATATTTAACATTATATTGCATTTGCTATTTTAACAATGTACTAGATATAGCTACAGCAATAGCCAACTTAGAAAACTGCTTAACTAAAAGACCTATTACATGATTACCGATAGGGTTAATTAATTGGGGATTGCTTCATGCTGATGCGACGAAAAGCGTTCCTCAATAGTTCACTGTAAAGGGTCTTTTTCAGAACATGTCTAATAACAAGAACGGTACATATTTTTCTGCACCAGGTGCGCATTCCGACAATCAATGTCTCCTCAGTGATGGTTGAGGCCAACATAATTTTTTTATCCTAGGATTATTAAAAGGACGAAGAGCTATTTACCACAAAGGACCAACAGTATAAAAAAGCCGGTCAATGACTCACAGCTTTGCACAAGGGAGATGCATTCCTGAAATTTGAATAATTTCAAAATTTTGTAAGACCACATTTTAAAACCACAAAAATCGTATTTGCATGCCAGTACCGAAGTACTAATTAGATGGGGATACCCTCGGAGACTATCAGTCCATTATCAGAGGCGTCTATCTAGTAATTTTAATAACATAAACGGTACTAATGTTTCTGCGCCAGATGTGCATTTCGGCAATCAAATGAAATGACGTTATAAAATAAAAAAAAACAGGTCGCTGTATCAACGTTACAAATGATAAAGCACGTAAATACATTCAGAGTTCTGCCTCTTCCTTTTCCGTTGTGTTATTGTCATACGTCAGTTGCTACAAACTATGAAAGAAAAACGATTTTTTAGTTGAATCTTGAATGAGTGTGAAATGCCGGTAGTAAAATGATAATTCGCTTTTAAAGACCAGTTTGGTTAAGTTTTGTCAATACATGTTTAGAAACAGCTCTGATAAATTCTTCATTTGCAAGTAAATAATATAACTTCATTGAATCCGTATTCTAACATGACGTCCTTCAAACGCTTTGAGTACACACCCGTGGTAAAATTTGAATATATTGTTTGGGCTGTTCCGATCGTACTCTCACTTCTTTTTATGAATGAGCTACCCAACGTCATAGAACGATGACGTCAGAATATAAAAATTTAACGGGAAAATACACGCTTTCGAACCCGACAATCATCACAACAAGGAAACGTAAACAAACTATAATAAAAAGTGTTATATAAGCCATTTTGTATACAAATAAGACATATAAGTACAATTATCATTTAGCTTTATATGAATCTATTTAAATATTTTATTGTAAATAGTTTTAGCATGTTACTTATTTGGTTTTCTCGTTCTTTTACGTCAACTTAATAGTGCGTTTATTTATAGGAACGGCAAATAATGCCTTCACCTAGAGCGCATCGATCCAAAACCGTTGACGTATTTGTCCTATTAGAATCGAAATAATTCATGGGGGCTTGAATATATATCGTGATTTTACCACGGGTTGTCCCTATATGCCGATATTTTACCCCTCGCTATCGCGCAGGGTAAAATATTTGTCATAAAGGGCCAACCCATGGTTAAATCACGATATATTCCAGTTCCTAAGAATTATTTTTTAATTAATCAATTAATCAATTGAACCCCTTAGCTGGAGATGAGTTACTCATATTTACGGCTATTGAAGGGTATAAAATGTCAAACGTGAAATTGTAACACGGCTGAACCGTTTGGTTGAATCAATCCACAAAATAGCATTCTGATAAAAGTGAAAACAATGCTTAACATACTATATAACCTACAATATGAATTCAAGCAAACCTAGAAAAAAATGCAATATCATGTGGTCACTATATATTTCGATGTTTTGTGTTTCAATGATTTTTTCAAAATCTTTCATTTAGAAAGCAACCATTCTGGAACGGTGTTTGACTTTGAAGAAAATCCTTTTACAAAGTAATAGCAATAAGTACTTGCTGTCAATTACCAAAAACTGTATACAGTTGCTTACGGAGCTTACTGTCTCTTCCCATATACACAAGTATCTGATATCGGCCACGTACAGTTCGGGCACACAGTTCAATGACATAACATAAAAGCATTTGAATGTTTCTGGAAAAAAAGGCGGAATCTATAAACGGTCTATTCAAAACTTTTTTGTTGTTTTATTTTTATTTTTTTTTATTATACAATTAAAATCTGATCATTTTAAAGCGTCTGGTTGTTAAAAAAATCTTGCTTTTATATCTTAAAAATTTACTGTCAGCTATATGCACGATTAACCACGCAATTGTATACTTGCTTTCAATTCATTCCTACCACTGGGCGTGAAACAATTAATCAATCAGTCGTTTTATTCTGTAAAAATAGAGAACACATATCTAACAAGAACGACTTCAGCAAATAATTTATTCTTTACCAACATATCATCACATAAACATCCAGTTAGCCTTAAAAAGGCAACACAACAGTTGAACGGCAAACACCTTAATATCATAGATGACAATTGACACAAAAAAAACGTATGTAAAATGTTCACATCCGAAAACAGTGCCTCCTCTGTTTTGTTATTGGAACGATGACTCGTTCTTTAGGAAATTAAAAATAAAATTTACTTAAAGTTGGAATAATTAGTGTAGAAAACAAGTTTAAAGATTTATTTTAACGTTATCGGTAATGCATGATATGATGGACATTTTGGCAATGTTCTTTTGTTCAAGAAAATAATTTGTTTCCAATGTCAAAATGGCGGTCCCGATGTTTACATCTTATCATTAAACCAGAGCTGGTACAATTGCGTATCTAGTCTTGAATATGCAGATAAGACATTGTTTTCGGGAGCTTCTTCATTGATATTTACTATTATATAAGTTGCTATAATTTACCATTCATTGTAGCAAAAGTATGATGTGTTTGATGTGTCAATATCCTGAATCTTGCGTATTCAATGGTAAATATCAATGGAAACATCGTTGAATATCAATGCATACACTAGTTATAACAATCAATTACAAGTTTTGTGAAACGTATTAAGTATACAGACGTGTTTAATTGTCTGTCCAAACAAAAAGAATCGTTTAAATGAAGTTAACGCGTGGTTGTTCACAGATGATTGTTGATTTGAAATGCACGATGTTGACCATATATAACCAACAACCCTGATGTTGTTTTTATAGTAAATCTTATTAGTACAGATGTTTTTTTTTTTATCGCATTCAAGAGTAATATAATACTAAGCTGCCTAAAAAAATGGGATAGCTAGCTAGGTCCCTATAAACTGAGCCTATAATGAGGTACATTTACCATGTTCACATTACAACTACTTTTTTAAATACATCGTTTTTATGTAAAAAGACACAAGTTTAATAGGTTTAAATATGTTCAATTCAAACCCTAGCACTATTTCAAAAAAGGTTGGTGAAAATCAGACATATTAGCCTAGAGCCCCGGCATCTACTCTGTAGTTTCCATATTTGCATGCCTGTATCACAACTGCTCGCTCTGGCTAAGTCCTCAACATCTAAGTATAAAACAGCTCTTTTAAGGTAAGGTGAGGGAGATCTTTATATATGGTCCAGCAGCTTATTATTTCCTTTCCTGTCCCCATTGTAGGTCTAACTTTTTTGAATGAAAATTAACCCTTGTAAGCCAACCTCTAGAAAGCCATCTTGCCACAACTTCTCATTGTCCTATGCTGCCCGAAAACAATGTACCGTTTGTTGCATTGTTGATGTATGGAAAGTGCTAACAACCCCATTCGTAGAAATTTAGTGGATAACTGTTTTATTTGCAATCATACCACCTCTTATTACTTAAGTTTGGGTTATTAGAAGTAGATAACTAACAAACATTCAATAATTTGGGGAAAATATCTATTCTGCGATGATTCACATGTTGTCATTGCATTTCTGTAAAAAGAAATAATGCAATTTCCTATAGTTACTCCTTTTACAACTAAATATGTACCATATTTACCATGACGTTTCGTAAAAAATGATGTCCAAAAATGGAAAGCTAGTATGTGTTACTTTTTGTTACTTTTGAACATAGGACTGTGCTGCATATTTTTAACATTAAAATGCCACAAATGTCTAAGAGTTTAAATTTTTACTAAAATCATACTGTATGCTTAATCAAAATGAGTGAATAAAGAGGGATTATTCAAACATTGAGATGTGGTATGAAAGCGATTTTGACTTTCAACCGATGTTTGTATAACGTGGATGTAAGCAACTATAGTTTACCATCAATTATAAGTGAAAGCTATATTGACAGTTCGTCATACACAAAATTAAACATCAATTAATTTGTTTATCAATTCAAACAATCTCCTCTGTCCTTACTTGCAACAGACACATTAAAAGTGTGGCAAGTTATACGTTTGTGAACCCTCAACACCTAGAGTGTTGTGATTTGATGATTTTTACAGATTGCCTGATTGGTACCAAACACAAAAACAAGTTACAAAACATCGCGCTTAAGGTAGCACAATACAAAGATTTTGTCACTCCCAATCAGACAACTTTAAACTGATGTAATTCATTTCATCCTTCTTTATATTTTATAAATGAGGTACCAAAAAAAGAAGAAAGATTAATCTTTCAAATTGTGATAATTTCATTATGACATGATAATTACATAATTAATTATTATGTAATTAGTTGCTATATTGTGATGTCCACACTTGAATGAATTTAGCTTCTTTGTTCTTCATAGCATCCCAAAATATTTTATATATTCTTGTACAACACAGTTTGACCTCCAAAACTGTGTTTCAGATTTCCATAAACATCAATAGAACAAATTTTATACCCAATTGATGTTGCAAACTTCATTGAAGATTTATGAGAGAATGAAATACAATAGGAAAAATCTGAGACATAGTTTTGGAGGTCAAACTGTGTTGTACAAGAATCTATAAAATATTTTGGGATGCTATGAATAACAAAGAGGCTAAATTCATTCAAGTATAGACATCACAATATGGCAACTAATTACATAACAATTAATTATGTAATAGTTATGTCATAATAAAATTATCACAATTTGAAAGATTAATCCTTCTTCTTTCTTTTGGTACCTCATTTATAAAATTTAAAGAATTATTAGTGGAATTACATCAGTTTAAAGATGTCTGATTGGGGATGAAAAATCTTTGTATTGTGCTACCTTAATATAGATATACGAGATATGGTATGATTGCAAGTGAGACAACTACCCACCAAAGTTCAAATTAAGTGGATGTTAGTAATTGTAGACAACGTCGACCTTCAACAATGAGAAAAACCTATGTTGTGACATTGGTTTTTGAGTACTGGTTCATAAATATGATATATATGTTTTATTTCGTGGAGACATTAGTTGAGAATGTTACCAGTATAATTACACATTTAAAGCAGCCACACTAATGATATCTTTAGGAGACACAAAGTGAAGAAAGGGGGATATATCTTTAGTATGCGTTTACACTCTTAGACAGAATTGTGTTGTGAATAGAATATTCGGCGAGAATATAACAAACACGAGGGAGGTAACTGCATATTCAATTTGATCAAATTATTTAAAATAAGCAATAATTTTCATCTTCACATCGTCAACGAATTGGTCAATTTAGTCTTTTGATAGAAATATACTTTGACATTGTCTTAGAGGACCGGTCTTTTTTGCAGATGAAGCATTCACATTTCGACTAGGCAATGGTTATTTCATCTTAGAAACTAAGATATATTCAAAGAATTCGTGAGTCCTAAACTGTCATCAATATTAAGAAAGTAACATGTGCAAGTTAACTACAACCTTGTTCATTTAAATCCACGAATGTGCATTTTTATTATCGTACATGTACCATAGCCCTGTACCACAAGCAAACGCTTTATTTCCACAAACTCAAGTTTTTATCATTTCGTTCACAAGTCTAACATGATTAAAATATTTTATTATATGCGCAGATAATTGTTAAAGTATAACATATAAAAACAGCATTTTTGACATTATTTGTTGATGTAGAATAGTTATCATATGTTAACTTGTTTACTCTAGTTAGCTCCAATGAATAAGAATAAAACAGGATCAACTAAGAGATAAAAAAAAAAAGCAAGAACTGAAGGATATAAGAAAATAAAATATGAAAGATAAACTAATGCGTTCAAGGGTCAAATGGATTGAAGAAGGTAAACAGCCAACTAAATATGTTTGTGGGAACTTGTAAAATTATACTAAAAGTTGAAACAGAAGATGGGGGGATTGTAACAAAGCAATATCATATTTTTTTAAACACTTTATCATTGAACAGTTAGATTTAAAACATTTAAATTTTGAAAATTGACAGAGGATGAAAAAACTAATTTAGAAGGTAAGAAAACTATATAGCTTAGGCAGATTTGAAGTAACAGTACAAAAAATGAAAAACAATAAATCTCCTGGATCTGACGTTTTTTCGACTGAGTTTTCCAATATTTTTTGGAAATATTTAAAATATTTTATTGTAGAATCTCTAAATTATGGATTTCACATTGGATCATTATACGTCACTCAAAAAGAAGGTATTATCACATGTTTGCCAAAGGATAACAAGCCACGGCATTTTCTGAAGAAATGGCGCCCATTTTATTATTAAATACAGTTTATAAAATTAGGTCTGGGTTGAACGCAAATATATTTTAAAAGTTTTTAGATAGACTTATTAATTAAGATCAACCTGGCTTCATAAGTGGGCGTTATATGGGAGATAATATCCGACTCATATATGATATTTTGCAGTATACTGAAGAAAAAGATAACACCGGTTTATTACTGTTGATAAACTTTGAAAAAGCTTTTGATACAGTATCCTTGGATTTTCTGTCAGCAGCTCTGCCTTTTTTTTTCTCAATTTTGGGTATTTCATAATCGATTGGATAAAAGTACTTTACCATAATATCCGCTCTGCAGTCATTCAGAGTGGAAATTTATCACAGTTCTCTGGTATTGGATGAGGCTGGGGACCCACTATCACCGTACCTTTTTATATTATGTGCAGAGATTTTTGCAATAAAGGTTAGAGGTAATACGAAATACAGGGTATAGAAATTTCTCAAGTTTAACATAAACTATCTCAGTTTGCAGATGACACTTCACTGATTTATGATGGAAGTGCAGAATCTATGGAAGAAGCTTTATAAGAACTAGATTGGTATGCAACACTTTCTGGACTAAGGATAAATTTTACAAAAACTCAAGTGGTATGGATTGGAAGTAAAAATATAGTTGAGAAATATTATGAAGGAACAGAAACTTATCAAGAAACTACTTTTAGGCTTTTCGGGGTGAACTTTGATATTGATCTTGATAAAAAATTTAAATCAAAATATACTGATAGGTATCCTCAGAGAAAAATTTTGATTAATACATGGTCTAAAAAAAACTTAACAGTTATTGGAAAAATATCTGTGGTTAAAACTCGTAATCTTCCTATTCTAAATCATCTCCTTTCTACATTACCAAACCCAAAGGCTGAAATGATTAAGAAAATTAATGATGCTATTTTTTAAATTTGATAAATATTAATATATTTTTTTGTTTGGTGATGTCTCACATGTAAACAAGGGTGAAATTTCAAACCTGCTTTTTCGGTGTCTTAAACAAAATATTTATAATACAAGATATTTTTAGAAAGTTTATCCTTTCATGCTGTGAAGAAAATACTTGAAGATCTTTATAATTTAGAGAGGCGTATATCAGTAAGAAACAATTTACTTCAGAGTTTCTACAAATTGTGGATTCAATCTACTCATTTGTTCGATTGTATTTAAAATCGTATTATAATTCATATGTGAAAAACATGTTAGAATGTTGATTTGTTAACTAAGATGAAAAATATTGATCAAAACATTATATTTATTTTCTTTTTCTTTTTTTATGTATTAATTTTTTTTTTTTTTAAATCATTTTAAATTTTGTTAAAGTCACTTACTTTTTCTCAATATTTCCATTCTTTAAAAAAACACTAAAAAACTTAGAATATCTGTATGTTCGTTAAAATAATTATTCTAAATTGATCATACATATGACAACCTATGGCAAGGATAGGGGTATTCGGAGTTTGATTTCAAAGAAAACAGTAAAAAACCCGTCTCACATCAATGCATTACTTAAGTTATGTTCATGGAATATTTCAAAAGGTTTATTGAGGAAACTGAAAGATAAAGAATTTCTACAGATGGTAAACAAATTTGATATATTGTGTTTAAATGAATGTTGGGTAAAATGTCCAGAAGAATTCGACTTATTGGGTTATGAAAAAGAATACATAGTCAGGAAAAAATGTAACGGGGGAGGTGTTATTGTGTTTTATAAAAAATGGTTAAACCCTTTTATTATATTTGTAAAGAGCTGTGTTGATTGTATGATTTGGTTCAAAATTGATAAAAGTATTTTGTGTGATAACACCGATTTATATATTTGTTCTATATATATGCCTCCATATAAAAATGTGTACTATCGTAAATATGACATAGATGTATTTGATAACCTACAAGAACATATAGAAATGTTCAGTAACATTGGTAATGTGGCCGTTATAGGTGATCTAAACGGTCGTGTAGGTCAAGAACCCGACAACATAACAGGTGATGTTATAGACAAACAATTACAAGACAACATTTCTTTCATTAATTATGTAAATGATGATGTATTTTTAAACAGACACTCGGAAGATATCAAACCACCTAATAACTTTGGCCAACGCATCTTGCAGTTATGTAAAAACTCTGGGCTACGTATTTGTAATGGAAGATTTGGTAAAGAAAGTCAGAAAATAACATTTAACAATAAGAATGGGTGTAGTGTAATAGACTATATGTTAATTTCACAGAATAGTATGTTCAATGTTATTAATAGTTTTTCTGTTGGATCGTTTAATCATTTCTCTTGTCATGCACCACTAGAAGTTGATTTTAATCTTACTGATAATGTTGTTAATAAAGACCAGTGTAATTGTATTAACCATGTTTGTGATATTTTTAAATGGAACGAGGGGTGCGAAGATCAAATCAGAGACAGTTTATTGTTGAACGCTCAACAATTTGAACACTTAACACTGTGCGGGACAAATTTTCCATTCCAGGATTGGCAAATCTGACTTTGTCGGTTTACAAGATATCAAAAATATTTTTTGTCCAAGTGATAGATAATCAAAAATATTAAATTTCCCCATATGTCCCAACATGTCACCGTTGTCACTGTTGTCACCACAGCTGATTAAAAGTACATTTCCCATGGGAAATTAAAAAATTCCCATGGGAATATTGAAAGTTCCCATGGGAAAAGTAAACGTTCCCATGGGAAAAAGTAATTTTCCCATGGGAATTTTAAAGTTCCCATCGGAACTACAATTTCCCATGGGAACATTGGTAGATAGTTTCTTCCCATGGGAAATTCTAAATTTCCCAAGGGAAATTTTCTTCCCATGGGAACACCTTTTTCCCTTGGGAACTAATATTCTTCCCATGGGAAGATATATTTTTCCCATGGGAACATTTTTTTTTTTCATTTTTTCTTCTTCAGAATTTGTAGAGCTGTGAAATATCGCAATGGACTGACAGTCACTAGTAACAATGACTGGAACAGTTTAACAAGCATTCCATTTGATAAAATGGTGTTATTTCAACAAATTAAAAGTATTTATATCATTCTTTTACACTCAAAAAGTCTTTTATTATCGTTGAATGATCGATAGAAATTCTACCGTCCAGCGGCTGATTTTACAATTTGAATCTCTCACCTTTGTGTTCCGTCAATAGCATGTAATATTGTTCGCTGAACTGTCAAGAATCAGAGCCATGCTTTTGTATTTCAGAATTTAATTTAAGAATAAAAATTATAATTCTGTTTTAATCTATATACATGGGGAATCACGAATCGTGATTAAGATTATTTTCTAATTAAAACCCTATAATTTCATGAAATTGAAATCATAATTATTATTAATGTACTTATTCTCTTTCGTCGACGTAACTCAATATGCGTGGTTTTCGTCACTAGAAGTGCACTTATTTTTTAAAAGTTTATTTCATTCATTTGGTCAAATTTACTAATCATTCTAATACAATGTTGTTACTCGTCTACACAAAAATCTTTTATGTTCTATTCATTTCTGACAAACTTGTGTAAGTCTTGTTAGATTTTTTTTATGATCTCTCGGGTAAATATCAAAGAGAATCCAGAGTTTTCCATTTCCAAGGACGAATCAGGATTAAATATAATCTTTCTGCTATATTCACTTGTACTTTACTCGTAGGCTTTCTTCGTGTAATTTATAGTTTAAAGGAATTATTTGATGAGTTTAACTGTTGATCAACTTTAAAGATATTAGGGTTTGACTAACAGTAGTTCCGTAAAAATTCCTTCTTTCTATAGTTAAAGTGTTCTACAATTCATATTTGTAATGGTACTCGTCACCAATGTTGTTTGTGTCACAGAGACGGCAGATTATGTTTTCTCTCTTTAAATCCTGCCACCTTCCAGATTCAATCGACAAGTGGCGACTGACTACCACATCTATATGTGCATAATATATAAATGAATTTAGTAAGGTAAATATGTCATTATGAAAAGTAGTCATCAAATTATTAATTCTTTTTAGAAAAACGACAACATTAAGTTTAATGCAATTCTGTAATAATAGCAAAGCATTCTTGTTGAAACTCAGTGGTCTTTGGGTTTTTGTTTGATACATTTTGACACCCATTTATCTCAAACTGTGCATTATAATATTAGACTAAATCATACCGTAGATCAGACCATAATTATCAAAAACATTTTTCATAAATGATATCCACTTAGTTTCTATTCCATTGTTAGCATTATCAAGGATTTCGAAATATTTGTAATTTGCAAATCTTTTAAATTTGTATTTTTTCCTCACTAGGTACGTGAAATAATGTATAAAATTTATTGAAAAATTGCATTACGGGCATATTCTATACTTCTATACTTCTAAGTTTGAATTAAGAGTCTAAACTTTTTCAAATATTGGATACGCAACAAATCTCTGTAAAGGCATTTGATTGGGTATTAGTTAAAGTAGGCGTGGTTTTCGGTAACTTTCCTCCAATCAACTGGCCTATTCGACAAACCTGTGTGCGCTGATGCGTGTAAACTGGCTATTGTAACGGCACGTGTCTTACATCGGAATCTGTCGTGCGTGACCAATGTTTATTGTATAATTTCTTGTCATGTGGTCAAATTATCTGACATGCACGTTTTAAAGGTTGAAACTTAAATTTGCCTTTTGAAAGATTATTAGCAGTGCCGATACACGGTGTATTTTAAGTGTTTAAGAAACACCAAGGATTTGTATAGTAAGGAAACACAAGACTTTTAATAATAAAAGAAGGATGCATATTAACAGAGAATATAATCAGGGACTATTATACTAAAGTATTGTAGTCCAAGATATAAATTTACGACATATGTATTATATGGCTCAGATATTAACAATAACGTGTTCTGGAAAAAAATTAAATGTTCGAGAATTTGAATTACCTAATAAGTATGGAAAGCCAACGGGGTCAAAATTCTTAATTCGTAACTTGTCAATTCGTAACTTGTAACTGTGTAATTTCTAAATTGTTAATTCGTAAATTGTTAATTTGTAACTTGTTACTGTGAAATTCATAATGCTTAATTCGTAAATTGTCAATTTGTAACTTGCACCTTTGTAGTTTCAACATTCTTAATCGGTAAATTGTCAGTTTGTAACTTGTAACTGTGCAATTTCATATAATGCTTCATTCGTAAATTGTCAATTTGTAACTTGTATCTTTGTATCAAAATTCAACATTCTTCATTTGTTAATTGTCAATTCGTAACTTGTAGATTTCAAAATTCATCATTGGTAAATTGTCTTTTTGTATATTGATGTTTTGTGACTTGTAACATGTGACTTGTCGATTCGTGATTTGTCGATGTGTGAAATGTCGAAGTGTTAAATGTCATCGTTGTATTATGCTAACGATCATTATGACGACAGATGGCGCTCGGGTTCTTCTTCTGTGTATAATCCTCCTGTAAATCGGAGAACCTCCATGTGGAAAATATACCTAAATAATTTTAATCCATTTATTACAGCAAATGCGTCTAAAAAAGCAAAACAAAAATTGTATGTTTACAGGATCACAGTTTTATTTTGTTTACTGACGTGGACTTTCGTTCGAGAACGGAAACTATATAAAAAATTATCCCGACTAGTTCAGTCCCTCAACCGGCGTAATTGATCTCTCCTAATTACGGGGTTAATAAAATAGTCGTTGGTCAGTGGAATATTGCGACTGGATTATTCATGTATATACAATAAGGAGATGTGGTAATAAACCGTATGATTGCCAATGAGACAACTATCCACCAACGCGAAGTACAAATAAAGTCGAAGTAAGCACTGTGAACTATGGGCAACCTACGGCCTTCATCAATGACAAAACCTAATACCATATAGTCCGCTTTAAAAGGCTACATCTTTACTGAAAACCCCATGCAGGTACTAGTAATAAACGATTTCTATTAATCATAAAATGCTATTATCGGACCATTTTATTCTGACAGGAAAGGGCTGACATATATATTCTATTCTGCTGTTGTCGGTTATATGGTCGGGTTGTTGTCTCTTTGACACATTCCCCATTTCCATTCTCAATTTTATGTATTAATATATATGCCTACTGAATTTTTCTGGTCAAGAAGCTTTAAAATTGCCGCTACCAGATTTCCTACAATAAAAATGTACAACCAAAGAGACCAAAATATTCACGAGTCCCTCGATCTCAACAGCTGGCTACTTAATGCCCCGTACTCCCGATATAAACCCCACCTGGTGACACACCTCTTTATAATCCGGCAACCTTACTAAATCCAACATGTTGTCAATCGTTAATTAACTGAAATGATTCACGCTGTTAATCAATATACCTATTTTTTTTTTGAAAATTGCATGTCAAATATAAAATAAAAATCATTTGCAATGAACTCGTAACAATATAATCCTAATATCCTATTGACAAACCAGGTTGTATTCCGCCTGGTTCTTCTGTCGAGCAGTCAGCCAGGATCCCAGGCTATCATTTTACTCTAAAAATGACCAAATACATACTCCTTTCGCCAAACCCCAAATAATGTGCAAATATTTTCGTGGAGTAATAAAATTAAACAACCTTAGTGAGCGCGCTCACATGCCCCATGTCCCCACATTGTCACTGGAGAAATAAAATAACTGTAAGAAAAAAAATTGTTTCATAATTTCCTCTCGATGTGTACATCTACATAGTATGTCCTTATTATCTACAAGGTTTCATGAAATTCTGTGGTGTGGTTTCAGAGGAGTTGCGACAATAAACTGTTGCAGAGGTATATCGAAGCACATAAGTTCAAAGGGGCGTAACTTCTATAAAAAAAAATTGAATTGTAATTTCTTGTCGATATGCAAATCTACTTACTTTTTTTAGTAGTATGTCCTTATTATCATGAAATTCTGTTGTGTGGTTTGAGAGGAGTTGCGATGACAAGAAACAGGACCGACGGACTGACGTACGGACGGACGGGTCAAAACATTACACCCTCCGCAACTTCGTTGCGTGGGGTATAATTAGTGAAAGCATATAAGAGATAATTGATTTTTCATGCAAAAGGCGATATGGCAAGATATTTTTTTCTGACAAGTCAGAGGGAGAGGGCGTCAATTTGTTTAAAAGTGGGAGTATTAGGAAGGGGGTTTGAGATTTAAAAAAAACACTGGCCTTTGTTAGTCTTGTATGATTTTAATTTTTTGTTTCTTGTGTATAATTTGGAGTTCAGTATGACGTCCGGTATCACTGAACTAGTATACATATTTGTTAAGGGGCCAGCTTGAGGACTCCTCCGGGTGCGGGAGTTTCTCGTTGCATTGAAGACCCATTGGTGGCCTGCGGTTGTTGTCTGCTCTATGGTCGGGTTGTTGTCTCTTTGACACATTCCCCATCTCCATTCTCAAATTTATGTAGGTGACGCGTGTTGTAAAAAATAAACAGTTTCATAGTTAAACGATTATGGTCATTAAAAAATATATAGAGGGGACACCTCCTAGTATATTTCTATCTTGTACCATGATCATTTTAGATCTGTATTTGTTGGAGAACGTAGTGGATACAATACCGGCTTTAATACAACGGTAGAGAGAGCGCCGTCGATGTATTGAAGGTGCACGAGCGTAGTTTCGGAACGGCTGTCAACGCTCGGTGTACGCACTACGCTTCTTCAATTTGGTTCTATTCGAATACTGTTTTTACGAAAAATGAGTTAGAATATTGTTGTATTTTACTCGTTGAGATCTCAAAACACTTTGTGTAGTTTTTTATCTGCATGTTTGTTCACAACATTTCTTGACTGATAATTGTTAAATCGGGTCCTTGACAGCAATTAAGTGTTCTTTTTTTGTCGAGCTTTTGTTTTTAAATTGTCTGGTTCTATAGCACTGCGACCACCTCGTACAGAAATATTAGCTTCTGACTTGAGCGTCTTGTCTTTATGTCTTGTAGTTTCAGTTTGGTGAGCGTGTTTGAGACGCAACCAACTTCTCTGGATTTGTACTCTCCTGTTATAAATCTCGCAGGTTGTTGCTGTATTCTTTCAAGCTTATTGATGATTGTAGATGTGAACTGGTCCAATACTATTGACGATATGATATCCCATAATTGACCTGACCATTTAAATATATGCGGTTTTCTCACATTCCGGTTGACAATAAACAGTCTCCGGGACAAGTTTGCAATTCCGCTGAGTGCAAAAGTTGTCACCTTAATTTTTGGAGTTAAGTCAAAACAAAGTTGATAACTTGGTTGGTATTGGTTCCCTGATATTTGTCCTAAAATTTTTTGGATCTAGCACCACTGTTGAAAAAGTTATGCCCCTTTTTTCAACAATTTCCTCAGAGGAAAAGTACTTTTCCTCAAGGGAAATCAAATTTCCCTGAAGGAAAAAGATTTTTCCTCAAGGGAAATTGTTTTTTCCTCAAGGGAAAAAGATTTCCCTTAGGGAATTTGCTGCATAATTATTTCCTTTGAGGAAATTCTATTTCCTTAGAGGAAATTCTTTTTCCTTAGAGGAAATTCTTTTTCCTTTGAGGAAATTTGCAGCTTCAAATTTTCCTTGGAGGAAATACTTTTTCCTGTGAGGAAATTTGTAGCTTCAAATTTTCCTTGGAGGAAATACTTTTTCCTGTGAGGAAATTTTTGACAAACACTTTTCCTTGGAGGAAAATTCAAGACAACAAATTTCCTCTAGGGAAATCATTGTTCTTCAAATTTCCTCTAAGGAAATTTCTGAAGATCAAATTTCCCTTAAGGAAATGTTTTCCCTTTTTTTACTTGTTGAACATTTCTTCACTACACCATGTATACAAACAGTATGAATATAATAATAACAAGACTGTATAATTGATGCAAATGATATTTAAAACTTTAATAAATGTTTGACTCAACATTTTAATGACATTGAAAATAATACAGTCTGACTGTTTAGATCTAGGTATTGTTTATACTTTTTTTATAAATTTAACTTTGATTTATAATTTTTTTTGGAGCAAATGCTTCTATTTTCTTTGTAATTGTTTCAATGCGATACATTAATAAGCAACCAATTTGAATGTCATACCATTTGTGGTGTTCTAAAGAATTTGTTTATATATTTGCAGATTAAATAATAAAATAAACACTTTTCGTGTTATTTTAAATTACAATTTCTTCTGTTTCAGCTTGTGTACAGTTATTCAATCCACTACGTAAGAATTCAGTGAATACATTATTCCATTCACTAAACAATTCCCTTCAATTCTAAGAGAAATGATTTTTGCAAATTGTTCTTCAATGATCTTCTTCTGTATATTTGATATGAGGGAGCAATGTAAATGAGTGGATAAAACTGGTGTTCCTTTTTTCAACAACAAAATAGTATTTGTTCAGCATTCTCCTTTCTTTTGATTAAGATATGTTGTTGCTTTTATGCAATAGTGTTTTTGTGTATCTATGATAGAACTCCATTTTGTTTATGGTCATTATCATGTGATAATGTTGAAATTTCCTATTTCTTTTTTGCAGGAAAGCACACATTCCATTTCAAATTAATCCAATTATGCACTATGTAAATAAATTTCAACTATAAGTTTCCTCTTCAGTAATGACCTATTGATCATGAAAACCAAGATGTCTGATCACCTATAAATACACAAAATAAACAAATAAAATGTTATAAATGGAGAGAGAAACAGCAATAAATGTTTTTCATGTGTATCTTTCCTTATTAAAATACATTAAGTAAACTTGAACTCGAGAAAAATAAATAACTGCGATGTAGACTAGAAAGTATAAAATGCCAAATAAAGTATTCACGAAAAATTAGTTGATTTACAGAAGTCAAGTCCCTGTTTGCAGGAAATTTACATCATTGGTTGTCTGGTGGAGAGTTGTCTTATTGGCAATCATACCACATCTTATTTTTATATAACCTTGCCATATTCCTATTGTGCCTGTCCAAAGTTCAGAGCCTGTAGCTTTTGTCAGTTTAGTCTGACACTAAAATTTAGTGGTTGTTGTTGTTGTTGTTTCATACCGGTCATATTTATTTTTTGTAATTTATTTTGTTATAAACTAGGCAATTAGCATGATTAGTTTTACAGTTTGGATTGTTTCAATGTTTCATCTTTAGGTCTTTTATAGCTGCCTACTTTGACTATAGTATAGGGTATGGATTTTCTCATTATTGAAGGTCGTAACAGGCCTACAATTGCTTTCTCAAAGCCATGATAGTTTTCATATTTAATATACCACATCTTTTAATTTTTATAGTAATCATGATACTAGTAATCATCTTTCAAGTTCAATAACTTTTTTAAAATTAAAAGGTGCCTTACCATTTAGGTTTAGTTGGCTTCTGCAAATTTTACATTGCCTATCATTTCTGCTGTATATAATTTCTCTGTATCTTCTATAGTTCTTGTCCTATACATAAAAGAGTAAAAGTTGAATGACATCTTGCATCAATATTTTTTTCTGTTTAATGTACATTATGTATATTAATGTGTGTTTAATAAAAATCTAAACCATGAGTGCTTGATAAGCTTCTTGCCCTTATAGCTGGTCTTTAAGCTTTAAATGAATTTTAATGATCGACTAAAAAACTATGAGCACTGTGCAAATAAGACCCCTGCCCTCCAAAAAAAAAAAACATGCACAAACAGTGGTATTTATTGACATAAAACATGTATATAATTTGGCTCCATTTATAGATATATATCTCAAGTGACTATAAGTTTAAGGCTGTGATTTTTTTAACAAATCCATAAATTTCTAAAACCTTTCAAAGTTTTTGAAAATGGACAATTTTAAAATAACTTTGCAACAACTAAAGTTCCTTAACTCTGCATCTTATAAAA
Organism: Mytilus galloprovincialis; assembly: GCA_037788925.1. Taxonomy (NCBI): domain Eukaryota; kingdom Metazoa; phylum Mollusca; class Bivalvia; order Mytilida; family Mytilidae; genus Mytilus; species Mytilus galloprovincialis. Next base: position 36,679,900 of record CM075342.1, on the reverse strand, counting down.
AAATATACATGATAAATAGGGAATGATACTCCAGCTTGCATATCATTCAAAGTTTTAAAGGAACATAACTGAAGAACGGTAAAAGTTTTACTACCAAAATTTGAAATTGATCTGATTAAAATTGTGATAAAAAGTATTTTTTTAAAGTTTAATAAAATTTGGTTGAGGGAAACTTAAGTTAGAAGGCCGAAACATTTTTTTCCATTTTTAAAGAACATAACTATAGAATTTAGTAAAAGAGACACTACCAAAATTCAAACTTAATCTGTATTTTGTGATGATAAGCATTGTGTATTGATTTCATAACATTTGGTTGAGACAAACTAAATTTTAGAGAACAGGAAACCAAAAATTCAGCATATTTTCCCCATTTCTAAAGGGGCATAACTCTGATACTCTAGTACAGTAACACTGACATCACCAAAATTCAAACTTGATATGAGAATTGTGATAACAAGCTTTTGTAAAAGTTTAATTGAATTTGGTTGAGGCAAACTAAAGTACTGTAAGAGAACAAAAAACAACTTTGGGACAGACGGACAATGTTCTGACAAGTGTTAAACATTATGCCCCCTCCACTTTGGGTCATAACAATAAAAAGGGAGTTTGTCAAGATATAAAAACAATTCACCAAAGTTTCATAAAAATTTGTGAAAGCATTCTTGAGACTATCCTAATCCCAAGTCATGATAGTACAATGACATAAATCAGATTTTTTTTTAAATTAAAAGGAAAATTATCATGTTTATGTTATACAAAAATAATTCACCAAGTTTCATGAAAATTGCTCAAAGCATTATTAATAGTATACGTACTGGAAAAATCCCCGCTTTTATGAATAAAATCCCTAACTTTAAATTAAAAATTTAAAATCCCTAAAAATTAAAAAGGAGCTTAATTATCATGATTATATCAATAGATAATTCACCAAAGTATTATGAAAATTTTATGATTAATGTATTCTAATTCCAAGACTATCTAAGACATGGTTTGTTTGAATTAAAAAAGTTGGAATAAAGTACCTGCTAGAATTCAGGAGAATTAGACCAAATCAGGCTATCTTCTAGATTATCAGACAATTGACTGTACATAGAAAAGGAATTTTCTTTTTTCTTTTTTCTTATTTAGCTATTTGTTATCTCTGTCCTTAATATATACTGAACTAAGCCATTTTTTCACATATTTTTTTTGTTTTTTCTCTCTTGTGACTTGTTATTTAACATAACAAAAAAAACCAAAGGCAATGAAAGAGAAACTGACAATGCCAAGGCAAAACATAAGATGCAGAAAAGAAAAACAAAACAAAACACTAAGCAACACCAACATCACCAAAAAAACTAGTGTTGAATTCATGTACTCAGTCAGTCAGTGAAAGTTCGCAGATCCTGACCTGCTATATCTATGCTTAAAAACCTAAAAATCATATAGTTCTAAACATATTTTGTAAATTTATACTTGATTAAAATGTTGTCATAAATAGCATAGACACCTCTGAGTTTTGAGAACCACATGTGTTAATTGTGCGAGTATAATCATTGATAATCATGCACAAGATTGACTTTTAAAAGCCTATATATTGAAATTTTCTGAAAATATTGCATGCATTTATTAATATGACCAATTTCAAGAAATGCACAAAGATGTGAGATGATTTATATAATTGTAATTTCAGGAATTTACAGTAAAGGCTTTTATCCTCACTGCATTTTGCACTTTTCCTAATTCAGGAGCCAGAAGTTATGGCCTTTGTGACCTTTGTATGATTTTTATTTTAGTTTCTTTTTTTTATATTGAAGAGTTAAGTATGACGTCCATTATCACTCAACTAGTATACATTTTTGTTTAATGGCAAGCATGGCAAGCTAAAGCATGCCTCACAGGCACGGATCCAGGGGGGGGGGGGGGGGGGGGGGGGGGCTGAAGGTTTGACATGTTGGAACCCCCTTTCTTTATTGGACGATCAATGCATTTGAATGGGGATATGTAGTTGGACACCCCCCCCCCCCAAAAAAAAAAATTGTCCTGGGTTAGGAACCCCTCCTTTATATGACTAGATCCACCCCAGTCTCAGGTTGCGGGATTTTCTCGTTGCAATGAAGACCCATCGGTGACCTATGGCTGTTATCTGCTCTTTGGTCATGTTGTTATCTCTTTGATACATTCCCCATTTCCATTTTCTTTTCGGTTCTATAATAAATATTAGAAACGAGTTTGGCGCCTTTACAAAAATATAATTGTCTGTGCTGATAGGGGAGTATGTGTGCATACCAATATTTAAATTTTCTAGGCCTTCTTTTTGAATATTTTGTGCATTTCTTGGTAAAATACTGTCAGACCTCGAGTGCTGTTGTTTTACAAAAACGGTCAAGTAATGTAGGGGAAAGAAACTAACTAAAAAGTCCAAAATAAGCCACAACTAATGGGTGTCTCATTTGGGGTTCTGTTCACGGATCCCGCTTAGTTACTACTTATTTTTTTAGATTCTCGCATGATGCCATCCCGCGTACACTATGTAAGTGAACAATTCTGCTATTTTTGTAATTTCCCATGTCCCGCTAAACTTCATTTCGCGTTTGAAAATCACGGCACAATAATTTGAGGGAGGATAGGACCTTTATCGGGACTGCGGGCTTGGGTGTTTTTAAGCTCTGGATTTCGGGATTGACCCTTTCGGGATACGATAATTCTTTTTTCGAATTTCGGGACCTCTGGATTTCGTGTTTTTTAAGCCCGGGATTTCGTGATTTCGTGTTTTTAAGCTCGGGATTTCGGGATCAGTACCCCTCCTACCCTCCCTCATAATTTGACTTTCATGTGTCACGTTTACAAAAAATACGCCTCGACAATCCCGAGTCCCGCTCAGACCCCCCTTATAGGTACATAATGAATAGTTTACTATGTAGTCAGTAGTCGGGTCAAATACACATGTATACACTTTTAGACGACCTTAGATTCATTTCACAGCGAAAATACTCATTTATATTGAACATTTTAGATCACTTTACATTTAGATTTTATAACTTTTAAAATAAAGACCATATAGATTTAAGATCATTTAATCGAAAGATTATAATTTGTCAATGCGCAACTGTAACCAGGTACTGAATTTTTTTTTTGCATGCGTTAAGTTAAAAGTGCCGGGAATAGAAAAGCAAGTTAAACTTCTCATCTGGACTTTTTTAATAAGTCTGTATACCGGACCTCATCTCTATTTTGGGATTGAAAAAAAATCTAAAGTTAAAAATGCGGTTTTGAGCCTATTTCTTCTTTTTAATTTGGTAACACGTTAAGCCATTAGTGACACTAATATGGTATATTACCAATAATAAGGCCATATATTTCGGTGTGTAGAAATACCGCAAAAGACTTCTTAGTGCACTAAGAAGAAAGTTTTTGCATTAAGGACACTAAAACGATGTTTTAAGATCACAGCGAACATGAATATAAGAGGATATGATTAAATACCTCAAATCTATAAAGTTAGGTATCAATAGATTTTGTAATTTTGAAGTTAAATGACTTTTTAATCAACGCCTGCCACTCGCCACGTGACCAACGGTTTATTGCAGATTCCCGAATCATCATGTTCAATCAACCTAATCCAATAAACAATTGTCTTTTGATCGTTACTTATTGATTAATCAATGGTTGTTAACCTAACGGTTTAGCGTGGTATAAATTCAAGTTTATGAAAGAAAAATAAAAAATAAATTTTCTGTTTTAAAACTTTGCCTTTGTTATATATATTTAGTTTTTAAGGAAATTGCTATGCAAGCTTTTTTTTTATTTAAAGAACCCTATTTTGAGATAAAAATTGAGAAACAAATGCTTTTGATATTTCATTTCCTTACTAACAACACAAGAGTTTACATACTATCATTATTCCTTGAAAGACATTTGAGAGTATGTGGTGTCCATGGGGTTCTTCAAAATCCGATTACAGAAGTAACATATAGAAAAACTCCAAGAGGTAAAATTATATTACGTTTTAAAAAGAGAATAAAAGAATAAATCATAACTGTCTTCTATGAAAGATAACTTTAAACTGGTGTCAATGCTTTTTTTTTTAACAATTCATCTTTATTTCCATAATTGAAGATGAATACCATTTTATTTTATAATGTAATAAGCACTATGGGCAGGCGCGGATCCAGAGCTTGAAGTGGGGGTTTGGGGGAGGGGTTATGTGAGAAATGTTTAAAACACTAGAGAAGTTTTCATGTTATACCAAACCATATGTTTTTCAATAAATGGCACACTTTTTGTTCATCCGGCATATGGTTACTCTAAAAATAAAATTTTAAGTATTAATTTTATAAGGTTAATTATTTGATTACAGATCGTATCTACCCGTTTTGCAATTGTTGTATCACTCTAAGGGAGGCTATAATAAAGATATATATAATAAAATATAGAGATAGCAGCCTTGGATTGTCTTAATTAAATCCTTTGGTCCTCTAATTATCAAGTTACCCTCTGGCCAATGTTATTATGACTTGTGTATATTTAAAGAAGTGTAGCGACAACGTGTCACCCTATTCAGTGCTAGATGTTCATATTATAGTAAAGATAACATTAAAACAAGAAATGGTTAATACAAAAAATATTTTAAGATTTTCAACCGGGGGTGGGGGTGGGGGTGGGGGGGGGGGGGGGGCTCGCTTTAACCCCTAAATCCGCTAATGATGTGGGAAAACTAAATTATTTAGTTAACTTAATCATATGACTCTTAAGCCCGTTCTGCCATTATTAAGAAACGCTAAAGAACGGAAATGTATGATTTTAAGATTTGGAAATAAATGAAATTGGTGTCACAAATGGTACATTTTTTTGTATGTCTGCTTGTATTTAAAATATTTTATAAATAGATATAATGCTCATATACATAATTATTAACGGTTGTTTTACTTCGCTTATTTATAGCATATAACTTCGTATTCTTATTTTCGGCATCAAATAAAAATAATGGAATAAATATATAGGAAGTTCCAATCAATAGACAACGTACAGAACAGAGCAATTCGATATTACTTAGGCGTTCACAGATTTGCACCAATTCTAGCACTGTATGGGGATACTGGATGGATACCAAGTCAGTTTCGGCATTGGGTGAACATTATTCGATACTGGAATAGGCTTTTATCGTTTGAAGACGACCGATTAACGAAAGTGGTGTTCAATATGGATTATGATCGTTGCACAAACAATTGGTGTAGTGACACTAAAGATATTTTCACTAAACTTAATATGTTACATTATTACGAAAGTAGAACAATGGTGGATTTAAAATCTTTTGAACAAATTGTACGAACTTATTACAGTGATATATATGGAGAGAGTCCTTGATAAATAAACCAAAGCTACGATCTTACTTAAACTTTAAAACAAACTTCGAACTAGAGCACTATGTAAAACTAAATCTTACGAAACACGAGCGATCTGTGCTAGCCCAGTTTAGATGCGGATTATTACCGATCAGAATTGAGACTGGTAGATATATTGGGGAACCAGTAGAAAACAGACTATGCCGATTTTGTAATTCTCAAAATGTTGAAAGTGAGCTACATTTTCTTATAAACTGCACATTTTATAATGATATCAGACAAACTGTTTTTAGCGAGATATTAATGGTGCCTGACTTTACGCAACTAGATGAGCAGGGAAAATTAACATTTCTAATGGTGAACCATCCAAGGAAAATAGCTAAATACTTAGCAGCGTCACTTTTCCGTAGAAAACAAACAGTTTACTCTAGTTAACATTCTTAAACTTTTTCACAAACATTAGTTGAATAATATATGAACTTTTACAATCGTTAATTCTTAATCTATAATTATCTGTATTTAAATTTAAATTGGCAATTGACACGTGATATTAGAACATTTATATTGAACTAACAGTAAAAGGTGACTTTTTTCGAAGCGATGATTTCTAACTGGCTAACAAGACGGTTTTGCCTACGGTAACTTTTCTCATCATTTGTTTACTCCTATATCTACAAAGTGCTTTGAACATCTTCGAGGTATATATAGCATCATAAATATGAGTAACTGTAACAAAAACATGCATTAGAATATAAAATATACGTGTGCATCACATCAACTTGGTAGAAAAAAATGAAATCGATGGACAATTTTGCTCTCGTAGTACAAAGCAAATAATCTTTTATTGCAAATATGTGCATCAGTTTATAGTTAAATATATACTGTTTCAATATTTTTTTCGTATTTAAGTAGAATATTCGTATTTCCCATAAAAAATATGTTTTCCTTGAGGGTCCTAAAATAAATTACTGTACGATCAGTCTAGAACTGACTGTATTCTAGAAGCGATTTCAGATTTTTTGACTGTATGACCAGTCGTGATTTTGAAGAAAAAACAACAGCAATTTGAAGGTATATATGTGTATATGTGATATTAAGAACTATCCAGGGAACTATATCATGTAATTACTTTCATCAGACAATTCAAATATATTTCTGATGAATTTTTTAGATTGCAAAATAATTGCATTTTTGTGCCATCAGTCTTATTTAAAATCAAATGCCTAAAAAGTAATACATGATTCGCTTGTGGACTTTGTAATAGTGTATCGTTACAGTTATCTGTTTAGCTATTACATTTTTAAAGATTATTTATACCTTCCGCCGTTGACCAATTGATGATAACATAAATCAAGCCTGTCTCTTTTAATATAACAAAAAATGGATAAAGACAGCTTTGTGTAAGGGGATAATTCATGTGATATAATTTTGGTAAGTTTACAGAAATAGAAGGTCCATATATAATGCATTAATCGAGGAAAAATGGAACAATTTCAGAAAACTTTAATGATTGGTTTAGGAGGTGTTGGAAATACCTGATGGGTGCCCCCATATAATGCAATGTTCAAGTCCGTATCTTATATAAAGTAACCCCATCAAAGATTTTTACTAAAACTCGAAATGGACGGTGCACAATACAGTCGTTATCATTTATGATAAGGAAACCGAATAAGATTAATTAATAGTTATATCAGTGACAGATTCAAAAAAAAGGGGATCCGGCAGTTTGAAACCTTTTTTAACTATCAATGCATTTGTATGGGAACATATATTTGGAATCCCATTTTCTCCTGGATTGGACCCCCTCTCCATCTAAAAATGTCCGGAACCCCCAATGTATATTAAGTGGTTAATGAGGAGATGCGCTTACAAAACCGGCGAAACACATTGTACCGGTCCAACGGACGAACGGAAAGACGGACTTCTTTGTCCATATAACACCCGCTTGACAAAGTGGTGTACAATTGAGTGTCAAAGAGACAGCTCTAAAACTTAATCATAGTGAAGGAACTGTGATCAATTATTGGCTACGGTACGGCCTCGAATGTGTGTAAATACATGCATTTTTATATAACAACTAAATCTGTGTGTTTGTACAATTTTAAGTATAACAGAGGACATTTCTGAAACTTATATACTAGTATACATCAAACCTCCCTCTTATTTTAGCAACATTTAAACATCCTTATACTTAATGTAGTAAGTCGAGTACACCCTATCAAGCTAAACCATGTTTCATAAGTTTTCAGGATGTGAATGTATTGAAATATATTTGTGTTATTTAGAAAAATGCCACCTTCTAATGTATCGTAAATAACTTTGAAATCACCACTAGAATACAGTGACATAAAGACTGATCATACAGTTTTAAAATATACAAGCGAGACTGATCGTACAGTGAGAAATTCAAACAAGTGTAATTTTCTTATTTCTGGCTTCAAAGATCTGGTTGAAACTTTTACCACCACTTGAAATATACTTCATTTAGTTAATTAAGTCAGGTTTTTACTTTAATTTGTACACTAAGAGGGTAACAAGATTGTTTTTATGTTCGCCGACTGATTTTTCTTAGTGATGTACTTGTCTTGACTTGAAAATCTCTTGATTAAGGCAAAGATACGAATAATGAATGTGCGGAATTTAATTCTAAACTATTTGAGAATATCGATGTCGAATGAATTAATCATTAAGCAATGTACAGATAATCAACTTACCGTTTAATTCAGTATACCCATCAAATTTAAAATGTGATCAAAAAAAATCTCGCTTCGAAAATCGCGACTTCCGGATAGCGTACAGAATAGTATCTACACTGTGTAAAGAGTTGAAAATACGCTATTAATTTAGAAGTAAAAAATATAGCAGACAGAATAAATACGGCAAAAACAAACAAATGAAAAAAAAATAGAGAACAATTTGAAATACCATATACATGTTTAATCAGTATAAAACCTGCCAGACTGACATGCACATCATTAAATATTTGAATGTCACTGTAAGTTCCACTGTAGCGTGGAATGGCTCAAATTCAACCTGGTCCAAGAAAATTAGATCAATATCATATAAACAAACCAAGAAATACATGTACACCTGACAATAAATCACTAAGTATATTTGACCTATTGCTAATAGTTTATAAGAAGCAGACATAACCGTGAAATCTAAACACTGACTAATGAACCATGAAATAAAGGTCAAGGATCTGAACCATGGCAGGCAGAAGTGTACAGCTTACAATTCTTCCATACAGCAAATATAGTTAATCTATTGCTTATAAAAACTAAAAAACTGAACAGTGAGCAATGAACAGTGAAAATGAGGTCAAGGCCATATAAAACCTGCCAGACTGACATGCACATCATTAAATATTTCCATACACCAAATAAAGATGACATATTGCATATAATGTCAGAAAAAAAGACTAAATATCAAAAACTTATCTTTGACCACTGAACCATGAAATTTGGTCAAGGTCTGATAAGCACAACTATGCTTGACACAAGTGACATCTATATCATTTTCTCTATTGTTCAATAAAATATCGTCATTTGATCTCGATGGATCAGCAACGCGTTGTGACGCAGGTTGTATAGGTTGATCCTACATGTCTACTGGATCAGAATTCGTATCAGAGCTTCCTCTGATTCTACCTCTATCCCTACCAGGGGCGGATGCAGGAATTTTCGAAAGGGGGGGTGCTAACCCAGGGCAAAGGGGGGGGGGGGTGCAGGGGGTGCAAAACTTTTGTCCCGATACAAATGCATTGATCGGCAAAAATAAAGGGGGGGTGCGCACCCCCGGAACCCCCCCCCCCCCCCCTGGATCCGCCACTGCCTACTATCACGCCCACTAGTTCTGTTATATTTGGGTGGTATGTCTGTGTTGTTTTCGAGAATTCTACGTATTAATGACAATTAGAAGGAATTAAATGGAACAGTATTTATAAACAGTATTTATATTGAATATGATGTTGACGATATTGACGAGAGCGTAGTTAGATCACGGTATGAAAGTGGAAAGGTCGTAGACTGATCGATGTAAGAGCGTTCTATAATCGCAGAAGAAGCGTGTTAAGATCGTGTTGCAATCGAATACATAGTGCATGTATTGTCGTTTATACGTTATAAGATTTTGATTATTGCATTGAAGTCGCAGAATAAGCGTGATAAGAACGTGACTGGATCGTTGTAGAAGCGTAATGAGGATGTAGTAGCATCGTGAAAACAATGAAAATCCAAACTTTCATTCTGCTTGTACCGTGACCCCACCTTTTAGATCGCGGTGAGCGTGGTGCAATAGTGGTCTAGTGTGACTTGGGCATAACACATGCTCCTTGTTTCTCTACCTTTCCTACTGATCAAAATGAGCAACTGGTTCTCGTCTTGTATTTTTGGTACCTTCCGTAATCAATACCGAAGAAACGTTGCTATCTTATTTTGTCTTAGTTTCATCCTATAGCAAGTACAAAAAGCATCACCAATTGATACATTTACATATATAAAAATTCATATATGTATAGCATGTATGGCCCATGAAAACATATAACGCTGCCGCGCGCTCTCCGTGTATTCATTTACGCAATTCGTGAATGGCGTGCTTTGTAACTAAACTCACGAATACTAGTGTTTGTTTTATTCATAATTTCATAAAAAAAAAAAGATGTGGTATGATTGCCAGAGAAACATTTTTTTTCCACCAGACATTAATTGATGATGAAGTAAGCAAGGATAATTCATAGTACAGTCTTCAACATTGAGGAAACCCAATACCGCACAGCAAGCTACAAAAGATTCCAAAATGAAAAATTTAAAACAATTCAATTCATTCGAGAAAATTAATTTTACGGCGCATAAATAGAACTCTTAGTGATTAAACTCGTTTTAGCTGCACAACCAACCCCTTAACATTGAACAGTGATAAACAGCATATTATAAAACTTCTTATACAATCAGTTGAAAAGACTTACATACATAGTTTTCTCGTTTGAATTGTTTTACATTATCTTATCGGGGCCTTTTATAGCTCACTATGCGGTATGGGCTCTATTCATTGTTGAAGGCCGTACGGTGACCTATAGTTGTTAATGTCTGTGTCGTTTTGGTCTTTTGTGGATAGTTGTCTCATTGGCAATCATACCACATCTTCTTTTTTATATTGACTCATCAAATAAATGAATAAAGAGCTGCGCATTAAGCGCATGATACTCCCTTTGTCTTTATGCTTTAAATGATTTTTTTTTCAACGAATAAATTTCCTTGGCCGTTTCCGTCATTTTTTCAGAAGAAAAATTCCACAACTGTACAACATCAAATCAGAAATTGTATAAAAACAAAAGGGTACTTAGTTAAATAGATAGTAACCAGTCACCATAGTTTTATCATTCAATGCTGAAAGCATTTTTGATTTATTATCCGAAAAACTGGAAAAAGGCCTCATCTTTTTTTTTATGAATAATACCTCATAACTCCAAAAATGTAAATATTTCATAAAAGCTGGTAAAAGTGTTTTTGAGTAATTGTCCAACAACTGGGACAATTCCCCTTTTTTCAATAAAAAAATTCAGAACTAATAAACGTAAAATCTGAAATTTATAAGAAATGAAAGGTAGCTTAAGTCAACAGATATATACAATTTACTAAAGTGTCATAAAATTTGTGAGAGTGTTTACGATCGATTGTCCGAAAACAGAATAATGCCCCCTTTTTTAAGCATAAAAATTCATGACATGGAAACGTAAAATCTTGAATTTATAAAAATCGAATGGAAGCTTACGTCAATAGATACAAACAATTCAACAAAGTTTCATAAAAGTTGGTGGAAGCGTTTTTTATTAATTGTCCGAAGTGTGGACGACGGAATGATGGACAGACAATGGTATGGTTTAAGACGGGCGTATAAAATCAAGATACAAGTTTTAAAAAAGGCTTAACACATAGTACAGATACAAGCGTGCTCGAAGTTTGTGATAGTTAGTTCAAAGCGAATAACAGCCTATAAACCATTATGTGTCTGAGCCTTTAAAATCAGTCAGTAGAATTGCAATGGATTTTAACCCAAAAAAAAAAAATAATGTAATTTTATTATCGACACCTGTTAGGATTATAAATCATTTATATATCAAATATATCGACCGTTAATTTTTTATCATTTTTTTTCTGTAAGTTGTTAGTATTATCAACAGAATCTTTTTCAAAACTATGGCTTTATAATTCTCTTCATACCTTTTTTCAATTACATCGCAACACGACGATTTGATATAATTTTTATACTGATATGAACAGAAAAAGATGTCGCTTACACGGAGGCGACTATCAAATTTTTTGAAACTGAGTCACACTGGAAGCACATTCGCTTGCACAAACTACTTATAAAAAAGTTAAGTAATATAATAGAATAAAAAAGAAGAAGCTGGTAGCCTTAGTTCGTTTTATATTTATATTTTTTTGTGTTTATTATAAGTTTATTTGTTCCGGAATTTAATGTGACGTCCATTTCGATGACCTAGTATACATTTGTGTAAAGGGTCCAGCTGGAGCACGACTCCGTGTTCCAGAATTTCTCGCTGTTTTGAAGACCCACTAGTGGCCTTAGCCTGTTTTTGCTTTTTGGTCGGATTGTTGTCTCTTTGTCAAATTCTCGTTCCTATTCTGACAACAGAAAAAGAAAGGTTTTTTTTATTTATAATTCCGGGGAAAGTTATAAGTATGAAACAGTCGATTTTAACCTACAGTGGTTAAAGTTCCACAATTCTTAAATATTGTCACATAAAAAGGAGAGTAATGAATGCTATGCTACCAAGTTTACGAACTTTCTGCCATTTACATTAAGTTAAACCTTGCACAATCATATTTCCGTAAGCGTATTACAAAATGATATGAAACAATATTCCAAAACATCGTTCCCTGCAAAGAAATGATAATTATAAGAAATATGAAAGGACCATCATATACGTTTGTTACAAATAATTAAGAGCTAGATTGATTGATTGTTGGTTGCTTAACAAATACTAGGTAGATAAAGCGAAATAAACTAATTATAACTTCTAGTTTTTTATCATCATTATTATAGGAAATTAGCACAAACAAACCAAAAAATCGAAACAATAAAAGAAAAAAAAAAAAAAAACACGGTCAAGATTTAAATAAAACGATGAAAAAATTAGTTATGACTGACAGCAAATTGAATAGGGACCACAACTGTAATACATTCATACAAATTAATAGCATGGGATACTAGTAGGCAGGTACAGAAAAAGAAAGTTACTGTGACAGTCTTAGAATGTTTGTAGGATTCAAGTCTCTGTCATGCCCTTTGGGAGTAGTAAAGAACGTTACCATGCAAGATAATGATATATAACAAGAAAGCGACATCACTCACTAGAAGACGAGTTTTACACACATACACACAAAACTTGTAAAATGACAAAAGGTTTATCTTTTAAATATTACCCTTTTATTGACCTTTCTTTTGACTAGCATACAAAAATTAAAGCTATTTAAAAGAGATTTTATATGTCCATAATTAAACGTAGAATCCACAACCGATCATGGTAATAGGCACAAAAGCAGAATGAATGCAGGATAAAAAACTTCAATCAAATAGTTTGGGTGGGAGGGGGGTGGGGAATTGCTGCGAGTTTTGTTTATCCAAAATCGATTTCACATATGCATATTTTGCAATCCATTTTTTCTCAAATTAAGTTAAGAAAAGGGGGGGGGGGGGGTGTCAGTGAAAAAAACTATGTGAATTAAGTTTTTTTTTATGATGCATTGGACTTTTGATGTCGTCCCTTACTACATTGCTGTCTGGAAGCGTCGACCATGTGTATTGTATTCTGTCATCATTGCAGAAGTTGACACACTATGTATTTCCGTTTGTGGATCGCCCCCCCCCCCCCCCCCCTTTTTGTTGGGAAAATTTGATTGATTATATTAGGAATCACTGAAGCATGACAGGAGCCCCCCCTTATGAAAAATTCTGGATCCGCCACTGCTGCTGTCGTAAACGATGATAGTGAGGATTAACTGTCGCTAATGCTTTACTTTACATAAGATTGTCACTGACTGAGACCCATTTTTTGTGTCGACATATTTGCCCTATAACACTCGTTTTGCTTTCACGTATTAAAGATGTAAAATCATATTGAATAAAAATTTATAGTATGTACATAAAACAGAACTTCATGGAACTGTTTAATTTTATGTTTGTTGAAATACTATTCACATAATTATGATATATTCTTTGCTACTTTTTTTTTCTCCGGTAAAAGAAAATATAAGAAGTCATTCATCCTTCGAAATATACATTTACCACACATACATGCATGCAAGTTAATTTCATATTATCTTTCATAAGATGATGCTTATTTAATATTCTTCGACAGAGAATTGTGAATATTATAAGCTTGGGAAATAAACAGATTCAAAATCAGGAAATTCTGTACAATGCAGAAAAATACGAAAACAAAAAAATAGCACAGTGATCAAATTAATAGAACACTTACACCCACCCCTCGCAACCCCACTCCACCCGTGAACCCTGCTCCTTGAGCATGTACAGAAACTGGCATGGACAATATCTAATATTCTAATATTATCCCTTCTTTTCTAACATGTTTGACACATTCAGCCACGATATGGTTAAATGCTCCTTCGTCTACTCCGCATCGCTTAATAATTCCATTTTCAGGACAAAAACGGCTTATTGTTCACGCTGATGCATGCTTGATTCCTAAAGAAGTAAAGTGTTGAGAAATGACTTGTTATGTTCTTCCGTCAAGTATCATTTGTTGAATCAAACATCGATGGTCTAAAAGTTCTTTTATTCTTACAACATGTACGTGTATGTAAACAGGTGACTTCTTCACTTCGAGAGAACTAAATTAAAGATTTCAACACCGACAATTTAAAGAAAGAAAGGACAAATAAAAAACAAAAATATGATAGATAAACAGATAGATAGTCACAATGAATGACAGATTGATAGATCGAAATATAGATATAAACATGTAGCTACAAAGACAGCTAGATATTAGATAAAAAGAAAGAATGATTCTTTTGTTGTTGTCATTATCGTACTCTTGTTCGGAATTTGTTGATACCACACATAGTGAACACACACACCTTAAAAAGATCTTCAAGATATATTGCGCTTAAAACAAGAAAAAAGAAAACGGAAATAGTAAAACATTTAATAAAAAGTGTCAAAAATTTAAACATTTAAAACGCTTATATTGAAACAAATTAAATTTCGTTCTCATTATTAGACATTTAAATAATGAACATTTTTCAACTTTGAATATTGCACAGTAAAATGAAAAACTGAAAAATTGGAGCATTTTTTATTTTTCAATATCAAACGTCAAATTGGAAAATGCTCCATGTTGGAGCATTTTTCATTTTTCAATATTTAAAGTCAAATTGAAAAATGCTCCACGTTAGAGCATTTTTCATTTTTCAATATTGTAAGTCAAATTGAAAAATGCTCCACGTTAGAGAATTTTTCATTTTTCAATATTGTAAACTAAATTGAAAAATGCTAAAGGTAAGTATTTTCAATATTTTCTTTTAAGAATGAGATTGAAATATGTTTTGTTTTCTAAAACAAGCAAATACAAATGTTTTAATATATTTAAACTGTTGACAAAATAAAATCATTTTTAACACAAACTTATTGTTATTTGTTTTAATATCTTCGTTAAATCAAAAATATAATTTCATGAAAATAACAAATTTCAAATTTCATAGAGAAAATAGTTTTTCAGAAGTGATTTCAATAGATTTTTGTAACATTTTTCAAACCAACTACCTTTAAAATTTGCAGAGCAATTTGAAAATTTATTTTTCATTTCAAAATGAAAAATGTTTGGCGTAAATGTACACGGACGGATTTCGAAACAAAAATAATGGCTCCCCATAATCCACGAAGTCTAGATCGATCATTTCACGGGTTTTCATGAACTGCACTCTGAAGACCTACAGCCCAACAAATTGATAGGATCGTCAGAGCGATATCAGACTATTTTTGAAAAGATAGGCGACACACGTCTTTTGTGGAAGACTCACATCTAAATTTAGGATTAATGTGTATGTCTCTGTAAATTAGTTGACTGTTCTTTGGATAGGTTTTCTCCTTCATTTGATGTGCAATAAAGTGATTATCTCATCTGCATGTCATATCAATGTGTACACACATTATATCCTCTCTGTAACAGAGTGTTGCTTATTTTTCGGTATCTGGGAAACATATGAAGAATGATGAACTTTTATGCATTTGTGGATATGTTTTCCTATCAATCAATACATTTATATGTTAGCATCCAAGGATGGTCACTATGGTCTACATTTTACAGATCACCAACTTGATAAAGGTTTAAATCTGAATAAGCCATAAGACTTGTCTCTTTAACTATTGTGTTCTTGGGTCATATAAACGTCCATACAGATGCCTTTGTGAAAGTCTTTGGCATCTAGGAAAAAAACAGGTTACCTTGACCTATATTTCGTGGTTCACCAACTAGGTAATTAAAATGTACTTTCTAATAAGTTATAGCTGAGCAACTTTGTGTATCAAGTTTAATTATTTTTTTTACTAAAAGTAAAATGAACTTGACACACGTCAGCCATACTTATGAAGTCCTCTCCGAATAACAATAAAATGCAATACAATATTTATATGAGCATGCAATAATTTAAAATATACAATACTTTACGAGTCTATTAATTGAAAAAGATGAAACAGAAATAACGTATCAATTGGTAATGATGATGATGATGATGTGGATGTACCGCAAATACGCTTTTATCTACTTAACAAGAAATCTCCCACACCTTTCAATTAATTCGAAAAAATGTTTAAATATATTCACGTTTTGTTCATACGAGAGGTTCTGACTACCAGATGTTAGTAACTTAACATTCAGTATAAGGTCATCAGGAAGTCATCTCAGATTGTTCATCAAAATTTCTCTCTGGTGTGTATATAAAGAACAGTCGAAAAGGAAAATGGTGTATAGTCTCAATGTTGCATCCTCAAAAGCAATATGGATCAGCAAGTATATTGACTCGAAACAAGTCATAGTTCGAGAAAGAGGAGTAGTATCTAGATTGTGTTAGAATCATATTTAGTTTCCTCTGTCCAAATAGACAGTGCGTAGGTACATCTTTATTTATAGTACTTTACCTTTTAAATTGGAGTTCAAACTTTTATATAAAGTTTGATTTTAGAAAGGACCAATCATTATGATTCCATATTCTAATAGTTGATGGTAAACAAAATTATTTAGTAAGAGAGAATTTACAAAAAGGAACAATGATATCATTGCTATTTCTCAAGGGATAAAAAGTTGTGCCCTGTACACTAGGTGGAACAATATGGCATAGATAAACTGGAGCTTGGTTATTATGAATGTTTTAAAACATTTGTAATTTATGTCTTTTCCTCCTGTCAGCTGAAATAGGGACGAAAGATACCAGAGGGACAGTTAAACTCATAGGTTGAAAATAAACTGACAACTACATTTGTACATGGCTGAAAATAAAAAGACAATCAACATTTTTGTACTGAAGACACAACATAGAAAACTAAAGAATAAGCAACACGAAACCCACCAAACACTGGGGTGATATCAGGTGCTTTGCAAGGGTAAGCAGATCCTGCTCCAAATTTGGCACCCGTTGTGTTGCTTACAAATCCAGTAACTAGTCGAATTCGATAAGTCGCATTCATGAAAAGAGAAGGATATGGTAGCTACGACAGAAGGATCATATCCGATATCATCTGTGAAACGGTTATTCCATTACGGTCAACCAACTCTTTAAAATTTACGAAGGGATGATTCCAACTTACATGTAACTATTTGGAGCTCTTGGTGTAACAGTAACGTCATTGGTTGATATCTTTGGCGGAAGTACATGTACTACATTCTCATTCTTTCAATATCCAAGCACGTGTTGTCTGCAAAGTAATTATATTCTTTAACTTTTATTTATATTTGCGTTGGTAGCGTTAAGACCTTGGTAGTCATATATATGTTACAGTAAATAGGTGAAATTAGGAATTACATGTAATAACTAAAATTTAGGAATTACAGGTAATTTCCGATGAACAAGGTAAGTACAAGTAATTCCTAAAACGGCCCAGTAATTATCAGTAATGCCTAATTTTTAAATGAACTTATACACCCATTTACTAACTGTTTAAACAATGTTGTAACATGGTCAACTGATATAAAGTTATCGTAATAATAACTAGAAAATAAGCGAGTACCCTTAAGAAGTGATCAACCTAAAACGTACCTTTTGACTAAAGGTGCATTAGCTACGAGATTTAAAAAAAAATTGTTGTTAAATCATTAATGGAAATGATAAAGTGAAATTATATTTCACTTTCAGCAGCCTATCTGTTTATATTTTGTTAAATAAGCTGAGAAACATGGTTGATGAAATGTGTACTTGCAAGTTAATAATTGGACCTCATTGAAAACATATTCATTTGGCCTTCAATTCAACCCCTAGCTTGAGATGGGTTACCAATGTATGCAGCTATCAAAATTGTAAGAGATTCGCAGAAACAAGTGCCTTGCTTATTTTTGATGTGAGTCAAAGGCCCAAAAAAAAGGGAAATAAATTATTAAAATATTCCTCTCGATACTGTCTTTTGACTAGGTCCGTAGAAGCTTCTTCGAAATTTGGTTAAAATTTTAGGATGATTTATGAAATGTAATGATTGTTTTAAAGATTTTTCTTGCAGAGTGTATGTTATGTTAACTGAACAAAACTAGTCCGTTTATAAGTTATATATGAAAAAAGGATATTTTTTCTACAAACTTTATTTCTGGATATTATCTTATGATCATAAACAAGCTGGGTCGAAATCCAGGATATTTAGAGAAAGTTATTAAAATTTAAAAAAAACTTTAACCACAGTATGAATGAAATGTTTACTGGCATAAAAACTAAGTCCATTTATAAGTAAAATACGGAAAAACTTGATTCTATTTTTACAAAATTTACTACTTGAAATTAAACAAGCTTCTGTTCAAGTTTGGTGGACACCCAAGATAATTTACGATGAATTTGGTGAGACTGTCGTACAAAGCGAGAGGTTTCCTGCTTTAAAACCATGCTCGACGGAAAGGAAAAGAATGTCAACATTGAAAGTGAAAGAAAAGGAATAGCCCATTTAGTTGTCTTATTCAATCCACAAAAAGATCATTTTTATAAAGGCAGAAAAAATGATACAATTTTGTTGCAGGTATATAAGCCTTAGTTTGGAGGTCTTGAAAAACTCATAAAAAAGAGAAACACTGATATACAATAATGTGCCTCTAAACGCCATCAATTTGTATAAATTTGTTTGTGAAGAATGTCAGCTTCATCGAAAATGTCTGACAAAAGAAGTCGTAGTTAAACCTATTTCGTAAAAGGAATTTAACTCATGTCATTGGCCAAGTTGATATGCAAGGTATGTCTGATGAAGATTTTAATATAACAAATTAATGAGATTTTAATTATTCTCAAGATCATTTAACTAAATTTGGTATAATATAATGTCCATCTTAAAAAAAGAGCTGGCTTTGTTGCCTATAAACTTCGAAAACATGTATTTCTCAATTTTGGATTGATATCAATGTCTTGCATGCTGCAAATGATTTTTAGGGAGTTTCAAAACTTATGAAACAACCATTTTTCAGTTTCAATTCACAAACACTAAAGAGTATGCACTTTTAATGTGCCTTAGAATCTCCAATCCTTAATTTAGCCCTAAAATTCCTACCTCTTTACTTCCTTATTTGATATCTTAAATCTTGACTTTGATTTTTAAACAAAAAAATCAAGTAAGTAAATAGCTGTAATAATAACAAAAAGAAATCAGTGAATACCAGTAATCACTGGAACAACTAGTAAATACATGCAATTGCTAAATTGACTGGTAATTACAGGTTTTTACTGAAATGTTTAGTAATTACGTGTACTTCCTAATTTCGCATATTTACTGTAACATATATATATATATGCCTAAGTGGCAATAGATAAAGTTGGTCATTAATATCTCTTGGCGGTAATATACCTTAGTGGTAATTTTATATGCCTTGTTGGCAATAGACCTATGTGGTCATTTATATTTACCTTGGTGGCAATATACATTGGTGGTCATTTATATTTCCCATGGTGGCTTTTTCATGATCCTTCATAAACAGAGGTGGTCATTATTTTTTTATCTTTTTGGCCAATGAGATTTAGAACTTGCTATAGGTAGTTATTATTTACTTGAGTGGTCAGATATGTGTTATTCCGTGCGTCGGTTAAACGCCGGGAAAAGTTGTTTCACGTGAAACCTGTGTTTGAAAGAAGAATAGTGAATCGTTTATAGGTTAAATTTAGTTTCTTTACTAACTTTTGGGTGATATGGATTTTTGTATTTAATATTATAAATCGTACATACATGCTTTTAAGACTTTATTGGAAAAAAATAGTAAACTAATTGGTTAATATCTTTAGCGGAAGTACATGTGATACATCCTCATTTTTTCAATATCTAAGTGGTGGTTGGTTCAATAGATATAGGAAGATGTGGTGTGAGTGCCAATGAGACAACTCTCCATCCAAATAACAATTTAAAAACTAAACCATTATAGGTTAAAGTACGGCCTTCAACACGGAGCCTTGGCTCACACCGAACAACAAGCTATAAAGGGCCCCAAAATTACTAGTGTAAAACCATTCAAACGGGAAAACCAACGGTCTAATCTATATAAACAAAACGAGAAACAAGAAACACGTATATATTACATAAACAAACGACAACTACTGTACATCAGATTCCTGACTTAGGACAGGTGCAAACATTTGCAGCGGGATTAAACGTTTTAATGGGCCCAAACCGTCTCTATATTTTGTCAGACAATGCATGTTGACTGTTTTGGTTGATGAGGTTCTTGATAAGTTCCGACCTCTCCCTCCCATATGTACCAAAATATGGATATGTTTTTATATCTAGATTCTGCATATTGACATTATGAAATCACCAGAATTACCATGTGATCAAATGTTAACCGAACACACCTTCACTTTAGCGTCAAATTATTTGATTTTCACGGGAAATGCCAATGCAGGAATGTGAAGTCGTATATGTGTACTTGCTCTTTTATTGCAATTTGCAATTTATTCTATGCCCATCCCTTAACATGAACTGGATGCAAGATTATATCAATAACTGAGAATATGGATACCTCTTGTGTGCAGCAATTCTCTATCAAGGAAATTATGATTGGAAATACAAGCCCGGAAATATCGTATCAATTGGGAGATATATACCCCGTAAGCAGGCGCTGCTGGACTGTTGCTTAATATAAATGAAAAGTTCACAATTGGGAAGCTAAAATCATCTCTTTTTTTCGTAATGTTTTGTTTTCAATCGTCCCTCATTGCCAATTTCTGGAGTATTCGTTATCTCTAGTTTGAAGGGATAAATTCGTACTTGATTTGGTTTATAACTATTTTGATCTGACCGTCACTGATGAGTTTTGTGTGAACGAAACGTCCGTCTTGCGTTTTAAATTATAATCCTGGTACCGTTGATAACTATTAACACCACTGGTTCGGTGATACTGCTTGTGGACATTTCGTGTCCGAGGGTATCACTAGGCCAGTAGTCAGAACTTCGGTGTTTAAAGAATATCAAATAGATGGTCATCTTAATAAATTTCCCGTTGACAAAACTTTACAACATTTATCGCAGGAATAGATTACCTTAGCAGTATTTGGTACAATCTTTTGGAATTTTGGGTCCGTAATGCTCTACAATTTTGTACTTGTTTGGCTTTATAACTATTTTGATCTTAGCGTCACTGATGACTCTTCTGTAGACGAAAAGCGCATCTGGTGGTTTAAATTATAATCCTGGTAACTTTGATAACTATATTAGTTCAACATAATCACCAAAATTTGTATTATTTAGTGAGAGAACATCATCTATATAGCTGAATATAAAGTTAAAAGACATTTCTTACTTCTTATCTTCTTGATAAGAAGTTCCTGTATTAAGTCAGCATCATAATAATAAAGAAATAAGTCAGCAAAACGTGGGGCACAAATGGTTTTCGTACGAATTCAGACAGTCTGTTGAAAAACACGTCCTCTAAAACGTAACAAATATGTTGTCAATCAAGACTTCAAACATCTTGATAATGTCAGTTTTAGAGAATTTTATGTTTGAATCAGAGTGATATTACAAAGAAGGATTCATCCCTCCCCAAGACAAGATACTGTCACCATTCTTTTTAATGAAACAAAACAATACTAACTCTTTAAATATGTCTTTTGTTTGTAATGGGGAATACTTGTGTAAAGTGTAAAGTGTAGAAATTCAAATGTTTTAAAACTATTGAAAGATGAAAGAGTCTTAGATTGTATGTACTCTAAAAGATCTTATATTTTTTTAGAATTCACATCTGATTTACGCCACCTCTAGAATAGGCTGTTTCACAATAACGTTATAGCCCGGCTTTGGTGGCTGATAAAATAGATGTTAATAATTTAGAAAGATATTCCGTGGAGCACTTGGAAGAATCAGCAATATACCGTTGTTTGTAAGGATCCTTTTATAGTTTAGGTATCCAATACTATGATTAAAAATCCACTTCTTCATCTTTGATTGAAATTCCAAATGACAGACCTATTATTATCAAGGATTTCTTGGTAAGTGTCTCGAGGGTATATGTTGAGTTTCCAAGTGAATTGTCAATACCTTATTCCTTCAACAAGCACTTAATGTAATGATATTTACACCCAAAACAATGTTGTTTGGGGTTTTATCTGTGGGGACCACAATCTATTTGTCATGGAGGTAGAACAAGTGATTTGCAACATTTGAGTCTTTAAAAATTGACGTAGTGTTGGGAGTGATTCGGATTTATATCAACGACCTCACATCATTTACCCATTCGGAAAGAGAATCTACGTGGTCTTTCTTGCGTTTAGCCCATGACCTGGCATAATCCTTGACTGAATCCATCAGTATTTGGAAGTTGTACATGTTGTATGTCCAATTGTTGGATTTAGGATCACGATATGTGGGACCTTTGGATAACAAATTTTGCAGGGAAGAGTTATTGACAATGTTGAGGTGCGTAGTAAAGTTTCAATAAAATTTCCTTATACAGATTTTCAGATTTTGTAAATATTCTGTAGAGAAACCAGTTACTGTTCTAGCAGCTTCTTGCCGCAGAGTTTTAAGTTTATTAGCATATCCTATCCCACAAATATACAGTTGCATATTCCAAAATTGGTCTTATAAATAATAAATAGAGTTTTTTTTTTTTAAATTTTCCTACAATTAGTATCTAGCTTATATTTTGTGGTTTATTATCCAAACGATCAAGTTATTATGAGGCCTCTTTTTTTTTATATTATACTGTTGAAGGAATTTTAATATAATCACAATTTTCCAGCATAATTTGAGGTGTACCTTGATACGTGTTTGTACAGTTTTCATGATATGCTAAGTTGAACGTCGATAATTGAAGTCTTTTTTTCAAAAAGGTGTTCGTTTGATGATCTTTTTCAGAAAATAAAAAGATGAAAAAAATTATATTCTTGACATTTTCGTTTGAATATTGTTTGGCCATAAATTGCCTGTAGATTCATTTTCTCAGTTTGTAAAACTATCTTAGTACTACCCAGCTTTATAATACAGAATACTCCATGATGCTTGCTTTTCTAAGAAAAATGGTGGCAAAGTTGTTATTTTTTCAATTTCTCTCGAAAATTGACAAATAATAATCAGGGGTGTCTTATGGATCTGTTTGTAAATGTATGTTAAACCTAAACACTGAAAGTGTTTGCTTAATTCAAGCAATATATAGAATTTCTGGAAAATATTAATTAGTTGTCTAATCTATTATTAAAGTCTGAAAAGTCAAAAATTGGCAATTTTCTGAGATTTTGAGTTGTCCAAATAAGCCATAATGCTAACCAGAGCAACCACATACGCCATCCATAAAATCTTGCCAGGTAAGTTTCTATTGAGAAGTAATAAGTATGATAATAAAGTTTCATTAAAGTCTGAGACCATGTGTGCCAGGCCTATCCAGAATTACTTTGGTGATTACGGAGAATTGCTCTTAAATGCTTTGAATTCGAATATATACGTAGCGAAGTTGAAAATATAATTAGGTTACTTTAGCTATCAGGGTACCAAGTCGTTATATTGGTTGTCATGTGTTTAGACTTTGCGAATGTGTTCAACATTCTTTTTTCAACGTTGATACCCTGTGCACCATAATCATTCATACATTTTAAATTTTTGTGTCTTCGCTTTCCCACGGAAAACAACTCTTCGCTTCGGGTGCGGGAATTTCTCGCTACATTGAAGACCTGTTGGTGACCCTCTGCTGTTGTTTTTTATTTGGTCGGGTTGTTGTCTCTTTGACACATTCCCCATTTCCATTCTCAATTTTATCTTATTGAAACGGAATAAAAAAAGACATAAATAGGTACATTTAAAATAGACACTATACGATTTATAAAACATGAAATGGAAGTAGATATATTGTGTTACTAAGTATCTTTAAATTCAATCAGATTATTGTGTGATGTATTTCCGTGATAATTTAAAAGGCAATTTTTGTAAGAAGATCCCATCTTACTTTAACGGTTTTACTAAATTATTCTTGTTGACTTCATCGTTTAAACGTATCAATATAAGATAGATATTTAACGTATATTTGTATTTCTTTCTCGACGATTGGTTGATTGCTGGCTGCATTAAGTACAGTGACAAATATTTCATGCGTTGTACGGATAAAAAATTAAAAAAAAACTTTGAAGACTTCACAGTTTTGAAGACATGAAATGGCTCTCTTTACACAAAATATCAGATATAACAGCACCGTGTAAGCCTGACGTTACTGTTTACTGATACACCACGTATATCCAAATAGACGCTCAATTTATTTCTATTCTCCAGTCACCAGTAGGGATGTGCGTCAATGAGAACAGTTTTGTTTCCTGCACGCGACACCAGTTGTATGAACTCACACTCAATCTAGTTATAACAATAGTGTCGTGGTCAAAATAAACTATTATGGAATTTGTGACTGTGGTACTCGGTTGTCTATCGTACGATTAGTTTTCTGTCAATTGATTTATGACTTTCGAACTGCGGTTTACTACTGTTGCCTTGATTAAAAATGAATAAAAAGTATTCTATAAAATCACGTGGTAGAATTTTATACAATGTTACGGCTGATTTATATAGATTGGTTCTTATACCGACAATGCAATATAGAATTATAGCAATAAAAAATCGATGACGAAGACTTGAAAGAAAAATATCACAGAGCTCCCTAACGGTTTCATTCACGAGAATAGTATTCGTCTTATTTTACAGACGAGTGAGGCTTACCAATAGTAAAACAAATACCCATGAACTGAACTTTAGCTTGAAAATGAAGTACCTGGATTTTATAAAAATAAGCAATACTCATTTGAGTAAGTTAAGAATTCGATGGCTAAGATATTTATTTGTTTTGTAATTCAAATATTCCTTTCATAATGCTCTTTAGTAAGGATTGTTGTCCTTTTCATCGTTTCTAATGCAAACTGGTTGAAAAGTCTGTGAATGGCAATAATTGAGATGAGAGTTGTAGGTATGTATTGGTTTAAATTGGGGTTTGTAAAAGTGGTTTCTGAACATAAGTTGTACAGAGAATACAGTTTTGAAAGTGGAAGTGAATAAGGCTTCGTGCGAATCGGGTGAGTACCTTACGACTGTTTTGTATTAATAACAGAAGATCATTAATATGACATAATCTACAGTAGGTAAAGTATATTGACCATGATCATGACTGCGGCTACTTCGAGAAGTAGAGTTGTAAATAATTATATCATTCACCAAGCTACATGAAGGACTGGGTATACTATGAAAAGAATATGTGGTGTGATTGCCAATGAGTCAAAACTCCACACGCAAGAGACCAAATGACACAGACATTAACAGCTATAGACCATCGTACGGCTTTCAACAGATAGAAAAGCTCATACCGCATATTCATCTATAAAAGGTCCCAAAATTACAATTGTAAAACAATTAAAACAGGGAAACAAACGACCCAATCAATGACAAATTAAATAAACGAAAAACAAATATGGAACCCAGCAAAAAACTATAACCATTGAAATACAATATTTTGACTTGGGACAGGCACAAACATACAGAATGTTGCAGGGTTAAACATGAAGCAGAATCCGACTATCTCCTAACCTGGGACAGTGGTGTGACAGTACAACACAATACATATTGCAATAGTTGTTATTGCCCAGAAAAGGTGTCGCATTTCCAAATTCGAACCCAGTAGCGTTCATTCTGTTCACGAAGAAGTGTTGCAATATGATAATTGTTAGTATTGTAATATATTTAAATGATGATGTGAACTTTAATAGAAGGAATTGAAAGATTAAGCTGCTTTAAATTATGATAAATAATATTATTTGCCTTGTCTAATATATGGCATTGTAACAATTAACTTCTCAGTAGTTGCGGTTCGATTGTCTGAATGAATGTAGGCTATTTAGATAACAGGGATTTTACATTTTGTATTGTTTGTGTTGTATCAATCTTGATCACATGCATATAATTGATGAAACCTTTCTGTCATCTGCATATTTTTCGTGTTTATTTTTGTTTTTGAGATTATGTTTTGTTGACCTCCCCCCTCACCCCAATCTTCATTATATTAAAACTGAATCAGAAGCATTTTCAATAACTTAAATACCAACATGAACAGACTAACTTGTCTCGTGAATACCCTCACCTATTTCCGTTATAACGTTATGATAAATTACACGTATGGTTTGTTTCGCTAATTTACAAAAACTCGTGTTTAATTCTTTTGTAGAAAGAAATATATTTGTACATGTTTTACAATGTGATGCGATTTAACAAAGTATGTTACAAAAATGTACTATTCAAGGTAGAGTACCAATTGTTCAGTTAGCATGCTTTGTGAATTACCATCTGATCAGTATACATTATACTTTCATTTGTAAGCTTTTCTGAACCTCATCATATGATTCCCAAATATACTTGTACTATATTGCTTCTTTATCACATTGCCTTAATAAATACATTGCATGCTAATATACAGTCAAGGAAAAGTTATTAGGATCGGTAAGAATATTTCAATCAAACTAATGATATATAAAAGATTGTTCCATTTAATGAAACTAAGGAGGAACAAAATATATGCTTTATATATATATCAGAGTGTTCCAAAGGGAAACATGATGACTTATTTTCCGCGAAAAATCCGAAAGGGTAATCGTCAAAATGTGAATTAACCAGTAATCTAATATGCTTAACCTATTTAATTATTTTCAAATTGCTCTTTAAATCTTTCTTTTACAAGTATTTGAGATTTCATCTGAAAATAATGAAGTATAATTGGCGATTTAAAAAAAAAGATATTTGTAACTAAAGGATGTACATATGAGTTAACAATTTATATCATTAATCAGAAAGCATCAGCTAAAGAATAAAATAAGCTTAAGATATTGATAGATTATTCAGTTTCGTTTCGAAATATTTAACTTTTAAAAATGACGGGATTAGGCTGCTTCATTATTTAAAATTATATTTGTATAGATATCATGTTGGTCTTAAATAAAAGAAAAGAAATCTACAATACATTTAAAACTGGAAAATTACCTTTTTATGAGCTATTGGTACTTATATGAAAAGAAAAATTGGTGTTGTGTGGCGAAATATTTTACCCGTTAAAGAAGAAAAATACAAGGAGTCTAAACGTCTGACAAAAAAATCCTCAATCTCACCTTAGTAAATCCTAAAGTGTGTTAATAACAATTACTAATTCAAACCTTCCTCTTTATCAGCAAGTCAAAACGAACAATTATTCTTGAACCAAACAAAAAATGCAAGGATTAAACAATGTCATACAAGAATGACTACATGTAGCAACATCTTTTACTACATTGTATAAAAAAAGATGTGGTATGATTGCCAATGAGACAACTCTCCACAGGAGACCAACATGACACAAAAATTACCAACTTTAGGTTTTTGTACGGCTGTCAACTATTAGCAAAACCAATACCGCATAGTCAGCTATAAAAGGCCCTGAAATTATTGTCTATTATATTTCTTGTATTGTCCATCCTGTAACTTGCATTGACTATTACCCATTTGTATTGTTTATTCTGTTACTTGTATTGTTTATCCTGTTTCTTATATTGTTAATTCTGTTACTTGCATTGTTTATTATGTTACTTGTATTGTGTATTATGTTACTGGTATTGTTTATTATGTTACTTGTATTGTTTATTCTGTCATTTGTGTTGTTTATTGTGTTACTTGTATAGTTTAACTTGTAACTGATAACAATGTACTTTGGGTGTGCTTAACTGCGAAGATAAAGATTTGTTATGTTGAGATAAAAGAACCAAACATTCCATTTAGATTTAACAACAAAACCAACACTTTCAGTATTACTAGAAATTAACGACCATCAACGTGTTAATAGAGATTTGTAAGTTAACAATATCATGATTGTTAACAAGGCATTTGATTGTTATATGGCTTAGGTAGATCAAATTATAATATTTCAAAAACTGAGAATTTTTCAGATGTACATATTCTGAAAGTTATGCATGTGCATTTAGTTTTATCCATTTACTTTTAGAAAAATGAGTTATTCCGTATTTCAATAACGAAACAACAAGGTGTGTTCTTTTTTCTATGATAAGTTTCTGTTTCGTGATCTGTATCGTAGATACCATTAGTGATATGTCAACTGTATTTAGTGCTCCTAATGATTATAAAATGTACTAGTATCTTGGAGGATTCATTCGACCTTGTCACGTTTGCCTGCTTCAGTAGTCAATGATTGGTTTGGCAAATACGATAACGTAGTTTCATGGGTACTATAAACAGTCGGGTAGGGTTCATTTGACCATGACCTTTTTTACATGAATATTTAATAATGGTAACGTGTATGTGATACTTGTATTTAAAACGTCAACTTTCAACATAAAATAAATCATTTTCAGTTTAGCACGCGAGTCATTTAAGCATGTATACTTTTGTACGGAAAAATGTTAAATCAACTAATAAAAAAGAAACCATGCATATGTAAAGTTAGTACAAGTGAATCATTAGATATTACCTCGACAAAAAGTGAAACACTTGTGTTTTTCAGCATAGGGGTCACATTGAATTTGCGGATCAAGAAAATAAAGATTGTTATTCCATATTTATAAAATTTTTGTTGGTTTTTCTATATGAATGGGATTTTGAATAAATAAGCATATTCACCTGCGAAAAAAAGAACATTCACCGCACAAAACGTCGCGTGTTTTTACGTGCATAATTTTGGTAAACGTTTTTTGTACAATTAGTTTTGGTAAATAATTGCCATTACATACATTTCTCTCGGAATATGGAATACAATAATTACTGTCTTTTGTTTCGGTAAATATGTGGTTTAATTGACTTTTGAAAAAACTGATATATACTTCTGCCGTTGCATTGGCATCAGTGGATATCAGTTTTTCAAAAGTTATTAAAACTACATATGTACCTCACCAAAAGACAATAATTGTATAACATTCAATTTCTTAGATGATTTTTTTTATTATTTCAAATATTTGCAAAGGGTCTTAAGATTTTAATCCGATCAGGTTAATGTGTCAAATTGTGGGTTTGGATGTGAGTTTTTGAATGCTTTGGTTATCAAATGTGTTAACAAAAATACCTATTGCCACGGTAAATTCAAAAAGGGGAAGTCCACAAAAACCGAGAAAATCATACGTTATACTTTATCAACTGACATATGTTTAAAAACATTAATATTGCTGATTTATCTCATTCATTTTCCAAAGAAAGAGGCAGGTTAGTTCTGGTTTGAAAATTTATGCAGATCTCCCATTTGTATGACAGTTTTTTATAAATCCGTATTTTTAGCAAATTATGTGAGTAATTCAAACAGACATATTAGATTAATTACACAACTGACTAAAACGCAAATAAACATACAAAGAGTTATTGCAAAGACTCCAACAAAGATTTGGTAATTGATAGGTAATATTGTACAAAGACGCATTTTAAAAGAGTTAAGCCGTTTCAACTAATTGTCATAGTTGGTTCTTTTATTACACTGTTACACAACTGTCTCAGGTTAGAGGGAGTGGTATGGATCCTATTAACAAGTTTACCCCGCCACATTCTTTATGGATGTGCATGTCTCAAGTCAAGAGCCTGTAATTCAGTGGTTGTCGTTTGTTGATTAGGCCGTTCATTTTCTCGCTTGAATTGTTTTTCATTTGTCATTTTTGATTTTTAAAGCTGACTATGCGGTATGAACTTTGCTTATTGTTGAAGGCCGTACGGTACCCTTTAGTTGTTAATTTATGTGTCATTGGTCTCTTGTGACGAGTTGTCTCATTGGCCATCATGCCACATCTTTTTTTATAAATTTTGTAACCAACTATTAAAAGAAAGAAATTTCATGTTTTTTGCAGTAAATCTATGGTTTTGATAAGAACACATCTTTTGTAATTTTGTACCGTATGTTGACTAATATATATATATAAATTAATGTATATGTGTATGGTTGTCATTGTTGAATTCTTTATATATTTTTGCAAATAATTTTAATAAGATCTCAACATGTTCTACATCATGCAAATATGTCCGTAATAACGGGTTCGCAAGTACACTATTTATATCATGGATACAAGTAAATCAAGAACACAAGTGAATTGTATTTTGATTTTAAATAAAACAGTCAACGGAAAGATAGCTGATCTACCAAGGCTGGGAATAAAGTATATTTAAGAATACAAGTTTCCGTTCATTGAAATACACGTGCAATTTCCCGGATTCAAGTAATTGTTAATTATTATGAATTTAAAAATTCTAAGAACTAGATGTAACATTTATTTCCTATTCAGCATGCTTGTATGAATATTTTATCGAGCGTTGTTTGCATCTGTCGAGATGAGTGAAAATGGTAAGTATAAGTAATTACATTATGACTTTTATTATTGGCATTTATTTTATTATCTATAATAGTTAGTATCATAAGGAAATATAAGACACAATCAAAATTAGGCTAATTCAAAAAATATTGATCTAGCATTTGTTATTGCATTTTACACATTAAATTTTCGATTTTGAATCGGTATCCTGTTATACATTTTATGCTTTCGTCTGGAGTAGTTACCATTTATTTAGGGGTATGCCGTCCAGACTTGAAAACATAAACATAGTTTCCCACTTTAGTTTAACATTTAAAAGTGAACGATAAGTTTGTATATAAAAGAGAGACGATAGATGCCAGAGGGACAGTAAAACTCGTAAACACATAATTTACACATGCGATTTCTTTCAGATAGATTTGCGTGCATAACATTAGCGTATGACATTGTTACACGGTTGATAAAACGTATGCCGAGGAAAAATGTGTGAAAGAATACAACTTATCCCTATAAAGTCTAATCCAAAAAAATAAGTCACTTAGATAACTTCTTGTGTTGTTTGGTCAATGTAGCAAAGTTTCAGATTTTATGAGGGCGCAAAGCGCCCGAAATGAAATATTGATTATATGATAAGATTAGAGTGAGATATAATAATGCATTGACCTTCAATTCTAATCAAATAACAGCTCTTTAAAGTACACCCCTGAATAAAAAATGTTACAATCCAGGTAATACCTTACTGCGCATGCCCATAGGTAACATCGTATACCTCGGGCTACAATAGATTGACTTTCAATGAAGCCAAACCTTAACCCTCAAACAATTATGTTTGATATAAAACAACAAAACCAATATCTGAACCAATACAATATCATGTTCTTGTTCAAAAGATCTGATACGAAAGTAACCGATTCTGATCAGTAAACAATGGATATAGTTCACCATAGACATATTTCTATGCATCTGGATAATGAATAAACAAATTGACACCCAAAATACTAATTATCAGTTCACTAAGCAAAAAGCAAAATCCAACATCTGACCAAACATCTGAATACTGAACTGTTTGGACTGAATAGATATAAGGCGGTTACTTAAAAAAAATAACTACAGAAAATAATCATTTGTATTATCAAATGTACATCAAAATATTTCACAGAGTATACACGTTAAAGTCAGTAATTCTTTATAGTCCACGAAAAAAACTGCATACGAATGTTCTATATCATATTCTGCCACACTGCTACAAAACTGCAATTATTGTTTGGAATACCAGTCATATTCAAGTCCATCCAACTCTATCCTTTCTGAAAAATTTAATGATATAGATGTATATTTCAAGTTTGCATTCGAGAATAAACATTCTGTGTAATATTTCATATTTTATTGAATATTGTTTAGAAATACTAAGATCAAGAGTCGTCTTATTGATATCCTACCACATCTATTTGCAATGTATTTAATTTCTCTATAATAATGCATTTGGGTGGGATGGGTGGGAAATGCATTATTATATCTCACTCTAATCTTATCATATAATCAATATTTCATTTCGGGCGCTTTGCGCCCTCATAAAATCTGAAATTATATTTCTAAGATTTTCGTGAGATATAATAATGCACGTTTAAAGCAAGCTTACCATTTCTAAAACTTTATCTGCAAAACCCGCTTTTTCATTAGTCCTAAAATAAAATTTATTAAACGTTCTAGTGTTGGACCAATCTGCCATGGACATAATATCATCCATACTGATGCCACTCATCGCTGCCTTGCTAGTTGAGACCATGCGACAAGAATGTGCTTGAAACAATGAGATGTCGATTCCTGCCTCCTTCATAACCCATTTAATCCAATTTCCAACTGTCTGCGAAGATAGACCTTTAAAAGGTTTCTTAGTTGACCTTAATAAAGGATCAGGTTCAGGTTTACTAACAGGCCTTAAATGTTCCGTTCTCAATTCATATTCATGTATACAAGAAATAACACATAATTTTTTCTTTGAAAATTTGCAGTATTTCACTGATCTGTTATTGCAATCTTTTTGTGTTTTAGACAGACCAGGTAAATGAAAAATTATACTACTTTTGTTTCTGAACATGAATCTTCTGTCTAACCTTGCAATTTCAGATATCCTTTTTGGCGCTGCCAAAGCCAATAAAATTGATAATTTTTTACCTAAAACTGAAAAATCAAGTTTTTTGTTTATTGGTAAAGCGGATAAATATTTAAGAACAATATCCAAATCCCATGAAAATTGGTATTTTGGTAAAGGTGGGTTATTTTGTAGAACACCTTTCATTAATTGTTTTACTATAGGTAATTGACCAATTGGGACACCATCCATATATGGCAGGACTGAAGATATGGCCGAACGGTGAACATTTAAAGTTCTGTATTGATACCCCTCTTTATACATCCAAGTCAAAAAATCTAAGATAGCGGCCAAAGGTGCTGAAAAGGGATCAATTTCCCGTGAGCTACACCAGCTAGACCACTTATTCCAGGCAC
Organism: Mytilus galloprovincialis; assembly: GCA_037788925.1. Taxonomy (NCBI): domain Eukaryota; kingdom Metazoa; phylum Mollusca; class Bivalvia; order Mytilida; family Mytilidae; genus Mytilus; species Mytilus galloprovincialis. Next base: position 36,647,073 of record CM075342.1, on the reverse strand, counting down.
TGTCGTAAGAAGATCTTGTTCCCGATTTCCAAGACCCAAGGAGTAATTCTTTAGTTTCCTCTGAAATTCCAATTGAGTTAAATGATCTCCGGAGACCGTCCACCCTGCTAGTTTTAATGTTTTGTTCAGAATCAGTGGGTGTGGCTCTTTCATGGGAGACAATACAGTGTTGTGACTCATGGGAAGTAACACTGGATAATTTACTGACATTTGAAGTAACAGAGGGTACCAAGCCTGGGATTGCCAAACTGGAGTTATCAGAATTATCTGACTGTTTTCCTCCCGAACTTTCGCCAGACACGTACTTATTAGACAGAACGGGGGAAAAGCATAACCCTTTATCTCTCTCCAGGATTGGAGAAGGGCATCTACCGCTTTCGCTTGGGGATCTGGCTTCCAGCTGAAATATTGATTCAGGTGAGTATTTGACCTGTCTGCAAACAGATCTACATTGCAAGGACCTATGCGTTTCATGAGACTTTTGAAAAGTATCGGACTTAACCGCCAATTGCTGAAATCCGCATAATGCCTGCTTTCCCAGTCTGCTATAACATTGCTTTTTCCTGGGATATAGTCCGCAGTGATTGTTAATTGCCTTTGAAGACACCAATCCCAAAACTGATTTGTTAGAGAATTTAGTCTTTTTGACACCGTTCCCCCCATTTTGTTTACATATACAATTGCTGTTGTGTTGTCCATTTGTATAAGAATATGCTTGTTTTGTAGATTTTTGGCATAAGATTGTACTGCGAACATTGCTGCTTTTAGTTCGAGTTGATTTATATGGAGGGATTTTTCCTCGTCTATCCAATGCCCACCTATACTTATCTGTTGACATGTTGCTCCCCATCCCGACAGACTTGCATCTGACTGAATGGTTAAATGGGGTTCTGGTCTTAGTAACGCTTTCCCGTTCCAAGACCCCAGCTTGGTTACCCACCAATGCAACTCGTTCTGAACTTCCTCGTTTAACTGGATTTGGTGATCGTAATGGCCCCCCAAATGCAGGGCTTTTGTTTTCAATATTTGTAAACTGCGATAATGCAGAGGACCTGGAAGGACAGCTTGATTGGTTGCTGTTAACTGACCTATCAACTGAGCTAAATCCCTTGCTGACACTTTCTTGTGTTCTAGCATTAATTTTGAACTGTTCTTTATTTTCTCTACCTTCTCTTTCGGGAGAGACAAAGTCAACAACTTTGAGTTTACTGTATAACCCAGAAACTCCATTGTTTGTGAAGGTTCCATTACTGACTTGTTTGTATTGATCAGAAAACCTAAGCCCCTTAATATTGACAAAACTGTTGAGAGATCTGACAAAATTTTCTGATTTGACTGATTCATTATTAGAATATCGTCTAGGTAAACTATTAGACGTACACCTAAACGTCTCAATAAAGTCATGGGAACCTTCATCAGTTTTGTGAATATTCTTGGGGCTACTGCAATCCCAAACGGGAGGGACCTGAATTCCATTATTTTTCCCTGCCAAAAAAATCTGAGGTATTTTCTGTGTTCTTTTGCTATTTGCAAGGTCAAATATGCATCGGTTAGGTCTATTTTTACCATCCAATCGTTCTTCAAAAGAAGATCCTTTAACAAATGAATTCCCTCCATTTTGAAATGTTCGTAACGTAAAAAAACATTTAGGCCTTTTAGATTTATAACAGGTCTTTGACCCCCTCCCTTCTTTGGTACCAGAAAAATGTTGCTTATGAACGAATCCTTTGTTAGGAAAGACTGTGTTATGGCCTTTTTGTTCAAAAGTCCTGTTATTTCTTTGTTTATCAAATCCTGATTCTCTTGATTGAAAAAGGCTTGATTTGGTATTAGATTTTGGAAAGGTGTTGCTAAGAAATCTAATTTTATTCCTTTTACACACTGGAGAACCCAAGGATCTTTTGTAATTGAGTTCCAATTCTGTAGGAAAAGACTTACTCTTCCCCCTACAGGAATAGAATTTTGATTGATTATGCAATTCATTGGTAATTGGAAATAGTTTTGTATATGACTGAAAGTTTGCTCTTGACCTACCCGTTCTATCGGTTTGCAGGTTTCTTGAACACTTGGTTGTTCTGAGGTTGAGTCTGGATTTGGTTCTGGGTCTGGTTCTGGCGCTGATTCTGGCGCTGACCATAACTGTTCCCCTGTCTGTTCTGTGACTGGTTTCCCTGCCAAGGTCTCTTCCCTGAAACTTGTGGATGGAGAGCTTGTCTGCCGCCCACAGACTGCAGGTTGTTTGTGGGCCCCTGCTGAAAAAACTGATCATTTTTTCTATTAAAATGAGGTTTACCAGCATGTTTTTTCTTGTTAGAAAACAACAACATTTCTCTAAGTTCTTTGTTATCCTTGTTTTCTTTAGCCAAAGACTTTAGAAACTTATTACCAAAAAGTTGACCCTTAGATTTTGCCAAAGCTTTCTTGCCTTTCTTCTCATTTAAAAAATCTAGACTATCTGGCATTGTTTTAACTAACATTGCTTTTCTCCTGTCAGTGTTATAAACATAGTGAGCATTACCTGCTAGCACAATAGCCCTCTGTGTTAACTGAATTACATCAGAAGGGTCCATACCTTGATTATCTTTCTTAATCCTATGTGCTTCAGACCATAAACGAGACGGAGGACCCATAACATCTAGAATGCGTAGCTGTGTGTTAATTTTACTTCTCTCTAATCTAGCATTCCATTTTCTACCTTGAAAATAATTTTTCTTAAAAAATCTATCTGTTTCAAGAGCCTTTAATCCTTTAGACGAAGGAATAGGCCAATTCAAAGACATATCTTGTCTCGTCTTTTTACTGATACCCTTTAGAGCATACTTCTCTATATATTTGGTTACATGAGATGGTACTTTTTCTTTTTTATCTTTAGACAAAGAAGGTTCTGGGTCAAACGCTTCATTGTCTTCTGAACTCTCTGATTCAGAGTTACTAGAAGATGATTCACTGCTACTAGTATTTTCAGAGGAACTGCTAGAATGATTAACAACTTTCCTGTGTTTAATCTTACCTTTTCTGCTAGGTACGGAGTCGTCCCGTTTCCGTTTAGAGTTTTTGGTATCTAGGTCAGACCAGCTCTGTCTGACATCTTCTTCTGTCCCGTCGACTAACGACATTTCATCATCTTGACGAGAAGAGATATTTCTCCTCGCCTTGTGAGAAGAGCCCAAAGACTCGACTACCTTATCAGTTTCTACCGCCACTGCGGTAAAACTTACATTTTCATCAATGACCCTATGGTCTTGCGAATCAAGTGCACCGCTCTCTCGAGACGGTGTAGCCATCCCTAACGGAATGTCATTGAGTTGGGCGTTAGCCATGCTAACTAAAATAATAAACCCACTAACCTTTAAATAATTTGGAGAAAAAAAAAACGTCTTTACTCAAAGAGAGCTAAATTGAAAGTCAATCTATTGTAGCCCGAGGTATACGATGTTACCTATGGGCATGCGCAGTAAGGTATTACCTGGATTGTAACATTTTTTATTCAGGGGTGTACTTTAAAGAGCTGTTATTTGATTAGAATTGAAGGTCAATGCATTATTATATCTCACGAAAATCTTAGAAATATAATCAAAGATTATCAATATATTCAACTAAGGAAGGAGACATTTAAGAAAGTAAACATTTCTTATTACACGTTCAGAATCAGTAGATTGTAATATTTAAAACTGGTTTAATCTATTCAGTGATAACTTAGATGCGGACATATTTACTCTAATAGACAAATGTGTCATATGACTGAAGGTAAACTTGGAAATCTGTGACATTTGCGGAAGAAAAGAAAACTGATTGATTTTTATTATCAAACATTTTCACACAAAAGCTGAAAGAGGACCACTACATTTAATTTTGATGCTATGTGCTTTCGGATAATATATGTCGACAAAACAGGGCTACCGAAAAATTTGCGTTACACAGCTGTCATATCGTAATCGGAATAACAGTTCGTGAAAGTGTAGCTAACGGTGGTTTGATATCGCAATCGGATCATGTATGATCTGATGTATTTGTTAAACAACATTATTGGTTGTCGTAAAAAGGTATTTTCTCTTAAAATAAAACGTAATTGCTGCTTTTCAAATTTAAAAGCAATGTGAAAAAAATAAGAACAAAATATTTTTCCAAAAAAAAAGCAACGGTTTAAAGTAGGTCGGAATAATTGATTTTCTAGATATATAATCACCCCCTAATAACTAGAAAGAAAAAAACAATTTTAACTGTTTTAAAAGATTTTTTTTGCCTGCACGTGTTCTGTTGATTTGAATGGCATTATATGTTTCTATAATTACTTTCACTTGATAGATTTTATATGATGAGTGCTTAAGGAGGCTCGCGGGTATAAGATTTTCAGAACAAAATTCAACTTTTATTTTTCACTACAAATTTTATTTATAACCTTTAGTAGTCGTTATTTTATTATATTGTACAAAAGTGATTCCAAAAATCAATGCGTGTTGGCCCCAGGTGACTTTTAAAATGTAGATATCAACTAAAAAGCTCCAAATTTTCTCCCTTTGGTGCAAAAATGCCATTTGTTGGCATTAAAATTGAAATATCTTTTTTAACTCATCGGTGACCTATATTTTTTATTGTTGTTTTCAAATAAGCTGTACATAAACTAACCAATTGTAAATTTTAAGCGATTTCTGTAATTTAGTTCTTTTTTTATTTCGATATTACCTCTATTTCTCCTATTAGTTCTTCAGAAAAAAGGACATTAACAAAAATGTATGCATCTTTCAAAGGCAGATTGTTAACGTAAATGATCGGTGACCCCATTTTTTTATTTCATTTTTCTATTAGGTATAAGATAAAGTTCATTTATAGAAAAATATAGAGAAATCCTATATTAAATAAAAAAAAAATTGATTTAGACCCACGAGCCCCCTTAATATGACTTGACAATGTAACTAGTAGTCATTGCTTCAGTAAGTGCATATGTAACTTATACAGCATCAGTAGACACAATATCTTTAAAAAATGGGTAATTACAACAATGTCATGCAAATTTATTTAAGGACGATTTTGCATGTCCTGATGAAGTCTTGTTTTACATTGTGATTGCCCTTGAATTTGTTTAAGCTGTTTGCTTCCACAACCGTTGAAATAGAGTGTGTATAGTAAACGTTAGTCATGCATGGTAAATGTATGGTAATAAAATTGAGAATGGAAATGGGGAATGTGTCAAAGAGACAACAACCGGACCATAGAGCAGACAACAACAGAAGGTCAGTATGGACCATAACAAATTATTGTCGGCCTATTATTCATTACCCCTGTTTTGTGACGCTGTTGATGAATACTTAGTTCCGCACAAAATTGATGATAGCGTAATGGCGTTGCTAATATTTAGCGTGTAAATCAAAATAATGCTTTGTATTAAGTACAGATTCGCGATAAAAAAAAACATCACAATTCAAATGGTTGAATAATTGTTTCATGGTATCCTTCTTTGTAAAAAGCGATTTCTGGTACAATGTCTCATAAGTCAGATATTTGGCTGGATTTTGTTACAATTAACAGAAAATTGGTCCATGGTTAAAATGTATCACATTTGTTACAAAACTACAAACATTCACCTATAATGTATTGACTTTTTCAAATTGCTTGTTATGTGCTTTAATAATGAATTAACTGCCCTGAGGCTACATGTTTCATCAAGTCTATGTTAGTTTAATCTACTAAACTACGTAAAAACTATGTAAATCGCTTGGCGGAATGAAACGTATATCGGCGTTTTCATATAACGTGACCTTTTTTTTTTCATTTGAGCATACGGAAGAGAATATCAAATTCTCCCTCGCCCTGCTCGTCCGAATTTAAAGTATTTTATCTCTAAATTCAATAGGCTATAAACAAGACAAACACAGATATAGGATTAGTTGCTCGCAGTAACATATTATTTTCTCTTGCGTGACAATATTTTATTTTAACGTATTGTACATATGTCTTCGATTGAAACAACATATAAATACATGACATATAACATTGTTCCTCTTTCGCATCGTTTCTTTTTCCTCGGCTAATACCTCCAACGCCTGTACGTACAATAAACATAGCAGCAACTGCATATATACCAATGTGACCAACTTCAATTCGACGTAACTGCGAGCACCTTCGATACTAATACATTTAAATGTCAAACCTTATATATTACCATTAAACCCCACCCGTAGAAACCGCCAAAACTTTCCTCGTGCCTTATGCACCTAACATCAAATTTATAAATAGTACATACTGTTGCCAAACCAATATCAGAGCTAGTTAGTTCCCATCTATAAATAATTACTACAAATAGCAAACGGGAAAAAACTCTATTTCAAACGAAATAAAATACATTTAATTGTTCCATTTGCATGATTTGAACATTTCCTACAACAAAAGATTAGATAATCAGTAAATGGAAACAATATTAATTGTTAAGTTTTCAAGTTTCATATTGCAAAGAAATCATGCAATTCTCAGACATTGTTTGACGTCTGTACACTACATATGTTGGATTTGTACTGATGGATAAACTTTAGTCTGGGAGATATTCTTTATTTCTTACATTTCTAAGTTGTAATTGGTTATAAACTAGCTTGCATTAACGCCAGGAACTTTTATTTCGGTGCTTTAAGTTTATTACTTTTATCTTAGTTGTACATGTGTTGAATCCATGTACCAATCTTCTAAGCTAAGTCAACTGTGGTGTGATGCTGCTGATAGTTTTGTAGGGCCCTGACTCGTCGTTGCTTTTTTATGGGTGTACTAATATAAGCAATCATAGCTAATAGTTATATACATAAGATGCTTAATAAATAGTCTCAGAATGTATTCGGTTAATTGAGGACCGCCATAATAAACATCTGAAACAGCCTTTATTGTAAAACAAAGAACAAAATCCCCTGACAAATTGATCTACGGGTTAAAAGAAGCGTCTTTTGCTTGGTGTGCAGACAATAAGACTTTTTAATCAAATATAATGTATGTTGTTTTGTCTTTATTCAGACATTATGGAAACAGACCCTCTTGGATCTTCAATTGCTTTAAACATAAAGGTAGGCACATTGCTCATTTATCTAATGCTGATTTAATTAAGCTGAACTGCAGTAGCACAATTGGCAGGTTGATATTAATTATAATGATTTTGGATTAATGGCGCCAGAACACTGTTTTCGGTTTGCTAATGTCAATCAATGAACGGAAACATCAGTAAACTTACATAGCTGATTATGCGGTATGGGCTCTGTTCATTGTTGAAGGCCGTACGGTGACCTATAGTTGTTAATTTTGTGTCATTTGGTCTCATGAAGAAAGTTGTCTCATTTGAATTCATACAACATCCTCTTTTTTTATATTTACAAGTATCTTTATAAAAAACGATCGAATGGATATTTGACAGTTGTTATTCCTGAGTAAAATAGTTTATAGATAAAACGCATTGTGATTTTGACTTATATACGCTATGATTTTAAATTGGATTCCTACCTATATAATAATTGCCTTTAATTGCACCGAACGTGTTTTCATTTTAATAAATTTTGACATCTTTTTGGCTAAATAAATTTTACACAGGTAAAGCCGCATTTTTTATAGCAAGGTATAGCTACTCATACTCATAGGTCAAGGATTTTGACCTCTTTTGACTGAGATGCCTCGTTCCACATAGGGAAATTAATGCTATAATTAAATCCTCTGGAGTCTCATTTCCAATACTAGAATGACTCTCATCCTTTATATTCAAATTTATACATGGATGAGAGTCCATTATACAATAAAATTATGCACTTTGACTTCCTACACTAATAAAAACCACGAAATAGCCAATTGGGTTGATTATTAAGCTTAGCTACAAAATGTACAATCAATTAATCGATATTATCGCATCAGTCAATACGATTGTATTGATTGTTCCTTCTCAAGTTTGTTTTGCTTTGCCCAATCTTTAGTCGTCTGTGTTTTACAAGGTTTGCATGAACACACTTATAAGTCAATATAAAAAAAGAAGATGTGGTATGTTTGCCAATGAAACAACTGTCCACAAGAGACCAAAATGACACAGGCATTAACAACTTTAGGTCACCGTACGGCCTTCAACAATGAGCAAAGCCCATACCGCATAGTCAGCTATAAAAGGCACCGATAAGACAATGTAAAACAATTAAAACTTTAAAAAGTATAAGTCAAGTTTGTTACGGTTGAAGTAGGTAATCTCTAGTATTGTCTTGTAGACGATTGTGATAATTCGGTATTTTTATACTACAGATCCTTATTTTTCTAGCCAGACGATCTTGTTACGTTAGTTGTATCATACAATTTATTAACTTACTATCGGCTTCGTGTGTCGGGTTGTTTATCGTATTCATTTATTGATTTGACGAAACCCGCAATACGCAACTCGAAGAATGAGAACCATTTTATGAGCAAGAATAAATCCAAACAGTCTTAAATTTTGCAAATATGTTTTCATTGATGTATCTTTTTTTCGTATGAAGTCCTTATTGCTACAACATATTTTGTACAGCTGTACTGTACATTAAACAAATTATCTATCTCATTAAAAGGAAATCCAAAACGATCCACATGTGAATGAAAAGTTGTCATTGTATTCGACCTTTCATGGCTTTGATGTTCTCAAGAGCTATCCTGGAGGTATGGAAATCGTCTAGTTACGTACAATGTATAAGGCTGTTCTGAAGTTGTAATTTTATTTCAAATTTTATTCATCAATGTAAATGTATTCATCATTTTAATAACCAAAAGATGTTTTTGTAATGGTCTGTAAAATATTTTAACAAAACCAAACTTTTTTTTTAGTAAGATACCAAATATGATCTGGTCTATTCTTAAAAATAGAGTTTCTCAGTAACTACTATGCATTACATGTATGACAAAATGAATAATTCAATTTCAATTTGCGGAACTCTATGTTGCATGTTTCCAGCAGAGCCTTAAGTTAAAATGGTGTATTACTGAAAGTTTATATGATGTAAGTATACAATGTTTTAGCTTGATCAACATGTCATCAATAGTATGTTTCTGTTACAAATAAGCTTTTTCTTACATAGAAAGAATTAAATCACAAAAACAACGTTTTAACATTTTGTCGTACCTTAAGCTTGTGAATGCAATTTCCATTTTACGTTATGAACACGTTTCCAATAAGTTTTCTCACAATACTGACATCTTTGTTTTTAGATTATTTTAATCAACATGTTAAAAGGCATTGTTTGTCTATATACGAGATTTTAACGAGCAATTATAAAATACAGAACTTGTTCTTTTCATTTTTAACTTGTGTATCTATATTAACAACTTTATGATTTTTGTTCTTCAATTTCATTTGTTACAGCTTTATTTTGCTTTAAAAATAGAAAACTGATTATACATCGGATTGAAAATGGCATATCAGTAAACTTAAAGTAAAAACTTTCGTCTTTATATTTTAGAGAATTTCTTTAGGGATTTGGGCTAATTGTTTTATATCGTCATATCTATCAATACTGACAGAGAATGCTATAGTGTACTGTTTCAGCGTTTATTACAATTTTATCACGTTTGACACGGAATCATACCCCTTGTTAGATGACCAATCGAATTGCATAATATCAAGACAGCACAATAGTTAATGCGATATCCTTTTTAAATGATATGCACTGATTTATTTTGTAGAACAAATTAAAGTTGGACTTAGAGTTGTGAGACCACAAAGCTGGAAACCTCCGAGTGATTACAAGTTTGGAAATGGCCGCGAAATTGGAACTATAGTAAACATAACTGAATCAGGGGACGTAACAGTGCATTGGGACAGAGGTGGACATGATAATTTTGAAAAAGGAGATAATAACCAGTTTGATTTGCTGTTATTTGATAATGCACAAATAGGTATGAAAGGACGACTTAAGGCTAACCGCAATTATCATAGAGCAGGTTTAACATTATGACATCAAATATTGTAAACCATTCCTAAACAGGGTAGAATACCTACCTGAATATACACATTATTCATAATGCACAGAATCTCGGTGTTTGATATTATAAGAAACGTTGCAATCTCAATATTTGTGTAGACCAAAACATGTAACAGTTGGATTATTTGCCAAATTATATTTCAATAAAAGACATCACTATTTGAGGACGTCCATACACATTTCTTGTAAAAGTTACCTTTATCATTCTGTTTTATCTTACTACAAAAGGAAAGCTAATATACCTTGATTTGTTCAAATCTGTTATCTGTCAAATATTTGCTCACAATATACAGTACACAATTTTCGAGTAAATGCAATATTCGAAAAGTCATAAAAGAGGGACGAAAGATAACAAAGGGACAGTCAAACTCATAAATCGAAAACAAACTGACAATGCCATGGCTAAAAATGAAAAGGACAAACAGATAAACAATTATTATAGTACACATGACACAACATAGAAAAAAAGAATAAGCAACACGAACCCCACAAAAAACTAGGGGTGATCTCAGGTGTTGCAGAAGGGGAAGCAGATCCTGCTCCACATGTGGCACCCGTCGTGTCGCTTATGTGATAACAAATCCGGTAAATAGTCTTATTTGGGAGGTCACATTCTTGAAAGGGAAAGTGATTGTAGCTACGACGTAAGGAACATTTCCCCATATGATGTGTGAAACGGTTATTCAATAACGGTCAACCAACTCGTGATGACATCCGTAAAACTTACGAAGGTCACCATTTTGAAGTCTTGATTTAATAGCTTCCTAGTGTTGTTAGAAGTGTTCTATAGTTTCACGTAGTCTCAATAATTGTCTGATATATCAGAATATAATTTACCCGACAAATAGTTAACAAAAAGTAAAAAAAGATATTGATATTGCCTTATATAAAAAATGAAATGAAATGAATATATTGAACAATGTAGTATCTAAGTGGCGTAAGTAATATATGTGTTATTGTAGTTTTTACATAAGGATATGTCTATACCAAATCCGGACAGTTGTTTTCAATACGTTTGGTGTGTTTGAGCCTTTGTTTATTTTACTTTCGCATTTGATTTTTTCTTGAACGTTGGTAATTTTTGTAATTTTAATTTTAGTAAACAACTAGGGTATTTTCTCTTCTCCAGTCTAGAATTACTACCTGATAGATAATTTCGAGGAAGACACACTCGAACAAGAGGTTCATGTTATCCTTAGAACAACAAATTTAAAGTCAGTTTTCTTTTGAACACACATTGCAAACTATTGAATTACAAACAAACTAAAGATGACAGTATAATATGTTATCTTGTCAACTCTTACAATTACTAAATAAAACATGTTGTAAAAATACACTTGAGGTTTCAAAACTTATTTTTCTTTTGTTATTTAGGTGTGAAGCATACAAACATTCAATGCCATGGGTGTGGCGTGCACCCTTTACGCGGAATAAGATGGAAGTGTAAGATCTGTCGGGATTATGATCTTTGTACTGACTGCTACATGAGCAATGTCCATGACCATACTCATATATTCAAAAGAATGGTCAGTACCGATTCAAAAGGGTAAGTTGATTATGTTTTGAATTAACACACACTAACATGCGTATTTGAATATGACAAAATGATGTACATGTAAAGTGTTAACACAAAAGGTAGCGAAAGGTAACATCATAAAACCATTGAAATGAGGATTTACTAAAACTTAATATTCGGCATAAAACAACATTGTTATACGTCAACAAAAGAAATCCAGCCAAATTAAAAACAATTTCAGAAAAAAATCTGAAATACAAATTGAAATGTAAAATGCCTTCAAACAATTGTCACTGTGGGAGACAAAAAAGTCCTACCGACGTAGAACACTGCTTATATTTTTCGTCAATCAAAATTGTTAGTCAATGAAATTAGGGCTACCTTGTGATTTTAATAGTATAAGGGAGAATTTCCAATTGATAAAATTATTTTCCCTTCCCTTGTATCGAAAGTTTACAACCCAATATATAAGTAAATATTTGCTGTTTATATCAAAATTTAAAAGTTAAATTGACTCGTTTGAAGACTTCCAAATCCCGGTTAAGTATCACCGAAAAGAAAAATATTTTCGAATCAAGCATATTGTGAACCGACTTAACTTTAATACCTTTTAGATTTGTAGATTTGCTTCTTATGAATTTAACTCATAGTTTTCATTCAAAATTTTCGAAATTTAAACTTGAACTTATCCGATTCACAGATGATATCGGATTTGTTCCTTATGTCGAAACTACAATCCCGTTCCTTTTTTTCGTGAATGTGACATACCGAATTATACTATTTACTGGGTTTTATAAACATGAGGAACACGACAGTTGCCACATGTTGAGCAGGATCTGCTTACTCTTCCAGAGAACCTGATTTCATCCTTAGTTTTGGTGGGGTTCGTGTTGCTAAGTCTTTAGTTTTCCATGTTATGTCTTGTGTACTGTTGTTTTTGTGTTTCTCATCTTCTTTTTAACCACGGCATTGTCAGTTTATTTTCGATCTATGAGTTTGAATGTCCCTCTTGTATCTTTCGCCCTTCATTTTTACTTATTCAGATAATACAATTCAGAATGGAAACAGGGAATTTATCGAGATAACAACCAAATCAAAGATTAGAAAACAACACAAAGTCACCAATCGGTTTTCAACGCACCATGCGTCAAGCTTTTGACGTAACAATAATGTATAAAAGTTAATCTTATTGACACATGTTATAAAATAAAACGTTGTCGTCGATCCCGACATTTCAGAGGTTATCTTGGTTTTGTGTTCTTTCTATACTTTGCAATAATGTTGAAATTAGACAGATATTTACAGTGTGTGTATAAAGGATTGATGCATATTTTTGTTCACCGATACATATGTTTTCAAGCGTTTTTTCGGAACAAAAATTATCGTTAATTAGCAAATCATAAACATTCTAATTCACATATTTAAAAAAAATAAAGATGAACAAGTGATTAGCTGCTGTTTTAATGATTGCTTATAGATTATACTTAAAATTTTATTTCAGAGAACAAATGCCACCACGGGAAAACCAGGATTTCACGAGAGCCTTGGGTATTCAGCCAAAAGCATATGTTCACCTGCATAGTGACCATAAACATGGTAAACATAAAGGTAAAATATCGTCATGATGTTAAATCATATAATATCACAATGATACGATGAAACAATTATAATTCTTAAGCCAAATATTCACGATTTTTTATTAACAATTTTTGTGTGAAGGCAACTATAATAACCGTTAAATACACAAGTGACTGGTCGTAACTAAGGAGTTGGCCGCCATATTGACTTTCTAAAATCCATAAATGATCTATAAATGCAACAGAAATTAAAATAAAATAGTACCTACCTCCAAAACTTCATTTTATTGAGATATTACCCGGATTTGAAGCGTACATGTAACGAAATAATATGTCCCTTTAAACTTTTCATTCGTGTGACGTCGTGTTTTGCCATGACGTAAATTCGCCAAATCATTCATAAAATTTCGCGGAATTGTATTCAAATTTTATTTGTATAAGTTTTTCGGAGCTTTAGTGCATTTGTTTTATTTCTTTTTTGTTATATATTCATTTTAATAGAAACAACAGTTATGCATAAATAAAGGCAACAGTAGTATACCGCTGTTCAAAACTCATAAATCCATGGACAAAAAACAAAATCGGGGTAACAAACTAAAACCGAGGGAAACGCATTAAATATAAGAGGAGAACAACGACACAATACCGAAACGCAACACACACAGAAACGGACCAAGCAACAGACAAAACACCACGAGAATAACAAATATAACAGCAAAACCAAATACGTGAATTTGGGATAGACAAGTACCGTGCCACGTCTTATCTCAATGTCTAAAAAATAAGAGAAAACACAAACGACTCAACGTTAAAATGCAACACACACAGAAACGAACAATATTATAACAATGGCCATCTTCCTGACTTGGTACAGGACACTTTTAAAGGGGAATACAAGTGGTGGGTTGAACCTGGTTTTATGGCATGCCAAACCTCGCACTTTAATGGCAAAGTTAAATATAACATTGAAATGAAAACATAATATTACAGGACTACAATACAAATAAATAGGAGAACACATTAGACAAAGAAAACATGATGAATAGATAACAAAAGGCATCAGGTTTAAAATTCAATACGCGAAAAAACGCGTCTTGTCCACACAAGACTCACCAGTGACGCCCAGATATAAAAGTTTGAAAGTGAAAAAAGTACAAAGTTGTACAGCACTGAAGATCAAAAGTTGAAAAGGTTTTGCCAAATACGGCATTGTTTGTATGCCCGGGATAAGAACATTCTTATTATATATAGAACAATTCATGCTATTGCAAACAGTAAATTTTTCAAATGAATATGAAAGAGATATACATAATGAAACTGAAGTATTAACTAAATACAGAAAACTAAACCCGAATACATAACTCCCAGATATAAAAGATCGAAAGTGAAAAAAGTTAAAAGTTGTACAGCACTGAAGATCAAAAGTTGAAAAAGTTTTGCCAAATACGGCATTGTTTTTATATCCGGGATAAGAACACCATTATTATATAGAACAATTCATGCTATTGCAAACAGTAAATTTTAACAAATGAATATGAAAGATATATACATAATGAAACTGAAGTATAAACTTATTACAGAAAACTAAACCCGAATACATTATGCTAAGTTCAATACAGCATAGACACACCCGAATCAGTCCAGGCGTCAACGCAATTAAAATAAATTAATGACGTCACATACGATGGCGAAAAGGCAAACGTTACGCCACATTTGAATTTATGAAATTTAGAAACAGCATGACGTCACACATGAAAACTATAAATCAAAAGTGAGATAGAATTAGGATTGCTTTAAGATTATATTAGAACTAAATACTGATAATTCATTAAAACAAAATGCATATTGCAATACTAATGCATTTGTTTTTTAATCTCAATTTGCTGAAAATCCCAGTATCCCTGCAAGAATGTGTATCGCGCATGAATATTTTACGAAAGTAGTTTCGGAAACATGGTTTATCAAGAGAAACATCCTTATTGACCAATCCAATTCAAGTATCAATAGATAAGCAAATCATATAATAATTATCATGATATATACATTGTACTTGAATGTAAATAAAAACATTTTTTAACAGCAAATAAACACAACCTGTGTAGAATATGTGTACATCTTTTGCATACTCAATTTGTAAGTTTTAAACATATGACGGTTGCAAGAAACGGTTGCATTATATTTGATTTTAAATCTCTCTAAATGTGCCATTTTTTAGGCCGAGTAGTAAAGTACCTTGAAAATGATATCGAAACATACAGGTCTGACGCAAACGTAAAATGGAATGATAATTTAGAAGGAAGATATAGCGTCGGTAGAAATGGACGGTGTGATTTAAAATGTTTAGATGCAGCAAAAGGTCCTATGTATTACGAAGACCATTTGCCAATTGCATCATTTAGTGAGTAAACGAACATCTTTAACAGTAGTCACAGTGCTTGCATTTACATTGTTGATCCCCGTGTTTATTTTTTCTTTTTTTCAAATTGTCGGTAATGCCCGACATGAATTTATTGATATTAAGTATTGCTCAATTATCAGGCGGTGCACCCTTTTTCCTATTTTTTCAGTATAATGTAGTAAGGAATTCAATCAATTATAATGTTCTATTGTTTTTTTTAAAACGCAATCCCCTTTTCGTGGTTCCTTTTGATAAAACATGTCTTGTTCAAAAACAGTTATACCATTTAAAATTGTGTTTACCCAAACAAAACATGGTATTGCTGTTAGAGTCCGTAACTAAGACATAATTTTAACTACCAGAAAAAACAATATTAAGTATTATCGTTGTTTACGTTTCACATTTAAGATGAAGGTTCACAGTTTAGGAAATAAAATATCAATGATATAATTTTATCATATAACATGTATATTTAGCATTTATATGATCGTTTTTGCATATGTATAACAAGCGGAAGTAAATTTTTATTTAATTCATATCCAGGCCTATAACCCGTATCAGGGACCTCTCGTGAAAAAAACTAATTTTAGTGCCTATGTGCAAGTAACTTCTAGTATATCGTTGTCTATTAACACATAACATCTGACACATTCAAAGACAAGTGTTTTAAGAGTTGCATTATAATAATAACCACATATAGTCTGGAAAATGTTAAAAATATAAGTACTTGGCTCAAGTAGGTTAGAATATATGTTAATTGTCTCCTATAAAACAACCAATGTGTCAGAAACTTATGACGGAATATCATACCTTTTCATTCCTCAAACCATGCACATAAATAAGCCATCAAATATCCATCTTGCTAAAATGGGGGTCAATGGAGGATATATAAACCTACATAGATAAGGAAATGTACATGATGTATTAATCTCTATATAATATATGTAATGACGCCTAAATTATGCAAGTAATCATTTTTGCTGTATAATTTGTAATACAGAAAATGTACAGAAAGGTGCAAGAGTTGTAAGAGGTCCTGGGTGGGATGATAATAACGACCAAGATGGTGGACATGGATTTGTAGGAACAGTAACACATGTAAGTTTAAACAACTTAATCTTCAAATATAGATAATATTTTGTCCAAGATAAAAATACCATCGTGTCTACGGTTTTTTTTTCCTTGTTTGCTTTGGTGAGTAGCCTGATGCTAGTTCGGAAGTGCATGTTTTGTATTGTATGTGTATATTTGACTGCACGTGTTAAATCATGGCAAGCGAAAAGCTTTGCACGTGCGTAACACCGATTTAACCCCGCTTTATTGTGTAAATTTTGCAGATAGGCTTTAATCGATCTTGTATTGTTCGTGATTTTATTTCTTTGTATTCATGTTTAATTTTTCGCTGAAATCATGAGATTATTTGTGTGGATCCAAACTCGCGTCAACTCAAACATAGGACATGGTATTCGCTGTTTTTTGCTTGGAACGCAACATTTTTTACCATTTTGTTGTAACCATACTTTGTACGGTGATATGTTTTTGATGGAGAGTTATCTCATAAGTTTACATTTAAAAATTCGGCTCAGAGTATGGATCTAGTAGAAAACAGCTTTTTTGATAGGCATTAACATTATGCTCATTCTATAAGGTTACCATTGTTCAAGGGAGTCTGCATATGCTGAAGTTTTAAACCAAAAGGTTCCAAGTGTTGAACTCGAAATCAACTGTTTGAAATTTGACAGTCGCCATCACGATTTGGTTGACAGCTATTAAACCAATGCATTTACAAATGACGATGGAGATGCTTTTATTGTCGTTAAAGCCATTCGGTTCTTTTCATGAAATGTGACCCACCGACCGAAACATATACTCATATATAGACAATAACTATTTAGTGTCTTTAAATATCAGCTGTATTTGTACGAGGCTAAGAAACAAGGTGTATGCGAGCTATTAAACCTGTTTCGAGCCGAGTACAAATACAGCTGATATTTAAAGACACTAAACAGTTATTGTCTTTATCCTGCAATTAATTCTGTATAATATTTGTGTTTTGAAAGACACAAAAACACATGTTTTGCATTTATTTTCGATTTGAAATCCCTTGAGGCCCGTGTAGTAATACGATTCAGTAATCACACATTCAGCTGAAGACGGGTTCGCAAAAAAAATCTCGAATGGTCAACAATAATACATCGCTCAAAGTGAATACTTATCTATTTTAACATAACAACTAATTTCAACAGTAAAAACAATTCACAAAACATTGTCCAATTTGAAACAGGAGTGTACGAGTTTTCCTACGCTTCAGACTCGACATTCACTAAACATGCATGCTGAAATTGACATGGTTGTTTTGTTACACAATCATACACATTCAAGTTGTGAAATCGATAGCTGTCATCGTAGAAAAGACTGCTGTTCATGTGTGTATGTTATCAGAAAATAAGTGTGATTCTTATTGCTCTAAAGATATGTTTGAAAACATACAGAACGTGTAAAAGTAATCGTTAATTCGCAATTGATACGTCATTGGAATGCGATTGCAATACACATTCTGAGGTCACGCAGGTTCATACAATACTCAGTCCGGCAGTGGGCGTAGCTTTTAAGTGATATCTGTATAGTATACAGATACAGCATAGCGATATCTGTAGGGCTGTATCTGTAAAGTAGAACACCCAATTGCAGGATAAATATATATATATATACGTACACGACCATCACGGCAAATGCCACGTTTACTGTTTTGGATTACACGAGATTATTCCAAATTTGTTTTCTGGTTTTTATTTTTGTAAATTCATGTATGTCTTTTGGTTATTTTTACGTTCTTCTATGGCAATGTCAGTTCTTTTATGATTTATAAATTTAAGTATTTCTTAGGTATCTTTTTACTCCATGTTCATGTTAAACGAACAAATCAGAGTTCAATGTATTATCAGCGTTCTGTCGATTTGATTTACACAAAGGGCCGCTTATAGCCAACGAACATAATACCATTACTGTTATTTCCTTTAGGTTGGAGATTTCAAAGCAAAGGAAAATATGTCATCAATACAAGAAAAAGCAGTAAAAAGCAAACATATGAGGAGGATATCAACGGTCGACATGCTTGATGTATCAGTACAATGGGATAACGGAAATATAGAAGAGTATAACTTGTCAAGTTCCTCCTTACGACTGTTTGATAATGGACCATTAGGTACTGTAATAAGACAAAGGTCACTTACAATTTAATAACATGTATAACTTTACGTATTTAAACACATACATTTACAAGTGAACACATGATAAATTTGATGTCTTTCCTAAACAGTTACTCATGGAACACAGAGTTTACTCATCTTTACTCTAGTGGAAAACCTGTTATTCGACTTAGATATGTTGACGTATCACTTATAGCTCACTTGATCTCTAGTCCATATTAGCTCTTCAGTATACTTTTACATTGATTTAAATAGCTTCATATCTGTTATCCCCATTGGATTCGTTTAGGTTTTAAAACATAAACATGATAAAGTAGCGGCGGAATTTTAAACAGATTTCTGTATGCATTAAAAAAAAACAATTCATATTTTCTGACGTAGATTAATTCGAATGATTAATGATTTATATTTAAAAACAGGAGTTGAACACAAAGGTCATTTTTGTGAATGTTGCCCACATGAAGAAAAAAACAACATAAAAAAGTACATACGTGGTATCAGATGGAAATGTATAACGTGCCATGATTTTGATTTGTGTAATATTTGCTACATGTCTGACAAACACGATCTTGGTCATACATTTCAAAGATGTGTTGCTGCAAATTTAAGGTAAGAGTCCTGTCATGACTTAAATGATATTTATTGGTACTTTTCATTAATTTGAATATTAAAGCACAAAATTACTTAACTCCAAGAAAAAGTCAAAAGGAAAAGTCCCGAATCAAATGGCAAAGTCAAAAGTTCAAACACACCAAACGAATAGATAACAACTGTCATATTCCTGACTTGTAACATACATTCTTTTATATAGAAAATGGTGGATTAAACCTGGTTTTAAAGCTAGTTTAACCTCTCACTTGTATGATAGTCGCATCAAATTACATTATATTGCCAACGATGTGTAAACAAAACGGAACAAAACAAAAGACATAATATGTAAAAATGTCAAAAATAGGTGATCAACAGTCAACATTGTGTTCAAATCTCAATTGATATAAAAACACACAAATGTGTATAAAAGATGCACACACAGTCAGATAAACAAATCCTATTAAAATTAAAAACCAATTGTTCAGAGAACAATTGAAGGTCTTTCCACCAAAACAATGTATTTTAATATGAAAGGTGTAAAAATAGGTTTAAAATAACATTTCAATCGTCAAATGATAGCTTATTGTACGCTGATTCCAAAAATATATGGTTTCTAAACAATATTTTTTTAGATAAGGGAGATAATTTCTTACTTCCGGTTTGAAAAACTCTATTTCCGATAATATTTGACTATTTACTTGACACTGATTCCAAAAATATCTTGTTTTTTATACTTTTATGTAATAAAGTACAATAAATAGCTACGTCCGGTTTACACAAGGTCACTTCCGGTTGTTTTTTTAAGTTTAAATGGTTTGATACCGTTTGTCAAAAAGTCTCAGGACTTTATTATGTATACAGATGGGGTAAAAGCAAAGGTCAAAATTTAGAACGTCAAATTAAGCTATGACCTTGTGATCAATTTCAAGGTCATTAACCAAGAACCTCAAATCAAAAGACCATAGGTCTTAATTATGTTAATAAGTTATATCACCATACGCGTATTTTTAAATACCAAAGGGGAGAAAACTCCCTTTCACATTCAACGTACCCTTGCAATCAAAATTTACGTGTTACGACATGTCACAACAAACGATTTAGAAAAAATAATTTGTCGATATCTTAAACGTTTTTTGGAAATGAGTGGAAATGAGCCATATTCAAAAATTAGAATATGACCTTGACCTTTGACCTTGACCTAATTTTCATTTTTTTGAACGAAGGACCTCAAATCAAAAGATCCTAGGTCTCTATCAATTATGGTTTACCAGATAGAAATGCAATTCACTTATATCAAATGAATAAGGGGAAATAACTCTCGTATGGAGCATTCATATCACTTCGGTCAAATAGGACAAATCAAGCAAAGGATATAACGAGCAATTTTGTAAAATAAATTTGTCATAATATTTTACGTTTGCGAAGGAGTTGCGCTCACAAGGAAAACAGTGTTTGGGGAGATTACTCCTGCAAAGAAAAGTTTTCGGTTACGCAGGGTAAATTTCAAAAGCGCATCAATTGTTCGATATCATATACCAAATATCTTAGCGACATATTGCAAAACAAATGTTTATCGCAAGAACAAAATTAGGCGGAAGAAAAAAAAAATAAATTCAGAGAACAATTGAAGGTCTTTCCATCCTTTTTGATATGAAAAGTTGTGAAACTAAGTTTAAAATGTCATTTCAATTGTCAAATGATAGCTCCTAGTAAGCTGATTCCAAAAATATATTGTTTCCATACATTTTTTTTTAAATAAGGGAGAGAATTTGTTACTTCCGGTTTGAAAAATGTTACTTCCGATTATATTTGAATATTTACTTGAAACCGATTCCAAAAATATCTGGTTCTATATACTTTTATATTAATAAAGTACAAAAAATAGCTAATTCCGGTTTACAAAAGGTCACTTCCGGTTGTTTTTTTTCAAGGTTAAATGGCTTGATACCTTTTTCTAAAAGTTGTATATCTTTATCATGTATACATATAGAATAAAAGCAAAGGTCAAAATATAGAACGTCAAATTAAGCTATGACCTTGAGATCAATTTCAAGGTCATAAACCAAGGACCTCAAATCAAAAGACCATAGGTCTTAATTATATTTAGTTAATGAGTTATATCACCAAACGCGTATTTTTTAATACAAGAGGGGAGAAAACTCCCTTTCACATTCAACGTACGCTTGCAATCAAAATTTACATCTTACGACATGTCGCAACTTACAATTTAGTAAAAATAATTTGTTGATATCTTATACAGTCTTTGGATATAAGTGAAAATAAGCCAAATTCAAATATTAAAATATGACCTTGACCTTTGACCTTGACCTAATTTTCATTTTTTGGGACCAAGGACCTCAAATCAAAAGATCCTAGGTCTCTATCACTTATGGTTTATAAGATAGAAATTCATATCACTTATATCAGATGCATAAGGGGAAATAACTCTCATATGGAGCGGTCATAATAGGACAAATCATGCGAAGGATATAACGAGCAATTTTGTAAAATAAATTTGTCATAATCTTTTACGGTTGCGAACGAGATGCGCTAACAAGGAAAACAGTGTTTGGGGAGATAACTCCTACAAAGAAAAGTATTTGTTTACGCAGGGTAAATTTCAAAAGCGCATAAACTGTTCGATATCATATACAAAATATCTAAGCGACATATTGCAAAACAAATGTTTATCGCAAGAACAAAATTAGGCGGAAGAAAAAAAAAAAAAAAATAATCAGAAGAAAAACAATAGGTCTTTCCACAGAAAAGTGGAAAGACCTAAAAATGTAGCAAAAACTAAAGATACGAATACACTAATTTACCATAGCAAAATAACAGAATTATGGGATGTTTAAGTACAGAGCCACTTCATATTTGATCTAAGAAACATAAAAGACATATAAGCAAAGCACATTTAATTAAGTAAAAATAAAAGACAAGAATACGAGGATTATCATAGAACAATAACACATGTACAATGACGGGATGTATAAGTACAAAGTCACATCAAATGAATATCAATGAAAACAGACCAAACAGTAAATAAAGTAAAATTTATAAACACAAATAAAAGAATACTATAACTCGTTTACTATTACATCTATATAGGAAGATTTGGTATGAGTGCCAATGAGACAACTCTCCATCCAAGTCACAATTTATCAAAGTAAATCATTATAGCCTAAGGTACGATATTAGTGTAAAACCATTCAAACGGGAAAACCAACGGTCTCATCTATACAAAAAACAAGAAACGAGAACCACATAAACAGACGACAACCACTGAACATCAGATTTCTGACTTAGGACAGGTGCAAACGATTCCAGCGGTATAACACGTTTTAATAGTACCAAATATTCTCCCTTTACTGTAACAGTAGTATAACATCACAACATAGGAAGACACATTATAAAATATCAATTGGAATGACTTAGCTTAATCAAAAAATGAAAAGACACAAATAAACACACAATGAACGAATAAATTTGATCTTTAATACAATGTAAATACAGAGTTAATAAAAATAAGGGGTGCATTATTAAAGTAAAAGTATAAAACAGCTGTGAAATGTTAAACAAGACAATTAACATCTTTGAAAAACATAGGTCATATTTTAC
Organism: Mytilus galloprovincialis; assembly: GCA_037788925.1. Taxonomy (NCBI): domain Eukaryota; kingdom Metazoa; phylum Mollusca; class Bivalvia; order Mytilida; family Mytilidae; genus Mytilus; species Mytilus galloprovincialis. The sequence continues at coordinate 36,624,208 of CM075342.1, read as the reverse complement.
ACAGGTAAATGAAAATAATTTTGTTTATAACACGTTTTCTAATGTGTACTACTGGTTTGCTAAATTTTGTCAGAGAAGATATGCAGACTTCAAGAGAACATCCAAGATCTACCGCACGGCAGTCCTATGGTATTTTTAAAGATGCAAAGGTTGTTCAAGTATCTCAAGAAAAAGGCGGTAATTGTTTTATTTTTTATTTCTAGTATAGAAATGAATATGTAACTACATTATATATATATATATATGTAAATGTACAATGCATGGTAAAATAAAAAAGAAATCTACGGCTACGTATACCATGAATTATTTCGAATTGTATTTGAAAATATTGTGATGTTGTAAATCGTGATGGCCTATGAACACGATCATGTTTTAGCTGTTCAAGCCCCATAATAAATTAAAAACTGATTATTTTTTTTATCCAACCTGATTAACAGTATGAGGGGTATAATAAGCATGGACACTCCCATTGAATACATATACATTTCAATTTTCATTTGACGCAGAATGCATATTACGTCGTCGGTTCGATGAGGAACCAAACAAGATAACAACTATTCGTGGACTTTTCGTTTTATGAAATTTTACACCGACAAAATCAATGAAATGAAATTATTTGTTTATTTTGTATTATAATGGATATTACCGTATTAAACTGAGGTCAATTGTATAATTTAATGTCTTATATAGTCCTAATAATAAATTGGGCAACACGCAGACCTGCCAATCTTGTGTATACGTACGTTTGCTAGAATATTAAATGTGCTATGAGTATATAGTATATTGGTTGACGGTATAAAGTCGCCAAATTAGAATCATTCTTGATTAATAAAAGCAATAAGATAACTGAACACAAATTGTATGTATTCAAACAATAACTACCGCCTGACACACATACATTCTGATAAGATATATGCACCTTTCTGATGAAAAGTTTAAAAAAAATTGCTTTTAAACTTTACATGTATGTTTTGGGTTCGTGATGTTTTCATTTTAAACTATTTGTTCATGATGAATCTGTTATCATGCTTTGTTTACAGTTTTGTTTGTCCATTTTGATGTCTACGAGCCTCGCGTTTTAAATTTGAAAATTCAACTGTCTCGAGTGAATAAGTAGCGTATCACACTCGATGCATTGGTAGAATCTATATTTGTCGTCCTGTACTTGTTAACATCAATATCCGTTACATATATTTGTTGGTGAGGAGTCGTCATGTTGCTAGTTTGTTTAAAGGGAGTTAACTATTTTTTTCTGTAAAAAATATTATATATAATAGTCAACAGAAATAAATGTATACAAAAGAAGGATTGCTTAAATTATAAATAATCTTATTGATGCATCAAAGGTCCTTTGGGAATTTGAAACAAATTCGCGTGCTTATATCCGATATATTTTGCATAAAGATACTAATAAAATAAGATAAAAAGATTTTTAAACCAGGTGTTATCAATATGATGGATGGTTGTTTGATGTCCATTAGTAAATTAAATGCATATTCAAGACGATGACATGCTGATTTAATAAGATTTTATCATGCTCTGAACTAAACCGACTCGCTGAGTCGTATTTTTCACATTTGTCAACATGCTTGTTTTCATAGCAACAGGTCAACGGGTATTTGCTCTTACTCCTAACCGCAACGAGGTCAGAACAGAAGCACTACATACGAATGGTTAAGTCTTTGATTTGACTTGGATAGTGATCGAACCTACCAGACAATCATTATCGTAGGAAGACGAGTGTCTTAAGATTGTCAATATTAATAACTTGTGGATTTTTTAATTCCGTATGCAGATCATTGCAGTTTACATATCAAGTTTTACTTTTTTGTGAATATATTATCCGAAGACTGATATCTTTTTCTTTGAGTAACATTCTGAAATTGTACTATAAATTTGCTAATAATTACAGTACTTTGTTGTTGATTTGTTGAATAGTGTGTTCTAAAAGAAACCCAGGACATACATTAAATAAAATCAGTTAAACTACTCTAATGTATGATGTGTAAGGTATTAGTGAGGTTTCTGTATATGTTAAACTATTTCTTAATGTACCTAATATATTTATTCATAGTATTAATTAATAATGTATTTCTTATCAAGAAATTAAAACATAGATATTGAGTTGGACGAATCAGTTAAAACAACAAATATAATCGCCTCAAGTTATGATCAACAAAATAGAACTAAAGATACAAACCATTGTGATTAACAACCATTCTAGTAAAGTATGTGTGTGTGTGATTATGATTTATATTTACAGTGTAATACCGACTCAGAACCATGTGGTGTTTACATTTTACAATTGTACTTTATATTACAGATGAGAAAGAAGGCATCGTAATGGACATTGGCGACTGTAAGGTAGACACAGGTAGAAGCGAAGTGGAAGTTAAGTGGATCAAAGATGGGTCAACAAGTTCTCATCAGATTCTAGATTTAAGATATGACAAGGGAGGGGCTTTTTATTACTATTATGATCACCTGCCTGCATTAGGGAGAGGTACGCATATTTATATTTTATAAAATGATACAATTGATATAATAGAAAATTAAATTTAAGTAAAACACGTATTATTGACAGAGTCAAATATACAAATGATATTTATCAATGTGCTTTCATTGAATTAGAGCATAACAATATGTACATCGTCAACTGAAAACCAACTGTCTATTCAAACCATCGGTACGTGAATTTGAATGACACAGGTGGCACTTCTGTAAACCATTAAATGTATTTTTGTAAACAATTAATTCGTAGGTTTAATTATTTTGGGGAAAACATTCCTTTTGATTCTGTTACGAATTGCATATACATTTACTCTGGTGGATATTTTGGAACATACATATGATGAAATCATAATCTTTCAATCAGTTTAATTGAAGTCTGGAGCTGGCATGTCAGTTAACTGCTAGTAGTCTGTTGTTATTTATGTATTATTGTCATTTTGTTTATTTTCTTTGGTTACATCTTCTGACATCAGACTCGGACTTCTCTTGAACTGAATTTTAATGTGCGTATTGTTATGCGTTTACTTTTCTACATTGGCTAGAGGTATAGGGGGAGGGTTGAGATCTCATAAACATGTTTAACCCTGCCGCATTTTTGCGCCTGTCCCAAGTCAGGAGCCTCTGGCCTTTGTTAGTCTTGTATTATTTTAATTTTAGTTTCTTGCGTACAATTTGGAAATTAGTATGGCGTTCATTATCACTGAACTAGTATATATTTGTTTAGGGGCCAGCTGAAGGACGCCTCCGGGTGCGGGAATTTCTCGCTACATTGAAGACCTGTTCGTGACCCTCTGCTGTTGTTTTTTCTATGGTCGGGTTGTTGTCTCTTTGACACATTCCCCATTTCCATTCTCAATTTTATTTCAGAAGACTCAGTAAAAATGAAGCTGAATATAAACAATGTAAATGTGACTATAATACAATGAATGGCAATCGTATTTGTCAATATATAAGCAAGACCCTGAGACTTTAAGACCCTGAGACCTTACCTTCTAAATACCATTATCTAAATTTGACAATGTGGTATAATATTCAAACCAATGTGTACGATCTAAATAATTCCAGTTCAAATATTGAAATACTTAAACATTTTTTATATATATTTATGGCAATGCTTGGAGCTTCTTACGTACGATATATTTTTAAATGCTGATCAATCTTTCCAGTTGTATTTGTGTAGGTGTATACAAATGTTTGTCACATACTTCGAATATGTTTTTAAAAAATCTTTTTTTTTGCATTTTACAAAGATATTGATGCCTGTGGCCAGTGTCATTGATTTGAATGCATATACTATTAAAGAGATGCTTTTGAAAAAAATCGCATGAACTCCAAAAAGAACAGGACCGGATGCGTCGATTGGTTTAGCGCCTCCTGTTAAATATATATTACAAGCCACACAAAATTACAATTATAAATACGTGATTATTTCTTACAACTGATCTACCTGTTAGAATAGAGATTTGCTGCTCACAGTGAATCTATTAATATAAGAGTTACAAATGGTTCAGTTGAAATCATCACTTTGTAAAATTTACGGACACAATCACAAGTTGGTTGACCGTTATGGAATAACTGTTTCACAGATGATATCGGATATGTCGTAACTACAATCCTTTTTTCCTTTTCACGAATGCGACCTATCAAATGAGACTATTTACTGAGTTTGTAATAACATGAGCAACACGATGGGTGCCACATGTGGAGCAGGATTTGCTTACCCTTCCAGAGCACCTGAGATCACCCCAAATTTTTGATGGGGTTCGTGTTACTTAGTCTTTAGTGTTCTATGTTGTGTTTTGTATACTTTTATTTATCTGTTTGACTTTTTACTTTCTAACTACATGTTGTTATCATTTCTTTTTTCGATATATGAGTTTGACTGTCCCTTTCGTATCTTTTGCCCCTCTTATAGACTTATTTGTAGTCATCTGTGACACAGCTATTTCATCACTATGGGTTAAGAAGGTGAAACGATGTGGTTCTCATTCTTCAAATCCCACTTATTGTTATTTGTTTTCATCCCACCCCCGTTTTGATCTTTCATTCTTACCCCTTGTATAAAATTGAGAATGAAAATGGGGAAGAGAACAACCCGACCATAGAATAGACAACAGCAGGAGGTCACCAATAGGTCTTCAATGCAGCGAAAAATAACCCAGATATGAGGCAAACTTAACTGTATCTGATGAAGTAAAGAGTCAAATAGTATCAATCCTACCAGTATTTGCTCTTGCTCCCAACTGTCGAATGCTTAAGATTAATAAATAGTTGATAACATGAACAATAAGATAGTATATATACTATGCCTTCGCATGGTTTATGTTTCAGCCTTGTGTACTATAAGTTAAGTTCCTACGGCATTAATGTAAGGTCAATTTTACTTCATAAATAAATTATAAATAATTTAACTTTATCTATATGTGTGTGTTTAGATATCAAATGCATATTTCCTTTCTTATTTTAGACTCTAGGGGCTACTTTGCAGTAAATTTTGTATCTGATTGTAAAGCTGAAAAAAAGGTAATCTTTCTGATACTTATATTTGTTTTAAATAATTTCATCAGTTCAATAAAGATCATGGACATGTATGAAATTGAATGAGAAGGGAATATATATTTTTTTTTATCTCAAATCAGAAATTCTTACTTTTGCCCTTTTTTGTCCTAAAAAAGTTCAGGGATCTCGTGCATTCATATTTCTAATTAATATATGCCTTTCTCAACAATGAGGCATTGCTTTTTGGAATTTTAGGTACTCAGTGCTCTTCAACTGTGTACCTCTTTGGCTTTATAACTATTTTGATTTAAACAACACTGATACGTCTAGTGTAGACGAAACGCGCGCCGGACGTATTAATTTGTAAGCCTGGTACCTTTGATAACTATTGAGACTTACAATGACTGTCATCGAAGTTTAGTAAACAGACTCACAACTGAATGTTAATGTCCAAACATGTTGGTTATTTCATAGAAAGCAATGCAGCGCCCCATTAATGGATTCACACCTGTATCTTTGTCGGACTGTACAAAAAAGTATGTTATATAATAGTGAGTCCCTTACCAACCATTTTGTGTCTTCTTTTGTTGTGTTGATTTCTCATTAAACACTATTGGGCTATTGTATCTACATGTCTAGTGTAGGAAGGGCCACGTATTGTGTAAAGAGTAAGGAATGCAGATTATTCAATCTTGTTGTGCTTTTAATAATGAATTCCACAAATACATATAGATTTCAGTTAATATTTGGCGTACTATCAAGCAAGTGAAGAAACTCACATTTAAACCAAGCCTGTATCTCATATTTGCAAATCATATAGATGTGGACAAAAAAGGCGAACAAGATGACAACATGATACTTATGGAAGAAGTACTTGATTTTGCCAGTAAGTAAATCTAGCGTTTTAACATTCAGATTTATTGAATATACCTGTATATAATTCATTACAATATTTACCCAACTATAACAACCGTGTGCTCTCCATTCATCATTTTTTGACAGATGATGAACAAACATTTACTCATTAAGAAAAAAACATGGCATACGATGATTCTCACAAAAGATTGAACAAAACAAGACTGATCAACAATATCCGGTGATAAGGGGTCTCATGATATCGGATCAGTAAATGCCGCTTTCGAAAAGATCATAATTACCAAGCTGTAACTAATAAATTCTCTGCGTATATATATATATATATATATATATATATATATATATATATATATATATATATATATAGTGTAGTGATCAGATTAAACCATATATTATATATCGTATATATCTATATAAGATATATAATATATGGTTTAATCTGATCACTACAGTTAATTCTGGATAAAATCTGATTAGGTACATACTGGACGGTTGAATTCTACACTATACAAGAAAGCGATGATCAACAATTTTTCAATTTGAATTTTCCGTTTCTATGTCGCAGCATTACACGTAACCATATATATGTATCAAATTGAAAATGTGTTCATCTTCTCTTTTTTGTATAGTGTAGATTTCAATCGTCCAGTATGCACATAATCAGATTCTATCCAGAATGTAACTGATCAGATTAAACCATATTTATTGATCAATTTAAAACCTGACCATCATACGATTGCGGCTATGCATAACATAACAAAAATAAATAAGCTAGGCGTGTTGGCTTGTAAAATGTTCATCATAAACATATCGTCACCATACAAATAAAACACTCAATTTTTCTCACTTTCAATTAATTTTGCAAGATATAACTCTATGACCTGATTATGTAGCTGTGGTATATAAAGCTTACACTAAAAAACTGTCTAAAAGGATTATCTCCATTGAAAGATTTTAACTCAGTGCTTGTAACTTTTATTGTTCCACTAAGCCAATAGCTATCAAAGGTACCAGGATTCTAATTTAATACGCCAGACGAGCGTTTCGTCTACATAAGAAACATTAGTGACACTCAAACACGTTATGACGACATCTACTGCGGTTTTGATCATAATAATGTAAGATTACTGCAGGATAACAAAAAAAAAAAAGAAACAATAGTTCAGTCCCGTTTATGTTTGTTAAAAAGGTCACTGAACAATATATACAATATTTTGTTTACATTTTACAGAGAAGACCAAACTTCCATGTCACGTTGTAGGACAAAAAGTACTGTTTCACAGCGGTTCCATAAATACTGTCTTTATTCACTATAAGACAGAGAAGGATACTATCAAGGTATTATAGTGAAATTATCAGATGGTCTGGAATATAACATATGTGAAACAAGCACTACAAACCAGTAACAGTCTGAATTGGCCTATATCCGTACTCGACTGTACTGATTTTTACTCGACCAGTCTGAATTGGTCTGAACTTTACTTGACATTACTCGACCCTAGTCATTAGCGTACTCGAATGTACTAATTTGTACTTGACCCTTATCTTTGACATTGAAAATAGTCTGAAGTATTACTCGACCAGTCTGAAACAGTCTTAACCCGTTCTCGACCTGTATTCGACCTATTTTTGTCAGTATTAACCGTACTTGACCATAGGTCTAAACAATACTCAACCTGTCTGAACCATACTTGATCAAATAACCTCGACATTATTGTTAATTGTAACTGTTAAAATAAATTTCTTTTTAAATGACATAACAACAGCCACAATAAAATAAAGATATATATATAAATCAGATTTTTACGTCCTTACATGATTCTCAGATTAATCAAATAGAGAAGGTTAAATTAGATTATCTTATATTATAATAATTAAATTTGATTAATTTTAAAGTTTGAGAGTTTAGCTAAATAAAAGATTTTCTTTTACCTAAAAAGTACACGTATACTGAGGGAATAAAAACCTTTAAAGGTGCTTCTTGGTAGGCATGTTTTTTCAACATATCTGAATAAAAATTACATAGGTTTCATGGTTACGTACTATAGTAATATAATTATCTTTTTAATATGGTACATGTAACACAGCCTGAACAGATCTTAATTCAGTTGAGGTAAAAGATTGAACATACCTTAACAACATATTTGCTATCTTCACTGATGAGTCTTATGAAGACGAAACGCGCGTCTGGCGTACTTAATTATAATCCTGGTACCTTTGATAACTAGTTACACCACTGGGTCGATGGCACAGCTGGTATACTTTTCGTCTCCGAGGGTATCACAAGCTCAGTTGTCAACACTTTACTGTTGACATGCATATCAATAATGTGGTCATTTTTGATAAATTTACTGTTTACAAATCTTTCGAAAAACAAAGGATTTTCTGATTCCAGGTATAGATTACCTCAGCCGTATTTGGCACAACTTGTTGGAATTTTGGATCACCAATGCTGTTCAACTTTGTACTTGTTTGGCTTTATAAATATTTTGATATGAGCGTAACTGATGAATACAGGCAACAGTTGTATACCGCTGTTCAAAATTCATAAATCGATAGAGGAAAAAACAAATACGGGTTACAAACTAAAACTGAGGGAAACGTATCAAATATAAGAGAACTACGACACCACAGAGACACAACACCGAAACGTAACACACACAGAAACGAACTATAATATAACAATGACCATTTTTTCGACTTGGTACAGGGCATTTTATGAATGATGAGTCTAATGTAGATGAAACGCGCGTCTGGCTTACTTAAGTATAATCCTGGTATCTTTGATAACTATTGATCAAATAAACTTTTAAGATTAAAATTTGTTTACCAGTGGCTTTAACAAGACAGTAGGCGAGCAAACACCAGTCACAAAGCTCAGAGGCAATTATATATATCTTAAAAGCTCACAATACTCAGTTTTAGGTAGCATTTTGATAAGTTATTGATCGTACGATTCCTGATTGATTTTTTCAGGAACTTGTAAAGAAAGGCTTCCGCACATTTGATAGGGGAGATATTGACAAAAACGTCGAAGACGAAATTCATTACTTCATTCGAATGGCACAGTGTAAATATTATAACTAATCATTTGATATAAATTCATTAAAACTGCTTTTAATTCAATTATTATCGAAATTGTTGCATAACAAAACATAATACGTTTATTTTGTTAAGTTTATGTTAACGGGTTTATTATGCTTACTAGGTAATGACTTTACGCATAGTAAGACATGAAGTATGCTACAATTCATTTGATATGTAAATCATTGAATCTTAGACATGTTTAGACTAGACATTGGGCATGTTTAAGAATATAATATATTCAGACGGCAGTAGAACATGTCTCTTTCTCTTGCGATAAAGCATTCACCTAATGTTCATGTTTCGTTAAATAATAAATGATTATTTCTACTAAAGCAACTTGGTCTCTCCTCCTCCACATGAATCCTCACATTTATATATTTATATATGTATTACTTTTCATTACCGTTAGTTATTTAGTATATACAATGTGAAATTAGTTATTTTAGTAAGGTGTAAACAATTCTTTGGATATTCTAAATACACAATTGTGACGATGTTTCAGTTTACCGAGCATATACACTAACATAGGATTCGGGTAAACATATAGATCCTTTAGATAAACTTATTCTTAAAATTTCCAAACACGGTAAATGTGTTTTTTTTAAATATTGTTTTTTTTCACATGCACATCTATGGTCCTACAATCTAGTTGTCGTTTGTTTATGTAATTTATACGTGTTTCTCGTTTCTCGTTTTTTTTTATATAGATTGGACCGTTGGTTTTCCCGTTTGAATGGTTTTACACTAGTAATTTTGGGGCCCATTATAGCTTGTTGTTCGGTGTAAGCCAAGGCTCCGTGTTGAAGGCCGTACATTGACCTATAATGGTTTACTTTTTTAAAATTGTTATTTGGATGGAGAGTTGTCTCATTGGCACTCACACCATATCTTCCTATATCTATCTATATTTTACGATTTAAAAGGGTTATGTTTTCTTTGACTGTTATAGACATCTTTACATTTCATGTAAATACATTAGTCGAATAGTTTTCTCAATTCAATTATATTGTCATTGAATGACCTTTTATAGCTAACTACGCGATATGGGTTATGTTCATCGTTGAAGATTAAACAGTGACTTCATCTCTGATAACTTGTTGTCTCATTAACAATTTCACATTTTCAGGTTGTAACGCGTACGGCTGCTAACAGTATTTGTATTAATCAAAACTACTTTTCAACCATATTTCATACAGACAAGACCAACATTATGATCTGTTTACAAAGCAATCTGTAGTAAAGGTCTGTTTCTCAGTGAAATGCAAATGAAAGGCAGCATAATGGAACAATGTATTTGCCAATGCGATTGTAGAAAACTACTTATATTTGACGCATTTAAAAAAACAAACTTTACATCAGTTTTGTAACACATACTTATATTAAAACAAGTTATACTCAGTAACTTTATTTAGATCTTATTCATTTGATCAGTTGTAGCTTAACCTTACTTTGCCCTAATCTTAAACAGTATGTTTCACATACATAGATATCAAAGGAGAAGCTGTATTGCCGGTTCTCATATCATTTCGAAATGGTGGAATGAGAAAGGAAGTGATGAACAGTGCAGCTATATCAAAAATACCTATAATTCGATTACAGGTAGTGCCTTTATATCAATCACACCTTTAATATATTAATGCATGCTCAATTGCTCTTTGTTTTCATTTATATATTCGTCTTAGAAACTATACTTGTTACCAATGGTTTTCGAAACCACATAAAGGTTATTGAAAAAACACCTTTTTCTATCAACTGAGTGGTTTTGGTACTTGGTTACTTAATGTTAACAATTACTACATATGCTAAAACAATTATTTAATTCAAACAGTCAATACATGTGTCCATTAGGAGGTTTTAGACAGCTTCTAGATAGATGAACGTAACGTACTTCATGCAGACAACATGCAAGTAAAGATATGTATGATTTCGTTAATAGAAGTTTTTTATACTTTTGTTTGCATAATTACACAAACCCCTACATTTTGACATGTTTGGTTGTTTGAATAAGCAACTATGACGATAAAGGATTGGTCTACAGAAAACAACCAATATACAATTTAAAAAAATATTAGTTTTTTTTTCTTTTTGGTCGGTGGCAAGTAGGGTAAATTTAAACTTGGATGAACCGAATTACCTCAGGGCTAATTTTGGTCTTATTTGGAAGATTAATATTATACTCTTTGATACAGGCATGCCAAACTTGTGTAGATGTTTTCAAACTGTGGTGAATGGGCACAAGGGGGTAATGTTTTACATTTTAGCCAATTTCTCTGTAGTCTTTCATGATAACTAAGAATTTTGTCTATGGAAGCATATTTTGGAATGCTCCATGAATTCAGCTTGTCATTGCTGATTAGTAATTAATACATTTGCATCCAACACGTAAGAAAATGAAAATAATATATTTATCTTCAGAAAGTATAGACACAAAATATTCATTTTTAATATTTAGCTATGCAATAATATATGACAACATGTAAAGATGTGTTTGGTGAAGTTTTCTTAAAACGCTAAAAAGAATAGAGGAGAAATGAGTATTGTAAAGTTAACACCTGGGTTAATGAAAACATAATGAAATTCATTACAAATTATTAAAACTCAAAATAATTTTGAAACTGTACAAATTCATCCTAATGCATACATGTATATGTCAGCATGCACACTATAGTATATGAAGTTTTTGTTATGCTAATATGTCAAGCAGTACAAGAACAATAGCATATTTAGAACATGTGTCTCCCCTTTTTTTTAATAAAAAAAGCTAACTATGGTATATATCATGTATATAGCAAACTTGACTAAAACCGATTTGAAAATCCGATATATATTTTAAATACTAACAAACACGATTCACAGAGATAATACGCTACAAAAGAAACTGTTTAGGTTTATAATACACTTACACTAGACAGCAAAATGCACGTCCATTTAAAAAGGTAACGGAATACTAAGAAACATATATAGATATCATTGTATGTAAAACTTCCGATACAAATATTCGCTACAAAATCAATACCGTTATATGTTGTGTCGTGTGTACTATTGTTTTTCTGTTTGTCTTTTTTATTTTTAGCCATGGTGTTGTCAGTTTGTTTTAGATTTATGAGTTTGACTGTCCCTTTGGTTCTTTCGTCCCCCTTTTTTTATACCGGACAACAGAGAAATATATTAACCATAAACCAAATTCCGAACACTCAAAGATAACCCGTTATTCGTTTGTATTCTCAACTTTTTTTATATATAAAACTCATATTCACAGTTATTATGGTAAAATAATAGAGAAATGAATGTATGAAAGATACATTTAAGTAATGTATTATTGATAAACAATGTATTAATGACATATAATATATATACTAAAAAAAATATAAATCTATACCTGAAGATACCCTGGTCTCAAGGTACTATCATTCATATATATCTGTTTTCGTTGCAAATCAGATAAATAAAGGCAACAGTAGTATACTGCTGTTCAAAATTCATAAATCGATAGAGAAAAAACCAATCCGGGTTACTAACTAAAACTGAGGGAAACGTATCAAATATAAGAGATACCCAGGCTTTTATCAATCTAGCTGGTTCTAAAATTGACACATATGTTGCAGTGAAAAGTCTATTCATTTTGGATCAATAAAACCTCTCAAACTATGCTCAATCAGTGCATGGTAATCTGAATAAACTGATGAGTAAAGTCGATGCTTTCTTAGTTTGCTTACATAGTGAGACTTCCTCCTTCAGATACATCATTCAGACAACACATTCTGCGGGTTATACTCTAAGTGTACATCTGGATGAATGCTTATATAGCCAAACCACCAGCTAAGTCACTTTTAGAAAATGTATATTGCTGAATTGATTTCATTTTTGGTCTTTTAACGCCACTTTCATGACTTTAAAGCACAGTTTTTATGCTATTTCGTGGCGGACAGTTTATTTTTTAAGGATGATATGTATGTTTACTATGAATATAACTTCCGGAGGAGTGAAACCGGTAGGAAGAGTGTTAACAATGTAGAAAATGTGAAAAAATTGCTAAAACAACGACATATATGCATGATTTATTTATAAATAACAGAAACATAGCTTAGATGTCAGCGTTTTAACTGCTGACCAGAGGGATAAAAGTACTGTTCAAATGACAGAACACATAACAGATCTAAAAAATCCATGGAGTATAAAGACATCCAAACAAAGGGCTCACAAATTAGGCATACATGACGGAAAGGATGATCTGGATGAAATAGCTCTCATTTCACAGATACAGGGAAACTTCTGCGACAACTTAGATACTCTCGTTTGCTGTCTAATCATCGGAGGTATGTTTTTGTTCAAGAAAAAAAATGTATAATTAATAAATAGCAAGTTGTATATCATATTTGTTTTTCTTTCATTATTTTGTGAAAAAAATATTTATTATATAGTTTTACATTTTCATTTGTCATTTCTGTGCTTTGTATAGCTGATTATGAGGTATACCTTTTACTCACAGTTGAAATCTGAACGATGACTAATATTGGTTAATTTCTGTGTCATTTAGTGATCATAATACGTATTCTCATTTTTATATTGTCATATATTCAAAACAATATTTTACAACTATGTCCATGCATCAATTATTGTATTATGTTGAAATACTGAAAAGTGCTAAAACTGTCTTTCGGATTTAATACTAAAGACTGCTGTTAATTTGTAATCATTCATGAGATGCCAATTGTACTTGATTTATTGTGTATAGACTAATAGCAATATAACGTAACTGTCATACTAGTGGGAGATTTAGCTTGCTATAAATCAAGGTTTCATGCTCAATTTTGTTTCGGATATCGTCTGTACTAAGTCTGGAATATGACATTTTTTTCTATCGTTCAGTGGACTGATAACTTTTGATTTCGTCAGTTTGTACAGACTATCACTTTTTGATGTTTTATTATCTTCAATCCATGATACTTGATATCCACGAATATACATGATAACTGAATCCACGGTTGTTGTTTTTTATTTCCAAAGAGGATTCATATATGAAATAAGGAAAACAAGGTTTCTATGCTTTGGCAGTAACTACATTGTTAAGGGTCTTCAATCTTGCAGTATAGATTAAATAGTAATATAGTCAGCACCTGTTATAATGGTAAACTCTGTTCTCCGTTCCTTATTTTTCAAATCACACATTTTCGCAAATATGCCTCTAATATTCTTGGTCAAAAATTAAACCCTATTACAAACCGTTGAAATTTTTGATTGCTTCATTTGAACTAATTTTAAAACACGTTTAAGTTTCAAAATATTCAATATTTCACGCGCTTACATTGTAATCAAGTCTATTTATGTACGAGTTCCGTTTATCTGTTTTTCCAAATCGTAAGGATTTAAGTGGTTACTATGAAATTATGTATATGTTAAGTCCTCGTTCCTGTTATGTATCTATTGTGTGTTTTTGGCGTTGTTCTGTTTATAAATATTTTCCAGAATGTTTTACAATCAACATACATTTTTTTCGTTGGAAATTTAAAATGTAAATCAATATCATAACTGATTGTTTAAACTTCCACCACTGAAAAACTTCAAATATTCAAGGCTTTCATAATTAATGGAATTACATTTAAATTGCTACATTTCTGACTAAAGGCATTTTGCACAAACATGATCAACATAATGGCAGATTAAACCTATTCAAAATTAAAATGTAGCATGACAAGCACTTAATTACAGCAGAAATATCTATCGGAGATAACAATGCAAACGAAAATATCATTAGTAATATCATGTGGTATGTATCGCACAATTCCGGCCTCGGTATGCCCGGAATATGTTTTGGATTGTTTAGAGTTAACACAAAACTGGTTGGATGTGAGAACAGAATATTTCGTTAGTTTACCGTACAATGTTCCATAATCTGATTTTAATAATATCAGCGAAACTCATCGGGAAACTGTATTCAAACCTGAGCGTTGAACTTTTATAATCCATCACTAATTGCAACATACATGTATTTGTGAACTATAGAAGGAACATTTTATCGGAGATTGATAAATTATTTAAAATTGTATAACTTTTCGCAGCAGCTTTTATGTGTCACCTTTCAAACCAAATGTCAAAAAGGCAGCAAATTTTTCATTCAATTCAACACCAGTGTTTTTAGACCATTCTATCACCTATGCTATTGTTCTTCTACCAGAACCTGCTATTTGACCTGACTATAGTCAGACAACGGAATTTATTTTCATGTCCATCAAACAGATAAATAAAGTGCAATACTATTGCATACTTTTTATTTTTTCCATCGATTCTAGCAATATGTTATTTTATGTATATTTACAGTGTCGATGAAAGAAGATTCATTAAACAAAAAGATATTTGTAAGTACATGAAAATAGCAGATATAAATAATTGATGTCATGAGTTCCAGACGATTTTATAGATTTGTCTCATTATAAATATAATTTTACATCTTAAATTAAAAAAATTAAAAAATATCATAGCGAATACAATGAAGTTAGTATAACATGTGTCATTGTATGACCTCATTGTATATGAAGTATTATCTTATCTATTTACGAAATTAAAAGCAACGAAAGGGTAAACTTCCTCACGCAAAATTGACCTTATATGAGTTTTGGCATTTTTGTGTCAGTCAATTTATATTACAGGTAGGTGAAATCGCTGAACTGCATATCTAATCATTATATCATGTTCTTGTAATTCTTTAGTATTGTATCAGATTTGACATCTTCACATATATATTGTAATGTCAAAGTTCAGGAAATAAAGTTGAATGAAATTTCAGGGAGTATATACTCAAGAGTATCCAAACGCTTTATCGATGTACCTTTTAAAGGAAGGAAAGTGGAAAATCCCAAAAGAGTTTATCAAAGCTTCTTTCAGTCATAGATCAATCGAATACATTTATGAGGAGGTAAGAATATAATAAACGGTTATTGGTAAAAAAAAGTTCGGCAAATTGGTAGAAAATGTGGGTTTGATGATAAAAGCACCAAATTTGAGATAGTATTAGTTCTGAGAGTTTTAAAATATATTGAACCCACTTTGCAATTTTTAAACGGCAGCTTTTTACAAGATAACCGACATGAAATATCAAAATCAACATAACACGCTTATAACGCTATTAGAAGGAGAAGTCTATCACAAGCTATCAATAAACGAAAAACTATATATAAAAACACATGACGGCTCGAAAAGGACAATTGTTTTGTTACTTGTTTGCAAAGTATAAAAGAACCTTATACAAGCAAGTCAATTTATTGTTATTCATGATTTGTACGATTTCCTGCATACTTAATACAATCGTGTGATGGTTGGCAAGCAGCACAATTCACCAAAAATACCTAAAAACATTTACTAGTTAATTTACAGTTGTACAAGGTAAAGCAGTTTAAACTGATCTACGAATAACGTCTAAAGAAATCATTAATATAGTTTATATCCCCTT
Organism: Mytilus galloprovincialis; assembly: GCA_037788925.1. Taxonomy (NCBI): domain Eukaryota; kingdom Metazoa; phylum Mollusca; class Bivalvia; order Mytilida; family Mytilidae; genus Mytilus; species Mytilus galloprovincialis. The sequence goes on along the minus strand of CM075342.1, from coordinate 36,607,788 downwards.
TGAGGTATTCTGCAATGCAATTTGATTAAGTTAGGTTGGTTTCGTTGAGCTTTTCCAATGGGTTAAGTTTTTTTTATCAATCATGTGAAGACTTATCGATGGAAATGTTTAGTCAATGAATTCCAACAGCAGAAACACGAAAGGTTATGCAAATTGAACATACGATGTTGATCCTTACGATGTATTAGTTTTAATTTGGCTGCTTATATTCATTTTCATTTTCCATATTGTGCTTTGAATATCATCGAGTGTAAGTACATCTAAAAGTTTTATTTTAATCATTGTGTTGTCCGTCCCTTTTCAATTAAGTGATTATACCTCCTTGAATGTAGTTTATGTTTTCCCCATTTTTATGAAGCCTTATGCAAGTGAATATAAATTTCTTTTTAAATTTCTGTAGAAATGGTCTAAAATAGACCAAATAACAATGAAATAAAGTTGTGCAACACACATGAAATTAGTTAGTAAATGATTGATGAGGCAAATTATTCCTGATTGTATAAATTAAACGATGATTTCATCACTATTGACTGATAAAGTTTAAACTTAACTTAGCATTACACTTCGAGTATTAGTGCCTCATATGATAAAAGGTCGTCATATCTACATTTTGTAAAACTCACAAATATGTTTCGGAAAATTTATTTATTTTTTTATTAAAGAAAACATTGTTTTTAAATCATAAAGATCATACATTGGAGAAAAGATTTCGGTATTTCTTACAAGTGATGGTTGATTGACTCTTTTTATTTTGCTTAACGTATCTCTGATAAAATGAATACACGAAGGACCCTTATATTGATTATAACTAGAAAACACCCGCCACATTCGTGGATCCGTGACTACATTCGCCTTATTTCAAGCCGCGATCTGTCGATCTTTTTAAAATCAGTATTTTTATCTTATATAAAGGTCGATCTGCTTGTAAAATGCATAGTTTTCTCATCTATCAAAATCTTTCTGTGTGTACCTGCCCTGTCTTTCTTACTTCAACCGTAAAATTCATGTGATACAGACTGAATTTAGTAGTATTGATACCTGTACGAAGTTCCTGACATCATCTTTTTAGTATTATAGATTTCGCAGGCAGTATATCGACTGAACATGCGCGAAAAGTATTAGACACGGATCAATAACGGTCCCCGTATTTAAATATTTACAAATTAAATTGGCGTTTTCTGTGGAAAAACGATTGTTTCAAGGAAAAATTTAGGAAGTAGAAAAATTATAATATCACAAATATTTCCGACTTTGTATGGTTTCAGAGGAGTTGGGGCTCAATGAAATGGGTCTCTTTCTTTATTAGTATAGATCGTTAAACAATTTTTTTTAATAAAGGATATGACATCAGAAATCAAAAATGGCCTATGGTCTCACCTAAAATCTATGACCAATATGGCGTACGAAGCTCCTGATTTTCAAGGTATGTATTTATTGATTGAAATATTTTGGTTTGATTGTCTTATCATTTATATATCCACAGTTTGATATCAAAAACCAAATTGTACAAAAAAGACATTATCACCACATCAATGAGGATACGATCATTTTACAACTTGTACTATTGATATTTTTATGAACGAATGACAAGGATTGTCACAGATAACGACGGATATTTTATCAAGGCCATTACCATCATCCCGAATGTGACTACTGAAATATCAACGGTTGTGTATTTACATTAATAAGACGCTCTGAGTCACTTGTGGATCACGATAAACCTATCTATTTAGCAATTGAGATCATCCTATGTTTTCTATGTTTTGTTTATTATGCTGTTTTTAGTCTTTTGTTTACATTGCGTTGTCAGTTTATTTTCTAGTTTTTAGTGTGAAATTCATTGACTGTAAAAAAAATTGCCTCTGTTTGTCTAATATTGATCAATATTATATTGCAACCAACGAGAGTTAAGAAATCCTCTATGGTCGGATACACATTGATAAACATATTTTTTTATAATAAGCTTTCAACGTTCTTTTGTGACCAGTAAACGGTTTTTCGGAGTGCCTCCATTATATTATTGCCGGTAACATTCCGTAAAATAAAATGTCTCGAGAAGGATACTAGGATATTGCATTTCACAATTGAACATTGACAATTAAAAAAACCAGAACCAACAATTGCAAACCTCACATGAATGAATGCTATCATAAATGAACAAGTGTTAGAAAAGGTAACCTTTGACCACGAACGAAAAATTATATATAGGTAAAATTCCAAAGGATGACGGCATATTTTGAAACACCATCAACTAATTTGGTTGTTAATTTTAAAAATTATTAAAAAAAACTTTAACGTCGATTTACAATTTTGACACCTTTGATATATTTTTTTTTGTCTTAGAAAAAGAACAAGATGATGCAGAAGTTTATGATAAATCATCAACAGACAGCAGCTCATCAGATGACGAAAACAAATTGAGAAGCAAAATAGCCAAAAGATTTTTTAAAAAGGCCAAACCAAAGAAAAAAAGTGAGTGCGTTTTTTTTTCTCCAGTCAAACATAATTCGTTATTCTACATTTCGATGTAAGTTACTCTGTTCTAGAAATCACACCAACATTATTACAATAAAAAGATAATTCAAACAGTCTAATCTGATACAACGTTTGAACTGGAAACATTTTGCCTAGTTTTTTTAGCAAGTAACATTTACATATTGCGTCTATTAGTTGAATATATACATGTTGCTGCTAAAATGGGATTAATAAATACATAAGACCGTTGGTTTTCCCGTTTGAATGGTTTTACACTAGTAATTTTGGGCCCTTTATAGCTTGTTGTTCGTTGTGAGCCAAGGCTACGTGTTGAAGGCCGTATATCGACATTTATTGGTTTACTTTTATTAATTTTTATTTGGATGGAGAGTTGTCTCATTGGCACTCTCACCACATCTTCCTATATCTATGGTGTTTTCACTATCTGGTTCTTTGTTTAAATTTTTCTTTTCTTTTTTTTTAAATGAACATGCATGGACATAAACAACAGATTAAATCTTTCCAGTGTGTTTAGGTCACACTTAGATAAGATCGTTACCTGAACATTCAAGAATACATCCCGATTAGGGTAAATGCTGTGAATTAATTGATACATTTTGTGTTGTTATTTAAACATTAATTGGTTATTTTCTGCTTATGTTGTTATAGCGAAACATTATTATTTATAAATTAAAAAAATGTGGTTTAAGTCCCACTAAGACACCTCTCCATAAAGCCTATAAATGCGCTCAGAATGACTAGTGTAAAATGATTTCCCAACAGAAACACCAACGGTCTAAAAGAGGGAAGGAAGATACCAAAGGGATAGTCAAACTCATAAATTTAAAACAAACTGACAACGCCATGGCTAAAAATGAAAAAGACAAACAGAAAAACAATAGTACACATGACACAACATAGAAAACTAAAGAATAAACAACACGAACCCCTCCAAAAACTAGGAGTGATCTCAGGTGCTCCGGAACGGTAAGCAGATCCTGCTCCACATGTGGCACCCGTCGTGTTGCTTATGTGATTACAAATCCGGTAAATAGTCTAATTTGGTAGGTCACATTCATGAAAGGGAAGGGGATTGTAGTTACGACGTAAGGAACATATCCGATATCATTTGTGAAATGGTTATTCCATAACGGCCAACCAACTCGTGATGGCGTCCGTAAAATTTACGAAGGGATGATTTCAACTTCACCATTTGAAACTCTTGGTTTAATAGCTCCCTTGTAAGCAGCAACCCTCTATCTAAGCTGTGTAAAAAAAAGAGAAATGAGAAACAGTTATGGATCACAACAACAAACGGCAACCATTCAACAATTGGCTCATGACTTAGAACAGGTGCACATAACATGAAAAAATGCTTCAGGTTTGAATGTCTTAACATGCACTAACCTTCACCATAAATGGAACATTATCACATAAAAATACACAGTATATTATGTAATTATTATTTGTGTATTTGTCTCATTTTCGCTAAATTTTTACAAACACACATACATGTGCCTCGATGTGGTTTTCTTTTTAAACAGGACTCAAAATAGAACTAGACGTTTCAACGTCGGAGTTGTATGGCCTTATTCTATACGCCCTTCTGAAAAAACAGTATTGGAATGGTGCACAGCAGCTGATAGAAACAGGATGTGTAAGTTTGAAATATTAACAAAGTTATTTATATTTTGACATGACATTACCTTCATACAATGAGACTTTGTAGATTAGAAAGAATTGTTCTCCTCTCTGATGGTAATTAAGTAATAAATAGTAATATCATGTCAAGAAGTATTTGTTATTTCATTATAAAAGTGTTATTTTGTTAGAAAATACGAGTAATCTATTGAGCATGCATTGAAAGGCGCGATTGTATGATTTAAGTAATTTTTCATCTCATGAAATTGAAAGAAAAACAAATTCAGAATCGCTTAAAAAATATGTCAAATTTGTTCACAAATGAAAAGAATCATTATATCCGTATATAAGATACTCCAATGTAGAATCTGAGCTTTGGTGCTTTAATTACGACATCAACATCAACATTGTTATAATTCATTTCAAATGACAGGTTTTGTTTAAACTTATCCGTTTACAGGCAGGTGTTTGAACATACATGCAATTCAATGGCAGCCTTATACTGAAATCATTAATCTTTATCTCAATTTGTTGTATGTTTTTTTTTAACTTTAAATGAAGAAATGAATAGATATGTGGGATTGTTTAACAAAATTAACTGTAAATATTTATATTATCTTCCTCAAGTATTGTCTGTATCAAAATGACAAAAGTAAAATTGTTTTGAAACAGTTTTACGCTTGTTGCACTATCAGGTGGGTTTTGCTTTAAATATGTTGACGGCTATACCGATTCTTAAAAATAACATTGATATAATGTCTTTATGGAACTATGAAACCGTTTATTTGTGCACTGCTGGTTGCATTTATTTCTTTCAAGCTGGTCGTACTTCATTTATTTTTGCATTGAGTTACGCCTTCCAATTGATATTGTAGCGTGTTTTTCTATGTTGTGATGTTATACTACTATTTCAGAAAAAGTGCAAAGGTTTGGTACAATTAAAACGATTAATCTCGCTGCAAATGTTTGCACCTGTCCTTAGTCGAGAATCTGAAGTTCAGTAATTGTCGTTTGTTTATGTAATTTATATGTGTTTCTCGTTTCTCGTTTTTTTTATATAGATTAGACTGTTGGTTTTCCCGTTTTAATGGTTTTACACTAGTAATTTTGGGGCCCTTAAAAGCTTGTTGCCAAGGCTCCGTGTTGAAGGCCGTACCTTGACCTATAGTGGTTTACTTTTATACATTGTTATTTGGATGGAGAGTTGTCTCATTGGCTCTCATACCACATATTCCTATATCTATAGTGACATACTCATATGTCACTACATTATACACAACAGTACAAAAAATCAGTCATTTCATACTTCATCCTGATCAACTGAGGTAAATGCAGTAGTGTATAAACAACTCGTTGCAGTCAATTATGTATTCATCAGTTATTATTTCGACAATTTAGTCTGATAAGTATATGTAAAGGTACATGTTTTTGTAAATAACAATTACTAACTAGACTGCAGAAGATAAGTAAAACAATTACCGAAAATTATTTGAGGTGGCTGGGCGTCTTAATCAAAATTCAAATCATGCTTTAAAAAAAAAACAATAAAAAGATTGGGCCGCCGGCTTTTTTCAGGCTACAGGTTGTACAAAATTATCAGATTTTATATAAATTATACAAAAATGCAATTTTGTGTGATAAAAAAGTTTTACGATAAAATGTGAGAAAATAGTTATTATGATGTGCTTTCACATAAAAAGAGAAAACAAATGAGGTAACCGTTTTTTTTTCGTACAAAATGTGTTTATTCAGAACACTTTCAGAACACTTTCGATGTAAAATTACTTCAACTGAATTATCTCCTTTACTCTATAAGTTATCTCCCTTTATTTGCCAAAGTGGAAAAAATGAATCAAACAAAAATGTTGTGTTTTTAAAAGTAATACAGCCATTAATATAACCAAGAACTAAAAATTTGCTATGTTAGAAGTCTTACTCTTGAATTACATACTACTCTCAAAATTTGCAGATTTCATTAAAGATCTAGTTCAATTGTTATCTGCTTTTCAAGATTGAGGAAGACACACGAGGCACCGTAGTATTTGTTTTCAGTCATTTTATAGAAAATAATGACCGTTTAAGACAAAAACTTGTTTACTGACGTGTTGGTTTTAATACAGTTACTTTTCTATAACATTCACATTAATTTGACATTAGTCAGAAGCACGTGGAAAAAATAAAGGCATTATTAATTAAACAAAAAATAATTGCGTAAATTATTATTATACAATTCCTATAAAGATGTCTTTCCAAAAAACACTTTTAATTTACTGTATACATGATACAAAATTGAAATACTACAGATTCCACTTTGTAAATACAATAGTTATCAAAGGTACCAGGATTATAATTTATTACGCAAGCTAAGCCATGCCTCTTTATGGGAGATTTAATATACATAGATGTCCCAGGATCTGTTCAATCTCGTATAGAAAAAACTTGGGAATGTTACCAGTATGAAAACACAAGATTCCGTTGAAAAATTAATTAGGAGTCAGACTAAAAATGAAGGTAGGAGTAAGAGAGAATTTTAGTTTAAACTCTTAGAATTGAAGTTCGGGGCATAAACATGTTAAAAATTTGCTTCACTGCACTGTTTTGACCTTTGAAATACAAAATACATGTAGTGCATATCAACTTTCCGTTCTAAGATATATTTTGACGAACCCCATAGTAAACGTTGTAGAGCGTTAGCTGCAAAGGGAGATTCTTTTGGAAATTCCATTGTCTATATTTAAAGAAGTGCAACCTGCAATAAGATTATTTGATTGGTTTATGTTCTAGAATACATTCAAACAAAATCTGGTGTATTTATAAGCATGTGTTTATGTAAAGATACTTAGTAAGCATTTGATGAAATAAATTATACGTTGTAATGACGAACTAATCTTATTTCTATTTTAGTAAACTATCTTCAAATAAAACGTTGCTTATTAACAGACAGTATTATCAAAAAGTCGATTTAATTATCATGTTTTTTAAATTTAGATTCGGATTCGTCAGATTCTCATTGGATGTGTCTTATTAGAAGAGGAAATAAAGAACTGGAGAACAAGTCCACACTTAAAAGAAAAGTTGCAACGATTTAAAAGGTAATGTGAAAACTTAAGCATTTTTTCAATGCATCAAAACATATTAAATGTTTTAAATATCGTTATCCTTTATACTAGGGCTTATCAAAGCACACACAAATGTTATCAATGGTCATCACATATTTTGATTTTAGTTTTCTTTCCTTCACTATATTGTTTTACTACTCGGTATTTGCTTTTGGCTTTTAATGTTGTAAAAGAAATTCAATCAAAAACTAAATGTTCTAAAGTTGACATAAAAACCCGATATGAACATCATATTTTTATATCTGTTTATATTGATCCGTTATATCTATACCTTATATCCTTTCATGTTGACACCTATGAACAATCAAATAAAACCTGTAATTGTGTAAGCACTTTAACTTTTATTTTAAGTGCAATTACCCAGAGAGCTATCCGAATAACAAACTGTATTTGTGTGGCTGACAGGAAAACAAGGGAAAACTCTATGAAAATAAAAGACAACAAATTACACGATCATGATGATGATTCAGAACACAAAGAAGAAAAAGAATTAGGCGAACATATTAACCATGCTGGACGTCTTTTGGTAAATCATGGATATATAGAGGATGCAATCAAGACTCAAAACAAGACTTTCCTCGACAACAGCACAGTGAAAAATATCTTAAATGAAATGTGGTACGGTACAGAGAAGTTAAATTTTCGAACGGTTAGTTTAAGATTATAGCATCAATCAGTATAGCTCATACTGAATAAATATGTATGTATGCTTAGTTAAAAGTAAGGACTTCATTAGAACAAGGGTCAACTCATTAACAAAACAAATTAAGGGTGTATTCCAATCAATAGCACAAAGAAACATAAATATATCACCATCATGAAGAATATAATTTGTCTCCATATTGCTGTTTTTAACTATATTTTTTTAAAATGTTTATCACATTCAAAATTGTTATAAGATGTTGAAACTGATGTATTGATTTTTAAATATACATGTATGTTAGCGATACCGTAGAAAATTTGAAGATAATTGAATGAGTTCTATAAACATTCAAACTTTTCTGATATGCTCGAAGTTACTCATTAGAAAACTACTATAATTATAACAAGTAAAGTTAAGTTCAGTCGAAAAGATAAGAAGATACTTTGGAAAAAGATTGCATATTTTTTTCTAATCTAGTTATTTATATTTTTTTGTTTAGAGTTTGTGCTTCTTTGGTCTTGCTGTTGTGCACCTTATTGTGTTGCCTTTATTAATGATAAGTATGGAGGAAGGTCCTTTAATTTGGTAAGCAAACAGTTTTATATTCTCAGTTTTTAGTAGTATCTATATATAACATCTATGATATGTTACTATAAAGCGGAAAATAACAATTTGTTTTTCAACTAGTGGAATTTGCAAGCTGCACATTTTTGGTGAAACTAAAAAGTTCATTCAGAATACATGTAGTTGATGTATTTTATCTTCGCCATGAAAACTCCATCTCCAAATATCAATTAAAAAAACGAATGTCAATATTGTAAGCATTGAAACAACAAAATAATACTGAATCCCTACATGAGTAATATTGAAATTAAATATCGAACTCGAATTTCAAGGCATTGACATTTGTCTTGTTTTTACACACTCAGTTCAGAACACAATTAATAAATAACGCAACAGGGGAATACCTCTGCTCAAAAGTCATATATCGATTGACGAAAAACAAATTCGGGTTACAATAAAACTGATAAAACCCATCAACTATAAGAGGAAAACAACAAAATAACAGAAATGCTGAAGTGCAACAAACAACAATGCAACATACGATGTACATTTAAACGAACTATAGGATAACAACTGCCATATTCCTGACTTAGTACAGGACATCTTAAGAAAATAACAGGTGTATTAAACCTGGTTTTGTGGCTAGCCAAACCTCGTGGCTTATGGTAATGTTAAATATAATGCTAAAACATTTTTTGGTCAAATGACATCATTACACGACATGAATACAGTACAAATAAATCCATGTACACTCTCAGGGCAGAGAAATAAAACAAATTATTAGAGTCCATTTCGAGCTGTTAACCACGGAATAACATCGAATAACTTAAATAATGTAGGACAGTACACACTAACATGAATAAAGCATACTAGATTTACGAACTATGCGTCACATGAATGTATCAACGCCACGAAAAGTGACGTCGCACGTACATTATTAAAAATTGGATGTAAATTGAGATTAGGTTTGTAATTATGTTATTTGATATTTTTATAACAATTACAAGAATAGTGATAAAGAATTGTGTTAGTAATTGTATAGTTGATTGTATTATCTAGGTCGTTATACTTTCTGAATCAAACTTTAAAACATCCTGTACATATAGGTATAACTAAAATCATATAACTGAATTGGGTTATAATTATCTTTACTTTGACATACGAATAGAAAATAAAACTACATACGATAAGACATAAAATAAGTCATAGCAAATTTGCTTAACGTTATGTAAATATAATCATTATTTCTTTAAGACCCAAATTGTTTAAGCATGTCAGTCTATTATCTTTCACACGTTGTTTCTTGCAAACTTCAAGGTATATATTAATACAAAGTTGACTGTGCGAATGTCATTATTTGAACGCATACACAGTCAACTGTTTGTTATATTAAAATAACTATGAGAAAGATTAACTCTGTTATTTAATCTTTCAGGTTTTACAAGAAGTATAAACTTCCGTTCATGAAAGTACTCCTGCATATGGTATGACAGTTCATATTTTACATATCAGTAGACCAATTCAATAATTAAAAGTATATCTATTATCAGTATCTGCGATATTTTCTGTGGTTTAATTATATTTGTTTATATATTTGGAAAAAGTAAACTAACACAAAACCGAACATTTAAGAGAATTCAAATGAGAACGTCCTTTACTAAATGTTAAACCTGGTTTTATAGCTTGCTAAACCTCTCACTTGTTTGACAGTCGGATTCAATTTCATTTTATTGTCAACAGTGTGTGAACAAAACATATAAGACAGAAGTGTTGTATATAAATTCATCATAAATACAATGATTGAAATTTCGTGTTGCGCCATACGCGCGTTTCGTCTTCAAAAGACTCATGTTTGATGCTCGAATAAAAAAATGTTAAATAGGCGAAATAAAGTACGAAGTAGAAGAGCACGAGAGCAACAAATAATATCATTTATAACTGTTCTCAGTTAGACATAGTTTTTACCAATGCCTAATGATGTCTTATGTTCATGTTTTTTTTCAATTAAGTGAGATATTTTCAGTGGAGAAGAAGAACTTAGTTTAGTGTTGTTAAACTTACTTAATTCATTTCGTATTTCAAGTTATGGTAAAATGGGACAGGATTTGAATTTTCTCTTATTTATGTTGCAGCTTGGTTTCTTAACACTCAATACTGCATATGCATACATGCTGCTGTTTGACTACAGTAGTGACGGATTTACCTACACGGACTATTTTATAATTGTATGGATGGTCAGTTTTTTTGTGGATGAAAGCAAGCAGGTTATTTTCTTAATGATTGTTTTGATAATTCACCTATATTTGATTATCGTTAAAATGAGAAAACATGGTTAAATTGTTCTAGGAAAAATAAATATTGATTGAATCAAAACTCAAAAGAGGAAATATATAGCGGGTTATAAAAAAAATATATCGTCAAATAGAACAGACAGCAGCATGAGCAACAAAGCAACAACAACAACATACACATAATAGTCCACTGAAAATATTAACAGCCCCTAAAAGCCAACCTGAATCCCATCGACAACGGGATAAGTATTGATATTCTGTACATATAGTATCTATTATGGTCTTATATACTATATTATTTATTATTACATTTTAGAAAGATGTTCTTTTTCATTGATTGTCATATAAAAGAATAATTATTTATTTATATACTACTTTTTCTGGTAAAATTAGTTATCAAAGGTACCAGGATTATAATTTAGTACGCCAGACGCGCGTTTCGTTTACATAAGACTCATCAGTGAAAAGACTGACCTGTTGTTCAGCCCCTTCTTTCCAGGCAGATGGTATAAATGGAAACAGGAATCCTTAGTCTGAATCCTAAGCAACTGAGTAAAAAGTACACCGGACATTTTTTGAATAAACAAGTATCTATTTTCAAATGTAAAAAAATAATAAACTTAGAGTTGTTCGTGACAGAATGTTAGTATTAACAAAATCTCAGTATGATATCTGCGCGAGCTCTCAACCGAGAAAGGCATTCTCTACATGAAAGTGCCGCTAAGGCACAGCTACATAGTTTAATACAACAAAATATTCGTGTCGCCAAAAACAAGTTGAAAAAAAATAATATGTAGCGTCAGAACTGAACTTGAAATATCCGCATTTTTATTGAAATTCGATTTGATAAATGGATTATTCACAAACAAGAAAGTGAAAGAATCTCTTAAGGTGGTACCTAACACTACAGGGAGATAACTCTGTAAAATCAGCTTAACGTTTTAATTACTTTGTTTTGTTATGGAAATATTAAGCTTCTAAATGATCAAAATAAGTGTTTGTCAAACTGCTATATAACCGACGAAATTTTTCTGATAAAGTGGTATATTTTTTTCAAAGGGTCAAAGTAAACATTTTGACAAAATCATATGAAAATTAAACGAGCCAAATTGATATTAGTCAAGGTGTTGGGTACCACCTTAACATATATATGTAGTTTCAATGAATAGTCTATATAAAAAGTAAAATCACAAAAATACTGAACTCAGAGGAAAATCTAATCGGAAACTCAATAATGACATGGCAAAATCAAATGACAAAAAACATCAAAAACGAATGGACAAGAACTGTAGAAAATGGTGGATAAAACTTGGTTTTAAAGCGCTTAACCTCTCACTTTGATGACAGTCTTATCAAATTCCGTTATATTTACAATGTTGTGTGAACTAAACAGACATATTACATAAAACAGTCAACATATGGATACAAAAGATCGCTTAAATCAAAATACTGTTGTATGATTTAATTGGACATGCAGTATATTTTCGGTAAATTCGGTTGACTGTTCTTATTGTCACATGACTTCTAAAAGCCTAAAGGTAAAGTACATTAGTCAAATAGATAAAAAGGTATTTTACACTGGAATCAAAACACTCTTTGTAAACAAAATATGGTGATTTCCTGTCATTGCAAAGTGATGCGTTATTGTAGAGAAAAATGCCAATAAAATAAATTGGTTCTTTATATGACCATGTATTGTAACAGACCAAATCTGCAAATACAACGTACGTTGCATATATCTTTATCAAAATATATAAGTATTTTCACAAATATATGTTCAGTTAACAGGACAACATGTTCAACCTCTCGAGCGTTTTCAGTGTAAGTAATGTATATCGAAAATTAAACTTTGTTTGGTTATATTAATCATTGACTATGACTATATATGTTGAGATCGATCAAGGACTATAATATATTTGTGTTGCTGCATTCCTTCTATATTGAGCTACTTTTCTAACTGAAAAATATAGAATATAGTTAAAACTTTGTCCATGTATGTTGTTCGGTGTGAGCCAAGGCTCCGTGTTGAAGGCCGTGCATTGACCTATAAGGGTTTACTTTTATAAATTGTTATTTGGATGGAGAGTTGTTTCATTGGCACTCACACCACATCTTTCTATATCTATGTAGAAAAAATTACATTTGTTTCAAATTGATTGTTATGTTTCATTTCAGCAATTTGTTTCTATCATAAGAAAAAAATGGAAAGGTTATGCAAAAGATTTGTGGAACATATTAGATTGGCTGTCGATGATAGTTTATGCGATTGGAATGATGTTGAAATTAGGTCAAGAGTCACAGTTTCGAAATGCATCGAAAGTTTTATTGGTTACAGCATTTATACTCTTATCAATAAGAATTTTAAATCTGTTCTGCATGTCAGCAATGTTAGGACCAAAGTTGGTCATGATAAGAAAAATGGTATGCATCAATATCAATATGAAATGACACTTCAAATGATCTTATTTAGATATATAATGTTCTTATTAGTGGTAATTAGTTTAAAACTTGTTGTCAGGAACTGTGAGTACTCTCAGATATTAACTTACTGTATATGTTTCTGGTTGGGATATAAATAAACCCTGCCATGTCCTGTTAGTGTTTTTTTATATGCTAATTTAATCCCCTTTCAGCTGAATGTTTTACATTTTTGTCATATGTTTTTCATACGCTAAACTGAGGTTGTGCGTAAGCTAACATGTTTCTACCCGTCACTTTACATTTGGTAGATACATGTATGTCCTGATTGTAACGATATTCCAGAACTTCATTTCCGATCATCATTAACTAGATATAATAAAAAAAGAAGATGTGGTATGATTGCCAATGAGACAACAATGTTGATGCTAACACGAAAGCTATTAAATAAATAAAGTACGCTTAGTCGTTAATGTGAAGCCTTTGCTTTGAATATGTTTAATTCACATGTCCTCATTTATTTGATGGTGATATCACTTAATCAGTACTAATATCGAATGTTAACTTATAATTAGCATCAGCACTCGTACCTGATATTGGTAGTGCTTCACTTTCTTCACTTTCTATAATTTTATGTAGTCTGTTGTTGTTTTTATCGTTTTTCGTGTTTAGAAATAAGTTCTATGACAAAAATCACGTCAGTACCACATTATTGACTACTGAGGTGATATAACATCGTGAAAGTATAGTCCACCAGCAGAGATATCACCGATTGTTTGTACAGGAAAGTAATACTTTATATTTTTTTTTCACACCACACACCATCTGCTTTATTGTAAGGCATATTGATATACCCAAAGAATTATATACATTGTGTATATAAATAAGTACGCGACGATCGTCTTTCTTCACACTTTTATCAGACTTTATGAACAAGATTGTGCTTTTGTCACGAATATTAGGCCAAAAATGTATGTGGATATCCGAGTGTACTGAATTCTACGGTCTGAATCATGGATTAATTGACCGACAGGCAACTCAGCACAATACTCTCTAGAATACATATAGATTATGTATTTAACGGTACCATATTCATTTCAGGCTCGGGATACTATTTCATTTATGATGATCTTGGTAGTCATAATGATGTGTTACAACATATCTTTTTATGCACTTCTATATCCTAATTCTGAGTTCAGCTGGCTTCAGATAGAAAAGATAATACAAAATGGTTACTGGATGTTATTTGGAGAACTTAATCTAGATAGTGACTCACGTAAGTGATAATAAAGAGTTTGTTTTGGTCTTGACATATTAACAAAGGTTTTGAAACCCATATCTGCATATATTTAAGCGTCGCTCATCAGTGAACTTCAACAATACCATTACATAATCGCAACATTATTTTATCATATTTTTGTAAGCATTGTGAATGAAGCTGATAAATAAAGGTTTCAATAAGCTAAGCTGGACTTTGAGTGAATTTTTTTAATGAAAGCATCACATATGTACATTCTTAAATCAAGTTTTAGATTTTAAATGAAATTGAAACAGAAAAGCTCAGCTTAGTCAATGGATAGTTGTTTGTTCAATTTCATCAATAAAGTAAGTATCTTCGTCAACGCTTCAATCACTTGATGTACGATTTTATAGCCAGTTGTTAATGGATATTTTAACAACTAAAAAAATAGACAAAACCATTCACCAAATGTTTGAGACTAATAGAAGAACTGATTGATGCAGATAGAAATAAAACAATACCTTCGATGCAGCCAAAGAACATTTATTACAACATCTTTGTTAAATCAAAAAAGGCCAATTGACAATGATCTCGTGAGTTAATATGACAATCATGTTAGCTGAGTTCAAATGCTATTAAGCTGTAACTCCTTAATAAACACCAGTTATAACTGTAAGTGCTACTAGAATATCCAAATTTGTTTTTGTTTGATGTGGTTCTATAAATATATAACCAAGAACTAGAAACCAAAGAAGCAACAGACAAGTCTTCCGCCGCATCATTTTTAGACTTATACCTCGAATTTGACATACACGTTCATCTTAGTACCTAAATCTATGTCAAACGAGACGTTTTTATATACATTTCTCAACTTATTCGGTATTCAAGAGCTAGCAGTTTCTACTCAGACTTTGTAAAACATCATCAGTGTCTTAGTAAAAAGTTGATGAATCAGGGTTATGTCAAAGAACATCTCGTCCTTTTTCTAAAAAAGGTTCATCGGAAGGTACAAAGACCTTGTTGATAAATATTCTGTATCAGATTCAAAATTATACACGATGGTCTGGAAGTATAGATTATGGGTGCTGACGTTGTTTATCATCTTAATAACGTGTTATTGTATTCTTGTATTTGTCTTTATAATTATTAGTTTTACTGTTTAGTCTTTTTTTTATGATATCTATTTGACGTGGCTCTGTACTTATACATTCCGTTATTGTGCTATTTTATTATGATAAGTTTTGTATGCTTGTCATTCATTTTTGCTAATGTGGTTTCTCTCTATCATTGTATATGCATTTTTATGTTTCTTTCAATCATATGACGTGGCTCTATACCTACATGTACACATCTCGTCATTGTAATATTGGTATACGATACTTTTTGTATTCTTGTCTTTCACTTTTACTAATGTGCTTTGTCAATATAACTTTTTGTGCTTCTTTGATACATACGGCGTGGCTCTGTACTTTTCATCCCGGCATTGTGTTTTGTGCTTTTATAAATTTTGTGTTTCATTTTTGCCAATGTACTTTTTCTATATGCCTTTTTTGTGCTTCTTTGTTACATATTGGTTTGTTTTTAAATTGATTTGAATTATAACACAATCTTAACTCCTGTTCCCCCATTTGTGACATGTTTACCTCCTATGTCTTTTTGTTTGTTTACACTTCGTTGTCAATATAATGGAATTTGATTCGACTGTCATACTAGTTAGAGGTTTCGGTACCTATAAAATCAGGTTTATGCCACCATTTTCTACATAAGAAAATGCCTGTACCAAGTCAGGAATATAACATTTTCGTTTGATGTGTTCGAACTTGATTTTGTCATTTCATTAGGGACATTCCGTAATGATATTTCGTCGAAATTCAGTATTTTTCTGATGTTACTGTTTGATATCAAGACATATAAAGAAAGAACACAAATAGTAAAATACCGATATTGTATAATGCATATAAAGAAGTAAACATGATGTTTAGACTATAATAGGCATATAGTTAACAAATATGAGAATTTTAAATATTTGCTTATTCAAATTCATGTAATGTTATTTCAGTATCTGAACCACACTGCACATTTAACAGAACAGTTTATGAAAGTACTGATATAGAGCGATGTCCAGAAATGCTTGGTGTATACATTGCTCCTTACTTGAAAGCCTTGTACGGACTAATAGCAGTAATCCTACTCCTGAATCTGTTGATAGCTATGTACAGGTACATGTAAAACGCATAACTTACTTCAAAACACAATTGATTAAATATAAAGTAGAGAGTGATGAAGAATTTAGTTGTCCTTTTTTCTTTTATTGAAAACTATTAAGGAAATGCGTTTGTTCACGGATAACAGAAAAATATGAAATGGAAAAGTGTGGTATAACTGTCAATAAAACAACTCTCCACAAGAGACCAAATGACTTAGAAGCAAATAACTATAGACTACAGTATGGTCTTTAAAAAATGAGTGTTGTTATCCATGTTGTGTCTTGTGTACTATTATTTGTCTGTTTTTCCTTTTTCCTCATTTAGCCATGGCGTTGTCAGTTTATTTTCAATCTATGAATTTGAATGTCCCACTGGTATCTTTCGCCCCTCTCTTTTATAGTAACCGATACAAGTCCTAAACAATTACAATATAAAACCATTCAACCGAGAAAACTATAGCTTACGACCAGATTTATGCACAAAATAACAGAAGAAAAATTATATATGATATACCCCTCTTCATTACACGATCTTAGATTTATCTGTTTATTTATTGTAACCCTGTGGTGTAATGTTGTCATTTTAATGTTATAATTAACACTGCCAATAACGCGGGAGGTTTGGCATGCCACAAAACCAGATTCAACCCACCATTTTTTCATAAAATGCCCTGTACCAAGTCAGGAAAATGGCCATTGTTACATTATAGCTCGTTTCTGTGTGTGTTACATTTCGGTGTTTTGTCTATGTTGTGTCATAGTTCTCTTATATTTGATACGTTTCCCTCAGTTTTAGTTTGTAACCCGGATTTGTTTTTTCTCTATCGATTTATGAATTTTGAACAGCTGTATACTACTGTAACAGTTGCCTTTATCAGATGAGGACAGGATAATAAAAAGCATGTTTAAATTACTTTATACACTTATATTCACTTATATGCCTACAAATACAATGTACTTTAAAGTTCAAATTTATCAAAAGTAACCATTGTTTCCTTGTTTTATGAAAAATTAATGTAAAGTGTGTATGCTTTGGATGTTTCAGAACTGAACACAAACACACACAATGAATTCGCTATTTTTTTATTCGGGAAATTATAATTGTTGACATAATAGGGATTTGCAGAAATATCTGAATATTTTGTTCCCCAAAACAAGCTATGCCAATGTCTGACCTAAGGTTGTCATCGCCTGTTTGCGTTTAACATGACTTAGGCAGTTTTAATTCTCAAAAACCAGAAAACTATACGTGTTTCCTTTTCTATTATGTTTTTTATCCTTGATTAAGGACTGTGTCACTGAAGCGTCTTTTGTAGACGAAACGCGCGTCTGGCGTAAATATAAAATTTCAATCTTGGAGTTTATTTGCATATAAAGCTATCAATGGACATATCTCAAAAACGGAAAAAATTGATGCCACTAAAATTTGAACTTAATCAAAATGTCATGATCATTCAGAGAATTGCGTATCAGTTACTAATCAATAAATGGAGGCAAATCTAAGTTAGACGGAAACAAAAATGTGGAAGGTAAGTATGTATGGACGGGCAGATTTACGGTTTGACAAGGGAAAGACTTAATGTAGCTGCGAAACTGTAGCTCTTAGCTCCTAGTGATATTTTATGACTACTTGCGCACCGTTTCCGCAAAAAAAGTCAACGAATATGATAAAGAATTAAGCTCCGGTTTCACAGCTATACTTAATGCACCTCCGCCGTGGCGGGGACATACAATGCTTTGAAGTAATAGACTGTTTTTGTTTTTCTTAGTGATACATTTCAAAAAGTTCATCAAGAATCTGAGTTTTACTGGGCTCAAATTCAGACTGACTTCCTTGAAGATTATAGCATCAAGACAGTTTTTCCATTACACCTTCAATTACTTGTACTACCAGCAGCAATCATTCATGCTATTCTCTGGTTCAGCGGTCAACGGTATAAAAAATGTCGTGGCCTGGATTGTGGAAATAGGAGTAAATCAACCCTTAATCATCGACCTATGTTTGTAAGAGGTAATATGTAAATATTTTTGAAATACTTAAGCGAGTAATTTTAATTGTATCTTTTGGAATCTTTGTAAATACACTGATACACTGTTATAATCACGTTCGTGTATAGCCAATGATAGCTTATTAGGTCTTTCCACTTTTCTGTGGAAAGACCTATTGTTTTTCTTCTGATTTTTTTTTTCTTCCGCCTAATTTTGTTCTTGCGATAAACATTTGTTTCGCAATATGTCGCTTAGATATTTGGTATATGATATTGAACAGTTTATGCGCTTTTGAAATTTACCCTGCGTAAACGAATACTTTTCTTTGTAGGAGTTATCTCCCCAAACACTGTTTTCCTTGTTAGCGCATCTCCTTCGCAACCGTAAAAGATTATGACAAATTTATTTTACAAAATTGCACGTTATATCCTTCGCATGATTCGTCCTATTTTGACCGAAGCGATATGACCGCTCCATATGAGAGTTATTTCCCCTTATGCATCTGATATAAGTGATATGAATTTCTATCTTATAAATCATAAGTGATAGAGACCTAGGATCTTTTGATTTGAGGTCCTTGGTCCCAAAAAAATGAAAATTAGGTCAAGGTCAAAGGTCAAGGTCATATTCTAATATTTGAATTTGGCTTATTTTCACTTATATCCAAAGACTGTATAAAATATCAACAAATTATTTTTACTAAATTGTTAGTTGCGACATGTCGTAAGATGTAAATTTTGATTGCAAGCGTACGTTGAATGTAAAAGGGAGTTTTCTCCCCTCTTGTATTTAAAAATACGCGTTTGGTGATATAACTCATTAACTAAATATAATAAAGACCTATGGTCTTTTGATTTGAGGTCCTTGGTTTATGACCTTGAAATTGATCTCAAGGTCATAGCTTAATTTGACGTTCTAGATTTTGACCTTTGCTTTTATTCTATATGTATACATGATAAAGATATACAACTTTTAGAAAAAGGTATCAAACCATTTAACCTTGTAAAAAACAACCGGAAGTGACCTTTTGTAAACCGGAAATAGCTATGTTTTTGTACTTTATTAATATAAAAGTATATAGAACCAGATATTTTTGGAATCAGTGTCAAGTAAATATTCAAATATAATCGGAAGTAACATTTTTCAAACCGGAAGTAACAAATTATCTCCCTTATTTAAAAAAAATGTATGGAAACAATATATTTTTGGAATCAGCTTACTAGGAGCTATCATTTGACGATTGAAATGACATTTTAAACTTAGTTTCACAACTTTTCATATCAAAATACATTGTTTTGATGGAAAGACCTTCAATTGTTCTCTGAACAATTGGTTTTTAATTAATGGTTATATTTATTTTGAGTTCACACTGCCAATTTATTTCACCACGCATGTTTAAGCAAAATCAAAATGAACTGATAAATCATTTTCTGATAGTTCATATTACATAAGTATTCTTTTGATGTACTTGCAAAAAAGTATTTAATTTAAGAGAGATTGCTTGTTGGGTATTTTTTTAGTCATTTTGTCTCAACTCATTGGATAATTATTATAGGATTAAACGCCTTTTAAAAAGGAATTGATTGGTGTATTACCTCGAACAATTCACTCACAAACAAAACAAATAAATGTCCCATACGAAAAGAAGTTCGGTCAACGTCCTTTATCGAAAAATAACCAACGTCAATATCATCTACCGGAAGTCCTCTCGACCAATCATATCACATATTCCCTAGTATGCATATCAACGTATTCCCTAATATGCATATTATATAAGAATAATATTAAACTATGTGTAGGGATACTTTTTCTTAACTCATTGGAGAAATATATTAAACTTTATATCATTTCAGTTTTTTTGTACAATACAAATTTTGATTTGAAGCTGAAAACAACAAAGGAAGCAGAGGGCAGTGGTGCACTACATGCAAAAGGGTGAGTTAACAACTACTAACACGTATTGAAATTGTTAAATAAAGTACCAATACTAAAGAAACAAATATTATTCTGCGAAGTTTTTAGTTAGCATAAAACTTGTTTGTCTCTTTCATAGTTAATAGTAGGATTTCGTTATACATTAGTACGGGTCGAATTGTTTTGAGTTGATCTTGTTTGTGTTTATATGTTGATATCTATATCATATAGTACAAATTCGTTAAGCATACTGTATGTAGGAAAGATACATTTATACAAAAACAAGATGTTCGTCAAACGACCAAGTTACACAACGACAATACAATCATATGATTTATTCTTTGTTGACGTCAATGAATAATCTTCAACAATAGATATTTTCCTATTCCTAGGTATATCAATTTTCGTGTTTTTAGCAAAAAGAAAAACCCACGTTCTTGTGTTCCTAAAGTCGTGGATTCAAGTTTTTGGAAGAAGTAAACATGGTTGAAAAATGTGAAGCCATCTGAAACGTATACCATGGATAATATTCATTTGATGTTATAATAGGATTTGTCGGACTTGCAAAATAAGGTGTTAATTTTTTTGTACTCGTTTGTTGTCATTACTAACAACATTCATCAACAATTAATAAGATAGTTGCTTTCGGATATAAGCCGATTCATCGATGCTCATAAATTGTGGGGAATGAAAGAAATTGCAAAGTAAAAACTGCAATTGTTACATGCTTGTAATCAACTGTAATGACACTTATCAAGTCGAGATCGAATGATTAGCATAATAACGATCAACATAGGTGTCAAATGGACTACAAACATGGTACTTACAGACAAGGGTTACATGCACAAAATGTACATAAGAAATTTTAATTATAAAAGTAATTCTTATTATATGAAAAAGCAAGTCAAATGTATTCTGTGTATAATTATGAAGATATTAAATGAATTCTGCATCACTCTGCTCGGCTCTTAATAAGGCTTCATATCACGGCTTTTTTGGCATGCAATAATTTGACCCAGTCTTGATAATGTTGACAAGATCTTGATTAAGGTGACCCAGGCATATCAGATAGTCATAATGTATGAATCGTTGTTGATAAGTTCGACCTCAACATATCAAGCCATGTTCCGGTTTGGCGGATGAGACAAAGAAAACTCTTAATTATATCCTGCACAATACGTAAATATCACCCGATAAACCGACTATCTTTGTATCTGCATGTAGATATTGTCAAATATGAATATCTTGACTCAATATAAAACCTTTTTGAACTCGTACGTGAAGATAATGTATAATCGATATAAACCAAAACAAATGCCAAACTACTCCGTAATGGAGAAAGTTATCAGTAACGAAAAACAAGCTCAGCGTTGTTAACCTGCTGATAAGATAGCAGACTGTCCTAAACCAATTTGGAAGACATGAACTGGTGTAATTTATAGAAAAAGACATACAATTGAAGAAAAAACACAATATTTTTAATTTCTATGAATTAACAAACTGATTGTTTCTTACAAAAACAGATATTTCGTTTATCTATGTTATGCCACAATAAAATTTGAATAATTTCAAGTTCAACGAAAATGTATGTTGGTGTATCACTTGTATACTCATATAATAGCATGAATGACTGATTATTAATACATTCTATTGATTTCAGGGAAATAGACCTTACTGAGGTTGACAGGATAACGGTAAACGTTTTAACGAGAGAGAGAGAGAGAGAGAGAGAGAGAGAGAGAGAGAGAGAGAGAGAGAGAGAGAGAGAGAGAGAGAGAGAGAGAGAAAGAAAGAGAGAGAGAGAGAGAGATGTCGCTGTTGGAAGTATTTAAATACACACAATTTTTCATTTTTTTTTTACGTCGTGGGTCAAACATATTTGTCGGAGTCATGTCCCCTGAAAAACTTACAGATTGGTTCAGTTTCACAACATAAAAATAAAAAATACCAGTTGAAAAGAGCTTGACTCAGCAAATGGCTTTTAAGCATAAACATTTCAAACACATAATACTTAAGATAATCCGAGCCACTCGATTTGAAAACAGAACGTTTTACAAGTTGTTTTTTTTTTCTCCATCAAACATGTGTAATATCAGTAAGCAAATTGACTTCTTTCTTGTCAATTTCAATCATATGCAATTATAAGGCAATTTTATTGTAAAAGATTGTACATTTGTTCTAAATACGTAAAATAGTTCAGTAGAATTAATCGACAGTTTCTGTCCAACAGATGCTACAGCGACAAATGGATAACAATAGCAATAAACAAGACAGACAGAACGAAAAACAAGACAAACAGAACGAAAAAAATGGCAAACGAAATAAGAAGGTAAATTTAACATTATCTTGGTCGTCGCAAGAAGTAAAATTACCTATATCTTTTAGTATCATGTCATTCATAATCTTCATGAAGGCACATAATTACACTAATTTTGATATTCTGCTATCAGTTCATTTGGTTGATATTTACTTAAACAAATACGTTATGATATAATTTGTGTATGTGTTTTGTAAATCATATCTTTTTTAAAGACGTGCATCATGTACATTGTGTCATTTAATAAATACAAAATTTATTTGGTAGTTTTACAACTTTTCATTTTACAAAAAATGAAAATTTTGGAATTTTTCTGAAAAGTTGACTTTTTAAACTATACAACAGCTTAAAATTGTTCTCAGATTTTGTTGCATCTTTTCTTTTTTTTTTATTTTAAATTAAAAAAAGATTCTGATGATCAAAACTATTGAGCTGCATGATAAGTACAGCATGCATGACAAAACTCTGCGCTTCTTTACAAATCACACAGTAATTTCCTGTTATCTAGAATAAATTGAGATACGGCTATATTGTAACCGTTGTGTTGAATTGATGTCAATATTTTGATCCTTTAATTCAATGTTTTAAAGTAAATCAATACAGTAACATTTATTTTATGAAATTGATTAATTTGTGTTTTTATTATTTTTATTTTATTACAATGCATTTTTATAGCGCATTATATAACACTACAATTACTCTCATCGCTTTACATGTTTAAACAAAAGTACACAAGTTCGTAAATACACGAAACATCACAGTTAAATATAACTCACAATATGTTTAAAACCATACAACAAAAAAAAACTTGGTTAAAAAAGAAAAAAAAAGTAAAAATTTGAAAATTTGTTATCTTAACTAAATATTTCTAAAATTGCTGCATACTTTTACTGTTTTGTATTTAGAAATAGCTACTTAAATCGCTTCAGCATAGGCAGGGTGTATCGGGGCGATGCATTTGATAAATACTTAAATACATAATAGTTATCAAAGGTACCAGGATTATAATTTTTGTACGCCAGACGCGCGTTTCGTCTACATAAGACTCATCAGTGACGCTCAAATCAAAATGTGTATAAAGCCAAACAAGTACAAAGTTGAAGAGCATTGAGGATCCAAAATTCCAAAAAGTTTTGCCAAATACGGCTAAGGTAATATATGCCTGGGATAAGAAAATCCTTAGTTTTTCGAAAATGATAAGTTTTGTAAACAGGAAATTTATAAAAATGACGACAATATGGATATTCATGTCAACACAGAAGTGTTGACTACTGGGCTGGCTATACCCTCGGGGACGAAACGTCCACCAGCAGTGGAATCGACCCAGTGGTGTAAATAGTTATCAAAGGTACCATAAGACATATTATGTTTGAAATTATATTTGGATATTCAATGGCTATCACGATTCTTAAATGTATGATAGTAATACATAAAATTGAGAATGGAAATAATGGGGAATATTTCAAAGAGACAACAAACCGACCATAGAACAAACAACAGCATACGGTCACCAATAGGTCTAACATGTTAAAAAAAACAACTAGTGTATGATTATTGCAGAATACCTTTTAAACAATCTTTAAAGAAAATTAAAAAAAAAAGATAACGATATAAGTTATCAGCAATTAAAACATATCCCATGAAAGTATTCTCTTCTTCCAGATAATTGGTAGCCTGCACCATATAAATAAAAAGGTAAGAGGAATAAAGACAATGGTCGGTGTTAAATTTTATCGAGTCTTTTAAGTGCGGTCGTTTGTCTTTTACATAACAAATTGCATGGAAATCACATTTTCTAACAGGTATAAGTCATGTTCGGCTGGTCAATCAAAGCTATATTTTCTTTAAACTTTTTTTTTTGTCAGATAAAATTGTATAATGCTTGTTTCATAACATTTGTCAAATTTGTAACGTGAGTAGAAAAATATCTTTTAAATAATCATTATACATGTACGATCGTAGTGAACATGCTGAGTGTAAAAAAATGCTTATTGACTTCACGAGCATATTTTTCTTTAAGTTCATTAAACTCATATTCAGGTCAGTTATGTGTCTATTTTGGTCCCTGTCAGACGTAGATTACCCTGCATATGCAATGACTAATACATCTGTATATGCCAGTTATATAATCCAGGTTAATGATCTAAGTGCTTCGTTTGCAACACATTTATGTTGTTGGTTTTTTTTAAAGTCGTTCATTACGAAACACTCATTGACTTTTTTTGTACTAACGTTAAAAAAGATTTTTTTTTACAATGAGCTGGTTCAATGAAAAATTGTCAAACGCCAACCTTTAGTATTTAAAACAAGAAAAATTTTTAAAAATATGCCAGGATTTGATATTCTTATTGTGAATATATCAATATTTTAAGTCCAATTTGATATTCTAATTGTGAATATATCAATATTTTGAGTCTAATTTGATATTCTAATTGTGAATATATCAATATTAAATCTTATATGATATTATAATTGACGTTGTATACATGCACTTATGTTTCATCAATATGATTGAGTATTAAGAAAATTTGATAAAAAGACCAAATTTCTGAATTGAGATAAATCCAACGCCAAAATAGTAAGAAATCGGCAATTGCATACTTGACTGTTGTTTCCCTCTGTAAATGTGTCAACTGTTTATGGATCTCATATACTTAACTAATCATAAAACACATAATTATCTCTTTCTGAATATAAAGACATCTTACATGAATATTCATATTATATGTATTATTTTTTGCATTTTAGTTATCGAAAATTGCCAGATCTATACAAAATATTGAGGAACTAACGGATGATGAGGACGACCACCATCACTTTAGATTTTCATCGTCATCAGAGGATGAATCTGACAGTCAGTCTGTGTCTTCAGAGGAACATGTTCGACATACTAGAAGTAAGTAAAGTACAAATGTTGTTTCAATTCATCATAGCAAATATTGGAAATAGTGCCTACATTATGCTGTTTGGAGTGAACCAAGGCTTCTTGTTGAAGACCGTACTATGCCCTATAATGGTTTAATTTTACATATTGTGACTGGATTGTTGTTTCATTGGCACTCATACCACTTCTTCTTATATCTATATAGTCAGGAATCTGATGTTCAGTTGTTGTCGTCTATTGGTGTTGTTCATAAGTGTTTTTCTTTTCTCGTTTTTAATATTGTTTTCCGTTTTAATGGTTTTACACTTGTGATTTTTGGGACACTTTATAGCTTTCTGTTTTTTAAGCCAAGGCTCCGTGTTGATGACCGTACTTTGGCATTTAATGGTTCACAAATTGCGACTTTGATGGAGAGTTGTGTCATTGACACTCATACCACATCCTCTTTTATCTATAAGTGTCAATTCCTCGATAAATAAATATGCTAATGTTATGCCTACTTTAATACATTTAAACAATTAAATTTGAATTTATAATTTAGTTTTTATAATCTCAATAATGAATGCACTATTACTAAACCAAAACAAACGTAATTTACTCTCTGCCATTTTGTTAGAGCAATAAGACATATGTTCTATCGCACTTAGTCTAAACATTTTTTTTCGTTATACATGGATGTCAAAGATATTCTACCAAAGTAAAAAATTCATCATAATAACAGGTTCATTTGTGCACCTTCTCCTGTTTACACTTGTTAATCAAATCAAAACAGTTGAAAGATGAAGATTAACAGTAATTGAATATGATTTATAAACAATTAATATAAAAAAAGAAGATGTGGTATGGTTGTCAAAGAGACCAAACACTATAGGTCACCGTACGGCCTTCAACAATGAACAAAGCCAATACCACATAGTCAGCTATAAAAGGCCCCAAAATGACA
Source organism: Mytilus galloprovincialis (assembly GCA_037788925.1). NCBI lineage: Eukaryota > Metazoa > Mollusca > Bivalvia > Mytilida > Mytilidae > Mytilus > Mytilus galloprovincialis. Next base: position 36,581,144 of record CM075342.1, on the reverse strand, counting down.
ATGTAACGCAATTCAAACAAGAAATATAACGGCCTTATTTATGCAAAAAAAGTTTTTTTCTGCTTGTTCAGCACAGTAAATTTGTGGATACCTTTAGGACCAGATTTGTTTTCGTAGGATCTGGACATTATGTTCAATATGGCAAATCAATACGCAATATAAACAAATTACTAATCATATACCAAAAGAAACTGACACATGCAAATTGATGATTTCAATGAAAAAGAAACTCAATAAAGATTAGCATGTGTACATGTTCTGACATATATTTACACAGACATGATTTCATTGGCACATCTCCTATTTTTATATTTCAGGACCAAATCTTCACTGGTTATGAATACAATGCAAGTTAAAGATCTAGTCGAACCAATGCAAATTATGGACGCATTTGTATGATTTGTAGCCAGTGTTGAAGTCTACTGTATTAGTGATTGATTATCATGATTATAGTGTTACAAATTTCAGCCAATAATTAAAAAACTTATGGAAACACAGTTTATGAGTAAAAACAACTGCATTCTATTTAATTTTTACAAGGTGTTTTTAGTTTTAAGGGCATACGGTACAGATACTTATACAGGGATAGTAATGACGTTGCTAACGTAAATTGTTATACCTCGCGACGTCAAACTTTGAGTGAGTTTTCGACTGATTTTTTATTATTCAAATTTATTAAACTTGAAAACGAGTTGATGGACCCCTCTTTTTTACCATTCCATTTGATTGGATTATGTAAGAAGATAATGTGTGGCAATTTTAATAAAAACATCAATAGTGCATTTTTTTTTTAAATTTGATAATTATACAGCAAAACATTATGTTTTTTTTCTACATTCATGAACATATGATAAAAATAATTTATTTGAAAAAAAAATAAAGGCACAAATTTAAAGGACATTTGAATAAAACAGATTTTAGAAATAATTTAACAAAAAAACAGCATGTGTTTCTCTTTTAAAACAAAAATGTTATGCATTTCTGTCAAAAGAAAAATACGTCCGAAAATCCTAATTTTTAGCAAACTATAAAATTTCTAACTCAATTTACTCAAAAGGTAGCACATGAAGGTATATATTTATTACATATTTAATTTAATTAGGTACAAAATAACCTATATGCAAATTGTCAGCATTATGGGATCAAAACTGTATCGTATGCCCTTAAAGTTGAATAAGTATAAAGATTTTTCTTGAAGAAACTTTAGATTTTTCTTCAATCGACTTAAACATGGAAAATGTATTTAAAAAAGAGTAAATGGTAAATGTATTTAAACGTAAATTTAAAGACATTACATTGTATCTTACTAATCAAAATGTTTCAACTTTCTAAAATATCCGATACTTATTGATAGTAATCATAAAACTATTGATAGTTAATATTGATTCACTATGCTTAAACCAGCACACTTCATTTGTGACTGGTTATTACGTCTTGTCATGGAAGTTGTTCTTGTTTTATCATAAATACATAGTCTAGATCAGTGCAGTATGTCATCTCTACTCATAATATGACATAACATATTATTATACTTCATGTCAAAATGCCAGATTTGCTGATACGAAGGTGTCAATTTCCTCTATAACCCTTCATGGAGACGCTTGATCAAGTGTGCTCTTTATTAAATACGACTCTATCCTATGACAAAAACTCTATCACCCTTCACAGAGACGCTTGATCAAGTGTGCGCTTTATTAGATACGACTCTATCCTATGGCAAATACTCTATTACCCTTCACGGAGACGTTTGATCAAGTGTGCGCTTTATTAAATACGGATGGTTATGTACAAGATGTCATAGTTTATTACTTTGAATTTTAAATTTAATCGACAGTAATAACAGAACATTCAGTATAATAAATTAAATAACACATAGCTGAGAGGGTGATAGAGCAGATTGTTACCCCTCGAAAAGACATTGTCAACCTCGGCTTCGCCTCAGTTGACAATGTTTTCTCGGGGTAACAATCTGCTCTATCATCCTCTCAGCTATGTGCTATTTATATATTGTCTTATACGATTGGCTGGTGCCTCCTTCTGTCCTAATTTATTCATTGTTTTTTAATACAATTCATACAAGTGGGAAGTTCAGGTAAGTATTAAACAAAGTTTGAAAATATTTAACCCACCATTTTCTTAGGAACATGCCTCTCGTAAGGGGGCTCGCAGTTCTAAATCGATTTTTTTTAAATATAGGATTTCGCTATATTTTTCTATAAAATGAACTTTATCTTATACTTAATAGAAAAATAAAATGACAAAATGGAGTCAACGTTCATTTACGCTCACAATCTGCCTTCAAAGGAAGCATACATTTTTGTAAAGGTACTTTTTTTCTGTTGAACTATTAGGAGCTATAGAGGTAATATCAAAATAAAAAAGAACTAAAATTTTACAATAGTTTAGTTTAAGTGCAGCTTTTTTAAAAATAATAATAAAAAATATAGGTCACCGATGAGTTTAAAAAGATATTTCAATTTTAATGCCAAAAAATGGCTTTTTTTGCACCAAAGGGAGGTAATTTGGAGCTTTTTCAATGTTATATACATTTTTAAAGTCCTCTGGGGACAAAACGAAATGATTTTCTTAAAATTATTTTTGAACAATATGATAGAGTAACAACTTATAAAGTAATAAATAAGATTTGAAATAAAAAAAACAGGGTTAATTTTTTTCTGAAAATTTTCCCCCGAGCCTCCTTAAGCATGTTTAGACAGAAATATTGAAAATACAATTTATTAAGAAAAGTCAAATTTTTGGAGAATTTGAAACACGATAAAAGACAAAATTACTGAAATACACAAAGAAAAAATTAGTTCAAGAAGGTAAAAATTTAAAATGACACGAAGAATAAACGAAAAATATATGAACTGAAAGAAAGCATGACATTTACATGCATCACTCTAATATGGGAAAATTGTAATGCCAATTTTTCGAAATGTTATAATGAAAATTACCTTTTTTTTTAAAGATTGATACTTGCTTAAACCTTCAAGAATTAAAAACAAATGATGAAACTATCATTCTTGATTTAATTAACTAATAAGAAGTGCATACAACAACATGTTTTAATTCATAAAACTATAACAAGATAGGGAAATATGAGGTTGATAAACAAAATTAGAAAATCTAAACATACTGAACATTCAAAACAGAAAGTTCCTTATCAAATGGTGAAATAAATAGCTCAAAAATTTCAAATGGATAGAAAACGGCTGACATATTTCTGAATTGGAACAGGCATTTCAATATGAAATTTAGATCTGGTTTTATAGCAAGCGAAACTTTTCACTTGTATGAAGGTCTCATAAAATATTAGTATATTCAACAAATATATGTTCGTAGAACCAAAAATAAAAACCGCATGAATTCAGTTATTAAGAATAGAAATAAAGTATAGAAAAACTAGAGATATAGCTTCCACTATCTATTTGTTGCTGTTCCGTTATTCGTCGGAAATGGAACAAACCGAAATGTTGATGTGATCATACCGATATTTTCTTTGTCACAAAATGGTCAATTATATGTTCGTTTTTAACCTCTGCTTCAGTTAAGTTTCTACATAAATTTTAATTCAAATGCATCCGGAAAGGATGGATGTACATATTAGCTATATGTGTGTATTTATGATAACGATTCAATTGTATTCATATTCGTTTTTTCGCTTTTTTTGCTTTTTTTGAATTTGTTCCACTTTTTGATAGCTTTCAGTGTTTAAAAAAAATTGTATGCATTGTTTTACTTAAATTTGATTATAATTTGATCATTAATGTCATTGTTATTATTGTTTATAATATGTACGAGTTCAGCATATTTTCAACATTTCATATAACTTAAAGGAACATTAGCTACAACGTTTACAAAAAATCAAAAGTCAAACATTTTTTAAAGCGGAATTGTGAAATGTTATTTATCTATTACTTATCGTTTTAGTTCAATGTTGTCAAAAAAGGCTAACAAAACTCGATGGTGTATTATGTATTTGCTTGCAAGCCAACAATATATTTGATTTCGTATCATTTTGTAATATAATTCGACCTCTGATCGAGAATGGACTACGCATTGACTAGAAGTTTTTAAAAACAAACGCATGTCAACATTGAAAAAGGAAACAGGGCAACCACCGGGAAAATCTCTTTTGTTTACTTTTTGTTTCAAAAACAAGTTACCCGATGACATACACATATTTTAGATCCATTACATGAGATCAAAAAGACATAGACAAAATCGTCGTTATAGAATTACAAGTCCTTGCCTGACTAATTGTATGTCAGTTATGTGATCATCTGGTCATGAGACCTTCGGAATTCTTCGGAGATCATCTCGATGGTTAGTTATATGGCATCGATTCTAAAATGCACATGGAAATATGATAAATTATAACGAATCCATGCGTAGTATTGTTTGTTTGATTGGCTTTGTATAAAACGGACAAACGTTTTAAAATTTTATAAATAGAATATGAGATTTTGAGTACAGTCGATAATTATGAACTTTTAAAGCAAATACCCCTTTAATAGAAATAACACCCAACAAGTGGATGTTACTATTTTGTGTATGATGCTTGTAATGTACTTATAAACGTGTTTTTACAGCTCTTTTTGATTTTCATAGCCATTGTGGTTTTTAGATTACACATCGATAGATTGTCATTGTGTTTATGCATTTTTTAAATCAATTATGATTATAGCATTGTCATTCATACCTTTTTGTTTTACTTTTATGAATATGTGCCTCTATTATACCCTATTATCTGACATGCATACGATCATACACTATTTCAAATTATCTTCAGATGTCAACTATATCATTGTATATTGAGGAAAATGTTCATGTTTTTTCATAGTTTATTTTATTATATAATCATTTTTTTGTCATGTCTATCAGAGGTACATTGCCATATTCTTGCTTTTAATAAAAATATATTAAAAAGATGTGTTGATTAAAATGTGCAGCCCATGGATTTGTATAATATTCAAGACATTTTGTCTTGACAACGTCTAAAAACTGAAATACTATATGTATACTTTTAGACATTTTTGTACACATAGAAGCAGGTGAAATCCAATATCCTACATGACAAAAAACCCAAACACTACTATTGTTAAAAAAAAAACCGACATAGATACAAATAACAGTTACAATAGTTATCCGGGGAACCAAAGACTGAATAGCACGAACAATATGATTACACCAAGAAAACTTTCGAACAGCTGCACCTACAATTTTTTTTTTATAAATATTGTAATAACTTCCTAATACTGTTTAAAATTGAATAACTTTTTCACATGTATAACCTCATTAAAATGAAAAAGTACATTTTTGTTTGTTTGTAGTGAATGTGACGTGACGTTTTGGTTACTTCAACTTGCAAATTCGTACACATATTCTTTATGATATGATCTTGTAAAGAGTATGATAAAAATTAGGGTTTTGACAACACTAGTAACAATTTTGCAGTGCATTGATCATGAAAACGTAAGAAGTCGAGCTAAGCAATGGGTTCTATTGACACGTAAACGAACATTTGTTTCGGCAACTGATTATCTGTTGAATCTGTTATTTGTTAAAGCCAACCGACAGCTCACAGCTGATTATGCAGCTCATGTTTGACTTTTCCGTCATGTGACCTTTCTGGAAACTATAGCTAACACCACATCAAAATCTATCTGTAATACAGCAAATCATCTTTTTGTAAGGCAATCACATATGGAACATAATTTGAAATATGTCGGATTTAACAAGTATGTCATATGCAATTCACGGATATTGAATACACAAACAAAATCAAATATACACAACCAACGCAAAAATGTTCAAAGTGATGTTTTTTTAAAAACAATTAATCATGTCATATCAGATCTACATGCTATTGTTTCTTGTTGAAATATCATTGTTAAAAAACAAAATGACAAAATTGTTGACGCATTAGCAAAGTAATGGTGACTTGTGATTTTAGCATTGCATTTCATTCTTCAACGCAAGGTACGGTCTGTGTGTTTTACTTGATGATTATCAATTGTAAAAAGGTCAGGGGGCTTACACATTAGTCTCATATTGGTCTAATTGATGAATATTTTCTGGGCAGGCTTTTGTTTTAATGATATTGGTATTGTTTAAGGAAAGAGACATACACGTGCATTTTGAAGAAAAGCCTAATCGTGTTTATTAAAAGCTATTTTGACAAAAGTACAGCTCTTAGCCACAATTGAATAGTGTGAGCATTAAATTTTGTGTCTGTATATTCAAAATGTTTTCTAAACGGAATAATTGGTGTTCAAACGAAATCAAAACCTTATCTGCTTGAAATAAAATCAAAATATCGTAATAGTCCTAAATATGACTGTTTCTTCGGTTGCACGATTACAATTAACAAAATGGACATTTCAAGATTATGTCTTATACTGCTTTTAAGTAAAGTTAACAGCAAAGGAGTAGGTTCGATAAGGCACTGAAATGACTCCCTTTTTTAGCCTAAATTTCAAATTGAGATTTATTGACCAATTATATCACAACAAAAGATAGCGTATACAGTGACTATATAGCCAATAAGTCTTGTTGTTGGAAATTTACGTTCCGGCGTTCTATTCATGAAGTCACAAGTAGTACTCATTTTGATTTTTCACGAAAAAATAATGAAAATGGGTAAATTTCCATTGCATATTTGGACAGGAAACACAGAGCGCATACGTCGACAAAATGATTTTTAACAATAATGTGTGTAATGACATTTTACATGTTTAACTAGAATATTTAGGTTTTTGGCGGCTGCGCTGTATGTTTCTTGATCTTAAACATCTTAGCTTTTAATCCTGCCGATTTTGTAAAATTTCGCCAAAATCCCTTAGTTTAACTGGGATGTAAAAATTAATGCTGTAGAATAAATCTATGACAGAAATTGTTCTCTTAAACTTTCTCATATGTCTTCAAGTAAAATAAAAATATGTTGTATCTAGTAGCATTGAGCTTTATAATTGGGGCAAAATATGGCCCTTACTGAACTTACTCCTGTAATACTACACATACTTTTCCCATGAATGATATGCATTTTTCATAGTTTGGGGACCTCCTGCCCTTACCAGAATTTTGTAATTGATTCCTTTTATTTATTCAACACAATCTGATTTGTGTTAACAAATGTTTGATGATTCTTGATAGGCAGCTTTTAGAGAGTAGTTTTCTTCATGTTCTTTGCCAAGTAATTTTAAATGAGACATTGTTTTTATTTAATTTTAAAGCCAGACGACAGATGAGAAGAGCAGCTCACTTACAACCTGTCATAATAAGAGTTACAACCTACGCACAATCAAATGTTTTTAAAAGTATCTACACAAATACCTAACCTTGAAAAGTATATCAGAAAAAAATTAAGTATTCAACAAGGGGAAATAAAAAGTGACAATAAATTCACAATATCTTCTGTTAACTTCCTTAACATTTTATATGTCGAATAAATGTAGAGGTTCATGAGGAAAGTGTAAACACCTGTTCAATCTTGTCTTACATCTATGTTTTTACCAGTGGCATCCCAAATATTATCCTGGTAAACCCCATATTGCAGAATCTTCATATGGTTTGTTATGTTCGTTTTCTTTTACTTTTAATATGAATGCGTTTGTTGCCATTGGACGTTAAGCTCCAGTATATTGAGTATATGGCCGAGTTTACACTAAACTCCATGTACAGTAAACATGTTTTTCAATAAGATTATTGTAATGAAGTCTGGTTTCACATTCTTTTTGTTTACACCTATACACCTGGTTTAATTACCCGTCAACAAGATTTGTTCACATTCCTGAACTATATGTCATTTAAATGCTCATGACATAGAATCGAATTCACATTTCTCCTGTTGTACTGTCCTTCCTATTCCCTTTATTTCTAATTGTGTCTTTCCAACTATGCTTCTTTCTGAACATCTGCTGTATATGGTCTTGTTGCCATATGCTAATCAAAGCGCATGTCTCCGTGTACGTCCAGGCGATTCGGGAAGACGCTTTCAAATGAATTATGGCTAGAGGTATAGGCGGAGGGTTGAGATCGAAAAAAAAACATGTTTAACCCCGCTGTATTTTTACGACTTTCCTAAGTCAGAAGCCTCTGGCCTTTGTTAGTCTTGTATGATTTTAAAATGTAGTTTCAATAATCACTGAAGCAGTATATACCTTTATTTAGTGGCCATCTGAAGCACGCCTCCTGGAGAGGGAGTTTTTCGCTGTATTAAAAACCCATTGATAGCCTTCGGTTTGTGTCTGTTCTTTGGTCGAATTGTTGTCTCTTTGACCCATTCCCCATTTCTATTCTGTAATGTATGTGCTTTGCATTGATGCTGCTTTAAGTCGTGATAAATAGTTACTAAAGAACTTCATTAATATTTTTTATAAATATCTATTTTATTAATGCACCTTTCTCCCTTAGATTTATTGGTAAAAATCGTGTTAGCATACCTTGTTTTGTGTACACTTAACCCACGGACACACAAGGCCTACATTGACTATCGACCAAACCTGATTTAAACTTCATGTAAACATTGAGTTTTATCAATGGAACACAGTTGTGTTTAGTTTACGTGTGAATTACACTGACACAACATCGAGTTTATGTCAGTGTAAGCACGTCTAACAGTTCATAAAACATTTCAGGGCATGGTTTTGTTATCATAAATTACTTGCTGTAGAGTTGCTGCATACAGGAAAGCTATGAAATGTTTCATTTTTGTATATTGCTTGCAGCTCTTGGAACGTTTTTCTGATGTGGTAATCATTTTGTTTCGTGCTGCTCAGTTTCCGGTTCTCCATGTACCAAATATATTCTGTTTTTGTAGTTGGCAACACTGTATCATAATTTGCTATATTAGGGTATTTCCCTTCTTTCTTGTGGGGGGGGGGGGGGGGAGCGGTCGTAGTGTGATTAATTTATTTGGTTGTCGAAGGGAATGCCTTTTTTTAATATTGTTAAATATTTTCTAGGGGACTTTTGTGATGTTTGTTTTTATTCTTGATTTATACATTGGATTTTTCCATCAGCTTCTATATTAAGTGTAAAATTAATGAAACACTAATGTTTCCACAATTCTTTATTTTTTAGTCATTACTGAAGACGACAGCTGAGGTACCACACACCAAATGTTATCATTTTAGTCATTCGGCAATGTCAAATATATACGGACCACATTGTATATCATCCATGTTGCTTCTTTTGTCAACATCTAAAAATGTACAACAAATATGAGTGAGGGTAGGTTTTGTTGTTTTTACAATTCAAATCAAAAACTGTGTACCTTCTTTCACGTCTCAACATGTGAAAAAAATGAAGAGAAATGAAGTATAAGTATGTTCATGTTCATGCATGCAAAACATATAAACAAATCACACATTAGATAATTCCCTTTCAAATGTAAACTTACACATAACTTAAACCTTCATAACACTTGTAGCAAAGCAATTCCTCGGCCGAATTATAGGTATATACCACTGTGTGCATGATTATATGTTTTAGCTAGAAGGAACATAATTTGTTGAAAACTTATTTCCATTTTTCAGTGTGGCGAAGAAACTACACACCACATACAGTTAAAAAGAGACCTTTTTTTCTCATAATACAATGTAATAATCAAGTAAATATTTTAACAGATAACGTATTTTTGCTACTTTTAATGTCTAAGTAATAACACTTAATTTACAACGTTACATCCTTTTTGTTGTGTAGTATGTTTGTAATGTGACACTTCAGATGACAATGTATTTATTGTTATGTTGTACTATACATGATTACCATGAATATATTCTGTGAACATATGTTCTTCAAATTTACGATGTAAATTACCCATGTAAATATATATAAGGAGATGTGGTATGAGTGCCAATTAGAGAACTCTCCATTCAAGTCACAATTTATAAAAGTAAAACCATTATAGGTCAAGTTACGGCCTTCAACACACATATTTTAAATGGGTTAAAATCAATAGGATGTTCAAGCAACATGTACCGTTGTATTAAGGATTCAAACACTCTGCAAGAAAGCTTATATGTTTCAACTGGCTTAAAAAAAAACTTTACCTTGCATGCATTGCATATCCATGATTTTGAGATGCCAAATATGTTGAACCAGCCGAAATAACTTTTAACTGGAGCTAATACACGGTATAATTGTGTCACGAACCACGTAAATGAGTTTTAACAAACCTTAAAAACTTGTTCTAGTTAAACATATGTAAAAACTATTTTTATCACGAAAACACACACGTACAATGTATCACATCAATCATACAATATACTATACTTTAAAATGGTAAACTGTCCGCTGCCTGTCACAAAATGAAACTTTTTGAAATCCATTGCTGCGCTCACCAGACAAAAAAAATGAAATGTCAGAAAAGTTACACATTAAAAATGTATATTATCAATATGACGAAGCTCTAATAATAGGTGCAAAGACAATCGATTATGTTCACATTCTATATTAATGAACCCATAACTCATGCATTAAAATCGAAAGATTTAAACAAAATTGTAAATATTATTATCCAAACGCTAGTTATTTGTCAATACCGGATCAAGTTATTTTTTTATGTTTTAAATACATTCAATAGCAATATTAGTTCCTTAAAAGCATCATATTACATATTACGTGGATTGTCTTACCATGCATCATTTCAGAAAATCAATTATCCTCTCACATGAAAAATTTATGATGTGTACTTTGTAACTGACAACGACAACGAAGAAGTTGTAAGTATTAACAGTTATGTATTTACTTTATAGTTTGAAGTCTTTGCTTGGGCCATTTTGTTTTACTGCATATTTGTTCGAAATAATAAGACATATTATAACGGTGCATTTTCAACCATGTTGAAATACACAAGTAAAATGACCTTAATATAATCAGTCCTTTTATATTTTGATAACTACTTTTTACGGTGGTTGATAGCAGACATATTAAGGATTAATTATATGCCGGACAAAAAACCTGTCATTCATTCATAAATTGTATTGTTCAAACAATTAACCCAACGAATAAGTATAACTAAGTTTCATTTAGTTGTTTCAAATTTGTTCAGTTATTTTCGATTTATGAGTTTGACTGTCCCTCTGGAATCTTTCGTTCCTTTCGTCCCTCTTTAAGCGAATAGTTTTATGATAATAAATTACAACAACAGATAAGAAACGCTAGGTTAAGGCTAATTATCACATATCCCTGCATGGTATATCTGTTTTATTTCGCTTGATATTATTTCAGCACCATTTAGTAGCTGTTCAGACACTTTAGCATGTTGTTGTTGTGTACAGGTAATTAAGCCAATTTAAGAATGCCGTCTACACAGACACAGACACCGCCACAGATACCTACACTGACTAACAAATATAGACATTGTATGTAATAAGTAACAGGAAAGAATAGTAAAAGCAGTGCTTCATCTGGATATAACTTTTGTATTTAGAATCAGTGTATGAAACACGTAGTGCTCATTTTTTTAGTTGAGGAAATTTGTAAGTGATGAATTTGTGATATTCCATTTGGTGGTCTGGTTTTTTTTTCGTATTTTTTCCATTTAACGAGTACGACTTTTGATTTCTATGTTTTCAACCGTTAATGACCATTTTTATTTGAGTTTATCCAGTTTTTAGGGAGAACACTTTTTCCATTATTACATATACGTATACATGGCCAATGAATGGGAGGAATTTTAAAAACAACCGTTTGCAGGTAGTGCGATTGATGGGACATCTACCGAAAAACATAGTCCGGTAACTAATCCGCCACATCTACTTCTCCCGGTAACGGTAATTTTTACGGTATACACACTTAGTGACAAGTCGATTTCTGCCTTTTTGTGATATTTTTAATTTCTATTTCTATTTCCATGAACAACTCAACAACACCCTTCAATTTGGCTTATGTGATAAGTAGGCAAAGCATTGGTAAATCGAAACAGTTATCTTATAATGTCACCATATACACAACAACAGATCGATCGAAAACCACCTGTCTTAAGAAAAACCAAAAAATCAATAAATTTTAATTGAATACCGTGTTCCGGTATAAAATACAAACTTCTGCTGTTGTCTGTTATATGGTCGGATTGTTGTCTCTTAAACACATTCCCAAGTTTTATTCTCCTTTTTACATTTTGCGCATCATGATGTTATATAGTATTCTGGACACTGTGTGGAGACACGCAATGCAAAAAGAGTTTATGTCGTGAGTTAGGTCTGTGCAGGCTGGATTTGTCGTAAATGTCAAGTGTTCTGCTAAATATCGTCAAATGTAAAAATACTTAATGCAAAACTATGAATAGAAATGCCTTTGGTCAATGTACACGCGGAGATAGTTACTCTTCTCATACCGGTTCACTAGTCGTCGTAGGTATATACAACTATTAAACTTAACATATTTAATTAACAGCACTGGTATTGGTCTGAATTCCCCAATGATGGAAAGGTCTGAAAATAAGCGTAAAAGACTGAACCTGACAATCTTTTTGTTTCAGTTTCTTAAAGTTTGTAAGTCTTGTGTGGACAAGGCGCGTTTTTGGCGTATTGAATTTTAAACCTGATGCTTTTTGTTATCTATTAATCATGTTTTTCTTTGTCTAATATGTTCTCCTATTTATTTGTATTGTAGTCCTGTAATATTATGTTGTCATTTCAATGTTATATTTAACTTTGCCATTAAAGTGCGAGGTTTAGCATGCCACAAAACCAGGTTCAACCCACCACTTTTATTCCCCCTTAAAAGTGTCCTGTACCAAGTCAGGAAGATGGCCATTGTTATATTATTGTTCGTTTCTGTGTGTGTTGCATTTTAACGTTGAGTCGTTTGTGTTTTCTCTTATTTTTGAGATATTGAGATAAGACGTGGCACGGTACTTGTCTATCCCAAATTCATGTATTTGGTTTTCATGTTATATTTGTTATTCTCGTGGTGTTTTGTCTGATAATTGGTCCGTTTCTGTGTGTGTTACGTTTCGGTGTTATGTCGTTGTTCTCCTCTTATATTTAATGCGTTTCCCTCGGTTTTAGTTTGTTACCCCGATTTTGTTTTTTGTCCATGGATTTATGAGTTTTGAACAGCGGTATACTACTGTTGCCTTTATTTAAAAGATGTTATGATAAAATGACTAGTTAATACAAAATCGGGTTACTAGTTTTAGTGTAGTATATATGTATAAGAAATATTTTTTAAATGTTTTTCATGTGTAAATTTGACCGACAAACCGAAAAGCAAATTAAATTTTGTTTACCTTGATTGACATGAATATATGTAAATACTCTGTTCTTATTTTACATGTTTTCAACTATTTTTAAAATTAAATGCCATTAAATTGAATAAAAACATAAAGTGTTCAAATGGATAGAGTTACAGTGTTGAAAATATATGTCCATAGATTCATCACGGGATAAAAATCAAGTGAAAAGAATATTTAAAATTAGTATAACGACGATAATTTGTTTACGGCGTTATTCTCATTTCAATTTCGTGTATTTATCCGAAGATCGTTTCAGCTAGCCTTAGAAAAGTAATTAAATATAAAAAAGGATGAATTAATTATGTTTACAATTGTAAGGACTGAAAAGAATACCACTTGAGCACTTTAATAGAAATGACGGATCGATCATAAGCGATTAAAAAAGGGGAAAGGGTTATGCTGCAAATGTTAGAAACGAAAACAATTTATCACTTAACCATTAACTATGTAGCAAGTAAATATAAAAAATAGTACGTTAAAAGTGTTATATGATACAAGTATTTTAAAGCTTTCAAGTGTCACAAAATGATAGAATACACCTGTATATACTAACTAAAACGACCACTTAATAATTGTATGTGACGAAATTAATCTTGATAAACTGTGATAATAAAATTAATCAATCTTTCATATGAGTATAAAACTGTAGTTGTATACTATTACAATGTAAGTGATGTTACTTAGCGGCTTGTTCGCCTAATTGAATTGTTTTAAAAGTAAATGTACGTGTAGGTAAATACCTAATTCATGAATTACAACTTTAATGGTTATTTTAACTCTTATCAATACATCTATTAAAACAGATTGCTTGAGCTTTTACATTTTACGCTTGAATACACTATCATTTTACGTGAATTGAGGATCGGATCCTTGTTCGTGAAACTTTGTGGTTTCTTAACAGTCTCAATACACACCTATAGAAAATTCGTGAGTCATCCTCTACCACGAAATACGCGAAAATTTGTAATTACATTGAACTTTGAGACTACAATACTCTTCAACTTCGTTAGTTTTCTCAATTAAATTGGTTAATATTCGGGCCTTTTATAGTTAACTTTAAAATATGAGTTTTCTCATTTTTATATGTCCGTTTTGTGACCTATAGTTAAATATATTCCCTTTATTTGAAATTTGGTTAATAGTTGTCTCAACGGCATATTGGTTCCACATCTACTTTTTTATATTACATATAACTTCATGTACCATACCCCGTATGTTTTGCCATACTATCTGTTAATTTTATTTCATGACTTCATAAAAGGTAAATCTTACGTTTAGGATCAAATTTAAAGTTTTGTGACACCCGAAAAATCATTTAAAGGGACTTATTTGGTTATACTATACTATACTAATTATTATTATTGAAATATACTATGGATAATTAAAAAGTAATCTGTGAGAATGTTTTGATCCAGTAAGGCAAATTGTTTCTCGCCAGAAGAATTTTGGTGCCATATTTCGAACTAGGAATACAACTTTACACACTGAAATTTCAATATCTTAAAAAATACACAAAGATGATTTAAAAAGAAAACACATTCAGAATTATTTTTAAATCATATAAGTGTTTGTTTTGTTGTACTTCTAAATGTTTCAGCGACAACACAGTAATAGAAATGTGTTTGACAAGAACAATAATGTCTACTTACAATAATCCACTGCCTTTTCATTTATTTAAGATGTTATAACTACAGAATTATCGTCAATGATGGCGGATTCAATTAATTCAGAACATATCGAGATGCAGGTATAATACATATTTTTATTTACTTTTTTACTAATGTAACATCCATAATTATATTATTTTTGAATCAAACAAGACAATAATTGTATAATCTATGGGGAATCAACATGTTGCTGGTATATGTTAAAAGAATGAACCAGTTCGATATTATCAAGCCATATATTTTACATGTTTACCTTGAAATTGAACTATCCAAATCTGAGTGACTCATTTTTTTTTATAAAGCTTTAATGTCAAATAATCTGGTGCTGTCTGGGAGTGTTATTTTTTTATGAGTATTAACACTATTCGGTCACTGTATAGTGTACCAATAAATATTTAGACACAACGTATAGAATATGACAACAGACTTGCAAACTATCTCGATTTAATGAGAGTCTCTCCCATGAGAGGTGATGACCTGGATATTGATATTCATTTTTATATCAACTAAATACATCAAAAGCGACATCCAAATGAGTTTCGTCGAGCAGCGAGCCAGGTTTCCAGGCTACCTTTCTGGTTGTTTTCATCATGACTTCCGATGTAAATATACGTGATATTCTGAAATTCTGCATTGGCTGGATCAAAACTTGGCCAATACAGAAACAAATCAATATTGACTGAGTAATTCTGTATTGGCCGAGTTTAAACTTTTGAATTGCATACATTATGCAGTTTTCACCATATTTATTCCAATAGCAACATTAGTTATTTGATAACTATAAATATTTACATACATTAGTTTTATGAACAGGATATTCAAGGACATGCAATATTAACCAGAAGGCTCTAAGATTATACAACATTCTACGGTTAAAGTGCTTCATATATACTAGACGTAGGTATGCATGATATTATTTATAGGTCCCGTGATGCTTTACACATGCCAATGAGTTTAGTATATAGTTTATTTGGATTTTACACTTAAACAAACTGTTAAACATTATTTCTAAAATGATACCTTGTATAATGTTTAAGTATAGCATAACAGCTTTAAAATCAGTTCAAAATATCCAAAACCTGGAATGTATGTTCCTTTTTCAATCAACACTCTTATAAACTTTTTTTTATTCTTAAATACAATTTTCATCACAGAAAATGATGGTGTGAATAAGGATGACACAACTAAATCTGAAGATCTTAGCACCGCCATCAACGAGTTGAAAACAGATCAAGTTGTCGTAGAGCTGGAAAATGATAGGGACAGATATGAAACAATAAGAAAAGATGATTTAGTATTGTCTGATGATGAACAAACAGGTACGGTATGTTGCCTTCTTATAACTTTAAGTTTTGCGTATTATGTTGTTGATTAGGAGTAAACACATTGATATTACGCACCTTTGCAAACATTGACGTTTAACGCCGACTGTTTTTGGAAAACTTTATTGTAGTCTAATTATAAGTGTGATGACAACAGCTAGTCTTTTATCCGCTTGGACATCAACTATTTCCCGATACAAAATGCATATAAAGGGGTCAGTACACTTGTTATTGTTTCAATATATAGCCAGTAAAAACTTGTAATAATGCAAAATGGAAACTGGTATATACTTATATATATGCCTACTGTGGATTCATTAATATTTGTTAGATACCGTTTTTTTTGTGGATTTCGTTGGTATAGGAGAACAACGACTTTAAATGTTCAACGAACTACAATGTGTTAATGGAATGTATGCCGACTTTGCCAAAACCACAAAATAAAATATCCACGAATATGCAAGCTTTTATCAAAGCACGAAAATTGGTACTCACGAGAATTAATGAATCCAAATGATTGTTTTCTAATTTGATTGATTGATTGATTGCTGGTTGATTAACGTCCAGTGACAAAATTTTAAATTTGAAGAAGAATGCATAAGAATGCAAAAGTATATTCTTTATTGACGTCATTCAATAATACTCTATGCAAACGTATTGGGCCCTTCAAAAACCAGGCAATTGACGATCAATGACTCTTTATCGTAAATGAATATTAGGTCAAAGCATTTTCAATGCGATAATAGAAAGAGGGACGAAAGAAACCAAAGGACAGTCAAACTCACAAATCCAAAACAAACTGACAACGCCATGGCTAAAAATGAAAAAGACAAACAGAAAAACAATAGTACACACGACACAACATAGAAAATTAAAGAATAAACAACACGAACCCCACCAAAAACTAGGGGTGATCTCAGGTGCTCCGGAAGGGTAAGCAGATCCTGCTCCACAAGTGGCACCCGTCGTGTTGCTTATGTGATTACAAATCCGGTAAATAGAAGAGTTGCGATAAAAAAATCATTTGGAAGTATCGAGAACAAGTTAATTCAATTGACACAAGAAGAACGGTAAAATCGATTTTGCCACTACTTGTTGTCATCCAGTATACTGCTTATATAAATAGTCTTTTTTTTTTTAATTTCATAAAAGTCGTAAATGTTTTCGTCTATAATTGTACAAAGAAAATAAATACCAGGGTATAATGATTGCTTCTAACTGCTGCGGAATGTAAGGGAAATTTAGAGATTTTAATTACAACATAATGTTAAGCTTGTAGTTCTGATAATAGAAAGTATGTGTTTTATTAATGTGATTTTGTAAGTCTGTTTATTCAATATATACATGATATATGTATTGAAAGACGACGAAGCATCCATGTAAAGGTTTATATATGTTTTATCCTCCGGTCGTCAGTCAGTCCGTCAGTAAATTTTGATTTCGGAAGCTTTATTAAAGTAGTTGAAATGCATATTTATTTGTATCCATAGTCATATATAACACCTAATATAATACATTCGTGTGCTGTGTTTGATCTTTTGATTTTGCCATTTGATTAGGAACTTTCTGTTTCGAATTATACTCAGATTACAGTATTATTGTGATTTTATTTTTCTTTATTTTATATGTATTAGGTGCTGATGGTTATTTTGAAGTTAACATTCGTGGAAGTAAATCAGCAAACAAAAAGGTAAAATATCATGTTTTTAGTTTGACAAGCTAGATAAAAAAATAGTGCTTTAAAAATTAGACTTGAGATAATTTTTTAAGGTTCTTTTTCTAAATGTGATTATTAAAAACAATTTGACAAACAGTTTGACATAAACTGACGTAAGGGATTGTTGAACATTCGATTTTAACTAAGATTGATTGAATGGTTGTTGTTTGTTGCATTTTTCACACTACTTTTTTTTTATTTTGGTCGTCGGTTTTTATTGGTATCGAAAAGAGGAGTGCTCAGACAGAACTACTGACCTTCCGTAGAAAAAAGTTCAATTAATTTTTTAGTCAAAACCCCCTGAAACATGTATGATTCGAACTTACAACCTCAGTGTTGACATGGTCACTACAAGAAAGTATATCAACTACTCAGACAAATAACACAGAAATTACGCAACACTTTCAATAACTGAAATATCAATAGAAATATATTACAGTGCCTGTCTTTGGCTTTGTTTTTTGTAAATAGAATGAATGGATTTTTGGTGAACTGTTTAACAAAGATCTAGTCGAATGTGACAGAACATACTACTATGAAATTCACGCAATTATATGCATAACACGAACTTTGAAGTTTAAGAGGGAAAATATTGATTTGAGATCAAACCTCGCCATAACTGGAAAATAATTTGAACATTCAACATCGATGGTATATAGAACCTTTTTTTTAACTGAAAAATGTTATATTCACAATGTTTTAATAATGGCATTCATATATAAGCAAGCCACAACACCACAGAGGGAAATAAACAGTGTCATATGTAGGTAAATGAGATATTTAGCCCCAGTTGTACACAAATAGTTGTATACAGTAAATTTAAAAAATCAATATATTTATAAGTAAGGCCACATGTTGAGCAGAGATGAACATTTTCCTTCTCAGTTGCCTTTTACCATTAACTATTTGATATGTATCCGTAGCCTTAACTACAAAAACTCATCTCTTATCCCAATGATAGCTAAACGTACATTAACCATAGTATGTAGACGTTATTTCAATGGTAATGGTTTAAATAAATACTTAATTATCTTATTGATGTTTTTAGAGACAGCTTTCATGGTATGGAAATTTCGCCCTAAATAGTTCAACCGTCAGCTCATCCTTTGATACTTTTTTTTTTCAATAGATCAAAGTGTTCATTTGGCGACCATTACAGGATGAGAAGCAGAACAAGGACGTGCCATTTAAACCATCCTTGTATCTTATTTTTGACGGTCCCGAAGAAGACGAAACCGTTAATACAATTTCGCTTATGGAAGAGATAATTGATTTTGCTAGTTATTACTTTTTAAACGTAAAGGAAACAAAATCTGTGTGATGATGTTTCTGGTTTTTAAACCTTATATCTATTTTTAAAAGTTAAGGTTACATTACAAGATAATTTTCATCAAGTAATTAATTAACAAAAATAGTCACGCCTCAGTTTATCTTTCATAACATTTAACATATATATAACAAAAACTTTAAAAAAACAACATTGGCGTCAGGTATAAATGATGTAGCCAAGAACTCAAACGATGCCAATATAAACAATATCATTTTCCTCTATATCGAAACGAATCAACTGAATTCATTATAAACCGTAAAATAAACGGAGACTTTTTCCATCACATGTTTAAAATTACAGATTGAAAAAGTCAAACGTACAAGTGATTAAGTAATACTGGAAAATACATGAATAGACAAATGATTACTAAGTATTACAAGAATCCTTTGAATTAAACCTGTTTCTATCTATCCTGTATCTACAAATTGATATGTGAAACTTAAACGCCAAGTGATGTCGAAATGTTATATTTTGTAGTGTACATGTTATTGCAGTTTTTCTAAAACTGATATCAACAATCACGGGCATATCTGTTCTATATTCGAAATGTCTGACGACGTCCCTTTTTATAGTGTCCTTAAGTAAGGACATTCACATGTTCTGTGTATATCATAAGAAAAGTATACATTTTATGACGCTTAAAATTTACGGTACGTAAAGTAGGGATGGAATTTGAAAGACTGACACAAACAAGGCATTTATTATTTTGGTGTGTCCTTGAGTGACACAATACTTGATTTTATATTGAAAATACCCGATAAGAAAATTGACTTAGTAGACAGATATTTGTGTATTGAAATTGGTGCAGAACTTATGTACATTGTTTTTAAAGTTTTTCAACAAAAGGTTTTATGGACTCATGTGTTTTGTCGTCTTGCATTATTTTGTCATATATTTGCAAATTTCTCTTCCTCTTATCAAGTTTTGTCTCCATAGAATCCTTGACCTCTTTTAAAACTAACTCGATTTAATTTACATTTTTTAAATGTACATGTTATTACAGTTTTTGCACAATCACTGTAATTTCATATTTATATTTATATTTTAAAGATTTCAGTCGACGTCCCTGTTATTTTGTCCTCATGTCAGGACATGTACAAGTTATATTGCTTACATAAGAAAACTTTACTCAGAAACAAATCAAACATTGTACTTAAAACTAACATTACGTAAAGTAGGGATGATATTCATCTTCAGTTTAATGACAATTACATGTAGAAAGAAAAAAAATAATCACTTCGCGCAAATGAATGCAAAAACTCTTGATTCTTATATTTGCAAATCTCAGCAAGGTAGTTATTTTATATATGATTGACATTTTGTACAGACAGTTGTTTATCATAATGCTTTACATATTCATTGTTGACTTTTATAACACGCTTTCCATACTCAGGACAATTTTGACCTTAGTTGTTGTTTATCTCATAAATATGTGATGTGTTTTGAAAAATTACCGAAAATACTTTAAAAATAAATTTGGTCGTTGAAGTTTTTTCTAAATGATAATCTGGTATCTTTGTTGAGTTTCTTCTACTACTTGGTTGGTGCCAAAACTTTGTGAACATATTGTTTCTAATGTTATCACTAGTACAAAAGTAGGCATTTCGAATGTAAAATATTCATTACTATTTTATACCAGTTCTCTGTAACCACCAACATTTCATATCTGCAGCCTGGCAGGCATGGTAATACAACTTCATGAAACTGTGTATACTTTATGTAAACATCATGCTAACCCCAAAAAATATTCAAAATTTTAATCATCATTATAGTTGCCATGCATGGTAACCATGTAGTTCCCTTTCAGGAGATATTTTACATTGAAAATATTGAATTTTGCAAGGTTTTATTATGTTGACAGAATGTTTATAGGTTAACAGGCAATACAATGACAACAAACTACTGATAGAATAACATTTATTGAACTATATCAGTTCTGATTGTAAAGATTTGTTTTATCCAACTTCAAAAAGCATGTACTTTGTATATTTTGATATCCATTTTTTTATCATTTTGTTCTTGTCTGATATACTAAAAGCTGATGGCTTGTTCCAAAAACACTATTACTTCAGGAAAAATATTGTTTATATCTAAAAAAAATGTAAAAAAGTCAACGGAATGTGACAAAACAAAATTTTCCGACATTTTCAAAAATTGCATATTTCAAAGGGAGATAATAGCAAAAATTAAAAAAAATGATTTTTATAGAAGTTAAAATTTTGTTTTTTATATAGATCTATGTCATTTGATATGTTGCTTCATAGCCAGTTAACTAATGTGATTGAATATCATAACCTTAAATGACCTTGACTTTTGACTTTCATTTCGCGATGATATTAATTTTTTTTCCATTTAGTTTCTTGGGTCATAAAATTAAAATAGTTTGTGAAAGTCTTGTGGTACTTGTAATTACGTCAGGTTTCGGTAACGTAGATGTCACAAATTATTCAAAGGATATACTTTGATTACCTGCAATTCTTAATGACCTTTGAGCTCAAGATTTAAAAGTAAAACAGAAAATAGATATTGAACGATTAATGTTACCATGTTTTACCTCATTCACAAAAAAAAAGGTTCACATGAGTTGTTTCGGAAATACAGATAAACAAAATGGTCACTTCAGGATGACCAAACACTAGTTTGAGTGGGCCCTAATTATTGATCAATATATGTAAACTCTATGTTGGAGCTGACAAAAATATTGTATGATAACTTGATGCTTTAAAGTTTTTTACTTTGGTCATTGACTACTGACATCAATTACAAAAATTCACAGTAAACAGGGAAATTTTTCCTTTATTATATTCCTCATGTCAATTATATTATGTCCAACGATTGAGGGTCAGTGTTATATTTTTCCATTAAATGAAAGCCAGGAAATTCTTCGTTCTCTAATGCCATAATCTAAATTAAAACATATGTTTTGGATTGAATAATGATGAGCTGCATAACCATTATGAAACATACCGTGTTAACACACTAGGCATGTTCAACAGCCTACATATATCATAAAACCAAATATGAATAAAATCCATCTAAAGATATCAGAGGAGACATTTACAAAATATTTTGGTACAGATGGAAATATTCACTAACAAAGGCAATGCAACAGAAATACGTGTAGGAAATATTCACTGACAAAGGCAATGCAACAAAAGCACATGTAGGAAATTTTCACTGACAAAGGCAAATGGATGAATCAACGCTCATGTCTTTTAACGTTTTAGTCTAGGGGTTTCTGTTTCTTTGATTGAAGTTACCCTAAATCTTCTTTCGAATTTAATTTTACAGGACCCAGTGTTTAACTAATAAACTAAGTTTTACTTTTGAGCCGACTGTAGTGTTCAAATTCAATCAAACTAGATTTAAATGATTTATTAATCACAGACAGACATCGATTGCAGACATACTTAATTGCATGTGAACAATAATGTATGTTTCATTACTTTGTGATAAAAATCTAAATACGACTTTGAAACTGTTAACACCTCGACACACATAAATTTTTAGGAGGTAAATAAAGGTAATAATCTAGTAACATTATAACACACTGGTGTCACAGTCGTCATTAACGAATTCAAACTTGACCTGTATTTCATTGTTTTCAATGTTTTACAGTTTTGTACTTTATTTATCATTCGGTAAAGGCCATGACTATTTCACGGTTAATGCCAATTTAATTTAAAATACAACTTGCACTGTACTGTATGATTAATTAAAGTCAACAGTAGTATAAAGGAACTTCTTATGCAGAAGGAGAAGAAGTTAGCAATATCCTTTAACTTTACTTTTCCTGTATATAAATTATGTTATCTCAATAAATAATTAAAACATTGGTACTTTGTTATAGGAAGCTATTAAACCAAAAGGTCCAAATAGTGAAGTTGAAATTACCCCTTCGTAAATTTTACGGACGCCATCACGAGTTGGTTGACCATTATAGAATAACCGTTTCACAAATTATATCGGATATGTTCCTTATGTCGAAACTACAATTCCCTTCCCTTTCATGAATGTGACCTACCAGTTTAGGCTTTTTTCCGGATTTGTTATCACATAAGGTAGCAATACACAGTTAGGAGTTTAGTTTCGCATTTTGGCCCCGGTGGATTTTTCAAATATGAAAGCTATTGTGTAATAAAATTCATTTTTAGATAGCTGAGTACTAATTTAGCCTTCAAAGATGGTTTATAAGATCATCAATATTATTTTTTACATGTTTTATTGGCTATTTCTGTTTGACTCTCTGTATTTTCATATCTAGACCATTCATCGGTCCAGAAATTAATGGAATGTTTACAAACACTTTTTTTCAACACAAAGTTTTTGACGCAATTTTGCAAAAAAATTAGACGAAAGACATATGATTTTCATAGGATTAAATGAAAGATATATGTACACAGCTTCAGAAAAGGAATTACTTCAAGCGATTGAAATTCTACTTTTAGCCAAATTTTGGGGAAATATATGACATCTTTTCCCCCTTTTTTGCAATATTTTATAGCAAAAAAATGCAGATTGTTGCCATGGATACACCCAAAAGAAACTATATTTTACCATTTTATATACTGGATATAAAATCTATGGAAGATTCTGATTACATACATATGCACAGATATGACACAAAAAGTAAGCTTAATATTGCAAGAAAGCAATGAAAAGGGAATGGTAAAAAGTTATGAGAGCAAATTTTGATATTTTTTCCTAACTGTTTATAGCTACCTAAGCAACACGACGGATGCCATATGTGGAGCAGGATCTGCTAATTCTTCCGGAGCACCTGATATCACCCCTAGTTTATGGTGGGGTTCGTGTTGCTTATTCTTTAGTTATCTATGTTGTGTCATGTGTACTATTGTTTGTCTGTTTGTCTTTTTCATTTTTAGCCATGGCGTTGTCAGTTTATTTTCGATTTATGAGTTTGACTGTCCCTCTGGTATTTTTGACCCTCTTTAAAACACATCTATCCCATCGAACTAGAGACAAAGGATACAAAAGATACAGTTAAGTCGGCCTCATATATTGAATTACATCTAGAAAATTGACAATGAGTGTCGTTTGAAAACGAAACTTAATGACTAAAAGAGATGATTTCAGCATCCAAATTGTGAACTTCTCATTTCTTGGTATCAACACTCCAGCAGCGTCTGCATACGGAGAATATATCTCCCAATTGATACGATATTCCCGTGGTTGTATTCCCTATCATGTTTTCTTTTGTAGAGGGTTGCTGTTCACAAGGAAGATATCAAACCAAGAGTTCCAAAAGGTGAAGTTGAAACATCCCTTCGTAAATTTTACGTACGCCATCACGATTTGTTTGACCGTTATGGAATAACCGTACCACAGATGATATCGGATATGTTCCTTACGTCGTCACTACAATTCTCTTCCCTTTTCATAAATATGACCTACCGAATAAAACTATTTACCGGGCTTGTAATAACATGAGCAACACAACGGGTCATACATGTGGAGCAGCAACTGCTAACCCTTCCGGAGCACCTGAGATCACCCCCAGATTTTAGTGGGGTTCGTGTTGCTTAGTCTCTAGTTTTCTATATTGTGTCATTTTTTGTACTATTATTTGTCTTTTTCATTTTAGCCATTGCGTTGTTAGTTTATTTCGATCTATGAGTTTGAATGTCCCTCTGGTATTTGTCTCCCCCTTTTAAATATAATTAAGGACAGTACACAAACACAGCATAATATAATTACGAACTGTGTGTCTGTCATACGAATGTATCAACGCCACAAAAAGTAGCGTCAATAGTAAATTTCTAAAATTGGATATAATTCAAGATTAGGTTCCTAATTATGTCATTTGATGTATTTTATAACAATATCTAGAATATTAATATAGAATTGTGTTAGTATTTGTGCAACTAACTACATTATTATTATGATATTTCATCCAAATCAAATTGTGCAAGACAAATAAATCCTGTGCACATAGTTGCTTTAAACTAAAAATGTACAAATGCACTGGTCGATTATTTTGTTTACTTTTACATACGAATATAAAACAAAAAATAGAATCACAACTGCAAACGATAAGAAACAAACAGTATCCATTCAAAACTACAAATGAAACGTCATGACTAAATACATTAACGCTGGATAAACAAATACCGAGACAGGTCTTATAGCAATGCGAATTCACACTCAGCAACACAGTCATATTCGAGAATCGGTCCTGACGACGTAAATGGTAAACCATAATCTAAGAAGTGGAAAAATGTCAAGATAGTTAGTTTAAACACTGACACAACGTATGGATCAACCAATTTGTGATGATCTCCATACAATTACTGATTGTCTCTTTTAATCTTTCTTTCTCATAACTTTGTTTTGAGCAGTTTTTGTGTAAGGAGCACACTCCTGTATATAAAGTCCGTATAGTGTGAACATGCACGAGCATATCATATCAACTGATATATGTAAACAACATACAATGAGGTAGAGGGTATGTTACTGCTGAGAAATGTATGAGCTATATGATGATGTTTATCGAGTTTCAAAAGACTTGATAATTTAGTCGTAGATGCATGATTTTTTTTATTAGTTGTTAGTGGCTTTGAATAAGCTGTCAGCAACAGCGAGAATTCTCAGATCAGTACTAAGTGTTTTGTTGTTGTTGGGATATACAAGTACCCGGTCACGGCAACTCTGTGGTTTTGTAAGATGTAATTCTGTTTGTATCAATTTAATGTGTTAAGCCTTATTCAATTGATTGTAGAGTTCGTTCTTATGTTGTACTGTTAAGTCATTGTCCCATGTTAGAGGAGAGTTGGGAACCCGCTTACATGTTTAACTCCGCCACATTCTGTATGTATGTGCATATCCCAAGTCACGAGCCTGTAATTCTGTGGTTGTCGTTTGTTGATGTGTTACATACATAAATTAGGCTTTAGTTTTCTCTTCAGAATTGTGTTACATTGTCATTTGGGCCTTTTGTAACTGAATATGCGGTATGGGCTTAGCTCATTATTGAAGGCCGTACAGTGAACTATAGTTGTTAATTTCTGTGTCATTTTGTCTCTTGTGGGAGTTCGTCTCATTGGCAATCTTTTTTTATATTGGTCAAACATAATTATCATTTCCAACTGAAATCTAAAGAAAGCAGATTTTTTAAGGTATATAATGGTCAATACTCTGCAACAGTACATGTCAAAATCATAAAATTAAACTTGTCCTGTATTGTATGGTGCATGACACTATATTTTTTTAGTATCACAAATTTGGTAAGGCATAAATATCATTATCATCATAATCATGCTAATATACTATAGCTAGTAGTCAGTTTGTCTACTGTACCATGCAAATTGTTATTACTTAAAAAGGAAGAATTTCGTCATTGATGACGAATATACATTGTAATGTAAAGTTGCAAACAGCTGCAAATGCAATTCATTTACTGAAGTAAATGACAGTCAATGACTATAAGAAAGAAGAAGGTTCATTGAGGGTTTAAATTGGCCCTATAATTTTTATGTTTTATAATCTGGCCACAAAATTACAAATTTCACATAAGAATACTTGTGATAATACTTTAGAGATAAAAATGTATATTGTTGGCACTTCCTTTATAATTTATGAAGTTTTAATCCCCTAAATAAATATGAATTGTATTTGAAAGTATAACAATACAAGTGATTCAACACGAGAAATGTTTAAGAGGATATAGATGTAATCGAATCACAGACTAGACATTAAGTCGTAAACCAATTTAAATTTCATGTGTATGTTTACCCGGACTAACAAGACTTGGAACCATAATTACTTTCAAATTTTGTAGTTATGCCTCTCTTTTGGACATTATGTGTTCTTGTCTGTGTGTTAATCAGACCGTTCGTTCGTACGACTGTCCCGCTCCAGGTTAAAGTTTTTGGTCGAGTAAGTGTTTAATGAAGTTAAAGTTCAATCAACTTAAAGTACACACGTTCCCTATGATATGATCTTTCTAATTTTAATGCCAAATTAGAAATCCCCCCCATTTTACGGTCCTCGAACATAGAAAATGATAGTGGGGTTGGGGCATCCGTGCACTGAGAAAACATTCTTGTTTTAAATAACTAAACAATATATGCGGAAAAAGTGTTCCAGTTAAGGTTAGATAAATATTAAAATACAATTACCAATATCTTTCATGCACACGACGCCTTTTTTTTTTATAATTTGAGGGTGAATTGTAAAGTGCTTATGTGAGACCTAAACTTTAGCGATCAACATATGTATTATATAGTTTAGTTGAGCACTGAATACAGTACAAGCGGTGTTTCCACTTTGTCTCGGATGCTGGGGTTACAATCCGAATTGCCGCTAGCATCACTAAAAAACAAAAAATGGTCGGAAAGAGATATTTTCACCTAGTACACACTTAATGCATGGTATAAAAAGTCATGCCCATCTGCTCATTTTGTATGCTTTGTAGTACTGCTAGTTCAGAAACTATTGCTATGTTTTTATTAATGCGAAATATGGGACAGGGTTGAAATCGCAAAAAATTTAAACTCGCATTTAAAAAAAAAAGTTAAACAAAATTAAAAACACGATGTTTGTCATATAGCAAAACTTGAAATCGTCTTTTTGTCTAAAATTACAATATCAACAATATAACGAAAGGTTTCAGAGTCGTCATAACTGAATTCAAACTTGACCTGTATTTCATTGTTTTCATTTTTCTTTTTAAGAACTTTTAAGGTATATACTCTATATGGTTAATACTCTATATCAGTACCTGTCAAAGCCACATAATAAAACTTGGCCTTTATTGTATGATTGATGACACTTTATTGATTTAGTTTTAAAAAATAATTGCACATGCATTATCGTCATTATCAAGGAAACGATAAATAAAACCCAATGATAATGGCTAATAATGAGCAGTATTCGTAAACAGTACATGTCAGAACCATTAAAATAAAACTTGACCTGTATTGCATGGTCAATGACTATTTTTATTCACTTGCAAAATACTAGGCCAGACATTTTTTTAAAAGGTAAATAAGGACAGTACTCGAGAACAGTACATGTCATGACTAGACCTTTATTGTATGGTACATGAAACTGTATGTAAAATTGAGAATGGAAATGGGGAATGTGCCAAAGAGACAACAACCCGACCATAGAAAAAAACAACAGCAGAAGGTCATCAACAGGTCTTCAATGTATTTAGTTTAAAAACACTTGGTAAGGCAGTATTATCATTATCATTATAATCATGCTAATATACTAGTATTCAGTTTGTCAGATTTAACATCCAATTGTTTATACTACATGTACTAACAAAGTAAGGTTTTCGTCACTGATGATGAATATAATGTAAAGTTGCAAGCAGCTGCAAATGAAGATCATTTACCCGAATATTAGACTACACGAAGATTTTACACTGCGTATCAGTATACGGCATTTATGGCTAAAAGCAACATTAGTTAATATATATATTTACAACAAAAGCTAAATCATTATAACTGTGCTACACATTTAGCTTCTGAATTTTATGAGACACACATCCATTGATTACTGGATGAATTTATAGCATGTATAGATTTATGAAAAGTGCTAGAATATATTATCAATGACAATGACTTGTTTTATTATGAACAAAAAATCTTCTCCTTAAAATGTTTATAAGTTTGTCATGCCGGTAGTTGAGTTCAGTGTGTTTTTATTTCTGTTCAAGTTTACCATGGTTACAGTTGTGATTTGAATTTTTTTTTTTTTTGCATACAACATCATACCTGCCAACTTTCACTATTTGCAGGGGATTTCCCATATATAGACTCTCAAACGGAAATTTTTTCACAATTTTAAACAAAACAATTTTTTCTACAGAAAAAAAAGCCAAAAAACACCATTAACATATATTAAAAGGCCCTGTTAGTTTTTTTTAGGACTGAATGAACCATCTTGCCCCTAAAACCCTCATTCACATTTTTAAAAGTTGGCAGGTTTGCAACATAATGTAATTTGAAAATGTATGTTTAATTAATGTAAGAAATAAAATAAAAGAAAGTAATAGGATTTTAGCACGCCTGAATCCTGTTGATTGATATTTTTAATTGAATGATATAAGTTTAAAAAATGAACTAGGACTTAGGGAGCTACCATTTGATTTTTATGGGGGGGGGGGGGGGGGGGGCTAGGATGAAAAATGTTGTCCTGCATATTTTTTTTAACTGTAATCTCTGTCCTGCCTTTTTTATTTTTCACTCTGTTCGGTCCTGCCTTTTTTTTTTTTTAGTTTATCCTGACTTTTTTTTACCTAAATTGTCGTCCTGACTTTTTTTTTTTGCAAGTGTCTCATCCTGCCTTTTTTTTTACTCAAAACTCCTGTCCTGCCTATTTTTTTCAAATTTCATCCTAGCCCCCCCCATAAAAATCAAATGGTAGCTCCCTTATCCCACAAGAAAATTTTCAATATTATTAATATGTTTAACTAATCATTTTTTTTAATATAATATTCAATATTCTTTTCAAAGTTATCAGATTATTCCTGAAGGAGTTATTGATCAATTTTTTACCTTAATAAAATATTAGTCTTGTTTCACGCTTGTAGAATTTTAATTTGATATTGAATCTTTATTTTTGCACTTCCAGATAAGATTTTTGAGCAACTGAAGGTAAAAACTTGAATGAGGATTTTGACAATAAAATTAAAAATATATTGTACATTTAGTTCTGTTTTTGTCTTTTCATATTCCTAATGCCTGTATTGATGCCTGCAACTGCATTTGGGAGTTGAGTTTGACCATAAACATCAATTACTGCATGTTCAATGGCACGTCTTCTTCTTGGTGATAGGCCCAATTTTCCACGTGTTCCGCGAAAGTTTTTTCCAATCATGTCCTCGGGAGGAAAGAGTTCTTTTGCAAGGTACCATGCAAAATTTGTATCTGTTCTTGTAGAACCTAAAGCTCTCCAACGTAAATCAGTGGAGATCCTACATTCTGTTATTCTTGCTAAGTTTATGATGTCATCTGGTTTATCTATCTCAACTATTGGACCTGCTGACATCCTATTTGCAGCTAGAAAGTTATTTTGTGAATGATTTGCTATAAACTGTGTTGTCATCAATGGTGAAGTGTGATTGAATGAGTTTCTTATTGGCTGGTGATTGTTTTGATGTTCAAGACCTTGTAAAATGCCACTGCTGCTAGTAGGAGGTGATGTTGTTGGCATTGCATGTTGCATTGTTGGTAGTCTTACAGTAGGTTGGGGGTTTGTATGTAAAGTTGACCTCGGGTGTTGATGGTCGACTATGTGTGATGTAAATGTCTGTGCCGGTGTTGATTGAACGATTGAACACGGCTCAGGAGAAGTTGTTTGCTGAATAAAAAAAGTGTCCAAAGGTTGGTGGAAATTACAGCTGCTTTCAACCACGTGTTGCTGGGATGTACTTGTTACTGGTGCTATAGTCAGTGGTTGAGCCAAATAACAAGCAGAAGGAATGACTAACTGTCCAGTCGATGTGGTAGATTGTTGAGACCCGCTACTTGAACTTGGGGTCATTGGCCTATTTACGGATTCAACATCATAGCTACTTAAGAATTGACTGTTATCAGTTGTTGAAACATTATCTTTAGACGATAAGACAACGTCTACAGCGGACAACACATCTGCCAGTTCATCTTGTGGTGGTTTCCATTGCCTTGTCGCTGGCAAGGAAGGCAGGACTTTTTTATTTCTAATTGACTTGGCTGATGAAGTAAGCGAATCTTTGATATCGGACAAAAACTTGTCCAGGTCTGATGATTCAGACAAAACTGTATCGTTATCAGAAATACTTTGTATTGATGGTGTAAGTTCAGAAAGATCAGACTCATCAAGAGTAATGTCTTTGAAAGTTTGGTTATCTTTTAAAATTAATTCTTGAAATGTGTCTTTAGAAGCACCTTCATTGAAAGAGCTGACTTCATTTTTCCCATCAATATCCTGCCTTAACTGTCGGAGCATTTCGTCATGGCTTTTCACATACTTTAAAATGGAATTTATTGAGTCGACTAAGAAGGTTGTCAACTGAGGACCTAAGATTGTATCTTTTGATTTGAAAACGTTGGCAGTGGTACATTTAGTCTCATCTACTAACGGCTCTTCTTGTGCGACATTATTTTTTTCTGTTTGTGTGGCGTAATTTTTCTCTTCTTGCTCAACATTATATTCCTCTTGTATTCCATCAGTTTCCTCCTTTTCTCTTGCGGTATATATCCCCACTTTTGCAATGGCATCTATTTTTTCGGTCTGCTCTAGTGGTGTGTCCACTAAAATGGGTGATGTTGCATGAGTTGCATTAGTTTCCACTACCATGGGTGATGTTGCATGAGTTGCATTAGTTTCCACTACCATGGGTGATGTTGCATGAGTTGCATTAGTTTCCACTACCATGGGTGATGTTGCATGAGTTGCATTAGTTTCCACTACCATGGGTGATGTTGCACGAGTTGCATTAGTTTCCACTACCATGGGTGATGTTGCACGAGTTGCATTAGTTTCCACTACCATGGATGATGTTGCATGAGTAGCATTATTTCCCATTTCTTCAGATAGGGCATCACCTTTTGTCTTCGAAAGGTTTTGTGAAGTAAGCGAAGCCGTCTTTCTGGTGTAATCTTTTAATTCAGCGTCAGTTGCCGCTATTTTTACTGTCCGTGTCTGAGTTGATACAGACGCCATGTCTTTATTTAAACTAAATGTTCTCATAAATGTGTCGATTGAAGGATCATTATCGTCTAAACTGTTATCTTCTAAAATGATAACCGGCTGAGTCTGTGTTGAAAACGTTGATTTGTTTCTTGAAAATGCCTCTACTTGCTGACGTACAACTTCTCTCTCGTCGTCTTTCAAGTGGTCTGTGAAAAAAGGATTTCTTTTTGCCTGGCCTACTTCATCTGTATAATCACCGGATCCCTCATAGTGAATCGTTAAGATTCTTCCACTAGCACCCTGTAATAAATGATAAAAAAAAATATGGATTGGTTTTTCATATTGATTGGTTGGTGTTTTATGACACTTGTTTTGTTTGGTGGCTACCAATTTTTACTAGTGTGGGACGGCTTGGGTGCCCGGAGGGAACCATCGACACTCGGCATTAAAATTGACAAATCGTTGTGATATAAGTCGATTGGACAATTTCTTTGGTGTTTACTTGATTTCGCTAATTTGACAAACATCACACGAGTCTTAATGTTTTTTTTTTGTTTTTTGTTGAATACTCAAAATAAATCTACATATACATGTACCAGCAAAATCGAGAAAAAATGGTTCCCAAATAACAATGAAACATACGTATGCATACATTAACGGCTTTCTTAGTTTATCGTTGATGACATCTCTTTTACTTTATTCATATTTTTTTTCCAAAAACGACGTACAGGTTTACGTAGTGATATGCAGGGGTGGATCCATCCATTTTAAAAAGGGGGTTCCCAACCCAGGACAAAAGGGGGGCAACTGTATGTCTCTTTTCAGATGCATTGATCATCTAAATAAAAGGGGGGTTCCAACCCCCGGAACCCTCCCCCTGGATCCGCCACTGATATGTCTATTGTTGAAGTCGATCGTATGTACACAAACTGGTTTATCAAAATAATCAGATTTTTTTTTGGGGGGGGGGGGGGATGAGGACATGTTAGATGCACATACATGTACAAGTGTTATATTCCAGGCTACTGACGGTCAATTGTTTTGTTCAATATAAATTTTCTATTAATTACCTGAAACTTTCTTGGAAATGATGTCTGATTTGTTACAGATGTTGTTGATGTAGCAGGTCTTGCTCCTGTGACAGTTTTCCTCAGTTGACCTATTTTCTGTTTTCCTGCTGCATTAAAGGAGGATGGTCGTGTGGTAAGTCTAGGTTTCTTGGCTGCCTAGAAAAATACAATAAAATTCAAACTGTTAAAATTTTAGTCTGTGAAGAAATAGCATTAGTTTTCTCGTTTGAATTGTTTAACATTGTCATTTCTGGGCCTTTTATAGCTGAATGCGGTATGGGCTTTCCTCATTGATGAAGACCGTACGGTTACCTATAGTAGTTAATTTCTGTGTCATTTTTTGTCTCTTGTGGAGAGTGGTCTCATTGGCAATCATACCACATCTTCTTTTTTATATAATGAAGTTAATATAATGTCAATCAACATATAGCTCAAATGCATGTAAATCATTTTACAACTGATTACTTAAAATAATATAATTTCTTTTTCATACAAGGAAAGCTGAAAAGTTAGTTTTCTTGTTTGAATCGTTTTGCATTTTGTGATTTCGTGGAATTTCATTGCCGACTATGCGGTATATGTTTGCTTAATGTTGAAGACATACGATGCCATATATCACTTAATATCTGTGAGCGTTGTCAATGATAGCACATCTTCTATATTGAAAAGACCACAGTCAGGGTTTGTTATAACTTTTCCAAATTCATGCATGGGTCGATACATAATGTTGAAAGTATGTAAACTTAAACAAAGTTAGCAGTATGCTAATATTAGTACTTCTTATAAATACATAACATGAAATCAAATAAATGTGCAGAAAAGCAACAAACTCAGTCATGCCGTTATTAAAATATGTAACGGCTATGTTGGTTAATTCGAGAGAGTACAGACACATATGTAGTAAACTTATGTAAATAACTATATTTGGCTTCAATTGGTAAAGTTTCTGAAAACGTTTACAAGTAAAATGATAATATATTTTACAATAAACTAATGGACCAGATGTGATAATAATAGGATAAGTTTTAGTGTCCACATACCTGTTTTTACTAGTTTTAATTTGAGTTTAAGTTTTTTTAATGACCCTTTTCATATATTATTATATTATAAAGTTCTGTGTGGATTTATAATTTCATATGTCAGTACCTATCTCACTTCTCTTACTAACCTGAATATCTTCATCTGGCCACACATTTATAAAACCTCCATTTATCTGCAACTTCAGTCTCTTTCTGCGTTTTTCCTCCTTTTGAATGGCAATAGCCCTGTGCGTCTTTATCCATTCTTTCTGCACTGTCTTAAGCTTGTCCACAGACACTGAAATAACACAACATCATTTATAAATATTGATACTCGGTTCTTTCTGGTAGCTAAAAACTAGCAACATCATAGAAAATTGAAATCTATAATAATAATAACGCAAACAAAGTCGAATATTCAATTTTACTTCAAAGTACTGTCAATAATTTTTACAATGTATGCAGTCTCAAAAGATGGACTTTAGCACCAGTATAAATAATCAGTGCATGGGCATTCTTCACGTGTAAACTCCAAAGAAAAAAATTATAAAAAAAAAACTACACACACCTGATAAATCTATGATTTCTCCGAGTAATCTCTGTTTTCCCACCACAATATTAACTTTTGCTGCTCTGGTAATTTTATGACTTGGGTACAATTTACTTGTAGATAGGATACTGGTGCTTCCATCAGTATCCAGCAACATCAAAGCAAATGAAGCCATTTCTGTAACAATATGATTATTTAGTTACACAATAAAAGAGATAAATATATACTATTTGTATAAACAAAATATTGATTAGAAACAGTTAAAGACTACAAACGATTGCAATACAATCTCTTTTGAGCACTAGCTTTTGTAAAATATAATACTTATATCTTTTTTAGTTAAATACTAAACAAAATAAAAGTTTGCATGCCAAAGAATTGGTGTTCATTCCGATTTCATGAACAATGTATGTTGTTGCTCCTGTTGAAATTTAAAATTTTAATATGGAACGTTACACAGTATATCTTTATGGGATTGTTGCACATATTCATTTCAACAGGTAGCAATGTAATATTTGCCACTGGGTGTTCAGATAACACCGTTAATGATGATGATTAATTTATATTTCATGTCCAGTGGCAAATATATATGTAAATCAACGCGAAAAAAGGTCGATGGTTATAATTATGACTTCTGCTTCTAAAGGTTCACAGGATAAAAGTCCACAAAAAGTCATACCAGTCTTTTTTTTATTATAAAATAATTAAGATCGAACCAATGATTCGTAACTGAATAAAAAGGATGTTTAAAAATATATCTATTAAAGTGTATTATAAACATGGCTTATTGGATACGCCGAGTTGCAGCTATGGAATTGTCTAACTCATTTACAATAAAACAAATGTACAAAATTGCAGTGTGGTAGTTTGTTTATTCTTCTTTCTATTTTAAATAAAGTAAATGCTAAATAAAATGTATCTACGATTGCTTAAAAAATAGGGACAATAATTCAGTAAGTTTGTGTTTCGTTAAATTAAACAAGCTAGATCAGTTTTTAAATCCAGTTACTGTTATCTTACTGTTATAGAAAGTATTTGTTTTATTTACATATCATAAATATCATGCATATGAAACAAGTATATGCAGCATTGTGTTTGAGTTTAGTGGACTTTAAAAATAACACATATATATAAAATTACTTAACATGGCTATATCAACATTTTATTGCAACAGTTGTGTAATAATTAAAGTGGTGACATTGTTTTCGAGGTTAGAGTAAATTTTTGAATCAATCCAAATAACCAGCGGGCGTACTGTACTCTACAGGACGTCTTTTGAAAACTTGCCAGACATTTCACACTTAGTTGTTTAACAGATAATTATTCTACCGCCAATCATCTAAAATTTCTTTTATCAAATGGATCTTTTATTTTCGTTATTTTTAGAAATGAGACTGATATAGATATATGAATCAGTTTTGGGTTTTTTTTGTGTTCAAAATGTTGTTCAGTATAATATGATTAAGTATTTTTATTTCTTTTATTTGAAATGTTTTAACGTTCAGCTAATCTGACAAAAAACAGTGAAGTTATAACGTTATACTTGTTAAGAGAACGGTAAACAAATAAAAAGTCATGGAAACAATTCACACAAAGTCCCTAGGAAATAAAGTCGCAGGAAAAAAGCTACAAGAATAGAAGTCACAAGAAAAATAATTACAGAGAGCTTACAATGTGTAATGGGTTTTGTTCACTGTTGAAGGCCGTACAGTGACTAATATATATATATATATCTATATGTATATGAAATTGTTAATTTCTGTGTCATTTGGTGTCTTATGGAGCTCGGAGTCATCTCACTGGCAATTATGCCACATCTTCCCTTTTATATATGTGTTGTGTAAACAAAAGCATAAACCAGTACAAATTGTCGATTTATTCACTGGCAGTTGCCTTTCAGTTACTGAAACCTTAACTTTTACCGTGATTTGACGCTTAAAATTAATTTGAATAAACATATTATACCTATAGATACATGTATGTAAGGGCTGTATAGCCAGCCAACTTCGTTAAAAACTTCATTCATCATCAATGGGTTTTATTTTGGTTTGTTTTGTTTTGTGTTTTGTTGGGGGGGGGGGGGGGGTAGGGTTTAAATTATAGCTTATGAAGATGTTTCTAAAATAAATGATCTTTTAACAAATTCCTATAAACAAGAAATTGGTATTCAGCCCTAAACGTTGCCGATGAAAGATTTTAGAAAACCATGAATAATATAGTGTAGATATTTCAGCTTTGTCTTTAAATTTTCAATAAAAAAGTACCAACAAATAATGAATCAAAACTGTTTTAAACAAAGGAACTGGTCCAAATATATAAACAACGATTTTTTTCCTTTTCTAATCAATTGTACTCATGACTTACAGTAATGTTAAATTTTAAAACAAATCATCTCAAATATATAGTGTACTTTGGTGTCAGTAACTAAGGATAACAGTCATATTTAGTGTAAAGTGCAAAGTGTATTTAAAGTTTTGAATTTTCGTTAATTCATATATCATATATTACATAAGTAATATTAAACCAGGATAAAAAAAATCGCAATGATATATGATAAGAAAATAATATTCAATGAATATTATACAAAATGCGTCGTCGCAAATTCGTGTAAAACCTTAGAAATATACTGCAGTTGCATTTTATCGAATGGTCATTGTTTGGAACTTATGATAGCAAATAGTTAAAGTGTATTGAGGACGAGAAAACGATTAAAAAAGCTATATTTCGCTCGAAACAATTACCCAACCAGTGGCGGATCAGGGGGGGGGGGGGTCCGGGGGTTGGAACCCCCCTTTTTTTGGACGAACAATGCATTTGAATGGGAGCATATAGTTGGAACCAACCCCCCAACCCCCCCTCCATCTTAAATGACTGGATCCGCCCCTGCCAACAGAGACCAAATGACTTATAGATGTTAAACTGGTCTGCCATTCCATATATAGCTTCGTACTGTAAGTGTAGAGATAAGTAAACACAACAGGGATCCAGTAGTTGTTATTGGTCACCATCTCGAAATCCTACGAATGTTTGAGTTGAAACCTCGCGGTAATTAACTGTACGTGACAGGGGTACACCAAAATGTCATATAAATAATATTCTTTAATTGTATATATTCCGAAGGAATAGTAAAATAGTTTAATTATACAGAGAATAACATAAATCTAAAAAACTATCCACCGAGTAAATGACAGATGAAAGCAACCATAAGTCACCACACAGAAAATCCAAACCGAATAGTAATCCGACAAAAAACGATTCAAACCAGATAATAAGTCATCCTGTTGCTATAAAGACTTCATAACAGTTGTGTTTATGAATTAAATGGTTCAAAGAAAGTATCAAGCTTTCTTTTGCTTCCTGCACTTCATTGCTGTTTGTCCAACTTAATTTTTCGCGAAAAGAGAAAAATTTTGTTAAAAAGAGAACAATCTAAACATCAGAGATCAACATTTTATTTCAGTTCTGTTTCAGTATCTTTTCGTAGTTTTTCTTTGATATTTT
Organism: Mytilus galloprovincialis; assembly: GCA_037788925.1. NCBI lineage: Eukaryota > Metazoa > Mollusca > Bivalvia > Mytilida > Mytilidae > Mytilus > Mytilus galloprovincialis. The sequence goes on along the minus strand of CM075342.1, from coordinate 36,543,074 downwards.
TCACTTTTTTTTTCTAATATGCAAGATGTACAATGCGGCCTTCAGTTTGGTTTAGTATCATAGACCCGAACTTTTAAACAAGACAGGTTTTTCTCGCTAAATTGACGACCTGTTGGTGGCCTTCTGCTGTTCTTTTTTCTATGGTCGGGTTGTTGTCTCTTTGACACATTCTCCAATTCCATTTTTAATTTTACTATGATGGTGTGTTTTTGTTTAAAAGGGTCTATAATACTAAACCTGACTGAAGGCCGTAACACTTTGCATATTGTCCTTGTACCTGGCATGAAATTGTATAGGTACAAGGACACGTTACCGGCACCACTAAATAATTTAATTTCCACTAATGGTAGTTTGAAAAACTTGTTCCGGTTAATTGTAGTAGACATCGCCCTGTCTCCGTGTTGCAGACCGTAATTTGACATGTAATAATTTTGTTAACTTTTTATACATTGTTACTTGGATGGAGAGCTGTTTCATTGGCACTCATACCACATCTTCTTATTTGTACATTTATTTCTGCTTAAGTGATGTTTTAGACGGTCCGATTATAATGAAGTGAGATATAATGCAGTTTTGAAATACGTATTAGAAATACAAATTTATCTTCAATTTTAAATATCAGACTAAAATACAATCAATTAGTTCCATTTTAATTCAAGATCGACTTCGTCTAGGCAGAGGCTCAGTGCCAGCGACATGAGTAATTTTCTACATATTTTTAACTTTTGTCATTTTTCATATCACGAAAAAAAAGTTATCGAATATCCTGTATTTACCACGTTTATTCATAAAATAACATCAAATTGTTGAATGACCCCGGCCGTCGTATTTATTTTTAAATATTCCCATGCAGTGGCATTAACCGTACTGGCTATTCGCGAAAATTAAACGTCCGTGTTTACAGTATCTTATCATAAATAAGGGACCAGGGTTAAGATTTTAAACATCTTTATTAAGGGGTGACCATTTTATTTTCAGGGGTGGTAGGAAATTAATATACTAGTAGGAACTAATAAATAATTCGGTCCAAGGCCTGATGAAAGAAAATAATCGGCAACACAAAATGCAGGAAATAATTGTGTGCAAGAATTGAAGAATGTAATCAAATGATCGCCAATTTACAATAACTGTAAGTAGAAAAGTTTACGTTTTATAAATTTACATCTGATTAGTGAGATTGTACAAGTAAAAAGTAAAACGAGTATTCCACATGGCTAAGGTGTTAATCGACTTCCTAATTTATTACCTAATAGCATTACACTATGTTCACGAATTGAGAACCTGCTTATCTTTAAGTATCTAATTTATTTTTCCCGTTAAGTGGACAACTTTAGCGTGAATACAAATACTTCTTCGTGAATAAAGGTACTATTAAAGCCGGGAGCATTTGAGATCGTAAATAAATTACTGCAACCAAAAACACAGCCGTAGTCCGTTTTAAAATCTGTTAATGTGTCATTGTTAATAAAGTTGTCTCGTCAATATATATATATATTTTCTAAATGATTCCAATACTGCTTGCAAATGTGAACGCAAACACGTAATCGGGTGAGTGTGTTTCCATGTCTGCATTATATATATATAGTCACTGCTTATCAACCAAAAGCCTCAACTGATTGACGAACACTCGGGAATTATCGCGTGATTTAATAGTTTGGATTATTATTATATTAGATATGCGCCGTAAAATGTGAAACTGGTCTTTTTCAGAATAAAATCACCTAACCCTAACATTTGCATGCACGCGATTAATTTACTTGTAAAAAAACCACAATATTACGTTTGCGTCGTATCATTAAACATACAGCTTATCAATATTTACTGCCAAACATCACTATTATGCATATAACATGTAAATATACCCCCTTCCCCCCAAAAAAGAATCCAAAAAAAAAAAATCCAACAACCAACCACCATATCATTAGAATCATCCATTGTGAAAATATTTTGCGCTTAAAAATAGGGACAAAAGATACCAGATATCAAAGGTACCTTCAAGCTCATAAATCGAAAATAAACTGACATCGCCATAGATAGAAAAAAAAAAAAAAAGAAACAGACACACCGACATAAAATAGTTCACAGAATACAACATAGGAAACAACGACGTAGCTACACGAACACCACCAAAAGCTTGGGAGATCTCAAGTGTTTCGGAATGGTAGGCATATCCTGTGCCACATTTGGCACCCGTCGTGTATAAACATGATAAAGTTATAAAACATTAAATAACTTATATATAACTTTTCTGTTTAACTACCAAAGATTGAATTTGGAAGAATATTACTTGAATCTAAACTCGGCTTTGAATTCAAAATTTTAGTTTGATTTAAAAATAAAGAGATGATGCGTATTGATCGTCAAAAAGGAAAATATCCGCCAGTGAACCCAAAGACGGACTCTTTGATTCGGATGTGTCTCAATACGTAAATGAGACGGCACCCCACTGACGAAATTATATCCATCCTATAGATGGCAAGATAAGTCTTCAACAATAAAGTAAGAGTGAAACAAATACAGGTCCTAGAATAAATAGTCAAGTTTCTTTCATTCTTCACAACTGAAATAGAGACCTTTCAAGCATACCGCATTTATAACAAATTTGTTTTTTGTACTCACAATTTCAAAAATAAACACAGGAGGGTGTACTTTTTATCGTTAATAAAACATGGCGTAATGTTATGATTTATGTCTTGCAAACTGATTTATTATTTGCAGATAGCTGTTTTTTCCAAGGGGTCATGATCAAATCAAGGAATTGTATATTTAAAGGAATTGTATATTTAAATATACAATTCCTTGATCAAATTAAGAACGATGACAAGACCATTAGTTATAAATAAAATGTCATAAAATGTGTTACGTTATAATGAAATTTGCTACACTTACCACGTTTTTCTTCTTGGTCTTCTTGAGGTTTTCTTGAACTGGGATGCTCTATCACTGGAAATGTTGTCATTAATTAATTTTCTCAGGTACATGTATGGTGATAACATCAGCACCTGGATTTTATATACATATCGTCCGTATACGATTACCGCGATTAGTTCAAAATTACCCAATCAAATGAATTGATTGGAAAACCAATTAACAAATTATATCTAAATGCAAATAAAAGGTAAGTCAGGATTTTAATAAATCCCCTGTTTGGAATATTTCTGTTTTTGTTGTCTATAAAACTAATGTTTTTATTAAATGCGAGAGAAATATTTTATAAAATATGAAACTAAATGTTTATTATTTTCATTGGTGTTGTATACGTAGCACGCAATAAATTAATTCCTGTCTCGCACGATATTTGGTCTATGGTCCATTATATTTTCCACTAAACTATTCTAAACACTTAATACTAGTTTTGCCAAGTTCTTTTTCAACAATAACCAAATTATTATAAAGTGTTTTGTGCTAAAAACCTTGATTTAAACCACAAGGGCTTATATAACTATATCTTTTATTTCGAGTCTGTTTCACCATTAGAAAAAGAGGATAGATCGTTGATGATACTTGTCATGCAATTTGTCCCGAATATTTAAAAAAAATCTGTTAATTGGTCTTTGATAAAAGAAAACCGCAATTTGACAATTGTGAGAGCACCCTTTTTGCTTTATTATTGATAAGTTATTATGGTTAACATCTAATATTTCGTCGTCTTCATAGTACATATGTATATGTCCAAAAATGAAAAACATCACCGGACCTTCCATCTAGCAGTAAAACCAAATGCCGCGAACAGAGATATAAGTATAATGGATGAGCAGACAGTATAGACATCCAAGTTTTGTTGAAAACGGACTCTTAGCCGATAACTCGTGTAACATCGAGTAGGTACATTACTGTGCACTATGCGAGTTAACGAACCATTACAACAACACTATGAATGATCGTATATATGCCCCTTTAAAATATTTCTCCAATGTTCAGTAGCTGTCAAAATTCTTACCCTATTTTTCTGAACACATTTTAGTATTGTACGATTTTGTGATCACCATATTTCATCCGGACTTTAAGTGAAATATTTGCCACTGTAAGTTAGAAAAACGTAACAAAATAAGCTAAGAATCGATTCACAAAGCCATGATACATTATGTTACTTGACAAAATAAAATAATTGATAATATGTTTTATATTTTAATATGACGTCCTTATTACGCTTTGTTAACAAAGTCGTGTTCTAATGAGCACAAAACATATGCTTGACACATGCGCAAGGACTTACTGCTTATATCAACGTTATTTCCATCGTTATCCTTTAAAATATGAACATTTAGGCAGCTAACATAAAACTTTATTATATATTTTTATGAAACAAAATATATTTATCCTGCTAGTAGTTTTTAAACTTATCAAATATGAAATGTAATGCACAGATTCCTCAAGGAGGAAACGGGAACAGCCAAACATTTTTACGGTAATTTCGTACGCTTCGACTTATAAAAATACTATATTTGTCCTATTAGAATCGAAATAATTCCTTCATGTCATGCTCTATGCTCATTTTAACATGGGTAGGCATTATATTTGACCACATTTTACACCTCGCTAACGCTCAGTGTAAAATATCGACAAATATAATGCCTACCCATGTTAAAATGAGCATAGACCATGACATGAAGGAATTATTTCTTAACTATATTTTTTCTCTCTCGAAGTTTTAGTATTAACTTTGAATAAGTACTTATTTGTCGTAAATATAACGGTGTCTTTCAAATCTTATTCAGTGGGGTTGCGGGGGTTGGAACAAACTATTTTTGACGATCAATGCTTTTGAATGGGGTTATATGATTGGAACTCTTCTTTATCCTGTGTTGGAACCCCCCCCCCCCCCCCTTTATTCAACAAAAAAAATGGCTTGATCCGGCTATGAATATTTTCTGTTTTCATCATAGATACATGTATGTAAAAAAATTATGACCATGATTTGAATATCCTGGATATTTCCAACTCAACATGACGTAAAATTGAGAATGGAAATGGGGAATGTGTCAAAGAGACAACAACCCGACTAACGAGTCGAAAACAAGACATCGATAAAGTCCCGCAGCCGGAGGCGTGCTTCAGTTGGCCTCCAAAAAAAGTGTACTAGTTCAGTGATTATGGACGTCATACTCAACGCCGGAATATATAAATGATAAATGAACTAAAATTAAAAAGCAAACAAGACTAAGAAAGACAAAAGATATATATTAAAATGTCAAAGCTAACAACATGAAAAATAACTTATGCATTCTATCTAACAACCAAAAAGACTTATATATATATATATATATAGATTTAGAATATAAATATATATTTAAAGCCCAGGTGGTCGTGTGGTCTAGCGGGATGGATGCTGTGCAGGCGATTTGGTGTCATATATCACAGTAGCATGGGTTCGAATCCCGGCGAGGGAAGAACCAAAAATTTGCGAAATTTACAAATCTAACATTGTTGGGTTGATGTTTAGACGAGTTTGTATATATATATACATATGTATATACGTAGGAAGATGTTGTTTGAGTGCCAATGAGACAACTATCCATTCTTATAACTATTTTTTAAAGTAAACAAGTATAGGTCAATGTCAATGTACGGCCTGGCTTCAACACGGAACCTTTGCTCACACCGAACAACAAGCTATAAAGGGCCCTTTTATATATACATGTATTGACATTAACGACATGAAAAATAACTTATGCATTCTATCTAACAACCATAAAGACTTAAATATATATGTATATATATAACTCGTCTAAACATCAACCCAACAATGTTAGATCTGTAAATTTGCTTTCGCAAATTTTTGGTTCTTCCCTCGCCGGGATTCGAACCCATGCTACTGTGATATATCGTGACACCAAATATATATATATATATAGGAAGATGTTGTATGAGTGCCAATGAGACAACTATCCATTCTAATAACTATTTTTTAAAGTAAACAAGTATAGGTCAATGTCAATGTACGGCCTAGCTTCAACAGTACACGGAACCTTTGTTCACACCGAACAACAAGCTATAACGGGCCCTTTTATATATACATGTGCATTGACATTTTGGAAATTTTTAAGTTTGCTATTACGTATAAATCTAAATGAAACAAGTGTACAAAAGTTATCAATTTTCTGATTTATTACAGTTTAAACTAAATCATAATATTGGTAAATTATCGATGATAAACGTCAGTGATTAAACTGTAACATTATTCCGATTTTATTTTGACTACATGTACAGGTTTGAACACCTTAAAGTTCCCGATTGTGAAATAGATCGCGACTTGTTATTTCTCTCCCAAGGTGTGAAAATTCAAAGAGTGACGATATGTTAGACGGATGTTAAAAATCAACATGTACATTATATGGACGAGAAATAAAAAGGTGTTACATGTATGAAGTTGTTCTGGAAACTGTTATCAATTAGCGAGATTCCGATTAAGGCTTTGTATTTGTGGTCGGCGAAGAACGCAAAAAAAAAAGGCACACATATGTTATCAATTTAAAAGTTCATACAGTTTATTTTTAACATAATGTTTTCTATTTCCAAGCCAATGGTCACTTACTTGCATATTTACATAAAAACCAATATTTTTTTAAGAGTATATTTTTTTTCATATTTGGTATTAATTTTACTGTCCAAGACAATTCCAATATTTTCATAATATTTTTAGATATTCAAACCAGTTTTATTTCTTTTTCAAACATTTTTAAAATGACTCCCTTCTCTTGTTTCTGGTTAATTTTCTGGTGTTTTTTTATAAACGTCTTTTTTAAATTTCCGTTAGATAGATTTTCTAATTATATCAACCGTTTAATTGCTTTTAGCAAGAAACAGAAAGTACTATATATTGAATGATTATTTTCTTCACTGAATATTCTAGCTAAGTATATCAGTGAGCGTAATTCGTCCTGAGCATGCGTGATATATGTGCCACTGGACGTTAAGAAACCAACAACCAATCATTACCGGTGTTTTCACTTGAATAAAAACAAATACATTGTACATGTAGATGATAATGGACTTGGCCTGCTCATGCAGATTTATTAACAGATTTTGGTTAATGGTTTAATTGAAGAATGTCGTTTGCAGTACATTGTACTAGGTTTTAAAACGGTTAAATGCATGTATACCGTTCATACGCTAATATAAAAAAAAAATGGGAGATGTTTTCACTACAGTCATCGTAAGACATGGTTTCCCTACGTGAAACGAAATAAGAAGATTTTTTTTATTTTATTTTTCGAAAAACCTTAATAGGCGTTAGTTTAATAAATTACAAACACGAATACGGTCATTCATTTCTTTAATAAAGACAACTATGCAACTCGTTTGACGTTGAACACGTAAAAGATTGACACACAAATGTTTTGAAAGTTTAATATAATATTTTCTATTTATTTTAACAAGGGATAGCGACTGTCACTAAATTATGTTTCTGAGATACTCTTTAAATATGTTCACGTCTTTTACGATGTGCAACTAATATGAAGATCCCGAAGCAAAAATAAATAGAAAAAATGACAACCTTAATAATAGATGTGAATAATATAATAAAGAATGTTCGCGTACAATTTTTTTACAAGTAATATGTTTTTTTTTAAGAACTCGTATCACTAGCCTGCAAAAGAAGAGAAGACTTTTGATATTTAGATTGATCTTGTTAGCCTTTCGTAATTTAAATATTTTTTTTATTTTAATTTTTATCTATTCATTTCAGACTTATTACTTTTATTTTAAATGCAATAACGGAATAATGTAATAAATAAAACTATTCATAAATAAATATAATAAGTAGTATAATATACCGATTAACATCAGTATATTTATTCGTTTCATTTGGAAATTTGAAAACTAGTATAATCGCCAAACAACCAATCAGGTGAGATAGTATCGTTTCTGAACGGAACATGTTTGTTTACACGGAATTATACTGATCGTTTCGTTCGTTTCGTTCGTTTCGTTCATACATGACTGTGAGCGGAAAACCACGATTTGACTGCAATGAATGAAATGAGTGGAGATACACGATTCTGACTGATTTAACTCGTTCGTTCTCATTCCATTCCATTCGCGTGTTCGTTCCGTTTTCGTTCCGTGTAAGAGGGAACGTTGAGTGGTTTCGTAGCTGTATAACTCGACTTACAGCAGTTAGCCGAGTATCCCTGTGAATTAGTTACTATATAATCAGGACAATTACCATTTACATTCATGTTTTTAAGTAGTTTGTATTACAAGTCATAGTTAATACAAATATTTCTTTGAAAATATGCAAAGGTAACATGATTACGGCAAATTTACAGTTTTATCCGCTTTTGTATCGCAGTACCAGAACTAGAGCTTGGGAATTCTGATTCCAGTTTAATCCTAAGTTGTTTTATTCATATCCAATAAAACAATACAACCATTGAGTGAATACATGGTACATGAAAACACAAGATCATATTGACAAGCTGTTGATTGCAGTGAGATATAAGTTAATTTTATAGCACGTCATATACGGAATAATGCATTTAAAGTTTCTCTTTTAGTATGATTGATATGTTTATGAGATAAACATTACTGTATATGATTTGTTTCATTAAAGGTAATACCCCTTTCCAAATGTTAATAAACACGAACTATTGAAAAAAATTCTACGCCCGCCAGTCAATGTATTAATACATTTGTTGAGAATCATTTTAGAAAACAATGTACTTGAATTTGATTGGAAAATGTATAAACAAATTATAGGTACCCAAATCAGTGCAGTTCCTTCACCGGAAATTTGTGACATACTTGTGTTCGTAATAATGAATCAAATTATTTCTGCATTTCAATATAAAGACAAACTATTCTTTCATGGCAGATATAGAGACGATAGATTCATAATATATGCATGATATGATGGAACATCAGATGAAATTATAGATTTTTTTCGTCTAGCAAATACTTATAACCCCTTATTAACATGATTAAAGTTCACCTATGAAATAAAAAACGATAAAATGTCGTTCTTTGATGTTGATGTAATTAAAGGTCAAAGATTTACAACATATGGCATTCTTGACTTCGAAATAGATTTTAAAGAAACAAATTCGTATTTGTTTCTGCACAAAAATAGCTGTCACTCACATCATGTATTCAAAGGATTTATTAAAGGTGAGGCAATACGTCAAAATTGAAATACAAGTGACCCTAACAAATTAATAAACAATCTTAACTAATTATAAAGTGAAATTATTAGATAGGAATTATGATAACGTGGAATTAGATGATAGTACTACTGATGCTTTATCAATTGACCGTACTGATTTATTACAACAAAACAAATCTAAAGAGAAGCAAAGTATTCAGTTAGTTTTAATAACTAAATATAATCCATATATACGTAACATAAAGAAACGTATAATGAAACACCGGCATTATTACAGTTCGACGAAGACTGTGTACAAATATTCAATACAGGACCAATAGTAACGTATACCAAACATAAACGTATTAGAGATATTCTTAGTAGATCAAAGTAGAAGACTTTAACATAACGTTGACAGTTGGACCCTTGGTGATGGCAGATCTGTCATAATAACTAGATCTATTGAAGAAGAATTAAAATATAAATATATCAATATAAGCATGAATAATTTTCATATTTGATTGTATTTGAATAATGCATTTTAAAATTACCATCCCAAGCTTAACTGCCGAAACACGAGGTAAAGGATACAACATATACAGGTAGGTCGGCCTCATATTTAAACTTACATCTAGAAATTGACAATGAGGGTCGATTGAAAACAAACTGTACGGCTTAAGAGATGATTTCAGCTTTTCAATTGTGAACTTTCTATTTCTAAAAAGCAACATTCCAGTAGCACCTGCATACGGGGAATATATCTCCCAATTGATACAATATTACCGTGTTTGCTTTTCCTATCATGATTTCCTTGATAGAGGGTTGCTGTTCACAAGGAAGATATTACACCAAGAGTTCCAAATGGTGAAGTTGAAATCATCCCTTCGTAAATTGTTCGGACGCCATCAAGAGTCGGTTGACCGTTATGGAATAACTTCACAAATGATATCGGATATGTGTCTTGCGTCGTAACTATAATCCCCTTCCCTTTTATAAATGTGACCTACCGAATTAGATTATTTACCGGATTTGTTATAACATTAGCAACACGGATGCCACATGTGGAGAAGAATCTGATTACCTTCCGGAGCACCTGAGATCACCCCTAGTTTTGGTGGGGTTCGTGTTGTTTATTCTTTAGTTTTCTATGCTGTGTCTTCTTAACTTTTATTTGTCTGTTTGTCCTTTTCACATTTTTAGCAAGCCGTTTTTATCCCTTATTTTTTTCTTTCTTGCTCTTCTTTCGGGGTTTAAAAGACTGAAAAAGATGACCTTCTTACTGGATCAAAAGGATACTTTTGTAACAATTTTATTTTATCATTTACGTTTTTTTTAGTTTAGATAGTGAGGCATCTAACCAATTTGAGTTTTTCTTTACACTTTGTTATAACTTACTTGTTGATTTTTAGTAGGCATTTGTTTAAGTGATAAATTTACAGTGTCATAGAATATAGTTTTAACATCTTTAATCATATTATGAATATCAGAATGGTAATCAGTTTTATTAAAATTCAACACATTTGTTTTGCATACCACCTGAAGATAATGCATCCTGAAATAGTTAAAGCTAATTCCATTTATAACTTTTAAGAGACATATGAGTATGACAAATATACTCTTTTATTTTACACTGTATGTTCAAAAACACATAAAACTGTCAGTGATCAGAGAGTACGCCTAATAAGGTATGGACTTTGAAAAAAACATACCTTTGATAATAAATTGTTTGATACAATAAACAATCTGCAACGCTACATCTATTTGGAGTGTATCATATTAAAATGCCGATAGAGTCTCCAGTAGTTCGTCCATTTAAAATTATAATACCTCTTTCAATACAGATATCATTTAAATATTTACGCTTAGACGAGATAGTTTCATCCATACTAACACGTACAGGTACACTTATATCTTGATTAAAGTTATTACAAATCTGGTTAACACCATTGTTGTTATCCCCCCTCAATAAATCTGGTTGTTTAGTGCCTGTTCTAGAATTAAAATCTTTTGTTCAAATTATATTTCCACTTCTTTTTGTTTAAATATTTCTCAATATCTCTTTCCAAAAGGTAAACAAAATCCGAGGCAAGAGCTTGTGTGAAAGAAGAATTAGAGGGTGGATTATAAATGAAACAAAATTATGTATCCTCAGTTGTGCTAAAAAATGTGCTACAAAGTTAAAACCATATGAAATAATTAGTTTTGTGCTCTAAAATATAACCCCAGCTTTCAAGTTTAGTTTTACAAAAAAGTTTCTCCCGATATCTTATTTGACTTTTTGGATTTTGCTCTTGAGATGTAATACCACCAAATCATGGTACGTCACATCCGGCTGTATACGATAGTAGGTATCCAAAAATATTCCCTTGAATTTGACAGTTGTAGAAAATTAATAAAATTGAGAATAGAAATGGGGAATGTATCAAAGAGACAACAACCCGACAATAGAAAAAACAACAGCAGAAGGTCACCAACAGGTATTCAATGTGACGAGAAATTCCCGTCCCCGGAGGCGTCCTTCAGCTGACCCCCCTGCATTTCAATGCACTTAATTTTCTAAGTCATAAATATGTATGTTTGGTGTCTGAAAGCATCATTTTTTTTTTATTTGATGGTCTTTATATTTTGGAAAGTTAAGGTTAAATAGTTACCAAAGCAGGTAACCAGTAAATAACAGTGTAAAAATTGGGTTGTTTACTTCCGGTGATGGTTACTTTCTTATATGCAATGAAATGTAGTGTGAAATGTTCACTGTAGCACTGGAAAGGATTAAACTTTATTCATGCAAAGTATTTCTTTGGATGAAATAAAGGTATACACTGTACATTTTTTTAAATGCCAATTTAACAACGACTTATGGGGGAACATCAATGGTGGTATTGCACCTTGATAAATGAACTGAATTAAACCCATAAATAACTAATTACTCCTCCTTGGTACCATTTGTCGCCAATAAACAAATAATATACTTTGTTTTTATTTCTCTAAAAAACCTATAGTCCTGATATTTATTGTACCCTTAACTCTTAAAACCATTTATATTCCAGCAACTGATATGTAATTTCGATTTCTTTGTGAATAAACACATATCTACTTGACACCAAGTTTTTATACTATGTACCAAGTGAACAAGAACAATTACAATTACAAACCATTGTTCAGAGAAAAATTGAAGGTCTTTACACACAAAACAATGTATTTTAATATGAATGTAGTAAACTTAAGTTTAAAATATCATTGCAATCGTCAAATGATAGCTTATTGTACGCTGATTCCCAAAATATATGGTTTCTAAACAATATTTTTAAATAAGGGAGATAATTTGTTACTATCGGTTTGGTTTGAAAAATGTTACTTCCTGGTCGGACACATTATCTATAATGTGTTTTGTACCCGTATCTCTATTCTGTTTATTTTTTCTTGCAAGCGTGCTTTAATGTGGTGACAGGCGACGACGTACATGCGTTTGAACAATAGAATGGTTTGGAGCTGGAACACTTTAGTTTGTTTCTTATGGTGCACTGTTCAAAATTTATTTTCATATATGAAGACATTTTAAGAAATGTATAACTGGACAAAACGAAACCAATAAGAAAATGTATTTTTACTACATGCAACACACTAAGTTCATATATGACCCGTTTGAGTAATATATTTCGGGCCTTCAACAGTGAGTAAAGCGCATAGCACATAGTCATTATTTCATAAATTATTTCGTACGATATGTTAAGCAGACAATTTGTTAAAAACAATACAAATCGGATTTCCTTCTGACATACTTGCCACAGGCATTTGTCTCAGAAAAAAAATTCCTATATACCTTTTCTGAGACAAGTGCCTGTGATATTTGTTCTTCTTTAAGAAAAGTAGATTTAAAGAAATTATAGTTGAAAATATTTCTGTCGGCTTTTTCTTTTTTTCGCGTGATATATTTAGGTTTAAATATTCTGATTATATTGCATTACAAAAAATAATTATTTACACATCATGTGGTAAAGGCATATTTTCAAGGCATTCATACGAAGCATTCTCTTTCTCGGTCAGAATTATATCTTTAGCTCTAAATTTACACATACTGAAAAAAAATTCGTGAATACTGTACTAAAAACTGTGGAACATTTTTAAAACATTTGTCTCTTTTATATATTTGAAAATGAAACTTAATCTGACTAAAAATCGGGAAATGATTTTTTTAACTTCTTTTACTTTTAGAAGAATAATAAAATGTCGAAATATACAAACAAATAAGTACCGTATGAAGCCTTTGTAAACAAATATCAAGCTGGTTGAAAACTAGTGGTTTGGATAAACCCCAAGAACGACACATAATTTTCTCTCTCTCAATTCCATCGTATTGTTTTAGTGAAACCATTTGTATATATACACGCATCTTTGTCGAAATTAAAATAAAAACAAAACACTTATCAATATATATTTTTATTTTGTCTTCATATCTCTTACATAACAAGCTGACCACACTCTAACTTATAATAGTTATCAAAGGTACCAGGATTATAATTTAGTACGCCAGACGCGCGTTTCGTCTATATAAGACTCATCAGTGACGCTCATATCAAAATATTTATAAAGCCAAACAATTAAAGAGTTGAAGAGCATTGAGGATCCAAAATTCCAAAAAGTTGTGCCAAATACGGCTAAGGAAATCTAGACCTGGAATATAAGTCATTTAGTAGGCGCACATCAAAGTCGTGCACCTGTGGCAAATAACTTTGTCGGGAAAGAAGTAAAACAAAAACAAAATTATTTGTTCTGTAATCATTTTTCATAAGAACAACACATTTAATTATAAATATTAAGCATACATTTTTTTAGATACAATTGTTTATTACCTTAAATAAAAAGATTATGATTGTTTAATGAATTGTTTTGTCATTTGGCACGTGTCAAACGGTTCATTGATTTTCGGCATATCAAAGAAAAACGGGCACGTGCCTAAATAATGTTGAATATCTTGTTTATTTATGATTATTTTTCTATAAAATTTGAAATTTATGCATGAAATATCAATCTCTAACATAATATGTAAAAATAATACACACAACAGCACTCCTTCCAGTCCTTAGTGGCATTGTATAGTCCTTAGTGCACTAAGGAGTCCTTAGCAGTGTTTAGACGTACCGTTCATGATTGAGGTAAAAATATTATCACTCGCGAGAAAAATTCATATTTTCACCGGATTTTTCGCAAATAATTTATCATACATAATTTATGTAAATACTAGTAGATGGACGTACTGTTCAAGACCGGACAAAATAACTAGCGCAAGTGAAAGTTCAAATGTTCAAAACATGAAAACTCGCATTGTTTAAGACAGGGAAATCAAATCTTAATTCTTTTATTTTTTTCACATCACCTTTTAGAACTTGATGTATTCTTTCGACTCCGGTCTTATTAAATTCTAAAGACTGACATCGGATTCTCTTGTGTGGTTTCAGTTGATCAGATGTACTAACGTTTATCCAAAATATTTTCCCATTTCAATTGTTCAAATTCAAATTATTTAATCCCATAAATGCTTGTACAATAATGACATATTATTCAATCAGTAAAGAAAACTAACAATGTTACTAGATAGATAGATAGATAATTATGTACAGACAATATTTTGGGTCCCTTTATATTTTTTTGTTCGGTGTGAGCCGAGGCTCCATGTTGAAGGCTAAGGAGCGGATCCAGCCATTATAAAAAGGAGTTGTTACTAACCCAGGACAAAGGGGGGTTCCAATTACATGTACCCATTCAAATGCCTTGATCGTCCAAAAAAGGGGGGTTCAAACCCCCGGAACCCCCCCCCCCCCTGAATCCGCGCCTGAGGCTATACATTGATCGAGAATGCAGGGGAAGGAAACTTGTCAATTATGTTTATTTCTAAGCCAAAATAAAATGAGCCGCCGTAAAATTAACCTTGGGTAATAACAGTGCATGTAAGGCTCGTCTCGGAGGGGTGTCTTTTTTTCTGTCTTCTTTTTTTAGTTATATTTTTAATAACTTACACTTTTTTCCATTATTCACTTTCTTTCACTATTCTTTATTCCTTTGTTTTCTTTGTCCTTTGTTCTCTATTCTGTTAATTCACATCCATACCCTCTTATGTGTATGTGGACTTACTGTAGTTTATTTTTTAGTTCTGGCAGAGATATTAGATACAATATATATGTCTCTGGTTCTGGTATTATACGATAAGTCAATTTCTTTTTCATGCAGTGTCATGAAATATAATGGTTTTATGCATATCAGCCAAGATTGTGCGCAACATTTTAATAAACAATTCAACACTATATACACGTTTAATGTGAATTTTATTAAAATCGATGAAGAACATGAATTTGGCAGCTAGTGCCCCTTAAACAGGTAAAGTTCAATTAACAAATTCTGATCTACTGGCATTCAACACCAAATTACTTGCTGTATATTGATAAATGTGATTGTATATTGTCAGGGGCGGATCCAGCCATTTTAAAAAGGGGGGTTCCTAACCCAGGACAAAGGGGGGGGGGGGGGTCCAATTACATGTCGGATGTCCCCATTCAAATGCATTGATCGTCCAAAAAAAAGGGGGGGTTCCAACCCCCGGAACCCCCCCCTCTGGATCCGCGCCTGATTGTCAATACCTCAACATCGAGAATACGTCATGCGAGGTGTTGGTCGCTACGTTTGATACGGGGTCAAAGGTTGCGGCTTCGAGACAGAGAAAAACATTCAGGTAAAAAGTGTAGAATTTTATTTTTGAAAATTTGAGTTGTAAATTTTCCTAAAAAGTACTTAATTCCGTTCATCTAGTTGTAAATTTTCCTAAAAAAAGTACTTATTTCCGTTCATCTATTATGGGTATAACTAAACTGAACAAGAAAAGTATTAGTAAACAGACAGAAAGTCCGACGTTGAATTAATTATTTTACAATTAATTGTTTAAATATATGAGAGAATGTTTTAGGCGAATTTTTATATGAGAGAATGTTTTAGGCGAATTTTTATATGAGAGAATGTTTTAGGCGAATTTTCTTTAATTACAGATAAATGTATTTTAGGTTCAGGAAATGATTTATTCTTCGGGTACGTCTAAACAACCGCTCAGGACCTCCTGAGTGCACTCAGGACATACAAAGTGCACTCAGGACCCATTACCGTAATCATATCTGCACACATGATGGATGTTTATATTCGTTATACGCTTCTTATTTTAGAGTTAAATTTTGGTAGAAGTTGAAATCGCAGGGGCGGATCCAGCCATTTTAAAAAGGGGGGGTCCTAACCCAGGGCAAAAAAAAAGGGGGGTTCACAACTACATGTCCCCATTCAAATGCATTGATCGGCCAAAAAAAGGGGGGTTCCAACCCCCCCCCCCCCCCCGGAACCTCCTCCCCCCTCTGGATCCGCGCCTGAATCTAACTTAGATAGATATGTTAATTCTTATAAAATAATGAGGGCACGTGTCACTGATTACACAACTACTGAGCCATGAATTATCAAATCAACAAAATTGATTGGATTATCTTTATTGTTTTTTAGGAATTGTATTGTTTAGTTCAGTTTTACCTTTAACATGAATTTGCATATAGAAAAAATAAAATATATATCTCATTCGATGTGCTTTTTCAGTTTATTTTTCATGATGACGGGTAAATTAATTTGTTGTGTTTTGCAGTTCACGAATAAAGAAAATTATTTTATAGTTGCGTTTTTTTTCTGTAACAAGTTCGATTTTTGTTTTTCAGTGTGATTCATTTCTCTCTCTCTCTATCTAAATCAAGTTTTTAAACAAACACAATGTTGACTGAATATCAAATTTTATTACATTTGTATATCTTTATTCTCAACAAACCATTATACAAGAGAAGACAATTATGTACAATATTCAGTTTAACCTTAACGGAAATCTGTGCACGAAGACTAAGTCGTGGTTTTAACGGATTTCGTGTCAATAAACTGTCTTCGAAATAGTCTTTCTTTGTTAATGTTTGTGTCATTTTGGTCTTTTGTGGATAGTTGTCTCATTAGCAATCATACCACATCTTCTTTTTTTATAATTTCTCGTTACTACAATCTAACTTACATATTTTTTTAGAAATAATTATACCCAAAATATCATAATTTTTAAAAAACGGAGACGAAAACGGAGACAAGTTCATTTTCAGAATTTATTTTCGCATTGAAATTCGTTTCAGGCTTGTGAAACTGGACAAAAAGACTTCAATTAGAGAAAAAAAACTTAATAAAAACGGATTTCTTAAAATATTCGTATAACTCAAAAATAAACTTCCTGGACAAGTTCGATAAAAATGAGAAATAACATCTAACTACATGTATATGAGTTTGATTGTTTGAAAAGTACGGCTTTTACCGTTTAGAACGGATTCCATATACAAAACTTTAATTAATATAAATTCTTTTAAAGTAGAACATTTATTTCCCTTTTCAAACTCGTGCAAAGAATTAATTACTGGTCCAGGACATGATAATAAAATTAAGAATAAAACTTAAAAATTTATGGAACGAAATCTTAATAAAAGACGAAAATCTTAAAACATCGTGATATTCATTCTAGACGTCACAATATTACTTCCCGCATGGTCACACTGTACTAACAACACAATGTATAAAACAACAATAAAGATAATCCAATTAATTTTGTTGATTGGATAATTCATGGCTCAGTAGTTGTGTAATCAGTGACACGTGCCCTTATTATTTTCTAAGAATTACAAATGTAACATATCTATCTAAGTGTGATTTCAAATTCTACCAAATTTAACTCTAAAATAAGAAGCGTATAAAGAATATATGCATCCATCCTGTGTGCGATGACTATAAAGAGTCCTGAGTGCAATCAGGAGGTCCTTCAAGCGGTGTTTAGACGTACCGTTATTCTTCTGGAAGCTTCAATTTTTTTTATCAATAACTTTTACACAAGGAGACATTTTTGTTTTTTGACAGCATGAACCCCAGTTAATGAGCAAACACAAATTAAGAACGAAAATCGTTTACAATTAAATTTTATAGAAAGAAAAAGGGGGGGGGGGGTAATAAACAAATTTTATTTACGCTCACATACTTCTAAACAGATTTGCATATGTAAGCTCTCTATAGATAATGTTAAATTATTTCAGGAGTTTTGAAAAAAAGAATATATACAGTTTAATTTCGACTAAAATAG
Source organism: Mytilus galloprovincialis (assembly GCA_037788925.1). Taxonomy (NCBI): domain Eukaryota; kingdom Metazoa; phylum Mollusca; class Bivalvia; order Mytilida; family Mytilidae; genus Mytilus; species Mytilus galloprovincialis. The sequence goes on along the minus strand of CM075342.1, from coordinate 36,524,814 downwards.
TGATTCTTTTTATAGATTTGGTACCTCAGTTTCGACTCAACATTTCATTTTGAATTGTTAGATGGCAAACTCTTTAGGCGAATATTGTATCTGTTCTTTATTTAATTATGGTGATATTGGCGATAATATTCATTATAACAAGGCCTTGTACAAATCTTTGATTATAGAATGTTTGGAAATATAAAAAGACGAAAGTAGACAAACCCTAATTATGGAGGGTTTCACAAGTTGGTCTCCAAGCGGCCCACATTTAACATATAATAAGATCTATATTTCTCAACGTGTTCAAAATGAAATAACTTGAATTGAAAATTTCCCAACTGTGAAAATTTGTTATTTCTAAACGTCTTTAATTATTATTTCGGAAAAAACAAATATTTAGCATATTCATATATTTTCATAATTTTTTCCGAGGAAACCTTTTTTTTTTGCAAAGTTTACTTCTATGTGTTTTTAACCATCACCAGCGACTTATTCTCTGCCATCACCAATATGTCCTAATTATTAAAGATCAATTGACCAAATTCAAATGATGATTGGTATATCGTATTGAATATGATCATCGGTCATCCGTGACGTATCCCAAATAACGACGCATGCCGATAGATAGATCATAGTTTATTAATTAGCGTCTCGCAATTTAAATTTCATCAAGGGGACTTAATTAAATCAGTTACTATACAAATCTTGAAAAAAACGATGTACATGTACTTTTTAATATTTTTTAAAACAAATTACGAAAACGTTTAGTGTAAAAATCACCGAATATAAATGTTTCTTTCTTGCAGGTTTTGGCATTTGTAAATAACATTAACGTTTTGGAATTCTAATGCAAAAGACAGTCGATTCAAACTGAAATAACTTCTTTAAAGATGGTTTGATTTTTTCAGAGACACATATATTATATATGTCTCAATACATGTATTATATGTCTCTGATTTTATCAAAACAAAAATAACAAAATTATAAAATATGTTAGTTATCGAATGTATACCCTGAACTCTTACTATTATATATATATATATATGTTCTAAGTTACTTAATGTCCTGTGTGCAACCAGGAGATCCTGAACGGTTTTTAAACGTACCATTATTTTATATGCATATATTCAAAGCTGTTCTTCATTATATGCATACTAGGTATCAGTGGCGGATCCAGGGGGAGGGTTTCGGGGGTTGGAACCTCCCTTTTTTTTTTGAACGATCAATGCATTTGAATGGGGACATATGGTTGGAACCACCCCCTCCCCCTTTTGTCCTGGGTTGAGACCCCCCTCCTTTTCAAATGGCTGGCTCCGCCGCAGAGGTATATTTATATATATATGTGTGTACCAGCCCCCCTCCTAAATCTTTGGAAACAAATGGTAGATTATATAGGGAATCACGGAAGCATGACTGGACGTGAACACTCTAAGGCAGTCAATGAGTCCCCACTTATGAAAATTTCTGGATCAACCATTGCTTAGTTCTAGTTATCTTAGGTCCTAGTGTGAAATAATGCCAATAGGTCTTTTAAAACACATCTTTATTCATACATGTATATATACGTTTTCTCACGGATTTGTTCATGCAATATTGGAATTATGTTTACTCAATGCGCAATTACTGAAGTTTATATTTGCTACTTTTCTTCTTAATTTCATATAATTTTTTTTTTAATTTTTTTTCTTCGAAAAATTAGTGGTGTTGAAATAGGGAATGGACACAGATACCTTATCACATTTAACCAAAGAAATGTTGTATAATGTCATCAATCTGTATTACACGTAGACAGGATGTTCTCTAGAAAACTATACGTTATACACACCCGAGAATACACGCACTGTCGAAATGGAAAATTACTGTATGTTATAGTTACCTGTAATCAGCTTTGCAACACCATGTCATGACAGTTCAAAAAGATTTTCTTCAAATCAAAATGGAATATTCATTTTTTTCTGTAAAATTTAAAACTTTAAAAAGTAGACTTTGACAAAATTATGAAATAGAAAGAATTGAACAATTTAAAATCGTATTTTAACAAAGATTTAGATATAATTTTACAACGATCCTTAAAAAATAACCAAACAAACGTTGAATCAAACGATATGAACCTACGCAGTTTTATATTAAAATACTGACACACACCAGTTTGCCATCTCAGTATGCAAGGCAAGGGTGCTTGGCGAGGTGCTGGAACTTGATGTACATGTATCATTAAGTTAATACAGTTCTGTTAGGATTGACTGCCTTTTTACAGAGACTTTCTATTCTTACTGTTATCAGTTAGTATAGACGGTTCCTGGCTTAGAATGATTCTCTGCTCAGCAAATGGTGCGTAATTAGCATTTGAATCAAATTTCTTGTAGAAGTAAAAAACACAAATTAATGTATTTAACAACTTTATTATCCGGCGTAAATAACTTCGAGATTTATGTGGAAGTTTACTCTGCTGCTCGATCCTAATCGATGTTCCAGTATATTTCATATTTATATTTATTCGTGAGGCCTCGTAATCGTTTATATTCACTAAAAGCACAATCGCCTAAATATTTTATATGGCGAAAAAATTGCGAAAATTGGGGGAAATAATATATTTTTAGTAGCATTATTATTTTAAAATCTTAAGAGGTTGCTTGCAAATTTAACTCTAAAATGAGAAGTGTATGACGATCTATAACGAATATATACATCCATCATGTGTGCAGATACGACGGCGACTATATAGGGTCTGCCATGAGTGCACTTTGTAGGTCCTCCTGAGCGGTGTTTAGACGTACCGGGAAAATCTTATCTGATTCAGGATCAATTCATCGGTTACACTCCCCTGTCACCAGTGATTCTTTTTTGCTGACATTCTGAAATAGTATTGTGTAGTCCCTGTGTAAGTGTTGACTCTCAACTTGCACATGTGATTTTTTAACACTCCCCGGACTTCTGCAAAAAACAATTATTCAGTTCACTGATTTAGATGGAAGGTAAACGAACAGAAAGTCACAGGACATTCCGACAAAAAGTCACAGGACAAAAAGTCAAAAAATGTGAGTTCGTGGTCTAGTGGTTAAGACCGATGGCTACAGTGCTGAAGGTCCCGAGTTCGATTCTCACTCGGGGTGCTAAAAATCTCAGTACATTAGAAGGGTAATTTTCATCCTCTCACACACATCTCTGGTACCCAGACCGGAGTTTAAACTAGAATGGGTACGTTGGGGGCCTCGGTTGGTCAAAGTGTCCCTACTTTGATCTGGAGATCAATCTTCTGATATCTCTCTGGTTTGTCTGTTTCCACCGAGTGGCCCGGTGGTTCTCTCCGAGTACTTCGGCTTCCTCCACCACAATAACAGACTTCCCGGTGTCCTAGCACTCCCTTTGTGTTGAATTGGGTGGGGATTGGTTGTCCTTGTAAAAATAATTGTCGTATAAATATACGTTAGTGACACATCTCCATTAATCCCGTTAGGGAGTGTACATGGATGCCACTGTACCCTCGCAGCTTTCGAGGGGTTCTTCGGATATCGGAGGCATTTACCAGTACATACATACATACATACAAACACATGTCAAACTCAGGCATAAAGTAACAAAGTTGATAGGACAAAAAGTCACAAACAATTTGTTGACAATTGATTGAATATAAATGAAAAAAGATTTTGAAATATCTTCTTTTTATTACATATATTCATTTTTAATTTTAGGAAATTGTTCATAATATAAAAAAGAAGATGTGGTATGATTGCCAATGAGACAACTGTCCACAAGAGACCAAAATGACACAGACATTAACAACCATAGGTCACCAAACAGCCTTCAACAATGAGCAAAGCCCGAGGTAAAGCCCATACCGCATAGTCAGCTGTAAAAGGCAATCATACTATATCTTTTTTTTTATATTTACATGTTAAAAAATGCGTGCAAATGTAATCAAAAGCTGCACACAAACGTAATGATTTTTGTGTGCAAATGTAATGGTAATGTGCGCAAACCTAATGCACTGATTTATTTGTTTTTAATAAATTTTAATTTAAAGTTGCTACATCATGTTCAAGAAAAATACAAAAAGAGTGTTTTCTTGTTCAAAGAAAAATAATCTCAAAACTAAATTGTGACTTTTTGTCCTGTGACAGTGTGTGACTTTTTGACTGTGACTTTCTGTCCTGCATTCAGATTGAATAGGGGAGTTTGGTTGACCCCGCCTCCCTCTATCTGAGACTACTATCTCAGTGATGAGCTTTATGTTTCATGTACAAATGTATTGTGCTTGTCATATATGTATGTCGGATAAAAGCTCTACAGACCTTTAATATGTTGTATTGTTATATGTATAACCGACAATAAATAAATAGCCCCTAACAAGTAAGAATTAGGTTACTTCTTTTTGTTTTGACATCTTGCATGGGTTTTTATAGCCCCGTATTAAAATTATGCCCCCACTTCAAAAAAAGGGGGGGTATACTGTTTTACCCCTGTCTGTCCATCCATCCTTGAGTCCGATGAATATTTTTCGTCCCATTTTCCTTAGGAACTACAATAGAAGGATTTCTGAAATTTGGTTTCAGGGTTAAATAAGTCAGCTATACCGTGTGATGCATTTTCAGATTCATCACTCGACAACTTCCTGTTTTCCCAACATTTGTATGATTTTACACATGTTAGCCAAGTTGAAAGTTGAAAACAAACAACCTAATTTATGTACAAAAAAATTGAAAAACAGATATTTTACACATAAACAAACGACAATCACTGAATTATCGGATCCTGACTTGCAAATGACTTGGAACAGGCACAACCATAACAAATTGGCAGGGTATAAGGAACTTTGAAAATATTTAGTTTTTGTGGTTTGGTCTATTTTCCGGATACTGTAAGCAATAAGGCCCCTTTATTTAGTGAATGAAATAATTGTAAGATGCACTTAGCTGTCTGTCATATTTTATATGAACTTGACCTCATTTTCATGCATGGTTCATTGGTCAATGAAACACTGCATTGTTTTGTCAGTTTATCATATGTTTAAAGTTACAGGTAGATTATATTTGGTAGATATGAAACAATTGTAAGGTGTGCATGTCTGAATGGCAGATTCATATATAAACCATGACCGCATTTTATTGTTCTTTGGTCAATGATAAGTTTTCTTGGTTTTGTCATTTTATCAGGCCACATTTAAAAGAATGTCTGTTTCCCCTCCCCCGGGTCTACCCTTTGTAAACAGACCAGGAAGGCAGGTTTTTTTTAGCTCACCTGACCTGAAAGGTCAAGTGAGCTTTTCTCATCACTTGGCATTCGTCGTCTGTCGTCCTGCGTCTGTCGTCTGTCGTCCTGCGTCCGTCGTCCGTAAACTTTTACAAAAATCTTCTCCTCTGAAACTACTTGGCCAAATTCTACCAAACTTGGCAACAATCATCCTTGGGGTATCTAGTTTAAAAAATGTGTGGCGTGACCTGTCAAACCAACCAAGATGGCCGCCATGGCTAAAAATAGAACATAGGGGTAAAATGCAGTTTTTGGCTTATAACTCAAAAACCAAAGCATTTAGAGCAAATCTGACATGGGGTAAAATTGTTAATCAGGTCAAGATCTATCTGCCCTGAAATTTTCAGACGAATCGGACAACCTGTTGATGGGTTGCTGACTGTGAAATGGTTATTTTAAGGAAATTTTGCAGTTTTTGGTTATTATCTTGAATACTATTATAGATAGAGATAAACTGTAAAAGCAATAATGTTCAGCAAAGTAAGACCTACAAATAAGTCAGCATGACCAAAATTGTCAGTCGACCCCTTAAGGAGTTATTGCCCTTTATAGTCAATTTGTAACAACATTTCATCATTTTTTGTAACTTTTTTAAAAATCTTCTTCTCTGAAACTACTTTGCCAAATTTAACCAAACTTGGCCACAATTATCATTGTGGTTTGTAGTTTAAAAAATGTGTCTGCTGACCCAGCCTACCAAACAAAATGGCCGACATGGCTAAAATTAGAACATAGTGGTAAAATGCAGGTTTTGCTTTATATCTTTGAAACTAAGACATTTAGGGCAAATCTTTCAAGATTTAAATGTCCATCAGAATAAGATATATCCCCTCACAAATTTTCAGTTGAATTGGACAACCTGTTGTTGGGTTGCTGCCCTAAAATTGGTGATTTTAAGGTAATTTTGCAGTTTTTGGTTATTATCTTGAATACTATTATAGATAGAGATAAACTGTAGACAGCAATAATGTTCAGCAAAGTAAGATCTACAAATAAGTCAGCATGATCAAAATTGTTAGAGGACCCCTTAAGGAGTTATTGCCCTTTATAGTCAATATTGAACAACTTTTCGTCATTTTTGTAACTTGTATAAAAATCATTTCTAAAACTACTTGGCCAAATTTAACCAAACTTGGCCACAATCATAATACTAGGGTATCTATTTAAAAAAAAAGTGTCTAATGACCCCGCCTACCAAAGAAGATGGCCAACATCAGTAAACACATTAACAGGTGAGCGACACAGGCTCTTGAGAGCCTCTAGTTTTTTTTAACTGGATGTGATTGTCATAGCATGGTCACATGAATGGTTTGACTTGTCCAGTCCAGGCCACTTATCAGTTGTTTGTGCTCAATTTGGGTGTATTTATTTAGATTATCAATCCTTCTGCTTTCAAGCACTTTCCAAAAATGGAAACAAATTATTTTCAGGAAAAAAATAATTTCGATTTTTTTGTGGAAAATAATTTTTTGACCCGGGCGCTTATTTTTGACCCGTGTGGGGGGGAGGGGAAACAAACATATTTTTAATTTTGGCCTTAGTTTTTTTAAGCATAGGTCTACTTGTTGTATGGAATGACTACAAGGTATCAAATAAAAAAAGATGTCTGCCTGCCAAGGTTAATTTTACTGTGACCTCATATTCATAGAATAATGATAATATTCATGATATTGAACAGCAAGAATGATGAGTAAGTTGATGTTATATACAAATAAGACAAAATTTTCAGTTGCCTACTAATTATGTTATACATGTAGTAGTTATTTTTGTCATTAAATGATGTTTACCCTTTTATGTGTAGGGCAAGAACATGAAAGATAAAGGGGAAACTATAAACAGAAGAAATTATCAACAAAATAAGATTTACAGAGGTCAACAAAGCCTAAATGGTAAGTCCACTGTTATAAAAAATTTTGTCCTTGAATAATAATTAAATATTTATTAAAATAAGATGTGGTATGATTAAAGAGAAAACTATCCATCAGAGTTCAATTTAGTGGATGTAAGCATTGTAATTACTTATTAGAGGCCATTGATGACCTGTAAGTAATGAGAAAACCCATACCCTATACATGTTATAGTAATCTATAAAAGTCAACACTAACCAAATTTGAAACAGAGCATCAATTCAAACGTCAAATATACCAGACTAATTTATAAAAACAAAAAATTATGAAAAATAAAAATGACGGGTATGAACCAACATCAACCACTGAACTATGTACAAGCTCCTGATATTAGACGGGTATAATATGGCTGGGTTGATATAAAAATAAGAAACACTTAGCAGTCTGATTTCCAATGAGACATTTCTCCAATAGAGATCAAATGACATTTAAGGAGGCTCTAGGGTATAACAATTTCAGAAAAATGCTTTAATATTTTTTTTTCATAACTCAATTTATTTATATCTTTATCATATGGTACACCAAATCATTCAAAACAATCAATTCGGTTTGGCCCCAGATGACTTTTAAAATGCATATATCATTGAAAAAGCTCCAGATTATCTCCCTTTGGTGCAAAAATGCCATTTTTTGGCATTAAAAATGTAATATCTTATTTAACTCAACGGTGGCCTATATTTTTTATTATAATTTTAAATAAGCTGTACTTTAACTAAACTATTATAAAATTTAAGCGATTTCTGTAATTTAGTACTTGAATATTTAAATGAAAGTTTATCATATTAATCATAAACATGATAAAAAAGCCATTTTATTGATCTCTTCACTGATAATTTTTGAGTTTGTGTATTTGTAGGTCAGAAATCTGGATTTTCATGGTCATCATTCACAGATCAATAATGAGCGGAAAACTTAAAGCTGATATTTTTCTCCATAGTGCGACTTTTTTATTAATTTGAAATGGAACATGTTTTTTCCTAAATTTATTTGAAAGAGGAAATTTCAACATGATGACTATAAACAAAAAGGAGTCATATCATCACGATCATTGATGCACAAGAACTTGATCATATAAATACAACAATGTAATTATCAATTGAAAGATGGAACGAATGAACAAGATATTAGAATGTTGTTGTCCAAATAAACTTGCTTTGTCTTCTCATTTGAATCTCTCGATTCAATAAAGATGTACAGAGGAAGATCTTTGAAGAACAGATTGAAAAAATGTTTTGTCTAAGAATTGCAGGAATATTCTAGTGAATGAAATTATTTATTGACTTCACTCTTATATAGTGGACTGAATAATTGTACATAGCAAGTTGTGAATAAAGAAAGCAAAAACTTTAACAAATAGTGTTTATATTATAAATTTGCAAATATAAGCATACTATTATGTACACCACAAAGTTATATATAATTCAAATCGTTTGCCTATACAAGTATTGCAATGAACCTATAACAAAGAATCTTACCTCATGAAAAGAGTGAACTATTCAGTCAGAATATGAAATATTTTTTCAGTTCTATTTTTCATAATAGAATAAACAAGACAAAGATTTCAAAACAATATTTTTTCATTTATTTAGAAATTTCATCATTTTGTTTCAGTGAAAGGACTTTATTCTTTGACTGTAAAATATTATTATTATACATTCCAAAATAAGAATAATCTTTATTGTCATATAAACAAATAAAAAACATGTTTGTGACAAAATTTAAAAAAAATTATATATATGTATATATAAAAAATATAAAAAAAACTCGTATACATTTAAAACATTTTACTACCAAACAGCATTCATTGTAACATACACATAACTTTATATTTATATATATATATTTATAATTTTAATCCCATAGGATTTTATTTTGTCCCATGGGATATTAAAAATCCCATGGGATAATTATAGTCCCATGGGATTTTTTTTGTCCCATGGGACAACAAATATCCCATGGGACTACAATAATCCCATGGGACCAAAAAAAATCCCATGGGATTTAACCAAAATCCCATGGGATAATGGTAAATCCCATGGGATTTTGCCCTGTCCCATGGGATATTGAAAATCCCATGTTTTTATAATTCAAATTGCAAAATAAATATGAAAGTAACAGTATAAAACCAATGAAATTATTGAATCCCATGTAATTCCGCACATTTTGGTTATATACATGATATTGTAGCTCTTGTTTGAGGCGGCGGCGGATTTGCAAATGAGTGTTTTGCAAATTAAAAGTGTCCAGTGTTTATAATGGTTTAGTGCGTTATACATGTATGACTTTGTAATGCTTATTGTGTTTATGGAAAACAATGGGAAAATGTTGCTTAACATCTTGGGATATATATTAAAAAGGCATTTATTCAAAAGCAGATAGAATTGATTTGTAGAAAAACATGAATATTAAAGGGCAGATGATCAACTATTATAGTACAAGTCTTTGATTAACCACAATATTATATTTGTCATCACTGACGTATCAATGTTGCTTTTGTATACATGGTATAAAAATCCAACTTGGGTTTCTCATCTGAACTTGTTTACACGGTGTTACATTATCTAATATAGCTAGGCCTGTTATAGGTTTTTCATTATCACACTTATGGGGAACTGATTTTGCTCATTGTTGAAGGATGTACAGCTACTAACAATTACACCACTTCACTTGAAGTTCCTCAATCGTTCAATTTTCATCCATGGAGATCCCTGTCTCGGTTTACGGTTGATGGTTGTCTTATTGAAATTCATACCACATCTCCTTATTCTGGTTATCATACAGTATACATGTTATACCAATGTCCCAGATTAGTGGGAGGGTTGGGAACTCGCTAACATGTTTAACCCCGCCACATTATTTATGTATGTGCCTGTCCCAAGTCAGGACAAAAAAAAAAGTATATTTAAACAAAACGCATTTGACTAACAGGTCGAACAACTGATGTTCTTTAACCCTGCTGACTGCCATTGACGATTGCCAAATAAAATTGATCACAAGATGTAACAAACTGGATCTGAATATAAATTTAATACGTCACAGAAAGAAAAAAATTTTGTTAACTTGTGGCTACGATGTATTGCCACAAACATTCGGTGTCAATATTTCTTTAGTACACCAGATCTAGATTTCGACAATATATGTCTCTTTAGTGATGTTAGGGATCGAAACGGTATTTGGAAGGCCATATAATTTACTCTCAATTTAAGATTGACTCTTGAATTTTAAGAGACAATATATAGGATGAACGGATCATATAAACCGGAGGGAAAACATGATACATGCCCAAACAAAAAATTTGTTGTTTAGACGATTTGTATATATATATAACGAGATTCGAATATATATATATATATATATATTCGAATCTCGTTATATATATACAAATCGTCTAAACATCAACCCAACAATATTAGATCTGTAAAATTGGCTTTCGCAAATATTTTGTTCTTCCCTCGCCGGGATTCGAACTCATGCTACTGAGATATCGTGACGCCAAATCGCCTGCACTGTAGCCATCCCGCTAGACCACACGACGAACACCTGAGCTTCAAAATTAAGCTTTCGGTGGCCGGATGTTACCTTTCCACGTCAGTTTTAATCTAGCGTCGTACTACAGTACATGATATATAAGGCATTGAGATGTTATTTTTACAAATCAGCTAAATTATCTATAGTAAAGGATTCTACAAATTAATGTAAGATACAGTCACAGAAAATAAATATATTTATAAGATCGTCTGAGCCAGTGACAACTCTACAACAGGTTTATTCATCAGATCACCAGCAGTGATAGTGATACATGGCTGTGTATATTATGTGTCACGATTTTTCACAAGCATGAGTTCAAATCCCGGCGAGGAAAGAACAAACATTTGAAAAAACAAATTTACAGATCAAACATTGTTGGGCTGATGTTTAGACGAGTTGTATATACAGAATGTACGCACCCATGTATCACCATCATTGCTGGTGAGTCGATGGATAAATCTGTTGTAGAGTTGTCACTGACTCAGACGTACTTACAAACATAATTGTTTCTGTGAATGTATCTTACATTAATTTGTATGATCCTTTACTATAGATATTTCAGATGATCTGTAACTATTGCATTTTCATGCCTTTAAAATCATGTACTGTATTACGACGCTAGATTAAAACTGACGAGGAAAGGCAATTGAGATGAATGATGCTATCAACATTAGAAGTTATGCGACATATTTCAATACTTTCCTCGCCATCGGAAGGAGGGCGAGTTAGCTTAGAATCAAACGGGATTATTTCAACTTCCTTGTAGTTGTAACCTTTCATTTCATAGCAGTAAAATATTTTTTTTGTATATTTTTAAAATCAATCAGTTAAATCTTGTGGATCTTGCAAGCTCATACTATAAGGACTTCATTATCAGAGTTGTGCTCATTACTCAATAACTATAACCAATCAAAGTTATGATTAGGGTGTATAATCTAAATCGGCACAAGATACCTTTAGAGACATAATCACCAATACGTTGACTATACAATGTGACGATGTCTTAACTAACAAGTGGCATTATATCGCGTTCATGAATCTTAAAAGTTTCCGGTATAGCGTATGATCTCAAATTTTATCGATTGCGATTGTGACGTTTTGGTTAAGTATAAATTTACATGGCTGTTGATGTTTGTATGTAAGGAGACGCTTACCCTATCAAAGGTCTGGCTCTCGCTCCTCTTGGAATACATACGATTCCCACGGTTTTCTCGCAATACATACGATTCCCACGGTTTTCTTGGAATACATACGATTCCCGCGGTTTTCATGGAATACATACGATTCCCATGGTTTTCTTGGAGTACATACGATTCCCACGGTTTACCGAATTTGAACACCGATAAACTACAGTCGTCTAGATGATGTGAGGAAAATGTCTTTAGCCGATTATGATTTGTGATCTGGTTTTTTTTTCTTCTTAAACTTATGATAAGTGATCAGTTTACATTAAAAACAAATACGTAACGATAAGTCTACCTGACAACAATAATACGTAAATAAACTGCCATCACAGAGATATATGTCTCGCATCTTGTAATTTTGATTTTGTAAATGTTAATATCCAAATAGCAATACTCTAACATCTTACATCTTGTAACAGTATTAAAACATTTGACTTTTCTACTCTTTACACAAGTATTCCACATTCCAAATTAAAAGACAAATTAAAAGAGTTGGTATTACTTTGCTTCATAAAAAAGAATGGCCAACGTAGATACAAGTAGGGAGGGATAAATCATACTTTGTAAAGAATCATTCTGATTCAAACAAAAAATTCTCTGAAACCGATATTATCAAGATGCTTGATTTCTTGATTGACAACATATTTGTTACGTTCGGAGGACGTGTTTTTCAACAGACTGTCGGCATCCCAATGGGAACAAACTGTGCCCCTCTACTTGCTGACTTGTTTCTTTATTATTATGAGGCTGATTTCATGCAGGAACTTCTTAGGAAGAAAGATAAGAAGTTAGCAATATCCTTTAACTCTACTTTCCGCTATATAGATGACGTTCTTTCACTAAACAATTCAAAATTTGGTGACTATGTGGATCGCATCTATCCCATCGAATTGGAGATAAAGGATACTACAGATACAGTTAAGTCAGCTTCATATCTTGACTTACATCTAGAAATTGACAATGAGGGTCGGTTGAAGACAAAACTTTACGACAAAAGAGATGATTTCAGCTTTCCAATTGTGAACTTTCCATTTCTAAGTAGCAACATTCCAGCAGCACCTGCATACGGGGTATATATCTCCCAATTGATACGATATTCCCGTGCTTGCATTTCCTATCATGATTTTCTTGATAGAGGGTTACTGCTCACAAGGAAGCTATTAAACCAAGAGTTCCAAATGGTGAAGTTGAAATCATCCCTTCGTAAATTTTACGGACGCCATCACGAGTTGGTTGACCCTTATGGAATAACCGTTTCACAAATGATATCGGATATGTTCCTTACGTCGTAACTACAATCCCCTTCCCTTTCATGAATTTGACCTACCGAATTAGACTATTTTCCGGATTTGTAATCACATAAGCAACACGACGGGTGCCGCATGTGGAGCAGGATCTGCTTACCCTTCCGGAGCACCTGAGATTACCCCTAGTTTTTGGTGGGGTTCGTGTTGTTTATTCTTTAGTTTTCTATGTTGTGTCATGTGTACTATTGTTTTTCTGTTTGTCTTTTTCATTTTTAGCCATGGCGTTGTCAGTTTGTTTTAGATTTACGAGTTTGACTGTCCCTTTGGTATCTTTCGTCCCTCTTTTACACTGTTACACAAGTTATGCAAATATTCAAAGTCAATGAACCATAACCGAGTTATATACCAAACAATCTACATGTAAATGAAATGTGCCAATGCTAATATTACAACTACATACAAAACACCATTGACTTATTATAAGTCGTTCCTAAATCTAAATGCAAACATTAACTTGTAAACTCTGTTAACGTTTCAAAGACAATGAACCATGGAGAGGGGTTGGGCTATGTAATCTCCACGAAGATAATACTTGCAAATGCCAATTAATTTGCATACCAAAAATTATTGACATAACATAAGCAGTTCATCTTAAACTGATCTAATCACAAACTAATACATGAAAACTAAGATAAGTATCAAAGTCATCAGACTGTTACTGAGGGGCAAGGACAAATTGAGATGTGCCAAAGCTTATAACAATTAGCATTGGCTTACCACTAATGGTTACCCTTGAACCGACCTTATCACAAAAAATACATGATAACTTAAAAATATTTTCAAAGTCAATAGACCATGACTTAGGGAGCGGAGCCAAATTATTTTCATGGAGACGAGACATGCCGATGCTTATACAACTGCATACTAAATATTATTGACCTACCACAAGGGGACCCCCATAAACTGACTTAATCACACCTAAAACTAATACATTTTTGTACATGTAAAATAAGCAAAAGCTTTGAAGTCAATAGACCATGACTGAGGGGGCAGGGCCAAATAAATTCCATGGAAATGAGATGTGCCAATGCTTATATAAATACAACCATGACAACTGCATACCAAATATGATTGACCTACCACTTGCCGTCTACCATAAACTATTGTAGCACCTAAACAAAAACTAATACATGTACATTGTTGATGCCGTCGCCGTCGCCGCCGCCGCCGTCGGAAACAGCATACCTATGTCTCGCTTTTTGACTCCGTCAAGGCAAGACAAAAACAACTCAAAATAAAAGAATTCAAATTTTAATAAAAGAAAAACATCCCGGGGAATATAAATATAATACACGTCATGTCTTATATAGTTCAATTAGAATTTGTCAAGTGGCACATTAGATTAAAACTGACTGATAAGTAAAAACAACAGTATACTTAGGGTCCAATTATTCAATATGAAAAACATATGGAAAGATCAACATTGGCATGTACATTTTATCATCTCAATCAATTTAAACATATCGAATGTCAAAAATGACTCAATGTTTTCGAAATAATTTTGTATTGCAGCGTTGAGATAAAGAGTTAATTATTTTAATAAACTGGTATATCGTGGCACAAAAAGTAGAGGAACTTCTTTATGAGACACTTTGCTAATTCTACGGTCACTATTTCGAACTGTAAAAAGAACGAAATATGTTTCGATATTTCAACTCATGAAAGGAAAACCTTGTCGATGTAGATCTCAAGAAATCAAGAAATGGGCGTTTTAACTGTTGAGTACGGGGACAATTTGCATGGTATATTAAGAATAAGGAGATTAATGTATGATTGCCAATTAGACAACTTTCCAGAGTACAAACGACGTACAAATGTATATACATTGTACATACGTAGATGAAAGCAATAAAGATTACTAAATGGCCTCAATCAATAAGAAAGATCCATACTGCATTGTATATTACAAAAGGTACCGACATGAAAATTGTGAAACACTTTTTACGAGAATGAAAGACCTATTTTATAACAATATAATTTCTGATATACAGATGTGACAGACATTATCACGTCCGCATAAATGATATTGCTGAATTAATTAAATATGAGAAGATGTGGTATGAGTGTCAATTAGACAACTCTCCATCAATTTTATAATTCAAAAAAGTAAACCATTATAAGTAAATGTACGGTCTTCAACATGTAGCCTTGACTCTAAATAAACCGCAAGCTATAAAGGGAACCAAACATTACTAGTGTGAAGCCACCCAAACAATAAAACCAACGGTCTAATCTATATAAAAATTCCAGAAACGAGAAACATTGATAAACCACACATTAAAGAAGGCTCGGGTGTCTTCCTCCATCTTGGATTTTGAAGAAACAGATAACTTTGGTCTAGATATTTGATAAAATGTGCAAATTTTGATAGATTTATGTAATTTAGGCCTATGTAAAAGACTTTTGATGTAAATATAGAAAATTTTGTTTTTATCATAATTACAGGCTTAATTTCTCAAAAACCTTCTCTGTATTTAATAAGATTTTTTTTCAACATTGCTAAATAAGGGAGATAACTCAGATAAAGTAATTTTAATAATGACAAGTGTTATGAATTTTCTTATTTTGATATGTAGCAAGAAAACAAGTTCTGTGACGTCATATTTTCATTTTCTTATCTGAAAGCATGTTATAAGAGCAGTCTCCTCACATTTTATCTTAAAGTTCTGATAGAACGTTTTCTTTTTATCACACAAAATTTGACTTTCCCCGCATAATCTATACAAAATCTGACAATTTTGCACAACCTATAGCGTGAAAAAAAGTCCGGTGACCCATACTTTTTGATACTTTTCTACAAAAAGCATAATAAAAACTTCATTTTGATAAGTTATCAAAACATTCTATTAGTTTTAACTAAGACTTCCTAGCCGCCTTAAACATGTTTGAGGACGCTCGGCCTTCCCCTTACATGGGATAGTGGTGTATCAGTGCAATACAAGGGAGAAAATGCAAAGCTTTAACGTCATCATGATTTGATTGACCGTTTTGAAATAACCCTTTCACAGATGATATTGGATACGTTCCTTATATCGTGCCTACCATACCTTTCCCTTTTCACAAATGTGACCTGAAGAGTTATACTATTTTAATACCGGCATTGTAATAAAATAAGCAACACGACGGGTGCCACATGTAGAGCAGGATCTGTTTATCCTTCCGAAGCACCTGAGATCACTCCCACTTTTTGGTGGGGTTCGTGTTCCTTTGTTTTTAGTTTTTCTATGTTGTGTCTTCTGTGTAGTTGTTTGTTTGTTCTTTTATTTTAAGACATGACGCTGTAAGTTTATTTTCAATCCATGAGTTTGACTGTCCCTCTTGTATCTTCCCCCTCTTTAAAATTATATTGCAGTATTGAAACGCCGATATACTATTACAAAATTCATTTTTAGACTTTCAAATCAAAAAGAAAAAACAA
This sequence comes from Mytilus galloprovincialis, assembly GCA_037788925.1. Classification (NCBI taxonomy): domain Eukaryota; kingdom Metazoa; phylum Mollusca; class Bivalvia; order Mytilida; family Mytilidae; genus Mytilus; species Mytilus galloprovincialis. Next base: position 36,508,238 of record CM075342.1, on the reverse strand, counting down.
ATTCTTACGGAGTCAAAAAGTTTTTATTCTCTCTCTGTACATTGCCTGTCTAATGTGTTTTAAGTCATTTCTCTCGATCAGATGCCCATCTTTATGCATGGTGAAATATCCGAGGATTGGGATCTCATAAACGTGTTTAATCCCGCCGTACTTCCAAGTCAGGAACCTCAGGCCTTTGTTAGTCTTGTTTTATTTTTATTTTTAAGTTTCTTGTGTATAATTTAAACGTTAGTATATACATATTTGATTATGGCCAGCTGAAGGACGCCACCGGGAACAGGAATTTCTCGCTGCATTGAAGACCTATTGGCGACCTTCTGATGTTGTCTGTTCTATGATCGGGTTGTTGTCTCTTTGGAACATTCCCCATTTCCATTCTCGATTTTATTTTCATTTTGTTGACTTTGGACAATAATGTAACGCATTTCTTCTGTTAACAAAATATATCACAAATAGACCACATTGTATTTAGAAGGATTCCATAAACAGATCATTTGATATTTCTGAAAAATATTTTTTTTCAAAATGTAGACTTTGGCCTTGTTTACATGTCGACTGTATAATCAAAAACTCCTTGAAGACCTATCATTGATAAACAAAACTTTACTGAATTTGATAAAAATGTGACACTTGATAAATTATACTATCAAACAATGTAATTGAACAATTTATTTTAGACTTTCAATATTACAATCGGTCATTTAATCAATAATAGAAAGGTAATTCAAAAAACATAAACTAGCATATCGATAATAATACTAATTTAAAAATTTTCAAAATGGAAATTTCATCTTTTTGGCGCTTTCGTTTGTTAGCCATTTTCATCGGCATTTATCTGGTTAATGATGGTAAATGTGATTGTGGTAGCGGAATAAAGGAGTGTCAGTATAGAGAATGGTCCTCTTGGGGAAGCTGTAACAATTCAGTACAAACTACAAAGAGAATCCGTCCTATTTGCTGTCCACCTGCCATTAAGAATTACGATGCATGCCTAAAGCATTGTAACATAACAACTAATCTATTGCAGACGAGTGAAGAGAGGAATTGTATTGCTATTTTCAAGAAGAACAGTAAATGTAGATAGAATGGTAGAAAAAAATGGAAACTTTTTGTGTGGTTTGAATCATACACACTTTTAAACATTTTTTTTTTTTATATATACAGTCATGTAGTTTTCAACCGAGCAAAACACGTAATTAAGAATTAAAATATTTGTCAATGATTTTACGAAATGTGCATTATAAAATCAGGTGCCACGCAAATCAATTTTTTTATCAACGGGGTCTGAAAGAAGGGCTTTACGTAATACTATGTACCGATTTCTCTCATATGATGAAAAATACAGAATTTATGCAGTTTTTCATCGTTATTTCCATTGTGGAAATATCGTGTGCAGCCAAGAAACAACAAAATAATTTAAGAAAAGCTTTATAATGACTATGTAAAAAAACTCACCAAATATAAAGTTGTTTCGTGGCTGCGCACATACTTTTCCAATCTAACTTAATATCCTTAAATTTTGATGAAAAACAAGTGAAATCAAGAAAATTTAACAAAATATGAAAATTTTGTCATGGTGTACGTGTTGCCATGGTAACTCGATTTATGTAATATTTGTTTTTTATTTTCTGAATACCTTGCATCTTGGTCTAGTTTTAATAAATTTCAGAATATGTATGATAACCTTATTATATTCCGGTAACATTTAAATTAGGCCAGATGGACTAAAAAGGCAATTCTAAATTTGTGCCGCAACCTACATCGAATATGTGAACTAGTATAGTTTCGGCTATCTTTTCAGCTATTGAGCATTTCCATATCTTTTCCTTCCTTCGCGGGAGGGGTAGTCGAAATAGTTTTGATACTTGATATTACAATTGTTGAGTGCGAGATGAATAAAATTTGAATATGACAAAGAAGCAATTAATAAAACAAAGCGATTGAAACCACCTCAATTTTGAAATGGAAATCAGTTGTGTCCCCTATTTTTTTCTGATAACTGAATTTAAACGTTTACATAAGTTAAATTGGTAGCATTAGTCTTAAATCGTTCATTTCTTGACAGTACCGGTATCGAACGGTCGTCGTTGATAGATAACATTTCAATCAAACAATTTGAAAATTTAGTGACAGAATGCATACGTTTTTGTTCAAGTTTTTCTTCAAAATTGGAGTATTAAGTTATATCTCGTTCGTAATTGGAGACGTAGGAAAATGTCCAAGTGGGGCACAATTTTGTCATTTTAGTGCTTGGCTTCCATGGGAAAGTTGTAATTTAACAAGTTCTGGAAAGCTCAAGCAGACCAGACAGCGAAACTTATGCTGTGAGATTAAAAAGGACTGTTTGAAGACTTGTAATATCAGTATCAACACTTATGGATCCATGTACAAGGAAGAAATGATGTTTATAGGTGAAATAGCTGAAGAAACAAAATGTACGTACTTTCTCTCTCGTCCTCGACCTCTCCGGTTTATACTTACCCTCTATGGATCTGTAGGAGGGTAGTAGGAAAACATATCACTTATAATATCGGCTTCCGCATTTGTATTGCATGCCCGCCTTCTTCAAGATGCATATATATATATACTAGTAATATTAGATGGTAAATTACACCACAGAAGCGGTTTGACGATTTTTAAAGTGACGGTACGGCACTGAACAAACGTATTATAGATTCAGTTTTACAGCGCTAAAATTTTAAAGGATTTTTTTTTCTTTCAATTTTGCGTATAAGCATTAGCACAATTATACTCCTGGTGTGATTTAATCGTTTTCTTTTTTTACAGCATCCACTGGAATGATAGTTGGAATATGTTTTGGAATTCTGATTCTCTTAATAATTGCAGTCGCTGTGACTTTAGTGCTGCTACACAGGTACATTGTATGAATAGAAAATAACGCGATATAAAAAAAAGTTTTATTCATAAAGATTATGACATGTGCAGAAGCAGTCTTAAATTGAGTTGATTTTTTAAGATGTTAACGAACCCTAAATGAACCTTGAGCCATTGCAATTGATGTTTTATAGTGTGCCTTTCTATGTTGTGATGTTACACTATTGTTTCAGATAAGGGTGAATGTTTGGTACCATTAAAATGTTAAAACCCGCTGCAATTGTTTGCACTTGTCTTAAATACATTTCCTCGTTTACTTGAAATAAGACAAACGGCTTAGGCACAGCTATGAATCATATTTATCATATTAAGTTAATGACATAATGAACGATGCATATATGTTAAATATAAATATTCTGTGTCCAGGCTTCGCCCACAAGCATGGATTCATTATCTGCATTCTAATAAGATTGATTGAAGACACGATGCGTATGTCCTACTCATGGCTGATAACCCGGCCATCAGATTACCATGCACGTTATTCAACAACAAAAAAACGCGTCTCCAGAACTAGGCACCATTCACGCAAATATTCAAATAAAATTTGATTGTTTGACACTGTAAATACCAAGCGAAATAAAAATATGATTGCAAAAATTGGAAAAATTATTTCCTGATTGGACAAATACTAGTATATTTAGATTGTAGTCTTCCATCACACGAAGTTCTCTTACCAAACACGAATCAATTATAACTGTAAGGGACGTTACAGTTCAAAATGACTGAACTGACCAGGGATGTTTTATTAAATCGAATCTACCGTTGACATTTCGTTCCCAAAGTTGCCATATATTCCTACCATAAACTTATCATATGTACTTTGAAAGAAAGGTTTAACAAAAATACTGGACTACAAGATATATACCAAGCGCGGAAAGTCTGTAAAAACTTCACAACTGGAAAGTCAACTATATCGAGAACAGAGACTAGTTAGTGACGTATAAGTTCAAATGGGTATACTTTTTGTTGTCATATATCTTGTTGTTAACTTGAAACTTTGTACCAATTTAGGGAATTTTAAACGTATTCAATTTTATGATTTATTCAATTTGAAACTATTTTTTTTAAATGTTTGTATTGAATGTAATTACAATTTAGATTTGTGTTCTCGACAGTATGCTTTGGTCTCTGAACACAAATACGACTCTGTGACTCTGTCGGTTTGCTTAGGGCGTCAGGTTGGCTGTTAGGGAAATATAAATAGTTTACACAACCATACGACTGTTGGGAATGTTTCTACACACAGCCACGTCCGTCCGATGTAGCATATTGCATACGTATAATTTAAAATTTATACAAACCGAAGTTTGGTGCATGAATTGTCAAGCGGTATCGACCAATTTTTTTTTACTCTTAAATGCAAAGCCAAGTCAGAACTTCGATTGGCATTAGAGCCTGTAATTCAGTGGTTATCGTTTTTTTATGTGTTACATATTTGTTTTTTGTTCATTTTTTTTATATATTATAAATAAGGCCATTAATTTTCTCGCTGCGTTGAAGACCCATTGATAGCCTTCGGCTGTTGTCTGCTCTATTAACGGGATGTTGTCTCTGTGACATATTCCCCATTTTTATTCTGAATTTTATATTTATTTACATGAATTTATCTTTTGTTTTTTTCATATATTTTATTTTTATTTAGGTTTAAGAAGATTTCACTGTTCACGAAATTGAGAGCAATTTGGCATAAAGATGACGATACGAAAACGGAAACTCAACCTGAACTCCAAACAGACAGCAGTTAATTTAGTTGATAAAAGTGAAATAATAGCATTACACCTGTCCTAATGAAATTCGGCTGTTGTCTGCTCTATGGTCGGGTTGTTGTCGCTTTGACACATTACCTATTTTCTTTCTCAATTTTATTACAATAACATTGCACCTTATAATAATGAAGTCACGTGTATTCAGTAAAATACTATGTTAATAAATACATAACTTCGTGTTTCTCAGTCTTTATTTCACTATGCCTTGTTTTGTATACTGTAGTTGTTTGTTCTTGTTTTTTCCCTATTTTTGCCATAGCGTTGTCAGTTTATTTTCAACTTGTAAGTTTGAATGTCCCGTTGGTATCTTAATAATAATAATTATGTTAAGACTTAAAAAAATAAAATCAGACTATCTGCTTTTTTTTTCTCTCTCGCAAAAAACGTTGAATAACTACCAATGAGACAACCAGGTGAAAAAATTGCACCGACCAATCACTTTGCTCATATTTGCAAGATCAACGCAGCTGACATCTTACATATTTTCTTGGAGACTTGTCATTTTGTGTTTTTATAGCTTCCAAATATGCGTATGTAAGGATAATAGTTGCGCTGAAAGGTGTGCAGATGTTACCACTATGAATAGTGCTATTATGCGTAGTAACAGTGGGCAGATATATAAAAAAAAGAAGATGCGGTATGATTGCCCTCCAATGAGACAACTGTCCACAAGAGACAAAAAATGACACAGACATTAACAACTATAGGTCATCGTACGACCTTCGACAATGAGCAAATCCCATGCAGGATAGTCAGCTATAAAGGGATCAGATATGACAAAGTAAAACAATCCAAACGAGAAAAATAACGGCCTTATTTATATATAAAAAAAATTAATGAAAAATAAATATGCAACACACAAACAATCGACAACCACTGAACAAAAGTCTCCTCATTTTGGACAGGCACATACATAAATAATGTGTCGGGGTTGAACATGTTAGCGGGATCACCTCCATCCCCCTAACCTGGAACAGTTGTGTAACAGTACAATATAAGAACGAACTATATGCACGTCTTTCGTCATAGCTAAATATATTTAAATATACACACAACGGTCTCATCATATATCACTGTGACAGAAGAAGTACCCCAGTAAAAAAAAATATAACCACAGAAACATATTGTATGCAACGTTTTCGTACACTTCTCCATGAATTACCCATAACTCTGAAATTTAACTGATATTTTCTAATAAAGCAAACTATTTATAGTAGGTCTTTTGATAATATTTATAGTATAAAGAAATAGATATTTTTGGATATATATACAAATCTATACGAGTATGAAAGTTGGAATTTATTGAACTAACTCTGATTTCAAAAGCGAGATAAAATAGAGAATGGAAATGGGGAATGTGTCAACCCGACCAAAAAGCAGAAACTGGGTCTTCAACACAGCGAGAAAATCCTGCAATCAGAGGCGTGCTTTAGCTGGCCCCTAAACAAAATTGTGTACTTAGTTAAACTGTGAAAAATCGACGCCATACTAATCTCCGGAACATATAAGTGAACTTAAATGAAAAATCATAAAAGACTAGCAAAGACCAGAGGCTACTGACTTGGGACAAGCGGTGTGGTATATAATGTTTAGTGAGATCTCAACCATCCCCTAATACCTCCAGAACTCATTTATATTTACTCTAGAAAATGCAATATGTAAATATAGAATGCACAGCTTTTAATGCGTATATATTATAAAACTTTAAAGAAAAAGATGAATATTTTGAACGCAAAATTAAAACCACGGGCGTTAACGACATCATTGTGTTCTAGTTTTGTCGGTGGTTAGATGAGTTAAACCATAAAAACATTTGTAAAGTGTACTTGAGATTGAAGGAAAGATTGACCATGACCATATTAAAATGCTTTTACTTTATTTTCAAAAAATAACTTTTAATATTCAAAGAATCGATAGCTTAAATAGTTTTGTTTTTCGATTTATCATTATCCTCACCTTTTTTTATTTCATTCTTAACGCAATGACGTACCTTTTATCGTGAACTTTTATTAAATGCACTTTTTAATGCAGTACAATTCTGCGTCATTGGCAACGGTTAATTCGTTTTGTAATGTTTAATCTGACGTTCGTTTTTCACCTAACATTTTCCTATAGTCAACGCATACATATAAACTATTAAGTGCCAAAACAGATGACAAACCATAAAGTATATTGTATTTTTGAGGACAATAAATATAAAAGAGATAATGTAGACGTTTTGAAATACAAATTTTATACCTTCTTGAAGTTAATCTTAATAGATTGACAACATCATTTTAAGGTTATGGAATTTATCAACAATAAAGTTAAATTTTTGAGGGTCTACATATATGACAAAAGAGTATCACTTGACGGAAGTTACACTTTCGATTTCAGAAAGTACAAATATAATGATTATCTTATTTAACTTTTATCCATAGTTGCAAAATTATTTTTTAGAGATATGATTTTCATTAATTTCCATTTTATGTGTTATAACAAAAGTAAGTTTTTTTTAAAGAGTACAGTTATGTGAAACATGTCAGATTAGTTTTTAAAGACTCTCTTATATGAGAGTCTGGATTAAGTAGAAGAGGAAAGGGGGGCTTTATTTCTTTAATTTATTTTTGACTATTTTCCCCATTCTTTATTCATTTTGTTCATTATTCTCTGTTTTTCACGTTTTCATATTTCAACACACCGTTATTCTATATTCATTTTTTTATTTAAGCCTTTTTCTCTATTCTCTTGTCATTTTGGTTTCTTGTGGAGAGATCTCTCATTGGCAAACTTACCACATCTTCTTTTTTATTTTTATCTCTATTTCATTGCAATGTATTCTATTTCTGCACTTTTTCTAACAGTTTAGATCTGAGCGTCTTGTGTAGAAAAAACTCGCGTCTGGCGTATCAAATTATCAGCCTGGTACCTTTGATAACTGGTACCCTTTTATTTCTTAATCTCTAAACCCTTTCCAGACCCTCCTATATAAACCATTTTCCCGTAGTAACTACCGGTCTTTCCTGCAGTAGCGAAAGAATTCAGTTGTGTGCACTGTTGATCGAGTATAAGAATTGTCGGTTTGATATATGGTCAATAATGGATAGACCTCTCGGGAAGAAGTTTGAGCCTCGTCCGAAGAGAATACAGCGGTCAGATGGGTCCTACTGGGTAGCTAATCCATGTGTATCTGAACATTTCCTAACCAAACAAATAGGAGATATTGACCGACAAAAAGCTATGTTTAGTTCAGCACAATCTAGACAGCAGCGACAGTTGCATCAAGATCTCAATAATATCAAGGCTACCAAAAACTGCCGTGAGTATAAAATATATAGATATTGTTGAATTTTAATTAACCGGGCCCGATTTGGTGTTGTTGCATCTTTAAAAGTCCACTAAACTTATTTTGCAAAGAATGCCGTTCAAACCGGTGCTAGAGACCGTCTTAAACTTGCAGTGAGGCGAGAGTTGTAATGCTCCGTGTTTGAGGCCTCACTATGACCTTGAAATGCAGAACGCCAATTAAAGCCGTGTTCCTTCTTTTTTGTGTATTTTTGATGTGCATGCCTGTATCCTCTGTTTATTTGTATCATAGTGTTTTAGAATGATTACGAAAATATTTAAACATTGACTACAACAAAACAAACTTTCAAAACAAAAAAGAAAAAAAAAAGGAAAAAAGTTGAGAAATTAAAATTCATCCCGACAATACCAGACGTAATAATTGAAGAGTTATATCTTTATCATTATCACTACTAGGAAGTTTTAAGCTAAAAAAGGAAAGTGACAATTCCGGAAATTGTAACTGATACCATTATAGACAAGAAATTATTGTTTTTATTGTTTACAGATGGAAATAGGCTAAATAATAGATCCCCTTAAAGTTTGGCAAAAATAAGAAAACGTTTTAACTAATTTGAAAATATTTTGAAGCTCTGTTCCAAAATATGCTAAGGTTTAATTCATACATGTACCAAGTCTAGAATTCCGAGCAATTCCATTGGTAGATATAGTCGACCATTTATGCACTTTCCATCTTTTATTGTACATTTGAAGTTCAGTTATTCCATTTTTTTTTCAATAAATGTTTGAGACGTCATTGTAAACACGAGAATATTAGAACAGCATCGAAATGTAACTCCATAAAAAAAATGCGACAAAAGCAATCAAAATATGTAAGAAAAATAATATATATACATTTTTAAATACCTGTTCGGCTTTTTATTGCGAGGTTTAAGCTATTATAAAGCGAATAAGAGGTAGCAGCAATAATTTCTATGCAAACTTCAAATAGATAAAATCGAGATACACAAAAGACAAACGCATTGAATGGACCCTACAACGAAGCTAGACCGAATGCGTATACATAGTTAGAGTTCTGCTATATTAAAAGGTATCAGTGATTTTGCCTTTGATTAAATTTTAAAGGTAGCTTCATATTTTGTAATGTGTAATGCAGGAAAAGGGGGAAGAATCGCTGCACTGTCGGGTTGTCTCCCCTCTCCCTCCAAAACGATTATAACTTAAATGTTGGGGAACTGACTTCTTTCACTAGGGACTTTTCTCGCTTTGGTGCATTTTAAGGGTTTAGCGTCTCTATCATAATGGGGCTTCGGACAATATCTTTACTCGGTAATGTGGGGAATACTAGCTCGCTCATATTCAGATCTATGTAATACCTTCTTCTGGCGTGTCCCTCATCTCGAACACTAGATCTTTCGAGGCCTGGCGCTGGTGAATAAAATACAATGATGTTTCAATTATTTATTCCAAACAGCAATCTACATTAAAGTGTGATATGTGATCTGTGATCTAAATAGTAAACTTTGTTTTAACTTATTTCTGTTAATGAAAATCTTTTATAAATTTAAGTTTAGTTTTAAATATCTAAGTTATTAAATCAGGATATAAATTCTTACTTTAAAATTCATTTGAAAATAGTTTATACTTATTTACATATCTGGTGAATAAAATACAATGATGTTTCAATTATTTATTTCAAACAGCAATCTACATTAAAGTGTGATATGTGATCTGTGATGTTGGGAGTTTGCGGTGTTCCCTTTTTAACCCCAACATCACGTGCTGATTGGAATTATTTTATTCACCAATGAAATTTAAGCGTCAATTTTGAATTTTCTAATGTTACTTTTTAGTGGTCAACTATTCTCTTTTTATGTTATAGATTTATATGATTGACATACATTTTATTTAGTTACGTAAAAGCAATTAAAGGATTATCAAAATCTTTACTTACTTTACAGAATTATTAAGTGGACAATAGAAACACTTTAAGGGTTATTTTCCTACGGCAAATTACAAACATTTTTATTCTTTTAAAAGATGACAGTTTATTTAATTTATTTCTCAACGTCATATTAATAGTTATGATCAAAAGAACTCTAGAAATCAGATTAACTATAATATTTACAAAAAGACGGAACTATTTATAACTTAATCTTACATCACCTACATTGTCTTGGAGCTTTAGCAATGCAATATAATTTAATTTTATTTATTTTTTAGTTTATTTATCTAAGTTTACTTTATTTTATTTTCCTTTTCCAACATACAATTTTCCATCATTATATATGTAATCATTTGCAGGAGGCAGGTTTTAGTGTAATTACCTTTTTATCTATACAACTGGTAATAATTATATGCAGATCCTCTACTATCACTCATGCTCGATTTTTTTCATCATTATATCATTGCCAACATGTGTTTATTATGGAAATAAATCGAATTTTTTTTGCAGGTCCCGGTCCCGGATATTTTCGGAGACGAGGAAGTGGACGACATTCTGTGGCAGAGACAACCTTCTCAGATATGATTGATAAGTTCAACAAACACAGAGCAGAGCAGCATTTTGTGAATAATTTGTTAAAGAAAAGACGTGAATCAATGTATTCCATCTCAGCGGGTAGAAACCGGAAGTTTCCATTTGATAGCACAAACAATATGGCGACAAATAAAACAGATGTTTTGAACATAGACCAAGATCTCGAGAATGAAAGTTTATCAACCACTACGGATAATGACACTGAGAGTTTTAGAAATCTTTCGATGAGCGAAACCCATGGAAACAGACAAAAGAAAACCCTCCAAAAAAGCAAAATTCCAAGTCGTCACAGTGTTTATGAAGTTACGAGAGATAACGTGTATCATGATTTACGGGATGGTAACAATAAAGAAGAAGTTACGTACACACGTTTACCTTGCTCTAAGCCGAAACCATCGTGGGCAGGTGGACATGCTAGCCGTCTTTCTAACACGATCACTGACAAGAGAATTATACATGACTTAAAGAAGCAAACCACGGTCAAATCAGAACAAGCAGAGAATATTTGGGGTTTGAATAGAGAAAAAACGCTATATCCAGATGATATCAAATCACTTAAAGACAACAATGGATTAAACACGCAGGATTCCCATAAGAAAAGCATCCATGAAAATATAAATTCGCAACCTAAAACCGATGATCAAAAATTGTTTGAAAAACAACACGATACTGTTACACGCTCACATTCTTCCGAGAGTAATAAAGTTTCATACGAAAAGATCAAACTCCTACAAAAACATTGACAAGTGAAAATATCGACAGTAAAGAAGAATGTACATCTACGAATAAGAACTCTGATTCGTCAAATAAAGTTCAAAATTCAGATAAGCCTTCAAAGTACCGAATACAAATCCTTAGAAAGACAACAAACCAAAACGCGCAAACACCAAGACCTAAAATCGCTAGAGGAAGAGGTAAAAACACGTGTTATTCCGGGGATAACATCACGATAAAGGGTAAAGGTAGTCAGAAAGACGCGAACGATGAACATGAAAGTTCTAGTGAATTAGAGTTCAAAGCTTCAAAATCAAAAGCTACCTGCGACGACGATGCTAGTCTAAATAATTATTTGTATTTAGAAAAGTCTGAAAATGAAATTTCAAATTCTTCAGATAGAAAACTTTCATACTTTGACCTTAACATCGACGAAAGCACACCGGAAGTAAGAAGACCTTCCGAAAGGATGGGTCAAGTTAAAGAGTTTTCCGTAGAAAGAAACTATACAGACGAATATGTCCCTTTTTATGAATCTCAAACTTCGGATAAACATTTACACCATTGTCACGGCAACTTAGGCAAAACATCAAGTTCATCTTATAAGAAAAATGAGGACTTGAAAAAAATATCACGCGAGAAAATTAATGATGAATTATGGGAAGACGTTAAGAAATGTAGATACTTGAGGGGTTATGACCCACCTGAAATGATAATGCCAGCTAATGTCAATGTTTTCGTCTTCGGTAAAGATGAAAATGATATCATAGAAGAGATCAGGATAGAAAGTCTGACAAAGGATCAGACGAGCGATTAGAAGTGTCAGATAGAGAAAGAGAACAACGACGAAAAACAATAATTTTTATCTTGTATTTAGTACTGCTTTATATTTGTCAATAACATCGTCCATTAGGACAAGGACTTTCTGTACTAACGGAACTCGTCTCTATTAATTTTATTTAATAACCAAACCGTGTTAGTATAGAAAGTCCCTGTTAAGGAGTAGTCCAAAGTCGTTTCAATAAATAATTGAAATATTCTTATAATTTATAAAAAGAAATATCCATGTTCATGTTCTCGTATATATATATATACACATTTCAGCCATAGATACGTATACAATGTTAATCATTAAAAATTACATTGTAATATGTGACAAGATAATGATTGCATAATTGTTTACAGTATGGGCACATATAAAGTTATTATTTATCCGGCAAGCATTTGAAAATACAATGTAATTACTGTTAAATAGAATGTACACTCAATATATTTTGTGCATCACAAGGGACTTTAATTTTGACTCAGTTCTGGTTGTCTATCATGTTGGTAGGGGAATCAACAATTTCAAAGATAAATAGCATTACATGGTACGTCATAAGCGTGAAAAGTAAAATCACAAAAATACTGAACTCAGAGGATATTCAATCCGGAAAGTCCATAATCACATGGCAAAATCAAATACAAAACCCATCAAAAACGAATGGACAAGAACTGTCATATTCCCGACTTGGTACAGGAATTTTCAAATATAGAAAATGGTGGATTAAACCTTGTTCTATAGCGCTAACCCTCTTACTTTAAAGACAGTCTCATCAAATTCCGTTATATTTACATTGATACGTTAAATAAACAGACACAATAAATAAAATAGTCAAAATATGAGTACATCAGTCATCGTCGTATAAAAGTTTTAACAGGAACAATTTAACAGAACACAAAAACATCTACTATCTACGAACACATTGATTGATTTGAGTGTCTGACGTCAGAAAAATTTATACGTCACATAATTTTGTCGTTCAATGTGCATACAAACAATTTTAAAATGTACACAAGCAATGTTAGCATACAGGGTTAAAAAATCAAAAGTATGTAAGAATAAATTTCAGAAATAGATCGAGATTTAAACTAGTCCAAAAGTTATATATAGAATTTATAAGAATCAACAAATAGTTAATTCCACTACGCGATTGAATGATTTTGACGTTTGTGGTTCAGCGTATATAGTAATTCATAATAGAAATATATCATAAACTAATGACTTAAAGTACAGAGTCATGTCATAAGAACAAAAGAAATACAAAACGTCGCATATACAAAACAAACAACTAAAAAATGAAAGCCAAGACAACCACATTGACGAGATGTATAAGTACCGAGCCACGTCAAACGGATATCACATAAAACAATTCAACAGTAAAAGTAATATTAATAATAGAACAAAGACAAATGAAAGCACAATAAAACATGTTGTTAAGATGATAAACAACATCAGTACGCAGAATCTATACATCAAGACCATCGTGTATTATTTGAGAAGTTGATACGGAATATTTATCAACAAGGTCTTGGTACCTTCCGATGAACTTTTTTAGAAAAAGAACGAGACGTTCTTTGACATACCTTTGGTTCATCAACTTTCAACTAAGACACTGATGACGTTTTGCAAAGTCTGAGTAGGAGCTGCAAGCTCTTGGATATCGAATAAGTTGGGGAAAAGAAAGAGGCATTAATTCATCTGTAACACAGATATGTTCTTATGATCAAACAAATTTTGTTCGTACAACAAACGAACCTTTAGTGAAACGGAGTTTTGAAATGTTGGTGATGCATACGAAACAAATTAAAACAAAGACCGAAATGACAGGGGATACAAACCAAACATTTTTAAATAAAACATGCGCGAATAAACAAACGTCAATAAAATTAAGTTCTTCATCTCACTGCAGTTTATACGATCTACCAAACAGAATAAAAAAATAAAAACTTATTCAAGGAATGCTATAACATTAAAACTGAAATAAATATTTGAATCAAGTGTTAAAAGCTGTAGTCCGTTTACTCTGGAGGAAGGAAGTGTCCGTAAATATGCACATAAGTAATATGTGATCAAAAAGACAAGAATAGCTAGTAGATATCTTGTTTATTTGTAAATGTGGTAGCAACATGTACATAGAATTTTTTTTCTTTCGTAAATTTAATATACCGGTATGTACATCTGACAAAAAACATCATCAAAGATCGATTACATGGTTTTAAATATTCCCTCAAGGCGCGTGTTTCGTCTCCAAAAATTATTGGTGACGCTCAATTCAAGCAAAAATGAATAAAGACAAATCCTTCCCGAAATAAAAAAAAAAGAATTTATCTTTATAATTCGGACGGTATAGCTGATTTCTTGTTTCTCAGTCGAGATTTTTATCCACTTTGACTATAATTTTTGTGATATCTAACAATTCCTACATTGGTAGTTTGTAGTTTGATTTTGTTATGCGTATTTTATAAATCAAATAATACAGTACGTTATACATTTCATCAGTCGCAAGCAATTTAAATGATATACATTCTGACATCAGGAACGCTCAAAAATCGAATATTTGAAAGTCAAGGATGTCTGAGCTGAAACATATGCAAAGCTATATAACAGAAATAAAAAACATATAAAAATAGGCAAATCCACCCAAGTTCAAACTTTGCCTGAGCGAGTTGAAGCCTTGGTTTTCACCAATTACAAAATTGAGTTCATTAACAGACACATTTATAAAGTTGTTTTTTTATAAATTATTATACGAATACCGATATACAGTCAAATTTTTGTCCATTAGAAGTTCTTTAATTTGAAAATTTTCATCTTTTCATTTTCATCGTTATACTTAATATCCTTGGTTAAAACCGCATCATCACTAAAATAGTGAAATAAGAATTGTCAATTGTGACACAAAACGAAACATATATAATGAGTTGATAATATCGTATTAGAACAATAACGGGCACATTCGAGTCACAATCTATTTATGATTCATACAGAAACAAAACAAAGACCGATATGGCAGGGGATACAAACCAAACCATGACCGTTACTAATTGTAAATACATCAAAATAAACGATGGAAACAACAATACAGCGTAGCCTTGAATAATAAGCGAATTCCAAACCATATATAGTCATCTACATTGTATAACAGACAATAGAACGAATATCAAACAGTTTAAACATGATAATCAATCGTCTTATTCATGACAAAACAATTATCGAAAAAAAAAGACAGGAAGCAATGACAACCACTGAGTTCTGACTTGGGACAGGAACTTGAAAAAATAAATCCTTTAACCATCTAACTGAATAAATATTACAAAGCACAATCACTGCCATGTTGGACTTTTTAAAAACATATTTGTTGAATTTGGAGGTTTGGCCTTCCAACAGACTATTGGAATCCCAATGGGTACCAATTGCACTCCTCTACTTTCAGATTTGTTTTTTTATTTCTATGAAGAAGAATTCATTAAAGGGCTCGTACAGAAAGGAGAAAAGAAATTAGCCCAGTCTTTTAATTTCACTTTCGGTAAATTGATAACGTACTGTCTCTTAATAATAATAGATTCAGTGAGCACTTACATTTAATATATCCAAGTGAACTTGAAATTAAAGATACTACCAACACAGATGAATCTTCTTCCTGTTTAAACATTTGTCTCTAAATGACTACTGTTGGCAGGTTAAAAACTTAAATTTATGACAAACGCGATGATTTTAATTTTCCTAAAGTCCACTTTCCATTTCTGTGTAGCAACATCCCAGCGGCACCATGATCCTACCATCCCCCTTCCTTCCTACATTAAATTTTCCTTATGACAAAGCTTTTATACCCACAAGGTACAAATGTGAGGCACTTGCCTACGGTTATCTGGGCCCAAAGACCCAGGTAAAGCTACGGAACTGTTTAAATTGAGGTTGAAAGTTGGGGTAGGGTGACCCTACCATCCCCCTTCTTTCCTTTATTTATTTTTCCCTACGGCGAAACTTTTTTGCCCACTAGGTTCAAATGATAGGCACTTGTACAAGGGTGCCTGCGCCCAAAGACCCCGGCGGTTAATGTTAAGGAAATTTTTAATTTAGGTCGAAAGTTGTGGTAGGGTGACCCTACCATCCCCCTCCTTTTCTTCATAAAATTTTCCCTACTGCAAAGCTTTTTTACCTACTAGGTTCAAATAATAAGCACTTGCCCAAGGTTGCCTGGGCTCAAAGACCCAGGTGGATAAAGTTACAGAATTTTTTTAATTGAGGTCCAAAGTTGGAGTAGATTGATACTTCCATACCCCGTCTTTCCGTTATAAAATTTTCTCAACGGCAAAGCTTTTTGTCAACTAGGTACAAATAATAGGCACGTAACCAAGGTTGTCTGGTCCCAAAGGCCTATCGAGTGTATTTAGTGTGGACAAAAGCTTTGCCGTAGGGACTTTGCTATGAATTAAATAAGGGGGATGGTAGGGTCACCCGACCCCAACTTTGGACCTAAAAATAACAAGTTCCGTAACTTTACCTACCTGGGTATTTGGGTCCAGGCAACCTTTGGCAAATGCATATCGAGTGTACCTAGTGTGGACAAAAGTTTTGCCGTAGGAACTTTCTAGAAATGAATAAGATATAAACAAACTAATTACTATGAGTATTGTTTAATGCAGCAAAGAGTGACACTTTTATGATTAAGTTGCTAACCAAAATCAAATGAACCTTATTCCAGTGTAAACGTTGAATGTGTTAAGGTCGAGAAGATCGTAAATACTTGTACAAAAATTGAAACAACTTTTCTTCAGAATTAAAAAAACAAGGCGTATATAAAGACGTCCAAATTTTTTAACTTGCACAAACAGACTTTTTTATTTTTATATTCATGAAAAGACAATATTGTCCCATGAATTTGGCACGTGACGAGCAGCCTTCACGATTAACTTTTGAGTCCACAAGCATAAAGCTCAATTTTAAAAAGAATTTAAGCTGGATTCTGTTAGCTTGTAGAGTGTACAATTCTGGGTCATGGCCCTTGGGATTAATTGTTAAGACTGCAACAGGAGACCAGTGTACATAAAAACTTAGAGTGAAAAATCAGAGTATTTGGAACTCCAAAATTTGGTGATTTTGTTTTATCAATATGCAGTTACAAATGTACATTAATTTTGTAAGATTGTTATTTTTTGAATTTCTGTTTTACAGGCTAACACAATATTATCTTGATAAATTGATAAATAACTAAATCAAGTATGTCCACAAAATTGGTATGTATATTTCTAACAACACAATCACTATAAATGTTTTTAAAATGTACAATTTTAAAAATTGGGAATGTAGGTACAAATGTACAAATTACCTCCTTGTTTATTGTTATCTTTTTTGTTCGTTTCAGCAAATATAAAAAAGTTTGACATTCTTTTGAGTCTGTCTAATCCAGATATTCAAAGGTCAACAGGACTAAGTTAAGGAGGTTAGTCGTTACTAAAGAAAGCAGTTGCTAAAGCAGTTCCTTAACTGCATTGTGTTTCAGGTGAAGAAATAGTGGAGTTTGTGGTCTATCTTTGATTTTACATTGTGCAAAGATTTCATGGTGCCACTACATGTTCAAGGGGAGATAATGGGAATGTTGGAAATGGGGTTACATCCTTTGGTTAGTTCCATATGGATTCTTGTTTTGTTAATTTGGATTATTTTGGTTTTTGCTTCCATAACTGTATATTCAGAAAAGATTGCATGATTGTCAATGTGTTCATTGATTTTTGAGATTTTTTAAGAATAAATAAAAATGTGAATTTATTATTGTGATTACAGGAAAATCTGCATGCTGGTCTTTGCATCAAATATCAGAATGCAAGTTTTAATTATCACTCAATCAATTTTTCGAATAAAAACCACTAGTTTCTGAATTTACAGTAGATGTATGAAGTATTTTTTTAAGTCATATTTTAACTCTGACATGTTATGGTTCATGTTTTCATTTTAAATCAGCACTTTTCAAGTTATATCTATTGAACTATTCTAATATCTATATTCTGTTGTATGATTGCAATTACTTTTAAGTTTAATTGATAATAGTAGTTCTCATAGACATTCAGTCTTTATTATAAAAATCAATAAAAAACAGGTGAAAACATTTCTCCTTCATATGGAATTCTTATATTCATCCAATACAGTGATATGTTCTATTTTTATGCTTATTAATAGCTTTGGACATTTGGGAAGACAAATATCCTAGTCAGATGACATTGAAGAAATTGAAAACTGAATGTAAATCCATCGACGAGGCTTTACGTGGTGGACTATTGTCTCATGGAATAACAGAAATATCCGGGGAGAGCTCTGCTGGTAAAACTCAGCTGTGTCTACATCTTTGTTTGAATGTCCAGCTGCCATTTACTCTGGGAGGATTGAGTGTTAGTGTAGGCAATATCAAAGTTGCAGTAATTCAAAGTGTTGTTTATATATGATGTAAGTATTTATCAACAAGTAATTTGAGGATTGCAAATACCCATTTACTGGCTCCGCGAACCTGTCGCCAGTAAACTTAATTTGCCACCATAAAATAACCAGTTGATGCTGTTGGAGCTTAAAATACAATACAGTTATCTATGGCAAGCCGTTTTACTATTCATTCGAATTTCAAGATATACTTATTATATATAAGATATCTCCTTTAATATATAAGATATCTTATATAATTTCATTTTAATAAGATACCTCATATATTATATGATCCACCCAAGTTCAAACTTTGCCTGAGCGAGTTGAAGCCTTGGTTTTCACCAATTACAAAATTGAGTTCATTAACAGACACATTTATAAAGTTTTTTTTTTTATAAATTGTTATACGAATACCGATATACAGTCAAATTTTTGTCCATTAGAAGTTCTTTAATTTGAAAATTTTCATCTTTTCATTTTCATCGTTATACTTAATATCCTTGGTTAAAACCGCATCATCACTAAAATAGTGAAATAAGAATTGTCAATTGTGACACAA
Source organism: Mytilus galloprovincialis (assembly GCA_037788925.1). Lineage (NCBI taxonomy): Eukaryota > Metazoa > Mollusca > Bivalvia > Mytilida > Mytilidae > Mytilus > Mytilus galloprovincialis. The sequence continues at coordinate 36,489,243 of CM075342.1, read as the reverse complement.
AACGAAACTTATATAATGAGTTGATAATATCGTATTAGAACAATAACGGGCACATTCGAGTCACAATCTATTTATGATTCATACAGAAACAAAACAAAGACCGATATGGCAGGGGATACAAACCAAACCATGACCGTTACTAATTGTAAATACATCAAAATAAACGATGGAAACAACAATACAGCGTAGCCTTGAATAATAATCGAATTCCAAACCATATATAGTCATCTACATTGTATAACAGACAATAGAACGAATATCAAACAGTTTAAACATGATAATCAATCGTCTTATTCATGACAAAACAATTATCGAAAAAAAAGACAGGAAGCAATGACAACCACTGAGTTCTGACTTGGGACAGGAACTTGAAAAAATAAATCCTTTAACCATCTAACTGAATAAATATTACAAAGCACAATCACTGCCATGTTGGACTTTTTAAAAACATATTTGTTGAATTTGGAGGTTTGGCCTTCCAACAGACTATTGGAATCCCAATGGGTACCAATTGCGCTCCTCTACTTTCAGATTTGTTTTTATATTTCTATGAAGAAGAATTCATTAAAGGGCTCGTACAGAAAGGATAAAAGAAATTAGCCCAGTCTTTTAATTTCACTTTCGGTAAATTGATAACGTACTGTCTCTTAATAATAATAGATTCAGTGAGCACTTACATTTAATATATCTAAGTGAACTTGAAATTAAAGATACTACCGACACAGATGAATCTTCTTCCTGTTTAAACATTTGTCTCTAAATGACTACTGTTGGCAGGTTAAAAACTTAAATTTATGACAAACGCGATGATTTTAATTTTCCTAAAGTCCACTTTCCATTTCTGTGTAGCAACATCCCAGCGGCACCATGATCCTACCATCCCCCTTCCTTCCTACATTAAATTTTCCTTATGACAAAGCTTTTATACCCACAAGGTACAAATGTGAGGCACGTGCCTACGGTTATCTGGGCCCAAAGACCCAGGTAAAGCTACGGAACTGTTTAAATTGAGGTTGAAAGTTGGGGTAGGGTGACCCTACCATCCCCCTTCTTTCCTTTATTTATTTTTCCCTACGGCGAAACTTTTTGGCCCACTAGGTTCGAATGATAGGCACTTGTACAAGGGTGCCTGCGCCCAAAGACCCCGGTGGTTAATGTTAAGGAAATTTTTAATTTAGGTCGAAAGTTGTGGTAGGGTGACCCTACCATCCCCCTCCTTTTCTTCATAAAATTTTTCCTACTGCAAAGCTTTTTTACCTACTAGGTTCAAATAATAAGCACTTGCCCAAGGTTGCCTGGGCTCAAAGACCCAGGTGGATAAAGTTACAGAATTTTTTTAATTGAGGTCCAAAGTTGGGGTAGGGTGATACTTCCATACCCCGTCTTTCCGTTATAAAATTTTCTCTACGGCAAAGCTTTTTGTCAACTAGGTACAAATAATAGGCACGTGACCAAGGTTGTCTGGTCCCAAAGGCCTATCGAGTGTATTTAGTGTGGACAAAAGCTTTGCCGTAGGGACTTTGCTATGAATTAAATAAGGGGGATGGTAGGGTCACCCGACCCCAACTTTGGACCTAAAAATAACAAGTTCCGTAACTTTACCTACCTGGGTATTTGGGTCCAGGCAACCTTTGGCAAATGCATATCAAGTGTACCTAGTGTGGACAAAAGTTTTGCCGTAGGAACTTTCTAGAAATGAATAAGATATAAACAAACTAATTACTATGAGTATTGTTTAATGCAGCAAAGAGTGACACTTTTATGATTAAGTTGCTAACCAAAATCAAATGAACCTTATTCCAATGTAAACGTTGAATGTGTTAAGGTCGAGAAGATCGTAAATACTTGTACAAAAATTGAAACAACTTTTCTTCAGATTTAAAAAAACAAGGCGTATATAAAGACGTCCACTTTATAGTAAGAATATCTATCTTTAAATTTTTTAACTTGTACAAACATACTTTTTTATTTTTATATTCATGAAAAGACAATATTGTCCCATGAATTTGGCACGTGACGAGCAGCCTTCACGATTAACTTTTGAGTCCACAAGCATAAAGCTCATTTTTAAAAAGAATTTAAGCTGGATTCTGTTAGCTTGTAGAGTGTACAATTCTGGGTCATGGCCCTTGGGATTAATTGTTAAGACTGCAGCAGGAGACCAGTGTACATAAAAACTTAGAGTGAAAAATCAGAGTATTTGGAACTCCTAAATTTGGTGATTTTGTTTTATCAATATGCAGTTACAAATGTACATTAATTTTGTAAGATTGTTATTTTTTGAATTTCTGTTTTACAGGCTAACACAATATTATCTTGATAAATTGATAAATAACTAAATCAAGTATGTCCACAAAATTCGTATGTATATTTCTAACAACACAATCACTATAAATGTTTTTAAAATGTACAATTTTTAAAATTGGGAATGTAGGTACAAATGTACAAATTACCTCCTTGTTTATTGTTATCTTTTGTGTTCGTTTCAGCAAATATAAAAAAGTTTGACATTCTTTTGAGTCTGTCTAATCCAGATATTCAAAGGTCAACAGGACTAAGTTAAGGAGGTTAGTCGTTACTAAAGAAAGCAGTTGCTAGTGCAGTTCCTTAACTGCATTGTGTTTCAGGTGAAGAAATAATGGAGTTTGTGGTCTATCTTTGATTTTACATTGTGCAAAGATTTCATGGTGCCACTACATGTTCAAGGGGAGATAATGGGAATGTTGGAAATGGGGTTACATCCTTGGGTTAGTTCCATATGGATTCTTGTTTTGTTAATTTGGATTATTTTGGTTTTTGCTTCCATAACTGTATATTCAGAAAAGATTGCATGATTGTCAATGTGTTCATTGATTTTTGAGATTTTTTAAGAATAAATAAAAATGTGAATTTATTATTGTGATTACAGGAAAATCTGCATGCTGGTCTTTGCATCAAATATCAGAATGCAAGTTTTAATTATCACTCAATCAATTTTTCGAATAAAAACCACTAATTTCTGAATTTACAGTAGATGTATGAAGTATTTTTTTAAGTCATATTTTAACTCTGACATGTTATGGTTCATGTTTTCATTTTAAATCAGCACTTTTCAAGTTATATCTATTGAACTATTCTAATATCTATATTCTGTTGTATGATTGCAATTACTTTTAAGTTTAATTGATAATAGTAGTTCTCATAGACATTCAGTCTTTATTATAAAAATCAATAAAAAACAGGTGAAAACATTTCTCCTTCATATGAAATTCTTATATTCATCCAATACAGTGATATGTTCTATTTTTATGCTTATTAATAGCTTTGGACATTTGGGAAGACAAATATCCTAGTCAGATGACATTGAAGAAATTGAAAACTGAATGTAAATCCATCGACGAAGCTTTACGTGGTGGACTATTGTCTCATGGAATAATAGAAATATCCGGGGAGAGCTCTGCTGGTAAAACTCAGCTGTGTCTACATCTTTGTTTGAATGTCCAGCTGCCATTTACTCTGGGAGGATTGAGTGTTAGTGTAGGCAATATCAAAGTTGCAGTAATTCAAAGTGTTGTTTATATATGATGTAAGTATTTATCAACAAGTAATTTGAGGATTGCAAATACCCATTTACTGGCTCCGCGAACCTGTCGCCAGTAAACTTAATTTGCCACCATAAAATAACCAGTTGATGCTGTTGGAGCTTAAAATACAATACAGTTATCTATGGCAAGCCGTTTTACTATTCATTCGAATTTCAAGATATACTTATTATATATAAGATATCTCCTTTAATATATAAGATATCTTATCTAATTTCATTTTTATAAGATACCTCATATATTATATAAGATATTTTTAATGTTATATAATAAATCTTTAATGTTATATAAGATATCTCATAAAGTTTATATGATATCTTATATACTTTATAAGATATCTTATAAAGTATACGAGATATCTTATAAACAATTTTTATATGACATATCTTTAAAGTTTATAAGATATTTTATATTATAGTTTATAAGATATCTCATATAGTTTATAAGATATCTTATATAGTTTATGAGATATCTTATAAACTATATAAGATATATTATAAACTATATAAGATATATTATAAACTATATAAGATATCTTATAAACAATATAACATATCTTATGAACTATATAATATATCTTATTAACTTTAGGAGATATCTGATCAACTGTAGGATATATTATTTAAACTATATAAGATATTTAATTTATAAACTTTATATGTATCTTATAAACTAAATAAGATTTCTCCTATAATATATAAGATATCTCCTATGATATATAAAATATCGCCTATAATATATAAGATATCTTATATAGTTTCGTTTTTATGAGATATCATATATATTATATGAGAAATCTTGTATATTATAATAATATATCTTTTATAGTATATAATATATATTTAATGTTATATAAGATATATGCTTTATAAGATATCTCCTAAAGTTTATAAGATATCTTATAAAGTATATGACATACCTTATAACCAATGTTTATAAAAGATATCTTATAAACAATTTTTACATAAGATATCTTATTTGATTTATAAGATATCTTATATAGTTTATAAGATATTTTATATAGTTTATAAGATATCTCATATAGTTTATAAGATATATTTGTACATGAAATTGCCTAAGTTTAAATCTTTGAAAATAAACCGTTTGTCATAAAATATTGTCAAAATGTAATGATGCTCACCTTCGTTTTTGTAGATTACAGTTTTGATTGATTACAGATTTCAAATTATTTTCCGTTAGTTGACGTAACAACCTTATCTGAATATAATCTGACTATGCTTTGAGGCATGATTAATGGGTTCATTTGTTTAATATGTATTTTGTTGTCTCTATAAACATTGCTCAAAATTATAGTTATTTTTAAATAGCAACATTTTTTGAAACAATAGTTACAATTTTAGTTAAAATGACCTGTCATTAAAATAGTTTTAACCTACACACAGTCAAATGTGTTTGAAAGTATCTACACAAATACCTAACCTTGAAAAGTAAATCAGAAAAAAATTAAAGTGTTAAGCAAGGGGAAAGAAAAGCGTGACAATTAATTCACAATATCTTCTGTTAATTTCTTTAATCTTTTCATGTCGAATACATGGAGAGATTTATATGTAAATGTAAACACCTGTTCAATCTTGTCGCCTCACAACCATGTTGTAGAATCTTCATATTGTTTCATAAGTCAGGAGCCTCTGGTAGCCTTTGTTATTCTTGTATGAATTCAAGATTAAGTTTCTATTATCACTGAACCAGTATACATTTTTATTTAGGGCCATCTGAAGCACGCCTCCTGGAGAGGGAGTTTTTCGCTGCATTAAAACCCCATTGTCTGTTATTTGATCGAATTGTTGTCTTTTTGGCGCATTCCCCATTTCCATTCTGAATTGTATGTGCTTTGCAATGATGATGCTTTAAGTCTTGATAAAGGTTTACTAAAAAACTTTATTAATATTTTGTTTAAAAATATTTAATAATGTTATTTAAAACACCTTTCTCCTTTAAATATATATGGTAAAAATCGTTTTTAAATACATTGTTTTGTGTACACACAAGGCCTGCATTGACTATCGACTGCATGTAGACAAGTCTGAATTAAACTTCATGTAAACACTAATTTTATCAATGGGAACACAACTGTGTTAAGTTTACGTGTGAATTACACTGACAAAACACTGTGTTATTTCAGTGTAAGCACGTCTAACAGTTCATAAAACATTCCAGGGCATGGTTTTGTTATCATGAACTACTTGCTGTAGAGTTGTTGCATACAGGAAAGCTATGAAATGTTTCATATTTGTAAATTGCTTGGAGCTCTTTGAACGTTTTTCTGATGTGGTAATCATTTTTCCTCATGCTGCTCAGTCTCCGGTTCTCCATGTATCAAATATTCACTGATTTTGTAGTTTGTTACACTGTACCATGATGTGCTTTATAAGGATATTTCCTTCTTTTTTTTTGGCTGGCGTAGTGTAATTAATTTATTTGGCTATCGAAGGGAATGTTTTTTTTTATATTGTTAAATTTTTTCTAGGGGACGTGTGTGGTGTTTGTTTATATTCTTGATTTATATATTGGACTCCCCCATCTGCTTCTATATTAAATTGGGGTTCGTGTTGTTTATTCTTTAGTTTTCTATGTTGTGTCATGTGTACTACTGTTTTTCTATTTGTCTTTTTCATTTTTAGCCATGGCGTTGTCAGTTTGTTTTAGATTTATGAGTTTGACTGTCCCTTTGGTATCTTTCGTCCCCCTTTTTTAAGTGTAAACTTAATGCAACACAAATGATTCCACAATTATTTGTTTTTCTTTATTTAAAGCAAAAATATGGCAATGTTTCTCTGGTAGGCAGTATAAAAGAAATTATAAATAAAAAACTATGAAAATACTAAAACAACTCCCTCGATATGTTTGACATCTGGAGAAAAATTGCAAACGTTTATGATAGTATCCATACAAAGTATACCTATAAAAGAAGCAAAATGTAAAATATAATGACAATAATATAAACGACTAAGCTATAATAATAGTTGATTAAAATTTTGTATAAAAACAATGAAAATGTATTGAACTGTTGTTTGATATGATAATAGCTGGAAAAATAAACAAATTGCATTGTAAGAAAAAATACCCCACAAATGTAAGGAAAAATAAAGTTATTATTTTAGACATTGTGAATTTTTTTATTATTCCTTGAATATACATTTTCGTGAATGTTGTGTTTACCTAGTAATCACGAATATCAATGTACAACGAATTTCATTTTTTTTAATGAAAGCATGTATGCAGACTTTGGCAAAAACACGAAATAAAATATCCACGAAACTGAAAGTTTTCCTTTATCCAGTCTAATAGGTATCCACGAAAACAAATGAATCCACAGTACACGCAAAATAGTAACATCCTTCCTTTCCGATTGTTGACATACATTATAATAAAATATGAATTCTTCCAATCATCCCGCAGAAATCGTCAAGAACACAATAGTATTTTTAAGGGGATTCACTCGATACACGTAATTTAAAATACAAATATATTTTTGTATCCATTTTAAAGGGGAATAAGCTGTCCAATTCATGTTCACCTATTCCTCACAAAAACATTTTAAAATGACTATCAAAATTACAAAACAGTCATTAAGAAATAATACAGATCATGAAGTCATAATAATGTTTAAACCCTTCCTTTGTATATAAGAAAGACTGTCGTATAATTAATCATCGTGATGATCTCCGAATAATTTCTAAGGTCAAATCAAGTTCATATGGACAATTTGTCTATATCTATTTGGTATCATGCATAGATTTCAAATGGTGTAAATCAGCGTTTTACTTGTTTGTGAATGATTTATTTGAGACAGAAGTCAACAAAACAGTTGTTCTGGTGGTTGTTGTCAATGTTGACATTCTTTTGTTTTTAAAAACTGAAACCAATGCGCATCTAATCTCCTCAAGGAAGGGTTCCTTGCAAGTGAACACGAATTTAAGTAATTGTTGACTTGCAAGCTATCATCGTAGCAAATGTCTCTTACCGTTATACATCGTTCTGTTTTTAAATTGGCTTACTCGCGTATCATTAACGTTGATAACAAAGGTATTAATGATCTTGTAATACTAAAAGTTGATAAAGAAACCCAATGAAAATATGATGCGTATGTGTTTAAAAAAGCTGACAGCTATCAAAAAGCTGAACAAAAGCACTAAGAACAAAATAAGAAAAACCATTATGAATTCCATTAAATCATCATTATAACTGCAGACGTAAAGCTAATAAGTACATCCATATTTCCCGGATGCAACTTTTATTATTTCATATAGATTGTTTAAAAGTCATAAAAAACAAACACACACACATATATATATATATATATATATATATATATGTAAAGTCTCTGAATGATTGTATAATAAAAACGTATGGGAATTTGTGTTATAGTTTTTATTATATATATATATATATATATATATATATATATATATGTTACAGTGAATTTGTATAATATGTGATTATGTAGAATCCCTCAAATTTTCAGGAATTATGTAGAATCATTGGTTAGTTTATATCATTGGGGATTACATATTATCACTAAACATTTCAGATATTATGTATAATCACTTGAAAAAAAATACCGGGGATTATGCATAATAACTAAAATGAAGAATTTGCTTTATTTATAAAAAAATATTTATTCTATATAATTATTTTAAAACATGATTGTTCACATAAATTGTAAAATGTTAAGCAAAATATGTTAAAATGATTAGCTCAATATATGAAAATGTTAGGCACAATATATAAAAATGATAAGCACCGTATATTAAAATATAAGAATGTTAGGACTATACACGATATTGTAAAATGTTAGGAACAATATTTCAAGAACAATAATTTATTTTTACAAACTAAATTTGGATGACATAGACTATTGCATGTTTGCCCTGCTTTTCTACAAGCACATCTACTTGATTCACATCAGTACCCAGAAAAGGGAATCAGCAACCTCGAACCTTTTTCTTGTATAAGATCCGAGCAGGATTAAATGTTTTGTGGAAAAACGATATTCTCTTTTTGAAATAATGAGGTTGAACAGTTTAATAATATATCACTGGCAACACTGTTCATTGACGATTAACCTTGAAGTAGAAGATCAGGAATGACAACTGTTCACTTAATCCATCAAGGAATTTTTTTTTTTAGTAGAAACTTGTCTATATTTCTATCAAACATAGGATTTCTAAATTATTGATAATCCCTGAAACCATATTAGGGAATTTGTAGAATAATTATTAAATTGGTCAGTGATTATGTAAAATAATATTTACTTTCTTAATACTTAATGACAGATAATCGAAATCAATGTATTGCAAAATGAAAAAATAATCGACTTCCACATGTTTCAATAGAAATTCAATGTTAGGAAATCCATAAAAACGGTATCAATCAACAGAAAATATTAAAAACAACTTCCATATACCTTATTTGTTACAAACATTTTCCCAAACATTAGTTTGTAAAAATCTCTCTCTCATATGACGCCAATGACAAGATATAAATTCACACATAAAGTCCCTAGACATGAATATTTTAAAAAAGTTGAGAAATTTGAAATGGAAGATTACATTTAATTTAGTCTTAAAAAATCTGCCAATGGTACAATTACAATTTATTAAATTTAATTGAAAAGAACAATCTTTATACTGCATTCTTCTCAAAAACAACACATAAGGATTACTTCAAATGTATGTCTTTTACACATAAAATAATGTGTTTTAGAAATATTGTCAATAATGGACTAGAGTTTGTAAACAGTAGAATCCAGAACTTGTGACACAGTATAATATAGTACTGGCGACAAAATATCAGAGTACATAAAGAATTTGCTTTGGTTCTCGAATATTTTAACTTGAATTCCATGCTTTACCAGTTAAGATGTGGTCCTGAAATTTCAAAATAAAAGGTTGTGATAATTTACTATGTGTCTAATGAAACATAAGTCAGCACATGTTCTTATATTAACCTTTATGGACTCTTTTCGTCTATGAAATTGTTAAATTGCCATGTCAAGTTTGTTTTGATGTATGATTAGTGCTTTGTTCGTATTGCGTATTGATTAACTAATTGAACATAATGTATACATCCTACACACAAGGATTTCGGATCTGAAATCTATCTACAATTTAACTTTGCAGAACAATCACAGAATGTAAAAAAGTTAATTATTTATATTCAATTAATCAATTAATCTTTTTCACAAGGAAATTATTAAATCAAGAGTTCAAAATTGTGAATTCAAATCATCCCTTCGTAAATTTTACGGACGCCAACATCTGTTTGTTGACCGTTGGGAATATCCGTCAATAAATTTCACTTTTCAACAAAAAGAACTTCCCATATTTACAGGTTTGTAATAACATGCTCAATACGACGGCTTTCACATGTGTATCAGGAATTGCCTACTCTTCCGGATCACCTGAAATCTACCCGAGTTTTTGGTGGGGTAAGTGTTGCTAAGTCATTTGTGTTTATATGTTTTGCCATGTGTACTATTGTTTATAGGCGTGGCATTATCAGTTTATGTTAGATCTATGAGTAAAAATGTCCCTCTGGTATCTTTTGTTCCTCTTTTATTGTCTTTCACGCAAAAAAACAAACAATGCGGTCAAATAAATTTATTCGCTCGAAAACATACGTCGCATGTCATTAAGTGAATTAGGTTTATTTTGGTTATCATAGTATTGCATTCATTATTGAGATTTTAATCCAATTTGCATGTAATTGTTCAAAAGTTACCGTAGGCAAATGTATATTTATCGTTGTATCGATACCAATGTATGCATAGTTTCTTATGTTTGCTGTAAAATTAAAACGGAAATAAATACGTAAAAAATATTATAAGGTTATACTTACTTCTAATCATCTGATGACACAGATTGACTGTCAGACTCATCCTCATCTGACGATGAATATTTAAATGGATCATCATCGTCCTCATCTTCCGTTTGGTCTTCATAGTTCTCCAGAGCTTTGGCAATTTTTGATAACTGAAGTGCAAGTATATTACATCCAACATAATTGTCAAATAGTTTGCTACTGACCTATATATCTTATTAGGACACGTACACACTTTGTAAGAAACTGACTGTCTTAACATGTGGCATTAAGAAAAAAAATGACCTATCAGAGTGATCAAAGTGTTAATAGGAACTTGCATTTATCAACATCTTCAATACGTTAGGGATTTATACAATTTTAGCAAAATCACGAACAAGTCACATGCAAGTGTTTTACCCTCAAATGTATTATCTTTAAAAAGAATACACTGTATGCCTTTCAATAGGTTGCGATACAATGTCAACTTACATTGATAAAGTATTGTGCACTTAAAAAAGAAAAAAAATCAGTTTCAGAAACTACCAGTTTGCTATACAGGTTCTATAAATAAAACTACTAGGTCATGAGGCTGTGATATAGTATTTTGAAATATAAAAGATATGTATATACGATCGGGAAGTAAAACCCTTCTTACGTTCTATGTCGGTGAAAATAAAAGATGGTCATACAGTTATGGTAAAGACGTTTTAATGTGTATTAATACAATCAAAACGATGAACATAATGCCCAGTATTAAGATTTCTAGGATGTGTTTTGTGTTCTATTATTCATTTTTCTTGTTCTTGTTATGATATGGCTTCGTCAGTTTATTATGGACGTATGAGTTTGAATGTCCCTTTGGTATTGTTTTCCTCTCTTTAAAATTAATTGTATAATGAGAACGGAATAATCGTCCCTATAAGAGATATATTTGAATATGGTGTCAATCTATAAAGTATTTCGTTTTAAAATATCGAGTTAAGCAATAGATAACACTTTTGAATAATCTCCACATTTTACATTATGTCATGTCTTAAATGAGTTGATATTAAAGGAATGCGTAACGTCATTACAAAATGCAAAAATGTGTGTGTTCCGTACAAACGACTTCAAAATAGAAATAAATACATTTTATAAATTTGATGCGAACGAAGCACTCTTTGCATTAACTTGGATCAGTTCCACTGAAACCTTATGCTAAATGTTTACTTGCATTGAAGAGGTGCAATACAAAAAACATATATTCATGAATTCTAAATACAAAGCATGATCACTACAATATGCTAACTTTTAAAAAATTAAATGTGTACTCCAGTAGCATAGTTTAGTAATGTCAAAAACCAGTGAATCAATATTTTTATCGGAAAAGGGTCGTTTTTAAGGTAAATAAGGCTATCGATGACCAGCAAAACATAACTTATTCCTTTTAAAAAAAAGAGTACATGTATCTTTCTCATTAAATTTATGTAAAGTAAAAAGGTAAAAGAAAGGACTAGTAAGTAGAATGAAATACCAACCATTGTCTTTATTCCTTTTAACTTTTTATCCATACAGTGCTGGCTTTCCATTATCTAAAAAAAAGAGAAAAATATTCCGGCATTATTTTCAGTTGTTGATAACTTCCATCATTACCGTATGGATTGAAAAAAGTGTGTATGCCCCAATCAGACAGTTGTTTGTAATTACTGTCATGCATTAGATAATTGTAATATCGATTGCAATTATCAAACAGTCTGTATTTAAGGAGGTAAACCAAGGTTAGAGGATACCACTCTTAAAACATCAGTACGTTAATGTCAACTGTTTTCGTCAATATATTGTAAGCGTCTATGTTACATGGATTATTTCCAATCTGTTTCAGGTAAGTGCTTTAAATACCATTATTAAACTGGACTTTTACAAAGGCATCACAAATTACATGGATTAAAAATATTATCTCACTGACTACTATCAAACACACACAACTGTTACAATTAACGTTAATTATAAATGTTTGGTCATAATTAAAATTCGAAAAATATGCAAGAAAGTTGGACCATATTTTGAATGTGCATTGATCTTATTCCACAATATATGTTTTACACAAGATTTGATTAATAAAAAACTGAAAAAACTAATTATTAATGACGCATCTGTTCCAGAAACCACATGTTCTTAATGCAAAATTTTAAACATAGAAAGGTGCGATTCTTAAACATTTTACATACATGACATGATACTAAGAGATCCAGGTAAATATGCACCTTGTGATGAACAAGAATTTGTTAAGTTTACCTTTTGGTGTCGTCTGCCATTTTTATCGTTCTGTTTGTCCTGTTTTTTGCTATTTGTATCCATGTGTCTCTGTAGCATCTGTTGGATATTTCGACAGAAATTGTAAAGTTTACTTATTGAAATGTGAATGTATTTTGAACATATGCACCGTCTTTTACAATTGAATTGGCACATAATGACATAAAATTGAAGTTGAAGTAGAAAAAAATAAAAAGCTAGGAGTTAACCTGCATGCTGAAATGATATATAATGAAACATACACAACAAATCTAAAACGCATGTAAACGCTGATGTTGACACATCTCATCAAGCTCATAGCTTACGTTATATCTTCTCTTTAACAACAGTCACATTGTCTATTGTTTTTGTTTGAACTGTTTATGCCTTGAAGCAATCTGCTAATGATGCTGCTGAGTGAAGCTTATTTGAACTGTTTTTGTTCTGTTTGTTATGAAATTGAACCCTCCTTTAATAGTACGGTGACCAGACCCAATATTTTTTAAAACGAAATGTGGTAACAGTTTTGTATGAAATAAGGTCAAATATCAAGTTTTGTGTTCTCCTTTTTGTTCTTCCATACTTTTAAAATTTGAAGATATATACACCAATTTAGGTTACATTTAGATACAGACATGTTTTTAAATCAATTAATAATGAATAATCTCGAAAATGTAAAAAAAAATGAATTAGGAAATCGATTTATTCTTGAAATTTGCGTTTTTCAAACACTTGATCTATTCTGCACAATTTATGTTAAAGTTACAGTAGTTACCTTGCCGGCTGACATTCAACCTCAATAATAAAGGATAAATATTATTATTTTACCTGAAGAAGCTTTCTATAATGAAGGCGTATTTTTCCTAAGATCATTTATATAAATCATTTAAACAAAAAAGCATGCAATACCTCGAAAACAATTACAATACAAAAATCTAATCAAAGAGATCCACACAACAGAATTAAACCAGAAGTATCTTCTGATTCATCTGTCAAGGAACGTGATTTAAAATTTCAACATAATGCTGACCCATGTAGGGTTTTGTTGTGAACAAACACCTGCCTTTTTTACATGGATATTTTCCCTTCAATGAAAACACAAAATCTTGCAGGAATTCTGCTGACATATGCCCTTTAAAATACACGGGGTGTAATGAATCGTATTACTTTCATCAACCGTATTGTAAAATTTACGGAATAGAGGTTAAGCAATGTGTAATGCTGTCCACATTTGTAGTTCGGAACGAAGTTCTTGAAACTTGCTGTTTCACTGCCGCCTCAAAGGGAGGTGACCCAAATAAACTTACATTTTTACTGTTGGCAAGTTTTAAAGAGAGTTTCCTGATCATAAAGCTTTGAAACTAACGTTCATGTCCAAGCAGAGGGTTTATCTTTGTCGATATTATCGACACTCTAAAAACCACTGAAATAGTCGTGCGTGTCCTTCAAAATCTTGTAAACTCCAAACAGAGACAAAGTTGTGTCTCATCCGGTAACTACATGAACAGCAGTTAATAATTAATAAATTGTTGTTGAAATCAGACACATAGTTAGTGAAAAGGTGAAAATCTCCACCCATTCTTTACACTGCTAATGTTCCCCATCTGCAATCACAACTCGCTTGAATGTTTCATGTATTTTTAAAAAGTAGTGAACACACAGACCAATCACATTTGTATTAGAGGTCCGTATGATTGTTCTTCCGCTCTTTTCCATTTCTCTAAACTTCGTGTCAAAGTTTAAGGCATTGAGTATCGACCTAGGTCTCTTATTGAGTGCTAAACAAGTTTCGACTTCAAGAGACTTCAGATTCTTATTGCTTCAACAAATCAGACGTGCATGATTTTCTCATGGTGCCGTCATCTTGAAAAAAAAGTGAATTTGAATGGGACCTACAGGGTGCGACAGAACATGTTCTACGGAAACATCATCTCTACATTTTGCCAAAATAAGTGCACGTCGATCAGGGGCGGATCCAGGATTTTGGAAAGGGTGGTCGAAGGATTAAATTTCGCCGTGCGGAGCGAGGCGAAAAATTTTAGGACCTTTTTTGGGCTAAAAAACATAAAATAAGTGAAATATGCACTATTTAAACGGTTCCTGGCTTGGGGCATGCATATCTTATAGTTGCTGTAAAGTGTAAGGGTTGGACATTTTTTATGCTGTATTCTCCCTATTAATTGTCTATCATAAAATAATAGTATTGATCCAAAACTATGTACTGATATATTTGATGTATACCTGTCAGTAAAATATAGACATGGAAATTCGATGAAATTTACAATACGACTTACACGAGTTAAAAAAGACAAACAAGCAGTTATTATCAAAATATTTGATTGATATGTTTCACCCAACATAACTTAGGGAATCGAAGTGAGGGGTTCCAAATCCATCAAAGACTACGAAAGTGTCTGAAATGACAACGAAGTTGTGAATGACGGTCGACATATAGAGACATAAAGGTCACACCCAGCAGGCAGGTTGCAGTCTTGTCTTGAAAAAAGTATTTGATATGTATAAGTCCGGCAAAACAGACATTCCAGTCAGACATGCAAACCCCGGTCACAAAAAATACGCCCGTTTGTATTCATTATGCTCATTTAATGTTAAATAATTTTGTTGGAAATTTTCGTTTTTAATAGCAAAAACGAGGACAAGACTATTGTTTTCAATCCAGATACGGCCAGAATTTTTGTTTAAAGCAAGAATCAGAGTCATTTTTTCTTCTTTCAAATATCTCAGACTGCCTCCTAAAATCAAATGGTTCGTACATGAGACTTGAAATCTTTCTGGAGCTTATACTGACTGAGGATCATTATTCAACTTTGTTTTTTATAAAATGGGCTGGGGCATTTGGGGTTAAACATGTTTTCGAAGGTAAATAATATTGTGGAACTTTTTTTCCATTGGGGGTGTAATAGTCTATAGAGTATTTACTATTACTTTCTGTTTGGTGAAATAGTGACATAGAATTCATTACTTTCTTGGTCAATCCTGTGTCGCTTTGAAGGTTTCCTGATTGTCATGACATTCTCAGCCTAAGCAATGTGTATTACTGTAATTTGAATTTCAAAATGACCGAGTGCCGTTTTTTCAAAGTACTGGTGAACTCCACCATAGCAAATCACATGACTTTGACAATCAGTAAATACCCGCGAAAAATATCTTTATAAGTAAAGAATTATCGTATAAAAATTAAATACTCGGAAAATGGCAAAGTTAACGAAGTCTAGTCTGATAAGTCATTTTTACAAAAGAAAAAAAAAGTCCGAGCAAAGGGAGGGGGGACATACGCCCTCTACGTCCCCCTCTGAATCCGCAACCGTCGATTTATGTGACATAAACGTATTTCCCCCTATTTATATTTAAGGTATGTTTTTGTACTCATGTGTTCAAACGTTTTTAGTTTTTAGTTTTGACTTTGATATTGGACTATAAAAACTCTTGACTGGATATAAAGAAAGAGCACTAGTGATACAATGTTTAGACATGTTCAAGCCTTCATCTACAGCTGTGAGCAAAGAAATCGAATATCTCTTGTAGCATGCATTCTAGAAGAGATATAAACAAGACATGGAGAAGATATCAAACGGGTCAGTCATGGATCATTCAACTAGTTCACAATATTATGGCAATAACATGTTCTTCATCTCTTTTCATTGCTGTTGGTTTTATTTCCTCTTGTGACATCGCATTATTTGCAGCAATTCCAGACCTTTTTAGCGTTACACGACTAAGGGATTCTTAAAAATGTCTAGTAAGGGTCTATCTAACAAGCGCGGACTTTGATGTGTTATGCATACAGTGCCACTTGATCCTCCTTGGTCTTTTATGTTGCCATGTCGGCCCATGTACCGTTAAAATGTTCAGGAGTCTGTCTTACAAGTTACAGCAAAGTAGCCATCTTTAAAATTCTCAGAAAGTTGAAACATATCGCGTATGTAAACTGGCATCCACCTTCAGTAATTGGTACGTTTGGTTACACAAATAGTAAGGATACATTTTGGATGACGATCTCAAGGAATTGATCATTTCCCTCTCGTTCTGCACTTACGTTTGAATGCAAAATGTTCACTTCTTCAAGGAAAACACACCCTAGTACTAGTATTTGAATGTATGTGATACAGCACAGCATCATTGCTTATATGTATTTATAAAGGGCTGCATATGAGCTTCAAATAGCTCCGTCATATGAGCATTAGGACTTGTGTCTGGCTTGAATTGCTGAAATAATGCTTCTGGGATATATCAATTTAATATTATTGATTAATAAAGGTATGAAATATCATATAAATGTTAATTATTTTACATTTTGCATTAGAAAAAAAAGAAGAAACAAAATTAAAAGACTCTTTTAAATGCAAAATATTCGTAGTGGTAATCTTTTACATAAACTCTTCAATAACGGATTAATTTTGCTAAACTTATTTGAAATCGTTAAAATAAGGTATAACAACAATGTATATAACAACAGAAATCATAACACGGATGTTCTTTTACAATGTAGACATCAAAACATGTCTAAGTCCATTTTTCGTTCAAGTAAACTAAAGTACTTTAAAGTCTATTTTACGAAAATTGTACCGTACGAATTTTTGACGACAAGTCAAAATGTTAACTTTAACCTTTGAACTACCAATACTGTGATTTATAGCCGTATAGTTCGAAAGACAATTAAACTCCTTAAATAAGCGACCTTTATTACTCGGTCACCGTACTATAAGCTTTTTGGAGGGTTTTGCTCCATCAAATATGTTTAACCCGCAACAGTCTGTATGTCTGATTTTAAAGTCAGGAGCTTATATTTCTGTTCATCATATTTAATATTCGTTCGCTTATTTTATTACATCTAAGGTCGTTGATTTTTTTTGTTCGAATTGTTTTACATTAAAAAGTGTCAATACCTTTTCTAAACAGCTTTCCATCAGTTCATAAATATAACGGTAACATATCAGTTTAAAACATGGCTAAAATTATACATATAGGATATATATTCTAGTCCTAAAAATAGTTGTACTGTTTAATCGAACATTTTGTGATAATTAATTTACTGAAATTGTCCTCATGAACGTCTGGTTGTAAACTGTGAGGCAAAGACTATATGCAATATTGGTTGTCAAATATGTTTCTCTTCTGTCTTCAACACGGAGCCTAGGCTCAATGCAAGCTATAAAGGGACCATTCATAAATTAAAACAATGCATTAGTAAACATTGGGATTTACTAAAACAGGATGCAGTTTGCAACGAAATATTTTCAAGCAAACCAATAATAGCTTATAAAACGCATAAATATAATGCAGATCTATGGACAACGACAAAATTAAAATACATTGATATAGGTTTACCGTAAGCCTGTCAACTTCAGAAAGGTCTATTTCCCTGAAAACAATAGAATGTTATACTAATCAGTCCTTCGTGATATCATAAACGTATGAAATTGGAACACCAAAATACATTTCCGTTGTGCTTATAAAATTATTGAATTTCACTATGGTACCATAAACGAATGAGAGTGTTTAATCTTATAGGAACGTTTGTAAGTTGATATTTGTATATATATATATGCATTAGCAAACATTATTTACTCTATATTTTTTAATCAAAGCAATCATTATTGCCTTTTACCGGAAAGCTACCGATTTGTTAAATCAAAGTTTGAAACGACATAATATTTTTTTCTTTTTTAGTTTTAGTTTTGAGCATTACACCAGATCATGTCTACCTAAGATGATTAGAATGATTTTGGTACACACGATACTATTTTGTAAAAAAAGTAAACAACAAGTCATGTCTAGTTTAAAACTTTAAGATTTTTAATCAGCAGGTTTACTAGATTTGACTTGCTTGGACAGCGACTGCAATATTTCTTCTTTCTTTCATAAGGAGTATTTGACACTTATTTTGTGTTCAATGCGAGTATACCTTTTAAAGTGCTTTCCGTGAACTGTTTTATTTTCATAATTCATATTTAAAAAACTAGTTTGACTCATCAAAACGTGTATGTTCCTGTTTAATAACAATATGCTCAATAATTCATCCAAGAAATTGTGCTAATTCAAATTTAAATTTATAATTTTATTTTTTTATTCAAATTCCTCCTTCGGTTGTCAATTGGAATTGATAAATAATGTTTGAAATTTACATACAACCAGGTCTTTTCCTATCTTGACTAATATAATTAGCATTGGCATTAACATGATTAAAGCAGGTGGTTTGGCATGCCAAAAAAACAGGTTCAACCCATTATTTTTTCTTAAAATGCCATGAACCAAGTCAGGAAAATTGCCATTGTTATGTTATAGTTCGTTTCTATGTGTTACATTTTAATGTTGTGTTTTTGTTTTGTCGTAGCTCTCTTATATTTGTATATATTCCCTCAGTTGAAGTTTGAAGCCCGGGTCTGTTTTTCACTATGGATTTATGAATTTCGAACAGCGGTACACTACTGTTGCCTTTATCGATACAACTAATGTGTTCTTAAAACATTTTTTGGAAATAATATAAAACAATATTGTGCTCATTTCTATGAAAAGCACTTGAGTTGTAGAGCGAAATCTCAATTGGAAATGTCAAAGCGTCTTTTTTTTTATTTAGTTTGGTCGAAGAATACAACTAGAGGCTCTGAAGAGCCTGTGTCGCTCACCTAGGTTTATGTGCATATTAAACACAGGACACAGATGGATTCATGATAACATTGTGTTTGCGTGATAGTGATGTGTTTGAAGTTCTTACTTTACTTAACGTTCTTGCTACTTACGATTTTCTCTATCTATAAGGAACTTTGCCCATTAGCAACAGAAGAAATTATTTTGTAAAAATTTAAAAAACTACCAAATTAATGAAAATTGTTAAACTTGACTATAAAGGGCAATACCTGCTTAAGGGATGTCAAATGACTTATTTGAAGATCTTACTTTGCTGAACAGTACTGCTGTTTACAGTTTATCTCTATCTATAAAAGTTTTCATGATAATAACCAAAAGTGGAAAAAATTCTTAAAAAAATACAAAATCGGGGGCAGCAACCCAACAACCGGTTGTCCAATTCATCTGAAAATTTCAGAACAGATAGATATTGATTTGATAAACAATTTAACCCAGTCAGACTTGCTCTAAATGCTTTGGTTTCAGAGTTATAAGCCAAAATCTACATTTTACTCTATGTTCTATTTTTAGCCATGGCGGCCATTTGGTTAGATAACCTGGTCACCGGACACATTTTTTAAATAAGATACCCCAATGATGATGGTGGTCTACTTTGGTTAAATTTGGCCCAGTAGTTTCAGAGGAGAAGTTTGTGTAAAAGTTAACGACGACGGACGACGACGGACGACGGACGCCAATCGATGAGAAAAGCTCACTTGGCCCTTTGGGCCAGGTGAGCTAAAAACAGCTGTTATTGTACCCCACCGAAAATTCTATCCCCAAAACATGTCTCTATGTGCTGACAATCTAGTTTTGTAACCGTATTTTCATTTGGAGTATAATAAAAGGACAATACCATTTTACTGAAGTTACGACTCTGTTTTTAAAATGAAAACGGCCAATAGTTTTCAATGTTGACATTGTTATCTGTTCAAGAACAGATTACAAATAACGTGTAATTCGATTAAAAGCGAAATAATTGTTGATGAAACGTGCAAATTTGTAGATTAGTCTTTTTATATGGAATTGTCACTAAATACAAGAAGTTGGAACACGTAAATAAAAAACCATATAGACGAGAATATACCCGTTGTCGTGTAATGCATACGACTTTTCGTTATACAAGGTGTTCGAAAAAGTGATATGGTTTCTATACTAGAGGCTCCAAAGAGCCAGTGTCGATCACATGATATTTTTATGTACAATCGATGCATGCAATAATGCAACCGTTATACAGTTTCTGTAGTTTCTAAGACAATGTAAGATACGAGTCAAAAACTGAATTTTCCCCTTTTGTTCTATTTTTAGCCACAGTCATTCAACGAGTAGTTAGTTAAATATATGTGTCTGAAGTAACCTATGACTGTCTCCCAATCAACACGAACGATTTGATTTGATTCTTTTGGTGTTAAGCACCGGATTTAAACTATTCTGTGGCGGCCAGTTATTATTGGTGGAGGAAGCCGGAGTGCCCACGGAAAACCACCAACCTACGATAGGAAACCTGATATCCTAGTCAGTTAAGATAAGAGTCGAGTGCACCCGCGCGAGAGGGGTTCGAACTCACAATCTCAGTGTTGACTGGCTAATGATTATGGTAGTAACTACTTAGACCACTCGGCCAGCGAGGCCTTTCAACACAAACGATAAAGAGCCGTAGTGGGTTTTTTTAAATGTATTTAGTTTCTTTATTTATCCCAGAAGAAATTATGAAAAATTGTTCTAAATCATAAAATAGCTGAGTGCTTCATATATGTACTCTCGGGAACTAACAGTTCACTAGCAATGATATCGACATAAAGCTAGTTAAACGGAAAATAACAATTGATAGATTTAGCGCTTCTGAAGCGATTTTTTGGAAAAATTCTGAACAAAACATTTTAAAGTCGAGGATGCATAAGACCAAAAACAAGCTCTATAACGAAATGAAACCTAACACATGGCGATAAAAGTACTGTATTATTTACAGCATCGGCAATCAGAAAAAGAAGGGCGGAATATACCAGAGGGACAGTCAAACTCACAGATAAAAAATAGACTGACAACACCATGGCGTACAAAGGAAAAAACAAACGAACCAATAATAATACACAAGACACATCACGAAAAACTAAACAGTGAGCAACATGAACCCTCCCTAAAAATGGGGCTGATCTCAGGTGTTCCGGAAGAGAAACCAGATCCTGCTCAACAAGTGGCACCCGTCGTGTTGATCATGCTACTACAAACTCGGTAAATAGAATTAAATATGCGACTGGTAGACTCAAATGTTGACACATTTAACTAAATGTATTTCATAGATGATGGTCAGGTATATATGTCGGCATTTTGTCAAATATATTTTATTCGAAAACTTTGATAAAAAGGTTAAACTCGTTCAACGTATTCAACAATGTTAAACGTGTTTAAAGTCTCGACAACCATAGTATATGTATCTAACAAGTTGATTTTAACTTAGCCCTCTCAAGAGTTAAATATTAACGTCTGAATAAGTAACGATTTACTGAATATAAGAAGTATGATGTTCGCTAGAGTGATGATTACATTTGATTTTTAATTTCAATGATTAAACAAATTGTATAAGTCATATCTGTCAATGAAGACTGTGCGTTGAATTGCTGACTACAAATCTGCATATTATATGAGTATGTCATTCTCTAACAGTCCTTTTGATATCACACTATAAGAATTGATACGGTGTGGATAACAAAAGATAAAAATACAAAAAAAAACATATTTTCATGTAAACGAAACCTTACGTTTAAATTTTAGGTCATGTGATTCCTTTGGTTTAAGTTTGTTACCCGGATTTTTTTTTTTTTTTTTTATCTCAATCGGTTTTTTAACTGCGATATACCAATGTGGCCTTTATTTCTTTATATGTTTACTTAAAACTCATTTGAAAAATACTTAATTTTTTTTTGTAGTATTGGTTCATTTTTTTCAATTTCATTTTAGTTATTGTTAATTTACCCTTTAGCTTTTAGTGCACCATTGCCCTCTGCTTCTTTTGTTGTTTTCAGCTTCAAATCAAAATTTGTATTGTACAAAAAAACTGAAATTATATAAAGCAAGTGCATTTAGATATCAACTAATTGTGTGGTTTATAGTTTCATAAATTTCCAAAATGATAAACAAATTAATATAACGATACATACATATAAAACAAATTGGTTCATCGCACTTACCAATATAATAGTTCTATTTTATGAATAGAAACACATGATATGAAACCTTGTAATAATTTTGCAAAACGATGCGTTGTGAATCAAATCGCCCTTACTTACTCGAATTAAATATAACCTTTATTAACTTGCATTAGATATACATGAACTATATTTTAACTCTTTAACTCTGTCAGTATTTATATAAATATCAAAGCGTACAATTCAAAACAATTGCAGCAATTTACATATTACCTCTAACAAACATAGGGCAATGGTTAAGGGTAACTGTATCCTCTTTTTCATAACCCTGGTCCCGACATGTTTTATAAAGTCTTCCACACAGATGAGGACAACAGAACCAAAATATGGCATGCACGATTGTTGCTGGCAGTACAAGTAATTGAAGATGTACTGGAAAAACTGTCTTGATGCTGTATTCTTCAAGAAAGTCAGTCTGAATTTGCGCCCAGTAAAACTCAGATTCTTTATGAACCTTTTGAAATGTATCACTGAAAGAAAGAAAAAAGTGAGCATTTTTGTGTAAGCACTCTTCAGTCTGTTCGTACTTTCAAATGAGTTTCCGTCTCTAAGAAAACTATGCCGCACCGTAATTCTTTGACACCTATCCACACTGCTAATAATTATAAAGCACAGATGTAACTTAAAATTTAATTGCGTCATTTTTACGGTTTACCATGGTACCCTTATGTAATAGAATATACAAGCGGTGACAACATATGTGTTCAATGAGCAAGTTCTCTTTTTATTTCCTAATGAAGAAAAGAAAATTAAATTGAAAAGGAAACACGTAAGTTTTCTTTTTTTCGAAACGTTAGCTTAACAGAAATAGGCGATGACCATAGGTTTATAAGGACACAAAATACTCAAATATTTTATAAAATCATAATTTATTTTTAGAAAATATAAATAGTGAAATCATTGTTTGTTTGTGCTTAATCCTATATTACTTGCAGCCTTCAAGACATATTGACTCCATATTAAGTTT
This sequence comes from Mytilus galloprovincialis, assembly GCA_037788925.1. NCBI lineage: Eukaryota > Metazoa > Mollusca > Bivalvia > Mytilida > Mytilidae > Mytilus > Mytilus galloprovincialis. The sequence continues at coordinate 36,465,745 of CM075342.1, read as the reverse complement.
TTTTTTAAATCAGAAGTCAAGGGTTATTTCTTATCATACAAGGTTATTAATAATTCAACCGTAATTAAGTGGTTTTTTTTTATTTGCTATATATCATAATTGCTATTTGATTATTGTTTTGTACATACATCAGTCCGTTAGTTTTCTCGTTTGAATTGATTTATATTTTAGTTTTTGGAATGTTTTAGCTTACTACGTGATATGGCTTTCGCATCTATATATATATATATATATGTTACTTGGTCTCACTACTAAATTTAATAATGACAACTCTATACGAAACTTTATCATGTAATATCGAAATATCATTAAATAATGACTATTCCATATTGAGTTATTTCAAAACATCATTCTATAATGTCAAACCATATTATGTCAAGACAAACAATCATCAAGTAATAATAAACCAACATAAAGTAATATCAGTGTTCGGAATAAGGCAGCTGTGGCCTTCCATACTCTGGTGGTTACTTGTTCCAGTGGTAATCATACCACATCTTCTTTTGTTGATATTTGGAAAAGTCTATTCTTGTTAAAACACACTGCCTCAATACTTTTCATTAAAATAAACAAATCAACTTGATTTTTTGGCACTTTTAATATATTTAAATCAAGTGTTGCGCTAAACATGTACCTGTACATAGCTATCAACAGATTCAGGAGTAAGATAACTGCTATTAATCCGTAGAGGGCTTTCAAGTAAGGCGTAAGGTATACACCAAGCTTCGCAGGACATCTCGGTACATCAGTATTTTCATAAACTGCTCGGTTGAATGTGCAGTGCGGTTCAGATACTAAAATGAAATTAAATGAATTTTTAAAGGCATTCATAAAAAGCTAGCATATTTGGTAATAATTTGGTAATATAGTCAAATCATAAGGTTTGCTTATTTAAATTCGTTATTGGATCTGATTATTGTAATTTTTTTTTAAGTTATAAGAATTTATACCTGTTGTTCCCCAACCGACTTACGAAGACATGATTGTGGTGTTACCCTTGAGTATAGTATGACTGTAAAGAAGAGCACTCTTGTTAGAAAATTAAATGTACACAAGATATCAAACAGGAGAAGTTTGAACTGTTTGAAATTTTATAGGAATCAGTCATTTTTCGACTCTTACCTATTTTTCTGAAAGATAATCTTTTGTTGATTATATCCCATGTAAGTTTACGATAATATAATCAACATGACATCTTTACATCAATATCATTTGTGGTGTACACTTAAGTCATTGGTTGAAAATCACTAGATACTATTATACAAATTATATGAAAGACGACTTTTTCCCTCAAATTTTTTATTGATGTATTGTTTAAATAAGGATGTCTGTTCAAATATGACATACTAGTTCTAGCTTAAGGCTGTTTGATTTTGATTTTAATACTTTTGTTAACATCAATAATGTACACATTGTAAACAAGCTACAATTGAAATAATGGAGATGAGTAAAATTAGCAGTGTTCTTGATTTACACTCAGTCGAAACTGGTGTTCTGAACGAAGACTATTGCTTATTTTTTTTTAACAAAGCTTACATGAGGATGGTAATAATTTAGCCCTTTGAATATTTTTTTCTTCATTTTCCTTTAAATGTTTTGCTGTCACCAAAAGAGTATTTTTAACATGGAATTTACACAGTTCGTTGTCCTTTGATAAGTTTTACATTTGTATGTACTGTATTTAAGTCATGTAATAGTGTCATTTCAATGTTATATTTAATATTGCCATTAAAGTGCGAGGTTTTGCTAGCCTCGAAACCATGTTTAACGCCCCATATGTTCTGAAAGTGTCCTGTACCAATTCAGGAAAATGGCAGTTGTTATTTTATAGTTCGTTTCTGTGTTGCATTGTCTTTTTTTTTAGTTCACTTCATTGTTTCTATTGCTTTGTTGTTTTCCTCTTATACTTGACGTGTTTCGCTCGGTTTAAGTTTGAAATCCGGATTAGTTTTTTCAATCGATTTATGACTTTCGAACCGAAGTATACTACTGTTGCCTTACTTTGCAAAGGAGTTGAATTCATTTCTATAGCTAATGATCTTTGATTGCATCGAATGTATTGTTTTCTTATTATTCATATGCTTCAATTAATTTCTATTTCGTGCAATTGTTTTTTTTTTATTATCACATTATTTCAAAGTAGAGGCACAATGATGACTAATGGTTACATGTGTTAAAAAACTGGCTGTAAAACCCAGTTTGTCGTATGAATAGGTCAACACATACTTTCTATTATCACTTACGTGTGACACTATCTAGATTAAGTTCTCCAAATAACATCCAGTAACCATTTTGTATTATCTTTTCAATCTGAAGCCAGCTTAACTCAGAATTAGGATACAAAAGAGCATAAAACGATATGTTGTAACACATCATTATGACTGCCATTATAATCATGAATGAAACAGTATCCCGAGCCTAAAATAAAGACGACACCGTAAAATATATCATAGATAATGTTTAACCACTATCTTGTGTTAAAGTTAGTAGAAAGAGTTCGCAGGAATGTTTACCCAAAGTTCCTTCTAGATGAGCCTGTTCAATGACAAAAGCTCGCTTACCTAACAAAACATTGCAATTGTTTTTTTTTATTCTTTGAAAAACAAATGGAGCCATTGGTTAACTCCTTCAGAAAGTTTTGAAAACTCTTATATTAGAGTGTTTTGTAGCTTACTTTACGATAAAGATTGTACACAATGTTGTGGTAATACGAATATTTGTAGTTGCTTATATCGACATCATTTAGTCTCTTGAAGAACACTTTTCTCAACATAAGGTAGAGTGTTTTTTTTGACAACTCTGGCTGACTCCACAATCATGCATATACTTAAAACACTGCAAAAAAACAAAGTACTGAAAAATACGACAAACAGTTAACAATATATCCATGAATGGTCTGGAACCGTTGAAAATTAAACTCTGACAAATAAAGAAGTGTACATCACGTTTGTCATATACTTTAGTTTGAAGACAACTTTTCCATTTAGGATTGTTTCGCCTAATTGGTGAATAATGGTCAATGAAAGAAAGAAAACATCATTCAACAATTTTGAATTACTTATCTTTTGACTTTGTTTCAAAAATCACAAAATGTGTGCCTCGAAATTTTAAAAGAGGAAAACGATATCTACCTCCATAAGCTTACCGCATAGCTTATCGGAAGCTATGCTGAGTGTAAACGACTACTAAGTAGTACTTTTTCGTATGGTATAAAATTGAACAATTTGCAGTGTCATATATAAATTGGAATGCATACCATTTTTCGAATCATGACTAACTTTGGTCCTAACATTGCTGACATACAGAACAGATTTAAAATTCTTATTGATAAGAAAATAAATGCTGCCACCAACAAAACTTTGGATGCATCTCGACACTGGGGTCCTTGACATAACTTCATCAACATTCCAGAAGCATAAACTATCATGGAAAGCCAGTCTAATTGGTTCCAACAATCACTTGCATAACTCTTCCATTTTTTTCTTATCATAGAAACGATGAGCTTAAAAAACATAAACAAAACATTCAAGATTTATTATTTTTTCCAAATACATAGACCTGGTTTTATCTTCCCACCAAACATTTATTTCAATTATAAATCATGTAAAAGAAGCTCAATATAGAAATATAAGATAGTCAAACAAAACATTATTGTGACATATTCAGTCATATATAGGTCTCCACATATATAGCCATTGCTCTTATGATATATTTTTACAAGGTTTAATATACGATATGCATTATTTACACTGCTAATAATGGATAGCATGTAGTCCCTTTTATTCGTAAACAAAGTTAAATACAATTTGATATAAGTGTAACTTTTAAAATATCCGAAATTCATTTTTAGCTCACCTGGCCAAAAGGGCCAAGTGAGCTTTTCTCATCACTTGGCGTCCGTCGTCCGTAGTCTGTCGTCGTCGTTAACTTTTACAAAAATCTTTTCCTCTGAAACTAATGGTCCAAATATAACCAAACTTGGTCATAATCATCATTGGGTATCTAGTTTAAAAAATGTGTCCGGTGACCCATCCAACCAACCAAAATGGTCGCATTGCTAAGGAAAGAATATAGGGGTGAAATGTAGAATTTGGCTTAAAACTCTGAAACCAAAGCATTTAAGGCAGTCTGATATGGGGTAAAATTGTCTATCAGGTCAAGATCTGCCCTGAAATTTTTAAATGAATCAGACAGCAGGTTGTTGGGTAGTTTCCACTGAATTGGTAACTTAAAAGAAATTATGCTGGTTTTTTATTTTTATCTTGAATATTTTTATAGATAGAGATAAACTGTAAACAGCAATAATGTTCAGCAAAGTAAGATCTACAAATAATCAACATGACCAAGATGGTTAGTTGACCCCTTAAGGAGTATTGCCCTTTATGTCATTCTTTACCAATGTTTCGTAAATTTTTGTGATCTTTTACAAAAATCTTCTTGTCTGAAACTAGTTGTCCAAATTTAACCAAACTTATCCAAAAATCGATATGAGGGTATATAGTTTAAAAAATATGTGAGGTGACCAAGCCAACCAACCAGGATGGCTGCCATGGCTAAACATAGAACATAGGGGTAAATGTAGATTTTGGCTTATAACTCTGAAACAAAAGCATTTAGAGCAAATCTGACTAGGGTACAATTGTTTATCAAGTCAACATATATATGCCCTGAAATTTTCAGATGAATTGGACAACTGGTTGTGAGGTTGCTGCCCCCTATTGTTAACTTTTGCCGTTAATGGTTATTATCTTGAATATTATTATAGATAGAGATGAACTGTAAACAGCAATTATGTTCAGCAAAGTAAGATCTACAAATAATTCAACATGACCAAAAATTGTCAGCTGACTCCTTAAAGAAATAATCCCATTTATAGTCAATTTTTAACAATTTTTCATTAATTTGGTAAATTTTGTAAATTTTACAAAATATTTTTCTCTGTAACTAAAGGGCCAAGTTAATCATAGATAGAGAAAGTTGTACGCAGCAAGAATGTTCAGTAATGTAAGATCTACAAACACATCACCATCACCAAAACACAATTTTGTCATGACTCCATCTGTGTCTTTTATTTAATATGCACATAGACCAATTTGAGCGACACAGGCCTCTTGTTTTAAATTACTGGCCATTTTTTCCCGATTTGATAAATTACGTGTTTGATCAACGTTTAACATGTTTAATGTAAAAGTAAAGTGGTGAGAATATACATACATTTGTAAAATTACACTGTAAATACTTATATGTGTACTTCTGTCGATAATGATACATAGAACGTACATACAGATTTGGGTTTTTTTTAGAACAGGGGGTAGAAAAGAAATCTGTTTTGCAATACAAGGCCACACAAAGATCTAAATGTTATCTGCCCACTACAAGTGTATTGTCACAGGACACCACGGATTCATAATTTATATCACAATATATAAAGAAATACAATACTGTTAAAGTCTAAAAGTGATGTTTACATAACCATATATATATCTATATACTGTCAGTTTCTGTTCTTGTGAGAGATAGCGAGAGGAATGACTTCCAACATCAACGCAATTGCCTGATATAAACTCGAACAAACGCCATGTGTATGAAATATTAATGATAAAAATAGTAAGAAAAATGTTCAAACAGCAAATTTAAGAAGAAAACCTACAACGTGAATATACTAAATTTTAAAAACATAGAAAAAAAACATGTTTTAATTGGAGTCTTTATATCAAATTCCTATTTGAATATATCAGAACTGGATTTTTTATTGGCATTCTAATGTAACATTGTGTTTAAGAGTAGCCAATAAAAGTAAAAGAATAACGATACCGAACTCCAAGGAAAATTGTAAACAAAAAATCCCTGAGAAAAAATACATTCTATAAATAAAAAAAACAAAAACAAGATAAAAGAAAACCCCAAAAGGACATGGAGAAAGTAAATGCTTCAGAAAAATAATCAATGACAAACATATACACGTATATATAGCATCAGCAGAAGTAGGATCTTCAAACTATGTACCATAAGGCTTTCTCATCAAAATTTCATTCGACAAGACATGAATATGCTGGAGTATACTAAAGATTAAACTGTTCATATTTCAAATCCTGCGCCCGTCTACGAGTAGATAAATCATATTATCATGATTATATAGACTTTAAGCATATAAAGGTGCTTAAATACATACAAGATATCAAGGGTCACTATACAGACCACAAAGGTTCAAAATGTCTCGTCTATGTATATAGTTATGTAACGTTCAATGTTCCCGAATTATAAGTTGTCAAAACCCCGTTTTGGTGTTTTTGAATGTTATTATGTTCGAATTACATAAATCATTTAAAAAAAACAACGCTAAAAATTTTCTCCTACTAGTTTTCATTCTAATATTTTTTGTTTTTTTAGAAACCACCTACCTATACCTTTCGCTTAATAACGTAGAATTGCTGAAGCATAAGTGAGTTATAAAAATAAGTATTCAAAAAATTACCTGCTTGGTTTCATCCACAAAGAAGCTGACCATCCATACCATTATGAAATAGTCCGCATAGGTAATTCCGTCGTCACTGTAGTCAAACAACAGCATGTATGCATATGCGGTATTGAGCGTTAAGAAACCAAACTGCCACATAAATCAAGAGATACATTTGTAAATCTAAATACAGAACTTTGAAATCCTGTCAATTATTACTATAATCTTAACTTACGAATCCGACTAACTAATGTGTGTTTCACATCATAACATTCTACTTTTCGACTAGAAATGCTAAATGAGAAATAAAACCACGAACAGGAACATAAGACATTATCATGAGCATAAGGCAATGTTAAAACAGCATAAATGCTCAAATCTTTTTTTTTTATTTTAGAGTCGTAATGAATAAAAGCATTCAAAGATGTGATTAACTTGCTCTAGTGTTATACAGCCTGTGGAATGTAAGTACAATCAATCCAAAACAAAAAAAAAGAAACTAAAAAAAGTGGCCAAGAATACCAGAAGCACAGTCAAACTCATAGATTAAAAATAAACTGACAGTGCCATGGCTAAAAAATAAAAAAAACCCAGACAAATAATAATACAGAAGACACAATACATAAAACTAAAGACTAAGCAACATGAACCATCAAAACCTGGGGTGAAGGAAGGAAGTAACAGTCGTTCCTGTACCAAAAACGACTGAAAATAGCACAGTTGCTTTAAAATGATAAAAGAGAGTCGTGATGTTATTGTTAGCGCATCGGACTTTTAACACAAAGGTTCTTGCTTCGATCCCAGTTCCGGTGAGAAAATAACAGGTACTTAATGTTTGGCTGTCTTTTGACACCATTTGCGAGTGTGATCTTGAGAAACGATGCGAGAGCTATTGTCCGCCGGACGGGGACGATAAATGGCTGACTCGTGTATAGAGAGAGACATATCTTGCACGTAAAATACACCCTTGTAGATTTTGTAAAACAGCAGGCTAATACTCGCACCCGCAAAGTGGAAAGAGATTAATCGAAGTTGCAATAAATTGTTTCCCAATCCATTATAATAAGTATGTTAAAACTAAAAGTAAAACTTTAAAGTACTGAGTTGTTCTATAGAAATGTAAAATATGAAATGTCATACCATTTGCATGGACACTTTAATGAACGGAAGGTTATACTTCTTGTAAAACCTGAAACGATTAAATGACAGTATTAATTTTTCTTATAATTGTTTCAGAATAAGTCAATGGTAATTTTTTCTGATCTTAAATATTCTTTTTATGTCACTAAAATATTTGCAAATTGAAAGTTCTACTAGATTGCTAATGTATTGGTAATAGTTTTAAGTATTTAATTGTGTACATCGCTTTCAATGGGTGAGCAGTTGGTTTGTATTTTAAAAGGATTAACAATACAGCACACAATTAAAAAAAAGAAAACGTTTCACTTACCAAATTAAAGGACCTGCTTCCATACTTATCATTAATAAAGGCAACACAATCATGTGCACAACAGCAAGACCAAAGAAGCACACACTCTAGATAATTATAACAAATATGAATACTTAAATCCAATCATTGGTATGTTTATAATTTTTCAACTTACTTTAACGTTATTTGTCTTAATTATTATCGTTTTCAAATTAGTAACTTCGAGCAATTCAGATGGGCTCACAAGGTTCACATAACTCATACAACTATCTACAAATTTTCCACATTGTCACTCAAATATGTGCTTTTTTTCTATAATTTTAAAATGCAGTTGTCTTATACTTATCGTTTTGTTGCATGAAACCAAATGGCTTTACATAATTGTTTACATTTTATTCCTCTTGTAAATTAAATTAATGTTTATTTTTCAATAGATAGACACAAACAGCCACAAAAAAAAAAAACGAAATCATCTTCTACTTTTTCCTTATTTTTTTTTCTAAAATCCACTAAAAACATTTTGTATTTACGCCAGAAGCGCGTTTCGTCTACAAAAGACACACCAGTGACGCTGGAATAAAAAAAATATATGTAAAAAAAAACGCACTTTATTTGTTATGTGAATCTGTTTTTTTTCGCAGCTTTAATCAAGTCTAGTCTTAAAGTAAGCGTTATAACATATATTATGACACACGATTCTGTCACAGTCCTTATAAATCTACAAAGAGATGCTATAAATCTAAACTAACCGTTCGCTTATCTAACTTCTCTGTACCATACCACATTTCATTTAGGATATTCTTCACTGTGCTGTTGTCAAGAAAAGTCTTGTTTTGAGTCTTTATGGCATCTTCTATGTATCCATGATTTACCAATAGCCGTCCAGCATGGTTAATATGCTCTCCCAATTGTTGCCCTTCTTTAATTTCTGAATCTGTTTTAGGACTGTGAAATTTGCTCTCTTTTATTTTCGCGGATACGTCTTTCTTTTTCTTGTCAGCCTCGTTAATACAGCTTGTTATTCGAATTGCTCGCTGGGTGATTGCACTTTGAAAAAAAGAGGGATATAATGCTTACAGAAAAACAGATTTGATGAGATTTTTCGTAGATCTCTAATTGTATAAAAGCTGTACATGGATTGATTAACATTAACTTTATGAGATTCAAAAAGTGTTTGATCATTTGTGGTGTACACTGTATATAGTTATTGAAGTCTTTACTCGTGCATCAACGTTGGTACAATATTGATGTAATTCATAAAGCAAACACATGAAGGGAAGTAAACTAAGGCAAGAATATTTAGAACATGGAAATAATATTTATGTTAATGATAAAATAAACGATACGACCCAATATTGTTGAAGATTGAATCATAATTACCTTTTGAATCGTTGCAATTTTTCCTTTAGGCATGAATTTGTTCTCCAGTTGCTGATTTCATCTTCTAAGATGACACAACCGATTAGAATATAACGAATCCTAATCTGAATTGTAAAACATATCAATAATAAAAGTCTTTAGCTGGTAAGTTGGGTTAATATTCCAAACTCTTCCTTTGAAGATTATTATGTTTAAACAGATGAATAGATTTAGGACATCATTCGTATATATAAATCGTTAACAGACGAGTATTTTATATTGAATCTTTAATGGTGTTTTTATAAACAAAGCACAAACATTTGGCCATAACCATAAAAATAAAGCAAGGGGATATAGTTACTATGCTGTCAGGTCATTTAGGATTACATATTTTTGTCGTAATAAGTATCCATTCTTAGGTTTTCTGATTCAGAAAAACACAATTTTTTCTAAAACTAGTTTATGGCATGATACGGATATTTTCTCTGCATATAGTGTTCCATGTAATGCTATGATGCTTAACACCTATCGGGGGGATTGTGTTCACTTTTCATATTCATTTATTCTTTTATTCAGTATAATTGATGTTTGTAGCTAGCATGTCTTTGTTAACTTATGATATATTGTCATAGTTTCGTCTGTTACTAATTCCGACTGTGTGTTTTACCGTGTTTTTGTTTAGTCGACATTTGCTAGAGGTAAAGAGGGAAGCTTGAGATCAAACAAAACATGTTAAATCCCATCGCATCGTTGCGTTTGTCACAAGCCAAGAGCTCCTGACAGTTGTTAGTTGTCTACGATTTTGATCTATTTTCTCATACAATTATACCCAATTTTGGTAATCTTTAACTTACACATCCTGTTTCTATCAGTTGTTGTGCACCATCCCAATACTGTTTTTTCAACAGGGCGTATAAAATTAGGCCGTACAACTCAGACGTTGAAACCTTGAGTTCTAGTTGTTTGCGTTCTGTGTAAAAATGTGAATACACTAAGTTCATTTATGTGTGCCCATCAAAATAAAAAAAAAGAGCAAATCGAATAGATGAATGATAACATTTAAGTATTTTAAACCACTAGAAAAAATAAACAATAATGTTTAAATAACAGTACACAAGGAAATCATTAGCATTAACCCTGTTTGAGTTCTGAACAATCAGGTAGTTATCTCATATAAAATGCGGCAACAATCTTGTTTTTAATTCAAACAAGATAATGATGGAGTGGTGATTTTTTAATATTTAGTCCTGTCTACGTATGAAGCCACAACGGTATAAAATTCTGAGCAAAGCTCCTGATAGTCAAAACTTCTTTTACGTAGTTTACATGTACGTATCCTGTTTCAGTAGCAAGATGTATATTCATCTAGCACTCTAAATTCTCTCCATGTGCCCTTTTCCAAAACAAACAATTAACGATGTTTTCCAAAAGATGAATTGACTTTTTGAGAAAAAAAAATTCATTGTAAATATCATGTGACGTTTTGGGTGATTCTGCGTATACAGGAATTTTACATTAAAATATTTTTCTGGAATAAATTTCGCACTTACTTTTTTTCTTTAGTTTATCCTTTTTGAAGTTCAAAAATCTTTTGGCTCTGGCTTTTTTGCTAGTTATTTTGTTGTCTCCATCTGTTCTGCCGTCTTTTGCTGGTTCATCTTCATCTTCGGAATCGTCTACTTTTTTTACTTTGAAATAAAACAAAGATGTTTCATATCAAATGTGTTTAAATGGTTTATCGTCAATTTATACATTTATACATTTAAACTTTGATCCTCTTGCCTCGTATGTTAATAATCATTGGCATGACTTGATGCTCGCAAATATTAGACTATGACGTCGTTTATCAGTAAATAAATGCAAGTGCTTAAGTCTATTCACGTCAATTTAAAAATTTATTGCTTCATACCAATTGTTCTTTTATGATAGCATTCATTCATGTGCGAACTAGTGTTTCTGTTTCTGTAATTGTCATTGTTCAATAGTAAAGTACAATATCTTAATATCTCTCTAATTATTTTCTGTCAAGGAAAATTTAAAACTGGTGAAGGCATACAACATTGTTTAACGGTAACATGACAACGTTTACTACCTTTAAGTATGTACAATGTTGTTTACTAGATATGTATCCGATAATTAAGATTTTCTTAATAATAGTTCATTGCAATGTTGCTTTTGATCAATAATTTACAAAAAGAGACAACATATACGTGAGGGATATTCACACTCAAAAGTAGAAAATAAACGATAAACAACAGTAGACAAAAAACACTTTAAAATATCATTATCTAAAACACACCATAAAAATAACGAGTAAGCATTATGCCTTTGATGTTAATGTTATTACTACCTCTGGGTCGATGCCTCTGCTGGTGGACTGTTAATATTCGAGGGTATCCCCAGCCCAGTAGTCAGTACTTCGATTCTGTACTGGCATGAAAATACGTTTGTTTTGTGTTATTAAAATTTGCTGTTATCAAATGATAGAAATTATTATTACTTAAGGAATGTTTATACCTCATGTAAGGCTCTGATTCCTTTCATGGATTTGGCTATACCTTTTGGACCTTTCGGATTATAGCTCTTCATCTGTTATATATATAAGCTTTGGATTTCATGTATTTTGGCCCCGAGCTCCACCGAAGAGACATAAATTGTTGAAATGCGCATCTGGTGCAGGAAAATTGATACCGTTAATGTTATTACTACCTCTGGGTCGATGCCCGTGCTGATTGACTGCTAGTCCCCGAGGGTTACACCATCCCAGTAGCCAGTATTTCGGTACTGGCATGAAAATACGAATGGTTTGTGTTATTTAAATTTGCTGTTACAAAATGTTAGAAATTATTATAACTTAAGGACTTCGAATGTGTATCGCTCATGCAAAGCTCTGATTCCTTTCACGTATTTGGCTTTACTTTTAAGACCTTTCTGATTATAGCTCTCCATCTTTTGTATAAGCTTTGTATTTCATATATGTTTGCCACCAACATTACTTAAGAGACATATATTGTCGAAATGCGCATCTTGCGCAGGAAAATTGGTACCGCTTATGTTATTACTACCACTGAGTCGTTGCCGCCTCGGCTGGTGGACTGTTAGTCCCCGAAGGTATCACCAACCCAGTAGCCAGTACTTCGGTACTGGCATGATAATACGGATGTTTTTGTTATTAAAATTTGCTGTTACAAAATGTTAGGAATTATTATAAATTTAGGAATTTTCATTTTTCATGCAAAGCTCTGACTCCTTTCATGGATTTAGCTATAATTTTCGGACATTTTGGAGTATAGCTTTTCGTCTTTCATATAAGCTTTAGATTTCAAATATCTTGGCCATGAGCATCACTGATGACACACATATTGTAAAAATGCGCATCTGGTGCAGAAAAATTGGTACCGCTAATGTTATTACTACGACTGGGTCGTTGCCTCTGCTGGTTGACTGTTAGTCCCCGAGGGTATCACCAGCCCAGTTGCCAGTACTTTGGTACTGGGATGAAAATACGGATGTTTTGTGTTATTAAATTTTGCTGTTACAAAATGTTAGAAATAATTATAAATTAAGGAATGTATCTCTCTCATGCAAAGCTCTGATTTTTATTCGGATTTGACTATACTTTTTGAACCTTTTGGATTATAGCTCTTCATGTTTTATATAAGCTTATAATATTATCGCCACGAGCAACACTGAGTCGAAATGTGCATCTGGTGCAGAAAAATTGGTATCGCTAATGTTATTACTACCACTAGGTCGATGCTTCTGCTGGTGGATTGTTAGTCCCCGAGGGTTACACCATCCCAGTAGCTATTACTTCGGTACCGGCATGAAAATACGGATGTTTTGTGTTATTAATATTTGCTGTTGCATAATTTAAGAAATTATTAAAAATTAAGGAAGGTATCTCCCTCATGCAAAGCTCTGATTCCTTTCATGGATTTGGCTTTATTTTTTTTGGACCTTTTGGATTATAGCTTTTTAGTTTTTATATATAAGCTTTAATTTGGATTTCAAATATTTTGGCAAAGAGCATCACTTAAGAGACATATATTTTCGAAATGCGTATCTGGTGCAGAAAAATTGGTACCGTTAATGTGATTACTACCACTGAATCGACGCCTCTGTTGGTTTACTATTAGTCCCCGAGGGTAGCACCAGCCCATGGCCAGTAGCCAGTACTTCGGTACTGGCATGAAAATACGGATGTTTTGTGTTATTAAAATTTGCTGTTAAAAATGTTAGAAATTATTATAAATTAAGGAATGTATCTCCCTCATGCAAAGCTCTGATTCCTTTCACGGATATGGCTATACCTTTTGGACCTTTTGGATTACAGCTCTTCATCTTTTATATAAGCTTTGGATTTCAAATATTTCGGCAACAGGTATCCCTAAAGAGACATATTTTGTGGAAATGCGCATCTTGTGCAGGAAAATTGGTACCGTTAATGTTATTGATACGTGCACAGTCATAATTTAATTGTGTAGTCACATTAAAATAAGAAGGACGTTATGGAGGCTACAACATTCAGAACTTTTCCCTCCGTATCTGTGATAATGTTTTATTTTCTTTCTAAAATGTAAGTAGTAAAAGTTATAAAAGGATCATATCCTTATTGATATAGTCGAAGTATCTATGTGTACACTGTTTTCAAAGTTATACTGTAGATATGTTTATGTTTATACACTCGGAACAGATTCAACTCAATAACTATATTGATACCTCGAAAATCAGGAGCTTTGTATGCCATATTGGTCATGGATTGTAGATAAGACCATAGGCCGTTTTTGATTTCTGTTGTCATATCCTTTAATTAAAAAAACAAACATATGTTTAACTATGATAATCAATATAAAGCTCTTTTGAATAATTATTGTATCTGAAATAAGTAAAGCAAATACAAGTGAATCATCATCCGTAATAACAATCGGAAAATCTTTGTTTAGTGTATGATTCTTTTTTAAATTTGGTAAAACTGTTTTCTTTGATAAATTGAATTATATTTCTGCAAAAAGTAAAATAATCAAAATACGGAACTTCGAAGAAAATTCAAAACAGAAAGTTCCAAATCCAATTGCTAGATTAAAAGCTCTTTATACAAATTAATAACAACTGACATATTCCTGACTTGGTAGAGGCAATTTTCTAGAAAATGGTAGATTAAACCTGGTCAATGCTGGTTTTAAAGCTAGATACACCTCTCACTTGTACGACAGCATATTTGAGTGTAAGAGATATAAAAGTGCATGCGTAGATATGTCGGCTTATTATCATATTAATTGGAATACCCTCATTGCAAAAGTAAGTTTAAATCAAATGATCTCAATCAATTGGGAGTAAAATATAATTCAATAATATACTCAAAAATAGTTGGCCCCCGATTAATCTCATCCCTTATTATCTCACTTAATTCATGTGTTTTTGCATACCTGAATTTATTTGATTGTGGTTTATACCATACTTTCTGTAGTGTACTTTACAATGACATACCTACCAACTGAAACACGTATCATAAAAATGAAGAAATAAATGGAGGGAAAATATTCTACATTAAAATAATGGTAAACACACTATAAGAAAACAGACAAAGCAGACAAAACTATAATTACAATACGACAAGTAGGAGAACAAAAACGCAAAGAATTTCAAAATACAACAAGGAAAATGCAAATATCTTCTGTTAAGACAAAACTTTTAGATTTAGTTTTTTTTATTGTTTACAGTATGTGTAACACTTCGAATTTCGTTTGTTTGCAATGCATGATACAGTTCTGACAAGTGTTTATTGACTTGTAGATGTGAACATGCTGTGGTTGATGATTTGTGCTACTGTGTTGCCTTCATCTATGGTGCTATTTCATAGGAAATCATCCTATACATATACGTTAAGTCTTTGCTACGTTTGTAGGCAATTAATCGCACAACACCCATGTTGACGACTTTATATTACCCTTCTTTATTGTTAGCTGTTCATAATAAGAAATTTAACCTTAACATGCTTAATCTTGTATTATATTCTTACCTCTTCAAAAATGTATTCTAGGGATCTATAATCAAAAGACGATTTGATATTCTCTTTTGGTATTCTCCATTTTCCTTCTTTTAAAAGGTACATCGATAAGGCGTTCGGATACACTTTAGTATATGGTCCCTAAAATTTCATTTACTTTTAATATCCTCAATTTTGTCATTGCAATACATATGTCAAAATATTTGAACATCCACAATAATATATCACTATATAGTTATGCTTGTAGTTCCAGAAAGGAATTAAAAGAAATTAACCTGTTGATAAAAAGCATGCCGCTCAACGATTTTACCTGCACATACTAACTCATACCGGTAACCAGGGGGGTCGGACGAACCTCCCCTTGAAAACAAATAAGCACTGTTAAAGTCAATGTTCTGTTCGAATTGTGAGTGTTAAAGTCGATGTTGTGAGTCCAACGAACACCCTTGGAAATTCCTGGCTACGGGTCTGTAACTGTTGGCTGTTGTACTCCAAATAGTATTAAAGAAATCAAATACAAAAAGCATAACAGATTTACAAGATTCTAGTATTGCTGATTGCTAAAAGACAAATTGAAAGTAACACACATACATGTAACTCTTACGTTTATTGATTTAAAGAAATTTGGAGAATAATAAGTGATCCAAAAAATAAAGGAGACGAAGTAGCAGTAAATGATGTATTAAATGTATAACCTACATCAATATTTCTAAAGAGACAGTATCGAAGAATAAGATAATATGTTAGTTTGTTTTTTTTTTTAAATCAATTACAGTTAAAAGCTGAACGTGATTTACTATTTCTATTTAATTTTGCTTGTGGACAAATACTTTTGATTTTTTTTTTTAGCAAAACATTTAACCAAAGTATGAAATATTTAACCCTGTTGTTTACGTGCCTCGTAAGGAAATAATCACTTCAAACAAGCGGTTATACTAATTTTGTGTGATTTTGACACTTTAAAATATAAATTTCACTTTTTAAAAGTAAATAGGTCAACATTGATTTTCAATTTATTACTCTTATCTACTTGATACCGGATCATCAAACACATTCTTGTTAAGTGGGTCGTAAATATGTTTTACTTCAATTTTCTAAACAGTTGTCAAAGGTACCATACTTATAGTTTATACGCCAGACGCGCGTCTCATAAACATAAGAATCATCAGTGACGCTCAGAACAATTAGTAAATAAGCAAAACAAGCACAAAGTTGAAGAGCATTGATAGCTCAAAATTCAAAACGTTGTGCCAAATACGGCTACCGTTATCTATGACTAGGATAAGAAAATCCTCAGTATTTCGAATAACTTATACTTTTGCAAACATTTAATTTATGAATAAATGACCATATTTTTGATATTTGTGTCAACACCGAAGTGCTGACTAATGGGCTTGTGATAACTTCGGGATGAAAGCCAGAAAATTACTCATATCATACTAATATCTGAGTGATTGTTGTTATATTTTTTCATTTTCCTGAATTATATATTATGAAGATATATAGAGAAAAGCGTTATGAAGTTATATCATTCATTTAATTAGCAACTTCACCTGACCATTATGGAAAATAGGTAGTTAGTCGGATCTTAACACGTACTTGTGATTTGGTTTTAACCGGTTTTGATGAAAATATACTAAGAAATGTCGAAATGTTCAGAATTTACTAAAATCTGTATTTCGGAAGGATGGTGCAAGCATACGATTTTTATTGCGTCTTACACTTTAAGAAGCGGATACTCTTTTACTACTTTATTCAAAAATTGTGTAAAAACGTTACTTTTGAGCTATGAAAGTCAAGTGGCTCAAGCATTTTTCTATGGAAATTTATAAAAATTGCAAAGAAATATGTTTACAGTGGGTTAGCTTTCATTAGTCTTCACTATCTATAGATTAACAACTTTTGGTTATATTTATAATTTACAATCATCATTGAAGGCGGCGGACGATTGCACTGTCAATCAATTATATTGATGTGCCATTTGTATGCAAGAGTGACATTCCGTTGTATTATGTGCCAATTCGAAAAAGTTATGCGAGTATTCACTCTCTTAACAGGTTCATTATTTTATAATTAAGTTTAGGTTTCTGATATAATTTTGAATAATTACAAAATGTTTAATTCAATATATTTCAGTTTTTGTTATTGGTGTATCAAAAACATTGATGTACGAATATAATTTCATAAATTTGAAACGTTTAAAATGATTACATACCAATATAAAGAACCGTTCATCATTTTTGAAAAATACTATGAACGGAAATCGTATTATTTATTTTCCCTTGATAATAAATTGATTGGGAAATGAACCAGCGTTACCTAATGGTTATCACAGAGAGGGACCAGCAATCAATTTTTGATTGTAGCTTATTCAACGTTAACACAATTTTCCACTATAAACGAATGTTACTTTATATAAATATAAGGACTTTGGAAGCTAAATCTACAAATTTTATTAGATATTAGGATTCTTTATTGCAATAGATTAATATGCTAATTTAATGATATAATCATGTACTTACAAATATTTTGTCTTCAATTGACCCTTTTACCATCGACACTGCAAGTATTAGAGTAACTAACATGAATATTGATAAAATTGACGGACTGAAAAATTTACATTCTAAATGTTTTATGAATAATTAGAATTCATTATTAATTATATGAGAATTATGGAAATTCATGTTGACGTATTAATATCAAGTCAATCAGCGGTTTCCATGTCTAGTACAGTAGTACATGTATATATTTTGAAAGCCATGAAAAGAGTTACATACTGTTTTAGTCTTAAAGAATAATACCATAACTAAAGCATGAAAATAAAAGAACTTCTGAAGACGTGTTTGCATTGATGTATAACATTTGTCAGAAAAAATAATACCTCCGATTAAAAGGCTGCAAACTAAAGCGTCTAAATTGTCTCGAAAATCCGACTGAATCTCGGAAATAAGAGCTATTTCATCTGGATCATCCTCTCCGTCATATTTTCCTAATGGGTAATCCTTTGTTTTGGATGTCTTTATGCTCCATGGATTTTTTATATCTGTTATGTGTTCTTTCATCTGTACACATCTAGAGTCAACTTCTATGTTCTGATGGGTTAAAACACTAACATCCAAGCTGTGTTTCTGTGGTATTTTATTAAACATATACACATAAGAAAAGTCTTAACTAAGATTTTTAAATTTGATATATATATAGATTAACCATACATTGTCTCGAAATATCAATTTTATTTGTACAAGGCTTAGAAACAGGTAGAAATCAAGACTGTGCCGAGCATTTCTACTTGTTTCGAGCCCAGTACAAATAACACTGAATTCAAATACTCATCATACTTGGTGTAGGAGATCTACTTGGTGTACTGTATTCAAATACCTCCCATACTCAGTGCTTGGTTAGCTATTTCCTCGATCAAACAGTACATCAGCAGCAATTAATATGTCACCAAGTACTTTTACTTGATACAGCAAACTATGGTTTAAGAGATACTGCTAACTGCATTAAGGTTATTGTAGCGAAACTCCTAGTAGGAACATGCGTATTTTGTTCACAATATTTGTTAAGTGTGGCGTAAAACGCAAAATATGCATGTACAAGAACATTTAACGTTACATTCGGCGCTTATAATGAAACTATATATAACAAATACAAAATGAACAATTACACATATAAATTTTCATCAACATAAACATTGTGACCTTCCATAAAATATATTTCCAATTTATTATTTAATACTGTGATTACCTAAAAAACGTTCTTCATAGTTTGATATGTTTGTCTATACGTAGGAACTAATTTGCTTTGAGGGCGTACTGCTTTCCAGTATTTACTTTTTTACTAGGCTCTTTTAAGTAGTGTTACATCGAACAAAGATTTTTTAAATTGTTCAGCCAGGATTCTGCTCAATACAGTGATAGGCGCCTTCTGTAACTCGCAATGCATTTAGAAAAAATATATTGTTGCCCCATATTGAAGGCCTGTGTGTGATTTTGAGCTGAAGAACAGAAATGAAAGCGCTGATTGATTGTTTTTGGAAATTTTGTATTATGCGTGTACTGATTTTCTGCCATGACAGTATACACAAAATGTACCCAATATCCTTTATTTTCTTTCTAATAAATATCTGTACGACCATGAACATATTAATGACATATAATTTGTTGAATACAATGGTTAAGTCAGAGAAAAAAAACTATAGTGTTTTATCTCCACTATTTTTTTTATGTTAAATAATTGTTATCAACATTATCTTAGCAGTTATATGATTAGTTTATAAATTCAATCTATGACTAATTCTTTGCACATTCAGCTGTACAAAACTATGCATGTTAAAAGTTAGAAAAAGGTCTATCTTTAATAGAAGCATATAGGGATAAGTTACAAAAACTACATTTTTTACATCAAAATTATCGATATTCAAAAACGAGAGGCTTTATAAATTAAAGTTGTTCATCATTTAGAAAATCAAAAAGATACTTTTCATGTAGGTTAATTCTAATTATGAATATCTAATTGTTTTCTCATTTAAATACATATGATATTGATATTCTATATTTTGATTTAAACTGTTACACCTGCTTACAAAAGGAAAAAAAACAACATTATGTTAAGATTCCCACCACGAGTTAGGTCACAAAGGACAAACGTCAATTCACTTGATAAACAAACGTAATCGTTGTTCAATAACCTATGTGCAGTTTCGAACACCGTCGATAAAATGTGTATTTTTGAAAAAGATTTAATCAATAAACAAAAATACGAACTGTGAATGCATATGTTTATATCATAACGTTTTAATCATTTTAAAGATTCTTTACCTTTAATCGAATTATAGGTATTTTCGATTTTTCTGTATATGTCAGCACTTCCTTTGTCATTCCACCATTACGCAAGGATATGACGACTGGCAATACAGCTTCTCCACTAACGTCTGTTTATTAGAAACATTTTAGTTTTAGTTTAGGTACCTTTTTTGCTCTATGAATTTAGCTGTAATGGGAGTCGAAAGATACAAGAGAGACAGTTAAACTCATAGATCGAAAATAAACTGACAACGCCATGGCTTAAACATAACTGGAACAATAAATACTATTTAAAGTACGCGCCTGAAACCTTTTATATCTAGATTCAAACTGTTTGATAAACCAGCTAACTTCCCCTAAATAAAAGAACGGACTAATTTATTTACAAAACAAACTACCAAAAACGAATATGATAAACATTAACAAACGAAAGTCACTGAACAATAAGGGTTTTATATGAGACAGACGCATACAGAATGTTGCAGACTGAAACATATTTTCTGACGTCCAATCTCCCTTAGTTTGGACAATAGCGTACCATTTCAACACATTTGAACCACCGATACACTCACATTAAAAGGGGTTAAAAGCATTAACGCAAATAAAATAATACACACATGACAACATTTCTGATCTAACAAGATTCTCAATTTAAAGCAAATAACAACTATTATAACAATCATGGTCTAATGACATAAGTATTATTCAGTACACATAAAACAATCAAATGCATTTATTGTAAACACAAACTTACCAGTCAAAGACAAATCTTACCTTTGTCATTGTCAATATTTAGGTATCAATAGATTTTAGGACATTCAAAGACATTATTACATTGACTTAATAGCAATTATGTTCCGAATAAGGATCGACTAAAATACGAATCTACATTTACAGGCTCAGTAAACAACATCACCGAAAAATTTAAATATGCTGTCCTGTTTGTAATAAGTCGTTTATCATATCCTCCAAATCTAGAAATAACCTGAACTTTGATTAAATCGATTTAAGCAGTTGAATAGCTTTTATACCAAAAAAGGAACTGACGTGTTTTCCGAATCATTAGTTTTGGGTTAATCACTATGCATAGAGATACTACAATCTACTGATATAACTAAACAAGTATAAATTTATAACTTTTCTATTCACTGATTTACCTATAATACATGCATGAGTTGCAGACTACTTCTTGTATCGCTATGCATAGGGGCCAACAACATCTAACTATGTTAGTGTACGAATACCAATAAATAAGTAGTAGGACATATTTCTGTTATGCTTTGTTTTGCTAAATTAATCTCAATTTATTACTTATGTGCACATGATGCAGTTTTAGGTAATTTTCATCAACTGAACAGAAATAATAGTTACATTTTGCCATTCGTAGGAAGTACTGAATCTCGTCTTCTTTATTTTCTGCATCCATCTCGTTTTCTTTATTTTCTGCATCAATCTCGTCTTCTTTATTTTCTGCATCCATCTCGTCTTTTTTATTTTTCGTATCCATGTCACCCCTTTCGAATTTATGGAAGCCTTTCTCTACAAGTTCCTGAAACAGCCGGTGTCATTGTAATATCAATAAAGTTATTTATAATTGAAGTCAAACTGAGTATTGAGCTAATAAAATATGTAATAATTTTGTGATTATAACAAATCTAAATGACTATAGCTCCTGGTAAAATAAAAACTCTCACAGTCATTTTGACCTGAACAGACTTATATTTTTTATTAATTGATGTACTATCTTTAGGTTCACAAGGGAATTAAGATCTGTTCAGTCTAAGCCAAGATTGTTGAATAGCTGTTATTTGTTCGGTACAACAACATTCTTAACTCTAAACATGAAAAAAACCCAACACAACATTTACTGAAAAGTATAGAAATTATATGAAACAGCTTGAAATCTTAAATAAGACTTCACTTTTTTTTTTAATTTAGACTTTTCAGCTGGTGTCTTAAACGAAACAAATGACCGGTTAATATTTATATTCATGTGAAGCGTTATATATTCCTTTGTAATCAATTTGACGAACGTATATTTACCGTGTACAATCATTTATCAAGTTGGTGTTTATTTTATTGAATGACACATAATGGAAACAAGTAGTAAACATGTTCGCAGGTTCGAGTTGACTTTCGTGTACCAGAGGCATTAGGAGAAAGTCAACTGAGGGGCGCTTGGATTTATGATACAGTCCTTGGATGGTGTAAACGTGTATGGCATATGGTGCATTCAATTTGGTAGAAGGTGTATGGTGTATGGTGTCAGAGTGATAGTTTAATGGTGTATGGGGTCATATAGTATAACACTGTTTTCATTTACTCGTGAATAATTACAGTGTGTATATTTATGATTTAAATTTTGAAATTTACTCTTGAGAATTATTCTTAAAGACTTCCTTATTTTCGTAACTTTGCGGGGAAATAACGGTGGACATGGGAAACATTAACAAACTCCGTTGAAAGTTGGTCATGATACTATTTGACTTCAAATTCTAAAACATAACAATAAAGTAATTATATCACACACAATTGTTTTGTACAAGCTTTATAAAAAGTAGTAAATTTAGAAAATGTTATTATTGTGACCTTTGAAAGAAAGAATAAATATAGTCTAGTCAATCTAACATAAATTTTACCCTATCTTTGAAATAATTGCAACAGAAGAATTTAAAGTTTTAATCTTTAGCATTATACCCAGAGAAAAGTCCAATAAAATCTAACTTAAGGAAAACTAAAAAAATCATGATTTTAAAATTCCAATGGAGATTTGCATTAATATGGGAGATAACTCTGCAAAAACGGCAGACATATCAATAAGAATTGATACAAAATTATAACTTTACCACTTTGAATCTTGATATTTTAGCCATACTTGGAGTATAACAAACAACTCTATATGTGTTTTATATCTTTTATCAAGGAACACCCTAGATTTCATAATTCATTATTTTACCATTTATTAGATTGTTCAACATGTCAAAGGAAAGAATCTAAATTTGATACAACTAATTTAGCATATATTCGTTATTTTTTTTATTTAAAATGTCTTTAAACAAGGTAGATGGTGAACAAATATAGTACTCAGATATAAACAATACCAAATATTCACATTATTTTTCAAAATGGTCACAAAGCCATAAATTTACAATTTCTTTATAACACCTCTGTTTTGTACATTTCGTGAGCAGAAGATTATATAATATAGTCATATACGAACTTTTATCCCCATCAAAGTATCATATGTTACATGAATTTTAAAATAATCACCTAAAAACTGACAAAAAAGACTAATTTTGGCAGAGTTATCTCCCTTTTCAATGTAAATTTCAATAAGAAATTTATGATGCTGATTTTGAGTTTTCCTCAGGTTAGATTTTATTTGTGTATTTTTGGGGCTTAATGCTATGGAAAAGAACATTTTCTGTTGCAATTAGTTTGACGTTCAAACTTAAGACTGGACGTACTACCATTTTTAAAGAAAACTTAGTATTTTGATATTAAAAAACAGTTAAAAAAAAAATCTCGAAAATGAAATTCAAATACCTTAACAGTATCCTTCTCTGTCTTATAGTGTATAAAGACAGTATGGGTGGAACCGCTATGGAATAAAACTCTTTGTCCCACAACGTGGCAGGGAAGTTTGGTCTTCTCTGTAAAGTCAAAAACACCATATTTGTTATATATATGTATGTTTACTAGAATGCATAAAACATATTGACGTATTTGATAGAAACATTTTAACTCCTTGGATTAACATGTGCTCCTTTTGTAGTCGACAAGTTATTAAATGTTTTTAAAATAAAAAAAAAAAAACACTCCACGGTTCGGGTTGGACATGAGGTTCCTTTATAAAATTAATTCTTGAAGACATATTGTCATAATATTTTATTAAAGGAAGCTCTCAGTATCATTAAACTTCAAGTTCCACTTTAAAAAAAAATAGGGCCCCTTTGAAGTGTGGTGACTATGTAGATAAAATTATTTGCAATTTAAACGGTAATGAGCATGTTGTAGTTTGTTTGGGTAAACTGTTAACTGTTCCTTCTAAACGTATCAATAGAAGGTGCACCATTTTTATAGTAAGTTAAATATTATTTTTGACACATATTCATGTTTAGCTAATAAATCTTTAGCATTGATAATGATAAAAACAATAGATATAATACTAACTTGCAAATTCAAGTACTTCTTCCATAAGAACCATGTTGTCCTTTTTATCGCCCTTTGACTCTTTTTTGTCTACAGCTGTATGATTTGCAAATATCAGATACAAGCTTGGTTTAAATATGTCTTTCTTGACTAGCTTAATAGTACGCCATATATCAACCTGAATCTATAAATAAATATAGGAAGATGTGGTATGAGTTCCAATGAATCGATTCTCCATCCAAATAACAATTTAAAAACATAAATCATTATAAGTCAATGTACGGCCTTTAACACGGCGCCCTGGCTCATACCGAACAATAAGCTTTAAAGGACCTCAAAATTACTAGTATAAAACCATTTAAACAGGAATACCAACGGTCTTATCTATATAAAAAATATAAAATTAACTTATGATAGCACAATAGCATGTAATGATATGCTTTCTGAAGCCTTAAAACCATTTCATATGATGATGTTATACTAAACCTCGTCATTTTATTAGATTCATAAACCATCTTGATTTTTTACCAAAATGGACAGTAGCTTCTTACAATCTTAAGATAGTACATGTATCTATAAGAATTTTTGTAAAATTATGAATAATGTTTCTTCATTTTTGTTGAGCCTGCGAAATACAGCAAAAGTGGGCGATGGAACCCTTACGAATGATGTATATGTTGTGTACGTTTTATTATTTTGTACAGGTTATTACTTGTACAAAAACTTTGTTCAAGTAATTACTTGTTTGATGCCATCATACAAGTTAATACATATACAAATAGAACTATGCATGCAAGTAATAGCTTGTACATGTTGTGCGGAGAAAAGGATAATAACTTGTATAAGTCACTATCTTTGAATTGTATTTGTAACTTCTTCTGTTTCAAATGTTTTATTTATGCACTCCTTTCGTTGGCTTTGTTTGTTCCGAATATAGTTGTCATTTGTCAGATTTTTTTTTTCATTTTCTTTTATTTATTTATTTGTTTGTTTATTTTTCCTTGTAGAAATCACTCAGTATATGTATTTTGACATTTTTTTTGTGTTTGTTTTTCTTTTCTTTCAAATGTTTATGTGTGTAAATTTGAATGTTAAAAGATTTCAGACGAATGCACTGTATTATTAAAACACAAGCTAACATACAATTTTTGGCAAATTTAGCTAAACAGAAATACATTTGCCTGTTTTATAGCTGTGGTGAACATGGCCTTAGCCACCATTTGCATTTGCAATTGTATAGCTTTCCTGATGTAAAATTCAATTATTTAGTGAGAGAACATCATCTATATAACATAAAGTAAAGTTACAGGATATTGCTAACTTCTTTTCTCTCTTCCTAAGAAGTTCCCTTGGGAAGTTAGCCTCATAAAAAAACAGTAACAAGTAGGCAAGAAGATGTCTACATTTGTTCTCATCGAAATGCCTATAGTTTGTTGAAAAACACGTCCACCAAACGTAAAATATAAATTGTCGATAACAAAATCAAGCATCTTGGTAATTATTAACTAGAGACTCCAAGGAGCCTGTGTCGCTCACATGATAAGTTTTCTTTACAATTGATGCATGAAATAATGCAACCGTTATACTTTTGCTCTAGTTTTAGAGAATTTTCCCCATGTGTTCTATTTTTAGCCATGTCTGCCGCTTGGTTGACAGGCAGGGTCATAGGACAACATTAATACCCTTTTACTTATTTGCTGCTAAGTTTGGTTCAATTTGTCTAAGTTTGTTTTAGAAGACTTTTGTCAAAGATTACACAAATTTACGAACAAATGTAAAATTTGACTTTTTGGTCATGTTGACTTATTTGTAGATCTTACTTTGCTAAACTGGGAGAGTTGAGTAACAGTTCAATATCATTTATACTGAGTAACACATTATTGTTTTTAAAAGGAAAACGATTTCATGTTAACTTCAAAAAAGGCATAGAAGAATAATGATTTGTGCAAGCTATTATCTTTTTCTGAGTAAAAATGGTACTAGTAATTACTTTTAAAATTATATTTGTACAAGTAACAACCTGTATTATGGCTTCATACAAGTATTTACTTGTATACAATTTTTGTACAAGTAATTACTTGTATACAATTTTTGTACAAGTAATTACTTGTATACAATTTTTGTACAAGTAATTACTTGTATACAATTTTTGTACAAGTAATAACTTGTACAAAATAACAACATGTACTCGGCATATATATACACTATACAATGCCAGGTTAATGCAAATATAACAAAATTACTTTCAATTCCAACTATCAGAAATATTACCTTTCTTGTAGCATTATTAGGAAGAATAAAATTCACAGCGAAGTAACCCCGGGAGTCTAAAAATATATAATTTAGAAAATAACAATTTCATATAAGTGTCAAAACACCCACATTAAATGTTAAGATGGTGTTAAATTATATATACAATAATATTGAAGTGACATCAACCATACAATCAAATATTGTATGAACCTATATACCACAAGGATGAATCATATAACATTCGAAAGCCTAGTATATCTGTATTATCGTCGTCACAAGTTCGTCAACTATTCGTAAATTTATATTTCCGTCAAAGCAAGATAATCGGTCGCAATTATTGTATGTTCAAAAATACATGAAGATGTCTGCATTATCATGTATTGTGTTTTAAAAATTATAAAATTATGTGTAGATCATAAGGTTAATAGTCACTTATAATGCAGCATATATATATATATACTTTGAAATGAACATGACTTTATGTTTAGTAAATAACACTTTTTCAATAAACATACAGTGACAATGATGAAAAACAAAATCCTTCTTGTTAATCATATAAAATACAAGCTCTGGTATATATTTCGTACACTAGTGTGATTAACAATACTTAAATTTTTTTTGTGGCTTATTTATATTCACAGATACAGTTAAGTGTCTTTATATACACATGGAAAAAAGTATTGCAACACCTTGATTTTTCTAAACTTGAAAAATCAGCCTCTTATTTTGGATGAAATATAATAAAATATGTGTATAATACTATTGAAACATTGTTTATGATACCATTGGCATTGAAACGAACAAAAAATGTTTGAAAAAAAAATGATTTATAAAACCACAATTTTAATAACAAAATGAAGTGTTTTTTGTACAAAAAAATGCATTTTGCAACTTTAACTGTAGTCGAAATTTACAATATCAGACAATTCAAAATTAATCTTCAGTTGACTGTTCACATCATGGTTGATCGTTGTACGCAAAAGAATTAGTGCTTATTTCATGATGTGTTTGAACTGGGGTGTCCTTACGCGCACTCTCCACCCAATTCCGCCCAATTCCCAAATATGCTCGATATGGTTCAAATCCGGGCAACGATCGAGCCAAGGAAGATGAACCGAATTCCATTTGAACATTGGATCTTCCTCCACGATGCTAATTTCCAACTTTGGCGAGCTCTGCACTACATTGGATTGGGAAAATTGTGTGTCTGTTCGTTAGCAAAGGTCTCCGAAATGGTCCTTTCTCACGATAACCAGTAGCGATGAGTCAATCTCGAACAGTTCTTGTTAAAAGGCTCCTGTATGGCCACCACTCTCTTTTTAGGATTGTCTTGTATGCAATGGGTTTCCTTCTTACCAACCTTCATTATGCTTGATTTTCGCTAGCAAATGGTATAGGGGGTCTTCATTATCTTGGAAGCGTTTATTGCCTGATTTTTATTCTCAAAACGACTTATAGTAGAATGGTGATGACCAACAATACGTGCAGTTGTTACAGCGACATCCCTGCTTCTCTTATGCTGATTATCTGCCATCTTGCTGCAGTTAAGAGTTAGCAAGGACCCATTGTAAGGTGTCAATCACATAACGTTAAAAACTTGGTTATTTAAAGTGTTGAAAACAATGAGGATAAAATCATCTGGTTTGCTGTTTACGGGTACAGTAGCTCAATGTGCAGATAAAAACTTATCGAGTCAATATTTATTGATTAAACTCAGGTGATACTTAAATATTGTTTTACTAGTTCTATTTTACCAAATTATATCACAAAAAAATAAAGAGTGTTTTTTTAATTTCAATTTCAATTTCGTGTTGCAATACTTTTTTCCATGTGTATATATTGGCGTACATTTATAAATAACTATGGTATGTCACGATGATTCGGTTTCGATGCTCGGAAAAGGTAGCTGGTTACAAGAAAACCGTGTTCTTAACAAGTTCGCTGTGATCAGCTGTCCGATATTCTTAAAAAGATTTACGGATTCCAACACGGGTTGTTTGACCGGTTTTAATCATATGACTCATTTATGACCTCGGAAATTATTCTATCATCACAACAGTAATCGCATTATGAGACTTGTCATCAAATTTGTACAAATCACGCGCATTATGATGTGTGCCATTAATGATGGAAGATCTGTTTACCTCTCTGCTACATCTACACCAACCACCGTAATGGGGTTCGTGAAAGTGGAGGTTTTTGTGTTTGTGTCATGTTTCGAAGACTCAAATCTCTGTTGTCTCGTCTTGCGTTGTTGTAATTGTCTGATTTTTTTTTCGAGTTTGTTGATGTGAATGCCCCTTTAAACCATCTCGTTTTTTAAACAAACAAATTAAGAAAAACAATCGAATCTATCTCAGATTGAAATTTATATTTGATAAATAGAATATAGCAAAATAAGATTAGGTACTTTCAAAATGAACTTTAACATTGAATGTTTTGTTAGGAACTGGACCGGGTGGGGTTGAACAGAATATATAAGTGGTATAGGCGGTTACACAAGACTTGACGAGAAACACAGGATCTTGGTTGGCAGTGAAAAAGTGGAAAGGGCGCAAAATATAACACACACAAACTAAATGAATGCTCAAACATATAGAAGAAATGAAAGCTATCCTTCGTATATGTACTTGTGATATTATATTTAATCGAAGGACTTTACCCGTGTTTTTCAAACATAACTGCAGAATAGGATACCCATTTGAATTTGAATTTGCGATCTTGTATATTGGTCTAAATATGAAACTGCATTATCCATATTAGAGAGCTGTACTTTTTATCATGTTTAACTTATTACCAACCCTTTTTTAAAACGTTCAGGTTGGTTTGATAGTCCATAATAGAGAACTTTTTTAAGAAGGTGAGGTCTCATAGACTTGCTCTCTTATACATGTTATAAATGTATAATATATGACTGGGGGTTATTGTATAAAAGTCTCATTTTATTAGTTTGTCAAATAAGGTTATCTTGTACAGAGTTTATCGAAAGTAACATATACAACATATTTCAAAATATCGACCATTGCGGCTATCCTATTTTTACCAGAATCGTTTCCGCACACTAGTTCAATCCAAAATCAATAGATATACATCTAATGAAAAAAATGACCGATGTCATTCAAATTCACATATCAATGTTCTGTACTGATAATCGATGTTGATATGACAGTGCAGTCAGATTAATGTTATCATGCAATAAAATTGTATATAAAAATCTATGCTTATGTGTCAATATATGTTGCTTTTTCATCTAATTCTTAATTAGACTAATTGCATCATTTGATAACATGTTTAAATATGTACCTTTTCCTAAAGCAGGGAGGTGATCATAGTAATAGAAAAAAGCCCCTCCTGCAACATATTTTAGATCTAGGATCCGATGTGAACTTTTTGATTTATCCTTGGACCACAGTACTTCCACTTCGCTTCGACCTGTGTCTTCCTTACATCCGCAAATGTCTTTGACGATGCCTTGTTTCTCATCTGTTATAGAAACTACAATGTAATAATGCAACAGCATATTTTCTATGTCAGTATTAAACTGATAAATATATAAAAAATAATCATATACACACTGTTCATGTATGATTGATTATTATTATGTTGTCGTGCCTTCAGTTCTGTTATTGTACCATAACATGTAGCTAAATGTTTACATGTATTAACTAGTATTTTCTTTTGTTACCAAATTCGATCAATTCAATTTTTGGGATTTTTTTATTCAGAAATATCATTCTAATATTTAGCATGAAAATGTGGTGTACTTTAAGAAATATTTCAAAAACGCATAACACCCTGAACATCATACCAACTAGTATGTCTTTTAAACATCAGGCATTGTTTGAAAACATGATAAACTACAAATCAGAGTATTATGTTAAAAACAAATGTTGAAGTACGATTGACGAAAGCTACTTCAACAGCAGTGTATCTGTCTTCAAATAATAATAGTTTAAAATAAATAAGAAAATTTGGTATGGCGACGGAACTACTTTACATAACTAATATGTATATCCACTATTGTTAAAATTCATACTCCACGTTTTCCTAGAGATACCACCACATAACATTAGATTGCAGTGGATTGCAAAGTCAGGTACACGGTCCGTGTATATCTGCGTCCATTCGTTTTTCGTTTTGAAATATCAAAAACAAAAAACAAAAAACGAAAGTGTTTTCATTTTTCATTTTTGATTTCATAAAAACTAAAATGAAAAACGAAAGTGTTTTCATTTTTCGTTTTTGATTTCTTAAAAACCAAAACGAAAAACGATAGTGTTTTCATTTTTCGTTTTTGATTTCTTAAAAACCAAAATGAAAAACAAAAGTGTTCTCGTTTTTCGTTTTTGATTTCACAAACAAAAAAACGGAAAACAAAAGTATTTTCATTTTTCAATTTTGATTTCTCAAAAACTAAAATCGAAAAATGAAAGTGTTTTCATTTTCATTTTTGATTTCACAAAAACAAAAAACGAAAAACGAAAGTGTATTTATGTTATCTTTCCAACACAGTTTAATTGTCATTCAAAAAATGACAATGCTGTCATTTGTCATTCATTTAAAGGTCGTTAAAGTATACATGCACAGCGATTGTCAGATCAATACTCCTTTAATCGAAGATAATGTCGACGGATGCAAAAGTCTTTATCAATCTAAACAATAAGGGTGCGTGATCTTTACTTTTAAGTTTGGAGAGGTTAATCTAAGATGATAATATTGTAGCGTAACTAGCCTCTTTTACAAATAAAGCAAATTATATATTGTTGGCGAGGGAAGGGCTCAAGGACTCCAGAAGAACTGGAAAAAATGATACAAAATCTTTCACACCCTTTCTTAATCTAAAGCGCAAGTTTTAATTTATCTATTTTATTATGTTCTGGTCTCGGAGCAAAATATATCATATATAGATACAGTGTAAGATAAGACTTTTAGTATTTACATGTATGCACAATATCAAAAGACATATGTAGGATGATGAAAAAAATAATATAATCCACAAAGTCAAGTATGTGGCTATTGTTAGTTTAAACATATTTATTAATAGTGGATTGGAAATTTTCTCACCGGAACGGTGATCGAACCAGGAACTTATGTTTTTGTATAGTCCGATGCACTAACCTATGTTACTTTTGTTTAATGAGGATCAATGGTCTAGTTCCTCGTTGAAGACCCTCAAGCTCCTTTCAAGATGAAGAACAGGCATAAAAGCCCTGTTCATTAATAATTTGTATTTTTTCCATATATTGTGTGCGATTTTGTCCCGTGTACATTTACTCCACATCTCTTTATTTTCTATTTCGGACCTGGACACGGCTCAATGCTAGTTTAGACCTCCAATGTTAAAGGTCATATGTTTACTTTTTAAATTATTTGATGGGTTTGGGATTTGTAATTTTAACGTAAACCATGTCAGGTTTTTAACTTGTATTTACAGCAAAGTTAGCCAGTTTTGTGTTCTGTAATATACTGTAACAGTTTAATTTTACTTGTCCGGTCGCATCCGAACTTCTCAAAACATCTTCCGAACAATATCTGGACGTCGGTTTCGTGGGCATGTACAATTGCTAAACCACACATGAACGTTTTTTAGTCTTCGTAGATCTATTCCAACTTGAAGTCTTTTTGAGTCTACGACAAGCAGAATATGATATTTTATACCAGTAAATATTGAAGCCATAGTCATGAAGATCGATTACTTGATTGATGTTCCGTTAACGTAGCCGCAGAACAAAGACGCGAGAGCTGCTTTTGAATATTTCTACAATTTTAAGTAGTTTTCCACTCACAAACACAATAATATTTTCAACATGTATTAAAATAATTTTTATTTTACACTTTTTAACTTTTATGTTGTTTTAAAATATCAATTTGACTTGAATTTGGGATCCCGCTAACATGTTTAACCCCGCCACATGTCCCAAGTCAGGAGCCTGTATAATTCAGTGGTTGTCGTTTGTTTATGTGTTACATTTTTGTTTTTCGTTCAATTTTTGTGCATAAATAAGTAAGTTTTCTTGTTTGAATTGTTTTACATTGTCATTTCGGGGCCTTTTATATCTGACTATGCGGTATGGGCTTTGCTCATTGTTGAAGGCCGTACGATGACCTATAGTTGATAATTTCTGTGTTATGTTGGTCTCTTGTGGAGAGATGTCTCATTGACAATCATACCACATCTTCTTTTTTATATTTATATGAGTATATTAAATAAACATGTATATACCAAGCTAAGTCAGTTCATATCTTGTTTTTCGTCTGACTATACAAAAGGCGAGGAGAGCTACTTGATAGATCAGGTTGACTGATAAGCTGTCTATATAACGTAATGGGACAATGCATGGCATGAAGACATCACCAAATCACCGTATACAATACTCAAAAAGACATCCAGAGCTTACCATATAGTCATCAACTACCCACCAACAGGCCGTGAGCTTTGGTTGGCTCTTAACTCAAATCCAAGAGCACAGCAAAATGTCAAAATATTCTATTCAAACTGGGTGACCTGGGAGAAAAACATTGAAATTTTCCAAAGAAACGCACACCCCCCTCAACTTTTAATAAGGAGATTTGGTATTAATGCAAATGAATCAACTATCAAACAAAGTTCAAATGTAGTGGATGTAAGCAATTATATATAGGCAACCATATAATCTTCAACAATGAGAAAAAACATACGGTATTGTCGGCTACAATAGTCCATGAATTGAAAAATATGAAACAGTTCAATTGAGAAAAATAACAGCCTTTTTTAAAACAACATGAATTACGAAAAACACATATAAAAGACATCAACAAACGAAAACCATTGAACTACATGCTCCTGAGTTGGAGCAGGAACATACAATATATTGTTGCGTTTAACATGCTTGTAAACAGCCGGGACAGTTTTGTTACAGCACAGCATACGAACAAACTATACAAATCAGTGGAAAAGGGCTTAACGTATGAGATCGATACAAAACAGAAAGAAAAGAAAGGTCTAACAAAAACACATACCGAATGTGGCAGGGTATTTTTACCTCGTTTTCAAACAATCAAAGTACTGAAGTACTGAACACCGAATGACTGCAAGTTCTTTTGGATTGTCACAAGCACTTGTCTCAGAAAAAAAAATCACATCTCTATACTTGAAAGTGAAGTTAATGTACAGATATATTTTTTTTGAAACTCAGTACACATATTCTATATCATATGATCTTTTTAATTTCAATGCCAAATATAGAGTTCTGACCCTCAATTCCACGGTCCACTAGACATGGAAATGATAGGGCGAGTGGGGCATTTATGTGGTATGGACACATTCTTATTCAAATTCTTTATTAAAGAAGTCAGTAAATTTACTACAGATAACACTACATTTGTAAATTAGACGAACTAATCTAATCAAAATGTATATCTCTGATTTCGTAATACTTATGTGTATGAGAAAATTAATATATATATTAATTTTAATAAGATTGTTGAACGAACGCGTTCAATCTTAGGATTTTATTCTTGTCAATTTTTCCGACCGAGCAGAACGAGTCGAAAACAATTAAATAGACGTCTTTCAAACCAAAGTTAATATGTTTGCTATACACACATATGATTTTATTAAACTTGGTTATCAATTGTTAATAAAAAATACAGTCCTAGATAATAAAAAATCATGAAATATTTGGTCTAGTAATAAAAAAATCACACAAAAAACAGTAGTTGTCGTTTGTTGATGTCGTTCTCGTTTTTTAGCTCACCTGGCCCGAAGTGTCAAGTGAGCTTTTCTTATATCTTGGCGTCCGTCGTCTGTCGTCGTAACTTTTACAAAAATCTTCTCCTCTGAAACTAATGAGTCAAATTCAACCAAACTTAGCCACCATCATCATTGGGATATCTTGTATAACAAATGTGTCCGGTGACCTTGCCAACTAACCAAGATGGTCGCCATGGATACGAATAGAACATAGGAGTAAAATGAAGATTTTGGCTTATATTTCAGAAATCAAAGCATTAAGAGCAAATCTGACATGGATAAAATTGTTTATTAGGTCATTATCTATCTGCCTTAAAATTTTCAGATGAATCAGACAACCTGTTGTTATGTTGCTGCCCCTGAATTGGTTATTTTAAGAAAATTTTGCAGCTTTTGGTTATTTTCTTGAATATTATTATAGATAGAGATAAACTGTAAACATCAATAATGTACATCAAAGTAAGACCTACAAATAAGTCAACATGACGAAAATGGTCAATTGACCACTTAAGGAGTAATTGCCCTTTATACATGTAGTCAATTTTTAACAATTTTCATAAATTTGTACATTTTACAAAATATTTTCCACTGAAACTACCAGGCTAAGTTTATTATAGATAGAGATAATTGTAAGCATCAACAATGTTTTGTAGAGTAAGATCTACGATAACATCACCATCACCAAAAACACATAGACCAAGGTGAGCGACACAGGCTCTTCAGAGCCTCTAGTTATATATAGAGTTTAGACCTTTGGTTTTCCCGTTTGAATGGTTTTACACTAGTCATTTTGGAGGATCCTTATAACTTGCTATTCGGTGTGAGCCAAGGATTCGTGTTGAGGAGGGTACTTTAACCTATAATAGTTTCCTTCTACACACTGTGACTTGGATGGATAGTTATCTCATTGGCACTCATACCATGCACATCTTCTTATATCTATATATTCTTTCGATATTTTTGATTGGGGTCTGGAGCTGGCATGTCAGCTACTGCTAGTAGTTCTTTGTTAATTTATGAATCATATTCGTTTTGTGTAGTTTCTTTTGTTTACTATTATGTCATCGGACTCGGATTTCTTTTAAACTGAGTTTCTCTGTGCATATTGTTGTGTGTTTGTTTATTCTACATGAGCTAGATATAATTGTATAGCTGGAGGGTTGAGATCTAACAAAGCATGTTTAGCCCCGCCGTATTTTTGTGCCTGTCCCAAGACAGTAGACTCTGATCTTTCTTAGTTTTTTTATGTTTTTTTTTTGTTTAAGTTAAGTGTGACGTCCATTTTCACATAACTAGTATATATTTTTATTTAGAGACCAGCTGAAGCCCGGATTTTCTCGTTGTGTTGAAGACTCATTGGTGGCCTTCGGCTGTGCTCTTTGGTTAGGCTGACTGTTGTTTCTTTGACACATTTTTTATTTCCATTCTAAATTTTTATTGATTGATTGATCAATTGATTGATTGATTGATTTATTGATTGATTGATTTATTGATTGATTGATTGATTCGTTGATTGATTGATTCATTGATAATTTTACTACAAGCAAAAGTCATGATCATTTGAGAATCCTTTATTTGTATTGTAGTGTTAATTTCAAAATGAAACTCGACATTAATGTTTGTCTTAATATTAATTTTCTTTGTAAACTCTAAAATTACCGTCTGATTATAATAAGACACGCAAGAATAAAAAAAAAATATTTGGCCTTCAATGTCTCAACCTTTTTTAATGTGAGTAACTTCATTGTTCACTTAGATTTCGATTTTGATATTGTTTTTTCAAGTTTCCATAATTATAGATTTCCGGTAATTGTTCTGAATAAAACCCTATGGGAAAGCACATTAACTAAATTTTCCAAACGTTTATTGAAACCTAATGATTTGGCAAGGTGTTGCAACCTGTAATGTAAAAAAGTTACAGCCGATTGCACTGAGTGTGTAGGCAAAGGTAGCCTAATCTTGGTTAGCTTGCTTGTATTATTAGGTTAGGTAAACTACCCTCCTTTAAGAGTACGTACACTAGTTCGACAAATAACCAATCAATCTGTCTGTAGGAATAGGCTCCTTCTACAGGAGGGTGGTATACCTTACCTAGTTACTTCATAGTTCAGCTAACAAACAAGCGATCCAAAGATATTACCTTTGTCTACACACTCAATGTAATCGGCTGTAATGAAAATGTGGAGTTTGTGAGACCAGTCTCAAGCAACCAGTTGGTAGCAGTCAGTTTTCAAATATATAAAAAACAAATATTGCATAAGACTCAAACGTACTTAAAATGTTTTTATTATTATATAACCACTATATCATCAGTTTTTAAAATATAATTAAGCAGTCAAAGACACTTTTCAATGAATTTAAAATTTCATTTCTGGTTTATTTAAGAATTGAATGCTTTTTTTTGTTACTTCATTGAGGTGTAAAGCGATGACCGAATTACATTTTGTATGAAAAGCGGAAGCGCTTCATTCTGAAAATGTACGCACGGTCAACGCTTTTACAACCCTATGAAGTTACAAAAAGAAGCATTCAATATTTATAATTACATGTTTTAGCTAGGATCATGAAAACACGATTTTTATCAAGTTTTTATTAAATTCACCTTTGCACTTTATTGTGGGACCTCGTGTCATCATGAATAATGATTTTCGTTGTGTAATGTAACATGAGAAGTGCAGTTAGCCAATCAGAATAACGAATTATAATGAAACATACATCTTATGTTATTATTAGTTATATAAAGCCAAAATCAATCGCTTTCGATATATTACACAGCGTACTGCCCGCTTTACATTTTAAATAGTCAACACTTGGAGTGTTTATAGAATCGTAAATAATTATGATTTTTTTTAATGATGGCAAAATTGAATTATTGGGTGAAATAGCTTTCCTTATTATCGGCATCCTGTCAAATATAGTTCATGAAAAGTAATAATAATTCTGCATTAAACGAAAAGAAAGTTGCACTCGTGCTTTAACTTTTTTTTGCCACACAAAACTGTTTTTACAAAACATGCATTCTACTAGTGGATTTCGCTTAAATATGACTGGACAAAAGGTTTGTTTTTTGTATTCAAAGTATGGTGGGCAAGTAAATTATTTATTAGCTTAAAAAATATTGATCCGTGCTATAAATTAACTTGTAATTTTGATCAAGTAGGCCCTAGATCTCTAGCTTACGTTCTCACCTAGAGCAGATAAAAGTATTGCCGCAGAATTTTTTTATTAACTGTCAACCTCAACTTTAGAACTACTTTAGAAAAAAAAAACTAAGCAGAACAACAGCCTGGATTTTTCTACTGTAGACCCCAGCTACCCAGCTTCCCTTTGCACCTAGTGAGGACAATTTTTATTACATTTTCGGTAAGGATGGGGTTCGGTGTTCGACCCCAACTTTGGACCTATCTTTGAAAAAAAATAAGCTAAACAGCAACCTTGATTTTTTTCTCCAGCAGACATCAGTTACCAAGCTCCCTTTTACACATTGTTCGGACAGAAGTATTTCCGTAGACATTTGTTTATTAACTTTTATGTAATGATGGGGTAGGGTGGGTAACTGCGGTCCACTTGAAAAAAAATTACAGGAACTCCAATGTGGTGTGGTTTATGCAGAACAATTACCGGAAATCTATGGTAGTTTGCAAAATAATAGTCTTTTTTATAATGTGATATGTAAAATGTTGGTAAATAATGAAAGCATGCTTCTGAATTAATAGACATAGAAATAAAGAGAAACCATATGATATAATAGCAATCTCCCAGAGACAAACTAACGTTCATTAAGGCAACTAGTATGATGGTCTGGATTCGGGGTTCTTAATTTCTGTATTCTTTGATATTTTATGCCATATTTCTCTATTCTTTATATTTTTTGACAATTATTCTCTTATCATTACATTTTAACACCATTATTCTAGCTATTTTATTTATTTCTTGGTCCATTGTCTCTATTATTTATATTTTTTGTCCACTATTCTCAATTCCATAATCTCCCATCAACGACCTCTAGTTAATGTCATCTTATAGTCTTCACAAATAAGCAAAATTAATACCTTATAGGCTCCTAATGACAAACCAATTTAATATCCCAGTTTGAATTGTGAAATTGCGGAAATTTTGAAAATTAAATCAAGCAAAATACATTATCGTCCTCGTGGATCTTGGTCATCAATTCTAATAATCTTGGATCGACCTTTCTAAACTTAAAAGTAATAAAGTTCACGCATCCATATTGTTCCGATTGCTTAAGATTTTTGCATCCGTCGACATTATCTTCGATTAAAGTAGTATTGATCTGACAACCGCTGTGCATGTATACTTTAACCACCTTTAAATGAATGACAAATGACAACATAGTTTTTGAGAAATCAAAATTGAAAAATGAAAATACTTTTGTTTTCCGTTTTTTGTTTGTGAAATCAAAAACGAAAAACGAGAACACTTTTGTTTTTCATTTTGGTTTTTAAGAAATCAAAAACGAAAAATGAAAACACTTTCGTTTTTCGTTTTGGTTTTTAAGAAATCAAAAACGAAAAATGAAAACACTTTCGTTTTTCATTTTAGTTTTTATGAAATCAAAAATGAAAAATGAAAACACTTTCGTTTTTTGTTTTTTGTTTTTGATATTTCAAAACGAAAAACGAATGGACGCAGATATACACGGACCGTACACCCAAGACAAATCAAATCATGAAAATTGATATTTGCTGCTTCTCTTCTAAGCAAACAACTGTATATAGTTAGAACAAAGTATGGTCAGTCTGTCATCATGTTGAGTCTCACTTTGACGAATTCGACTCCGGAAGTAAGTTTAGTAAAACGCATGGCAGTATTCTTACTACATTTCGTTTCGTCTATATAAGAGTGTGACGCTCAGATCGAAGTAGTTATATAGCCACACAAGTACAAAGTTGAAGAGCATTGAGGACTAAAAAGTCATCAAAATTGTGCCAAAAGACGGCTTATGAAATATATTCCTAGGATAAGAAAATCCTTAGTTTTCCGAAGAATTTAATGTTTTGTAACGGGAAAAGACCAATTTTGGCCTCAAATTTCAGGTTCATCTGACGAAAGATTTTGATCACTTTTTAAAAAATTAAGTGTCTATTTCATTTGAATCAATTAGTATATGTGAAAGATTTTAACTGATTAAGTCATTAAAAGCGATCCGATTCAAGTATAAATATGAAAAATCTATCAAATATGCCGAAAGATGTCACTTTTCACATGTTTTTTGTCAATAATGAAAGTGGCTGCATCCGTGTCCATCCACAACCTTTATATAAGTTATGTATTATAAAAAACAACTTACATTTCTATATTAAGGATGAACACGAATGCGGCCACTTTCGTTGTACCGTCTAAAATGCTGGAATTGTGAATAATTAAGTTATTTAGCCTGACTTAATTGTGCTAGTACCCGATACATGTGCATTGTATTGTCAAAAACTGACTTTATTTATGTAGCAGAAGCATTCTACTGTCCAATAAACAACTACAAGTTAAAATTTTAACAATTTTGTAAAACTGCTATATTTTGGGGCCAAAAGG
This sequence comes from Mytilus galloprovincialis, assembly GCA_037788925.1. Lineage (NCBI taxonomy): Eukaryota > Metazoa > Mollusca > Bivalvia > Mytilida > Mytilidae > Mytilus > Mytilus galloprovincialis. Next base: position 36,425,998 of record CM075342.1, on the reverse strand, counting down.
GGGTCTTACTGGACCTCCTCCTTTATGAAAATGTTCAACAGCCATGCAATCAACTCTATCTCTTTTGGTTGTACTGGCAAAAACACAATAAACATTTTTTTCAAAAATCTGTTATCTTATTTCATGTCTGATTGGTCAATATTTGAGTGAGTTTTCGAGTGAATTTTCGTTTTCATGGATAAAGTATTATGTTACTGTTAATAAGCATGACTTCGTCACATAATTTAATGACAATAGCTGTTCAATACATTATAAATACTGAATGTTTAGACTATTGTTATGAAAATAATTGTATGCATTCTAGATATGCTTTGGGGATTCCGTATATCGTCAGATTATCGGAATTCCAATGGGGACTAACTGTGCACCACTTATTGCGGACCTCTTTTTGTATTGTTATGAGTTACAATTTATGACAAAAATAAGCAAAGACCCATCAAAACAACATCTGATAAACAAATTTAATAATACTTTTAGATATTTTGATGATATTTTGGCTCTCAATAATGACGACTTCAGTATGTATATTAATGAAATTTATCCTGCTGAACTTACTTTAAATAAAGCTAATACTAATAATGACCACTGCCCTTTCCTCGATCTTGATATCTATATCACTAACTGAAAGCTGAATACTAAAATTTATGATAAAAGGGATGATTTTTCATTTCCTATCGTTAATTATCCGTTTTTAGATGGTGACGTTCCCTTGTCACCATCTTACGGTGTTTATATATCTCAACTTGTACGATTCGCTCGTGTTTGTAACAATGTTTTAGATTTTAACGAGAGAAATTTATGTATTACTGAAAAATTATTACACCAGGGTTTTCGATATCACAAACTAGTCAAAACTTTTACTAAATTTTATCATCGGTATAAAGACATCATTTGTAAATATAGCTCAACATGCAGACTTTTCATACGTTCAGGTATTTCACATCCAATTTTTTATGGAAATATTCTTTATAAAGCACAAAGGTGTCAGTATTCACCTCAGAAACTTACAAAACCTTTAAATAGACTGATTAAGAAGGGATATAATTACGATACTGTTGTCAAGTCATTAAAGATTGCATATTTTGGCGTTAATATTGAGTCACTGATAAGGTCTTTGCGTCGGAACTAAAGACATTTATTCAAAAACAGTTGTTGACATGACACGGGTTATGTTCTTCTCATATATGTTATATAAACATCTAACGGGAAGGATTGTGCCTGATGTTCATATGATGAAATCATAATCTTTCAGTCAGTTTAATTGAAGTCTGGAGCTGGCATGTCAGTTAACTGATAGTAGTCTGTTGTTACTTATGTATTATTGTCATTTTGTGTATTTTCTTTGGTTACATCTTCTGACATCAGACTCGGACTTCTCTTGAACTGAATTTTAATGTGCGTATTGTTATGCGTTTATTTTTCTACATTGGTTAGAGGTATAGGGGGAGGGTTGAGATCTCACAAACATGTTTAACCCCGCCGCATTTTTGCGCCTGTCCCAAGTCAGGAGCCTCTGGCCTTTGTTAGTCTTGTATTATTTTTATATTAGTTTCTTGTGTACAATTTGGAAATTAGTATAGCGTTCATTATCACTGAACTAGTATATACTTGTTTAGGGGCCAGCTGAAGGACGCCTCCGGGTGCGGGAATTTCTCGCTACATTGAAGACCTGTTGGTGACCTTCTGCTGTTGTTTTTTATTTGGTCGGGTTGTTGTCTCTTTGACACATTCCCCATCTCCATTCTCAATTTTATATATAAGAACTCGGCCACGTCCACCTGTATTTTTGTCTATCTGACGAGTTATGACTTTTTCAACTGATTTTTATAGTTCGTTCTTATGTTGCACTGTTATACCACTATCCAAGGTAAGGGGAGGGTTGGGATCCCGCTTACCTGTTTTACCCGCCACATTATTTATGTATGTGCCTGTCCCAAGTCAGGAGCATGTAAATTTAGTGGTTCGTTTGTTTATGTGTTACATATTTGTTTTTCGTTTGTTTATGTGTTACATATTTGTTTTTCGTTTGTTTATGTGTTACATATTTGTTTTTCGTTCATTTTTTTACATAACTAAGGCCGTTAGTTTTCTCGTTTGAATTGTTTTACATTGTCTTATCGGGGCCTTTTATAGCTGACTATGCGGTATGGTATATGCTCATTGTTGAAGGCCCTACGGTGACCTATAATTGTTAATGTCTGTGTCATTTTGGTCTTTTGTGGATAGTTGTCTCATTAGCAATCATACCACATCTTCTTTTTTATATAATAATACATTTGTTCCTGCTTTTCAAGTGTTGGCTGTTTTCAAACGAAGCTTTATCTTGTTTCCACGTGCTGAGTGTTCTTTTGGTCGTATTTACTTTATTCCTGTCGTGTAGTGATGTCATGTTAGCAATATTTTTCAAACGTTGCCATACATGGACAAGCCGTCAGTGTTGCTAGGGAAAAAAACAAGTTTAGCAAATAATGTTTTCTTAAAATGTCCAGTACCAAGTCAGGAATATGGCAGTTTTTTCAAATAGTTCCTCTCTTTGCATTGGCGTTTATGTTTGAAGCAACAATGTGCAAGGCAGGGTTTATGTTGTTTTTCTCTTATTGTTGATAGACTTCTTTTAGTTTTTGTTGGTTATCCGGATTTGTTTTATATCAAACGATTTATAGTTTTCGAATAACTGTACACTTTATTGTTGTCTTTATTTATAGCAATTTTAACAAAATTAATATTAAAGAAAAAGCACGTTTGTTTTAAATTCAAAAAAGGATCTTATATACAGCGCTTGAAAATCGGAGAATTATATATCTTGAATATTATACATAATCACGAATATTATTAATGCTTATTCAGAATTGAAGCAACAGCTATTTGATAAATATATTTTACAGTAAATAGGAATTACATATTATTACTAAAATTTAGGAATTACATGTACTTCCCAATGCACTTAGTAAATACAAGTAATTCCTAAAACTGCCTAGTAATTACAAGTAATTACTGATTTTAAAATGAATTTTTACACCTATTTACTAACGGTTAAAACAATATTCAAAAGTTGTAATATGGTCAAGTGATCAAAAGTTATGGTAATACTAACTAGAAAATCAGTGAATATTCAGCTATCAAAATTTTTAGGGTTTTGCAGAACCTAGTGTCGTGCCTACGTTAACTGTTAGTCGCAGGCCCAACAAAAATAGGAAAAAATATTTAAAATTTTCCTCAAGACACTATCTTGTGACAAGTTCTGTAAGAATCTTCTGTCCAAATTTGTAAAAAAGTTCAGGATGGTTTATAAAATCTAAACTCTAACTGGAGAGTGTATGTTATGATAACTGAAAAAAATAGTCCGTTTAAATAAGTAATTATAATACGAAAAAGGATATTTAAAAAAAACCTTTACTTCTAGATACTATCTTATGATAATAAACAAGCTTCTGTCCGAGTTTGGTAAAAATCAAGGATATTTTCAATCTAATTAAAATTAAATCTCTCACTCGAGGGATAGATTTAATTTTTTATTATATTGGGATATTTTGAGAAAGTTATTAAAATTAAAAAAAATATAACCATAGTGTGAATGTAATGTTAACTGGCATAAAAACTAAGTCCGTTTATAAGTCAAATACAGAAAAACTCGATTCCATTTTTCCAAAATTTACTTCTTGAAATTTATCTTTTGATCAGAAACAAGCTTCTGTTCAAGTTTGGTAGAAATCCAGGATGATTTAAGAGAGTTATCAAAATTTAAAAAATCTTTAACCACATAGCGAATATTTGTGGACGCCGCTGGTTGATCTCGCTTTTGTGACAAAAACGCAGGCTCGACAAAAGGAGAAAAGAATGTCAACATTGAAAGTAAAACAAAAGGGATGGACTATTAAGTTGACTTATTTAATCCACAAAAAACACATTCTTTTACAGGAAGACACGATGATAAAATTTTGTTGAAGGTATATAAGCTTCAATTTGGAGGTCTTGAAAAACTCATAAAAACACAGAAAAATGAAAATGTGACTCCTAACGTAATCAATTTGTATAAATGTGTTTGTGAAGAATGTAAGCTTCATTGTAAATGTCAGACAAAATAATTTGTAGTTAAACTTATTTTTGTAAAATGAATTTAACTCATGGCATTGTCCAAGTTGATATGCAGAGTATGCCTGATGGAGATTTTAATATAACAAAATTATGAGATTGTTAAGAATTATCGAGATCATTTAACCAAATGTACCATAATTTAATGTCTATCTTATTAACATAAGCTGGTTGATTTGCCTATAATGTTTTCAAAAATGTATTTCTCAATTTTGAATTGATATCATTGTCTTGCATGCTGAAAATGATTTTTAGGGAGTTTCAAAACTTATAAAACAACCATTTTCAAGTTTCAATTCACAAACACTGAATAGTATGCATGTTTAATGTGCCTTATAATCCTTAACTAAGCCCTAAAAATCCCATCCCTTTACTTTCTTATTTTATATCTTGAATTATGTCTTTAATTTTTTAACAATAAAATTGAGTATGGAAATCGGGAATGTGTTAAAGAGACAACAATCCGACCATATAAAAAAACAACAGCAGAAGGTCACCAACAGGTCTTCAATGTAGCTAGAAATTCCCGCACCCGAAGGCGTCCTTAAGCTGGTCCCTAAACAAATGTATTCTGGTTCAGTGATAATGAAGGCCATACTAATTTCCAAATTGTACACAAGAAACCAAAATTAAAACAATTCAAGACTAATAAATGTCAGAGGCTCCTGACTTGGGACAGGCGCAAAAATGCGGCGGGGTTAAACATGTTTATGAGATCTCAACCCCCCTATACCTCTTAAACAAGATAGCTAGTTAGTAACTAGCTGTAACAATGACCAAAAAAATCAGTAAATACCTGTTATCACTGAAACAACTAGTAAATACATGTAATTACTAAATTGACTAGTGATTACCGGTAAATATTGAAATGTTTAGTAATTACGTGTAATTCCTAATTTCACCTATTTTCTGTAACATATATATATATATATATTTATATCTGTAGATTTTTGTTGTTGTTAAACAATTTGGTAGGCATTCATATGCGTATTAAAAGAATATCGAATAACAATATAAATCAGTTGCTTTTAAAAATCAATTGTAAATGGTCTTTTTCCCTTTGAAACATGATTGATTGATATGTGTGTTGGTGTGTGTGATTGTGTGTGTTTGTTGATGTGTTTGTTTGTTTGTTTGTTTGTTTGTTTGTTTGTTTCTTTCTTTCTGTCTGTAAGGAGTCTATATTATTATGTTAATGGGGAAGTTTCATGTTTAGTTTGGAAAGTTTTTATTTTAATTTAGGTCCCGCGCGCGACTCTCGATCTATATTGAGGAGACATCAAGGTTTTGCTTTTAAGGTGTGGACGTTGAAGAGTCAACATTTGTATAGCGAGGGAATGCACACAATGTATTTCTTTTGTCATTATAGGAAATTGACGTTTCGATTACAGTTCACGAGGAGTGCATGCTTTGGAAATAATGGATCCGGTGTATCTTTAAAACACGTTTTAAGATTAATTCCATACACTGCACAGTTTTCAGCAGCAATCTATAACACAATTTTGGATTTTAATCTAGGAGCAGACATTTTGTTGTAGAATTTCACAGACATTTTCGAACGTAGCAAGCGATTTTGACGGCATTGCAATTTCTTTTTTCTGAAACAATTCTTGAGAGAGATTTGCACCACGTTGTTTTATGAAGATGTAATACATGTATACCCTGATGACTGCAAATTTTTGAGTCAATTGAACATGTAGTTTCAGAGAACATCTGATAACAAACATGTTGATTTGTTTTCAGAAGAGATATAAGAACAATTAAAAACCAATTGTTCAGAGAACAATTGAAGGTCTTTCCATCAAAACAATGTATTTTGATATGAAAAGTTGTGAAACTAAGTTTAAAATGTCATTTCAATCGTCAAATGATAGCTCCTAGTAAGCTGATTCCAAAAATATATTGTTTCCATACTTTTTTTTTAAATAAGGGAGATAATTTGTTACTTCCGGTTTGAAAAATGTTACTTCCGATTATATTTGAATATTTACTTGACACTGATTCCAAAAATATCTGGTTCTATATACTTTTATATTAAAAAGTACAAAAAAATAGCTATTTCCGGTTTACAAAAGGTCACTTCCGGTTGTTTTTTACAAGGTTAAATGGTTTGATATCTTTTTCTAAAAGTTGTATATCTTTATCATGTATACATATAGAATAAAAGCAAAGGTCAAAATCTAGAACGTCAAATTAAGCTATGACCTTGAGATCAGTTTCAAGGTCATAAACCAAGGACCTCAAATCAAAAGACCATAGGTCTTTATTATATTTAGTTCATGAGTTATATCACCAAACGCGTATTTTTAAATACAAGAGGGGAGAAAACTCCCTTTTACATTCAACGTACGCTTGCAATCAAAATTTACATCTTACGACATGTCGCAACTAACAATTTAGTAAAAATAATTTGTTGATATCTTATACAGTCTTTGGATATAAGTGAAAATAAGCCAAATTCAAATATTAGAATATGACCTTGACCTTTGACCTTGACCTAATTTTCATTTTTTGGGACCAAGGACCTCAAATCAAAAGATCCTAGGTCTCTATCACTTATGATTTATAAGATTGAAATTCATATCACTTATATCAGATGCATAAGGGGAAATAACTCTCATATGGAGCGGTCATATCGCTTCGGTCAAAATAGGACAAATCATGCGAAGAATATAACGAGCAATTTTGTAAAATAAATTTGTCATAATCTTTTACGGTTGCGAAGGAGATGCGCTAACAAGGAAAACAGTGTTTGGGGAGATAACTCGTACAAAGAAAAGTATTCGTTTACGCAGGGTAAATTTCAAAAGTGCATAAACTGTTCGATATCATATACCAAATATCTAAGCGACATATTGCGAAACAAATGTTTATCGCAAGAACAAAATTAGGCGGAAGAAAAAAAAAAAATAATCAGAAGAAAAACAATAGGTCTTTCCACAGAAAAGTGGAAAGACCTAATTAAAAACCAATTGTTCAGAGAACAATTGAAGGTCTTTCAACTAATAAGGATCTATTTTGATGTGAAAAGATTCAGTTGAAAATGTCAGTTCCTATGGCTTTATGATGTATAAATATGAATTTTAAGCAAAGGTCAAAATCTAGAACGTCCAATTAACCTATGAACTTGACCTCAATTTCAAGGTCATTAACCAAGGACCCTAGGCCTGTTATATGTATGGCTCTTAAGTTATATCCCTTTACGTAAAATTCTAAATATAAGAGGGGCGAAAACACACATTTATTGTCAGGGCACCCTTTCAACCAAAATTTGTAAGTTACGACATGTCGCAACTAATAATTTAGTAAAAATAATGTGTCGATATCTTACAAGGTTAATGAAAATAGTGAAATAAAGCCAAAATCAAAATTTAGAATATGACCTTGACCTTTGACCTTTGACCTCATTTTAATTTTTTTGGACCAAGGATCTGAAATCAATAGACCCTAGGTCGCTATCACTTATGGTTTTACAGTTAGAAATGCATATCACTTATATCATATACAAAAGGGGGGATAACTCTCATATGGAGTCTCCGGATGGCTTCGGTCAAAATAAATCAAATCATCTTGAGGATATAACGAGCAATTTGGAAAAATAAATTTGTCGGTTTCTTATACGGTTGGGAAGATTAAGCGATAATAAGAAAAACAGTGTTCGGGGAGATAACTCTTATATGGGAAGGTATTCGGTTAAGCAGGGTCAGTTTCAAAAGTGCATAAACTGTTCGATATCATATTTCATTTATCTAAGCGACATCTTGCGAAACAAAAAAAACAGTGAAGGAAAAAAAATTAGGCGGAAGACAAAAAAATAATTAAAATGTCAATTGTTCTTGAACAATTGATAGGTCTTTCCTTTTGTAATGTAAAATACATGTTCCAACAGACGTAGAATGCATGGAAAAGGTCTAGGTCAACCTTAAAAAGCTTTAAAACACACTGAAAATCCTTTAAATAAGGTAAAAAACACATAATTCGCTATATGGGACTTGACCATGACCATTGACCTTTTGACCTTTGTCAAGGTCATTAGTCACCAATGTCATTGCTGAAGACCCCATGGGTCTAGGACTTTCGGTTATGTAGTAAAAGATGATTTTCTCTTTTCAGAAACCTAAAACAGGGGTTATGCCCCTTACAGAAAGGTCAAATCTCTTCAGTTAAAATGTAACAAAGTTGCGCATTAATGACCCAAACATTTTCCGCTATTCAACTCTTCTGAAAATATTAAGGTTGCTGAGATTATTCCATAACAAGGTGTAGGTCATAGGTCAAGGTCAACATACACATTTGACCTTGGGTATTTTTCAAACTCACATGAATTGATGATGAATGGTGAAGATCCTAGGTGTCTACGACTTACGGTTTCTGAGTTTTGGTGGCCAACCGACACCGGTTAATTTTAAAAGGGGCATAACCCTACCAATGAGTCGTTGAATCTTTTCGATCCAAATGTAACGAAGAACTGGGGTCTGGTCCTGAACAAAAATCACCCTTTGTTTTTCATCTACCTATTACGGTTACGGTGTTGGAACGATAACAAGGTTTTTGGGTTTTGGAGAGATTACTCCGAACCGACAAAATATTTCGACTCACAGGGTGAGTTCCGGATGGGTATTCATGACACCGATACAAAGTGTGAACATGAAAGCGACACGTCTTACGGTTAAGGCTGCTAACTTCGTCAAAGTTTGGCGGAAGAATGATAATAAACAGAAGAAATACAGTAAGGTCTTTCCCTTTTGAAAAAGTTAAGACCTTAATAATCAGAACAAACCCTATAGGTTTTTCAACCGAAAAGGTTGAAAGACCTTATAATATAAATCAATTACTTTTAAAAAGCAATTGTAAACGGTCTTTCCCCCTTTAAAATTTAAACATGATTGATTTTTTTTTGGGGGGGAGGATGTTTTTTTGTTTTTTTGTTTGTTTGTTTTCTTGTTTGTTTGTTTGTTTGTTTGCCTGTTTTTTTTTGTTTGTTTGTTTCTGTAAGGGGTATAAGGTATTTTGTTACCGGAAAAGTTTCATGTTTAGTTTGGAAAGTTTTTCTTCTATTTCCGGTCCAGCACGCGACTCTCGCGCCAGATCGAAGAGGCATCACGTGACGCGGGTATATAATAACGAAAACTTTAGTATTTTAATTTCGTTTTAGGTGGGGATGTTGAACAGACAACATGTATAGAGACGGAATGTACATAATGTAATTTCTTTTGAAATTGTAGGAAATTGACATTTTGATCACAGTTCACCAGCAGTGCATGCTTTGGATTTAATTGATCCGGTGTAACTTTAAAACACATTTAAGGATTATTTTCTGATAATGTACATTTTTGCAGCACCTGTTTGTAACACAGATTAGTATTTAAATCTAGGAGCGGACATTACATTGTAGGATTTCGCTGAGATTTTCGGACTTAGCAAGCGATTTTGACGGCTTTGCCATTTCTTTTGTCTAGGAAAATTCTTGAGAGATTTCTGCACCGCATTGTTTTATGAACATTTAGTATACTATTAGCTGACTGTAAATTTTTGGGTTGATTAGACTTGTAGTTTCAGAGTAAAACTGATAACAAGGATGTGGATTGTTTTTTCAGAAGAGATGTAAGAACAATATTAAAAACCAATTGTTCAGAGAACAATTAAAGGTCTTTCAACCAGTAAGGATCTGTATTGATGTGCAAATATTGAGATACATTTCAAGGTCATAAACCAAGGACCTCAAATCAAAAGACTCTAGGTCTCTACTTTATATTGTTAATGAGTTATATTACCATACGACTGATATTAGATTTTAAAGGGGAAAAACTCGCATCAAAGGTTTACGCACCTTTTCGACTGAAATGTATGTGTAACGACATGTCGCAACTAACAATTTCGTGAAAATATTTTGTCGATATCTTATAAGATTTCTGACAATGGGAGATAACAAGCCAAAATCAAAATTTTGAACATGACCTTGACCTTTGACCTTGACCTGATTTTTATTTTTTGAACAAAGAACCTCAAATCAAAAGACCCTAGGCCTCTTTCACTTAAGGTTTTCCAGTTAGAAATACATTTCACTTATATCAATTAAACAAGATGTTCTCAAGAGTCTGAATCGCTCACCTTAATTGTTTTGGTTAAATCTCTCATCAATGATAATTTTGGCTTTTCTATTTATTTAAATGTTCTTTGAATCGTCCTATTTTCTTCAAAAGCAAAAAAAAAATCAGTTTCTCCTATGTTTTATTTTAGCCATAGGAGCTATGTTTCTTGACATACAAGGAAATAAAATATAAAATTTATACTAGATACTCTGAAACTCATTTAGCCTAAGTTTGACTGAAATTGATACAGCAGTTTCAAAGGAGAAGATTTTTTTAAGTAGGTCAACATGATGAACAAATTGTGAAAAAAGTCTTTAAAGGACAATAACTCCTTAAGGGTCAATTGACAATTTTGGTCAAATTTACTTATTTGTAGATCTTTCTTTGCTTAACATTTTTGCTATTAACAGTTTATCTGTACCTATAATAATATTCAAGATAATAACCAAAAACTGCAAAATTTCTTTAAAATCATAAATTCAGGGGCATTATACCTGAAAAACCAGTTACCCAATTCGGCTGAAAATTTCATGACAGGTAGACCTTGACCTTATAAATACTTTAACTTCTTGTCTTATTTGCTCTAAATGCTGGAGTTTTTGAGATATAAGACAAAATCTGCATTTTACCCTGTGTTCTATTTTTAGCCATGACGGCCATGTTTTTTTTGACGAAATAGAAAATAAAACACAAACTTTGTTTTATACACCCTACTGATCATTCAGTTGAAGTTTGGTAGAATTTGGTTGAGTAGTTTTAGAGGAGAAAAATTTTAAAGTTAGCAAATATGATGAACAAATTGTAAAAAATTGTCATTAAAGGACAATAACCCCTTAAGGGGTCAATTGACAATTTTGGTGCTTTAACTTACTTGAAGATCTTACTTTGCTGATCATTTTTTGCTGTTTACAGTTTATCTATATCTATAATAATATTCAAGATAAGTACCAAAAACTGCAAAATTTCCTTAAAATTACCAATTAAGTGGCAGCAACCCAACAATGGGTTGTTTGATTCACCTGAAAATGTCAGGGCTGATAGACCTTGACCTAATGAACATTTTTATATCATGTCAGATTTGCTCTAAATGCTTTAGTTTTTGAGATATAAGCCAAAACTGCATTTGACCCCTATGTTCTATTTTGAGTAACGGCGGCCATTTTTTTGACGGATCAAAAATCGAAGGAACAATCATGCTAAGTTTCATCCAAATCCATTCAGTAGTTTCAGAGGAGAAGATGTTTGAAAAATTGTTAACGACGACAGACGACGACGACGACGACGACGACGACGACAACGGACGCCAAGTTTTGAGAAAAGCTCACATTTTCTTTTAGGAAAGGTGAGCTAAAAAGGGGAAATAACTCACATATAGAGTTTCCGGATAGCTTCGGTTAAAATTGATCAAATAATCCTGAGGATATAACGAGCAATTTGGTAAAATAAATTTATCGGATTCTTATACGGTTGCAAATATTAAGCGATAACAAGGAAAACAGTGTTCGGGGAGATAACTCTTATATGGGAAAGTGTTCGGTTAAGCAGGGTCAGTTTCAAAAGCTTATAAACTGTTCGATATCATATTTCAAATATCTAAGCGACATCTTGCGAAACAAAAACCAAAAACAGCCAAGGAAAAACCATTAGGCGGAAGAAAAAAAATTAATCAGAACAAAAGCTATAGGCCTTTCCACAGAAAAGGTTGCAAGACCTAATTAAAGTAAAGATCTATTTTGATATCAGAATATTTAAAATAAAATCAAAGTTTAAAATGTTTGTTCCTATGACATTTTGATTTGAATGCAAATGTATAATATATGTATAATATTTTTTTTTACGTTTTAAATTGAATGTCCATTTACAAAATAACAATTAAATGCCTGCTGACTGTAACGGCTCATCGGCAATATCTTGTTATTCTATAACTGAAATTACCACTTTTATCGAGGGATACTTCAACAACCGTTGCATCTTTGAATATACCATGGGACTGCCTTTTTACTGATGACCTTGGTTGTTCTCTTGATATCTGCATATTTTCTCTGAAAAAGTTTAGCATTTAATTAATGACGCATCAATTCACATTATTTCGAGAAACCAGTTCAGTTGGCTTGTAATGACAAAAAAACATGTTAATAATTGTTTAGATAGATTCTTGGTCAAAATTTAGTAATACCAATATCTAAATAAGAGTACGGCTGTAAGAGTAGCCTTATCTTAATTGTATATGAAAAAAAGAAATGAAATGCGTCAAAAAAGTATTCGTTATCAACACTATCTAAAATCATTAAAAATGCTAAAAAACTCATGGCAAAATTCTAACCTCACATTTGCAGCAACTATTCTTTGAAATATATGACCAAGATCGTGTTTGTCGGACATGTAGCAAATATTACACAAATTAAAATCATGACACGTATTACATTTCCATCGGATACCACGTATATACTCTTTCTCTTTAGACTCACAGCAATCACAAATATAACCCTCATGACAAACTCCTGTCGAAAAATAAAACACGTAGTATTTGATTAAGGCTGTCTGAGATAAACAAGAACTATCTTTAAAAAAAGATATCCGACGTATTTATATTTGAGTATATTTTAAAACTATCATTTCGATAACCTTCAGAAGCCCAATGACTAAATGATGTAGGACCTCTTAAATAAAATCTCCATCTGAATGTAACTTCTTTACTAATAGAAAAAAAGAAGATGTGGTACGATTGCCAATGAGACAACTATCCATAAAAGACCAAAATGACACAAACATTAACAATTATATGTCACCGTACGGCCTTCAACAATGAGCAAAGCCCATACCGCATATAGTCAGCTATACAGGCCCCGACAAGACAATGTAAAACAATTCAAACGAGAAAACCGACGGCTTCATCTATGTAAAAAAATGAAAGAAAAACAAATATGTAACACATAAACAAACGACAACCACTGAATTACAGGCTCCTGACTTGGGACAGGCACATACATAAATAATGTGACGGGGTTAAACATGTTAGCGGGATCCCAACCCTCCCCCTAACCTGGGACAGTGGTATAACAGTACAGCATAAGAACGAACTATAAAAATCAGTTGAAAAAGGCTTAACTCATCAGATAGACAAAAAATACAAGTGGACGTGGCCGGGTACTTATACATCCCGACACAAAAAGACACAATGAACAGATCTGAGAGTACTCGCAGTTATCTGAAAGCTAGTTCAAAGCCATTAACAACTAATAAAAATACCATGCCTCTAAGTCTAAGCAATCAATCCGTACACAACCAACATACAATGGATTTAGTGTAAAGACGTCATAAACAGCCAGAGAAAAACACGACCTTGTGCAATGGCAAGTTATTAGTCCCGAGGGTATCACCAGCCCAGTAGCCAGTACTTCGGTACTGGCATGAAATACGGATTTTTTTTTTGTGTTATTAAAATTTGCTGTTACAAAATATTAGAAATTATTATAAATTAAGGAATGTATCTCCCTCATGCAAAGCTCTGATTCCTTTCACGAATTTGGCTATACTTTTTGGACCTTTTGGATTATAGCTCGTCATCTTTTATATATGCTTTGGATTTCAAATATTTTGGCCACGAGCATCACTGAAGAGACATGTATTGTCGAAATGCGCATCTGGTGCAACAAAATTGGTACCGTTGACTTTATTACAGGTATCGACAGATTGTAGATCCATGAAAATGTATATGTATATAACACACTAGTAATATTTAGTTAGCTTTTAATCTACTGATAACAAATTCAATATTTATAACAATAAAAACAATATTCAATGATCTTATTACAGTGTTGAATAGGTAACCTTTAAGAATAGGTTTATTTAAAGGAGCAACAAGTTTACATGGATCATTTCTAAATTTCCGGGCACGGTTAACAACATTTTCGTAAAAATGAGGAATTGCTATCCCGTTTGAAATAAGTTTTCAACAGGTACAATCAAACTTCAAAACCAAATCTTTATATCTATGGAAAAATTTAGTAAAGGTTTTAAGTAATTTATGGTAACGATATCCCTGGGTTAATACTTTACCAGTAATACATAGGTTGCGTTCGTTAAAATCAAAAACGTCACAACAGACACGGGCATAGCAAACAAGCTGTGAAATATAAACACCGTAAGATGGTGCCAAAGCAACATCACCATCTAAAAATGGCAAATTAACAATAGGGAACGAAAAATCGTCTCTCTTGTCTTAAATTTTAGTGGTTAGTTTCCCGTTTAAAACCGAAATATCTAAATCCAGGAAAGGACAGTTATTACCGAATACATTTGATTTATTTAAAGTTAGTTCCCTGGGGTAAATTTCAGCAGTATATTGAGAAAATTCTTGATTATTTAACAAAAAATATCATCGAGATAACGGTAAGTGTTGTTGAATTTATCGATTAAATGCAATTTCGACGGGTCTTTACTGAGTTAAGTCATAAACTGTGATTCGCAACAGTAAAAAAAACAAGTCTGCTATTAAAGGGGCACAATAAGTGCCCATGGGGATACCTAAAACCTGTCGATAAACTTTGTTGCCGAAACGTACGTAAATATTATCAAGGAGAAAATTAACAGCCTCAATCATCTCATCACACCTCCAGTAAGTATATCTAGCATATTTACCTTTCTCACTAGAGAAGAAGGTTTTAAATGAGTTGCAGCAAATATATCTACATTCAGCTTTACCAAACGACCATTTAATTAAATAGGTAAACTTTTGTTTAATAAGATAGTGTGGAAGTGTAGTGTAAAGAGTAGAAAAATCAAAACTATTAACAGAATCAAAAGGACCATTAAAAGCTCGCAATTTATCTAAAACATCCAAAGAATTTTTTACACTCCAAAAATGGTTTAAATCTGGTTATATTAAGGCAATAATATATAAGAATATTGTGATGACACCTAAAAAAATTATTTGTCAAAAAATCCAGTGCAAATAACAAGAAACACATATAAATTTACTACTGTTTACTTTAAACTTAATTCATGGTTAACAAAGCTAGAAACTGTGGTAGAATAAGTAGTATCTTTCTGTTTACATTCACGAAAACCCTACGGAAATCTCACATGCGTAGGTGCGTTCTAAAAGTCATGGACGTTCGAACAACAAAGTTTACATTAAAAATTATTTAATTGTCCCGAATAAACAGATGTCATGGATGCAAAGAGCTATTGGGGAACAATTATTTTAATAAAAATATAAATCGTTGTAGGATCTAGTTCAAATATTTATAGTTTATCATTTGCTTTCCATCACGATATAATTTTGGAGACGTTTTTTCAAACACATCCAAATCACCCACTATGACAGCATTTTGTCCAATCACAGACAGGATTTTCGGGCATGCGTATTTTGTTGCCATAGTTGAGCGTCCTTAAGTTCAAAGGGCACAAACCGAAACTATACCGACTACGTCGGAAAAAATACATAAGTTTTATGTTCATACTTGTAGAGTATGAAATATTCGATACTAAATCTAAAACATTGTTACATACACGAGCGAATCGTACAAGTTGAGATACCCTTTACGCATTATAAAAAATCTCAACGCTTGGGTACAAATGATGTTTTATTTTATTTTATTTGTCAAAAAAATCCAGTGCAAATAACAAGAAACACATATAAATTTACTACTGTTTACTTTAAACTTAGTTCATGGTCATCTTCGCTAGCCAAGGGTTACGATCCACTCCCGCTCTCTTCACCCTTGGCGGATTGAGATAAAATTTCGGAGACACAAGGCAAAGATTTTTATTGATTGCAGTCAAAACTCGCTGCATCCAATCAGAATGCGCCTATAACATGATCACGTGTAAATGTAGAAAGTGTTTGTAAACAATTGCCACGTGTTTTTTGTGCAACAAGCCTTTACATCCCTAAACATACGACTATATTTAGAGAAAACTTGAATGTTTTTAATCAACAAATAGAAGTTCCTGTGTATGTTTCATGCACAAATGCATGAATGTTGACGTATGCTTTCATTTCCGGCTTTACCAAGTGTGTAGAATCTAGACGCTACCGTGTTTTTACCTCCAAATTGAAGAGTTCAAGTGCTACCATTGGTCAAGACTAATGTATTCAGAATTGGCGTGATTTTTATCTTCCGATATATGGCGCAACATTTTTATCACAAATGTTGGCTTAATCCGCCAAGGGTGAAGAGAGCGGGAGTGGATCGTAACCCTTGGCTAGCGAAGATGGTTCATGGTTAACAAAGCTAGAAATTTTTGGTGGTATAAGTAGTATCTTTCTGTTCACATCCACCAAAATTCAACGGAAATCTCACATGCGTAGGTGCGTTCTAAAAGTCACGTTCGTTCGTACAACAAAGTTTACATTAAAAATTATTTAATTGTCCCGAATAAACAGATGTCATGCATGCAAAGAGCTATTGGAGAAACAATTGTTTTAATAAAAATATAAATCTTTGTAAGATCTAGTTCAAATATTTAAAGTTTTTTACTTGCTTTCCATCACGATATAATTTTCGAGACGTTTTTTCAAACACAACCCAATCTCCCACCTTGACAGAATTTTGTCAAATCACAGAAAGGATTTTCGACCATGCGTATTCTGTTGTCATAGTTAAGCGTCCTGAAGTTCAAAGGGCACAAACTGAAACTATACCGACTACGTCGGAAAAAATACATAAGTTTTATGTTCATACTTGTAGAGTATGAAATAATCGATACTAATTTGTGTTTTAAACCGATATTACATTTAAGTGTAGCAACGCATATAAAGCTATTTAGATAAGCGTTAAGTGTATTTGAAAAAAACAAGCTAGATTTTAGATAATATAGGAGACCATTTACGCATTATAAACAATCTTAACGCTTGGGTACAGATGATGTTTTATGAATTTGACGATTTTGTAACAACAAATCAAATAAAAATGTTTCTATTTATTAATTTAATATATTTGATACGGGAGTTTCGCTGTACTTTTAATTTATATTTTTAACGTATTTATTCGAAACTACTATTTCATTTCTTAACATTTAACATATCCTTAATTATTGCTTAATATGCATAGTTTCAAATTTTCATGATCCTACCGGTTGTTGTTGAGGTGTTTTCTTTTGTGTTGGCATTATACACGATTATGCATGTTAAAAGTAGTTTTGACGTCTTTCGACTCTCCTTTAATGTATACTGCTTGATACTTAGTCTTGAAGATCAGGATTTATATATAAGATATTCTTATATCAAATAACTTCGAACTATCTTTCAGGTGCTGCGAAGACTCGTATATTAATGTTGCATTAGTAATTTCTGTGTGTGTTTCATATCACGATCCACTTTGCTCATTTGTTGTTTCCAAACCGTACCTAACAATGAGTCGCATTACGAGTATTTCTCCCACAAAAGAAATGTTGAAACGGGGAAAGTGTCAAAAAGTTATAACCGATCCTGAGAGCAGTAAACAGCCTAAGCCAAACAATTGGTCTTTAATACAGCGGGAAAACGCCGAATCCAGAGGCGTGCTTCAACTGACCCCTTGACAAAACTTGAGATATGCGCAAACAATGATGTAGGGTGAAACATGATTCTTGAGATCTCAACCCTCCCCTTATACATTGTACCGTACCTCTAGCCAAAGTAGACAAAATAAATACAAATCATACGCATAGTAAACCGCAGTTTAACAGAAGTCCTAGTCCAATGTCAGAAAATTTATCAAAATGAATTGAACAAAATAACAATGAAACATAAATTAACAAATGACTACTAGCAGTGATTCACATGCAGTCTCCAGACCTCAAATTAACTGTCTGAAAGATTATCTCTTCATTATATAAATACCAGATACAATCTGTCCCGTTAGGGGTTTAGTGTCACTCTGTCATTAAGTTTCAGAAGTGTTTATTTCTGATGCATGCAAAGACCTTAAAAGTGAATTAATGTTTAAACAAAAATATACCATATTTAATGATAAGCTACGACGTATCTGTTGGAGGAAAATAACATAGTGTAGGAAACAGAAGACATTCCACTTAAAATATGTATACAAACATATACAACATGCAGTTTTATAGTAAGCTATACAAGTCTCCGTTGTGACAAAATGTGAAAAAATCTAAAACGAAAAAGGACCAACTATATGTATTATGAAACAATAACTGAACAAATAAAACATTGTAAATTAATTTAAAATATATGATTTCATTTTTCACAAAGAATTATCAAATCAAAACGTAAGTAAAAGTAAAATAAAAACTAAGCGTTCCACTTGTTACTGTTTAGGAAGGCCATCACATTATTCATATGTTCATTGGCTTTGCCCAAAATGCTTAATTTATACATGTTATTAAGTAGTTAGTTACATTTGTCAAATAACAGTACCTGATGGTCCATTGTCAAACAGTCGTAAACAATTACTTGACAAACTGTAATCCTCTGTTTTACCATTATCCCATTGTACTCTTACATCAAGTTTAAGTGTTACCATGACGACTGTGGACGTCTGCTTTTTGTGTTTGTTTTTTCCTGATTCATCTTGTGATGTTATATTTTCTATTTTACTCAAATCTCCAACCTAAAGAAAAACAAGCTATTTCAAACTGCTCATTTCGAATAAGCAGTATTGGTGAACTCATCCCGACAGACATTTTTACCTTTATCTTTCATCTCGAAACAATCAAATTAGATACATGTATACTAGAGGCAAACAATACTTAAGCTATATGTTATCTTATCAATCATGAATGAACTGACAACGCCATAGAAAAATAAAAGTAAACACCACTCAAAATGAGAAATAAAAGTTAAGTCAAAACAAAACACAAAAAAAGACAAAAATCCGAAGAAATACCAGGGATGAAATCAGGTTCCTCTCAAGAGTCTCTTTTTAAAATAGTGGCTTTATTAGTACAAATTTGCTCAATTAAAAAAATTGCTGTCCATGCCACGTCACTTTCAATTTTAAAATCGGAGACGTTCTCTGATACTTACCGTCACTTTAAGTACACAAAACATGCACTTGCTATTATCAAGATGACCACTTACATTATTATTATTATTTACAGTGCTTATATAACGCTTATCTAAATAAACATTTACTCTTAGCGATTTACAATGCATAAAAAACAATGAAACAAGTACATATAAACAAATTTAATAATCAAATAAAAATAGAAACCGTAAAACACAAATCCGACTAAATATATGAAAATTAAAACTTATTCATCAAAAATAAAAAAAAAAACATACGCATAGTTCTTTTATATATTGGACACATAAAAGCTCTACTACAAGAAGCAATTTGTTGGTCGAAATCTTACATGTGTTACTGTTCCTAAATGTCCTAGTCCACCATCACAGTCGCTACTGTCATCCCAGTCAGGACCTCTAACCACTCTTGCACCTTTCTGTACATTTTCTGTATTACAAATTACACCACAAAGTATTATATATGTCCAAAATCATGTTTATCTCAGCCGCATTTTCTTAGCCTTTCCCAAATCAGGAGTTTCTAACCTTTGTTAGTTGTGTATGATTTTAAATGTTAATGTTAATGTTAATGGTATTCTGTTTATTAATATTTCAACCTTACAATTTGATTGGTAAAATAAATCATACTTGATTTATAGTCACTTATATTATATATTACCTAAAAGACGACGTTGTCAAAGCGTTTCCGTGTAGTTTTATGTATGTCAAATCAGAATACAAGGTTCCCGGATCTTTATATCGTCCGCTTCAAATTAAAAAAAAGTTTGTATCACAACTATACATTACTTGTTAAAGTTTAACTTCTGTATATTTCGGAGTTAAGTATGAAGTCCTTTATCACTGAAACAATATACGTTTTTTTTAGGGGCCATCTGTAGAACGCCTCCAGGTTCTAGAGATTATCTCTGCATTGAAGACCAACTGACGGCCTCCGGATGTTTTCTGCTCTGTGGTTGGGTTGACACATTCTCCATATCCGTTTTCAATTTTATGTTCACAATATGCATTCATGGCTTATTTTGACCGGCATTGGTATCATCCAAACATCCAATAATAAACCAAGACATGATTCAAGGGTTAGTCCAACGATTATTACCAGGCACATATGGAAAATGATATGTATTAATCAATTGATGAGGCAAACACTACGTTTATAAAACCTTTTATTAGGCAAATAACACGTTTATAAAACCTTTTATGACCGAGTACAACATACATGTTACATTCCGAGACAATAGATATATGAGGATGTGGTAAGGCTGTCAATGAGACAACTTTCCATCACAGTCATACTATGTAAAAGCAAACTATTATAGGACAGAGTACGATTTTCAATACAGAGCCTTGGTTCACATCAAATGGTATAAAGTTAATTGTATATCTTTCAACTCTTACAACTTTAACAAGTAATGTATAGTTGTGATACAAACTTTTTTTTAATTTGAAGCGGACGATATAAAGATCCGGGAACCTTGTATTCTGATTTGACATACATAAAACTACACGGAAACGCTTTGACAACGTCGTCTTTTAGGTAATATATAATATAAGTGACTATAAATCAAGTATGATTTATTTTACCAATCAAATTGTAAGGTTGAAATATTAATAAACAGAATACCATATGTAATGGCTTTTTTTGTCGTTTGTTATTTGTAAAAGGAAGCTGCCGTAAAATACAGTATGATACATGCGTGAGAGTCACAGTATTGGAGTATTTGTACGAGATGCACCTGATAAGGGTTACCACTTTTGGTGTGAAATAATGACTTGCTTACTTCTGCGCTTTTCACATGTGACTAAATGTGTTAATGGCGCGTGTAGATGGAGAAAATATATGTTTAATCTGAGTAACTATTTTTGAAATGCAAACAAGGGTATTCAGATTTTTAAGTTGTAAACTCTCGTAACTTAACGGTAAATCTTGTTTCGTTTAGGTGAACACAGTTTTTAATGGTCGGTAATGGTTATTGATCTTGACATCTGAAGCAAGGACAAGATGGGCTGGCTTTATTGCAAATACAATTGAATGCATCACGTCTGAAAAAAAGAATTCTTATACGAAAAGAAGATAGACTGACTTACACAAATTATATAGAGGTGTGTCGTTTGATTACTGATATTTTTATATCTTAAATATGGTGTCACTTTCTATTTTAAACTAACTAATTTCCTCACTTTTAACATGCATGTTGTTAATGCTTGCTCAGCATTATTGAAAAGATGAAGTAGTGATAAAACAAATGGAAATTTGAATAACATGTATCTGCAAGAGCTGTGACTACTACTTATGATTTAAAGTTACTCACTATCTGTTGCAATTGGCAAATGTTCTTCGTAATACATAGGGCCTTTTGCTGCATCTATACACATTAAATCACACTGTCCATTCCTACCTACGCGATAGCTTCCTGTCAAATTGTCGTTCCAGTGTACTATTGCATCAGACCTGTATGTTTCTAACGTGTTTTCAAGGAATTTTTCTACTCGACCATATCGATCTGAAAAAGGCACACCAAGAGTGGTTTTAAATAAAATATATTGCAAACAGAACGTGTTGCACACCAATCAATTACGTATGCATATTAAAACTAGTTTATGCTCTTGGTTGTTCTGGTTTTGTGTATGCGAAATATTACTTACATCAAATTAATTTAAAAATGTTTCAATATTCAAGGTAAATAAACTTATCAAAGATACCAGGACTAAATTTAGTATATACGCCAGACGCGCGTTTCGTTTACAAAAGTAAAGTGAGTAACATTTTGTGTTAATGTTTGTTATTTGTAATTTAGTCAATATTGTGACATTTGTTAGGATGTTATGATACTTGATGATTTTACGTAATGACGATCGTTTACCTTTATGTTTAGTGTCCCCACACAGGTGAACAATTGCATTTGGTTGAATTCCCACGGCAAGGGTGTAATCCTGATTTTCTCGTGGTGGCATTTGTTCACTAAAATGAAATTAAAAGTATAACCTTTAACCGTATATGGAATACAAACGAAGTTATTATTTATTGTGCCAAAATCCAGAACAAAAGGATGGGAGAGTCATTAATTCCTGTTTTCGAAAAAGAAAAATGTTAAAGGTTTATAAATTGCTAATTTTATATTATATCTGTTACATATAAGAGAAATTGACCAACTAAGTATAAAAAGAAGATACCAAGGATAAAGTTAAGTTTGTCTAACAAAAGGTAGCATAACAAAAATACAAAACGCTAAGAAAATCCTAATCGGAAGTACATTATCATATTGAAGAATCAAAAGCTGAAACACAAACGAAAGTAAAACAGCAGGCAAAAGTCATATTTCTGACTTGATACTGCAGATATATACAACTTGTGCATGGTGAATTAAATCTTGTTTTATAGCTAGATAGACACTCTCAATGGAAAGGAAAGACGAATAAAAAGCGTTTTATCAGAAAAGTATGTCACTCTGAAAGAAAGTCCATCAAATAAAGTCAAAGAAAGCTGACAAAAATAACCGATAGACAATATCAACCAACAAATGAAATAGACACATGTTAATACTACTTAACTTGGTACAGTAATGCTCCACAGAAATAAAGGCAATAGTAGTATACCGCTTATCAAAACTCATAAATCCATGGACAAAAAACTAAATCGGGGAAACAAACTAAAACTGAGGGAAACACATTAAATATAAAAGGAGAACAACGACACAACATTAAAATGTAACACACACAGAAACGGACTAAGCATTACAAAAAATCCTATGATAATAAAAAATATAGCATGAAAACCAAATACATGAATTTTGGATAGATAAGTACAGTGACACGTCTTATAGTAATGTGAATTCACACTAAAAAATAATAGAAAACAATCGACACAACGGTAACACAACGTTTAAACGTAACACACAAACAAACGAACTATAATATAACAATGGCCATATTCCTGACTTGGTAAAGGACATTTTTAAAGGAAACAATGGTGGGTTAAACCTGGTTTTGTGGCATGCCAAACCTCTCTCTTTTCTGGACATGTAAAACATAACATTGAAATTACAACACAACATTACAGGACTACAGTATAAATAAAAAGGAGAACACAATTGACAAAGAATCACACGAATAATAGCTAATAAAAGGCAACAGGTTTGAAATTTTAATACGCCAGAAGTGCATTAATTCCACACAACACTTTCTAGTGACGCCCGCATAGAAAAGTTTGAAAGCCGAAACAAGTACAAAGTTAAACAGCATCGAAAACAAAAAGTTCAAAAAAGATGTGCAAAAAACGGCCAGGGTTTTCTGTTAAATACCAAAACATCCCTATTATTTAGAATAGTTTATACTTTTGCAAACAGTAAATTTTATAAAATGACTATACGAAAGATATATGATAAAACTGAAGTATCATCTAATTACAGAAAAACAACCGAAATACATTATTTAACACGACACAATGCAACACCAAAAAAATAGACACATCCGAATAAGTTGAAACCTCAACGCCAATATTTGAAATTGTAAAAATGAAAAAAAAATTACGTCAAATTTGGATATGTAAAACAGATCATATTTTTTTTTAAAAGACGTCACATTTGAATGAATAAGATAGAATAAGGATTGATTTAAGATTATATTTAAACTAAATACTGATATTACATTTAATAACGATGTACATTTTTATGCTTATTTAATAGCAAACTAAGGTAGCAATTAACTTTAATTGTCGCTTAATTAGTTATCAAAGTTACCAGGATAATAATTTAGTACGCCAGACGCGCGTTACGTCTACATAAGAATAATCAGTGACACTCATATCAACTGATTTATAAAGCCAAACAAGTTGAAGAGCATTGAGGATCCGAAATTCCAAAAAGTTGTGCCATATACGGCTAAGGTAATCTATGCCTGGGATATGAAAATCCTTAGTTTTTCGAAAAATTTAAAATTTGGTAAACAGAAAATTTATAAAAAAATGGCTTAAACCTTGTTTTATAGCTAGCGCATATTCGTCTTGTTTATAGATCCGTTATATGGGCAAAAGTAGGTGAGCAATTCAAATAAATTTATCATAGATGCCAGGATTGAAATTTAATATTTACGCCAGATGCAGGTTTCTTCTACAAAAGATTTATCAGTGACGCTCTAATAAAAAAAATGTTAAAAAGGCCAAATTAAGTACGAAGTTGAAGAGCATTGAGGACCAAAAATGCCTAAATATTTTGCAAAACACAGCTCAAGTAATCTAAAAGAGGGACGAAAGTTACCAAAGGGACAGTCAAACTCATAAATCTAAAACAAACTGACAACACCATGTCTAAAATTGAATAAGACAAACAGACAAACAATAGTACACATGACACTACATAGAAAACCAAAGAATAAGCAACATGAACCCCACCAAAACCTAGGGGTGATCTCAGGTGCTCAGGAAGGGTAAGCAGATCCTGCTCCACATGTGGCACCCGTCGTGTTGCTTATGTGATAATAAATCCGGTAAATAGTCTAATTCGGTAGGTCACATTCATGAAAAGGTAGGGGATTGTCGTTACGACGTGAGGAACATATCCGATATCATTTGTGAAACTGTTATTCCATAACGGTCAACCATCTCCCATTGGCGTCCGTAAAATTTACGAAGGCATGATTTCAACTTCACCATTTGGAACTTCTGCTGGAATCTTGCTACTTAGAAATGGAAAGTTCACAATTGGAAAGCTGAAATCATCTCTTTTGTCGTAAAGTTTTGTTTTGAACTGATCCTCATTGTCAAAAACTGAATATATATTAATCAATGTTAAATACCAATAATTGTCACCCATCAACCAAAACTGTGTAAACATACAGCCAAATAACATAACTGACTGAAAAAAAATGTTTGCTCACTTTAATCAACAGAACTGGTGCGACTAGGTCAGCTTTATGAAACGCTCAAAACTACCAATAAGATCTTAAAGAGACTCATGTTGCTTTAGGGGTAATACCATCAAATCATTGTTCGTCACATCCGGTTGCAAACGAACAACTATTTCCCTCCATTTCATCGCAGTAAAACATTTCTGGGTCACAAATATATAGCTTTGGTATTTCAAACCACCGATATTTTTTTTTATAATTTTGGGTTTCTATAGAATACTTTGGAAACTTGATGTTACAAGGACACTAAAGCTTGTACACAGGTTAAATAAGGAGAAGATTTGATTTGTTAACTTCAAGGGATGGTTATTTCCTTATATGCATTGGATCATATGTTATTTTTTGTCTGTAGTTCTGGCAGGAGATAACCTTTTTTTTTTGGAAACAAAAGATGAATTTTGAAATAAAATGAATGCCCGTTTCTATTTTAGTCTTTTCCATTTACTGTCGTATGATGTTTTCTTTGGCTTCTTTTTTTTTTAACAAGTAGCTATTTTTTTATTTTAAAATGTGTATGCTATCATGTGTTAATTCGGGATAAAATCAACTAACCCTTTAGAATCAGTACTGAGCATTCTTTTGAATATATGTGAAAGCTCATGCTCATCATTCATGTAGCAGTCGGTACAAAGATTATAATCCACACAGATCTTACACTTCCATCTTATTCCACGTAATGGGTACACGTCGCATTCATCACATTGAACATAGGTATGCTTGACACCTATATTGCAAAATAAATAAAACAACAGATTTTGTAACATCGGTATTAATACGTGTAAATTTGTCACAAGACAACAATTGTAAGAATTTGACTATATATCATTTCCTATTGTCATCATGTTTTAACTTAAGAAGTCTTTAATATGTGCTTGCAAGTATCGTCAGAAGACTGTCTATATCCCGTTCGAGTGTCTCATTCTCATCTATACTATTAAACGAGAAGACCTCATTTTGTATTTCACTTCTCTTCCTTCCACAATAGATAAATCGTCATAACTCTGTGTTCTTTCGCTAAGGTAACATGCATAGTTGCATTTGTCATCCATTCTTATGATTATTCAGATTGAGTTAATTTTTGACAAAACGACAAAATAGGTGGCCGGATATTGTTTCCGTTATCAGACTGACTTTTAGTTATAGATAAGACTTCCGGTTTTAAACATGCACAAGAACAACCAATCGTATGATAGATTGCAAAAATGAAACATAACTAAGCCAATCAGAGCGCTCTCCATATCATCGTTTTTAGATCGCAAGAACCACAACTATTATACCTCTTTAGAGACAATTATGTTTTCGCGTTTATCCACCTGTAAACTACATTATATTTCTATAATAATCAGAGACTCTCTGTATTCTGTCTACTTTTTTGAAAATATATTTACTATTTAAGGGGTCATACCAGTTGCATATATATTGAAATAAGTAAAACGTGTGGAAACAAGAATGCTTCCATAGTATACGGATGCCACATTAGCAGTATCATTTACTATGTTTAGTGGACCGTGCAATGGGGTAAAATCTCTAATTTGACATTCAAATTAGAAAGATCATATCATAGGGAACATATTCTGGTTTGCGATAACCAAGTTTTAATTAGCGTGGGGCGCTTTCTTCCTGCGGATAGTGTTTCAGTGTAGTAGCACTATAAAGTCCTGCAACTACGGTAGGCTAGCACAAATCAGTAAAAATGTACATACACCTTTTGGTTTTTTATTTATTTTATTTTATTTTATTTTACTTCTCTTTTTTTTAGTACACACAACACATCTCACTAATTATTTTTGCAAAAGTCACATTCACAAATTTAGGCTTATTTCGGTTTATACAAAATATTTGGCACATAAATTCACATACACAATTTTGCATATCAAAATTATCCGCTCTTTACTTGATTGCTGGTGTACCAGGACAACGTTGCTGCCATACACTGTTGTTAGCTTTCCTCCTGTTCCTACTTCTGGTGGCACCGTGTTTATTAATTGGTCATGTATTTATCTATTTATTTATTTATTTAATGTTTTATTTGAACAAAATTATTTTTATATTATTTTATTATATTCCTTTTTTTATTTTTTATTTTTTTTTTATTCAATTTTTTATTCATTTATGTATTCAGATTTTTTGCTCTTTAAATAATTGTTTTTTACATCATACTAAATTATGTTAATTACCACATGGTAAAAAAAAATTCATTTAATGCCCAAAAAGGCAACGCCAGGGCCGACCGTGAAAGGCTGTATAGCCATATAAGGTCTTTAAAAACTTCCATTTGTATTGAGAACATATTTACTCAGATTTGAGCTGGTTGCACTTCAATTTCATCAAAAACTACTTCGACAAAAACTTTAACCTGAAGCGGGACAGACGGACGAACGAACGAACGGTCGAACAGTCTTGAAAGCATAATTTCCATAACTAGAGTATAAACGTTTATTATTGAAAGAGAACATTTTAACCTGAAGCCGGACAGAAGGACGGACAAACGAATGAACGGACGTACAGACTAGAAAACATAATTCCCATAAATGGGGCTTCAACATTTATTGTGAAAAGAGGACGTAGTGATTTGGCCATAATGAAAGTATACGTAGAGTAGACATAAGAGGGAGGCAGGACTTATTGAGACGTCGGGATCGGGTACTTTTAAGCTCGGGATTTCGGGATTGATCTTTACAGGATGCGGGAATATATTTTTTTTAATTATGGGATATGACTTTCATTTTAATACGCACCTCGGGATTTCATGTTTTAAGCCCCGGATTTCGGGATCAGGGCCCCTTAGACCACCCCTGAAATGTCGCTTCTCTTCTTTCCGTATTCATTAATCACTATACCTCTGTGTCCTATAGGTACAATGCATTGTGGCATTTATCATTCTTGCTCGTCATTATTCAGTTTGAATTATTTTTGGAGGAAAACTAAAATTAAGGCGTCAGGATATTGTTTCCCTCATCGCCCTGACTTTTGAGTCATATAAAAAAACATCCGTTAAGTAGATATAGGAAGATGTTGTATGAGTGCCAATGAGACAAATCTCCATCCAAATAACAATCTTTAAAAGTAAACCATTTTGGTCAATGTACGGCCTTCATCACGGAGCCTTGGCTCACATCTAACAACAAGCTATAAAGGGCCCCAACAAAACTAGACGTGTAAAACCATCCAAACGGGAAAACCAACGGTATAATCTATATAAAACAACAAGAAACGAGAAACACATATACCTTACATAAACAATTGACAACAACTGGACACCAGATTCCTGACTTAGGAGAGGTGCAAACGTTTGCAGCGGGATTAAACGTTTTAATGATACAAAACTTTCTACCTTTTCTGAAACAATAGTATAACATTTATGACTGTTTTTAAATTACCCAAAATAAGCTCAAATGATTCAGCGCCTTCCATCGATCAATGTTAACCGATAGTGAGTCAGAATACAACGACTGGATAAGTCGGGTTAAATTTTCATAAGTACATTGGGACAAGTCAGGCGTTTTTCTTTATACTTTGATCATACATAAGTAAAGTGCATTTGCTATCAACTATCAATTCCAATAGTTTGCTATTCACGACGGGCACTGATATAATATATAGAGTGTCTATGTTTTATATCAGTGTCCGTTTATATTATTGGTAGTATCTGTATATTCATAGTAAACAGACAAACAGCAAACCAAAGTATATCGGTCTTTGGTAAAAAAAAAAAGGGGGGGGGGACGGCTAAAAACATATATCCAACACCTGTTTACGTACGTTTTAAATTGCCGCCGTGGTTTTTAAGTAAAAATTAAAATCAGAGAGTTTTTGACAAAGTGAGCTAGTTTAACAATTTTATACAAAGTCTAAGAATATATATTGAGTAGTCACTGTGTATATTGTCAGAAATATTAGAGCAGATATCAACTAACCAAAGTATAGCTTTTGTTTTGAAGAACGATACATATTAGCAATAGAATGAAAATATTCAATGCGGCCCTCAGACTGCTCGTATTTTTGCATCTCCGCTTAGCAATATTGAAGAATTTGCTAAAATTGGTATTATAATTTGTGTTCTTAATGTAAACCAGTAAACGGTACTATAAGCAGCTAGCAATCAATTAAGAATCGAGAAGGAATTTTATACAATTGTAGAAAACGGAAAATGCAGTATTCTTCTCATACCTATTTGTGCATTATCAAACAAAAGCAAATCAAACTGGTTATTATCTCCTTTCTCAAATTTATCCTTTCCACCAGCGTCCCATTGAACTTTCACCTGACCTGATTCAGTTAAATCTATTATAGTTCCAATTTCTCTGCCATTGTCAAATTTGTTATCACTTTCAGGTTTCCAGCTTTTTGGTCTCACAACTCGAAGTCCAACTTTGATTTTTTCTGTAAAATATATTAGTGTGCAAGTAAAGAATGACATATAATTATGTCACCCTGACGGAGGTCGGGTGACATATTGTTATTGTTCTATTCTTTTTTCACTGGTATTAAAGAGATAATCGTAACTGCAGTTACGATTATCCCAATATTGCGACGGCAGAAATAGGTAAAATCTTTACAGTCATTTTTCTCAAATGCAGCATGTTTTTCTCAATAGTTACTCAGCTGCAAGGTTTTTCTATACCATTACATCATATTTGAATGGTAACGGTGCACTGGAATTGGCTAAGCTCTTTGAAAACTGCCGTTGAAAAATTCGGGATGATAATCGTAACTCGGAAAAAAGATAATCGTAATTATGGTATTGAAAAATGAGAAAATTATCGTAACTGGATAGTGTTTTATCATTAGTGACACTAAAAACGTATATATGATAGCACATGATTAAATTATGGTGATGGATTAATGACGTTTTAACATCTTATGACATTTCTTTTTGTGCATATAATAATTATAGTTCTAATGAAAACAGCTATATACTATAATATTATTAATATCGTATATTTTAACAAATTTGATTCGTTTAGGGATAGTCACAAGTCAAACTTAAGCATATCGCACGGTTATTTTTAGAATATCTAAAAACCGATATACTTTGTGACGTCATGTAATGAATTTCAGGATATTGTTTAACGTTTTGAAACACATGACATCTGTGATCGATTATTTGACGAAAAAAATCTTCGAAAACATAAGATATAAAAAAAAAAGTAAATGGAATAACAATTAATATGTTCAAGGAGAAAATGTAATATCTATAACATTCCAACAAACCTAAATGACGATTTTGATACAAATATGGTCGGAAATTAATAATATAACAAATATAGCCTTTGTATGAGGTCAATACAGGATATATCGACCCAAAGAAGTATATCGACCTCGGACTTTGTCCTCAGTCAATATACTTCTTTCAGGTCAATATATCCGTGTATCGACCTCATACAAAGGCTATATTTGTATAATATCATAAAATTGGACGGTCCAACAAGCATCGAGGAATTTGGAAAAGGGAAAAACACAAACTATGTTAAAATACAGAAAACTAAAAAAAACTAGCAATCTCACAAAATATGGGAATGAGCGAAGAGGCAATTTTAAAGAAAGTTATGATATATGGCAATAATTGTCGGGCAAAACGCATGTGTCATCCTTCATCAGATTTGTGATAAAGACTGTTAAAAAACATCGATTTATCCTGAATAAAAACATAGTAAATGTAGAAAATATTGTTTTAAGTCATTTATTGCAGGTGGCTATATGTGATATTTCTCCCCCGGGATGCCACTGCTGATTCAATTCTAGCCCATACCCTATTATGCCATGATGAAGTAGGAATAACGTTAAGTATTCGCCAAAGACAGTTTGATCATATTCTATGTTGATGACATACTGAAAATTACATGAAACTAACCCTTGTTATTTGCTTTGCACGAATATAATTGAACAAATACAAAATCTCCAATACTGGTTTCGTAGTTGACCGTTTTGTAGTGGACATTTTCGCATGTTTTATTTTTTTCCCACAAACCCTAAATTGCAATAGTAACTAGAATGATTCTATTCATCAAAGCACGTACTAAGCTGTACACTGATATTTTTTAAAATTTTAAAACCAGATACCGAAGGAGATTTGAACCGTTTCGTAGTGGATATTAACAAAAATACTGTATCACTCTGGTCCATATGATGTACTCTTTTTTTCCAACATTTAAACTGCCGTTATAAAAGCATAACATCTTTTGTATGACCCTTATGTTTGTATATATTGCAAACATTGAGAATGAATGTTGAATAGGGCGTTTAGGGACATGCTATTTTTTTGTTATTTTGAATCCTTCATGAATCAACAGCTTATTAGTCCCTCTTTAAATAGAATGTTTCTTTGCTTAAAAATGTTAAAACTAATTGCATGTACTGACTGTACACAAATTTACTTGTAAAGATCAAACACATGTTTTTTAAGTGGCTGGGACAAGAAATCACGGTTTTGTTGATAAACGTCCATAAATTGAGTAAATTTGTCTTAGATATTAACCTGTAAGTCTCTTCATTTATTTTTATTTTCCGTTAATGTCATCAATTATCTGGACATTTGCATTTTAACACACAAAATACCATTGAAATGCTGAAAGACACATTAATTATTTTTCAGTTACTATTATCCGATAAAGATATTACGATTATCAAACAAGAAAAATTCCATCGAGTTACAATTATCATCCCGAATTTTTCAACGGCAATTTTCAAAGCGCTAAGCCAATTCTAGTGCACCGTTACGATTCAAATATGATGTAATGGTATAGAAAAACCTTGCAGCTGAGTAACTATTGACAAAAACATGCTACATTTGAGAAAAATGACTGTAAAGATTTTACCTATATCTGCCGTCGCCATATTGGGATAATCGTAATTGCAGTTACGATTATCTGTTTAATACCAGTGTTTTTATGGCACCCTCAACGGAGATGGGTGACATATTGTTATTCTACGTTATTTTTCTTCTTATTATGTCACCCGATCGACAATGTTGGGTGACATTTTGCTTTTCTTCTGTTTCTTTGTTTTTATGTCACCCGATCGACAATGTCGAGTGACATATTGCTTTCCTTCTGTTTCTTTGTTATTATGTCACCCGATCGACAATGTCGGTGACATATTGCTTTTCTTCTGTTTCTTTGTTATTATGTCACCCGATCGACAATGTCGGGTGACATATTGCTTTTCTTCTGTTTCCTTGTTACTATGTCACCTGATCGACAATGTCGGGTGACATAATGCTTTTCCTCTGAAAATTAAACGTGTATTCACAAGATATGTAAGGACATACATGCAATCTGAAGTAATTAAAAGATTTATAATTAGCATTATAAATCTTACAAAAAG
The DNA here is from genome assembly GCA_037788925.1 of Mytilus galloprovincialis. Lineage (NCBI taxonomy): Eukaryota > Metazoa > Mollusca > Bivalvia > Mytilida > Mytilidae > Mytilus > Mytilus galloprovincialis. The sequence continues at coordinate 36,393,610 of CM075342.1, read as the reverse complement.
GTGGTGTAACCAGGTGCTGTCATATCTATATAAATCGACATGTACATCTTCATCTATGTATACATTACATATTGGTATATATGTACAATGAACTTTTTTATACAATGTCCATACCTCCAGCATATGCCTTTTTAACGTTGTAACCATGAAAGGTCGAATACACTGACAACTTTTCATCTACACGTGGATTGTTCTGAATTTCCTGTTGTTAAGATAAATATAAATTATATTTCATTGTACAGCTTAAAAATAAAAGTTGAAAAAAAAATTCAGGAGTATATTCAATATATATGACTAATTAAGCCGATCGTATGTCTGGTATGGTATAATTGACTAAATTATTAAAATTCAGAATACTACTGATACTAGAAGGACTCCTTCATACATTTATCTTTTTCTCAATGTTGACACAGATAGACGACTCCGAAAGAAAATCTATGATAAACGGGATGATTTCAACTTCCCAATTATTAATTTACCATTTCTTAGCAGTACCATACCCTCTGCTCCTTCGTATGGTGTTTACATATCTCAATTAATACGTTATTTTCGTGCATTTTCACATTATACAGGAGTGTGCTCCTAACACAGAAACTGCTCCAACAAAGTTATAAGGAGAAAAGATTAAAAATGACACTCTGTAAATTTACGGACACCTTCACGAATTGGTTGATTCATACGATGTGTCTTTGTCCAAACCTACTAAGGACATTTTTACATGTGTTAGTTTGTTGTTTGCAATTACCTCGTCTAATCTTTAAATTACCGAACGTGACTTATTCCCGATTGTGACTGTTTTGCGGAGTGGGAATTCGCATTGCTATAAGACGTGTCATGTTACTTTTCTATCCTAAATTCATGTATTTAGTTTTGTCAAATGTCTTAACGTTTGAAGTTGTAAATCTTTTTTTTGTCTGTTGTATTCTTGTGTTATGGTAAAAATAAATATCACCCAGTTCATTTATTAGATTTTAGTTTGGGTCAACGACATTTATACGATATATTTAGTTAACAGTATGATTCAGAAGAAACACTGACATATCTAGATAATACAATTTATTATCTTTTAACCACCACAATTTGATATAAAAAGTATTGTAATGCCATTGTTTTAAATAAATGTTATTTCAGTATTACAAATCTAATCTTGAATTCTATCCTAATTCCATCTTATTTTTGGAATTTTTTGTAAATTCAAATTTAAATGTGACGTCACTTTGTACGTTGATGGCTTTGGCTAACTCGGCTGTGAATTTCTTTATGCTGGTTAGGTTGTTTTATGTAAAGTATTCGTTTTTATTCTGTAGTTGTATAGTCACCAGTTCGGTTTTATCATGTTTATCAATTTCATAGTCATTTTATGAAACGTTATTGTTTGAAAAATAATGAATTGTTCTAATTAATAAGAATTTTCTCATCCCATGCAGAAAACTCCAGCCGTATAAGCCACAATATTTTTAAACTTTTGGTCCTCGATGCTTTTTAACTTTGTACTAGTTTTGACTTTCGAACTTTTTTCACTGGTAAGTCTTGTGAAAACGAAACGCACGTCTGGCGTATTTAATTTAAAACCTGGTACCTTTTGTTATTCAAGGATGAACCTAATACGTTAGCAGAATCAAAAAGTCTGTAAGTCAAGATCACATTAAGTCTTAAATCTAGAAACATGAATGCGTGAACATCTTATGTGGAATATCCAGTCGGTTTGCGTGGCTTTTTTCAAACCATATAAGTTTACAGCTTTATTTCCCTGTTTACAAAATAAACAAATAAGGGACATTGCTCTGGAATCAATTATCCAAAATGTGTATAATTCTTTTTTTTTAAAAGAAGATGTGGTATGGCTGCCAATGAGCCAACTCTCTACCTAAGTCAACAAAATTAACATCTATATACAACCGTACAGCCTACCACAATTAGCAAAGCGCATACCGCCTAGTCAGCTATCAAAGACCCCTAAATTACAAAATTAATGTAAAACAATTCAAATGAGGAAACTAACGACCTAATGTATCTACAAAAAAAAAATAACAAACACAAGTATGTTACACATCAGCAAATGGCAACCATAAATTTACAGGCTCCTGACATTGGACATTTACATACTGAAATAATGTGACACGTTCAAAAAAGTTAGTGGGATTATAACCATCCCCCTAGCATTGGACATAGGTGTTACAGTACAACATAAGAAGGAAAATCAGTTGAAAAATGCTTAATTTTTCAGATGGATACAAATAGGATTACATCTAACAAAAACACAGAGTTGGCGTGGCCGGGTACTTATATATTCCAATAACAAAAATACACATAAGTACTGATTTGAGAATACTCGCAATTACTGACAGCTAGATTAAAGCCACACGCATTTAATACTAAATTAGCAATAAATACAACTTCAACATCCAATGGAAGTAGTATTAATACGTACGTCACAAACAGTCAGAGAAAAACATGCCCTTGTACAATACCAAGATTTATATATCGACAGATTGTAGACCCATAAATGTGTATATGCATATAACAATACTATTTGGTTTGCTTTAAATCATTTACTTATAACAAACTCAATATTAATATCAATAAATTCTATATCTAATAATCTAAATACAATGTTGAATTGGTAACATTTTAGAATAATTTTTTCTTCAGGATCGATAAGTAAACCCGAATGTGCTATTCCGTTTGAAATACGGTACATTCAAACTTCAAAACCACACCGTTATGTCTTCGGAAGAAATTAGTAAAGGTTTTAAATAATTTACCAATAAAACATAGATAAAAGAGGGACGAAAGATACAAGAGGGACAGGCAAACTCATAATTAAAAAAAAACTGACAACGCCATAGCTAAAAAATAAAAAGACAAACAGACAAACAGTAGTTCACATGACGCAACATAGAAAACTAAAGAATAAGCAAAAACTAGGGGTGAACTCAGTTGCTCCGGAAGGTTAAGTTAATCCTGCACCCGTCGTGTTGCTTAAGTGATAACAAATCTGATAAATAGTCTAATTCGGTGGATCACATTTATAGATAACGTTTGCTTAAATCAACAACGTCGCAACAGACACGGGCGTAACGAACTAGATGAGAAATATAAACATCGTAAGATGATGCCAAAGGAACATCATCGTCTAAAAATGAGAAAATTGACAAAAGAGATTGAACCATCGTCCCGTCGTCTTAAATTTTAGTGTGAAATTTCCCGTGCAACATCGAAATATATAAATGAGTATAATTCTTATAAGTCAGTTCATTGTGCCATTTCCTGACTTTCGTCTCAATTAACACTGCACCGTATAAACAAAAAGGAAAATGTTTTTTTTATTTTTAAATTACCTTCAAATCAAATGAACATCCAGGAGGGTCCGTTGCCATATTGTCTGAAATAAAAGATCCAACTTTAACCTAATATACATTATATTTTATAAACACGTCTTCTCATCAGGACCCTATTAACCGTCGGCTACTTTTCCCACCGTGGACAATATTGTAGGAGGATTTGGATCAGTTGTATAATAGGGGTATTGCAGATTCACATGTGTGGCTATCCTTAACTTATTCCTTGCATTTTATTAACTAAACCAAGTTAAGATAAGCAATACTTAGACTCATATAAACACATCCATGAAAAAAATGACCGAGCAGATGGCCATCAAAACTACTAGCAGTATCGCAACACTTATAGTGAAACTAACGGACAATACTAATAATGGTTCATATATTGATACGATATTTCTCAATTGTCACGGTTATGAAAGCCAAAGGCATAAGCTTGTCAAGATACTGAGCTGTATGTGACAATGCAACGGTAACGTAATAACCCATACTAACACATTGTGGGGTCATTATAAAGTAATCTACAACAATTACAGTTTTGAAAACGTCCAGTGTTAAGTTGTCTCGAAAGCAGTCTATTTTATAAGGAATAAAATACAATCAAAAATTCAATATTGATAGGTCATGTTTCAAACGATGATTGCTTTTACAAATTGTGACTAGAATAGATAGTTGTTTCGTAGACCCTAATACCTCATCTTCTTATATCTATATATGTGTTTTGCAGCGTTTTCGGTTATTGAAGGGATATTTTCAGTGGTTAAGTATTCGAACTGTCAAATATAAGTTATATCTGTGAATTCATGTTCGGTATGCATCATCACATAGTTGTGAAATACCTAAGATCTGCACCCTAGAGTAGTTTTCAAACTGGTGCAGAAAGGTATTACTACATTTTTGACAGCTATAATTTCATCTGACCTACTAAACGTTCGGTTTACATTTGACACAGTGTCTGCAGATGTCCCAGAAACATGATAAAAATGGTATAAGGGAAACGGTGATAATGTGATACAGAGATATAGCAGAATTTAATTGCAGCAAGTGTAATATAATCATCATATTAATTTATCTATACCTATCCGTTTCACTGTTAATCTTTTGTTTTAAAAAGATTAGGATATAACATAAAAATTACTTTTTACAATCACATTAACTACTGTTTATACGTATAAAGCATAATAGGGGTATATCCTAGACCTTTGAGATACGCATACACATGATACACGTACATTGCAATGTCATCATTTTTTTTCTCATCAATATATCTTAAAATCCATCTGCATTATTAGGCTACACGTGTATATAATATAGCAAATTATATTGAACAATGTTTGACGAGTTTTTGTTAAGTGCGAATAATTAATAAATTAGAGTAAGAAACATGAATAAAATTTAGTACATAATTAAAAAAATGGTAGAGATAATTTTTACTCAAATGGCTACTTACTACATCTGTTTCCCTATTGTTAGGCAAAATAATTTTTTTTTAAATCCATCGCACTAGTGTTGATATTTTTCGTAGAAAACAGACGGAAATCCCAAAATCTATAATTTGAATAAAATTGTGATGATATCTGTCTGCGAGAAATGAGATTTGAAGATTATTTAAAGTAGGTTTAAAAATAACATAATCAATGCTATTCTAGACATTATATTTTAATTACATAAAATATTTAAAAAAAAAATGCGAAAGTTCCTAAAGAGACGTCCAAACTCAAATGTCGGAAAGAAAAAAAACCCAACACCCTGGCAAAAGAGGGAAAAAGACAAAAGGCAAAAGACAAACACAAATTTTCAAAGATTACAGAAAACACAAATTTTCAAATATTACAGAAAAGAAAACTATTAACAGAACCATCGAACACGACACATGGACTTGTTTTAGTGTTTTACGCAATTTTGGTAATCAGAATAGTTATTTTTGCGCCTGTCCCAAGTCAGGAGCCTCTATTTTTTGTTAGTCTTGTATAATTTTAATTTTAGTTTCTTGTGTACAATTTGGAAATTAGTATGGCGTTCATTATCACTGAACTAGTATATATTTGTTTAGGGGACAACTGAAGAACACCTCCTGGTGCGGGAATTTCTCGTTACATTGACGACCTGTTGGTGACATTCTGTTGTTGTTTTTTCTATGGTCGGGTTGTTGTCTCTTTGATACATTCCTAATTTCCATTCTCAATTTTATTGTTGAATCGATTAATTGCTGTTACAGTAAGGATAGCAACGTCTATCCATTTTTCATCTCAGTTGAAGCACACTGTGGTATAACATGAAATAGATGTTTCCATTTTTGTTTTTAAGAATATCTCAATACTTTCTTGATTAATTATTCATTGAAATCTTTAATATCTTTTAAGAAAGTTAGGACAAGGTGCATAACTAACGAGTCCTTTTAATAATCTAATAAATTATTGCTGCACTAAATAAAGCTATGTTGCCATCAGCTATTCATTAGCAATGTAGATATGTTATTGCTATCTGACATATCGTAATGCTACCCGTTGGTCGAAAGCAGAATTCTGAAATATCTTTATAAGGCTCTGGATGGGATTTCCAGAATTGAAAAAATGGCGAAAAAAGTGTCACATAAAACTAAAATAAAACATTGAAAAGACACATATAAATAGACCAAAAAAAGAGTCAAGTTGGGTGCTAAAACGTGAATGATGGGTCACAATTGGGTTACATCAATAAATAACAGATGGGGAGGGGATAAGTTAAGACCTAAAACACAAATTCTTGACCTCCCTTAATTGCAAATAAAAAATAAAAAATCGACGGAAATGGGTCTGAAGAAATAAAAAAAAACTACAATCAGAACCTCCTAGATTGTGTTTCTAGTTTATCGTTTTTTATATAGATTAGACCGTTGGGTTTCCCGTTTAAATGGTTTCATACTAGTTATTTTGATGCCCTTTATAGCTTGTTGTTCGGTGTGAGTCAAGGCTCCGTGTTGAAGGCCGTACATTGACCTATAATTGTTTACTTTAAATTGTTATTTGGATGGAGAGTTGTCTCTTTGGCACTCACAGCACATCTTTCTATATCAAGTTAATAAAGACATTAGGTCGAAAAACATAATTATTATTTGTTCTCAATGCAAAACGAATCAGAATCTTATAGTTATAGATTGATAAAAAAGTAAAGAACATTATCCCATCAAAACAATATTTTCTTCTACGACCATGTACTGCAGTGAAATACTATACTTTAATACTTACAAAGCGTTGTACAATAATGTTTTCAGTTCTAATAGTTCAAGTGCCACTTGATTTTTCTTTTATGTAAACTTTAAACATGAATGAGGAAGGATATTTCAGTTATCTGTTATTAGTTATATCACACACAATCCTACGCAATTAGTAAGAAATGATCAAGTGTTAAACCCTTATTTATTGATTTAAAAAAATAATTGTATTAATTTGGATAATTGAGACTATAAATCCTGTGCTTAAATACAAATGCCATGATGCTTTTGAACCTATAATTCATACATCTTAACATGTTTTGTTGTTTTTGTGAATATGAAACTAGGTAGTTTTAACTACTTTCAAGCGGATAAAACGTTGTAGTAAGTGTTTTGAAACTGTATGAATGAAGTCTCGTGCAAATAATTTACACCTTGACACAGCAGGACACGAACACACGTCGTCGCTGCACTTTCGAGGGATGTCATTTTCAAATATTTTGGAGTATCAGTTATGTACATGATCAACCAAAAATATGGCAGTAGGGTAAGATGACAAAAATACAAATTGCCGATAATTTAGAATATTTGATTTTCTTTCGGGCTAATTTAAGCCACGGAAGCAGTGAACGGTAATGTTAGAATTGGGTCAGGTAAGTTATATCTATCATTATTAAACTATTTCAGCAAGATATGCTGACATGTTTGATTATGGTTTGGAAGTAATACGATGCAAGGTATTTTCAAATAATTGTCATAATTTTGATATAAAGTGGTTTTGCTAGATACAAGATAATAACAATGATAGTAGGAGAAATATTATTCCTATTACTCTACCGTCCGTATTGTCTTTAGTATATTGTTTCGTCAATACCGTACACGTTTTCGTTTTGTTTTGATTTTGATAGTGAGGGTACCATGATGTAGTGGTTACGTAAATTTGCAACTTCGAACACATTTTCTTTTTGTTTTTGATTAGAATTAATAAAAATATACACTAGACATTATGTTTTTGACTTTTACGGAACATATATCTGTATGATGTTATGCTGGCGCTTGGTTTAGTGTGTTATGGACAAATGTACTTACGTGTGTTTCCTTCAGCTACATATCTTTCGAAACAGAGATAAAAATGGCTCTAGTCGGCTAGAGTATTGGTACATAACTTATACCAATTGTTAAGCCTTGTTTAAACAATCGTTGTTTATTTATTTTTTCTATTTAAAACATCATCAACTATTCTAATACAAAGTTTGCAACAATATTGATATAGATATCATCACGGATGGCTGATACCGCACGCTTTTCAATGATTGTAATACACATTCAAATTTTTTTGCTACTAAGTATCAAATAAATAATGTATAATTTCGTTAAGAATCAATTTCTGTAGTAGAAAAATAAACTACTTAGTCGTATCTCACACTAGTAACTATCATCTACAATGAGTTTTTAAATGCATACAATTTACGTTTAGTAGAATTGAAAAGAGGAAAACGCGATTCGAGATATAAATGGATGCATATACCCAGACCTGCTATTTGTTATATTTTTTTTTTTCATTATTGGAACAAATCTCCGACATTACGGCTACGTGCCTAAATTTATCTACTCCTTCTTAATTTAGTCCAGATTCTTATAAACTTGCAATAATAAGTTAAATAGTATTAAATGTTTACATGTATTTTTGACAATACTGTTATGAAGAGTGTAAATACCTTTTTTGGTTTTGTATTTTAATTTATATGTTTTTTTCTTTCAAAGTTTCATTGAAATAAAGGGCTTTCATACCGGTGGGACGAGAGTGCTTCGAAAGCGGAGGAACTCATTATGATAACAAATAGACATACTTGTTTACTATTGGTATCGGCTTCAAATTCGACAAATTAAGGAACCTGTCAATAATTAGAAATAATAACTTCTTAGTATACGGAAAACAACTTCGCCTGAAATGGCGAAAGTTTCATTACGCTTTTTCCTTTATTAATACTGTGGATTCATTATTTTTCGCTAAATACCAATTTTCTTTTATTTCGTTGATTCAGGTAAACCAAAAAAATAAAATGTTTAACGAATGACAAATTTTCTAAAGACTTGTATGCAGACTTCGGCAAAAACACGAAATTAAATATCCACGAACATACAAGTTTTCCTTTATGCACGAAAATTGGTAACCAGGAAATTAAATGAATCGACAAAAGTACTTGTTAATAGATAACATAAATTTAATATCAGGTCTAATAGACAATTTTTCATCCAAATGACAATTTATAAATGTAAATCATTAGAGGTCAAGGTATACAGGGCCCCAAAAATACTAGTGTAAAACCATTCAAGCGGGAAAACTAAGTTTATTTGCATATGATAGAAATAAGAAGATGTGGTTATTTATGGTGACAATGAGACAAATTTTCATCTACTCAACAATGTGTACAAAGTTAACCTTTATAAATCAAATTACGTTCTTCAACACAGTCCATTGGCTTACACCACACATCAAGCTATAAAGGATCGGAGCTCCTTCAGATAAAAAATTGGATCAAAGGAGCAAGATAATGTAATTTTTATGCTGATATGTTAATGATGTTCCTCCCATTAACCATCCAATCTTTTCTGATTGAATTCAATTTATATATCCTTTAGAACTCGCAATTTAACACACGACAGATACGAAACCCTCCGTCGTACCTCTTGGACTTTTACCTCGAATTTGACATAATGGATTATCTAATTACACGTTTACTGTCACCTCGTAAATTTTACGGACGCCATCACGAGTTGGTTGACCGTTATGGAATAACCATTTCACAAATGATATCGGATATGTTCCTCACGTCGTAACTACAATCCCCTTCCCTTTCATGAATTTGACCTACCGAATTAGACTATTTACCGGATTTGTAATCACATAAGCAACACGACGGGTGCCGCATGTGGAGCAGGATCTGCTTACCCTTCCGGAGCACCTGAGATCACCCCTAGTTTTTGGTGGGGTTCGTGTTGTTTATTCTTTAGTTTTCTATGTTGTGTCATGTGTACTATTGTTTTTCTGTTTGTCTTTTTCATTTTTAGCCATGGCGTTGTCAGTTTGTTTTAGATTTATGAGTTTGACTGTCCCTTTGGTATCTTTCGTCCCTCTTTTATTACCACTGGGTCGATGTCTCTGCTGGTGGACATTTTGTCCCCGAGGACATCATCCGCCCAGTAGCAAAACTACAATTGCATGAACTTACGAAGAACTAACAGGAAACTGGCTCGGACGTCGCCCAGTATAAAAAGGTCCGAAACAGACGTCACCATGGACACGGTTTCGTCTGATACGGCAGGTGTCCCCTCATCACCAGACATGACAAATATCCCAAACACGACTCATTCAGATCATCGTCCTAGTGAAAACAGCAACATTACACATATACAGCCATGTTCAGTTCTCCTTAAAGACATTTTGGTTTTTGATGACACAGTACAACACTGTCGCATTTCAAAATGTGAGACCAAAGGCTGCAAAACTTGTGCTATTTTAATTACAGATGCTGAATTCACTAGCAATTTGACCAAGAAGTCATATTTTACCAGGAGTTACGATGATCTGAATTGTAAATCGATAAATGTCGTCTACGGATTAGAGTGCAACCTTTGCGGATTGGTATACGTCGGTGAAACGAAAGGAAGGCTAAACAAACGGATGTGCGGTCATAGATCAGACATTAACCTCAATGCTAACGACATTCTATACCAGCATTTCAATCAGCCCGATCATTCCATCGTTTCTATGACAGTTCGCATTATCGAAAAGATATACCATAGCTCTAACAATCCTAATCTTTCAACGACTCTCCGTAGACAAAAAGAAGACTACTGGATTAGACAATTGGGAACTGCAACACCGTATGGCTGCAATGACAAAATTGATGGTATAGGTATTCTATCTAGTCCTTCGTGTAACTCGGTGAATGTGATGAATATTTTCAACTCGACTCCTCGACGTAGACGCAGTCATGGTCATCGTCATTATACATCACCCTCTCTGCATGATGTCTCTATTAATGACTTGCTGCCATTCATACAAAAACCGTTAGGTATTCATCACATTCGCACGAAACTTTATTCATTACCCCTTTCAAAACTTCATTCTCTGTTCAATTTATGTTTGGAATCCACTGTTACAAACCCTCATTCAAACCAATACAAACTTCAAGCTATAATTTCGGATATTGCAAGTCACAGACTTTTCAAGCCAGTTCGCATTGGAAAAGATGAAAAAGAGAAAAGATATTTTCTAAATCTTTCCTTTGCCAACAAAGGTCTCGATGGCGTCAACCTTGGCAATATCCTTCATCATAAATTAGTTCAATCGAAAATACCTCCTTATTTTAAAGACCAGTCTGTACCAATAATTTCTTATACCTATACCAAACCTATTGCAACTAAAATTTTCAATTACAAACGCGTTTTGCAGGATCTCGATATTGACGACTTCAAGTCTAAACCTCCTGATTGCACTTGTGCTAGTTCCCAATTCACATATAATCCCGCTGGCCACGTTATTACCGGTGACCTTAACATTGTTAATAACACTTCTCTACGAAACGTGTTATCGAAAGGTCCGAAATATCGTGAGCCTAAATCCATCAATTGGAAATACAACTTTAAAATTTTGATGGATTCAGTCGAGGATTATGCCAGGCAATGGGCTAAGCGCGAGAAGGAAGACGTAAACACTCTATCCGAATGGATAAAGGCAGTGAGGTCCTTAATACAAATCAGAATTAAGAAACTGAATGGGTCCATCAATGCCTATGCTACGTCAATTTTTAAAGACCCAAATGTTGCTAAACACCTATCCGACCTCCATGATAAATATGTTGTTGTCCCCGCAGACAAAGCCCCAAATAACATCGTTTTTGTCTGTAAAAGTCATTACATTAATTGCTTGATAAACTAATTAGGTATAGACAATTCACTTGGAAACTCAACATATACCCTCACGACACTTACCAAAGAGGAAATCCTGGATAATCATAGGTCTGTTCTTTGTTCCTTTGGTATTTCAACCAAAGATGAAGAACTGGATCTTCCATCACTGTATTGGATACCTAAACTACATAAGTGTCCTTACAAACAGCGGTATATTGCTGGGTCTTCCAAGTGCTCCACAAAACCTCTTTCTAAATTATTAACATCCATTTTATCAGCAATCAAAGACGGGCTTCAAAGTTATTGTGAAACTGCCTATTCTAGAGGTGGCGTGAATCAGATGTGGATACTTAAAAATTCCAAAGATCTTTTAGAGTACATACAATCTAACTCTCTTTCATCTTGTAACAGTATTAAAACATTTGACTTCTCTACTCTTTACACAAGTATTCCACATTCCAAACTTAAAGACAAATTAAAAGAGTTGGTATTACTTTGCTTCATAAAAAAGAATGGCCAACGTAGATACAAGTATCTTGTCTTAGGGAGGGATAAATCCTACTTTGTAAAGAATCACTCTGATTCAAACAAAAAATTCTCTGAAACCGATATTATCAAGATGCTTGATTTCTTGATTGACAACATATTTGTTACGTTCGGAGGACGTGTTTTTCAACAGACTGTCGGCATACCAATGGGAACAAACTGTGCCCCTCTACTTGCTGACTTGTTTCTTTATTATTATGAGGCTGACTTCATGCAGGAACTTCTTAGGAAGAAAGATAAGAAGTTAGCAATATCCTTTAACTCTACTTTCCGCTATATAGATGACGTTCTTTCACTAAACAATTCAAAATTTGGTGACTATGTGGAACGCATCTATCCCATCGAATTGGAGATAAAGGATACTACAGATACAGTTAAGTCAGCTTCATATCTTGACTTACATCTAGAAATTGACAATGAGGGTCGGTTGAAGACAAAACTTTACGACAAAAGAGATGATTTCAGCTTTCCAATTGTGAACTTTCCATTTCTAAGTAGCAACATTCCAGCAGCACCTGCATACGGGGTATATATCTCTCAATTGATACGATATTCCCGTGCTTGCATTTCCTATCATGATTTTCTTGATAGAGGGTTACTGCTCACAAGGAAGCTATTAAATCAAGAGTTCCAAATGGTGAAGTTGAAATCATCCCTTCGTAAATTTTACGGACGCCATCACGAGTTGGTTGACCGTTATGGAATAACCATTTCACAAATGATATCGGATATGTTCCTCACGTCGTAACTACAATCCCCTTCCCTTTGATGAATTTGACCTACCGAATTAGACTATTTACCGGATTTGTAATCACATAAGCAACACGACGGGTGCCGCATGTGGAGCAGGATCTGCTTACCCTTCCGGAGCACCTGAGATCACCCCTAGTTTTTGGTGGGGTTCGTGTTGTTTATTCTTTAGTTTTCTATGTTGTGTCATGTGTACTATTGTTTTTCTGTTTGTCTTTTTCATTTTTAGCCATGGCGTTGTCAGTTTGTTTTAGATTTATGAGTTTGACTGTCCCTTTGGTATCTTTCGTCCCTCTTTTTTTGAAACCATGAATATGTTTCTGTAATGTATAATGAAAACAATGTTTTAAAGTTAAGTGTGACGTCAATGTTCACTGAAATAGTACACAATTTTATTTAGGGGCCAGCTGAGGACCACTTCCGAGGGCGGGATTTTTCTCGCTGCGTTGAAGACCAATTGGTGGAATTCGGAAGTTGTCTTTTCTTTTGTTTGTTTCTTATCTCTTTGACATATTCTCAATTTAATTTTTAAGATCATACGAAGGTATCTGATTATTAAACCTTTCACATACTGTGGATCAGAATCTGAAATATGAAACATAGCACTATTATGCCATCTATAGTACAAGCATATTTAAAGATAAAACAATATGATGATTATATGGGATCACCACACATCAGTTGAACATATATGATCAAAGCCAATACGAAATGAATTATATCCGACAGAATAAATCCGGGTGATAAGCTGAACGAAATATTATAGATAAATCATAGTTACAGAAGTGATTTAGGAATTTAAGGGTGAATTCACAGTTTTTGTTTACATTTTGTTTTAAGAACGAAGATAATACAGGTTCGCATTTAATATGATTTCATAAAGTTAAAATGTATCTGATATTATATACCCAATTATCAGCAGAATACAAATTATAAACCAGATCAAATGTCCTTACAACATAGTTGTTTAATCCATCCAGGATCAGTACACAATTGTCAATTTCAAAATGCATAATCTATAATAAGATAATTCTACTGTTTTATCATGTTTAACCATTAATAGTCATATGTGACTTTCAATTGTATCTTTGTGTTTCCTTGTCTCTTGTCAATAATAGTTTATTTGAGATAAATGTGATGTAGAGCTTATATCACGTATATGTAAAAGAATAAAACGCTTTTGGAAATGTTTAATGTAAGAGAAGACAGCAAAAAACATAAATTGAAACTATCTTTGATAGAAGAAGAAATATAATACATGTTATAATTGTGGCAATTTCTATGTATTCTATGTTAATTATTTCAGTTCTTTTATAGATAGCTATCCAACATACAATGTAGTTACGTTGATGCGGGCTTTTTTTTTAAGAGTAACATACTTTTTTAACGCAACGCAGCTTCATCGATGTTTGATCTGATTGTTGACGATGTAGATTGAGCGAGTGACGCAGTTAACTTATAAATGATTTATATGTGTTATTTATTTCACTATTAACGCATATTTTTTCAAACTCATTAGTCGAAAAGAAATAACAACGGCATGGTCGAAAGAGAAACCCAACATACTACAAAACATAACATCAGAAATTTAACATATGATAAACATTTGGTATATGTAGTGTTGTTCATGTCAGTACAACACTGGTGATACGGTAGATCACATGCGCGGAAATGAGGAAAGGATAACAGTCACTGTAAATTATACAAATCCGTCGTCATCTGTGTTATAGATATTCCATAACTGTCAACGAAAGTTTGAATGCGTTTTTAATTTCTTTAAAAGATGATTCCAACTCGGTATTCATTGTTTGATAGGTTTTATGCGATCGGTAACCCTCTGTCACATATGTCCTTTAGACATTTAGAAAACATATGTTCATAATTCATATCATGTTTGATAATGTAAACAATGTTTAGGAGTTTAGTGTGTCGTCCATTTTTACTGAAATACATGAATTACACAATGTTGTTTAGGGGCCAGCTGAAGACCACCTCCGAGTGCGGGATTTTCTTGACCAATCAGTGTCATTTTGTTATCTCTTTCACATATGTCATTTAAATATGTAGTATTGAAATGACTGTTTTCCCCAAGTTACAAATCACACAAGTATGGTATATATATATATATTTCAATATTATTGTTTCATGTGTATAATATTACTAATTTATTGATAGTGTGTCTTGTTTGTAAATGTATATTTATGGAATTGTTAATGTATATTTGCTACATGTGTCCTTCTTCAGCACCAAACGTTTACCTAAGTTGTACTACATTGTCTTGTCTTGTCGAATATGTTGTCTAATTACAAATTATATGTTAAGTAATTATGAGACATACCATATAGCTCGTAGCATCATATCGCTATGCAGGATATTAATTTCAATAAAGTAGTCTGTGTATCTATATTTACATTTAACGCATCCGAAATTTAAACTGACACGTTTTAATGTAAACAAAAAATTCGACAGAAAATCAAAATAAGTGATTGGATGTGCATGAATAAACTAAAAATCATTCAAATCACTTATGATATCGCATTTATTAACAACTTATCATTAAGGTCGAAGATGCAAATATAGATATATATTACTCAAAACGACAGTTGAGCTACCGACTACAAATTGTTATCATTTCAGTCATTCGGCAATGTCAAATATATACAGACCACATTGTGTATCACCTATGTTGCTCCTTTTGTCAACATCTAAAAATATACAACAAACATGAGTGACAGTAGGTTTTGTGTTTCTACAGTTTAACTCACGCAATGAACAAATCACAAAGTGTTAACCTTCTTTCACGTCTCAACATTTGTTAAATATAAAGAGAAATTAAGTATAAGTATGCTCATACATGCAAAAATATAAATAAATCACACATTACATAATTAACTTTTACATGTATATTACTTACACATTACGTAAACCTACATAACACTTGTAGCAAAGCAATTCCTCGGCCGAATTATAGGCATATACCACTGTGTGCATTATTATATGTTTTAGCTAGAAGGAATACAATTTGTTGAAAACTTATTTTCATTTATCCGTGTGGCGAAGAAATAACATACCACATCCATTAAAAAAAGAGTCATGTTTTTTTCATAATAATAAAGTAAATATTTTTAACAGATAACGTTTTTTTCTACTTAATGTCTAAATAAAGACACTTCTTTTACAACGTTAGATCCCTTTGTTGTGTAGTATGTTTGTCATGTGACACTATTAATGACAATATTTTTATTATTATACTGTACTATTTATAGATGATTACCATGAATGTATTCTTTGAATATATGTTCCTTAAATTACGACGTAAATTTCCAATGCAAATATATATTAGAAGATGTGGTATGGGTGGCAATAAGAACTCTCCATTCAAGTCACAATTTATAAAAGCAAACCATTTTAGGTCAAGGTACGGCCTTCAACATAAATATTTTAAATGGGTTTAAATCAAAAGGACATGTAGGATGTTCAAGCAAAATGTAACGTTGTATTGAGGATTCATAAATAACAGAAACCTTAGACGTTTGAAACATTCAACTGCAATAAACATGTTTCGTTACGTTTACACATGTAATAAACCTATTTAATATTTGCATCAGTAGATGTCAATGTTACAATAAGTTTATATATCAATACATTTTTACCAATTGATTCTACTTTGTATGCATCGCATATCCATCATTTTGAGATGCCAAACATGTTGACTCAGCCGAAATAACTTTGAACGGGAGCTAACAAACGGTATTATTTTGCCACAAACTACATTAATGAGTTTTGACAAACCTTAAAAAAATGTGCTAGTTAAAAACATATAAATTATGTTCATCATGAAAACACACACATACAATGTATCACATCAATCATTACATGTCCATAATTTTGAGATGCCAAACATGTTGACACAGCCGCAATAACTTTGAACGGGAGCTAACAAACGGTACTATTGTGCCACAAACTACATTAATGAGTTTTGACAAATCTTTAAAAAATATGCTAGTTAAACACATATAAAACTATTTTCATCATGAAAACACACACATACAATGTATCACATCAGTCATACAATATTCTATATTTCGAAATGGTAAAATGTCAGCTGCTTGTCACAAAATGAAACTTTTTGAATTCCATTCCACCAGACAAAAAAGCGTAATGTCAGAAAAGTTGCACCTCAAAAATATCATGTATATTTAATCAATATGACGAAGCTCTAATAATAGGTGCAAAGAAAATCGATTATGTTAACATTCTAGATGCATGAACCCATAACCCATGGTGTTATACATTAAAATCGAAAGATTTAAACAAAATTGTAAATATTATGATACAAACGCTAGTTGTTTGTCAATACCGGATCAGGTTATTTTTAGATATTTAAATACATCCAATATCAATATTTGTTCCTTGAAAGCATCATATTACTCATTACGTGAAATTACCTTTCTACATGTCTTACCATGCATCATTTCAGTAAATCAATTATCCTCTAACATTAAAATTTTATGATGTGTACTTTGTAACTGACAACGACAACGAAGAAGTTGTGAGTATAAACAGTTATGTATTTACTTAAGAGTTTGAAGTCTTTGCTTGTGCCATTTTTGTTACTGCATATTTGTTCGAAATAATAAGACATATTATAACTGTGCATTTTTAACCATTTTGAAATACACAAGTCAAACTACCTTAAAATAGTCAGTCCTTTTATATGTTGATAACTACATTTTAGGGTGGTTGATAGCAATTATATTAAGGATAAGTTATATGCAGAACATAAAACCTGTCATTCATTCATGAATTGAATTTTCCAAACCCAATGAATAAGTATGGCTAAGTTTTATTTAGTTTGTTTACATTTTATTTTTTTATAGGTTCAGTTTATTTTCGATTTATGAGATTAACTGTCACCCTGATATCTTTCGTCCCTTTCTCCCCTCTTTTAGCGTACAACAACAGACAACAAACGTTAGGCTTAGGCAAATTATCACATATCCCTGCATAGTATATGAGTATTATTTCGGTTGATATTATTTTAGCACTATATAGCAGCTGTTCAGACACTTTATCCTGTTGTTGTTGTGAACAGGTAATTCGCCAATATAAGAATGCCGTCTACACAGACAAATCCCCGCCACAGATACATACACTGACTAACAAATATAGGCATTGTATGTAATAAGTCAGAGGAAAGAATAAAAAATGCAGTGCTTAATCTGAATATCACTTTTATATTTAGAATCAGTGCTTTAAACACGTAGTGCTCATCTTTTTAGTTGACGAAATTTGTTATTGATGAATTTGTGATATTCAATTTGGTTTTCTGTTCTTTTTGTATTGTTTCCATTTAACGAGTACGACTTTTGATTTCTATGTTTTCAATCGTTAATGATCATTTTTATTTGAGTTTATCCAGTTTTTAAGGAAAACACTTATTCCATTATTAAATGTACATGGCCAATGTATGGGAGGAGTTTCACAGAAATGTTAAAAATAACCGTTTGCAGGTAGTGCGATTGATGGGACCTCTACAGAAATAAATCGTCCGGCAACTTATCCGCAACATCTACATCTCCTGGTAACGGTCTTTTTCACTGTATACAGACTCAGTCACAAGTCGATTTCTGCCTTTTTCGGATGTTTGTAATATACAAAATTGTACAATCTTGTTTCCTAGAACAACTAAACAGTACTCTTCAATTTGGATAAGTAGGCAAGGCATTGGTAAACAGGTATCTTATAGTGTCATCATATACACAGCAACAGATCGATCGAAAACCACCTATTTGAAAAATAAAAATAAAAAAATAGACTTTTAATTGAACACTGTGTTCCGGTATAACATGCTGCGTATAACATACACATTTGACACATCATAATGCTGTATCGTATTCGGGACACTGTGAGGAGACCTGCAATGAACAAAGTGTATCTGCCATTTGTTAGGTCTGTGCAGACTAATTATGTAAAATTAAGTCAATGTCAGGTGTTCTGCTTAATACCATATCATATCGTCAAATGGAAAAGAACTTAATGCTTTGAACATAAATGCCTTTCTAATGCCGGTTTTACTAGTCGCCCTAGGCATATACAACTATTAAGCTTAACAGATCTTAATTACTAGCACTGGTATTGGTCTGCATTTCCCGATGATGGATAGGTCTGAACATAAAATAAAAGACTAAACCTTACTATTTTTTTTATTTAAGTTTCTTAACGTTTCAAATATGTTATGATGAAATAACTAGTTAATACACAATCGGTTTACTAGTCTCTTTGTAGTATAAATGTATAGGAAATATTTTATAAAATTGATCATGTGTGAATTTGACCGACATACCGACAAACCGAAAAGCAAATTTAATTTTGTTTTGACTTGATTGATTGTTCACTTAATTTACATGAATATATGTAAATATTCTATTCTTATTTTACATGTTTTCAACTACTTTTAAAATTAAATGCCATTCAAATAGAATGTTCACATGGATAAAGTTACAGTGTTGAAAGTATATATCTATAGATTCCTCACAGGATAACAATCAAGTGAAAAGAATATTTAAAATAAGTATCAAAACAATAATTTGTTTTCGGCGTTATTTTCAATTCAATTTCATATACTTATCCGAAGATCATTTCAGCTAGCCTGTGAAAAGTGATTACATATCAAAAGGATGAATAATTATTATATTTACAATTGTAATGACATAAAAGAATACCACTTGAGCACTTACATTTACATGACGGATCTATCATAAGCAATTAAGAAAGGGGAAATAGTTAATGCTGCCAAAAAAAAAAGAAACGGAAAACAATTTATCACTTAACCATTAACTATTTTAGCATATGAAGTAAATATTAAAATAGTACATTAATAGTGTTATACGATACAAGTATTTAAAAGCTTTCAAGTGTCTAAAAATGATAGACGAAACCTGTATATTCTAACTAAACGACCACTTAATAAGTGTATGTGGCGAAATTAATCTTGATAAATTGTGATCATGAAATTATTCAATCTTTCATATGAGTATAAAAATGTAGTTGTATATTATGACCAATGTAAGTGATGTTATTAAGCGGCTTGTTTCGCCTAATAACATAGTTTTAAAGTAAATGTACGTGTAGGTAAATGACCAAATTATGAATATTAATCGAACCATAATGGTTATTTAAATTCTTATCAAGACATCATGAAAAGGCTAGTGCTTTTACTTTTTTTCACTTCAATAAATTCATCATCTTATTAGCTTAGTTTTGTGACGTGAATTGAGAATCGTATCATTGTTAGATATAAATCTATAGAAAATTTGTATATCGTTAAAAATTTAAAGTCGTGATTCACCTTCACTCACAAAATCCACGCAAATGTAGAATTCCATTGAATTTTGGGACCACATTACTCTTTAACTACGTTTGTTTTCTCAATTAAGTTGGTTGTTATTTTATATCCGACATTACAATATGATTTTTTCTCATTTTTAGATGTCCGTTTTGTTGCCCTTTGTTAATCATATCCCCTTTATTTGAAATTTGGTTAATAGTTGTATCAATGGCAATGGTACTACTTCTACTTTTTTTTTATAGTACATATAACTATATGTACCATATCCCATATGTTTTGCCATACTATCTGTTATATGTATAACATCACTTCATAAAAGGTAAATCTTACAAGATAATGAACATATTTAAAGTTTTGAGACAGCCGACAAATCACTTAAAGGGAATAACTTGGTTATACTAAAATACTAAAAGAAGAATACCAGTTAACACACTGAAATTTCATTATCTTAACAAATGCACACGACGATTATAAAAATCATTCGTAATTAACAAACAATTAAAACATTTTGTTTATTATAATTGTGTTTGATTTGTTGTACTTCTCAATGATTCAACGAAGAACACGGTATTAAAATGTGTTTGACAAAACCAATGATTAACTAATTACAATAATCCACTACGTATTCATTTATTTAAGATGATATAACTACAGAGTTAACGTCAATGATGGCAGATTCAATTGCTTTAGAACATGTAGAGACGCAGGTATTATTAATATATTATTTTACTTTCTAATAATGTATCATTGATATTTTAAAGGTTCAATCAAACAAGATAATGATTTTAAAACATGGGTCATCATCATGTTGCTAGTATATGTTACAGGAATGAAACAGTTTGATATTCTCACGCCTGTGTTTTTACATTTTCACTTAAATTTGAACTATCAAAATCTGAGTTCATATAACAAGCTTTAATGTCAACTGATCTGGTGTTGTCTGGAAGTGTCCTCTATGATTTGTCATGATTGTTAACACTATTAGGTCACTATTTAGTGTACCCATACAACGTATAAATAGTAGTTAGAACGGTTCTGTCATTAAATGAGAGATTCAGATGCAAAAAGATTAACAAAATCTAAAAGTTATATATGCTATCAGACCTGCCAACTATTTAGATTTATCGAGTATCTCGAGCTCCCATTAGAGATGTTGACCTGAATTTTTATATGAGAGGTGTTGACTTGCATTTTGATATTCTTCATTATATCAACTAAATACATAAAAAGAGACATTCAAATGAGTGTCGTAGAGCAGCGAGACAGGTTTCCAGGCTAGCCTACTTGTTGTTTTCATCATGACTTCCGATGTAAATACCCGTGACGTTCTGAAATCCTGCATTGGCTGGATCGAAACTTGGCCAATACTGAAAAAAAATTAATATTGACCGAGTAATTCTGTATTGGCCGAGTTTAAACTTTGTATTGCATAAATTATGCAGTTTTCATCATATTTATTCCGATAGCAACAAACGTTATATAATAATTATACATATTTACATACATTAGTTTTATGAACAGGAAATTCAAGGACATGCAATATTAACCAGAAGGCTCTCAGATTATACAACATTCTACGGTTACAGCGCTTCATATATACCTGACGTAGGTATGTATTATATTAACTATAGGTCCAGTGATGCCTTACACATGCCAATAAGTAATTAGTGTATAGTTTTTTTGGATTTAACAATCATACTGTTATACATTATTTCTAAAATGATACCTTGTATAATGTTTAAGTACCGTATAGCATAACAGCTTAAAAATCAGTTCAAAATATCAAAAACCTGAAAGGAGTAGGTTAAGTAAGACCCCTTTTTGGCCCCAAAATATAGCTGTTTTACAAAATTATGAAAATGTAATCTTTTAGCTATTTACTGGAAAGTAGAATGCTTCTGCTACATAAATATAGGCTTTTTTTGACAATACAATACACATATATCGGGTACTAGCATGGTTTAGTCATGCTAAATTACTGGAATCTTCACAATTGTAGCATTTTAGTAAAATTTTAAACGGTTTCCGTCTTAAATGAAAGTGGCCGCATTCGTGTACATTTATAATATTGAAATATCATGTATAAATGTTGAGGATGAACACGGATGCGACCACTTTCATTTTTGACAAAAAAACATCTGAAAAGTGACGTTTTTTGACATATTTGATAGTTTTTACATATATAAGCTTGCATCGGAGCGTTTTGAATGACTGAATCAGTCAAAATATTTCACATAAACTAATTGAATCAATTGAAATTTACACTTAAGTGTTGAACATGGTTAAAAAATGTCCAAAATCTTTCGTTAGATGAACCTGAAATTTGAGGCCAACATCGGCCCTTACCGGACCTACTCCTTTATGTTCCTTTTTCAAGTAACACTCTTATAAACCTTTTTTTTTATTCTTAAATACAATTTTCATCACAGTAAAAGATGGTGTGAATAAGGATGACACCACTAAACCTGAAGATCTTAGAACCGTCATCAACGAGTTGAAAACAGATCAAGTTGTCGTAGAGCTGGAAAATGACAGGGACAGATATGAAACAATTAGAAATGATTTAGTATTGTCTGATGATGAACAAACAGGTACGGCATTTTGTCTTCTTATTATTTAAATTTTTGCGTATAATGTTGTTGATTAGGAGTGAACACATTGATATTAGGCACCATTGCAAATATTGACGTTTAAAGCCGACTGTTTTTGAAAAAGTTAAGTGTGGTCTTGTTATAAGTGTGATGACAACAGCTAGTATTTTGTACGCTCGGACATCAACTATTTCCCGATACAAAACGCATATAAAGGGGATCAGTACACTTGTTATTGTTTCAATATATAGCCAGTAAAAGCTTGTAATAATGCTAAAGGAAACTGGTATATACTTATATATATGCCTACTGTGGATTCATTATTATTCGTTGGTTACCATTTTTTGTGGTTTCGTTGGTATATGAGAACAACGAATTAAAATGTCCGACGAACTACAATTTGTTAAAGGAATGTATGCCGGCTTTGTTAAAACCACGAAATGAAATATCCACAAATGTGTAAGCTTTAATCGAACCACAACAATTGGTACTCACGAGAACTAATGACTTTATTTTTGTTCTAATTTGATTGATTGATTGCTGGGTGATTAACGTCCAGTGACAAACTTTCTAATTTGAAGAAGAATGCATATGAATGCGAAAGTATATTCGTTATTGACGTCATTCAATAAACAAACGTATTGTGCACTTCAAAAACCAGGCAACTGACGATCAATGACTCTTTATCGTAAATTAACATTTGGTCAAAACATTTTCAATACGGTAGTAGAAGAGTTGTGATAAAAAAAAATTATTTGGAAGTATCGGGAACAAGTCAATTCAAATGACACAAGAAGAACGTTAAAATCGATTCTGCCACTACTTGTTTTTATCCAGTATACGGCTTATATAAATAGTCTTTTTGAAAATTTCATAAAAGTCGTAAATTTATTCGTCTGTAATTGTACAAAGAAAAATTCTGTGCCAATCAGAAATATGACAGTTGATATTCATTCGGGTGCTGTGTTTTATCTTTTGATTTCACCATTTGATTAGGAACTTTCTGTTTCGAATTTTATTCAGATTTCAATATTTTTGTGACTTTACTTTTTCTTTATTTTATATGTATAAGGTGCTGATGGTTATTTCGAAGTTAACATTCGTGGAAGTAAATCAGCAAACAAGAAGGTAGAATATCATGTAATCGTTTGACCTGTTAGATAAAAAAAAAATAGTGCTTTAAGAAATAAGACTTGAAATAATGTTTAAAGGTTCGTTTTCTAAGTGTAATTATTAAAAACAATTTTACAAACCGTTTGACATAAACTGACGGTAGGGATTGTTTTACATTCCTTTTTATCTAATATTCGTTGATTGATTGTTGTTTGGTGCACTTTTCGGCACTACTTATATTTGATTTTTGTGATGGGTTTTTATTGGTATTGAAAAGAGGAGTGTTCAGACAGAACTGCTGACCTTTCGTAGAAAAAGTTCTAGTCGATTAAAGTCAAAACCCCATGCAGTATTTATGATTCGAACTTACAACCTCAGTGTTGACATGGTAACAATAAATCAAATCAACTACTCAGACACATTACACAGAGATTACGTAACACTTTCAATAACTGAAATATCAATAGAAAATATATTACAGTGCATGTCTTTGCCTTTGTTTGTAAATAGAATGAATGGATATATAAAAAAAGAAGATTTGGTATGATTGCCAAGGAGACAACTATCCACAAAAGACCAAAATGACACACACATTAACAACTATAGGTTACCGTACGGCCTTCAACAATGAGCAAATACTATACGGCGTAGTCAGCTATAAAAGGGGATGTTTAGTGAACATTTTTTAGAGACAGCTTTCATATGGTATGGAACTTGCGTCCTAAATATTTCAACCGTCAGCTTATCCTTTGATACTTTTTTCAATAGATCAAAGTGTTCATATGGCGACCATTACAGGATGATAAGCAGAAAAAGGAAGTGCCATTTAAACCATCCTTGTATCTTATTTTTGACAGTCCCGAAGAGGACGAAACCGTCAATACAATTTCGCTTATGGAAGAGATAATTGATTTTGCGAGTTAGTATTTTTTCAACGTAAAAAAAAACAAAATCTTTGTGTTGATGTTTCTGGTTTTTAAACATTTGTGAAACTATTTTAAAAAGTTATGGTTAGATTACAAAATAATTTTCATCAAGTAATAAAATTACGAACATAGTCACGCCTCAGTTTATCATTCATAGCATTAAATATGTATAAAAAAGACTTTAAAAACAACAATATTCGCGTCAGATATCAATGATTTAGCCAAGAACTGAAACGATGCCAATTTTAACAATATCATTTCCCTCTACATCGAAACGAATCAACTGAATTCATTATAAACCGTAAAACAAACGGAAACCTTTTCCATCAAAAGTTTAAAAATACAGATTGACGAAGTCAAACGTACAAGTGATTAAGTAATACTGGAAAATACATGAATTGAACAATGATTACTAAATATTACAAGAATCCTTTGAATTAAAACTGTTTATCCTTTTTTATAGCTCCTAATACAAAAAATGCAATAGACGTCTTTTGATACTGAAATGTAAAACAATAGAGATGTTTCAATATAGATTAAATGAAAAAATACACGATATGTTGCTGTCTTTCATATTTTTTTTGGTGGTACAAGCTGATGAGAATTAATTGGAAAGCATACATGTGTGTACATACATACACCGACACTTTGGGTTTTCCATTAGAGAACAAATACCTTGTCTCAAATATTGGTTGTTTTAAAGTAAATCTATAACTCTTTGGTTTATGATCTTATAGAAAAGACGAAATTGCCGTGCCATATTGTAAAACAGAGAGTTTTGTTTCACAGTGGTTATAAAAAGACTGTTAGTATTCACTATAAAACAGATAAGGATACTATTGAGGTACGTTGAATTACTTTATCTTTATCCAAAGGACAAATATAAAACATATAACCATATTGTATTTTGAAAACTTATAAAGACTCAATGAACTTAAAAACAAAACCACGCAATTATCAAAAATATTTGATCACTTTATAGCTATATTATATTGCTTTATCTTTAATTGTATCTTGTTACATACAATTTCGAATTAAACATTTTCTAGGAACTTATAAAGAAAGGATTCAATGAATTTGAAAAATTAGACGAGAATATAGAAGACGAAATTCATTACTTCAGACGAATGGCAGAGTGTGAGTCATTAACAAATTTACTACTTGCAACTAAATCGGCTACTTAATGATGTTTGCATTCCGTGCATGGGTGGTTATATACAAAGTTGCGTAGTGATTTTTCAGTATTGTTGACGAACATAACGCAGTGAGAACTGTGTATCAAAAGAATATTTCTTGATAAAAAAAAAGGAATCTTCAACGGAAAACAAATTCGATACACAATAACTGAATTTATGGCTTTTATCTCGAAACTGGTGCATACAGAAAGATGCACTAATTTGTATTTAAACAGTGTAACAGTACAACATCGGAACTATTTAGAAATGTACCAAAGGAACCATGCTTAATAATTGAAATAAAAATATGTGTACTTAAAAGTAATAAAGTACTAAGTACGGCGCTTTGACATTTGACAACTTTCGTGATCAATGTTTTTTACAGAACTGCATATGTCTTGATATACAGTCAAACACACTTATTGGTTTGCATCGTGATGATAACGATATTAATACTGATTTTTTCCATGGACTAATGTCTAATAACCGGAATTCAAAGTTAGTTATTTGCCCTCGAGACCAATTTCGAAACGAGACTTCGAAAATACATATCGGATTCGACTTCCTGTTTACTGTCATTCAAAAACATTTTTTTAATCTATTTTCTCAACAATTATTTTTTTTTAAATATAGAACGAATATACATGACATATATTTATATATACCGTTTTTATTTCTAAAGCTCATACAATTATGTGATGCATATATAATTACAAGGTTTTTTTCATATTTGCCCTGATATCAGCTCTTTTGTAGACAAAACGCGCGTCTGACGAAAATACAAAATTTAATCATGGTATCTGTGATGAGTTTATATATGTTGTACTTGAAGAGTTCAATATTATATTATCGGAAAGCGTGGTTTATATTTAATTGTTGAGTCCAACAATACAAGTTTATACGTTTCTTCCGCAGATCCAATCATTTGTTTTTAAGATTGCCACGTGTGACAGTAGCAAGATTATGTTGTTGTTTTGTATGCTATTTTTTTTTTAAAGATGCAATTGGAGAGAAAGTGTTGCCAATTATTATATCCTTAAAAAGAAACTCTATAATCAAACAAGAAGTACAAAACACGGCACAAACCTACCAAATACCTGTCATTTACTTCAAGGTAAAGTATTTTATTGTTGCACGATGATGAATGCTGTACCCCTATTTATTTATTATGTCTGTTTAGTTCAGGCATCATTGTAAATATAACGGAATTTGATGAGACTGTCATTTGAGTGACAGGTTTAGCGAATTAAAACCAGGTTTAATCCACCATTTTCTACATTTGAAAATACCTGTGCCAAGTCAGGAATATGACAGTTATTGTTCTTTCATTTTCATGTATTTTGTCATTTGATTTTACAATGTGATTATAGACTTTCCGATTGGATTCTCCGAAGACTTCAGTATTTTACTCTTTTTTTTATATTTGCGTTATTTTTTAAAGGCGAATGGTGTCCATACACATGATTAAAAAGTCCAACGAAATTAGTCCCTCCAAAAATGTGTTTAACATATGTGTAGTCAAATTAACTTATATTTATTTTCTTCAAATTAAGCAGATTGGTGGATATTCAAATTGTTATCTGTAAATGTTGTGTACACAAATCATGAAACAATCTCCCTATGTATGCATATTAACAATAATTTTGTTATTTAAACGTTACTAAGAAAAATATAAAACTTTAAAGTGTATGAGTATGTTAACTCTACAGTGTTTTTTTTTACGTTACATTAAAAATGCAAACTATTTTTTATCAGCCACAGAAAAACACACAGGATGTTAATATATTATGGCCTTCAGACGGCGACGACCAAAACAATGCAGTCATAACAGAATACAAATCAGATACTACAAAGCCTTGGCGCGTTAAAAAAATAAAAGAAAAAAGCACACAGAAAAATTCATCGTCAGATGGCATTGTACTTCTATCTGAGATCCGTTGTGACCTTGATATTTTAGTTTCCCATATTCTTGTCGGAGGTATGTACGAAGTATAGTTATAGATAATTAAAATATCGAATAAATAACAAATATTTTGTTAGACACGAATGTTCAGAAACCATGTGTTCAGAATAAAGTATTATAGACAAAACGGAAATTTGAAATGGTCATTGACATCGATTTTGAAGACAATTTAAAAGAAATAAAGCAAAATCCGTTCAAAGTTATGATAATAAGCATGTTGAAAAGCAGCAAACATCCCAAATTAAGCATATTTTGATCAGACTTTAAAACCAAAATCGTTGACTTATTTTATCAGCAGAATTTGTTTTTACAGCATTTGCATAGTACCTAGTTTGATTCATCTATGATAATGAAATGTTTGTATGCGATATTTGTAGTGTGTTTTAAGAAAAGATCATCGACAGAGAGAAAAGATGTAAGTTTTACCAAAGATGTCTTTTAAAAAGATTTATAAAATTATAAACATAAGTTCGTAACATTTTTTGGATTATATAAATACGCTGATTTGGTTTGAATGTCAATAAGACAACTCTTCAAGCAGACAAACTGACACATACATTAACAACTGTAGGTCACCGTACGGCCTTCAACAATGAGCAAATAAAATTGAGAAAGGAAATGGGGAATGTGTCAAAGGTACAACAACCCGACAATATGCCAGATAAACCCTGTACTGCATAGTCAGCTATACAGGTCCAGAAATGACAAATGTGAAAAAATTCAAACGAGGAAACTATCGGCCTATTTTATGTACAATAAATGAAACGAAAAACAAGTAGAACACATTAATAAACGAAAACTACTTAATTACGTGCTCGTTGGATAGTCACATACTTGCAGAATTCGATTCATATATTTTTTAACTGAAAAAGTGTAAAAAAAAAAAAGGAATAGAGAAGACAAGAGAAAGACGGACATAACATCGAATTATCGAGTCTTTATATTTCTCCAAGGTTGCGTTATTATTTAAAAAAAACCAACCCGATACTAAATAAAACAAAAGCAAACAAAAGCCACATAATACGAGGAGTATGACTTTTTCAAATGTCATGATATTGTTACATTTTTTGACATAT
Source organism: Mytilus galloprovincialis (assembly GCA_037788925.1). Classification (NCBI taxonomy): domain Eukaryota; kingdom Metazoa; phylum Mollusca; class Bivalvia; order Mytilida; family Mytilidae; genus Mytilus; species Mytilus galloprovincialis. The sequence continues at coordinate 36,364,668 of CM075342.1, read as the reverse complement.
TCTTTGTCGTTGCCTGAATTATAAGAAACGGGAGGTAAAGTTGTAAAGATACTTCTTGCATTGTGCACGTGTTTTATGGGAAGAAGAAATCGAGATCTCGGTGTTGCCATGGTATATATCGCAAAGCCTGATGAAAAGACAAATAGTTTAGTTGGAATCTATTTGTTCTCAAAACGGGTTTTTACTACCATTTCTTAGTTTAAAATAATGATTTGTCAGTTCGACAAATAGATACCTTGTGATATAACTCTCAATTTAAGGATCAATACACAAATGAATATGGCACTGCATTGTCGATGTACCTTTTGAAAAAAGGAAAGTGGACTATTTCCAAAAAAGATATGAAAAAACTGTTTAGTCAGAAATCTTTGGAATACATCTACGAGGAGGTAAGAGATCGATTGTTGTTGACAAATGTTTTGAAATATAAACATTCAAGCTATATGCAGAAATGACATTAAAGCAGTACAATGAGGAAAATACGGAAAGCCAAACTGATTAGCCAGGATAACTGAAATATACACTGACATACTTGAATACATTTTATAGCAGGGCATACGCCTTCAGTTGTTCAAGGCTTGAATATATACAAGGTCCGAATGAATTAAACAACACCAAAATACACACATCAACTAACGTGTAAAGATTCATCAATGATGCTATGCATATAACTTTGATTTAATAGTCAATTTTATACTTTAAAGAATGATAACTCACCGAGGAAATCACCAGCCTACTAGCCAAACAATGGTACCTCTATACACATATGAATAATGTTTTATCAAACTCTGCTACTCTACAGTTTTGGAAATTATTGAATATTTAGGCAATAATCTCCCCGAAGCAAAGATCATATTCCTTTTTTCGGATTAGGCTAAGCTATTTGTTCTCTTTCGTTTATTTGTTCGCTATTTATATTTAATTTTAAATTAACAAATGTTATTGCCTCCAGCATCACTAAGTAGAAATGTATTGTCAACATAGTTATCTGGTGTCGTAAATATTATCCGTCGATATTTTGATTACAGAGAATACGCTCGCTCTGATTCTGTATGTTTATTATCATTTTGTTTATGAAACTTTAAATGCGCTGAACTGAAATATGTAGCGAAAGTACATAATGTAGATACACTGGTTTGTGAAGTTTATATAAAACATTTTCGTCAAATTGAAGCCTTAGGTAAATTAAATACAAAAGAATTACAAAATGAAAAACAAAACAACACCATCTACAATATGTATACAACTTTTAAATTTTTGGAATTTTGGGTCCTCAATGCTCTTCAACTTTGTATTTGTTTGGCTTTTTAACTATTTTGATCTGAACGTCACTGATGAGTCTTATGTAGACGAAACGCGCGTCTGGCGTATAAAATTATAATCCTGGTACTTTTGATAACTATTAAATGACAATTAAGATTTAAGCGTGGTTTATCTCAATTAATGGGTGCTCAACAAAGTCCAGATCACCCCGTTCAATATAAGAACTGTCAAAACCAAATGAACATTTTCTACTTTGTGTGTTTTAGATTGTGACTTCTGAATTTATAAAGAAATTATGTCGAAACCAAGGTGCTTTCTCCAGATTGGCATACAAACTTCCTGAACACCGAGGTGAGAATCAACTGATATGAAATGTAGTATTAAAATACTGTTAGAAGAATGAATAACAGCCGAGGACAATGATATAAAGACTAGACGAAACAATAAGTACACTTCGTGTTCCGACAATTAGAATCATGAAGGTATTGGTACACTGTGTATCGCTCTGAGTCAACTGTTGATCTAAATGGTCATCCAAACAAATAAAGACTATGAAGTGTTAAAAAAGTCTAATTAAGAATTAACTTCTTGCAACTACTAAATGAGGTAAAAGGAGACATGGCTGAACCATGTCTTCAATTCATACACTAATGTCTGTAGGTTTTCTAAGATTGTATACTGCAATCATATAATCAGTTTATCAAGACAAGATCTTAATTTTAACATTTATTAATTGAAACACTAAGCAGTAAGTGAAGTGAAAGGATAAATCAAGCTGATTTTCCTTTTTATAAGTACTGTTTCGACATCTGAAACAATAAGGAACGAGTATATACTTTTTTTTCGTGTTTCCTTTATCATTGTGAAAATAAAAGATAAACTGAATACCTCTTTTCCATGTTGCATTTGAAATTAATTGTTGTTTTCTTTCGGTAGATATTGTTTGTGACATCCACGAGAAAGAAACAGTAGAGATGGAACGGTCGACAAAATGTAAATACAATTTGAAATAAAAATGTGAAATAACAACATCAGAAGCTATATAAAAAAGCACAACTTAATAAATAGCTCGAAAACCGTGATAATGACAATTCTGCAAAATAACTTATGGTCTTCATAAAACTTTATCTTACTAGAATCAGACTTTTGATGACCGTACTGTGACCTATACAAAGCTATAATGGTTAACTTTTACACATTGTAACTCGGATCCTTAGTTGTCTCATTTAACACTCATACCACATCTTCATCAGGTTTATATGTCTTATTTTGATGATTTAAAGAATAAAACGACCTGTTCAGCTTTACACAACCACTATAAGTGCAGATCCTCCGTAAAATAGAAATAGCTTTGGTGCAGTCGGGTCTGATCTATTTGACCGTATTTTGATTTTAGGACTGTTTTAGAATTGACCACAGCAGCGTTTAGACGATTTTTTTTTCTCGTAATTATTAAACAAGTCACACAATTGAGTTTGCGGTTTTTAGTTTCCTAAACTTTAGTTCCAAGACCGTTTAGAATTGCTGACATTCAACAAATATATCAGTAGTTGCATATTCTCTTATCAATACTGATGCAGCTTAACATATTTTCACAGGTACCAGAGTAAAACTTATCGAATGGGATTCCGAATGTAATGGGCTTATATTTTTTGCTTTGTTGCAAAAACAGTATTGGACAGGTGCTCTTCAGCTGGTGGAAACAGGATGTGTAAGTAAAAAAATAGCAAACTATTAGGTATTTCATATTATTATCGACATATCGGCAAAAATGCACGTATACACTTGTACATGTTTTAAGCATCAATTTTTTGTGAAACGGGATCACTTGCCCAATAGTTTATATCTTTAATACATTTTTTTATGATAGTTTTTTTTTGACACACTAAAGTTGCTATACTATGGGGAGAAACTAGTCTTAGTCATGCTAGTTGTGTTAAGTGTCAATTTTCAGAACGTTTGGTTTCCAAGAGTATTAAACATCGAATGCAATTTCGTTGTCGATCGTTTGAATTCTAGTGTCATTGATTCGTTTTGTGTAGCAGTGACGTACGTCTTATATACTGAATAATTTGCCTGCTATTTTTTGTGGGATTTTGTTATTCATGTTATTATTGGTATTTTCATGCGTCCTCTTTTGGTTGGTGATCAATATCAATTTGACGAGTTAAGTTCATAATTTTAATTCTGTTATTTTTGGTTAATGTAAAGCCAATACCGCATAGTCAAAGTTAATTCACATTGTGTGGCAAAAGGTTATTGTGTTCTTTGCTTTAACACCACTACCCACTAAAGGGTTACGATTGAACATTTTCAAATAACTTGAGTCTGCTATATTCCGTATATGTCTATACAATGCCACCAGCCTGTAACCAAGTGGCTATTGTTTATTTTCATTTAATGTACTCGATGTAGGTTTTTCGCAGTGTTAAACTCCATGCTGTGAATTTGACAAAAATCAAGCCAGATGCATGTAAGAGAGAGGAAAAGGAAATTGTTATTACTATAAGATAAAAAAATAGAGGCGATCAAAGCTTAATGTTTTGTTTTAGCAAAAAGGGGGATATACTGTTGCACTTTTTCAGTGTTATCTAATTAAGTATACTAAATTTTCTGTCTTTGCGTTTTATCAAATTTCAAATGCAAAGTTATAATCTATGACGTCTTAAATATACCAACTATTAAACTATCAATACTGTTGCATTCAGAAAAAGTATATACTACAAAAAATTATTGATATAGGTTGGGATTCACCATATCCTTGTCGGATGTGTCTTATTAAACGACGAATTGAACAATTGGAAAACAACAACAGCCTTAAAGGAAAAACTACAACTTTTGCAAAGGTAATGTGAAAAAAAAAATCAACAATGTACCACCTTTTTCAATGTTAAAAAAGTGTGTGTGTTCTGTGTAACACTATGCAGTCAAACATGGATCTAGAAAAACTGAAATCCAACAAACATGTAATAAAGAGCGTTAACATTTTAGATTCAATATCAATGCAACAGCTTTAATTTGATGCACCAGTATCGTTGAAGAAGAATATACATGTTGATTTCAACATGCATGTCAATATATTGTGCATATGTCAATTTCGTGAAGACAAATTTTAAAACAATGAACAAATTAATATTCAATAAAACAGGCTCTTATTTTCTATGAGAATATATATGCTGTAAATGTAGACACTCGAAACGAATTCAGGTCTATCAAAATATATATTTTCTGAAAAGACAAAACATTTCAGTAATTCGTTTCTATATTGTACTATACAATAAACTCTTTTAGTTTACATGTACATACAGTCTTTATTTCAATTCAATGTGTTTACTTACAATAGTCTTAGGTGACATACTATCTTATATAATCATTTTGCATATTGAATTATAGTGCATTTACTGAAAGAGCCATTGGTATCACAAGCTGCATATACGAAGCAGATAATATTGCAGATAATAACATAATTAAGGAATCTAAAATTGACAGTATTGAGAAAATAACAGAAGATACAGAGCTCGGTGACAATATAAATCATGCTGGACGGCTGTTGTTGAATCATGGATATTTAAGGGATGCTATAAATACTGAAAACAATACCTTCCTGAAAAATGACACAGTGAGGAAAGTTTTAAACAAACAGTGGTATGGCAGAGAAGAAGTTGATTCGCAGATGGTTAGTGAAATGTAAAAATAAAATATCATTAGATAATTAATGATGTACAGCCAAACATTTCTAGAAATATTGATTTTGTCTTGACCTGATTGTTTTGGTGTATAAGACTGTAAAAGAATATATAATCGATGAAGAAAAAAATCATATGGTTGTGCAATTCTTTTTTGCCACGGTCTATTTGAAAGTACTCAACTATGTTGATTTTCCAATTTTCATTGATTTTTACCCAATTTACGAAAATAATCAGAATTTCGCAATTAAATTTTGTTCATACTTTTAAAGTGGCTAATCGAAATACATTTAACTAAAAAAAAATCTAGATATATATAGGTGTTAATATAAGAATGTTTTATCATATGTTGATGCTTGTTTCTTAACAAATTTATTATTCTGTCAACTTGTGATTTTACAAAACGCATATTTCATTAACTTCTTTGTTATAAATGATTGAAAAAATACATATCTAGAAAATTTAAAAAGAACAAAAGTGATATGGGATGTACATAATATGGGTAAAACCATTGTATGTGCCCTTCCCTCATATTCGCAAACAATTGGCTAAACCAACATGTCTTATATTTAATTGGTAATAGAATTTAAAAAATGTTTTTTTCTCAAAAACGTCTTATTGTGAATACATTTGTTTTCACAGAGTTAAGTTTGATTTTAACATTTTTAAAATTCTTTAATATTTTTACTTGTATCACATGTTTTGGAAGTTTATATTCAATTGGTATAAAAATTTTACATATAGACAACGTAAGGCAGATATTCAAATCCAAATACAATGTATCCATTTTGTCATTTTAGATTTTCAGCTTTATTTTTCTTGTCGCAGTCCACTTAATAATGTTGCCCTTATTGATGATCAACATGGAAGCACGCCCATTACGTCGGTAAGTCTCAAGCGAATAGTTTGTTGCTTTTAATTGTGATGCCAGATTTTCAATCCTTTAATTACTTTGTTTCATGAGGTCTGCTGGTCAAACAGTATGTGGGTAACAATTTGGCGGGAGAGGGTTTTTCATTCCAAATTCTGCGGTTTTCCAATCACTTATCTATTTTTTGACATCTGTTGCAGCTGATAAACTTATGAATCATTATATCTTAGTTGAGGCAGAAGATGAAACGTTATATTCTTATTTTATCCGATGATTCCATTCTCCAATCATATCGAAAACTATTGGACCACCCTTACGAATTTTCTACAATTATATTGAAACAAATGATGCTTGCAATATTTTGTGTTAAGTTATTAAAGTGTAGTCAATAAACGTATTAACCTGATCATACAACACAATATTACAAGATAGGTCATGATTTATTATTCAGGTTTTACATGAAATACAAGTTGCCTTTCTTGAAAGTAGTTATACATATGGTATGTACGTCTTTTTTTTGTATCTTTTTGTACAGTAAACACATAATGCAGAATAGTAATAAATTTACCAAATGAATGAATATTTAGAACTTTTAATTTTCCTAGTGAAGTTACTTGTTGATTTATGTACTCTTATTTGTGAACCAGAGTGTTGACTGCTGTTATCCTGTTTTACATCTTTATCAATTATGTCTGTTTGTTTTGTTAAAAATGTTTTCTATAAAACGGAGAACTATCGTACAAGTGACAGTTAGGTCAGCTAGCTATGAACCAAATTTTAATCAATAATTTTCTACACAAGAAAATGCATAGTTTCTGTAACAATCTCATTTTTTTCTCAAATAATAGCAGCAGTATCACACTACGTTAATTACCTTTTCACTATAATGTTACTAAGTTAAACATGATTTTTTAGTAATACAGTGACAACAAACTTAGATGTTTGACAAAATGTCTGAAGAACGCTAGGAAAGCAAAGCTATGATATGCTTTTAGATATACGTTAAGGGTTATACAGGATTAAACACACCTTACGGTGACCTATAGTTGTTAATGTTTGTGTCATTTTGGTCTTTTGTGGATAGTTGTCTTATTAGCCATCATACCACATCTTTTTTTTTTATATTATCATTTCTGTTTTAATTTCATTTTTTGTTTATCAATTTGACAGCTGGGGTTCCTAGTTCTCCTTATTGCATATGCATATATGCTGCTATTTGACTACGGTGACAAAGGTCTCACCCCATCTGACTATTTCATCATAGTTTTGATTAGCAGTTTTGTGGTAGATGAAATTAAGCAGGTAAGTCTTTTAAAACATTGTATTGACAGCCCGATACGTTTGAATTTAGACTATACCCTTATTCTGCAAAAGCTTTGATTCAGGAAGTTAACTTATGAAATGCCTAATTAGATAACATAAATAATAGAACACAACATAAGTATTCTTGATAAACGATGAATATTAAGTTATATTTTAGGAATGTATCGAACTTTGTTTTATGAAAACAAAGTAAAGGCATAATTCTTGTTTGAAGTACGGACTACTGATGCCTCATGAATCGTACATATATGTTAAAGTTGACAACATCCGCCTTTCCAAATACTACATTAAATTTGTGCTTTTAATGCAATAACGAAATAGATTGACAACAGTTTAGATGTGCCTGTGCCACCAAACACAAAGACAAAAGGACAAAAAATATGCAAGAAAAATTAATTGTTTTTTATTGATACATAAATATTACTTGTAAATGACAACTGTGTTTATTTGCCTTTAAGGTTCCGCCGTTCGTATTTTCTTTGTTTTTAAATCTGGAATTTAAAAAAAATCAAAAGAAAACTAATAGAAATAGACGTGATTCAATGCAACCAAATGTCGAGACAATATACGTGTAATCATATTTCGATGTTGCGCAAATGTATTTTTCATTGTACGATTTTCGACAAAAAACAATGGGAATAACATGTACAAGAACATTTTGATTTAGCTCAAATAGTTAACGTTTTACTAACTTGACTTCATGTATATTTTAGGTTATTGTTGCTTTTCTTAGAGGACAATTAAAGAGCTACGCAAGTGATTGGTGGAATACATTAGATTGGTTATTCAATATATCATACACGCTAGGAATGCTACTGAGAGCCGGTTACGGATCTGGATTCCAGAACACGTCTAAATGTCTATTACTTTTAGCATTTATGATTCTTTGCATAAGGATACTAAATATATGTTGCATGACCGAGTTTTTAGGACCAAAGTTGATCATCATACGTAAAATGGTATGTTAGGTTTCTATGTTTACTCGTTTTCACTCTTAAATAACTATAGAATTGAAATGCAGTTCAAATAAACAAATCTTGAACACACTTCACATGTTTTATGACTTTGTATAGCATATATAGCCAACTAGTAACAATTCCATATTAGTTTTCAATGTAAATTGCATACTAGAAAATCAGTACAACGACATCATTAAAAATGTTAAATAAAGGCAACAGTAGTATACCGCTGTTCAAAACTCATAAATCCATGGACAAAAAACAAATTCGGGATAACAAACTAAAACCGAGGGAAACGCATTAAATATAAGAGGAGAACAACGACATAACACTAAAATGTAACACATATAGACAAAATCCCACGAGAATAACAAATATAACATATATATATAACATCAAAACCAAATACATGAATTTGGGATAGACAAGTACCGTGACACGTCTTATCGCAATGTTAAGACTTAGTATGATTTTCGAAAAAAAGAAGAAAAAAAACCAACAGTACCCTACTTAATAGATGAGCATGGTGACAATTTAAAATTATAGCCAATGTTCTATCTCATGTCTTCAATCTTGAAAACCATCGTATTTCTTTGAACATGTTGAATATTAAAACTTTGTAAATAGAAATTAACTAATATGTATTTCATTTAAATTAGAAAAATTTAAAAACAAAATACTGAAAAAGTTTTAACGGTTTGAATTAACCGTACACAATTCCCTTTTGTTTTTGGTAAATAGAGATACTAAATTTTCATTTTAAGATACATGTATACACAATCGACTTTATTCATAATTTCAACTTTTGCCTCTAGAGATTATTTTATTTTGACAGATAACTTACTTTGTGGTAGGACATCACGGTTCTCGGTCCAATAAGAGAAACTTAAATTATAACGAAAATAAAGCTTTTGATCGATACAATTTATGGGGGAAAATAACTGCTTTATATTATCACTCCACGAAAACTCTCCGTAAAACAGAAAATTTCCTTTCAAATTCCAAGGGTTATGTGTTTATTTTAAGTTCGTTTGTTTACTATATATATGCAAGATGACCGACCACAACAATTGTAACCTGTCGAAAAAATACATAGTCTGGACTCAATAGATAGCATTACGAAAAAAGTCTTTTAAAGAATAATGTCCTATTAATATGAGGCATTTACTTTCAGATTAAACAAACTGTTGCCTTCATGATTATTATGACTGTCATAGTGGTGTGGTACAGTGTATCATTTCATGCACTTGTATATCCGAATTCTGAGTTCAGTTGGAGAGAAATCGAAAAAATTCTTTCAAATGGTTATTGGATGTTATTTGGAGAACTAAACTTGGATGATGAAAAAGGTAAGCATCGATATATACTTCAATTAACATAAGAACCGCATTTAGGCTATTTTGTTCTCTCTCATTTCGGATGCATGTCTGTGTTAAGTTTGTAAACTGTTTATGTTATATTTTTCTTGTTCAAATACGTACATATAAATTTTGATAACAGCACAAATAAAAGTAAAACAATCAGAATAATGATAAAAAATGCAATCATGAGACACACTATTTTTCTTTTTACTATCATTATCACGGGAAGTAAGTCATAGTGATAGCTTTTTCGGTAACGGCGATGTCTTCGACAACGACGGCGTCAACGATTGTTATTTTGTCTGCCTAGATTATGTTCATAGGAACAACCTTTGATAGATCATTACTATTCGATAAAAGTTGCATTACTACATTTGTACTATCATTAAATATAAATTTTACGACTTTTTGCAGGCCCTGGCACCCAGATCAAGGTTTATTCGTCTCGAATTACTAGTAATTATCAATTGCCAAAGTTAAGGGTTGTTATAGATCTATGATATTTTAGATACAGTCACATTATTATCACCACATCAGTTCGACCATAATTTAAAAACCCTTCCAATTAATACATGTTTTAGATTTCTTGAAATAATTAGCAATTTTTAATGTTGAGTTTACTGCTAATGTTAGTTAGATTAGATTTTTTTGTGTGAAGTTGCATTACTATCAGTACATATCAGTTTGACGACTATTGTTTTGCCCTGCCCACTAGATTATGTTCCAGCAAATAAACTAATACGCATTATTGCTGTAATTCAGATTGTCTTTCACTTAATTTTATGCTGACAGGCGAGACAAAACTACGTCTTAATAGCTAATTGTTTGTATAGTTTCATTATCTTATTTTGTATATACTTAAGTAACAGTACGGAACTGTACTAATACAATCAATGGAACAGTAGACGATAATGATAATTTACAGCAATCTGCTACACAACTTGGTGAAGACCTCACACCGTACTTAAAAGCCTTATACGGATTGATAGCAGTAGTTTTACTGTTGAATCTTCTGATAGCTCTGTACAGGTATACATGCCTTATTATAAGCGCAATTAAAAAGCAAAACATTATTCCCTATTCTATGAGTCAGAGTTTTTCAATGTATGTTGTATTGAAGACATTTTGAATACAGTATTTCAAGATTTTACAACACCATTAAGAATAATTGAAAGGAAACCTCGATTTTAACTTTTGTTATTGTTTCATTATATTTGTCTACCAGTAATTTACTTTAAAATGCATTTATGGGTGTGTTCTTTGAAAATGAATTTTTCATTCTCCCTTTTTAATGATTTCTCAGCCAACGGGAGCGTTCAGAGTCACAACACTTACGTTAATATATAAAACATATTGTACGCAAAAAAGAGTGTATGCAAAAGATGTTGGTCATAATCTTAAAAAACGGTTGCCAAAATATTTCCCCGGTTAAGAGCATTACCGCCCCAGTTTTTTTAAGGGTCCGAGATGCTAAGTCTTCAGTTTTCAATATTCTGTTATGTGTTTTATTATTTGTCTGTTTGTCTTTTTCTTTGTAAGCTATGGCGTTGTCAGTTAATTTTAGATTTACGATATTTAATTTCCTTAAAGTATCTTTCGCAAATCTTTAACAATGCCCAGGCTTTTTTTTGCAGTGACACCTTCAATGTAGTTCAACAACAATCTGAGTTTTATTGGAGGCAGATACAGACTGATTTTCTGGAGGAATATAGTATCAAAACAATATTTCCAATTCATCTCCAGTTACTTGCATTACCGGGAATAATTACTGCAATTATATTGCTTTCTTATTCGAACTTACGAGGGAAATTATCAAATAAATACAACATGCACGAGGGAAAGGCAAAGCTTAACCATCGACCAATGCTTGTCAGAGGTATACCTATCAATTTAAAAAGAATGTATTTTCATAAAATCATGTATCTGGTACATGTTGTAGGTTAATATATATTATTTACTAGTGTTAAAATTAATTAGCAAACTTTTAAAAACAATATAAATTCTTCTACATGTTCATTGTCAGTACACATCATACATGTATAAAATAGTTGACAAACCATAAATAAGATATTTTAAGATGGTAGTAATGATTGTTACTTAAAAGATATGTACAATGTGCATAGTGTTTTACAGGCTAGATTTTATTATTAAAAAGAATCTCTCAAATATGTATTAACTCTTCTTTATACATTTCTATAACAGAATATCGTCCTATAGTTACAATATACATTTTATATTTTCTATGCATTTTGTTTTTCAGTTTTTTTGTATGATACGAATTATGATTTAAAACTTAAATCGACAGAAGATGCAGAAGAGAAGGGTGCGCTGGACAACAAAGGGTAAATTTTCTATTCTCTGCACTTATATTTTCATAACAGAACGTTTGAAAAACATATATAAACTATTATTTGCATTTATTGTTTTCAACTTCATAAAATTAACCTATACTCGTAGTATTGCACGGTATAATATCAAAATAAAATATAAACAGACAATAGTTATCAAAGGTACCAGGATTATACTGTAATACGCCAGACGCGCGTTACGTCTATATAGGACTCATCAGTTACGCTCAGATCAAAACAAAGGACATATACATTTCATTATTTTTTTGAGAAGCTCGTTGTTTTGTGACAGAAGAGCAAATGTCCTAAATGCAACAAATATTTGAGATCTTGCATAATGTTAAAAATATATTGTGATTTTACTTTAGAATTTGTTTATAAACGCTTGAACATTGGAATCTTGATTCAAACTGTAAAGAGATGAATCAATATGAATCTTAAAATACCCCTAAATGTAAATGTTTCCCCAAAAAAAATTAATTATAACCTTTATCAGTTAGTTAATTTATCAAGATGTGTACGTCAGTAATACAGTTAGTTGAACTTATGGACGTACGCTAACCTGTAGTTGTGAATTTTTGTGTCGTGTCATTTGATCTCTTGTGGAGACTCGCCTCATTGGTTATCATACCACATCTTCTTATCTACAGCAACACATATATATTTGTTTCTTTTTACGATTGTAACTTATTCCAAACTGGTAATACGAAATGACTTATAATCGTGTTTGAAGTTGGTTTTGTCTTTAACCTGTCTCCAAAATATATAAAACAAGATTTTCATAATACCAAAGAACTATTTTTCAACCTTCCCTATCACCTTCAAGCTTTATTATAATGTATAGTGATCAGACTTTTCTTTTTTTTTCTTTTTCTTAGGAAAATAGACCTCGAAGATTTTGACGCAATTGCGGTAAATAATATTGATATAAACATGCACTATGTTCACTCTTGAAATTAAGAACAAACGAATAACTATATGTACCAATGGACATACAATTTACAGAACTCAGTTGAGGTGGAAAGTAATTGTGACTCCCCGATAATAAAATCAAGATCTATGGATCTTGTTAGGTTTATTGATTGATGTTACGACTTTTTTTCTGTGCGTATTCTTCAAAACAATGTTTATGTTATTTGTGTTATTTTTACCCTTTTCCTGGCTGTTTTGATAGATGTAAGCATGTATTTGTACAACCAAAATTTGTCAAAAGAAATGTCAATAAAAAAAACTCTTTTGAAATATTTGCTGTCAAATTTAAGTTTGATTTCTTAACGAACTTTCTAAATGAACTTTTATTTCTGTAACACAAACTAGATTTAAATTTGAAAAAAAGAGGACTGCATATAAATCTACTATTCAATATTATGCATATTATTTTCAGACCATGAACAAGATAGCAGATGGTTTAAAAGATTTAAAAGAAAAGAAACAAATGGTAAGTGACTTTAATTTGATGTTTTATGCAAGCGTTTCTCGATCCGAAATCCGCGAAGGGAACAGTTTAATGAACAGTTTGTAAATGTCAATATGTCAAATTTTGATCAAATTCCTATGGAGCATAGTTCCGCTATGAGAGTCCAAATGCGCATTTAGGATTTTGGAAGGGGGAACTAATTACGGCTTCTTCCGCCGAAATTCTTTTTGGCTAAAAACATAACAGAATGTGTAAAATGCACTTATTCAACGGATCATGAATTGGGGCATGTATATTTGATAGTTAAAGTGTAATGATTTGAAATTTGTTATGCCGTTTTCCGTCCATTATTTGTCTTTAATAAAATGATTGGAGGGAGCCCAAGCTATATACCAATATATTTGATATGGCTTTTGTCAGTAAAAACAAAAAATGGACAAATTATTTGTTTGTAGTATGGTTAGTAAGCATAACATGCATAACCTGACAGATTATTTGTTAAAAACAAAATATACGGTGATTAAACGGAATGTTCAATACAAACGACAAGAAGAAGGACAACATATAGTGTAATTTTTCATTTGACAGACTTAACCCAATAAATAGCCCATGAAGGAGGACGTACACCCTTTACACCCCCGTCTAAATCCTCTACTAGTGTTGGATCCAGATTTTAACCAACCAATGTTACAAACTTTTAATGTATTGATACTCGGAATTTACCTCGGAATACCCGATATGTGTTTGGTCTAAATTATTTCTGTGCAATATGAATATATTGGTTTTCGTAAAAAAAATAAACAAGGGTTGATGTTGGAGATTTGAGTCGTATTAACTCAAAAAATTAACATTTGTTTAGCCATTGCTCCTACAGTTTTTTGTGGACAATTTGTTTGTGTTTTTGTGTGTTGTGAAACATAGGGGGACTGACAAGAGTTATCGTCGTCATATGTCGACATATTGTAACTAATCACAGAGTATAATATTCAGAAAAGATAAGATAATCATTAACTTCTAATACTATAGTTTGGACAAGAGATTGTGCAAGTGAGAGGAAGTTCGTGCCATTTCGTGTACTCTGTGCTATTTTATTATATATGTGTGTCGTCTGCTTTTATAATGATTTGTTGCATAGTATCTTATTTATATTATTTCACGCAGTTATTATGTTCATGCAGATTTAAGAAGCCGACACAGATTTTAGATAACTTTTTAAAAAAATTAACCAAAATGTAGAACATACATTGTACATGCAATTGCAGAAAAAATATTCATTCATAAAGAACCAAATTGTTCAAGTCTGTTTACTTTTTCTTCAGAGAGAACTTGATTCTAAAAGAGCTGACAGAAGAAATCATGAGGTATGTAAACAAATACATTCGTTCAAATTAGTACACTCCAAAAAATGTAATAGCACTTAAGATGTCATAACTTAGAAATAATTTAAATTGTTTCGAAACTGTTACAATGACTGAATGATACGAACCTTGCAATTAAAAAAGTTGATGGGGGAAATGTCGCGTTACTGATACAGATAATACCTTTGAACGCAGGTTTTTGCAAAGTATGAGTTAAGGTCTTTAAAACGACAAAAAAAGGCATCCCGAAATTATTTTTGCTAACTGTGACAAGTTAGTGCTTTATATAGCCTAGTTGGGCTAGTAGAAAAGAGGCTGATACCACAGTGCAGATGGTATTGCCACGATATTACAGAAACATTGGTCCGAATACTGTCGAGTGAAACTTTCAAACTAAGTGTTTTTACATTATCATGAGTATGTTGGTATACTTGGATAGCGATGAATTTAAAATTTCTAAAAAAAAATACATTAAATTCTTAAATTTGAAAATAATACAAATTTGTTGAACATTTTAATATTTTGTATAACCTTTTCAGACAATGAACAAACTGGAAAAAATAGAAGATTGTTTAAAAGATATGCAAGAAATGAAACAAATGGTTAGTGACCCATTCAGATTAACGGCTACCTAGTACCTTATTGATATGAAATTAGTAATCATTGTTACTACTTGATATGTAGAACAATATCTAAAGTATACAAGTATTGAGGTAAGTGTTATATCTTTGAAATAGAAATGTTACAGTTGACTACAAACATGTGTTGTTTTTGCGTTTACATGCATTGCGTTAAATTTGAGTACTGTTCACAAAACGGTTTGCGAATAAAACGTATTTTCATGAATTCATAATTACAGATTGACCACTTATTATTTATATTTATATTGGTTTTGGCATTGTCTAATGTAGTAGATATACATTTTTATATGTAACGGTAGTTTAACCCATACTCATAATGTAATCAACCCTTATTTAGAAGGGTAACAAAACATCACATTTGTGTACCTCCATTTTTAGAGGTCGAAATTATTTAATGGGTCTTATACCACATTAGATAGTAGCGATTATACTTAAAATTATTTTCAAATAAGATACTTTAAAATTACTATTATTATAAAATCAAGTCATAAAAACATCTTCTTTTTAGAACCAGCCATATTTTACTGTTCTTTAAATATTAAACTAAACGTACGTCGAAGATCTTTGATTATTTGTTTACTTTTTTAGTTGATAGAAAGACAGCAAAATATGGAACTAATGTTGAAAGAAATAATGAAAAAGGTGTGTAATGCAATAAACGATATATGTTGTATTTTGATTGAAAACACTGGAAATGTAATGCATGTTATAGTAACTTGCTTTTCAAACAAACCTGACATGATGAGGGGACGAGTTTCTTTGTAATTAACATTTCTGTGAAATCTAAAAACGTTTGAATGTACGTGATTAATGTCTCCTAAACAATGAAAATCACCATGGCTTATATGTGTATGGGATACCTTAGTATTTTGACCCAATAACAGTATTTTGCATTTTTCGTGAAATTTATTTTTATTGTGTATAAGAAAACGTCTTTTGTTACTTCTTAAGTTTTAATTTATATATTTAAAATATGGTGGAAAGGTTGAGATCACGACTCTTGCTCCATATTACGGTTTGTGCATCATTTGATTAATTTATTTAAATCAGTCAAAAGGATCAACTGCGTTTGTTCATGTTTTTTTTATTCATAGTTTTAACCTAGCTGCTTTAGTTCTTGAATTGTCAGCACAGCATTAAAAAAAATCTCCATTTCAAGGTCACCTT
The DNA here is from genome assembly GCA_037788925.1 of Mytilus galloprovincialis. NCBI lineage: Eukaryota > Metazoa > Mollusca > Bivalvia > Mytilida > Mytilidae > Mytilus > Mytilus galloprovincialis. Next base: position 36,348,274 of record CM075342.1, on the reverse strand, counting down.
TGATAAGTTGTCATATTTAATGTTGAAATTGAAGATTAAGTCATGCCGATTATGTTTGCTGTAATATGTTTTGAACCGTTTTACCTTACGTGTCTCTTGTTCCCGTAAGCTTTATGAATCGATCAATGGGATATTTGCATACATTTGGCAATAAATCAAAAATTGCGAAAAACAAGTGTAAATGAATTTATCGTTCAAATTAAGTTTTGCTAGATTAAACACAATTAACTTACTTACAAAATAAACTAAAAATAGTTATAATTAATTTTGATAGGGCAACAAATAAGAAACAAGTTGTTAAATGAGTACTGATATTTTTGAAAATAAATGAAATTAAAAAACTGTGAAATTTTGTATTCCTCATTTTTTTGGCAATTACTCCTTTTTTACATTTGTTAGATTTTTGTATAATAGAAGTATAGAAGCTGTTCGTTTTTTTTAAGATTAGCATATCTAACCAAGATCATATATTTTATATGCAGAGAATTATAAAACTAGCATTTTAAATATTCGTAACGTATTTACACTTTCAGTTGGATATAGAAACAAGAGCAAAACCTAATCGGGAGACAGTTGACCATTATGACGAAGGAAAAGAATAACCTTCACCTGTAATATTTTCGATTTGTAAGTAAAATGTTAAGTTCAGAATTTTTATTTTGTCAGTTTTTAGAAAAAGATATATGCATGAAAAGTCTTTAAATCTTTCAAAGAATCATATATTTCAACCAAAATTTCATTTAAGGGTAATTCATGCAGGTCTGGGTATGTTACATAATATGTTGAGCAGGATATGCTAATTTTGTTTCCTTTAAAAATGTCCTGTACCAAGTCCGGAATATGGCTATTGTTATATTATAGTTCGTTTCTGTGTGAGTTACCTTTTAACGTTGTGTTTTTCCGTTGTGTCGTTTGTTTTCTCTTATTTTTTAGTGTGAATTCACATTACTATAAGACGTGTCACGGTACTTGTCTATCCCAAATTCACGTATTTGGTTTTGATGTTATATTTGTTGTTCTCGTAGGGTTTTGTCTTATGCTTAGTTCATTTCTGTTTGTGTTACATTTTAATGTTGTGTCGTTGTTCTCCTCTTATGTTTGATGCGTTTCCCTCGGTTTTAGTTTGTTGCCCCGATTTTGTTTTTTGTCCATGGATTTATGAGTTTTGAACAGCGGTATACTTCTGTTGCCTTTATTTACTAATCCTTCCCGAGCACATAAGATGACATATTTCAATATATCGTTGTCAAAGCCTATTCCAGCACCCCAACTCTATATATCATAAGGTGTTTCCATCATCTATTTAGACCATAAATGAAAATAAAAATAGAACCCAACATCCACATATTCTACATCCTTATTCAACTCATGTCAAACATTACTCCACCTGACTAAGACAATGGTCAAATTGTTAATGCATCTGGTATAGGTGTCAGTTTATAAATAATGAATAGTGATTGGTTGCAATGTCTAGAAGGGATGTTCTCCTCTTCCCCTTATTTGGTTTCCTATTGAGTAACTGATATATGATTGGTTCGTGAGTTCATACAGGCTTGATTAAGAATCAATATTACATCAAGAAATGAATTAGACGCTGCCTTTTGGCGATTTCCTTTGATCTGTAAGCATTGCTAACAGACAATTAAAGAGAGATAAAACATACAAAAAAAAGGCTATCATAAAAAGGCCTTATATCAGAAAAATAGAAAGATAAAGATTCGCTCTCTCAAGAGGAAAAAATTAATTGAAAAGGCACATGAATATGTTAAAATTTTCGCTGAGATTTTGTTACTCAGTGAAGGATTAAAGTATATACCGTCTCCCTCGACGAAATTTGCAAAATCTAGTATTGCACCAGATTTCAATGAATTTGCGACAAAAATAAGATGTAAATATCATTTTGACAAGGGTGATATTTTTAAACGTCATCCCTTTTTAACAAAATCCGGATATGCACTGGAACTTGAAAACAATGCAGTTGAAACATATATATTCAAAACTAAGATTGAGATATATAATCTAACAATAAAATAAGTACACGATAATCTCACTACGCTGGAAAGAAAGGCAATATCTTTCTTGGAACGAAACAAAAAAAAGTTATTCGAAAAGCACATAAAAATAACACCACATTGATCTTGAATAAAACAGAATGTATAAATGAAGGACTGAGGCAATTGAATAGTGCCGCTCACTTCATAGAAATTGCTAATTAAACATAATAGAGACCAACCAGAAAATCAATAAATGTATCTTTGAAATGCATAGGAAAGGGGTCATGGATGAAATCACATTTAAATATCTTTCTGGTAAGAGAGATCTTAAACCAGGAAGGTTGTATTTTCTGCCTAAATTGCACAAACTGGATTCTGAATTAATAGAAAGGGTTCATCAGAATCCTACGCTGTATAAAAATGTCAGAATTCAAGGGAGGCCTATTGTTTTGTTATATGGTACTGTTTTAGAGAGAATAGGGAGGTATTTGGATAAATTCACGCTTCCAGCAGTAGTAAAACAAATTGACAACAAAATGCCCAATAAAGAAATGATTGACGCAATCAAACATGCTTGACCTACGATAATTAAATGTAAACAGACGATACTATTGCCTCAGAAAACATCAAGCCTCTATAGGTTTAGGGACGATGGCTTTTTTTTTATTTACAATGAAGGTACAGATGATGAAATAGCACACATTTTGAACATGCTAACAGACACCGTGTACTACTAAAATTTAAACACGAGAAATCGCAAAATAAAATGCTCTTTTAAAAGAGGGACGAAAGATACCAAAGGGACAGTCAAACTCATAAATCTAAAACAAACTGACAACGACATGGCTAAAAATGAAAAAGAAAAACAGAAAAACAATAGTACACATGACACAACATAGAAAACTAAAGAATAAACAACACGAACCCCACCAAAAACTAGGGGTGATCTCAGGTGCTCCGGAAGGGTAAGCAGATCCTGCTCCACATGTGGCACCCGTCGTGTTGCTTATGTGATTACAAATCCGGTAAATAGTCTAATTCGGTAGGTCACATTCATGAAAAGGAAGGGGATTGTAGTTACGACGTAAGGAACATATCCGATATCATTTGTGAAACGGTTATTCCATAACGGTCAACCAACTCGTGATGGCGTCCGTACAATTTACGAAGGGATGATTTCAACTTCACCATTTGGAACTCTTGGTTTAATAGCTTCCTTGTGAGCAGTAACCCTCTATCAAGAAAATCATGATAGGAAATGCAAGCACGGGAATATCGTATCAATTGGGAGATATATACCCCGTATGCAGGTGCTGCTGGAATGTTGCTACTTAGAAATGGAAAGTTCACAATTGGAAAGCTGAAATCATCTCTTTTGTCGTAAAGTTTTGTTTTGTTTTGTTTTAAGATGTGTTGGTATTCAAAGGCCCAAGATTTATAGAAATAGGAATCTTGGACTTCACGACATTCCGAAAAAAAGACTGAAAATTATCAGTACTTAGAGAGGTCCTCATGCCACCCATCAACTACTTTTAGAGGCATAATTAAAGGAGAAATACTTCGATTAAAGGGATGTACGAACGATCCAGTAGATTTGAAAACAAGTTATTTTCTGAACGCCTTATTAAAAGGGGATATCAAAAAAATTAAATTAAAACTGTTATGCAGGAAGTGACTGCAAAACAAAGAAAAGACACATTAATGGTAATACCCAAATATGTATTACAGTCGCCTCCCTTTGTATTCTCCACAATGTTTTCAAGACAGAAATCACCCTTAAAGAACAATATCTTAAAATACTGGGATTAATTAAATGATGATGAAGAGGCAAAACTTTTATTTTATAAAAGACTACTTTTTTGCTTTCCGTAGGCACAACAACTTGAAAGACAGTAACATCAGCAACTCTGGATAATCAACATGTAGCAGATTATGAAAAGAGATTCTATACTTTGTTTCTTAAATTGATTAACATGGTTAAATAGAAAAAGAATATAGAAAAATAGTTGTCAAACAGATCATGAGGTGTCGAGCCCCTAAAAAAATACAGTATTTTTATATTAAGTGTCACTATGCAATGGCTTGGGCTCATAACAATGGACATGACCATTGTCAAATAGTTAATTGTAATTGATCTAAATAGATGTTCTAAACACCTTATGATCTATGGAGTTGGGGTGCTTGGATAGGCTTTTATTGAAACTCCCCAGTTTTTGGAAGGATTAGTAATTTTAGACGTTAGTTTTCTATGTGTTTTTCTAAACATTTCTAAGCATTGCGTACTGATGAACTTATCCAAAAAAATGGTGATACCCACCAACGTAGTATTTGATTTTAATTGTTATTGGTATATTCGAACATGGTACTTACGAAACCTTAACATGCTTAAAGTGCCTTTGAAATCGTCATTTATATTTTGATTTTCCATGATATGATGATTTTTTTTTGTAGATGATTTAGAACGTGGATGTAGGAAACTAATGATTGACCAGTAAATATAACTGATACTCGTTTGACCAAGAAATTTTATTATTATTATTAACCGCATATTTTCTTTTACAATTTTGTGGCCAAATAGGCAAACACTTTCAGCTGGTTTATACTGGTTTTTAGATTAAAAATATTCATCTGTTAGCTTGTATATTATTTGTTTGACGACCAATATCTATATATTTCTATAATGTTGTTTCATTTGTTGCAATTCGTTGATAGTATTACACATGCAATTTAGATCTTTAAATGCAATAAACAAATCAATAGATAAAATAGCTAATATATTTTTAAGTAACACATACATATCTACAAAATCCAAAACGAATTTCACGAAATCTGACAGATTAACAGATTTTGATAACAAAAGCACATAATAATAAAGATATTCATGAAATAACTGAAAAAACTGTATATTGTTATACATTTTTTATACTTTTTATGAATTTAATTTTTTCAATAAATCATTATTACAATAGGTATATTTTTTGTTTGTTTCTGTTTCTGTTAGATTAATATTTCCATCTTATGTATGGAAACTGTGAACTAAATTATTTTTGCGGATACATTATTTCGAGGTTTACTCTTTGTAATCCACTTGGCTGCAATTGAATTTCATGATTTTCTAGTATACTTGATGTAGTTTAATAAGGGAAGGATCTAAGTTTTAAATACTCGCGACGATTTATATGTACGTGTTTGTGTATTCGCGAAGGTGACGAAAATAAATGTTTCGCAAAACAAAGTTGGTTTACAGTATTTACAGTGAGAAACCGTTAATATTGAGTCATTGATAAGGTCTTTGCATCGGAACTAAACACATTTATTCTAAAAACAGTTGTTGGCATGACACAAGTTATGTTCTTCTCATATATGTTATGATGGTATGATACTAAACCCCTAACGGGAAGGATTGTGCCTGATGTTCATATGATGAAATCATTATCTTTCAGTCAGTTTAGTTGAAGTCTGGAGCTGGCATGTCAGTTAACTGCTAGTAGTCTGTTGTTATTTATGTATTATTGTCATTTTGTTTATTTTCTTTGGTTACATCTTCTGACATCAGACTCGGATTTCTCTTGAACTGAATTTTAATGTGCGTATTGTTATGCGTTTACTTTACTACATTGGTTAGAGGTATAGGGGGAGGGTTGAGATCTCACAAACATGTTTAACCCCGCCGCATTTTTGCGCCTGTCCCAAGTCAGGAGCCTCTGGCCTTTGTTAGTCTTGTATTATTTTAATTTTAGTTTCTTGTGTACAATTTGGAAATTAGTATGGCGTTCATTATCACTGGACTAGTATATATTTGTTTAGGGGCCAGCTGAAGGACGCCTCCGGGTGTGGGAATTTCTCGCTACATTGAAGAACTGTTGGTGACCCTCTGCTGTTGTTTTTTTGTTTGGGCGGGTTGTTGTCTCTTTGACACATTCCCCATTTCCATTCTCAATTTTATGTTTTTTTTAAATATATATATATTTTGTTTGACAAAAATAATAGATCAGGGACAAATTATAAACATTGTATTTGATTTTTTTATTATTTTTATCATAAATCACTATCTTTTGTAAATAAGTGGCAGCATTTGATACACAGGGATCCAAATCCAGTGGTAGTGGTAGCGACATTTTTTACTATTTACATCAATCTTTAATTGTTTTTTTTATAGTATAATTTCGTTCAGGCGTTAGAAAAAGATATAATCAACCTGATTTACATGATTAAATTCAACATGTCTAGTTTCCGAAATAGCCCAACCTTCCTTTTTTACCGAAACCAAAGTCTTCTACAAAAACATTTGTCATCCAGTCGAATGAAATTTATACATGATTTGTAAAAGATTCATGTTCCATATCAAAAGCAAAATGATCACCTGAATTTCTGTCATGACGAATACTCGCAGTTTTTGGTGGGGTTCCTGTTGCTTAGTCTATCATTTGTCTATAGCTATGTTGTGTCATGTGTACTAATTTTTTTCTCTGTTTGTCTTTTCTTTTTATTTTTAGCCATGGTTTGTCAGTTAATTTTCGATCTATGAGTTGACTGTCTCTTTGGTATCTTTTGCCCCTCTCTTCCATATTTAGTTAAACGTTAAAAGAATTTAACTATTTTCTTCATCTAAATTTTGAATTTATATAACTGTAACTTACTTATTGGGATTTTTAACATCCTTGGCTGGTTTAAAACCCTGGCACGGCAGGCCCTGACTTTATTTTTTCCATAACGTCATGAACGTAATTGATTTACTTTTGAATAAAAACTATAAAAAAATTTAATTGAATAAAATTTCTTAGAAATTAATTTACCATTGGTAAAAGTGATCTAAATGTTTTGTTTTAAGACGCCAATGAGATAAATAATGAGTGTGTCTTCGACCACAGTTCTACGTGCAACTGCCCCTTCTAACATTTTTCATTTTCTTATCAAATTTCCAATTAGTTCTGTACGCAACATTCAAGTTATACCGGAATGACGTATACTTTACCATTGACACATATCGTTACGTTTCTCATCAGCCTTATTTTTTATGAAAAAAAAAATGTTGAAGTATTAATTTTGCTTCATTGATAATAATTACATTCTACAATCAGGTAAGAGTTTTTGGGTTATATCTATGAAATTAAAGCCACTGCATGGGGAGTAAGAATTACCATAGTGATGAGTGTTAATTGCATCATCTCACACACCTCACATTAATTGATAGTTGAATAATAAATACAAGTTTCGTATTGTATGGAATTTTTTCTCTCAGATATTTCTAGTAAAATATTGCTTTTACCCTCCAATGTGACATAGATCACTTAACGAACTGTCACGTAACCAACAATTGATCAACACTATTTAAAGTTCTGTAGTAAGTTTGCTTACTCGATCGTTTCAAAACGTGAATCCCTTGTCATGCACTATTAACTTATAATCATTTAAAATTTAAAATTGTAAAGTGACGTTTATACTTTGAAATAGCTTCAATATAATTATACATTTGACATACATACAGACATATAATATCGACAGTAGCATACAGATACAGCACTAAAACTCGGAATGCATTTCATAATAAAATTTATATAGATATGGGAAATCGGTATACTAACCAACATAATACGAAATGTAGAATAATAAAATGTCATTGTTTTTGTAGTTTATGATATATCATATTTTCACTTGAATAAAAATCAGGTGTTTACATTTCCTGCATTTGTTGAATTGAATATTTCAAGTTCTGTAACCTTGGGACTTTATACAGTAATTAAGAACGTTATCTCTGCACATGTGTATTGTTTTGTCGGATGTTTCAGATGTATTGTGGTTAAATTGTAATACGATATCCAGATAATCTTAATGTTCCCAAACTCAAAAAAAAAACGTGAGCTGTGTTTCCTGTCATAACATTTTGACGTTTTGTTTGATGATGATTTACATGATGAGATCAGTTTCTCACACGAATCGATTCCAGAACAAATTATAATATTGTCTACGAAGGATCTTCCAGAAATGATTAAATCAGAAGGTTCGTCAAATCAACGGTTCTCCACTGAGAGAGAGAGAGAGAGAGAGAGAGAGAGAGAGATATAAACAATTTAGGTTAAGGAAATACATAGTGTGTAAAGAATTTGTATGAGAAGGTCTCTGTTTGTTTTAGATCCAGCTTATTCTTCTGTGAAAAAACATTGTATGTTTAATTGTTTAGATTCAACTCTTATTTACTTTTACAATTTGTGTTATGAATATGAAAGGAGGGGGTTACATTCCACCACTAATAATTTTCATTTACCCACTGGCTTATATTGGGTAGACATGTTATACACAAAACACAACTTTTGTAGCAACGCTATTGTTATGGTAAATGACAAATCAGTGTATAAAAAGAGACTTGATATTATTTTTAAATACCTTTCAATTTGAAATTCGGTCAGATGTATTGAATAGTATGAAAAAATACTGAATCATGTTTTTAAAAGAAAACTATAAATATCTTTTCGATGAAATCATGCCTCCTTAATTTTTTACAATAGTGCCCAACTTGCATACTTTAATAAAGTGTTCATTTTCACTGGATATGTTTTCTTTTTTTTTCTCAATTATATTGATTATTATCATATGTACAAAAAAAATTGTATGAGAAACAAATACTTATAATACAAGATCTAAAATAATCTGACGTTGCGGAAATCGAAAGACAACTCCTTGTATGAACGCTAGCTCTTCGTTGACGATTTTCACCATTCTATGTTATAATCAAACTATAATAGATAGATGAAAGGTATATCGTGATGACAGGTTTTAAGAACATGATATTGTAAGTTACATGTATACATCCTGTTCCATTTCTACGTATTTCAATTATTAATTGTATGTGGGGAGATTTTCTAGAAGAGTATTGCTTTCCTCAAATCCTTTCTTATTTCTTATTTAAAATTTATAATTTGCACTGCTGTTTAGAAATGTTATATTTGAAATGAACAACTGATATGCAGTAATATAAATGATTGATAATGTTGTGTTATGAGCAATTTATTTAAACTTGCACAATGAACTCACAATGAAATGTATTGACATAATATTAATAAGACGCGAGAATATATCATATGTATTGCATACAACTGGGAATCAACAACAAAAAACATACCCATGACAGTAAAGGCTAAAACGCATCACAGCGCCAGTGTTGTTTCGAAGATGGTTAAGCAAATTTAAGTGTAGTTAGCATTAATGTAAATTCAATATTAACGTCTTAATTGCTGTATTTCTCGAGCTGAAATAATATTATAATTGATCATTTCGATATTTTTGTTGTTGTTTAAGTTTTGTTTTGTCTTATGAAACAAGTTGTAGATATCGGTTTTCGTCTTCCAATCACCCTATATTAAAAGGAGATTATACTTTCTACATATGCTTTCAAAATAAGCACTTTTGCATAAGCAAGTGTCTTTACCAATATTATCAATAACATTATGTTAATCTACTGATATTTATGGGTGAAATTTGACTTAATGTTATTAATCAACATTGCAATTCTTTTTTTTTAGCATCTTAAATTGTACCGATTTGAAAATAAAAGTGATAATGTGGTTACCGCATGCAGCTTAATAATATAATGAAGTTTAGTCTATATAACGTTGTATAGTTTAATGATATGGTGAACCAATTGAGTAAAAAAAACATTAATAAAATAGCGTTGTTGTTAAATGATACATTAGGTATCACATTATTGTTCACAAATTTGCTTCAAATTCACATATTTAATTTACAGCATGCTGAAACGTTTATCCAATTTTGTTCAAAAGCTAAACATTCAAGAAATCTTGTTTCCATGAAGTCTTTAGTGTTAAAGTGTTAGTACTAATGTTCACGAATACATATAGGCAAGAAGAAGTATTTACCAGGACATGTTATCCTTAGAAATAGAAAAAGGGATTGGTTGTAAAGATAAGCTACATATTTTAAATAGTTGCTCATAATTAAAAGCAAATGGGCTGCAAAGTATAACTATAAGGATGTGGTTTTTGAGACAAATCTTCAAAATAGATCAAATGACAAAGAATTTAACAACTATAGATCACTGTACGGCCCTCAAAAATAAGCAAAGCCGTGCTCTATAGTAAAACACTATGTTTTTGTTTATTATAAGATATTTATCAATCACTCATGCATTTGAAAAAACGATAAAACTATTTTCATTTTTTTTTCTTAAAGGAAAGTCACTCCATAACCAGATACTGAAAAAAAAAATATCAATTTGAGTTTCCAAGTCAGAAATATGACAGTTGATATTCATTCGTTTGATGTCCTCGGAGTTCAGCAGTTTTCTTATTTTACATTTTAATCTCATAAAAACATATTCTCTTTTATTTACAATATTAATCGTTAAACAGCAAAATAATGAGAAGCAATTTTATCAGATTTTACCTGTTACAACAAGATTTCGTTATGCCCCTTTTAATTTCAATTTCACTTGTAAACAGTTTTTTATTTTCTCATAGTTTAAAAGGGACATAATGTAGTCGTCTGTCTGTGATTAAGATATACGATTAATTCAGGCAATTCAGAGATGTATAAACATTTTGACACTGATGAAGTGGTATTTGTTTAGAATTGCGAGATTAATTTACGTTTCATACACTGCCAACAATTTATATAAGGAAATACAATAAATACGAAACAAAAGAAGGCTTCTTGAACATCATTGTTTCCCACCTATATAATCTTTATAGCAGAATTGCACCCATAAGGGTCACGTAATACAAGCATAACAATTATACATTTGTTTACAAACGGTGGTAAATGTTGAGAAAATATACAACGGCAATAAAGTTGGTAGTTCCTTATATTTTAATGTTATATAAACGAATGCTTCAATATATTTGCATTTTAAACTACCAGAATCATGTGTGATCATTTGAAACTCATAGTTTACCAACAAATTTACTAATCATTGCATTAAAAAAATCGCACCTGCTCTTTCTCAATTTTTTTTTTACAGTGTAGTGTACTACCAGTGAGACAAATAATGTCAAAATTATAGAAACTTCTACCAGCTCTAACTCAAAATATTGACAATTCTGTGTTAGGGAGTGTAAAATTCGGTTGACAGCTTCAGACGTGATGAAATTTGACCTTTTAGAACTGGACCAATTCACTACTTAACATAAAGATTCAGAACCCAAATTTTTTTGACATGTAATAACATCCTCCTACTTAATATTTCATGCATTTAATATCAAGAAATAAATTGGGAAAGTGTATCAAATAAAACATGGACGTTATACACTGTTTACACTAGAGACTATATGCGTAGACAATGAAAACAAAAGGACGATAACTGTGTCCTTGGACCATATGGCGCATAATTGAATGAAAAAAGAAACGTAATACACCTTTTAAATACCTTTGCAGATACAATGTATTTCAGTTGTTTTGAATATGTTAAATACCAAGTCGTATCTTCGTAAAGATTCATGTTCAACATCAAACGCAAAATGATCACCTGAATTTCTGTCATGACGAATACTCAAAGTTTTTGGTGAGGTTCGTGTTGATTAGTCTGTAGTATTCTATGTTGTGTCATGTGTACTATTATTTTTTTCTGGTTGTCTTTTTCATTTTAAGCCATGGTTTGTCAGTTCATTTGCGATCTATGAGTTTGACTGTCTCTATGGTGTCTTTCGCCACTCTCTTCTATAATTAGTTAAACGTTGGAGTAAGACTTACTATAGTGATGAGTGTTAATTGCATCATCACCACATACCTCAATTAATTAATAGGTAAAATAATAGATACAAGTTTTGTATTGTATAGAATTTATTCTCTCACATATTTCTAGTAAAATATTGCTTTTACCCTCCCATGTGACATAGAGCACTTAACGAACTGTCACGTAACTAACAATTGATAAACAATATTTAAAGTTATGTAGTAAGTGTGCTTACTCGATCGTTTCAAAACGTGAATCCCTTGTCATGCACTATTAACTTATAATCATTTAAAATTTAAAATTGTAAAGTGACGTTTATACTTTGAGATTACTTCAATATAATTATAAATTTGACATACATACAGACATATAATATCGACAGTAGCATACAGATAAAGCACGTAAATTTGGAATGCATTTCATAATAAAATGTATATAGATATTGGAAATCGGTATACTAACCAACATAATACGAAATGTAGAATAATAAAATGTCAGTGTTTTTGTAGTTTATGATATATCATATTTTTCACTTGAATAAAATCAGGTGTTTACATTTCCTGCATTTGTTGAATTGAATATTTCAAGTTCTGTAAGCTTGGGACTTTATACAGCAATAAAGAAAGTTATCTCTGCTCATGTGTATTGTTTTATCGGATGTATCAGATGTATTGTGGTTAAATTGTAATGCAATATTCAGATAATCCTAATGTTCCCAAACTCACAAAAAAACTTGGTGAGCTGTGTTTCCCGTCATAACATTTTGAGGTATTGTTTGATGATGATTTACATGATGATATCAGTTTCTCACACGAATCAGTGCAATGATATATGTATTTCATGTAAGCATGAACCACCGATAACAGCTAATTCGAATACCTTCATATTTATGAATACTCGATTTAAGAACAAATGAAAATCTTGTCTACAAAGGACCTTCCAGAAATGATAAAATCAGAACACGCCATATTGAATCTCGTTCAGTATTTCCTTGGCATGCTTTCGAACGTTTTGTAACGGAAAAAAGTGAAAGTTCGTCAAATCAACGGTTCTCCTCTCTTTGTTTGTTTTTTTTTTGTTTTTTTGTTGTTTTTTTTTTTATCTTATTTTTATGTTGTTGGGCTTCAACCATGAAGATTGTTTTTGTCAATATGTGTAGATTAATATAGTCATTATTATGATTATGTGTGCGTTAATATAAAGTTTATCCCACATAACGATGTGTATGTGCAGAAAAACGCAAAGAGGGCAACAATTCCTTGATCAAAGATTTGCATTTTTAAAAAACCCAATCCATTACATACAAATAACAGCAAAACAGATAAAAACGTTAGCAAAGAACACCAATCATTAAAATTATTTGTTTGACAAAATAATACAACGTTTCAGTGGCTATGAAATGAATTAATCTAATCATTAAACAAGAGAGAGAGAGAGTGAGCGAGCGAGAGAGAGAGAGAGAGAATTAGAGAGAGAGAGAGAGAATTAGAGAGAGAGAGAGAAAATTAGAGAGATATAAACAATTTAGGTTAAGGAAATACATGGTATATAAAGGATTTGTATGAGAAGTTTTCTATTTGTTTTGGATCCAGCTTATTCTTCTATGAAAAAACATTGTATGTTTAATTGTTTTGATTCAACTCTTATTTAGTTTTACAATTTGTGTTATGAATATGAGAGGAGGGGGTTACATTCCACTACAAAAAATATTTATTTACCCACTTTGAGGATTATAGTGGGTAATCATGTTATACACAAAACACAACTTTTGTAGCAACGTTATTGTTATGGTAAATGACAAATCAGTGTATAAAAAGAACTTGATATCAATTTTAAATACCTTTCAATTTGAAATTAGGTCAGATATATTGAATAGTATGAAAAAATACCGAGTCATGTTTTTTTAAAGAAAACTATACATATCTTTTCGTGGAAATCTATAGATACGAACCATGCCTCCTTAATTTTTTACAATAGTGCCCAACTTGCATACTTTAATAAAGTGTTCATTTTCACTGGCTATGTTTTCTTTTTTTTTTCGATTATGTTGATTATTATCATATTTACAAAGAAAATTGTATGAGAAACAAATACTTATAATACAAGATCTAAAATAATCTGACGTTGCTGAAATCGAAAGACAACTCCTTGTATGAGCGTTTGCTTTTCGTTGACGATTTTCACCATTCTATGTTATAATCAAACTATAATAGATATATGAAAGGACAATTCAAATTATATAAATAACACAATGATGGGTATATCGTGATGACAGGTTTTAAGAACATGATATTGTAAGTTACATATATACATCCTGTTCCATTTCTACGTATTTCAATTGTTTATTGTATGTGGGGAGATTTTCAAGAAGAGTATTGTTGTCCTAAATTCCTTTCTTATTTATTATTTAAAATTTATAATTTGCACTGCTGTTTAGAAATGTTATATTTAAAATGAACAACTGATATGCAGTAATATAAATGATTGAAATGTTGTGTTATGAGCAATTCATTTAAACTTGACAATGAACTCACAATGAAATGTATTGACATATAAAATTGAGAATGGAAATGGGGAATGTGTCACAGAGACAACAACCCGACCAAATAAAAAACAACAGCAGAGGGTCAACAACAGGTCTTCAATGTAGCGAGAAATTCCCGCACCCAAAGGCGTCCATCAGCTGGCCCCTAAACAAATATATACTAGTCCAGTGATAATGAATGCCATACTAATTTCCAAATTGTACACAAGAAACTAAAATTAAAATAATACAAGACTAACAAAGGCCAGAGGCTCCTGACTTGGGACAGGCGCAAAAATGCGGCGGGGTTAAACATGTTTGTGAGATCTCAACCCTCCCCCTATACCTCTAACCAATGTAGAAAAGTAAACGTATAACAATACGCACATTAAAATTCTGTTCAAGAGAAGTCCGAGTCTGGTGTCAGAAGATGTAACCAAAGAAAATAAACAAAATGACAATAATACATAAATAACAACAGACTACTAGCAGTTAACTGACATGCCAGCTCCAGACTTCAATTAAACTGACTGAAAGATTATGATTTCATCATATGAACATCAGGCACAATCCTTCCCGTTAGGGGTTTAGTATCATACCATCATAACATATATGAGAAGAACATAACCCGTGTCATGCCAACAACTGTTTTCAGAATAAATGTGTTTAGTTCCGATGCAAAGACCTTATCAGTGACTCAATATTAACGCCAAAATATGCAATCTTTAATGACCTGACAACAGTATCGTAATTATATCCCTTCTTAATAAGTCTATTCAAAGGTTTTGTAAGTTTCTGAGGTGAATACTGACACCTTTGTGCTTTATAAAGAATATTTCCATAAAAAATTGGAGGTGAAATACCTGAACGTATTAGAAGTCTGCATGTTGAGCTATATTTACGAATGATATCTTTATACCGATGATAAAATTTGGTAAATGTTTTGACTAGTTTGTGATATCGAAAACCCTGGTGTAATTATTTTTCAGTAATACATAAATTTCTCTCGTTAAAATCTAAAACATTGTTACATACACGAGCGAATCGTACAAGTTGAGATATATAAACACCGTAAGATGGTGACAAGGGAACGTCACCATCTAAAAACGGATAATTAACGATAGGAAATGAAAAATCATCCCTTTTATCATAAATTTTAGTATTCAGCTTTCCATTAGGGATATAGATATCAAGATCGAGAAAAGGGCAGTGGTCATTGTTAGTATTAGCTTTATCTAAAGTAAGTTCAACAGGATAAATTTCATTAATATACATTCTGAAGTCGTCATTATTGAGAGCCAAAATATCATCCAAATATCTAAAAGTATTACTAAATTTGTTAATCAGATGTTGTTTCGATGGGTCTTTGCTTATTTTTATCATAAATTGTAACTCATAACAATACAAAAACAGGTCCGCAATAAGTGGTGCACAGTTAGTCCCCATTGGAATTCCGATGTCTGACGATATACGGAATCCCCAAAGCGAACAAAAAAGTTATTTAATAAAAATTCAAGGGCATATATAGTATCAAAGCATGTCCAATTAACATAGTTTTTTTGTTTATTGCTACTAAAAAATGACCTAAAAGAGTTTGAGCATATATATTCACATTCTGATTTTTTGAATGCCAATTTAATTAGGTGTGTGAATTTTTTCTTAATTAGAATGTGAGGCAAGGTGGTTTACAGGGTAGAAAAATCAAAACTTTGAACAGATTCAAAATCACCAATATAAGCATGCAATTTATCAATTTATCAATAATATTAATAAGACGCGGGAATATATCATATGTATTGCAAACAACTGGGAATCAACAACAAAAAACCTACCCATGACAATAAAGACTAAAACGGTTTACAGCGTCAGTGTTGTTTCGAAGATGGTTTAGCAAATTTAAGTGTATTTAGCATTAATGTAAATTCAATATTAACATCTTAATTGCTGGTTTACAAGAACTGAAATGATATTATAATTGATGATTACGATAGATGTTTGTTTTGTTTAAGTTTTGGTTTGACTTTAGAAACAAATTGTAGATATCGGTTTTCGTCTTCCAATTACCCTATATTAAAAGGAGATTATACTTTCTACATATGCTTTCAAAATATGCACCATTGCATAAACAAGTGTCTATACAAACATTATCAATTACATTATGTTAATCTACTGATATGTATGGGTGAAATGTGACTAAATGTTATTAATCAAAATTTCAATTCTTTTTTTTTTCATCTTAAGTTGTATTGCATTGAAAATAAAGGTGATAATGTGGCTACCGCATGCAGCCTAATAATATAATGAAGTTAAGTCTATATTACATTGTATAATTTAATAATAGAGTGAATCAATTGAATAAAAAAAAACATTGATAAAATTACGTTGTTGTTAAATGAGGCATTAGGTATCACATTAATATTCACCAATTTGCTTCAAATTCACATATTTGATTTACAGCATGCTAAAACGTTTATCCAATTCTTTTCAAAAGCTACGGCAATGATACGTTTATATTGATATTTTTTAAATATTCAAGAAATCTGGTTTCCATGAAGTCTTTAGTGTTTAAGAGTCAGTACTAATGTTTCACGTATACAAATATAGAAAAAGGGATTGGTTGTAAAAATAACTTACATTATTAAAATAGTTGTTCATAATTAAAAATAAATGGACTGCAAAATATAAAAAAAAATGTGCTATGTAAACCATAAATAATACAAATGACAAAGATTTTAATAACTATAGGTCACCGTATGGCCTTCAAGAATTTGAAACAACAAAAAAAAACGTTAATAATATTTTGCAATTATTTAAAAAAAAAAAAGTCACTCCATATGCACAAATTAATGTAATAAAAAAGTTTTCAA
Source organism: Mytilus galloprovincialis (assembly GCA_037788925.1). Taxonomy (NCBI): domain Eukaryota; kingdom Metazoa; phylum Mollusca; class Bivalvia; order Mytilida; family Mytilidae; genus Mytilus; species Mytilus galloprovincialis. The sequence continues at coordinate 36,331,204 of CM075342.1, read as the reverse complement.
TTTGAGTTGCAAATCAGTATTATAACAGTTCTTAACGATTCGTTTAATGTATTTGAGCTTTTGATTTTGCCATTTTCTTAAGGACTTTCCACTTTGAATTATTCTTGGAGTTCAGCATTTTACTTATTTTACATTTTAATCTCATAAAAACATCTTCTCTTTTATTTACAATATTAATCGTTAAACAGCAAAATAATGAGGAGAATTCTTATCAGGTTTTACCTGTTACAACAAGATTTCGTTATGTCCCTTTCAAAATCAATTTCACTTGTATACAGTTTATTTTTATTTTCTGATAGTTTAAAAGGGACATATGTAGTCGTCTGTCTGTGATTAAGATATAAGATTAATTCAGGCAATTCAGAGATGTTTAAACATTTTGACACACAATTTGATTCTTAACACAAACCTTGTTGAAGTGGTATTCGTTTAACATTGCAAGATTAATTCACGTTTCATACACTGTCAACAATTTATATAAACAAATGCAATCAATACGAAACAAAAGAAAGCTTCTTGAACATCCCTGTTTTCCACCTATATAATCTTTATTGAAAAAATTACACCCACATACAAAAGGGTAAAGCAATACAAACACAACAATTGTACATTTTTATAAGTTGGTTACTGTTTCGAAAATATACAACGGCAATAAAGTTTGTAGTTCTTTATATTTTGAGGTTATATCAACGAATGCTTCAATATATTTGCATTAACTTAATCGTGTGTGATCATTTGAAACTCATAGTTTACCAACACAATTACTAATTATTGCTTATATTTTAATGTATATACATATGGCGCATAATTAAATGACAAAAGAAACCTAATACATTTTTTAAATACCTTTGCAGTTATAATGTGCTTCATATGTTTTAAATATGTTAAATACCAAGACTCGTTTCTTGAAATCAGTAGATATATAATTTCGTGGAAATATAAATATGAACCATGCATCATTCATTCTTTTTAATAGGTGCCCAGTTTGCAAAATTTTAAAAAGTGTTCATTGTGCCTGACGACACTGACTAACACGTACTTCATGTAAGTTCGAACACTTTTATCATTAGGTTTAGCACTTAGGTTTTGTTGAACTTCTTTTTACATTTTTTCTAGAAATTTTGAATACACTAAAAAGACATTATATATTGATGCAAAATGTGTCTCTCTCAATTCTTGTTATATTTTGGTAGTAAAAGTATAAATTACATTGTGATTTTGTTTTCAATATTTTGTTGTCAAGAGAATATCTAAGAAATTCATATTTGCTATATCGAATCAGGGAAAGTATTTGATAATATATCGTTCATTTCGGATTTATAAAGAAAATTGTCCCATCTAATACTTCGCCGCACAGCAATTATTATAGCAAATTTGTGAATTATGTAACTTTGACTTATTTCGAATGAACTTCTTTGTTAATTATATATATTTTTTGTTTTTGTATATGTAATTCTTTCTTATCAATGAGTTAAAATTCATACCTTTTACTCTGATCTGGAAATGTGGTAGTAGTATTTAAAATGAAAAACCGATATATAGTAATAACAACAGTTTCAGCTCGCCTGGCCCAATTCACAAATTGAGTTATTCTCATCACTTGGTGTCCCTCTCGTTCGTCGTCGTCGTTGTCAATCGTCTGTCGCCCGTCGTTGTCATCGTCGTCCGTCTTAGTTCGTCGTTGTCGCCCATCGTCTATTGTCGTCGTCGTCACCGTCGTCATTGTCCTTTAAGTTTTACAAATAACTTCTTCTATGAAACGACTTGGCCAAAATTTACTAAACTTTCCCACAATTTTTTGGGGGTTTCTATGTTACAAAAAGTGTTTGAAGATCTTGCTTGCCAACCAACATGGTCGCAATGCCTGTGAAAAAGGACATAGGGTAAATATTAAAGGTCAGACTAAATTTGTGAAATAATTATGTATAGAAAAAACCGGTGTGAAACAAAACTGCTCGTTATTGTCAGAAGACTTTGCATAGAAGTAATTTCTCTTTAATGGCAAATTTTCACACTTATTTTCTCTTCATTTTGGCCTTTTATCTTGAAAACTATAAAAGATAACGTTAACACAAATCGTAGCCTCTATCTAAAGGTGTGTAGTATTTTTGCTTACTCAATCGTTTCAAAGTGTGTATCGTGATGCATTAATCATTAACTTACCTTGTATACAGATAGGTATAATGTTTATAGTCTGGTTTATACTTTTTGGTTATATCAATAGAACAACAATACATTTAAATGTATAAATAAACGTAGTTTTAACAGCTATGTACAAATAGCGCACTGAAATCATAATGCATGTTAAAAATGCATATAACAGTGCACTACGGAGCAAATGAAGTAGTGTACCAATATGTAGAAAATTCATATATATGTATAGATTACATTTGTTTACATTTCCCAAATACTGTTTCTAATGACAAGCTAAGAATCGTTAGCTAACATTATAAAACTCATAGTTTACAAACACACTTACTAATTATTACAAATATTTGAATGAATATACATTGGCGCATTATTGAATGAAAAAAGAAACATAATACATTTTTTAAAATACCTTTGAAAATACAATACGTTCAGATGTTTTGCATATGTTAAATACCATATCTTGTTTTTAGGAATCAGTTGATTTATGATTTCGTGGAAATGTACATATGCATCATTCATTCTTTACAATAGGGTTTGTAACCTCATAGATTTATAAAGTGTTCATTGTGACTGACAAAACTGACTAACAAGAATTACATGTATATTGTGTAAGTACGAACACTTTTATCCTTAAGTTCAACTCGTAGGTTTTGTAGAACTTCACATTACGTTTTTTTTTCAAGCAATTTGGTAACACTTAAAGGACATTATATATTGTGGCAAAATATGTCTCTTTCGATTCTAGTTTTTTTATGGTAATAGGTACAGTATGTTGTTTTTTTTAATATTTTTGCCAGCGTAATATATATTTACTATGTGTAACACATAAGTTTTATCCATAATGATATTTATAAACAGGGAAGTTATATTTCGTCCCTTTTAAATTTATAAAGAAAGCATCAATTTGTCCCACGATATCACTATCAAGTAGGCATCGATAAACTGTACTTCGTAATGTTGTCAATTATTTCATAATGTCTTATTTCGTTATTGTATATTCCTTTGTTTATTATCGGTGTTTTCTATTGTTTGAGTTAATCCTTTCTTACCATTTATTTGAAATTCATAACTTGCACTGAAATCTTGAAATGTGGCAGTTAAAATGAACAACTTATATATAGTAATAAAAAATGATTGAAAGATAGTTTTGGTTCATCTGGCCTAATGCACAAATTGAGCCCTTCTTGTCACTTTGTGTCACTCGTTGTCGTCGTTCGTTAACTTTTACAAACATCTTATCCTGTGATACTACTTGGTCAATTTAACCAAACTTGGCAACAATCGTTATTGGGATAAATTATCTACAAAATGTGTCCGATGATCCCACCAGCCAACCAACTTGGACGCCATGTCTGAAAATAGAATATAAGGTGAAAACGAAAGTTGTGTCTATTGTTTTTTTAAACCATTATGAATAGAAAAATGTGTTGAAAAAATGTTCAAAATATTGAGCCATAGCAATTGTCTCTTTACGTCAAATCGTCAGGCAACTTTTCATAGAAGTCATTGACCTTGTGGAGAGTTGTCTCATTGGCAATCATACCACATCTTCGTTTTTGTATTTACCTGTAAAGACTAATTTTAGAATGTTTTTCTTCATTTTGGCATATTATTTTGAGATAATGTGACCACAAATTGGAAGCCTCCATCTAAAGGTGTGTAGTAATTTTGCTTACTCAATCGTTTCAAAATGTTTTTTCGTATCGCATGAACCATTTACATCTAATATGAATACTTCAGATATTAGGTGTATAGTATAGTTTATACTATGAAATTATATCAATAGAATTAAAAAAATATTTAACATGTACAATAAACACGAATAAACACGAAATCAACAGTAAGGTGAAAGAAATTGCACTGAAATCAGAATGCATATTATAAATATAATTAACAGGGAACTTCTTATAACGATACGGAGCAATTGAAGTTATGTACCAACAGGAGAGAAACATATATATATATATATACATATGTATATACATAAGTTTCATTTCTTTATATTCCGTTGAATACTATTCATTTTTATCTAATGTGCATTATCTTTAATTCAAACTCATATAGTCTATCAACACAGTAAATGTTTTGTGAATGAATACATTTTTTAAATACCTTTATGACACAACTACGGATTTATATAGAAAATTATCCGCCTTCCCACGGAAATTTTTAACAATTGATGGATGTAAGGCTTTGCCACACTGTAACTTTTAAAGTGATTTTATAAATGATGTAATTGTTAATAATGGATGTTTTTTTTTGTATGTGAATGTAATCCTTTCTCATCTTAAATTTCATAACTAACACTCTGATCTGGAAATGCGGTAGTAGTATTTAAAATGAGCAACTGTTATATAGTAATACAAACAGGTGAAATACAGTATTTGCTCACCTGATCCAATGCACAAATTGCGATTTTTCATCCATTTGCGTCCCTCTCATCCGTAGTCGTCCGTCGCAATCGTCATCTGTCGTCGTCGTTCTTAACTTTTTCTAACAACCTCTTCTCTAAAACTACTTAGCTAAATTTAACCAAATTTGGCCACAATCAGTATTGGGGTATCTAGTTTACAAAAGGTGTCCAGTGATCCTGCTTACTAACCGACATGACTGCCTTGCCTGAAAAAAAACCCAACATAGGGTAAACATTAAAGTTAAGTATAATATTTTAAAAATCATTTTGGATAAAACAATCTGTGCGAAACAAAAATGTTCATAATTGTCAGACGAATTTTCATAGAAGTACCTTTGATGACAAATATCATCATTTTTTGTCTTCATTTTGGCCTATTATCATGAACCCTATCCTATATAACGTGAACATAAATTGACAGTCTCTTTTTATATGTGTGTAGTATTGTTGCCTACTCAACCGTTTTAAAATGTTCATCGTGTCGCATTAATCATTTACTTACATTGTATGACTATTCCGGTATAAGGTTTTATAGTGTTGTTTATACTATGTGAATAAATAAAAAAAAACCAACAGTACATTTAACCTGTACTGATAAATATAGTATCAACGGCTATGTACAAAAATCTGAAATCATAATCCTTACATTACATTAGAATTACATTGACAAAACCATGCATTAAATTACAATTACAATTACATTTATTTATCAAAGTATGGCATTACATTATAATTACTTTTGCAAAGTAATGCATTGAATTTCACATTACATTCATTTTGGTAATTTTTTTTATTATAGTGAAAAGAAAAATCAAACATTTTAAAAACAATATGAGGTCGCAAATAATTATAGCATATGCAGTAAATGTTCCATGTATTAAATTTTAGTCTACGCATACATGTAAAAAGTTTATTTGATATGTGATACGAATTTTACTTTTTGTTTTAAAATATCATACGGATTTCAAAGAATGTACTCTTCATGCGAATTTTACATTTCAAGGTATACATCTCTCTGTTTTCTCTAATTAAGAAATAATTCATGGAAGCCATAGATTATTGGAAATTTACACATGGCCTGGGCCGTGATATTCGAATTTTATCCTGAGCGTTAGCGAGGGATAAAATAAACGAATATCACGGCCCAGGCCATGTGTAAATTTTCAATAATCTATGGCTTCCATGAATTATTTCGATTCTAATAGGACAAATACGATCATTAAAAAACTGAAGCGAGGGTGGGGAAAGCTGTGTGTGTGGCTGTTCTGTTTTACTCCCTGTTAGATAAAGCTCAAACATTCTAATAAATCCGTAGCTTGCATGGTTTTTTCGTGAACAACCGCTGAAATAAAAGTCTGTTTCATTCTCAAAACCAACAATTGTCATTTTGATTTACATGTTTTTCTCGTAAGCTACCGTCAAATCCAAAGTTGACATTTCGTAACTAAGGAGCCGCCATGTTGCCTTGCTGAAATCAGTAAATATGCGAATAATGCAATAGAATAGAAAATCAAACAAAACCTATCTTGTTAATCAATTGTAATACCATAGTAAACAACATTTCAATGGTTCACGTAACAGAAAACTTTCAACTCTAGCGTTTTCATTTGTATGACGTCATGTTTTGAAATGACTTAAATGCGCCAAAAACACTAATAGACTTTCGCGGAATTTTATTTTATTTTTATTTTGTTGGTTTCTTGGAGGTTATGGGCATTACTTTCTTTTATTATGCATCCGAATAAGAATAAAAGTGATTTTTTTCTTTTATAATTGCAATTCTTAAAGCAATAAAATCGGCAAAATGTTTGCAAATAGGTTTCAATACATGTGGATTTACGTGGGAAGTATATTGTAACAGCCATTATTATGTACACCACTGAGTCTGCGCTAAGTATAGATATATCGAGAATTTTATCACAGTGTTGTTTACAAAGCGAAAGAAGCACGTCATATTAGAATAGAAATTATAGAGACGTAGTTAAATACTTTTTTAAGTTTAATGTTAATTTTACTTTTATAAATGTACATTTGGTTTTTTTTTTGAATTTCAATCAAAGTTTTTATATAAAACAAAAAGCTTAATGACTAAGTGACAAAATGGGGAAAGGATTGATTGTAAAACAAACTAATTACTGTCTTCTACTTCGTACTAGTTTGCCTTGATAAATATTTTGATATGAGCGTCACTGATGAGTCTTATGTAGACGAAACGCGCGTCTGGCGTACTAAATTATAATCCTGGTACCTTTGATAACTATGACAATGTTCAATTATTTGATATTTAATCATAACAAATTATTCATTGATCTTTTGAAAACTATCAAACAGTAAAACTTTTCAGATATCAATCTTTTTAAAAATGAATGAAAATGTATGATGGATTTTTTTTATCGATTACTTTTTCCGATTGGCATTTGTCTATTTTGTTTACTTATGCGTTTGTCTGTCTCTTTGAATTTCACGGTGGTATTTTTGCGTCTGACAAACAGATAGATTAATCAGTTTGCTTTTTAAAAAATACTTGTCATGCAAACGATTACATCATGTTTAAAGATTGGTCATTATTCTAAAATGACTTTTTTTGGTTTCGGTCCGTACAAATGATTTTAATGGTAAAACTATAATAGTTTCCATCCTATCATATCCTTACTTTTTCTACAAAATCCTTGTTAAAAACAAGATATCACAAATACCAAACCAAACTCCTAACAAAATTTAAAACGGAAAGGTCCTAACACATTAAAAGAACGGATAATAACTGTCATATTCCTGACTTTGTACAGGCATGTATTCTCTCAGTGTGAGAACAAAACAAAGAAAAAGTATAGCTAATATGTCAGAAAAAAGTGATACAGCAGTCCAAATTGTGTTATAATCTTAATTGCTTAATCACATAAAGACCAGATATGTCAAAAATGAAATCAAAATTGCATATAGACAAAGCACATAAGAAAAAAAGAAAGACAATGATACTTTAAAATGTACCATGATAGCACAATGGCACATTGATGGGATGTATACATTGGTATAAGTACCAAAGCATTTCAAATGGATATTACTAAAAAGAAAAAACGACAACTTAGAAAACGTAATAATTTACACAGACAAATGAAAGAACACTATAACATGTTTTCAAAATTAGAGACATCGTCAGAACCTAGAATATTGCGTATATACTAATTCTTTTGATAATTGAATATGCTAAAGTTATATTCCATTGTTGTTCTTAACTAGATAATGTGAATACCCTATTTTGCAAAAACATGAAATATGTACCCTTTTTGCTAGCATCGTAATTTTATAACGTAACAAATTTAGATAGTATTCGTTTACTAAAAATTGGAGTCCATAGCATTATTTATATTTTTTCAACGTTTGGAAGACAATGGTACTAAAAACAAAAATAGTACATGGACAATAGTTTACACTTCTTAATCAAGATTGAACATTCTAGTCTGAACAAAAATGACCATTATATGTTTCTTGCTTCTTATATTTTCCAGATAGGATAAAAACAGAACACACTTTACTATCATCTGAGTATTTGGGTCATTAACAGTAAATAAGAAGAGCAGATCCTAGTATGGAGGTATGGTACAGATTATTTGGAGTTATTGTTCACCATAATGAAATAAATCACTTTTATTGAAATCAAAACTGAGAAAAAAGTTTGAATTTTATGAGAAAATGAAATTGTAATAATGCGCAAACTGGTTATTAAACTAGTAAATGCTGACACAAGTGAAAACTTCTCATTATAAAGTATGGTTTCTGATGTAAACAGGTTAAGTTAGGATAAAAAATCGGATATGAATGATTCGGAGGAGATTATTAAAATGTTTTGTTAAATTTCAGTTGGTCAGTTTTTAATAAACCTCTTTTTTCCCATTCACCGTTGATAAATGACAAAATTTTGAAGGACCTCCATATCTTCTTTGCGTTGGATTTTTTTCCAGTCCCTTTTGTTCATGTTATAATTAAACACCGTAACGTAACCTCCTTGTCTTCAAATATCTGGGCTTGAGTGTGGCTAATGAAGACAAATTCAGAAAAAAAACTTCAAATGTATGACATTGATAAAACTGCTGATTGGCTGTTAGTTCCGGTGGGTATCATCATCTCATAAGTTACTGCTGAAGAGGTCAACAAGATTTTTCATGATGTTTTGCTGATCAATAAAAAAATTATCCAGACGCTGATTTTCCAACTTCCATAGAAAAAAATGCAGTGGGCTATGTAGTATGGCCCCTTTAGTCCTTTATATCTTCACGTGATTCGGTCTTATGTATTCTTGCCTTTATATTGTTATCATTTCTGCGTTTCTGAAGCAAATACAACCAGGAAATCGCGTCGAATGCAAGAGATTAATACAGTTTTATATTTATGGACTGGTTTGGGTTGACAACATATGCTCTTGAAATTTTGAATTCCTAGGGGACCAGGACAATGCTTCGGTGCTGAACTGAGGTTAAACAAGTTTTCCCTTTATTCTCCGTTAACAAATCATGTAATAATCAATTAACTAAGATTCCACTCCTAAGGAAAAAATAAATTTCGTTAGTGGTTTTGAACTCTCTTGATCGTATAGCTCTCCACGTGTTTTGGTCATTAAAATTTTATCTCTCTTATTTACCAAGTCAGAAAAAATGTTATCTTATAGTTCGTTCATGTGTGTGTTGCATTGTCGTTTGTGTTTTGGTTCACTTGAGTGTTTCTGTTGTTTCCTTGTTTTCCTCTTATATTTGATGTGTTTCCCTCAGTTTTAGCTTGTAAAACAGGTTTTTTTTTCTAAAACGATTGATGTCTTTCCAACAGCGGTATACTTCTGTTGCCTTTACTTATTGTCATAAACAAGAAAATATAATAGAATACGAAATACTTACTAAATTCTGTACTTGTGACATGAAAATTTCTATGCTTTCCTAATTTAATCAACTACCTTTTGTCTTTTATTTTGGAATGGTAAAAACATAATTATACATTCATGAACTTACTATCAAAACTTCTTAAAAAAGAGGACGACCTATACCAAAGGGACAGTCAAACTCATAAATCTAAAATAAACTGAATATGCCATGGCTAAAAATGAAAAAGACAAACAGACAAATAATAGTACACATGACAAAACATAGAAAACTAAAGAATAAACAGCACGAACCCCACCAAAAACTAGGGGTGATCTCATGTGCTCCGGAAGGAAAAGCAGATCCTGCTCCACATGTGGCACCCGTCGTGTTGCTTATGTGATAACACATCCGGTAAATAGTCTAATTCGGTAGGTCACATTCATGAAAGAGAAGGGGATTGTAGTTATGACGTAAGGAACATATCCGATATCATTTGTGAAACGGTTATTCCATAACGGTCAACAAACTCGTGATGGCGTCCGTAAAATTTACGAAGGGATGATTTCAACTTCACCATTTGGAACTCTTGGTTTAATAGCTTCCTTGTGAGCAGCAACCCTCTATCAAGAAAATCATGATAGGAAATGCAAGCATGGGAATATCGTATCAATTGGGAGATATATATCACGTATGCAGGTGCTGTTGCAATGTTGCTACTTAAAAGATGATTTCATTCATCTGCTTTATTTGATGTTATAAATCGTTTATGTACAACATCAAACTTTTATCAAAACATTATACGTGTTACATGTACAAGTAACATATTGATTTATCCATCAACAATTGCAGTTATTGTTTCGGCGGTAAACAACAACATACTGTATATCAAAACTGAATAATTTTATATGAAATATATTAAGGATTGAGTCATGCCTATGAGCAGTGATTTGCAACGATTTCAACCCTTGAAAAAAAATCGATAATGTGATTAGATGTGTTTGTTGAAATCTGATTTTGAGCTAGCTCATCCTTGTATTCAAATTTGTCATCTTCAAAATGCTTTTCTGTTGCATTGTTAAGCGAATGCATGTCTCTCTAAAAATGATTTTCAGGTATTTGCATTCAAAGTACATGTCAAGAATAATAATAAGAATAAAATATTTAATAAATCCGATCAAAGGACCCGTTTCCGAGCATATGCATATACGTTTATATATTTTATTATTTATACAGTAATTACATAGAGAATAATACATGGCAAAATCTGTATCATATGCCGTATCATCCCGAGATACCAATATCAACCAGAGGGCCTTTAGGCCCGATAGATGATATTGGTCGAGGGTGATACGGCGTGTCATACCGATTTTGCCATGTATTATTCTGTTTATCATATATCTTTTAAAACGAAATTAAAATTGTAAAAAAATGCATTTGTACAGAAACAAACTTCACGAAAATTATGACCAAATAAACAATAAAACTTCAGATATTTCTACATCTTATTGTACTAGTTTATATAAAAATCGCTCGTAAAGTTACTGGGTAATAATACTTTGATTTTAATTGAAATGATAGGACTTTTTTTTTTAATAGAAATCATTTTTTCCCCTAAGCCTGAAAATGCAGCAACTGAACGTCATAGGTCAAACGTTGACGTCATAATTACGCAAGGTATGCGATACGGATTTTGCTATGCGATACGGGGTATGCGATACGGGTTTAGCTATGCGATACGAGGTATGCGATACAGGATAGGTGATACAGACTGGAAAAAAGAACCTTTATTAGATATACAAACTTGCTATATTTTGCACTAAATATATGATAAAAAGAAACATTACATTAAATATTACTTCTTAAGTAACTATACTTCATACAAGATGGTGTTTGTAAATAAATATAATAGAATATTTTGACTCTATACATGTAATAGATAAAACATAAAAATTAAAATTAAACTACGTCACTACTACTAATATGTATTTGGAATGTAAATTTTCTCTTATTTCAAAACAAATACTTATAAATCATGACACTGACATATTAGCTTTTTTTGACTCACATGACATTAACCAAATCAACTGTTTATACTTTAAAATATGAGTGTTGTTTTTGCATTGAATGCTTGCTTCATTAAATATAAAATTTAATCCATTTTCATATATAGTGCATTCCATTAAAACATGAAACTCGTCTTCAACCTGCATTGTTTACATTGACCATAAAATCTTTTATCTTTGTCGATTTTTTGTATATCTCCCTTTTTAAATATCAAACTGATCAGCACTGATTCTAAATAGAGTTAATCTTTTTTGGTACTGCAAATCAATTCGACATAAATATGCTTCCCTTTTGAATATGTTTTTAAACGTAAAATAAGTATGCAATTTTCCTTTATTAACATTTGCATTATCGCCTATTGTAATTTTACAGTAAATCCTATATCTACTAATCAAAAATATTTTTGACTTTATCAAGGTCAAAAGTTTCTAAATCAACCTCAATACATTTTCAAATATATATTATATTAGAATAAAAAGATGACTAACAAAATGTATTTCATGTGTGATTGTCAATACATGAGAAAATGACTTGCTTTAACAAATAATCCTTTTCTAAACCATTTATTTGCAAAAAACTTGAGAACAAATAATGTCAATATGTAATGGAGTATAACCTGACTCTCCGATAACAGCAAAATTATTATGTCAGACTGAAATTCAAGGTGATCATATTGTAACGTTAACGTTACTCGGTAGTATAACAAGTAATTGAATACGATAGCTAGCTCATTGTATTAATATAGATGCACTGTATCATATAATAAACGTAAGCAAATAAACTAAAGTCAAACAAAAAAAAAATCCCTAGCATACACGTCTATACAATTAAAAGCATTTTTCGTTTGTTTTATTTCCAGAGTGGAATAATAAAAGAATCGCAGGTAGAAGATGATGTCTCGTCGAAGGTACAGTTCCTTCTCATTTATATTGAAAAACACAACGAACAAGTACAGATATTGAACTATGAGAGTCTTATTTGTTTGTGTCTTACTTGTTAAACAGCAATTATGTATGAATACTTTGAAACATGTGATTGTAAATCCATTACCTTTGTGTCATTTTTTTTTTATAATACTGGTTATTTCAAGCATTACTGTTGTAAGTTTTAACATAATCAGTTCAACAATTTTAGAAAAATTTAGTATAATGTTTGACAAAATTTAAAGCAATTAATGAAAAATATTTTAAAAAATTTATACCTGCCGCATCATGATGATTTATTAGTCTTTCGTTAATTTAAACTGTTGACAAATTTATGCTTGTATAAAAATAGAAAAACTTGCCTTTGAGTAAAGTTTTGTTATGTCCAGTACTACAGGATGAATGTCACATAACCTGTCGTTGCCTATAAGAAAATAACCACCTCTAGAAGTTTTTATCTCTTTTCGACTTTGAATAAGCTTGAGTAACAATTTAATCTCGAGTTCCCAAACTATTCTATAGAATCCAATTAAAACAGTATGATGCTATGAAACACTCACGATATATGTGTATTACTCCGAATTTTTTATACTGCAATGCAACGTAGGACTAATTGCCTATATAATTAAAGGACATTTTTTTTTACCCCTTTTAGTATGCAACCGAATATGACGTAGTATGATTTGGTGGTATTACATCTTTACATTTTGAATCTCAAATTTACCCATTTTACACCCTACAGTATTCAATTATGACGTGCTGACAAATGAGATCTTTGATATTCTATCGATGTCATTACCACCTTGCGTCAAAATTTTATTTAAAAGACAAATGTATCGACTAGTTATTACTAAAGCTATGAAAAGTCAAGGAAGAACATCCCCCACCCCTAAAATTTCAATGGCTTATATCTCGTAAAACAAGCACATTGACCTACATATTTTTTTTATGAATCACCTGTCAATGTATTAAAGTGTTTTGGAAAGCTTGTTTTTTTCCCCAATTCAATAAATCCTATATTCTCAAAAATGTGTATTCACGCCTGCTTATTACTGATCTTTAATAGTACAGTATACGCATTTATGTTGACCATTCTTATTCAAAATTACTCTCCTTTCACATTACGGGAAAATTCGATTTCTATAAAATAATCCTGATCATTTTAATGACAGCTGGTAAATGACCGCCGACATCAATAGATGACCGACTTTTCAAAGGCACATTCGATAAAATAAATGAGTATGTGGTATGAGTACTAATGACACAACTCTCCATTATTCATATATTTGTGTGTTTATGTGTAAAAATTCACAAGCCCTATATCTGCACGTGAAACTATCGTGCTTTAAATATATATATGCAAAGTTATTACGGCAATATGTGACATTATATACAGTGCCTGCACTGTACTAATTTAATACATGAATTGTGTAATCATCTAATGTAAAACTTTTGAAGTAATAGAACTGTTTCAATTGCATTACCATGTTGTTAATATGCATCTAAAAACAAAATTCAGGAAATTCAAGAGCATGCAGTTTTGGATGGAAAATTTCACGAATTTAAAACATTTTACGGTTACAGCGTTTCTTGTAAACAAAAAACAGAAGAAGGACATGAAGGAGGTATTGTAAATAACTATCTTATGTGTTTTAACAAAAGTAACACCTGCAAAATACTAAATATGGAATGTAACCTTACATTTTGTATTCGTGGTACTTGATTGTTTTTGCCATTTTTATTTCGGTAAAATCCTGTAGGTTTTTCGCTCTTAAACATTTTTTGTTTTGGTCTTACAAAATGTTGATATCGCAAGTACATGATGAAGACTATTGATTTCTTATGAACATCCGTAGAAGTGATAGTATTTCAAATGCGACAGCAATTATATGCAACCGTACGGCCTCCAACACTAAATCAATCTTACCGTGTAGTCTGTTATAGAAGGAATCAACACGACCAAATGTTCAACATTACACCCAAGAAGAGTGGACACAAACTTTTAATAACCTCTCTGTTATTAACATACAAAATGTCAAACATTGTAAAGTCATCTGGATTTGATTTTTTGCAAATTACGAACCAGATATTGAAGCATATTTTGACTTTTAATGGACGCTTTGGTTTTTGACAGATTTCATTTTTTACGTCGAATTATTGCCCTTGAAATTAATATACATTGCTCTTGTAGTCTTAAATTTCAAACAGGTAAGATAATACCTGAATTTACCACATTTATGTTATAATGAAAATCTGCTAAATAATAAAATATCTGTTCTAACATTAATAGGAAACTTGAACTGCATGCTTGTGTTTTTTTTTCAATTTAGAGTGGTGTTTCGAATTTGACAATTGTAAGGAAATATCAGAAAACAAAAAGGTAAAATTGCGTGTAATATTAATTGGTTCATAAGTAACATTACAAATAGAACTGCAATACAAATGATTAAATTGTTTATAATGGCTATTAAAAAGAGGAGAACAAAAAGTTGATGAAACTAATGGGTTTGACGACTATTCGAGATGAACCACTTACGCGTATCAAAGTAAGAAAACTCATTTTAATTACTTTGTCATCTCAATCATATCAAAATACACTAAAAGGATTGTATTACTAATCTTAAAGACCTATTTAATGAAATATATAAGTTAAAAAAGAATAATACATTAACCATGACAACTTTTGCAATTTGTAAGTTAAAAAAAATTAAAATCACATCAAGGGTTTATTATTTTAAACGGACAAACACTTCATAACCATTATAACTGGTAAAACTTTTGGCAATTGTTTAGCAATTGTATATATTTCATATAGAGATCAATAACTTATTAAAATAAAATTTTAACATACAACATAAAGTCAAGGAGACTAGTTTCAACGAAGTATGGATAAAGTACTAGAGATGCAGATATACCTTATCATACCTAAAATAGTGGTCTCTGACCCAGTTTCACTAAACGACAACGATAAGTCCTTATTATTAAATGCGGTATTATTATGTTCTGTAGTCCAACGTCCCATAATTAATCATTCTACAAATAATGGATTTATGATGGACAATAAAAATCTTATAAAGCTGTGTTAATAATAATCGATGTGCACACTTTTCCAGCAACCTGAAATAAATATTTATCAGATAACTGCTTGATACATTTATACTGTAGGTGAAAGTATTTATTCGACGTCCATCAAGTAAAGAAACGGAAGCTAAAGAGGAAAACAAGAAACAAAACGTTGCATTGAAATCATTCCTGTATTTGATAATTGCAGAAGATGAAAACACCAAAGATAAAAAGAAACAAGTGAAAGAAATCATTGATTTTGCAAGTCAGTAAATCAATATTACAACGCTTTTTAATGTAAAGAAAAATATAATTGCGAATATTGTACTGGAAACATTCTGAAATAGTTTCTTAATAACCCGGTATAGATAACAGATTTAAAAGTGTGTACCAGCAGACTCGTATTTCGTCTACAAAAGACTCCTCAGAGACGCTCGAATTATAAAAATTAAATAGGTCAAATAATGATTGACATTTGAATACTCCCTTTTTACGAATGTGACTTACGAAATTAGAATATTTACCGGCTTTGTAATAACATGAACAACATGACAGGTTCCACATGTGGAGCAGCACCTGAAATCGCCCCCAGTTTTTTGTGGGGTTCATGTTGTTGTTGTACTCCTATTTGTTACAATTTGTTCACACATCGTTGACTATATGATAGAATTGGATACAACTGTCGTACAAGTGATAGGTTTAGCGTTAAAAAACAGATTCAATCCACCATTTTGTACATTTGAAAATGCCTGTACCAAGTCAGGAATATGACAGTTGTCCATTCGTATGATGTGTTTTATTGTTTGATTTTACCATTTGATTAAGGACTTTCCGTTTTGAATTTTCCTCGTAGTTCAGTGTTTTTGTGATTTTACTTTTTGCTCAACCTCTAAACACGAATGAGGTAATGCTATTCCTGGAAAAAAACTGTCACTTAGTTTTGTACACAGTTACATATAATTATGAGCATATCACTAATTTGTTTTGTGAACACAGTTCATACCTTTGGAAGAAATCCTCCAAGAGCAGTGAAACCGAAATAGTTTTTGTGAAATAACCAATAGAAGATAAGGACCTAAAAATTATAATTATGGCCAGACGCTCGTTTCGTGTACGTAACACTCATTAGTAACCACTCAAATCAAATAGATTCGATACACCCAAAAAAATACGTAATTGATGAGCATGATACAACTTCAGTGCAATATATTAGTCTGTGAAATTAAGCCACGCAAAATGATTACGTTATTGTAAAAACTGGACGAACTTATAGAGTACAATACTTATGGAGTACAATAGGTGTATATAACATAAGTTGTGGTTTCATCAACTATAACGTATTCAAACAAATCTAAAAGATTTACTTGTTAACATTTATATCAACACCAATTAAAATTCCTTTCTTCATGTTTATAATTTTGCTTTAATTGAAAGCCTTGCAACCAATACAATTGACATATTGACAACTATCCTAGATGGCTGCTCCTTGTATAATACCTTTATCTTGGGAAGGATAATCACTAGTACGTTTATTGCCCTGGTCTAAAGATTTGTTGTTGTTCATACACTGAAAAGTCCAAATATCATGTTTTAACTTTCGAATATATAACACCAAATTGTTTGTTGTGATTTACTTAGTTGTTCAAACATTGGTGTTATTAACTGAACAATATTATCGACCATAGTTAAACATAATGATTTCCTTATATATATTTTGAACCATGTATTTCAATTGTCATGTTATATTAATTTACACTGTAAAATGATAATGCTTTGATTAACCTTTGCCCAATTTTGAAATGCTACAAAATATCAGTGTTTTCGACAGTAGATCATTGATAACAGTGATTTGTCACTTATCCAAATTTTACAGAGTAAATTTGAACGAACCAAGATAAAATGAAATTAACAAGAAAACAACAGACAATGATTTATAAAAAAATCTTCGTCTATATTGTCGCGAATGTTTTTAATCAATGTGACAGAAACAATAAAAAATCACAAATATAACATTACACATAACCACTACTTACATGATCATGTACACGATTTTTAAGAAACCATTAGGATAGTCACTTTTTTCTAATAATGGACAATAAGGATAAGAAAATGTACAACTCGAGCATTTAAATGGCAACATGTTTAACCTATACTTTTTATCGAGCTTTATGTTTTAGGTCTAAGACATAATGTCGTTATAACCAAAATAAATGTTACTGATTAATAAATTTATATTACTGTATATACATTTTGTCAATTTGTATCATGTGCTATGTGTTTTGGAGGTAAACAATTCTTTGTTTCATGTTGTTATAGAAAAGACAGAATTACCATGCCATCTTGTCGGACAAAAAGTTTTCTTTCACAGTGGTTCTTCAACGGCTGCTTTTATTCACCAGAGGACAGATAAATTTACGGTTGATGTATGGTTAAATCCTAATATTTAATAATGTTATATATGTTCTGTTATATTTTATTCTAGCTGAGATGTTAAGCATATAGTCACATATTGTATCATTAAAATTTGTCGTACTCCATGTACTTTGTCAAAGATATTACATTTAAATTTTAATCAATAGAATATTTCAAAAATTATCAAAATGTAATTTATATTCTGCTTTTATGTCAAATATATAAAAAAAAAGTATGGGTCACTAGTTGTGCAAAATTGTTAGATTTTGCATAAATCATAGTTTGAAACCAAAAGATGATTTTGTCAATACTTTAAATATGTATTGTTATAGCAATAAAATAAAAAGAATATAAAAACAATGGCGTTACTGTACTAGACCTCTTGATAAATAATAACACAAGTAAATTCAGCCCTTAAATATTATAAAACACATACTTTTCTAAATTAAAAAGAGTATTCTTCAACATAAAATACTACTATTCTAAAAATTTGCTCATTTCAACAAAATTCTAGACCGATGGCTATGTTATTCCAAAATTTAATGAACGAAGAAAACGTAACAAGATGCATTAACATTATTATTTGTTATGTTGTAGGAACTAATAGAAAAAGGAGTCCAAAAATTTGACAGAGTGAACGAGAAAATAGAAGACGAATTTCTTTTCTTTAAAAGAAAGGCAGAAGGCAAGTTATTAACAAATAGTGCTTTACTTTTCTAGTGGAATATGTTTTAATATCAAACCGATATGTTAATGGATTTCTAGTCATGAGCATGGTCTAAGGTTTTCGACAAACATTATAAATGTTAGTGTTTTAAACACATACACAGTACTTTGATATGAAAAATAATATTAACACTTTTTTTACAATAGAAACACTTTTTAAAATCTTTTTCATTATTTTTACCAAAATTCACTTAAATATTAAAAAAAAAACACTTGGAAGATCTTGAGTGCAAACATAAAAAAATCAAAACACCAAGGAAAGCTCAATGTTAAGATATCGATATAGTTTGAAAACCAACAGAATGCATCACAACAACAAAAAAAGAGCTACATAGCCAATATACTAGCTGCAAAAAGTAAAATAACAAACATACCGAACAGGAAAATTATAAAACTAAAGGTCCATATTCGAATGGCTAAACCAAAAATTCTAAACACATAAAACGAATTAATAACAAATGGCGTATTTCTGACTTGGTACAATTAATTATATTATTCATAGACTAATAGCCTGATGATATATTTCAATTCTCATAATGGCAAACCTTGACCTCTTTTACTTACATATGAGCAAAAATAGTAAAAACCTATACCTCTCTCCTAAAATCCGTCTATCAGTTGTAGCACTATCAAAACTATAAATCGTACATGACGTGCTTCTTTCGCTTTGTGAATAAGCCCATGTTCTAAATCCAATAAAATTCGATTGCACATGCGTTTATTGACTACTGCAGAAAGTGAATTTTAGCAAATTTGCATGCATTTATTATATTTTATTAACTTCAAATACTTCCAAAGTCTTAAATGATGCACATGTTGGTACTTATTCATTTATCGTGACTGTAATGTTTTGCAATCAGAAATTGACTTAGATACGACAACCGTTCATGTTTGCTGTAAAAAACTCAACGTGTAAAACAAATCACATTGCCTGTCGTTTGCTTGTTTACAAACGAAAAAAGGAGATTCATGGAAGAGCCTATACAAACACTTATACACAGAGGACATAGAAATTGTCTCGGTTGTCAGAATCGTAATAATTGATATAAGCTATACTTTATTGTAGTTTTAACATGTGTAGGCATTGTATTCATGTTAATTACACCCTCACTGTCGCTCGGGCAAAACTCATCACGACTATAATGCAAACCCATGTTTGAACTACAATAGAGTATAGCTTGCATCAATCCTTTGTCAATTATTTCTTAATTAAACTATACAAGTCAGGTCGCAATTAGTCGAAATAGTGGATAAAGAATTCATGTTTTTACATGAGCCCTAACTGGAAAGAACTTTTCAAAGATTTATAATCAGATGGCAATAATCAGGTCAAAAATGCCTATCACAAGTTATTCCACTAACGTTCCGTAAGGTGTTCGACAGAGACAGAAAAAATATAAATTAATGGTTCCCGTTTTGTCATCGCATAAGTATATTTTAAAATCTTCAAAAGCATTCTTTATTATAAAAAAAAATTACACTTTTTTTTGCATGCAGATATCTATTGAGAAATTTGATATTTATTGTTGTTTAACAATGAATGATAAATAATGGTTCAATAAAGAAATAATGAAATGATTTATGGAACAATTCAAATCACTTATATACTATTACAGTGTAAATTTACTTACCAAAGAGACAACGCTTAATACTTGATTATAATCAGTAAGTGAACATGGATCAATATCGTATCGAGATATCTGTGTTATTTTTAAATCTAAAACATTAAAGCCATCCTTGCATTTTTGTATAGTTTAAGACAGAAAATCTGGATAAGTATTTGACATGCATGTACACGAAGAGATATGATTCTGTAGTAATCTTAGTCTGAGAAAAATATTGATAAACAACTAGAGTATTGAAAAATTCCATATTACTTATATGGCTTTTAATGATATTAACCACACGAGGATTATGTTTTTTTGATAACTTTAGATATCGATCTTTCTCTGAAATTAGTTCTATCAAAACTTTTTATTTGTTAACCCTGCATACCGCTATTACCCATGTGCAATCTAAACGCTTTAAACACAATAATTATATGTTATAAATTAATTATTTGTTCATGGATATAATATGGCATATTCTGATAATAGTGAACAAAAAGGTACAAAATACTACAGTGATCAGTATGCTGCAGTTGCTTATTAAATTTGGAGGTAAACTTTTTCAATAAATTGTTTGCATTTTCTATTGGAACGAACTGTGCATCTCTCCTTGTCGACCTATTCTTACTTTCATATATGTCGGAGTCCCTTCAGACACTTGTGCAAAACAAGAACATCGAAAAAAAAAAAGATCATTTAATTTCACATTCAGATATGTCGATGATGTTCTTTCCATTAAAAAAACAGAGTTTTCTGACAGGATTCCATTAACATATCCTCTAGCCCAATAGGTCACGGCTTAGTTTGCATAATGTTTACCTCGAATTAGGCTTACACAGTAATCTCAGTACCAGCATTTTTGAAAAACGAGGATTTAAGTTCAAAATTATCAATTATACAAACTGCATCTGCATACGGGATGAACATTTCCCAACCCATTCAGTATTTTCGAACTGGCAGTTGCTACTCAGACTTTTTAAAACGTCACCAGTGTATGAGCAGAAAGTTGATGGACCAGAATTATTTCAAAGACCATCTCGTCATTTTCCAAAAAAGTTCATCGGAAAGATACAAAGACATTGATGAGAAATGTGTTGTGTCAACTCCACATATTCACGGTTGTTTTGAAGAATAGATTTTAGTGACTGACGGTGTTATATTGTCCTTTTATTTGTCTTTATAATTTATTACTTTTACTGTTAAGTCTATTTTTGGAAATATTAATTTGACGTGGCTTGGTATTTATACATCCCGTCATTGTGTTATTGTAGTTAAGTATTTGTTTGGTATTCCTCTCTTTCGTTTTTACTAATGTGCCTTTTTGTTTGTCTTTGTTGATGTATTTATGTGTTTTGTAGTATTTAGGATTAGAACACAATGCTGACTGCTGTATCCCTATTTTTATAATGTTCACCTATTATGCTTTTTTGGTCTGAACACACATTTTTGTCAAGACATTGGAATTTTGCACGCAAGTGCTATTTTAAGCTAGCTATACAATCAGTCATTTCTATAAAAGAAAAACTTGTACAAAAACAGAAATAGGACAGGTGTTATCTATTCGTTTCATGTGTTTGAGATTTGATTTTGCTATTTGATTTTGCACTATTTGCTTTGAAATTTCCTAATAATTCTTTTTAATTTACTTTTTTTATTTCTAATGGTTTTTTATTTTATGATTATTATTTTATAAGGAATGACTGTAATATTTTTTTCTGTCTATGACGAATTAACATAAAAAAAATGTGGTACACACTGAATAACCCGCGTATTGGGTTATTTTAAAGTGCGCACCATATTTTTTATGTTATTCAAATAAACAGATAATATATTAGAGTTATTTCATATACATGTTAAACCAGAATAAATCATGAAAAAACGTTGATGACGTCACGGTCACATGACTAAATTATGTCTATGAGCTGATAAACAAAAAGACGTCAGCCAACCAGAAGACGCGTTACATCTAAAATTAAATCATATTATAAAATAAATGTCTTTTGTTTCGGTAAATATGTGGCTTAATTGACTTTTGAAAAACTGATGCTCACTTCGGCCGTTGGCCACATGTATGTGATGGCAATTATTTACCAAAACCAATTGCACATCACACGTTTTTTTTACCAAAATTAAGCACTTAAAAGCACACGACGTTTTGCTCGATGAATATACTTTTACAGGTGAATATGCTAATTTATTTAAAATCCCATTCATATATAAAAACCTACTAAAATTCTATCAATATGGAATGATAATGTATTTTTTCCTTCTTTTCTAAATTACTATAATTCCGATGTCTTCCTCTTCTGATTTATAGATACCATTGGAAAAGGAGCTTTTCCAGTTATCGTATCTTTAGGAACAAATGGTTTGATATCACAAGATGTTCTGAAGAAAGCAATTGAATCACAGATACCTATCATTCACTTTAAGGTGGGCTATAATTGTTTACGTATTACGGATGAGATCGCTTTACTGTGCGTTTTTGCAAAAACATTCAGCAACATTCGGTATTTCGTATGTTTATCAAACACCTGGTTCACTTATACATTGATCAATTCCTTGTTTCCGGGCAGCCACCAACATCCTAGGTAAAATAATGTAATCAAAATGTAATGTTTGCATTTGTTAGAAAGACATAGTTAAGAAACGACTTATTTACTGTTTTTAATTCTGCAATCAGCCAACTATAGTACAAATTACAGGTAAATAAATCATTCATTGTTTTACTTGTACATGTACAAAATTAATAAAGTGTTCGGTTTTCCCTTCCTTGTTGAGCAAGCAAACAAATGGATTTTTCTTTCTTTGCAACAGTTAAATTCTATGTCTTCTTCATGCATTGTAACGGTTCGAGTTCCAATCGTTGATTTCCTTAAATCAAGGGCAAAGGTTAAGATTTTAACAACTTAAAAATTCAAATAAATATATAATTTAAACTGGACCTTAAATATGATGACTCAGCATAAATTCACAATTTACAGTATGCATAGTTTACTTAAAGTCCTGGATACAAAATTAATTCATAATATTTGCATATTTGTAAGTTAAATTGTTAAGAAGTGCTTATATTTACTCTTCGCAGTTATTGAAACTCATAGATCCTTCCTGAATATTATTTATGGGGTGTGTGTGTCCTTTCGATAACGTAACACCTAAATCTGCTTTTTTTGTCACCACGGCATAATACATACAAGCTAGAAAAAACAAAACTATCTCAAGAAAACTTACAATAGTGTGTTCTATACTGAATATGTACTAAATATTCCAAAATGCTTGAAACAGCAGAATGATTTAGGAAATTTGAGGCCCCAGGGGCAAAAAACATAGAAAATTGCCTACCCCCTGTGTCATAAAACAAATAATTTAACTTGTAAATGCTATGATTTTATGATTTTAAAGTTCTTGATATAGAAAACAATAATTATGCTTGGAAGTTATGCAAAAATCAGATGTTAGCAGTCATCTCTACAACATTTTAAGTGAATTCATATCTCAGACTGGTATCTGCATACATACAACTATTGCAACTATGGCTTTGTTGGAACACTTCTAGTATATATATTAACTAAATTGTGTCAGATATATAGTTACAGATGATACTGTTATGACAAGAATTCTGAATTGACCATTAGAGGTAGAAAATGTGTTCTCTAATTGACAAATAGGCATACAGTAAGATGTGGACTGGAGACAGAGGCTAGACTTTATATAATCTTGGATGTTGTAATGATTGACTGCTTAACATTACATTTATTGTATTCTGATATGCTTTCAATATGCTATTAAAACAGTTTTAAACAGGTTCTAGGCATTTTTTATCAGAAAATATGCAAATAGGGTAAGCTGGCAATAATTAAAGTCTTGTTTTCAAATTCTTTAAAAAATTGAAATAGGGGAGGGGTATAAAATGTATAGTAAAGAAAACAGAGTATACGCAGTGATTTCTTTAAGACTATAATTCTGATAAATGAGTATTAATGTGAGAAAAACTGATTTTAGAGAGTATTCTATTTGAATAAATGTCTGTATAGGTTGCACTTTGTAAATACAGCTGTTTCTCAAAACACGCCTCTTTTGGAGAAATCTTGAATATTCATAGAAAATTAATTTTGTTTACATACTGGTTCGCAGTTATGCTCTCTGTGTTCCATCTCACAAAGACATAACTTGAGAATGTTACCAGTAAATAAATATGTGCATATTGTTTACATTGACATCTGTGATAACCTTTCATTCAAGGTAGGGGTAGTTAAGAAAATGAGTGTTAGTTTAAACTCTGAGAAGTTCAGGGCATATAAACGTTGAAAATTTGCCGCACAGCCCTATATTTTGACCTTTGAAAAAAATTGTGGTGCATATGAACTTTCAATTCTAGGATAAGATTTTTTTCTAAACTTTATAGTAAAAGTAGTACAGTTTTAGTCGTAAAAGGAGTTCCTATGGGAAATTGTATTGTCAATATTTACAGAAATGCAACCTAGAAATAACTTGTATAACATAAACAAAATCAGAATAATGAACATATTATCGCTCACATACTTAATTTTAAATCACTTTAATGCTACCGATACATATTATCAGTTTCAAACCTTAATGAATTAAACCTCTATGTTACATGAAAATAAGTATACATGGATAAGAACTATCTACCTGTACAGATATAAATTTGATATGCCGTTTTTACACCTGACTGCTCAACAGCTGAATGTCATTGCATCTTTAAAGGTGACTAGATATAACTGAATACTGTCACAAACATTTGACCTAAAGAAATGGTCGACAACCAAACATTCAAGACCCCAATAAAAAAATGTCCTGACCATTCTAGATGTTAATTTTTTTTAGAGTATATCTGAGGTTGTACTGCAGCAGATGGTTGTTAGAAAATAAGATAACCGGAAACTTAACGGAGTCATTTACACTTAATAACATATATGCTTTACACATAAGGTACCTGATTTTGTATTTATTTACATTTTTTGAAAAAATAGAAATAGGATGAAGTGCTGTAGTTTCATTCCAAATATGAAGTGCATACGTGTTATTTTTTGGGGGGTATTTATTGAAATAATGAGTCAAAAAATGTAAACCCATACTTTTATAGAAACGAAACCAGTCAAACACACAGGAAATGAGTTTGTTATGGGCACTAAAAAGCGACGACACCGATGAATCAGGGATCACAGAATACAAAACAGTAACAGTTAATGAAATGCCTTGGAGGGTAAAGAAATTGGACAAAAAATATAAGAGAAGCTCTCCATGGTCAGAAGGAATTACAAATATTTCTGATATCCAGGGTGATCTAGATATTCTTATTTGCGATATGATAGTTGGAGGTATGTATTCAGAATAGTAAGAAATCAGTACGTTAGTAGACATCTCGGAAAATATGTCATATATGTATTCATTTGTATATATTACGAAAGTGCTTAGCATAATGTTTTGAGTGGTTTTTTTTATCCAAATTGCTACTAGGGATTCTGCAGGTGTGTTTCATTTTTAAAAACACTATTCAATTGTCCAATAATGGTATTTCACATTTTTGCCTCAAACATTTACAAAACCAAAACATGGATTCATCTTATATAAGTTTTGACATTTATCTAATTGTTTATAATGTAGGTTAAACGCAAGACAAACAACTGTCTCGTTATCCTTTTTTGTCAGGATATTCTTTTCTGAAACAGTTGATATACTACATGTTTTCCGGCCAATAAGAGGTGGTTAAGTGCAATGCAATGCAAAAAGAAAAATAACGAGAAATACTGCTGAATTTGTATTTGGTAATTGACCGGACCATCAGCATCTACAACTTCATTTAACACCAGGATATCAATTATGCTCTTGGCATTGACTTCGATATCAAATTTGTTTTTGCAATAAAAGTAGCTTACAAACCTGCTCGTGCATTTTACATTGTTATTCAACGCAAAATAAGTATCTTAGAAACCTGGGACGATCTCATTTCACAAAGGATTTCTATTGTCTACGTATTGTACCTCGAACTTATTTACCCGATGTAGGTCTTTAAGTTGAGGTTCAATTTACTTAAAGTTAATCGGACATGACTAATTAGATACGCCCTCTTAAAATCAGGGGGTCCGAAATAGGGTCGTGAAAAAACACCCAGCAAATTCCCTATTTTTCAATTTAAGAATTTGTTTGATTGAAAGTGCTTTTAATTGCTTAAATATCTCCGATCAATTATAATCAGGCGGTATTTCGTGGAAATAATAACCTGTCCCGAACCGGGAGATGCTGGCTGCAATAATAATTTATTTATAAAAAAAGTTAATATCTCATTACTTATAGTGGCCGTTATTGATTGTAAATTCAGGCCGTTTTGTTAATGGCATCCGTCTATCGTGGAGAAAAAAGAGGGAAGGAAGGTTAATAGCTTAACTTAAGAGTTCGATCATTATGGTTCACATCTATTCTATTACGGCATACGTTTTACCTCTAGCGAACGCTCTGCCTTAATGTAAAAAGTGCCACTCTAAATTTGTAAGCATTTGCTTCATATTGATCAACTTTGCATCTAGCATATGCATGACATATTTGCCACAAAGGAGTAATAAATTAATCAGCTTCATTTAGTGATGTATAATCATTTGTCCTCAATTGATTATAGTCTCAAACAGTTTTCAAATTTTTACATATTTCATTATTATTTTCATGTGAATTTGTATGCGTAAATCTTAACACTTCTTCCTTCATTTTTCTCTTTGCATTTATTTTTTTTAACATTAAAAAACGTTGTCGTAGTACACATCAGGGATTACATTGTATAATTTCCATCAAAACTAATAGGGGAGGGGACTAGAACAGAAAAACAATCTTCATTGAGTGCCAATAACTCATATATTGAAGCGTACAAAGATGGCTGTCTCGTCTAGGTGACAAAATTTGTTGTTTCAAGTTTTGTATCTCAGACTGGTATAATAGTTGTCACAAAAGCAAAAAAAAAAATATAAAAAAGGTTGACAACAATTTATAAAAAGATTCAACTTATTTTGAGCGTTTAATTTTTTTGTATATTGTTTTTAGCTTGCTGATCGGTTTTGTTGTATATTTTATTTCATCTGCTATAACTGTTCTAGCAAAAGTCACAAAAAAATGTTGTTAAAATCAGCCATGCGACTTATTTGAAAAGATTTAGCTGTCCTTTCTTGTTGTTTACACATTTCAATCATTCAACTCGTGCGTAGATCGTCTTTCACCCTAAGGTATAGATAGCGTGAAAATTATCACTTCACCAGGTATCGGATATGCATTCATATTATATTTTGATCGGACAAAGCTGCGTTTTATATACCCAATAAGCCAAACGAACGCACCCATTTAGCAAGGGTATACTGTGGGACGGGATAGCTCCAGAGATGTCAATATTTTTATACCGAAGCGAATCATTTGGTTTTGAATAAAAGGAGATAAAGGTATACATTAATGCAACAGCAACCCAAAGACACAGATAAATAAAAATATTAAGAGTCAACATTCGGACTTTTTTTATAGAAAGATGCGTAAACAGAATACTAAGCTTAAAACCGACCCATGATTAAATAATAGTTATACGGAGTTAATTCAATAATATTTTCCGTCAAATGTTATATATCCGAAAAGGCACATTTGATTTAATATTATTTGTCGTCAAAGATATTCAACAATCATAAGTGTTTGGTTGAAAAATTTCACCTGCTATATTTTAATTTTGATCGGTGAAAATTTAAGAAGTTGTATTATAAACCAGTAAAAGAAAAACACTTGTCTTCACTGTATGATATAACGGTAAAATAAATAATGAGAATGGATGACGACCAGCGACAACTAAAATTAATATTCAGAACGATAACATGTAAATATAGTAAGAGTATTAACCCCGTTTTTTTACTAGACTGACAAGCTGAGTCGTTTTTTTTTTATCGTGTAAGTTCACAAGATATTAGTTCGCAGGAAGAAAAGTCACCGGATCCGGACACATTTCCGACTCGTAGCCGGCCAGTCTGTGCTCTTACTATATGAAGCCACGTGTTAAGCGTTGAAATAGAATTCCAATTTAATTAACGTCTTTGTTTGACGCGTTCGGGATTCGAAAAATGACCTCCCGCTCTCGAGGCGAACACCCCCACACGAGACCAACCAGGACAGCGGTAGTAATCGGTAGTAAATAATATCATACCAAAAACTAAAGTACAATACACAATACACCTTCACAGAATTCTCACTGTTACAAAAGCGAGCTAAAAGTATCTAACACAATTGGATGCGTGATATGATATTGTAAACTACACGTAAACATGGATGATCGACTTCACGGTAGATTTTATGGGTCAACGGCAAATTAAAAACTCTTGCACCTATTATTTGAAAGGTCCGAATATTGCCAGCTGTTTCACGTCTAAATTTCTGTCCTTATTCAATATACCTTCAACGTCCAACCTCACTGTCGACCTCCTATTGTACGACCTACCTATTGTGTTTAAAATTTATGTGTAATAGTCATGAACACGCATGAAATATTTGCTACTGGACGTAATACCCCAGTCCCACTAGGCCACGATCGCACTACGATCTGTGAAAAAAATGCAAATTTTGATGATCGCAGTGCGATCGTGTAGATCGCAGTAAGGTCGTATCATGGTCGTGGTGAGGTCTTCAAGATCGTGAAGAGCGTGGCCAACTTTGAACATGTTCAAAACAATCGTGGTGCGGTCGTGTCGAAATCAGGTCGTAGTAGAAGCGTAGTGAGAGCGCACTAAGATCGTAGTAAGATCGCAAAGGTCGCTGTACAATCATAGCGAGAGCGTAGCGAAAGCGTGATTATATTCGGAGAGACTGCGCTACGATCGCACAGCGACGTTATCACGACCTCACTACGACCATCACGTTCTCACTGCGACCCAACTACGCTTTCACTACGACTATACCACGCTGTTCACGACCATAGTACGATTCTAGCACGCCCTTGCCGTCCTCATCACGCTCTTCTTACGACCTGACTGCGTTCACACTACGACCATCATTCTCATTATCATTTTCACATAAAATATATTAAAAAGATCCCTAGATTTTGTTTGTTTGAATGTAATTATCCATTTGCTCTAACGGCTCAACCATGCTTCTCGTTTTTATATAGATAATTAGACCGTTGGTCTTCCCTTTTAAATGGTTTAACACTAGTAATATTTTGGGTCCTTTATAACGTGCTGATTGATGTGAGCCAAGGCTCCGTGTAGAAAGCCGTACCTTGGCCTATAATGGGTTACTTTTATAAATTGTTACTTGGATGGAGAGTTGTTTCATTGGCACTTATACCACATCTTCCTTTCGGTGGTATGACTGTATTGTTTCCGAGAAATCTACGATTTAATCAGAAATAGAAGGAATTGAACTGTATTGATATGGAACACGATGTTGACGTTAAATTGCTGAGAACGTAGTAAGATCGCGCTATGAACGTAGTATAATCGTGGTAAGAACGTGTTATAATCGCAATAAGATCGTGTTGCAATCGGATAACTCGTGGTATGGTCGTTGTGAGAACGTGAAGAGCGTAGAAAGATCTTGATAAGCGTAGTGAGGTCGCAGAATAAGCGCGGTGAGAACGTGGTATAATCGTAGCGGGATCTTTGTAGACGCGTAGAGAGGACGTAGTAGCATCGTGAAAGAAACAAAATTTTCATTTTCATGCCGCTCATACCGCGACCTCACCACGATCTAAATTTATTTTAGATCGCGTTGAGCGTGGTGCGATCGTAGTCTAGTGGGACTGGGGCTTAAAGCAAACAACAATCAATCAACTTAATTGATTTCTCTGTACTAGTACTTAGCACACAAAGACAAGATCTTGTAAAATGCTATAATTTACAATTTCCATTTATATATTTATGTTGTGGGGTTGTTTTTTTTTTTTTGGGGGGGGGGGGGAGGGAGGTCTCTTTCGTTTATCAAATAACTGACTGCTTATTAAAAAGTTTTAAATATATTTTTACTATGGTTCTTATCTACTGTTTTAATACGATTTAAAAAATATAATTTTTTTGGTCAGGCAAGGATAACACTAAGACAGATAAAAGTTTTTGTAGGTGTTTTTGCTTCATTCAGAAATGAAAAGGGAATAACGGACGACTAAATTAAAGATATAAAAAAGAAGATGTGGTATGATTGCCAATGAGACAACTATCCACAAAAGACCAAAATGACACAGACATTAACAACTATAGAGAGTTTGTTTTCATATAATGCATTGGACTTGCAAATATATCTCACCTCGCACGTTTTCATCGGGCCAGTGAAACCTAGTTTAATACGGTTTTATTAATTAAAGTTTGCATGCATAGTTTTTATTAAAAAAAAACACAAATAAAGCAAGGTCTATTAATTAATTGGACTGAATAGACAAAACTAATTATTTTGCATTTTTACGTAATGTAGGAAAATTACCAAATTACCAAATCAGAAACAAAAGGAACATTTACCGGATGAATATTGTGAAGGACCTTATACATCTAGGTCTTTCCGATTAGAAGTTCTGAAACAAGCTGTAGCTAATTGTTGGAAGAGTTTACTTACTGTTTTCTAAGGTCTGATCTTTACGAATCTATTTTATGATTACTGACAGCTCAAAACCATCAAGTATATATAGTATGAAGTTGTTGGGCATAATATTCAGTGGTCAGTTATAAATGAGGTCTGTATGGGGTTTTGATTGCCTGATTTATTAAATAAGAAATCGTTATTTGAAAAGTTGGCTAAAAAATCATAAATTTACCCCCTAAAAAAGTATAAATTTACCCCCTAATTTTGTAAAACTATCATTTGGTGTTATTTAGATGCCAATTTTTTTTTATCATAAATAAATATTTATATGATGTAATGCCATTAAATCGGTCAGTTTTCATTCAATTTGGTAACTGTTAATTGTATATATCAGTCTGAGTACTGTTTAACTATCATTTTTAAGTTGAACATATTTAGACTCGTACAGTTCATTGGAATAAGGTTTCTGCAAGTGCTTTTTATATACTTTTCTTATATGTTAAACGAAAAGACAAAATCTCGTCAAATAAAAAAACCACACCTGTTTATGTCCCACTTTTTACATTTCATTATCTGTTCACTAAATTTCATGATCTAAAAAAGAGATGTCTGTGAATCACATTCGCTCGATACCTGTTTTCAAATTTGTACTCGAAAGAATCGTTTACATAATGAAATAAATTTGAAATCTCCTTTATACATATTTCTGTCATAAACAATACTTGGTAAGTGTATCTCCAGAATACCGAAACCAGATAATGTCATTTATAAGCAAGAGATAAATTTAATCAGCATAGATGTGTTAAAGTGTTGTACAGTTGAACCGATTAAAATCAAAATGAGTCTTTTTTTCTAGAAAAGCAATCTGTGTATAGAAAATACAAAATTTCTCATTCACATTCTTGACACAAAATGTTTTCCCTTAAAACAACATTCTGAAATTCAACATGATGGAAATTCCCCATCTAAATTTAGCAGTTTTTATAGTTGTGTTAAAGGTGGCAATGCTGCTGCAGTCAGATTATTCAATAAAAATGCACGTGCATGGATATCCACAAATATTTCCGTGCAATGCCAGAAAATGACAAACCTGTTCTAGATTATCTTCTGATAATACTATAAGGTCAACAGTGAACGGGAGAGCTTTTTCGCCTTTCTTTTCCTGTGACATAACATGAAAAACCCAAAGCCTCATTTATCTGGTTACATGAACAAAGCCAAAGTGTGGTATACAATATGTAGGACAAACAGGACGGGAGTTTTTTTAAACGAACACAGGAACATCTATACCGCTTCCAAAAACCTAAGAAATTCAAAAGTATAATTTATCAACATTTAGGTAAACACGACCACAATATTAAATTTATTAGATTTCAACCGCTTGAAACGGTCCAGAAACAGCAAGGGCAGTCGCATAAACAATTTCAAGATTCCCGTAAATTATCGAACTGTCTTGGATTAAACGACTTCAAACAGCTTATCCCCTAGGTATAAATAACAATATACTTGGACAAGGGAACATATCTACTACTTCTTCTATTGACATCATGAATATTATTGATAAAAAACAACGAAATAATAGGTCTCATCGGAAAGGTATCAATCGAAATCAACGAGTTAAACATCGTACAAATTATACACTTGGTAATCTCCTATCTATATTTAAAAACAATGGTAGGCATCACGTATTATGTAAACTGGGTCAAATACCCATTAGTAAATCACACAATATTTTCAAAGAGTGTGACACCATCTCATTCTTCAGCCCACTGTATGAATATTCTCGAATAATTACAGCTTTGTTGACTCTACCGTTCAAAACTGTATACCTCCCTATTTTTAAAATATAGAACCACCTATAAATTCATACACATACAAAAAAAAACAGCAGAAGTTTAATTTTTGATTATACGTCGGTTGCATCAGACGTGAATATAGATATTAATACTCCCTTAACTTGAAACTGTGAATCGGCGAAGTTTAGATATGTTCCCTATGGCCATGTTATTACAGGGGACCTCGATATCGTCCAGGACAGAGAGGTTAAAAACTTTTTGAAAAAAGGCTCCATCTAAAATAGATTGGAAAGAGTGTCGTCAAGTCACCAAAGATGCTCTTTCCTCGTTTTGTAAAAAGTGGTGTAAACGGAAAAATCTGATAAAAAATCTCTTGATTCTTGAAATAAATGTATGAATGTGGTAGATAAAAGAATATCACATTTTGAAAATAATTTAGAAGTAAATAATAGAGTACATAATACACCTATTTCCAGAATAAGAAATAAACTTCAAGAACTTTCAAAGCGGTTTGTGTTTGTACCGGCCGACAAAGCAGCCAACACTGTGGTGGTGGTATGCCGTAAATACTACACGGACGTCCTTAAGAATGCAATTTTAAATTCATATACATTCAAGTCCATCCGCTCCACAGAGAGTCATATAGTAAACAAACATATCACAACCACATCAAAGCTTAAGGCTTCTTCTGAACATTTGAAGGTCCCTTCTATGTATTGGCTACCTATACTACACAAAAAAACATTTACATATCGTTTCATCTCGGCCTCTAGTAAGTGTTCTACAACTAATCTTGCAGTTCTCTTAATAACTAGTTCATTAACTACTATAAAAGAGCTTATCATAAACTATTGTAATAAAATATATGAACATAGTGGTATAAACCATTTTTGGAGTGTAAAACATTCTTTGGATGTTTTAGATAAATTACGTGCTTTTGCTGGTCCTTTTTATTCTGTTGACAGTCTTGATTTTTCTACTCTTTACACTACACTTCCACACTATCTTCATAAACAAAATTTGTCCTATTCAGTTAAATGGTCGTTTGGTAAAGCTGAATGCAAATATATTTGCTGCAACTCATTTGAAGCCTTATTCTCTAATGAGAAAGGTAAATATGCTAGATTTACTTACTGGAGGTGTGATGAAATGATTGAAGCTGTTAATTTTCTCCTTGATAATATTTATGTACGTTTCGGCAACAAGGTTTATCGACAGGATGTAGGTATGCCCATAGGCACTAATTGTGCCTCTTTAATAGTAGACTTGTTTTTGTACTGTTACAAATCACAGTTTATGACTAAACTCAGTAAAGACCGGTCGACATTGTATTTAATTGATAAATTCAACAACACTTACCGTTATCTTGATGATATTTTTCGTTAAATAATCAAGAATTTTCTCAATATACTGCTAAAATTTACCCATAGGAACTTACTTTAAATAAATCAAATTTATTCGGTAATAACTGTCCTTTCCTGGATTTAGATATTTCATTTTTAAACGGGAAACTCCACACTAAAATTACGACAAAAGAGAAGATTTTTCGTTCCCTATTGTTAATTTTCCATTTTTAGATGGTGATGTTCCTTTGGCTCCATCTTACGGTGTTTATATTTCACAGCTCGTTCGCTATGCCCGTGTCTGTTGTGACGTTTTGATTTTAACGAACGCAATCTATGTATTACTGTTGAATTATTAAACCAGAGATATCGTTACCATAAATTACTTAAAACCTTTACTAAGTTTTTCCATAGATATAAAGATTTGGTTTTGAAGTTTGGTTGTACATGTAGAAAACTTATTTCAAACGGGATAGCACATTCTCATTTTTTACGGAAATGTTGTTAACCGTGCCCGGTATATTATATTGGTATAAATATTGATTTTGTTATCAGTAAATTAAAAGCTAACTAAATATTACTAGTATGTTTTATACATATACATAGTCATGGATCTACAATCTGTCGATACATTGCACAAGGTCATGCTTTTCTCTGGCTGTTGATGACGTCTTTACACTAAATCCATTGGATGTTGGATGTGTACGGATTGATAGTTTAGTCTTAGATGCATGATTTTTTTTATTAGTTGTTAGTGGCTTTGAACTAGCTGTCAGATAACTGCAAGTACTCTCAGATCTGTTCATTGTGTCTTTTTGTGTCGGGATGTATAAGTACCCGGCCACGTCCACTTGTATTTTTTGTCTATCTGATGAGTTAAGCCTTTTACAACTGATTTTTATAGTTCGTTCTTATGTTGTACTGTTATACCACTGTCCCAGGTTAGGGGGAGGGTTGGGATCCAGCTAACATGTTTAACCCCGCCACATTTGTTATGTATGTGCTGTCCCAATTCAGGAGCCTGTAATTCAGTGGTTGTCGTTTGTTTATGTGTTACATATTTGTTTTTTGTACATTTTTTTTATATAAATAAGGCCGTTAGTTTTCTCGTTTGAATTGTTTTACATTGTCTTATCGGGGCCTTTTATAGCTGACTATGCGGTATGGGCTTTGCTCATTGTTAAAGGCCGTACAATGACCTATAGTTGTTAATGTCTGTGTCATTTTAGTCTTTTGAGGACAGTTGTCTCATTGGCAATCATACCACATCTTCTTTTTTATATTCCCAACACTAACAAATTATTAATCTTGCATTATAGTACACATTTACTATCTCGATAAGAATACCTTTGTCTCGTGCATCTTAAAAAGATATTAAATGTTTAAGTGCGAAAACATTTCATTATATTTGGCACATGCAAAGTTTTAGCAAAATCTGGGTGAATGCAGGTGGATTGTTCATTCCGTATATCATCCCTAGCCAAGTTTCTACCGATATTATTGTATAGATATTAAAAAAAAAATTGTGTATTGGAAATAGAAAATGCCTCTCCGTCATGCAATATTCCTTGGTCATGGTATGATTTATTTATGTTTATGGCCCCGCAACGAAGTTGTCGGTGCCATATAGTTTTACCTTTGTCCGTCATTCCGTCATTCCAAAATTCCGTCATTCCGTCATTCCGCAACAAACCATTATACGGAGGGTTTTTTTTAAAATGCCTTCATATATTGGGCTGATTTTTGGTATGTAAGTTAACCATGATGAGTTACAGATCAAGTTTCATTTTCGTTCCGCTCCGCTAATTTTTGCCGAAATTACGGGCTTTGGACTTTGAGTAATTGTTGAAAATCACAGTTATACGGACTTTTTTTCTAAACGCTTTCAGATATTGGGCTGATTTTTGGTATGTCAGTTAACCATCATGAGTTACAGATCAAGTTAAAGTTTCGTTCCGCTCCACTAATTTTTGCCGAAGTAACGGGCTTTGGACTTTGAGAAATTGTTGAAAATCACAGTTATACGGACTTTTTTTCTAAACGCCTTGAGATATTGGGCTGATTTTTGGAATGTGAGTTAACCATGATAAGTTACATGTCAAGCTTAAGTTTCTATCCGCTCCGCTAATTTTCGCTGAATTTACGGTCTTTTGACTTTGATAAATTATTGCAAATCACAGTTATACGGATTTTTTCTCTATTCCCTTCCAGATTTTGAGCTGATTTTTGATATGTTAGACTAC
Source organism: Mytilus galloprovincialis (assembly GCA_037788925.1). Classification (NCBI taxonomy): domain Eukaryota; kingdom Metazoa; phylum Mollusca; class Bivalvia; order Mytilida; family Mytilidae; genus Mytilus; species Mytilus galloprovincialis. The sequence goes on along the minus strand of CM075342.1, from coordinate 36,295,068 downwards.
CTACCATCATGTTTGTGTCCACATGTGTTTATATTGAAATTGCAGATTTTTCTACTTTTTGGGACGGGGCAATTCGTGTTGCTTTGACACATCTAGTTTATTTTTAATATCATTACTTTTTCAATTTTTGTATTGGGTTTTCCAAAATGTTGTCCTAAGTATCACTGAAAAGGCAATTGTCGTCTACATGTTAACTTTGTAAACTTAACTTGATATCATTACATTTACAAGATTTACACTTTTACGTTTTGTTTATGCTAAATTATGTGTAATTCTACCAAATCATAGTACGTCACTTCCGATTGCATACGAAAAATGCTCGACAACAAATATTCCTTTGAATTTGACAGTTTTAGGAATTTAATCAAATGGCAGTAAACAAAATAAGTCATAAACATATATCTTGGGTGAGTCAACGTGTTCAAGGCACCATTATTTTTTTATAAAGAATTTTGAAAATTTGAGGTTACAAGGTTGCTTAATCTTGTACATAGGGATACAAGGGGTACACATCTGATTGGTTAACTTTCAGGGATACATGTAGGTGTTTTTTTTTTTTTATATATAATGCAATGTCATGTGAAATTTTGTCCATAGTACTGGACTCATGTCAGTTATTTCTTCAGTTAAAATAAACTATACACAATTATTTTAACAGTTCAAATTTATTATATAAACGCGGAAACTCAGCGGTGGTATTACATCTTATGTATCAAATATACAATGTTTGTAAATTATTGATTTAAATTTTTCTACATTTTTAAATGAGGTTTGAGCAAACAAAGGAAATAAAATATAAAGAATGCCCATTTTGTTTGTAATTGCTAGACGTTTACTATGTGAAGACCATTCTGAAAAAAATTTGTTTCAAATCAATTTCAAAAGGACATAGTAGTATATACGTCACGTTATTGTGGTCGTCCTTTATTGAGAATTTTTTCTAAGTTATTTTGTGTTTCGGATATTCATATAAAGTGTGTGACAACTGTTTTATGTATATTAATAGTGTGTTTGGAAGAATGCAAATCAGAAAAAAAAGAAGAAGACAAAGAAGAAGAAATAGAAGAAAAGGAAGAAAAAGAAGAAGACATATATGTAAGTATTTTTCTTTCGTAGATGACGAATGTTCTTCTTTTCTTTCTTAGTTCATGAAGGTAATTAGACGAACGTGTTCTACGTGATTATTGTCAGTTTAATATTTACAAAGTTATCAAATATCTTGTCAAGTTGCATGCGATGTTTATTCGCACATTATAGCCTAGTATCTTTATAATTATAAACTATCTGAGTGTTGAAAGGGAAGTGTATTTCGTAATAGAAATACAACATCAAATGTCCTGAAAACTCTTCACAGAACACTCAAGAATTACCATTACTAACATGACTAAGAAAACCCAAAATGTTCATCAAGCAATGTTTCAAGCAACCACCTTAAAAATTAAAAGACGAAAATGCAATCACACGAAAGTTAAATAATAAATACATTCATATAACTTTGCAGAAAGGACACACACACGCACAACCTTCATATGTCTCGCTACTTTAACGCCAAAGTGTCACTCGAATCAACGGAGCAAATGGTAATAATTTTCAAATTTCTGACTTCAGGCTTGTTCCTCATCTTTTCTGGGAATAGTTTTTTTTGTAGTTTTTGCTTATGCTCAAAAATTTTCAACCGCTATGATGTGTGAACATAACCACACACTGTCATTTTTGGAAGACAGTTTACAATTCCGTAACATAAATAATTTTAGAAAGATGTACTCTTTAAATTTCCCACACTTTCAACTTCTAGGCAAAATTATGATTGTAGCACAGCCCCTTTTCCAAAACGAGAATCATGTTGTCATTTCAAAATAAAACATGTCAACCTAAACTTAGGGATGGTAACAAATGTTTTTCCATTTGAACAAGATATATGCATCTACGTTGATGTTGCCATTTATCTTACATATGTACTTCAGAAATATTTTTGAAGTATAAGACTATGTAGTCACTCAGAGAAGGAATTTTTACGTTTACTTCTGAGTCTAATTTGTGCAATGTTGTTGTTATGGAATAATACATTAATTCATATTTAAAATGTTTTTTTTTTCTGTTAAATTATCAAACAAGCATTAATGGCTTCTTTGTCTTAAAATCGAATAAAATGTGCGTTATTTCGAGTCGAAACTATAACTTATTCTGACTTATAAATATTCCCCATACCATGAACCTTTTATTTCTTGTTAGTGCAAACTTGTTCCTGGAATATTGAAAGTACAAAATCTGATTTGAACAACAGGTGCCCTCCTAAAAAAATCCATATATCTGGTTAGGTTATTTTTTCCAATATTTCAAAATAGTTTAATTATGGGCAAAATTACTTTGAACTATTTTGTTTAAAATACGTACTTCGTTCTTGTATATTTTTTTTCTGACCGGACCTGAATAAGTGGTCCTTAAACAGAAATGAAGTTGCCAAAAAGTTGGGCCTCATGTGCAAAAAAGCGTAAATTTTGACATGTTTTGTTCGTTTACTCGACCTGGAAGTCCGAGGGATGCTAATAGATGCATCCAGCTGTAATTTACATGTAGAGTGGACCCCAGTGAACACGTTTATTACAACAGTTGTTAGGTTGGAGTGAAACTGACCTGGGAACATCAGTTTAAAGAAGGTCATTTGCATCAAAATTCAAAAACAATCCTAGTTTGATCTTTAATTAGACTTGCAACCAGAAGTAGTCGTTTCCTTGGCGAATTTGCTAATACACACGATAAGTAGTTATGTGCCTTTGGTTTTACACTGTTTGTCTTGGTTTCAGTCCTCAAAACTTCGTGTTTCAGATGGTCCCCGCATGGAAAGGGTATTATAGTATCAACAAAATAAAAAACAATAAAAAAAGCGTTTCTGTGTATGCCAGCGTTAACATCTGTAGGCCCAACGTAAGACAAAAAGCATCAACATTGGAGCTGAAACGGAACATAAATGATTTCTAACCACAAGGATATCAAAATAGAAAAACACATACATATTTTGAATAACCACTATATTACTGGTTTCTGGACGTAGTAACGGTGGTTTAAACGACATTTTGATCCCAGGCTGTTCATTGAATATAGATAAAGTGGTGCAAACTTGTAGTAACATATGCTTTAAACAACATATGCTTCAATAAACATGTTATTTGTGATAACTGTGTTAGTCCTTTTGTCAAGTTTGTCTACCTCCCAGCTGGTTGATAATTTGCAAACATTTCTCTTGCAGTAAATCAGCAGTTCTGGTCTACTACTTAACATGTTAAATCGTTCGTTCTACAAAAAACACATTACGCAATTTTCAAAACAGCTGCGACTCAAATCTAAATTGGGCAACAATGTGCATTGTAGCCGTTTATTACATAGCTGTCCGTATCGTTAACTTAGATATGCATTTACATGATTATGGTTTAATTCAAATCCGAGACATTTTCAGAGAAGTGGATTATTGTATGTCTACGACGTAGGTTAAAAAATTTCAAAATTGCGATGCCTTTTAGTATAGCAAGCTTAATTTCTCTCTTTAAATACAAAGAAAGCACATAACATTCTGACCCATTTGAACATTCAATATGATCAAATTCATACCTCTCTATGGTACAGAACAAACGGATGAGAACAGTCCAAGTACAGGTGTAAAGGGACAATCATATTCTTTAAGAACAAGCCAAGATGACACAATAGCTGCTTTAAGAAAAATACCAAATAATTATAAGCAAAACAGATAATATGAAAACACTTTTTAAATTTAAATAATTGTTTTTATTGGTTTTATTATTTATTTTGTCTGAATCTTTGCCGAAAAAATCAATACAGCTCAGACTAATGACTATTGAACTTTAAAGTAAGGAACTCCCCTGCAAAAAGAAAAACAAAACCTTCAATACATTAACATGATGCTATTATGAATAAATATCTCTTCGTATCATTTATTTTTTTCTGTTTTTTAAGTACAGCTCTTTGTAAGAACCAGGCAGAGTGCGATACATGAAGGTTTCAGAATTTTTTCTATAATTGACCTAGTAGAATCAATAAATGAATACTGCTCAAAAAATAATTTTGAGTGGGAAAATATGAGTGGTTGCAATGGTAACGAACACGCTATTTTTGGGTTGTTAAGCGTGGTCAAATCTTTTTAAAATCAGCCAAATCACCACAACTCAGAGCCAGATTATGAATAAAATCATGCATTTTTCATTAATGGTCATATGTAACATTGATACAACTTGGTTTAAGCTTCATTTAAGTTAAGATTGCATGTCAACCAAATTTTTTAATTTTTGGTAAAAAAATGCGAAAAAATGCATATTTTCAACTTTTCTGAAATTGGAATTATCAAATTTTCTCTGGTGTTTTTCAGAAAAGTCCAAATGTGTACAGAATAGTTAACACTGTAGTTACCTGTATGAAGTTTGGATACTACTTTACCAAATTAAATAGTTGTCATGGTAACAAATATCACCCATAAAAAAATCAATCAAAACATGTATAATATAATTTTATATTCTATTAGAAAAATGAAAATTATTAACATAATTATATAATTTTCATTTTTCTAATGGTAATAAAACCATGATAACTGCATGCTTTAATTTGTTTAAGTCTCAGTCCGATATTTGCTCCTTGAGAAGACTCAACAAAGTTGAATTTATACACTGTGGCATTTTGGGGGAGGAGTGTAGGTTGGGTAGTTTTTGTTTGAATATTTCATACATCCTTATAAGGAAAATTGAGAGGTTTAGCTATAAACTCAGGTTTAATATACCAATGCCTGTACCAATTCAGTAATATATGACAGTTTTTATCCATTCGTTTGATGTGTTTGAGCTTTTGATTTTGTCATTTGCTTAGAGACTTTCTGTTTAGAAGTATCCTCAGTGTTCTGTATATTTGTTATTTTCTTTTTCCTACAACATTTTGTTTCAATCTGGTAATCTATAATTATTCATGTAATGTGACTAACAGATGATGGACTTCATGGGGATTGCAATAGCACATTCTAGCTTTTTTCAAGGTCCATATAATATTTGAAAGTATTGCTCTGACAATACAATGTCCTTTACAAATGGGGAAAATTCTAATTTTCCTAGCGCAATAACTCTCTGACTATGCGGCATGGGCTTTGCTCATTGTTGAAGGACGTATGATTACCTATAGTTAATAATTTCTGTGTCATGTCGATCTCTTGTAGAGAGTTGTCTCATTAACAATTATACCTCATCATCTTTTTTAAATTAACAGAAAAGATAAAAAAAAATCTACATGAAAGTCGAAAAATGTAATATTGTATGTTTGAATTAAAAAAAGGGCTCCAAAACGCTTAAGGTTCTCCTAAGATTAAATGGTCACTTTAAGAAATTTCTTTAGTTAACCAGGCTATTTTAGGCATGCAAATTATACAGTCGACAGTGATACATGTACCAACAAAGTTAAAACTTGATTTCTGTTTTGTGGTAATAAGCATTGTGTAAACATTTTTCATAAGATTTGGTAGAGGCAAACTAAAAAATGAAAATGGAAACCAACTTTGTGACGATAATGTATTGACGGACATGGGTTAAACCTACTACAACTACAACACCTCCCCACCCCCGAATTGCAGTGCGGCCATAAAAGTGATTATTTTAGTTTTTGCCCTTGTACCTTGAATCGATCAAATGTGTGCAATGCGCGGGACATCGGAAATGTATTATTTATTTCACACGGGACACTAAAGTCTTGTATGCATGAATGCTTACAACTTGTTGGGACTGGAAAGCATTGATAATCACAAAGAAAAATAAGATGGGTATGTACTGTGCTGTTTCTAGTGTTGCAATTAATTGAATAAAAACATGTGTTGAATTTGTCTTCAAAATATTACTGTTATTAATCTTGTATTTATACAGACATTCTCAACTTAGTGGTTTCATTCCAAATCTCGGGATTAATGCACAGTCTTTTATAAAGGTTACAGAGACAAATACATAATATAGGAGTGTAATCCGTGTAAAGGTTAAAAAAAACCTTGAGAATAGCAAAACATTTTTTTTTGAAGATTCAACCTAAAAAAATTATACCTTTTTACATGTTTACCATCTTAAAGGATAGGAGGGGGATTTCAGAAGGATAAAAAGTGTGCTTCAGCTGTACCCCACCCCACCCCTCCCCAACAAACACACACACACACACACACACACACACACGAAACAAGATATAATGTTATCGTAATCTTGAACTTATGATATATATGTAGAACGATGCATAGTAAGGATTGATTCATAATTAATACAATTATTTTGCTTTGATAATTTTGACGGTAATAGCAAAATTATTTTACCGGGATTAGCACATGTGTTTTATCAGCTCGGAGATCCTGAATTCCAATTGCGGGATAGTAGTACAAAGGAGTTGTTAATGATATGTTAATGGCTACATGTATATATTAAGAGGATTCCATTATACTGGACTTCTGATATTAGCGATCACCAATTGACTATTATTATTTTTTAAGTCACCACCATCTTAAAATGTTTTCAATTTGCCTGTCCGTCTATCCGTTCGTCCATCACACTTCAGTTTCATTCTAGAAATGCCCTGACCAAATGATTTTATTATTGGTTTGTATAGCTTAATATTATGTTACAGGTCAATTTTGTGATTTATGCTAGTGGAATAACATCTCAACGGGTGGGTGCCCTAAGAATTTAAGAATTTTCTTACATTGTAAGGGTCATATCCATCTTGCCTAATCATAAACCAGGTTGGCCCGGCTATTGCAATCCCATGAAGTTCATTATCTGTTAACTTTCGAAAATTGATTATCTACTGATGAACTAGAAACAAAGTCCAACCAAACGCAATTATCTTTTCAAGTATCTTCTTGACGTATGTAACATTTAAAAAAATCAACATAACCCCCCTTTCTAAACCCCCTAACCCCAATGTTACGTTATATATTACATTTATCGAACAATCTGAAGATAAAAACCCAGACGAGACTGTGAGTAATAAACACCCTCTATTTATGTTTTTTTTTACATAGTTTTCTATTTATGCAGTTTTTGAGTAGATGTTGCTTTGGATAATATGTGTTTCTGTGGTAACAATTGAAGTCAACAACACTTGACGATAGTAATTTAAAGTTTGCGTTATCTTTTATGTATTTTCTTATCGGTAATGAAACAATTCAGGACATTTAAGCTCTTAAACTACAATATTCCGCAAAAAAAAACTCCGTTTCCAAGGAAAAATCGGTTGCTATGGTGATAAAACTAAAGACAATCCCACGCATTTTTTCTATTTAATTTGTTGAAGTAGTATCCAAACTTCATAACTACAGTGTTAACTATTCTGTACACATTTGGACTTTTTTAAAAAAACACCAGAGAAAATTTCATATTTTCTCAAAAATCCCAATTTCAGAAAAGTTGAAAATATGCATTTTTTCGCAATTTTACCAAAAATTTACAAATTTGGTTGACATGCAATCTTCACTAAAATGAAGCTTAAACCAAGTTGTATATGTATCAATGTTACATATGAACATTACTAAAAATGCATGATTCTATTCATAATCTGGCTCTGAATTGTGGTGTTTTGGCTGATTTTTTAAAGATTTGACCACGCTTAACAACCCAAAAATAGTGTGTTCGTTACCATAGCAACAACTCATATTTTCTCACTTAAAATTATTTTTTGAGCAGTATTCATTTATTGCTTCTTCTAGGGCAATTATAGATAAAATCTGGACCCCCCCCCCCCCCCCATGTATCACATGTATCTGGCACTCTGCCTGGTTCTAATAAAGAGCTGTACTTAAATCCACATTGCTGTATTATAGAAAGGTTCAAAAATAGACTACACCTAGAATATAAATGTAACTGAAGCTTAGTGTATATTAACTGTTTAACTACTAATCGTTTATATATTTTGTAACACATCACTTGCATTTTAGGACCAATACCATACTGCATTATCGATGTACTTATTAAAAATGGGGGATTGGAAAATTTCGAAGACGGATATGACAAGGCCTTTTAGTCAGAAAGCTCTCGACTATATCTACGAAGAGGTGAGTTTTTTTATTTATATTTTTTTAATTTTGAGGAAAACATAAAACAGTAGAAATTTTAAAACTATACAGTGATTATAGGCATTCGTCATGTTAAATACAGGTGACAAAAAATCAATGATAACCCTAATACAAGAACACACATTTATAGAACCGCAAGCTTTGATAAACGCATAAGAAGCAAAATCCTTCTTTTACACTCTGCGACTAGAGAGAATGTTATGCTTGTAACTATATGCAGGGACCTGTTGACTTAACTATTGAATATATTAACAAAAATATATAAGTAGTGTATAAGACATACGTGTTTTCATTCAATATTTACATTGGGTCCGTGTATATCTGCGTCCATTCGTTTTTCGTTTTGAAATATCTAAAACAAAAAACAAAAAACGAAAGTGTTTTCATTTTTCGTTTTTGATTTCTTAAAAATTAAAATGAAAAACAAAAGTGTTTTCGTTTTTCGTTTTTGAATTCACAAACAAAAAACGAAAACAAAAGTATTTTCATTTTTCAATTTTGATTTCTCAAAAACTAAAATCGAAAAATGAAAGTGTTTTCATTTTTCATTTTTGATTTCACAAAAACAAAAAACGAAAAACGAAAGTGTATTAATGTTATCTTTCCAACACAGTTTAATTGTCATTCAAAAAATCACAATGTTGTCATTTGTCATTCATTTAAAGGTCGTTAAAGTTTACATGCACAGCGGTTGTCAGATCAATACTACTTTAATCGAAGATAATGTCGACAGATGCAAAAGTCTTTATCAATCTAAACAATAAGGGTGCGTGATCTTTACTTTTAAGTTTGGAGAGGTTACTCTAAGATGATAATATTGTAGCGTAACTAGCCTCTTTTACAAATAAAGCAAACTATATATTGTTGGCGAGGGAAGGGCTCAAGGACTCCAGAAGAACTGGAAAAAAATATACAAAATCTTTCACACCCTTTCTTAATCTAAAGCGCAAGTTTTAATTTATCTATTTTAATATGTTCTGGTCTCGGAGCAAAATATATAGATACAGTGTAAGACTTTTAGTATTTACATGTATGAACAATATCAAAAGACATATGTAGGATGATGAAAAAAATAATGTAATCCACAAAGTCAAGTGTGTGGCTATTGTTAGTTTAAACATATTTTAATAGTGGATTGGAAATTTTCTCACCGGAACGGTGATCGAACCAGGAACTTGTGTTTTTGTATAGTCCGATGCACTAACCTATGTTCCTTTTGTATAATGAGGATCAATGGTCTAGTTCCTCGTTGAAGACCCTCCAGCTCCTTTCAAGATGAAGAACAGGCATAAAAGCCCTGTTCATTAATAATTTGTATTTTTTCTATATATTGTGTGCGATTTTGTCCCGTGTACATTTACTCCACATCTCTTTATTTTCTATTTCGGACCTGGACACGGCTCAATGCTAGTTTAGACCTCCAATGTTAAAGGTCATATGTTTTTTTTTTAATTATTTGATGCCGTGGGATTGGGATTTTTAGCTTTAATGTAAACCATGTCAGGTTTTTAACTTGTATTTACAGCAAAGATAGCCAGTTTGGTGTTCTGTAAAATACTGTAACAGTTTACTTTTACTTGTCCGGTCGCATCGGAACTTTTCAAAACATCTTCCGAACAATATATGGACGTCGGTTTCGTGGGCATGTACAATTGCTAAACCACACATGAACGTTCTTTAGTCTTCGTAGATCTATTCCAACTTGAAGTCTTTTTGAGTCTACGACAAGCAGAATATGATATGTTATACCATTAAATATTGAAGCCATAGTCATGAAGATCGATTACTTGATTGATGTTCCGTTAACGTAGCCGCAGAACAAAAACGCGAGAGCTACTTTTGAATATTTCTACAATTTAAAGTAGTTTTCCACTCACAAACACAATAATATTTTCAACATTTATTAAAATATTTTTTTTTTACACTTTTTAACTTTTATGTTGTTTTAAAATATCAATTTGACTTGAATTTGGGATCCCGCTAACATGTTTAACCCCGCCACATTCAAAATGTATGTGCCTGTCCCAAGTCAGGAGCCTGTAATTCAGTGGTTGTCGTTTGTTTATGTGTTACATTTTTGTTTTTCGTTCAATTTTTGTGCATGAATAAGTTAGTTTTCTTGTTTGAATTGTTTTACATTGTCATTTCGGGGCCTTTTATATCTGACTATGCGGTATGGGCTTTGCTCGTTGTTGAAGGCCGTACGATGACCTATAGTTGATAATTTCTGTGTTATGTTGGTCTCTTGTGGAGAGTTGTCTCATTGACAATCATACCACATCTTCTTTTTTATATTTATATGAGTATATTAAATAAACATGTATATACCAAGCTAAGTCAGTTTATATCTTGTTTTTCGTCTGACTATACAAAAGGCGAGGAGAGCTACTTGATAGATCAGGTTGACTGATAAGCTGTATATATAAAGTAATGGGACAATGCATGGCATGAAGACATCACCAAATCATCGTATGCAATACTCAAAAAGACATCCAGAGCATACCATATAGTCATTAACTACCATCCAACAGGCCGTGAGCTTTGGTTGGCTCTTAACTCAAATCCAAGAGCACAGCAAAATGTCAAAATATTCTATTCAAACTGGGTGACCTGGGAGAAAAACATTGAAATTTTCCAAAGAAACACACACACTCCTCAACTTTTAATAAGGAGATTTGGTATTATGCAAATGAGTCAACTATCCAACAAAGTTCAAATGTAGTGGATGTAAGCAATTATATATAGGCAAGGGAAAAAAAAAGGTCTAACAAAAACACATACCGAATGTGGCAGGGTATTTTTACCTCGTTTTCAATCAATCAAAGTACTGAAGTACTGAACATCGAATGACTGCAAGTTCTTTTGGATTGTCACAAGCACTTGTCTCAGAAAAAAAATCACATCTCTATGCTTGAAAGTGAAGTTAATGTACAGATATATTTTTTTTGAAACTCAGTACACATATTCTATATCATATGATCTTTTTAATTTCAATGCCAAATATAGAGTTCTGACCCTCAATTCCACGGTCCACTAGACATGGAAAATGATAGTGCGAGTGGGGCATTTATGTGATATGGACACATTCTTATTCAAATCCTTTATTAAAGAAGTCAGTAAATTTACTACAGATAACACTTCATTTGTAAATTAGACGAACTAATCTAATCAAAATGTATATCTCTGATTTCGTAATACCTATGTGTATGAGAAAATTAATATATATATTAATTTTAATAAGATTGTTGAACGAACGCGTTCATCTTAGGATTTTATTCTTGTCAATTTTTCCGACCGAGCAGAGCCAAAGTTAATATGTTTGCTATACACACATATGATTTTATTAAACTTGGTTATCAATTGTTAATCAAAAATACAGTCCTAGATAATAAAAAATCATGAAATATTTGGTCTAGTAATAAAAAAATCGTTTGTAAATGTCGTTCTCGCTTCTCGTTTTTTAGCTCACCTGGCCCGAAGTGTCACGTGAGCTTTTCTTATATCTTGGCGTCCGTCGTCCGTCGTCGTAACTTTTACAAAAATCTTCTCCTCGGAAACTACTGAGCCAAATTCAACCAAACTTAGCCACCATCATCATTGGGATAACTAGTATAACAAATGTGTCCGGTGACCTTGCCAACTAACCAAGATGGTCCCCATGGATAAAAATAGAACATAGGAGTAAAATGAAGATTTTGGCTTATATCTCAGAAATCAAAGCATTAAGAGCAAATCTGACATGGGTAAAATTGTTTATTAGGTCATTATCTATCTGCCCTGAAATTTTCAGATGAATCAGACAACCTGTTGTTATGTTGCTGCCCCTGAATTGGTAATTTTAAAAAATTTTGCAGCTTTTGGTTATTTTCTTAAATATTATTATAGATAGAGATAAACTGTAATCATCAATAATGTACAGCAAAGTAAGACCTACAAATAAGTCAACATGACGAAAATGGTCAATTGACCCCTTAAGGAGTAATTGCCCTTTATAGTCAATTTTTAACAATTTTCATAAATTTGTACATTTTTACAAAATATTTTCCACTGAAACTACTAGGCTAAGTTCATTATAGATAGAGATAATTGTAAGCATCAACAATGTATTGTAGAGTAAGATCTACGAACACATCACCATCACCAAAAACACATAGACCAAGGTGAGCGACACAGGCTCTTCAGAGCCTCTAGTTATATATAGAGTTTAGACCTTTGGTTTTCCCGTTTGAATGGTTTTACACTAGTCATTTTGGAGGATCCTTATAACTTGCTATTCGGTGTGAGCCAAGAATTCGTGTTGAAGAGGGTACTTTAACCTATAATAGTTTCCTTCTACACACTGTGACTTGGATGGAGAGTTGTCTCATTGGCACTCATACCATGCACATCTTCTTATATCTATATATTCTTTCGATATTTTTGATTGGGGTCTGGAGCTGGCATGTCAGTTACTGCTAGTAGTTCTTTGTTAATTTATGAATCAGATTCGTTTTGTGTAGTTTGTTTTGTTTACTATTTTGTCATCGGACTCGGATTTCTTTTAAACTGAGTTTCTCTGTGCATATTGTTGTGTGTTTGTTTATTCTACATGAGCTAGATATATAGCGGGAGGGTTGAGATCTAACAAAGCATGTTTAGCCCCGCCGTATTTTTGCGCCTGTCCCAAGACAGTAGACTCTGATCTTTGTTAGTTTTATTATGGTTTTTTTTGTCTAAGTTAAGTGTGACGTCCATTTTCACATTACTAGTATATATTTGTATTTAGAGACCAGCTGAAGCCCGGATTTTCTCGTTGTGTTGAAGACTCATTGGTGGCCTTCGGCTGTGCTCTTTGGTTAGGCTGACTGTTGTTTCTTTTATTTCCATTCTCAATTTTATTGATTGATCAATTGATTGATTGATCAATTGTTTGATTGATTGATTTATTGATTGATTGATTGATCGATTGATTGATTTATTGATTGATTGATTGATCATTTTACTACCAGCAAAAGTCATGATCATTTGAGAATCCTTTATTTGTATTGTAGTGTTAATTTCACCAATGAAACTCGACATTAATGTTTGTCTTAATATTAAATTTCTTTGTAAACTCTAAAATTACCGTCTGATTATAATAAGACACGCAAGAATAAAAAAAAATATTTGGCCTTCTATGCCTCAACCTTTTTTAATGTGAGTAACTTCATTGTTCACTTAGTTTCCATAATAGATTTCCGGTAATTGTTCTGCATAAAACCCTATGGGACTAACTAAATTTTCCAAACGTTTATTGGAACTTATGATTTGGCAAGGTGTTGCAACCTGTCATGTAAAAAAGTTACAGCCGATTGCACTGAGTGTGTAGGAAAAGGTAGCCTATCCTTGGTTAGCTTGCTTGTATTATTAGGTTAGGTAAACTACCCTCCTTTAAGAGTAGACTAGTTCGACAAATCACCAATCAATCTGTCTGTAGGACGAGGCTCCTTCTACAGGAGGGTGGTATACCTTACCTAGTTACTTCATAGTTCAGCTTACAAACAAGCGATCCAAAGATATTATCTTTGTCTACACACTCAATTAATCGGCTGTAATGCGGAGTTTGTGAGACCAGGCTCAAGCAACCAGTCGGTAGCAGTCAGTTTTCAAATATATAAAAACAAATATTGCATAAGACTCAAACGTACTTAAAATGTTTTTATTAATATATAACCACTATATCATCAGTTTTTAAAATATAATTAAGCAGTCAAAGACACTTTTCAATGAATTTTAAAATTTCATTTCTGGTTTATTTAAGAATTGAATGCTTTTTTTTGTTGTTACTTCATTGAGGTGTAAAGCGATGACCGAAATACATTTTGTATGAAAAGCGGAAGCGCTTCATTCTGAAAATGTACGCACGGTCAAACGCTTTTACAACCCTATGAAGTTACAAAAAGAAGCATTCAATATTTATAATTACATGTTTTAGCTAGGATCATGAAAACACGATTTTTATCAAGTTTTTATTAAATTCACCTTTGCACTTTATTGTGGGACCTCGTGTCATCATGAATAATGATTTTCGTTGTGTAGTGTAACATGAGATGTGCAGTTAGCCAATCAGAATAAAGAATTATAATGAAACATACATCTTATGTTATTATTAGTTACATGTATATAAAGCTAAAATCAATCGCTTTCGATATATTACACAGCGTACTGCCCGCTTTACATTTTAAATAGTCAACACTTGGAGTGTTTATAGAATCGTAAATAATTAAGATTTTTTTTAATGATGGCAAAATTGCACTATTGGGTGAAATAGCTTTCCTTATTATCGGCATCCTGTCAAATAGTTCATGAAAAGTAATAATAATTCTGCATTAAAAGAAAAGAAAGTTGCACTCGTGCTTTAACTTTTTTTTGCCACACAAAACTGTTTTTACAAAACATTCTACCTCTGAACTAGTGGATTTCGCTTAAATATGACTGGACAAAAGGTTTATTTTTTGTATTCAAAGTATGGTGGGCAAGTAAATTATTTATTAGCTTAAAAAAGATTGATCCGTGCTATAAATTAACTTGTAGTTTTGATCAAGTAGGCCCTATATCTCAAGCTTACGTTCTCAGCTAGAGCAGATAAAAGTATTGCCGCAGAATTTTTTTATTAACTGTCTGGTAAGGGTTTTTGTAGGGTATACGACCTCAACTTTAGACCTACTTTAGAAGAAAAAAACTAAGCAGAACAACACCCTGGATTTTTCTACTGTAGACCCCAGCTACCCAGCTTCCCTTTGCACCTAGTGAGGACAATTTTTTTTACATTTTCGGTAAGGATGGGGTTCGGTGTTCGATCCCAACTTTGGACCTATCTTTGAAAAAAAATAAGCTAAACAGCAACCTTGATTTTTTTTTCTCCAGCAGACATCAGCTACCAAGCTCTCCTTTACACATTGTTCGGACAGAAGTATTTCCGTAGACATTTGTTTATTAACTTTTATGTAATGATGGGGTAGGGTGGGTAACTGTGGTCTACTTGAAAAAAAATTACAGGGACTCCAATGTGGTGTGGTCTATGCAGAACAATTACCGGAAATCTATGGTAGTTTGCAAAATGATAGTCTTTTTTTATAATGTGATTTGTAAAATGTTGGTAAATAATGAAAGCATGCTTCTAAATTAATAGACATAGAAATAAAGACAAACCATATGATAACCAATAGCAATCTCCCAGAGACAAACTAACGTTCATTAAGGCAACTAGTATGATGGTCTGGATTCGGGGTTCTTAATTTCTGTATTCTTTGATATTTTATGCCATATTTCTCTATTCTTTATACTTTTTGACAATTGTTCTCTTATCATTACATTTTAACACCATTATTCTAGCTATTTTATTTATTTCTTGGTCCATTGTCTCTATTATTTATATTTTTTGTCCACTATTCTCAATTCCATAACCCCCCATCAACGACCTCTTGTTACAATGTAATGTCACCTAATTGTCTTCACAAATAAGCAAAATTAATACCTTATAGGCTCCTAATGACAAACCAATTTAATATCCCAGTTTGAATTGTGAAATTGCGGATATTTTGAAAATTAAATCAAGCAAAATACATTATCGTCCTCGTAGTTCGTAAAATACTGGCAGATGGATCTTGGTCATCAATTCTAATAATCTTGGATCGACCTTTCTAAACTTAAAAGTAATAAAGTTCACGCATCCATATTGTTCCGTTTGCTAAAGACTTTTGCATCCGTCGACATTATCTTCGATTAAAGTAGTATTGATTTGACAACCGCTGTGCATGTATACTTTAACGACCTTTAAATGAATGACAAATGACAACATTGTCATTTTTTGAATGACAATTAAACTGTGTTGGAAAGATAACATAAATACACTTTCGTTTTTCGTTTTTTGTTTTTGTGAAATCAAAAATGAAAAATGAAAACACTTTCATTTTTCGATTTTAGTTTTTGAGAAATCAAAATTGAAAAATGAAAATACTTTTGTTTTTCGTTTTTTGTTTGTGAAATCAAAAACGAAAAACGAACACTTTTGTTTTTCATTTTAATTTTGAAGAAATCAAAAACGAAAAATGAAAACACTCTCGTTTTTCGTTTTGGTTTTTAAGAAATCCAAAACGAAAAATGAAAACACTTTCGTTTTTTGTTTTTTGTTTTTGATATTTCAAAACGAAAAACGAATGGACGCAGATATACACGGACACATTGACGCTTGTATTTCAATTTAACAAAAATATGGTATACAACTAACAATATCAAATATCTTTAAAATATTTTTCATGTTAAAGAATATGTTTATAATAATAAATTAACTGTTAAAAAAACTTTGGATTTTTGGAAAAACTAAGGCTTGTCTACCTCAGAAATATATTACCTTAGCTGTATTTTATGGAACGCCAACACTGTCTTATTATGACCATTTTCATTATATGATGTGCATTTACCTTTATATGATGTGCATTTACCTATATATGCTGTGCTTTTATCTTTATATGATGTGCATTTGTCATTATATGATGTGCAAACACCTGTATATGATGTGCAAATATCCTTATATGATGTGCAAATATCCTTATATGATGTGCAAATATCCTTATATGATGTGCAAATATCATTATATTATGTGCATATATACTTATATAATATGCAAATATACTTATATGATGTGCAAATATACTTATATGATGTGCAAACATTCTTATATGATGTGCAAATGTACTTATATTATGTTGAAAGATCATTATATGCTGTGCACATATACTTATATGCTGTGCACATATACTTATATGCTGTGCACATATACTTATATGCTGTGCAAGTATACTTATATGGTGTGTACATATCCTTATATAACGTGCAAACATCTTTATATGATGTGGTTGTGTCATTATATTATGTGCTTGTAATCTTATATTATGTGGTTAGGTTTACTTCATTATATGATGTCGAAACGTCATTATATGATGTGCTTTCATCGTCGTTATGGTCAATGAACATGATTACGATTAGAATGATTACTGTCTACGTCATAACTGATTCCGATCTGCTTCTGTAAACTATTAACCCGGCTTAAATATGTGTCTATCGCTAGCGAAAGTGCAATTTATGGGGAAAATGAGACAAAACAATTTAACAAAATCAACGTTTCAAAAATTTCGGTTGAAGATTAAGATTAGTCAGTTAAATGTTGACAGTGTAGGAGCTAATTGAAGAAATTCCCGGCTGTGGAGAAAATCATACCTGTCAACTGACCCGTATTCTGCGGGTGTCACCCGAGATTTTCACAATTTTGAGGAATCACCCGAGACACCCGCCGGGTCATTAAAATAACCCGGGAATTCAGAAAATGACCCGATTTCACCCGTATTTCTTAGCCTTGAGATTGATTTCATAAGTAATATTTCTTTGAAATACCGGCAAATTCGTAATTCTTCAATGAACAGGAGGATCATCTAGCTATTTAAACTGTCAAATTAAGTGACCCATTAAGTGCATGGCTTCACTCGACAGCTTTGGTGTCAAACACACTGTTAATTAACACCAATTACCTTTAAGTTAGCTTTAGGTCGTAAATAAATTGCACTATTCAGTCTCAGTATTCAGTATTCGTTTACAAACATATTTCAACTAGACAGTTACTTCCCCTTATTTGTCACCATTCAAAATTCTTCCTTATATTTACGTTTTATGGGTGAAAAAGGTAAAATCATAAAAATATAAAATTCAAATACATATTGAAAAATAACTTTCCATTATTTTTATACCTTTATACAATTTAAAAAAAAAAATTGAAAATCATTTTTTGCATTTATACTTCCTTTAACCATGTTAACTGTATTAGTATATTTTATCATATTCAAATCTCTAGCAGATGTTAATGATAGTATGTTTAAAGGCTACATAGCCAGTATCTCAAACAATTAAAAATAAATTGTAGTATTAACAAAAGGAAACATTTAAATATTACCTTTCAAAAATAAATTCTTATATTAATAAAAAGTAAGGAACATAAGACTGTGTTACACAAATTTATAAAAATCCTTAAAAGTGCAATGAAATAATAATTAATAGGATTTAAAATGACTTAACCAAGTGAACATGCATTGAATGATGTTTTGGTATCTCTGATATCACAGTGTAGATACTATTCTGTACGCTATCCGGAAGTCGCGATTTTCGAAGCGAGAACTTTTTGGATAGCATGTGAAATTTGATGGATATACTGAATTAAACAGTAAGTGGATCATCTGTACACTGCTGAATGATTAATTCAGCTGACATCGATATTCTCAAATGGTTTAGAATTAAATTTAGCACATTCATTATTCGTATCTCTGTCTTAATCAATAGATTTTCAAGTGCATCACTAAGGACAATCAGTCTGTGAACCTAAAAACAATCTTTTTACCCTCTTAGTGTACAAATTAACGTAAATACCAGACTTAATTAACTAAATGAAATATATTTCAAGTGGTGGTAAAAGTTTCAACCAGATCTTTGAAGCCAGAAATAAGAAAATAACACTTGTTTGAATTTCTCACTGTACGATCAGTCTCGCTTGTATATTTTGAAACTGTATGATCAGTCGTTATTTCACTGTATTCTAGTAGTGATTGCAAAGTTATTTACGATACATTTAGAAGGTGTCATTTTTC
This sequence comes from Mytilus galloprovincialis, assembly GCA_037788925.1. NCBI lineage: Eukaryota > Metazoa > Mollusca > Bivalvia > Mytilida > Mytilidae > Mytilus > Mytilus galloprovincialis. The sequence continues at coordinate 36,276,324 of CM075342.1, read as the reverse complement.
GAAATAACACAAATATATTTCAATAAATTAACATCCTGAAAACTTATATGAAACATGTTTAGCTTAATAGGGTGTACTCGACTTACTACATTCAGTATAAGGATGTTTAAATGTTGTTAAAACAAGAGGAAGGTTTGTTGTATGTATAAGTTTCAGAATTGTCCTCCGTTATACTTAAATTGTACAAACGCACAGATTTAATTGTAATACAAAAATGCATGTATTTACACACATTCGAGGCCGCACTGTAGCCTATAATTGATCACAGTTACTTCACTTTGTTTTGGGAGTAGAGCTATTTCTGTGACACCCAATTGTACAACACTTTGCGGGGGTTTATAATGATAATGAAGGCCGTCTTTCCGTTCGTTCGTTGGACAGTTATACTATGTTTGGCCGGTTTTGTAAGTGCATCTCCTCATTTACCACTTAATATACAATGGGGTTTCCAGCCATTTTTAAATGGAGAGAGGGTCCAATCCAGGAGAAAAGGGGATTCCAAATATATGTTCCCATACAAATGCATTGATAGTTAAAAAGGGTTTCAATCCGCCGGATCTCCTTTTTTTATCCGTCACTTATATGACTTAATTAATCTCTCCGGATTCCTTATCATAAATTATAATGACTGTATTGTGCACCGTCTATTTCGAATTTAAGTAAACATCTTTTATGGGGGTTCTTTGTATAAGATACGGACTATGCATTGCCACTTTCAACTTTAATTCTTCTGAATCATGACGAATTATGCAATGATCTACCAGTTCTGCAAAATCTCTTGACCGTAAAAAGATGAATAAAAACAGCGAAACTCTGTCATTGAAACTCTGTCATTGGATTATCATGAAAAAGAAATATATCTTTCGTATACTTGAATGCATTACAGCATTTAGAATCATATTCAAAACAGTGTGGTCCTGGCCATTGATTGACGACCTAAATTATCCCATTGACTGGGACAGATTAGGTGAACGTTTGTCGGTATCAATCACTGCTCACTATGTACTTGTTAAAGACACTGAATCTGTGGGGTCACATAAGGTTCTCAACACCTAAATAAAGTAATTCGAAAAACTAATCCGGAATAATACGATGTGTTGATTTATATCAATAACATAAATCAAAACATAAAGGTTATTCCTGAATAATTTTTCGAATTATTTTATTATTAAAGGCGTTAAGAACCTATGGTGACCCCACAGTTTAAATTCTATAATAAGTAAGAAGTGAGCAATGGTCGTTACCGACAAACGTTCACTTAATCTGTCCCAGTCAATGGGATAATTTAGGTCGTCAATCAATGGCCAGGACCACACTGTTTTGAATATGATTCTATATTGATTTGAATTTAACATGTTCATTTCATTAACAATTTTCAAATAACAAAGTCAGTAGATATTTATAATGTGCCTCCTTTTCACCCCATCCCAAAGTTATTCTCAGGGTCGACTAATATCAACTTTTAATCTTAATGTTTCGGCGGACGATGTAAATAGTTTTTTAAAATGTTATAGCTAAATAGATAATTGCAACTATACACTATTACAAAGTCCACAATCAAATCAAGTATTGCTTTTTAGGCGTTTGATTTTAAACAAGACTGACGGAACAAAAATACAATTATTTTGCAGTCTACAAAAATCATCATATGTTATAGATATTTCATATCTTTTGGATAGTTTTGTGGTGTATCGTAAATTATACCATAGCTTTTGTTGAAACTCCCGGCAATAACCTCACGAGACGAAGTCGAGTGAGGTTGCCGAGGGGTTTCAACAAAAGCTATGGTATAATTTATGAAACACCACAAAACTATCCAAAAAATATGAAATATCTGTTTTAACCTATCGCATATATTGCTGTTTAAAATGTGTATTTCATATATTTTTTTAAGTTTTTACTTTAAAAATACTTTAATAAGAATCAGTCAAATTACCCTTTTTGGACCTTACACATTAAGCTCCGCCTACTTTCTGAAATGAGCACGGGCTTCTGAAACAGCGGGAACATCAGTTAGACAAGATTTTTCGAAAGCGATGGATGTACATCTACATTGGTGACGGGTAACGTTACAGTCAAAAGAAATTGGATGTTCTCCATATGGCTGCAAGAGATATTTTAAAAGTTTTCCGGAACCCCAGATTAAAAGTTGAACTGCAAAGGGTTAGTGATTTTTTTTATTTTATCAAAATGTTAAATGTTCGAAATGTTTAAAGTGTTATTTGGCCTGTACTGCTGATCTCAACGTAATACCCTAAAGTGGGATTTGTATGGAGTATATATATGAAGATATAACTACCTTGATCTGTATAAGGGCTTTATTCTGGGTTCCAATTATGGTTCTTCTTTATCTACCGCTTCGGTCGGATGCATACGAGAAAGAGGCTGAGCATGGCTCCAGATGACGTAGGTGTCTCCTCTTCCGTTTGGGATCTCTCTAGACTCTACCAGTGTTGCAAGGTCTCTCGGGTCTTTACCAGTACTAGTGTTATAGGTTGGGGAAACTCCCTAAGGGATTACTAGGGCAATAACACTACACCCCCCTCCATCTTAAAAAGGAGGAACCACAGTTCCGACAAAAGACAACTGTAAAGACTCCCCAGGGCTAGACTGGTAGCGTCTCTCAATGTTAACCCATTACACAAGGTTGCTAGGAATATCTACCCTTAATCCTAATATTTAAGGAAACAAAAATTATTTTTAAACTATAAAATTACCCTTACATGAAAAAATATAATCAGCACTCCCATAACTGGGACAAAAAATTAAAAAAAATGTATCCATTATCTTCCACTGATACATTAAACAGCTGATAATAAAATTACAATGCAAACTTCACCTATTCTTATCCGTAGAATAAAAATATTACAAAAATTGGTTCAAATCACAAAAGTATCGTCCTCAGGACAAATTCATTACACCGCCCTAAATTTCCAATTTTACTAACTAAATAATTCCCCTTAAAATACATCAACCCGACAAGGAAGGACAGAAATAAGGCAATCCCTCCCATAACTGGGATACTAGCACCTGACCACAAAAAGATGACCTTGGGTCCAATCCTACCATCACCATTTAACAAACTTCTAATCTACTATGTACAGTGGTCAAGTTGGAGTTCCTAGATCTTGTCGGTTGGAGTATATACACTGTACACGGGATGTGAGGCACACAGTTCAGCATAAAAAATGCAATTCACAGAATATAAATAAATCCATTCACAAGTATAATAGTTCCTCTAAATCTTGTGTAACACAGTTCATAATACACACAATATTACTTTCAAGAATCTTCTGTCTGTAAAGTAATCACAATATAAAGGTCCTCCATATATTGTTGTAAAATCCATATATATATATATAAAAATGTTGCATAAACCTCACATCCCAGAGCTATGTCTCAATAGCAAACCCAAACTGGGCATCATCCTATTAAAGAGGAAGTGTTCACTCACAGATGAGTTGATTCTTCAGAGTGAGAGAATATGACCTCAATGGTCGGCTTAGCGTCTATCAGCAGAATGTCCTTTAACATAATGAGAGGATCAAGGATCATCCCCTGGAACTTCAGGGTGACCTCCCCTCTGCCTGGGAACCTCTCTTGTGCAATGTTCCTTAAATCCATTAAAGAACAGATTGGTACCATTCTTTTTTCTATGCCAGTTTGCAGAATAATGATATGCTTATCACTCTCTGGCATTGCCTCTGTCTGCGGACTAGGAGCCGCGACAACTTCCTCCTGGCCTGACGCATTCACCTCCTTTTGAGAATCGGCTGCAGGCACAACCTCCACTACTGGTTCTTTCCCTAGGAATTGTCTGTTCCAGGCCAATAGGTGTGCCAGGTCCAGACCATTATCCTCTGGTCTATAATGCTCTGTAGCAAGGATGTCCTGCTGTGAGGGAGGCAGTCTGTGTACCAAGGTTGCCATGACCCTCCAATGCAGCACACACACAGGGCTGGTTATTTTCAGGGCTGGTTGGATCGCAAACCAGGCGGAAGTAGGCCATCCCATCTCCCGGCAAACACTTCGAAATACAGGCATCTCCTCCCCAGTCTGGGGGTATCCACTAGGGACTCTTGAGTTCTGTCTCAAGAAGGTCAGAAGGTCCTCATATGTGGCATCCTCCTTCCTTGTGAGCCACTGGGCCAGTACCATGACCATCTGGCCACGATACTGGTGAAACCTTCTCTGTCTCATCAGGGACGGATCTTGTCTGTTCTCAAACATGACCGATAGGTGTTCTGCAATCACGTGCCTACGCACGTTACGTGTTACTACAGGACACCCTTTTACTGGACAATATTGGTCCGACTCACTGACGACCCATGTCCTTTCCTCTGTTCGACTACGCGGGCATATATAAAATGCAGGTTTGTCAGCTCCAGACTGGAGTGGTTCTTTGGAGGCAGTTGGCACCTCAGGCACTTTTAGAGTTACGACCAGCTTGGTCAATCCATCCTCCAGAGAAGGAACATCAGCCACCTTGGCCTCTAGAGGTGTTTTTCCTCCATCCTGTGAGTCTTGAGGAACATCCTCACTCACCTGCTCGTCTTCCACAGAGGATACCACAACATTTCGGTAGTACGTCTTACCACCTCTCTCCACGGTCATCCCTCTACCCACACTGGGTCTCTCAGGTACTGTGGCCTTGTTATTATTGCCATCCACTTTCCCTTGATTATAGGTTGCCATACTGAAATGATAAAAAGGGAAAGGTTAACTTTGCTGACTTACTGTACATTTTGCTCTCCGCCCCTATCTGGGACAGAAAGTGGCCTATTTATTAGTTTACAGTTTGGGCAAGTATATATGTCTATTGTGTCTACTTCCTCTACTGATAAACCTACACATGTAAGGTGAAACCATTCTTTACATTGGTCGCATTGCACCATCGTTTCACCTGTATCAGGGCCCCTGCACACACAGTACTCCTTTGCCTTACTTTTTACCCTTGGGGCAAGGACATCTTTACCCTGTGTAAACTCTTCATGGCAGGTTTGCAGCCATGCAGGAATGATTCTATCTTTACATAACTTCAGCCTGTCATGATTTGTGTTAAATACCACCCTTTGAAGTTTTACCTTATACACAAAAGGAGTAATTTTATCTATTATCATACCAGGCCCCTTCCAAGGAGAACTTAACTTTTTACTTTTACCCTTCACCTTGGCTGTGTCTAAAACGTACACGAGGTCACCGGCCGCGTACTGCCGTTCTAATACCCGAAGATCATAATCTTTCTTCATTTTAGCCTGGCTGGTTTTCAAGGTATTTCTAGCTATCTCATGGGCGCTTTTGAGAGCTTTTTCAAGACTGATTATGTACTCCTCAGTTCCAGTGTACTGAGGCTCGTCTGTCTTGCCAAACATTAAATCTGCAGGTTGGTTTGTCTCCCTACCCAACATTAGTTTGTTTGGGGTGTACCCTGTACTTCTGTTAACACTAGCCCTCAATGCCCCTGCTAACTGAGCGAGGTGCTCATCCCATGTCTCTTGCTGTTGGTCAACAAAACATCTTACAGCATCCATTAAGCTTCTATTTTGTCTTTCTACCTGACCATTAGATGAGGGTCTGTAAGGGGTAGTCCTGGCCTTATGAATCTGTAACAGGTTACAAACTGCCTTGAATAAGGAACTTTCAAAATTACGTCCTTGGTCAGAGAAGATTTCAAAAGGGTACCCAAATCTTGAGAAGAACTCATTTATTGCAGCTCGTGCTGTAACTTCTGCTGTTTGAGAAGGCAAAGGTATACACTCTGTCCACTTGGTAAATTGGTCAACTATCATTAAGATGTTCTCATGACCATTCTTTGTTTTGGGAAGTGGTCCCATAAAGTCCAAATGCACCCTTTCCATAGGTGAACCAGCATGGTAATTAGTCATAGGACATCTCCCGTACCTGTTGGGTTTCTTGTATTTGTTACAGGTGGCACATGTTGCAACAAAATTCTTGATGTCACAGGTCATTCGGTACCACTGATATTTGGTCTTAATCTTGGCCAGTGTCCTAACTATACCTTGGTGTCCGGCACTAGGCAGCTCATGGCAAAGCTCCATTACAGTGTCCTTTAGGCTGGATGGAATTACTAATCTTACATCTGCTCCTTCGTTTTTGGGATGACTCTTTAGTATGCCATGGTCGTCTAAAAAGAATTTCTCTTTATTAATCCAGTAACTTTTAACTGCTGGTGAGGCTGAAAACAAAATGTTCTGGGTTGGTTCCTCTTTATCTTTTAACCAACTTAAAAGCAATATGAGATCAGGATCTTCTGACTGTCTAGTCCTGATCTCATCAGTGCTAAAACCGGAGAAATTGATACCCTCTGACTGAGTTACAGCTGCTACGTGGCAAGAGTTTTGATCACTAGCAATTATCTGTGCTGTTGTTGGTGTACATATCAATTCAATATGTGTCGAAAACAATGTGTTGTTGACTTCATGCTGTTTCTGAGTAGATGCTGAGACGGTGAGGTCTTGGTTGCATGTTACCTCTGGTAAAGCAAAGACATCCTGATTATGGTCTGGATCTTGGGGTCGAGCCAAGGTCTCAGGTTCTGGTGTTGAAAACAGGTGCACCATGGCTGTGGACACATTTGTAAGAGGCTGTCTGTTTCGGTTCTTGGCCAATGGTATTACTTCATCTACTTCGTTTAAAAATCTGGCCCAGTTTCTGTGTGCTCGTTGACAGTAGGCACACCCTTTACAAGGCAACTGTTTCAGGCTTACATCAGGTTTGTAGTGTATACACTCAGGTAATGTGTCTGATGGTCTAGACAAGGCGTCTGCATCTGCATGTAAGCGACCTGGCCTGTGTTTAATGGTCATATTATATTGGCTAAGCTCTTCTAGCCATCTGGCCAACTGTCCTTGCGGTTCCTTAAAATTGATAAGCCATGTGAGACTGCTATGGTCTGTTCTCACGGTAAACTCCTTTCCTAACAAGTAATGACGGAACTGCCTTGTAAACCTTATCACGGCCAATAATTCTCTGCGTGTTGTGCAGTATCTCTTCTGTTCAGGTGTCATTATAAAACTACCATATGCTATGGTCCTTTCTCTTCCCTCTTGGACCTGAATAAGCTCAGCTCCAATGGCATTTTGGGATGCATCTGTGTCCAAAATGAACTTGTCTGATGTATTAGGCAATGCTAGAACTGGAGCTACAAGTAGTTTGTGCTTTAAGGTGTTAAAAGCTAATTGCCTCAGGTGAGTCCAAAAGAAAGGCTTTTTCCCTGTGACTTCATACAGGGGTGCTGAAATCTTGGCATAGTCTTTGATGAAAGAACGGTGGTAGTTTACAAAGCCAAGGAACCTTTCAACTTCTTTAGTGCAGGTAGGCACAGCCCAACCACTAACTGGTTGTAAGTGCTGCTGTCCAATTTTAAGTCCCTTGTTGCTTACACTCCTCCCTAAAAATTCAACAGAGGTCTTAAATAAAGCGCATTTCCTGGGCTTAAGTTTCAGGCCGTACTCCCTGAATCTTTTAAATACATCCTCTAGATTTTTTAGATGCTCTTCAAAGGAAGGTCCTAAAACCAAGATGTCGTCCAAAAAAGCTAGGACTGTTTTCCATGTAAGTCCCCTAAGGACTAAATTCATCACTCGGGCATAGGTCCCTGGTGCATTACAAAGTCCAAAGGCCATTTTAACGCATTCAAACAAACCATACTTGGTCACAAAGGCTGTTTTCTTCCTGTCCTCTGGCTTAATGTTAATTTGCCAATATGCACTATTTGCATCCAATTTGGAATACCAGATATTTCCGGCCAATGTGTCTAGACACTCGTCAATGAGAGGCAAAGGAAATAAATCACGGGAAGTTACAGAGTTTAATTTCCTATAGTCTATGCACCAGCGTACCCCTCCATCTTTCTTCCTGATTAAAACTGGTGCTGATGCCCATTCCGACATAGAAGGTTGAATCACTCCCGCATCCAACATTTTTTGTAAATGCGCCTCCTCTTCATCAACAAAGCAAGCAGGGGTCCTCCTTATTCTGTGTTGGATTGGCTTGGCATCCCCTGTGTCAATGGTGTGCTCTATAGTATCAAAGCTACCTAGGTCAAAATCTTCTTTGGCGAAAACATCACTGTACTTGATAAGCAATTGTCTTAACAAGGTCTGTTGAGATTTAGACAAGTTAGAACCGGAATCTTCATAAAGGTCCTTTAAATGACTTGGTATCCCTGTCTTGGAACTGTTCTTAGTTTTATTGTTCGCTGTGCAAGTACCAACACTTGGTAATGGTTCATTCTCTAAGGATTGAATTACACTGACTTCTTGTGTGTATCCTACTTCATCTCCTTTGGGAAGCTTTACAGGATGATCTGTTATGTTTAAAAAACATAGTGTTGGTTTTTGTCCCTTTGCACAGACTGTTCTAGGTATGAGTAGAGTGGAATTGCCTTTAGGCTCTATCAGGTAATCAGAGGCTACATCCTCTGTATTTAGATCAATACGCATCGCTGTATTTGGTGGTATTATTATAGTTTCCTGTACTGTTACCCTGTTCACAATTGGGACCAGTTTTGGTTCCCCGCCAAGTATCAATTCTACTACAGTGTTCTTTAAAGTCAACTTTTTCGCAGGTACATCCAAAATGGCGCTGTGTTTTATCAGAAAATCTGCTCCTATTAACATGTCGCAGTCTATAGGCGCTACATACAGTCTCTCATTAAATGTTAAATGTTGTATTGAAAATTCTACAGGATTTGTTATTCTACATGTCATAAGCATGTCTCTGCCTGCACCATGCATGGTAGATTCCCTGATTATGTAGGGTTTCTCAGCTAAAGTTTCAAAAATGCTGTCCTTTACGATAGTAACCTCTGACCCAGTGTCAATGAGAGCATTAACTTCTTTATCTTGTATTTTTACTATACATCTTAACAAGTGTGCAGTACCAAGGGTACCTACTGAAACCCCTTTAGTTGAGCTTTCCTCTGAGTCATCCTGTGTAAAATTGTCATCGTCAAACTCTACCCTCCTTTCCTCCTTAGTGTTCTTTTTAGGCGTCAACTGTTTTGATTGTTGGCGGTTGTTATTCCGTCTAAGTTCTGGACAGTTTCTTTTGAAATGGCCAGGTTTGTGGCAATAATAGCAATCATTATTATACCCCCCCTGGTTCTGGCGTCTGTCACCTGAATTATTTCCCCTGCCACGCCCTCGGCCATAGTTGCGTCGAGGCGAATAATTGTTGGATCTGTTGTCTTGGTTTGGTGACCTAGGACTTGGACTGGTTCCCTGTCTGACAGATTTTTCTTGAGCCAAACTGGTTACTATTCTCTCAATATGTTCCTCTATACGAGAGAGACGGGTATCCATGCTGGACTTGGAGCTGCCAACACCAAGGACTACTGGTGAGTTACCTGGTTTCTCTGAACTAGACTCATGTACTGGTTTACCAGGCTTTTGAATGGCACTGACTGCCTTTCTGGTGTGCTGGCACCATCTTATCATGTCCAATGCTGCATCCATAGACTTTGGTTTGGAGATACAGGCTTCAGTTCCAGCAACGGTATCATTGCAACCCTGGCAAAATCTCATAATTGCCTGCTCACTCATCAGTTGTTCACTGTATCTACTATAGGCTCTAGTGGCCAGAGACAACACTCTTTCGGCCCACTCCTCCAAGGTTTCTTTTTCACCCTGGGCACTTGTCTGGAACTGAACCTGGGAGGTTTCTGGCAGTTCTTGATGACCAAATCTCTTATTCATATTAGATATAATTTTAGTAAAAGTAGCTGATTTGTTGTTATCCAGCATCAAGGTATAATACTCACTGGCTGCATCATCCAGACACCAGCAGAGCTGTTCTCTTTTTTGTTCGTCTGTCCACTCAGCAATCTTAGCGTAGCCAGAGAACTTTGTGTAAAAGGCTTTCCAGTTGCCTTTCCCATTGTAGCGGAGTGTTTTAGGAATCGAGGATAGAAATTGTCTTTTCTCAATCTTTTTATTTTTCTTAGACTGACTCCTAGAATGTCCACTGTCTGTCTCAGACTCTGATTGCGATTCTCTGGCAGTAAGGCCTCTCCTAGAACTATGTCTACTATACGCTGGAGAGGTTCTTGCACTTCTCATAGGTGAGAAGGCTCTGTGTGAATGATCACTCATGTAAGCAGGTGCTGACCTACGCTTATTCCTGGTCTGACGGTATGGTGAAGCATCTGACGTGTCCGAATCAGCTGTATAATAACGACCTGGATCACGTCTACGTTGTCTCTCATGATAATCACTATCGTACTCCTTACGTCTTGCTGACGGTTGGTTGCTATGTAGTGGTGGTGCTCCTGATGATGGAGGTTGTTGCTGTTGCACAGGTAATGTGTGTGACTGTGGTTGATAATTACTTATGTCTGGAGGCCCTGAAAAGGTAGGCTGACCCATGACTGGGTACGATATACTAGACATATTCTGGTGGTTTAAGTGTTGTGATGGTTCTTGTGGTGGTGGTCCAACCCTAGGAGGCTGAAACATGGAAGTTGGGTGCCCAATCGTTGTAGGTGGTTGGGTCCCTGGTACAAAATTTGGTGGTTGATACCTTGGTTGTTGGTAAGCGGGTTGTTGTTGATGCAGCTGCTGTTGAGGTAAAGAAACCGGTGCAGTAGCTGGATTTTGTTGTTGTGTTGGTTGTGCATAGCTGTTGACCCCAAGTTGAAGCTGGGCTAGACGTTGGTGTAGGCTTTGTACCTGTTGTTGCATTTGCACACCTTTTTTAACTGGCAACATAGGCTGTTGAACCCGGTTGACTCCTTGCGGTTGGTTGATGGAACCAATCTGAGGTTTGAGTACCTGTTGAGGACTCGGTTCATAAGACTGTGATTGTAACGTTGGTGGTTGAACCCTGTTGACACCGCTTTGTATGTTATTAGTACCAACTTGATATTTGTTAGTTGAGGGTATCACTGTATCATATTCTTTGAATTGTAGTTGACGGTGGTAGTTGTCCTGTTGAATAGGTGGTTGGAACTGTTTGACACATTCAACTGATGGCGTCTCAGGTGGGTATATACCCCTTTGTTGTATTACAGGACTGTTACTATTAACCAATCTGTAATGGGCTGGTGAAGCTTGTTGCAGACGGCTGGCTTCCTGTTGATCTTGTTGACGGTATGGCATGCCATGTTGAACTCTTGGTGAGAAGTGGAGAACATGGTCATTAGGCGTATCATCACTTGAGACTGATGTTATATCTTGTCGATGACTGTTGTTGACCGTTTGAGGTCTGTTGATGACCTGTTGATCTAATTGGTGCAAATTAGCCACAGTTGGTTTTTGTTGAGAATCCGTTGTCAAATGTTGCCTGATGTCTTGGCTCTGTGAAGTCAGGTCGAGGACTTGTTTTCTTTGTAGGCTTCCTGCAAAATCCTGTTGTTCTTGTTGACGTTGAACAACCATGTTGGTTCTAGGTGAAGGTGTCAGACTTTCCCTATCGGAAACATCACTGAGATGTCCCAGCTCACCAAGTAAACTTTCTATTTCCCCAGACACTTTCTCTATTTCTGACTCAAGGACTGATTGCAATGCAATAGGCGAGATTCTTTGTCCAAAATCAGGCTGTTCAATCTGTTTCAGGTATGGATTAGGCTTATAGGAATTAGTCTGTGTGGTGTCCCTACTAGCATGGTGTTCTTCAATCCATTCACTGACCTTGTTACCAAAATGACACATTTCTGCAATTCTTTGTTTGTTTTCCTCGTGTTTTTGAGCAGGAATGGGTCGAAAATATGGTGAATCTACATATGCCTCTGACATACCCATGGCTTGGTCAGAACATACTTTGCGCAAGGGCGCGTCTCTATTTTCATGTGTCTCCACACATAATGGGCTAAAAATAGGCGTCGACTGCCTGTCGTGGTCTCCAAATGCAATACTGGGGTGCTCTGCTCCAGCATTTTCCCTAGTGGGACTAGATTCAAAATCAATCAATCCCAGAAGACCCTCAGTTACTCTCAGATAAGGAATTTGCTCTAAAACCTCCCTATCAATATGGATTCCCTTGCTCCTGATATCCATAATTCTATTTGCTATGGCATCCCCTATGCCAGGCATACACTTCAGTACCACTTCAGAACAAGTGTTGATCTTGATAGTGTAGCCTCTTGCTCTTTCCATAATGACTTGATCTTTTATTATATTTATTTTATTAAATTTATTTTACTTTATTCCAATATCAATTACAAAGCAATACTAAATATTCAATGTAATTTAAGCAACAATAAATCTTTATTCAATATAAAAAAGTCAATATAAACATGTATAGTACACCGTTATACAATATGCATAAAAACACCGTGTTTGTTTACATTCGTAATCCAAGATGGCGCCCAAATCTCGCGGCAGCAAACCTCGCGTGACCTTGCTATCAAACTATAGCAAACTTTTAAAAAGTTTTTCCGGGCCCAAAAACTAGCTAATTACAATGTAATTTCCCCCACTTTCAACCAGAAAGTAAAACACGGGACCTGGTATGACTCTTCAGGACGAAATACCAATTTCTCAAGGTTGACCGAAGGCACTCAAAATTTGGAGTGATGCCCAAAATGGCGATCAAGCCCCTGCAGGACCAAAATTTAAAACCACCCGCAACTACCAGTAAAGTGTTATTTGGCCTGTACTGCTGATCTCAACGTAATACCCTAAAGTGGGATTTGTATGGAGTATATATATGAAGATATAACTACCTTGATCTGTATAAGGGCTTTATTCTGGGTTCCAATTATGGTTCTTCTTTATCTACCGCTTCGGTCGGATGCATACGAGAAAGAGGCTGAGCATGGCTCCAGATGACGTAGGTGTCTCCTCTTCCGTTTGGGATCTCTCTAGACTCTACCAGTGTTGCAAGGTCTCTCGGGTCTTTACCAGTACTAGTGTTATAGGTTGGGGAAACTCCCTAAGGGATTACTAGGGCAATAACACTACATGTTTAAAATTTATTGTTGATTAAATTTATAATTCTGTGGAAATTTGAATCTCAAGAATCTTTTGGTGAGTTTGGATGAATAATTCCACGTTTTTATTTGTACCAGAACCCCAGGTCGACGCATTAATTAACAGGGAATTCAAAATGTCCACGATTAAAATCGCATGCGATGTATATTCTAGATAATTTAAACAAAATGTTCAGCGTCATTTTAAGGAACCTTTCTATTTTAATTCTCAAACATAATTGTTATTACTTAAGCAACCTCGTTAACAGTTTGGATTTATATCAAATCGGATGAGAATCCAGGATTTTTAAAGGGGGAGGGGTCTAGCAAGTAACATTTAAGGTAAAACTATTTAAAAAAAGGACTACGGATCTACCATACATGAAGCTCCTTGAAAAGGGCGTGCCTTCCGCTCCTTTCTCCCCAAAAATATGTGCCTCGGCAATTTAAAACCCTTTTACCAAATATATTCAGTCGTGTAGCTGTACAATGGAGGCTATGGGACTACACTCTAAGTAGACATCAGATTCTGAATCATCGAAAAACAACTTATATTTTCATGTATAATTTGATAATTAAATTTTAACACATTTATACCTTTTCTTAAATTTGTTCTTGACAATTTTTTGTTTATTTGAAAATATAGGAACAACGGAGTTGGTGTACGTGGGTTCGATTCCCACCCTAGGCATTCATTTATATCGGCTGGTGCAAAGCGGGCAGTTTAGCTTAGTGGCCCCACATTGACTCTGTTGTTCATGTCAATTTAAAAATTCAGGCGGCCTCCTTTAGGTCTTGCCATCTGTGTTTTTCTTTTCGAAAATCATGCACAACAAAACCATGGTATAATTGTGAAAATTATACCATAGATAGCTATGGTATAATTTTCGGTTATTGAGATTTATACACTTGTTACATTCCCATAGGTTACATTGTACAGCTATAGGTTAACTATATTTATATTGTCTGATGAACGATATTACACTGTAAAGTTCCCTTGACAGTTCATAATATCATATAAATACGTAGATACCTTCAAATTGCCTTTGTTATTTTCTTCAAAATCACGACTGGTCATACAGTAAAAAAATTTGAAATCGCTACTAGAATACAGTCAGTTATGGACTGATCGTACAGTAATTTATTTTGGGATCCTCAAGGAAAACATATTTTTTATGGGAAATACGAATGTTCTACTTAAATACGAAACGAATATTGAAACAGTATATATTGAACTTTAAACTGATGCAAATATTTGCAATAAAAGGTTATTTGTTTTGTACTACGAGAGCAAAATTGTCCATCGATTTCACTTTTTTCTATCAAGTTGGTATGATGCACACGTATATTTTATATTCTAATGCATGATTTTGTTAAAGTTACACATATTTATGATGCTTTACATACCTTGAAGATGTTCAAAGCACTTTATAAGTATAGGTGTAAACAAATGGTGAGAAAAGTCACCGTAGGCAAAACCGTCCTGTTAGCCAGTTGGTAGTCATCGCTTCGAAAATCGCGACTTCCGGATAGCGTACAGAATAGTATCTACACTGTGGATATACATTATAAGAAAATGTACCATAAATACTGAAATTCAGCTAAAAAAAGTTCGTAAGCGTTATGACCTGAGATTTGATTCTTCAATGCAGAATATGACCTGCATTTTCATCGTCACAGGTTGACAGGTATGGAATATTATAACAAATTTAAGAGCCTTTTATAGCTTGCTTTTCGGTTTAAGCATAGGATCCGTGTTTAAGGTCGTACAATGACCTTTAATTGTTTCCTCTTACAAATTATGACTTGGATGGAGAGTTGTCTCAGTGGCTGTCATACCACATCTGCTTATTTCTATTCATTGCAAAAGACACCATTGAAATCCCAGTCTGTTTCAAAAATATTTCATAACAATAGCTATAAAATTATCTACTGATGCATAATATGGCGAGATGATTTGTTTTATAAAATGTTATTGAATAATATATTAATCTGTAAATGGTAAGATGTATAATGAAGTATTGAATATGTACAATGATATTAAATCTAGAATATCATATTATCTATGCTACTAAAGGAAGAGACCGATTTCATTGAGCCGCAACTTCTCTAAAACCATACCAAGTCGGAAATATTTGTGATATGACGTTTACATGTAGCTTTTTTACTTTTAATTTGTCTTTGAACCAACTTTTTTCCACAGAAAACGCCAATTATGTGAGGAAGTACCCAAGCAAGCTTAGTCGACGTAGTGCCCGCGAAATATGAAATGCCTATGTGGGTAATTATAGAAAAAGAAAAAGTGGTATCTGTGCTAATGAGACAACTCTCCACAACAGACCAAATGACACAGAAATTAATACCTATAGGTCACCATACGGTCTTCAACAATGAGCACATATTGACATATACAGATTGTTTATTTTCAACTTATTTTAATGGAGATTTTTTTAATTGCTAATAAAATTCTGAAACATGAGTACTAGTATGTCAACAGATTTGGAGTAGCGTCAACGATTTCTGAGATACAAGGGGTTGATTCCTGATGAAGTGTTTAAGACTTACTTTTTCGTCCGATTAGATCGGATTTTCCCTTTGTGGTACTTATTTTGATCCTTTTCGGTAATGGCATCGGAATTTACGTAGACGATACAGTTATTCAGTGAAAAGGGGGAAAAGAACCACTGAAATCACACTTTGCCACACTTTTTCCAATTCAGGGTATTTGATATTTTTATTTTCCAACCGAGATGAATGGGGTGACGCCCGTCTGTTGCATTTTGTTCCTCTTTTTCGTCTCTTTAAAAAAAGAGAATAAAAAGCATTAACTTTGTCATTACTATGTCACCACTCTTTGTTTCAACTCTTGTCCATTCGTTGGCATCTCCGTGAATCATCGGTATAGCGGATATAGGTTCTAACCAAGGGGTCGTGATCGATTTTTCTTCTGACAAGGTACGAAAATCTTTGTTTTGTTTACATTATATCAATGTTTACTTCAATCTAAACATATTTGTTGTTTTAAGAAATGATTTGGTCGTGGGTTGGTGATTAGAGAAGTCTCACTATTTGCCCAAAACAAGAATCCTTCCTAAAAACATGTGCAAATACTTGCCAAAGAAGTTGGCGTTCGTCTCATCCGATATGATTCTATATTCATTGCAACTCTGTTTCTGATAGAAGGCCACTGTTTGTGTTTAATAAGTATAGCTGTTTCAAAATTTGGCATTGAAATATTTTGTACATATGTTATTTTTCGATATTTTATTTCGACAAGAAGCGTTGTGTATAGCTGACCACATGAATCCTTCTGTACGGTGCATAGTTAAATGAATGTACGGTATATAGTTTTTCACGCTTCGAAGTACCTATAAAGCTATATCCACTGTACCGATGATACACGGTAGTAATTATAATTCGGAATACTTTGATTGCTTGTGACAATGGTGTTCGACAAGGAGAAAACTTATCACCTTTCCTATTTTATTTACTTTGATTGACTAAAATAATTTCTTTGTGACTAGAAATATCACAGAACTTAACAGAACTATACCAGAAGATCTTGAAAGAGAATTAGAAATATATCTTAAGTGTTTTGTTATATTGTTTGCAGATGACACGGTGTTGTTCGATGGAACAGCACAGGACCTGCAGACTCACCTCAATGCTTTCCATGATTATTGTAAGGCTTGGAACTTGAAAGGAAAGTTGACAAAATTAAAGTCTTAGTTGGGTTTTTTTTTATGGACGGAAGCCAAAAAATCTCCAATTTTCTTACAATGATACTAACATTGAGATGATAAAACAATATAACTATTTGGAAATTGTTGTTACTAAAACGGGAAATTTTAATATGACAAAAAACATTTATCCGATAAGGCTTTAAGCCCTGTACGAAAACTTGAAAACAGGAAGGATGTTTTTTTCTGTTTAATCCCAAAAATGTTTAATCCCAAATTTAATCCCAAAGATTTCTATAAAATGTCAACTTCAGCTTGTTCGCTTATATAAAAAAATATAGTCACGTGCGTTTGTCCTCCAGCTGGCTTAGTAATTTTGAAACCTCTCTCTCTTGTTTTGTATATACTGTAAATAGTTATCATTTTTATCTCTGTATACTGATGTCATACATTGACTTTGTGAGACTTAATATATAGATTTAGAGGCCATAAGGGAGCTACCATTTGATTTTTATGGGGGGGGGGGGGGGGGGGGGGGGGGGGGGGCTAGGATGAAATTTGAAAGAAATAAAAAAAAAAGGCAGGATGAGACACTTGCAAAAAAAAAAGTCAGGACGACAATTTAGGTAAAAAAGTCAGGATAAACTAAAAAAAAAAGGCAGGACCGAACAGAGTGAAAAATAAAAAGGCAGGACAGAGATTACAGCTAAAAAAAAATGCAGGTCAAAATTTTTCATCCTAGCCCCCCCATAAAAATCAAATGGTAGCTCCCTAAGTATACCGGTATGGATGATTGATTAACTGTTATTTAGCGCCACTTTCAACACTTTCGTGCTATTTCGTGGCGGTAAGTTGTTATTGGTGGAGAAATCAGAAGTGCCCGGAGAGACCCCACTGACCTTCGTTTGGAAAACAGACAATTCTGGTCAATTAAGATTGGAATCGACCTTACCTGCCACGTGCGGGATTTGAAATCGCACACCTAAGTGTTGACATGCTAGTGATACAGCAGTTCGACTACTTATAAAAAAGAAGATGTGGTATGACTGCTAAAGAGACAACTTTCCACATGAGGTCAAAATGACACAGAAATTGACAATTATAGGTCACCGTACGGCCTTCAACAATGATCAAAGCCCATACCGCATATTCAGCTATAAAAGGCCCCGAAATGACAATGTAACCACTCGACCACCTAGCGCCCATCACTTTCAACCGAATTGGATTAAAGGAGATATGGAATGAACCTGAACTCAGTGCATTATATTTACTTGCAGCTTTTTATCATGGTGTTGTGCATATATTTCACAGTTTCAACTATAGATGATTATGGGTGGATTCTTGACATCCAGCGGCAAATTGATATATGCATATAATATTCGTACAAGAACATGTTAATGTGATATGATTATTAACACTGTTTTGTACTAGACCGACACCCTGAGCCGGATTTTTTAACATGCTAGTTGAAAAGGTAGCATTCCGAAGGAAGACATTTATATCACCCTACTCAGACACATTTTTCTGAATCCGAGCCGACCAGCTTTTGCTCTTAATCCTTAATCCCGCGTGCTTATATAATTAGCCGGAAAGCAGCATGTAAATATGAATTTTAAAGTCTTTGGTTTTGACCCGACCTCCCTTACTCAAGGCGAACATGCTACGACGAAAGTACCACCACTAGACATGCAGTAACCCGTAATATAAAAGGTTTCGTGGGAAGCCGCTTATATACTAGTATACACCTCTAGACTCATATTTTTATCATGTGAGTGGGGGTGGGGGCAAGTTGTTTTGTAAATGTTTGAATCTAAATTTCTTGAAAGAGATTTTATGTTTTTCAGAAGGGAAGCGAAATAGTTTGTTTTCATTTAAAATGAGGAAAAAATGAAACAATGAGGAAATTAAAAAAAAAAAAAAAACACATTTTGTTTTTTTTATTATTATTAATTTCGTACAAGAAAATACACGTGCTCCTTCCCTCAAACTAGAGTCGGCGTCTAATACATTTATTTATTAATATATAATGTACAGATTATCTGTTTAAGCTTTGGATACAAGGTTCTTACAACACGTCATTTTATTTTCCTTCCTTGTGTATATTATATCAGCCAATGAAATTTCAGCCTTCAAATTTTTGAAGGTGTGTATCAATCCAACAAAAGCAGAGAATTGAGCGTTTTTAATCTGGTGTCTAAATGAACTTAAATACTGCATTTATTTATTTTTTACTGAGACCTGTTGTTATCTTACAGATAGAGAGTGATGTTTTGAATTTTCAATATTTTGCGTTTATCCTGGAAACATAATAGATTTTTAAAAAAAATAGTGCAGTGTGTCTGAATTATACTCTATAGTAAAGGTACCTTTTGGGCACTTTTGGCTTTTCAGATATGTGTTAATTTATTTGCTATTATTTTTAAAGCTAATAATAGAGAAACCTTTTCTTGCAAGGTATAGACAAGAACATTTATAATCAAAATACTGAAGTATGAAAGCTGTTTGCGACTTCAGGGAACTTCGTTTGGATTTTCCGTTTGTGGTTTCATTAATAATTACCACACCTTCATTCAATAATTGCATCAGATGAAAAATTCTCTGCTAGAAGAAATTGTTGAAACTAATTTTTCAGGTTATAACAATTCAGATGAGCGAAACGAGGCGTAAAGATTGATGCCTACGGTTGACGAAGAATTCGCCATAACATTATACCGCGCATTTATAACTATATAAAATTGAATGCCACTTTTTCATTCCAAAAATGGTAAAATGAAAGGCCCCCTTATTTCTTCCTATCCCCCTCTTTTTTTTGGGTAACAAATGACCGGTTCCTTATATGAGCCATTACTCTATCAGAGTCGGATTTTTTTCCCAATTGTTTGTGTCTATCTTGAGAATATATAAAGAGAAACTCGAACAGCTAAAATGATCAGAAAGGCAATGTTTACATAAATGACAATACTAAACTTCGTGTATTTCTAATAGAAAAAATGCTAACGTTAGGTATACCGAAATTGACAAATATAATGCCTTCCCTCGTTAAAACGATCATAAAGCATGACATAAAAGTATTATTTTTTAAATTTAATAACCTTAACCGTATTGTAGACTTCGTATGTTTATTATTAAAGACCCGTCGATTTAAACAAAAATTTGCAATTCATATATATTTTTACAATTTTCCAACAATATCAGATGTTATTTTTTGCATCTTAAAACGAGGTACTAACATGCCAAGGTTTATCTCAAGTCTCAACCATTTTCCAAACGGTAGCTACAGATTTGATCCTAATTACTAGTAGAAGTAACGGTTATTTCACAGAAGCAGATCGGAATCAGTTATGACGTAGAAGTAAACATTCTAATCGTAATCATGTTCATTGACCATAACGACGATGAAAGCACATAATATAATGACGTTTCGACATCATATAATGAAGTAAATAAAACCACATAATATAAGATTACAAGCACATAATATAATGACACAAACACATCATATAAAGATATTTGCACATAATATAAAGGAAACTGCACACCATATAATGATATGTACACATCATATAAGTATATTTGCACAGCATATAAGTATATTTGCACATCATATAAGTATATTTGCACAGCATATAAGTATATTTGCACATCATATAAGGCTCTTTCAACATAATATAAGTATATTTTCACATCATATAAGAATGTTTGCACATCATATAAGAACATTTGCACATCATATAAGTATATTTGCACATCACATAAGTATGTTTGCACATCATATAATGATATTTGAACATCATATAATGATGTTTGCACATCATATAATGATGTTTGTACATTATATAATGATGTTTGTACATCATATAAGGATATTTGTACATCATATAAGGATATTTGCACATCATATAAAGGTGTTTGCACATCATATGATGACAAGTGCACATCAAATAAAGGTAAATGCACATCAAATAAAGGTAAATGCACAACATATAATGAAAAATGGGCATAATAAGACAGTGTTGGCGTTCCATAGTATTTGGCAAAACGTTTAGGAATTTTGGGTCCTCATATTTGGCCTTTATAACATTTTTTATTCGAGCGTCACTGATGAGTCTTTTGTAGACGAAACGCGCGTCTGGGGTAAATATTAAATTTTATTCCTGGTATCTATGATGAGTTAATTTGATTGAACTAACGAAATACTTTTTTTTTAAGTATAGCATAGCATTTCAAGGTTCAAAAAGTTCATATTCTAGTAATGTATGTGAATGTACAACTCCATAATTTATTACTGGATTGTATTGTTTTTGTATTTGACTGTCTATATCAATGTCAAGCATATCATAATTTTGTACAATATGTTTTTGTATGGTAAATACTTACAAAGGGACATAGAAAAAGAGCTGGAATGTCAAGCCACGGATAATGATCAGCAAAAACATATACATACTCATAATCGTTGGATCCGGAAACATTAAGCATTAATGTTAGACAGACATTTTTTTTTCTCGAAAATAACTCTCACGTTTTTTAAAAATCAAAACAGGATATTGCTTACTAAACATTCACAATGTTCCGTTAGGAATTGTAATTTCTATTTCGCGAAAACTTTTTTGAAATAGAAGTGACTATTTCTGATTCATGACAATTGCTATTGGATGATAACACACATACCGTCAAAATGATGAGTTTGACAGTGATGCATGTTTTGCGGAATAAATTGAGCATAGCAGTAAAAAATAACTAAAACAAAATTAACTGCGTTTAGTGCCGATTTAGGTAACAAACATAAACTGAGAAAATCGCATGCAACTTCACAAAGAAGACTGGGTTCGACAACGGTGTAATCGTAACCTGCCATAGATACACCACCTGTCATGGACGTTTCATTCATTATCAGTCAAAAATGTCACATTTGAATAATGGACATAATAAATTAACACAGACAAGACGGCTGCATAAGTATCTTGAGTACCCAAACCGCGACAACTTGTAGAGAAAGTCAATTGAGATACTAACACTATGTTTCAGTTAACCAACATTGTGACCGTAATCTATGTTGTGTCGTAAAGATTTCAATTTAATTGTTTGACAATTTACGAAACATTAACGTGTATATTATTATATTATAAGGAAACTGACTATTTGACTGAGGATGATCAGTCAGGATTGAAAAAAAAACATATATTCACCACAGAATTATTTCTTTAAGGTGTATACTAAAACACGCATGAAGACTGCTTGGGATAACCAGCCATCCTTTTCCAAAATTGGGTACAATCTTCCAGAACATCGAGGTAAACTGATTAGAAAACATTGCATCATTTAATAAAATAACAGCATTTATATTTCAGAAACAAGTCTAAAAGGTATACATATGTAATTGACGCACATAACTATTCATTATTTTTAAACAAACATATAAAAAATCGCATGTATAGATCAACACAGTTTGCATCAAAAGTAAAGTTTGATATCATAAGTCAAGCTTTTATTTACCCCCTTGTTGAAAAATGTGAGGGAATATATCAGTGACAACAACAAAAGGTCACCAACAATGCAAACTCTAAATAAAAAAGAAGCTCTTAATGATATGATATTAGAAGACAACAACAATTTCAAACGTTGTTTTGAACACATAAATATGTAGGACATTAAGCAAGTTTGATATGTCACCCGAATTGTTGCATCTTTATCAGATCTTTTTTCTGATTACAAAACGTTTACATATTTTCTTAAATATTCTTCACTTCGATGGAATACAAAATGACTTGTTTTCTCTGTCGAATTATTTGTCATTACCCTGACATTCTTTGACCTATTCATGTTTTTTAGCCTCATTGTAAATTTTTATACCAACTCAAATCTTCGTGCGAACGAATCAGCAACCGATATTCATTTAATACTTATAAAGAGGATGCATACAATAGTTTGTGTATTATAAGTCTATGTTAATATGTGAAGAAAACCTATAAACTTACATATTATCTGACAATAATTTATTTGTGGATATAACGCGTCTTCTGATTGGCTGACGTTATTTTGTTATCAGTTCATAGATATAAGTTAGTCATGTGACCGTGTCGTCATCAACGTTTGTTCATGTTTTTTGACGGTTTAAAATGAAAATTAGAATTAAATGACTGTTATATTTTTCTGTCTATTCGAAATAACATAAAACATATGGCGCACACTGTTAAAAAACCCGCTACGCGCGTTATTAAATGTGAACCAACATTTGTTTGTTATGTCTTAATAACATTTGATATACATGTTCCGTTGCCTGAAATTACTGGGATCTCAGAAGTTTGTCCGTGGAGATGCTGACCGTTATCTGTAGGGACTATATGATCTCTTGCTTGGTGGGGATGTTGCTGATCGATAGGCATTACACTTGGATTTGTTTGTATCTGGCGATCTATCGAAATTATATTGCTTAGGGGATAATCCACGTTTATTTTCATCAGGCGTTGTATCAAATAAATTAAGCGATTGATATACCTCAAATATTAACATGTTATCCCGTCTTTATTTGTTCATTTATATATGTGATAGTCATAGATAATATAAATAATTGTATAGTTCAACATACTCAAATTGATTTAAAACAAAAACAAATATTTTAACGAACGTTGTATACTCTGAAGGTCAAAACATTTCAGGAACCGCTAATACAGATCAAACAGCAAATGAGTCGAACAAAGGTAACCATTATTGGAATAGCATGCCCATCTATAATGTCCAACAAATTGTTTTTAAAATTACCTTGAGTCATGAGCTATGTAAGTTGTATTACTATTCTGGAAATTTAAACGAGTTTTAAGAGTGTAAATCGAAGATTATACATGGTTTGATCATCTTTTAAAAGTAAAATTGTTCAGGTATGTTTAAACACGTATATGACACTAGTAAATATACTAAACACAAAGTTAATTGTATGGGATATGAAGCACTGGGTCTTGTTCTTCGACAGTTAAAAAAACCACGAACATATCCAGTAACTTGCTTATTAATCGATTTAATCATTCAAATTTGAATAAAACGTTGTCGCCATAATCAATCTACGGCGGTTAATAAAGTACTGTTAGGACAATTTATTTGCAATCAATACAGATACGTTCAACTGACATTCAGACAGTTCATCATGGTCAGTTGACATGTATGTGTATACACAATTACTCAATACGTTGTCCGATAATTATCTGAACATTACTAAAGTTTGTCATTGTCAATTCAGAAAAATATGTCGGTCACTCTAATGTTGGATAAACAGTGTCCTACTCCTAGATTTCATTGAACTGATTTCAAAATCCTCATGATAATATGTATCTCATGTTTCATCATTACTATTGGTCACCCGTCTGCAAGAAAGTCTACCAATATTGTATAACTGTGTAACGGTAAAAAGTGAGTAAACTAACGTTTTGTATTGAATATGTATCTTTTCGAAAAACTAAGAATTTTCTTATCCCCGGCATATATTACCTTAGCCGTATTTGGCACAACTTTCTTGGAATTTTTGGTCCTCAATGCTCTTCAACTTTGTACTTGTTTGGCTTTATTAATATTTTGATATGAGCGGCACTGATGAGTCTTATGTAGACGAAACCTGCGTCTGGCGTAATAAATTATAATCCTGGTACCTTTGATAACCATTTAAAGCTATCTTTTATATGAATGTATATTAATTGATGTTTTTAGTTTTCGGCAAATACTTTCATATAAAGGATTATAGTTATAAAACATTTTCAGAGGTAACATTAATTAACCAGTGTGATCATAAATTAAGTACAAATTCGACTAAAATCAAAATATAATGTGTTTGGGAAACTTCAAAAGGAGAAAAACGATGTGTCGCCATTAAACTCTGTTGTCATCTGACTTGATTGATTACTGATGGCTGTTGGCTTAAGTTGATTTCCTCCGTTTCCCCACCCATTTTGAACTTGGGGAATAAGAGATAACATGCAGTTTGTTCATAAATAATATATTAATGTAATGAGGTTGATGACCAATTATGCATTGTATTAAATTTGAACAAACAAGTAAAAAATAGACGAAAATACCTATTTTTATCACACGTTGGCTTTAATGGCACGTCAATTTTACATGTATGTGTTGATCTTATAAAACAATCCTAAGATAGGTCAAACTTTCATTATAAAGCCTAGTAAGACAATAATTTGGTCTTAAACTTAATTTAACAATGCATTTTTTTCCGTAGAAACAGAAGCATTGCTACCCAACAGACAAATAGTTGGTAAGATTTTCATCAATTGTTTAAATGCTCCTTACCATATAACTATTATCCGTAGTTTTTTCTGTTTCATATATAGACGTAAAACTAAGATTGGTCGCATGTCATGAACAATTCTTCCATACATAGATATACAGATTAGGTTTTAAAGTCTGGTTGTACCTTAAAACTTATTTCAAACGGGATACATGTAGCACATCCTCACTTTTACAGCAATGTTGTTTATCGTGCCCGGTAATTTAAAACGATCCTGGTAAACTTATAAATCATTTAAATAAACTCATTCTAAAAGGTTACAAATTCAGCACTGTAATTAGATCATTGAATATTGTTTTATTGGTATTGATATTGATTTTTGTTATCTTAATATCATTTCTATATACATATACACATTCATGGATCTGCAATATGTCGACTCCTGTATCTTAGCATAGCACATGGTCAGGTTTTTCTCCGGCTTTTTATTGACGTCTTTGCACTTAATTCATTAGATGTATGATTTGTACTGATTGACAATTTAGTCTTAGATGCATGATTTTATTTATTAGTTTTTTGTCTTTTTGTAGTTAGGATGTACAAGTATCCGGCCATGTCCGCTTGTATTTGTAGTATTTGTATGTTTATCTATCTGATGAGTTAAGCCTTTTCAACTGATATTTATAGTTTGTTCTAATGTTGTACCACTGTTCCAGGTTAGGGGAGGGTTGGGATCCCGCTTACATGTTTAACAGCGCCACATTATGTATGTATGTGCCTGTCCCAAATCACGAACCAGTAACTCAGTTGTTGTCGTTTGTTTATGTGTTACATATTTTGTTTTCCTTTTCTTTCATGTTTTGTACATAAATTAGGCGGTTAGTTTTCTTGTCTGAATTGTTTTATATTGTCATTTCGGGGCCTTTCATAGCGGACTATGCGGTATTGGATTTGCTTATTGTTGAAGACCGTAAGGTGACCTATAGTTGTTAATTTCTGTGTCATTTGGTCTCTTGTGGGGAGGTGTCTCATTGGCAATCATACAACATTTTCTTTTTATATAGGTGTACCATATGAGTTCTATGATGGATATAACAAAAACAAGACATCAACTGAGGGGAATACAGGCCAAGAAATAGACAATGATCATTTATAACATTGTTATTGTACGCAAAAAAATACTGAAAGCTCAATGAGGCTTGTGCAGAAGGGATTTCGACACAATTCACAGAGTCATCAATGCCAAATTTGTTACCTGTCCAATTGAAATCTGCTCTCATTATTCGTTGGTCATTAATTGCAATGTTCATTGGCTCAAAAATTGGCTTTCGATCGTCTATAAGATTAGCCGCATCATTGTTTCCTTCTAATCCATAATCAACTAAATCTCGTTCACTGAGTTGTGTACCAACTGGATTCTTTATTTGAACTGCGATACCAATATTGACAGGAGATGATTTTGTTGTTCTCATTCTATGGCTTGCCCAGGCTTGAGTCCAAATATCAAGTCTTCTATTAATTTCATCCATGTAAATGTAGTGCAGGGATATTAGATGCAGATCATTTAGTGGATCGGGAATTCCCTGGTCTTGCATAGGATAGAATAAGTTGTAGAAATAGCACAAAACACCCTCGTTATCGTCCCTTCACAATCTCTCTATTCTCTGATTGTGCGTGCCTGGGACTGTAAGCCATACTGTTGTCAACATGAAATACGCCACAGATATATACATTTTCTAGTCATTTATCTGACCAGAGGCGGATTAAGAGTGGGCCTTTTTCTGGGAAAAATTTGGTTGATTATATAGGGAATCACTGAAGCATGACTAGAGCAGGCCCCCTTTTAGGCAGTCAGTGGGATCCGCCACTGCTGACAGAACCTATACAAAAAAAACTTCCCCAGAGAGGAAGCTACTCCATACGGTAGCGGAAGTGTTGTTGTCACAACAATGTAGAAACATAATAAGCCTACTGAACCCATCAACTCGAGCTCCAACCAGTATAAAGAATCTCCATCTTACTAATTTATGGTTAGTGTCTATGTGCCATTAGTGAATCGGTACCGTAAAGTTAACGTTGTATACACGTCTGTGCAGTCGACCGGTCTTTCTCTCTTGGGTTCCAGCGAAGTATATTCTAAGAATGACATCTCTTAACTTCAATCTTCAATTATTTCACGCAACATGCGTTCGTAACAACGAGGAAAGTTCACGACAATGCTGAAAAGTATACTGTCAAGGTTGTAAACTTCAATGTCAGAAAAATATATTTTCTGTAGTCCAATATATTGTTCTCTCTGAGAGTTGTAAGAGATTTCCAATGTCCGATATCTTGAAATCACAATCCAACAACGATTCTAGTACATTTTTGTCGACATGGTATTTTTGATCCAAACTATCAGTTTTCACAGGTTTCATGTTTCCATACTTGATGCATTTCATTCGCAGTGTCATCAAATGCGCTAGAATGGTAACTCCTAGATATTCAAGTGCATGTTTGAAAGCATTCTGACAAAATTTGGTGTTATTTTTTCTTTATCAAACATTTCCTGCATATGGATCAAACCAACTTTCCGAAGAACTTTCAACATTTCTGATTCTGTAATTTTTCTTTTTGTTTGATCTTAATTCTCTTAATTTCCCATGATTCCCTTCTAACAGCTCATCATAATAGAGAAAAACCTCATAAAGTAAAAACTCATCATAATAGAGAAAAAGCTCATCATGAAAAAGAAAAAGTTCACCATAATAAACAAATGATAAAGAAAAAGCACATCATAATAAAGAAAAAGCGCATCATAATAGAGAAAAAGTTCATCATAATAAAGAAAAAACTCATCATAATAGAGAATGAAGAACAATAAGGCAGTTACGGCGTTCCATACATTAAACTTAAACCCCACGATCTATTATACAAATGGTTAACTTCTAATAATATTATTAATATTTGTTAGGTCAAGTAACTTGCAGCTGGTTTGTTAATCTTTATTTCAAAAACAAAATGCCACAGCTAATATCCAGATACAAAACTGTACTGAAACTATTGAGGCAATTAACCACACAGACATATACACAATGCGCTGATCAAGCAAGAACGCTTTAAAAATAAATTTCCAAAAAGTTAAGCTATTATGATTTGTTCAACCAGTGTGAAATACATGTGTCAAAGATATTGGTTGTTGTCATTGCAATCTTCACTTCCTCTTTTCTCAAGTAATATTATCAAGTGCGACATATCAGAATGTAAATTTTTAGTGAATCAGGACCAATTAATTGTTTTTCGTTTTTGAAAGGTTTCTTGATGCTTAGAATTTCTGTGTACCGTTATATGAATTAGATGCATTACCTTCTTTAGAGGACAAGGTGTTGTATGTTGCATTTTTCGCGATTGTACCGACGGGCGAGAACTTTTATGAATTAAGAATAAACTTTCACTCCTATGTTTTTCTTTAAGTAGAGTTTGATTTATTAAATTTCAGTTGAACTAAAAAATTGGAAATCTGAGTGTTATGGTCTTATCTTTTTTGCTTTGCTGCAAAAACAGCATTGGGAGGGAGCACTTCAACTCTTAGAAAATGGATATGTTAGTGATGAATTACTTTAAAAAATGTGTCAATAACTTAATTAAGGTTGTTTTTTCAGTATAGAATTATCGAACATTGTTTCATGGAGTGAATGACGAACCAGAATTTTTTCATGTTGATTCTGCTGACGTTGAGCACAATACACAAATTAATACATTGTATCTTGGAGAGTTGTTTTAATTACTTTTCTATATACTGATATAGTATTAAACCAATTAATGCTTTGACAAAGTCATTTTGGGACTTCAACCGTTCCGGCAATACTTACCTTCTAAAATGGGGACACTCAATCATGCATGCCACTTTTTTTAGCTCACCTGGCCCCAAAGTGCAAAGTGAGCTTTTCACATCACTTGGCGTCTGTCGTACGTCGTCGTCGTTGTTGTCGTCGTATTAACTATAAGAATAATCTTCTCCTCTGAACTACTGGGCCAAATGAAACCAAACTTGACCTCAATCATCCTTAGTGTATCTAGTTGAAACAATCCGATGACCCCTCCTTAAACTCGAACTTAAGGTTGAAATGTAGTTTTTGTCTTATAGCTACGAAACTAAAGGATTAAGAGCAAATCTGACAGGCGTGAACATGTTCATCAGAACAAGATCTATCTTCTCTGAAAATTTTAAACGCATCAGACAACCCGTTGTTTGGTTGCTGCCCCTAAATTGTTATTTTTTGGAAATTTTGCAGTTTTTGGGTACTATCTTGAATATTTTAAAATAGATAGAGATAAACTGTTCAAAGCAAAATTGTTTACCAAAGTTATATCAAAAATCAGTTACATGACCAAAATGATCGTTTGACTCCCTAAGGTCAACTTTTCACACCTTTCATAAATTTTGGTAAGTTTTTACAAAAATCTTCTACTCTGAAACTACTTGTCCAAATTGAACCAAAGTTGACATAAATCATCTTTCATGTCTTTAGGGTATTTATTTTTGAAATATATATCAATGGCCCGGCCCATCAAACAAGATGGCCGCCATGGATTAGGATAGAACATGGGGGTATATGCAGTTTTGGGCTTATATCTCTGAAACTAGAGCACTTAACGCAAAATTGACCTGAATGAAAATGTTCATCAGTTAAAGACATATCTGCCCTGAAATTTTCTGACGCATGAGCCAACCTGTTGATGGGTTTCTGTGATAGAATATGTAAATTTATAGAAATTTTACAGTTTTGGATTATTATCTTGAATATTATAATAAACTATAAACAACATAATTGTTCCGCAGTTTAAGATCTACAAAAAGACAACATGACCAAAATTGCCAATTGACCCTTTTGGTGTTATTGTCCTTTATAGTAAATGTTTAACAATTTTTGTATTCTTTTACACATTGAAGTTTTCTCCTCTGAAAGTACAGAAACAAATATAACCAAACTTGGCCACAATCATCATAAAGGTATATAGTTAAAAATTGTTCAGATAACCCTGCCTACCATCTAACAGAGCTGACATCGCTATAGGTAGAACATAGGGGTAAAAGAAAGTTTTGTCTTTTATTTTTTAACCGTTAAAAATAGAGGAATTCTGAAAAGAAAAAAATATGTTCAGAATAATGAGTGTCCATATATGCATTGTCCATATATCAAAACTATTCGACAAATTCTTATAAGAGTTTTGCCCCTAAATGACTTTACGATTATTTTTGTATGTTTGCCTTTTATCATTGAAACTATGACATTTAGAAAGAAACATTTTTTTCTGTTTTGCCTCATTATGATAGATAAATAAACACTCTAAATCACAATTATGATCAGCAAGGCAAGCTATATTAATAAGTGAAAGAAACTAAACAGACTAAAAGATCAACACAAAAGAGATTTTTGTCATGGTCTATTTTCGTCTACAATGTTGGATAGTGTGATTTGTTTGATTTTCCCATACACTAAGACAAGCGACACAGATTCTTGAGGGCATCTAGTTTATTTTATTCTGTAAATAAATTTATGGATTCCATGAATGATGTCGATTCTAACAGGACAAATACGATAATTTCAAAACTGAAGCGAAGGTAAGATTGTCGTGTTATGGCTATTATTATTTAAGATAAAAGCTACACATTTCAAATAAATACTTGCTTTATCATTC
This sequence comes from Mytilus galloprovincialis, assembly GCA_037788925.1. Lineage (NCBI taxonomy): Eukaryota > Metazoa > Mollusca > Bivalvia > Mytilida > Mytilidae > Mytilus > Mytilus galloprovincialis. The sequence continues at coordinate 36,245,804 of CM075342.1, read as the reverse complement.
CGTAATGAGCCAATAGAAAATGTGTGTTCAATCCCTATAATCTACATCCAAATATATTTTGTTGTTTGTCTCTATTTACTGTCAAATTCATAGTTGGCATGTCATAACTGCCGTGTGAGCCGGCATGATGAAATGATGAAATTCACAAATATGGTAATAGTGCAAAATAATAGAAAATTAAACAACTCATACCACAAAAACCCATTTTACGCGATAGTATTCGGAATTATGGCGTATAAGTAACGGAAAACGTTCAGTTTGAACATTTTTATTAGTAAGACGGTATGTATTGACATGTTGTTAATGCACCAAGAACATTCGTGAAATGTTGCGGACTTTTATTTTATTGTCATTTTATACATTATTTAACCTTTGTGTCTAAAGTGTTACTGTTATGCATTATGATAGGAACACCGGTTTCGTGGTTTCTTGTCAATTTCAATTTGAAAACAACGAACTCGACATAGTGTTCGAACATAGGTGACGATACATGTGGATTTACGTGTGATATAATTAGTAACAACCATCCCTATGCACATCTATGAGTCTGCACTAAGTACAGATACATGTATATCGAGAATGTTATCACGCTGTTGTTTACAAAACGAAAGGAGCACGTAGAATCATAAATATATGTGAATAATATATGTTATACGATAATAACGTCTCAACTTCAGAAAAGTTAGCAATTCTATTTATTCAGATTGGCATACATCATATCCTTGTCGGTTGTGTTATAGTAGAAGACGAAATCAACAAAGGGAAAACAGAAAAACTCTTAACAGAAAAACTGAAGCGTATCCAAAAGTAAGTCATATGTAGAAACATAATTCTAATACGACAGTATGAAGAATTCCATGCCCTTTACTCTAGGGTTTCAATGTACAACTGTACTAGCTATCAATGAACTATGTTATAAAAAGTGATGCACTTGATTTGTTTTGTTCACGATCAATAGCTTTTTATATAGAACACATTATCAATATTTACAGTACAGATTTGGACGCACGTTTTAAAAACAACGTGTCATACCTTTTTCTTGAAACCTAAACATTGCAATACATTAGAAAAAAAACGTTAACAAAATTACAATAGCTTGGAGAAAATACGTATGTCTGGTGGTTTTAACCAACACATACTCAGATTGATAATTACTAAATTCGGTTCAATACTTTGTATGAATATGAATATTACAAATATTAACGTTAATAATGCCTTTAAATTTGCCGTAATTGCTAAATCAAATGCATCATGTGTATAGTCGTTTCATATTTTAATTATATATGTTTAAAGAGCATTAACAGACAAAGCTGTCAGCATAACGAGCTACATCTATGAAGCGGATAAGAAAAGGAAGAACGATATCAAAAAGAAAATAACAGACAGTAAAAACGAGAACGAGAGGAAAAAGGCGGAACAACAGTTGGCTGACAATGTCAGTCATGCTGGAAGACTACTCTTAAATCATGGATATTTAAGGGATGCAATCAATACAGAAAACAATGCTTATCTTGAAAGTGACACAGTTAAAAAAATCTTAAATAAGATACTTTATGGTAGAGAAGAGGTACATCGACAATCGGTACGAATTTGTATTTTTATTCATATTTTTAAATTTATATTATCTGTTACGAGCAAGGAAAGGATGTAACGAAACGATGAATCCTGCTTAAATTCCAAAAATTACAACGGTTAACTAATCAATTTGGGGAAAAATAAGGACAAACATTAAATATTCGAAAAATATCAGTTTAAAAACATCACTCCAAAAGTTTTTTTCTAGTTCAATGATGGAAAAAAAAACTTCAAAATTATACAAGCAAAGCAAAGCAATTACGTTCCATCTGAATACTTCTGTTTAAATATCAGTGTTAAGGTATCCGCTTGACATTTTGGGAAATAGGTCAAAACGTTAATTTTAAGTTTCTTGTAAAACTGAACTCGTATCAATGCACTGAACATGATTGAATTAACTATAAGCAAATTGCCTCAACAGTATAGAAGTCACCATTTAATAACCGCAGTGGATAAGTACAAAAATTGTCTGAAAAACTAGAGAAAATGAATGTAGAGTATATATATATATATAAGTTAGTAAATTACTACATATAATGTCAGTTTATTTGTAATTCATAATCTATTTTCAGGCCTTATGTTTTTTTGTACTTTCTGCAGTCCACATCATTGTGTTACCTTTATTAATGATAAATATGGAATACAGTCTTTTACGTTGGTAAGGTCCTTTAGTTTAATGATTTTTAAACATGTTAAAGGCCACAATAAAGTAACAGCTTGTTTATCGGATTTATTGGTTCGATGTTTTCGAATTAGAAAATATACAGATTTATTTCTGTTATGATTGCCAGTGAAACAACTTTTAACCAGACAGCACAAGACATTGAACATATAAAAAGCATTAACAAAAATATTTCATACTGGATAGTGAACTGTTATTCACCCAAACGTGACAATAAGTAAAAACATATTTGTTTCTTTCTCCTTTAAGTCTAAGTGCAAGCATATGTTTGTTGATGTAAGTGTTCGAATACATCTGTTGTGTTAATCTAAATAGCATCTTGTTTAGTGAATGGATACCTTTATAAGAACTGTTACTTCTGTTTTGCAACAGTCTGAAATTTTGAGGGCAAATTAGTTCCATGTAAAAGAGGTGTGTCATATCGGATATGATCAATCCCATTTTCAATAAAATAGTTTTATTTTGAACTTACTTAATATAGGATTTTTGAACTTACTTTATATAGGATTTTTGAACTGGTGACAATTTGTCGTAATTTACTCATCGGATAAGAAAATAACATTGACAGTAAAAAGCATGGTATTTCAATATTCAGGCGGTTCCTAGCTATCTATTTGAAGCACTACTTGTAACCCTAATGCCCCTTCACTCTGTAATGTCGATACAAGAGACATGGAGAAGTACTATAATTGTAATGCTTATTATTCTAAATGAAAGATGCCGCATACTATTTCTATACAGCTTAATATGGATATTTCAGGATCAGAAAGAAAGACCGTAACATACTCAATAAATTAATTCGTATGTTTTAATAGCTAGCTGATTTCTTTTTTTCATATCAAATTACTTAGTAAAGAACACATACCACTTTTACTTGATACTGATGTTAAGTAAAAATAAACATTAAGATACAATGTTTAAAGTCAAACGTTTACAAATCACAGATATAAACACACACACATACACTCATACACTACCATGGAATTAACTGTATAGCACAACCAAGATAAAGATAAACGTCTTAAGAAGACAAACAATTAACGGAACTAATATTCAAGCTAATTAAAAATTGATTAGGGGTTTATGGTTTCTATTATCAGTAACAGCAAAAAATAATAAAAAAATGGCAGTCATATTTTGTTTGTAAGTTAGTTTTCTTTTATTGCTAATTTTGATTATGATTGATTATCAGTTCTATCGGTATTATAATTACAATCTTAATTATTTTCGGGAATTATGACTATGAGACTACGAGAATATTCGTATATTATATTAAGTGCATGTAATTTCCAACTTGGATCCTTTTCAATTATGTTTGAATGACTTCATATTATTTAATATACATTGTATTTTATATTGTTTGTGTCACTGATATATTAATTTGGATGGTATAAACAAACAATCAAAAAGGAAAACATAGACTGGAATATCGCCTTAAGACACTAAATGATTTTTTTTTAATTTAATTTTATTGTTTTGTCATAGTTGAATTAAATGCCATAAACGAACTAAACTAAATTAATTAAAGGCTTTCCATATGATATGTGAATAATTGCCATGTATATATCAAATAACTTTGTCAATACTGAATTTATGAATTATTTTTTTAGGTTTTACAAGAAGTATCAGTTACATTACGTGAAAGTTTATATACATATGGTAAGGAACTTTATATTTTCATCTACTTGATAAGTTAAAGCACAATATCATGAGTTTTTATGGTCATTGCATCAATAAATACAAAATAAATATTTATCTTTTTATAGATACTTAAGTCAGTGGTCATTCATTAAGATGATAAACAACATCAGTAGCAAAAATATATCCTGCAAGACCATCGTGTATTATGTGTGAGGTTGATACAAAATAATTATCAACAAGATTGGGGTACCTTCCGATGAACCTTTTGAAAGAAAAAACGTTATATCAAATACCCTAGGTTCGTTAACTTTGTTGGCAGACGCAGGTTACGTTTGAAAAACTCTAAGTTGCAGCTGCATGCACTCGAATACTAAATAAGTTGGGAATGGCATATTCCATATGCAGGTGAAGTTGGAATATTGCAACTGAAGTGAAGGAAATTGATAATGTCACAATTAAAATCGTCTCGTTTGTCATAAATTCTGGTACTGTTATGACCAGGTGTGTCAAATACGAGGTATAAGTCTAAAAGTGTGGTGGAGGAAGCCGTATCTGTTGTTTCTTTCACTTCTAGTTCTGAAGGATTTATAACCTACTAGTTTTTTTCTTATTAGAAAGATAATTTAGCAATTTTATATTTTTATGTTTTTGCAATAGCTTGGTTACACAGTTCTGCTGATGGCATATTCATACATGTTGCTGTTCGACTACAGAGCTGATGGGATCTCCTACACTGACTATTTCATCATTATATGGATGGCAAGTTTTTTTGTGGATGAAACAAATCAGGTTGGTCATGTTAGCACATTATATTCAGTCTAATTATTGACTTTGATTTCACAACACGCCTTAAGATGTGCAAAAGGTAATCGTTTATAAATAACTATCTGCTTTAGTTAGTGATTTTGCAAGTATGTTGACAAATCAAAAGAACATATATGATTTGCAAAGATTTTTCTTTATCTTTACAAATGTACCCATATCAAACATATCAACCAAAAATATCTAGCCAACGAACATATCAGAGACAACATTACCTGTACTACAAACTATTAAACAGTCTGAAATGGCCTAAATCTGAACTAGACTGTACTAAATTTTATTCGACTTTTCTGAAATGGTCTGAATTATTCTTAATATTACTCGACCCTTATCTTAACAATAGTACTGCTGTGTACTGAAACATTATCTTTGCCGTTCACAAAAAGTCTGAACTATAACTCAATCAGTTTTGAACAGTCTTAACCCAATCTCGGTCTGTGTCTGCCCAGTTCTAGATTGGTTTTTCATAGTTGGAACCATACTTAACCAAAAGTCTGAACAATGCTCGAACAATCTGAAACCTGTCCGACCAATAATCTTTAATCTTTTTTTAAATTTAAACTGTTTTTATGACTTTACGTTTACTTATTGAAAAACTAAGGCTTTTCTACCTCAGGAATAGATTACCTTAGCTGTATTTGGCAAAACTTTTAGGAATTTGTGGTTCTCAATGCTCTTCAACTTCGTACTTTATTTGGCCAATTATAACATTTTTGATTCGAGCGTCACTGATGAGTCATTAGTCGACGAAACGCGCGTCTGGCGTAAATAAACTTTTATTCCTGGTATCTATGATGAGTTTATTTGCAACCACTGGGTCGATGCCACTGCTGGTGGAGTTTTATTTCCCCGAGGGTATCACCAGCCCAGTAGTCAGCACTTGTGTTGACTTGAGTTATCATTGATATGTCCAGCTGGATATGTCCATAATTATAAATTAACTGTTAACAAAGCTTTGAATGTTTGAAAAACTAAGGCTTTTATACCTCAGGAATAGATTACCTTAGCTGTATTTGGCAAAACTTTTAAGAATTTTTGGTTCTCAATGATCTTCAACTTCGTACTTTATTTGGCTTTTTATCACATTTTTGATTCGAGCGTTAGTGATGAGTCTTCAGTAGACAAAACGCGCGTCTGGCGTAAATTTAAAATTTGATTCCTGGTATCTATGATGAGTTTATTATATGGCAGCTATAACTATTTAAAGATATTTTACAGAATTTTACATCCTAACATGATTATAAGATTCATCTTTTCGAGATACATTGTAGTTGAATTCCCCAGATAATTGAGTTTCCAAAAATAACCACGGAAAGCGAGCCAATAATTTGAAACAGCACTACGTTTAATTCTATTTGATCGTATAAGTTTATGAGGATTCCTTAAATTATTGACATTTTGATTTATTTAACATCATTATCAACAAATAGATGCACGACCATTTTGAATTGCTTCAGATCATTGTTGCTGTTATCAGAGGCAAATGGACAAATTATTCTATTGATTGGTGGAACCTATTAGATTGGCTGATGATCGCATTATATACGACCGGAATGCTTTTGAAAACCGGTGAAGGATCAGGTTTTCAAATTACTTCAAAATTGTTATTAGTGGTAACATTTACGGCACTGTGCACACGATTGCTACATTTTACCTGCATGACTGAGTTTCTAGGACGAAAGCTAGTCATTAATCGAAAAATGGTATGTACCTTGTTTATCATTTTACGCATTACAATGGATCAATCCCAGAATTGAGTGCTGAAATTGTTTTTACTATTTAAGATTCATATGTCGTTTCATTAAAATTGTATTTACATCTTGCTCAGTCATGGTTTTATAGCAGTGAACAAAATCATGATGCTGTGATAGGTATTTAAAATACCAACGAACATTTGCATTTAATAGGATTTATTCCTGTATGGTAGGTATAACGTACATATGAATCAATAGCTTTTAAATGATCATTTAACTCTTAGTGTTAGGATGAAAAAACATAATGGACACACTGTAGGATAAACAAAACACCAGTATAGGAAAATGATTACGAAAACTGTAGAAAATAAATAATTCTTAAATATAGTTTCCTGAAATTAATAAAATTTTTTGGTGTTTTTTTTTTACTGTAAACAACAAATGGAAGTTTTTAACGACCTTGACTGGCTATATAGCCCTTGCACGGTCGGCTTAACTGTAATAATTTTTTGCTATTATATTGCTTGTGAATTAAATATAACGGAAAAGCAAAACCAAAAGTAAGTTTACTAATATTTCTACATATGTTATATGTAAACAAATCCATATATTAATATTGCTATTCATTGTACTGTTTAAATTTACAGATTAAAGATACATCAGCTTTCATGATAATTATCTCAATTATAATGGTGTGGTACAGTGTATCTTTTTATGCACTTTTATATGAAAACTCCGATTTCACTTGGAAACAGATGGAAAAAATTCTCCGAAATGGTTATTGGATGTTATTTGGAGACCTTTACTTAGATGGTGAGCATTGATTCAAAATAAAATTGCTGATATTAAATGCGTAATTGTTTGAATAGTTTAATTATAAATTGTAATGTGAGGCCTTGTTATAAATCCTATCATTAAACACTGTTTTTTTTCCTTCAAACATGAGCAGTGTAGATATAAACCTCCTAGCTAATGTCATGGAAATCATACTTTGTGTAGGACCACACTGGTTCCTACAGCAAATACACCGATTACTAGTATATCATCATATTTCATTTTTTTATCGATAGCATATTTGGTTCAAACTATTTAAATTCTTGAAATTTAGTAAAGATATGTTGATAATATTCTGTCAATTTGATACCATCATTTCAAGGAGTGCGTTTAAGCATTTTTTTAATCCTTAGACTATACGGGTTTTGTTCACTTTGAAGGTAGTTGTATACATCATATTTTTTTTAATTTCCCACGAGACTGGTCATGTTGTATAATTGGCAGTAATATGACATCTGGCTCTTTCATTTCTATTATTTTATTTCATTTGCATGTGCATATATATGTTACAGTAAGTAGGTGAATAACATGTAATAACTACAATTTAGGAATTACATATAATTCCCGATGCACTTAGTAAATACAAGTAATTCCTTAAACGACCAAGTTAATACCACTAATTACTAGTTTTAAATAAAACTATTTACTAACCGTTAAAACAGTGTGGTAATATGGTCAGCTGATCACAAGTTATGGGAATACTAAGAAGATCAGTGAATACTCTTTAAAAGTGATCATCCTAAAAGATATATTTTTGTTAAAAGGGCTTTACCTACGAGATATACCAAAATTTATATATATATGAATTTTGTGTTTGTTAAATCATTAATGAAAATAATGTAGTGAAATTATAATTCTCTTTAAGCAGCCAATCTGGTTCTATTTTGTTAAAATAGGCTAAGAAACATAGTTGATGAGTTGTTCACTTGCAAGTGAATAATTTTACCTCATTGAATCCGTTTTCATGTGACCTTCAATACAACCCCTAAGTTGGAGATGGGTTACTTATGTATTCAGCTATTAAAAAATTGTAAGGGTCACACGGATCTAAGTGTATCGCCTACTTTTGCTGTTAGCCGCAGGCTCAACAAAAATGGGAAAACCATTATAGGATCAAGGATATTTTCAGAAAGTAATTAAAATTTAAAAAACTTAAACCACAGTGTGAATGTCATGTTAACTGGTAAAAAAGTAATTCTATTTTTAAGTTAAATACGGAAAAACTTTATTTAATTTTTACAAAATTTACTTCTGGAAATTTATCTCATAATCATAAACAAGCTTCTGTTCAAGTTTGGTAGAAATCCAGGATAATTTAAGAAAGTTTTCAAAATTTAAAAAACCTTAAACACAGAATGAATATTTGTAGACACTGCTGACGGCGTATTGTAGGTTCGCTATGACAAAACGAAACTTAGACATAACTCAAAGAACCTGTTAAGATTTTTGTTCACAGTATCGCTTATAAAAAGCTAAATAATGTCAACATTGAATGTAAAACAAAAGTAATGAACCATTTAGCTGACTCATTCAATCCCCCAAAAAGATAATTCTTATACAGGTAAAGACAACGATAAAAGTTTGTTGTAGGTATGTAAGCTTAAGATTGGAGATCTTGAAAAAACTCATAGAAAAGAGAAACACAGAAATATGAAAATGTGACTCTTTACACAATTCAGTTTGTTTGTGAAGACTTTCAGCTTCATCACAAAAGTCTGACAAAAAAAAGTCGTGGTTAAAATTGACTCATGTCATTGGGCGAATTGATCTGATTGATATGCAAAGTATGCCTGAGGGAGATTTTAATTTTAAGAAATTACGAGATTTTAAGAATTATCAAGATCATTTAACCAAATTTGGCTTAAAAGAATTTCAATCATCAAAAAGAGCTCGCAAAGTTGCCTATAAAAGATCTAAAGGGACGAAAGATACCAAAGGGATAGACAAACTCATAAATCGAAAATAAACTGACAGCGCCATGGCTAAAAATGAGAAGGACAAATAGACAAACAATAGTACACATGACACAACATAGAAAACTAAAGAATAGACAACACGAACCCCACCAAACACTAGGGAGGATCTCTTCTTACAAATGTATTTCTCATTTTTGATTTATACAATTGACTTGCGGGTAGAAAATTATAGATTTTTTTTTATTTTTGGTGTTCTAATGCATTTTGTAAGCACCGCATTTAGAAAATCGTCTTTGCGAAGATATTAGAAAATGACAAAAATTTCAATACTTAGAAAACAACTGTTTTCCAGTTTCAATTCACAAATAAAACTAAAGAGTATGCACTTTTGATGTGCCCTATATTCCTTAATCCTTAAGTAAGCCCTAAAATGCCTGCCCCTTTAATTTCTTTTTAGTATCTTGAATTAAGTTTTAATTTTAAAAGAAACAAAAATCAAATCATTAAAAAGCTGTAAAAATGTTTAAAAAAATCAGTGAATACCAGTAATCACTGAACTAATTAGAAAATACATGTTATTAGTAAATTGGCTAGTTATTACAGTAATTCCTAATTTCCCTTATTTACTGTAACATATATATCTATATATTATATTTTAGCAACTGAAATAGATTGCACATCAAACAGAACAATATATGAGATGGGTGTTTTACAACGTTGTCCTTCAGACCTTGGTGTATATGTTACCCCTTACTTAAAGGCATTCTATGGGTTGCTAGCAGTGGTGTTATTGCTTAACTTGCTGATTGCTATGTACAGGTAAAATATATATTTATAGTCTGTTCAATTTTTTAAAAAAACCACTGCAATCAATTAACAATCTTAGATTAATTATGCGTTTAAAATACGATTGGAACTTTGCTGAAAAATACAGATGATAACATCTGATTGAGTTGATACCTTTTCAAAATAGTTTATTAAAATAAAATCAAATCTTACACGGCTTCTATAAATAAGCATGTTGGCGTAAAAAGATAGTTTTAAGATCTTTCGTACTGCCAAAACAAAATAAAAATAGGAACAGGCACATAATCAATATATCTGCTATGTCAATTGCATAACATTTGAATATATATTGCAACGTTCACAAAATTCACAAATGTATAAGTGTTCATTTTAATAAATTGTTAAGTACCCTGTCCATTTCGTATATTGACCATTTTCACTTTTAGAAATATGCATAAACACTTGGTGTTTTCTAATTTTCTTTTACTGTATGCCTTTTTCAGATTCTTTGTTACATATAACGTGGCTATGTATTTATACATTCCGCTATTATGTTATCGTGTCATTTTTAATGTTGGTTTATACATCTGCGTGTTTATAAAGTTATTAAGATAATAAAAGAACGTTAACTGCTGTACCCCTAATTTTGAAATTTATACCTATTATGTCTTTCTGATTTTTTCACACATCGTTCTCAAAATAATGTAATTTTATACTACTCTCATACAAGTGAGAGGTTTAGCTAGCTTAATGAACAGGTTTAATTCACCATTTTCAATATTAGAAAATTTCTGTGCCAAGTCAGGAATATGATACATTGTAGGTGTTGTCTTTTTGTGTGATTGAGTTTTTGTTTGTGCCATTAGATTAGGGTTTTTTTTAATTGATTTTTCTGCGGAGTTCATTTTTTTTTATCTTACTTTTTATAAGGTTTGATATACAGATGAATTTTTTATTTCTCAAATTGAAAAAGTATAGCACATTTTTGTTCATTGGTCAAATTAGGTGCAAGTTATAATGCAAACATTTGAACTCGTGACTTTTTTGGGGGGGGGGGGGGGGGGCTGTTATATCGAAATGTGTCATTATCACTGATTTGTTTTTACAAAAAAGCATGTATAAATAATTACAAAAACAGTTGCAGATAATAATTCCTTTGTTGGACAGTAACCTCGTATGTTTGAAGGTGAAAAAATATTTAAGGTTTATCCTGTAAATACACAAATTGTAATCAGAATTATTAAAGTGTCCAAGTGCATCTACATATCATTGGTCTTTATAAGTAATGCATGTATTGTTTGTGTTACTTTATTTTTAGAGATAAGTCTCCTTATGTGATGTTAATACGTACAAAAGAGGATATGAATTCGGTTACGACAATTGAAACTTTCAATCAACTAAATTGGGATGTCAAAGAACATCTCGTCCTTTTACCAAAAATATCTTTCGGATTCCACGTTGTTGATAAATAATCCGTATCAACTTCACAAATAAAAACGGTAGTCTTGATTTATTTTTATTTTTGGTGTTTAAACGCCACTTTTAAGCACAGCATTTAGGCTATTTTGTGGCGGTCAGTTTTTATTGTTGGAGGAAGCCGGAATACCCGGAGAAAACCACCACCCTTTGATAGGAAAACTGACAATCTTAGTCAATTAAGATTGGAGTCGTGCGCACCCATAGGAGCGGGGTTCGAACTCACGACCTCAGGGTTGACTAGCTAGTGATTACATTAGTAATTACTTATACCACTCGGCCACTGAGGACCCTTCTATAGTCTTGAAGAATGGATTCTATGTACCAGAGTTGTTTATCATCTCCATTACGTGGTATATTATTATGTTTTTGCATTTTATTTCTTTTACTCTTAGTTTATATCTGGTAATGTTCATATGGCGTGGCTCGGTACTTGAACATCCCACTATTATGTTAATGTGCTGTGTTAAATTTTGGTACTCTTCTCTTTGGTTTATGCTTATGTGCTTTGTTATATGCCTTTTTGTTTGTTTTTGTTGACTTATTTGTTTGTTTTTATAGTGTTTGTGATTATAAAAAGATGTTGACTGTTGTACCCCTATTTCTGACTTATTTACTTCTTATGCCTGTTTGTTTTGTTCACATATCGTTGTCAATATAATTGAATTTTATGCGGCTGTCACTACAGCTGAAAGGTTAAGCTAGTTATCAAACGAGGTTCATTGATAATTTTCTACATAAGAATATGCCTGTTCGAAGTCAGGAATATGAAAGTTGTTATTCATTAATTTTATGTGTTGGAGCTTTTACATTTGATATATGCTAAAAGACGTATATTACTTTTTGCAGTTATTTGCCTTCATAAATATAGGTGTATTTTTTTTTTTATACAAAACAACCCGGACACAACTAAAATTATGTAATGTGCTTCAAGGCATACAATAAGACTACTATTTACCATGAATAAAATACAAACTACATTTTGTAAAAACAAATAATTTATCTAACAGAAATTGCGTGTTGCTGACAAGAAGGGTTCAATTTGCAACTTTCCGTCTTCAATAGTCTTTAAAGGATTACGGAAGAAGCAATCCTTCCTATTAACAACAGACTAAGATACAATATGCATTGAGTTTGCTTTAAGTATTTTTATCTTTTCATGCTGAATATTTTTTGATTACATTGATAGGCAATATAAAATTGTATTTGTGTAATCGAATGTATGTGTGTATTGACTAATCTACACTTAAACAGATGACATTTTATTTTTTTCAGTGACACATACACTAAAGTACAGCAAAATGCGAATTTAAGTTGGTTGCAGATGCAAATTGATTTATTTGAGGAATACAGCATCAAAACGGTATTCCCAATCCATCTTCAGTTATTTGCATTAGTTGGAACAATTCCTGCAATTTTATGGTTTGGGTTTTACTATTTGAGAATAAAATTCAAATATGGCGTGGAAACAGTCAACAAGAAAAAACAAAGTGCGATGCTTGTTAGAGGTATGATGACAGATGTGTTTATTTTTTAAGCAAGCTATATGTATCCTATGCTTTTCAATTTCACAAACTTGAGGTTGATTAGATACTTTTGAATGCAATTCTTTGTTAATCTTTATCACTTAGATTTGAAATGTCAAGATGTTTGAAGATATCAGTAAAAAGTAAAGACATACTTCATGTACTTTAATAGTTGTGATTTTACGGCACAAATCATGACGAATATATCTTTAGTAAATGATGTAAGTGCTAATATATCAAATATTAGCATGGTTAAATCTTGATTGATCTTGAATTTATGTAGTTATGTATATATATATATATAGTTCAGTCTATGTGGCTGAGTGCTTTAAAGCGACGGACACAGTGCAGGCAGTGTTGTCACGATATCCCACTAGCATACGTTCGAATCCCGACGAGTGATAAACAAACATTTTTTTCACGCAGATCTAACATCGTTGTGCTGATATTAAGGATAGTTATAAAATTATGTTCAACCGTGTATCACCTTCACTGTTGATCAAATGGATGAATCTGTCTAATTGTTGTTACTTGTTTAGACGTTATGTACGTATCAAAGTTAGTATTTCTGTTTCATACGATCAGCTCTAGCTCATCTGCAAACACATCCATCTACATGTCTAATCTATCATGTACTGTGTTACAACTGTAGTTTCTACTGACGAGGAAAGGTAACACTAGGCCACCAAAATCTGAATTATAAATTCAGTCTATGTGATTCCAGTGAATTTTAGGATTTTTCCAATCACTAAAGTTAAATCATCGAGGTGGTAGGTTAGAGATTGAATACTTCAGATAATCCACGAGTAATTAACAGAATGTAAAGTCCAACCAAAAATGCACACGGATATTCTTATTAACAAATGACAAAACCCAATGCTCAAACACGTCAAACAAACGGATAATAACTGTCAAATTTCTGATTTGGTAAATTATTTTTCTTATGTAGCAAATGGTGGATTGAACCTCTCAAGTATAAGTCAGTAGTGAAAAAAAATCATAAATAGGATTACATCAGTCAACATTGTGAAAGAAGTTAACTCACTATATAAACAAACAAATCTGTTAACAAAGACCAATCAAAGAGATATACAAACAAACCACACAATTAAACAGTGTTTCTGTTGTGTCGTTATTCTCCTCTTACATTTGATGTGTTTCCCTCAGTTTTATTTTGTAACCTGGATTTGTTTTTTCTCAATCGATTTATGAATTTCGAAAAACAGCGGTATACTACTGTTACATTTCTTTATTAGAATTGATTCTTTATATTCATTACTTATAATGTCTTTTGTACTTTCAGTGTTTCTTTATGATACAAGCTATGACGAACAAAAAGAGGCGACATTATGTGCGGAAGAAAAAGGTGTACTTGAAGCCAAAGGGTAATTAACAGCTTAAATTATATCAACATAGGTATATGTGTATCTATGTTTACTTCAACATGTTCAAAGTAGAATTCAAATTCGTTCTTGACAATATGTAATAAGTTGGAAGATTGTGTTCTATGTTCTGATTTTAAAATGATTTGTAGATTGATAAACTTATCAGTGTCATATCAAGATTGATTTTATTTTAATGTCTCCGATTTCATATTCAAACGACTATGGCTTTTGGGATATTTTCATACACAAATTAATGGTTTTCTTATTTCTGTTAATTTATTTCATTTTTATTTACAAATTCAAATTAGCTGAACAAATGTTGATAATTATCTGTGCATTTTACATAAAGGAAACGGCCGAAATGCTGAGGTATTTTATAATTTTGTCATTTGAAAATATTTTCTTTGTTTTTCTTTATATTTGTAGACAATTTGCATTTATAAACTTTTAGTTTGTTTATGTATAAAAATCAAATCACAAAAATACTGAACGGGAATAGGAAACATTCAAAACGGAAAATCCCTAATCAAATGGCAAAATCGAAAGCTCAAACCCATCAAACGAATGGATAACAATTCTGATTGACGAGAATTGTCTAATTTGTAATTATTTTGCGTCTTATATTCTCTACCATTTTTCTAATGTTAAGAGTTCTTTTTTTTATAAAATAATGATAGACGGTTGAATTATCAATATTTGATAAATTATTTCTGATTTATTTATTTTAATTGACTTTAATTTGTTAGTATTCACTTGGATTTTAGCCGAGTTATTTGTTTTTAGGATATCTATTCCTTTTCTTTGTATAGTTTCTTTTGCTATTGATAATTGAGCTATTCAGTTGTATTGTTTTACTAACTTTCAATTGACATACGCATTATTGTCTTTTCATGGGTTTGACCGTTTTCATCAAATAGGTCATAAATACATATTATATTACTTTTGATCCAGCTTTATATTATAACTTGTTTAATTTTTGATTTTAATGTTTTTGTTTAAACGGCGGAAAAAAAGTTGACTAGGACATGCAACTTATATGCAGCATATACATAATTTGGGTCTATAATAATAAGAAATTAAATCTCGAAACTACTAAAATTTTCAATTAAAAATCATAATTTTTTTTTTTAGTCTTGTTTAAAACTTAAAATAAATTAATCAATATTTAATTTCGAACACTTCAACCGCAGCAATTTCATGAAATCTCTAGGAAATGTACAATATTCAGTTCGTGTAATGACTAAGAATGGATGTAGAACACTATCATAATCTTTATAATAATCGAGGGGTTCTATAAATGGTATCATCGAAATGCAGAAATAACTGATCTGTTAACAAGTTGGTTCCACTCAAAGATGCCAGTATACAGAATTAATGTAGACATCTTTTAAATAGTAGAATATATGCTTATTGACATACTTTTCAAATGGTATAATGATAATTTTTCGTGGATAAAGTTCTTATTCTATTGATTTCAGAAAAATTGACCTATCCGATAGTGATGCAGTAACGGTAAGTCATCTATTTACTATAGTTACTAGAGTGAATCCAAATTGAGTTTTCAAACAAAATAAATAAAATGAAAACTCGATTAATATACGAAACTTTAATACTATTTCTAAGTTTTATTAATACTTTAAATGTTATTGTCGTTCAAAATTTTTTTTAGTGGAAACTCCGTAACTATTGAAACCTGAATCATAAATCAAAATCGACTTTTTATTTAATGATTTGTCCGCTGTTTGACTTATTGTTTTACTCAAAATATGTGACATACCTCCTCTACATCTAAACCAGGAACACATAGTTAGCACGTTCAGCATGTGAAAGTTTAAACACTACAGAGTCATTTACCACAAAAGCTAGGTGGCCGTCCTTATCAGGGATTGGCCCGATTACAATTGATAATCGAATACGGGAATGATTTTTGTGTAATTCAATTATAAAGACAATATAAATATTTTTTTCAACGTTTTGAAAACGTACACGGTCTTCCTTTAAAACATGATGGTTAAGTAATTTTTTTATTGATTGATTTATTGATTGATCGACTGATGAATGAAGACCCCGATCTCATTTTATCACAAGGATCAGAATCTGCATGATTGGTTTATGTTGGTTGTTTGGTCAGTTCGTTAGTTGATTTACTAATTCATTGATTAAAATTTAACGGCACTTCAGCTTTTTACAAGAACATCGGATATAAGTTCCCCATTCATACCGATAGTGGCTGTGTATTTACAAATCCCGCAGATTTAAACGGACATTCTGAACCTATTAAGTGCAAACAAAACAGGTTCTTGGGAGAAAATAAACCTGCTAGTGTTATAGGATATTTTTAGTGACGTCAAACTGCTACTTATCGGTAAAATATGCTTTCTTTGTGGAAAACTAAACAGTAGCTTAAAACAAGTACATTGACCTTTTCTTTATAACGACAAAACAAAACGACATACGAAAATGCCTTACCAAGTCAGAAATATGACAGTTGTTGTTCATTCGTTTGATGTGTTTAAGCTTTAGCTTTTGATAAAATACTTTTCGTTTTGAAGTTTCCTTGGAGTTTGGTATTTTGGGAATTTAACTTTTTCGATACTGTATGCAGATTTTGTGTTGGAGTCTTTTTTTCTTCTTCAAATAATATAAATATGCAGCAAAAATACCGTTTTTAATAAAATCATGAAATTTTAATAAACATGATTTTTCTTCAGAAAATAGTTTTTCAAATTAAAAGTATTCAATTGTATAGACAATATTTTAAATCGATTTGAAAAATCCGCATGTGCTTATCCGTTGAAAATAAAAACGTATATCTGTCCAAGGCTAAAATGTCGACCCCATTTTCCTCTAAATTTAAGTATAATTTGTGTACATATTTGAATTAAATTAGTGAAAAATAGCTTTATGGAAGTTTTCTCGCCGTGGAATCAAAATGTTATATGTATGCACTTGATAAGAACAATCATTGTATAGGTGTCAGACCACCAATTAAAAATCCCTATCTGTTCAACCAAATTTTGCAATTTTCACAGCTTTCTAAATATTTTATCTTAAGTTTAACTTCAAGGAAACCAGGTATATCCTGAATTGTACATGTATCACCTTCCTGCATGCCAATTTTCAACCAATGTTTAAAGTCTTGTAACAAATTTCTGATTTTGAAAAGACAGGTACTACCAAAATAACTCCCGGTTTTCTGGAAATCTTAAATTAGTGTACTATGTAGCGCACTAATCCTGAATTTTTAATGCAAACTCATAGACAAGTGAATTGGTCAAAATGGTCTAAATATATTTCCCTTTCACCAAAAGTTTCATTTCTGCAAATTTGTTGGTTATTTTAAGTAAACAATGACATCAAAAGCACTATTTTGTGTCAACGTAGGACTACTTTTACATACGTTCTAAATTGGAGGGAGTAATTGGTGGTCTGACACCTAAAGAGCCAAAAAAGTTGCTCAGAAATCTTTGCTTTGCTTTATTCTTAATCCTTAGTCAATTTGAAGTCAGAAACATCCTATCTGAGCATAATGTGACTTATATTACAAATTTCACAGCTCAATTTGAACTGACTGTAATGTATGACTTTGATAGAAAATACTTGAAAATTTCATTTTGGACTACAGGAACATAAACTTTCAATATCAAGATCAGTTTTGTTGATTTTTTTCTTGTTTGTTCTACTTCTTAAAAGACTTTCCACAATTTTTACAATGGGTTAAGTAAAAAATTCAAGGTATTGAAGAGTCAAGGAATATTGACCCCCCTTTTTTACACCTGGTGTAAGTAATGGGACTATTAAATGACCAAAAGTGCAGTCATGGTCATTTAACTGTTTTTATTTTCTATCAGTTGATACAACTTAAGGCATAAAACTTTCATTTGAGATAATAAATAGGATTTTTGAGAGTTTTTGTAATGTTTACATCAGGCTATGTTAACTGCCAAATACATGCTATGACGCAATGATATAAGGGATAAAAATCAAATAATTTCATTAAATCTTGATGACAAGAACTTTTTTTGGTGGTAAAATAACCATGTTTTAATGTTAATACCACAGAAACATCTTGCTGTGCATTTATAACAATTTGGGACATTTTTTTATGTGAAAGCCTATTGTCAGGGTGGGAAAAGCTAAAAATAGCACAAATTCAGGTCTAAGGCTCTAAATTTGCAATATGTGACTTTTTGCCCCCAAAAAGATTGAAATGTGACTACTATCACTTCATATGATCAGTTAAGTACAAAAAATCAACTGTTTTCTGAATTTGGGGTTTCACCGCATTTCCCTTAAAGGTGTCAGACCACCAATTAAAAATCCCTATCTGTTCAACCAAATTTTGCAATTTGCACAGCTTTCTAAATATTTTATCTTAAGTTTAACTTCAAGGAAACCAGGTATATCCTGAATTGTACATGTATCACCTTCCTGCATGCCACTTTTCAACCAATGTTTAAAGTCTTGTAACAAATTTCTGATTTTGAAAAGACAGGTACTACCAAAATAACTCCCGGTTTTCTGGAAATCTTAAATTAGTGTACTATGTAGCGCACTAATCCCGAATTTTTAATGCAAACTCATAGACAAGTGAATTTTGGCTCAAAATGGTCTAAATATATTTCCCTTTCACCAAAAGTTTCATTTCTGCAAATTTGTTGGTTATTTTAAGTAAACAATGACATCAAAAGCACTATTTTGTGTCAACGTAGGACTACTTTTACATTCGTTCTAAATTGGAGGGAGTAATTGGTGGTCTGACACCTATAATCTTTTTAGTAATTTTCACTAAAAAAGAATATATCGCAAATTAGAAATTCTTGTTTTGTTTATTTGTTAACGTCGTGTGTGCAATTATTTGATTTGAGTAACATTTTGCCTTGAAAGTTTTACTTCGCATACCTAAATGTGGAATGTGTTCTTCTGCCTTTAAATCCGCACGCTTGGTAATGGGTGTGATGTCAAAAGGCTCCTTGGTATTTGATAGGCAATATTTAGCCTTTTAAAGCGTGAATTTTTTATCCGACAATTTGTTGATTTTGTTATTTCAGAGGCATGAACAATGCAATAATGTGACCCATTTTGACAATACAATATAAAGTTATGACATGAAGTGACTAAAATTTTGGTTAAATTGTTTTGACGATATATATAACTCTATCTGAGAAGAAGCAGTATAAAGTTAATGTAAAATTTAAACCATGATCTTAACGTCATTTCCTTTTCGATCGACACAGTACATCAAATGAAGAGATTAAATAATTAAAACATATACATCTTTCCATTATTTAATACCAGATACCAAGGCAAACATTTTTGCCCCTCCCTCAAAAACAATAATTGTTTTTAGGGTCTAGATGAGGTTAACAGAATAGAAGAAAACATGGGAAGAATAAATTTTAAAATATAGTAAATAAGCAAAAGCAATAAATTTGTCAAGAAAATGCAAATAAAGAACTCCTTGTATTGATCCTTTTATATTGTCAAACACCATCAAACTAGTGAAATGACTTTCAAAATATCGTATTTAAAAGCTCGTTTTAAAATCCGTTGGAGATATTCCCCGTTTCCCTTTCCTTTTACGTTTGAGTGTCTTGTAGTGAGTCCATACAACAAAGATAGATTAAGGTCGTAGATATAAAAAAGAAGATGTGGTATGATTGCCAATGAGACAACTATCCACAAAAGACCAAAATGACAAAGACATTAACAACTATAGGTCACCGTACGGCCTTCAACAATGAGCAAAGCCCATACCGCATAGTCAGCTATAATAGGCCCCGATAAGACAATGTAAAACAATTCAAACGAGAAAACTAACGGCGTCATTTATGTAAAGCTTACTTGTGGAATAGTTCTACATCGGGTTATTCCGTTTTGTTCTACAAGCTTGTAGCATTTTATTACAGTAAATTGTGATGATCTTCACAAACAAATAATTATGGCATAAGTTAATATATTATATTATAAATATATATAATTCTGTCATTAAATATAGGGTATCATACTTCAAAATTTAGATTAAATT
This sequence comes from Mytilus galloprovincialis, assembly GCA_037788925.1. NCBI lineage: Eukaryota > Metazoa > Mollusca > Bivalvia > Mytilida > Mytilidae > Mytilus > Mytilus galloprovincialis. The sequence continues at coordinate 36,225,439 of CM075342.1, read as the reverse complement.
AAGAAATTTCTTAAATAAATGTTATATTTAATAATTAGAGTGTTGCAGTTTTCTTAAATATAGACGAGCAATATAAGATAATGACACTGGACCAATGTTCGAGCAAATGTTGATTATAATGGTTAACATCAGCAATATATTAGACATTAGTGTATTTTTAACATTTTTCCAGTCCATTTTTTACTTTCATTATTAAACATGTTTAAACATGGATTTTGTTTGAAGTTTAAATAGTTTAAAAGGGCTACGTAAACATGGTAAAACAATCAATGTTTGTATACATGCGATGTACATGTAAAAGTGACTTTCTATCACAATACATAGTTCAACCTTTTTATCTAAGACATTGGTAGTAGTTTGGTGTCTTAAAACTTCTAAATGTATTTTTCTATCTTATCCAACATTTATTATGCATCTTCTTGTTAACACATCTGTGATTGTACAAATGTACTGTATTGGTAGATTCCAGTGTATTACTGATAGGATAACTCATGGCAAGCTAAACAAAACATGGTTTAAACTTCCACAAAGAAAACGTCAGTCTAACATTATAGATAACTATTCATCATTTCAGACATTAACCAAACTGACAAGTATAGAAGATGAATTAAAAGATGTAAAAACAATGGTATGTGACTCAATAAAATGTGTATACACTGAAATATTGCTAGCATTATTTTGTGAAATCCAGATGTTTTGTTTTAAATTTTCAAATATTGATTCTAACACGTAAATAACAGTAAATATACTGAACACGCAAGTTATAACTTTAGAAATCAAACTTAGTAAACATGAATCTTTAATTTCGATATTTAACTATCTAGTTAAGAGTACAAAATAGCAGTCCTTTTATGTATTGACATGCAATATTTTTGATATGGGTTTTTCATAACGTAAAATGTAACAATCCACAAAGCTGTTTATTGAGAGAATTAGGAATACTTACCCTAAGGAATAGATTACTTTTTTTGCATTCCCATATTATGATTTGAGCGTCTTTACTACGATACGTCCGTAGGATACATAAGTTATAAGCCTAGTAGCTGTGACGGTAAGTGCAATACCCTCTTCACTGTGTTGACAATGAGCGAAAAGAACCACTTTCCAAATGTGTCCGTCCAAATGCTTCTTAGTTTAGCCTTCATCAGCAACGATAAACATACTATTGTATAGAATATAATCTATCAAAAAGTAAAATCGTAAGAAATCATACCATCAAAAGAGATATCAATGAATTTGCCACAGTGAGTTAAAACTCAAGATACCTACGTGAAATTCCGAAGCACTCACAACTGAACTGAACATATCGACGTGTATAAACTCCACCAGCAGAGGTTATAGTTCATAACATTCAATTTGAAATAAAAAAAAATACATAATATTAATTATGTATATATGACTAATAACAGAACAATTAGTATAATGAATTAATCAGCACATTAGTGGTTGACAGAGTAGATTTTCACACAGTATTGTCAATATACTGGAGTTGTATGCAAACTGTGAGAGGTTTAGCAAGCTATAAAGCTAGGTTAAACCCTCATTTTCTACCTTTGAAATGCCTGTACCAAGTCGGGAATATAACAGTTGTTATCCATTCGTGTGCGTTGTTTGTACTTTAGAATTTGTTTTCTGAGTAAAGACTTTCCGTTATGAGCTCGGATTAAGTTTTTGGTTGTTTTACTCTTTGTTATCCCAAAAAACATTTTCAATCGTTCCGAAGTTCTATTTATATAATGGTGCTGTCATACGTGATCAAAGAAAGTCTTTTACGTTGTAATATTGAATATAAGTACAATTCTTCATGAACCGATGAGTACTTATTGATCATATTTCTGAAACATCCGTATCAACTATGAATACAAATACTGGAAACATCTTTAGTTTATCTATATTTTTTCTATCCTTAGTTGATCAAAACACAAGAAGATATGGAAGAAAAATTGAAAAAAATGCTGGATAAGGTTAGTACTACAACTAGCAATGTATGTATGTTCAACATGGCTGCCTAAAAGGGTTTATTGCACCTTGAAATGGTGTACATTTAACTTAATATGTTTATTTCATATAGTGTACATAACTAATATTATGATTCGGGTATAACGTTCCATTTTACTTTCATTCATCATAAATGCCATTATGGTGTAATACCACCATTGATGTTCCCCTAACGTGGTACAGGCATTTTCTTATGAAGAAATGGTGAATTGAACATGGTTTTATAGTAACTGGGTTTCTTCATATAAATGTGGAAACTAATCCCTCCTGTTGAATGTTCATAACGTTATCTTAAGCATTCAGATGGCTCTCTCTAATGCCAGCTTAAATTGACATTATTGAACATATTGGTCAGTTACTTTTACGAAATTGACCTTGGACGGAATTTTTTAATTATTTTAATGTCATTTTTTTTTTTGTCAAATTGTTTTCAACTGTTTGTATGCATTCATATTTTGGCGGAAATTATAATATATACATTTTTTTTTTAGATTTTAGATGCAAAAGACACTGAGAAGAAACGAGTGTGACGAGTTGTGAAATGAACGCATCTCTGTTCTTTTATATCTTTGAATTTGCTATCAGTTTATGGTATTCATGTGCCTATTGTAAGGCATCGGATATGTACAACTAAATTTATTAGAATCATACCAACTTTAAAGTCATAATGACATGACCCAGCGACATATTCATTTGCCTTTATATTGGAAGTGATATTCCCTGTATCATAACTTGTCAAAGATTACAGGTTAACTGTAAATAGAATAAAGTCCTTTCGTTTTACAGCTAATAAATGAGTAAACGTACTGCTACCGTCTGGTCGCGCATTGTCACTCAAGATCAAGATAATGCGTTCTCCTATCTTTCACGATCAATTTTGATAAAAAATCTAGAAAATTCAATGTTTGTAAAAACTAATGAACAGATTCAAGGAAAAGAAACTTTTTTTTATTGTACTATCTGACACACCACAAATTAAGTTTTAAATACATCATGTCATATGGAATTGCCACCATTATAGGTACAAAACGTGGTTTTTTTAATGAATCCCATAGCTTTGTGTTGTCAGACAAATTTGTTTTCTTGATTTGTTCCTCGTTTTGAAAATACAGCAGATTTTTCACAGATGTTGAAGTAAAATTACGATGAATGACATTCACGGTCCGGTCGCAATACTTAACCACCGTTATGTATTCTTTCAAGAACGTTTCCCCAATAAACCGAATGACGGTCATTGAAATATAAATATATAACCAGAGAAATTTTTTGTTTGATTCAAATTCTGAAGTTATATAACTATTTGATCTGCTTTATTCTTGAAATCAATTTGGAAAAAAAACAGTTCATTTTTTTAAATGATTTTTTATATGTCATGTTTAATTTTGATGAAACTTCTGTTTCATTTTAATCTTCATAAGAAACAAAAGAGATATAGGGGAAACATTGTATTTCTTATTTCGTTTTTGAAATATAATTGCTCCAATGGTCAAAACATGTGATCTATATATATATATATACTTGTTTGATTTATGTTTAGATCATTTCAATCTATGCATAATTACATTACATTTTTAATGTAATCACAATTTTTGTATGTTAAGTTTATATATTCATGTAACCAAGAATGAACACACTTCATTTCATGTAATTTCCATTTATTCTAATTGATATTAATAACTTTTATGTTATCATTGCTACTAAATAAAGATGTTTTAATTTTTAACTTGAAGTTCCTTTATTTTTACACTGCTGTTACTAATTTTTACTTCTGATTGATCATCAATATTACAAATACATTAAGATTTGTATAAAAACCCAAGCAATGTGGTTTACATGGAATTAATCAGTCTCATACCCTAGAGGTCTCGATCATAATTAGGAATTAACAGTTACTGTTAACCAACAAAAATATATTCTGCAAATAATAAACCTCGTTAACTACATCGTTTTCACGCAGTCCAGTCACATTTGTTTGTATTTGATTGCAATGTCATTTTCCCTTCATTAAGTGATAAAGTACGATCTGTTATTGTATTTCTTGAATGTTTCCCCTTATACGACAATACCGAAAATTATGATCAGTGATACAACCCGTGCAACTCCGCCAGAAGTTTCTTTTTCCTGCTCCAACCCAAAAACCTTGTTGATCAGTCTTAATTTCGTCAATATATATTCTTGTCTTACCTATCATACTAAAAAATATACGTATTTTTTGTAAAACTAAATGAATGTAAATAAAATTTAAAGTATTTACTATTCACCCGGAGAATATTTCAAATAAAAAAAAAACATGCTTCTCCTCATACAAGTTTACGTAGCTGATAGGTGTGATACGTAAGTAAAGTTTTGTTAAACAGAAGTGAACATTTAAAACAACAGTCAATTTTGTGTTAACAAAATAATTTTTTGTCACTAAAGTCAATTTTGTGTCACAGGAGTCAATGTTGTATGCAAATAAGTTTATATTTGCATACCTATTTAACAAAAATGTTATCAGTGTAACTTTTTTTCATTATCTCTTTACACAAATTAAAATAGAAAATCAATATTCAAATATCTTCGAAATACAGACGTTCAGACATTCAACATAAGTTATATTTCACTTTCGTATCGAAACCTCCAGAAAAACTCGGCATTCATTTGAGTTGTTTCTAAATTCAAATTATAATAGAAAATGGAAAATAATATTTGTTTATCCATGTGTAATAGTCGTCTCAAGTGCTCCACTATATGCATGCTTAATATGTACATGTACGATGCGTTAGAAAAGTGTAACTGAAATCGAAAATATGTACGTCTCTATTGTGTCTTCCCGCTACACATTAAGTGCTTATCATATAAGATAAGGGATGTCACGAGTACTCAAGTATCGCTCGGTAGTATCGAGTACCGAATACCAAACTGATACCCGACTAATCGGTTTCTTGTTAAAATGTTTTTGCCGTCTTGAATAACAAAAAAATATGTATATTGAGAGCGCATTTCGGTATATTTGAAAATTATACAAATTAAAATACATTTCGAATGTGTACATCCCTTTCATCAAAGGTAGATTATGAACAGGGGTAAATTTTCAATACTCACACCATTAGTTAATCTTTTCTTTGTCATTCCACCACTTTTGTACTGTCAGAGCAATTTGATCATAAGTAGGACTGTAAGTTACGTAACTAAGGCTGTCAAAGTTGAGAAAACGACTCGTCCGGGAAACAAATTGATAAGACAAAATTTCTAAAAGAAACAAAGAACAAATTCATTGCACCCTACGTCGAACCTCAACAAATGGCTATAGGCATCAGTAAGTTCTATTTATCACAACTTTCCTGGTAACTAAATGTGTTTCTTGTCGCTTTAATAATTTTTCTGTAGAAGTTTTTTAATTGATTGATTTCAGTATTGCCTGTTTACGTAACAAGTCAAGTGGCATGAAGTAAATGAGCGATATATTATATACTTGGAAATTCTTAGGACTATTATATAGTTCAGGTTATAATGTTGAGGGATTAACGTCTACAAAACAATGACTTCTCGATAGAATTGATCTAACGTTGTGTTCCATTATGTAGATGTATTTCTGAGCGAGTACTCGAGTTTCGTACGGTAAATCCAACGAGTACTCGATTAGTAATATTCACCGAGTTGACACCCCATATATAATATGAATTAAAGTTTGTAACGCAAGGTGATGAGAACTAAGACAATAATCATCATTTCACAAATGACACAATTGCAGTCCCGAATTTGGATGACCTTACTATATCTCAATTTCGAACATTACTAAAAAGATATTATAAGTCTAAAAGCTGGGGTCACACATTCATGACTTTTACTGCAGTCCCATTTCCGATTGAAATTTGTCAAAAGTTTGATAAAGATCCAGTGAAACGTGGATTAATGTTCAAACTTTAAATCAAATACATTTGTAAAATAATATATATAATCACGACACCAATTAGATATTGTTCAGGAAGCGTCGACATTCAAACGTTTCCAAGCGAATTTATCCCGATAATCCCGTTCCAAAATCCGATTCTAACCGATTTGTACCTTTCGCAAGGTGAAAAACGATCGAATTTGTTGCGACCCTATTCTGATTCTAACGAATGTAATCCGAAAGAGATCAGACAGTGAACCAACGCTGACGGAAGATATCCGTTAAAAACTGTCTTCATATTTTGGATGATCAGGTACTGTCGGAACGTTATGCTATCAAAGTTCGCTGTACCGCAATGAAAAAAGTTTTCTCTGGACTAAATCGTAACGTGTTCTGTAATTGCCAGGACTCTGGCGTTGGTATCATTGCTGAAATTCGTATTAATAACTGGACTGTTCCGGAACGGTTTCGGTAAAGACGGTTTGCATTTGACAAGATCTGGACGCAATCTGGACTCAATCGGCTAAAAAACATCAATGTCAAGTTTCTCTAGAGCATGTTTGTTCCATAAGACAACGTCCAGAAAACACACAACATTGTTAAGATATTGATCCGATATAGCAGAATCTGTTAAAAGAAAGTCACGATCGTAATCCGACTTCACGAAATCGGCCGAATTTCCGCGAATGTTACGGGACGCACCCAACTTTCGGGCGATTGGCCAACCTCTCTGGGCAAGTTCCGATCTATAGGAATCTGTAACGAGTGTATACGACTGCATGTAGACAAAGATAGAACATTCTAGATAATTCAGGAAAGCAATCCGACTTTTTCAATTTTAGTTTCTTATTACTGTCTATAATGGGAGCCATAATCGGCAATGTGTGAACGCCGCATAGTAGAGGTTTCTCAACATTTTACGAACGTATTGTTTACCGATATTGCAGTGTGTTTAAAGACAACAGTTAACAATTCTATAGTTGCATTTTTTATTGTGGTGAAACATCGGTGTTCCAATTAATTTTCTGTTGTTAAATGTTATGTGTTCTTACGTTAGGTTCCGATTGTTTACATGTCGAATATATGCGTTCGATTTATCTCCCTTATCCATTTAAAAAGAACAGTGTCAGTGCCTAATGTTGTTAAAAAAAATCGGCGCGGCTGGTTTGCATCTCATTTAATCCATTGTTGGATGTTGAACGTTCTGTGCCTTTCACTACAAGCTAAGCGTTTGTAAAAGGATGTAAAAGTAATTGAGATGGCACAAGTTTAGCATTTTTAATTAATAATATACAAAAAAAATCTTAAATATGGAGCGAATAAAGGAGGTGAGTTTGTGTAAATTCTGTTTCCTAGATTAAAGCACCCAACAGGAAAGTCACAATGTGTGCTTGGTTCAATTGGTCCGAATTGCTGTTAAATCATTTTTTTGAATAAGTTATTAAATTATAAAGGAGCACTCGATCAATCGCAAAGTTATAGAGTTGTATGTTGAAAGTATGAGTGCTACAGCACCAACAAAATTGATAGTTACATAATTTTTAAAATTTACATTTTCTTTAAATTCCATTTCCAATGTAAAAAGAAAAAATGAGAAAAATAAAAACCGAAGAAAACATATACAGCATGCCTTTAAAATTCCATGAAATAAAAAAAATATATATATACTAAAATTTGAAAGATTATAAAACATACACAAAGAGAATAAGAATTGTTATAAAAACAAAACGAACCCCCCAAAAAAAACTAAATACATTACAGAACATCTTTTTAAGTGTTAACTGATTTGTTTTTTTCAAATTTATTTCAACATGTTCAATGTTTCCATTTATTCATCTTCTTGGGGTTGTCAGTTTAGATAGAATATAAATCAGTTATAATTATTTAAGGTCAAGCAGTGATTATTTGAATTTTAGATTTGGGGCAATGAAGTTACCAAGGATCCGAGGATGTTCTTTTTTTAAATTAAAAACTAGACGGGCTTTCGCGTCTAGATTAGCTTGCGAAAAAACTTCTTCCATTGATCTAATCCTTGATAAGATTCAAAAAGATTCCTAGCCCCTTCCATTCCAAAGTTCTATATTTACCATTTTTCATACATATGTAGTAAACAATTCGAAATGATGTTGTTATGTTTGTCATAATCTCTTTTACGATTGCTGTCCTTGATCTAAATATTTTATATTCTTCACCAGAATTTGATCAATTAGATTTCCAGCTGTTTTGATTAAACCGTAAATTGTATATCATATATTATATATATCAAGTCAATATTATATGTCTACGACTCAAAATGGTCTTACAAAATGGAGAATGTGTATATATATTTTTTTTTATAAAAGACATTTCAAAGGGAGGAAGACCACAACCGATAGTCTAAAATAATGGTATAAACAAATGATCCCTCCTTTCTCTTTAGGGCAAGTAACGTAAAGTTCGTTCAATTTTTGTTCGTTCGTAAGATGTTTAGAAACTAGGCCTCTAGTAGAACCTTCACATTTAATAACGAACCTTTTTTAAACTTTCAAACCAAATCTTTATATCTATGGAAAAATTTAGTAAAGGTTTTAGGTAATTTGTTGTAACACGATACCTGGCTTTATAATTTACCAGTAATACATAGATTACGTTTGTAAAAATCAAAAACGTCGCAACAGACACAGGCATAGCGTACTAGTTGTGAAATATAAACACCGAAAGATGATGCCAAAGGAACATCACCATCCAAAAAAGGACAATTAACAATAGGGAACAAAACAAGTCTCTTTTTTCGTAAACTGTAGTGTGTAGTTTTCCGTGTAAAACCGAAATATCTAAATCTAGAAAAGGACGGTTATAACCGTTTAAATTTGATTTATTTAAACATATTAAAGCAAGTTCCTTTGGGTAAATTACGGCAGTATATTTTGAAAATTCTTTATTATTTAATGATAATATATCATCAAGATTATGGTAAGTATTGTTGAATTTATCAATTAAATGCAATTTAGACTGCTCTTGACAGAGTTTGGTCATAAATAGTGATTCAGTACAAAAACAAGTCTGCTATTAAAGGGGCGCAATGAGTACCCATTGGAATATCTACAACATGTCGAAACGTACATCAATATTATCAAGGAGAAAATTAACAGCTTGAATCATCTCAACACACCTCTAGTAAGTATATCAAGCATATGTTCCTTTCTCGTTAGAGAAGAAGGCTGTAAATGAATTGCAGGAAATATATTTGCTTTCAGATTTACCAAGCGGCCATTTAATTAAAAAGGTCACTTCAACTGCGATAAAACAAAATCGCGTAAACATATAAAGTCATTTCAACTTTGATATAAAGGTCGTTGTACCTTTTATAAATCATTGTCAATAGACAGAGCAAAAACGACAAATTAATTACAACAAACCGGGAAAAACGAAAATGCAAACAGTGTTTAAAAAAAAATGACAGCTATGCCTTCTTTCCTAAACCTGAATAATAGTTATATTGGTATTACACATTAATAGTTGTGAAGTGTAAACATTGTAAGAACATACATTTTGCAATCTCTTTTACCTTTTACTTGTGGTAGGCAAACTCATCGGTAAGTATTCTTAAACTGGTTTCAATTAGCAATTGTAATCTCTGGTATGATGTTAGAGGTACACATAAGTCCATATATTAATTATATTTAAGCCTGAAAAAAGCTGGTGTTGCATCTGAAATTCATTCATGATTGTTGAGGTTCCGGCAAGGTATATTTTAGTCCGTTGACATCAAACCTGTTCCATTAATCAGAGGCCAGACATGAAGAGGTACACAAGGTAATTAAGTGACAATTAGAAAGCTTTCGTGAAAAGCAAATATACTACTAATCAGTTAAACATCCTCCTTGGAGGATTGGAAAGTTACATCTATATGTATTTATTTAGTACTTACTATAGTAACTATATAATTTGTTTCATAGTAGCCAAACAATGTTGACTTTTAAATTTGCGTATTTTAAATTTTTTGTACTTCCCGAAGCGGGATTCGAACCCTTGCTTCTGTGACAGTGAAGCATTCACCGCGTCTAACGCCCCAGAATACCTGACAACCTAGTCTATATTAAAATATTATAGCTTTCGGTGGTAGAATAGATTTAAGATTTGTCTGACGCATACATTGTAACAGTTTTAATCTTTTACCGATTAATTCAAACTATAAAAAAGCAATTTATGTATTACTATTTTCAGGCATCCATATTTTTGTTATTCTACTTACATCAACATTTATATCAATTTACTTGCAATTGTGCACAACACGTGTTTTTTTTTCAAATTAAATAATCAGGTTACTTACCTAGTACTTAGTAGTTGATTTAAATAGCAAAAAAATAAAGATTCATTAATAATGTTCGCCAATCGAAGTGTAAGGGATTAATCATATACCTAATACAATGTAAATAAAGGCAACAGTAGTATACCACTGTTCACAACTCATAAATCCATGGAAAAAAAAAATAGGGGTAACAAACTAAAACCCAAGGGAAACGCATTAAATATAAGAGGAGAACAACGACACAACAGTAACATGTAACACACACACAGAAACGGACCAATCATCAGACAAAATCCCACGAGAATAACAAATATAACATCAAAACCAAATACATGAATTTGGGATAGACAAGTACTGTGACACGTCTTATCGCAATGTGAGTTTACACTCAAAAATAAGAGAAAACAAACGACGCAACGTTAACATGCAACACACACAGAAACGAACAATAATATAACAATGGCCATATTCCTGACATGGTACAGGACATTTTTAAAGGAAAAAATGGTGAGTTGAACCTTGTTTTGTGGCACGCCAAACCTCGCATTTTAATGGCAATGTTAAATATAACATTGAAATGACAACATAATATTACAGTACTACAATACAAATAAAGAGTAAAACGTATTAGACACAGAAACACATGATTAATAGATAACAAAAAGTATCTGGTTTAAAATTCAATACGCCAAAAACGTCCCTCGTCCACACAAGACTCACCAGTGACACCCAGATATAAAAGATAGATCGAAAGTGAAAAAAAGTACAAAGTTGTACAGCACTGAAGATCAAAAGTTGAAAAAAGTTGTGTCAAATACAGCTATGTTTTTATGCTTGGTAAAGGTCATCCTTATTATTTAGAACAATTAATGCTATTGCAAACAGTAAATTTTATCAAATGAATATAAAAGATATACATAATGAAACTGAAGTATTAACTAATTACAGAAAACAAAACCCGAATGCATAATGCAAAGACCAACACAGTTCCAATAGACACACCCGACTCAGTCCAGGCCTCAACGTAATAAATCATAAAAATGACGTCACATACATGTACGATGGTGAAAATGCACAAAAGTTACGTCACATTTGAATTTATGAAAATTAAAAACAGATCATAAAAAAAAAATGACGTCACATTTGAATGAATAAGATAGACGTAACACGTCTTATAGTAATGCGAATTCACACTCAGCAAAACAATCACAATCGGGAATAAGTCACGTTTGGTAATTAAAAGATTAGACGACATAATGACAAACCCCAATCTACCATGTGGTAAAAATGTCCTTAGCTAGTTTGGTCAAAGACACATCGTAGGGATCTACCAATTCGTGATGGTGTCCATAAAATTTACGGAGTGTCAATTTTAATCTGTTCTCCTCATAACCCTGTTGGAAAAGCCTCTGCGTAAGGAGCACACTCCTGTATATGAAGTCCGTATAGTGTGAACAAGCACGTGAATAACGTATTCATTGTGATATGTAAACACCATACGAAGGGGCAGAGGGTATGTCACTGCTGAGAAATGGGAAATTGACAATTGGGAAGTTGAAACCGTCCCGTTTATCATAGATTTTCGTGTGAAGTCGTCCATCTACGTCAATATTGAGGAAAAGATCAAGGTATGAAGCAGTCCTTCTAGTATCAGTCGTATCCTTAATTTCTGGTTCACTGGGATATATGAGATGTAATTATTGGCTGAAGTATGGGTTATTCAATGATAGAACATCATCAATATATCGGAAATTAAAATTAAAGAATTTCGAAAGGCGCTTTTTCTTTTTGTCTTTTAGAAGGTTCTGAATGAACTCTGCTTCATACGAGTACAAAAACAAATCAGCCAGCAGGGGTGCACAATTAGTACCAATTGAAATACCGACTGTATGTTGAAATATAAATCCTCCAAACTCAACAAATATATTGTCGATCAAAAAGTCCAGCATTTTGATAATATCATCTTCAGTATATTTTCAGGAAGATTCAGTGTGATTCTTCACAAAATATGAATTATTGTAACCCAAAACAAGAAATTTGTATCTACGATTCCCATTTTTATAGAAAAGCTATGTTTTATGAGATGGTGAAGTCGATCTCTCAACTGAGCATGGGGAATAGTAGTATATAGCGTAGAAAAATCAAAAGTTTTTATGTTGCTGCAAAATTGCAAAGATTGTGATCGAAGGTTAAGTAGTAGATCTTTCGAATTTTTGAGAATCCACATCTGGTTAACACCACTGGTAGAATATATCTCCTCACAATATTTTTGAAGCCTATATTTAACTGTAGAAAGAATAGTACTTTAGAAAGATGTTTAGTCGAACATTTTGAAGACCCAGCTATGTATCGTTCTTTATATGGAGTTTTGTGTAATTTAGGTATCCAGTATAATGAGGGCAAGTTTTCTTCGTTTTCTTTGATGTTGATACCAAAAGAAAGAAGGACAGATTTATGATTTTGTAAAATTTCGTCCTTGGTAAATAAACTCATCATAGATACCAGGACTAAATTTAGTATATACGCCAGACGCGCGTTTTGTCTACAAAACACTCATCAGTGACGCTCGAATCCAAAAAGTTAAAAAGGTCAAATAAAGTACGAAGTTGAAGAGCATTGAGGACCAAAATTCTTGAAGTTCTGCCAAATACAGCTAAGTTAATCTATGCTTGAGGTAGAAAATCCTTATATTTAAAAAAAATCCAAAATTTGTAAACAGTAAATATGTAAATATAACCATATTAATGACAATTCATGTCAGCACAAAAACTACTTGGCTTGTGATACCCTCGGGGAAATAAATCTCCACCAACAGTGGCATCGACCCAGTGGTTGTAAATAAACTCATCATAAATGATGATAAAGAATATGTAAGATTACCAGTAGTTTTATCAATTCCAAGCTCTGTAGTGAGACATTGCAAATAATGTTTTTTACATACATGTATGAAGACAATATTATTGGAGGCTTTATCTGCTGGAACAACGACATATTTGTCTTGCAAAGAGGATAAAGCATCCACAACCTCCGGATTCTTGAAAGGGTTAGAAACTCTAGTACTCATATTACATCGTAGTTTTTGTATGCGCCTCTGAAGTGTTAGGTCTATCATCCCAAGGACATGATTTTGTCATGTGACCGTGACGTCATCAATGTTTGTTCATGAATTACTCCAGATTAAAATAGAGTAAAGAAATAAAATGTAAGATCATTCATCACAATCACATATAGTACATCAAAGTCATATTTGAAAGTATTTATCGAAAACACAAGAGATAATGACAATTGATTTGTGACAAAATAAAACTGGAAATAATTGTACAAAGCCAAACATTATGAAGAGATTAAAACATGTAAAACAAAAGTGATACTAATGAAAAGCTACTCATTGAATATTAATATCAGTAAAACGTTACAAACTGATTACTATTAGGAACGCTATCGTCAAGTAAAAGTTTATTTCCGAATTCCACAAACAATGTTTTGTCATGATATTGTCAGTTCGTGTTCGACAGGCAAGTTTGAGTGACCTTTTGGTATATTTCGCAGTCTTTTGAATGTTCAGCATTTCAACAATAAAGATAAATATGTGCAGCTTTTTCCTTTAATCAAGTGGATATTTGTCAAGTTATTTTCATGATCATCATCTTATTATGATTCAATTTTTGCTGTAACTTCTAATTAGCTGACAGTGTTAATATAAAAAAGATGATGTGGTATGATTGCCAATGAGACAACTATCCACAAAAGACCAAAATGACACAGACATTAACAACTATAAGTCACCGTACGGCCTTCAACAATGAGCAAAGCCCATACCGCATAGTCAGCTATAATAGGCCCCGATAAGACAATGTAAAACAATTCAAACGAGAAAACTAGCGGCCTTATTTATGTAAAAAAAAAATAAGTCTATCATCCCAAGGACATGATTTTGTCATGTGACCGTGACGTCATCAATGTTTGTTCATGAATTACTCAAGATTAAAATGGAGTAAAGAAAGTAAATGTAAGGAATGACTGTAATATTTGTTCTGTCTATTCAAAATAACACGTTCAATTAGAACTGGTACCTGAATTTGAAAGCCTCGCAATGGTAGAGTGCCAAGCTCTCTGCGCGTTATTAATCAATGCAAAACTTGTTAAGGGGTCCGTAGGCGGCCTGTAGAAAGGCTGAATTTTAGCTCATATCCAATAGATCTTAGGCTAATTTATCAGTGGCATTATAAATGCCCATCTCTTCAAACAGGCCGATACCAATCACACGAACAACCTTTTTCATATACTGTTAATTTATGATCGTCCTGAACATTTATGAAACATTTTATTACACTGGACGTTTACTTACTAACAATCACTCATTATTACATGTAAAGCAAATAGAATGCACACGACAATAAGGAGCTTACTATTTTGCAATCAAATGAGACGTGAATTTTTTTCGGAAAGTTTATCGTTTATATAAAAATGTTCATATTCTGACCTTTTAAGCTAGATTAGGATTGTATTAATTAATAAAGGTAATTGATCAGGACTTATACTTCTATATATTGACCATCGATTTTTTTTTTTTTTTTTTTATTTATCGTTCACAATTAAAATTGCAATATTATGTAATACTTATATGCATAATTGAGGTATGATTGTACAAAAAATGAACAAATCGAGGTCAACGACTCAGGAGATTAATTGAACACAATATTAGTTAATGCTATATATAAAGTGTCGAACAAATGAGGGAAGAAAACAACTATTTTTTTTATTTTTTTTGTTACAATTTGGACAAGGATTTGGAGAGAATCGTAATTTAAAATGTTACACGAAAAATATCAATTTCTGACTTATTTACTCGAAAAGATCTACCAAACTTCATAAAATTATTCGACCTCACCAGTGCTAGTGGCAACTAATTTCCTCCCTTGCAAATATTAAAACTAGTCTCTTCAATTTCTGGTCCGTTCTCGTTAAGTTACGATAAAGTAAAGAAAACATATGAACTTCAAAACATATATTTGAACTAAAATGATAAGTCATACAAGACTTACAAAGACCAGGGGCTCCTCACTTGAGACAGGCAAATTAATTCGGCGGGGTTAAACACGTTATGTGAGATCTCAATCTCTCCTTATAAATTATATATGTCAAACCTTTAGCCAATGTCGGGAAAACAATCACACAGCAACACACATACAGTAAAGCTCTGTTAATAAGAAGTCCGAGTCCGATGTCAGAATAAGTAACAATAGAAATTATGCATAAAGACAATGATACACAAATTACCAAAGGATTACTAGATACTGACATGCCAACTTCAGACCTCAATTGAACTAGTTGAAGAATATGTATTCATCATATGAAATATGAATAAAAGTCTCTCCTTACTTAATTGCGCACAGAAAAAAGTTCGAATGGAAATTTTCGCTTTTTTCACCAAAAAGCTGACATACATATCTCAAAATTTCTATTTTCTTGTCGAATAAAAAGGGAAAACGCAATAAAATTCACTTCTGACTTTTATGTTGAATAGGAAAACTTGGTGGCGCCCGTCATCTTTATTTGCTTCTTTTAAAAAACAAATAATGCTATAGCTTGTAATTGACAAAGAAACTGTTGTTTCAAATAGCAATGCTAAAAAACAATGGTAAACTGGTGTATGGGAATATGGTAGTTTAATCAAATTTCCCATCTTGCAATAACACAATAACACGCATGCTTTTGGTTTCATGAATGCACAATGCGCAGCAAGGTTCAGACAGAACAAAAACGTGACATTCAATATCTTGTGTGCTCTATGCACGTTATTGACACTCTTTTAGAGACAGTTAGTTATTAAATAATGCAATGCTAATGTATGTGCCTTTCCATCCTACTTTTATTTTCCAGTAGCAGGTGAATGTCTGCCGCTTGGTCTGGTCAATTAACTTTGCAATACATAGATATTTCTAGTCGGAGCCATCTGTTCTTGAGTTTACAAACTTAAATTATTTGCCACTGAATGTTTAGTGTGCAAAATTCAAGCAATCATGAATTAATTTAATACACCAATGAGGTGTTTAAGTAAACAACAACTTTCTGTATTCATGACGCCACACTTTGAAAATAAATAACTTCACCAGGTCCCAGTTACTTCTGGATCAACATTATTCATAAAAGTGTTTACTTGTTGCTATGAAAGAAAAACATCAATAAAAATATATATCGATGCACTTTTCATTTATTCAAATAAATCTCTTACTGTTGTTTTCTTTGATCTATTCCTCGCATGAATGAAGAAACATCTCTTGTATCACACTGCATAGTGTGTTTTACGAAAATGAGGTACGAAACATGAGTTAATTTGATTGGACAGGAAATAATTTTGCGACACTTCCATTAGCTATTAGACATCACGACCGCATTAGGGGGTGGGGTTGTAATTGTAATAGTGCTCCGGTTCCCGCTCCACCATTTGCACTCAAAATATCAAACACACACATTTAAAAACATTATATTTTCAAGACCTTCGTTAACCTCATGTCCAACAATTAATCTCGAAGAAAAACACTTCCTACTAATGAAAACAAGGAGTATAAAGCTTTTAAGTTTAATCTGTGGAATTGTTGTGTTAACCGTTGGATATATATATTTGTCATGTGTTTGTTGTTTAAAAATTGTCTCATTCACGTGCATGATACTTTTTGAGTTTGATATTAGGTATAGTTTTTGCAAAGGGCACTCAATGTCAAATATTTCAAAATTGTGGCATCTGTAGCAAATCTTTAGTTTAGAAATATTCGAATAAAGAGGTTTGAATGCTAAAACTTTATAGAATTCATAGCGCTGTAGGAACAAAGGCATCATACTTAACGAATATCTATAAGTATATGAGGCATTGTTTTCTATCAAGGAAGTGGGCAACTTTTTTTTATATAGGAATACCATTTTGTTTTATTAGTAAAAATGATCTGATGAAATACATCCGATACTAAAGTACTGAAGTTTTTACTAACTTTAATAGTCAACCATATTTGATCAAGGTGATATTAATTCCTGATATTCAATAAGTGTGAAATGCATTTCATAATGTTATAAAAATAATGAAATATGGTTTGGGTCATAATGACAACCATACATTAGAGTACAAAGACAATTACATAAATAACTATACATACCTGTAGATTTTCAAACATAACTCTTACAGCAAAGTAATTTCTTACCGACCTCTGCATGAAACAATGAGAAACATTTCAGAGGAGAAATCAAACAGACTTCTCACAAACAATAAATGAATAACAACAATAACAAAAAGCAACAAACCACAACCACTGCATAACAGGTCTTTACATTTGGCTTGGAATGAGCACAGAAGGAATGTTGCCGAGTTATATATATTGATAAACGTTTTTTGTTCACGCATCGTTGTCAATTTAATGGAATTTGATACAAGTGAGCTAGGTATAAAACCAAGCTCAATCCATCGTTTTCTGCATTTGAAAATGCCTGTATCAAGACAGGAATATGACAGTTGTTATCCATTTGTGTGATGTGCTGGAGTTTTTGATTTTGTCATTTGATTAGAGACTTTCCGTTAAGAATTTTCTTTTGAGTTCAGTATTTTTGTGGTTTTACTCTTTAACCTAAGGTTAGACTCCTGATATCGGTAATGATCACACATTGACTTTAAAGTATGTAAACAGTACCAATATAATAGTATTCCAAATTACTAAAAGCCAGCTATAAACCCTTGTAATCAAACAAATAAGGAAGTTTCACTGATTTAAACATATGTTGTTAATCTTCCAAAGAATTAAGGGTCAAGAGATTAAAACAAATCTGAAAAAAAAGATTATGCTTGATCAATGACAAAATATAAGTGTTAACACACTGTGGAATTTCGAAATATTTTTAATATAAATTTAAGAAATAAATGATAAAATACGTGTAATGTCTTCAAATATATATTTTAAACAAACCAACCACATTCAAAAATAATTTTGTAAAATAATCACACAGAAGAGGCAATGAAATATGCCACGTTAACAATGAAAACGACGAAATATGAAAAAATCATCATGTATTTATTTAGTCCATTGCATGCATCCTTCCAGGTAATGGTTATCTCTGTGTCAGACTTCACAACTACTATTTCTTCATCCTTAGACATTGGTCGTATAGCTAATAATCGCTGTCTCCATGGTATCTTTGATCCAAAGAATTTGAAAACTTTGTTCATATTTGGTTTTGGATCTCTATGATAAATTGAGGATGTATAGATCGTTACGGCAACAATGATTCCACTGAAGGTTATAGTCACTATCATCATGACTAATAAAAGACTCATTGGATTAGAGGTTACCGGGACAGCCAATCGGACCATGGTCAGAAATATTGCATATGATAGTAAAATTGTCGTTGATAATCCTATTCGGTCTCCAGAATCTATCGGAAGTAGAAACACAAGTGGGTTCAGTAAACTAAACAATATAGTAGGACAAGCAACTACTATGATGTAATATAAAGGTGCTCGTTTTACTGTAAAAGTCATTTTAAGATTAGAATATCCATTCCAAATTATACTTTCACCTGTAGATGATTCTAACGACCAATCAGAGTTTGGTCTGTAGAAAGATAGGTCAACCGGGTTAGAATCTGCTATCAAGTTTATGTTAGTTGCTGAAATCCCCCATACAACAAAATTCAGATCACATGTCTGAGAATCAAAAGGAAATTTGTATACATTCGCTGCACATGTTGCTGACATAACATCGCCATTAGCAAGAACAACAGTGCCATTGTAATAAATTGTTACAAATACATCATAACCCTTTCCGATTGATTCGTATGTTTCAACAGAATTCGTTAGTACAAACTTCGGTGTCCAGACATCGGTGTGACGCACTATGATAAATTCTGCATTACCATATGAAGATGGAGTCCAATTGAATCCGGCATCAGTCCATGTTAGTTTTATTCCAGTCGAAACGTCCACAGTTTCGTCCACTTCATCAAATCGAACAATTGCCATCAAATGTTACATTCAGAGCTGTTGAATAATCAGAATTTGGAAGAAATGATTTTTGATGACTTGTGAATATATCGGTATATAAATTGTTCATATCAGTGTAAGTCTGACCATTAACAATGTAAAAGAATAAACATGGTAAAATCAATCGAGGCATACATCTAAATGCTATACCTTCGTTCATTCTTATTAATGGAAAAAACAACAATCCAAAACTACTAATGTTTACATCCAGTGAGAATTATAGTCTGTAAAATGAGTTGGTAGTAGTTACAAGTTACCTTTAAATCTATATCTACTTATGGTATTTTGAAAATGAACTTTATATGTTTCTTGATCACAGCTACTTAATGCATGATTGGGATTAAATCATTTGTATTTATATATGTGATTAAGTATATACAATATTAGAAAATGAAAAGTAGTGCTTATGCTTATAATTCAGAACGTAATGAAAATGTTGAAACAATAACACTATCTATGAAGGGAGAAATATTTCATAATATGTATTCAAAATGATGAGAGCGACAATGACTCTAAACATGCGATAAAATAGATACTATAATAATTATGAATTACGCCAAACACGATTCAAAAGAACAAACAAACAAAAGAGAAAGCGACATTCAAACTCATCGATCAAAAAAAATAATTGAAAACGCAATGAAAATGGACAATAAATTTCATTGTAACTGATAGATCTGCACCATAATCATCAAAATGTCATGTAATGTATGCTGACTGATAATTGTTATTAGGTTAATCGCAACAAATTATAAATTATTTCACTGAATCAAATGAACGATACCGCTGCTTCGACTGTGATACGATATTTATCCATTCAATACAGTTAAATGTTTTGATTTAAAACGCAAGGCTTCCGAACGTTTAAAATATTGAAAACGTAACTGTAGAGATTGTATAACAAGTGTAGCATGCGTATTGCACGAGATTCGGTGGTGGAGTCTGTGTCCCAAATTATGTTTTGGACCATATGCAGACAGTTATTATCCTTCTTCTAACAGTTGGAAAGCAGGTCACAGTTTGACCCCAAGTCTATCAGCCACAATAGAGTTATGTGACCGTAAGAGTTTTCTAAAATACCCATTGAGACAAACTGCATTTTTACAGAATAAAATGCCACTGTCATGATACCAGCTTATTGAACTGAACAATCTTGATGGTGTTTTTCCTCTTCATAACTTACACTCCAACTAAAATCTTTCTTTCTTATTTGTACCTTCAGACTTGAAAGGAGTAGGTCCGGTAAGGACTCATTTTGGCCTCAAATTTCAGTTTCATCTGACGAAAGATTTTGACCACTTTTTAAAGACTTAAGTGTCTATTTCACTTGATTCAATTAGTATAAGTGAAAGATTTTAACTGATTTAGTCATTAAAAACGATCCGATTCAAGCTCAAATATGAAAAATCTCTCAAATATGCAAAAAACGTCACTTTTCAGATGGTTTTTGTCAAAAATGAAAGTGGCCGCATCCGTGTTCATCCACAACCTTTATATATGTTATGTATTATCATAAAATACAACTTACATTTCAATATTAAGGATGAACACGAATGCGGCCACTTTCGTTTTACAAGGAAACTGTATAAAATTTAACTAAAATGATAGAATTTTGAAGATTTCAGTAATTTGGCATGACTTAATGGTGCTACAACCCCATATATGTGCATTGTATTGTCAAAAACAGCCCATATTTATGTAGCAGAAGCATTCAACTGTCCAATAAATAACTAAAAGTTTACATTTTAACAATTTTGTAAAACTGTTATATTTTGGGGCCAAAAAGGGGTCTTACCGGACCTACTCCTTTGCATGAACATTGTCAAGTTTTTTTTCGAGGAAACTAAAATTTATGGGCTGAATTTTAATTTGATAAAGCATGTTATCAAGACAAACGCTCTATATGAATATCTAGACAATAGCGTTTAGGATACGTAAACGTCATGTTTTGACAACGTGCGTCGGAGGTGGGTTTTTTTTTGCCGATTTGTGCAAGTGGTTTTCTCTCCTTGATACATGTATCACCAGTCAAAAATAAAACTTAGCAAAAACTAAGTTGAGTTTACTTCAACAAAATCGTGAAGATTAACATGAAATTCAATTGACAAGTACGTTATTATAATAATAAGAAAACATACTTGAACTAGTATATATTTGTTTAGGGGCCAGCTGAAGGACGCCTCCGGGTGCGGGAATTTCTCGTTGCATTGAAGACCTGTTGGTGACCTTCTGCTGTTGTCTGCTCTATTGTCGGGTTGTTGTCTCTTTGGCACACTTTCATTTCCATTATCAATTTTTTTCCCTATTTATTTCAGAGAATGCCAAGATTAGTGGTCAAACTTAGAAGACAAAAAAATGGTAAAAATATAAAAATGTCACCCAGAAACCTACAGTAGTTGAATTGATATTAATAAGCGCATGCTGATGAAATTTGCTATGCTATTTTTATAAGGGGATGTGGGATCACTCCAATTAATAATTTTGCTTAATTGCTTCTTACAATGTTTAATGCAATAAAACATACTTTATATAAATCAAATAATCATTCTGAAATAAAAATAGTAAATAATACTGATCATTTCAATTTTATATTTCCAAAAAAGTGGGACCATGAGTCACATTATTTTCTTCTAAGTAAAACAAACTTTTTGGGTCTATCATGTTTTTCTTAGTTGAACAGTACAATACTGCATAGAAAAATACCTACAGAAAAAGGATATGTTTACCAAACATTTTGAAAGAAAGTCTGTAAAAAATAATACCGATTTTGACCTCAAACGTCAAGTTCATCTGATGACAGAATTTGAACACTTTTTAAACACTTAAGTGTCTACTTCAGTGGATTCAATTAGTGAATCTAAAAGATTTGAACTGATTTAGTCAATAAAGGCGCTTAAAATCTACCAGATATGCCATAAAATGTCAGATGGTTTCTGTCAAAAACGAACGTGGCCGCATCCCAGTTCAGTCTCATATACGTTATGAATTACCATAACATACAACTTACATTTTAATATCAAGAATGAACATATATGCATCTATTTCCATTTAAGACGGAATTTCAAACCGTATAAAAAAGAGGGACGAAAGATACCAGAGGGACAGTCAAACACATATTATGAAAATAAACTGACAACGGCAAGGCTTAAAATAAAAAAAGACAAAGAGATAAACAATAGTACAGAAGACAAAACATAGAAAACTAAAGGCTAAGCAACACGAACATGACGAGCCCCACCCAAAATTTGGGGTGATCTAAAAATTAACTCAAGAACAAAAATTGTGAAGATTTCAGTAATTTAGCATGACTTGATGATGCTAGCACCCGATAATATGCATTGTATTTTCAAAAACAGCCCCCAGAAGTATTCTACTTTCTAATAATTACATTAGATGTATGTTTCATTATGATACTTCATTCTGATTGGCTAACTGCACATCACGTGTTATTCCTTAAGCAATTGCATTACTCAATAAAACTTTTCGGTCATGATAACATGTGATCCCACAATAAAGTGCACAGGTGAATTAAATGAAACAATTATAAAATTCGTGTTTTCATGATCATAGCTAAAAAATGTAATTATAAGTATTGAATGCTTCTTTTTGTAACTTCATAGGGTTGTAAAAGCGTTTACCGTGCGCACAAATTATAAGTATAATTACCTGACCTTCATATGTTTATTTTCCCCCAGAAATTTGAAAGACATCTCTTTTGCTTATTTTGCTTATTTTGTCTATTTATTGATTTGTTTGATTTTTTTTTCCAGTTAGGAAGAAACTTTTCTATGACGTAAAGTTTCAAACACAATAAATATCGTTTTTGTATCTCTTTTCTAATGTGTAAATTTTCACTATACACATGACCCTGACACATACATTTTAATGTTATATGACGTCTGTTAAAAAAGAAAACAATTTC
This sequence comes from Mytilus galloprovincialis, assembly GCA_037788925.1. Classification (NCBI taxonomy): domain Eukaryota; kingdom Metazoa; phylum Mollusca; class Bivalvia; order Mytilida; family Mytilidae; genus Mytilus; species Mytilus galloprovincialis. The sequence continues at coordinate 36,202,329 of CM075342.1, read as the reverse complement.
ACCGTTAATTTTTTGTAGGGTTTCAAAAAGGGTTTTAGTCACTTTGAAATGGAGGTAACAGATGAAATTGTTCAAAACTACAATTTTTAATCACAATTTCATTAATATCTCTAATAAAATCAGTTTTTTAGAGTACTTTGGAAAAAGGTACAATGAAAAGAAGCTGAACATTCACTGTTACAAACTAGAAAATCTGTCACAAACAGCTGCAAATTGACATGACTGGTGGTCACTAAAATTGTTGTACTAGAGTAAAACATGATATGCTTCATACATATATAAATTCGATGTTTTTGGCAAACACAAAATATGGCCGATAACTTTAGAACGGACAGGATAAAGCAATATCAAATAAAAGTTAGTTTAGGCAATGCTTCAGTGTCGTTTTGAAATTATATTGTTTACAAAATCTACAAAGTTAACTTTTTTTTTGGCCGATTGATTTTGCAGACTCTTGGACGTCACTGAAAACTGATGCACCACCTAATTGATTCCCTCTGCTATTGTTGCTGATAGAGCTTGACGGCAACGGTCGTTTCCAAGGACTTGCCTGCCAGCTGTAAAAATGATCTCCAACCGAAATGGATTCTTTCTAGGTAACGTCATCAGACTTGGTCGCCTAGTTTCATGGCGTCACATTAATTTCCGAGGAAAAGAAGAAAATTTGACGTCATAATCGGATCAAAACCAATAGCAAACTGGGATCAAACGAACTACACGTTGATAAAATAAAATAAGAACTTGTTTGAAATACGCAATTCGCGACAATAAGTACCCGCGAAAAAAAGTACAATTACAGTAGGTCAAGAAACGGATACAAAGGAAAGAATTAGAGAAACAGTTATAACTATGTTTGTTCTTTCAAAACCTCTTTCTTAACGACATATATTGATACTGTATCTGTATTTTCTTTGTTAAGGTAACTTCAGGTTTTTTTTCGAAGTTTTCGTAATCAATTTATATTGCTGAATCAACGAATGATGAACTGAGAACGCTTAGATTTACTGCACATCTGAAGATCAGTAACAGATTAATATTAAAGAAATTTCTTGGTATTATTACACTCAGTACTTTTGTACATCCGTTCGGTGACACTGATAGTTGATTAGAAATCAATAATAATTATAACGGCAATCAACCTTATCGCACACATCTTCATAAAGACTGTCCTTATGCAAATTAAAACATAAGATCCGCCCGATCAGTTGAAATAATATTGGTAATACCTGTGTATAATATGACGCAGGTGTTTTCAATAGAGATGATTTTCTAAATATTGTTTAACATTTCACAGTGGTATCATACTTTAACTTTGTTTAAACCTGTTTATTTACTTTTGACCTTAATTATGTATCCCTTATGATATTTTTAACTATGTATCAGTTGCATTAAGGTATAACAGATCAAATTTATTCGTTCATTGTGTGTTAATTTCCGTTTTTTGATTGAATTAATTATAAGCCTTCCAATTGATATTTTATATTGTGTTTTTCTATGTTGTGATGTAATACTATTGTTTCAGAAAAGAGAGAAAGTTTGATACCATTAAAACATTTAATCCCGGTGCAATGTATTGGAATTTTACTTAAATGTATAAATAAAATATGTAATTTAAAAGTTAAAAGATCGGCATAATCTAAAACGCACTGATAAAATTTGGTGTATCAATTGGACTGACATATTTACAGTAAATCGAAAGGAAAAAAACTCGTATCAAATTACATTTTGAAACTTTTATTTATGTTTCACTGTTGAACGCTGTGTCTTTTGGGGTATTTGTGGTGGAGGGATGTCGAACTGGAGGGGTTCATATCACTTAATGTATCCCTTTTTGGTAAGCTTTGTGTTAAATTGTCGTTTTGAATGTTTTATTATTCTTTACTCTCTAACAAGCAAAAAAACATAACTTTGAAAATATATGACCATACCCTATAAGATGGGGACACATTGTACTGCATCCACACAGCACGAGTAACAAACCATGCAGTAAATATACAAAAAGGCAACTCTCCACAAGAAATAAATGAATTCAAATATGTAGACAGCTGTCTCACATGTAAAAAAAACAACCTAGCAGTAAAAATAGCAAGGCATACAAAACATGCACAGGGAAAGATTAAACTGAATCAACACAGCACGAGTAACAAACCCTGCAGTAAAGTAATAAAAAGGAGTTTTGGTATGGATGACAATGAGACATCTCTCCACAAGAGATATTTGAATATGTAGACAGTTATCGTACATGCAAAAAACCAAACTGTAAAAATATAAGGGCATACACTACAAGCACGGGGACACTTTCTACTCATCAACACAGTACGAGTAGAAACCCTGCAGTAAATATAGAAATAAGATGAGGTAAGATTGCCAATGAGACAACTTTCCAAAAGAGATAATGAAATATGTAGACATCTCTCTAACAAGCACAAAAACCCTTACTGTAAAAGAAATATAAGGGCATCCACACAGCACGAGTAGCAAACCCTGCAGTATATATACAATAGAAGATGTGGTATGATTGCTAGTGAGACATTTTTCCACAAGCAAAAATACTAAAATTAAAAATTGTTAGTTTATGGTTATGAAGGTATAATGTTCACAATATGCTGCAGGTGTAAAATTTATTTTCATTTTATATTTCTTTATCATCTTGATATCAGATATACGCAAACTTCTGTTACTTCACAGTAATCAATCAATTATTTTTCTCACAGATCGCCTGCTTTTTGCGTATATATAGCAATTAAAATAAAGTTTAACACTTTTTTCGTATTTTATTTTATGGTTTCTTTTGACCAAACATTTCATCATCATAGAGTGTAATGTGATTCCCAATGCTTAATGAGAATTTGTTTTCGTTGAACTTATTGTTGATTTTAAGGTGGTACCTAACACTACAGGGAGATAACTCTGTAAAATCAGCTAAACATTTTAGTTACCGTACGTTATGTTGTTCAGGGAATATTAAGCTTCTCAATGATCAAAATTAGTGTTTATAAAACTGCTATATAACCAGTGTAACTTTTCTGATAAATTGGTTGGTTCAATTTTTTTTTTAATTTTTATATTTTTGTCAAAGGGTCAAAGTAAATATTTTGTCAAAATTTTATGAAAATTAAACGAAGTCAAATAAATTTGAGTCAAGGTGTTGGGTACCACCTTAAGTTGACCGTTGTTTGTTTGTTTGTTTGATCAACTTCTCATTTTCACAAAAACTACTAAATAAAACTAACGGGTACGCATATTAGATGATGGTGTTGATAACCATAGTTTCTCGTTTTTATTTAGATTAGACCGCTGGTTTTCCCGTTTGAATGGTTTTACATTAATAACTTTATAGCTTGCTGTTCGGTGTGAGCCAAGGCTCCGTGTTGAAGGCCGTACCTTGACCTATAATGGTTTACTTTTATAAATTGTTATTTGGATGGAGAGTTGACTTATTGGCACTAATATCACATCTTCCTTTATCTACGATATGTATGAAATGATTGACATTATACGTTGTATATAGGTATCTATGTAAATACATCTATGTGAAAAAAAATTCATCAACATGTCGTAGGTTAAAATATATATAGAGGCAGTAGATACCTAAGAATTCAATCGGAAATCAGTTAAATATAAGAAGACAACACTAGAGCTCAAAGAAATTACACCCAAAACCTTAAAAACAGAAATCAACCAGTAGTAATATCGATATATCGCTTATTGGTAATTAATGATTTAGAAATGTACCTTGTATTAATTTTAAAATATGTTAATATGGTATGATTGATACTGACATCCGTTTAGTAAAGAGTAAAAAGAATTCTGATTTAAATAGATGTAGAATCTTACCACAAAGTAAGATATAAAGGCCCTGCATTTAAAACGAGAAACATTTAAGAGAAGAAAGCTAACTTTGTTTTGTATGCTGAAACGATGAACGAAAGATAATTATAGCAGAAAGTATCCAACGACAACCACTTGTATTGATAAAAAGTTTAACTTGGCTTGCAATGAGTATAAATAAAATATGTCAGAGTAACATGTATTGAAGTGCGCTACATCTGCAACAACACAACATTACAACAAACTCACCGATCTCGACAGAATCAAAATTACAGAATGCCACTGTGAAATAAAACTTTAACTAATAAATACATGTATAATAAAATTTAATAGATTCAAATATCAACCGGGACACTTCCAACGGATTAAGCGACAAGATGTTAAAAAACGTCTGCAAGAAAGCATGACCTTGTAAAATGCCAAAAACTAACAACCCGTATAATTTCAAAACGTTTTAGATATTATTCTTAATGATAATTGATATATAAAGTAACATCTGTCTTCGATTATTTGTTTGTACGAACCAGTCATGATATATAAATATAAATGATATCATATGTTTGTTGTAAATAATCACACTGAAGAAACAATGAAGTATGTCACGTTAACAATAAAAACCATCAAGTATGATATGAACATCATGTATTTATCTAGTCCATCGCAAACATCTTTCCAGGTAATGGTTATCTCTGTCGCTGATTTCACATCTATTGTTTCAATATCATTGGACCCTGGTCGAATGGCTAATAATCGTTGTCTCCATGATGTTTTTGATCCAATGAATTTGTAAACTTTGTTCCTTTTCGATTCTGGATTTCTATGATAAATGGACGATATATAAATCGTAACAGCAACACAAATTCCACTGACTGTAATAGTCACTATCATCATGACTAATAAAAGACTCATAGGATTAGAGGATGCCGGGACAGCCATTTGGACCATGGTCAGAAATATTGCATATGATAGTAAAATTGTCGTTGATAATCCTATTCTGTCTCCTGATTCTACCGGAAGTAGAAACACCAGTGGATTCAGTAAACTAAACAAAAGGGTAGGACAAGCAACTACTATGTTGTAATATAAAGGTGCACGTTTTATTGTAAAAGTCATTTTAAAATTAGAATATCCATTCCAAAGTAAAGTTTCACCTTTATATGATTCTAGTGACCAGTGAGAGTTTGCTGTATAGAAGGATAGGTCAACCGGGTTAGAATCTGCTATCAAATTTATGTCACTTGCTGCAATCCCCCATACAACAAAGTTCAGATCACAAGTTTGAGAATCAAAAGGAAACTTGTATACATTCGCTGTACATTTTGATGACATGACGTCGCCATAAGCAATAGAAACAGAGCCGTTGTAATTTATCGTTACAAAAAGATCGTTACCCCCTCCTATTGGTTCGTATGTTTCAACAGAATTTGTTAGTACAAACTTCGGTGTCCAAACATCGGTATGTGGCACTATGATATATTCTGCATTACCGTAGGAAGAAGGATCCCAAGTGAATCCAGAATCAGTCCACGTAGCTATCATTCCAGTCGCAGTGTCCAAAGTTTCTTCCACTTCATTAAATCGAGATATTGTCATCAAATACATTCTCAATTTTACATTCAAAGCTGTAGAAAAATCAGAATTTGGTACAACTGACTTTTGATAACTTGTGAATATATCGGTATATAATTTGTTAATATCAGTAGATGTCTGACCATTAGCAACGTAAAATGATATACATAATAAAATCCATGAAGACATATATCTGATTGCTATCTGATCGTCCATACTTATTAAAGCGACAAGCAATAATCTGATGTATTACCAGCAGTGACATCAATTCTTTGCAGAATGAGTAGGTAATAATTGGCTTTGTAATTTATATGTACGTAAGATGACCTGAAAAATGACCTTTTCTTGTTTGCTTATTTGCATATATTTTATGTATGATTAAAGTTATATAATTTTTCGGATTAACTTGCGATTGGTATATATATTTTAATGATAAACATTTTCATTATAAACCTTATTAATAACGTAATTAAAATGTTTAGAAGAGAGAAACCTGTAATAAAAAGTTTACATAATATAAGTAAGCTCTACCATGTTTAATGACTCTGAAATGCGAAAATGGCAAACAAGATGCAAATAAACAACACATAAAAATCGGTAATGAATCTAACCTAAACTGATACCTATGAATAATAATCATCAAACTGTTGTCTAATGTTTTGAAAAACCAATCACCAATAACAAAATATATCTCTGAATTGAACAAACAATATGCAATTATATCATGAATGCGAGGTAAAACAAAATTATTGACTCGTCTTTCGTAACGACACGGTACTTGCATATATATTTTGTTTAATGGAAGAACAAGCTTCTGAAGTCGGCATTATTCATGAAGAAGCACTGAAGTGCCGAAAACACTTTGTGTGTACTGATCAGTATTTTTTTTTTCCAGCAGGTTCGTAATACTGGTAGTGTGGTGGTTGTGTTTAATTACAATGGCTTTCTGATTTGATGAATATTTTGTAGACGAAACGTGCGTCTGACGCATAAACTAAATTTCAATCTTTGTATCTATGATGAGTTTATTTATATATTGGAATTAAAATAATCAATGTACATTGTATGTTTATCTGTAGATATGTTTGTGCATATAACAAATTAGTGTAATAAAGATGCAGGTATGTACGAATAATAACGCTAAACAAAATCAAACATTTGTGGGCCTTGTCGTTGCTCATTGTAGAAGACCGTATGCTGACATTTAATTTTAAAATCCACGTCATTTTGTCTCATTAGTTATCATACCCCACTCTCTTATTTGTATACCAACTCTTTTTTAAAATGCTTTTAAAACATTAAAAGTTATCGTTTGTCGTATAAATATTAATTTTAAGTCATAGTAAATCCAAATTAAAAAAAAGTGTTACTTTTCTGATTGGATTTCATTAACATACCCCCAATAACTATAAATTAAAGAAACAACAGACACGGCATTCCGGTCTTATTCTTAGACTTATACATCGAATTTGACCTGCACAGTCACAGTACCATAATCTATGACAAACGAGACGATTTTAATTTTGAAATTATCAATTCCCCAACCTTAGTAGCAACACACAAACTTCACCTGCAAACGGGATTTACATTTCCCAACTTATTCTGTATTCAAGTCCTTGAATCTCCTACTCAGACTTTGTTAAACGTCATCTGTGTCTGAGCAGAAAGTGTATGAAGCAGGGGTATGCAAAAGAGTGTCTCGTCCTTTTTCTAAAATAAACGTTCATGGGAAGATACCAAAACCTTGTTGATAAATATTCCGTATCAACCTCACAAATAATACACGATGGTCTTGGGGTAAAGATTCCGCGTACGGACATTATTTATCATCTTAATAAGGTGTAATAGTATTATCTTATTCGTCTTTATTAATATTACTTTTACTGTTGATATAAAAAAAAAAGATGATGTGGTATGATTGTCAATGCGAAAACTCTCCCAAATGAGACCAAAATGACAAAAAAATAACAACTATAGGTCATCGTACGGCCTTCAACAATGATCAAAGCTAAAACCGCATAGTCTGCTATAAATGGCTCCGAAATGACAATTTAAAACAATTCAAATGAGAAAACTAACGGCATAGTTTTTGTATAAAAAATATACGAAAAAAAAAATATGCAACACATAAAAAAACGACAACCACTATTTTTGATATCCATTTGACGTGACTCTGTACTTATGTATCCCGTCGTACTTTAAATTACAAAATTATTTCATTTTATTAACATTACTTTCACTGTTCAGTCTATGTTTTGAGATATCCGTTTGACGTGACTCTGTTCTAATGTATCTCGTCTTACTTTGAACGACAAAATTATTCTATATTTACCTGGGTGAAGTCAAATTCTACGCAGGTGCCTACATTTTTAAAATTCTTTATGGGTTGATCTTACATAGATAAAGAAAATCGTTCATACAAAAGCAAAATGAAGAATTTAAAATTTAATGTATGTCTTTTTGTGCTTCTTTGTTACATTTGTTTGTTTTTATAGTAATTAAAATGATACCACAATGTTGACTGCTGTATCTTTATTTTTGCATTTATATATAGTGTCTGTTTGTTTTGTTCACGCATCGTTGTCAATATAATGGAATTTGATTCGACTGTCAATGACTTATACAAGTGAAAGGTTAAGCTAGCTATAAAACCAGGTTTAATCCATCATTTTCTATGTAAGAAAATGCCGGTACCAAGTCAGGCATATGACAGTTGTCATCCATTCGTTTGATGTGTTTGAACTTTAGATTTCGTTATTTGATTAGGGACTTTCCTTTTTGAATATTCATCGGAGTTACGGAAGCCGATAAGGGCCATTCAACAAAAAATGTATGTCGTACTTACGACATAGCATGTTGTAATTTCGACATAACATGTCGTTATTACGACATCGCTATGTCGTTATTTTGACATAATATGTCGTAATAACGATATCGCTATTGTCGTAATAACGACATCGATATATGGGTCATTTTAAAAAAATGTCGAATTTTCAGTACACTCATGCTAAATTTTTTATTTCTAATTGAAATTTCAGTTTTAATGGTTTAAATGAAAGCTTGTCGGATTTGTGATTCAGAACATTAAGAATAAACACAACTGACATCTATTTTGATGAGATTAAACTGCATTTAAGTCCGATTTTGGGGGTATTTATGTGCGTACAGTGTCATATCAGAAGAACACATTTCAAATAATTTCTTTTCCGATTTTTTGATCGCCTTGATATCTGCAAAAGGGATTTTTTAAGAACGTTAATTATTACTCTAACGAAAACTTGTAGCTTCTTTATCATTGTATGTTAGATATTATCTGCAAACTAAGTTCGATCAGCGTACGGGAGGTTCATGTCTATCCTGTTACCGCTACTTTAATCAGCCGTTAAATTTTCTGAATATTGAATCAGTCAGAGTTGATTTCAAAAGTGCAAAGTAATCTTAACATTTAAAACGCCTTGTTTCTTCAACGACAGTGTAGAGAAAAGAAATTTTAAGACATTTAGCGAAAAAGATAGAGTGTACTTTTTTTCATGTCTATGCTGTTACAAACATGTTTGATTAATTACACCAACAGTATGCTTGTATAAAGTGCAATAACGTGTTTGAAACCAAATTCACAATAGAAAACCATAATCACTTCACCAAAGGGAGTAGTTATTTCACAACAGCAATCAAAAACGAAGAAATGTGTCTATCCTGTTATGTCTATCCTGTTACTATGGTTGCTATGGTTACAGTTCCAGGATAGACAAAACGTCGTTAAATTTTTTATCTTAACATATAGGTGCAAAAGGAATGAAATATTTCGTTGTTTGAACTCATCTTAAGGTTATAACGTCATAATCTTCCCAATCAATCATTTGCATGTGCGATACTGATACCAGTAACAGGATACACAAAAAGGTAACATGATAGACTTTTATAAAGTGATATATCAGAAACGTACGTTCCTGTTACCAATGAAATAAAGAGAAAAGTAAACTAATTTATGAGGGATTTACTTGATGTTGGGTTTGTTTGAAAGGGTGAAGAAATGCCGAACAATATAAATTGCTATCTTAGACTTGCATTACTTGTGGTAATTTTTACAACCTTTGAAAACCAATTTTTAGGGGCATTTTTCAGTACACCCTGGAAAATTGGCAAATAATCTATTATTTTACAGAATGAATATATATAGAAGTTTATACTCTTGAAAACCATCTAATTGCAAAATTTCTTTTGAAAATGGAAACAGAATAGACAAAATATTGTACCGCCGATCAAAAAATGTTTCAAGATATTCTTGTTTGACATCATTAAGATTGCATCTTTTAATATGGTGTTCATTAAGTACTGTTTGTTTTGATTTGCTTATTTAGAGGGTTGTTTGAATAAGTAACTTTTAATAAATTTATCAATTTCAAAATTCGACATTTTTTGAAAATGACCCATATATATATGTATATAAAAGAATATGTTTTGTTATTGCCAAGAGACTAAATGACACATAAATTAACAGCTATAGGTCATCATAAGGCCTTCAATAATAAGAACAGCCCCCGCATAGTCAGCTATAAAAGAGGGACGAACGATACCAGAGGGAGAGTCCCCGAAATGACAGATGTTTAACAATTTTAATTCAAACTAGAAAAGTAACGGTTTTAATAATGTACAAACAAAGACCGAAAAAACAGATATGTAACACAGCAACAAACGACAACCACTGAATTATGGACTCCTGGCCGCTATGTGATAATAACGACAACCTTAAAGTTTAACTTTTCACTTTTTGAAGAGATAGGTAATTCAAATAGTCGTCAGTAAAGGCAAAGTTTGTAGCGTAAACAAATTCATCTTTTTTTAGAGAGAATAATGAACACTATATGGAATCAAGCTCAATTAAAGTTATTTACTTGCACCTCGAGACTTGCACATACAAGAAATTTATTTTGTAATCAAGTCAAATGAGACCGAATTGAATAGGGGAGAAATTCAAGCTCCTCGGGGCCTTTACTTATGTTTGGCATGTAGAGATTAGTGTAAATTATGAAGTCCTCCATTTCCATTGCAGGTTCTGAATAAGATGAATTTTAAGCTTTTCCCAATAAAGACTAATATCTTAAGCTTTGGGGTCATAGTGCGCAGACCCACGGACCTCTGTACCTTCATTTGTATACAATTGAATCTTAATGTACTACTGAGACTTAATGCAAATTATAACTGCATTGCTATTGTTGGGTCTTAATGAGATTCTTCAAGCGTCCTCCCCATTGAAGCCTTATTTAAACTTTGTACCCCTAGTTCTTTTAACAACTGTACCCCAGGAACACTATTCGTACCCACATAGGGAGAGAGTTTGGATCCCGCTAACATGTTTAACCCCGCCATATTCTCTATGTATGTGTCAGTCCCAAGTCTTTAAATCAGTGGTTGTCGTTTGTTGATGTGCTACATATTTGTTTTTCGTTTATTTTTGTACATACAATAGGCCGTTAGTTTTTCTCGTTTGAATTGTATACCATTTGTCCTTTCGGGGCCTTTTATAGCTGATTAAGCGGTATGGGCTGTGATCATTGTTAAAGGCCGTAAGGTGACCTATAATTGTTATTTTCTGTGTCATGTGGTTTCTTGTGAAGAGTTGTCTCGTTGGCAATCATACCATATCTTCTTTTTTATATTTACTCCTCATTATATAAGGATCCTTCATTCTCTAAAATTAGTCCAAAATGGCCTGATAGTTCTTATGAAGATGATTTTCAAAGCTTTTTTCATTAGAGCCTAGTATGTTAAATTTTGGACCCTAATACTCGAGGCTTATGGATCGCCTGACCTTCGAAAATTTCAGAATGATCAGCTTGACCCATCTCTGAGTTGTGTCCTCGAAACCATTTTTTTGGATAGCTACATGTATTGTCATCACTTTGAGTCCGTCGATTATGACCGGCAACGAACAATATGGAAACTGATACTTAGTAAAGGTAATAGTAGTAAAAATAAAAATAAAAGTAAACAGTAACTACAGACGATGACGGACGACAAGCAATTGCAAAGGCACACATTATCCTTCGAGTACTAAACACATGTTCTTGCTACATACATGCCAAATATAATAGAGGCCTGAATTGATCACCATTTATAAGGGTCCTATTCGACTTGATTATGAAATAAAGTTCTATTATGTGCAGACATATAAAGTGAATAACTTTAATATCAATCAAGCTTGATTGAATTCAGAGTTTAACATTCTCGAAAAGAAAATGAATATGTTTACAATAGGGTTTTGATACACACTTTGTCCTCACTGGCGGCCATATTTAACTTCGGATCACAATGTATATTTATACTAAGTTTAAACTCAGTCACTTTTATTAGTGTTCTTGAGAAGAATATTTTGAAAACTTTGTCATGTGTTTTATCCAATTTAAAACTATAAGTTACAACACTTGAATAGGACCTTATAACGCACACGTATATCAAGTTTGATCTGAAAATAAAGATGGAAATGTTCTTTCTCATATTGTTTCAATGCTCACGAAGTAACAAAGCTAAGGTTGTTATAATGATATAGCGATGTCGTTATTTCGACATAATATGTCGTTATTACGACATAGCGGTGTCGTTATTTCGACATTATATGTCGTTATTTCGACATAGTGATGTCGTAATTACGACATGTTATGTTGAAAATATGATCGAAATTACGATATAGCGATGTCGTAATAACGACATGTTATGTCGAAATAACGACATAGTGGTGTCGTTATAACGACATGCTATGTCGTAATTACGACATGATTTTTTTTTCAATGGCCCTTATCGGCTAACGTAGAGTTCAGTATTTTTTTTATTTTACTTTTTATTCAAATTATCAATTAATATAAAGACTTAGTATTGTATCTGTAAATGTATAACTTTATCAGTTTACAAAGCGTTAAACTTTAGTCTAATTTTAAACAAAACAAACACCTGATCAATGAAACTGTAGTCTAACCAGGTGCAATTTATCTTGCTTCAAATTTCCTATAATACTGGTATGACTAGGCTTAGAATTTTGAAAGTTCTGACATAAAAACCGCTAATACAGTCAGAACAAATACATAAATCTGTCAATGTTTCTCCTTATTGCGAATGTGTTTTAATTTTAGTTACAGGTATTGTTTTTTTAATTTCTTAATCAGTACATTATCCAACAGAAAATGTTAACTTTCATGTTATCGTGGAAAGTATACTGAAACTTGTCTGGTTGTCATGATAACAGAAAGGAGAATATTAATTTGAACAACATAAAAAGGCTGATGTCGAGCAAATGAAAAATGAAAGCTGATGTAATGTTAGGCGCAAAGTAGTCCCTGGTATCCAAAACAAAAGATCAGTAGTTTGTGATTTGATATTGACATGATTTATTATATGTTATCAAAACAGTCTATGCCAATCAAAACAAAATAACTTAGGTTTAATCTATCATTATCTACACAATGAAGTGCATGTACCAGTCGTTTTCCAATCACATGTGTTTGAGCTGTTGATTTTCTCATGAACTTTACTGAAAGAAAAAATGGTATTATTTTGATAAAACTTGAAAGTTTAGATGTTAATTGATTGAGGTTATTTTCAATATTCACGTGAGTTTCACGTTAACAAAAATGCATCTGATTTTCACGTATAAGCTTGTTTAAGTTGAAACTCAGATGGATTTCCCGTGAGATTAACATAAATTTAAAGATAACGTGAAATCCATGTGACTAAAATTTGCCTGTGTATAATTGTATACCCTTAGACGTGTAACCTACTATCAAGTTTTCCGGCTATTTATTTCACTTAAATGAATATTTTTCTTTATTAAATGAACTTTCAATGACCCATTGGTATCACCTGTCTCTTCTGTAAGAATTGGTATAACACAAACGGAATACAATGTTTGTCAGTGTATGAGATAAAATTTGTACAGATATTATCAAACTAACGATTGCTTGGATGTCACATGGGCATTCCAAATTACAAACTAATCAAGTATTATGATATATGACGTCAATAGCAATTATTGGAACGTGTAGGTAGGTTTTGAAATAAAAATCCCAAGACACTGATCGTTATATTTTGTCTTATATATATATATATATGTATACTAGTTAATTTAACCAACTGAATTATCCCAATTACTGACATTCTAAGAGGTCAAATATCAGGTTACATTTAGTATATTCTGATTTATGACCAGCGGATCACTTGTTATAAGAGGTTAATTACTTGCAGTACTTTGTGTCGTGATTGTATTGATTAAGATATTACTATATAATTCAAAATTTTGGGATAGACTTTACTACCTCGAGAATAACATCGAAACGCGATTATGAAAATGACAAAGGCACTTTAATATCTTTTTTTTTCAGATAACATACATCTGTCTTCCTTCGTTAACATTTCACAATTGTTATTCTTTTAATGAATTTTTATGTTAATGATTTTACCTCTAAACATTGTGTTTTTCATTTCTCAAAATTGAAATATTTTGATCTATGTTTATATTTACTTTTTAAAGCTATGGAATATTCAATCGAACAAAACAGTTATTATGGTACAGTCCATACAGTTACTAATCATACACCATTAACATACTTACCATTCACTATTTCACGTTCATCATTTCACCATACAGCATTTCACCATAAACCATTTCACCATAAACCATTTCACCATATAATGTAAAACCATGCCGTATACATTTTCTTATGCCTACTACCATACTAACATACTAACATACCAGTGCACTCTTCCTGTTTTCATATGAAGTACGTCTGAGTCAGTGACAACCCTACAACAGATGTATCCATCGGATCGCCATCAATGATGGTGATACATGGCTGTATATATATATATATATATCTTTTATTTAAACTATATATATAATTTTGGAAAAGCCAACAATCCCTATAGAATAAAGAGGAAACAGGAGGTGAGAGACAACCCGAACTAAAAACAAAAAACCGTCCAAAGCCACCAATGGGTTTCAACGTAGCAAACAATCCATCAATCGGAGGCTGGCTCCAGCTGGTTCTTATACAATAATTCATACTAGTTCAAATGTACGTCACATTAACTCCGAAACATACAAATGAATCCCAATTGAAAGTTGCACAAGATGTATACACTCTAAAGGTAACTGACTTGTGATAGGGTAAAATCTGCAGCAAGGATTGATAGGTTTTGTGAAATATCAACCCCACTCTTATGTGTCCCGATAATGTGGAATAAACAAGCATACGCCCAAACGCACAGTAAAATTTAGTTAAAAGGTTTAAATGTTTAAGATGTAAGAATAGGTATCCTAAATATTTCGGTAATACTGAACTCTCTCTATATTTGTTACGTTTACAAAAAATCTACCCGGATATATGTTTTTAATTATATCCACGTGTGTAAACATGTAAATATCAGTGATAATACACCTACGTTATGAAAAAAAGTATATTCACAAACATTCTAAACTTAAAAGAAAATCTAACCGGAAAGTCCATAATCACATGGCAAAATCAAATAAAAAAACACATCATAAACGAATGGACAAGAACTGTCATATTCCCGACTTGGTACAGACTTTTTCAAATGTAGAAAATGGTGATTAAACCTGGTTTTATAGCGCTAACCCTTTCACTTTGATGATAGTCTCATCAAATTGCAGTTATTTTTGAAACCATTTGTGACCCCGGAATCCATATAACAGGAGACATTAACATCTTTCGTGACCGACAGTTGAAGATTTGAAATCTTTCCATCGTAAAGGGCCGTAATATCGTTCACTGAAATTTCTTAATTTTGTAAGGATGGTTTCCATGGCAACCAAAATAAATAAATTAATATATGGAACTTATATTCATACCATACCTTCTTCATAAACAAAATATGAAGACATTTGAAGAGGGGTCATGAATCGACCATCAATAGGAACCTGCTTGATTCTTACAAAGACAGATACTTACAGCTCTTGGATGGTGTTAACTCTCCACAAAAACGTGTATGGTGTAATAGTGTAAGGTGTATGGTGCAATGGTGTAAGGTGTATGATGCTATGGTGTATGGTGTAATGGGAATGGTGTAATGGTGTATGAGGAATGGTGTGATTGTGTAACGTGTGATTGGGAATGGTATGAATGATG
The DNA here is from genome assembly GCA_037788925.1 of Mytilus galloprovincialis. Classification (NCBI taxonomy): domain Eukaryota; kingdom Metazoa; phylum Mollusca; class Bivalvia; order Mytilida; family Mytilidae; genus Mytilus; species Mytilus galloprovincialis. The sequence goes on along the minus strand of CM075342.1, from coordinate 36,186,793 downwards.
GTGTACGACATTTCATTAGTTGAAAACGAAGTTCTTTTTATTTAGTTTTTTTTTCAAATTGTAAACATAAACAATAATAATAATCTTAATATTGGAAATTTAATTGCATTATGGGTAATTTCGGATCGTGTAGATAGAATGTGTAATGGTGTATGGTGTAATGCGTAAGGTGTATGGTGCAAAGGTGTAACGTGTTTTGTGTAATGGTACAAGGTGTATGGTGTAATGGTGTATGGTGTTATGGTGTATGGTGTTAGTGGGAAGTTTACACCATCCAAGGACTGTAATATTGGAATAAGTGCCATAACATCATTCACTACTCAATCTGTTGTAACTGCTTGACATGGATTAAACGAGAAAAACTGACAAAAAATCCTAAGACCCTTTTTTTAATTCCTTTATATACGTAGTTTTAAAACGGTATACAACATTTTATGAACATAAGTTTTTACTCCTAACAACAACCATAATATCCATATGTTTCGTATCAAACATAAACCCGGTCAATCAATTAATATAGAACTTAAAAAATTAAAATCCACTCCAAAGTCCAAAATACTACATAGACAGCTATGCTTACAAGCTATCGAATTAAGTTTAGGTAGCAATACACAGTTAGGAAAAAATTAAAGTTGACATTCATAATTTTTTAAACACCCTCTTTCCCTTACTTTCTAACAAAGAAGGCTTAATATTTGTGTTATGCATGTTATTTCCTTGATTCGTTAACCATGTTAACCCCATCTGATAAGTTTGTGTGATCTTACAGTTAAACCTCGCTGATTTAACGTGATCAATCATCATTCTTTATGTTAAAGTCACATCTTCAAATGTCATCAATGTCTCCCACGTCTTTTTTTTTCCTTTTCAAACAATCAGAGAACCATATCACAACCGGTAAAGACATGGATCACAATAAGTGTGTGTAATCACTCATTGCCAGGTACATTTGAAAGGTCATTGATATGTAGTTATCCAAAGCTCTTTGCCCTCCAAAACACAATCCATAGTTCGTCTACCCCTGTAACGGAATAGCGAAACAGTAATGACAGTATCATCAGTAATGACTATTCGAATCATGACTCGTGCAAGTTCGTGTTTCATTGTCAGTCTCTTAATGTGAACATGGTGATAAACTTGAAATACATCTCGAGGTAGAAAAGATAGAATATCCTGAGCATTTGTTATAAGAAGCAAGAGCTACATTTAGGGGAAAAGGAATACACAGACAAATCCAGAGTCAAAACAAAATCCTCAAAATTGACAAAGTTTTCTGAGAGATGACGACAATAAGAAAGAACTTTTAGATTTTCAATCGCAACAGCTTGCTCAATAGATTTTGGGGGAAAAGTAGTTGTAGCAACAATGACTCAGGATGTTCTGTGTTATCCACAACATGATGATGTTTCAAGCTTAGCACCATGTTCACATGAAGAGGCTGACACTTGAATCAAGATGCATGTGTCTTATGCAGTGAAACACAAACTTAACTGAGTCATGACTCGAACAGTTGATACTGATTTTGCTGTCATTGCTGTTTCGCTTTTCATTGACATAGACGAACTGTGGCTTGCATTTGGAAGTGGGAAAAGCTTCAGATATATATCTATCCATGACCTTTCAAATACACTAGGCATTGAGAGATTTCCGTTTGCTGGAAAAGGAACTGCGTTGGTGACATGGATGGTGTTTAAAGATGTGACTCTATCATTTAGAATGATGATTGATCCGCCAACATCACCAGATATGGATTTGACAAAGTCACTGATAGAACGACACGTGGTTTTGTTTTAAGATCGAACAAACTTATCAGATGGGGTTAACGATGCAAGAAAGCATGTGTTTTTGGAAGAGGAAATAGTTATTGAGGCTTTTCCCACGACTCGGTCTAGTCTTTTTCAGCAAGTAAAACGTGCAATATACCATGGTGGGTGCGAATGAGTAACAAGCTTGGTATTGGTTCCTATGCTAACTAGTCCATCGCTTATGAGTGGCGAAGGGAAAAAATCTTTTTGTAAGGCCTCTTCATCTTATCAGGAGCTTGTAAATTATAAATGTCTGAAACAATACCACGATCTTTGTAAATTTGGAAAATAAGCTCTCCGATTATTGTGAATAAACTTGTATTTGCAGCCATAAATTAGTCATTCTAAAGATGTTTAAGAACTTTAGTGATTCTATTGTGGTTTAATCAATCTATCCAAAACTCTACATCGAAGATATGGATTTAGGACTCATCTTTGTAATTTACGCCATATTGGTTTTTTTTACCGGAAGTGTTAACTTTGTATTTAAACATATAAAGCTGAATAGAATTAGTGGTTTTGAGGATGACTTAAAGCCAAACGTTTAATGACCAGTTTAAATTTTTCCATGTTGGATTTTACCGGAAGTAGGGTTTTTGAAGACATCTAATCTATATCATATATCTAAAAGTAGTACATAACAAAGGTGTGTACGAAATATTATGATAGTAGCATGTTAATAACACCTTTTCACATACTAGCCTTCGATATTGGGCTAATTTAAGTATGAGGTCCGCCATTTTGGATTTTACCGGAAGTGAGACATTTTTTTTCAAATGCTTCCCTATCTGAAATAAAAGAAAAATAGTTGTGACAGGCCTATGCTTGTATCAGGATGTGCACAATTTTTCACAAAGCCGCCGTACTATGTGTATATTTATAGAAAGAAAATATTCCATAGATTTGATTTCTAATGGTTATAATGGTGAAATATAATCTCTTTTTGGTGTAACCATGGCAACAATCTGCCTTTATTTGATACAAAATATTGCAAAAAAGGAGGGTGAACAAGTCACAAAAGTCTCTAAAAATTTGGTCCAAAGCAAAATTTCATTCAATTACAGTGATATCTCTCCTGAAACCATAGACATACATCTATCAACAGGTCCAGAAAAATCATATACATTTCTGCTCGTTTTTTCCTTAAAATTGAATTGAAAAAATCGAGCGTCAAATCTTTGTTGATCAACACTACAATCATTTATGAACCTATTGGCGGTACGGATAGGGAAATACGGACTGTCATACAGAAAAATTGCACATAAAACATGCTAAATACAATATAAATGGTCATATAAAACCACTAAGAAGGCTATATTATTCTTTTATTATCTAAACAAAACAAATGATTGTACAAAAACTTTCATATTTAACAAATTTACCACGGCCATAATGCGAAACTTAACTTCTAACTGTGTATTGCTATCTTAATCTATCATTATATACATAAGGAAAGGCATGTGCCAGTCCGGAATCTGACGGTCGTTTTCTATTTGTTGATGTGTTTCAGCTGTTGTTTTTCACCTGAACTTTACCAAAGGAAAAATTGGTATTTTTGATTATTTTGATTTAGTTTGATAATTTAAATGTTATTTGAATATGCTAATTTTCAAAATTCAAGTGAATTTCAATTGAACAGATATTCATATGGTTTTCCCGTGAAATTCATGTCAGATTCAAAAAAAAATTCACGTGAAACTCATATTTAATGATTTAACATGAGTTTTCCGTATAAGCTTGTTGAAATTCACATGTTAATGTATAAGATGGAATTAGTAAAAATATTATAAATCTAGCGATTCCTTGGTTGTCAAATGTGAATAGAAAAATTCCAAACTAATCAAGAATTTTGATGTAGAACGTCAATAGTAATCGCAGGAACGTGATTGGGGGTTTTGAAATCAAATCCCTAGACCCTAATAGTTAAATTGGTCATTATACATGCAAAATGCTATTTTATGTAATTTTCTGAACTAGCCCAATTACTGACATTCTGAGGTCAAATATCAGGGTACATGTGTATATTCTGATTTATGACCAGCGGATTAAACTTTGTTGTCACTTTTTATAAGAGGTTAATAACTTGCAGTTATTGGTGTCGTGATTGGAGTGATTAAGTTATTAGTATAAAATCCAAGGTTGCCCGATCAACTTAACTAACCTTGAGAATAACTCCAAAGTGCGATTATAAAAACGACAAAGGCACAACACCAAAATTTACCAAAGGCATTTAATCAATTACAATTGTGTTTCATAATTACAAGATAACTTGCTAAAACATATTTAAAATGGTCAGGACAATTGTTGTAAAAACGAATATTTTTTTTCTTAAATGTGCTGATATTTTCGTCTGTTCACTTGTGAGAGTATTTTCTTTCCTAAAACCGTATAGTTTGCACATGTAATGGCTATCGATAGTTACCTCCTGCACACTACAGAATGTCTAATGGTAGCATGTTTTCTACACATTTTTACCTGAGATAAACAAAAAATTGATATGATTTAACAGTTTAAAATCTCATCTTAATTATTCTGTAGGTAATTTTCTTTTTCAAAAACAATCATCATTCTTAACACTGAATAAAACTTAATTCTATCGCGGACATATACAACTGTTCATGCCATTTCTTTGACTAAAATGTGAAAATAATAAAAAGAGCGACAAGATATAGTCGTGTTGCTCAGACTTGGCTTGTATATGTTGTGTCTTGTAGACAGTTTTGTGTTGCGTTCGTTTTTCGCTTTTGCCATTGCATTGTTAGTTTGTTTACGAATGACGAGTTTGACTATCTCTTTAAAATAGTTATGTTTACTTATAATGTTTGTTACTTATAATTTTACTTATAGTTTTGTTACTTGTAATTTTTGACATTAAAATATATTTACTAGATGGGCATTGATTGTGCTAGCCTCATTTTGGTGTATCAAAGTTTATACACCAATATATTATTGTCAATGCATAATGGTGGTTTCTAAAAATTTTAGCGGGATTCTTTCAGCAATTTATCATAATTTTCAAAAACATATGGTAAAATTGTCTGCTATGTTGTAATTATCAGATACGTTTAAGCAGTCATGGCCAGTTGTAAGAGCAAAAGAGCTGAAGTTGCCGAAGCTAGTAATGATGACAGATTTACATAGTTGAAATATGGGATTAATTATACGAATGAAGAAAATAAACTGCATTTTTTTTTATGACAAACAAGGATAGATACCGACTTGTTCGAATGGCATTTTTATCGATAATGCTTACAAGTTATAAAATGATTGAAAGCAACGAGAATGCACTTAATGTACGCCGACATATCGCAGTCTTGGATCATAAAATATTTATCTAGTTTTGCAGACCAATTATTGCAATATCTTTACTAAACATTACAGCAAGTATTCTTAGGTATGGTTTAAATTGCTGCAAACATCAATAGTGTTTGTGTCATTATAATACCGTATTTATATATCTCATATCGGCAACTTGTACGTTATCCCTTTGATCATACTGCATAATATATTTAGGATCATTGCCAGGACTTGATACTCGAAAATAAATGGCAAACATGACTTGTAGCATTTCAGCTACGTAACGTGCTTAAGTCGATCTCAACAAAATCCAAGTCACTTCAATCATTCACCCGAATAATTATTCCAACGTTTTGCACGCGTAAAAGTGATTTTACCTAGTGTTTCATTTTACTTCATATTCTCAACAAAAAATAAAGAAGAATAACATTTTTATTCTTGATACTATCTTCATCAGCGCGCTTGCTAATCTTGCTGATACAGTCATATTCAAAAGCGAAAATGCTATTATTCTATATATCGTGTATCGTTTCGTTATATGATCGTATACTTTAGATACCAGATACTGAAATGCGGGTCAGTCTTAAACGTTTAATCCCGCTGCAATTGTTTGCACCTGTCCTAAGACATGACAGGAATCTGATGTTCGATGGTTGTCGTCTGATTATGTGGTTCATAAGTGTTTCTCGTTTCTATATATATTAGACCATTGGTTTTCCCGTTTGAATGTTTTTACACTAGTAATTTTTGGGGCCCTTTTTAGCTTGCTGTTCTGTGTCAGCTGTCCTTGACCTATAATGGTTTACTTTTATAAAGTGTTACCTGGATGGAGAGTTGTCTCATTGGCACTCATACCACATCTTCCTATTTCTAATAATTTAGGTTTATCGTGTATAATACTTCAGGGTGCATTGCTGGTTGGTCTGTCGTACTGCATATTAAACTTCGATTAATTATGGCGTAAAGTATACGCTTAAATTGTAAAACTCATCAAAGATACGAAAACGAAATATAACCAGTTCACATTTGACCTTTTTTTTTTTGCAATCTTACAAAAGTTATTGTAAGATACTGTAAGCAATGTATGTGTAATTTTGGTATTTTATAAATTAACATGTAAAGATAGTGACTTTTTGCAAGTGTACTTTTTATTATATACAGAAATTGAGCTGTTTTATAAACAATCATAAACAATACAGTATGTAGTGATACTTAAACTATGACTGTTTCCCCCTCTAACTAAATTGACCTAATAACGTTTTAGCCTCTGATCATTTTGAATATTCTGTCTTAAAAATCTTAGTAACAGATTTATAAGGTAAGAGCGCAAGCATATTACAGACAACCACAACTTGTGTTAAGTCTGTAATTAAGTAGTTGACGTGAATAGCTGTCTTTTTCTAATTGTTGTGAACATTAGTCGGGCGTTTTGATTTTCCAGTTTGAAATGTTCGTGTCTGATCTTAATATATTATATTGGTTTTGCTAATTGTTGAAAGCCGAATGTTTACCAATGATTGCTGATGACATCTATGATGTAAGTCTAGACTAGTGGATTGTTGTTTCATTGGTAATCATACTACATCTCCTTATCTTTATGTTGATGAGTTGTATTTCATGAAGGTTATCGTAGAAATACGTTTGATGCACACATATATCTGTAATATACGTTTTATTGTAACAGTTTTACTTAGAGCACAGGGTTTCAAACCATTATGTTCGTAGCTATGTTTTGAATGTTATTACCTTATCTTAGATTTTGAACTCAAGATGCGTGTTTCGTCTTATAAGACTTAGTAATGATGCTCGATTCAAACAATTAAAAAAGTCAAATTAAATAAGAATTTTAAAATAATTAAACACCCAAAGTTTCAAATGGTTCTAAAAGAAAGATCGAAGGTCATCTTAGGTTAGATATATTTTCTCCATTATAACTACTTAATTTGATACATAACAATCATAAGTACATATGCAATTTATAAAGGATTTAACACGTAAATGATATAAGCCGCTGACGGCCTGAAATTCCATTCATATGTTGATATCGATTTAATTCATTTTAAGCGTTGGGTTTATTGAAATAGAAGAAATAAAGTGTTTATATTCGACGAACGTTTTAACAATTGAGAACTTTACCGCAGTATATTAAAATAAGAATGGGAGATTTGACTGTAAAGATTGCATCCATCTCTGGTTCTTCTTTTAATTTGAGCTCTTTTTTTTATTATATTACACATGATAGAACAACTAAAATAATCTTAGCAAGTTTTTAAAAGAGAAACCGTTTTTAATATAATGATAAATCTGACATAATTTGACTGCATCATTCAATGATATTGTGCTTTCATTTAGAACGAAACGCTTTATAATTCAGCAGGATATACTACATATCTATCAAGAATTACCACTTACAATGGAAAACACGACATTCAACTGTTCAGATTAACACCGAAATACCAAAATGAAAAATAAAATTTTGTGTAAAGATAAAAACATAGTTACAACATAACTGATAACATAGCTACACGTAGCTGTGTAGATTTCATATATTAATTAATGTACATGTAATCAATGTAGATAACACACATCAAAGTATTTATTTATCAATCTGTTTCATATCACTAGGCTACAGCTATCAAAAATGCACAATTGATAATGAAAATGTTGGCATATAGTATTACCATCATTAGTGTATCTAGAGCATGACAAACTTCCTGCCAGGTTATGCTTTCCTCTATAGACGAAGATATAATATCCCCCTTTGCACCATTTTTAGTCAACGGCCGTACAGGTGTATGCCTTCTACTCCATGGTAACCTTGTTCCGATGAACTTCCAAAAAGAGTTCATTTTAACGTGTGGTTCTCTATGATAAAGTGCCGCTATGTAAATAGTTACGGCAGCTGTGATACCGCTTATTACAATAGTCACTATCATTATAATCAGTAAAACACTCATTGGATTTGAAGAGGCTGGTATGGACATTTGGACCATTGTCAGGAATATAGCATACGATAATAATATTGTCATCGCAAGTCCTAAGCGTTCACCAGACTCTACCGGAAGAAGAAATACGAGCGGATTCAATACAAAGAACATATCTGTTGGCAAAGCTACCATTATTACGTAGTACAATGGTACACGCTTTATCGTCATTGTAAGTATAAGCATAGAGTATCCGTTCATAACTGTAGATTTCGTACTATAGGAATCTAGTTCCCAATTTGAATTTTCAGTGTAGAACGCTAGGCTAATAGGGTTTGCTATTATCGTTATATCATTTGATGTAATTCCCCAGACGGCAAATTGCAGATCACATGTTTGAGAATCAAATGGAAACTTGTAAATATTTGCTGTACATTTCGATGACAAAACATCGCCATAAACTATTGACATAGTTCCATTAGAATAAATTGTAGCGAAGATATCGTTATCTCCTGCTAAAGGTTCATATGTTTCAACAGAATTTACAAGAACAAACTTCGGAGTCCACACATCTGTGTGAGGCACTATAATATATTCCGCATTACCGTATGATGACGGAGTCCAAGAGAATCCATCGTCAACCCAGGTGCATATAAGTCCTAAAGCCACGTCCAGAGTTTCTTCTACTTCCTGAAATTGAGTAATGGTCATCAAATAGGGTGACAGTGTTATTTGTAATGGTGCTGAAAAATCAGAATTTGGAAGAATGGATGGTTGGTAACTTGTAAAAATATCAGTATATAATTGTCTCATATGTGACGATGTCTGACCATGAACATGGTTCAGCAAAAAAATAAATAGAAATATTATGATAATGTTACAATTATCCATAATAATTAAGCAACCAACACAAGTTATGTTCACAAATATACGAATAAACGTTAGAAAACAGCTTAAATAATGCAGCCTTCAATGATTTTCATGCATTTAAATATGGTGTCTCGATAACGACCTACATTTTTGTAGTAAGTGTTTAATATTAATCCAATCAAATCTGCTTACGATTTATCTAAATAAAAGTATTAACAGTTATATATATAGACGATTTAAAGAAACTAGGATAAAATATTATGCTTACTATATCAAATTTTATTACATGAAACCACTTTCGATCAATGGAATATTTACAAATGTCAACCGAGGACAAACGTCTAAAGAGGTAATTATCAAGAAAAGTAGACATCATATAAACAACATTTTTAACTCGGCTACATGAAATGTGTATGTTGTACAGATTCTACCCAAACAACACTAACACATAAAGTCACAAGTGTGTGCAATAGTTATGCAATAAGTAAAAGTAAAAAGAAAACAATCCTTGTTGTCCAGCTCGCTTCTATGATGCCGTAAAGACATGATAAACACAGATATGATGTTAACTGTACGGTATGGGTTTTTGTCATTGTTGAAGGAATTACACATTGTAATATCCTTTCAGTTTTCTATTAGAAATATCATTGGAAAAATTGGTCACAACAATTGTTATATTTCAGGCGTACAATATTGAAAAGAGGGTCTTAGGTGAACCTGTCTCTGCCGAATTACAAGCCATAAAATTTTAATTGTTGGCATTTGGTCTGTCTAAACCAATAAACGTAATCTTAGAAGCCTTATTGCCACATGTTAAGATAGTGGGTAGAATAGATTCGTCACACGGTGTGCAAGTGACCTTAAATTTGCTCTCACCAAATGTTTAATTTATTGGTCCTATGTATTTCGAATTTTGTCACTCTCTACGTTACTAATGATATACATAATAGTATAAGCTGTGTTACAATAAATCAGACCACAGATAATATGCCAAAAATTAAAATATATTTATTATTACTGAGTTATCTGGCTTAATTGATCAATGTTTAAATGTTGTTATTACACAAGATCATTTTACATTTAATACTAGAAAGAACACATTAAATGTACATTAGTCAAGTATGTATCAGTTGGAAAATATCGGAAAGTATCTTGCAGAAACTTAAAATACTTTTTATACCGTAATTTTAAATCTGCTATTGTGAAATTAATATATGAAGTATTTTGAGATGATATTACAAGTGTTTTGACACCCTGTATCTGTATCTGATTCAGTATGATCTGTCTTAATAAGTTTATATTACGCTTATGATATATTTCATTTAATAGTGTGTATTTTTTAACCCCAATCAAGCCCCAAATCTGTCTAGCTTTACAATAAAAACAAATTAATTTGCAAGTTTTTTATTCAAGTTTCAAATTTGCGGTTTAAAAAAATACTGTTCTGTCTTATCTGTTTCTATGACCTTCTTGTACATGTTGTACTTTCATAATTAAAATAATCACTGTTTAATATATCAAATGTCATATCTTATTTTTCTAAGTTATACAAATGTTCATTAATCTGCAAAGGATTTTTAACTGATGATACTCTTAACTGAAATGTTGCTGTTTTTTTTATAACAACGTGGACTATTAGTCCCCGAGGGTATCACCAGCCCATTAGCCAGTACTTCGGTACTGGCATGAAAATACGGATTTTTTGTGTTATTAATATTTACGTTACAAAATGATAGAAATTATTATAAATTAAGGAATGTATCTCCCTCATGCAAAGCTCTGATTTCTTTCACGGATTTGGCAATACTTTTTGGACCTTTAGGATTATAGCTCTTCGTATTTTATATAAGCTTTGGATTTCAAATATTCTGGCCACGAGCATCACTGAAGAGACATGTATTGTCGAAATGCGCATCTGGTGCAAGAAAATTGTTACCGTTAATTGTATTATATATTTGTATTTCTACTTTTTTTTGAGTTATTTTGATGCATGGATTTATGAACTTTTAATTTGGTAAACTTTTGTTGGCTCAGAATTCCGAATATTAATGTGCGTGATTAACTACCGTTGACTCAATTTGTACTTTCAATCATATTACAGGCATTATGCTTAAACATATGAGATATAACTGTAATCCGTATACTGATGTCATATTGTATATTTATTGACTTGGTATGGGTGGAGTAGTAAGTTTATTGTCGCGAGGAGCAACTATTGCCTTGATGCGTAGATGAGGGCAATAGTTGTATTCGAGGGACAATAAACTTACTATTCCACGAATATCCAGTCGTAAAGTGTTTTATTATATCGAAAAAGACAACAGACAATAAATTGCGATGGAAATCAACTATTATAATATATAAAAAGCAGAAACCCAACCATAATGTTTTCTTCATAAATATGTTCAAATGCTAAGGCTACGTATTTACCTCTTGTCTCCTGACCTTAAATCTTGAAACAATATGTAACATATGACGTCGTTACTCCCGCGGTATTTCTAAAATCTTCCAATCGCATACCGGTCCAATAGTTCAACGCTTACAGTTTGAAAAAATAGTCAAAATATTGTGCACTTATTTTATATAGAAAATGATAACTGAGTTATAATAATTACATAAAATATGCTGTTTGTTTACATTGATGTGTAATGTTTTGTTGATGAGTAAAATAATTTTAAACTGGTAAATTGTTGAGGTAAATCAATTCCTCTGAAAATAAATAAAAAACAATTAAATCGGCGTAATACTTGTTCACCAAAGAAATACAAAATTCGTGTCTGAAATGATTGATGTCGATGCTTTTAGATAGTGAATTCAAGTTAGAATTGAAGATATACATCATAATTGTGCTAACACTAAGGTTGAAACTCGTTAGGAAAAGTTGACTTTAGTCGATATTATAGTTTGTATGGAGATCAAAGTACTCCACATTATATGCAATTGAATAGTCGGTCGAAATAACATTTAATTGCTATTTATTTCAAGCAGAATTGGTTTGAACGAAAGAGAGTCGGCAGAAATCTTTGTGTAATCAAGTAAATATTGTTGAAACATTAAATGCTCTCAGTAAAATTTTAACTTAAGAATGCTTTTAACGCAAGGCAATTGATATATAAAAATTTTAACGGAAACGAGATATTGTTGTCGACCTTCTATACTCTTAATATGCATCGCATATTGTCTTATTTTTATTGTAAAGCAAACACAAAGTTTATGCTATGGTGGGGAACACATTTGTTATTGTTTCGTGTTATTGTTATATTTGTTAACGTCATTTAGAACGTGTTACCTTTTAACTGTTTTAAATCTTACTCGTTTAATATTGCTGTGTTTGTTGTACGGATTATGATGTCATCTATTATTTATTCATGACATGTTTGGTGTAAACCTTTTGAGATCAATTTCAAACTTGTATTCATTGTTTCCAACATAATATAATACAAATATCAATCTCCTTTTAATAGAGAACAAAACCAATTAAATCTTTTCTATTTAGAAAATGTTCTGAACAATGTCCTGATTTTTACCGATATGGAAAATAAATTCATACAATCTTAGTAAATTAAAAGAGGGACGAAAGATACCAAAGGACAGTCAAACAAATAAAACTAAAACAAACTGACAACGCCATGGCTACTTCAATCAGTCCGATCAGATTTCTAAAAATATGTATTTTCTGTTTAAGTTAGAGAATAATTATAACAAATTATTTGAGGGAAAACAAATTTCAGTTGTGAACTGTTTTATGGTCAACTTTCCCACTTGTTTCCCGGCAGTTAGAACTAGGATTAAAAGCTGTTGGTTATAGAAAAAATGAGAAGATGTGGTATGATTGCGAATGAGACAACTATCTACAAAAGTTCAGATGAAGTGGATGTTGGCATTATTGTCAACCACACGGCCTTCATCGATTAAATAAAATACAGTGTAGTCGTCTATAAAATGCATTTAGAAATGTACAGGAAGTCAAATCAAAATATGCATATTTATATTTTCCTATTTAGAGGAAGTGATTTAATGACGTGTTTTATTAACAAACGCCATTCTTATGGAAACAAAATGCAATGCTCTTGTTAACGACTTCTTCTCTTATTCATGTTAGGCTGAATTTGTGCAGAAAAGTCTTATGAATTAAAAAGATGCTAGCATATTCCTTTCAATTTTTGTTTCTTCATAAAAGTTTATATTGACTATATATGTTGCATTTATTCATTCATGACATACATGTTAATATTAAAAACCAATTACAGTCAAGCTTTATATTTTGTCTTACAGCCTTTCAAATAGTGAATGTTTTCTCGCAATATACCAACATTTTGTACCCTTTACATATGAAGTAGGTCTATATGTGTACGACATTCGGTGGCTTGCATGTCCTGTCATGATTTCATAAGAGAGGGTTGGTGCTTGCAAATCTAATGAAGGTTACAAAGCGGGAAAGTTGAATTCATTCATTCGAAAGGTTAACGAAAGCCATCACGAGTAGGTTGACTATAATGTAAATCTGTGTTATAGATGACCACTGCTATTAGTTAAGTGACCAAGCCAACAATTTTGCAACTTTAATGGACCACCCTACGTAAAGGCAAAATTATGACTTTTTGGGAAAAAAATGTTTATTCTATAATTTTTGCCTGGTCGTAGAATTGAAATGTGGTGCAATCTTTTTTTAAGTAAGGTCAAAGGTTAGAGATTGAGTTTTTCACTATTGTCAATTTTTTCACAAGAGGTTATAAAAAGTCTCCAAAAATATCTGAATTGTTACTAAACAAGAAATTCATAATGAAATAAACTTTGACACTTCATTTTCAACTTAATTTGAAAATAACGAAACCACCAAATGCACATTTTAAAGGGAATTTAGACTAGCAACAAAATAGAAGATGGAACAATCGAATCTCAATTCATTTTTTTAAACATCGCATGTACTTCTAAAGATATATTTCTGAATTTTACGGCATTTATAAAAAGAATTGAAGTCAATTTGGTTTTTGCTTTGATGTATATTTATTGCCAATCACAAATATTTCCCAAGGCAATTAATGAATTGAGTTTAATGATGGACTAAAGTTTCAGCATATATTTTAGCTCTATGAATTTTGTTAGGTTTTATGTGAAGAAAGAGTGGTTGTATGGGGTATTTTAACAAACACAGGGCATGACAAATTTCGAAAACCTGACATCAGTCATCGTTTATATCGTCGTCTTCATCCAATATTGCTCGGTGAGTTAGATAATTTCTACAACCATCAGACCCTTCACATGAACAGATATTGGTATACGCGGATTTCTATTGGTTGCATATACAGTTGTTATTGCAAGCTGTTTACCCTTGTCCGTATACGAACAAACAAGGTTTTGACGGAAATCTACTGACAAAGGTCCCGCAACGAAAACCGAGAGCAAGCCGTTTGTACACTCTTACCAACCAGAGTCTTCGGAAAGTATGATCTCAAGTTTAGCCATATGAGCATGATGAGAGTTTATCCAAACTTGTGTTTGAAGCATTGCATGTGTGATGTGCTGTAAAAACGTGTTTTCACATTGGGAAATTTCACAAGTCTGGCATCCTTTGTGGCGGCAAACTCCACCCTTAGCTTGTTAAGTTCATCATGAAGATACCTGAACTTTCCCTTCGGATCATACAATGAGGCGATACATGCACTTCTAATGTTAACGGCGATACCTAATTTCCCGTTTGAAAACTTATCGGATTTGGCACAACTTTTATGGAATTTTTGTCCTCAATGCTCTTCAACTTTATACTTGTTTGGCTTTCTAACTATTTTGATCTGAACGTCACTGATGAGTTTAATGTAGACGAAACACGCGTCTAACGTATCAAGTTATAATCCTGGTACCTTTGATAAATATTATCATAACTTGGAAGATTGAAAGAAGAGCTAATTTCCTCTTCAAGGAGAGGAATTATATCACATTTACAACATTTCCACATGGTACCATCATCATGGAACAGAGCTGAAGGTGTGGTGCCAATAGATCTTTTCAACAATTGTCTACACCTACAGTTGAGCACTACTACGACAGGTAAGATGGTAGGGGTCGTCTCAAAAGTAAAAATTGAAAATGATACTATTGATCACTATTGAATTTATTGCTAGAAATTTATTTGATTGGCAGTGATACAACTTTCTACTAAAGTCCAAATGACATGGATTTTTTTATCAAATTTGGAATAAAGATGAGGATTTACTTTTCGGTAACTAGCGTGTTGAAATAATAATTCATTAGGTAGATATGCGCATGTACAGCTTTGATATTGATACATTGGAACGAGAAGTCAATTATATCCCCTTATTCATGTAGGAAATACATCAACTTTAACTAGTTATCTGAAGCCGCGTAGTCTTTTGTTGATAAAAATGGCGACGTCAACTTTTTTCTTCGGTTTTTGAAATCAATATCTTTTCGCCCTTCTCGAAATTGAATACGTACATCGGTTAAGGATAAGCTCGTTTGTAAAACACAAATTCGACCGTGTATACAAGTGCGTAACAGACGGACAGACAGTCCAGAAATTATGCTTCAGAAATTCTCAGATATTTTTAGAATTTTACAGATACACATTTATCGTTATTCACATGCGCCATAATCATAAAATGAGGAGAAAGCTGATCATGCAGGATGTGGAATGATTGCAGTAATTTTTTAATCAATTCTACGTGAAATATCAATATTATATGTCAGATTTTTTTATATACATATGTATATATCTTCTGTAGCTTTATATAACCACCAAATCGAATTCATATACGTAAAAATAATCAGACGTTTTTGTATTTGAGACGATCCCTTCATTTTACCTGTAAAATGTAGGTGTCATCAATCAGTCGGTGTCGACAGTTGTTAAAAAGATCTAATAGGATATGCCAATAGCTGGCTACAATCTCATTCTCACGAACATAAGCAAGAACTTCAGCACGACGAACTATTTTTACTGGGTTTATATGTGCCATAACAGAGGCACCTGATTTACACTTTTTTTAGTCTTGGTCGTATCATCGAAAATATTGAGAGAAGACTTATAACAAGGGTTTCAGACTCATAAGAACAGCCTTCCACAAAAGATTTAACCATCTGGTTGCCACGTTCAGGAGATTTAAGAAGAGAATCATGAACATTTAGTGAGGCTTTCATTTCAGTAGAAATACTAGTATTTATCAATTGCTAAGGATGATTGGCAACGTTAAATGGATCGGTCATATTTGATTGCATATAAGGCTCCGTGTTTATGTCTGATTGAAAACTCATATGAAATAAAGACAGATTTCACCATTTCAGAAAGATTCAACATATCCAATATGTAAGCATAATTCGTCCGATTGGTAATGAAAAAGCATCGCGACATTGCACCTACCATTTTCAAATGTAAAAGCCACTACCCATTCCGTTCAGTCATAATGTTCTGTAACCAAATTTCAACTGCACGAAGAAACATATCCCAAAATGCGAAGGTTGGTGATAGTTTACAAGAGTGTATTCTGAAATCTTCACACAATGTCAACATATGTTCTTTAAAATTAGAAAAAAAAACTGAGCAATGCCTTCAGAGCTTTTGGGTGTTTCAGCAAATGAACTGTGCCATACATTTGGTTCAATATCAATTAACGATTTTCGTCTGAACACAAATTGAAGAATGCTTTTAAATTAAACAACAGAGCCATAAGAGCTAGCCCGTAAATACTATTGCCATGTCGAGGCTAGGTATATATAACAGGAGCATAGGCTACAGACGAAATTTCAGATTAAGCATTTTGTAAGAACCGGTCAAAATTGGAACCATTTGTTCAGTGCTTTCGGCAGAAAATGGAATCGAATCTAAGTTTTGTCTCGAAAGAAGTCGAAGAAATACCAAAAACAGTACCGATATTTCTCGGTTTTCGATGAAGCAAGACACAATCTTCTTTTAAACATTAGAACAACGAGGAGGTTCATATCGTTCTGTTGGCTTGTCGAAAAGTAAACATGCCATAAGATTGGTATTCGAATCATTCAACGTAAAAGATCTTTCTATTCCCCGTTTATACTGAAATACAACTCTAGCCATGGAGTTAAATATATTTACCATGATTGTTTCAGCATTTAAGTCAATATTGTCTGCTCCCTCCTTTATAATTCAACCACCTTTTCTAAATACTGCAATACTATTAGGTATAAAGGACATGTGTTGGATTCTGTCTATTTCTATTTTCTAAACTAGTCCGATATCTTCGTATGCATTCTGCTATTGCCAGGAATTTTTGCAGTTTGTGGACAGGAAAATTAAAAACATTACTAAAATCTTTAAATGAGCATCAGAATAACGAGGAGGTCCATATCATAATTATTGAACTATAAAGCAAAGTTAAGAATCCTCATCAAAGTTAATTTATGAGAAATACTGACTTGGAATGGCTTCGAAATTTTACAAAAGGAAGATTAAAATATTTTAATTCGGAAAATCATGACATTTTCAATGTAATTTAAATTTACAAATGTTGTAACCACTTTGTTAAAATACTACAGAGTGTACTTTCGCTAAACTGAGTGAAAATGGACAAAATTTAGAAAGAAAATAAAGGAGTTTAGTTTTACATAATGAATAAACAATTAAACACTGTATAAAATGCAAAATCATATGTCAAAAGACAAAAAAAAAAAAGTAACAAAATTCAATTTGTTTCCAATCTTGAAATTTGAAAAAAAAATCCAAATGTCAATTTTCCTTTCCATTTTATGAAAAACTGCACCGCATGAAATACATGTATCTACAACCGGGCAAAAACGTAAGCTTAAGGTATTGGATTTGCAAAAAAAAAAGTGTTTAGCCTGCAGGTATGCCTGTCCATTAGAGTCGTAAAACTAGCACCTTTTTCTTGATCTGTCACTCCACTATATGATCAACTTATCAGTTTGACTATCACTTTGGTAGATAAGGTCAAGTTTTTTTAACCATCAATAAACTACTCCAACTCTCATTTGTTAGTTCATATGTAATATTTTGGTTTTGAAATCGCATCACCGATAATGAATTCAAATCACCATTTTTAAATTAAGAAATAATTGATGCAAGCTATACTTTATCGTAGTTTTAACATGGGTAGGCATTATAATGTTATATTCGTAATTATTTTTGCCCGAGCGATAGTGACAATTAAGGTAATTTCTATGTCCGATGTGTATAAGTGTAGAGCGTTTTTGTAGGCTCGTCCATGAACCTACTTTTTTTGTTTGTAAACAAGTAAACGACTGGCAATGTGATTTTTCAGAAGGAGGAGTTTTGAACAGTCAGCATGAACAGATGTCGTATCTAGGTCAAATATGTCAATTTCGAATATCAGCACAATATAGTCATGATAAATGAATTAATAGCAACATGTGCATCATTTAAGAGTTTGGAAGTGTTTTAAGTTCATGAAATATATTAAATGCATGCCAATTTGATAAAATTCATTATTCTGCAGTAGTCAATATACGCATGTGCAACAAATTTTATTTGATTTAGAGCATGGGTTTGTTCATAAAGCGAAATAAGCATGTAATAGTATAATTATATATATATATATACATATGAAACTGAAGTAAAATCATCAGTCAGTGGCAAACGTATACGGAATCTCTCTGAACAAGCATGCCAAGCCATGAATAATTTAAAAAGCCGTGATGATATTGTTATTTAACAAGCAGACAAAGGTAGTGCAGTTGTGGTGATCAACAAAACCGACTACATTAAAGAAGGGAATCGTCAGCTTTCAAACACAAAATTTTACAAACATTTAGAAAGTGATCCTACAAAAGAAATAAGCAAACAAATTAATGAAGTCCTTTCAGATATGAACAGCAAAAAACACATAGATGACGACACGTACGACTATCTACGCCCTGATGAAACCTGCACAGCCGGTCGATTTTACTTGCTCCCAAAACTTCATAAAGAAGGGATTCCGGGAAGACCGATAGTATCTGCAAATGGCCATCCAACCGAAAAATTATCTAAATTCGTGGATTACC
Organism: Mytilus galloprovincialis; assembly: GCA_037788925.1. Taxonomy (NCBI): domain Eukaryota; kingdom Metazoa; phylum Mollusca; class Bivalvia; order Mytilida; family Mytilidae; genus Mytilus; species Mytilus galloprovincialis. Next base: position 36,167,886 of record CM075342.1, on the reverse strand, counting down.
ATCTTAGACCACATGTTAGAACAATACCATCTTACATTCAAGATACAACAGATTATTTGAAGAAAATGGATTCATTAAATCCCTTACCAAACAACACAATTTACGTATCGATGGATGTGTCTTATTTATACACAAATATTCCCAAAAATGAAGGAATAGTCGCTTGTGAACAAGTTTGGAAAAATCGTAAGGATAAACAACCCCCAACAGACTGTCTGGTTCAGTTGCTGTGACTAGTGCTCGAAAACAACAATTTTGTATTCAACGACCAGCACTACTTGCAGGTTGACGGTACCAGTATGGGAACCAAAATGGCACCTTCTTTTGCCAACATGTTCATGGGGAGTCTCGAAGAACGCATCCTTTCGAATGTACCATACAAACCCTTGTCTTGGCTCCGTTATATTGATGACATCGACATCAAATGGAACGAAACTGAAGAACGTCTGCAAGAATTTCTCGATTTCTGTAACAACTTTAATCAATCGATAAAGTTCACATCTGAAGTTTCAAATGAGAAAATTGCGTTTCTCGACATCTATAACCTTAGAAAACGGAGTCATGACAATCGTTCACACTAAAAAAACTGATAAACACCAATTTCTCTCTCCGAAGAGTTGTCACCCGAAACACTGCTCCCGGAGCATTCCGTACAGCCAAGCCATCAGGTTAAAACGGATTTGTTCATGGGAATCAAAATTAAACTATCGTTTGGGGCAACTCAGACAGCAACTTAAATCAAGCGGTTATACGAACAAAAATATTTCAGAAGCTTTCTGTAAAACAAAAGAAAAAGACCAAACAAACCTACTTGAATACAAAGAAAAGACGTCTCAGACAAATAAAATCCCGTTTGTTGTTAGCTTTCATCCTGACCTGACAAATCTTTCATCCATTGTCAACAAACGTTGGCGTCTTATTGAAAATGATCCTTCCTTAAAAGAGATTTGTCCATCACCTCCCGTTATGGCTTACCGCATACCCAAAAATCTCAAAGATATTCTAGTAACATCCAAAGTATCTAAACAGGAGATATCAACAATCGGAGGTTATAAACCATGCGGAAGGGGCAATTGCAAGTGCTGCAACTCGCCTACATCGAAACCCAATTTGTCAGCACAGTCACAAAGAAAAATACAACATATTTATAACATCAAATTGCAAAACGCAAAATTGCATTTATGTTCTAAATAACGTGTGGAACTTGCAAATTACAATATGCTGGTGAAACAGAAACATCATTTAACATCCGACTAAATAACCATCGGTCATTTTATACAAAAGCAAGAAACTGCCCAATTACAAGACACCTTTTAAGAGCAGGACATGATTTTGAAAACGTCACATTTCAAATCATTGAGAAAAATCAAAATTGGGATACACAAAGAAGACAAAAGAGAGAGAGGTTTTGGATGCACCAGTTACGAACTCTTGAACCTGGTGGACTTAATGAGAGAGACGAAAAAAGATTTAAAAGCAAATCAAAATTATAATCTTGGAATCATACAAATTGATTTATAGAAATTCATACAATTAATCGAACATCTATAAATGTGTTAAACTTTTATCAACTTTATGTAGTTATAGCTACAAACATATTTTATGCAACATCAATAAATATGTTACACTTTTCCTCAAATCTTGTATAGATTAAGCTACAAAAATTTTTTTTTTTGTCATGCATCCGATTTCACCTTGAGAGACGCAAACGCCTGATGAAGCTAATTTGTTTAGCGAAATATTGCGTATTTCTATTTAAAATCTAATAGAACATTTTAATGCATTAATTTGCGATTCTTAGACATTTATATAATTTTAATTCAGTAATTAACTGTATCAGTTTATTTTCACAAACTGATCCACGCTTAAATAGATTGAATGTTGATTGTGGCTATTTTTAGACATACATCAGATGGCAAGCGAATTTTTTTGATAAATATTCTAGTGTCGTAGACACATAATTGTCTTTAATTTTTTTTATATAAATTAGGCCGTTAGTTTTCTCGTTTAAATTGTTTTACATTGTCATTTTGGGGTCTTATAGCTGACTATGCGGTATGGGCTTTGCTCATTGTTGAAGGAGTACGGTCACCTATAGTTGTTAATTTCTGTGTCATTTTTGGTCTCCTGTGGACAGTTGTCTCATTGGCAATCATACCACATCTTCTTTTTTTTTTATATATTATGTGTTTTTTGTTGTCTGTCCTTTGGTCGGGTTGTTGCCTCTTTGACGCATTCCCCATTTCCATTCTCAATTTTATTTTAATATCCTTAAAAATAACAAATAAGAAAGTTTTATTAATAGATATAATTAAAATTAATAAATTGCTCTATTATGTTTATATGGTCAACTATTACTTTAATGTAAGAGATATTGATACGCAAGCATTTTTGTTTATCACCACTTTAAAAGTTTAAATATTCCAATTTTTAATCGCCTTAATATTTGTTCTGTTTAAAAGGTATAATCATTAGTTAACCATGTACACCGGATTAAAACTACTTTGACAAATTATTTAAAATTTGGGTTGCCATTATATACCATGCCGAATGTTTGTTTCATTAAGGGGGTATAGAACAACTATGGGAGTTGACACTTTAAAAATCAGCTGAACAATTTCATGAGATAACTTGTACAGTCACTAAGGTGCAATCAACATCAACTTGAAGGTTCTCGATGATCACCCCCCCCCCCCCCCCAAAAAAAAAATCCAGTTATATATGATTAGTCTGTAGTCTTGATTACTGTTGTTGGTATTTTTTTTTTTTTTTCGTTTTTCGTATTTTTCAATGGTATTGTTATGCAGTTTGTTTTCGACTTATGAATTAGAATGTCCTTATGTTTGTTTATTTGTCCTCTCTCTCGTACTATTTTACAAACACAATTTTATTTGTACCAATGAAATGGTTTTATTTTGTCCAAAATTTTGTATAAAATGCAAAGGTATTTCACAAGAGGGTTTGGTTTTTTTTTTATTCAAATTTAGCGACCATTACAAAATGTACCATACTTACTATACAATATGAAATTTAAAATTTAAAGTCAATACGTTTATGATAATTATATACTGTCAATGAAATCTTAAAGGAAGTATGTGTAAAAAAATATTTAACTGTTTACAAAACTTAATTTTTTTTAAATACTAAGTAATTAAAGTCTGTTCTTCCTCTGGAATAGATTACTTGAGCTATGTTTGGCAAAACTATTATGAATTTTTGGTCTTCAATGCTCTTTAACTTCGTATTTTATTTGTTCTTTTTAACACTTATTGATTCGAGCGTCACTGATGATTCTTTGTAGATGAAAAGCGCGTCTGGCAAAAATATAAAATTTCAATCCTGGTACCTATATGAGTTTATTTTTATTAACGTTATTAAAATTTACGTTGCAAGCCATGGAATATCTAGATGTTACTTCTATTCTCCAAGTCGTCTGTATTTATATCCGCTAGCCCACATTAGATATGGATCACTAACAAAGTCTGGTAAAAAGTTGTAACATGCAGCTAATCTCTAAAATAAGTAACAAACATTGAATAAAAAAACCAAACGTAAAACATCTATAATACTTAAATAACGAGGTCCAATAATTAACAAGTTCCGGGTCGAATCCGATTCCGATACCAATAGTATATTCACCTGTTACCTATTATCTTATCTGTACGTCCGCATCTAACAGGCGCACCACCAAACGGTGTATTTAGGATTTTGCTATACATAATATACACGGGTCATAATCACAGGGTTGACACTTCTTAATTCAATCATTGTCAAATTGTTCCCTATTGTAGTATTTAAAACAGTAAGACTTTCTAAGATAACAATACGAATACTAAAAATCTGGACTTAAAATAAGGATATCACGGGTGTGTTCTAGTAATCATAATAATTATTCTGCTAACATAAAAATATGTGGTATGAACATGCTATTTGAAGGTTCCGAAATAACAAAACAATTGAACTAGAAAAAATAACGACCTGATTTGACAAAAAGCACACATGGTAAACAGCAACAAATAACAACCACTGTAGTATCGGCTCCTTACTTGGTACATGCACATACAGAATGTAGCGAGGTTAAACATGTTAAACATGTTTGTTGGTGCGCGCAAACCATCCTCTTACATGGAACAGTTGTGCAACAGCACAGCATAGGTATAAAATTATAAAAATCAGTTTGAAACTCATCAAATCGATAGCAACTTCTTTTTGTGAACGTTTTGTTATCGTTTATCTGAACGTTATTTATAGGTTTCATAACGAGTAGGAATTGAATATCGCTTGATATTTATTTAACTCGAGTTATTCAATTTTAATATAATAATAAAGGTGGACAAAAAGAAGATTATGTGGAGAAAAGTGTGATTGTTTTGTATATTAATACAGAAATCACATATATCCGTTGCCAATGACGCAATGTACATACATGTGTAAGTCATCAATGACCTAACGAATAGCCAATAGAAATACCAATTACAGCCAAAGTTATATATTCCTGCAGTAAACAACCTTTTAATATTTCTTAAATTAAAAGTTTTGTAATCAGTTAAATTCAAAATATGGCCATAGCTATGAGTATAGATATAAGAAGATGTGATATGAGTACTAATGAGACAACTCGACATCAAAGTCATAATTTGTAAAAGTAAACCATTATAGGTCAAAGTACGGTCTTCAACACTGCACTGAGCCTTGGCCTACACCGAACAGCAAGCTTTAAAGGATCCCAAAAAGTGACTAGTGTAAAACCATTCAAATGAGAAAACCAACAGGTTTTTCTATATAATGAACGAGAAACATGTATGAACCACATCAACATACCACAACCACTGAACATCAGGTTCCTGACTTCGGAAAGATGCAACCAATGAAGCGGTTTTAAACGTTATGTACATGTATGTCAACATTGAAGTGTTAACTACTAATTAAACATACGGCACGAGTATCGATGTTGAATCCCTGTCCACCATCAACCAGATATCTATATTTAGGATAGACGTTTCGAAGAGCGTCTACCATGGCGTCAATTACAGGTTCCGATGATGAGGCTGCACGTGTGTCATTTCGATTCACCAACATTTCGTCATACCATGCAAAAAAGTATTTTCTTCCGTACAACCGTTTAATTTCTTCGCTTGCTTCTTTCCATTGTTCTTCGCAGTCCTTCTTCACTCTTTCACACTTAAATAAACGTGCAAAAAATACGCTTTTACAATATATTGGGCAATTTGTCCAAGAAAATGCAAAACTTATCGTAGCTGATATAATAACAAAGAAAAGTTTTAACTTTAACCATGGCGACAACATTGTCTCCACATTTATTACATGGTGTGTATTTTAATTGTAAAAAAAAAGAAAATTCAGTTTCTCTTCGTTATTTTTTAATTCATATATAATATAGTTTGATTGATTATTGGTTGCTTAACGTTCAGTGGCAAATATTTCATGCATATTCAGGACAAGAACAAGTTAACAATAAATACAATAGGTAAAAAAAATGTATGTCTTGTAATAATAGAGGCCATCCGGGATGATGGTCGGAGAAATTTGAACTGTCACTGGAACATGAGGGTATATTGGATAGGGACAGACATTTTGTCTTGCAACAGGCCACCTACGTACCCCTTAAAGTGTTGTTGCAATGGTTCTGAGCGTGTAACCGGACGTTACTGCAAACTTGATACATCCCGCACAGCCAAACGGATGCCCCACTTTGGCAAGCGTTTTACTGCCGGTTCGAAAGAAGATCTAGTGACTATATTTCAAGTCCCCAGTCACCGTTTAGGGAGTTCAAATATAATAAGATGTTTGTTACATTATCAATATCACTGAATTGACATAATTGTAGGCAATTATATAAAATAAGGAAGATGTGGTATGATGACCAATAAAAAAACTCTCCACAATAGAAAAATGACACAGAAACACGGCATTCAACAATGACGAAAATCAATGGAATAGTCCATATAGTTCTATGAAAGCTTATGAAAAAATCGTTGATCTCATTTTGGAACGGCTTTTCGTGAAATTTTCAATATCTGATATAAAAATTATCAATATGCCATTGCCAGGTGACACCAACAAAAATATGGAAAGCAATTGGAAGTTCTAATGAAGAACGATGCATAAATAACTCATACCGTTTCAATTGACATCGATGCAGTTGCTAATGGAAACCAACCGGGTTCAACAATTGAAACCTTGATACCAAATTTCACCATTTCCAATCGTAAAGAATCTGACATTGTTTCCAATCCAGCTTTAGACACGTGGTATGTTGAATATCCGGGCCATGAAAATCGACCTCTTACAGATGAAACATTAACAATTCTCCCTAAAATAATTATGTACTGTTTACTTTTAGCAAATTAATACGATATGAGAAACAAAGGTTAGATAGTAGTATAATAAATTGGATTTTTTACAGGACCTATTGGTTAACAACAGTGGCGGATCCAGAAATATGCATAAGGGGGTCCACTGACTGCCTAAGAGGGACCACTCCAGGCTTGTTTCAGTGATTCCCTCTATAATCAACCATTTTTTTTTAACAAAAAAGGGAGCATCCTTTGCCTCACCTCTAAATCTGCCTATAAACACCTGATTGGGATATACAGAACAAGTGCATGTTCAACTAGAAATTTATTTATAACGTCTATCATCATTTAAGGTGGTACCCAACACTTTCACTAAAATTTCTTTGGCTCGTTTAATTTTCATAAAAAATTTTCAAAGTATTTACTTTGACCCTTTAACAAAAATATAAAAATTTCAAAAATTTTGAACCAACCGTTTTGTCAGAAAAAATACACTGGTTATATAGCAGTTTGACAAACACCAATTTTGATCATTGAGAAGCTTAATATTCCCTTTACAACGCAACGTTATTAAAACGTTAAGCTGACTTTACAGAGTTATCTCCCTGTAGTGTTAGGTATCACCTTAAGATATGGTTTTACATCTTTTTGTTACTTTTCAATAGAAGAATAGATTATATCGTTTTCATATTATAGTGCCTAACAAGATTTTGTGAGGTAGACGAAATTGACTTTAAAACGATCGTATTGACTTTTGATGTGCAGAAATAGGCAGATCGGACATATTTTGACTTTAGTTACTTACTTCTTAAGTTTGGGATTAATTGTAATCAACATATTCCAATGAGACTGAAAAATGCTTTTTTTTATTATGATAAATAAAAATTTACCTGCCGTAGTCGTGCGTAAAATATATTTCGGTATTTCTCTTACGAAAATGACTTGTTTAATGGAACAAAACGTATTATTTGTAAACTTTCTCTTTACTCTTCACAATAGGCTTTTAAAAAATAACCTTTCCAACTGTATATTCCGAAAATTTTGTGAAAATCGAATAAGTGGCAATTCTTACCTTTCATACCTTAACTTTCATTGATAAAACATAATATTGACTCGTCCAGTGTCCAGTTTGAAGGTCATTTTAGTTACCGGTCACATTCATGCACGTTCTAATTAATCAATAGTCATGTATGAAAAGCATAAACAAGTTTGAAGGTAAACTAATAACAACTTAATCCAATCAAATTGCCTACGATTCAATAACAATGACCAGTCCACATCATAAAAATGTATAGGGGTAAACTGGGTAGGGAGAAAATGTCAGATATATTAAGTTCACTATTTTGCAATAACGAGTAAAAATTTGTTAACCAATAGATTTGTTATAATTTCATAATCATGTCGTTATGTATTGGTATAGTTTTTGGATCTTTCATTAGCGTATTTAAGGCTATAGAAAGTTTGGCCTTCAAAAGTCAACATAATCATTGACTTTATAAAGAAAATTCGCCTTTTTAAAACATTGAATGTTTCACAAATAATACGCGACAACAAAGCAAAATCATTTCTTAAAACACTGCAAAAAAAATAAATCTGATTGATGCAGTGGTATTGTCATAAATTGCACTGGAGTGAACAGTGGTACATCAAACGTCGAATTCCCTCACACAATGTTATCACACACTATACCGACTATTTGTCCGGAGTTTATGTGTTTTTTTTTACAGGTAACTTAATTTGCGGTAGGACATATTGGTACTCGATCAAGTAAACAAAACATGGGTATCATTTCCGGAGAAAGCTAACTATTTTTTTTTTAACTTTTGTGAATAACATGCATCTCGATCCATATCACGGTGGGTATGGTTGTCCTGCGAGAGAACGTTCTGTGCTGGTGATTCGGTCCTGACGGGTGCTGGTGATCAATAAAAAATGTAAACAAAGACGAAAATGATGATTTTTGACGTTTTCACTCATAAAAAATTGAAGAAAACAGTTGAGATTTTTCTATTTTGTTTCTTATGGGTTCATATGTAAACCATTAAAAAGTTGACCCTCTAAACTGTTTCAGTAAGCGTAACACAAAAATGCTCATTTTCAGAAAATCAAGAACTGAAAAAATAAAACAAAAATGCTCATAGAGTCCGCTTTCTATACCGCAATCCACACGACAAAACTATTTTGTGAAAAAACATTGCAATTTATTAAAATTTAGCATTTTCTCAATTTATTCATGTCCTGATACTGTGCTGGTGGGTCCTGTCATTGTGCTGGTGGGTCCTGATACGGTGCTGGTGATTTTGGATAAGAAGTTGGTCACATTTGAAACAAATGTTAAAAAATCAATAAAATTGGGCAGATAATTGTTGTCAATAGGATCTATGACTCCTATTTTAGCTCTTGTGCATCCATTTGGCTGTTTAATATGTGTTTTCAAATGATCGTAACTTGTATTACATAATTACATAAAAGGGCAACATCTTTCGTCCAATATCAGATAACAAGATATAGTATCTAAAATAAGAATAGTTTTATTAAGATATTAAATGCCCCTTACATTGATGCTTCAACAATGATCAAAGCCCATGCCGCATAGACATGTTTGTTAGTGCTCAGCATACCCCTCCCCACTTCCACCCAATCAACCCTCCTCAGTTCCTCCTTAATTGTTACAGTGGTGTACCAACACAACAATTTATCACATAAAATAATAACACAAAGACACACATTATTGAACAACGAATGCTCGCAGGTACTGAAAGCTAGTTCAAAGCCGCATTTTCAACTAATAGATAAACCGTGTTCTCATATACAAAAATCTCAATCGTGTCGATTAAAAAAGTCTCAAACCTTAAGTTCACATTTTAATGTTTGATGAAGCAGAACTTAAAAAGTGTGCAGTGAATCTTGTGCTCACAGCAGTTATTGTCATTATTATGTTTACATAAGACTTATAAAGGAATTAAGAAGGTACCAAGAAATATTTTACAGTTCAATTTAATGATCATGAATGGAAGGAAATGGTACGGAAGGTTACATAGGACAAAAAGAAATTGATAGTATTTTTTGGCGAAAGACTTAAATGCTTCTTTGTATTATATAGTACAGCTCTTCTATAAAAGCTAGCAAAAAAAAAACTTTGATTGACCAGGGCCGTAACTACATTGAGGCTAATGAGGCAAATGCCTCATGATGGAAATTTCAAAAAACAAACAAACAAAAAAACTGAAACAAAAGATTGTCTTCATATCAAATTGTTTTCACGGAGAGTCTCTTGCAAGAAGCAAGTTCTCTTCAATAGCTGATGTCGCCCCTGCATGTTTTTTGTGATCCATGTTTCTATTTTACTTTTGGTTGTCAGAGTTGATGGTCTAGTGTTTGTACTTTTGTGTCCCGGGTTCGTCTTTTGTTCATTTAATGTCCTACGTTATGACTATAGTCTGAATGTTGATTTTCATTTGTAAACGTGTGCAATGTTGCATGTCCACCGATGTCCAGACATAATGTGCGAGAAAATATTTTAAGAATATGCGATGCTACTGGACACAGAAAAAAATGGTCGTTTCACTGATGTTTCTTAGTATTGATTGTAAAATTGGTTATTTTCTCTGAATCGTTTAAATCACTCGAAACTAGGCGAGACATGCACAGAAGCGATAGATATATGTATAAACATAGAAATTGAATATTTTAATCAACAAAAAAAATAAAAAAATATCTGTATCATATACCCAAGCGCCTGTGGATAAAACTAGATAGCTGACATGGTTTAGATTAAAGTAAGACCATCAATTTTCCAGTTTCAAATCATTTGAAAAAAAACAACAATGTATTGCCATATGACCTTTTACATTGAAGGGTTAAACTTGCATAAAGTCGTGTTCAGACCCTTTAACGGAAAGTAAAGGAATATGGAGTACAACATGCACCGGACCTAATCACACACAAAGTCAATGCATAGAAAAAATACAAATAATCAATGGCCAAAGTTTTTATTCCTGTTCTTCATCTTGATAGTTGCTGGAGGGTCTTCAATAATAAAAGAATCATTAATACCGTTAAACATGGTCAAGATGGTTCCTATTGTTTACTTAAAAGCAGTACTAGTGCTTAAAGTATTATACTGTACTGTCACTCTATTTTAATCTAGTCATAAAAAAAAATCACCAAAGTCAGCACAGTACCAAGACGAACAGACAGACAGATCTGGTATTAATGATTATGAGAATTACGATTTTTGCTTTATCCTACATATTGGTCTTTAAATGTTGTCCCTTTAACCTAAAAGTTTTTAATTGCAATGAATCTATGGATTTGCTTTGAGACCAGAATATTGTCGAAAAAATAGCTAAAGATTATTTGCTTTTCAATGTAAGGAGAAGTCCTGGAAAGGCTCAGAATTCAGGATTTTGCATTATTTTTCTCAGAGCTTCTGGGGGCCTTGAGCTCCCTCGTCAAAATAAATTCGCCTCGCTACGCTCGCCGAATATACTTTGCCTCACTATTAAAAGTGGCTAGTTACGGCCCTGAAAAGGTGTAACCAATGAATTTAACAGAAGTTAAAAATTCCACAATACTATATAATTCATTTTATGTGTCAATTTGTTTGAAAAAAGTCGAAAAGAAGAGAGTTTTTTTAATGTCATGATTATCTGTCGCTTTCGTGATCTATGCTTACTAGCATTTATTTCAGATGACATGGACTCCTCACTCTGGTGACCCTGTTGCCTTTCATAGCTTTATCCCTGTACATATATTAATAGATAAACAAAAGGCTGCAACTGATATTTTTGTATTTAAAATGATTCGTTGTAACGAGAATATTTGTGGTGAATGGAAACTGTGAGGGTCAAAATTTTAAATTGCTTATAAATGTTGCTGGACCCAGTTTCGTTATCTGATCTGAATTTTCTGAAATGTGCAAGGTAGATAGACATTGGCCTTTTGATTTTTTTTTACTTGGTAAGTTTTGCCCTAATTGGTTGAACTTTTTCAATATTAAAGCCGATTTCAATGAGTGTGTAGACAAAGGGAATATCCTTGGTTATCTTGCTTGCAGAACAGAAAAGACATTGTTAGGTTATGTAAACTACCCTACTTTAAGAGTAGACTAGTCCGACAAATGACACATCTTTCTGTCTGTAGGACCAGGCTACTTCGAAAGGAGGGTAGTATACCTTACCTAACAATGACTTCACGGTTTAGCTAACAAGCAAGCTAACCAAAGATATAACCCCTGCCTACATACTCAATGGAATCGGCTGTAACTAAAAACTCGAATACATTTTAACAGACAGTGGTCATGTTTGTTAATGAATATTGTTTTTCCTAGATTCACTCTGGAAAAATCATTTGGTAACATTTGGTCAAGTAATTTCAGATTATATCTTTTTGTAATTGCGGACGCCAAGACAATACATGAACCTCACACGACCCCTCGACACAGGTGAGCTTATATATGATCTTATAGCGATTCGGGTTGATAACCAGTTGAAATTAAGCCAGTTTTGTGTGTGTGTGTGTGTAGATTTGTATTGTTTTAAACTGTTATGACCTTTTAAAGTTAAATGTAGGTGTTTAATCTAAGAATTTCTTTTTTAAACTTATATACTTGTTTTATACTCAATTGGTAGTATGAAGCTACGAGGTATTTTAATTTTTGAAATTGACATATTCTAGTCTGCCCTTTCATTGAATAGTGTTTTTTTTTAGTGTTCTATCGAACTTTCGAAAAAAAATACCTGATAACCGTTCAGACAAAAAAATTATGATGAAAAAATCTTACAGATACAGCAAGTGGTTCTTAATAACTATAAGATACATTTTTCTTTTAAAATACAACTTTTAAATTTTACGGGAAACTATTCCAAGCTTAAAACTTTCACTGTAACCTCGCTATAACTTATCCCCCATCCCCTAAAAAAAAACCAAACAAACAAACCCGCAATACTATTGTCATTCTTATAGTCAGCACTAAATTGTTCACAAACAAATGTGTTTTAAGCTGCTAAAGACATATGATTCAAACGCTCAGAAAGTCTTTTGTTCTGTATTTTTACTCTCCATTTTTATGCAAAACCTTTTACATTTTTATTTTATGGGTTATTGTTGAAGGTCGTACGATGACGTATGGTTGTTAACACATACTTCCTTTGGTTTCTTATGGAAAGTCCATTGACAACAAACATACCACATCATCTACTTTATATAAGTATTGTATAAATTACAACGTATTTTGGTGATCTTGCAAAATGATCGTAATCCCGAAAATCGTAAACATATTTTCTTATCTTAAAAGGGGGCAAGAAGGGTTCCATTAACAGGCCAATAAATAAGATTACAGTTAATTTAAAAAAAAATTTTTAAAAAATAGGGGTATTTTTCTCTCATAATAACAGTAAACAGATTCACAACAATGTCAATTTCAAGAAAGCAGACAACAGTTAATTAGTCAATAACAGTACAGCATCAATGATCTTGAATATATGTCACTTTTAACTAAAATATAAAGGCACAGAACCAGGACCGTTTTTCTTATCACCAGCACAGCGTCAGGACAATTCCGTTTAACGAACTTGCACGACTTTTGCAATATAATATTGTTGTAATATACTTTGCATGGTACTTATGATGCATCAGAGAAAAATTAAGCAACAAAACTGTCGTTTTATTGCCGTTCTGATACAATGTAAACAAACCCACCAGCATAGAATCAGGACCCACCAGCACCTGACAGGACCAAATCACCAGCACAGAACGTTCTCTCGCAGGACAACCATACCCACCGTGCATATCAAATGCTAGTAATTGGTTACACTGAACTGTTAATTATTAATTACTGTTTCAATTCAAATTGATTCTTTGTTTAGCCTTAATAAGTTTTAAACAAATAAAAATTCTTCGTTAAAAAAAATAGCGGCGTAAACGGGTTAACAGAATAATTATGGGCAAAAATCTGCAGAAAAATTGATCATAACAAATAAGAATAGACAGATTAGGACAAAAAATAAAAAGGAAAAAAGCAATAGAATAGAAAAACAACTAGGACAGATAAAAAAGAATAGATAATTATTGACCAATAATGTACAGAATTGAGAAAAATGACAAAACAAAGTATATAAGTACAGAAATAATGACCCTCTTTCCAGACACTCCTATATTTTTACCATTTACCTTTACATCGTCGTAATAGTGGTAAACATGCTTTGATGATAGTCATATGTCCTAACAAATTAATGTCCATAATATGTCTGTATTGCTGTAAATTGCATAACTCTATATCTCCTCCAATCCCTATTCCTGCATTATTAACTACTGCCCACAAACCTACAGTAAAAAGTCATTATTTATTAACATTGACAGTAGCATTGTTTCTGCAGCAGATGCTCATTTCGATATCTAATGCCACGATACACATACATGTCTGAGTAAATGATAGTCGTCTCCTATCAAAGTCTATGTTAGTATTAAGCGTGTTCAATAATAAGATAATGCATTTAAATAGAAATCATTCAAACCATGTTCCAAAGGGAAAACGATTGATGTAGGATATCCATCCAAGACGTCACAATGAGGTCTTCAGCACGGAGCCAAAAAAAAAAACTCGCACCTCACTGCAAGTCTGAAACGGTCATAGCACGGGTTTGAGCGAAATTCTTTACAAAATTATTTGGATAGACTTTGCAAAATGTATTATATAAGTTAGAAGTTCAGCTAGCTACAATCAGGATTAATTCAACATTCTCTACATAAGAATGTCTGCACCAAGTCAGGAATATGACAGTTGTTTTCCTTTCGTTCGATGTGTTTTGGGTTAGGATTTTACCATTTGAAAGGGGACTTTTAGTTTTAATGTTCCTTGGAGTTTGGTATTTTTATTTTAATTGCACTACCAAATCGAACCCGGACAAAAAAAGAACATACTGAAATTAAATACATACTATCTAAAACACAATAGTTCCTACGCAAATGTGTAAAAAAAACTACGATGAATCTACTATATTTTAGTTATCAAGCATTCAAATGAAAGATGAAGGACTGGTGATCCCTGAAGAACACATATTCACTGGGATAAAGCTGATGACCGTAACTGCATTCACGGTCATCCCAAGATGTCGGATGAAAAATAAGGTCAGTTTCTGTATTGCCTGTTAAAGAGCTTCTATATCATTTGTTTTTACAAAGCATACATTGGTACGATGTAATTTTATAAAAGATTCACACGGGAACCACAAATTGCTACCGAGAAATGTGCATGAAACTGGAAATTGGATTTGAAAAAATCGCTAAGACGACCGTAAATCATCACTAAATATTTTCAAGATGACCGTAACAGATAACGAGAATGACCGTGATTGGTGAACAGATGACCGTAATTTGAAAAGGATGACCGTAATTTGAAAAGGATGAAGTAACTTTAAAGGATGAAAATCAATTCAAAGAAATATTCGTACTTGTATTACCTTTTTATACGACGCAAAATTTAAAAAAGTTTTAATAAGTTTAGAGCCAAAAAAAAGGGCCCCAAATGAGCATTTTTGTAGTTTCTAGTCATAAACTCGTGTTGAAGTGTATAAATCTCTCTGAAATTATACCACAAGTTTCCATACTACACAGGGATGGTTTAGAGGGGTCTTATGGCTCAAATCATTTAGCTAACAGGGGCAAAAAAGTGGTAAACAAGAATTTTTCTAGTTAAAGGCAATTCAGAAAATTTAAAAGCAGTGTAAGGGAGGTAATTCAATTATAATTGAGAGAATACTCTTATATATATATATATATATATGTGTTTTATTACCTCCCTTACACTGCTTCAATATTATGCATTAATAAATAATAATTGTCTTCAGATGTGTAATTGTAATTTTTTTTTAAGAAGTTACTATTATTTGCAGATACTAATTATAACCATTTAAAATTTCATGGTGTATCTGAATGAGTAGTTATTGTTTCAAACTCCATTAGAAATTTGAAATGAGATTATATTTGGAATAAGGGAAAGGGGAGGTGAAAACAAATTTGAAAAAAACATGTTTTTAGGAGATTAATATTCAACAGCAAAGTGAATTGCTCAAAAGCAAAAAAAAAATAAGTTAACTAGACCACATTCAGTCTGTGTCAGAAACCTCTGCTGTGTCAACTATTCAATCACAATCCAAATTCAGAGCTATATCCAGCTTGAATGTTGTGTCCATACTTGCTCTAACTGTTCAGGGTTCGACCTCGGCGGCCGTATAAAGCTGCGCCCTGCATAGCATCTGGTTTTTTTTAATCAAATAATTAATCGTGTTGGTATAAAACGTATTTATAAGACAGCATTATCCTACAGGTAGAAGAGAATTAGACGTGCTTTCAATTCATAGTTCATCATATGTAGCCTCAAAGGGTGTGTTCCCATTTCGCCTTAGTTGTGAATTCTAGGTTAAAAAGGGGGGAAAAAATACCAAGGCAATATGGGAATTGTACTACAAGCCAAAAGATTTTTTTTTATTTCTGGGATTCCTGTTGATGTCATATAATACATACACCTTTTTAAAAATGCCAATGTTGATTGATCTCCCACTTTGTCTTGCAAGTAAAATAACAGAAAATGTGGTTTGTTTTAAATAATACGACCAAACTAGTGAAGGTGAGCTCCAGCAAAATAGATCCTTAATATGGTCTTGTACGAATCGCGTATCACAAGGGGAAACCTTGTCAAATTGCATAAACAGAAATGTTATTCATATACCAGAAGTAATTCAGATTGTAATCTGCTTCCTCTGAAACCATACATATGGGCTCGTTTACCGGATATTCACATGTTTAACTAATGGGTTTTTTCTACAACTTTCTATCGTATCGCTGTCAATTTGTAATAAGATTTTAACGTCATTATCAATACATATTCAATTATGCAATTTACTATCATTGTCTAAACTAAAAATACGGCAAAAAATTCAAAAGAAATTGATTAAACATATTTATATCCGCTTACCTATTGAGACAAACTCAACAAAAAGCTATGAATACAAATATGGATATTTCTTAGAAGTGACGGTCATCCTATAAAAGTTACGGTCATCATTTACAAATTACGGTCATCTTTAAGCCAATTACGGTCACCCTTGTTATGAATCGTTGATATTGTTACGGTCATCTCGATTATAATTTACGGTCATCTTAGCGATTTTCTCAAATCACATTTCCTGTTTCGTACACATTTCTCGGTAGTAATTTGTGATTTTCGTGTGAATCTTTTATAAAATTACATCGTACCAATGTATGCTTATGACAAAGAAACCCTTTTACAGGCAATACAGAAACTGACCAAATTTTTCAGCCGACATCTTGGGATGACCGTGAATGCAGTTACGGTCATCAGCTTTACCCCAGTGATATTGACTGATAACTTTGAATAATACAAACATATATTACATATGGTGTAGGATTCTACTGTTTTCATTGGATATTATGAACACGTGTTTCAAAGGTTATTTTACGTATCCGAAGCCTTTTTTCTATTTTTAATTGACTCGATTTATATATTTATATGTATATTGATGGTCAATACGAAAAAATCTTGCTAATTTAGATTTATGAAGTTATGACATCACACATAACAACAATGTAGGAAAAGCCACGGCAGACGAAAAGAACTCAGAAGGAGATATGAATAATTTTCTGTTAAATGCAAGCTGAGAATACAAGAAAGAAAGCTTACGCCACAATGAAGTTGTTTAAATAATATTGATATTTCAAATAACATATGTTAACTTTTTGGAAAATACAATTTAAGAATTCGCAGAAAGAACATTAAGCGCCATTTTCCAAATACATTATTTACACATGTAATATAAAAACTAAGGACTTTCACTCAGTCAATGTATGGACCTGTTATATTATATTAACACTCAGACATCGTCCTCGTTCAATATAATCTGAACAGGTCTATATATAACGTATTGACCTCGTCAAAATTCTATAATTGATAAGTATGAATGAATTTTAAAATTGAGAGTATAAAAAAAAATATGCTGCATGATTTTCGGATATTAAATGCCTCGTTTGTTGTATCCAAAGTGCCGGTAACCAATAAGGTCTGATGTAAAGATAACGATATTTTGAGTCTATTTTAATTTGATTTTATTTGGTTTGCTTATTAAAGTAATTTTTGTTAAAGTTATATAAAAAAGATAATTATTTACAACTGAAGACCAAAACATAATTCCATCGTATCAGTTTTCAAAATAAGATGTTGACACTGTTTCCGATCATAATTAAAAGAACGGAACCTTTCTGTTTTTAATATTTCTCATGTTTTTTTCAATTCTACCTACAACGAGGCTTTTATTTGTTTAGTGGCTTATAATATATACCAGATCTCTTTTTAATCAACACCAAGAGTTGACTGTATAGGGTAGAGAAATATTATTATCTCTTTTCTTAGAACAGTAACCCCTTGGTAACGTTTTTGTCTGTTTGGAATGTATGAAAACATAACGACGTTCGGTCGAAATTTATAGATCTACTTAATGCTTCGTGTAGTGAAAGTGTCATGCCTTGGTCTCTCTCCGTTTAGAACAATTTTGTGTCACAGGAGTCAATGTTGTATGCAAATAAGTTTATATTTGCATACCTATTTAACAAAAATGTTATCAGTGTAACTTTTTTTCATTATCTCTTTACACAAATTAAAATAGAAAATCAATATTCAAATATCTTCGAAATACAGACGTTCAGACATTCAACATAAGTTATATTTCACTTTCGTATCGAAACCTCCAGAAAAACTCGGCATTCATTTGAGTTGTTTCTAAATTCAAATTATAATAGAAAATGGAAAATAATATTTGTTTATCCATGTGTAATAGTCGTCTCAAGTGCTCCACTATATGCATGCTTAATATGTACATGTACGATGCGTTAGAAAAGTGTAACTGAAATCGAAAATATGTACGTCTCTATTGTGTCTTCCCGCTACACATTAAGTGCTTATCATATAAGATAAGGGATGTCACGAGTACTCAAGTATCGCTCGGTAGTATCGAGTACCGAATACCAAACTGATACCCGACTAATCGGTTTCTTGTTAAAATGTTTTTGCCGTCTTGAATAACAAAAAAATATGTATATTGAGAGCGCATTTCGGTATATTTGAAAATTATACAAATTAAAATACATTTCGAATGTGTACATCCCTTTCATCAAAGGTAGATTATGAACAGGGGTAAATTTTCAATACTCACACCATTAGTTAATCTTTTCTTTGTCATTCCACCACTTTTGTACTGTCAGAGCAATTTGATCATAAGTAGGACTGTAAGTTACGTAACTAAGGCTGTCAAAGTTGAGAAAACGACTCGTCCGGGAAACAAATTGATAAGACAAAATTTCTAAAAGAAACAAAGAACAAATTCATTGCACCCTACGTCGAACCTCAACAAATGGCTATAGGCATCAGTAAGTTCTATTTATCACAACTTTCCTGGTAACTAAATGTGTTTCTTGTCGCTTTAATAATTTTTCTGTAGAAGTTTTTTAATTGATTGATTTCAGTATTGCCTGTTTACGTAACAAGTCAAGTGGCATGAAGTAAATGAGCGATATATTATATACTTGGAAATTCTTAGGACTATTATATAGTTCAGGTTATAATGTTGAGGGATTAACGTCTACAAAACAATGACTTCTCGATAGAATTGATCTAACGTTGTGTTCCATTATGTAGATGTATTTCTGAGCGAGTACTCGAGTTTCGTACGGTAAATCCAACGAGTACTCGATTAGTAATATTCACCGAGTTGACACCCCATATATAATATGAATTAAAGTTTGTAACGCAAGGTGATGAGAACTAAGACAATAATCATCATTTCACAAATGACACAATTGCAGTCCCGAATTTGGATGACCTTACTATATCTCAATTTCGAACATTACTAAAAAGATATTATAAGTCTAAAAGCTGGGGTCACACATTCATGACTTTTACTGCAGTCCCATTTCCGATTGAAATTTGTCAAAAGTTTGATAAAGATCCAGTGAAACGTGGATTAATGTTCAAACTTTAAATCAAATACATTTGTAAAATAATATATATAATCACGACACCAATTAGATATTGTTCAGGAAGCGTCGACATTCAAACGTTTCCAAGCGAATTTATCCCGATAATCCCGTTCCAAAATCCGATTCTAACCGATTTGTACCTTTCGCAAGGTGAAAAACGATCGAATTTGTTGCGACCCTATTCTGATTCTAACGAATGTAATCCGAAAGAGATCAGACAGTGAACCAACGCTGACGGAAGATATCCGTTAAAAACTGTCTTCATATTTTGGATGATCAGGTACTGTCGGAACGTTATGCTATCAAAGTTCGCTGTACCGCAATGAAAAAAGTTTTCTCTGGACTAAATCGTAACGTGTTCTGTAATTGCCAGGACTCTGGCGTTGGTATCATTGCTGAAATTCGTATTAATAACTGGACTGTTCCGGAACGGTTTCGGTAAAGACGGTTTGCATTTGACAAGATCTGGACGCAATCTGGACTCAATCGGCTAAAAAACATCAATGTCAAGTTTCTCTAGAGCATGTTTGTTCCATAAGACAACGTCCAGAAAACACACAACATTGTTAAGATATTGATCCGATATAGCAGAATCTGTTAAAAGAAAGTCACGATCGTAATCCGACTTCACGAAATCGGCCGAATTTCCGCGAATGTTACGGGACGCACCCAACTTTCGGGCGATTGGCCAACCTCTCTGGGCAAGTTCCGATCTATAGGAATCTGTAACGAGTGTATACGACTGCATGTAGACAAAGATAGAACATTCTAGATAATTCAGGAAAGCAATCCGACTTTTTCAATTTTAGTTTCTTATTACTGTCTATAATGGGAGCCATAATCGGCAATGTGTGAACGCCGCATAGTAGAGGTTTCTCAACATTTTACGAACGTATTGTTTACCGATATTGCAGTGTGTTTAAAGACAACAGTTAACAATTCTATAGTTGCATTTTTTATTGTGGTGAAACATCGGTGTTCCAATTAATTTTCTGTTGTTAAATGTTATGTGTTCTTACGTTAGGTTCCGATTGTTTACATGTCGAATATATGCGTTCGATTTATCTCCCTTATCCATTTAAAAAGAACAGTGTCAGTGCCTAATGTTGTTAAAAAAAATCGGCGCGGCTGGTTTGCATCTCATTTAATCCATTGTTGGATGTTGAACGTTCTGTGCCTTTCACTACAAGCTAAGCGTTTGTAAAAGGATGTAAAAGTAATTGAGATGGCACAAGTTTAGCATTTTTAATTAATAATATACAAAAAAAATCTTAAATATGGAGCGAATAAAGGAGGTGAGTTTGGGTAAATTCTGTTTCCTAGATTAAAGCACCCAACAGGAAAGTCACAATGTGTGCTTGGTTCAATTGGTCCGAATTGCTGTTAAATCATTTTTTTGAATAAGTTATTAAATTATAAAGGAGCACTCGATCAATCGCAAAGTTATAGAGTTGTATGTTGAAAGTATGAGTGCTACAGCACCAACAAAATTGATAGTTACATAATTTTTAAAATTTACATTTTCTTTAAATTCCATTTCCAATGTAAAAAGAAAAAATGAGAAAAATAAAAACCGAAGAAAACATATACAGCATGCCTTTAAAATTCCATGAAATAAAAAAAATATATATATACTAAAATTTGAAAGATTATAAAACATACACAAAGAGAATAAGAATTGTTATAAAAACAAAACGAACCCCCCAAAAAAAACTAAATACATTACAGAACATCTTTTTAAGTGTTAACTGATTTGTTTTTTTCAAATTTATTTCAACATGTTCAATGTTTCCATTTATTCATCTTCTTGGGGTTGTCAGTTTAGATAGAATATAAATCAGTTATAATTATTTAAGGTCAAGCAGTGATTATTTGAATTTTAGATTTGGGGCAATGAAGTTACCAAGGATCCGAGGATGTTCTTTTTTTAAATTAAAAACTAGACGGGCTTTCGCGTCTAGATTAGCTTGCGAAAAAACTTCTTCCATTGATCTAATCCTTGATAAGATTCAAAAAGATTCCTAGCCCCTTCCATTCCAAAGTTCTATATTTACCATTTTTCATACATATGTAGTAAACAATTCGAAATGATGTTGTTATGTTTGTCATAATCTCTTTTACGATTGCTGTCCTTGATCTAAATATTTTATATTCTTCACCAGAATTTGATCAATTAGATTTCCAGCTGTTTTGATTAAACCGTAAATTGTATATCATATATTATATATATCAAGTCAATATTATATGTCTACGACTCAAAATGGTCTTACAAAATGGAGAATGTGTATATATATTTTTTTTTATAAAAGACATTTCAAAGGGAGGAAGACCACAACCGATAGTCTAAAATAATGGTATAAACAAATGATCCCTCCTTTCTCTTTAGGGCAAGTAACGTAAAGTTCGTTCAATTTTTGTTCGTTCGTAAGATGTTTAGAAACTAGGCCTCTAGTAGAACCTTCACATTTAATAACGAACCTTTTTTAAACTTTCAAACCAAATCTTTATATCTATGGAAAAATTTAGTAAAGGTTTTAGGTAATTTGTTGTAACACGATACCTGGCTTTATAATTTACCAGTAATACATAGATTACGTTTGTAAAAATCAAAAACGTCGCAACAGACACAGGCATAGCGTACTAGTTGTGAAATATAAACACCGAAAGATGATGCCAAAGGAACATCACCATCCAAAAAAGGACAATTAACAATAGGGAACAAAACAAGTCTCTTTTTTCGTAAACTGTAGTGTGTAGTTTTCCGTGTAAAACCGAAATATCTAAATCTAGAAAAGGACGGTTATAACCGTTTAAATTTGATTTATTTAAACATATTAAAGCAAGTTCCTTTGGGTAAATTACGGCAGTATATTTTGAAAATTCTTTATTATTTAATGATAATATATCATCAAGATTATGGTAAGTATTGTTGAATTTATCAATTAAATGCAATTTAGACTGCTCTTGACAGAGTTTGGTCATAAATAGTGATTCAGTACAAAAACAAGTCTGCTATTAAAGGGGCGCAATGAGTACCCATTGGAATATCTACAACATGTCGAAACGTACATCAATATTATCAAGGAGAAAATTAACAGCTTGAATCATCTCAACACACCTCTAGTAAGTATATCAAGCATATGTTCCTTTCTCGTTAGAGAAGAAGGCTGTAAATGAATTGCAGGAAATATATTTGCTTTCAGATTTACCAAGCGGCCATTTAATTAAAAAGGTCACTTCAACTGCGATAAAACAAAATCGCGTAAACATATAAAGTCATTTCAACTTTGATATAAAGGTCGTTGTACCTTTTATAAATCATTGTCAATAGACAGAGCAAAAACGACAAATTAATTACAACAAACCGGGAAAAACGAAAATGCAAACAGTGTTTAAAAAAAAATGACAGCTATGCCTTCTTTCCTAAACCTGAATAATAGTTATATTGGTATTACACATTAATAGTTGTGAAGTGTAAACATTGTAAGAACATACATTTTGCAATCTCTTTTACCTTTTACTTGTGGTAGGCAAACTCATCGGTAAGTATTCTTAAACTGGTTTCAATTAGCAATTGTAATCTCTGGTATGATGTTAGAGGTACACATAAGTCCATATATTAATTATATTTAAGCCTGAAAAAAGCTGGTGTTGCATCTGAAATTCATTCATGATTGTTGAGGTTCCGGCAAGGTATATTTTAGTCCGTTGACATCAAACCTGTTCCATTAATCAGAGGCCAGACATGAAGAGGTACACAAGGTAATTAAGTGACAATTAGAAAGCTTTCGTGAAAAGCAAATATACTACTAATCAGTTAAACATCCTCCTTGGAGGATTGGAAAGTTACATCTATATGTATTTATTTAGTACTTACTATAGTAACTATATAATTTGTTTCATAGTAGCCAAACAATGTTGACTTTTAAATTTGCGTATTTTAAATTTTTTGTACTTCCCGAAGCGGGATTCGAACCCTTGCTTCTGTGACAGTGAAGCATTCACCGCGTCTAACGCCCCAGAATACCTGACAACCTAGTCTATATTAAAATATTATAGCTTTCGGTGGTAGAATAGATTTAAGATTTGTCTGACGCATACATTGTAACAGTTTTAATCTTTTACCGATTAATTCAAACTATAAAAAAGCAATTTATGTATTACTATTTTCAGGCATCCATATTTTTGTTATTCTACTTACATCAACATTTATATCAATTTACTTGCAATTGTGCACAACACGTGTTTTTTTTTTCAAATTAAATAATCAGGTTACTTACCTAGTACTTAGTAGTTGATTTAAATAGCAAAAAAATAAAGATTCATTAATAATGTTCGCCAATCGAAGTGTAAGGGATTAATCATATACCTAATACAATGTAAATAAAGGCAACAGTAGTATACCACTGTTCACAACTCATAAATCCATGGAAAAAAAAAATAGGGGTAACAAACTAAAACCCAAGGGAAACGCATTAAATATAAGAGGAGAACAACGACACAACAGTAACATGTAACACACACACAGAAACGGACCAATCATCAGACAAAATCCCACGAGAATAACAAATATAACATCAAAACCAAATACATGAATTTGGGATAGACAAGTACTGTGACACGTCTTATCGCAATGTGAGTTTACACTCAAAAATAAGAGAAAACAAACGACGCAACGTTAACATGCAACACACACAGAAACGAACAATAATATAACAATGGCCATATTCCTGACATGGTACAGGACATTTTTAAAGGAAAAAATGGTGAGTTGAACCTTGTTTTGTGGCACGCCAAACCTCGCATTTTAATGGCAATGTTAAATATAACATTGAAATGACAACATAATATTACAGTACTACAATACAAATAAAGAGTAAAACGTATTAGACACAGAAACACATGATTAATAGATAACAAAAAGTATCTGGTTTAAAATTCAATACGCCAAAAACGTCCCTCGTCCACACAAGACTCACCAGTGACACCCAGATATAAAAGATAGATCGAAAGTGAAAAAAAGTACAAAGTTGTACAGCACTGAAGATCAAAAGTTGAAAAAAGTTGTGTCAAATACAGCTATGTTTTTATGCTTGGTAAAGGTCATCCTTATTATTTAGAACAATTAATGCTATTGCAAACAGTAAATTTTATCAAATGAATATAAAAGATATACATAATGAAACTGAAGTATTAACTAATTACAGAAAACAAAACCCGAATGCATAATGCAAAGACCAACACAGTTCCAATAGACACACCCGACTCAGTCCAGGCCTCAACGTAATAAATCATAAAAATGACGTCACATACATGTACGATGGTGAAAATGCACAAAAGTTACGTCACATTTGAATTTATGAAAATTAAAAACAGATCATAAAAAAAAAATGACGTCACATTTGAATGAATAAGATAGACGTAACACGTCTTATAGTAATGCGAATTCACACTCAGCAAAACAATCACAATCGGGAATAAGTCACGTTTGGTAATTAAAAGATTAGACGACATAATGACAAACCCCAATCTACCATGTGGTAAAAATGTCCTTAGCTAGTTTGGTCAAAGACACATCGTAGGGATCTACCAATTCGTGATGGTGTCCATAAAATTTACGGAGTGTCAATTTTAATCTGTTCTCCTCATAACCCTGTTGGAAAAGCCTCTGCGTAAGGAGCACACTCCTGTATATGAAGTCCGTATAGTGTGAACAAGCACGTGAATAACGTATTCATTGTGATATGTAAACACCATACGAAGGGGCAGAGGGTATGTCACTGCTGAGAAATGGGAAATTGACAATTGGGAAGTTGAAACCGTCCCGTTTATCATAGATTTTCGTGTGAAGTCGTCCATCTACGTCAATATTGAGGAAAAGATCAAGGTATGAAGCAGTCCTTCTAGTATCAGTCGTATCCTTAATTTCTGGTTCACTGGGATATATGAGATGTAATTATTGGCTGAAGTATGGGTTATTCAATGATAGAACATCATCAATATATCGGAAATTAAAATTAAAGAATTTCGAAAGGCGCTTTTTCTTTTTGTCTTTTAGAAGGTTCTGAATGAACTCTGCTTCATACGAGTACAAAAACAAATCAGCCAGCAGGGGTGCACAATTAGTACCAATTGAAATACCGACTGTATGTTGAAATATAAATCCTCCAAACTCAACAAATATATTGTCGATCAAAAAGTCCAGCATTTTGATAATATCATCTTCAGTATATTTTCAGGAAGATTCAGTGTGATTCTTCACAAAATATGAATTATTGTAACCCAAAACAAGAAATTTGTATCTACGATTCCCATTTTTATAGAAAAGCTATGTTTTATGAGATGGTGAAGTCGATCTCTCAACTGAGCATGGGGAATAGTAGTATATAGCGTAGAAAAATCAAAAGTTTTTATGTTGCTGCAAAATT
This sequence comes from Mytilus galloprovincialis, assembly GCA_037788925.1. NCBI lineage: Eukaryota > Metazoa > Mollusca > Bivalvia > Mytilida > Mytilidae > Mytilus > Mytilus galloprovincialis. The sequence continues at coordinate 36,142,091 of CM075342.1, read as the reverse complement.
GCAAAGATTGTGATCGAAGGTTAAGTAGTAGATCTTTCGAATTTTTGAGAATCCACATCTGGTTAACACCACTGGTAGAATATATCTCCTCACAATATTTTTGAAGCCTATATTTAACTGTAGAAAGAATAGTACTTTAGAAAGATGTTTAGTCGAACATTTTGAAGACCCAGCTATGTATCGTTCTTTATATGGAGTTTTGTGTAATTTAGGTATCCAGTATAATGAGGGCAAGTTTTCTTCGTTTTCTTTGATGTTGATACCAAAAGAAAGAAGGACAGATTTATGATTTTGTAAAATTTCGTCCTTGGTAAATAAACTCATCATAGATACCAGGACTAAATTTAGTATATACGCCAGACGCGCGTTTTGTCTACAAAACACTCATCAGTGACGCTCGAATCCAAAAAGTTAAAAAGGTCAAATAAAGTACGAAGTTGAAGAGCATTGAGGACCAAAATTCTTGAAGTTCTGCCAAATACAGCTAAGTTAATCTATGCTTGAGGTAGAAAATCCTTATATTTAAAAAAAATCCAAAATTTGTAAACAGTAAATATGTAAATATAACCATATTAATGACAATTCATGTCAGCACAAAAACTACTTGGCTTGTGATACCCTCGGGGAAATAAATCTCCACCAACAGTGGCATCGACCCAGTGGTTGTAAATAAACTCATCATAAATGATGATAAAGAATATGTAAGATTACCAGTAGTTTTATCAATTCCAAGCTCTGTAGTGAGACATTGCAAATAATGTTTTTTACATACATGTATGAAGACAATATTATTGGAGGCTTTATCTGCTGGAACAACGACATATTTGTCTTGCAAAGAGGATAAAGCATCCACAACCTCCGGATTCTTGAAAGGGTTAGAAACTCTAGTACTCATATTACATCGTAGTTTTTGTATGCGCCTCTGAAGTGTTAGGTCTATCATCCCAAGGACATGATTTTGTCATGTGACCGTGACGTCATCAATGTTTGTTCATGAATTACTCCAGATTAAAATAGAGTAAAGAAATAAAATGTAAGATCATTCATCACAATCACATATAGTACATCAAAGTCATATTTGAAAGTATTTATCGAAAACACAAGAGATAATGACAATTGATTTGTGACAAAATAAAACTGGAAATAATTGTACAAAGCCAAACATTATGAAGAGATTAAAACATGTAAAACAAAAGTGATACTAATGAAAAGCTACTCATTGAATATTAATATCAGTAAAACGTTACAAACTGATTACTATTAGGAACGCTATCGTCAAGTAAAAGTTTATTTCCGAATTCCACAAACAATGTTTTGTCATGATATTGTCAGTTCGTGTTCGACAGGCAAGTTTGAGTGACCTTTTGGTATATTTCGCAGTCTTTTGAATGTTCAGCATTTCAACAATAAAGATAAATATGTGCAGCTTTTTCCTTTAATCAAGTGGATATTTGTCAAGTTATTTTCATGATCATCATCTTATTATGATTCAATTTTTGCTGTAACTTCTAATTAGCTGACAGTGTTAATATAAAAAAGATGATGTGGTATGATTGCCAATGAGACAACTATCCACAAAAGACCAAAATGACACAGACATTAACAACTATAAGTCACCGTACGGCCTTCAACAATGAGCAAAGCCCATACCGCATAGTCAGCTATAATAGGCCCCGATAAGACAATGTAAAACAATTCAAACGAGAAAACTAGCGGCCTTATTTATGTAAAAAAAAAATAAGTCTATCATCCCAAGGACATGATTTTGTCATGTGACCGTGACGTCATCAATGTTTGTTCATGAATTACTCAAGATTAAAATGGAGTAAAGAAAGTAAATGTAAGGAATGACTGTAATATTTGTTCTGTCTATTCAAAATAACACGTTCAATTAGAACTGGTACCTGAATTTGAAAGCCTCGCAATGGTAGAGTGCCAAGCTCTCTGCGCGTTATTAATCAATGCAAAACTTGTTAAGGGGTCCGTAGGCGGCCTGTAGAAAGGCTGAATTTTAGCTCATATCCAATAGATCTTAGGCTAATTTATCAGTGGCATTATAAATGCCCATCTCTTCAAACAGGCCGATACCAATCACACGAACAACCTTTTTCATATACTGTTAATTTATGATCGTCCTGAACATTTATGAAACATTTTATTACACTGGACGTTTACTTACTAACAATCACTCATTATTACATGTAAAGCAAATAGAATGCACACGACAATAAGGAGCTTACTATTTTGCAATCAAATGAGACGTGAATTTTTTTCGGAAAGTTTATCGTTTATATAAAAATGTTCATATTCTGACCTTTTAAGCTAGATTAGGATTGTATTAATTAATAAAGGTAATTGATCAGGACTTATACTTCTATATATTGACCATCGATTTTTTTTTTTTTTTTTTTATTTATCGTTCACAATTAAAATTGCAATATTATGTAATACTTATATGCATAATTGAGGTATGATTGTACAAAAAATGAACAAATCGAGGTCAACGACTCAGGAGATTAATTGAACACAATATTAGTTAATGCTATATATAAAGTGTCGAACAAATGAGGGAAGAAAACAACTATTTTTTTTATTTTTTTTGTTACAATTTGGACAAGGATTTGGAGAGAATCGTAATTTAAAATGTTACACGAAAAATATCAATTTCTGACTTATTTACTCGAAAAGATCTACCAAACTTCATAAAATTATTCGACCTCACCAGTGCTAGTGGCAACTAATTTCCTCCCTTGCAAATATTAAAACTAGTCTCTTCAATTTCTGGTCCGTTCTCGTTAAGTTACGATAAAGTAAAGAAAACATATGAACTTCAAAACATATATTTGAACTAAAATGATAAGTCATACAAGACTTACAAAGACCAGGGGCTCCTCACTTGAGACAGGCAAATTAATTCGGCGGGGTTAAACACGTTATGTGAGATCTCAATCTCTCCTTATAAATTATATATGTCAAACCTTTAGCCAATGTCGGGAAAACAATCACACAGCAACACACATACAGTAAAGCTCTGTTAATAAGAAGTCCGAGTCCGATGTCAGAATAAGTAACAATAGAAATTATGCATAAAGACAATGATACACAAATTACCAAAGGATTACTAGATACTGACATGCCAACTTCAGACCTCAATTGAACTAGTTGAAGAATATGTATTCATCATATGAAATATGAATAAAAGTCTCTCCTTACTTAATTGCGCACAGAAAAAAGTTCGAATGGAAATTTTCGCTTTTTTCACCAAAAAGCTGACATACATATCTCAAAATTTCTATTTTCTTGTCGAATAAAAAGGGAAAACGCAATAAAATTCACTTCTGACTTTTATGTTGAATAGGAAAACTTGGTGGCGCCCGTCATCTTTATTTGCTTCTTTTAAAAAACAAATAATGCTATAGCTTGTAATTGACAAAGAAACTGTTGTTTCAAATAGCAATGCTAAAAAACAATGGTAAACTGGTGTATGGGAATATGGTAGTTTAATCAAATTTCCCATCTTGCAATAACACAATAACACGCATGCTTTTGGTTTCATGAATGCACAATGCGCAGCAAGGTTCAGACAGAACAAAAACGTGACATTCAATATCTTGTGTGCTCTATGCACGTTATTGACACTCTTTTAGAGACAGTTAGTTATTAAATAATGCAATGCTAATGTATGTGCCTTTCCATCCTACTTTTATTTTCCAGTAGCAGGTGAATGTCTGCCGCTTGGTCTGGTCAATTAACTTTGCAATACATAGATATTTCTAGTCGGAGCCATCTGTTCTTGAGTTTACAAACTTAAATTATTTGCCACTGAATGTTTAGTGTGCAAAATTCAAGCAATCATGAATTAATTTAATACACCAATGAGGTGTTTAAGTAAACAACAACTTTCTGTATTCATGACGCCACACTTTGAAAATAAATAACTTCACCAGGTCCCAGTTACTTCTGGATCAACATTATTCATAAAAGTGTTTACTTGTTGCTATGAAAGAAAAACATCAATAAAAATATATATCGATGCACTTTTCATTTATTCAAATAAATCTCTTACTGTTGTTTTCTTTGATCTATTCCTCGCATGAATGAAGAAACATCTCTTGTATCACACTGCATAGTGTGTTTTACGAAAATGAGGTACGAAACATGAGTTAATTTGATTGGACAGGAAATAATTTTGCGACACTTCCATTAGCTATTAGACATCACGACCGCATTAGGGGGTGGGGTTGTAATTGTAATAGTGCTCCGGTTCCCGCTCCACCATTTGCACTCAAAATATCAAACACACACATTTAAAAACATTATATTTTCAAGACCTTCGTTAACCTCATGTCCAACAATTAATCTCGAAGAAAAACACTTCCTACTAATGAAAACAAGGAGTATAAAGCTTTTAAGTTTAATCTGTGGAATTGTTGTGTTAACCGTTGGATATATATATTTGTCATGTGTTTGTTGTTTAAAAATTGTCTCATTCACGTGCATGATACTTTTTGAGTTTGATATTAGGTATAGTTTTTGCAAAGGGCACTCAATGTCAAATATTTCAAAATTGTGGCATCTGTAGCAAATCTTTAGTTTAGAAATATTCGAATAAAGAGGTTTGAATGCTAAAACTTTATAGAATTCATAGCGCTGTAGGAACAAAGGCATCATACTTAACGAATATCTATAAGTATATGAGGCATTGTTTTCTATCAAGGAAGTGGGCAACTTTTTTTTATATAGGAATACCATTTTGTTTTATTAGTAAAAATGATCTGATGAAATACATCCGATACTAAAGTACTGAAGTTTTTACTAACTTTAATAGTCAACCATATTTGATCAAGGTGATATTAATTCCTGATATTCAATAAGTGTGAAATGCATTTCATAATGTTATAAAAATAATGAAATATGGTTTGGGTCATAATGACAACCATACATTAGAGTACAAAGACAATTACATAAATAACTATACATACCTGTAGATTTTCAAACATAACTCTTACAGCAAAGTAATTTCTTACCGACCTCTGCATGAAACAATGAGAAACATTTCAGAGGAGAAATCAAACAGACTTCTCACAAACAATAAATGAATAACAACAATAACAAAAAGCAACAAACCACAACCACTGCATAACAGGTCTTTACATTTGGCTTGGAATGAGCACAGAAGGAATGTTGCCGAGTTATATATATTGATAAACGTTTTTTGTTCACGCATCGTTGTCAATTTAATGGAATTTGATACAAGTGAGCTAGGTATAAAACCAAGCTCAATCCATCGTTTTCTGCATTTGAAAATGCCTGTATCAAGACAGGAATATGACAGTTGTTATCCATTTGTGTGATGTGCTGGAGTTTTTGATTTTGTCATTTGATTAGAGACTTTCCGTTAAGAATTTTCTTTTGAGTTCAGTATTTTTGTGGTTTTACTCTTTAACCTAAGGTTAGACTCCTGATATCGGTAATGATCACACATTGACTTTAAAGTATGTAAACAGTACCAATATAATAGTATTCCAAATTACTAAAAGCCAGCTATAAACCCTTGTAATCAAACAAATAAGGAAGTTTCACTGATTTAAACATATGTTGTTAATCTTCCAAAGAATTAAGGGTCAAGAGATTAAAACAAATCTGAAAAAAAAGATTATGCTTGATCAATGACAAAATATAAGTGTTAACACACTGTGGAATTTCGAAATATTTTTAATATAAATTTAAGAAATAAATGATAAAATACGTGTAATGTCTTCAAATATATATTTTAAACAAACCAACCACATTCAAAAATAATTTTGTAAAATAATCACACAGAAGAGGCAATGAAATATGCCACGTTAACAATGAAAACGACGAAATATGAAAAAATCATCATGTATTTATTTAGTCCATTGCATGCATCCTTCCAGGTAATGGTTATCTCTGTGTCAGACTTCACAACTACTATTTCTTCATCCTTAGACATTGGTCGTATAGCTAATAATCGCTGTCTCCATGGTATCTTTGATCCAAAGAATTTGAAAACTTTGTTCATATTTGGTTTTGGATCTCTATGATAAATTGAGGATGTATAGATCGTTACGGCAACAATGATTCCACTGAAGGTTATAGTCACTATCATCATGACTAATAAAAGACTCATTGGATTAGAGGTTACCGGGACAGCCAATCGGACCATGGTCAGAAATATTGCATATGATAGTAAAATTGTCGTTGATAATCCTATTCGGTCTCCAGAATCTATCGGAAGTAGAAACACAAGTGGGTTCAGTAAACTAAACAATATAGTAGGACAAGCAACTACTATGATGTAATATAAAGGTGCTCGTTTTACTGTAAAAGTCATTTTAAGATTAGAATATCCATTCCAAATTATACTTTCACCTGTAGATGATTCTAACGACCAATCAGAGTTTGGTCTGTAGAAAGATAGGTCAACCGGGTTAGAATCTGCTATCAAGTTTATGTTAGTTGCTGAAATCCCCCATACAACAAAATTCAGATCACATGTCTGAGAATCAAAAGGAAATTTGTATACATTCGCTGCACATGTTGCTGACATAACATCGCCATTAGCAAGAACAACAGTGCCATTGTAATAAATTGTTACAAATACATCATAACCCTTTCCGATTGATTCGTATGTTTCAACAGAATTCGTTAGTACAAACTTCGGTGTCCAGACATCGGTGTGACGCACTATGATAAATTCTGCATTACCATATGAAGATGGAGTCCAATTGAATCCGGCATCAGTCCATGTTAGTTTTATTCCAGTCGAAACGTCCACAGTTTCGTCCACTTCATCAAATCGAACAATTGCCATCAAATGTTACATTCAGAGCTGTTGAATAATCAGAATTTGGAAGAAATGATTTTTGATGACTTGTGAATATATCGGTATATAAATTGTTCATATCAGTGTAAGTCTGACCATTAACAATGTAAAAGAATAAACATGGTAAAATCAATCGAGGCATACATCTAAATGCTATACCTTCGTTCATTCTTATTAATGGAAAAAACAACAATCCAAAACTACTAATGTTTACATCCAGTGAGAATTATAGTCTGTAAAATGAGTTGGTAGTAGTTACAAGTTACCTTTAAATCTATATCTACTTATGGTATTTTGAAAATGAACTTTATATGTTTCTTGATCACAGCTACTTAATGCATGATTGGGATTAAATCATTTGTATTTATATATGTGATTAAGTATATACAATATTAGAAAATGAAAAGTAGTGCTTATGCTTATAATTCAGAACGTAATGAAAATGTTGAAACAATAACACTATCTATGAAGGGAGAAATATTTCATAATATGTATTCAAAATGATGAGAGCGACAATGACTCTAAACATGCGATAAAATAGATACTATAATAATTATGAATTACGCCAAACACGATTCAAAAGAACAAACAAACAAAAGAGAAAGCGACATTCAAACTCATCGATCAAAAAAAATAATTGAAAACGCAATGAAAATGGACAATAAATTTCATTGTAACTGATAGATCTGCACCATAATCATCAAAATGTCATGTAATGTATGCTGACTGATAATTGTTATTAGGTTAATCGCAACAAATTATAAATTATTTCACTGAATCAAATGAACGATACCGCTGCTTCGACTGTGATACGATATTTATCCATTCAATACAGTTAAATGTTTTGATTTAAAACGCAAGGCTTCCGAACGTTTAAAATATTGAAAACGTAACTGTAGAGATTGTATAACAAGTGTAGCATGCGTATTGCACGAGATTCGGTGGTGGAGTCTGTGTCCCAAATTATGTTTTGGACCATATGCAGACAGTTATTATCCTTCTTCTAACAGTTGGAAAGCAGGTCACAGTTTGACCCCAAGTCTATCAGCCACAATAGAGTTATGTGACCGTAAGAGTTTTCTAAAATACCCATTGAGACAAACTGCATTTTTACAGAATAAAATGCCACTGTCATGATACCAGCTTATTGAACTGAACAATCTTGATGGTGTTTTTCCTCTTCATAACTTACACTCCAACTAAAATCTTTCTTTCTTATTTGTACCTTCAGACTTGAAAGGAGTAGGTCCGGTAAGGACTCATTTTGGCCTCAAATTTCAGTTTCATCTGACGAAAGATTTTGACCACTTTTTAAAGACTTAAGTGTCTATTTCACTTGATTCAATTAGTATAAGTGAAAGATTTTAACTGATTTAGTCATTAAAAACGATCCGATTCAAGCTCAAATATGAAAAATCTCTCAAATATGCAAAAAACGTCACTTTTCAGATGGTTTTTGTCAAAAATGAAAGTGGCCGCATCCGTGTTCATCCACAACCTTTATATATGTTATGTATTATCATAAAATACAACTTACATTTCAATATTAAGGATGAACACGAATGCGGCCACTTTCGTTTTACAAGGAAACTGTATAAAATTTAACTAAAATGATAGAATTTTGAAGATTTCAGTAATTTGGCATGACTTAATGGTGCTACAACCCCATATATGTGCATTGTATTGTCAAAAACAGCCCATATTTATGTAGCAGAAGCATTCAACTGTCCAATAAATAACTAAAAGTTTACATTTTAACAATTTTGTAAAACTGTTATATTTTGGGGCCAAAAAGGGGTCTTACCGGACCTACTCCTTTGCATGAACATTGTCAAGTTTTTTTTCGAGGAAACTAAAATTTATGGGCTGAATTTTAATTTGATAAAGCATGTTATCAAGACAAACGCTCTATATGAATATCTAGACAATAGCGTTTAGGATACGTAAACGTCATGTTTTGACAACGTGCGTCGGAGGTGGGTTTTTTTTTGCCGATTTGTGCAAGTGGTTTTCTCTCCTTGATACATGTATCACCAGTCAAAAATAAAACTTAGCAAAAACTAAGTTGAGTTTACTTCAACAAAATCGTGAAGATTAACATGAAATTCAATTGACAAGTACGTTATTATAATAATAAGAAAACATACTTGAACTAGTATATATTTGTTTAGGGGCCAGCTGAAGGACGCCTCCGGGTGCGGGAATTTCTCGTTGCATTGAAGACCTGTTGGTGACCTTCTGCTGTTGTCTGCTCTATTGTCGGGTTGTTGTCTCTTTGGCACACTTTCATTTCCATTATCAATTTTTTTCCCTATTTATTTCAGAGAATGCCAAGATTAGTGGTCAAACTTAGAAGACAAAAAAATGGTAAAAATATAAAAATGTCACCCAGAAACCTACAGTAGTTGAATTGATATTAATAAGCGCATGCTGATGAAATTTGCTATGCTATTTTTATAAGGGGATGTGGGATCACTCCAATTAATAATTTTGCTTAATTGCTTCTTACAATGTTTAATGCAATAAAACATACTTTATATAAATCAAATAATCATTCTGAAATAAAAATAGTAAATAATACTGATCATTTCAATTTTATATTTCCAAAAAAGTGGGACCATGAGTCACATTATTTTCTTCTAAGTAAAACAAACTTTTTGGGTCTATCATGTTTTTCTTAGTTGAACAGTACAATACTGCATAGAAAAATACCTACAGAAAAAGGATATGTTTACCAAACATTTTGAAAGAAAGTCTGTAAAAAATAATACCGATTTTGACCTCAAACGTCAAGTTCATCTGATGACAGAATTTGAACACTTTTTAAACACTTAAGTGTCTACTTCAGTGGATTCAATTAGTGAATCTAAAAGATTTGAACTGATTTAGTCAATAAAGGCGCTTAAAATCTACCAGATATGCCATAAAATGTCAGATGGTTTCTGTCAAAAACGAACGTGGCCGCATCCCAGTTCAGTCTCATATACGTTATGAATTACCATAACATACAACTTACATTTTAATATCAAGAATGAACATATATGCATCTATTTCCATTTAAGACGGAATTTCAAACCGTATAAAAAAGAGGGACGAAAGATACCAGAGGGACAGTCAAACACATATTATGAAAATAAACTGACAACGGCAAGGCTTAAAATAAAAAAAGACAAAGAGATAAACAATAGTACAGAAGACAAAACATAGAAAACTAAAGGCTAAGCAACACGAACATGACGAGCCCCACCCAAAATTTGGGGTGATCTAAAAATTAACTCAAGAACAAAAATTGTGAAGATTTCAGTAATTTAGCATGACTTGATGATGCTAGCACCCGATAATATGCATTGTATTTTCAAAAACAGCCCCCAGAAGTATTCTACTTTCTAATAATTACATTAGATGTATGTTTCATTATGATACTTCATTCTGATTGGCTAACTGCACATCACGTGTTATTCCTTAAGCAATTGCATTACTCAATAAAACTTTTCGGTCATGATAACATGTGATCCCACAATAAAGTGCACAGGTGAATTAAATGAAACAATTATAAAATTCGTGTTTTCATGATCATAGCTAAAAAATGTAATTATAAGTATTGAATGCTTCTTTTTGTAACTTCATAGGGTTGTAAAAGCGTTTACCGTGCGCACAAATTATAAGTATAATTACCTGACCTTCATATGTTTATTTTCCCCCAGAAATTTGAAAGACATCTCTTTTGCTTATTTTGCTTATTTTGTCTATTTATTGATTTGTTTGATTTTTTTTTCCAGTTAGGAAGAAACTTTTCTATGACGTAAAGTTTCAAACACAATAAATATCGTTTTTGTATCTCTTTTCTAATGTGTAAATTTTCACTATACACATGACCCTGACACATACATTTTAATGTTATATGACGTCTGTTAAAAAAGAAAACAATTTCACCGTTAATTTTTTGTAGGGTTTCAAAAAGGGTTTTAGTCACTTTGAAATGGAGGTAACAGATGAAATTGTTCAAAACTACAATTTTTAATCACAATTTCATTAATATCTCTAATAAAATCAGTTTTTTAGAGTACTTTGGAAAAAGGTACAATGAAAAGAAGCTGAACATTCACTGTTACAAACTAGAAAATCTGTCACAAACAGCTGCAAATTGACATGACTGGTGGTCACTAAAATTGTTGTACTAGAGTAAAACATGATATGCTTCATACATATATAAATTCGATGTTTTTGGCAAACACAAAATATGGCCGATAACTTTAGAACGGACAGGATAAAGCAATATCAAATAAAAGTTAGTTTAGGCAATGCTTCAGTGTCGTTTTGAAATTATATTGTTTACAAAATCTACAAAGTTAACTTTTTTTTTGGCCGATTGATTTTGCAGACTCTTGGACGTCACTGAAAACTGATGCACCACCTAATTGATTCCCTCTGCTATTGTTGCTGATAGAGCTTGACGGCAACGGTCGTTTCCAAGGACTTGCCTGCCAGCTGTAAAAATGATCTCCAACCGAAATGGATTCTTTCTAGGTAACGTCATCAGACTTGGTCGCCTAGTTTCATGGCGTCACATTAATTTCCGAGGAAAAGAAGAAAATTTGACGTCATAATCGGATCAAAACCAATAGCAAACTGGGATCAAACGAACTACACGTTGATAAAATAAAATAAGAACTTGTTTGAAATACGCAATTCGCGACAATAAGTACCCGCGAAAAAAAGTACAATTACAGTAGGTCAAGAAACGGATACAAAGGAAAGAATTAGAGAAACAGTTATAACTATGTTTGTTCTTTCAAAACCTCTTTCTTAACGACATATATTGATACTGTATCTGTATTTTCTTTGTTAAGGTAACTTCAGGTTTTTTTTCGAAGTTTTCGTAATCAATTTATATTGCTGAATCAACGAATGATGAACTGAGAACGCTTAGATTTACTGCACATCTGAAGATCAGTAACAGATTAATATTAAAGAAATTTCTTGGTATTATTACACTCAGTACTTTTGTACATCCGTTCGGTGACACTGATAGTTGATTAGAAATCAATAATAATTATAACGGCAATCAACCTTATCGCACACATCTTCATAAAGACTGTCCTTATGCAAATTAAAACATAAGATCCGCCCGATCAGTTGAAATAATATTGGTAATACCTGTGTATAATATGACGCAGGTGTTTTCAATAGAGATGATTTTCTAAATATTGTTTAACATTTCACAGTGGTATCATACTTTAACTTTGTTTAAACCTGTTTATTTACTTTTGACCTTAATTATGTATCCCTTATGATATTTTTAACTATGTATCAGTTGCATTAAGGTATAACAGATCAAATTTATTCGTTCATTGTGTGTTAATTTCCGTTTTTTGATTGAATTAATTATAAGCCTTCCAATTGATATTTTATATTGTGTTTTTCTATGTTGTGATGTAATACTATTGTTTCAGAAAAGAGAGAAAGTTTGATACCATTAAAACATTTAATCCCGGTGCAATGTATTGGAATTTTACTTAAATGTATAAATAAAATATGTAATTTAAAAGTTAAAAGATCGGCATAATCTAAAACGCACTGATAAAATTTGGTGTATCAATTGGACTGACATATTTACAGTAAATCGAAAGGAAAAAAACTCGTATCAAATTACATTTTGAAACTTTTATTTATGTTTCACTGTTGAACGCTGTGTCTTTTGGGGTATTTGTGGTGGAGGGATGTCGAACTGGAGGGGTTCATATCACTTAATGTATCCCTTTTTGGTAAGCTTTGTGTTAAATTGTCGTTTTGAATGTTTTATTATTCTTTACTCTCTAACAAGCAAAAAAACATAACTTTGAAAATATATGACCATACCCTATAAGATGGGGACACATTGTACTGCATCCACACAGCACGAGTAACAAACCATGCAGTAAATATACAAAAAGGCAACTCTCCACAAGAAATAAATGAATTCAAATATGTAGACAGCTGTCTCACATGTAAAAAAAACAACCTAGCAGTAAAAATAGCAAGGCATACAAAACATGCACAGGGAAAGATTAAACTGAATCAACACAGCACGAGTAACAAACCCTGCAGTAAAGTAATAAAAAGGAGTTTTGGTATGGATGACAATGAGACATCTCTCCACAAGAGATATTTGAATATGTAGACAGTTATCGTACATGCAAAAAACCAAACTGTAAAAATATAAGGGCATACACTACAAGCACGGGGACACTTTCTACTCATCAACACAGTACGAGTAGAAACCCTGCAGTAAATATAGAAATAAGATGAGGTAAGATTGCCAATGAGACAACTTTCCAAAAGAGATAATGAAATATGTAGACATCTCTCTAACAAGCACAAAAACCCTTACTGTAAAAGAAATATAAGGGCATCCACACAGCACGAGTAGCAAACCCTGCAGTATATATACAATAGAAGATGTGGTATGATTGCTAGTGAGACATTTTTCCACAAGCAAAAATACTAAAATTAAAAATTGTTAGTTTATGGTTATGAAGGTATAATGTTCACAATATGCTGCAGGTGTAAAATTTATTTTCATTTTATATTTCTTTATCATCTTGATATCAGATATACGCAAACTTCTGTTACTTCACAGTAATCAATCAATTATTTTTCTCACAGATCGCCTGCTTTTTGCGTATATATAGCAATTAAAATAAAGTTTAACACTTTTTTCGTATTTTATTTTATGGTTTCTTTTGACCAAACATTTCATCATCATAGAGTGTAATGTGATTCCCAATGCTTAATGAGAATTTGTTTTCGTTGAACTTATTGTTGATTTTAAGGTGGTACCTAACACTACAGGGAGATAACTCTGTAAAATCAGCTAAACATTTTAGTTACCGTACGTTATGTTGTTCAGGGAATATTAAGCTTCTCAATGATCAAAATTAGTGTTTATAAAACTGCTATATAACCAGTGTAACTTTTCTGATAAATTGGTTGGTTCAATTTTTTTTTTAATTTTTATATTTTTGTCAAAGGGTCAAAGTAAATATTTTGTCAAAATTTTATGAAAATTAAACGAAGTCAAATAAATTTGAGTCAAGGTGTTGGGTACCACCTTAAGTTGACCGTTGTTTGTTTGTTTGTTTGATCAACTTCTCATTTTCACAAAAACTACTAAATAAAACTAACGGGTACGCATATTAGATGATGGTGTTGATAACCATAGTTTCTCGTTTTTATTTAGATTAGACCGCTGGTTTTCCCGTTTGAATGGTTTTACATTAATAACTTTATAGCTTGCTGTTCGGTGTGAGCCAAGGCTCCGTGTTGAAGGCCGTACCTTGACCTATAATGGTTTACTTTTATAAATTGTTATTTGGATGGAGAGTTGACTTATTGGCACTAATATCACATCTTCCTTTATCTACGATATGTATGAAATGATTGACATTATACGTTGTATATAGGTATCTATGTAAATACATCTATGTGAAAAAAAATTCATCAACATGTCGTAGGTTAAAATATATATAGAGGCAGTAGATACCTAAGAATTCAATCGGAAATCAGTTAAATATAAGAAGACAACACTAGAGCTCAAAGAAATTACACCCAAAACCTTAAAAACAGAAATCAACCAGTAGTAATATCGATATATCGCTTATTGGTAATTAATGATTTAGAAATGTACCTTGTATTAATTTTAAAATATGTTAATATGGTATGATTGATACTGACATCCGTTTAGTAAAGAGTAAAAAGAATTCTGATTTAAATAGATGTAGAATCTTACCACAAAGTAAGATATAAAGGCCCTGCATTTAAAACGAGAAACATTTAAGAGAAGAAAGCTAACTTTGTTTTGTATGCTGAAACGATGAACGAAAGATAATTATAGCAGAAAGTATCCAACGACAACCACTTGTATTGATAAAAAGTTTAACTTGGCTTGCAATGAGTATAAATAAAATATGTCAGAGTAACATGTATTGAAGTGCGCTACATCTGCAACAACACAACATTACAACAAACTCACCGATCTCGACAGAATCAAAATTACAGAATGCCACTGTGAAATAAAACTTTAACTAATAAATACATGTATAATAAAATTTAATAGATTCAAATATCAACCGGGACACTTCCAACGGATTAAGCGACAAGATGTTAAAAAACGTCTGCAAGAAAGCATGACCTTGTAAAATGCCAAAAACTAACAACCCGTATAATTTCAAAACGTTTTAGATATTATTCTTAATGATAATTGATATATAAAGTAACATCTGTCTTCGATTATTTGTTTGTACGAACCAGTCATGATATATAAATATAAATGATATCATATGTTTGTTGTAAATAATCACACTGAAGAAACAATGAAGTATGTCACGTTAACAATAAAAACCATCAAGTATGATATGAACATCATGTATTTATCTAGTCCATCGCAAACATCTTTCCAGGTAATGGTTATCTCTGTCGCTGATTTCACATCTATTGTTTCAATATCATTGGACCCTGGTCGAATGGCTAATAATCGTTGTCTCCATGATGTTTTTGATCCAATGAATTTGTAAACTTTGTTCCTTTTCGATTCTGGATTTCTATGATAAATGGACGATATATAAATCGTAACAGCAACACAAATTCCACTGACTGTAATAGTCACTATCATCATGACTAATAAAAGACTCATAGGATTAGAGGATGCCGGGACAGCCATTTGGACCATGGTCAGAAATATTGCATATGATAGTAAAATTGTCGTTGATAATCCTATTCTGTCTCCTGATTCTACCGGAAGTAGAAACACCAGTGGATTCAGTAAACTAAACAAAAGGGTAGGACAAGCAACTACTATGTTGTAATATAAAGGTGCACGTTTTATTGTAAAAGTCATTTTAAAATTAGAATATCCATTCCAAAGTAAAGTTTCACCTTTATATGATTCTAGTGACCAGTGAGAGTTTGCTGTATAGAAGGATAGGTCAACCGGGTTAGAATCTGCTATCAAATTTATGTCACTTGCTGCAATCCCCCATACAACAAAGTTCAGATCACAAGTTTGAGAATCAAAAGGAAACTTGTATACATTCGCTGTACATTTTGATGACATGACGTCGCCATAAGCAATAGAAACAGAGCCGTTGTAATTTATCGTTACAAAAAGATCGTTACCCCCTCCTATTGGTTCGTATGTTTCAACAGAATTTGTTAGTACAAACTTCGGTGTCCAAACATCGGTATGTGGCACTATGATATATTCTGCATTACCGTAGGAAGAAGGATCCCAAGTGAATCCAGAATCAGTCCACGTAGCTATCATTCCAGTCGCAGTGTCCAAAGTTTCTTCCACTTCATTAAATCGAGATATTGTCATCAAATACATTCTCAATTTTACATTCAAAGCTGTAGAAAAATCAGAATTTGGTACAACTGACTTTTGATAACTTGTGAATATATCGGTATATAATTTGTTAATATCAGTAGATGTCTGACCATTAGCAACGTAAAATGATATACATAATAAAATCCATGAAGACATATATCTGATTGCTATCTGATCGTCCATACTTATTAAAGCGACAAGCAATAATCTGATGTATTACCAGCAGTGACATCAATTCTTTGCAGAATGAGTAGGTAATAATTGGCTTTGTAATTTATATGTACGTAAGATGACCTGAAAAATGACCTTTTCTTGTTTGCTTATTTGCATATATTTTATGTATGATTAAAGTTATATAATTTTTCGGATTAACTTGCGATTGGTATATATATTTTAATGATAAACATTTTCATTATAAACCTTATTAATAACGTAATTAAAATGTTTAGAAGAGAGAAACCTGTAATAAAAAGTTTACATAATATAAGTAAGCTCTACCATGTTTAATGACTCTGAAATGCGAAAATGGCAAACAAGATGCAAATAAACAACACATAAAAATCGGTAATGAATCTAACCTAAACTGATACCTATGAATAATAATCATCAAACTGTTGTCTAATGTTTTGAAAAACCAATCACCAATAACAAAATATATCTCTGAATTGAACAAACAATATGCAATTATATCATGAATGCGAGGTAAAACAAAATTATTGACTCGTCTTTCGTAACGACACGGTACTTGCATATATATTTTGTTTAATGGAAGAACAAGCTTCTGAAGTCGGCATTATTCATGAAGAAGCACTGAAGTGCCGAAAACACTTTGTGTGTACTGATCAGTATTTTTTTTTTCCAGCAGGTTCGTAATACTGGTAGTGTGGTGGTTGTGTTTAATTACAATGGCTTTCTGATTTGATGAATATTTTGTAGACGAAACGTGCGTCTGACGCATAAACTAAATTTCAATCTTTGTATCTATGATGAGTTTATTTATATATTGGAATTAAAATAATCAATGTACATTGTATGTTTATCTGTAGATATGTTTGTGCATATAACAAATTAGTGTAATAAAGATGCAGGTATGTACGAATAATAACGCTAAACAAAATCAAACATTTGTGGGCCTTGTCGTTGCTCATTGTAGAAGACCGTATGCTGACATTTAATTTTAAAATCCACGTCATTTTGTCTCATTAGTTATCATACCCCACTCTCTTATTTGTATACCAACTCTTTTTTAAAATGCTTTTAAAACATTAAAAGTTATCGTTTGTCGTATAAATATTAATTTTAAGTCATAGTAAATCCAAATTAAAAAAAAGTGTTACTTTTCTGATTGGATTTCATTAACATACCCCCAATAACTATAAATTAAAGAAACAACAGACACGGCATTCCGGTCTTATTCTTAGACTTATACATCGAATTTGACCTGCACAGTCACAGTACCATAATCTATGACAAACGAGACGATTTTAATTTTGAAATTATCAATTCCCCAACCTTAGTAGCAACACACAAACTTCACCTGCAAACGGGATTTACATTTCCCAACTTATTCTGTATTCAAGTCCTTGAATCTCCTACTCAGACTTTGTTAAACGTCATCTGTGTCTGAGCAGAAAGTGTATGAAGCAGGGGTATGCAAAAGAGTGTCTCGTCCTTTTTCTAAAATAAACGTTCATGGGAAGATACCAAAACCTTGTTGATAAATATTCCGTATCAACCTCACAAATAATACACGATGGTCTTGGGGTAAAGATTCCGCGTACGGACATTATTTATCATCTTAATAAGGTGTAATAGTATTATCTTATTCGTCTTTATTAATATTACTTTTACTGTTGATATAAAAAAAAAAGATGATGTGGTATGATTGTCAATGCGAAAACTCTCCCAAATGAGACCAAAATGACAAAAAAATAACAACTATAGGTCATCGTACGGCCTTCAACAATGATCAAAGCTAAAACCGCATAGTCTGCTATAAATGGCTCCGAAATGACAATTTAAAACAATTCAAATGAGAAAACTAACGGCATAGTTTTTGTATAAAAAATATACGAAAAAAAAAATATGCAACACATAAAAAAACGACAACCACTATTTTTGATATCCATTTGACGTGACTCTGTACTTATGTATCCCGTCGTACTTTAAATTACAAAATTATTTCATTTTATTAACATTACTTTCACTGTTCAGTCTATGTTTTGAGATATCCGTTTGACGTGACTCTGTTCTAATGTATCTCGTCTTACTTTGAACGACAAAATTATTCTATATTTACCTGGGTGAAGTCAAATTCTACGCAGGTGCCTACATTTTTAAAATTCTTTATGGGTTGATCTTACATAGATAAAGAAAATCGTTCATACAAAAGCAAAATGAAGAATTTAAAATTTAATGTATGTCTTTTTGTGCTTCTTTGTTACATTTGTTTGTTTTTATAGTAATTAAAATGATACCACAATGTTGACTGCTGTATCTTTATTTTTGCATTTATATATAGTGTCTGTTTGTTTTGTTCACGCATCGTTGTCAATATAATGGAATTTGATTCGACTGTCAATGACTTATACAAGTGAAAGGTTAAGCTAGCTATAAAACCAGGTTTAATCCATCATTTTCTATGTAAGAAAATGCCGGTACCAAGTCAGGCATATGACAGTTGTCATCCATTCGTTTGATGTGTTTGAACTTTAGATTTCGTTATTTGATTAGGGACTTTCCTTTTTGAATATTCATCGGAGTTACGGAAGCCGATAAGGGCCATTCAACAAAAAATGTATGTCGTACTTACGACATAGCATGTTGTAATTTCGACATAACATGTCGTTATTACGACATCGCTATGTCGTTATTTTGACATAATATGTCGTAATAACGATATCGCTATTGTCGTAATAACGACATCGATATATGGGTCATTTTAAAAAAATGTCGAATTTTCAGTACACTCATGCTAAATTTTTTATTTCTAATTGAAATTTCAGTTTTAATGGTTTAAATGAAAGCTTGTCGGATTTGTGATTCAGAACATTAAGAATAAACACAACTGACATCTATTTTGATGAGATTAAACTGCATTTAAGTCCGATTTTGGGGGTATTTATGTGCGTACAGTGTCATATCAGAAGAACACATTTCAAATAATTTCTTTTCCGATTTTTTGATCGCCTTGATATCTGCAAAAGGGATTTTTTAAGAACGTTAATTATTACTCTAACGAAAACTTGTAGCTTCTTTATCATTGTATGTTAGATATTATCTGCAAACTAAGTTCGATCAGCGTACGGGAGGTTCATGTCTATCCTGTTACCGCTACTTTAATCAGCCGTTAAATTTTCTGAATATTGAATCAGTCAGAGTTGATTTCAAAAGTGCAAAGTAATCTTAACATTTAAAACGCCTTGTTTCTTCAACGACAGTGTAGAGAAAAGAAATTTTAAGACATTTAGCGAAAAAGATAGAGTGTACTTTTTTTCATGTCTATGCTGTTACAAACATGTTTGATTAATTACACCAACAGTATGCTTGTATAAAGTGCAATAACGTGTTTGAAACCAAATTCACAATAGAAAACCATAATCACTTCACCAAAGGGAGTAGTTATTTCACAACAGCAATCAAAAACGAAGAAATGTGTCTATCCTGTTATGTCTATCCTGTTACTATGGTTGCTATGGTTACAGTTCCAGGATAGACAAAACGTCGTTAAATTTTTTATCTTAACATATAGGTGCAAAAGGAATGAAATATTTCGTTGTTTGAACTCATCTTAAGGTTATAACGTCATAATCTTCCCAATCAATCATTTGCATGTGCGATACTGATACCAGTAACAGGATACACAAAAAGGTAACATGATAGACTTTTATAAAGTGATATATCAGAAACGTACGTTCCTGTTACCAATGAAATAAAGAGAAAAGTAAACTAATTTATGAGGGATTTACTTGATGTTGGGTTTGTTTGAAAGGGTGAAGAAATGCCGAACAATATAAATTGCTATCTTAGACTTGCATTACTTGTGGTAATTTTTACAACCTTTGAAAACCAATTTTTAGGGGCATTTTTCAGTACACCCTGGAAAATTGGCAAATAATCTATTATTTTACAGAATGAATATATATAGAAGTTTATACTCTTGAAAACCATCTAATTGCAAAATTTCTTTTGAAAATGGAAACAGAATAGACAAAATATTGTACCGCCGATCAAAAAATGTTTCAAGATATTCTTGTTTGACATCATTAAGATTGCATCTTTTAATATGGTGTTCATTAAGTACTGTTTGTTTTGATTTGCTTATTTAGAGGGTTGTTTGAATAAGTAACTTTTAATAAATTTATCAATTTCAAAATTCGACATTTTTTGAAAATGACCCATATATATATGTATATAAAAGAATATGTTTTGTTATTGCCAAGAGACTAAATGACACATAAATTAACAGCTATAGGTCATCATAAGGCCTTCAATAATAAGAACAGCCCCCGCATAGTCAGCTATAAAAGAGGGACGAACGATACCAGAGGGAGAGTCCCCGAAATGACAGATGTTTAACAATTTTAATTCAAACTAGAAAAGTAACGGTTTTAATAATGTACAAACAAAGACCGAAAAAACAGATATGTAACACAGCAACAAACGACAACCACTGAATTATGGACTCCTGGCCGCTATGTGATAATAACGACAACCTTAAAGTTTAACTTTTCACTTTTTGAAGAGATAGGTAATTCAAATAGTCGTCAGTAAAGGCAAAGTTTGTAGCGTAAACAAATTCATCTTTTTTTAGAGAGAATAATGAACACTATATGGAATCAAGCTCAATTAAAGTTATTTACTTGCACCTCGAGACTTGCACATACAAGAAATTTATTTTGTAATCAAGTCAAATGAGACCGAATTGAATAGGGGAGAAATTCAAGCTCCTCGGGGCCTTTACTTATGTTTGGCATGTAGAGATTAGTGTAAATTATGAAGTCCTCCATTTCCATTGCAGGTTCTGAATAAGATGAATTTTAAGCTTTTCCCAATAAAGACTAATATCTTAAGCTTTGGGGTCATAGTGCGCAGACCCACGGACCTCTGTACCTTCATTTGTATACAATTGAATCTTAATGTACTACTGAGACTTAATGCAAATTATAACTGCATTGCTATTGTTGGGTCTTAATGAGATTCTTCAAGCGTCCTCCCCATTGAAGCCTTATTTAAACTTTGTACCCCTAGTTCTTTTAACAACTGTACCCCAGGAACACTATTCGTACCCACATAGGGAGAGAGTTTGGATCCCGCTAACATGTTTAACCCCGCCATATTCTCTATGTATGTGTCAGTCCCAAGTCTTTAAATCAGTGGTTGTCGTTTGTTGATGTGCTACATATTTGTTTTTCGTTTATTTTTGTACATACAATAGGCCGTTAGTTTTTCTCGTTTGAATTGTATACCATTTGTCCTTTCGGGGCCTTTTATAGCTGATTAAGCGGTATGGGCTGTGATCATTGTTAAAGGCCGTAAGGTGACCTATAATTGTTATTTTCTGTGTCATGTGGTTTCTTGTGAAGAGTTGTCTCGTTGGCAATCATACCATATCTTCTTTTTTATATTTACTCCTCATTATATAAGGATCCTTCATTCTCTAAAATTAGTCCAAAATGGCCTGATAGTTCTTATGAAGATGATTTTCAAAGCTTTTTTCATTAGAGCCTAGTATGTTAAATTTTGGACCCTAATACTCGAGGCTTATGGATCGCCTGACCTTCGAAAATTTCAGAATGATCAGCTTGACCCATCTCTGAGTTGTGTCCTCGAAACCATTTTTTTGGATAGCTACATGTATTGTCATCACTTTGAGTCCGTCGATTATGACCGGCAACGAACAATATGGAAACTGATACTTAGTAAAGGTAATAGTAGTAAAAATAAAAATAAAAGTAAACAGTAACTACAGACGATGACGGACGACAAGCAATTGCAAAGGCACACATTATCCTTCGAGTACTAAACACATGTTCTTGCTACATACATGCCAAATATAATAGAGGCCTGAATTGATCACCATTTATAAGGGTCCTATTCGACTTGATTATGAAATAAAGTTCTATTATGTGCAGACATATAAAGTGAATAACTTTAATATCAATCAAGCTTGATTGAATTCAGAGTTTAACATTCTCGAAAAGAAAATGAATATGTTTACAATAGGGTTTTGATACACACTTTGTCCTCACTGGCGGCCATATTTAACTTCGGATCACAATGTATATTTATACTAAGTTTAAACTCAGTCACTTTTATTAGTGTTCTTGAGAAGAATATTTTGAAAACTTTGTCATGTGTTTTATCCAATTTAAAACTATAAGTTACAACACTTGAATAGGACCTTATAACGCACACGTATATCAAGTTTGATCTGAAAATAAAGATGGAAATGTTCTTTCTCATATTGTTTCAATGCTCACGAAGTAACAAAGCTAAGGTTGTTATAATGATATAGCGATGTCGTTATTTCGACATAATATGTCGTTATTACGACATAGCGGTGTCGTTATTTCGACATTATATGTCGTTATTTCGACATAGTGATGTCGTAATTACGACATGTTATGTTGAAAATATGATCGAAATTACGATATAGCGATGTCGTAATAACGACATGTTATGTCGAAATAACGACATAGTGGTGTCGTTATAACGACATGCTATGTCGTAATTACGACATGATTTTTTTTTCAATGGCCCTTATCGGCTAACGTAGAGTTCAGTATTTTTTTTATTTTACTTTTTATTCAAATTATCAATTAATATAAAGACTTAGTATTGTATCTGTAAATGTATAACTTTATCAGTTTACAAAGCGTTAAACTTTAGTCTAATTTTAAACAAAACAAACACCTGATCAATGAAACTGTAGTCTAACCAGGTGCAATTTATCTTGCTTCAAATTTCCTATAATACTGGTATGACTAGGCTTAGAATTTTGAAAGTTCTGACATAAAAACCGCTAATACAGTCAGAACAAATACATAAATCTGTCAATGTTTCTCCTTATTGCGAATGTGTTTTAATTTTAGTTACAGGTATTGTTTTTTTAATTTCTTAATCAGTACATTATCCAACAGAAAATGTTAACTTTCATGTTATCGTGGAAAGTATACTGAAACTTGTCTGGTTGTCATGATAACAGAAAGGAGAATATTAATTTGAACAACATAAAAAGGCTGATGTCGAGCAAATGAAAAATGAAAGCTGATGTAATGTTAGGCGCAAAGTAGTCCCTGGTATCCAAAACAAAAGATCAGTAGTTTGTGATTTGATATTGACATGATTTATTATATGTTATCAAAACAGTCTATGCCAATCAAAACAAAATAACTTAGGTTTAATCTATCATTATCTACACAATGAAGTGCATGTACCAGTCGTTTTCCAATCACATGTGTTTGAGCTGTTGATTTTCTCATGAACTTTACTGAAAGAAAAAATGGTATTATTTTGATAAAACTTGAAAGTTTAGATGTTAATTGATTGAGGTTATTTTCAATATTCACGTGAGTTTCACGTTAACAAAAATGCATCTGATTTTCACGTATAAGCTTGTTTAAGTTGAAACTCAGATGGATTTCCCGTGAGATTAACATAAATTTAAAGATAACGTGAAATCCATGTGACTAAAATTTGCCTGTGTATAATTGTATACCCTTAGACGTGTAACCTACTATCAAGTTTTCCGGCTATTTATTTCACTTAAATGAATATTTTTCTTTATTAAATGAACTTTCAATGACCCATTGGTATCACCTGTCTCTTCTGTAAGAATTGGTATAACACAAACGGAATACAATGTTTGTCAGTGTATGAGATAAAATTTGTACAGATATTATCAAACTAACGATTGCTTGGATGTCACATGGGCATTCCAAATTACAAACTAATCAAGTATTATGATATATGACGTCAATAGCAATTATTGGAACGTGTAGGTAGGTTTTGAAATAAAAATCCCAAGACACTGATCGTTATATTTTGTCTTATATATATATATATATGTATACTAGTTAATTTAACCAACTGAATTATCCCAATTACTGACATTCTAAGAGGTCAAATATCAGGTTACATTTAGTATATTCTGATTTATGACCAGCGGATCACTTGTTATAAGAGGTTAATTACTTGCAGTACTTTGTGTCGTGATTGTATTGATTAAGATATTACTATATAATTCAAAATTTTGGGATAGACTTTACTACCTCGAGAATAACATCGAAACGCGATTATGAAAATGACAAAGGCACTTTAATATCTTTTTTTTTCAGATAACATACATCTGTCTTCCTTCGTTAACATTTCACAATTGTTATTCTTTTAATGAATTTTTATGTTAATGATTTTACCTCTAAACATTGTGTTTTTCATTTCTCAAAATTGAAATATTTTGATCTATGTTTATATTTACTTTTTAAAGCTATGGAATATTCAATCGAACAAAACAGTTATTATGGTACAGTCCATACAGTTACTAATCATACACCATTAACATACTTACCATTCACTATTTCACGTTCATCATTTCACCATACAGCATTTCACCATAAACCATTTCACCATAAACCATTTCACCATATAATGTAAAACCATGCCGTATACATTTTCTTATGCCTACTACCATACTAACATACTAACATACCAGTGCACTCTTCCTGTTTTCATATGAAGTACGTCTGAGTCAGTGACAACCCTACAACAGATGTATCCATCGGATCGCCATCAATGATGGTGATACATGGCTGTATATATATATATATATATCTTTTATTTAAACTATATATATAATTTTGGAAAAGCCAACAATCCCTATAGAATAAAGAGGAAACAGGAGGTGAGAGACAACCCGAACTAAAAACAAAAAACCGTCCAAAGCCACCAATGGGTTTCAACGTAGCAAACAATCCATCAATCGGAGGCTGGCTCCAGCTGGTTCTTATACAATAATTCATACTAGTTCAAATGTACGTCACATTAACTCCGAAACATACAAATGAATCCCAATTGAAAGTTGCACAAGATGTATACACTCTAAAGGTAACTGACTTGTGATAGGGTAAAATCTGCAGCAAGGATTGATAGGTTTTGTGAAATATCAACCCCACTCTTATGTGTCCCGATAATGTGGAATAAACAAGCATACGCCCAAACGCACAGTAAAATTTAGTTAAAAGGTTTAAATGTTTAAGATGTAAGAATAGGTATCCTAAATATTTCGGTAATACTGAACTCTCTCTATATTTGTTACGTTTACAAAAAATCTACCCGGATATATGTTTTTAATTATATCCACGTGTGTAAACATGTAAATATCAGTGATAATACACCTACGTTATGAAAAAAAGTATATTCACAAACATTCTAAACTTAAAAGAAAATCTAACCGGAAAGTCCATAATCACATGGCAAAATCAAATAAAAAAACACATCATAAACGAATGGACAAGAACTGTCATATTCCCGACTTGGTACAGACTTTTTCAAATGTAGAAAATGGTGATTAAACCTGGTTTTATAGCGCTAACCCTTTCACTTTGATGATAGTCTCATCAAATTGCAGTTATTTTTGAAACCATTTGTGACCCCGGAATCCATATAACAGGAGACATTAACATCTTTCGTGACCGACAGTTGAAGATTTGAAATCTTTCCATCGTAAAGGGCCGTAATATCGTTCACTGAAATTTCTTAATTTTGTAAGGATGGTTTCCATGGCAACCAAAATAAATAAATTAATATATGGAACTTATATTCATACCATACCTTCTTCATAAACAAAATATGAAGACATTTGAAGAGGGGTCATGAATCGACCATCAATAGGAACCTGCTTGATTCTTACAAAGACAGATACTTACAGCTCTTGGATGGTGTTAACTCTCCACAAAAACGTGTATGGTGTAATAGTGTAAGGTGTATGGTGCAATGGTGTAAGGTGTATGATGCTATGGTGTATGGTGTAATGGGAATGGTGTAATGGTGTATGAGGAATGGTGTGATTGTGTAACGTGTGATTGGGAATGGTATGAATGATGGTGTACGACATTTCATTAGTTGAAAACGAAGTTCTTTTTATTTAGTTTTTTTTTCAAATTGTAAACATAAACAATAATAATAATCTTAATATTGGAAATTTAATTGCATTATGGGTAATTTCGGATCGTGTAGATAGAATGTGTAATGGTGTATGGTGTAATGCGTAAGGTGTATGGTGCAAAGGTGTAACGTGTTTTGTGTAATGGTACAAGGTGTATGGTGTAATGGTGTATGGTGTTATGGTGTATGGTGTTAGTGGGAAGTTTACACCATCCAAGGACTGTAATATTGGAATAAGTGCCATAACATCATTCACTACTCAATCTGTTGTAACTGCTTGACATGGATTAAACGAGAAAAACTGACAAAAAATCCTAAGACCCTTTTTTTAATTCCTTTATATACGTAGTTTTAAAACGGTATACAACATTTTATGAACATAAGTTTTTACTCCTAACAACAACCATAATATCCATATGTTTCGTATCAAACATAAACCCGGTCAATCAATTAATATAGAACTTAAAAAATTAAAATCCACTCCAAAGTCCAAAATACTACATAGACAGCTATGCTTACAAGCTATCGAATTAAGTTTAGGTAGCAATACACAGTTAGGAAAAAATTAAAGTTGACATTCATAATTTTTTAAACACCCTCTTTCCCTTACTTTCTAACAAAGAAGGCTTAATATTTGTGTTATGCATGTTATTTCCTTGATTCGTTAACCATGTTAACCCCATCTGATAAGTTTGTGTGATCTTACAGTTAAACCTCGCTGATTTAACGTGATCAATCATCATTCTTTATGTTAAAGTCACATCTTCAAATGTCATCAATGTCTCCCACGTCTTTTTTTTTCCTTTTCAAACAATCAGAGAACCATATCACAACCGGTAAAGACATGGATCACAATAAGTGTGTGTAATCACTCATTGCCAGGTACATTTGAAAGGTCATTGATATGTAGTTATCCAAAGCTCTTTGCCCTCCAAAACACAATCCATAGTTCGTCTACCCCTGTAACGGAATAGCGAAACAGTAATGACAGTATCATCAGTAATGACTATTCGAATCATGACTCGTGCAAGTTCGTGTTTCATTGTCAGTCTCTTAATGTGAACATGGTGATAAACTTGAAATACATCTCGAGGTAGAAAAGATAGAATATCCTGAGCATTTGTTATAAGAAGCAAGAGCTACATTTAGGGGAAAAGGAATACACAGACAAATCCAGAGTCAAAACAAAATCCTCAAAATTGACAAAGTTTTCTGAGAGATGACGACAATAAGAAAGAACTTTTAGATTTTCAATCGCAACAGCTTGCTCAATAGATTTTGGGGGAAAAGTAGTTGTAGCAACAATGACTCAGGATGTTCTGTGTTATCCACAACATGATGATGTTTCAAGCTTAGCACCATGTTCACATGAAGAGGCTGACACTTGAATCAAGATGCATGTGTCTTATGCAGTGAAACACAAACTTAACTGAGTCATGACTCGAACAGTTGATACTGATTTTGCTGTCATTGCTGTTTCGCTTTTCATTGACATAGACGAACTGTGGCTTGCATTTGGAAGTGGGAAAAGCTTCAGATATATATCTATCCATGACCTTTCAAATACACTAGGCATTGAGAGATTTCCGTTTGCTGGAAAAGGAACTGCGTTGGTGACATGGATGGTGTTTAAAGATGTGACTCTATCATTTAGAATGATGATTGATCCGCCAACATCACCAGATATGGATTTGACAAAGTCACTGATAGAACGACACGTGGTTTTGTTTTAAGATCGAACAAACTTATCAGATGGGGTTAACGATGCAAGAAAGCATGTGTTTTTGGAAGAGGAAATAGTTATTGAGGCTTTTCCCACGACTCGGTCTAGTCTTTTTCAGCAAGTAAAACGTGCAATATACCATGGTGGGTGCGAATGAGTAACAAGCTTGGTATTGGTTCCTATGCTAACTAGTCCATCGCTTATGAGTGGCGAAGGGAAAAAATCTTTTTGTAAGGCCTCTTCATCTTATCAGGAGCTTGTAAATTATAAATGTCTGAAACAATACCACGATCTTTGTAAATTTGGAAAATAAGCTCTCCGATTATTGTGAATAAACTTGTATTTGCAGCCATAAATTAGTCATTCTAAAGATGTTTAAGAACTTTAGTGATTCTATTGTGGTTTAATCAATCTATCCAAAACTCTACATCGAAGATATGGATTTAGGACTCATCTTTGTAATTTACGCCATATTGGTTTTTTTTACCGGAAGTGTTAACTTTGTATTTAAACATATAAAGCTGAATAGAATTAGTGGTTTTGAGGATGACTTAAAGCCAAACGTTTAATGACCAGTTTAAATTTTTCCATGTTGGATTTTACCGGAAGTAGGGTTTTTGAAGACATCTAATCTATATCATATATCTAAAAGTAGTACATAACAAAGGTGTGTACGAAATATTATGATAGTAGCATGTTAATAACACCTTTTCACATACTAGCCTTCGATATTGGGCTAATTTAAGTATGAGGTCCGCCATTTTGGATTTTACCGGAAGTGAGACATTTTTTTTCAAATGCTTCCCTATCTGAAATAAAAGAAAAATAGTTGTGACAGGCCTATGCTTGTATCAGGATGTGCACAATTTTTCACAAAGCCGCCGTACTATGTGTATATTTATAGAAAGAAAATATTCCATAGATTTGATTTCTAATGGTTATAATGGTGAAATATAATCTCTTTTTGGTGTAACCATGGCAACAATCTGCCTTTATTTGATACAAAATATTGCAAAAAAGGAGGGTGAACAAGTCACAAAAGTCTCTAAAAATTTGGTCCAAAGCAAAATTTCATTCAATTACAGTGATATCTCTCCTGAAACCATAGACATACATCTATCAACAGGTCCAGAAAAATCATATACATTTCTGCTCGTTTTTTCCTTAAAATTGAATTGAAAAAATCGAGCGTCAAATCTTTGTTGATCAACACTACAATCATTTATGAACCTATTGGCGGTACGGATAGGGAAATACGGACTGTCATACAGAAAAATTGCACATAAAACATGCTAAATACAATATAAATGGTCATATAAAACCACTAAGAAGGCTATATTATTCTTTTATTATCTAAACAAAACAAATGATTGTACAAAAACTTTCATATTTAACAAATTTACCACGGCCATAATGCGAAACTTAACTTCTAACTGTGTATTGCTATCTTAATCTATCATTATATACATAAGGAAAGGCATGTGCCAGTCCGGAATCTGACGGTCGTTTTCTATTTGTTGATGTGTTTCAGCTGTTGTTTTTCACCTGAACTTTACCAAAGGAAAAATTGGTATTTTTGATTATTTTGATTTAGTTTGATAATTTAAATGTTATTTGAATATGCTAATTTTCAAAATTCAAGTGAATTTCAATTGAACAGATATTCATATGGTTTTCCCGTGAAATTCATGTCAGATTCAAAAAAAAATTCACGTGAAACTCATATTTAATGATTTAACATGAGTTTTCCGTATAAGCTTGTTGAAATTCACATGTTAATGTATAAGATGGAATTAGTAAAAATATTATAAATCTAGCGATTCCTTGGTTGTCAAATGTGAATAGAAAAATTCCAAACTAATCAAGAATTTTGATGTAGAACGTCAATAGTAATCGCAGGAACGTGATTGGGGGTTTTGAAATCAAATCCCTAGACCCTAATAGTTAAATTGGTCATTATACATGCAAAATGCTATTTTATGTAATTTTCTGAACTAGCCCAATTACTGACATTCTGAGGTCAAATATCAGGGTACATGTGTATATTCTGATTTATGACCAGCGGATTAAACTTTGTTGTCACTTTTTATAAGAGGTTAATAACTTGCAGTTATTGGTGTCGTGATTGGAGTGATTAAGTTATTAGTATAAAATCCAAGGTTGCCCGATCAACTTAACTAACCTTGAGAATAACTCCAAAGTGCGATTATAAAAACGACAAAGGCACAACACCAAAATTTACCAAAGGCATTTAATCAATTACAATTGTGTTTCATAATTACAAGATAACTTGCTAAAACATATTTAAAATGGTCAGGACAATTGTTGTAAAAACGAATATTTTTTTTCTTAAATGTGCTGATATTTTCGTCTGTTCACTTGTGAGAGTATTTTCTTTCCTAAAACCGTATAGTTTGCACATGTAATGGCTATCGATAGTTACCTCCTGCACACTACAGAATGTCTAATGGTAGCATGTTTTCTACACATTTTTACCTGAGATAAACAAAAAATTGATATGATTTAACAGTTTAAAATCTCATCTTAATTATTCTGTAGGTAATTTTCTTTTTCAAAAACAATCATCATTCTTAACACTGAATAAAACTTAATTCTATCGCGGACATATACAACTGTTCATGCCATTTCTTTGACTAAAATGTGAAAATAATAAAAAGAGCGACAAGATATAGTCGTGTTGCTCAGACTTGGCTTGTATATGTTGTGTCTTGTAGACAGTTTTGTGTTGCGTTCGTTTTTCGCTTTTGCCATTGCATTGTTAGTTTGTTTACGAATGACGAGTTTGACTATCTCTTTAAAATAGTTATGTTTACTTATAATGTTTGTTACTTATAATTTTACTTATAGTTTTGTTACTTGTAATTTTTGACATTAAAATATATTTACTAGATGGGCATTGATTGTGCTAGCCTCATTTTGGTGTATCAAAGTTTATACACCAATATATTATTGTCAATGCATAATGGTGGTTTCTAAAAATTTTAGCGGGATTCTTTCAGCAATTTATCATAATTTTCAAAAACATATGGTAAAATTGTCTGCTATGTTGTAATTATCAGATACGTTTAAGCAGTCATGGCCAGTTGTAAGAGCAAAAGAGCTGAAGTTGCCGAAGCTAGTAATGATGACAGATTTACATAGTTGAAATATGGGATTAATTATACGAATGAAGAAAATAAACTGCATTTTTTTTTATGACAAACAAGGATAGATACCGACTTGTTCGAATGGCATTTTTATCGATAATGCTTACAAGTTATAAAATGATTGAAAGCAACGAGAATGCACTTAATGTACGCCGACATATCGCAGTCTTGGATCATAAAATATTTATCTAGTTTTGCAGACCAATTATTGCAATATCTTTACTAAACATTACAGCAAGTATTCTTAGGTATGGTTTAAATTGCTGCAAACATCAATAGTGTTTGTGTCATTATAATACCGTATTTATATATCTCATATCGGCAACTTGTACGTTATCCCTTTGATCATACTGCATAATATATTTAGGATCATTGCCAGGACTTGATACTCGAAAATAAATGGCAAACATGACTTGTAGCATTTCAGCTACGTAACGTGCTTAAGTCGATCTCAACAAAATCCAAGTCACTTCAATCATTCACCCGAATAATTATTCCAACGTTTTGCACGCGTAAAAGTGATTTTACCTAGTGTTTCATTTTACTTCATATTCTCAACAAAAAATAAAGAAGAATAACATTTTTATTCTTGATACTATCTTCATCAGCGCGCTTGCTAATCTTGCTGATACAGTCATATTCAAAAGCGAAAATGCTATTATTCTATATATCGTGTATCGTTTCGTTATATGATCGTATACTTTAGATACCAGATACTGAAATGCGGGTCAGTCTTAAACGTTTAATCCCGCTGCAATTGTTTGCACCTGTCCTAAGACATGACAGGAATCTGATGTTCGATGGTTGTCGTCTGATTATGTGGTTCATAAGTGTTTCTCGTTTCTATATATATTAGACCATTGGTTTTCCCGTTTGAATGTTTTTACACTAGTAATTTTTGGGGCCCTTTTTAGCTTGCTGTTCTGTGTCAGCTGTCCTTGACCTATAATGGTTTACTTTTATAAAGTGTTACCTGGATGGAGAGTTGTCTCATTGGCACTCATACCACATCTTCCTATTTCTAATAATTTAGGTTTATCGTGTATAATACTTCAGGGTGCATTGCTGGTTGGTCTGTCGTACTGCATATTAAACTTCGATTAATTATGGCGTAAAGTATACGCTTAAATTGTAAAACTCATCAAAGATACGAAAACGAAATATAACCAGTTCACATTTGACCTTTTTTTTTTTGCAATCTTACAAAAGTTATTGTAAGATACTGTAAGCAATGTATGTGTAATTTTGGTATTTTATAAATTAACATGTAAAGATAGTGACTTTTTGCAAGTGTACTTTTTATTATATACAGAAATTGAGCTGTTTTATAAACAATCATAAACAATACAGTATGTAGTGATACTTAAACTATGACTGTTTCCCCCTCTAACTAAATTGACCTAATAACGTTTTAGCCTCTGATCATTTTGAATATTCTGTCTTAAAAATCTTAGTAACAGATTTATAAGGTAAGAGCGCAAGCATATTACAGACAACCACAACTTGTGTTAAGTCTGTAATTAAGTAGTTGACGTGAATAGCTGTCTTTTTCTAATTGTTGTGAACATTAGTCGGGCGTTTTGATTTTCCAGTTTGAAATGTTCGTGTCTGATCTTAATATATTATATTGGTTTTGCTAATTGTTGAAAGCCGAATGTTTACCAATGATTGCTGATGACATCTATGATGTAAGTCTAGACTAGTGGATTGTTGTTTCATTGGTAATCATACTACATCTCCTTATCTTTATGTTGATGAGTTGTATTTCATGAAGGTTATCGTAGAAATACGTTTGATGCACACATATATCTGTAATATACGTTTTATTGTAACAGTTTTACTTAGAGCACAGGGTTTCAAACCATTATGTTCGTAGCTATGTTTTGAATGTTATTACCTTATCTTAGATTTTGAACTCAAGATGCGTGTTTCGTCTTATAAGACTTAGTAATGATGCTCGATTCAAACAATTAAAAAAGTCAAATTAAATAAGAATTTTAAAATAATTAAACACCCAAAGTTTCAAATGGTTCTAAAAGAAAGATCGAAGGTCATCTTAGGTTAGATATATTTTCTCCATTATAACTACTTAATTTGATACATAACAATCATAAGTACATATGCAATTTATAAAGGATTTAACACGTAAATGATATAAGCCGCTGACGGCCTGAAATTCCATTCATATGTTGATATCGATTTAATTCATTTTAAGCGTTGGGTTTATTGAAATAGAAGAAATAAAGTGTTTATATTCGACGAACGTTTTAACAATTGAGAACTTTACCGCAGTATATTAAAATAAGAATGGGAGATTTGACTGTAAAGATTGCATCCATCTCTGGTTCTTCTTTTAATTTGAGCTCTTTTTTTTATTATATTACACATGATAGAACAACTAAAATAATCTTAGCAAGTTTTTAAAAGAGAAACCGTTTTTAATATAATGATAAATCTGACATAATTTGACTGCATCATTCAATGATATTGTGCTTTCATTTAGAACGAAACGCTTTATAATTCAGCAGGATATACTACATATCTATCAAGAATTACCACTTACAATGGAAAACACGACATTCAACTGTTCAGATTAACACCGAAATACCAAAATGAAAAATAAAATTTTGTGTAAAGATAAAAACATAGTTACAACATAACTGATAACATAGCTACACGTAGCTGTGTAGATTTCATATATTAATTAATGTACATGTAATCAATGTAGATAACACACATCAAAGTATTTATTTATCAATCTGTTTCATATCACTAGGCTACAGCTATCAAAAATGCACAATTGATAATGAAAATGTTGGCATATAGTATTACCATCATTAGTGTATCTAGAGCATGACAAACTTCCTGCCAGGTTATGCTTTCCTCTATAGACGAAGATATAATATCCCCCTTTGCACCATTTTTAGTCAACGGCCGTACAGGTGTATGCCTTCTACTCCATGGTAACCTTGTTCCGATGAACTTCCAAAAAGAGTTCATTTTAACGTGTGGTTCTCTATGATAAAGTGCCGCTATGTAAATAGTTACGGCAGCTGTGATACCGCTTATTACAATAGTCACTATCATTATAATCAGTAAAACACTCATTGGATTTGAAGAGGCTGGTATGGACATTTGGACCATTGTCAGGAATATAGCATACGATAATAATATTGTCATCGCAAGTCCTAAGCGTTCACCAGACTCTACCGGAAGAAGAAATACGAGCGGATTCAATACAAAGAACATATCTGTTGGCAAAGCTACCATTATTACGTAGTACAATGGTACACGCTTTATCGTCATTGTAAGTATAAGCATAGAGTATCCGTTCATAACTGTAGATTTCGTACTATAGGAATCTAGTTCCCAATTTGAATTTTCAGTGTAGAACGCTAGGCTAATAGGGTTTGCTATTATCGTTATATCATTTGATGTAATTCCCCAGACGGCAAATTGCAGATCACATGTTTGAGAATCAAATGGAAACTTGTAAATATTTGCTGTACATTTCGATGACAAAACATCGCCATAAACTATTGACATAGTTCCATTAGAATAAATTGTAGCGAAGATATCGTTATCTCCTGCTAAAGGTTCATATGTTTCAACAGAATTTACAAGAACAAACTTCGGAGTCCACACATCTGTGTGAGGCACTATAATATATTCCGCATTACCGTATGATGACGGAGTCCAAGAGAATCCATCGTCAACCCAGGTGCATATAAGTCCTAAAGCCACGTCCAGAGTTTCTTCTACTTCCTGAAATTGAGTAATGGTCATCAAATAGGGTGACAGTGTTATTTGTAATGGTGCTGAAAAATCAGAATTTGGAAGAATGGATGGTTGGTAACTTGTAAAAATATCAGTATATAATTGTCTCATATGTGACGATGTCTGACCATGAACATGGTTCAGCAAAAAAATAAATAGAAATATTATGATAATGTTACAATTATCCATAATAATTAAGCAACCAACACAAGTTATGTTCACAAATATACGAATAAACGTTAGAAAACAGCTTAAATAATGCAGCCTTCAATGATTTTCATGCATTTAAATATGGTGTCTCGATAACGACCTACATTTTTGTAGTAAGTGTTTAATATTAATCCAATCAAATCTGCTTACGATTTATCTAAATAAAAGTATTAACAGTTATATATATAGACGATTTAAAGAAACTAGGATAAAATATTATGCTTACTATATCAAATTTTATTACATGAAACCACTTTCGATCAATGGAATATTTACAAATGTCAACCGAGGACAAACGTCTAAAGAGGTAATTATCAAGAAAAGTAGACATCATATAAACAACATTTTTAACTCGGCTACATGAAATGTGTATGTTGTACAGATTCTACCCAAACAACACTAACACATAAAGTCACAAGTGTGTGCAATAGTTATGCAATAAGTAAAAGTAAAAAGAAAACAATCCTTGTTGTCCAGCTCGCTTCTATGATGCCGTAAAGACATGATAAACACAGATATGATGTTAACTGTACGGTATGGGTTTTTGTCATTGTTGAAGGAATTACACATTGTAATATCCTTTCAGTTTTCTATTAGAAATATCATTGGAAAAATTGGTCACAACAATTGTTATATTTCAGGCGTACAATATTGAAAAGAGGGTCTTAGGTGAACCTGTCTCTGCCGAATTACAAGCCATAAAATTTTAATTGTTGGCATTTGGTCTGTCTAAACCAATAAACGTAATCTTAGAAGCCTTATTGCCACATGTTAAGATAGTGGGTAGAATAGATTCGTCACACGGTGTGCAAGTGACCTTAAATTTGCTCTCACCAAATGTTTAATTTATTGGTCCTATGTATTTCGAATTTTGTCACTCTCTACGTTACTAATGATATACATAATAGTATAAGCTGTGTTACAATAAATCAGACCACAGATAATATGCCAAAAATTAAAATATATTTATTATTACTGAGTTATCTGGCTTAATTGATCAATGTTTAAATGTTGTTATTACACAAGATCATTTTACATTTAATACTAGAAAGAACACATTAAATGTACATTAGTCAAGTATGTATCAGTTGGAAAATATCGGAAAGTATCTTGCAGAAACTTAAAATACTTTTTATACCGTAATTTTAAATCTGCTATTGTGAAATTAATATATGAAGTATTTTGAGATGATATTACAAGTGTTTTGACACCCTGTATCTGTATCTGATTCAGTATGATCTGTCTTAATAAGTTTATATTACGCTTATGATATATTTCATTTAATAGTGTGTATTTTTTAACCCCAATCAAGCCCCAAATCTGTCTAGCTTTACAATAAAAACAAATTAATTTGCAAGTTTTTTATTCAAGTTTCAAATTTGCGGTTTAAAAAAATACTGTTCTGTCTTATCTGTTTCTATGACCTTCTTGTACATGTTGTACTTTCATAATTAAAATAATCACTGTTTAATATATCAAATGTCATATCTTATTTTTCTAAGTTATACAAATGTTCATTAATCTGCAAAGGATTTTTAACTGATGATACTCTTAACTGAAATGTTGCTGTTTTTTTTATAACAACGTGGACTATTAGTCCCCGAGGGTATCACCAGCCCATTAGCCAGTACTTCGGTACTGGCATGAAAATACGGATTTTTTGTGTTATTAATATTTACGTTACAAAATGATAGAAATTATTATAAATTAAGGAATGTATCTCCCTCATGCAAAGCTCTGATTTCTTTCACGGATTTGGCAATACTTTTTGGACCTTTAGGATTATAGCTCTTCGTATTTTATATAAGCTTTGGATTTCAAATATTCTGGCCACGAGCATCACTGAAGAGACATGTATTGTCGAAATGCGCATCTGGTGCAAGAAAATTGTTACCGTTAATTGTATTATATATTTGTATTTCTACTTTTTTTTGAGTTATTTTGATGCATGGATTTATGAACTTTTAATTTGGTAAACTTTTGTTGGCTCAGAATTCCGAATATTAATGTGCGTGATTAACTACCGTTGACTCAATTTGTACTTTCAATCATATTACAGGCATTATGCTTAAACATATGAGATATAACTGTAATCCGTATACTGATGTCATATTGTATATTTATTGACTTGGTATGGGTGGAGTAGTAAGTTTATTGTCGCGAGGAGCAACTATTGCCTTGATGCGTAGATGAGGGCAATAGTTGTATTCGAGGGACAATAAACTTACTATTCCACGAATATCCAGTCGTAAAGTGTTTTATTATATCGAAAAAGACAACAGACAATAAATTGCGATGGAAATCAACTATTATAATATATAAAAAGCAGAAACCCAACCATAATGTTTTCTTCATAAATATGTTCAAATGCTAAGGCTACGTATTTACCTCTTGTCTCCTGACCTTAAATCTTGAAACAATATGTAACATATGACGTCGTTACTCCCGCGGTATTTCTAAAATCTTCCAATCGCATACCGGTCCAATAGTTCAACGCTTACAGTTTGAAAAAATAGTCAAAATATTGTGCACTTATTTTATATAGAAAATGATAACTGAGTTATAATAATTACATAAAATATGCTGTTTGTTTACATTGATGTGTAATGTTTTGTTGATGAGTAAAATAATTTTAAACTGGTAAATTGTTGAGGTAAATCAATTCCTCTGAAAATAAATAAAAAACAATTAAATCGGCGTAATACTTGTTCACCAAAGAAATACAAAATTCGTGTCTGAAATGATTGATGTCGATGCTTTTAGATAGTGAATTCAAGTTAGAATTGAAGATATACATCATAATTGTGCTAACACTAAGGTTGAAACTCGTTAGGAAAAGTTGACTTTAGTCGATATTATAGTTTGTATGGAGATCAAAGTACTCCACATTATATGCAATTGAATAGTCGGTCGAAATAACATTTAATTGCTATTTATTTCAAGCAGAATTGGTTTGAACGAAAGAGAGTCGGCAGAAATCTTTGTGTAATCAAGTAAATATTGTTGAAACATTAAATGCTCTCAGTAAAATTTTAACTTAAGAATGCTTTTAACGCAAGGCAATTGATATATAAAAATTTTAACGGAAACGAGATATTGTTGTCGACCTTCTATACTCTTAATATGCATCGCATATTGTCTTATTTTTATTGTAAAGCAAACACAAAGTTTATGCTATGGTGGGGAACACATTTGTTATTGTTTCGTGTTATTGTTATATTTGTTAACGTCATTTAGAACGTGTTACCTTTTAACTGTTTTAAATCTTACTCGTTTAATATTGCTGTGTTTGTTGTACGGATTATGATGTCATCTATTATTTATTCATGACATGTTTGGTGTAAACCTTTTGAGATCAATTTCAAACTTGTATTCATTGTTTCCAACATAATATAATACAAATATCAATCTCCTTTTAATAGAGAACAAAACCAATTAAATCTTTTCTATTTAGAAAATGTTCTGAACAATGTCCTGATTTTTACCGATATGGAAAATAAATTCATACAATCTTAGTAAATTAAAAGAGGGACGAAAGATACCAAAGGACAGTCAAACAAATAAAACTAAAACAAACTGACAACGCCATGGCTACTTCAATCAGTCCGATCAGATTTCTAAAAATATGTATTTTCTGTTTAAGTTAGAGAATAATTATAACAAATTATTTGAGGGAAAACAA
This sequence comes from Mytilus galloprovincialis, assembly GCA_037788925.1. Lineage (NCBI taxonomy): Eukaryota > Metazoa > Mollusca > Bivalvia > Mytilida > Mytilidae > Mytilus > Mytilus galloprovincialis. The sequence goes on along the minus strand of CM075342.1, from coordinate 36,103,157 downwards.
ATTTCAGTTGTGAACTGTTTTATGGTCAACTTTCCCACTTGTTTCCCGGCAGTTAGAACTAGGATTAAAAGCTGTTGGTTATAGAAAAAATGAGAAGATGTGGTATGATTGCGAATGAGACAACTATCTACAAAAGTTCAGATGAAGTGGATGTTGGCATTATTGTCAACCACACGGCCTTCATCGATTAAATAAAATACAGTGTAGTCGTCTATAAAATGCATTTAGAAATGTACAGGAAGTCAAATCAAAATATGCATATTTATATTTTCCTATTTAGAGGAAGTGATTTAATGACGTGTTTTATTAACAAACGCCATTCTTATGGAAACAAAATGCAATGCTCTTGTTAACGACTTCTTCTCTTATTCATGTTAGGCTGAATTTGTGCAGAAAAGTCTTATGAATTAAAAAGATGCTAGCATATTCCTTTCAATTTTTGTTTCTTCATAAAAGTTTATATTGACTATATATGTTGCATTTATTCATTCATGACATACATGTTAATATTAAAAACCAATTACAGTCAAGCTTTATATTTTGTCTTACAGCCTTTCAAATAGTGAATGTTTTCTCGCAATATACCAACATTTTGTACCCTTTACATATGAAGTAGGTCTATATGTGTACGACATTCGGTGGCTTGCATGTCCTGTCATGATTTCATAAGAGAGGGTTGGTGCTTGCAAATCTAATGAAGGTTACAAAGCGGGAAAGTTGAATTCATTCATTCGAAAGGTTAACGAAAGCCATCACGAGTAGGTTGACTATAATGTAAATCTGTGTTATAGATGACCACTGCTATTAGTTAAGTGACCAAGCCAACAATTTTGCAACTTTAATGGACCACCCTACGTAAAGGCAAAATTATGACTTTTTGGGAAAAAAATGTTTATTCTATAATTTTTGCCTGGTCGTAGAATTGAAATGTGGTGCAATCTTTTTTTAAGTAAGGTCAAAGGTTAGAGATTGAGTTTTTCACTATTGTCAATTTTTTCACAAGAGGTTATAAAAAGTCTCCAAAAATATCTGAATTGTTACTAAACAAGAAATTCATAATGAAATAAACTTTGACACTTCATTTTCAACTTAATTTGAAAATAACGAAACCACCAAATGCACATTTTAAAGGGAATTTAGACTAGCAACAAAATAGAAGATGGAACAATCGAATCTCAATTCATTTTTTTAAACATCGCATGTACTTCTAAAGATATATTTCTGAATTTTACGGCATTTATAAAAAGAATTGAAGTCAATTTGGTTTTTGCTTTGATGTATATTTATTGCCAATCACAAATATTTCCCAAGGCAATTAATGAATTGAGTTTAATGATGGACTAAAGTTTCAGCATATATTTTAGCTCTATGAATTTTGTTAGGTTTTATGTGAAGAAAGAGTGGTTGTATGGGGTATTTTAACAAACACAGGGCATGACAAATTTCGAAAACCTGACATCAGTCATCGTTTATATCGTCGTCTTCATCCAATATTGCTCGGTGAGTTAGATAATTTCTACAACCATCAGACCCTTCACATGAACAGATATTGGTATACGCGGATTTCTATTGGTTGCATATACAGTTGTTATTGCAAGCTGTTTACCCTTGTCCGTATACGAACAAACAAGGTTTTGACGGAAATCTACTGACAAAGGTCCCGCAACGAAAACCGAGAGCAAGCCGTTTGTACACTCTTACCAACCAGAGTCTTCGGAAAGTATGATCTCAAGTTTAGCCATATGAGCATGATGAGAGTTTATCCAAACTTGTGTTTGAAGCATTGCATGTGTGATGTGCTGTAAAAACGTGTTTTCACATTGGGAAATTTCACAAGTCTGGCATCCTTTGTGGCGGCAAACTCCACCCTTAGCTTGTTAAGTTCATCATGAAGATACCTGAACTTTCCCTTCGGATCATACAATGAGGCGATACATGCACTTCTAATGTTAACGGCGATACCTAATTTCCCGTTTGAAAACTTATCGGATTTGGCACAACTTTTATGGAATTTTTGTCCTCAATGCTCTTCAACTTTATACTTGTTTGGCTTTCTAACTATTTTGATCTGAACGTCACTGATGAGTTTAATGTAGACGAAACACGCGTCTAACGTATCAAGTTATAATCCTGGTACCTTTGATAAATATTATCATAACTTGGAAGATTGAAAGAAGAGCTAATTTCCTCTTCAAGGAGAGGAATTATATCACATTTACAACATTTCCACATGGTACCATCATCATGGAACAGAGCTGAAGGTGTGGTGCCAATAGATCTTTTCAACAATTGTCTACACCTACAGTTGAGCACTACTACGACAGGTAAGATGGTAGGGGTCGTCTCAAAAGTAAAAATTGAAAATGATACTATTGATCACTATTGAATTTATTGCTAGAAATTTATTTGATTGGCAGTGATACAACTTTCTACTAAAGTCCAAATGACATGGATTTTTTTATCAAATTTGGAATAAAGATGAGGATTTACTTTTCGGTAACTAGCGTGTTGAAATAATAATTCATTAGGTAGATATGCGCATGTACAGCTTTGATATTGATACATTGGAACGAGAAGTCAATTATATCCCCTTATTCATGTAGGAAATACATCAACTTTAACTAGTTATCTGAAGCCGCGTAGTCTTTTGTTGATAAAAATGGCGACGTCAACTTTTTTCTTCGGTTTTTGAAATCAATATCTTTTCGCCCTTCTCGAAATTGAATACGTACATCGGTTAAGGATAAGCTCGTTTGTAAAACACAAATTCGACCGTGTATACAAGTGCGTAACAGACGGACAGACAGTCCAGAAATTATGCTTCAGAAATTCTCAGATATTTTTAGAATTTTACAGATACACATTTATCGTTATTCACATGCGCCATAATCATAAAATGAGGAGAAAGCTGATCATGCAGGATGTGGAATGATTGCAGTAATTTTTTAATCAATTCTACGTGAAATATCAATATTATATGTCAGATTTTTTTATATACATATGTATATATCTTCTGTAGCTTTATATAACCACCAAATCGAATTCATATACGTAAAAATAATCAGACGTTTTTGTATTTGAGACGATCCCTTCATTTTACCTGTAAAATGTAGGTGTCATCAATCAGTCGGTGTCGACAGTTGTTAAAAAGATCTAATAGGATATGCCAATAGCTGGCTACAATCTCATTCTCACGAACATAAGCAAGAACTTCAGCACGACGAACTATTTTTACTGGGTTTATATGTGCCATAACAGAGGCACCTGATTTACACTTTTTTTAGTCTTGGTCGTATCATCGAAAATATTGAGAGAAGACTTATAACAAGGGTTTCAGACTCATAAGAACAGCCTTCCACAAAAGATTTAACCATCTGGTTGCCACGTTCAGGAGATTTAAGAAGAGAATCATGAACATTTAGTGAGGCTTTCATTTCAGTAGAAATACTAGTATTTATCAATTGCTAAGGATGATTGGCAACGTTAAATGGATCGGTCATATTTGATTGCATATAAGGCTCCGTGTTTATGTCTGATTGAAAACTCATATGAAATAAAGACAGATTTCACCATTTCAGAAAGATTCAACATATCCAATATGTAAGCATAATTCGTCCGATTGGTAATGAAAAAGCATCGCGACATTGCACCTACCATTTTCAAATGTAAAAGCCACTACCCATTCCGTTCAGTCATAATGTTCTGTAACCAAATTTCAACTGCACGAAGAAACATATCCCAAAATGCGAAGGTTGGTGATAGTTTACAAGAGTGTATTCTGAAATCTTCACACAATGTCAACATATGTTCTTTAAAATTAGAAAAAAAAACTGAGCAATGCCTTCAGAGCTTTTGGGTGTTTCAGCAAATGAACTGTGCCATACATTTGGTTCAATATCAATTAACGATTTTCGTCTGAACACAAATTGAAGAATGCTTTTAAATTAAACAACAGAGCCATAAGAGCTAGCCCGTAAATACTATTGCCATGTCGAGGCTAGGTATATATAACAGGAGCATAGGCTACAGACGAAATTTCAGATTAAGCATTTTGTAAGAACCGGTCAAAATTGGAACCATTTGTTCAGTGCTTTCGGCAGAAAATGGAATCGAATCTAAGTTTTGTCTCGAAAGAAGTCGAAGAAATACCAAAAACAGTACCGATATTTCTCGGTTTTCGATGAAGCAAGACACAATCTTCTTTTAAACATTAGAACAACGAGGAGGTTCATATCGTTCTGTTGGCTTGTCGAAAAGTAAACATGCCATAAGATTGGTATTCGAATCATTCAACGTAAAAGATCTTTCTATTCCCCGTTTATACTGAAATACAACTCTAGCCATGGAGTTAAATATATTTACCATGATTGTTTCAGCATTTAAGTCAATATTGTCTGCTCCCTCCTTTATAATTCAACCACCTTTTCTAAATACTGCAATACTATTAGGTATAAAGGACATGTGTTGGATTCTGTCTATTTCTATTTTCTAAACTAGTCCGATATCTTCGTATGCATTCTGCTATTGCCAGGAATTTTTGCAGTTTGTGGACAGGAAAATTAAAAACATTACTAAAATCTTTAAATGAGCATCAGAATAACGAGGAGGTCCATATCATAATTATTGAACTATAAAGCAAAGTTAAGAATCCTCATCAAAGTTAATTTATGAGAAATACTGACTTGGAATGGCTTCGAAATTTTACAAAAGGAAGATTAAAATATTTTAATTCGGAAAATCATGACATTTTCAATGTAATTTAAATTTACAAATGTTGTAACCACTTTGTTAAAATACTACAGAGTGTACTTTCGCTAAACTGAGTGAAAATGGACAAAATTTAGAAAGAAAATAAAGGAGTTTAGTTTTACATAATGAATAAACAATTAAACACTGTATAAAATGCAAAATCATATGTCAAAAGACAAAAAAAAAAAAGTAACAAAATTCAATTTGTTTCCAATCTTGAAATTTGAAAAAAAAATCCAAATGTCAATTTTCCTTTCCATTTTATGAAAAACTGCACCGCATGAAATACATGTATCTACAACCGGGCAAAAACGTAAGCTTAAGGTATTGGATTTGCAAAAAAAAAAGTGTTTAGCCTGCAGGTATGCCTGTCCATTAGAGTCGTAAAACTAGCACCTTTTTCTTGATCTGTCACTCCACTATATGATCAACTTATCAGTTTGACTATCACTTTGGTAGATAAGGTCAAGTTTTTTTAACCATCAATAAACTACTCCAACTCTCATTTGTTAGTTCATATGTAATATTTTGGTTTTGAAATCGCATCACCGATAATGAATTCAAATCACCATTTTTAAATTAAGAAATAATTGATGCAAGCTATACTTTATCGTAGTTTTAACATGGGTAGGCATTATAATGTTATATTCGTAATTATTTTTGCCCGAGCGATAGTGACAATTAAGGTAATTTCTATGTCCGATGTGTATAAGTGTAGAGCGTTTTTGTAGGCTCGTCCATGAACCTACTTTTTTTGTTTGTAAACAAGTAAACGACTGGCAATGTGATTTTTCAGAAGGAGGAGTTTTGAACAGTCAGCATGAACAGATGTCGTATCTAGGTCAAATATGTCAATTTCGAATATCAGCACAATATAGTCATGATAAATGAATTAATAGCAACATGTGCATCATTTAAGAGTTTGGAAGTGTTTTAAGTTCATGAAATATATTAAATGCATGCCAATTTGATAAAATTCATTATTCTGCAGTAGTCAATATACGCATGTGCAACAAATTTTATTTGATTTAGAGCATGGGTTTGTTCATAAAGCGAAATAAGCATGTAATAGTATAATTATATATATATATATACATATGAAACTGAAGTAAAATCATCAGTCAGTGGCAAACGTATACGGAATCTCTCTGAACAAGCATGCCAAGCCATGAATAATTTAAAAAGCCGTGATGATATTGTTATTTAACAAGCAGACAAAGGTAGTGCAGTTGTGGTGATCAACAAAACCGACTACATTAAAGAAGGGAATCGTCAGCTTTCAAACACAAAATTTTACAAACATTTAGAAAGTGATCCTACAAAAGAAATAAGCAAACAAATTAATGAAGTCCTTTCAGATATGAACAGCAAAAAACACATAGATGACGACACGTACGACTATCTACGCCCTGATGAAACCTGCACAGCCGGTCGATTTTACTTGCTCCCAAAACTTCATAAAGAAGGGATTCCGGGAAGACCGATAGTATCTGCAAATGGCCATCCAACCGAAAAATTATCTAAATTCGTGGATTACCATCTTAGACCACATGTTAGAACAATACCATCTTACATTCAAGATACAACAGATTATTTGAAGAAAATGGATTCATTAAATCCCTTACCAAACAACACAATTTACGTATCGATGGATGTGTCTTATTTATACACAAATATTCCCAAAAATGAAGGAATAGTCGCTTGTGAACAAGTTTGGAAAAATCGTAAGGATAAACAACCCCCAACAGACTGTCTGGTTCAGTTGCTGTGACTAGTGCTCGAAAACAACAATTTTGTATTCAACGACCAGCACTACTTGCAGGTTGACGGTACCAGTATGGGAACCAAAATGGCACCTTCTTTTGCCAACATGTTCATGGGGAGTCTCGAAGAACGCATCCTTTCGAATGTACCATACAAACCCTTGTCTTGGCTCCGTTATATTGATGACATCGACATCAAATGGAACGAAACTGAAGAACGTCTGCAAGAATTTCTCGATTTCTGTAACAACTTTAATCAATCGATAAAGTTCACATCTGAAGTTTCAAATGAGAAAATTGCGTTTCTCGACATCTATAACCTTAGAAAACGGAGTCATGACAATCGTTCACACTAAAAAAACTGATAAACACCAATTTCTCTCTCCGAAGAGTTGTCACCCGAAACACTGCTCCCGGAGCATTCCGTACAGCCAAGCCATCAGGTTAAAACGGATTTGTTCATGGGAATCAAAATTAAACTATCGTTTGGGGCAACTCAGACAGCAACTTAAATCAAGCGGTTATACGAACAAAAATATTTCAGAAGCTTTCTGTAAAACAAAAGAAAAAGACCAAACAAACCTACTTGAATACAAAGAAAAGACGTCTCAGACAAATAAAATCCCGTTTGTTGTTAGCTTTCATCCTGACCTGACAAATCTTTCATCCATTGTCAACAAACGTTGGCGTCTTATTGAAAATGATCCTTCCTTAAAAGAGATTTGTCCATCACCTCCCGTTATGGCTTACCGCATACCCAAAAATCTCAAAGATATTCTAGTAACATCCAAAGTATCTAAACAGGAGATATCAACAATCGGAGGTTATAAACCATGCGGAAGGGGCAATTGCAAGTGCTGCAACTCGCCTACATCGAAACCCAATTTGTCAGCACAGTCACAAAGAAAAATACAACATATTTATAACATCAAATTGCAAAACGCAAAATTGCATTTATGTTCTAAATAACGTGTGGAACTTGCAAATTACAATATGCTGGTGAAACAGAAACATCATTTAACATCCGACTAAATAACCATCGGTCATTTTATACAAAAGCAAGAAACTGCCCAATTACAAGACACCTTTTAAGAGCAGGACATGATTTTGAAAACGTCACATTTCAAATCATTGAGAAAAATCAAAATTGGGATACACAAAGAAGACAAAAGAGAGAGAGGTTTTGGATGCACCAGTTACGAACTCTTGAACCTGGTGGACTTAATGAGAGAGACGAAAAAAGATTTAAAAGCAAATCAAAATTATAATCTTGGAATCATACAAATTGATTTATAGAAATTCATACAATTAATCGAACATCTATAAATGTGTTAAACTTTTATCAACTTTATGTAGTTATAGCTACAAACATATTTTATGCAACATCAATAAATATGTTACACTTTTCCTCAAATCTTGTATAGATTAAGCTACAAAAATTTTTTTTTTTGTCATGCATCCGATTTCACCTTGAGAGACGCAAACGCCTGATGAAGCTAATTTGTTTAGCGAAATATTGCGTATTTCTATTTAAAATCTAATAGAACATTTTAATGCATTAATTTGCGATTCTTAGACATTTATATAATTTTAATTCAGTAATTAACTGTATCAGTTTATTTTCACAAACTGATCCACGCTTAAATAGATTGAATGTTGATTGTGGCTATTTTTAGACATACATCAGATGGCAAGCGAATTTTTTTGATAAATATTCTAGTGTCGTAGACACATAATTGTCTTTAATTTTTTTTATATAAATTAGGCCGTTAGTTTTCTCGTTTAAATTGTTTTACATTGTCATTTTGGGGTCTTATAGCTGACTATGCGGTATGGGCTTTGCTCATTGTTGAAGGAGTACGGTCACCTATAGTTGTTAATTTCTGTGTCATTTTTGGTCTCCTGTGGACAGTTGTCTCATTGGCAATCATACCACATCTTCTTTTTTTTTTATATATTATGTGTTTTTTGTTGTCTGTCCTTTGGTCGGGTTGTTGCCTCTTTGACGCATTCCCCATTTCCATTCTCAATTTTATTTTAATATCCTTAAAAATAACAAATAAGAAAGTTTTATTAATAGATATAATTAAAATTAATAAATTGCTCTATTATGTTTATATGGTCAACTATTACTTTAATGTAAGAGATATTGATACGCAAGCATTTTTGTTTATCACCACTTTAAAAGTTTAAATATTCCAATTTTTAATCGCCTTAATATTTGTTCTGTTTAAAAGGTATAATCATTAGTTAACCATGTACACCGGATTAAAACTACTTTGACAAATTATTTAAAATTTGGGTTGCCATTATATACCATGCCGAATGTTTGTTTCATTAAGGGGGTATAGAACAACTATGGGAGTTGACACTTTAAAAATCAGCTGAACAATTTCATGAGATAACTTGTACAGTCACTAAGGTGCAATCAACATCAACTTGAAGGTTCTCGATGATCACCCCCCCCCCCCCCCCAAAAAAAAAATCCAGTTATATATGATTAGTCTGTAGTCTTGATTACTGTTGTTGGTATTTTTTTTTTTTTTTCGTTTTTCGTATTTTTCAATGGTATTGTTATGCAGTTTGTTTTCGACTTATGAATTAGAATGTCCTTATGTTTGTTTATTTGTCCTCTCTCTCGTACTATTTTACAAACACAATTTTATTTGTACCAATGAAATGGTTTTATTTTGTCCAAAATTTTGTATAAAATGCAAAGGTATTTCACAAGAGGGTTTGGTTTTTTTTTTATTCAAATTTAGCGACCATTACAAAATGTACCATACTTACTATACAATATGAAATTTAAAATTTAAAGTCAATACGTTTATGATAATTATATACTGTCAATGAAATCTTAAAGGAAGTATGTGTAAAAAAATATTTAACTGTTTACAAAACTTAATTTTTTTTAAATACTAAGTAATTAAAGTCTGTTCTTCCTCTGGAATAGATTACTTGAGCTATGTTTGGCAAAACTATTATGAATTTTTGGTCTTCAATGCTCTTTAACTTCGTATTTTATTTGTTCTTTTTAACACTTATTGATTCGAGCGTCACTGATGATTCTTTGTAGATGAAAAGCGCGTCTGGCAAAAATATAAAATTTCAATCCTGGTACCTATATGAGTTTATTTTTATTAACGTTATTAAAATTTACGTTGCAAGCCATGGAATATCTAGATGTTACTTCTATTCTCCAAGTCGTCTGTATTTATATCCGCTAGCCCACATTAGATATGGATCACTAACAAAGTCTGGTAAAAAGTTGTAACATGCAGCTAATCTCTAAAATAAGTAACAAACATTGAATAAAAAAACCAAACGTAAAACATCTATAATACTTAAATAACGAGGTCCAATAATTAACAAGTTCCGGGTCGAATCCGATTCCGATACCAATAGTATATTCACCTGTTACCTATTATCTTATCTGTACGTCCGCATCTAACAGGCGCACCACCAAACGGTGTATTTAGGATTTTGCTATACATAATATACACGGGTCATAATCACAGGGTTGACACTTCTTAATTCAATCATTGTCAAATTGTTCCCTATTGTAGTATTTAAAACAGTAAGACTTTCTAAGATAACAATACGAATACTAAAAATCTGGACTTAAAATAAGGATATCACGGGTGTGTTCTAGTAATCATAATAATTATTCTGCTAACATAAAAATATGTGGTATGAACATGCTATTTGAAGGTTCCGAAATAACAAAACAATTGAACTAGAAAAAATAACGACCTGATTTGACAAAAAGCACACATGGTAAACAGCAACAAATAACAACCACTGTAGTATCGGCTCCTTACTTGGTACATGCACATACAGAATGTAGCGAGGTTAAACATGTTAAACATGTTTGTTGGTGCGCGCAAACCATCCTCTTACATGGAACAGTTGTGCAACAGCACAGCATAGGTATAAAATTATAAAAATCAGTTTGAAACTCATCAAATCGATAGCAACTTCTTTTTGTGAACGTTTTGTTATCGTTTATCTGAACGTTATTTATAGGTTTCATAACGAGTAGGAATTGAATATCGCTTGATATTTATTTAACTCGAGTTATTCAATTTTAATATAATAATAAAGGTGGACAAAAAGAAGATTATGTGGAGAAAAGTGTGATTGTTTTGTATATTAATACAGAAATCACATATATCCGTTGCCAATGACGCAATGTACATACATGTGTAAGTCATCAATGACCTAACGAATAGCCAATAGAAATACCAATTACAGCCAAAGTTATATATTCCTGCAGTAAACAACCTTTTAATATTTCTTAAATTAAAAGTTTTGTAATCAGTTAAATTCAAAATATGGCCATAGCTATGAGTATAGATATAAGAAGATGTGATATGAGTACTAATGAGACAACTCGACATCAAAGTCATAATTTGTAAAAGTAAACCATTATAGGTCAAAGTACGGTCTTCAACACTGCACTGAGCCTTGGCCTACACCGAACAGCAAGCTTTAAAGGATCCCAAAAAGTGACTAGTGTAAAACCATTCAAATGAGAAAACCAACAGGTTTTTCTATATAATGAACGAGAAACATGTATGAACCACATCAACATACCACAACCACTGAACATCAGGTTCCTGACTTCGGAAAGATGCAACCAATGAAGCGGTTTTAAACGTTATGTACATGTATGTCAACATTGAAGTGTTAACTACTAATTAAACATACGGCACGAGTATCGATGTTGAATCCCTGTCCACCATCAACCAGATATCTATATTTAGGATAGACGTTTCGAAGAGCGTCTACCATGGCGTCAATTACAGGTTCCGATGATGAGGCTGCACGTGTGTCATTTCGATTCACCAACATTTCGTCATACCATGCAAAAAAGTATTTTCTTCCGTACAACCGTTTAATTTCTTCGCTTGCTTCTTTCCATTGTTCTTCGCAGTCCTTCTTCACTCTTTCACACTTAAATAAACGTGCAAAAAATACGCTTTTACAATATATTGGGCAATTTGTCCAAGAAAATGCAAAACTTATCGTAGCTGATATAATAACAAAGAAAAGTTTTAACTTTAACCATGGCGACAACATTGTCTCCACATTTATTACATGGTGTGTATTTTAATTGTAAAAAAAAAGAAAATTCAGTTTCTCTTCGTTATTTTTTAATTCATATATAATATAGTTTGATTGATTATTGGTTGCTTAACGTTCAGTGGCAAATATTTCATGCATATTCAGGACAAGAACAAGTTAACAATAAATACAATAGGTAAAAAAAATGTATGTCTTGTAATAATAGAGGCCATCCGGGATGATGGTCGGAGAAATTTGAACTGTCACTGGAACATGAGGGTATATTGGATAGGGACAGACATTTTGTCTTGCAACAGGCCACCTACGTACCCCTTAAAGTGTTGTTGCAATGGTTCTGAGCGTGTAACCGGACGTTACTGCAAACTTGATACATCCCGCACAGCCAAACGGATGCCCCACTTTGGCAAGCGTTTTACTGCCGGTTCGAAAGAAGATCTAGTGACTATATTTCAAGTCCCCAGTCACCGTTTAGGGAGTTCAAATATAATAAGATGTTTGTTACATTATCAATATCACTGAATTGACATAATTGTAGGCAATTATATAAAATAAGGAAGATGTGGTATGATGACCAATAAAAAAACTCTCCACAATAGAAAAATGACACAGAAACACGGCATTCAACAATGACGAAAATCAATGGAATAGTCCATATAGTTCTATGAAAGCTTATGAAAAAATCGTTGATCTCATTTTGGAACGGCTTTTCGTGAAATTTTCAATATCTGATATAAAAATTATCAATATGCCATTGCCAGGTGACACCAACAAAAATATGGAAAGCAATTGGAAGTTCTAATGAAGAACGATGCATAAATAACTCATACCGTTTCAATTGACATCGATGCAGTTGCTAATGGAAACCAACCGGGTTCAACAATTGAAACCTTGATACCAAATTTCACCATTTCCAATCGTAAAGAATCTGACATTGTTTCCAATCCAGCTTTAGACACGTGGTATGTTGAATATCCGGGCCATGAAAATCGACCTCTTACAGATGAAACATTAACAATTCTCCCTAAAATAATTATGTACTGTTTACTTTTAGCAAATTAATACGATATGAGAAACAAAGGTTAGATAGTAGTATAATAAATTGGATTTTTTACAGGACCTATTGGTTAACAACAGTGGCGGATCCAGAAATATGCATAAGGGGGTCCACTGACTGCCTAAGAGGGACCACTCCAGGCTTGTTTCAGTGATTCCCTCTATAATCAACCATTTTTTTTTAACAAAAAAGGGAGCATCCTTTGCCTCACCTCTAAATCTGCCTATAAACACCTGATTGGGATATACAGAACAAGTGCATGTTCAACTAGAAATTTATTTATAACGTCTATCATCATTTAAGGTGGTACCCAACACTTTCACTAAAATTTCTTTGGCTCGTTTAATTTTCATAAAAAATTTTCAAAGTATTTACTTTGACCCTTTAACAAAAATATAAAAATTTCAAAAATTTTGAACCAACCGTTTTGTCAGAAAAAATACACTGGTTATATAGCAGTTTGACAAACACCAATTTTGATCATTGAGAAGCTTAATATTCCCTTTACAACGCAACGTTATTAAAACGTTAAGCTGACTTTACAGAGTTATCTCCCTGTAGTGTTAGGTATCACCTTAAGATATGGTTTTACATCTTTTTGTTACTTTTCAATAGAAGAATAGATTATATCGTTTTCATATTATAGTGCCTAACAAGATTTTGTGAGGTAGACGAAATTGACTTTAAAACGATCGTATTGACTTTTGATGTGCAGAAATAGGCAGATCGGACATATTTTGACTTTAGTTACTTACTTCTTAAGTTTGGGATTAATTGTAATCAACATATTCCAATGAGACTGAAAAATGCTTTTTTTTATTATGATAAATAAAAATTTACCTGCCGTAGTCGTGCGTAAAATATATTTCGGTATTTCTCTTACGAAAATGACTTGTTTAATGGAACAAAACGTATTATTTGTAAACTTTCTCTTTACTCTTCACAATAGGCTTTTAAAAAATAACCTTTCCAACTGTATATTCCGAAAATTTTGTGAAAATCGAATAAGTGGCAATTCTTACCTTTCATACCTTAACTTTCATTGATAAAACATAATATTGACTCGTCCAGTGTCCAGTTTGAAGGTCATTTTAGTTACCGGTCACATTCATGCACGTTCTAATTAATCAATAGTCATGTATGAAAAGCATAAACAAGTTTGAAGGTAAACTAATAACAACTTAATCCAATCAAATTGCCTACGATTCAATAACAATGACCAGTCCACATCATAAAAATGTATAGGGGTAAACTGGGTAGGGAGAAAATGTCAGATATATTAAGTTCACTATTTTGCAATAACGAGTAAAAATTTGTTAACCAATAGATTTGTTATAATTTCATAATCATGTCGTTATGTATTGGTATAGTTTTTGGATCTTTCATTAGCGTATTTAAGGCTATAGAAAGTTTGGCCTTCAAAAGTCAACATAATCATTGACTTTATAAAGAAAATTCGCCTTTTTAAAACATTGAATGTTTCACAAATAATACGCGACAACAAAGCAAAATCATTTCTTAAAACACTGCAAAAAAAATAAATCTGATTGATGCAGTGGTATTGTCATAAATTGCACTGGAGTGAACAGTGGTACATCAAACGTCGAATTCCCTCACACAATGTTATCACACACTATACCGACTATTTGTCCGGAGTTTATGTGTTTTTTTTTACAGGTAACTTAATTTGCGGTAGGACATATTGGTACTCGATCAAGTAAACAAAACATGGGTATCATTTCCGGAGAAAGCTAACTATTTTTTTTTTAACTTTTGTGAATAACATGCATCTCGATCCATATCACGGTGGGTATGGTTGTCCTGCGAGAGAACGTTCTGTGCTGGTGATTCGGTCCTGACGGGTGCTGGTGATCAATAAAAAATGTAAACAAAGACGAAAATGATGATTTTTGACGTTTTCACTCATAAAAAATTGAAGAAAACAGTTGAGATTTTTCTATTTTGTTTCTTATGGGTTCATATGTAAACCATTAAAAAGTTGACCCTCTAAACTGTTTCAGTAAGCGTAACACAAAAATGCTCATTTTCAGAAAATCAAGAACTGAAAAAATAAAACAAAAATGCTCATAGAGTCCGCTTTCTATACCGCAATCCACACGACAAAACTATTTTGTGAAAAAACATTGCAATTTATTAAAATTTAGCATTTTCTCAATTTATTCATGTCCTGATACTGTGCTGGTGGGTCCTGTCATTGTGCTGGTGGGTCCTGATACGGTGCTGGTGATTTTGGATAAGAAGTTGGTCACATTTGAAACAAATGTTAAAAAATCAATAAAATTGGGCAGATAATTGTTGTCAATAGGATCTATGACTCCTATTTTAGCTCTTGTGCATCCATTTGGCTGTTTAATATGTGTTTTCAAATGATCGTAACTTGTATTACATAATTACATAAAAGGGCAACATCTTTCGTCCAATATCAGATAACAAGATATAGTATCTAAAATAAGAATAGTTTTATTAAGATATTAAATGCCCCTTACATTGATGCTTCAACAATGATCAAAGCCCATGCCGCATAGACATGTTTGTTAGTGCTCAGCATACCCCTCCCCACTTCCACCCAATCAACCCTCCTCAGTTCCTCCTTAATTGTTACAGTGGTGTACCAACACAACAATTTATCACATAAAATAATAACACAAAGACACACATTATTGAACAACGAATGCTCGCAGGTACTGAAAGCTAGTTCAAAGCCGCATTTTCAACTAATAGATAAACCGTGTTCTCATATACAAAAATCTCAATCGTGTCGATTAAAAAAGTCTCAAACCTTAAGTTCACATTTTAATGTTTGATGAAGCAGAACTTAAAAAGTGTGCAGTGAATCTTGTGCTCACAGCAGTTATTGTCATTATTATGTTTACATAAGACTTATAAAGGAATTAAGAAGGTACCAAGAAATATTTTACAGTTCAATTTAATGATCATGAATGGAAGGAAATGGTACGGAAGGTTACATAGGACAAAAAGAAATTGATAGTATTTTTTGGCGAAAGACTTAAATGCTTCTTTGTATTATATAGTACAGCTCTTCTATAAAAGCTAGCAAAAAAAAAACTTTGATTGACCAGGGCCGTAACTACATTGAGGCTAATGAGGCAAATGCCTCATGATGGAAATTTCAAAAAACAAACAAACAAAAAAACTGAAACAAAAGATTGTCTTCATATCAAATTGTTTTCACGGAGAGTCTCTTGCAAGAAGCAAGTTCTCTTCAATAGCTGATGTCGCCCCTGCATGTTTTTTGTGATCCATGTTTCTATTTTACTTTTGGTTGTCAGAGTTGATGGTCTAGTGTTTGTACTTTTGTGTCCCGGGTTCGTCTTTTGTTCATTTAATGTCCTACGTTATGACTATAGTCTGAATGTTGATTTTCATTTGTAAACGTGTGCAATGTTGCATGTCCACCGATGTCCAGACATAATGTGCGAGAAAATATTTTAAGAATATGCGATGCTACTGGACACAGAAAAAAATGGTCGTTTCACTGATGTTTCTTAGTATTGATTGTAAAATTGGTTATTTTCTCTGAATCGTTTAAATCACTCGAAACTAGGCGAGACATGCACAGAAGCGATAGATATATGTATAAACATAGAAATTGAATATTTTAATCAACAAAAAAAATAAAAAAATATCTGTATCATATACCCAAGCGCCTGTGGATAAAACTAGATAGCTGACATGGTTTAGATTAAAGTAAGACCATCAATTTTCCAGTTTCAAATCATTTGAAAAAAAACAACAATGTATTGCCATATGACCTTTTACATTGAAGGGTTAAACTTGCATAAAGTCGTGTTCAGACCCTTTAACGGAAAGTAAAGGAATATGGAGTACAACATGCACCGGACCTAATCACACACAAAGTCAATGCATAGAAAAAATACAAATAATCAATGGCCAAAGTTTTTATTCCTGTTCTTCATCTTGATAGTTGCTGGAGGGTCTTCAATAATAAAAGAATCATTAATACCGTTAAACATGGTCAAGATGGTTCCTATTGTTTACTTAAAAGCAGTACTAGTGCTTAAAGTATTATACTGTACTGTCACTCTATTTTAATCTAGTCATAAAAAAAAATCACCAAAGTCAGCACAGTACCAAGACGAACAGACAGACAGATCTGGTATTAATGATTATGAGAATTACGATTTTTGCTTTATCCTACATATTGGTCTTTAAATGTTGTCCCTTTAACCTAAAAGTTTTTAATTGCAATGAATCTATGGATTTGCTTTGAGACCAGAATATTGTCGAAAAAATAGCTAAAGATTATTTGCTTTTCAATGTAAGGAGAAGTCCTGGAAAGGCTCAGAATTCAGGATTTTGCATTATTTTTCTCAGAGCTTCTGGGGGCCTTGAGCTCCCTCGTCAAAATAAATTCGCCTCGCTACGCTCGCCGAATATACTTTGCCTCACTATTAAAAGTGGCTAGTTACGGCCCTGAAAAGGTGTAACCAATGAATTTAACAGAAGTTAAAAATTCCACAATACTATATAATTCATTTTATGTGTCAATTTGTTTGAAAAAAGTCGAAAAGAAGAGAGTTTTTTTAATGTCATGATTATCTGTCGCTTTCGTGATCTATGCTTACTAGCATTTATTTCAGATGACATGGACTCCTCACTCTGGTGACCCTGTTGCCTTTCATAGCTTTATCCCTGTACATATATTAATAGATAAACAAAAGGCTGCAACTGATATTTTTGTATTTAAAATGATTCGTTGTAACGAGAATATTTGTGGTGAATGGAAACTGTGAGGGTCAAAATTTTAAATTGCTTATAAATGTTGCTGGACCCAGTTTCGTTATCTGATCTGAATTTTCTGAAATGTGCAAGGTAGATAGACATTGGCCTTTTGATTTTTTTTTACTTGGTAAGTTTTGCCCTAATTGGTTGAACTTTTTCAATATTAAAGCCGATTTCAATGAGTGTGTAGACAAAGGGAATATCCTTGGTTATCTTGCTTGCAGAACAGAAAAGACATTGTTAGGTTATGTAAACTACCCTACTTTAAGAGTAGACTAGTCCGACAAATGACACATCTTTCTGTCTGTAGGACCAGGCTACTTCGAAAGGAGGGTAGTATACCTTACCTAACAATGACTTCACGGTTTAGCTAACAAGCAAGCTAACCAAAGATATAACCCCTGCCTACATACTCAATGGAATCGGCTGTAACTAAAAACTCGAATACATTTTAACAGACAGTGGTCATGTTTGTTAATGAATATTGTTTTTCCTAGATTCACTCTGGAAAAATCATTTGGTAACATTTGGTCAAGTAATTTCAGATTATATCTTTTTGTAATTGCGGACGCCAAGACAATACATGAACCTCACACGACCCCTCGACACAGGTGAGCTTATATATGATCTTATAGCGATTCGGGTTGATAACCAGTTGAAATTAAGCCAGTTTTGTGTGTGTGTGTGTGTAGATTTGTATTGTTTTAAACTGTTATGACCTTTTAAAGTTAAATGTAGGTGTTTAATCTAAGAATTTCTTTTTTAAACTTATATACTTGTTTTATACTCAATTGGTAGTATGAAGCTACGAGGTATTTTAATTTTTGAAATTGACATATTCTAGTCTGCCCTTTCATTGAATAGTGTTTTTTTTTAGTGTTCTATCGAACTTTCGAAAAAAAATACCTGATAACCGTTCAGACAAAAAAATTATGATGAAAAAATCTTACAGATACAGCAAGTGGTTCTTAATAACTATAAGATACATTTTTCTTTTAAAATACAACTTTTAAATTTTACGGGAAACTATTCCAAGCTTAAAACTTTCACTGTAACCTCGCTATAACTTATCCCCCATCCCCTAAAAAAAAACCAAACAAACAAACCCGCAATACTATTGTCATTCTTATAGTCAGCACTAAATTGTTCACAAACAAATGTGTTTTAAGCTGCTAAAGACATATGATTCAAACGCTCAGAAAGTCTTTTGTTCTGTATTTTTACTCTCCATTTTTATGCAAAACCTTTTACATTTTTATTTTATGGGTTATTGTTGAAGGTCGTACGATGACGTATGGTTGTTAACACATACTTCCTTTGGTTTCTTATGGAAAGTCCATTGACAACAAACATACCACATCATCTACTTTATATAAGTATTGTATAAATTACAACGTATTTTGGTGATCTTGCAAAATGATCGTAATCCCGAAAATCGTAAACATATTTTCTTATCTTAAAAGGGGGCAAGAAGGGTTCCATTAACAGGCCAATAAATAAGATTACAGTTAATTTAAAAAAAAATTTTTAAAAAATAGGGGTATTTTTCTCTCATAATAACAGTAAACAGATTCACAACAATGTCAATTTCAAGAAAGCAGACAACAGTTAATTAGTCAATAACAGTACAGCATCAATGATCTTGAATATATGTCACTTTTAACTAAAATATAAAGGCACAGAACCAGGACCGTTTTTCTTATCACCAGCACAGCGTCAGGACAATTCCGTTTAACGAACTTGCACGACTTTTGCAATATAATATTGTTGTAATATACTTTGCATGGTACTTATGATGCATCAGAGAAAAATTAAGCAACAAAACTGTCGTTTTATTGCCGTTCTGATACAATGTAAACAAACCCACCAGCATAGAATCAGGACCCACCAGCACCTGACAGGACCAAATCACCAGCACAGAACGTTCTCTCGCAGGACAACCATACCCACCGTGCATATCAAATGCTAGTAATTGGTTACACTGAACTGTTAATTATTAATTACTGTTTCAATTCAAATTGATTCTTTGTTTAGCCTTAATAAGTTTTAAACAAATAAAAATTCTTCGTTAAAAAAAATAGCGGCGTAAACGGGTTAACAGAATAATTATGGGCAAAAATCTGCAGAAAAATTGATCATAACAAATAAGAATAGACAGATTAGGACAAAAAATAAAAAGGAAAAAAGCAATAGAATAGAAAAACAACTAGGACAGATAAAAAAGAATAGATAATTATTGACCAATAATGTACAGAATTGAGAAAAATGACAAAACAAAGTATATAAGTACAGAAATAATGACCCTCTTTCCAGACACTCCTATATTTTTACCATTTACCTTTACATCGTCGTAATAGTGGTAAACATGCTTTGATGATAGTCATATGTCCTAACAAATTAATGTCCATAATATGTCTGTATTGCTGTAAATTGCATAACTCTATATCTCCTCCAATCCCTATTCCTGCATTATTAACTACTGCCCACAAACCTACAGTAAAAAGTCATTATTTATTAACATTGACAGTAGCATTGTTTCTGCAGCAGATGCTCATTTCGATATCTAATGCCACGATACACATACATGTCTGAGTAAATGATAGTCGTCTCCTATCAAAGTCTATGTTAGTATTAAGCGTGTTCAATAATAAGATAATGCATTTAAATAGAAATCATTCAAACCATGTTCCAAAGGGAAAACGATTGATGTAGGATATCCATCCAAGACGTCACAATGAGGTCTTCAGCACGGAGCCAAAAAAAAAAACTCGCACCTCACTGCAAGTCTGAAACGGTCATAGCACGGGTTTGAGCGAAATTCTTTACAAAATTATTTGGATAGACTTTGCAAAATGTATTATATAAGTTAGAAGTTCAGCTAGCTACAATCAGGATTAATTCAACATTCTCTACATAAGAATGTCTGCACCAAGTCAGGAATATGACAGTTGTTTTCCTTTCGTTCGATGTGTTTTGGGTTAGGATTTTACCATTTGAAAGGGGACTTTTAGTTTTAATGTTCCTTGGAGTTTGGTATTTTTATTTTAATTGCACTACCAAATCGAACCCGGACAAAAAAAGAACATACTGAAATTAAATACATACTATCTAAAACACAATAGTTCCTACGCAAATGTGTAAAAAAAACTACGATGAATCTACTATATTTTAGTTATCAAGCATTCAAATGAAAGATGAAGGACTGGTGATCCCTGAAGAACACATATTCACTGGGATAAAGCTGATGACCGTAACTGCATTCACGGTCATCCCAAGATGTCGGATGAAAAATAAGGTCAGTTTCTGTATTGCCTGTTAAAGAGCTTCTATATCATTTGTTTTTACAAAGCATACATTGGTACGATGTAATTTTATAAAAGATTCACACGGGAACCACAAATTGCTACCGAGAAATGTGCATGAAACTGGAAATTGGATTTGAAAAAATCGCTAAGACGACCGTAAATCATCACTAAATATTTTCAAGATGACCGTAACAGATAACGAGAATGACCGTGATTGGTGAACAGATGACCGTAATTTGAAAAGGATGACCGTAATTTGAAAAGGATGAAGTAACTTTAAAGGATGAAAATCAATTCAAAGAAATATTCGTACTTGTATTACCTTTTTATACGACGCAAAATTTAAAAAAGTTTTAATAAGTTTAGAGCCAAAAAAAAGGGCCCCAAATGAGCATTTTTGTAGTTTCTAGTCATAAACTCGTGTTGAAGTGTATAAATCTCTCTGAAATTATACCACAAGTTTCCATACTACACAGGGATGGTTTAGAGGGGTCTTATGGCTCAAATCATTTAGCTAACAGGGGCAAAAAAGTGGTAAACAAGAATTTTTCTAGTTAAAGGCAATTCAGAAAATTTAAAAGCAGTGTAAGGGAGGTAATTCAATTATAATTGAGAGAATACTCTTATATATATATATATATATATGTGTTTTATTACCTCCCTTACACTGCTTCAATATTATGCATTAATAAATAATAATTGTCTTCAGATGTGTAATTGTAATTTTTTTTTAAGAAGTTACTATTATTTGCAGATACTAATTATAACCATTTAAAATTTCATGGTGTATCTGAATGAGTAGTTATTGTTTCAAACTCCATTAGAAATTTGAAATGAGATTATATTTGGAATAAGGGAAAGGGGAGGTGAAAACAAATTTGAAAAAAACATGTTTTTAGGAGATTAATATTCAACAGCAAAGTGAATTGCTCAAAAGCAAAAAAAAAATAAGTTAACTAGACCACATTCAGTCTGTGTCAGAAACCTCTGCTGTGTCAACTATTCAATCACAATCCAAATTCAGAGCTATATCCAGCTTGAATGTTGTGTCCATACTTGCTCTAACTGTTCAGGGTTCGACCTCGGCGGCCGTATAAAGCTGCGCCCTGCATAGCATCTGGTTTTTTTTAATCAAATAATTAATCGTGTTGGTATAAAACGTATTTATAAGACAGCATTATCCTACAGGTAGAAGAGAATTAGACGTGCTTTCAATTCATAGTTCATCATATGTAGCCTCAAAGGGTGTGTTCCCATTTCGCCTTAGTTGTGAATTCTAGGTTAAAAAGGGGGGAAAAAATACCAAGGCAATATGGGAATTGTACTACAAGCCAAAAGATTTTTTTTTATTTCTGGGATTCCTGTTGATGTCATATAATACATACACCTTTTTAAAAATGCCAATGTTGATTGATCTCCCACTTTGTCTTGCAAGTAAAATAACAGAAAATGTGGTTTGTTTTAAATAATACGACCAAACTAGTGAAGGTGAGCTCCAGCAAAATAGATCCTTAATATGGTCTTGTACGAATCGCGTATCACAAGGGGAAACCTTGTCAAATTGCATAAACAGAAATGTTATTCATATACCAGAAGTAATTCAGATTGTAATCTGCTTCCTCTGAAACCATACATATGGGCTCGTTTACCGGATATTCACATGTTTAACTAATGGGTTTTTTCTACAACTTTCTATCGTATCGCTGTCAATTTGTAATAAGATTTTAACGTCATTATCAATACATATTCAATTATGCAATTTACTATCATTGTCTAAACTAAAAATACGGCAAAAAATTCAAAAGAAATTGATTAAACATATTTATATCCGCTTACCTATTGAGACAAACTCAACAAAAAGCTATGAATACAAATATGGATATTTCTTAGAAGTGACGGTCATCCTATAAAAGTTACGGTCATCATTTACAAATTACGGTCATCTTTAAGCCAATTACGGTCACCCTTGTTATGAATCGTTGATATTGTTACGGTCATCTCGATTATAATTTACGGTCATCTTAGCGATTTTCTCAAATCACATTTCCTGTTTCGTACACATTTCTCGGTAGTAATTTGTGATTTTCGTGTGAATCTTTTATAAAATTACATCGTACCAATGTATGCTTATGACAAAGAAACCCTTTTACAGGCAATACAGAAACTGACCAAATTTTTCAGCCGACATCTTGGGATGACCGTGAATGCAGTTACGGTCATCAGCTTTACCCCAGTGATATTGACTGATAACTTTGAATAATACAAACATATATTACATATGGTGTAGCATTCTACTGTTTTCATTGGATATTATGAACACGTGTTTCAAAGGTTATTTTACGTATCCGAAGCCTTTTTTCTATTTTTAATTGACTCGATTTATATATTTATATGTATATTGATGGTCAATACGAAAAAATCTTGCTAATTTAGATTTATGAAGTTATGACATCACACATAACAACAATGTAGGAAAAGCCACGGCAGACGAAAAGAACTCAGAAGGAGATATGAATAATTTTCTGTTAAATGCAAGCTGAGAATACAAGAAAGAAAGCTTACGCCACAATGAAGTTGTTTAAATAATATTGATATTTCAAATAACATATGTTAACTTTTTGGAAAATACAATTTAAGAATTCGCAGAAAGAACATTAAGCGCCATTTTCCAAATACATTATTTACACATGTAATATAAAAACTAAGGACTTTCACTCAGTCAATGTATGGACCTGTTATATTATATTAACACTCAGACATCGTCCTCGTTCAATATAATCTGAACAGGTCTATATATAACGTATTGACCTCGTCAAAATTCTATAATTGATAAGTATGAATGAATTTTAAAATTGAGAGTATAAAAAAAAATATGCTGCATGATTTTCGGATATTAAATGCCTCGTTTGTTGTATCCAAAGTGCCGGTAACCAATAAGGTCTGATGTAAAGATAACGATATTTTGAGTCTATTTTAATTTGATTTTATTTGGTTTGCTTATTAAAGTAATTTTTGTTAAAGTTATATAAAAAAGATAATTATTTACAACTGAAGACCAAAACATAATTCCATCGTATCAGTTTTCAAAATAAGATGTTGACACTGTTTCCGATCATAATTAAAAGAACGGAACCTTTCTGTTTTTAATATTTCTCATGTTTTTTTCAATTCTACCTACAACGAGGCTTTTATTTGTTTAGTGGCTTATAATATATACCAGATCTCTTTTTAATCAACACCAAGAGTTGACTGTATAGGGTAGAGAAATATTATTATCTCTTTTCTTAGAACAGTAACCCCTTGGTAACGTTTTTGTCTGTTTGGAATGTATGAAAACATAACGACGTTCGGTCGAAATTTATAGATCTACTTAATGCTTCGTGTAGTGAAAGTGTCATGCCTTGGTCTCTCTCCGTTTAGAACAACAGTCTTTGACGAGATC
The DNA here is from genome assembly GCA_037788925.1 of Mytilus galloprovincialis. Taxonomy (NCBI): domain Eukaryota; kingdom Metazoa; phylum Mollusca; class Bivalvia; order Mytilida; family Mytilidae; genus Mytilus; species Mytilus galloprovincialis. The sequence continues at coordinate 36,078,971 of CM075342.1, read as the reverse complement.
CGTACCAAGTCTGTTGCAATGTGAATAATATCGAAAGGTATATATTTTTTTCAGAGATGCAAATTTACCGCCCTTCATCCCATCTAACAGAACGTACTATATTTTCTTTTTAGTCATATGCATTTATCGCCGTTCAACCCATCTTGAGAAACATATCTTTATTTTCTATTTACATTCATGAAAAATTACCGCCCTCAATCTTATCTTGCAGAATGTACTGTGTTTTTTTCTTTCTGTTTAGTCATTCACATTTCTCGCCCTTTAACTCATCATGCAGAATGTACTATTTTTTTTTTATTTAGTCATTCAAATTTCTCGCCCTGTAACTCATCATGCAGAACGTACTATTTATTTTCTATTTAGTCTTGCAAATTTTTCGACCTTCACTCCATCTTGCAGAGCGTACTATTTTTTTTCAATACACAGTCATAAAAATTCGCCTCTTCTTTTAGAACTATCGTCGTTTGTTTTAATTGATAATTCAAGCGTCTGGTCCTGCATGGTTATGAAATATTTGACATTGGACGTTAAAAAGGAATATCAATCCATCCCACTGATTGTTTTACTCGTTACTTGACTGAATTTGTTTATTTCATTCCTTGTCTTTAGCATGCATATAACATTTGCCACTGGACGTGTATATATCAACCAATTCCTTTATTTATATATCAGATTCTCTCAGTACTTACCACCGATTGCATTGAGTGTGTAGGTAAAGATTAACTTGCTTGCTAGCTGAGCCTTTAAGTCATTAATAGGTAAGGTATACTAACCTCCTTTCGAAGTAGTCTAGTCGTACAGACAGATAGATTGGTTATCTGTCGGACTAGTCTAGTCTTAAAATAGGGTAGTTTACCTAATCTAATAATGACTCCACGGTTTCGCTAACAAGCAGGCTAACCAAAGATATACCCTTTATCTACACACGCAATTCAATCGGCTGTAATACACACAGTACTGTAGCATTGAGTGCAAGAGTAATGGCCTCGTGTGAATGAGATGTATTGTCCATTTTTCAGCAATCTCTACTCGTTTAGATATCACTTTATTTTTGCTGTTTCTTTTAAACACTTGTTTAAGATGGTACCTAACACTAAATTGAGATAACTCTGTAAAAGCCGCTAAACATTTTTAATCACGTTGTATTGTTAAGGAAATATTAAGCTTCTCAAAGAACAAAATTAGTGTTTGTCAAACTGCTATATATATATTCAATTAAAACTTTCCGAAAAAGTGTTTGGTTCAAGTTTTTTAAATTTTTATATTTTTGTCAAAGTAAATATTCTGTCAAATTTTATTAAAAAAAAAAACCGATCCAAATTAGTTTTAGCCAAATGTGTTTGGAACCATCTTAATTTTTCTTGAAACTTTGATATTATCAATATGTTGGGCTCTGTTCGACTATAATAATACAATTGCGGACCGTTTTTCGAAGATAAGCCTGTTCAAATGTGGATGTGTAGCTGACTTCTTTTGGTAGTTTTTTTTAAATAAGTATTTTAACCCAATTGGCTGGGAAAATATATTCGATACAGAGTAAGGTCTACAGTAAAACAAGATCTTCACACAAGTTCAATGATCTACACACTTATGCAAATTTTTCGTGCATCAATTTCATGCGAATTTCAACTTAAACGAGGTTCTACGTGAAACTCACGTGAAATCAGTTCATGTGAATCTCATGTCAAAAGTAAAATAATAAAAATACTGAATTTCAAGGAATATTCAAAATGAAAAGTCCCTAGTCAAAATTAATGGCAAATCTAAAGCCCAAACACATCAAACGGATGGATAACAACTGTCATATTCTGACTTGGTACTGACATTGTCTTATGCTATGTAAAACATGGTGGATTGAACCGGGTTTTATAGCTAGCTAAACCTCTGAATTGTATGACAGTCGCATAAATTCAATTATATTGACAATAATGTATGAACAAAACAAACAGACATTATACATGTAGGTAATAATGTTAAAAAAAAAACATAAGAAAAAGAACACAAGAAAAGATAAATAGACAAAGAACATAAGAAAAAACGAAAGAGGAAAAATAAACAAAATTACTTTATTACAATAACGGGATTTATAGGTACCGAGCCACGTCAAATGATTTTTACCAAAAATAGAACGGAAAAGTAAAACTTTACAAAGACAAATAAAGTTCAGGTAATATTCATGTGAACTATTTCACTTGAGTTTCATGTGAATCTTAATCAATGTGAAATGCACATGATATGTTCACATAATTAAATTAGATGTTTGTTTCATTATAATACGTTATTCTGATTGACTAACTTCACTCTCGCGTTATTCCTAAATCAACGTCATTTCAAAATGAATTGTAACATTCATGTTGACACGTGCATCTACAATTAAGTACACAGATAAATCAAAGACAACTCTTAATTATAGTAATCGTGTTTAAATGATCATAGCAAAAAATTTAATTATAAGTATTGAATGCTTCTTTAGTAATTTCATAGGGTTGAAAAAGCGTTGACCGTGTGCACATTTTAAGAATGAAGCGCTTCCGCGATTCATACAGAAATTACTTCGGTGAACGTTTTTACACCCCAATGAATTAACAAAAAGAAGCATTCAATTCTTTAAAAATGAATTGACGTATGAGCTCGTTTGAGGTGAATCTCGCGTGAAATATAAAGAAGCATTAAATGACAATTTTTATCGATTTATTTCGATTTTGTCTAAGACAAAGATAGAAAGAGAATTTGTCAAAAAGTAAAAACAGCCAACCAGTCAACGAGAAAAAAACTATATGTCATAAGTAAGCCGAAATCGTCAATCGATTCCCTTAATATAAAAATTATTGTCCTTGAAGGTCTCTGTTATTATTATCTTTTCTGTTAATGTTTTTATTACATTATAATGAATAATGTTATATCGTTAAGATATATACATTTTCCATTGAAATTTTTTTCATGTTCTTTTCCCATTTCCCTAGATACGATACACATTACTGTTTGAATAGAGATTATAATACTAAGTTAAACGTCAAAGGTAGTACATTGGTACTACAACAATTTCAACATACTCGAGGTCAATAAACGACAATAGTTCAGTGTCGATATACTTATTTCAAATTAGTACGTATAGTACTTAAAGTACTTGTCAGTGGCGGATCTCGAAATTTTCATAAGTGGGGGCCCACTGACTGCCTAAGAGGGAGCCCACTTTAGTCACGCTTCATTGATTCCCTATATAAGCTACCAAATATTTTCCTAAAAAAGGGGGGCCAGGGCCCCTGCCCCCCTAAATCCGCCTCTGCTTGTACATTAATTTAACACCTGGCGTATTGTAACAAAAAAACACTTTACTATTTAGCTCATGATCTTTTTGCTAAACAATTCTAAATATATGATGTCATTACTGGGACCGTTAGTTTATTCTTTTGAATTGATTTACGTATATCATTTCGGGGTCTTTTATAGCTGACTATGCGGTTAAGGTTTAAAGCTCATTGCCGAAAGACGAACGATGACCTATAGTTGTTAATTTCTGTGTCATTTGGTCTGTCGTGAAAAGTTGTCGCGTTAACAATCATACCACAGCTTCTTATAATTATATTAACATACTTGTAATAAATCTGTCGCTTGGCGCTATTTAAACCTTCCATATTTGTATTTTAGAAATCAAACGATTAAAAAGCCGAAACAACGTGGTATGTTATATTTAACTTAATGTTTATTCATTGTAAAAAAAACTTCAATTTCAAATTAAACCAAGTCGATCGTCTTTATTTGAAATTACAAACAACATGTCAAATCTACTTCAATTCGAAAAGCAGGGAATCTTGTTGACTAAAAGTAAAAACAATATATATATATAAGTCACTAAATAAAGATGAACAATGGGTTGATGCCTAAACGTGGCATTGCATAATGTCATGTTTTTCTCTGACTGTTTATGACGTTGTTTATGACGTTTTTACACTAAATCCATTGGATGTTTGATGCGTTCAAAGCCAATAATAACTCATAAACAATTCATGAATTTAAGACTAAAATATCAATCATGAATATTTAGGACGAGATTTGAATGGGGTCGACTGAAAACATATGTTAAATAATAAGACAGACACCTGAATGAAATACCTTACAAAAAAGTTTGGACCGTAACATGTGTCGTAAGGTAACCTTTTTTCTCCACGGTAGACTAATGCCAAAGATACCGAAAATGAATTTAAAAGCAACAATGACCAACTGTTTAAGTAAATAAGATGTGTATGTATTTATGTATATCAATTTCCATTACAGCCATTTAATAGATTCGGACAGGTTTGAATTCCAACTGTAATAACGTCAAACGGAGATTATCAACCCAATGCACTTTTAAATGGGCACTTTAGTTAAGAGATATATTGAAGTATAAAATATGATTTTTTTGTTCAATCCTTAATGAAAGTGAAATAGTGGAATAGCATATGGCTTTTAGCAGCCAGTATGGTTCAATTTTGTCAATACAATCTAAGAAACATTGGTAATGAATTATTCACTCGCTACGTATTATCGAGCCCATGTTCTATACATTTTGTTATTGTAGACTTCCTATAATTTGGATAAATGTTTTACATTGTTATAAATCAAATAGGTAAATTTGAAAATTTGAATCAAAACGGTGAACATCAATTTGACAGGTTCTATGAGCATTTAGAGTTTAATCAAATTCTCCCAACAGTAACGTACTGCTCTTGTCAACTTAATGTGCCCTTTCAATCTTTGAAACGTTGATTAACAATGAGAAATGGACGTGATGGTTTAAAAAAATTGATTATCTGTATTATCTGAATTGATGGTATTATATAATCTAAAGGCGATTAATATGACATTAATCGTGTGATAATTAGTTTAATTTAATTTGTAAAGCCAAAAGCTTTGTATTGTTGTCTCTTTATATATGAACATGTATCGTGTATATAGCTACGTGCATATCTTGTTTTGTTGGTGCGTTAACTGTTATCGTTAAACTGTATTTCTTTTTTGTAGGGCTACATATTTCTGTTCTGTGCGCCCGTCCGTTCGTCCGTCCGTTCTTTCTTTCGTTTGTTAGTTCGTCCGTCTGTCCCGCTTTAGGTTTAAGTTTTTGGTCAATGTAGTTTTTAATGAAGTTGAAGTCCAATCAACTTGAAACTTGGTACACATGTTCCTTATGAAATTAGCTTTCTAATTTCAATGCTATATTAGAGTTTCGACCCCAATTTCACAGTTCACTGTACATAGAAAAAGATAATGTGATTGGGGCATCCATGTACTATGGAGACATTCTTGTTTGTTATCTTCCACTACGTCGATAGTACTCCCACATTTTTATCACTAGAACTTGTGTTTATGTAGTTTATTGAACATCGACTTTAAATAAGGGACGACATCAAAAGATCGATGTAGGATAAAAAAAAAACTTAAATCAAATAGTTTGGGGGTGTGGGGGGGGGATCAACATTGCTGCAAGTTTTGTTAATCCAAAATCGATTTAACATATATCCCTATTGGTCAATCAATTTTTCCCAAATTAAGTTAAGAGGGGGAGTGTGGGGGTCAGTGACAAAAACTATGTGAATTACGTTTTTTATCCTACATTGAACTTTTGATGTCGTCCCTAAAACTTTGATTCAACGATTCTTATTAATGAATAGAGGGTTGTAAGTTCAATCTCACCTTTTGCAGAGCATTGTTCTGAAACTATAGCAACTAATTTGTCTATTTCATTATACTTTGTAAGATCTAGTTGTACAACATTTAAATTTCGAAGATTCCTATTTCTTAGTTCACATGCTCCTTTTCCATTGTAGTTTAACACACCAGCAAACACAATAAACCCGTCATCTACCAGCCGGTACGCTAAGTCGTGCCCAAATCCTATAAAAGAAACCGACAAGACTTACTATGCGAAACGGGATTCGCTCATTGATGAAGGATGCATGGTGACTAATAGTTGTTAACTTGAATGTTATTTTGTCCATGATGGATAGTTGTCTCATTGAATTTTTTCTTTAACAAGGTCACTGTTTACGATTTTCAAAAAGGTCAAGTACATCCACTGCACGTACTTGTATATACATGTAGATTTTGTTATTATCTTTTTTTTTATTAACAATTACGGAATATTTGTCAGAAACAACAACGGTTTCGTTTTACTATGTGTCGGAGCAAATCATTCAGCATATCTTATGACAAACTATTGACTGAAGATACTTTATAATCTTACAATATATCTTATCGTCTCTATTTAAATAGTTTACGATAATAAGAGGCAGGCATTACCTGTAAATGGTTAAATTTCGGGAAAATTTTCCCGTTTTTGTTTGTTTTTTTTTAGTTTTTTTTTATTGATTTTTCTACTGTTATTGGAGACTTCGTTCCCATATTACTATAGACTGTGCCTTTCAGAACTTTACATATTCTATAGAAACTTTTTTGTACGTCAATATTAATGTCATTTGATTGCATTCTTGTATTGTTTGGTATGTATCTCCATTAATATATTCTACACATCTCATTAGATAAACAAGGACCTGGGTTGCCAATTGGTGTTTAGATTTTTTAGAAGTAGTCCAAATACTTTATCAATAGCCTGTCAGCACCGAGTTTGTGATTTCGAATCCCACAATATGTGCTCTCAATTCCAATCTTAATTAACTAAAATTATCAGTTTTCCTATTGTGTATGGCTTCCCTCACAAATAAGATCTGACCGCCACGAAAATTCATAATAGTGCTGAAAAAGGGGTTAAATACCAATCGAGCACTGCTTAGTATGTCAATACAGTATGCTAACCAAGATACATGTGTTTAGGTATTGTTAGTGCATGTTGATAGGTTATTGTATCAGTGACGGACTTTACACATCTTCTTTAGCTATTTTGATAAAACAAATTTCGGAAATATTTAATTCAAGTCGTGACGTAGTTAACAAATATAAGTAATATGGTTCGCTACTGATCCTCTTCGGATCAACAGCGGACGGTTGATAAAATCCATAGGGATTGAGGCCGAGGGCCGAATCTCCTACAGATTTTACTCACCTTCTATGGTCCGTGGGGGGGGGGGGGGGGTAGTTGTTGCCTGTATGACGGATTTATCGCACGCGGGATTTTCCTGAGGCGTTTTGTAGAAAAAAGAACAATGAAATACAACAACATCAATTGATGACATCCCCATAAACCTGGAATTCTTAGAAACTCTTACGTATGCATAGGGGTCACCACGTGAAGGCGTTTAACCAACCACAACGTCATAATTTAACCGCGGTACGAAAAAGACCAATTATATACATGTATGGTAACATCTTAAAAAAAATACCTGTATCACATCCAGTTATCAGAACAGCCTTTTTATTTACAGGCAAAACTTCATTGAATTTTCGTTCCGTGACTTTGAATGTCAAATAAAATATCCCAAAGCAGATCATAGTTATGTAATTCTCATAGCAAACATTAATTATACACAATAGTACACTTGTTGTAAATAATGCGCGACAAATTAAAGTTATGTCCATTCTTGTACAAGTAAATATAACTATCTAAGTAAACGTACATATTAGATAAGACACGATATGAAAATAATTATATTGACCTAGAACCGTATTATCAACAGTATATTACATACAGGTACTAGTTGTTCCAAAATCTTTCTTATCATTATAGATTGAAGATTAATGATAATAAACTAGACAAGTCCTTTACCATCTGACATGTTCCTCTTTAATTAGGATAAGAACGGTTTTGGAACAATTAGTACATGTATATATAATTCAGAAAGATGTACAACGGATACAGGGTACTAGTATATAGTGTTATGAGAGACTTATAGAAGAATTGACAGAGATTTGTTTTAACTTATTTCGAAGACCCTGCACTTAACATGTTAAGACAATTTCTATCCTATTAAACCCGTGTTGACTGTATCGTACGTAATCACAAAATAAACTTCTATGCAAAGAAGACAAGAATAAAAACGAATTTAAAAAAATAAGACGTGGTGTGATAGCCAATGAGATGACTCTTCACAAGTGACGAAACGACACAAAAATTAACAACTATTGGTCAACACATGACCTTCGACAATGAGAAAAGCCCATACTACATAGTCAGCTATAAAACGCCTCATGTTCATCCCATTGTTAAAAGAACGTTCAGTGGTCTTTGTTTGTTTTAAATGTGCTACATATTTGTTTTTGTTCATTTTTGTACATACATTAGGCCATGGGTTTTCTCGTTTGAATTGCTTTACATTGTCATTTCGGGGCCTTTCATAGCTGACTATACGGTATGGGCTTTGGTCATTGCTAAAGGCCGTACGGTGACCTACAAAATGTATAGTTATTAATTTCTGTGTCCTTTTGATCTGTTGTGGAGAGTTGTCCTTTTTTTTTTATAGTGACAGCTTAACAGAACAATTTACATCTTTCAAATTTAATAAACCTAGTCAAATCAAGTTGCTTAAAAAAATATTAATACTTGTATGATGAAAACTCAAAATTTTATAACTTTCGATAACACTCTATTTCTTATTCTCGCCATAAATTTCGGTATTCAAACTTAAGACGACCAAACGTTAACTAGCAATTGCTTAATATGCGATAGACAAGTATTTTCAACTTAAAAACAACCACATTTTAATCATCCCACTAGTTTACTGTAAATAGAATAAAAATGAATCATTATAAAGATATAGTTATAAAATATGCACAAATAAGAATCACTGTGGCAGAATAAGCTATAACCATCATAATATTATCAAGTCCGTTACACACATCCTTCCACGTTATAAATATCTCAGTTTTGCAATTCACATTGTCTTTCTCGGCATCGTTGCACAGCGGCATAACTTGAGTAATTGTGTTACCCCTATGCCACTTTTGCCCAATAAATTTCAATAAAAAGTTCATTTTTGCCGATTCCTCATTGTAATAAAGAGATGATATGTAAATTGTAACAACAGCAATTATTCCACTCAACAATATAGTCGCTACCATTATGATTAGTAAAAGACTCATCGGATTTGACGCTGCAGGTATAGAAGTTTGCACCATGGATAGAAAAATAGTATACGATAGTAGTACTGTCAATGCCAGTCCTATACGTTCTCCAGCCTCAACCGGAAGTAAAAATACCAATGGATTTAAAATACTAAATAAAATGAACGGACAAATCACTATAACTGTGTAATATAACGGTGAGCGTTTCAGTGTTAGTTCAATCTCAAAAATAGAATATCCTGTTGAAGGATGTGTTGTCAAAATATTCGATACTAATTCCCAGTCTGAATTTGGTGTGAAAAAGGATAAATCAATTGGGTTTGAAACTCCTTTCAAAAGTATGTCCCTCGCATAAACACCCCAGGCAGCAAACTCTAGTTCACATGTTTGTGAATCGAATGGAAATTTGTATATATTTGTACTACACTTTGAAGATAATACCTCACCAAACGATACAGCCATAGAGCCATTGTAATCGATAGTCACAGACAGTTCATTGCCTAATCCCATAGGTTTTAATGTACCAACAGAATTTAAAAGTACTAATTTTGGTGTCCAAACGGTTGTTTGTGGAACTATTACATATTCAGCGTTACCATATGAAGAAGGAGTCCATGAAAATTCACCATCCTTCCAGAACGCTGACACTCCTCCCGCTATCTGTAAAGTCTCTTCTACTTCTCGAAATTGGGTGATTGTCATCAAATGAAATTGCAATTGTATTTCTAACGGAGAAGAGAAATCCGAATTAGGAATTAACGATTTTTGGTGGTTCACAAAAATATCACTGTAAAGCTGTTTCATATCTGATAGAGTCTGACTATTCCCTGATGATAATATAACAAGAAAAAATATAAAACTAACTTGTGTATCGATATACATTCTTATTTACAAATAAACAACACATCTAATGCGAAATGGTGTTAAAAAAAATAAAATCCTATGAATTAGTGTGTCGTGTACATAACCTTTGGAATCATTTAAATATTATTCTATTTAACAAAATAGAACAGTAGTGTAATTCATAAGTGATTAAATATCTTTCAAGCAAGACATTAAAACTAAATCACTATTAGATTATTAATAACAGTCACGTCACGTTACTTCAAAGCGGTTTAAATACTATTCAATCAATTTACTAATTGGAAACTTAATATCAAATTGATCAATATATATTTTACATTTTTGTTTTGGCATATTATTATGTCAATATCTTTTTTTAAGATAAAGTGAATTACTTTTACAATTGAAACGTCAGAGTAAGAGGTGTTCTATTTATGAATTATGTAAACAATCGTGCAACTAGGATTAGAAAAATAATCTCTATTCATCAATTTAAAAAGTGAGACTCGAAGGTATATAGGTCTTTTAGTTGAATATAATTTGATATATAACAGCACTTGTAATGTAATTCTTTTAGTTGAAGATGAAGAACATGCATTAATGACTTGTTAAGTGTATGAAGATTTGCGTTGTTATTTGTTTTATCAAGTATCTCTATTTAATGTTAATTTTATGCATTTGTCTGGTGACGATAAATTCATATTTTTATTCACAGATGAAAATATGTTCTTTTATACTGCTAAAATCTACAATGACATTTTATTGAATAGAAGAGGTAATTTATATTGCTTATTTTAGTGTAAATAATATATTCAGTTAGCTATAACCTGGTTTCATGAGTATGACAGTTGTATCCATTCGTTGTATGATATAGGTGATCGTTTCATTTTGTCAGGTTTTGTGGACTTCTCACCTTAATACATTTCCCTTAAAGTTTGGTATATTTGTTAATAGAATCATGCAAATCTATTTTGGTCTTTGATCGGATTTCGTCTGACAGCGTCGGAAAGCATTTTTAGCGCTCACACCTTCTGCATGGTTTACATTGACATATCTCTAATAACTTTGAAAATCGAATACCTTTTAATATCGTTAATGTGATGATTGAAAGGACCATCTCCGAATTTCCAAAACTATTGGAACAGCAATTAAAAAAAAAGAGTATTCGTTTGTCATTGCCATTGCAAATGTACTACTATTATGCATGTTTACATGTTTCGTTCTAACGTAGTTTCTTTATGTGTCGATAAGATCTACCATTCTGGCGATAAGAACGCCTTCTAAAAACAAACACCTTTTCCATGACCACATGCGGTAAATGCAGCCGGTTAAGACATTTACGACAAAATTGATCGTTTGAGACAATAAATGTGCTGTTTAAATAACAAATTTGTCAATCAACATCAGTTTAAGAAACATTGATTATCAATTATACTCCGAACATTATTGTTGAAATGCGCACCAGTTGCATTTAATTAGTGTCGTCTAATAAGATATAGAGATATGAATGAATTGTGTATTCAAATTAAAGCTTTTTTTCAACAAAACTATAAAATGTATAATGAATGTCCTTTTTGTATCCTTCGTCTCTGTTTTGCTCTAAGCTTGTGATAATTGTAATAGTTACAAATTACTTGAATCCTACTGAAGATTAAAAGTTAATTGAAAGTTATTAAAATGTTTGCAAATATCCCGGTAAAACTTTTGTATAGCAGACAATTGTATAACAAGTGATTACATACATTTTACCAATCTCCGGCGCAGAGATCACATATCCGTTCCGTTCAATACTTTGTAACACTACACTCAATATTAAGTGCAGTATTGCGGAGCATGTATGGAACGGATATGAACTCTGCGCCGGAGATTGACATTTTACAAGAACAACAATCTATGTGCTTTGCTACGAAGTACAATGTAAACGATTATTGACAAAAATGAGGACTTCAATAATTGAATGTTGTTCTAATTCTTAATTTGAAATAAGTACCCTGAATATTACCCTTTGACGTATTAAATTAACAGTTTATCTCAGAAAACAAATCAAAACTCACAAAGTAAATAGAAAAAGATTATTAAGGTGATGATATGTTTTAAAGCGATACATTAAAACCCATTGAAAATTTGTCAATGAAAAGTTACTACAATGGTATTATTAAGTGTTATAAGCAATATTCAATTAGGCTAAATTGATGGACCGTCTGATAAAAAATAAGTCAATGTTTGTTGTGTTGTGACGTATATTAATTTACGTATTTAAATGTTCAACGATGCATGCATTTATGAAAGATTAAGTCTCTAATTGTATCCAAACTCTTAAAGGATATACAAATGAAGTTGTATCCGATGAGTGCGTTTACTAGTGGCACACTTTTTCCCCTAGAAAATATTTCACCTTGTGTTGTGTATGCTAACATTGTCAAGGTGAAATATTTTAATTGTTTGTATATACATTGAACGACAAATATATGTGACGTATACAATTTTCTGACGTCAGACACGCGAATCAATGAATGTTGTTGTAGATAGATGGTCTTGTGTTCTGTTGAATTGTTCCTTTTAAAATTATTACACGATGATGACTGATGTACCCATATTTTGACTATTTCATTTATTTTGTATGTTTAGTTCACGCATCATTGTAAATATAACGGAATTTGATGATACTGTCGTCAAAGTGAGAGGTTTGGCGCTAGAAAACCAGGTTCAATCCACCATTTTTCTACATTTGAAAATGCCTGTACCAAGTCAGGAATATGGCAGTTCTTGTCCAGTCGTTTTTGATGTATTTTGTCATTTGATTCTGTCATGTGATTATGGACTTTACGATTAGATTTTCCTCTGAGTTCAGTATTTTTGTGATTTTTACTTTTCACTGTTAGATATTTAAACTGTTTAACTCAAAATTGAGGTTTTTCTTAAATTGACGATTCCATGTTAATATATGCTACAATTATATACTCGATTTCCTAGAATTGCTTCAGTTTTCTATGAAAAATCTAAACGAAAGAAGAGAACGTTTACGTTTTCTATTGAAATTAGCTCTATTACATTTCTGTTTGGAGTTAAAAGCGGAGTTAGCAAATTTATTAAAAAAAACATTTAAGAAGTGACATAACTGAATCTATTCAATTGTTTATCGATTTTTCAATGTACATTTCATCTTATTATGACTTTATGATATTGGAGGTGGTTTTCATCGTCTAAAACATTTCAAATCTGATGCAAAATTTGGTCGATCGGACCAAAATCCGGCAAAAGCATGACTTTTAGCCAAGGCGGGTGCCAAATGTCTATGTAACCTTCATTGACGTTTTTTGTACATAATGAATGATTTTTGGTCTACAGAATTCGATATTTACGCCAGACGGCCGTTTAAATGTCACTAAGGAAAGACTGTGGTGCTCTTAAACAATTTCTGCGCAAATGGTGCTTTGAACTGAATTGCTCCAAAGGTGCTACTGTGACCACCATTGAACTCTTTGACATTTGGACAGCCATCATAGTCGATATCGGATATGTGAAAGACCAAATGTATCGGTCTTGCTGAGCGTTTCTTGCTTTTTGTACCCCGGGATGTGGCTTATCATTAAATGATCCATTTTGGTTGAATTTGTGGATGATTTGGGTTATTGTAGAGGCTACAACTTCAGTCTTCTCGTAATTGTATGCTGTGAAAGGCTTCATTGGATCATGCCCAAAACTGCATGTCGCTGGTTGTCGGAAAGTCCTGGCATTTACTCAGATGTTTATTGCAGTTTCCTAACAATAAGGGCGGGAAAATTCATGACATTAGCCAAGCTTTAAATGACAAAATCGTGAAAATGGTGAGTATGTTGAAAAGCGGTGAACTCGGTTTTTGTTCGTTCAAAATAACCCTTACTTCGCATTTGTTCCAAAAATCACTCAACCGTAAAGTTGTCGAAAATTGTCTTAAAAGTCATTTTCAACCAACTATACAAAGTTCTAATATAAATAAGATAAAAATTATAAGATTTTTTGGAAAAACAAAAGTGTTGCGTTTTCATTGGCACTCAGTATATTTTAAAAGAAATTATTAATCTTCATTTGAAATAGTACACCAGTCAATCATTTGAGCTATATTTCGGTCATTACTTCGTGTTTTTTTTGGGGTTGTATTTTTTTGGGGGGTAATTTTTCGGTTTATAGACAAAGCTGAAAATGGCTGCTAGCGGACGGTGGCTACTAGTAATTTGCTGCTAGCTTCATCCAAGTACTTCCGATGTCTAATTGAATTTCAATGGAACCCATAATCTAGTTTAACAATCGAGCCTAGCATTTAAAAATATTACCTTTTCATTTTAGGCATCTTACATGTACCTAAATATCGCTTTGTTTTTGTAGTTTCTATATAATAATTTAAGCTTTTAAATATATTTTAATACTTTTTGTACATTATCTTATATATATACTGCCCATTTAGGAGTAAGAACAAATGCGGAGTATAACGTATCCATGGCGGGCGGCATGTCTTCCCACATCAGTTGATACCTCGTGAACTAGCACGTTAACGTTGAAACCGCCTCAGCGTATCTGTCTTATTAAATTTAATGTAGAAAGTGGGTTTGATGTTAAATTGGTTGACTTTTGGAATACCAACATTTATATTAATGAAGATATGTTTTGTGATACAGTCGTGTCAAGAATATTTGATAAATATATTGATGAATGGAAAAATATCCTTTATTCATCCTCTTCCAGACGGGGAAATGGGCGTTACAAATTAAGAACGTATACTATTTTTCAGCAGGATTATGTTCTCGAAAACTATTGCAAGATGTTGATACCTTTTGATTAAAAAAGTTCCTCTGCAAAAAAAGATGTTGGGTGGCTCCTATTAGACTTGAAACTGAGAGGTATGAACATGTGCCACTGGAAGAGAGATGTTGTTTTATTTCTTTTAATACTGTTGAAGATGAATATCATGTCAATGAAAAAGGTCTATAGATAATTTATTGATTATTTTCTTTCTTAACTTACCTTAAAGCAACATGTGATCCATACACAAAGGGCATTCTTTTTACCTAGACAAGTGTTAAATTAAACCAAGGGGAAATAACGCATAGAACAACAGTAGGGAGAAAACACAATTAGGACATATGACAATTCATAACGTTACGATCATAAGCACACTCCAAGAACTAAAACAGTAAAATGAAAGAACATTCTACCTATGTTTCAATATAATTTAATCTAATTTATAACCATTCATCGTATCTTCCTCTGCTATTTTCATGGCTGACGATGCTGAAGGGAATCTTTTCGGAGGTACTGCATCCGATGATACCACATTTGTATAATATTCAAACAACTTAGTCGCAATATCGATTTCTTGTGTAGAGGCTACCTAAAGCAACACCAAGTCAGTCAAATATATGATCAAAATCATTAAAAATCACACATGATCAAAATCATTAAAAATCACACATGATCAAAATCATTAAAAATCACACATGATCAAAATCATTAAAAATCACACAAGTATCAGATTGGATATGTGCGGATTCATTATAGCGCCATGCAAAATTCCTTTTAAATAAGTATTACGATGTTTTTCTTCTCTTTTTAAAGAAGCTTTTTCATTACATGTATGTTTTTGTGTTATCTTGATGAAGAACATAATTGAAACAAGGTTAAAACCATTTTAACATTATTGATATTGTGTGCTGTTTTTACAAAACCTTTTTAGTACATCAAGCTTTGTTTGATGAATGTCTAGTTTTATTTCATATAACAAAAACAAAATGGTTTGAATTATATCTGTCTTATTATCCATCATAATATTTTTTTTTCTGAAACAATTAGAAAAACACTTCAGCTTCGATCCAAAAAACAATATGATGTCAAATATAACCGAATGACACTTATTACAGCAGGCTTGTTATATATTGACATAAACCACAATAATTGGTATAAGGGCTTCACCATAAACTTCTTATCATAGACCATAACTTTAACAGTAAATTATTGGCATTGTGTTGTCAGCATTTTTTCGACTAATGAGTTGAAATTACCCTTTGGTATAAACTCATAAAAAATACCTGAGCCATTATAGTCAAAATATCCAATGTATGTCAAAGTCTTTTCAATGAAATGGAAATTAACTTTTGATTTGTCACTACTAATTTTGTTTGGTTATGATACACACGGTGATTGCAATTGAAATTAAATCAAATTATCGGGGAAACAATTACATTTTTCTGAAACAAAGAGAAAAAACTTTAGCTTCGATCCAAAAAACATTATGATGGCACATATGAGCACATATGACCGGATGAAACTTATTACAGCAGGCTTGTTATATACTGACATGCACCACAACTAATGGTATATTAAAGGGCTTCATCATAAACTGGTTAACTACAAGGCTTTCATACTGTATACCACACTTTTTTCCCCTATTTTTTGTTTTTTTGTCAGTATATACATTTGTACTTCTAAAACTCATGTTCACGTCCGATCTTTAATCGAATTCCGTTTTACGATTTTCAATATATAGTAGGATTTGAAATTGACGGCCTTTTTAATTTCTCAAATCAACTTTAGATGTGTATACTTTTTGTAGTAATGTAAAAATGGAGTAAAACTCGTATATATATTAAGATAAACGAAAGGAAACAGGAAAGAACCAATCGAGGTGATGTTTGGTGACGAAAATCCTTTCTAAAAGAAAACCACCACTGTCAAGGATCACAACTGTTTAGGTGTCAGACCACCAATTAAAAATCCATATCTGTTCAACCAAAGTTTGCAATTTTCACAGCTTTCTAAATATTTTACTTTAAGTTTAACTTCAAGGAAACCAGGTATATCCTGAATTGTACATGTTTCACCTTTCAACATGCCAATTTTCAACCAATGTTTCAAGTCTTATTAGAAATTTCTGATCTTGAAAACACAGGTACTAACAAAATAACTCTTGCTTTTCTGGAAACCTTAAATTAGTGTATTATGTAGCGCATTAATCCTGAATTTTTAACGCAAACTCATAGACAAGTGAATTTTGGCTCAAAATGGTCTAAATACATTTCCCTATCACCAAAAGTTTCGTTTCATTTGTTGGTTAGTTTAAGTAAACAATGGTATCAAAAGCACTATTTTGTGTCAGAGTAGGACTACTTTTCGTTCTAGATTGGGGGGAGTAATTGGTGGTCTGACAGCTTTACGGACCATTCATGAGAGATCCAAAACATCACTACAAATATAGAACTACATGTAGCTTATCCTGATCCTAACCATACTCCATAAAGAAACCTGACACTAGTCCTAATTCTAGACCATAACTTTAACAGTAAATTATTGCCATTGTGTTGTCAGTATTTTTTCGACTGATGAGTTTGAATGACCCTCTGGTATCTTTTACCTCTCTTTTTTTAATAATGATATGATTAATTTTTCTGACAGAATCACTCTGAAATTCAATTTAAAACTTCAGATACTATATTCTGCTTTAATTTAAAGAAAAATGTGTTTGATGGATAAAATAATGGCATGTTTGAGTGTATTAGGGAACAATTTGTAAATAACTGAATCCACATGAGAACCTGAGATAAAACAGAACCTACTTTATCCTGAACCAACAGTGCATACAGAACATTGAGTCTTTAAGGAAGAATACGTAACGTATTTATTTTCAAAAATCGAAACATTTGTTGAAATATAGTAAACAATAATTATAGTTAAAATATGGAGCTGAACAGTTTGAAATTGATTGTCGATGTAAACAACAGTCATGTACATATTTGTATATACAGTGTTAATTAATTTATGTTAGGATATTTGGTCTCCTAACATTAACGGACTTGATAATATTTTGAAGAAAAAAGTATTTCAGAAATATCTGAAAAAATAATTGAAAATTCTCTTTGTGAACTTTTCGACATATACATGTACGACACGTGTATTGCATTTTTCTTAAAGACACAAGTGAATCGATGTTTGTCTTTTCTTTTTTTAAATCACGTGTGTTGGTTTTTGTGGTAAATGCACTTGACTGTTGCTCATCTTATGCTTCATTCGATTACCTGAAGCAAAGGGCAACTTGAACTGTTTTCACCACTGATAAATGTTGTCCGTGCATATCTTGTTATTATTCATTTCAATAATAATAAGTAGCAATTCACATAACCCAAATAATTCGTTGCTCCCTGTAATCGACCTCTTCTACTTTCAGGGTTGATAAAGTATGATGATAAAAGTGTTTAAGAAAAATGGTACTATATATTCTGCCATAGGCGACAATACTAACATTTTCTAAATTTACCACTTTTTATTATAAAAGCAGGGATAATCAGTAATGTGTGGTGTTAGCACTTTATTGTTCTATTTTACAAATTGAAGCCAAATAGTACCAAGACAAACTTCCAACGTAGCTTGTTGATGTTATCCACGCCCACCGTCATTTTACACCAAATTTATGTAGCTATGGAAGACCTTTCTAATAATTATCTAGAAAACATTTCGAAAAGTTAAAAAATTTATATTGTAAATATACACATTGCAGTTATTCATAGATAATTAAAACATATATAGTGAACCCTTACATCCAGTCACAGCACTCCTAAGTTGACTTCCTTCACCTGCCCTGGGTACACAAAAGGCCAAACTAATGCTGGAAAAATGTAATAGTGCCATTTTCAATTTAACGTCCTTGACTGTCTATACATCACTCGCACGGTCGGTTAATGAAGTTATCATTGATCAGCGGGATCTAACGATTGAATTATTCGGGTTGCAATAAACAAAAAACAAAAACACAAAATATATTGTCGGATACAACTGATGCATTTACTTTAGGAGTAATTATGGTTTGATAGAATGTTATACTCATGCTATTTTTTCTCGCTATCCGATTTTTAAATAAGACTTTATAAATAACGTAGGAGACGCTTTTCAATGAATGTGTTTTTCTAATTTGATAGATGCTTTTTATGTGTTTTTTGTAAATGATTTTTTTTTAGCTAGTAACAAAGTGATGACTGCTGTTCCCATATTTTAACTATTTTATTTATTATGTCAGTTCTGTTCACGCATCGTTGTAGATATAACGGAAATTTGATACGACTGTCATACAAGTGAGAGTTTAAGCGCTATAAAACCAGGTTGAATCCACCATTTTCTACATTTGAAAATGCTTGTACCAAGTCAGGAATATGTTGTCCATTCGTTTGATGTGTTCTGCCATTTGATTTTGCCATTTGATTAGGGATTTTCCGATTGAATATCCTCGGAGTTCAGAATTTTGTGATATTACTTTTTTCTGGATTTATCTACAACAATAAAGCTAAAACCAAAACATATAGGGGAAGGGGGTAGTGGAATACTCTTGTTTGTAATTTAAATAGTATAGAATGAATATTTCTCTAATTCTTAGGGTATATAACCACTGATTCAGGACCGGGGGAAAGTAGAAAGTAGTGCATATTTTAAACAAAATAGTTCCTACGCATAGCTGTATCCTTGTCAATAGTACATATTTTAAACAAAATAGTTCCTACGCATAGCTGTATCTTTGTCATTAGCGCGTATATTTTGGTAGTTGGGGTATCAAATAAAAGCTTGGGGACTTCCGATCACTGTAGAACCCTTGTAAGATTTATTTGAATAATAAAGAAGTATATGAAATTTTGCTAGGAGGGCACAATTTGCCTGTTGTTCAGATCAGAAGCTATAATTGTTTTTGTACTTTCAAACTTCCGGGAACAAGTACGCTCTAATATGCAATTAAAGGTATGTTGATTTTTTGATGTCAGGATAAGGTACAATTTTGACATGAAATAACTACCATTTATCCACTCTCAACAGGTTTTTTTTAACTATCTCGAGAGGATATATATCGTATCACACTCGATGCAGTGGTAGAATCTATATCTATCCTACACTAACTGTATTACGTATTTCTTATGAGACTCTAGACTAGTACACATTTTTGTTTAGGGACCAGCTGGAGCCCGCCACAATTCAAGGTGCTGTATTTTCTCGCTGTGAAGAAGCGTCTTGTGCTGTTTTTCTGCTCTTTGGTTGGGTTGTTGTCTCTTTGACACATTTCTCATCTCAATTTTCAATTCATCTCATTACAGATATTCAGCTTGTTGTTCGGTGTGAAATAAGGCTCCGTGTTGAAGACCGTACCTTGACCTATAATGATTTATTTTTATCAATTGTGACTTGGATGTAGAGTTGTCTCATTGTCACTCAATCCCTATCTTCCTATATCTATTCACCTTTGTTGTCATATTTACTTGAATGCAGATGAGATATTAATTGGTCACCAAGGATAAACAATTGTTTATGTTTACTCATCCTTTTTTGTTTACTCGTTCTTTTCTGAACTTCTCAATGAATAATCGACCTGATAAAAATAAACGTACTAATTAATAAACAGGGTCATTGACCTATAATGATTTATTTTTATAAATTGTGACTTGGATGTAGAGTTGTCTCATTGTCACTCAATCCCTATCTTCCTATATCTATTCACCTTTGTTGTCATATTTACTTGAATGCGGATGAGATATTAATTGGTCACCAAGGATAAACAATTATTTATGTTTACTCATCCTTTTTTGTTTACTCGTTCTTTTCTGAACTTCTCAATGAATAATCGACCTGATAAAAATAAACGTACTAATTAAATAAAACAGGGTCATTACAATATATGATAAAAAGTCGAAATTGGGAACATGTACAATCGTAATTGAAACTTTAAAATTTAGAACAATAGTAAAATTGCCGTCATTCAGAATTCCTTTAGAAAATATGTAACCAAATTCGATATAAGATTGCACTATGTTAAAACTCGTGTAAACAAGTAGCTGTGTGTAGTTTAGTTTAGTTTTAGTTTTAGTTTAGTTTAGTTTAGTTTAGTTTAGTTTAGTTTAGTTTAGTTTAGTTTAGTTTAGTTTAGTTTAGTTTAGTTTATATGGTAGGTACACGTATTATGTATGTTAGTCTTCTTTTAAAAACTTTCGAGACAATTAAAATATAAAATGATGCGTCCTGTGCTTTCTTCCTTATTTCCGTTTACCAAGAATCTTCAAATCAAAATACTTAATTTAAAGCATGGTATGTATAATTACGTAGAAACGTTAGGATCTAAATGAGCAACCAAAATCTACTGTCAGCTTGGTACGATGCGGACTTGAAACCTTAGTTTCTTAATAATTTCATAATAAATAAACTTTTTTGGGAAAAGAAGGATATAAAGAACGTTAGTATGGTACGGAGGCACTGACTACTGGATGATTTGTTCTATATTCAGTATGATAAAAATATATTTTGCAATCCACAGTCTCAGTTCTAACCTCTTGTCTCGATAAAATCTTAATTAAATGGTATTTATGTGCACATTAAAATTGAAGAAAAAATCATTAACAGTTATAATATCAACTTAATTATTTTTATCTCTTTAGTCGATATTTTCAAATTTCGTGACAATACGTTATTAAGCAACAATTAATCTCAAACTGTTGAAAATACATCTATTGAAGAGGGAGTTAAAAATCGAAAATCAGACACAATATACTAACGAACGATTTTAAAGAGACTAGACAAACATACAGATCATTAAAGGAATCAGACGTTAATATAGAATTATGGTCAGGTACGATAGGGTACACAAACATGTACGGACAAGGAATCAGACGTTAATATAGAATTATGGTCAGGTACGATAGGGTACACATACATGTACAGACAAATGCCTTTTGCAACAAAAGTGCATTAGTGACGCACACATTAACTATTGAAATAATCTGTCAAATTCAATTTCTCATACTTATTTGATTTTCTTATATATTGTACTGTTACACCACTGGCCCAGTTTAGGGGGAGGATTGGGATCCCGCTTAGATGTTTAACCCAGCCAAATTCTGTTTGTATGTGTCTGTCCCAAGTCCGGAGCATGCAATTCAGTGGTTTTCCTTTGTTTATTGGTTACATATTTGTTTTTCGTTCAATTTTTGTACATAAATTAGGTCGTTAGTTTTCTCGATTAATGTTTTACATTGTCATTTCGCGGCCTTTTATAGCTGACTTTGGGCTTTGCTCATTGTTAAAGGCCGTACGGTGACATATACTTGGTAATTTCTGTGGCATGTTGGTCTTTTGTGGAGAGTTGTCTCATTGGCAATCATACAGCATCTTCTTTTTTATATAAAGACTATATAAAATAATAAATAGTCTAACATCAACAGATTACGTTGATTGGACTTGATAATATGTATCAGCAGTTCGGATATTATAGTATAGACGTCATCTAATTAACCATTGAGGTGACGTCGGAAGACTGCCGACGATCATATAACCGGATATAAACATAAACATAGATATCTTTTTTGTTGTTTGGATTTACAAGTACCATGCGACGTCAACTCTTTGTTTTTGTTAGATGTTTCTCTATCTGTATTCATCTGATGAGTTAAGCTTTTTCAACTGATTTTTATAGTTTTGTCTTATTTTGTACTATTACATCACTGTTCGAGGTTAGGGGAAGGGTTAGGAGCCCGCCAACAAGTTTAACCCTGCCACATTCTGTATGTTCCTGTTCAAAGTCATGACCCCATAATTCAGTGGGTGCCAATTGTTGCTGGTTAACAAACTTGTGTTTCTTTCATTATATTTTGTACATAAATTAGACCGTTAATTTTCTCGTCTCAATTGTTTAACATTATTTAGTCTTTTCGGAGCCTTTGATAGTTGACTATGGGGTATGGGCCTTTTCCATTGTTGAAGCCGTACGATGACCTATAGCTAGTGAGTTCAATGTCAATTGGCCTATTGTAAAGAGTTGTATCATTGGCAATCATAACACATCTTCTTTTTTGTATAGATAACGAACTCGTGCAAATGATTTTTTCTATAGTCTATTTAATTTCAAATTTTAGATTTAAAAAAAAAATGCTAATTATCGTGTTTATCTGTTTCATTTCCAACGTACACATTTTTCTATTGATAGCTGAACACGTCTAATTAAAACGTAAACCATCTCTAGCTAACGGGTTCAATTGAATTTCACATGAATACGGATTAAACGTGGTCGAATTATTCACTTGCAAACTCGTAGCTAATGCCTGTTTAACGATATTAGATTTCAAGTCTGTTTGAAAGTCAAAGTTAGTCATGGAAAACATACTACATGTAGTAGCCTACAAACTGTGCACTTACAGTTTTATATTAAGGTATTGTACACCTTTATGCTTTACAAAGACTTTGTGACGTTTTCAATCTAAATTTGTTGAATGTTTCATTCGTAATTGTTTTAAATACAGTTGTACTTCAGTATGGTAGAACTTCATTTATACAATTTAGTTGTAAAGTGTTGGCCTAGCTTTATTTGTGCCTTTTAGCAAATATTAGATGTGTTTTTCTACTAGCATATTTGCTTTGACGGGTCATTTCAGACTGAAATTAACAGTTGTGTTTTTTGTTGTGGTGATACACCACTGTCCCAACTTACGGTAGTGTTTTCATGTCGATTTTCTATTCATTCTAGAATTTAAATAAACAAATTGTTTCCTCTAATGCACAGGCTCCTGTGATTATAATAACAAAGTTAATCAAATTGTAGACAAAAAATTTAAAAAATCATGTGATTCATCTTTAATTAAATTATGTAAAAAAATTCATTCTTTGTTTTATAAAAACTAACGGAAATGAAAAATTCTTACAACTACCGTTATTTAAATGTAAAAATTCTAATCAAATGAATCTTAAAATATTTCTTATGGTGTCTCTTCACACAATTAGAATCTGGTATCTGTAACTGTCAAAGATTTTGTTTCTTTTACTCAAATTTAGACCAAAGCGGTAGAAATAAATGAATGACAGATTCAAATAAAACTATCTATACAAAACTACATTGATATATACGCTACAAACATCATTTGTCATATTGTATGTAACGTTCAGCCAATGGTCATAATAGTTAATCTATGACTGTATTCGTGTCCTTAAAACTGAACCTAAGTTATTATTATAGTAAGTGGGATACAATCATTTTAAATGGACATAAACTGATTTACATATGAAATATGTAAACAATCAAGATTTAACGTATGATAAAGGTTAATCATGAGGTTAATTAAGGACGTTTATACAGGAAATTAAAAGCAAACAGATTTTAGATGAAATAAAACAAATAATAACAGAAATTAATATAAGAACATTTTTTTTTATCATAAGCTTAGTGTATTTGAAATGTGTGTCTTAAAATATAGAACTATGTTATAAGTTTTAAAACCAAATGTTAAAAAAAAGGTGGATGTGTATACATATCGACCATATTATTAGGTCTTTCCACTTTTCTGTGGAAAGACCTATTGTTTTTCTTCTGATTATTTTTTTTTTCTTCCGCCAAATTTTGTTCTTGCGATAAACATTTGTTTCGCAATATGTCGCTTAGATATTTGGTATATGATATCGAACAGTTTATGCCCTTTTGAAATTTACCCTGCGTAACCGAATACTTTTCTTTGTAGGAATTATCTCCCCAAACACTGTTTTCCTTGTGTCCACAACTCCTTCGCAACCGTAAAAGATTACGACAAATTTATTTTATAAAATTGCTCGTTACATCCTTCGCATGATTTGTCCAATTTCGACCGAAGCAATATGAACGCTCCATATGAGAGTTATTTCCCTTTTTGTATTTGAAATTTTCAAATGTATTTTAAACTGGAACACCATAAGTGATAGAGACCTAGGATCTTTTGATTTGAGGTCCTTGGTCCAAAAAATGAAAATTAGGTCAAGGTCAAAGGTCAAGGTCATATTCTAATTTTTGAATTTGTCTTATTTTCACTCATTTTCATTAACCTTATAAGATATCGACAATTTTTTTGTATAAATTGTTAGTTGCGACATGTGGTAACTAAATAATTTTAGTTGAAAGGGTGCGTAAACAATGAATGGGAGTTTTAGCCCCTATCATATCTTAAATTATGTTTAAAGTGATATAACTTATTAACCATACATATTAGAGACTAGGGTCTTTTGATTTGAAATCCTCAGTTAGTGACGTTGAAATTGAAGTCAAGGTCATAGGTTAATTTGACGTTCTAGATTTTGACCTTTGCTTTAAATTCATATCTATACATCATAAAGCCATATGAACTGACATTTTAGACTGATTTTTTATATTTTAATATCAAAATAGATATTAACTGGTGGAAAGACCTTCAATTGTTCTCTGAACAATTGGTTTTTAATTGTTTGTGTTTTGTTGTTGCAAACACCGTAACGGAGTGAAATGACACAATACAGTTGTGAATCTCGGATCCAACTAACAATTAAACAGTATTCTCGTATAAGTGAAATAAATATATTTACATGTCTTAAACAATCATACAAAAAACCAACAAACACGTTCATGTGTTACGTCTTCACGTTCTTCCCCAACCTGAGACACAATAGTAGGAACTCGTGCTTCTTATATTATACTATCGATATTCTTGCCCTTTCTGTAAAATATATATTTGGAACGCATGCTAGCTTAGTTATTTTGTCTTTGTGTTTGTTTCACAATCAGCGATACATCCCACATATCACTGAAGAAGCGTATTTGACGAAATTTATGTCATGTATACAACTCAGAAGTAGGGCTTTTGGGTCAAATTCCAGTTTTGTCTCCAAAATCGTTATGGACTGAGCGTCGCTTTAGTCTGTAAACTTTTGGAAATACGACCGACTGGGCCATAAACTACCATATGACTCTTAATGTCATGGACAAATTAAACTCAAATGATGTCAAATTATTGTAGGAAGTGCATACTTTAACCGTAATAACTATACACTTGTAGAGTGTATTATTCCCAAATTTGAAGATTTGGTTTATCGTAATGGAGAAAAGATACCAAGATGACGACTAAAACATATAAGTTGACGAAAATCAGACAACAATGGCAAAACCTTTGACCAGCCACAGTCCACATTATACGTCAAAGAAAACTCAATATTGACCAACACAAGTTCATCATAAACCGAAATTTACTCTGTTGCTCCGGATTGACGTCAAACTAAACTCCGAAATAAATAATGAACTAAACTTAAAGATCGTACAAGACTTAACAAAGGCCAGATGCTCCTGACTTTTGACGGTCGCAAACATGCGGCGGGGTTAAACATGTTTTATGAGATCTCAACATTTCCCCTTCACCTATAGCTTATGTCGTAATATATATGTACAGCGTCTGCAATTTTCAGTGTCACTGCCAAAGAATAAATTGAAGGGTTGCTATAAAATGTTGCCTCTGCAGCGGCCCCAAAGAACCTACTATTTACGAAATTTGTAAAGGAGGTATTTTACAAGCACAGGGTGATATGTTTCTGTACATGGGGCCTCGGATTTAACGTCACCATCCGACGGGCCAAAGTGTGTTCATCTCATTTGTATCTAACAGAATATCACATTTTTGTTGACAAAGAAGTTTTAATGCCATCTTTCAATTAAATCCATTGGTGCTTTGTCTTGACTACTCACCTAACCTCACCTATCCTCTTCATGCCTGTCGGCATTTAGGGCCGTCTTGACTACTAGGATAAGATTTTTTGATTGCTTTTATTGATTTTGGAATAGCGAGTACACTCATATCTGTACTTTGCGTCTTAAGTGGTGTTTTTTATAAAGTTTTTTGTTTGTTTTTTTTTTTTTATCGTTTTAATGAGTCAAACATTTTTCAACTGTTTTGATGTTACGCAATTATCTCATGTGAGGATAGGATCGGATGCCCGAAATGGTGTTTTATCCCACCACATTCTGTATGAACCGGTCCAAATCTCGCTGCCAGTAACTCAGTGCTTGTCGTTTTTTACTATATACCATATTTAGTTTTTTAACTTAAATTTATGATATAATATATCCTCGTGAGTTTATTTTCAGTAATTCAAATTAGTTATTTGACACATAAAAACATTCGGTCTCTTTGGATAGTTATTTCATTGATAATAAAGCCAGAATATTCATTTATTTATGTAAGTTTTAAAGAAAAAAATGTGTTTTTGTTCATTACATTATATTAGCGCATCAACATACCAATCCAATACTGTCCAAACTAAATAACCTTACAATAAAAAAAAACAGCAATACCAAAGCAACTCATAATCACAAACACAATCACATAATAGCGGGAGAACCATATATTATCGTCTTTTCATCGTAAAATATGTCTGCTGAAATTTTACTGTATTCTTGCTCCAAGATAGATCCAATGCAATAATCTGTGAGATAGCGTTTATTTAACCTTCTCATCATGATAGTATACGTACATGAACAATACGTAAATAGCTATAATCAATACTGTCTAAATGAATATCCGAACAATAATGAAAAACACGACAATACCAACGCAAATCACAACGTAAGATACGATCATTAACAAAACGTCGAATCAATTACATACATCCTTCCATATATAATTAACAGGGATGAACAATCTATATACTAAAGTACTTGGCATTGCTGCTGCAATTGGATTGTGTTTCTTGCTCCAATGTAGACCAAATGTAATAAACTGTCACAAAGCATTTATTTTTACTTTTTCATCTTGATAGTAAATGTATAATATGTAAATAGTCAAAACTGTCCAAATAAATTACCGTACAATAATGAAAAACACAGCAATACCAACGCAAATTACAACATAAGATACAATCATCAACAAAACGTCGAATCCATAGCTTACATCCTTCCATGTAACACTAACAGGAGGAGAACAATATATACTTGGCTTTTCATCGTTAATTGGTTCTGCTGCAATTTTATTATGATTCTTGCTCCAAGGTTGACCCAATGCAATAAACTGCCAGTAAGCGTTAATTTTCATATTTTTATCTCGATGGAAAAGGGATGATGAATATATAGCCAGTACAACTATGACACCGCTTATAACAATAGTTACTATCATTATAATTAATAAAATACACATTGGATTCGAAGATGCGGGAATGGCTGCCGAAACTAAGTTGAGAAAAATGGCGTACGAAAGGAGAATGGTCATAGCTAGTCCTATCCGTTCACCAGATTCGATAGGGAGAAGAAACACGAGCGGGTTCAGCAAACTAAACAGAATAGTTGGACATACAACCATTACGCTGTAATACAACGACTCTCGTTTGATGGTCATTGAAAATTCTAATGTTGAATATCCATTCCAGGAAAATGTCTGAATATTGTAAGATGTAAATTTCCAATTGGAGTTTGGTATGAAGAAATTTTCGCTAAAAGGATCAGAAGCCAAGTTTAGTACAATTTCCCTCGCTGAATAACCCCATACAAGAAACTCAAATTTACAAGTCTGAGAATCGTAAGGAAATTTCGATATATCTGTTGTACACTTTGCTGACATGACACCCCCAAGAGGCAGAGACACATTTCCGTCGTAAAATATTATTGGAGTGGTTTCAGTGAGTCCTTGAACGGGACCTAAAACATCAACTGCGTTCGCAAGAGTTATTGGAGGCGTCCATATTTTATCATTCGTTAATATGATATATACTTTATTTCCATAAGACGTCGGATCCCATGTTATTCCAGCATCGTTCCATGAGCAAATAATACCACCTAAAATGACTATAGTTTCATCAACCTCGTCGAACTTTGATATTGTAAACAAAGAAAATCCTACGGAAATTTCTAAGGGCGTTTTTTCGTCAACCTTTGGTAGGACTTCCTTTTGGTGATTGGCAAAAACATCCGCATATAATTGCTTCACATTAGATAGAGTTTGTCCGTTTATTCTACCCAGCGTCAACATGGTCATAACTATGAAAAATAGAAACGACTTCATTTGATAGCTTTGTGTTTGTAATATGTGGTTTATATTGCTTAAGAATCAGTATCCTTCAACAATATCAATGTATTATAATCCTGGTACCTTTGATAACTAATTAGCGGTTGTTATGTCTTGCAAGAACGTATCCTAAAGAAAGGACCAATTATTCTAAAACCAACAATAAATAACTTTGAATGTTTATAAAAGAATTTGCCGATATTTGTTTTAAAGTATAACTGTTTGAATAATACAGTAATTATTTTTCTTTTGGTCAAGCGGAATCAATTTTGTCAAGACAATAATGATACAATGTACATATACATATGAAATCAATTTAATATGAATTTATTGTACTAAAACTGACCATTTTTTACTTATTTTTGGGTTTTAGCAGTAGTATGTACTCTCTGAAACCCTGATTTATCAAAAACTATTCACTTTAATTTGTTTCACTTTTGTTACGCCCGTTTTTCTCTTTCTTTATGCTTTTTCTAATGTTTCTCCTGTATCCACTTCCAGTCATCTTTTGATTCCTTGAGTCATACTATCATTTCGAATACATTAACTTTTCCCCGCTTTGTAATTATTACCTTTTACTTTGGCAATAAAGTTATAAAAAAGTGTATATTGGGTTTATACGAAATGTTTTCGTGAAATTGTAGGAAATAGCCATAACGCTATATATGTAGCTACATCATTCATTTCTTATCGTAACAATTTCAGGTATTTGAAAGCGTTCAGTTATCAATTAAAGCATTAATTATGAACATTCAGTACTTCTACAGTTTAATTCCAAAATTAAGTTGATGTTTTATATTTTCGTTTTAAAAATTATTTTCAAAAATTTGGTACGATGAAACCAATGGATTTAATAGATGTTATTCATGTAGATTTTCTTTGTATGTTTTAGAGTTTAGTGTGACGTCCAGTTTCAATTGACTTATACAAAATTGTATTTAGGGGCCAACTGAAGACCACTTCCGGGTGCGGGATTTTCTCGTTGTGTTGAAGATCCATTGGTGGCCTTCGACTGGTGTCTGCTCTCTGGTCGGATTGTTGTCTCTTTAGCATATTCCGCTTTTCAATTCCCAATTTTTATACCCCACCTACGATAGTAGAGGGGCATTATGTTTTCTGGTCTGTGCGTCCGTTCGTCCGTTCGTTCGTCC
This sequence comes from Mytilus galloprovincialis, assembly GCA_037788925.1. Taxonomy (NCBI): domain Eukaryota; kingdom Metazoa; phylum Mollusca; class Bivalvia; order Mytilida; family Mytilidae; genus Mytilus; species Mytilus galloprovincialis. The sequence continues at coordinate 36,049,177 of CM075342.1, read as the reverse complement.
GTCCGTCCGTCCGTCCGTTCGTTCGTCCGTCCGTCTGTCCCGCTTCAGGTTAAAGTTTTTGGTCGAGGTAGTTTTTGATGAAGTTGAAGTCCAATCGACTTCAAACTTGGTACACATGTTCCCTATGATATGATCTTTCTAATTTTAATGCCAAATTAGAGATTTTACCCCAATTTCACGGTCCACTGAACATAGAAAATGATAGTGCGAGTGAGCATTCGTGTACTGAGGACACATTCTTGTTATTAAATCTATTTATGAAACAAAATGGCAATTAGATAAAATGTCGATCTAAAAACCAAAACTCTTATATCAGTCGTTTACCTTACAGAATATATTTCATACTGCAACATAATACTACAGGGCAAAATGATTTTGTCAACTACCAATACAAAATTTAACGCTACAGAATTTTAATGAAAAGGAAACATGAATTAAAATGCCGATGATTATTCGGTATATTTCATTAACTGATCTAGTCTTCCGACAATCCCATATAAATCATTTTTTCTTGGCAAAAGACATATCTTACCTTTCTGGAGCACCTGAGATCACTCCTAGTTTTTGGTGGGGTTCGTGTTGCTTATTCTTTTGTTTTCTATGTTGTGTTATGTGTACTATTGTTTGTCTGTTTGTCTTTTTCATTTTTAGCCTTGGCGTTGTCAGTTTTTTTCTTCGATTTATGAGTTTGACTGTCCCTTTGATATCTTTCGTCCCTCTCTTACTACATGTCAATGTGATTCATGGTTGGAAAAGCACAAATTAAGACAACTTGATATATCTTAGAGTTACACATTTAATTGCTTGAAAAGCACAGTTTTTAATTCATACCACATGTTTGTTATAGCTTGTTAATTATTTACTAATGACAACGTAACAAATGTATCTGAAATTGTTAAAGGGCATATAACTCATTTATATTAATAAAAATCAAATCTTAAAACATTCCTGATATTAAGAAGCAAATATAAAAGACAATAATGCAGGATGAAATAATATTACACACAATGATAGTATCTCTCATATTTGTAACCCATAAACATACATAACTTAAAAAAATTAATAGTATTATCACTCAGATTTATATCTCAGAAACATCATATATAAATTAAAAAAGTCATATTTATTATTTTAAAACATATATTAAAATGTAAACATAATTACACTGTTAGACATACATATGTTGGATATACTAGTAATACTTAACGAAATATATAAAAAGAGCCAGTTCTTATGAAAAGTTGGAATGTATCAAGGGATCACAAGAAGGCGTAGTTATTGTCCGGAATGGTATTAATAGTGGTAACCGCAGCTAGAAAAAAGAAAAGTTTGTACAATCACAGCTACTTTTTATACTCTTTGCTTTAATTTCTATGCAATCAACTCCAAACTGTCATGTACTGTTCAGTAACATCATGACAAAAATAAAACAGGCTAAATCTGAAGATTGACGAGTAAGAGCCTTCCAAAAACGGAAGTTAACATTTTTTGTTCATAAAGGGTTAAAAGATTATGGGATTTTCAAATGTGATTCCTTTAGATATGAGAAACATAATTAATCAACAATAACAATATACTTATGTTGTGTTACTATATATATATGGAGTAGAGAAATGGTACTGTTCACGATAGCTTTAGCGCCATTTATTTTACCTTGATGTTGTATGGTAACATTTCAACTCACAGTGGATGACTTTGTACCATCTTTCAATAACCTTATCACCAATAATGGCATTGTGCCACTGTTGTGCCACTGATATGCTCTACCTCTCTTGTGTATATGTTCCGGACCATATGAATATTTGGACCATACGCGTATGGTCCAACCATACGCGTATAGTCCAACCGTACGCGTACGTGTATGGTAGGACCATATGAGTATAAAATTATACTCGTTTGGTCATTAACGGGCAGGACCATATGAGTATTTGGACCATATGGGTATTATGTATTAGAAACGTTTCAATAAAGCAAAAATCTTTATCTAAAAGAAAACAATGATTATTACATGACTATGTGTTAATATCATAATTCAAAGCCTACACAAACATTAAATATTGATCCCACTGTTTGTTTTCAACGTTAATACTATTCTTGCATTTATGTTTAGGGTGACATACATGTATAATTCCACATGGTACCATAAAATTGACAATGGATATGGGGAATGTGTCAAAGAGACAACAACCCGACCAAAGAGCAGACAACAGCTGAAGGCCACCAATGGGTCTTCAATGCAGCAAGAAACTTCCGCACCCTTAATGCGTGCTTCAGCTGGCCCCTAAACAAAAATGTATACTGGTTCAGGAATAATAGACATCTGACTTAACTTTGAAATGTACAAAAGAAACTATAATTAAAATCATACAAGTCTAACAAAGCCTAGAGAGGAACATATCTGTTCTGCATTTGTACGTCTTGGTTGTGCACGATCCTTTGCAGTTACACCTTTTGTTTTCGAGGGAAAGGTGTGCAGTGATACCACGGTCTTGGGACATTCCGTTAATAGTCATCCCACGATGACGCGGTGTGTCAGTGTAAGATCACCCCGATGGCCGGAGGCCAGAGGGTGATCTTACACTGACACACCAAGTCCGAGTGGGATAACTATTTTACATCCCAGCTGTTCTAGATTAGACGAAAAACCATTTACAATTCATAAAATCTAGTTTAGAACGCCACACAACCATTATAATATACTTTATACATTACTATATGATTTGTACCCTTTTTGACCCCCGAACATGATTAGAAGATATCAAACAATGTCAACTCGCCCCACTGGCCAATCGGCCCAACCTATATCGCCACTTTATGAAAAAAAATCGCCCCACTCTTGTTTACCTACTCGCCCCACTTTTGAAAAAGTGTAAAATCAAACTGAACAAAGGTGTCAGTATTCAAGATTGCATATTTTGGCGTTAATATTAAGTCACTGATAAGGTCTTTGCATCGGAACTAAACACATGTATTCTAAAAACAGTTGTTGGCATGACACGGGTTATGTTCTTCTCATATATGTTATGATGGTATGATACTAAACCCCTAACGGGAAGGATTGTGCCTGATGTTCATATGATGAAATCATAATCTTTCAGTCAGTTTAATTGAAGTCTGGAGCTGGCATGTCAGTTAACTGCTAGTAGTCTGTTGTTATTTATGTATTATTGTCATTTTGTTTATTTTCTTTGGTTACATCTTCTGACATCAGACTCGGACTTCTCTTGAACTGAATTTTAATGTGCGTATTGTTATGCGTTTACTTTTCTACATTGGTTAGAGGTATAGGGGGAGGGTTGAGATCTCACAAACATGTTTAACCCCGCCGCATTTTTGCGCCTGTCCCAAGTCAGGAGCCTCTGGCCTTTGTTAGTCTTGTATCATTTTAATTTTTGTTTCTTGTGTACAATTTGGAAATTAGTATGGCGTTCATTGTCACTGGACTAGTATATATTTGTTTGGGGGCCAGCTGAGGGACGCCTCCGAGTGCGGGAGTTTCTCACTGCATTGAAGACTTGTTGGTGACCCTCTAGATCTGCTGTTGTTTTTTATTTGGTCGGGTTGTTGTCTCTTTGACACATTCCCCATTTCCATTCTCAATTTTAATCACTGACAACTCACTTATTAACGAAAAGGGTTTAAACCCCATTGAATAAAGGTCTGCCAATTCGCCCCACTTATAAAAAACATCATGCTTCCTTTAAGTATGTTAAATTACTAATAGATCGTATCCAGTCGTCCTGGTGTAGTGGTTGTGTCGTGGCTTGATATGCTAAAGGTCTTGAATTCGAATCTTAGCATATACACTGGATTTTTTCTACGTGAATTTTGATAGATAGTCTTTTCCGTATAATTGTATGTTTCATTATAAGTTTTATAGTGGATCTGACATTCCAGCCAAAATGTTACAGAACAAAGGAAAGCATGCATCACAAAGAAACTCAAACTAGGGTGATCTGGTAGGGATAATTCGGCTCAGATCACCCCTGTTAGAACAAAGGAGCTGGGATGTAATCACAGTTCATTAATTATAGGTTACACAATACTTGGTCATGTTTTATGAAGATTTAAGCCCAAGGCGAAGCCGAGGGCTTAAATCTTCATAAAACATGACCAAGTATTGTCTGACCAATTTAGAACATATTCACACTTGCGAGTGACCTTACAAAACTATCCTTTCCCATTGTAATATTCAAACCTAAAAAAGAGTTCACTTTTTATAATGAACTAAATATAAAACATAGGTAATTAATGATCATTTCAATGGATGAAATGAAATAGCACTGACATAGTTTGTGAAGGATAAATTGTTTTATTTCTGCTTCAGGTAAATTTTGATACTCATATATCTTTACATTTTTTTTATTTTAAAAAGCAACACAATATTATATAAATCCCCTTTTTGGAATTTGATTTTTTTAAAGATATAAAACTCTCTGTATGAATATTTTAATTCAGACCATTGACATTAAATGCTTACTTTTTATTGATAAATTTAAATGTATTGCGTTTCTCCGAAAAAAACCCTGGTATTGTGTTTTTTTTTAAGGAAAGAAAAATAATTCCCTCAAATGTAAGGTATATAAATTAAATAAATATCATTTTATTTATCCTTACCAATTTTTTTGGTGTATTCTATTATGTGTACCATGAGAAAATGCATGAAATTTTGAAAAATTCAAAATGTTTTTATTTTAATCTTGCTCTTTCATCTTTAATCAGTAGGCTATTTTCCCAATGGAAATGCCTTAGGGGATTGTACACTTCGTTAGTGCAGCTTTAAAGAGTTCACTTTCACAATTAACTGACAATGAAAAGTCATTCATGTATAGCATTTCATAGTGCATGGAAAACCATGTACTATGAAAATTAGAGGGCAAAAAACTGACTTTTCATTGGACGAGAAGGGGTGAGTATGTTCTAAGAAATTTTGAAAATATCTTTCCAAGTCGACATATTGCCATTCACTCGTAATTACCAATAGGTAATAACCATTGGTATAAAATGTTTATTTCTATAGTTGAGACTAGTGAGTAAAATTAAATGTGTGAAACTTCTTATTAGTATTTGGTTAATCTATTTATCATTATAATATAATAAAATGACCTTTGATATCGTCTTTTTAATGACGTGACAATTGTGGGTAATACCTAATGAACAGTTTTTTAAGTGTTAACTGTAAACCTGTTAATTATCCCGACCATATGCTATGAGTATATACCCATGCGATCATGACCATACGCGTATGGTCTAAATACTCATATGGTCCGGAACATATATAGATGTGTACATAAACATGCCTTGTTTTTTTTATAAATGTAGTTAAAGCAAGTATGAAAATATTGTATTTTCTGTATTTACAACATATATATAAGCACTCAGTTTAGTTTCATTTAAATAAAAATTTAAGAAAAATTACCGTACAATTATGAAATACACTCCAATTAAAACACATATTAGAATATAAGACACAATCAAGAACAAAACATCTAGTCCATGACTTACATTCTGCCATGTAACATTAACATCGGCGGAACAATGTACTTCCGGCTTTTCACAGGAAACAGTTTCTGTTGTGATTTTATTGTGTGTCTTGCTCCAAGGAAGGCGTAATCCAATGAACTTCCAAACAGCGTTTATTTTCCTCTTTTTATCTCGATAGTACAAGGATGAAACATAAATCGCAAGTACAACTATGACACCGCTTATAACAATAGTTACTATCATTATAATCAATAAAATACACATTGGATTCGACGCTGCGGGAATGGCTGCAGAAACTAAGGTCAGAAAAATAGCATACGAAAGAAGTATGGTCATTGCTAGTCCGATCCGTTCACCAGATTCGATAGGGAGAAGAAACACGAGCGGGTTCAGCAAACTAAACAAAATAGTTGGACACACAACCATAACGCTGTAATACAACGACTCTCGTTTGATGGTTATCGAAAATTCTAATGTTGAATATCCATTCCAGGAAATTATCCGTATATCGTACGAAGACAAATTCCAATTAGAATTTGGTGTAAAGAATTGGAAATTTATAGGATCAGAACTCAAATTAAATACTATTTCCCTTTCAGTTATACCCCACGAAAGAAACTGAAATTTACAGGTCTGAGAATCGTACGGAAATTTTGATATATCTGTAGTACACTTTGCTGACATGACACCCCCAAGTGGCCAGGTTACGTTTCCGTCGTAAAAGATATACACATTAGTTTTGGTGTCACCTTGAACAGGACCTAAAACGTCAACAGCGTTTATAAGAGTTATTGGTGGCGTCCATATATTTTCACTCGGTAAAAAAGTATAATATATTTTATTTCCATAAGACGTTGGATCCCAGGATATTCCAGCATCGTTCCAGGAACACCCTAAACCACCTAAGATAACTATTGTTTCATCTACTTCGTCAAACTTTGTTATAGTCATCAGATACATTGTCATTGAAATCTTTAATGGCGTGTTTTGATCAACTTTTGGAAAGACTTCCTTTTGGTGATTTGCAAACACATCAGTATATAATTGTTTCACATTTGAAATATCTTGTCCGTTTGTTTTATCCAGCGTCAAAATGACCAGAACTATCTTAAAGATGGCTGACATGGTTTCGTATATTTGTAAATGTATTATTCCTTTAAAATTTTCACAATTAATGACCGTCAGCAATATCGGTCAGCGGGTGTTTAAAACGCCTATCTTGTAAAATCTGATTCAACTGAAGGAACAATTATTTCAAATGTAATAAAGTATTTCATCAGTTCATATCTATAAATGTTTGTATGGGTTATTTGATATACAATTGTCGATATTCGTTGTGCATTATATCTGTCTAAATAGTACTTATTATTTTCATGTCAGGCGGAATCAATTTTTGTCAGGCATAAGTGCTATGATTATGTGTTTTCAACTAACGGCAATTAATAGCAAGCTCATTGAAAAACAATACACAATAAATATTTTTAAAGCCCTCCTCCTTTTTTTTGAAACTCTACACCCAATCATCCACTTATCTTGTTTACTTAATGTTTAGCAGTTCTTAAAATGTCTATGCGTCCCTTTGGAATCAAATGTGAATGAAAAGCTACCATTTAAATGCTGTCATAATATAAAAAGTCACGCATGTGTATATCCAAAGATCATCATTTATTGATTGTAAACTCAAAATAATTTAGACTGTTCGGATTCTTTAGAAAGTTTAAAAGACAGAGTTGTGTCCATTTATCATATAAAAAAGTCAAAGCTTAGAAATTTATGTAATTTTATTAGAGTTATAAACGATGAAGTAGATTCTCTCAATTAACGTTCCCTATTTTTTTTGGGGGGGGGGCTAATCTTTTGTGTGTGTAATGTACAGTACAAGTCCAAAAATATACAATTTTGAGAAAAAAATGTCTGTTTAAATCATACAAATTTGGCCACATCCATACCCCTATAGGCAAGTCAAAAGATGTTCCAAAAAGTGTAAATATTTATTTAATTTTTTTGCACCTGTCGTAATCACTCTTTCCATATCAAAATCAGTTAAAATAAAACATCAAAAAGTTAATTTCAGCTCTCTTCTTTCATTTCCATCCCATAAAAACTAAGAAATATACGAGAAAGGGAAAGAAAAGATAAAGAAAAAATACACTATAATGAGAAGAAACTAAATTGGATAACGAAAAGCTGGATCATTAATTGTGGTCTTGGGCCTTAAGCTTCACTTACATATGATGTTTTCCCCGCTTCTTTAAACAATTGCATGCGTAAATCTTGTTCTGAGTTTGTTGTCCTTCATATTGTTATGATGTTTAAGGTGGTACCCAACACTCTAACTAAAATTTATTTGGCTCGTTTAGTTTTCTTAAAGTTTTGACAAAGTATTTACTTTGACCCTTTTACAAAAATATAAAAATTTCAAAAAATTTGAACCAACCGTTTTATCAGAAAAATTACACTGGTTATATAGCAGTTTGACAAACACTTATTTTGATCATTGAGAAGCTTAATATTCCCTTAACAACACAACGTAATTAAAACGTTTAGCTGATTTTACAGAGTTATCTCCCTGTAGTGTTAGGTACCACCTTAATTGCTCACAAGCTTCTTACTTACTTACAATAAACAGTAGGTGCCAACTCAAGGAAAGCCATATGAACAGGGTTTCGCCCACAGGGTTTCCCCCTCCTCCTTTCAAATATAAATCTAATTGCTAAACATTTTCGCAAAAAGGAAAAGCTGAAGGCAATACTGCAGTAAGACAGTTTCATTTTTTATTACTCTGTTGGGCTTCTTCAATCTATACGTTATTCCAACAAACATCTATCAATCTATTTAACGGTCGACCAATAAGATAGGTCGGTTGATAGTAAAGGCAGACAATTAAGAACGCAACATAAAAAGGCGGCATAAACGATAGGAACAGCTTATAGCTTGATTACAGGCTTTTAAATCTACATCCGTAATATGACAGGACCTGGCTGTGGAATTTATGCATCTCGTTCAACCAAACGAGAGTCCCGATTTGTTTAGGGTTTACTTCTTGACGGAGAAGACCACGCTTTCCCTCAGGTTTTAACTTGTTTCTTTCTGTCAATTTATCTTTCAGATGCAATGCAAATTAGAAACATAAAAGGTTCAGAATGTAGTAGCATTGAAATGCTACAAACAGCTAAACACTTCAATACTTATTTTTCTGTCCTGGTTTCCCTCCTCAACAATGAAGAATGAGTTACTAGTATACAGTCGTGACATGTAGTTCTCTACATCAGAGGAATGAAATCATAATTAATTTTGACAGTCATCAACTAGAGGAAGCAGCAGCAGGAGTTCTCTGAAAAAATCCGTTGCAACCTTTGTGACACTAACAGATTAGTGTTTAAGGACTGAATCACGTCTTTTTTTAATTATGATTCGATCTTAATTAGATATACGTAAACGGACAGAAAGTCACAGGACAAAAACTATAAATCAATTAGTTTACAAGTAATTTTTTTTTACATATGAGAGAATATGATTGGTTTGTTTTTTTTCTTTTTATGAAAAACAATCATTCTATTTTTCTTCAGCATTCTTAAATAAAGATTTTCCAAATTTTAACCATTATACCAATCAGAACATATTTTGGTGCCAACGTTGTTTTAACAATATGTTTTTTTAATCAAGAAATTTGATTTCCAACGTTTTTGAACAAAGTATGTCTTTCTTTTAGAATCAAAGAAAAAAGTATCTTAAATTAAATAAGGATTCTTTGTTTAACATTTAGTCAGGGACCGAACGATAATAATCACTCGCAAGGTTTTTCAGAAAAAAAAATAGCAGTGTATACAGTCTATGGTCGGTTTAGGCCTTAAATTCACTTGGGGCTTTTGAAGAGTCCTTGTCAATGAGACCTTTCAGTATCTCTTCGGAAAGGTCTGCTTATAGTCTGCACTTTAGTCTTTACAAGTTGGCCGAAGAGTTGTCTCATAGGCAATCATACAATATCTCCATCTTCTTTAATGTCTATTTTCCAGAAACAGTCACATTGATGCATTACTGGTTTATTCTAAACTGTTTTGGGAACTGCAATATGCATTAAAAATACTTTTTAATGGATTTAATGGATTTTACTCATTGTTGAAGGCCGTACGGTACCCTATAGTTGTTATGTTCTCTGTCATTATGTCCCTTGTGGAGAGTTGTCTCATTGGAAATCATACCACATCTTCTTACTTTTATATTAAACATTACTTTCCAAAAGATGTATTGGCGCAAGATTGCAGGTATTTTTAAATGTAGAGGCACAATTGGAATCGTAGAACTTGTATTTCATACCCAATTTTGATTCTGATTTAAAAGACGCTTCAATGCATTCGTGATAGGTAATGAGTATGTCTCTCACTATTATAGCTAGTTTTTTTTTTCACTTGTGATGTAGTAAGAGATATACTTATTTGTCTAATACGTCCGATACATAAAAACCGAGTTCAATTAAGCCCTGGTCACAACGAACCCACGACACATCTATGCAGCGCCACGACATGAAATTTGGTCAAATCGCAGGTCATCTGTGATTGTCGTACGACAGTCCCACGATATTTTGAGCATCGTGGCGCCGTCGTGTGTCGTGGAACGAAAATTGAACATGCACCTTTTTTTCTCTACGATTTTTTGTCGTGTCACTGTCTTGTGGCTGTCGTGAGGGTGTCTAACCACAGTCGTTCGATTGTCGTGCGATAAACACATTGTTCATGGGTACCAACATAAACCATTTTAATAAAAACAATCGCACCACTGTCGCACGACTGATGTAAGACACTTGTGCTACAGTCGCACGATTGTCTCACGAATACCAAATTTCGTACGATGCTCGCACAACATTGATTGTCTGTCGTACGACAGTTGTATGTCGTGTAACATATTTTTGTTTTATTTAGAAGAAAACATTTCGGCGGGAATGAAAGTTTGGAAAAAATATACCGTCTGCCATTTAAAGAGGATGGCTATTCCAAAGGAATGAATACGCATGGTCCTGCTGAATAGGCGCCTTGCCGGACTCCAACAAAAGCAAACTATGGTCCTGTAAGCGTTGATTCGAGCCCGTGAACAGTATAAAAACCAGCGACATTCTTGTTTAAATTCTCTGAACAATTACAATATAAACTAATACGAAAAACGTCGATTACTTGGGCCGAGCTTATAATGACACTGAACAATATTGAAGACGAATGGAAAATTGCACGCAATAAATCGGACTTTTTTTTATATACTGGTAGTTCGAATTCAAACGCGCGAGTGACCCACGACTGTTGTGCGACAGTCGTACGACAGTGACATGACAGTAACACGCGCATCCCATGACATTAACCTGAAAAAAGCCCTAAAACAACTCACGATTGACGTACGACTGTCGCACGGCCGACTTGCGACAAACCCTCAACAGTACAATTAAAAAAAAAAATTCTGTCGTGTCCCTATCGTGGAACCATCGTAGAAATGTCGTAGCTGATGTGACCACTCGACATATTTTTTTGATATTTTGCACGACAGTTTTTATAGAGCTCTCACGACAAAAAATTGTACGATCTGTTGTGACCTGGGCTTAGTAAAGCAAAATATGCTTACCCTTTGGAGCACATGGGTAACCCCCATTTTGGTTGGGTTTGTTTTGAGCAGTCTTTATCTTTTGTATGTAGTGGTTTGTAGCATATTTTTGTTCATTTTAGTTTTATTTCCGGCAGGGTTTTTCTTCGGCTTTTTGTTATTGCACTTTTGGTATTTTCTGTATCTTTTATGTTTATCTGAGGCGTCAAAAAAGGAAACATTATATACTACATGGAACACTTTTAAACTCGAGAACCGGGCTTTACAGGCATATCTATGTTACATGGATTTGGTTTTTTTTCTAGCAAACGGGCGATAACCCAAAACGAGAAACAATTTCAACAGTTTCGTTGACAAAAAAAACTGTCAGTATCAATTAACGTATTTATGATTGAGGGTCTGGATGGGGTTAACAGAAAAGAGAATAATGAACAAAAACAAAAAATCAAGTGAGAAAATGAGCAAAGAATATAAATCAATAGAAAGAAATTGGGTGCAAAAGTAATTTAAATTAATTACATGTGGAAAACAAGATTTAGGTAAAACAGAAATGACAAGGTACAGAATGAAGAAAGTCCAAAATTACATGACAATTAAATAGTACAATAATGTTCATAACATATGTACAGAATAAGCATTATTTTTAAAGATAAAAAAAATATGTCCAAAAATAAAAAAAAAAAATGCAGAATTGAGGACCCTCGATACTTATGTATCTATTCCATTTGTTAATTTTAAGCCCTTAAGTATTTCGCAATTAAAATATAAAAAAAATCACTCTTAATTGAAATCATGTATTTTCAATTTAATTTGAACAAACAACACATGAGATAGGTGCATTGTTGTAAAACGGTGGACATCTTAAGGACCCACAGACTGCTTTTACCGCATACAACAGTTTACCATTCTGGTCAGCAGATCCGGCTTCTAGCGTGTCCGCAACAATGTCAATACATATGTAATTTGAAGCTGATTTATGGATGTCTGAACTTGCAGCAAGTCTTCCATAGTACTCTACTTTCCAACTGCCGTAGCAAGTTGTTTTACTTGGTATTACCAATACAGATGACTGGTGTGTCGCTCGACAAACAGCACAAGGAACATCGTTATTCTGGAAAGGTGTTCCGAAGTAAGAACCCTCTTCATATTCAGCTCCATAGAGCGATGAAACGTAGTCATGGGTCGTTATCGGTCCATCCCCTTTAATGAACTCTGGGTCATGTGGAAGACAGACGTAATCTGATGGTCCTCCAATGTAACCATAGTTTGCTCCCCCAACCGTGCCTGAAATGTATTTTAAAGGCAAATTATATATACGGTACTACATTCCTGAAAATTCTACAAAAGGAAATTCTTATAATTACTTCAGCTTCTTCATTTTTCAAAAGCTGTCAACATAAAGTGCTTTACATGTATGTCATATATTGATTTTGATTGATTGTTAGTGTTTAATGCAAATTTCAGTAACTTTGGGTACATATGTCAACATGTTTGGGTGATCACTATTATGTGTCTGTATGAGTGTGCAAAACAGTCTAAATTTTGCTCATACAGTGGAGATCACTTCTAACCTCTCATTAGAACTGCCAGAATAATCTGTCATAGAACTGTTCGAACCTGTCCTAGAACAGTTCTACCTAGAACAGTTCAACCCTAGAACTGTTCTAAGTAGAACTGTCAGAATCAGTTCTAGGTAGAACTATCAGGATCAGTTCTAGGGTAGAACTTTCTAAAACTGTTCTAGGTAGAACTGTCCAAATCAGTTCTAACCGTAGAACTGTCAGCAGAACTGACTAAATCAGTCAAGACTGTAGAACAGTTCTAAATGACGTCTCTGCAGTAAGGGCACTTTATAATTTAGAAGAGAAAAATCACTTCCAATTACTTGGCTATATAATAGCAGATTTTCTATATGTTTTACTGATCAAATGTTACATGTACAAATATCGAAGTGGATAGAAGGTTATCATAGGCGGATCCAGGGGGGGGAGGGGGGGGGCTGGCGGGCCCGCCCCCCCTCTTTCGTGGGAAAAATTTGGTTGATTATATAGGGAATCATTGAAGCATGACTGGAGCGGGCCCCCTCTTAGGTCAGTCAGCGGGGCCCTCCTTAGGAAAAGTTCTGGATCCGCCACTGGTTATCCAACTCATTGGAGAAATATTTTTATAAGATTACATATGAAACATTATTGTTTACGTTTCTTCGTTCCCCGTTTTTAACATAGTCAGGATTCTACTTCGTCAAAATTATCTCCTCATTACGCCAATTCATTTTCACAATCGTAGAAATGGAAGCCATTGTAGGGATGACGCGCTGCCAATTTTGCTCTTGAAAACCGATTAATTTCAGTGCCAGATCCAGGGGTTGGGGGTTCCGGGGGTTGGAACCCCCCTTTTTTTGGACGATCAATGCATTTGAATGGGAGCATATAGTTGGACCCCCCCTTTTACTCTGGGTTGGGAACCCCCTATTTAAAATGGCTGGATCCGCCCCTGAATCTATCCACATAACACCATTACGATCCTAATAAGTCAATTGTATTTTAAAAGACAAATGTATCTACTAGCTAATGAGCATCATTTAATGATCTTGTCTGCATTGATTCAACCTAAAACTATTGTTTGATCGGTTGTTAGGTGGAATTTTCGAAAATTCTTAAACATTTAAAAAAAAAATCTAATTAAATATTTCGTGGAAGGGCAGACTAAAAAGTTAAGTGGTTGAAGATTATAAACCCTAGTTATCACACACAAAAAATTATATTTTTAGAAGATATGAATTTTCATCATCCAACTAAAAAGACTGTCGTCAAGTACTTTTAGTAAAAATATAGCTTGTGTTTTTGTGATTCATTAGATAAGTATTTCACTTGACCCATATTTTTCATCTTATCGTACTGTGATTTTTTATGTTATAAAGTCAATCTGGACTTGGCTTTGATATATAAAAATAATAGAATCTGAAGCGAGATGATATATCAAATACTCTTGCTTACAAGTACGTTTTAATGACAAAATATACAACTCAAACACGCCCTGACATAAAATGGTGCACTCGATTTTCTCTTTTCGATACAATTGTTACCCATTTTTTTGATTTTTTTCTTGAGTCACATAATGGAAGGGCAGACACGAAAATTACTGAACTAATAGATTGATATGTTCTCCGTCCGTGGTAAAAAAAAATTTAAATCGGAGGTTATGCATTTTCTTCATCCAACTTGATAGATACCCATGTCGTCGACATGATATCTAATTGTTCTGCATTACTATGTACTAGATAAATTGAAAACTTATGCAAATGGTATTTTTAAAATAAAAGACTTCGTAATTGAGAAGAAAATTATCGTTTTATTTGGTTCTATTAACATTTAAAATTTGTGTTACTATAGTAAACATTACAGAAAGCATTTATCGCCTTCTCTAACAAGGAGCTTCGATTCTTTTGTTCTATTTCAACTAGGTTTCCACCTGAACAGTCTCTTCCTAAATATAACTCTGCATTTAATTCATGGAATTTTAATCGTAATTTACCTTGTTTGCCTTGGATTTACATTCATGATTTAAGATTCTGTTTTGACAAATGTTCAAACGAAAATTGTACAGTGGATGAATTATGGCTGAACGGGTCGTTGTCGACCTGGGTACTCCATCAACGTACCCTGGGTACTTTTACTTTCAATGATGGTACCCTGGGTACCGTGTTTTGGATGAATGGTACCAATAGGGTACGTTTCCGTCGATAATCGTACCCAGCTTCGTACCGATTTGAGTCTTGAAATTTATCGCGAGATTTCTTAGGAGTTCCGAATAGTCGGATGTTGGTGGTTAGCCCGTGGGTTGATTTTTAATTATATTCTACACTTGTAAACAACAAATGGACGATGGATTTGATTCGGGGTTACAATGATTCAGAAACAGAATCAGATGAGAACGAACATGATCAATTTCTCCGAACCTTCCATGTTGCTGTTGGGACATGTGATGAAGGTATGATATGACCAAGGATAGATAAGAAACAAGCCTCAAAGCAACCAAGGCTTGTTTTTTTAAAATATTTTTAACCTAACATTGAAGAAAAAAAATAATTTGGTGAGGATAGGGTAAATATAAAAAAATACTCTAATGTAAAAATTGAAAAAACAAAAGATTTTCTTGTTTAATTTTCCGCGCCATTTTGCATCATCAACAACATCAGCAACATCGAGAGATGTTCCGATAGCAATCACGTGGTTTTAAGACGAGAGTAAGGTACGTTTAATACTCCGCGTTACCATGACGCATTTTATTTCAAACGAGGGTACGTGTATGACAAAACACGGTACCCAGGGTACCATCATTGAAAGTAAAAGTACCCAGGGTACGTTGATGGAGTACCCAGGTCGACAACGACCCGTTCAGCTGAATTATGGGATATTAATGAAATACATGTTGTGTAACTTAAGTGGGAAAAAAACTATGTATACATGTACATTTGCACAATCTCGTCAATTTAGACTGACTTATCCATAACGATTATAAATGATATCTGGGAGTCTGGGACATGGAGTACACATACATGTACTTGCATCTCGATGCCGCTAATCTTATATTTGTTTGAGAGTAACAAATACAAATCGGAGTTTAGTAAGACGTCCATTATCACTGAACTAATGCACAATTTTATGTAGGGCTCAGATGAAGCACTCCTCCGGGTGCAGGATTTTCTAGCTGTGCGTAAGACTCCTTGGTGTACTTCGGCTGTTTTTACACTTTGGTGGGGTTGTTTTCTCTTTGACACATTTCCCATTTCCATGCGAAATTTCAATATGACACATTTATTCAGAAAGACAAAGCTTACACCAATGACAAATTTCATTCTTATACAAAAGGGACACAACTTTCACGACTATACTAGAAACATATACGACCATACATATTAAAACAACAAAGAACAATGCCTACTTTTTGTCAAGTTTTGTGGGAAAAAACCTGTAAAATTGTGTACTGGATAGGTTTATAAGAAGCAAGTAGATCAAAATGAGGACGGTGCATTAAAATTTAAAAACATAACAACAATTGTAACAGAAGGATACACATGTAATTACCAGAGTAAAGTAATTCTGTTCCATTCATAGGGCAATCTTTTCTTCCCCATCGTGTGTAAACCGCTCCACTGCCTGTAAAATAAAATCCACTGTCCAACATAATTCACAATAAATACGTCATTATTTGTTTGATGTATTGAACGAGAAATAAATATACAGAGTATACCTCAGATCTATGTCTTTTTGTTGTTGGGATGTACAAGTACCTGTCCACGTGCACTATGTGTTGTTGTTAAATGTATTTCTACTTGTATCAATCTGATGAGTTAAGCCTTTTTTATAAGTTTTTATAAGTTTTTATAGTTTTTATTCTTATATTGTACTGTTGCACCGTTATCCCAGGTTACATTTTCAAACTACTTTAACCCCGCTACAATATGTATGTGCCTGCTCCAAGTCGGGAGCCTGTAAGTCAGTGATTGTAATTTATTTCTCTGTTTCATATTTGTTTTTCTTTCATTATTTTGTACATAAATAAGGCCGTGAGTTTTCTCGTTTTACTTGTTATACATTAGATTTTGTCATTTTGGGTCTCTTTTTTTTGCTGAGTATGCGTTATTGGCTTTGATAATTGTCGAAGGCCGTATAGTGACCTGTAGTTGTAAATGTCTGTGTTCATTTGGTCCCTTGAGGAAATTTGCCTCATTGGCAATCGTACCACATCTTAGTTTTAATAAGTAGCAATTTCGAATAACACTTATTTAGTTTTCACTCTTTTTTATATGTTGGACAAAAAACATTATAAATGATGAATTCGACTTTTCATTTGTCTTCATAATAGTATGTATATGAGGAAAGGCAGGCGTAATTGTCCGCAATGATAAAAAAATCACGAAACGAAGAGAGGATAATTTTTATCGGAATAACCAAATTGCATCTGTTGAAAAAAATAATCCATAGTGTTCATTGCTAATATGAGACAAACGTTATTGATTTATAGTATTACTGAGTTTATACCATAATTTTATTTCCTTTTTTTTCACAGATACCAAATAGTATATACCTAAGGGTGGAGTTTTGGTTTACAGAATGGAGAAAAAATGCAAAATAAATAAAGAATACTAACAAAGATAATAATCGGCCACCCAAAAAACTAGAGAAAATAGGGTAAAATAATGATAATCGAATAATTGGCAAAAAAATGAGAATACAAAAATGAGACCCTCATACCTGTGTTTGAGTGCAGCGTTGACTTGAGTTGTGAGATTTCTAAATTGGCATTTTGTAAATTTGTCTCCAATGTCGTTTTCTGCCGGGTAAGAGTGGATACATCACCAACTAGCTTCTGAACTGTTACTTCCAGCTGGTGTATACGTGCAGTGAAGTCAGGGTCGGTAACCAGTAGGCGTTTCTTCTGCGGGTTTAGACAACTCCCGAAACAGAAAAATATAAGTAAGAAAATGGCTGGTGTAATATTGAACATCTTCTTCAAGGTAACACACTAAATGACTGTTGACATACAGATATAACTCTTATCTTATGTTAGGGGGTGTAGAAGAGTGTCAATAGTAAAGAGGTTTTAATATTATTTTTTGATTGGAGCAAAGATACTCTTACTTATTACTTGTTTTAATTTTTTAATAAGACTTAAGCAAAAGCAACTTCTTTTTGATAATTTTGGTTCGTTTGCATGTTTCAGAGACTAAAAGGTAGTCTATTTCGTTCTATTAAAATACATAACTTTAGGGGGCATGCAACTAAAGCCCGATTCAGGATATGGGATTTTCTCGATGTGTCAAAGGCCCATGATGTGTGACCCTGGATTTGTTTTTTTTTTTTTTGGCTCTTTATTCAGAATGTTTTTACGTTGACACATTTCCAGCTGTTTCCTTTCTCTATTCAATTATTACTGGAACAAAGAATTTTGCAAAGTTCTTTCATATTTTCATCTACATGTTCCTATAAAATTAATGTACACCAATATATCAGTGATATTGTGACTGCAAAATTTCATATAACCAAAACTAATTGGGTTTAGAAGTTGTGTACATTACAAACGGCAAGTTCGTCCTAATTATGTTGTTTATAGATCGAGTCCATAAAATTATAGAAAATCGATGCAAATCTGTTGTTCCTTTGATTTTGATTTTGGTGTTTTAACGCCACTTTTAAGCACCGCATTTAGGCTATTTCGTGGACGCCAATTTTTATTGGTGGAGGAAGCCGGACTGCCAAGAGAAAATCACCGACTTTCTATAGAAAAACTGACAATCCTAGTCAATTAAGATTGGAGTCGAGTGCACTTTCGCAATAGCGGGAGTCGAATTCACAACCCTAGTGTTGACTTGCTAGTGATTACTGTAGTAGACTACTTTTTCTGTAGTAACTACTTAGACCACTCGGCCACCGAGGCCCCTTTGAATGGACCTTATGTAACAGGTTATCAATTTAACAATATAGTTAGATCATTGATCTTTACAAATGAAAAAACAAACAACATTGTATATATAAAAAAAAACACATTTGATAGGATTACAAATAAGACAACTCTCCACGATAGACCAATTGCTACAGTATTCATGTGTTGCGTCCGAATCATTTTTCAAAATATGATACCTTTTTTCAGAGACGCTAAACCACGAATATTGAAAGCCAATGATGTATCAGTATATAAAAAACTTAATGGTTAAATGGGACATAAACAGAACTGGCAAGGAAAACGTAAATTTGAAAATTGATAATTTGTAGGACAATTAAGAAAAGGTATGTCATACCAAACTCCGAAACAGTGGTAACTTCCATTGTTTCTGAGTTTGATGATGTACGCCTTGTAAATATTGAATCACTGACTACTGGACCAATGAGTTTAATCTTGTCTCGATCGGTTCTTGCATTCATTTGACTTTTAATAATCAATTAAATAGATATCAGAAGATCTGGCATGAGTGCCAATGAGACAACTCCTCATCTAAGTCACAACTTGTAAAAGTAAACTATTATAGGTCAAAGTATGACCTCCAACAGGGACCATTTGCTCACACATAATAGTAAGTATAAAGGGACCCATAATGACTAGTGTAAAACCATTCAAACAGGTAAAGCAACGGCATAATCTGTATAAAAACCGAAAAACGAAAAACGAGAAACACTTACGAACCACATCATCAAACGACAACCACTGAACATCAGGTTCTAGACTTATAGGACAACTGCAAAATAATATCCAGCAGGTTGAAATGTTTTAATATTCATACACTCTACACTGAAACAATATTGCAACATCACAACATAGAAAGACACTATAAAATATCAATTGAGATGACTTAACTCAATAAAAAGATATATCAACAAAAACAAGTGAACATACACTGAACAAATAAATTTGATCTATGACACAATGTAAATACAAAATTAATAAAACATGTCTAGATATGTCTAGGTACACAGTGATGAATAGTTATGGTCCAAAATGCTAAACACCGTCACTTTATGTGCCCGTCCCAAGTCAGAAGCCTATTATTCGCTAAATAGTTTGTGTTGTTCGTACCTTTCTGCTTTTGTTGTTTGTTTATTGTTTTAGCATAAAACACGCTGCTAAACTGTTGTCATATATTGTTTATGTCATATCAAGGATTTATATAACCAACTGCATGTTGGGTGTTATTATTTTGTTAAATATTGTACGATAACAAATATCTGCTTACATCAACATTCTTTGGTGTCAAGTGGAGTCTTCTCGATTAAATGACATACCAACGGAAGCGATTAGGGACACAGTAGAAATAAAATTGACAGTGAACTTGTCGAAATTTTGGCATTTCAAATCTTGAAAATTCGGCTTTAACTCGAAATTTTAACTTTTCAAATTTCGGAATTTTAACTTTAACTTGAAAATTTGACATTCTAAAAACTTAAAATTTCGTTTGTTGAAAAGTCGAAATTTCGACTTTAAACTCAAAATTTCGATTTTTCTTCAGTTTTTATACGTTTGCGATTATCACATTCACAGTCATTTATATATTATCCAGCGGAGAACCATATACATCATAAACTTGATAAGCATTTTTTTAATAAACTAAACCATTTTAAAGAGGTTATTTTCTCGGAATAATAAACGAAATATGTTTCACGTACAAATATCTACTTTGAGACTTCAGATATGTGTAACAAGACAACCCCGTTATTCTGATACACCTATACTACGCTATAGTTTTATTCAACAGTCTTATATATAAAGACAAGGGTAAATAGTTGTGTCATAAGAATGCCAACTTGTAGCGTTTAATCATGATACCATATAAAAGAACCAACATTTCAAAATTCCAAAATAAGAAAACTGAGCAGCTCATGAGTCTTCCTGAATATGCATGGCATATTTGCCATTTGATTTACCGTTGTTTAAACGAGACAAAGACAGTGACTTGCTTTTGGGAAACCAAACAGTCTTTACAACCAACCATAAAACATGTAAAACATGGGATGCTAAATGATTCTATGACAGTGTCGTGAAAACTTAAACATGGAATCTGGGAATACTGCGGAAGTCTTTAAGGGTCATGCTAATTTACTTTTTACAATTTGATATAACAAATTATTAATTTGATATAACTGGTTATCAATTTGATATAACAGATTATAATTATTTGATATAACAATTTATTAATTTGATATAATAAAAAAGGAAATTTGATATGTTAAATTACTTATGCATGGATTGAGGTTATTCCCCTTCTCTATATGACATGAAGGACATATATGTGAAACGCGTAAACTGTTTAGAGATATAGACCTAATGTTTTTTGCATTGCTCATGATCTGGAATCCTTATTCTATATATACAACGTTATTAAAGTGCTCAGATTATACTCGTGTGGTCTTTTTTTAACAGAAATTGAAAGTCCAAACTCATTTAAAATCTCACGCATGTTTTTTTTTTTCATTTTTGATAAAAAAATTCCAAATCAAAAACATATGTTTAAACAAATCTATTTGAGACAAATGCAGTGATGAATTGAATGATGGTTAATAAATCTTTTCAATGTCCATACTGAAATTATTAAAGCAAAATGCCAGGCTTTTTAGGAAGGAAAAGCAATTTGTTTATCCTTGCATGTTCCTTTGCTCCTATAACACCAACCTCTCAATAGAACTCTTCGTTTCGCTTTGATTTGAAAATATGCAATATAAATTGATCAAATAGACTCCCCTTTTCATTCTTATATATGTTCGTTCTAACGCACCAGGTCCCATATGCGAAATTGAGAAACTAGTCCCGAAAACTGTCTCAAATAAAGGGGAAAGGGGGGAGGATTAGTCTGTTATATCAAATTATTTAATTATTATGTAAAAAGTAAATTAGCATGGCCCTAAAAGGCTTCCGTAGAAAACAACATATTTTTTTTGTCAACATGCATGGTCTTTTAAGAACAAAACCAATTTCTGAAATAAATGCCAAAATGTGTCCCGTGGATGATGCTTTAATAATTTACGTCTATGTCTCCTCCTCCTAAAATTGTAATAACTGTGTTTGAATTCTAACACCAAGGGTTAAATACTGAGGAAACGACGAAATTTTCAGTTTTAAAGTTGAATATTTTTAGTTTAAAAAAAGTCGAAATGTTGAGTTTAAGAAAAGTAAAAATCTTTGGTTTAAGAAAAGTCAAATTTATGATTTTAGTAAAGTCAAAATTTTGAGTTTGAGAAAAGTCAAAATTTCGAGTTTTAAAAAAGTCGAAATTCAAAGATTTCAGAAAGTTAAAATTCGAGATTTGAAACGTTAAAATTTCTTGTTAAAGTCGAAATTTTAAGATTTAAAATGTCAAAATTTCGACGTTGAAATTTTTTTTACTACCAATTTTTATGTATTCTATCTCCCTAATACGCTTCCGTACATAACCGTACTTGTTTCTATAACAAACATTAATTGGTGTACACAGTGGGATTTCCAGTGACACTAGAACAATAGAAAAATCACTCTTCTTATGAAAGAGATAGAAAAGGTAGAAAAAAGGAGAGACAATTTACGCATAAAAACCGATATGCATAGGGATGAATATCTCTTAAAACACAAAACCATTATATAACTTTTATACAACCACTATAAGTAAAGTATATATGTTAAAGCTAAATTTGCTAATATATGAATTTTTGATTGCCAAACATGCTGTTAATTGAACAATCAATTGTTCAACATAGGGGTGTGTAAAAAAACTGCCAGATTTGACTGCATATTTTTCTTTTTTTTTGAAAAAAATATATATCAAACCTTAATAATGCAGCTTTCTGGGTATCTAATTTTTAACGTGTTCCGAAATGTAGTTTCGTCACAAGAATTTTTCAAAGTTGGGTCATTTTGTCTATATGAATGTCGGTAAATTCGTATGATCGAGCCCACCGACAAGTGTATCGTTGGGACAACTCGATATAATGTAATCAATATACGTGATGTGAAGTTTATTAAAATCATCATAACATAATTGATCAACACATTATATTTGAAAAACATGAGTCCTATAATATAAGACTTTAAAGGTTCATAGACGTTACGCGCGATGTTCGTACCTCATTGAAAAAATTGACGTGTTCGGCATGATCCAGGTCTCAAAATTGATATTTTGTTATTTAAAATGAATTTCTGGTGTACGCATTTTGAAATATTAGTTTTTTTCCAAAGAAAAACGAAGAAAATAATTGAATTAACTATGTTTTATGTTATATGCGACAAGCTTCAATTTTAATAAACGGGATTTTTTAGGGTGTCCCGCGTAACATGTTTCGTTTATTGTAACAACTGAGCCGTGATTTTTTTCCTAACCATTAAGTATTTAAAAAAACGGATTTTTCCATTGTCTAACGGAAATGATTCTTCCGTCATTTACGCAATATTTTATAATGTTATTATAATTCCATAAAATAAAAATGCGTTCCATACAACTAAGGCATTTCTTTCCCACTGTGAATTTTTAGGGGGGTTACAGTTTTGAGAGTTCCAAAAAAATAATCTACACTTGAAAAAAGTTAGAATTTTTATTTCTACGTCAATTGCTTAATTTTTAAAATTTCTAGACAAATATCCTGAAAAATATAAAATGATGATTTATGGGCGATTTTTCAAAGACTTACAATGTTGTCGCACTTCCATTTTTTGGCATAAAAACGAACTTGGCTCAAATTTAAGGCAATTTTTTGCTTATCCGTGCTCTTGATAAAATCGAATTTCATGATTTTTCGAAATGTTATTTTTCTCAATCATTAACATTCAACGTTTTTATTGGATTTTTTTTTACTACAATGTAACCTCGAGGTTAAACGTTGGTAGTAAAAAAAAATCCCAGAAAAATGTTGAATGATATTGTAAATGATATGAACCTTCGAATTCTTATAAAATCGGAATAGAAAATATATGATCCGAATTAACCATGCACGTGTGTTGAAGAAGACTTTGCACTTTTATGAAGTACAGGGGGTAAGGTGTTTTTCTTAAACAATATTATGATCCCAAATTTTAGAATTTTGTTGGCAATACTTTAAAACAAACACTACATATAGGAAAGTATATGTTAAATGTCAATGTATTATTATTATTTTTTTTTTTTTTTTTATATGAAAAAACCTTACCCCTCCCCCGATTTGCATGTAATGGTTGAAACCTAACTGCCCAAAAGGGGGCCCGCTCCAGTCTTGCGTCAGTGATTTAGTATATATTAGTAATTAACAAAATATTGTCTCATACTGAAAGGGGCGGCCGAGCAACCTGCACAGCCAAGCTTGTCTTGCAAAATAGCCAAGATTTACAAAATATTTCCAACAAAAACCTTCAATTGGCCAATCTGACTGGAATCTAATGATCTCTACTGATAAATAATGCAACACTGATGACACATTTAAGTTTTGGAAGGACTTTTTTCACAAAGAATGTTTCTCATTGATGTACATTTCTATGCTCTTGTCTTTTCGGAGTTTATATTGGAAATTAAAAATTGATGCATGAAAGAGTCTAGCTCCACATTCCTATGCGTATGATTGTCATATGTACGTGAGAATCATTCCATAAAACATCCGTTTGATATCCTTTCAATGCCTAGTGTGGAAAATCTGGTTAAACTTGTGCTGGATCAGACACTTGAATCTTACATCGTTATTGATGTTAAGCAACTAGTTTAACGGGCCATCCGGAACTGTTGGATTTTATGACAGTCTACCTTCCATACAGAACATCACTGCAAAATAATTTGAACATTCAATTAGGTGATTATAAATATTATTTGGCAATCCAAAGAGAACCTGAAAATATTAGACCAACGTACGATTGAACAGAGATGCTAAAAAAAAACGAAAAAAACCCAGCCGTTTTACTTTTCAAATTGAAAAAGTAGTTACTTGCATGTCCCATCATCCTTTGGTTGTAGACCCCAGATAAATATAATCTAAATTTCGTAGCATTTCACCCCCCCCCCCCTTTTTTTAAACTGAATTTGTTCAAGGTATAGTGGTTTTACCCCTTTTCAGATTTCAGTATGTCATGTTGTATATTATATTTTATAAATTAGATGAATTTCTAGTAAGTTTCTACGATATTCTTTATCATTTGACAAAATACTATTCATCTGAATTAAATTGGTTACTATTTGAAAAAGCGCGCCTTCTTATACTTTAATTTACCTCCCATTATTTCACATAGCAACACAAATTAAAAACTGCCAAACTTTGCTGCATATCAATTTTTTTCCCCGATAAAAATATATATCATGCAACATAATAAACTTTACAAATTGGGAGAAAATCAAGGTGTTCCGACCATTGGATAGTATTTTAAAAAAATAATGAAAGGTTGGCATGATTACAAGTTTGATCCCTGACGACACTGAAAATCGAAAATTCACGCATTTACCTATCATATGATGATACGATGAGGTGATAAACTTAACAATAAATAATTTACCTGATTCGTTATCATATTCACATTATGTTGACACGTCTAAGTTCGTTTGTGCTAGCTCATTTTAAACAAGCTAAACAATTACAGCATCATCTTGTTTTTATACCGATTACCTCTAGTCAGAAGAGCGCACTGTTTACAGGGGAGGTAATATTTTGTCACCAGTTCGCCCACTGTACAGTCATTGGACAAAAGTGAGTTCACAGTTAAAAAATGTCCTATCATTTCAACTAAAATCGATATTTTTTTTAAAAAGTATGACCAAGTAACTGTATGAGCATTTTTTATAAACTAGATAACAAAAGATGAAGAAAATTTAATGTCCAAAGTTTTATTGTTGTTTTTTTTTTTTTTTTGGTTATCGTATTATTCATGCTAATTTTGATTTTCTAACTAAATGAACACAAAGAAAAATATTTCTTTAAAAGTTTGATACGTATTCTAACCAAATCAAAATCGTAAAAGTTTGCATTTGTGATTTATCCATCAGGGAGCTTATTCACAAAGCATCCGTTAAGGTGCATTCAGATACGATTTTCCGTTCGATTTTCTATTCGACTTGACACTGTCGCGCATGTAAATCGTACAACGTTCTGTTCACACGATACGATTTTCCATTCGATTTTCAACAGATTGGAACAAGTGCTTTTATATTTCTAAACGCAGCAACTTCCGAAATTTTCTTTATACGCAATTATTATTAAAGTTTAAACAAATATATTGAATGGCGATTGGTTAATGAATGTCCAAGGACTATTCCCAAATTCTCCAAAATATTGTTCCGTATTGCCAGTTATTTTATGTAGTTTTTTTATACTTTTGTATCATATGTATGATATTTTATGTTTCTTTAATATCTAATTATATTTTTGATATTATAATCTTTAATACATATATTGCACTACCATCTTGAAACTACCATAACGATCGTACTGGCAGTAACAATTATTTTCTTCGTAAACTAGTCCAAATGACGTCTGGCAAGGCTATTTTTATCTTTTTTCTTGGACGCCTTATTAATTAATCGTTTGGAGGCCTGTTCAGACTAATTTTTCTTTGATTCAATATGGATTCAAATTCAAACTTGTGTTACTATACAGTAAACAATGTTACATCTACAAAATAAACACAGAATGGAAACTTTTGTCTGGATCATAAAAAAAAATCGATGAAAAAATTGTCAAAATATGTGCAATTTATACTATTGTAACTATGTATATTGTGTTGGTGAATTATTTGTAAAAAAAATAATAATAATACATTGTATAAATAAGTTCATTATGAGCTCTTTTAATGGGAATAAAACATCCTCTTTTAAACGCTTTAATTGTCGATTACCACTTTGACTGAAGTGAAATACTTATAAATAGATATCAGAACGCGGACGTGTTAGAAAGCCTATTTTATTTAAGAACATTGTCTAATCTAGAAGAAAGCCGGCACATGGGGAAGGTAATAAGATGAGTTAAAATTGATTAATATCCTAGATTTGCATTATATACTGCTTGCTCATTCAATTCACGAAACTGCTCGCGACAGACAAATGCTTATGTCAACAAGTTTGAAACCCGGGAAATTTGGAAAAAAATCCAGAGTCATCGTGTCACAGTCAATACACAGTTATTCATGTAAGCGTGGTAATTTATGTGTTGAAAAGAAAAAGGCATGGAGTATTATATTGAAGAACACATTTCTGTTTACTCTTTTTACTGATTTGTCTACATATGATTACAAAATATGAAAAAGCAAATGTCCGCATTTACACTACCGAAAATAACATGATAGCTGAAATGCGGACACAAGATTTTTTGGACACGTGTAGTGGTGCAATGTCAATACCATGATGTGGAACATACGCAAAATTCTCTTAGTATCTTTACATACATTTCTATATATACAGTAATAATGCGAAACAGATACATAAATATGATATCAATAAAGATTTATATTGATTTGTTTTTTATTTCATTCTTCATATAACAAATATTATGCATTTGGCAGTCTAATTTTTTCTACTGTCAACTGACACGTATTCTGCGGGTGTGACCCGAGAATTTCACAATTCTGAGGGATCAACCGGCACACCCGCCGGGTCATTGAATAACCCTGGAATTCCGAAAATGACCCGTTTTCACATGGATTTTTTAGCCTTCAGATTGATTTCATAAGTGATTTTTCTTTGAAATACCGGCAAATTCGTAATTCTTCCATCAACAGGAAGTTCATCTAGCTGTGTAAACTGTCAAATTAAGTGACCCATTTAGTGCATGGCTTCACTTGACAGCTTTGGTGTCAAACACATTGTTAATTAACAAGTACCTTAGCTTTAGAACTTAAATAAAACAACTGGAGTTCCTTCCCCTTATTTGTCACCATTCAAAATTGTTCCTTAGATTTACGTTTTTGGGGTAAAAAAAGATAAAATCGAAAGCAAATAGAATGCAAATACATATTGAAAAATTATTTTTCATTATTTTTATACCTTAATAAAAATATAAAATAAGTATAGTTGAAATTTCTTTTTTTATCTATACTTCCTTTAACTGTTTAACTTTATTTTACTATACTCTAATTTTGAATCAAGAGATGAAAATTAAAAGAGGGACAGTCATAATTGACAACGCCCTGGCTAAAAATGAAAAAGACAAACAATTAATCAATAATACACTTGACACAACAGAGAACATCACGAATCCCACATTAAATATGTAAGGGCCGATAAGTCATTCAAGGACTTAAATTACCTATTATAGCTGACTATGCGGTATGGGCTTTGCTCATTGTTGAAGGCCGTACGGTGACCTATAGTTGTTAATGTCTGTGTCATTTTGGTCTTTTGTGGATAGTTGTCTCATTGGCAATCATACCACATCTTCTTTTTTATATGTTTAGAATAGAAACCCAATTGTACCACTCTTCACTTGGTCAAAAACTGAAAAACGTCCTGCTCAAAGCTGGGTTTTGTAGTCAGTCAAATGCTCTCTCTTTACAGAATGTCTACATGTTTAGGACTTTTTGCAAGAGCAAATGGAATGAAATTAAATGTACCTAAAATCGTTGCCAAAATTAAATTGCAACAATGTCTCGAAGAAGAGTGGCTGTTTGACAATGATGCTGTTTGCTGTTTATTGGTGAAATTATGTTTATCTAAACATGTATATGTATCAACACTACTATGCGAAATTATTGAAAGTGATAAGGAAAATGAACTCAGCAGCATTGTGTTTATTGCTAGACAATTAGATAGAAGAGGTGACGAGTTGGACATTCTTACTGTAGAAGAGGCATACGAACTTATTAATATGACAGACATTCTTTTGGAGAAATGATTTAATATAAAACTTTTTAAAATATGATAAAATAAAATACCATTACATCGGCTTTAATGATCTCTTTTGACTTCCTGCAAGCGTCCAATAGTAATGACATTGTTTATTGAGTCGTCTGTCCGTCTGTTTGTCTGTCCGTCTCTGTCATGAAAAAAAATCGGATGAATCGGAAAACAAACGTAAACTAGGAAACTGACAAAGTCAAGAAAAGACATCATCGGTCTTTTAAAAAAAATGCTCCATAAGAAAATCGAAATTAATGGAGATTCTTCCATTGGTATTTAAAAAGGTTGTGTATCCATCAAAGCACATTTAAGATAGATTGGTGAATGAATCTTAGATAGACAGACCGATGAATAAGTAATTTTGTATCTTGCCTAGTAATCAGTTAAATGTAAAACCATCTATCGTACTTACTGCCATTCTACACCATGTAAATTGCTATCTATATCCGTATTTACTTTTCTTTTATTAAAATCATATTTAATATATTGTTGTAAAAAAACAAAGACAAAAATGCATCAATATCTATACATATATTGGCAAACTGTGTGCACAACAATTTTAAAGGCATCGTCCTATAATTCATCCAGAGTCCGTGTCTTATTCTAAGTAAAATATGAATGAAACGACATCATAGTATAAGAATCAGCATGAGGTACGATATATGTTCTTAATACGCTATTTGATTTATTAATATTTATTCTTTTCTTTTTTTTTATCTAAAAACAGCTAGTTGAAAAAATCAAAGAAACTGAAAAAAAAACCCGAAAGCATAAAACAAAAAAATAAAAATAAAACAAAAAAATTGGAAATAAAGATACAACAATTACAATCAGCCTGTATGCATCTTGATAGACAATAGTCACAATAGAATAATCAACATTTCTGAGATATTTATACTTTTTATTATTATTTTTTTCACCTTTCCACGTGTATTACAAGTTTACGTGCGAAACCGATTCCCAGACATGCTTTAAGATGCAATGAAAGGGTATTCATGAAAGTTAATCGTATACATATATAAACATAGTAATTTCGTTTTGAATGGCAAGAGTAGTTAAAAAAATAAGTGTCCGCAATTTGACGACAAGGTGTCCGTATTTTAACTCCCTATGTCCGCATTTACACGACTGCGCATTTCCGCGGGTTTTAAGTATTTCCAATCTACCAATCAAGAGAGGTGACATAAAAACGCGGGAAATAGTCCGTTTGATATCCCTCTATCCTTTCCTGTCCAATGCAACCACCAGTATGTCCGCAATTGGCCTCTACGGTATCCAAACTTCCGGATTTTAAAAAGTGTCCGCAATTAGGCGAATTTCCCCTATATTATTTTATATATATGTTGGCTATAAAATTTAAGCTGTGGGCTACAATGCTAAAATTTTTACTTCAATCCCTGGTATTACTATTTATTTCAAGAATATTTTATTGAATTATTATCCGGTCAATTTATACAATGTAATAATACCTGTCTTAACCCCCCCCCCCCCCCCCCCCAAGTAAAATCATTAAGGGCAAATACAAAAATATGTGTGTTTCCTATTTCCCCATTTACCCTATGATTTAAGGTTACAAATAGCTGCCTGCCTTAGAGTTTTTTTTGTCGTCTTTTCAATAAGCATTTTACAATATAATATCTCTTCCAATGTTGAATAAAGTAAATTCCCTATTTTTTTCATAGACATTATTTAATTTGGCCTTATATATATACATGTACTCCTAATAAATCTTTTATTCCTGCAAAAAATGTACTGTTGACTTTAATTCTAGGACGCCAGTGATCAGTTCTAATATTGGTTTTTTTTATCTTACAGATGGTGACAAAACAGCACAATGTTTAGACTGAATCATAATGAACATGATGAATAAAACAAAAAGTGTATATTAGGTATTATTTTATTTTTAGATAATTATCCTGACTCGCTGTCATATGGAATAAATATATTACATGTACTTACATTGATCTTCTAAAATACTTCAATGTTTCAAATTAATTCTTAAAATGAAAACTGAGTTTGACAAGAAGCCATATTTTATCAAATCGATTAATGTAGACAAATCTTTTTTACAGTTACAAATGTATGTGACAGTTAAACACTCAATAACTTTCTTTAATTAGTATAGTAAGATAATACAGAGTGAATGAATTATAAAAAAGGTTGGATTCAGTTTTTAATTGTCAATTATACTTCCCTCCCCCATATTTTTCGAACTATCTATTCATATATGTGTAACCAAGAAATCCACAGTCTAAAACTAGGAGACTGATATGAGGATTTGGTCACAACTAAATGTTAAACCTAAGTAACCATGCACCATAAACTAGTAGTAATACACAGAAGATTAATTCCACTTAGTATATAATTTATTTCCAAGACTGGAACTTGTCACCAAGCCTGTGACTTCCAAACTTATATCTTTTACAAAATAGTACAATATATATATATATATATAAATGAGAATTAAACAATAAGATAAAAATCAATTATTACATAATGTGTTGACAAATATAAACAAGTTATTATCCAGATAAAGAAAGATAAATAATTAATACAACTCTTTTAGCAATGTCTCTAATTTAGGGCGATATTTTTTTGCGCCAAAAAGTAACTCATTTGCGCCACAACTTAATTGCATCAATACTTCTTTTGCGCCACCTAATTTTCAAAACTATAGGTATCATTTGCGCCAATAAAATAATCATTTAATTCCGCCATTTTTATTTATTTTTGATTTTATTTAGCTCTGAATTTATCAATTTTGAAGGTCGCTCCGACAACATATCGCTTGCTTTTCTTTTGCATTTGTTTCGTGAATATGATCTAATTCTCCATTCAAAATAATTGCACACGATTCATCTGTGAATAGCCTAGCACAAAACGACTTAACTGTACATCTCTACCTTATATCTTCAGTTTTCTTTACAATGCCTGACGGAATTTGTGTTCTTTAACATGATGACCGGTTTTCCTCTATTGGACTCTATTTTTTTAATGGTATAGAATACATCTTGACTTGTGACAAAATATTCTATTACTTAACAATTTATTTTTTGGTGAGTTTTCTTAAATTTGATGATAGAGTGTATAGTTAAATCTTAAATGGAAAAGTTGATTATAGTACATGTATGATATCTAGGTAAAACATGTACAGGTATGATATAAGTAAAAAATATTTACAGTTAAATGTGGCGCAATTTCATTTCATTTATTGGCGCAATTAATACCATCAAAATAAAAGAGAGTGGCGCAATTAATACCTTTTCAAAACTGCAATTGGCGCAAATTGATTCTGCCCCTAATTTAAGAAGGATAAAGGATTAAGCCCTGAGGCATTATTGTCACTTTGATTATAAAATGTCCATTATCAATTGGATATATATTAACTTATTGTCCAAGTAAAATATATGATATAAACATAATTAATGATAAATTCTTTGAGTCTCAAACATAAGCATTAAAAACCTAAACACATCTGAAAGTCATTTTAACTCTGTCATATATGTTTAATAAATAATGCAACAATTTATTTTTAGTTAAACTTATTTTATTATCTCTTTATTAATTTCAGCTATGTCAACCAGAATGACTTTGAACACAGTTATTGAATTAGTTTCCTTGGAGACTTTAACAGTAATTGTTAAGACTTGGAACCAGACAGAATGAAACTGTGAGAAAGTTTACATATACATGTACAGTGTACATGTAGCTTCAATATGAATCAATTGATACACCGTAAGTATATCTTCTATGAAAGTTATAAATTGGTTGTTCACAAAATTTAGTTTTTTAAAACTAGACAAATGCTAGATATATTTGAGCATATAATACAAGACCAAATTATATATTAAAACAAATGCAAAAGTTTTTCTAAATATTACTATATTTCCTATATATATGGTGATATTAATTATATGATCAAATTGTTAGATACAACTACACTGTATAAAATAGAGGATGTTGTATGATTGCCAATGAGAAAACTCATCCAATGATAGACAAAATGACAGCAATTAACAACTGTAGCCTAAAGTAGGTCACCATACAGTCTTAAACAATGAGTAAATCCCATACCACACAGAGAGCTATAAAAGACCCTGTAATGACAAATGTAAAACAATTGAAACAAGAAATTTGGCCTAGTTTATGTACAAAATAATGAACAAAAAAAAACAATATGTGATACAACAAACAACAACCACTGAACTACAGCCTCCTGACAGACATAAACATGTGGCAGGGTTAAACATGAAAGCTGGTGCCCAACCCTCCCCTTACCTGAAACAGTGGTGTAACAGTACAAAATAAGAACAAATTATAAAATAAGTTGAAAAAGTATTAACTCATCAGATGGATACAAAAAGAAATACATTTCACCAAAAAAAAAGAGGGGACATGCCCGGTACAAGTATACAAACAACTGAAAGACATTCAGTACAGATATGAGATTATTGACTTTAAGCAAACTGAAGCTTAATATGAGGTGTGAAAAATAACCCTAAATCTGATAGGTCCTGCAACTTTTGAACAACAGACTCCAAAAAATCAAAATTAAAAGTGAACTCAATCTAAATTTTGTGTTAAAATTTCATGAGAAATTGTTCAAAGCAAAGAAGACTATAATATTTAAGGACTATTTTTGGTCCAAGAATATAAAATGTTTGTCAACTATTTCAAAAAGACACATTATGTTTGGAAATGTATAACTTTCTTGGATGCACACATATCAAGTCTAAAATATATTTTTATTTGACCAAAAAAACAAGGAAAATCAAGAATTTTACAAATTTTGTCTTAAGTTTATTGCCATAGTAACTCTTAAATTGGTAAAAAAAACCATTATTTTCTGAAAATGGTGTAAAACCTTTTTTATTTAGCCCCTTCTACTTTGAGATATTGAACAAAGTGTTGTCATTTGAAAGGATGGATGGACAAACAATGGCATACCATATACATCCCTTACCTACTGTACATCAAACCAGAAGTAACAAAGTTAAAAAAAAAATGTTTATATATTTTCAGATCAAAATTATGTCAACCTAATCATTGGAAGTTTACCAAGTTATATGAGACGCATTGAAAGCCTGTAGAGATTCTACATGTATACATAAATGGAATAGACTCACACTTACAAATAACAAGACTAATGCACTCTCAAACAAGGATTATTCACGTTTCAATGAGTGAATTGAAGTGCATACTAGCTGCGCATGGAAATTTGTGTGCATTTTTAAATATTTATTTTCGTTTGATTAAATTTTTGTTTTCCAAAAATTGGATGTCTTCATAAATTAAGCATGAACATACATGTATTGTTGTTATTAATTAAAATAGAAATAAAGAATAGTTTTATCTCAGACTCAATTTTAGCCAAATAATACAGTTAAATATGATTTAACTTTTTTCCAAATATATGAACATATGATACAAGGAGATGTGGGGTATAGGTTCATTGGACAGCATCCCAACAACACAAAACACAATACTTAAAGTTGAATACAATTAACAGAATAGTTTAAAACTTTCAATTGGCCATCATTCATCAAAAAGTGTGAATATATTCAAATTTATAGCCCAACAAATACAGATCTGCTATCAACAAGAAGAAAACAGGAATTAAATTATCTCACAAATGAATTATTATTGTGCAAACCGGGTTAACCCGATCTTAAAATGGATACATTATAAACACTTTTGATTAAATAGTAGATTTTATGCATAAAACAATGCAGTATTACAACTGCTCTTACTACAAAGACATCAATTTTTGTCAAGAATTTGATGTTGAAATAATTATGGCATATATTACCATATGAGATATTCAAGCTCCATGTAGCTTCCAGTTTTTTGGTGATCTGGCGACGGCAGCTGTATTAGCTAACTTCTTAAAAGCTTAATATTTTAGAAGGTGGAAGACCTGGATGCTTCATACTTTTTATTTAGATGCTTCATGTTACAAAGTTTCCTTCAGTCACATGTCTAATGTCCTTGACCTAATTTTCATGGTTCAGTGACTACTTGAAAAAAGATTAAGATTTTTTGTAATGTGAAATTCTCTCTTATCATAAGTAAAAGCCTTAGGATAACCATGTTTGGTATGTGCGTAGCTTGCAAGGTTCTCATGCCCATCAGACAGTGTTCACTTGACCTTGACCATTTCAGGGATCAGTGAATAAGGTTAAGTTTTGGTGGTCAAATCCACATCTCAGATACTATAAGCAATAGGTCGAGTTTATTCGGTGTATGGAAGCACTGTAAGGTGTACATGTCCAACTGGTAGGTGTCATCTGACCTTGACCTCATTTTCATGGTTCAGTGGTAATAGTTCAGTTTTTGTGTTTTGGTCTTTTTTTCTTGTGCTGTATGCAATAGGTCTACTATATTTGGTGTATGGTATGATTGTAAGGTGTACATGTCTAGCTGGCAGGCATCATCTGACCTTGACCTCATTTTCATGGTTCAGTGGTCAAAGTTAAGTTTTTGAGTTTGTTTTTTTCTAATACTATATGCAATAGGTCAATTATGTTTGGTGTATGGAAATATTTTATGATCTTTATATCAGTTGCACAGGTTTTATTTGACTTTGACCTAATTTTCACAGTTCATTGCTCAGTGTTAAAGTTTGTGTTTTGTTCTTTTTTTCAAACTACATGTATAAGCAATAAGTCAGCTATATTTATTGTATGGAAAAACTGTTAGCTGTACATGTCTACCTGGCATGGTTCATCTGACCTTGACCTCATTTTCATGGTTCATTGGTTAATGTTAAGTTTATGTGACAGTTGAAATACAGCTTTACAGGACTATCAACATAATATCAATGATTAGTAAAGAAGGCCAGACATTTCAGCGTGTGCACTCTTGTGTTTCCTAACTGAATAAAAATTATGAGATTTTAATTTCTAGTGAGACAATAATTTAGCAGTGACAAACAGGCAATTGGACCTGATTCCTTTTCAAAGTTTTTGAAATATAAGCAATTGATTTACAGTACATATATTCATTACTGGTTTAAATTTAATGCACACAACTCCAATATCAATTATTGTTAATGCCAAGAGTATCAGGACATAATTTGGGTGTAACAGCTACCAAGGTATCTGTTAGCTTAAAACCCAGTCCCCAATCATGTATATTAAATAGTTGAAATTAGTTAATGTGCAGTAAAAGTAAAGAGTATATATGTACAATAATGTAAGAGAGAAGGGGTCAAGATAATGTTTTGATGAGCAGTAATAAAAATACAATACAAATTAATGCAGCAAGGTTCAGTATTTCAGTATTTCAAAGAATTATTTCATAGGTGTCTAGGTAAAATGCTTGAACAAGAATAGGATTTATAGTTATTAGGACCATTACACCTACATGTACCATTCATCTATTAAAAGGGGGCAGGTTTGTTTTCTCTCTTGGAAGTCACATAACTTTAAACTGCATTGATAATTTTTTTCAATCAACTGCTTGAAATGTGTGGCTGTGTATGGTAGGGTGATGTCATCATTGGGAGACATTTAGTTTTTAGACAATAACTAAAGTATAAGAGAACGGATCTGTACAAGATGGTCCAACCGGTCCAAAATTAAAGTTGTTTTGATTTTTATAAAAAAAATATTAAGTGTTTTTTGTTATGCTGAATCTAACCATGAATTTAGATTTTGAGCCCCATTATCAAATTAGTCCACATTGAAGTCCTAACAGTTCAAAACTAAACTTAGTTAGCTTTCATTAAAAGTTCAATTCTTCTGATTCTTTGACATGCTGAATCTCAACATGTATTTATGTTTTGAATATTATACCATATTACATGTACATAATGATATATTATAAGGGAAATATCCAGTTTTAAAATTTAAAGTTCTTAATCCACATTTAATCTGTGCCAGAAATCAAGCTATGTCAAATAAATATATAATCATGATAATCACAATCCAAATTGAGAGCTGTATCAAGCTTGAATGTTGTGTCCATTATTGTTCAGGGTTCCTTCTCGGGGTAGTATATAGCAGCACCCAACCATGCCAACAGAGCATTATATTTTGGAAGGAGCAAACTTATTTTAACAATTCACTTTTGGAAAAATTATTATAGATACAACGTAAATAAATGCTGATTTCATGGATTTTCTTGTTTTAAACTTTTATTACACCTCAAGCTCTGTCATGATTGATGAAATGAAAGACTGACTATATTCAAACTTGAGTTGATGATGTCAGAAAAAAGTTCAAGCCTGCAATAACTCTTGGATGTGTGGTTGTTACAAATAAAATAAAACTGAATAAACATTATAATTGCTATTGTAGGTAAGAAGATCTGGAACACATGTGAAAATATGTCACATTTTGTAAGGTTTGACATGACAAAATGACGGAGATTACTAAATAAGACTGTAGCACATGCAGGTTATACCATATAACCTAAAGTTGCTTAAATCAATATCATTTGAACCTTGGTGGATAGTCACATTACCAATCATTCCTGAACTCCATATTTTAATAATCATGATCATATATGTATTACAGCACTTTTTTAAAATGTGTTAAAGAGTTTCTGTCCCAATTATTGTGCAAAAATCAAATGGCCAATATACTATGTGCTTATCAAGTTAGTGAACATATTGAAGGGAAAGTTAACATGATCATTTGTTAATTAGTCACCAATGTGTTTCACTATATGTCCAGGATGCAAACTTTAAAGTTTATATATGTAGGGTTGTAGTCTACTGACAACCTCTTTACTTCATACTGAGAATGTATTGACCTGTTGACATGCATGTATAGCAACCGTTTTTCTACCATTACTAAAAAACTATGAGACGGGGGTACTGCCTTGGTTCACTATAGCTAACTCACATATTTATAAAGGTACTCCATTATATAATTATAACTGTTTATTAAACATACGACATATTTCATATAAGACAGATCCACAATAATATTAAATTCCAGCAATAGATGTTTATATGACAAATGCTATTCTCAAAGTGATCCCAAACTATCAAACTAAACTCTATGATAAAATTAACTGACCCTTTAGCCTATGACTTAATATTCTAAATTTAACTTTTGCATCAAACCTCTGAGCTTTTAATTACCAAATAGAAATGCTGAATTAGACAGAACATATTTATATTAGAATTCTTAATGTCTTAAGTAGTGGTCAATAAACAATTAATTACAATTTATTACTCCCTAGAACTACTGATACTAAAACCAACACCTGTTGTTTACAACTAAAATCTACACATGCAAAATCTTATATCTTCAACATAAAATAATTAAAATACTGAAAGTTATATAAAATGATACTATTAAATTTGTCAAGTAAATTTACTCTCCTATATTTCCCTCTTGCTTTAAAAAATTTTGGTCTCCAAAAATTCAAATAAAAATTCAAAAAAAAGTATGAAAAAATAAAAGTATAAAATCATCAATAATTATAAACGAAAAAACAAAATAACACAATTATCAAAGTTAATGTTCATTCAGTTTCACACAGCATCCTGTCATCTGGATTTAAGTTCAATATTCAAATATGTCCAAATCTGTAAGCTACATCAGCTTAGATTGTTCATAGAAAGTTCTGGTAAATAGTACTTCATAAATCATCAGGTATTTTGGAACAAAATGTTATAGTTTTGCACGGTTTCAGTTATTAAACTGCAAATATCATAAGTTCAGTTTATATCTAAGGCATATCCAATTGGTTAAGTAAAATTGTCAATGTTCATCATCTTAAATGTTGAAATAATTAAAGTTACAAATGTTTTTCAGTTCATCATCTTGGTATTTATGTATTTAAGAAAAGTTTGTGTCCGTATAATAAAATCATCATCAGGTAGTCATCAGGTATCAAATGTTTGTTTCACTCATAGTACTGTTCAATAGATAATAGTCCAAATGTTCTATAAATGTTCAACTTCTAATAAACATGCAAAAACTAACTATAAAAATAACTATATGCAACTTATATACATTCCATGGATTTTATGATGCCTAAAATTGGCTATATTTGACTTTCACTTTTCATATGCGATTTTCATTTGCACAAATTTGATCAAATTGATTTCACTTTTCACATTTCATTGATATGAATTGAATATTTTGTATTTTTCACATATATCATGATATATCTTTTTATAATTTTAGGCCTAGATTTTGATTTACTTAAATTCACATGATTCTCTATATTCCACTAATTAGAATACTTTACTATGAAGGCAATAATGATAGCACTTATATTCCATTCTTTCTTTCACTATATATGAATCACTGAATAAAATGAAGTGACATAACACACTGATATTCACTTTTTATTCCAGCAATAGATGTTTATATGACAAATGCTATTCTCAAAGTGATCCCAAACTATCAAACTAAACTCTATAATAAAATTAACTGACCCTTTAGCCTATGACTTAATATTCTAAATTTAACTTTTGCATCAAACCTCTGACCTTTTAATTACCAAATAGAAATGCTGAATTAGACAGAACATATTTATATTAGAATTCTTAATGTCTTAAGTAGTGGTCAATAAACAATTAATTACAATTTATTACTCCCTAGAACTACTGATACTAAAACCAACACCTGTTGTTTACAACTAAAATCTACACATGCAAAATCTTATATCTTCAACATAAAATAATTAAAATACTGAAAGTTATATAAAATGATACTATTAAATTTGTCAAGTAAATTTACTCTCCTATACATGTATTGAAAGTACATATGTAAAAAGAATGAAAATGACACATTTTTATGTTATTTAACTAGCAATGTTAAACCTTGAACGGAAATGATATGAACCTAAAGTCTTATATTATGGGAAGGGGCACTGACTGACCTAAATATGGGGGGGGGGGGGGGGGAGGGAGAGTTGTTGGTTCCAGTCATGCTTCAGTGATTCCCTATATAATAACCAAACATTTTCCAGGGGAAAAAGGAGGACTGGGCCACCCTAGATCCAACTATAAATGGATAAAAGGTGTCCCTTTGAAAAGGAAACATGGAAAGGCTTGCATAATTTGGTAGACCAAAATTCAATGAACTTCCTCCGTTGACAACCGCAGATAACTGACTTCCGGTTAAGATGGCTGCGTCCAGTACATTGTAAAAACTCGGCGTGGTTTTGCCCTTTTAGATGACTGACCAAGAAAAGGATGAGAGTTTTACCCTTCTATAAACACTCATAAGCATTAATATGTCAATATAGATAAATACCAGTGACAATTCGGCGTTATTTCTACACATAAAATGTCAAACTCCTCGTCTGCACACGACGCACAAATCAGCATGTCAGATAAATTTCCATTTGAGATACACGAGGATGAAATTGACAAGTCAGTCACCCCAATATTTAAGGATTATCCAAGAGAATGTCTTCCAGAAAAATTTAAGAATCCCTCGGGTGCAAAAGCCAAGAAACTACAATACGAGATAATTGATCCAAATCTTTATGAGCCCCCCGCAAGAATGGTTGCATGTAGAATTAAGAGAAACAGGTTGGAGGCTTGGATACGTGCACTTGGTGTCTTATATTATGAACATTTTGGTAAAAAAGCTGAATTGTTTCAAGTTGACTGGTACGATGATCCTCACCAGTGGGAGGGGGAAGGTAACAAAGCTATATGCATAAACCTTACCAATGATAAACAACTTATATACAAGATTACATTATTCATCACTACTGGTGTGTTGCAAGCTCAAGGACTTAGCAAAGACCTCTTCACCACAAGGGACTTCCCAACATTAATAAAACTAGTTAATTCTATTTGTGTACACAATCCTTCGTTAATAGTCAACACGGATGTTGATTCTACATGTAAATCTTCAGACAAAAACTTAATCGAAGAATCTACAAGTGTAAAATCAGTTTTTAACTCAACTGCTAGTTCTGTAGACAATAAATTAACAGATAGCAACAACAACTCACATACTAGCATTCAAGCAAATGTTCCCACTTCTAATACATGTACAGAAACTACAATTGCCACACAGGCTAAGATTTCTATCGGATATGAAGACTTAGATAGGCTTCAGACTACTTTTGTTGAAGCTTTAGCCGGTATCACCAAATCTCAAACGGCACTTATAGTGCAAGCAGAAAAAAGCTTTTCGGATGTTATAAGATCAGCAATTACACCAGTTGTAGAAACAGTTAAAAAGTTACAAGAGCAGGTTAATAACAAACATCAATCAGATACAAGTTTGCATAATGCCTCTACGTGTAATATAAAGGAACACAGCAACATGGAAAAACAATTCAATAAACTAGAACATCGCATTGTAGAATTAGAAAACCAAGTCCATAACCTTTCTATGGACAAACACAAAGCTGCAACAGATTACGCTGAGCTTGATTCCAAATTTCGCATTGAAAATAATAAATTTGAAATAGCTAAAACTAGAATGGACCAGAAAATGGAGGATATAAATCATATTAATGATGATCTCAAGGTTAAATTGAACACCAAATCTAGTGAAATGATGAAAATTAGTGAAGAAAACAAACTTTTAAAAGAGAAAACTGACTCTCAATTTAATGAAATATTATCTCTCAAATCACAGCTATCGAGCATGTATTTACCTACACAGCAACAAAATGAGCAGCAATTTGCTAATGGGTCCTTCAACAATGAAGGCAAATCTAACAAACCTACAGCTCTATTTATTGGCACATCAAACACTGATAGAATTAATGAAAACAAACTCTCAACGGCAGTGGATATAACAAAAACTACAGCATATACTTTAGATGAAGCCTACGAGGTAATCTCAACCGCACAGTGTAGGCCTGATGTTGTTATCATACATTCCCTAACTAACGACGTTAAAAACAACAACCCAAATGAATGCATGGACAAACTACAAATGGTAGTAGAATCAATTTCTAGCAAATGGAAAGAAGCTAAAACCATAGTGTCACTAACGACTCCCCGCCTTGATAATCGCCTACATCGTCTTAATTCAGAAATCATTGATGGACTAGTAAAACGAAAATATCTAGACAATAAAGATGTATATGTTTCTGACAACTCAAACATGTGGCATGGGCAAGTCTCAATACAACAACTCTTAAATGAAGATAAATTTCACTTGTCAGAGAGGGGAACATCAATGTTGGCTTCTAACATTAAGAATGCGTTACATACTGTCTTAGGTATTAAGGTACAACAAAGGAACAACAGATATTCCAGATCCACTGACCGTGCTCGTCAACAGTATCGGCCACAACATCGCCAATCATTTAACAATTATCATGATCATAATGAGCAAAATAGGGTCAAGTTCAAAAGAACAGGGTAAACCATGAAAATATACTTATTGTACTATCTTTTTATTTTTTCCTATAATAGAATCAGCAAAGAATTTATTAAGTCAGATAATAGCTAGCTTATTGATTTTTATTTGTTCAAGTGTTATCTGTATATTTTTGGAAAATTAAAAGCTGATAAAAGGTAGTTTGTTACAAGTGGTAATTTTATTTTTTTTTCTTCTTTTTCTGGCAAGTAGCCAATTTGTCTCTGAGACTAATTAAGTTTTAGTTTTTGTTGTTTATTTTATTTTATTTTTTAAAGTTTTTTGTTCATTATTAGTAGCCTATTTTGTTACCAATTAAGAAACATTACTTGAAACAAGTATATTTGGTGTCTAATTTAGATTTTTAAATATGGCTATACATGGTCGTTCTATTGTTAAGAACAATTTGAAAATATGTTACTGGAACATTGGTGGTATAAATACACATACTATGAATAA
Organism: Mytilus galloprovincialis; assembly: GCA_037788925.1. Lineage (NCBI taxonomy): Eukaryota > Metazoa > Mollusca > Bivalvia > Mytilida > Mytilidae > Mytilus > Mytilus galloprovincialis. The sequence continues at coordinate 36,007,048 of CM075342.1, read as the reverse complement.
GTTAGAAGATCACCTTTTTGTACAAGAAATAAAAGAGTATGATGTGGTTATTTTAGCAGAAACACATATTGGATATGATGTTAACTTACAGGTTGAAGGTTTTAATTATTTTCCTGTTTGTAGAAATATTTCAACCAATGGAAGATACTATGGTGGGTTAGGCATTTTTCGAAGGACTTCTTTAAAAGATCATATTAAGATAATTCCTGGGTTGTCCAAAGATTTTCAGTGGATAAAATTTGAAAAACAGTTTTTCTGTCTTCAAAATGACATATACTTATGTGCAGCATATTTACCCCCTGCTAATTCATCTTATACTAAGAAGTTAGATTTTGATATAATTGATCAAATAGAAAAGGACATTGTTTCCTACAAAAGTAAAGGGGATATTTTGTTTTGTGGTGATTTAAACGCCCGCACCTCCACTGAAGAAGATTACATTGCACAAGATAGCTCCAGATATCTTCCATTGTTTGAATCTTATAAACCTGATAATCAAATTAGATTTAGAAAGAATTGTGATGAAACACTTGATAGTAGAGGGAAAGAGATTATTGATTTATGCATAAGCAATCAAATGCGAATTGTAAATGGTAGATGCATGGGTGATTTACTTGGTCATTTTACTTGTTTTAATACACATGGCCAAAGCACTGTTGATTACCTTATAGCAAATGAAAGATTATTTAATCAGATACTTTATTTCAGAGTGTCAGAGTTTGTCTCAACATTCTCAGACTGTCATTGTAAAATATCATGGGAAATTTTGGCTAAATATCAATTAACAGAAACTCAGTCAAATAATCTTCATGCTGCCCCCGTTAATTTCAGATGGACTGAGGACTCCCCACTTAAATTTCAGCAAGCACCTTTGTCACCAGATAACCAGCAGAAAATTTCATCTTTCCTTAATAATGATAGTGATTGCTCTTCTGAAGACATTAACAAAAAGGCACAGGATTTATGTGATATCTTTCTTTCTGCAGCCAAAATTTCCCTGGTAACCCCAAAAAAGACTAAAAAGGGTTCCAGACCCCAGAAAAAATGGTTTGATAGTGATCTTTTTAAAATGCGCAAAAATGTTATATCCTTAGGTAAAATTTATTCAAGATATCCTAAGGATCCTGTTATTAAAGGCAGATACTATAAACATTTTAGAATCTATAATAAATGTAGAAAAGTTAAATATAAGCAATTTATCAATTCCATGCTACAAAAACTTGATACTCTTAGAGTTGAAAACCCTAAGCAGTATTGGAAATTAATAAATGACATTCAGGATAGCAAAAAAGAAAACTGCTCTTCACAAATTGATTCTGATACATGGGCCAATCACTTCCGTAATCTTCACTCTGCAATTGATAACACATTTTATTCACGACTTAACCAGTTGGAAATGATCCTGAATGACAAAGAAAAAAATTTAGTTTTTAATGATTTAGATAATGATATTAGTAAAAAAGAAATTTCTGATGCTATTGCAAGCTTAAAATCAGGCAAGGCCTGTGGACCTGATTTGATTTCAAATGAAATGTTAAAATATAGTCAGTCATATTTGATAGGTTGCTTATATAAATTATTTAATTTGTGCCTCAAGAATAGTGTGTACCCAAAGATTTGGGCTGATGGTTTTATTTCGCCAATTTTTAAATCAGATGATCCTTGTGATCCATCTAACTATAGAGGTATAACAATTACTAGTACCATTGGTAAACTTTTTAACAATATTTTGAATACAAGACTTGACAAATTTTTGTACCAAAACAACTTAATTCATAATTCTCAGATTGGTTTTACAAAAAATGCCAGAACTTCAGATCATATATTTATTTTAAAAACACTTATAGACAAATACTGTCACAATAAAGAGGGCAGATTATATACTTGTTTTGTAGACTTTCGCAAAGCATTCGACAGTGTAATTCATATAGGTCTTAAACTGAAGCTTATTAATATGAAAGTTGGTACTTTATTTTATAATATTATATCAGATATGTATAACAATAGTCAAGCATGTGTAAGAGTTGGAGCTTCTCTCACTGACCCTTTTAGCATTAAATTAGGTGTAAGACAAGGAGACAACTTGAGTCCTTCATTATTTAAAATTTTTATAAATGACTTCCCATCTTATCTTGACTCCTGCCTGGATGCAGTTTCCCTGCACTCCGAGAAATTAAATTGTTTGATGTATGCAGATGATATTGTGATTATGTCAACATCAGCCACAGGGCTTCAAAGTAGACTTGATCAGCTAGAAAAATATTGTGCTGACTGGTGCCTTAAAGTTAATATTAAAAAGACTAAAGTCATAATTTTTAATAAGGCTGGAAGGAAAATTCAAGCGAATTTTCGACTGCAGAATAACTTGATTGACTGTGTCGCTCATTACAAATATTTGGGTGTTCACTTTACTGCATCTGGAAGTTTTCATCTAGCTAAAACTGAACTTTATAATAAGGCTCTTAAGGCCTACTATAAACTTAGAAAGGATTTTATCAATTTGTCTCCTGGAATAAAATCTTGTGTTCATATTTTTGATCATACCCTTAAACCCATTCTGTTATATAATTCAGAGGTATGGGGAGGTTATAATGTTTCTTGTAATACATTACAGTCTTCCTTATTTAATCTTGAAAATATTTTTAAAAATCTTAAGTGTGAGAATCTCCATCTTAAATTTTCTAAGTTTATACTTGGTGTACACAAAAGGAGTGTCAATTTTGCTGTATTATCAGAACTGGGGCGTTTCCCCTTACATTATGATATTGTAAAGTCAATTGTAAAATACTGGTATAGATTTGAAAATCTTACAACTGAATTCAGTCTATTGAAAGATGCTTATAAATGCAGCCAAGAGCTTCACAAATCTAACATAACTTCTTGGTACTCATTTGCTAAGAAAGTATTAGAAGTTTTTGAAATTAAACCAGAAGTAAAACATTTTGGACAATATAAATTTTTGAACATATCTAGCAAATTAATTCACACTAAATATATTAGCAATTGGTATGCTAGCCAAAATAAAGCTTCTGATGGAAAACTGTTTAATTATGTGAAATTTAAGCAGAATTTTGGTTATGAAAATTATCTTTCTTTAATAAAGGACTTTGATTTAAGAAGATCTATATGCAAATTACGTATTTCTGCTCATAAGCTTCAAATTGAAGTTGGACGTTTTTCAAATATTCCACGAAATGAAAGAATTTGCAAAAAATGCTCCTCTGGCTGTGTTGAAGATGAAATCCATTTTTTAACTAACTGTGAAAATTCTAAATCAGATAGAGATGCTCTCTTTGACTTTGTTTGCCAAAGAATTCCAAATTTTTCTTTACTGGATAATCAGCATAAATTTATTTATTTATTAAACTGTGAAGACAATCAGGTCCTTAATGCTGTTGGTAAATTTATTAAAGTGAATATGAGTTAGTAATTGTATTGTTACTGTATGTAAAATAATGTTTGTATCTACATTGTATGTATCTATCAAATTAATATTCTTTTTCCTTATTCATGTATGCTCTGTATGCCCCTTGTGGGCCCTTAATTGGAAATAAAATATGTTCTGTTCTGTTCTGTTCTATTCAAATTCAAATCATCATTTGTACCTGTCCAAGTTTATTTTGCAGCATTTAGGCTTGTTTCCTCTTTGGACTTAGGAGGGACTATGCGCCTAACATACATTTCTATTATCTGATTCACGTTTCCCTCCATATTTACTTTCCAAAGGGCTGGGGAAGATAACTGAGATATGAATGCACACACATAATAAAGGTCCTGTGTGGGACGTAAATTTATTGCTCATTTTTTATATCTAGGAAAAGTTATATAAATTTTGGGAAGAAATTATAAAATTGACGTTTTTCAAGCCGGTAACTAATGGTTCTGAGGAAATTTATTGCGTAGACAATCGTTCCAAAATTTGGAACGAATTTCGAAAGCCGGTGGATGATTGATGGAGTAAGGGAAAAAAGTTCCGGAACGGAAACGATCACTGTCCGGAGTTTGTAGTGTAGAGTAGTATTCGGGCCCGTATGCGGATCGGAACTGGAACTGCCGGGGAGTTTGGTCAGAAACGTCGAATAGAAATAGCGTACGTTTCGATTTCAAAACGACGTTTCGACTTGACATTCGACTTCAGATTTTAGTGTTCACACGGTACGATTTTAGTCGAAAGCAGGTGCACAGGTAAAAATCGAATGAAAAATCGTATCGTGTGAATGCACCTTTAGCTAACGGACCCGTTAACATTTCCGTTAAATTTCCGCTAATTTTATTTCGTATGCATAAAGCCTCCGTTAATTAACGCACCCGTTAACGTCTCCGTTAAATGTTCCGTTAAACCCAATAACTAACGGGTACGTCAACGTATCCGTTAAACGAGCACTATGCGTATGCATACGAATTATTTCAATCAAATCTCAGCGAAGAGCCACCATAAAATATGCTACTTGTAGAAAATTCAATACTGATTAGGGGAAAAACCCAAGCGTTAGCAATTTCTTTTGTTATGAATAAAGCAAAACTGTTAGCTGAATGGCAATTCGTCAAGACCCTAACAATTATTTTTCACCCGTTAGGCAAAACTGTTTACTTTTTTTTCTCAAACCCCTTGCTCTAATCATTGATCAATTCTGTTTACAGTAATAGAATAAATGATTGGTAATAATTTTTAATATTTTATACACGAATTGTCACTTAACAGCATTTTTTAAAGGTTAAATAATATTTTTTAGATATTAATGTATATTTGTGGAAATAGAAAATGTTTTCCATAAATTTTCATTTTCGGTGTACCTGAGACATACATTGTGTGTGTGTGTTCCATCCAACCCCCACCCCCTTATGACAACGACATTGTCTATTTGACGAAATTCGTATCGAGTGAAATTTATCTTTCGCTCAGGGAAACGTTTTCTTTAAGGACCAAACTTTGTCTTGAAAGTAATATAGTTATAAGGCTTTCTATCAGTACAGCCGTCCATTTGGCGACCCCACTGATCCTCGTAGTACTGATACAGAATTTGTTTTGTATAAATCTTTTTAGTTATAATCTATCGTAGAAGCTAATCATGGAAGTTGTAACTCATGTAGTAATTTGACTTCAGATATAGTTAATTTACAAAGGAATAATAGACTTTGTCTCCTCCTAAGTTTTATACAAATTTGTACATTTACTCTTTCTGAAAGAAGCATATCCAAAATTTTATCATCGGTATAAGGACATCATTCGTAAATATAGTTCAACATGCAGACTTCTTATACGTTCAGGTATTGCACATCCAATATTTTATGGAAATATTCTTTATAAATCACAAAAATGTCAGTATTCACATCAGAAGCGAACAAAACCTTTAAATAGACTTATGAACAAAACCTTTAAATAGACTTATTAAGAAGGGATATAGTTACGATACTGTTTTAGTTTCTTGTGTACTATTTGAAGTTTAGTATGGCGTTCATTATCCCTGAACTAGTATATATATTTGTTTAAGAGGCAAGCTGAAGGACGCCTCCGGGTGCGGGAATTTCTCGCTGCATTGAAGACCTGTTGATGACCTTCTGTTGTTGTCTGCTCTATGGTCGGGTTATTGTCTCTTTGACACATTCCCCATTTCCATTCTCAATTTTATATAGGCTAATATAAAAAAGAAGATGTGGTATGATTGCCAATGAGACAACTCTCCTCATGAGACCAAAATGACAAAGAAATTAACAACTATAGGTCACCGTACGGCCTTCAGCAATGAGCAAAGCCCATACCGCATATTCAGCTATAAAAGGCCCCGAAATGACAATGTAAAACAATTCAAACAAGGAAACTAACGGCCTTATTTATAGAAAAAAATATGCACCACATAAACAAACGACAACCAATGAAATACAGGCTCCTGACTTGGGACAGGCACATACATACATAATGTGGCGGTGTTAAACATGTTAGCGGGATCCCAACCCTCCCCTAACCATGGACATTGGTATAACAGTGCAAGATGGTCTATTGTTGTGGTCTTGGATTACAATTTTGTTTAAAAAAAAAGCTTAAACATCCCTCTCCCTCTGAACTTATCAAATATAAGAAGAAACCAGCGTAAGCACGGCCTGAAAATTACTAGACATGTTTATGGTAATACACAGCACATCCATTCATCACGCAGTTTGGTTCATGTTTCCCATTTTTTTTTTTAGCAATGAAGCATGGTGTTGGTCATTTTTATTGGTTTGTCAGCTCCTCTTCAATAACGAGTTTAAATGTCAAATTGGTATCATCTGTCTCTGTGTTGAACAGGTACTCCTAGAAAGAAGTAGACTACCTAGAACACCGATAGTTGAAACATTTCTTCAGTGGTGCGTGTTTATAGTTGTTGTTATATATATATACACTTTAAAAGTCGTGCTTAGAAATGAACACTTGTATTATATGTTTAGATCTAAACGTGTTCAGGATTGTGTTTAATTCTAAACATATTTCTCAGTAAGCACATATCTAAACATGACTTGAATTTAAACACTTTTAATGTGTTTTGAAATGAAAGTGTTTAGAAATAACTTATTTCTAAGCTAAACACGATTATAAACACAAACCTAAACATGTGAAAAAAAGTGCACAAAAGATGTGCTTAGAAATGCATTTAGGATCTAAACATCATTGTTAGGTGTAATACCACCATTGATTTTTCCCTATTAGTCTTTGTTAAATTGGCACTTTTAAAAAAATCGTACAGTATTTACCTTTATTTCAACCAAAGAAATACTTTACATGTGTAAAGTTCAATCCTTTCCAGTGATACAGTGAAAATTTCACACTACATTTCATTGCATATAAGAAAGTAACCACCGCCGAGGGTAGACAACCCAATTTTTACACTGTTATTTACTGGTTACCTGCTTTGGTAACTATGTAACCTTAACGTTCCAAAATATTTTATAAGAGCATCAAATAAAAAAAGAATGATGCTTTCAGACACCCAACATACATATTTACGACTCAGAAAAATTTAAGTGCATTGAAATGCAAGGTTAATTTTCTACAACTGTCAAATTCAAGGGAATATTTTTTTAGGCCTACTTTCGTATGCAACCGGATGTGACGTACCATGATTTGGTGGTATTACACCTGTTACAGTGTAGATAGGTTTCCTTGTATGATCAAACATATTGAGGCTTTTTGTCGAGCCTGCAACATTTATGTCGCGATTTTAAGCGAGACATAGAGATCCTATATTCCGTCATCGGCATCGGCGTGTCAATATTTAGGTTCATAGATATAGAAAGATGTGGTATGAGTGCCAATGAAACGACTCTCCATCCATGTAACAATTTAAGCCATTATAGGTCAAGATGCGGTCTTCAACACGGAGCCTTGCTCACACCGAACAGCAAGGTATAAAGGTCAGTCTGGTTTAAAAAAAATAGACATCAATAACTTTGTCAAACTTTTATGGAGTTTTAGAAAAATTTAGACATGCTTATGCATGTTTATGACCAAAATATAAAAATATAAAATCCATGCAGATCAAAACCTTCAGAGTATTTATTATCATTTTCCCGTATTATACTGATTTATAAATGAACTGAAGTAGTACACATCTATTCTATACTATTAAACGAGAAGACCTCATTTTGTGTGTCGCTTCTCTTCCTTCCACGATAAATTAATCATCATGCCTCTGTGTTCTATAGGTAACATGCATAGTCGCATTTGTCATCCATTATGATTATTCAGATTGAGTTATTTTTGGAGAAAAACGGCAAAAAAGGAGTCCGGATATTGATTCCGTCATTAGACTGAATTTTAGTCATAGATAAGACTTCCGGTTTGAAACATGCGCAAGTACAACCAATCGTATGATAGATAACAAAAATGAAAAATGAATAAGCCAATCAGAGCGTTCTCCATACCATGGTGTTTAGGTCGCAAGAATCACAACTAATATACCTCCTTAGAGATGACAATTATGTTTCGCGTTTATCTACATGTAAACTACGATTATACTTCTTTTATATGCACATACTACGAAAAGGATACAATATTACCAGTTTAATAAAAAAATATCACAAACAGAAAGGTAACAGAACTTATACGATGTGTCCTATACCCCACCATGCCAACCTCGTGCCTAGTGCAGAAAGCCTGATTTAAATATTTATCTTTCAAGTTATATTTTGTCTTCATCAACCAACTCACAGACAGATATTAAGATATCAAGATTCTCTACATTAAGAAGCCATATCAGTTTTTGGCTAGGAATCAAATGCATAAAAGTTTGGGCATAGTGAGTTAATAGTGGAGTTTAAACAATTTCTCTTATCTTGAGATGATGTGCACGAAAATAAAAAATGTTTTATATATAAGCAGTTACATTTATTTCATGTTTAAAGCGGTGCAAATTTTTTTATTTAATTTGACTTTTACCAAAAGATGCATTGTAGCAAAGGAGAAGAATAATTGTTGTCTGAGGCCAGAAACACGAAAATAATTGAATTTACAAATAGAAAGGAAACAAATATCGGACTTGGAAAAAGGGAGAGGGCTTTTCATACCTTTTATGAAATTCTCCATACATAATATCTTTTACAAAAAAATCATCCTACAACAGTTCACAAGCTGTATATGTCCGCGATTTCGCGGGTGTGTTCTAGTTTGTATTAAGGGGCTAGCTGAGGCCCACTTCCAGGTGCGGAATGTTCTCACTGCGTTGATAAGCCTTTGGAGGCCTTGAGCTGTAATCTGCTTTTTGGTCGGGTTATTGTCCCTATAGGTTGCACTTTGTAAATACAGCTGTTTCTCAAAACACGCCTCTTTTGGGGATATTCATAGAAAAATAATTTTGTTTACATACTGGTTCCCAGTTATGCTCTCTGTGTTCCATATCGCAGTGACAGAAATTGGGAATGTTACCAGTAAATAAACACGTGCATATTGTTTACATTGAAATCTGTGGTAACCTTTCATTCGAGGTAGGGGTAGTTAAGAAAATTAGTGTAAGTTTAAACTCTGAGAAGTTCAGGGAAAATAAACCTTGCAAATATGACGCACAGCCCTATATTTTGACCTTTGAAAAAAATTGTGGTGCATATGAACTTTCAGTTCTAGGATAAGATTTTTTTCAAAACTTCATAGTAAAAGTGGTACAGTTTTAGCCGTAAAAGGAGTTCCTATGGGAAATTGCATTGTCAATATTTACAGAAATGCAACCTTTAACATATTCCCTATTTCCATTCTAAATTTTAAGCTTTTTTCAAAGTAAATATTCTGATTCAGTCTGATGTTACAGTTTTGAAGTCATCAATAACTTTGTCAAACCTTTCATGGAATTTAAGGCAATTTGAACAGAAGCCTATTTATTACCAACATCTAGGATTAGCGTAGACATAACTCTGGAACTTCATCTGTAAGGACTAGTTAATTTTGCTATATGGTTTATCATAAGTTTCAAAATCTGCAGCATCTAGCTTTGTCTCTTAAAAAATAAAAAGAACAAAACTATAACAAATTCAATCAAAGTACTAAAGTACTGTCTACTCGTATGACATCAATATCTGTTGGGTGAGGACATGGATCTTCATTTCAGTGCTGTTATACTGACTGTATTTAGCCATCATTATAATCTGGATTGCTATTTGTTATCATATCAATATAAGAATACCAGTGGTGTAGCAGATCATCATTTCGACCTTATATGCAAAGGTTTAGTCATTGAATGCCCACAGTTTATTCTTATCATAGTTTATTGTACCTTCCTGTATTAATTCGTATTTTTAATGAGCTGGAGTTATGCAGGCAACAAAATTTCTATATTTTTCAGCTAAATGTTTTAGTCTTCTTCCTATTTTAGTTCTCAATATACTATGCAAGATATTTGGAAACATGCTTTGTTTAAACTCGTTTATCTATAAAAAATCAACCGGTCCCATGGACATTTACCTATTATGGTCCAGTATATATTTGTTTTAGTTAGATTCAGCATATCAAAGAACCCCAATAATCCAATTTTTGATAAAAAAAAAAATCACCCTTAAGGCCTCAATGCAATACAGATACACTATAACTATTTCATAGACTAAAGTTAAGATTTTGAAGTTTAAATAATGCCTATGTACATACATGTAGCATTTTAAAAACCCTTTGAAGTTATATTTATTGAAAAATCAAGTCGAGATATGCTAGTAATTATTCTGCAAAGATTAGGTGACCTTACTTGATCTTAGCGATGTCAGGAGTTCCGGTTACCCGGTCACTGTATTGTGCAGTATACCTTACATATACTACCGATTTGATTGGTTAATAGCTATTTTAAAACATAGCTTATCAATTTATTTGAACATTTGGAAAGAAAAAATCCATCAAACTTATTTTAAAAGAGGGACAAAAGATACCAGAGGGACAGTCAAACTCATAGATTGAAAATAAACCGACAACGCCATGGCTAAAAATAAAAAAGACAAACAGACAAATAATAGTACAGAAGATACACCATAGAAAATGCAGACGACATGGTCAATTCACGGCACATGAGAGATTTATCTTGTACTAAGAAATTGAAAATAAGCCTTTAAAAGAGGCATGCGGTTGGTCACTTGTAAATAAACGATTGTCTCTTAATTGTTGGGTCTATCGTTATTTGAGAACTGAGGTTTAATGAATATCTTTTATTGCTTCTGTTAAGTTCATCTGAAGTTTGTTTTAATAAAGAATCGGGACAATTCAGAGCTAAACAGGATGACACCTCTCATATGTAACTAACTGAATATTTGCATCTATATGTCCTTTAGTTATTTTTTTGCAGTTGAGTTGAGTTATCTCATTGGCGTATACTCCTTATCTCATATTATTCATACAATTTTGGGGCCCTTTATAGCTTGTTGATCGGTGTGAGCCAACTGGCAAGGCTCCGTGTTGAAGGCCGTACATTGACCTATATTGGTTTACTTTTATAAATTGTTATTTGGATGGAGAGTTGTCTCATTGGCACTCACACCACATCTTCCTATATCTATAAATTTCGTATGGTGTACCGTATAAAATCGGATCACAAAAATAATAACCCAAAGGGTAATGGAGCTTTTCTTTCTGTCAAAAAAATGTGCAGAGGAGGGATTAGTTCAAACTTGTTAGACGCAGTAAAAGAAAAGCAAAAAAAAGTAATATTTTGTTTTTTATTTTTTCAACACCATCCATTATATTTCAAGTGTATTTAGCTATCAAATTTTAAGACATGTTGCACTCATATGAAAAGATTTATCTTTATTGTTTAGGCAAAATATGCTCCTTAGTTGGTCTGTGATGGAGAGTTGTTTCATTTGCAATTCTACCGCGTCTTCTTATGTTTTATCCTAATTAAATTTAGTTCAAGAAAAAGACCCTGAACAGGACTAAATATTAAAAAAACGAGAATGTGTACATAGTACACGGATGCCCCACTCGCGCTGTCGTTTTATGTTTTTAATGTGCCGTGAAATTGGGATAAAAACTCAATTTACAAGGCATAATTATCTAGTTTGACTTTAGGAAACTGACACTTTTTATTATCTTGAACTTCGTCGATGTAGGAAGGAGCTTATTGTTTGCTTCACGTCAAGTGGCAAATATTTAATAAATATCCAATGAATGAGTACAAATATATCTAATAAAAACGCAGACAAAGTAGTACTTTGTCAAGGATGAAGTGCTAGAAATTTACTGTATTTGTATTTATATTACATATGTTTCTCTGTAAACTAAACTAAACTGATCCGCCATCCCATCTATAGCCGTGCACCGAAGTGTAGCGATAAGTGAACACAACAGAAGTCTAGTTTATCTGTACACTTGAACTTAGTTTTCAGAGAATAAAATATTTAACTATCTAACATGCATAGAGCAAAACACTTTCCATACATGAAGCATCCGGTTTACTGCCCAAATTTTGACAGGATATTTTGTGTGAGCGTATATATACATCAAACTAAGCCAAACGGATGACATACTTACATTTTTTGTATGTAGGGGGTCATACCCAGCACAGAGACACTGGGATTATTTGAATACACCTGGATACTCCAAGTGGATCAGTTTGAAGTCCATCTAATGCCCTTCAACATCCTTATACATATATACAAAAGATGCATGGCTAATGCCAATGATAGGTTAAGCTTGAATTAATGACACGTACAATATTTAAAGTTGTCAATGCAGGAGTTTTTTTTTTATTTACCCTAGAGATCAAAATGATTTTGGGGTTTTCTTCTGACTAGTTACATTTTAATTAGTAAGCATGCGAAGTTAAACCTTTAATCGCATTTCATATAATCATTGACCAATAATGTCGGAATGATGTCGGAATCATGTGAACCCTACAGACAAGATTATCATGGGGTCAAAACAGAATCAAAGTACTGAAGTACTGAACATAGGATGAATAAATGAGAGGGAATTCAACCTCACCGTAATAACTATTACATTGTAGTGATACAAATTAGTATACTCTGGTTTGTTGTTATATATTATGTAAATATTTGTATATAGCAGTTACATGTTTATATAATTTCATCTATTTGTATATCTTTCTATTCTACTATTCTAATAAAAGTGCAGTGTAAGCGCATGGTGGACACCCTTCTGTAATAATTGATTTTTCTTATAGATTTGATTTGAGTAGGCATTCATATTTTCTCGCAACACTTTCCTGTGATATTCTTCATCATGCATAAACACAAATTTTTCTGTAATTTTGATTTGTTATAATGTTGATATATATATATACACTCCGCCATAAGTTAAGCACCACCCATATTTTTATCAATAAGAAATTTTCAAATCCAAAAATTCAATATTTTTGAATAAGAGTTAATCGTGTTGACATTGGTTAAATAAAATGTAAATATTGTGCAGTATAAAAAAAATAAAAGTTAGTTTTTTTTATGCTTTCTGCTGTGTGAAGGGAACTTTCAATTTTACGTTAAAAACAACAAGTTAAAATCCCTATAAAATGTTTTAATTTGTTGATCATTTTCATTAATTTCAAATAATGATACAGTTTTTAACTTTTTGGAAAACAATCAAGTATACATTTACTGTCAATTAAGGTTCATAACGTCAATATCGTGTATAGCTTCCGCGCTTCCGGTAGAGATTCAATACACGTCTCCTCATTCCTTGCACAAGTCGTCGTAGCCTATACTGTGGAAATCTCTGCCATTCCTGTACCAAAGCGACCCTCAATTCTGGTATTGTTGCACATTTTGGTTGTCTCTGGTTAAGTTTACGGCCGATAAAGTCCCATACATGTTCAATTGGGTTCATGTCAGGTGACATGGCCGCGGCCAAAGTAAAGTGTCTATTGATTCCGACGTCAGGTATGCGTTGACAATTCGTGCGCAATGAGGTCTCGCATTGTCATCTTGAAAGACCGGTCTATCAGCTTACGCGTGATTGTCAAAATGAGGCGATACAATGGTGTTCAGGATGTCATCCCGGTACCTTTGTCCATTCAGGGTACCGTGAAGAACATGCATATCAAGCTTACAGTCATGGGAAAAACATCCCCATACTGTTACACCGCCGCCACCGAAAGCTGTTGTACTAAGAATGTTATTGTCCCGATATGCGGTGTTTCTTTCCCTCCAAACACGTGTTCTGCCGTCGACGGGCTTCAGCAAGAAACGACTTTCATCGGACCAGTGAATTCTTCTCCAGCTGCGTAAAGTCCATCGGCGATGGTTCCTAGCCCACTGTTGTCTTGCTCTACGGTGTCTTCAAGTTAATTCCGGGCGCTTTATTGGCCTCCGAGCCCTTAGACGGAAACTATGCAACCTACGTATCACAGTCCGAACATTTACTCTACCCTCAATAGGCCAAAGTCTACGAAGCTGATCAGCAGACGAGAAAGGTTTCAATCTTGCTTGTCGGGAAAGATTTCTGTCTTCTCTGGGAGTAGTTTTACGTGGTCTGCCTGCTCTAGGGCGGTCTTCAACTGACCCTGTCTAGCCTTATTTTTAGCTGCACGAGCATGATAATCACAGTGTGGTTAACACCAAAATGGACCGCTATTCTACGGCAACTTAGACCTGTATTTGCCATACCTACAACTTGCCAGCGTTCCGCAATACTCAGTTTTCGTCTTGCCATCTTAAAAGTTTGATATCAATGGCTAATTCAAGTGCGAAATACACGTGCTAAAATCATTTGTGTTTAGTCAAAAACAGTAACGCGAAAAACACACAAGACAGGTTGTTAAAACTGGTTTTGAACAATCAAAATGTAATCGATTGACATTTTACCTGTATCCAAAAGTTACCTATTGTTTACAGGTTTAATATATAGTATTTCTTTTATAAAAAAAATAATTAAGAAAATAATTATTTCGAAATTAAATTGGGTGGTGCTTAACTTATGGCGGAGTGTATATTTCCCACTACAAAACATTTTCAAATTATTTGTCTATGTTCTCAAAAATAATTTTCATGCATGTTTTTGGTGAAATTGATGTATAACAAGTGATAAGGAATGTTATTTTGCTTTTAGTTATCAGTCAAAAACGAAAGCCACGTAGGTAGAAATGTCTGTGGCAACAATACACTGAAATGCCCTCACGGTCATTCGATGTAAAATTTTACTTAAAGTACTATTTGCACCATTTACTTGAGTGTACATTTTTTTGTGGTTTTCGTATTGTTCAGTGACATACCGGTATGTTATTCATATTCGTTAAAACCGAGAACATTTTAAGAAAAACATAATACCGTTGAAAGGTTTTGCATCCGAGTTGACCGAATGGTATAAAGGGCGAAACAGTGAACTTCCTTAAAAATATAGCGTATGTGGACAAAAGGAGACATTTTTTTTTTGTAATAGGCAACTTTCAGACCACTCGTGCAGGGTGTGTACACTACTTATATCACAAGCCTATTAAATGAAATAAAACATATAAAAATAGTTAGACAGCAACCATTTGATTTTCGGGGGGTCTATTGATTTTTTTTTTTTTCTGGACAAACTTTTTTTTCGCATCTATTTTTTTGGCGAGAAGTCGAAAACAATTTTTTTCTTTCAATTTTAGCATTACATATAGTGGCAGCTGAGGGTGAAACAAACATTTTTTTTTCTCAGGATTAGAAACAAATTATTTTTTTTCTCCCAAAACTGGAAACAAACTTTATTTTCCAAAAAAATCCATATTATTATCTATTATTATAAAAATGTAAACAAACTCTTTGACCATTGTAGTGTCGAGTCGATTTATAAACCAATGAAAACACCCGACATATCAATTACGTCTTATGTGTATACTAACGCACCCGTTATCACAATGTTAACGGAAATCATGATGAAAACAAAATTCACGAGAATTATGGCCAGATTGTCAATAAAACTATACATTTCTACATCTTTGGTATCTATTTTATAAAAATCGCTCAAAAAGTTACTTGGTAATATATTTTTGAAAAATATCGATTTTAGTTGAAATGTTAGTAATTTTTTTTCAGGGAGAACTCACTTTTGTCCCATGAGTGTACATTTGTGTCTTTTTACAAAATAATGAGAAACGTCTCGACTTTAAATCAAATAACTTAAAACAAAGATGTTAGATAACATTCATCAGAAATTTATTTATAATTATTCATGTTTTGCTACATTTCTGGATTACTATTCCAGGCATTTAAAGCATGAAATATTGACAGATTTCATCATGTCTGCTGTCAAGTTTTTATATGATTGGACATCTAGCTATTTCTGCTGCAGCCCGCCGCCTTGATTTTTCTCCAGTACGAGTCAGTGGAACTTTTCTTACAGCCACTAGGACCTCCATTATGCATGCGTGCGTAATCTTCACAAGTCGTTCCACATTTTTTACCCCCGTGGCGTTTCATATAAGCCTGTGTACATCCCTTTGCACAAGTGTAGTCGTTCGCACACTCTCTATGACCTGTAAAAGTTAAATGAAAATTCAGTTCATTATAAATAAGAAAATTTGATAAAAAATAGAGTTGTACAGTAAACATATTTACATAAGATACGGATTTCACTGCATATGACACTTGATTTATGGAAATCTAAATGAGGGCCTACATGAGCATGATGAGGTATACTGACTGGCGAATACTGGGCCTACGTTTATAAAACAAAAGACGGGGACAGAACATGCATTGTTAATTGATTATTTTAGACTTTTTATAATCGCGTTTCTCGTTTTTATATAAATTAGACTGTTTGTTTACCCGTTTGAATGGTTTTACACGTCTAGTAATTTTTTGGGCCCTTTATAGCTTGTTGTTCAGTGTGAACCAAAACTCGTGTTTAATGGTTTACCTTCATACTTTTGTTACTTGGATGGAGAGTTGTCTCATTGGCACTAACACCACATCTTCATATATCTATAAGTCGAATATGAGAATTTGAGTCAAATCGGTGAACATGGATACCCATTTCTTACAGTTCCAATAAAGTGCGCACATTTTTTTTTTCTAATTTGCGCATAGAAAACTATTTCTCTTGTGATAAACATTAACACTCGAAACATCGTGGAATGAGTTAATACACGTATAAACTATTTGTTAAGATAAGATTGAAATACAGTAGTGGTATTATTGTGATCTAACATTAGGCCAATTTATACTATGTTCATTATTTTTTTTTTTCACATTTCCATCGCTGAAATAGTTCCTATATTTAAAAAAAAAAACAATTACGAAAATAACTTTCCGCATTTTAATGAAAAAACAGTTATACACAGATATCAATTCATGAGAAGTGAAAACATGATCTAACCCTCAGCTGGAATTGTTCGGATGAAGTTGGATGACTTACTAACTACAATTTGTCACTCAGTCTGGTTTCCTTAGTATTGTTATATACTTACCACCGCCTGGTCGATAACAGTCTATCCAGTACACGTTCTTTATCTGAAAAGGTCCACAGGAATCTGATCCGCCATCCAAACGACATTTTATGTTCTTGTTACAATTTGATTCTACCTAAAGTTGAAATAAAAGTTGTGAAAAAAAAATTAAGAAATAATTCATGGCAGCCGTAGATTTGTTATCATTTAACCATGGTTTGGGCATTTATGTTCTATTATTTTACCCTGAGCGTTAGCGAAGCATACAGTGAAGATCACTTCTAACCTCTCATTAGAACTGTCAGAATATTCTGTCATAGAACTGTTCTAACCTGTCCTAGAACAGTTATAAGAAGAACTGTCAGAATTAGTTCTAGGTAGAACTGACTAAATCAGTTCTAGGGTAGAACTGTCTAAATCAGTTCTAGGTAGATCTGTCCAAATCACTTCTAACCGTAGAACTGTCAGCAGAACTGACTAAATCAGTTAAGACTGTAGAACAGTTCTAAATGCCGTCACTGCAGTAAGGGCACTTTAGAATTTAGAAGAAATAAATCACTTCCGATTACTTTGCTATATATTAAATAGCAGATTTTCTATATTTTTTACTGATCAAACGACTTTTATTACGTTACATGTACAAATATCGAAGTGAATTGATGGTTATCCAACTCATCGGAGAAATATTTTTATAAGATTGCATACGAAACATCATTGTTTTAAAACGTTTCTTCGTTCCCCGTTTTTAACAGTCTCTTCCTAAATGAAACTCTGCATTTAATTCATGGAATTTTAATCATAATTTACCTTGTTTGCCTTGGATTTACATTCATTTAAGATTCTGTTTTGACAAAATGTTCAAACGAAAATTGTACAGTGGATGAATTATGGGATATTAATGAAAAAAAAGTGTTGTACAACGTAAAAAAACTATATATACATTTGCACCATCTCGTCAATTTAGCCAGACTTATCCATAACGATTATAAATGATATCAGGGAGTCTGCAACTCAGAAAAATATACTGGATCTGACCATGAATGAAACATTTGCCCCTGGACGTTCGGCTACAAACAAAATCATGCATTTTTCTTTGCCTTCTTCAAATTATATTAACAGTATACTATTCCAAGAAGAGAACTTCCCATACATGTACTTTTTATTTTATTTTTAAAATAAAGTATATGAATCAGTCATGTGAGTGTTGGGTGATGGTATAAATACACCTTGTCGCTATTTGTCTGCCATTACTGGATATCATACAGGTTCCCGTAAAATTTTGACGTCATAAAACAAAATATCTGACGCCACAATGGAAAAGTCATTGTTGTATATGCTTCAAAAGTTCAAGAGGCCGGGTCAGCCAGGATTAGCGATAAGGTGTATTGTGTTTTAAAGTTGGTGTCATTTTTATCATACGATCCGTCCTCGCATAGAAATAATATTGGTTTACCCTGTTTACAATGAGGCCATATACATGTATATTTACATGATAAAGTGTAAATAAGTTCAGTTTTTGTTGATGCGGTCAAATAATTTTGTTAAAACAACCCTCACTCAGTCTGATATATCGAAACCACTAAAATTTGTTTACAATTCAATATTTTGAATAAAAAGAGAACTTGCTGATATTCTAAATTGATGTGGAATTTTTTTTGTAGCCAATGTGTTCCAATATTCATTGATATTGCTGTCATTTGAATTATACAATCCATCGTAATATGTATTACTATAAGTGATTTAGTATGCGGCTACATATATATTAAGATTTACATAACAAAGTGTAATTATGGTCAGTTTTGGTTGATGCTGTCACATGTGGTCAGTTTTGGTTGATGCTGTCAAATATGGTCAGTTTTGGTTGATGCGGACAAATAATTTTGTTATATTCATGAGTCAGTCTGAGATATCAAAACTACTGAAATTAGTTTACGATTCAAAATTTTGATGAAAAAGAGAACATGCTGGCACTATAAACTGCTGTGAGCATAATTTTATTTTCCAATATTGCTTTCATTTATATTAAACAATCCATCCTGATATAAAAATATAGCTGATTTACTTTGCGGCTATTAAGATTGACATCATGTACATAAAAAAGTGCAAATATGGTCAGTTTTGGTTGATGCGGACAAATTATTTTGTTATACCAGTCCGTCTGAGGTATGAAAACTACTGATATTTGTTGATGATGTAATATTTTGAATAAAAAGAGGACATGCTGGCATTCTAAATTGATTCAAATGAAATTAGGTAGCATTGTGTTCCAATGTTTCTATCATTTGTATTTTCATGATTTCACAATCCATCCTTACATAAAAATATTACAGATTTACTTTGCGACTATAAGAGTTACATAAAAAAAAAAAAGAGCAAATATGAATATGGTCAGTTTGAGTTGATGCGGTCAAATATGGTCAGTTTTGGTTGATGCGGTCAAATATGGTCAGTTTTGGTTGATGCTGTCAAATATGGTCAGTTTTTATTGATGCAGACAAATAATTTTGTTACATGATTACATGTTACTGTCAGTCTGAGGTATGAAAACCACTGATATTTGTTTCTGATGTGATATTTTGAATAAAAATAGGAAATGCTGGCACTCTCAATGGATGCGAGAAAATTAATTTCCAATATTGTAGTTATTTATATACTACAGTCCCTCTTGACCTAAAATTATAACTGAATTACTGTGCAGCTATTTAGATTTACATAAAAAAAAATGCAAATATGGTAAGTTTTGGTTGATGCGGTCAAAAGATTTTATTATACAACTCAGTCTGAAGTATGAAAACTACTGATATTTGTTTATGATTCAATATTTTGAATAAAAAAGAGGACATGCTCATTGGCAGATCAAGGGGGGGGGGGTCAGGAGTTGGAACCCCCTTTTTTTGACGATCAATGCATTTGAATGGGAACATCTAGTTGGAACCACCACCCCTTTTTTAAACGGCTGGATCTGCCCCTGCATGCTGGCACTATAAATTGATGCGAAAAAATTGTTTTCCAAATTGCTGCAACTTGTATAGTACAGTCCCTCTTGACCTAAAATTAAAATTGAAGTACTGTGCAGCTATATAGATTTGCAGAAAGAAAGAGCAAATAATGTCAGTTTAGATTGGTGTGGTAAAAAGATTTTTGTTAAACAGGTCCTTCCGAGGTATGAAAACTACTCGTAAACAGATAGAACATTTGGTTAATGAGGTCAGATAATTTTGTTATGTGATAACGAGCCATCCTGACTCCCAGAATAACAAATGTAAAACAATTCAAATAATAACCCCCCCCCCCCCCCCCCCCCCATCCCCCCATAATACTAATTAACGGCCTAATTTATGTATAAACAAGAATGTGTCCGCAGTACACGAATGCCCCACTCGCACTATCATTTTCTATGTTCAGTGGACCGTGAAATTGGGGTAAAATCTCTAATTTGGCATTAAAATTAGAAAGATCATATCATAGGGAACATGTGTACCAAGTTTGAAGTCGATTGGACTTCAACTTCATCAAAAACTACCTCGACCAAAAACTTTAACCTGAAGCAGGACAGACGGACGAACGGACGAACGAACAGACGGACGGACGAACGGACGCACAGACCAGAAAACATAATGCCCCTCTACTATCGTAGGTGGGGCATAAAAATTAAAGAAAACAAATATTTTATGTTACACATCAACAAAAGAAAATCACTGAATTACGGGCTCCTGACTTGGAACAGGCACATACATGCAGAATATGGCGGGGTTAAACATGTTCTCTTGCCGATTATAAATTTGTAATAAAACCGGCAAAATAGAAAAACGTACTCTATATAATATTAATCGCTATTTTGCCGAAGCCTTTATATTAAGACAAATATTTCTTAAAACTTATAAATCAATTCTAGCCGTAGAATTTATAAATCAATTTTAGCCGTAGAATTTATAAATTAATTCTGGCCGTAGAATTTATAAATCAATTTTAGCCGTGATATTTTTTTTTTTGGAAAGGGGGGGGGGGGGGGGGGGTCAGGAGGATTTGTTTTTGATCGGCTATTTATTTTTGTAAACTAAGAGGACAGATTATTCATTTTCTGCACCATTGAAGCAAGATTTTTCATTGTCATTAAAGCAAAGGACTGATTATTCATTTTCACAACTATATTTATGATATTCGAAAGCATAAAATTTTTAAATGATTTGTTTATTATGAATAATACATGTACATGTATAGTCAAGTCGTTATGTACCATTTAATCAGAATTAATCCTCCTCCTCTGCAGAAATGAATCTTTTATTTTCCCAACTGCATAATTTATACATGTATTGCATAAAAACATAGTAGTAAATTTTGGTTGTAAATAGCCTCTTTTAAAAGGATTGGAAAACATATTACGCCGAGCGGATCGAGGCAAATTTTTTTTGAAGGATTTTCGAGCCACTGGAGGCCCAAGAAGCTATAGAACAAATGATGCAAAATCATGCTTTCTGGGTGTTCTGAATACCTTTTAATAATCAGAAAATGCTAGTTTTAATAATTTTTTGGTCTTAGAGCAAAATGTATAAATTCAGTGTAAGACTTAAGTTTCTAGGAAAACATCAAAAGACCAATGTGCATGGTAAAGCAAAAATTGAATTCACATAGTTAAGTCTGTGGCTGCTGGCTACTCATCATCAAGTTCATAACAAAGTTACTAGATTACAAAAGGGAATGCAACACTAACAGAATACAGAAGGCCAATCAATGAACACAAGACAAATAAATATAAGAAAAATTGATCCCGAAAAATGTCTGAGGGAAAACAGAATTAACTTGCTTCTTGCAAGGCAATCGTCGTGAACACAATTTAATATGGAGACAAGCGTTTGGTTTTGAAATTTCCTACATGAGGCATTTTCCTCAATGTAGTTACGGCCCTGTTAAAATAAAAGTGAAGTTATGTTTCCTGAGACAATATACCTCAAGTTAGACATTTCAAGTATAAATAATATTCATACTTTTAATTATTATCAAAAAATTGGGAAGTGTTTCCCGATTTTTTTGGGGGGAAAAGATGAATTTAAGAAGAATCTGGTGCCATCTATATCCTACCGTAGTCTAAAATCGTTCATCTTGTCAGTTCGTTAGGTATTTGTGTTTGAACTTAACACACGGGGAAACTCCGCATTGACGTCACTACGCTACTTCCGGCGTAGAAAAACAATGTAGAATACGTTTTTTCTGCACTTTTGAATAAAAAAACATTTCTGAAGGTAAGTTTTCATTGTTGTTCTCAATTATTGCTAAAAAATGCCAAATTTCTAATGCCCGTTTCAATCCCGACTTCCGAATGTCTAAAAACATTCTAGAACTTCACAAAATCCCACTTCCGGCCTCCATTGCTTTGTGTACATTCCATTCAGCGTCATCAATCTTGTGGCAGGCAATACAGGTCAAGCAAATCGTATTTTTAGGAATTTTAAAATGACATGCTCCTTACGTCTTTCGCGATTTTCCCGCGAAAAAAGCCCAACTAAAATGAAAGGAAAACTAATTGAAAAAACGATGCCCATGCCATAATTTTGTACAGGAATATAGAGTAGGTTAATGAAAAACAATTTACATTTATTTTTCATAGAATTTTCTTTTTATTCATTATAAAAAGATCAATATTCTGACCATCATGACTGTAGATAAATATTCATACAGAATTCCATTGATGTCAAAAGGGATGGCAAAAAAAGAGTTTTCCTGTTGAATAAAACCCAAAATTATTGCAAACTATTTTGAAGCAATATCCCACAAAGAAATAACGTAATTGCCGTAGACTAGAAAATCCCCTAATTGACAGTAGAACAATTTGATTGGGTAGAACGAATTGACATCACGTGATTTTGACGCCATTGAAATTTAAATGTAAACAAACAAGGTCAGAAGGTTCAGTATGGGACAGCATCGTACATTTAGTTACTGACAAATAATTATGAGTTACCAAGCTTGACAATGCATGGTAATAAAAAATGAAAGCTAAGTGTACAGAAAAAATAAGAAAAAAATAGCCTTAGGATAACGACTTATCATTACACCTGGATACTTTTGATTAGACCTGAGGTATTTATTTTCATTACATTGCAAGTCAGGTAATTTATTTCCAAACTGCCACAGAACTAACAATTTATTTTTATGATTATCAAGGCTGAGTTATTTATTTTTAAAATCCTCCTGCCCCCACCACTCCCACCAGAATATCAAATGGTCGTCCCCTAACACTTAATTCATGTGATCCACTGATTGGCTATAATGTTTGCAATATAAAATAAAATCTGATACGATCGATAAAAAATATGTTTAAAAATAATTTAAATGCAATGATTTTTTTTACTACCGGGTTGAACAATAACAAGAGATAGTGTAGGAAT
This sequence comes from Mytilus galloprovincialis, assembly GCA_037788925.1. Classification (NCBI taxonomy): domain Eukaryota; kingdom Metazoa; phylum Mollusca; class Bivalvia; order Mytilida; family Mytilidae; genus Mytilus; species Mytilus galloprovincialis. The sequence goes on along the minus strand of CM075342.1, from coordinate 35,983,845 downwards.
TTAATTCGCATCTACAATGCCTGTAAACAAGGCCTCATAAAGGCCTGGGCCATTCGGTACCGCATGGCTCTAGATTTTGATTGTTTCGAAAGATGGGTCTACATTTGTACTGAAAGAATTATTATGAAAGTTTCTGATTTGAAGCAGGTGTATATTTAATTTTCAGTTATAGGTTTTCATTGAAGTCAGTCAATTCTTTATTGAATATATCCTTTCTAAATTTTGTTAATATCAATAATCTCCTTGATGCTTTCATAACTATTGCACAGGAGTAGGCACTCACACCAGTGACATCCGTGACTGGGCACGTACAAAGTGTTTGGTTGCCATGACATGAGAGTTACAATACAAAATATAACATAACCTGATGTTTAATTTATTCATGATTCGTTGTATATTGTCTTTTGGCATTTCAGTCACCTAATAGGTGAAAAAAGTCAAATCTCACCTGCTATAATATATATATATATACACTTACCTTACAAATACAGGCAAGACACTTGTCAGAAATTGCTGAAAGATTAACGAAATTTGTGTTTTTATAGTGAATAAATGAAAGGGTTACTAATGTGGAAAACCCTTTACAAGTCAGATATGCTAAATTAAATCATAATTGATGAGAACTGAACGTGTTGTATACATTCAACGATGTTCCACCTTTTCCTACTAAAGTGAATTATTATAAGTTCTGCAACTGTTATGAATTAAACACTCCAATATCACCGATCTTGGACCGACTATAAGCAACACAACAGCAGCCCAATGTAAAGCAGGATCTGATTACCCTCATTAAGCACCCGAGATTATCCCGGTGATTGTAGGAATTTGAATTGGCCATTGCTTTGTATTCTTTAAAAAAAAATGTACACTGCTGTTTGTCTGAGTTTTTCTTTGCAATGAATTTTACTTTGGTATATTGTAACTCTTTCTAATGTATCATTTAAGCTTTTTGAAAGTTCTCGACTGAAGTAATAACGTTAACAAGATCGTATTACATAGTCCAAATTAATCGTATTTACCTTAATCGAAATACATTCCTTATGATTAAAACGTCTAATTACCTACCTGCTAAATTCATCTCAGCATGTATGGTCAAAATGACGACTAACACTTTTAAAGAAAATTGAAGAGGTGGCATCCTGAAAAAATATTGTTTTCGGTATATATCAGTACCTTTAAAAAAAACTTCTTAAAGTCATTCCTTTTTTAAAGCGGGAGGTTTGGCATGCCACAAAACCAGGTGCAACCCACCATTTTTTTCTTCTTAAAAAAATGTCCTGTACCAAGTCAGGAATATGGCGATTGCATATTATAGTTCGTTTCTGTGTGTGTTACATTCTAACGTTGTGTTTCTTTTGTGTCGTTTGTTTCCTCTTAAATTTGAGTGTGAATTCGCATTGCTATAAGACGTGTCACGATACTTTTCTATCCCAAATTCATGTATTTAGTTTTGATGTTTTATTTGTTAATCTCATCAGATTTTGTCTAATGCTTAGTTCGTTTCTGTGTGTGTTACATGTTAATGTTGTGTCGTTGTTCTCCTCTTATATTTAATGCGTTTCCCTCAGTTTAAGTATGTAACCCGGATTTGTTTTTTTCTCTATCGATTTATGAGTTTCGAACAGTGGTACAGTCCTTGGATGGTGTAAACTTCCCACTATTACCATACACCATTTCACCATACACCATACACCATACACCATTACACCATACACCATACACCATACACCATTACACCATACACGTTACACCTTTGCACCATACACCTTACACATTACACCATACACCATTCCCTATTCTACACGATCCGAAATTACCCACAATGCAATTAAATTTCAAGTATTAAGATTATTATTATTGTTTATGCTTATAATTCGAAAAAATAAAATAAAAAGAACTTCTTTTTCAACCAATAAAATGTCGTAGTAACTACACCATAATTCACATCATTCTCGGTCACACGTTACACAATCACACCATTCCTCAAACACTATTACACCATTCCCCTTACACCATACACCATAGCACCATACACCTTACACCATTAAACCATATGCCATACCCCATTACACCATACACGCCTCCAAGGGCTGTATACTACTGTTGACTTTATTTAGTAAAGTTTTTATCAAACTGATAACAGTTAGATCAATAATTGTTTTATTTACGAGTAATAAAAACGTAAAAACCTACATCTAAAGGTAAATTATGTTTTGATTATTAAACTCCTTTATTGAGTAAGTTCTTATTCCCGTAGCCACACTATATAGGATGAAAACTTTTAATGATCCGATGACGTAGTTTTATCCCCATCTTTGATGAAGTCACACAATAATAAAAAGACATGTCATCTCATACAAGTCCATCCATCCAATATAGGTGCATTCACATATGAATGTTTTGATGAAGCAAACGAAAACCAAATTTCTCCTTACAGTAATTTTAATCGTGATTGTAGACATACAATCTCCGATGAATAAATTGTAAGTTTGTCAATCAGTGACTGAGAAAACATGATCTCATACATTGCAAAATATAGATACAGAATAGAAACCAAACGATACATTACATAGGGTTTTATTTTCCATAAACACAAAACAAAATTATTTTTGCATATTCGACATGGCTATGATCTTTTTGTCGAGCCTTCGACTTTAGTCGAAAAAGCGAGACATAGCGACCTACATTCCGTCGGCGTCGGCGGCGTCCACAAATATTCACTCTGTGGTTAAAGGTTTTGAAATTTTAATAACTTTCTTAAACTATCCTTGAATTGTACGAAACTTGGACAGAAGCTTGTTTATGATCAGGAGATACTATCCAGAACTAAATTTTGTAAAAATAAAATTCCATTTTTTCCGTATTTTACTTATAAATGGACTTAGTTTTTTCTGCCAGGAAACATTACATTCACTCTGTGGTTAAAGTTTTTAAAATTTTAATAACTTTCTTAAACTATCCTGGAAATGTACAAAACTTTGCCAGAAGCTTGTTTATGATCAGGAGATAGTATCCAGAACTAAATTTTGTAAAAATAAAATTCCATTTTTTCCGTATTTTACTTATAAATGGACTTAGTTTTTTCTGCCAGGAAACATTACATTCACTCTGTGGTTAAAGTTTTTAAAATTTTAATAACTTTCTTAAACTATCCTGGAATTGTAAGAAACTTTGCCAGAAGCTTGTTTATGATCAGAAGGTAGTATCCAGAAGTAAATTTTGTAAAAATAAAATTCCATTTTTCCCGTATTTTACTTATAAATGGACTTAGTTTTTTTTCCAGTTAACATTACATACAGTCTGCAGTTAAAGTATTTAAAACATTTTTAAGATTCTTAAATTTAACTAGCCTGGATTTTTACCAAACTTGGAAAGAAGCTTCTGACAATCAAAAGATAGTATCGAGAGGAATAATTTTATTGATTTTTTTCATCATTTTTGATGAGTGTGTGATTAACAGCAAAAGTCGGCGAGACACTGGGTTCCTCGGAACCCTTACAATTTTTTTATTTTATTTTGGCGTTCATACAAATTAAAACACTGTGATCAAAGCATAATTTTACAGTCTTCCAGTATATCAATATCGTACATGTATATATGGGTGAGTTATCATCGAACTCCTAGTACAAATATATATTTCTCAAAATTTGTAATTGAGAAAAACACAAAAAAAGTATGCAAATTAGACACCGTTTATCATTAAGAAAGAATATAAAACCAATATAATCAATTTTAGTTGATTTCCAACTACAGAAAGACTTTCTCCAACTTTCGAATTTTTAACCATTATTCTTACTTTTACCATAGTTTTTATTCAAATGTTACATAAGACAATTGGTGGATAGTTGTCTCATAAGCAATCATACCTCATCTCCTTATTGGTTTTTTTTAATGTACGTAAGTCATGTAATTATTTTCGTTGAATGTGAAGTTGTTTTGTCTATTCTGTATAAAAATCTTTGTCTAAAATCTTGAAAATTATCATCAAAATGAACTGTCCGCGCTATAATTTGCATCGTCCATCCATTATTATAATTTTCAAAACTTTTTAAAGATTTAGAAATATGCAAATCATGTGCAGTTCACATGAATTTAGAAAATTTAAGATCAGTAGATTTTTCTCTTTGCAGAAGACATTTTCATTTTATGTTTCTTTATCCTCCTGAAGTAAACGATTAGCCTACCTTTACAAGATGTTATATTCCAGTTTAAGAGCAGGTCTTATCAAGTACTTATTATGTTGTACTGATACCGCTTTAAGATATCGTATGTATTATATAGTACCCTTTTTTCGTAATCCTTGCACACCAAATGTTCCAAATGCAATTAGAATATGATAAATTATTTCTTTAGTATATTGTATCCTTAAAAAAAACTTTAATATCATTGTGGTCTTTAAAAACGTTAAAGAGAAAATAAATATCTCAAATAAATTACGTAAGACCTATAATCATGTAAAAGGATTGCGCAATAATAATCAAAGGTGCATTAACTTGTCAAATACATTATAACAAAATCGACTTAAATTTCATATTTGATCTATAACCTACTAAAACGTATATTTAAATTACGAAAATTCAAAAAAGGTAACAATTAACAATGAATTAACTGTTATAAATATCAGTATATGTGCTTGTTTTGGACTATACACTCAATTGTTAACCATTGAGATGACCTCCAAATATTGCCGACGATATTACGACCTGATATCAACACAAAAATATTTATAAATAGACAGATGACCTGGTTCAATTGTATCGTGGTGATTGTACAGGTCTGTTCGAAGTCATGGTATAGGATTGAACAAATGTATCTCAGTTTTAGAGGACCAAACATGCTTCTTATTATTTATCTCTTTTTCAATTATTGAAATAAAGCAAAAGAACAAAAATTCCAAACTCCGAACTGTCATAGCTAGCTAGAAAAACCATGTTTAACCAACAATTTTCTACTTACAAAAATGCATGTACCAAGTTAGGAATATGACAGTTGTTGTCCATTCGACCGTTTGGTGTGTTATAGCTTTTGATTTTTTCATTTGATTAGTTTTGTTTTGAATTTTCCTCTAAGTTCAGTAATTCTGTGACTTTTTTTCAACTGAAGAATCATTCTGTATGTATGTGCCTGTCCCAAGTCAGGAGCATGCAATTCATTGGTTGTCGTTTGTTGATGTGTTACATATTTGTTTTTCGTTCATTTATTGTACATAATTAGGCCGTTAGTTTTCTTGTTTGAATTGTTTTCCATTTGTCATTTCGAGGCCTTTTATAGCTAACTTTGCGTTATGGGGTTTTCTCATTATTGAAGGCCGTACGGTGACCTAAAATTGTTAATGTTTGTGCCATTTGGTCTCTTGTGGAGAGTTGTCTAATTGGCAATTATACCACATTTTCTTTTTTATATGTATTGTAAACTTTAAAAACATTTCGCTCGCGACATTCGCTGTACATGTTCGTTTACCTAAAGTGTACATCATTGTTCAAAGAGGCTTATAATAGTATGTACTTGTAATGTAATGCATATTACTTTTTATCAATATTTTAACATATTGTTAATTTTCGTAATGTCGGGTTTTCATCACGTGTGGTTCTTATGCTCATTGTATGTTGTATTTGTCTTTTTAAAACGATATGGTTGATAGGAGTACTTTTGATGATCCAATTATTATAAATGCTACTAATGCAAAACTAACAAAGAAGGCTTACAATATTATTATACAAAAACATTTACATATTCTCATGATCAGTTTTTTAAATTACTGTTAAAACAAGTTTTATTTATTACACTATTATGTAACATGTATGTAGAGAAGTGATTACAAAATAAATACATTAAAGTAATTTATGTACATGTATTCATAATTAGCAAACATATCAAACTATGAAAGCTTCCCACACACAAGATGTCACATTGGTTTTTATGCCTATACAAATATTTTATAATGTTAGAATGGAGATCATTTTAGACACATTTCATTATCATATTTTAGTGTTTCTGATTGCCAAACTCATACTATTTGATTTATATTTTACTTTTTTGTTTAACGTTCAACGAACGAATTATGGAAAGAGTCAACCAACTCGTAATAATGAACAACCAACACGTGATGGAGGCTGATTAACTTGAAATGGCGTTGAGATTTGTGTACTAGTTTTAGAAATAGCCTACGGTACATTTTGCTGTGCTTGTATTCTTGAATGTCGTACGATGAATATAATTACTTGCATCCACGCTCTTTGGCATCTTGCGGAATATTTAAGATGCTTTTTTTTCTAATTATTTACTTGTATGTACAGTGCAAATAAATTGTGTGTAAAAGGTCTTGTTTTCAAGCTCTATCAAATTAACTAAAGACAAACATTATTGCATAATATTTAATGAGAAAAGAAAAACAGTATTTAAGAATAAGAAAATTATTTAAAGTAGTTATAGTATTTTGCCTCATTTCTGGCATATTAAATCAATCATAAAAAAAACGACAAAGACTGCCAGATGGCAAGGCGAATTTATCCATGATTGAAAATTTAGCTATGTCTGTTGCAGCCTGCAGCCTTGATTTTTTCCCAGTACGAATTAGTTGAGCTTTTCTTACAACCGGTTGGACCTCCATTGTGCATTCGTGCGTAATCTTCACACGTCTTTCCACATGTCTGGCCTCCGTAACGTCTCATAAAAGCCTGTGTACATCCCTTTGCACAATTGTAGTCGTTCGCACACTGTCTATAACCTGTCAAAATAAGATGTTAACTAAGTTCATTATAACAAAATAACAAAATTGAATATTTACTGAGTTCTATATTAATAAAAATTCGGATTAGGCGCAAATGACTTGTATTACGGAGCAATCTCAATAATCATTATTCAGTATTCTGAAAAAAGGAAAAATAAATACCGAAACTCAAGTCAAATTCAAATAGGGGAAGTCTGTAAATACTGCCAATATCAACTGCTATCAATCAAAGCGAAAAACACCTACCGTTTTCATGACTAGATACAGGCACTTTTCTAAGAAAATTGGGGGGAGGGGGTAAATTTGTTTATCGATAGCAATATAAACAATAATGCGTTGATTCTTCAGGTAACGCATAATTATGAAGAAAATTACCTTAAACAATAATAAGAAGAATCCAGACCCTCTGTAATCAGGCATTCTTTAATGCCAATGTTCAGAATGCAAAATGCTTTCGAATTTCAGAAGCACAGTCAAAGACATAACAGAATTACCTAATATCCATTTGTAGACTTAGTTGATCTATATTAAATACTCGTTATCCTATTAAACGTTTCTTCTGAAAAATAATTCTTCGAATATTGTCAGTATTTTTAAGTCCACTAAATGGAGTTTATTTTGCAGTTAGAACAATTCCTGTTATCTTTGTGTACCAAATATAATTTAAAAGCGATATTTTGTGCAATGTCGATTTCATATCACATTACTTTTCTACCCAACATAAGATGCATTAAGAGTTGATAAATCTCGCCCGTCCCTACACATTTTAAGTATATTATATATTAAGACGAAACGGTATTTTATCTTTTTTTGTTATTCGTAGTAAAAAAGGTAATAGGTAGCAACTGCAGACTGCTATAATATTTAAATAAGAACAAAATTAAGGGTAGCTGTACCAACAAGAATAATTGTTTCATATAGTTCAAATAAAGTGCACCTAAAGTTAAAAAAAATATTATCCTGATTTAGAGAAATTTCTCGCAATTTCATTGGTTGATATTGTCCTAATAAATTTCAGTACAATTTTTTATTACGTCAATAGGAATTATCTCCCTTATGTATTACGTCAATTTGGATAATATCCCTTATACCATTGACCTAATAAAAAATTTAAAAAAATAAGTTGCTTTATAGCCCTAAAATTTTTAGTTTTTCACAGTTTTAGATTAAATATCTAAAATATATTTGGTTGATATTGTCCTTATATTGAATTTAAATATAATTATATGTATTATAACAAAATCAGGATAAATTCGTTACACAGTGTTCAATTGTCCTAATACGGAATTTACCGGGTCAATAAAATTCATATCGGGTTTGGCTTCGCCTCATGAATTTTATTGACCCGATAAATTCTCGTATTAGGGCAATTGCACACTGTGCAACTAATAGTATCTCTCCTTGAACATGCAAAACAACTACGCATGTGCGTCATAACATCATACCCCACACGTAAAGGGATCATGGGTTCGATGTTGACATGAATATCAATTATATGGACATTTTTATAAATTAACTTTTGCAAAAGTACATGACTGATGTATGAATTTTTCGAAATACTAATGATTTCTTATCCATGGCATAGATTACTATAGCCGTATTTGGCACAACTTTTTGGAATTTTGGGTCCTCAATTCTCTTCAACCTTATACTTGTTTTGCTAGTGGATTAGTATTTAACAGACACTTTTTGTGATCTAATCTTTTGTCAATTTATACAATGGTCATTATCTATTTTTCAATTTGCAATCGCTGATTAAGGTATTATTTAATAATAATAAAACACTCACCAATAGGAAATACTTTCTACAATTAAGTGTTAAACAAAGTTATTAACTATAAATCAATTCATAAAAAGTGATAAAATAAAGAAAATTGTACACTTAATAACGGGTACATTGTAATTGGTTTCATTTCGTATGTCTACACTTACCACTGCCCGGTCTATAACAGTCTATCCAAAAAGTTTCTTTTATTTGAAGTGGTCCACAGGAGTCCGATCCAACATCCCAACGGCACCCTATGTTCCTATTACATCTGGACTCTACCTTAAAATCAAATGATAGCAATGAAATACAAAATGCGTAATTTTCAGAAATACTAGAACTATGTCGAACATTGAAATTTATCAAAATGAAAAGACTCGTCCGTTTCATTTTGACATGCGCAGTCAAGTACTGGCTTTGAAACTCGTAGTTCTGTCATGTGTTTTGCTTTTTAGAATGTCTTTATAATTACCAGGAGAAGGGAAAACACCACATGGCATCTGATCTTAGAGATCATAAACCAGGTATAAATTAAATTCCAGTAATAGGTTTGCATTTAAATCTATTTGATGTATTTTACTGAAAGTATCTCTTTCAGATCAGATATATTATCGACGCTTACATTAAAATCACGCATGCGCAGAAAATTCACACTAATGACACTGACCAGTGCAGACAGATTTAACATACGGGACATTAGCAATACTGTGCTCTAATTTAATTGTCATTGATTTACTGTACATTCCTATTTTGTCAGCATGTAAGTCGTAAAATAAATTCTAGTATAGATATTAAGCTATCAAAATTCACCCTGAGTTATACTCTTCAACTTTGTACTTGTTTGGCTTTATAAATATATTGATATGAGCGTCACTGATGAGTCTTATGTAGACGAAACGCGCGTCTGGCGTACTAAATTATAATCCTGGTACCTTTGATAACTATTATGTATATACTTACGAAACAAATACAGGCTAGGCACTTGTCAGAAATAGCTGAAAGTTTATTAGATTTTGTTTAAAATGGAAAGATGAGAAAGTAAATAATTCGTTTTCCAAATATTTTTACATGTCTTTTTTTATAAAACACCATTAATTAGAAATTGAATATATCATAAACAATCAACGCTATTCCCACTTTTTCTACCAACATTGATTACAATATGTTCTGACTCTATACTAACAGAGCGCCAAATGTGGAGCAGAATCTTCCTTCCCTTTAAAAGCACGCGAAATTATCCCGGTTTTATTGTTGGGGTTCGTGTTACCCAGTTCACAATTTGCTATCTTATTCCAAAAACAAACGTGCTAAAGAAAGAAAGCAAACACCAACTACAAACTTGGGAATGGTTATTGCTATTTCTGGAAAAGCCGCATACAGATACTTTTTTTGTTGTTTATGCTTTATATATCATTTGCGAGTTGACATAATACTCAACCAGATAAATGTTTCGATTAAAAAACCCTTGTAATGATTTCAGAAACTACAATTGTTATCGTATACAAAATACTAACAACTGTTTAAAAGTTAAGTTACCTACTTGGTAGTAATATCCCTGCATGCATATGCATGGTCAAAATAATAACCAAAACTATTAACGAACATTGAACAGCCAGCATCCTAAAAAACAAAACAACACCTTTCGTTATTTATAAATTCATGTTCACCGATTTGACTCAAATTCTCATATTTGATTTACAATCATGTAAAACATTTATCCAAATTATAAAATAGTCTGAATTAAACAATTTACAATGCATGGGCTCGGTAATAAGTAGCTTTATTTCGTGTGTATTTTAATCTTGACGCCATTCTAATTAACAATCGAGTTGACCTCCGAAGACCTCCGATGCTCATATAAGCGATTTAAAATTGATATTGAATAGAAAGCAAAATCGTGCAATTGAATTTTTCTATGTCTGTTCAATTTCATATTCTAGATTGAAGAATTGTTTATACATTGATAAGTATGTTTATGGTAGATCGAAACAGTCAATCAAATGGTTTACATCTGTTTCACTTTTGACATACTTTTCCTACCTATAACCCGGCACAATGCATGCGATATCCATCTTTAGCTAAGCGGTTAAATTGAAGTTCACTTGAATACGGACTCAATGAAGTAAAATTATTCACTTGCAAGTAAGTGAATAAATAATTTATCATCACTGTTTCTTAGCTCAAGTTGACAAAATTGATCCAAACTTGCTTCTAAAAGTGAATTATTATTTCTCTATTTATCTTTCGTTAATGATTGAACAATAACAAAACACTCATACTTTAGATGTTTTATATATCTTGTAGCTAGTGCCCCTTTAAGAGTAGAAACTAATTTTTTTTCCAAACTATTAAAATATCCTAGGCTACCAAAAATAATATTCAATTTGTGCATGCTGTAAATATGAAAAAAAGGAGCTATGTGTATACCTTAATAGGACAGCAACCAACCAAACAAAATACATCCTAAGGTAAATTTATGGTATTGAACAATAAATAATTTGCAATATTGATTAATATTTATTGAGTTACCCCATTATAAAAACACCAAAATATTATAATGACTGACTGCGCAGTTCTATCCTGATCTTAGATGTCATGAGAAAAAGTTATCTTTGTCTCATTATATTCCACCATATTTCCAATTCCGGTTTGAATCTCATTTTAAACATTTAATTTAGCAACCGAAAACCACTTTTCTGCAAAGCTTTCTGTCTACTTTAAGCTACGTTAACATGAATTGTACACAATTTTCATCATTTAGTGTAAAACGTCAAAGAAAAACATGATATTATGCAAAGCTAAAAATATGCATTGACAGGTAACCTGGTGTATAGGAATTATATTTTGCATTTTTTTTTAGACAAAAACTTACATTTTCTAATAATTTGTTATTGAGAATCAATTTCGAATTCATTGTATACCTATATGTCAATAAAATGAGGACTTTTATACAAACTTTTTTTCAATTTTTTAGAACCTCCTTTGTTTAACTCAAGCTTTGTAAAAATACTCATCTCCCAATCTCACTTTTCTAGAGAGAGAAAAAACGAGTATTGACACCATGAATTTATTTTGAGTATCCGGATGCTTCTCAAAATTTGTAAATTTGTGGTGATTCTACAAAATAATTTTGTTCACCATAATGCATTGTACTATCTTCTAAATAAAAATTGGAAAGGTTTTTAAATCAGCATATCTGCAACACAACTAACAACTGACCTAGATACAATAAGACAAAGGTGTCTTAAAAATACGTTTAAAGAGGCAATTTCTCAAAATTAGTAATTTTGTAACATCACATTTTATTTTCCAAAAACAATTTTATTTTCCAAGAACAATTTTAAAATTGGAAAAACAAAATATTATATCAGCATGATATACAACGACGTATACCTTCAACATCATTCCCATACTTTCGGAATTTTTGGATATACGAAAGCAATTGTTGAAGGTCATGCTGAGAAACAAGTCAAAACTGTAGGCCAGCCATATTATCAAAGAGCAGTACACTATATTGAATATTCTACATATTAAAAAACATTAGAAATGGAGCAACTCACATATAAAATTAGGAAGATGAGATATGATTGTCCGGCTCTTAACCTGGAAAAGTGGTGTAACAGTAAAACATAAGATCAAACTTAAAAAAAAAATCGAAAAAGTCTTAACTCAGCAAATGAATACAAATTGAAATTCATCTAACAAAACCACAAAGTTAACTTGGTCTTGGTAGGGTACTTTTACATTCCCACAATTAAATGAGAAGAAGTAAAAATCTGTGAGAATGACAGTTGCTGACAGTTAGTTCAAAGAAAATAAAAAAAAAATTAAAAAATCATGAATCTAGGTCCATGCACAGTTTTCTATCACTGTTCAATAATAGATATGAGAAATTCATATATAACGTCACTATGACAGTACATTCAAATAAAGACACGTATGTTAAAATTTTACAAATAAAACATATTTTTTAATGAATAAGGAAAATGACATAAAACAGTACAGAAATAAAGACTCATTGCAACCACCAATCCAAACCTGTATATAAAATTGATTTGTTTGACATTACGTGATCGTGCAGAATATTTTAGATAAATAAAATAGTTCTCCCCATCCCTGAGTGTCAACACTAAAGGAACATATTCGACATTAACTGTTTCAGAAGTTAATCGATATCATACATGTACATTGTCATTTCAGTCCAAATAACACCATTATAGGTCAATATACATCCTTCAACACGGAGCCTTTGCTCACACCGAAAAACAAGCTATAAAGGGCCCCAAAATTAAGGTACGCATTTGAAAACTATTGAGATCCAAACATTACAACATTTTTTTTTCCAATACAGCTTGAGTTATATATACATAGGGTACAACATTCTTAGTATTTTAATTTCATCTTTGACCGTATGAAAGCATATTCAATGCAATTAGGAACTTACCTCGAAAAGTGAAATGGTTTAGATATGTTCCTTTTTTGGTGTAACTGTTAAAAAGTGTATTATATAACTTAAACAGTTTACGGATGTACGTTAAAAAGAAAAAAAGCCTCTAGGCTATCTTAAATAAAATTTTATCACGAATTTACTTTTTTTGGTATAATAATGTGGCCAAGGCATATTTCCGGGAATTGTGTGTCATTTTAAATATTTTAAGATTGATAATATGATGAATAAAATTTAATTATGTAAATAAGTACGTCGACTCTGATTATAGTTGGGAAATAAGATAAATAAGCAAAATCAAATACAGAGCATATAAACTTTGCAATCAGAGACATGATTTTAAAAGAAAAAAAAAGAAGCCACTAAATGAAAAGAAAAAAATATCATTAACATGTCAACAATAGAAGTAAACAACAAAGTCCAGACAGACAGAAAGAAAAAAAAATACATACCAAATATAAAAAAAGGTGTGGTACATTTATGATTGCCAATGAGACAACTGTCCACAAGAGACCAAAATGACACAGAAATTAACAACTATAGGTCATCGTACGTCCTTCAACAATGAACCAAGCCCATACCACATAGTCAGCTATTAAAGGCCCCGAAATTCAAATTCAAACGAGAAAACTAACGGCCTTATTTATATAAAAAAAAATGAACGAAAAACAAATATGTAACACATAAACAAATGACAACTACTGAATTACAAGCTCTAAAATGCTTTTTATTTAGTAGGAAGCCAGGAAGATCGTTGCTGTGAGGTTGCCATGTTCAAATTTGTGTGCATTGCAATAACTGTTTATCAAAATGTTGAAACTTATAAAATAAGGTCATGCCTCAATTTTTTATTTGAAAGTGAGTTCAACATATTTGCTGCTTTAAACTTGAAAAATTTCGTATCGTACAAATTACTTTTAAGACATGACACCACTGCATTTTTCAGGCTTTTTTAAATCATAAGAAAATGCCTGTACTAAGTCAGAAATATGACAGCTGTAATCATTCGTTTATTGTGTTAGAGCTTTTGACTTTGCCATTTGATTAGGGACTTTCCGTTTTGAATTTTCCTCGGAGTTCAGTATTTTTGTGATTTTACTTTTTATTGACAGATAGTTCAAAGCTAAAACAACTAATAAAAGAAATCATGCATCTAAGATTTAATTACCAATCAGTACACATCCAACATTCAATAGATTTAGTGTATAGACGTCATAAAGAGTCAAAGAAAAACATGACCCTGTGCAATGCAAAAATACAGGAATCAAAAGATTGTAGATCAATAAAAGTGCATAATGTATATAACATTGCTATTTTATTTGCTTTTGATTTACTGATAACAAAATCAATATTAATACTTATAAAACCATAGTCAAAAATTTAATGACATTATTCATTTGGTAACCTATCATAATAAGCTTATTCAAATAATCGTTTAATCGTTTCTAAATTTCAGGGCACGATAAACAACATTTCCGTAAAAATGAGGATGTGCTATCCCGTTATCATGGTTATAAATAATTGTTCACAACCAAACTTCAAGACCAATCTATTATAGAATATACTGAACGTTTTGAGTAAGTTGTGGTAATGAAATCCCTGATTTGATAATTTACCAGTAATATATAAATTTAGAATTGGACAGTTATTAGCGTTTACGTTTTATTTAAAGTAAGTTCCTTTGGATAAAATATGTATATTAAGAATATTCATGATTATTTAACGAAAAAATATCCTGTTCCGGATTCAAAGTTCAACATAAGACATTTTAAAACATTTTGTACGCTTCAAAATTCAAAACAATTTGACAATTAATAGATTTCCAGATAAAATGTGTAAATAATCTAAATATTAGTTAAGACATCTCCGAATGAGACTTCTCACAAAATATTTTCTTATCCAGAGTAACACAACAGATTTAATATGTAAAACAGGATCTGCTTACCCTTCTGACGCACATAAGATAACAGCCTGTTGATTTTGTGATATTGCCCAGTCTTGTTTGTGTGTAATCTTTTATAGACTATATCTCATTGAATAATATCTCAGCTTATTCTTAATATTCAACGAGAGACAACTCCTATTCAATGTCAATTTTCCGCATCAATAACATTTCTTGAACACACAGTAATGGTTAAGTAACACATATAGCTTGCATAGACTAGAAAGTAAACAGAGAGAGAGTGGAGGAAATATAATGTTCCCATTTATGTCATTCTGGATAATAGTAAGTTCAAAAGTAAGAGGATACAAAAATTGATTAATAGCATAAATATGCATCATAAACCAATAAAAAATACTGTATGATTACAACAAATTTAATAGACATAGTTTTATTCAATCAATATATTAATTGCGAACAAAACGTAAGAGAAAAACTTACAGCTTAAATATATAAAAAAGCCAATACCACTTCTCGTTCACAACCCCTCTATTATATCATATCATTCGTTCTCTATATTGTATGAGTCTCCATCCAAATCACAATTTGTAAAAGAAAAAAACCTATTATAGGTCAAGATACGGTCTTCAACACGGAGCCTTGGTTCACAACGAACAGTAAGCTATAAAGGGTCACACAAATAACTAATGTAAAAGCAACAAAAAAGTTGTTTTTACATTGTATTTCATCAAACACAATTTCAATTTCATTATTAATTATACAATGCTTCTTTATAAACGTATTTCTCGCTACATTGAAGACCTGTTCGTGACCTTCTGCTGTTGTTTTTTTTTTCTACGGTCGGGTTGTTGTCTCTTTGGCACATTCCCCATTTTAATTCTCAATTTTATTTGAAATGTTTTCAATAAAATTTCTTTTAGAATACTGTGGTACAAAAAAGTTGTTTTTACATTGTATTTCCTCACATATATTTCAAGTAATTAAAAACTATTCTGCATTTACATTGTCATTGTATTTCTAAAGTTTCGCTTTTAATTGCAAAATCGAAAATTTAAACGTGTAATAATGATCATGTTCATTGTTCAATTATCAATTGTACAATATTTATAAATTAACGTCTTTAACACTATTTCGATAACACTTTGTAAAAAATTTGGTATTAAAAAGAATTTTGACATTGTTTTATTCAAATATTGATTCAAAAAATCGAACGATAATCTGCATTTACATTATAATTAAATTTCAAAAAATACATTTTTAATTGCACAATCGAAAGGGTAAACGCCTATTAATTATCATCTTCATTGTTCAACAAGCATCTATTCAAATGCTGATCAAATAAGGACATTGGGCTTTCTTAATATATCTTGCAGTTAAATGCATGTTCTTTTGTTTCAAGTGTAGTTCACTCAATAATTTTTAAAGAGTATTTCAGATAGCACATACGATTTATTTTGTTTAAAAGGAGCTTCCCGAATCTAACGAAGATTCTGTCTTTGCAATCCGTGACACAATCATGTTTGTTAAGCTGTTTGGTTTGTTGATGTGTGTTCATTCTGTGGAATCATTAAAGGTAAAAATTATCATTTTAGTCTAATTTATCTATACTAGTAATTTATATAACTTATAACAAAAGCATAACACCGACAAGTACGCACATTAGTTTCATATTGTGATATTTTCGCTATTTCTCATTAAAAATTTATCTAATTTTAGTTTCGGCGTATATCAGACCTTTAAGAATCATCTTTAAGTTAAACAAAACAGTTCAAAATTACTTGACCACATCAACCAAAACTGTAATTTGTAAATATATTAAGCCTCATAGTAAATCAGTAATATTTCTATATCATGATGGACTATATAATAAAATGACACCAATATTCAAACACAATGAGTACCAAGTTTTGTCCGCGTCAATTTAAATTGCCAGCATTTTTTATCTGTATCCATGATAATAATTAAGTATCACCGAAGTCAGTAGTTCGGGATGGTTTGTTTTTAAAACAAAACTAGTGTAAAGCATTCTCAAACACTGACAAGACTAATTGTGTGTATACTTAATAATGAAAAGAATGAGAAATTTTTTCTTGGAATAGTAATATGATAGTATATTATGTCAGTTGATTGATTTTGTCTGTAGCAAAACGTCAAGTGGCAAATATTGTATTCAAGTTTAGAACGAGTACATTGTTTCGGACGTCCAGGATATCATTTTAAATCAGTAAGGTTAAGTCAGTCTAAATTGACGAGATGGTACATAACTAACTATATACCACCTTGAATTACAATGACAAATCCATGTATATAATGTAGAGAATATATTTAAGAAGAGATTGTAAAAAATGTGGAAAAAGAAACGTAAATCATGATGTTTATATCCCATCATATAAAAATATGTTGTCGATTTATTGGATAACCTTTCTATATGCTTTTTTTTCAAACAGACATGACCCTTTTTTATGATAGCTGCATATATATTTGTCGATCAGAACTGTGTAATTGTATAGCCATTAAAACTTTATAAGAATGTAAAATAAAAAAGATTCTTTTACTATGTAAAATATATTTCGAATTAAAAGTGTTTTGTCATTGTTTTGGTTTTAATCTCATAGGCGTAAAATATTAGGATGAAGGTCGTTTAGTTGTTGAAATAAAATACATGTACAAATGTACACGAGGTTTATTTTATAATTTTACACAATCAGTTAACACGAAAATAAAACGCGCGTTTACTTTCAAGTACATGTAAAATATACACTTGTGATGTCTGTAGTAAACGCGCGTTTAGTTTTAATTGCACATTAAAAAAAATTGTGAAATTTGAAGTAAACGCCCGTTTAATACTGACTAAATGGACACAGAGTGAGTGCGCGTTCACTCGGGTAGATAGTATAAATTTCATTTTTGACTGAGTTAACGTAAATGTAGTAAAAGCGCGTTTACTAATAAACGCGAAAATTGAAGTAAACAAACGAAATATGTGCACACGGCGTTAACGTGAGTTTACCTTGTGTAATGCTCGGTGTGCACCCAACTGTAGAAAAAACTATCCCGGAAATGTTCCTTTTACTTTTGGCTAAACATTATATTGCTAGTTATATCTAGTGCATTAACTAAATCGAAGAAGGTTTGATAATTGCCACATAGGGCCATCATGGGGATATACATTTTATGCCAATCATGTAATAGATTATGTCGCCGGATGTACTATGAATTCAAAACAGTAACATTCACTCATCGTTTTAAGAATGCATGCGCGTCATTTTCTTCTTTACGCCACCTCCAACTTACTTCTAATTTATATGTTATACCCCATATATCTCGATTACAACCTGTCCATGTCTCTTAAACGTATGTATCAACAGTCAGGGGCATTACTTAAACAAGTATATTTTTTTAGTTACTTATATAGGTAATTTTTGTTTAAAAAAAAATATAAAATAACTCAATAGAGTTATTTTAAATTTCAATAGAAGCATGGACTAAATGTAGTTTTCATGAATTTTTAAAGCATTTTATATATTAAAATGAAGAATTTATTAGATTGAAGAGGAGTATAGAGATAAAGGGTTACTTTAAAAATAATGACAAAAATATTACTTGAATAAGTTATTTTATACATCTTTGAAAGAATTAGTAATAACACTTATTCAAGGAACAGATGTAATTGTTTTGAGTTACAAATTATAAATAACTTCAAGTCTTAATTAATTCACAAGTTGTTAATTCACTAGAGCAATGTTTTGCATCACAAACTTGTTACTATATATGTTGCATTATGACTGTAATATGTGCCGCTGGTCATGAAGCAGTTTCATCAAGTTTAACGATTTCTTCAATACCTCGAACAAAAGATGCCTTTAAACCCGGAATATTTTGAAAACGTCAATCGATTGTTTGGTAAAAACAAAAAAATGAAAATGAAAGGAGGTATAGTAAACGAAATGATAATGGGTTGTATAGACAAAATGATATAGGTAGGAGCTGCTTTTTAAGGTCGTTGTGTCCATCAAAATTAAAATGTGGAGAACTTTTGTTTATAAATATATACTAAGTTATATTTTTTAAAGTTACAGTAAACTCGTCTTCTAACATTAAGTATACACCATTACATGTAGAATATTAATTTTCAAAATGAAAGGGTGTTTTATGTGTCGAAGAATTTCTAAAATTCTGTGAATGTATCGCGCAGTCTCTATTTTAATGCACCATTATGTAGGTAAGAAGACATTTCGTCGTGAAGCACAATGGTTTAACACTAACTGTTTCTGTAAAGTTCATATGTGCAAATTGACCAAAAACTAGCCTTAGAGTTAAGTCCCTGCCTAACCGAAGTCTTCGTGTTTCAACTCTGGAGTTGTATTTATTTTTTGCATTCATACATTAGAAGGATACAGCTACTAAATGAAACAAAATATGAAAATCTCTGGAAAATCTTGACTTATACTCGACTGTGAACATTTTTGAAATGCTTACATTGGTAAATGGAGTCAATAGACACATTGGAAAAGTCAACTTTTTTAACCTACGATTTTCTATTTCGTCTTTTAGATAGACAGATTTGCCATCCATACAACTATGACACTAAAATTCACAATGCCATCTGAGTAAAAATAAATATTTAAAAATGATGATAATCTTCCCTATTAAAGAAATAGCATAACTAATAATTTTTAACCATTTATGTCCCCCTTAAAGACACAGTACTAATAGTTCACATTCATAAAAAAGATAGGAACTATCTTTATAGACAACGGAAATACGAGCGAACCAACAGCTCATTTTTGGAAAATAAGATCATTTCTTCTTTTTTTCTATATGGTACTTTTATCTTCTCTTCAGCTTTTATCAGACATGCAATAACACCTTTACTGCATGTTTAAAAATTTACAATGTCCATCAAACATCTTCACTTTTGACATATTCCGCGAAGCGGATTATTCAATGTGACTGAGAGTCATAAATTAATTTTATGGTTTACAAAATTCAAAATAAATAATAGCCATTCATCAAACACAATTTTAAATTTCATTATTAATTATAAAATGCTTCTTGATAAACGTCTTTTAAATGTTTTCAATAAAATTTCTTTAAGAATACTGTGGTACAAAAAAGTTAATTTTACATTGTAATTATTCAAATATATTTCAAATAATTAAAAACTATTCTGTATTTACATTGTCATTGTATTTCTAAAGTTTCGCTTTAATTGCAAAATCGAAAATTTAAACGTCTAATAATAATCATGCTCATTGTTCAATTATTAGTTGTACAATATTTATAAATTAACGTCTTTTACACTATTTCGATAACATTTCTGTAAAAAATTCGGTATTAAAAAAAATTTGACATTGTTTTATTCAAAAATGGATTAAAAAAATCGAACGATAATCTGCATTTACATTATAATTAAATTTCAAAAATTACATTTTTAATTGCACAATCGAAAGGGTAAACGCCTTTTAATTATCATCTTCATTGTTCAACAAGCATCTATTCAAATGCTGATCAAATAAAGACATTGGTCTTGTTTAAAATATCTTGCAGTTAAATGCATGTTCTTTTGTTTTAAGTGTAATTCACTCAATAATTTTTAAAGAGTATTTCAGATAGCACATACGATTTATTTTGTTTAAAAGGAGCTCCTCGAATCTAACGAAGATTCTGTTTTTTCAATTCGTGACACAACCATGTTTGTTAAGTTGTTTGGTTTGTTGATGTGTGTTCATTCTGTGGAATCATTAAAGGTAAAAATAATTTTAGTCTAATTTATCTATACTAGTAATTTATATAACTTATAACAAAAGCATAACACCGACAATTACGCACATTAGTTTCATATTGTGATATTTTCTCTATTTCTCATTAAAAATTTATCTAATTTTAGTTCCGGCGTATAAGACCTTTTAGAATCATTTTTAGGTTAAAAAATAAGTTCAAATTACTTGACCACATCAATCAAAACTGACCATATTTGCACTTTATTTTGTAAATGTATTCAGCCTCATAGTAAATCAGTAATATTTCTATATCATGATGGACTTCATAAAAAAAATGACACCAATAATCAAACACAATGAGTACCAAGTTTTGTCCGCGTCAATTTAAATTGCCAGCATTTTTTATCTGTATCCATAATATTTAACCATCACCAAAGTCAGTAATTCGGAATGGTTTGTATTTAAAAAAAAACTAGTGTAAAGCATTCTCAAACACTGACAGGACTAATTGTGAGTGTACTTAATAATGAAAAGTATGAAAAAAAAAAATTCTTGGAATAGTATGCTGATAGTATATTATGTCGGTTGATTGATTTGTTTGTAGCAAAACGTCATGTGGCAAATATTGTATTCAAGTTTAGAACTAGTACATTGTTTCGGACTTCCATGATATCATTTAAAATCAGTAAGGTTAAGTCAGTCTAAATTGACGAGATGGTACATAACTATATACCACCTTGAATTACGATGGTTAAAATCCATGTTTCTACTGTAGAGAATTATATTAAGGAAGAGACTGTAAAAAAAATGGGAACAAAAGAAACGTAAATCATGATGTTTATATCCCAGCATATAAAAATATGTTGCCGATTTATTGGATAACCTTTCTATATGCCTTTTTTTATGACAGCTGAATATATATTTATCGATCAGAACTGTGTAATTTTATAGCCATTAAAAGTTTATAAGAATGAAAAATAAAAAAGATGCTTTTAATATGTAAAATATATATTACGAATTAAAAGTGTTTTTGAATTGTTTTGGTTTTAACCACATAAGCGTAAAATATTATGATGAAGGTCGTTTATTTGTTAAAATAAAATACATGTACAAATGTACACGAGGTTTATTTTATAATTTTACACAATCAGTTAACGCGAAAATTAAACGCGCGTTTACTTTCAAGTACATGTAAAATATACACTTGTGAAATCTGTAGTAAACGCGCGTTTAGTTTTAATTGCACATTAAAAAAAATTGTGAAATTTGAAGTAAACGCCCGTTTAATACTGACTAAATGGACACAGAGTGAGTGCGCTTTCACTCGGGTAGATATTAAAAATTTCATTTCTGACTGAGTTAACGTAAATGCAGTAAACGCGCGTTTTCTACTAACCGCGAAAATTGAAGTAAACTAACGAAATATGTGCACACGGCGTTAACGTGAGTTTACCTTGTGTAATGCTCGGTGTGCTCCCAACTGTAGAAAAAAGTATCCCGGAAATGTTCCTTTTACTTTTGGCTGAACATAAGATTACTAGTTGTATCTAGTGCAATAACTAAATCGAAGAAGGTTTGATGATTGCCACATAGGGCCATCACGGGGTCATGCATTTTATACCAATCATGTGATAGATTATGTCGCCGGATGTACTATGAATTCAAAACAGTAACATTCACTCATCGTTTTAAGAATGCATGCGCGTCATTTTCTTCTTTACGCCACCTCCAACTTACTTCTCATTTATATGTTATACCCCATATATCTCGATTACAACCTGTCCATGTCTCTTAAACGTATGTATCAATATAATCTCTCTTGAAATATTTTTTTTTTACCTTTTCTTTTGTTAGTTTCATACACATGCCTGGTTGTGTTTTTTTTTTTTTTAGAAAAAACTAACGCACATGCATTCTTATAACTGTAAATGAAGGTAACTGTTTTGAATTCTTAGTGTATAAAACTGACGAAAATGAAAAAAAGGGAAAAATTTTAATGAGACATATTTGAGATGTTAGTCCTTATTAATTTAGTGTAAAATAATTCTACCTTGATCACAAAACTAAACGATTACATGAATGGTCAAATGTGTTTTGATCACGTTTATCAAATTCATTTTTTTTTCAAAACTTTTAATTATAGTTTAAGAAACAAATCATTTTTTTGTCATCTCAAATCTATGACAAATGCGATTTATCTCAGTATAATTTGATGATTAAATGAGAAACTGTATGCAAAATATACTAACTATATATTCAACTAAGCATATCTGTTACTATTTATTAACCGCTCTACATAAGAAAATTAATGAGTATCTTATTAGACCACGTGAAAGAACTGCAAACAAACTAAGAGGTGGAAGAAATCAGTGCATACTTCAGCTTAGGTTGGCGAAATAGTGTTATCAAATGGACAACCTTTCACGTGGAAGTTGAAAAATTGGCCGTAAATGTCCAATAGTAGTCAGCCGAGATAGTCAAATAGTATCTGGTAAAGTTAATGCTACCTAATAAGAAGACATTAAACCGAGGTCTAAATATGCTATATCCTATAGAATGTGAAGAGGCAAACGAGGACTTAACAAACTTAGATACGGAAAAGGATATTGAGTTAATAAATCACAATACTATAAGAGAGAAACCACAAAGACAAGCAGACCGTATGGCAATGAAAAAGATACGAGAACAATTGGAATCGTGAACGACTTTATTTGGCCTCGCGAGTGTTGCAAATAGAACGCAACTATAAATACATTTGACTCCTGTTAAAAATTGTATATTTAATTTACAATTTTTTTAATTATGGTAAATGAATATTCAGTGTGTATAGCATATTTCAGAAAGTGATAGCAAATTCCAAAATTTACCCTGTTACGAAAAATATATTGTACATCATTTCTCTAGTTATCTGTAGTTTGTTCTAGATTTAGAATGTTGTTATCAATTGTCGTTTTTGTACTGACTTTTTAGGTTAATTAATGTGTTCATTTTAACTAATTGGTTCTTCTTTTATTCATGACAACATTCATTATATTATATGTAATCAAATAATTGCTTTCAAAAATAAGCTATGCTTACAAATTGTCTCGATTAAAGGATATTGCAATGAAAACAGTTGAAATGTTGCATACGTGAAATCAGAAAAACGACACTAGATAACCTGAGATCAACAGATGAACGATCAGCACAGGTGTTTATCGATCCATAATTATGTCACTGAAAGACAACGCGTTCTTGGAAATAATTAACTGATGTTTTATACTGATTAGAGGACATTGCAAAATAAGGTTTTCATTTCCACCTTCTTGTTCGTCTTTCACCCATAATAATATTTATTAAACGTTTAATAAAATAATGGCTTTCGAATCGCAAATTGAAGGAATTTCGTATGTTAACATTTTAAATGTTACATACGTGAAATCAGAAGGGATGACACAAAGTTATCTGAGATCAATAGAAAGCTATCGTCAAAATTGGCCAAAAAACATGTATGCCACTTAAAGAAAACGCCTACATAACAAAGTCCTACAAATATACTTTGAAATGCAGAATTTAATTCTTTAGAAACTAAAAAAAAAAAAACACGATTAATTTTTTCGTATACAAATTTTGTGCACTGCATTATATTATCCGGTATATCAACACCGGAAATCTGACTCCCATCGATCCAAACTATAATTCAGGTTATAATTGAATAGTACAAAGTCGGACACTTCAGGTTTGTTTTAGTGACTAAATGGGTAAAATCATCTGCAAAAACCACAAATATTGGTGTCACAGTAAGCTAAGGGTTTTTTGAATATAGATCATTTAAAATACATGTAGCAGTGCTTATAATTGAATTTTTATCAGTTAAGTAAGGAAAAGAAGGATCCTAATTAACAGTTTATTTATTGCATTTGAAAAACAGTACAGACGGTAAATAAATGTTAGTTATTTTCACAAAGCTATAAAAAGCATTTCGCTTTAGTTGGATTTAGCTACAAATATTTATTATACGCACATGAAAACGGTTTTTAGGAACAGTTTTAGAAACTATATCCACAATATAAACATAATCGGTTCTTGCTATATTTCCAATGATATAACCATTAGGACCGAGAGAATAGACTATATATTGTAATTGTTTTAATCAAATGTAATTCAATTATTTTCCATGATCGTACAAATTTTAATTGAGAATACCAAGGCCGCTTATTTACTACTTCTATATGTTGAACTGTTCAATATTTGATGAGATGATTGTGCTTCTTAGTGTGTTGATAAATGACATTTTTTGAATTTATTGGGTCTTTTAAAAACCCTAAAGGTATTCTTGCGTGCCCTTAGACAGATATAGCCAAGTTTCATCTACGTACTTAATACCGCATACCGGTTTGTTTCTTGTGAGTTAATAGATTAGACGTTTAGTTTTCAATTTATATCAGTATCAAGAAAATTTGCGACCATTAAACGTAACCCATACCGTATTGCTGGTTGATAGACGTGGACATGTACGTCATTTTTTGGCATGACACTTTTCGATAGATGGGTAACCATGATTGTTATTTTTAAAATGAATAGCGATTGTAGTATTTTTAGATATTCGATTTTGAAAATTGACACGTATTATTACCATTTGAACGAGTTTACCATTTAGTATTTTTCCATGTCTCAATTCTTTTTATTTTTTTGGTTATACTTTTTTCCAATTGAAACACCAGATTAATTTTAGGTTTAACATTTCTGGTTGATTGTCTTCTATCTGACCATATTATAACACTGTTAAAAGCATCGAAAGACACAAAATGGATGATAAAACAAAAACTGTTTTTACTTACAAAAGTTTAACATCACTTCTTAAAAAGGCGAAAAGAAAAAGAACCATTTTCAATCATTTTACCTTATTTTTACATTTAAAAAGCTGCAAAGGATACCAAAGGAGCAAAATTTAAATTATAATGTAAAGTACTTATATATGAGGAAAATTAAAAGTCAAAAGAAAAAAAAATCTGCTAGGGAATGAAGTGAAAACTTGAAAATGTGTATTTTAATTTCAAATACATATATTTAACCAGCTGGTTGGTTTATCATTATAATCTTTAAAAAAAACTATTCATTGCATTACCTTATTTCCTGTGACAATATAACATGATGTTCTGCTAAAAATATGGGTTAATATATATATGTCTGTCAAAACAATAAACAAAATTTAACTTGGACATTTAAAATGTAGGTTTATTCAGGATTGTCCTTCTTTGTAAAATCGAGATTTGATTATCCCTAAACAAAAGTTCTGATTGTCCTACATTACTTCAATACATTAAATATGTTTAAAAGAACAATGCAACTTTTTTTCGTTTTGTAATACCAAATTAGAATGATTAAAAGAGCATACTAGTGGTTGATTTGAATTTTTTGAATATAGATATCGTTGAACATCTTCAGCTAATATGCAATCTTTGATTAAACAATATAATATATATGTTATAAACAATATTGATTATATTAGTTGTATTAATAAATCAAGTATCAATAAATTTTTTTAGTTTTTTTTTAATTTGAACATGATAAGATTAAAAACACATGCATGTTATTGCTTTCTTCTTTTCGTTTTACTGAGCCCTCAAACAGAAAGGTTTGGTGCGTCATTTGAAAAAAAGACATTTACCATGTTTACAATC
This sequence comes from Mytilus galloprovincialis, assembly GCA_037788925.1. NCBI lineage: Eukaryota > Metazoa > Mollusca > Bivalvia > Mytilida > Mytilidae > Mytilus > Mytilus galloprovincialis. The sequence goes on along the minus strand of CM075342.1, from coordinate 35,957,614 downwards.
ACAATGTTGCATTAGCTGTTTCGTTACTTAATCATAATTATAATGTACAAAACCATTTTAAAGAAGTAAGAACAAGGTCTCCACTTCATCTCTATTATGGAGAAGATGTAAATGTGTACCATTAATAACATCAGTGTCCTCTAAATAGATACAAATTTATAGAAAAGATTATCGACATATCATGAAAGTATAATTTTATTTTACTTCCATGGACACATCAAGCCAGATTATAAACACGCAAGTTTACACGATAACAATCCACTGTAAGATATGTTACCAGGCAGATTAGTCCCAGGGCTGACCAGTCGTTGATTTTACTCCAAAAAGCAGCGTGTTTTGTGGAAAAGGAGCAAATTCCATCTTTCTATTCTTTAGTTTAACCCGTTTGGGTGTTAATTTCTTTTTATAGTGTTAATGTAAGACCAGATGACCAAATAGTTGCAGCATAAAAACCTAAAAGCCTGTCTATTTGAGAAGAAGTTTCTGAAATGATTAACATACGAACCAATTCTTATGTCTTTGTCTTTCTGTAAATACATCTTTTTGTTTATGCTAGCTACTTCTTTTTTTTTGCAATTTAACTGACAATGGATGCACATGGCCCTCATGGGGATATCTCTTTTATGCCAATCACTTATTAGATCTGACTAAATGCAGAAACAGTATGCCAAAAATACAAAATACAAAATATGTTCCAACTAAGCCTACTTTTAACTATTACGTCACCACTCTACACGACCCAATTACTAATAATCAGTATATTAAATCATTTCCTCCCGTTTAAGTCTGTGGAAGTATAATGTTTTTCCACCTCATAACAAACTTGTTGCAAGTTAAAAATAAAATTGTTGGTCTTTCATATTTGAGGTTTTGACAGTTTCTGATGAAAGTATATAAAACAATGGCTTCAGGCGTACGAAAAAGGTAAAATAACAAACATACTGAACTCCAAGGAAATTTCAAATGTAAGTATCTGATCAAATGGCAAAATCAACAGCTCAAACACATCAAACAAATGGCTACCAACTGTCATTTGCATACCTTGGTTCAGGCATCTTAAATTAAAGAAGCGTAATTTCCATTTATGTTATGGTATTGCGTTGTCTGTTTGACATTAAAACAACCTTCATTGAATGGTGTCAGCTTTTTGGATGATAAAAAGAATAAATATTGTGTTGATAATTCTGTTTTTTTTTATTTGGTACAGTAGTTTAAATGTATTTTGGCAAGAATTGTAAGAACCGTGATCCATATGAATTTGAAATTGAAATGACATCCACCTAATTAAATTATATAAATAAGGCTGGAAATCCATGTATATAAGATAACTTCCTAGGGATTTGCCTGTTCTTGCTTTTTATATATTCCAATGTAGTTTAGTCTTAAATGCATTACGCTTCCGAAGCATTATCTCTCAATGATCTCCAATGAGAAGACACAATATAAATAGAGAATATCTTGTGCCTTTTTCAATATCACATCCGTATTAACCCGATACACAAGTATAATCCCATTACTCCTCGAGTTGATAATGTTTGTGATATTGAAAAAGCCATCTCATTTATACGTTTTTATATACTTTAAGTAGATTTTGTGTATGCGGCATGACGTTGTGTAGATAAGAGGATTTGATAAAGCCTTTACTAGAATACCTGATATTGATATAAACACAGATGACTGATACAACACGATTGCCAATGACCGTATTTCACATAGAAGTTATCTATATTTCTACTACGTATATAATACATAAAATTATCTTTTGCATTGAAACTTGTTTTTTTTTTCAGTGTCAAGTACAGGCGATTGGTGAGTTCATTTTTTTTTAATTTTCATTATATGATGATAACATATGTTACTTTTTTATTCTTTGTTTCATGAAATTGTCAGCAAGATATTTTTCATGACACGACATAAACTAGGAGAGGGAAATACATTGTAATGTGTACAGTTAATTCCGTTTATTTTTTGTTTACAGTTATCAAACTGTGCACCTCTCCTACCACTTCTTATTTTTAAATGATCGGAGTTCCTTTAGATACTTGTCAAAACAATAAGATCAAAGAAGCTTGGTCATTTAATTTTACAATTAAAAATATTGATGCTGTTCTTTCCATTAACAATCAACAATTTTCTCATTAGGTTCCATAAATATATCCCAAAGACCTAGAATTTAAAGCAACAAAAGACCAGGCTTCCTCCGCCTCATTTTTAGGCTTATACATGTACCTGGAATTGTGCATACACGGTCAATTTAGTCTCAGTATCAGACTCTATAACACACGGGACGATTTTAATTTTGAAATTATCAATTTCATCCCAGCAAAGTAGCAATATACCAACTTTACATGCATCTGTGCATATGAGATATACGTTTCCCAAATTATTATGTATTCCAGGAACTTGCAGCTCATACTCAAACATATTAAAACGTCATCAGTGACTGAGCAGAAAGTTCATGAACCGGAGGTATGTCAAAGAACGTCTCGTCCTTTCTTAAAAAATATTCATCGGATTGTACCAAGACCAGGTTTACGGATGATCTCTATTAAATATACATATGCTACACGATGGTCTTGAAGTATAGTTTCCAGGTTTTGACGTTGTTCATCATCTTAATAACGTGCAATGGAATTATTTTATTTGTGTTAATGAATATTACGTTTACTGTTTAGTCGGTTTTTGATGATATTCATTTGACGTTACTCTGCACATCCCGTCATTATGTCATTGTTCTGTGATATTTTTCGTATTCCTGTGTTTCATTTTTTCGTATGTGCTTTCTGTATATGCCTTTTTGTATTTCTTCGATATATATGACATCGATATGTAATTATACATCCCGTTATTGTGATATTGGGCTATTGTAAAAAAAAAACTTATGATTGTCTTTCATGTACTGTGAATACATTCCTTTTGTGCATCTTTGTTATAAATTTGTTCGTTGTTATAGTTATTAAGATTAAACACAATGCTGTACCCCTACTATTTTTGGCATTTTTACCTATGATATCTGTTCGTTTTGTTACAGATCGTAGTTAATTTATTGGAATTTAATGCGAATGTCATATAAGCCAGAGGTTTAGCTAGCTATAACACCAGGTTCAATCCACCTTTTTCTACATAAGAAAATGTATGTACCAAGTCTGGAATATGACAGTTGTTATCCATTCGTTTGATGTGTTTTAGGTTTTGATTTTGCCATTTGATTAGGGAATTTTCTTTTCACATTTTCTTCGGAGATCAGTATTTATGTGATTAGACTATTTATATACTTTATTTGTTTTTATTCTACCAATTTCAGATATACATAATTCAAAATGCTGTTTTTTTCTTCTTTCCATTACCCAGGAAAACATTCATGTTCGTTTAGCATTTACACAGCTGATAAGCAATGATTGTACAGTTAGTGATTTTACCATAGTCTGTGTTAACATGTTAACTTCATGCATGTATTCTTTTTAACAGGTAACAATGATTACGTTGGATGTTTCATTGATACATGGACAAGACTGTTACCACATAGATATGTGTTGGATAACGGACCTCTTCCCCAAGATATGGAAATCAACTTGTGTATGCTTTACTGTAAAGAGAAGGGTTACATGTACTCTGGAACAGAGGTAATGTTGTAATATTGTAAAAAAAAAACATTCAATGCATTACCAGCGGTATATTCGAAAGATAAATGACTCTTAAAATGATCATCGGCACTGAGGATAATAATAAGTAAATTAAGATTTATTTAGAAACCAAAAAATGTTTAAGAAAAGTACTTCAATTCCGTAAAAAAAATCTCTTTATAAAATATTTCTGGGTTTTGTTTGCGACATCTGCCTTGTGATTTTTCTAAATAATTTGCCTATTTCAACGTCATCGTATGCGTATGGTAAATACTGTAGCATGATTCCAAGTTATTATATGTCTACTGATATATCAACCAATTAGCACAAAGATCAATGGAATATCGATAATACTTTACTTTGGATACAAATTTAATTTCATCGGTGTTGAAGATAAAGTACGACACAAGTTATTTATTAACTAAATTGTGTTAAAAAAATCTTTCAAACACACGGGACCTTTTTGAAGTAATAAAAAAGCATTCCATATTACATTTGCTCTCTTTTAAATTTGGTACACTCATCAAAGACTGCTGACAGGTGAACCGAGATGTGTCGGTATGTAATATGGTGGTGTTCTTGCTTCTAGACCTTTACCTTACACGTGGATATTTCATGCAAACAACTCATTCGAATGTGTGGTAAACGTGTTTGTAAATACAAAAGATATCCAGCTTTGTCTGCGAAAAAAACCCGTTAAAAACAATATAGAAATATGAACCTACCCCAACGCACACTAAGATCTTACGATCGTTATAAATGGAATAATTTCTAGTAGTAATGTTAAATAAAATACAAAAATTGAATAGCCGATTGTTAGTTAAGTCTTTAATCTTATAACTTAATAAATATAAATGTAAGTGAAACAAAAAACCGTAAATTTTGTGAATATTAATGTATTGGATGGGTTGTTGGATAGATAGTTTACCTGCGACACATGTAAATGAATTAGAGTATGACTAATCAAACACCTTTCAACAACGGTTTAGGAAAGGTAATGGTTAGTCAATATTAGAAGTTAGATTATATACTAATTTAACATTAAAGTTTACAATAACAAATGATAATCGGCATGAGTTTTAACAGTCAATACAATTCTTAAACTTCATTTGGGCAGTAGTCCTGTTTAAAATCCAGATTTAGATAAAAGTCCAAATGGGCACTATCATCAAGTCTCTTGTTCTATTTAATATTACATAGTAATAACATGATCCAAAAATACAGATTCAATTATTTTTAGGTTGGAAGGCAATGTTTTTGTGGTGACGACCCTTTTCAAGACGGCTTTGACGATGTAATCGATTATTACATCGGGGATTATGATTGTAATTATCAGTGTATCGGCGATGCTGAACAGATATGTGGAGGAGATTGGAGATTATCAGTATATGAAACAGGTTACGCGGGTAGGTTAATGCTGTATTTTCAAAAGAATGAAAAAATGATACTAAAATTTCAACTTTTAATAAAAAGACTTTTTGACTCATTTATAGTGTAATTTGTTATATTTTTTAGTTTTGCTAGTATATGGACAATATGAATTTTCGTTTTCAAAAATAACATTCTCAAATTATCACGTGATTATCACGTGACACTTAAAATCTATTTATAAACGCGAAAACAGTAAACTCAAAAGTGCTAGTGTGTAGACAGTATCGTTTTTCTAAGTATTGTTATCTGTGGATAGCTTATGTACCAAAGTAATAGAAAAGTGCTACTCGCCTCCTTTGAATGAAAAGATTAATTAAATAAACTGAGATTTTCGACCGAATTGCACCAAAAATACCATGACCTTCAGATATTACAACGTCTGATATTTAAACTGTATAAACAACATGAACCGAGTAGCAGTTTTCGTAAAATATTAATATTCAGCTATCTGTACGTTAACTTGACTCGAAAATTCATCATTTCCACACGCTAGCACTTTTGAGTCAAAGTTAACGTGTTTCACAAGTTTTCGGGTCCGACATTGTCTACAAACGCACAAGTAACTTTCAACAGTTCAAAGGGAAGTAATTCTGTAAACAGAAATAAAAATTTCAGTCGTCGGGAAATTGTTGCTGATCTTTATTTATGTATATTATGTTGCGTCTTCCCCATAATCAATTGATTAAATAAAAGAAACAAACTATTTCAATATATATATTTTACTCGGAGAATAGATCAGAATGATGAAAATGACACATAGGCTTGGGGTATGAAGCCCCTTTTCTTTCTGTTTGGTATTTTTTGGCAAAAACAATATGTATAGAATTTTTCTACGGACACTGTAGCTTTATCAACCAATAAAACATGACCGCCGTGTATTCGCACAACAGTGCGGAAAGTGTTGTTAAACACCATTTAGTCAATCAGATAATTCTTCCAATAGTGTTTTCTATTTTGTCAGATGAGGTGCCTCTCATGTTTGGGTTTTGCCTCTTGTAACAGTGTAAACTGTCAGAGTGTACAATAAAATCTTGAATCTTGCTCAGTCTTTATAAATCATACAGAGCCATACACTGTACATCATTCGGTCGTTGGTCACAGTGGCAATCACACCATATATAATGACAGCTTGGAATATATATTCAATTTCCTACTTATTTTTTCTCTCAATAAATTTAATTACCATATACTGATAGAAAACATAATTGAAGAAAAATAGATGCTGATTTCATAACAAAAAAGATTATGATGGTCAGTAAGTATGGGACTATTAAATCAATTTATACCAAATATGATAGTCCAAGAGCAAATGAAAATTTAATTATATTTCAAATCCTGCAACATTTTTTTCACACATATTCTTACACCATGTACACATTCAATGAACATTCTGTGTCACATTCAAGCACACTTAACACTCCAGAATATGTATTTATTCTATTTATGAATATATGTACAATTATCTGTAACTTTGTATTTAGTTTATGAGAATAAAATATTCTAAAACTGCAAAAACATTTTCTTTTACAGCTAATTCCCTACCGCTTGTAGAGTAAAACTTTGGTTGGCTTGCTTGTTTTGTTTATATAAACATTTACCCAAGCTTAAATGCACTTAAGATTGTCATCTTCAAACAATGAATATAGTCAAACTTAAACCTGTAAATATTATAGTTAAATTCAATTGGATGTTATCTAAATTATTATTGTACAATATACAAACAAAGCAAGCAAGGTAACCAAAGTCTTGCTCTACGTGCATTATGAAATTAGCTGTAATCTGTGCCTTCTTTTGAAGGTACAGGAAACAGGTATATAGGCATATATAGGGTGTAAAGTTTGTTAAAGAATATATAATAATATTTTTTGCAGGGTAAAGAAAAGATGCTATTTGAATAAAAATGAAATTCTCTAAACAATTTATTGATCCCCCCCCCCCCCAGTTCAGACCCCCATTTATGTATCTGTGGCCTAAATGTTTATAATAAAATTAACGGTACCAAATTTCTTGCACCAGATGCGCATTTCGACAATACATGTCTCTTCAGTGATGCTCGTGGCCAAAATATTTGAAATACAAAGCTTATATAAAAGATGAAGAGCTATAATCCAAAAGGTCCAAAAGTATAGCCAAATCCGTGAAAGGAATCAGAGCTTTGCATGAGGAAGATACATTCCTTAATTTATAAATTAATAATTTCTAATATTTTGCAACAGCAAATTTTAATAACACAAAAAAATCCGTATTTTCATGCCAGTACCGAAGTAAATTAGAAAAATCATGAACTGGGACAACTGTTTTGATTTTCTAAATTGTATTTATATCAATATAATATATTATCTTTTATAATTACAATGCTAACCATCAATGAGGTGTTTATTTTTAAGGATGAACAACATAAAACAAGCAGACATCAGTTTAAACCATGTTGAACTGAATAAGAAAAGTAATAATATGTATCATCTTTTTAAGCTTCATGTAAAAATTCGATAATTAAATTAATATTGATAATTGCTCTTCAATAAGCATTACTTGGTACTTTCTGAAAAGGGGGAGTGAATGTTTTTGTAAGGGAATATATATGATCAGTGTCTGACAGAAAACACTACTGGGCAATCTCAAAGTTGTTTCATATAACCCAAGTAATTTAAAATACACATTCACTGATTGATTGATTTGAAATTGTGTATTAAATGCAGCAAAACTGACTTATTTTCCTTGATGTGGTATCATTTTCAATGTGTCACAATTGACCATCATAACCAAATTACATAGAATTTTTTGTTTTTGTTATAAAACATGTTTCACAATCATTGAAATGAGGGAATGGGTGATCCTATTGATGAATCTATTTGCTAATTTGTTTAAAACATTTCATCATTCCTGACACTTTTGCTTTTGTTTCACATTTATATTAATAAACAATATTAATAAATTTGATTTAATATTCCATGGAGCACAGCTAAATATACTTTATCAGACGGATGAAATAACAATTTGTACACAGTGACACATTTATGAAGTAAAAGTTCTGTGAAACATCCTCTTTTCAGTGATCACAATTAGGACACAATATCACATATCATATGTATTCCACTTTCTTATAAATTTTTCCTTTGTTTGATAATGAACTAACACATGTTCCAGAATCATTACAGTTAGTTGTTCATTCATTTCAACATATTTCCTTTTGTTGAACTTTTCATACAGTAATTTTTTTTCTCACTTTTTTTAATACATTTAGCTTCTAATTTGTATTCCTTTTAGCACAGTTCAAACAGTCTTGATTCCATTCATTTTGTCACACATTTGATTCCATTCATTTTGTCACACATATGTATAAGTAAAGAGTTGTCTTTTCAGGAAGATTAATTTGCTCTTTCTGATATGAAAATAATATCCTTGTTTGGGTTTCATTTGTTGATCTTCCTTAGAATGAAAAGTGCAGTCCCTGTGTCTTATTCATTTTAAATTTCAAATGTGCTATTGTATTTGAAGTAGCCATTGTTTCACATTCATCTTAAAATCCTCTAAAAAAATAATATTATTATATACAATATTATAATATATAAGCACAATTGCTGTATATATGCATAATATCTATTACTTCAATCATTGTACTTGATTTATATGCTCTTTATGTGCCCTGTTATTAATATTTTGAACATAAAAAATATCTTATTCTTATTCTTATACAAAAAGAGAACTTCAATATAATCAAATTTGAGCATAAGCTTAATAGCCTATAAGCAGTGGTTGGTAAAACCAATAGTAAACTTACATGTTTGTAATAAAATAATTGCCATGTTTGTTTACTTTCTTAACAAATAGATCATTAATCTAAACTCATAAGCAATTAATCTTTAAATAGCTTTCATATCACTTCATGTGACTGTAAAATAAGTGTCAGTAACAATAATATAATATTTGAATGCTTACATGATAATGCAGACTTCCTACATGTCAAGTCACTTGGAAGCAGTAGAAAACCCCAGTGAATAAAAATTCTGCAAAAGACAAATATAAAATTGCATAATCAAAACTTTAAAAGCAATAAACACACCAAAAGTTTTTTAAAACATGTAGGAAATAGGCAATGAAGGAGATACTGTTTAATTAATCTGTATGATATTGAAATATTTACATCAAATTGAATGCAGATTCACAACTTTTAAAGTAAATTTAATAATCACTTCTTTGGATTATAACATTTTAATAGTTATCAAGCAAATCCTACAAGTAATCAGTAGTCTTTATGTCAATTGAATGAAAGTGGTGAAAATTAAAAATTAAATTGGATAATATATTAACTGAGATGAACAAACTCTCCCATTTTGTAAAATCTCAGTAGTCTGTTTTGACTGAAAGATGACTTAATTAATAGTACATTTTATTTGTTTGTACATGCATTTATAAACTGGTATTTTCTCATAAACTTAGAAAATGACAATGGATATAATACTATTTGTGAAACAAATCCAAGTTTTATATTCATAAAATTCATGCTCAAATCACAATGAAAAAAAAATAATTCTGAATTGAAACAATGTCACTCTGTTTAACATGTAAAAAAACACCAACACTGTTAATTTGTGTGGGTGGTGTATAAAAGTATAAAAAATGACTAAGCCTAAGGAGAGGTAGACTGAGTGGATATAATATTATAGGGGGTGCACCCCTTACTACAAGTTATGGAGCTATGTATACATAAATGAATAGTTTTAATTTATTGCATACACTAAACCAAGGGGAAATTAGGGGGATTGTATTATAGTTCAAAGTGTCTACATTGTTTATTTTCATTTTTTTATATATGTAAACTGTATATTATGTATCATGTTTTAAGCCATTGGCCCATATGGGTGCAAAGTGATTTTCAATAAAGTATTAAAGTTATTATTATGTAACAGTTAGCTTGGAAAAAATCAAGTCTAATATAACTAATATTATATAACAATCTTTCTCCGAGCATTGTTTCCATTTAGCTAACTTTATTGATTGATTAATAAGATCAACGGTTTTCGTCGTCGTTTATCGAAATAAATGACGAATTATGAATGTTTTGATTCACTTCAACAAATTCAATAAGAAGAAATTGGTACCGGTGATAAAGAGATACAATTTACAACGTATTTACCTCAAAATGTATGCAAAATCCACCTTTCCATTGTGATTTCCATTTGCCGGCTTCTGTGACAAGGTGCTCAACACCTGATGATAATGAGTGTGACGTGACAAGCTAATCATTGACGTTGGTGAGTCTTAGTTTTGACGATTTTCTTACTAAAAACTGTAAGTGTTCAAGGGAACAATGGTAATGGATGAAGATATTGTTAACGTCGCAATGCTGTTGTCGAAAAACAACAAGTTGATAAATCTTCGACTTCGGTGTACCCAAAAAATCACCACTCCATAGAAAATTCTCCTAACGTCCGAATTAGCCAATCAAAATTCGTACAGTTTCGAAAATGACGTAAAAGATGAGATTTCGATGCAATCACCAAAAATCGATTTGAAACCGCATTAACCTACCCGTGTAGGACCATGATTCGTTAATATGTATGAATATTTTTAGAATATGTTATTGATTTAATATGGAAAATAATGGTGTAAATCATTCTGTAAATCGTCCTAAAATATTCTTTATTTCGCATATCACTGTCGGTCGAACTGAAAACAAAAGTGTTATTTTCTTTATCAGCAAGATATTCACCTGAATGAGTAGATAAACTACGTTCCGGAATAATAATAAAAAACGTCGTTTGCAAACAGAAGTGGCAAATAAATACAGGAATCTGATGTACAGAAGTTGTCGTCTGTTTGTAGTTCATACGTGTGTCTCGTTTTTATATAAATTAAAATCGTTGGTTTCCCCGTTTGAATGGTTTTAAACTGTATTGTTTGTGGCCCTTTATAGCTTGCTGTTCGGTGTGAGCCAAGGCTCTGTATTGAAGGCCGCACCTTGACTTATAATGGTTTGCTTTTTATAAATTGTTACTTGGATGGAGAGTTGTCTCATTGACACTAATACCACATCTTCCAAAATCTATTTTACAGAATTTAAACTGTTATTGATGTTGAAATCTTTTTAGAAATGAAGTACATGTAAGGTGACGATTCTATTTAACATTACCTCGGCAGTTGCTACTGTTGCTTGCTCTTATTTCTTCAAATCCTTATAAAACAGTACTTTTAAAATTCTGTCATCGACTTATCTTCATACTAAACTCTGAAAAGGCTTTGTGATATGGCTTATTAAGGTAAAAACAAATCCCTATTTCACTCAAAGGTATGTGTCAGTTTTCTTTTCTGTTCTGTCTTTATACATGTATAATACGTTCAGAATTATATGTTAGTGCTACATTTTGATTCCTTTATTTTGCTCCATTTCGGTTGATTATCGTATAATTGGATAATGCCGATACATTGGTTTTACTTCATTTCGCTTATTTTCCCCATATTGCTGTAAATAGGAATCATTGCAAACATAAATAATAATCTGAATAAACTCGATAAAAAAATACTGACACATTTATTAAGAACATAAAAATTGAATCACAAAAAGACTGATTAATATTAATTTACTCAAAAAGAACGAGATTGGAAGCGTCAACAAGGTGAATGTTTTTTGCTATTCAGAAGAAAATACATTGAAATGGTTGCATACATTAATAATTTTATCTGCTTATCACTGAAGCTGTAAAAGGCGATTGCATTCATTGAAAGTTGTTAAAGGTTATTTATTCCCATTGCATTAGAAATGAATAAAACCTTAAAGTTTGCCTTTCTTCTATTTTACTTTTAAACGTATTTTCAGGATATTTACCTCAAAAACAAGGTCGACTACAGTATAAGTTGGTCTCTAATAACACGATACTTGCAGCACAGGCCAACCAAGTCCTGACATCTGGAAGTAAAATTGAATGTGTACAGTATTGCAAAATGGCTGACAACTGTAAAGTGTTCGTAATTTCCACAAAAACAGGAGAGTGCAGTTTGTATAACAGCTACATCGTTATGTGTGAGGAAGTTCAGCACGGACAAAGATTCCAAGTCTATATGATGAAATAAGTTTTAAATAAACTAGTGACAAAACTGTGAAAAAGGAAAAATTACCTTAACCATTTAATTTTGACTACGAAATGAAACAATTTTTTTTTTTATTTAATAAGAGACCCTTTTTTTTACGAAGCTTGAAAGATTTGAAAATTAGCGTTGCTGTGCCCATTGATTTAGTCAGACTATATTAACGCTCAGCGCAGAAATAACTGAACACTATTCCTGGTGATTACATTTTTATAAAATATCGTCACATTAAATTGTCATTCAATAACATAAACACCAGTGACAGCTCTTCCGATACTAATTTGAAACAAACCCATGGATCAAACTATGAATTTTGGCTGTTCAATAAATCAAAATGATTGATTGAAATTATTATAAAGTGTATTTAACAATTATTCCGATGGTAATATAACAGCAACGTTGTCCATCATTCCTAAGTTTTTGTGTTCTTGATTCTGGGGTGGTTTGAAAAGGGAAATCATTCAAATTCAGCGTTCCAAAACTTAGAATTTTGTTAACTATGTTAATATGGCAAACATGTTTTATGTTTTATGGTAATAATGCAATTTGTTTGCCAGTATACAAATAATCAAATTTATCGTAAATTTATCGAATCGGGACACAATATCAAAAAATGTTCGACGAAAGAGTCATTTTTTCATTAGCAACTATATTTCATCATTTTAGACCATTCTTACTATGTGTTTATTCCACAACTTATTCGCAATATCCGGTTCTGTATCTGCTTTTTATATTTTCATGAACGTCATTTATGTATTACTGATAAATGATTACAACAGGGTTTTTTTTAAACCAGATAAAATTGAGAATGGAAATGGGGAATGTGTCAAAGAGACAACAACCCGCCCAAATAAAAAACAACAGCAGAGGGTCACCAACAGGTCTTCAATGTAGCGAGAAATTCCCGCACCCGGAGGCGTCCTTCAGCTGGCCCCCAAACAAACATAAATACACCAGTCCAGTGATAATGAACGCCATACTAATTTCCAAATTGTACACAAGAAACTAAAATTAAAATAACACAAGACTAACAAAGGCCAGAGGCTCCTGACTTGGGACAGGCGCAAAAATGCGGCGGGGTTAAACATGTTTGTGAGATCTCAACCCTCCCCCTATACCTCTAACCAATGTAGTAAAGTAAACGCATAACAATACGCAAATTAAAATTCAGTTCAAGAGAAATCCGAGTCTGATGTCAGAAGATGTAACCAAAGAAAATAAACAAAATGACAATAATACATAAATAACAACAGACTACTAGCAGTTAACTGACATGCCAGCTCCAGACTTCAACTAAACTGACTGAAAGATTATGATTTCATCATATGAACATCAGGCACAATCCTTCCCGTTAGGGGTTTAGTATCATACCATCATAACATATATGAGAAAAACATAACCCGTGTCATGCCAACAACTGTTTTTAGAATAAATGTGTTTAGTTCCGATGCAAAGACCTTATCAATGACTCAATATTAACGCCAAAATATGCAATCTAATTAAAAGCTTAACAAAATTATTTCCTGGTTTTGGTTAGGAAATGTGGCTGTAACAGTAAATTTCTTAACAAAATACGTGATATTACATCCTATTTTTTTTATGGTAATGTTATTTACATAGCCTGTAAATGTACATCCGATCCATTAGGAAAAAAAATCTTCAATCTTTAAAAATTGTTTGATTGGTACTGTTAAAGTACTTTTATTCTTTGCTACCACATTTCATGATTTGAGCAAAAAGAATATGTTCGTGGGTTCTTAAATTCGTGGAATTTAGTTATCTAAAGAAACAAATCGGGCATAGAATTTGAAGCCATCAAAAATGATGTTCTTAAAAATGATTAACTATTATAATAATTTTTTTTATATTGTTTTATGTGACATTGCAAAATAAAGTGTTCAGTTTCACGTACTTATTAGTCTTTCTTTAATTTTGCAATAAAGATTATTAATGACAATAGTCATTAAATATTTAATAAAAAAAATAGCTTTCGGATATAAGCTATGCCTACCAAATGTCCCAGTTGAGAATATTGCATAGTAAATACTTTTAATGTTGCATTCGTGAAATCAGAAGTGATGACACTTTTAACATTTAGATCAACAGACCAACGATTATCAAAGGTGTTTATTGGACCATAAACATGTCACTTAAAGAAAACCCTATCTTGAAAATAAAAAAACTGTTGCTTTACACTGATTTAAGGGACATTTTAAAAAGATGTTCATTTTCACTAGCTGGTTCGTCTTTCATTAAAGACAATATTCATTAAATATTGAATCAAATATTTGCTTTCGGATATAAGCTAATATTACAAATTGTTGGTAAATACTTTAAATGTTTTATACGTAAAACCAAAAGTGATAACATTAATAAACCTGAGATAAACAGAGGTTTTAATAAGGCCAAACACATGTCACTCAAAGAAAATAGTTGCATAAAAAATACCTACAAATGAATGTCTTTGAATTGTAAAATTTAAATCTTTTAGTTTGAACTTGAAAAAGCAAACCCAACATGTTTTGTTTTTTTCATGTGAGAGTTTTGAGCTTATATGTTATCCGGGATATCAACATCGAAAATCTGACTATCATTGATCAAAACTATAATTTTAATCAGAATTTAATGGTACAAAGTCGAGCAACTCATGTTGCTTTAAAAATTAAATCGGTAAAATCTGCTCTGAAGTTTTAAATAAAGGTCATATAGTGTTTTTGCTTGTATTCGATGTGTTTTCTAGATTAAATTGAACAATGACCGTATCGATGTAGTCAAACCTGCATTGGGATCTTTCCATATATGTCTTGATTTAAACAACAGTTGTAATACTTCAATGGGCACATAAATTCGTGGATAAAGCAATACACGAAAACCACGAAAAATTGGGTCCCCACGTATAAAAGAACTATCAGAGTAGATTTTTGTTAGAGAGTTAAAACCAAACTAAATATATTGCTATATATATTTTAAGTTACGGTAGCTCATTATCCTACATCCTGTCGATGTTCTTAACTCATATTTTTGGATTGCACAAGATCGTACGATTACATTATACTCAATCCGTTGGACGTATAATGTTTGATACATATGTCAAGGAGATTATGATCTATCTATTAGATTCAGGTGACTTTTAATTCGATTTCACTAACTGAGAGTACACTTATTTTGGTGTTTTGTGTCTATTTTTTGTATGTAAGTTGCTTATAATATCTAGAACCGATCATTCGAATTAAGCATATTAATACCAAGTTATATGTTTTGTTCTTCAATTATAAATTAGGTTAAAAGAGGGTTGAGTGCCCATTAACATGTAAAACCATGTTCGTTATTTGCCTGTCCCATGTCAAGAGCCCATATACATTTGATGCATATTATCTTATATATTTATTAGCCACAATTTGATATTATTGAAAGAGTACACAATGTTTCAAATAAATAATTTTAGTGTCACTTTTTATATTGCATGTCAAATTATATATACAAAAAGTATATAATGTTTCTACTGATAGGTACTCTACCACAACTTATTGCTTGTTTATATTTTTATGTACTAATCTTTATTATAAAAGGAAAATTAATACACCTTAACTTTGTTGCAGAAATGACCCATCATTATATTGCCTTAACTTTAATTCAATAAAACAATTTGTTATATCTGTGTTTGGATATTTGTACAGATAGTGATTTCCAGTTTTCTCTTTTTAAATAAAGTATTACAAAGGCCATATTTATGAGCTATCGAATCACAGAAATATTTGTGTATCAATAACTGTGACATTCGAGAAATATCATGTAAGGATTGTGTTTGTAAAAAGTAAAAACACTAAAGTACTGAACTCCGAGAAAAACTCATAACGAAAGTCCCTTATCAAATATCAAAATCAAAAGCTCAAACACATCAAACGAATGGACAACAAATATTATATTACTGACTCGGTACAGGTATTATCTTAAGTAGAAAACGGTGGATTAAACAAAGATTGCAACAAAACCACAATGATGGGATGTATAAGTACAGAACCACGTCATATATATCAAAGAAACACATAAATCACAGAAAAATTATCAAATGTTATTTAGAAACGTTTATATAGGTGTTTACATTTTTTGTACTATTCAGGAATATAATAAAACATATAAAAACGCAATTCGTGTCAAATTGAATAAGAATCAATTATAGTTTTACCTAGCAATGCAAGTAAATAATACGGAGAATGTAAGTGTAGAATGTGTCAGAGAGACAACAACCCGACAGAGAGCGGAAAACAGCCTATGGCCACCAATGGGTATTCAATACAGCTAAATAAAAACGCAATTGGAGGCCTTCCTCAGCTTGCCCCTACACAAAAATGTGTACTAGTTCAGTGATAATTGACATCAAACTCAACTCAGAAATAAATGAAAGAAACTAAAATTAAAAACCATATAAATCTTATAAAGGACAGAAGCTCTTGACTTGGGACAGGTGCAAAACTTCGCGGCGTTAACAATGTTTTTGAAATCACGCCCTCAATACCTCAACCCAATGTAGAAAAAACAAACACGCAGCAATACACACAGTAACAATCAGTTTTAAAGAAGTCCGAGTCCGATGTCAGAAAAGACACTAAACAAAATGACAATGGTAATGATACATAAATTAACATAAAAGACTACTAGCAGTTACTGAGATGCCAGCTCCTGAGCTCAATTCAATTGATGTAAAGATTAGTCTTCATCATATGAATATGAAGCACAATCCCTCCCGTTAGGGGTTTAGTATCAAACCATCATAAAATATATGAGAAGAACATAACCCGTATCGACCAGTAACTAGTTTTATAATACATGTGTTTATTTCCGATGCAAATACCCTATAACTGAATCAATATTAAAGCCAAACAATACCATAGTAAATGACCTGACGACAGTATTGTAACTATATTCCTTCTGAATAAGTCTGTTTAAAAGTTTTGTTAATGTTTTAGTTGAATGTCGACAATTCATTGCTTTGTGAAGAATATTATCATAAAAGATTGGATTTGAAATACCTGAACGAATAAGATGCCTACATGTTGATTTATATTTACAAATGATGTCCTTCTGCCCATGATAATACTAAGTAAATATTTTGACCAGTTTGGGATATTGAAAACCCTGGTGTAAGACTTTTTCAGTAAAATATATATATTTCTTTCAATAAAATCTAGTACGTTGTACCATTTAAATTGGATTATTAGCAATAGGAAATGAAAACTCATCGCCTTTATCATAAATGTTGGTATTAAGCTGCAATTTAATGATATTGATATCAAGATCAAGGAGTGGACAGTGTTCATCAACTATATTTGAAGTTATTTCAACAGGATACATCTCTTTAGCCGTTATTATTGAGAACCAATATATCATTCGAATATGTAAACGTATTATTACATTTTTGTATCAAATGTTGTTTCGGTGTGTCTTTGCTGATTTTAGTCATATATTGTAACGCATAACAGTACGGAAACAACCCCGCAATAAGTGGCGCACAATTAGAATTACGATAACTCGACGGCGGAATCTCCAAATCAGAAATGTTATCTAGTAAAAATTCAGGGCAGTTATAGTATCAAAGCATGTCCAATTTACATAATGCTTTTGTTTAATTTTACTAAAGAATGACCTAACAGTTTCAACATATATTATTCGTATTCTGAATTGTTAATACCCATTTAATAAGGTGTGTAATTTTTTTCTTAATAAGAATATGAGGCAAAGTGAATATGAGGCAAAGTGGTATATAAAGTAGAAAAATGTAAACTTTGAACAGATTCTAAATCACCAATGTCAGCATGGAATCTATCAAGTACTTCGAACAAATTTTCGACACTCAAACATCGGTTAATTCAACCATTTTTAACGGCCTTATTTAAACAATTTATTATCAAGTTTCATTTATTAAATCTCTTTCAAAGTAGACATTCATGTGTTGATAAAGATAAATGAACATAACGGTTGCACCAATACCAATTTTATTAATTACTGATACAAAAAGGTGCTGTTGTGGCGACATTTTAAACTGATCTGTTCAAGATACAATTTTTTTGCACAAACAGTGTCAAAGTGTCGGGAATGCAGTGAACGACATTTTGATAACTGTCAACATGAAATGAAAATTTAAAATCTTTGATATTTGATTGTCAAAACATCTTCAAATGAATAATACGACATTTTATATGAAAAAGTGCCATCGCTCTGACGTTCTTCTTTCGTTATATCTTTCGTTAGGTCAAGTTAATTTTTAACTCCATATGTGTGACTTCTCTGAAAAACGAAACTAATAACATAGTTACGTAACTACGATACTCAAAAAGTTTAAGTCGATACCAATACAATAAAAAGAGACACACTATGATTGCCGATGAAACTCTCCACAAAAGACCATAAAGACACATACATTAACGGCTATAGTTAACAGATCAGCATTTAACAAAGAAAAAGAAAAAAAACGAACAGTCAGCTATACCAAACCCTGAAATTACAATTCAGCTTAAATATAGAATTCAAATAAAAATTCAAAACGCAAAGTTCTCTTACACAGAACACATTCAAAAGCTCAAACAAAATTTAATGAATGGAAAACAATATCAAGACTATAACTTCGCAAAGTCATTGTATTATGTAGAAGAGAGGCTAAATATGCCAGAAGGACATGCAAACTCATGAAAGTAAAAAAAAAACAACTGACAACGCCATGGCTAAAAACAAAGAACACAACACGCAATACAACACGAACCACTTTAAAAGCTCATAGCGATTCAAGGTGATCCGGAAGGGTTAGCAGATCCTGCTTGAAATGTGTCACCTGTTGAGTTGCTCATTTTAGTAAAAATCCGGTAATAAGTCTAATCATATAGGACGCATTCAGGACAAGAGTACGAGATTTTAGTTATGAACAGGTTATTCCATAACGATCAACCAACTCGTGGTGGGTTTCGTAAATATTACAAAGGAATGATTTAAACTTCATCACTTGGAACTGCTGGTCTGATAGCTTCATCGTGAGCAGCAAGGAATCATGATAGAAAATACAAGACCTTGAATATCGTATTAATTATGCGATATATACTCCATGTGCAGGCAATGAATAGTTCATAATAAGGAAGCTGACATTTTTTCTTTTATGTAAAGTTTTGTTTTCTATCGACCCGATTTGTCAATGTCTTGACGTAAGTCAAGATATGATGCACCCTTAACTGTATCAGTTGTATTCATTATCTCAAGTCACAACATTTTTAATTATTTGATGAGAGAACCGCATCTGTATAGCGGAAAGTAAAGTTAAACAAAATGGCATATATAATCTCTATAGATAAATTACATTCAGCAAATATGAAAGACAAGAATGCAAAACATTACTATAGCACAATTCAATATGTCGGTATGTATAAATACCGAGCCACGCCCAAAGCATATAACCAAAGACATACTAAACATTACATGTTACAATTTTTACAATGAAAAAAAAAGAGCACACTATAACACGTTATAAAGGTTGTATTTTTTCCCAAATGATGCATTGCGTGTTACATGTGTTACTTCCTGTACATTTAAAAATTCTATCAGAATGTTTAAGTATAAAGATAAGCTTTTACATTGTATTTAGTCAAATATATGTTCAAATAAGTGAATCAATGTTCTGATTTTACATTAAAGTGAAATGTCCCAAGTCACGTCGTTAATTGTACGTATCGGAAACGTAAACGTGTATTACTTATTGTTCAACATGTATGTTTTTAGATACTTATCCCTAAAATAGATCATCAATGTTGACATTGGTCTTTTTAATATATCTTGCGGTTAAGTTAATTTTCCGTTTGTAAGCGTTGTTAATTTGCAATGATAATATAGAATAGAGAATATTAATAAAAACAACTAAAAATTAATTTAGAAAAAAAAATGAGCCAAAAATAACAGAATTATTAACAAAATACTCATTACAGAAATTGTTAATTTAATTTGATGTAGAGAATATAGAAATTCTACTACGGGGGTATTTAATTACCTTAATTGGTTACGAATGCCCTCGCATGGTCGGAATAAAGAATAATTCAGAATAAGAATTACAATGAAAATCATTATTTCTAAATATTAAAAAAAAATCACACAAATAAAGGACCCCCATCCAGAGCCACTGGTATTGGAATTCTAACAGAAATTCGATACTCACTTTAGAAATATATGTTTTGAATCCTTGATGTAAACAGTAGAGAAAAAACATAATTTACTACTATCAATCATTTTGCTTTTGTCACATGTTTGGTAAAAAAATAGTTTCTAAGTTACTTTATTTAAAAAAAAAAAAGGAAAACAATGCCAAAATTTAATGATAAACATTTATAAGTTGCATTTCAAATTTATTTTCAACTGAATGTGTACTGGTTGTGTTTACTATGCATCGTTTTTGGTGTATTTTAGTTATAACAATACTCTTAACAATACAAAATTAATGCAGTTTGTGTGGCATCAATACAAGTTTGAATAAGTTCTTCTAGTTTTTTTCAATAAATTTATAAGTCCGTTGGTTTTCTTGTTTGAATGGTCTTATACTAATCATTGTTTGGGCCCTTTATAAATAGCTTGCTATTCGCTGTGAGTCAAGGCTCCGTGTTTAAGGTCGTACTTTGACCTATTATAATTTACTTTTACAAATTGTGACTAAGATGGAGGTCTCATACCATACCTGCTCATAGCTAGTATAGATTATAATAAAATGACATTATATGTCATTATGTGTCGAACCTTTTTTGGATTGTATTGATGGATTTTTCTCGTTCACTTTTTCACCATACCTTTTTTTACTATAAATGTCGAAAACCTTACAGAATAATGGCATAATTAAAGACTTCAGCAACAAGAACTTATCCGTTATCTGAGAGACAGATATTCCATAACGGTAACCAATTATAGAGTAAACTAATCGAAGAATTCAAATATCGAAATAATTTACTGATACATGTTTTTTAGAAGAAAGAAAAAAACGCATATCAAACTATAATATTGATCAGACACAGACAAAGCACATAAGCAAAAAAAAAACGAAAAACTAGAAAACACAGATTTTCATAGAACAATAACCCAATGACGGGATGTATAAGTACAGAGCCACGTTGATTGAATAACCACTGAATAACATGCTCCTGACTTGCGACAGACACATACATAATGTGGCGTGTTGAAAATAGTTTGAAGGCGACCTTCTTAAATTGTCCAGTTATAAATTTTGAAATAATGAAGAATCTTTGGTTTTAACTACAGCGGGCAAAGTTAGCCTTAGATGGATAAGGGTACTTTTTTTTCTTTTTTTTTTGTAACGAAGCTTTTCAAATGAGTTTCTGATCGGTTTTCATTCAGCATTCTTTTGGGTCTAAAATAATCGGCTTTGAGCGTTCCCGATAAAGATAAATCCAGAAAAAAAGCTATCATATAATAGCCATAGAGTTACCTTACAATTTGAGTATGAGAATTCTATAATTAATACAGTCATTTTTATTACAGACTTTAAAGCTTGAAAGGTGTCTAAAGGGGTCCAGTAACAAAAATTGCATACATGAAGACAACAAACTGAAACAGTTACTTAATTAGATAGCCATAGTAAAGTGGATTGACATATACAAAGGATTTAAAATTTCAATCGGAGTTAAATTAATGGTAAAGCTTCAGTGGGTAGATATGAAATATTTTCTTTCAACTGGTCACCTACGTATAAGATGCATCAGATATGTGTTTGTTAAGCATGAACCATTTAGCAACCAGACATCAAGCCAATACCAAACGTTTAAGAATTGAATTCATCATCCAAATTTCAACCAAAAAAGCTACATAGGGGACCAGGGGTCAGAGATTACAACTAGACCGATAAAAATCAAATGGTAGCTCCCTATGCACGAGATTTTAATAAATATAACACAACAATTTGCAACGAACGATTAATCAATGATCATTTAATGCAACTACCTTTTTGTACAATGCTCTTTAGATAAAATAAATAATATTGAGTCAAATATAATGCAAAGACAATTCTAGATCAAATACCTGAGGACTCCTACAGAATATACCCAAATATATTGCTGCACTCATGGTCATTCCATTTATAGTTATGTTTATGCCCAAAATGAGCACAGTCCTCCTTGCCTTGATGATTATCAGGTTGACCCGAGTCCAAATTGGTAAATTGTGCTTTAGACAAATCATTCACCCATCTCCATTCACCCTCTTTAAAATCTGTTGCACCAATCCAGTAGTTCTGCGGATTCACTTCTATAAAATACATTCAACTTCGATGCACTGATAGATACAATGGGAAATTACAAAGACAACAATTGAATTCATTTGTTGTAATAGATTAAATTTCATTTAAGAAGTATTAATGGACACGAGAAAACCCGGGCGTATAGCATTTCCGCTAATTTTTCAAAGTCCCAATGCTACGTTTCCGCAAGTTTAAAGTATACGTTTCCGCAATTTGTATTTATTACTTTTCCGGAAATTTACTTGGTATATTATAAATATTTGAATATATATTGACTTGAAAAATGTTGCTATGTCCTTATACAGAGACAGGCGAAAGCAGTTTCCAAAATTACCTAAATATAAAAAAGAAGATGTGGTATGATTGCCAATGAGACAACTATCCACAAAAGACCAAAATGACACATACATTAACAACTATAGGTCACCGTTCGGCCTTCAACAATGAGCAAAGCCTATACCGCATAGTCAGCTATAATAGGCCCCGATAAGACAATATAAAACAATTCAAACGAGAAAACAAACGACCTTATTTATGTAAAAAAAAAAATGAACGAAAAACAAATATGTAACACATAAACAAACGACAACCACTGAATTACAGGCTCCTGACTTGGGACAGGCACATACATAAAAATGTGGCGGGGTTAAACATGTTAGCGGGATCCCAACCCTCCCCTAACCTGGGACAGTGTTATAACAGTACAACATAAGAACGAACTATAAAAATCAGTTGAAAAAGGCTTAACTCATCAGATGGACAAAAATACAAGTGGACGTGGATTAGAAATTCACGAGACATTAAGACAAATAGATTTGAACACTAACAAAACTGAAACTTATTTTCACTTTTAATTAGTCAATGATTTTGATTCGGGAATCGTTATACTTTCATGTTTCACCAACTTGGTATGTCTATGTAATGAAATGACTGATATTTTCATAGATGGCACATTTAAATCCTGTCCGAAATTCTTCTACCAACTCAGTTTATTCGATACATGGATGTAAAAATGGTAACTACATTCGTCTTGTATTTGCGTTACTTCCACTTAAATCCGAGGAATGTTACACGAAACTGTTGGATCGGCTTATTGATATGTGCACTACCCGAGGAATTACTCTCCAGCCCGAGGTAGTTCATAATGACTTTGAATGTGTAATGCATACTGCTGTTACGAAAACTCGAATAGTACCGAGTCTTTTCATGCCCACTTGAACGAGCAGTTTTACGCTAGCCATCCTAACATTTTTGTTTTTATCGATGTGTTACTGAAACTGCAAACAACATCTTACATAAAGATGAGAACTCTAACTGTAAAAGCACCGGTTTGGAAATGTGAAAAGGAGAAGATGGACTTTCTTCTTGAACAAAATACAAAACTTGTAAACGGTGAATGTACTACTGTGGACTTTGTGCGGCGTGTTGGCTACAAATATTCTGCCAGAACTGACTTGTGAACTCATATCAAGATATTTCTGATTAGTGCTGACTTTTGAACATACGTTTTCATAGATTTAAATGATGAATTTTACTTGCATGTTATGATGACCTTTGACTTACTTAATATTTATTTTATATCATGGCTTTGCTTTCGATCAACAGGTATTCCTCAATTATTCATGTTATTTGCGGAAAAGCAATAATTTATTTTTTCCGGAATAGTTACTTTTTTTCCAGAAAAGTAAGATATTTATTTGCGGAAACGTAAACTTTTTTTCCGGAAACATCATCTTTTTTTCCCGGAAAAGTAATGCCAATTTGCGGAAACGTAAAACGCCGGAAAAACCGTGTTTACCTTGTGTGGATTACTCTTACAAAGAAAAGTGTTTGGTTAAGCGGTCGTATATAAATTGATTGATATCATATGCCAAAAATCACTGCAAAAGAAAAACATAGTGGAAGAAAACAAATAGTGATAATGATCAAAACAAAAGCAAAAAGGTCTTTCTACTTTTTCTCATAAATGTTGTTTATTGTTTAAAGTCAAGTGAGAAATTATATGTAATAACCATTACTTTTACTTCCTGGTGATATAAGTAAAGGAGGAGGAACACATATATAAATTCGTAAAAGAGGGACGAAAGATACCAAAGGGACAGTCAAACTCATAAATCGAAAATAAACTGACAACGCCATGGCTAAAAATGAAAAAGACAAACAGACAAACAACAGTACACATGACACAACATAGAAAACTGAAGAATAAACAACACGAACCCCACCAAAAACTAGGAGTGATCTCACGTGCTCCGGGAGGGTAAGCAGATCCTGCTCCACATGTGGCACCCGTCGTGCCACATGTGGAGCAGAATAGAGTGGATTGTTTCCATGATTACGAGTAAAAGTAACTTTTTCATCTTTTTTTCTTTTTCTGTTTAAAGAATATCGCATTTTACACGTTATGGATCAATGGACGAATTGGTTTCTTACCGTCCAACTTTTCTTCCAATGCTTTTTTTGAGACTTTCATTGGATCCCCATGGATGTTTCAGATTTCACAACCAATATACAGCAAAATATCACAATCAATGGAGAAGTCATCTTCAATTCAAAATTTTAAGTAAGATTGAGAATATTCACATGTTTCTGGATAAAAACAAGTGAAAAATAAAAAGATTTACGATTCCGATCAGAATGAAAAAAAGAGAAAACTTAAAAAGGCATTATGCAGAAACGATTTAATCAAACTATTATTGATACAATAAAATGACATTTAATGTTGCTTGCATATATGACAACATAAACCCCGTAGTCCCCCCAAAAAAGCATTAAAATAAAAATAGTTCTAATAGGATCTAAGGAGTTTGTTATTTTCAAAAGATGTGTGCAAAGTCTGTAAATTTATATCAAGTACATTGTAAAACAAAATTTGAGAGTTTCAGACAGGTTGAAAATGTTGCATGAAATTGAAATTATAAAAACAACAAACCTTTTTGCATGTCGATTCCGTCAGTTCTGTTGGTTGTACAGGTAACTTCGAGAGTAGGTATCTATTTTTTTAATGCATTTCAGAGAATTAATATGACAATTATAACCTATAATGTCTAATTGCAATTAGTTACTTTGTACGGAATATCGCATTGCTGCAAGTTGGAAAAACGCTTTAATATTCTTCCATCTTTTTTAATAATGAAGCAATAATATTAACAATAAATAAAACATGTAATACCCACTCCTCCTGATCCCCCCAACATAAAATTGAATAAAACATAATCCAAAACAAACATCAACAATACAAACATGATAATCGTATTAATGAGGATGATAACAATAATGATACTTTAAAGAAACTGTTGACATAGAGCTATGTCTCGCCTTTCGGCATAGAAATCCAAAATCTGAAGGACAGCAACATTGTTTATTAATTTTTACTTGACAATAAAATACACCTGACCCATTGGGTATAAGTCACTTTCAAAATCATAAAACGTATTTCTTTTATTACGATTTTCAAACGCATTACTATAAAAGATTTAGCTCAATTCAAAATCAAAAATAGTTAGTTCTTAATTTTAAATTGAAAAATGAATAAAAATGAATTAATTAAAAGACTTTGTCTTGTCCTGTTGAAAAAAAAATAATCATAATAAAGATTCGGAAAATATACAGATTGACTATGCAGTAACCTGTTTGGTAATAGTTTATTTCTTAGGTCTGTAATAATGACATGACGATGTCTGTAATGGTCTAGGGTAGTAAGAGCCGAGTTACATAAACATCATCAGAGGCGATTATGCATCTGTAACTGATCTAGAACATATTCTAGGACCATTCAGATTTATATATTTATATGCAAATCAAAACCAAAGAGCACATCATGTTTACAAACTAAGATCAAAACGGTGATAATTACAACCAAAAGGTTATTGTTACAGGTTTATTACAACTACAATATTTATTAATAACTTATTTCTTTTTTAAATACCAATACACAATTTACTGCACCTATAAGATTTTCGATGCATGCAGGGTTTAAAAAAAATAATATACAAAAGAATAAAGACGTCAATTGTTTACAAAACATCCTAAAGGTTGAAACTGATAAAGAATATAAATATAATAGGTTGAATATCATTTCCTGATGATGACATGTGCAGAAAGAGGTTGGCCCAACCAAATATAAGTAATAGTTTAAATAATCCTTAAGCATATAAAAAATATTCTCATATACCCTATCAACTTTCAGATATTGTGCTATCAGACACAAAGGCGTAGAATTGTCATAAAAACCAATGTGCTTTTATGACATTTAAATAATTATTAAGATATGTCCTTGAAAAGTAATTGAGTTGTTCTTGGATTTTGTAATTGTAACTTATATGCAAACCAGACATTGAATTGCGTACTTACATAAGGTGTATCTATTGGATTGGACAAACGCGATTGTCACTGATCTAAAGAGATATATTTCATAATTAAAAACATGTTTCTTGTAAAATTATTTCTAAAAATGACTTACTGACATCTCCCATTGTGATTGTCAGCTTTCCGGTTATTTTTATCAATTATATTAAAGTAAACAGAAAAAAGCGCATTATGCTGTTAAACAGTTCATCGTATATTTATCGTCCTGGTACCTTTGATAACTATACATACCTACATTCTTGCAACAAAAAAAACCGACAATTTACAGATTAAGTAGGAGTTTTGTTTTTGTTATTTTGATGTGTTTGAGCTGTTGATTTTGCCATTTGATTAGGGATTTCCCGTTTTGAATTTTCCTTGGAGTTCAGTATTGTTGTGATTTTACTTTTTTCTTATGATAAATGATTTCAAAAAGAGAGTCATCATAGTTTTTGTAATAGTTTACTACAATATTATATACAAAACAAAATTAAAAGGTTGGTATAGTTAATACCATAAACAGGAAACAACAAATATCACACATCTGAAAATGTCAATTATGGTATGGTGTGTCATTTTTAATGTATCCGTATCCTCCAATCCGCATCCTTTTGATGCATGATATCTAATTGTAATGTTAATTATGGTATGGTGTGTCATCATTATTAATGTATCCGTATCCTCCAATCCGCATCCTTTTGAGGCATGATGTCTAATTGTAATGTTAATTATGGTATGGTGTGTCAATTTTAATGTATCCGTATCCTCCAATTCGCATCCTTTTGATGCATGATGTCTAATTGTAATGTTAATTATGGTATGGTGTGTCATTTTCAATGTATCCGTATCCTCCAATTCGCATCCTTTTGATGCATAATATAAAATTGTAATGTTAATTATGGTATGGTGTGTCATCATTATTAATGTATCCGTATCCTCCAATCCGCATCCTTTTGAGGCATGATGTCTAATTGTAATGTTAATTATGGTATGGTGTGTCATTATTTTTAATGTATCCGTTACCTCCAATCCGCATCCTATTGAGGCATGATGTCTAATTGTAATGTCTATTAGAATAGATTATTGGCTCTTATAAAAGTTACTATCAACAGATCTAATTGTTCTTCTATCTCTCATATAGTAATGTTACTTCTATATACTTTATAAATATGAATCTTGAAATTTAAGAAAGAAACAACTGCCATAACCTTGACTTGGTACAGGACATCTTAAGGAAAAATGGTGGTCGAACCTGGTTTTATGATAGCCAAACCTGCCGCTTATATGACAATGTTGAAAAAAACATCGCTCAAATGACATCATTATGTAACATAAAATACAGCACAAACAAATGAGATAATACAAAGCACAACATTAGAACGAACTATAAAAATCAGTTGCTTGTCTCAATAGACTGGTTCAAAGCACAAAAGCAACTCACGAAAGAACAAGAAAAAAGAACAAAAAAAAACAAATCTACGACATCAGATTACTCACAAAAACTCTAACTGAAATCATTTGTAAAATTTTGTATAGGTCAAAGTACGGCCTTAAACACGGAGCTGTTCGGTGTTGGCCAAAGCTCCGTGTTTAAGACCTATACAAAATTTTACAAATGATTTTTACAAATTTTGACATGGATGGGGAGTTGTCCCATTGCTACTTATACCACATCTTCTAGATCTTATATCTACCATCTGATCAAAAAGCTTGCATAATCTCAGCAATAAGTTGTCATTCGAATTGTGAAAAAAAGACAAATGTTGAATTCATAACCAGTATGTTGAAATACAAGTTCAAACATTGATAAAAAAAAAATGCAGATGAACAGGTACAGATATAATTATGCTAAAGGGGCATCGAAGAACCAAACTCTCCCATACAGAAAAAACATCGACCAAAATTAAAAAGTGATACATACCAATTTGGCAATTACATTTCACAAAACACTACAAAACTATCGATAGAGTACCACTTACTCATATTCCTACCAAAACAAGGTAGATAAGAACTTTACCAGTCGAAAAACACCGGTAATGTTAATAAGAAAATTACGAAAATACATGTACGACACTGATAACTACAGCAAGAGCATTACTTCTCCATATTCTGTTCCATTGGTTATGCCGTCTTGTTTTTTAACGGCAAACAGACCAGGATACTATGTGGTATGGGCTTTGCTCATTGTTGAAGGCCGTACGGTGACCTATCGTTGTTAATGTCTGTAATTTTGGTCTCTTGTGGATAGTTGTCTCATTGGCAATCATACCACCTCTTCTTTTTTATATTAATATTGTATATACTTTTAGCTATAAAAAGATATGGTATGAGTGTCAGTGAGACAAGTTGAACTCTTCACCCAAGTCAAAATTAACATTATGTCCTGACATAATAAAAAAAATAATTTATTGTCGTCTTCTTTGACACATATACTCCATAACGGTGAACCAAATGAAAGTGCATCCGTAAAACTGTAAAAAAAATAATCGTTAACTTTATTTTCTTAACCAGATTTATTAAGGTCAGGTGATTACTGAAGTATAAAAAAGAAGATGTAGTATGATTGCCAATGAGACAACTATCCACAAAAGACCAAAATGACATAGACATTAACAACTATAGGTCACCGTACGGCCTTCAACAATGAGCAAAGCCCATACCGCATAGTCAGCTATAAAAGGCCCCGATAAGACACTGTAAAACAATTCAAACAAGAAAAGTAACGGCCTTATTTGTGTAAAAAAAATGAACTAAAAATAAATATGTAACACATAAACAAACGACAACCACTGAATTACAGGCTCCTGACTTGGTACAGGCACATACATAAATAATGTGGCGGGGTTAAACATGTTAGCGGGATCCCAACCCTCCCCCTAACCTGGGACAGTGGTATAACAGTACAACATAAGAACGAACTATAAAAATCAGTTGAAAAAGGCTTAACTCATCAGATGGACAAAAAAACAAGTGGACGTGGCCCGACACAAAACGACACAATGAATAGATCTGAGAGTACTCGCAGTTATCTGACAGCTAGTTCATAGCCACTAACAACTAATAAAAAAATCATGCATCTAAGACTCAACTATCAATTCGTACACATCCAACATCCAATGGATTTAGCGTAAAGACGTCATAAACAGCCAGAGAAAAACATGACCTTGTGCAATGCCAAGTTACAGGTATCGACAGATTGTAGATCCATGAATATGTATATGCATATATATGAAGTGTCCCGTTAGGAGCGTGTTTTCTTATCTCGTTAATACCGACCAGGTATGTTCGAGTGGAAAAACATGCATTCAAATCGATGTATTATAGTAAGCATGACCAGAGACATGTTTTTTATATGTCTCTGGCATGACATATTCTGTAGCCGTTAATGTCTATGTCTGTGTCATTTGGTCTCTTGTGGAAAATTGTCTCATTGGGAATCATGCCACATCTTCTTTTTTATATGGACTGCACTTATGTTGTTCCAAACATGTTAAGAAATAAAATTATCATCTGTTTATTAATTTATATTTTACGGAGATAAAGATGAGCCTGTATGTAATTTACAGACTCCTCGTTACAGACTATTTCGTGGTTTAGGGGTTGATTTAAACCTATTTCTGTATTATTGAGTATTTATTTAACTATAAATACATAATAAGAATATATCTACAATAAAAACACAGACAAGAAACAATTATAAAAATCTAAAAAGACTTAACTAATTTGGGATTAAAATTAGAAAGATCATATTATGGGGAACATGTGTACTAAGTTTCAAGTTGATTGGACTTCAACTTCATCATAAACTTCCTCGACCAAAAACTTAAACCTGAAGTGGGACGAACGGATGGACGAACGGACGGACGAACGGACCCACTGACCAGAAAATAAAATGCCCCTCTACTATCGTAGGTGGGGTATGAAAATAAATATAAAAAATAGGTGTAGTTTGGGCATACCCACAATACTCATGTTATATCATCTTAGATATAATAACGAAGGATGTCAAAGAGTAATCGAGTATCGCAAAATAGTACTGGGTATGTAATACCATACAACAAATTAGTGAATCCGACTCTTTCCAGAATTATTTGACAAGATAGTATTTTTACGGCAAAGCAAATACCTTTCACCCTCAGTAAACTGTTGCACTCATCATCACGCATTTGGAAATCATTAAATATGTTTTTTTTACGATTACCAACTACTGTTGTTTATACCATATAGCACATTAGTCTGAGATGAAAACATAATAAACAGTATACGAGTAAAACATATATATTATACTAGATATCGCGGGTCCGTGACTAAATTAAAGTATATAACTATGCGCAAGCCTTATTTTAGTATTAGTATTGTTATCTGATAAAGTCATGCCGATTATAAGATACACAGTTTTCTCTGCTATCAAATCTTTCTGTTTGAACCCGTCGAACTGGATCTTATTAATTATTGGTAATATTAATTATTTAGAAAACAAACGCTCCTGGAATGGAGTATTTTTTAATCAATAGCATTGTCCTATATGAGTTATAAATACAGTTGAATTCTTTGATTCGCTGTTTTACGTCATGCCCGCTAACAAATTGAAAACTGTACCTATACGCCTTATTTTTAGTCACAGATTTTTAGTATTCGTATTGTTATCTTAGAAAGTCTTACTGATTAAAATACTACAATAGGTAACAATTTGACAATTCAGTAGTGTCAACCCTGTGATTATGACCCGTGTATATAGCATATTAATCCTGAATACACCGTTTGGTGGTGCGCCTGTCAGATGCAGAACGTACAGATAAGGTAATAGGTAACAGGTGAATATACTATTGGTATCGGTATCGGACTCGACCCGGAACTTATTAATAATATTAATTACGTGGAAAACAAAAGGGCCTGGAGTGGTGTAATTTTTAATCTACACCTTTGTACTATATTAGTTATATATAAAGTTGAATTCTTTGATTCGTCTTTTTCACGTGATGACGGCTGACAAATTGGACCTCGTAATTATAGATATGCCTTTTGTTTAATTTTATTCAAACCTAAAGTCAAAGAGAGACAACTCAATTCGTCTGAGGGAAATTATTACAATGTTTAAAATCGTTTACGACTGACTGCATGACCAACTTTTATATATGAAGACACCATTTATAATTTAAGAAACCTCGATATATACTGTACATGTATCTGACTTATATATAAGTATAGAACCCCACCCGTTTTAGCGCCACAGAAATATACAACCCAACAATAAATAATCATGACATATCATTTTCTAACGTCTTCTTTATTTTGTAGCTGGGTCTATATTCCTTGTCATTTTTGTAACTTTTATTGACGTTTGTTTGAAGTGTTTTATTTCCAAGTAGACATAACAACAAATTAGTGCACTTTCAAACCAAAGCCCAACACACAAAATCCACGTTCATCGCAAATAGCTATCTGGAAAACCAAAATGTAATTGTTTATTGATAACTAATGCTCGCTACATCATACACTATACGAATTTGAGAGGAAACGGGTTTGTACAAAAATGCATTCATATATATTTTAATATATAATTACAAAAGAAAGAAAATAAAACCGTTTATTTCTCTTTTATTTTTAACGACTGGTTGAATTTCGCTATTTTCTACTGACAGCACTCTTATGGAAGACAATTAGAACCCTACAATATAATATAAAAAGATAAGTATTTGTTACAAAAAATCATTCATCAGATTTCATACAGAAAATACCCAAACAAAATGAATTTAGTATTTATTCTCATATCTGCAACATTCAATTTACAACTCTAAAGACATACACTGTTTTAATAAAATTCACCAATTGATATTTTGTATTTGTATACGCGTGATAATACAGCGATTTATCGTTGACCATTTAACGGGTGTCATATGTGGAACAGGATCAATTCTGCATACCCTTCCGGAGCTCCTGATATCACCCCTACTTTTTGGTGGGGTTCGTGTTGCTCAGTCTTTAGTTTTCCATGTTGTTTCTTGTGAACTATTATTTGTGTCTGTTTGTCTTTTTCATTTGTAGCCATGTCGTTGTCATTTTATTTTCGATTTAGGAGTTTGACTGTTCCTCTGGTATTTTTCGCCCCTTTTTTAACGCATCTACAGATACTATTCAACTCCGTATAGAGATTTGCTGCAAAAGTGATAAATCTTATTGTACGATGATCTTTATATAAAATAAAAAATAGTTAGTCAAATATTAAACAGAGAACAAATACCTGAGGACTCTCACAAATATACCCATATATATTACTGCATTTACTATCATTCCATTTATAGTTATTTGTCTGCCAAAAATGAGCACAGTCCTCTTTGCCTTGATAATTATCAGGTTGATCCCTGACCCAGTTGGTAAATTGTACTTTAGACAAATCATTCACCCATCTCCAATCACCCTCTGTAAAATCTGTTGCACCCATCCAGTAGTTCTGCTTAATCACTTCTGTATTTTAAAAAACCAAGTTCCAGAAATCATTCTATATATAATGCAATTTAAATTACACTGAATACTTTATGTGATGCACTTGTTTTATTTACCCCAACATTTACAACACAAGCTGAACAGTTTAAATAGTTAAACTCACTTTAAGCTAAATTGAATAAACTGTGTGTTCAAAAATCACACCAAAACGAAACTGAAAATAATACATGTTTTTCAATTGCATCAAAATATATGTTAATCATTATTTTATAGATAATTGTTAAACTTGTAAACCCTACAGACCTTCATATGTATAATTTCAACAATATTTTCATTATTATTTTTTTCTCAAAGCATATGTGTACTGAACATTCGACATTTAAAGCAGACGCATATGCTATATCAAGTATAACTATTTTTTTGCAGTCATCCACGTCAGATTTAAAAAAAAAATAATAAAATAATATATTCGTTAATATTGCTAATATAGACAAATGACGAATTATTCCACTATGTATCGCTAGTTTTATTGTCGGGTAAGAAAAGTCCGGGTAACGACGCATCAATTACACCGTGAATGATCCATAGCTTGTAAAACTCGGGTTCCTTTAAAACGAAAACAGATGACAAACTTACTTTTACTCGTAATCAAAGAAACAATCCAAGAATTTTCTGTAGAATTATTTACTTGTGTAAGGTACCCTCCTAGATTTCGACACTCTACCTACAAACAGAAATAATTGTGTTGAAAAAGAAATTCTCAAGACTTAGTAAACAGTATAATAATTTAATTAACGTAATGTTATATTCATTCATGTCAATTATTGCTTATATATTTTTGGTAAAACATTTGTGATTAGAATGAAGTCAAGTACATGTTGTTGGTTACTGCTGGCATTAAATGGAATGTTTTCATGGCCTTTGTTTTTTTTTTTTTTGCTTTTCTTTAATTGTTTCACATTGTGTTATTCTGGGGCCTTCAACGTCTTACTTCACGATTTGGGTTTTGTTCATATTTGAAGTTCTACTTCAAAGGGCTATATGAATAAAGGCAACAGTAGTATACCGCTGTTCAAAACTCATAAATCCATGGACAAAAACAAAATCGGGGTAACAAAGTAAAACCGAGGGAAACGCATTAAATATAAGAAGAGAACAACGACATAACACTAAAATGTAACGCACATAGACAAAATCCCACGAGAATAACAAATATAACATATATATATAACATATATGTAAATGTGATTCATGTTGTGCTACCAGTCGTAAAACCCAATATCTCTCAATAATTTGAAAATAAATTTATGATGCTTTTAAACAAATTTAAATAACGCACATCAATGGCAACAGAAAGAAACATTACGTTTTCTGTCAAACTTATCATACTTATGTATAAGGGTATAAGGAATATAAGTCATATATAAGTTGTTGGTATCTAACGTCAAATTCACTCCTACATGTATTGCAAATATCATGGCGGTAAGTTTATATTTTTAGTGAAAGCCGAAGTGCTCAGATAGAACCACCATTCCAGTCAATAAAGATAGAAGTCGGTCAATATCTCCAGATTTGACAGGCTACTGAAACAGTAGTTATTTACTAAGACGACTACGATGCCAAGGTTAAACAGGAAATGTGATATGATAGCAAACGGGACAATAATCTACAAAAGGGTATGAAGGAGTCATTATATATACAACCTATTGTACTGACTCAAAAATAAAGTATCTAGCACGTACCTCCGCCTCCTGCCAGGTTTTTTTGTCAGTTGAAAAGAAATAACAGTGGTCTTTGAATTTTCTCCATCCTTCTTTACATATCGGAGATGTTCCTAAATATAGTGATACAAAAACATCAACTTTCTTCAAAAATCTTAGTATTTTGTAAATGATGATTTTATGAGTCTGAGGTTGATGAATAATGAAAAATCTTGAAAGTGAATGTTCATGCTTCTTGACTACATTTCTTTTTACCGATTCAGTTTGAAATTGTATAAATGGATAGAAAACGAATAGCGTCGACAAAAAACTCTATCTTGAGTTTGAATGTACGCAAATTGAATGTCTACAGGGTTTTTACAAAAGTTTAATTTAACAATCTGCGCATTTAAAAAAAAAACAACATCTCTTTCCTGATATATCAACAAATGCAAAAATATTACAACTGGCGTACTGGAGCCTTGTTCTATGGGCTAACAGTTTTATATGTATGAAATACATATTCGTAAGGACACTGAAATAGAAGTATGAAAAAACGAGATATGGGATACTAGCCACAGAGAGAGGCTTCCCAACTACACAATTACCAAGAAAACATGAATGTCGGCATATTACTCTTTTGTTTTGCTATGAGTGTATCCCTAGGTTACACATTTACGGATCACCTCGCCGGTTCCACTACGGACTTAATCTCACGGATGATCCCGGAAATGCAGTTTCTGTAGTCCGATACACATCCGATACGGTTGCAGCACGGTGTGACTACGAATTTTGACGTATCTACCACGATTAATGCAGGAAAGGAGTCATTCAACGATATGAGCGATACAGATTTTAACGGTTTATTACGGAAATGACACGGTTTTATGCGAAACGACAAGTATCGGGGCGTATGGACTGCGGATCAACAGCGGTTTGCTACTGTAGAAGTAAGGGTAAGTACGAATGAGAACGGTCTGATACGGAATAGTACGAACCGCCACATTTTCTTAACCGTTAATCATTTCTAATTTAGCTTGCAAGTTATAATCTCTTCATATGGCAGTGAATCGATGATTTTCTGTTTTGTTTTTAAAATTATGTATTGAATATTTTCGCATTTCGACATTATAGAACTTGTGTGGTACTTAATTAAGTAAAAACTTATATGTGTGTTTGTTATTTTTCGCATATTCCAATTAGGTTTTTATCTTCAGCAATGTGGCATACGTAAATAGAAATAAGGAACAACACGAAATCTAAAGTGTAATATGTATAGATTATCGGGTTTTCTATGCATTGATATTGTAGAATATCAGCCACTATCCACCATGTGAACTCTCTAGAGGAGTGAGCGCAGCGAACGAGCTTTACATGGTCGATCGCGAGCGGCTGATATTTTACAATATTTTGTCGAAGAAACCCGATTATATGTTTATCGTTCTATTACTGATCTTATCTCCTTGTATAATACATCTACGGCAAGACACAGACTAGGTTTGGACCAGAAAGAAGGGAGTTGTTTTACAAAAGCCTGACTTCAATTTGTCGCTGACCTTAATATTCTGTATTTGTCGTGTTGTGACGTAGTAAACTATAAAAGACTTTGAGAACCATGGTTTATCCCTAGCTGTCTGTAATGCAACGTAATTATGAGATCGTGCCGTTCCGTGACAAACTCGTTACAACTCGTATTGTATCCTTAACAAATACGTGGTATAACCGTACTAGCACCGTAGACATCTTTCGGGGCTACGAATAAGTAGGGATCAATATGATTTTAATAGCGACTTAAAAGGGTTCAGAACGTTCTACTACGGTTAAGTAAAGATATACAATACGGTTGTTTGGTCCGTGGTCAAATTTTGCGCATGTTCAAAACTTATCACGAATAACAACAACGACTATGTATGACTATGGGTACGATACAGAAATATGCGGACAAATGCAGATTGCCACGAATGATGCCGGATCGTATCTGTTACAGTAGCTAATCCGGTGTCAAATCCTTGAATCTGTGACCTAGGCAGACTTTTTTTTAAAGACATGTCGCCTAAACTGTATATTATGAATTACAAAAATGTAACTACTAGTAGTTTCTTACCTTCTAACTTTTCTTCCAATGTCTTTATGGAGGATTTTATATCAGATAAGATTGCCTTTTCTTGCTTCCCAAAGCATGTTTCAGATTTAACCACCAATAAACAGCCAAATATCACAAGTAATGGGAAAATCATCTTTACCTAATAATTATAGTTAAGATTAAGGATCTTTTATATGTATCTGGGTAAAAACAAGTAAAAAAAAAATTAAAAAAAAAGTTTACAATACCTTTCAAAAACATAAATGATCAAAATAAAAAGGCGAACACATTTTTTGAGACATTATCTATCCTTTGTACAGTTACGAATAAACATATATCGCTATGATAAGCCTACAAACCTGTCCAAGACATGGACTTAAAAAATAAACCTCAAAGCCCTAGTTGTAATTTGTAGGATATAAACAATAGATGTACATTGTCGGAAATACTAAATATATGTATACTCGCTGAGAAAGAAGAGAAAACCTCGGTAAGAGTTGCTTTTCGTTGTTTCTAAATCTTCCCGGAACACAAATGTGTTATTTTAACAGGTAAATGTAATTACAGGTGACCAGATTATAAAAGCTTTACTTGTGATATATGACTGACGTTTAATTTCTATAACAACTGCCCCCAATAAATTTTGACAAAACCATGATAACAGGAAATGGGCAATAAAAGTTATTTTCATGACTGTTCAAAATAATAAATTAATTCACGCACGGAAAAGAAATTTTGAAAGATTTATGTTCTTAAACGGTTGTTGTTTTATCTTTTTCTCTAATCTTTTATTCTAATGTGTACTTTTTTTACTTCAAAACTTGCAAGACACAATACAGTGATAAGAAAACTGTTTCGTTTGATTTGATTTCAGAAGGTACATATCTTTTTAGAGAATGTAGGACAGAAAGTCACAGGACAAAAAGTCACAGACAAAAAGTCACAGGACAATAGCCAATTTACACGCATCAGCACACACAGGTTTGTCGAATAGGCCAGTTGATTGGAGGAAAGTTACCGAAAACCACGCCTACCTTAAACTAATACCCAATCAAACGTCTTTGACAGAAACACAAACAATACATGAATAAGATTACAGAGATTTGGTTGCGTATTCAATATTTGAAAAAGTTTAGACTCTTAATTCAAACTTAGAAGTATAGAATATGCCCGTAATGCAAGTTTCGCAATTTTACAATAAATTTTATAAATAATTTCACCTACCTAGCGAAGAAAAAATACAAATTTAAAAAAAATTGCAAATTAAAACTATTTTGAAGTAGGCTCAGTCTATTCGTACAAAAAATCACCAGCAATTAAAAAATCATATATATCTTTCCTCTGTATCCAGTCGGAAAAAGCATTAATGTTAGTCTTCGATGTAGATGCGAAGACTTGTCAGTTCTATGGTCGGGTTGTTGTCTCTTTGACACATTCCCTATTTCCATTCCCAATTTTAATGTTCCTTAATAAAACAGCTATAACAGTCTACTCCAAATTTCATAGAGTAAGCATAGCTTGACAGATACTCATTACTGTTCTAATTACAGTTGCGAATGATACATTTCTAGAGTAGAATTCTTACTGGAAAAGAAAGTAACGTTTGTCAATTATACAAACTTGTGTTTTTATATTATGCTAATAACGGAAAAGAAACGTGTTTTTATTATGCTAATAACGGAAAAGAAACTAAGTTGATATCATCTGTTATTATCTGCGGTATGATTATGTCCAATATTATAATGCACAGTTTGTGATAAAAGGGTGTCAAAATGTATTAAAACGTGAAAAACGCAAAGACCAGTTTCTTTGCTTTTATTGCAGAATCGTATTTTTAAAAAGAATTAACAATTTGAAAACTATTTTTCATTTTTACCTTACTAAATTCATTTATATATTATGCAAACATAGATGTGGTAGTCACCTCTTCCCGATTAAGTCTGGAAGGAGGCAGGATTTACAGCGAAAAAACATAATCTGCCGTCACTGTGACACAAACAACATTGATGACGAGTACACGTATCAATAGATATTGTAATTTTAAAGTTAAATGGCTTTTTAATCAGCGCATGCCACTGGGCACGTATAGCAAATTCCGAATCATCATGTTCAATCAACCTTATCCAATGAACAATTGTGTTTTGATCGTTACTTATTGATTAATTTATGGTTGTTGATGAATAAACCCAACGAATTACAAAAATGTAGCGTAGTTGGTGAAAGAAAAAAATTAAAAAATGAATTTTGTGTTTACTTTGCCGTTGTTTTATTTTGTTCCTAAGGAAACTGCTATGTAAACTGCTTTTATTTTTATTTCAAGAAGCCAATTTTGAGATACACATTAAGGAAAAAAATGTTTCTGAGATTTTGAGAAATGCCCGCACTCGGCGGCGTCCTTCAGCTGGCCCCTAAAACAAATACGTATACTAGTTCATTGATAATGGACGTTATATTTAACTCCAAATTATACACAAGAAACTAAAATTAAAAATAACACAAGACTAACAAAGGCCAGAAGCCCCTGACTTGGGACAGGCGCAAAAATGCGGCGGGGTAAAACGTATTTTTTGTTAGAGGAGCAAAGACTGACGTAAAAAAGAAGACGTGGTGTAAATGACACAACTCTCCACAAGAGACCAAAAGATGTCAAACGCTATCCGTCATTAATTACCCGACATGTTTTGGTACTGTCTCATGTTAACAGAAATGAAACATTCTCAGTAAATCAAATCAGAACTTATATTAGACTGGTACTGGTGTACTTCCACGATGTACTGCGAGTTTTACAATCGACAGACTTATAAGTGCATCTTATATAAGATTTAAAAAATGTTTATTAGGACAAATAATTACAGTACACAGTTAAAAAGCATTGAGGACCAAACATTCCGCCAGTTGTTTTTCCAAATACAGCTTGAATTATATATACCTGTGGTAGAACATCTTACGTATTTTAATTTCATCATTGACCGTATGAAAGCATATTCAATGTAATGAGGAACTTACCTCGAAAAGTGAAATAGTTTATATATTTTCCTTACTTGGTGTAACGTTTTAACTGTTAGAAAGTGTATTATATACCTTAAACTGTTTACGGATGTACTATAAAAAGAAAAAAAAGCCTCTAGGCTATCTTAAAACAACTTTATCACGAATATAATTTTCTTGGTATAATAATGTGGCCAAGGCATATTTCCGGGAATTGCTTGTCATTTAAATATTTTTATGTTCATAACATGATGAAGAAACATTAATTAATTATGTAAATAAGTAC
The DNA here is from genome assembly GCA_037788925.1 of Mytilus galloprovincialis. NCBI lineage: Eukaryota > Metazoa > Mollusca > Bivalvia > Mytilida > Mytilidae > Mytilus > Mytilus galloprovincialis. The sequence goes on along the minus strand of CM075342.1, from coordinate 35,917,353 downwards.
GTAGATTTTGATTATAGTCGTACAAAAATCAAAATCAAATACAGAGTATCTGAACTTAGCAATCAGAAACATGATTTTCAAAGAAAAAATAGTATGCACTAAATAAAAAGAGAAAAAGTTATTAACCATTACAGCAATAGCAGTAAAACCAAAATCCTGACAGACAGAAAGAAAGAAAAACAACAAACAACTTTAATTCAGCAGGAAAGAAGACAGATATTAGCTGTGAGGTAGCCATGTTCAGATTTATTTGCCATTCGTCACAACTCGGGCCGAATATATCAAATATATCTTTCCTCTGTATCCAGTCGCAAAAATAATTAATTTTAGTCTTCGATGTAGATGCAAAGACTTGTCAGTTCTATGGTCGGGTTGTTGTCTCTTTGACACATTCCCTATTTCCATTCCCAATTTTGATGTTCCTTAATAAAACAGCTAAAACAGTCTACTCCAAATTTCATAGCGTATGCATAGCTTGACAGATACTCATTACTGTTCTATTCAAAGTTGCGAATGAAACATTTCTAGAGTAGACTTCTTACTAAAAAAGAAAGTAAAGTTTGTGTTCAATTGTACAAATTTGTGTTTTTATATTATGCTAATAACGGAATAGAAACTAAGTGAATATCATACATGGAAAAAATTTTTGATAATTACGGTATGATCTACGGTACGATTATGTCCAATATTATAATGCACAGTTTGTGATAAAAGGGTGTCAAAATGTATTAAACAAAAACCGAAAGACCAGTTTCTTTGCTTTTATTGCAGAATCGTATATTTAGCCCACCTGGCCAAAAGGCCAAGTGAGCTTTTCTCATCACTTGGCGTCCGGCGTCCGTCGTCGTCGTCCGTCGTCCGTCGTCGTCGTCCTGCGTTAACTTTTACAAAAATCTTCTCCTCTGAAACTACTGGGTCAAATTTAACCAAACTTGGCCAAAATCATCATTGGGGTATCTAGTTTCAAAAATGTGTCCTGTGCCCCGCCCAACCAACCAAGATGGCCGCCATGGCTAAAAATAGAACATAGGGGTAAAATGCAGTTTTTGGCTTATAACTCAAAAACCAAAGCATTTAGAGCAAATCTGACAGGTAGTAAATTTGTTGATCAGGTCACAATCTATCTGCCCTGGAATTTTGAGATAATCGGTTGTTGGGTTGCTGCCCCTGAAATGGTAATTTTAAGGAAATTTTGCTGTTTTTGGTTATTATCTTGAAATTTATTATTATAGATAGAGATAAACTATAAACAGCAATAATGTTTAACAAAGTAAGATCTACAAATAAGTCAACATGACCAAAATGGTCAGTTGACCACTTTAGGAGTTATTGCCCTTTATAGTCAATTTTTAACCATTTTCGTAAATCTTAGCAATCTTTTAGAAAAATCTTCTCCTCTAAAACTACTGGGCCAAATTTAACCAAACTTGGCCATAATCATCATTGGGGTATCTAGTTTAAAAAATGTTTCCGGTGCCCCGCCCAACCAACCAAGCTGGCCGCCATGGCTAAAAATAGAACATAGGGGTAAAATGCAGTTTTTGGCTTATAACTCAAAAACCAAAGCATTTAGAGCAAATCAGACAGGTAGTAAAATTGTTGATCAGGTCACAATCTATCTGCCCTGGAATTTTGAGATAATCGGTTGTTGGGTTGCTGCCCCTGAAATGGTAATTTTAAGGAAATTTTGCTGTTTTTGGTTATTATCTTGAATATTATTATAGATAGAGATAAACTATAAACAGCAATAATGTTCAACAAAGTAAGATCTACAAATAAGTCAACATGACTAAAATGGTCAGTTGACCACTTTAGGAGTTATTGCCCTTTATAGTCAATTTTTAACCATTTTTCGTAAATCTTAGTAATCTTTTAGAAAAATCTTCTCCTCTGAAACTACTGGGCCAAATAAAATCAAACTTGGCCATAATCATCATTGGGGTATCTAGTTAAAAAAAATGTGTCCGGTAACTCGGCCAACAAACCAAGATGGCCGCCATGGCTAAAAATAGAACATGGGGGTAAAATGCAGTTTTTGGCTTACAACTCAAAAACCAAAGCATTAAGAGCAAATCTGACAGGGAGTAAAATTGTTGATCAGGTCACGATCTATCTACCCTGGAATTTTCAGATGAATCGGATAATCGGTTGTTAGGTTGCTGCTCCTGAATTGGTAATTTTGAGGAAATTTTGCTGTTTTTTTTTGTTATCTTGAATATTATTATAGATAGAGATAAACTGTAAACAGCAATAATGTACAGCAAAGTAAGAACTATAAATAAGTCAGTATGACCAAAATAGTCAATTGACCCCCGAAGGAGTTATTGCCCTTCATAGTCAATTTTTAACAATTTTCTTAAAATTTGAAGATTTTCAATAACATTTTCCACAGAAAGTACTGTTATAGATAGAGATAATTGTAAGCAGCAAGAATGTTAAGTAAAGTAAGATCTACAAACACATCACCATCACCAAAACACAATTTTGTCATGAATCCATCTGTGTCCATTGTTTAATATTCACATAGACCAAGGTGAGCGACACAGGCTCTTTAGAGCCTCTAGTTAAAAAGAATTAACAATTTGTGAAAACTACTTTTCATTTTTACCTTATTAATTCATTTATATATTATGCAAACATAGATGTGGTAGTCACCACTTCCCGATTAAGTCTGGAAGGAGGCAGGATTTACAGAGAAAAAAACATAATCTGCCGTCACTGTGACACAAACAACATTGATGACGAGTACACGTATCAATAGATATTGTAATTTAAAAGATACATGGCTTTTTAATCACCACATGCCACTGGGCACGTATCATCATATTCAATCAACCTTATCCAATGAACAATTGACTTTTGATTATTTCTTATTGATTACTTAATGGTTGTTGATGAATAAACCCAACGAATTAGCGTAGTTGATGAAAGAAAAAAGAAAAAAAACTGAATTTTGTGTTTACTTTGCCGTTGTTTTATTTTGTTTTTAAGGAAACTGCTATGTAAACTGTTTTTTTTTATTTTAAGACTAAATAAGTTAACTTATCATTGAGCTTGTAGTTATAGTAAAAGCTCAATTATAAGTTAATATTGATATTAAAAGACCTCCGAAAAAAAGGGATGTTCAGATCCACGAGCCCGAAAGTATATATGGCAACAAACACTTTTATTTAAGTCGTCCGTAATTCCCTTTTCACGGCTATAGAGGAAGCATCAATTCATTGAAAAAACTTTTACCTTTCATCATATATTATAAATAATAACAAAACGGTAGATATTAAAGAACCATAGTAAAGAAGTATTTTATAAAAAAAATTATAATGGTTCAGTTTTGTGGTAAATTTCACAAAATAACATCAAAACTATTAGTCAGTGATTTTAATTGATATTACCGCATTTTACAAGATCGTGTCTCCGTGTACTAATTTGATTCACTGTTTTTTGCCTCACGTCCAGTGGCAACTATTTCATTCATGTTCATGACGAGAACACATTAACTTTAAATAATATAGGTAGGACTTGCAATAGTCGGTCGACAGTAAGGTTGGACGTAAACTTGAAATACCACTGGAAAATGAGGGTAGATTTAAATGAATAGAAATCTAGCCTTGCAACAGCTCGCAACAGTGGGGCCACTAAAATAATTGAAGCAATAGTTTTTAATTTGCAGAGATCCTCTTAATCTTCTCTAATGTCTGCCATCGTTATATACGTGTAGTTTCAATTATCATTTAACGCATCTAATTTAAGTTAAATACTTTAAGCTCGCATAAGACGCACGCCAAAAACAAAACGACATGAATTTACGATCAATAAAGCCCACTAAAATTTAATGAGATTGGACAAATTTTGTATATAAATTCGTATTGCAGCCAGCATTTCCCTGTTTCGGAAAGTTTTGTGTTTCTACTCAAATCCGGTCTGATAATTGACCGAAGATATTTTAAAATCAACCAAAAGTTGTTTGATGGTATTTCGCTGTTTTTTTTGTCCTATCCTTTTATGGACCCCTGGTTTTATGGGGGAGTGTTTAATTAGTCATGCACGATAAACTTTTACTAAATTGAACCTGCAATTTAAAGACCTACACATGGTTAATAAGTTCGAGGTACAATAAGTAAACAAAAGAGATCCTTTGTTAAATGGGATCGTCCCAGATATCTTAAATAATTATTCTGCGTCGAATAACAATGAAAAATGCACGAACAGGTTTGTAACTATTACTTAAACTGTTTACGGATGTACTTTGAAAAGAAAAAAAACCTCTAGGCTATCTTAAAAAAACTTTATCACGAATATAATTTTCTTGGTATAATAATGTGGCCAAGGCATATTTCCGGGAATTGCTTGTCATTTAAATATTTTTAGATTCATAACATGATGAACAAACATTAATTAATTATGTAAATAAGTACGTAGATTTGATTGATTATAGTCGTGAAATAAGACAAAAATCAAAATCAACTACAGAGTATCTGAACTCAGCAATCAGAAACATGATTTTCAAAGAAAAAATAGTATTCACTAAATGAAAAGAGAAAAAGTTATTAACCATTACAGCAATAGCAGTAAACCAAAATCCTGACAGACAGAAAGAAAGAAAAACAACAAACAACTTTAATTCAGCAGGAAAGAAGACAGATATTAGCTGTGAGGTAGCCATGTTCCGATTTATTTGCCATTCGTCACAACTCGGGCCGATTCCATACCTTCATTTAAAAGGATTGTAGGTCAATTTACTTGAGGATTGCCGATTGATTTGCGTGCATTGCAATAACGTTTTATCTAGATGTTAAAACTTGTCACATGAGCTCGAGGCCATGACTCACTTTTTCATTTCTAAGTGAGTTCAACACTGCTTTACAATTAAAAGATATCCTATCGTACAAATCATTTTCTAGTCGGGATAGCACTGCAGTTTTTATTAAGAAACATATCAAAGCAGGGATATGACAGTTGTAATCCATTTTGTGTTTGAGCTTTTGATTTTGCAATTTGATTAGTAAATTTCCGTATTGAACTTTCCTCAGTTCAGTATTTTTGTGATTTTACTTTTTACTGACAGCTAGTTCAAAGCCAATAACAACTCATAAAATAAATCATGCATCTAAGACTTAATTAGCAATCAGTTCAAATTCATCATACAATGGATTTAGTGCATAGACGTCATAAACAGTCGGAGAAAACATGATCTATGTGCAATGAAAAGATATATGCATCGGCAGATTGTAGATCCATGAAAGTGTAAATGTATGTAACAATGATATTTAATTTGCTCTTGATTTACTGATAACTTATTTTAGTAAAGCATACGTTTCACCTCTAGCAAACTCTCTATCTTATTAATGTGTTAATCATTTGCTTCAGGTCGATCCACTTTGCACCCTTTCGTGAATATGCGTGATATATTTGCGACTGGACATAACGGTAGCAATCAATTTATCAGTTTCATTTAGTGATGAATACTCATTAGTTCTCAGTTGATAATTGTCTAAAACAGTTTTCCATTTTTTGTGTATTTAATTTTTATTTATACTTGATTTTTAACGTAAATTTTAAAATTTCTTTCCACATTTTTCTTTTTGAATTTATCTTCTTTTGTCAACATTTAGAAACCGGCGTAGTCCACATCAGGGGTTACATTGCATCCAGCCAAACCCCCAAAAGGAGGAGGGGAGTAAAACAGTAAAAATCTCTATTGGGTACATATAGAAATATAAAATATTATACCAATAAAACAATTGTCAAAAATCTAATACATTGTTGATTTGGTTACCTATTACAATAAAAATAGGAAGTTGTGGTATGAGTGCCAATGAGACAACTCTCCATTCAAGTACCAATTTATGAAAGTAAACCATTATACAATGTAGGTCAAAGTACGGCCTTTATCACGGAGCCTTGGTTCACACCGAACAGCAAGCTATAAAGGGCCCCAAAAATTACTAGTGTGAAACCATTCAAACGGGAAAACCAACTGTCTGATCTATATAAATAAAGGCAACAGTAGTATACCGCTGTTCAAAACTCATAAATCCATGGACAAAAAACAAAATCGGGGTAACAAACTAAAACCGAGGGAAACGCATTAAATATAAGAGGAGAACAACGACACAACACCGAAACGCAACACACACAGAAACGGACCAAGCAACAGACAAAACACCACGAGAATAACAAATATAACATCAAAACCAAATACAAGAATTAGGGATAGATAAGTACCGTGCCACGTCTTATCTAAAAAAAATAAGAGAAAACACAAACGACTCAACGTTAAAATGCAACACACACAGAAACGAACAATATTATAACAATGGCCATCTTCCTGACTTGGTACAGGACACTTTTAAAGGGGAATAAAAGTGGTGGGTTGAACCTGGTTTTATGGCATGCCAAACCTCGCACTTTAATGGCAAAGTTAAATATAACATTGAAATGACAACATAATATTACAGGACTACAATACAAATAAAAAGGAGACCATATTAGACAAAGAAAAGCATGATTAATAGATAACAAAAAGCATCAGGTTTAAAATTCAATACGCCTAAAACGCGTCTTGTCCACACAAGACTCAATAGTGACGCCCAGATATAAAAGATCGAAAGTGAAAAAAGTACAAAGTTGTACAGCACTGAAGATCAAAAGTTGAAAAGGTTTTGCCAAATACGGCATTGTTTGTATGCCCGGGATAAGAACATTCTTATTATATAGAACAATTCATGCTATTGCAAACAGTAAATTTTATCAAATGAATATGAAAGAGATATACATAATCATGATAATGAAACTGAAGTATTAACTAATTACAGAAAACTAAACCCGAATACATAACGCCCAGATATAAAAGATCGAAAGTGAAAAAAGTACAAAGTTGTACAGGACTGAAGATCAAAAGTTGAAAAGGTTTTGCCAAATACGGCATTGTTTTTATGCCCGGGATAAGAACACTTTTATATAGAACAATTCATGCTATTGAAAACAGTAAATTTTAACAAATGAATGTGAAAGATATATTCATAATGAAACTGAAGTATTAACTTATTACAGAAAACTAAACCCGAATACATGATGCCAAGTTCAATACAGCATAGACACACCCGAATCAATCCAGGCGTCAACGCAATTAAAAAAAATGACGTCACATACGATGGTGAAAAGGCAAACGTTATGCCACATTTATATAAGTTTATTTAAATATTTAATCGTTTCTATATTTCAGGGCACAGTAAACAGCATCTTTGTAAAAATGAGGATGTGCTATCCCGTTTGATATAATTGTTCACAACCAAACTTCAAGTTCAATCTGTGATAGAATTTAGTAAATGTTTTAAGTAATTTGTGGTAACGAAATTCTTGACTTAATAATTTAGCAGTAATACATATATTACGTTCGTTAAAATATAAAACGTCACAACAGACATATGCATGGTGAGTGAGTGGTATAACATAAACTCCCTAAGATGGTGCAAAATGAACATCACTATCCCAAAAAAGAAAAATTAACAATAGGGAACGAAAATTGTCCCCTTTGTCGTAAATTTCAGCGTGGAGCTTCCTGTGTAAAACTAAAATATATAAATCTAGAATTGGACATTTATTAGTGTTTACATTTGATATATTTAAAGTAAGTTCCATTGGATAAATTATGGCAGTAAATTAAGAAAATTCATGATTATTTAACGAAAACATATCCTTTTCCGGAATCAAAGTTCAACATAAGACATTTTAAAACATTTTGTACGCTTCAAAATTCAACACAATTTGACAGTTCATAGATTTCCAGATAAAAAGTTTAAATGATTCAAATATAATCTAAAACATCTCCGAATAAGACTTGTCACAAAATATTTACTTACCCAGAGTAACGCAACAGATTTTACATGTAAAACATGATCTGCTAACCCTTCTGACGCACATGAGATAACATCGTGTTTATTTTGTGAGATTCGTGTTCTACGGGAGACAACTCCTGTTCAAGTTCAATTTTCCGCATCAAAACATGTCTATGTCACATAGTATGCAGGTTAAAAGGTACTATTTATTCTGCCATTGGCGAAAATACTAACATTTTCTAAATTTACAACTTTTTATAATAAAAACCTGGATAAAACAGTTATGTGTGGTGTTAGTACTTTATTATTCTATTTTAAAAATTGGAGCCAAATAGTATCATGACAAATTTCCAACGAACATTGTTTATGTTATCCAGGCCCACCGTCATTTTGTCATTTTACACCAAATTTATAAAATTTTGGAAGACTTTTCCAATAATTCTCTAGAAAATATTTCAATAGGTTTTAAAATTTGTATTGTAAATATACACACTGCAGTTATTCATAGATAAATACAAAATTATATTGTATCCTTACATCCAATCACAGCGCTCCTAAGTTGACTACCTTCACCTGTCTTGGGTACACAAAAGGCCAACCTAATGCTGGGAAAATGTAATAGTACCGTTTTCCCAATAGTTCAGTAACAAATATAGACTAGAAAGGTAATACAGAAAAGTTAAGAAAATATTATTTTCCCATTATTTTCATTTAGGTAAGTAAGTTCAAAATAAAGAGGATAGCCATATTGAACAATAACATAAATGTGCATAATAAACCAATACTAAATATTGTATAATCACACCAAATATAAATAGACATTCAATCTAATAAATGTGAACAAGACATCAGAGAAAAGCTTGCGACTTATGTTTTAAAAAATCCCCAAATTAGAGAGCCACTGATAACTGAACATTCAGATATTATATTTCCTTCACATCCGCTCTTTTTTTATCATATCATTCTATAAAGATTTAGGGAGAAGTGGTGTGAGTCTCCATCCAGATCACACTTTGTAAAAGAAAAACAATTATAGGTAAAAGTACGGTCTTGGGACAGCATCTATGCGATAAAATATATGTATGCATGAACTATAATTCACTTGGCTTATGCTACCAAAAATTTATTTTTCTCTTGATCTTTCGGTATATTCCGATAATAAAAATTACTGTTCGTATGAAATATCCAATAGTGATGAACGTGGAATTAAACACCAATAGACAATAAATCAATCATTGTTTATTTCAGACGTTTTTCTACACCGATCATTGGTTTGGTAAACAAGAAACTATTAACTGGAATTGTTATTTCACTAGAGCAATGTTTTGCATCACAAACTTGTTACTATATCTGTTTCATTATGGCTGTAATATTTGCCGCTGGTCATAAAGCAGTTTCATCAAAATTAATGATTTCTTCAATACATCAAACAAAGGATGCCTCCAAACCCGAAATATTTTGAAAACGTCAAACGATTGTTTGTCTCAAAAAAATGTACATGAAAAGAAGTTAAGTTAACTAATGTGAAGGGGTTTACGGACAAAATAATATAGATAGGAGCTGCTTTTTAAGGTCTGTATGTCTATCACAATTTAAGTGTGGAGACCTTTTGTTTATAAATATATAGTAAGTTATTTCAAAGTTAAAGTAAACTCGTAATCCAACTTTAAGTCGTCACCATTACATATAGAATATTAATTTTCAAAATGAAAGGGTGGTTTATATGTCGAAGAACTTCTAAAATTCTGTGAATGTATCGCGCAGTCTCTATTTCAATGCATCATTCTGTAGGTAAGAAGACATGTCGTCGTGAAGCAAAACGGTTTAACATTAACTGTTTCTGTAAAGTTCCTATGTGCAAAATGACCAAAAACTAGCCTTAGAGTTAAGTCCCTGCCAAACTGAGGTCTTCATGTTTCAGCTCCGGGGTTCCCAGTGAAGACATTTTTTTTGGCATTCACACATTTGAAGTAACTATACAGCTACTAAATGAAACAGAGGATGAAAATCTCTGGAAAATCTTGACTTATACTCGACTGTGAACATTTTTGAACTGCTTAGATATTTAAATGGAGTCAACAGACACATTGGAAAAGTCGCATTTTTTAACCTACGATTTTCTATTTCGTTTGTTAGATAGACAGATTTGCCATCCATATAACTCTGACTCTTCAATACCTCGAACAAAGGATGCCTTCAAACCCGAAATATTTTGAAAACGTCAAACGATTGTTTGTCTCAAAAAAATGTACATGAAAAGAAGTTAAGTTAACTAATGTGAAGGGGTTTACGGACAAAACAATATACATAGGAGCTGCTTTTTAAGGTCTGTATGTCCATCACAATTTAAGTGTGGAGACCTTTTGTTTATAAATATATAGTAAGTTAAACTTTTCAAAGTTAAAGTAAACTTGTCTTCCAACTTTAAGTCGACACCTTTACATATAGAATATTAATTTTCAAAATGAAAGGGTGGTTTATATGTCGAAGAACTTCTAAAATTCTGTTAATGTATCGCGCAGTCTCTATTTCAATGCATCATTCTGTAGGTAAGAAGACATGTCGTCGTGAAGCAAAATGTTTTAACACTAACTGTTTCTGTAAAGTTCCTATGTGAAAAATGACCAAAAACTAGCCTTAGAGTTAAGTCCCTGCCAAACTGAAGTCTTCATGTTTCAGCTCCGGGGTTCCCAGTGAAGACATTTTTTTGGCATTCACACATTTGAAGTATACAGCTACTAAATGAAACAGAGGATGAAAATCTCTGGAAAATCTTGACTTATACTCGACTGTGAACATTTTTGAACTGCTTAGATATTTAAATGAAGTCAACAGACACATTGGAAAAGTCGCATTTTTTAACCTACGATTTTCTATTTCGTTTGTTAGATAGACAGATTTGCCATCCATACAACTCTGACACTTAAGTTCACAGTGCCATCAGAATAAAAATAAATATTTTAAAATGATGATTACCTTCCCTTTAAAAGAAATAGCATAACTAATAATTTTTAAGCCATTGATGTCCACCTAAAAGACACAGTACTTATAGTTTACATTCATAAATCTGACAGGAACTATATTTATAGACAACCGAATTACGAGCGACCCAACAGGTCATTTTTGAAAATAATATCATGTCTTTTTTTTCTATCAGGTTCATTTATCTTCTCTTCGGCTTGTATCAGCCTATAATAACACCTTTACTGCATGTTTAAAAATTGACAATGTCCATCAAAAACAAGTGTAGTGTAAACGTCAATGAGCCGCAACCTACCGACATAAAACTCCAAAAGACATGTGCAAGTTTGACGTGAAAGAGAGATGTGAGTTTCCCTCAATGGAACAGCATCCCAGCAACAAAATATATGTATGCATGAACTATTCTCTTGGCTTGTGCTACCGAAAATTTATTTTTCTATCGATTTTTTAGTATTTTCCGATAATAAAAATTACTGTTCGTATGAAATATCCAATAGTGATGAAAGTGACATTAAACACCAGTAATCTATAAATCAATCATTGTTTATTTCAGACGTTTTTCTACACCGAGCATTGGTTTGGTAAACATGAAACTATTAACTGGAATTGTTATTTCACTAGAGCAATGTTTTGCATCACAAACGTGTTACTTTATAGGTTGCATTATGACTGTAATATTTGCCGCTGGTCATGAAGCAGTTTCATCAAAATTAATGATTTCTTCAATACCTCGAACAAAGGATGCCTTCAAACCCGAAATATTTTGAAAACGTCAAACGATTGTTTGTCTCAAAAAATGTACATGAAAAGAAGTTAAGTTAACTAATGTGAAGGGGTTTACGGACAAAATAATATAGATAGGAGCTGCTTTTTAAGGTCTGTATGTCCATCACAATTTAATTGTGGAGACCTTTTGTTTATAAATATATAGTAAGTTAAACTTTTTTTTTTTATCTTTATATAGTAAGTTAAACTTTTCAAAGTTAAAGTAAACTTGTCTTCCAACTTTAAGTCGACACCATTACATATAGAATATTAATTTTCAAAATGAAAGGGTGGTTTATATTTCGAAGAAATTCTAAAATTCTGTGAATGTATCGCGCAGTCTCTATTTCAATGCATCATTCTGTAGGTAAGAAGACATGTCGTCGTGAAGCACAATGGTTTAACATTAACTGTTTCTGTAAAGTTCCTATGTGCTAAATGACCAAAAACTAGCCTTAGAGTTAAGTCCCTGCCAAACTGAAGTCTTCATGTTTCAGCTCCGGGGTTCCCAGTGAAGACATTTTTTTTGGCATTCACACATTTGAAGTATACAGCTACTAAATGAAACAGAGGATGAAAATCTCTGGAAAATCTTGACTTATACTCGACTGTGAACATTTTTGAACTGCTTAGATATTTAAATGGAGTCAACAGACACATTGGAAAAGTCGCATTTTTTAACCTACGATTTTCTATTTCGTTTGTTAGATAGACAGATTTGCCATCCATACAACTCTGACACTTAAATTCACAGTGCCATCTGAAAAAAAAAATATTTTAAATTGATGATTACCTTCCCTTTAAAAGAAAAAGCATAACTAATAATTTTAAGCCATTGATGTCCACCTAAAAGACACAGAAATTATAGTTTACATTCATAAAATGACAGGAACTATATTTATAGACAACCAAAATACGAGCTACCCAACAGGTAATTTTCTAAAATAAGATCATTTTTTTCTATCAGGTCCATTTATCTTCTCTTGAGCTTTTATCGGCGTGCAATAACAACGTTACTGCATGTTTGAAAATTTACAATGTCCATCAAAAACAAGTGGGATGTGAACGTCAATGAGCCGCAACTTACCGACAAAAAAAACCCCAAAAGACATGTGCAATAATTTGATCAACTATTCCAGAAGGAAGAACCTATCCGTTATTTCGTCTGTCCTGCTTAAGGTTAAAGTTTTTGTTCGAGGTAGTTTAAGATGAAGTTAAAGTCCAATCAACTTGAAAATTAGAACACATGTTCTCTATGATATGATCTTTCTAATTTAATGCCAAATTGAAGTTTTCTCCCTAAATTGAAGGTCCACTAAACATAGAACAAATAGAAAATGTTATTTTTGGCATACTCACGCCAATCAAAATCCACCATATTTGGTTTTAATGCATTGTGAAGTAGATACACGACTTGTTTCGTGTGATCTAATGGTTGATAATTACTATAAGAAAACTACAAATTTACTTCTGTGACAATGGAGAAGTAGGAATTTACGAGAGAAGGATACATTCAAATTGAGATACTTACGTCGGGCTGGGGGTAAAATAATAATCCCCATTCATATATTAATCAAATCAAATCAAAGACCCCCTAGTTGATTGATTGTCAACTATTAGCCAGCAGTAGAATATTTCATGCATATTCAGAGCGAAGAATTCGCGGCCTTGTTTACCAACAATGGTCTCGCATTGTACAAATATATTGCCATTTAAAAATTCTCACAATTTTGAAATTTTGTAAACATTCCATGCAAGTTATTCGCATATACTTGGAATAAGTCGAAGAGACAACACCCCGACAAAAGAGAAGAAAATACCCCACGGCCATTAATGATGCTATAAAAAAGCAAGACAGCAAACCCTATCAACCATATAAACAGAAAATGGAATTACAATCTACAATCTTTATAATAGATTGACATTATTGAAAAAAAGAAAGTCATTTTATACAACAGTTAACATTTTTTCAAGGATACTCCCAGGATGACAGTTGTAAAGAAATATAGTCGACTTAGTATTTTTCTTATAGGTAGTAAATGCCTGGTCAAAGTGGAGCATCAGTATGGTTGCGTTGGTGTATACATAAGCAGCATATTCCAGTCAGAATGTGAACGTTTCACATGATGTACGTAGACAGGATAACACTCTGCACTTCTAGGTCTTTTAAGGGTTCATAGGTGGCCTGGTGGGACACAGTGTTGGTTGGTTGCCATCCAGCATATCACTTAAGTAGAAAAGTACTGAGACACGTCTTATAACAATGCGAATTCACACTCAGCAAAAAAGTCACAATCGGGCATTAGTGACGTTTGGTAATTAAAAGATCAGACGACGTAATGACAGACCACAATTCAAAACGTGGTAAAAATGTCCTTAGTTAGTTTGGACAAAGACACATTGTATAGATCAACCAATTCGTGATGGTGTCATCTTTGATTTATCCTCCTCATAACTTTGTTGCATCCGTTTCTGTGTTAGGAGCACACTTGCATATCAAGTCCTTATAGTGTGAACATGCACGAGCATAACGTATCAACTGAGATATATAAACACCATACGAAGGGGCAGAGGGTATGTTACTGCTGAGAAATGGGAAATTGATAATTGGGAAGTTGAAATCGTCCCGTTTATCATTGATTTTCGTGTGAAGTCGTCCATCTGTTTCAATATTGAGGAAAAGATCAAGGTATGAAGCAGTCTTTCTTGTATCAGTAGTATCCTTAATTTCAAGTTCACTGGGATACATGAGATGTAAATATTGAAAATATTGGTTATTCAATGATAGAACATCATCAATATATCGAAAAGTAAAATAAAAAAAATTCGCAAGGTGCTTTTTCTTTTTGTCTTCTAGAAGGTTCTGAATGAATTCTGCTTCATACGAGTACAAATCGGCCAGTAGGGTTGCACAATTAGTACCCAATTAGAATACCGACTGTCTGTTGAAATATAAATCCTCCAAACTCAACACATAAATTGTAGGTAAAAAAGTCAAGCATTTTGATAATATCATCTTCAGTATATTTTCTGGTAGATTCAGTGCGGTTCTGCACAAAATATGAATTATTGGTACCGAAAACGAGAAATGTGTATCTACGATTCCCATTTTTACAGAAAAAGCTCTGTTTAATGAGATGATGAAGTAGACCTTTCAACCGAGCATGGGGAATAAAAGTGTAAAGTGTAGAAAAATCAAAAGTCTTTATGTTGCTGCAAAATTGCAAATATTGTGATCGAAGATTAAGCAGTAGATCTTTCGAATTCTTGAGAATCCACATGTGGTTAACACCACTGGTAGAATATATCTCATCACAATATTTTTTAAGTCCATCCTTAAAGTCATAAGAACCCTCAAATTAAAAAAAAGTAATGCATATAAAATTGAGAATGGAAATGGGGAATGTGTCAAAGAGACAACAACCCGCCCAAATAAAAAACAACGCAGAGGGTCACCAACAGGTCTTCAATGTAGCGAGAAATTCCCGCACCCGGAGGCGTCCTTCAGCTGGCCCCTAAACAAATATATACTAGTCCAGTGATAATGAACGCCATACTAATTTCCAAATTGTACACAAGGAACTAAAATTAAAATAATACAAGATTAACAAAGGCCAGAGGCTCCTGACTTGGGACAGGCGCAAAAATGCGGCGGGGTTAAACATGTTTGTGAGATCTCAACCCTCCCCCTATACCTCTAACCAATGTAGTAAAGTAAACGCATAACAATACGCACATTAAAATTCAGTTCAAGAGAAATCCGAGTCTGATGTCAGAAGATGTAACCAAAGAAAATAAACAAAATGACAATAATACATAAATAACAACAGACTACTAGCAGTTAACTGACATGCCAGCTCCAGACTTCAACTAAACTGACTGAAAGATTATGATTTCATCATATGAACATCAGGCACAATCCTTCCCGTTAGGGGTTTAGTATCATACCATCATAACATATATGAGAAGAACATAACCCGTGTCATGCCAACAACTGTTTTTAGAATAAATGTGTTTAGTTCCGATGCAAAGACCTTATCAGTGACTCAATATTAACGCCAAAATATGCAATCTTTAATGACTTGACAACAGTATCGTAATTATATCCCTTCTTAATAAGTCTATTCAAAGGTTTTGTAAGTTTCTGAGGTGAATACTGACACCTTTGTGCTTTATAAAGAATATTACCATAAAAAATTGGATGTGAAATACCTGAACGTATTAAAAGTCTGCATGTTGAGCTATATTTACAAATAATGTCTTTATACCGATGATAAAATTTAGTAAATGTTTTGACTAGTTTGTGATATCGAAAACCCTGGTGTAATAATTTTTCAGTAATACATAAATTTCTCTCGTTAAAATCTAAAACATTGTTACATACACGAGCGAATCGTACAAGTTGAGATATATAAACACCGTAAGATGGTGACAAGGGAACGTCACCATCTAAAAACGGATAATTAACGATAGGAAATGAAAAATCATCCCTTTTATCATAAATTTTAGTATTCAGCTTTCCATTAGTGATATAGATATCAAGATCGAGAAAAGGGCAGTGGTCATTGTTAGTATTAGCTTTATTTAAAGTAAGTTCAACAGGATAAATTTCATTAATATACAAACTGAAGTCGTCATTATTGAGAGCCAAAATATCATCCAAATATCTAAAAGTATTATTAAATTTGTTTATCAGATGTTGTTTCGATGGGTCTTTGCTTATTTTTGTCATAAATTGTAACTCATAACAATACAAAAACAGGTCCGCAATAAGTGGTGCACAGTTAGTCCCCATTGGAATTCCGATAATCTGACGATATACGGAATCCCCAAAGCGAACAAAAATGTTATCTAGTAAAAATTCAAGGGCATATATAGTATCAAAGCATGTCCAATTAACATAGTTTTTTTGTTTATTGCTACTAAAAAA
The DNA here is from genome assembly GCA_037788925.1 of Mytilus galloprovincialis. Taxonomy (NCBI): domain Eukaryota; kingdom Metazoa; phylum Mollusca; class Bivalvia; order Mytilida; family Mytilidae; genus Mytilus; species Mytilus galloprovincialis. The sequence goes on along the minus strand of CM075342.1, from coordinate 35,900,838 downwards.
TGACCTAAAAGAGTTTGAACATATATATTCACATTCTGATTTTTTGAATGCCCATTTAATTAGGTGTGTGAATTTTTTCTTAATGAGAATGTGAGGTAATGTGGTATACAGGGTAGAAAAATCAAAACTTTGAACAGATTCAAAATCACCAATATAAGCATGCAATTTATCAAGTACTTCCAACGAGTTCTTGACACTCCAAAAGTAATTTATTCCACTATTTTCGAAGGCCTTATTTGAACAATTTATTATCAGGTTTTTAATTGTACCAAGTGTGCTGGTAAGAAGAATAGACAATTTAGTAGTTGAACAATGGCTTGAAGACGAAATAAATCTATATTTGTAAGGAGTTTTGTGTAGCTTCGGAAGCCAATACATAGTTGGGACTTTCATTGTATTTGGCTCTGCTTGTAAAGCGGTGCCTAAAAGTTTATGTTTGTTACAGATTTCGTTTTCTGAAAATGGAGTCAGTTGGAATGTTGGTGAATTGATGATTTCCTTTTTCAGAACCTCAATGTAAAATTTACGTCAAACAATAATAATATTATTAGCAGCTTTATCTGCCGGGACAAAAACAAATTCCTTCGCTAGTTCTTTTAGTTTATGTTTGATACGAGAAATAGGTTTATTGTTGTAATGGTTTATAGTAAAATGTTCTTTAAAATGTTGAATACGTATATCAACTATCTTCATTACTGAATTAAAAAAAGAGTCCAAAGATTTTTTGTCAGCTTTTTCCCGTTTTATCCATATGTTTTTTTATAACTCAATGGATAGTTTTCATTTTTAAACTTATGCATGTGTTATGTACATATATTTTTTTTCTGAAGAAAGTTCTTTAATTTGTTCATAGTTAGAAGAAGAGTGCTTTATTTGAATTGCTTCCTTCAGGAAGGGTTAGGGTAAGGATTAGGGTTAGGGTTTCAGGAAGCAATTTCCCGACACATTTTCCGTATGCAAAGTGACCTCAGTGTGACCTTTTTCGTAAAAATCCAGTGATTGCAATACGCATTGATGTCCTTAAAATAAACTATTATCTGATTGTACATGTTAAACACGTGCTCAATATCCATGTTTTTTTGTTGATTGTTGACAAACATGTGACAATCGTAAAACACGAACTTTAATTACCAGCCATATTTTCACAACAATGAAATTGAGAATGGAAATGGGAAATGTGTCAAAGAGACAACAACCCGACCATAGAAAACACAACAGCAGAAGGTCACCAACAGGTCTTCAATGTAGCGAGAAATTCCCGCACACGGAGGCGTCCCTCAGCTGGCCCCTAAACAAATATATACTAGTTCAGTGATAATGAACGCAATACTAATTTCCAAATTGTACACAAGAAACTAAAATTAGAATAATACAAGACTAACAAAATCCAGAGGCTCCTGACTTTGGACTGCCGCAAAAATGCGGCGGGGTTAAACATGTTTATGAGATCTCAATTCTCCCCTATACCTCTAGCCAATGTAGAAAAGTAAACGCATAACCTAACGCTCATTAAGATTCAGTTCAAGAGAAGTCCGAGTCTGATGTCAGAAGATGTAACCAAAGAAAATAAACAAAATGACAATAATACATAAATAACAACAGACTACTAGCAATTAACTGACATGCCAGTAGTCCGGCGGCTACAAGCATATTTCAGACGAATTGTGCACATCCTGCTACAAGCATGAAAATTGACATAGACCTTACTCAACTATTACTCTTTTATTTCAGATAGGGAGGCATTTGAATTAAATATCTCACTTCCGGTAAAATCCAAAATGGCTGACATCATACTTGAATCAGCCTAATATCGAGGGCTAGTATGTGAAAAGGTGTTATTATCATGCTACTAGCATAATATTTGGTACAAACCTTTGTTATGCACTACTTTTGAATATATTATATAGATTAGATGTCTTCAAAAACCCTACGTCCGGTTAAAATCCAACATGGCGGACATTGTACTTAAATGAGCTTATTTTTCAGGGAGGGTAATTGAAATGTGTTTTAACGTATTGCTACTATCATTACATTGTGCAGGAACCTTTTTTTGGTGCTTATGATGGATACAATGTATAAGACATATGTCTTAAAAACCCTTACTTCCGGTAACCTCCAAAATGGTGGACATAGAAATATCATTTTATTATTCAAATATTCAACTTTTTTTTAAATGTAAAGACAAAGATTTTGTTGTTGTGCTGGTCATTAGACTTTTGACTTTAAGTTATCCCTAAAACCACTAATTCTATCGTGTTGTAAATGTTTAAATATAAAGTTGACACTTCCGGTAAAAATATCACGTAAATTTCAAAGATGAGTCCTCAATCCATTTCTTTGATGTAGAGTTTTGGATAGATTGATTAAAACAAAATTAAATCACTAAAGTACTAAAATATTTTTAAAATTACTATTATTTGGCCAAGAATACATGTTAATTCACAGTCAGCACCACATGCACACAATGCAGTGCACGGGAGACTCGATTGTCCACATTAACAATGACCGCCGCATCCTTTCTTTCTTTTTCATTTTTATCCATGGCGTTGTCAGTTTGTTTTAGATTTATGAGTTTGACTGTCCCTTTGGTATCTTTCGTCCCTCTTCTTTTACATCCACAATGTACAAGCTTCTGTTAAAATGATGAGACCTCAGAAATAGTGTTTTTCAAAGGGATCCTCTTTGTCCCTTCTCTTTCCATTAATGCCTGGACTGGGTAGCAAAAGAGCCAATCCCAGGCTCGTCCCCTAAACACCTGCATTAGTATATTGCACGTTTTACATGCTTGAAAAAACTAGACCAAGTTGAGGGAATAGCCTCAATTATAATCAGCCTTCCCTGTTGTGCAAATAGTTATTTTCTTGCTTCGTTAATCATGTAAGCTTTGTCTTATAAGTTTGTTAGATCTTACAGTAAAACCCCGGTGATTTAGGCTGATCAATCATCATTCTTTCTGTTAAAGTCACATCTTCAAATGCCATCAATGACTCCCACGCAGTCTTTTTTCCTTTTCTAGCAAAGATAGAACCGTATCACAACCGGTAAAGGTATGGGTCACAATATGTGCCTAGTGCATTCAAAAGGCCATGGATAAATATTAATCCAAAGATTTTTGCCTACCCAAACACAATCCATAGTTCGTTTGCCATTATGTCACGCAATAGCGAAATGGTATTGACAGCATCATCAGTAACGACTGTTAATCATGACTCGTTTAAGTTCGTGTCTCACTGCATCAGGCACATGCACTATGATTTTAGTGTCTGTCTCTTAATGTGAAAATGGTGCTACACTTGCAATACATCACGTGGTGGATAAGATAGTACATCCTGAGCATTTGTTGCTACAACTACCATACTCATCAAAGACTTCATCCACTCTTGTTACAGTTTCAAGGTATTTTATTAAGGTAAGGACATAATACTCAATCATCAAACTCGTTAGGAAATACCTTGAAACTGTAACAACAGTGGATGTAGTCTCGAATGCGAACATAGACAATACTGGTAGTTTGAAAGCTGCTACAAGAAGCAAGAGCTACATTTAGGGGAAAGGGAATACACAGATTAATCCGGGGTAAAAAAAAATCCTCAAAGTTGGCGAAGTTTTCTGAGAGATGACGACAATAAGAAAGAACTTTTTAGTTTTCATTCACAGCAGCTTGCTCAATACAATTTTGAGGAAAAGGTATTTGTAGCAACAAATGCTCCGGATGTTCAGTGTTATCCACCATTTGATGATGTTTCAAGTAAAGCACCATGTTTACACAAAGAGAATGACACTAGAATCAAGATAGATGTGTCTGATGCAGTGAAACACAGACTTAATTGAGTCATGACTCGAACAGTCGATATTGATGGCATTGCTGATTCGCTATTCCGTGACATAAGGGCAGACAAACTTTGGTTTGCATTTGGAAGTGGAAAAAGCTTAAGATATATATCTATCCATGACTTTTCAAATGCACTAGGCATTAAAAGATAACACGTTTGCTGGAAAAGGAACTGCGTTGGTGACATTAATGGCGTTTGAAGATGTGACTTTAGCATTTAGAATGATGATAAATCAGCCAACATCATCAGATTTGGATTGGATAAATTCAATGTCATTGAAAACAATATGTAGTTTTGTTGTAAGATCGAAAAAAATCTTATCAGATTGGGTTAGGAAAGCAAGAAAACATGTGTTTTTGGACGAGGAAAGACTTATTGAGGCTATTCCTACGACTCAGTCTAGTCTTTTTCAGCATGTAAAGCGTGCAATATACCATGGCGGGTGGGAATGAGTAACAAGCTTGGAAAAGGTTCCTAAGCTAACTATTCCAGACGCGTATGAATGGCGAAGGAACAAATATGATCCATAGAAACCCTTTTGGACAACTATTTGTGAGGCCTCTTCACCTTATCAGGAGCTTTTACGTTGTGAATGTGAGAAACAATAACATTCTTTGTAAATGTGGAAAATCAGCTCTCCGATTGTGAATTGCGGCCCAACGAGTATGCTGATTGGTTATTATGTCCTTACCTGAATCAAATATCTTCAAACTGTAATATGAGTGGATGAAGTCTTGAATGCGTATGATAGCTATAGTAACAAATGCTCAGGATATTATTTCTTATCCACCACGTGATGAATTTCCAGTTAAGCAACAAGTTCACATTTAGAGGCAGACACTAGAATCATGATGCATGTGTCTGATTCAGTGAAACACGAACTTAAACGAGTCATGATTCGAAAAGTCATTAATGCTGTCATTACTGTTTTGCTATTCCGTGATATAGGGGTAGACGAACCACGGATTGCGTTTGGGAGGGCAAAAGACTTTGGATTAATATCTATCAATGGCCTTTCAAATGCACAAGGCAATGAGTGATCACACACATTTATTGTTATCCATGCCTTAACCGGTTGTGATATGGTTCTCTTTTTGCTTGAAAAGAAAAGAAAAAGACTGCGTGGGAGACATTGATGGCATTTAAAGATGTGACTTAAACATAAAGAATGATGATTGATCAGCCTAAATCACCGGGGTTTTACTGTAAGACCGCACAAACTTAACAGATGGGTAAAACATGGTTAACGAAGCAAGAAAATAACTATTTTTTTTACCGGAAGTGTTTTAAAACATTTACAACAGAATAGAATTAGTGGTTTTGAGAATAACTTAATGCCAAAAATTTAATAAACAGAAAAAAAAATTGAATATTACAATCAGAAATTGATAATTCTATGTCCGCCATTTTAGGTATTACCGGAAGTAAGGGTTTTAAAGACGTATGTCTTATACATTGTATCAATGTGAGAAGCACCAAAGAAAGGTTCCTGCACAATGAAACGATAGTAGCAGTACGTTAAAACTCATTTATTACCCTCACTAAAAAATAAGCTTATTTAAATACAATGTCCGCCATGTTGAATTTTACCGGAAGTAGTGTTATTAAAGACATCTCATCTATTTAATTTATCCAAAAGTAGTAAAAAACAAAGGTTTGTACCAAATAGTATGCTAGTAGTATGATAAAACACCTTTTTACACACTAGCCCTCGATATTGGGCTGACTTAAGTATGATGTCCGCCATTTTGGATTTTACCGGAAGTGAGACACTTTTTTTGAAATGCCTCTCTATCTGAAATAAAAGAGTAATAGTTGAGGAAGGTCTATGCTAAATGTCATGCTTGTAGCAGGATGTGCACAATTTTTCACAAAGCCGCCGTACTACAGCTCCAGACTTCAATTAACTGTTTGAAAGATTATGATTTCATCATATGAATATCAGGCACAATCCTTCCTGTTAGGGGTATAGTGTCATACCATCATAACATATATGACAGAACATAACCCGTGTCATGCCAATAACTTGTTTTTGAATAAATGTGTTTATCCGATGCAAAGACCATATAAGTGAATCAATATTAACGCGAAAATATGCAATCTTTAATAACCTGACAACAGTATCGTAACTATATCCCTTCTAAATAAGTCTATTTAAAGGTTTTGTTAGTTTCTGAGGTGAATACTCACATTTTTGTGCTTTATAAAGAATATTTCTAATAGAAATTGGATGTGAAATACCTGAACGTATAAGAATTCTGCATGTTGAGCTAAATTTACGAATGATGTCTTTATACCGATGATAAAAATTTAGTAAATGTTTTGACTAGTTTGTGATATTGAAAACCCTGCTGCAATAATTTTTCAGTAATACATAAATTTCTCTCGTTAAAATCTAAAACATTGTTACATACACGAGCGAATCGTACAAGTTGGGATATATAAACAACGTAAGATGGTGACAAGGGAACGTCGCCATCTAAAAATTGATAATTAACGATAGGAAATGAAAAATCATCTCTTTTATCATTACTTGTAGTATTAAGCTTTCCGTAAGTGATATAGATATCAAGATCGAGGAAAGAACAGTGGCCATTGTTAGTATTAGCTTTATTTAAAGTAAGTTCAACAGGATAAATTTCTTTAGTATACATACTAAAGTCGTCATTATCCAGAGCCAAAATATCATCCAAATATCTAAAAGTATTATTACAGGCTCCTGACTTGGGATAGGCTTAACTCAACAGATGAATTGTCATACAAATACGTATAACAGAAACAGGTGGACAAGACCGGGTACTTGTACATTTCAACAACAAAAAGACACGGTGTACAGATCTAATAGTAATCGCAGTTACTGGCAGCTAGTCCACAGACAATAACAACTTGTTTAAAAAAAAGTCATCAGTTTTAGACTTAATATTTTTGATTGATGTAGAACCGATTTCGGCTGTTAATATACTTATTGATATAGCGTGCAGAAAATATGTTTAAACATGAAATTACTTACCAATAAAATATTTTGTAACTATTACAAAAACTAAAGCTTTGTCCCGAAATTATCGATTATACAGAACAAGCAGTAGTTGAAATCATTTCACATAATAAGTTGCCATAAGTGTGTTTAAATCAAAATTTCAAAATGATATTATCCTTATATATCAGATTTTACTATAATGTGATACATAGCAAGGTGAAACGTGATTCAGATCTAGCTGTACGCGTACATAGGATGATCTGATCCAATTCAATTTGTGTTGTCAATTTGTACCATGAAAGTTGGACTCTATAAACCAGTGTACAACTCATCTGATGTGATCTTATGGATACATTGAGCGTTTATTCACAGGTTTGTTGTTGTTTTTTAGTCTGTAAATGCGTTGATTTACGTATTAATTGGCAATCAGAAAATGTGATGAGCATCAAAGGTGCAAACGGCGAGTTGCTTCTCCTATTTGATTGTCATTGTATCAATATATATAACGTCAATATCTTTTGAAGTATAAACTTGTTATCACATTGAATTTCTTAAAATACGCGTTTTTGCTACCCGCTTTGGAAGAGGGATTTTCTGCACCTGGCCTGATTTGACTGGTCTTGGGGCATCAGCAAACTTAAAGTAGTGACAAGAAAACAGATTAGAAATTGATCATAAACCATATAAATATAAACAACTTCAATATTTGTACTCATTTATATCCGATTTGAAACTTTAAAAGATTCTTGTTTATCGAATGCACTTTTTGATATTGTCGAAAACGTTGCATTACAAATCATTAATTCAACGTGATAAGTTAGCTACAGAGACAGGACACATCTCACTGTAACTAAATACAGACGATGCGAATTACTATTCAGCATGCATTTCAATGTTAGATTTATACTTTAAATGTACTATGTATAAACAGCAGCTCCCATTTCCTACGATTAGTACTATTGCAATAATTTCTTATTACGTTTAGTTGAAATTTTCATAGGCGTAACATCGCTATAACGTTTGTGGCATCAATTTTCCAAATATATATAAGGTCTCTACATTTCTAGTACATAAGTTATTCACTTCAAACAAAGAAATGATTAGTCCGACTTAAACAAACCTCATTTCTGTATCAACAAATAATAAGCTGTTTACCTGGTTTTATCTGGTAAAGTACAATAATTTTATTCATTGTGTATGTATTAAAGTACATAGTACCTATGATGCTACATATAATTAGTTATTTTGAAAACACAGTTTTGAATCTTAAAGAGGGTGCATGTATCAGTATACATAATTTACAAAAACCTTAATTTAAACTCTACGTTGATAGATTTATAAATCATTTGGGTTCCATTATATATATCAGGCAAAGTTGACTTAGGGTGATTTGTTTCCTAAAAATAACTTACGGTTCCTTTTAAGTGTTATATTCAGGTTAATGTTTGCATTAAAGCGTACTAGATGGAGGTAAGCTAGATAAGCGTTAAAACACGGATTTTTAAAAACAAAATTCTTAAATATCCCAGTGGAGTAAACACTATTGATTGGCTGTTACTCTCTGTGAGTTCTTGGAGCTCACCACATATTCCCGTATTTATACATCTCATAAATTAAAATGTTCAAATTTTAGCGTTCCTGATGTTGATAAATAAAAACAAATGTTCTGAAGTGAACAATGTATAAGAAGTAAAACAACAAGTATACCTAACTCCAAGAAAAAAAATAAAAACAGAAGTCCCTTAACAATTGCCAAAGTCAAAATCTAAACATGCTAAAACCCATCTAAAGAATGTGTTTTTGTTTTCCTTTGTTATTAAAACCTGTATCTCACCTTCAAGAGGCCATTACTTGAGTATATCACTTCTGCTACTGCTGCCGCTCTGTAATTAGCAAACATTTGGTTTATGCATACAAAGTGTTGATTTATGCTTCAGAAATACCAATGTTTACCCGCGTTTCTTAAAATCTCATAGTATTTAGCTCCCAACTTGAGATCTAGAGTATTGATAAATTTGATTAAAAGTTTCATTCTAAGCAAAGTAAATGTTATTGCCTTAATTTTCGAAAACCCCAAAGTGTTTAGCTCCAAAATTAAGGGTATAGATATACTTGATATTGTAATTATTATTGTATGCTTGTAGACAATCATCTTATTTGTCCTTAGTTGAGCGTCTGTGTACCATACGTTATTTTTCCCAACAGGGAAATTGAAAGTAAATTGTTCTTGATAAATTAAAAATGTTATAAACAAAATTGCGATGACACTTGAATAAGTACAATAACATGTTTAACTACCTGTATACGAAACCGGACACACTTTTGTTGGTGATGTGTTGAGCTAAAAATAAAACACAGAAGAAACACTATACTGTTGAAGTTAGATTTGAGAAATACATAACGTGATCATGTCTTTACCAGGTAAAAATGTAATGTCTTTAATTCATTTCGCCCGAAGAGTGTTCACTAAAACAACACATTATTATAACAGCCTTTGGGAAGCTACTGAAGGTAAGGTTATTAAAAACTTATGAAATCGAACTATGAAATAAGCTGAGTAAGTATTGCTACCATTTTCTGTCCACAGGGTTATGTGTACTATGAAGTGCTCAGTCAGGTATAAAAAAAACATATAATTAATAACTATTACTAAACTTGCAAAAGGAACCGCTTCGGACGCATGAAATTTATAAGGTATTGTTTTCATCTATCAGTTCCATGGGGTATTATAAATTCAGTTGTCAGTGTTTTTGGAACTAAAACGATTTATACCATGGTTATCTTATACATCAAGAAATTATTTAAAAACCAACGCTGCAATTCTGTAAGGCAAATTTACCTTTGAAGGATTTTGCCATTATTATAGTTAATTTTTTTTTCATAAAGCTCATCATAAAAGTATGTCAGATCTGATACAATCCTGGCTCTTAAATGTTCCGATGTGATAATTCCTTATGTTCCTGATGAAATTAAATCAAGAAAGGCTCTTTGAAAGAATAAAATTTATTAAAAGTTTTTTTTTTAACAAAACTATTATTAATAATTTTGATAAACGAAACATGTAAATTATTTATTATGAAGATAACAAATACAATGACTGATGAGAACGACTCGTAGCATGTGTATCTCCCTTTTCCTCATGAATTTCACGTAGAAACTTATGACTGTCAGTTTTAAAGAATAAAGATTTAACATTTTACCCATTACAGTCATTGAGAATGGAAGAATCTTGATTTCGTATTGCAATTTGAACACAAGAAGATATAAATAAAGCGAAAATGTGTGTAGAGTACGTCAGAAAAAAATACTTATAAATAATACTACAAGATATTTAAAAACGAATTGTGAAATGACATGATCACATGTCTATTTACGACAAAAAGAAGGAAATCGGATACTTGTATTTATCAAGTATGTATATGTAGTTTAAATATAACACAAAAGGGAAAAGATTACGAGGAATGTGTAATGATATAATTCTGAGAATATGATTAAATACATGTAGGTCAACACGATTGAATCATTTCCACGAAACGCATAGAAACAAAACAAATAACAAAATGGATTGACAAGCTGGAAAGAAAAATATTATTTTATTTACAAACAAAATGAAAATATTTATATAGCCTTCTCACAGCTACTCACTCAGCTAAGAATCTTCCAATTTTTTAACATCCAACTATGTATGAAGATATCGTCGCTGGATTTCCAAAATGGTGTAAATTACAATTTTTTCAAGAAAAAAATATCTCACAAACAGGCTTTGAAAAATGTAAACAAAATGCATGCTTCCAAAATGTCGTATGCAAACTTGAACATATTTGTAAATAAAAGTGAAATAAAAACATTAACATTTCTAGATTATCCGAGAACTTAAATTATATTCACAGAAATAAAGAAATGTATAAATATTTTATTCCCAAAGCCATTAAACAACGATTTTCAAGTTTTCGTACAACATTTGGGAAGTAAACTTTACTAACAACTGACATTGGCAATTTTGTAATATGTCTTATTTCAAACGTTTTAATTTGTCTTACTGTATGCTATTTTGTAATACTAAAGATTTCCTCCCGCCCAGACCATTGGAGTCAAAACGTATTTTTTACCAAAATAGTCATATACGACATTTTGGAAGCCCAGCGACGATATTGTTATTCTGAGAATTGCTCCTTGCATTAAGAGTATAATGCAGATGTATAATGTTCAGGATAGTAAATTACATTAACGTATCCCTTCTTCAGAAAATATCCAATCTCTCTTTAGATTACTCGAATTAAACGTTATATTGCATAAAGATACGTTCTTGTATTAGACAACATGGACACAATTCATGTATTTGGTTTTGATGTTATATATACATGTTATATTTGTTATTCTCGTGGGATTTTGTCTATATGTGTTACATTTTAGTGTTATGTCGTTGTTCTCCTCTTATATTTAATGCGTTTCCCTCGGTTTAAGTTTGTTATCCCGATTTTGTTTTTTTGTCCATGGATTTATGAGTTTTGAACAGCGGTATACTACTGTTGCCTTTATTTATAATGTTCAATATATAGGACAATTTCGGACATTTCTGTACGTTGACGGCTTAATAATACAGGTTACTAAAGACGCAAATAACAATTGATCAAATCTTAAAGTGGATTTTGCAATGCATATCGCACCGAATGTATTCATTGTACGTTGGTTGTTACTCACGCATGTTTATTCCAAAATTACTCAGTTTGAAACAAACAATTCGCTTGTGAAACGTAAATGTCCAGTACTGTATTATTGGTAATTGCAAGATTCATTATTTCAAATTATGTTTTAAATGATTTTTTTAGATCTTATAGAGTGTTATTGTTTTATTTAGTACGTATGTCCCTTTTAGTTATTATTTAGTTAAGATAGTTCGTTTAAAAAAAAAAGAAAAAGAAAGAACCATAGATTGGAAGAAGGGAAATATAAATGGCGAGCTAATTTTCATTCTGCTATTTTGACCGTATATACATGATAAGGATCTGCCGCCTTTTTTTGTTATCATTAGCAAAACATTGGTAGTATTCATTTTTGTTTGATGAAATACAAAAGCAACTTAAAAAAAAGACATAAGAAATAAATAGAAGAAAAAAGGACTCAATCGGGGCTAACTCAATGTCCTTCTTGTATCTTTCGCCACTCTTTCAAAGATGAGTTCACATACAAATAATTACGATCAAATAAGAAATAGCGAAATGCAAAACAAACCCAATAAAATAAACAACTTCAGATTAAACAAAAATATCAGATACTCACATGTTGATTGTATGTAATTTTACCACAGTTTGAAAATATCGAGATCTTGTTTTATACATTGGTATGAGGTCAATATAAAATAAGTACGATTCACACATATATTAAATGACACTAATTACCCTGGCCAGATGTGCAAATAATCCTTCTATAGTGATGTTTGAGCAATACTATATGAATACAAAGATCCTTAACACATTTTAAGAGATAATGTATCTGGGAGGTACCAACAATTTAGAATGACAAATTTGATTCACACAATAACCTGCATTTGTATCCCAGTTCTCGATAGAAGGAAAATACCAAATACGCCAGTCAAAAATCAAGTGTCTTTGCTACGGCAAAACAAAATGACCAAAAGACAAGTAACAATCTAAAAAAAACCTATCTGAGCAACACAAACCAAATCAAGAACTGGAATTTATTTTAGGTGCTCCAGTAGAGAAAGCAAATCTGATTCCACATGAGGCACCCAACGAGTTCCTCACATATACACACACACGATGATTACTCTAGCTCTGTAGGTAACAGAACATGATTGTTGTCTAAACGATTGGGACACATCCATTGTCATCAGTGAAATATATATTATATTACGGTCAATTAACTCGTGATTACGTCCATAATGTTCGAAGGAGTGACTTCAACTTTACCACTTGCTACTTTTAGTTCGATATATTCCTTGTTTTTAGAAACCCCATAGAAAAGAACTAATGAAAAATGAAATGCAGGCTCTGGATTTCTGCATCAATCGAACGAAAAAAAACATGTACAGGCTCTTGACGCATAGGGATTAGTTAAAAAAGGAAAGTGTGTGATAAGAAAGCAAAAACAATACTAGTATATTTTGACGTAAACAGTTGTTCTTAACCGACCATCATTGTCCATTAACAGATGTCAGACGAAATATGAGACCGAATTTTACTATACATGGTGTAACATATATTTTAAGTTCAATGAGATTAATGCGTTCAACATAACCACCAAACATGATCATTATCGTGGAACGTGCAGTTATAAGACACTGTAATGCAATTAACTCCACTCTTCAATAAATGGTCCTGCGTATGTCACTCATGAATAAACGTACTAATCGACAAGAAAAACAATGTAGATGTCTCTGTGAATGCATTATGATAATTAAAATATGTCATTCGAATGTAACTACTTTCCAAATCAAGAAAAAAGCAGCAAGTAAATAATTGCATAAAATAATTTTTTTTGAATCAGAGTGACATTTTATAAATATAGGGTATGACTTATCCCGCACTAGAAAAAAATGTATCGACGTTGGTAATTCCGTCTGATGAAACAAAGCAGGATTAAAAACCCTTTTATAAAGAAAAGAAAGGTCAGATTTATGAATATTTTTCATATCCATATCTGATCAACATAACATTAAAGTTGTCCAATTACGATATTTTAGAACATTGATGATATGCACTTAAGCTTAACAGAAAATATGACGACGATAAAATGCAGTACATATGCCAATCAATATCGAACGACTCAACTTTGATGTCCCTGTTTCCTGCAAAATAATTGTCAAAGAACAATCTTGTATAGCCAATCTTTTGCATGCTTCCTTTTACAGAATAACTTTAAAAGGATGGAAAAGAAATACAAAAAAATTCTTCAGACCAGTGTTGACTTCATTGTGAGAAATCTGAATAACGTGGACTGGATATGTGATCATCTATTTGCTGACGAGATTCTTACATCAGGGATGATAGATGCAATCAAGGTCAATAAGAACATATTTGTTTAGCTTTTAACAAAAAGTATCAGTCTAAATCATACATAATCATATTTAAATTTAAGAAATAATTGCTTCATGTCATAATATATGGCAGTTTTAACATTTTTACCATGGGTAGGCAATATATTTGTCGATATTTTAAACTGAGCAGTAGCGAGGAATTAAAAAATTGAAAACAACATATTTAATAAGTTCTTGCGTCCGAAGCGCTTTTTTGGATTTACCTTCATCAGGAACGCTGAAAGCCAAACATTTGAAATCCGAAGGTGTATAAGTACCGAAACCGTTGAAGAGCTTTATGTCAAAAATACCTAAAATGAATAGCCAAATTCATCTATAGCCAACTTTGCCTGAGGAAGTTGAAACCTTAGTTTCTTATTAATTTCAAAATTTAGAAACGGACAATTTTAGAAAAGTTTGTTAAATCATGTCAGTACCAGAGTACTGACCACTGAGCTGATGATACACTCGGAGACTGATAGCCCACCAGCAGAGGTATCGACCCAGTGATGTTAAAAATTAAAAACAACACGTTTAATAATTTCTTGCGTCCGGATTTACCTTTATCAGGAACGCTCATAGCCAAACATTTGAAATAACAACATATAATAAAATTTAATGTAAGCTGCTAAAAATACATATATTTTTTAAATGAAAATAACGAAAATGCAAACAGTTAGTTTGTGCGCATGTGTCAAACATATTTTTGTGCTTATTTGAACACATATTTGTTTACAACGCGTGATATATACGGACGTCATATTAGAATCAGTCATCAGAGCTGGGATTGACTAAATGCAGGATGTTTTTACTAAATTGCATATTCAAGAGTTGATTCATAGTAAGTAAGTCCTAGGTCTAACCTGTTATCCCCAGCATCATATATGCTATTTAAATGCAATGTGAAAGGAACTTAAAGATCTCAACAACTTTTTTTTATATTACATTCTAGGATAAACAGCCCAAGCCTAAAGGACAGATTAGAGAACTTGTATTTACCTTACCATACGGAGGACAGAAAGCTTATGACAGTTTTATGAATGCGCTTGATGGAACATATAACACATATGTTGCTGACTACTTGCGAGAGAAAACTGGTAAAAGTATTAACTAAAGACTGCAATATAAAAAAAACAATAACACAAATTAACCTTGAACATTGTCAGTACTTTCCAGTGTGTTTATAATTAAAATCTTTAAAAATTGCATTTTATAATTTTGAATAATAACTGAGCAATATGTAACAGTATATCTTGTAACACCAAGGAGACCAAACGACCTTTTTTCAGAAAGGTTGGCAATCATTTTCAATCAATTCAGCCGTAAACTAAAATTCGAAAGCATCTCGATAAAAAAAAGTGATTCAAACAAAACTTTTCATTAGCGGGAGATATTATATTTCGGTGATGGAAGTGTTTAACGACCTTGACTGGATATACATCCCTCGCAAGGCCGTTTTGTTCATTTATAGTCTTTTTCAAAAAAAAAACCAATTTCTTTATGTTGGTATAGATTAATTTTAATCATTACAAAACAAATAAATGAAATTATATATATTCATAATTTTTTTGTATAAACCAATAAAGAATACTAAGATCTAGTACATTTGTAAATTTTGGAGCAATTTAATGCTCAATAAAATAACTAGACGTAAAGATTGAATTATGACCAGTTCAAGGTAGACAATCAACATTGACATTTTGGAATTGAACATAGTACAAAGAAATGCAACTCTTGCATACAAATGATACTTCAAAAGAATTATTAAATAGTCACGAATTCGTGCGCCACCTTCAATGACGATTTTAAATTATCATAATGACAAACAGCTGTTATCCTATAGAATAGTGACAGCTTATGAATGCTAACCCACAGTGAAATACATTTGTTTGAAATTTTAAAAACCTACTCGGAACAATGCACAAACTACTTGATTTCCATAGCTCAAAATTAACATGTTTACACATTGATAAAATATGGTGGTTAAACATTATAAAGCCTATAACAGTATAATTCCAATATGAACTCGTATGCTTGCATCAACTTACCCAAATATATATTTATTAAAAGCCAAATCATTTTGAATTTGTTAACATTAAAATCCATCTTGGACATTTTAAAATTATCACAAATCCCGGTTAAGTTTTGACTAAATACCAACATCCAGATATGTTCAGGTAAATATGCTTAGCTAAAGATTACCACTTAGTAATACGCTGCTGACTTTGGACATGCGCATATATATATATATAAAATGACGATTATTATTGAAAATCTGAAAACATTTGTCGATAAAGGACTTTTAGCTTATGATTTATAAAAAAATAGTTGGAGATCAAGATCAGTGGAATAACAATCAATGACCTTTTACTTATAATATATAAATAAAAGCAACAGTAGTATACCGCTGTTCAAAACTCATAAATCCATGGACAAAAAACAAACACTGGGTAACAAATTAAAACTGAGGAAAACGCATTAAATATAAGAGGAGAACAACGACACAACATTAAAATGTAACACACACAGAAACGGACTAAGCATTAGACAAAATCCTATGAAAATAACAAATATAACATCAAAACCAAATACATGAATTTGGGATAGATAAGTACCGTGACACGTCTTATAGCAATGTGAATTCACACTCAAAAATAAGAGAAAACAAACGACACAACGGAAACACAACGTTAAAATGTAACACACACAGAAACGAACTATAATATAACAATGGCCATATTCCTGACTTGGTACAGGACATTTTTAAAAGAAAAAATGGTGGGTTGAACCTGGTGTTGTGGCATGCCAAACCTCCTCTTTTATGGCCATGTGAAATATAACATTAAAATGACAACACAACATTACAGGACTACAATATAAATAAATAGGAGAACATAATTGACAAAGAAACACACGAATAATAGCTAACAAAAGGCAACAAGTTTTAAATTTTAATACGCCAGATGTATTTTTTGTCCACACATGACTTACTAGTGACGCCAAGATACAAAAGTTTGAAAGCCGAAACAAATACAAAGTTGAACAGCATCGAGGACCAAAAATTCAAAAAAGTTGTGTCAAAAACGGCCAGGGTTTTCTGTTAGGTACCAGAGCATCCCTATTATTTAGAATAATTTATACTATTGCAAAATGACTATACAAAAGATATATGATAAAACTGAAGTATTAACTAATTACAGGAAACAACTGAAATACATTACATAACCCGACAAAATGCAACACATCCGAATAAGTGTAAACCTCAACGCCAAGTGACGTCATATTTGAAATTTTTAAAAATGACAAAAAAATGACGTTACATTTGAATTTGTAAAACAGATCATCAAAAAATTAAAAATGACGTCATATTAGAATTAATAAGATAGAATAAGGATTGATTTAAAGTTATATTTGAACTAAATCCTGATATTACATTTAATATCAATGCACATTTCAATACTTATTAATAGCAAACTAAGGTAGCAATTAACTATATTTATATAGCTATGTCCGGTTTGTTTTGAATCTTTGAAACTTTGATATACAAATAGTTACTACCAGTATGATTATTTTGTATTTGCAACATTTGAAAAGGGTGTATATATTGTTATTTTGTACTTGTAGAATGGCCAAATCTAGAAAAAAGAATGCAAATGGTAAAGAAATCTGAAATTGTATGTTGCACTGAGGAGCAATTAACTGACATTTATAAAAGCAGACTAGGAAAGGTAGTTTAAAGATACAAAGTTTGATAATAGAGAAAACAAAAGGGCGGTTAAAACCCTATTTGGCACATTTTTTTGGAATTTCAGGTCCTCAATGCTCTACAACTTTGTACTTGTTTGGCTTAATAACTATTTAGATCTGAGCGTCACTGATGAGTCTCATGTAGACAAAACGCGCGTCTGGTGTATTAAATTATAAATAAAGGCAACAGTATTAAATTATAAGTCTGGTAACTTTGATAACGATTTACACCACTGGGTCGATGCCACTGCTGGTGGACGTATCGTCTCCAAGGGTATCACAAGCCCAGAAGTCAGCACTTCCGTGTTGACATGAATGTTAATTACATATTTATAAATTACCTGTTTACAAAAGTATGAATTTTTCGAAATACTAAGGATTTTCTTATCTCAGTAATAGATTACCTTGGCCGTATTTTCCACAACTTTTAAGTCTGGTACCTTTGATGACTAATTGTATTTTGTGTATAAGCATATTCTTAGTTCATGGTTTTGATTTTTTTTAAATGTTTGCATACGACACGCCAGTAACGTTAAACTGATTTTGAGATAAATCATCATTTTTTTTACCATAACACATAGTAGTCATTAAAGTATTGTCTTGGGATTAATTCGTATTTCTAAATGTTAATGCATAACAATAATGATCGTGGTTGTGATTACGTTTTATTTCAAAAGCCTTCTCTTTTATATTGTAGGTTAACCATATGACCGGAAAAAAGAAAGGAAAATTGTTAATCATGTCAAACGTTCAAGGACCTGATCAAAGCACAGCAGCATCGTCAGAAAATTTCCCTAGCTACAAAACAGATTTTATAAACCAGTGTCGCAGTCGTATGGATTTTGATTTAACGTCTCTTTTACAACTTTTCAAGGGGATAAAGTTTGAAACAAGAGGAAGCGATATCAAAAGGCACATTGCAGGGGAGGTAATTATTGAAGTTTAACATTGGTTAAGGTTTGCTTCTAAAACTTTTTTAAAGAATATGAATATTTTTTATCAAATAATAGTGATATCTATTTTCAAGTGTATTGTTTGCCAAAATAATAGCATGCTAATATATTGGATACATTGATTATATTCTGTAGATAATTTTTATTGTTATTTTTTAATTATAATTCTTGATTACAGGCCTTGACCAAAGGAAAAATATTCTAAAGGACTATAATTAAAGCATCACTATATACAGCTGATATGATGTATTAATTAATAACATATATTCCCATAGACACATACTAACAATTTAAGTGGAATAAATTACTGTTAACAGTTGTACGTTATGGTAATATCACAAATTGGTCTTAATTAACTATCATTTCAACTAAGTGACAGTGATATTAAAATGTCTTGATACCGATAACGCTGCCTTAGTCCACAGAAACAAACAAATGTATGTCAAATTTAAAAAAACAAATAGCCTTGAATAAAAATTCAAACATCTATGATAAGGGATAAAGACTGCTTTGTAATACATGTATGTCGACCTACGGTCATCGCATAGTGAAGATTTGATTTTATTTGATTTTTGGTGTTTTAATGCTATTTGTAAGCACTGCATTAAGGCTATTTATTGACGGCCAGTTTTTATTAGTGGAGGAAGGCAGAGTGCCCGGAAAAACCACCGACCTTCGATAGGAAAACTGACAATCCTAGTCAATTAAGATTGGAGTCGGGTGCACCCGCAAGAGCGGGATTCATGGCTTTTGATCACAGTAGTAACTACTTATACCATAGAGAAGAGAAGCGGAAATAGATAGTCGGCATTTTATGTGTTTAACAGTAAATGAGAAGTAGCTCGATACTTATTTATATATTTTAGATAATTCTTGTTGATATATTACATGTCCTAGTTGTCTTTATTTCCTAGGTTGGGGTGTTTTATACTTTGTTATATTTACCTTATTTATATTTTTTCTTAAAGGATATGAGAGAATTCCTTGCTGAACAATTAGATAAAGACGATAATGCAACATTTGATAGCTTAGTTGTAGTAATTTTCTCTGGTGGATATAGGTATACACCTGGCCAAATATATGACAAAGATGGCATCGAGGTCGAACGAGAAGAACTATTCGAAATGATTCGACGGTCCACAGCTTTTAAAGATAAACCAAAAATTGTCATTATACACACATGCAATTTTGAAGGTACACAATTTTACATCTTTGTTTGATATGGGTTGTTTTGGTAATGTGCAATTACGATACATCTTGTTTATTTATATTTAGACCTAAAGCATCACTGAAAAAACGTGTCTACATATGCATCTACTGCAACAACATTAAAATAAACTCATCATAGATACCAGGATTGAAATTTTATATTTATGCCAGACGCGCGTTTCGTCTACAAAAGGAATTCATTGAACATTCGCTAAGTATAGATAAGCATTTTATTTACACTCTCGCCATTTGGTGTCTTGTGATGGCTGTCCGTTCAGAAATAAAACCACAGACTACTTTTTTATTGAAACTTCAATTGTTTCGGATCAAATTCACAAAGTTTGTATCAATCAATTTAGAACGGTTCCAGTCGTACATAACCAAACATGCAAGACCAAAAACAATTACATTATGATTTAATGTTAAAGAAGCAGCATTAGTTGACTAGAATTCGTATGGAAATTGAAAATAGTTGTGAAACAAACTTCATTAACAGATTAACAATTAAAGTGTTTTGGTCTAATCTGTTTAAAAAAACCTTCAAGCTTTGAAAAAAATTGATATCAATGTTACATTCTTATTGCTTATGAAGGACATATCATACTGAGCTGCGTATAATGTAAAATGACTGGATAAACTATGAATGCCTTTGACGGTTAAAAAACCAAACAATTTTCAACAATTTCTTTTTTTACCACGAAAATACGTATTCATACCAAAAACAAGTAATTTGCCTATCTATGGTAAACTACAGGCAAACAATTTTTATATGTTATTTATTCTTATACACACAAATTTTATCAAAATTGGTGATTATTCAAGGAAAATACATAGTGACTTCTCCGTTCCTTTAAACATAACCGTAATAAAGAGATTGTGGTGAGACTCTAATAAATTATTTGTTTGTTTGTTTGTTGTTGTATATTATGTGATATTTTGAAAGATGCAAACCTTTAAAAATTTATTTTCTTTTTCATGAAGAACTTGAAAAGACAGAGTCAAATGAAGACGATTTTTTTGTGGTGTCATCACAACCTAGCACAAGTATGGTTATTTTATAGCCTCTTGATTCTCTCAATATAGTTAAATGAACGATATGTGCTGGAACTGTTTGTCTGACTTAATTATAACCAGTGATTTTTTTTACTGTTAACCTGTTAACGTTCTAAAGCGGGTTTACCATAACAATTGCCAGTATATAATTGTACATATTTCAAGACGCTTGTAATAAAAATAAGTATTCCTGCTTCATATTGTTTCAATATTGGCTTCTTAATGTATCTTGCTGTTATGAGGGTATGTTTTATATACCATATAAGTTCATTCATCATCTCCGTGTATACACTTTGAAAGCGCTTGTATAATTAACATATTGAGAAACACTGATAATGCTTGTTTCCTTTCTAAAAGCAAACTTTATAAATACCATGCTTTTCAGTATTATGCCAGATCATGCGTGCCATTTCTACAAAATACTTTTAAAACTATTGATGAAAGATTACCATAGACAATTCACAAACTCCTGTAAAATTTCAGTTAATATATAGGAATTTAACGTACAAACAAAATATATATGTGGAAGATATTATCAGAAGATGGTGCATATATGTGGTAAAAAGTAACTGTATTTGAAACACAGTATTTACATCAAGTATATTAAAACCTATAGCCACGTTCGCTTTGACTTCGGATTGATGTTTTAGTTATTTGAAATAAGTTAGTTATATTAGTTCATTATATGCATTTAAATATCAACACATGTTGGAAGTATCCAATATGATATCTACCGGTGTATTTAGATCTTTCTCAAAAGTTTTGTTTAATGTATTAAGTAACTTATCATTACAGTCTGAATAACTATCAATGGTTAACTCTATTTGGATACATGTTCCATGGGTTTTGTTTCAGAAAACGGACCTTGGGTCATTGGAGAAGAAATGAATGGTTCATACTTCATACAGGCGTTGATACACGTCTTTAAGAATATGGCACATGAAAAGTCATTTATGGAAATGATGGAAGAGGTATTTTAATTCATAAATTATGTTTTATCTGCTATTTATGATTTAGAAAAGGGGTTTGTGTTACATGTGTCGGAGCATTACCCATCAATTGACATTAGTGCACCTTATCTTGGTTAAACTAACTATCACTTTATAATAAGAAAATACTGTCACATAGTTTCCATTGAGTCTTTTATCTTCGTGGGAGGTGAATATCAAATTCATTCTAATATTGATTATTTTTTACGAATGTAAATAGATAGACCATTTTCGAGTTCATCCTTCTCCGGACAAAATATCGCCATTTATGCGAGCCTTTATGACGTCATTTACCAGAAAGAGGGGATCGCCTGTATAAACATTAACCAAGCGTCTAAGTGATCGTCATTGTGCAGGATAAACTGGAAATAATGTTTGTTTTGTAAGTAGTAAATCATAATTCCCTAATGACAGTAGTGCTGATTGTCAATAATGAGATTTACGTTTGCCGAATAATTCGTGCAACATAGCACTTTAGTTTTTTTCAACCACTCGCTAACATTGGAACGGAGGTGACGATGGCCTTTAACATGTTAAACGCACGAATGATGTTCACTGAAACCAGAGTTTTTCACGGAAAAGGCAGTATCCGTCAATGAAAGATCATACAGTAGTGTTAAACTCATGTTCTCAAAAAATATTTAGAAACTATGTAGTAAACAGATTTGCGCCTCCATTTTAGAGAGGAAAAAAAGAAGTTTTTATTGGTATAGATGTTGATTTTAATATCAGTAAATTGAGCCTTGCTACGTATTAATATTATACATGCACATTCACGGTTCTATAAGAAACTATTAATACTAATAGTTTGGCATTGTACAATGTCATGTTTTTCTCTGACTGCTGATGACATTTTTATACTTAATCTATTGGGTGCTGGATATGTACTGATTGCTATGTTAGTCTTCTATACATGCTATTTTTTATTTGTTGCTATAAGCTTTGAGTTAACTGTCATTAACTGCGAACACTCTCGGATATGTACTTTTTGTCTTTTTTTGTGTTGTGGGGATGTATCAATTCCCTGCCACGTTCGGTCTGTGTTTTTGTTAGATGTTTTTCTTGTTAACATCGATCTAATGAGTTGAGTCCTTTTAACCTGATTTGTATAGTTTGGTCTAATGTACCGTAACGCCACTGTTTCAGGTTATGAAATGGTATTGTGCCAGCAAATGATGTTAACCCCTGCACATTCTGTATGTACCTGTCCCACGTCAAGAAAGTCAAGAAGCAAATGGCAAATGCAAATACCAAAACATATCAAACGAATTAACAAAAACTGTCATAATCCTGACTAGGTACCTGTTTATACAGTTTTGTATACGATCTGAGATGATTTTGAGTTAAAAACAATCCATTTCAATGTTTCATTATAGATTTAAGTTTGGTATTTGTGTCATTGGTGTTTAATTGGCGTATATCGTACAATACCACTGCTCACAATTTTACATCGTTTAAGGTAACAATATATACATAATCAGTGTAAATGGTATCAGTGATTCATACAAACTGAATACTATTTATATTGCAATATATGTTAACTTTCCTCCTGTGTTCAGTGTACGTAAGACGTGAGAGGCCGTGTAAAAGAGATAGTAGGAAGAGTTCAATGGCATACTGTTTTTGTATGTTTTTCTCATCTCTGTTGACAACACCTTTTTATTGACGTATTGAAAGTATCTCATAATTCCAGGTACGAGGTGGAAAAAAAATATATCAAACGAAATGAGCAACTTTCGTTTTATTTGTCTGCACACCAGTTAACTAAAAGGCATTTGTATTTTGTTTCTCTAAGGTAAATAAGTGTCTAACTAGTGCTATGGTACCTGGTAAAGGACAGCAGTCTGTGGCAGAAGTATTGATTCTAGAACATAGTGACGACAAAGACTTATTCTTCTTTCCAGGATTGATTGATATTCCTGAAGTGCAATTGCCAGGTATTAGAACTCTCATTTTCAAATTTTTGTTAATTTCCGAATGATATTCTCGATTCAATCTTTTTATTTTGTATATATTTTTTTTGATAATGTTCATACTAATAAGATAATTGATTACTCTCAATAGAATTATCTTTGTACTGCACACTTAATTTTAAAACAAAACACTTGAAGTTTATAAATAGGTGTTCACTTATCTTAAAATGAAATAAAGGCACAGATACCAACATACCGGTATTTTCGGTAAAAAAAATTATATCCCTACAGAAACGATAAAACGAAATACAATCATTAAAACAAATAAACAAAAAATTAAACATTGAGCAGCAATATCCATACAAACAAGCAGCTGAAAACCAGAGTTGTCCTAGTGTTCTTGTCAGATATCATGTTGATCTACTGACTGTCATTTCTCTTATTTTTAGGTTGTACCAACTTTATAGGAGTGATTTCGTTTTATGAAATATCTTAGCTTTAGACAACACAAAATCTGTATTCAACAATCGGTACATTCAACATGTCGAAAACTTTTCTTGCATCTAAAAGTGTTAGAGGGAATGAAAAGAAATTTACCACATATATATTTTTTATACCGATTGAGCTAAGATGTATTCTACATTTACAGTTTTTGGTTGGCCAGATGTTGCTGAATTGGATTGCATCAACAGACCAAACGTGAGACAGGCATTTATTTCAGATTTCATTATAGTATAACTAATCGCCGTATTTGAATATCAAAAATAAGACAACGCGTGACCGAACGACGCATGGATTAAACGAGTGCGCAGCACGAGTTAAATCCATAGCGGCGTTCGGTCACAAGTTGTCTTATTTTTGATATTCAAATACGGCGATTAGTTATTCTTTTTATTACATTGGCAAATGGCTTTTTTTCATGAAATTAATGTAGAAAATGTAAGGAACTATATCTTTTTCGTACGCATTGACAATTTGTTTTGATCCGACGTTATCGACGTCTTGACAACGCCTATTGTTGTATGACGTCAGAGAGTGAAATAACCACGTTTATTTCACATGTGAAATTATCGGTTTTTATTTAACTGGGAAATCAATGTAATTCTTTGCAACCAATGTAATAATATGTTTTAACTTACCTTACCGAATCAGTCAATATAAACTATTAATTTCTTTTAAATTCCATTATCCTATGCATGGATTTATGATTACCGGAAAAAGGCAACGTTGAACTTACTCTTATTAACTCATCGTGTCTTGTATCTCCCCAATCACCCAAAATCACCACTGTTCTTGAATACAAAATATAATGTTTCTATCATTGATATTATTGAAATGATCCATGAGTTTGAGATAGCATGAGCTTTGACTGTTTTCCATATTATAATTGTTTAGTTGATCTAATTCTTCTGATATCTTGTAAAAATTATACCACGTTCCATATAAGAACTATAATATTGATTTATTTGAAACTAATCAATACAGAGATAAGGTATATACCCCGTAATCCTTGATTTCTCATTTCAAAAACTCGTCAGTGAAGTTTACATCGAAACGATTCAAATATTTACAAATAATATAACAGACAGACATAAGATAGAAATCTCCCATCATTGTGAACTCCGAGTTAATGAAAGCTAGTTCAAAGCACATTACAAGTATTCAAAATAAAGCATGCTTTCTGAACCTTTTTGTTTTAAAATAATGCACCTTTTTCTATTCAGGTCAGCATTGCAAAAGAGACATACGAAACGGAGCAATACAGACAGATGGCAATAGAAAACATCAATGGTAACTGTTCAATATTAATTCCCATTGCATTTCAAACACACTCATACACAAACATTCTTCCCTTTCCGGGATTTGAACTCATGCTACTGATATATCGTGGCACCTAATCACCTTCCATTCTCAACCTGGGATTAAATGATGAATTACATTTTAAATTTAACGTAACATCTTAAAAACTTAAAATGATAATATTAGTCTCCCTTGTATTTTTTAAAGGTCATACTATTGTTAACGTCAATCATCAATTGTTTTATATTACACTTATGTTTACAAGTCACATAACAAGCTGATGATTTGTGATAGCAGTGAAATTACTATTAAAAGTGATGAATTGAAACCGTTATTATATTTTATTAATTTTCTATTATGTTACCAGCATACGGATTCTACTTAACTTTTTCTTTTTTAATAGAATTAGTTATTCTTAGTATCGTTCCACATTTCTAAAGACTTTTTATTTTTATTTCAAAAATGTAGCGTTATTGATATATTTTAATTTTTCTTTTAACGTTTTGAATGTGAAACAAATAAATAATTCAATAACGATTGAATAGTTCTAAAATGTTAAAATTTAAAATTTTAAATACTCATATCGTCTATATAACTATATATATTTATATTAAAACGTCTGAATAATAGGCAACGATAATTTTAACGAGGCGATGGATCATATGAATATGACACAGCCTTGTCTTCTGTCTATAATTGACATTTGGTCTTTCAGAATTGTAAATTACACAACTTACTTTTGTACACGCATTGTTTTTTGTTTTTTTTTTAATTTTTGTATTACGTTTACGATTTTTATGATATAGAGTACATCGTGAATATACCATTGTACATCATACTGGTGGAGGATACCTGTTATCCAAAATGTTTATTTAAAATGCAACCATTTACCTTTACTTTTCTATTAATTTTGGTATAAATGTACAATTTTAAAATAATATGTGTTATACCAAAATTTGTGGCTGCCTTTACATGTCTGACCAATAAATGAAAATACACCCTATAACTTAATCCTATAACGAATGAGTGCGTTTTATAGCACTTTTTAAGATTGTTAAACAAATTTACTGTCTACCTATAGTACCTCTAGATCTTTTAATTATGTTCAAACAGAAAAGAAAGCATAGAACGTATCCCTTCATGCCGCAAAAAAAATGCTTGTATTGCTATTCTGCATGAAATTTTGCTGAAAAATCCTGTGCATAATGTTAAGCTTTTATCAGTTTAAACCGGAAGTATTCAAAATAATCTGATATGCTCGTAATTGCATTTTTACGATGTTCCCAAAAGAAATAATAACAAGTTTTAGACGAGAATTTCAGTTTGAACTAATCTGTTACTTATTTGGTTAACACGACAACATAAAGAAAATTAAAAAAAAAATGCGTAACGATAGTTTGCTTTGTTAAAAAACAAAAAACTTACCACAAAAAAAATGTGGTTTACTTGTTGACCGGTATACGTAACTAAACGTCTAACCCGTCATTTACGTGAGAACGATTGTCGAATGTATACCTGTATCAGATAAATAATATCTAAAACCATGTTATCTGTTTAAAAACGATTTTTGTGTGCCAAATGAGTAGGATAGAAATGTTTTTCTGTGGAATCCTAGTCGCAAGTTTAAATATTATTTGTTTTTTATCTTTTTTTAGCAACACTTACTTAAATCTTGAAAAAAAAATAATCTCTACATTCAGTCACATCGTAGACTGTATGAATATAGATCTTAAGGAGTAACTATTATTGACTTACATAATGCATCAACAGTTGTTTGGCTCATTTCAACAGAATTATATATCTTTATAAGTCATGATTAGGGGCAATAAAAAAGAAGTTACTTTTCTAATATTGTCTATAGAGTTATGTTCAAAATAAGTCTATTTTTTTTATCTTTAAAAATATTTCGTCAATTACATTTGTAAACATTATTTACACAGGTGTCCATTTATACATATTTTTTTTACTTGGATATAAAATTATCATAGACAATTTTTTTTTCTCATTAAGAACTAAAGCTAATCCCTCTTAAACGCTTAGTGCCTTTTTTGACAATTTTACCTATTATGTCTGTTTTATTTACGCATCGATGTCAATATACTGGAATTAGATGCGACTATCATACAAATGAGATATTTAACAATTTAAAACCAGGTTCAACCCACCATTTTCTACGTAAGAAAATGCCTGTACCAAGTCAGGAATATGACAGTTGTTGTCCATACGTTTGATGTGTTTTATCTTTTGACTTTGTCTTTTGATTAGGGACTTTACGTTTTGAATTTTCCTCTGAGTTCAGTTCTGTTGTGATATTAATATTTTTCTGACAAACGAAAACTATATATTGATGTTTCTTTGCTAAAAAAGGGGTTTTCGGACTGTTTAAATACTATTTTCCTTTAGAAACTATATTCTTATAGGCATATATGAATTAATGGAATCATGTGAATACATTGAGACTTAAAGTTTTAACGTTATTTATAATTTGAATGTCATACCATTCACATACAATTTGTATAATGTTGTGGTATGAATACCCCTAATAACAATACTAATTAATAAGGTTAAACAATTTTAACGAAAACATTTCATTAAAAACACATATAATATACAGCAACAAACGACACTCACTGCATTACATGTTACGTTCCTTATATAATTATAATTATTAGTTTTTCAAAGCTATATGAAGTAACTTCGAGAAGTTATATAATGGTCACCTTGGTCTGTAATCTCCTCTATATTTTACTAAATTCAGCATTCTATGTAATAAAAAATGAAGGATTTTATACAAAAAATATTCAAATATATTCATATATATGTAGTAAATGCTTCTATTGAAATGTAAGATAACTCTCTTCAGTATTTCTTCGAAAAGATAGGTTATTCAAAAAAATTACTCGTCTAAGTAGATCCTATGACTGTCTGACTATTTTAGTTGCTTCTGACGAATAATTATTCAATATGTTGTTCTCGTAAACATATTAATGCAACAATTATATTATTTTTTTTATAACCTATAATGATGTAATTTACGCTTGCAGCGGTGTCGTATGGAAATCTGTATTGACTTCATATTGATATGCAATTTTGAATTTTAAATCTTTCACTTGTCGTTCCTTCTTTACCATAGCAATGTCTGTTCTGTAAATTGATTCACACATGCTATTTCTTCCCTAAGATTGATCTTAAGATTACATACTCAAATCAGTCACTTTCATTTGTAAGTAAGATATAGCTATGATTTTTTCAAAGATACAACACTAAGAAATAATCTACAGATCATAGTTTCTTGATTTTTATATACCAAATTAAGTACAATATAAGTGAGGTAGGCAATGTTTCTGTTATATTCTGGTCTGCCTCCAAGCCTTTTATAATATTTGTTTTTCCATTCATTTCAAAGAATGACAGGGTATACATACATAGACATAAGTTTACGCTTGCTATTGTTTATATGTACCCGTTCCGAGGAAAGATTACACAAAGACAGTTTTACACCTGATCGCCCATATGTATGTATGTCTGTCTGATCATCCATCCATTTAAATATTCGTGGCGATTTTATTTAGAAACGAGATTTCAGACATCAAGAATTTTTTCATCATGCTATATGTGAACATTTTGAGTGTGGGATGCGTTTTCAAGTTCAAGATACTTATATACCCCTATAAATAATGTTCATATATGAAATTCCCTACACGTGACTTTGGAACTTAAAATATGAATTTCTTGCAATTTCCTAAAAAGCTTCACGTGAACATGATTTATCCTGTTATGCATTTTCAGATTGATTTGCATCGCTCATCAACTTCCTGTTTACTGTGTACTGATTTCCTCCTACACATAATGACCATGTATGTTTTGTTTTCCCTCTTTCTCTGATTTACTAACCAGAATGCCCTACAATTTGGTACATTGTAGCAACATTTGTGTGAGCATAATATACTGTGTGATTGACAATAGATTCCACTGCCTTATGACATGTTTATTCAAATGGTTTGAAAAAAAATATTCTATTTGTAACAAATTTGTGTTCTCTCTTTTACTTGTAGATTGGCCGGATTTAACAACAAGATTAAAAATTGTTAAGAAAAGTGACATCAAAATGTGTTCTAAAGAATCCTTTGCAAAGATCTGTGAAAGCAGACAGGTAATTGAGAATGTTAGATAAGCTGGAAAATTATTTGTTATTAAGCAACAGCATGCAAAAAGAAGCCAAGATTATACATGTAAAATTCAGTGACAATATTAGTATATGTAAAAAATATTTTTTTTTTTTTAAAGATCGCAATTCAAGGAGATTTTTATGAAGTTCATGTTGCCTCTTTGTTCACACATTTCAACGAAGCTCACGTACCTGTTTTGTATATGTTCATTTTGACCAGCCGAAATAGGATGTTTGACATATTTTTCTACGGAATTTGACCTTACAAAATTCCGGACACTAGTTATCTGAAGCATTATTGTTGGGAGAACGCCTTATTTAATACCATATATTAGAAACCAGCATTCAAAAGTATTTCACTATGAATTTTTTTAACATTGCTCTTCTGAGACATATTTTAGTGTGACATCACTCTGTGAATAATACGAAAACATCCAGTGAAATACTAACAACCAGCTAAAGACCATGGAAGCTAGATCATTTAATTTCTATCAAGAATATTGATGAGTTCCCACTTGAATTATCCAAACACTTTTGATTAAGTTCCATAGTTATATCATCATGAACTAGAATTTAAATAAAAAATAGACACATCTTCCTCCGCCTTATTTTTAGATGTTTTTAATTATATTCCATAGTTATATCATCATGAACTAGAATTCAAATAAAAAATAGACACAGCTTCCTCCGCCTTAGATGTTTTTAATTATATTTACTACAGCGGTCATCGTAGTGTTAGTAGCGTCTATGGCAAACATGAACATTTCAATTTAGATATTTTAGCAGCATTATATATACCAATTTCATCCGCGAATGGAGTAAACATTTCTTATCTCATACGATATTCTAGAGCTTGCAGCCATAGAACAGCCTTTTGAAAAGTACCAAGATATATTCAACTTCGTATTTTATTTGGCCTTTTTAACTTTTTTTGGATTGATGAGTCTTTAATAGACGTAACGCGCGTCTGACGTAAACACAAAATGTAATCCTTGTATCTATGATGAGTTTATTTATAGATACATATTCACAAAATCACAAATAGTACAGGATGGTTTAAAGCGATAAATTCTAGATGCTGCCGTTGTGTATCATTTGTTTCCAGTTTTTGCCTTCATTTTACCAACTGTGGATTTACTTATTATTTGTAGGTACCAACACTTGCGGATTAAGGAAAATAACATGTCTTTGGGAAATTTGTCATTTGTTGACCATTTAATTTCGTCGTTCAAATTCTCCCACAAAATCCACGAAAATTGATATCCAACGAATAAAAATGAAACCACAGTAAAATGTTCCTTTTAGTCTTCTGATTCTTAAAGTTGCTCTGCATTTGTACATTAGATTTTTTAAAGTGTTGTTTTAATTTTGTAAACCGGATATTTTTTTTAATTAATTTGTCCTTTACCAGAAATTTCTATTAGAGTTTGGTATTATTTTTGATGCTGGTTGTAGGATTTTAAAATAATTTTAAATGATATTTTGTAAACATCTGTAATGTAAATTCATGTAAAAGTCTCCTTTAATATATTCTCTTTGGAATAATTTTAGACTTAGTTTTATAAGCTTTTTAGAATATCAAATTTTTATACAAAAATATATGTGAAATGATTATCAACATTATACACTTATTATGAAAATGTCCTCATATGCAAATGATTTCCTTTATATATGGCTAACATTATTATCGCAAGATTTTTATATGTCAATATCTGTTATTTGTGTTCTTTGAAGGTTTACGATATGACTGGCAAAAAGAAAGGAAAATGTCTAAGTATATCGAATTTTCAATGTATCCAACAACGCACAGATGAAACATCAACAGATACCACACAGTTGACAGAAAAATATAATACCATGTCAGAGGCAGCACAGTGTGAAAGTGTTTTAGACTTTGATAAAACCTCTATATTACAACTTTTTAAGCATATGCAGTATGAATCAAAAGGAGCTGATGTTATCAGAGATACTTCGAGAGATGTATGTTAATGTAACATTAAAGTATACAAAAAAGAGAAGGTATTGATAGGGCAATGTTTTGTACCTTTGAACTCGAAAATTAAAAGTACTTAAATAACATTCATCATCTTTGCATTAAGGTTTCAAATGTTGTACTATTATGTAAAACAGTCTTCGTTATGATCTTTTTAATTACTGTTTAAAGATTGGTTTTGATGTTCAGGGGACATCGCAAGTGACCGTCGATAAATAATGTCAAGATTATATTTAATTTATCATTAAAAATTCACTACACGGTTTTGGTAAACACCAAAACGCAGTTTGGCAGTTGTACCGAACACAGAACAGAATCTCACATCTCACTGCTAGTTCAAAATGACGTCAGGTACAGTTTTATGCAAAGTTCTTTGATAGATGTAAATTTGATATATATGTACATGTATATGATAATTATATGTGCATATATGTTGGAAAAGGATATATAAAAATACATTAGGTTCGATGAAATTATAGGTAACCAAATGAAATTCCATACAGGTTTGCATTGTATAAATGAACACAGATAGATAGTTCACTAGTTAACAAGAAGAAGTTATGTTACACTTTAACCCTTCGGTAGCTGGAATCATTAATTAGATTAAAAAGAACATGTAATGTTGTCTCTAGTTTTAACTGTCGTACACAATTCATTCCGTCCATTTCCGATTGCACGTTACACCATAGCACCAAATGACATACACAATTAACACTATACACTTTTTATTGGAAGTTCACACCATCCAAGGGGTGTAATTGTCAAGGCTCTTTTTACATTAATGGAATTAAAGGAAATTAAAGGTTAATGCTGTAAAAGTTTATACTTCCCTTGCATGTGGAAAGATATACAACGCCAATTGATTTTTGTGTTAATATAGTCGGGGAAGTCCTGTTAAATACTTGATAAAAGTTCGAAGTTTCTTACTCATGTAACTTGACATAAATTATTTTTAATTTTGTTTTTGGAATGGCGTCTCGATATTTACTGTAACACATTTATACAGATAAAGATTAGCCATAATTATACGTTTATTCACGCCTTTAAGCAAAATAGTATTTAAAACTCTTGAGATAATATAGTTTTATTGTTCAGTATAGGATCAATTAGCTGTGCTAGATTTTACTGATGAATAAGTTCCTTTATAAAATTTCGGTTCAGAAGGTTATTTCATTTGTTAATTTAATTGAGTGAAATTACAGTTGCTTTGACATGTGTACTTTTTGCTTAGCATCACTGTGCGGAGCTATTAGTTTGAATCGAAATACACGCCATCTATAATCAATGTGCCGGAAAATTAACTAAGTGTTTTTTTCAGTTCCGACCAACTTTCATTAAATTATGTTCGTTTTATTATGCATATATCTCACAGATACATTCAATATTGAAATATCAATTATTAATACGTGTGTATTTGCTATGTTTCTCTGCATCTTGCACTATCTGCTTTGCTAAACAATGTTCCTATACAATGTTTAAAAACACGCATCATCTGTATTTTATAACTTCTGAAAATATAGGTACACCCCCATAAAGGCACACCTCAAGAGTCGTGTCAGTTTTCAATTGTTTTAATTTACAAGTAATTTAATATTTTTAAAAGCATGGGTGTATAACGCACACTCTTAAAGTATATCCATTTATTTTAAATGAATATGTAAAAATACCACATTTACAATACTATTTCAACAACATGCACACATATTACCTTAAGTTAGGATAGAGCGAAGCAGTCCATAGCTTTTTAGAAAGCTCAAACTTGTAATACAATTGTATCTGTCTGTTTTTCTTACAGGATATGATGCAGTTCCTAGAGCAACATTTAAGCAAGGACGATAATGCAATTTTTGATAGTCTAGTTATAGTTATCTTCAGTGGTGGATATGACTATAAACCAGGACATGTATATGACAAAGATGGCATCGAAATAAACACAGAAGTACTCTATGAAATGATCAGACAATCTCCGGCTTTTAAGAACAAGCCAAAAATTGTCATTATAAGTACATATGACTTAACAGGTATATACATTTAATTTTGATACAACAAAGTGAAATCATTATTCTACTTGAATATTTTTCTACTCATATTTATAAAATGTATTGTTAGTACATTATGTATTGTTTATGCTTCTACAATTCTCTATAAATAAATGTAGATAACTACATGCAAAGTGTCCACATAGTTTCCCTTTTAAACTGTTTATCTTCAATGTGAACTGATTTGTGGTATCAGAAAAACTCCAATGCTCAACCAAGTAACCTCAGATGCTACATAGAAGAATTTTTGAACTTACATATGTTTTGTTTTTATTTACTTTATGTATCTTTCATGATTGTGCAGGTATATGTTTATGAGTCTTAACAGCAAAGAAATTAAATTTATCATGAAAAGTGTTCAACAAGGTTGTATAAATTATTTGGATAAAATGCGTTTCTCAATTTATGCAACGAAGTAACTTTTTTTAAGACCTACGCATAAATTACACTAAGTAAAGTATTTATTTCTCAATATATGAATGGGTGAAAAATGTACTTTTGCTATACCACAGAATAAAGAGAATAATTTTGTAGTTAAACATCACTCTCGGTGTTTAATTTTAGAAGAAACGCACGTATTTGATGAACTGGCTGCTGTACAGATTCCTAAGATAAACACAGATGATTTATTTGTTGTAACAGCGAAACCAAAGACAAGTATGAACAATTATAGAATACATTTGTAGTTTTACAATATAAAAAAATTATTTATGAATGTTATATACTTAAAAATATAACCAGGTACAAATGTACAATAGTAACAAAGAAAATCAATAATCATTCATTCCATTTAATGTTTTTAGTTATGATAACGATATCAAAATGTGTGCGGATTAATATTTAGCTGATAATATAATAATTATTTAATGTTATATCAGGTAGTATGTCGAAGATGACTTCAACTTCAAGTGGAACATTATAGCAAAAAGCTTCCTCGTAAGCTGCAACCCTTTATCTGTGAAATGTTTACAGAAAATGCAATCTCTGCTTCACAGAAATGGAAACTTCATAATTGTGAAACTAAAATTAACACTTTTGTCATAAAGTCGTGTTCAATTGTAAATTCAAGATTTTAAGCAGACTTAAGTACATATGTTGTATTCCTTATTGCAAGTTCGATCAGATAAAGCCGTTCAACACGAACACCAAACTATGGATTACTTAATGAGAGGACAAAATCTGTATAATGTAAAGTTGAGGTATAGTACTAGCCAATCCATATGAATGTCTATCGTTTCTTGTAAAACACGTTTTCCTCCGTAAGAAATAAGAAATAACCTGCATCATGTTCCTTAATTCTTCTGATCTTCCCTTTAACACCTTTTAACCTCTGAGGGTAAAACTGTATCGTAATAACAGTACCGTTAAAAGTGATAAAGAAGATAGACCATGTTTATTAGTTTTTTTTTCAACTCTGTGCCTGTCAATGCTTAAATGGCGATGTTGTAACTAGATGGCTAGTTAGCGTTTTTGACTATAAAATTTAAAGGAAAGAATTTCTACAAACAGCATTTTTGTAATTTAAAGTTGATTGTCCATATGATGTTTACCAAAAAAAAAACTAAAGAAGGTATGGTCGTTGTAGCATTTTGCCGATAACTAAAGTTTATTGTATATATCAAATAAAGATATAATGTTTTAAAGCGTTATCATTACTTTAATCTATAAAATGACTGAATAGCTCGTTTTGATGTTTAATGTGGAAATACCGTATAGCGGGGTTTTTTCGCGGAGTGTAAATTTTCGCTTATTTTCGCGGATAGAACAAAATCGCTTAAACAAATTCCGCCAAATTAAAAGTGTACATTCAAAGGTATAGATTAAAGTTTTGAATCCGCCAAAATAATAACCCCCAAAATTTTACCTTATTCAATGAAAATCGCGTAATTTTACACCCTCGAAAATAACCCGCTATACCGTAGTTTAAAAGTTTAAAAAAAATAATACAAAAATTTTACATGTAACATATTTTTTTCGTATAGAACTATTCAAAATGTATTTGAAACATAATTATAATTTTAGAAAAAGGGCCATGGATTATTGGAGATGAAATGAATGGATCATATTTTATACAGGCTTTTGTACATGTGTTCAAGAAAATGGCACATGAAAAATCATTCAAGGAAATGATGATAGAGGTATTTTAAATCAACACATGTATACGTTTATTTAATTGTTTACTATTTCAATGGCTGTTGATGTGTTCTTTGAAAAATGTCAATGGATAAGGTCTTTTACAATGAAGGTTTATAATAGACTTCTTTTTTTGCTAATATTGAACAATTGGCTGGCATTTCTAAGAGATAATGTAAGATTTTGCAGATAATGACATATTTGACACGAACTTAGTTATATGCATGTCTATTCAATTCAAAGTAGAAATTAAAACAGATATATCCAAATGATTAAACCGCTACATCATTTCAAACAGGAAAATCTTAACCTGGATGACTATTACCAAATTAAAGATTAAAAACTTGATATTCAGAATTATGCTAAGGGCTTATTGCTATCAAAGCTCTTAGTATTTTCAAGTTAGACATGCATTTAAAAATTATAATTGATGATTCAATCAACTAGTTTTCTTAAAACAAACGAGGCAGACGATTCTGATGGAACAATCACACATCATAAGTAAAACCACCATCAACTCCATGTCAAAAACTAGGGAAAAAAACAAACAACAATTGATAAAACATTATAAAGAAACCTCCTAAGAACTCAGACACACGAATACCACCAAATCTGGATGAAGATATCAGATGCTCCTGAAGGGTAAGAAGGTTGCACTCAATTTGTTGCAATCGTCATTAGGCTAATGTTTATCATACATTAGTTATGTTTCATTCTATGATGTCGTGGAAAATTGGACGACTCTCAATTCTAAATGACATTATTTAATCTAAAAAAAATCAAAAAAATCATGATAAGTGAAAGGGAACAGAAATTAAAATTATGGTTTTCATTTTAAAGAGAGACATCTTATAATACGTTAACTGAGGTCTCAACTTTGAGAATGCATTTGTATTCACAGCTTAATCAAAACAAAAATCAATTGAATATTTTTAATTGATGGTTTTAATCCACCAAATATTGTAATAGCATAACTTAACATAAACATCGGACACAAAGTAATGAAAGTAATACTATATAAAATTCACAGAAAGATTTTTTATTGAATATCCAAGAATGACTATTTAAAACATTCAAAACAGTACAAAAATGTACATTATTTATCAATATTATTAATCAAATATTTTTAAGGATTTGTGATTTGTTAAAACTTGATCACATGTACATTTGTATTTACTCAGATTGCACGCCAATACTGTTGTGTTAAGCTTTTCGTAGGTCAAAAACATATTGCACAGGGCATACAGCATGTTACTAAAAATACATTCTAGAAATCCCCAATTTTATATTGTTCATGCAATAGTTGTTGATTAATAATATAACAATTGTAGCCTTTGGTAGAGGTCAATACGATGTTATATCGACCTAGAGAAGCATATCGACCTCGGACTTCGTCCTCAGTCAATATGCATCTCTTAGGTCGATATAACCTCGTATCGACCTCATACAAAGGCTATAATTGTATAATATCCATGCACAAAATAAAGCTTGTTATGAACAAAAGAGATGAAATTTGAAAATACAACCGCCAATTTTTGATATACATACACTCTTCATAGATACGAAGATAAACTTGTGTATTAACGCCAGACGCGCGTTTCGACTATAAAAAACTCATCAGTGACGCGCGAATCCCAAAAAGTAAATAAGACCAATTAAAGTACGAAGTTGAAGAGCATTGAGCACCAAAGTTTCTAAAAGTTTTGCCAAATACAGTTAAGGTAATCTATATAATTTTGATTCAGAAGGATATTTAACTTGCACCTACGCTTTTTTGTAGATCCATACGAAAAATAAGGTTAATAATTGCAAATGAAACAAATATGACGGCAATAAAACAACTCAAAATACATTTTTAGTAAAACATTGCTAAAAAGTTCTCAATTGAACAAACTAGTGACAAATTTACTCTGGTTGACACAGCCATATATATATCAAGCATAAAGTTGAGAAATTTACAAGATGCTGTCATTATCTCAAGTTGTTTTTCACATTACAGTTCAAATACATTTTATAATTGAAACGGGGAATGTGTGAAGGAGACAACAAACGGATCAAATAGCACAAAACAGCCTTAAGTCGTCAATGGGTCTTCAACATAGTGCGAAAATCGCAAGCTCGGAGGCGGGCTACAGCTTTCCCCTTTAAAACAATCTGTACTAGCGAAAATGGACGTGACACTAAACTCCGAAACATATCAATGTACCAAAATTAACAAGAGCATTAAATGTTTATGTCGAATTCTATCACCATGTGCTAAGATGTGTTTCACTTCTTGCTTAGATGTATAAGTTAAGATATTGTCCATCATTGACTGTATCGAGACTTCTGCTTTCTATATTTTCGAAACTTGATTAGTTTAGTGATTGGTTTTTTTTTCTTCATTAATCAATAATTTGATACCGAGTACAGTAAAGTCAGTCTGTCTAGGTGTGTGGTTTTTCAATGGCTTTAAATATAAAATACATTGTTAACGCAGGAAAAACGGCACGGAATGGGAAAGTTATAATATAATGTCAGGTGACATTAAGTTAACTGTATGCAATTCATGTGTTATCAACAGATATTTGTGGACTATCAGTCCCCGAGGGTATCATCAGCTCAGTATTCAGTACTAAGGTACTGACATGATTTAACAAACTTTACTAAAATTGTATGTTTATAAATTATTAAGAAACTGAGGTTTCAACTCCCTCAGGCAAAGTTGGCTTTAGATGGATTTGGCTATGTATTTTAAATATTTTTTTACATATAGCTCTTCAATGGTTTCGGAACTTATACATCTTCGGATTTCAAATGTTGGCTTTGAGCGTTCCTGATGAATGTAAATCCAGAAAAGCGCTTCGGACGCAAGAAATTATTAAACGTGTTGTTTTCAATATTTTACACCACTGGGTCGATACCTCTGCTGGTGGACTATCTATTTAGATATTTGTAATATATAAAGAGAGACAGAGAAGAAAAATATGAAGGAACGAATTAATACATCTATCATTTTCAAAACATTTAGAACAGAACGTTACAATTCTAGTTAATTTTTATGTCTCGTATATATGTTATCTTTTTACATTTATATGTACATTACAAACCATTCAATACAATGCAAATACAAACAATATCATATATAACATAAGGTCATGGGTTATGTGCAAGCACAAATAATAAAGTGAACTTTTTTTGTAGGTAGGAGACTGTCTTCAAAATGCTATGGTGGCTGATCAGAGAAAGGAGGCTGTAGCAGAAATATTTATTCTTGAACAATGTGAAGAGAACGAATTGTTCTTTTTTCCAGGATTGTCTGGGGTTCCTGCAATTCACATGAAAGGTAATGGGACTATCAGTATTTGCTTATCCTCTTTAGAAACTTTTTATTCAAAACAACACTCAATGAAACGTAACGTAATATTAATTTTCAAAAAACTTCATTTAAAGACTGTTCCTTTTACACACTCTTCTACTTGTTGTATATATTTAGTT
The DNA here is from genome assembly GCA_037788925.1 of Mytilus galloprovincialis. Classification (NCBI taxonomy): domain Eukaryota; kingdom Metazoa; phylum Mollusca; class Bivalvia; order Mytilida; family Mytilidae; genus Mytilus; species Mytilus galloprovincialis. The sequence continues at coordinate 35,861,518 of CM075342.1, read as the reverse complement.
TTTAAACTAAAAATATAAAAACTATTAATGTAAGAAAAATAGAAAACATTGTAATAATGTTTGCTATTCGGTGTGAGTCAAGGCTCCGTGTTAAAGGCGTACCTTGACATATACTGGTTTACTTTGATAAATTGTTACTTGGATGGAGAGTTGTCTCATTGTCACTCATACGGCATCTTCCTATATCTATGTAATAAAACATTAAATTACTGTTCATATCACAGTAACTGTAAAATCATTTGTTAAATAGCGCAAAAACAGTGAAACATTTAAAAATATGTTGCAATACTATATAGATAATAATTCATGGCAAAATCCGTATCACATGCCGTATCATCCCAAAATACCAATATCAGCCTGAGAGCCTTTAGACCCGAGGGATGATATAAGTAGAGGGAGATACAGCATGTTATGCAGATGTTACCATGTTTTATACGCTTTATCATTTATTAAATAGGAAAGTATAACTGCTTTCTGATCTAAAGCACCTGTGTTACCTTTAGATTGATTTCCCCCCTTGTTTTAACATATTTATCATATGTAAAATATGCTTAATTATTCATCCGAAGCACCTGGATTACCTTACAGTTTGTGTCCTGTAGTCCACAGAAACAATTCGGTTTTTTTTTGTATTTTGTTGTTGTTTATTTGTCTTTTGTTTTCATTGAATAAAAATAGTAACAATAAACCAACAACTTAATAACAAATATACTGTGGTAAACAAAAGACTGGTTTGAGACTGTTGAGTGAAATGTGCACTTTTACTCTTTTATGATTTTATTTCGTGTGCCAGAAAAATATGAAAGCTCGACATCTGTGACGTCACATGCCAAATAATGAGTCATTCAAAAAATGCCATTATGATCGTTCCATTTTGGACCCATTGAAGAAAAATATTTCTCTATTTTTTTTTTGATATTTTCATATTTCCGAGAAGGCTAGGGTTGTGATGAAGGGTAGGAATGCGAAAAAGGTGTTTGTTAAAGGGTAGATATGCGATAAAGGGTCTGCATCAAAGTTGAGCGATACAGATTAAACAGTAGACTTTTTATCAAATATTCAAAACTACTGTATTTACTATTAAATATATGATAAATATAAATAATAGCTTAGATCTTATTGCATTAAATCTGAAACTAGAGATTTATATATGAGTCTCAGGAAATTTATCTAATTAAGTATAGCTTTAATAGCGTAAACACTTATATTATCTTAATTAGAAAAAGAAATGGCGATGATGTTTGCCATTTGTTCATTTTTCAAATAATGATCTGAAATAGATCTGTACGTTTTCAAATAATGATCTGAAATAGATCTGTACGTTTTCAAATAATGATCTGAAATAGATCTGTACCTTATATAAAACCATATCTATTAAAATTACGAAGAATTATTCGATTTAATGATCTTAAACCATATGTGCTAACTGATATTTTACTGCTCTTGAAGTACCTGGATGGCCAGACCTCTCAAATGCTGGAATGACGGTTCGGAAGAAGGATGTCAAAAAGTCTGAACTGAGTTTCTTCATGAACAGACAAAAGGAAAAGGTATTGAATGTTATATAAATTTCGTTTAACAAATTATACCTCACTAAGTCCTCATCTCAAATTATATATTAATATAAATTTCCTCCAAATCCCCATTAGCTAATATTAATTACTACAGTCATATGACAAGGCATAGTCGGAAGTTGATGAAAAAAAGCATAAATTTCTTTTTCTTTAGGAATACCACACTATCTTCGTCGAGTTCTCTTGAAAAAAAAACTAATCATAACACTTAGTAAATGTCGTGCATTCGACGGGTTTTTCGTGATTTACTTTTATGAGAAACGCTCAAATCCAAACATCTTAAAAACTTAATTGATAATTTTTTATCTGTTAAATCTTCTGCTCCGAATTAAGAAGCATGCCTAATCTAGAATAGAACGAGTACTTGTATATCAATAAACGGAAAGTATAGATCACTAGCAAATTAACTAGATATAACTACACCAGTATTTATGTCAAGACTGTTCAAACTTTGCAAAGAGAAGTTCGATTAACTGTTGCTGGCTTTCTTTTTCATAGTTATTTTTATGAGTTTGCAAGTATTTGGTTTCAAAACAATCAATCCACATATCTTCGCAAATTCGGATGTTAAATGGAGAAAACATATTCCCTATTTTCAAAACGTTTTTTGTGGACGATATATTTATCATTCGGCAAGCAGTTAACCATATATAGCTAGGTGACACATTTCTGTTTAAATGTTACTTTCTTTAAGATTTACGCAATGACAAGTGCAAACAGAGGAAAGTTCATTTTGATATCTAATGTTCAGTGCATACCATATCTAGACAACCAGAGTGAAAAAGACATGGTGACGGAAAAGAGATATTTAGAATGCATCAGGAATGTAGACTTTGATAAATCCAACATGAGTCAGCTATTCAAATACATGGGATATGACTTAAAAGGTGGCAACCATATTAAGAATTCTACAAAAGAGGTAAAGTATCATTTAAAGGAGCACTAGCTGTCAAATTCATGTTCACCGATTTGAATCTAATTTTCATATTTGATTTATAACAAAAAACATTTATCCAAACTATTTAGAGTCTGAAATAAACAATCAACAGGACACGGTCATGAAAATACATAACTTCGCTTCGTGTGTATTTTAGTCTAAACGCCATCTTATTAACTGAGTTTACCTCTAAAGTCATCCGATGACCATATAAGCGATGTGAACATAAATATAGATATAAATAGATTAAGTAAATTCGTGCTGTTGGATTTTTCTTTGTCTTTTACTTTCATATTATAGATGAAAATTAAATGTTTATCATCGTTTTTACCTGTATAAGAATGATTTTTTTGTGGATCGAATCAGTCAATCAAATGATTTGCCTTTATTTCACTTACAATGTTGACATTATTTTCCTTTAAATACCTTTATACATACAATTCACATGTTATCCATATCTAAGGGGTTAAATTGAATTTCACATGAATACGGATTCAATGAGGTCGAATTATTCACTTGCAAGTGAATAATTCATAATCAATGTTTTTTTAGCTCATTTTGACAAAATCGAGAAAAAAATGGCAGCTAAAAGCGAATTTTTATTTCATTATTTGCATTTCATTAATGATTGAGCAAAAACATAATATATTAGATTTTTTACCGTTTGAATGGTTTTGCACTAGTCGTTTTTAGGCCCTTTATAACTTGCTATTCGGTGTGAGACAAGGCTCCGTCTTGAAGACCGTACTTTGACCTATAATGATTTACTTTTGCAAATGATGACTTGGTTGGAGAGTTTTCTTATTGGCACTTATAGCACATCTTCTTATGTTTTTTGAAATACCATTCTTTACCTTAACCTTAAGAAGATTCTAATCACTATGGAATATTGCAAAATCTGTATTGTCCCTTCTGCGTCAGACCGACGGTAAAGGTAATAGATTTGATGAGGTATAAATGTCAATGTGAGAACTACTAGTTTCTACCATAGTTCAAATGAAAAAGACATAAGCAATCACAAATTACCAGAATGCCTTCAACAACGAGTATACTTTAGGGTAATCAATTTAAGGTTCATGAGTGAAAACCGTTGTGTTGCATGTGGCAATTTAATTTATATGATATTATGATTGAAGTAGAAAGCTATGACATTTGAACATATTTCTTTGACAAGAAATCGTTTAAACATGCTGTTACAAGTCAAATGTAAAATTGAGAATGGAAATGGGGAATGTGTCAGAGAGACAACAACCCGACCATAGAACAGACAACAGCAGAAGGTCACCAACAGGTCTTAAATGCAGCGAGAAATTCCCGCACCCGGAGGCGTCCTTCAGCTGGCCCCTAAACAAATATATATATACTAGTTCAGTGATAATGAACGCCATACTAAACTCCAAATTGTACATAAGAAATTATAATTAAAAATAATACAAGACTAACAAAGGCCAATGTATGATTCGACATTTAGAGTTTTTTCATCTTAAATATCGTTTATCTTGATATCTATATCATTAACGGAAAGCTTAATACAAAATTTTTTGATAAAAGAGATGATTTTTCATTTCCTATCGTTAATTATCCATTATTAGATGGTGACGTTTCCTTCTCACCATCTTATGGTGTTTATATATCTCAACTTATACGATTAGCTCGTGTATGTAACAACGTATTACATTTTAGCGAGAGAAATTTATGTATTACTGAAAAATTATTACACCAGAGTTTACTAAATTTTATCATCGGTATAAGGAAATAATTCGTAAATATAACTCAACATGCAGGCATCTTATACGTTCAGGTATTTCACATCCAATCGTTTATGGTATTATTCTTTACAAAGCACAAAAATGTCAGTATTCACCTCAAAAACTTACAAAACCTTTAAACAAACTTATTAAGAAGGGATATAGTTACGATACTGTTGTCAGCTCATTAAAAATTGCATATTTTGGCTTTAATATTAATTCAATTATAGGGTCTTTGCATCGGAACCAAACACATTTATTTTTTAAAAACACTTGTTGGCATGACACGGGTTATGTTTTTCTCATATATTTTATGACAGTATGATACTAAACCCCTAACGGGAGGGATTGTGCCTGATATTCATATGATGAAGACATAATCTTTCAATCAGTTTAATTGAGGTCCGGAGCTGGCATGTCAGTTAACTGCTAGTAGTCTGATGTTATTTATGTATTATTGTCAATTTGTTTATTTTCTTTTGTTACATCTTCTGACATCGGACTCGGACTTCTCTTGAACTGAATTTTAATGTGCTTATTGTTATGCGTGTTTACTTTTCCACATTGGCTAGAGGTATAGGAGGAGGGTTGAGATCTCATAAACATATTAAACCCCGCCGCAATTTCGCGCCTGTCCCAAGTCAGGAACCTCTGGCCTGTGTTAGTCTTGTGATTTTTAATTTTCGTTTCTTGTGTATAATTCAGAGTTTAGTATGACGTCCATTATCACTGAACTAGTATGCATATTTTTGTAAGGGGGCCAGCTGAAGGACGCCTCCGGGTGCGGGAGTTTCTCGCTACATTGAAGACTCATTGGTGGCCTTCGGCTGTTGTCTGCTCTATGGTCGGGTTGTTGTCGCTTTGACACATTCCCCATTTCCTTTCTCAATTTTATTTAACACATTTGAGTTATGACATATGGTACACTCACATACCAAGTATTCGGTGTAATCCTTATCATGATAATTTGAGCAATATCCTATGATATGATGTACAAACGATATGTTTACATCATTCATTAGTAAAGGTTTTAATTTCAGTTTTAACGGTGTTTTTAAAGGGATGCACACTTCTTTTGTAAATACTTATAAAGGGTAGCCTTGCTAAATGCTCACTATCTCTAAATTAAACAGAATCAATGCAGCATAATCGAAGGAATCGAATTTAAGAATGATGTAAAAGGAGTTATCGCTATAAATTTGATACTACTTTTGTTAGTTGAGTAATGGAATTTCGGTTATATTTAGAGAATTGTAATTTTGTAATACCGGAGCAACTTCTATCAGATCATTAGACAGAAACCTTACAAATTCGAGTTATTGGACATTTACTATATTTAAATATCAAGCCATTCCACACAGTGACACGAATTAATTCCCGTTTTATGCAGCGCTTAGGACATTTTCATATGACTAAGCCATATAGTGTATTAATTTCTATCTGAATAACATAAACACAATGTTGCTCGCTAAATTACAAAATTAAGATGTATTAAGGATAGTTCTTAGAAAATAATGTCGAATGCTAGATATATGTAATTTCGCATATTGAAAATCTAATTATGAAAAATAATTTAAGATTAAATATTCATTTGCTCGCTACTCTTTTTCGAAGGAAAGAAGAACTAGAAATAAATTGAGAAAACAAGTACATGTTTGTTTGATAGGGTTCAGTTGACTAGGATCTCATGTTCATGGTTGAATGATGAACGGGAATTTTGGATTCTATGCTCATTTTCTTAGTAAATACAAGTTAATGTAGAAACAATTATAGGTATTAAATGATTATACGTGGTACATGTCTGTCTGGAAGAGGTCATCTTATTTTCATGTTTTATTCATCATTGATACAAAAATATTGGGAAACTGCGGTAATTCCTTGATCTCAAAATGTGTAATGTAATCAATAACAGTGGTGAACATTTAAGTGCGCGTTTTTGTTTTGGAGTAAAATGAAAACCAAAAATCTTTCAGGTTCTTCAAAGATGATTTGTTTCTTATCATATGGTTGATCTTTATGTATAATATAGGTTAATAGGTTAACAAAGGGTTATGATTGGTCAAGGAAAACATATCATTCTGACTACACAATTTATGAAGACAATCTTAACAAAAAAAATAGTAAATGAAACATGAATAATTTCCTTCAAGATTTTGTGTAACAGACAATCATTTATCCCTTATCCACTGTTACGGTGGACCTTGATCGGTAAGTCTTCTAAGTTATTCGTCTTCTGTATTACTAGCCTGTAAACATTGAGGTTGTATGTTCAAAGTTCAAACTGAATGTTACTGAATACTTTCTTGTTCAGGCTTTTTAGTTTAACATATTTTAATTTTACATCTTGCCCGGTTTTAGCTATACTTTGTTGTTCATTTTGGTTTATAGCTCTTCGTCTTTTATAACTTTTTTATTTTCAAATATGTTGACCTCAAGTATCACTGTAGAGAAATTGATTGTCGAAATGCACATCTGGTGCAGAAAAATTGTTACCATTTATGTTATTATGGAATTCTCATGCGACTGTCATCATGGTAATAATGTACATGACTGTTGATCAACTATAGGAACATGGTGCGTCTTAAGTTTAATACGAAGAAGAACATAAGTTCACTGTGAATATAACATCATCACAACAGTCTAACAATGAATATTTCAAGTCTTTTCAAAGTTTAAACGATTTTATTTCTAAATTTCGATTGCAATAAAACGTACTGGCCAACTTCTCATACATTTAACTTGCAATCACTCCAATACTCTTCTGTCTGTTTTCAGATAAATAACAGCTAAACGTTTTAACTCAAAGATTATCTACCAACAAAACGATTTAAAACAACTGTCATATTCCTGACTTGGTATAGGCATTCCCGAAGTAAATGGTGGATTAAACTTGATTGAAGAGCTAGCTAAAACTCCCACTTCTATGACAATTGTTTATAGTTGCATTTTATAAATAAAACTACATGGAACTTTTTATGGACCCTAGGTGAATGTTGAAACATGCTGCAGATATATATCTTTTGACATTGACAATACTCTAAATGAAAGTAAATATTTATCATGGGTTTACAAACTTTTGTGCAAAATAACTATACGGTTCTTTAAATAATTATTCTAAATATTTTGTTTTCAGGAAATAAAAGATTTCTTAAAAACGAAATTAACGGAGATTGACAATGATTCGTCTTCCCAGTATGATAGCCTGGTTATTTTGTTTTTGTCTGGAAAAATACTGTGTGATGCCGCAAAGATTTATGACAAAAATGGAGACATTCTTCGAAGGAAGGAGATTTTAGACATCATTGAAGAATGTAAACATTTCAAAGGGAAACCAAAGGTTATATTTGTTCAATCCTTCAGTTTCAAAGGTACTTTCTTTGTAATACATATTTGATATTAATAAGTTTTCACTTTTTATTTTTTTCTGAAAACTTTTAGTTAGTTCTTCTGACCAAAAAAAATGTCTTAAGTTAATGCTTTTTATACAAACATAATTTTGGATCAGATAAGGTAGAGTTAACTATATAGGTAGCTACACAGAAATGATTTTCTTTTATTAATGAATTTTGTAGTAAATAGAACCATTTCCATTCACATAAATATTCATAATGTTAATATAAATATTATTAGAAACAGGAACAATCAGTAAAATATAAATGCATTGATATTTTAGTTGCATAACTTTAATAAAAATATCATAGTTCTAAAATTAATGAATATATTGAAGGACTATTGGTTCCTAACTACTTGGCTATGTTTTCATTGCATAATTTTACTTTTCACAGCCCCACAAAAAGCTATAGGTTGCATTTTTTAAAAATACTTGTTGACAAACCACACCTCTCTCGGAGAGATATATAATATTAATAGATATTTTGTTTTGTTTACGTACTGGTTGCCAGGTATGGTATCTATGTTTCTTCTCATAGAGACATACCTTTGGAATACTACCAGTATAAATAAAAAAAATAGCGGCAGCCTTGAATATTAAGGTAGTCCCAAAGTAAAGGTAGGGGTAGTACAGAATTTAAGTATAAGTTTAAACTCTTAGAAATCAGAGGTATATAAATGTTAAAATATGCCTCACAGCCCTATATTTTGACCTTTGAAAAAATAGTAGTGTATATCCATTCTAGGATATAGTTTTTTTTTCAAAACTTCAGAGTAAAATTGGAACAGTTTTAGCCGTAAAAGGAGTTCCTTTGGGAAATTTCATTGTCTATATTTACAGAAATGCAACTTATAAAATTATTATGATATACCACTGACTTTATGAAGGGTATTTAACATTGTTGAAGTGATACCTCCCTCTTGATTTTAATGTTTAAGTAATACTATTGCAATTGTTTTTGATAAAGTAATAGTCTGTCTGTTAATCCAATTTCACACAACTATAATAAATCAGTTGACAAAAAGTTTGAATACTACTTTTGATTATTTTCCCCCAAACTTCTTGACCATACATTGGACAGTTTGATTTGACACCTTTGAACGCAAGTTATGGGGATTTTAATATGATGACGCAATGAAACCTTGTAAACACAAACTCCCGAAGAAATTTTTACACCAAAAACATAATAGTAGGAGTACTTGTCATCAGGTGTAAGTGCCCGTATTATGACTATAACTAAATTTGACAATTTTTACAAGAGTTCTTATGTACACATCGGGACACTTCATTTTGACGTCGCAATTTTGCTATATTTATTGATATTCTGGTGTACATATAGGATTGTGTAAAATAATTAATACCATTTGGTTTTTTTTTTATTTATTTAGGTTTTCATATGTAGTATTAAGCATGTTTTCTACTTTTTTTGTAGATATTGTCATAACTGTCATTTTTTGGGATAAAAGTCATTTTTACTAACTGGTATCATTATGTAATAATTGTTTTATCCTTTGCTTTTCATCGCAACAGATCTGAAATAGAGGATGGTAAGAATCTCATAAAAATCATTTGTTGATTCAGAAGGACTTATATCTATCTCGGGGTTCCTATTTTGTGTTGTTAGACTGTTGTCCCATTTACAGAAACACTACAATTTCTGTGATTTATACCAAGAATTCTATACAAAACAATAAAATGTTATATTGAATAAAGTCGACAGTAGTATACCGGTGTTCGAAATTCATCAATCGATTGAGAGAAAAAAACAAATCTGTGTTACAAGCTAAAACTGAGGGAACACATCAAATATAAGAGGAAAACTACGATACATTTAGTTACAGTTGTCACAGTACATCCTGATTAAATAGTATTTTCAAACTGTTTATATTAAATTGCAGAAGAAACAGAACCTATGGACTGCATGGATCCTTTAGATTCGATATCGAATGATATCATCACCAATGGTGAGCCAAACACTGATGACCTATTTGTGGTATCAAGTTACCCAAGAATAGGTAATAACAAATATTGGCAAGTACTTCATGAAGACAGTAATTTAAATTAAACATTTTATATCTAGCTAGATATTAAGTCATATACAGTTAGAAAAGGACTAATATGATGTGCTTATGTTTTGATACCCATGTATCTCCATCGTTTGCTTCTACTGAACATTTCTAAAAGTAATATAACATTATTTTTTTTAAGCAAGCGATGTTAATTAATTTTTTTAATCTCAATCCATTTAAAGTAGGAGAAAGGGTATTTAATTTTTACACATATCACTTTATTTGTTTAAACAAAATAAAACCCAGTCGTTATATTCCTAAATTTGTGGGTTTTTTTTAAAGATGCAATATGTCAGATACAGCTACACAGTTATATGAATAAGTATCAAAAGGAGTGCATAGATGTCAGAATCTCTCGAGTCAATTTTGAATGTACATAATTGGATAAACAATACAAAACTTAAAGCAATTGTATGCTCAGATACTAAGCATTGATTGAGACTTGATTTTGTAATTATTTTGTTTCTTATTGCGTGTAGTTGTGATTCTATTTTTCATTTTCTGTTCGTATGTTAAAGTAAAGATAACTATGTGCACATGATTTTTTTGTTTTACACAGTTTGAATGAATGAATTATTTTATTCTCATAAACTAGTACATAAAATAGTACAGAGAAAATAACAGTTCATATATAATACATATTTTGTTACGCATGTGTGAAAATAAATAACAATATAATAGTACTACTGTTCCTCTAACCTGTTTGATTTGGAAGAAACTCCGACATAGTTGGATAGTGCAGTTAGTTGCAAAATTACTAACACAATACTATATTAATATTTTTGAAATTGTTATAAAATACATCAAATAGCATTACTACACACCTAATCTTGATTTATATCAATTTTTAGAAATTTACCCGTTTTTGTGTCGTAGATACATTCGTGTCACAGACACATAGTTCGTAATGATATTATGCTGTTTTTGTATACTGTTCTAAACTAATTTTAGTTATTCGTTGTTATTCTGAGGATAACATGTCGAAATGTATTATTATATTATTTATTTTTGTATTTCTCTGTCTTGATTATTCTTGCATTTATTTGTACTTTATTCCTGTAATGTTGTCAATTTATTGATATATTTAGCATTGCCAAAAAGCGCGAGGTTTGGCTAGCCACACAACCAGGTTCAACCTACCATTTCTTTATAAATGACCTGTACCAAGTCAAGAATATGGCAGTTGTTATCTAATAGTTCGTTTGTATGTATGTATGTTGCGTTGTAGTTTTTTTTTTGTTGCACTTCAGTGCTCTGTTGTTTCGTTGTTTTCCTCTGATAGTTGATGTGTTTACCTCGATATCAGTTTGTAACCCGGATTTGTTTTCTCTCAATCGATTTATAACTTTTGAACAGTGGTATACTAGTGTTGCCTTATTAGTGCATCTACATAGACTAGAGGTATAGGGTTGGGTTACATTCTCACAAAACATTGCTTAATCCCGCCGCATTTGTATCCCTATCCCAAATCAGGAGCCTTTGGTCTTTGTTCATATTGTTCATGTAAATTTAATGTTTAGATTTCGGAAACGGACAATAATATACAGGTAAAATAATGTCTTTATTTTTTGAATGATCAAGTTATTTATGATTTTTTTTCATTTGTCTTTTAATTTGTACTGGGAATGATGATTTCTCGATAATTAAAGTTTTGAATTATCTCTTACAATAATGAGATCGCTGCCATTAATAACAATTACGATTGTATAAAAGTATGACATGTATGATACTGTGATTCTGTATACTTCGGTTGGTGTTTAAAAAAAATGGATGATTTTCAGAGATCCACTTTTGTTTGCATAAGCCAAAAGCTATACTTTTCCTTACAGAGCAAGGTCCATGGATAATTGGTGAAAACATGAATGGATCATACATCATTCAGGCACTTGTACATGTGTTCAAGAACTCAGCATATAAAAAGTCCTTTATGGAATTATTAAAAGAGGTATTTGATGATAAGAAAACACATATGTAAAAAATCATACATCATGAGGGTCACTCGGTGAAAATGTTTTAAGCACGCTACAAATTCTTTGCTTAGTCATTTTAATATTATATGGAACTGGGTATTGGAAGCAAACTAGTTATGCTATTATCCCTATGATTACCTCTATTTATATGCCAGCATATATGAAGCACTACGGACATGTATTTGTACCCATGTTATCATTCCTGTTGTCTGTTATATATATTACATTATTTATTTTGGTTCGCGTTAACATATTTTTCTAGGGGGGATCTATAACTTTTACATTATGCAGAATCTTTATACGTTATTGCCATGATTTTTGGTATATTTTCATTCCATTGTCCACTAGGCACATGCGCTGAGAAAGGAATAGTGCATATGTTTGCATTCGTTGGTTTAGGGGATATAGAACTGATCATATGATTTTGGCTTTTTCAATATTTCAACTTTAGTGAACTTCAAATTTAAAATGTGAAGTAGAAAAGGAACAACAATATAGAATAGTCTATATTGTGGAATAAAGGATAACTATTATTAAGGTAGCATCAATTTTGAGTTTTATGCACACTCATTTTACGTTGTGCTTTAATGTTTTAAATTTAATTATAAATTATAGCTGTTTAATATTTGAGCATACCACATGTGCTTCTTATTTGTTTTGCTGATATTACATAATTATCAAATGGAATAATAATCAGTATTGATCGATTTAACTGAATTACCTCTTTTATGCCAAAAGCCTTCTGGTTGTCATTTTATATCTCTCTTCTGTTTTAACGTTGCCACTGGCTATATTTTTCTTTTAGTTATCTTTTGGTGTCTTGATTTTATGGAATTTTTAGCAGGCAATCAATTGTGGTCAAATGGCAGGTCAGTCTGATACAGTACTACTAGTACAAAAAACTCACAATTCAGCGCCAGAAAAAGATCGACCCTAAAATAACTGTAGCGTAAAGAAACAATTGAATATGGACAATATTGCATTTTTTCTGAGACTTGAACTACTGTCAAATTGTATTTGGCCACGAAATTGTAAAATTATCAGTATATTGCGAGGAACTCTTTTTATTGATTATTATATAATGATCACTTTTCATATTACATTATAGATTATTCATTTTTACTTTGACATGTTTGATATAATTGTTTTGGATCATATTTTTGTATACATAAATCCCCTGAATAATCCATTGCATTTAAAAATAATGTTTATACGGAGAGTATCAAAACTATAAGTCAAGGAATTCCAATCAACAACAGAACCTACATAAACAGATAAACAGACAAACAACAGGATCACAAAACAATCTACGATTGCACAACACAAATTTGAGCATTTGTAAAACTCTTAGAATCCAAAGATGTTTGCCATTAAGAGCTATATTAGTTTCTCATTTGCATACTATTTAAGCATTTGACATCTTATCTTTACAGGCAAATATATGTCTGGGCCAAGCTATGATTCCAAAGCTGACCGACGACGGAAAAAATAGTGGGACTGTAGAGAAAAGACCTGTTGCACAAATTTTCTTATTAGAATATTCTGAAGACAAAGAACTTTACTTTTTCCCAGGTCTTGATATTAAAGCACCAGTTTATAAAGGCGTCGAACCTGTCGATTTATATGCAATGTACGGGCGACCAGTTTGTGTACCAACAGATTAAAGTTACTTTAAAAGCTACACTGTTATGCAGTTAACAGTTTATAGAATGGATTGTTCCTTTACTTAATGAAGCTTACTTATGAAGATGAATATTTAAGTGTGGAAGAACACAACTTGTACTGGAATTCCTGAACTAAGTTCATTAATTAAATTTAAATGAGGTTAATGTATATACATGTGTATATATGAGTTTTTGAAATATATATGCATGCTCATATATATCTTGCACTACTACATGTATTACTATTATTACTATATTAATGAAAATGGTATTACTATACTTAGTCCATAGATTTCATAGTGTTAGTTCCTAAAATGCTTATTATGCTTATCTATTCCACTTGCTTGATTATTGTGCCACAAAATAAAATATGTTGATACTTGTAAATTCTAAAGGGAAAAAAAATATTAAAAAAAAATGAAGCTTACTATGTTGGAATCTTGTATAAAATATTTGTATTCATATATAATCTTGTATAAAATATTTGTATTCAATAATCTATAATGTAATATGAAAAGTGATCAGCTGAAGGACGCCTCCGGGTGCGGGAATTTCTTGCTACATTGAAGACCTGTTGGTGACCCTCTGCTGTTGTTTTTTATTTGGGCGGGTTGTTGTCTCTTTGACACATTCCCCATTTCCATTCTCAATTTTATATGATAAGAGCTCTTATTTATAAGGATTTATTACAGAGTAAAATGGTTAAAAAAGGTTAAAAAATGTAAATGGTTAGGTAGTTGTTATCACTTTAAATTGCTGACAGTGTTTTTCAGTAAAAAATGAACTCGAGTAATAAACTAAAATAACTGATTATGTAATTTAAACATTAATACTTTACTTAATTTGAATGTGCTGACATTAATTTGTTTTTAAAGAACAGACAGCATATACATATGTTATACATGTAACGGTTAGTACTAAATAAATATGCATTACTAGTATTTCAGAATATATATATTACTCCCTATTCCTTTCAGGACACAATTTCGTTGAGTGAAAGTTCTGACTTTTAGCAGCACAATCCTAAGACTTTTTTGATGTTTACAAAGTTAAAATGAATACAACAAAAATATGATGGCTCATATCATTAATGTTCGATTAGTCATTGAACCTGGCTCATTTCTGTATATAAATATTAAAAGAATAAATGTCGAAAATAAATCCCACTTTCAAAATTATATTTTATTTTGGTTTCAAATTTGTTATAGATAAATTCTTTCCGTTTTGAATTTTCTTTAGTCTATTTGTTGTTTTACTTTTAGGCCATCTTGCTAATTATGCTAGTGTTAGTTTAGTCATATCTTGGTGTCTGGTGTCAGTCCTTATTTTCTGTTACAAAATGTTTTTCTCTTACACATCAGGACCATATGGAACTAAACTTCGCTCAAATCTTCATGAAGGTATTTGTATTTAGTTTAAACAGATTGTCCAATGATCCTACCTGTTACCACAAAAAGCTGTCAAGGCTAACAGTGGTACATATATGTATACACGATTCAGACAATGTTGCGGCGATGTCACAGAAGCAAGCTTCAGGTTCGAATCAAAAGGAAGGATAACCATTTTCTAACGCAATCTTTAAGACAAATTATGTTCATATATAAATTGCCTAACAAAGTATTTTTAACACACTATTTAGAATGTAAATATTAGAATGTTTAAAATATTAACAATGTGATAAAAGCATAAACACAATATTTCGCTACACAAACTAACTTCACCAAGCGTGCATCCAGGTGAAATCGGATGTAGATAGAAAACGTTTGCAGCTTATGGTACATGAATTCAAAATGTGGATGAAGTTCAAGATTATTTACAAAATTTGTGGTTAAAGTTTTCTAAATCCATTGGCCAATAGTATAGTATAAATAGGACGATGCCTTGTACTTAATTATTTCTTATCTTTCCTGTATTATTTCTCGTCTTTTTCATTGACACCATCAGGTTCAAAAAGTGTGAAGCAGATGATTCAAAATGTTTTCTTTTCATTCTCGTAGAGGTGTGCTACTCTCGAGGTCCCACTCACTATGATGTTTTAAATCTATGATAAACGGGACGATTTCAACTTCCTTATTATCAAGTTCCCATTTCTCAGCAGTAACATACCCTCTGCCCCTTCGTATGGTGTTTACATATCGCAATTGATACGTTATTCTCGTGCTTGTTCACACTATACATGCTATACGGACTTCATATACAGAAGTGTGCTCCTTACGCAGAAACTGCTCCAACAAAGTTATGAGGAGGACAGATTAAAATTGACACTCCGTAAATTTTATGGACACCATCACGACTTGGTGGATCCATATGATGTTTCGTTGACCAAACTAGCTAAGGACATTTTTACCACATGGTAGATTGTGTTTTGTCATAATGTCGTCTAATCTTTTAATTACCAAACGTGACTTATTCCCGATTGTGACTGTTTTGCCGAGTGTGAACTCGCATCACTATAAGACGTGGTACGGTACTTATCCATCCCAAATTCATGTATTTAGTTTAAATGTTTAATGTTATATTTGTAATTCTCATCGGATTTTGTCAAATGTGTTGACGTCTTTTCTATTATATTTATGTGTTATGGTAAAGAAAATTAATCACCGCCTTCATTTATCAGATTTGATTTCGTCCAACGTAGTCAGTACGATATTTTACGTTTGAAGTTAGATTCATAACAAACCGGACATAGTTTTATAATATAGTTAATTGCTACCTCAGTTTTATATTAATAAGAATTAAAATGTGCTTTGTTATTAAATGCAATATCAGTATTTAGTTCAAATATATAATCTTAAATTAATCCTAATTCTATCTTATTCATTCTTATGTGACGTCATTTTTCATTTTTTGATGATCTGTTTTACTAATTCAAATGACGTAATTTTTTCGTCATTTTTCTTTTTCAAATAGGACGTCACTTGGCGTAGAGGTTTAAACGTATTCGGATGTGTCTACTTTTGTGTTTCAAATGTCTGGTTATGTAAATGTATTTCAGTTGTTTCCTGTAATTAGTTAATACTTCAGCTTTATCATGTACATCTTTTGAATATTCATTTTATTAAATTTACTGTTTGCAAAACTATAAATTACTCTTAATTATAGGGATTTTCTGGTAACTTAACAGAAAACCCTTGCTGTTTTTGGCACAACCTTTTTGATCTTTTGGTCCTCGATGCTGTTCAACTTTGTACTCGTTTCGGATTTCAAACTTTTGTATCTGTGCGTCACACATAGGTCTTGTGTGGACAAAATACACTTCTGGCGTATTAAAATTTTGAACTTGTTGCCTTTTGTTGGCTGTTGTTCGTGTGATTCTTTGTCAATTGTGTTCTCCAATTTATTTATATTGTAGTCCTGTGTTGTCATTTTGATGTTATATTTCACACGGCCATACAAGTGCGAGGTTTGGCATGCCACAAAACCAGGTTCAACCCACCATTTTTCCTTTAAAAATGCCCTGTACCAAGTCAGGAATATGGTCATTGTTATATTATAGTTCGTTTCTGTGTGTATTACATTATAACGTTGGGTCGTTTGTTTTCTCTTATTTTTGAGTCTAAATTCACATTGCGATAAGACGTGTCACGGTACTTGTCTATCCCAAATTCATGTATTTGGTTTTGATATTATATATATATGTTATATTTGTTATTCTCGTGGGATTTTGTCTATGTGTGTTACGTTTTAGTGTTATGTCGTTGTTCTCCTCTTATATTTAATGCGTTTCCCTCGGTTTTAGTTTGTTATCCCGATTTTGTTTTTTTGTCCATGGATTTATGAGTTTTGAACAGCGGTATACTACTGTTGCCTTTATTTACTTCTATGATTTGGAAAGTAACATTCTCGAAGTGATGTTGCTATGAGCAAAGATGTCTTGTGAAAGGACACACATATATGTTATGTGTTGCTATTTATAGGCACTTATATTATTATCTTCAGAAAAACGCATAACACAAATGTTTGCGTAATCCGTTCGAATGTACCGCTATCTTTACATCATAGGCCAGTTCCGGGATACGTTTTTAGACGTAACTGTCGTGTGACTTTCATCACAACGTGACAAAAATGTATGCATAGAAATTTCCAGCACATGTTGAGCAAATGGGTGAGAAAGTTTTATGTTATACTGCACAAAATATTTGGGAAATAAAAATCTAAAAGGATGGTTATATACCCTCCTTCAGTCATACGGCAATCACGACTATGTACTCACTGAACATTAATTATTTCTATACAACCCTAGATATGACGATTATGAAAGTGCTGGAAAATTTTAATAGAGCAGGGATACAGGCGCGCCTTCTATCTGGTAAATGACGTCATAAAGGTGTGCGAAATTGATGATTTTTTCCGGTGAAAGACATGATTCGAGAAATCACCTATTGATAATACACTGCATTTTAAGATATTAAGATCTTTAGCTAGAAAGAAGCTTTAAACTGAGCATCATATATCATGTATATCAAACTTCAAAGTATAACTGTACCAAAAGGTTTAAACATCAAAGGGATAGAGATCAAAAAGGTTCATGAACCGATTGAATGAAATATTTAAAAATGTTCATCCCAGCTACTTCAACTGTAAATTTCTTTAACAATTACACATGACAAACACATTGTATTTGAAATATCTGGTATCATTAACAGTAGTCACATGTCACGTGACGATTTACTAAGATAAAAACATCGCCTCGAAGATGTCGGACAAATTTAACAATCTAAAGGAATAGTTTTCAAAGAGATGAATTTCACACTGTTTCTTTAAATCAGCATATTAATGAGTTCAATACAACAGATTATAAAGCCCCTAGATAAAGAACGAAAAAGAATGTTAGTAATGTTAGTTCTTTAGATGACAATTGTACAACACTACGTAATTTTTTTTTTTTTTTCATCTTTTTAAATTATGTCCTTTCCCATCAAATGATAAACACTTTATAGTTAGACGAGGACTTAAACCAATGCGCTTGACGTTTACGATTGTAAGATTTTATTTTTCAATTGGTGCAAGACACCCCTGGAAGAAGCCAGATTAACAGATTCATATACTGATGACAAAGACACGCTCATCCCAAAATTTAGGAAGAAAAGTTCATTGTTACCACAAAAAAGTAAAAACTAAATCGTAAATAGAGATAGGAAGATGTGGTGAGAGTGCCAATGAGACAACTCTCCATCCAAATAAAAATTTATAAAAGTAAACCATTATAGGTCAATGTACGGCCTTCAACACGGAGCATTGGCTCACACCGAACAAAAAGCTATAATGGGCCCAAAAATTACTAGTGTAAAACCATTTAAACGGAAAAACCAACGGTCTAATATATAAAAAAAGAAAAAACGAGAAACACGTATAAATTACATAAACAAACGACGACTACTGTACATCAGATTCCTGACTTAAGACAGGTGCAAACATTTGCAGCGTGATTAAACGTTTTAATGGTTTCAAACCTTCTCCCTTTTTCGGAAACAATAGTACGACATCACAACATAGTAAAGTCTTTATTAACTACAGTGGCCATGGAGATCACTTCTAACCTCTCATCAAATCTGTCAGAAGAACTATTCTAGGACAGTATATAGCCTGCCATCTTGACTCCTTTAGACAGTTTTAGCTATAACAGTTCTTACCTAGAACTGATTAGGACAGTTCTACCTAGAGCTGATCCTGACAGTTCTAGCCTTAAACAGTTTTAGACACTTCGACATAGAACTGACGACTAGAACAGTTCTTCGGCTAGAAAAGTTCTACGACTAGTACGGTTCTACGATTAAACTGATTTGGTCAGTTCTACGGCTAGAATTGATTAAGAACTCTTTTTCTGAAATATCAATACGTCAAAAGAATATAATATATATTACAAAATTCTCATCACAGAATTAAAAACTGTTCTACGCCTAGAACAGTTTTATACAGTATGTGTTTTAGTCAGTTCTAAGGTTAGAACAAATTTAGTCAGTTATGCTGACAGTTCTACGACTAGAACTGATTTGGACAGTTCTACTTAGAACTGTTCTAGGGAAGAGGTGTTCTAGGTAGAACTGTTCTAGAACAGTTTGAAACTGTTCTAGGTAGAACTGTTCTAGAACAGATTGGAACAGTTCTATGACATATTATTCTGAAAAATCTATTGAGAGGTCATCTCCACTGATACCTTACAATCCTTCTTTTTCATGTACATTTGTTTTCTTCATGAAATCGATTGACGTTTTCAACATATTCCGGGTTTAAAGGCATCTTTTGTTCGAGATATTGAAGAAATCATTCAATTCGATGAAATTGCTTCATGACCAGCGGCAAATATTGCAGTCATAATGCAACAGATATAGTAACAAGTTCATATGGCAAAATCAAAGATACTTTATTCAAATGATTTGCACAACTAGACTTTGTCCCTGTTGACCAAATTACCTCCCTTAGCTTAAGATTGAAAATATAATTTATTTTAGATTTGCGGAGAATCCAGTCCTTCTCTGTCATGTATCTAAAACTAATGTATCTTTAAAAACTTCCTTTGGCGGATACATTCAAAAATGTTTGTGTAATTCTAAGGGAAAATCCTTGAAATTTGACTTTTTACGAAATGGGAAGTTTGAAATCATCGTGTTTTTAAAAGCATTTAGCCGAAAACTTAAGAAAGCAGGAAGGTTAAAAGTTATTTAACTTTAAGATTCAACCAACAAGGTGTTTCCCTATATGCGAACAAATCATGAACATTATCTTTTTGGATATGTATTTTTGTTTTGAATCTTGCTATTTTATGATTCTCCGTCATTTTATATGATCTTATATAGCAATTATTCTATGGTAACGCTTCCGATTTTTTAACTTAAAAGGCCGAAAGATATCAGAGTAGACAATGTTTATTTGTACACGGACAGAAGCCTACAAACATGTACAATTCACCTATATGCGAACAAATTGTTCATTCGACATGGGTATAGGCATATTGGCATTTTTAGTAAAGGGGCTTATATAATCCTATTATAATGGCTGACGTCATGATAAGGCAAAATGTCGGATATGCAAATCAGCAAATTACTTATATTGTAATGGACACAAACACCTCAAAAAGCAGCTCCAACCTAAATTTATTTGTCCGTAAAACCTTTTATCATTAGTTTATCATTGTTTATTATACTTCTGTTCGTGTACAATTTTTTTGGACAAACAATCGATTGACGTTTTCAAAATATTCCGGGTTTAAAGGCATCTTTTGTTCGAGGTATTGGAGAAATCATTAAAATTGATGAAACTGCTTTATGACCAGCGGCAAATATTACAGTCATAATGCAACATATATAGTAACAAGTTTGTGATGCAAAACATTGCTCTAGTGAAATAACAATTCCAGTTAATAGTTTCTTGTTTACCAAACCAATGATCGATGTAGAAAAACGTCTGAAATAAACAATGATTGATTTATTGATTATTGGTGTTTAATGCCACTTTCATCACTATGGGATATTTCATACGAACAGTAATTTTTATTATCTGAAAATGCCGAAAAATTGAGAGAAAAATAAATTTGTGCTAGCATTAGCCAAGTGAATAGTTCATGCATACATATATTTTGTCGCTGGGATGCTGTCCCATTGAGGGAAACTCACATCTCTCTTTCACGTCAAACTTGCGCATGTCTTTTGGGTTTTTTATTTGTCGTTAGGTTGCGGTTCATTGACGTTTACACCACACTTGTTTTTGATGGACATTGTAAATTTTCAAACATGCAGTAAAGGAGTTATTGTAGGCTGATAAAAGCTGAAGAGAAGATAAATAGGCCTGACAGAAAAAAAAGAAATGATCTTATTTTCAAAAATGACCTGTTGGGTCGCTCGTATTTCGGTTGTCCATAAATATAGTTCCTGTCATTTTTATGAATGTAAACTATAAGTACTGTGTCTTTTAAGTGGACATCAGTGGCTTAAAATTATTAGTTATGCTATTTCTTTTATAGGGAAGATTATCGTCATTTTTAAATATTTATTTTAATCAGATGGCATTGTGAATTTAAGTGTCAGAGTTGTATGGATGGCAAATCTGTCTAGCTAACAAACGAAACGTAGGTTAAAAAATGCGACTTTTCCAATGTGTCTATTGACTCCATTTAAATATCTAAGCAGTTCAAAAATGTTCACAGTCGAGTATAAGTCAAGATTTTCCAGAAATTTTCATCTTTTGTTTTCCATTAGTAGCTGTATACTGCAAATGTGTAAATGCCAAAAAAATGTCTTCACTGGGAGCCCCAGAGCTAAAACATGTAGACTTCAGTTTGGCTGGGACTTAACTCTAAGGCTAGTTTTTGGTCATTTTCCACATAGGAATTTTACAGAAACAGTTAGTGTTAAACCATTGTGCTTCACGACGACGTGTCTTCTTAATTACAGAATGATGCATTGAAATAGAGACTGCGCGATACATTCACAGAATTTTAGAAGTTTTTCGACATATAAAACACCCTTTCATTTTGAAAATTAATATTCTATATTTAATGGCGTCGACTTAAAGTTGCAAGACGAGTTTACTTTAAGTATGAAAAGTTTAACTTAGTATATATTTATAAACAAAAGGTCTCCACACATAAATTGTGATGGACACAAAGACCTTAAAAAGCAGCTCCTGCCTATATTTATTTGTCCGTAAAACCCTTTATCATTAGTTTATTATACTTCTTTTCGTGTACAATTTTTTTGGACAAACAATCGATTGTCGTTTTCAAAATATTCCGGGTTTAAAGGCATCTTTTGTTCGAGGTATTGAAGAAATCATTAAAATTGATGAAACTGCTTTATGACCAGCGGCAAATATTACAGTCATAATGCAACATATATAGTAACAAGTTTGTGATGCAAAACATTGCTCTAGTGAAATAACTATTCCAGTTAATAGTTTCTTGTTTACCAAACCAATGATCGATGTAGAAAAACGTCTGAAATAATCAATGATTGATTTATTGATTATTGGTGTTTAATGCCACTTTCATCACTATGGGATATTTATTACGAACAGTAATTTTTATTATCTGAAAATGCCGAAAAAGTGAGAGAAAAATAAATTTGTGCTAGCATGAGCCAAGTGAATAGTTCATGCATACATATATTTTGTCGCTGGGATGCTGTCCCATTGAGGGAAACTCACATCTCTCTTTCACGTCAAACTTGCGCATGTCTTTTGGGTGTTTTTTTTTTTGTCGTTAGATTGCGGTTCATTGACGTTTTCACCACACATGTTTTTGATGGACATTGTAAATTTTCAAACATGCAGTAAAGGAGTTATTGTAGGCTGATAAAAGCTGAAGAGAAGATAAATAGGCCTGACAGAAAAAAAAGAAATGATCTTATTTTCAAAAATGACCTGTTGGGTCGCTCGTATTTCGGTTGTCCATAAATATAGTTCCTGTCATTTTTATGAATGTAAACTATAAGTACTGTGTCTTTTAAGTGGACATCAGTGGCTTAAAATTATTAGTTATGCTATTTCTTTTATAGGGAAGATTATCGTCATTTTTAAATATTTATTTTAATCAGATGGCATTGTGAATTTAAGTGTCAGAGTTGTATGGATGGCAAATCTGTCTAGCTTACAAACGAAACGTAGGTTAAAAAATGCGACTTTTCCAATGTGTCTATTGACTCCATTTAAATATCTAAGCAGTTCAAAAATGTTCACAGTCGAGTATAAGTCAAGATTTTCCAGAAATTTTCATCTTTTGTTTTCCATTAGTAGCTGTATACTGCAAATGTGTAAATGCCAAAAAAATGTCTTCACTGGGAGGCCCAGAGCTAAAACATGTAGACTTCAGTTTGGCAGGGACTTAACTCTAAGGCTAGTTTTTGGTCATTTTCCACATAGGAATTTTACAGAAACAGTTAGTGTTAAACCATTGTGCTTCACGACGACGTGTCTTCTTAATTACAGAATGATGCATTGAAATAGAGACTGCGCGATACATTCACAGAATTTTAGAAGTTTTTCGACATATAAAACACCCTTTCATTTTGAAAATTAATATTCTATATTTAATGGCGTCGACTTAAAGTTGCAAGACGAGTTTACTTTAAGTATGAAAAGTTTAACTTAGTATATATTTATAAACAAAAGGTCTCCACACATAAATTGTGATGGACACAAAGACCTTAAAAAGCAGCTCCTGCCTATATTTATTTGTCCGTAAAACCCTTTATCATTAGTTTATTATACTTCTTTTCGTGTACAATTTTTTTGGACAAACAATCGATTGTCGTTTTCAAAATATTCCGGGTTTAAAGGCATCTTTTGTTCGAGGTATTGAAGAAATCATTAAAATTGATGAAACTGCTTTATGACCAGCGGCAAATATTACAGTCATAATGCAACATATATAGTAACAAGTTTGTGATGCAAAACATTGCTCTAGTGAAATAACAATTCCAGTTAATAGTTTCTAGTTTACCAAACCAATGATCGATGTAGAAAAACGTCTGAAATAAACAATGATTGATTTATTGATTATTGGTGTTTAATGCCACTTTCATCACTATGGGATATTTCATACGAACAGTAATTTTTATTATCTGAAAATGCCGAAAAATTGAGAGAAAAATAAATTTGTGCTAGCATGAGCCAAGTGAATAGTTCATGCATACATATATTTTGTCGCTGGGATGCTGTCCCATTGAGGGAAACTCATATCTCTCTTTCACGTCAAACTTGCGCATGTCTTTTGGGTGTTTTTTTTTTTGTCGTTAGATTGCGGTTCATTGACGTTGTCACCACACTTGTTTTTGATGGACATTGTAAATTTTCAAACATGCAGTAAAGGAGTTATTGTAGGCTGATAAAAGCTGAAGAGAAGATAAATAGGCCTGACAGAAAAAAAAGAAATGATCTTATTTTCAAAAATGACCTGTTGGGTCGCTCGTATTTCGGTTGTCCATAAATATAGTTCCTGTCATTTTTATGAATGTAAACTATAAGTACTGTGTCTTTTAAGTGGACATCAGTGGCTTAAAATTATTAGTTATGCTATTTCTTTTATAGGGAAGATTATCGTCATTTTTAAATATTTATTTTAATCAGATGGCATTGTGAATTTAAGTGTCAGAGTTGTATGGATGGCAAATCTGTCTAGCTTACAAACGAAACGTAGGTTAAAAAATGCGACTTTTCCAATGTGTCTATTGACTCCATTTAAATATCTAAGCAGTTCAAAAATGTTCACAGTCGAGTATAAGTCAAGATTTTCCAGAAATTTTCATCTTTTGTTTTCCATTAGTAGCTGTATACTGCAAATGTGTAAATGCCAAAAAAATGTCTTCACTGGGAGGCCCAGAGCTAAAACATGTAGACTTCAGTTTGGCAGGGACTTAACTCTAAGGCTAGTTTTTGGTCATTTTCCACATAGGAATTTTACAGAAACAGTTAGTGTTAAACCATTGTGCTTCACGACGACGTGTCTTCTTAATTACAGAATGATGCATTGAAATAGAGACTGCGCGATACATTCACAGAATTTTAGAAGTTTTTCGACATATAAAACACCCTTTCATTTTGAAAATTAATATTCTATATTTAATGGCGTCGACTTAAAGTTGCAAGACGAGTTTACTTTAAGTATGAAAAGTTTAACTTAGTATATATTTATAAACAAAAGGTCTCCACACATAAATTGTGATGGACACAAAGACCTTAAAAAGCAGCTCCTGCCTATATTTATTTGTCCGTAAAACCCTTTATCATTAGTTTATTATACTTCTTTTCGTGTACAATTTTTTTGGACAAACAATCGATTGTCGTTTTCAAAATATTCCGGGTTTAAAGGCATCTTTTGTTCGAGGTATTGAAGAAATCATTAAAATTGATGAAACTGCTTTATGACCAGCGGCAAATATTACAGTCATAATGCAACATATATAGTAACAAGTTTGTGATGCAAAACATTGCTCTAGTGAAATAACAATTCCAGTTAATAGTTTCTAGTTTACCAAACCAATGATCGATGTAGAAAAACGTCTGAAATAAACAATGATTGATTTATTGATTATTGGTGTTTAATGCCACTTTCATCACTATGGGATATTTCATACGAACAGTAATTTTTATTATCTGAAAATGCCGAAAAATTGAGAGAAAAATAAATTTGTGCTAGCATGAGCCAAGTGAATAGTTCATGCATACATATATTTTGTCGCTGGGATGCTGTCCCATTGAGGGAAACTCATATCTCTCTTTCACGTCAAACTTGCGCATGTCTTTTGGGTGTTTTTTTTTTTTGTCGTTAGATTGCGGTTCATTGACGTTGTCACCACACTTGTTTTTGATGGACATTGTAAATTTTCAAACATGCAGTAAAGGAGTTATTGTAGGCTGATAAAAGCTGAAGAGAAGATAAATAGGCCTGACAGAAAAAAAAGAAATGATCTTATTTTCAAAAATGACCTGTTGGGTCGCTCGTATTTCGGTTGTCCATAAATATAGTTCCTGTCATTTTTATGAATGTAAACTATAAGTACTGTGTCTTTTAAGTGGACATCAGTGGCTTAAAATTATTAGTTATGCTATTTCTTTTATAGGGAAGATTATCGTCATTTTTAAATATTTATTTTAATCAGATGGCATTGTGAATTTAAGTGTCAGAGTTGTATTGATGGCAAATCTGTCTAGCTAACAAACGAAACGTAGGTTAAAAAATGCGACTTTTCCAATGTGTCTATTGACTCCATTTAAATATCTAAGCAGTTCAAAAATGTTCACAGTCGAGTATAAGTCAAGATTTTCCAGAAATTTTCATCTTTTGTTTTCCATTAGTAGCTGTATACTGCAAACGTGTAAATGCCAAAAAAATGTCTTCACTGGGAGCCCCAGAGCTAAAACATGTAGACTTCAGTTTGGCAGGGACTTAACTCTAAGGCTAGTTTTTGGTCATTTTCCACATAGGAATTTTACAGAAACAGTTAGTGTTAAACCATTGTGCTTCACGACGACGTGTCTTCTTAATTACAGAATGATGCATTGAAATAGAGACTGCGCGATACATTCACAGAATTTTAGAAGTTTTTCGACATATAAAACACCCTTTCATTTTGAAAATTAATATTCTATATTTAATGGCGTCGACTTAAAGTTGCAAGATGAGTTTACTTTAAGTATGAAAAGTTTAACTTAGTATATATTTATAAACAAAAGGTCTCCACACATAAATTGTGATGGACACAAAGACCTTAAAAAGCAGCTCCTGCCTATATTTATTTGTCCGTAAAACCCTTTATCATTAGTTTATTATACTTCTTTTCGTGTACAATTTTTTTGGACAAACAATCGATTGTCGTTTTCAAAATATTCCGGGTTTAAAGGCATCTTTTGTTCGAGGTATTGAAGAAATCATTAAAATTGATGAAACTGCTTTATGACCAGCGGCAAATATTACAGTCATAATGCAACATATATAGTAACAAGTTTGTGATGCAAAACATTGCTCTAGTGAAATAACAATTCCAGTTAATAGTTTCTAGTTTACCAAACCAATGATCGATGTAGAAAAACGTCTGAAATAAACAATGATTGATTTATTGATTATTGGTGTTTAATGCCACTTTCATCACTATGGGATATTTCATACGAACAGTAATTTTTATTATCTGAAAATGCCGAAAAATTGAGAGAAAAATAAATTTGTGCTAGCATGAGCCAAGTGAATAGTTCATGCATACATATATTTTGTCGCTGGGATGCTGTCCCATTGAGGGAAACTCATATCTCTCTTTCACGTCAAACTTGCGCATGTCTTTTGGGTGTTTTTTTTTTTTGTCGTTAGATTGCGGTTCATTGACGTTTTCACCACACTTGTTTTTGATGGACATTGTAAATTTTCAAACATGCAGTAAAGGAGTTATTGTAGGCTGATAAAAGCTGAAGAGAAGATAAATAGGCCTGACAGAAAAAAAAGAAATGATCTTATTTTCAAAAATGACCTGTTGGGTCGCTCGTATTTCGGTTGTCCATAAATATAGTTCCTGTCATTTTTATGAATGTAAACTATAAGTACTGTGTCTTTTAGGTGGACATCTGTGGCTTAAAATTATTAGTTATGCTATTTCTTTTATAGGGAAGATTATCGTCATTTTTAAATATGTATTTTAATCAGATGGCATTGTGAATTTAAGTGTCAGAGTTGTATGGATGGCAAATCTGTCTAGCTAACAAACGAAACGTAGGTTAAAAAATGCGACTTTTCCAATGTGTCTATTGACTCCATTTAAATATCTAAGCAGTTCAAAAATGTTCACAGTCGAGTATAAGTCAAGATTTTCCAGAAATTTTCATCTTTTGTTTTCCATTAGTAGCTGTATACTTCAAATGTGTAAATGCCAAAAAAATGTCTTCACTGGGAGCCCCACAGCTGAAACATGTAGACTTCAGTTTGGCAGGGACTTAACTCTAAGGCTAGTTTTTGGTCATTTTGCACATAGGAATTTTACAGAAACAGTTAGTGTTAAACCATTGTGCTTCACGACGACGTGTCTTCTTAATTACAGAATGATGCATTGAAATAGAGACTGCGCGATACATTCACAGAATTTTAGAAGTTTTTCGACATATAAAACACCCTTTCATTTTGAAAAATAATATTCTATATTTAATGGCGTCGACTTAAAGTTGCAAGACGAGTTTACTTTAAGTATGAAAAGTTTAACTTAGTATATATCTATAAACAAAAGGTCTCCACACATAAATTGTGATGGACACAAAGACCTTGAAAAGCAGCTCCTGCCTATATTTATTTGTCCGTAAAACCCTTTATCATTAGTTTATTATACTTCTTTTCGTGTACAATTTTTTTGGACAAACAATCGATTGTCGTTTTCAAAATATTCCGGGTTTAAAGGCATCTTTTGTTCGAGGTATTGAAGAAATCATTAAAATTGATGAAACTGCTTTATGACCAGCGGCAAATATTACAGTCATAATGCAACATATATAGTAACAAGTTTGTGATGCAAAACATTGCTCTAGTGAAATAACAATTCCAGTTAATAGTTTCTAGTTTACCAAACCAATGATCGATGTAGAAAAACGTCTGAAATAAACAATGATTGATTTATTGATTATTGGTGTTTAATGCCACTTTCATCACTATGGGATATTTCATACGAACAGTAATTTTTATTATCTGAAAATGCCGAAAAATTGAGAGAAAAATAAATTTGTGCTAGCATGAGCCAAGTGAATAGTTCATGCATACATATATTTTGTCGCTGGGATGCTGTCCCATTGAGGGAAACTCATATCTCTCTTTCACGTCAAACTTGCGCATGTCTTTTGGGTGTTTTTTTTTTTTTGTCGTTAGATTGCGGTTCATTGACGTTTTCACCACACTTGTTTTTGATGGACATTGTAAATTTTCAAACATGCAGTAAAGGAGTTATTGTAGGCTGATAAAAGCTGAAGAGAAGATAAATAGGCCTGACAGAAAAAAAAGAAATGATCTTATTTTCAAAAATGACCTGTTGGGTCGCTCGTATTTCGGTTGTCCATAAATATAGTTCCTGTCATTTTTATGAATGTAAACTATAAGTACTGTGTCTTTTAAGTGGACATCAGTGGCTTAAAATTATTAGTTATGCTATTTCTTTTATAGGGAAGATTATCGTCATTTTTAAATATTTATTTTAATCAGATGGCATTGTGAATTTAAGTGTCAGAGTTGTATGGATGGCAAATCTGTCTAGCTAACAAACGAAACGTAGGTTAAAAAATGCGACTTTTCCAATGTGTCTATTGACTCCATTTAAATATCTAAGCAGTTCAAAAATGTTCACAGTCGAGTATAAGTCAAGATTTTCCAGAAATTTTCATCTTTTGTTTTCCATTAGTAGCTGTATACTGCAAACGTGTAAATGCCAAAAAAATGTCTTCACTGGGAGCCCCAGAGCTAAAACATGTAGACTTCAGTTTGGCAGGGACTTAACTCTAAGGCTAGTTTTTGGTCATTTTCCACATAGGAATTTTACAGAAACAGTTAGTGTTAAACCATTGTGCTTCACGACGACGTGTCTTCTTAATTACAGAATGATGCATTGAAATAGAGACTGCGCGATACATTCACAGAATTTTAGAAGTTTTTCGACATATAAAACACCCTTTCATTTTGAAAATTAATATTCTATATTTAATGGCGTCGACTTAAAGTTGCAAGATGAGTTTACTTTAAGTATGAAAAGTTTAACTTAGTATATATTTATAAACAAAAGGTCTCCACACATAAATTGTGATGGACACAAAGACCTTAAAAAGCAGCTCCTGCCTATATTTATTTGTCCGTAAAACCCTTTATCATTAGTTTATTATACTTCTTTTCGTGTACAATTTTTTTGGACAAACAATCGATTGTCGTTTTCAAAATATTCCGGGTTTAAAGGCATCTTTTGTTCGAGGTATTGAAGAAATCATTAAAATTGATGAAACTGCTTTATGACCAGCGGCAAATATTACAGTCATAATGCAACATATATAGTAACAAGTTTGTGATGCAAAACATTGCTCTAGTGAAATAACAATTCCAGTTAATAGTTTCTTGTTTACCAAACCAATGATCGATGTAGAAAAACGTCTGAAATAAACAATGATTGATTTATTGATTATTGGTGTTTAATGCCACTTTCATCACTATGGGATATTTCATACGAACAGTAATTTTTTATTATCTGAAAATGCCGAAAAATTGAGAGAAAAATAAATTTGTGCTAGCATGAGCCAAGTGAATAGTTCATGCATACATATATTTTGTCGCTGGGATGCTGTCCCATTGAGGGAAACTCACATCTCTCTTTCACGTCAAACTTGCGCATGTCTTTTGGGTGTTTTTTTTTTGTCGTTAGATTGCGGTTCATTGACGTTTTCACCACACTTGTTTTTGATGGACATTGTAAATTTTCAAACATGCAGTAAAGGAGTTATTGTAGGCTGATAAAAGCTGAAGAGAAGATAAATAGGCCTGACAGAAAAAAAAGAAATGATCGTATTTTCAAAAATGACTTGTTGGGTCGCTCGTATTTCGGTTGTCCATAAATATAGTTCCTGTCATTTTTATGAATGTAAACTATAAGTACTGTGTCTTTTAGGTGGACATCAGTGGCTTAAAATTATTAGTTATGCTATTTCTTTTATAGGGAAGATTATCGTCATTTTTAAATATGTATTTTAATCAGATGGCATTGTGAATTTAAGTGTCAGAGTTGTATTGATGGCAAATCTGTCTAGCTAACAAACGAAACGTAGGTTAACTTAGTATATATTTATAAACAAAAGGTCTCCACACATAAATTGTGATGGACGCAAAGACCTTAAAAAGCAGCTCCTGCCTATATTTATTTGTCCGTAAAACCCTTTATCATTAGTTTATTATACTTCTTTTCGTGTACAATTTTTTTGGACAAACAATCGATTGTCGTTTTCAAAATATTCCGGGTTTAAAGGCATCTTTTGTTCGAGGTATTGAAGAAATCATTAAAATTGATGAAACTGCTTTATGACCAGCGGCAAATATTACAGTCATAATGCAACATATATAGTAACAAGTTTGTGATGCAAAACATTGCTCTAGTGAAATAACAATTCCAGTTAATAGTTTCTTGTTTACCAAACCAATGATCGATGTAGAAAAACGTCTGAAATAATCAATGATTGATTTATTGATTATTGGTGTTTAATGCCACTTTCATCACTATGGGATATTTATTACGAACAGTAATTTTTATTATCTGAAAATGCCGAAAAAGTGAGAGAAAAATAAATTTGTGCTAGCATGAGCCAAGTGAAAAGTTCATGCATACATATATTTTGTCGCTGGGATGCTGTCCCATTGAGGGAAACTCACATCTCTCTTTCACGTCAAACTTGCGCATGTCTTTTGGGTGTTTTTTTGTCGTTAGAATTCGGTTCATTGACGTTTTCACCACACTTGTTTTTGATGGACATTGTAAATTTTCAAACATGCAGTAAAGGAGTTATTGTAGGCTGATAAAAGCTGAAGAGAAGATAAATAGGCCTGACAGAAAAAAAAGAAATGATCTTATTTTCAAAAATGACCTGTTGGGTCGCTCGTATTTCGGTTGTCCATAAATATAGTTCCTGTCATTTTTATGAATGTAAACTATAAGTACTGTGTCTTTTAGGTGGACATCAGTGGCTTAAAATTATTAGTTATGCTATTTCTTTTATAGGGAAGATTATCGTCATTTTTAAATATGTATTTTAATCAGATGGCATTGTGAATTTAAGTGTCAGAGTTGTATGGATGGCAAATCTGTCTAGCTAACAAACGAAACGTAGGTTAAAAACTGCGACTTTTCCAATGTGTCTATTGACTCCATTTAAATATCTAAGCAGTTCAAAAATGTTCACAGTCGAGTATAAGTCAAGATTTTCCAGAAATTTTCATCTTTTGTTTTCCATTAGTAGCTGTATACTTCAAATGTGTAAATGCCAAAAAAATGTCTTCACTGGGAGCCCCAGAGCTGAAACATGTAGACTTCAGTTTGGCAGGGACTTAACTCTAAGGCTAGTTTTTGGTCATTTTGCACATAGGAATTTTACAGAAACAGTTAGTGTTAAACCATTGTGCTTCACGACGACGTGTCTTCTTAATTACAGAATGATGCATTGAAATAGAGACTGCGCGATACATTCACAGAATTTTAGAAGTTTTTCGACATATAAAACACCCTTTCATTTTGAAAATTAATATTCTATATTTAATGGCGTCGACTTAAAGTTGCAAGACGAGTTTACTTTAAGTATGAAAAGTTTAACTTAGTATATATTTATAAACAAAAGGTCTCCACACATAAATTGTGATGGACACAAAGACCTTAAAAAGCAGCTCCTGCCTATATTTATTTGTCCGTAAAACCCTTTATCATTAGTTTATTATACTTCTTTTCGTGTACAATTTTTTTGGACAAACAATCGATTGTCGTTTTCAAAATATTTCGGGTTTAAAGGCATCTTTTGTTGGAGGTATTGAAGAAATCATTAAAATTGATGAAACTGCTTTATGACCAGCGGCAAATATTACAGTCATAATGCAACATATATAGTAACAAGTTTGTGATGCAAAACATTGCTCTAGTGAAATAACAATTCCAGTTAATAGTTTCTTGTTTACCAAACCAATGATCGATGTAGAAAAACGTCTGAAATAATCAATGATTGATTTATTGATTATTGGTGTTTAATGCCACTTTCATCACTATGGGATATTTATTACGAACAGTAATTTTTATTATCTGAAAATGCCGAAAAAGTGAGAGAAAAATAAATTTGTGCTAGCATGAGCCAAGTGAATAGTTCATGCATACATATATTTTGTCGCTGGGATGCTGTCCCATTGAGGGAAACTCACATCTCTCTTTCACGTCAAACTTGCGCATGTCTTTTGGGTGTTTTTTTTTTCGTTAGATTGCGGTTCATTGACGTTTTCACCACACTTGTTTTTGATGGACATTGTAAATTTTCAAACATGCAGTAAAGGAGTTATTGTAGGCTGATAAAAGCTGAAGAGAAGATAAATAGGCCTGACAGAAAAAAAAGAAATGATCTTATTTTCAAAAATGACCTGTTGGGTCGCTCGTATTTCGGTTGTCCATAAATATAGTTCCTGTCATTTTTATGAATGTAAACTATAAGTACTGTGTCTTTTAGGTGGACATCAGTGGCTTAAAATTATTAGTTATGCTATTTCTTTTATAGGGAAGATTATCGTCATTTTTAAATATGTATTTTAATCAGATGGCATTGTGAATTTAAGTGTCAGAGTTGTATGGATGGCAAATCTGTCTAGCTAACAAACGAAACGTAGGTTAAAAAATGCGACTTTTCCAATGTGTCTATTGACTCCATTTAAATATCTAAGCAGTTCAAAAATGTTCACAGTCGAGTATAAGTCAAGATTTTCCAGAAATTTTCATCTTTTGTTTTCCATTAGTAGCTGTATACTTCAAATGTGTAAATGCCAAAAAAATGTCTTCACTGGGAGCCCCAGAGCTGAAACATGTAGACTTCAGTTTGGCAGGGACTTAACTCTAAGGCTAGTTTTTGGTCATTTTGCACATAGGAATTTTACAGAAACAGTTAGTGTTAAACCATTGTGCTTCACGACGACGTGTCTTCTTAATTACAGAATGATGCATTGAAATAGAGACTGCGCGATACATTCACAGAATTTTAGAAGTTTTTCGACATATAAAACACCCTTTCATTTTGAAAATTAATATTCTATATTTAATGGCGTCGACTTAAAGTTGCAAGACGAGTTTACTTTAAGTATGAAAAGTTTAACTTAGTATATATTTATAAACAAAAGGTCTCCACACATAAATTGTGATGGACACAAAGACCTTAAAAAGCAGCTCCTGCCTATATTTATTTGTCCGTAAAACCCTTTATCATTAGTTTATTATACTTCTTTTCGTGTACAATTTTTTTGGACAAACAATCGATTGTCGTTTTCAAAATATTTCGGGTTTAAAGGCATCTTTTGTTGGAGGTATTGAAGAAATCATTAAAATTGATGAAACTGCTTTATGACCAGCGGCAAATATTACAGTCATAATGCAACATATATAGTAACAAGTTTGTGATGCAAAACATTGCTCTAGTGAAATAACAATTCCAGTTAATAGTTTCTTGTTTACCAAACCAATGATCGATGTAGAAAAACGTCTGAAATAATCAATGATTGATTTATTGATTATTGGTGTTTAATGCCACTTTCATCACTATGGGATATTTATTACGAACAGTAATTTTTATTATCTGAAAATGCCGAAAAAGTGAGAGAAAAATAAATTTGTGCTAGCATGAGCCAAGTGAATAGTTCATGCATACATATATTTTGTCGCTGGGATGCTGTCCCATTGAGGGAAACTCACATCTCTCTTTCACGTCAAACTTGCGCATGTCTTTTGGGTGTTTTTTTTTCGTTAGATTGCGGTTCATTGACGGTTTCACCACACTTGTTTTTGATGGACATTGTAAATTTTCAAACATGCAGTAAAGGAGTTATTGTAGGCTGATAAAAGCTGAAGAGAAGATAAATAGGCCTGACAGAAAAAAAAGAAATGATCTTATTTTCAAAAATGACCTGTTGGGTCGCTCGTATTTCGGTTGTCCATAAATATACTTCCTGTCATTTTTATGAATGTAAACTATAAGTACTGTGTCTTTTAGGTGGACATCAGTGGCTTAACATTATTAGTTATGCTATTTCTTTTATAGGGAAGATTATCGTCATTTTTAAATATGTATTTTAATCAGATGGCATTGTGAATTTAAGTGTCAGAGTTGTATGGATGGCAAATCTGTCTAGCTAACAAACGAAACGTAGGTTAAAAAATGCGACTTTTCCAATGTGTCTATTGACTCCATTTAAATATCTAAGCAGTTCAAAAATGTTCACAGTCGAGTATAAGTCAAGATTTTCCAGAAATTTTCATCTTTTGTTTTCCATTAGTAGCTGTATACTTCAAATGTGTAAATGCCAAAAAAATGTCTTCACTGGGAGCCCCAGAGCTGAAACATGTAGACTTCAGTTTGGCAGGGACTTAACTCTAAGGCTAGTTTTTGGTCATTTTGCACATAGGAATTTTACAGAAACAGTTAGTGTTAAACCATTGTGCTTCACGACGACGTGTCTTCTTAATTACAGAATGATGCATTGAAATAGAGACTGCGCGATACATTCACAGAATTTTAGAAGTTTTTCGACATATAAAACACCCTTTCATTTTGAAAATTAATATTCTATATTTAATGGCGTCGACTTAAAGTTGCAAGACGAGTTTACTTTAAGTATGAAAAGTTTAACTTAGTATATATACTGAGTGCCAATGAAAACGCAACACTTGGTTTTTCAAAAATAAAATTTATGTTAGAAATCATAATCTTTCAAAATGAATTGTTTTTGAAAATTAACAATTCTAACAATAGATCGATATCAAACAAAAATGTTTCATTGTCATCTTTCGGGCCAATAGATAAACGAAACATCCAATGTCGAATCATCAAATCACAGTCCTAACAAAAAATGTTACAACCCCGTTGTGCAGCGCAATCTCGATAGCGCCGTGGAATTGATCATCCAGGACGTTTAATGTGATCTCGAGGAATGTTATTCCACTTGTCCTGTAAAGCAAACTCAAGCTGACTTTATGATATTGGTGGTGGTTTTCATCATCTAAACCATGTCAAATCTGATGCAAAATTTGCTCTATCAGACCTAAATCTGGCAAAACGCACGACTTTTGGCCAAGGCGGGTGCCAAACGTCTATGTAACTACCACTGACGATTTTTGGTACATAATGAATGATTTTTGGTACATAATGACTAAATTCGATGTTTACACCAGACGGCCGTTTAGATGTCAGCTCTGGTCCTCTTTAACCGTTGAATTTCTGCGCAAATGGTGCTATACTTAAATTGCTCCATAGGATCTACCGTGACCACCATTGAACTCACGTGACCTTTGGACATCCATCAGAGTTGATATCGGATATGTTAAAGACCAAATGTGTCGGTTGTGCTGAGCGTTTCTTGCTTTTTGAACCCCGGGATGTGGCACATCATTAACTGATCCATTTTTGTTGAATTTGTGGATGATTTGGGTTATTGTATGCTGTGAAAGGCTTCATTGGATCATGCCCGAAACTGCATGTCGCTGGTTGTCAGAAAGTCCTGGCATTTACTCAGATGTTTATTGCAGTTTCCTTACAATAAGGGCGGGAGAATTCATGACATTAGCCAAGCTTTAAATGACAAAATCGTGAAAATGGTGCATATGTTGAAAAGCGGTGAACTCGGTTTATGTCCGTTCAATATAACCCTTACTTCGCATTTGTTCCAAAAATCACCCAACCGTAAAGTTGTCGACAATTGTCTTTAAAGTCATTTTCAACCAACTTTACAAAGTTCTAATATTAAATAAATAAAAATGATCAGACTTTTTTGAAAAACAAAAGTGTTGCGTTTTCATTGGCACTCAGTATATTATAAACAAAAGGTCTCCACACATAAATTGTGATGTACACAAAGACCTTAAAAAGCAGCTCCTGCCTATATTTATTTGTCCGTAAAACCCTTTATCATTAGTTTATTATACTTCTTTTCGTGTACAATTTTTTTGGACAAACAATCGATTGTCGTTTTCAAAATATTCCGGGTTTAAAGGCATCTTTTGTTCGAGGTATTGAAGAAATCATTAAAATTGATGAGACTGCTTTATGACCAGCGGCAAATATTACAGTCATAATGCAACATATATAGTAACAAGTTTGTGATGCAAAACATTGCTCTAGTGAAATAACAATTCCAGTTAATAGTTTCTTGTTTACCAAACCAATGATCGATGTAGAAAAACGTCTGAAATAATCAATGATTGATTTATTGATTATTGGTGTTTAATGCCACTTTCATCACTATGGGATATTTATTACGAACAGTAATTTTTATTATCTGAAAATGCCGAAAAAGTGAGAGAAAAATAAATTTGTGCTAGCATGAGCCAAGTGAAAAGTTCATGCATACATATATTTTGTCGCTGGGATGCTGTCCCATTGAGGGAAACTCACATCTCTCTTTCACGTCAAACTTGCGCATGTCTTTTGGGTGTTTTTTTGTCGTTAGAATTCGGTTCATTGACGTTTTCACCACACTTGTTTTTGATGGACATTGTAAATTTTCAAACATGCAGTAAAGGAGTTATTGTAGGCTGATAAAAGCTGAAGAGAAGATAAATAGGCCTGACAGAAAAAAAAGAAATGATCTTATTTTCAAAAATGACCTGTTGGGTCGCTCGTATTTCGGTTGTCCATAAATATAGTTCCTGTCATTTTTATGAATGTAAACTATAAGTACTGTGTCTTTTAGGTGGACATCAGTGGCTTAAAATTATTAGTTATGCTATTTCTTTTATAGGGAAGATTATCGTCATTTTTAAATATGTATTTTAATCAGATGGCATTGTGAATTTAAGTGTCAGAGTTGTATGGATGGCAAATCTGTCTAGCTAACAAACGAAACGTAGGTTAAAAAATGCGACTTTTCCAATGTGTCTATTGACTCCATTTAAATATCTAAGCAGTTCAAAAATGTTCACAGTCGAGTATAAGTCAAGATTTTCCAGAAATTT
Organism: Mytilus galloprovincialis; assembly: GCA_037788925.1. Lineage (NCBI taxonomy): Eukaryota > Metazoa > Mollusca > Bivalvia > Mytilida > Mytilidae > Mytilus > Mytilus galloprovincialis. The sequence continues at coordinate 35,823,998 of CM075342.1, read as the reverse complement.
TCATCTTTTGTTTTCCATTAGTAGCTGTATACTTCAAATGTGTAAATGCCAAAAAAAATGTCTTCACTGGGAGCCCCAGAGCTGAAACATGTAGACTTCAGTTTGGCAGGGACTTAACTCTAAGGCTAGTTTTTGGTCATTTTGCACATAGGAATTTTACAGAAACAGTTAGTGTTAAACCATTGTGCTTCACGACGACGTGTCTTCTTAATTACAGAATGATGCATTGAAATAGAGACTGCGCGATACATTCACAGAATTTTAGAAGTTTTTCGACATATAAAACACCCTTTCATTTGGAAAATTAATATTCTATATTTAATGGCGTCGACTTAAAGTTGCAAGACGAGTTTACTTTAAGTATGAAAAGTTTAACTGAGTATATATTTATAAACAAAAGGTCTCCACACATAAATTGTGATGGACACAAAGACCTTAAAAAGCAGCTCCTGCCTATATTTATTTGTCCGTAAAACCCTTTATCATTAGTTTATTATACTTCTTTTCGTGTACAATTTTTTTGGACAAACAATCGATTGTCGTTTTCAAAATATTTCGGGTTTAAAGGCATCTTTTGTTCGAGGTATTGAAGAAATCATTAAAATTGATGAAACTGCTTTATGACCAGCGGCAAATATTACAGTCATAATGCAACATATATAGTAACAAGTTTGTGATGCAAAACATTGCTCTAGTGAAATAACAATTCCAGTTAATAGTTTCTTGTTTACCAAACCAATGATCGATGTAGAAAAACGTCTGAAATAATCAATGATTGATTTATTGATTATTGGTGTTTAATGCCACTTTCATCACTATGGGATATTTATTACGAACAGTAATTTTTATTATCTGAAAATGCCGAAAAAGTGAGAGAAAAATAAATTTGTGCTAGCATGAGCCAAGTGAATAGTTCATGCATACATATATTTTGTCGCTGGGATGCTGTCCCATTGAGGGAAACTCACATCTCTCTTTCACGTCAAACTTGCGCATGTCTTTTGGGTGTTTTTTTTTTGTCGTTAGATTGCGGTTCATTGACGTTTTCACCACACTTGTTTTTGATGGACATTGTAAATTTTCAAACATGCAGTAAAGGAGTTATTATAGGCTGATAAAAGCTGAAGAGAAGATAAATAGGCCTGACAGAAAAAAAAGAAATGATCTTATTTTCAAAAATGACCTGTTGGGTCGCTCGTATTTCGGTTGTCCATAAATATACTTCCTGTCATTTTTATGAATGTAAACTATAAGTACTGTGTCTTTTAGGTGGACATCAGTGGCTTAAAATTATTAGTTATGCTATTTCTTTTATAGGGAAGATTATCGTCATTTTTAAATATGTATTTTAATCAGATGGCATTGTGAATTTAAGTGTCAGAGTTGTATGGATGGCAAATCTGTCTAGCTTACAAACGAAACGTAGGTTAAAAAATGCGACTTTTCCAATGTGTCTATTGACTCCATTTAAATATCTAAGCAGTTCAAAAATGTTCACAGTCGAGTATAAGTCAAGATTTTCCAGAAATTTTCATCTTTTGTTTTCTATTAGTAGCTGTATACTTCAAATGTGTAAATGCCAAAAAAATGTCTTCACTGGGAGCCCCAGAGCTGAAACATGTAGACTTCAGTTTGGCAGGGACTTAACTCTAAGGCTAGTTTTTGGTCATTTTGCACATAGGAATTTTACAGAAACAGTTAGTGTTAAACCATTGTGCTTCACGACGACGTGTCTTGTTAATTACAGAATGATGCATTGAAATAGAGACTGCGCGATACATTCACAGAATTTTAGAAGTTTTTCGGCATATAAAACACCCTTTCATTTTGAAAATTAATATTCTATATTTAATGGCGTCGACTTAAAGTTGCAAGACGAGTTTACTTTAAGTATGAAAAGTTTAACTTAGTATATATTTATAAACAAAAGGTCTCCACACATAAATTGTAATGTACACAAAGACCTTAAACAGCAGCTCCTACCTATATTTATTTGTCCGTAAAACCCTTTATCATTAGTTTATTATACTTCTTTCGTGAACAAGTTTTTTTGGACAAACAATCGATTGTCGTTTTCAAAATATTCCGGGTTTAAAGGCATCTTTTGTTCGAGGTATTGAAGAAATCATTAAAATTGATGAAACTGCTTTATGACCAGCGGCAAATATTACAGTCATAATGCAACATATATAGTAACAAATTTGTGATGCAAAACATTGCTCTAGTGAAATAACAATTCCAGTTAATAGTTTCTTGTTTACCAAACCAATGATCGATGTAGAAAAACGTCTGAAATAATCAATGATTGATTTATTGATTATTGATGTTTAATGCCACTTTCATCACTATGGGATATTTCATACGAACAGTAATTTTTATTATCTGAAAATGCCGAAAAATTGAGAGAAAAATAAATTTGTGCTAGCATGAGCCAAGTGAATAGTTCATGCATACATATATTTTGTCGCTGGGATGCTGTCCCATTGAGGGAAACTCACATCTCTCTTTCACGTCAAACTTGCGCATGTCTTTTGGGTGTTTTTTTTTTGTCGTTAGATTGCGGTTCATTGACGTTTTCACCACACTTGTTTTTGATGGACATTGTAAATTTTCAAACATGCAGTAAAGGAGTTATTGTAGGCTGATAAAAGCTGAAGAGAAGATAAATAGGCCTGACAGAAAAAAAAGAAATGATCTTATTTTCAAAAATGACCTGTTGGGTCGCTCGTATTTCGGTTGTCCATAAATATAGTTCCTGTCATTTTTATGAATGTAAACTATAAGTACTGTGTCGTTTAGGTGGACATCAGTGGCTTAAAATTATTAGTTATGCTATTTCTTTTATAGGGAAGATTATCGTCATTTTTAAATATGTATTTTAATCAGATGGCATTGTGAATTTAATTGTCAGAGTTGTATGGATGGCAAATCTGTCTATCTAACAAACGAAATAGAAAATCGTAGGTTAAAAAATGCGACTTTTCCAATGTGTCTATTGACTCCATTTAAATATCTAAGCAGTTCAAAAATGTTCACAGTCGAATAAAAGTCAAGATTTTCCAGAGATATTCATCTTTTGTTTCATTTATTACCTGCATTCTTTAAATGTGTGAATGCCAAAAAAATGTCTTCACTGGGAACCCCAGAGCTGAAACATGTAGACTTCAGTTTGGCAGGGACTTAACTCTAAGGCTAGTTTTTGGTCATTTTGAACATACGAACTTTACAGAAACAGTTAGTGTTAAACCATTGTGCTTCACGACGGTGATGAATTATTGTAATGTTCATGTTCATCCTGTCATATGTTTTTTTTTACTTTGATGACAACAATGCCTTAATTTCTGATATATTGATTATAGCAAGCAGCTGTAAATGATAATGAGGCATACAAATCATAAGTCTCAGGGAATAAAATAAATGAAAAATGTTTTAAATTAAAATGTTGAAAGTGTCGAAATCGACAGCGCAACAAAAACAACATCATAATTACCTGATTATTTTTTGTTGATTGCACATTTGTTCAGCACAAATAACCTCAAACTGTTCAAAACTGTATTAATATGGAAAAATAAATCACTTTTTATCTTTACTTACAACATACTGCTCAATATTTCAGGATGTTGCAATCAACTTTTTCATAAATAAAAAAAATCACTAAGATGTCCCTTATTTTGATGTTTAAACATGTTAAATTACGGGTAAATTTTATGGTTTGGAAAAAGGGTAATTAAATTTATTCAACTATTATCCTTGACGGTTATTTTTAGACTTGTGGTAGTTCAACAAGCTGTACAATTCATGTAAGAATTGGAATTGTGTATGGTTTAATACATGCTGATTATAAAAAAAAACTTATGATACAATGTAGATACAATATCTACATGTATAACTTTTTTTTTTTAAATTTACATACGATAACTCTCATAATTCTCTTGATTATTTCTGTGGCATTGTCTTTGGAATCCATGATTAATCAAGGGATTTCCCCTTAAAGGAGGTTATCTAAAAATGATTTGGAAAGTAAATATAATTTAATGTAATATGTATTAATTATGAATTTAAATAGATATAGTAAAAAATGATTGTACAAAGGTTAATAATAAAAGACAAAAAAGTAAAGTTAAAAATTTCAAAAAAAGAAAAAAATATATACTTAATAACTTTGCTTCCAAAAATTCAAGTTATTATTATGCAGTTCATAAATAAAATGAAATTTTCATGATATTTGTAGATTGGCATGCTAAAAACCTCCAATTATTTAATTTTATTTCCGATGATGTTTTTCTTTGAAAAGGTTACTTTATATTAACATTTTTATTAAAATATTACCATTACAAAACTTTTAAAAATCATCTATATATATAATTATTAAGGGCATCCGATACAGTTTCAAGGGAGGTAACTCTAGGCGCGACGTTCAACGTTCAAATTCCCATAAATGTGCCACTTAGCGCATCTTGACCGCAATGTCACGCAATGCTTCAATAAATATATCATTCCTGTAGGTTAATAATTTTCCCTTATTGTCACTTATCACAGCTCCAGAATGAACCCATTCTTATTAATTTACGATGAAGAATATCGACTCCAAAAATTCTATAACATTGATAATTTTTTTTTACAAAATTGCACAAATCCCCAATTTTCAGTCCCAATTATCTCGAAAACAAGCACGGTAACTTATGTTTTTTTGTAGTTTTTTTTTATAACTCGCCAAGGCCTACAACATATTTCAAAATTATAAAAATGACATTATATCGAGAAACTGTATTGGATGCCCTTAAACACAAATGATGCATGAACTTCTTTTTTCCAAAGGTCGTCATTTTGTCTCTCATTTCTGTCCACATCTTCTCTTCTATTATCTTTTGTAAAGTTAAAGATCCTGCTATTTTCCAATGACCGTATCAAATGTCCAATAAAACAAACAGTACCATGACCAAAAGTAATCGATATACGTCAAAGTATGTTTGATCTTTACTTATGTCACGCTTATTTTTAAGATTGTAACATGATGTAGTATAATTCGCAATGACTAGTATATTATTGTATAAAGTTCAGTACTTTATATTTCCCCATCCGTAATAGTTGTCTAAAATGTTAATTTTGTATATGCCATTCTTCAGAGAAAGGCTTACATGAGAGAAAGCACACAATCTTCACTAAAAGCGTAAACGGAGATTACATTCCAATTAAGTAGCTTATATTTAGACGATTTTATCCTTTATAAAACAAAAAGGTGTTTCTGAAATAGGCGTTTTTGAAATAGATATTTCTGAAGGGAAGAGTTTTACAGAACTTAAAGTTGACACGTTTAATACACCATTCGATGGAGATTACGAGCTTAACAAATATCTGCAGTTTTACATTACAAAACGTCTGTATTACAGTTTTTTAAATATTGAAATGAAGTCAAAAAAGAACTTTTTGAGTATTAACCAATTATTCATTAACTTTGGTTTCATATTACCATCATTTCTCTTATTTTGTTATAGTTTCTTTTGAATTTGTGTCAAAGCTTAACAATGTCAGATAAAATCTCACTTTGAAATGCAGGAGAATATTCGTTTTTCGTAGATGTAAAATTTAACGAAACCCAATCGGATTTGGGATGTGCTCCTCCTCATTTTAATTGAGTTCGACCGATTGAGCGTTTAACCTTACACCTTGTAAATTTGAACCTAGCCAGAATAATTTCTGCTATTAGTCTAGTATGTATGTGTAACAGCGCGAAAGCTTGGATTCCGGAAGTGTTTTAACATGGTTAATACATGTAATACGAAATTAACTTTAAAATCTATTGTTATCTCAATATAGCGCGTGCGAGATAATAGACCTCGTGAGTATATATTTCAAAGGCCTGCTTTGTTCAATGAAAATTTTAAATGATGAAATAGTATACTGAAAAAAAACAATAAATTCAAATCATTTAATTGCTTTGTATCTCTAAATTAATATCTATAGAGAAGTTCAATACTTTTGAAAAGTAGTTCTAGTTATGTATTGAGTATTAGAATGTAGACATGTAGATATTTTTAAAGATATAAGTAAAAGCTATAGACCTTCTACAATTCCTTTCTTGTTGTTTTTTGTCATCAACCTTTACTCATTTAAAGATAAACTGTTAAGTGAAACAGTAATTACTCTACAGATAAATTGCCCTTTTATCACACAATACTATGCATTGATTGTCAATGGGTGAATTCTTATGCAGGTGTTAGAATACATCTTATTCTGTCATCAAATTTTACTGCAATCATGCATATACTTCGATTACTTTTAAAACGATACGTATATTTGTTCAAGAGAGATTTTATACCTAGACACTTTATTCCTTATGAACACGATGGAAGGAAGTGCATTCAAAATTAATAAATAATATCTATTTTTATTGCTTTTTTTAAATATACATGTACATTTTAAAGGATTTTCTTCAATGTAATTTCTTGAATGGTTTAATTTATTTGTTAAATTTTGTCGGCGAAAAAAAAAAGATATTTTCTTTGGAATACTAAACTAAATTATGCCAATTTGCACGCTGAACTGTTTTGGCTAGCTCTGAAACATTTTTTTTTTGCAAGAACTAAACTTTTGAAAAAATCAAATGAAAGCAAAATGTTTACGTTACTTTCAAAGTTAAATTTGTGAATCGCTTTGGCTGCACAAGCGGTGATAATGGCACAGCTGTTATTTCACTGAGATAAAACGAAACAATGTGATAGTCCCGTGTGCAGCCATCTTTCGATGTTTTGAAACGTAAACGGCAGGCTGTTGTGTTAAAGGAAATTTTGGAAATAAACCGGATATAATTTATGAATATTAATCGTAGAAGATATGGTTTTATTGGCAATGAGAAAATTATCCACCAAAGACCAAACGACTCGGTTGTAAGCAATGATAGGTCACCGGAATAAATCTTTAATGCTGTGTAAAGGATGTCAGGATACCCACTCATTTTCTTGCTTCATATCTATCAATTCGACTTATATATTCATTTGTTTAGAATTAAAACATTCTTGAATATTGATTAATAATAACATGAATAAGTTTAAATAGTTCAAGTTTTATTTGTTTGAATACTATTTCAAACTGAAGTTTTTCTCTTCTATGTTAATTGTCTTCGAAAATTTCACATATATATATATATATATATATATATTCGGTTATACAACTAATTTGCAGCAGTTCAAGAAGAGTCTGCTAGTTAACCAACTCAAGTAGTTCCTAGTGGAGCGAGATATATAGAACTTGCATTTTCTGATCGTACGGAAGTTTACGAGTTTCGTTCAACCGAACCATATGATCCAAGAAACTGTCGTATACGACTTCCTTTTCTTACAGATGCAACATTTGGTACAGAGGTTTCCGCTAGCTGTCATAACAATACATTTACTTCTAATATTAGGCCATTCATTAACATACAGGTAATTTTATATAAAAATTGCTGTTTTATGTAGGAATGATAAGAATTTCTATGTTCTGAGACTTTGTGATTTACATGTACAACAACAAGGATTTAATAAGTTTATTATAATTTCAATAAAAAGTAAATTATTTCACACGAAAAGATTCGTTATCTTTTGGGATATCAATGTTTGTATCAAGAAACAATACGATCATCATTACAGATAAATCTTTATTATTGTTGCTCCACTAAATTATTCCTAGAATAGAGAATAGACATGTTGGAAAAACTCGCTTGTGACGGGAAAAAATGCGCAATTACACAAAAAATGGAAATTGCTAATAATCCTTGATTGCTTGTGACAAAGATATTCACGAATATTTTTTCCCAATAACAGGTATAAATCTTCTTTAACTAATTAGCCATCCCCAACCTCCCAACCTGAAACGAGAAAATATGTATGATCACTGTAAAGATTAGCGCCGTCGATTTGCCTTGTGAAAATATTTACTTTCTTTTCGCTCCTTACGATCCCTGAATTAGACATATTTTGGAAAAGTATGTTTCAAACTGTTTTCTTAAAGGTCATTGAAAAGTATTTAATAAATATTCAAAAAGGAGCAAAACAAAACAATACAAATACAATAGATGTTGCAAAGTGAATCGTTTAAAGACGGCAAATATGATTTGCAACAAAAACAAGTAAACTGGATGTATTTTGTATTAAGGTCAAGAATCAACCTGGCAAAAGGTAACATACAAACCACTCAAAATGATGTTGCAGGTAACTGTTGACGTACACTTCCCGTACAATGCATCGTAAAACATCTCAATGTTCTTTCTAGCTCACAATATTCCATATGAATCAATGGAAATGTCAGGCGTTTTTGAATGGTAAGCAAATCATGCTTCACTAGTGACACCCGTCGTGTTGTTCAACCCACCATTTTTTTCATTAAATGCCCTAGCCTGTACCAAGTCAGGAAAATGGCCATTGTTACATTATAGTTCGTTTCTGTGTGTGTTACGTTTCGGTGTTGTGTTTCTGTTGTGTCGTAGTTCTCTTATATTTGATTTGTTTCCCTCAGTTTTAGTTTGTAACAATTTCTTCATGTTCAGGCCCTGCAGGAATGTTGCTAAAAAGAAATGGAAAGTTAACAATCGGATAACTGAAATCTTCACTTGTTTTGAAAAGTTCTGCTCTGAAACGACCCTTATTGACAAGTTATATACGTGCCTCACGATATGAGGCAGAATTAACTATATATGTCAATTTCCTCTGAGATAAATGTGTTCAATTTAGAAACAATTTGTTTTGGTTGTTTTGCAATTAAACCATTAATATAGCGAGATGATAATGATATACACATAATACGTTTGAAGTTATCTCATTCGCAATGAAAATCTCACGCATTGAAGTCTGCAACAAAGTGACTTTTTTTAGATACATATACTCTGAAAAATCGGTAGTAAGTGTTGTTTATCCTTAACCATGATATGTTTAAGTAACTGATTATGTTCTTTTCTAGAAACAAATTGTAGCTAATTATTTTCTGTGTTTTTATGTTTAGTATGCAAATGTAAGCAAATTATTTGGGTTGCCTATTCTATTGAAACACAGTTGAGCTACTACTTATATCTGTTGATATTTTTTTTTTCAGTATGCAGGTGGAAGCAAGAGAGGCAAGTGATGGGACCAGTACCAAAACTATTTATAAGCAGTCGTAATGTTTGTCCGCGAACATAGCTTTTCGACCAAAATTGGCACTCCGGATTATGTCATAAAGATGTGATTTTATATTTTCTATTAAATTTTGATACAAAAAAGTCCCTCTCATTCTTTGCAACTTTATACGCAATTCCGGACATCATAGTCTGGTTGATAGTCATAACACTAAGAAGATGTTGTCATGCTTCTAATATTAGAGGCCCATCATTAATATACAAGTAATTTTAGATAAAAATTGCAGTTTCATCATTTCAATCCTGGTATCTATGATGAGTTTATGTAACGTTGGAATGGTAGACATTTTTATGTTCTAAGACTTTGTGATTTAAACGTACAGCAACGAGGATTAAATAAAAAAATATTTTTCAAACTGTTTTTATAACGGTCATTGTCAAGTATTTCATGAATATTTAAAAAAGATACCAGAATAACAATAGATCCCACGAAGTGAATCGATTCAAGACGGCAACTATAAACTGCAACCAAAAAAAATAAACTGGATGTATTTTGGATAAAGGTAACACGATACCAAATGGCATATCTCCCGATTTCCAAAATTGTTGGCATACGTGTTCTTTGAATCGAGTTACATCGGAATATGTAATAAAAAATGGGGTCACCATTTTTGTTTTTCTGTAATTTTCATAGGAAAACGTCAATTTTGGCTACAAATTTACTTAGGTATATAGGGGAAATGCCTTTTTTTCGGCTAACCTTTTTAGATTTTCGAATGGATGGCTATTTTCTTATATACGGAGAAAAACAAAAAAACTAACATAATATCCAGGATTGCAAAGTGAATCCATACACGTAAAGAAACTCATATGTCACAATCCTTGTTTTTGAAATGAATGGCTTCAAAGTTGATCGATAGGCCTAGAATTTGACCAAAAACGTGTAACGTTATGGTGTACGGAATATAACGTTATTCCTTCTCGGAGAAATGGAGAAAAATATGTGTCGAGATCTGAATGAGTATATTTTATTTTTATTTCTCCTGTCGACTGTCGTAGAGTTCCTAGTAATGCAATATAAAATTCTACCGTATCAGATATACTTTTATTTCGTCTTGCACATGGAATTTCACTCATATGAATTAATATTAATATCGTCTGATTTTCACATTAAACGAGCATATACTTGAAACTCGCGTGAACAGGTTCCATGCGAATCTTATGATAATAGTTCATGCATAATTAATCACCGGAATTTTGTACACGTTAAATTCACGTAGATATTTGGAATAAAATTATGTAAATGATATCTTTGTTTTAAAATTTGATTAAAACCATAAAAAAATACCTTCAGATTTTTGTTAAGTTTACGTGAAAATTAAATGAAACATTTCACGTGAGATTCGTCCGAATTACTGATTTTTAACTCCACCATATTAGACAATGGTGGTATAATCACTGCATCCCGTGATGCAGAAATATAGTATTTAAAAAAAATCATTTAACAGTTTTTTAATTGCTCGGTTTGATGGTTGTTTAACGTTCAGTGGCAAATAGTTCATGCATGTTCGGGACGATACAATACCATTTTGAAAACAGTTGTTTATAGAAGACATATTTGATGCACCAGTCAACAAAGATTAAACATTCTGTTATTTATGAAAATTATGAGGAAAAATAATGATCCTGATAAAAAACACATTCCAAAAAATAAAATAACAAAACTCCAAGAAAAATTCAAAACGAACAAATCCCTTATCAAATGACGAAATCAAAAGCTGAAAAACATCAAAAGAATGATAAACAGCTGTCATATTCTTGACTTGGTACATACAATTCATGTAGTATAGTGTACTCTGCGTGATGTAAATGTGTTACTTGTTTGCTCGGCAAGTCGGACAAACCTTGCAAACTGTTAACCCGAATGATTCAGTCGTTATATTCCGCTTACTATATTAAGTAAGTAGGAGAGGTTGATTACGAGGAGGGACTGAATTATTCGGGTTAGCAAACTGTATGCAAAATTTCACAAAATTTCAACATTCTGTCATTTGTGAAAAATTATTAACATAACAAATCTTGAGATCATATATGCATTCTTTATATAAGTAAAACAACTGCGAAATTTAAAAGTTTCAGCTTGAAATTCGACCTGTATCAAATGTAAGCCGGAGTCCGTACTATGTGTGCCTTTGTATTTTATCAAAATGTCTAATCCAGCAACCTGTCATGAAACGAAAAAGAAAATCCAGACGATATGCGCACCTTTAATATGAGTAGTAACACCGGGTGCATAGTTTTAAAACTGAAGCGAAACGACTGTAGTCCTAAATAATTAGCCGAATTAACCCTATATATACTAAGTGCGGGATTATCGGTCGAACGGACAAATGTTAAACAATATGATGATACGTGCTCAATAAGTAATTTGGTGACAATGCATATTTTTGAATATGCAGTTCATATAAATGGAATGGTAATTTGGAGATCTGAAATGTAGTAGCAATGTAAGAAGGCTAGCATTTCCATCATTTCGTCTTTGGTGGAAAGTTGATTAATTGGAAATTTTACCGCATCTCATATTTCATTATGGTTTGAATTTTCTAGAGAAGAGCAAAAGTTTTAAGACTTAAACTAATATTTGGGGTCGCCCCGATATTCCGACACCCCATTGGTCCGACACCCTGTTAGTGCGACACCCCATTGGTCCGACACCCCACTAGTCCGACACCCCTGTTGAGAATATAATGCAAACGTTAACGTTATGTTTCCCGTATTTACGTCTTATGTTTATGACGTTACTTTGTTCCTTTGTATGGGCGCCTTCGATATAGATTTTGAGCATAAAAGTAACACAACGCAAAGTATCGAGTTTTAGTCGTTTATTACAATACATGTTGGTGCCGTGACGCCATGGAAAGTAAACTGAAAGCGGTGAGAGCAGGCCATAAAAGTGCTGTAACAAGACTTTTGAGAAAAACGGAAGAAGAGCAGGATTTGGAGATAGAAGAAAGTACAGAATTATTAGAAACACTTTCGCAAAAACAGAAGATTATTAGTGCTTTGAATGAAGAAATTCTTAATTTAACAAAGGATGAGGATGTTGAGGATGAAATTCTACAGACAGATGAGTATAAATTCTTTCTGAATACAAAAATAAGACACATTCGTAAAATATACTCAAATTCGCCAACTTCAAATATTACCACCTTACCTAATCTGAGTAATCAATCAACGGAAAAATACAAATCAGCATAGTTCAGTAGAAAATACGTATAGCTCTGTTCAACAACAAATGTACCATGTTCCGCCCAACGTTACGCAAAATCACCAACTTCCGAAACTCACCTTACCTACATTTACAGGAGAAACACTCATGTGGCAAACTTTTTGGGACACGTTCGAATCATCTGTACACTATAATCCCACACTTACCGACATACAGAAATTCACATATTTGAAATCGCAACTTGGTAATGAAGCCGCTCGATGTATTGATGGACTACCGTTCACAAATAATAATTATACGGAAGCTATAAAATTGTTAAAAGAACGTTTTGGTCAGCCACACAAAATCACGAATGCCTACATGCAAGCCCTGTTAGACCTTCCCGCACCACAATACAACCTTATTAGCCTCCGTAATTATTACGACAAACAAGAAGCATATATAAGAGGCCTAGAATCGTTAGGCAGATCGGAAGATTCATATGGCGCACTGCTCATCCCAATCATCTTGAATAAGCTACCGTCAGCTGTAAGAAAAAACGGAACCGATGATTGGGAATTAAAAGGATTAAGATATGGGATATTGAAAGAAATCACAATTTTAGAAGCCGGAGAGAAACGCACCGATGTATTAATTGACACCTTACCGTCTACAGCGTCATGTTTTACTATCGCCAATAAAAGAGACTACACGCAAATACAAGATAGATTTGAAACCGAAGAAGTAAATGCAAATTTACCGTCTATAGCGTCATTATTGACAAGCGCCGATACGAGAGATTACCCGCGAACACAAGATAGATTAGATTACCGCCAAAGCACAAACATTCGTCAGAAACCTTGTATTTATTGCAACGATATGCACGAACCCGCAAAATGCTTAAAGGTTCCAGATTATGAACACCGGATAACAATTGTTAAACACAAGCACTTATGCTTTAATTGGTTGGGATCGCACCGCGCATGTGAATGTAGATCTTAATTTCGTTGCAGATTCTGTAACAAGAATCACCATACTAGTATATGTACCCAAAATACCGACAGATCGTACTTTGATAAAACCGCTTTTGTAAGTAGATATGATACGTCAGTTAACGCCGTAGTCAACAATGAAAGTGTTGCCACTGCCACAAGTTTTCATTCGTCCACGATGCAATCCCGTTCTAGCATATTATTGAAAACCGCCGTAGCACCCGTTTGGAGTGAACATCAAGGCATGAACACGAATATATTGTTCGATGAAGGAGCACAGCGTTCTTTCGTGACCGAGGAATTAGCTTCAAAACTAGACATAAAGGTAGAAGGTACCGAATTGATCAATCTTTCCACATTTGGAAATACAAGCACTAGAGTCCAACACTTACCGAAAGCAATTATATACGTTGAGCCAATAGAAGGAGAGAAAATACCCATTGAAGTTTTAGTAGTTCCAACTATAGCAAATCCGATCACAAATTATAGTGCAAATAAAACCCGAGATTGCAAACATTTAAAAGGATTAAGATTAGCGCACCCGATCACGAACGACAACAATTTTAGAATATCTTTACTGATAGGAGCTGATTTTTACTGGGATTTTGTAGAGGATACCGTTATTAGAGGAATAGATCCGACAGCTGTTAAGTCTAAACTTGGTTACCTGTTGTCTTGTCCGACATCACCAGATGTGAATCGTAAATCGGGACTAGTAGGAATGTTCAACATTTTTACAAATCCTAAACCGGAAGAGTTTAAAATAGAGTCACTAGGAGAAGTCGATACAAAACATGAAGATGAAAATATGTACCGAAAATCATCAGTAGAATTTCATGAAAATAGATACGTACCGAAGTTGCCATGGAAACATGACTATGAGACCTTATCAATAAATGTTATTACAAAACAGAGAACTGATCACGTTATAGAGTTTCATGAAAATAGAAGGGACAACAGAATCAACATCCGTGTCGGAGATATTGTACAAGTTCATGACGAAAAACCACGAACTCGGTGGAAAAAAGCGATTTTCACAGATCGTCAAACTTTATCCGCTAGAGATCAACAAAGAGGACCTACCAAATACAGCAGATGAGATGAATGAAGTTGATACCAGAAGAACAGTGCCTATGCGAAAAACATCTTAAAACTTATACAAATTCTTAAACATTAATTTTGTGTTCGATTTGAAAATCGTTATAGAGACTGTTAATTTTCAATTTTATCATAGTGATTTCAAGAGACAGTAATTGATCTGAGCGTCACTGATGAGTCTTATGTAGACGAAACGCACGTCTGGCGTATTAAATTATAATCCTGGTACCTTTGATAACTTTTTATTGCCCATCATATTTTTTCGTTTCATATATGGACATTTAAAGAAATATTTGAATTTTATACAAAGATATACTTTTGCGGCCCCCGAGTATGTTGAGAATATAATGCAAACGTTAACGTTATGTTTCCCGTATTTACATCTTATGTTTATGACGTTACTTTGTACCTTTGTATGGGCGCCTTCGATATAGATTTTGAGCATAAAAGTCACACAACGCAAAGTATCGAGTTTTAGTCGTTTATTACAATACAACCCCATTGGTCCGACACCTTGTTAGTCGGACACCCCACTAGTCCGACACTCCTGACTTAGATTATTTGATTATATAACTATGCAAATGCTTGAAATACTGAACGAATGAAAAATAATTGTAAACTGCATTGTTCATTAAAAGATATATAACTTTGACACTCTGCGTCTTGGAAAAGTTACCGTTAAAAATGTCACACAAAACCCGCTGCATTGGCTTATAAGAATAAGAATAAGAATACTTTATAAATCCAATTATGGACCCTTGCGGGTTTTAAATTTAATACAATGATTACAATGATTTGTGTTATAACAATGAAATGACTGAATACATGACAATAGAACACTGAACAGTTATTGCATGCACATGGAAGAGTATTCTGGGAGACAATATGTGTGAACGTTATTCGATAACGTCAAGAACGATAACTCATGGCGTAACGTCATTCGGTATCGTGTTACATTAAGGTTAAGAATGAAACTTGCAACAGGTAGCATACCAACCACTAAAAACGATGTTGCAGGTATAATTGGTGACGTGCAAAAGGTGTTGTGCTTTTCCCGTACGATGCATCAAATTTTAATGTTCTTTCTTGCCCACAATAGATCATGCTTCACTGGTTACCCGCGTTGTGTTGCACACTTAATTAAAATTGGTGATCAATCTCATTCGTTGATTTCGATGATAAGATGACGGAATTTCGATTAAGACCATATAAACATATACGTGGTTATCTGTGACACAAGTACATTTCATAACGGTCAACCATTTCGTGGGAACGTTCGAAAAGCTTTAAAAAGGACGAGTACAACTTAACCAATTCACCCCCTTGTTTCACTGACTCAATTCTAAGCAGCAACGAGATCTGTTTAGAAAATTGTGATGGCAACTCTAGCTATGGAATATTGCATAATTTTGGAAAGTGTTGCTTTTAAACGACCCTTATTGTGCAATTAATAATGTTCTATATGTGACTCAAGAATTGAAGCAGAGTAAACTGTATGTCAATTTCTATAATTTCAGCTTATATTGGGTATATGCGTTCAATTCAGTAAAACAAAAATTATTTATGTTGCAATCAGATCATAATTATATAGCTAGAAGATAAAAATATAGTTTTCTCATTGGTAATGAGAGGTTTGCGTATTGAAATCTGCATCCAATTTATAAAGAAAAAAAGAAGAGCGCAGTTTAGTTTCTAAAGAATGTCATTTGTTGACAAACAAAACATCTAAAAAATAAAAATGGCCAATGAAAAATTATGAATCTTAAAGATGCCATACAGCTGAGGATATGAATCATTTTGTTATTCTAAAATATTGATTTATTTCATCCATAAACAAGATTTTGAATGACCCAAAGTACATTCGTTTGGCAATGCGTTCCAATGAAATATTCCAATGAACTATCTAGCATTCTAATGGTGCTGCCGATTTGTGGAGATAAATAACTATTGATTTGAAGTAAAATAAGAGTTGTCCCTCCTTTACCCATGATGTTTATTAGTCACTTATAATGATGGCCATTATTTAAACAATTTTGATTTAATTCTTATAGGTTTTTCATTATTATTTTAGGATGAAAGTGGAAGCAGGAGAAGCTAGTGAAGGGACTAGCACAAGTAACATGCATAACCAGTCGTAAAATTTCTTAGTTTAATATGGTTTTTGGATCCAAAGTTGACAATCTCGATTATACCATAAGATGTGATTTCATGTAAAATGTATATTTTTAAAATATAAATATAAAAAAGTCCTTCTAATTTTGTGAAATTTCATGAGCAGTTCCTGGCTTCATTTTCTTCTTGATAGTTCACAAAAATAACAAAATGTTGTATGTTTCATCTGATAGCTTATGAGACAATAATCAATGAAGTACAAAAGATATGAATAACTACACGTCACCTTCAACAATGGTCAAAACCAATACAGTATAGTAATGTCAAAAAGACCATGAGATTAAAACAAAATTAAAGGCATAATCTATACTCAAAATAATAAACGAAAACCTTTTAATTAACATCGATATCCTCTCGATAAAGCACATATGTGTTGAATGTAACGGGGATAACAGTAAAATGATTTCATAGATGGTGTAATTTATATAATTATTAAAATCAAAAAAGTAAACACAATGTAACATTGAGTTAACGGTTGATTCATTGTTGGTGTTTGACTTCTAGCAGTCTCGGCTATATCATGTGTGTTAGTTTTTATTGTAGAGACCCGGAAAAAACAACTTATGTCGTTGCTACAATCTACTTTCCTATTCACGAATGTGACCTAACGAATTAGACTATTTACCGGCAAACACAAGAATGAAGGACATTTAATTTGTTTTACATTAATCAGTACATGTGCTATGTCATTGATAAATCTTATAAATATTAGCATTGATGTAAACGGGAAACACTTATACCCTGTTATAATTATAAGATTATAAATATATCCTTTTACCTGAAATGTGATAAAATAAATCCAAAGCATGTGAACTTTGAGAATGATTTCAAAATATTATTCTTCAAAAAAAAATTAATTTAAGTCAGCTTTAACTGTTGTCAATGGCCATTTGAAAATAACATTCATACTATTTTCTTTTTCCCCTATGTTTCTATTGTGGTTATTGTACCTTTGACTATGGATTGATGCTTTTAAAAATCATAAATATTCCATTTTTCGTCGCAGTTAATTTTTCCACAGCAGATGAGATTGAAAAATTATGAAAAAATCTAATTATCAAGAAAAAAATTATTTAATTCAAAAATGAATGTTTTCTGTTGTCAACTGCATTTTTTACATCCCAGCTCCTTTGTTCTAACAGGGGTGATCTGAGCCGGATCACCCCAACCAGATCACCCCAGTTTAAGTTTCTTTGTTATGCATGCTTTCCTTTGTTCTGTAACATTTTGGTGGGAATGCCAAATCCAGTATTAAACTTATAATTAATTATACGGAGAAGACTATCTATCAAAATTCACGTAGAAAAAATCCAGTGTATATGCTGGGATTCGAACTCAAGACCTTTAGCCTATCAAGCCACCACAAATACCACTTCACCAGGACGACTGGATACGAACTATCAGAAATTTAACATACTTAAAGGAAGCAAGATATTTTTATAACGGGGGCGAGTTGGCAAACCTTTACTCAGTGGGGTTTAAACCCTTTTCGTTAAAAAAAAAATGAGTTGTCAGACTGATTTTTCAATTTGATTTTACACTTTTTTAAAGTTGGAAAAGTCGGTTACAAGAGTGAGGCGATTTTTGCATAAAGTGGCGATATAGTGTGGGCCGATTGGCCAGTGGGGCGAGTTTACATTGTTTGATATCTACTCATCGTGTTAGGGGGTCATAAAGGGTATACATCATATAGTAATATATAAAGTATATTATAATGGTTGTGTGGCGTTCTAAACTAGATTTTATGAATTGTAAATGGTTTTTCGTCTAATCTAAAACAGCTGGGATGTAAAATAGTTATCCCATTCGGACTTGGTGTGTCAGTGTAAGATCACCCTCTGGCCTCCGGCCATCGGGATGATCTTACACTGACACACCGCGTCCTTATGGGATAACTATTAATGAAACTCCAAACCTCCGTTCGACAGATGTTGTATGTACAGTATACAAATAGATCGACATATTAGAAAGGTTGACTTTATAATAGTTTTTGCTTTTCCCACTTTCATTATTTAGAAATAAAAAGTGGTAATTGTTTTTTAAAGTTCTATCGAATTTTAAGAGATTTGATACAGAGAAATGTATCAAAATGACGTATTTTTTATGAATTTAATATACCGTGGCCACACAGGCACTTGTCCACATTCACTTGTCTCAGAACTTTTTTCCCTATATACCTTAATATGTGTTTTATAAAGGAATATAGGAATTTGTTTTCTGAGACAAGTGCCTGTGATTATGAAGACTTAATTCAAATACACATACGAGATATCATGTGTCATAATAAAATTATATCTCGGTGAGCAATACAAAACTATCAGAGTTTTTATAAAACTTTCTTAAACAACTTGGGTTATCTCGCTTGGAAATGTCCAATATTCTTGAACATGGTTTGTAATAACATAATCAACATGACTAGTGCTACATGTGGAGCAGGATCTGCTTACCCTCCGGAGCACCTAAGATCACTTCCAGTTTTAGTGGGGTTCGTGTTGCTTAATTAGTTTATAGTTGTCTATGTTGTGTCCTTTGTACTATTATTTGTCTGTTTGTCTTTTTCTTTGTTTGTCATTGCGTTAGTAGTTATTAAGTAATATCACACTCGAGAACATATGTGTCTACCTATGTGCGGACTTCCAACCTGGCTAATGATTTTTGTAGACGAACAACTAAGACCCCTAAATATAACTTGAACTTGACAACCAAGTCGCATGATAACCTTCTGCTGGGCGAGGTGTACTTCAATGCTTTATTGACAGGGATGAGTCTATATCTTTTCCTTACCCCACCCTTTTTATATAGAAATACATACCCGGATATCATATATTTCATGACCAAAACAATGTAAAAATACATCTAATTAAAGGAAACAGTAGTATATCGCTGTTCAAAACTCATAAATCCATGGACAAAAACAAAATCGGGGTAACAAACTAAAAACTGAGGGAAACGCATTAAATATAAGAGGAGAACAACGACACAATATTAAAATGTAACACACACACACACACACACACACACAGAGAAACGGACTAAACATTAGACAAAATCCTATGAGAATAACAAATATAACATCAAAACCAAATACATGCATTTGGGATAGATAAGTACCGTGACACGTCTTAGATCCCGTTCACACTAGGACATTTTTATCGATTTAAACTAGACCGGTTCATTTTCGATCGGTGTAAGGGCTAATGTGAACGCATTGAATCGATCTGAATAGGTCTAAACTAAAACACCAAAAGATGTAGTTTAGTTTGAATCGATCTAAAGTAAACCGATCTTACTTTAGATGTGAACGCAGAGATCGGTTTAAACTAGTACGCTTGAATCGAAAATAACGTATGCGCATGAATAGCGGCAAAACTATCTCAGAGGTTCGTTGTTTAACCCCTATTTCTCTGTTAAAAGACCTTTAAAACAAACTGTAAGCATGTTGTCTTCGCTATAGCATAGATTTGCGAAATCTGTGTCTTCTTTTCTTATGTTGATTTTTTTCTTTGCAGGAACCGCAGTATTTTAGGCGTCGTGTTGTAACTTCGTTGCTACAGTTATTTTTTTCAAAATTAAAGAAAACTGCAATAACACCAGTATCAAAATTTTAAATTGTGATTCAAGAGAAACAATAACTTTATCGTATTTTTTTTTCAAGTGTGTGTATCAGTGTATCAGAACATGAATTTGATAAAGCAGTTCTATTTATACACAGTGTTTACAGTTTTACGCAAAAAGGTTAGATCGATTGCGTTTTAATTGTAGTGTGAACGCAGTGGTTCATATTAGACCGATAGAAATCGATATGATAAAAGATAATGTGAACGCTAACTGGTTTTATTTAGATCGATTCAAATTAGATCGATAAAAAAAAATGATAGTGTGAACAGGGTCTAAAAGTAAACAAACGACACAACGGAAACACAACGTTAAAATGTAACACACACAGAAACGAACTATAATATAACAATGGCCATATTCCTGACTTGGTACAAGACATTTTTAAAGGAAAAAATAGTGGGTTGAACCTGATTTTGTGGCATGCCAAACCTCCCTCTTTTATGGCCATTTGAAATATAACATAAAAATGACAAACAACATTACAGGACTACAATATAAATAAATAGGAGAACACAATTGACAAATAAACACACAAATAATAGCTAACAAAATGCAACAAGTTTTAAAAAAAAATTAATACGCCAGAATTGCATTTTATCAACACAAGACTTACTAGTGAGGCGCAGATACAAAAGTTTGAAAGCCGAAACAAGTACAAAGTTGAACAGCATCGAGGACCAAAAGTTCAAAAAATTGTGCCAAAAACGGCCAGGTTTTTCTGTTAGGTACCAGAACATCCCTATTATTTAGAATAATTTATACTTTTGCAAACAGTAAATTTTATATAATGACTATACAAAAGATGTACATGATAAAACTGAAGTATTAGCTAATTACAGGAAACAACCGAAAAACAGTCACAATCGGGAATAAGTCACGTTTGGTAATTTAAAGATTAGACGACGTAATGACAAACCACAATCTACCATGTAGTAAAAATGTCCTTAGCTAGTTTGGTCAAAGACACATCGTATGGATCCACCAATTGGTAATGGTGTCCATAAAATTTACGGAGGGTCAATTTTAATCTGTCTTCTCATAACTTTGTTGGAGCAGTTTCTGCGTAAGGCTGCACACTCCTGTATTTGAAGTCCGTATAGTGTGAATAAGCACGAGAATAACGTATCAATTGTGATATGTAAACACCATACAAAGGGACAGAGGGTATGTTACTGCTGAGAAATGGGAAATTGATAATTGGGAAGTTGAAATCGTCCCGTTTATCATAGATGTTCGTGTGAAGTCGTCCTTCTGCGTCAATATTGAGGAAAAGATCAAGGTATGAAGCAGTCCTTCTAGTATCAGTAGTATCCTTAATTTCAAGTTCACTCGGATACATGAGATGTAAGTATTGGCTGAAATATGGGTTATTCAATGATAGAACATCATCAATATATCGGAAAGTAAAATTAAAGAATTTCGCAAGGTGCTTTTTCTGTTTGTCTTTTAGAAGGTTCTGAATGAATTCTGCTTCATACGAGTACAACAACAAATCGGCCAGCAGGGGTGCACACTTAGTACCCATTGGAATACCGACTGTCTGTTGAAATATAAATCCTCCAAACTCAACAAATATATTGTCGATCAAAAAGTCCAGCATTTTGATAATATCATCGTCAGTATACTTCCTGGAAGATTCAGTGTGATTCTTCACAAAATATGAATTATTGTAACCCAAAACAAGAAATTTGTATCTACGATTCCCATTTTTATAGAAAAAGCTCTGTTTTATGAGATGGTGAAGTCGATCTTTCAACTGAGCATGGGGAATAGTAGTATATAGCGTAGAAAAATCAAAAGTTTTTATGTTGCTGCAAAATTGCAAAGATTGTGATCGAAGATTAAGCAGTAGATCTTTCGAATTTTTGAGAATCCACATCTGGTTAACACCACTGGTCGAATATATATCATCACAATATTTTTGAAGCCCATTTTTAACTGTAGAAAGAATAGTAGTCAGTACTTTAGAAAGATGTTATCATGATTACACTTTCCATGGAGATATCAATATATTCAATAAATATCTAATGCTTTAAACGACTGTTGTTTAAATCAAAATCTGATTATCCTCAGATACGTATTAACCTAATCAGCAATCCCGTTAACTTTTTGACCTTATCATATATAATCAAGCTTGAAAAAAAACTATTCCAGAGTCATCTTTCTTTTTAAAAATATGCATGCAATGAAAAAAGTGTTTGTTAGATTTTCATTAGTGTACTGAAGTGGATTTTTTCTTAACATTTGTTTGTGAGGGTTACAAATTAAATAAAGGAGATCATCATTTTGTATCTTTTTGTTGGGAAATGGATATACAAGAATATGACTTTTTTTCATATGTGTTTCTTATCTAGTTTGCAGAACTCACTCCCCAAAGTTACCCATGCAACCAGTCAACATTTTTTTTGCATGTCTGCTGCAATTATGTCATTTGTGCTGTTTATTAAAGCTATTTACTGTCAGATATTTTTAACCCATTACATTGTCAGTGTCTATGATTGATCGATTGAGCAATTAATAGTTGCTTGCTGTACGTCAAGAGGCAACTATTTACTGTTGATAAAATAGGTAGAATCTTTGATGGGGACGGCAGGCAGGATGAAGGGTAGTAAATGGTGACTGTCACTAGAAAACAATGGTAAGCTGTATAGCCACATAAACTTTCCCTTTCACCAGGCTACCTTCGAACCTTCAAATTTATAGCATTGATTCTGAAACTTGAAGAGTGGTATTCTCTCTACATGCACTCAGACCGGACAAAGCTACGAATCCATAAACAAACAAAGCCATATTTGACTAGTGACCATATTTCACAAAGTAATACGTTTGCTAGACAAATCCTGATTTATGAACTGTTCAATGAGTAGAGGTTTGATGTCTTGGAAGTTTATACTCAATTTGTACACGTTAACTGTAAAAAGATATTTTGTTTGTAATTGCATTCCAAATAAAATTAAAAACCAATTGAACAATTTTTTGGGTCTTTCCACCAATAAAGGTAAATTTTGATATTGAACTATTAAACTCAATTAGATATATCATATCCAGCGTCAAATGATAGCTTATTGTACACTGATTCCAAAAATATATGGTTTCTATACATTTGTTTGAATAAGGGAGATAATTTGTTACTTCCGGTTTGAAGCATGCCACTTCCGGTTTCATTTGATAGTTTTCTTGATACTGATTCCAAAAAGATATGGTTCAATATACTTTTATTTTAAATAAGTTCAAAAAATAGCTACTTCCGGTTTACACCAAGTCACTTTCGATTGGATTGTCCATGGTAAAGTGGCTTGCAACGTAATGCAAAAGTCCCATGGCTTTATCATGTATACATATGAGGTAAAAGCAAAGGTCTAGAACGCAATTTTACCTATGACCTTTAGCTCAATTTCAAGGTCGTAAACCAAGTTCTTTCAATCAAAAGACTATAGGTCTTAGTTATATATGGTTAATGAGTAATATCCCTATATGCCTAATTTTTAATATAAGAGAGGAGAAACTCCAATTTAATGTTAGCGTACCCTTTCAACCAAAATCTATGTGTGACGACCTATCGCAACTTACAGGTTAGTAAATAGTTATTGTCGATACCGTTTTTTTAAAAGAATTGAAAATAAGCCAAAATCTAAATTTAAAATATGACCTTTACCTCTGACCTTGACTTAATTTTCTTATTTCTTGATCAAGGACCTCAAATCGAAAGATCATAGGTCTCTGTCACTTATGGTTTAAAAGATAGAATTGCATATCACTTATAACAAATGCTTTACGGGAAATAAGACGAAACGTGCGTCTGGCGTAAGTGTATAATTTTAATCCTGGTACCTATGATGAGTTTATCCCATATGGAGTGTTCATATTGCTTCGTGTTTTAACGCAACAAACGAGAAAAAATGGAATCAAAGCAACTAGAAATAATTAAATTATTTTTATTTTGATATCAAAGATTACAACTATACTACTAAACACACAAATTTCTATATAAATATTCTATGAAAAAAATAGAACTAAAATGCAAAAAGTCTATTTAGATAAATGCTTATTAACTAGATGTAATCTAATACATAAAATCCTGATACATTAAAAAAGTAAAATAACAAAAACACCGAACTCCGAGATTTTCAAAGCAGAGTCTGCATGTGCCTGTCCTAAGTCAGGAGCCTGTAAATCAGGGATTGTCGTTTGTTTATGTGTAACGTATTTGTTTTTCGTTCATTTCTTATATATATAAGTCCGTTAGATTTTTCGTTTGAATTGATTTACATTGTCATTTCGGGGCCTTTTATAGCTGACTATGTGGTATGGGCTTCTGTGTCGTTTTGGTCTCTTACGGAGAGTTTTCTCATTGTCAATCATACTACATCTTCTTTTTTTATATATTTGAAGACAAAGATATGGTAATATCTAGCAGACACTTTATACTCATGAATCAGAAAATGTATTTTTTAAACAGAAAAACTCAATAAATTCTTTAGAAAAATGTTCCAGCGACCTGCAGTAACCATATAAAATATACAAATAACTTATATCAAATGTTTGCAATTTTATCTATTTTTGGAGAATTTATATTTATAAGGTTTCAAAAAGAATGTAGTAAACTGTCATGAATAAATGTGATGATTAATAATTATTAGTTGGACACAAATTTCCGTGAATTTCGAGGATACAGGTGAACCACGAATTATCCATGAAAATACAATTTGTCCTTAATCCACGAAAATTAGTACCCACGAACATAAATGATTCCATAATAGATGAGTAACAGCTAGGGAATTCCGGTACCAAATTATTGTAGTAGAATACTACTGGCAAAAGATTTAACTGTTTCGTCGAATTATTATAATATTCATCTTGTCCAGTTTTTCTACATCTTTATATTTTTGAATTAGTATGGATTGTAGCGACAATGAGGCGTACAATCATAATGTTCGAGGGAATGAAATAAATGTAAAAATGTACAACTATTGAAATAAAATGTTTAAAGTGTAGAAGTCGAAAGGGAAACAAAAACAATATCATGAATGAAAAATATCTGATTATTTGTGTTGATTACTTATGTTCTATAGCTTTTATAGCCCAAAAAGGCTCAAACTGTTTTACAAATGCATTGATATGAATAAAACAAATGAATATACGAATGTTGGTGGTTATTAAACACCAACCGGACGCCTGCAACTAAAATTCATCTTAAGTTTCCCAAAGATGAATAAGACACTTTCATATCCATCAATATCTAAATATAATATAGTATATACCTATATGGAGTTATTTTCATTCATAACGACAGGTCTTTTTTTTTCAGAATCAACCCGGACGATACCATGTTTCAATGAAATATGCTCAAAGGCATAAAATAATGACCTGTGTGAGGTCATTATTTCCTTGATAAAAATGCAATCTATGATTTACTTCAAAATTTTATTCGTCTGATAGTTTTTTTGTTGCTAATTTGGAAATTTATATTTTAAAGTTCGATCGATGATGGATATAAAAGAAACCTTCATTGCCCGCATTTTAATTTTAGAAACAAATAACGTGAAGTTTTGTTAGTTTATCGCTACAATAAAGAAACATTATCATATATGTGAGAGGAATTTTAATATAGACTTTCATAAATAAAAAGCCAGATTTAACATATTCGTGTGTTAGATTTTGAAAATCTTATAGAGTAACACTGAATAGATTGGTTGATTTTTGGTTGCTTGCTTAACGTCCAGTGGCAAATATTTCATGCATGTTCAGGACGATAAACGCTGAATAGGAAATCATACTGTGACCTACATGTTTTTATATTCGTCTTTTTGTTAGTTCTTAACTTTTTTAAATTTATGTATACCTTTTACTCTATTAAATGATCAACTAATAAGATAATCTTCTATTCTATTGAATAGTATTAACGTTACTCAGAAAAGGGTCGGGTGCGGAGGGTAGAAATCATATCCTGATTATCTGTTAATAAAATGTATTGCTGTTCTAAAGACAATATTTCTGAATTTTTCCTTCGATTCAATTAAAATTGTTAAAAAAAAATAACCACTTTTCCGCGATAGAAATGACATTACTTATAGAAAAAAACATACCCCTCCCCCTTTTCCATAAGCTAAGCGGTACAATAAATTACTTACAATGTGTCTTGTATTTGTCATAAAACCGTTATCGGATGGTAACAATACATTTGTGTCTTATAAATATAATTACTTCATGCAGTTACAGTAATATTTTCTTGTCGTAGAACACACCTCGGGCTGTCAGAATTGCTCAAAGAAAGACCTCCCGACGGTCGGTCTTTCATTTGATCAATCATGTCACCCCTCGATGTGTTATACGACAAGAAAAACCTTAAAATATGCATTATCTGTAACATAATTTACTTTCTGTTTACATTTCATGTTGTTATTCTAAAAATACCTGTTAAAATCTTTACATTTTATTTTGCGGTTAAATTTTTCATAAAACACACATTATACAATTAAAGGATCAGATTTTACATCGTAGATATACTGTTTTCAAATAAAAACACAACAACAACTGATGTCAAATGTTAAAGTAAATGCTGACAATAATGTGCATTCCTGTGGATCTCTAACTTAAATTTTAATGAAAAATAAATATTTTAAATAAAAGGTTAAATTGAAGCTCTTAAAATGTAAATATGGAAAACATGTAGATTTTGTATTAAAGCAATTGAAAATTTTAATAAAACAATCTACAAGGCTCTTTGCTGTTTATTTGATTTCCATCCATAAAGAATCTGTTTCGAGAAACTGCTGAATAAAAGCTACAACGGATATTATCCCATGACATATATGGTCCCACGAAGAAACATTCTACTGCACTCCTTATACTGACAAGACTTGTCAGTATAGACGTTTCACCAAGTTTAACAGAATTTTTGTGTACTATAGTATACCTTTTTACAAATTAACGGTTTTTTTATAACGATGAGTATAAATAAAATAGAGAATGAAAATTGAATAGCCACAATTTAAATCGTGCATATAATTAGTATATACTAAGACACTCGTAATGGAAGGTGAGTGGGTGTTTTTAATTAACATATATATATATTACAGGTTTTGTTTTATATTAACATGTATATATATATTAAACAATTTCTGTAAAAATACAATTTTTTAAATAAGTTTTACTTTGTGCTATTCTTTATAACAAACAAAAGATCATTTACTGAAATACTAAATACAAATAGACCTTTTGTCCATATCATGTTGAGTCGTTTTTCGCTACTCTGACTTAAAGTAACACTTATTTTGAAATAACTTAGATCATGTAAATTAAAAGACAATGCGTTACTGGAGAATGCGCTTTAGACGCACCAAAATTTATTATGTATTGCTTTCATTTTACGGCGTTTTACTTGAAACACAGTATTTTGTTATATGGTCTTTTGATGATAATGGTACTGCTGATAATTCAATGAAACAGCAACTGTACGAAACAATTACCCAAACGAATACATAAATGTATATACAAAATGTATGTTAATATCATTAACAGTCGTCTTTCGAATATTTGAGTATATATTTTTGAAACGTGAAAGGCAAGTTGTTAGCCTATAGTAAATACTGGAAGTACCTTGGATATAATTCATTAAGATAAGGTTTTGATTCATTAATGTTTCTCTGAGAAGATATGTTGTGAACTTGTGATTGGTAATGAGACAACTATCCACCAAAGACTCAATTGCTCAGTTGAAAAGCAATGATAGGTTAATTACAGTCGAGGGATTAATCTTTGATGTTGTGCTAACGATTTCAAGAAACATCTTCATTTTCTGACCTCATATCTATGAATTTGACTTTATGTATTTACTTGTTTTTATTTAAAACATCCTAGAATATAGTTTTATAAAAAGTTTCAAATAGTTAAAGTTGATTGAATACTATTTTAAACAGAACTTTTCTCTCAATATCTGTTGTTTTGTTAAAATTCACATATATTCGGTTTATATCTAATTTGTAGCAGTTCAGGTAGAGTCTTTTGGATATCCAACTCAAGTAGTTCCGAGTGGAACAAGATATACAGAATTTGGATTATCTTGTCGCACAGAAGTCTACGAGTTCAGTTCGACTGAACCATATGACCCACGAAACTGTCATATACGACTTCCTCTACTTACAGATGAAAAATTTGGTACAGAGGAAACATTCGGTTTAGCTGAAACATTTGGTACTGCGGAAACATTAGATATAAATGAAACACTTGGTACTGGGGAAACATTCGGTATAGAGGATTCAGCCAGCTGTCATAATAATACAGCTACTTTTAATTTAAGACGCACATCAGTAACAATCAGGTAAATTAAGATAGAATTATCATGTTTTAGATTTTAGTATTAGTTTAAACACGAATTATTTCACACAAAAAGATTTGTTATTTTTCAGATACCTTTCCTGTACGAAGAAACAATACGATCATACTAGATCAATTATAATTGATTTTGCTCCACTAAACTATTCCTTGAATAGAAATGTTAGAAAAACTCGCATGTCAGGAAAGAATATGTGGAATCACACGAAGAATTGTAAATTTGTAATAAGATTTAATTGTATGTGACAAAGATATTCACTCAACTTATAAGTGGATTTTAGTTTCAAGTACATATATATTTCTTCTTTGCCAAATTTGCACTCAGGCCGCCCCACCTCCCCCTAAACTTAAAAGAACAATTCATAAGTATGATATACTTGTGTCTAATCCATGTTGCTATAATTCAGCAAGTAAAATATGTGTAAACTAATTAAAAGACCATTCATTGTATAAACTAGAAAAAAAAGTATGATTGTAAAGATTTAGTGTCTTCGTTTGGTCTTGTGCAAATATTTACTTTTTATTCGCATTCTGTCCTTACGATATCTGATTTATACATGTTTTGAAAAAAAATATTCAACTGTTTTCTTAAAGGCCATTCACAAGTATTTCATCAATATTAAAAAAAGACCCCAAAATAGCAATAGATTTCGGGAAGTGAATCGATTAGAAAACGTCAACTTTGAACTGCAATAAAAAAAAGTATTTCGGAGAAAGACCAACATTTAACTTGTAACAAACCTCTCAACATGGTGTTGCAAAGATTTGTTTACGTGTTGTAGTCTTTGCGTACGACGCATCGTTTAAAACTCAATGTTCATTCTAGGTCAAAATATTCCGTATGAAGAAATGGAAATGTCAGGCGTTCCCGAATAGTAAGTAGATCGTGGTTCACTAGTGACACCCGTCGTATTACTCATGGTAAAAATACAATTGACGAGAAATGTCATTCCGTGATGTCATGGAAAAAATGACGGAAGGTAGCAATACAAAGTTAGAAGTTTAGTTTCGCATTTTAGCTATGGTGAAATTTTTTTTATATGAAAGTTTATGTACAATAAAATAGATTTTTAGCTAGTTGAAGAATAATTTAGCCTTCCAAGTGGGTTTATATGATTATATGCATCTCGATTGTTTTAGTATTTTTATAGGCCAGTTTTCTGTTTGACAGAACGTATGTTCACATCTGTACCGCCCATAGGTCCCAAAATTATTGTATTTTTTTTCGACGAAGATTTGACCCTCGATCTTTTCAATTCTGTTTTAAGGAAAAACCAATAGAAATGCATATGATTTTTTTGGACCTCTTGAAAGATAAATGATTTCAGGAAAGGTATTGATTGAAATTCTCCTTTGAACCTAATGTTAGAGATTTTTGCGACATTTTCACCCACCTTTTTGCAATATTTTGTATCAAATAAATTCAGAGTGTTGCCATGGTTACACCAAAAAGAGAATATATTTCACCATTATGACTATACGAAATCAAATTTATGGAGGGTGCTCTTTCCATAAAGATACACATGCAAAACACAAATAATAAGCCTTATTAGTTAGAAAGGGAGGAATAGAGGGTGGTTAAAAATTATGTGTGTCATTTTTAAGTTTTTTTCCTAACTGTATTGCTACCATAGAAACATATCAGTGGTCATCTGTGAAAAAAAGTTTATTTTATAAGGGCCAACCAAATCTTGGGAGTCCT
Source organism: Mytilus galloprovincialis (assembly GCA_037788925.1). Taxonomy (NCBI): domain Eukaryota; kingdom Metazoa; phylum Mollusca; class Bivalvia; order Mytilida; family Mytilidae; genus Mytilus; species Mytilus galloprovincialis. Next base: position 35,793,786 of record CM075342.1, on the reverse strand, counting down.
GGGATCCCGGATCACTGCTCGACAGTAGACAGTAGAATTAGATTGGGTCAGGTTACCAGGCTACCAGGCTACGAATCAGATTACAATCAAACTATCAAGCATGGTGATGATGCCTCAGATTTTTGGAGAAAATCATTATTGATTGCTTGTGAAGTAAGAGTTGTCCCCCTTTACCCATGATATTTATAAGTCACTTACTATGTCGGCCATTGTAATTTGAGCTAATTCTTATCTGTTTTTTATTATCATCTGCAGTATGGAAGTGGAAGCAAGTGAAGCAAGAGAAGCTAGTGAAGGGACCAGCACCAGTAGCATGCATAACAAGTCGTAACATTTTGTCTGTCAAATTTAGTTATTCCACCAAAATTGACAAACTGGATTATAACATAATCTAAGATGTGATTTTTATATATCTTAAAATAACAATATATTAAAGAAAGACGTTTTTATTTTCTTTAAGGTTTTTTTTTAGCAAACTTTCCATGAATGACTAAACATGTGAATTACAACACGTCAATGTATCGCCTTCAACAATGAACAAAACCAATACCGTATAATAATTTAAAAGAGGTGTCAAATATAAAATAATAATATACTAGTCAACAAAAGAAACGATACACGACTTTGAAATAAAATTGATCAAAATTAAAAGTGTTACATATAAAACAAAATGATATACACTATTTTAAAAAGATTTCATTTGCAATGTATGAACATGTGATAATGAAAATCAAAACTTTTCGGAAAGTATCTAAATTCCGTGTAAACGATCATAGGGTGTAAATTAGTTTTGCGGAAAGTTGATTAATAAATCGACACATAATGTTCTAAGTTCTAAATAAAATTTCAAATTTGTTTAAAAATATTCAATATGCTAATCAAGTTATGTTCATGTTGTAACTAATGGGTTGAAATATTGTTTTTTTTCAAATTTTTGGGAAAAAAAGTGTTTTTTGAAATCTCAAAAATTGCAAAAAAAAAATTTTTTATTTTCGTCTCAAATCAATGCTTTAGATATGAAAACAATACACAGTAAATTTGGAACTATTCGGATTAGTTTTAAGATTGTTACCGCTTTTTGAATATCACTTTACACATACTGTCTATGGTAAATCAGTTGATAATCCTAATGTATACATTTTAACGACTTCTCGTGGGGCCGAACTTTGCTTAACTAATAAACGAAGAAACTGTATGATTTTTTAAAACAAATTGATGGCAAACACTGTCTTTACCTTTAAGTGAGAGGTTGGCATCATTAGTCGGAACTTCTGTTTTTAAAATTGTCGTTTTATGTAAATTTTGTAAAAAAAAAAAATAATCGCGAAAAATCGTCACAAAAGCAAAAAAATATTTTTTTTTAAACGGATTTATATTTCCATAATGATTAAGTATTACTTCCTTCAATATTGGTCCAATGAACGGAAAACTTTATCTTTATTTTGAGTATTAAGTCTTGTATCGTTTCTTTTGTTGACTAGTATACATAAAATCCTGAAACATTGAAAAAGTAAAATAACTAAAATACCGAACTCCGAGATTTTCAAAGCAGAGTTTGCATGTGCCTGTTCCAAGTCAGGAGCCTGTAAATCAGTGATTGTCGTTTGTTTATGTGTTACATATTTGTTTTTCGTTCATTTCTTATATAAATAAGACCGTTAGATTTCTCGTTTGAATTGAGTTACATTGTCATTTCGGGACCTTTTATAGCTGATTATGCGGTATGGGCTTTGCTCATTATTGAAGGCCGTGACCTATAGTTGTTAATTTTCTGTGTCGTTTTGGTCTCTTGTGGAGAGTTTTCTCATTGGCAATCATACTACATCTTCTTTTTTTTATATCTGTAGACAAAGATATGGTAATATCTAGCAGACACTTTATACTCATAAATCAGAAAATGCATTTTTCTTAAACGGAAAAACTCAATAAATTCTTAAATTTAGAAAAATGTTCCAGCTACTTGCAGTAACCATATGAAATATACAACTAACTTATATCAAATGTTTGCAATTTTATCTATTTTTGGAGAATATTTAACTATGGTTTCAAAAAGAATGTAGTAAACTGTCATGAATAAATGTGATGATTAATAATTATTAGTGGTATACAAATTTCCGTGGATTTCGAGGATGCAGGTGAACCACAATTTATCCATGAAAATACAATTTGTCCTTAATCCACGAAAATTAGTACCCACGAACATAAATGAATCCACAATAGATGAGTAGCAGCTAGGGACATCCGGTACCAAATTATTGTAGTAGAATACTACTGGCAAAAGATTTAACTTTTTCGAGTAATTATTGTAATATTCATCTTGTCCAGTTTTTCTACATCTTTATATTTTTGAATTAGTATGGATTGTAGCGACAATGAGGCGTACAATCATAATGTTCGAGGGAATGAAATAAATGTAAAAATGTACAACTATTGAAATAAAATGTTTAAAGTGTAGAAGTCGAAAGGGAAACAAAAACAATATCATAAATGAAAAATATCTGATTATTTGTGTTGATTACTTATGTTCTATAGCTTTTATAGCCCAAAAAGGCTCAAACTGTTTTACAAATGCATTGATATGAATAAAACAAATGAATATACGAATGTTGGTAGTTATTAAACACCAACCGGACGCCTGCAACTAAAATTCATCTCAAGTTTCCCAAAGATGAGTAAGACACTTTGATATCCATCAATATCTAAATATAATATAGTATATACCTATATGGAGTTATATTTATTCAGAACGACAGGTCATTCTTTTTCAAAATCAACCCAGACGATACCATGTTTCAATGAAATATGCTCAAAGGCATAAAATAATGACCTGTGTGAGGTCATTATTTTCCTTGATAAAAATGCAATCTATGATTTACTTCAAAATTTTATTCGTCTGATAGTTTTTTGTTGCTGATTTGGAAATTTATATTTTAAAGTTCGATCGATGATAGATGTAAAAGAAACCTTCATTGCCCGCATTTTAATTTTAGAAACAAATAACGTGAAGTTTTGTTGGTTTATCGCTACAATAAAGAAACATTATCATATATGTGAGATGAATTTTAATATAGACTTCATAAATAAAAAGCCAGATTTAACATATTCGTGTGTTAGATTTTGAAAATCTTATTGTGTCACACTGAATATGTTGGTTGATTTTTGGTTGCTTGCTTAACGTCCAGTGGCAAATATTTCATGCATGTTCAGGACGATAAACGCTGAATAGGAAATCATATTGTGACCTACATGTATTTATATATATTCGTCTTTGTGTTAGTTCTTAACTTTTTTTAAATTTATGTATACCCTTTACTCTATTAAATGATCAACTAATAAGATAATCTTATATTCTATTGAATAACGTAACTCAGAAAAGGGTCGGGTGCGGAGGGTATATAATTATATCCTGATTATCTGTTAATAAAATGTATTGCTGTTCTAAAGACAATCTTTCTGAATTTTTCCTTCGATTCAATTAAAATTGTTAAAAAAATAACCACTTTTCCGCGATAGAAATGAAATTACAAATAGAAAAAACAAACCCCTCCCCCTTTTCCATAAGCTAAGTGGTACAATAAATTACTTACAATGTGTCTTGTATTTGTCAAACACCGTTATCGGATGGTAACAACACATTTGTGTCTTACTTCATGCAGTTGCAGTAATATTTTTATTGTGTATGGATAATATTTTTAAAAGGTTTATATCTAGATTAATTAGTGAGTTTTATTTCACATTCTAAATGTGCCGTAGGGCGTATTAAAACCTGGACGTATTAGAAAGGAATATCCCACTTAGTGTTGTCGGTAAAATAGGATACTAAATTTTGCAAATCTTTATAAAAAATAAAAAAATTTGACGGTATATAAGTCAGATAATGCATATTTTCAGGTTTTTCTTGTCGTAGAACACACCTCGGGGTGTCAGAATTGCTCAAAGAAAGACCTCCCTACGGTCGGTCTTTCATTTCATCAATCATGTCACCCCTCGGTGTGTTATACGACAAGAAAAACCTTAAAATATGCATTATCTATAACATAATTTACTTCCTGTTTACATTTCATGATGTTATTCTAAAAGTACCTCTTAAAATCTTTACATTTTATTTTACGATTGCATTTGTCATAAAAGTATAATTACCTACCTGCCTACATCGTACAATTAAAGGATCAGATTTCACAGCGTAGATATACTGATTTCAAAAAAAAACACAACAACTACTGATGTCGAATGTTAAGGTAAATGCTGACAATAACGTGCATTCCTGCGGATCTCTAACTTAGATTTTAATGAAAAAAAATATTTTAAATAAAAGGTTAAATTGAAGCTCTTAAAATGTAAATATGGAAAACATGTACTACTAGATGTTGTATTAAAGCAATTGAAAATTGTAATAAAACAATCTACAAGGCTTTTTCCTGTTTATTTGATTTCCATTCATAAAGAATCTGTTTCGAGAAACTGCTGAATAAAAGCTACTGTAAACAACGGATATTATCCCATGACATATATTGTCCCACGAAGAAACAATCTACTGCACTCCATATACTGACAAGACTTGTCAGTATAGACGTTTCACCAAGTTTAACAGAATTTTTGTGTATACCTTTTTACAGATTACCGGGTTTTTTTTTTTATAACGATGAGTATAAATAAAATTGTTAATGAAAATTGAATAGCCACAATTTAAATCGTGCATATAATTAGTATATACTAAGACACTCGTAATGGAAGGTGAGTGGATGTTTTTAATTAATATATATATATTATAGGTTTTTTTATATTAACATGTATATATATATTAAACAATTTCTGTAAAAATACAATTTTTAAAATAAGTTTTACTTTGTGCTATTCTTTATAACAAACAAAAGATCATTTACTGAAATACTAAATACAAATAGGCCTTTTGTCCATATCATGTTGAGACGTTTTTCGCTACTCTGACATAAAGTAACGCTTATTTTGAAATAACTTAGATCAGGTAAATTAAAAGACAATGCGTTACCGGAGAATGCGCTTTGGACGCACCAAAATTTATTATGTATTGCTTTCATTTTACGGCGTTGTATTTGAAACACAGTATTTTGTTACATAGTCTTTTGATGATAATGGTACTGCTGATACGTCAATGAAACAGCAGCAACTGTACGAAACAATTACCCAAACGAATACATAAATGTATATACAAAATGTATGTTAATATCATTATATTCGTCTTTCGAATATTTGAATATTTATTTTTGAAACGTGAAAGGCAAGCTGTTAGGTTATAGTAAATATTGGAAGTACCTTGGATATAATTCATCAATAAAAGGTTTTGATTCGTTAATGTTTCTCTGAGAAAATATGTAGTGATTGTCAACTAGACAACTATCCACCAAAGACTAAATGGCGCAGTTGATAGGTCACCGTCGAGGGATTAATCTTTTATGTTGTACAAATGATTTCAAGAAACATCTTCATTTTCTGGTCTCATATCTATCAATTTGACTTTACTTGTTTTGTTTTAAAACATCCTAGAATATAGTTTTATAAAAAGTATTTAAAGTTAATTGATTACTATTTTTAACAGAAGTTTCCTCTCAATATTTATTGTATTGTTGAAATGCACATATATTCGGTTTATATCTAATTTTTAGCAATTCAAGAAGAGTCTACTAGCTATCCAACTCAAGTAGTTCCTAGTGGAACAAGATATACAGAACTTGGGTTATCCGGTAGTACAGAAGTCTACGAGTTCCGTTCGACTGATCCATATGACCCACGAAACTGTCGGATACAACTTCCCCTACTTACAGATGAAACATTTGGTACAGAGGAAACATTTGGTACAGAGGAAACATTTGGTTCAGCTGAAACATTTGGTTCAGCTGAAACATTTGGTTCAGCTGAAACATTTGGTACTGCAGAAACATTAGATACAGATGAAACATTTGGTACTGCGGAAACATTTGGTATAAATGAAACACTTGGTGCTGGGGAAATATTCAGTATAGAGGATTCGGCCAGCTGTCATAACAGTACAGCTACTTCTAATTTAAGACGCACATCAGTAACAACCAGGTACATTAAGATAAAATTATCATGTTTTAGATTTTAGTATAAGTTTTAACGGCATACACCTTTTAGATTTATTCCATATGATGACTTTGCGCTTTACAGTAAGGAAGGTTAGGTAAAAAGTGTATAAATTCTATTAAATTATTTCACACAAAAAGATTTGTTATTTTTCAGATACCTGTCCTGCACCATGAAACAATGCGATCATACCAGATCAATTATAATTGTTGTTGCTCCACTAAACTATTCCTTGAATAGAAATGTAAGAAAAACTCGCTTGTCAGGAAAGAATATGCATAATCAAACGAAGAATTGTAGATTTTTAATAAGATTTAATTGTATGTGACAAAGATATTCACCTACCTAATAAGTGGCTTTTAGTTTCAAGTACATATTTATTTCTTCGTTACCAAATTTGCACCCCCCCCCCCCCCCCCACACACACACACACACAAACACACACTTAAAAGAAGACTTCATAAGTATGATTGTGCCTAATATATTCAGCAAATAAAATATGTATAAAAGACCATTCATTGTAGAGATTAGAAAAAAGTCTGATTGCAAAGATTTGGTGCCTACGTTTTGCCAAGTGCAAATATTTATTTTGTATTCGCATTCTGTCCTTATATTTGATTTATACATATTTTGAAAAAAATTAATTAACTGTTTTCTTAAAGGTCATTTAGTTCATGAATATTAAAAAACGACCCCAAAATGTCTTTCACATATCTGTATGTTCTTACTTTGTTGTCATTAGGATTATTTTGGTTATTAAAAAGACTGTCTTTCCAGAAATCTGTATACCTTTCAGCTAATTTTTTACCTACAGCATTAATAAGGCATTTTTGGAGAAAGTATTTTGATTTTCCCATACATAATTGAACCCTATTTTTGAAAGAATTTTTTTTTAATTTGACCGCAAAACCATTATTTAAATTCAAACTACATTTATAAGCATTTGAAGCGTAACTGTCTTTTTTTTTGCATTCATCAAATGGCACCAATAGCCAACAGAAGCCTTTACAGAATCAATAGCAATAGGTAACATACCTATGTCTGCTAAAGTTGCTGTGTTTACTGCAGCTTTATTTATACCAACAAGATATATATTTAGCAAATTTGATTTGAAATTTTGATTGCAAAAAAGACAAATATCTACATTCAAGGCTAGAGTTATCTTTAACTAACATATTAAGAGCCCAGATTTCACTGCAATAAAGTAGAATAGGTTTCATACAGCTTTTAAACAGTTTTAAATGCGGATAAATATTAAGTTTATCTGAAAATAAGAGCTTTCTAATGCAAAACATTGCATTTGAAGTTTTTTTGCACAGATGAAGTAAGAGTTGTCCCTCCTTTACCCATGATATTTATAAGTTACTACCTATGTTGACTATTCTATTTTTGAAACAAATTTGAGCTAATTCTTATCTGTTTTTTTTTTTTATTATTATTATTTGCAGTATGGAAGTGGAAGAAAGAGAAACAAGAGAAGCCAGTGAAGGGACCAGCACCAGTTACTTGCATAACAACATGTCGTAACATTTTGTCTGTCTAATATAGTTTTTCCACCAAAATTGACAATCTGGATTATAACATTACCATGATAACCTAAGATATGATATTTATGTATCTTAAAATATAAATATATTGAAGGCATATCTTTTTAATTTCTTAAGTTTTTTTTAAGCAAATCCGTACATCATAGTCTTTCTAATAGTTCTTTAAAAGAAGAACATTTTTTATGAATGCCTATGAGACAACTTTCAATGAATGACTAAAGATGTGAATTACAACACGTCATCGTGTCGCAGTCAACAATGAATAAAAACCAATACAGTATATTAGTTTAATAAAGGTACCAAAAAAGAAACAATTAAACAAAATCAAAGGTCTGATTTATACTCAAAACATTGAACACCATTAATTTAAGATGCACACAGTGACACACTCTGTCTAATGGACATACATACGTGATGGAGGTTCAGAGGCTTTTATGTTCCGAGGTGGATTTAGAGGTTTTTTTAGGGGCCTGCCCTCCCCCTTTTTTCTGTAAACAAATTGGTTGATTATATAGGGAATGACCGAAGCATGACGGCAGCAGTCAATGGTCCCCAACTTCCTGGATTTCTGGATCCGCCACTAATGTTAGCGTTCAATCCTCTCAAAAAACTAGGGTTAGCGTTCAATCCTCACAATAACTAGGGAAAGTGATAAAACACCACATTATATAACAAACTGTAAAAATCAGTTAATTTAAAAAGGGCTTGACTCGTCGAACTGGTACCATGCAGAAGTACAAAAAGGACCAAAGTTACAAGATTAACCAGTCACTGGAAGTATTCTACTCAGTCTGTACCAGATTCTATACAAAGAAACAGAGTGCCAGGCCCGTTTATGACACAATCCTCAAGAACTTGGAGACAATAAAACAAAATATTAAGTAATTATCCTATATAAAAGGGGGACTAAGATATACTTGTTGAATGATTTGAAAAATGGTGTAATTTGGATCAATTTAATGAAAGGGAAAGCAAAATGTAACTTGTTTGACTGAAAGAACGACTGACATTCGGCAAGAAAATTGGCAATCCTGGTCAGTATAGATCAAAGTCGAACATGCCTCATGAGTGGAGTTTGAGCTTCAATATAGACAGGCTAATATTTCTTGAAGACGAACGACTAAGACCCCTTGTTATAACTTGGAAACGACAACCATAAAACCAACGGTTGAGGTCACTTCAATCCTTCATTGCTAGGGATGCGTCACTGGTACTTTCATAACCAGCCTTTTTATATGAAAATACATACCTTTATATCATATATTTCATGACAAGAAATATACACCTCTAGCTATCATGTTTATACTGGAACTATTTCACGGAGAAGCCAATTTATTTGACAAATATTTAATGAATTTACGGCTGTGGTTAAAATTACATCTGTGTAAAATATCGAAATCTGATTATCTTGAAAGTAATAAAATCAGCTATCATTTTAAATTTTTCAAGCATGAAAAAGTTCCAGTGGCTCATCCTTACCAATGATATACGAAATTATGCCTTCCACTCTCCCTTAGAGATTTGTCCACAGGCGCCAGGATTTGGAATAAAACAACTTCAAAAAATTTTTAAAAAGTGTAAACCTGCATAAAAAGAAATGGACACAAGTCAAAAGTACATGTACAGCAACCTCAAAACAGAAATAACAATAGGTCAAACATTCTGTGAACACTACATCTTACCTTTCAAAAATATCCATAAAATATAAAAAGTGTTAGTCACATTTGAGAAGAAAAATATAGTTTTTCTATGCTGCTATGATTCTTTTATCGTGCTCGAAGCAGAATTTAGACTAGGTTTTTTTAAACATTTTGTGAGGCTTACAAACTAGTTAATAAAGTCAACAGTAGTATACCGCTGTTCGAAACTCATAAATCAATAGAAAAAAAATCAGGGTTACAAACTAAAACTGAGGGAAACGCATTAAATATCAAATCAGGTCATAGTTTTGAAAATATGTGCTTTTATAAAGTCTGCAGCACTCACCAAAGTTACCCTTCAAACTAGTCATCAAATATTTATTTCTGCTTCATTTTTTTCATCATTTAGGATATTTCTTTCATTTATATACTGTCAGATTTTAATGGGGACTGTCAATTGAAAATCATGGTAAGCTGGATGGTCAGACTCTTTCCCTTCCACCAGGCCACCTTTGAACCCTCAATTTATTACAATGATTATTAAACGTGTAGAGCGAGTGGTATTTTCTCTACATGCATGCTGACCAGACAAGGCTACGAATTCATAAACCAACACAGCCATACTGATGCCCCACTTTGAAAATGGCTTAGCTATTTGTCGGAAGAAGACTAAAAACATATTTCTGATACTGTTCAATGATCAGTGAGTGCATGGGTGGTCTACACAGTTTGTCCTTAATTTGTACACGTTAACTGTGAAAAGAGTTTCCGTTTTAAATTTCATAATTCATAAAATAAATTCTTTGAGGATAACAGGTTTATAATTTGGTATGCCAGATACCTGTTTCCTCTATAAGAGACTCGTCAGTGATGCTAAAGACCAAATCAAGAACAAAGTTAGACAGTTTTGATAACCAAAAATTCCAAAAGGTTTCACCAGATACAGCATAAGTTATGAGTAGAACTACGTGGTAATTGGTAAATGCAGCAAATTTTTAACTGAAATAAGATCCAACTAAGACTTTCAAATCCATGGGTGGTGTTAAAAAGCAACATTTATCAAAACAGACTCAAAGAATCTCAAAATAATTCAATTATTTTTATTTTGTTAAAAAAGTTTATAACTATACTACAAAGCACACTATTTTCTATATAAATATTTTATGAAATATATATAACTAAAATGCAAAAAGACTATTTAGGTAAATGCTAATTAACTAGATGAATTCTGTCAGATAAAATCCTGAAACATTAAAAAGTATAATAACAAAAATACCGAACTCTGAGATATTAAAATGGAAAGTATGTAGTCAAGGATAGTGTGATATCTAGCAGACACTTCATACTCATAAATTCAGAAAATGTGTTTTTCTTATATGGAAAGTATAATCAAATTCTTTAGAAAAATATTCCAGCTACTTGCAATAACCATAAGAGATATACATATAACTTCTACAAATGTTTGCAAAATTTCATAATTTTGAGAATTTTCAAATTGAAATACATTAATACTTAAGTTTTGACAAAATTGTATTTAAACTGTTAAATACTTTTGTGGTAAAGATGAGAAAATTAGACATTCAGTACCACATCATTACAGTAGAATACTATTAGTAAAATAGTATACATGAATATGTTGATTTATTGTAATGTTTATATTTATCATGTCAAGTTGATTTTTTTACATTGATGACAACAATGCCTTAATTTCTGAATTAATATGGATTGTAGTAAGTAGTTCAAAATGACACCGAGACATACAAATCATAATATTCAAGAGAATGAAATAAATGATAAAAATGTACAAGTATTGAAATAAAATGTTGAAAGTCGAGAGGGCAAAACAAAACAATATCATGAATGAAAATTACCTGATTATTTTTTGTTGATTGCACATTTGTTAATCATAACCTAAAACTGTTTAAAAATTAATGTAATTCATATGAAAAAAAAACATCATGCTAAGCATCATGTTTTATCTATGCTGACAACATACTGCTAAATACTTCAGTACCTTAAAATCGTTTTTCAGTAAAAAAAAAAAAAAAAAAAAAAAACCTAACCTGCACCTTGTTTTGATATTAATAAACTCATCATAGATACCAGAATAAAATTTTATATTGATGCCAGACAAGCATTTCCACTACAAAAGACTCATCATTGATGCTCTGATCCTAAAAAGGCCAAATAAAGTACGAAGTTGAAGAGCATTGAACACCAAAATTCCTAAAAGTTTTGCCAAATACAGCTTAGGCTATCTATTCCTGAAGTAGAAAAGCCTAAGTATTTCAAAAATTCAAAAGTTTTGCCAACAATTAATTTATAAATATGACCATATCAATGATCATTCTTGTCAGCATGCACAGAAGTGCAGACTACTGGGCTGCTGATACCCTCTGGAAATTAAAACTCCACCAGCTGTGGCATCGAATATACATAGTGAATTTGGTGATTAAAAATAGAAATTGGTAAAGAAATTTGTTTAACTATCATCCTTTAAAAATGGTTATTTTTAGACTTGTGATAGTTCATCAAGCTGTAAATGTAATAATTGGAATTTTGCAGGGGTTTAATACGTGTTGACTATAAAAAAGAATTCACAACTTAATAATGATAGATACAATATTTACCTTTTTCAAGATTTTTGATAGCTCTCGTAATTATTTTTTTTATTTCAAATTGCCTTTGAAATTCAGGATTGGGAGGGGTGGTGTCCGAGGGGTCCTGGTCCTAAAATCCCAGGCTTTTAAACATGAAATCCTGAGGTCCCCAATTCAAAAAAAAAATCCTGCCATCCCGAAATTCGAAAAAAAGAAATCTCAGATTTTGGAAACACCTAATCCTGAAGTCCTGAAAAGGTCCTGCCCCCTCTCCTGATTGGTTCATGGATTTTCCCTTAAAGGAGATAATTTAAAATAATTTCAAAGAGATATTATTTCAATGTTATATGTATTACTTATTTATTCATATAGCTATAAATATAATAAAAATATGATTGTACAAAGGTAAACAATGAAAGACAGAAAAGTAGAAAAAAGAAACAATTTTTTATTAAAATTTGTTTCTAAATATATATACAAGTAAGATAGATTGGATAATTCAATAAAAAAAGTTCTGTATAGAAAAACTAACATTTGTTCTTGTATTGCCTTTACAGCTTTAAAATGTATAGACTACAATAAAGGAACAATACGGCATCCAATTAAAAGCATAAAAGAAATTTCCATGAAAAGACCATTTTTAAGATTGACTAACGATTAAAATATATACTGTAAATTCAGAAATTATTGTGATGTTTTTATTATTGCGAAAATTGCAAAAGGGTTATCATCGCAATATTTAAAACTTGCATTTTGAAAATTTTTATATGAATCAAACAGGATTCTTCTGAATATCGCAAACATTAAAATCGCATATTAGTCTTAAATGACAAAATCGTTATAATAAATGCACGCAATAATTTCTGAATTTACAGTCTTTGAACACGATCCAGTTTATTTTTTTATGTTTTTTACAAATTTGATTTCAGAGCTATATGTCTAGGAATAAGTTTGATCTATAAGCAATCATACTGTACAATATCATAATTCATAAGGCAGTAACATAAGTAATTTTTCTATTCTCTATAAGGTGTCAGACCACCAATTCAAAATCGCTATTTTATCCCAACAAAATATTGCAATATTCGCAGCTTTAAAAATATTTGACCTTTAGTGTAACTTCATAGCTATATAAACCATGTATATCCTGAATTATACATGTGCCACCTTTCTACATACAAATTTTGAACCAATGTTTAAATTATTGTCAGAAAGAAAAATTGTTTGAAAGACAAACTACTGAAAATAACTCCTTGTTTTCTGGAAATCTTATACTAGTATACTAGGGAGCACATTAATACTAAATTTTTAATGTAAAGTAAAGTACACTTGATTTTTAGCCCACAATTGTCTATTAAAATAATACTCTTTCACTAACAATTTTATTTCTGCAAATTTGTTGGTTATTGAAAGTAAACAATGACATAGAAGGTACTATTTTTTGTCAGGAAAAGGCTACTTTTACATGTACGTTCTAAATTGGAGTGGGTGAATTGGTGGTCTGACACCTAAAACCACATAAAATGCACAAGAAATTCTAAACTATGATTGAAAAATTATCAAAATCTAAAAATAAACACATTACTGAGCAAAGATCAAAGAAATACTGATAAAAAACAGCCATACTTATGGATTACCTGATTAACATAAAATTTTAAATGAAAATTTTATAATATTAAAAACAATCATAAATGGTCAATTGTAAAGTAACATACATGTATTTACTTTAACATAGCATGTTGAAGACTGAAGATCTGAGATAATGATTTTCTATTTTAATCTTAAAACATAAGCATAAAAAAACTTGTTTAAAAAACTTATCAAAATGACACTCATGTCCTTTCAAGGTCCTTGATTTGCTAACGGAAACCCCAAAAATAATTTAGAACAAATATTAAATTGGTTTAAAACAATTCTATTTAAATGCAAAATATAAGTATTACATAAATTGCAAACATAAATGCATTATACAATAAAATGCAATATAATATGATAATCTTGCTGGCAACTACAGGTAGTATAATGAAACAAGAATGTGTCCCAAGTACACAGATCTCTGTACTATCATTTTCTATGTTCAGTGGACCGTGAAAATGGGATAAAACCTTTAATTTGGCATTAAAATTAGAAATATCATATCATAGGGAACATGTTTACTAAGTTTCAAGTTGATTGGACTTCAACTTCATCATAAACTACCTCGCCCAAAAATTTAACCTCAAGTGGGATGGAGGGACAGACGAATGGATGGAGGAATGGACGGATGGACGCACAGACCAGAAAACATAATGCCCATAAATGGGGAATAAAAATATGTTTTGAACGCCAATGATATTCTTCACCTAACATAAATGTATTGTTCAACTAGAAAAAGTAAATATTTTCCTTATTACTGTATGACATCAACAATATTGCGATTCTTGTAGTGAATTTTATTGTCTTGTAATATCAAGATCACAAATAGATAAACCAATTGTTTTTTTCTTAACATCTAGGGGCTCTTTTCAAAAAATGATCTTATAAATAAAATTGATCGTTAGCAGTGCAGAAATGTTTATGACTTAAAAGGTGTTTTTTTTTCATAAGATATTTAGTGAAAAAAAGACACAACTTTAATCAATTATACCAAAAATTTAAGTATATGCAATTTACAAAGAGAACAAATATAACTATAGAAACTTACATGAGGTATAAAATAAGGTATAACATACAATAATACATGTATAAATTAATTGAAGACAAATTGCTTGGGCAGTATACAACTCTGAGTATATAAAATACATACATGTAAAAAATAATACAAATAAACGTATAATTTACAATTTGCACTCTAAATGAGTATTTATATTTAGTATAAATTGCTGATATGTTCTATTTCAAGTCTATAAATTATCTATATGACTCTAATGATGTGGAATATAATGAATATTTTTCCAATTTTCAGAAAAATAAATATACATGTACTAGTGAATCCAAAATGGTTTCCTTATTTTACAACATTTGTACAAGTGCATTTCCTTTCAGACAGAGGCTTTCATTGTGTTTCCAATATTCTTGAAATGTGTACATTTGATCACCAAAAAGTAACATAAAAAATAAGTACTTAACCCTCTTTCACAGGTATTAAATATAGTTTCCATATTAGAGTACTCGTTCAAATTTGGGTTCAATAAAATAAAATTTGTTTGGTATTAAAGATTCATACATCTTAAATAAATGATAGAAATTTCACTAAATGTATTATTCTTATTAATAAAAAGATGATATATAGCAATATTATTAGTTTTAAATTAATCTTTCAAAAAATCTTAGAATTATACCATTATTTTATTAAAATTCGAGAGTTATCTCCCTTACAACATTTCTACATTTTGAAATATTACAGGTGGTACCAAGGACACAGTTATCGTCTATTTCTTTATGTCTTATGAACGAAATATTAAGTAAGGGGATAATAATTCTGGGTGCTGATAATTTATGTTAAGAAGTGATTTGGTTTAGTTAAAAAAGGTAAAAAATTAGTAATTCTGAAGCTGTCAAACTGAACTTTAGACCCCCCTTACATAGAATTGTCAATCTTTTGAGTTATAGTTGGTAGACTTTATTTATTATTTTGATATTATTTGTCCATAGTAGTAGTGCAGTACACTGTAAAAATCTTTTTAAATTTGAATTTATTGTCTAAAAGAAATGCACTACGAAATAACTGTATTTTAGGCCAAGTGTGTGAAAATGTGCTCCTTGCATACTCTAAGACAAATGTAAAAATCTTATACAGTAGATTAGTAAAAACTAAATAAATGCCAAATGTTATTGCGTAAATATTAAATGCAATAAAAAAAATCTGACTGTATCAAAATCTTTTTCAAATTTCAATTTCTTTTTTAAGTTAAGTTTTAAATTTCTTCATTTTTCTTATCTTCTACACACAACCACTGAACACTTTGTATGAAATATACACACCTATAAGGCATTTCACGTTAGCGTATTACATCTACATTTACATATTATAAACTACATGTATATATTAACTGTATACCACAACATCTATTACATTTATTTAAATATACATTACAATTTACAATATGTATTATATAAGCTACATATATACTATGTCTACTTTGATCTCTTCCAAACCCTCTTAGGCTTGGAAGGTTTCTGTTTTCCTGTTGTTTTCTTTGACGATGACAAGCTGGTTTTCTTTTGAAGACTTTGTTCCCACAGTGGTTTCAGACTCTTCACCATTGACCAATAATTGTTCTACAATGAATAGGCAAAGCTGCTATATTATTTGTAAATTGAGTCTAACATTTTATTCACACAAAATCTTTTAACTGAAACTAATTGTAAAATATACTAAAATGTTCATGAATCACATGTATTTTAACTTGTGAGATTTTTTGTGAAATAAGTCGCTCTTCACACTCCTTACCCAAATGACCAATATTTGTCCTAAAATGAAAAGTTTATCAAGTTTTAGTAAAATCCGTTTTTGAAAACAGATGACCTACGTTATGCCAAATAAATGTATAGTGTAGCTTCAAACACATGAACACCAATAGAACATTAAAATATATATCTACAGTAACAGTTTGAACTTTTTCCAATATCCAAATATATATATTGAAATATACTTGTTAATATAATGGAATTTTATGTGACTGTCTTACAAGTGAAAGGTTTAGTTACCTATAAAACCAGGTTTAATCCAACATTTTCTACATAAGAAAATGCCAGTACCAAGTCAGATATATATTGTTATCCATTGCTTACAAATTACAGACAAATGTAACACTAAAACTTAATAACTTAATACCCTATAATAATAAGGGAGGGGATATTAAAAAGTCTGCCGAAATATTAAGGGCACCAAAATGACCTGAAAACACCACTATAATGGAAAAAACTTGTGAACATTTTTTAAAATACTTAAAAATCATAACATGCCATGCATAATCTGTTCTTTGTAATGTCATTTGAATTTGTAAAGTTATTTGCATTTGCATACATAAAACAAGTGTTATACGCTCTGAATTTTACCTGTAATGTCGTTAGTCTAGGGCTAGGTGGATTACAAGCTTCCTGATAAAGTCGATCTTCTGTGCTTTCCAAATCCTGTAACAAATATCTGATTATTGTTCCCGGATATATTAGAAATATAGACATTTTGTGTGAAAGGTTAAAACAAATAAAGTCATTTGAACTAAGTATACTTCAATAAAGAATATGATACAAGGTATAATGATACATGTGTAGGTGTTTTTATGTACATATGCCTTTCCAGCAAAAGATGAATTTTTGAAAATATAAATAAGTAATGCCACCTAGGGCTTCCTTTTTTAGGAAATTAAGGGAAAATTTACTGATCTTTTAATTTAGGTCATGACTGGCAAATTAATATGACCATTTCTGGACCTTTGATTGAAATGTGTTTTACTGACCTGGGTTATATGTAGGTCTGTGGCTTTATCAGGAAGAAGGGGCAATATTTTTCAAAAGTTGTGTTTTTACTCGACAATGTCTACTACATGTATGTGAATTATTGTTTTACTATTCATGGTTTTATATAAACTTTATTTGTATTTCAATATTTATATATATAAATATCATCTATATTATATCTGCAACTTTATTTAGTCTATATTATAAAAAGATATCTACCTCCAACAACGCTGTGTTTCTAATTGTAGCTGTATTCACATGGGTTTTCACATTCTGACGTCTGGCAAGCTGACTTTCTACATATGTCATAGAATAATGAACAAGAGTCTCCCTCTTGGCAACACTAAAAAGAGAAATTAAAATTATACTTAAGGTGTACATTACTGTTAAGGAGTTAATTCACAAATGAGAAGCATGCTATGAAAATAAGTTCAATTATCTCCCCTTGGAGATGTCTAAATAAAATTATTTTGCTTATCATTATTATATAGTCTAATGCGTGGTAATACAGCAGAGTTCTGATTTATGTTTAAAAGATTAATGGTCAACTACATGTAGATGGGAAAGATATATATAAAGTAATTTCTAAAATGCATAAAAAAATTACCATAGCCTAGGAGTTTTAAAAGATGTTACTTCTTTACTTATTCTAAAAATGTTTTTTGTGTTGAATATATTGTTTATCATACCAAGCTACCTACTTGCAGTATTTACACCAAAGCTAGTTATAACAACAATCATGATTTTCAAACACTTAACAATAATAACAAGTTTAGCTGTGTAAATACCAGTTACAAAATGTAGTAGTAATCATATCCTCGTGTGATATGATTTCATTATGTGACTTTAATAATAACAATTTTCATTGCCTACTGTTTTCACTGCTGTGTTTCTATTCACGCCAGTACTCAAATTTAAAAGCATGTTCTGTCAAATGTTTTTAGGCATCTAGATTTTTTAGTCTGGGTTACTTTGATTTTTTAATGTTTCCGATTACTTTGCGATTTTCGTATGTCATACAATGACATCAATTCATATATGTTTTTGTATGAAGTAAAAATTAAATCAGTTCACGTTCTGAAAATGATTATTAAATACAGAAATGAGTGCTTTGGAAGTTAATTGTCGTTCTGGTGATTGCTTGAATAAAAAAAAAAATTTAATATTTAATAGTCAATACTAAAAATGGTTTGTAATAAGTACGACCAAAATCACATGACAGTCATGAAACTTGAAGATCTGGTGTCTGACAAGCAGAAGGCATAGCAGTATTATATATATGTATTACCCTTTAGAAATTTTCTATTGATGCATACATGTATTTTAACATAAAATAAGAATGGCTGGACAAATAAGTTTGATTAAATTTGTTCTTGCGTCTTTAAAGGGACTTGGATATGTTTTGACATTCGTCACGTTGTAGTGTTGTTGTTCCAAATATAGAAACAGGAAACACATCAAAATGTATGTGAGCGCAATTGGGACTGATTGAATATGAATGATACGAAAACATATAACACAACGATACGTTTAATTAACTTTTAATAATTTATCATCAATGATTAATGAAAAAATACATTTCAATATAATAATTCCCTAATTTTTATTCAGGAAAATATATAAGTATTTTGGTATTAACATGTACATGTACATATTTAAAAAATATGTAATAACTCAACTGGAATTTGAATACAATTTAATTGCCAATGTATAGGCTACAATGTGAGCAAAAAACCTACATGAATGGGGCGAATGTGTAGTGGGCGAATGCGTAGGGTATGTATGTATTGGGACTTTGGGAGTGAACGGACCTAATACCTTTTTAGAGGAGATCAAACGATAACCCAAATAAAGCTGTTCACTTTTGATCTGTATTGAGAAATTATTGAAACGGCTGAGCTAGCGGGGTATGGTATCGGGATCGTTCGCCCTGATTACATGTTCGCCCTAGGTTCGTTCGCACTGAGTTTGTTCGCCCTGGGTTCATTCACCCTATTTTCATTTATGATATATGTAGATTTTACACTAATGAAAGAAATACATATTCATATATATTAAAATTTATGTATATCTATTAAAAGTTAAATACAGAATATTAATTAAATAAAATTCTTGGCTGCATTGTTACACTTTATTTTATAATTACTTTTAATTACTGTTGATTGAATTTTGATTGCTGATTAGGTATAATTTGAAATCTTTGATATCACTGATTGGTATATGAATATTGTCTTTGATGGATTAATAACATTTTTCTCAAATAAAATAGTCAGCTTGGCCCGATGGGTAAAAAAACTGATCATTGATGTAAAAATTGTTAGGCATGAAAGGGAAATTATTTTAGCAGCTTGGCTTCTTTGATCTCAAGTGTGTTTTGACAAATTTGTTATATATATATATGGACTGACTTCAACATATTCAATTAAATACACACAACACAACTGTCTAAAATAAATAAAAATCAGGGCGAACAGGTTTCAGTGCGAACGGTCTCAGGGCGAACAGTAACTAGGGCGAACCGAAATCAGGGCGGACGGACCCGGATTCGCGGGGTATTACATGTACTTCATGAGACACAATATGAAATACACACGAAAACACGTTTACGTCACAGGCACTTGTTTTCTATCCATTTGAAGGTCGACTATCCATATAAATTCTCGACTATCCATAGTCGACCTTCCAACATTTGGATAGAAACAAGTGCCTGTGGTTTACGTTGCAATATAAACATACATTAAATTTAATGTGTACATGTACATATATATATATATGTTTCTGATGAAATATTGATGATATATCAGGTTTGCAAGAATAAAGAATTGAATTAATTATTTGATAGATCAGAGAATATTATATACATGATTTGCATAAAGAAATTCAGAACTTAATTATTTATGACAACAACAACAGAAACTTGCAGTTCTTCATGAAGACGACTCAGCTGTATTTCTCTTTTGGTCCATTCATTCAGCCTATCATGGTACACATTTTCAGCCGTGCTATTTAATGTCATCACTTTCTTTTTTTGAAATCAGTAGCATTGCTTCAAAGCACCGGTTTTTATTTTTTACTCTGCATACTAACTCGGTTGTCCGAGACGCCTTACTCTTTTTCGATCTTCTTTATTGAAGAGTTCACCGGTCTAGTGGTTGAAGGCTGTCTGAAAATCAACTGCATAATAACCTACCTGTGCATTATTTGTGTATGACAAGCGTTGCAGAGGTAGCAGGTGCACTATTTTTAATTTAACTCATATAGAAAGTGGTATTTTGAACTTCTAACATGAAAAGCAATGACGAAAATAAAATGAAACATTTGTAAACAAATGACATGGGGTTATCTCCCATGCCAATGAATTCTTATTTTTGCTTTAATCGTGCTTATGATCTTTAGTGATTCATATGACATAAACAATTATTTGATTGATTTCTGTTTTCCTTAAAATCCAGTTGCAAATATTACATGCATGTTCAGGACGAGAACAAATAAAGTTCCTAAACACAAAAGACAGGTCGATCCTGTTAATGTTATTCAGAGTCAGAACTAGTCCAAATAATTATGACGTCTGGCAAGTCTATTTTAATTTTTTTCTGGGATGCCTTCCTAAAAAAATTTAAAAGGCCTTGCCAGACGTTATAATTATTTGGACTAAGTCAGAACCAGAGGCAGTCTGTGATAAAAGGCCGACTTCGACTCAATAATACTTAAAATCCTAAACTTGTCATTAATCAGGACAACTTTAACATATAAAAAGGTAATGAAGAAAAGATGAATAAATGAATATTCTTAAAACATTATAAAACCAGATGCTCCCCAGGGCGCAGCTTTATACGACCACAGAGGTTGAACCCTGAACAGTTGGGGCAAGTATGGAGTCTATGGACACAACATTTAAGCTTGATACAGCTCTGAATTTGGATTGTGATTAAATAGTTGACACAACATAGGTTTCTGACACAGAATGAATGTGGTCTAAGAACTTAAACTTAAAAACTTAAAATTTTTAAATTGTACATTTACCTATTATGGTCCAATATCCAAAATCTAAATACATGGTTAGATTCAGCAGATCATAGAACCCCAAGAATTCAATTTTTGATGAAATCAAATAATGTTCAATTTTAGACCCTTTAAACCTCAATGTGGACCAATTTGATAACCGGGCCCAAATATTAAAAATCTAAATACAGTCGACTCTCGTTATGTGGAAGTCAGCCGGACCTGAGAAATATTTCGAGATACACGTAGTTCGACTCAAACGAACACCGGAAGTTCGACAATCTAAGGGACACAACTCTTGATTGGCTTGGTAAAGCTAAAATAAATCCGGGTGAATATGGCAAGGGGATCGATATTCTAGTATCAGATCGATGTATTTGTATGTCACAGTCTTTTATTATTATAATGACATTATTTTTACTTATTCAATTGTTTCAATTAAAAAAAAATCCTATGGCTTTTCCAAGAGAGTAATTTCCAATCGATAGTTTAGTTATTCAGGTCGTTTACAGCTGACAAAATTGTTTATTCTCGGATACAAGAGATTTAAGAAACTTTTGATTTCTATTCATATTGTTTTATCTCACTCTTTCTTTTGAAAAGAAAATATAACAAGATTAAAGACGCCGTTTGAGTAGTTTTTAGGTGATCATCAACGGAAGCCATAATCCTCACTTGATACACACCCAAGCTCATTAGTGTAAATCACAAATTAATTGTTTTGTAAACATTTTAAATACTTTTTCATGAACATTAATAATGTATCACTAATTATTTATAAAAATTCTATAAAAGATAATCTTAGGTAAACACTCATGGAAATAGCATGTCATAAATCAATATAGTGGTCAGTGACCGGAAATTTAATTACACGTGTATTGTCAGATTAACTCTTCAATCCATTTAAATCCCGGAGGTCATGTTTTGACATATGTGTATTAGTTCGAGATAAAAAATGAATTTTGAATGCTTTTGTTAACCTTGGGACCGTATATTTAGTTCGACTCAACCGAAATTTCGACTCATCCAATTTCGACTCATCAGGAGTCGAATTACATACTTTTGTATGGAATGAAGTTCGGGACCACGTGAAAACTTCGACTCATCCGAAATTTCGAGTCAACCGAGTTCGAGACAACGAGAGTTAACTGTACATGGTTAGATTCAGCATATTGAAGAACCCCATATATTTAATTTTTGTTGAAATCAAACAAAGTTTAAATTTTGACCCTTTTGACCTTAATCATTTGTTAATGTACATTGTAGACCAATTTGAAAACGGCACAATACTGTGTGTGCAATTGAATATTTCTTGCTATTGCGCAAAACTGTGCAATTGAAAATTTCTTGCTATTGCGCAATATTGTGCAATTAGATATTTCTTGCTATTGTGCAATACTGTGCAATTGAAGATTTCTTGCTATTGTGCAATACTGTGCAATTGAAAATTTCTTGCTATTGCACAATACTGTGCAATTGAAGATTTCCTGCTATTGCGGAATACTGTGCAATTGAAAATTTCTTGCTATTGCACAATACTTAATATAATAATTTTGGACCCTGATTTGGACCAGCTTGAAAACTGGGCCCATAATCAAAAATTTAAGTACATGTTTAGATTCAGCATATCAAAGAACCCCAAGAATTTGATTTTTGGTAAAATCAAGCTAAGTTTAATTTTGGACCCTTTGGACCTTAATGTAGACCAATTTGAAAACAGGACCAAAAATTAAGAATCTAAATACACATTTAGATTTGGCATATCAATGAACCCCAATAATTCATTTTTTGATGAAATCAAACAAAGTTTAATTTGGACCCTTTTGGCCCCTAATTCGTTGGGACCAAAACTCCCAAAATCAATCCAAACCTTCCTTTTGTGGTCATAAACCTAATGTTAAAATTTCATAGATGTCTATTAACTTATACTAAAGTTATTGTGCAAAAAACAAGAAAAATGCTTATTTGGGACCTGTTTTTGGCCCCTTATTCCTAAACTGTTGGGACTAAAACTCTCAAAATCAATCCCAACCTTCCTTTTGTGGTCATAGACCTTATGTTAAAATTTCATAGATTTCTGTTTACTTATACTAAAGCTATTGTGCGAAAATCAAGAAAAATGCATATTTGGGCCCTTTTTGGCCCCTAATTCCTAAACTGTTGGGACCAAAACATCCAAAATCAATCCCAACTTTCCCTTTATGGTCATAAACCTTGTGTTTAAATTTCATAGATTTCTATTTACTTCTACTAAAGTTAACGTGCAAAAACCAAATGTCTTCGGACGACAACGACACCAACGTGATACCAATATACGACCAAAAAATTTTCAATTTTTGCAGTCGTATAATCATCAAAAGTTGAATACTAAAACTGTAAAATTAACAATCCTTACTTTTATCTTCCTATGTTTAAATCAAATTTAACTTAAAATAAACATTTTTAAAAATTCTAAATAATTAATCTGTCCAAATTAAGGGGAATTAACCTAGGCACATCAAGGCACATCTATTACAAAAATAAGGGGCAAGTGCAGAGAACCAAGTTTTATTAGAATGAGGATCATGATGATTTTACAGTATCAATTGAGTATATTTGAGAAGACTGGTTCATGCTGAGAATATTTGAGAACACTGGTTCATGCTGAGAATATTTTTTATACTTTCAGATCAATAGAACTATTTAAACATCAATGGGTGTAAGAGGACTTTTATCCACATGTTTGAGAAGACAGGATGAATGTGTAGAGGAGGTTGACCTAATTGAAGTTGCGAGAGAGAGAAATGGAATTGAGATTTTAGTGGATTATTATGCATTTCAGCAGTTTCTTATTTACAAATTCTGGTACGGTTTACAGCAGTATCGTAATAATGAGTTTTTAAGAATCTGTGGAGGAGAGTATGGAACTTTGGAAGCTTATATTACAAAATTTGTAAAAGACTTACAAACGCTTGATATCACTCTTTTATTTTATGTTGATGGTGCAAAAGGGACTTGTACAGAGACGACAAGACAAAAAATTGATACATGGATGAAAAGGCAGTATGCAGATGTTGAAAAGTTAAATCAAATAATGGACGTTTGTCGTGGAGTGACATTTATTCAAGATCTGCCAGAAGATATATTAGTACGACCAGTACTGCTTGAAATTGAGATATTTCACACATTAAAACAGCTAGGATGTTCAATAATTCATGCAATAGCTGGGGAAGCTGACTATGTTATTGCTAAAGCTTTAAAAGATAGGCCTAAGGCATATGCAATATTATCTAATGATTCTGACTTTTGTATCTTTAAAGACTCTTGTTTTATTCCATTAGAACTATTTGATCAATACCATGATATGAAATTAGGATATCCAGGAGATTTACCAGAACAGCCACAAAGACTTATGGTAGGAGTCATAAGACCTGCAAAGGTGATGGAAATGTTAAAGGTATTTTTATATTTAAAATTGTTTTTAATTATAACAAAAAAAAGAACGAATTGTGCTTACAAAGTATATTTTCCATTAGCATGATTAGCCATTTGAATTCAGAATTAAAAAAACTATTGATAATTCTATTGTTTATACCATGTATACCCACAACTCAAAATAACGTTGAACATTTATAGGTGATTGGAGTTATTAAATGTATTCTAAGTATAAAAATTTCCAATTAACTTTTTGTGTGAAAAGGTTATTTTTTACAACTCAAAGCTGTATCATAAAAAGATTTTCAGGGTGTGCTAGTTTACAGAAAAATGAATCTAACATGGTACTTAGAAAATTTTACCATATATGTGAAAATGTATCGTCTTCGAAATGACCCATCATACATCATTGTACATTGTCAGACATATGTCCAAGTTCAAAATATGGACTGAGCTACAGAAGAAAACGTTACCATTACCAGCTATCATCATGGAAATCAATTACACCTCCTGACCCACTTAAACCCCTCAGCCAACAAGGCCCCTCCTATTGAGGAAACAATGAATATTTGTATAAAAACTGTTCTTTATAATATTTTTAAGCCCCATTTATGGGCATTATGTCTTCTGGTCTGTGCGTCAATCTGTTCGTGTGTTCGTCCATCTGTCCCATTTCAGTTAAAGTTATTCATGTTATTGGTCGATGTAGTTTTTGATGAAGTTGAAGTCCGATCAACTTGAAACTTAGTAAACATGTTCCCTATGATATGATCTTTCTAATTTTAATGCCAAATTAGAGATTTTATCCCATTTTCACGATCAACTGAACATAGAAAATGATAGTGCGGATGGGGCATCCATGTACTTGGGACACATTCTTGTTTATTTATTAATTATATATTTTTCAGTTTAAAAATTATCATTTATTGGTTGAATTGGCAGTTGTTGCTGGTAACGATTTTACAGGACCATTCATGCATAATGGACTTCAGGCACAGCTAGACATCCGTGGGCACCCTAATATTCAGACCATAGCAGGTTGGTTATGGCATTATAAAAGTGCTGATCATCACCCTGTTCTTGATAATGCAATGGTAAGAAAAGTTTACATACTAAATACGTTTAAAACTATAAATAAAATCGCCTTACATTAAGTTTTGGCTCCTTATTGTTCATGGGTTTTTAAACTGCATATAATTTTGGGTAAAGGTGAACCACAATTTTTTTTTTAAACAAATTTGTAATTTTTTATAGACTTGTATGCAGACTTTGACAAAACCATGAAATAAAATATTCACATAATACAATTTTTCCTCATTCAACAAAAATTGGTACACATGGAAATAAAGAATCTGCAGTATGTGCAATTCACTTTTTTTTTTAACTTTTGTTACAATGGTTACATAGTATCCTTTTAGTAATATTATTTTGAATGGAGAATAAATACAAATGATAGATTTTTTCTTATTTTAATTTTTATTATGCACATTTCAATCTTATAAAAAAATGGATACATGTCAGTTTGTTTGTTTTCACCATACATTTGTACATTTTGTACATCATTTGTACATGATGAGTAAAATTCTCAGAATTTTTGTTTATATAATTATATTAGTAAATCATGATTAAAAGAATAGAAACCTTATACAAATGTTATAGAAATAAACACTAAGTGAGAGATTTACAATTTTACAAAATAAAACAATTTACAGTATAAATTATTTATTATAAAATTATGAGTTATCTCCAATTGTAAATCAAATTTTAAAGAAAAAAACAAAATTCTTTATTTTATTTTTTTGAACATGTTGAATGAAAAATTATTTGAAAGAAAAGTCTTGAAAACACTGCATTTCTGTATTAAACTTCATTTGAAAGATTTTACTGTCAGTAAAACTGACATGCTTTTTATCATAGAAGTTGAACTTTTTAGAACTATGTGCCATAAGGACCCTATTGGTGGTCAAAACTTCTAGGTCTCCTGTGCCTATCCTGTGGCAGAGTAGATATGCATATCATCATAATAATTAAACAAACGATACTTTAGAAAAATTAAGTAAAGCTTTTGAATTTAATATTTTTTACAATTTAAATAATAAGACAGGAGTTGTCTCACCTCTGCACCATAAAAGGCCAGGCCGAAATGTGAAATGACAAAATCCATCACATGAACTGAAATGTATATCTACCCTTTGAATAATAACTCTGCAATATTTGGTTGAGTTTACTATAGATTGTTGCTCTTAAAAAAACACATATTATTGACAATGAAAGTCCTTAAAATGGGACATGAAAAATTTAATATAATCCAGAAGTTGAATTCATAAGGTTTTTTTCAGAGCTATCCTTGTATAATCTTCATTATATTCTAATTCGTTACCTCAAACGAATATAAAGTATTTAAAATATAAACAAACATTTGTTTCATAGGAATAGCTCGGCAGCATGTGCAGCTTACTGTGAAAATTTTATTAAAAAGAAAATTTGAGTCCCGATGTCATCAGATACCGGATCACCGCTGTGTAGTACACGCCAGCCTACAAAATAGAAAATCATAATGAGAAATCATATATACATATACCTATATATTATAGGTCTTCATGATTAACCAATCAATGTCATACTGGTAGTATTAATATATATCTATCTATGCATAAAATATTTCATAAATACAAGCATACAACTGGGGGAGGAGGAGGGTCTTTACCTAAAATAAACTAATAAACTGCACTTTTCTGAACAGTATACGAGCGTCGAATGACAATATATCTTAACTTACTTTAACAAGAAAACTATTCGCGCTTTAAAAATCCTGTGCTATTTACAATATATTTACCCAATGCGACAAATATTGACCAATCCAAAATATCATATATTTTAAACATAAACCTGTTTATCTTATATAAACACCAATAGATGACCACTATGCGGACACACACTCATGTGTGATTGTTTACAAAATAGAAACACATGTAAGCTCAACTTTAATAAATACATTCATACTGATTTGCTTGATCTTTAAAATGTTTTTTACTTAAATTTTTTTATTTTTTTCAGAGACATAATCCTCAGTTTTGTAACGCTGTCCAGCATAGTCGCAATTTTTATACATTATCCTACCCAGAAAATACAGTAAAACCTCCACAGAAAGGTTACTTTTCACAGCTGATTGGAGAGAGAATAATTAATGGTACACTTCCATCAAACATCATGGCTATGCATAATAACTTTTACTGGCATAGGATGTGTCTTGAAGACAACTCTCAAGGATGGCCTTGTGTTGAAGTCTCATTGGCAGAATTAAGAGGTAGAATTTATCGCATAGTTCTTCCAAGGCAGGAATGTCTGGTTAATGAACATGGGAGAAATCCGTGGGAGCCTTTTAAGTCTGCTGGAGTAAGTAGGGTTTTTTTTGTAATAGGTTTTAAATCAAACC
Source organism: Mytilus galloprovincialis (assembly GCA_037788925.1). Taxonomy (NCBI): domain Eukaryota; kingdom Metazoa; phylum Mollusca; class Bivalvia; order Mytilida; family Mytilidae; genus Mytilus; species Mytilus galloprovincialis. The sequence continues at coordinate 35,765,624 of CM075342.1, read as the reverse complement.
CCTCTGAGTGAGAACTTTTCTCAGGCCTTCCTTTAGTGGCATGTTTGAGTTTTTATACAAGACAGCTTCACAAGTAAAGGTACAAAACTGACCATAAGATTTTATAATTGAAGCAAATTTTTAACATGAGGGTCTGATTGGGGGTCAATAGAATAGAGGAAAATTACTAAAATGTGCAGAATAATTGGTGAAAATAATTGAAGAATAATAGAATAAAAACTAAAGAATAAAGAATAACTGGTTATTTAAATAGAGGAAGTACAGAAAAATGGACAAAATAGATAGAAAAAAGAGACAAATGGTATAAAAAATTTAAGAATGAAATGAAGGACCCTCATAAAGATTTTTATAAGAGCACTGTTCTTGTTTCCTAATTCAATTAATTGAAATACTTGTATTTATTAACTCTTTAATCGATACATAAAAAAATCTTAAAGAAAATGTGCTGACAATAAAACAAAATTCTTCAAGTTTGGTCCATGGACATTGACATCACAAAACAGAGGATATAGCTTTTTTGCTTAAATTTGATGCAAATTTTACCTGTTGAATGATTAAGTTTTTAATGAAAGAAGTGAGGCTTAGTAGAGAGAGAAAATCATGTACATGCTTTTAAGTAAAGGAAATATTGAAAATTATTTTTAAATGGAATAGCCTTAATTTAAAACATGTATTCAAAATTTAAAATTTAAAATAAAAAATACTAAACTTCTATTTTACATTTTAGATAATGGCATCAGATGATCCTGACCTCCCTGTTATACATAAAATACAACAAGATAAGATATTCTGGAACCTGAAACATTTTCATCATGTCATGTCTCATCAAGAGGAACGTGAGTAAAATACAAACAGGGATACAGAAATATCAGCATTTTTAATACTCAAACCTAAAAAAAAAAATACATTTACAAAATTGATCAATTTGGACCTCTTTTTCCTTTCGTTCTTATATTTAGATACAATGCAAGTGGCATCTGCAACTTAAAGGTTTTTAAAATGTATTAATTACTAGAAAACTATCCCTCAGACATGTATTTCAATTTGAAAGAGTTTTGAGATTAAAACATTGTTTAAGAATACAAGTATCTCTTCAGGTACACAAAATCCCAAAAGTTAAAAAAAAAGCTAAATACAAATAAAAGATGTTAAGGCTGGACTAAAATATTTCTGGGTTCTGGTTAATACCTTACATTTTATATGTTATTTCACTTTTTTTTCAATTTTAAATTTCTAAGACATTTAATAACTATTTCAGAAGACATTTAAAAATTAACTGAAAATAGTAAGATTGTTCAGAACAGTTTTAGTAGTTTTTCTTTCGATAAAAAGAGATGAGACAGCCACCCAATGATACTATAAAGTTTTAGTAGTTTTTCTTTCCATAAAAAGAGATGAGACAGCCACCCAATGATTCTATAAAGGTTAATATATGGTTATTTTATATAATGGTATATCCAAACAGCAACATAAACAAATTTCTAAACAAATTTGAATAACAGATGTCATTGCTTAAAAAGAGGTTACAGTAGATAAAAAAATAAATCTGCTTAAATTTCTGACCTTCATAAGGTTCATTTGATACAATTCAAGCAATTCAAATATGAAGCTTTTTATAGAAATAATTGAAAAAGCAAGTCTTATGTCCAATTTTGAAAAACAAGAGTTAATTCCCCTAGCATATATGTATTTTATGTTATTATAAAGAAGAAATAACCTATATTGTGTTTCACAAATACACCTTTTGTGCATGTACCAAACTATTTTAATTGAATCTAATTTGCTGCAAATTATCGATTCTGATAATCAATAGCTTTTTAAGGAGTGTAGGAGATCAACTTAGATACCCAATAGGCAATTTGATTGGTATTTAAAAAAGTCAATATTTTTAAATGATTGGCTTTAGCTAGATATGAGGTATATACACAAAGTCAGACAGCTACCCAACAACAGCTTTTTTTTTTGCAGCTGGTAAAGATGTAGTATGGTTTGACAGATATGGTAGAAAGAATGGTTTTATAGTATACCTGCTGAGGTACTTCCTTCTACAGAACTGGGGTAGAAATCTTCATATCATTGACAAAGAATTCCTAGCATTGGCGGCTTTAGCACTCGGTAGACCTAATGAGAAGCACTACCAACAAATTCCTCTCAGACTAACGCCGAGATGTGTGTCCATTGGTTCATGGTTTCAGGTAAGTCATAGAATGTAATTTTTTGCTCTTAAAAGAACCTTAGCAATACTTCTAGTCCCTTATTTATAGGCTCAGACCATAACTTATTTTTCTGAAAAAAAATTCATTAAGATATTAATATGACTGTTACCAAAATTTTGATGGGAAAATGTGATACCCTGGATTTATCTATTTTTATGTATACCAATTTCAAATTACAAAATACCTGTTCTACAGGGAAGTACCCATGAACTGTGACATTTCAAGTTTTCATGTGAAATTTTCATATTTGAACATCAGAAAAAGACTTAATGTCTGTAGTAAAAGATTATTCCACCATAACTTTACAACTTTCTTCACACTTTTGAAGGGAATTACACTTGACTATTTTTACCTTAGGTGCTTGTCATGAAAACATTCCCCTCCTGTCTTAAGTTCAATATAGTACAGGTTATTTCTCTGCCAGGGGCTCATTTACTACTGTGTTAAATATCTGTCATTACATTCATTCGTAGCAAGGTTTCCAAATCTTCATGAGGACCTAATGCCTGTCTTAGTGATAAGGGTCTAGATGAGGTTTACAGAACAGAGAATAATGGGCCAAAAAATGCCAAAATAAAGGGCCATTAATATAAAGAATCGAGAAATATAGCCAAAAGTATACTAAAGGATAATGAGGTGCTGAAATATAATGAATACCGGTAATGAATAAGGGTAAAACAGATTATGAGTACAAAAAAGTGATCTAAAATGTTAAATAATGCAGCAATGAAGGATCCCTATCCATACTGTTATACATGGCATGAAGTTTTTTGTTTTTGAATGAGTATATTTGTGATTATTGCGTTATAAGTATTTTATCTCATTGAAATGCCTTTTTGAGGGTGCACTCTAAAGTAGGTCATACGATTGACGATTTCAAGTGTAAGGTTAATGCCTCTCATAGGGGAAAACCCGTACAAATTGGATTGAAAGTCAGGGGTGTGTGTATAGTACATTTCCCATTCACCATGTGTATTTAGGAAATAATTTGATATTAACATTGTGACACTTTAAAATTAGCCCCAAATTTATTCGTAAAAAAAATATCAAGTTTAACCTTTTAAATATGGCATTGGTCAGCTAGTTTTGGTATATATATAATTTTATGGTTGTTGCTTTGAATGCTGATGCCTTGAAAATAGTGAAATTCAAGTCATTTATTTCACGAAAAATGTCAAAAATTTTGGAAAATATTATGATTGATTCTTTCTAGGATTCTTTAAATACCACAATTTTGTACATGTATTATGACAGAGTCATTCATAGAACAAAATTACTCACTAAGGTTTGGTTAAAAGAATAAAAATAAATCGTGTTGTATGAATGCCTTAAGTTGAAATGTGTCTATACTTGTTTGAACATAATTATTTGTCAGGAATGTTTTGATTGGCTGATTTTAACTTCCTTGTCTAATATGAGATGTATTATGTCAGATGTTAAACGGCCAGATTTGATTTAGGAGGGTCTGAATGAGGGATCCTTCTTTTCTAATATTTTTCTTTTTATATCCTCAAAAATAACTCTTATGCTAAACATGCTAAAAATTCTCACTAAAATTATATTATTATTAAATAAGTCTGTAATATATATGATTTCTTTAATCCATAAATGGTTCATGTCTGTAATCAGTACTATACACACATATTACCTAATTCTTTTATTTTTCACAGATATTTAATCTTTTTGCGCTCCATTATTCTCTATTTCTTAATATTTTTGCTTGTTTTTCTCTATTAGTTAATTTTATTAATTGCAATTTTTTTTATTCTCCCCTCTTTAAACACCATCAAGAGCTTCATACATGTACTAATAGTATTTTGGTAGAATGTGGTTCTGTTAAACATTCATGTATTAGTGTCCTGATCAAAAATATCTATCTAGATCTGTGAACATGATGATCATTTCAAAGAATTTAACAAAAGAAATAATAAAAAAAAAATCAATTAAAATAATATCTGATTATGTTATATATTGAACAGCTTGGGTATAAGAATAATATCAAATTTGTCCAAACATATTTGGTAATCATATCCTCTTTTAATTGACACCTAGACGTCGCTTCCTGTGTGGTTAACGTGATAATTACGTGACTTTATGTCATCGTTTCTTGACCTGTGAATTAGTAATGACAAGCAAATATTCTCTAAAGTACATTTGATAAAGTGGGAGCAAAATGTTCCACACAAATATGCAAAGTTTTAATCTGTAGTCTATGGGTAAAAGTCCTTCAGCTTTTGAGATCATAAATTTTAAACATAACTGAAATATTAAAACTTTTTAAACAATTGCTTGTTATTGTTTTTTTAAACGATAAAACATGAAAGTTAAAATTCATAAGATAGATTTCAAATTGCAGGTGCAATATCATGAATATCGATATTCATACTTGTATGTATATTAAAAGAAAATTCAATGAGATACCAACAATATTAATAAGGTGCCACATGCAGAGCAGTTTAATGTTTGTGAATAAGATATAACAATGCTATTTAGTTTCATGGTTGTGCCAAAGTCTGCATACAAGCCTAGAGAAAAATTGTACTTTTAAATTTAATTCAACTATAATCATGAAATTAACCAAATATGGTACAAATGTATTCAACTCATAATACTGTATAGCGGGTTATTTTTCCGGTGTGAAATTTCGCAATTTTCATTGAATAAGGTATACGAAATATTTTGGTGGTTATTATTTTGGCAAGATTCATTACCTTTATTAATACCTTTGCATGTACATTTTTAAATTGGCTGAATTTATTTTGCCGATTTTGTTCTATCTGCGAAAATAGGCGAAACTTTACACCCTGCGAAAATAACCCGCTATACGGTAATGAATTCACAGAAGAACCATGATGGCCTTGTTATTTACTCCAAATGAAAAGCCATGTCCCCCTTTATGTTGTTAAAGTATGTACAAAAATGAAAAATCCTTGCCATATATATTAGTGTGGACTTTGATGTTGCCAGAGGGCATAGAATGAATAGACAGTGGTTATTTATGATGGCTTTGAGTTGTATTCTTCCCTAAGATCAAATAATCAGTTCTCCTTTGATGAAGTAATGAAGGTACCGAGGTGGTGATATTTGAAGGTGACTGAGAAATCTGTGTGTAAGCAATATCTCTATGTGTGGTCTCAATTCTTGAAAATAATCTTAATAGAAAATTCGAATTTACTTTCTGCAATATCATTGACCCAGATTACTTTGAACATTTATTCTAGGAGAGTTTAACAAACTGTCATAAAAAAATAAGGTCACCGAGACCTATATGTTATGCTTCATTGACTGATATTAGATAACAGTGATATTGTTGGCTTTTTTCAAAACTACCTGTGCCCTTTTTTATTGGGAAAATATGTGTCATTTTTATCAAATTGGGAAATTTATAATAATCGATGAATTTGACTAAAACTTTAATTTTCAGACCCCATTTCAAGAGTAAAACCCTGCTTTGAAATAAGACCCTTTAGTTGTCAGTGATAATGAATATATAGACCCTCAAATCTTCACATAGTCATAATTTTAAGCATGAAAAAATGTATAAATGAGTGTTTTTTCAGGTTGTATTCATGCACAATTACTACCTGAGACTGCACTGTTTGGGAAAAATGTTGTCTTTTTGGAATAATTTTAAGCCATTTTTTTTCAAATTGGGAATTTTCTCCAGGGGAAAAAGCCTTTATTCTCCAGTAAATTAAGGCAAACAATACCACTTGATAACTACAATGTAATGTTGCATTATTGTCTTAGGTTTATTTTATATTAGAATAAAGACTTTTTTTCTAAAATCAGTTGCATCTTATTTAACAATGCCTTTGTAAAATTTTCTCATGGCAAGAACTGATATACTCCTGGAACATAATATAATTACACATTCTTTGTCATATTTTCTCTTGACAAGAACTAGCATAACCTTCAAACTCTCATTTCTGAACCTTGAAATAAAAGAGTCAAAACAACAGTCTCCGTCATGTGGAACAAACTATACTATAGAATGTGAATCTAACTAAATCTGCACCCAGTTAACACAAAAAAATGCTACAATATGGTTTATTATATGCAGTAAATCCGAGATCTTATAGTCAACTCGCTGGCTTATCAGTGTAAGTAGTTCAACTACTACATTAATTGCCACTTTACATTACGCAACCAAAAATCAATCAACCTACTGCATCACTAGCTTGTCAACACTTAGGTTGTGAGTTTGAAACCCACCCATGGCAGGGTTGTTTGACTCCTCCCAATAATACACACTGGCTGACATGATGTAGCTTATTGTGCTAAGTGGCATTTAACACCAATGGTCAATCGATATTGGATCAATCTATAATTCCTCCTTTCTGTTTACCTGTAAAACATGGTCAATAAGTGTTGATTTTATCATTATTTACAGGATATATACAGACATGCTTACAGTTTTCTAGGAGAGTTACTGTATCTGACCCATGAGTTTCCATTACCCAGGGAGATATACTCAGGAGCTGCTTGGACAGCATTCTATACCTGTTGTAAGGACGAAAGTAAGTAGATAGTTTTCAAAGTTCTTGTGAGATCTTGGAATTACCCCCAGTTTTTGGTAGAGTCTAGTTGCTCAGTCTTTATATTTCTATTTAATGTTTTGTATAATGTTGTAAGTCTTCTGATCGTTTTTTTTTCTTTTTTAACAGGGCATTGTCAGTTGTTTTAGCTTATAAGTTTGAATATCCTTTCTAAATCTTTAACCCTTCTCTTACTTTTGATTATAAAAAGTTGTGGTATGATTGCCAATCAGACAAATATTCACCTGTATGACCTTTAACAATGAGCAAAACCTGTATTGTATTATCAGATGTAAAAGGCAATGATATGATGAAATGTGAAACTGTATTCCAATGAAATAACCAACAAAACATATAAGGAAACCCCAAAAAATGAGGGAAAGCAACCAAGCAAAACCACTGAATTACAGATAACTGACTTTGGACAGGTACATAAAGAATGTGGTGGGGTTAACATGTTCAATCCTACCCCTTCACTGTGACATTGGCTTAGCAGTACAGCATTAAAACAAACTGTTAAAAAACATTGGAAATTATCATCACTTAAGGATGTACTTAGATGAGGTTTTGGAATTTGTGTCAAATGTTCGGATTCCTTAGTGTTTTTCCATACAATGCAAGGTAAAATATTTTGCCCCATAACACCCTTTTATTTTTTCATATAAGACTTAATAGCTCATGAAAGGTCATTTAACAAAATTTAAGAAGATTCTTGATTTTCTTTGTTTTGTTTTGAGACCCAAATAATACCAATGCAAATATAAGGTAAAAGTCTGACTCAGCCTTTCCGCCATATTTTAAATCTCAAATATTTTGAAAAGGAGGTCCATGACCTATCAATATTTTTAGCTTATTTTTATCCTTAACATGTGCTCTACCGGCTTATAGTATCAATTTTAACTTCTTGGTTTATTAATTTTCACTTAACCTCACCTAAGTACATTCTTAAGCATATTAAAAACCCTCACAAAAACACAGGGTAACAATCTAAGAGTAATGAACATGCATGACATATTTGCCACTCCACTCACATAAATTTGGTGCCATTGTTAATTAGTTCTTATTTTTTTAAATTTCAGCATATTACATGGGTGTAAACCAGGTACCTATGAACTTCTTGCTACAGACTCAGGCTGAAATGAATAAGATCACCAAAGAAAAGAGACACATGATTAGATACATTGTTGAAGGAGTATTCCCATTTGATGATAGATTCTGAAACTATTGCATTGTGGGAACTGTCATTTCTTACATCAGATTCAGGTTAAAAAGAACAAGATCATTAACGAAAATAGACACATGATAAGATATATTGATGAAGGGATTTTCCCAATTCATGATAAAGTCAGAACCAGTGCATTGTGGGAAATTTTATTTCGATGAGACAAACTTCTTAATAATGTCCCTTTGGTGATTGGTGAATATGCAGTGTCGGAAAGGGAAAGCAATTGAGGAGCTTTATTTGAAAACATTTTAAGATGTTATCAGAATTGTAGTTAGAACTGATGAAGATGAGTGAAAGAAATTTTGTACTGAATTTAAACCTTAACAAATGTTTACAGTTCTTATAGTGTAAATGATGGTGGTGTAAATAACTTGTTTAAACCTGTTCTAAAGGTTATCACGTCATTATCAACAAGGTGGCGAAAGATTTTCCGCATGACTGCTATAGTTGTCAGGCTAATTTTAAGTTTTTAAAAATATGCTTGTTTAATTTCTGTGAAATTTTTATTTTTGTGCTGTATACTGCAGGATGTATATCGCAGTGAAAATCGTTCTAGCCATGTTATGTTGTTGTTTATAACTGTATATACTTCGGTAAAATATTGAAAGAGAGAACTGTTTAATACTAAAGAGAAATTTTCCTTTTTTTTTTTTTTTCATTCTAAATCAGAAAGTGTACAAAAAGTTACTTATTATAGATTATTTTTTAGAAATCCTTATTTAAAATGCGACAGAAGTAATGATATTGATTATATTGAATGCACTTACCTGTATAAGTAATAAGTAAGAGGTAATAACTTCGTTTTTTTTACACAATTTTCTTCCTTTCTAGACACCTAGTAAAACAAGTTACTTGATGACCTACTTCTTTGTGTATAAGTGGTGGGTGCATGATCAAATTGTAATAATTTTTCATCTCTAACTTTGTGAATTTTATTTTTTTAGTGTTTGAACTTCAGTTCAAAATTTTGCCCAAATGTGTTCCCTTGTTCAAATCAATGCAATGTTTAAATTTAATTTCCCATTGCAGAATTAAAGCACTCTGTCCCACAGTGCTCACAAGCACTTTGATTTTTATAGGCTATTCTTTAAATATAGATTTTTAACCGGATTTTTGTGACAAAAATGTCGGTTATTGATTTGGGGATGTACGGCGGGCGGGCGGGCGGGCGGCAATCAAATGTTGTCCGTGCATTAACTCATGAACCGTTCAACCAAAGCTTTTAAAATTTTAATATGTTATTACTGACAACTATACGAAGGTCAAGTTCAATAATGGCGATTTTGACTTTTACCGTTCAGGAGTTATGGTTCTTGAAATGCGGCAATCAAATGTTGTCCGTGCATTAACTCATGAACCGTTCAACCAAAGCTTTTAAAATTTTAATATATTATTACTGACAACTATACGAAGGTCAAGTTCAATAATGACGATTTTGACTTTTACCGTTCAGGAGTTATGGTTCTTGAAAGATTGAAAAATGGAGTTTTCAGTCGTGTCCGTGCATTTACTCATGAACTGTTCTACTAAAGCTTCCCAAATTTTAATATGTTGTTACTGATGACAAAATGGAGGTCAAGTTCAATAATGACGATTTTGACTTTTACCGTTCAGGAGTTATGGTTCTTGAAAGATTGAAAAATGGTGTTTCCCGTCGTGTCCGTGCATTTTCTCATGAACCATTCAACCAAAGCTTTTGAAATTGTAATATGTTGTTACTGATGACAAAATAGAGGTCAAGTTCCATAATGACGATTTTTACTTTTACTGTTCAGGAGTTATGGTTCTTGAAAGATCGTAAAATGGCGTTTCCATTCACGTTGTTGCATTTACTCATAAACCATTCAATCTAAGCTTTTCAAATATTATTATTTCAAAATGTTGATACTGATGACAAAATGGAGGTCAAATTTGATATTGATGATTTTCACTTTCACCATTCATCAGTAATGGTTCTTGTGATATTGCCAGGACACAAATAAATGTAAATAAATCCGGTTTGCTGTCGTTGTGACAGCCTCTTGTTGATCCTTAGAATAGTATTTCAGTACATTGTAATTATCAGTAGCAGATTCAAAACTTTTTATAAGGGGGGGGGGAGGGGCTCCAGTCATGCTTCAGTGATTCCCTATATAATAAAAAAAAAATCCCCCAAAAAAGGCGGACATACAATGCTAAACAAGTCTCTAGGAATAATTTCATAATATATTTCATAATGGCACTGGCATAACACAGCTCATATCACATATGCAACATTGGTGTTATCTGATCAGCCTTATTAATTATATTTATTACAACAGTTGAAATATAGAAAATAAGAGTTGTTTTTTTTGCTGTACAAACTATTTAGCAGAAGTACTTAATTTATTATGCAGGTCATTCTGTTGCATGTATGTTTGTTATTTTTGTTTTCTTATTACTAGCATATAAAAAGTTTGAGAGTGATTTTTCGTGCCATGCAATAAAAACAGTGGCAAGAAGTTTAAAATAGTTATTATTATGTCTCACTCAAGTCTCTCCCAGAAAGATACTCTTAAGTTCTTGTAGATCTTCTAAAAGGAGGACGCTGGATTGAAAAAACAACCTTAATAAGCATATTAAATAAACCAAAATAGATGTGTGGAGGCCACCATATGATCTTTAATTGACAATTAACCTGTACTTTTAGTTTTTAAATGTGAATAACAGACAAGGTACACTTTGGAGCTTATTTGGTCCTATTAGTTCAATAGAACTAAAACATCATTAAAAGTCATTGCCAAGCATGCAAATCACATTGTTAAGCATTGGAAGAAAGACTTTTCAAAAAATATTAGCCACACCTCGATGACACTTTTATGGTAGTTTTACAACAACTTAAAACATTATAGCTTGTTGTTCGATGTAAGTGAATCTTCTGTGTTAAAGGGAAACTTCGCAAAAAAATCAAAAATTGATATTATGTCCATTCTGTATAAAAATGCTCAAATTTATAGATATTAAAGTTTTATTCCGCTAGATAAGAGATCACCATCGATTTTGAATTTTGAATGTCAATTCTCTGCGTTCTGCCATTTTGTCATCTTCTCCGATTAAAAATCACGATATGTCTGTAAACCACAAAGGACCAAAACTACAGTAACCGACGTAGTCCATACTTTGTCCTATAATGGTTTACTTTTATAAATTGTGACTTAGATGAAGAGTTGTTTCATTGGCACTCATACCACATCTTCGTTTATTTATTAAAAAGCTACATTTTTAGCATAAAGTAGGCTCATTGTCAAGAAGATTTTGGCCTAATTAACATTCAATACAAGTGTTCACCAAAAAAAAACTGACCATGATTAAACACAAATAAAATACACTTACATGTATCTTTTAAATGTCTTTTTGGGAACCAGTTGTGGTCTATAATTTTTTTTATGCTGTATAACCTTTGCTTATTATTGAAGGCTGAATGGCGATCTATAGTTGTCAATTTCTGTGTCATTTGGTCTCTTGTGGAGAGTTGTCTCATTGGCAATCATACCACATCTTCTCTTTTGTATAAAGGTAAAAAAAATCAAGTCTTTTTATGGTTTTGCAATTTTATTGAATTTACTCTATTTGTGGCTCGATAATTCATGAAAAGGGCATATTTCTATCAAAAACAGCATAGATTTAATAAAGTAAATACATTTGACTTTAATTCTAGAAGTCCCATAAAGTACATTTTAACAACAAATTATACCCTACCCTTGAGTAAAAATTACCAAGAAACACATTCACCAAACACTTGTATGTTAATATAGTTAATAGGCCATGTGAGCTGTGCAATTACTTGGAGTCTGTCATTGTCGTCCATCCATCAACCTGTCTGTTTGCTGTCTTCATAAACTTTTTAAAAAATGGTCTCCTCTAAAATTACTTAGCTACTATTACCAATTTAACCTAAATGTTCCTTTAGGTATCTAGTTTTAAAATTTGTCTGGTGATTTCATCCCACTACAAAGATGGCTGATGTTGCTAAAAAAAACAACAAGGGGGTAAAATGCAGTTTTTGGCTTATATCGCAAAAACTTAAGCGGTTCAAGCCAACCTAAAATGGAACACCCATTATTAGCAGTTCAAGGTCTATCTTGTCTGTAATGTTTTGAAAAATCTGAGTACCAATTTTGAAGTCTCTGCCCTAAATTTCAATTTTTTAATAAATTCTGAATTTTTCCCATATTCAAAATAACTAAAGCAGTTTGAACAAATCTGTCCAGGGTAAAAATTATCAGCAGGTCATGAAATATCTCCTGCAGAATTTTCTGAAAAATCGGTCTACCCATTGAGATTACAGACATTCTTCTGATGACTAAAAATGTTCAACAAATTTAAATATGATCCACAAAAAGTCATCAAGGATGAATTGGCATTAACCTCTTGCAGGAGTTATTGTCCTTGAAAGATTACTTTGATCAAATGGTTTGCATGTTTTAAAGAACTATATTAGATGTCTAACATAACAAGATCTACAAATAGATCAAAATAGCTATATTGTCAACTGACTCCTTTTAGAAGTTATTGCACCTATATGACCAGTTTTACCCATTACATGATTTTAATTTTTTGGCAGAAATAAAGACATCTCAGTATCTATGATGATATCATTGACCCCTGGGAATTTTTTTGTCCATAAAAGATAATTTTATCTATTTTTCCACAAATCAGTCATCCTGACCAAAATTGTCAAAAGCAACTAAAAACTACAAGTAAGGCAATATGGCTAAATTTTCACACTAGTTATAGGATTATTTTTTTTAATTTTATATACTTTGATAGAAAGGTAAAATCAATGATCAATTCAAGATCTACAAATAAGCACCTGTATGACTGTAACCCATTGCATTAATGAGGGGAAAAGGGGGTGGCATATACGTCTTTACCAGGTAATTGATTCAGGGCTGCGTATGTATTTATCCGCCAAACATCCCACCTTTGCAAAATCAGAGATATGTTTTACTGCCGGACGGGATGTCTTTATCCTAGTAAAAATCTTTGGGTAACATTGAGTGAGAATTTTAAGGAAGACCTTCTTTGAACCCCAATGACTACAGTACGAAAGTGTCACTTTCACACGGGACGTAGCCAAGCAACAGTTAACCAATCAACCATTGGTGTATCTCTTACGCAATATCCAAATTCCAAAGCTATATTCATTCAAGTACATGATTATGCGTTTCAATTGATATTTTAGAGAGCTGATTCATTTGCACTCGTACCATATTGTCATTTGAGCGAAAATAATGCATGATAGTAAATTTGAGCCGGGGGGGGGGGGGGGGGTGCTCAATTCATATAAAAGTGTCACAGGAAGTTTCGCTCAATCGTTTTATCTAAAATATAGGTAAGTTTAATATTCCAGCGCTCAAATGTCTATGATGTCGGGCGATCAAATGACCCTGTGCATTTTGTATTTTCGCTCAAATGTCCTTTGCCCGAAGAGAATTATCATAGACCATCAGCTGGCACATATTGACAAATGAATGGAGGAAAATAACAACGGAATGATCAAAATTCACAAGTCGAAGAGAAAAAAGTAAAAACACAAAAATACTGAACTCCGAGGAAAATTCAAAAAGGAAAGTCCCAAATTAAATGGCAAATTCAAAATTTCAAACACATCAAACGCATGGATAACAACTGTCATATTCCTGACTTGGTACAGGCATTTTCTTATGTAGAAAATGGTAGATTGAACCTGGTTTTATAGCTAGCTAAACTTCTCACTTGTATGACAGTCGCATCAAATTCCATTACATTGTCAACGATGTGTGAAAAAAACAAACAGACACAATAGGTAAAAATGTCAAAAATAGGGGTACAGCAGTCAACATTGTGTTAACATCTTAATCACTATAAAAACAACAAATGTAACGAAGAAGCACAAAAAGGCATACATCAAATTAACATCCTCATTTTGCTTATATTATACGATTTTATTTATCTATGTAAAGTCTACCCATAAAGGATGGAAGGTTTTCAGTACTGGTGTACAATTGCGCGTTTGAAATTCGTACAGGTAGACATAAAATAATTTATAAAGTATGACGGCATACATAAATACAGAGTCAAGTAAAATAGATATAACAAAAAACATACTTATCAGTAAAAGTAATAATAATAAATAAAATAATTGTGTGGTTCAACTTCAAAGTATGATCAGAAACCGACAAGAATCAAAGTACTGAAGTACTGAAAATCGGATGACCGCAAGTTCTTAATTGTGGAATAATTCTATTTTTCTAGTAGAGTAGGTTATAGTAGGCATTCATATTATCCGCAAAACGATCTTGAGGTATCGGTCATCGCAATGTAAAAAATACGATAAACGAAGAAAAGGCAAACAAGTCCAGAAAATGCTACACAGAACCTAAACACAGAGAAACACGAACATATATGGATGGCATTTGATGTAAAAATTATTTTATCATGAATTATCTTAATACATTTTATATACTCACATTCACGAATAGGATACAGAAACAAGCAACAAGACTACTTATGTTACTCTGTCTCCTATGGATTTTGAATGAGGTGATTTATTTTATTCCATTTATATTGAAATACTATGATTACCGTTGAATCAAAGATACCTAATGGCTTAAACTGAGAAGTTAGCAACTATATAGGCTACCTACTTTAACAATGAGCAAAACTCATCATGATTGCATAACAATCAATATGACAAATGTGGCATAAATCAAACGAGAAAATGAAAATAAAGGAGTTGAGGTATAATTGCTGAGACAACTATCCACCAGAGATCAAATAACTAGGATAAAAACAATTATGTCAACATATGTACGTAGCCTTCAACAACGAGAAAAAAATCATATTGTATGACCAGCTATAAAAGGACATGAATGCACAAAAAATATGAAACAATTCAAACGACATTCATATTAAAAATACAATAGAAAACAATATAACAGATATCAAACAACGTCGATAACTGAATTATAAGCGACAACCACATAAACAAATGGAAAGGGGTGTAGCAGCTCAATATAAGAACATTTTACCAGAGGCGAATTTAGAGGGGACCAGGGGGCCCGTCCCCCTTTTGTGGAAACACCCTTATGTAGTCAGTGCCCCGGCCCCCTCTTTTTATGAAAATTTCTGGATCCGCCACTGTTTACAATAAAAATTCGTTGTAGTTGTCGTAACTTATGATATCATTACGAAGCATAAGAAATGTTATTTATTTCCATATAATAAACAGGAAATGCTTTATATATACCAGTTTTACAGTAACTGCCCGCTTTATAAATATATATAATTATGATGTTATGTATGCTATGCTATGTTGTGATTTGAATTTTTTTTTATCAATTTAGTCACATCAGAATCCATTCAATCAACATTTTTTACTTTGAATTAATTTTCAATAAGTAAAAAAAGGAATATAAAGTTAATCATTTGTATATCAACGATCATGTAAAATTACATGCTGAAGACGTAACCATAACGGTCCGGATATATGTAATATACTTGTTCGAAAACTTCCGAGTAATCCATCAATACAATTTGGCATTTGAGTACCGTGGGAAAAGTCGTATCCCTTTTTTCAATCTATTTCACAGAATTTTTAATTAAATTAAATTATATTACACGTTCGATCTCTTGTTAGTTAATCCTATATTTAGAAAAATTCCAAAAAAGAATATTTGAAACCGGCATATATTTTGCCTATTTTGAATTGAAAATTGCTGTGACGATTTTTTTTCCCCTAAATATTCATCGAACAAAAATATAATTTGGGCATCAACTTTTAAAACTATTATTGTAAATATAATAACTTAAATGTCCAGCATTTAAGAAAACAACTCGCACTGTGATCAAAACTGCCTCTCCTTCACATAAGAGGGAAGCTATATGTAAACATATTCCCGAAACTTTGACGGAAATGACCGAATGATGCTACGATTGCACGATAGCCTGAAGCAACTTTTTGACATTTTTCTGGTTTTACGAAAAGTTATTCCACGGAAGGATAGCTCAGAAATTGCGGAAGAATTTCTCACATGAAGATGATGAAATGAATTTTCATAAGTTTTATTGAAAAAAAGGCAATTAAAATGAAGGGAGATATTTTTCTGGTGACTTTTGTTCTATTTCTGTGTTATTTTTCCGTTGATGGTAGTGGATATTTAAAAAATCCAGCATCCCGTAATTCTATATGGAGATATTTTGGAGCTGCATCATTTGCTAGCAATATTATTGCAAATCACGATGACATGAATGTAAACTGTGGAGGTACATTTGTAAGTATATACTCTAGATATTTTGTTCAAATTGGTAAATACTATATACTAGTCAACAAAATGTACAGAAAAATTGTATACGTTTTCGATATATTATAAAATTGCATACAGGTTTCCAATTGCAAGCTTATAAAAAAATGCTCAATTGGTAAATATGTGCTGATGCGGCATAAAGTAATAAAGAATCAATCAATCTTGTCAATATCATTAACATTATTTACGGCAACTTGATACGTGCTTTTTGGATATTTATTCATTTCAAATATAAATTTTTACCCAAAATGTAAAAAGCGATAGTATAACTAAAAAATTGAAACGTAAACATGTACTTATTAACATATGAGATATTGAAATAGTAAATTATTTACCCCGAAATTACGGAGAGTTTTTTTGGCAACTATATTCCGCAAAAGGATTTTACTTTCTTCAAAACTTTGACATATTCTGGAAATATGCATTTGATTTTGCAAAATTTTTTTTTGGCTAAAGATTTTCAAGGTTTTTGTTTGTACCCTTTACCGTTTTATTTTTGATGAACCGGAGTACAAACTTGTGTCTCGTTACTTGTATTGATTAGTATATTTTGGCAATTATTTTATTTCATTTTCATTTTTTTTTTTTTTAAATAGAAGTACACTTTTGTTACTTATATATATTTAGCTATTTTCAAAAAGTCGACGGATTGTAGTGGTTTCAGAGGCGGATTCAGAGGGGACCAAGAGTCCTCCCTTTTTTTGGGGGGTAAAACTTTGTTGATTATATATAGGAAATTGAACTCTTTTTTCATTCGAATGTCACTGGTCAGTCTTTTGTATACGAAACTGGCGTAAATACAATATCTATGATGAGTTTTATAAGAAAAATTTCTGAATCCGTCACTGCGGTTCAAGTTGCCATTGCAGAAGACATACAACAGGATACAAACATAAATTTATAAATAAAAACACTAACAAAATAAATTACTTACATATCTAAGTAGAAGAAGTTCATGAAACCTTAAACAAATTCGCAAAATCATGATTTTGATGATCCTAGCTCCGAGTTGAATAAAAGGGGCAAATAAAGTTCACTAAATGCAAATAACAATAGTGGAAATATAATTTATTATTTATTACAAATAAATATGTAAAATTAATAAATTAAATATAAAAATTGGAGAAAAACATATTTAACAATGATCAAAGTGCCAATTTTTATTTGTATTCAATGAACGTCTTTTTTGCTTTTGTCCTTTAATCACCACGTGATTTTACCATAAATTATTCTTAATTATAAAATAGACAAACCAAATTTCAATTTACATTTGCTGTAAAATTCAGTAAACGTGTGACAACACACGTACTTCTTTTCGATTAACAAAGGATAATTTTCAATTTTTGAAACTCATTATTCACTTCAATTCGATTCAATAATATATTTATAACACTTTTTTTTACATGTACATTTATTATTAACAATATAAAACATTTCTACGTCTTTTTAAAAAAAAGATTACAGGCTATTTTCATCTGTGAATAAAACTATCATTGTTGTTTATAATAAAAAAAAAAAAAAAAAAAAAAAAGACTAAAAAAAAAAAACAGAGAATCACAATCAAAATGTTTTCAAATGTTTCACTAAAATTGTCATATAATGGACACTTTAACATTGCATGGGCTTCGTCGTTTGAAGTCAATTTTCAAATCTTCCTGTTTCGTTTCCTAATGATGCCACTCCACGTACAGCTTTCCCTGGCGGCAAATTGCATTTCCAATTACAACATCATACTTACTGAATGGTCTTGACATAATATTATCAACTACTGAGGTAATATCAATATAGTCTGTAATGTTACCCAAATGTTCAACGATGTAATCAGAAAATGTTTTCCTAATATAAAAATTCCATGCACTTGTGGTTTCTACTCAGGATATATATGCCCAACTGAAAACCTTACTGTTTAACCAATTAGAACTTATATTGTTCAAATGGCACCAAAGTCGAACTAATTTTAAAATTACCTTTGATTTTGAAAGATGGATATGTAATTAACAGTAGCTGTAACTGCAGCGTATGGATTAAATTTACATACTCCGAGGAATAATTTGCAAGCTCTGCTATGTATGGCATTTGTTCTTTTTTTTCAAATTCCTGCAAATAAATATCATCACAATATACATCAAATTCAAATATTTTTAAAAATGCATTATGAATAACGCAACATAATAATTTACATTATCTTATAAACAAAATCAAATGTTATATTTGCAGAAGGTGCAACAGGTTTACTTTAAGAGTTAAATTATGCTATAAAAGTTCACTTAAAACTAGATCAAAAACCAAATAAGTATAAGGAGTTGATTTTTCAATGATAAGATAAACTTGTAATTTTACAATGTTCTTAAATGCACAATATCACTCTTTTCGGAATGAATATTCATATAATTATCTCCACACCATTTATCTTATGCATGTAATAGAGTTTGCCATTCTTTTTATCGCCTTCTGAAATAACCACATCATCATCATAAAGTTATATGCAAACTTTATCATCATTAATATCAACACACACTCATATCATTTAAAGTGTGAGAGACTAAATCATTTATAAAGAAATTAAATAGCATAGGTGATAATGGACATCCTTGGGTAAAACCGTTGTTGACATTTAATCATTCTGATAAATGACTTTTAATCGTACTGTGTATAACATATTTATATGAATAGACTGTATAGCAGCACAAATTTTGCTGCACTGAACACCAAGTCTATTTAGCTTTGACCACAATATTTGTTTGTAGTATCATAGAACTTTATAAAATCAATAAATATTTACTTGTACTGAATTAAAAATCTTGAAGGTCACAAGAAACTAGGGAGTAAATGTTTAAAATAGAAAGATTATTATTATCAATTCATTTTTGCGGTTTCCAACGACATTGGTACATTGTACATGTATATAGTAGAGCTCGATTAACTCCGATTACTACAACATTGATTTAATTTTGTAGGTTTTATTTCTGGCTATGTCTTGATTCTGAAATGTAATTGCCATTGAAAAAATTATCACTTTATCACCAGAATTTTACTCGAAGTATATAAAATGACACATTTTTCTATACATATGACTTTATAACGGATTAAATCTATCCCTAACTCTGACTAATTGTTGTTATACTGACAGTGATCAACGACACAAGGACGAATAAAACAATTATAACTGAATAATTTTGCTCTGGGAGATTTGATATCTACTTTTCTGACAGTTTGGAAGAGAGGTTAGAACTGCTCCAAACTGTACACGACCATGTTTTGGCCCGTAAACAAGACATTAATGTGTTAAATATTTCGCATTCATATTTTGGATGTGCTCAAGGGCTTCAAGCTTCGTGTATCAAATACAAAACTGCAAATAGTGCCAAAATATCTCATGTTGAGATCTTATTATTGATATTAACATGCAAGGAAATGTCTTAGACATTTTACTACAGAGGTGCTCTATGTATCATTCTGGGAAAAACCACAAACAGTTTGAAAAAAATCTGTTTATATAATTTCAGAAACCAACCATTGTCTCTATTTATACCTTCTCCTTTATCTCTAGAACGGAATATATCTTATATTATTGATGACTGGTTTGTCAGGGTAGTAGTGTCAATGGCGAACTTGTTTGCTTTAACGTTTCTTGGTCAACATTGGTACAGAGTCTTAAAAAGAACTCGTATTGCATTGGCTGTTATTTGAATATTGACTCTATTATACAAACTTGTTACTTGTATTCTTGTACAGATTTCAAGGATGTCTCTAGATATAGAAGATCAATATCTGAGAGCAATATCTCCTGCACGTAATTCACCCTTGTAGATTTTTGAAAAAGAACAGTCTAATATCACTACAAGGCAGCACTCACATCAGAAAAGTGGAGAGGGATTAGTATAAATTGCAATAACTTGTTTCTCATTCCCCTATAAATAAATATGTTGAAATAAAAAAAAAACTAAGAAGATGTGGTATGAGACACAGAGTGCCAAACTACAACTCCCAATCCAAGTCACAATTTGTAAAAGTAAACCATTATAGGCCAAAGTATAGTCTTAAACACGGAGGCTTGGCTCACAATAAACAGCAAGCTATAAAAGGCATAATGTACAGAAACTTAAAATTGTATGAGTAAAATTTTGTGTCAGCTGGTGCTAAAAGGGATTAAAACCAGATTTATTCATACCAGCAATCTTATTAAAATACAGATCCCCAGTCCAAGCTTGTCTTACAAGACTATAACAATACTCCACGTTACTTTCTGATCTAGTACTAGTTATTGATCAGCCAAAGGATCACCAGCCAATGAAGTTGAAGCATTCAAATTTTTTAAGGTGTGTATTAGCCTGACAAAATCAGAGGATCCCAAAAGGTCTTTGAAACAGAAAGTAGAATGGAGCGTTTTCATATCCATCATTTTATGCAAACCTTGAACATAGGACCTGTGTTTTAATCAGATTTCTCATACAAGTAAAAACAATTGTATATACTGGTATTCATATAAATATTTTTCCTGAATTATTCATATGAAAAGTGGTTAAATATTAACAATCGGTGGACGCAGCTTAACATTCTTATGTAGTGCAGGCAGAACTGTTCCATTGAAGTATCGACAAACTTATTTATTCCTCTTTGGTTTTTTTAGGTTAAAGATCACAATGACCTACCACAGAAATGCGGAATATGTGGAGACCCTAAAAATGGACCGCTTGACCACGAAGACCCGTCAAAATACGCAAAAGGATATATTACTCAGGTATACCACGAAGGCACCACCATCAATGTTACAGTAACCGTGACAGGAAAGAAAGAGGGGGGCTTCTTCATGCTGGATCTCTGTTGTCCAGCTGGCAACAACCCAGTAACAGAGCAATGTTTTAACCGTCTTATATTTAAGGATACCAATTCTAATACACTTCCTATCAACAACTTCGAAGGGGATGGATCATTCGAAGTAATACTTCCACCTGGAGTGACTGGTGACCGTTGTGTTATGCGTTGGATTTGGATTACAGGTATAATAGAAATGCTAAAGCAATTAATCATATCAAAGATGAATTTCTTGAAGAAGAAGAAAATTATGCAGTCGAAAAATGCTTCAGCAAACTTGCGACCTCTGTTCACATAAAACTATTTTAAAAATAAATATTTAAGTCGTTTTGACGACAAATTAAAAATGAACTTTCAATGTTTTATATATCATTTGTAAGTAGAAAAGGTTTATAAGTTCTTAATTACACTCCGAGAAATTTTAGGGATTTAAATCATGATGCAAATTGAATTTTGAAAGAAAAGAAATAGTTTTAAAGTTTTGAAATTTTGAATTAACAGTATAAAACAAGTTCATGCTAATTTTATAGCAATACATAGATACTAAAGAAATATCTATCAATAAAACTATGTTTTTATATACATGTACTTTAGATAATTTCGAATAAGTAGATTTTAATTTCAGTTCAGTATACGTAAATATAGTCCCGAGAAACTATCATATGGCGACATGAATCCCAATATTGAATTAAAAAAATAGTAGGTCATATTATATACAAATCGAAAACTTTTTAAGAATATATTCAAGGAAATGTATGATGGGTAATTGTATTTGCGTTGGCTTCAAGTAAGAATAGGGGGAAAACGTCAGATATTTTCAATTGAACACATTCAAGTACATTTTTTTACAAATCGGAGTAACTTTTTCGCGCTTTACGTGGAGCATAGTCAGCAGACGATTTTTCTGAGACACGTTTTATAGGTATTTTTATGTGCTTGGGTTAATTAAGAATGGTTAAAATCCGTCAGATATTTTGCGCTGGAACACATTCATGTACATTTTTTTTTTAAATCGGAGTAACTTTTTCGCGCTTTAATTGGATCATAGTTAGCAGACGATTTTAACACGAAGCTTAAAGACAGAAGAACAAAAGGTAGGACAACTGCTTTTGTATATATACAAGTATTTATAAGCATGTAGCTATAAAAAAAACCAACATGAATTTGTATATATACGTCATTTATAAACATGTAGCTATCGAACCAAATATCATTTTGGTTCAAAATCAAGGTATATAAACATGTAGCTTAAAGAAAAATCCAGAGAATGGATTAGAAGACAAATTCATTGTATGTGAGAATAAAACAACAGAGAGGGCTAAATTTCTATATATAAAAAAAGAACTATGGCACAGTTGCCAAAAAAGCCTGTATGCTGATATTGCACTGCCTGTTGACTTCGGGCTGTCTTGATGACGTATAAAATATGTCTTAGTTCATTGTATTTACTATGTTTTGCCATAACTGCAGTCATGTGCTATTTTATCATAATGTTTTACAGCAATGAATTGACTGTAAGCACAACATTTATATGAAAGCTTGCAATAGAACTATATGTACGATAGTAATGAAACCAATTCTATTTATGCTTTTTGCGAGCTGCTTGCAATATGAAATATAAAGCCCAACAATTACTTTCAGAAATGTTGATGCAAAATTTAGTTTAGTTTCATGTACTGAATAATAGTCATCTGTATTGTTCTGGGTTTTTTTAACGATCCTGAGGTTCTAGGATATTTTTACCACATTTTCACGTGTTTCCCGCTAAATGTTTTTGGGAAAGTTGACCTTGCCATAATTGGAAAAACAGATTCTACAACTTTAAATAATGTATTATTATATTCACCCCTTATCAAGCCTCAGCTTCAAAATTTGACCAATTCAACAAATCTTGCGCAGTATTCAAGAGAGACATGTATTTTTCCAACCACATAAAAGTTCGTTTTTATGATAAAAATATAACATAATTTACATGTAAACCTTAAATGTTGAAATTTTATCATTCACATTATTAATTACAAGTGTGGACACAAAACAATGTGGACAAAAATTATTTGATGTGTGCATCAATAGTTGCAATCGTGAAACTCGGGGATTGATTGTTGCTTCTTAAATTCTAGTGGCAAATATCTCGTTAATTTTCAAACAAATACAAATTAACAATTACAACAATATGTAGGAGGTTCCAGTTAGGTCAACTGGGTTGATAGCCGGGAAATTAAGACTGCCACTCGAAATGAAAGGCACAGAAATTTTGCCACCTATATAGATTCTTAGATAGTTAGTGTGCCCAAAGCATCTGTTTTAACCTCCCCATCCCAACCGGACGTTACTGTATATATTCCAAACAGTCCAACTGTGGTTGTTACTTAAAATATAATTAATGTATGGGATGGTAAATTCAATTTATTTGGACCTGTTCAGATTGAGGTCTTTTTGTTTAAAAAGAAGCATCGGTTTCAACCTCCCCATCCCAATGCGGACGTGCCTATATATATTCCGAACAGTCCAACTGTGGTTGTTACTAAAAATATAATTAATGTATGGGATGGTAAATTCAATTTATTTTAACCTGTTCAGATTGATGCCTTTATGTTAAAAAACTAGCTTCAGTGCGAAATTCGTTTTGTAAGATTTTCTGCCACTAAAAAGTATTCAGGTGAACCACTAGCTTATTTATTTAGCTTTTAAGATTAAATTTGGCCTAGATATGATGTATCGAAAAATAAATTGGTAAAATGTACACACATGTATAAGTGATATACATTTTCTAAAATAACATGTATATAAATAGCCTGCAGTTAAATGTCAACCATATCTATAGCTATCTTCATTTTCTCACACGGAAGGACATATAAGTTATAGATTTCTAATTAAATTTTAATCTAATATTTTGCTACATTTTTGCTGCACTGCATATTTTTCTGCGCTAAGAAAATATTTGCACATATTTTGTCAAAACCTTTCAAAGGTTTTCTTTCATACTTATTTTTTATTTGTTTCATTCTTTATGCGTTTTTGCACTTAATGTGCATATAGATTTGTTTTTACATTTCAATTTAACACTTTGCTGCTTTATTGCTCCACTGCATATTTTCCGCGCTTATAGAATTTATTTGCTCATATGTTGCCCAAGCCTTTAAATGTTTTTCCCTCGGCCTTATCTTGTATTTGCATCAAGATTTTCATGAGTTTGTGTACAATATGAGCATCAATATGGTGAGTTCAAATTCTTATTTGCTCTTCTGCTGCATATTATGCGCTTACATACATTTGCCCCATTAGCGCAATCGTAGAGTAAATGACAACAAACGAATAGAAAATAAATGCGAGCACGTATATTCAGCACTTTACCACCTGCGAATAAGAAGCGCACATATGCAATAGGTAAGCATAAATTTATAAAAGATATAGACCAACCTATTAAAAAAGGTTTCAGATTGATATAAGTTGTTCAGTTTTTATATCAGATGAGACATGAGAACCAAAAAGAAAGATTCATTTGAAGTAAAAAATAAATAAAAATAGAATAATGTAATTTTGGATGTAACACGTCTTCTAATTGGCTGAAATGTTTTAGTCTACTAGCTCATAGACAAAATTTTGTCATGTGACCGTGACGTCATCAACGTTTTTTTTCCATGATTTACTCCTTTAAATATAAGAAATTACAGATTTTTTCTGTCTATTAAAAAAAAAACACAAAAATGAGCTGCAATCCATTGGTTGGTGATATTTATTCGAAAATTAAAATATTAAGTCGTTCCTCAAATAAAATAATACAGAAGACATATTCTTCTTTTACTTCAAACATATAATTCATGGCTCAAATTAACCCGATATCAATTTTAACTTCTTTTTGATTTTGATGTACAAGATAATTTCAATAATATGTTGAGTATGATATTTTATCTTTATCACTTAGAATAAACTTTTCTATTTCGATAATGTCAGCAGATTTTGTTTAAATTAATATTTGCGAATCTTCATAAAAAAGTATCCGTGTTTTTTTTTCATTTTTTTTTCTGAAATTAATTGTATTTCTATATCTGCAAACTTGTGTCATACTTGCTTAAAATAAATACTTATTTAATGCGTCAAATCTGGTTTATGACAGTCGTGTCATGCTGCGCTCATGATATACGCAAAATAAATTTGTCAAAAGGGCCAATAATATACATCATTTATCTACATGTATGTAGATTAAAAAAGAAGAAATCGTATAACCTATTAATTTACAAGGATCGAAGAACAAATGTACAATAAATTCAATCATAAATTTAAAAAGTTTCATTTTGAATCTTTTTCAGCGCTCACGATATACATGTACGCAGAATAAATTTGTCAAAAGGACCAATAATATACATCATTTATCTTCATGTAGATATGTAGATATGTAGATTGAAAAAAAAGGAGAAATCGTATAACCTATTAATTTGCAAGGATCGAAGAACAAATGTACAATAAATGCAATCATAAATTTAAAAAGTTTCATTTTGAATCTTTTTCAGCGAACGAATACAGTTGTGACCCGACAGGACTGTGCGGAGTAGGATACTGGGAGCAACCAGCTTTTGTAAACTGCGCAGACGTTATTGTTTTAGCTACTGGAGATCCAATACCACCAGATTTCGAGTATCCTGATTACACATCGACCTATAGTTCAATCAATGGATGCTGTGATAATGGGACCTCAGCGACACCTGTCCCGACTGACTTGTCAAGTGTTCCAATCGGAGGCTCGACAACACCAGTTGCCACAACTACAATGTCACCGACTACTTCCATTGGAATATCAATTGTTACCGTCGATCCAACAGGCGTAACGGGGACGACTGATACACCACCAAGCACCCAAGGTCCTATTATTGGCCCAGTTGGTCCAGTAATTGCCTCATCTGGGTTAGGTCTTCCAAGTTTGGGATTTTTCGCACCGTTTTTACCATTTGGGTTGCCGGTTTTGGCAAAGTTTGGTTTTGGATGGTGGGCAAATAGGCAGGCAGGAGGTATTGCACCACGTGTAAATATTCCACCGCCCCCTGGTCCAATTGTATATGAACCAATGCCGCTCTTTGGAGGTCCTTCCTACGTTCCGGCACCTGTTCCGGTTTCAAAACATTACAAGTCTTATGGGAAATCGGAAAGCGTACATGGATATGGAAACAATTATAATAGCTATAATGGTAACCATGGCAACAACAATTACGGAAACAACCGTAACAGTTATCGTAGCAGTTATGGTAGTGGCAACTATAACGGAAAGAAAAAGTAAAAATATGGTATTGATAATGCAACCATATTCTTCGGGAACAGTCGTTAGAATACTAGGTATATAAAATACTGGTAATGAGGTTTGATGTGTTTTTATGCAATGTGTGATTATGAAAAATTAAGTTTTTATATCAAATTTTTTAGTATAATTAATGATATCACAAAAAAAATAGTTTGAGCTGCTAAGATTATTTATTCTTGGTGTTTGTAAATTATGTCTTTATTGCATTATCTGATAGAGAATGCATCATGTATTATGCCCACGTTTTGATTTTCAATACTTTGCTGAAAAATGACCATGTACTTCCTCTCTGCTGCTCCTAAATAAGAAAAGGATGCTTTTACTTATTTGCTATATGTATAGGGTATTAAAGAGATTATACAAATTGACTTATTTTATTTTCGAAACCTCGGGCATTAATTGTACTGTCAATCAAGTGAACCTATGTTCTATTGGAATTAGAACATGGCTTTGTTTACCCGGCAAAAAAGGACGTTATATTCTTTTTAAACTACTGAAATGTTAGATGTGAATAAAGTATGATTGAATGATACCAAAAAACACAAACGCAACAACAAATTCAGTAGAAAGCAGCTGCACCGTAAGTTTTGTATTTTTTTCTAAAATTTCACCTCATGATTAAATCTGCACTTTTAAAATGATACAGAACACGAAACCTTTTTTATGTCTAAATGTATAGGTGTTTGTTTTTTCTTAATTCATCTGAAATTTTAGAAAATAACTTAAGTAGCAAAGTATGCTTAATTTTCCCGTATCCTATATAGTAATTTCTGGATGGGGTCCTTCATAACGTTCACTCTCTTTTTTATCTCATTATCTCATTTCAGTCTATTCTTTATTTAATTTAACCGTTATTCTCCATTCTTTCTGTTTCAGCAGCCTATTATTCTCCATTCTTTATTTCCTTGGCTTAATTTTCACTTTAAATTTTGCCCTTAATCTGTATCTATTTGTCCACTATTCTCTATTCTGTAAACCCCATCCAGATTATCATATACAATGAATATAGTTTACCTATTACCCTTAAACATGAAACGGTGCTGTTAAAATTGTCCGGTTTATATTGCTGTCATGAATTTGTCACAATGATGCATATTAAAACTTTCAACAGATTGATAAACAAAAAAACATTATCAACTATAATCCTATTATCTATAGTAAAATCTACAGGAGTTAATTTCAAACAACGCCACACTGACAAATGATTTCAAATTGCATCAATATAAGAAATATGACATTCGAAAAATTACAATTTACAGAACAAAAATAAAGGTATACAAAAAAGGTCGTTATAATTGCCAATGTGACAACAGAAACTCAACGAGGGACCAAAATGTTGTAGAGGTAAGCAACTATAGATCACCGAACAGCCATCAACAATTTGCAAACCCAAACAGCAAAGTAAGCCATAGAAGGCTCCTGATGACAAATGTAAAACAATTCATACAGAAAATTAAAGGTCTGATTAATGTTCAAAAAACAATAAAGGAAAAACAAATATGATATGCAACAAACGATAATCACTAATACAGGCTGCTGACTTGGAACAGGTACATACATAATGAGTTAATCAAGTCAAAGACTTCAACTTTCCCCGACAAGAACTAACATGTAAAAATGCATGTTATGTTTCATCTGCATATACTACTTATAACATGAAAATCATGCATACAAAGTAAACCATTCTACAGGGACATTTATGAAAAAGATTTTAAATCAAACTGAGAATACAAACACAGAAAAACAGACAAATAAAGGAAACATATTGGTATGAGTGAAGAAAGACATTTACCTAGAATGATTGCATTCACCGATATTAGAGCGTGAGCGAAATGTTTTCATTCAGCATATTTCGTTTGATATATATAAGAAGATGTGGTACGAGTGCAAATGAGCAAGCTTACAGTAATAAAAATATGATAATGATGATGACTATATGCATGCAATCCGTGATTCTTTAATGACCTTCGCAATATACGCTCGGTTATAAAAGTTAAAAAAGCAGAAAAGTATATAAACTATTGGAGTGCATAAAACCAAAAAGGCATTCATTGAACAGTCCAAGGGACGACATCAAAAGTTCAATGAAGGATAAAAAATTTTAATTCACATAGTTTTTTCACTGACCCCCGTACCCTCCTCTTCACTTAATTTGGGAAAAATTGATTGACCCATATGGATATATGTAAAAAATCAATGTCGGATAACCAAATCTTGCAGCAGTTCAACCCCCCACCCCCAAACTATTTGAATTAAGTTTTTTTTTTTTTTTTTTTATCTTACATTGATCTTTTGATGTCGGCCCTAAAGTTAACACTGTTTAAGAGAGTTGAAGCATTAGGTGGACATTGCCTGAGGGAGTTTAAGTATAAGATCAACAGTGCCAGGATTAGGGTGGGGGTAAAATTTTCACGTATCCTGAAACTTAAGGGCAATTTTCTCTACCCTGTTTTTCGGGGTAAAGTATTCTCTATTCGTTATATTTTGACTACATACTTTTCTCTTTTTTTTTTATTTGCTTAAAATTCTATTTTCCTAAAATTCTCTTTACTTATTTTTTTTCATCCTTTATTCAGTTTGATTGCCTGTTATTCTTCATTCTGTAAACGCCATCCAGACCTTCCGTATAAGTAACCATCAATACTTCATCACAACAGATGGCAAAATGAATTTAGCTTGATACCATAAATTGAGCAATTCAAGTTTTTAAAAATAATACTTTAAAAAAATGTTGACGATACAAACTGGAATCACACACAAAGTGAAAAACATATAAATAAACAAACACACTAAGAAAGCCATTCGATTTTCAGTTTGAGTCTGTAAAAAAAGAGAAAGGAATACAAATATAAAAAAGAAGATGTGGTATGATTGCCAATGAGACAACTATCCACAAAAGACCAAAATGACACAGACATTAACAACTATAGGTCACCGTACGGCCTTCAACAATGAACAAAGCCCATACCGCATAGTCAGCTATAAAAGGCCCCGATAAGCAAAGTTCACTATGACATACGCATTAACTGGCAGCGTAAGTTATATTTTTAAACCGATTTTTGTAAGCATATTAGTGTTTTAAATTGTATTCAGTCTTTTCTACTTTTTTCACTTTATTAAACAAATATTTCACTGTATAAATAAACGTCTAACGCTGACAGAATTAGACGTAAGTAGTATGTTTCAATGCCTCCATGGCCATCGTAAGTCAGTTCAAGGGAGAACACACAAATATCTATATCTGTTTAGCAAGAGAAAAAAAATAGATCTACTAGAAGATGCCCACGAAATAACGATACAATTGAGCAGGTGTTTACCCTATCGACTTCTCAATGTTTTCATATATTGTTGTTCATGTGTTTCGTGGGAAGTACTTCGACTGAACATGCACGATAGCGTAATATACACGGTTCGATTACAGTCTCCGATGTTTTCTTAAAAAAATGCGTTTTCTGTGAAAAAAAGACTGTTTCAAGTACAAATTTAGAAAGTACAAATCACTACATTTGTACGTCATATCACACATATTTCCAACTTTGTATGGTTATAGAGGAGTTGCGGCTCAATGCAATCGGTTTCTTCCTTTAAATAGTAGTAAAGACATCAACGCATTGCTTCT
Source organism: Mytilus galloprovincialis (assembly GCA_037788925.1). Taxonomy (NCBI): domain Eukaryota; kingdom Metazoa; phylum Mollusca; class Bivalvia; order Mytilida; family Mytilidae; genus Mytilus; species Mytilus galloprovincialis. The sequence goes on along the minus strand of CM075342.1, from coordinate 35,735,612 downwards.
TTGTGAATTAGCTGGTGGAAGGTCTACTTTGCTTTGCTTTTTTTTAATTTACACTTTTGAGAAATCTTAGCATGTGCAACATAGAACCAATGTATTGCACGTATTAACATTGGTCAAATTTTTCTTGTCTTAATGATAATGTCTAAACATTAACTTAACCATACATACGTTTTTAAGTTAATCAACATTGGTCAAATCATTGTGTTCTCTAGTAAATGCCTAAAAATAAACTAAACCTTGATATACGTTTTCTTTCGATATCCATCGATGACGAAGACGTCAAAAAGTAAACTTTTGTATTGTGGTCATAATAGTCTTTTTTTTTAAATACTAGAGAATTTTTGCAAATACCAACAAAGGCCGGGATATTACTGTGTTCACTGTCAGTACAAATATTATGGAAGTAGCATGTCTAGGTGTACATTAACTGATAAGAATTTCAATTCCGTACCCCCTATTAAAGAATTCTCTTGTTCTGTATATGTTTGACGCATTTCCGAAGTCAAAATCATTGCCAATGTCAGCACTGTTCACCATATTTGTGCACTATTTACTTTGTTTGGGCAGTTACCAATATGAAAAATTGGTAAGGTATGACTTTTAATGAGACAAAAAACCATCGAAAACCGAAAAGACGAATATGTCAACAACTTTAGGGCACTACATGATCTGCAGCAATGAGCAAAACCCATTCCTTTTAGTAAGCCAGAAAAACACCCCTGGCAAAATGTGAAACACATAAACAAAAAAGAACCTCATATCTATGATAAAAACAACAAACGAAAAACTAATAAGGCAATCAAGGGTAATCACTGAAAGCTCCTTGCTTTGGACAGATGCATACAGAAGATGGGCTCAATCCTACCCAACCGAGATTCTGGCGTAGCTGCACAACATAAAAACAAACTTTAAAAACAGTTAGAAAAGACTCGTCTCGTCGAATCGACACTAGGCTAACTAAAAAACATAGCAAATAGACGAAAAACACAAGGTACCGTGAAAGAGAAACTATTCAAACGAATAGCATCCTGTTATTCAGAGATAGCCATGGATGCTATTTGTTAAATTTGTTTTTCGTTTATTTTATGTCATGAATTGGGCCGTTGGCTTGTCGTTTGAGTTGTTTAAGATAATGTCATGTCTAAGCCTTTTATAGCTGACTATATATTTTATTTTGCTCAGTGTTGCTTATATCGATAATTTTACTGAGCCAGAGAAAGAAAATCATTAGAATTGATGATTTGTTTAAAACTTCTTTTAATTAATCCATGCAAGAGGAATTATACTTCAACATGATTGTGATAAATTCATTTCCAATTTTGAAGAATTTAAGATATTTTCATCCCTCAGTTAAAATACTAAAGGGTCGATTATTTTTATTTTTCAGTGTATTGTATAATATTTTGTGAAAAACACATGTCACTTTGATGAATAATTTACTTACTTACTAACTAATACTGACACTTGCATACTCCTTAAAAAACAGTAAAACGGAATCTTTCCACCAAAGAAAGGAAAATTAGCTTAAGGCAAAGGAAAAATTGTTCCACATATCATAACAAGATTGACATAAAAGTGCATTTCAGATGTGGTCCATTTAACATTTTGTCAGGAGGCTCTAGAATATTTAAGGTCATATACCTCTGATGTCTTTTTGTTTATGCTTAGTTTAATCATACTTGCCTTCTTTTTGATTTGGAGTTTTTTTTTTTATTTGCACGTGTGTTCCGAGATGTGACAGTAAGGGAGCTACCATTTGATTATTAGGGGGGGGGGGGGCTTGGATGAAATTTGAAAAAAAGGCAGGACAGGATTTTGAGTTTAAAAAAAAGGCAGGATGAGTAACTTGGCAAAAAAAAAGGCAGGATGACAATTGTTGTAAAAAAGTCAGGATAAGCTAAGAAAAAAAAGGCAGGACCGAATAGCCTGAAAAATAAAAAGGCAGGACAAAGATTACAACTAAAAAAAAAAGGCAGGACACAATTTTTCATCCTAGCCCCCCATAAAAATCAATGGTAGCTCCCTAAGACAAAACCATTTGCAAAGTCTAATTCTTCTAGACAGGCAAAGAGATTCCACATGATGCCTGTATGGTTGATTGCATTATCGAAAAGAAAGGATGACATAATGCAACCTTGTCTAACTTATGATCTTACAGGAAATTGTCTCATGTGAAGTTCTTACAGTGCATCTGAATTCTGTATAAAACATTTTAATATCTATTTTGGCTGGCATCCCATAGCGTAGAAAGATCTTCCTTAATCATCTTTGCTGTGTACATGCTGTCAAAGGCTCTTTTTTTAAATTAATATCTTTGAATTTAACCAGTCAGTAGTCTCAATCAAACTGTGCGCTGTTCAATACTATTTTGTTTACACACATAGTCGCAACAGCTCTGTCCTTTTCTAAAACCTGTCTGTTCCTTTTGAATCTTGTAATTTGTTACTTTTTTATCCCTCTGTATCAGTATTTTGCAGAATGTTTTATTTTGGATCGATACTAGGGTAGTTCCTCTACAATTTCTAATATATAAGATCACTTTTCTTAGACAATGATGTTTCCTTCTGATCAGTGTAAGTATCCTGTTGTATCGCCAAGTATGTTTGAAAGATGGGTGTAGAATGTTAGCTGTTAATGTTCGATCTACATTTAAAAAGTTTTGCTGATAGTTTACCATTTTCGTGATCTTTGTAATTCGTAAGGCACTTAACTATTCTCAATAACTATCTTGGACTTCGACGTTATTACTGTGTAAATTTTAAAATCTTGTTCTCAAATAGACAACTTTTGCTGTTGTTTCTGGTTCTGACATATCTAAAACTTCTATGAAAATTTGCTCTCTTTCAAAGGGTATTATGTGACCCTGTTTGTCTCTCACTGGCATGTTGACTTATCTTTTGTGGCGACGCAGCTTCTTTGTGATATAAAAAACACCAACCAGTCTTTCCTCTGAAACAGCTTTTTTAGCCTCTTTTGCCATCCCTACAATGAAATTGTTTTTAGATATATTTTGTTTTTATTTCTATCTACCGTTGGAGTAAGTATTGTCCAAATAATCTCTCTTTCAGTCGATCAGGGCATGCTTGAAATGTCTTCTTATTTAGTTGTTTTATCAAAAATACATGTCCCTGGTTTGAACCAAAGAGTTTTTCACTGAATTTTTGGTTGTTAAAAATTTCTTCCACGTCATCTACAGTTTCATTTCATTTTATCCATGCAGGTATAATGTTTTAGGTGTTGAAAGCGGTTCTTCAGATTTCATTTAAAGTCATATTTTGTATTTATATTTCCGTGTTTCCCTGTGTCAAATATCAGCATGTTGCAATTTATCTTCGTTAGTTTTAGTTTATTATTAGCTGGGCCAAGAAGCTTGTAAATTCCTACATGAACAACTCGCCTTGCTCTCATACCCACTAAGGATCCCTTTCATTTTCCGTTGATTGTTATGTGATCAATATGGTCTTTGTCTCTCCCTCGAGGTGCTGTCCAAGTCAGTTTATTGACCTTCCTGTGTGGGACCAATGTTCCATTTATTATCAAGTTGTTATGCAAACAGACATCAACCTGAAATTCTTAATGCATGCTACAAAAACCCAATTATTTATATCATGACGGTTGTTAATATCTTCCCTACTTTATAAATCTCCAATGAAGATTTTTAAGTGTTTTTGTGGTATTTTCTATATTTCAGCTAGGAGTATTTTAGAATTCCGCGTTCAGCTTTATTTGTAGGAGAACGAAATTAAAATATTGGTTTCGTCGTAGGTTTTATATGTAGTCGTGCAATTATTAGTCTTTGTTGACTGGACTACTCTATAAGTGATTTGCTGAAGATGATGAATACTCCTCCCTGATTTCAATTAATTGCTACTAGAACACACCCGCGAAATCGCAGGCATATTCAGCTTGTGAACTGTTGTAGGAGGATTTTTTGTAAAAGATATCATGTATGGAGAGTTTCATAAAAGGTATCAAAAGCCCTCTCTCTTTTTCCAAAGTCTGATATTTTATTTGTTTCCTTTCTGTTAAATTTAAAATTTTTCGTGTTTCTGGCCTCAGACCATAGTTATTCTTTTCCTTTGCTGCAATGCATCTTTTGGTAAAAGTCAAATTAAATTAAAAATTTTGCGCCGCTTTCAAATATGAAATAAATGTAACTGCTTATATATAGACCATTATTAGTCTAATAAAATATGCTTCTAGGACAGTCCATCAGTGTTTTTTTTTCTTTTGAGACCCTTATTAACATGTCAATGGTAGGATATGAATCTTGTATAAATGACTTAGACCAACTAAGGGGTGGTAGGAGGGGTCCTGATCCCGAGCTTAAAAACACACGATCCCGACGTCCCCAAAAAGGTCCTGCCTCCCTCTAATCTCTACCTACTTTCATTTTTGCCAAATCAATACTTTCACTTTCAACAATAAATGTTTATGCTTTATGGGCATTATGTTCTCTAGTCTGTGCATCCGTGCGTTCGTTCGTTTGTTCGTTCGTCCGTCTGTCCCGCTTCAGGTTAAAGTTTTTGGTCGAGGTAGTTTTTAATTAAGTTGAAGTCCAATCAACTCGAAACTTGGTAATATATCTTAGTGCCGATGTGGCATCCCTGTACTTTGGATACATTCTTGTTTCCACATGTTCTACTTATTTTAATATATATGCAACTGGTATGACCCCTTAAATGGTAAACATTTCAAAGAATACAGAGAGTCTCTATATATTAAAGAATAATACTCGTAGTTTACATGTAGATAAACGCGAAAAATAATTGTCCTCTCTAAGGAGGTATAATAGTTGTGGTTCTTGCGATCTAAACACCATGATATGGAGAACGCTCTGATTGGCTTATTTATTTTTCAATTTTGTTATCTATCATATGATTGGTTGTACTTGTGCATGTTTCAAACCGGAATTCTTGTCTATGACTAAAAGTTAGGCTGGTGACGGAATCAATATCCGGACTCCGTTTTTGTCGTTTTTCTCCAAAAATAACTCAATTTGAATAGTCGTAAGAATGGATGACAAATGCGACTACGCATGTTACCTATAGAACACAGAGGCATGATGATTTATTTATCGTGGAAGGAAGAGAAGCGACACACAAAATGAGGTCTTCTCGTTTAATAGTATAGATTTGTTAACAAGAGTATATGATTGTGCTTCTCAAGTTTTTTTTTTGCAGAATCTTGTCCATTTGCAATCACTTATTCATAGTATATACATACTACCATTCCCAAGTCAAGAAAAACATACTATTAAAATGAGTACAAATGGTTATTAAGCATATTTATTTTCGTTCAAACCACTTGTGATATGACTTCATAATTCATAAGAAAGTGACAGGTATGATACCCCGCCCGAGTATACTGTATATTGAAATAAAAGAGCCACCACTTAGCTTCAAGAGGGGATGTTGTTGTGGTTTTTAGTCTGAGTCAAACTTTCTTTTTTGCGCCCACAATTTTTTTTTCCGAATATCAATTTCATCACCCTATTTTCTTTTCTTCAAAATTTAACAATACGAGTTATGGGCAAATCTATATTCACAATATATTTTTTTGTTATCTGCTTTGCCACAATACTTCTTCTATCAAATTGGGGATCATGATATATGTTTAGGGGGGAATAAAACACTCATCCCCCTCATATGAAGTGAAAGGATTGTTCCCTAAGTAAGTTTGATTATCTTCCCTTTTACAGGTAGGACCAATCTTATATATCTGTATGCAGTTTTAGTTTGTCATTTTATTTTTTCGAATTATTCCCACTGGTATCTTTCTCTTTTAGATTTTTTTTTAAATGTGTCATTTTCAACCATATCTATCTATCAAGTTAGGAGGATTTGCGCTTACAAGGCAAGTAGAGAAATAAACAGAAAGACAGACATAAAGGGTTATTCCTGTATATATTCATCCCCATGAAAATGGGGTATAATAATAAAAAAAAAAATACAGAACACACAATCACGGAGAGATGACTAGCCACTTAACAAGACCTTTAAGAAGGATATATTGGGCCAAGATTCTCTGTCTTTAAGACCTTGTTATGTGTTATAAGTGTTGGTGTTTCACTCTCTGTATTTAGCGGTCTTCCTTCGGACAATTCTCTTGATGTTTATGGGTAAATTTTTTGTATTTTCTATATAACTTATATCTGGTATATTTTTCTTCTCTATAAATTGTGTTGTTGTAAACTAGTATTATGATATATTTGTGTTTCTGTAAACATTCAAGGATGTGTAACAGATCATAAAATTGTGGTAAAAATAAGTTACCTTTAAAAGGTATTGTCAGTTTCAATCAACTGGTGTATAAAAATTTATGTATATACCATGCTCAGATCTCCACATATTTGAGGGAAGTCAATGTGTGTATGCTAAATGTTAATCCTTATTTTATCATGTAATGACATTTATTGCAGGTACCATAAAACAATTATTCGAAACATTAAGAGAATACTATTCAAATTCCGTTGTGTAACCTACATTATTTTTTATACTAACACTATGTTCTACACTATAAATGACCAAATATGAACAAATTAACCATAGAAAACTAAACTTAATGGTTATTCCCCATTGGGTGGTTAATACTCAAGTACAAATCAAAACTCTGTTTTTTGAAGCTAAACAACATTCATAAATATCTACTCCAATTTGTATTTTAAACGACAATTATTTCGCACATTTATGTTATAATTTGTTTTTCATAATCACTTTATTCTGGTCGTCCCTTTTTAATTTCAAAAGAAAAGTATACTTTAAAAGGAACATTTAAAAACAAAACTTATCAAGAAACAATATAGACTTCTTTTGAAGATTCGATTTTAATATAATATTTTTGCATTTGCAGCAACTGAATGGAATTGCGAATTGAACATTTGTGGAGTAGGATATGGTGCACAACCAACTTTTGTAAATTGTGCTGACGTCACGATTTTGGAAACTGGTCAAGCTATACCTACGTGGTTTCAATCAGCAGATTATCAGTCTCTGTATGCGTCCATTTATGGAACTGGACCATGGTTAACAACACCACCAATGCTAAGTACAGATAAAATCCAAGTCACAACAACTAAGAAACCTGTACCACTGTCAACAGAAAAAATCCAAGATACAACAACAACAAAAAATCCGATCATAATAGTAACTGTTCCATTAACAACAAAGGGCACAGGTTCATCTACCAGCGGCACTACTGAGACTCCACCTTCTGAGGCACCACCTTTAGTGATCGCTACTACGACACCTGTGCAACCGACAGGGCCAAATGGTGTGGTCATTGTTACCCCAGGACCATCAGGTACAACAGGACAACCAGGACTAAACATGGGTACAACTACTCCTGGGACTGTTCTCGAACGCATATTCGGTGGAGTGTTTGGTGGAACCAATGCTGACACCTCTACAAACAACAACCAGATTGTTTCTTTATTGCCTCTTTTGATTGGAGCGCTGCTTCTCGGACCTTTCTTTGGTAGTTCTGCGTCTGTTTCTGATCCATCTTCTCTTATTATTGTGGATGCGGTAAATGACGTTCCTGTTGCAAATCCAGTTATAACAGGAATGGGGATGCCAATGTTTGTACCTGATCCTCAATCTAGTGTTGTAAACTGGCATGATACCCGAAGCTTTGCTAACTACAGATCATATGGAACGGGAAACTCTGGCTCTGTTCGTGGGTCCTATGGTGGGAACTATAAACCGTATGGAACAAAAATGGGTGGAGTGCATCGCATGTCTAATACTGGTTGAAAGGAGTCAGTGATACATCTCATACATATATGTATATTTAAATATGTTAACTTTATTTTAATTTCGAATAAATACAGATGCATCCCAATATAGCTTATTTTAGTAGACCCAAAGTGTATATTGAATCCATTGCACGTCATGTCCTTGCTCATCATTCTTCATTAGATTCATCTCTTAGAAAAAGTAAAATCACAAAAATATTGAACTCCGAGGAAAATTCAAAAAGGAAATTCCTTAATCAAATGGCAAATTCAAAATCTCAAACACATCAAACGAATGGATAACAACTGTCATATTCCTGACTTGGTACAGGCATTTTCGTTTGTACAAAATGGTGGATTGAACCTGGTTTTATAGCTAACTAAACCTCGAACTTGAATGACAGTCGCATCAAATTGGCTTGCTTTTTAACAATTGGTCAAACTTACTATAAGACATAATGCATCTTAAGATGTCTTTAACCAATTGATTTTAATGACAAATAATCGTATACCTTCACTAATGTCATTGACTGTGAAGATTTTTGTTTTACAATGTAACAGTAAATGTATATCAATCGTTCATCGTCCAAAACTGATATATGTCTGTGGTACATGTAAAACAATGTGTTTAGGTATAACTAATATTGATAAACTACGTGATTTTTTAAAAGAAAATTACAAGAGGCAACCTCGTTTTTCTTATATCTACAAGGGGGAAGGGTCTACTGTTATTCTTCATTCTCAATTTTAAGACTAGATTCGGGCGATGATAGTTTACCGATGTTAAAATTTTAGATCGAATAGAAAGAAAAAAATCAAGGTAAAAAAAAAACCTAAGACTTGCATGAACTTCAAAAGGTAGTAGACTTTAGGTCAAAAATATCAAATTTGTACTTGAAACAACGAATCCTGTATTTTGAATGGTTTATTTTTGAGTTGGAGAACGATAATCATTCTCAAAAGTTGTATGACTGTTAGCCCAAATGTGTCGACTAAAAGTAGCCAATTTGTCTATCATTTACCCCCAATTTCGATAGAATTCCTATTACAGGATATGTTTCATTCCCTTATTTAGACATATTAGTATTACGCTTTTGTTTATAATTTGTTGTTCAGTACTTGCGTTCATTTTTAATCCTGGTACCTTTGATAACTATCATTGCATGCACCCCATACTTTAAAGACGATAACAATTAAAGAGACGGGAAGGTTTGTATCACATTAACTTATTAGAATGATTAACATAGCAAAAAGCAAAATATAAGATCTAAGTAGAACGCAAGTATAAATATTTCTAATGTTTATTAATTGCTTTCAATTTTTGGGGGTACATGTGATATGATATTCTATATGATGTCTGTTGTTGATTCATGAAAAAACTCTAAAATTTTATTAGGAGAATAATGACAGGTTTATCTGTTTTTAGAAGTTAACTATATTATGAAGAAGGGAAATATTAAGAAATCCAATGTTTATAAATGACTTTCCATCGTTGGTCTTGATCACGAATTGACTGATTGCTACAGTATCAAGTAAAATAATAAAAATACCGAACTGCAAGGAAATTCAAAACGGAAAATATGTAATAAAATGTCAAAATCAAAAGCTCAAACACAACTAACGAATAAAAAACCACTGTCATACCACTGACTCGGTACAGGCATTTCCGTGTGTAAAAAATGGTGGATTTTTATCATCACCAAAACGTTGTTAAAGTTTATCTCAAGTTTTATATCAATTTTGTCAAGTAACTGACTACAATAACATTAACGGTACCAATTTTCCTGCACCAGATGCACATTTCGACAATACATGTCTCTTCAGTGATGCTCGTGGCCAAAATATTTGAAATCCAAAGCTTATATAAAAGACAAAGAGCTTTAATCCAAAAGGTCCAAAAAGTATAGCCAAATCCGTGAAAGGGGTCAGAGGTTTGTATGAGGGAGATACATTCCTTAATTTATAATATTTTCTAACATTTTGTAACAGCAAATTTTAATAACACAAAAAAATCCGTATTTTCATGCCAGTACCGAAGTATTGGCTACTTGGCTGGTGATACCCTCGGGGACTAACTGTCCAACAGCAGAGGCATCGACCCAGGGGTAGTACTAACATTAACGGTACCAATTTTCCTGCACCAGATGCGCATTTCGACAATACATGTCTCTTCAGTGATGCTCGTGGCCAAAATATTTGAAATCCAAAGCTTATATAAAAGACAAAGAGCTTTAATCCAAAAGGTCCAAAAAGTATAGCCAAATCCGTGAAAGGGGTCAGAGGTTTGTATGAGGGAGATACATTCCTTAATTTATAATATTTTCTAACATTTTGTAACAGCAAATTTTAATAACACAAAAAAATCCGTATTTTCATGCCAGTACCGAAGTATTGGCTACTTGGCTGGTGATACCCTCGGGGACAAACTGTCCAACAGCAGAGGCATCGACCCAGTGGTAGTACTAACATTAACGGTACCAATTTTCCTGCACCAGATGCGCATTTCGACAATACATGTCTCTTCAGTGATGCTCGTGGCCAAAATATTTGAAATCCAAAGCTTATATAAAAGATGAAGAGCATTAATCCAAAAGGTCCAAAAAGTATAGCCAAATCCGCGAAAGGAATCAGAGCTTTGAATGAGGGAGATACATTCATACAAAATTGGCTAGAATCTATCACCTCAAAATCTCATGGACAGATGATAACTTTACAACTATAGTTTCATCCTCTGTCATAGCCCTGGTGTAATTCCGTTTGAAGTTGATGCGATATTCTTTTTTTCCCCTTCACGCCTTTCCTTATAGTTTTTTTATTATACCCCACGCAATGAAGTTGCGGAGGGTATAATGTTTTTGACCCGTCCGTCCGTCAGTCCGTCAGTCCGTCCGTCCGTCAGTCCGTCCGTCTGTCAGTCCTGTTTCTTCTCATCGCAACTCCTCTCAAACCACACAACAGAATTTCACGAACCCTTTTCAGATAATAAGGACATACTATGTAGTTGTGCATATCGACGGGAAATTGCGATTCAATTTTTTTTCTAGGAGTTACACCCCTTTGAACTTATTTACTTTAATGTACTACTGCAACAGTTTGTCATCGTAACTCCTCTCAAACCACACAACAGAATTTTACGAAACCTTTTCAGATAATAAGGACATACTATGTAGTTGTGCATATCGACGGGAAATTGCGATTCAATTTTTTTTCTAGAAGTTACGCCCCTTTGAACTTATTTACTTAATGTACTACTGCAACAGTTTGTCATCGCAACTCCTCTCAAACCACACAACAGAATTTCACGAAATCTTTTTATATGAAAAGGACATATTATGTAGTTGTGCATATCGACGGGAAATTACGATTCAATTTTATTTCTAGGAGTTACGCCCCTTTGAACTTATTTGCTTCAATGTACTACTGCAACAGTTTGTCATCGCAACTCCTCTGAAACTACACAACAGAATTTCATGAAACCTTTTCAGATAATAAGGACATACTATGTAGTTGTGCATATCGACGGGAAATTACGATTCAATTTTATTTCTAGGAGTTACGCACCTTTGAACTTATTTGCTTCAATGTACTTCTGCAACAGTTTGTCATCTCAACTCCTCTGAAAACACATTAACAGAATTTCATGAAATTTTGTAGATAATAAGGACATACTATGTAGATGTGTATATTGACAGGAAATTATTATTCAATATTTTTTCTTATACAATTTTTTTTTCTTATACTTATTTAATTTCTCCAATGACAATGTGGGGACGTGGGTTATGTGAGCGTGCTCACTAAGGTTCTTTAATTGTACCTGTACGAGTTACTTACGTATTCAATCATATAAAATTAGAATATTTATTCGAAACCTTTAGGATTCTATCCTCAGTACTGATTCCTTACCTTTATTTTGGCATAAATTGGATTTTAATGCTCGTGAACTACGTATTTGGTGTGGCCTTCCGACAATTTTAATTCGAGCAATGTTTTATACAGATGGAATGTGCGTTTAATATCTGCAAAATTATAAAGAAACGATGATTTAACTTCAAGGGGGTATGGGTTTTTTTCTTTAAAAAGTATACTGATCCCCAAATTAATGAAAATATTCAGTTCAAGCAGAGGGAAAATTTTTTATTCTGAATAAAGATTTTCCACATACCATATTTGTTGATGTTCTGTCACTCAATAAACAACATTTCAGTGAGTGCTTACATCTCATATATTCCAGTGAACTTGATATAAATGATACTACGATGTGTTCCTCGATATTGACACATGGGGACGACGTCAAATAAGATTTTACGACATGCGTTATGATTTCAACTTTCCAATAGTCAACCTTCCCTTTCTCAGCAGGAAAACAACTTCTGCTCTATCGTATTGATACGTATCTTAATTGAAATGTTAGGTTCTTGTATGTCTGCACTCCTCATTAAAAGTGGTGGTATCCTCATACAGAGACTGCCCAACAAAGTTATGAGGAAGAACAAAATATAATCCTCACGTTAATAAGTTGATGATCATCATCTGGTATTTGTTGACCTATACAATATGTATGTTTTTTTACTTTCGACATGTTATCGCAGAATCAGATCTTCAGATAAAACAATAAGCATTTAAACTTTACCCATAGTGTTCTATTGTCAACGTATATTTGTTCCACCCAACAGAAGTTCCAATGGAAACTTTGTTATAAACATTGTAATAATATCTATTCCTGTTGGAACAAATATTCTATACCATTTATTTCGTTAGGAACATAATTATACTGTAATATTTATTCCTGTGGAAATGAAATTCAAGAAATTGTTTTCCTTTTGGAGCTTATATTATTAAGGAACTTCCATTCCGTGACACTATTATGATATTTGAACATTGGTAACTAACTGTTGCCTAGATTAACTATGTTTTTACTTTATTCTTCACATATTTGTTACATTTGGGTTATGTGTTATTTCAATAGTTAATCGACATTCCAAAGAGAACCAACAGTGCATCTCATTTTGCCGACTTGTTACTTTATATTAAAATTAGACAGACTTCGCATAAAAGCTGCTAAGGAATATTGAAAAGAAGAAATGGCATTTTCATCTAACTTCATTTTACGGCTAAATAGATGACGCCGTCTCACTTAATTGATAAATGTTACTACAAATGTATGTTAAACTCATCTATCCCACCGAATCCCATGAAAAACATTACACCAGAAATGCAGTTTAGTCTTCCTTATATCTTAATTTGAATTTAGAAATTGACAATGAGGGTCGCTTGTGACCACATTTTACGAAAATAGAGATGAATTCATCTTTTCTAATTGTAAACTTTCCATTCTGTGCAGAAACATTCCAGCAGCATAATAGGCAAAAAGTGCAAAATAGAGGACAAAATATAAACAGGGTAGTGATGATTAAACAGACAGAATAGAGATAAAGAGATGCTAGAATATACAAATAAAAAAGATAATAATCGGCAAAGTAAACAAAAAATAGAAAAATATATCTAAATTTAAAAAAAGAATAAGCCAAACAAATGAGACATCCCGATAAGTGATTGTATTTGTCTGGTTTTAGAAATGATAACAGTTCGATTCAAAACATCATAGTATCAGATGTCAAACAATTTTGAGGTTCTGGGTGCCTCCTTTTTCTCTATTCTTTATTTTAAAACACTAAATTTTTCACGGTTTTACTTTTTCGGCTTTTGTTTTCCTTTTTTCATTTGTTTGTCCTTTTTTCAGCACATTCTGCCCATTACATTTCTTCAAGGATGAGTTAATCAATATCGATAATGCGTCCATTTCCTACCAATATTTGTAAATCACAAACATTGGAAATAAAATAATTTTATAACATATATACATAAGCCACATGGCAAATTTTGCTTAAACATACTTCAAAAAAAGGCTTTACCTCATGATAAATATAGTAAATGTGTTTACAGAGGGTAAATATGATGTCAACCATAACATTCTTTATTAATATTTCCAAAGTCCTAAATAAATTTTTGAATCGGCAATATTTGATGGAATATATGATATGCTTACTCTTCCTTTCGCAAACAAGTGAATTTGGTGTCTAATTTAGATTTTTAAATATGGCTAAACATGGTCGTTCTATTGTTAAGAACAATTTGAAAATATGTTACTGGAACATTGGTGGTATAAATACACATAATATGAATAAGTTAGAAGATCACCTTTTTGTACAAGAAATAAAAGAGTATGATGTGGTTATTTTAGCAGAAACACATATTGGATATGATGTTAACTTACATGTTGAAGGTTTTAATTATTTTCCTGTTTGTAGAAATATTTCAACCAATGGAAGATACTATGGTGGGTTAGGCATTTTTCGAAGGACATCTTTAAAAGATCATATAAAAATAATTCCTGGGTTGTCCAAAGATTTTCAGTGGATAAAATTTGAAAAACAGTTTTTCTGTCTTCAAAATGACATATACTTATGTGCAGCATATGTACCCCCTGCTAATTCATCTTATACTAAGAAATTAGATTTTGATATAATTGATCAAATAGAAAAGGACATTGTTTCTTACAAAAGTAAAGGGGATATTTTGTTTTGTGGTGATTTAAACGCTCGCACCTCCACTGAAGAAGATTACATTGCACAAGATAGCTCCAGGTATCTTCCATTGTTTGAATCTTATAAACCTGATAATCAAATTCGATTTAGAAAGAATTGTGATGAAACACTTGATAGTAGAGGGAAAGAGATTATTGATTTATGCATAAGCAATCAAATGCGAGTTGTAAATGGTAGATGCATGGGTGATTTACTTGGTCATTTTACTTGTTTTAATACACATGGCCAAAGCACTGTTGATTACCTTATAGCAAATGAAAGATTATTTAATCAGATACTTTATTTCAGAGTGTCAGAGTTTGTCTCAACATTCTCAGACTGTCATTGTAAAATATCATGGGAAATTTTGGCTAAATATCAAATAACAGAAACTCAGTCAAATAATCTTCATGCTGCCCCTGTTAATTTTAGATGGACTGAGGACTCCCCACTTAAATTTCAGCAAGCACTTTTGTCACCGGATAACCAGCAGAAAATTTCATCTTTCCTTATTAATGATAGTGATTGCTCTTCTGAAGACATTAACAAAAAGGCACAGGATTTATGTGATATCTTTCTTTCTGCAGCCAAAATTTCCCTGGTAACCCCAAAAAAGAATAAAAAGGGTTCCAGACCCCAGAAAAAATGGTTTGATAGTGATCTTTTTAAAATGCGCAAAAATGTTATATCCTTAGGTAAAATTTATTCAAGATATCCTAAGGATCCTGTCATTAAAGGCAGATACTATAAATATTTTAGAATCTATAATAAATGTAGAAAAGTTAAATATAAGCAATTTATCAATTCCATGCTACAAAAACTTGATACTCTTAGAGTTGAAAACCCTAAACAGTATTGGAAATTAATAAATGACATTCAGGATAGCAAAAAAGAAAACTGCTCTTCACAAATTGATTCTGATACATGGGCCAATCACTTTCGTAATCTTCACTCTGCAATTGATAACACATTTTATTCACGACTTAACCAGTTGGAAATGATCCTGAATGACAAAGAAAAATCTTTAGTTTTTAATGATTTAGATAATGATATTAGTAAAAAAGAAATTTCTGATGCTATTGCGAGCTTAAAATCAGGCAAGGCCTGTGGACCTGATTTGATTTCAAATGAAATGTTAAAATATAGTCAGTCATATTTGATAGGTTGCTTATATAAATTATTTAATTTGTGCCTCAAGAATAGTGTGTACCCAAAGATTTGGGCTGATGGTTTTATTTCGCCAATTTTTAAATCAGATGATCCTTGTGATCCATCTAACTATAGAGGTATAACAATTACTAGTACCATTGGTAAACTTTTTAACAACATTTTGAATACAAGACTTGACAAATTTTTGTACCAAAACCACTTAATTCATAATTCTCAGATTGGCTTTACAAAAAATGCCAGAACTTCAGATCATATATTTATTTTGAAAACACTGATAGACAAATACTGTCACAGTAAAGAGGGTAGACTATATACTTGTTTTGTAGACTTTCGCAAAGCATTCGACAGTGTAATTCATATAGGTCTTAAACTGAAGCTTATTAATATGAAAGTTGGTACTTTATTTTATAATATTATATCAGATATGTATAATAATAGTAAAGCATGTGTAAGAGTTGGAGCTTCTCTCACTGACCCTTTTAGCATTAAATTAGGTGTAAGACAAGGAGACAACTTGAGTCCTTCATTATTTAAAATTTTTATAAATGACTTCCCATCTTATCTTGACTCCTGTCTGGATGCAGTTTCCCTGCACTCAGAGAAATTAAATTGTTTGATGTATGCGGATGATATTGTGATTATGTCAACATCAGCCACAGGGCTTCAAAGTAGACTTGATCAGCTAGAAAAATATTGTGCTGACTGGTGCCTGAAAGTTAATATTAGAAAGACTAAAGTCATAATTTTTAATAAGGCTGGAAGGAAAATTCAGGCAAATTTTCGACTGCAGAATAACTTGATTGACTGTGTCGCTCATTACAAATATTTAGGTGTTCACTTTACTGCATCTGGAAGTTTTCATCTAGCTAAAACTGAACTTTATAATAAGGCTCTTAAGGCCTACTATAAACTTAGAAAGGATTTTATCAATTTGTCTCCTGGAATAAAATCTTGTGTTCATATTTTTGATCATACCCTTAAACCCATTCTGTTATATAATTCAGAGGTATGGGGAGGTTATAATGTCTCTTGTAATAAATTACAGTCTTCCTTATTTAATCTTGAAAATGTTTTTAAAAATCTTAAGTGTGAGAATCTCCATCTTAAATTTTCTAAATTTATACTTGGTGTACACAAAAGGAGTGTCAATTTTGCTGTATTATCAGAACTGGGACGTTTCCCCTTACATTATGATATTGTAAAGTCAATTGGAAAATACTGGTATAGATTTGAAAATCTTACAACTGATTTCAGTCTATTGAAAGATGCTTATAAATGCAGCCAAGAGCTTCACAAATCTAACATAACTTCTTGGTTCTCATTTGTTAAAAAAGTATTAGAAGTTTTTGAAATTAAACAAGAAGTAAAACATTTCGGACAATACAAATTTTTGAACATATCTAGTAAATTAATTCACACTAAATATATTAGCAATTGGTATGCTAGCCAAAACAAAGCTTCTGATGGAAAACTGTTTAATTATGTAAAATTTAAGCAGAATTTTGGTTATGAAAATTATCTTTCTTTAATTAAGAACTTTGATTTTAGAAGATCTATTTGCAAATTACGTATTTCTGCTCATAAGCTTCAAATTGAAGTTGGTCGTTTTTCAAATATTCCACGAAATGAAAGAATTTGCAAAAAATGCTCCTCTGGCTGTGTTGAAGATGAAATCCATTTTTTAACTAACTGTGAAAATTTTAAATCGGATAGAGATGCTCTCTTTGACTTTGTTTGCCAAAGAATTCCGAATTTTTCTACACTTGATAATCAGCATAAATTTATTTATTTATTAAACTGTGAAGACAATCAGGTCCTTAATGCTGTTGGTAAATTTATTAAAGTGAATATGAGTTAGTAATTGTATTGTAACTGTATGTAAAAAATTGTTTGTATCTATGTATCTATGCAAATCAATATTCTTTTGCCTTATTCATGTATGCTCTGTATGCCCCTTGTGGGCCCTTAATTGGAAATAAAATATGTTCTGTTCTGTTCTGTTCTGTTCATACTTATCGTCTCCATTTACATATGCATTCTGTATGCAAGAGGTCTTGATAGGGGTTACAGAACAGAAAATCAAATCAATAAACAGGGAAAAATGAGCGAACAAAATAAAGAATGGAGAATAATAGGGTGCAGAAGTACATTATATAATTAAAGAATAAAAAAGGGAAATAACAGAGTTATGTAGTACAACAAGGATAACAGAAATGAACGATGTATTACAGCATATGATAAAGAAATCATATAAGACATCTTAACATTTTTACCATTATTCTCAATTCTGAAAAACCCATCCACACCCTCATGCACGTGGCATAAATAATTAGGCAGCAACCATTTGATTTTCGAGGGGGGGGGGGGGGGGGGGGGGGGGGCTATGGATTTTTTGGGAAAAAAAAGTTTGTTTTCCAGTTTTTGGAGAAAAAAATAATAATTGTTTTTGACCCTGAGAAAAAAATGTTTGTTTTACCCTCAGCTGCCACTATATGTAATGCTAAAATTGAAAGAAAAAAATTGTTTTCGACGCGTCGCGAAAAAAAAAGTTTGTCCAGAAAAAAATCCATAGCCCCCCTCCCCCCCCCCCCCCCCCCCCCCCGAAGATCAAATGGTTTCTGCCTAATAATTTATGCCACGTTCATGAGGGTGGGGATGGGTTTTTCAGAATCTGCCTACGGAAATCGTGAGTTGCTTTCATACCGGCCACTGGTACGTTAAAACGACCTCCTATTACAAATGCATTGAGTTTTCTTAAGAATTAATGGGTATACATTGGTTCAGGGAGGTAACTCTTTAATTCAGTTTTGCGTTTGTTAACGTCAAGTTTCATCTATGAATTCTACGCATTCACATGAAACAGATTCGAAATAATCTTTGTATCATACATAGCTGCTTAGAAAAGAGGGGCGAAAAATACCAGAGGGACAGTCAAACTCATAAATCGAAAATAAACGGACAACGCCATGGCTAAAAATTGAAAAGGACAAACAGACAAACAATAGTACACATGACACAACATAGAAAACTAAAGAATACACAACACGTACCCTACCAAAAACTAGGGGTGATCTCAGGTGCTCCGGAAGGGTAAGCAGATCCTGCTCCACATGTCGCACCCGTCGTGTTGCTTAAATCCGGTAAAAAGTCTAATATGGTAGGTCACATTTATGAAAGGGAAGGGGATTGTAGTTACAATGTCAGGAAAATATCCGATATAATTTGTGAAACGGTTATACCAATACGGTCAACCAACTCGTGATGGCGTCCGTAAAATTTACGAAGAGATGATTTCAACTTCACCATTTGGAACTCTTGATTTAATAGCTTCCTTGTGAGCAACAACCCTCTAGCAAGAAATCATGATAAGAAATGCAAGCACGGGAATATCGTATCAATTGGGAAATATATACACTGTATGAAGGTGCTGCTGGAATGTTGCTACTTAGAAATGAAAAGTTCACAATTGAAAAGCTGAAATCATCTCTTTTGTCGTAAAGTTTTGTTATGCATCGACCCTCATTGTCGAATATACTTATAACAAGAATGTGTCCTCAGTACACGAATGCCCCACTCGCACTATCATTTTCTATGTTCAGTGGACCGTGAAATTGGGGTAAAATCTCTAATTTGGCATTAAAATTAGAAAGATCATATCATAGGGAACAAGTGTACCAAGTTTGAAGTCGATTGGACTTCAACTTCATCAAAAACTACCTCGACCAAAAACTTTAACCTGAAGCGGGACAGACGGACGAACGAACGAACGAACGAACGAACGAACGAACGGACGGACGGACGGACGGACGGACGGACGGACGAACGAACGGACGCACAGACCAGAAAACATAATGCCCCTCTACTATCGTAGGTGGGGCATAAAAAGGGTTGACACAAACGTACTGATGAATTTAAGAGTTATTTCCCTTAGCCGAGGTCTTCTCCCGTAATATGTTGTAACGTTGGTACATAAATTTATTTAAAAACTGAATATCTTTGTGGCTATCCAAATTCCGGATACTTTTAGTGGTTGTGTGTTGCTGTCTGTAATAATTGTTTAAATTCGTTTTAGTCTATGAGCATAGATTTTCTCTTTTGTATTGTTTTACATTTTATCATCCTTATTAGCTGACTATACGGTGTGAGGTTAAATCGTTTTTTGACAAGTCGTGGGATGAACTGTAGCTGTTAACATCCTTGTCTTTCGGTCTTTGGTTGATAGTTGTTTCATAGGCAATCATACCACATCTTCTTTTTTTATATGCACTGTGGCACAAATTTGAACAATCAAGACAATTTTGAATTACATGGTTTTATTATATAAGGGGTAAACAGTGATGGTTTGGGAAATCGTGTTTACAAAAGTGGAATGGGGACCAAATCATTAAAACACGTTGGAAGTAAAAAAAATAACAAAACAGCGACATTTGGGAATAAGCACTCCTTGTTGCCCTCTCGTTAGAACTATAAACGAATTGACAGTGTTGTCCGATTTAAATTCTAGACGTTCAATTTTCTTTTTCAGCTGCTGAGTATGGATGTGATGATGACAAACCACCACCGCAAAGATTATGTGGCAGAGGGTATGGTAACCAGCCAACATTCGTCAATTGCGCAGACGTCAAAATTGTTCAAAAGACCACGCAACTCCCATTAGCCGGTTTCGAAGCTCCGGTTTACGAAGCATTGTATTCTAGTATGGATGGTACAACAAAGTCTACCAACAAACCGCCAGTATTTACATTATCCCCGTCAAAAGAACCAGTTATTGGACAATCATCGACAACGACAGAAACACCACCAACTAAATCTGGAAGTTTAATTGGACCAATTATCCCTGGAACAGGTGGTCTTCTTGGTGGTGGTGGATTACTTGGTGGTGGTGGTGGATTACTTGGTGGTGGTGGTGGTGGATTACTTGGTGGTGGTGGTGGATTAGCAGCTGGTAATAATGCTGGAAATGCCATATCAAATTTATTCAATGGAGGAACAGGGACAGCAGCAGGAACCGCAGCCGGAACTGGAACCAATACTGGATTATTTGGCGGAACTGGTAACGGCTTGGCATCTTTGATACCCTTGTTGCTCCTGTTGTCAATATTCCCTGCATTAGCAGGTGCCACAGGTGGCAGAGGAGGTGGAGGTGGAGGTGGAGGACAACGAATTATCATTACAGGAGATGATCCGCCTCCGAGAATACAAACCAGTCCTTTATTTCCCGGACGAGGTGGTCCTTTTCCTCCATCGCGTTGGATGCCACGGTTCGGTAGTCCTGTATTTGTTCCTGGTCGACAAGCATGGGTATCAGCGGCACCACATGTATCAACGGGTTACCAGAGGAGGAGGGGTTACGGGAAGTCTAATAGATATTCTAGCTATAACGGTTAATTTGAATAAAACCTAAACCGGTTGTCAATATTATACAGATTTATTTTCTATGATTTGTTAACATAATTCTACTAGTACATGATGAATGGGATCAATTCACAACTTCTAATAAATGTCATATTAATATCATAGAATTCGGTACTAGTGTCATCTCATCCATTTTATTATTATCCGTAATTTGTGACATTAAAATGAATTTCATATCTTTTATATACATGATATAGATATCAGAAGATGTGGTATGAGTGCCTATGAGACAACTCTCCATCCAAGTCACAAATTACGAAAGTAAACAATTATGGGTCAAAGTACGATCTATAACACGGACCCTTGGCTCACAACGAACAGCAAGCTACAAAAGGCTCCAATAATTACTATTATAAAACCATTCAAACGGGAAAACCCACGGTCTAATCTATATAAAAAAAAACAAGAAACGATAAATACTTATAAACCACATCAACAAATGAGTTTTTTTTTTTTTTTTATTAAACTCTTAAAACCGGTATTGTCATAATATGTAAGTAAGCTAGAAAATACGTTATTTTTATTCATGTTCAGACTTAAATAAAGGCAAAGACTGTTCAGCTCGTCAGTCAGAATAACATGTCTGTGTGTGGTGAAATGTCCTGATGCGCACTATAATCTTGTGAACTACCGCCTGGTTCGGCTTGTCAGCCTAAAGAATAATGTGGTACAAAAATATTAAGAACAGAAAATAAATTTCAAAAGAGAATAAAAATGTAGTAAATTCGCCTAAAAAATAAAGAATACAGAATTGAAGGACCTTTCCTACAGACCTTCATTTATAATGCCTAAATAAAGATGTCAACCAATCAATCTGGATGTGAAATGTTTTTTGTATTGAATAGAGATCGCATTATTCAAATAAAGGCAACAGTAGTGTACCGCTGTTCAATAGTCATACATTGATTAAGCGAAAACAAAGGCGGGTCCCAAACCAAAACCGAGGGAAACACATCAACTATAAAAGGGAAAACCTGAACTGCAACAAAAAAAAATACCAACAAACATAGAAACGGACTATTTGATAACAACTGCCATATTCCTAACTTAGTACAGGACATTTTAAGAACAAATAGTGAGTTTAACCTGGTTTTATTGCTAGCCAGAATTCACGCTTGTGTACATGCTACAATACTTCTAACATGAATACAGCACAAATAAACACAATAACACTCATGACAGAGAAACGGGATAGACAAACAACTGTCCAATGTATTGATCCTACCTGTCATCTGTGGTCAATATGAAGATAAAGTTGTATCGATATCTAACAATTGATTACGCTCGAATCAATTTAAAACCAGTCTTGAACTTACTGAGGCGTGACCTATTCATAACTTTTGGTGCGAGAAGAAGAATAGCAATAAACAGTGGGGTTTCCAACGGATTGCTTTCATTTTGTCAAGTACGTGTAGGACAGTCCGAATCGGGTTCAATCAATTCTGTAATCTTTATTTTTTTCTTATTAATTTCTTTGTAGTCATTCCATTTCAATTTTATTCAGTTACACATAAGAGTTAAATTAAAGGATCTGTAAAGGACGGCTATACAAATCCTTGGAATCTTTTATTAAAAATTGTCTTCTTTCGGCTTCAATTGAAATCAGATGAATATCATTGATGAATAAAATGTACAAGATAGATAGTTTGTGGGATCTGTTCACATATATTTCCTCGTAGACCCATGGATTTTATATCATATTTCTACAAAATGGTGTTTGTTTTTATTGCACTTCTGTTCAGTGGTTTGTTATTCCGTTGTTCTCCTCTTATAATTGATGTGTTAACCTCAGTTGTAGGTTTTTGTAACTCGGATTGGTTTTCCACGGCCGACACTCGGCTAACCGAGAGATTGGTCGGTTAATCTATATTGAGTATGCGGCTATATCGGCGGTTGGTCTGTTAATCGGGTTGGCTAAAGTCTGTTAATCAGGTGTTATCGAGAAAATCATTGAAAGTTCAGCATGTTTCATTGTATAACTTTCTAAATATAATTTCATCATAAAAAGTATTCATGTCTAACAAAACAATTCAAGGTACTGAATTCAATGGTGTAATTATTATTTTTCTAGCTTCGATGTACGATCTATAAAATGAAAAGGCGGGTTACTCATCAATAAATTTATACACATTTTACACACATAAAATGTACACAAAATGACACATTGGTTAAATTTACTTGCATTCAATATTTTGAACATCGAAAAAAGAAAGGCATTATGTTTGTTAACCATATTGATATCATTGTGTGAAAAATCTACACGAAAATCTGTATTTTGGTGACATAAATCAATCTTTATTTAAAACCTGGTCTGTTAATGGGTCGGATGTATAAAACCCGGTCTGTTAATTGGTCTGTTAATTGTTATAAATGGCAATAAAAGTATAATTTTATTGCTATATGGGGTGTTATCGGATCAAATGAGTAGGCTCAAGACGAGCGGCTAAAATATACGAAAACAACACACCAACAATGAAACATAACATATACGGAAATAACACATGAAATTGAAAATTGATAAAAATGGTTTCAAAAAGTGTAATATTAAAGTAATATTAATTTCATCCAAGATGATCGCATATATCATGTTGATTCTGTTTAATTGTCATGAATGACACAAATTTGTCATCTACATTGGTTACCAGTATATAATCAGAGATAAACGTCGTAATGTAACTAAACATCAGTAAGTAAAATATATTGGGATGAAAAATATGAAAAATAAAGAAAAAATAATGAGTAAGATAAATAAAATGTAGAAAAAAATGACAATTTAAAGAATACAGAAATAAACAATACCCCCAATCCGGACCCTCATGGTATACACGATAATCTGGATGGAAACGCAAAATATAGAATAATATATAAGGACAGTAGAGAGTGATACATTGCTAAAAACGAGAGAAAATTAATACTTGTTTAAGAATACACACATGAAACACCGATGGCTGTTGAAACAGTAACGGATTACGATGTACTTATATTAGTGACAAATTCTAGAAGTTTACATGCGGACAACTATGGTGGCAGGTTAATGCCATTTTGCGTTTTCGCCTTACATATTCTATATGGCGAAAACGCGAAATTGCGTAGTCGAAAACGCGAAACCGATTTCTCGTTTTCCACTTCGCGATTTCGCCTTTTCGCGATTTCGCGTTTTCGCCCTATAGAATATGAAAAGAGGAAATCGCGGAAACGCGAAATGGACTTCACCGGCAACCATAGACAACTGTAGTTCTCCTCTGCATTTATGTAGAAAGTAACTAAACGGAATAAAATGAATTGAAACTTAAAATAACCAAATGTAACTGCATTTGCTCCTTTCCGTCTACTTCTTTAGAGTGATTTGTAAACAACATATGATAAGTAATAGAAGGAAAGAACCAATGGATGATGCTCACGAATTAGGGTTTAACGTCCAGTGACAAATATCATGTTCATATGTGAACGAGAACACGTTATATGTACCCTGTGTTGTATTAGAAAGACAATTTCAGTCGGAATTGAGAACGTGCTACTTCGAACAGACACAAAAACTAAGGCTGATTGAAAACGTCAATAAAAAATCATGCATATTCCAGAGGCCAATCCATATCACGCTATATTGAAGTGACACACCCTTCAATTAAATGCAAAGAAAGTCAAAATAAAAATGCTCTTTCTAGGATACTGTGGCACCGTACTTTCATTTTTATTTACTCAGGAATATCTCATTCTTAAGGGGAAAATATAAAGCTAGCAAAATTATTGTCGTGGCTTAATAACTCTTAACTGACACAATTTCAATTGTCCAACCCATTAACAGACTTTATTCCCATAATTTTCACTAAAACGCGGTATTATTCACGTTATTTTACAATTATGGAATATTTACTTATGTCAATTTATTTTTTAGAACCAAACTACTATTTTGTGTCCTTTAAATGATATCTAAATTTGTTTGTTTCGCCTTTTATTAAAAAATTGCTATGCGTATAAGCATAAATACTACATACTTGGGCGACGCCTTTTAGTTTTACTGAAAACTGCGCAGACTAAGAAATGTATTTACATGTGCAAAATGTTCTATGATAGATATCATTTTGTCAGACACTTTTCTTTTTTTGATTTGGATCTTATAACATGCCAAAAATCTGTATATTTAACAGAGTTTAACATTAAATTAAGCGTTTTACTCTTAACAGACGTATAACCAACCCGATTAACAGACCAATCGCCCATATAGCCGCATACTCAATATAGATTAACCGACCAATCTCTCGGTTAGTCGAGTGTCGGCCGTGTTTTCGCTCCATCGATTCATGACTTTTGAACAGCGGTATACTACTGTTGCCTTTATTTACAACAATGCAAATAAATATAACTTCAACATCACGGTTCAAATCTTAGAGCGTTTAATGATAGCTACAAAAAACTATAAAGTATAGAAAGTCCCTAGTTTGACTGTCCCTTTGGTATCTTTCGCCCCTCTTTTACTATTAAAGACAACCCGACATGGAAATAATTCAGAAAAGATTATACGATATCCAAAGAATAGAAAAACCAAATAACAAAGCCAAACGGTTTATGAAATGCAGGCACATAGTTTATTTCTTCGTAAATTATACGGACGCCATCATGAGTTGGTTAACCGTTATGGAATAACCATTTCACAAATGATATCGGATATGTTCCTTACGTCGTAACTACAATCCCCTTCCCTTTCATAAATGTGACCTACGGAATTAGACTATTTACCGGATTTGTTATCTCATAAGCAACGCGACGGGTGGCACATGTGGAGAAGGATCTGCTTACCCTTCAGGAGCACCTGAGATCACCCCTAGTTTTTGGTGGGGTTTGTGTTGCTTATTCTTTAGTTTTCTATGTTGTGTCATGTGTACTATTGTTTGTTTGTCTTTTTCATTTTTAGCCATGGCGTTGTCAGTTTATTTTCGATTTATGAGTTTGACTGTCCCTCTGGTATCTTTCGTCCCTGTTTTAAAGCAACAGTTCAGTTTTTGAGGAAAATAAAATTTGTGGAGAGATAAGATAAAAAAGTAAGATTACAAAAATACGGAACTACAAAGAAAATACAAAACGGAAAGTCCCTTATCAAAGGGCAAAAAATAAAAAGTTCAAATACATCAAAAAGTAAATTCACAAAAATACTGAACTCCGAGGAAAATTCAAAAATGGCAAAATCAAAAGATAAAACACATCAAACGAATGGACAACAACTGGTATATGCCTGACTTGGTACAGGCATTGTCTTATGTTGAAAATGGTGGATCAAACCTGGTTTTATAGCGCTAAACCTCTAACTTGTATGACAGTCGCATCAAATTGGATTATATTGACAACGAACGGACAAACACTGTTATATTCCTGACTTAGTACAGGCATTTTCTTATGTAGAACCACCCAAAAACAAATACGTTTTGAAAACCAGAAACACTCAGTCGAAGATAACTTAAATTTGTCAATTGAAATATCTGCTTCTGGGGCAAAATAATCAGTAAAGACCTTTATTTCTGTACAAAACCAACTTACTTGAAAAAAAAATACAATTGGAAACGACAGATGTGGAATAATAACCATGCCCCTTTACTGGAAGGAACATTTTAAAAGACAACAAAAGAAAACCTTAAAAGAAGCCGGAATGAATGAATCTGAATATGAGGGGTTAAAAAAGGAAAGTAAATGGAACCCACTTAAAAATAAAACGATAATTTGGAATTATATTTACATCGGTAAAGCTGGATCCAGATTTTCAATCAATGGTAAACAAGTACTGAATATTTCAGAAAGCTAAGCCAATTTAAACTTAAACGACGGAGAAGAAAAAGTTATTAGACAAGCAGATAAATGAAGTGCAGATATTGTGTGATGAAATTGACCACTTACATCGAAGATGGGAATCATCAGTTCGTTTCAAGTTGTTAACAAATGCTATTATGTTCAGTGTTTCTGTTGTTTCGTTTTCCTCTTCTGTTGATGTGTTTCCCTCAGTTTTAGTTTGTTACCCGGATTTGCTTCTTTTAAATGATTAATGAATTTTGAACAGCGATATACTACTATTGCCTTTATTTATATTAATTTGTATGAGTAATCAAAGTGTAATCATACAGAAGAAATCAGCTAAAAAATAAAAGATGTCCTCTCAGTAATGAATAAATCTGAAGATGCTGATCATTTTTTAATTTAAAAGTGGTCTATAAATAAAAGTTTGCAAGATCAAGGTAATAGACAAAAACACTAAAAATGGCTAAAAATCGGCATTAAAGAGCAATATTTCCAATAAGGAGTTGACTGATGATTTCGGCCATAAGATATACTAGTAGATCTTGTCTTATTGACCATTTTGCTAATTTAATATTTCACAAATTACTAGCTTTTGTAGACAAAACTTGCGTCTGTCGTACAAAATTTATTTCTGGTGTCTATGAATATCTACTGACGGTGTTGATGCAAAAAGACATTAGGTAAATCTAAATATTATGAACATCTTTGCTCCCTCAGGTTATCTCTATCTATAAAAAATTTCAATTGAACCATGCACCAAAATCTCTGTAGACTTCTTTTTACATATTGTGTCATTGTACATTGTTCGGTGTTGTATTGATGTATACAATACTCTCTTTTTGTTCTTTATAAGAGTTGGTGTAATGTATATAGTCCTACGTCAGGAACCTGTTGTTTCAGTGGTTGTTGTTTATTGATGTGGTTCATTAGTGTTACTTGTTTCTCATTTTTATATATATTAGACTGTTCGAGTGGTTTTACACTAGTAATTTTTGGGGCCCTTTATAGCTTGCTGTTCAGTGTTATCCAAGGCTTCGTTTTAAAGGCCTAAATTTGACCTATAATGATTTACCTTAACAGTTAGTGAATTGGAAGGAAAGTTGACTCAATGGCACTTATACTACATCTTTTAACATATACTAGAGAAATAATTGCATATTCAACAAAAGCAACTGTTTATTTAACAAGACACATAAACACATTCAAAAACATACTTTACCATAAAGTATAGCATATATATAAACAGCATGAAAATATTCAGATGGTTACAATTAGTAATGTCATGATATGAAGATTCTGAAGGAATAAAACATGACACTAATTGAAACATTTAAAAAAATATTTGTAAAATAAACCATCTATTTCATATCATAATTATATTATGTCATAAGCTTGCTATCAGGTTAATTCCTGACTAAAACGTACTTCAAGCATATAAGCAAAAGCCAAATAAATAATAAAACATTAAAATATAAGGATAAGAGGTGATCTCAAGGTTTATTGTCCATACAACAAATTAAATTAGCCATTTTCAAGTAACTTGGAGCAAATATTAATAAATAATGTGTGTCCTATAAGTCACAAGCCATTTCGATGATTTTTCATTCATTTCACCATATTATGACTATCATTTTATCATCCTGATTAGGGAAGGAATATTTGTCACTGGACATTCAGTAAGAAAAAATCAATCAATCAATCAATCAATCAATGTGATGTCAATTAAAACAATACAGCAGGAATTAGCAACTATATAGGTCACTATGTATATATTAAAATATATATACATATCTATCAATAAACAATACATCAAAATAAAATTATTCTAAGAAATAATAACCATCATATATAAGAAAATGATATTATAAAAAGAAAACTAGCACAAAATATCTGCCATGATGCATAGCTACAAACAAGCATTTGCTTTCAAAGAAGCATGTTTTGATTATGCTCATATGAAAAACAAAAATACCATTTACTACAATTTTGGGACTTTTTTTCTTGTCGTATATATATATATACAATTAAGCATTTTTTTCTTAATACATGTGTTATAATTTGTAGGTTTGTTAGAAAACTTCTTCAAAACTATGAAAACAAATATCCAGGAAAAACAAACAATTGTTCCTCATTCAATAAAATTTGATACCCACTGAAATAAATGAGTTGACAGCACTAGAGTAGCTAGCAAATCCTAAATTGAACTTTTTTTAGAAAACATTTGTAACAGCTTTACTTTTGTACCGCTTAATTTGCTATCAAAATTAACAGTAAAATAGAGAATGGAAAGAGCCATCAATGGGTTGTCAACATAGCGAGAAAATCCTGCATCCCGAGGCCAGCTTTAGTGATTGTCTCTTTTATTGTAATAAGGAGAAAACTTTAAATATGGCTCAGGGAAACACATCAAAAATGTTTTTTTCAATATCTGAGCATGAAATTGACACATTGAGTGTTTCATCTTTAGAGAGAGAGAGATTCCTAGTGTACTCTAGTACTTGTTGCCATCTTTACTGATTACCAAAGTACATCACAAAACTAATACAGACTTAATCATCGTTTATAGGTAACACCTGCATCATATACCATAGAATCAACATCAAAATTTAAGTATACATGTAAATGCTAGTGAAATTTATATTGAAAAATAACTTCCTGTATTCAAAGATTCAGAATAAAAAATTAAAATATAATAAGAGATACATGTATGTTAGACACATTAAAATCCATATACTATAAACAAAAATATATAATGGACACATGGCATTATGTAAATCTTTGGTCCTTCTATCAGTATCAGACTTTCACTTAAAAAACACACTTAAACATATTAAAATATTGTATTCTGGGTTTGAAAACAGTGAAAAACATTTTTAGAGCTAATTTCCTAACGCTTGTAGAGTAAGACTTTAGTTGACTTATTTGCTTTTCTCATGCAATGTCATTAAGATAGACAAATGAAAACAATATAGGCAAGTGGAATTTTCTCATTACCAATCATACCACATCTTCTTTTTTATATATAACCTTTTTACATGTACACTTCAGTCTTACTAGCTTCTAATCAAATTCAAGTATATGTTGTTTACAAGTTTAACTCAAATAACTTACAAAAAATGCAAGCAAGCAAACCAAAGTCTTACTCTACAACCATTAGAAAATTGGCACTAAAAATTCTCTTTTTGAAGGATGTAGGTAGGTCTTACAGAAATAAGAAATAGGTGTCTTTATTATTTAGTCATGTTAGGGTTTAGAAAAATTAGAAATAGTACATTTCTTATCTATAAATGTCATTGATGTAAAAAAAATCTACAACTCAGATCTTTATTTTTTCAGAAGATATGATGCACAATACTGGTATAAGTCTTTAATAAAAACAAAATGATTATACCTCACAAAATTATTTTATGACAACTCTCACACATTAGAGATCATAATCAAGAATTCAAGGTATTTTTTGCACTCACACAAATTTCACCCTACCACACAATAACCCACATCATGTGTTAGTTTGTAATTATCTAAATTATCAAAGAATTTTCCAGGAACATTTGGAGGCATTTCTAATAAGACATGATGGATGTAGATAAAAATTCTTTAAAAAGAGGTAAAGTAAATACCCATATAAAATTCAATGCATAACAAAAATAAAATATTAAGTACCTCTCATTCTAAAAAGCCCCTCTACTTTGTCTTCCTCCCCTTGTCATTTCTTTTTAAAAGAAATCATACAATTTACGTATAAAATTATGTGAATAAAAAGGTATATATCATTTATAAGTAAAATTAGTTTGAGACATCAATTTAAAAGGAAAACAATCTATTAATTTATGATTTTTTTCTGTTCTCAATTTGCAAGAAATAAACATTATACAAATGAAATACTGAATGTGGTTGTTTGTTAAAAAAATTATATTTGATATAAAATATTAATCTGATCAAATGTTTCATTAGAAAACTGAAAATTAAAAGTTTTTAAAATCCGCAAGTTTAAACCATCATGCTGTATTGAGACTGAAACAAAAATCTTTTAAGCAAAACAATTGCATAAATTGGAAAGATGAAGACAAATTGATAGACACACACTGCGTCATGGAAGCTGATAATAAAGTATTTAAAAAACAAACATCACAATTTAGGTTTTCTTCGGTCATGTCCATCAAATTTTTCTCAAGGGGGAAAAACCTTGTTAAAATCACTAAGCAATTTTTAAATTGTGAAGAAGATGGAAGTGTGAATACTTGGGAGGTGTAAGGAACAGCTATTTGATATTTATTTAGATAAATGGAAATCTTTCGATTAAAACATTTAAAAAAGATATGTTCATTTCATTTCATATCTCTTGGAATCTATTAAGGTGGTACCTAACACTACAGGGAGATAACTCTGTAAAGTCAGTTAAACGTTTTAGTTATGTTGTGTTGTTAAGGGAATATTAAGCTTCTCAATGATCAAAATAAGTGTTTGTCAAACTGCTATATAACCAGTGTAATTTTTCTGACAAAATGCTTGGTTCAAATTTTTTTATATTTTTATATTTTTGTTAAAGTGTCAAAGTAAATACTTTGACAAAATTTTATGAAAATTAAACAGCCAAATTAATTTTAGTGAAAGTGTTGGGTACCACCTTAATACTGATCTACTTCAACAAAATATAACCAGTAATAAATAATTAAACCAATAATCTATTACCCTATTATCACATGAGGTAAACAAATGATTACTCCTACATCATGTACAGGATTTCATAATTTGCCAGCTTATTATAAATCTTATACATGTAGAAATTCAGACTGGAGTTGCAAATTAAGAATTAAAAATTCTAAATAAAATTCAGCGAAAATTGGAAAAATCTCACACTTTCAAGTTTAAATTTGGCTATATGGGCTAAAAAGGTTATCACATACATGCCATATATAGTAAAATATTATTCAGGAAATAAAGCACCACCATTTGGTCCTGGTATGAAAATACCACATTTGCTGATAATAAACAATCCAAGGGCAGATAACCCTATCACTACACAAGTACCAATCGTCATTTTCAACGTTGATTTCCATTTACATACAAATTTACTCGGTCCCATAAATGCTAAAAATGCGGCACAAATAGTCAGGCAGTAAACAATGGACACAGATGAATTAATGGCAAGAATTTGTCCAAATTTAGAAAATGGTAATATTGTTGTCTGGGTTAAAGGTATTGCAGCAATTATGGTTGTCATGGCACTGCTAAATATAGATACTCCAATATGGCTAATGGCAGCTTTTGTTCTCCACTGTCTAGAACCAGCATGATCCTAGATAAAGAAAAAGATGATCTTTATCATAATGCAAAATATATAGCTTAAAAGATGACTAAGAAGATGTGACATGATTGCCAATGAGACATATCTCCACAGGAGATAAAATGACATATTACTGTAATTTCAGAAATTATTGCGAGTTTTTTATTACTGCAAAAAATGCGACAGAATTGTAAACGCAATAATTTAAACTAGCATTTTGAAATATTTTATATGAATTAAAGTTATTAAACAGGATTTTTCTTAAAATCATAAAAAATTAAAATCGCATTTAAGTCTAAAATGACTAAATCCTAATAATAAATGCACACAATAATTTCAGAATTTACAGTAATTAACAACTATGGTCACCATGCTGTCGACAACAATGAGTAAAACCCACACTGCAAAATCAGCTATAAATCAAATAAAAAGGATTAAAAATTCCAGAATATGAACAATTTAAAAAATGTTAATTTAGTGAAACTCTTTCATGAGGAAATTAAAGATGCTGAAAGACAACCATATACTCAAAACTCAAAGAAAGAAAGATGATAATATACCCTAAATATTACATAGACAAGAAACCATCCATAGAACATTACAAAGACAAGTGGCAGTTAAAATGACAGAAAACTATATTCTATATAGATTTCTTATTCAAGCATTTAATACAAGCAAATTGGCATAACTCTATTTGTCATTAGAAACAATATATTTGAGTTTGAAAAGGATTGGTGAAATGGTTTTGACTTATGGCAAGGAAACAACATAAAGTGCTATTTGGAGAAATTATGACAAGGAAAACAAGAATGTCCATAGTACACAGATGCCCCACTCGCACTATCATTTTCTATGTTTAGTGGACCGTGAAATTGGGGTAAAAACTCTTATTTGGCATTTACATTTGAAAGATCATATCATAAGGAACATGTATACTAGTTTCAAGTTGATTGAACTTCAACTTCATCAAAAACTACCTTGACCAAAAA
Organism: Mytilus galloprovincialis; assembly: GCA_037788925.1. Classification (NCBI taxonomy): domain Eukaryota; kingdom Metazoa; phylum Mollusca; class Bivalvia; order Mytilida; family Mytilidae; genus Mytilus; species Mytilus galloprovincialis. Next base: position 35,702,648 of record CM075342.1, on the reverse strand, counting down.
CTTTAACCTGAAGCCAGACAGACGGACAAACAGACGGAAGGACAGATGGAAGAACAGACCTACAGACCAGAAAACATAATGCCCCTCTACTATGGTAGGTGGGGCATAAAAACTATGTGACATTTTTCAATCAATCAAGGACATGAACTACTGTAATACAAACAACCAAGTACACGGATGCGCCATCCGCACTATCATTTTTTATGTTCAGTGGACCATGAAAATGGGACAGAATCTCTAATTTGGCATTAAAATTAGAAAGATCATATCTTAGGGAACATGTTTACTAAGTTTCAAGGTCAGATGACGTCTGCCAGGCAGACATGAATAGCTAACAATTCTTCCATACAACAAATATAGTTGACCTATTGCTTATTATAGAATTAGGAAAACAGACCAAAACACAAACACTTAACACTTAGTAATGAACAGTGAAAAGGAGGTCAAGGTCAAATAAAAATTGTGCGACTGACATAAATATCAAAAAATATTTCCATACATCAAATATAGTTGACCTATTGCATACAGAATTAGAAAAAAAGACCAAAACTCAAAAACTTAACTTTGACCACTGAACCATGAAAATGAGGTCAAGGTCAGATGACACCTGCCAGTTGGACATGTACACCTTACAGTCCTTCCATACATTGAATATACTAGACTTAATTGCTTATAGTATCTGAGTTATAGACTTGACCACAAAAAACTTAACCTTGTTCACTGATCCATGAAATGAGGTCGAGGTCAAGTGAAAACTGTCTGACGGGCATGAGGACCTTGCAAGGTACGCACATACCAAATATACTTATCCTATTACTTATAATAATAGAGAATTTAACATTACAAAATATCATAACTTTTTTTTCAAGTAGTCACTGAACTATGAAAATGAGGTCAAGGACATTGGACATGTGACTGATGGAAACTTCATAACATGAGCCATCTATATACAAAGTATGGAGCATCCAGGTCTTCCACCTTTTAAAATATAAAGCTTTTAAGAAGTGAGCTGTAGCCGCCGTTGCTGCCGCTGTATCACAATCCCTATGTCAAGCTTTCTGCAACTTAAGTCGCAGGCTCGACAAAAACCACTTACATTTTTCAAATTTTCCGGAATTGCTTTCCCAGCCAGCAGGAAACCTTCCACTAAATGAACACAATAGTCTACAGATGATCCTACCAGTATAGACAGGGATATAGCTTCTACTCCACCCATCTCCCAACCAGCCAGGTAAAATATACCAGCTACCAGGCAAATCATTTCTGTAATACAAAAACAGAATAATGTATAGACTTTTCATATATCCAATTAACCTTATCTCTTATCTTCATGGCAATTTCTTTTTTTAGATAAATGGCGAATGCGTGCATGGGACACAAATGATGCCCCCACTTGCATATAACATTTTAAAGAGACATAACTCTTGTTTTGCAGTTATAAGCATTGTGAATGAAGACCAAAATCAGCACTTTTTCAATTGGTAAAGAGGCATAACTCTAAATTTAAAATAGTGTCACCAGTATTCAAATTTGATCTGTATTTTGTGTAAATAAGCATTGTGTATAAGATTCATAACATTTGGTCAGGGCATACTTAAGTTTGAGAATGGAAATGAAAAATTCTGCATTTTTTTTCATATTTAAAGGGGCATTACTTATTAGTATGGGTACCCTTGATTTAAACCCATTTTTTCCCAGAACCATGTATTATATAAAATTTTAACTTTACTTGTAATGCTTAGAATATTCTAAAAAAAATGCAACCAACGACATATTTAATATACAATAAAGAGATGTGGTATAATTGCTAATGAGACAACTTCCTTCATTGACAACTGACTTTTGTTTTGGATTTGTTCTCAGTGTACATAATAATATTGAAATGTTCAATTGAAAAAAAAGTATATGGCTCTGACATTTTTATGAAAAATTAATAAAATCATAATAACAAAGTCATGAAATTATGAAGCGTCAAAATTCGATAAGTCTACTGTATAATAGCACATTTACCTAATATGGTTATGAATACAATCAGTAATAAAGTCACATGACTTGTAAAGATGGCTACTGCTACTAAACATATCACCATGGAGAAGACCAAACTATAGATAGCACTGTTTACTGCTACAACTTCCATCATTACCTAAAATTAAATATTTAAATTAGAAATTTAATGCTCCGTTGTAATCAAATGAAGTTTGGTGTAAAATTAAAATGAATGGTTCCAGGCAGGAGGTACTTTTTTATTTTCAGTATATATTATCTTAGGCATTTTGTTGACAGGTTTACAAAAAGGTTCAATTTTTTGAAACAGTTTTTGGCAGGAAAATGTATGTGTTACTTTTCTGTGACTTAAAAAATAAGAAAGAACTTTATGTCACAAACTGGATGAGTCGATGAAGAAATCAGAAACTAATCTGAAATCTAGAAACCAACCTAGAAATAAGAAACTAATATTTAAAAAGAAACTGCTGTAAATTCAAAAATTATTGCAATGTTTTTGTTATTGCGATTAATGCGAAAGGGTTATAATCACAATAATTTAAACTCGCATTTTGAATTTTTGAAATGATAAATAGGATTTTTCTCAATACTGCAAAAATTAAAATTGTAATTAAGTCTAACATTACCAAATCGCAATAATTTCTGAATTTACAATAATCTGGAAATCATAAACCTGATCTAGAAATTAAAATCTAGTCCATGAACCAGAAATTAATCTGAAGTTAATCCAGAAACTACAACTAATAAGGGAACCAAAAACTAATCTGGAAAACAAAAACTTAGTAAACACCAGAAACTAATCAAAAAGCCAGAATTAATCGGAAAATAGAAACTAATCTAGAGAATACTTTCAAAGACCTGTAGAATAGCAATATGTTTTCTCATCTAGTAAACTAGGTAATGAATTTCTCGAATTCTCTATTGTTTTTCAAATGTAAGTAGAGAGGACAGATTTCATTAATGTTGCCATTTGATGTTTAACACGATTATATCTATTTGAACAATTAGAAAACTCAGTGGTACATGTACATGTTAGAGTATATAAAACAAAACTTAAAACTGAACCTGTTCATAATGCATGTTATGACCTGACATTTTCTTCTTGAATGTAGGGACCTGCATTTCCGAGGATGACAGGTATGAACAACTAACAAAACTTTAAACATGTTAAACATGCAGTGTTAAAAAGCTTGTGTGAAAACCAAAACAGTATTGTCAAGTCTATAAATTTATAACTATAAGGAAACTAAGTTCCAACTCCCTCATGCAAAGTTGACTCTTGATGGATTTCAATTGAACTATTCTTTAGAGGCTCATTTTGGTCATAAAGCTCCATCTAGTGAAAGCACATCCTTTAATTTCAAAGTTTCTAGTGTTGAATGTTTCTAATGAATGGGAATCCAGAAAATCACTACTAATGCACCAAATTTATAAAAGAGAGGTGAAATATAACAGAGGGTCATTCAAACTATATGTTGAAAATGAATTGACAGCCCCATGGCTAAAAAGGAAAAAAATACCAACAGACAAACAATAGTACACAAAACACAACATAGAAAACTAAAACTAAGACTGAACATTACAAACCCCACTAAGAACTGGGGGTGATCTCAGGTGCTCCGGAAAGGGTAAATTTATACTTATAAAGTGAGCACGTTACTTTCATGTGCAAGAAATTAGTTTACACATAATGTTACTAACCTGAGGCCAAAATTGTGATGTCTGAAAAACATTCTGTACAAATTGTGTACTCTCATAATCCTGTTTGATTTTCTTCATCAGTTCTTCCCATTTCAAGTATTCCTTGTAGGCTTCAAAGTAAGATTGATCTTTTGATGTTGTCTGAAAAACATAAAATTATCTTTAGTGTCTTCCAAATACCTGTCTTAGAATTTGAACAGTGAAAATGTATTTCTTACAGAACTTTTTGATATGCTTAGAAAGTTACTTTAAGCTTTTTATATGTTTGTGGAACTTTATGTGCTTGTTCAAGCTTTGAGTCTTTAATCCTAGGGTTGTTATGATTATCTCCCTTTAAAGTATTTGAATAAATTTATGGTTATCTCCCTTTAAGGATGTACTTAAGTGAGGTTTTGGAATTTGTGTCAAATGTTCGGACTCCTTGGTGTTTTTCCATACAATACAATGTAAAATATTTTGCCCCATAACACCCATTTATTTTTTCGTATAAGACTTAATAGCTCATGAAAGATCAATTGCCAAAATTTTAGAAGATTCTTAATTTTCGTTCTTTTGTTTTGAGACCTTATAATACCGATGCAAATATAAGGCAAAAGTCTGAGTCAGCCTTTTCCCGCCATATTTTAAATCTCCAATATCTCGAAAAGGAGGTCCATGACCTATCAATATTTTTAGCTTATTTTTATCCTTAATTGATGCTCTACCAGCTTATGGTATCAATTTTAACTTCTTAATTTATTAATTTTCACCTAACCTCACCTAAGTACATCCTTAAATAAATTTGAATAAATTTGAATAAATCAGGCCATTGGTTTTCTCTTCAAATTGTTTCATATTTTATCATCACATAGACTTTATAGCTTACTATAAGCTAGGGTTTTTGCTAATTTCTGAATTAACATCATCAGGTGAACTATAATATAGTAAGGCATGTTTTCAACAGAATCAAGGTCTGAAGTTGTGACTTCATATTTTTCTCTTTATAGAACTCATATCTGTTTTCAATTGGAACCTGGCTTTGGTGGCAGAGTTGTCTAAGAGGTTGTGATTTGAATCCTACACATGGCAGGTGTATTCCAGGCCAATCTTAATTGACTTGAATTTTTTAGTTTTCCACTTGAAATATTGGTTTTCTCTGGATAATTCCATCAATTAAAACTGACTAACACAATTTTCATTACTGATAATACTTACAGATTCAAAAGCAAATGCCCACCACAGTAGAGAATTGTTTTGAAATCCACCCACAACATGAGCTTGTGCTTGTCTACCATACACTGTCACAGGCTTAGGTAAATCATGGCATGCTGGGATACGATTAAGTATATATTGCACTGAAAAACAAAATTATTTTTAGGTTTTTATGTGTTTATGTTTTATGTTTCTGAAACACACCAATTCTTAATAGTAGATATGTAAAATTTGTCTGTATCTTAATTCCAACATAAACAAACAAGTAGTATTTTTCATTTTAATGCTATTATCATGATTATGCACAGAATGCTTTTCGTATATGTTTGATGACAACAGATTTTTACATTTTGTTTATATGTCATACTCTCACAACACTGTGGTTAATGGAGGGTTGGCAATCACAAACATGTTTAACACCACCATATTCTTTACGTGTCAGGAGTTTTTAATTATTTGGTTCTCTTTAATCATACATGTGATATGCTTTTTCATTGATTGGTTTGTTGTTTAAATTGTTTTTCATGATATCATGCAGGGGTCTTTTATAGCTCACTTCTGGGGTTTCATTATTACTCGTTGGATATCAATTTTTGTGGTGTTCGTGGGTACAGAAATTCAAAGTTTTCTATAGACTTTGTATGAAGAGATTGGCAACACCACAAAATCAAATATCCACAAAAATGCAAGTTTTCGACAATCCCCAAAATTGATACCCAGGAAAATAAATGAATCCCCAGTATATGGTATGGGTTTCACTCATTTTTGAAGTCTGTATGGCAACCTTAAGTTGCAAACTCCTACATCATATGGTCTGTGTTGCAGAGTTGTCTCAGTGGCTATTGCTTCACATGTTCTTATTCTTATAGTGAAATACTTATTGACTGATACTAACTTGCCACATAATCTGGGAAGCACTGAGCACTACCATTTCTCACTAGATTTGGCATGGATGACACTTGTTTACAAATATTACAAAGTGTTGAGATCCCCTGCTGATAACTACTTGAAAAGTTGAAATTCTGCTTAAAATTTGCATCAAATATAACCTTTCCCTGAAAATAAAATAACATATATTTTGTAACCAATGTTACATTTAAGATATCAAATACCAAAAATACCCTCAATATTCACATCTTAAATGCCTAATAAATCAATTACCAAAAAAGTATAGAAGATACGTTTTTCAATTTCTGCATCAATATCATCATTATGAGATGACTGTTAAATAATTTTCAAACATTTGGCACAGCATATTAGATTAATCACTACATCCTGTATGACGTTTGTCCCAAGTAAGGAGCCTGTAATTCAGAGGTTGTCTTCTGTTGCTGCATATCTTTTTTGTTTTTTGGTAATGGATTGTACCAAAATCAGGTCATTATAATGCATGTTTAATTGTTTTACTTTTTTCCAATTCTTGGCCTTTTATAGCTTGCTATGGTCTATGAGTATGGACTTTGCTCATTGTTTAAAGCCATACAGTAAACTATATTTCTAACCTTTAAATAGTCTCTGGTGCTTAGTTGTCTCAATGGCATTCATACTACATGTTCTTATTTTTATATTAAATTTCTGCAACTTTTTTTAAGTAGAAAAATAACACGAATGAAACAAATATACACGTGAATATCATGAAGTCAAACAAGGATCTTTTCTCATAATGAATATATCGAATACAACAAAGTCAGAAATCCCCAAAATCAAATCTTCACCAAGTCTGATTGATCAGGCTTGGTGTGAAAAAAGTATCAGCTTAAGAAAGCTGGTCCACAGTATTTTTTGTAAAGATACACAAAACTTATCACACAACATGTGTATTTACTCATTCATTTAACAAATCCTTGTTATTGATAGAATATCATCAGAAATGACCTTACGTAATAAATATTTTCAGTTATTTCCCCTTTTCATTTTTTGGTTTTAAAAGAATACCTTGTCTTTCTGCATGACATGCCCAGGTTCTATACCACTTTGGTCTAAGCCAGATATACCAAACACTACATAAACTGTAGCACCAGTCTCTAACATGGGTCTGTCTTTTGTCTTGGTACAATCAGCTTTCTTACAAATGTCAAAATTCTCTGGTACTGACTTAGGCGTAGCTACTGAAGTTTTAGCTATAGGTATAGGCTGTTTTGTTGCTGGAAATATCATTGCTGTTGATGAACCTGAAAATACAAAAATACTATGTAACTTTTCATTTATATGGTATAATTGGTGTTGAATGCTGTAAATTCAAAAAAATTGCAAGGTTTTCATTAATGTGAATAATGCACCTGGATGATAATCGATATAAGAACTCATATTCTGACACATACATATGCATGAAGCTTTTCCTGAAAAGTGCAATAATTAATCTCACATTTTTAAAGTGCAATAACTAATCTCACAATTTTAAAGTGCAATAACTAATCTCACAATTTAAAGTGCAATAACTAATCTCACATTTTTAAAGTGCAATAACTAATCTCACATTTTTAAAGTGCAATAACTTATCTCACAATTTTTTTCGGTCTTCAAAATTGCAATAATAAATTAATAAATGCACACTTTTATTGTAATTTTAGAGGACATTAAGACTGGTTTTTTATATATATTGATGATAGATGGATTTAACTAATTTTTAAAAGTCCTTTTGCTCATATTGCTCTTCAATTGTTTTGATTCTTATACATCATTGGCCTTTTTTAAATACATTTGTTTTCATTCGCTCTTATTATATATTATACATCCTTGGTCTTTTTGGAATTGATTTTTTTTCTTTTGCTTTTTCTATATAGTGTTATTTTCAATAACATTCTAATATAATCCTTATTTCTTTTATTTATTTAAATCTAACCATACCATTAACAGTCAAACTAGCTGATGCCCTTATTACTCCTCTCTCGTTAGATGCTATGCACGTGTATATCCCCTGGTCTGTCTTTTGTACACCATCCAACCTTAATATTCCTTCCTCGTACAATAAAACATGCCTTTGTTTCACTTCTCCTCTCGTTATTCTTTGACCATCTTTTTCCCAGCTTAGAGAAGGGGCTGGATATCCTCTTACAGAACAATAAAAGTACATGTTTCGACCAGCTAAGACTGACTTATTACTTGGTCTCATGTCAAACTCTGGAGGTTCTGAAAAAAAAAAATTACTATCAGAAATCTTATGGGATAACAGTATTTGAAAATTAATACTTGTTATTACTGTGTTTCAAGATGTATACCCCATCTATACAATTTAACAGAGTTATGAAGGATACAAGTAAAATCATATATCAACTGTTTTGTTTCTATTAAATGCATTATGACTTTCAAATATTGGGCTTTTAGCAAAATCCAGAAAACACTTTGAATATATGAAATGTGTTGTTTTCCTTTTTTTAAGAATCATATATTTATATTATATTCTTTTGGTGAAAACTATCTTACAGGTTTGTGAAGTGCACCATATCCCATAAATAATTTAAGTCAATTCTCAACTAAGTATTTGTGGCACAGGTACTGCACCATATCCCATAAAATAAGCCATTTCTAAATAAAATATTTGTGATCCTGATATAATGGTATATTCCATAAATTCAGACTAGGCTATTAAACCAAATACTTGTGACCTTTAAATTTTGATATATCCAATAAAGTAAGCATTTTCTAAAAATAATATTTGTGACCCTGATATTGTGCTATGTTCCATAGATTAAGCATTTTCTAAACTAAATATTTGAGCCCCTGAAACTTTTATAGGATATCTCATAAGTTAAGCCTATGCTAAACTAAATATTTGAGGCCATGAAACTGTACTTTATGATAATCTCATAAATTCAGCTAAGCTTACCTAAATACTTGTGACCCTTATACAACTCTATATCTCATTAATTAAGCCTATGGTAAGTTAAAATATTTGTGGCCTTGATATTGCACTGTTTCCCATAAATTTAGCCTATGCTAAATTAAAATTTTGTGGCCTTAATACTACACTGTAGCCCATAAATTCAGCCTATGCTTACATAACAAGTGAAACTGCGAGCTACTGCTCACTGATGATGCCCCCGCCGCAAGTGGATAATATTAATAGTGTAAAAATATGCAAGTGTTCGGTAAACAGGAAGTTGTCGAGTGATGAATCTGAAAACGCATCACACGGTATAGCTGACTTATAAAAATCCTGAAACCAAATTTCAGAAATCCTTGTATTGTAGTTCCTGAGAAAAATGTGACGAAAATTTTCAACTTGGCTATCATGTGTAAAATCATACAAGTGTTCGGTAAACAGGAAGTTGTCGAGTGATGAATCTGAAAACGCATCACATGGTATAGCTGACTTATATAAATCCTGAAACCAAATTTCAGAAATCCTTGTATTGTAGTTCCTGAGAAAAATGTGACGAAAATTTTCAACTTGGCTATCATGTGTAAAATCAGACAAGTGTTCGGTAAACAGGAAGTTGTCGAGTGATGAATCTGAAAACGCATCACACGGTATGGCTGACATATATAAATGTTGATACCAAATTACAGAAAGGGTGGATGTGTAGTTCCTGAGAAAAATGTGACGAAAGTTTCATGGGACGGACTGACTGACGGACGGACTGACAGACAGAGGTAAAACAGTATACCCCCCTTTTTTAAAGCGGGGGTATAAATATTTATGACCCTGATACTGCACTATATCTCATAAATTTAACTTATGCTTATCTAAATACTTGTGACCCCTATACTACTCTACATCTCATTTATTAAGCCTATGATAAGTTAACATATTTGTGGCCTTGATACTACACTACTGTTTCCCATAAATTAAGTCTATGCTAAGCTAAATATGTGTGACCCTGATACTGCACTAACTCACCTAAATTTAGCCTATGCTTACATAAATATTTGTGACCCTGATACTGCACTATATCTCATAAATTTAGATTATGCTTATCTAAATACTTGTGACCCCTATACTACTGTACATCTCATTAATTAAGCCTATGATAGTTAAAATATGTGTGGCCTTGATATTGCACTTTTTCCCATACATTAATCCTATGCTAAGTTTAAAATTTCTGACCCCTAAACTACTCTATATCTCATTAATTAAGCCTATGACAAGTTAAAATATTTGTGGCCTTGATATTGCACTGTTTCCCATATATTAATCCTATGCTAAGTTAAAAAATTGTGGCCTTGATACTGCACTATCCCATAAATTAAGCCTATGCTGAGCTATATATTTTTATCCCTGAGATATCCCATATTTTATAAGGCAATACTTACTATTAGACATTGGTCTGGGTGTTGTAGTCATAGGAACTACATACTGTGTTCTGGGTGTTGTAGCCATAGGAACCACATGCTGATGATCATCTTTTGGATTAGGTAAATGTCCATTGTTAGTGGTTGGCTTGTATTTATTGTGCTTGTGAACCTGTAATAAAATGTATGTTCTTGAAAATTACAAACATGTTTTTTTTCTTAAAAAAGCAATAAATTTATGTTAATATGAAGGAAATGGAAATAATTTGATTTCTTTTAAACAAACATTTATCAGGAAAATATGAATATATTTTCTCTTTTTTTACTTTCAAGAAAAAAAGGAAAAAATTTAATTGATTGATCAAGGTATCCGAATTGGTGTTAATAATAGAAAAGTTCTGAAAAAACTAAGAGAGATAATTGAATAATTAACCATAAAATATACAGTACTATATTATCTACGTCTAATAACCTGGAAAAACTTGGTGGGATATTTATCAGTTTCATGATAAGCACTAATTGTATAATTTATCATTTTATTTATTGATAGTAAATTAAAAACTAGAGGCTCTAAAGAGCCTGTGTCGCTCACCTTGGTCTATGTGAATATTAAACAAAGGAAGCAGATGGATTCATGACAAAATTGTGTTTTGGTGATGGTGATGTGTTTGTACATCTTACTTTACTGAACATTCTTGCTGCTTAAAATTATCTCTATCTATAATGAACTTGGCCCATTAGTTTCAGTGGAAAATGTTAGTAAAAATTTACAAATTTTATGAAAATTGTTAAAAATTGACTATAAAGAACAATAACTCCTAAGGGGGTCAATTGACCATTTCGGTCATGTTGACTTATTTGTAAATCTTACTTTGCTGAACATTATTGTTGTTTACAGTTTATCTCTATCAATAATAATATTCAAGATAATGACCAAAAACAGCAAAATTTCCTTAAAACTAACAATTCAGGGTCAGCAACCCAACAACAGGTTATCCGATTCATCTATAAATGTTGACCTGATAAACAATTTTACCCCATGTCAGATTTGCTCTAAATGCTTTGGGTTTTGAGTTACAAGCCAAAAACTGCATTTTACCCCATGTTCTATTTTTAGCCATGGCGGCCATCTTGGTTTGATGGCCAGGTCACCGGACACATTTTTCAAACTACTAACCCAAAAGATGATTGTGGCCAAGTTTGGATTAATTTGGCCAAGTAGTTTCAGAGGAGAAGATTTTTGTAAAAGATTACTAAGATTTACGAAAATGGTTAAAAATTGACTATATAGGGCAATAACTCCTAAAGGGGTCAACTGACCATTTCAGTCATGTTGACTTATTTGTAAATCTTACTTTGCTGAACATTATTGCTGTTTATAGTTTATCTCTATCTATAATAATATTCAAGATAATAACCAAAAAGAGCAAAATTTCCTTAAAATTACTAATTCAGGGGCAGCAACCCAACAACGGGTTATCCGATTCATCTGAAAATTTCAGGGCAGATAGATCTTCACCTGTTTAACAATTCTACCCCCATGTCAGATTTGCTCTAAATGCTTTGGTTTTTGAGTTATAAGCCAAAAACTGCATTTTACCCCATGCTCTATTTTTAGCCATGGCGGCCATCTTGGGTGGTTGGCCGGGTCACCGGACACATTTTTTAAACTAGATACCCCAATGATGATTGTGGCTAAGTTTGGTTGAATTTGGCCCAGTAGTTTCAGAGGAGAAGATTTTTGTAAAAGTTAACGACGATGACGGACGACGCCGGACGCCAAGTGATGAGAAAAGCTCACTTGGCCTTTTAGGCCAGGTGAGCTAAAAATATACAATAAAAAAAAATAGAAATTAATTTAAAATAAAACAAGAATGTTGTGTCCATGGTACTCGGATGTGTGACAAAAATATTTGTTGGCAGACAAACATATTCTTAGCATTGAATCAAAAAAATTCATGAAATCTCGTAATGAAACTTACATCATTTATAGCAGAACACTGAGAGCAAGATATCTCATCTATAACACCCATACTGGATTTCAGATCCAATAACATTTGAAGGTTCGTATCTTCACGGAATATCTGTGGTGGTTTAGTCGATGGATGAAGACGTGTGATTAAAACTATGGATGCTATCATGATTAGTACAGAGAATCCTGCAAAATAACAAAATAAAATTCTGTCATATTTATTTATTTTAAAAATACTGTAAATCATTGCAATTAAAGCAAATCTTGTATTTGGACATGTTGGATAAGTATTTCAATAACAAGAACTCTAATTCTGATATCTGACATATATATCTGTATTCAGCTTTTTCTATATTCCTAATATTTGACCTTTAATTTTGGTTGGTCATGTCATAATTGCAATAATAAATGCTTGCAATAATTTCTGAATTTAAAGCATATGATTGATAAAATGAAGGTAATGCATTGGGTTTTTTAAAACAAATCTTCTTTTCACCCGCTATTTTAGTATTATACATTTGTAATATCATAACAAGTTGCAGCTGATTTCATAATCCATTTTTTTCTTATTGTCATATGAATCTTATCATTTTTAACAGATATTTTTGTACATCATCAAAAAAAGTTTCCAGTTAGGTCTCTAAGTATTTTAGATAGTTATTTTTTCCAGTCCACATCAAAATCTCATTAAAGATACTACACTTACATTTTTTTTATGCCACACACATGCTTAAGACTTATAAGTTACCCTGCCCAAGATATTTTGTATTCATTAATTCCTTACCTTGTATTTGTATCAATGTTTGTTCTAATAATGTCAACATTTTGTTATTCTCTACCATACATTAGTATATAAATATACATATTGTGTGTGTTTTAAACAGCTTATACTGATATATCTCAAGCCCTATTTTTCTTTACAGCATAATTTATACCCTGTCAACCCAAGTATGCCTCAGCCTCCATTTACATGCCCACTTCTTGTAAAATGATTTCCTTTCACATATATATGTTAGATTTAAAAGTCAAAACCTGCCAACAAGGTATTGTATTCACTTTTCTTGTTCCTTATTTTTATCCTTCTTAAAGTTAAAATTCAAGAGCTGAAATACCTTCTAGATTTCATTTATGAATCAAATTATTGAAATATTTCCCTCTCTACTGTCATGACTGTACTAACCTATAAAAATTCTTCTGAACTTGATCACAGGTAGTGCCACATATTGATACAGAGCTATCTGTAGTAGCTGTATTAATGATGATTCTTTGACCAGGTTTGCACTGTTTGGTGGTGCTCCTTGGTGACGTGGAGTATTGTCTGGTATCAAAAGGACCTCATCATCGTCATCAGCACCATAACGTTCTGTAAATGCAAAGAGTTTATTTTTTTTAAATTATTTTATCAATTTTCAGAAAGACTTAACACCTTTACTAACTAACTTCATTAAATGAATCACAGATTTGGTTTGGAAGTTTGGCTGTACATGTAAAAAACATATTTCAAATAAAATAGCACAACATAGTTTTAACTATGATGTTGTGTATCGAGCCCATAAATTTACGATATGATTCAGGTAACTTGTAGATCACTTAAATAAACTTATTCTAAAACACTGCAATTCTTTTTTATTTGTTTAACCTTTAGTTGCTAATTTTTATGCCATTTGGTCTCTGGTGGAGTGTGTCTCATTGGCAATCATACCACCTCTTCTTATTGTATATAACCTTCTAAAAGATTTAGTTTATCATATCTCACTATCAACTGCTTTGATAAAAATTTATATAGATCTTCTTTCTTTGTTAGTCTAACAGCTTTAATAATAATAATATTGCATTTGAAGAAAATTGTTAACTAAGATGCATTACCAATATAATATTCCATCGGATCATCTAATGAGAGAAGCTGTACATCATCTTCTTCTTCGTCATCTGCTGTTGGTAGGTTTCTTCCTACTTGTAATTCCCCTTCAGAAGTTTTACCACCAACAAAGTCCACAATGTCATTTGGCAAGCTTCGAACTTTGAACTTACATTTTGTGCAAATTCTAAAAAGTAAAATATTCATACTTTAAATTTATAACAAAACTTATATTGACATTGGGTAGAATCTATATTAGTATTTCAACAGTTTTTATTTTTCTAAATAGTCTGTTTTATAACAACACGGATAGTATACTGTGGATCTATTTTTATTTGTTTGATACAAATATTCAAGGATTTCGTTGGTTAAGGTAAACCGACAATTTGAACTTAAAAGTTCAACAAAGAACAAACTTCCTATAACCTTTTCTGCAGACAAGGAAAAATGTCAAAGTCAAATATCCACTTTTTTTTTCAATTCATAACCAGGTGCTCCGCAGGGCGCAGCTTTATACGACCACAGAGGTCAATCCCTGAACAGTTGGGGCAGGTATGCACAAAACATTTAAGCGTGATACAGCTCTGAATTTGGATTGTGATCAAATTTTTGACATTATATGGGTTTTTTACACAAAACAAATGTCAAGATTTTACAAATCAATTAAAGATTTCTTCTTCAAACTTATTTAAATCTAAAATTAAATAGTTGACACAGCATAGGTTTCTGACACAGAATGAATGTGGTCTAATGAACTTAAATCATCAGCAACATTTAATATTGGCAAATTTCCAATGAAGTTATTTACATAAAGTTATTGGCAAATAAAAATAGAAAATGACATCATAGTCATGTCTGGCAAATGTCCAACATACATTATCTAAAAACATTTTAGATAAGATAAGGAAAAAAAGCTTCATCAGCAACATTTTATATTGGCAAATTTCCAATGAAGTTATTTACATAAAGTTATTGGCAAATAAAAATAGAAAATGACATCATAGTCATGTCTGGCAAATTTCCAACATATATTATCAACTACTATTCTATACAAAGAAAGATAACTCCAATTGAAAATTAATTGCTATTGCACAATGTAGATATTTCTTGCTATTGTGCAATACTGTGCAATTGAAAATTTCTTGCTATTGCACAATACTTGATATGTAATCCTGATTTGGACCAACTTGAAAACTGGGCCCATAATCAAAAATCAAAGTACATGTTTAGATAAAGCATATCAAATAAGCCCAATAATTTAATTTTTGTTAAAATCAAACATAGTTTAATTTTGGACCCTTTGGACCTTAATGTAGACCAATTTGAAAACTGGACCAAAAATTAAGAATCTACATACACAGTTAGATTTGGCATATCAAAGAACCCATTTATTCAATTTTTGATGAAATCAAACAAAGTTTAATTTTGGACCCCCATTTGGACCAACTTGAAAACTAGGCCAATAATTAAAAATCTAAGTACATTTTTAAATTCAGCATATCAAAGAACCCCAAGGATTCAATTTTTGTTAAAATCAAACTAAGTTTAATTTTGGACCCTTTGGATCTTAATGTAGACCAATTTGAAAACGGGACCGAAAATTAAGAATCTACATACATAGTTAGATTCGGCATATCAAAGAACCCCAATTATTCAATTTTTGATGAAATCACACAAAGTTCAATTTTGGACCCTTTGGGCCCCTTATTCCTAAACTGTTGGGACCAAAACTCCCAAAATCAAACCCAACCTTCCTTTTATGGTCATAAACCTTGTGTTTAAATTTCATAGATTTCTATTTACTTATACTAAAGTTATGGTGCAAAAACCAAAAATAATGCTTATTTGGGCCCCTTTTTGGCCCCTAATTCATAAATTGTTGTGACCTCAACTCCAAAAATCAATCCCAACCTTCCTTTTGTGGTCATAAACCTTGTGTTTAAATTTCATTGATTTCTATTTACTTATACTAAAGTTATTGTGCGAAAACCAAGAATAATGCTTATTTGGGCCCTTTTTTGGCCCTTAATTCCTAAACTGTTGGAACCAAAACTCCCAAAATCAATCCCAACCGTCCTTTTGTGGTCATAAACCTTGTGTCAAAATTTTATAGATTTCTATTCACTTAAACTAAAGTTATAGTGCGAAAACCAAGAAAATGCTTATTTGGGCCCTTTTTGGCCCCTTATTCCTAAAATGTTGAGACCAAAACTCCCATAATCAATCCCAACCTTCCTTTTGTGGTCATAAACCTTGTGTTAAAATTTCATTGATTTCTATTCACTTTTACTAAAGTTAGAGTGCGAAAACTAAAAGTATTCGGACGACGACGACGACGACGCAGGACGACGACGCCAACGTGATAGCAATACACGACCAAAAAATTAAAATTTTTGCGGTCGTATAAAAATAAATGAATTGACATATATCATGTCATTGAAAGAAGATATGAAACAAATCTGTATGGATATGTGTTTTAATAAAATATCAAATGTATATTTTCATTTGATTGATGCATTTTAAAGCAAATAACAGAGAAAGAAAATAAACATAATATTAGTGAGTAAAACATTTTACAA
Organism: Mytilus galloprovincialis; assembly: GCA_037788925.1. Taxonomy (NCBI): domain Eukaryota; kingdom Metazoa; phylum Mollusca; class Bivalvia; order Mytilida; family Mytilidae; genus Mytilus; species Mytilus galloprovincialis. Next base: position 35,686,111 of record CM075342.1, on the reverse strand, counting down.
AAGTATTTTTTTGCTAATCTGGCTTATCAATTAAAGGTATGTACATGTTGTTATTACTTATAAGTTGAAACCTTGAACAAGCAATAAAGACAGATGCCACATGGCTTACCCTTCTGAAGCACCCAAAAATCACTCACAGTTTTTGGTGTGGTTCGTGTCGCTCAAACTTTTTTATGAAGTTGTTTAAAATAATTTTTTTTTAATCAAATGGGAAAAAGACATGTACAACTGTATTTTAATACTGTGGATTCATTATTATTCGTTGGATATCAATTTCCATTGGTTTCGTGGGTACAGTAGAACCACAAATTCAAATGTATAACCACGAAATCAAATATCCACGAATATGCAAACTTTCAGCAATCTACAAAAACTGATACCCATGAAAATAAATGACTCCACAGTAAGTTCTATTTTTGGATAGAGATGTAATTTTTTGGTCATAAGTTAAAAACTTAAAGATAATACATACTTAGAGAGAATGTGTTCTTCCCATCTTTGTATTCCAACACCCCAAATATACAATGCTGGAGGCATGACTACCAGAACTGTTACCCAACAGCAGGAAACAATTAGGGACATAAATAATCCAAACTGATGCACTGCTGGAATCTGAAAATATACAATCAAGACTGTTAGCAAACTATAATGAAATGTGTTACATTTGATTCCAAATCACCAAACTTATGTTCATTGTTGAAGGCCGTACAGTGACCTATAGTTGTTAATGTCTGTGTCATTTTGGTCTGTTGTGGATAGTTGTCTCATTGGCAATCATACCACATCTTCTTTTTTATATATTATGGCCTTCTGGCACCTCAAAAATTATGTACTGATATTTAAGTCTAAGAATACCATTTCTTTTGATTCACACATATTTCTAAAACTACACATTTAGGATATAAAAGTCTTTTTTTATGATTTTGAAACTGTTTCAGGAACTCATATAGTTCTGGTACATTGTATTTGCAACTGTCCATCATAATATTCAGGAAAAACAAGCATTATTTATAGTTTAAATGGTTTACCTAAATTTATAGTTAGGAAAGATATTTAAAGTATAATTCACAATCTACCAAGAATCATAAGATGCTAATAAAAGAGTCTGAAGAAGCAATAAATATTCTTCAGAACCTTAGTCTGTTTATACCAAATACTTCATAATTCAATAAAATTCTAAATAGGGTAGGTGTTTACACTTGGAATGGCACCATGTTTTCACAGTCTTAGATCTTAGGATACCAATATAATCGTCTTATTTGTAATTTTAATGATTGTATTATTTTGACTAGCTGTAAATTTGCATTGCAGCCAATTTGCGGGCGATAGGACTGTATCTTGGTCAACACACCTGGTCTGGCTCCTTGTATAGTATGCATTTCCCTAAATGTCTGTTTGTTACTTTGATTTATTTCATCTTAATGAATTTAAAAGAATCAAACATAAGTAAACTACTGTTGCCTTCATTCAGGCAAGTTTCACTGTAATAAGAAAACTTACGGAAGATGCAGTGTTTGCAGCAAAAGCTGCAGCTGTTGTAAATGAAGTAAAGAACGTAGCTTTCCCAGCTGTTATTAGTGTATGTTTGATTCTGGCTTCTGGCGTCTTCATATTGGTGGCCTGGCGATATATGTTGATAAAAACAAACACATCATCCACACCTACAAAGGGAAAGTTTGATTATTTAAATGAATTATAATGAGAATGTCCATTGTCTTGTAAAGTTTAATATGGATTCGTTATAGCCAGTAGGGTACTAATTTTTGTGGATTTAAAGTGTTTGTAAATCATCAATTTAAGTACTGTAAATTCAGAAATTAAGGAGCTTCCTTCATTCCTTTAAAATTGAAAAAAAAAGTGACAGGGTTATAATCGCAATAATTTTAACTCGTATTTTGAATTTTTTTATATGAATCAAACTGGATTTTTCTGAACATTGCAAAAAATAAAATCACATTCTAGTCTGTGTTTGACAAAATTGCAATAATAAATCCACATAAAAATTTCTGAATTTTCAGTATTCAGCAAATAATTAGTTTTGTAATATTAACATTTCATGGGGTTTCTAATTTTTGTGATTTTAACATTTCATGGGCAAATGATTGGGTTTCTAATCATTTTATGGGATTTCTAATTTTTGTGATACTAACATTTTATGGGGTTTCTAATTTTTGTGATTTTTAACATTTCATGGGGTTTCTAATTTTTGTGATATCAACATTTCATGGGGTTTCTAATTTTTGTTATATAACATTTTATGGGGTTTCTAATTTTTGTGATATTAACATTTCATGGGGTTTCTAATTTTTGTGATATTAACATTTCATGGGGTTTCTAATTTTTGTGATATTAACATTTCATGGAGTTTCTAAATTTCATTGTTTGATAATTTCTCAGTACAAAAGGAAAATATTTACTCTGTTTAAAAACTGAACATTTACCAAATGAAATGTATGTAGCCTTTTTCAGGTTTGAAACACATTTTAAAATTATCTGAACATTTCAAATGAGACATCTGAACTTTTCCAGATGGATTATAAAATGAAAAATCAAACATTTCATTTACCCAAACCAGTCCCCTAAGTAAGTGATAAAATCACTTTTTAATGAAAAATATTGATGACATACATACAACTATTTGTTTATATAGGAAAACCAACAAGCAAGACTCTCATGGGTTGTCAAGGTTGTTAAAATACCTTGTAGTAGTATATAGGGAAATTAATACAATTCAGACAATCTTACTTTGACATTTAAGCCAATGTAACATTGACACATTTTTGCCGCATACAGACAGAAACCTAAAAACTTTCACACAAAAATATGTCCTGCCTTTCATGCCTTTATATAATTTTGATAATACAATGAAAATGTTGAAACATTCAAGGTCAATGAACTGTGATGAGGGGCCATCCAGCATGGACATGAGATGTGCCTATAATAAAACTGCATACCAATTATCTTTGACCAACCACTAGTGGTTTCTATAAACTGGCTAAGCTGAGGGATATTAAATTCTAAACCCTGATGTATGGTTATTTCTATTTATCCCGCAATTTGGTGTTCTACTATACAGATACAGCCCTACAGATATCGCTATGCTGTATCTGTATACTATACTATACAGATATCGCTCTAAAGCTTCGCCCATCCCCGGCCTGAGTATTGTATGAACCTGCGTGACCTTAGAATGTGTATTGCATTCGCATTCCAATGACATATTACTTTTATACGTTTTGTATGTTTTCCAACATTTCTTTAGAGCAATAAGAATCATACCAATTTTCTGATAACATATACTCATGAACAGCAGTCTTTTCTATGATGACAACTATCGATTTCAAAACTTGAATGTGTATGAATGATTGATTTTAAAAAACAACGATGTCAATTTCAGCATGCATGTTTATTGAATGTCGAGTCTGAAGCGTAGGACAACTCATATACACCTGTTTCAAATTGGACAATGTTTTGTTATTTGTTTTTACTGTTGAAATTAGTTATGTTGAAATAGATAATCATTCACCTTGAGCAATGTATTATTGTTGACCATTCGAGGATCTTTTTTTGTGAACCCATCTTCAGCTGAATGTGTGATTACTGTATCGTATTACTACACGGGCCTCAAGGGGTTTCAAATCGAAAATAAATGCAAAACATGAGTTTTTGTGTTTTTCGAAATACAAATTAAATACAGAAAAAATTGCAGGATAAAGACAATAACTGTTTAATGTCTTGAAATATCAGCTGTATTTGTACTCGGCTCGAAACAGGTGTAGTAGCTCGCTAAAAGCTCGCATACACCTTGTTTCCTAGCCTCGTACAAACACAGCTGATATTTAAAGACACTAAACAGTTATTGTCTATGTGTACCTATGATTGATTGATTGTTAGTTATTTAATGTCCATTGTCCAAACTCCAAAGAACATATCCTTATCTATCTTACCGATGCCAATAATTACAAAAGCGGCCACTCCATTCAGTATCCCAAAGGCTGCTACACTAAATACTGTGTGGTAGAAAAACACAGCTAATGGGAAACACAGGAGAATACTGCATAATCCAAAGAACGTCAACCATATGGAAAATGATGTCAGGATTAGCATGAAGATAAAGATGGCCGCCAAGCTAAAGGATGCCAGCTTGACATCATTCCAAAATACACTGTTAACTTCATAGTCGAATATCTCATTTCCTCCATATAAAATCGTCACTTTTCTGAAAATATTACAGAAGAAAGTTTTATATAATTTGTAATGGTATAAATTCATTTTGCATTTGAATAAGATTATAGGTTTAAAATTCAACAAATGACAAATGTTTAAATTGCCTATTTTTTCATCAAATTCATACATTGCTTAAATAAAAGATCTTTGACTGTTTCACTGTAAGATTAAATTCCAAGTCTTTTGCAGAAGATGCTATAGAAAAATTGCTTGGATTTGGTGTGTGTTTACTTTTTTTATCCATTCACAGCAGCTAAATTAATACACGACATAATCATGAGAAGTTTTGTTTTCTGCACTAATTAATGAAAAATTTAAATTAATCAAATCTTGAAAATAGGAGAGACAAACCCTGATATATGATTCTTTCCATGGGTATTAATGATTGATTGATTGTTGGTTTCTTAATGTCCATCGGCAAATATGTCATGCATGTTCAGGACAATATATGTATTAAGGAATTGGATTGTTGTCTTGTGTGTCTTAAATCCTTTGTTATCTAATACTGTAGATTCCTTTATCTTCGTGGGTACCAATTTTCGTGGATGAAGGAAAACTTGCATGTTCGTGGACATTTAATTTCAAATTTTGCTAAAGTCTTTATACAAGCCTTTAGAAACTTTGTCTTTCAATGAACATTTAAGAGGCTGTCCAAGTAAATATCAGGCAAATCCTATGATATGGGTGGCACAACATAATTTTTTTCCCACTGATTTTTTGGTTCCAATGCAATGTTTATATCATACAAAGGATATATATGTCAAAGATATTTTTGAATCAACAGTGGATGGCTCAGAAAATGATTTTAAAGTTCACTAACAATGCAACAAAATTTTGTACAAAATGAAGAGTTATCTCCCCTTTTCAATGAATTTTCAGTGCTTTCTATGTATTTTTTTTTCTCCTTATTTGTTGCAGTTAATAAAAAAACAAAATTTAACTTTGAGAAAGAATGAATTTGTGATATGAATTAGATGAAAAAATTTTGAAAAACAAAAAATGTCATGTGCCATCCCCTGCCTGGTTTTTCCATGGACACCCTCTTAATTTCATGGTTCACCTATACCAACAAATTCCACAAAATTGGTATTCAACGAATAATAAGGAATCTGCAGCTAACTAAATATTTACCACTTTCCTTAATAACCATTCTACAGGTAACATTGTGTCTACTTACTCATTAGAAGCCTTAGATAACATTTCCACGTATGACAAAACAAAATCTTTGAACTTGTCAGATTGTTCATCCTTCCTTTCATATGGTGAATTGTATCCTAAACAATAAAAGATTTTGGTAAATTCTCAAACAGTGTTTATTAATTAAACATACACATTTGGCTGTTTTCTGCTCTTTGGGTCAAGTTGTTGTCTCTTTGACATATTCCCAATTTTCCCAAATTTTATTTATCTATTCATTTTTATCATTTTTTAACTTATTTTATAATTCTGTTAAATTGGCATTTATGAACATGTTGTACAGGTCATGCAGGTTGAAAATTAAGATGATGAATGGCTGTTTCATCTACAGCAGAAAATTAAATGCATACCGTAATGCAGGACAAGAATATGTTAATGTATTAACAGTAAAGAATATTAATCCTGCAGTGAACTAAACTGTAACTCTGAGCTGGATTTCTAATGGTGTTAGTTCACAAAGTCCTAAAAAAAAACATGTCACTCTTTCAGAACACATTATACCAACTCCTTGGCGACTAGTTTTACTTCATAATGCTGCATGCTAAGCAGAGAAGCAGCAAACAGCAATTATAGTCTATGGTTTGACCTGGTTGGGGTTCAAACTAATGACATCCAACACTTGTTAAGCCTTCTGAGGCAATAAAATTGAGAGGATGTTATGTTAACTATGAATTCAGTTAAGGAATTTTTTACGAAAAGAATCCAGAATCTGAGGTCATGTCCCTCTCCCACTTAAACTATTTGTACCAAACAAAATACTGAAATTTCCCAAACCTTTTATTGGTGATCCAAATAAAACTTCAGTCCTCAACAGCCTACTCTTACGATGTGTTTTATTGATGTTCTGGTCCACAAAATAATAGAAATGGTCTGACGTGGACATGGCAAATCTGATTGTACTTTCTATATCTGCTAACTCAGATCCTAAACCATCAAAATGTGTGTTGTTACTTCCATCAATAGTGGGATAAAAATATTGCATTAGGGAATTTAATGGTGCGCAGTCATGTATCCCTTTAAGTGCAGGGTCAGTAATAAGATGATTTTTAAAACAAAACTCTTTAAATTTAGTATGATTCATTATCCTTTGTTCTATTCCATGAATAAATTCCAATCGTTCTTTTGTAAATATATTTTTCTCTTCATCCCCTTCAGCTAAGAAAATGACCTGCATTTTCCACTGTATTTTCCATTGTAGGTTATAATTGTAAATGTCACGTTTTTGTCTTTTCAAGTTTGAAGTAGCGTCACGCTTTGGTCGTTTCAAGTTTAAAATAGTACGTTCCATAGAACTATAGAAACTGGAACCCATCACACTGTTTTTGGCAGCCAGTTTAAAAGAATCATAATTCATTGAGGCTACATGATTTGGAATTGAAAATGCATGGTAAGATTTATCTAAAACTGGACCCGGTTTTAATACAAAGACACTTAAACAGCCAAGACCTATACAGAATCCATTAAATACAACCAGTATCACAATGGCAATAATTATTTTTGAGGTTTTGGAACATTTTGAGCAGTAGTTGCAGCGACATGTTTTTAAGTTTGGTATTTTACAACAGTATCGTACTGTGCTATCACTTTCATTTTGGGTTTCATGATTTTCTTGTTCGTCATTTTGATGGAGTTGTCTTTCTTGATCAATAAACTCCTCATCAAACTGGTCATCTAACGGAACACTGGAGTATCTGTGATTTGATGGCATTGTGCTAGTTCACATTCTGAAAAATACATTTAAACATATTCAATGTCTCAGCTGCTCACCCATATCAAGAACATTAGTGCAATAATAAACAAACAGTAAGTATACTATGCACCCACAAGGGTGTTACCCTGGTTAGAAGTATCTTATTTAAAGGGCAAAAGCTATGATTTAGACAAACAAAAGCAAATCAGATTTTTTTTTTCTCAAATATTTATAAAAGCGAATATTAAAATAATATTTCACTATTAGCTGTCAATTGGTACAATTTGGTTTAAATATACTCTAAGCTCTCAAAAACATAGCTAATACCTTGTCTTGCAAGTCAATTATTCGATCTTATTTGAATCTGTATTCATTCGATCTTTTCTTTAACTTCAGCTTGATTTAAACTTATAATGGATAGAAGGTTAAGCATTTTGAGACTAGATGTGTTTTTACTCTACAAAAGACTCCCTTCTAAAACAAAAAAGTTTTACAGTGACTTGACTGTAAGTGTTGCTATCCACCAATTGCAATTCATTCAAAATTTTGACCAAATTGCAATTTGTTTTATTAAACCAAATTGTTCAACTGGTCAGAAATTTGAACCAACTGCTGTAGAAAACCACAGTCAAGACTGAAGGTGCAAGGTGATAAAATAAAACATACTTACAATCCTATAAGACTTTAACTCCACTTTATTGATGGTATTTTTAAATCAGTCTATCAATCTGTATAGTTATATTATAGCCATTACCATACTAAAGGTGAACTGTTTTATTTTTAATTGCTATAAAAATGTCCAAACTAAGCTTTTATATAGTTTTTCTTTCGAAAAGTATTCTATATTCATAAGAATCACACATTATGTGAATAAAAACATTTCATATTCAGTAAAATATTTGTGAAATTGCAATATGTTTGTAGGAAGGGGAGATAATCTTTTTTGGTTTCAAAAAATCTTTATTCAAAAGAATAGTATTTTAGGTTATCTCCACAAGGAAACTTATCAATAGCATATTGTTATTTCACACATATTTTACTGAATATATGATGTATTATTTTAAATCTATAATACTAAAATAACGAGGCCCAATTTGTCAGCCGTCATCACGTAAAAACGACGAATCAAAGAATTCAACTTTATATATAACTAATATAGTACAAAGGTGTAGATTAAAAATTACACCACTCCAGGCCTTTTTGTTTTCCACGTAATTAATATTGCCAATAATTAAAGTTCCGGATCGAGTCCGATACCGATACCAATAGTATATTCACCTGTTCCCTATTACCTTATCTGTACGTTCCGCATCTGACAGGCGCACCACCAAACGGTGTATTCAGGATTAATAAGCTATATACACGGGTCATAATCACAGGGTTGACACTACTAAGTTGTCAAACTGTTACCTATTGTAGTATTTTAATCAGTAAGACTTTCTAAGATAACAATACGAATACTAAAAATCTGTGACTAAAAATAAGGCGTATAGGTACAGTTTTCAATTTGTTAGCGGGCATGACGTAAAACAGCGAATTAAAGAATTCAACTTTATTTATAACTAATAAAGGACAATGCCGTTTATTAAAAAATACTCAACTCCAGGACCTTTTGTTTTCCAAATAATTAATATTACCAATAATTGACAAGTTCCAGTTCGACGGGTTCAAACAGAAAGATTTGAAAGCAGAGAAAACTGTGTATCTTATAATCGGCATGACTTTATCAGATGACAATACTAATACTAAAATAAGGCTTGCGCATAGTTATATACTTTAATTCAGTCACGGACCCGCAATATCACGGGTGTGTTCTAGTGATATATGATTCTTATAAATATAAAATCCTTTTCAAAAGAAAAACTATATAAAAGCTTAGTTTGGACATTTTTATAGCAATTAAAAATAAAAAGGATTTTATATTTATAAGAATCATATATCATTTAAAATAATACATCATATATTCAGTAAAATATGTGTGAAATAACAATATGCTATTGATAAGTTTCCTTGTGGAGATAACCTAAAATACTATTCTTTTGAATAAAGATTTTTTGAAACCAAAAAAGATTATCTCCCCTTCCTACAAACATATTGCAATTTCACAAATATTTTACTGAATATGAAATGTTTTTATTCACATAATGTGTGATTCTTATGAATATAGAATACTTTTCGAAAGAAAAACTATATAAAAGCTTAGTTTGGACATTTTTATAGCAATTAAAAATAAAACAGTTCACCTTTAGTATGGTAATGGCTATAATATAACTATACAGATTGATAGACTGATTTAGTAATACCATCAATAAAGTGGAGTTAAAGTCTTATAGGATTGTAAGTATATTTTATTTTATCACCTTGCACTTTCACATTTTGACTGAACAATTTGTTCAATATTCTGACCAGTTGAACAATTTGATTTTATAAAACAAATTGCAATTTGGTCAAAATTTTGAATGAGTTGCAATTGGTGGATAGCAACACTAACAGTCAAGTCACTGTAAAAAAAAAAAGAAGCAAAATAAAGTATGAAGTTGAAGAGTACTGACATAACTGAAGACCCAAAATTCTAAAAGAAAATAAATTACCCTTGTTCTACGCATGTTCATTAACAAAAAGAAAATTATGTCAACATAAAAAAGTGTAAACAGGAAAAAAACAGGAAGAAATCAACTCACAATAATAAGGATTTTTATACAAAGAAAGGGATGATCAACATGTTTTTTATGACCTAGAAAAATTATCATTGTACAAATGCATGTGCTAATTTGTCTGTTTATATTTATGTTTTAATCAGGTTATATTGGCAGTCTTTGATGGTCTTCTTGATGGTTAATTAGATAGTGTCAAGTTTAACAATCCACAAGAAATGCTGATACATTATAACAAAACCATGCATTGTAAGTTGTTTCTTTTGAACTCCTTATAAATTTAGTATGGTATAACCAAATTGAGAATTTGAATCTAATCAGTGAAAATGAACTTAACAGGTATAACCCTCTGCACACAAAGATATTACGATTAATGCACAAAGATAGATTTAAATTATCTGGGATGAGGTTTTTTTTAAATTTGACCTTATTTTGTGAAAAAGCAAAATAAAACAGGAAATTAAATGACATTTAACGACATCCTGGTATAAATAAGCATTAGACCGTTGGATTCCCCGTTTGAATGGTTTTACACTGGTAATTTTGGGGCCCTTTATAGCTTGTTGTTTCATTGTGAGTCAAGGCTCAGTGTTGAAAGCCGTACATTGACCTAAAATGGTTTACTTTTTTTTAAATTGTTATTTGGATGGAGAGTTGTCTCATTAGCACTCACACCACATCTTCCTATATCTATGTTTACCTGGTATCTAGTTCTTATTTGTGTATTTTTTTTAAAATATTAGAAAAATGATCAAACAAGTGGTAAATGAAGTGTATCGCACCTGGTCTAAATCTTGAATAACCCTTCAAGTTTTCTTATATAAAAATAGGCTAAGTAGTAAAAATAAATCATAAAATCCTTCATTGAATATTCCTCGAAATAATTTAAGGCCAAGGAAACATATTTTGGTGATAATTCTGATTTTGATAAAATTATGTATACATTGTACATGTATAAGAATTATGACTCTTTTCACAAAAAATCTGAAGATTAAAATACTTGTAGGTCATACAAATCATACAGATTACATTTAAGAATGACTTACGACAGTTTTGATCATTAGATTTCTTTTTGAAAAGAGTCACAAATTCTGAATATCTGGAAAATGACATCACATGTACTATATGGAAAAGTCTCATTTATCATGTTTATATAATGTCTACTTTTAAACCAGTGTTGTAGACTAATCTGTGAGGATATATTCCACATTAACAATTAAATAGCTCATATTACAAACTAAGTATACATGTACTTTAAATCCTTCGCCATAACCTTTGTAAGTACAATACTATAAATGTATTGCATTTATCATAGTGTCACACTTTAGATGATTGAGTCTTTATGCTTAAGTAGAATTTTAATTTAGAATGAATTACAACAACTTGTCATTATAACACCTGTAAAATGTACATCATTAATTGACAAGACAATCACATGACAATCACATGTTTGACCATGTTCTTCATTATTTTAAACATGATTAAACAAATGTACTAAATTTTCAAGTTTATTTGATAAAAATTCAATGTCAAATTATATACTGGCATGTTTTGGGGGAGAATCACCTTTTTCACCGCTGTCAAAACGTGGAAAAAATCCTGAAAAAAAATATTTCTGTAAAAATTATTTAACTTTCTCAATAATACTGTGCATTATAAGAAAGAAAATATGCAGTACTTTATGAGAAAACACAAAAAGGTGCAACAAAAGTCATTAAGTAAAAAAATGTTTTGTACCTGTAAGATAATGGTCTTACCGTCACATTCCAATATATATAAACGATATATTATGGTCATGATTACATGTAAACAAATGTACTGAATTTTCAAGTTTATCAAAAAAATACAATGTCAAATTATATACTTTTACTGGATTCTTTTAATAATAGGTACCTCTTTCATTATCTTAAAAAATGAAATCTTATCTTAAAAAGGAGAAACTGTAAAAATATTACAGGTATTATAGTACAGTCAGGGGTACTACTTGTACAAGTGTATTTTATTTACTTGAAGAAGTAAAAAAAAATATACACATATAAGTAAATTTGTAGGATACTTATACAAGTGAATTTTATTTACTTGTATAGGTAAAAAAAAATTGGCTTAGTTATGTCCCTTAGGCATTCAGAATTTTTTACTTGTATAAGTAAAAAAATCACCCTTTCTTCTTTTCTTGAATTCTTAAGATTTCTTTGCTCTAATAGAATTTTAAATTTTGTACCCTTTACAGATGTCTTTACTAATCATTTAAGTGTAATTTCATGGACAATGAAAATCCTATTTGTCTGTTATCTTCATAACACTGCTCATTTACAAGCCCCAAAGGAGCAATTTTTGATTGCCTTGCCCAAATATACAAGATTTTTGCTCAATCAGTTTCTTTGATGAATTAATAAGATGAAACATTGAACTTTAATGAAAAAATTTGAGCAAACCTGGGAAAAATCATTAAAGGCATGATTTTACATCTCAAAACTTGAGGATTTTTGTGGGATTGGAAGAAAAATTTACTTACAAGTAAATTTTTTAGAAAATTAAGGGGAGATTACTCAAACATTATTTATTTACTTATATATGTGTATATTATTTTTTACTTCTTAAAGTAAATAAAATACAGTCTTGTACAAGTAGTACCCCTGACTGTAGTACATGTATACCAGTACTCTTACTTTTTGGCTATCACCTGGATAATAGCAAGTTCAATGTTTGATAAGCCAGAAAATAAGTATTTTTATAATACAGAAAATAAGGGTAAATGTTTGCTTCCATTTAATAGTTATTGAAACAACCTTTTAATAGTATTTTTACGGGGGAAATGTTTGCTTCCAGTAAATAGTCCATACCTAGTAAACAGATTTTGAAACTTTTAACTGACAATTTCTTTTAAAATGTAAACCTATAATTTTATAAATTAAATACATACTTCTAAGGTATATTTATAATCTATAGTTGCTGCCTTTTAGATTTGGTAAAAGCATGTTATTGTCTCATTGCAATTGGCAATCTTACTCAATCGAGATCTTATATATTCTTTATATCTTATCATATACAACATGTACTAAGGAAATGGGACTTTGCATCACAACCCCCAACAACAGACAATGTCAGTTCTGTCATGAGCAACTGTAATAATGTATTGTATCATCTAAATGACAACTCCCATGTTAATTATTGGGTTGATAACAAATTTAATAAAGGTTGCATTATAATCCCCTCCTGTAATATGTTGTAGCAATATTTCAATGTATATTTTAAAATTAAAATTCAGTCTTTAAACCACCAAACAGCTTTCAGTTGATCGTAGGGAAGGACAGTTATTGGTATACTATATAAAAAAAAATTATATGCAAATGACTAGGATTCTTTTGCATTTTAAGGGGAGGTAACTCAAAAACTGCATTTTCTGAAGGAATCTACATGAAATTTTCAGCGAAAATTAGCCGAGCAGAACGAAACTTAAGCTTGACCTATAACTCATCATGGTTAACTCACATACCAAAAATCAGCCCAATATCTGAAAGCGTTTAGAAAAAAGTCTGCATAACTGTGATTTTCAACAATTTCTCAAAGGCCAAAGCCCGTAATTAAATTAGTGGAGCGAAACGAAACTTAAACTTGATCTGTAATCCATTATGGTTAACTCACATACCAAAAATAAGCCCAATATCTGAAGGCGTTTAGAAAAAAAGTCTGTATAACTATGATTTTCAACAATTTCTCAAAGTCCAAAGCCCGTAATTTAGGCAAAAAATAGTGGAGTGGAACAAACTTAAACTTGATCTGTAACTCATCATGGTTAACTCACATACTAAAAATCAGCCCAATATCTGAAGGCATTTAGAAAAAAACTCTGTATAATGGTTTGTTGCGGAATGACAGAATTACAGAATTTCGGAATTTCAGAAAGATGGACAAGGATAAAACTATGAGGCACCGAAAACTTCTTTGCAGGGCCATAAAAAAACATAATTTCCTTCTACTATTATAGGTGGGGCATAATAAAAAATAGATAATTATCATGATTATGATGTCACATATCTGATGCCATCATTTTGTATACTTTGTCATGAAGACTCTGATCTAAATGGCTAAACATTTTAACCAATAAAAGATGCAGTTTATTCAAGTGATGTTTTAAATTCAGCGGTCTCCAAAAAAATGTAGATACAATGTATTGTTCAATTTTCAAGATGTTGGTAAACAGTAGCACTTATAATAATGTTTCTCAATAAGTTGTTTCCGCTTAAATACTTAAAACACTTTAACTAAACCAAAAGTGCATTCTTCACTGTCAATTTATATTTCATACATGTTATCTTTTAGCTGGTTATTATCATAATCCCATCAATTGACAAATGTTTGCTATTTTTTCAGTACCAAGAACAGTTTTTGAGAAACCGAACTTTCAAGTGATCTCCCTTTTACTCTGAATTCATTGATTTATTTTCTTAAATAAAAATTTTTCTGTGGATTAAGGGAAAGTTATATTTTCCTTGACATTTCATTACATTTCTTGGAAATTAATTAAAGCCTGCATTTAGGCCCTTTAAAAATTTGTACTTGATAAACCTATAAATTTGTGATTCAATTGAACCCACGAAATCCATGAAAATTGGTATTGCACTTATAACATTATTAATATTTTTCTATTACTGTCTTTCATGTAAAACTCATTTAAACAAACGAAGAATTATTGTTGAGTAAAATATCAATTTTTAGCTGTTATCAATCTGACATGACTTATATATTTTTGCCACATTCAAACAATGCACCTGAGATAAGAATGATTTCTGACCCACAAGGAAGAAATTTTACAAAATTGAGATAAAATATTTTTTTACAGCAATTTGATAAAAAGAAAATGAAAAGAAAACTATAATAATTCAAGAGACATATGATTTGCTTATCATAAATTTGAAGCTAATGTGTTCAGAACAGTTAACAGATGGTTAAAGAAAATGGTCAATTATTCTCCAATTAATGTCAATATTCACAAAAAACCTATCTGAATATACCTTTCAGAAACTCAAACAGTACCGGTAAATTATAATAAATCCTACTTTGAATTAACAATATACTAGTCCTTATAAATCTAACCTGAATTATGTTTCTACTCAGTCATACAACATTGTTCAATACATCCAATATTAGATTGTTTTCTGATTGATAACACAAATTTAAGTAACAAGGAAGGCAGAAATCTGACACAATTCTAAAGTGCAGCTAAGTCATTGTATTAAAACCCTGCACAAAGGTTTTTCCGTTTTATGGTATAAAGTTTTTATAATTGAAATTTAAATAGGATATATGAGGTACTTGTATAAAAAAAATGTACACCATCATGCCATTTAATGTAAAGTAATTTGATATTTTGCATTTATCATGTTTGTTTAACAATGAAAAGTGATAAAATTACTGCACATTTTTTAAAACATATTAATAGATATATGGTAAACATTTCATAAAGGAATTAGTAATTCTGAAAGAACTTCTTGAAAAAAAGATTATTTTATACGGATTTATATATGTAAAGAGAGAATTGGACTGCACTTGATTTTTTTTTCATTTCTTAAAATTTGATATTGTATAAATAGAACCCATAATATAAAAAAGAAGAAGTGGTATGATTGCTAATGAAACAAATCTGCACAAGAGACTGAATGACACAGTAATTAGCAAACATAGGTCAATGTACAGACTTTAACTATTTTACTTATTTTAATTTATCTGTCAGATAAAAGACAAAAATGATCATTACAAACATTCTTTAGTGATGAAAATGTTTTAGAAGGGAAATGACATTTTGTTTTCCATTGTAAATTAGGGACCATATACAACATTGTGTACAACATTTAGCATGTTAAGCTTCTGTCAAACAAAATATCTTTTTATTGTTGTTAATGAAAAATAGGTTTTTAAATAATTTTAATCAGTGGCGGATCCAGGGAGGGGGATGGGGTTCCGGGGGTTGGAACCCCCCCTTTTTTTGGCCGATCAATGCATTTGAATGGGAGCATATAGTTGGAACCCCCCCCCCCCCCCCCCCCCCCTTTACTCTGGGTTGGGAACCCTCCCTTTTTAAAATGGCTGGATCCGCACCTGATTTTAATATTTGAAGAAAAAAAGCTTTGTCCCCAGATAAAAAACCAAGCCCCATGAATGATGACTAATGCAAATCATCAAGATCAAGATCAAATCATTGAAATCATGCTGACAAACATTCTAAATATGACGATAATATTAACTTCTTATCAACAATTAACAGAAATTCTGACAAGTTTATTCCTATTTCATGTATTTTAAAGCTCACTGTTTTGTCACAATGCACATGCATGTTTTGCTAAGACATGCTCTGCTCAAACTAAACTTTTCTAGAAAAGCAAAGAAGTCTTTTTCTTAGAAAAATGAACAATTTATTAGAACAAATGCAAAAGGTTTTTGTTAATCTTTTAAATATGTACACCATACCATTATGAAAGGGTTCTATATTATATCAACATAATATAGACTGACACAATAAAACCTACATGCTTTCAATCAAGGATGTAAATAATGTCTTTTTGACCTTATTTGAGCATGTTTAGTTAATTTTTTTAATGTCTATTTTTCAGAATAAAATCACATCATTTTTGAACAAAAAATAACTTAAAAATCTTACCATTTTCTTTGTCACACTTCTTTTATAATAACTTTTTATCTACACATGACACACACCACTACACATGATCCATATTTTGACTGTCTAGAAAACAAAACATTTTAAATGTCAACATCCTGTTCATCATGAAATAAAATTAAAAATAGATTATTGATAAAAATGAATCACCAATATTTAGACTTATTCCTTCAATATATAAAGGTTATTCTTATTTACAATCACTAGGTCATTGTCAAAATCATTTCACAAATCAGCTGATAAAACTGTTTTTCTTTGTTTGTCTGTCACCAATCATGCAAATCTTCTATGATGTAAACAAATGGGAGATAACTCTATATTATTGATTGATGTTTGTCTACAATGGGAAATAACTCTACTTATCTATTATTTAACCTCTAGTCATACATACTTAAAAATACATTAAATCAATTCAACCAAATCAATGTTTGGTGGTTTTTATAATGTATTCATACATAAAATGTACATTTGATTACTCATGTCTTAACTTAGTATAGAAGTTATACACACTTTTTTTTTTAATTTTAATTTATATCAATTCAATCAAATTAATCTTTAACTGTTTTTTTTTTTAAATAAATATAATCATAAATATCTACATTTGATTACTCATGTCTTAATTTAATAAAGATATCATGTATACACTTTTTTTAAAATTTAAATTAATTCAACAAAATCATCTTTAATAATATAATCATAAATTAAAAGAATATTTGTTTACCGGTACTCATGTCTAAACTTACAGTGGCGGATCCAGAACTTTTCTTAAGGGGGGTGCCCGCTGACTGACTTAAGGGGGGCCCGCTCCAGTCATGCTTCAATGATTCCCTATATAATCAACCAAATTTTTCCCACGAAAGGGGGGTCCCGGCCCCCCAGGGCCCCCCTGGATCCGCCTATAACTTAGTAAGAAGTCATACACAGGTTTTTTTTAAACTTTAAATTAATTCAACAAAATCATCTTTAAAAATGTTTTTTTAATTTATTATAATCTATTAAATGTACATTTGATTACTCATATCTAAATTTAATAAAGAAGTCATGTATACACATTTAAAAAAAAAACTTAAATCAATTCAACCAAATCATCTTCAACTGTGTTTTTATGCCCCACCTACGATAGAAGAGGGCATTATGTTTTCTGGTCTGTGCATCCGTTTGTCCGTCTGTCTGTCCGTCCATCTGTCCGTCCGTCTGTTCGTCCGTCTGTCCCGCTTCAGGTTAAAGTTTTTGGTCAAGGTAGTTTTTGATGAAGTTGAAGTCCAATCAACTTGAAACTTAGTACACATGTTCCTTATGATATGATCTTTCTAATTTTAAAGCCAAATTAAACTTTTGACCCCAATTTCACTGTCCACTGAACATAGAAAATGAAAGTGCATGTTTCAGGTTAAAGTTTTTGGTCAAGGTAGTTTTTGATGAAGTTGAAGTCCAATCAACTTGAAACTTAGTACACATGTTCCCTATGATATTATCTTTCTAATTTTAATGCCTAATTATATTTTTCATCCAATTTCATGGTCCATTGAACATGGAAAATGATAGTGCGAGTGGGGCATCCGTGTACTTTGGACACATTCTTGTTTAATATAAATTACATTTTCTGACTCATATTAAACTATTTAAATGATTCTTTAAAAACAAAAAATCCTATGATAAGTGTTCACAAATGCTTCAGAATTGGAATTTCCACTTTTAAGTAAATATTTTCAAAAGTTCATAATATTTAACTTCTGATATTATATTTGGTTCAGT
Source organism: Mytilus galloprovincialis (assembly GCA_037788925.1). Taxonomy (NCBI): domain Eukaryota; kingdom Metazoa; phylum Mollusca; class Bivalvia; order Mytilida; family Mytilidae; genus Mytilus; species Mytilus galloprovincialis. The sequence continues at coordinate 35,667,912 of CM075342.1, read as the reverse complement.
GCATTTTATTTATCAATTGTCTGCAGATGTTCTTATCTTAAAAATAAAACCAATTTGTGTGAATAATTCTATTTTGATGCAAGGTAACTAATTCTTTGACCTGAATGGGTTTTTTTTGTCTTCTGGAAGAAAGATTTATCTTCTCATAATTTATTTTGAAATTCTATCGATTAGTTTTCTTTTCATTCACTCAAAATTGCTTTGTCAATATATAATCTTGACAAAATCTTGCACAATTTTGCTCAAATGACGTTTTAATATTAAGCTCTGTAAAATATACTTTTATTATAATTTGAAATTAAATGATAAAGCTGCTGAATTTTGGCAAATCAGAAAAATTCTATTCTTTTTAAATTTGATCTCCCTAAGTTGATATTTCTTAAGACAGTATGGGAATCCATTTTACTTTTGATCAAATTGTTAGGTTACATTTTTTTTCATGAGTCACAATACTTCTAAGGACCTATCACTATTTGAGAACCTGTGACACTTATTATTTATTGACTTCATACAACAATCAGTTTACCTTTGTGGAGACAGAAATTTTCAATGTGACATCAAATTTTACAGGAACCTTTGTTCTGTCTAGTTATTACAGTCAAACTTCCATGTGTATTAAGTTCTGATATTCACGGATTCTGTTTTTTTAACTTAACATTTACAGCTTAAATACTTCATGTACTTACAATAAACTGTGAAGGTAGTTCGGTTACAATCCAATGTAAACATCATTAAGTTCTTAATCAACTTACTCAACAGCAAGGTCTGATCTCTGTTTGAAAAATTTACTCCAACTACTTGTTTGGAATAAGTTTTCCTAATCCTCACTGGAAGTCAGTAGTTATCATATGACCTCTTGACTGAATTTTTAAGTCAATATATAAAAGTCATCATTTCATATAATTTATAAAGTTACTTTTTTTTTACCAAATACTACTGTCATTTGTCATATTTGTAGTGAAGACTCCAAATTAAACATTATACAACTATAATGTAAATGTTTCTGATAGCACTTCGCCAATTGTATAACTTTTGCATTGAAAATAAGTTCAGAACCATGTACAAAAATAATAGTAAGTGTGTAATCTCTTCAGAACAATTTAAAGACCTTCTAACAAATATCCAAGTGAAACACAATCAATGAAAGGCATACTTTGATGTACTGTTATACCATGGTCTAAGGTGAGCTAAAGATTTGGCTCCTACAAGTTTAACCCCATCATATTCTGTATATTATATGTGCATGTCCCAATTCAACTATAAATCAGTGGTTTTCATTTGTTGGGTATCATATTTGTTTCTTTGTTTTATTATTTTGTATATATATATCCTGTCGTTAGTTTTCTCTTTTAATTTGTTTAACATTTGTCATTTCAGGGTCTTTTTTAACTGACATTGTGGTATGAGTTTTGCTCATTGTTGAAGACTCTACAGAAACCTATAGTTGTTAAGTTCTTTGTTATTTGGTCTCAGATGGAAAGTTGTCTCATTAGCATTCATACCACATATATCTTCTTAATTTTACATTTACATATGATAAGAAAGTGTCAATAAGACCTGAGTCCACTATAATATTTCCTGTTAGGTAAATATAATATAAGGAACGAACCCTTAATTTGGCATAAACTTTTTGTAAAGAAAGTTATTTGGCTACATTAGACATTGCAACTTCTCTTAATGAGATCCTTGTTAATCCATCCCCTCCTCCATTTTGACCCAAAAATTAGGTAAAAAAAAGAGAAATCCCTGCATGTACATGTATTCCCTCCACAAATCACTCTTTAGATTTCTATTTTAACCAGATGCTCCGCAGGGCGCAGCTTTATACGACCGCAGAGGTTGAACCCTGAACGGTTGGGGCAAGTATGGACACAACATTCAAGCTGGATTCAGTTCCAAATTTGGATTGTGATTAAATAGTTGGCACAGCATAGATTTCGGACACAGAATGAATGTGGTCTAATGAACTTAAAATATTTATTTTGCCTTTGAGCAATTCATTATGTTGTTGAATATTAATCCTCTCAAAAAAGTGTTTGAAGAAATTTTCTTTATTTATGAAATCTGAAATGAGAAAAATTTAACCCCACCACCCCTTTTTTTTCACATCCCCCTTTCCCTTTTTCCAAAACTGATCTCAATTCAAATTTCTAATTGAGTTTGCAACAATAACTACTCATTTAAATACATCATAAAATATTAAAATGTAACAAAAGGTACTTGTTATCACTGAATGGTAAAGATTGTTTTAATTTATCAGTTGGTAGTAAAAGTGAATATACATTGTATATTGTATAAAACAATGATTTAAGTTGATTCAACTACTATTCTGGACAAAGAAAGATAACTCCAATCAATTGAAAATTTCTTGCTATTGCACAATATTGTGCAATTAGATATTTCTTGCTATTGCGCAATACTGTGCAATTGAAAATATTTGCTATTGCACAATACTGTGCAATTGAAGATTTCTTGCTATTGCACAATACTGTGCAATTGAAAATTTCTTGCTATTGCACAATACTGTGCAATTGAAGATTTCTTGCTATTTGAATACTGTGCAATTGAAAATTTCTTGCTATTGCACAATACTTAATATAATAATTTTGGATCCTGATTTGAACCAACTTGAAAACTGGGCCCATAATCAAAAATCTAAGTACATATTTAGATTCAGCATATCAAAAAAGCCCAAGAATTCAATTTTTGTTAAAATCAAACTAAGTTGAATTTTGGACCCTTTGGACTTTAATGTAGACCAATTTGAAAACAGGACTAAAATTAAGAATCTACATACACAGTTAGATTTGGCATATATATCAAAGAACCCCAATTATTCAATTTTTGATGAAATCAAACAAAGTTTAATTTTGGACCCAGATTTGGACCAACTTGAAAACTGGGCCAATAATCAAAAATCTAAGGACATTTTTAGTTCAGCATATCAAAGAACCCCAAGGATTCAATTTTTGTTAAAATCAAACTAAGTTTAATTTTGGACCCTTTGGACCTTAATGTAGACCAATTTGAAAATGGGACCAAAAATTAAGAATCTACATACACAGTTAGATTCGGCATATCAAAAAAAAACCAATTATTCAATTTTTGATGAAATCAAACAAAGTTCAATTTTCGACCCTTTGGGCCCCTTATTCCTAAACTGTTGGGACCAAAACTCCCAAAATCAAACCCAACCTTCCTTTTATGGTCATAAACCTTGTGTTTAAATTTCATAGATTTCTATTTACTTATACTAAAGTTATTGTGCGAAAACCAAGAATAATGCTTATTTGGGCCCTTTTTTGGTCTCTTATTCCTAAACTGTTGGGACCAAAACTTTCAAAATCAATCCCAACCTTCCCTTTGTGGTCATAAACCTTGTGTCAAAATTTCATAGATTTCTATTTACTTAAACTAAAGTTATAGTGCGAAAACCAAGAAAATGCTTATTTGGGCCCTTTTTGGCCCCTAATTCCTAAAATGTTGGGACCAAAACTCCCAAAATTAATGCCAACCTTCCTTTTGTGGTCATAAACCTCGTGTTAAAATTTCATAGATTTCTATTTACTTTTACTAAAGTTAGAGTGCGAAAACTAAAAGTATTCGGACGACGACGACAACGCAGCCAATGTGATAGCAATATACGACGAAAAATTAAAATTTTTGCGGTCGTATAAAAAACAATACAAAAAGGACAGCTGGAGTTCCCAAAAAATCCTCATTGACCAGAACATTTTTTTTACTGATCTTTACTTTGACAATTGAATGAATGAAAAACATACAGTAATTAAAAACCAATTGTTCAGAGAACAATTGAAGGTCTTTCCACCAGTTAATATCTATTTTGATATTAAAATATAAAAAATCAGTCTAAAATGTCAGTTCATATGGCTTTATGATGTATAGATATGAATTTAAAGCAAAGGTCAAAATCTAGAACGTCAAATTAACCTATGACCTTGACATCAATTTCAAGGTCACAAACTGAGGATCTCAAATCAAAAGACCCTAGGTCTCTAATATGTATGGTTAATAAGTTATATCACTTTACACATAATTTAAGATATGATAGGGGCGAAAACTCCCATTCATTGTTTACGCACTCTTTCAACTAAAATAATTTAGTTACCACATGTCGCAACTAACAATTTATACAAAATAATTTGTCGATATCTTATAAGATAATGAAAATGAGTGAAAATAAGACAAATTCAAAAATTAGAATATGACCTTGACCTTTGACCTTGACCTATTTTTCATTTTTTTGGACCAAGGACCTCAAATCAAAAGATCCTAGGTCTCGATCACTTATGGTGTTCCAGTTTAAAATACATTTCAAAATTTCAAATACAAAAGGGGAAATAACTCTCATATGGAGCGTTCATATTGCTTCGGTCGAAATTGGACAAATCATGCGAAGGATATAACGAGCAATTTTATAAAATGAATTTTTTGTAATCTTTTACGGTTGCGAAGGAGTCGTGGACACAAAAAAAAACAGTGTTTGGGGAGATAACTCCTACAAAGAAAAGTATTCGGTTACGCAGGGTAAATTTCAAAAGCGCATAAACTGTTCGATATCATATACCAAATATTTAAGCGGCATATTGCGAAACAAATGTTTATCGCAAGAACGAAATTTGGCGGAAGAAAAAAAAAAAAAAATAATCAGAAGAAAAACAATAGGTCTTTCCACAGAAAAGTGGAAAGACCTAATAAATAGGGAATGTGTCCATGGGAGACACATGATGCCCCTGCCTGCATATCATATAAAGTTATAAAGGAGCATAACAGAAGAACAATAAAAGTGACACTACCTGAATTTGTACTTGATCTGTGTTTTGTGGTAATAAGTATATATTGTATAAGTTTCATAATATTTGGTTGAGGCTAACTTAAGTAAAGGAATGAAAACAAAAAATTCTGACAGCAATTTTTCCATTTGTAAACAAGTATAATGTTAATGATAGAAGTAAGAACTGTTTAAGTGACACCACCAAAATTCAAACTTGATCTGTATTTTGTGGGAATAAGCAGTGTGTATGAGATTGATAACATTTGGTGAATGCAAAATTAAATTAGAGAACGGAAAACAAATGTAGCATTTTTTTCCATTTGTAAAGGGGCATAACTCTAGAATGATTAAAGTGACGCCACCAAAGTTCATCCTTGATCTGTGTTTTGTAATAATAATCATTGTGTATAAGTTTCATAACATATGGTTGAGGCCATCTAAAGTTAGAGAATGGAAACCAACTTTGGGACATAAAGATAGACCAGGCTAAAACTAACTGACCCCTCCACTATGGTGGGTGCATTAAAACTATGTCAGATCATCAGAGGATATAAAATTGAGAAAGGAAATGGTGAATATGTCAAAGCGACAACCACCCGACCATAGAGCAAACAACAGCCGAAGGCAACCAATGGGTCTTCAATGTAGCGAGAATTCCCGCACCCGTAGGTGTCCTTCAGCTGGCCCCTAAAATATGCATAATAGTACAGTGATAATGGACGTCATACTAAACTCCGAATTATACACAAGAAACTAAAATTTAAAATCATACAAGACTAACAAAGGCCAGAGGCTCCTGACTTGGGACAGGCGCAAAATTGCGGCGGGGTTAAACATGTTTATGAGATCTCAACCCTCCCCCTATACCTCTAGCCAATGTAGAAAAGTAAAAGAATAACAATACGCACATTAAAATTCAGTTCAAGAGAAGTCCGAGTCTGATGTCAAAAGATGTAACAAAAGAAAATAAATAAAATGACAATAATACATAAATAACAACAGACTACTAGCAGTTAACTGACATGCCAGCTCCAGACCTCAATTAAACTGATTGAAAGATTATGTCTTCATCATATGAATATCAGGTACAATCCCTCCCGTTAGGGGTTTAGTATCATACTATCATAAAATATATGAGAAGAACATAACCCGTGTCATGCCAACAACTGTTTTTTTAGAAATAAATGTGTTTAGTTCCGATGCAAAGACCCTATCAGTGAATCAATGTTAAATCCAAAATATGCAATCTTTAATGACCTGACAACAGTATCGTAACTATATCCCCTTTTAATAAGTCTATTTAAAGGTTTTGTTAGTTTCTGAGGAGAATACTGACATTTTTGTGCTTTATAAAGAATATTTCCATAAAATTTTGGATGTGAAATACCTGAACGTATAAGATGTCTGCATGTTGAGTTATATTTACGAATTATTTCCTTATACCGGTGATAAAATTTAGTAAATGTTTTGACCAGTTTGTGATATCGAAAACCCTGGTGTAATAATTTTTCAGTAATACATAAATTTCTCTCGCTAAAATCTAATACATTGTTACATACACGAGCGAATCGTACAAGTTGAGATATATAAACACCATAAGATGGTGACAAGGGAACGTCACCATCTAAAAATGGATAATTAACAATAGGAAATGAAAAATCATCTCTCTTATCATAAATTTTTGTATTAAGCTTCCCGTTTATGATATAGATATCAAGATCGAGGAAAGGGCAGTGGTCATTGTTATCATTAGCTTTATTTAAAGTAAGTTCTACAGGATAAATTTCTTTAGTATACATACTGAAGTCGTCATTATTTAGAGCCAATATATCATCCAAATATCTAAAAGTATTGTTAAATTTTTGTATCAAATGTTGTTTTGATGGGTCTTTGCTAATTTTAGTCATAAATTGTAACTCATAACAATACAAAAACAGGTCCGCAATAAGTGGTGCACAGTTAGTCCCCATTGGAATTCCAATAACTTGACGATATACGGAATCTCCAAAGCGAACAAAAATGTTATCAAGTAAAAATTCAAGTGCATAAATAGTATCAAAGCATGTCCAATTGACATAGTTCTTTTGTTTATTGCTACTAAAAAATGATCTAAAAGAGTTTGAACATATGTACTCGCATTCCGACTTTTTAAATGCCCAGTTAATTAGGGATGTGAATTTTTTCTTAATAAGAATATGAGGCAAAGTGGTATATAGGGTAGAAAAATCAAAACTTTGAACAGATTCAAAATCACCAATATATGCATGCAATTTATCAAGTACTTCCAACGAGTTTTTGACACTCCAAAAGTAATTAATTCCACTATTTTCAAAGGCCTTATTTGAACAATTTATTATCAGGTTTTTTATTGTACCAAGTGTACTAGTAAGTAAAACAGACAATTTAGTAGTTGAACAATGGCTGGAAGATGAAATAAATCTATATTTGTAAGGTTTTTTGTGCAGCTTCGGAAGCCAGTACATAGTTGGGACTTTCATTGTGTTTGGTTCTGCTTGTAAAGAAGTAGCTAAAAGTTTATGTTTGTTACAGATGTCGTTTTCTGAAAATGAAGTCAGTTGGAATGTTGGTGAATTCGTGATTTCCTTTTGCAGAACCTCTATATAAAATTTACGTCAAACAATAATGATATTATTCGCAGCTTTATCAGCCGGGACAAAAACAAATTCCTTGGCTAGTTCTGTTAGTTTATTTTTGATACGCGAAATAGGGTTTTTATAGTTTTTGTTGAGGGTAAAATGTTCTTTAAAATGTTGTATTCGAATATCAACTATCTTCATTACTGAATTAAAAAAAGAGTCCAAAGATTTTTTGTCAGCTTTTTCCCGTTTTACCCATTTCAAACAGTAGGCGCGGAGTGAGTCGTTGATGATATTACGACACTCATTCCAGTTAATAGTTGACGGGGGACGATATTTAGGTCCTTTACTGAGGAATGATTTTAACTCTCGGTCGCGAACGATGTTAAGGTCTCCTGTTATAACATGGGAAATTGGTCCATAGGTGTATTCTGAATTACTGCAATTACACGACATAGGTGTATTTTCAGTGATATTTACATCTTTACACAATTGGCTATAATTAAACACATATTTTCGGGTAGATTTCTTGTAAATATAACAAATGAGAGGGAGTTCAGTATTATCAAAATATCCAGGAATTTGGTCTTTAACAGAATGGTCGTTAAAAATACCGGCAATATTTACAAAATCAAAACCTTTATTGACATACTTTATTTTAATAAAATGTTTTTTATGATCTTCAGGGCGATCAATTTTTGGAAACAGTTTAGAATAACAATATGCCATTATAATTTGGACCTGTATGAGAGCAGGAAATGCTTCACATTCAGAAAGTTATGGGGCTCTTTTTACAAAAAAATCTTACATTAAAATGTGATTGTAAGTTCAACTTATACATGTAAAATGTTCATGAATTTCATTTTTTTTTCTTGTAGGATTTTTTGTGAAATAATCTGCAGAAATACATTTGTGTATGTACTGGTTTATAGTAGAAGTTGTACAACTCAAATTTCAAATGCAGTTTTTAATATCATTTTTTAAGTGTTTTCATGTAGCCTTTTTAAACAACAATTTTTTATCCTGGTACTTTTATCTCCCACCCTCTAAACTGGTTATTAAATTATAAATTAAGACATAACAACCTAGAACGAAAAAAGTACAATTAATGTTAATGCTATAAATGCATGTTTTTAATAAGGTAACTTTCAACAAATCAACAAATATTATAAATTTAAACATGTTAAAAACACCAATGAAATTAATTTTTACATACATGTCATACTGGTCTGTCATTATATAGATTCAATTAACAATCAATTGTAACATCATTGAGGATTTTTTTTCCCATTTAAGAGTGCTATCCCCCTCATCATATTATTTATGTTATAAGTGAGGTGACACCGTGCATGTATTTTATACTTATACCCTCAGGCTCAGAAACTTATAAAATTATTTTATGAAGTAATGATTAGTTTTGGTAAAATCACTTTTTGAGCTGACCCCTAAGCCAGGTATAACAAGCAGATAATATCACAATTCATACACTCTGAACAAGAAAAATACAAATCTTATAAAGTTAAACAAAATTTGTTACAATAAAATATGTGAAAATATTACAACTAACCAAGTACATGCATACATTCATGACATTATTATATACATGTTATATAAGCATGATGAGTATTACTAACCATATTGCTTAAAATGTACACATAAATTTCTGAAACTTTGGAAAAACAATTTAACAATATGTAAAATTTTACCCAATAAAAAAATCTGATTTCATTGTAATAATATTCAAGGCCTTGTGATCAAAAGTATAATATACATTAAATGGTTTACAATTTACAAAATAATTAACAATACTCTTCTGTAAATGATGTATGAAAGTAGCTTCTCAATTAAAACATAATGTTATAATCCAGTGCAACTTTATGTTGCAACAATTATCAATAATAATGTCTATCTATGGATTATTTTATTTCGTGATAAAGGGTTTTGTCTAGCAGTTTTAAGAATAGGATAGTTTAAAGCCAGAATTTAACAAATATATTTGGTCTAGCAGCTTTGAAAATGTGATACATGTTGTTTGTTTGAAGCAAGGATTAAACAAGTTAATTTGGTGTTATATTGTTTTTTAGTACATGTATCTCATAATACATGTAATATAAGTGCTAGAGATTCAAAACAACCATGTGTATACTAGGTGAAATAAAAAGCATTTGTTGTGAATAAGACCTTTCTTTTATTGAAACAATTAATGCAGCTACCCAATAATCACACTTTGACTGTGACATGCATGACACTCAGTAAAATTTATCCCCCAAAAATATCAACCTTTAAAAACTTTCTTCATTGGTGTAATAAAAGCGTCAATAAAATCCCATAATGCATTTGACTTCCGTTTCCTTGGTGATCTCCTTAAATTAGAAGGTGGGGAATCTGATTTTGATATTGTTTGCAATTTCATTGATTCTTCTATTTCTTCTTTTTCAACTTCATGACGATCCATCTGATTCCGTGTAACACGCTTTGATTTCTTACTGAAGGAATTGTACCTTAAATTTTCAAGTCGGTCTGATTCCTTTCCACTTGGCTGATATGGCCTAAAAAGGTCAATTTTCGGTGATGGTTTCTTAATTCCATCCTTTGAATTTTGTGGTCCTTTTCCTCTTTGTAACTTTCCAGAATTATTTCTTTTCTTTCCTTGTGGTGACAGACTCCTGCTCCGGAATGAATATTTCACTGCATTCGGAGCAGACTGATCCGAACCTCGAGTTACAGATGATGATCTAGAGGAACAAGTCTGTGAGATGCTATCTGTCTTATGATCCTGATTTTTTGTTGTAACAGTTTTCATGCTTCGAAGCCTACGACTTTCCTTTGTAGAGGGTGGTGATTCTTTCCTGGCACAGCGTGATGACTTTTTAATTCTTAACTTTTCAGGTGAAACAGATGGTTTATTTTGTAAAATAGGTCTCCTTACTGGTTTTACACTATAGTTTTCAACCGGTTTCTTCTGTGACATTGATTTTACTGGGGTCTGACTCCTATTTTTTCTTTCCTTCAATGTATTTTTCTTAGAACTTCCAGTGTTTGATCCAGAACTGATAGAGTGAGTTCTACTCCTTGTTAGTCGGTCAACACATGTTTTAATTGGTAACTGTTTTGTCGTTTTTAACCTTTTATTTGAACGCCAAGATCTTTGTTTGCTACTGTGAGTATTTGGAGTTTTCTTTGACACAAATTTTGGAGTTCCCTTTGATTTTGTTTTCTGCTGTAACTTAGAACCATTTTGTTGTAAAGTTTTGGTATAATCTGCACCACTTGATTTTGCAGACTGGCTTCTAAGTTCCCTCTCTTGTGAAGATACCGATTCATCTTCAGAATAATGGACTGATCGCCTTCCAGACGTTTTACGAATACCCAATACTGAATTACCTTCCAAACTTTGCTTATCGATCTCACTTCTAGCTAACCTAGCTTGCCGTGTCTTGCTATCAATAAATCGTTCACATTCTGATACATTAACTGTATCAGTTAAGGTGCTTTCATTTCTCCGACTTCTGACCTCAGAGGTACATGCATCTACCTGTTTTTGTTGTGACCTTGTAACATTTCCAATACCTCCAAGTTTACCTTTCACTGGAATTGATATTTTTTCTGCTACATGTACATCTGTCAATCTGTCATTCCCTCTTGATTTTGAGGTACTCCTTGTATTGTAAAATTTGTTTAGATTAACAGATCCAGGTGTATCGCAATAGACCTCAGTCCTGTACAATTTTCTTCGCTTAATATTACCAGGACTATTTGATACACCAACATTGGTAAATAGTTTTTCAACTTCTTCCTTTTTGCGTATTTCTTCTCTTTTTGTTCTCTCCCGTTTTCTAATTTTTTCCATAAGAATTTCTCTTTCTTTCTCTTCATCATCCTCAACATTTCCATCATTTCTGAGAGGTGTATCATTTGCAGTTATATCATCTTTATTCTGAATATTTTTATAAGATTCTACAATTTGCTTAGGGTCAGTTCTAACTTCTTCTGACTTTCTATTTTTAGATTTGTCATGAGACTTATCAAGATTTTTCACATGCTCTAAACTTTTTCTTTTTGCGTAAAATGTTGTTTTGTCGATTAAAGGTTTTAAATCTACCTTCAATATATACTGATAGGGACACGCTTTCAATTGTTTTCCATTGACACAGAAATTCAAACTTCGACACGTCTTCCAACCTTTTTTTAAAGTTGTAACAACAAAGTCTGTTGTGTGGATAGGTTTAAAAATAACACTCCGCTGGTCCATATATAGCATAGCACGCAACACATCTTCAATCTGTTTGTGTGCCTCTTGCACAGAACAAGGGAGACAATCATTGAAATCTCTCTGCGGTAAAACTTTTACCTTATAGACTGTTTCATCACACTTTATCAGCCTTGTGTCCTCTTTCAGTAAGTCAAAACCTCCAAGTGGCATTTCAATGTCAAAGCTAAAAATACAGATGAGAATGAATTTTAAAAAATAGAGCAGTCATAAAAAATACTTCAACACCTATATCAAGGTAACTTTCGTTTAAAATCTCTAACTGATATCCCCAATATACATGTACGTACTGAAAAAAAGATACACTCAATGCAATACAAATGTAGTATCTTATTCCTTTTTAAGTAATTTTACAATAAAGCCATTAAAGGATGCTCGCTTGTCATGTTTTGGAATTTTTGTCAGATTTTCAAAATCCTCTGGTTTTATCCATGTGAATGCCTTAAAATATTTTTCCCATTGACCCCCAAATTACCTTTGTATAAATCTTTTCCATGTATAATTATAAGCCATCTGTCATGTCTGTAAAAGTCTTATAAAATCTTTGTTATTTTTTAATAGTTTTTGAGAACTTAAATGTTTCAATAATAAGGCTATGAAAAATCAAGAGAGAACATCTTCCGGCCAAATTTCAATGGCTAATATCTCGAAAAACAAGCATATTGACCTATATTTTTTTGTTGCTTTTTGTTTCCTTTAATAATCCCCTATCAATTTATACTAGTGTTATGAAAAGATTTTTATTTTGAAACAGAGTAGCTAACCTCCCTAAACATGCTAAACATTGTTAAATGTAATATAACCTGTCAAATCAATACACATTTTAGGAGCTTAAATTTTCAAAGTGACAAAAATATTTTCTTTGCACAAAAATCTACCAACATCTGAACATTCAAAATAGTTATGGAAAGTGATCTTGTTGCAATTAGTGAAATCTTAATCTCATTAATCAACACATTCCTGCAATTTTATGTTTTAATGTCCAATTTTTAAAAATACTTTCAACATGCACAGGACATAGGAGAGGAAGCACCTGTTTGACTTGTGGAAATTTCTCTGAATGTTTTGGATAAAGTTCTTTCCCTATAATCGTAACTGTTGAAAGTTTTTGAAGAAAAGTTATATAACTTATGATGAAAATTTGTTCAGAATCAGATGTCGAAACTACAACGTTACCATTGTACAACAAAAGAACAGCAAATTGTAATTTTTTGAGAAATATTGAAATTAAAATGTGAACTGTCTACGGTAGAAAACATTTTGTTCAAATGCTGAATTTATGATAAACAAACTGCCAATTGTGGTTGTTTGAGAAAATTGAAACTGAATTGTTGACTGGACAATTTCACTGGGAAAAATGATAATGATGGTCAATACTTTATGACGTTTATTATTTAACAGATTATTAGAGAACCATCGGATGGTGATATGTAAGCAGATTACCTGTGATCACAACATATACATGTAACACCAGTTGTTAACCTTAATAAAAAGAGGGTCATATAAAACCTGTCAAAAACATGAAGAAAGGTAGATTTATAGTATTTTGTTGCAAAAATATTTTTACACTTTTAAATTTAAGTGACAAAACAGATTCGAAAAAACCTTTTGTCATTTTGAAAACCTTTAGTCGAATGATGAAAATGACAAGCGCTAACAAAATCACAGCATAAATATAATGTAACGAGTGACATCTTACATTTTCTGACTTCGACAACTCCAAATTTGTAAATAGAGAATATCATATGGCTTTTTCAATATCGCATCCGTATCAACCCGAGACACCAATATAATCCCAAGAGCTCTGCTCGAGGGATTATATTGGTTGAGGGTTGATACGGTGTGTGATATTGAAAAAGCCATATCATATACACTTTATTATATACATATACCTCAAGTAGATGTTTTTTTATGCAACATGACGTCATACAGATAAGGAGATTTGAAATGACGTCATACAGATTATAGGGTTGACATGACGTCATACAGCTTAGGGATTTGATAAAGCCTTTGCAACAGTGACTGCAATCGATGACGTGACGTCATACAGATTAAAGGTGTGATAAAGCTTTTGCAACCATATGCATGCTGATATCGATATCATCACGGGTGGCTGATACAGCACGCTTGCCATTGATTGTATTACACATACAATTTATCTGTATTTACTTCTAAGTATATAATAAACCCATTTATATCTAACACATATTTTTACTTCTGTACGTCAGAGTGATAAGTACTTATTCACCTTTTCAGAATCTAATGCATTCTGGGTAATTTTTTTAAAAGAGTACACCAAAACGTTGTGATTGGTTTAGAATGTTCTTAACAATGGAAATCCATCTAATAGTGTAATGTTATTTTCATTTTTGTGTACGAACAATGACATTACAAATAGCCCTTTAGATTCTGAAAAGGCGAATTGTTTTAGCTGAGTCGACATTTTTGTACATGTACATGTATGTAGTGTCAAGGTTAGATTTATGTTTGAACAAAAACTTACCTTGCTGCTCCTTGAAATCTTCAACTTATCCAAGATCTTCCTTTTTTTGTTTCAACTAACCATTTAGGCATTATTCTTGTCAACCATTAAACCATTTCTCTGAAAAATATATCAATACATCACTGATCACTGTACATCACTTTATTTTTTTAATAAATTCAAGAAAGTCTAAAAAGTACAAGACCTTTAACATATTGAACATGTTTAAGTTACATTGCTAATTTGTTGTAGCCAAATCAGGGGTTAAACTTATACAAGTGTCTTTTATTTAAGATTAAGAATTGCTTCTTTTTGTAAATTCATTGGGGTGTTAAAGTGTTGAACAAGGTACATTTTGTATGCATTCTAAAAATGTGTGCATGGTCTATATTACTATAGGTAGCAATACACAATAAGGAAAAAAACTTAAAATTGACACTCATAATTTTTAAACACCCTCTTTCCCTTCCTTTCTAACAAATAATGCTTAATATTTGTGTTATGCATGTATATATTTATAGAAAGAGAATCTTCCATAAATTTGATTTCCAATAGTTATAATGGTGAAATATAATCTCTTTTTGGTGTAACCATGGCAACAATCTGCATTTTAGGATACAAAATAGGGGGGTGAACATGTCACAAAAGTCTCCAAAATTTGGTCCAAAGGAATATTTCTATCAATTACAGTGATGCCTTTCCTGAAACCATAGACATACACCATTGTATACCTATCAAGAGGTCCAAAAAAAATCATATGCATTTCTGCTTGTTTTTCCATAAAATCATGAAATTGCATTGAAAAGATAAGTGCAAAATCTTTGTTCATAAACACTACAATAATTTATGGACCTATGGGCAGTACGAATAGGAAAATACGGACTGTCAAACAGAAAAATGGCCTATAAAACATGCTAAAAACAATCTAAATGTTCATATAAACCCACTAAGAAGGCTATATTATTCTTCAATTATCTAAAAATCAATTTTATTGTACAAAAACTTTCATATTTAAAAAATTCACCATGGCCATAATGCGAAACTAAACTTCTAACTGTGTATTGCTACCATTTTAAAGTATAATTCAATATTAATAATTAAATTTGTTTGATAAACTTCAGTGTCATAAAAACATGATTTCTATCAAGTTTATCTTTTATTTACCTGATCATTTTATTGTGGGAGCTCATGTCTGATGTCTACATGAATGTTATATTTCATTTTGAATTATAATTAATTTTAATAACATGAGATAGCATTGGTGTTAGCCAATCAAAATAAAATAATTATTTACCAGTTATGATTAAACAATTGTTTTTTATCACTACTCCATGGTGCTCATGTTTCTAAAGAATAGAATGCTCTTCTGGTCTATTTGCTTGGTAGGTTTTACAGTTTATTTGAAATGATTTTGGAACAATTTCTTAATTAGGAAAAACTTTGAAGTAATTATTCTATTTTATAAATAAAGACGTCAAATCAGCCTACATTAAACAATTGACCTACATGTACATGTATCTAGCTCACATATCTAAGTACAAATGTACTGGCCTTAGCGCTCCTGAAATTTTTATTTATATGTCATGGTGTGTTATTTGGCTTATTTTTGGGTTAGTGTTATTTTGGATAGAAAATTTTATGTTTGTATTTTGTAAATAAACAGCTGCGCCATGAGCGCATGATACGCCCTACGTCTTGTGTGGTAGTTTTATGCAATAATCATAAATAGTTTCTGAGAAAGTTTTAAGCAATAACCATTTATTGTTTTTGAGACACAGCAGGACATGTGAAACCCCCCACCCTGTTTTTTTTTTTACAAAAAACTAAATATCACTAAAATAAAATTTTGAATCAAAACCAAAAAGTATACAGATCTTTAGATTAATTATATAACAAAGAAGTGTGTAAAGTTTTAAGCAATAATCATAAATTATTTTTGAGATACGGCACGACATGTAAAAAAAAACCTCCCCCTTTTTTACAAAATACTCAATAACTCAAAAATGAAATTTTGAATCATCACCAAAAAGTATACAGATATTAAGATTAATATAACTAAGAAGTGTTTAAAGTTTTAAGCCATAATCAAGAATCGTTTTTGAGATACGGTGCGACATGTGAAAAAAACACAACCCTGTTTTAGTTACAAAGTGCCGTAACTCAAAAAGTTTTAATCTTATTTTCACTAAAAAGTATACAGATCATTTGACTATCATAAGAAACAACTATATTAACCCTCTTGCTGCCGACCGTTTTTCAAGGTTGCATTTCATATGCCGGAAAATACGACAGAACAACGTCTGTGACGTAACATGCCAAACAACGACGTCATTCGATATATGACGTCACAACATAATGACCAATACATTTGGGACCCACTGGAGAAAACATAACTCTGTTTTATCTTCGGTATTTTAATTGAAAGAGATACAGCATTGATGAGAAGCTTGCATAAATTTATCCATGGACATATGTGTCCCTCCGGCACTGCCGGTTTGGACATATGTGTCCCTCCGGCAGCAAGAGGGTTAAGTTTCATGAAATTTGGATAAGTCGTTCTCAAGTTACAGTGCGACATGTTTACGCCGGACAGACAGACGGACACCGGACATTTGTATACCATAATACGTCCCGTCAAAATTTTGAAGGGCGTATAAAAATTGTAATTAATCTGTTTCATTAATTTTACCTACACGTATGCTGTGGCATTAGTACTCGAAATGTCACAGTTTGCTCAAAGCACTTTATTTTGAAAACTTAATTGGAATTAGCATATGTCACTTTGAAAGTTTATGATTTTATAAAAACATTATAGGATTAGGCTTTGTTAATTTTAAAATGTCTATTTTTTTCTAATGAGAGTACATTTGTACTATTAACATGTCGAGACATATTATTTATTTGGTTTAATTTAAGATTTAAATTATTTAATTAGCAAAACAGTGAAATTTATATTTTACACCTCAGTAATCACACTGGTTCAAACTAGATTTTCATTAGTATAAACTCTTGCATTAAATTTACTCACTATATTATTTCGCTCTTTTTATTGGATATAAACTTTTCCTTTGTTGTTAATTGTTTATTTATACTATTGCAAAGTGTTTTCTTTACATTTTTGAATTTGATATTACGTTGAAATTATTTTTTCTAATGAGAGTACATTTGTACTATTAACATGTCGAGACATATTTATTTATTTTGGATTTTAGTATAAATATCGTTGGTAAATTTGGCAGTCAGTGTTGCGGAAGCGTAATCTCACACTATTCATGTCATTATACTGGACCTATAAGAATGTCTACCAGTCTACCAGTTGACGGTCTAGTGTTAAGACAATATTTATCTCTGACTCATAAATTTAACTTTAGAAAATACTTTTGAGAACCATTTATTTTGAGACTTTTACAAAATGCAGAAATCGATGGGTCTCTGTGAAAACTGTTAAAATATGGAAAAATAAAGGTTGCAGGTAGGTGAAACTTACATAAATGAAGAGATAAATGACAAATGAACAGATTGATGCCCGATTTATATATTTCCAAGGCCCTCAATCGGCACCAGAAGCGACGAAGTAGCACATATATTTTGGGTGGGAAAATATCCACTTTTTGATATGGGACGAGCTCTGACGTCCCACGGCCCCAGCTTGTTGGCAAAACAGCCCATGGACGTCAGAGTAATCTCGGACTACTTAAAAAGGTGATGTCTAAATAATTATGATGCTACTAGACTCTAGTCTTCCAAGAGTTGGAATACTTTTAATATTGACTGGGAAAGGTAACAGGAGTTTGAAATCCTAGCAATAGCGGTGTAAAAATATGCCAAACTTGACTATCACAGTAGAGTGGTCTCGTCAGGGTCTATGTGTGAAGCAAGATTGCTGATTTTTTGTAAGCGTGACATGTGAAAGTCAAAATTATTGTGCCATGTAAGGGTGAAATGAAGTATAGCTGTGAGCGGGACACAGGAAATTACCAAAAAATGAGAATTGCTTATGTACATAGAGTAAGCAGGATACGGGAATCTGACAAAACAGTGGTAAGCGGGATCCAGAGTAGGTACGGAAAGTGATTTTTTTTAAATCAACTGATCTAAGAAAACTTTACCTCATTTTAAAGGCATTGTGAAGACATTTTCAAAACAGTTTCACTTTTATCAATACACATAATAACAACGAAGAAATAGCAAATTTTCAAAATGGTAATTTTTTACTACTCTGGAAAAACTGTTTCCTCTCTTTAAAAAATAATAAAATATATTTTTTTAATCATTTGGGTTATAGCTTTTGTTTATTTTGCTTCTTTAACATCTTGTTAGTCAATTTCAATCCTCCATATTAAGTTTTTTGGTCAAAATAGAAGCTTAAAGCATGAAAATGTCAACCACTCTCATGAAATTCTATCGTCCAAAGTCACATAACATGACGATTTTTATATATTCCTTTTTTCAGAGCATCAGTTGGTATATTGAAAATGAAAAGTAAAACTTTATAAACATTTGAATGTAAAGAAACAAAATATGAATATTACTCTTTATATACAAATGTATATGTTTGTGTGTGTGTATAAAAAAGAAGATGTGGTATGATTGCCAATGAGACAACTCTCCACAAGAGACCAAATAATACAGAAATTAACAACTATAGGTCACCGTATAGCCTTCAACAATGGGCAAAGCCCATACCGCATAGTCAGCTATAAAAGGCCCAAATGACAAATGTAAAACAATTCAAACGAGAAAACTAACGGCCTAATTTATGTACAAAAAATGAACGAAAAACAAATATTTAACACATCTACAAACAAAAACCACTGAATTACAGGCTCCTGACTTTGGACAGGTACATACATACAGAATGTGGTGGGGTTAAACATGTTAGCAGGCGCACAATGTATAGTGAATGCTTATAAATAAAGATAAACAACAACCTTTTAACAATTATTCTACTGGACTAAAATACCTGTTGCACTGAAAAACAATGAAAATGATATAACATTATTTTTATTCCAGAAATTTCAAACAAATAATTATGTCAGATCACTGTATTAAAATACTTGTATGCATAAAAGTAAAGTAAATTCATATCTGTATATCAGTTACAATATTTATACAGTGAAATCTGTAAACCAATCTCATTCAGGACTGAAGTTCAAAATGCATTGAATGTGAATAGCATTGGAAGTGAACTGCCGCTACTGTATGCATTCCTATGTATGTTTTTAGTTGAACATGTTGAAAATACATATATTGATTGTTGTTAAAACCACATAATTCAGTATCATAACTATCTCGTGTGCAATGACAAGTGGTTGAAATATCTTTAAATCGCAATAAACTGGCTGTATAATGCAATAAAAAACTATCACGGCTGATTTCCAATCAAAAGTAAACCAAAAGTTGTCCATGCAAGGGAAATAACTCTGTATACACAAAAAGGAGGGTTATTTATAAAAAATAATTTTGATATGAACACAGCTATCTAGATTTATTTATTGGACCTAATTATTTAATTAATATATTAAACTTAATAAAAAAGTACATTTAATGGCTGTATTACCTTCCTTTGTATTTTTTTGAAACGAATGTAACTTTCAAACCCTTGTTTGTACCTCAAATATTTCATCGTATTCCCGAAAATTATAATATACAGAATCATGAATATTCATATAATATCTATCAAAAGCAATCAGAACCTTCTGAGACTTAACAAGTTAATAGAAGGCCGTAATCGGATGTCACCCAAAGATTTTATTTTTACACACATCTGGGAACAATTATTTAGGGTAATTTGGAGTTATCTCCCATTGGTTTGCCATACCTATCCAGAGACCCCCAGTAGAACCAGCAGATATTCAGTCTTTTAACATAGTGTTATTTCACTGAAGTCTGGATCATCTTATTCAAAGGTTTGCGTGACATGTTTGTTTTGATCGTACAATCTATAAATTATCTGTATTTTTTTACATTCATGCAGTACGCATTATTCTTTTTCTTGTCATCTGTTTACCATTTTCAAAGATGGCGGTATTTGTGTATTTGGGTTCAATGGTAATATACAGATCGTTTTCGGATACATTAGATTCCGGATAATGAAGATGCATAGTACAGAACATATTTTATTTCCAATTAAGGGCCCACAAGGGGCATACAGAGCATACATGAATAAGGCAAAAGAATATTGATTTGCATAGATACATAGATACAAACAATTTTTTTACATACAGTTACAATACAATTACTAACTCATATTCACTTTAATAAATTTACCAACAGCATTAAGGACCTAGCTGATTGTCTTCACAGTTTAATAAATAAATTAATTTATGCTGATTATCAAGTAAAGAAAAATTTGGAATTCTTTGGCAAACAGTCAAAGAGAGCATCTTTTGGCAAACAAAGTCAAAGAGAGCATCTCTATCTGATTTAAAATTTTCACAGTTAGTTAAAAAATGGATTTCATCTTCAACACAGCCAGAGGAGCATTTTTTACAAATTCTTTCATTTCGTGGAATATTTGAAAAACGACCAACTTCAATTTGAAACTTATGAGCAGAAATACGTAATTTGCATATAGATCTTCTAAAATCAAAGTTCTTAATTAAAGAAAGATAATTTTCATAACCAAAATTCTCCTTAAGGGGGTAGACCTTGGTTCGGGGAGATAACTCTTTAAATCAGTTAACTGCGGCGTTTGTAAAAGCCAAGTTCATCAATGTATTTTAAGCATTTACATGAAACAGATTGAAAATAATCTATGTAACCTAGAAGCTTAAAATATATTTTTGAAAATGGTTGACACAAACGTACTGATGATTTTAAGAGTTATTTCCCTTAACCTAGGTCTACCTCCTTAAACTTCACATAATTAAACAGTTTTCCATCAGAAGCTTTATTTTGGCTAGCATACCAATTGCTAATATATTTAGTGTGAATTAATTTGCTAGATATGTTCAAAAATTTATATTGTCCGAAATGTTTTACTTCTTGTTTAATTTCAAAAACTTCTAATTCTTTTTTTTTAACAAATGAGAACCAAGAAGTTATGTTAGATTTGTGAAGCTCTTGGCTGCATTTATAAGCATCTTTCAATAGACTGAATTCAGTTGTAAGATTTTCAAATCTATACCAGTATTTTACAATTGACTTTACAATATCATAATGTAAGGGGAAACGCATATGTCGTGCAACCAAGGATTTGTATAGTATAAAATACAAATCCTTGGTTGCACGTATTTTTATTTTTTAGTTCAAGTGTTTTCATGCTTTAAATTTTTGCATGTGTGCTATATTTTATTTGTGCTCAATTTTAGTTGTGCTTCAGCATTAGTAGTAACAATTCGGTCAATACTGTATATTCTAAACAGGTCCATATTATAACGCGTTGACCTCGTTAAATGTAAATAATTGATAAAATATATATCTTAAAAATAAAATAATTTAACTTGAACTTTTATTGTTTGACATACACGTATGGCTGAAATTTGATAAATATTTTAAGAGCTATCAACTTTGAAATCTACATCTTCAGATGTAAATATCAGTTATATGACGTATTATAATTGATTAACTGCTTTTTAAAATCTCGCGAGGCAATTTATTAACGTCACCTTATTTCTACTACCAATGATATGTATCGTAAACTATAGTATATATACAAATCCTTGCTAAGGCGTTTGACGACATGCATTAACTACCCATGAGGGTCTCGTACGCGGTTGGCACAATTTATGTTAGTTTTGTTATAAGAGTTTTACTTTCAGATATAAACTGTGAATAATTATAAACTTTTCTTTTTATTGCAAAATTATTTCAAGGCTTTTTTTAAAAGATTTATTTTAATTGAAAGATCTATAGATGAGGGGGGATAAGACCTTTATCGGGACTCCGGGATCGGGTATTTTTAAACTCGGGATTTCGGTATTGACCCTTTCGGGATCCAGGAATTCTTTTTTCGAATTTGGGGATGTCGGGATTTTAATTTATTAAATTCGTGACCTCGGGATTTCGTGTTTTTAAGCCCGGGATTTCGGAATCAGGACCGTGGCCCTCCTATCCCCCCTCATAGATCCTTTGGAGTTTTCAGAGAAATCGAACATATTTTGGAGTTATTGCCCCTGAAATGTCAAGTTTAAGAAGAAATTACAGTATTTGGCATATATCTCAAAACATTAACATTCAGAGGAAAACTGACTTGGGTAAAGCTAATCGGAAGGTCAATGCATATCCTATAATTATATAATCTTCAGAGAATTAATTTTTGAGTTATTGCCCCTGAAATGTCTTTTTTAGAAAACATAGTTTTTGGTTATCATATTGAAAACTGTAAAAGATAGAGACACTTGTTAAAAGTAAAACTGACCAGAACAATAACATATATATATATATATATATACATAAGACAATATGGTAGACATCATCAATTGACCATTTGTTAGCTAGAGTTGTTGATGTATTTATCCTTTTTTTTAATTTGCATTGTGTAAAAATGTTCAATAAAATATTATCTGATAATAAGTCCACATGTACGAAATCGTCAATGACCCCTTACATGACTTAATGTTATTCCCTTGAAAGACGAATTTTAATACTTCTTTTTGCAGAAAATTTTACAGAGATAAATTGTGCATACCAAATTTATCAAGAAAAATAAATTCACAAACACGACCGAATTCGTTAATAGAAGACTATAACGAGTTGTTGACCGATGAGTTTATCAAATTTGTGCACATATATATTTTATAGTGATTTTCTACAATTTTTGCAGAAACCGTAATAGATAGAGAGAAACTGTGAATAGCTAAAATATTTCATCAGTATAGGTCAACGTGTCTACTTGTCATATTAGCCAGTTAAAGAAGTTATTACCCTTTAAGATGGTTTTATCAATTTTATGCATTTTTTGCAGAAACTAATTAAGATTAACACCAAAGAAGCTAAGCACAATAAGATCTACAATTGCGTCAACTTCAATTGGCTCCTTGTATGAGTTATATGCCCATGAATGATCATTTTCCGATAACTATTTTGTTGTTAAAAAGGATAATAAATATAGAGGAACTGTAAAAAAAATGTTCAGCAACTTATGATCGAAGTCCAGAACTGAACCCTTTTGAATTATTGCCCTTGAAAGATTTTTTTCTTTCAATTATATGCATTTTTTTGTGGCAGAAACCATAATAGCTAGATAGAGAAACATAGTAAATATCAAAGTTGCTAGGCACGATCTACGAATATCTCAACTTGACCACAATTGTCAACTGGCCCCTTTGTGTGTTATTGTCCCTGATAATCATTTAATGATTTCTTAGTTGTAAAAACGATTGACGAGACGGTTTTTAACGACCTTGACTACCCATTAGGTTTTGCACGGACGGTCATGTAAAAGCGATATATATAATAGATAGAGTGCAACAATAATTATTTTCTTTATAACTATGTTTTTGGTTTTATAAAGATCAGTCATTCATAAATATACGTTTAAATGAGTGACAATTGCAATTAACCGGTACATAAAATTCTACTTTGTCGTTTTCGAACCAAAGTCCTACAGAAAGATATTTTGTTTGTCTGTCGGACTAATCTACTAGTAAAGGTGGGTAGTTTATTACCAATGTTATTTCAACTGATCGGGTGGAGTTTACGTTTTAATTTACATAAGGACAGTCTATTTGAAGATGTGTGTGATAAGGATGATTGCCGTTATAATTATTACTGATTTCAATCACCTATCAGTGTCATCAAAGGAATTTACAAAACAATGACTGGACACTTCATTTGATGAGTTTATCCTAAAACACCTATCTATAGATGGACTGGTTTATTGTGAGCGAACCGTTTAAACTCCGCCCAGTCAAGTGAAATAAATCGAGTAATACCTAATCTAATAATGACTTCATGGTTCAGCTAACACGCAAGCTAACCAAAGATTCCACCTTTACCTTTAGATGAAACACTCAAAGAATTCTGCCGTAATAATTTCCTCGATTTCCTTTTTAAATTGTGTAATTGTGTCTAAAAGATATACTCTTTGTGAGTGACCATATTCAAATTTCTGGTTCATGAAAACGCTTAAAACAAGTTTCTTCTGTCTTCAGTTGTAGCAGTTCGTATGTATATATACAGGTGTGTCAAATCAGGTTGCTTATATATAACTCATCCATATATATTACGATAGAAATTCAATAATAATGGTTTTAATAATTAATATTTTCCAATAATTTTCAGTTCTGTCAATGTGAATTTTGATTATTGATCACCTGATGCAATAATCCGTAAATCCCTATACATACGTCATTAAGTCATGATAATATGATTGCCAGTGGTCAGTTTCAGCTGGGAACAGTATATCTAATATATATATATATATATATACAGTGCATGGTGTCACAATATCTAGGTAGCATGAGTTCGAATTCCGGTGAGGGAAGAACAAAAAATTGCGAAAGCAAATTTACAGATTTAACATTGTTGGGTTGATGTTTAGACGAGTAATATATTATATACTCCTGGTTTCAGTAAAATGAACACAACACAGAACTTTACAACATTTGAAAATGATACGTATTGCGGAATTAATTGTAACGATGAAAGTTCTATATTGTTGGTTTTAGTTTTATATGTTTTTGGATCTTTAACGGTTGTTTTTAATGTTCCATCGTTAATGTTGGTGATATTGACGTTCCTAAGAAAACTGAAAATGAAGTACATACATACCCTAAGTTTGAGTATAACAGACGCTGTACTTGGAGTTTCTTGGTTATTGATTACGAGCACACTTGGAGGAACAAAGCTATCTTTCGCTAACTGTGCTTCAAGATGCTACTTAATTTGTGTAACGTTTATGGCGTCCATGTTTCAAGTGTTAGGAATTTGCGTTGAACGGAATTTGATAATTTGTTTACAGTTAAAAATTGTGAGCGAACAGAAAAAACAAGTTTCAATTTCAATTATTATAATGGCATGGGGACTTGCTATACTACTTAGTGGTATCGTGTCGGCGGTAACTGTCAGAAGTTACCATGACGACCGTACGTGCTCCTTTGATAGTCTATTTCAAGAACAAAAAAATACAGCATATGGAACATTCGGAATTATTTTTGCCGTTACTCAAATCGGAGTTGTGGTTGCTATGACAACTTTATTAATATATCTTATTCAACATCAAAAGAAAATGGATATGTTAAATGTTCGAAAAATAACAAAATCCGATTTGAAACTGTGCATGACAATTGGTATTATAGCTGTTTTATTCTTTACTGTAAACACACCTTTAACCGTAGTGTATTTATTTGACGGGTTTTCTACCGGTATGTCATCATCCAGAGTTGTGAGGAATTTGTGCTTTTTGTTTGCAGGGATAAATTCGATGATAAATCCATTCATCTACCTTTTCCGAATTGAATACTTTCGAAATTTGCGACGCAAATGTATGAATCAAATTTGTAACTGCAAGAACCAAGTACATCCTGAAAGTACGTGATTTAGGTTTGATAAATATCATTTATAACACAGTATGGAACGCTTCATCGAATAATGTTGTAACTTCTGTTTTAACATCAAGAACAGCAATACAATTTAACTTTATATAATGAATTAGTTTTTCCTAGTAATTCACTTCATTTTCGTCTCAACTACTTTTATTGCAGGCTAGAACCAGTACACTGTAGAAATTGTGAATAATCAATAAACACATGGATTACATGTTTAGTTCTAAACATGTTTACAAAAAAATTTCTCAGTAAGCACATTAAATGTAGACATGTTTTTAATATAAACACTTTTAAATGCGCTTAAGAATTTAAGTTTGAAGGAATAAAATGCTAGTTTCTAAGCTCAACATATTGTCAACCTAAACATGATAAGAACTGAGACATGTTTAGACCAAAACATTTAAAAAATGCACAAACGATGTGTTTAGAATTGTGCTTAGAATCTAAACACTATTATTATAATGTATTTTACAAAGGGTTATTTATACTTTGACTTTGATTCGCGACCGCTTGTTGTATTATACGTCTTTGCTAGTAGTAAGATGTTTTCTTATTGTTAAACATATATGGGTCATTTTCAAAAAATGTCGAATTTTCAGTACACCCATGCTAAAATTTTTATTTCTAATGGAAATTTCAGTTGTAATGGTTTAAATGAAAGCTTGTCGGATTTGTGATTCAGAACATTGATAATAAACACAGCTTACATCTGTTTTGATAAGATTAAACTGCATTTAAGTCCGATTTGGGGGGTATTTATGTGCGTACATTGTCAGAAAAACACATTTCAAATGATTTTTTTCCGATTTTCTGATCGCCTTGATATCTGCAAAGGGGACTTTTTAAGAACGTTAGTTATAATTCTAACGAAAAATCGTAGCTTCTTTATAATTGTTTGTAACAGATTATCTACAAACTAAATTCAATCGGCGTACAGGAGGTTCATGTCTATCCTGTTACCGCTACTTAAATCAGTCGTTAAATTATTCTCCCTATGAATATTGAATCAGTCAGTGTTGATTTCAATAATGCAAAGGAATCTTTACATTTAAAACACCTCGTTTCTTGAACGACAGTGTAGAGAAAAGAAAGGAGTAGGTCCGGTAAGGACTCATTTTGGCCTCAAATTTCAGTTTCATCTGACGAAAGATTTTGACCACTTTTTAAACACTTAAGTGTCTATTTCACTTGATTCAATTAGTTTATGTGAAAGATTTTAACTGATTAAGTCATTAAAAACGATCCGATTGAAGCTCAAATATAAAAAATCTCTCAAATATGCCAATAAACGTCACTTTTCAGATTGTTTTTGTCAAAAATGAAAGTGGCCGCATCCGTGTTCATCCACAACCTTTATATATGTTATGTATTATCATAAAATACAACTTATATTGCAATATTAAGGATGAACACGAATGCGGCCACTTGCGTTTTACACGGAAACCGTCTAAAATTTAACTAAAATGATAGAATTTTGAAGATTTCAGTAATTTAGCATGACTTAATGGTGCTACAACCTGATATATGTGCATTGTATTGTCAAAAACATCCCATATTTATGTAGCAGAAGCATTCAACTGTCCAATAAATAACTAAAATTTTACATTTTAACAATTTTGTAAAACTGTTATATTTTGGGGCCAAAAAAGGGCCTTCCTCCTTTCAAGACATTTAGTGAAAAAAATAGAGCGTACTTTTTTTCATGTCTATGCTGTTACCAACCATTTTGATTAATTACACTAACAGCATGGTTGTAAAAAGTGCAATAACGTGTTTGAAACCAAATTCACAATAGAAAACCATAATCACTTCACCAAAGGGAGTAGTTATTTCACAACAGTAATCAAAAACGAAGAAATTTGTCTATCCTGTTATGTCTATCCTGTTACTATGGTTGCTATGGTTACAGTAACAGGATAGACAATTATAGACAAAACGTCGTTAATTTTTTTATCTTAACATGTAGGTGGAAAACGAATGAAATATTTCATTGTTTGAACTCATCTTAAGGTTATAACGTCTTAATCTTCCCCAATTAAGCATTTGCAGGTGCAATACTGATATCGGTAACAGAATAGACAAAAAGGTAACAGGATAGACTTTTATATAGTGATATATCAGAAACGTACGTTTACATACGTTCCTGTTACCAACGAAATAAAGAGAAAAGTAAATTAACTTATGAAGGATTTACTTGATGTTGGGTTTATTTGAAAGGGTGAAAAAAGGCCGAACAAAATAGATTGCTATCTTAGACTTGCATTACTGGTGGTAATTTTTACAACCTTTGAAAACCAATTTTAGAGCCATTTTTCAGTACAACCTAGAAAATTGGCAAATAATCTATTATTTTACAGAATGAATATATATAGAAGTTTATTCTCTTGAAAACCATCTACAAAAATGTAATTGGTAACGTAAAACAAGCTTAACATTTTATCTAAACCTTTCTTAATAACCCAAAATTTCTTTTGAAAATGGTAACAGGATAGACAAAATATTGTACCACCGATCAAAACATGTTTCAAGATATTCTTGTATGACATCATTAAGATTGCATCTTTTAATATGTTGTTCTTAAAGTACTGTTTGTTTTGATTTGCTTATGTAGAGGGTTGTTTGAATAAGTAACTTTTAATAAATTTTTCAATTTCAAAATTCGACATTTTTTGAAAATGACCCATGATATACAAATAAAAGCCAAAGTGTTACATTTTTTCTTCATGTTCACATGAAAGAAGCCAAATTAGATACGTTTACCGTGTCTAGATTTTTGTCATTATAACATGTTTTCAAAGCAAAATTTATCAAATCTTGTCGTTTTTGTTCGAATGCTGAACATCCCATCAGAAAATGAATTTCCTCTTCAATCGAATTAAAAGTAATATATGTATATATAACCACGTATCAATCCATTTTTTTATCATAACTTTTAGTTTAAATATCTGTCAGGGCATTTGTATTTATAACAGATAAACAGTGGATTGAAGTAAACTATCAACCTCGTATTAGCCAACCGAAATATGGCATTTTAATGTGAAGTATATTCAGGTAAGACGCTTGCACACTCCTAAAAATTTGTTAAACGCGACATAGGTTATATGACTAATTACAACAGAGAGTTCAAATATATGCTTTAAATAAAATTATAATGTGCAATATGAACTAGCACAATTCTAAAGCTTTAACGGTGACGACAGTTATGATGTTATAAGAACGATTTGTAAATATTTCAAATTTGACAACGGCAGAGAAGTTACAACAGAGTCTGCGTATTTAAACATCGCAAACAAACGGCCGTTAAAATATAATAATAGATTTTGACTGAGGTTAACTAGTTGAACGTGGCTTGGTACTTTTACATCCCTTAAAAAATTAAGGAATTTAAATTGTTTAAAATGTAAATGAGATTCGATTTTTCGATAACGGTACATTTTTTCTTGAATAATTTTGTACCCTTTTGATATTTTCAACATGATGGGACAAAAAGCATAAAACAAACAAAAAAAAAAGTATCTGTCAATGTTTCTAATTTCAAAAGGGTGTTTGAAAAAAATCCAGTTTTGTTAAACTGGAAAATACCTTTTTTCATTCCACTGACTGTATACCGTTTTTCAATATTCAATGAAATAATATTTATATTACTGAACATAAAAGTTGCTTTGTTTTGCAAATACCGAAACAATTGATATTATAACACCACAAACAACGCACCACATCTTACCTTATATATATATATTAGTTTCACAATTTCTTAGTTTGCTCTTGTACTCTTTATGCATTACCTTCAAATAAATTTTTGTATCCACAGATAAATTTTGATTTTACTGGCCACAATAAAGAATTCAGATACAAATGTAAAAAATCAAGTCTTGAGACAAGTCGATTTCAAATTGGTCATGAAACAAGAATTTTGATTAGGAATAGAATTTATAACAGGTCTGATGTAGAAACCTGGAAATTGATTTTTAGTTATTATACTGTGTTGTGTATAATTTAGAGATGTACTTGGGTCCGGTTAAGAATTTTTTGAGACCCACATAATACCAATCAAATATAAAGTAAAAGTCAGAGACAGCCTTTTCCCGTCATATCAGAAAAAATAAATATCTCCAAAAGGAGCTCAACAACATTTCAATATTGTTTGCTTCCTCATCCTTAACTTATGCTCTTTTGGGAGCCGCTTGTCTATATAAAACCAAACGTAATCGTGTGTGTCTCTGGCTGTCGACGACAAAGGTTTCACCAAATAACAGTATTTTAATGACCTCTCAGTAAAAGTTTTTGCGTAACAGATTTTATCGTATATCTCTTTATTAGCCACACAACAAAAGTCTTGTGCAAAAAACAAATTAATAATAAACATTTTTTGTTCTTAATTACTTGATTTCATCACCTCTGAAATGTGTAAATAAGGTAATAATGAGTTTTAATTTGAAAGATCTCCGACACTCTGTTTTAGCATGAAGTCTTTGTTGTCGGCAGTCATTGACACACACGATCACATCTGGTACCACCTCCGCAGCAGAGATTACTACATATTTTATTGTACCAATATTTTCTTTTAATATGTTTGAATTAAAATGAAGGAGATATACAAATCTATAAAATGACTATAAACGAGGACATATAATATCATTTGTATGATTAGGTATAGCCAATGTTTATTGTCTTGGTAACAATCCAATAGTTTTTGATTTTTATTTAATCCAATGAAATATCTTATCTTAACTTATGTGGTGTTTATGTGTGCGCTGTTTTGATTTCTATTCTATTAATCATCCTAGATTTTAGAATTTAATCATAATAAACATACCGGTATATCGATCTTTCAATTCCTCATTATTACATTGATGGAAACTTAAGGGACTTCGCTTCTCAGTTGCAAAATTATTAGCTTTACGAAACACTAGTTTATATTGATAGGGGATTAATAAAGGAATCAAAAGAGCAAAAAAAAAAAAAGATATATTGGTCAATGTGCTTGGGATTAATAAAGGAATCAAAAGAACAAAAAAAATATATTGGTCAATGTGCTTGTTTTCGAGATATTAGCCATTTTGGCGGGAAAATATTTCCTCTTGACTTTTCATAGCTTTATCATTGACAAGTTTAAGTTTTCAAAAACTATTAAAAAGCTTATCATTACACATGTAAAAGATATATAAAAAGAAAATAGGGGTCAATGGGCAACATTTTTAAGGCATTCAAATTGATAAAACCAGAGGATTCCGAAAATCTGGCAAAAATCTCAAAAACAGGACAAGCGAACTTCCTTTAGCTGTTTCTTTTGATTTACAAAACAGCGAAGTCTATACAAAAAGAATACATCTCTGGGGACATACAACTCCAAGTTTGGTGGGAGCATGTAAGTATTATATTGACATTTGTGACCATAATACCATGGTGGGAGGTAACTTTCATTAACAGTACCGCATTTTTCTTTATACATTGTTCACTTAAGGTTATTTTAGTGTCACATAAGAATAACGTTTTGATTTAAATATTACATATTTTAAATCTGACTTCCAATAAATACATTAAAATGTCATCAATTCCTCAATACATTCTATAACAAAACCACATTTTATGAGAGTTTGAAATAAACTCATCATAGATATCAGGACTAAATTTTGTATATACGCCAGACGCGCGTTTCGTCTTCAAAAAACTCATCAGTGACCCTCGAATCCCAAAAAGTGAAGAAAGGCCAAAATAAAGTACGAAGTTAAAGAGCATTAAGAACTAAAATTCCTAAAAGTTTTGCCAAATACAGCTAAGGTAATCTATTCTTGAAGTAGAAAAGCCTTAGTATTTCAAAAATTCTATTAAATTTTGTAAACAGTTAATTTATAAATATAACCATATCAATGATAATTCATGTCAGCACAAAAAGTGTACCCTTTTCCGAAGAAAAAAACATTAACTGCAAACATATCATGTTTATATAAAGTTGTGATATGCACATATTATTTTCATTATGATTGATCAATTGATAATCGATGTTTAACCGACCAGAATTTATTGGTGAAGAAAGTCAGAAAGTCCGGTCAGAACAACATACATTCGGCGGGAAAGCTGGCTATTTTGGTCAATTAAGATTACATTCGTTTCGGGTACAGAGACCATTATCAAATTTTCAAATGTTTTTATTGCTCAAAATGAAGAACGTAAATAAGTACTTGAGTTTTGCATTCAAATGGTCAAAAATGATATTCAATTTCCACAAACTTTCGACTCTCAATAAAAGATTGGAAAACACAAATTGATTGTAGTTGTTTTTGAACATTTTAAAGTGTGAATATCCATCTTATTTTCATTATAATTGCTCACCATACCTTATCTACGGTGATCAATTTATGAAAGTTAGAAAACTGTGACCCTCAAGTATTCGGCTTTGAGCGTTCCTAATGAAAGCACAAACAATGCTTGGGACGCAGGATATTTTTAAAGTGTTGTTTTCGTTTCTGTTTAAGAACAACATTGGGTCGATACCACTGCTGATGAATTTTCAAATCAAGACGATATCATCAGCTAAGTAGTCAGCACTTCGGAATTAACTATCATAATTTATAACAAACCTTTCTCAAAGTGTCCGTTTATTCCTTAAATTGATTTAGAAACTCCCTATGTCATGTAATTAGCTACTAATTTTAGGTGCATTTTCGGTGATATTGCTCTTTAACTGTTTCGGTTCTTGTACATCATTGACTTTCAAATTTAAGGCTTTGAACGTTCCTTGTTAAGCTAAATATAGAAAATATACATGAAAGTTATAAAATGTTGTTTTCCATTATTTAAAAGATGGCCGACCAATCTTTTATAGTTTTTTTTTTAAATAATATGGTATTGACATGTATTATTATTCCAAAGCATTGATAATATATCTTATTTGAAGTGTATTTGATTTGAAAATTAAGGAGATGATATTTGTACAAAATTTATCACCATATAACCGCTGAAAAATTGTCAAAAAATATCACAGTTATCTCGGTGTGTATATATCTTTAATATATTATGATACTATCGACACGATGGGACAAAATATGAATTAAACAAATGAAAAAGAACAAAGAATCATAAAGTTTACGAAAACACGCAGTTTTGTTAAAGTGGAACATAAGTTTTTTTTTAAATTTTTCTTAATGTACACTGTTATTAAATGTTCCGTCAAATATATATTTTATATTACTGCGATTGTACACGTAGCATAAAAAAAACACAATATTTTCCAAATGCCTAAACAACTGATACTTTTGAAAACACAAATGAGACATCACAACGTATAATATATAGCAGTTTCACAACTTTTGTGTTAGCTCTTGTATATTTTATGAACACTGTTGAAATAAATGCTTGTGTCCACAGAGAAATTTTCATTTTAGTGGTCAATGATAAATTCAGGAACAAAAATAAAAAAAATAAAAAGTCAATTTCAAAGAGGTCATGAAACAAGAATTTCAATCAGAAATTGGATTCATAACAGCGTGGATGTATAAACCTAAAAATTGATCTTGTTATGCTGAAATGTGTATAATATAAGAGTATTTATAATTTGAAGATATTCCATGAAAAGAGACGTTGGTATTCAAACGTAATCGTGTTTGTCACTGTCCGTCAAAATCAAATATTTTAACCTAATTACAGTATGTCAGTCACCTCTCAATCAAAGTTTGTGCATAACAGATTTTATTGTATTTCTTTTAATTAGCTTCACAACAAACGTTTTGTGCAAAAATAAATATTTTTTTTCTCTCTCGATTACTTGATGATATCACCTCTGAAATGTGTAAAAATGTAATTATGTGTATCCCCATTGAAAGTCACTGACATGCTGTATTTAAGTGAAGTCTTTGTATTTGATATTGAACATTTTTAAGTGTGACTATCCACCATATTTTCATTAAAATGCTCACTATACCTAATCTTCGACCCAAAGTGAGCAACTGATGAAACTTTCAGTCTTTCAAATATTCGGCGTTGAGCGTTTCTAATAAAAGTACATTCAGAAAAGCACCCTTTTTACATCACTGGGTCAATATCGCTGCTGGTTGACCATCGATGCCAGAGGATATCATTTGCTCAGTATTTATTACTTTGGTACTGACATCGTTTATCACAGACATTTTTCAACGTGTCCGTTTATTAATTGATACATTATTAAAACCAACATCATAAGGCTTATGCTTATCATGCATAACCCTGAAATAAATGCTTCTGTCCACAGATACATTTTCGTTTTAGTGGCGAAAAAAGAATTCAGCTACAAAATTTAAAAAATCAAAAGTCTGAGCTAAGTCAATTTTAAATAGATCATTAGACAAGACTTTCAATTAGGAATTGAATTCATAACAGCGTTGATGTAGAGACACTTTCACGATTAAATTTGATCGTGAGTTATACTGAAATATGTGTAAGTTTTAAGAGTAATTTTAATCTGAAGATTTTTCTTGAAAAGAGACGTTGGCATTCAAATGTAATCGTGTTTGTCAATGGCCGTTGAAATAAAAAAAAACTAACAATTACAGTATGTCAGTCACCTCTCAATAAAAGTTTTTGCGTAACAGATTTTATTGTATTTCTTTAATTAGCTTCACAACAAACGTTTTGTGCAAAAATAAATAATAGTTTTCTTCTCTCTCGATTACTTGATGATATTTCATTGATGAAAAACATTGGGTCGATATCTCTGCTGGTTGACCATCAATGCTAGAGGATAGCATTTACTCAGTATCTAGTAACTTTCGGTACTGAAAACATTATAACAAATCTTGCTCAAAGTGTCTATTCGTTTGATGTGTTTTATCATTTGATTTTGCCATTTGATTAGGGACTTTCTGTTTTGAATTTTCCTCGGAGTTTAGTATATTTGTGATTTTACTTTTTATTAATTGATAAATTATAAACAATTAAAAAAAACTTCCTACGGCAATAGTTGACTTTAGAATTTTTTATAGCTATTTATTTCAGGTGGTGTTTTGGTCATAATGCTCATTTTACTGTTTCAGGTTATTTTTATATATCATTGGCTTTCAAATTAAGTTAAGGACGTGAACGTTCCTGGTTAAGGTAAATCAAGAAAATACACATGAAATGTAAAGTGTTGCTTTCCATTTCAAAAAAATGATTGGCCCATCTTTTATTGTTGTTTACAAAGTATGATATTTACCTGAATTTTTATTCCAATGTATAGACTATTTTTCCATTCTTTGTCATCTTTATTTTTTGTAACGATATGATACCAACAAAGATGATCATAAGCTTATACATATATTCGATTTGGAAATTAAGGAAACGTAAGACATTTTTAAATACTCTTTCACCATATAACCGTTGAAAGTTTGTACAAAAAATAGTACCTCAGTTGTCTCTCTTTGTATATTCCTACATATAAAATGTTGAAGCATTTAACAGTTGATAACCTACGGAAGTAAACTATGATTTTGAAACATTTTCTACCGTCAAATCTCCTTATGTGGCCCACAGCGATACATGTTATATCCGACGGTTCGGATGGGTTTACAGAATAGAGAATAATGAGCAAAAAGTGCAAAATAAAGGGCAGAATTATATATGGAGAAAAATATTAAAAAAATTATAAAAGAATAGCAATTTATAGGATTCTAAAATATAATATTTTTTTTTAAAGTATAATGAGCAAAATAGACAGACTATAGAGAAAAATAGTTTAAAAAATTGAAGGAATGAAGAACCTTTAATTTAGACACTCGTCAACATTTAAATAAATAAGTATTAGACTTTGATGGTTTAAACAGGATAAACACTTATTTAAAACGATGTCATAAAAGTCCAACTGATTATGTACATGTTATACATAATCTTCTTTAAAATGCTTATTTAAGTATCTTTGACAAATTATCATTATATGTTAACGTTCTCTAATGGCTGATAAAGAAATGTAATAGCATCTATAAAACGTCTTCCAAGTTCATATACACCCAAGCTTTTATAAGTGTTCACACAACATATGCTAACTAATCAATTTCAATTGTTAACTTGAATTAACTGTTAAATATCCATTTTATCTTTTAAATTATATTGGTTTGATGATCGGAATTATCATTCAAGTTTTTAAATGCTTAAAAAAGTGAAAACGTGGGAAAATTCCATTTTGAATTGAGGTATGAAGATTCATAGATATTCTATATTCTAACAGTCAGGATCCTACTTCGTCAAAATTATCTCCCCATGACGCCAGTTCATTTTCACAATCGTAAAAATGGAAGCCATTGTAGCGATGACGCGCTACCAATTTTGCTCTTGGAAACCGATAAATTTATCCACATTGCACCAATACGATCCTTATATGTCAGTTATATTTTAAAAGACAAATGTATCAACTAGCTAATGAGCATCAGTTAATGATCTTGTCTGCATTGATTCAACTTAAAACTATTGTCTGATCGGTTGTTAGGTGGAAGTTTCGAAAAATCATAAACATTTAAAAAAAATCTAATTAAATATTTCGTGGAAGGGCAGACTAGATTTTTTTAGTGGTTGAAGACTATAAACCCTAGTTATCACACACAAAAAATTAAAATTTTTCGGAGATATGCATTTTCATCATCCAACTTGTAAGACTGTCGTCAAGTACTTTCAGTAAAAAAATAGCTATTCGAACACATCTTTCCTGTTTGTGTGACTCATTAGATAGGTATTTCACTTGACCCATATATTTCATCTTTTAGTACTGTTATTTTTTTGTGTTATAAAGTCATACCTGTAGCTTTAATTTATAAAAATGATAGAATCTGAAGCGAGACGATGTATGAAATATTCTTACTTTGAACGATATCAAGACAAAATACTCAACTCAAACACGCCCTAACATAAAAAGATGCACTCGATTTTCTCTTTTCGATACAATTGTTACCTATTTTTTGGAATTTTTTCTTCAGTCACATAATGGAAGGGCAGACACGAAAATTACTGAACTAATAGATTGATATCTTTTCCGTCCGTGGTAATTTTTTCAAAAAAATCGGAGGTTATGCATTTTTGTCATCCAACTTGAAAGATACCCATGTCGTCAACTTGATATCTAATTGTTCTGCTTAACTATGTACTATATAAATTGAAAACTTATGCAAATGGTGTTTTTGAAATAAAACACCTCGTAATTGAGAAGAAAATTGCAGTTTTGTTTGTTTCTATTAACTTTTTAAAAATTTGTCACTATAGTAAACAATACAGTAAACATTTATCGCCTTCTCTAATAGAGAGCTTCGATTCTTTTGTTCTATTTCAACCTGGTTTCCGACTGCTAAGGTGTCAAAGTAGAAAGATCAAAAACAAAAGATTATCAATCGAATGCACCGTCGTACCAAAGTGTCACGCTACGTCATTATCGTCTGCTGTTTATTTAAAATTTGTTTGATCATGGTCATGACAAGGTGTCTTCTTATACAATTACAGTCAATAGGTGTAACCTGTAAAACAATAACAATATTATCTGATTAATTATAAACTTTTTGATTGAAAACGTCTTTTTAACAGAATTTGTAACTGTACATTATTTCACGATGTATCAATAAAATATTTCCCTTTGTATTTGCGGTTACCGTTACAATACCAAAATTGTGTATACAATTTTCCAAACATATCGATTTCTACTTTACTTTAATGAATGAAGATGGGTCTTCTTTAATTTCGAATTAAATAGATAGTGTCTCTGTGTCATTCAGTTTTTTACCCACAAAAACAAATGCACTGACTACGATTTTTTTAAAATTTATACATAAGATTTTATCCCGTCATTTTCGTTGCCCATAAATGCTTCTTGCTTTTTTAACTACTTTCCTTTGTTCACTTTTCTAAGAGATAATGGTTAGTTATACCAATGCAATAATTAAAAAGAGTACACGGGTCTTTATTTTGCCTTTTCTCCTCAGCAATTTAAGGAGGAGTGATATGTTTGCTTGAGAGCTTTTTGGATTTTTTTATTGAATTTTTACAAGATAATGTAGAACCCTACAAAATATTGATTAAAGTATTGCTGCTGTAAATTATATCTAAATCCATATGGAATGAAACTCGCGCTATGAACATACTTATAGTAACCTGCATCTAAGGGAGCTACAATTTGATTTTGTATTGGGGACTAGGCATGACAATTTATGTAAAACAGTCAGGATAAACTAATAAAAAATTAGGCAATAAGGCTGGACCGAAAAATAAAAAGGCAGAACAGAGATTACAGCTAAAAAATAAATGCTGAACATTTCCCATCCTAGCCACTCCCACTCCCTCAGCCACCCTACCGCATACAAATCAAATGGATGGTGGCTCCCTAACTAACAGATACATTATAGATTGTTACACTGTATCAATGCTTGAGAAAGACCACATATTTCTTAATAAAAACATTTGTTAATCAGAATGCGGTATAATTTGCGTTTTTTTCTTTTAATTTGCAGTAATAACTTTTTGAGAATGTGTCAAAGTGATATCGACTGTTATTTTGAGAGAAACAATGAATCTTTTAAGAATCATT
Source organism: Mytilus galloprovincialis (assembly GCA_037788925.1). Lineage (NCBI taxonomy): Eukaryota > Metazoa > Mollusca > Bivalvia > Mytilida > Mytilidae > Mytilus > Mytilus galloprovincialis. Next base: position 35,629,762 of record CM075342.1, on the reverse strand, counting down.
TAAGACTGACAGTCGAATCAGTTAGGAAACAGAGGGTCAATTGGATATATTTCAAGTTAATTTAACACGTCATACGCCTGTTTTATTTTAACTGCTATTCAAGTCAATTCTGTTTCGAAAAGTAAACATATATTACTGGAATTGAATGCTTTCTAAAATCAATTGAAATGACATTAGATTTAAGTATGTATACATTAATAAATGTCATCGGGGTCATTATGATAGCCATGGTCACGCGTGTAGACAAAATCTACCACAGATCTATTCATCTTTACGTTGTTGGCACGTGGCGTGTTTTTACATGATATTATATATTTTCAATACATACCTATCTTTTAAAAACTCATTAACAATTCAGTTCCTAAACGAAAGAATCTTTTTATTCATACAGGACTGAAATTTATGATTAAGTATTCGTAATTTTTTTTAAACTAAAACAATACAATAAATGATTCCTTGTTTTTTAATATTATGATGTTTTAAACATTAAAACTTTTTTCTGGTTTCTGGTTAAAACATTTCGCAAAGAGTGACTTGTCATCAAATTCCAACTATGATACCACTTGGCCACTTGACATGAGCATTACGAAGGACGTAACAATAAGAGAAGACATTTTTAATCCTGCTAGATCACCCGAGTATCCCTTGGTTTTGTGTTGGTCCTCAGATAATGATTATTTTCTAATCTATTGTTTTTATATTTGACCATTGTGATGTTTTGTTTTTGTGTTTTTATCGACTTTTGAATTTTGATTGTGGTCTAATTCTTGTTTTCTTGCTGCTCACAAGATAGCCTTTGAACCAGGAGTTCCAAAGTTGAAATCAGAATGTTTCAAATTTTAAGGACGCCAAATGTTATGAGTCACCGTTGTAGAATATCTGTTTCACAAGTGACGACAGATATATTGTCGTAACCATAATCCTGTCCTCTTTTACTCGAATGTAACCTGCTCTGATATCAACCCCGGTTTTTGGTTGACTCTTTGCTGCTCAGTGTAGCTTTTTATGTTGTGTTATGTGAACTTTTCTTTATATGTTCGTCGTTTTTCGATTTTGCCACGGCATAGTCAGTTTGTTTTCTTGTTACGAGTTTAAATAATTGATTCTCGTTCTCTCTTTTTCATTTTCAAATCATGAGATAATACACTTAAGTCTTGAAAGATGACAAAGGATCGGGAGAGGACGGTTTGTGTTCTACTGTCCATGTTTTGTGGATTATCTAAAGTACCTTTGACGTGTTATATCATGATGACGTATTGCAGTATTAGCAGTGATTTGCTCTTCATGAAGATAGAAGGTTGTTGGTTCCAACTGGAATATTCAAGGGTAAGTGCTTGTTCATTGTTGATAAATATTCCGTATCAACTTCTCAAATAATACACGATGGTCTTGATGTATAGATTCTGCGTAGTGATGTTGTTTATCATCTTAACAACGTGTTTTATCATCTAAACAACGTGTTTTATAGTTCGTTCATTTGTCTTTGTTATATTATTAATATTACTTTTACTGTTGAATGGTTTTATGTGATAATTGTTTGACGTGGCTCGGTACTTATACATCTCGTCAATGTGTTTGTATTGGCTTTCGTTTTTTGGTGGTTTGTTTTGTATATGCGACTTTTTGTATTTCTTTTGTTCTTATAACGTGACTCTGTACTTTAAAAGATCCCGTCAGTATGATATTGTTCTATATATATTATATGCCATTATGATATATTTCTATTATAAATTACTATATACGTTGAACCACAAACGTCAAAATCATTCAATCGCGTAGTGGAATTAACTATTTGTGGATTCTTTTATATTCTATATATAACTTTTGGACTAGTTTAAATCTCGGTTTATTTCTGAAATTTATTCTTACATACTTTTGATTTTTCAACCCTGTATACATGCTAACATTGCCTAAGTAAAATTTTAAAATCGTTTGTATGCACATTGAACGACAAATTTATGTGACGTATAAAATTTTCTGACGTCAGACACTCAAATCAATGCATGTGTTCGTAGATAGTAGATGTTTTTGTGTTCTGTTAAATTGTTCTTTTAAAATTGTTATACAATGATGACTGATGTTCCCATATTTTGACTATTTAATTTATTGTGTCTGTTTATTTAACGCATCAATGTAAATATAACGGAATTTGATGAGACTGTCATTAAAGTGAGAGGGTTAGCGCTATAGAACAAGGTTTAATCCACCATTTTCTACATTTGAAAATGCCTGTACCAAGTCAGGAATATGACAGTTCTTGTCCATTCGTTTTTTATACGTTTTTTTATTTGATTTTGCCATGTGATTATGGACTTTCCAAGTTGATTTTCCTCTAAGTTCAGTATTTTTGTGATTTTACTTTTTAGCAGTGCTCATACCGAAATCTGTAGATGGGTTATTCAAATACAACTGTAACGACGATCCCATCATCTTTTGTTCGAATGTAACCTACCGAATTAGACTTATCACCTGATATTGACCTACTTGAGAAACATGACTGCAAAACCTTCATGAGTACTTGAGATCCCCAATGTTATGTTACTCAGTAATTAATTTTCATTATTGTGTATTGTGTACTATTTGTCTTTTCGTCGATTTGTATTTTGTCATGTCATTGTCAGTTAGTTTTCGACTAATGAGTCTGCATATACCCTTTGTGTCTTTTGTCTCATTTTAGAGAGTATCGAAATTAAACTTTGAGTCAAGCACGCTATTGAATCTATCTAATTTATAAAACCGATATCCTCACTTCGGATATATCAAGAAGGCCTTCATTTTGATAGTTAGTGGTAGTTTATGCCGGATATATTGACTATATTGTTTGACTGTTATGGACAGCGGGATTACATATCACCTTCGATTTGTTACTTTTATTTTATCACATTAATTGTTTTCCTCGTCTATGGCATCAAAAATTGCAAATTTTCAGATTTTTGTGAGGCAGAAGTAAAATGAGAAGTAGGAAATACAGACACATTATCTTCTTGATGACTTTTATACGAATAAATATTTAGATTACACTTGTGTTGATCGATCTACTCGCTAATGTTTATTATTTACTTTAATAAAATCAATAAATCTATAAATCATCAAGATATAATTTTATGGCAAAATGAATGAAATCCAAATTATATTAAAATCCAAAGCTTGGCTAAGTTTAGTGTGAAATGTCAAATAAGAAAGCTTTCTCTGAATTGTTTGCCACTATAAGACGATTTTGTCTTCTGTTATATTGTATTGCCCTCGGTTTTTGCAACCCATCTGATTGAGACAGGAGTTGCCTAGTCTGATTTCCATCAGGAGAAATAACTATAACATTATGCGAGTCTTCGTTTGTTACATACACGTTTCCCATGCCATCGACTGCTATGCCACCAGGCTTCTTTATCACAGCATCATCTTTAAATGACCAGATGTTATTACCCTCCATATCGCAGCAGCTGACAGTGTTTAATTTAGGGTCGCAAACATAAAGTTTAGATTTAAAACATGTAAGTGATGCGTTCCTTGATAAATCGATTTGTATTGTTGACACCGTTTTTCCGGTTTTGGCATCGATAGTTATTATGCCTAAGTTCGGAGAAATGGTTTGGAATTTGCCATCATTAAATGTAACACTATAACATTGATGTTCAGTTTCGATTATTGTCATTTCCTTGTTGTGTATATTTATAGACACAATGCTGTTTTTACGAAAGCGTGGAGATGTAACAGCAACAATATGCTTATCCATAGCTACTACATCATATGCATAATTCGGTTGTACTGGTATGGTTTTCAGTGAGCTTCCATTCGAATTGAATACACATATATAATCAATCCCTGATGATGGGTAGTTACATATTACTATATTGCCGTCTGGTAAAAATTCACATCCATATATTGAATCAGCTTTTGTAGTTATAGAATGAACGAATTTGACAAAAATGTCTTCAATAGTATTTAGTTTTTCGATGGTTTGTGCCTGTTTACCTTTTTGACGTTCAAGACAAAAATTTCCTGGAATCTTTTTTAGCTGAACCAATCCAAATTTACTGGTAACATTAAAAAAACTGGCAATACTTTCATCCAACTCAAATGCAATTTTAACTTTATCCAAACTTCCATTTTCTAGTAAAGACTGAAGGAAAGATTCATCTGCGATAACGTCAGAGGATAAACGTCTCAATCCTAGAAATGCTTGTACATCTGAGGCGTACTTTGTGATGTCTTCCATCTGTGTCTGTTTTCTAGCAGTATTTAACTTCTTCTCATCTAGATGTTTGAGTGTCAGTTGCATGTCATTTTCAGCTACATTTTTATGTTTAGAGAGTTCCTCTTTGAGTCGTATATCCAGAGTATCCAAGTGCTTGTTTATTTTTTTTCGAATCTCGCACATCTGATGTGAAATTATTTCGGGGCAGTCTTTTATACTTGTACAATTTGATTGAACTTCTAATATCATTTTATCGATGTTTGTTTCCATGTATTCTAAAGACATGCGTACTTCATTGAAATATTCGGAAGTCTTTATGTTTTTCGCAATTTTGTCGATCGATTTGATATCATTACATCCTGAATGATCTTCAATGCAAGTGTGACAAAGGAGTTTGTCATGAATTTGACAATAAAGGTGATACCTCTCTCTGTGGTCCTCACATATGTTACTAATAGATAAAATCGATGTGCGGAGTTCATCATATTTAGCAATTGGTATGGTCATATGATTCCGAGAAATATTTAGTAAACTATGGTATTCCTTGCAATCTGTGCAGAGGGCTTGATTACATTCGGAACACCAGTCTGTACTTGGTTTTGAAATGTGACGCCTGTCACAAATGCTACACGACTTGTGATTTGAATCCATAGCGCGCTATAAATTTAAGAATCGATGAACTTTAATAATAATCAAACATATACCATTTCAGGACTGGAAAAAAAAATATAATAGTTACTTATTATTAATGCAAGAAAAAAATGTTTGCAAAGATTAGTACGCTGGAGCAGACATTGGGATACTAATTGTAAGCGGGAAAAGGCTAATATCATACTAGTCATATATGTACTACTATTGTCATATAAGCTCATTCTCGTCAGTAAAGAAGGGATATTAGAGCCCATTTGTAGATCGTTAAAATGCAACTTCAAATAGCTTAACGGCTAACCCGATTAGGATGTGCCGTTTAGATATATATGTATTATATGGCCCCTTACATCAGTTATGTAATGTTCATATACAGATCTTATAAAGCTGACCGTATTTGAATGCAGTTTATACAAATCTGTTTTATTATTGAGATCATTAACATAAAAACAATAAGCTAAAGGTAGCTAAATTACGAAAAATGCCCCCACTTGAAGGCGTCAAATATCTTTTTTAAAAGATAATACGTGTTTGTATAGCCTTTATTGCTGATAATTAGCTGTTTAGAGTACATGTCTATATTTTATAGTTCAAAAGATCAACGGCAAAAAACACATATAATAACCATATCTCCTTAAGATTGTCACGACGTTTTTGTAGATCCTTAATATTGAATGATTTTTGCCGTTTTCATTTTTCATTTATCTGTGATAGTTCTTCGGATAATTGTCGAAAAAACATGAATAATCCTTTAATAATTTAATGGCCTCCTTAAGAAATCATCGATGTGTTAAGGTAAAAATGGCATAAGAGTTGGTTTTGTATTACTGATCAGTTTTGCCTTCCACAGTTTCTATCTTTCTACTATTAATAAGTTTTAGGTACAAAGGCAAAACAAATATTGAAATAAGTCAAAATTCGTCATTTCAAGATTATTACTCCTAAAGGAAATACATCAAAACCCTTGTGGAGATCGACATTCAAATCAGTTTTGCACAATCATATTTCCTAAATTTATCTTTTTTTTAGCCATCACGGCCATTCTTTTTCACTGAAAAAAACACAAATTGTATGGCAGGTATCGTAAGAACCTATCACACCATGTTTCGTTTAAATTAGCTGAGTTGTTTTAGAGGACATTTTTAAAAGATTTTACGTGGACACAAATCGTCGTCGTGAAAGGCTTTAATTTATGATAGAGTAATATAATTGCTAAGGATGCATCGTTATTTAAGTAAATCTTGTTTATTTGGTTATTTTTTTTTTGAAAATAAGTTTCTGTCTATCTATTAAAGGTTTTGAGATATTTGACAAAAGAAATACTATAAGTCAAAAATTAGTCAATTAGTATAATTCGAGTTTTTGGATGTTGTAGGCAAAATTATTTAAAAATAAAGACACAAAACTCCTGCAGGAGTTATCTGTTAATTTAGATCAAAGATGAAAACATGAAGAAGGTACATGCAGATGTTATCATTGTGAACACTTTTTGTGTTAGTAAGATATTCTCTATTTATCATAGTATTCGAGTTAGAAAAAAATCATGCATTTTACCCATATGTTTTATTTCAGCCACATCGGCCATTTTGTTGACCCGCCGGAACAAATTACACAAACTTTATGGTAGATACATGTACCCTATGCACGATTAGTGATTTCTGACGAATTTTAGACCCTTTCTTATAACCTTTTTTATTTTGATAATATTCTCTTTTCTTTGTATTTCGGAACACCAATATTTTCTTTTTCTGTTTAGGTCTTTTTTACTATTTATTCTTTATATTTTGGCATTGTATTTTGCACTTTTTACACACAATTCTCAATTCTACAATCCCCACCCAGACCCTCATACATATATCTTCTACTTTCAATATCTATAAATAAATACTCTGTCGATATCTGTTTCGAAAAAGTTTAACAATAAAAAAAGTCATTAAACGATCATCAGGAACATATTTCAGTTTGGGTTCGTTCATGTTACAAGACCAAACAAGTCTTGTTTGGAGTAAGAATGGTGTGTTCTTTTTATTTGTTAGTTTCTTCTTTGGAAGAAGGTGTTGTCCTACTTTTCCTTTTTCGACTTAGTACTGATTTGTATTTGTTATATTTGTTTTTATATAAATGATAAAATAGTATTGCTACGTACTTACTTCACACTGGGTATACAAGGTATCAAGAATCTCAGTTGTACCGAGGTATCCCAAAAACGGAAGTAAAATCGTCACATGATATCATAACTTAACAACAATATTCAGGGTAGATAATTTAAATCATGTAGTCGGAGTATTTACATAATTATAACTGAAGCATTAAAATCATAATTTGAAAGCAATAAAATCACGAAAAAGAGAAATACAGGCGTAAATTGACATACGATATCTGAATGGAAATGAAGAAATGAATCATATAATGGTCAAATTTGAACTACAGTCAGATTCAGTTGATATTGATTAATTGATTGTTGTTTATTTAACGTGCAGAAGAAAATATTTCATGCATTTTCAGGACGAGAACATATGACTAATAGATACAATAGGTTGTCCTTTATTCCGGGTCGTCCAGGACTTTTACGGACGTTGCTGCGTGATAACACACATCTAGCACGGCTAAATAGAGGTGAAAAACATACCAAAGGGACAGTAAAAAACATTGATCAAAAATAATCTGACAACGCCATGGCTAAAAAAAAAGACAAATAGAGAAATAGTAGTACACAAAACACAACATATAAAACTAAAGACTAAGCATCACGAACCCAACCAAAAACTAGGGGTGATCTCAGGTGCTCCGGAAATAATATAGTATCAATTGATTGGATGAGGACCAATAAGTAGAAGGAAAAACCATCACGAGACTCCGACCATATATCTCTATCCGTTTACGCCCCGTACGAAACTTTATAATTAGTTATCAAAGGTACCAGGATTATAATTTAGTAAATTTTATAACATTGAATAAAAAAAGTGAAAATTTTTAACTTTTTTTAAAAGTAGGCGAAAAACAGACAACATCAAAACGTAAAGAAAAACATATCTATAACTGTTCGTTTTGAGACATTGTGAAAACATTATTTCGATATAGGCAATAGTCTATAATCTACAAAGAAAGAATTATGAAATTCAATTTTATTTTTTACCTTACTTAGTATATCATTAACATGAAAATAAATCTATCTCAATCTGATTTTTAATAGAATATTAAATAGAATTTCATTATTCATCAATATATATGAGAAAGAAAATTATTGACATTATTGAATACATTAAGAATAACACGATTCATACATCATCTTTTGCACAATTGTCACGTGGCATGTCGCAACAGGTTACGCGTGTGTATACTACTTTCTTAATTCACAAATCCTTTATTGATTCTGTATTTATAATAAAAAATTTGAAATCAAATTTAATTTTTGTTTGATTTAATTGTAAACTGATTTAAAATACATCTAGTTGAATAGGTAGGTCAACGATCTTAAACTACTATACTGAAAAATGGTGTTTGTGAAAAACACTGTTTATAGAAATAGAAGAGATAGGGACAACAATTCTTCGATTCGTGAAAAGCGCAAAATTTTCGTAAACACAATGATGGATAACCTTTCTCAAAAACATTAAAATGCAATGCTAATAGTTATAGTACAAAGAACTGTCCAAAGGGAAAGAAAACAGAATAAATGTTTTGTATAAAAAAGATTGTTTGCTTGAACATATTAAACCCAGACATCAATATAGTGTATGAACTTGTTATGCAGCACGAAATCGTAATATAGAAGATTCACATCCCATTTGTATATAATTTTTTACCTTAAGATTTTTTTTGTGAAATTCAAATAAAACTACAAGGACAGAGATTTTTAATACTTTTTTTTATAGCATCTAGAATCTAAAAGCTCGCAAGGTCTAAGGGTTTCAAGTGTTTACATCTGAATATCACCACCTGTTTGATTTGTTATCATAAATTACCAATACACATTAACGAGTTTGCATTTCCTTTGGTTAATGTTAATCAAAGTCAAAGACTTTTTACCAGACGATTTTAGAATAATTTTCTCTCTTCTTAAATTGTTTTTCCCTACTATCGGTACTTCAGGAAAACATTATAGTCAGAAACTGTGTAATGTGTTTGAGTTTTGATTTTGCCATTTGCTTAGGAACTTTCCGTTTTGAATTTGTCCTCGGAGTACAGTTTTTTTTACTCTGTAAAGGCCAAATGATTTTATGTATTAAATCACTCAACGTAAACGTGAAGTCCTCGATTAATATAGACATGTTTGATGCATCAAATATTCAGAAAATTTAGCTTTAAGTTGTTAAAACAAACAAGCCATTACATAATCAATTTTTTTTTACTAAAATATGTAGATAAACCGCTCATGTAATGTTTACTTGTGTTTTAAAATTGCAATGCAGCCTAGCAGACTTGTACAATTTGTCAAGTATTTCTGGCAACATATACTTAAGTGCGAAAATGCGAATATTACCACTTAAACACTGAAAGTGGTGCAACAAACTTGGTACCGTTGATTTTATTATTATATATTAAGTTAAATTGTTATGTAAAACGCCTTTTGAAAAATACAGATAAATAAAAATTGATATAAACATAATTTAGAAGTATCATTGAGGGAATTGATTACTTGATTCAATGGCCTTTTTATCTAATATAATCTAACTACACCACTAAAATCATCTAAGTTTCCGTTAAAACGCCAGATATGCGACAAGAGAATCAAGTAGAGATAATTTCAGGAAAAGCTGTCAACAGATGTCGCTCCGCGATTAAAACATTGTTGTGACGTCATTCTATTGTTTTACTTGTTCTTTATTTCAGTGATTGGACTACCATTTACCTGTAAGAAACCATTTTATTACCTTTAAGTGTCCAATATGTTTAAGAATAGCCCTCCTATTTCTTAAAAACATATTGAACAGCTTAAAAAAACAGCTACATATTAGTATATCATAAAAGTGGAAGGGGGAATAAGCTTCAAGAAATGTGCACATTTTCGCGTGGAGTTATTCGGCAAACATGGATTTATGTTCTTTAACAGTTTGGCAAAAAGTCCGAAAATCAAGAAATCAAATTGATGTGGCCTTAAATTTTCTAACAAGATATATTTATTCAAAGAATGACTGCAACGTTAAGATATAACTGCGCATACATGTATTCCGTCATATCAGAAACAAACTAATTTAAAAAAACTCATAAATACTTGGTATATGAAAATTATGCTGCATACATATGCATGGAAGTGATGGTAGAGAAAAAATATTGAAGGTATTAAACAAGGATCATTTTTGTACTTTCAAGAACCATATACTTAGTACTTTTTCTAATAAATGAAAACAAAAATTAACCTTACAAAATTATTGTCATGCATTTTTCTGAAGCACAAAATGTTTGTTTTATAATCTTTAAAAATCTTTGTAATTAGACCAGTTCCAACTGTGATGATCAATAAAATAAAACTGCTATATTTTAGGGCCAAAAGGGGGTCTTACTGAACCTAGTCCTTTATGTTCTACTGAAAAATTATTACACCAGGGTTTTCGTTATCACAAAATAGTCAAAAATTTACTAAATTTTATCATCGCTCCAAACATTCTTTACAAAGCACAAAATGTTAGAATTCACCTCAAAAGTTAACTAAACCTTAAAACAGACTTATTAAGAAGGGATATAGTTACGATACTGTTGTCAGGTCAATAAAGATTGCATAGTTTGCCTTTAAAATTGATTCACTTATCACAGGTCCTTGCATCGGAATTAAACATATGTATTCTAAAACGGTTGTTGGCATGACACGGGTTATGTTCTTCTTGTATATTTTATAATGTTATATATAGCATGTCAGTAACTGCAAGTAGTCCTTTGTTAATTGATGTATTATTGTCATTTTGTTTAGTTTCTTTTGTTACCTATACTGAAATCGGACTTGGGCTTTTCTTAAACTGAGTTTTACTCTACGTATTGTTGTGCGTTTGTCTTTTCTACATTGGCTAGAGGTATATTGGAAGGGTTGAGATATCAAAAAAACATGTTTAACCTCGCCTCATTTTTGCGCCTGTCCCAAGTCAGTAGCCCTGCTCTGGCCTTTGTTAGTCTTGTATGCTTTTTAGTTTCTTGTGTATAATTCGGAGTTAAATATGACTTCCATTATCACTGAACTAGTAACATATTTGTTTAGGGGCCAGCTGAAGGACCTCCTCCGGTTGCGGGAGAATCTTGCTGCATTGAAGACCTATTGGTGTATTTTCGGCTGTTGATTGCTCTATGGTCGGGTTGTTGTCTCTTTGACACATTCCCCATTTCCATTCTCAATTTCATTACAGCTCAATGTATAGTCTTCAACAAGTTGGCTCACACAGAACAGCAATTTATAACGGGCAAACGAGAAACACGTATGAACCACTTAAACAAACGACAACTACTAAACATAAAAAATGTCTCTTCATTTCACTGAAGGCTGATCTTCTCATACCATTAAAATGATTACGTCGAATACATGTGACTTAAAGATTAACATCGAGTCAATATCAGTTCCTAACAAGAATGTGTCCATAGCACACTATCATTTGCTATGTTCAGGGGACCGTAAAATTAGATGAAAAACACTAATTTGGCATTAAAAATTAGAAATATGATATCATAGGGAACGTGTGTACTAAGTTTCAAGTTGACCATGTTGACTGACCTTCAATTTCATTAAGTCTACGTTGACACAAAAACTATAACCAACACTTTAACCTGAAGCGGGACAGACAGACGAATGTACGACCGGACAACCGAACGAACGAACGCATACGGACGAACGAACGAAAGAACGAACGAATGGACGCGTGGACAAACGAACGGATGCACAGACCGAAAAACAAAAGACCATTTGGATGGGCATATAAGAAGCATCGAGTCATTATCTCTTTTTCAAAATTACAATATTTACGGGAATATATGAATTAAGCGCTTCCACCCATTTTTACTTTAATTATGGACCTGTTCATCTTCGGTCAGTATATTATAAACAGGTCCATATTATAACTTATTGACCTCGCTAAAAGTATGTAATTGATAAATATCTTAAAATAAAGAAAATTGTTAATATTATATAAAATAGGTTGATATATAACAATTTTAATACTTATATCGTTTGTCATACACGTATGAATGAAATTTGTTAAATATTTTAAGAGCTATCAACTTTGAAATCTACATCTTCAGATGCAAATATCAGCTACATGTCGTAATATAATTGTTTAACTGCTTTTTAAAATTTCGTGAGGCAATTTATTAACGTCTCCTTATTACTACTACCAAGGATTTGTATTGTAAACTAATAGTAAACTATACAAATCCTTGCTATTACGGAGGCGTTTGACGACATGCATTAACTACCCATGAGGGTCTCGTACGCGGTTGTCCACAATTTATGTTAGTTTTGTTTAAGAGTTTTACTTTCAGATATAAACTCTGAATGACACTTCTTTTTATTTCATAAATTAATAAATGTTTTATTAACGATTTATATGAAATGACAGAGCTATAGATCTCCATTTGAAATTTTAAGATAAATTGAACAACACCTTTGGAGTTATTGCCCCTGAAAATTCAAGTTATATATACATATCTCAAAACATCAACATTCTAATCAGAGCAAATCTGACTTGAGTAAAACTGCTCTGAAGGTCAATGTTAATTCTATGTAATCTTCAGAGAATGATTTTGGAGTTATTGCCCCTGAAATGTCTTTTTAACAAATAACATGTTTTTTGGTTATTATATTGAAAACTGTAAAAGATAGAGACACATTTTAACAGTAAAACTGACCAGAACAATAAGATCTATACATAATTAAGACAATATGGTAGACATGATCAATTGACCATTTGTTAGAGTTGTTGGTGTATTACCCTTTTTTGAATTTGCATAATGTAAAAATGTTATCTGATTATAAGTCCACATGAACGAAATCGTCAATGGCCCCTTTCATGATTTAATGTTATTGCCCTTAAAAAGACGAGTTTTAAGATTTCTTTTTGCAGAAAATTTTACAAAGATAAAATGTGCATACCAAATTTATCAAGAAAGAAATTCACGAACACGACCGAATTCGTTAATAGAAGCCTACAAGGATTTGTTGACCTTAAGCGATGAGTTTAGCAAATTCGTGCAGAACCATAATAGACATAGAGAAACTGTTTATATATATATATATATAGTGATTTTCTACATTTTTGCAGAAACTGTAATAGATAGAAACTGTGAGTAGCTAAACATTTTCATCAGATAGGTCAACGGTGTCTAATTGTCATATTAGCAAGTTGAAAAAAGTTATTACTTTTTAAGATGGTTTTATCAATTTTATGCTTTTTTGCCGAAACAATTTAAGATTGATACCAAAGAAGCTAAGCACAATAAGATCTACAATTGCGCCAACTTCAATTGACTCCTTGTTGAGTTATCGCCCATGAATGATCATTTTCCGATAAAAGAGGGACGAAAGATACGAGAGGGACAGTCAACTTTTTTGTTGCTAAACTGATAACAGATATAGAAGAACTGTAAAACAAAAATATTCAGCAAAATAATATCAACAATTAAGCTAACATGATCGAAATCGTCAATGATGCCATCTTGAATTATTGCCCTTGAAAGATTTTTTCTATCAATTATAGAGGGGCCTGATGGGGGGTCTCATCACGATTCACGAGTTGATTTTTTTGTCAATCACGAGTCACAGAAAATAAATTTCCATGATCACGGATCACGAAAATATAAAAAGAGTATCACTAATCAATCTCGATAATAGAGATTCAGAGCTGGTTGTTTGTGTTGTAGATTGGTGCAATTAAGCTACAATCAAATACATTACTAGCTCATTACTTGTTTACATGTTGAATTCTCCAAGGTTCTAAATTAAATCGTTAAAAACACCATTCTGACTTCTTTTATTGTATAATAATAATATCTCATAGAAATGTTTTACTGGCGTAAATACCACGGAACCACATCTGTGTTTTATCTTGAGGCTAAACTAAGGGAGCTACCATTTGATTTTTATGGGGGGGGGGGGGGGGGGGGGGGCTAGGATGACATTTTTTTTTGCTGTAATCTCTGTCCTGCCTTTTTATTTTTCACTCTGTTCGGTCCTGCCTTTTTTTTATTTAGTTTATCCTGACTTTTTTTTACCTAAATTGTCGTCCTGACTTTTTTTTTTGCTAGTGTCTCATCCTGCCTTTTTTTTAACTTAAAATTCCTGTTTCAAATTTATCCTAGCCCCCCCCCCCCCCCCCCCCCCCCCCCCCCCCCATAAAAATCAAATGGTAGCTCCCTAAGAGATTATAAAGTATATATATTTATTTTGTCAATAAAATTTACTGCTGAGCCTGATTGTTCTCCCACTCCTGCTGGTTGTCCCTTGAAGAAAACTAAGACATTCTGGGGTGTCAATAACATTATCGTTTCTTCAGTGTAGTCCACATCTGATTCTGAATCATATTCAGAAACTTGATCGTAGTCCGTGTTACCTTCTTCAGCTATTGAAGGAAATGTGATTTTTTTCACTTGTGGTACTGTAAGTTGCATTTTTGTACATATTAAGTGCCGTGACTAAGTGGTAATTATAATGTGCCAGTGTTGTACATTGTCGTTTGCTGTCGTACTGAACACACTTTCCGAAGTCCTGCATGGGCCCACTCACGCATTTCTCGTTCTTGGTCCTTTGACAGCAGGGCTTTTGGTTTCAAGTGCTCCATAGCACTCAGGGACGACAATGGCATGTCATTTTCAGGAATAGGGTAATAAGAGGAGGGATGCGTAAAGTAGTAGGCAGCCCACATGACACTCCTTTTTATTCCCTCATACACCGTATTGCTTAAGTTCCGGGCATGTTCCAACATAGTTGGTAATTGACATTTGAAATGTCCAAGAGCATGTAAGTTTTCAACGCATACAGTGTAACAAGACAACATGTTTTAAATGGGAATTGACGAGTTAATTGACGTTATTTGACTTTGCAAATAACTCAGTTCACTATGGATCATGTCTACGGACTTCAAAGTTTTGGATGATATGGTTCCATCTGGCCCATTAAGTTGTCTGTCTGTGTCTAGAATAACTTGAACGCTTCGTACAGTTTCATGGAGATAGTCCGATAACCGTCGAACAATGTCTTTTGCTTCCTCAAGATTAACCCTTTCGACATTTTGATGTTTGAAATGTACCCCAAAAGCTTGATACAGCAATTTCAAATGTGTCAAAAACCTGACAGAACCTTTCATGTCTGTAATAACCTTGGGGGCTGCACTTCAATTTTTTAAGCCAAGAAAGACAACTCAATAGAACTCTTTATTTCCGTAATGAAAAAAAAAATCACGAGAACGAAATATATGTCTCCATCACGAAGAACGAACATAAAATTCCAATGAAAACGATTCACGAACAATGGTTTCATCACGAATCACGAAAAATAAATCTGTAGAAAAACGGATCACGATAGCGAAAATGCGCCGATCACGAAGAACGGAAATAACCCATCAGCCCCCTCATTATATACATTTTGTTTTTGGCAGAAACCATAATAGATAGAGTAACATAGTAAAGATCAAAGTTGCTAGGCACGATCTACGAATATCTCAACTTGACCACAATTGTCAACTGGCTCCTTTGTGTGTTATTGTCCCTGAATAATCATTTTATGATTTCTTAGTTGTGAAAACGATTGCGGAGACGGTTTTTTTAACTACTCTGACTATACCCATTAGGGTCTTGCACGGACGGTCATGTAAAAGCGATAATAGATAGAGTGCAACAATATTATCTTCTCTGTAACTATTTTTTTGGTTTTATAAAGATCATTCATTCATAAATATACGTATTTATAAGTGAGTGATAATTGCAATTAACCGGTACATAAAATAAAGTAGACAGCAAATTACAATCAATATAGAATAACTTGAAAGACACATATTTAACAATCGGTAATTGAAAATTATCACATATAATATAATAATCCCGGTTGAAAACAAATTGAAACGTATGCATAATCTTCTACAATGATAATTAACAAAATTCTTAAGAAAAATTGCATTTATACATAAAAAATTATGATTTTTCGAAATTCTTTTATATAATGTCCGAAAAGTCTCAAAATTTAATTTTGTTCATTTTCCAAGTTGCGGCAGAGAGACAACTGCTCTGTTCTGTTCAAGTGAACTCTGGTGGATAGTTGTCTCATTGTCAATCGTACCACATGGATTCCATTCCTTTACTCGTTATTGAAGAGTTCCACGTCCATCACCTTAATCCATAATTTCAGTCAAACGTTTGTACTTTTAGTAAAATATGTTTTCGAACCAAAGGCACCGACTTCTTTTTTGTCGAGTCTGCGACTTCTGTATACGGATAGTGATCCGGCGGCGGCGTCGCGTTAATTAACTTTTTGAAAGCTTTATTATTTTAGGAGGTGGAAGACCTGGATGCTTCATACTTTGCATATAGATGCCAAACAATAGGAAGTTCCCGTCTGTTGTATGACTATTCGAAAAAAAATTAAGATTCTATAAAATGTTAATTTCATTTGTATTATGAGTTAAAGCTATTTAGTATGTGGGTATCTTGCAAGGTCCTCATGCCAATCAGACAGTTTTCATTTGACCTCGACCTCATTTTATGGATCAGTGAACAAGGTTAAGTTTTCATGGTCAAGTCCATATATCAGATACTATTAGCAAAAGGTCTACTATATTTGGTGTCATGGTAGAGTTCCAAGGCGTACATGTCAAACTTGCAGATGTCATCTGACCTTGACCTCATTTTCATGGTTTAGTGGTCAAAGTTAAGTTTTTGTGATTTGGCCTTTTTTTCTAATACTATATGCAATAGGTCAACTATATTGGTGTATGCAAATATTTTATGATGTACAGGTCCGTCTCACAGGTAATTGACCTTGTCATCATTCTCACGATTCATTGCTCAGTGTTAAGTTTTTGGTCTGTTTTTCTTAAACTATGAGCAATAGGTCAACTGTATTTGTGTATGCATCATCTGACCTTGAACTCATTTCCATGGTTCACTGGTTAATGTTAAGTTTTCAAGGTTAAATTTGTTTCTTAGATACTGTAAGCAATATGTCAACTATTTTTAAATGCATATACTGATTGTAAGTTGTACATGTCTGTCTGGTATTGATCATCTGACCTTGACCCAACCGAGACTTTTCAGTGTGTGCACTCTTTTTTAATGATATACATCATTCTAAGTGTTTTACTAAACGTAATGAGTTGAGTTCAACGACTACACATACAAGGTTTGGACTTGCTTATTCTTTGGAAATTCAAGTTTCATATTTCACCCCGGCAACCTGTTTTTGTTATGACCTTGTAAGCCAATTTTCAACACGAAGTTTGCAAATTTGACGTTTCAGCCATTTTAGCCTGTATTTTACACTGCAATGTTAAAAGCCTCTCGCTTCGATTTTTAAAATAGCTCAGGAACCTGTATTTTTGCAACAACAGTCATTATGTTTCGTTTAAATGGTGTATATTGTTGCGTATATTCATTTTCTGCCCCGGCAACCTGTTTATCACTTAAATTAAAATTAAAACAGACATTTTTTCAAAATTCCCTATCATTTTAATGTAATTTCCGTGACCCGTATCCGATTTCTTTAGTATAATATTCAAATAAGCAAAGTGGCGTTGATTTCTGGATATGTTGTACGGACATACGGACAGTCCAGTATTTACTTTTTTTTTTATAAATTTTGGAAAATTTCATCAAAGCTTTTACACCAACAAATTAATTGTTATTTACTTACGGCAAATATTTGGTAAAAGAATCACATAATCATAAAATTGAAGAGAAGCGGACCAGGATGCAGAATGGTAGCTGTATTTGTTTTAATCAATTCAACATGTAATGTCGTGTAAATACATACAAAATAAGAAAACTATATGACTGATACATATATTTATTTATCTATTTGGTTGATTTTTATTCTGAAGCTATATGATCCTATATAGTCAAGACAGTATATAACGGCGGTGGGCGCCAATCCAATATGTAACGTATTGATAATCATGAAGGTTTTGTCTTTGAGACGACCAATCCATTTTACCTGTAAACTGTAGGTGTCATTAGTCGGTGTCGAGAGATGCTGAAAAGGTCTAATGATGCTTTTCATTATTGATCACCTGCTGACAGTTGATGCAATAATCCGTAAATCCCTATATATACGTGATAAAGTCATTATTATATGATTGCCAGTGGTCAGTTTCAGCTGGGAACAGTATATCTAATATAAATGTTCCTGGTTTCAGTAAAATGAACATAACACAGAACTTTACAATATTTGAAAATAATACGTATTGCGGAATTAATTGTAACGATGAAAGTTCTATATTGTTCGTTTTAGTTTTATATGTTTTTGGATCTTTAACGGTTGTTTTTAATGTTCCATCGTTAATGTTGGTGATATTGACGTTCTTAAGAAAACTGAAAATGAAGTACATACATACGCTCAGTTTGAGTATAACGGACGCTGTACTTGGAGTTTCTTGGTTATTGATTACGAGCACGCTTGGAGGAACAAAGCTATCTTTCGCTAACTGTGCTTCCAGATGCTACTTAATTTGTGTAACGTTTATGGCGTCCATGTTTCAAGTGTTAGGAATTTGCGTTGAACGGAATTTGATAATTTGTTTACAGTTAAAAATTGTGAGCGAACAGAAAAAACAAGTTTCAATTTCAATTATTATAATGGCATGGCTTCCAGATGCTACTTAATTTGTGTAACGTTTATGGCGTCCATGTTTCAAGTGTTAGGAATTTGCGTTGAACGGAATTTGATAATTTGTTTACAGTTAAAAATTGTGAGCGAACAGAAAAAACAAGTTTCAATTTCAATTATTATAATGGCATGGGGACTTGCTATACTACTTAGTGGCATCGTGTCGGCGGTTACTGTCAGAAGTTACTATGACGACCGCACGTGCTCCTTTGATAGTCTGTTCCAAGAACAAAAAAATACAGCATATGGAACATTCGGAATTATTTTTGCCGTTACTCAAATCGGAGTTGTGGTTGCTATGACAACTTTATTAGTATATCTTAGTCAACATCAAAAGAAAATGGATATGTTAAATGTTCGCAAAATAACAAAATCCGACATGAAACTGTGCATGACAATTGGTATTATAGCTATTTTATTCTTTACTGTAAACACACCTCTAACCGTAGTGTATTTATTTGATGGGTTTTCTACCGGTATGTCATCGTCTAGAGTTTTAAGGAATGTGTGCTTTTTGTTTGCAGGGATAAACTCGATGATAAATCCATTCGTATACCTTTTCCGAATCGAATACTTTCGAAATTAACGACGCAAAAGTATCAATCAAATTTGTAACTGCAAGAACCAAGTTCATCCTGAAAGTACGTGATCTGGGTTTGATTAATAGCCTTAATGACACAGTATGGAACACTTCAAAGAATAAGGTTGTAATTTATGTTTTAAAATAAAAAACAGCAATGAAATTTTATTTAAATTTTATGTACTGAATGAGTTGTTTCTGTTATTTTAATTCAATTTCGCCTCAAGTACTTTGATTGACTAGAACTACAGTACACTGTAAAACTTGGGATTAAGAAAAAACACTTGTATGACATGTTTAGTTCTAAACATAATTACAAACACATTTCTCAGTAAGAACATTAAATGTAGACATGTTTTGAATATAAACACTTTTAATTATATTTTAAAAATAAAAGTGTTTAGAAATAAAAGAACAAGTTTAAGGTTGGCGCCTTCAAGTAGTTTAACCCCGCAACATTCTGTATGTGCCTGTCCCATGTCAGGAACAGGTAATTCAGTGGTTGTCATTTGTTGTTGTGTTACATATTTGTTTTTTCGTTAATTATTTTGTACTTAAGGCCGTTAATATAGCTGACTATGTAGTATGGGTTTTGCTTTTTGTTAAAGGCCGTTAAGGGACATATAGTTGTTAATTTCTGTGCCATTGGGTCTATTGTGGAGAGTTGTCTCATTGGCAATCATACCCCATCTTCCTATTATACATATAGTGCAAATCAATAGTGATGTGCCCTGCAGGCACATATGATACAGATATATAAATAAAAGTGTGATATGGAGGCATATATAATAGGTTATGGTACAGATAATAAACAATGTGATCTGCATTTCCAGTGATTATTTTATTCATTAGGCTGTTGTCTCATTGGCGTATGCCATATATGCAGTATTAATGTAGTAATGCTAGTTTCCAGCTGCAAGGCAAATTGGTTACATATATTGCAACAACCACAAAAAGTAAAACAAAGAATTGAAGTAGCAATATTATTTATTTCAATTAAAAACAAAATTGCAGTAAGGTTATAAATCAAATATGAAGAAAAGAATTACAATTCCTGAATGTACAACTATTGTCCAAACGGTAGTGTCGTCTAAACAAAAAAAGATTAAAATGGGAGACACGTTACCATTTATCATGTTTATAAAGATAACATATACAGCTACGTATATTACAAACGTAAATTTTGGAAGCAACGAAAGTTCTGCCGTTAATATATTTGTTTAATAAGCCATATGTAACGAAATAATATCAATTTATATATAATATACCAATGTCATGTGTTAAATATAATATACCAGATGAATTTATCAACGTTTCTTAGAACATACTCACCCCTTCTCGTCCAATGAAAAGTCAGTGTTTACCCCTCTTATTTTCATAGTACATGGTTTTCCATGCACTATGAAATGCTATACTTGAATGACTTTTCATTGTCAGTTAATTATAAAAGTACTCTTAATAACTGCACTAACTAAGTGTACAATCCCCTAAGGCATTTTCCATGGGAAAAGAGCCTACTGATCAAAGATGAAGGAGCAAAGATTAAAACAAAACATTTTGAATTTTGCAAATTCATACATTTTCTAATGGTACACATATATAGAATAAACAAAAACAATTGAGGTAAGGATATAGATAAAATAGTAAAATAATATTTACTTAATTCATATACCTGACATTTGAGGATTTTTTTTCTTAAAAAAAAACATGCCAGCTAGACTGCTGATATTTCAAGCAAAGGAATTTTTTTTCGGAGAAACACAATACATGTAAATTTATCAATAAAAAGTAAGCATTTTATGTTGAATGGTCTGAATTTAAATATTTATACAGAGAGTTTTGTATTTAAAAAAAAAATCAAATTTCAAAAAGGGGATTAATATAACATTGTGCTGCTTTTCAAAATAACAAAATCTCAATACTTAAAGTAGTAAATTTTACCTGAAGCAGAAGAAAAACAATTTATCCATTTGGTTCTCAAAAACTATGTCAGAGCTATTGCATTCCATCCATTGAAATGATGATTACCTATGTTTTACATTTAGTTCATTATAAAAAGTGAACTCTTATTTAGGTTTGAATATTACAATGGGAAAAGATAATTGTGTAAGGTCACTCGAAAGTGTGAATATGTTCTAAATTGGTCAGACAATACTTGGTCATGTTTTATGAAGATTTAAGCCCTCGGCTTCGCCTTGGGCTTAAATCTTCATAAAACATGACCAAGTATTGTCTAACCTATAAATAAACTATTGATCATATATTTGTTACATTGTTACCAATACTTTCTCAATGATGCAACCCATTTGTTGACACCTGTTTAAATAATTTGAACAGGAGTTCTAATTACCCTGACCTTTTTTCCGGTTTTTGACCATATGAACAATAACATTGCTTGAAAATAAAATTAAAACAATTTTTTTTTATAGAAACTATGAACCCTTGCTGTAGTTATCATCTGTAAGAACTGTAAACAAAGATGCAGCAGTAGCATATATATATATATATATATATTTCTGTACAAAACAAATTCACTAAATAACGTTTCAGAAAATGTGAATCAAAATGATACATTTCATTAAATAAGCATTAGTTTCAATCAAGAGCAATTATGATACATAAGAAAGAATTTAAACTTTAGTTAAGAACAGCAATGCAAAAGGTATAAAAAAAATCAATAAAATCACAAATTACATTTTACAAACACAAAACCTCTACTTTCATGGAAATTTTATGTATTTTAACTTCATTCGAGGATTAAAAAATCTTTTAAGATCATTTCTTCATCAGTTTTTATATTGTTTTTTTTTTTATTATTAAAGAAATCGTCTTAACCTGTCTTAAAAACTGCAAAACAATTTTTGAAACAAAATAAGCTATTGGATTAAGTACAAGTACTCTAAATTGTTGGGTAGGGTAATTATCCTTAGTAATATCAATGAAAAAAAAACCTGTTTCACTGCTTGTTTGTAACCTATCACTGCAAGTTAATGTCTTTATTTCACATTCTGGATCCTCTACAAATAGAAAAAAAACTTGTATTTTCTGTGACCAACATGAAAAGACTTTCAATAGACTCAAACAATTTTTTAATACAAATGTGACTGTATCGGGAACAAAATTCAAGATTACCTTGACTAGTAAATTTACCTTTCCTATATCACGCTGTAAACGGTCAAATGGAAAAATACTTCGTTTTAATTCCATCACTGTATATATTCATATCGTCAAAAGGAATCGAAACGATTATTGTATTTGCAGTTAACTAAATACTTTCGAAATTTACAATAGAGCTCTTTCTTCTCACGGCTTTCTTGCTATTGTCTTGACTAAGGACTTAATTATGAGTGAAAAACGTTTGACGTGTTTTGTTTTGCACCGCATGTGATGCTTGCATAGCATAAGCCGTTGAAATGTCCATAGTATCGCATTCTTTAGTTCAATTTGATTTTTTTTCAAACTTGATTTTTATCTTCAGAGTTGATATTTACATTTAGAACTCATATAAAATACCGTAGAATCGAACTCATATCATATGGTATCATATTGGGACAGCATGTGTAGTGGCATATTTCGTTCATTGAACAGAAATAGTTAAAATTTAAAAAGAAATCTAAAGACCTTTTACCAGCAAAATACAAGCAGGGGTAATGACAGACTGAAAAGAAGTATAAGTAATTTGAAAAAAGTATACACGAGTATTTTATTACGTTCGAAAAACACATTAGGTTGCAAATCAAAAGCGGGAAAATCTTCTTACATTTAGCAAATGCGATGTCATCTTCATATAGATAAGGAGATGTGGTATGATTACCGATCAGAAAACTTCAACAAGAAACCCAAAAGGTAATAATATAAGAAACACATCGAAAACTTAACAATGAGCAAAATAAAAACGTTTGATAAACTCCTAAAAATCCTCGACAAGACGAAATATGGAACAATGATATGTTTCATAGTTTTTTGAATTAATGGTTACTTTCGATAGATAATGAATATAACACGTCAAGTGGTTACTTACCTGAAGATAAAAATCAATGCATATTCGTTTCCAATCCTTGTGATGCACTTTTAATTGTCTCATCCAAATATTTTGCTTTTGTTTCTAACTGAAAGTGCAAAAACGTGTATGCTTTACATGTATATGCTGTAAATATGAAATAGATATTTAACAAGTGTTTGATATTAAAACGTTAAATGACGCATTTGTAATTTCACTGTTAGAAGAAATTAAATGTGTGTAATGCATCGAGTATCATTCTACATAAATCAATCCAATTGTCAAAAATCCTCATGAATGAATTTTATATGGCTTCAGAAATCATATTCGATTGAAATAAATTTCCGTTTTCAAGAAATCAACACAATCTGTAATCGGCAAAATTTTCGATTGCATGTTATCATCCATTAAATTGATAACAACAAATAGCAAAAAAAAATTCATTTAATCAACGATTACATATTCATTACCGAAGTAAATGGTGTCTTATTATTAACATCTGCTTTATGCTAAACCATATTTCCTGACAACTTGTACTGTATTTAAAGCTTTTGAAATAAACAACTTTGAATGCTTAGCAATCCTTTATAACCTTTGATATAAGTTATGAATAATGTAGACTTAGTTCAGTAGAACTATACTAAAGGAAAAAGTTTTATCGCAATTAAAATTTGTTAAAGCATTTTTCCAATAACAGTTCATGTTTTAGTTTACAACGTTTGATACAATGTGATATAAAGATTAACTACATTCAGAAACTCATAAAAACAATGAACCAATGCATTTAAATTCTCGATCACTAATATTTATAATTTGAGACAAGAAAGAAATCTGAACTGCCAACTTGTCTCTACGAATTAGATAAACAAACACTTCTAAATGAGAGGTAACAAATACCAAAGGGATAATCACACTATTTAGTCGAAAGCAAAAGAAACCAAAGAAAACAATTAGGGACTTCATAAGTGACACAAACCGGTGATGAACTAAGGTTGTCTGTATCAGTAAGCCAGAGTTTTTTTATTATTTGGTAGCATGTAAATACCCTTATCTATAAGAATAAATTTGGAGCAAGAGTAATCAATTTGACAGTTCCTGTCGAATGTAACATGTGTAAGAGAGCGACGTTTTAGATTCATACTAAAACCACTCAAACGTTTTCAAAGATTAACTGGTTAATACGATTAATCTTTTGATACCGAAAAAATAGATATAAAGTGAAACGGATTACAAACCATTGATTTAATTTCTTTTAACTCTTTTGAGATATCATCTATCTTGTCCAGTTTATTCATTATCTGGAAATAATAAAATACATCATGACGTTAGATTTGATAATGAAATGTAATTTATTTTATTTATACATATAGCACGAATCGTTATCCGTATAAGGCAATGCAATGAAACAACAAAATATTCGACGTAGAAGGAATAGATGAAAAGAAAAAAAAACTTAAATGTTTATTCCCTATTTTTTTTTTATCACGTACATGTTTTATTTTCACAAATGTTTTGAATGTTTATTGTACTAACATATTAATTCCTGCAATTATTTTTTAAAAGAGAAGTGATTCACATAAACTACTTAGTTGCTAGTTTGAGATACTATAATTTTAACATACATCTGAAATTCGCTTGTCATCTTTTTCGGTCGTTGTTTCTTGGTCTGTATTATTACTGTCAAGTTCTCTCTGAATCAAGAATTCAATATATATTTTAAATATTCAGGTATACTGATTGCTTATACTTGATTAATTTAGACTCCTTTAGTAAACAATATGTTTAAAACATGAACGAGCAGAAGTAATTATAGCCGTCTTTAGTACTTTTAATCTAAACTTTCCAAGCTTTCCATTCTTGAATATACATTTTTGTTCACCTTATTTGTGGCTTGTCTACGTCACAGTCAAAATGTAAATTAATCAAATATATGTAGTATGAATATATTTTATTTTCTATTTTACTAGTATAAAGGTGATTCCACATCATTTACATATTTTCCTATATTGTGTGTGCTTATTGTAGACATTATAATAGGAACTGTGTTTCAAACTGTCGATTTTGAAACAAATAAGCAAAAAAACATGGTTTCTATGTTGTTTAACAATGCAATAATACGATATCTGTGGTTGTACGGTAATATAAAAAAAAAACTTTTTGTAAACAAGAAAATGCGATTCTCTAAAGGGCGGCATTTTTTATGTGTAGGAATAATTTGCTGTCAATGTAATGTCAGGCAGGCATCTTATTATTGCGTGCATTTACTATTGCGATTTATGAAAAAGGGACATGAATGCCAGTTAAATTATTGTGATTTCAGAGATAAATATCAATAATGATCTATGTTTTAACTATCTTAATGTGACTTCTTATTATTGCAATAGTCAACAAATCGCATTTTTTTCATTAATAAAACCCCGCTAACATTTTTGAATTTAAACTAAATGATGGGAGTGTTCCTCAGGAAGGAGACATATATATACGGCACCCATAAATAGCTTAGTCCCTGTTTTACCATCGCAAGCCCAAAATGATATTTGCACATCTGAACATGCAACTTAGGAATCAGGTTTCCAGTCATTCTTATAGAAATTGTAAGAGATATGTTGGTGCTATTCAAAATGGAGAAATTATTACGTTCGTATTTTACAATAGGAAATCATATAAATCATTAATATCAGTACATGGATATACGTAGTCCTCAGTTACTTTAAATTTTTATGAAACTCCTAAAGATTTCTTTATACCAAACTTCTTCATTAGTTAAATTGTTTCATTCACTGTCTGTTTCCATGATAAACTGGTAGAATACTTCTCTTATTTCACCAGTGACCTCCGAATATCATTCCAATTTTACAAAATATATACATTTTTTTAGCTGTACCAAAGAAGTTTGTTGTCCATTTCCCTCTAGTAGATTGATAAATTAGCCTATTTGCATATGTTTGTAGTCAGTGAAAATTCATTTGGACACCAATGTATTAAGGTGGATACTAAAAACATTTGATAAATATACGTAATCAAACAATCTTATAAACTCTCTTCGTACAACAGTTTTAAATACATTGACTTTTTTATTCTTACACAAGAGTCATCATTTTATGAAATAATTCGTCTTTTTTTGTTTCACTTAACAGAATTAAAAAAATGTATATACAACTAGCTTGTGAATAGAACAGACAGATAAAATTGAGAAAGGAAACGGGAATTGTGTCAAACAGACAATAACCCCACCAACGAACAGAAAACTGGTAAAAAATTGGAGAAAAAAGTCGCCAACTTTGGTATCATCAAAGTGACGTATTCAATTACAGACAACATTAGTTGACAACAGAATATCAGCATGTCATCGGACCACCTATGCCTTTCTGCTTTCCGACTTGTTAACTATTATTATGTAAAACAATAATACACACAAAATTGAAGTAACAAAGTTTCACAGATTTTCTAATGACCAGTTTAGGTCACAGAAGTGACAAATTGATTATAATAAAATAGGATAGATATAAACGTTAAAACCTGTAGCAGCCACTCTTGTGAATTATCAAAAGTTACCACTTACGAGAAGTCAACTTTTAAACGAGGTTAGGAATTATTACAATTCCAAAATCGCCCATGGAAAGGATCGGGTCCAATTGTTTAAGTATTTCTTATCCATAGATTTATCTTTCTTGCAGACGTGAAATAGAAATGGCGATATCCGCCGCAATGAATTGGGAGAAAACATTCAAAATATGTTTATATTCCTGAAAAAATAAGTCAATGATCAAATTTTCATTGCAACTGATAAGGTTGGATCAGGCGGCATTCATCAATTCACCTCATATTGCGCGAGGTTCGTTTTAAACAGGTTCCGATTTTTGTCTATTGGAGGGATAAATTCTTGTTTGTAAAAAATCACTGTGATTCAAAAAAAAAATAATTGAAGCTGACATTATTAAGATGCTTGATTCCTTGATTGACAGCATATTTGTTACGTTTAGAGGACGTGTTTTTTTAACAAACATTATCAAGGGAACCAACTGTACCCATCTTCTTGCCGTCTTGTTCCTTTATTCTTATAAGGCTGACTTCATACAGGAACATGGTAGGAAGTAAGAAAATCCTTCATTTTTTCTGCTATATAGATGATGTTATCTCAATAAATTATTTTTAAAATGGTGACTATGATGAACACCTATATCATGGCGAATCTGAAGTTAAAGATATAACATATACAGTTCAGTTGGTCTCATATCTTGACACATATCTATCAATTGACAATGAGCGTCGGTTGGAAACAAAACTTTACTACAAAATAGATGATTTAAGCTTCACAATTGTGATATTTCCATTTCTATGTAGCAACATTCCAGCAGCGCCTGCATTAGAGTATTTATCTCCAAGTTGATACGTTATGCCCGGTTTTGTATATACTATCATGATTTTCTTAATGAAAAGAGGGTTGCTGCTCACAAGAAAGCTATGAAACCAAGAGTTTCAATTGGTGAAGTTGAAATCATTTCTTCTTAGATTTTACGGACGTCATCATGAGTTGGTTGACCGTTAGGGAATATCTGCTTCACAGATGATATGTTCCTAACTTCAATCCCGTTCGGTTTTTACGAATGAGACCTTCCAAATTTTACTGTGTTTGTAATAACACAGACAACATGACGGACACGACAAGAGAAAGTTAGAACATTAAATATTCAATAATGTAATAACTATTAATTCCAAAGAGGGCGCTTAAACAGAAATGACTACCAAGCTTGTGGTACCGTATTTTATCTCTTTTTTATTTCTTATTCGTTGCCTTTTTTATCGATTTCGAAAATAACATATTAACATATTTAATTGAAAGACAAAGACAATTGCACTCTTCAGAAAGTGATTGAATCAAATACTACCGTAATGGCGTCAAATTCTTTTGGGTCTATTTTTCTGAAAAAGAAAAACCGTTTATCGTTATACATTATAAATTAGCAAGAAAAGAAAGGACTGCGATGTATCAATAAAAGTATCTCAAATGAGTGGCAGCTGGTAAGACAAACTTTCTTTACACATGAAGGTTGTTCTTAATTTGATACAAACTAGAAATATCTCAAATTGACCCATTATCGAAATGAATATAATTACCCTACTTACTTTCTATTTAATATTCAACTAACTGACAAATTTAACTGTTATACCCTTTCTTATAATTGCAATATGTATTATTGTAAAATGTAATAATGTTGTTTCACATTTTAACACTTTGAGACACGACAAAACTATTTCTTGCAATTATTTTGATATAAAACATACATGACAGACAGGAACAAACACTGAATTACTGGCTCCTGACTTGGGACAGACACAAAAAAATATGGCGGTTTTAAAAATGTTTGTTAGCGATCAACTTAACTATTGCATTTGGATTTAAAAAAATGTTCATTTTTGAAAGGTTCTACAAATATCTGAGGTTTTATTAAGATTTTAAAGAACGTGTGATTTATAGATCTTTCCTAAACACTGATCTATATTGCAAGGGGACTGATAATAAACAAGAATGCAGTGATGATAAAACAAATACGAAGATTTGATATAATTGTCAATGAGACCACTTTTCACCAGAGGCAACATAACATTGAACTGAACAACTTTAAGTCACATTACGGCCTTCAACAATATACAAGTCTCATACCGAACAATCAGTTTTAAAAGGCTCCAAAATAACAAATGTTAAATAGTTCAAAAGGGAAAGCTAATGGCCTAAGTTGTGTGAAAATTAATGAACGATATACAGATTTGATACATTTTGGTTACAACAAAACCGACAACCACTGAATTGCAGGCTCTAGATTTGCGACAGGCCCATACAGAATGGGAATGTGTTACCAAGGTTTGACGGGCGCCCAAATCCTCACCATCATGGGACAGTAATGCAAAAAGCAAAATCACAAAAATACTGAACTCCGTGAAAAAAAATCAAAACGGAAAGTCCCTAATCAAATGGCAAAATCAAAAGCTCAACACATCAAACGAATAGATAATAATTGTCATATTGAAAAGAGAAAATCACAACACAAACACTAACTGTACACATCAATAAACGTATGAAAACATTTACCCTTTTGCATGCATTGTTCCATTCTCTTCCGCAACTTTTGTTGTATTGAGCCTCAAATCATAATTTGTATTATACAGAAAAACTGAAAGAAATCAACAGTATTGTCATTTTATATCAATTGAATGTCATTTTTAATACAATTCTGAAATCGAAAATATGAGAGTGATGTGTAAATAGATATAGGAAGATGTGGTGTGAGTGCCAATGAGACAACTCTCCATCCAAATAACAATTTAAAAAGTAAATTAGACCATTTGACATGCTACCGACGTCTGGCATATGATGATAAATAAATATATATATATAAAGTGCTTAGAATATATATTCATATACATATATAAGTATGTCCGAAACAGTGACGACTAAACAACAGATTTTATCCATCGGATCACCAGCAGTGATGGTGATACAAGCCTGAAAATTCATTCTGTATATTTAATGTAATTCGTCTAAACATCAACCCAAAAATGTTAGATCTGTAAATTTAGATTTATATGGATTATTGCATAAAGGAATACACATTGTGACTATAAATATTTGATATAGGGTGTCGCAAAAAATACACAGTAAGTTAAAATATACGGTTAGTAACCATTTCCGGTTAGTAAGGAGTTACTTTCCTTTCAAAATAAAACTAGCGGTTCTGAAGAGCCTGTATCGCTCACCTTGGTCTATGTGCGTATTAAACAAAGGACACAGATGGATTCATGACAAAATTGTGTTTTGGTGATGGTGATGTGTTTGTAGATATTATTTTACTGAACATTCTTGCTGCTTCCAAATATCTCTTTCTATAATGAACTTGCCCAAGTAGTTACAGAGGAAAACAAATTGTAATTATTTACAAAAATTTACAAAATTTATGAATATTGTTAAATAGTTATCAAAGGTACCAGGATTACAATTTAATACGCCAGACGCTTGTTTCGTCTACATAAGACTCATCAGTGAAGCTCAGATCAAAATAGTTATAAAGTCAAACCAGTACAAAGTTGAAGAGCATTAAGGACCCAAAATTCCAAGAAGTTGTGCAAAATACGGCCAAGGTAATCTACTCCTGGGATAAGAAAATCCTTAATTTTTCGAAAAATTCAAAGGTTTGTAACAGGAAATTTATAAAAATGACAATATAATTAATATTCATGTCAACACCGAAGTGCTGACTACTGGGCTGGTAATACCCTTGGGGTGAATTAAAAAATGACTATAAAGGGCGACCACAAAATGAGTAATTTGTCTATAATTCGTTACTAACAGTTACAACTCATACCTCTGACAACCATTGGACGATTGTTAAGTTTTTCCTCCGAGGAAAGTGGTCCTTGCTGGTAATAATAGCAAAGCGATATAATTGTTCCCGGTAATGCAAGTAACTGGAGATGTATTGGAAATATTGTTTTAATGCAATATTCCTCGAGAAAATTATTCTGAATCTGCCTCCAATAAAATCCTGATTTTTGTTGAACTGAATTATACGAATCACTGAAAATTGTAAGATTTTTTAATTCAAATTAGTTTAATCGATTCTTTCAATTTGCTTTAAGATGAATTTTGAAGGTTTGTAGGTTTTCCTAACTGCACGAAGTCTGAATCTCTTAGTTAATCAACACTCTTTTCAAAAGTAATATAAAACTAGCTGATGTCTAAATGATACTAAACAGATTCAATTGACCTATCATTTCATTAACAGTATGCAAAAAAATGATACAAATACCTTAAAAACAAGTACAAATACAAACTAAATTATCGTCGTATCTAATATCAATGTATTTATTTATTTTTCAATCTTTTATTTTGAATTGACACCAGTTTAGTTAGTACTAATTTTCCTATGTGCCGTGGGTTAAAAAAGGATTACAAAGGTTTGATATATTCAAGAACTTAAGCAAATCTGTAGAAACGAACAAATCAAATGTTAATAATGATTGACTAATCAAATTGGTATTAATCTTATAAATTGAAAAAACATTATTTACTGTTACATACCTATATATAGCTATCAGAAGATTTAACAGTAGAATAACAGCTATTAAACAGTAGAAGGCTTTTAAGTAAGGTGTAAGGCGTAAACCAAGTTGGGTAGGACATCGCGGTAGAGCTTCACTTTCATATATTGTTCTATTGAATGAGCAATGTGGTACCGTCACTAAAATACATTTGAATGAAAATAATATTTTTGTTCAAGAATATTTATCATATGATATCTATTGTCTCAATCGATTGTTACTACATCTGTTTAAAATTTATTAAGTAAATTTTCAAGGCAGTAAAATAGTCTATATAAAGCGAACTTTTGTATAGGGATCGTATGTACTTTGTATGTGCTATTTCACCGTAATATTGCAAAGAAAAAAGAAAGATTATTTAGAGATGATTATGTCGCAAGAAACACTTTTTTCAAGGAGAAAATTGCCTTGTGATAGGGGTATATATGCATGAACTGTAAAAGTATTTAGTAGGCGAAGCCATTTGTAGTGTTGAAGAGATTTTGTCTGACCCTTTCACCTTATTTTCTATGTTTAGTAATAAAAGAAACCCTTTTCAGTTGTTAATATAAAATTAAGATCTAGTTAAAAGTAAATGAAATTATCTATAAACGCACAAAACACAAATTATTCACTTAAATAGAACCATGGTGTATCCCTCTCTGATACAAGGGTTAGCTCAGTTACAACTAATAAATTCTAAACAGATGTAGTAACAAGATAAAATTTTGAGGGAGAGAGGTATAATAGGAACAAAAGTCATCTCATGATGACACACCGATGTTCAATAGACTATATCTGACATCCCTTTCTAATTGGAAAAGACTACTATTCATTTACCCTGTTTAGACATATGAATTAAACGTACATATTTTCCTTTAAATTGTAAGAAAGAGCATAGGCAATATTCTAAAAGAAACATTTGTATAATGTATCAAAAGTACTGTAAGGGATCAACCATTACAAATGTGACCTACAGAATAAAACTTATCACTTGGTTTGTTTTTGTATGAGCTACACGACGAATATTAGTGTACTTGTTGGGTTTTTTGTAAATGATATCATAACATTGTGTTCTATTATGTTAGCTATTGAAGGTAATTCATATTATTTGATATCGCTGAAAGTAATAAATGAAGCAAGAGGTGGATAATATTGTTATCAGAAATTTGTTGCAATACATACGTATCACTCTCTCATTTTAATGTTAAGAATATTTCATATACAACATTGTCGGGAAGTTTCTTTTTATCATTTTCTGTAGTTACTTCTTACATGAATCAGCATCTAAGTTTAATTCTCCAAATAACATCCAAACACCATTAGATAGAATCGTTTCTATCATTGCCAAGCTAAACTGAGAGTTCGGATATAAAAGTGCGTAGTTAGATACGCTGAACCACACCGTTATAACTGCCATAATAATCATGAAGGCGATTGTATCCTTAATCTGAAATATAAGAAATGGCCATGCATAATTAGCTTCTTGTTCATCGATGTTCTACATATAGTATTTTTTTAATATTATTGTTTTATCATCGTGTAAAGCAAAAGAGAAAACCTTGATTCATTTCACCTCAACATCTTATTTTTTTCAATGTTCAAATCCCGATATTCGTATTCTTTCTTTTTCATATTCTTCTTGTTCTATTTGATATTCGGTTATTTATGAACTTCAATTATTTTTACTTTAGCAGTTAATTGGATTGCATGATTGATTCATGGTTGTTAAAACATCATTTCTAAAATCGTAACGAGCATCTTTTATTGGTAAAAGGAGGTAGGGATCCCCGGAGAGAAAAACCGCCTTAAATGGCAAGCATGTTCAATTTAGATATGATTGGCACCATCCAAAAATAGGGTTTAAACAGACTAATAATCGTTGTAAATAAACTACTGAATCAAATGTCCCCTTCTGTAGTTACAGCAGAAACTTCATTTTTCTAACTAATGATATGAGTGTGTTATTTTTACCTCACCTTTAAAGCATACTAAAAAAATATACTAGTAACGATATGATTCCTGTGACATTTGTATAACATAAAAAATCAGTTTCTACTGTAATAATTTGTTTTCGTTTTTTCTTACGTTATAATTAAACAATAATCGAAATAGCACAATACATATTACATTATTATTCTACGGTTGGTTAGTTCTGTCATGATATTAAGTTTAGTCTTGCATACCATTTTTTTAATTATGACTAATTTTGGTCCTAGAAACTCGGTCATGCAACACAAATTTAGTATTCGTATGCAAAGTAACATAAATGCTACAACTAATAAACATTTTGATGCAGTTTGAAAGCCGATTCCTTCGCCAGCTCTGAGTATCATTCCAGTCGCATATCCCATAATGAACAACCAATCTGATACATTCCACATATCTGTTGTATATCTTTTTATTTTGCCCCTTAGAATAGCAACAGTGACCTGAAAAATATTGTCATGTAATAATAACAAGGGGTAAATGCACATATTCTAATATCTCAGCAATGAATCCTTTCATTCCAATGGTATTTATCATATAAGTCCATTATATCACCGACAGCGTCCGTCAAGGATCCGTGTATATTTTCGGAATATTTTTTTTCTTAAAACAAAAATGTAAAAGAACTTATATGTATCTGTCTCTTGTTTGTTTTCCATGACTAAATTATCAGTCAATGCATATCCAACGGATTTGATTTAAACAGTCTGAGAAACACTAGGCATCGTGCAATGCCAGTATTTAAATAAACAGTATCTGAAAAGGAGGGACGAAAGATACCAGAGGAACAGTTAAAGATCGAACTGACAACGCCATGGCTAAAAATTCAAAAGACAAACACAAATAACAGTACACAAGACACAACATAGAAAACTAAAGACTAAGCAACTCAACCCTGTAGGATCATATATACAGCACGAACAATGTAGGATCATATATACAGCACGAACAATGTAGGATCATATATACAGCACGAACAATGTAGGATCATATATACAGCATGGAAGAATCATTGGTGACCTTATGATGTTTATTGATCTGTGGTCGGGTTGGTGTGTCTTTGACACATACCCCGTTTTTAATGTAAATCTTAATAATATGTTCAATCATGAAATTTTATTCAAAAACAAAATCAAAGTTAGTACCGATAAAAACAATATATAAAGATTTTACAACTGTATTCAATTGATAACCTTTCAAAGCACGTTAATTTTAAGTATCAATTAGTTTACTTGGTTCGTTTTTGAATTTCCGAGCTTGATAAAAAAAAATGTCACCGTCAAAATTGGGATTTGATATTTCGTCTGTAATGAGAAATCAACAGATGCAGTAAAAAAAATTGTAAGAACAAAAACTAGAGGCTCTAAAGAGGCTGTGTCGCTCACATGACTGTACTCTGGTTTGGGAAGTCATGTTCAAATATAGAAAAATCAGAACAGATCCCCAAATAGGCCAAATTTGGTTTAATATTGGTCCCGTTATTTGATAAAATATCCTGGTACCCATCTTGAACAGTAAATCATTCCATTCGGGGGTTCTTTGAAGACATTTGTGTGTACATGTATTTCCCATAGGTTCCTATATCAAACTTAGTCCCCTGCTGACGGCCATTATGGATAATGAATCAACTTCAAAAGAACAACACTTGGTCAGCACTTCATAAGGAAAATTTATGCTATGTTTGATTTCATTCCATTCAGTGTTTTTCTAAAAGAAGACATGTGTATGTATTTCCCTTAGGGTCCTATGTTAAACTAAGTCCCCTGCTGGCGGCCATCGTGGATAATGGACCAACTGCAAAGTAACAACACTTGGCCAGAAACATTCATGCCATGTTTGGTTTCATTCCATTCAGTGGTTCTCTAAAAGAAGACATATGTATGTATTTTCCATAGGGTCCTATAAATTGTAACTTGGATGGAGAGTTGTCTCACTGGTACTCATACCAGATCTTCCTATATCTAAAACTATTAAAATTTAACACGCCAATACAGACATTGGCATAGCGAACATGATAAGGTACCAAATCAAATGCATGATATGAACTTTTTGACATCTACCCAACCTTCATTCATTTTCAGCATATTGCTTTTATATATCATATATATATGTACATAAGATTTGAAAAGAAAGTTAGTACATTAACTAAAACTATTCACCTGGATGAACACGTTCAAAGTCAGAACTTGAATCCCTAAACTGAGCAAAGTAGAAAAAAACAAATTTCTTTCGTGCCGATTAATTATGATTTGATTTACTAAAGTGAAAGAACTGTCATTAAACCAGAAAATGAGGACCAGCTACATTTGTAAAAAAACAGGTGTAAATCAACCTTTTTCTTCGAAAACTAGACTTGTTTATATTTATTTCGTTTGGGCTGATATTATATTTTCCCTCCGGTTTATATAATCCGTTCATCCTATTTTGACTCTTAAAAATTCAAGAGTATATCCTAAATTGAGGTAAATTATGGCCTTCTAAATACTTTTCGATCCCTAACATCACTGAAGAGACATACATGTACATTGTCGAAATCCGGATATAGTGTAAAAAATTTAGCACCTCATGTTGTGGTTTACAATCTTTGCCGCAAGGTTATTGTTTTGTTTTCTACTTGGTATTGAATTAATCTAGATATCCCTTCGTTACACCTTGTGATCTATTTATTTGGCAATCGTCAATTGCAGTCAGCAGGGTTTAAGCACATCAGTTGTTCGACCAGTTAGTCAAATGAGTTTTGTTAAAATATATATTTTCACTCTTTTTGGTCTTTTGGAAAGGAGTGGTTGTGATGTAATTAGACCTCTATACAACGAAATTTGTTACATGCACACGTTTTTTATCCATCGCTATCATACTAGTAGGTTTGAACGTTGTTTTCAATTTACACTTGTTTATATATAAAAGATATTTGATATTTTATTAAAAAGCGCCTCATTCAAAACCAATTTTTTTTTAATAATAACATTTCTGACAGATATACTTTAACATATTTACCTGCTTTATTTCATCTACTGCAAAGCTGGCAATCAATGCAATGATAAAACAGTCACTGTTGGTTATTCCATCATCACCGTAGTCGAATAGCAGCATGTATGCATATGCATTAAGAAGAACTAAGAACCCAAGCTGTAACATAAATAAACACGAAAAGAACACACTTGTTACTCATGCTACTGTTTTATATTTGCGTATACGAATTATTGATATTACTTTAACGTCCTGAACATATTGGATCGATTATTGTTGTCAATATAATGGAATAAGATGCGACTGTCATACTATTGAGAGGTTTAGCTAGCCATAAAACCAGATTTAATCCACCATTTTCTATAGTCGAACATGCCTGTACCAAGTCAGGAATATGACAGTTGGTATCCATGCATTCATTTGGTGTGTTTGAGCATTTGATTTTGCCATTTGAG
Organism: Mytilus galloprovincialis; assembly: GCA_037788925.1. Classification (NCBI taxonomy): domain Eukaryota; kingdom Metazoa; phylum Mollusca; class Bivalvia; order Mytilida; family Mytilidae; genus Mytilus; species Mytilus galloprovincialis. The sequence continues at coordinate 35,593,060 of CM075342.1, read as the reverse complement.
TATGGACTTTCCTTCTTGAATTTTCCTCGGAGTTCATTAATTTTGTGATTTTACGTTTAATAAAAAAAAATGTGAAATATCTGTGCAATAACAATTAGTACAATCCATATAATGTTACATAAAAAGGACAATACAAACAGTAATTCTGATAATGTATATATTCAACATTTGATCACCTTTCAAAGAAAAAGAAACTTATCTATGAGAAAACATACCATATGTATAAGTACTTTCATGAAGGGTAATTTGTATTTCTTGTAAAACCTGAAATTATTGCGAAACATGAGTTGTCTTTTTTATTTTTTTAATGAAAGGTGTTATCATTGACAAGTTTATTATTCTTTCTATTCAGATAAACATTTATTGACAAGATTAGAGTTATTTTAAGAAGTCTTAAGTTACATATTTATATTCTTTAACTTATTGTTTGAAGCTAGATGATGGACTCTAAAACTCAAATAAAACTGGTTATATTCATAATGACCTTTCGGTACGCTGTTGTTGCAACTGTAGAGGCAAGCGATTGTCTAATACAGTTTACATTATAAGAACAAGCTTTTTAATTCTAACTTAAGATATCATATCGAGGTTATAATGAAGTGTTACAGCTGAATTGCCTTACTCTTTATGTACACCTGAGTACATCTTTTTCCAGGGATGGGGGATCAAACTGTAGTTATCTTGATGAGTATTTGTTATTGAATTTTGTTTGTGTTTCGTTTGTCCTCGTTTTTATTAATTTTACAAAAGTTATCAGATTGACAACCTATCTGCGTAGATTAACAGATGTCCTTTGAATATTGTATTAGCTTCCGAGCGAGATACTCTTATTGACCGTATTTTCGAAATTTAAATGGCAATAATAAAAAATAAAAATTCAATTAAAATACCATGTAACAAAGGAAAGGAATTCCAAGTAGATGATATTAATAACTTTTATCCCTTATATGCATTTCTATAACTCGTCTAAACATCAACCCAACAATGTTAGATCTGTAAATTTGCTTTCGCAAATTTTTGGTTCTTCCCTCGCCGGAATTCGAACCCATGCTACTGTGATATCGTGACACCAAATCGCCTGCACTGCAGCCGTCCCGCTAGACCACACGACCACCTGGGCTCTACAATAATAGAGCTTTCGCTGGCCGTGTGTTACCTTTCCTCGTCAGTTTTAATCTAGCGGCGTACTACAGAACATGATATATAAGGCATGAAGATGTTATTGTTACAGATCAGCTAAATTATCTATAGTAAAGGATCCTACAAATTAATGTAATATACAGTCACAGAAAATAATTATATTTATAAGTACGTCTGAGTCAGTGACAACTCTACAACAGATGTATCCATCGGATCGCCATCAATGATGGTGATACATGGCTGTGTACATAATGTATATACAACTCGTCTAAACATCAACCCAACAATGTTAGATCTGTAAATTTGCTTTCGCAAATTTTTGGTTCTTCCCTCGCCGGGATTCGAACCCATGCTACTGTGATATCGTGACACCAAATCGCCTGCACTGCAGCCGTCCCGCTAGACCACACGACCACCTGGGCTCTACAATAATAGAGCTTTCGCTGGCCGTGTGTTACCTTTCCTCGTCAGTTTTAATCTAGTTTTAATATATATATGTTGTACATGTCAAAACGCATCGTATATTTTCATATGTTATGAGTTCATTCATTTCGTACGCTGCTAAGTTGTTTTGGTCATTTGTAAAATTAAATCTTCAAGAGAAAAACAACACCATGACAACTCTAAGAAAAGACAGAAAAACGGTCCAAACATAGTAAAAAAATATGCATTAGCAAAAACACCAACAAGTGTTAAAGCTTTCAGTTGCACAAATTATACTTGTCGTGATAAGTATTCAGTGATGAGTCAAAACAGTCTAACAGGAAAATGTCATTGATTGACATATTGTCTCAATGAATGCAAATGACGAATCTATCAAAGATACAACAAAAGAGCAGACAGCATATCTACTACTTCAACAAATCATTTTAAAACACAATTTAACCAATTTTTTTTAACATGACATGCTGCCAAATATGTAAATATAAAAATAGGTAGTAGCTGTTTAAAGTTGCATTTTACCTTTTTTTTCTTCAAATATTTGTATTGAAATTAAGTAACCTTACCAAAGTAAAGGCCAAGCTTCCATGTTCAACATTAATAGAGGCAACACAAAAAGGTGGACCGCAGCAAGAATAGTAAAGATGAAAATCTAAAGAAAAAATAACACCGAACATTCTAATTAAAATTTAAAAAATACAAAACAAAATCAAAAGTACAATCTTAATTCACATTTTTCTAAGCGTATTCATTTTTATTTTAAACGTCTAATTTTGATACATGTTAGAACTAATCATAAAATAGCCAAAATGTCCTTTCGATTATTTAATAATAAATTATGAGCTAAGTTGTCTGTATGTACTGCACGAATTTAAACTGTATCTTTTGGTTTGTTTCAGAGTTGCTCATACTGGTAAAAAAAAGTAATTCAGCCATGTGTTTATAAATCACTGGATCATATAAGACATTACTGAATTCACATTGAGTTCAAAAATAATTTTAAAGTGTTTTGATTGAGTAATTCATCTGGCTATATGTGCATCGTACTCTTAAAGTATTTTACTGCAATATTCTTTTTTAAAATGTGGCTTTTAATTTTTTATGTCCGTAGATGTTTTACTCTTCTTTTTTAAAGATAAGGTCCCATGAATGTCAATTATTATATTATCATTGACTACGATTCTAGAACGTTGCTATGTAATTAATCTTTTATTAAAATAATTTGAAGCAGTAGATTAATCGTTGAATCAGTGGTGCATGCGTTTTTACCATCTTTTTCATTTAATCATTGTTTGTCGAATTAAACAATCACCACTTTTCCTTCTCCTTTATCTACTCATACAGAAACATTAAGCTTAGACTTTTGCAACAAACTTAAATGAAAGTGTATTTGTGTACATAATAATATCGACTTACCGCCTGACAGTTTACTCTTTCTGATCCATACCACGTTTTATTTAAGATTTTCTGCACAGTTTCGTTTTCAAGGAAAGTATTATTTTCTGTCACTATAGCATCCGTTGTTAATCCATGATTTATCAACAGCCTTCCAGAATGATTAATGCAGTCCCCAAATTCTATGTCAACTTTGTTCCATGAAGTCCGTTCCTCCTTACTCCCGATTTTTTTCCCGTCAGAATATTCCTTTGCTGCTTTCACATCTGCTTCGTAAATGCAGCTCGTTATGATATTAGCACTCTCAGTAAAAGCACTAAAAAGAAAACGTTTTACAATATTAGCAAACAAGACAATGCATGTGGCTTTTAGCAACGATTTGAGGAATCAAACATTATGAAGATGCACAGAAACAAGTGTTATCTGAATATCAAAAGAATCAAATGACTTACCAATGGGAATATTTCAGTATTTCATATTTATTATGATGTAAGATTATTATCATATTCAGTTCATACACAATCTGAATGTCATTTAATGGGGACAATAACGATGCACGTTATAAAAAAATATCGGTAGTGGTCCGATTCGATTATTAATCAGTACTTTCAGATTTCGGAAAACCAATACTGAAACTAATAATTGCAGTAGAATTTACGATGCAATACGCATTAAGTACTTCATCAAAATAAAGAAGCTGTCATATTTTTGTCATATTGGACTATTACCTTTTTAGGTGTTGTAGCTTTTCCTTCATTATTTTCGATGTTTTCCAACTGTTAGCCTCATCTTCTAATAGAACACATCCGAAAAGAATATGATGAATGCGAATCTATACGAATAAATGTCTGAGATATTAACACATAATGCACGGCATTGTAAGTTTAGTAATACACGTGACGTAAATTTAACATGTTTTTAATTAAATAATTCTATTGCATACATAGTTGATGAAGGAAACAATGCCGATATTGATTTTGAAGTCTTCAACGGTATTAAAATCTACGTTATTAAATTTATATCAATACGCATGACATTTCACAAGGTCATTAGCAAGTTTACCTTAACTGTAAACACTAAGTCCATTTCATATGTACTGGTTGATGTTTTGTCTTGTATATATGTATTATTTTATTATTTTGTATTGGCTTAAAACTAGCAACTATAAAACAAATGGTACTCTCAGATTGGTAAGTAGTTGTCCATAATGTGTTGTTTTTTGTGTTTCTTTCTGTGTAAAAATACTAAGTCAAGCCTTTTTCAACTGATTTTGATGGTAATGTATGTTCTTATGTCGAATATTGCCCCTCCCCCTCCCTCTTCCCCCAATGAATAATACCCAGACTGATATACAGTGTTTATATTGGAAAACATACACAATTTTCTTATTTCATGTTTTATTCCGACAATTTTGTGATGATCGGTTTCAACTCAAATTATATTTCCATTAGTCATGATTGGAAAATATAGAGTTTTTGAACATAACATTCTACACTGCTTTTCTTACATGACTCTCTCAGTAAGATAGCCAACCAGAGATTTTTTTAATTACTGAATCGTATGGAAATGACGATGCTACACACAAAGAAAAGGTATAAAACATGTACAAGTCTAAACATTTGTACAATGATACTGACGTTATAATTCAAACGCAGAATTACCCTCCATCTTTAAATGTTTTATTTTGCCCTTTTCCAAAAATTTGAAATCTTGACCGCACACAATTCACGTACCAACTGATTCATTGTCTCACTTTCTATTGAATCGGAAGGTTCGATTTAATAAAGTAACAGGAGGGCATGAATTTCATTACAAAATTGCTTGTTTCCACCGGTAGTAGAACCCGGAACCTTTTGTGTTACAAGTAAGCGCGTTAACAGACTGACCTAAAAAAATACTTCCTTAGCTCAAGCGCTTACAGCTGACTAATTAGTTTCTACCACATGTTCTAAGGGAAGCAATCTCGTCACACTTCCCCCACCTCAAATGTCATCATACCAATGTGACTCTCACACCACATATTCTAGCTAGAATTTCTCTCTGACAACCGTGTTTTTTTAGTTGAACGGTAACCGGAAAGCATGAAGTCCATTACAAAATTGATTGTCTCCACCGGGACTCGAACCCGGGACCTCTGTGTTACAAGGACGCGCGTTAATCGACTGAGTTAAATAAGTACTTCCTTAGCTCTCAACCGCTTACGGCTGACTACATTTCTACCCCATGTTCTAATTCCGTCACAATAGTATTAAACATATGTTCAGAAAATTCAATGTGAACACCAATGTGACTTGCAAGACAACACTCCCTTTTTACTGCATCCGTGTCCTGGTTGCCACGAACATTGCATTGGAAAGATCGGGAATAGCATCTGTAAACGGGTGCGCGTTCGTAAAAATACATATAAAACACCTGAAATTCAGAAACTAGCTAGTGCCCATTTTGACATTTGTGGTAATAACCAATTTAAAATAATGTCTTTTTTTAAATGTAGATGGAATGAAGACTATCTAAAGGAGATGGAACGTAACATCATAACAACGCTCTGATCAAGTGAAATCCCGAAAACTTTTGAAATCCCGGCAATTTTTAAGTACGAACTATGCCGTAATACACAAGCTTCTTAAACGACGTCGCCTATAACGACGCTAATTCAGTTATCCTGAAGAGTCCCAATGGAAGGATGAAATCGATTGAACTGTTAACTTGTGTACTTCTCTTACTAGTTATTACATGAAACTATATATAGATAGATATAACGCCTAAACATCAGCCCAAAATGTTACAATGAAGATCTGTAAATTTGCTTTTGCAAATTTTTGGTTCTTCCCTCACCGGGATTCGAATTTATGCTACTGAGATATCGTGGCACCAAATCGCGTTGCACTGTGCCCGAAGCGCTAGACCATATATATATACATTACAACAATTGACCGCAACTCTGCTTGGTCTAGGGAGGATAGACTCACTCGGGAAAGATTTTGGATAAGAACATTAACAACTTTGGCACCAAATGGGATAAATGAAAAGATGTAGTTCGTCTCCGTGTAGTGCTTCACATTTGGGTTATATTACTTATTAATACAGTCTCTGTTTCTTTTTTCTTAACCTTACTAATCTCTAAAATAAATTTGCTGAATATACTAATTTAAATTGCTTAATCTTTTGATGGATGTACCAAGCCACGTTCAACTAGTTACCTTAGTCAAAATGTGTTATTATATTTTAACGGCCGTTTGTTTGCGATGTTTAAATTACGCAGACTCTGTTGTAACTACTCTACCGTTGTCATATTTGAAATATTCAAAATTTAAATCGTTCAGTGCTGTTTATTTGGAAATTTTATTGACGAAATCGTTCTTGTAACATTATAACTGTCGTCACCGTTAAAATTTTAGAATTGTGCTAGTTCATATCGGACATTATTATTTTTATTTAAAGCATATATCTGAACTCTCTCTTGTGATCTTTATTCTCATAAATTAAATACATAGTTACAGAAATGGTAATTAGCCATATAACCTACTAGTATGTCATGTTTAACAATTTTTTATAATGTTGCAAGCGTCTTAACTGATGTTTGTTTTGACTTTTTATTGTATAAATTTCAAGATTTTTATACGTTGTGTGGTTTAATCTAAGTAGACTGATATATGATTAATTTAACATCACAATCATACTGATGAAGGATATATGTTATCCGAAATATTTATAAATAATTACATTTATAGTTTCCTTTTTTTGTTATTGGTGTTGTTGTGTACACTTTTTAGGCGTTTATATAATTTATTTATTGTGTACATGTATCGTTACTCGTAATGATCCAGCGCCCTCATGGGGAAAATCGTTGACTATTATTCAGACGTTATATATATATATATGACGATGAAGGAATGTATCAGGTCACAGTCACGTTCGATTATTTAACCTTAGTCAAAATACTCATGTTTTTAATCATTATTAAACTGATATTTATTTGCGATGTTAAAATACGCAGTCTCTGTTGTAATTGCTCTACCTTGGTCAAATTTGAAATATTACACCAAATTAGATCGGTCAGGGCTGTTTATTGGGACTGTTTTTCCACGCAGTTGTTGTAATATCTTAACTGTCTTCATCTTTGGAATTTTATAGTTGTGCCAGTTCATATCGCAAATAACTATTTTTATTTGGCATATCTGTGCAGTCTTTGCGTCGTGTTTGGACATTTTAAAATTGTACCAGCGTCTCTGACGTTCTATTAAACTGTTTGATTTTTGTTTGTATAAATTTCAAGATTGTGATAGTGTTATAATTAGAATAGATTGACATGATTCATTTTGCATCGTGGTCATACTGATGAAGGATATCTGTTATCCGAAATATCTATAGTTACATTTGTTCATTTTATTGTTATTTTTTGGTAATGTTGTACCTTTTAGACTGGTTACATATATATGTGTGTGTGTGTGTTAGCATGGTTACTGCTTTTATGTGTGTGATTGAATAAAATGTGATATTTTGATGCTTTCAAAGGCTACTTATTTGATGTATGCTGCAGTTTCGGGAATGCGCTTTTATACAATGTTATCAGGTTATTACATGGCATTTTTCATATCAGATGTATTATCAGCCCAAGAACCGAAGGCCCGAGGTATTGATATGAAAAATGACATGTTATGATCTATTTGAACATTTAAAATAATATATTTAACATTTTGAATATGATGTTATTCAGCTCTCTGATCATGTCTGTATTTCAATATTGGTTTTCAACTTACATATCCTTTTTCTATCAACTGCGTTGCACCTGACCAGTACTGTTTTTGCAGCAAGGCAAAAAATACAAGACCGTAACATTCATAATCCCATTTTGTTATATCTATTCTACGTTCTGTAAACATTATATATTGATAGAATTTCAAAACAAATAATATACAAGGCTGTCCAAAATGATGAGTGTGTACAAACAGTAAAGTTGAATCGCTATTAGACTTAGTTCACCCTCTTATCAACAAGTTAACCATAGTTAAGTTCAATATATTTTGTTTTGTAGACTGTAGTATGACGTTTTGCGCTTTTCTATATTATTGTCAGTTTGTCTTCAGCTGATGATTTCGAAAATTTCTTTGTATATACCATTTTTCTAGCTAAAAGAAAATATGCGAAGTAGACTTATAAAACTATTTTTCTCGGATGTTTTCGACTGGTGAGTTTAAATAATCCTTTGGTGTCTTTCGCCTCTAGTCAAGACATAACAAGAAAATACCTTTTTTTCCCTTGTTTTTCTGTCTGGAAAAACAACAGTGACGTGTTGCGTGGTAATCTTCTGAATCGGTCTCTGAAAGTTCCAATTCAGTTTTAGAATCAGTCAATGTATAAAAATACGAATTTTATTATTTCTAAGTTCTACTTGAACCAAGTCTTCAATTGAAGTCATGAAACTTAGATCATGTATTAGTTTGGTTCCAAATATGGTTAGATCAGTTAATGGTTCAATTTCCGTTGGTTTGCATTGACGGAATCGTGATAAGCATGCACACTTTTGTGTACAAGGCCGACATATACTCCACCTGTATTACCTTAAAGGCCTAGGGAAATAGTTCTAGAAAAATAAATGTGTGAGGTTTTTGGAACTCTCTTAACGTCTTGTATACACTTACTTTTTTAAAATGACTGTATTTTAGTTTTGATCCCATTTACAGTAACTATTTTAAAGATTTTTTAATTCATTTTCTTCTCCTAGTTTTTGGTTTGCTACAATGTACATTTCGATTCTCAATTTTACTGTGATTTGTGTTTTAATTGATTTATGAGATTTGAACTTCAGATTAGTACTGCTGTCTTTTTTTGTAACATCTATCAAAAAGTAAAATCACATAAATTCTGAGCTCTGTGAAAAATTCAAGACGGAAAGTCCCTAATCAAATGGTAAAATCAAAATATAAAACACATCAAACGAATGGAGAACAACTGTCATATTCCTGACTTAGTACAGATACTTTGTAGAAAATGGTGGATTTAACCTAGTTTTATAGCTAGCTAAACCTTTCACTTGGTTGACAGTCGCATCATATTTCATTATACTGACACCGATATACCATCAAAACAAACAGACATAATAGGTAGAAATATCAAAAATAAGGTTACAACATTGTGTTATAATCTTAATTACTATAAAAACAAACAAATTCTTAACAAATAATTACTAAAAGGCATATAAACAAAACAAAAATGAAAGACAAAATACAAATATTTACAATAAAACAATAACACAATGACGGGATGTATAAGTACAGAGCCACGTTATATGTATAAGGAACACAAAAAGACAAACCCAATCAGAAAAGGTCGGATAGTAATGGGAAGAACATCATCAATATATCAGAATGTGAAATTAACTAACCCGAATTCTTCGATCTGCTTATTTTTTACAAGTGTCTGAAGGAACTCTGATTCATATGAAAATAGGAAGAGCAATGCATGTTTTTTTCTCTTTTGTTCCCCGTATACGCCAATTTAAAATATTTAGGCAGCAGTCATATAGAATCAAGATACATATTCAATGATGTTCTACTATGGTATGTCAAAGCGTTGATTTTAACGTTGTGTTGGTCAGCAATATATGTCAAATAAAGTAGTTGTAACAATGTGTTTCGGAATATCTGTAATATCAGTCATTACTTACTTTCAAAATCGTATTTAGGAGGCTTGTATTTTATGTTTAGGAAAGAATTCTGATTGCTCCATAATTTCTCTATAAAATCGGCTGTCATCACCTTTCCAAAAAAATTAAAGTATATGATATGGTGACAATTAATACATATTATTTGTTATTTTTTTGTGTTTTTGGTTTATTTTGATTTACATTGATTGATAACTTTCAGTCAATGCTTTGAACCCTTAAAAAAAACCAAAAAAAAAACCCAATCACGTACATGTACTAGTTTATATACATTCGTTGTATTGCTAGAATTCAAAACAAAATGTCACTAAGTAAATATAGTTTGTAACGGTGGATACAATAGGGTTAATTAATTTTCTATTGATATGCTCAAATGAATAATGTCATGTAACCTCCCTTTATTAATATAGCATCGACTTGTTTTAAAATTCGTATCATTAATTAAAGACAAATCTCAAAATAAATTATACCTGCTCATGAATGTATTCCAAAGATGTCTGATCAAATGTCTTTCCGATGTACTTTTTAGGAATTTTCCATATCTGTTTCTTGAGAAGGTATATCGACAAGGCAGTAAGATAATCAGGTCCCTTAAATGGTATTGGTTATCGTATGACTTAGTATCTTAAATTAGTTATAAGTATATCAAAAACATTTACAATGGAACTTCAAAACACAATGTATTGAACATGATATGAAGCTGTTATCATGAAATAAATGAAGATGCTGCTTTTTGTATAATGGCCAGGATTCGAACTCATTCTGCTAGGATATAATCGCCTTACACTATGCCCGGTGCGCAAGACCACTCCACAACCTAGGATCGATAAACATCAAACTGTCCAGGTCAGTTTTATCTAGCGTCGTAACACGGTACATGATATATAAGGCAAGAACTTGTATATTACAGATCATCTGAATTATCTATCTTAGAGAATCTTACAAATTAATGAGGAAAGCAATAACAGAAAGAATTACTGATACCGAAGTTTAAAATTCAAAACTAAAAGTCCCTTATCAAAAGGCTAAATCAAAAGCTAAGACATTTCAAACGAATTCCTGACTTGGTATAGGCATTTCCTTGTGGAAATTATGGAATAACCCTTTTATTTTAGCTAACCAAACCTCTCACTTGTACGACATTTGTATAAAATTCCATCATAGTGGCAACAATGTGTCAACAAAACAAATAGACACAATAAGCAATGAATATTTTGAAACATAGATGAAAGTGTAAATGACTTGATCTTAATTGTCAAACTAAGGTACTTGCATACACTTCTGTTTATATAGCTGACAAAATGACTTACTATAATGACATTCTTTTCCGGCAATTGGGTTTCTTTCAAATATCCTACAAATATATAATATAACCTCTAAAATCTAATTACTCATTTTATAGATAAACACACATACTGACTTTTTGATTAAAAAATAGTTATTGATCATCACAATATTATATTAGCAGGTCATAAACTGAAAACCAACAAGCCGTACAAACAATCGACACGTACGATGCTAATACGTGCTTATAGTTATCAAAAGTACCAGGATTATAATTTTATACGCCAGACGCGCGTTTCTACTTAAATCCACTTAATTTCAACATAATATATATATATATATTTCGCATTGACAATCAAATAATATACTATGTTTACTTAGTAACGCAAAATTCTTTGAAATCTGACTATCACAAATAAATATTTCTTATTCTTTTAAATTTGTTATATTTTCAGTTGTATTTTTAAACACCTTTTGCAATGATAAGATAACACCTTTGCTATATCTTTTTTTTTTTTTATAAATTTAGTAAAGCGGGTTTTTTTTTTGGTAATAAAAGAAAAATACCTGCAATTATCAAATAGCAAACGAGAGCCTCAACATTGTCATAACGAATATCGGTGATAAGAATAATTTCATCTTCCGATTTGATATCTTGCGTTTTAATGTCTTGTGTTGTCTTTATACGCCATGGCTTTCTAGTATCTGTTTTGTGTTCTCTCTTTGTCTCGTAAGCACCTTCTCTGGGCCATATCAAGCTTACATCTTGAGTGTTTTTCTGATGTTAATACAATGTTGAAAATATTTTTTTAACAATAATATGGTATTCAAAGTCATAAGTCATTCTATACTTGCAAGGGAATATTTTTCTGATTTGCATGAAATTTGCTTATTCCAACAAGTATCCATTTTATCAAGAGCTTTGATGGTTCACTTTCGTTTGTTTCTTTTGCCTTACAAATATATATTGAGATCACATGATGACATTTAAATAACTTTGTTAAAATAAATTATACATTTGTTCAACTAACGAAGATATCTAGAAGAACTCTGTCATTACAATAAAAGAGGACAGGCATTCTTTTATTGAATGAATAAATCACACATTTAGTGTAATTCATAATTATGACTCTTTGATTACAGACAATGAATAACTTACCATCAAACGAATGATGGGTATTTGTAAATCTCGAACTTCAGTTTGTATTACACCATTTGACATTGATATGATTACCGGTAAAACGTCTTCTCCAATGGAATCTATTGATTAGTGAGAAGAAAATATAATTTATCATCACTTAAATAAAATTAAGAAAAATTAAGATTCAATGAAATCAAAATTTGAAAGAGAAGTAGATGAAAACCATTTTCAATAATACTTATATTGCTATTGACATTATAGAAGTTTATCAAAGTATTACATATAAAAGAAATACAGTATATTAGCACCTAAACATATTTTTTTATGAATAATGTTGGTCAGCAATTATATCTTAAAACGAAATCGTAATTTAGCTAGCTGGCATAATCAATACGGTTGTAAGTTCGAATTAAACATTTCTTTTATTTAAGTAAAATACTGTCAGTTTTATAGAAGCAGCCTGAAATAATCTATTTTTAGGTATTTGAAAAAAGTTAGATAGATAAAAACCGCATGAATATTTATGATTATTGTTTTTCAATACACCTTTATCAACAGAGTCAGGCGCCATGTAATTCTAGTATCACAGATCTGAGACGCAACGTCACAAGATGTTATCAGCAACATGTATTTGAATATAAAAGATGTCAATATATGGATTTTTAATTTAGAAATATGTAATTTTATGACGTACAGCTTGCCATTTTTTTGAAGTAATCTATTTCGTCTTTCTCATTCTCATCCACAATGATGTCACCTCTTTGAAATGTCTTGAATCCCCGTACTATAAGTTCCTGGAAAATATTTCAATTTAGAATATCATGTATACACTTCAAAATAATATGACGATGGCATCGTCAAATGTGTGCAGACAGTTTCAAATGATTAACAATAATATATAATTAAACTAAACAGATTTACTACTTGTTTGATGTCGATTAGGGTAATACCAGCCAAGTTTGGTACTTTATTGTTTGCATGAAAGAACATTGTAAATATTCTATCAGCATTTGATTTGTATATTGAAATATTTCGATTTTTAAGCTTTTAATTGATACAATACTAAAGTATCTCAACATACATTTATAGTATCTTTGTGTGTTTTGTAGTGAATACAAACTGTCGTTGTTGAACCACTGTGAAACAAGACTCTTTGTCCTATGATATGACATGGCAATTTGGTCGTTTCTGAAAAAGCATGAGCGTATTTTTTTATAGTTTAATTTGAAATAAATGTTTAAGACAGATTCCTGTACAAATAGTAAGTGGCTTTGATTAGTTTCAATCATGACAGTCCGATTAACCGCAATTAAATGCAAGAAATTTAGAACATAGCATCGTTTTAATAGAAAAACAACATCAACTTAAATGTTTCAAATACTTTAAAATAGATCATTTACGATATCCACCTATAGACAGAAACAAGCCTTTAGTCCAGGTTGGATGTTTTATGTTTTCAATATGGAATATGCTCCGATTTAAACAGTCCCTGCTATCTTAAAACAGTTTACAGATTAAAGTTCATAGTAATCTCTTTAAAGGATCCAACTTCTTTGTGCAAAGTTGAATAGATATATTGTTTTTGAAACTTGCAATAAGTTACATCAGATAGTGTAAGCTGAGATTACATCGAACGCCTATTATCAAAGATCATGTCATTTGGATTAAGCGTAAATATTCATGGTAATTGATACATTCATAGTAGGAGAGGGGTTATGATGTCGACTTGTCCGATGTTTAATATAATTTCGTTATACGCTACCTTAATCTTGCATTTCAAGAAATTTCATTATCGTTATGATAAAAAAAAATTACATATCTCATCAGAGCTCAAGTTATAATTGATATAGGTACATGCCAACATTAGATTATAAATATTCACGTCTTACAAAAACCTTTTTGATACATGTCTTATTAGTTTGAACGACCTTGCTTTTATACTGACTTGCAAAATCTATTATTTCTCCCATTAATTCCAGATTTTTAACATTGTCGTCATTCCATGGATTAGCAAATATAAGATACAAGGTAGGTTTAAATGTCCGTTTCTTTTTCTTCTGCATGTTCTGTACGTTATGCCATATACGCACTTCAATCTACAAAGAATTCTATACAGTTATTTTTAAATTAGTTAAATCCTTTTTTTTAATTAAAAAAACAACATGAAATGAACAGTATAATTTATGAAACTAACTTAAAGTTTTATGATTTTCATTCATACTGTTATCGCCTTTAATGTAGCATATTAATCTATTGTAATCAAAATTCATAATATCTAATAAAATTTGTAGATTTAGCTAACAAAGTCCTTATATTTGTATAAAGTAACATTCTTTTATAGTGGAAATTTAGTTTAACGTTAAATAAGCTACAATTAAAAATTGCTTGCTAGTCCCTCTCTGTGATTAATATAAGATAACTCTGGATAATTTCCCAATCAATCTATCATGGAGAGGTTTTAAATAATTCGACTTCCATTATAGTCTTCTTCAAAAATGATGAACGGTTCTTTATATTTGTATGTAATCATTTTAAATCTTTCAAATTTATAAAATCATATTCGTACAGCAATGTTTTTGATACACTAATAACAAAAACTGAAATATATTGAATTGATACATTTCGTAATTATTCAAAATTATACCAGAAACCTTTACTTAATTATAAAATAATGAACCTATTAAAGGGAGACAATACTCGCATAACTTTTTTTCGAATCGGCACATAATACATAGGAATGTCACTCTTGAATACAAATGGCACATCAAAATAATTAATCAACTGTGCATTCGTGCTCCACCTTCAATTAAGATTCTAAATTATAAATATAACCAAAAGTTGTTAATCTATAGGAGAATGAAGACTTATGAAAGCTAACCCACTGTAAAAAATATTTCTTTGAACTTCCTCAGAAAAATGCTCGAGCCACTTGACTTTCATAGCTCATAATTAACGTTTTTACACAATATTTTAATAAAGTAGTAAAATATTATTTGCTTCTCAAAGTATAAGACGCAATAAAAATCGTATGCTTGCATCATCTTACCCAAATACAGATTTAATTAAGTCCTGAACATTTCGACATTTGTTTGTTTATTTTCAAAAATACCGGTTTGTAACAAATCACAAGTACATGTTAAGATCCGACTAAATACCGATATCCCGATATCGTGAGGTAAATTAAATATGCTATTTAATGCTACTGACGGTTGTTTGAAAACAATCCTTTACCGATTTTTGTGGTTATAATAGGTTTAACAAATGACACGGCCATATACCTTTTCATGTGGTTTGCAATCGTGAACGTCAACTTCAAAATAATCATCTGCGGCTATAATAAAAGAAATTAAACGCCTAATATTAGATTTTTTAAATTTGATATAAATACATGAAATATACATATTTAGATTTTTAAAGAATAAAGATAATTAAATCAGGTTAGAACATTATACCAAATATATTACAAGTATATTTCAAAATGGACATGAAGAATATGTCTAAGGGACAACAACCCAACCAATGAGCAGTAAACAGCTGAAGGCCAATACTGGGTCTTTGATCCTGCGGGAAAATCCCACACCCGGACGCATGTCTCAGCTGTATGGTATGGTTTTATGTTGTGGAAACCTACAGACCAGACCCGTAATAAATAGGGGGAAAAAATTAAGATAAATTTCAGAATTTGAGCCGTGATGCCTGGATGTCTGATAGGAATTCAACAACCACATGACCAAATTTACTAATTAAATAAATCATTAAGTTTGAAACCCCATGGTTGAATAAGTAAGCTATGTAGACATTTTATAAGGCAGCATAAAATAAGTGTTTGGATTTGATATAAATGATTTTACAGTGATTTTAAATTTACAAAAAATCATATATTCCTTTTCTTGAATGAAGGAAAGACGTTTCGTCAACGAAAAGAGGACGAAACTGTAGTTGCAACAATCGAAACAGATCTGTAATCATCTGTTAAAATGTATCTTACAACGGTCAAGTAAAACATGATGACGTCAGTATGATTTTCGAAGAAAGGATCAATTTTACGATAAAAAAAATCCGCAAAATTGCTGAACAAGAACAAGATAAATGCAAATTACACTCATGTTTCTTTGTATCGAAATGATTTTGTTTCCTAACTTTTATTCATGTTTTGTAATCAGCCAAACACTTTTACATTATTTTGTCATTTCAATGTAATTAATCTTTGAGAATCAATTAATTACTGTGTTTCATATGTAGTCATTTAGTTATAAATTATAACTAAACTCATCAATTGGCGCCAAAATTCACTCAATCACATATCTTTAATCTTGTATTTGTTAAGAATATTAATGAATTCTTACATTGTACTAATATCGGCAAATGGTCAGGATAAT
Organism: Mytilus galloprovincialis; assembly: GCA_037788925.1. Taxonomy (NCBI): domain Eukaryota; kingdom Metazoa; phylum Mollusca; class Bivalvia; order Mytilida; family Mytilidae; genus Mytilus; species Mytilus galloprovincialis. The sequence goes on along the minus strand of CM075342.1, from coordinate 35,576,616 downwards.
ATCGAAATTTTCCTCCATCTTTTAACACCAAGTCTGTTATTTTTATCTCATCATGTTGGTTTCCCTCAAACTTATCTTTCCACTGAACACCTACCGTACTCCGATTATTTGTGTAGTATTTTACGATGCCATTCTTTTTGGAATCTGAAATAGAAATAGCTATGTTTTGTAACTAGATCAAGTTAAATAAGTGTTGCTTCTGGAATTGGAATGTTAAATCATTTGGTTTGTATATCAGGATCTGTTTTACCAAGGAATTAAACTGGCTCTCAAAAATTCAGCTTTGGGTATTATAGTTGAATTTTTTTTCAAAATATCGTTTCGAACGCATGACATTTAAAACGTGTTTTTTTTATTATTACTGTTAATAAATTGTCTTGTCTTTATGTCTATGTTAAATGCATCTATCCAATCGAGCTTGAAAAACAAAGAAAAACATTTACAGGTGATAACTTATCAACAAAAGGGAAGATAAAGTTTCGAATAGTGAACTTTCTATTTTCATATTGAAACGTTTCAGCAGAGTTTGCATATGGAGAAGCTATATCTCGCTTGAAATGATATTCGAGAACTTCTATATCCTTAAAAAATAGCACTTTCTGAATATTAGGAAACTATTGAAGAGACAAGTATTGTCGAAATGCGCATCTGATGCAGGAAAATTGGTACCGTTTATGTTATTATTGAACATAGGATTCCAAAGTGGTAAAATTGAACCCATTTTTTCGAACGTTTTATGAACGCCTTTATGAATAGTTTGACCTTTTTAAAAAGAAATCGGCTTTTTAGTTAGGTTTTTTTTCAAACACCAGTATGAACTCCGTGTTCGTATTTCCATAATCGTTTTCTACACACGTTTATATAAACCAAATTATATAATTGCTTTAAAAAGTAATTTCAATAGATTTGAATCAATATCCCTATTCTAACAACTGCCGTACATCTATCGATGTCTGAGTTTCGGAAAACATTTTTTTTTCATTTACAGGATAACCTATGCATCGGAATCACACACTATGTTACAAGAAGCCTGTTCGTGAATTATTTTAGAAGTAGTTTTCCTTTTTTAATTTTATTGGAAATAATTGATAGACGTGTTTGTACCTTCATTCGATTTCAGAGGAACGAAACCTACCTCTAAAAGTGAGCAATGATATTAAGATTGTTCGTTGTAAATTACCATACCATTCATTATGAAACAACATGACTATGAAATTTACCTGTAGATATACTTCTGAGTTGAACTGTTGAGAATGTCAAGATACCAGCGCTCTCAGCTTTTGCACATTCTACTTTGTCTGGTCGTGGAGGCATTTGTACACTTTAAAAAATTACACATATATATATATATATGTGACTTAAATTCATGCTACAACACAAAACTAGATATTTTTTTTCGCACACAAATGGGATTTAAAAAAAACATCTCACCTTATATGGCTATGTTGAAAATATGTGAGATAAAACAAAAATATTTTGGACTGATGTAGACATAATAAAGGAAGATAAAAACAGTCCATCTTCATACTTGATACCCAAACTGCATAACGATCTTTATCAAGAACAAAATATAACCGGTCGGTTGAGGTGCTTGACTTAAAATTTGATAAGATTCTTATCACTACTCATTCTATAGTAAACGAAATAGTGTATTATGTTTAACCAGTGTCATTCAGATGTCGATTCTGAAAATCAATATTATTCAGTCAGAATATTTACTTTTTTCAAAAATGTCAAAACCATTGACTTATACAGCTAAACACTTTTTTCGCATGCTCAATGACGAATTCACTACATTGTTTTTTATGGAGCTTTTACAACGATAACGAGGAACATATATATATATATATATATATATATAGAACTATTAGTTTAAGGTCATGACAAATATTATTTGTGATCAAACAAACTGATTCCCGCTACTAATTCATCAGATATGATATTGTCAGAATGGAGGATCGATCGATCTGCAACAAATTTGTTATGTTTGTAGGATTGATAGATTGATATTTGAGCAAAGAATTATATTTTGCTGATTATAAATAATGTTCACTGACGACCGACTTGTTTTTGTCCTCATATGAAGCAATACCAATGCAGAATCTTCTGATAGAATATTTTCACTTGCAGGTATATTGCTAGTATTCTGTCGTTTGAGGTTTAGCTAGCTATATACAATGTATATAACCAGGTTAAATCTACCATTTTCTACATAAACAATGCCTGTACCAATTCAGGAATATGACAGCTGTTATCCATACGTGTGATGTGTTTGAGCTTCTTCTTTGCCTTTAGATTATGGATTCTCCGATTTTGATTTTCCTCGGTCAGTTTTTTGTGATTATACTTTTTTTGTGTGTGACATATTCCCTGTATGAGTGATATGTTCATACCATGCGATGCTTGCCGTTTCGACACACCAGGCGTTGTTTCTATTATGGTTCATGAAATACACTCAGTATTTGTTTATCACCTTGATTCTATATGTAGGACTCTAAAGTGTGATCGGGACGACTAGTGTGGATCTAGCCGTCGATAGCAGCCGGCGTTAATATTCATGAGGCCAGCCTTCAATAATATTCATGAGCCGTCAATAATATTCATGAGATGACTTGCGTTCGAAGAAGTGTTGTTAGAAACTATGAACGATAATTATAATTAAATAACGTTCCTATTTATATTTGATATTACTTCAAATAGGCATGTCAATGGGTGTCTTCTTCGAGGTCCGCGTTTATTGAATCAACTTTGGGTCTTCTTCAAGGTCTGCGTCTTTAAACAACATTGTAAATGTAATAAAAAAACAATGTAAATGCCTCCATAAATATAAAACAAAGAAACGGTCTTTTAACATTCTGTGATTAGAGAAATAATGTAAACTAAAGCAATAACAAGTTTTAAAAAAATATAATTAAATATAGAAATTAAACGGGACATTACAACAAACAAATAAAGTAAAGAACAGTTCTTATTAAAATTTTGTGATAATTAAATCAATGTAAGCTACAATAAATTTAAAAAATTGATTAAATATAGAAATTTAGGAATGACAGAGAATTGATGGTCATTTGTTCGTTGTCTACAAATAAAGTCCAATCATGAAACTAAAACATACAATATTACGACAGTATTTTCTATTTAAACATATCAGAAAAATAGAAACATAGTTAATTGCAGAAATAAAAAAAAACAGAAAAATAACAACTGTCAATTACTATTTCAATGACATATGATTCTTCAAAATTATGGAGAATAATCTGAGTCATTATTAACAATTCATATTATTGCCTCTAAAATGGCCATAGCACTTATGCCCTAGACCCGTACGAGTTAGTCAGGAGAGAATAAGGGGGTACCCTGGTATATCACAAATTCGAAAATGAACTATTGCCGGCTGGCCAAACGAAGAGATTCTCCACGTGGGCAATGGTATCAGACGAAGAGGTACTTATTGCCTTTAAAATGGCCCATAGCACTTATACCCTAGACCCGTACGAGTTTGTCAGTAGAGAGTTCAAAGGGGGGATATGGTATCCGGTTTACAACGAATTCTTACTGAACTATTGCCGGCTGGCCAAACTAAGAGATTCTCCACACTGACCATCATACCAGAGGTAGAGGTTGGTATTGCCTCTAACATGGCCCATAGCACTTATGCCCTAGACCCGTACGAGTTAGTCAGGAGAGGATAAGGGGTACCCTGGTATATCACAAATTCTAAAATGAACTATTGCCGGCTGGCCAAACGAAGAGATTCTCCACACGGGCAATGGTACCAGACGAAGAGGTACTTATTGCCTTTAAAATGGCCTATAGCACTTGTACCCTAGACCCGTACGAGTTTGTCAGTAGAGGGTGAAAAGGGGGGATATGGTATCCGGTTTACAACGAATTCGAACTGAACTATTGCCGGCTGGCCAAACTAAGAGATTCTCCACATCGACCATCATACCAGAGGTAGAGGTGTGTATTGCCTCTAAAATGGCCCATAGCACTTATGCCCTTGACCCGTACGAGATAGTATGAAAAGGATAAGGGGGTACCCTGGTATATCACAAATTCGAAAATGAACTATTGCCGGCTGGCCAAACGAAGAGATTCTCCATGTGGGCAATGATACCAGAGGAAGAGGTACTTATTGCCTTTAAAATGGCCCATAGCACTTATACCCTAGACCCGTACGAGTTTGTCAGTAGAGGGTTCAAAGGGGGATATGGAATCCAAGATAGAACGAATTCGAACTGAACCATTGCCGGCTGGCCAAACTAAGAGATTCTCCACACCGACCATTATACCAGAGGTAGAGGTTGGTATTGCCTCTAAAATGGCCCATAGCACTTATGCCCTAGACCCGTACGAGTTGGTCAGAAAAGGATAAGGGGGGGTACCCTGGTATATCACAAATTCGAAAATAAACTATTGCCGGCTGGCCAAACGAAGAGATTCTCCATGTGGGCAATGATACCAGAGGAAGAGGTACTTATTGCCTTTAAAATGGCTCATAGCACTTATACCCTAGACCCGTACGAGTTTGTCAGTAGAGGATTCAAAGGGGGGATATGGAATCCAAGATACAACGAATTCGAACTGAACTATTGCCGGCTGGCCAAACTAAGAGATTCTCCACACCGACCATTATACCAGAGGTAGAGGTTGGTATTGCCTCTAAAATGGCCCATAGCACTTATGCCCTAGACCCGTACGAGTTAGTCAGAAAAGGATAAGGGGGGGTACCCTGGTATATCACAAATTCGAAAATAAACTATTGCCGGCTGGCCAAACGAAGGGATTCTCCACGTGGGCAATGATACCAGAGAAAGAGGTACTTATTGCCTTTAAAATGACCCATAGCACTTATACCCTAGACCCGTACGAGTTTGTCAGTAGAGGGTTAAAAGGGGGGATATGGTATCCCTGTATACAACGAATTCGAACTGAACTTTTGCCGGCTGGCCAAACTAAGAGATTCTCCACATCGACCATTATACCAGAGTTAGAGGTTTGTATTGCCTCTATAATGACCAATAACACTTATGCCCTAGACCCATACGAGTTAGTCAGGAAAGGATAAGGGGGGTACCCTGGTATATCTCAAATTCGAAAATGAACTATTGCCGGCTGGCCAAACGAAGAGATTCTCTTCGTGGGTAATGATACCAGAGGAAGAGGTACTTATTGCCTTTAAAATTGTCAAAAGCACTTATACCCTAGACCCGTACGATTTTGTCAGCAAGGGGTTAAAAGGGGGAGGTGGTACCTCTGTTTACAACGAAGTCGAAATAAACTATTGGCGGCTAGCCAAACTGAGAGATTCTCCACGTGGACCTTTATACCAGAGAGAGAAGTGGACCTAGCCTTTAAATGGCCTATAGCACCTATGCCCTCGACTCGTCCGATTTTGTCAGCAAGGGGTTAAAAGGGGGAGGTGATACCTATGTTAACAACGAAGTCGAAATAAACTATTGCCGGCTGGCCACACTAAGGGATTCTCCACGTGGGTCATAATACCAGTGGTAGAGGTGGGCATTGCCTCTAAAATGGCCCATAACACTTATGCCCTAGATCCGTACGAATTAGTCAGCAAAGGGTAAAGGGGTACCCTCGAATATCACAAAGTCGAAATGAACTGTTGCCGGCTGGCCAAACTAAGAGATTCTCCACGTGGACCATTATACCAGAGATAGAAGTGGACCCAGCCTTTAAAATGGGCCATAGCACTAACCCTGATGGCGTTGTCCATTATATCAGATGTAGAGAATAATATTGCCTCGAAAATTACGCATGGTTTTTATGTCCTAGACTCGTACCTATATAGCTAGCAAAGGGAAAGTAGGACTCTTGTATATCACAAAGACCAAAATAAGAGATTCTCCTTGTGGACTATTAAAAAGATTAACGTAGTTGTTTTCTCTAAAAAGGCCCATATATCGTATATCATAGATCCGTACGTATTGGTAGGAAAAGGGTAAGGGAAGTACTCTTGTATATCAAAATATTCAAACATACTTTTACTTGCTGGCCATTTTAAAGGCAATTATTACCTTAACCTCTGTATCATGGTCCATGAGGAGAATCTTTTAGTTTGACAAGTCGTCAATAGTTCAATTCGACTTTGAGATATATAAAGGTACCTACCTTTCTCTTTGCCGACTAAGTCGTACGGGTCTAGGGAATAAGTAATATGGGTCATTTTAGAGGCAATGCCTACTTCTTCCTCTGATATAATGACCCACGTGGAGAATTTCTTAGTTTGGCCATCCGGCAATAGTTTGTTTCGACTTCGTGATGAATCGGAGTACCACATCCCCCTTTTTACCCTCTACTGACAAACTCGTACAGGTCTAGGGCATAAGTACTATATGGGCCATTACACAACTACTACATCTACCTCTGGTGTCATGACCCATGTGGAAAATGTCTTGGTTTGGCCAGCTGGCAATAGTTCATGTCGACTTTGAGATATATAAAGGTACCAACCTTATCCTTTCCTGGCTAAGTCGTACGAGTCTAGGGCATTAATGATTTGGGTCATGTTAGAGGCAATGGATACCTCTCCCTCTGATATAATGGCTCGTGTGGAAAATCTCTTCGTTTGGCCAACCAGTAATAGTTTATTTCGACTTCGTGTTAAACCGGGTTACTACCCTTTTAACCTACAGCTGACAAACTCGTACGGGTCTAGGCTATCGTTTAGTGGATAAATCGGGCAACTATATGGCTAACAATAACAAATCTCTCTATTCAAGCTCTAATGTCAACATGTCACACTTAGGTGACATTACAATGAATAGCGGCAGCGAGAACGTTACGTTTGTGATTTTGCTCCCAACATGCTTGGGCCGCACATGAATTACTTTACAATAAATGAAAGTGATCACAACTTTAATTATTAAAGTTCTAATAAAATAAATTAAAACTTGAAAGTTTATATGTAAAATATTTAGCAGCCCACTTTTTATATTCATTTTAATGTCCATATGCTAATCACACATTATCATTTTACTTTTCACAATTTACATTTAACACATGTTAGTCCAAGTTTTTATTTTCGTCTTTGCCTCACTCTGAGCTGCTCTATTTTCAAGTTCCAAAGAATTCAGTTCTTACAGATAAAGTTTGATAATTGGTCTAGATATCAAACCAGTTTTTGTTCGATTATGACTGATCGTGTAAGTCCATCTTTGCCGTAAAATAATTTGTCAATGATCTAATTTACTCTTGATACATAGTCCTGAATCTGAACTACATCTCCGACTTTAATGTTCTATGTGTTTCGATCTGTGTATCGGTAATGTTCCCTAAGCGAATTTATGTATTCCTGCTTCCATCTTTTTATGTATTTTTTACGAGTTTTAATGAAAGAAACTTCGATTGTCTAGCCAGTTACTGATTCATGCGTAGTGTCTTTGGTTCCTGGTTGTAAACTACAGTCTTCAAGTCCGTTATACGGTAGCGTCCTGGTCCGTTTTCAATGTAATAAATGTGACGGACTAAGGGGTTCGTCGTCCGTTTGATCCGATGAAACGTATGTTAGTGGGCGATCACTGAGTAAACTTTCTACTTCAGTAATTATCGTGTTGAGTGTTTTATTGTCCATAAGTGCTCGTCCTTATACTTTTTTAATGCAGTTTTTCGTTATTCATCTCAATCTCTCCCACCATCCGCCGAACAAAATTGTTCCATAAGAATTAAGCTTCTCGGTTCCATATGATGATTTTGATAAATGTTCAATTTCTTATGCTCCCGCATCATACAAATCATTTACAAATACTCAACGTGATGCATGAAAGAAGTCTAACAAAGCTCTTTGTTGATCAAAGCTCGAAATGTTATTGTCGACATAAAAGTCTTTCTTTAAAATTGTTGTCAAGTCTGTGGAATTGCAGTCAAATGTTTACGTATAACAGCATTTAGGATAAACGGAGAGAAAGTTGCTCCAAATTATACTAACTTGAATCTGTTTGCGGTTAGTTGACTATTTGGGTCATCCGGGTTATTAGGTTAAAAGAATCTGGTAACATCACGATCCTCTTCATATAACTCATATTAAGAAAGGCTTTCTTCTATATCTGACGACACGGCGTATTTGTGCATTCTAAATCGGAGAAAAATTCCGGTTAAATCATTAAAGTTTGGCCAAAGATCCATCAAACAATCATTTAATCTTAGACTAACAGGTGAAGGTTTGCAGCTGCAGTCAAATACAATTCTGATGGGCGTGGTTGACGACTTTTACAGTATGATGGTGCGGTATGGAATGAACATTTGTTTTGGTTGATCGTTCATCAACTCTCTCGATAAATCCACGTTTTTCTTGTTCATTTATAATTTTTCCGTTGTTCTATAAAAATGTAAGTTCACGACTAAGACGCTTATTGACATTATCTGTTCTCCGTTGTGCAACACTTCTGTTGTCTAGTAAGGTGTGGTGTTCCTCCTTACAAGGTAACATAGCAATATATCTTTCTGTTTCCATATGGTAACCTCTACTATTTGATTCATATACATCTTGGAATGGTCTGTTTTCAGATTTGTTGTCAGTATTATTTATACTAGCAGCTTCAACTTCTCAAAATTTCTCCAATATATGCTGTTCAAATTTGTGACCTACTAATATGTTCATCATTGACGTAAGTGTGTGATCTGGATTTGCAGGTATTCAATTGATTGTGCCGGACAGAAGGTTACGGATTTCCGACGGTAGTAGGTCCTGCTCCTCATACTATTCTATCATCGACAATTGACCAGTAATACTCGATTTAGATAGAATTCAATAGAGAAACTTCAACCATTGGGTCATGTGAGAGCGGATGGGCTAATTTCAAGCCAAACAAATACTTTAAATTTGTAATATTATGTACATAAGTTTTCATTGGTACAGCTATTTCTGGTACAATCAAAACGTTGATAGGTAATTTTCCGTTGTCTGTACGTAAGTAAATGGTACCATTATTTTGATGTCGAACTGTTTTGCCCTCACTTGTGTCACAAAATCCTGACAAGTTTATGGTCTCCTGTCTGGTAATTGTCAAATCAAGCTCTGTAGCTAATTTTTCTGTGATGAAGGACATCTGTGCGCCCTTGTCAAATAATGTGTTTGTGTTAGTACATTGAATGCCCGAAATTACTTGAGCTACGGCAGTTTTTATTCTGTGTCTGTGAGTGAAGAACTGTGCCCGTTTTCTTCGCGTTGTGTTGTGTTTCCTGAATTGTGTTAATATTTACATAAGTGTTACTCTGTTTTTCATCTTTTTCAACCGCGTCTTTGCATAAACTAGTATGGTGTCATATTTTACATTTCCTGCAACTTTGGTGTGATTTGCAATCATCTATATTGGGAGGTCAAAGACAGTTAAAACATAAACTATCCCGTTTAACAATAGAAATAATTGCTGTGTGATCAATTATCTTAGTGCAGTTAACGGGGACATGTGATTCGTTACAAAAGTACACATGGTTTTACGTTTATTTGTCTGTTGATTTATTTTGTACGTACCTTTGCATTGGTGTGAAATGCTGCTGTAGCGGTATACGTTTCCGTATGATCATGCAGAGGAATTGCCTTCCTCCATTATGTAGAGTTCGTGAGATAGTATTTGTAGTAGTTCATTTAATTGCCAACTATTTGATTCATGGTGTCTTGTTAGATTTATGCGTACGTCCCCCGGTAACTTTTTCAATATAACAGGGACCAATAATGGGCCATATGTATTCTCTGTCTGACCAACGGATTCTAAACCACGTACATATGTTTCAATTTTCTCGTAAAAAATAACGTCAGCTCTTATATGAAGGTATGTAAAATAATGCATTCATGTACTTTTGTGTGATGTTGTAAACTTGTGGCATTTGTGTTTAGCGTTGATGTTTGTACTTAGATACATTTTGCTATTTAACGTATTTTTGTTTCTAAATTAAATAAATACTCATCAGAGTCAACGATTTCTGTTTCGAAAGTTCATCGGAATCAACAAGTTCTGTTCCGCTTTCCCCATTTTCGTCTAATTTCTGGAATATTCTGAAAACGGCGCGTCTATGTCCTGCTAGTATCGATTTCAGCTTCAAATTCATCCTGGTCACTTGACACCAATATCGTTAAGTGGATACATCGGGCAACTATATAGCTAACAATAACAAAAGCGGATGGAATGTATGTATATTTATTCGGACTCTAATGTCTACACGTCACACTTAGGTAACATAACAATGATTAACAGGAGCGAAAACTTGATCAATTACTGCTTAACAAATTGTTTAAGTATCGGTACCCAATACGATTGTAGTACGTAAGTAAGCGTGGCACTGAGTCCAAAATGAAGTGAACGCTCGTGTGCGTCTGTCACTATCAGTTTGGTAAGTAAATGATTCGCAGGTAATAAATACGGAAATTTGATATTCTCTGAAATCGTTGCGGTGTGAATCCTTCCATTGCATCTCACAAAACCACCGTCATCTATGAAGAGTCCTACTTGTCTAATGCTAGGATATTTCCTTGTGTTTTATCTCAGATGTTTAGTATATCGGTATATTGGTAGTTGGATATGAACCACTGAACGTAAGCAGTTACTCGAATCACTTTCCTGAAAGTTCCATATTTCGAATTGTCTATAACGTTACTGATACCATAGTGATCAGTATGAACTTCATTGTTTAGAAATTCCTCGTCTTCGTTTTCTTCTGTAATTGTCAATACATTTAACTAACTTGGTCTTTTTTTAATGACACTATCGATGTATTGATCGACGTCAATTCCTCGTGTTAAGAGATCGGTTGGGTTGCATTCTTTCGGGCAATATCTCCATTAATGTTGATTTTGTAGATTTTGTTATTTCTCGCACTCGATTCACAATAAATCGTTTAAACGGTTTCGATGATTTTAACCAGTGCAATACTATACAAGTATCCGACCAAAAAACCACGTTTTCACATTCAAAGGTCGATTTTACATGAAAAGCTAGTCTAGTTCCAATAACGGCGGCCATAAGTTCTAGTTGCGGTTATGTTAGGTTTTTCACTTGCGCTAATCTGCTTTTTGCAATCACTAACGTAGTTTCGGTTCCGTTGTTCAGATCTGCAGTCGCAAAATACGTGTAGTTCAAGGTATTCCGAAGATTAGATGAAGCAAAGGAGAATACAAATTTCGATGAAGTAGAAGTCATTGCAACACTCGGAAAACTTGTGCAAAAACAAACATTTTTTAGGACTTGAATGAACAAATTCTAAAGTTAACGGAATGTTACGATGTGGTAAATTAGATTATTTGATTCAGATGAATTTTCGGTTGATATGGTAACGAAGATTCAACACGTACGTAAGTTCATACAAAATGTCCAAAACCCTGCAGTCCCGTCATATTGAATCAAATACTTAAGTACTAGAACGCACACTTTAAATCCAGAAACTATACCGTTTGTTTCAACGCACAACATAGCCAACCCACACAACACACAGTCGTTTGAAAACCAGTTTGCCCAAGCTAGTCTCACAATCAACACGCAACAAAGTACATTTTCTGCAGCTATTAATCAGAGTCACGGCCTACAAAACTTACGCTTCCAACTTTCAAAGGCACCATTTTAGAATGGCAAACCTTCTGGGACTCATATGAGTCGGCCTCACATCTGAACCTGTCACTTACAAATATACAAAAGTGTAACTGCTTGAAAGCTCATGAGCTAGAACACGAAGCAATAGGTATAGAAATTCCTTCGCCTATAAATCAGTTTACAAGCTTACGAAGTTTTTACGATCAAATTGAAGGTAGTCAGGGTCTAGAAACTTTGGGTCAGACACATGAAACATACGGCACGCTACTTGTTCCCATTATTGTGAACAAATTACCCGTGGAAGTCAGAAAATATCTCGCGCAAGAACATAGAATAAAAACCTTGGTATTACGGGACCTCCGTAAAAGCATATAAGATGAGATCGTTATACTGGACACAGGACAATAGAGTCGACACCCGAACTTGATGAAATCTAAATCTTACAAGAATATTGAGACTAGACCTAGCGTTTTCTGTCACGAAATACACGCACCAACTCGTTGCAGTAAAATAGCCGACACAGAATCCCGTATGAACAGCTTAGTTATTCTTTAACTGCCTTGTTATACACAGACTAAACGAATGTAAATCTAAACACACATGTACACATTGTAATGAGAAACACCATACAAACTAATGTAATGCACTTCCAAGAAACAATATAATTTTATTAAAACAAGGGAATGAGGTTAGCCATAGAAACAAGGGTAGTAACTCAGCGCATACTAATTTTCGCGCAAAAGGAAATCAGAGCAGCAACCCGTTAATCCCACTATCTTCGAATTCGACCAACGTTCAACTCGTGAATGACGTTCGTAATACGGAACATGATGCTACTATTTTGTATTCTCAATCGACAGAATTACAATCAATGTAATTTTGTAAACTGCCGTAGCACAAGTAGGCTCAAATCAGTACTTTATCGATACGAATATTCTTTTTGACGAAGGAGCGCAAACATCTTTTTTAACGCAGAACTTAACTTAATTTACAAATAGCGGGAACAGAAATAATATATTTATCGGCATTTGGAGGTGCAGAGAAAAACGCGAGACACATAGAAAAGTCAACAATCTATCTGAAAACCGTTGCAGGACACGTCTTGTCAATCAAAGTACAGATGATCGGCATGTTGATCGGCATGCCTCTACAGAATTACATACGTAACATTGATACACAGAACGGTTATTTGCGTGGTTTAAAGTTAGCGCACACGGTGAAAAAGCATGATTCATTCGAGATATCGTTGCTGGTAGGCGCATATCACTACGGGGACATTGTTAACGATTATACAGTACGTGGAAACGATCCGACCGCCGTGAAATCCAAGATCGGATATATGCTTTCGGTACTTACATACGGTACGAAAACAAACACGTCGAAGACTAGTATGTTTAATGTTCTAATATCACACAAAGTTGAAGAATACAATCTAGAGAGATTTTGGAATTTAGATTCAATAGGAATAAAAAGCAGGGAGGTAGACGAAGACGACAATGCATATATTAAGGTCTATCAGGACAGATCAATTGAGTTCTGAGAAACTAAATATTTCGCTAGGTTACCTTGGAAACATGATGAATTGCCAATAAATTAAGCAGTCACGAACAGAACGACTGAAAACGTCCTTCAAAGACTTACTAAAAGATATGTTAAAGAAGTACGGAAACATTATACAAGAACAGGAACGAAGAGGATTCAAAGAGAAGGTAGATGAAACAGCTGAACTTAAGAAAAATATCACTACATTCCTAATCATCCTGTACAGAAGGAATCAAGCACTATGCCTATCAGAATTGTTTACGACTGCAGCTGTCGACAGTCGCATAATTCGCCAAGTTTAAATGACTGCCTTTTGGATACACCGCCGAAGCTAAACGACCTGAAAAAAATTTTGATGAGATTTACAGACAATTCTGTCGCCATAACAACGGATATTTAAAAAAGCCTTTTTACATGAAGGATTACAAAAAAGGGTGATCGAGACGATACACGTTTCTGGTGGCTAAGTAACCCATCCGACCCAACAAGTTATTTACAGACTTAGAAGTTAAAATCTGTTCTGTTCGGAGCGACTTGTTCGCCGTTTATACCAAACGCCACGATATTTAACATTTACAACGTAATAACACTATAACAGCTACATTGATGGAAAGAGATTTGTATGTGGACAACATTCTGTTAAGTTTACAGAACGAGGGTGTGCTGACTATAAGGAAGGGAGAACAATGATGGGGGAAACTGGATTCTATCTACGATCCTGGACGTCAAACAGTGTGGATATACGTAAGCTAGCTAAGACAGAAAAAGTACTATATGCGGACAAAACACAAAAGTACTTGGTATGTTATGGAATAGCTGATTCGATGATCTGATGTACCAGAAATTAATACGGCAGCTTTGTGAAAAATTGTGCAAATCCTGCTACAAGAATAAAATTTGGCATAGACCTTCCTCAGCTATTACTCTTTTATTTCAGATAAGGAGGCATTTGAAAAAAAATGTCTCACTTCCGGTAAAAATCCAAAATGGCCGACATCATACTTAAATCATCCAAATATCAGAGGCTAGTGTGTGAAAAGCGGTTTTTATCATGCTGCTATAATAATATTTGGTACAAACCTTTGTTATGTACTACTTTTGGATATATTATATAGATGAGATGTCTTTAAAACCCTACTTTTGGTACAAACCTTTGTTATGTACTACTTTTGGATATATTATATAGATGAGATGTCTTTAAAACCCTACTTTCGGTAAAATCCAACATGGCGGACATTGTACTAAAATAAGCTTATTTTTTAGGGCGGGTGATTGAAACGTGTTTTGACGTATTGCTACTATCATTAAATTGTTCAGGAACCTTTCTTTGATGCTGCTAATGGATATAATAAATAAGAGATATGTCTTTAAAATCATTACTTCCGGTTATATTCAAACTGGCGGACATAAAATATCATTATTTTATTTTGATATTCAACTTTATTTCAAAATGAAAAGAAACTGTTTTTTTTGTGCTGGTCAGTAAACATTTGGATTTGGCTTTAAGTTATCCTCTAAACCACTTATTCTATTCTATAGATAATGATTAAATACAAAATTAACACTTAAACCGGTAAATAAAACCAATTTTGCGTAAATTTTAAAGATGAGTCCTCAGTCCATATCTTCGATGTAGAGTTTTGGATAGATTGACGAAAATAAAATAAAATCACTTTAGTACTAAAACATCTTTAAAATTACGGATTAATGGCCGCAAATATTCACAATCGGAGAGCTGATTTTCCTCATTTAAAAAGACAGCGGTATTGTTTCTTACATCAATAATGTACAAGCTCCTGATAAGGTGAAGAGGCCTCACAAAGAGTTGTCCAAAAGGGTTCCAATGGTTCATATTTTTCCTTTCGCCATACATAAGCGTCTGGAATAGTAAGCATAGAAACCAATCCCAAGCTTGTTACTCATCCACACCCGCTATGGTATATTGCACGTTTTACATGCTGAAAAAAAACTGGACCGAGTCGTTTAAATAGCCTCATAAGCGTCTGGACTAGTTAGCATAGGAAAAAAATAAGCTTGTTACTCATCCAAACCCGCCATGGTATATTGCACGTTTTACATGCTGAAAAACACTAGACCGAGTCGTTCAAATAGCATCAATAAGTCTTTCCACTTCCAAAAACATGTTTTCTTGCTTCATAAACCCCATCTGATAAGTTTGTTCGATCTTACTACAACACCACGTATCATTTTATCAATGACATTATCAAATCTATATCTGGTGATGTTGGCTGATCAATCATCATTCTAAATCATAAAGTCACATCTTCAAACGCCATCCATGTCAACAACGAAGTTCCCTTTCAAGTAAAAGTGCATTTGAAAGGTCATGGATAGATTATATCTAAAGCTTTTCCCACTTCCAAATGCAAGCCAAAGTTCGTCTGTCCCTTTGTCACGGAATAACGAAACAGCAATGACAGCAGCATCAGAATCGACTGTTCAAGTCATGACTCAGTTAAGTCTGTGTATCACTGCATCAGACACATGTATATTGATTCTATAGTATAAGCCTCTTCATTTTAACATGGGGCTAAACTTGAAACACCATCATGTGGTGAATAACACAGAACATCCTGAGCATTTGTTGCTACAACTTACTCTCCCTCAAAATCTATTGAGCAAGCTCCTGAGAATAAAAACTAAAAAGTTCTTTCTTAATGTCGTCATCTCTCAGAAAACTTTACCAATTTTGAGATTTGTTTTGACTCTGGATTCGTCTATGTATTCCCTTACCCCTAAATGTAGCTCATTTTTCTTGTGGCAGCCTTCAAACTACCGGTATTTTCTATGTACGCATTCATCCACTGTTGTTTACAGTTTCAAGTTGTTTCATAACGAGTATGCTGATAGGGCATTATGCCCTTACTTTAAAAAAACATGAAACTATTATGATGAAGTCTTAAATGCATATGACAGTTGTAGCAACACATGTTCAGGATATTCTATCTTTACCACCACGCGATGCATTTCAAGTTAAACACCATATTCATATTAAAAGGCTGACACTAGAATCATGGTGCATGTGTCTGATGCAGTGAAACACGAACTTAAACAAGTCATTATTCGAACAGTCGTTTCTGATGATGCTGTCATTACTGTTTCGCTATTCCGTGAGATAGGGGTAGACAAACTATGGATTGTGTTTAGGAGGAGGAAAAGCTTTGGATAAATATATATCAATGACCTTCCAAATGCACTAGCGATGAGTGATCACACACAAATATTGTGATCCATATATTTTCCGGTTGTGATACGGTTCTCTGTTTTCTTGAAAAGGGAAAAAAAAGACTGCTTGGGAGACATTGCATTTGCAGATGTGACTTTCACCTAAAGAATAATAATTGATCCGCTTCAATCACCGGTGTTTACTGTAAGATAGCACAAACTTGTCATATGGGGTTAGCATGGTTAACAAAGCAAGAAATATCTATTTACGCAAAAGGGTAGGTTAATTGAGGCTACCAACTTAGTCTAGTCTTTTCCAACATGCAAAACGTACAATATACTAAGACAAGTGTCAAGGGGACGAGCCTGAAATTGGCTCTTATGCTACCAAGTCCAGGCGCTAATGGATGACGACGGGACAAAGAGGATCACTTTAAAAAAAACTCTTTCTGAGGCCTCATCATGTTGTCAGAAGCTTGCACATTGTGGATGTAAGAAAGGTGCCGCGGTTGTTGTTAATGTGGAAAATCAAGTCTCCCGTGCCTTGCGTCGTGTGCATGTGGTGGTAACTGGGAATACACATATTTTTTTGGCCAAATAGTAGTAGTTTTTAAAATGTTTTAGTACTTAAGTGATTTTCTTTGTTTAAATCAATCTATCCAAAACTCTACATCGAAGATATAGATTGAGTACTCATCTTTGACCTTTACGCCATATTGTTTTTTTTTTACCGGAAGTGTTAACTTTGTATTCAAATATCAACTACAGAATATGATTAGTGGTTTAGAGGATAAATTAAAGCATATGGTTAATGACCACCACAAAAAAAACCCACTTTCTTCACATTTTGAAAAGAAATTAAATATCAAAATAAAAAAATGATATATTTATGTCCGCCATTTTGAATATTACCGGAAAAAAGGGTTTTTAAGACATATGTCTTATACATTGTATCCCTTAAAAGCATCAAAGAAAGGTTCCTGCACAATTTAATAATAGTAACAATACGTTAAAACACATTTCAATCACCCTCCCTAAAAAATAAGCTTATTTACGTCAGTGTCCACAATATTGGATTCTACCGGAAGTAGGGCTTTTAAAGACACCTAATCTATATAATATATCCAAAAGTAGTACATAAAAAAGGTTTGTATCTTTTAGTTTTGCCAGTCGGCAATAGTTCAATTCGACTTAGTGATATACCAGGGTAAACCCCTTTCTCTTTGATGACTGACTCGTACGGTTCTAGAGCATAAGTGCAATATGCCATTTTAGAGTCAATGCCCACCTCTACCTCTGGTATAATGGCCTACGTGGAGAATCCGTTGTAAACCAGGATACCATATCCCCCTTTTAACCCTATGCTGACAAACTCGCACGGGTCTAGGGTATAAGTGCTATATACCATTTTAAAGGCAATAAGTACCTCTACCTCCGGTATCATTGCCCACGTAGAGAATCTCTTAGTTTGTCCAGCCGGCAATAGTTCATTTCGAATTTGTGATATACCAAGGTACCCACCTTACCCTTTCCTGACTAACTCGTACGGGTCTAGCGGATAAGTGATATCGACCATTTTAGAGGAAATACCCACCTCTACGTATGGTATAATGGCCAATGTGGAGAATCTCTTAGTTTGTCCAGCCGGCAAAAGTTCATTTCAAGTTTGTGATATACCAGGGTATCCACCTTACCCTTTCCTCACTAACTCATACGGGTCTACGGGATAAGTGCTATGGCCCATTTTAGATGCAATACCTACCTCTACCTCTGGTATAATGGCCGATATGGACAATCTCTTAGTTTGGCCACCCGGCAATAGTTCAGTTCGACTTCGTTGTAAACCAGGATACCATATCCCGCTTTTAACCCTCTGCTGACAAAATCGTACGGGTCTAGGGTATAAGTGCTATGGGTCATTTTAAAGGCAATAAGTACCTCTACCTATAGTATGATTGCCCACGTGGAGAATCTCTTAGTTTGTCCAGCCTGCAATAGTTCATTTCGAATTTGTGAAATACCAGTACCCAACTTACCCTTTCCTGACTAACTCGTACGGTTCTAGGGTATAAGTGCTCTGGGCCATTTTAAAGGCAATAAGTACCTCTTCCTCTGGTATCATTGCCTACGTGGAGAATCTCTTCGTTTGGCCAGCCGGCAATAGTTCATTTTCGGATTTGTATATATACCAGGATACCCTCCTTATCCTTTCCTGACAAACTCGTACGGGTCTAGGGCATAAGTGCTGTGGACCATTTTAGAGGCAATACCAACCTCTACCTCTGGTATAATGGTCGATGTGGAGAATCTCTTAGTTTTGCCAGCCGGCAATAGTTCAGTTCGAATTCGTTGTATACCGGGATACCATATCCCCCCTTTTAACACTCTACTGACAAACCCGTACGGGTCTAGGGTATAAGTGCTATAGGCCGTTTTAAAGGCATTAAGTACCTCTTCCTCTGGATCATTGCCCACGTGGAAAATCTCTTCGTTTGGCCATCCGGCAATAGTTCATTTTTCTAATTTGTTATATACCAGGGTACCCCCCCCCCCCCTTATCCTTTCCTGACTAACTCGTACGGGTCTAGGGCATAAGTGCTATAGGCTAATTTAGAGGCAATACCCACCTCTACCTCTGGTATAATGGTCGATGTGGAGAATCTCTTAGTTTGGCCAGCCGGCAATAGTTCAGTTCGAATTCGTTGTATCTTGGATTCCATATCCCCCCTTTGAACCCTCTACTGACAAACTCGTACGGGTCTAGAGTATAAGTGCTATAGACCATTTTAAAGGCAATAAGTACCTCTTCCTCTGGTATCATTGCCCACGTGGAGAATCTCTTCGTTTGGCCAGCCGGCAATAGTTTATTTTCGAATTTGTGATATACCAGGGTACTCCCCTTATCCTTTTCTGACTAACTCGTACGGGTCTAGGGCATAAGTGCTATGGGCCATTTTAGAGGCAATACCAACCTCTACCTCTGGTATAATGGTCGGTGTGGAGAATCTCTTAGTTTGGCCAGCCGGCAATAGTTCAATTCGAATTCGTTGTATCTTGGATTCCATATCCCCCCTTTGAACCCTCTACTGACAAACTCGTACGGGTCTAGGGTATAAGTGCTATAGGCCATTTTAAAGGCAATAAGTACCTCTTCCTCTGGTATCATTGCCCACGTGGAGAATCTCTTCGTTTGGCCAGCCGGCAATAGTTCATTTTCGAATTTGTGATATACCAGGGTACTCCCCTTATCCTTTTCTGACTAACTCGTACGGGTCTAGGGCATAAGTGCTATGGGCCATTTTAGAGGCAATACCAACCTCTACCTCTGGTATAATGGACGGTGTGGAGAATCTCTTAGTTTGGCCAGCCGGCAATAGTTCAATTCGAATTCGTTGTATCTTGGATTCCATATCCCCCCTTTGAACCCTCTACTGACAAACTCGTACGGGTCTAGGGTATAAGTGCTATAGGCCATTTTAAAGGCAATAAGTACCTCTTCCTCTGGTATCATTGCCCACGTGGAGAATCTCTTCGTTTGGCCAGCCGGCAATAGTTCATTTTCGAATTTGTGATATACCAGGGTACCCCCCCCCCTTATCCTTTTCTGACTAGCTCATACGGGTCTAGGGCATAAGTGCTATGGGCCATTTTAGAGGCAATACCAACCTCTACTTCTGGTATAATGGTCGGTGTGGAGAATCTCTTAGTTTGGCCACCCGGCAATAGTTCAGTTCGAATTCGTTGTATCTTGGATTCCATATCCCCCCTTTGAACCCTCTACTGACAAACTCGTACGGGTCTAGGGTATAAGTGCTATAGGCCATTTTAAAGGCAATAAGTACCTCTTCCTCTGGTATCATTGCCCACGTGGAGAATCTCTTCGTTTGGCCAGCCGGCAATAGTTCATTTTCGAATTTGTGATATACCAGGGTACCCCCCCCCCTTATCCTTTTCTGACTAGCTCATACGGGTCTAGGGCATAAGTGCTATGGGCCATTTTAGAGGCAATACCAACCTCTACCTCTGGTATAATGGTCGGTGTGGAGAATCTCTTAGTTTGGCCAGCCGGCAATAGTTCAGTTCGAATTCGTTGTATCTTGGATTCCATATCCCCCCTTTGAACCCTCTACTGACAAACTCGTACGGGTCTAGGGTATAAATGCTATGAGCCATTTTAAAGGCAATAAGTACCTCTTCCTCTGGTATCATTGCCCACGTGGAGAATCTCTTCGTTTGGCCAGCCGGCAATAGTTCATTTTCGAATTTGTGATATACCAGGGTACCCCCCCTTATCCTTTTCTGACTAACTCGTACGGGTCTAGGGCATAAGTGCTATGAGCCATTTTAGAGGCAATACCAACCTCTACCTCTGGTATAATGGTCGATGTGGAGAATCTCTTAGTTTGGCCAGCCGGCAATAGTTCAGTTCGAATTCGTTGTATCTTGGATTCCATATCCCCCCTTTGAACCCTCTACTGACAAACTCGTACGGGTCTAGGGTATAAGTGCTATGGGCCATTTTAAAGGCAATAAGTACTTCTTCCTCTGGTTTCATTGCCCACGTGGAGAATCTCTTCGTTTTGCCAGCCGGCAATAGTTCATTTTTGAATTTGTGATATACCAGGGTACTCCCCCTTATCCTTTTCTGACTAACTCGTGCGGGTCTAGGGCATAAGTGCTATGGGCCATTTTAGAGGCAATACCAACTTCTACCTCTGGTATAATGGTCGATGTGGAGAATCTCTTAGTTTTGCCAGCCGGCAATAGTTCAGTTCGATTTCGTTGTATCTTGGATTCCATATCCCCCCTTTGAACCCTCTACTGACAAACTCGTACGGGTCTAGAATATAAGTGCTATGGGCCGTTTTAAAGCCAATAAGTACCTCTTCCTCTGGTATCATTGCCCACGTGGAGAATCTCTTCGTTTGGCCAGCCGGCAATAGTTCATTTTCGAATTTGTGATATACCAGGGTACCCCCCCCCCCCCCCTTATCCTTTTCTGACTAACTCGTACGGGTATATGGCATAAGTGCTATGGGCCATTTTAGAGGCAATACCAACCTCTACCTCTGGTATAATGGTCGATGTGGAGAATCTCTTAGTTTGGCCACCCGGCAATAGTTTAGTTCGAATTCGTTGTATCTTGGATTCCATATCCCCCCTTTGAACCCTCTACTGACAAACTCGTACGGGTCTAGGGTATAAGTGCTATGGGCCATTTTAAAGGCAATAAGTACCTCTTCCTCTGGTATCATTGCCCACGTGGAGAATCTCTTCGTTTGGCCAGCCGGCAATAGTTCATTTTCGAATTTGTGATATACCAGGGTACCCCCCCCTTATCCTTTTCTGACTAACTCATACGGGTCTAGGGTATAAGTGCTATGGGCCATTTTAGAGGCAATACCAACCTCTACCTCTGGTATTATGGTCGATGAGGAGAATCTCTTAGTTTGGCCAGCCGGCAATAGTTCAGTTCGAATTCGTTGTATCTTGGATTCCATATCCCCCCTTTGAACCCTCTACTGACAAACTCGTACGGGCCTAGGGTATAAGTGTTATAGGCCATTTTAAAGGCAATAAGTACCTCTTCCTCTGGTATCATTGCCCACGTGGAGAATCTCTTCGTTTGGCCAGCCGGCAATAGTTTATTTTCGAATTTGTGATATACCAGGGTACCCCCCCCCCCCTTATCCTTTTCTGACTAACTCGTACGGGTCTAGGGCATAAGTGCTATGGACCATTTTAGAGGCAATACCAACATCTACCTCTGGTATAATGGCCGATGTGGAGAATCTCTTAGTTTGGCCAGCCGGCATTAGTTCAGTTCGAATTCGTTGTATCTTGGATTCCATATCCCCCCTTTGTACCCTCTTCTGACAAACTCGTACGGGTCTAGGGTATAAGTGCTATGGGCCATTTTAAAGGCAATAAGTACCCCTTTCTCTGGTATCATTGCCCACGTGGAGAATCTCTTCGTTTGGCCAGCCGGCAATAGATCATTTTCGAATTTGTGATATACCAGGGTACCCCCCCCCCCATTTATCCTTTTCTGACTATTTCGTACGGGTCTAGGGCATAAGTGCTATGGGCCAATTTAGAGGCAATACCAACCTCTACCTCTGGTATAATGGTCGATGTGGAGAATCTCTTAGTTTGGCCAGCCGGCAATAGTTCAGTTCGAATTCGTTGTATCTTGGATTCCATATCCCCCCTTTGAACCCTCTACTGACAAACTCGTACGGGTCTAGGGTATAAGTGCTATGGGCCATTTTAAAGGCAATAAGTACCTCTTCCTCTGGTATCATTGCCCACGTGGAGAATCTCTTCGTTTGGCCAGCCGGCAATAGTTCATTTTCGAATTTGTGATATACCAGGGTACCCCCCTTATCCTTTTCTGACTATCTCGTACGGGTCTAGGGCATAAGTGCTATGGGCCATTTTAGAGGCAATACCAACCTCTACCTCTGGTATAATGGTCGATGTGGAGAATCTCTTCGTTTGGCCAGCCGGCAATAGTTCATTTTCGAATTTGTGATATACCAGGGTAACCCCCCTTATCCTTTTCTGACTAACTCGTACGGGTCTAGGGCATAAGTGATATGGGCCATTTTAGAGGCAATAATATGGACTGAATTAAAGATCAAAGACTCTTATTGATCTCCGTAATTTTGAAGAATTATGTCATTGAAATAGTAATTGACAGAGTCTATTTTTCTGTTTATTATATGTCTTCAATTAACTATGTTTCTTGTTTTTCTGATCTTTTTAATTGTGTGATACTATCATATGTATTGTATATTTTAGTTTTAGAATTGGACTATATTTGTAGACAATGAACAGATTATGGAATGCCCATATGACAATTAATTCCATTTAATTACCCTCTATTTAATCATCTTGTTTTAATTACTAAAGTTTACATTGATTCAATAATAACAACATTTTAATGATCATAATTGTTTTGTGTTGTGTGAGGCAATGCAATTAAACTTTTCATTTACTTTCATTTTAAATGACGCGGACCTTACAGAAGACACCTATTGGCTTAATATTTCTTAATTACTTTATATTGCTATAAATAGCATAACCATAATGGATATTGACAGCAAAATTTATTTTATTGTCACAATCTAATAACTACCCAAAACATTTCATCGAACGCGGTTTTGATCTCATGAATATTATTGACGGCTAGCCTCATGAATATTAACGCCGGCTAGATCCACACTAGTATCGGGACGCTAAAGTACGATGGTCACGCTAAAGTCCGATTGTCTACGCTAAAGTCCGATGCCTCGATCCATACGCTAAAGTGCGATGGTTCGCAAAAGTATAGACGTCCGAAACGTAGTTGGATTATACCGTTAACAGTCGTTTACACAAACCAAAAATGAACATGCCGGAAGATGAAATAAATAATGGAAGCGAACAGATGCATATTAATGTTTACGTTTACTTTAAAATATAGTCGATTTTATTGAAGAGTAAAAACGTCGGTAAAATAAAAGTACACGTTTTCAAGCGTAAATCATAAATTGTCCATTAAAACATCAGTGTGTACATTGTAGTAAAATATAACGTGTATTAATACTCGCTACGAAAAAGAGAAAAGCTCGAACAACAACCCCTTTCTCTCGCATTTATGTTAAAGCTTGTACAAATAAATTTTATTCATTCCGATAATGACCGATTTTTGTATTTGCAACTGACAACTTTAAGGGGATGTATTTACATTAATAGGCTGTGTAAATGGCAAGCTACATCAATTATTCAATACCGTCCCATCGTCCTGAACATGCGTGAAATATTTGCCACTGGACGTTGAGCAACCAACAATCAATCCAATAAGCCCGAATTGTTAAAAAATTATTTAAAGGTAATATAGTATTTTGTGACACCTAAATAACCTTTTTAGCAACGTAGCGATTATTACGTGGTCAGTCTTCAAAATTTAGAAACAGTCACATAAGACTACCGGTAAAGTAAAAGCCTATCGCATTATATGTTATATCATAGTAAACTATAGATTTTGCAAAAAAGACTTGTTTTTAACATTAGTGCCCTGGAATCTTTCTCGTTTGTTTCATTGCACTTTAGCTTGATAGACCATCGTACTTTAGCGAACAACCAACCATCGCACTTTAGCGTGAGACACCATCGTACATTAGCGTAGACCATCGCACTTAAGCGTGACCATCGTACTTTAGAGTACCATCGCACTTTAGAGTCTTACATATATATTCCTAACCGGTTTGCGAGAAATGAACATCGATGATCTACTGACGTCAGATTTAGTAACATTGTCTTTTTGGTATTTATGGAAGTAGATAAAATTTGTTATGTGACTTGATTAAAAAGTACATAAAATTTTAGTCGAATA
Organism: Mytilus galloprovincialis; assembly: GCA_037788925.1. NCBI lineage: Eukaryota > Metazoa > Mollusca > Bivalvia > Mytilida > Mytilidae > Mytilus > Mytilus galloprovincialis. The sequence continues at coordinate 35,551,962 of CM075342.1, read as the reverse complement.
TAATACGTATGGAAAATTCTACATTCAGCAAACAAAAAAAAAGATATATATTAGATCAAACCCTTTTGAGCCGGCAAGATTGGTATGTGCTGTAGACAACAACTTTATACGATTAATGTATACACACATTTAACGTGTTCGTCCTTATTCATTGGAATTGTAATAAACTAGACAAAGAAAGATATGATATGGCAGAAGAATGCACAGACTTGTAGTTCTAAAACTGTTATTATTTGTACATTGTTTGCTGTTTTAAACTTATTAGCATTATTCTTTTGTTCGAATTGTTACCTTTTTGAATTTGGGCAGATGAGTCTGTAAAATATATGTTCAGTGTCATGACGGTCGGTAATGTAACACTTGGTACATAGGTTATAGTCTGCACATATCAAACATTTCCATCTAATTCCAAGTAAAGGGTTCTGCTTACAGTCGTCGCAAGAAAAATGTTCATGCTTGACACCTATTAGAATAAAGCATATACCATATGTTGCTATTTTCTTTCCAATTCCATTGAACTTCACTACAAATATGAACATTATGAGGAATCCTTACCTTAACACACCGATGAAAATATGTTGGATGAGCATGTGTTTACAATAGATATATCTGGCTTTGAACTAAAGCTAGTTACAAGTTATTTTCTTTTATTTTATTAGGTCTTCCCACTTTCCAGTGGATAGCTCTATTGATTTTCTTCTGGTTATTATTATTATTAGGTCTTTCCACCTTTCCGTTGAAAGACCTTTTGATTTTCTTCTGATTATTATTATTTTTATTAGGTCTTTCCACTTTTCTGTGGAAAGACCATAGGTATTTGTTCTGATTTATATCTTCCGCCAAACCCTTTTTTGCAGTATAAAGTTGTTTCGCAAGATGTCGCTTTTTTTGGATATTATATTGAACAGATATTGTCCTTTTAAACTCATCATGCACATCTTGTTAAGGCGAGGACTTTTTATTGTAAAAGTTATCTCCCCAAACAGTTTTCTTGTTAGTGTATCTCCTCCATAACCAAAAAAAGAGATAACGACAAAATACTTTTTCATATTTATTCGTAACATCCTAAATAATTTTGGACTGATTTGGATCGAAGCAATCCGGTGAAATCTTAAAGAAGTTATTTACTTTTATCAAATAAGTTTGTCGTAAAGTTGTTGTTACTTATAAACCGTAAGCCGTATAAACATAGAGTCTTGTTATTTGAAGTCCTTGGGTCCTATCTTAGAAAATGAGGTCAAGGTTAAAGGTCAAAGTCATGTTTTGAATGTTGTCTTTTGCTATCTTTTGTATTTTCTCCATGTTTAATGTTATATAACAAGAACTATTAAAATATGTTTGTTTTATTGAGATGAAGATAAGACACATTGGGTCTGAAACAATCCAGTGACATCTTTTAGGAGTTATTGTCCCTGAAATGTTTTATTTTAAGGTAATTTATTGCTTCTTCAGATTGGTAAATAATAAAGCCATAAGATCTTTTGCAACAGGTTTTAAATTTGTTTTTTCTTCTTCCTACATTTTTATTTCTTGGGTATCAATTTTGTTTTGCAAGATGTCGCTTCGATGTTAGGTATATGACATTAAAAAAAAATATGCGCCTTTGAAATTGATCCTACTTATCCGAATTCTTTTCTTTGTAGGAGTTATCTCCCCACAAACTGATTCCCTTGTGGGTGTATCTTCTTCATAAACGTAAAAGAAAGCGACACATTTATTTTTACCAAATTGCTCGTTTTATCCTCAGGATATTTTTTCCAATTTTAAACGAAGCGATACGAAAAAAGTAAAATAACAAAAAAATGAACTCCCAGGAAAATTCAAAACGGAAAGTCTCTTATCAAATTGCAAAATAAAAGCTTAAAAAAATCGAAAGGAATGGATCACAATTGTCATATGAGAGTTATTGCCCCTTCTGTATTTGACATAAGGAACATAAAAATGTATAGCATGTATTGAATTGTAAGTGATAGCGACCTTAGGTATATTGGTTTGAGGTCCTTGGTTCATTTGAAGGAAATTTAAGTCAAGGTCAAATGTCAAGGTCATACCAAAGTATTTTAGTTATTTACTTTCAATGTTATATGAACTTCACTGTCACTTTTTAAGATATTTCTAAAAGAACTAGTGCAAAATGGTTGGTCAAAAATTATCTCTTTTATTTCAGTTATATAAAGCAACATTTTTCTTAATCAGTATGAAGAAACCTATGTTTGGACGCAAATAGTTACTTTGACAAAACCGGAAGTAGCTTCTCATCAATAATTTAGAAAATTGATGAAGAAAGACCTTTAATTTTGTTTTCTTTTTAATCTGCTGTGTTAAGCCGTTTTTAACTGATTTTTCAAACATGATTTACATCGCTCCATCCCGTAGGTTATTGTTCTGAATCATTATCTTGTAATAGTACAGTGTTTCTTTTTGTTGCTGTCTGATTTTCAGTGTTTTTTTATTGTTTCATTACACGCAGCAATACATAAAGTAAGACTCAGTTTAAAAGAAGCATGTTTAAACATTTCGCAAAACAGAATCTTAAATCATGTAAATTCAAGCCAAACAAGGTGAATTGCGATTAAAAATCCCTGTATTAAATGCAAAGCGTTATATTTAGGAAGAGACTGTTAAAAAAGGGGAAACGATGCAACGTAAACCATGATGTTTATATCCCATCATACAAAAATACAATTCCGATGTGTTGGATAACCTTCGATTGATATTTGTATATGTATGTACGTATGTACGTAGATCCCTCCGTTTATGTAACTTTTGAAAAGAACTCTAGAAAAATCTGCTACTCATTAAAGCTATTGGAACTTATATTTTTTTATTAATAAAACTTAATATTTTGAATTAAAAGTGATTTTGAATTTTCCTTGTTTGAAACATATATAAGTAAAATATTGGGATAAAGTCGTTTTAACGAAATAAATGTACAATGCAAATGAACACGAAATTTAATTCTTAATTTATACAATCAGTTAACGCGAAAAGTAAACGGCCGTTTACTTTCAAGTTCACGTAAAAATATACTTGTGAAATCTGTAGTAAACACCCGTTTACTTTTAAGTACACGTAAAAATAAACTTGTGAAATCTGAATTAAATGGCTGTTTACTTCTGACTAAACGGACAGAGAGTAAACGCCCGTTTCCTCGGGTACACATTAGAAATTTCCATTTTGCACCCAACTGTACGTATAGAAATACGTTCGTAAAATAGAAATCTGTAAACAAATAAAATTGATTACTACATTTTCATCACTGGAAATGTTTTTCCAACTCATTCAGTTGTCATTTTTTTATATTGGTTCTGTAAACTTATAATTCTAACTCAGGATAAACTTTATTTCTTGACGATAGCAAGATTAAAACTCAGCCTTGTGTTCTATTTCAGAAATCAGGAATCGTGTTTTAGGATTGTAATTTACATAGCATTTATTATATCTTACCTGATTGTGCATTATCAAATAATAACAATTCATACTGGTTATGTTTATCTGTACGAAAAGTGTCCGGCGATTCATGGACATTTTTGTCCCACTGTACTTTAACTTCACCTGCTTTATAATCTACATCGACTATGGTTCCAAGACTTTCATCTTCACTTGCCTTATTCTTATCACCTTTTTCCCTTATGACCCGAAGGTCTGTTTTAACTTTTTCTGAAACAAAACGTGTATGCACACATCAGGTTAGGGTGAAGTGTGGTGCCTGTTTAAACAGTAAAGCCACTTCATTTGTTTGCACCTGTTCTAAGTCAGAAAACTATTGTTCAGGGGTTTAAGTTTGTTAATGTGGTTCACGTTTAATCGTTGTTTATGTAGATTAGACCGTTGGTTTCATTGTTTTGTTTGAATGCTTTTAACCTATTCCTTTTCCCCCCTTTACAGCTTGCTGTTTTGGTGTGAGCAAAGGCTCCGTGTAGAAGGCTGTACTTTGACCTATAATGTTTAACTCTTTGTAAATTCTGACGTGGATGGAGAGTCTTTGGGTCACTAATACCACATCTTCTTATATCTACTAGATTTTACAGTATTTCAGCAGTGCTATCGCCCAAATTGCATTTTTTTTTAAATTTCAATTAATGCAGTACCACTGTTGCGTTTTCTAATTTGATTTAAATCTATAAATGTGAGAGCCATGTACAACATTGACAATGAAGGATGTACGAAAGGACATAAAAAATGTACAATTCATCTTCAATTGAAACTTTCAATTTCTAAATTTATCGATTGAAAAGTTCCCAAATGTGTCATGAATATGTCCCGTGAGTTAAATTGACTGTCTTAACTGCACAAATAAACCGACGAGTCATTTATATATACTGTTAAGTTTGCCAGTACATTAAACACTCGAAACCTTAACATTTCCAAGAAATGAGAACTGCAAAAGCATTTGCTATATCCAATTACTAACACAGAAAAAATGCATATGACTTTTGTATATGACATCTAAGCCATTATCTGATGTCATTATCATAATCGATCATTGTTGTTTCATGTGTATTAAAATTGTTATTTTTTTACAGAAATTGTATAACTAATAAATATAGTTTGAAAATTTGAATATGATAAACATGTTTCTTACCATAGCAATATTTGTATTCACGTATTTTCCGCAAAAATACATATTCTATAACTTAAATAAGAATGATTGGAATTAAATTGAGTTTTCAAAATCTGTGTATAATAATTGTTACATGTACCATAAGCACTGTGAAAACAGAAAAAATCTTAACGTGTTAGAGCACGTATAACCAATATTATCATCAAAAGAAGTATAACAAGAATGTGTCCCAAGTACACGAATGCCCTATCCGTACTATAATTTTCTATGTTCAGTGGACCGTGAAAATGGGATAAAATCTCTAATTTGGTATTAAAATTAGAAAGATCATATCATAGGGAACATGTTTACTAAGTTTCAAGTTGATTGGACTTCAACTTCATCAAAAACTACATCGACAAAAAACTTTAACCTGAAGCGGGACAGACGGACGAACGGACGCACAGACCAGAAAACATAATGCCCATAAATGGGGCATACAATACCGAATGCACTACTTTCTGTTTTACGGTTTGTTATGTATATCCTGTAATCTATACGTAATATACCTCCATAATACGCATTCAGAACTCTGTATCCATTGAATTTCCTATATTCAAATGATCCATCTTGAGAAATTAGATCGCCTTGAATTTCCTGTCAAGAATTTTACACATATAAGAGCCTTTAAATAGCAAGACTTAACATATGATATACATCCATTTGAGTGTGGAATAATCAGTACAACCATCAATTCAATTACACAAATTAAAATGTAAATTGCGTAACCATGTAATGTTGATAACTTAGTTTGTAAACATATTTGTGACTTGAATGGAGCGAAATCGCATTAGCACTCATACCACATCTTCTTACCTCTGTTTAAAATGTATTTCAAATATTACCATATAGCTAGTAAAACGCTAGGTTCATTTGTCTTCCATCTATCAAGGTAAAATTGGAGTCAGTAAATGTGTCACTAAAACAAATGTATGAAACTCATTATTTTCACAAGTTCATCCTTCCCTCAGACTGCTCATGGCGCTTGCACACTTTATCTATTGGTTGTGTATTAATTGACCTTTTCGTCGTCGAGAATTGATTGTTTTATAAGTTGTTAATGACTTTGATCTTATTTTAATAATTCCGAGCATTCTTTTATTGGTACATTGTGTATATTATATTTGCTTCGTGCATTCCGGTGAGTTATGCCATTGATAACGTATGTTTACAAAAAGTAAAATCTCAAAAATACTGAACTCCGAGGAAAATTCAAAAAGGAAAGTCCATTATCTAATGAAACAATCAGAAGCTCGAGCACAACAAACGAATTAATAACAACTGTCATACTCCTGACTTGGTTTAGACATTTTTGTCGTGTGGCAAATGGAGGATTAAACCTTGTTTTGGAGCTAGCTAAATCTCTCACTTGTATGACTGTCGCATCAATTTCATTATACTAAATAAGTATAAGCACTGGTGTTAAACCGATCACCGTAACTGCATTGATTATATGAATAATCCCGAATCTTGTTTTTACCTTCGCAATTTTATTGTCTTTTTTATCTTCAGGCTGGAAGGAAAAAAAAGTATATCAAACTTACAGTATATATTTCATATTAATCAACGTGCATACCTTTCTAAAGTTTCTGTTAAGGAAATATGATGTTTGAAAACGCGTTTGTTTTTTCGTCACTTTTCGTTTTTCATTTGGCTAATATTTCCTTTGAATCTTTTGCACAACTTGTCTCGAAAACACTATAGACTACATGATTTACAAATGATAACGTTTTAATCCTATTTCGGGTTACAATCGAAATGTTGCACGTCGGCAGTACAAGATGTATTTTGAGTGCAAATGATGCTTTCCATCCCACTCACATCTAATAAAAAGTAAACCAATATAGGTCAAAGTACGGTCTTCAACACGGAGACTTGGCTGACATCACACATTACAGGAAGACTTGGCTGACATCGAACATTACACGGAGACTTGGCGGACAGCGAACATTAAACAGAGACTTGGCTGACATCGAACATTACACAGAGACTTGGCTGACATCGAACATTACACGGAGACTTGGCTGACATCGAACATTACACGGAGACTTGGTTGACATCGAACATTACACGGAGACTTGGCTGATATCGAACATTACACAGACTTGGCTGACATCGAACATTACACGGAGACTTGGCTGATATCGAACATTACACGGAGACTTCGTTTACATGGAACATTACACAGAGAGTTGGCTGACATCGAACATTACACGGAGACTTGGCGGACATCGAACATTACACGGAGACTTGGCGGACATCGAACATTACACAGAGACTTGGTTGACATCGAACTATACACAGAGACTTGGCTGACATCGAACATTACACGGAGACTTGGCTATCATCGAACATTACACGGAGACTTGGTTGACATCGAACATTACATGGAGACTTGGCTGACATCGAAGATTACACGGAGACTTGGCTGACATCGAACATTACAAGGAGACTTGGCTGACATCGAACATTACACGGAGACTTGGCTGACATCGAACATTACACGGAGACTTGGTTGACATCGAAGATTACACGGAGACTTGGCTGACATCGAAGATTACACGGAGACTTGGCTGACATCGAACATTACACGGAGACTTGGCTGACATCGAACATTACAAGGAGACTTGGCTGACATCGAACATTACACGGAGACTTGGCGGACATCGAACATTACACGGAGACTTGGCAGACATCGAGCATTACAAGGAGACTTGTCTGACATCGAACATTACACGGAGACTTGGCTGACATCGAACATTACACAGAGACTTGGCTGACATCGAAGATTACACGGAGACTTGGCTGACATCGAACATTACACGGAGACTTAGCTGACATCGACCATTACACGGAGACTTGGCTGACATCGAACATTACACAGACTTGGCTGACATCGAGCATTACACGGAGACTTGGCGGACATTGAACATTACACGGAGACTTGGCTGACATCGAACATTACACGGAACCTTTGCTCACAATGAACATTTACGTGTTGGCTTTACTTTTGTTTTCATCATCATGTTTTTTTTTATTTATCTTACTTGTTTTACTTAGCCAGACTTCGGAAAGGGGTATTTTTAAATAAAGAATATGATGAGGTTGCAATTCTGTAAATATAGACAATGCAATTCCCCATATGAACTCCTTTTGCAGCTAAAAAGTATAATCATAAAAATTCGATTACACAGAGAGTTGGCTGACATCGAACATTACATTGAGACTTGGCGGACATCGAACATTACACGGAGACTTGGCTTACATCAAACATAACACGGAACCTTTGCTCACAATGAACATTTACGAAGGGCTATATATTTCGCGGTGGTGTCTTGCCATGGCGTTGTTTGGACTTGTTTGTTTGCTTTTTGGCCTTGAATATTTGTCCGTAATATTTTATTAACTGTGCATTTGCATTCAGGTATCGCAGATCAAATTTATTCGTTCATAGAGTGTTAATTTACGTTTTTTGATTGAGTTAAGCCTTCCAATTGATATTTTATCGTGTGGTTTTCTATGTTGTAATGTTATGCTATTGTTTTAGAAAAAGGGAGAAGGTTTGGTACCATTAAAACGTTAAATCCCGCTGCAAATGTTTGCACCTGTCCTAAGTCAGGAATCTGATGTACAGTAGTTGTCGTTTGTTTATGTAATTTATAAGTGTTTCTCGTTTCTCGTTTCTTATATAGATTAGACCGTTGGTTTTCCCGTTTGAATGGTTTTACACTAGTAATTTTGGAGCCCTTTATAGCTTTTTGTTCGTTGTGAGCCAAGGCTACGTGTTGAAGGCCGTACATTGACCTATAATGGTTTACTTGTATAAATTGTTATTTGGATGGAGAGTTGTCTCATTGGCACTCACACCACATCTTCCTATATCTATTTGCATGTGTTCCTAAATTCAATACAAAAATGTTCCGTTATCAGGTTTTATTATATTACTTTTTATACGTAAATTTGTTTGTAAATGCTTTTTATGTAACAATGCTCCTGTGAAAAATGAAAAATTGAATCACAAAACCTCCTTCGCCTTAGACTCTAGATCATTATCTTCTCTGCTCGTCTGTTTTGAAACTGGTTCCTCCTCCATAACTGGTAAATGTAATAATGGAATATGTTCCATATTTACTATAAAAAAAATCGAAGAAAAAATAATAATATATAAACTGTGTCTTTATATTTGATGGATCCTCTTGCATAACAAATGGAAAGATTGAAACTACTACTAAACACAACATAAACCAAAGATATTATCATGAGAAAAATACAAATGGGAAACTGAAATGCATGCATCAATCGGCTTTTGAGTCCACAACATATCATAATCGGTAAAAATTGCAGATGATACAACACAAATCTTAACAATACTAAAATATATCGCTAGTAACTAATGACAATGGAAAGTTCATATGCACTACTATTTTTATCAAAGGTCAAAATATAGGGCTGATCGGCATATTTTCAACATTTTTATGCTGAATGTCTAAGAGTTTAAACTTACACTAAAATTCGGAATTACTCCTAACTTGACTTTAGGATTTTCACAGATTTTAGTATGACCAATATGCATATGTATAACTACTGGTAACATTTCAAACATATGTTTTTACAAGATAAAAAATAGATATCGTTACTGGGAATCAGTACGGCAACACAGTTAATTGTCTATGAATATTATGTATCTCCCCATAAGAGTCGTGGTTTGAGAAACAACTATATTTACAAAGTGCAACCTATAAACTATGACAACACTGTAAAAATTGATTCCGCTTTCCTGAAATAATCTTTTTAATTATAGTGGAGGGACGACATATTCCAATCTTGTCTTATCTTATCTATTGGTTACAATAATGATGTATCACCAATTGCAAGCAGTTCGAGGTGTACGTCACCAAGATGTTCGAAATTTGTTGAATGAGACTCATATAATGAGTATAATAATACAGTTCACATAAATCTTTCAATCAGTAATGCCCGCGTCACACCGTCCCGATTTTTATATACGATGGACACCCGAATGGGAAAATTGTAAGTTCGTACGAAGTTGGTCCCGATCTCGTTAAAATACCAAAAAGTGACCGAAGTAAGTACGATGAATAACGAAGTCTATACGATGGTGCCGAAATTATATACGATAGCAAAAGATGGACATACGAAGGTTAACCGAAGACGGGTATTTAAGCTTCATATCTTAGCCGAAGCCTACACGATGGATCACGAAGGCTACACGATGGATTACGAAGGCTACACGATGGATTACGATGATGGCGCGATAGCCATACGATGTCTAAAAGACGTCGTGTACAGCTTACGATGCATTTAAATCATATGCCGAAGGCATCACGCGTTTTAAATTGTTTGATCACTATTGAATATATATATTATATTGTACATTTAATTTCTGGTTTAATCATAAGACGGGAGACCGTGGGCTTGAAGGGTAAAACTTGACTCTCAAAACTTGGTATGGTGTTACTCGTTAAGAATATCTTAAGCGCTATTGACTTAAAGTTCAAAGGTCAAGGTCACAGTGGCAGTTGTAATACAAGGCAATATCACCCTTGTGGACACTCTTAAACCAATATGCTTCAAAAGATTTTAACCACATTTGGTATATTGTTCCTCCTTGTAATGATCTGACATTTTTTACGTTCAAGGCCAAAGGTTAAGGTCATGCAGATTGCCTTGTTTTTTCTCCTTGAAATAGCATAATACACTGCAAATTGGTTGCTCATTTTTTTACCTGCTGGTTCTAAAGACAATATTAAAGGTATTTCCAGTTACTGAATGTTTTGGTTGATTTCTAAAAAAATAGTTTATGTATCAAATATGCAGAAAATGGTAAATTAATATTTACCATTTTCTGCATGTGTCATATACAAATATAGTGTCCATATTTGTCCCCAATATGTTACATACGAGGGGATGCCACGCTCGGCATTGCCTTGTTTGAACTGTAAAATGTGTGCACTAGTCTGAATAATCACCCATAATTATGCCCATGTTTACTGATCTATCTTAAATTGACAAAAATAATATTTTACTTGTTTAAGTAAATCCTAAGCCTGTAATAGCTGCTCTTCTTGTTCCATTTGAATTAATAGAAACAGCGCTGTCGCCTTTCTTGTTCTCATAGAATCATATGATATGAGATCCATGTTTTGTGAACGTCTTTCTTAACTGTCGTATTAGACTGACCAGTGCAAATGGCGCATGGCACTTTAAATGTATTTTAGCGCGAAAATTAACTTACATTTAACTGGATTTATTGCCGTCGTAGTTCCATCTTGTCGTCTTCGTACTTTATTCGATGGCAACACGATGGCAACACGAGGTCTTTACGAAGTCGTGTTGCCATTGTAAGACCTTCGGGTAGCTTTGTGATTCATTCGTGTAGACATCGTAACGTCAAAACTGCCCGATGGAAACGATGGAAACACGAATGCAATACGATGTTCAAAGATGCATTCCCGGTGACATTACGATGGTGAGGATGGTGATACGAACTCAATACGAACCCTCAACATCGGACGCACCTTCGGGGATTTTTTAACATGTTAAAACATTTAGAACCCTTCCCGAAGTTGTCCCCGAAGGCTAGAAAAAGTGGTCGATGGTTCTACGATGGTTAAAGATGGCACTACGAATAGCCCGATCTGGATACGATCAGTCCCGATTTTGAAAATTTCCATAATCGTGTTGCTATCGGCGTAAAAATCGGGAAAGTGTGACGCGGGCATAATAAAGTACGAGAATGAAGAGCATTGATGACTTAAATTCCTAAAAGTTTTGCCAAATACAGCTAAGGTAATCTTAATCTTTTCCAATGATGAATATACGTTTCTAAACTTCGTAACCCCAAAATAACATCATAATGACAATTATTTTAACATTACATATTTGTAGAAAATTTCAAAATGTCTCTGTGTTTTGCATTTTAAAGTACTTATAGTGAAGGTAATTCATGCTCAGGGTACAAGTTAAATACTTCTAAGCAAGAAGAGCACCATCTCAGTAAAAACAATAAGATGGTTATTTTGCGTTTGTTCTATTTAAAATGTCGGTCAGATACATGATGGATACCATGAATAAGAATTGTCTTACAATCAAAAACAAATCCCCCCCCCCCCCAATTCACAGTTATTTAAATGTATTGTTAAGATACATTCTTAAAGTTTTCGTATCTGAAATATATCATTAATCTGTCATGAAACAAATGTGTTTATTTCGATTTCAAAATAAGGTTAACAAAAAAAAAACGTATCTATTTGTCGTCATAGCAAGGATGATAATTATGTGATTAACATGCCTGTTACAAATATCTTAATCCATAACAACCTTGTTCAATTCGAGCGTCACTAGTAATTCTTTTCGAGACGACCCGATTGTCTGGCGTACAAAATTTTAATCCTTGTATGTATGAGTTTACTTTCGTTAAGTTGCGTCACATTAGCCTACAACATTGTTTTGTAATTATATAAGTACTACATGCACACCGTGATAACAAGTATAACTGGAATGTTGACTCATCAAAACAGGAAGATATAGATTGTAAATATAAACGATTTGAACTTGACATCTTCAGTTAAAAGTAGAAATGTGACATTTTCAACATTTGCTGGGTTTGTCCTTGGTTGTTTCCCAATGCAGTCATGAGCTATTATGATCTGAATTGTAATTCAAAACAAAATATTTACCGTTTAGACGGCAATTTGTGCAGGTTTGTATATAGGAATAAAATGTTAGGAAGACATAACAAATGAATGTATATAACAGATTATAATGCCACATTGTGGGTAACGTTCATTTTGATTGGATAACGTCACAAATTTTCATGGCATCAATTAACAGTTGATGCTATTGAAACGTACGTCAAAGCTCAGACGACGTATGGCAGGTTTTAAATGTGTGGTTTTAAGTTGTTTCCGTCATTTTCATAAGAATGTAGTTAACAATATTATGTGTTAAGCGCCGACGGCATCAATTGGTGAATTGATACTCCACTTACATGTCACCAGTAAACTTAATTTGAGCCCATCAAATCACCAATTAATGCCGTCGAAAATAAAATACCAAACAGCTATCTCCTATAGTTACCAACACGCAACTGACACCGGTTTTCAGTAGTAATACTAGTCAGAACGAGCAATCCTTCATATGCAAGTTTACATCATCATCATCAAATATACAATATGACAATTAATTCTTATGTAAAAGAACCTTGCCGTAGAACTGGTCAATACGTATATAATTTTTCAAATTAATTTGGTACCACCTCTTACAGTATTGTATTGTAATTTTTGCAGGTGTGTGTCTTCCAGATTTCACTGCAAAAATAATTATTTCTTTTGTTTTTTTTTGGGGGGGGGAGGGGGGATGTCTTAAACGTTTTTGTGCCTAGTTGTCATGATCATGTAATGATACCGATTTTTTTTTTTATTCAACTGAATTGTATACAACAGAGTTCTACAGAATGCATCAGACACTAGCAATCTGAAATATCTCACCAGGAAAACAAAACGATTTTGAACACGACCAGTCTCTTCAATAAAAATACCACAATCGGGTAATATATGTGGTTAGTCAGACAGTACATGTCTGTTATTGTTTGTTCATTTAGTTCGACCTTGAAAATATGTATAAACAAGATCAGTACTACAAATATAAGTTGAATATAGACAAATCATAACAGGAAGATGGAGAGGGTAAATATTAACGATTTGAACTTGCAACTTCCGTAGATTACAAGTGGAAACATCATTTTGTCAGCTTGGTTTGACCTTATTCATTGTATTATTCAATGCTTTCAATTTTGAGTGTAGAATACATTTTCTCTTATTTTTGTGCTATTTTCACATTTCCAGATCGGTGTGAGAAAAACATTTCTCCTCTGGCTCACTAGTGAAAAATCTGTTCTCGGCAAATAATTGGTTGATATTTAATTGTGACGTTAAACTTTCTTGTTTTCTTCTTAATTTTCGTATTGTCACGTCATGAAAAAAGGCGACCATGCCTGATGACGTCACATCAAAAGTACACAACTTTCCTTAAATCTTTAAAAAAGGAAGGATAAAAATCATTAGAGAAACAGATTCCACCACTGTAACTGGTGTATAACGATATTTCTCGACTCTTAACAGTTAGATTTTTATTATTTAAAAAGCTCGGCAAGCCTTGCGCTTTACATATTAAAATTTAACTGTATCGAGTGGAGAAATGTCGTAATACACTTGTTGCAGTTGTGGAATCTGTATGACTAAATTACTGGTGGAGGAGGCTGAAAATTTACACTTGATATCATCTGTAGGTTTTAAGTAAATGTTAAATTCTATACATTAGTTGATTTTAACCTTATATATTGTACTTTTCAATACATTTTATTATAAGTGTAGTGAATATCTAGTATATAAAGGGGTAATATGAAAATAAAAATCACCAGATGCTACATCTCTATACACAACTTTTTTCGAGAACTTATGAAACAAGGGTGTTGAATCCATTAATTTCCTTTGTTCATGGAATTTTGTATGCCATTCATTTACACGTATTTAAATCTTTACTTTTAACAGCATTATTTCAGTTTTATTCTTGTTTTTTTCTTGTTTCAGTACAATTTTGATTTATTAGACTGTTAAACAGAATATATGCATTGTTGTCCTCTCTCTAGTTATCAAAAATCATTGTTCTACATGTAGTCTGTTGACATTGAGACAGACAACATAACTAATCGATGGATTTTATTATATGTTGTCTGTTGACATTGAGACAGACAAAATAATCAATCGATGGATTTTCTTTATTATATGTTGTCTGGTGTCATTGAGTTAAACAGCATATTCAATTTATGTGTTATATTGTATGTTGTCTGACGTCATTGAGACAGACAACATAATTAATTGGTGAATTATGTTGTATGGTGTGTGACGTCATTGAGACAAAAGTGATTATCAATCAGTGGATTCTATTTTAAGTTGTTCAGTGTCAAAGGGAGGGACAGTATAATCAATAGATGACATAGATGGATATTATCTGGTGTCATTTGACATACATGAAAAGCAATCATTTCATTACATTGTATGTTTCCAGTTGTCATTCAAACAAACAAGAGATTCTCACTTCTGATTATATTGTATGTGTCCTGGTTTCATTGGGACAGATATGATAACCAAATGTTTCATAACATTGTATGTTGCCTGGTGTCATTACGACAGACATGATAAACAATCGTTGAATGATATTGTATGTTGCCTGGTGTCATTGAGACAGACATGATAAACAATCGTTGAATGATATTGTATTTGGCCTGGTGTCATTGGGACAGATATGATAAGCAATCGTTTCATTACATTGTATGTTTCCAGTTGTATTTCGAACAAACACTCGTTTGATAATATTGTATGTTGCCTGGTGTCTTTGAGTGCACATTATACTCAATCGTTTGATTATATTGTACTTTGTCTGGTGTCATTGGAAATGACAACATAATTACAAAGTTGATTCTAGAATATGTTGTATGGTTTCTTTCAGACAGACATGATAATACATCATTGGATCATATTGTAAGTGTTGTGGTGCCTTTGAGAAAGATCTCAGTAGTTTTATTATATGGGAAGTTGTTTGGTGTCATTGAGATACACTTGATTACCGATCCTTTGATTATATGGTATGTTGTCTGGTTACTTTAAGAAAGACATGATACTGAATCGTTAGATTACATTGTGTGTTGTCATTGAGACATCTGAAATAACAACCTTTTTTTCCTCTATCATATTGTACCTGAGGTTGAATTTGATTGCTTTTTTTTATTCATGTATAGTTCATACCATGTTTAGTAGTAGTCCGAGATTTCTCTGACATCCAACGGCTTTTTTTCCACACAAGCTGGGGCCGTGGGACGTCAAAGCTCGTCACTGTGAAGACTGTCTAAGTGTGAGAAAATAAAAGGTGGAAGGTAGAAAGTAAAATCACAAAAATACTTAACTCCGAGGAAAATTCAAAACGGAAAGTCCATAATCAAATGGCAAAATCAAATGATAAAACACATCAAACGAATGGACAACAACTGTCATATTCTTCTTGACTTGGTATAGGCATTTTCAAATGTAGAAAATGGTTGATTAAACCTGTTTTTATAGCGCTAAACCTCTAACTTGTATGACAGTCCCATCATGTTCCAAAGATGAAACCTACATAAATAAAGAGAAAATGAAAAATAAACAAATTGAGGCCCGATTTATATTGATCCAAGGTCGTCAGTCGGACCCAGAAGTAACGAATCAGCGCAACCATTTTGGACGGGGAGATATCCACTTGTTGATATGGGACGAGCTCTGACGTCCCACGGTCAACGGCTTGTCTGGCAAAACAGCCGTTCGACATCAGAGTAATCTCGGACTAGTTTAATAGATGATTATTCGAAACCTTTTGTATCAAACGATGTAATATGGTTCTAAACTTTAAAACCTTTACATCAATGTACTTTTCGTCATTTCACTAAGAATATAACATATTAAAGACATGTTTGCTTCATCAAAGAGAAAATTGTTCTTGCTCTTGGCTCGTAAGATGTATCATAGGTTTGATGGTCTAGGTTGAGAATTTAGCATCTTATTTTGCAAAAATGATTCACAGCCAGCTTGCCTTGTTTTATCTTAAAATACTGCCGAACAAAATTTTTAAGTCTCGTTATAATTGACCAGTTAGTTGATGAACATTCTAACAAATATACAAGGTCAATGATAAAATGGAAATTCCATTAAAACTTTTAAAATAAATTAAAATGACTCATCTTCATTTAACAAAGTATGTTCACTGTTTATCAAACATAACTTATATAGCTAACTAGTATTTCGACACTGTCTGCCAAATTCTATCACGAAGTTAAGTATACAAGAAGAATTCATTCTGGTTATTACAAATCAACGTTATAAAAATGCAAGACTATGTACCTCTTTGCACAGTTGATTTTACAAAAGCTACATAATAGAAGAAAACATATAAATAGTATCTCTTCGCCAGCAACATATAGAACAAACCAAGCTTACTAACCTTCTTTAGCTATAATTACATCTACATCACGCTAGTTGAAAATAATTTCATCGCCTTTTAAGTATAATACCTTACAGCCGGAACGCAATTATCTGATGTTTCCGTTAAAACGCCGGATATGCGACAAGAGAATTAAGTAGAGATAATTTCAGGAAAAGCTGTCAACAGATGTCGCTCCGCGATTAAAACATTGTTGTGACGTCATTCTATTGTTTTACTCGTTCTTTATTTCAGTGATTGGACTATCATTTACCTATAAGAAACCATTATGTGACCTCTAACTGTCCAATATGTTTAAGAATAGCCGTCCTATTTCTTAAAAATATTGGACAGCTAAAGGTAGCATAACTGATTCTTACAGGAAAACAGCTACATACTAGTATATCATATTAAAATTGGAAGGGGGAATAAGCTTCAAGAAATGTGCACATTTTAGCATGGAGTTATTTGGCAAACATAGATTTGTGTTCTTTAACAGTTTGACCAAAAGTCCGAAAATCAAGAAATCAAATTGATGTGGCCTTCAATTTTCTTACACGATATATTTATTCAAAGAATGACTGCAACGTTAAGAAATAATAGCGCATACATGTATTCCGCCATATCAGAAACAAACTAATAAAAAAATCATAAATACTTGGTATATGAAAATTATGCTGCATACATATGCATGGAAGTGATGGTAGAGAAAAAATATTGAAGGTATTAAACAAGGAACATGTTTGTACTTGAAATAACCATATACTTAGTACTTTTCTAATAAATGGAAACAAAAATAAGCCTTACTTAATTATTGTCATGCATTTTTCTGAAGCACAAAATTTTTGTTTTATAATCTATAAAAAGCTTTGCAATTAAACTAGTTCCGACTGTGATGATCAACATGTTATGCTTTCTGAGGTAATTTATCAATACACATATATATATATATATAAGATATATTTGTATTTTTTTTTCAGTCCGTCAAATGCTTCGTAAGACTATACTCGTCATTACGGTGAGGCTAATAAAAACCATAAACACAAGTAACAATAAACAAAAGTATTAATAAACAAAAGTAATAATAAACGAAAGTAATAATAAACAATAGTAGCAATAAACAAAAATAACAATAAACAATAGTAACAATGAACAAAAGTAACATAAAACAAAAGTAACAATAAACAAAAGTTACAATATAACAATAGTAACAATAATTAATAGTAACAATACTGGTAACTATTCTAGATCCTTTACCATCAGCACTGTTTAAAGAAACGTCCTAAAATACATAGTTATTTAATCAATAGCAAAACATTTGAATTTAATTTTTAAAATTATATATTTATATCAGTGTAAAACAGAAAAAAAAGTGAATCCACTGGAAAAAAATATAAACGTCTATTTCAACCGGGATATACATTTCATCCCAAAATTAAACTATATGCATTTTTATTGAAATATACAGAAAAAGCCAATATGAACACACATACACACCGATAAAAGTATCAACTGTTAAATCCGATAATGCAGTTATAGAGTTATTAATGGAACTTCTATTTGGAGCATTGAATTGAAAGGATTGCACTTTTGGGATATGGGATACTGCTTATACCCCCCTTTATTTCTCCCCAAAAAACTTAAACGCGCACACAACATTGAAACTTTGAAAGAAATTAAAATATCTACTTACCACAATAACTGACTCGACAGCTGCTTCATTTTAAGTACATGTATAATATATATAAAGGTTATGCATATTGTTGTCAGTCATAAATCGAGATATATATAAGTAAATTTTGTCTTAGATATTAACCTGTACAAGAGGGACGAAAGATACCAGAGAGACAGTCAAACTCATAAATCGAAAATAAACTGACAACGCCATGGCTAAAAATTAAAAGGACAAACAGACAAACAATAGTAGACATGACACAACATAGAAACTAAAGAATAAACAACACGAACCCCACCAAAAACTAGGGGTGATCTCAGGTGCTCCGGAAGGGTAAGCAGATCCTGCTCCACATGTAGCACCCGTCGTGTTGCTTATGAGATAACAAATCCGGTAAATAACCTAATTCGGTAGGTCACATTTATGAAAGGGAATGGGATTGTAGTTTCGACGTAAGGGACATATCCGATATCATTTGTGAAACGGTTATTCCATAACGGTCAACCAACTCGTGATGGCGTCCGTAAAATTTACGAAGAGATGATTGCAACTTCACCATTTGGAACTCTTGATTTAATAGCTTCCTTGTAAGCAACAACCCTCTATCAAGAAAATCATGATAGGAAATGCAAGCACGGGAATATCGTATCAATTCGGAGATATATATAGTCCGGCGGCTTTGTAAAAAATTGTGCACATCCTGTTACAAGCATGAAATTTGGCATAGACCTTCCTCAACTATTACTCTTTTATTTCAGATAGGGAGGCATTTGAAAAAAATGTCTCACTTCCGGTAAAATCCAAAATGGCGGACGTTATACTTAAATCAGCCCAATATCGAAGGCTAGCGTGTAAAAATGTCCTATTATCATGCTACTATCATAATATTTGGTACAGAATTTTGTGTTTTACTACTTTTGGATAAATTAAATAGATTAGATGTCTTCAGAAACCCCACTTCCGGTTAAAATCCAATATGGCGGACATTGTACTTAAATAAGCTTATTTTTTAGGGAGGGTAATTGAAATGTGTTTTAACGTATTGCTACTATAATTACATTGTGTATGAACCTTTCTTTGGTGGTTCTGATGGAGACAATGTATAAGACATTTGTCTTAAAAACCCTTACTTCCGGAAGTATCCAAAATGGCGGACAGAGAAATATCAATTTTTTATTCAAATTTTCAACTTTTATCAAAATGTAAAGAAACTGATTTTATTTTGTGCTGGTCATTAAACTTTTGGCTTTAAGTTATCCCCAAAACCACGTATTCTAGCATGTTGTAAATGCTAAGATATAAAGTTGACACTTCCGGTAAAAATATGACGTAAATTTTAAAGATGAGTCCTCAATCTATTTCTTCGATGTAGAGTTTTGGATAGATTGATTTAAACAAAATGCAGGTGTTTAGTGACACGAGCTTTGGATTGACTCTTATGCTACCTAGTCTTGTCACTAATGGATTGCGAAGGGACAAAGATGGTCCCTTTAAAAAAAACTCTTTCTGAGACCTCATCATTTTTTCAGAAGCTTTCACATTATAGATGTAAGAAAGGATGCCACGGTTATTTTTAATGTGTAAAATCGGGTCTCCCGTGCACTGCCTTGTGTGCATGTGGTGGTGACTGTGAATAAGCATGTATTCTTGGCCAAATAGAAGTAGTTTTAAATATTTTTTAGTACTATTTTTGCATGCTTGAAAAGACTAGAACAAGACGTGGGAATAGCCTCACTTAAAATGAGATTTCCCTTTTGTGCAAAAATTGACTTTCTTGGTTCGTTAATCATGTTAGATCTGATAAGTTTGTACAGTACAACCCCGGTGATTTAGGCTGATCAATCATCATTCTTTATGTTAAAGTCACATCTTCAAATACCATTAATGTCTCCCACGCAGTCTTTTTTTTTCCTTTTCAAGCAAAGAGAGAACAGTATCACAACCCGTCATAAGGTATTGGTCAGAAATAAAAGTGTGTGATCACTCATTGTCTAGTGCATTTGAAAGGCCATTGATAGATATCAATCCAAAGATTTTTGCCTCCCCAAACACAATCAATAGTTCGTCTGCCCCTTTGTCACGGAAATACTGGTAGTTTAAAAGCTGCTAAAAGAAGCAAGGGCAACATTTAGGGGAAAGGGAATACACAGACGAACCCAGGATTAAAAACATCCTCAAAGATGGGAAAGTTTTCTGAGAGAATACGACAGTAAGAAAGAACTTTTAAGTTTTCATTCACAGGAGCTTGCTCAATACAATTTTGAGTACAAGGTAGTTGAAGCAACAAATGCTCAGGATGTTTAGTGTTATCCACCACTTGATGATGTTTCAAGTTTAGCACCATGTTTACACGAAGAGACTGACACTAGAATCAAGATAGATGTGTCTGATGCAGTGAAACATAGACTTAACTGAGTCATGACTCAAACAGTCGATACTGATGTCATTGCTGTTTCGCTATTCCGTGACATAGGGCAGACAAACTTTGGTTTGCATTTAGAAGGGAAAAGTATAAGATATATATCAATCAATGACCTTTCAAATGCACTAGGCATTAAAAGATAACACGTTCGCTGGAAAAGGAACTGCGTTGGTGACATTAATAGAGTTTGAAGATGTGACTATAGCATTTAGAATGATGATTGACCAGCCAACATCACCAAATGGATTTGATGTTTAATGTCATTGAAAACGATACGTGGTTTTGTTGGAAGATAAAAAAAAAGAAACAGATTAGGTTAACAAGGCAAGTAAATATGTGTTTTTGCAGAATTTATTAAGATGTGAGAAACAATACCACAGTCTTTGTAAATGTTGGAAATCAGCTCTCCGATTGTGAATTGCGGCCTACTGAGTATGCTGATTGGGTATTATGTCCTTACCTAAATAAAATACCTTGAAACTGAAAGACGAGTGGATGAAGTCTTGGATGCGTATGGTAGTTATAGCAACAAATGGTCAGGATATTCTATCTTATCCACCACGTAATGTATTTCAAGTTCAGCACCAAGTTCACATTTAGAGGCAGACACTAAAATCATGATGCATGTGTCTGATGCAGTGAAACACGCACTTAAACGAGTCATGATTCGAACAGTCGTTAATGATGATGTTGTCACTACTGTTTCGCTATTCCGTGACATAGGGGTAGACGTTGTGTTTGGGAGGGCAAAAGACTTTGGATTACTATTTATCAATGGCCTTTCAAATGCACTAGGCAATGAGTGATCTGAGTGATCTGAAACACTAATTGTTATCCATGTCTTTACCTGTTGTGATATGGTTCTCTCTTTGCTTGAAAGGGGAGAAAAGACTATGTGGGAGACATTGATTGCATTTGAAGATGTGACTTTAACAAAAAGAATGATGATTAATCAGACTAAATCACCGGGGTTTTACTGTAAGATCGCACAAACTTAGCAGATGGGTATAACATGGTTAACGAAGCAAGAAAATAACTATTTGCGCAACAGGGACGGCTTTTCGAGGCTATTCCCTCAACTTGGTCTAGTCTTTTCCAGCATGTAAATAATGCAATATACTTAGGCAGGTGTTTAGGGAGACGAGCTTGGGATTGGCTCTTATGCTACCCACTCCAGGCGGGGACAAAGAGGATAACTTTTGAAAAACTCTTTTTGAGGCCTCATCATTTTGTCAAAAGTTTATACATTGTGGATGTAAGAAAGGATTCCGCGGTCATTTTTAATGTAGAAAATCGGGTATCCCGTGCACTGCGATGTGTGCATGTCATGGTGACTGTGAATAAACATGTATTCTTGGCCAAATAGTAATAATTTTAAATAATTTTTAGTACTATAGTGATTTTATTTTGTTTTAATCAATCTATCCAAAACTCTAAATCGAAGAAATAGATTGAGGACTCATCTTTGAAATTTACGTCATATTTTTAACCGGAAGTGTCAACTTTATATCTAAATATTTACAACATGCTAGAATAAGTGGTTTTGAGGATAACTTAAAGCGAAAAGTTTAATGACCAGCAAAAAATAAATTCATTTCTTTACATATTGAAAAAAAATGAAAATTTGAATAAAAAATTGATAATTCTCTGTCCGCCATTTTGGATATAACCGGAAGAAAGGGTTTTTAAAACATATGTCTTATGCATTGTATCCATCAGAAACACCAAAGAAAGGTTCATACACAATGTAATGATAGTAGCAATACGTTAAAACACATTTCAGTTACCCTCCCTAAAAAAAAACTTATTTAAGTACAATGTCAGCCATATTGGATTTTAACCGGAAGTGGGGTTTCTGAAGACATCTAATCTATTTAATTTATCCAAAAGTAGTAAAAAACAAAGGTCTGTACCAAATATTATGATAGTAGCATGATAATAACACATTTTTACACGCTAGCCTTCGATATTGGGCTGATTTAAGTATGACGTCCGCCATTTTGGATTTTACCGGAAGTGAGACATTTTTTTCAAATGCCTCCCTATCTGAAATAAAAGAGTAATAGTTGGGGAAGGTCTATGCCAAATTTCATGCTTGTAACAGGATGTGCACAATTCGTCTGAAATATGCTTGTAGCCGCCGGACTAATACACCGTATGCAGGTGCTGCCGGAATGTTGCTACTTAGAAATGGAAAGTTCACAATTGAAAAGCTGAAATCATCTCTTTTGTCGTAAAGTTTTGTTTTCAATCGACCCTCATTGTCAATTTCTAGATGTAAGTCAAGATATGAGGCCGACTTAACTGTATCTGTTGTATCCTTTATCTCTAGTTCAATGGGATAGATGCGTTCGACATAGTCACCAAATTTTGAATTATTTAGTGAAAGAACATCATCTATATAGCGGAAAGTAGAGTTAAAGGATATTGCTAACTTCTTATCTTTCTTCATAAGAAGTTCCTGTATGAAGTCAGCCTCATAATAATAAAGAAACAAGTCGGCAAGAAGAGGGGCACAATTCGTTCCCATTGGAATGCTGATAGTCTGTTGAAAAACACGTCCTCCGAACGTAACAACTATGTTGTCAATCATTAAATCAAGCATCTTGATAATGTCAGTTTCAGAGAACTTTTTGTTTGAATCAGAGTGATCCTTTACAAAGTAGGTTGTAAGTTGCTTCTGAATCATTTATTTTTATTTTGCGTTAATGTCATTGTTTAACTCGACATTTACGTTTTTACACACAAAATACCATCGATATGCTAGAAGACACATTTGTTATTTTTCAGTTACTATTATCCGATAAAGAAATTACGATTATCAAACAAGAAAAATACCATAGAGTTACGATTATCATCCCGAATTTTTCAACGGCAATTTTCGATGCGCTTAGACAATTACAGTGCATCGTTACGATTCAAATATGATGCAATGGTATAGAAAAACCTTGCAGGTGACTATTTATTGACAAAAACATGCTACGTTTGAGAAAAATGACCGAAAAGATTTTACCTATTTCTGCCGTCGCCATATTGGGATCGTCGTAATTCCAGTTACGGTATCAGTTTAACACCATTGAGTATGTATACTAAAGACATTTACCCTGTTGAACTAACTTTAAATAAAGCTTATACTAACAATGACCGCCGCCCTTTCCTCGATCTTGATATCTATATTATTAACGAGAAGCTTGTATATTTTATGATGGTATAATTCTAAACACCTAACGGGAGGGATTGTGCTTGATATTCATAAGATGAAGACATAATCTTTCAATCAGTTTAATTGAGGTGTGGAGCTGGCATGTCAGTAACTGCTTGTAGTCCTTTGTTAATTTATGTATTATTGTCATTTTGTTTAGTTTCTTTTGTTACCTATTCTGACATCGGACTCGGAATTTTCTTAAACTGAGTTTTACTATGCGTATTTTTGTGCGTTTGTTTTTTCTACATTTGCTAGAGGTATAGTGGGAGGGTTGAGATCTCAAAAACATGTTAACCCTCGCCGCATTTTTGCGCCTGTCCTAAGTCAGGAGCCTCTGCTCTGACCTTTGTTAGTCTTGTATTATTTTTAGTTTAGTTTCTTGTGTATAATTCGGAGTTTAATATGACGTCCATTATCACTGGAATAGTAACATATTTGTTTAGGGGCCAGCTGAAGGACTCCTCCGGGTGCGGGAGTTGAAGACCAATTGGTGGCCTTCGGCTGTTGTCTGCCCTATGGTCGGGTTGCTGTCTCTTTGACACATTCCCCATTTCCATTGTTAATTATATTATAGCTCAAAGTACGGTCTTCAACAAGGAGCCTTCAAGTTGGCTCACACCGAACAGCAAGCTATAACGGGCAAACAAGAAACACTTATGAACCACATCAACAAACGACAACTACTGAACATAAAAAAATGTCTCTTCATGTCACTTGAAGGCCGATCTTTCTCATATTTCATTTGATTATCGTGAATGGAAAAATATGTGATATGCGAGACAATGAGACAACTCTCCATCCAAGTCACAATTTATAAAAGTAAACCATTATAGGTCAAAGTACGGTCTTCGTGCAACCCGAAGCATTGGCTCACACCAAACAGCAAGCTATAAAGGGCCCTAAAAAATTACTAGTGTAAAACCATTAAAATGATGACGTCGACTACATGTTACTTAAAAGATTATCATCGAGTCAATATCATTTCCTAACAAGAATGTGTCCATAGCACACTATCATTTTCTATGTTTAGGGGACCGTAAAATTAGAGTAAAACACTAATTTGGCATTAAAAATTAGAAAGATCATATCATAGGGAGCACGTGTACTATGTTTCAAGTTGACCATGTTGACTGGACTTCAACCTCATTAAGTCTACCTTGACACAAACTATAACCAAAACTTTCACCTGAATCGGGACAGACAGACGAACGTACGACCGAACAACCGAACGAACGAACACAAACGGATGAACGGACGAACGAACGAATGAACGAACGAATGGATGCGTGGACAAACGAACGGACGCACAGACCGAAAAACAAAAGGCCGCTAGGATGGGCATAAAAGAAGCATCGAGTCATTATCTCTTTTTCAAAATTACAATATTTACGGGAATATATAAATTAAGCGCTTCCATCCATTTTATACTTTAAATATGGACCTGTTCATCTTCGGTCAATATATTCTAAACAGGTCCATATTATAACGTATTGACCTCGTTAAAAGTATATAATTGATAACTATCTTAAAGAAAATTGCTAATATTATATAAAATAGATTGACATTTAACAATTTTAATACTTATATCATTTGACATACACGTATGATTGAAATTTGATAAATATTTTACGAGCAATCAACGTTGAAATCTTCATCTTCAGATGCATATATCAGCTTTATGACGTATTATAATTGATTAACTGCTTTTTAAAATCTCACGAGGCAATTTATTAACGTCTCCTTATTACTACTACCAAGGATTTGTATCGTAAACTATAGTAAACTATACAAATCCTTGCTACTACGGAGGCGTTTGACGACATGCATTAACTTCCCATGAGGGTCTCGTACGCGGTTGGCACAATTTATGTTAGTTTTGTTTTAAGAGTTTTACTTTCAGATATAAACTCTGAATAACCTTTTATTTCTATTTTCAAAAATTAATAAATGTTTTATTTAAGATTTATATGAAATGACAGAGCTATAGATCTCCTTTGGAATTTTCAGATAAATTGAACAACATATTTTGGAGTTATTGCCCCTGAAATGTCAAGATAAAGACAATTTCATAGTAATTTATGTACATATCTCAAAACATCAACATTCTGATCAGAGCAAATCTGACTTGAGTAAAAACTAATCGGAAGGTCAATGCTTATCCTATTTAATCTTCAAAGAATTAATTTTGGAGTTATTGCCCCTGAAATGTCTTTTTTTTAGAAAACGTAGTTTTTGGTTATCATATTGAAAACTGTAAAAGATAGAGACACATGTTAACATGTAAAACTGACCAGAACAATAAGATCTATACATCATCAATTGACCATTTGTTAGAGTTGTTGATGTATTTACCCTTTTTTGAAATCTTCAAATATAGTAAAAATGTTCAGCAAAATGTAATCAACAAATAAGTCCGTCCACATGAACGAAATCGTCAATGACCCCTTACATGATTTAATGTTATTGCCCTTAAAAGACGAATTTTAACATTTTTTTGCAGAAAATTTACAGAAAGAAATTGTGCAAACAAAATTAATCCGGCAAGAAAATTAAATTCACGAACACGGCCGAATTCATTAATAAAAGCCTACAAGGAGTTGTTGACCTTAGATAGAGAAACTGAATAGTTAAACATGTTCTTCAGAATAGGTCAACGTGTCGAAGTGTCATATATATATATTGACCACTTAAATAAGTTATTACTAATTGAAACGTTTTTATCGATTTGATGCATTTTTTAATACCCCAGTCCCACTAGGCCACGATCGCACTACGATCTGTGAAAAAAATCCAAATTTTAATGATCGTAGTACGATCGTGTAGATCGCAGTAAGGTCGTATCACGGTCGTGGTGAGGTCTTCAAGATCGTGATGAGCGTGGCCAACTTTGAACATGTTCAAAACAATCGTGGTGCGGTCGTGGCGAAATCAGGTCGTAGTAGAAGCGTAGTGAGAGCGCACTAAGATCGTACTGAGAGTGTAGCGAAAGCGTGATTCTATTCGGAGAAACTGCGCTACGATCTCATTGCGACGTTATTACGACCTCACTACGACCATCACGTTTTCACCGCGACCAAACTACGCTTCCACTACGACTATACCACGCTGTATGATTCTAGCACGCCCTTGCCGTCCTCATCACGCTTTTCTTACGACCTGACTACGTTCATACTACGACCATTATTCTGATTGTCATTTTCCCATAAAATATATTAATTCTCTCAAGGTTTTGTTTGTCTGTATGTAACTGGGACTTCTTGTCCATTTTCTCTAACGGCTCAACCATGCTTCTTGTTTTCATATAGATTAGACCGTTGGTTTTCCCGTTTGAATGGTTTTACACTAGTAATTTTGGGGGCCTTTTATATCTTGCTGTTCGGTGTAAGCCAAGGCTCCGTGTTGAAGGCCATATCTTGGCCTATAATTGTTACTTTCAAAAATTGTTACTTGGATTGAGAGTTGTCTCATTGGCACTCATACCACATCTTCCTATATCTATTGACACATCTGTTTCATATCTGCTATCGTTCACTAAAATATCGTCATTTCAGCTTTACGGACCAGCAATAGGTTGTAATTTAGGTCGGATTGGTCAGTCCGACATCTCTACTTGATCAAGATTCGTTACTATCAGAGCTCCATTTGCCTATACATCAACCCTAACACCACGCCCACGTGTTCTAGTAGATTTTGGTGGCATGACTGTATTTTTTTCGAGAAATCTACGTATCAATCAGAAATAAAACTGAAGGAATGATACTGTATTGATATGGAACACGATGTTGACGTTATTGCTGAGAGCGTAGTAAGATCGCGGTTTGAACGTAGTGTTATCGTGTTTAGCACGTGCTATAATCGCAGTAGAAGCGTGGCAAGATCGTGTTGCAATCGGATAACTCGTGGTATGGTTGAAGTGAGAACGTGATGAGCATAGAAAGATCTTGAGAAGCGTAGTAAGGTCGCAGAATAAGCGAGAACGTGTTATAATCGTAGCGGGATCGTTGTAGAAGCGTAATGAGGACGTAGTAGCATCGTGAAAGCAACGAAAATTTACATTTTCATGTCGCTCATACCGCGACCTCACCACGATCTGAATTTAATTTGGATCGCGGTGAGCGTGTTGCGATCGTGGTCTAGTGGGACTGGGGCTTAACAGAAACCATTTAAGAGACAAAATGTTAATACCAAATATTCTAAGCACAATATCTACAATTACGCCAACTTGACTCCTTGTGTGAGGTATCGCCCATGAATGATCATTTTCCGATAAAAGAGGGACAAAAGCTCTAGATTCCGGAGGGACAGTCCACTATTTTGTTGCTAAACTGATAATAGATAAATAGAGGAACTGTAAAACAAAATAATTCAGCAAAATATTATCAACAAATAAGCTAATATGACCAAAGTCGTAAACTGAACCCTTTAGAAGTTATTGCCCTTGATTTTTTCTATCAATTGTATGCATTTGTTTTTGGAAGAAACCATAATAGAAAGAGAAACATTGTAAATATCAAAGTTGCTAGGCACGATCTACGAATATCTCAACTTGACCACAATTGTCAACTGGCTCCTTCCCTGAATAATCATTTTATGATATCTTAGTTGCAAAAACGATTGACGAGCTGGTTTTTTAACGACCTTGACTACCCATTAGGGTTTTGCACGGACGGTCATGTAAAAGCGATAATAGATAGAGTGCAACAATATTATCGTCTTTGTAACTATGTTTTTGGTTTTATAAAGATCATTCATTTATAAATATACGTATAAATGAGTGACAATTGCAATTAACGGGTACACAAAGTAGACAGAAAATTAAAATCAACAGACGTATTTATCGAATCGCTAATTGAAAATTATCACATATAATATAATAATCCCCGTTGAAAACAAATTGAATCTTCTACAATGATAATTAACAAATTTTTTAAGAAATATTGCAAATACATGAAAAATTCTGATTTTATTATATAATGTCCGAAAAGTCTCAAAATCTAATTTTGTTCATTTTCCAAGTTGCGGCAGAGAGACAACTATTATGTTCTGTTCAAGTGAACTCTTGTGGATAGTTGTCTCATTGGCAAGCATACCACATGGATCCCGTTCCTTTACTCGTAATTGAAGAGTTCCACGTCCATCACCATAATTTCAGTCAAACGTCTTGTACTTTGAGTAACATATGTTTTCGAACCAAAGGCACCGACTTCTTTTTTGTCGAGTCTGCGACATTTGTTTACGGATAGTGATCCGGCGGCGGCATCGCGTTAATTAACTTTTTGAAAGCTGTATTACTTTAGGAGGTGGAAGACCTTGATGCTTCATACTTTGCAATAGATGCCAAACAATATGAAGTTCCCGTCTGTCGTATGACTATTCGAAAAAATTTAAGATTTTATAAAATGTTAATTTCATTTGTATTATGAGTTAAAGATATTTAGTATGTGGTTATCTTGCAAGGTCCTCATGTCCATCAGACAGTTTTCATTTGACCTCGACCTCATTTTATGGATCAGTGAACAAGGTTAAGTTTTCATTGTCAAGTCCATATATCAGATACTGTTAGCAAAAGGTCTTCTATATTTGGTGTATGGTAGAGTACTAAGGCGTATATGTCTAACTGGCAGATTTCATCTGACCTTGACCTCATTTTCATGTTATAGTGGTCAAAGTTAAATTTTTGTGATTTGGTCTTTTTTTCTAATACTATATGCAATAGGTCAACTGTATTTGGTGTATGCAAACATTTTATGATGTACAGGTCCGTCTCACAGGTTGTGTTTGACCTTGACCTCATTCTCACGATTCATTGCTCAGTGTTAAGTTTTTGGTCTGCTTTTCTTAAACTATAAGCAATAGGTCAACTGTATTTGTTGTATGGAAGAATTGTGAGATTTATATGTCTGTCTGGTATGTATCATCTGACCTTGAACTCATTTTCATGGTTCATTGGTCAATGTTAAGTTTTCATGGTCAAATTTGTTTCTTAGATACTGCAAGTAATATGTCAACTATTTTTAATGCATAGACTGGTTGTAAGGTGTACATGTCTGTCTGGCATTGATCATCTGACTTTGACCCAACCGAGACATTTCAGTGTGTGCACTCAGGCTCTTTTAATGATATACACCATTCTTAGTGTTTTACTAAACTGTTTAAACTGTGGGGTTTTCAGCGACCACTGTCTTATTTGGAACTGTTCACACCGAGTCAAAAGATCTGATCAATTTGCAGTCTTTGCATAAAAATGTTTCGATTAGGTAAACTACCCACTTTTACTAGTAGACTAGTTCGACAGATAAACAAAATATCTTTCTGTAGGACTAGACTACTCCGAAAGACGGGTTGTTTACCTAACCTAATAATGACTTCACGGTTCAGCTAACAAGCAATCTAACCAAAAATTCAACCTTTACCTACACACCCAATGAATTCTGCTGTCATAATTTCCTAAATTTCCTTTTTAAATTGTGTAATTGTGTCGAAAAGATATACTCTTTGTGAGTGACCATGTTCAAATTTCTGGTTCCTGAAAACCCTTAACAAGTTTCTTCTTCATCATTTCGGTTTGTAGCAGTTCATAAACAGGTGTGTTAGATCCGATTGCTTATATATAACTCATCCATAAATATTACGACAGAAATTCAATAATAATGGTTTTAATAATTAAAATTTTGCCAATAATGGTCAGGTCTCTTTGTGTGACTTTTCATTATTGATCACCTGTTGACAGTTAATGCAATAATCCGTAAATCCCTATATATACGTGATTAAGTCATGATAATACGATTGCCAGTGGTCAGTTTCAGCTGGGAACAGAATATCTAATATAAATGTTCCTGGTTTCAGTATAATGAACATAACAGAGAACTTTACAATATTTGAAAATGATACATATTGCGGAATTAATTGTAACGATGAAAGTTCTATATTGTTCGTTTTAGTTTTATATGTTTTTGGATCTTTAACGGTTGTTTTTAATGTTCCATCATTAGTGTTGGTGATATTGACGTTCTTAAGAAAACTGAAAATGAAATACATACATACGCTCAGTTTGAGTATAACGGACGCTGTACTTGGAGTTTCTTGGTTGTTAATAACGAGCACACTTGGAGGAACAAAGCTATCTTTCGCTAACTGTGCTTCCAGATGTTACTTAATTTGTGTAACGTTTATGGCGTCCATGTTTCAAGTGTTAGGAATTTGCATTGAACGAAATTTGATAATTTGTTTACAGTTAAAAATTGTGAGCGAACAGAAAAAACAAGTTTCAATTTTCACTATTATAATAGCATGGGGACTTGCTATACTACTTAGTGGCATCATGTCGGCGGTTACTGTCAGAAGTTACCATGACGACCGCACGTGCTCCTTTGATAGTCTGTTTCAAGAACAAAAAAATACAGCATATGGAACATTCGGAATAATTTTTGCCGTTACTCAAATCGGTGTTGTGGTTGCTATGACAACTTTATTAGTATATCTTATTCAACATCAAAAGAAAATGGATATGTTAGATGTTCGCAAAATAACAAAATCCGACATAAAATTGTGCATGACAATCGGTATGATAGCTATTTTATTCTTTACTGTAAATACACCTTTAACCGTAGTGTATTTATTTGATGGATTTTCTACCGGTACATGTATGTCATCGTCTAGAATTGTGAGGAATGTGTGCTTTTTGTTTGCAGGGATAAATTCGATGATAAATCCATTTATATACCTTTTCCGAATTGAATACTTTCGAAATTTACGTCGCAAAAGTATGAATCAAATTTGTAACTGCAAGAACCAAATACATCCTGAAAGTACGTGATTAAGGTTTGATTAATAGCCTTAATGACACATTATAGAACGCTTCATAGAATAAGGTTGTAACTTATGTTTTAAGATCAAGAACAGCAATAAAATTTTATTTAACTTTTATATAATGAATCAGTTATTTCTAGTATTTTACCTAATTTTCGTCTCAACTTCTTTAATTGCAGGCTAGAAACACTACACTGTAAAAATTGTGATTAAACAATAAACACTTGTATTACATGTTTAGTTCTAAACATGTTTACAAACACATTTCTCCGTAAGAACATTAAATGTAGACATGTTTTGAATATAAACACTTTTAAATGTGCTTAAGAATTTAAGTTTTAAGGAATAAAACACTAGTTTATAAGCTCAACACAACCCTAACATATTGTCAACCTAAACATGATTAGAACTGAGTCGTGTTTAGCTCAAAACACAATGCACGAACGTTGTGTTTAGAATTGTGCTTAGAATCTAAACACTATTTTTAAAATGTATTTTACAAAGGTTTATTTATACTTTTACTTTGATTTGCGACCACTTGTTTGTGGCATTGTACATTTTATGTAGTAGTAAGTTGTTTTCTTATTGTTAGACATGTATCCAAATAAAAGCCAAAGTGTTTCATTATTTCTTCATGTTCACATGAAAGAAGCCAAATTAGATACGTTTTCCGTGTCTAGATTTTTGTCATTATAACATGTTTCCAAACGGCAAAATTTATCAAATCTTGTCGTTTTTGTTCGAATGCTGAACATTCCATCAGAAAATGAATTTCCTCTTCAATCGAATTAAAAGTAATATATGTATAACCAAGTATTAATCCATTTATCATAACTTTTAGTTTAAATATCTGTCAGGGCATTTGTATTTAAAATAGATATTAAACAGTGCATAAAAAGTAAATTAACAACCTCGTATTGGCCAATCAAAATATGGCATTTTAACGTGAAGTATAATAACAACAAATGTTTCACACAGTGTTTCTTATTAGCGAAATATTACAGCCTGGCCCTATGGATAACACATGTAGGAAAATTCTTTTTTTTCTGAAAGATTTAATAGCCGATAACTAATAACTCCGAACTAGTTTTGGTGATCTGACGTGATTTTCTAAAATTGGTATTTAATTATGGTACCAAGGACTTGAACTCCTATGAATATTTGGGGAAATTAATATTTTGTTTTTGTTTTTCAGATTTTACATTCCTTTTGCCTAGTTATGCCTTTAGCACGTATCAAATATAATTAATACTTCCTCAGATTTATTAAAATTGATTGGTCTACCCTATTATAGTTAAAAAAAATCACGATTTTCTTTATATTAATTCAACCCTGTTGAAATTTGAAATACCGTATACCTAAGTATTGGTATTTAGTAATGATACCAAGGATTTGATTTAATATGAATACATGTGAGAAATCAACATTTTTTTGTGTTTCAGATATTAACTTCTTTTTACCTATGCCTTGCACGTACCAAATACTAATTATTCTTGAAATTTATTAAAATTGATGTACCTAGCCTATAGCTTAACTCACGATTTGCTTAATATTACGCACAACCCTGTTGAAATTTGTAATACCATAGAAGTATGACCAGGTTGTTGGTCACCTCTGTCATATTCCTTAGTTTCGGGGGAAACTAGCGGTAGCTTATGCGGGGTTCCCACATTGCCGATTATTGCTCCCGTTTGAGATCAGACAGCGATACGACACGTGAAGTGAAAAAGTCGGATTAATATCCTCAATTATCTGGATTGTCCTATTATTGTCTGAACGCAGTCGTTTTAGTTCGTAACAGATTCCTACTGGTCGGGAAGGGTCCGAATAGTTCGGCAAAGCACCCCGACAGTTAGGTACGTCCCGTAACATTCGGAGAAACTCAGCCGATTTTGTCTAGTCGGATTACAATCGTGCCTATGTCGTGACAGAATGTAAACCGACAGAGATCAGATAGTGACAAGACAGAGAACCGACGCTGACGGAAGTTATCCGTTCGAAAACTGTCGGCATACTCGGGATGATCAGGTACTGTCGGAACGTAATCCTATCACGGTCCGCTCTATCGCATTGCAAACGGCTTTGTCTGGTCTCAGTCGTATTGTATTCTGTAATTGTCGGGATTCTGACGTGGGTATCATTGACGAATTTAGAATTAATAACGGGACTGTTTCGGAACGGTTTCGGCAAAAACGGTTCGCAATCGACAAGATCTGGATGCAATCTGGACTCAATCGGCAGAAAAACAGCAATGAAAAATTTCTCCAAATCATTCCCGTTCCACAGGACACCGTCCCGAATTCACAGAACATTGTTAGGAATTCGATCCGATACAGCAGAATCTGTCACGACATAGGCACGATTGTAATCCGACTAGACAAAATCGGCTGAGTTTCTCCGAATGTTACGGGAAGCACCTAACTGTCGGTGTGCTTTGCCGAACTATTCGGACCCTTCCCGACCAGTAGGAATCTGTTACGAACTAAAACGACTGCGTTCAGACAATAATAGGACATTCCAGATAATTGAGGATACTAATCCGACTTTTTCACTTTTCGTGTCGTATCGCTGTCTGATCTCAAACGGGAGCAATAATCGGCAATGTGGGAACCCCGCATTAGGCATGAAGATGGAATATTACAGATAGGCTGAATTATCTATCGTAGACGATCTTACAAATTAATGTAGGATGCAGTCACAGAAATAATTATATTATAAGTACGTTTGAACCAGTGACAAATCTACAACAGATTTTATCCATCGAATCACCAGTGATGGTAATGCAAAGCTGAAAACACATTCTTTATATATATAATTCGTCTATTTAACAACTCAACAATGTTAGATCTGTAAATTTGCGGAAGCAAATTTTTGTTCTTCCCTAGTCGGGATTCGAACTCATGCTACTAAGAAATCGTGGCAGCAAATCGCCTTGTACTATGCCCGGCGCGATACCACTCGACGACCTAGGCTCGACAAAAATCAACTAGGTGGCCGGGTGTTACCTTTCCTCGTCAGATTTTATCTAGCGTAGTAACACAGTACATGCTATATAAGACATGAAGATGGACTATTACAGATCAGTCGAATTATCTATCGTAGAGGATCTTACAAATTAATGCAGAATGCAATCACAGAAATAATTATATTATTAGTTCGTATGAATATATCATCTTATACAATAATATATATATACTGAGTTAGCTAAATAAAGGCAACAGTAGTATACCGCTGTTCAAAACTCATAAATCCATGGACAAAAAACAAAATCGGGATAACAAACTAAAACCGAGGGAAACGCATTAAATATAAGAGGAGAACAACGACATAACACTAAAATGTAACACATATAGACAAAATCCCACGAGAATAACAAATATAACATATATATATAACATCAAAACCAAATACATGAATTTGGGATAGACAAGTACCGTGACACGTCTTATCGCAATGTGAATTTACACTCAAAAATAAGAGAAAACAAACGACACAACGTTATAATGTAATACACACAGAAACGAACTATAATATAACAATGACCATATTCCTGACTTGGTACAGGGCATTTTTAAAGGAAAAAATGGTGGGTTGAACCTGGTTTTGTGGCATGCCAAACCTCGCACTTTTATGGCCATGTGAAATATAACATCAAAATGACAACACAGGACTACAATATAAATAAATTGGAGAACACAATTGACAAAGAATCACACGAACAACAGCCAACAAAAGGCAACAAGTTCAAAATTTTAATACGCCAGAAGTGTATTTTGTCCACACAAGACCTATGTGTGACGCACAGATACAAAAGTTTGAAAGCCGAAACGAGTACAAAGCTAAGCAAGCATATGTACAGAAATTAATACTAAATTAACAAACTTTTTATATTCATCTCATAAGCTAGGATTAGTTCAATTCTTTTCCAAAATGCGATTACGTTTTATATAAATATGAAAAGTTATGATTGTATCTTAATTTATAGAGACCATTTCAATGACGTAGAAGTTAGGTTACCGTACGGCATACGAGCAAAACCCATAACGTATAGTAGGCTATACTAGGTATTTGTTCACACCAGGAATTGTGTTACCATCTGCAAAACCTGACTTCATTCTTTTTTTTTAATGGGTTTCTGGTCTTCATTACATTCTGTAATACGACAAAATTTGGAACTTCAAAGTTGAACAAAGGATATCGTAGAGGATCTTACCAATACATGTAGGATGGAGTCACAGAAATAATTATATGAAAAGCACGGTTGAATATATATTCTCATATTGTAATATATATATATATACCAACATTTTGGAATCAAAACCTTAGAAATGTCAATGAGATTCGATTTTTCGATAACGGTGCCTTTTTTCTTGAATAATTTTGTACCCTTTTGATAAACAACAATCTGTCAATGTTTCTTATTTCCGAAGGGTGTTTGAAAAAAAACCAGTTTTGTTAAACTGTAATATACATTTTTCACATTCCACGGACTGTATACCGTTTTTCAATATTCGATGAAATACTATTTATATTACCAAACATAATAGTTGCGATTGGAAATGTTGCAGCACAAACCACTTTGTTTTCCTAATACCGAAACAATTGATATTCAAACACCAAATCTTACCTTATATATAGTAGTTTCAAAATTTCTTATTTTGCTCTAGTAATTTTCATGCATAACCTTGAAATAAATCTTTGTATCCACAAATAAATTTTGATTTTAGTGGCCACAATAAAGAATACAGACACAAATGTTAAAAATCAAGACAAGTCAATTTCAAATTGATCATAAGATAATACTTTTGATAAGGATTAGAATTTATAACAGATTCGATGTAGAAACCTGAAAATTCATCGTCAGTTATACTGTATTTTGTATAATTTAAGGATGTACTTGGGTCAGGTTGAGGAATTTTTGTCAGATGTTCGGACTCCTTGGAAATCCCTACGTTACAGGGTAAAAATGTTTTCCCCCATAACATCATTTTTTCTTTTCATATAAGACTACAATAGCTCATAAGAAGTATTATACCTAAATTTTAGCAGATTTTTATTTTTTATCTTTCCATTTGAGACCCAAAGAATACAATCAAATATAAGGTAAAAGTGTGAGGCAGCCTTTTCCCGTCATTTAAGAAAAAATAAATATCTCAAAAAGGAGCTCAATAACCTTCAATATTTTTTGCTCCCCCCCCCCTCTTGTGGGAGCCGCTTGTATATATATATACATATATATTTCAACGTAATCGTGTGTGTCTCTGGCTGCCTACGACACAGATTTTACCAAACTACAGTATGTAAGTGACCTCTCAGTAAAAGTTTTTGCGTAATATATTTTATCGTATTTTTTTTTCATTAGCCACATAACAAAAGTCTTGTGCAAAAAGCAATACAATAATAAACATTTTTTGTTCTTAATTACTTGATGTTATCACCTCTGAAATGTGTAAATAAGGTAATAATGAGTTTTGATTTGAAAGGTCCCTGACATTCTGTTTTTACATGAAGTCTTTGTTCTCGGCAGTCATTGACACACACGATCACATCTGGTACAACCTCCTCTTTGAGATTAGATACAGATTTTATTGTAATAATGTTTTCTTTTAACATGTTGGAATTAAAATAGAAGGGATATACATATATAATGACTATAAACGAGGACAGATAATATTATATATAATATGTATGTATAGCCAATGTTTATAGTCTTGGTAACAATCCAATAGTTTTTGATTTTAATCCAATGAAATATCTTATCTTAACTTATGTAGTGTTTATGTGTGCGCTGTTTTGATTTCTATTC
Source organism: Mytilus galloprovincialis (assembly GCA_037788925.1). Lineage (NCBI taxonomy): Eukaryota > Metazoa > Mollusca > Bivalvia > Mytilida > Mytilidae > Mytilus > Mytilus galloprovincialis. Next base: position 35,514,412 of record CM075342.1, on the reverse strand, counting down.
TATTAAACATCCTAGATTTTAGAATGTAATCATAATAAACATACCGGTATATCGATCTACCTATTCCTCATTATTACATTGATGGAAACTAATGCGGGGTTCACACATTGCCGATTATTGCTCCCGTTTGAGATCAGACAGCGATACGACACGAAAAGTGAAAAAGTCGGATTAGTATCCTCAATTATCTGGAATGTCCTATTATTGTCTGAACGCAGTCGTTTTAGTTCGTAACAGATTCCTACTAATCGGGAATGGTCCGAATAGTTCGGCAAAGCACCCCGACAGTTAGGTGCGTCCCGTAACATTCGGGGAAACTCAGCCGATTTTGTCTAGTCGGATTACAATCGTGCCTATGTCGTGACAGATTCTGCTGCATCGGATCGAATTCCTAACAATGTTCTGTGTATTCGGGACGGTGTCCCGTGGAACGGGAATGATCTGGAGAAGTCCCGACAATAACAGAATACAATACGACTGAGACCAGACAAAGCCGTTTGCAATGCGATAGAGCGGACCGTGATAGGATTACGTTCCGACAGTACCTGATCATCCCGATTATGCCGACAGTTTTTGAACGGATAACTTCCGTCAGCGTCGGTTCACTGTCTTGTCACTATCTGATCTCTGTCGGATTACATTCGGTAGAATCGGGACGCAGTCGTGACAGACTCGGTCGAATTTTACCTGGCGAAAGATACAAATCGAATTTCCATCCACGATTCACAGGATCTTAATCAGACTTTTGACAAATTTTAATCGGGAATGGTCCTGTCAAGGACGGCAGTAAAAATCGTGAATGTGTGACCCCAGCTTTAAGGGAGTTCGCTTCTCAGTTGCAAAATTATTAGCTTTTCGAAACACTAGTTTATATTGATAGGGGATTAATAAAGGAATCAAAAGAGCAAACAAAAAATATATTGGTCAATGTGCTTGGGATTAATAAAGGAATCAAAAGAACAAAAAAATATATTGGTCAATGTGCTTGTTTTCGAGATATTAGCCATTTTTGCGGGAAAATGTTTTCTCTTGACGTTTCATAGCTTTATGAGGGTCTGGATGGGGGGGGGGGGGTGTCTGTTATTCTGTAAACATTTAATTTTCACCCCTTTTTTCTCTAATCTTCAAAAAATAAGTATATTCTTTAAAAGTGATTTTTTACGCATTATTCTCTAATTTTTTCCCCAGTTTTCTTTAATCTTTAAAAAAAATAGTAAAAAACATTCTTTTAAATGAATGAGAACGGTGATTTCCAAACAACAGCAAGGTTTTCATTTGTTTCTCAACAATGACTTGTTGATGTGTATTGTTCTGCATGATTTAAATGCTAGTTCCTTGAAGTAACAAGTCCAAGTTCTCATCAGTTATTTCCAGTGATTTTGACTACATATAAAAAAGAAGATGTGGTGTAATTGTCAATGAGACAACTCTTTAAAAGAGACCAAATGACACAGAAATTAACAACTATAGGTCACTGTACGGCATTCAACCATGAGCGAAGCCAATACCGCATAGTCAGCTATAAAAAGGCTCCCAAATGACAAATGTAAAACAATTCAAGCGAGAAAACTAACAATACAGTATGGAGGCTGCGTGTTCTTTGATGCCAGCAAAGTCTATTAAATTTTGTTTAAATCCATTCAAAGTGGTGTGCTTCTTGAAGCATATTGGTATTCTAGTGCGGAATCTCTCCTTCACAGATTTTTCATTTGAATAAAAGCTAAACACACATGGAACAACAGAATTTTCATCAAATTCGTCTGCTATGACCTCTGACATCTTTAAAGATAGACGATAACATTCGAAATAACCCGAGTAGAAGTATGAACCGAAAAGATCCGAAATCCGAGTAGAAGTATCGGAAACCAGTTCACATTGACTGAATCCTATAGTCTGTTATCACGAAACCAAAAAAGGTTTACCAAGTTTGTTTTCACTTTTATATTTTTACAATAATTTTGATAATTTTCTTTAAATTTCAAGAAGGGAAAATTCTGTAAACACTTAATTTTTAGCGTTTTCTGTTATTAATTATTCAATAATCATTATATTTTTAGGCCACGCATTTCTCTAATCTTTATTTTTTTGGTCCGTTATTCTCTAATCTTCATTTTTTAAGGGCATTATTCTCTAATCATTTAACCCCATCCAAACCCTCCTTTATCATTGACAAGTTTAAGTTCTCAATAACTATTAAAAAGCTTATTATTACACATGTAAAAGATATATAAAAAGAAAATAGGGGGTCAATGGGCAACATTTTTTATGGCATTCAAATGGATAAAACCAGAGGATTCCGAAAATCTGACAAAAATCTCAAAAACAGGGCAAGCGAACTTCCTTAAACTGTTTCTTTTGATTTACAAAACAGCGAAGTCTATACAATGAGAATACATCTCTACGGACATACAACTCCAAGTTTGGTGGGAGCATGTAAGTAATATATTGACATTTGTGACCATAATACCATGGTGGGAGGTAACTTTCATTAAAATTACCGCATTTTTCTTTAAACATTGTTCTCTTAAGATTATTTTAGTGTCACATAAGAATGAGATTTTGATTTAAATATTATATATTTTAAATCTGACTTCCAATAAATACATTAAAATGTCATCGATTCCTCAATACATTCTATAACAAAACCATATTTTATGAGAGTTTGAAATAAACTCATCATAGATATCAGGACTAAATTTTGTATATACGCCAGACGCGCGTTTCGTCTACAAAAGACTCATCAGTGACGCTCGAATCCCAAAAAGTGAAAAAAGGCCAAATAAAGTACGAAGTTGAAGAGCATTAAGGACCAAAATTCCTAAAGGTTTTGCCAAATACAGCTAATATAATCTATTCTTGAGGTAGAAAAGCCTTAGTATTTCAAAAATTCTATTAAATTTTGTAAACAGTTAATTTATAAATATAACCATATCAATGATAATTCATGTCAGCACAAAAAGTGTACCCTTTTCTGAAGAAAAAAACATTCACTGCAAACATATCGTGTTTATATAAAGTTGTGATATGCACATATTATTTTCATTATGATTGATCAATTGATAATCTATGTTTAACCGACCAGAATTTATTGGTGGAGGAAGTCAGAAAGCCCGGTCAGAACAACATACATTCGGCGGGAAAGCTGGCTATTTTGGTCAATTAAGATTACATTCGTTTCGGGTACAGAGACCATTATCAAATTTTCAAATGTTTTTATTGCTCAAAATGAAGAGCGTAAATAAGTACTCGAGTTTTACATTCAAATGGTCAAAAATGATATTCAATTTCCACAAACTTTCGACTCTCAATAAAAGATTGGAAAACACAAATTGATTGTAGTTGTTTTTGAACATTTTAAAGTGTGAATATCCATCTTATTTTCATTATAATTGCTCACCATACCTTATCTACGGTGATCAATTTATGAAACCGTGACCCTCAAGAATTCGGCTTTGAGCGTTCCCAATGAAAGCACAAACAATGCTTGGGACGCAGGATATTTTAAAAGTGTTTTTTTCGTTTCTGTTTAAGAACAACATTGGGTCGATACCACTGCTGATGTATTTTCAAATCAAGACGATATCATCAGCTAAGTAGTCAGCACTTCGGAATTAACTATCATGATTTATAACAAACCTTTCTCAAAGTGTCCGTTTATTCCTTAAATTGATTTAGAAACTCCCTACGTCATGTAATTAGCTACTAATTTTAGGTGCATTTTCGGTGATATTGCTCTTTAACTGTTTCGGTTCTTGTACATCATTGGCTTTCAAATTTAAGGCTTTGAACATTCCTTGTCAAGCTAAATATAGAAAATATGTATGAAAGTTATAAAGTGTTGTTTTCCATTTTTGAAAAGATGGCCGACAAATCTTTTATAGTTTTTTTAAAATAGTACTAGAACACACCCGTGATATCACAGGTCCGTGACTGAATTAAAGTATATAACTATGCGCAAGCCTTATTTTAGTATTAGTATTGTCATCTGATAAAGTCATGCCGATTATAAGATACACAGTTTTTCTCTGCTTTCAAGTCTTTCTGCTTGAACCCGTCGAACTGAAACAATAATATTAATTATTTGGAAAACAAAAGGTCCTGGAATGGAGTATTTTTTAATCAACTGCATTGTCCTATATAAGTTATAAATAAAGTTGAATTCTTTGCTTCGCTGTTTTACGTCATGCCCACTAACAAATTGAAAACTGTACCTATACGCCTTATTTTTAGTCCAGATTTTTAGTATTCGTATTGTTATCTTAGAAAGTCTTACCGATTAAAATACTACAATAGGTAACAATTTGACAATTTAGTTGTGTCAACCCTGTGGTTATGACCCGTGTATATAGCATATTAATCCTGAATACAACGTTTGGTGGTGCGCCTGTCAGATGCGGAACGTACAGATAAGGTAATAGGTTTACAACAGGTGAATATACTATTGGTATCGGTAGCGGACTCGACCCGGAACTTCTTAATTATTGGCAATATTAATTACGTGGAAAACAAAAGGGCCTGGAGTGGTGTAATTTTTAATCTACACCGTTGTACTATATTAGTTATATATAAAGTTGAATTCTGTGATTCGTCGTTTTTACGTGATGACGGCTGACAAATTGGACCTCGTAATTTTAGTATTATAGATGGTATTGACATGTATTATTATTCCAAAGCATTGAATATTTTTCTACTTTTTATCCTTTTTTGTGATTGATGAGATACACACAAAGATAATAATATATCTTATTTTAAGTGTATTTGATTTGAAAATTAATTAAGGAGATGACAATTGTAAAAAATTTATCATCATATAACCGTTGAAAAATTGTAAAATAATATCCCAGTTATCTCGGTGTGTATATATCTTTAATATATTATGATATTTCGACACGAATTAAACAAACGAAAAAGAACAAAGAATCTTTAGGTTTACGAAAACACGCAGTTTTGTTAAACTGGAACATAAGGTGTTTTTTTTTAATTTTTTCTTAATGTATACTGTCATTAAATGTTCCGTCAAATACAGATTTTATATTACTGCGATTGTACACGTAGCAACAAAAACCGCAATATTTTCCAAATACCTAAACAACTGATACTTTTGACAACACAAATAACACATCACAACGTATCATATATAGCAGTTTCACAACATTTGTGTTAGCTCTTGTATAATTTATGAACACTGTTGAAATAAATGCTTGTGTCCACATAGAAATTTTACATTTTAGTGTTCAATGATAAATTCAGGAACAAAAATAAAAAAAATATAAAAAGTCAATTTCAAATAGATCATAAAACAAGAATTTCAATTAGGAATTGAATTCATAACAGCGTGGATGTAGAGACACTTTCACGATTAAATTTGATCGTGAGTTATACTGAAATATGTGCTAGTTTTAAGAGTATTTTTAATCTAAAGATTTTTCTTGAAAAGAGACGTTGGTATTCGAACGTAATCGTGTTTGTCAATGGCCCTTGAAATAAAAAAAAACCTAACAATTACTGTATGTCAGTCACCTCTCAATAAAAGTTTTTGCGTAACAGATTTTATTGTATTTCTTTTAATTAGCTTCACAACAAACGTTTTGTGCAAAAATAAATAATAGTTTTCTTCTCTCTCGATTACTTGATGATATTTCATTGATGAAATACATTGGGTCGATATCGCTGCTGGTTGACCATCAAAGCTAGAGGATAGTATTTGCTTAGTATTTAGTAACTTTCGGTACTGAAAACATTTATAACAAATCTTCCTCAAAGTGTCCATTTCTTTGATGTGTTTTATCATTTTATTTTGCCATTTGATAAGAGACTTTTCGTTGTGAATTTTCCTCGGAGTTCAGTATTTTTGTGATTTTACTTTTTATTAATTGATAAATTATAAACTATTTAAAAAAAACTTTTGTTATTTGATTTTGCCATGTGATTATGGACTTTCCGAATAGATTTTCCTCTAAGTTCAGTATTTTTGTGATTTTACTTTTTCCTACGGCAATAGTTGACTTTAGAATTTTTTATAGCTATTTATTTCAGGTGCTGTTTTGGTCATATTGCTCATTGTACTGTTTCAGGTTATTTTTATGCATCACTGGCTTTCAAATTAAGTTAAGGCCGTGAACGTTCCTGGTTAATGTAAATCAAGAAAATACACATGAAATGTAAAGTGTTGTTTTCCATTTCAAAAAAATGGCCGGCCCATCTTTTATTGTTGTTTACAAAGTATGATATTTACATGAATTTTTATTCCAGTGTATTGACTTTTTTCTATTTTTTGTCATCTTTATTTTTTGTAACGATGAGATACGAACAAAGATGATCATAAGCTTTAATTATGTATATTCGATTTGGAAATTAAGGAGATGTAGGACATTTTTAAATACTCTTTCACCATTTAATTGTTAAAAATTTGTACAAAAAAATAGTATCTCAGTTATCTCTCTTTGTATATTACTACATATAAAATGTTGAAGCATTAACATTTAACAGTTGATAACCGACGGAAGTAAAACAGGTTTTTTTCTTGCTTCAAATCGTGCTAAAGCTAGGGCAATTATGATTTTGAAACATTTCCCCCCGTTAAATCTCCTTATGTGGTCCACGGCCATACATGTTAAATCCGAGGTTTTAAATGGGGTTTACAGATTAGAGAATATTGGACAAAAAGTTCAAAATAAAGAAGAGAATAACTAAAATGAAAAAAAAGTCAAAATATTATATATAAGAATAGAAAATTATTAGATGCTTAAATATAGAGAATTGAGTATAATGATCAAAATAGACAAATGAAAGAGGAAAATAGTATGAAAAAAATGAAGAAATGAAGGACCTCCGATCTAAACATGTTTAAAGCGATGTCTATTAAGTCCAATTGATGATACATGCTATACATAATCTTCTATAAATGCTTACTTCAGTATCTTGACAAATTATCATTTTATGTTAACATTCTATAAAGGCTATCAACTGATACAGAAATGTAACATCATCTATAAAACGTCTTCCAAGTTCATATCAACCCAAAATTTGATAAGTGTCCATACAACACATGCTAACTGATCAATTTCAGTTGTTGACTTGAATTAACTGTTAAATATCTATTCTATCTTTTAAATTATCTTGGTTTGATGATCGGAATTATCATTCAAGTTTTTAAATGCTTCAAAAAGTGACAACGTGGGAAAATTCCATTTTTGAATAAAGGTATGAAGATTCATAGATATTCTATATTCTAAGGTGTCAAAGTAGAAAGATCAAAAACAAAAGATTATCAATCGAATGCACCGTCGTACCACAGTGTCACGCTACGTCATTGTCGTCTTCTGTCTATTTAAAATTTGTTTGATCATGGTCATGACAAGGTTTCTTCTTATACAATTACAGTCAATAGGTGTAGCCTATAAAACAATAACAATATTATCTGATTAATTATAAAACCTTTTGATTGAATTTGTTTTTTTAACAGAACTTGTAACTGTATATTATTTCACGATAAATCAATAAAATATTCGACCCTTTGTATTTGCGGTTACCGTTACAATTCCAACATCGTGTATAAAATTTTCCCAACATATCGATTTCTCCTTTACTTTAATGAATGACGGTGGGTCTTCTTTAATTTAGAATTTAATAGATAGTGTCTATATTTTACCAACAAAAAATGAACTGACTTTTTTTAAGATTTATATACAAAGTTTTGTCCCGTCTTTTTGTTGCACATAAATGCTTTTTTTTTTCTAACTACTTTACTTTATTCACATTTTGTAAGCTTAATTTATTTTAATACCAACGATATAATAAAAAAAAAACCGGGTCTTTGTTTTCCTTTTCTTCTCGGTAAGACGGAGTGCTATGATTGCTTAATTGAAAGCTTTTTGGAATATTTTTTTCAGAATTTCTACAAGATTATGTAAACCTCTACAAAATATCGATAGAAGTATTGCTGCTGTAAATTATCTCTAAATCCATATGAAACAAAACTCTCGCAATGAATATACTTATAGTAACCTTCATATATAAGGGAGCTATCATTTGACTTTTATGGGGGATTGGATGAAATTTACAAAAAAAGACAGGAAAGGAGTGTTGAGTGAAAAAGGGCAGGATGAAAAACTTGAAAAAAGGCAAGATGACAATTTATGTTAAAATAGTCAGGATAAACTAATAAAACAAAACAGGACCAAATAGATCAAAACTTAAAAGGCAGGACAGAGGTTACAATTAAAAAAAGCAGGACATTTTTCATCCTAGATGCCCCCCCCCCCCCAAAAAAAAAACCCAACCCCCCTACAAATCAAATAGTAGCTCCCTCGCTAACAGATATTTTAAAGATTGTTACACTGTATAAATGCTTATGCAAGACCACGTAGTCTATATGATATGAGTAAGAATGTTGTATAATTTCCGTTTATTTGTTCTTAAAATTTGCAGCTATAAAATTTTGAGAATTTGTCAAAGAAACAACAACCGTTAATTTGAAAGAAACAAATATATCCGTGAAGAATCATTAAAGACCGAACAGTCAAATCAGTTAGGAAACAGCTTGAAGAAGTTTACCAGGTCAGTTTTTTGTCTACTGCTATTCAAGTTATATCTATTCTAAAAGTAAAGATATATTATTGAAGTTGAATGCTATCTAAAACCAATTGAAATGTAATTTGATTTAAGTATACATTAACAAATGTCATCGGGGTCATTACATTAGAGATGGTCACGCGTTTACACAAATGTTTTACGGATCTATTCATCTTTATGTTGTTGACACGTGGCGTGTTTTCACATGATATGATCTTTTCTATACATAATTTTACCTATTAAGATTTTAAACAAACTCATTGACAATTCATTTTCCTAAACGAAAGAATCTGCATATCCGTACAAGTTTTAAGTAGTCGTAGTTTTTTTTTTAATTTCAAAAATAAAAATAAATGATTTACTATGATTTATTTGTGTCGGGTGAAAAAAATATATGCCCTTCAGATGTAGGTTTCTATCCTTTTTAGGCTATGCTTGATAATGTATTTGTGTGAAGTGAAAAAGTAAATCCGTTAGTCGTTTGGGATTGATTCTGACCTTCTTATACAGTGTTTTTTTTTTTTTTGTATTTTGTATTTTGTTATTTTGTGTTTGCTGTAGGACTTGCATTTGTTTTGTTATGCTGTTTGTATTGTAATCGTGTTTGGCATTGGTATATTTTTTATCATAATGAAAATGCTTACGACTAAAATTTATTAAATTTAACTATTACTAGCGCAGAATATATATTTGAAAGAACGTTAAATGTGAGCATCTGTCACCCCCAGTGTTAGGAGTCCCTGTTGCCGAGTCTTTGTTTGTTTTTTACTTATGACCTTGGATGTCCTCTAGGTATCTTCCGAATCTCCCAAAAATTCCAAAAGGTTTTGCATAATATAGGCTAAGGTAATATATTCCTGGGATAAGAAAATTCTTATTTTTTTTGAAAAATTGCAAGTTAATTTTGTCAACAGGAAATTATTAAAATGACCATATTTATTAAAACGACAAAGTTATTTTTCATTCACCTGTAAATATTATTTTTCTTTTCAAAATGATGATTTTCTAAGGGTTGTTAGATATTGCGGTGGTGTCTTGCCATGGCTTTGTTTGGAGTTTTTTGTTTGCTTTTGGCCTTGAATGTTTGTCCCTAATAATTTTATTAACTATGTATTTGCATTCAGGTATCGCAGATCAAATTTATTCCTTCAGAGTGTGTTAATTTACGTATTTTTTTATTATCGTGTGTTTTTTTTATGTTGTGATGTTATACTATTGTTTCAGAAAAATGGAGGAGGTTTGGTACCATTAAAACGTTTAATCCCGCTGCAAATATTTGCACCTGTCCTAATTTAGGAATCTGATGTACAGTAGTTGTTGTTTGTTTATGTAATTCATACGTGTTTCTCGTTTCTCGTATTTTTTATATAGATTAGACTGTTGGTTTTCCTGTTTGAATGGTTTTACACTAGTAATTCTGGGGCCCTTTGTAGCTTGTTGTTCGGTGTGAGCCAAGACTCCGTGTTGAATGCCGTATATTGACATATAATGGTTTACATTTATAAATTGTTATTTGGATGGAAAATTGTCTCTTTGGCACTCATACCACATCTTCCTATATCTATATAATTGAATATCGGGATCACATATCACCATAGACTTGTGCCAGTTACTGAAGCCAAAATTTATTCTATCCTTGTAATGACACCACAAAATGTGACTTTTCGCATGATTTTGATAGACAAGAGAAGCACGACATAATACACTGTTAAACAGAAACTAGTTTTCCTGATGATGCTCATGTCCTCTCTAAGTTGAGTTTGAATTTGTTTAGTGGTAGTTTTTTTGTTTTGTTTTCTGGACTAAGGTTTTGTATGTTTATCTTTTGCCTTATGTTTTGTCTGCTGGTATCTCTTAATCTTTTCAATATTGAGTCGACAGAGATAACAATTGACATGATGGCTTCTGGGAAATTTAGACAAATATTGTTTGCCACAAGAAGACGATCTCGCTTTCAATAGTATTGTATTGCCGTGGGATTGTCAAGTCCATCTGATAGCAGTAGCTTACTCTGATTTCCATCAGGAGAAATAACTATAACATTATTGAGATCTTGATTTGTTACATACACATTACTCATGCCATCGACTGCGATACCTTTTGGGTTCTTAATGATATTATTATCTGTAAAAGACCAAATTGGAGTGCCCACCATATTACAGCAGCTGATAATATTTTTGGCAGGGTCACAACAATAGATTTTAGATTTCAATGATGTTATTGATGCAAAATTTGGTAAACAGTTATCGATTGTCAACATAATTCTTCCATTTTTGGCATTAATGTGTTGTATGCCCTTTCCCGGAGTATTGTATAAAAAATTTCTATTACTAAATGTCATGCTCTCACAAACACATTTCGTTTCAATTTCTGTCAATGCCTTACTGTATATATCTATAAACATAATACGCGGGTCATTGGTCATTGGAGATGTAACAGCAACATTTCTCTCATCCAAAGCTGCTACAATGTACATCAAATGCATAATTCGGATCAACCGAAATTGTGCTCAATAGACTGCCATTCGAATCAATTACAACTATAAAATCAGTATCCGATGCCATGGAATAGTTACTAAAAACCATCTTCCCGTCAGGTAGAACATCACAGCCCATGATTGATTCTTCATTTGTATTTATGGTTTTAACGAGTTTGACAACAATATTTCCGATTGATTTTGTTTTTCCTGTGGCTTGAGCTTTTTTATCCGCTTGACTTTCAAGGCAGAAATTTCCCGGAATCTTTTGCAGCTGAAAAGATCCAAATTTATTGATAACATTAGAAAAACTAGAAATATTATCCAACTCAAGTGCAATTTTCCAACTTCTTCCGTATTCAAGAGCCTGCAGCAACTACTCAGACTTTGTGAACGTCACCAGTGTCTGTTAAGAAAGTTGATGAACCAAAGGTATATCTAAGAACTTCTCGTCCTTTTTCTAAAAAAAAGTTTATTGGAAAGTACCTTGTTGATAAATATATCAAATAATACATTGTGGTCTTGATGTATAGATTCTGGATACTGACATTGTTTATCATCTTAGTAACGTGTTATATTATTCTTTTATTTGTCTTTATTAATATTACTTTTACTGTCTAGTCTTTATTTTGGTGGTATCCATTTGTCATGGCTTTGTACTCCTCGTCATTGTGTTATGATTCTATGATTATTTTTGCATTCTTATCTATTATTTTGCTAATATACTTTGTTTGTATGCCGTTTTGCGTTTCTTTTTGACATATGACGTGGCTCTATATTTATAAAATTCCGTCATTGTATTATTGTTCTTGTCTTTTATGTTTTGCTAATATGCTTTGTCTCTATGCCTTTTGGTGTTTATATGTGTCATATGACGTGGCTCTGTACTTATACACCCCGTCATTGCGTTTTTTTGACATTGTAAATGTTTGTTGACATATTTGTTAGTTGTTTTATTGATTAAGATAATGACACAATGTCAACTGCTATACACATTTTTTTGTAACATTTTTACCTATAATTGTGTCTGTTTGTTTTGTTTACACATCGTTGTCAATATAATGGAATTTTATGCGACTGTCATTCAAGTGAGAGGTCTAACAAGCTTTAAAAACAGATTTAATCCACCATTTTCTACATAAGAAAACGTTTGTTCAAGGTCAGGAATATGACAGTTGCTGTTCATCCGTTAAATGTGTTTGAGCTTTGATCTTGCGATTTGATTTTGGAATTTCCGTTTTGATTTCCCCCCGGAGTTACGTAATGTTTTGTGATTTTACTTTTTTCCAATAATCATGTCCTCTTTCACTCGAGGGTAACCTTCACAATTTGGTTTATTATCTATTGTGCTTTATGAGCAACACAACGTGTACCACATGTAGCGAAGGATTTGCTTGTTCTTCAGGTGCACCTGATGTTTTTGGTAGGCTCTTTGTTGATCAGTGTAGCTTTCTATGTTGTGTTATGTAAACTCTTTCTTTTTTTTTCTTTTTGTCACTTATTTTGTTTTTACCATAGCATAGTCCGTTTGTTTTCTTCTTACAAGTTTAAATAATTAATTCTCGTTCTCTCTCATTCATTTTCAAATCATGAGATAATACACTTTGTGTGTTTTATTTTAGAAAATTCAATTCCTTCCTCGTTTATGGCATTAATATTTTCCACTTGTGAGGCACAAGTAAAAGTAGACAAATTATCTTATATTTGTGTTTATCTGCTCGCTCATGTTTATTGTTCACTTTATTAAAATAGTCCAGATATAGTTCTATGCAAAATGAATGAAATCCAAAATATATTAAAACCCAAAGACTGTCTTGGTTTAGTGTGAAATGTCGAATAAAAAAGCTTTCTCCTGCATGTTTGCCACAAGCAGACGATTTCGTCTTCTGTCGAATTGTATTGCCCTTGGTCTTATCAACCCATCTGATTGAGAAAGGAGTTGCTTGCTCTGATTGCCATCAGGAGAAATAACAATAACATTATTGAGGTCTTCGTTTGTTACATACACATTTCCCATACCATCGACTGCTATGCCCCTAGGATTTTTTATTACAGTATCATCTTTTAACGACCATATTGTAGTACCGTCCATTTTACAGCAGCTAATAGAACTTGTATCACAGTCAGCGATATAAAGTTTAGATTTAAATGATGTTAGTGGTGTGTAATTTGGTAGCCTCTTTTCAATTGTAGATAAAATGTTACCATTCTTTGCATCAATAGATAGTATGGCAAGGTCGGGGGAAATACATAGAAGTTTACTGTCATTTTCTGTAATAGAACGACAAGGAAATTGAGTTTTAATTTTGGTTACTTTTTTACTGTATATGTCTATACACATAAAGCACAAGTCCTTAAGTTTTGGAGATGTGACAGCAACATGTTTTTCGCCCAAAGCTACTACATCAAATGCATAATTTGGAGAAACCGAAATTTTGACAACAGAACTTCCGTTCGAATCAAATACAGCTATAAAATCGTTATTACATTCTGCAGGGTAGTTGCTAAAAACCATCTTACTGTCAGGTAAGAAATCACAGCCAACAATTGCATCTCCTTTTGTATTTATAGTTTTTACGAGTTTGAAAACGATGTTATCAATATTTCGCTCTTCTGTGATCTGTGCCTGTTTGTCTTTTTGACTTTCAAGCCGAAACTGTCCCGGAGTTTTCTGCAGATGAATAGATCCAAATTTCTTTATGCTATTAGAAAAGCTAATAATATTTTCATCCAACTCAAATCCAATTTCAACTTTATCCAAACTTCCATTGTCTAATAAGAACCGAAGCAAATCTTTATCTGTGTTTACGTCAGAAGATAAATGTCTCAATCCTAGAAACGTTTGTAGATCTGATGCGTACTGTGTCATGTCTTCCATCTGTTTCTGTTTTTCGACATTCTGTGTCTTCTTTTCCTGTAGTCTTTTAATTGTCAGCTGCATATCATATTCAGCTTTATTTTCAACTTCAGAAAGTTCCTCTTTAAGTCGTGTCTCCAATGTATCCAGTTGTTTGTTGACCTTTTCTCGAATATCGTTAATTTGTTGTAAAATCACCCCAGAGGAATCTTTTGTACTGCTATTATTTGATTTAACCTCTAATATCATGTTATCAATGTTTGTGTCCATGTCTTTTAAAGACATGCGTACTTCATTGAAAGATTCGGAAGTCTTGATATTTTTTGCGATCTTATTTATTGATTTGATATTTTTACATTCGCAATGCTCTTCAATGCACGTGAGACAAAGCAGTTTGTCATGATTTTGACAATACAGTTCGTACTTCTCTCTGTGATCCTCACATATGTTACCAATTGATAGAAAAGTTGTCCGGAGCTGATCGTAGCTAGCAATCGTTATGGTCATATGATTCTCAGTTGTGCTCATTAAGCTATGGTATTCCTTGCATTCTGTACAGAAGGCTTGATTACATTCAGAACACCATTCTACACTCGGTTTTGAAATGTGACGCTTGTAACAAATGCAACAGAACTTGTGATCTGAATCCATTGCATCAAGAGCTGTCAAATTCAGTGTCGCAGATATTAATAAGCAGGTCCAATATACATTTACACCAATTCTAGAGTAGGAAAAAGTGTAAAATAATTTTTGATAATCAATTGAAGATTTTAAAATGATTTGCAAGTAATAATAACAATCATATGGAAAAAAGAACTTGTCATAGATACCAGGATTAAAATTGAGTATTTGTGCGCTTCGTCCAATAAATACTCATCACAATGACGCGCGAATAAAAAAGTTTAATAAGCCAAACAAAGTATAAAGTTATAGAGCATTGAGGATCAAAATATTAAAAAAAGGTTTTGCCAAATTCTTTTAAAATGTTTTATTTTATTAATCCGCAGATATGCAAAAATCATCTTTGTCATTACATGGAAATGTCGCTAGGTTGAATAAGCGCTGAACTTGATAATCCGTTTAGTTCAAAAAGGGAGTATATAATAAAATTATATAATTCCAAATACTTTGACCTCATAGGGCGGCAATTTTGAATTTTCGTTTGACACCATATTGTGTTTTCGATCATTGCAGGAACATATCAGGTCAGTAAATGTCAATAACGTCAGTGATAAAGCAGATAATTGTAACTGAACTTGTTACAGCCGATTTCTATTAGTGTGTAGGCAAAGGTAATATATTTGGTTAGCTTGCTTGCTAGCTGAACCGTGTAGTCATTGTTAGGTTTGGTAAACTACCCCCTTTTAGAGTAGACTAGTCCGACACATAACCAATCAATCGGCTGTCTGAAGGACTAAGCAACTTCGGAAGAAGGGTAGTAAACCTTACCTAACAATGACTTCATGGTTCAGGTAGCAAGCAAGCTAACAAAAGATTTTACCTTTAGCTACACACGCATTGAAATCGGCTGTAAATACATAATTGACATGTTTTGTTTACTTCTGTTTACAGTACTGATGATAAACATTGAATGTTATCGGATGGAAGTGAAAATGAATTCCATGTACGTATGGATCGGTAAGTTTATTTGATAATTTGAAATGAACAACATATAAAACAGATTTATTCTTATTCCCGCCTACATTTATGCAATTCAGTTATACTTATAATGTATTGAAACATTTATGCCATTCAGTTATACGTATAATGCATCGAAACAATTATTAACAAATAATCCTAGAGTTCCTTCCAATTCCTACGTCAAGGGGGGATAAAAAGTCAACATAATCAGATAAATTCTACATAAGAAAGTTTTGGATATTCGATTTGTATACTTAAATGTCAATTTATTAAGAAATGACATTGTTATCATTAAATACCTTTAACGCATGGAAGTCAATTTATATTCGATGGATATAGTGCAATGTCTGATAACATGATTTAAGATCTCATTTTCTAAAAGTTAAACACATTATACTTTCGATTTCTATTTGTCTGCTTCCACATATGTTTTGGTTTTGTTTTTATCATTATTTGTTTGATTTCGTATTGTCTTATGCTTGCTCTTTATTTGTCTTTTGTTTTCGTTTTTGCTTGTATTAATTCACAGTGTTGTCTTTCTTTCCTTTATCCGTTATCATGCTTGTTTTATTTACTCTGTTGAGTCTTCCAATTTCTAAAAAAAAGAAAATTTTATTTGAATAAATGTACTTACATTTGTATGTAAACAAATATATAACTGAATATATCAACATCCGGAATACAATCTTTGATGACAACATATCTATAAAAGTTTTCAGGGGAGATAATTCAAATGATTTATTTGTTAGGGGTACAACTGGGGTATTTACTAATTGAATAAGGTCCATAATATATAATATATTGCCCGTTTGTCATTTATGTAAACAAGTGTTATTATTGTCAGTCGAGATGGTACTGTTGTCAAGGATCAATTTACACCAAGGAACTTACGAACTGTTCCTTGTTCATGTATTTCGACAAGAATTGTAGGGAATTTGGTCCTGGTTTAAATAACATATGGCTACTTTTCAATTATGTTGTGTGAACATGCGTACTTTGGAAAATTTCTGTTGATTTTATGTGCCTTTTTATTTCTATACCCGTCATAAGCTGTGTCATTGTCGTTTTAAACACATTCAATGCATTGATGTTTAGATAGAATTTTCATGCCAAACTTAAGACATGAAATTAAAATATTATGGCACTTATTCACCAACTAGAAAATGCCTATTGAATATTTTTCTACCAAAGCCTGTTTTTCTTATTTTACATGCTGATGCAGCGTAAAGCAATCACTAATCAATTGATAAATCTCATTTTACGAATTACATATTGTTTGCCGAGGGTTTGTGCTTACGAAAAGAAACCTTACCGTCACAGTTTTTAATGATAAAATTGATGACATCTCCGTCATTAATACCTCGTTCTTCTGTTGTCAACTTTTACGGCTACTTACCATGTTTACCGAACTCGACTTATGATCGAATTTGACTTATCATTTATGTTAAAAGCAATTCGACGGCAGCAACTTGTGAAATAGTTTTTGTTTGCCATGGCAATATTAGTTTATTTTCGAGTTTTAATATTTCTTTGGTATCTCCAATGTATCCAGTTGTTTGTTGACCTTTTCTCGAATATCGTTAATTTGTTGTAAAATCACCCCAGAGGAATCTTTTGTACTGCTATTATTTGATTTAACCTCTAATATCATGTTATCAATGTTTGTGTTCATGTCTTTTAAAGACATGTGTACTTTATTTGATAGATTCGGAAGTCTTGATGTTTTTTGCAATCTTTTTTATCGATTTGATATCTTTACATTCGGACTGCTCTTCAATGCACGTAAGACAAAGAAGTTTGTCGTGATTTTGACAATAAAGGTAGTAAGTCTCTCTGTGGTCCTCACACATATTCCCAATAGAAAGAGCAGATGTCCGGAGTGCATGGTCATATGATTTTGAGATATAGTCATAAAACGGTGGCATTCCGTACAATCTGTGAAGAAGGCTTGATTACATTTAGAACACCATTCTAAACTCTGTTCTTATGTAAGAGGTTTGTGTTCCTTCTACAAATCTTTTAAAGTTAAACCAATTTGCTACTGATTTTTGTAGTTTATTTGTTTGACATGCAAGATACCTTTTTAAGGAGTGAATGTTACCATTTTTGTGAATGAAATTTCAGCGTCATTTATTCACCATTGATCAATCAAAAACCCAATTTGGATAAGGTTATTATCATATAAAGTCAATACTTGATTGGGATATTCCTTAGCTTTCGATAAAAGAGGGGCGAAAAATACATGAGGGTCAGTCAAACCCCATAGGTTGAAAATAAACTGACAACGCCATGACTTAAAGATAAAAAGACAAAAAGACAAGAACTAGTACAGAAGACACAACATAGAAAACGTAAAGACTAAGCAACAAGAACCTCACCAAAAACTGGGGATGATCCAAGGTACCAAGGGTAAGCAGATCCTACTCCACATGTGGGACCCGTCGTGTTGCTTATGATATTAATAATCCGGTAAATAGTATAACTCGGTAGGTCACATTCGATAAGACAGGTTTGCACTTCCTCTCAAGCATTGATGATGTCCTCAATCAGAACCAATCCCCTCACGCATGAAATAATGAAAATTGACAGATTTAAGATATATTAAGACGTCTTTTAACCTATGACAGCGTCTAAGACGTCCAAAACAACATTCATTCAGAAAAAATAACAAAATTTGAACTTGCAGGTCTGTTAATAGACAATTTTAATGTCACTTAAGTCGATTAAGGTAGGAAACGAGCGCATCTGCCACTTTCGGTTCAAACTCATGACCTGAGTGTTGACAGGCGTGTGGATATTGTGATATGATGATAGGCCACCCAAGCTTCTGAACGTCAGAAAAATAAAGTAAACACCATGGTCAATGTGGACAATATCTCCGTTTCTTATTGCAGATTTGTTTTGTTTTGTTTTGTTGTTACTTCTTTTTCATGAAAATCAGCAAAAAAAAACCCTAACAAAACACATCGCAATAGATATTGTCTACTGCACCTGTATCTTATTTATTGATTATTTACCTTGATTGTAATTTATTTTTTCAGATTAGTCGGATGTTGATAGTTGATTTTATCTGTTATACTCTACTGTTCATAAATTATATTTTGTAAGTTAGTTTACGTATATAGTTGCAGACCTGTGATTGCAGTGGACAATAAAAAAACTACCAGTCATCGAGAAGACAGCGTGTTATTTTTAATAAGTATTTGTATGGTCAATTTTCATGGTCATTGATGTATCCTTTTTTATATATACAATATATGTACGTACATTGTCGGTAAATATAAAATTGATTTGTACACGATTTAGAAACAGGACGAAAGGAGATGCTCTCCAAGCTTTTCTCTTGTTTCGTAGTGAAAACAAATACATTTTATATTTCAAAAAATGAATATATATTGTTTTTATCCTGGAATTTACACCCGGTACTTTCTCGTTAGTTGTTTAAATCCAAATCATTACCTCTGATTTTGCAAAGAACTCGACACAGTTGAAATACAGACAGCGAATAGGACCCAAAAATGAACTGTTATCCAGGAAGAAATATCTATATTACCACTTGCTCATCATGGAAGCGGATAGCAGAAGACTTTATTAGTTTGTTTACAAAACAAAGCAAACAAATTATCTGTTATTTGTACATTTTTGGGTGGTTTTGTCGTTGGAATTCCATTGCTTTACAACTTCAATCTTATCTTTTTCTGAGTATATATCGTTCTTAAATGTTCAAATGTTAAAAAGTTCTGTATCAATCCAAATGAATTGAGACACTTTTATGTATCACTATTTAAGTTATTGGTTTTTGTTTTATTTGTCTCCAAGTAAAAAAGTTTTACTTATGCAGAAGAGGATCCTCGCATCTATCTTCCCTATAATATTTGAGTTTGTTCACAACTACAACTATCAATCAGAATGATTGTCAAAATTTTCATCAGCTGGAAAGTCTTCTGAAGACCGATGATAATAACGATTTCTAAAACTGGCTTGATGAGTAGATGTGAGCATTACTCTACCGTCCAAAGTCACTGGTTCAATCTTCGGACTTTCGTTTGAATGAGTGTTAACAAGGGAAAAAAAATCTAATCCCACTCTTTAAAGATTCCACTAGGGCCATCATTTATTGATGATAGACCAAAGAGATGTGGATTTTGTTGATTTACTGTTATAGAATATGAGAATCACAGATTACCATAGTTTTGTGCTGGTAATTGTATGCAAAATTCTGCTCTTTCGTTGTTTTAAACATGAAATGTGACTTTTTACATGAATTTACTTGTTATGAATAGCATGCAGAGTACTTGAATGTAAAATAAACTACTAATCCGTCTCTGGTGTTCATCCCCTATTTTTCTGTAGAAATTGTGTTTGTTCTGTTCTAATGAAGTCTGATATAAAAATATGTAAATAGTGTGTATTTTCAGCTAAGGCTTTATCTGTCTTTCTTCTACTGATGGTCTTGTTTGCCCTTCGATATCTATCTTTACCTCATTCATTAGTGTTGCCATAAAGGACTCTTTCGACATTATGGGTCTTAGGAAATGTAGATCAATGATTTTCTAGTTAATCATTAATAATAATGCTCACCATACAAAGATAATATATGTTTCAATTTCTTTTACGTGTTTATTATTAATTTTAATCAAATAAATACCTGAGGATAGGTTCTTATGTTAAAAGCAACAGCTTTGTTCAGTTTGTTTTACAGTGAAATGTCATATAAGAAAGCTTTTCGTTCCTCATTTGCCACTAGAAGACGATTTCGCTTTCTGTCGTATTGTATTGCTCTTGGTTTATCCAACCCATCTGATTCAGAGAGGAGCCGCTTGCTTTGTTTTCCATCAGCAGAAACAACAATAACATTATTGATGTCTTTGTTTGTAACATATACATTTCCGATACCATCGACTGCTATACCACTAGGCGTCTTTACGACAGTATTATCTTTTAAAGTCCAGATTGAATTACCCTCCGTATCACAGCAACTGACAGTGTTTAATGTAGGGTCGGAAAAATAGAGTTTTGATTCAAAAGATGTAAGTGATGCGTTGTAAGGTAACTTGTTTTGTATTGTTGACAATATTTTTCCATTGTTGGCATTGAAAGTTATTATGCCACGTTCCGGGGAAATGGATTGAAATTTGCCATCAGTACATGTAATACTGTAACATCTATGTTCAGTTGCGATGAGTGTCATTTCGTTACTGTGTATATTTATAGAAATGATGCTACTTCCTTCAGACTGAGGAGATGTTACGACAACAACTTGATTATTCAAAGCTACTACACCAAATGCATAATTCGGTTCTACATATATGGTTTTCAAGTAGTTTCCATTCGAGTCAAATACACCTATAAAATCATCCTCCAATGTTGGGAAGTTACAGATTACTATATTGCCGTCTGGTAAAAAATCACATCCGGAGATTGAATGAGCTGTTGTATTTATAGAATGGACAAATTTTACAACAATGTCTTCAATAGTATTAAGTTTTTCGATAGTTTGCGCTTGTTTAACTTTTTGACTCTCAAGACAGAAATTTCCTGGAATCTTTTGAAGCTGAACCCATCCAAATTTACTGATAACATTAGAAAAACTAGCAATATTTTCATCAAACTCAAATGCAATTTCAATCTTATCCAAACTTCCATTTTGTAGTAAAGACTTTAGGAAAGCTTCATCTGTTGTAACATCAGAAGATAAATGTCTCAAACCTAAAAACGTTTGTAGATCTGACGCGTACTTTGTAAAGTCATTCATCTGTTGTTTTTTTCTGGCATTCTGTAACTTTTTCTCTTCTAGATGTTTGAGGGTCAGTTTAAAATCATTTTCAGCTTTAGTTTCAAGTTCCGAAAGTTCCTCTGTCAGTCGTGTCTCCAATGTATCCAGGTGTTTGTTGACCTTTTCTCTTATCTCGCAAATTTCTTGTAGAATAATACTACGGCAGTCCTTTGCACTGCTATGATTTGTTTGGACTTCTGATATCATTTTATCAATGTTGGTGTCCATATCTTCTACAGACATGCGTATTTCATTTAATGATTCTGAATTCTTTATGTTTTTCGCGATCTTATTTAGTGATTTGATATCCTTACATTCGGAATGATCTTCAATGCACGTGAGACAAAGAAGTTTGTCATGAGTTTGGCAATACAGTTCGTACTCCTCTTTATGTCTCTCACATTTGTTATCAATTATAGATAAAATCGATGTCCGGAGTTCATCGTACCTATCAATCGGTATGGTCGTATGGTTCTCAGTTGTACTCATAAAACTATGGCATTCCTTACATTCTGCACAGAAGGCTTGATTACATTCAGAACACCATTCTATGCTCGGTTTTGAGATGTGACGTTTGCTGCAAATGTAACAGAACTTGTAAATTGGATCCATTATAACCAGAGCTGACAAGTGCAGTTTCTGTGAAGGCAGGTCCAAAATACATGTATACCTTTTATGGATTAGAAAATAGTATAAAATTATAATATACACGGACTAATAAAATTAACGTCAATCAGAAGAAGTTACTGAGCATCATTGCTAGGTCGAATTATCCTTTTATTTTTATTTTTACCCGTTTAGTTCGAAAAGGGCGTATAAATTACAAACGATATAATGCTAAATACTTTGTCCTACGATGGTGGCAAATTTGACCTTCTGATTGACAGCATATTGACAACATCAGAGGGACATATCAGGCAAGTTTGGTGTCAATAACGTCAGTGATTTAGCGGTAGATCTTAAAGAAAATGAACTTATTAATACTATCATTAACATGTTTTGTTTTCTTTTGTCTGGTGCTCCTTGAAAGATCCAAACGAAAACCAATTGTTCTGATGACAAACATTAAATATTAACGACGGAAAACAAGGGAAAATAAAACCCAGGCATGTACGTATGGATGGGTAAGTTAATATAATAATTTGAAATGATCAAAATATAAAACAGTAGGTCCGAGACCACAATTGTCGTCCCTTTATTTTCGTTGTTCTCAAATATAGTCCCTAGTGTTGACAATGGGTTACTTGCCATTAATATTTATACCCCTTCCAAATTTATTTCTCCATGTTTAATGCCTCAAATTGAAAGTAGGGGGATGAAATTATACTGTAAAAAAATTTTGGTTCAGAATTTTAAAGGAAAGTAGTGATTTGGTCGAGCTGGAAAAGGTTAAAAATAAGCACTTCGGAAGCTGTGAAAAGATTTCAAGACGCCCTAAACATAAAATTGTCCATATTTTGAGTTAGAGCCAATGAAGTTTTCTATAATTTTGATATAATTTGTCACAAAAGTAGTACAACACACTGTAAAAGTTTCTTTGAGAAAGCGCAGGAGGGATTTTTCTTTATTTTCATTTATGTTCTAAAAGAAATGCACTACGAAATAATTGTGGTCTCGGACAAGTACTAATTTTACTCCCGAGTATATATGGGAAACAGTTATACGTATAATGTAGTGAAATAATTTTTCACAAAATTCCAGAGTTACTCCAAATTACTTCGTCAAGGTGTGACAAAAAGTCAACATAATCGGACAAATTCTACGTAAGAAAAAGTTGGCGTTTCGATTTGATTTCCTTCTGATTTGTATACTTAAATATCAATATGTTAAGAATGGGATTGTTATCATTGAATACCTTTAGCATGCAAGTTAATTTACATGCAACGTCTAATAACATGATTTAAGTTCCCATTTTCAAAATTCATACACCTTCTACTTTCGATTTCGATTTCTATTTGGTAATGTATAATCAATCTATTTCTAAATTTGTG
Organism: Mytilus galloprovincialis; assembly: GCA_037788925.1. NCBI lineage: Eukaryota > Metazoa > Mollusca > Bivalvia > Mytilida > Mytilidae > Mytilus > Mytilus galloprovincialis. The sequence continues at coordinate 35,491,097 of CM075342.1, read as the reverse complement.
TTAATTAAAACACTAGAAGAGAACCTAAATAAGCGGTTATTATTGTGACTGCTTTAACTAATGTTTTTTCTATATCTTTCTGTGTTTGGTTTCGTGTTTTCTTGTAGCCTTCTGTTTGTTTTTTTGTTTTCACAATGTTGCCTTTTCCCTTGATCAGATATTAATAAATTTAATGTTATTTGTTTCTGTGTGCCTACTTATTTACAAATAATAAGCTAAATTTCCAGTAATCAAATGTACTCACAATAGTATTCAAGTATCAAGAAACCTGAATATATCAACATCCGGAAAAAATTATCACCTTACAATATTTCAACAAGAATTCAAGGGAAATAAATGTTTGGGTTACAACTGGGATATTTATAAATTGTAAAGTGCATGTATGAGATCAATCACATATATTGTATTGTCCGCTCGTTTTGTCATTATAATGGAACAGTATACATGGGTCGATTTACATTCAGACATATTCAAAATATTCTTTTTCTATGTTTGTCCTCATGAATTGTATTGATGTTTGGTCGTCTGTTTAAATAACATGTATCGATACCATTCACTCATATTGTGTACACAGGTGACCTTTGACAAAAAAATATATTGGCATATTACATGTGCTTTGTTGTTTTCTATATCCGTCATATTCTGTCGGACTGAAGTATTATCCACATTTAATGTTTTAATATTTTAGATAAAAGACTGAATAATGGAATAAAACACTTATGCACTAATTGAAAAGATACCCTATTAAAATAATTTATTTCTACCAAAACCTGTATTTCGTGTTATATAATTTTCCTGGTATAGGATTGGTGCTTACGACTCAGCTACTTACCCCCATGGCCCCTAATTATTAAATGGAAAACATTTCTACAAAATCGTTATATTGTTACAGACGTACACACAACTGAATAGACATTGCATTCTTACAAAAGGTCTCAATACTAAAAAATTGTCATAGCTTCACAATGTCAGTTTGAAAATGAATTCAGTGCCTTGTTAACAGACATGGAAATTAAACGATGTTATAAACAAACAGTAAACTGAAATCTTTCTCAGACTGCTCAGGAGCTGGTTTGAACATTTGGTTAACCACAGATTACCATTACTATTTCATCGCATTTGTATCTACAAAATTTGCAGTAGAGGGTTTTATCCACACTTTTCTGTATTTTTTCAGTGTCCGTTATTTCAAGAAAACTCTTTACAGTAATGAACCATTACTTATCATTCTCACGTTCAGAAATACCGTTGACAAATAAATAAACAATTAATGATCAACATCAAATGAACCTAGTATTCCTGTGGATATGTCCTCACGATATTCATAATTCACGTCATTAGTAATCAATAGACAATTATTGATTCGAACCAAATAAGTAAAAAAAATGGCTGCCCCTAAGTTTCTTATTTTGCTGTTTTGTTGTTCATAAAATTGATTGAAGATGGCTAAAAAAGAGCCCAGATTAATATTTATCGTTGGTGTTTAACGCCACTTTCAGCATGCTTGCATATTTGCAGTATACATTTTTGGCGGTTAAGAAATACCGAGAAAGAGTAAGGAACCACAAATCTTTGCAGGAAACAGACATTATTAGTTAATATGATAGAAGTCAAAAGCACATGACAGGACCGGGTTCGAACTCAAAACCTCAGTGTTGAGAGATAAAAGCAGATTTTAATCCGTTCATGAATTATACTTATACGATATTAGTTTTGATGGAGACAGTAAACCTATAAGTAGATCTCGCATAATACAGAGTAACAGTATATTTGACGTCTTTTTTGAAGGCTTGTTTTGTTTTGTTTTGTTGCTGTTTCTTTTTTTGAAAGCAGTGTATGGTAAACATTAAATAGATATATTGTCAATAATATACCAATAAAAGTCAATTCCTTCATCTACTTTCTAAGTTATTTCCTTACTTAAACTTATAACGGTTGTTGGTTGTTAATGATCTTTTGTCGACTTACTACTATGTATTACCTATATTAGTTCTGATAAGTTATTTCTAAAATTCAAATTAACAATAAAACGATTGCGAGTTAACAGAAAGACATGCTGATTTTATATAGAATGTATTTAGCACAGAGCTTTTTTTAAGTAATTTGTAGAATGATCAAATTTATTGGTTATTTTATTGTTTGAATAGCCATCCACCAATTATCAGTGTGTCAATATGAGTGTTTCAACGGATGCAACTGCGAGCAAACAAAAATATACTCCTAGAAAAAAGTGAAATCGGAAAGTCCCTAACTAAATGGGAAAATGAAAAGCTCAAAAACATCAAACGAAAGGAAATAACTGTCATATTCCACTGCCAAAAAAACAGACTACTTTCAAAGTCACAGAAAACTTTGGAAAATCTAGAAGTTGACATCCTTGATAACGAGTTACTACTCACAAGGATGCTATTAAAGAAAGAGTTTTAGGTGGTGAAGTTGAAATCATCCCCTCGTATAAGTTGTCAATTTAGTTTTTTCTACTTTTGAGTTTATATCTTTCACCTCTCTTTGATAACATAACTAAATGCAGCTTTTCAAGGGTTTTACAAGTAGTGAGCATATAATACCAACCCTTCCGAATTATTGCTTATTGACCTACTTCATTTTCATCATCTACGCTAATAAAAAAAAAATGTTAACACCATTATATTGTAAAATTTGTGCATCCTGATAATCAAATGATTGCCTTGATTTAGCATGAAATGTCAAATAAGAAAGCTTTCTCTACAGAGTTTGCCACAAACAAACGATTTTTGGTTCTGTCGAATTGTATAGCCGTAGGAATTTTTAGCTCATCTGCCTGCGAAAGAAGTTGCCTGCTTTGAGTTCCATCTGGAGAGATAACTGTTACATTATTTTGATCCCCGTTCGTTATATACACGTTCCCCGTGTCATCGACTGCGATACCTCGTGGATTGGTTATGACAGTATCATCTTTAAACGACCAGATTGTAGTACCGTCCATTTCACAGCAAGTGATAGTTTTTGTATCAGGGTCACCAATATAGAGTTTAGATTTAAATGTTGTAAGCGATGTGTAATTTGGTAGCCTCTTTTCAATTGTTGACAAAATATTACCATTTTTTTCGTCGATAGATAGTATGCCCAGTTGAGGAGAAACAGACAACAGTATACCATCACTTACTGTAATAGCACGACATTCATATTTCGTTTCAACTCTTTTCACTTCTTTACTGTTTATATCTATGAACAAAATGCACAAGTCGTTGTTTTTTGGAGATGTAACAGCAACATTTTCTTCATCCAAAGCTACTACATCAAATGCATAATTCGGATTAACCTTAATGTGGTCAAAGAGACTGCCATTCGAATCAAACAAAGCGATAAAATCAGTTTTCGATTGTAAAGAGTAGTTACTAAAAAACAGTTTACCGTCTGGTAAGAAATCACAGCCTATGATTGAATCTCCGTTTGTATTTATAGTTTTTACGAGTTTTACAACGATGTTATCAATATTTCGCTCTTCTGTGATTTGTGCCTGTTTGTCCTTTTGACTTTCAAGACAAACATTTCCCGGAATTTTCTGCAGTTCAATAGATCCAAATTTGTTGATACTATTAGAAAAACTAGTTATAGTTTCATCCAATTCAAACACAATTTCAACTTTATCCAAACTTCCATTTACAACTAAAGACCGGAGGAAGGAATTATCTGCAAAAACATCAGAAGATAACTGTCTCAATCCAAGAAACGTTTGCAAATCGGATGCATACTTTGTAATGTCATCCATCTGCTTCTGTTTTGTGGCATTTTGTAACTTCTTCTCTCCAAGATGTGTGAGAGTCCGTTGCATGTCATTAACAGCTTTTGTTTCTAGTTTAGAGAGTTCCTCTTTGAGTCGTATCTCGAGAGTATCTAAGTTTTTGTTTATTTTTTCTCGAATCTCGCACACCTGTTGTGCAATGATCCCCGGGTAGTCTTTTATACGGGTTTTATTTGTTTGAATTTCTAATATCATTTTATCAATGTTAGTGTCTTGATCTTCTAAAGACATGCGTACTTCATTGAAAGATTCGGAAGTCTTGATGTTTTTAGTGATCTTATTTATTGATTTGATATTCCTACATTCGGAATGATCTTCAATGCAGGAGAGACAAAGAACTTTGTCATGAGTTTGACAATACAGTTCGTACTTCTCTTTGTGGTCGTCGCATATGTTACCAATAGAAAGAACCGATGTCCAGAGTTCATCGTAGCTATCAATCGGTATGGTCATATGGTTCTCAGATATACTCATTAAACGATGGCATTCCGAACAGTCTGTACAGAAGGCTTGATTACATTCAGAACACCATTCTATGCTCGCTTTTGAAATGTGTCGTTTTCCACAAATGGTACAAAACTTGTGATTTGAATTCATTATACGCGCTTTTAATCGCAGAATCGGTGCAGTTAGTAGTCAAATAAGTACCATTTCAGGACTGGAAAAACAAAATATAATAATTACTTATTATCATGCAAGAATGAATCGTTTGCGACGAATAGTACACGATTAGGGTATCTCATTGTTGGAATCTTTACAACAGACAAAGAATCAAAAATGGTATATCAGGAAACTTCGACAACAGTTATACCTATAGGTAAACAATCTCATATTTTTACAATATTTTTAACATTTGTACAGGCATTTAAAAGAGCTTATACAAGAAAATTATCAAGTAAATAGAAGTTTTTCAATATAACGGAATTTGACTGTCATCAAAGGGAGAGGTTTAGCACTATAAAACCAGGTTTAATCAACCATTTTCTACGTTTGAAAATGCATGTACCAAGTCAGGAATATGACAGTTCTGTTCCATTCGTTTTTTTATGTGTTTTGTCAGTTGATTTTGCCATGTGATTATGGACTTTCCGATTGGATTTTCCTCTGAGTTCAGTATTTTTGTGATTTTACCTTTTCATGTGACTAATTTTATAATAGTTGAATAGGTAGTATTAACGTTATATTAGCTTTTTAACGTCCAAATAGAATGAGGTATGATTAGAGCCATTAGTTAGTCAATGATATTGAAAACGATACTCAAATGAGCCAGAATCGCTAACTTGGTAAGTAGTCATGGATATACATGCGAGACCAATACAGTGTTGTTTCATTATACTAGTACGTTAAAACACAATAATGCACGTAGTTGTTTCCTTCTGTTCATATACCTGTATTCAAAGACAACCTGTAGTAAGAGACAGTTTTTATCTACATAAAAATGTTTCTTTCTATTTCCATTTAATGGTTACGGTTATTAAAGAATTTGTGTAGATCTTTATTGCTTATCATTGTTTTCTTTAACATTTTCATTCTATCTAATATATATTTTGAGTTTATAGGAAAATCCCATACAAATTAGTCAGAAATCACTAATTTAAGGATTATAACTCATTTAGCAGTTGGCTGGAAAATTTGGTGTAAATAAGAAGAAGGAGATCTCATCATTCTGAGCATTTTGCTCATCATATTTCTGTATCAATATTTCAAAGATACGAGACAGCTAATGTATTTAAGATACCATGTAAGTTTGAATTTAGAAAGAAGTAATGATATTAACCGTTTGGATAATTTTTACTGAGTTGTCTCATTGGAACACTGAAATTTAAAAGATTTTACCATTCTGAGCCTTTTTGTCCCAATAGATTTTCTCTGTTAATCGAAATTTTCAAGATAATGTTACCCTTATGTTTTTATTTTAGCTATGGTTGCCATGTAGTTTGACAAAAGCAGGTGTGAGCCATGGCCTTACTTAAAAGTTATTTTACCAACATTTTGCAGATTTTCACTGAATTCGAGAAGTTGGAAGCATTAATTCAAACATACAAAAAAATATGAATATAAATAACGATGTGAGACAGATTGATGTTTTAAGAACATCTAAAAATTCACGTTTTTGATATATTTATTATACTTTTTGATTTTTCAATTTACGGTCATGAATAAAGGCTATACGTATTATTATATCAAACAAAAACAATTAAAACAAAAGGTTTCGTATACATCCTGCTACGTTAATAGATACAACAACAAAAAAGAACAGGCATTAAAACAGAATAGCCAAATTCATATTAAAAGGTATACTCTACTTTACCGGAGGGCTCCTCTTTTCTTTGTTTTGCATGTATAAACGAAGTTCTGAATGGAAGGAGGGGGGTTCATGTTTTTTATTCTTTAACTCTAGACCATATTTTTGTGTATCTTCATTTATTTAGACCGTTATTCCCTACTCTTTATATATCAGAACCTCATTATTCTCTATTGTGTTTTGGGCCTATTTCACGTTACTCTCTATATTTTTGGTCCTTTTATTCTACTCTTTTCATTTATTACTCTTATTTTGTAAACCTTATTCAGACCCTCATACATATCTTCTACTTTCAATATCTATAAATAGATGCATTGTTGATATTTATGTTGACCACAAAAATAAAAAGCTTAGTAAACGATTTTGACGGAGTATGAGGTCACTTACGTTTTAAATTTTGATTCGTGAATATTGTTTTACTAAATCTTGACTTGGTTTTACAACGACTTGATGTCTTTTATTTGTCATATTCGTCTGTTTTAAAATGTGTTGTCTTTCTTTTCCTTATTAGATTACGAGTTGATTTGTATTTTCACTCAGGTAAATGTATTATCTTTGTATGTATATACACAAGAAATTATTATTATTTTATACTTACAATGCAAAGGGTATTTGGAATATTCTCATTCCTGCGGGGTATCAAAAAACCGGAAATAAATTCGTCACATGATATCATATCTTAACAGCAATATTCAAGGTAGATAATTTAAATACTATATTTTTTTTTGATAAAATCGGAGTATTTTTGGAAATTATTACATCTTTACTCCGCTCTTTGGCGCTTTAAATCATATCTCGAAAATAAACAAAAACATCGACAAAATTAAAAGAATTAAATCAAATCAGAGAATCCAGTCAATCTCTAGGCATAAATGGATATAAGTGATCTGATTGCAATTGAAGAAGACAGCGTCAGTTAATATTATTTGATTGATTTTTGTTTGCCTATCATCCACTGGCAAATATGCATGCATGTTTTTGAGAAGAAAAATGACAATACATACAATACTAGTAGGTAGTGCTTTATAAGGGATCGTCCTTGACCTCTACGGAAATTGCTGCGTATTTACAGCTTATCAGAAAAGAAGTAAGCAGTTGTGGCTCCAACAATGGAACTAGGTATGTAGACGCCCCAGAAATTCTTAATTGAAAAGGTGAAAAGGAACTAAAAGTATAGAAAATAAACTATGGCATAAGGTAGAAGAGAAACGTTTCTACAGATGTTTGTTTTGAATGTTCGTTTGATATATTGAGAAAGCATGAATTCCACATGGGCAATAGTCTATAATCTCAAAAGAATATTTAAATACCTTACTTGTAAAATAAATCTATTTCAAGCAGAATTTTTATAGAATATTAAATAGAATTCATATTTCATCGATATGTATAAATTTTATTGTATTGTATTTTTATTACTTTTCTTTGGTAGCTAACAATAAAATAGACATTTCTCAATTATAATTTGTATAGAATATTAAATAGAATTTCATTATTCATCGATATATATTAAAAAGAGATTTTATGACTTTATTGAATACATTTAGAATAACATGATCCATATATAATTTTTTCCAGAATTGGCACGTGGCACGTCGCCACAAGTTACGCGTGTGTATACTTATTTCTTTATATAAACTCACAAAACCTTTAATGATTTCTGTATTTATAATAATATGTATTAAATAAAAGTTTATTTATGTTTGATTTAAATTGTAAACTGATTTTTATAAATTTCTTGTTCACAAAACTTTGAATTATTCGAAAAACTAGAGGATTTTCTTATCCCAGGCATAGATTACCTAAGCCGTATTTGGCACAACTTTTTGGAATTTTGAATCCTCAATGCTCTTCAACTTTGTACTTGTTTGGCTTTATAAATATTTTGATATGAGCGTCACTGATGAGTCTTATGTAGACGAAACGCGCGTCTGGCGTACTAAATAATAATCCTGGTACCTTTGATAACTATTTGAAAAATTCTTGTTGAATACGCCAGTCAATGATTTTAAACTACTATGCAGAAAATTGGTGAAAAGCAATATTCATAGAAATAGAAGAGATAGGGGGAAACAATGCTTTGATTGGCGAAAAGCGCACAATTTTCGTAAACACGATGATGGATAACTTCTCTCAAAGACATTGAAATGCAATGCCAATAGTTATAGTATCACGAACTGACCAAGAAGAATGAAAACAGAATAAATAATTTTGTATAAAAAGGATTGTTTGCTTTACATTTTAAACCCAAATATTCCTTATAGCATATGCATTTGTTATGCAGCACGAAATCGTAATATTGAAGATGTATATATTTTTTTTTTTACCTTTAGAATTTTTTTTGGTAAAATTTAAACTTACAAGGACATGGAGAGATTATAAAATACTTTTTTTATTTTGTCTAGAATCTTAAAGCTTAAAGGTCTAAAGGTTTAAAGTTTTTACTTCTGAATTACACAACCTGTTTAATTTATTATCATAAATTACCAATACACGTTAACAAGTTTGCATTTCACTCAGTTAATGTAAATTTTAGGCATTTTTTTTTATTAAACCAGAAGAGTTTATAACAATGTTCTTTCTTCTTATATTTTTTTACCTCCTATTGGTACGTCAGGAAAACAACATAGTCAATTTGACAGTTGTTTAATGTGTTTGAGCTTTTGTTTTTTGGTTAGGAACTTTCCGTTTTGAATTTTCCTCGGATTTCAGTATTTTTTTTATTAACTCTGTAAAGGCCAAATGATTTCATATATTAAATCACTCAACCTAACGAGAAGATCTCGATAAATATAGACATGTTTGATGCATCAAATATTTAGAAAATTCCGCGTCAAGTTGTTAAAACAAACAAACCATTACATAATCTATATATTTACTAAAGTATGTAGCCATACCCCTCATGTAATGTTTACTTGTGTATTAAAATTGTAATGCAGCCTAGCAGAGTTGTACAATTTGTCAAGTATTTCTGGCAACATATACTCTAAATAAGTGTTTGTCGGCCGAAAATGTGAATATTGCCACTTAAAAACTGAAAGTTATATATTTATATGAATTGTTATGTAAAACGCCTTAAGAAAAATACAGATAAATAATTATTGATATATTTGTAATTTAGAAGTATCATAGGGAATTGATTACGTTATTCAAGGGCCTTTTTATCGAATATAAACTAACTACACCACTAAAATACCTTATTATTATATGAGGTTTGCATTCTTATTGTTGTTTTCACATTATAAAAAACAAGATTAACTACAGTCATCGTTATCAACCAGTAACCATGCCGTAAGCTGTCATACAAGTGAAAGATTTTGCTAGCTATATAACCTGGTTTAAATAAACTCAACATAGATACCAGAATTAAAATTTTGTATGCGCGCAATATCCGTGTTTCGTCTACAAAAGACTCATCAGTGACGCTTCAATCAACAAAAGTTAAAACGGCAAAAAAAATCAGGACGTTGAAGAGCCTTCAGATCATAAATTCCAAAAACGTTTTGTCAAATACAGCTAAGGTAATCTATTCCTGAAGTAGAAAATCCTTATTATTATAAAATTGCTAAACATTGTTAGCAGTTGCTTGATAATTATGACTATATCCATGATAATTTCTTGTCAACACAGAAGTGCTGACTACTGGGCTGGTGATACCTCGTGAAAAATCCACACAACCAACAGTGGCATCGACCTAGTAATTGTAAATGAACTCATCATATATACTAGGGTTGAAATTTTGTTTGTGCGCCAGACGCGCATTTCGTCTACATAAGTGACGGTCGAATAAAAAAAAAAAGAGATGAAAAATAAACTACGAATCTGAAGAGCATTGAGGACCAAAAATTCTTAAAGGTTTTACCAAATACAGCTAGGGTAAACAATTCCTGAGGTAGAAAAGCTTCATTGTATGGAAGTCGAATGGATCGGACTAAAGCATTCGACTCATCAGAGTTCGAACGTGTCGTCATTAATTTGGAATGCATGAAATACGGTATGAGATTTGTATAAATAAAGGCAACAGTAGTATACCGCTGTTCAAACTCATAAATCCATGGACAAAAAACAAAATCGTGGTAACAAACTAAAACTGACGGAAACGCATAAATATAAGAGGAGAACAACGACACAACACTACAATGTAACTAACACACACAGAAACGGACCAAGCATCAGACAAAATCCCACGAAAATTACAAATATAACATCAAAACCAAATACATGAATTTGGGATAGACAAGTACCGTGACACGTCTTATCGCAATGTCAATTTACACTCAAAAATAAGAGAAAACAAACGACGCAACATTAAACTGTAACACACACAGAAACGAACTATAATATAACAATGGCCATATTCCTGACTTGGTACAGGACATTTTTAAAGGAAAAAATGGTGGGTTGAACCTAGTTTTGTGGCATGCCAAACCTCGCACTTTTATGGCAATGTTAAATATAACATAGAAATGACAACATAATATTACAGGACTACAATACAAATAAATAGGAAAACGTATTAGACAAAGAAACACATGATTAATGAATAACAAAAAGCATCAGGTTTAAAATTTAATACGCCAAAAACGCGCCTCGTCCACACAAGACTCACTAGTGACGCCCAGATATAAAAGATCGAAAGTGAAAAAAGTACAAAGTTGTACAGCACTGAAGATCAAAAGTCGAAAAAGGTTGTGTCAAATACGGCTAAGTTTGTATGCTTGGGATAAGAACATCCTAATTATTTAGAACAATTAATGCTATTGCAAACAGTAAAATTTATCAAATGAATATAACAGATATACATAATGAAACTGAAGTATTAATTCATTACATAAAACAAACACGAATACAAAATGAATGACTAACACAGAATAGACACACCCGACTCAGTCCAGGCCTCAATGCAGTAAATTATGAAAATGACGTCACATACGACGGTGAAAAGGCATTAAAAATTACGTCACATACGATGGTGAAAAGGCATTAAAAATTTGAACATATGAAATTTCTGAAACAGCAGAAAAATTACGTCACATAAGAAAAACTATATCTCAAAAGTAAGATAGAATTAGGATTGATTAAAGATTAAAATATAACTAAACACTGATATTGCATTTAAACACAATGCATATTGCAATACTTATTAATAGCAATTAACTATAATATGTATATGTGCAGTTTGTTATGAATCCAACTTTAAACTTAAATTATCGTACAGATTATGTTGACCAAAATTAAATCTAATAAATGACGGCGGTGATTAATTTTTGTTTCCATAACACATAAATATAATAGAAAAGACGTCAACACATTTGACAAAATCCGATGAGAATTACAAATATAACATTAAACATTTAAACTAAATACATGAGTTTGGGATAGACAAGTACCGTAACACGTCTTATAGTAATGCGAATTCACACTCAGCAAAACAGTCACAATCGGGAATAAGTCACGTTTGGTAATTAAAAGATTAGACGACATAATGACAAACCACAATCTACCATGTGGTAAAAATATCCTTAGCTAGTTTGGTTAAATACACATCGTATGGATCCACCAATTCGTGATGGTGTCCATAAAATTTACGGAGTGTCAATTTTAATCTGTCCTCCTCATAACTTTGTTGGAGAAGTTTCTGTGTAAGTAACACACTCCTGTATATGAAGTCCGTATAGACTATATACAATGAACCGGGTGTCTTTTTTCAATACGGCCCTTTATGGTTGTGTATCAATCTCCTTGTTTGGTCTTTCGTACAAATTATCATGCTTAAATATAACCAGAAGTCTGTACATTTTCATGGACTAATAATAAGAAACAACCGTTTAGAATATAACAATGCAAGAACAGCTCAAGGTTCAATAGTAAGAAGACAAACTGACAAGTTACTGACAAAAGACATTAAATGATAATTAAAAAACATCGAAAGAGAAAGAAGATAATATTGACTCATGTCCAAAGTATATTAAACATGATTTATGACTTAAATATGGAAGATAATAATTAGGTTAACTAAGACAATATTGCCTAAATTTAAACATCATTTGAATACAAACTATCTCTAGCATTTCCCATATTATGATTTGATTCCATGATATTGCTGTGAAAAGAGACGTAAGTTAAAACAAATCCTACGTAATTTTAAGTTCTCTCTCATATTAAATTGACGCCTTCGTGTTTTCAAAGAACCTATTTAACGAAACAAAAACTTGATTTTAATGACAGATATTTGTTTTTACTATCTTATTATACTGTCAATTTGTATTTACAATATTAACATGATTGGCGTTAAAGCAAATTTCAAAAGTACTTGCATAATGGAGATTTTACGTAAATATGTTTTTGATTTTTCTGCTGCTCTTTTATCTAAGGATATAAAGAAAACTTACATAATATTTAACATGTTTAAATGCATAAAATTCTTGTAATAACTACTTGTCGTCTCGTACATTTAATTAGATAATGGGCTGTCAGTGTTCCGTTTGTTTTGAAAATTCATAATGCAATACACATTATTTTCTTTTGAACCTGCGATACGCGTATATTCATTGTTTTCGTGATCATAGATATAGGAAGATGTGGTGTTAGTGCCAATGAGACAACTTTCCATCCAAATAACAATTTAAAAAAGTAAACCATTATAGGTCAATGTACGGCCTTCAACACGGAGCATTGGCTCAGACCGAACAGCAAGCTATAAAGGGCCCCACAAATTAGTAATGAAAAACCATTCAAACGGGAAAACAAGAAACGCGCATGAACTACATAAACAGACGACAACTACTTTATATAAGATTGTTGACTTTTGCAGCGGGATTTAAATGTTTTAATGGTACCAAACCTTCTCCCTTTTCTGAAACAATAGTATAACATCACAACATAGAAAACACACTTATAAAGCCTATCATTATACATACTGTAGATTCATTATTTTTCGTTGGATATCAATTTTTGAGGATTTCGTTGTTATAGGTGAACCACGAATTGAAATGACCAACGAATTTCAAATTTTTCATGGGCTGGTATGCAGACTTTAAAAGAACAGGAAATTGAATGTTCACGAAAGTATAAGTTTTGTTCAATCCACGAAAATTAGTACCCACGAAAATAAATTAATTCAGAGTAATCGGTATCACTGCATGGCATATAAGACGGTGGAATCACAAAGGTTATTACTAGCGCGACATACCAAATTTAAGGATTCAATATTACCTGTTGTTATATGTGATCATGGATTGTAAAAAAATGGTTAAAAGAATAACAGGTTAATCAAATTATTTGTCAATGAGACAGCAGTCGCATGACTGAAATGACAAAAACACATCTCGAGAACAACACTTTTAAATTCTCAGCAAAACAAAACAAAATATGTTCAATCTATTTTTTTTATTGTGATGTAAAAGAGGGACGAAAGATACCAATCATAAATCGAAAATAAACTGACAACGCCTGGCTCAAAAAGAAAGAAGACAAGCAGACAAACAATATAACACATGACACAACTTAGAAAACTAAAGAATAAGCAGGACGAGCCCATCAAAAACTAGGGGATCTCAGGTGCTTCAGAGGGGTAAACAGATCCTGCTCCACATGTGGCAGCCGTCGTGTTGCTTAGGTTATAACAAGTCCGGTAAATAGTCTAATTCGGTAAGTCACATTCATGAAAAGGAAGGGGATTGTAGTTACGACGTAAGGAACATATCCGATATAATTTGTAAAACGGTTATTCCACAACGGTCAACCAACTTGTGATGGCGTCCGCAAAATCTACGAAGGGATGATTTCAACTTCACCATTTTGAACTCTTGGTTTAATAGCTTCCTTTTGTGAACAGCAACACTCTATCAAGAAAATCATGATAGGAAATGCAAGCACGGGAATATCGTATCAATTGGGAGATATATGTTACTACTTATAAATGGAAAGTTCACAATTGGAAAGCTGAAATCATCTCTTTTGTCGTAAAGTTTTGTTTTCAACCGACCCTTATTGTCAATTTCTAGATGTACGTCAAGATATGCGGCCGACTTAATCTGTTGTGTCCTTTATGTACTTCATCTTCGTTCTTTATTTGGCCTTTTTAAGTATTTGGATTCGAGCGTCACTGATGAGTTTTTTGTGGACGAAACGCGCGTCTGGCGTATATACAAAATTTTGTCCTGGTATCTATGATGAGTTTATTTACAACCACTGGGTCGATGTCACTGCTGGTGGAGATTTATTTCCCCGAGGGTATCACAAGCCCAGTAGTCAACACCTTTTAGTGCTGACATGAATTATCATTGAAATGGTTATATTTATAAATTAACTGTTTACAAAAATTTAGAAGTTTTGAAATACTTAGGCTTTTCTACCTCAGACATGGATAACCTTAGCTGTATTTGGCAAAACTTTTAGGAATTTTGGTCCTCAATGCTCTTCATCTTCGTACTTTATTTGGCCTTTTTAAGTATTTGAATTCGAGCGTCACTGATGAGTATCTTGTGGACGAAACGCGCGTCTGGCGTATATACAAAATTTGGTCCTGGTGTCTATGATGAGTTTATTTATCTCTAGTTCGATGGGATTGATGTGTTCATCATAGTCACCAAATTTTGAATTATTTAGTGAAAAAAACGTCGTCTATATAGCGGAAAGTAGAGTTTAAGGATATTTATCTTTCTTCCTAAAAAGTTCTTATTTGAAGTCAGTCTCATAATAAAGACATAGTTCGGCAAGAAGATTTAAAAAAAAACAAGAATAAAGAAAATCTTGAGATTTTGATAGGGTAGCACAATTAAAACAACTTAATAATCCAACTATTAGAAATGACTATTAGAAATGACTGTTAATAGTGCTTTTTTGTCCTCATCCGTTACCAAAGCCATATGTTTCAGTTTAATACATTGGTACTGCGTAATTCGCGAGTTTAACATTTCTTGGCTATTTGTCATTGTATTCCCTGTTGGGATTCTGCATATAATTGGCTTGACTGAATTCTGTCTCTCTCTTATAATTGAAAATGTCCACACAACACTTATTACTGTCGCATTCGATCAAGTAAATTGCACGAAAAGGCATAAAAAATCAAATTCCGACAAAATTAATTAACGGAATTTATTGATTGGACGAAGTCTGATTTCCTTATGGAATACACCCATCAACTGGCTGGCGCTGATTTCATAAAAGAGTAGTTACGTGTTATCATTTACGATAAACCAATTTATTTAATTTAAAGCATACAAAATAAAGCAATAATATAAATGTTTGTGTGTATGTGTTTTGTATTTTTACTATTGCAAAATGATATTTATTTTACCAAATTTAGAATATTTGGTCATTATCTTCATAATTATTATAGATAAATATCATCTTGTATATATTATCAGATTTTTAATCTAGGAACTACACAACGAGTTACCGAATCTGAAGCAGAATCTGTTTACAGTTCTAGAGCACCTGTTTATATTTATCTATTTACATTTAACCTAACAGTTTCAGTTACAAGTTTTTTTCCCCATATTTATATTGAAAATGTTACTATGTTTGACATAATGATAATTGTAGCGCAGCATTTGTTATCCTTTTATTGAACCTTTATTGAACTAAAAGTGTGAATAGTGCTGTTTCTTGTTTATCGCTACGTCTATTTCTATTTGAACTTCACGAAAAATATGAAATATTACCATACCTTATATTGATAAAATGAAGTCTATTTTATTACATTTAATAGAAATTTCATCAAATGTTTAGGTCAAATCTACATGTACAATAGAATAAATAGACCTTGCAGGATTGTTTGGCAGTTGTAACAATAAGGCTTACTGTGCTCCCTTTAATTTTACAGACTTCATTTACAGGACTTGTATCGTTGATGGTATACCGTTGTCCCCCGGTATGTTCGTATGTTCGTTCGTCCGTCTGTCGTCAACATTCCGAACAATAACTCAAAAACTCTTTAACCAATTTGCATGAAACTTTGGTGAATTGCTAAAACGTATTGGCGCTATCTCCCTTTCAATTTTTATAGATTTTAGATGTTAAGTTTCTGAGTTATAGTATTTTATATTCATTATAAAAGGGGGATTTTCCAGTTTCGGACAATAATTCAAAAGTGCTTTGAGCAGTTTTCATGCAATTTTGATATCTATTCAAATAACCACACTTAAGTGGTTTTTTTTTTAAATTTCTGATATAACATATAGATATTTAGAAATTTTTACTCACTGAGATCCGGGAAATACAAGTTCTTGAAACTTAAGAAATATGTATATATTTAAGAGCACTTTTGACACATAAAGAAGTTTTCCTATCGACTGTCAATTGTTAGTGCTGGGAGGATAAATATGTGCTTATACTTCAAAGAACAGACACATTGGCTTAATTAAAATGACAGATAGAAAGGAATGAACTTTGGTTAACTTTAGAAGAAACCTGATAAATAAAGACAACAGTAGTATACCGCTGTTCAAAACTCATAAATCAATAGAAAAAACAAATCCGTGTTACAAACTAAAACTGAGGGAAACGCATTAAATATAGGAGGAGAACAATGGCATAAGTTATGTTATTAACATTAAAATGTAACACACACAGAAACGAACTAAGCATTAGACAAAATCCGATGAGAATAACAAATATAAGATAAGAACGATGTACACGTTTACGGGTTAATCGATACTACTTTTTAATTACGCTCTCATAGAAAATAAGATAACTTTAAACTATTGGACCCAAATACACAACCTTAACTTTGTTTAAGTTTTGAACTTAATTTAAACGAAATTCAAGCCAATGATTCGAGTAAACACCAACGGTGCAAACAGCTGTATATTTTGTAACAAAATGCCTCAACATCTGTAAAATGGATGTTATGTGATAGCTTGTATAATGTATTAATTAATAAATAAATAAACACTATACATTTTGACCTCAGAAACGTACTGTCAATTAATAACCAGTTATGTGTCCTTTACATGCAACATTAGATAATAATGAATAACCTGCTAAGATCGTCGATATTTGATATTGAAAAAAAATCACCTTTAATGTTGATTTAATTGATTATTTGACTGATCTTTAACTATTACAAGATTTAGACAACACTTGGGAGGTAGTAAACAGCAGGTTATCCGCATTTTATACCATGTATTTTAGGTCTTTCGGGTTAAATAGCAAAAAAGTCGTTTGATTAAAAAATTAACGGATAAGATGGGGCTTTACTTCAATGAATATCGTCGTCATGTTCATGATATTTTTATAATGCAATCACCTGGATAAAAACATAAGGCATAACAAAGTTATTTTTATGACAGAAACCACGGTCATGTGATATGAAACATAAAACACTGTGGGTATACCAAAATAAACTCATTATAGATACTATGATTTAAAATATGTGCGAAAGAAGAGCAAAAAAACGTACATCAATGACTCGAGAATAAATAAAGGTAACTGGCCTAATAAGGCCAATATAAGAGACTCAATTCATTTATAAAATAAAAATCAAGATGTAAAACAAAAGTTGAGAATATTGCATGAAGTCCAAACATTTGAGAGCTGATGCATCGGAAGGGTTTTCGTCTTCTGATTTGCATGCATCACCAAACATATAAATCTTAACAAGGTCAAAACGTCACCAATAGAGATAAGTAACAATCGACTTATTTACAGATCAGACGATTTTTCTGCTGTTTAAAGATATAAAACCGCGAAAACATGTGAATTATCGTTTAGAGTCCAAACAATTTTAAAATTGCCTTTCATAACATCATTGTCATGTCAATTCTTTAGACAAGTATTGTAGGAATAATTGTATTAAGTTCGAGCTTGCATGTTAGAAACAAATGCGGGTCACTGATTTTGTTTTATATCCTGTGGTGTTTGTCGTAAATAAAACATTTTCGTTGTTTTTCTGCAGTCTGCATAGTGTGTCTCTATTATATAATATTATTTGATTGTGTGTTTCTCTGCGATGAATGGTCTTGTAAGTGTTTGTGCTGTATTTCTGTCACGTAGTGTTGTCATTTCAGCGATATTTTTTAGCATTGTCATAAAGCAGGAGGTTTTGCTAGCCATTAAACCAGGTTAACCCAAACAATTATTTCTTAAAATGTCGTGTACTGAGTCAGGAATATGGCAGTTGTTATCAAATAGTTTGTTACTATGTATGTAAACGTTTTTTTTTTGTTTATTTTAGTGACCCCATTGTTCGTAGGTTTTCCTTTTATTGTTGATGTGTGTCCCGCGGTTTTAGTTTATAACCCGGATTTGTTTTCTCTCAATCGGTTTATGACTTTTGAACACCGGTATACTACTGTTGCCTTTATTGTGCATCTCACCGCACATTTTTTGCGCCAACAATTCCAGATTATATCATCTTTTTCATCAATTACAATATTTACAATTTTGAAATGATAGAAAAATGGGGGTAATACAAGCATACTGAAAGTACACTCAAATTCAAAAGTCAAAGAGAAATAAACAGCACCATGACAAATAAAAATACAGCAAAGAAAAACTAAAGTCAACAAACTCTAAATAGAAACTTAACTAAGCAACCATCAATCCATCTGATAAACTTAGCCTGTTAATCATCCGGGTCTCTTTTACCCTACATTATGTTACTTATGATATGTGCTAACTTTGTTAAAATCTTAATTCGGTAATGTTCTGATCGGGGAGAGACGGAAAATTTCAATAATCATATGGTCATCTGGAATATTCATTAACGGAAAACGACTTATGATGTCGTTCCTTAAACTTAAAGTTTTCCACGTAGAATCATTAGCTTCCTTGTTAGCAGAAACCCTCTTTCGCAAAAACAGGATAGGAAACACTACCTGAAAAAATATCGTATCAACCTTATGTAGACGCAACTGGAATGTATTAACATAAAAATGGAATGATCCCAATTGGGAAGATAAGAAAATTCCTTTAATCTTAAGGTTTTAATATCAACATTATCACAACAAAAGCACAACTTAGTGAGAGCTCTTGTATAAAGTCTGCCTCCTATGAGGAATGTAAAATGTTGAATAGAAAAAGAATACAAGAATGCCGATTATTCGTTAAAAAAAAGCCTCCAAACGCAACAAATGTTTTCTTAATCAAAAATCTTATCATGAGTCGTGAAAAAGCTTTCATGTAGAAAATAAATGAAACTAGTCATATTCACACCTTTCACCATAATAGGAAATATTACTTAATCTAAAATAGTTAGTTTTGAAAATAGTGTCTCAAGTTTGTTATTACTTGTCAATCCGATGAGATCCCCTGCTGAGAGATCACCTTATTTATAATTACATGGCATGCAAATCTTAAGTGCAGATGATTTTTTCCATGTAAGAGTATAACATGTTTACTTAACTTAAACATCATATATCTTTCTAGCTTCAACAATTGAGAACAGCATGATAGTACATTGTAAATCTGCTGTCGTTTTTAAAAAGGTAACATGAATTTTATAAAAGAAATATGAATTTAAAATTTGCATAGCCATACGCGAAGAACACCATAGTACTTTACTGCCTTTTTTTTTTACGAATTCCCCCATTGATAGTACTCTTAGTTAAAACCCAGATAACGGATATCACTTGATGTCCCAGTATGAAAGTCAAAAGTTATGTGAAATTGTGAAACATATTTCTTGAAGACAATATTAACAGGACCATTGTTTTTCGTTAATGGTTCAATGTTCAACATTGAATTGTTACATATTTTTATATGTTGGAGCATTTTATTGGCCATCATATGGTATAGATTTTTCTCATTGTAACGTTGATGTTGTTTTCATATTTAACTACTATCCCGTTCTTTTTTTGTCGAATGTGACCTACCGAATTAGACTATTTACCGTCTTTGAAATAACATATTCAACACGACCGGTGCCACATGTGGAGCAGTATCTGCTTACCCTTCCAGAGCACCCCCAGTTTTTTATGGGGTTCGTGTTGCTGTTGTACCCCGTTTTGTGACATTTCTACTTATTGTGTTTTCTTCACACGTTGTCAATATTATGAAATTTAATGCGACTGTTATTCAAGTGAGAGGTTTTGCTATCTTTAAAACCAGATTTTCACCCACCATTTTCTACATAGGAATATGCCTGTATTAAGTCAGGAATATGACAGTTGTTATCAATTCGTTTGATGTGTTTGAGCTTTTGATTTTGCCATTAGATTAGGGACTTTCCGTTTTGAAGTTCCCTCGGATTTTAGTATTATTGTGATTTTACTTTTTACATGTTTCATTTAATGTTGTATCGTCTTTCGCCTTATTCCCTAATATGTTTCTTAATATAAACCCATGATAACGAATAGATTATGTCATTTTATGCCCTTAGAAAATGCTTACAAGAGCCCGTAAATATTTATTATGTATTATGTATAGACTACAAGTTTGATTAAATTTTTGTCGAAAGTGGTAGTTTACTTTAGGGTAGAAATCAGATTTACACCCCAATCAATTTCGGAAAAAATACCAGTTAAATAAAATTCCGTTTAATTATGGTTGTTTTTTCACCATTAGGTCAGCAAATTTCAATTTTGTTAAAGTATGAAAGTAAAGATGTGAGATTGATTCATACAATTAAATATTTTCATACCACTCGGTTAATAATGACGAGAACATGTATATCAAATATTTTGCTTGGCTTAATTTCGGATCTTACGAAAATCACAATTGTTACAAGGACATTTCTAAGATACATTTTTGAGTGTTTTTCCATTTGGTTTCATGCCTCTAGAAATTTATAATATGTGATCCCACCTACACATCTACAGAAACAATATGAATATGTAATACAAGAAGATAGCATGGTACATATGCATTTAGAATTAGAAATAAAATGCAGTATACCAAAAGGAGAAACATATTGTAATACTCACGAGAATTAAAGATTAATATATTTCATAGAAACTCTTCGATTGCTGAAGATTATATGGTCGTCTTGAAATCTTTTTGTGTTTTGTTTTGATCGATTGATATTCCATTGTCGTATATTAATTCTAATTAAATTCAAGGATGGTAAATAAACTAAACTACGTCCGGATTATAATGATTTTAGAAGTTATTACTATCATTATTTTTTGTGTTTCATGCAGTTCAATGTTCATGTTTTTTTTAAAGTGATGTAAGACGTTTTTATAGAATTTGCAAATACTATATTTGTTTCACCGACTATAATTTATTTTTCTTCAATCGATATCTAAGTAAAACCTTTTTTTATGTGTTTGTCATGGTGCAAATAATTGCGTTTTCAATCATTCAAAACACATGTTCCTAATCATGCGTAAGTATCACCTTGATATCAGAATGTTTTAATTTTAGTATTATATG
The DNA here is from genome assembly GCA_037788925.1 of Mytilus galloprovincialis. NCBI lineage: Eukaryota > Metazoa > Mollusca > Bivalvia > Mytilida > Mytilidae > Mytilus > Mytilus galloprovincialis. Next base: position 35,469,690 of record CM075342.1, on the reverse strand, counting down.
TATTTGAAGAAAGAAAATTCACAAAAATACTGAGGAAAATTCAAAACGAAGTCCCTAATCAAATGGCAAAATCAAAGCACAAACACATCAAACAAATGGATAACAACTGTATTATTTCCGACCTGGTATAGTCATTTTCTGATGTAAAAAATGGTGGATTGAACCTGGTTTTATAGCAATCTCAACCTCACACTTTTATGACAGTGGCATCAAATTTCATTAAATTGACAACGAAGTATGACTGACAGAAAACAGTTCCCTTGTATCGTAGATATATCAGGTATTTCTGTATTCTGGAAAATGATAAAATACTTTACGTTTTTATACGTTGGCAACTATATGAATAAGCATATCATGGGGTATGTTGTTATCATATGCAATGCAAATTGATGAGTCTTTTGTTGACGAAACGCGGGTCTGGCGTATATAAAAAATTTAGTCCTGGTATCAATGATGAGTTTATTGATATAACTAATATAAAATTATTTCTTTATAGAAACTCAGTGTTGATATAGTTGGTGAGAGAACGATATCAGTAAATGCGTAGTTTCTTGTTCAACAAAGGTTTGAACTCCTAAACGTTTTCATAGAACAACGCTTCCAGAATTAGAACTGTACACGCAGATAACTTTTTCTCGTTGTAGGTCAACACTTATTCTAAATTGCCCCAAACAATTACTGCTAATCCCAATTGAATGTGATAGATGGCTAGAGGGGCGAAAGATACCATAGGGACAGTCGAAACGATAGATCGAAAATAAACTGACAACGCCATGGATGAAAATAAAAAAGACAAACAGACAAATAATAGTAAACATGACACAACAAAGAAATTAAAACTAAAGACTAAGCAACACGAACCCCACCAAATACTGGGGGTGATCTCAGGTGTTCCGGAAGGATAAGCAGATCCGGCTCCACATGTGACAACCGTTGTTCCATTTTACGAAAAAAATACAAATGCAATTTTTGAAATAGTTTTTTAGAAATAAAGTGGTAACTGGTACAATAAAAATTGAGAATTTAAATGGGGAATGTGTCAAAGACACAACGACCTGTCCAAAAAGTAGAAAAAAAGCCGAAGGCCACCACTTCGGTAAAACACTGCACCCGGAGTCGGGCTTCAGCGGGCCCTTTAACAAAAACATGTACTAGTACAGTGAAATTTACTCCAAAACTAATACTAAAATCATAAAAGACTTACAATTGTCAGAAACCCCTGACTTTTTATCTCAAAGAGTTCAATTGTTCATCTCATGAAACATACCAGTCTTCAAAATGTACAAACACGCGAAAAAATATTAAAGACATATTTGTAAGCATGCACAGTATAGCACATCTCTAATAGAGTTAATATATAATTATGTTATAAAGATCCCATCATTCAACTTTATCACAACTGTTTGCACTATTTATTTACATCTATTTATTCATCAATTAAGTAGTTGGTTACATGTAGTGCCCATATAAAGACTATTGTATTTACTAATTTTTTCATAAAGATGACATTCATTTAAAATATTTGTTTTTTATCCATTTTTTCTATAAAAAAAAAAGAATCGTTCTTTTTTAAAGTACATAATGTGGTATTAATGTGGAGGGATTTTTTCCATAAGTGTATTCATTATTGAGGTCAATGCTAAACCGTGTTCAGTTTAAATTTCAATCTTGGATAAAAGACATATTATATTCCAATAGTGCAAAAGGTATGGTGCTAAAACCATTATTTCTTAAAAAGTGTATGTCCAAATGAAATTTTAAAAATATAATGAAACTACATTAACACTGTAAATAATTAATTTTATTGCTGTTCACTGCTATTTTGATTTTATTTCCTGCATGCAACCATCCATTTTACGACGACTTTAGTTATACAGTTTGTCGTTTAATAAATTTGCAAAAACCTTAACTAATTTGATTTTATGTTTTGATCATTTATTTGGTTTCTCTACAACATATAAAACTGTTGTTTTACTTATTTTATCTTCATGTACATTAATGGTGTTATCTATAATTCAACTATTGTGTTATTCCATTAGCACTTTAAGAAATATATTTTTTCAAGATTGGATTTGTTAAATTGTGTCTAAATGTTATAAATAAACTCATCATAGGTACCAGGACTAAATGTAGTATATACGCCATACGCGCGTTTCGTCTACAAAAGACTCATCAGTGACGCTCAAATACAAAAAAGTTAAAAAGGCCAAATGAAGAACGAAGTTATAGAGCAGTGAGAACCAAAATTCCTTCGTTTATCACGTTTGTTGTATAATGATGTGAATTCCTTCCTAAAACGTTTTAAAAACTTCTCACGTTTGTAAACACTGTTAGGTCAACAATACCTAGTCAAAAATTCAGACAACAGCAGCCTAGTGATGCCATTTCTCGAACCACAAAAAGACCCCAAAAAGAGGGAAAGTTATCAATTTGTTCGTATGTGCATAACTACCCTCTCCTCCGTAGGCATAGCTGATTTGGAAGTGATCTGTAAATTTCATATTTTATGACGTCAGGACGTGTACACGACGGGTGCCACATGTGGAGCAAGATCTGCTTACCCTTCCAGAGCACCTAATTTTTGGTGGGGTTCGTGTTGCTTATTCTTTAGTTTTCTATGTTGTGTCATGTTTACTATTGTTTGTCTGTTTAACTTTTTCCTTTTTAAGCCATGGCGTTGTCCGTTTATTTTCGATTTATGATTTTTACTGTCCCTCTGGTATCTTTCGTCCCTCTTTTATAGGGGACAAGTATATGAGTGGATATATATTTATTTAGATTGTAAACGTGCAACCTTTCAGAAAAGATGTATTCCTGACATTTACATTGACTCCCGGTGATGTACACAGATCAAGAACACTGTCCATGTTTCACTCCGTTTGAAGTTCCAAGATTTTTTCCGAGCTTTGTATTCAACCAGAATTCTATATTAAAAAAATGAAATTACGAAATTTAAACAACGGTATTCTGATGTTGTTTGTACTTCATGTTTGATGTAGTTTAAAAAGTAAAAAGTAAAATTGGATAATTCCGACCAAATACATATTCGTATTAAATGTGTATTATACTTCAATGTACACCTAATAATTATATAACAATGCAAAACGCAAAAAAGATAAAAGCGTTCAAAAAGTCTTATTAGTTTTACTTTACAGTCATTTGCCGAAGAGTTCATTAACTTTTAATTAAAATGTTAAAACAAATTTATTAAGTTGGTGGTGAAGCCAATTGACATTTTTTGAATAATTTAGTGTGTTAGCTCATATACAACCATTTCTATCATCTGTATATTAGATTGATTTAGATTATTCTGTCTCAAGTTCAATTACTGTAATAGTTTTTAATACAATAGAAAGACTTCACTACTTTTATTTTTCTATAAATAAAGTAATGACACCATTTGGGAGTATGGTCTTGAGGAAACGAGGATAGTCCGTTGGAAGGAGACGATAAATGTGTGAATCTATGATGAGCTTTGTGGTAACAAAAAGTGTCTGTCTCAAGTTTTCTGGTATTTCCATAAAATAAATACAGAGAAAAGAGTGTATGTAAAGTTACCCTGATAACTGCGTATTATTCGTGTTTCTCAGGGAGTAGAAACCAAGCAGGATGATTTTTTGTATGTGTCATGTAAAATCACGTATCAATTTAAATAGAAAAATTGTAAACACAGTTTCTACTAGTACTAGTAACCTATTTACATCTGTTTATATGTAATCTCTTTATTAGTATTCAACAGTCGTTATATCTATGTTTTGTTGACAGCTGGCTAGTAATCTGATAATGATAAGGCCAAGTCTGCTTCTATTGAAATGAATCGTATTTGCGTCCGAATTCAAAATAGATATGTACTTGTCAAAATCGTAAAGGAAATATTATTTCACGTTGAATGTTTGATTTCCTTGTATATTACGCTATGAGAAATCTCAACTTAAGATAACAAATGAACATTTATACTCATAAATTGAACATAAACTGACATGCCAATGCTATAAACGAAACAAAACACAACAGAAAATCTAAAAAAAACAGCCAAATTTCTATTTGACAACAACAACAATTTTTATTAGTACATGTATTTTGATCTGATCGTCACTGATGGGTCATGTGTGGACGAAACGCACGTCTTGCGTTTTACATTGTGGACATGGTACCTTTGATAACTAATTTATTACCGTTTTTTTATGTTGTGTCTTCTGTACTATTATTTGTCTGTTTGCCTTTTTTTTAGCCATGACGTTGTTAGTTTGCTTTCAATCTATTAGTTTGAATGTCCATCTGGTATCTTTAACCCCTCATTTATGCATTCCTGACTTGATGAATGGGTTTTCTTTTAAAAAAGGAGAGTAAATACAGCAAGTTCCCGCTTGCATTATCAACGTATATTTGTTCCACCTTATAGAAGATCCACTTAAGACTTATAGATAACTATACCAGATAGTGTTTATTGCTAAGTTGCTTGAAACAATTGTTTTTGCTCTTTCATAGAACAATGCTTTTCTTGTGTTGTTGTAAATATACATACATTTCGTTCTTGTACCGGTCGTTTTTCATGGTATTATTTTACCCATTTGCATTTAAGTATATGTATCATACTCTTGTGGTATTTCTTCAAGTGTTTCTCAACTTGCCATTTCGTTTAGCCATGTTTACCTTTACGTTCAAGAACTATCTTAAATATGCAACAGAGTTAAGTACAGAAAATAATCTTAATTTAGAGTAAATCCATTGATTCTCTTTCTATGATACCATTTGGATCAGTTTTATTACAGGGTTCGTTTTTTAATGTCATCGAAGTGTTTAAGCGTTCAAATAAACAGTTGACCAATACAATTTTTAGCTGATACAGTATTTCAGATCATTAAACAACATAAATAAAACATCAGGCAAGTAATGAAATACTTTAATAGTTCTTTGAAAAGTGACGCAAATGATATATCTAACAATACAATTAGATGGTTCATAATCTAGTTCAACTGAAAACGTATCAATAATATATCAATCAAAAACCAATAGTTGTTGTTGTATATGATTGATAGGTATGAATTTAGGTATTTTAATATCACTTTTTAGCACCGTTTTGGGCTATTATGTGGCGGCCAGTTTTTATGGATGGAGAAAGCCAGAGTGCCCGGCCAAAACCATCACTCTACTATATGCAAGAAAAAAAAAGGTTCAAATAACAATTTAAATAATATATAAAAAGGGGACACTAAATAATGGTCAAAGGCTTAGCGTAAAAAGAATGAGACCGCAAATTATAGATGGAGCAATATGTTAACATTTTGATTTTTTGTCATTTTTTTGTTATGCGCCAGTCCCAAGAAATCTGAAGCCTTTAGTTCAATTGTGGTCATTGGTTCGCGTCGGTCATATTTTTGTATATAAATTATGCCGTGGGTATTTATGTTTGTATTTTTTTTTTTTACAGTTTTTCACTTGGAGATCTTTTATAGACGACTATAAAGTATAGGTATTTCTCATTGCTGAAGGCCGTACGATGGCCTTTGTTTGCTAACATCACTTCAGATGAACTCTTGTGGATAGCTGTCCCATACATCATCTACTAATTTTTATATTGAAAAGTTTAAATTTTCAAGAATTAAATTGTATGTCGACTTAATTTTATAAATCAAGGAACTCAAAAGATAGCATATGAAATTTTAAAATAATACAACTTGAATATATGTACGTTTCAAAAAACGTAAGTCACCTTCACTTTTGTAACTATTGTTCTTTGGAGAGAAATTGTCTCTTTGGCAAGTATACTACATCTCCTAATTTTTAAATGAATCGTACTTTTAAGTGCACGTTGTTTTTTTTCAAAATATAAAAACCCTTTATAGCTCACCTGGCCCGAAGGGTCAAGTGAGCTTTTCCTATCACTTGGCGTCTGTCGTCCGTCATCGTCGTCGTCGTTTGTTAACTTTTACAAAAATTTTGTCCTCTAAAATGGGGTAATATTGTTTATCAAGTCAAGATCTATCTGCCCTGAAATTTGAAGATAAATAGGACAACCGGTTGTTGGATTGCCGCCCCTGAATTGGTAATTTTAAAGAAATTTTGCCGTTTTTGGTTATTATCTTGAATATTATTATAGATAGAGATAAACTTAAAACAGTAATATGAGCAAAATGTTCAATTGACCCCCTTAAGGAGTTATTGCCCTTTATAGTCAATTTTAACAATTTTCATAAATTTTGTAAATTTTGGGAAATTTTTACAAAATATTTTTTCTCTCTAACTACTGGGCAGAGTGCATTATAGATAGATAGATTGTTAACAGCGAGAGTGTTCAGTGAATAGAAGTAATATCTACAAACACATCACCATCACCAAAACACAATGTTGTCATGAATTGATCTGTGTTCTTTGTTTAATATGCACATAAACCAAGGTGAGCGACACAGGCTCTTTAGAGCCTCTAGTTATAAATCCCATAACTCGTGCATCTCTTATTTATGTTGTAAGGATTTAATTGATTTTCAAGAATGGATTGGGTTTCACTTCTTAAGAAACAGGGTTTCGCTAATTACTTTTCAAATTTAAAAAAAAAAATTCGGAGTGGCCACTTAAAGTCTATTATAATATGGTAAAAGTGTCATTAGAATATGTAAAAAATATAATTAAAGACTAAAAGATCTCCCCTTTTACAGACTTGACTAATAGCGTCATTTAAAGTCTAAATACTCTCTTAGATAGTAATCAGATCTCCAAATCCCTTAGTACTGTAACTTGTGAGGTAAGAATTTTTAAACTCAGGTTTTAGTAGAATAAAATCTAAGATTGTATCATAAGACTTGAGACGAAATTCAAATTAATGCATAAAAGAGAGGCAAAAGAAACATTCAAACTCAAATCTAGTAGAAAACAAAGTAGCAGCGCCATGACAAAAAAATGAGACAGGAGACTACAAAACCCAATAAAGGAAACTAAAGACAGAGCTCCAGGAACCTAACTTATAACCAGGAGTGTTCGCAGGTGCTCTGCAAGGGTAGGTGACATATCCTGTTCCGCATGTATGACCTATAGTGTTGCACGTGCAAGTTCAAACTGCTAAACTGTGATTTTATTAATAATTTTTTTTCTATCCTCCATTATATTAGAACAACATGGCCATAGCCCATGGCCATTTCCGCACAATCAAGTAGACAAACGAAATACAATTTGGAGTAGCAATTAAATTAGCACTGTAACAGTGAAAAATATAATATGCATTCATTGTATTAAAAAATACTTACAAGAGAGAGGTTTATCTATCTATAAACCAGGTTCAATCCACAATTTTCTCCATAAGAAAATGCCTGTACTAAGTCAAGAATATGACAGTTGTTATCCATTCGTTTGATGTGTTTGAGCTTTTGATTTTGCCATTTGAACAGGGACTTTTCGTTTTGAATTTCCTTCGGAGTTTTTCATTTTATAGTATGACATTAATTATCACATTTTTGTTAAGGAGCCGGCTAAAGAACGACTCCGGATGCGGGATTCTCGCTGTATGGAAGACCCATTGGTGGCCTTCGGATGTTTAGCTCTCTGGTCGGGTTGGTGTCTCTTTGACACATTCCCCATTTTCATTCTCAATCTTATTCAGTCGTGAAATGTCAGAACAATACACATTCACATACTAAGACGTGAACATTCAATTTGGATTTACTATTTTTGTTATTTCGGTTACCGACTAGTTGCTTTTATAAATCTCCTCATGTGCTGATTTTATATTCCTTTTTTTTTTTTGTATTTGAACAACGTTATTATGAAATGTAAATACTTTAAATAGTTTTACAAGGACAAATAGTATTCTGTTTTTATCTATTTGAGCACAAATTGATTTTTGAAAGCCGTATAGAATTTCAGAGTTTAAAAAATGTGGTTTCTTCAAAGAACTTCTTCAGTTATCGTTCAAGTTTATCTATTATTTAAATTGTTCTCTTATGGGCTGTCGTTTACTTGATAGAGTGCCTCATTAAATTAAGATGCGCTACAACTAAATAATTAAGAAATTTTCTTTTCTCACTGTCTATGCTTATGGCGTCATTATGACTCCAAATGATGCTTGATAGTGATCGACAAACATTTAAAAAGTTTCCCAAATAAAATCATGACTTATGAGGTATATATCGTATTAAGTAAACTCATCAAAGATACTAGAATTGAAATGTTTGTATTTGCGCCAGACGCGCATTTCGTCTGCAAAGGACTCATAAGTGAATCTCGATTCGAAAAAAGTTTTAAAAGTAAAAAATGTACGAAGTTGAAGAGCATTGACAACCAAAATTTCCTAAAGGTTTTGTTTAATACAGTTTAGGTAATCTATTTCGGCAGAAAAGCCTTAGTATTTCAAATATTATAAGATTCATAAATAGTTAATTCATAAGTAAGACCATGTTATTGACAATTAATGTCAACACAGAAGTCTAAACGATCATGACAACATTTGGTATCTGGAAGACCACCTCACAGTTTCTGTAGTGTGCATTTATCGTTATAGTTATAGTTGTACTCGCTTTGATTCTTTAAGAAATGTTTTTTTTGTCACAACTGTTTTTATTTCAAAATTTTACAATTTATTTTGTAACAGTGTTAACAAATTTATGTGACCGATACTTTTTATTAATTTAGTGTTGTATATTACTTAGATAAGAGCCACTGACTAATCTGCTATTACATGATGCCAAATTAATTGACATATTGTAAAAAGACATCTTATAGGAGTAACACAACATGTGTCACAAGTAAAGCAGGATCTGCTCACCCCTTTTTGCTGTTTTTTTGTCTTGACATTGTCTTTTTTTTATTTATGAGTTTGAATGTTCCTTTGGGTTCTTTGTCGTCCCTTTTTGCATATGAAATATCAGATGTTAATGTAGAGTCTTGACTTCGGAACATGTACTATAAATTTTGAAACAATTTTCTTTGACTTAGTCTACGAACATTTTTGGTGAATTGTTGCTAGTTTAGCGCTTCTTTGTTATCATTCTTTGTCCGCTCAATTCATCAATGAAACATCATTTACCTATATTTCCACGTAATACCTTTGCCATAGAAACTATATTAAATGAGTAAAAAAGAAACATAGACCGAACTAAATAAACACACACTTAAGCAAACATAAAACAGTTTAATTAAGCAATTACCTTTGTACTTTCAAAACATCTATCAATTTTGAACTCCAATGAAATTGATGTATAAGATAAAGTTAAAACATGCGTCAAATCTACTGTTTTTACTCCAGGAATCAGAGTTATATGTTTATTATGGTCGCATTGTTTTGTTTAAGATAAAGGCGTGACCAGTTATACCGATTAATATTTTTCTTGAAATAGAATAGAATAAACAATAAAGAGTCCAACGTGTTCTCGAAAGTTCAATCCAAATGTTGCAATTGTGTAACCGATTTTTTGTCAATAAGAAATTAAACTTAGAAATTGAATCCCTTGCTATCTAAGAGAAAACGAGTACAAACAACCTAACTAAAAATAGAAATGAGAATAATTATTAAAATAATGAACGGAATAATTGATATAAAAACAAAAAGTATAGATTTTATGATAAGAAACGGAACAAAAAGACTAGAGACTTAGACACACAAAAAGTAGGGAATTATCTCAATTGCTCCGATCTACAAACTGTTGTCTGATCTGACATTTTACCGAATGTGTTCTTTTTTATCATGACAATTTAAGTGAATGTTAAATCGAATGGAGGTATATGCACCTTAGGACTCATCAAGTCACGTCCCGGTGTTCATGCAATTCCGCAAGTTTTTGTTAGTGATCTTGATTGGTATCTTATTTGTTTTAGCATTCGATGTATAAATTATTATTAATTATCAATAAACTACTGTTGGCTAGATTACAGCATTTGGATTTTTTCCTCTTTTATGTTACCTGGGAAAAAGAATTGAAATCTGATTCTGAAACAGACGTTCTAGAATCGTCTGAATTGAATTCAGATTAACCTTTGATCTTTTTGTGTAAATGTGTGAATTATTTCATTTTGAGTCGACACCTGGTGTAACACATATGCATCATAACAAAGCATATATATCTCTGCCATAATAAGGTCACCATTCACAGTATCACATCTGGTACATCAAATAAGTGAGTGTAATTGTATACTGTTGATAAATTGATCGGATCTACGTACCGATCCTGTGCTATTTGTTATTACACGTCATCGCTTTGTATGTATTCTTTTAGAATAGATAAATATCAAACTATGTTTTTCTGTCCTTATTTGAATGAATTTTGACCATTCATTATAACAAGAGGTTTTCCATGTTGTACTCCAAACTAATCATCTGGTAAAGTTTGTAGATGAAAACAAAATTCGTACCATCATGTTTCAGTTTCCAAAGCATAAGTCTGAACACCGATTCTAAATGAATGTACATAAATGAAAGAAACAAAACAAAAAGTTATCGTTGTTCTTTATACGAAAGGGTATGATCACTCCACACCTTTGGACCCTTGAATTCGAAAATTAGAAAAAATACTTTAAATCTATAAATCTTTAGGTGTACGTAAGGCATAAGTCTGTCGGACATCAATATTCATATTTACATATTGGCATTAAAACTTCTTACTCTATTCCTGTCATTAAATGTTATCACCTTAGTGGTATATTTAAAATTGCCATAAAATGCGCGGTTTGGGTAGCAACAAACCATATAAAACCTACAACTTGTTTTTGTCAAATGTTCTGTACCAAGTGCAGAATATTGCAGTTGTTATCTAATAGTTCGTTTCTATGTATGTTGCATTGTAGGTTTTTTTTGTTGCACTTCAGTGTTCTGTTGTTTCGTTGTTTTCCTCTTATAGTTGATGTGTTTCCCTTAGTTTTAGTTTATAGCCCGGATTTGTTTTCTTTTAATCGATTTATGACTTTTGAACAGCGGTATACCTCTGTTGCCTTTATTTTTCAATCAGTGTAACTCGGAAAAACTTCAAAGATAGACTTGAAATTGTCAGAATTATTTAGTTAAAGAAAAATTTTACAATTATATCTGTTATGGTAAAGCTATTTCTCATCTATTTGTTTAGAAAAACCTTTCCGTAAATTGCAGAAAGAATATACATGTCATAAATGTTTCCATAAATTATTTTGAATAGTGTTTAAAAAATATAAAGAATAATAAGTTATGATCATTAAGACTCCCGGGAAGATTAGAATATTCACCAAATGTCAACACTGGTATAATGTATGGACCTGCTGGCTCCTTGGTGTGAAGATTCGTGTAAGATAATCAGTGTCTGATTTGAATCATTTTTGACACATTATTTAAAGATATTTTATTTCATTTTGAAGTAATATTTGTCAGTAGATGTTTTACAATGAAAATGATGAAAAAAAGATAAATAACATTTAAATTATATGTGATTGAATCATGAATAAACTAATCTATTAACAACTATAACATTTACGAACATAGAAAAGAAATTGACCAATAAAGGACTTGAAAACATATTTTTTTGGAATGAAACAAAACAAATCATGATTTTTCGGTGTTACAGGAAAAACGTCTATTGCAAGATATGGTATTGAAATGAACAAATTGTAATATTTTAAATGTTTCGTCGCAGATTTTATCTGATAAAATAGAGGCGAAAGATACAACAGGGATATTCAAAGTTTAAGAAAAATAAAAGTACGCGAAATGCAATGTAGAAAATGTTAGAGTGGACAAAATACACCTACCAAAAAGGGGGTATCAGATGCTCTGACAGGTTAATCATGATCAGTTGATTATATGACACCAATGATAACGGATGAATGAAATGTTGTTTAGAAACTGAACAGATATTCATTTTGTCAAATCAGAAAATAGTCAGGTAGTTTGACAATACTTAAGAAGCATTTTTGAACAGGCGTCATCAAAATTTTTCATTCATATATAGGACGATAACAAATTATTATTCATCTCTGCTAGGTGATTCGCCAGGGATTTTGGGCAAAAATTTGTTAGCGAAAGCTTAGTAAAAGTCATTACATTAACTGCTTGATAAACGAATTAGGTATTGACAATTCACTTGGAAACTCAACATATACCCTCACGACACTTACCAAAGAAGAAATCCTGGATAATCATAGGTCTGTTCTATGTTCCTTTTGGAATTTCAACCAAAGATGAAAATCTGGATCTTCCATCACTGTATTGGATACCTAAACTACATAAGTGTCCTTACAAACAACGGTATATTGCTGGGTCTTCCAAGTGCTCCAAAAAACCTCTTTCTAAATTATTAACATCTATTCTATCAGCAATCAAAGACGGGCCTCAAAGTTATTGTGAAACTGCCTATTCTAGAGGTGACGTGAATCAGATGTGGATACTTAAAAATTCTAAAGATCTTTTAGAGTACATACAATCTAACTCTCTTTCATCTTGTAACAGTATTAAAACATTTGACTTTTCTACTCTTTACACAAGTATTCCACATTCCAAACTAAAAGAGAAATTGAAAGAGTTGGTATTACTTTGCTTCATAAAAAAGAATGGCCAACGTAGATACAAGTATCTTGTCTTAGGGAGGAATAAATCCTACTTTGTAAAGAATCACTCTGATTCAAACAAAAAATTCTCTGAAACTGATATTATCAAGATGCTTGATTTCTTGATTGACAACATATTTGTTACGTTCGGAGGACGTATTTTTCAACAGACTGTCGGCATTTCAATGGGAACAAACTGTGGCCCTCTACTTGCCGACTTGTTTCTTTACTATTATGAGGCTGACTTCATGCAGGAACTTCTTAGGAAGAAAGATAAGAAGTTAGCAATATCCTTTAACTCTACTTTCCGCTATATAGATGATGTTCTTTCACTAAACAATTCAAAATTTGGTGACTATGTGGAACGCATCTATCCCATCGAACTAGAGATAAAGGATACTACAGATACAGTTAAGTCGGCTTCATATCTTGACTTACATCTAGGAATTGACAATGAGGGTCGGTTGAAAACAAAACTTTACGACAAAAGAGATGATTTCAGCTTTCCAATTGTGAACTTTCCATTTTTAAGTAGCAACATTCCAGCAGCACCTGCATACGGGGTATATATCTCCCAATTGATACAATATTCCCGTGCTTGCATTTCCTATCATGAATTTTGATAGAGGGTTGCTGCTCACTAGGAAGCTATTAAACCAAGTGTTCCAAATGGTGAAGTTGAAATCATCCCTTCGTAAATTTTACGGACGCCATCACGAGTTGGTTGACCGTTATGGAATAACCGTTTCACAAATGATATCGGATATGTTCCTTACGTCGTAACTACAATTCCCTTCCCTTTCATGAATGTGACCTACCGAATTAGAGTATTTACCGGATTAAAATTTTGTAATCACATAAGCAACACGACGGGTGCCACATGTGGAGCAGGATCTGCTTACCCTTCCGGAGCACCTGAGATCACTCCTAGTTTTTGGTGGGGTTCGTGTTGTTTATTCTTTAGTTTTCTATGTTGTGTCATGTTTACTATTGTTTTTCTGTTTTTCTGTTTGTCTTTTTCATTTTTAGCCATGGTGTTGTCAGTTTGTTTTAGATTTATGAGTTTGACTGTCCCTTTGGTATCTTTCGTCCCTTTCTTAATATAAAGTTGTCAATGCTCTTGATTAACCAAACGTGTATCTTGTTTTTTTTTAAATATTCCTCAAATTTAGTTGTTAATATTATTCCATATTTTCATTCCTCTTTTCCCCAAATGGTTCGATATATCTAATAGGATGATTAACACAAACTTAAATAGGCTACTGCAATAGCTCAACTTTGAAATAAACATGCAATTTAAAGAGTGGTTTCGTCGGGAAAAGCAGTGCATTATAAATAATTATCAACTTATTTTAATGATGATTAAATCTAAATTTTCATTCAGAACATACATATCAATGTAAAAAAACTGTCGGAATCCCATAGACTCCAAACAATTGATTGTTTTAAAACAAAATTTAAAGCATGAATTGAAATGATCTTGAAAAAGTATACTAATAAAAGTCAGTTCTTTTATAACTTTACAGTTTGCATGTTGATACTCGGTAAAAAATTAATACATCTACTTTAAGTCAGAATTGACCATATGTTTGGATGCATTTCATTTAACGGTTGGTTCCATGATTTATTTTATTAAAAATACTGTTTTACAAAATTGGCATTACAGAAATACATGTCATGGTAGCCAAAATAAGAACCAATTTACTGTTAAAAGAAATAATGAGCTACCACACACCCTGGTTTTGTTGTATATATTTTCATAGAATGCAAAACTGTTTGGCAATTAATATGAGAAAAGTAACATTTTTGTAAGTTTCAAGTGAAGATTTGGTATTGTGAATTGATGTAATCTTAATTGTAACGGTATGAATGGAATATTTTCATTAATTTTCACTGCACCGATGCAATATCATAAATAAAATTCAACATGCATCTGTCAATTATCTTAATCTTAACATATGACTTTATAATACGCAACATCATGTAACAGAAGCCTTTTCAATTAGTTTAATACTTGTGAAAATTATATACATAAGCCTCTTTCTTGCACAAGATAATCAACTTATTGAAGTTTTCCTGTGCTGTTTCTGCCGTCTGTTGTTTTTAAACACAAACAACACTATATGAATCCAGCGGTCATAATCACGACTGATTATGAACTCACATGGTAAGTGGTGCCTTTATAGCTGTAGATGCTTAACCTGGACACATTCCTCGTTTCCATTATCTATTATAAATTAACAGTGCCTCAGTTTTAGTAGGATTCAGAAGAAAAAACTTTCTCTACATTTTAAAAGTTTATTAGATTATTTATTTGTCTTTACTTAAATGTTGAAGTTAACTCCATCTTTCCTGGTTTGCAAAACTGTATGTCCCTAACTAACAGTATGGATTATCGAATACAAACAAATAAAAAATAGGCATTCATGTAAGTTTACGTGTTTTTCTAATCATAATGCAAACATGTTAACATTGAATTACTATGGAGAATTATGTTGTGTTTTGTGTTTAATTATTTGTCTGTTTGTCTTTTTTTACCAATGGGGAATGCCAGTTTATTTTCGACTTATTAGTTTGAAAGTCCCTCTGATATCTGTCGCCTCTTTTTCAATGAATGAATTGTACTTTTTGTAGAATATGAATGTCTTATCTTAATGTACATGGACAACCTAAATGTAATTAGTTCAACGAGCATGCATACAAATAAATATTGCGTGTTAAAGACCGTACTTTCACCTATAATGAATTACCTTTACAAATTGTGACTTGGACGAGAGGGTTGTCTCATTGGCACTCGTACCACATCTTTTTATATCTGAATAAGAATAAGTCGGATGAAAATATTTTGATTCAATTTTTCTTTTTATTTCACTGAACAAATTAGTTGAAGGCATTTAAAAAAAAGAGAAACACATTCAAAAAGGGTAAAATACGAGCTGCGTCAGATAGAAATTGACCTTTAGCAACTGCACGGATACATGTACATGTATAAGACTTTTGATAGATTTTGGAACATTCAATTACGAAATAAAAAATGCAATGTGCTAGGGTGTAAATAGCAACTCAAATTTGCAAACAGTTATATACTATACATAGATAATTTGTCAATATGGAATAGGTTAACAGATGTATTGATATGAATTTACATAAGGTCGATTGCTATCCGACGCAGCTCATATATAACACAATCATGCAAATCGACAACACTAAATGCTTTGTTTGCTGGTTCAGTCAAACATTTATTGTTATTATGATGGGCATGATTTGACAGATGATATCCTTTATTAATTTATATCAACAGTAAGTATATAAATTTACTGATTAATTAGAATAGAAAATTTTGACCAAACGTCGATTTATATTTTTTTGACCTACAATTGAATGATATGAAACATATTGATTGCGGTTATATTTAATGTGGTCTAATTTAGATTGCGTATATTCCAGACCGACATGTTATTTGATATTACTTTGAATATTATTACGCTTAATATATTTTAACATGGAGAGGATCTGTTTGTGATTAAAATAACGTTTGTCGGAATACATTTGATAGATTAAATATGGCTAGAGCTAAACGAACCAATAAAACATAAATGATAAAAGATTTTTGTTTGTGAATTGTTTTAATGTTTCGTATACATTATTGCAAAAACAAATATTTCTAAACGAATAAGTATGATCATTGAATTAAAGACAAACAGTTAATAATATAGCAACACATCCGTGATGCGTCAAGTTGCAGAATTTATCCGAATAAAGATGTTGTTTGGATAAGTTTGAAATAACGACATACGTTTCCCAAGAGATCGAGTAGCTTCGGAAAACATTCACAGAACGGTTCAATATCCAATGTTAAAACAGTTGTATAAAAATTGAGATTTTGACATGTGTATCCATTCTGGGTGATCCTATACTGAAGACATTATATAAAGGCAACGGTAGTATACCGCTGTAACATAGTCATGAATCGATTACGCGAACACAATTTGGGGTCACAAACCAAAACCGATGGAAACGCATCGACGATAAGAGGAAAACTACAGCCACAAGAAACACTTAACTTTACAAAGCAAACGTTAACATACATTGAAATGGACCATTTGAAAACAATTGCCATATTTCTGACTAGGTACACGACATTTTAATAATATCCCATCATTTACACACTTTATACAGTTTTATGCTTCAGACGTGCTTTTCCGGATTTACCTTCTTCGAGATCCCTAATGTCGAAAGGTTGAAAGCCAAGGATGTACAGGAACCACAACAAATAAGAGGTGTATGTCAAATTTGCCTAAGGGAGATAAAATCTCATTTTTAAACCAATTTATAAATTTATTAACAGGTAATTTTAAAAGTTTTGTCCTTTACAAGATTTAAACGTCATGGCACTGCACTCAATCTGTACACATTACCTTACAGAATATGAAATAAGACGTAAACATCATTCATCTTCTTCTTTAGTATTTTTCTATCTTTTTATTAGGTTTTTAAAGTCGGCACTCTGCCAGTCGTGTGTCAGGATGCAATTAAATAATGCTTTGAACACTCTACCGTGAAAACGACATTATCAAATAAACATGATAAATATAAAGGCATAAGCAACATTTCCGATAAAATCTCTTATTTAAAACTTTTCAATACATTTACAGTGTTGGAAGTAGCACATATAAATATCTGACTTACATTAAAAAACTGAGAAACTTAACAAAACAACCTCACGAATCCCTTTTTGATTGATTCACAATATGAATTGGATCTAAGGAATCTATTCAGTCATTCTCAACATATAAATAATTATAAATAAACTGTAACAACTTTCATAATTATTCTGAATCTTATGTGCTTTGACTTTATTCCTCTTTGTTTTTAGCTCACCGGGGACCGAAGGGTCCCATATGAGCTAATGCCATTACTTGTCGTCCGTCGTCGTCCGTTTTCTGTCGTCGTCTTTCGTCGTCCTCGTCGTCTTGTGTCGTCGTTCGTCGTCTGTCATCGTAAACTATTTAAAAAATCTTCTCTTCTGAAACTACTGGGACAAATATCTTTAAACTTTAACGAAAAGTCCCTTAGGGCAAATAGTTTATAAAAGTTATCCGAAGTTTTGATTCATCGACAAACATGGCTGCCATGGATAAATATAGCACATAGGGGTCAAAAACAATGTTTGGCTTATATCTCAAAAACTAAGGCTTTTATAGCAAATCTGACTTTAGGTAAAAATGTTCCAAAAGTCAAGATCAATCAGCCTGAAATTTTCAGACAAACCGAACAACCCATTGTTGAGTTGATGCCACTAAATAGGTTATTTTAAGGAAATTTTGCAGTTTTAAAACGGATTTTCTGCGAAAATTTCTGTTATTGATTTTAGGATGTACGGCGGGCCGGCGTTCGGGCTGGCGGCGGCCAGGCGGGGGGGGGGGGGCAGACAAATGTTATCCATTCATTTACTGATGAACCGTTGAGCCAAAGCGTTTCAAATTTGAATAGGTTGTTACTTATGACAAAATTGAGGTAAAGTTCAATAATTGCGATTTTCACTATTTCTGTTCAGGAGTTATGGTTCTGGAAAAGATTGTAAAATGGCGTTTCCAGTCATCTCGTTGCATTAACTGATGAACCATTCAACCAAAGCTTTTCAAATGTTGGTACTGATGACAAAATGGAGGTCAAGTAGGATAATTATGATTTCACTTGTTCCGTTCAGGAGTTACCGTTCTTGAAATATTGAAAACAAAATGTTGTTTTCAGTCGTGTCTGTGCATTAACTCACGAACCGTTCAACCAATGCTTATTGAATTTTAATATGATATTACTGATGACAAAAAGAAGGTCACATTTAATATTCACGATATTCGCTTTTACCGATCAGGAGAATGGTTCTCGAAAGATAAAAAAAAATAGTTACGGTTCTTGAAAGATTGTGAACCATTACTCGGAAACGTAAAATGCTGATTCTAGCAATGTACTTATATTTTGGATATTGGACGATAATAGAAATAAAGATTCAGTTTCGAATTTTTCAGTTCTGTGACCACATTAATTTTTTGTCACAAACCCATGCTGTATCAAATATTCAATCATAATTCAAATTCAGAGCTGTTTTAAGCTTAAATGTTGTGTCTATACTTGCTCAACTGTTCAGGGTTTGACCTCTGCAGGAAAATCCAATTTGCTGTCTCTCTTACAGCCTGTTGTCGGTTATTATCTTGAATATTATTGAAGATAATTTTTAACTGTAAACAGCAGAAATGTTCAGCAAAGTAAGATCTTCAAAAAAAGTTTGATATAACAAAAATTGTCAATTGACCCCGTAATGAGCTATTTCCCTTTAAGGACAATGTTACACAAGTTGTTTATGTTTTTTTTTTACTTTAAATATCTACTCAAATGAATCTATTATGAATTTTGTATTTAACTTTGTTGTACGTTAAGAAACATAGACACTATGGCTAAAATTGAACATATGGGTAAAATGAATTTATTTGCCGTGAAAGAAAATAAGACACAATAAACATTCCAATGGCATTTTTAAGCCCTCAATTATATGTATTGAAAAGCTAAAATAATCATTGATAAAAAATTTAAGGACAAAAATAACAGGTGAGCTCTTAAGAGCCTCTTGTTTGTTGTTGAATAATTTAGTGATTTTTTTTTTAAGTGAATAAGATTGGAACACACTGTTGACTGCTGTACACTTATTTTTACATATTTACCTTGTATGTTGTTTTCTTTTCACATTTTTGTCAACAAATGGAACTTTGTACGACTCGCATACAAGTGAGAAGTGTAACTTGCTGTAAAACCAGGTTTCATCCACCATGTTTTACATCAGAGAAGGCCTGTACCAAGTCATGAATATGACAGCTGTTATCCATTCGTTTAATGTGTTTGGGTTTTTGATTTTTCGCCAAGAAATTATGGACACTTCAAATTAAATTTCCCTTGGAGTTCGGTCAGTGGCGCATATTCAGGATAAGAAAGCGGTTTTACAGATGGCTTAGTTGAGCTTCATACTACATGACAGTCATTCATTAATAGATACAAGAAGAGTTTTATGAATGCCAATGAAAAACTCTCCGTCCAAGTCACAATTTGTAAAAAGTAAACCATGATAGGTCACAGAAACACCAAGCAGCAACATTTTTCGTGTATAATTATTCAAACAGGTAACCAACGGTCTAATAATCTATTTAGAAAAAGAAATACAATGATGTACCACATCAACAGACGACAACCATTAAATGCAGCGGGTTGAAGCGTTTCAATTGGCGCCAATCCTCATCCTATCCTAAAACAATAATTTAACATGACAACATAAAAGATTGTTTTTGATAAGTTGTTTCACTTAGCATTATGCCTCTTTAGGTGAGGTCAATGAAACACAATGACAAAATTTCTTTACTATATTATATAAATGGTGCATGTATACTGTGCAGTGGTATATGACAATTTCGTATCTATATTTCTGTGCTCAACTTCTTAATTTTTTTTATTAGTGACAAAAGTATTTGTGAAGTAAGAGCATGAACCCTTTTTCATTGTGCATTTTTCTACAATTGTTTTAAATATTTCGGAGGTAGGGTGTTGGAGGAATGGAATAGACTGCTTAAAATGCCAATTCAACAATTGAACATCGCTTCATGCAACTGTGCCTTTTAAACGTAGTGAATCGTTCAGTTTGTAGATTTAAACGTATTTTGTTTGCCTAAATATGCATATAGGATGAGAAACAAGTCAATTCAGTCTTCTCTCAATTTAGTTTGTTTATTGAGAAACTGATGTGATCGTTTCTGGTTGATTACAACATGCAAGGCCATTTTAGACCCTTCCATATGTTGCATATCGTTTTGACTTATAAAGGCTCTTCAAATGTTCAATAGATTGCAATAGTATCAATCAGTTGATTTTGTTAAAAACCAGTCTATAATTAGCAAAGGGATACGAGGACAAAAGTGTAAAATATAAGAAACAAATCGACTATTTCGGTAATATACAAAACGACTTTTTGGTCAAGTTTCTTCTCTAGTTGACGTTTACATCGCATTCTGATTCTTAAAACATAATTATGTCGACTTTAAAATGAAGAGTAGGCGAATACTATCACACGTTTTCCAAACAAAATGAATATAAATCAGACAGGCTCTGTAAATTTGATTTAAAATGGAAGCTATAAAAAACAAAAAACGGAAATTGTTTAATTGTGTTATAATATTTTTTCCAATCAACGACAAATTAATAATTGTTTGCATAATGTATTGTAACGCCTTTATAGCATATTTAAATTTATTATCGACAATGTTAATAAACAAAAAAATATCTAATTTGTTTTAGAATAAAAATGGTTATACATTTCATTGATTTAATCACATAAGATATCAACTACTTTGCATGGCATTTACCTTTTTCGGGTTTCCCGTTGTGATTTCAAATAAAACGTCTCTTAAAAATTAGTGACTTCTTTATATATGAGATATTATATGTTATTCAGGTCTCAGACAGGGTATATACTGTGACATTCCCGGCTTAGAGTTTATATCCCCTGAGCCGAAGGCGAAGGGGATATAAGCCCTAAGCCGGGAATGTCACAGTATATACCCTTTCTGAGACCTGAATTACACATATATTACGGATTACCCCTGACTTAATGTTATTTTCCAGTGCAGGTATTTGTTGACAACACATATATATTGAAAAACCCAACCTGATATGTTCGGCATACGTGAAGGATTTTCTAATTTGCTGTGAACATAATTTTATCGTGTATGTAATAATTTATAATAACACTTTTAACATTAAATTTAAGTATTAAAAGTGTAAAATGCGTGATTTTGTATCAAAAATGTATTATTGACTGAAGCACGTCATTATTTTCCCTCTGTGAGCCCCTGACAGTCTGATAGCTTTTGACTACGTCACATATTAACCGGTGTTATGATGACGTTTTTGGGGTTCCAATTGGGGATAAAAACGTCGTATATACCCCGGCAGTTTCCTGAATATATACTGACATCTCTGTGTTGTTATCCAATCACAAACCTCGACACATTTGTAATCCATAATATATAACAATATAGATAATGCAACAACTTAAATGATGATATTGGATATGTTCCTTACGTCGTAACTACAATCCCCTTCACTTTCATGAATGTGACCTACCGAATTAGACTATTTACCGGATTTGTTATCACATAAGCAACACGACGGGTGCCACATGTGGAGCAGGATCTGCTTACCTTTCCGGAGCACCTGTGATCACCCCCGTTTTTTGGTGGGGTTCGTGTTGTTTATTCTTTAGTTTTCTATGTTGTGTCATGGGTGCTGTTGTTTGTTTGTCTTTTTCATTTTTAGCCATGGCGTTGTCAGTTTGTTTTATATTTATGAGTTTGACTGTTCCTTTGGTATCTTTCGTCCCTCTTTTTTAAACAATTCTACATTACGAAATTTAATATACGCTAAGAAACAATTTCCAAATCGACTCTAAATGTCAATATTTCTTAAACTAAATTCTTATCATGCTGTCTGCTCTTCAATTCAGAAGCGTGTCACATTTAGATTTCATTTATTACTAAATGATATATATCCTTTCACAACATCTGATATCATTATCACTTTATATTCGATTTCACATTTTGCATTGATATCAGGATCTCCTTGATATAAAAGAAAGAAGATGTGGTATGATTGCCAATGGGACAACTCTCCACAAGAGACCAAAATGATTCAATATCATAGTCACATCTCGCTCTCCTTTGTAAATATATTTGTTTTCAAAATAGTATTTGTGTTAGATCATTTATATCGAAAAAGAGGCTGAAGTAACCAGTGAAATTAAATATTCAATGCATAGGTCGATAAAAGGCAGACACGTTTAAAAACAAAACAAATGAGTGCATAATCCCCACCAAAATCTGTTTTTTATAGCATGAGTTCTAGAGGATAGCAGATTATACTCCACATTTTGCACCAACCATGTTTTTCATTAAACGATCTCATTCGTTGTTAAGTCTCATTCGGCGATCTTCCAATCGTAAAAAAGAAAACGAGAGAATATCAACGACAATTTGAACATATCCGTGATCATATGTGACACATACATTCATTAACGGTTTACTAATTCATTAGTGCGTCCGTAAAATTTATAAAGGTATAGCTTCAATTATAGCATTGGTGCAATATCTTTCCTGTAAGCAGCAACATTCTATTAAGGAAATCATGGTTGATCGGAACCGCAAGTTAGATGGAATATAATACGAACTAGGAATTATGTACTCCATATTCAATAAATGCAAGAATGAAATTCATATTTTTCATATACTATATTTTTAATAAAAGTAAGAGAAAAACACTTTTGGTCTTACAGTCTGCATATACCTGAGGTTCTGGAATGATTTACATAATACAGAACAATGGATAAAAGGTGCAAAATTCAAAAGAGAGAGAAAAAATAGGCAAAACAAAGAAAAAGAAATAATGGCGTAATAAGACTTAAAGTATAGAGAAAAATGGTAATATTTAAAAGAGAAATATGTGTTTAAACGATTAAAGGTAACCCCCAGTTTAGGTGGGGTTCGTGTTGCTTAAGTGTATTGTTTTCTATGTTGTGTCTTGTGTACTATTATTTGTCTGCTTTTTTTTTCTTTTTTATATATGGTGTTATCATTTATTTTCGATCAATGAGTTTGAATGTCCCTCTGGTATCTTTTGGCCCTCTTTTATAGAAGAACGAATGGACGAATCCTTCATCGACCTCCTCGTATGTCTGGTTCATACCTGCTAAAGTACATGTTATGCATTTATATTTAACAGGAAAGTTCTGATCCAACCAAAAGTAAATATATTAAGTCACTGTTAAAAGCATGACAGATAAAGATGTGGGTTGTTTTGTTTTGAACAATTATTTCATTGAATGACAAGTAAGCCCTAAATTGAGACGTTTATTTAAAAACTAAACATATTTATTGCACATGAGTATCCCTTTATGACTATTCGTATTTTCTAATATCTTTGCAACACCTTAAGTATTGCACGGATAACAGTTAAGTTGTCCATTATCAACCATATAAATTATTCATTACATAAGAGGACTGAAACATCAAATAAGTCATATTAAGCAAATTAAGAAGTATAAAATTGCTATACACTTGAAGTCTCTGTTGCATATTGAATGTCAATATATATACTTTACCAGACAAAAGTCTGCCTTTACATAATAATGCATGTAATTTTGACAAATTTTCTACGCAAATTCCTAGAATTTTATTATAGTATTACATTATAGAATCCTTGGTTGCTGTAATACGAAGTCAGGTTGTCAAAAAGTACATAAACATTGTTTCAATTTGATTTCATGATTTTATCCGTTCACTTGTCCCTTGCATTAACTTCATATATTTTTGTCGTAGGGACATTATGGTTTAGATCATTTAAGCTTGATACGTGAATAATTAACAGAACAATGTACAAATGATGTACGTTGAGTATGATTTTATCTTTCATTTTTAACTTTCAACGGAGGAAGTGTGGTAACTAACAAAAGAACAGCTCTTGCAAATATTACCCAAACACATTTATTTGACTTCATAAAAAAAAAAAAGTTGTCGCCTTGAAAGCAAACAACATTATTTCACAAGGCTCTAATTACGTGTATATTTTCATTTAAAACAAACTTCAAATAAAACATATCATTTAGATATGATTAATATCGATTAATAGAATCATGATATTACATTTTCTTTAGATACGTATATTTATTTTTCTACTTTTATGAGACAATAAATCGGTTTTTAGTTATACACTCTGTGTCACGCGAATGGCACACGACTTATATCAAAGACTTTTTTTTAAAGATATATATCTGTTATGTATATTTGAAACATACCTGAATATTTTTTAAATTTATTCTGCCAAATTTCTGTTCATATAGATTAAATTGTTTTTTTTTCGGTTAATGATCATTAAGAATGTTTGCGTTAATGGCGATAAAAATATTATGGGGTACAAACAAAAAAAAAAAGGCAAATCAAAATGGCCTAGCATTACTTTCATCTATTCATCATTATTTTCGTTCAAAAGATTTCTATATTATTATACTTAATAACTAGGCACTGTTCTCTTTGTACTTAAACAGGATTAATGCTCAAAGAGTTTAAACGGAAAATGTGTGTCTAGACTTTTCATACATATTCAATATCTCGAAGAAAGGTAAAATAAAAAAAATACCGAACTCGAAGGAAAATTGAAATTGGAAAGTGCATTCACAAATGGCTAAACCAAAGCCCAAACAAGGGGTGTATTGACTTGTATGACATTCGCATAAAATTCCCTTCTACTGACAACATATGTGAAAAAAAAACGACAGATATAATTAGTTAAAATGTGCAAAATAGGGGTACAGCAGTGAATATTATCTAATCACTATAAACAAACAGATCTGTTAGCAAAATAAACAATATGGCGTATAGGCAAATCGCAAATGTCCAGTAACAGTGATTTCTGAAATTTGTAGGCTTGATCATATAAATACATTTGTAATGGTATGCTTTGTTATATTTCAGAATATTACCGCATTTATCCATGTGTTGAGAAAATGAAGGGACTATTTTCATTTTGCAATATCAAAGTTCTTAAAAATTTATCATTGTTTGTTAAGAAATTAGTAAAAATATTGTAACTTATATGATTATATGTTAACATATATATATATATTGTTTTGTAGTAACCATAATAATGACTATGTATTTTGCCTCTTGTTGCACATGTAAATATGTGTCTGAGTGTTTCCAAATAAAATATATTATTGTTCTGTTTAAGTTTTATAATGTTTATTTATTAATCTATATCATATTCAATTTTTGGTTTATCAAAGGTGTTCAATAAAAGTAATCAATATTACCCTTTGTTTATATCAGGTAGATAATATTTTTGTTTCAACATGAAATATCATTCATGTCTCCATTTTAGTAAAAGTACTGTTTATGTACAGTTAGATGATTAAATGCTATAATAAAAAATTAACTAAGGGATATATTTTTTGTCGTATTCGGCACAACTTTTTCAGTTTAAAATGCTCGTCAACTTCGTATTTGATTTGACAAGCAAAGTGTGATGATTTGAGTGCCACTTCTGAGTTTAAAAAAAGCCGGTATTGTTGAAGTGTTTTTACCATATCTTCAGAATAAATATACTCCAACAGCAAATTTCAAAACTTTTCTGTATTTTATGCGTTTCGAGGGTATCACCAGTCCAGTATTCTGTAACTTTGGCTTTCTCACAATCTTGATCTTAGCGTCACTGATGAGTCTTATATAAACACGCAATTGACGTATCAAATAATAACTTTTTACATCACTGGATCGATGCTACTGCTAGTGGACGTTACAAGCTGCGTAGTCAGCACTCCGTTGTGGACATGAATAGCAATTATATAGTCAGTTTTATGAATTAACTGTTTGTAAAAGTATGAATTATTCGAAATAATAATGATGTTCTTGTCCTAGGCCTAGATAACCCTAACCGTATTTGGCACAACTTTTTGTAATTTTTGGTTCTTAATACTCTTCGGATGTATACTTGTTTGGCTTTCTATTTTGATCTGAGCGTCATTAAAGAGTCTTATGTAGACGAAACGCACACCTGACGTATCAAGTTATAAGTCTAGTACCTATTATCATGTATTGTCTTATCTTAGCTATAAATAAGGTTAAGCCCACAATTTTCTTTAAACAATACCTGTACAAAATCAAGAATATGCTAGTTGATTTTTCTCGTTCCGTTGTGTTGATTTCCACAGTTCATATAGATTTTCCCTATTTGAATTTTCCTGGAAGTTCGGTACTTTTTATATATTGTAAATGTGTTAACGAGTTTAGACCATCGATTGACTTCTGTTGTCTCTTATTGTGTTATTATGTCTCATTAGATTCCTTCTCCAAATAAAATAATAATTGTAGACATCCGTCTGTTCCCAATCTCTACTAATTAGAGAATGTTCTCTTAGATATTGAAATAAGCAATACTGTTGTTAAGCAATTACGCCTATTTGTAAAAATCCTTTTTATTTCGTGTTCATTTCTGATAAATTACAAACAAAAGTTAACGAAGTCCTATAATATGTTATTAACTTCAATGTTTGACTCTGTAATTGTCACTGCCTGTCAAATACAGATCAGCGGTTAAAGTTTACGGACACGAATTCTTTACTGAAGATCTAATACTACGTTTTGTGGTTAATGACAATTTTTATACAAAATGTACTTCGGTCAATGCATTTACACCCAAAAAAATTTACAAAAAAGAGCATTACAATCGAATTTGTTTCGAAAATAATTTGTCAACAAAGTGTATAATTTGACTAATTTCTTATAATATTTGAGGCTTGTTACTTTAATTGGTCCTTGTATTTTAGGTGACGATATTCTGTTTGTTAGATGTCCAGTAGGTTAACGATGAATAATAGTATGCGCTAAATGTTTTAAGCCATTGAAACTGATGAAGGACATTTCTCATCCGAAATATAATCGACAATGACATCATAACCTCGGTTTTTATCTTTATCAGTTTATGTTGATACCGAACATGCTGAGGGTGAATCACTATCCCCTTGTATCATACGGATATCTAGAACCCAATAAACAAACGGACAATAGGTGAACACAAGAAACAGTGTGGCTCAGGTACCTAAAGGATGTCAGCTGCTGCTTTTCAAAAAAAAATCTTTCATATGTGACGTCTTTTAAAAAAAAATGTTTAAAGTTGCAACCTTGTGAAAACGAAACAGAAATCCATGTACTTGCATTTATAAAGTTTTTGGCAGACATTTTTGTATGAAATGCAGTGAAAGAAATTAATGTTATTTTTACGAAAACTATATAAGAAACAGACAAGAATTAAATGAAACTTTATTAGAAGTATTTTTTTTTCTTTGGTGATAATGATTTTTTGCTAGAAAAAGCATAGGAGTTAATAAATGTGTAAACATGTGAGACGCGACAACACTTAAAAGTATCGAAGCGTATATACTGTGTCTACCGGTATTGGTGTTGAAACTTAGTACTGTTTTACCTTTGAAATATGTGTGAAATGTTTCAATTTGTAACAAACATTATAATTAACCTTATCTGTATCGTTCTGCTCACTGGTCAAAACTATAAATCTTACAAGATCCAATAAAGCAAATCAGATAAGATACACAACCGGTTAAAAAAGACAAAAAAGTTTGACTATCATAAATGGTTTCTTTGAAGTAAACAGATACAAAATATTTCGATTACTTGTTGGGATATTTAAACTTAAGTATGTACTTTCTTTATGTTCTGTCGTTTTTTAAATACAAATTGCGTTTATCAGTTGTATCTCTATATCGTTATCATTATATAAAATCCGAAGAAAATATTTTGATTTGTTTCTTGTAAGAAAAATACAATTTATTCTTTACAAGTTAGATATCAAACGTAATGCACAATATAGAAAAACATTGAGAAAATTCTTTAGAATACAGTAAACAGATGTTAAACAATGTTAAGAATTGATTTGAACAGATATGTAGGAAAAAAGTCACGATGGTTGACTAAAGTGGACTGCTACATGCATTTATCATCCTTACTGATAGATAAATTGAATAACTTCCAAGACAATATAGAGATATATAGTGTTTAATGTGAAATTAAAAATATTAAGAATTTATCTGAATAGATATGAAGACAGGGTCACGATATTTAACTGAATCTGAATGCAACATGCTTTTATCCTAATACATAAAACATGCTTACTGATAGAAAAATTGAATATATTCCAAGACAATGTGGAGATGTATTGAATTCAACTTTAGCTTAGGACATTAATCATTCACAATGAGGTTGTCCCCTGGCTTCACTTATATTTGTTAATCTTCAAGGATTATATGAACATGTAATTTTGTTACAATTACATGTATATACTCTATGATTTTTCTTGCGTTATGTCAACAAAGACATGTATATGCAGATTCTTCTATTTCGTCGAATATGATATCAAAATGATAATTTAACGAGGAAATTATAATTTGGATATCATACTGGTGTTATAAAGTTTAGTACTGATTTTACTGTATTCTTTTATGTTGCTTCCGTTATTCAACAGAAAATGTTCAAAACCCTGAATAACATAGATTTATCCCAAAATATTTTTTGTTAATGTCCTTGTATTTCTATTTCAGGAATAACTTGTTCACGTTACATCACTGGTATTCTATGTTTCAATTTTTCACAACTCTTTATAGTCTCCGTATAATTTGTGTGTTCTTGCATTTATTTGCCCTGTATTCCTCCCACCTTACTGCTGTCATTTTAACGGTATTTCCAACGTTGTCTTATAAGCGCGAGGTTTGGATAGCAATAAAACAAGGTCAACAACCATGTCTTTCTTGAAATGTTCTGTACTAAGTCGGGAATAAGGCAGTTGTTATCAAATATTTCGTTTCTATGTATGTTGCATTGGCGTTTGTTTTGTTGTACTTCCTTGTTTCTGTCCTTTCGTTGTGTTACTCTAATTACAACTAAGAGAGTTGTTAGCCAAGGGACCAAAATATAGAATTCTCCAGCCCATCAACTGGAAAAAGAACATCAAGTTACTGATGGATGCAGCTGAGGACTATGCAAGAAAATGAGTAAAGCGCGAACCAGACAAACCAGAACTGGATACTTTGTCTGAATGGATCAAAGCTATTCGATCGTGCATTCAGAAGCGCATTCAAAAGTTACGATGTATTATGAGCGCAAGAGTTACTTACCCTTTCAAGAATCCGGATGTTCTGGATACTTTATCCTCTTTGCATGACAAGTATGCCATTGTTCCAGCAGATAAAGCCTCTTATAATATTGTCTTCATATGTAAAAACCATTATTTACAATGTCTCACAACAGAGCTTGGAATAAATAGAACAACTGGTAATCTTACATATTCCTTAACATCATTTACCAAGGACGAGATTTTACAAAATCACAAATCTGTCCTTCCATGTGAGACATTGTAAATAATGGTTTTTACATATGAAGACAATGTTATAAGAGGCTTTATCTGCTGGAACAACGACATATTTGTCATTCTTTTGGTATCAACATCAAAGAAAACGAAGAAAATTTACCATCATTATACTGGATACCAAAACTACACAAAACTCCATATAAAGAACGATACATAGCTGGATCGTCAAAATGTTCGACTAAACATCTTTCTAAAATACTGACTACTATTCTTTCTACAGTCAAAGATGGGCTTCAAAAATATTGTGATGAGATATATTCTACCAGTGCTTGAACCAGATGTGGATTCTCAAAAATTCGAAAGATCTACTACTTAATCTTCGATCACAATCTTTGCAATTTTGCAGCAACATACAGATTTTTGAGTTTTCTACGCTTTATACTACTATTCCCCATGCTCAGTTAAAAGATCGACTCCACCATCTCATTAAACAAAGCTATTTCTATAAAATGGGAATCGTAGATACAAATTTCTTGTTTTGGGTTACAATAATTCATATTTTGCGAAAACCAACACTGAATCTACCAGAAAATATACTGAAGATGATGTTATCGAAATGCTGGACTTTTTGATCGACAATATATTTGTTGAGTTTGGAGGATTCATATTTCAACAGACAATCGGTATTCCAATGGGTACTAATTGTGCACCACTACTAGCCGATTTGTTTTTGTACTCGTATGAAGCAGAATTCATTCAAACCCTTCTAAAAGACAAACAGAAAAAGCACCTTGCTTAATTCTTTAATTTCACTTTCCGATATATTGATGATGTCCTATCATTAAATAACCCATATTTCAGCCTGTACTTGCATCTCATATATCCCAATGAACTTGAAATTAAGGATACTACTGATACTGGAAGGACTGCTTCATACCTTGATCCTTTCCTCATTCTTGACACAGATGGACGACTTCACACGAAAATCTATGATAAACGGGACGATTTCAACTTCCCAATTGTCGATTTTCCATTTCTCAGCAGTAACATACCCTCTGCCCCTTCGTGTGGTGTTTACATATCCCAATTGATACGTTATTCTCGTGCATGTTCACACTATACGGACTTCATATACAGGAGTGTGCTCCTAACACAGAAACTGCTCCAACAAAGTTATATGAGGAGATTAAAAATGACGCTCCGTAAATTTTACGGACACCATCACAAATTGGTTGATCCATACGATGTATCTTCGTCCAAACTAACTATGGACATTTTTACCACGTGTTAGATTGTGGTTTGTCATTACGTCGTCTGATCTTTTTATTACCGAACGTGACTTATTCCCGAATGTGACTGTTTTGCTAAATGTGAATTCGTATTGCTTAAAGACGTGGCACGGTCCTTTTTCATTCCAAATTAATTTATTGGGTTTTGATGTTGTGTTTGTTGTTGTCATCAAATTTTGTCAAATATCTTAACGTTTGTAGTTGTAAATCGTATTTTTTCTGTTGTATTCGTGTGTTGTGTTGGGGATAACTACTCATCCAGTTTTGGTAGATTTAATTTTGGATCAACGAAATTTACACGATATATTTGGTTTGCAGTTTGATCAGAAGAAACACCGACAAAGCTAGATAATACAATTTATTATCTAATTACTACTTACTACAATTAAATATTACATTGTAATTAGTATTATAATTTTCACTGTTATTAATAGTTAGATAAGTCATACAAATCTTATCTTGAATTTCATTCAAATTCTTCCTTGATTTTCGGAACACGTTTTAGAAATTTAATTGTGATGTCACATCACTTTGGGTGGTGCAACAACTATGGCTAACACGACTGTGATTGTCATGTTTTCGTTTTTATTCTTTAGCTAGTCACCACTTCAGTTTAATCATGTATTATATAGTCATTTTTTATAAAATTTACTGTTTGCAAAACCATGTATTTTTCTTGATTTTAATGATGTTTTTGTCCCAGGCGGATAACTCTGGCCTCACAACTTTTTGGAACTGTTGGTCCTCGGCGATCTTTAACTTTGTAGTTGTTATGGCTTTCAAACTTTTTTCATCTGAGCATAGTTTTGTGTGGACATAGCGAGCGTCTGGCGTATACAAATATTTTTTAACCTGTTACCTTTTGATTGCCATTATTCGTTTGTTTCTCTGTCCTATATTTTTTACCATTTATTTATTGTAGCCCTGTCGTGTAATGTTGTCATTTTAATGTTATAATTAACACTTCCATTAAAGCGGGAGGTTTTGCATGCCACAAAACCAGGTTATAACCCAACATTTTTTTTATAAAATGCCCTGTACCAAGTCAGGAAAATGGCCATTATTACATTATAGTTCGTTCTGTGTGTTTTACATTTCGGTGTTGTGTCTCTGTTGTGTCGTAGTTCTCTTATATTTGATACGTTTCCCTCAGTTTTAGTTTGTAACCCGGATTTGGTTTTTTTTTCTCTATCGATTACTGAATTTTGAACAGCGGTATACTACTGTTGTCTTTATTTATAGTTTGTGCGTTTCCCTTAGTTTAAGTTTGTAATCCGTATTTGTTTACTATCAATTGATTTCTGACTTTGAACAGTGTTATACAACTGTGGCCTTTATTGAATCATGAAATTTTGTTAATATGCCAGTCTTTACCATATGTTGACCTTTAGAATTATTTTTAACTTCGTACTTTATTTGGCATTTTAAACTTTTTTGGATTCGAGCCTCACTGATGAGTCTTTTTGTAAACGAAACGCGCGTCTGGCGTAAATAGAAATTTTAATCCTCGTATCTATGATGAGTGTATTTATAATTTGTTGTTGAATTGCTGCCTCATGGCCATATAACCCTCAAATTCTTTATTAGTATACATATTACGCTAAATACCACAAGTATTCAAACATAATCTCAGAACATAATAAGTTCAAAAGATGTCGTAATTATGAATAGACAAATTTAAAATAAAATTGTTCAATCATCTATTTTAATGATGTTTTATTTTGAAAGTAACAATGGATGTTAGATGATGAGTACAAAATGAATACAGAACTAAAACAAACACAATGCATTTAACAAGTGTCACTAGGATCATGAAAGCCGCATGTAAAAATTATTTTTCTATTCTATTTCAACAGTTGACATAATATTGCGAGTCAATGTTCTCTGTTAACTGTAAAGTATATACATTTGTATTTTACCTTCTGTAATAGCGTTTAGAGTCTGTATATTTATCAAGAATGTTACATTGAAAACATGTATATGATGCATACAGATTCGAAGCGTGTGTTAATTAGGGTTGATAAGTTAGTATGTTGCGTGAAATTGTGTGATGTATTTTTTGCTATATTACTTATCTATCAGTCATCTGCGATTGCATGGCAATCTTCTCGTAATTTTTTATGGCGTCTTCTTTTGTTTTTGTTTGATTAACATTTATTTACTACAATTGTTAGTAGACAAACCCGCCCGTTTGTCAATATTTTGGCATTGATTAATATAAATGACGTCCAAAAATATACTATTCCGTGATTCTTTTTTATAATGAGGTTGCAATTCTGTGAGTCAGTTTTGAACGTTTCATGTATAGTTATTCTCTCAACCAAACTTGATTGTAGATTCGAATTGTTCATCTTCCTTTCACCAACACTACGTATGCTGAGTAGGGCTATGGTAATGAATAGGATAATGCATAGACGGATCCAGGGGGGCCTGGGGGGCCCGGGCCCCCCCTTTCGTGGGAAAAATTTGGTTGATTATATAGGGAATCATTGAAGCATGACTGAAGCGGGCCCCTCCTTATGTCAGTCAGCGGGCCCCCACTTAGGAAAAGTTTTGGATCCGCCACTGGAATGTATTATTCGCCAGGGTTTATTCCCTATGAGTTATTCAAATCAAATCTATCAAATATTATTTTAAGATCACACCTAGTTTTTGATGATGTTCGTGCAGCCGAGTCGTTATTTTTTTTTCAGTTGTATTTTTTTAAATGTTTACTCCAAAATAAAAATAAAAATAGACACGGTAGAACATTGAGAAGGCAAAACGTGTAGAATAAACCAAAAGTTTGTTCCTGGATTAAAATTTTCTTTAAAAAGGCACAAAAAAAAATGAAAAGCCGTAGCAACATATCTTTAAAACAGTGGTAGCAAAAAAGGAAGATGGAAGGGATTATAAACACATAAAATGCTTCAAATCGGACCAGGTTTTTTCTTAAGTTAGTTTGCATGGTATAAAATGTACCTACTATGGCCTTTACATATTTAATGGGAGTCTTACGCAGATATCACGGTACTTTTTATTTTTCAATTAAATTTCGGCAAATTGCAAAAATTTTTAATAAAATTCTTTTTTTTTATATGTTCCTTCACAGACATAATTAAAAATGAAGATTGTATATCTTTATAGATTATTTCCAAATATTATTAACATTTCAAATTCGTTAAAGAAATTTATTGGTGGAACTGACTTATTAAAAAATAAGAGTTCATCAAATTACAAAAAAATGCTTCTTAATTAAGATCTTTTTTTACATTTCTTTACAAAGTCACTTCTATTAATGAAAATTGTACATTTTTACGGGTTATTTCAAAATATTAAAAAAAACAACTTTCTCATTTAACTTATTGATGTAACCGACTTATTCAAAAAGTAAATATCTTACATTTTTTCAAATGAAATTGACAGAAACAGCTGTTTTATTAGAAGCCATTTAAAAACTAATTTCATGACTTAGTTTTTTTAATACTTAACACACGCCGAGAGTAGTAAACAATTTATGCTACACGTGGCGAGGTTATGCATTTTACAAAAGTATTTGGTGATTTGATACGGAGATAAAGATACGGAAGCTGACATCGGCTTGTCTTACTCGTTGTTTACATGCAGGTATGAACCTGTCGAATGTTTTGGAAGATAAAATAAACAGATAGGGAACTTGTTAAATATATTTTTTTCACATCATCAATTTTATAAAGGTTTCGTGTCGTGTAATATGAAAAAAATATATTCTGACATAGTTAAATATCTAAAATATTTACAATAAATCATAAGATAAATGGTTAAGGTTGATGAATAATGACAATATTTAAGTTTTGTTTAATAACGTCTCTGATGTGTGAAAAGATATAAGTCTATTGACAGCGTGGATACCATTTAGTATATATCATTAATTACGCTTAACTATTCAAATATGTCTGAATACAGTTTTGCCGATTATCTATTTTGCGCTTGAAGTGGCATTTCTTGTATAACACACACTCCCTGTTTTATACTAAACGGAGTGTGATATAAATAAGTCATGTGAAAAATAAATTCGTTAATTTAACTGGTCTATCCTGCATTGTGTTACGAAGTTACGACATTTCCATCAGCTACGTGTAAGGTTTATGATGACTTTCAAAGGCAACATTGCCTCCTTGGCAAAGTGATTTGTCTTCATTTCTTCAAAAATACACAGACACTGACATGTTCCACCTTAGAATATTTTTTTAGTCAAATTTGATTCCATTCTGAAGCAACAAAAGACTTTAAAACGTCTGATGTTAAAAAAAAATCAGGGTTTACTTACTTTGTATGACCACTACCGTCATACTTTAAAAGTGAGATTGCGAATAATAAAATATTTTACAAAGATACAATTTATTTTCAATTTAAGAAAAAAGATTGAATAACTCATAAAACATTTAATAACGGTTGGCTTCCAGCGATATCCAATTCTTCACACGTAATGAAACCTATAATTCAGTATCTGCATAACTGCTGTAAGACCAATAATGAGTCGGAGGTCTCTGTTTGGTTAATACAGCACACGCTTGGCAAATCGTAATTTCATACTCAGATATCATATACGATTGTACATATAATATAATTCTCAAACGTGAGCAGCTTCCCCTCACTAGTCCGTAGTATTATTTATTGTACACCAGTTAAAAAGATGTTTTAAAAGGTATTCCAAATGTTTACCACTTCCACTCGCATACCCATGCATGTATCTTGTCGTTCCTTTGATGTAGTGTCTAACATATTGCTAGCGGATATTGAACAATTTTACCATTAATCAATGAACCAGCCGATAATCAAGTGTTGTGTCTTTTCTGTCGATCTTAATTTCTTATCGTTCGAAAATCAATAATTATATCATAAGAAACTAGCATAAACAATGTTACTCTATACGAAATGACAGTTTTATGTTACATGTATAAAATACAGCATACAAAAGTATGTTATTGAACCACTTGATTCAAAAGCACCAAGTAGATTTGAACTTTTGGGGCAAACATATATATCAAAACAATATGTGAAATTATCCACGTATATCACATGCAGATAATATTTTAGGAACACACGTCACATGCTTAATACAAATGTAACAGAAGCGTAAAATATTTGTTTTGCCCTCACACGTTGTGTGTACAGAAGACATGTTACAAACAAACTAACAAAGCACGCGAATCTGTCATAACATGTTCTGTATTTACATTGTATATATTTATAAAGATTTCTTAGATTAAAAATAGACTGATTACTATTATTACAATCTATTACTAGAATTTCATTTTGTGTGACAAATTCTGCGAGCGACAAATTTGTCTCTGTGCAATAACAACATGAAGCTTTTCCTAGAAGACAAGGAGAAATTTTACTTTGTCTGAGAAGATGTTTATCAAAGTCGTACGGATTCATCAGACAATAATGTACTTTTTGGAATTTTTAGTCATCAGTTCTCTTCAATTTGGTACTGCTTTGGGTTTCTAACTACAGTTGACTCTCGTTGTCTCGAACTCGGTTGACTCGAAATTTAGGATGAGTCGAAGTTTTCACGTGGTCCCGAACTTTATTTCATACAAAAGTATGTAATTCGACTCCTGATGAGTCGAAATTGGATGAGTCGAAATTTCGGTTGAGTTCGAACTAAATTTCGGTCCTTAGGTTAACAAAAGCATTCAAAATTCATTTTTTATCTCGAACTAATCGCATATGTCAAAACATGACCTCCGGGATTTAAATTTCCATGAGTGTTTACCTAAGATTATCTTTTATAGAATTTTGATAAATAATTAGTGATACATTGTTAATGTTCATGAAAAGTATTTAAAATGTTTACAAAACAATTCATTTGTCATTTACACTAATGAACTTGGGTGTGTATAAAGTGAGGATTGTGGCTTCCGTTGATGATCACCTAAAAACTACTCAAACGCCGTCTTTAATCTTTTTATATTTTCTTTTGAAAAGAAAGAGTGAGATAAAACAAAATGAATAGAAATCAAAATTTTCTTAAATCTATTGTGTCCGAGAATAAACAATTTTGTCAGCTATAACCGAACTGAATAACGAAACTATCGATTGGAAATTACTCTCTTAGAAAAGCTATAGGATTTGTTTTAAATTGAAACAATTGAATAAATAAAAATAATGTCATTATAATAATAAAAGACTGTGACATACAAATACATCGATCTGATACTAGAATATCGATCCCCTTGTCATATTCACCCGGATTTATTTTAGCTTTACCAAGCTAAGCAAGAGTTGTGTCCCTTAGATTGTCGAACTTCCGGTGTTCGTTTGAGTCGAACTACGTGTATCTCGAAATATTTCTCTGGTCCGGCTGACTTCGAAATAACGAGAGTCGACTGTATATTTGATCTGAGTGTTACCTATGAGTCTTATGTAGACGAAACGCGCGTCTGGCGTCTTAAATTATAAGCCTGGTACCTTTGATAACTATTTACTCCACTTAGTCGATGCCACTGCCGGTGGACGTTTCTCCCCCGAGGGTATCACCAGCCCAGTAATTAGCACTTCGGTGTTGACATGAATATCAATCATATGGTTCTTTCAATAAACTTTCTGTTTGCAAATGTATGGATTATACGAAATACTTCGGATTTTTTTTATCCCAGGCATAGTTAACTATAGCCTGTTTGACACATCTTTCTAGGAATTTTTGGTCATCAATGCTCTTCAACTTTGTTCTTT
Organism: Mytilus galloprovincialis; assembly: GCA_037788925.1. NCBI lineage: Eukaryota > Metazoa > Mollusca > Bivalvia > Mytilida > Mytilidae > Mytilus > Mytilus galloprovincialis. Next base: position 35,432,236 of record CM075342.1, on the reverse strand, counting down.
TTTGGCTTTCTTACTATTTTGATCCGAGTGTCACTGATGAGTCTTATGTAGACGAAATGCGCGTCTGGCGTTTTAAATTGTAAGTCCCGTACCTTTGATAACTAGTATTGTCATAGTTGCGCATACCTGACTTTGGGATGTCATTGATGAAAGATATTCTTAATTGGTACGGGAAAGACTGTATGACGTAGAAGTCAAATAATTGTTTTTAATTGTTTAATTGTTTTAGAGGCATATTATAATATTAGTTATATTGAAAACTGATGTTAATGTATTCATATACTTATATTGATCTTATTATTTAAACAAAGTAATATACACTTTAAAATAATTGGTTTTAAATTATATTCATTCGAAATTAAGTTGGTCTTTAAAATGCAACTTTATCTATAAAACAGACTTTAAGTAATGCTATACCGCATATATATCGCTTGTTGATTAAAGTTTGAAATATATACGGATTATATTCTGTCATAAAACCACAGCAACATACCAACATTTAAATTGATATTCCTTCAAAATGCTAGGTTTTGAATAAACTCGATCAACGGGAGTGGATATATCATTCTTACATACAATTACTGAGGATTATGAAAAGATATTTCAATCACCAGCGGAATGCAAAAGAACGCGTAAAATAACAAGCTGTTAAGAGTTAGAAATACTATAGCACTTTCAATTCAATTCGTTGAATCTTTTTTCTCACTTCGTCCTTCTATTTTCTTTTAAAATTTTTGTCAAAACCATTTCGTTGTGTTGTCCATTCTTTGCAGTTGTCTGCAGAGTTAGCAGACGTAAATAGAAGTCCACGTGCAATAGATGATTAAATTGTGGAAAGGATTTTACACTATGTGAATATCTTCTATACGTTTATTATTATAATGATATCTAACGTCTTAATCAAGCGTAAAGATGATCATAGACCCATTACAATGAATGTATGACTTGTAAGGATTTAATCCATACTACTATATGGGATGTTTCACCAATCACAGCACAGGGAAGATTTAAATCCTCCTCTTTCCATTCATAGAAGTAACTCGAGCTTTTTGACCACTTATGACTGTTTTGAAACTTTTTAACAATAGAATACTGTTGATGCGATAGCCACTTGTAGGCTAAGGATTTTAGCTCATGTAAACATTTATTGTAGTTGGTATAAAGTTCATTTTTTGTCAATATTGTGAGAGATAGTCGGAAGTTAAAGAAGTTGACATTTTTTTCAATACATTGTTTTCATACCTATCTCGGATAACTTGGTTAACGGTAAGTGTTTTACTTTATAGACACCATGCTTCATATCTTATGATATCATATCTGCTTACCCCTCCAGGGCACCTGAGATCACCCCGAATTTTTTGTTGTGTTCGTGTTGCTTATTCTTTAGTTTTCTATGTTGTGTCATGTGTACTATTGTTTGTCTGTTTGTCTTTTTTTCATTTTTAGCCATGGCGTTGTCAGTTTATTTTCGATTTATGAGTTTGACTGTCCCTCTGGTATCTTTCGTCCCTCTCTTATTACTCCGGTAAATACCATGGATATTGTGCCTTCTTATGAACTCTTATATATAATGGCAAAACATGTTTACTTACGTCTATTTATAAACAAGTCATTCATATGTATTTTTACGTCTTTTACCTCTAACACAGAATGATACGTAAGCAGTTGCCAAATGAAAACGCTAGGAGTTATCAATAACTGTATATGACTTCGTATTTCAATATTTTATATAACTGTTTGCCAAAAAAAAAGAGTTAAAGCAGTTTATTTTGCAATAACACTGGTCTGGTTGAGCGTATAGTAAATGTTTCATTCAGTTGGTATCAAGTGATGAAATGCTATCACAAAACATCTTCTTACTGTAATTAAATTTTTGCCCCTTCAGTCACTTATTTAAATGAGTTTCTTTACGCAGTGAATTTCAATTGCGATTGCAGTACTGATTGAGTGTGTGTATGTTTGTGAACCAAATTTATATACTTTTTTTTAATTTCTGTTAAAGCTATATCCAACTTTTAATAATTAACGAATAGATAATTGTGTTCGTTGAATGATTGATTGCATAATGCCTGCTAAGAAGTAATATCTGAATAGGATTCAATGAGAGAACCTAACTAGAAAAAATCAAACAACTGAAGGCACATCTTCTATACATAAATTACACCTATGTGCTACCAGGACGTCTTTTCAAAATTGAAATAATTTATAAACGATATTGATGCATATTGAAATAAATCAGCATGTATTTAAAGGATTAAAAAAGGTTATTATTTCCATGTATCATCATAAATCACTTTTAATATTTAGTTGGTAAAGTTTGGCATCTTATCAACTAAAAAGTCCTTAATGTATTATGACATAATTGTAAATTCATGCATTTCAGTGCATTTCAATGCATATTTTAAAATTAGAACCAACTTACCGCAGCTGAATGCAGTTTTTAAACTCTATCAAACTTACGCTTTAACGAAGAATGCAAAAGCTGCGTAATCTGTTTCCGTATAAATTGATTGACAGAAGGTATACCATGCAGTTATTTCTAATGAAAATTGGAATATGTTTGATAGCAATGCAAATTTCATATTGAAAAGTATAATATTTTGCATACTACCGCTGGTGTTGAAAAAACGTATTTACACATGATCAAATAAAGAACTTGGGTTTTGTTCGTTCCTTAAGGTTGTTATAGGCGGTCTGAATTTATATGCAATTTCAAAAGTAAGAAACCTTGACAAATCGTATTTACTTTATTGCAATGCAAATTTCATATTGAAAATTAAAAATATTACATATAACCATTGGTGTCGTTTTCAGAGGCGGATTTAGGGGGGGGCAGGGGGCCCGGGTCCCCCTATTTGGGAAAAAATTTGGTTGCTTATATAGGGAATCACTGAAGCGTGACTGGAGCTGGCCCCCTCTTAGGTCAGTCAGTGGGCCCCCACTTATAAAAATTTCTGGATCCGCCACTGGTTTTAACGTGCTTTCACATGAATTAAATAATTCTGCTTTTGCTTGTTATTAAAGGTTGTTATGAGTATGCAATTGCAAAAGTTAGTGACATTGACGAATTGTCTTGACTCTTCTCCGTTTATTGAATTCCGATGGTCTTCAGATTTAATTTACATGGGCTCCTTGTCAGGATTTGACAGTTTCTTAATTATTCCGACTTTCTGTCCCGTTACCCATCAATCATTTGAATAAAGTTTACCAATACCATTAATAGAACATGCACGGGTTAATGGTAGATTATCGTTTTGTTAACGGTTATATGGTGTCGACTGCAAAAATGTCAACTCAAAGAATAGTAAATATCCAAATGGAAAAGATTATTCATATCTGCGTACGATAATATATTGTTAACTAACAATGAGAACTATAGTTTCAGTCAAAGTGTATTTCAGTTACTTGGTGGCTGAGATTTTGAAGGTTTAGTCCAACTTTTAGTCAGAGGCAGACAAGAGACATCATATATACCTATCTATTAATTTTCGTGTTGTTACTTCTAGTTACCTTTGCACCTTCTTTATGTAAACTTATAGGGCGATTTTTATGAGAAAACACCTTTCTGCTTTGAAAGAATTTTTTAAGTTGAGATGGAACTAAAGTCTTATCATTATGCTGAATTGTAATACATTTGATCATATTATAGAAACTCATTAAACGAATATGTAAATTAAAAATGTTCATTGATATAACCCCAATTAATGCGTCTGATAAGGTCTTATTGTTGCTGTTTAGAAGTACACAAAAAACACAAAGACATCTAGAGTTCAACATAAGTAGTACGGTCATCAACAAAAGTGTGACTACATGTTTGTATTGAATATAAACTTTTATATAAAACTTATATCAAGTGAGCAGTGTTAATTGCTTGAGAAACTGTAATAAGTTAATGTAAAGGTAAAAAGGCAAATTAAAAATATGATGTCTTTATTCATGTTTAATACCCTGTAAAACTACAATTTAAAATAAATTGTTAGATCCCTATATACCAAAATAATCATAGTCGTGTTAAAAATATAAATTTTTCATTAAATATATTTTATGTTTTAATAGATTTGATTATAACTGTGTTCATATTGGAATCTCATAATGATTGAATAACAATTGTGCCGTTATTTTGCACCTGTTAGGCTATAATTAAAATGTAAAAGTTTATCTTCATCACTTTGATGTTTTAAAATTGACAGACTTTTTGTCGAAGCAAGTGTTTTTGCGGCGCGGGTAAAAGTCATTATTGTTTCTTTATTTGTTATTTGAGTGAGACAAACGTTAGTCTAATCTCCACGAGACATGTCACTGGCAACTCCAAACTGTTGGATTTGTTGTCCCTCATTTGTGGATATGTATTTATATTGAATTATTCTTATATTTTAAATGAGTAGCATACAGTATCAGGTATTTCTCTTTGTCATCATCATCTTTCAGCACGGAACGCACCTCTGTAGTATTTCTAAATCTAATATAAAAATAAGAAGTCAGTAGGATTGCCAATGAGACAACCCATAACCATAGATCAAACGACGTAAAAGATAGCTTCTACATTGGTCACAGGCATAAAATTATTTCTCAAATAGCTTTACTGTCAGCAGACAATCTTAAAACAGTAAAGGCTATGAAGCATTGTATTAAATCAATTTCCTATATATCAGCAGGTTTAATGCATCATTTTCTACATAGGAAAATGACTGTACCAAGCCAGGAATATTACAGTTGTTGTCCATTCGTTTGATGTGTTCAATCTTTGAATTTTGCAATTTGATTACGGACTTTCAGTTTTGATTATGTTTCGGAGAATTTTGTGATTTAACTTTTTTCGAATCATTTGAAATGATATTGTTAGCTTAAGCCCATGAATTATTTATTTCGTCGCTATCTTTATTCTTTGGTGTCTTTTAAAATCAAATTAACTAGAAATCGGTTGATCAGGATCACATAAAACCTTTTTTTCTGAGTCATTTAAGCACAAATGTTAGTGTCTTCATCTGTCTACGTAGATAGGGAAACAACCGCCTCATATAATGATACAATAGTATTCACAAATTGGTAGGAAGTATTTGATCTTTTAATAATTTAATTTTGGATGTAACGCGTCTTCTGATTGGCTGACGTTATTTTGTTATGAGCCCATAGACATAATTAAGTCATGTGACCGTGACGTCATCAACGTTTTTTCATGGTTTTCTACGGTTTAAAATGGAATTTAGAATTAAGTTATAAGAAATGACTGTAATATTTTTTCTGTCTATTCGAAATAACATTAAAAATGTGGTGCACACTGTTAAATAATCCGCTACGCGCGTTATTCAGTGTGCACCAAATTTTTTATGTTATTTCTTCATAGACAGAAAAAATATTACAGTCATTCCTTAAATGTTTAAAGGGATCTGTGATGCTATCGAATACCTACAAATTACAACAAAGACAGATATAGTACACGTACAAACACCAGTCAGTGTGATGTACCCATATTTTGACTATTTTATTTATTGTGTCTGTTTAGTTTACGCATCAATGTAAATATAACGGAATTTGATGAGACTGTCATCAAAGTGGGAGGGTTAGCGCTATAAAACCAGGTTTAATCCACCATTTTCTACATTTGAAAATGCCTGTACCAAGTCAGGAATATGACAGTTCTTGTCCATTCGTTTTTTATGCGTTTTGTTATTTGATTTTGCCATGTGATTATGGATTTTCCGAATTGATTTTCCTCTAAGTTCAGTATTTTTGTGATCTTACTTTTTATACATATTCGTTATTTACCATCTTTCTTATAAATTCAGAACTCGTTGATATTTCTCATATATATTAGTTGATATCAGCAAAGACTTGATTCGTGTTACCCACTGTTTGCGTACATTTAACTCATTTGATCTCTAGTGGAGAGTTGAAAAACATAGCACATTTTTCCTATTCTTTATATTGATATATAAGAAAGTTAACAAAACGTCAAAGCGTACAGTTTTTTAGATTTAACGTCAATAAACACAAGGAACAGAGATTAATTTCAATTGTTTTTATGACTGTACATATTACATTCTTCCTGTATAACCTTTGTATAAAATTTGCCGATCATTGATCTTCATGAGATCTACTAGTATCAATTATGTCATCGGGAACATTTTATAGTGTAATACCAACAGTAACTCTGATACTTATCACAAGACTATCGGTGTATTGCAACAATGTAAAAACATACATTATCACGGAGATCAGTCGTCTGGAATGTGACCTTTAGATGTGACCTAATGATTCCCGGGTGGTAAACATCATCTTTCACAGGTAGATCTACCTTTATTTAGAGAGGTTCTTTAAAGGATTGGAGACGATCTTCGTTGTGTTTTATTTATCTAAGTACAGATTCTTTGATCGAATATTTGTATCGATATCTAGGAGGATCTTCACATAATGAAATGCACAAGCAGCATTGATAACATCACCGATTTCTATAAAGGTCTGAACTATTAATATAATAAAGGTTTGATAAAGGAATATACCTACACCTAACAGATTCAAAGGATCGAATAAAGAAACACTGAAAGTACGGTATTCGAATGGTTTGACTATGTATCCACGGAATGGTCTATAAAGCTTGGTTAATATAGGCACCTGTTGTTCAGTGGTTATCGTTTGTTCATAAGTGATTCTTGTTTTTCGGGGTTTTTTTATTAGTACGTTGGTTTTCCTGTTTGAAAGGTTTTACACTAGTCTTTTTAGGAGCCATTTATAGATTATTGCTGGTCAGTGTGAGCCAAGACTCCCTGTTGAAGGCTGAATTTTGGCCTTAAATGGTTTCCTTTTGTGTCTTGTGTAGAGAATTGTCTCATACCTCATTTTTAAATGAATATATCTGTTCTAAAGTTGGTCTCCGTAGTTAATCAATGCAATTCCTCAAATAGCTTCTTTTATAAAATGTTACACACATAACGGTTTACATTTTATAAATATATTTATTTATATAAACTTATTCAAATATAGTATAAATCCATTTTCGACATTTCTTTCTACAAAAATGAATATTTCCGTTTCTACTCACATAAATATGCAAGATGTTAATGAAAAAATAATAATATTTTACCTCCCTTTTAGATTATTAGTACCCAATTGAAACGACTCCATCAGTCTAATTGTTCTTGATTTACATTTATCATGAAGAATCTCATCTTTTAAAGGGACCACCGAAACCGATTATCAACAATACTTTGCGTGCATTGTGTAATAAAAGATTTATCATTAAGATAATTTTATTTAAATACAGAAAATAGATTATGAATAGTGAATTTGAAAGCAATAAGTACCAAAAATAATACACCAAAAGCATATTCTATTTAACAATGAAAACATTCCTGACCCTTGAAACACCCATGAACATTCGTCATTACCTAATGAAATCCTAGACACTATAACAAGGTGGCCATATTGTAAAGCACGAATATCTGTTTCTTCTTCCGTCATATTGAAAATACCCGTGATGCAATAAACACTCACCTTTTGACCTTCTGGGCGATCTGAAAAGCGATAGCCGATGGTCTATTGTTAAATATTTTCTTCCTCCATATTGAAAATACCCATAATGCAATAAACACTCACCTTTTGACCTTCTGGGCGATCCGAAAAGCAATCGCCGATGGTCTATTGTTAAATATTGTCGAGTGGAGATAATAAATTGTAAAATACAAAGGATTCAAACCTGTTGGTATTCACAAATGCATGCATACCTTTGGAGGGTGGTCATTCAATGTACACTATTAGAGTAATCCCATTAAATCAACACTTGAAAGTAGATTCTTTGTTACTATCATTATACAGTTCTTCCATGTATTCTGTCTATTGTTATGTTTGCATATTTGGATCTCCACTTTATCTTTATAATTTGTTCACTGTTGACACAATGTACCCTTCTGACCATCTGTTAAGACCACAATTTCATTGTAATTTAAAATGAAGCTTGTTAGGAAGAAATGTGACATTTGATTATTTAGTTCCTAAATTAGCATACACTATCATTTCATACTAGTATTTAAGTAAAAAAAGTCAAGATGACAGTATTCTATAGAATAAGCAAGGAATTATTTGACCCCTGTGTTTATCTTTTTATTTAGTTGAGTTTAAACATATTTATTCCAAGTGGATTGGGAAACAAGTTTTGCAACTTGTATTAATCCCTTTCCGCTTTGCGGGTGCGAGTGCTGCCCTGTAGCGGCATTAGCCTGCTCTTTTTGAAATCTCTAAGGGTGTCTTTAACGTGCAAGAGATATGACTCCCTCTTAACACGGGTCAGACATTTATCGTCCCCTTCCGACGGACCATCATCGTTTCCTCAAGACTATACTTGCAGATGGTGTCAAGGGAGAGCCGAAAATTTCTTTTTATTTAAAGAATTATTAAATAGCAATGTTCGTACCAACTGTGTTATCGTCGTTCCGATTTTTTCACCTTTGTATTTCCCAGGGTACTATCAATTGTTCATCAATAACAATTCGTGTCCTCACTGCGATACTTGAATTGGCATCAGGTGACCAAACGTCAACTTATCTATTTGATTTACAATGATAAACACACACAAAATGACGATACTAATTTTCAATAGTCTAAGTTGTGCTTTATTTTTTTCTCTGTTTTGATAAAGTTTAGATTATTATTTGATAGGAGTAACTTTTGATCAATTTATCAAGAAATTAAATTTTCCCTCGGGCAACGTTGACGTTATATGCATCTGGCTGTTGGGTTTATTTCCTTTTATTGTCAGATGGCTCTTGATGATTTTGGTTCTTATACATACTTAGATTTTAAATATTCGATTTTGAGCGCTCCTGGTGAAGGTAAATGCACTTTGGACATGCTATATATCAAGAACTAATTTTGTGTTGCTCTGTTTGTTCTTTTACAACTACTTTTAAAACTAAATTACATATTACAGCCATTTAACAAGATATTAAGACCATTACAGACTTATTTAAAAATTTCATATTTTTTTTTTGGCGAGTTCTTTTTACATTTCCTTATAATGTAACGATCATTGTAACGCATCTTCACATCAGCTACTAACCATACTTTCATTAAGATTGAACCATTTCGCGCTTTTTATTTTTTTTTTTAATTATTAAAGTCAATCGCCGTGCTCTGTACAAGAATGTCTTTCTCAAGTTTGTCACGCGAAATATTCTGATAAACGGAACACGATGTCTTCTTCTTGTTTTCGTTAATCAAAATGCATTTCCATCATTTGTTTGTGGGCAAAAAAACATTTAACATTTGTAAGTCAGATGTGTTTTGTCTCCGTCAATAAATCGTGTAACAATCCAACACAGATTTCCATAACCTTACAATTATTTTCCATTCTCAATAATGTCCTTTCCCTATAATCACTAATAAACAATCAGGAAAAGCATTAGATAAAAGTGTTTTATTGATGAATTCCTTCATCAAAATTCATAATAAATGAACACTCATGACTTTGCTGAAAATATCCAATACTTTTTGATTCCCTTCAATTGGAACAAATAATGATCTGATGTCTGAGACAGTTTTCAATGACGAATCAACTATGCACTTACGAGTTGGTTGATAAGTATGGAATATTTGTTTCACTGATGACGACAAATATGATCAAATTCTAGTAACCACAATCATGTCCTTTGTTCTCAAATGTGATCTATTGAATCAGATTTACACCCGGGTTTAAGCTCACATGAGCAATACGTCGTAGACCAAGATATGTTTACATTTCTGGAGCACATGAGTTGATGCCATGTTCGGTTTGTCTCCGGTTTTTCTGTTTATATCTAGTATAAAGGTTTGATTGGGGTCCTTCTTTTCCGTATCCTTTGATATTTTCATATTCTGTGATTACTTAATAATTGCATTCTGGACGTTGTTCTTTTCTGTAATCACTCAGTATATTTACCCAATCTTTCAATTTTTGAAGGCAATTTTTATATTTACAAAATATTTAAGCACCCCATTATTCTCTATTCTTTATTTCTTTTGTCATATGTTCTCTTTTCTGTAACCCCCATTCACAACCTCTAGTATGTTCCTCGTCAGTTGATATGTTACATTGTAGCATCAAAGTTCCACTTTTCTCGTTCTTCTCCCACCGAATTTTTAAAAGCCGCTAGGATCGTTGTAGAAAAAAATCACTTTCGTATTGAAATAGTGTTTAAACAGTAATTATTAACCTCGCGTTTCTTGAATACAAAGACGGGGATATCAGAAGGTCAAAGTAAAACGAAACTATTGACAACTAATAACGCATGACACGAAAAACATGAGATGTTGCAAAAGAGAGAAGAAAGATACCAGAGGGACAGTCAAACTCAAAAATCGAAATTCACTCTGAATTGTGATTGATTATGACAGAGAAAAGCTTTCAGGAGTTATTTTGGGGAAAACTATTAATTTCTACTTTAAAAAAAATAACAAGCATTATAAGGATACTAAAAATCAAGAAGTTTGGTCGGCTTTGGTTGTTCAGATTTTGTTTCATTTCCTCTTTTAAGTTTTTGTCGTTATTTTGTTATTCAAAACTATTACTATGAATATTATTTATTTATTTGTGCAGTAACGTTTGTTCAGTTTAAAACCCTTGGTGTTGGCATCAATCTATCAAACTTAGTAATATTTCCATTTTTTTACCGGATCTGATTAGCTTTTTCTTTGAAGTTGTACATGTGTTTTGCAATCATTGCCGAGGATCTTGTTTTCTTGTGCCAACATGCTTTTGATATATTGTTTGTAAGTATGAGATAAATCGTGCCCACACAGGTGAGTTTTAATCGGATCTGGCCATAATTTCTATGTTTCTAACTATTTTGGCATTTCTAATATCAACACTTCAACTTTATTTCCACCAGTGTATCTAACAATATCTACTGCCACTATTTCTTTCATGTTCTTCCTACATACCTGTCATACAGACCCCCAGCGACGATCAATACCTGCTATCACTAGACTATGACTACGTATGTCGCAATTTTAGCGTGCTACCGGAAGAAGTCACACTTGATAAACTACATGAAAGTAAAACGATTTTAGGTAAATCTGCAAATATTATCATGCAGTACATCAAAAATCGATAATTGACCTTGCATTAATCTCCATATTGTCAAAACGCAGTGTGAACATACCATGACAAAGGTTGTAGTGCCGTTGATTAAAATTTATTCTAGCCATTGCTTTCGTATTGCCAGATGTCAGGAAGTTGTGCACTGCATCAAAGGTTCAATTACTGTAATCAAAATGTCGATCAAACGGGGGAAAGTTTATAAACATTTCATTGACAGTCTTCGAAGCAAGAAATGAAAGTTTAGTAGATTTCCCTGGTGTGAAATGTGCAACGAATATGCAACCAAATTTAATTAAGTTCGACAGTTAACAGGGTCGATTTTGGAATTAACCAACCGATGTGTGTCATTGTAATGGAATTGCTTTAGTAAATGGTTTAATGGATAATAAACGATTTCATATGAAATAAAACTGAACTTGAAAACACACGATTTATTGCGAAAATAACTGTCGTTACACAAAATAACTGTCGTTACACAAAATAACACCAATGTGCATCTTAATCTCAGACTCTTACTAGTGAATATCATATCACATGAATAAAAATAAATGCAGGATAAACGTAATTGAAAAACTAACCAAACACCCTTTAAAAACTTAAATACATCATGAGTTCTACGTAAAATCTTCATAAATGTACAGCTTTTTATCAACGGGATTATATAAAAAAATCAACTGCAGAAACAAATCAAATAGTAAACACATTAAATAGATACTAGAAAAAAATGGGGAAAAAGTAGCGTATTTTGTTTTCTATTTGAATGGTGATTGATTCACACATTTCATTCTCATCTTATTTAATTGATTATATAAAGACACACTTGACATTTTTTTCATTAGCATTATATGAATATCTATTCATATTATTTTGTGTATAATGGTAAACGGAAGCTATATTTCTTATAAAATATAAGTTTCATACAATTAGCAATGAGTTCTTAAGCTTGCTGTTCTATAATAGAAGTATTTGTTCAGTGCATCTAGCACCAGATGGCTAGGGATTCTAAATAAGAACCTAACGATTAACAACTGATTGGATATGAGTGAAAACAGTCTTCATCAAAACACTTAATGGTTTCTAAAGAAAGAAAAACGTCTTATCTTAATTCAAAGGAAGTGTTCATTAAATCCTGTATCAGACGGACAGCGGCTAATACCATGATTTGATTATTAAGGTTACCAAAGCTAGATGTTGTATAATTCAGACGTCGTAAACAGACACATTATAATCAACACTTTATTTGATTAGGCGGTTGGAAAGTCATTTCAAAATGATCTGTATTAGGCATACTGAATTTTCACACACGATTGTGCTACAGTGCTGCAAGGCGAATGTATAAAAGAAAATCAACCAATATGTTCAATGCAAAACTTATGATTATAGCAATAACCGGTTCTTTGAATGCAAGTTACTGAATCTAGCAGTAAATCAGTTCCTTCCCATGACATGAATAATAATAAAAAAAAGGATTAACAAACAAACCGAACTTTGAACTAAATTCAACATGGGGGGCGTCCATTAAACATGAAAAATCAACTGTTATACTATATCAAACTATGGAACGAATAGAAAACAACAGTCATATATCTGACTTGGTTAAGGTGATATTTGGTGATATTATCATGCTACCAATCCACCATTTTCTACATTTGAAATTGCCTGTACCAAGTCATGAATATGACAGTTATTGTCCATTCGTTTTTGATGTGTTTTGTCATTTGATTTTGCCAGGGACTTTTCGATTGAATTTTCCTCGGAGTTCAGTATTTTTATGATTTTTCTTATTTTCAACTCCTTTTAGCTCCACATTAACTAGATACCGGTAAATTCTGTTGACTTTTGTATATTGAAAAATGCTGTTTTTTAATATGACCTCTATACATAGTACAATCAGTTGTTATGAATAACATTAAAAAGCCATCATTAGTCCATTTCTGTCTATTTAATGACAGTCTTCAATATTCATAAATTTCATAAACTTTTAAGCATTGTTTATGCTTTTCAATTAATGGCAAATTTATAGATTTATCTATAACGCAAACATAACGGAAAAGAATAGAATTAGTTAAATTAATGACCCTTCCATTAGCGAAACATAACAGTAATGATCCGTAGTGGTTGTCTATCATTATTACTATACTTAAAAGATAGACAATATTAAAAGTATGACAGTGTCATTATTGCCACTTTATTTAATCCTCAGGCACACTCAATATTAAGATGACATATTCGTACGTGTTATAAGTGATATGTTCCTGTTTTCAATGGCGTTATGAGACAGATGATATATCACGAATAGTTGGGTTAGAATAATGGGTCTTGCATATAAATTCTTTAATTTGTATCTGATTTAAGTTGGGGGTAAACTTTCAGGAATGAAATTTTGAAAATATATCTTGCCAAAATTTATTCGGAATTTTTGACGCTCAAATCTTTTCAGTTCGTCATGTACTAACCTTTTGAAGTTTTTGTTTTGAGCGACACAAATGGGTCTTTTGTAGACGAAAAGCGCGTTTTGCGTTCAAAGTTATAAGCCTGGTATCTTTGTTGAGGATATATTTCTTCGAAAAAACACACATACGATGGGCGCCTTCATTCAAGTTTGATATAAATTAGCTGTGTCGTATCTCGGAATAGTCTTTCAAACTCACAATATGTGCCAGAATTTTAAACGGGAACTACTTGTTTCAAAAGATCACTTAAGGACTTTTGATTTGAGTATCACACTATTGAAATAGTACATTTCTTTATTGTGCAGAAGAAAGTATTTTTCGTCCTTCAAATTGACTTAGGGTCAAATTGAAACGTACATGGTTGGTAGTGTAAACATAAGATTTACATACAAGTACATGTATATGGCACGAAAGGTTATGATATTCAACGAACAAATACGTTGTGCGGTTCGCTATATTAGAAACAGACGCTAACATGAACATTCGTTAATACTTAAATGTGCATCTGTGGAATTTAAAATGACGAGCCTCACAGTATGCAAGATGAAAAAAAATAAGTTTGATTGTGGGAAATAATGCAGAATGAAGCAGTAGGCGGTTTGATAGCTGTAATTATCACAAACATACGTTACGTAATACGAAATATATATTTACATATCTTTATAAATGCCTTTCAAATATCACTGTGCAAATTGAATTTTAATACGTAATATTAAATTGCATTTACTATGTATGGTCTATAATGATTTTGTAAATATTGTACTTAAGCAGGTCCAACTAATCGTCTTTAAGTGCAAAATCTCCTCGTTTAGTTTATTTAAGTCAAATCACAACTGGTACTTCTACCTCTAAACTAGTGTTTTGTTTGTGGTCAATTAGACCATAGAAGTAATATATCGACAATATAATACTTCAATGATTAGAGTAACTACTACATGGTGTGATTGGTAAATTACAATGTATGTCTTATTTGCTGACTTGTTGGTCAGGTTTTAAGTGTCTGTAGAACAGTGTCAAAGTAATTTTTCGTAGAAATAAGTACTAGTATGGTGTTTACCACTACACCAAGCGAAAGAAAAAAAAAAGGTAAATAAAGGAAAAACCAGTGTTTTATGACGATAATAACTTTAGTAACTCGATATATGGTATGACAATTTCAAAATTAACTTTCTGCTTTCTTGTTACATCTAGTTCTAAGTGTGCCTGGTCTATACTTTCCGTCGGCCGATTTTTATAAGGATTTTACAAAATACTTAATGTGTAGAGGTTTCAGATCCATTAATTTATTGAAAGGTTCATTCATATAGTTATGGTAGATAATGTCTTTTATCAGTTGTATTTATTAACAACAGCCATCAATATTCGTAGTATGAGTTTAAATCACAAGATACATTTGTCAAATTTATAAGTCGCGATATCTTTAATATTTTGAATCACTCAAGAAACTCTGATGCGACCAGAAACCAGCTGTTATTAAATTAGTATTGTCAACTTATTATGGGGACTCGCTGACCGAGTGGTCCAAATAATTCATCTACTGTATCGCTATCTTAACAACACTAAGATTGTTTTAGTTTCAACCTCGCGCGTGGCAGTTGGGTTTGTCTCCAAACTTAATCGACAAGGAATTGGATGTTTTCTTACCACATGTTGTTGACTCGATCTGGCATTCTGGTTTCTTTTCACCAATAAATACTGACATAGAGTATAGCAAATACCAATGAGAGTGGTAAACACCAACAATTTATATGTATATCAATCTACTTTATAACATTCTGCTTTTTTTTATTGCAAAAGACAGGTAATACTTTAAAGGTTTCTACTGTAATTGTTTGTAATATAATAAATCATCTAAACACATATAAACCCCGTAATTTGTAAAGAACCTTGAAAGTGACAAATTATTAAAGATACCAATTACATTCTTACGCAATAGGTGTCATCCACAAACCATTTATAAATAAATATATTCTTTGAGGACAAAAAAAATATAAATGAAATTACGTGCGTCTCAAGGATATCATTAGGGTTCCTTTTCTTCGTCAATGTCATTTCTGTCGTATTGTTGAAAAGCATCTGTGTGTATAATCGGTTAAAGTCTAGTTAAGCAATAGTTAGATAGTGGTAAGGTGTCTATCAAAATCGTCTTCTATTAATCAGGAATGAATAGAAAAATATTTTCAGTACAATAGTTGTCTGCGAGCTGTCATTAGAATCCCTCTTCAAAATAAATTAAACAGTCTCATCGGTAAAACACCATCTGTATTCAAATATGAGAATGGAGACAACTATTTCCATGAAAGAACTGGACGAATTAGTTGTTCATGTAACATGAAATTAAACGTAAATGCAATTTGTGGGTGTTATGATGAACGATGTATGGGATTTTCCGTGATGTGTACTGCAATCAACGCCACGTTGTTTCTGTTGAAATTGTGAGGTAAGAAATTCTCTTTCTCCTCTGTCGCATGTTGAATACCCGAAAATTCCTTATTAATATGATGAAAAGTCGAATATATCATGACCATAGTAAACATTACTGTAATTTTTCATACACTAGACGTGTTTTTTACCATCTCAAGATATATTATATCATGTAAACTAATAGTTCACCAAGCAAATTATTTCTATGTTGATTTATGAAGTTATATATAGTATTGGATCAGATATCATATATCATTCTTCCGTTCGATATACTGTTTAATCACAGCTGTAAGACTGTTCAATAACATTCATTTGTCCTCCTATATGTTTGAATGTCATAACGTTATACATAATTATATGGAGAACTAACGCCTGTATAAAGGTTCATCCTATTGTTTTAGCTCAGACACTTTTGAATTAATTACTCTGCATGAGATTGATTCGAGATTCATTTTGTCTTATGTGAGTATATCTCGTAGCTCAAATGAAGACATCATCTATGTCATCCCTTTATTTAACTTTAAAATTATCATCATCTTTTTTATTTCGTTTTTTATTATAACTAATTATTTGTTCTGCTTATGCGTTCAAGAAAAAGTTTCTTTCAGACAATTTGTAACATAGATTTACATCATCTGTTAAAAAACTTTTTCTAATTAAAATTCTCCAATGATTTATAACAATGCGTGCTGCATGTTACAGTCTGTTGTGGGGTATCTTGACATGTAATGAATTTGTTTGGCGCTGCAATTGTCGATAATGATCTTTGACTGGCTTTGAGGCTTCATAAATTTCGAAATTTTTACCATGAAACATCTTGCATATTCTACCGAAAGGTACTGTTGAACATTTTTACAGTTCATCATGACATAACAGTTCATTACCTGTCAGTTATTATTTTCTTTTTTACAAGAGCCGTCCATTATTTTTCTTTTCTTTTTTTTTCATTTGCTCATTCAAAGTTGTTCTTCAAAAGCAATGACTGCAAGTAGAGTCATATCCCTTTAGTACTTTTTCTTAAAAACTGAAATATTAAGTGATTGAGAAAAGTTATCTTGGTAACACAGTGACTTATATTATAAATAGCTTTAATACTATTGACAGTCATTTCCAGTATAATATTATGATGAAAATATAGATCGTGTCTTCCTGTACTGTTTGCGACGTCATTTTATAACAAATAATCAGATATTCAGGCAGCATGATTTCCCATCAGTAGGTGAAGTACATTAATGTTGATATAAGAGTCTGTGAACATTGCATCACCAGGTAATATTCGTCATTGTTTTACATATATAGATATAGGAAGATGTGGTATGAGTGCCAATGATACAGCTCTCCATCCAAATCACAATTTATAAAAAGATAAACCATTATCGTTCAGGTACGGTCTTCAACAAGGAGCCTAGGCTCACACCAAACAGCAAGCTATAAAGGGCCAAACAAATTACTAGTGTGAAACCAACTATACTTGTAAAGTGTTATTGTTCATTAATCTTCTTTTTTATTAATTGTCTTTTACTTTATTTTTATTGAACATTCGTGAGGGTATTATTTTCCACTAATGAAGAGGAGACTGGAATGCTAAATAAATAGTTTTACATCGCTACTTGTTCATGTCGGAAACTCCTTCAGTACTAATATTTAATCTGCCCCTAATGTTTTGTTCTCCTTAAGGAGTTGAGTGTTGATAGCAGATTATTGATATTTTAAATCTGTTACCAATTTGTCTAAACTCAGAACGATTTAAAGCTTGACATAGTGCATGGACACTTGTCTTTTGTTTAAAGCTATATGTTAACCCGGTGGATGACCAAATTTTAAGACACTAGCTTGTCAGCTGAGAGAAAGTTTCCAGTCCACGGATTATCAGCAAAAAATGCTGACCGAAGTAGATAAAAGTATTTTTTATGGATGCTGTATACTAAAAAAGTACCAAACATTACATCTTATCTTCCTGACAGTTGTTGTTTTACCCCACATTAATTTTAGACTATTGTCCTGGGTTGAATCAAATCATTAAACTTCATCTATAAAGTTTACTAGTGTAAAGTTTCATCGACTCTATAGGTGTGCCAAGATTGTCCTTAGATAACCCGTCGTCAGATTAACATAGGATCACATGAACATTTACTTCAGTATACAATAGTTATATTAACATTACTGGAACCCATTCATCCAGTTACTATACCTTGCTCGATTAACTCTGAGCTACTATATAAGGATATTAACACTATGATCGCATTGAAAAGACCTGCATAGTGACTTTTTATCTACTATTCTTCTTTGATGTAAATAACTGTATACTTGTCAAGCATCAATTTATTATAAGGGATGTAACATTTTAGAAATCCATATTATATAGAATATTGTCATTTTATCTGTAATGTAGAAAATATGTAAATAGAATATATATGAAAAAGGGAGATTTAGCATTCAAATATGCAGAATGTTTCTTTAAATATAGACATATTTCCTTTGTACATGGCAATTTTGTTCTTATTTCTACATTATGAATGGAAGTTAGACATTTTAAAACATTTTTTCGTGGAAGAAACTGTATTTTAGTATGTTAAAATGAGCAAACAAAGCGATTGACATTTTCCCACTCTTCAGAATAATAAAACTAAACTGTTCTTCCATTTAACATGATGTTCATTTCCAGTAGGTGTAGTTTTATTTATAATGCAAAAAATAATGTTTGTGAAAAAATTATATTCTCACTTTAAAATGTAAATGAACCTTAAGCATTCAATTAAAAAAAACGTTTATGACCTGATCACCCAAATTTCAGTTTGATAAATTAGTTCAATACAGTTTAGAAAAGAATCAAATATAGAATGCCCTAATTTATTATTTCTTTTTAAATTGTTGTGGAATTTTTTATTTTTGAAATAATTTACACTATTTCTTAGAGATATATTATTTTAAGCATGTTTGCATTTGTTTATTAGTTAGTTCAGTATTGTAACTCTCTTCTGCAAAGTTATATATGCATTTACTTTGAAAGATGTATAGTGAATACAGCGTATACTTTTTAAAAGTATTATAGGATACCCTTTTTCTCCACATCTTCGATTATATTAACACGTTTATAAGAAATATGAGTGTTAATGTATGAAAGACTCTTAATATGATTCAGACAGCCAATTACCTTTACTTTATCGGCGAATCCCCCTTGGGCAACAGAAAAGAGCCTGTTTTCCTGCCATGTCCTTACTTCAGTAAAGTGATTTTTGATTTGACACATGTCGCACATGTCAGTACCCCTGTAAGTGGACAGGTGCCCGTCAAGTTTCAATGTTAAAGGGTTGATTTTATGTTAATGCTATATTTTGCGGATATTTAATTACCATAAAGTAATTGTAATGTTGTGGTTATTTATAAGACATCTTCTTAGGGTGGAACATTTTTTTGCAAATCTCTACTGAGGCATACAAATAAGTTACAATAGAAATATGCTTAAAAAGTCGTATAACGTTTTGTTCGAGGAGGGTCAAAAGTTCTTGTTTGGAATTCATTTATATAAAAACGATTTCACTTTTAAAAGAAATACTGTCGGACCTCATAAAAACATCAATATAACACATCATAACAGATGGAAATATGTTTAAAGTACTCGGATCGTCATGTCCGTCAAAATTTTATATGACAGATCAAATATGTTTTTTTCTGCATTTTCAGTTGTAAAAATTGCTAACTATTAACTATTGACAAAGAATCAGGAGTCGATTTCACAAAAAAAAACTAATGATTAAGATTACTCGTAAGTCATGCACAATTCAGTATACTTAGGATAAATCTTAGTCGTAAGTTTTTTTTTGTGAAAGCGACTCCAGAATCTTTGAATTTTTTTTTGTCCTGGTCTTCAACCCTTTTGTAGTAGAACACCTATCCACCTTGTTTGTGTGTTCGCCTTTTCCTGGCTATTGACATGTCTCGTAGAGTCAGGTAACTTGTGGTTCCAATGGTCTTCATTCTTGTATGACAAAACTGCTATTCTATGCAAAGATAAGTTGAAAATCAAATATTGTTCTTCCTTTCATTAGATTTATACCCCTACTGTATTTTAATACTTAACACTTGTTTGTCTGTACAACCTTAACGTAATTATCACTGATTGACTGTAAACCAATTTTCGTGTCCAGCAATTAGTGCCTTTTCATAAAGGTAAATATTTAAATTGTATGTATAAACATATTTGTCAAAGTTTAGTTTACGTGATATTATATTAAGTATACAGCCCACTGATTGAGCATGCGTGTGTCAATCAGATGAATTAAGAGGGGTAAATTGGTTATATGTAGATATCCGGTAATGTTCTACATGAATGTAAAAATAAATTGTAGATTTTGTAGATAAGTGAAACTTTTTGATCTATTTAATATCTTTTTTATCAAATTTTGATAGCACATAATAAAATTGGAATGTTGTTTCGCTTTAGATTAAGTATACAAAAAGATTTTGAATGTAATGGTATGGTTGAACAGGAAAATGAAGGAAATTATGAAAGAAATTACGAAAAATTATTATAAGAATGACAATTCACATCAAAACGATTGATATAATTTCCGTGCTCAATATACATGCTAAATAAAACATTTAAGAAGTTAAAGAAGGACGAAAGATACCAAAGGGACAGTCAAACTCATAAATCTAAAACAAACTCACAACGCCATGGCTAAAAATGAAAAAGACAACCAAAAAAACAGCACACATGACAAAACATAGAAAACTAAAGAATAAACAACACGAACCCCAAAAAAAAACTAGGGGTGATCTCAGGTGCTTAAAGAGAGTTTGAACCTTAGTCTTAGTATACAATTGTTTTCTGAGTTAAATTTCCCAAAAAGGTACGCACAATGAAATGACAGTGACTTAATTATATCTTTGATGTTAGTACCTGTATGATTCCACAACTAAAAATACACACGAACTTAAAGAAAAATTGGCACCGTTAATGTTATTACTACCACTGGGTCGATGCCTCTGCTGGTGGACTGTTAATCCCCGAGGGTATCACCCGCCCAGTAGCCAGTACTTCGGTACTGGCATGAAAATACGGATTTTTTTGTGTTATCAAAATTTGTTGTTACAAAATGTTAGAAATTATTATAAATCAAGGAATGTATCTCCCTCATGCAAAGCTCTGATTCCTTTTTCGGATTTGGCTATACTTTTTGGACATTTTGGGTTATAGTTCTTCATCTTTTATATAAGCTTTGGATTTCAAATATTTTGGCCATGATCACTGAAGAGACATGTATTGTCGAAATGCGCATCTGGTGCAGGAAAATTGGTACCGTTAATGTTATTAGAAAGACAAGTTACGCACTCACTTCTTTATTTATTGAATTCATTCTAAAATCAGGGCCGTAACTACCTATGAGGCAGGTGAATCTTTTAAGATATCGGAAATTCGTTACCAGCTGAATCAACTGTTGGATCGTTTTTTTTAAGTTTCCCAATCGTACGAGAACATTATGGTCGATGCCTTAGTAGGTAAAGACTTCCATTCGTTGTAGCAGGGACTTTCTATACTAAGTTTATACTAGACTAATATAGAAAGTCCCTGGTTGTAGTTATATACATGTCTGTTCAGCTTTCAACAATATTGAATTTTCAAGATCCTCGATAAAAAAAATATCTTGCGTTTTATAATCTTGCTTTATATGTTTTTTGAACTTACCAGTTTCTAAAAAAAATATCTTTAAATACAGAAAATACAGATAATAATTGTTTGCATGAAAATTGCTCCAAGGATCCAGCAAAACTGATCTTTCTTAAAGTAAGGAAATCGAAGGAAAACGGGTAATTTTAGCCTTATCATTTGAGAAAAAAATCCACGGTCACAATGTATTTAATGTTAACAATTATAGGTCAAAGTACAGCCTTCAAGACGGAGCTAGCCTTGGCTCACCCCGAACAGCAATCTGAGCTTGCATGCTTTTGCATAAAAGTTGCTTCCATGTTCAAGCAATACTGATGTTTCTTAAAGTAAGGAAATCGAAGGGAAACGGGTAATTTTTAGCCTATGACTGAGAGAAAAAAAAAATCGGCGGGGGGCTACGCCCCCTACTCCCTATCAAAGGGGGCTCAATCGCCGGCCCCAAACCCCTGCCTCCCCTGAATTCTAACCCTAGTTACGGCCCTGAAAATTATAATTATCAATAAGGGACGGGTTCTTTCATCAAAATTGAAATATTTTTCTTTCTTAAAAAAAGTATTGCAAATACACATTGATAACATGTATAGAGTACGTCACAGAAAACATGAAAAAATGTTTTCCTCCTGTCTATATAACCTTCATATTGTCCATCAATTACCGTTTTCAAAATATCAACTAAGTATTGATGTAAAATGTTTACCATTATCTGTACCGTCCCTGGGGTGTGACGCGAGTCACAAATCCTTCTTCAACAATATGTTTGTTAGACAGAAGCAGTTTCATTACCATTTGAATGCATATCGTGTATTTAAAATCCCATGTGTTATAATTCAGATTTTATTTCCATAAAGTTAAACATAAAGCTAGCATTTCGGTTTATTCTATATCAAAGGAAAGTGCATTTCAATATATTCATGCTGTTCAAACATCGATGAGTTTACTTAGTGTGCACAAGTGGCGATTAAAAATTACCTCCATAAATTGAAGGTTTCATTTGAAAATTATATTTGCATATTCATTATACAAGGATGTGTTTTGAAGCTCGGATTTCAATTACATGTAAGTAAACTTGTACTTATTTGCACTTGCTTGTAACCATTATTATAATGCATCATTACATTAACTGATTTTCCCGATTAGAAATGACCTCCATGATTTGAAACTTGAAATTTGGATATTCTTTACATACAAATGTGTAATGGTACTCAAATTTCAATAAAATAACTAGAAAATTATTTCAAATAACTTATACTTACTTGCATTTACTTGATACCATGGTTATGCTTCATGAGTTCATTTATTGACTTTCTGTATTGTTAAGTAACAGCTAGAAAGATTCCAAGTTAGAGATCAAAAACAACAGTCAATGAAAGACAAGAAAACCCAAAATCATAAAAAAAAAACGAAAAGATGAACAAAAGTCGAACAAAACCATGCACACAATCGAAATTAATTGAGAATGGAAAGTGGGAATGTGTAAAAGAGACATCAATCCGACCAAAGAGCAATTACCAGCCGAAGGCCACCAATGTGTTTGCAATGCAGCAACAAACATCCCGCATCCAGCTGGCCCCAAACACATTTGCTGTCAAATTTATATATTACAAAACTTTTCATGTTTTCAACACATTAAGGACCACACGAACAGATATCAGTTGCTGTATTTGGCAAAACCTTTCAAAATTTTGGATTCTCAATGCTCTTAAACTTCATACTTTATTTGGTCTTTTCATATTTTTTTTAATTCAAGCGTTACTGGTGAGGGTGTTTTTGTAAACGAAACGCGCGTCTTGCGTTCACAATTGTAATTGCTGGAGTCTTGGATGAGTTTATTATTCATATACCAATAGTTTACTGAAACTTTGTACTTGTTTGGCTTTATAACTATTTTTTCTGAGCGTCACTGAAGAGTCTAATGTGGACGAATCGTGCGTGTGGCGTATTAAATTATAAGCCTGGTACCTTTGATAACTATTTACTGAGACTTTTCATTCGAGTTTGTTAAGTAATTGGTATGAAAATGAAACAAGTATACTAAAATAAGAATTCCTTCATATTAATATATCATAGAATCTTTCTCGTTTAGTTAGAAAAGTTTTACTTAAATATGGATAGTATACAGAATTTCTTCGAACATATTGTGTTGCATAGATAAGGGAACTTATATTATTGGTATAAGGTTATTGTTTCTTTTGCATTTGATATTCCAACAGCCAATCCTATAATCGTCTTTCAGTATTGCCAGATTCAATAGAATAGGTGTTCCAAATTGGCATGAAACACAATTGTTGTGGATATCGAGTACAGTAATCTTTAACCAATTGCATATTCCGTGCCTATAGCCGGTAATAGGATGCAATAGTTCTATATTCTATTGATGATTGATTTTCTTGATCTTGTCAGTAAATTCTTCTACTAGTAATTCAACCTATCTTTTAGAAACATCTCATTCTGAAGTCGTATCCTATATAGCACTCCTTTCCATTAAAATGAGTATATCTATGAGGTATGAAATGGTACCTACATTTACCTATGTCCTTGTGTTTTATTATGTAGTTAACACGTGAACTACCTGGTACAGGTGTTTTAACTATACCTGTTAAAACATCGGATTCCTTTGTCAACATAACTTGTATATTAAAACGATATGTATACTTTGTGGCGATTACATGTTCATGTCTTGTGTTAGAATGTGAGGATTATTCTTTCGTAAATCAGGACAAAGACCTCGACCAAACCAAATCGTAAGTAAAAAAGTTGATATGATAAATAGGGGATAATTTCTAAATTAACAAAAATAAATACGTGTACAATGTTATATAGATTTAAAATTTAAATCATTTAATGTGGTAATAATGATATAAAAAAAATGAAATTCTGTATTTTTTACTATTTTCCCCATTGGTTTCCATTTTAAAAATGAACTAACTATTTTTCACCATCGTTAAACTATTGTTGCCTTTAATTTTTTATGAAAACGTTCAAACATTTTATATTCACCTTCCAACGTCATTAGGAGAATAACTATATACATAACCCTATAGTTTAAGATTCGAATCTCCTTAGAATTTAAATATAAATGAATCAAGTGATATGCATTTTTGATGTAATGTTAATTGAACAGAATACAACAGACTTGCATTTGAATTATAAAATGTTTAGTATTTGCATTGTAGTACATGTTAATTCCATAATATCTGGGTTTTTATATCTACTCTAGGGTCTCCAAATATGTTCTTGTGACTGCAGACTCTCACGTTTATCGCCTATATTAAATTTATTATCCTGGTATCGATGATGAGTTTATTACGATGTTATTTTCTAGTTTTATATTCACTTTTTTTTCTTCTTGGTGTTTGCGTGGTTTACATCTTGTGTATCTGCGGTTACTTTCCATATCCTATTGATAAGAGGATGCAGTCTTCCAACTAAGCCCTTCAGAGTGAAAATTTCATATCTTCTCTCAATTATAAAATGGTTAAGTAGAGGTATAAATATGTCATCCACTACTGATTAGGGGACAGATGATATTACATAAAACAGATGTTTAAAACAAAAACTGAGTGTGTAAATTTTTGATAAACCTTCAAGTAAAGAAATTACAAAGTAAAAAGTAAATATCCTGATTAAGTTTTACATCTACACATTACCTCATCAGATATTAAAAAGAAGAAGCATGAGTTTTGAATAATGTATTATTTTTCATAGTTTTATATGTTATATTTAAGCTTTGAATCTTTAATATGGTAAATTTCAGTAAATTTAAACAGCTTAATTAAGTTCATTACATATACATTAATTTGTTGTTACTAAAATACTATGAGAGCTCAGCCACACCCTCTTATTGCATGTATTGATAGATTGTCAAAAGATGTTAAGAAGAAAAAAAAAGAATATAAGAAGAACAATTAGGTCTTTTCTCATCTATGGGATATATTTATAGATCCCATTGATACTAAATGATACCTCAATATTTTTATGGTAGGGGTGTGCCATTCTGGCCTAAAAAATGTATCAATTTTAATATACATGTAACATAAGGTTCAGCACCTATAGTCAGGAGCAGATCCAGAACTTTTTGTAAAAAGGGGGGGGGGCTCTGACTGATCTAATAGAAGGCCACTCTAGTCATCAGTGATTCCCTAAATAATGAACCATTTTCCCATGAAAAAGGGGGGGGGAGCATTTGGAACTTATTCTGAAGGATATATTAGTTTAATTTAGTATATTATAATTTTAAGATTCTGAATAGCATATTCTTATATGAAATGAAGATCATACATACCCCAAATCAATATATAGTTATCAAAGGTAATTGCATTTTTATATAGTATGTTATAAAAAGGAGGGTCATTTTTATATAAAACCTCTCAAAAAAGGGGGAGGCAGTGTCGTGTATTTTTACTTTTAATCCATTTACTAGTATGCAACAATTACCACTTGTGGGTCAGGATAAAATAACATGTGCTTCCTGTCATCTAACAAATTTTAATTGGAGTGACAGTTTGATTTGAAATTATGGTGTTTTTCTAAGTGGTGCAGATGATAAGCCCAACATCATTTTGATGTGATTTCTCGGGCTTAGTTGTAAGACTGGATGTGAAAATCATCATCTTAATTCCATTTTTGCAAAACTCAAGTATTTTTGTATAAATGCATATTGGATTTTTGTCATGGAGGGTCCTTATATAATGCACATAATTATTCAATCAAATTCTTAGATTGTTATGATTGTTCAGTTTATGTTAAAAGAAGTGTCATACATGCAGTTATATTACATTCATATCTTATCAATTTCTATTATGATGGATAGTAATTATGTAAACTATTTGATGCTTCTCTGTGTACTTTTGACCCAGTTCTATTTCGAGGACATCATTTCGCCTGAATTTGCATTATAAAAGACGTGTAGTACTTCTTTTGTTCTATTTTTATCTTCGACTTTGTCAAATAAGTCCGTTAAGAGATGAATGAAGTTGTTATTTAATTGGCTTGAGGGAGGTGACAAAACACCATTATCTGTCAGTTAGACATCTGAAAATAAAACATCATTATCAATTAGGGATACTTGATCACCACCTGTTTTTTTTTTTATCTTCAGTTGTTTACTGACCAATGTATTGTATCTAACTTGCACCGAACGAGAGAGTACATTGTACATAAATTTTTCATAAATCAGTTGTGTGGAATCCTTAAGCTAGTATTGCTTGTGTGTGTAATTTGGAATGCCATAGTACTCATAGGTATATAAGATAACATTTGTGATATTTTTTTCTAATACGTGCTTCATTACAAAACACTACCATATGAATGCTCCAAACGCTTCAGCAGATGATTTTAGTTAGTTCAGCGGCTAGTTTTTTGTTTCCTTTTATTCCCGAGAAAAGCAGCAAACAAAAGTTCAAAAACATAATATATAAATTTGAAAAATATCAATAGGGTAGATTGATTGTTGACTTTTGACGCCACTTCTATATATCTATACATCTATATATCTTCTTCACGCTAAAGTCGGATTCCTTGCGCCTGACTTTGGTAATACTTGTTTGCATTATAGCTCTTCATAAATATAAGCTTTGGATTTTCAAATATTTTGGTCGCGATCATCACTGAAGAGACATTATTATCGAAATGAGCATTAGGTACAGAAAATTGGTACCGTTAATGTTACGTCATCCCTTTTGGTTATATCCTAACGATCACTGTTATTGGTGGAGGTAGTCGGAGTGTTTTAACACTCGGCCTACAAGGACCCTCATAACAAAATGAAAATTACAAACTATATATAATCCGCAAATATATCAGAGTTTACTCAATATCACAAGGAACTCGACAAGATATTCATTATATAGAAATCAAAATATGAAACGGGATCGGACATTAGCGGTCCTAAAAGATAAATATTTCCTCCTCCATATTTAAATTAGAGTAGATATTATCATGCTCATAGTTATCAAAGGTACCAGACTTATGATTTGATACGCCAGACGCGCGTTTCGTCTACATACGACTCACCAGTGAAGCTCAGATCAAAATAGTTAGAAGGCTAAACAAGTATAAAGTTGAAGAGCATTGAGAATCAAATACTTGTGCCAAATACGGCTAAGGTAATCTATGCCTAGGATAAGAAAATACTTAATATTTCGGAT
This sequence comes from Mytilus galloprovincialis, assembly GCA_037788925.1. Lineage (NCBI taxonomy): Eukaryota > Metazoa > Mollusca > Bivalvia > Mytilida > Mytilidae > Mytilus > Mytilus galloprovincialis. Next base: position 35,404,471 of record CM075342.1, on the reverse strand, counting down.
AATTCTTTTTTTTTTCAAACCGTTAATTTATAAAAGTCATATAATGCAAGACGCTCGACATGGCAAAAAGTGGTATCTACGTTTTATATAGCATGTGTAAGTAATGCAAAAAGTATGTTAACTAGTTTTTTTTTCAATATTGCTTTGTACTCGATGCTTCATTCTATTTCGGTGTTTATGTTGAGAAACATCTAAGTATGATATGTATAATTATAAATCAGATGTGCATAAATAATCATTAATGTAGTCTGTTAAATAAAACATGGTATGCGTTTATAGAGACGCCTTGTCATTATAAAGATTACCATAATCAAAGCATCGATTTCTGCAATATTAGAAACATATATGTTTGCCCTCCTGAACCCTACCCTTGTGTGTAAGATAAACATCTAACCTATTGAAGAATTAGTTCTATTGGGATTCAATTATCTGTCATCATAATAGAGTTTACAATTATGTTCTGACATATAAATATCTTAATTATTTAACACAATGTATGTAGAATCAACAAATTACATGCATTTCGTTTGGGCATTTACCGTGAACTGGTTAATAGAGGTTCAAAGTATGGCACTGTTCAAGGTTAAATGTAAGGTACAAGTGGATTATTGTTCTTGAAAACACTATGGTCTGAGTAAGAAGCGTTAAGTTCAACACGAAATCACTTATTCATCATATTATATACAATATACATACTCCCATGAGAGAATGTTTATTGGTTTACTTATGAATGGTTTTATGTTTTGGTCCTCGATGCTCTTCAACTGCGTACTTTTATTATCTTGTTTTTATTCGAGCGTCACTGATGAGTCTTTTGTAGACGAAACGCGCGTATTGCGCAAATATAAAATTTCACTCCGAGTTTATGGTATTAATGTAGGTATATTCAAGTCACACTTTTTGCTGGTATATGTATTGTCTGGTCAATAGATGCATAGACAGTTGGGTTTTGAAGAAAAAGTGTCGCTAATAAAGACTTTTAGTATTGTTTTATATCAAATAGTTGTATCTGATTTACTAACTCTAAGATTCTGTGAAATACTCCCCGATAGTAAAAATATGAAAATATAGCGTTATCGGCTATTTACAACCTTATATATGGATTGCACTCAAAATTATTCCACATGCTGTGTAGTTTTACGTCCGGTCATTTTGTTTTCATTTGGATTTCTCTCTTTTTTGTGTTTTTGGTTTTCTGTGGAGGGATTCCCAACTTCTTCCATACATACTAATTTGTTTGCATTTCATGTCTTTTCCAAACCAATTCTATTAATTCGAAAATGTAGGAATGCTAATTTTTCAACTGTAAAACGTAGCCGTGCAGCCTGTTTTTGGTTTCTAAAGAAATGATGGTTGAGGTTCAAGTATAATTCAATCAATGTCCATCTCATAAACTACAGAACGGAAATCTGTCGATTGCGTTTTAGTTATGTAGTTCATTTGAGGATTTGTGGGTTGGCGAGACAAGATTTAAGCGTTTTCTGCATTTTGTTTCCTGTGGGATATTAAAGAAGAGCTGTTGTCAAAATGTCTTTGTCTGAACACAGAGGCGAGTATTGTTTATGAGGACTAGACTTGTCTGGATCTGTATCTGTTTCTGACAAACCTAATCATACGATTAACCAAAGCGTTTTCTGTTCATTTGCTATAAATCATCACTCAATATGTCTCAATTATAAATGATTTAAAATCAAGCCATATATATATCAAAATGCTGTGATTCTTATCATAAAATCTGGGTTATTTTTTCTCAGTTAAAAAAATGTTGCCATCTTAAACTATAAGCTCAGGGCAAAATCTTATTTCGTACAGACAGAATTTCGAAAATTTGAGTATAGCTGTCACTGTAGCGATGTGGTGCATATAATTACTAATTTTTCAGTACCTGCAAACTTCTACAATAGCACTCAATACTTCAGATCTATAATTATAACGGTGTAGTATACATGTAGTGTTTTGTATATCTGAAGTCAGGTGTTGTGGACAGGTGTACCAGGTAGCCATAAAGTCTATTTACTTTTTGTGTTATATGAGCCAAACTACTAAATAGGGGTAATCAAAAACGAATCTTTAACAAAGAGTATAAATTATGTATGATTAAAATAATCATACAAATTAAATTATCTTAGCATCCGTTACTACAAATTATTTTTTCTACTTATGTGTTATTGGACCACGAGCATCGTGGTATTTATCGACTTTTTAGTCGTGCATGTCAATTTATAAGTCTTAATCTTACAGTTCATTATCGATAAAGGAATGAAATAATGCCAACATGCAGGTAGGAATGTATTATTTCACATATTATATTTTTAAGAACATACGTTAAAAAGGCAAACTGTGAGCAATTGAAAAATATAACGACAAAATTTAGGACAAATTGGCACAAACTGAATCGCTGTAAATGAGCTCAAATATAGGTGAGAAGGAAATGCGTGCATCCTTTTTTGTAGATGTCCCTAATGCTCTTCAACTTTGTGGATTATTTTACGTTCGCCCTTTTTTTTATTTTTTAGTATCACTGATGAGTCTTTTTTCTGTCATACAAATTAAAAAGTCGATTAATGATGAGCTTATTAAAAACGTATCTCAAAAGTTAAATAATTGTTTATACCCATTTCTTGTGGATTTTCTAATGTTGTCTTTTTTTAACCTATAACAATTTTCGTTATGATTATCTTTAGAATGGTATTTTGTTAAGTATAAATGCCTTTATAGATTGTATTACTTTGGTTTGAATGTTCTCTACGCATTGTTAAGATTTGAATACTATCTAGTAAACTACTGTTGTCTATAAATTTTTAGCTGCCGATTACCGCTGCCTTCTATATACTAGTACCTACATGTCTTTGGTGGATAGTTGTTGTGATAAAAAAAGTCACAATTATCGTATATTTTAACTGAAAATGACCCTGCAGTTAACTTTAAATTGCAATAAAACATTATTTCTACATGAATAATGGACGCAACAATAATCGTTTTCGATAATATATTACAGTTCATATAGCGAAGTATTGATATCACTGAACAAGAATGAAAGCGATTTCTCTTCTAGGAATTAGAACCTCAACGGCAAATAGTCTTTGTTAAATCTTCTTATCATTTGCGAACTTTATTACGATTTAAAGAAGCGCATATTTGAGTTTAAATTGTATAATATCAAATCTTTAAATCTATTTATAAGTCTTCTTATCGAAAACAAGCCATCTAGAAGTGTTCAGGTCTATGGAGAGCAATTGTATTGTATTGATTCACTGACAAGCCTGAACGTGATGTATGACGAAACTTGGTCTTTACTTATGTTTATCTTATTTTTTACAAGATTCCTGTATATAGGAGATCAAAATACCCATATGAAGTAATCTTTTCGTAATAAGTTGTCTGTGTCTATTGATAAACTGTCAAATGTGAAAATCTTATATTAAAATTTGCGTCAGTGTTTTAAGCTTGAATAGAATTTATGATAGGATTTTTTATAAATGCATTAATCTTCCGCATATTTTGTATTCCTCAAGAACGTGGATGGCAATCCAATATAGGTACTTATATTAGATTAAACATATGTGCAGATGTATGAGGGTGTGGATCGACAAATAATTTTGTATTTTACTTGTTGTTATTGCAAATTCAATTTTTATTCTTCAGAATAAATTCCAGCTGTGAAAAAAAGAAATTGCAATTTATTTCATTCGGAATCCTACAATGGGTATTCAGTTTCAATATACGATATCTATACTAATATTGATATTAACTTCTTTTAAATCAAGTCTTTTGTTGGTTACTGTAATGTGGTATTACATCAAACCACAATCATCGTTCGGTATATATCATTGAGTCTCCTGTTCGTTGAAATTATTTCATAGCCGGCTACAAGCGTAATCGGTAGGTTGAAGGGTTAAAGTCTATGTCAATAAAGAAATGTGAATTTCATATTCATATTCTTTCCAATCAAATATGCTGATTATTGTAAGGTTTGTGGTTATCTCCAGGTACTCCTATCCCCTCGACCAATCTGGCCACCGTGCTTTAGCCAAGATTCATAAAAGTGATGTCAATAGCACCAATAATCAATCAATTATCCATCATTTAAAAAATCGGTATATATCGATAAATCAGCGATCATTTATATTTTTAATGGATTCGGGGACTTCTGTCAAAGAATTGCAATTTTCAATGTAAATAGCAAACTGATTATTCCATGCAGAGCAAAACTGATAAAAACAAGCTCGAAGAATCAAACAAACCAAGTGAACATTCAAAGAGGTCTTACCAGTTGATACGATATTCCCGGGCTTGTTTTTCCTATCATTATTTCCTTGATAGAGGATTGCTGCTCACAAGCATGTTATTAAACGAAGAGTTCCAAATGGTGAAGTTGAAATCATCCCTTCGTAAACTTTACGGACGCCATCACGAGTTGGTTAACCGATATGGAATAACCGTTTCACAGATGATATCGGATATGTTCCTTGTGTCGTAACTGCAATACCCTTCGTTTTTAACGAATGTGACCTACCGGATTATACTTTTTACCGGATTTGTAATGACATAAGCAACACGACGGAGCCCACATGTGGAGCAGGATCTGATTACCCTTTCGGAGCACCTGAGATCACCTTCAGTTTTTGGTGGGGTTCGTGTTGCTTAGTCTTTAGTTTTCTGTTTTGTCTTCTGTACTATTATTTGTCTATTTTAGCCGTGGCGTTGTCAGTTTATTTTCAATCTATGAGTTTGGTTGTCCCTCTGGTATCTTTCGTCCCTCTTTTACACTAAACGAGAAAAGTGAAAATGTTACGGCTAGGACGACTCAGGTTTTACTCACTTGTATTGTTGCTTTTTAAAAATGGAAAAGGGGGTATATATATGATATCTTCGAACAAAGATTTTTAACCGAACAGGTCTTCCTAATTCCGTGCCTTACCTTATAATGGAATTGTCAAACTGGTTGTTTTCTCAAAACAAGACCGTACGTCAGGACTATAAACTAAATGTCTTTTTGCTAATCAACCTTAAACTTAACAATTAAATTTTGACAGTGACTTTAATACGACAACCATAATCATGTTCATCGTAATGTTTAAAGGCGTGTAAGCATGTAGGGCATATTACAATAGCACAAAAACCTTTAAGATCAAGACCTGTCAACTATGAAAATATCTTTCACATATAATATATGTAACTTCTCAACTTCTTAGTTTCAAAGTTTGTTTGAAAGTAATATGGTGCTCTGTATTTACGACTGGACTATACGTTTTAGTTGGAACAGGAACTTTTCATTCTCGGCACAAATGGGTGCATGGTAAACATTCGTAATGTATTTGTATGTTTTTAAATGTTGTATCGGTGTTGTTGCATGCTTGGTATCATATTACCATACACTCTATGTCATTTTCATTCAATCTTTTTCGCTATGTCTATGTCTTCGTATCATTTATGATTGGCACATATTCATTTCCAAATTAATAAGAAGAAACTGTTTGTGAAAAATATACGCTAAATGTTTGATGTGGGGAATGGTAAAGAAACAGCTGTGTCGGTGTTAGCAATGAAATATATAGTATTACTATACAAATCCTTGATGTTAGCAACAAACTCGCGTGGTCAAACATTCACGTCATTAAAAAATTCTTGAATTAAATTATGAATACTTTTCGGTACATCGAAGGTCAAACGAAAGTAGAATGGGACCAGATGACAGCGTTGGACAAATGATTATTGTTTGTAATATTTCATATCCATAATGTTTTCTTTGTGGTCGTTTGTAACCTACATGGTCATCAAATATGGTACACAGTAGACTTATGGGATTATCGTCTGCTACAACGTGATTTCAGTAAGCCGGAAATTATGGTCATTATTACATATGAGGGAATAGATCTCGATTCTGTCTGAAGTTATTGATGTAGAGTTGTCAGAAATAAGATTAATTGATCGGGAGACTTACCATCGCAATTCCAGATATATTTTTATAAAACAGATATTTATTGCATGATTTTTTGTTAGCTTTTATGCTAAAATCAACTGGTCAACCTTTGATTAATTGATGGATTGATTAGTAGCTGCTTGGCGTCCAGTGGTAAACTTTTCATGCATATCCAAGACCATGTCCTATTGTATTGATGAGAAAGAGGGATGCGCTACTTTGTACTAGTCTGTGTTGGGTTAATTATTCGAGTTGTGTCGAAACTCGAGTGCTAATTCACAAAGTACCTTTCCGCAAAAAAAGTCCTCTCGCTCTTCTATCGAACAAATTCATCTTTGCTTTAACTACTACGCTGAGAGGTCTCAAATCCAATTAAAGTCCATGGTTTGAACCAGAATAGAAATGAACGTAAAAATCGAGGTAGTTGCATGGATTACAAATAAAATAGATATTTACTCAATGTGGTGTATATGTGATAAATTACGAATTAGAATTACCGTAAACAGTAATAATTTGATATAAGACATATGGTACTAATATTAAGTTTATGTTAATTTTTTTGTAATTCTATCTAATAATATTTAACACATGGAACGAACGTTTGCATGTGCATATAAAAACGATGGCTATAAACTATGTAGACAGGTGCGGATCAAGTATTTTTGAACAAGGATTAAAAAATATGACGGACCCCTGACAATACAGAGTAAAATGTTCATGCTAGGTAAGGGGGTCCTTTCCATCCCTACCCACCCCCCTAAATCCTACTCTGATAGAGACCGATGTAAGTGCAGACGACACCAGCTCCACGAAGAGCATTCATCAGATTGGTTTTAGTTGAGACGAATTTTATAGAGATATATTGATAAATCGTTAAGAGTTAAAGCCAAACGCTTTCTACTGAAGTTTCCAGATGATCAGAAGAGGGAAAAGATAGCAAAGGTATAATCAAGTCCATAAGTCGAAAACGAACTCAAAATTGACATGGCAAAAAAAACCGAGAACTACCAAAAGACAAATTACAGTATACCAAACAAAGCATAGAAAACTTTAGACTGAGTAACACGAACCATCAGAAAGTCATATTGATAGCCTGTAATTTAAGGTCAATCCAAAACAATAAGTAGTTTAATATCGTGTTAAATTTACACAATCTCATTATTATACAACTATGAATGGTCCTTAGTTACAAGACTTCAAACAGTACTTTTTACATACTTGATTATATACAAGAAAATCACGGTCAATAGAGAAAAATGTAAAATATATCATCTAAGTGCAGTATATATTTGACAAATATATATAACGTCTCAATAAAAATGAATTGTTAATTGTTCATCGGATTGATATGTTATATTCTATTATATCAGTTCAGTTTACTTACAATTTCCCCCAGAGATTAAATTGTGATAGGGGAAAGGCTCAATCTCTCAACGGTCCTCAAAAGAACAATATACCTATACAAAAACGAACGTAATCGAGTCAGATTCCGTCGGGACAATTACTACTTTTTAAACTTCGCAAAAATTTAAATTAACATGATTAAAGCTGGAATTTAAATTGTATTTACCTATAAGTATATATGATGTAATGAAAGTGGATTTGTTTAACAATGTTAACAATAAGGGTACATTTGAAATGCGGCTTTCCAAGTAGGTATATATTCTTTACAGAATAATTTTAAATCAGGACAAAACTATTGCTTTTATCAAATTTTAATTGAATTGTCATCTTTAGAAAAACGAATCCAAATATTATATTTATTCGGGTCATATAACCCTTCCGAATGGCCCTGGTGGGTACCGTGATGTAACTTCGGATTTCATCTTGGCGGTTGTGTAATTAACTGAAGTATACCGCCGGTTCTAATAAGTACTTTGAAGTCTTTAGTAAATAGTTTTGATTCTAATTCAAACTTCTTTCCAGAAGTATTTATTTTGAAACTTATGTCGATGAATGAATTTTAAATGAGATTTCGAGATAGAATGGGTGTACTCGAAAAGACTATTAGCCTACAGGCTTATGTCCTAATTTGAAAATTAATTTAACCGAATGCTGAGACACGGTAAGCCAATACAGTGTGAATTGTTCCCTTTTCAAATAAATACTATTTTGGCCTTCGGTTGTTGTCTGCTCTATGGTCGGGTTGTTGTCGCTTTGACACATTCCCCATTTCCTTTCTCTATTGTATTGTCATATATTAGATAAAATATGCATAAAGTATTAAATTCATAAGTACCTAGTGAAGATGATTCTGGTAATTAAATAAATTGTGTTTTTCCTATATGATTCTGTGCAATTTTTTCGGTCAATAGCCACGCTTGAATGGACTGGACTGCATAAAATAATCGGAGTATCACGGCTGAATTGTTAGGGTACTGTTCACACACATGCTTGTAATGTTATACTATATACCATTATGTGTGCATGTATTCTCCATTTCAATGCATCTCATAATTACATTATATCTTTTCTATATTAAATTTCGTTCGTATTTTTTCCTCGCTCAAAATTCAAACGTATTGTTATACGCAGTGTACTATTTAAACTGAACGAACTTCGTTCCGACTAAAGGCTTAATATCTCATTTTACAAAAGAATATCCAAGATAGTCATATGATACCGTGTTCATCTCTGCTGCAGGGATCGTGGGCGGTTTCTAACCAAGAGACTGATCAAACTCATAAGTATAAATGATTGCATATAAATTATGCAAAATATTTCGAGAAACTGAAACAAGTTGCATATATGAGTGTTACAGAAAAAAAGAACGTTTTTGTCGATGTTGACACATGAAACGATTCAGATCTTTCTTTCTTCCCAACAAAACTTCCTATATATATTATTACAGCATTATTTAAACCTCATCGGGTTTCGGTGTTGTTGTTGAAGACCGTACATTGACCTATAGTGGTTTACTTTTACAAATTGTGACTTTGATAGAGACTGGGTTGCCTCATTGGCACTCATACCACATCTTCTTATATCTATATACCACTGTCTCCGTCCTGGCATTTTTTTTTTATGTTTGACACAAACAAGATAAAAATACAAATTCGCACTTGAACGATTTTTTTGTCTTATTCTTTTTTGCTATTTGCCAAAAAAAATGAGACTACTATGTTGTGTTATAGTAGTCACTGGCAAAAAATGATGCTACTTGAATCACTTGACATAGATGTTTTACTTATATTTCGAATGTTCTTAATTATCACATATCAACATAGTTTCGCCACATGTGCAGGAAGTTATATTCTGATAAATGCAGAACAAGTATTGGTGTGAAAACAAGGCAGAAAGGTCACCTGCAGAAAAGTACACTCAAGAGAATTGATTTTTTTTTTTTTTTTTGGAGACGCAAGTTTTCATAATTCTGGTATACGCTCGTTCTGAGTAAAAACGCACACTATTTACCTAACGAACTACTAGTAATTATTGATGCTTCTTGAACGTTCAGTGGCAAATATTTCATTTATATTCAGGCTAAAAAAAAATATAACACGATGAACTTTTAAAACGGTATAGTATCATTCAAGGGTACGTTATGGCCATTTCGATCTTCCCGAATGGAAACCTATTGTCTAATATCAAAAGGATATACAATACTTGTTATTTTTCAATCTCTTTCAAAGGATTAGTCAACTTAGTATAATCCAGATTTCTAGCAACTTGACTCTTTAATGTCATATTAAATTCATCAAATTTGTGTAATTCAAGTGTGCTTAGCCTAATCTGATTTAACGGTTTGTATATAACCGTGCCAAATCTGAACATTCTTTGTTGTTTATTATGTGGGATTTTTGTGTACAGATACTACCCAAAGGGCACCTGGGAAATCCCTTCCTTCAGTTGTGATCTTAATTTCATGTCCTTCTTCCTCAAATCGTCCCCATTTGAACCGGGTTGCTTCATTGTTAAGGGAGCTACCATTTGATTTTTATGGGGGGGCTAGGATGAAAAAATTTGTCCTGCATTTTTTTTTAGCTGAAATCTCTGTCCTGCCTTTTTATTTTTCACTCTGTTCGGTCCTGCCTTTTTTTTTTTAGTTTATCCTGACTTTTTTTTACCTAAATTGTCGTCCTGTCTTTTTTTTTTGCAAGTGTCTCATCCTGCCTTTTTTTTTACTCAAAACTCCTGTCCTGCCTATTTTTTTCAAATTTCATCCTAGCCCCCCCATAGAAATCAAATGGTAGCTCCCTAAGTTCGAGTTACATGTATCTGCATATCTTCTTGGTCCTTCGATTACAAGTTCAATTTATAAAAAACTAATAAACTCTTATGCACCTTTCTATATTTTCAGTTTTCATCTCGGTAATAATCTTTATTTAAAGTTTACAAGCAACCTTAATTTAATCATAAAATAGATTCGACACAGGAGGCCATTTCGCCTTTATTGTAGTAAATAAACTTAACAAGATTGCACTTCTATATGGTTAACGTTGAACCTAGATACGTTTGTGTCTTCTGGTTAAGCAGAGGCGGATTCGGCGGGGGGAGTGGTCCCGGGTGAATGCCCCTCCTTTATGTGGGAGAAATTTGTCTCCTCTTAGACAGTCAGTGTCCTTGGCTTTTCAAACTTCTTGATTTTAGGACAAATTCACAATTGATTGAAGGCAAGATGGTCGTCCATGTCAATCGTTTTTAACGTTGCTTTTTTATTTTTTATCTCTTGCTATGCTTCCAATTTATAAGAAATATTAAAGTCCTTTTGAACTTATTTTTGTTTTATGTTAATATTTATCATAAAAATATTATTTATGATTTTGTTTTCTTGAATTGACAGATATGCTTTTTACAGTTGACTCCTATCATAGGTGTGCTTGAATACAAATTACAATTTAATTTGGGATGTTCTCCATTAATAAACTATATAATAAGTGTTTATAGAAAGACAAAGGTATAAAAATCATTTTTATGAAATAAATTAATGTCCATTCACGCCTTAATCATTCATTTCGATTAAAAATTACATAAGTTATCTATCTGTTTATAGATATAAACTGCTATATATATATATAAGAAAGAAATCGAAATAACTGCATAAGAAATTAGCAGATGACAATTAACACAAAAGCTTATTGTCACAATAAAGGTAATCAAATTAATTCAGTTTTTCCCTAAGATTTAATTCCAACCTCAATGTATTTAATATTTGCAATAGCATGCAATTGTTTTTGGTACTTTCTTTCTTAAAATAAATATTCTTAGTGTGTTTTGACAAGACTAGACCCTGAATATACCAATCACTCAAAATATTTGTGACTGACAGACTTAATTAATTAACAGGTACATTGACAAATATATAGATCAAAAGCCACAAGGTAGACAGTCATTTCCTAATCAATCATCTATCTTTTGTTTCCTTTTAATTACAGGTGTGAACAGGTAAAAACAAGGAATATTAATTGGATTTTGTGAAAAGACTTATTATTTGTGTTCAGGACTGAGATATTTCATTCAAGAATTGTTGACCTTGCATCGAAGGAGATAACTTGGACTTATAAACCACCCAAAAGATGGGATGCTAAAGGTATGCTTTTCATCTCCCTTTTTTTTATATTTTGAGTTATTGCTAAAAGAGAAAAGTTTTTTAGTCAACAAGGATTTAGAATTTTGTTAATTCAGTATTTTTCTGTAACTGGAATTATTGAATTATTCAATCTGTTAGAATTGGTTTGCATTTGTCCTTTCAGGACCTTTTATAGCTTGCTATGCTGCATGTGATTTGCTCGTTGTTGAAGGCTGAACTGTGGCCTTTAGATGTTAACTTCTAAGTCATTTGGTCTCTGGTGGAGAGTTTTCTCATTGGCAATCATTACACATCTTCTACCTTTTACATTCTTGTACTTTTCCATGATTGAGTGATATTTGCTCAACATCATAGCAGTGAAAAAGACCAGAGCCCCTATTTTACAGGGGGAAAACTAGGATTTTCAAATGTGGGGCATAATATGTATACTTTAGCAAACTACGAATTTATTATTTTTTTATTAAACCAGACAAAGATCAATCACTTTAAACAATATTATTTATATATAGACAGAATAATCATATAAATGCAGTTTTACCCTAATAAAACACACCTGTGTCTAATAAAAGTGATAGAGAACTTTTCCGCATGATCTTTGGGTCTTAATACCATTAATATTGTGATACATCTGTTGCATTAAATACAACATCAGTTTTTAGCAAGTAATACTTTTTTAATTTGATCATTTTTCTCAAAGCCAAAGGTGTGAAAATTATAACTTATGGTCTGGATGGGTGTCCCACATTTCTGTATTCTATTTTTGTTTCCCATTTTTATCTTTTCTTTATTTAATATGCCCATTATTCTCAATTCTTTGTATCAAAATACATTTTTTTCTCTTTTTTATTATTTTTTGCCTATTTTTCTCTTTTCTGTTTTGTCCATTTTTCAAAAATCTGAAATTTTGGTCAAATATTCTTATTTCTATCAACCCCTTCTAGATCCTCACAACTTTAAAAAATTCTATCTAAAAATATAATAATGTTTTCCATAAGGATAATCTTATACAATATCCAATAATTTATGTTTTCTTTATATCAGGTGTAAGATTATGATTTCGATGACTTTGTATGCAATTTTTAATATGTTAATTGACATATACATCTCTCAATTCATGTTACCCAAGAGTATATTTCATTAATCCCACTGTACACTTTCTTTAAATAAATCATAACCACAAACTTGTTGTTTTAGCAATTAATTTTACCTACTCAAAATACTACTTATGTTAATAATAAAGTCATGTCAAGTTTTTTCATGTTATTCTTTCTTATATAAACATGTATACTTTTACTTATAATGTTTGTCTTTAATATGAATGTGTGCCAAGTGGTTTTCATGAAATGTGACAATTTGTAATGACCATTGAACAGTCCATGAAGAGCTAGTTTTTATGGTTAAACTTATTATACAAAGCTTCTGTTTAAGGTAGGACATTTTTACTTTCCTTTTTAAAAAAAGTGTCAACAATAGTATGCACACGTTCTTATAAAATTTTATTGGTCAAATTAATATAAATGAATTGAAAAATTGTATGGTTTTCTTTTGTACATTAATAATTAATACATGTATAAATGAAAAAGAGGTAAATTTGTGACCGAAATCAATAGATTAACCATTGCCCCTTGTAATTTCATAACTAAGTCATTTTTATAATAGTTCTAAACACATTTTCTTAAAACGAGAAAATATTTCAAATAAAGTCAAAATATTGCAATTTAAAAAAATTTTTGATTAAGTAATTAAGAGGAGGTTGAATGTGCCTTTTTTTGTCACTGACCAAGGTAAGATGAGGATAACCTATTAAAAATAACTTTCCATTAAAAGCTCTATAAACTTTCAACTCTTTTCATATAAAAGATATCAGGGCAAAATACTGGACATTTCAGTGTATTGCTTTTGATATAATTAGAAAGATTTTTTTTGTGAGTTGATGTCTCTGTTCAATTAGAGACACTCTTAAATTGTCAAAATAGGTCAAATTTTAGTCTGCAGTAAAGTTTGGGTGCATGATCAATGCTGAAAGAACCACAATAACTTCTCCATTTTTGTTCTGTTGCTATGAGTTGTAGCTTGTTCATCATATAATATATGTTTTGTATTTATTGTATGATTTATTTCTTAGACATACAAGAGGTTATCCATCAAAATTTTAAAAGGCTAAAAATATGCCCACAACAATCATAAATAAAAATTTTAAAAAGCAAGTTAGTCACAAAAGTACATCTTGGTTCAAATTCTTATATAACACAATGTTATAGTCCTTGTCATTGAATGATTTCTGTTCCAAAAGTAGATTGCATTTCCTGCCGAAAAGTACATGAGACATTTTTATTTATATAAGATAGATGACTTTTTTAAAAATTAAACACAGAATTCATCCTGCCACCATGTTTATCATCAATCTAGTGTCATGTCAAATTTTAGTATGTCAAAATATGGAATCAACAGGACGTGAGGACTGCCACGGTGCAAAATTTCAAATGTTTTGTATTATTTACAACCTACTTTTGGAACCTAGCGATAAACATGAGATAATTTCAGTTTTTATATCTCTATAGTGATCACTAGCATATCAACATTAAGTTTGTGAGTTCAAATCCTGTTCATGGCCGATACCTTAAACTCCCCATCTTAAGGTGGTACCCAACACTTTTAACTAAAATTAATTTGGCCCGTTTAATTTTCATAACATTTTGTCAAAGTACTTACTTTTACCCTTTAACAAAATTTATAAAAAAGTTTTAACCAACCGTTTTGTCAGATAAATTACACTGGTTATACAGCAGTTTGACAAACACATATTTTTATCATTGAGAAGCTTAATATTCCTTTTACAACACAATGTAATTAAAACGTTTAGCTGACTTTACAGAGTTATCTCCCTGTAGTGTTAGGTACCACCTTAATCGACTAGGATTGCCATTTTCCTGCCAAATGTCAGTTGTTCACTGATGGTAGTCAAGCCTTTAGCATATATATAAATGGCCACTATGAAAGAGCCAAGAGTGCTGAAAGTGGTGTTATATATAAAAAAGAAGATGTGGTATGATTGCCAATGAGACAACTATCCACAAAAGACCAAAATGACACAGACATTAACAACTATAGGTCACTGTACGGCCTTCAACAATGAGTAAAGCCCATACTGCATAGTCAGCTATAAAAGGCCCTGATAAGACAATGTAAAACAATTCAAACGTGAAAACTAACGGCCTTATTTATGTAAAAAAATGAACGAAAAACACATATGTAACACATAAACAAACATCAACCAGTAGCCTTTTTAGCTGACTACACAGCATGGATTTTTCTCATTGCTTTAAGGCCATTGGGTTGCCTATAATTGCTTACATTCACTTCATTGGCCTTTTATACTTTTTTGGATTCGAGCGCCACTGATGAGTCTTTTGTAGACGAAAGGCATGTCTGGCGTATATAAAAAAAATAAGTCCTGGTATCTATGATGAGTTTATTCTTTTGAAAGGAGTAAGTTCGGTAAGGGCCATATTTGGCCCCAATTATAAAGTTCATAGTTACAAGCCAATAAAGGTTTTAAGTTGCCTTAAATACATTTGAGAAAGTTGAACAGAACTGTTTTTGTCAAAGTTTAAGTCTAAGACGTTGATTTTTACATCCCAAAAAGGTCAAGATAAGGGATTTTGGTGAAATTTGACAAAATCAGCTGAATTTCAACCAAATTAAGGACCAGGAAACATAGAGCGCAGGCGTCGACAAACTTAATATTCAAATAAGACAAGTGAAATGTCTTCACAAACATTATTTTAAAAGATCTTTGTTGTCGACGTATGCGCTCTATTTTTTCTGTCCAATAATCTATTGAAATTTACCTATTTTCATTGATTTTTTTGTGAAAAATCAATACAAGTGCAACTTGTGACGTCATAATGTAACGTAGAAACGTAAAGTTTTCAACAAAATAGCTTATTTCCTATCTAGTCACTATATTAGCTTTAATTTATTGTGATATTGGTCATTACATCCGAATTTGAAATTTACGATAAAAAAGGGGGCCATTTTAGGACCTTACTGAACATACTCCTTTGTGGATAGTTGTCTCATTGGCAATATCTTTATGTTTATACCTATTTATCATGAACAATAAATCATCTAATTTTAAAACTGAAAACTTTCTTGAATTGCTACAAATTTATGGGTTACCATGTGTAGGTTTTCTTAAAAGATTCTTATCCATGTGCATGCCCAAATTGATAATTTTTTATTTGAATATAAAAAAAAAGTTTTTATGAATGGGCTTCCAACCCACCTTTCTGGAATTCTGGATATGTCTCTAACTAACACTAACTTTTGAGCAGACCCATTGTCAGCCTCACTGTGAAAGTGTCCAATACTTAAATACCCATTCATCTCTTGTCAACGCATTGTCAATGTCAAGTTATTATTTCAATTTAAAAAACAAATGATTTTAAAATATGAGTAATCACATTTAAATGCAAAAATTATGATTTATAACTTGTATATATTTCCTTTAGCTGTGTTGTATCACAAGTGAGGCCCCTCATGGGGGGTCCTAGTAATCACATAATCACCATTTTTTTGCCAATATAATCACATAATCATTAAATATTTGCTTATCTTTAGTAATCAAATAATCATAAACTAAAAATACAGTCCTAGGTAATCAAATAATCATGAAATATTTGGCTTAATAATCAAATAATCATTAAAAAACCGGCCAAGTAATCACATAATCAAAAACCCCATGAGGGCCCTCACAAGTATCATCCAATATTCCTCCAGGGCGTTACCAATGGGCTGTTGACAATTCCTTACATCCCTGAAAAAATCAAAGTATCAGCATGACTAAACAATTGTATATTATATTTTATTGACATTTTTTCTTACAATTTATAAGTTATAAATTAGGATATAGTACAGTCAAACCCAAGTAAAGCCTTGAGGCTTAGGCAGTGTAGGTTTTGAATCACACCAATATAAAAGACAATGATAGATTGGTAATCATTTATGGCAGCCAAAATTCATCTGTTTTCTATAGTTTCCTCCCAAACAGTCAATTTTTAGCAGATAATTACAAGACCTTTGCATAATTTTAATATTTTACCAAATAAACAGGTAAACAATCTGTCAATTAAGCTTCTGTATTCTCTAGATCTACCTTCATCAGGATCTCATAAACTAAACTTTTTATATAAATAAGGCCATTAGTTTTCTCGTTTGAATTGTTTTACATTGTCTTATCAGGGCCTTTTATAGCTGACTATGCGGTATGGGCTTTGCTCATTGTTGAAGGTCGTACGGTGACCTAAAGTTGTTAATGTCTGTTTCATTTTGGTCTCTTGTGGACAGTATAATGTCTCATTGGCAATCATACCACATCTTTTTTTTTATACAACAAATGTTCGATAAGGATATTTATATATTATACTAAGACAATAGGGACCATCAAAATAGCAAGATCTACATGTAATGTAAATTTTGCCTGAGGAAGTTCTAGAACCTTAGTTTCCTAACTGTTTCTAAATTGATCAATTTAAGAAAGTTAATAAGTTTTTCTTTTATTATTTTTTGCTTTGTTGGGTCACTGTCTCTTCTACTTTAGCCCAAATTCACCATTCATTTAAATTCTAACACTATATTTTAACATGTAAGATCCTACCAAGAGCAGTACTATATGAAAGTACAAAACTTTAATCATCATTTTAAAAATCTATAAAAGCTATATATAATGGATAATATTAAAGAGAATTTTAAGCAGCTGAGGAGAGAAATCACAAGATTCTAGGAAAAGGGATTGAGGGCTGAAGTGGTTTCTAGTACATGCATCTATATATAGTTTTCACAAAATCTTAAAACATTTGAAAATAATTAGTTAGTACTTAATCATATGGTCTTATTTATAAATATCTATCCTACTCTATTGAAAGGAAGTGTAATATTACATCCTTATTGCTAGGAGTTCAAAATTTTCTTGTACAAATTTGACCTAAAATCATCAACTGCAAAAAAATATTTTAAAAGTTTATTTAAGGTGGTACCCAACACTTTCACTAAAATAAATTTTGCTCGTTTAATTTTCATAAAATTTTGTCAAAGTATTTACTTTAACCCTTTAACAAAAATATAAAAATTTCAAAAATTTTGAACCAACAGTTTTGTCATAAAAATTACACTGGTTATATAGCAGTTTGACAAACACCAATTTTGATCATAGAAAAGCTTAATATTCCCTTTACAACACAACGTAATTAAAACATTAAGCTGACTTTACAGAGTTATCTCCCTGTAGTGTTAGGTACCACCTTAATTTTATGAATTTTGTCTAAAACATTAATCTTTGCTATCCTTGATTGATAGGAGGATGTTAAATTACACCCCTAATAGTAGTTCAAAGTTCTCTTATACAAAATTGACCTAAAATGACCCCAAACAAATTCTTTTCCTTCCTGTGAACTGTATCAGATTTTGATGCATTAAACTCTGATTGATCACCAAAACTTCGTAAGCAATGAAAAGATAATTCTCTTTCACTGTGTAATTTTTAAAAGGTGCACAATTCAAAGATTTGATGTATTTCCTCAATCCTTTTACCTAATCGCTGCCTTAAATACTTTTCTTGTATTGGATATAGTTTCCCCTTTCAAAAGATTCTATGATATATTGGACTATTTTACCCTGGTCCTAATCCCGGTATGACAATGGGCTAACTGTATTAAACAAGTAAACTGTGGTCCGACTTTTATATTTTGTGAATGTAATAGTATTTATATAATTTGTCATACGTTTTATACCATGTAAAGCCTGTAGGATATGATTTAAGATAAATGGTGAGCTTAAGGAGTCGCGACAAAAACAGATTTTCCAACACAAATTCATTAGTTCTGGATTAATTTCCTTTGTTAAAACTGACAAGAATTTTTACTTTTTATTAGAATTACGTACTTAACAGAAAAACTAGATTACTGCCATATTTTTTTTAATATTTTGAACATTAATTTCCAGTGTTCTCATGTGTGTTGCACGTGCACTGAACAACAATATTCTTTCATTTTTTAAGCTTTATATCTAATGACTATTGGTACATAAAAATAAAGATTATAATGAAAGGTTACATTCACAACAACACAGAATGGTGTTCTGTACATGTTAAGAATACATAATATGGAGTTTTTAATCCTTTCTAGTGACAGATCCAGGGGGTGTATATATATCAGCCTTGAATATCATTCAACATAGAGACAATGCTATGTTTGCAAATTAATTCTAATTAAAACAAGAATGCACCTATTGTTATGCAAAGCTAAGTCCTGAACATGCATGAAATATATGCCACTGTACATCAAGCAACCATCACATTAAGTATACCTCGAATCATAATACAAAGTATTGGAAAACAAACAGTTGATATCTGACAAATTTGAAAAGTGCCATCACTGTCTGAATGCTGACTATTCTGTTTATTTGTACCTGAGAAAAGTGTGACATAAAAGGGCAGTGGTGGATCCAGCCATTTTTAGAAGGGGGCTTCGAACCCAGGATAAAGGGGTGTTCCATCCATATGTCTCCATTCAAAAGCATCGATTGTCAAAAAATGGGGGAATTCCAACACCAGACCCCCCTCCACTACAAGGGAAATGCAATGCAGACCCAAATAACTATTCTTTTGATTCATAAAAAAGTGAATTGCATGTGTCAAACAGAAATTCATGACAGTATTATAATGAAAAGAGATAAAATAAATATTATTCACCAAATAAAAACGCATATCTCCTTATTTTTATATCAATTTTAATCACTTCTGAATACTTTTATTATGGAGATGAAATCTACTGAAAATATTTGGCAACATTTCTAAACGTATTGAACTAGCTAAATTATATACAGTGCATTTTAAATGGTTTTGTGTGCAGTAATTAAATTTTTTAGATATTGAGCCAATTGAAAGCGGTATAGACAGTTTAATATCCAACACCTACGTACATATTACATAAGTAGGTTTCCAGGTGTAATACAAGCAGGTCTTTTAATTACAGGTGTAAAGAATTCCTTTTTGTCACATTCCAAAATCCTGGTCATTGATTGTTGACAGAAGAATCTGAATCAAAATCTTTAGACACACAAAATAAATATAGTGTTAGTCAAATAGTGCCATGACTACGAGAGAAAAAAACTCAGAAAAAAACACAACAGCTAACTCAGTAGACTTTAAAATTTGAACATCAAATAATTCAAAATCAGTCATTAAAATATCAAAGTACTGGTTAATAATATATATGAATATTTTGAATTTAATATGAGGGACCAGGATCTTATTAGAGGGTCTAAATGGGGATAGCAGAAAAGAGAATAATGGGCCAATACTGCAGAAAAATAGGGAGAAAGTAAAGAAAGGAGAAAAATGACCTTAAATATTATTGAACTCAGAAGTGAAGGATGACTGCCCATCTAGACCCTCTTATCCCTTTCATTTTGATTGGGAAATACATTCATTTGCTTTCCCTTTCCGTTTTTTGTTTATAACAATTTTTCAGCACTTTCCAGACACTATGACGAACATAAATTAATCAGCATTTACTAATTCTTTTTAGGCAAAAAGCCAAAATATCAAAGAAACTCCATTGCTATTAATTTTTCATTCATAAACAAAGGGGAGATAACTTATTTGTTTTAAACTTATCCAGGCCTCATGTGGGTTAGGTGTTACATTGATAATGCCAGCAGCTTCAAATACCAAAGACCATTAGATTACCTATGATCCCAATAATTCCCTGTTATTACACCAGGTTATTGTAAATATAAACAAATATTCCCCACTTCAAAGTACCCGTTATATCATAGTCTGATTAGGGAATTAAAGTAGCTAATATCCCATAAAAGGGTCATCCCCACTTAATTTGAAGAAATAAACCAAAGTTATTGAATAATTTAATCTATGGGATTCTTGTGGCTTATTCAATTGTTTACTTAATCAAGCCTGTTTCTGTAAACAATTTCAATTATTATTATCAAGTGGCTGATGGGATTGTAATTTTAAAATGATATTGAAATTTTGAATTTGTAAATTTAATAGCTTCTCTGTAATATTTTGAAATTAAGTAATCATGTTCAAATAAATGGCATATATTTTGCAGCCCTACAATAGATTTGATTTGTGTGTTCTCATGGAAATGACAAAAAATTCTCTAGAACTGTTCAGGGGAAAACTGTCAACAAATCCTCTAGTCTTTTGTGCTTTAGTTTAGCTCTGAAATGATTTATTAAAGATACTTAGATACCTTAGTAAAAATATCTGTTTGCAGAATCTGTTATATAATAACAAACAAATTTTGGATATCTCTGCATATTGGACCTTTGAGGGTTCTAGTTGGTCCATTTGTTTTTAAGTTAATTTTCAAATTTGTTTACTGCTTTTAACAGCGATTTCCTCTTTATTTCTTTTAACGTTTTTTTTGTTATAATAATAGCTATGACTTTTGGCGGATGAAGCCTTATTTTTCTTTAAACACTTGAGAAAAAATGCATAATACAAGCAACTAAATTACATCATAGTGAAGTAGGATTTCCTTATTACCTTAATAATACCCTATAATAGAGATTGCACTTGACTGACATCCTTGATTTTTGACATTGTTCCTTTTATGGTCACCATAAATAAGAAACGTACTGAATTAATTTAAAGTTTCTAAACACAAATATTTGTTATTTGTTCAAGGTCACTAACGATCTCATCATGCGTTTGATGAAGAATGCTCGTACATTAATCTGTAATAATTACAAACTTTGATGTGATACAAAAAAGAAAGCAGTGTGGTCATGTACTAACAAGAAAAAGCCTCTAATACAAAACAAATATGAAGAAGCCTCTAATACAAAACAAATACAAGTAGCGCCACCCGTCATTGACCAAAATATTGTATAAATATTTATGTTTTCTCACCCGATTTAATCATTTATTCCTAACTGATAAACATATTTGATTTAACTGGGGTAGAAATCTGATACAGGGTAAAATATGGGCATTGTAACACACTAATGTAAATAAAATTAAAAACTCTTTTTGAAATTATATATAAATTACGTTTAATGCTTAAAGCTAACCTATTGAAAATGTTAATATTTTGAGCAAAGTGTAACTTTCTGTATCTAACAATGTAGAAGTTAATTTGTCTTTCTTTTGTGTATTTGTTTAGAATAAGATAATGCTATATACCACCCAGTTTAGTTTGAGCTATATGTGTTTTACAACGAATTATCGTGACAACTTTCATATATTATCTACCAATTTTTTATTCACCAAGGACATGCAAGGTTTAAATATAAATCCAAATTTGTTAGTCATTGATATATATAAAGGGATATACATGTCAATGGTAATTTAGGATTGCTTTGAATATACACGATATTCAGCCAAATTAAAGAAAACCATGTAGAAAAACATTATATCGAATTAAAAGTTCCCCGATTATCAATATTAAATAGAAAATTAGGAGGATAATAGTTTAGATTCTCATGATTTAAATACTATATCAGTCTACATCTAGCACGTTTGTCAATGTTTTTTAGCTGTATATATTTTATTACAATTCTAAAACAGCCATGCACATGCCCGTGCAGAAATGCGTCATTAATGTTTCACTGATTATGATTGACTTTTATGTTGAAAGTCTTTAATATAAAAGTCGAAATACATGTACCTGTATAGCAGAAACTTAACCTCATCAAATTGATGATTCATGAAAATAAGTTCAAGGTCAGATCATAAATAATATCAGACAGACATACATGTACACCTAACAATCCTTCTATACTCCCAACAAAGTTGAACTTTTGCTATATATAAACCTCCTTGCTTATAGTATCTGAGAGAAATACCGAATCACAGTGATGATGATAAAACTTAATGTGGACCAATTAACTATGAATATGAGGTCAAGGTCAGAAAGACATGTTCAAAGAAAAATCATCATATGCTCCCAAAAAAGTTGACCTATTACATTAACAGACCTAATCATGTAAACTATATAAACATTGATTACTGAAACTAAAAGTAAGGTCAAGGTCATTTGAACCCTGTCTGAAGGTCATGAAAACCTTTCATTTAATCTGTATACTAAATACTAGTATAGTTGTCCCATTATTCATAATAACTGGAAAAAATCAAGATTAAAAAAAACTTCAGTGCTTAGCTTTCTAAGTGGCCATTAATGATACCACGAAACTGAGGACAAGGACAATAACATATGAGAAATGGATATCTTAGACCACAATGCATCTGTTTGTGCTATGGAAATTATCTTGCTCTTCTATACTCTCACGTATGGAGCATTAATCGAAAAGAGTATGCCTAGCTACTGTCAGATGAGTATCCCAAACAGCTCAGTTTTACCTTCATTAGAGATTCTGGCATTTAGATTGTAAATTTTACCCAATAAAAGTTTGACGATATTTCAACCAAAACTGATGTTACAAACTTTAGTGCATTAGAATTTTTCACACATTTACAGTTATTTTATGTTTGATACATTCCAAAAACTATCAATAACTAAAGTGGTCTAAGATTTTGAAGTTGTTACAATAAAATTATCACACCTACCAACTTAGGTATATAAATTATTTAAAGTCAATTACTAGCAAATATTTCTATGTGAAGTAGGCTGAAAACTGACAAACCTTTAGGTGTTAGACAAACAATGATATAAGTCTGAACATGTATAGAAAATAGTTTTAAAAGATGTGCAAACAGGAGGATATAAATAGCACTTGATTGGGAGGTCTACAAAAAACAGTTAGACTGATCAATTCATCAGCGGAAGGTTTTTTTTTTAAATAATTTTGTTGGTCTGTCTCAGTCTTTTGCAGTTTGGAGATGAATTAGTGGTTTTGTATCAAGTAAGGCAGCAAAATTAAATTGTGCCAAAAATTGTCATAAATTATAGAGAAATTGGACCAAATCTGACATTGCAACACACACATTGCATATTTAAGGGATCATAACTTCATAACTTGAAAAAAAAAAACGATTTTGTAAATATCATATGTGAAAGGTTGAGTATTTAGGCTATTTTGTAAAAAACCTTCAAATCTTAGGCCAATTTTAGTCATTTCTCAGTGGCGGATCCAGAACTTTTCCTAAGGGGGGGCCCCGCTGACTGACATAAGGGGGGGCCCCACTCCAGTCATGAATCAGTGATTCCCTATATAATCAACCAAATTTTTCCCACAAATGGGACCCCCCCCCCCCCCTGGATCCGCCTATGTTTCTAAACCTACTTCTTTGTTTCATTCAAAATATTAATTTTTTTTGGACTTAAGTCATGAAAAAGTTTAAAAATCAACAGTTGTTATATATTTGAAACTTTATCCTTCAAATGACATTTACTCATATACTCACTTGACAGTTATTGCTATGATGTTAGTTCACACAAACAATATAACATTGTCTTTTGATGCCAGTTTTTTACTCCATGATCAACCTTTTCACTGAAAAGACAAAATAGATGAAATTCTTTCTGTTAAAAATTTGAAAAATCTAATTAACATCAGAAAATACAGAAAGTTTAATATTTGTAAATGGATAATAAGTACACAAAATAAAACATTGTTTTTATGAGTACAATGTACCGGGATATATCAATTTCTACAAATATGGAGAGGGAGGTTATAACAACATCCCACATCCAAACAAACTAGAAGATTGACAGTCATATCTTCATGACCTTGAATAACCTCCCCCGACCCCAGTCACCTCATAGATGGTTGATTGTTGGTTGCTTAAGGTACAGTGGCAAATAGTTCATAAAATTGAGAATGGAAATGGGGAATGTGTCAAAGAGACAACAACCCGCCCAAATAAAACATGCATGATCAGGACTAGATTTATAGACATTCTTTCTGTGGTCTCTAGATTTTGTAGAATAAACCAGAAGCAATGCAAAGGAGAATAAAAATATTTAAATGAGAACTTCCATGACCATGTATCCAATATGGATTGTAAATTTTACTGTACCATCAAAATGTGATGAGCTACAATACATGCTTCTCGCTATATTGAAAACCCATAATGGTGGCCTTCGGCTGTTGTCTGGTCTATGGTCGGGTTGTTGTCTCTTTGACACATTCCCCATTTGGATTCTCAATTTAACGTATCACAGAAACAGTTCAATTTTAAACATTACCATCACTGAACATGAAATAGACCTAGAAAACAGATCCTTAGTATGAATTTAAATTTTGAAAAGTATGCATTTTATATATGAATTAAAGCAGATGGTTTCAATGTAATTTATTTGATTTTTAAATCCCATACTTAAATTCTATGCTGTAATTTATCATGTTTATAGTTCATATTTGCACAAAGATGACCGTTAAGAATTGTTTTCTGAATGAAAAATGATAGCGTTTCATTTAAAATCTTTTAATGGATTTGTATGGCTTTTTACCTATTCTTTTATCTGTTTACAGAGATATATTACAGGAACTTTATCAATAAATTTATGAAAATTTGTATGAATTTGTAAGTATTTTAACTCGTTATGTGTGAAAACAGGATATTTACCTGAAAATTTTAACCTTTTCATTCATTCAAACCAAATAAAACGAAAGTAACAACATAAATATGAACAAACTAAACATTAGATAAAGTGACTAAATGATCCACGGACTTTTATAATTTTTTTACCTAGGTCAACAATTAAATTTGTCAGAGTTTTGTTAAAGGTACACGTCCCTATTGATTCAATTTTAGTATTTACGACAGTTGACAGTGCAGTTATTGTTCATTCACATAACTTTACACTTAAATGATCGAACGGGAAAACTGTGGCAAATATAATCAAATTGTTGCTGTGTGATCGATGTCTCCCGCAACACGATACAATATCAAAAGGTGACATATATACACTTATAACCAGATATATTGGACTGGTCTGATATGCCTAATATCAATTAAGGTTTTGATATAATTATTATGTGAAATTGACTAACACAGTAAGGTAAGACTTATTATAACTAATTTGATTTTTAATTGTCATTTTTAAATTGGATACTTCTCAGTATTGAAATAGTTCATGACCCAATCAAATAAATATTGAGAAAGCAAAAAATTTCAAAATATTTTTTTTTTTTCATTCTCATTCCTATATCGGATACTTCTTTCCTTTGACATAGGTTTTGGCTGACCATAAAATATATAGTCTAAAAGGAAATGAAAAGATACTCAATTGCTAAATTTTGGAATGAGTTCTTAAATGGAATTTTTATGAAAGTCGTCAAATTTGACTTCTGTTGAGTTTCAGGAGCACTTTGAGATGTATTAAAACTGACCAAATTTGTTAGTGTTATATATACTAGTAGGTATAAGATAATCCTTGTATCTTATCAGTTTCTTTGGTATATATATATAGAAACTTACAGTATCACAAAAAATTGGGTAAAATTTTAATTATAATGATAAGTAATTCTATTCACCTGATCTTAAATCTGGACATGTATGACTTTATATATATTGAGATTGGACAAGAGGATTTTGTTAAAATTATATTGACAGTTGGTTAACAGTCATTGCACATACATTGGTGGCCTTCTGCTGTTATTTGCTTTTTGATGGGTTGTCTCTTTGACACATTCCCTATGAAATTCATTCTCAATTTTAGGGGGTGATTTTAAAGTAGGGAAGTTTAATAACGTCTTTCCCAAGGTCAAATGCTTATTCAATTTTATTGACATTTCGATTCTTTTCATTCAGAGAAAGTTTTTATCAATGGGCTCTTTTTTCGTAGTAAGAAAAGCACTTCAATTAAATAATTGCACTATTGATGCAGACCTGCTGAGAGGGGTTGAGTAAAAATGTCTTGAGCACTTGCTGTAGGTGGTCCTCAAAAACATTGATCCTTGAAAAAATACTTGCCATTTTTTATGTTTATTCTATTTGAGCTAATATCAAGATATATGGCTAGCTGTAGACTTGCTACATGTCCCTTCCTAATTATTATTGTTTTTTTCAATTTTGCCCCTTTAATAATTTGATTACAATTATACTGACATCTCCAAGGGCAATCAGTAGGCCGGCACTTATCAGTAAACATATAAATTAGTAAGAGAGAAATATTAGAAAGGGAATAGACTTGCTACAATTCCCTTCCTCCTGCAGATGTTAGTATAATTGTAATCTCCTAGTTATAGCAGTAAAATTATTAAAGGGTCAAAATTGAAAAAAACAATAATAATTAGGAAGGGACATGTAGCAAGTCTAGGCTAGCTGGTGTCTCCTCATACTATACCCTGCAGCACATGTTTTTATTTAAGCAGAAGAATGAATCAATAGCCCCAAACTAAAAGAAAAAATAATAAATCAAAATAAACAAAACTTGTATAAATAATTCATTGCATATTGTGGTCATCAATTATGCAAATTAACTTATTGACAGATTTTGAGCAGTCATGCCAGATTTACTAGTGTGCCAACAAAAGAAAATATCTGCTCAGTAAGAAATAAATGTCAATGGAAATTATGCATTGAGCTAAAGTCATATATTCAAGGCTATTAAATTTACAAAATAAGAAAATAAGAAGACCGAGTGGCCAATGTTTTTATAATACTATCATTTCTCTAACTTATGGACAGATTTGAGCGGTCAGGCACACTTTATTCTTGTACAGGACAAAAGTACAGGTCTGCTCAGTAAGAAATAAATGTCAATGGAAAATATGCATTGAGCTAATATTTTCAAGGCTATTAAATTTACAAAATAAGAAGACAAATGGCCAAGGTTTTTATGGTACTATCATTTCTCTAATTTCTTAAAACCTCAAGTGTTTTTATGGGAGAAGATGAGCTTTAAGTGTCATAAACACTTGAAATTCATAGTTAATAGATATTTGCATAGGCAGATGTGCCATATGTCAGAAAATTAAATTATTTCTTGTATGTTTGTACAAATTTTGTACAACATATGTTTGACCATAATTATGTAGGCTATAAAAATGAGATTTCTGACTTCTGGACATGAAATGAAATTTTGGCTATTTTCCAAGAGGTTAAATTCAAAAATCACGTTTATGTCTATCTTTTCACTGATATATATACTTTTCTTTATGCCTTGTGGGATATATACATCTAGAGCACGGTTATTATGCTCGGACTCAGAAATCAACCAATCAAAAAGCCTTGGTCTCATATTTTTTATAAAGAAAAAATTAAGTCAAAGTTTGTTTGAAAACAAAGTTTCACCCATATTTTAACTCTATCGTTTGCACTGAACTACAAGTTACTGTATATTCAGAAATTATTGCCAAATTTTTTTATTGATAGAGAAATGAAGATCCCTTTCCATACCCCCTTGTCTAATCATAATGATTTTTAGTTTTTTCGGTGGCAAGAATTAACATACAGAGAAGAACATAAATTAAATCATCATGTAATTATGTAACTATTAGTAAACTAAACAATGGTTTCCCTCTTGACATCTGGTAGTACATGTATAGTTATTGTGGTTACAATAAATTCAAATTAATTGAATACTTGTCATTTTGGGGGCTTTTATAGTTGACTATGCAGTATAGGCTGTGCCCATGGTTGAAGGCTGTACAGTTACCTATAGTTGTTACTTTCCATGGCATTTGGTCTTTTGCAAAGAGTCGTCTCATTGGCATTCGTACTACATCTTCTTTTTTATATATACATCCATGTATAATACTTCTTTAAAGTAAAGATTGACTTATCGCCATTATCAGCATAGATGATATAAAATTAAAAGCTTAATTGAAACCTCAGTAAAAAAGATTAATCGATTAAAAGGCGCTTGACATTGAGCGACACATACATATATATCAAGGAAAACATATTAAAATGAAATTTCACCAGTCTGACATAATGCTGCAGATTTTCAACATCCTGTCTCTCAAGGATATAGCCAGCATGAAGACAGGTGACTTTACACAGAGACATGATTCTGAACCAGAGCAAACCAGTTTTGCTTTGAAAGCTCATAATTATTCAATTGACTAGGAACTTGACTTGACTGCATTTTGCTACTTTTCAATGAATTATTTACAATCAGGACAAATATTTCCACTCAAAATACATCCCCCTTTTAACAATGAATATAAAAATTAAACATTTTTTTTTAATTTTTTTTTTTCAAACAAAGCTAAATCAATAATGTTAACCAATTTAAATCAGACAACTAAATCTGAGGATTTCATGCCAACTTATTTAACACATTAATCCTTAGATTTATGGTGATAATCTCTCAATTCAAGGACCAAATCCCATCAGCAGAGAAATACATAGTGTTGATGGGCTTGTAATTACCCCTATTAATAAACAAAATAATGAGTTGTCTGCCCTTTGTGTAAACAATTCTACTACCATTATTACACAATATTTGTTCATCATGAGTATTTCTTGTCATACTTAATGTCTAAATCAAGTGTATCAAAAAAAGATTACAGCGTTTGGAAAACCCTCACCTAGTGCTGTTATACCTAGGAAAGGGAGATAATTGGCTATAATTACAAACATTCGTAACAGATGCACTGATATTGATCTTTATCAAGTAACTATTGTTTCTATGCTGTCAGAAATTTGATGAGTTTGGAAAACGTACAGAGATTTTATGTGCTAAACTGTCTGTGATGGTGTTATTCACTATATCAAGGTAAAATTTAAGCTTTGTTTTTCAATTAATAGCAATGGTAAAACAGTTAAAACAGATTTATTTTAATTTTTCTTAATGTTTCAACAGTTTTCATTAATGAAAGTTGAAATCAAATTTCAAAGCTCATACAGCATAGTTATTTTAACAGAACTCATAATCATTGTATTGGAATTTGTTAATGTTAGAGTTCTTAAGTACTAAAAATTCAAGAAAGATACAAAAGTTCTGGGATATTTCATACTTTGATATCATGTGTGAAATTCTTTATCTTAACATAAATAAATAACTAAAATTGTTAAAGTATATAAATCTGATATATTAATTTGATAAATTAAACTAAAACAAAATAGTGTAAATATATGTAATTCCCTCTAATGTATAGCCATGTGTGGTAAATTAAAGTCAGCTTGTTAAAGGAAGTCACTATTGAATAGAAGTAGAACTGTCTTTACATTTGGAATTGTAAACCATTCTACTGCAATTCCAATGCTTATCATTGGAAAATTGATTTTATATTGTTTTCTTGGATTGAATCTCACTATTTATTGGTAAGAATGATATCATGTGCTATGAACATTAGAATATATAAATAGAAAGATGTGGTATGATTGCCAATGAGACAACTCCACCAGGGACCAATTGACGTAGAAGTTAACAACTATAGGTCACTGTACAGCCTTTAATAATAAGCAAAACCAAACAGCATAGTCATAGATGTCTGTTTCCGTTGATATGTTGCTATTCCATTGCTCTAAAACTGCACATGACTTTTTACACATCTAATCTCAAGTACATACTTATGACTTTTTTTTTTTTTTTTTACATCTGTGATATATTTAGGATAAAAATTTGCAAACTCATACTGATATCAGAAAACAATGGTTAAATCTTAGATTTCAATTTGACTATCATTATATCTATCCAATATTACACACAGCTACATATATAGTTATCAGATTTTCAAAATATGTATAGACACTTAAAATATTCTAAATCTTGCAACTGCCATGTCCAGGTGGATTTAGTGGGTGCTGGGGTGCCCATGGCCCCCTTATGGAGCTTCCTTTATGATTAATCTAGATTTTTACCTGTCCATTCCAAACTTTGTGAAGTTATGTGGCCTGCTTGCAAGATCCCCCCCCCCCCCCTTTTTCCTTCAAAATCCTAGATCTACACTTAGAAACGTTGTTTTTATAAGTATACTGACAAATGGTATGTCTCTTTCTAAAATAATGTGTAAAATAAATGCAAACGTCAAGTAATTTTTTATTTCTTAAATATCTAATTAGTTTTTTACATCAATTGCACTGGTTCAATGCTTTAAAATTTGTTTTTGCTTGTTGAATCATATACATGACTTAACAGTCTAAAAATTTCTGGGAGGAATAGATCTACTTGAATATTTTGACTTCTTTTTGAAATCACATAAAATTGATAAATTAGCAATATTTACATAAATTATTATCATAAATCATCTGGACAATTAATGTTCAATTTGTAATGAAGCCTCTTAGATCTACATTAAATGCCTTTTTTTCTATGCATATCTTTCTTCCATAATTTGAATACACATACATATGTTAAAACTATCACTGAACTGACAAACTGTTGACAATTAAAGTTTTGATTAATGAGTAATCTTCTTTCAAACCAACATAATATATAATGCATGTGGTAATTTTTCTTTCTAATAAAGTTTGATTACTATAATAAATCTTGCTAGCAAATCAGTTAAATGCAAACTTTTCTCTGCATGTTTTCTCTTGCAAACATCATATATTATGTATGTGTTAATTTTTCCTTCTCCACAGTATTACAGTTTATTAATCATACTAAATAATGTTTGACGGATGATTAATATTGTAAGGAAATCATTGAGTTGCAAAATTTCCTCTGCATTCTATTTTCATGCTACACTACATATAATATTTCTGGTTTTTTTTTTCTTTCTATTAAAGTAAATATCAGTTAATCATACTAATGTTATAATAACTAAACAAGCTTTTATTTTTTGTTTATATATGAAATGAATATGTTTTTTTAAGTGAATTGAGAAGTAAATAAGATAGTAACTCTATCATAATAAGAAAGAAACAAGATTGATCTAGAAAAAAAACTTATTAAGAAAAAGAATGTTATAATTCCTCAAGCAGAAAACTGTATTTTTATCCAATTTGACTGGAAAGGTACAAAATTTAAAGCAGTTATCCATGGGTGGATCCAACCATTTTCGAAAGGGGGTTCCCAACCCAGGAAAAAAAGGGGTGGGTGGGGGTTCCATCCATGTGTCCCCATTCAAATGCATTGATCTTCCAAAAAAAAGGGGGGGTTCCAACCTCGGGATCTGCCACTGTTATCAATGTAAATAAAATGAATTAAAAGAACTAAATATTACTTCCATGGTATTAGTAAATGATAACATATTTCAAAGATAAAGAATTAGAATCTGTCAATGCACATTCCAAGGGTGCACCCAGTTTTAACCACGGAAATGAAACAAGTGTCATAACTTGTCCACTATCAGTCAACGGACTTGTTGATATCACATCACGCCATGTGCCCCTTTAACTAGATTGAGATTAGGTGTTGGTAGTGTTATCTATATAGATAAACAAGTAACAAACAATTATAGATCAATTTCCAAACATGATAGTTAGTTCTGACCAGCAGGACATAATCATTATAGAGATTATATGATGATACGAGATAAAAGTCCAGGGTTTGTATACTTTATTAGTATTATACTTTGTATAAATTCAAGTATCTAATGACTCACAAATTTGACGTTTTTCATAAAAATTGGTGTGAGGTCTAATTGAATTTTAAATTTTCTCAGAAAAAAAGGAATATTTGGTTTTTATTCTAAACTTACACATTTGTACATACATGTACTTTTGCTGTAAACAAGATTTAAATTGTATATGTTAAAATCAAGTATCTAATGACTTTTAAATCAGATATTTTGAAAAATGAGGTGTGAAGTCCAAAAGAAGTTTTTAGAAAAAAGGAGGATAGGATACTAAACCTATATCCATACTAAGGCTGTAATCGAGATTAAAAAAAAATATTGGGAAAACGTGAGTAGTAGCTATTATTCATCATCAAATATAATGTATTTCATGATCAGAAAATTACTAATTGATTAATTAAATGACTGACTGTGTTAATAATTATTTTAAAAATGATGAGTTAAACTAATTTAATATGCAAATTTATCTGAACCACCTAGGAAGACCACCTCTCATCACCACAAATTTTAACCTTTGAATATAATTTAGTGATTTAACATTGGCTATAAATTACATACTGTAATGTTAATATCACATCAGTAGCAGTTTATTTCAGTTCAGCATTTATAATCATATAAGTAATATTAACATAGAGTGGATTTTTTTTGTGGATTGAGAAATTTTGTATTTTCTAGGATAATTAATTTCATGTTTTTTAAGTCTACTTTCAAGTCTATAGAAAATTTGTTTTTCTTTCAACATTTAAATTTGAGGTTCACCTCAACTCATGAAATCAACGTAAATTGGTATCCAAAAAATAATAATGGATCAACAGTAATATGTTATTGTATCTAATGAACCTCAAATGCCAATTCAGTGGTCTCAGGGAGGGTCTTTAATGCAGAAAATTAGTCCTTTTTTGTGCATTTTGATATGTTTGACTGCCCTCTCCAGTGAGGCACTTGGGGCCCTAATTCCTATTTGAAAGACCATGGTCAGTCTTTTCACTACAGGGTCCTTTAACACAATGGTAACACCATAACACCATATCTTACAAAACTCCAGAGAGGTAAACTAATAACCTTGTGACACTATAGGTCTTGTACTTTTTCATCTAATAACCTTGTGACACTATAGGTCTTGTACTTTTTCATCTAATAACCTTGTGACACTATAGGTCTTATACTTTATCAATGTCATCAAGTTTTGTCACCATATATCAAGCGGTGTTTGTCCCCCCACAAACTTGTAGACTTCATGACCATGTCATGCCTCATAAAAAGATGTGTTTATGCCGATTTAATACCGGAAGGATTGTTAGGATTAAAGGAAAAATCTGTCGTAAAATCACAAACAAATTTATATTCTTTAAATCTCTACTAAGTTGCTGGTTATGGTGGCAAATTCACACATCTATTTATTGGTTTTTAAAGCCTGGGGATGTCGGATGGACGTAAGTAGTTTTGAATGACCGTACAAATTTGAGATTTATTCGAAATTAAGCCTCCGACTGTGTGGATTATAGAATATAAACCTATAAAACTGTATAAAACGTGTAATAACTAGTAATTTACACATACTTTGTCAAAGGGATATTGTTCAGGATTCATAGTTAGCTTTAAGGTTGAATTGGGCTTTGACTGATAAGGACTTTGGATTAAAAACTCATCTTTTTCCCAAAAATTTAAAAAGGTTATATTATTGAATTCATGATGAAGATTTACAGGTTAAAAAGCCATAACTACTACTTAATAGGGTCAGTGAATGCGTTCAAATAATCATTTAAATTTACAGAGGTCCAAAATTGACTTCAGTGCAAAGTTCTGACAGGAAACTTTACATTGAAAAGATTTTTTTGTAGTTGGTTACATGTTTGGATTTAATATCTGGATTTAAAACAAATTTTGTGGTAAGTTTTTCATTGACAAAAGATTGTTTTAGATACTGTATATAATTTATATGAATAAGTTGTCATGGAAAATTAAAATTTTAGCAAGGAAAATATTTGCCAGCCATATAGCAATTATGCAACAATTCATTGGTGCTACATTTTTTTGTAACTGCTGCTGCTGTGCAGTGTAAAAAGATGTGATCATAATCTTCATTCTCATTTTCACCTTTGCATGCTTACAATATTTAGATATTATAACATTTTTAATAAAAATACATTGGAATTTAAAAAGAGTACTTGAATTAGTGTCAATAATAAGATCTTTATATTGAAGTAAATGTTAAATTAATTTTTCAGATTTTAAACCAATATTGCTTTTAAAGGTGAAATATTTTCTATTATTGTAAATTATTAAATGTGTGATCAAATTATATGAATGATTGGATTAAAATACAAATAAATGCAATGTGTAAATAAAATATTAAAACCCACAATAGATTGTTGAAATATTTCCTCACATTATATTTATTTAAATGATATAACAGAAGAATTATGTTAACACCTTCAGCTCAAAAATGTACATTTCACTTTTGGCAACAAATTACTTTTAATAACTTTTAAAGGAAATTAGTACTCAATTTCAATTTTTTTGACAACCTGTTGAAAAATTACTGTCACTTTAACTAACAATCAATTAAAGTACATTTTTTTAACTCAAGGCCAATTGAAGACCAAAAAATAATTAAATTGATGATAGTCCATCTTTTAGGACAGTTCATTTGTTCTTGTATGACCTTGAGGGGTATACTTGTCAAATTTATGATTTATCAAAATATATATTTAGGATGTATACAATTCAGTACTCAGTTCACATGTTGTTGTGTTAGTATAGTGACTTTTGAACTGTGATTTAATTTGGAGGACATTTGTAACAACAAGATCAGGTCAGTTTGAACTTTATAATAAAAGTTTCTCTATAAAATTAAAATGCTCTTGAAAATGGATAAATATCAAAAAGGTATGAAACTAAAAAAAAAAAGGAAAAAAAGGGGGGGTGGAATAGAACCTTCCTGATTCCTTCCTGTTTCATTTACTTCCTTGATTTAAATAATTATACATGTTTTATTAACTTATTTCTTGTTTTTAATAATAATAATAACATCATGGTTGCTGATGTGAGCCATATAGAAATCCAAACACTGAACTTATAAAAGGAAGTATTATGATAGAGAGGCCGGGTTTACAAAATAATATAAAGTCAAAATTGTAATACATGTACATATATTAATGTGAAAAGAATACTAACACTGCTACGGTACTAACAATGAAATAACAAAATATTTTACATGTTAGTTTTTGCTGGTATTCTTCTACAGAAATCACATCACCAAAATTAATCTGATATATTTTTTCAGATGTTTTATATTCACAATAGTAACTACAAAATTGTATCAAATTCAAAATTTAAAAAAGGGGGGTTTCAAATGGGGATCCTTAATTTGAAATGAACTATTGAAAGACACGTTCATGTTTGACTCTGTAAATATTTTGTTATGACATTTGTGAAAAAATGCTGACAAACCAAATGTTCAATTTGTTGATACATATATTACATATTTTACCTGAGATCAAAGATCAAAATCAGGATGACTATTGTTTTGCTTTTGACTGGTAATCTGTCCTGTATTGCTTGTTTTCTCCATTATTAACAATTAAACAACCTCTGATTTTTGTCCTAGATAAAATTATGTAAATGGAACATTTTTAGATACTGAAAAAAAATCTCTTTGATCATGGACTGTGATCTCTAAAAGTCAATATCACCATGACCTAAATCCTAGATCAATTTCAATGTGATAGACAATTAAGAAAAAAACAATCAGAGCCGATATACCACGAACATGCATAGAAACCTGAATATAAGATCGAATCGTTCTCCATATTTTTTTACCTATCAAGCTTGCATCGATTAGAGTCACTATACCAGCAGAATCGTTATTGTTATACAAAGGTCTTTAGGTAATTTGCAATTAGTTGTTCAGCTTATCGGAATTTTATAAAATTATTGTTGATGGTAAAGTCATATACCTGATGGTTAAGAAATTTATCATTGATGAATTAATTGATTAAGAAATTGACTGACTTAATGATGGAGATATGTAAGTAAATCTAATATATATATATGATTATCTACGTATTTCTACGAGTTCAAGAAAATATTGTTTTTCTTTTTGTAATTTTCCTTTTCAAGGTGAAGTACAGATTATTTAATTTTTTAGGAATTTAAAATAAAATGTGGTTTCCCACAGATAATATTTTCACGGTGAAGCAGTTTTAAAAAATACAGATTCATTTATCCTACCGATTTAAATACAATATGGTTTCCCACAGATCAGATCAGATAAATATCTTGTAACATTTTTTGCATTGGTTTAAGGGCAATAACGCAAGCTGTAATAACAGCTTATTATGTATATCTATTCTATTTCTGAAGTGCTGCAATATTTAATTGTGTAACATTTTTAGAACTGAAAATCTGAAAACTGGCCTCCCTTGTGAACACAATAATCAAGTTACATAATATTTTGAAGCTACAACTTGTAAAATGATTTAGTGCAAATTTGAACTTCACATGTTCATGTTCTTAGATCACTTTAACCTAATTAAATCGTACTGGATGACTTGCCAATATCTCTCCATCAATGACTACATCTTAGACAATATATTTTAGGGGTTAACATTATAATTATTTATCTTAAGATGCCCAATTTCTCAATCCATCATATTTATATAATTAAAGTCACTAAGAGGTTATTCCAGGGTAACATTGTAATAATTATCGCCCAGTAATCAAAATTATCGCGCCTGAGTTATAAATTATCTGTCAATATCTATATCTGACTACAAATTATGGGATAATACAATAATATCACATGGTAGTTTTCCAAGGACAGGACAGATTGAAAACATATTACACCAACACAAGAGGAAATACCAAACACATATATTATGCATTTAATGCATTTTTCATCCCTTCAATCAAACTGATGTTTTGAAAACTAATTAAGTTGCAGACTTTGTAAACAACAGATATCTTCTGCTATCATATCTGGCACAGTATAAAACATGGAACAATCTTCCGTCAAGAATATAGGAAGTCAAGGTCGAAAGGGCAGATAAGGATATAGATGGACAATTAGGACAAACTGTTTGGCTATGTAGAATAGAATAGAAAGAATTAAAAAAAATTCTTTATTTATTTATTAGAAAAATAATATCTATTGGACCCAACCTCTTTAAAATTTGCCACATAAATATTGTTTCAAGTTTAAAGACAATAAAAATTTGAATTTGAAGTAATTATCTATAATACAGTACTTGTATATTTCAATTTGTAAAACTTAATGTAAAATTCAGATCAAAATAAACAAAAATTCAGAAGAAATGATATTTATATATGATATTACCAACAGAAGAAAAAAATATTCTGATTCTGGCTGTTCATTTTTCTGCAAATAGGATACAGGTAGTTCTTCTTCTAACCTTTTCTTTTTCTGTCAAGGAAATTCTACGTGCCATTAAACTTGTGGAAACCTGCAATTATATTTCAATACATGTAAAATTAATACTATTTTTCAGTAAATAAATTCTAATATTTCTTGAGCTTCTGTATGTGCCATAATTTTTTAATCATGTCAATTCTTCTAAACTGACCTGTTGGTCAACACTTAATAGGACACCTACAACAGTATATTATCTACTGAGCCTATCTTATCACAACAAAATGGACTTAACATAAATTACATGGTCAATTCACTGGTCAATTTCAATGGTCATTTACCTTAAACTGACCTTTCATTCTATTGCTTGTGAAGTAGTGTATTTATTTGATAATTTATAAACTTGGTTGTGTTGGTATGTGTCAAGTGGATAGTATTGTCCAGTGATAATTTGTAGAATGGAATGCCTGAACAGCTGGTATGATTCACTTCTATATATTGAGAAATAATGGTGAAAAAAGGGGGAGAGGAGGTTATACAACTTAAGTTAAAAAGAGACACAAGTATTGTCTAGTGATAATTGAAGAATGAAATGCCTTTACAGACAGTATGATTTAATTTATATATATAAATATTGAAAATTTTTGGTGAAAAAAAAGGAGGAGAAGGCATAAACAGGCATTTTGGCAAGCCTTGCATGATGGTTTTGGAATTAAGAGTAAGGGTCAACAACAAAAATAGTAAGGCAAACTTAATAACAATTTATCCTCCATTGCAGAACATTTTATCAGTCTTCTGAAATTTAGAAGTCACAATCTCAGCTCATAAAGAAATATGTTCATGCCATAAATGTTCAAGTGATGATTGCATGATATCAATGCTACAAAAGACTGTTTTCTGATGGATGATTTAATAACATTATGATATATGCCTGCTATACATTATTTCATTTCACATGCTAAAATAGTTTCAGAACTCTAACATGCAGAAAAATCATTTCTTTTGGAAAATGGAGAAAATATTAGCCATTTTAAAGAAATTATGCTTGATCTGAATTTACAGCTGTTGTAAAAGTGATTTAAAACAACTGCATTAGACTGTGCAATGTGTGTTATGTTCAACTGCACTAAATGCTTCCCTTTTACTTTGTCAAAACAATTTCTCTGAAAACAATTATTCAAATTTATTACCAAGTAAAACAATTATCTCTGGGCACCCTGAGAGCCATATAGACTGTATAATTCTACAATTACTAGTTAATATTGGGGGTTTATTATTTTTCAATAATTAAAATCTGACTAAGGCGAATGATTCTAACTGTTCTTTGGTGAGTTACAGCAGAAACTAAAAATAGAACTGACCATTTGGAAGATTATTGGTTAACAAATATCTGGTTTATGATGCAAGGTTACTTAGTAAATTTCCAGACTAATTCAATGCACTAATTAAGTACATCGCAGAAGAAAAAGGAGGTTTAGAATAGAAGCTCAAAGCAGTTTATTTTAGATTTAATTAGTTTGATGAGTAAATTAGCTAGAGGTGTCATGGCAGACAATAAATTTGGAAAATTCACACCCCATGCCAGAGTGTTTGCAACCCCCCACCCCTAAAAAAAGAAAAGATATTAAAGGAAATATAAACTATTAAAGACAATCTTATTCCAGATTTAGATTGAAGTACGTTTGTTCAAGTTGGGAGTGTAATGATTCCCAAATAACCACCCACAAGAGACAATTCCCAGCTACAGGCGTAAAATAACATAGAAATTAGTTACAACTTCTCTATACCAGTTGAGTACACCTTGCCATTTATATATAAATACTGAAATGTCT
Source organism: Mytilus galloprovincialis (assembly GCA_037788925.1). NCBI lineage: Eukaryota > Metazoa > Mollusca > Bivalvia > Mytilida > Mytilidae > Mytilus > Mytilus galloprovincialis. The sequence continues at coordinate 35,365,409 of CM075342.1, read as the reverse complement.
CTGAATACAATACACTGTACTTGAGACTGGGTATCTGAAAGGTCTCTTTTTTTAAAAGTTTTATGTTAATTTTAGCTTGACAATTACTCTCTTTCTCTTTACAGAAATGATATGACAATTTAAGTTGAAACGGAATAATTCAGTTGGAAAAGAAAAGAAATTATGCTCATTCTTTGAACTGTAAGTATAATAAATATATATAACTAACAATATTGCTAGGTGCTTGTGGTGTAGAAGCTCACTTACAGAGATTATGAGCCAGTCAACACCAAAGTTGCGAGTCCTAAACCTGCTCATGGTGAGGTGTGTTCAATTCCTATCTTAATTGACAACAATTGCCATTTTGTTGCCATTTGTTTTGGTACTCTCTTGTTTCTCTTGATTCTTCCACAAATACAAATGCCATGACATAACCAAAAGTACTGAAACAAGCATTAAACATTATCAATTGACCAATAAACATTATTAGTACAATAAACAGCATAATTTAGGGAAAGAGGGACCTGTTAAGAACTTTAATTCCATAGAAATTGAGCTACTGCTCATTGTTAAATGTAAGTTATATTTTTCATCAAACTGTGTATCCTCTCATGAAAACTTACCATAATACCTTCTCAGGAAATACAAAAGTTTTATTTTGTACTAATAATACATCAATCAGGAATTAATTATTTTTTGGGGGAAATAAATTCTGAAACCAAATGAAATATCTGCTACATAGATTTTGACTGACTTGACTCATAATGTTAAGGAAGAATGGTCGAGTCAAGATGGGGAAATATGAGTTAATCATATGTAAAGTCACAGCTTGAAATTGTAACATCTTATATGTTCAATCTATAGACTTTGATTTGACTATTTTAAGGAAGTAAAATAGAGGCAGAGATCGGAAAATATGAGTTAAGCATATGTAAAGTCACAGTTTTAAATTGTACCATCTATACATATTCAATCTGTGTTACAAGTTAAGGAAATAACTGTTTACACAACAAAATATCTTTAAGGTAAAAAATAATAAATTATCTTTTCTACATGCTTAATGGACATGACAAAACTTAAAAGGATAAAAAGACCCATTTTAAACGTCATTTAAAACATATATTTTAAGGCTAATTGACCTTTGACTCATACATTCAAATATTTCAAAACATTTTAATGGATATTCCCTGTTGGTAAAAGGGTATCTTGTCTATTTACTTCGCTAAAATCTTAACAAAAACGTGAATCTAAATGGTACTCAAAACTGTGTTGAATTGCAAGCTTATTAATTCAAATTTATACAAATTTATGAGGCATTTAATTTATGGAATCCTGTCAACATTTATTAAAAAGTTAGCGGATACGTGTAAAATTTTAAAGTGCTTTTTCTTTTGTCTGCATGTTGAAGATGATCTTTATACCTAATAATAAAACCATTTTTCAGGATCTCCGTATATTTCTATATGTCTAGGTGTGTAATATTAGACCCTATCAAAATTTAATATTCAGACTATTAAACTACAAGTATTATACTGGCTCCTATCCAAGCTTTTGAAAAAAGTGCATTTGTTAAGATTTGACAGTTTGATAAATGGGAACAAACTTGTTGTGCATGTTATTTGCTTATTTTTATTTATAAAACATTGAAAACAAAAGGGTATTATAAATCATGTGTTAATTCAGATCAGGAATTCAGTATCTATTTGTATTCAATAAAGGACATGCTAAATTGAAATTTCATATTGAATTTACAAATCTAATGAACTAACTCATTAAATTCCAATGTTTATCATGTTCAAATTACATTAATTGCATAAAAAAGTTGATTGACTAAAACCAAAAGCCTGAATTTTAATGCACATGCTGTTTGCAGCAATAAGAAGTCAACTAATATGTGATTTTGCAAATTCCAACCAAAACCATAGATTTGGAAAGTTGTCATTTAAATTTAGTTGTTTAGAAAACCTGGTGCACAAGAACCGGAATTCTTTAGGTGGAAGGATACGGTCACCCGAAGCAACTGCTCCTTCCACAAAGTACTGACATTTTAAAATGACTTTTCTCTCTATGTTAAATACCCATTGGTAGTCTTTGGCTGTTTTCTGCTCTTTGGTCGGTTGTTGTCTCTTTGACACGATTTCCCAGTTTCCATTGTCAAATTTATAAAATGTTTTTGCTCTAGATAAAAGTAAAGTTAAATTTATCAGTTGCTGTAACATAGGTTAACACTTGTACGAATTTAGAATTTCAGTGAAATCTGGGAAAACCCAAAGTGCATTTTGCAGCACTTATCACGTAATTGATCTCAAAGAACTTTAATGCCTTCAACCATTCAACAAAATGCCTCCAATTTTCTAACTAATTTCTGAAGAAAATCCTAGATGCTAAGCTTTCATTTGATAATTAAACAAACAATCTTTGAAATGCAGATTGCAGAAAATTATGAGTTTTACAATTACTCCTTGTCCACAAATTTAAACACGAATCGGGAATTTGAACGAAAACTTAATTGCAATATAAAGTCAGTCCATCACACTGGTTACTTAATTAAAAGCTCAATTTTCGTTTAAATTGCTATTTTTCAACAAAAAGAACAGAAAAACAGAAAATTCTCACAACAAATATACCTCAGATCTCCTTAAAACCAAAATAGAAACTATAATGTTCTCATCAAATTCTTAACTGCTTCAAAACACTTGATGCTCACCATCAGAATTATCCAACAGTTCAATCTTCTTACAAGGGCACTTCCATTGATTCTGTAATAATATAACATTATTGACTTTTATTATTAAACATTTATTCTAAATGGTTCAATTCTTATGCTTAAATACAGATAATTACAGCTTAACATATTTTGATTTTTACTTTTATATACTAGTATCGTAAAAACATGTTGGGATGCATAAAAATGTATTTTTTCAATTTTTATTGTGAGATTGTAAATCTATTTACGACAGAGTACTGAGAAAAAACTATTTGTGTATTTCAATAATAAATACATATTTATTACATAGTTATTTCCTCATATCTGATATATTTAATTTTCTGTGGCTGTAAAGAGGTTTCTTTTTTATGATGAAGTAAACTTTTGTTAGGTTGTGTTGGAACTGATTCAAGGTATGAGGCATTTCTCATAATAAAAAAATCTTACATTAATAGGATTTGTGCATTGACAGGGGTGGATCCAGCCATTTTGAAAAGGGTGGGGGTTCCAATCTCAAGATCAAAAGGAGTTTCATTTCTTTATATAAATAAGGCCGTTAGTTTTCTCGTTTGAATTGTTTTACATTGTCATATCGGGGCCTTTTATAGCTGATTATGTGGTATGGGCTTTGTTCATTGTTGAAGGCCATACAGTGACCTATAGTTGTTAATGTATGTGTCATTTTGGTCTCTTGTGAACAGTTGTCTCATTAGCAATCATACCACATCTTTTTTATATCTAACTATATGTCCCCATTAGATTGGAATTCAAATGCATTGACCATCCAAAAAAGGGGGTTTCAACCCCGGAACCCCTTCTCTGGATCTGCCACTGATTGCTCCTTTTATTTAAGAATGAATAATTTGCCTTAAAGTAAATATGCATTCAAAACTATCATGAGCTAGTCATTATTAATGCTTTCGAATCACAAAAGCAGCACAACTCAAATGCTAACGACTAAAGTTTATTGTACAGTATATGTACAGAAAGTTTATTTTTTTTATTTTATTGTGCTATAAGATTAATGTTGAAGTACCCTACTTATACCATCATCACGACCTCTACATCTTCATCATGACCTCTAACCGCATCTTCAATTTTCTATCAGGAAATTTTATATCTGTGGCCACGAATATAATCTTTGATTCTTCCTGGAAAGAAAACAAAAATGTGCACGTAATTTAATAAAGTCCACAGCAATTGTGCATATGTCAACAACATTATATCTGAAATGATCTGTATACATTCATACCTATACAAGGTAAACACATTTAAAAGCTTTTGAAAAGAAGATTGAGGAATGTATGTAAAGATTTTATTGAAAACAAATTTGAGTCATCATTGATTTATGCAATATAATTGATATAATACTATGGAAGCGATAATAAAGAATGCATCTGATATACATTTCGATTGTACGTATTTAGAATGCAATCATGAATAGTGGTTTGCATTCTTTAATTTTTTTTTATTTACAATACATCTGATTATGAAGCTCATTGTAAAATGTTGGATTTTCTTTCCATTATTTGAAATGATATAACAGTTTGGGATTGCATAAAATAACAGAAATGAGATGCCTTTAGAAAACATTCATATTTGAGTACAATTTTAGTCATATAATAAAAAATTATCCATTATGGTATAAAGTGAAACACAATATTGGCATACTAAATACACACTAAATTTCTACACAATAAAAATTATTGACAATTTTTGTTCCTTTTCAAACTTCATAAATTTTAATGCATAAACGAACAATGGTCAGCTCAAGTGACAATTGGTCAAAGTAGATGGTCGTCATCTTGACCTATACAAATAGCACTGTCAGGGTTTTGATCCTGACTAAGATACTGCCAAATTTAGGAGACATATATTCTTTCCTGGTATTAGATAAAGTAATATCCAGATAAAAATACCTCCCTTCTTCATTTGGGTCATTTAAGTCAATTAAGGTCAATGCCATTGTAATAAAAAGCAGCCACAACAAAATATTTCATGTAAAGATATTAAGAATATAAATTATTATACTATATAGTATATAACAATCGCTGAAGTTTTCTCTTACCACATGCATTTTATTGGGACTTAAATTTGATTTATTAATCATACTGTTTAATTTATATGACAGTTGAAGAGTTCCCTCCCATTGTTATGAAGTTTAAGTTTGTAAACAGACCAACAGTTTCTGACTGACATCTCTATATCATGTTTAAACAATCTATCAATAAATTATGTAACTAAACATGACAGCTCTGCATGTGTGTGTCATAAAAACATTCAGGTACATTGTGTGGAACTAGATGAGCCAATTCTGGATTAGATAATAATTAAACAATTTGTATCTATTTTAACTGCACCAGAGTAATGAATAGATATGACACTATCTCATTTATTTTGACTCAATGTGTGGGTTTTTGGTCAATATCTACCTAAAAAATATCTTTTTCATTCTGATTGTTATTAGATTGCCGTCTCAGGATAAGACATACAGACAGTTTCTCAAGGTCAACAGGTCAAAGTTTTTCCAAAATTGAATTGTTACAACAATACACATCCAGGGAGGGACCAGGGGGAAGGATTAGAGAAGATTGATGAAATTTCAGATGTTGAGGAAAATAGGAAAATAATAATATAATAGAATTGTAATGTTGTGGACTTTTACAGCTTGTTATGGGGCATGGGTTTTTTCATTGTTGAAGGCTATTATATACATGATGACCTTATAATGGGCTGTTAATTTTGATGTTGTTTGAATTTGTCTCTAGTGGAAAGGTTTTTCATTGGCAATCATACTACATCTTCTTATTATATACATGTATCATGTGGAAAATGTACGTTTATATAAAAAGTTTAAATACCTTCGGGGATAGTATCTACAGTGGCGGATCCAGAAATTTTCATAAGTGGGGGCCCACTGATTGACCTAAGAGGGGGCCCGCTCCAGTCACGCTTCAATGATTCCCTATATAAGCAACCAAATTTTTTCCCAAAAAAGGGGGGCCCGGGTCCCCAGGCCCCCCCTCTAAATCCGCCTCTGATCTACCCCTTTACACCAGCTGTATAAGTTTACATCAATTTTTACTGCATGTATAAATGCAAAATTCTATATATACTGCTGATGTATGATTTTCAAATATAATATTTAGCAATCAGATCTACCATATTTCAAGAATATTTCAGTGTAAGTTTTCATCTAACAATACTTGTATAAAAAGGAAGATTAATGGATTAGTCTCAGCTGTTAAGACAATCAGAGCGCTATATCTTCTTCAAGACATTTTTACAAAAAAAATCAATCTTCTTAGACAGGAAGTCATGATATATTGTATCTATGGCATTCCTTGACCTTTTCATTACCTACTAATTGACTTAAGTACACGGTGAAAGGTAACACAAGGCCAAGCGTTTTTATATTACAGTCTGACTTAATATTGGTCAATTAGGTCCTAATTGACCATGTTAAACATCTGAGGAGTTATCTCCACTTTAACAATAATTGATAATTTACTGTTTACTTTATCTTACTAGATATATCAGTAATAGGTCATTATTGACAGGTAAAAACTACCTGTAATTCTTAACTATCATTTACTGAAGTGTTGCTGGGTTTTACTCATGATGGAGAGACTATATATTATGTTTCTATATGGAAAATATGTTCTATCTAGAAAATTCATTGATAAGATTTCAAACTAAACTAAAGTACTCTTCCAGAGATATATACAATACAAGAGATTAGTAACACCATTCAATAGTCATATAGCATTTGTTTCTCTCATTTCTTTTCTAACTACTTTTTCATGTGTAGACATATTCACATTTAATAAATTATACCTCATTTTTATAATTGTTTTGCATATTATGGTTTAAAAGGTTTGAAAAATTTGTCTTTTTAAATAAAAGATTTTATGAACTATTAATATAAGTCAAAAATTCACATCAGGATATTGTCAACGGAATAAAGTTGCAACAGGGATGAGGCTGGTTAATAGTACACATATGATTTAATTAAACCTGGAAAATCTAAACAATTTTTTGTTAGATATTGCACTCATGGTAAAAAAAATTGTGAATTGTTTTTTTTTATAAAATTTTGTTTCTACTTTCCTAATTTCAAACAAATCATGAAAGCTGTGTGATATCATAAGTCAAACTCTTGTTGATAGGTCTCTGCCTCTTTCTAACTTTGAGAAGAGCAAACTTGACATAAATTTACGATCTCCATTTTACAAATCATTTTGTGTTGTCCAAAAATCATGGATGAATATCCCCACATCTCCTACGGCTTTTTACTTTATATATGTAGGTTGAAAATGCAATGAATTACTAAGGTTATATAAAATTGAATTCATTCCATTTTTAATAGTTCAGTTGGATCCATAAAACAAAAGATGCCCTATATTATAATGAAGGTGTAATGATAATCTTCAATTATATAAATGATTTTATTTTTTGTACAAGGTACCATCATTGTATATTTATAGCTATATCTAATCTTGTTGTCACCATATATCATATATATGTAATAGATATTTCTTTTAAATAATCAATTAAATATGTAAAATAAGCATATAAAGTATGACAAATGTTGCCTGCATCAAATTACTAGATATTTAAGCTGAATGTCACTAAAAAATAACAAATGGTAATAATATTAGTTGATATTTCATCTGTAGATTTTTTATTGTGCATGTTTAAGAGGGATAATTGCAAATTATGAACATAAAACTAACTTTGTTTAAATTTTGAAAGGCTGTATTACTTTTAAATGGAATAATAAAATTCACAAACAAGGAATTACAAAATGTATAAGGTTAGCTTGCAAATAGCAATGTGGCATTTATATAGAATTTTTCTTATCCCCCTAAGAGAAATAAATATCTAATTTCAATCATATATAGCTATATTTTCAAATAAATAAATGTAATTCTTGTCTTGATTGTATGTAACATATTAAATATTGACCATTGCTACTGTTTGTAAAATAAAGGAGATATCATATTATTGCCAACAACTATTTATCCATTTTTATGGAGTTTTCTGAGTATCATTTTGAAAATTAAGATAAGTTCTATCATTGTTAGATTATATTCCCTTTGATGTGAGTAAAATTTGGTCAACAATATTGTGGGACAACCACAAACAAAAAATGGTATCTCTCTGATAAAATAGTTCAATTGATCTTAAGTTTGGAAAGTTATTAAACACTACCCCTCCCACCTAACCTATTATCACCTGTTTGTCACTAAGTAAAAGCAGCCCTGACCCTGCTTTACGGTAGGGCTGAATTGAAAATAGGCTTTATGTATTTTTCACTTACAATTTTGAAATGTTGGTAAAAGAAGTAAAAACTTCTGGCCATTGAAAAAAATTCATTTTCAAGAGTCTCAAAGATAGGATGTCGCCATATAAAAGGATAAATATCTTTTCAGAAGTTTCGCAGGAAAGTAACTGAAAAGTTTGCATAACTAGACATTCACAGGTCAGGCATTGTAATAAATTTTTCTAGTGATAGAACTTTAATAGATTGATGGTCTTATTCCATTGAAGAGTTATACATGTACACTAGTAGTCTGTATATAGACATTTCAGGAGCAGACAAATTTAGGATGATAGATCTACTTGTAGTATTTGGTATTGGTGCTAGGTGACTATAGTTTTTCAAAGTGTATTTTTTATTAATGAATTCAATTTATTTATTTCCATTTTTTTTTTTTTTATTTTTAATAAATATTTATACCAATATCTGAAAGTAAATTGTAAAGCAAACATTTTTGAAGGGTTAAACATGAATTTGACCAAAAATCCACTACAAAATCTCAGTACAAAAGGGTAATAATTATATTTAGTTCTGGATTCTAATAAACAAAAAGCTAAACAGTTACCTAAACAAAGTGAGTGTAAAGAGTTTGAAATACTTTAAGGACAGTAAAAAAGATTAATTTAAATATCAGTTGAAACCTGGTATTAAATCAAATTAATTGATTTATTTTTTAAATCTTTTCAGTTAAAATCTAATGCATAATAAATAAAATAAATCTTTTCAGAAAACATGTCCCATAAAAACATAATACTGCAGATGTAATATCAACTAATTATTACCATTTGTTAACAGCTAAAATATCTAGTAATTTGATGCAGGCAACATTTGTCATACTTTATTTGCTTATTTTACATATTTAATTGATTATTTAAAGGGTATCTATTACTTATGATATATGGTGACAAGCAGATGAGATAAAGCTAATAATATACAACAGTGGTGCCTTGCACAAAAAATAAAAATCATTTGTATAATTACCCCCTCATTATCATACTAAGAACATCTATTGTTTATTTCATTCAACTCAATTACAAAATGGATTTTTTTCAATTTAATATAACTTGAGTTTTTCTTGGTATTTAAAATGTTTTATATTGTATTTGAGCTATTGTGAAAATTTAACTTGTTTTCATTCTACCAAAATCATCATAATGTGAAAAGACCACACCTGTGCTGTTTCAAGCAGGTAAATTTTTCTACATGGATTACTTCCCTTGGAAATAACTCTTCAGTAAAGGAGGTATAAGTTATGTCTGGCATCTGGATTACATATTTGCGGAATATTTCTTTCTTTGAACGAATTAATTAGGAATTAAGAACAAAGGATGGTTTTATTTGACTTGAAATTTTGACTGATAATCAATGTTACCATGGGTAAGATTATGAATGTTAAGTTCGACTGTTTTAGATGGTTGTTATGATTGAACAAGATCAATGAATATTGAACTTTATGAACTTTACACCTTTCACTTAGCAGTACACTGACACTGTTACATACACTGTAAATTAATATTAATGTATTTGCTCTGCACAGAATACTTTTTTCTGTATTTCTCATTATATTTCACTACATTTTGTGTGTACATTTATGTATACCAGAGGGACATAATATGTCTCTGATAATTTATACAGTTATCATTCAACATTCAGTCAATTTGAAGATTTATACCATCTGTCAAAAGTGTGTTTCCAATTTTATTTCCATCATCATATGTTTGTTTTCATTTTGAAATGTATATCAAGTAGATATTCTGTGGTCTAGGATAATAATTGTGTTCATCCAGAATATTAAATGAATAGTGATGTACAAATGATGTATGTCAACATAAACAGATAAATTTGATTCACCTTACAGAAGTTCCTTTGAAAAATTGTTATAAAACAATTCAGAATTCTATGGAACAATTATGTATATCTGTTCTAGATGGAACAAATATTATATATACATCAACATAAACAGATAAATTTGATTCACCTTACAGAAGTTCCTCTGAAAAATTGCAATAAAACAATTCAGAATTCTATGGTACATGTACATAGATATAGGAAGATGTGGTACGCATGTACAAATGTACATAATATTGTATATCTGTTCCAGATGGAACAAATATTATACATGTAATATACGTCAGGAACAAGTATTCCTAAATACTTCTTCCATTTGAAACAAGAAAATAAAAAGAAACTTTTATTTCATTATGGAGAAAGTTACTAATTCAGTAATTGTCAAACATGTCAAAAGGAACAAGTTAAAAAATATTATTTCATCATCTTTCTCAAATGATTATAAAATATGAATTTTTTAAATGAATACAAACTTAAACAAAATGTTTATATATTGCTCATTGTTGTTTATAATACATTGTAATACTGAGCTTATAGCAACACGCACAAATTTAACATGTTGTGGTTTATTTGTGTACTGAAACTGATCTGTATTCTGGTACAAGCGATCACTCCCAAAACCTGGTCTGAAAATAAACAGACCATATTGACCTAGCTAGTAACCCAAGTAGGAAATGACACAATGCATGTGTACTGTAACAAGTGTGAGTAGGAAAAAATATAAGAAGTCATTCAACACTTTTTTTTTCAAGAGTTATCCTATTCATCCACTTCAACTGATCATGTTGGTACTTGACATCTCAAGAGTCATTGACGCAAATAAACTTATGATGAAATTTTCATTTCTATAAATGTATAGTTTCTTCAAGAAAAAATGTATACTTGATATACATTTTTTGTTACATACTCATGATGTTTTTATGTACATGTACATGATGTACATCATGAACTTTTACGTCATTTATATTGCATCATGTATATTGTAAGTAAGTTACACTAGATAATTAATTTGATGAATTTAACAAATTTATGCTAACCCTTAAAACATACATGTTTAAGATTTTCCCTATTGTCATGATTGTAGGAAAATAGAAATTTAAAAAATCTGTAATTTTTTTAATGCCTGATATGTTTCATTAATATTATCTGAGATTATTGTTTGAAATTTTACTTTTTGAATTCTAGAAATTTAGATTCAACAAAAATATTCCCATGATATATACATGTATAAGCATACATTGTAACTCAAGTTTGAATTTGTTTTCTATTTTCAGGTTGATGTATATAAGCATACCATGGCACGGGTGTCAATAAAAAGTGCTATAATATCCTTAGGAATTTTTTCTGTTATGGTCACTGTTTATCAATGGGGGAGCTGTGACATTGGACACAGGGATGATAATTTCTATCGGTAAGTATTATTATCCTTAGTTGGGAAGAGTTGTTGGACCTTGTGGATTAACAAACTGACTACACATGATCAGAGTCTTGCATGGTAAGACATGTTATTGACTTCTTTGTTCCAGTTGCTGTATATCAGTGCACGCCTGTTAAACTGGACATAGGTAGAATTAATTTTAAAAGCCTGCATTGTGGCAACATGTGTTGGTGTACTTTATGTACCTTAGTTATTTTTTATCAGAACATATGTAGGACATCTTATTTTTAAAATACTCAAAGAGTCCCATTATTTGCATTAATAAGAACCTTGCAATAATTTCTAAATTTTCAGTATTTCAAACAAATTTTATCCATCTGATAGGGCATGTAGGATAAACCTCTCATTGCCTACCAACACAATGTTAATTAAGATCTATCCTGACACAATTGTACATTTTGTACCTGTAGTTATGTAAGGAAAACTTATAAGGAGATTTGAAACAATATGTAATGATTTAAGTCCAGAATCTCTAATTTTCACTATTTAATTGCAGGGAAAATGTCGGATTCCAACCTCGTGTTGCACAATCTTTTAAAGAAAACAGTAACAAGAACACATTGAAGTATAAGGAAATAGAATGTGTCATCAATGGAGAAGATTCACAGAAATGTCGCAGAGAAGCTAAAGAAGTCTACATGCCATTTTCATTTATTCAGAAATATTTTGAGGTAAACAACTTTTTCGTTTTAAACTTAAAAGTTACCATCTATATTACAAGAAGATGTGGTATATGAGTGCCTATGAGACAACTTTCTCATCCAAGTCACAATTTGTAAAAGTAAACCACTATAGGTCAAAGTACGGACTTCAACACAGAGCCTTGTCTCACACCGAACATCAAGCTATAAAGGGCCCTAAAAACGACATGTGTAAAACCATTCCAATGGAAAAACCAAGGGTCTAATCTGTAAAAAAAACCCAACAAAACAAGAAACACTTGTAAACCACATAAACAAAAGACAACCACTGAACATCAGATTCCATCTCTTGTTAATCTTAAGGGATCTTAAGACTTAAGTACAATAGAATCCCTGAAATGGATACCACGAGTACATTTGTGTAATACACTCAAAATGTAGACTCTTAATTACAACTCTATAGTAATTGCTGCAGTAAATGGAAAAGAACTGTGCTCAATTTGTACAATACTTCACATGCATGGATTTATTTCTTCTATGTTGTAAGGGAGATAACTCAATCTTGCTGTTACACTTTGTTAAATTATAGTATCATTTATGTAATGAGGTACACAGTTACTTTTGCATAGGTACTATTTCTGGACCAAGTATCTGTAGTACTGGAAATCTACATTTAATATTCAGTACTATTGTTCTACTTTAAAATTATTGTAATATATAGGTACCTGTATTTTACTGTACAGATTTTTGGTTACATCGATCATTACATTTTAAGCATTTTAAAAGTGTTTACATTTCAAATCTCTTAAAATTATGATTTTCAAACATCATGAACATGGAATATTGAGATCACTCTCGGTATTATATCAGTACCAATAATTTGTAGTACAAATCAAGTACTGTAAAAGACAGGTACCTAAATATTACAATAATTTTAAGGTAAAGAAATGGTACAAAATATTAAAAGTAAATTTCAAGTACTACAGATTTTTAGTACAGAAAGAGTACCTATTCAAAAGTAGCAGTGCAGACATGAAAAAAAGACAGGAACTGAACAATATAAAAAGATAAAATGACATCTAGGTAAAAATTGTTCTCAATAATGAACAAATCTCTAAATCACTTTGAAACTGTACTTCCTTCAAATACTTCAAAATTTTAGATTTTTTTTTAATTTAAAATTATGTTTTAAAATTTGTTTTAGGTTTATGGATCCATAGAATCATATGATGGATATGAAAGATTTGAATTCCAGCACAGTTATTCCAAAGTCCATCCCATCCCAGAAGAATACTCGCCAGGTGGCATCTTCATGTCGTTTGAGTTCTATAATGTAGAGGAGCGCAACAGAGTGAAATGTCTCACAGGCCAATATGGTAAAAAATTAAAATATACATTTTGGTCTTTTGAAATAAAATTACAAAAGTTGATATATTTGTTTGACCAATATCTGATTAGATGGAGTCTACTGTATTAAAATGTATAGTGTGAGCCAAAGCTCTGTACTTTGAACTATAATGGTTTACTTTTTACACACATATTGTGACTTGAATTCAGAATTGTCTCATTGGCACCCTTGCCACATCTTCTTATTTCTATAAAGGTTGAAATTAGATAAATAGAATACCAAAATGTTCCTGTCATTTTTATTCAAGCCACTTTTTGTTAGTCGACTATTAAATGGAAAATAGATTGCTTGTAATATGCCAAACTTGGATTTTCTTTAAAAAAAGAATAAGAATGCTAGAAAATCATGTAAAATGTTTACTTCAATATCGACTTAAATTTCCAAAGGTGGAGAAAATAAATTAGCAAAAAATACATTTGTAAGTATATTTACTGTAAACTACTTGTATTAGAATAAAATATTATAGATCAAACTTAATGTTGTTCTCACAATTATATTTAAGCCCTGCATTCAGATGTTTGATCATTTCAATGCCTGTTTGAGTGCAAATTAATTCAATCTTTTATTATTGTGTGTCAGCTGCAGGAAAGATTACTTAGTTTCATCAACCAGAAATATTTACGACATATTAAGTTGTGTCACTTTATAATCGGTTATATATTACATTTCAATTTAAAGATTTTATTGCTTAAATCAATTAGATTAAGACAAAAGGATTGGATTACTTTTCAGCGAGTGCCTATATAAATTCATTCCCATACAAGATGGATAATTATTAGTAATACCCTATTTTCTCACACTGTGAGGGGAGGTAATCCTCCGTTGTATTTTCAATTCATTCTTTAATGTACCTATATATCACAATAAGGAGCTTAAAATTAAAGACTTACTAAACATAAACATGATAAAAATCAAAATAGATAAAAAGAAGACGTGGTATGAGTGCCAATGGGAGAGTTTTTATCATGAATACTTATTGTTTATGAACATCTTTCATCATTTTTTTCTGCACTAATATTACCTTTTGGTTAATTCAGAAATTATTGTGTGCATTTATTATTGCGATTTTGTCATTTTAGACCAAAATTGGATTAAATATTTTTGCGATATTGAGACAAATCCTGTTTAATTCATATAAAAAGTTTTTTTAAATGTAAGTTTGAATTATTGCGATTATAACCCTGTTGCATTTTTTGCAATGATATAAACAGCGCAATAATTTCTGAATTTATAGGTTACAATTTTTCTATACATGAGACCATACCTCAATAATTAATGAATTAAATCCAAGCTTAATACACTCTTCTAAACAGGTGTCCCAATGTCGACTCAGTGGACCTCCAATGGCCATTACTATCCAATACAGATAGCCCAGTTTGGTCTGAGTCATTACAGTAAACACCTAGCTGGACCTAAACCAAAGGTCCAAGTCCTAGAAGACGGAGAGTCGGGCGATACATCAGAATGGCTGTTACCGGACAGGAGGTCACAGTTAGCTGTTAAAACTGACGTGGATTTTACTGATAATAGCATCATTGAATTTGACACATCAGGTACTTTTTTGTGAAGTATAGCAATAGTAAAATTAATACAATTTTAACTGAACATTTTTCATGTAAAGAAAGGTCACTCTTTATAGTGTTTATTTGTTAATTTTTTTTTTAACCAGATTCAAAGAAAAATAGTACTTTCATTTATTTATTGTAAAAATGGTTTATACATTTTGTACTTATCATGCTTATGGTACCCGTAATACAATTTATATAATTATAAATTCCAAAGTAATAATGATGTTTTAGGTAATGCAAAAAATATTGTATCCCAAATTTTTATAATTGATACTTTCTAAAACAGGTTTGTTTTGGAATGTGGATAGGATTTGTGGTACTATTTTATTCTTTCATTGTCTTTAAAGAATATTGAATGCAAAATCATTTATTTTTTTCATATTTTGTAGAAAACCTAAAGAATCCTGGAATTACAATTTCTATGGACGAGAAGAAGTTGACAACTTTATCTTTAGACATTAAATTTATTTCAAACGGTAGTTTAACTGTCTTATTACGGACAGGAGATGGAAATTTATTCAGAATTCATTACGTCTTGGGAGATACTTTAATTTACCTTCAAAAACGTGACCTTTATTATGGCTTGGGGTCAAAGGCTAGAGGTAAATGGCTACATATTACTAGAATGGTAATGGTTGACTTTCAAAAAGGATTAGCTCTATCAATGTCTAAATCGAAAGTAGCAAAATTTAAAAGAAATGCAAGAATAGCAGCGATTTGTTTACGTGGACATGGATTGGTTGATAATGTTACACTGTCGTCTGCGGCTCATCTGGAACATTTCTTTGATGCTGCTAATTATTTAGTAAATCAGCAAGATGATCAGGGAGGTTGGCCTATCATGGTCCAAAGGAAGCTTGTTCCTGCTGTCCTTGAACTTGATGCAGGGTGGTACTCTGCCATGGGTCAAGGTCAGTCAATATCACTGTTGGTGAGAGCATATATTGTTTCAAAAGACCAAAAATATTTAGACGCTGCTGAGAGAGCGCTAGATGTGTTTGAAATTAAAAGTGGTGATGGTGGTGTGTTGACAAAGTTTGCCGGGGTGTATGATTGGTACGAAGAATACCCAACAACACCCTCAAGTTATGTGTTAAATGGATTCATATATTCATTATTAGGATTATATGACTTAAAGGAAGTGGCATCGGGCAAGGGTGCCGCACATGCCACAAGACTATTTGATGTAGGCATGAAGACATTGAAAAACATGTTACTAATGTTTGATTCAGGCTCAGGGACGTTTTATGACTTGAGACATTTGACACTAGGTGGAGCTCCTAATCGTGCAAGATGGGATTACCATACAGTGCATATTAATCAACTTAATCTACTTAGTTTAATTGACAATGACCCTTTGTTTACAACAACGGCGAAGAGATGGACAGACTACATGAAGGGCAAGCTATCACCGCATAATTAAAGACTTCCATTTTTCACTGTTTACTTATGTGCTGTAGTCCTACTTTTTTTGTTACATGATGATCATGAGATAGAAATTAACATTATGCATACAATGTAAATGATGTATGTTGGAAATTGCTACACGAAACATAAAACTTAAAGTTATACATTTACAAAGTGTATTTTTAACAAATTTTATTCATCATGGATGGCACAAAACTTTATATCTGCAATATTAATAGAAACCAAAATAAAAATTTTATGACTGAAAGGTTAAAAAATGTGCAAATGTCTATTACCATGATTACTGAGAAAAATAGCAATCTTTTAACGTTTAACATCTTTATAAGTAAATGAAATCTTACATTTTTCTGAACAATATAGTAGTTCGATATACATTGTGTACATGGTAGTTTTCATGATCTTAAGCATTTTTTTCATGAGCCTAAGCCATTCATTTTCATTTGCATGTTGATCAGACATTAAATTGTTGTTTGTATTATGTTGATTTCTAACTCTTGCATCTAATTATTGTTAAGTATTTGTTTTGTTTTGGTTTATATTGTGAAATAGCTATACATGTACCAATAATTTGTTATTGATGTCAAAGTTTTTAATGTGTTATGAAGATTTGTTACATATGTTTTAATATGGTGCTGCCAAGTTAAATGTCAAAAATAGTAGTTTATATGATTTAATCAAGTTATCAATATTTTTACTGACAAAGAGTTTTGCTCTTATATTTTTGTTTGGAATATTGAAGTACCATTTGAACTGAGGGATTTTGCAATGGTGATACATTTTTGCTATTTTCACAGACTGTTTGATATGCATAAGTAATGGACCAATAGCCATTATTCAACTAATAACCATGATTTTGATTATTTACAATACAAAATGTGATATTAAAGAAAAAAGTAAACTCTGCTAGAAGAAAGTTCAAACGAAAAGAAAAATATGACAGCACACAAACTTCTACATTTGACAAAAGGGGGTAATAATTGTATTTCCTGTTAACCTCATTTATAACGAAAGAGGTAATTTAGTTACCTTTTAGTTGCTTATTCATTAGTTTTGTTCATGATGTAAATGTCCTGTTTTGTACATAGTTGTACAGTTTCTAAGTTGTGAATCTAGTTGTAAATATTTTAATTAATATAGTGCCATAGAATTAAATAATGCATGAATAATAAACTGATAAATAAGTCATTTGAAAGAACTAATGAGAAACATGAAGTCAGGTATGTTTTGGTTTAACGTCATATCATGCATATGGGAGATAATTCACGATACTTTCTAATTCCTAGAACTATTGCAACATAGGAACATGTTTTCTTTGAATATTTTAAGCTCACCAATTCATCTTTTTAAAAATTAAATTTTGAATTGGTGAGGTAAAATCAAAAATAAAATAAAATTTATGGCTTATTTATTGAGTTTATTATGTAATATTAACATTCCATATTTAACCTGTGACTATGATGTATAATTTAATACTATTTTACATGTACATGTATCATTTCTACAAAGCTTTAATCATTGAATTGATCTCAGTTAAGGGGAGATAATACTACTTTGTGAAAGGGGAGATAATTATATCTTAATAGTTACATGTACATGTGACATTTAAATTTATTTATTTTGGTTTAAATAAAACATCAGTTTTGATTTTATTATGGCTGAAATAAAATATCACTTTTAAATTTATTTTAGTTGAAATAAAACATCAGTCAATTAAGATTGGAAAAATATTGTTTGGAAAGACTGCATACATGAAATACAAAAATAAAACGAATGAGCTAGATTCTTTAAACTAATACTTCAAATTGAATAGTAAAAGCTAAAATATTGGATAAAACATACATTATACATGTTGCACTTATAAGTCCTAGTTTATTTACTAAAGATTTTCTAAAAGGACAAAATTTTATAGCATTTTTTAATTGTTTGTGTGAAGCTTATGCCGTCATGTCAACGATTCAGGTTATTGTAATAAATGGTGTAAATGTACATACAGAAAAGGTTAAGGTGACCAACATCAGTAGCATTTTCTATTATATGTAGGTCACTGTAGCATAATTTTCCATAAATAGTACAATGTTGTAAATAATTCATTAACAAAGCTGTGATTTTATGTAAATGGTTGTGATTTAACAATGGTTGTTGAAATAGGCTATATTATTTGATACCTAGATTTTCATGAGGTTTTGGTATTTTGGGTTTTTTTTTGGTTAAATTTTTGTATCGTCTGTTTCTCTTTTTCCTTTCCTGTCGTAAGTTTTGAACAGATTATTTAAGGTAGACAATTGATCTTATAGTTTTCTATACATTTATATAATACAGAAGACCTCTCTACATGGTAAAAATTTCAAACAGAAAAATTCTGCAGACAAAACTAGACATGTCGATGGTGAAAAAGTTGTAAATAATCTGAAAGGTTTGGATGTAACTAAGATGGGAATCTATTTTTTCATGACAAAAATTAAAGAAAAAAAATATCTGTAAGCATCTCTATGCCAATGGCCAAATGGTAATAAATTATCTGCATGGTTAGGGGGGGGGGGGGGGGGGGGGCGGTTAAGATGAAAATCTAGGTATTGATTTTATTTAGCCTGAGCCAAAACAATGTATTTTTTGGTTGTTGTAATATTTTAATGCACATGCAGTGCTGGGTCATCATATCGTGTGTCGGTCATTTGTTATATATAGTAGTTCAGGACAGTGTGAAAGAAATTTTTTCATGCATATGGATTTTATTTATTTGTACTGGTTTTCAACTCAAAGTTTGAGATGTTGATATTTAGTACTTTGTCAAGTATTGATTTATAGATTGTAAATTCAAAGTGCAATCAATTGTAACGATTTTCACTAATACAAATTTTCATTAAGTGCCTACTGTTGTTTAGATAAAGCATCATAAATTGAAATGGTTGAGAGGATCATCCAAATGTTTTATTTAAATATTAAAAAAGAGGTTTACTTAACATGAAAATAAAATTATGTAACAGAATTGGAGGGTCCATATTATTAAAATCTGTAAAGATAGTTTCGATTGCAATTTATAAATTTAAAAAAAAGGAATGAAACCATTGTCATTCCCTTCATGTTTCTCTGGTGTGGAACAGTTGCTATGTCAACAAACAAGACGAGTTCATACATGTAGCCATGGTTTAATTCATAAAATAAGTTAATTTGCACATATTTTAAATTTTAGACTTTTGCATGTCTAGTTAAGGAATTGATCTCATATTTCATACTGTTCTGAACTACTAAACAATGCTGACAATATAATATATATATTGTGTTCTTTTTATTTTTATTGTAAGCATATCAATATTTTTATTTCCAATCATTTTTATCAGTGATTTCATTACCATATATATTTTACCATTGTTCATATGACATTGCATCACATGATCATAATTTTTGAAATCAAGTGATAAAATGCAGATTATATTCTGCAGTCAGTTTTAATATGAAGTGACAATTATATATAAAATGCTGATAAAATTCTCCAGTTTTAAATATTTATTAGATAATTTGTTTTAACAGCACCCAATAAATCGTTCTTAGGTTTTTGGACTGTTTAACAATGATACTGTTGTGAGGAATTTATAGAAGTTCATGTTTAATTTGTTTTATTTTAAAGATTTAAAGAAAAAGTATATTTCAGCATTATTTAATAAAAGTAATTTTTTTTTACTCATGATTTAATCTCACAGAACCTGTGATTTACTGTGATTTCAATACTTTCGATAATACTTACAAGAACATGTACTATTGTTCATCTACTTTCAACATTTTTTTTATCAATATCGAAACCTGCTGAATGATGTTTTAAGCGAATTCAGATTACAGAAAACCAATTTGATGGTGTGTATTCAATGCACATTTGTTTATGGATAATTAAGGGTCTGGATTTGGGTATAAATGTCTGTTTTCTTAATTTTTGTCCATTTATCTCAATTCTTTATCTTATTGACCCATTATTCTCAATTCTTTATCTTATTGACCCATTATTCTCAATTCTTTATCTTATTGACCCATTATTTTCTATTCATTTTGTTGCCCATAATTCTCTATTTGTTCTTTGTTTTTTATTCTTGACCCTTTCCCCTCTATTCTGTATTGACCCATTCTCAATTCTCTAAACCTATCCAGACCCTTGTGGTTTATTGTGCAATTATGTTTATAAAACCAGTTCTGTACCTCTTTGTATTTTTTATGGTGCTTTACTGTAGATTTCTCTAAATGTGTTTTAACCTATTGTCGCTTTTTTCCAAAAAAATTATTGAACTTTGTTTTAATTTCCTTCTTGGTTGATCTATGAAATTTTATAATCAAACTTTTTTAAGTTTTGTATAAATTTTCAATTAAGATATATATACATTTTAAAATTTGATAAAATTAAATTTTTAATTTGGATAATTTTAAAAAATTGCAAAATATTCATTTTTTTGTAACAGTATCTTTATACATCATTAGATAATCAATTTACAAGTGTAACTTTAACCCAAAAAAGATATAAAGGTTTATGTACTATGAAATGTATGTAAATATTATTTTATTTTTACTGATATTTCAGATGCTGTCGTTGACATGCAAACAAATATTATACTCATTAATCGTTTGGTTGTAGGATATGTTGAATGAGCTGATTTTAAACAGACTGGTGTAAACTTATGTTTCAAAACAGGTTCATTTTATTTTTTCAAGGTCAAAGTAAAAATCTTTTTTATTAAGGTTTGAAGGGAAAATACCCAGCGCTTGATTTAAATTAGTAACAAACTTCACTTTTGGATTTGACATTAAAATTAACAGGTTTTGATTAAGATAGAAACTTTTATGTAATTTATAACAACAGTTTTCATAAGAAGCTGAATTTTAGTCCAAATTTCATACAGTTGATTTTTTTTTAGGCAAGAAAAATTCTTCTCAAAAGTATTATTGAAAATTGAATTTTAGTTGACATTTTTTAACAGTTAAGTTATTTTAAGACAACAAAAATACTTCTCAAAAGTATTATTGAAAATTGAATTTTAGTTGAAATTTTTTAACAGATAAGTTATTTTAAGACAACAATAATACTTCTCAAATGTATTATTGAAAAAAGTTCATTTTTGTTTTACGTGTATAATTTTATTCCAGTTTTCATTGTATGAATGATAAGTGCAGAGAGAGTTATTGTATTTTCATATCATTGTTAACATGTAATTGACCAGAGGGATATTCTGGACAATGAATATAAAAAAATTATGAAAAACCATTCATAAAAATATTAAAAAATGAAATTGATATTGTGTTGCATCATTTTTAATACCAGAGTCATTCAGTTTTTGAGGTATGGGTATAAGTTGGATTAATTTGCCATTTCAGATTCTAATAATGAAAGGCCCACCCATGTCAAAAAGTTAAACAATTCCAATAAGAAAACAGCCTGATTTATGATTAAACAATAAACCATGAAAAAAAACTAATATGAAAGACAGCAACCATAAACAAACACTAAATTACAGGCTACTGTCTATTATTTTAGCTAACAGAAAAATACTGAATGTTTCATTTAGCTAATACTTTCAAATTACACTCATCCTGTATATATAGATATAAGAATATGTGGTATGAGTGCCAATGAGACAACTCTCCATCCAAGTCACAATTAATAAAAGTAAATCATTATTGATAAAAGTACGGTCATCAACACAGAGCCTTGGCTCACACCAAACAGCTAGCTATAAAGGACCCCAAAAATGAATAGTATAAATCCATTGAAACAGGAAAACTAACAATCTAATCTATATAAAAAATGAGAAACGAGAAACATTTATGAACCACATCAACAAACGATAACTACTGAAGATTCTTGACTTAGGATAGTTGCAAATAATTGCAGCAGGTTCTTGAAAACGTTTAAATAGGTATCAACCTTCCCCTTATCTCAAACAATAGTGTAACATCCCAACATATATAGAAAGACAGACTATGAAATATCAATTGAAATGGCTAAACTCAATCAGAAGACATATCAAGGTAATAACAGTATAATAAAAGACTTGCCATGGCACCACTTACCAGAATTAGGAATATAAATTATGTTATACTTGTATACTCAAACCTGAACAGTACAGTATTTGTCATGTCACAACTCACCAGAACTACGAATATCAATGATATTTAACTAGTACAACAATCCTGTGTAGAACAGTACTTGCCATGTCAGAATTCTAAGTAATAGAATATCAATTATATATATATATATAGAATATCTTTTATATTTTATTGTTAATACTTATATATGTATATGGAAATATATTGTAAAGCTCTTAGGGTAATTTTAATATTATATAATGCGCTGTTATAAATACTGTATAATAATAATAAATAATTATATTTCACTAGTACACCCATCCTTTGTAATACAGTCATGTACAGTACTTGCCATGTCAGAATTAAAAGTTTTAGATATTCCACTTGCACACCCATCCTCTATAGTTTGTGTCCAGTATTTGTCATGTCACTATGCACCTGTATCTAGAATATGAATGATATTTCACTTGTATACTGATCCTGTGTAGTACAGTACTTGAAATGTCAACAGTATCAGGAATATCTTTAATATTTCACTAGTACGCCAATGCTGTAAAGTACAGTATTTGCCATTTCAGTAGTATTAGGAAAATCAATGATATTTAAAGAATACTCATCCTGTATAGCTGTACAATATTAGATGTGACAGTAGTATTAGAAACTACCAGCGTAGTCGTCCTGTATAGTACAGTATTTGCCATGTTAGAATTATTTGAAATATCAATTATATCTTACTAGTAGTTCATCCTATATACTAGTTAGTAAAATATCAATGATATTTCACCAGTACACCTATTCTGTATACTAGTTAGTACAGTACTTGAAATGTTGGACGTATTTGGAATATCAATGATATGTCAAAAGAAGCTCATCCTGTAGATAGCAACAGAGACATATATATATGTGTATATATGTCTCTGATAGCAATAACAGACGTAGCTTGTTAACAATGATAATCCACCAGTACACCCATCCTGAATACGAATTGGTACTGTTGCAGTGAATACTTGCCATGTCTGTAGTATTAGGAATATCAATGATATTTACTTTTAGCTAACCCTCTGTACTAGTTCAGAGGCGGATCCAGGGGGTGGTCATCCGGTGCCGGTGACCACCCCCTGGGTTTGCAAAAATGGTGCACCATGTACCAAAAAATGGTACACCTTGAACATTTTGAAAAATAAATTCGTCGATCAAATCAATTTGTCTATCATAATCACCAGGGACCAGTCATAAAGTTTTCATTACTTACCTGAAGGCTAAATACATGTACCTTGACAGGTATGTTTATACAATGAACATGTAATCAACAATCGCTAATTACTTGGTCGATTTCTTTGATGTTAAGGTGTAAAAATGAAGAGACAGTCCTCAATCTTAGATCAATAATATTTTTTTTACTGTGATGCCAAAATTCAAAAATAATTTTAAAGTTTTAAAGTCAGATAAATAAACATTAAATGTTCGAACGTTCACATTCACAACTTGTTACACTCATTGTGCAAACAATTTTTGAGAATTGCATATATATTGGGATAATCAAGTTTGTTGCATTTTTAATGGTTTCAGCAGCTGACTTTGGCAATGTATCTGTGGTATGTTTCTAGAAATGCAACCACCTATCTACTTCCGAAGAAATTCCAAATGGACTAGGCAAGTCAGAGTGATAAAAATCACGAAACGGTTTAATGTTCTCGAGTATCACATGAGCGTGTTGTTCTCAAAATTGTTTGCACAATGAGTGTAACAAGTTGTGAATGTGAGCGTTCGAATAGTGAGCTCGGGTTACTGAAAACATTTTTACGTGCAACAATGGGCCAGGACCGACTAAATGGACTTGCACTGATGCACGTGCATTACAATTTAGAGTTAGAACTTGATGTTATAGTTGACATGTTTGCACGCAGGCATCCAAGAAAAATGAAATTGGAATCAATTTTATAAATAATGTGTAACTTTTGTCTTCTATAGTTGTAACTATTTTCATGATACCAATAAAAAAAATTGAATTTTAATTTAAGATTTCAGAGGTGACCACCCCCTAATAAATTTCTGGATCCGCCCCTGTAGTTAGTACAGTATATGTCATGTCAGTGTTTGAAGTACCAGGCTAATCCGGTATGGTAAATTACTTGTCATTCGAGTTGTATTGATAGGATTATAAATGATAATTCACCACTCCAGTATGTACAATAGAGTGTGGGCCTAATTGCCATGCATGTCACCAGATTTGCGTGCGAGTTCATTGCTGAGAAATTTATATACACAATGTATATGGTTACATTTCCATAAAATGTCAGGATTCTTATCATTTTTGTATCATAAAATCGCGTCAATTTGGCAGGAAGTAAGTCTTAGGCATATTTATTTACCGTAAGTCAAGCCATTCAATTGAGAAAACTAACAAACTAACTTAAAAACCAAAAAGTCTTTCTTTTTTTGACCGGATCAATGCATTTGAACATGAATAGAGACATATATAATTGGAAGCCCGTTTATCCTTGGTTAGGAACCCCCTTTTTATAAACGGTCTAGATCCGCCCATGTTAGTTGTATCTCCTAAAAAACACCAACCCAAGTCAACTCCGTTTCTGATTTTTGTTTTGCTCTAATCCGGCGTGGCATCATCGACATCGCCGTTCTTTATTCAAGAGAGACAGTCTTATTTCTTTTTGTAGCACGCGTACACAATTGCCTGTATATGTTTCGGACCTTTCGAGTAATTGGACCATACGCGTATGGTCATGACCATATATATATGCGTATAATCATATATGACATATATATGGTCCGATCGTGCGCGTATCCATCATCGGGTCAGACCATATAATGTATATACTCGTTTGGTTATTAAACGGGCCAGACCATAGAGCATATGAGTATTTGAACCATATAGGTATTGTTTTAAATATGCATTAGAAATGTTTCAATAATACAATAAACTTTATATAAAAAAAATGATGGGCACACGAAAGAAAAATTATAAAACTATTAAAACCGAGATTAAAACATGTTTTAAAAAATCCCACTTACAAGATGATGAATTAGTGTCGATCTTGTTTCCCGATCAGAAATTATTTTATATATTAGTATCATCAAGGATTTGTATAGTAAGTGGTATCATTAACCTTCAGGGACAATCTTAGATGACATATTTTCGACTCAGTTTATTTTTGTCAGTTTGAAAATATAGGATTATCTCCCTTGATTTTTCTCATTTTAATTTTATCTGTCTATGCAGGTAAGAAAAACATTTCTTTACAAATAATAGATAAAGTTTATCAAGACAACTAAATTTGATAATAAAAAATGTAAGTTAGGTAATTGTATGATAACAATAGATAAATATTGAACAATGATTATAATATTTTGACCATTATTTTTAGAATAACAAATATAGGTCGGTCTGTTCTAAAATCCCTATTACTGTCTCATTGTTGAAGACCGTATGGTTATAACTATTTGATACCGCTGCACATGAATACTTGTGTGGTAAAGGAAATAAAGTAAATGCAAAACTTTTGTGAGTGCTCATCACTGCAGGACCAATGACTGCTAAAAACGCATTCGAAGAAGTGTATAGATAACGCTTAAAACTACTTCCCTTAAGCATTTTAAAAGAAAAATATTTTGTCCAATTAAGGGCCCTTAATGGGTAGAATGCCATTTATATACACACAACAATACACTATGAATTAAAAAAAATCAAGCATTCAATTCTAAAAATAAACTACATTTGGTACGAACTCAGTCCAGGGGCGGATCCAGCCATTTAAAAAAAAGGAGGGGTCCCAACCCAGGACAAATGGGGGGGGGATCCAGACATTTAAAAGAAAGGAGGGGTCCTAACCCAGGACAAAAAGGGGGAGCGGTTCCAACTACATATCCCCATTCAAATGCATTGATTGTAAAAACAAAAAGAGGGGTCCCAACCCCCGCCTCCCTTCTAAATCCGCCACTGCTCACTGTTCTTTCCTTAATATCTGTAACATTGAATTACAATAGTTCACGACTATCAAAATTCTTGGCTTGCACTTTTTTTGTAAATTGATAAATTAGACCATACTTTCTGACCTTTACCATTTCCCGTGTATTTAATTTTTATGCAACAATTCTTTACTTTAAAAACAGATATTTTTCGCTCGTAATAGATTAAAAAATGATCGTACGGCTGTTGCAAGACGGTCGTAAGACAATCTCACGACTGTCGCAAGACACTCGTGAAGAGTCGTGATACAGTCGCACGATTGTCTCACGAATACCAAATTTCGTACGATGCTCGCACAACATTGATTGTCTGTCTTTTTAGAAGAATACAATTCGGCGGCAATGAATGTTTGGAAAACACATACAGTCTGCCGTTTAAAGAGGATGGTTATTCAACAAAAACGATTACGCGTGGCCCTGCTAAATAGGCGCCTTACCGGAATCCAACAAGAGCAAAATATGGTCCTATTAGCGTTGATTCGATCCCGTGAACAGCATAGGAACCAGGGAAACGTCCGAAGTTGGTGGGTTAGGCCATGTATCGAACTGCGCCTGATGTTTCGGCAGTTTAGTACACTGATGCAAGAGTTGAAGCGGGAATCTGCTGGTGATTTCTTTATATTCATGCGGATGGAGCCTCGTATGTTTCAAGAACTTTTGCTGAGAGTCGTCCCTCACACCACTAACCCTATAGATCGGGCCTTCTTTATATCACTAGTAGTTCGTGTCAAACGGGCGAGGGACCCACGTATGTTGTGCGTCAGTTGTACGACAGTGGCAAGACAGTGACACGATAGTAACACGCGCATCCCATGACATAAAAACCTAAAATATAGCCCAAACAACTCACGATTGCCGTACGACTGTCGCACGATCGTCTTGGGACAAACCCACGACAGTACACTTTTACATTTTTTTTTTCTGTCGTGTACCCATTGTGGAATCATCGTGGACATGTCGTAGCTGATATGACCACTAGAAAAATATTTTTGACATTTTGCACAACAGTTCCACGACAACTATTTAATAGATCTTCCACGACAAAAAATCGTACGATCTGTTGTGACCGGGGCTTAAGCTCTTAAACGTACGGACCATTTGATTTGAAGGGGCAGTCTAAGATATTTGAGAGAAAAATTCTGACCCTGGTTTTTTGCCTTGTAAACAGATATTCTGGCCGTATCTGGTTCGAAAACAGTTCTCTTGTCCACTTTTTTGCTATTAGAAACAAAAAAATTGCAACAGAATTATTCAGCATTAAATGAACATGATGAATAAAAAACTGGCGTATTTTGTTGTTGTTGTTTTTTTTTTTTTGGGGGGGGGGGGGGGGGGGGGTTACGTGTAAATCCCACATCTGACCGGAATGTCTGTTTCGCAGAACTGATATACTGAATACTTTTTCAAAACCCGACTGCAACCTGCCTGTTGGGTATGTCTCCATTTGTCGACCGTCATACATAAATTCGTTGTCATTTCAGACTCATTCGTAGCCTTTGGTTGATTTGGAACCCCACACTTCCTTTGTTGGGTAAAACATTTCAACCAAACATTTGGATAAAAATTCGTAAGGGTTCCACGGAACCCAGTCACGTCTCGCCTACTTTTGCTGTTAATCGCAGACTCAACAAAAATGAGGAAAAACATCAATAAAAATTTCCCTCTCGATACTGTTTTTTGATTGAAAGAAGCTTCCAAGTTTGGTAAAAAATCCAGGATAGTTTATGAATCTAATAAATGTTTTATAAACTGCAGACTGCAGACTGTATGTAATGTTAACTGGAAGAAAAACTATGTCCATTTATAAGTAAAATACGGAAAAAGTGATTTTTTTTTTTACAAAATTTACTTCTGAATAATATCTTATGATCAGAAACAAGCTTTTGTCTAAGTTTGGTAGAAATCCAGGATAGTTTAAGAACATTATAAAAATTTTAAAAACTTAAACCACAGAGTGAATGTTTTGTTTCTGGCAAAAAAACTAAGTCCATTTACAAGTAAAATACGGAAAAGTGGAAATTTATTTTTACAAAATGTTCTTCTTGATACTATCTTATGATCATAAACAAGCTTCTGTCCAAGTTTGGTACAAATCAAGGATAGTTTATGAAAGTTATTAAAATTTTAAAAACTTTAACCACAGAGTGAATGTAATGTTTCCTCGCAGAAAAACTAAGTCCGTTTATAAGTAAAATACGGAAAAAATGGAATTTTATTTTTACAAAATTTACTTCTAGATACTTTCTTATGATCATAAACAAGCTTCTGTCCAAGTTTGGTAGAAATTCAGTATAGTTTAAGAAAGTAATTAAAATTTCAAAAACTTTAACCACAGAGTGAATATTTGTGGACGCCGCCGCCGCCGACGACTTCGACGACGCCGACGACGACGGAATGTATAGGATCGCTTCGTCTCGCTTTTTCGACTAAAGTCGAAGGCTCGACAAAAATTGCTTGCTTGTATTCCTTAACTCGTGTCGGTCGTATTGTAAATTTCATTGAATAGCTCGGTGTTTATCTTGTTCACAACAAGAAATCTGTGAGGTTATGCTAACTAAAAATACAACAAACGGGAGAGAATACGGCATAAAAAAATGTCCCACCCTTAAACTTTAACTATAAAATATACATGCCCCAAGTAAAGAACCGTTAAAAAAGTGCATTTAACACTTATTTTATGTTTTTTTTATCCAACAAAGGTCCAAAACTTTTTAGCCTCACTCCGCTTTGCGAACTTTACATACTTCGCTCCCTTCCCAAAATTCTGGCTCCGCACCGGCCTGGTAAGTTTCCTCGTTTGAATCGTTTTACAATTGTCATTTGTTTAAGAGCCTTTTAAAACTGACTATGTGGTATTGTTTTTGCTAATTCTTAAAGGCCGTATGGTGACCTATAGTTGTTAACTTCTATGTCACTTGGTCTCAGGTCGAGATTTGTCTCATTAGCAATCATACCACATCCTCTTATTATTATTATGATACAAATTAAAAAATACTAGTACACTATCTTGTTAAAAAAGGCTAAATCTCTCTGCAGATTTTTTTATTGACATATACAAAGAAACAGTGCATGAATAGATATAGACCAGGGCCCGTATGCATAAAGATTCACAAGTTAAGATTTGTTCCAGACGGACAGGTTTTTTTTTACATATGCTACGATAAATTAGTAATACGATTAGATATCTTAACTAAAGTAGCTTTATGCATACGGGCCCAGAGTATACCAAGAAGGTATATACATCGAAATATATATCAACCCGGTAAAATTTGTGTAAATATATAGGGGAGGGACTGACTGTAATTACGTACATGTAATAGTCAGTTTTTTAAATTGCCGATTATAGCAGAAAATGAAGGTTTGTATCAAACTTCTTATGTCCTCTTTGTATCAACACGACGGGTGCCACATGTGCAGTAGGATTTGCTTATCCATTTGGAGCAAATGAGAACACCAGATTTTTTGTTAGGGGGGATTCGACTGTTCCTCAGTCTGTATAGGAACATTTATATGTTGCTTTTTTTTCTTTCTTTTGTACTATTGAATAATTCACACTAGGACATACATGTACCATGATAAACAAACACCCTTTAGTTTTCTATGTAGTTTTTTGTGTACTGTTGTTTGTCTGGTGTTGTTTTCTTTATTAGCCATGGTGTTGTCAGTTTATTGTCGACTTTTGAGTTACAAGTCCTTTTGTTTTCGTTGACTTCTCTTTTTGGCTCTTTTAACCAAATAGGAATCGTACTTTGGTGGACACAGTAACATCTTTTGGTCAAACTTTCAAGCCAGTTCAAAAGAGGTGAACTACATCAAAACAACATGCACTATTGCAATAAGGGACCTGTTTTACTGTGTAGTATAAAAAAAAATGGGAAGTCTGATTGGGGACGGTCAGTTAAGATATACAAATATTAATGGCATTGCCGTACTCTATAATGGTTTGATCACGGGACTCAGACACATCCTTGCAACAAATCAAAGACATGGCGGTACGGGATATAAAAAACACAGCCAGGTCCGAAATACGATCATACCGTTGGTCCGCTGTGAAACCACGACTTTCTTTCATTCATCGTACACAACTCGAACTTTGGGTCAGTTATATTTTCCACACAAGTAGCCAGTATATTAAAATAGAAATTGATTTTTTTAGAATATAAATTAAGAACCTTAAAAGTTTATCATCTCCTATTAATTCCCTAAATAGTTGCATTTTTATTGGCGAACAAGGAAACGAAACAAAAATTACTGGTTTCGATTATATTTTTGTTGTTCTGTAAAGTTATTTTGCTTTTAGTTTTTGAAGGTCTGTTTGAGTGTGATTGTCGTCTGAAATTAATTGTCGAAATGCGCATATGATACATGAATAATGGTACCGTTTATGTTATTTTAAAATACCATTGGGTCGATAAATCGGCTGATGGACTGCAAGTTCCCGAGGATACCACTAGTCCAGTAGCCAGTACTTCATTACTGGCATGCAACTATGGAAATTGTTAGATTGAAATTTGGTCGCTCGAACAAATTTGTTTCAAAAAAATTCGTATAAGGGTTCCTCGGAATACCAGTGTCTCGCCTACTTTTGCTGTTAATCGCAGGCTCAACAAGAATGAAGGAAAAAAAAATAATAAAAATATTCCTCTCCACTATCCGTTTTGATAGTAAGAAGCTTCTGTCCAAGTTTGGTAAAAATCCACGATAGTTTATGATTCTAATAAATGTTTTAAAAACTTTAAGGATGTACTTAGGTGAGCTAGGCTAAGTGAAAATTAATAAATTAAGAAGTTAAAATTTATTCTATAAGCTGGTAGAGCATCAATTAAGGATAAAAATAAGCTAAAGATATTGATAGGTCATGGAGCTCCTTTGCGAGATATTTGAGATTTAAAATATGGCGGGAAAAGGCTGATATTGATATAATTGGGTCTCAAAACAAAAGAAAGAAAATCAAGAATCTTCTAAAATTTTGGTAAATGACCTTTCATGAGCTATTAAGTCTTATATAGAAAAATAAATGGGTGTTATGGGGCAAAATATTTTACATTGTATTGTATGGAAACACTCCAAGGATTCCGAACAATTGACACAAATTCCAAAACCTCACCTAAGTACATCCTTAACTGTAGACTATGTTAACTTGAAAGAAAAACTAAATCTGTTTATAAGTATTATACGGAAAAACAAGAACAAAATTTTAATAAAATTTCCTTCTAGATACTAGCTTTTGATCATAAACAAGCTTCTGTTTAATTGTTTTGTACAAATCCATGATAGTTTAAGAAATTTGTTAAATTTTTAAAACTTTAACCCCAGAGTGAATGTATTGTTTCCTGGCAGAAATACTATGTCCATTTATAAATAAAATACGGAAAAAACGGATTTTTGTTACAAAATTTACTTCTGGATACTGTGTTATGATCATAAACAAGCTTCTGTCCAAGTTTGGTAGAAATCCAGGATAGATTAAGAAAGTTATTAAGATTTCAAAAACTTTAGCCACAGAGTGAATATTTGTGGACGCCGCCGCCGACGACGGAATGTAGGATCACTATAGACGTTAAGCACGATATTGCGTCCCAATTGGTAACGTCAAAATTTGACGTTTTACGACGGTAATCGAGTATACTTTGTTCGTGTTGTTTGTAATCATTTTTGATCGATATGGATACTTCAAAGTCTTGAATATGTATGAATATGTCCTAATGGTAGTTACGCAAGCAAAAATAAACAATACAAAATAGGTATTTGGTTAAAAAATAATGCCTATAGTATATTATATAATGCGTTGGTCACCCGTATAAATTTAAGAAAAGAGGGACGGGAGGAAGCAATTCATGTTGCATAATTAATATAGTTTTTGTGTTTTGTGCTTTAATCTTTTATCTTTTTTAAAATGTCGTTGTTTTTTTTTTGTGTGGTTTTTTTTTGGGGGGGGGGGGAGGGGTGTGTGTGATGATTAGTGAAAAGATTTTAATGAAAAAGACTTCTGCTGTTACAACGGAGTAATTAAATCAAGAAAGAGAATGATTGCGTGAAAAATAATTATATTCATCTGATATGTTTACAAGCTTTGTATAATATCGAGGTGTAACTCCTCTGACTCAGGTACAACAATTTTACTGCCTCCTTCAATTTCAGCGCAAATGAATTAAATGTACAACCCCAGTCATCTGAAATATTTTACCTATTTATTGACAAATTACCATATGGTTTTTTTTTCTTTTCATTTAAGATAATTATTCATTTTCTATTTGATTATATTCTATGATTCTATCTATTTTCGAAATTTGTAATTTTGTTATTTTGTTTTGTCCTCTGATCTAAAAACATGAAATCGAACCGTACTTGTTATTTAAAAACAATGAAATATCGTTCATATATCATGATAATACGAACTGCTTTCAATTTCGATCGCCAAGGAGGGTGATTGGCCTAATGAGTTCATATAAAGTGATAAAAAGCCTGCGGCAATTCTAAGATACGCTCGTGGCGAGATTTGTTCGACTCCGATTCTAATCGACAGTTATTGCAAATATTTTAACTTAAGTTCGCCTGATGTCCGGCTTCTCCTACCTATGATGACAGGTCAATAAAATACAAAACATGTCGCTTATACATGTAGCGGTGTTTAACACCAAAAAAAAAAGAACAAACTTTTAGAAATAATTTGAAAACACATATAGCGTGCCGAATCGAAAACGTTCAAAACGTAAGAAAATTGTTCTGTGGACAAACTTGCAAGACATTTGATTTGTTAAAAAACGAAGTCATTTCGACTTCACAGCTTATCAAAAAGTAAGTTATCGTATAGTGGGGTGAAAGCACAATTACGCAAAAGCACTATTTTTATGCTACAAATTTAATATTTAATATAATGACGTTGAAACTGACAATGTTTTGGTAAAAAGCGTCGAAATTCGACATTGGACAATCTTGCAAGACATTTTCCCGAAGCTAATGCGTTTTTATTTGTGGTGCGAGTGCTGTAAAATTCCGGATTTGAAATGGTCTATCTAAGCACTTTAGTAGGAATAATTTATGAAAACCAAATTTTATATCTTCTGATATTTTAAAAAGCGGTAACTTTTGATAACTTACCATTTTCCGAAACCTGACCATGGCGAGGATTATTCATTTTTGAAAAAATCAGTTTTGACCGTTCCATCAACACAAAAAACAGCAATGACTTCATAAATTATATATCACGTTTATCATTCATGCGAATTTTCGCGGATTTTAAACTCTTTTTTAGACCACAAAAATTCCCGCAAAAGTTATTTTGCGAATAATTTGTTACGTCTGACACGCATATTTATGACGTTTTGGCAATATTTGTATCATTATTAGAAACTATTATGAAAAGTTAAAGAATATTTTTTTTATATTTTTAGTAACAGTAATACCTGCTTAATCTATGGATATAAATTTCATAAAGCTGAATTATTTAGATTTCATAGAAGAGCTATTTATCAAATTTCTCTGTCGTATTTCACGGCATTGACGCAATTACGTGCTTAACGTCTATGTCTCACTTTTTCGACAAAAGCCGAAGGCTCGACAGAAAAACAAATAAAGTACGAAGTTGAAGGGTTTAAAAGATAGAGATCGATTCTGGGGAGCATTAAAACAATCCATTTAATTCTTGTAAAGTTAATTTGGTTTATAACTACGTCATACTTAACGGAATCTGATCTTGAGGACAAATATATTTTTGGACTTTTGCCATTTTTTGCAGTTCGTCTGAGCGGTTGTAATTTGAACTGTAGATGCACATGGAATTGATTCCAAGAGGTCGCTAAACATTTACGAGCTCTAATGTCATGGACATTTTATATCCATATTACGAAATACCTGATCCTAAATGTTCAGTTAATTTTTTTTCAAAGATTGTCATCTAAAGCAAAACTCACAAGGACAACATAAACAAAACAGTGCCATTAAAAATTTTAATTACTGCTAACGTTTGATTCAAATAATGATATAACATATGAGGGTCTGGATTTTTTTGGAGAGGAGGGGTTCTTCATTTCTCTATCCTTAAAAATTCTGTGTCATTTTCTGTATTCTTTATTAATTTTGCCTGTTATTCTCTATTCTACATATTTTAGCAAAACCAGTATTTTCTATTCTTAAATGGTTTGAACTTTTTTTCTTTATTCTTTATTTTTTGGCGTTTTATTTTGCACAATCTGCCCATTATTCTCTGTTCTGTGATACCCATCCACACCCTCGTGCATGTTGTTTCAAGTAATGGTATTTCACATATAGTAGTATTTAACTTTTAAATATATCTCGTTCCTTGAATGTCTTTGTCCATTTTATCAATATAGGAATCAGTTCATTAGTTTTACACTGAATAAGTTGTCATTTCTTAATACATTGGTGTAATTCGGAATATATCATGTATGGAAATCATAGATTTTTCATGTTTGTATTTCGAGGAATAGAACTGTACAATATTCCTGTCTAGTTTGTTTGTATTTCAATAGATTCCAAATACGATTGATTGATGACGTGTGAAACTAGATCGAATCCTAGATTTAGCTTCTCTGAAAAGTAAATCTTGGCTTTTGAAATATTAATAGATATATCATTATTTCAAATTGTATACATCCTATTAATACCAGATTAATACAAAACAATGTTGTTTAGTCCTTTAATAAAGTTAGCTTTCATGTATTTTTTTTTGTAAACATGTTCGCCGGTCTGTAGATGATATCCAAGATAAGTACAACATAACTTAACTACGCTACCAGCGAACATCAAATTATAACATTTATTTTGTAATTACAGCAACGCTTGTTTCTAACTTTATTTTGAACTGTTTTACCATCAGCCAATCTGTGATCAACTAATAACGTGCCTTGCTATAAATTGCGTGTAAATTTGAACTATATTTACTTATTTATTTTATTTTCAATAATAATACACAATGTGCAGTGCATCATAAGCCTATTTGGCTGGCTGAATATTACTTATATATGAATGTAATTTTGTTATAATTCAGGTTGCACTTTAATATTAAAATATTCATTCATTCATTCATTCATTCATGTAGACCTTTTTTTAATTTTATATTTGACATGGTGTTTTCAGTTTCTCTTCGAGGTTTGAAAGTCCACTTGGTATCTCGCGTCTCTTAAATAATCATACTAACTCTTATTGGAGGGATTTTAACTTTCGTTTTATAAATACAAGAAGAGATTTTGGTTCCAGCGTCTCGTCAACAAATCTTTCCACATTCGACAAATAATTATAATTTCTATCAATTTGAACTTGATCTGTGTTTTGTGGTGATAAGCATCTATACTATTAAACGAGAAGACCTCATTTTGTGTGTCGCTTCTCTTCCTTCCAGAATAAATTAATCATCATTCATATCTCTGTGTTCTAACGGTAACATGCATAGTCGCATTTGTCATCCATTCTTATGATTATTCAGATTGAGTTAATTTGGGAGA
Organism: Mytilus galloprovincialis; assembly: GCA_037788925.1. Classification (NCBI taxonomy): domain Eukaryota; kingdom Metazoa; phylum Mollusca; class Bivalvia; order Mytilida; family Mytilidae; genus Mytilus; species Mytilus galloprovincialis. The sequence goes on along the minus strand of CM075342.1, from coordinate 35,329,555 downwards.
AAAACGATAAAATAGGTGTCCGGATATTGTTTCCGTCATCAGACTGAGTTTTAGTCATAGATAAGACTTCCGGTTTTAAACATGCCCACAAGAATAACCAATCATATGACAGATTACAAAAATGAAAAATAAATAAGCCAATCAGAGCGTTCTCCATATCATGGTGTTTAGATCGCAAGAACCACAACTATTATATCTCCTTATAGAGACAATTATTTTTCGCGTTTATCCACAAGTAAACTACGACTATATCACAATAATATATAGAGACTCTGTATTTTGTCTACTGTTTTCTTTGAAATATTTACTATCTAAGGGGTCATACCAGTTGCATATATATTGAAATAAGTAAAACATGTGGAAACAAAAATGTGTCAATAGTATACGGATGCCACAACGGCACTAACATTTTCTATGTTCAGTGGACCGTGAAATAGGGTAAAATCTCTAATTTGGCATTACAATTAGAAAGATCATATCATAGGAAACATATTTACTAAGTTTCGAGTTGATTGGACTTCAACTTCATCAAAAACTACCTCGACAAAAACTTTAACCTGAAGTGGGACAGACGGACGGACGAACAAACGAACGGACGCACAGACTAGAAAACATAATGCCCATAAATGGGGCATAACAATTTATTGTTGAAAGTAAAAGTAGTGATTTGGCCAAAATGAATGTAAGGTAAAGATTAGAGGGAGGCAAGAGTTTTTCGGGACGTCGTGATCGGGTGTTTTTAAGCTCGGGATTTCGGGATTGATCCTTACGGGATCCGGGAATATTTTTTTCGAATTTTGGAATGTCGACCACCACTCAAATTAGCCTTAGTCATTTATACCAATTGATCTCTGATTACGTTATACTCATATGTAGTATATAACGTCATCAGAGATCAATATTTTAATTATAGATTGCATTTATACAAGATTCAAATCCTACCATTGGCATGTTAATAGGGCTCCCAAAAGGAAAAGCACAGACGGATTGTCCTAGAAGCATGTTTTATTAGAATAATAATGGTTTATAACCAGTTTCATTTATTTCATGTTTGAAGCGGTGAATTTTTTTAATTTAATTTGACTTTTACCAAAAAAATGCACTGTAGCAAAGGGGAAGAATAATTGTGGTATAAGGCCAGAAACACGAAAATAATTGAATTTGACAGAAAGGAAACAAATAACGGTCTTTGGAAAAAAAGGGAGAGGGCTCTTGATACCTTATATGAAATTCTCCAGACATAATATGTTTACAAAAATTCATCCTACAACTGTTTACAAGCTGTATATGACCGCGATTTCGCGGGTGTATTCTAGTTATATATAAATGTCATAAAATTTCGTTGAGGCAAACAAAAGTTAGAGAACAGAAACTAATGTTGGCACGTATTGACGTACGTTCAGACGGAAACAGTTAACTCTTATGCGCCCTCCTCTGCGTCGGGGGCATACAAAGACATATTTAGGTTGCTGGCATGTCAAATCTGCTAGTAGTCCTTTGTTAATTTATGTATCATTGTCATTTGCCGGCTTATTTTCTTTTGTTACCTATTCGTACATCGGACTCGGACTTCTAGATAACTTTTTGTAAAAAATGCTGATGATATTTATGCATTTTAAATTCAAATTGTATAACTTTTAAAGAAATTAACTGTGCGTATTGCTATGTGTTTCTTTATTTTACATTGGCTAGAAGTATAGGGAAGGGTTGACTTTTCACAAAACATGTTTAATCCTGCCGCTTCTGGCCTATGTTAGTCTTGTACGTTTTTTTTTTTTTAATTTTAGTTCATTTATATGTTTTTGAGTTTAGTGTGACGTCCATTTTCACTGAACTAGTACACAATTTTAATCAAGGCCAGCTGAGGACCACCTCCGGGTGCGACATTTTCTTGCTGTGTTGAAGACCTATTAGTCTGCTCTTTGGTCGGGTTGTTTTCTCTTTGACATATTCTCCATTTCCATTCTCCATCCATTTTATATGTTTATGTATACTTGTTGTAAATTTCGTTCAAGCCATAATTGATTCATTGATGGTTGCACATAAAGTACAGCAGGAAATATTACATACATAATCACAACGATAGAATGGTTATGTGTTATAAAGAGACATTACTTTCTAGACCGATACACTGAATTTATAGTTACATGCTAACTCCCCTGACAGTCCAAGAATTGAGAAAATGTCGAGGTTAACTATTGTGATAAAATGTCGAGGTTAACTTTAGTGATAAAATGTCGAGGTTAACTATAGTGATAAAATGTCGAGGTTAACTATAGTGATAAAATGTCGAGGTTAACTATAGTGATAAAATGTCGAGGTTAACTATAGTGATAAAATGTCGAGGTTAACTTTAGTGATAAAATGTCGAGGTTAACTATAGTGATAAAATGTCGAGGTTAACTATAGTGATAAACTATAGTGATAAAATGTCGAGGTTAACTATAGTGATAAAATGTCGAGGTTAACTATAGTGATAAAATGTCGAGGTTAACTATAGTGATAAAATGTCTGATAGATATATATAGATAAAAACAAATATGGATTGAATTTAATCTTTTTGCAACCTCAATCCATTGTATAACCTTTTTAGTATACAAAACTTTTTATTTATCAGTGACTGAGTATGTAGTAATCAAAAACGTCATCAGGACAACTAAAATATGACCCCAATAAAGTAGATAGAATAAATATTGTATTTACATTGTGCGTCCATTCCATAACAAAAATCGAAATACTTGTTTTTAATTCTCTTTACTTGAAATGCATAAAACTATTTCGGAACTATTTCGACTTTTCACATATTTGCTATTTTTCTTTAGTAAAGTATTATTTTTGTTTTCTTGATTTCGTCATATTTATAAACGATCATATGGGAATACATATTGTCGGTAAACTTTCTGTATTCTTCTGATGTTTCAGTCTCGTTGATATCTCGTTCGGGATTTACTTTCAAACATGTGATACTAGTGGAAAATATCAAGGAATTTGAAAATAACACCATAATCAAACTGAACTATGTAAAAAGAAAATTGTGTTGGAGCAATAAGTAGCTTTTAAGTAATAAAATTTTCAATTTTATAAACAATCTGGTCAGTGTCATCAGCCAACATATAAAGAAAATGGGTGAAATGTTCAAAAAAATTATTTTATCAAAAATTAATATGACTTGTATCCCATATTAATTTTTACTTTTCAAAAGTCTTATATATGTCGTTTTTCAATCATTCGTAACTAAGATGTTGTTATTATATGCTTTTTGTTCTAAAAAAAAAAAAAGAGAAAAATCCCAAATTTACAGTATAGTTTGACACGAAAAAACAACACTGAACATAATATAAAATTTTCTTATATTAACACCTACCAATAGTTTTAGAAAATTATGGCTCCTCAGAGGTGTAAATCCTTAAAAATAAAGCTACAAAAAATATATAAGTATCATAGCTTACACATATAATTTATTAACCATATACACATGTATGCAATTGCGATCTATATCTGAATTATGTCGTTGCAACCAATATTTGAACAATGTTGTTGCGACCAATATTTGAACAATGTTGTTGCGACCAATATTTGAACAATGGTGTTGCGACCAATATTTGAACAATGTTGTTGCGACCAATATTTGAACAATGTTGTTGCGACCAATATTTGAACAATGGTGTTGCGACCAATATCTGAACAATGGTGTTGCGACCAATATTTGAACGATGGTGTTGCGACCAATATCTGAACAATCTTGTTGCTACCAATATCTGAACAACAATCCATGTTCTATTCCTAATTGATAAAACCAATGTGTGTAAATATGTTTTTTGAGAGTTGTAAATGTTTCAGTACGGTTTTCTGTGGCAGTTGAAGTAGACAGTGGTCTAGCGATGTTCTTAACACCTAAATCCATTAGAATCTATCGATCAAGAGAAAAATCCAACAGAATTGCACGAATTCCAAATCGACCGAGAAAATGTGCGTCGACAATGCATATAAAAAAGAACATTAAAGTTAAATATTATTTTGCACTTTATGAACGTACTTTTCAAAATTTTCGTGTGAACACTTTGTATAAGGTTTTATATGTCCATTCCATGCATGGCTGGCCACGACACCTTTCATATACTTATCTTCTTTTGAATGGATTCTTTGTGAATCAGGAACACGTTTTGATTTCGTATTAGAAAGTCTATTTACAAGAGATTGCATATCGTTCGTAGACATTTTCTTCTTTCCTATAAATCGAGTCTTTGTGTGGTGATTTGAGCGGGTTTTGAAAATTTCATGAGCACTGCGGTTTGGCATCTTAAGATCGTCGTCTGTATGTTGTCTTTTTGGTTTTGAAAGTCTTTCACACAATTCTTTTACTTCAAATTGGGACACAGTTTCAAATCCGGCATATCTGGCACTCATTTTCGAATAATCAGGCAAATTTCTTGGCGGTACGATAAGCTTTTTCTTTGGTATAATTTCTGTGTGCGTTAGTCCTATTTCTACATATAACATGGCCTTTTTTTTTTATCAAGTAACAAATATTACTAAGTTAGTAGCACTTTTATTGAACACGTTTATATAATGTTATTCAATATTTCGGTAGCGTTTTAATAATTCATTTAACTATTTTCCAATGAATCATTTTCTTGATAAAATATGCCAGTTGTTTAAAACTAAAACATCTATTTTTAAACTACAGTCTGAAACAATTGCAAATCGTTAAAAGTATATATTCTTTATGATGAAATAATGATCCACAATGATTTTGAATAGTTATATTTGGTGTCTAAATATAATATGTTTCAATCAGATAATAATAAACAACTGATGCAAAAGATAAAGCCATATATGAAACACCCATTTAAACAGACATGAAACGGCGTACATACGTCAGGGTTACAAATGTATCCCGTTATTGTTTCAGTTATATAATTGTTTATTCAAATTAAATGTTAAAAGAACACAACCACAACAGATTTCAAACCGATAAACTTTACACCCATATTGAAAATTTAATATTCATTTAGTTTTTATTTTAGATACCAGGCCATGCATTGCGTTTAAATTTGTTAATACATGAAATTAAACCACATTGTTATAAAAAAAATATAGTAACTGCAGTACCAAAGTATACGCTATTATTATTTTCCCGGTTTTCTTATGAAGTCACGAAATTAGAAGTATTGTCTGTTAGAATGTAATTCTTGGTATTATTATATATGTACTATAACCGATATATACCTCTCTGAAATGAAGCTCTAAGAAAATTTGTATATTGAGATTTGATCGAAAACCATGATAGATGGGGAGGATCCATTTAACTTCAAAAAGGTGGGAGGGGTATGGTCTTTTGTCCGAGGCAGATTTTTTTTAGCTCAAAGCGTTAACATTTTTTTGTTTTTTCAACGTTATCAATCATTTTTTTTAACACTATAACTATAAGGTTTTTAGGGATATGCAGGATTCAGAATTTAGTTTGTCATCTGCTTTTAATACCACAATATTGTTTTTCATCAAATTGAGGATCATAATTTTGTTGTTGAAAAAAACATTACCCTCCCCCCTTTTGAAGTTAAATAGTCGTTCTTTCAGTGAATGTAGATGTCTTATTTAAGATTTATTTTAAAATACTTGTCGTGACGTGTCTCTTCTGTTAAAATTCGTTAACCGCGAAATTATTTCCTTTTTTAATTCGGAGTTCTCTTCTTTATCCTGTTTAGGAAATTCAGAACAAGAAAATTGGAATGAATATTAACATTTCTTAAATCTTATATTACACGTGTATCTTAATTTGCGATAAACTAGCCCGCGATTTGCGTTAATTATCCGAATTAGCCATTATCAGTGTAAACCGGTGAATTAGCCACATAGCCTACACATTAGTTTTTCTCTGGTATAGATACCACAAGTTTATATTTTTTTTAAATTGAATGCTTCTTTTTGTAACTTCATTGGGGTGTAAACGTTGACTGAAGTACATTTTGTATAGCGCTTCATTCTAAAAATGTGCGCACGGTCAACAATCCTATGAAGTTACAAAAAGAAGCATTCATTACTAATTACATTTTTTAGCTAGGATCAAGAAAACACGATTTTTATCACGTTTTTATTTAATTAATTACCTGTGCACTTTATTGATACGATATTCCCGTGCTTGCATTTTCTATCATGATTTTCTTGATAGAGGGTTGCTGCTCACAAGGAGGCTATTAAACCAAGAGTTCCAAATGGTGAAGTTGAAATCATCCCTTCGTAAATTTTACGGACGCCATCACGAGTTGGTTGACCGTTATGGAATAACCGTATCACAAATGATATCGGATATGTTCCTTACGTCGTAACTACAATCCCCTTCCCTTTCCTGAATGTGACCTACCGAATTAGACTATTTACCGGATTTGTTATCACATAAGTAACACGACGGGTGCCGCATGTGGAGCAGGATCTGCTTACCTTTCCGGAGCACCTGAGATCACCCCTAGTTTTTTGGTGGGGTTCGTGTTGTTTATTCTTTAGTTTTTTTATGTTGTGTCGTGTGTGCTGTTGTTTGTTTGTCTTTTTCATTTTTAGCCATCGCGTTGTCAGTTTGTTTAAGATTTATGAGTTTGACTGTCCCTTTGGTATCTTTCGTCCCTCTTTTATTGTGGGACCTCGTGTCGTCATGAGTGATAAATTGTATTCTGTAATGAAGTATAACGCGAGATTGCAGTGTAGCCACTCAGAATAACATATCATAATGAAACAAACATCTGATGTAATTATCCAACTGTATTTTGGTTGTTTTTAACACAATGACAGTCAGTCTTAGCATTTCAGAAGGAACGTTTTAAGTTCAATATCAGTCATGATGATTACTCAACGTGTGGTTGGTACCTGCTGTTGGAAATGGAAGAGGGGACAACTCTGAGGGTGACAACAAGATAATTTCGTTACCGGTTTAACAGCATCAAGGGCACGAATCAAGGACTCAGTCCGATTTTGATTTTTAATGGTAGAGGTAAAGGTAAACAAGTTTAAGCTTTCTAAAAAGCTATGGACTGCTTCGCTCTACCCTAATTTAAGGTAATATGTGTGCATGTGGTTGCTGAATTAGTATTGGGAATGTGGTATTTTTAGATATTGATTGATATAAAATGGATGTACTTTAAGAGTGTGCGTTATACACCCATACTTTTAAACAAATTAAATTTCTTGTTGAAAATTAAAACAATTATAAATAGACACGACTCTTTATGTGTGCCTTTCTGGAGGTGTGCCTAGATTGTCAGAAGTTATAAAATACAGATAATACATTTGTGTAAACATTGTACTGATAGGACCATAGTTTAGCAAAGCAAATCGTGCAAATTGCAGAGTAACAAAGCAAATAAACAAGTATTTATAATTGAGATTTCAATATTGAATTTATCTGTGAAATGCATGCATATACTAAAACGAACGTCAGTTGATCGGAACGGAAATACAAATAGTTAATTTTCCGGAATTCGATGTCTTATCCTGTACGAGAAAAGTTTAGATGTAATTCTTTATCTCATTTAAGCCAATAGCTGTTGCAATATATATCTCAGCCTTATCATAATGCAACCAATCAGAATCTATATGCGATAAGTAATTTATTTCAAGATGGCGTGTATTTCGACTAAAATTAATAGCTCCGCACCGTATGCGAAGCAAACATCTAGGTTTCCTTCTGAGTACGCAAGACAGGAAGAAGAAGACAATGAACAGAGTTAGATTATGATACACATCAAGTTCTGGTGAAGTATTTTCTAAAATCTGAGACTAAAGTCGAACGGGAGTTAATTTATCACGTCCAAGTTCAGCATTTGACAAGTTGATATGAGGCAGGCATTACCTGTGAATGGGGACGAAGTCTGTATGAATAAATTTTTTCTGTAACTTACATATTTGTTAAAAAAAAAAGAAACGGAAATACCGTAAAGTTTCCGATTTTGGTTCTGTTGTTAGGGATTTTATGGGGACGAAGTCCCCAATTACGGTAGAAAAATCAATAAAAAAAAAAAAAAAAAAAAATCGGGAAAATTTCCCGAATTTTTCATTCTACTAATGAACTCAAAATCGTTAACTTTTTTTTTCTGATCTAGTTCCTTTTCCGGTTTTCCCCACATTTGCGCAGAAATCTGTCTTGTTTGCATGAGACTTTGAAAAGAAAATTATATGTATCAGTCTCGTAAAATATAAGATTGGAACTCAATACAATTTCATTTTTAATAATTGTTTTATTTGATAAAAAACGTTACCTGATGGAAGCGTTTCTTTTGTTTACATTGAATATGACGTCATAATTTAAACAACGACACAGCTAAATCCCTAATCACAGAACCGAAATCGGGAACGTTACGGTATTTCCGTTTCCTTTATTAACATGTTTGAGGTAAGAAAATAATACATACAGACTTCGTCCCCATTCACAGGTTATGCCTGGCTCATATTACTTGTGACGTTATTTAAGTTATGACGTCATGTTCAATGTAAACAAAGAAACGCATATCCACCAGGTAACGTTTAATAATTTGTAGCAGACAGAGTTATTAGTTAATTTTTAGCTCCCTTTGGTAAAACTCTAAATTTCATATTTGATGTATTTCATTGTTAATTTATTTACATGAAGCTTATTAAGGATATATTTGTTAAGTTACATAGCTTTTGCTATTTTAATTCATTGGTTAAAGATATTTATTTATATTGTAAAGTTAAATATTTGCATCATCGCAAAACCTTTGATTACCTTCTGCGAAAGACTTATATATTTTAGATAATTGATTTGAAACCATTATGTTGAATTCTCTGAGGACTGACATTCAGTCCAATTAAGGAAAGCCAAGCTTTCCAACCATGGTTTAGGTTAGTGCATTAGCTACATGCCTCCTTCGTAAGGATAATTTGAAGTCATTGAATGCTCCATTTCTACACACATTTGGCTCTGCATAATAATAGTTGTATTTTATTAATTAAATCATATATTGTTTTCAGTTTTTGGTTTTTATTTACTTAGATTTATTACAGCTCATCACTTTTGGCATCAGTCGTTTTCCGCACATCAGTTTACAAACTAGAATTAGCTGTGGTCCGCACTCCCGAATCTTAGGCAGAATTGTTCCTGCTACATTTGGTAGTGCGGGTGGGGTGCAGAGTTATAAAGCAACTTTTTCTGGTTTGTAACTGATCAAAATTATATATAAGAAATGGAGCAGACATTTGAGTCAATGTTTGGTGCCACTGGATATGACAGTCCTAATCAGAGCAGTTTTGAATAGTTATTTCTGGGATATTTTATTTTCATAGTTTGGTTCATTTTGTAAATGTTTATTCAGTTATGATTAGGTTTGAAGAAAAACCTTGTTTGTTTGATGGTATCAGCATTGATATTACAGATTATTTTGTTCATTTTGACACAGTTTCTCTTTGGAATCAGTGGAATGAATTTGAGATGGCATGTCAGTTGGTAATGAATTTGAGAGGTGATGCTCAAACTATTTTACGTTTCTTAAAAAGGCCACAGTTATACGATTATGACTGCTTGAAAAATGTTCTCATTCAGAGGTTTAATCCTAAGGAGAGGGTGGCATATTTTAAATTTCAACTGCGAGTTTGCAGTTTGTAGAAAAATGAAACAATTTCTGAATTTGGTCAGCGTTTTAAGATACTAGCTCATAAGGCTTATCCTGATAATTTTTCCGATTTGGATTCGTATTTTACTGACTTATTTACATCATGTTTGAATATTGAGATGGCTAAATTTGTCACATTTAAGCACCCTCATAATTTAGATGAGGCTTTATCACTAGCTATTGAATATGAAGCTGTTCATTTTTCTGGTGATCGTGAGATTATTGATGAGACAGAAAATTCAGTTTGTTGTAATACTGTTCACACGAGTTTTGAAACTTTAATTAGTATATTGAGGAGGCGATTGAGGTCACGAAGGAAACGTAAACCTAAGAGGTGTTTTAAATGTCATCAGTTAGGTCATGTCAGGTCTAAGTGTTCAAATGTGTCTTTTATAGCTCATGCTAGAGATGACAGGTCTGCAGATAGTCAAGTCAAGCCCTCAGCATTAGACGGTATGTTGAAGAACGATTATTGTAGTTCAGATTGTGTTACCTTTGTTTAATGTTTGTTTTTACATTGTGTTGTATATATATAGTTTTAACTTATATTTATTTCAATATACTCATAGGTGTCACACGCCTCAATTTCGGCTGTTTGGTTTTTCTTTTTCCAAGGGAGGGATGTTACACATCCCAACTGGTTTTATTTTTCATTTTCATTACTGGCTTAAATTATGGCTGATCTTCTGTGTTGTTTGAAGTGTAGACTGTTAGCTAGTATTAGTAGGAATTGGTTTGATTTATGAGTTGTTGCTCGTTTGTCTGGATTGTAATCTCTAGCTAAATATTTATTATTTAGAGAGTTTACGGGAGACCGACTTCTTGACTTTTGTCATGGCAGAAACCAATAGGGTGAACGTTAAGTTTGAAGTTAGAAACACATCTAGCCTATACAAATGGATCAGATCCATTATTTGGTACCATGCAAAATTTGGACATCGCCCATTTTATTTAGAACCTTGCACAAATTTGGGCATCGTCCATTTTATTTTGAGAACCTTGCTATAAAGCTGGGCATCGTCCAACTTTATTTTGAGACCCTTGCATACAGATGGACCCGATCCATCTTCGGTGGCACAACGTCTGTGTTACCGTTATCAACAACGTTGGAGTGCAGTAAAAGAACCCGGTGGTACACGTCAAATGTGCCACTGTGAGATCAACAATGGTGGACATTGCCTGGTATAACTTTTCATGTTGGATTTCAACCGTTAGCTGTGCCTTATCCTATATGCCGTTCCACTGATTCTGAAGCCTACTTACAAAGAAGACCTCAAGTTGCGTCCGTTATCCTTTGAAACTGATGCCGATGTTTGTTTGTGTATGCGTTAAACAGTGACATTTATCTAAAAGTGATAGTTTTACATTTGCTTGAAAGACATTTAATCTGATGAACGTTGATGGACTTTTGTTAAATTTCACCGTCAAATGTTATTTCATATACATTTGTTTTCGAAGGGAGGAGGAGGGTATCAGACTGATGTAGCGGTCTCTTTGAACATTCTCGTGATTCAACTTTAACTGATGTATTTTGGATTTAATGTTTGATCCTGACATTTGGATTTTGCGTGCGTATTGATGCAGGTACCTGAATTTGATAGACATTTCAGTTTGCAGACTTTAATTATGAAATTTATTGTTTGTCTTAGGGGGGAGGAATGTAGCAGACAGAGTTATTAGTTAATTTTTAGCTCCCTTTGGTAAAACTCTAAATTTCATATTTGATGTATTTCATTGTTAATTTATTTACATGAAGCTTATTAAGGATATATTTGTTAAGTTACATAGCTTTTGCTATTTTCATTCATTGGTTAAAGATATTTATTTATATTGTAAAGTTAAATATTTGCATCGTCGCAAAACCTTTGATTACCTTCTGCGAAAGAATTATATATTTTAGATAATTGATTTGAAACCATTATGTTGAATCCTCTGAGGACTGACATTCAGTCTAATTAAGGAAAGCCAAGCTTTCCAACCATGGTTTAGGTTAGTGCATTAGCTACATGCCTCCTTCGTAAGGATAATTTGAAGTCATTGAATGCTCCATTTCTACATACATTTGGCTCTGCATAATAATAGTTGTATTTTGTTAATTAAATCATATATTGTTTTCAGTTTTTGGTTTTTATTTACTTAGATTTATTACAGCTCATCACTTTTGGCATCAGTCGTTTTCCGCACATCAGTTTACAAACTAGAATTAGCTGTGGTCCGCACTCCCGAATCTTAGGCAGAATTGTTCCTGCTACAAATTAATATCAAATACAAAGAATTACTAAAAATGAAATATTGGTATTGACACTTTTGTGTTCCTCGAGTTCATATATTTTACTAGACTACTCAAATTTTCACGACGAGACCGGAAAAGGAAATAGATTTCTGCGTTATGCGCAAAACGGAAATTAAAAATCTCGACAAAAAAATGTTTGATAATTTGTTCATTAGTACATAGAAAAATTCGGGAAAATGTTCCCGATTTTTTTATTTTTTTTTATTGATTTTTCTACTGTTATTGGGGACTTCGTCCCTATAATATGAGGCAGGCATAACCTGTGAATGAGGACGAAGTCTGTATGATTTACTTTTAAAAATCAAACATGTTAAAAAGAGAAAGGAAAATACCGTAACGTTTCCGATTTTGGTTCTGTTGTTAGGGATTTAGTTGTGACGTTATGACGTGATATTCAATGTAAACAAAGAACGTAACGTTTCCAATTTTGGTTCTGTTGTTAGGGATTTTAGTTGTGACGTTATTTAAGTTATGACGTCATATTCAATGTAAACAAAGAAACGCTGTCATCAAGTAACGTTTTTTTTTTTTATAACAAACTATTTTTAAAAATGAATTAGTATTGAGTTCCTTTCTTAGACTGATAAATGTACATTTTATTCAGTCTCATGCAAACAAGAACGGAACCGGAAGTTGATTTCTGCGCAGATCCGGAAATTAAAAAACGCGACAAAAAAAAAATTGAATGAATTTGAGTTCATTAGTACAATGAAAATATCGGGAAAATTTTCCCGATTTTTTTTTTTTTTTTTTTTATTGAACTTTCTACTCTTATTGGGGACTTCGTCCCCATAATATGAGGCAGGCATAACCTGTGACGAAGTCTGTATGTATTATTTTCTTACCTCAAACATGTTAATAAAGGAAACGGAAATACCGTAACGTTCCCGATTTCGGTTCTGTGGTTAGGGATTTAGCTGTGACGTTGTTTAAATTATGACGTCATATTCAATGTAAACAAAAGAAACGCTTCCATCAGGTAACAGTTTTTTTCAAATCAAACAATTATTAAAAAGGAAATTGTATTGAGTTCCAATCTTATATTTTACTAGACTGATACATATAATTTTCTTTTCAAAGTCTCATGCAAACAAGACATATTTCTGCGCAAATGCGGGGAAAACCGGAACAGGAACTTGATCTGAAAAAAAAGTTAACGATTTTGAGTTCATTAGTACAATGAAAAATTCCGGAAATATTCCCGATTTTTTTTTTTTATTGATTTTTCTACCGTAATTCGCCGTTTCAGAATCTAATGCATCCTGGGTAATGTTTTCAAAAGTGTACACCACAACGTCCTGATTGGTTAAAAATGTCATAAACAATGGAAATTTAACCAATGACGTGGCGTTATTTTCATTTTTGGGTACGAACAATGAAATTACCCATGATTCTTTAGATTCTGAAACGGCTAATTGGGGACTTCGTCCCCATAATATGAGACAGGCATAACCTGTGAATGGGAACGAAGTGTGTATGTATTATTTTTTTTAATTCAATCATGTTGATAAAAGAAACCGAAATACCGTACGTACCGTTCCCGATTTTGGTTCTGTTGTTAGGGAATTAGCTGTGACGTTCTTTAAGTTATGACGTCATATTCGATGTAAACAAAAGAAACCCTTTCATCAGGTAACGTTTTTTTCATATCAAACAATTATTAAAATTGAATTTGTATTGAAAGTCAATCTTATATTTTACTAGACTGATAAATATAATATTTTTTCAAAGTCTCATGGAAACAAGACAAATATCTGCGCAAATGCGGGGAAAACCGGAACAGGAAGTAGATCTGAAAAAAAAAGTTAACGATTTTGAGTTCATTAGTAGAATGAAAAATTCGGGAAATCTTCCCGATTTTTTTTTTTTTTTTTTTTTATTGATTTTTCTACCGTAATTGGGGACTTCGTCCCCATATTATAACAAACAATTTTTAAAAATGAATTAATAATATGAAGCAGGCATTACCTGTGAACGGGGTCGAAGTCTGTCTGACTTTTTTAAAAATCAAACAAGTCATGTTAAAAAGAGAAACGGAAATACCGTAACGTTTCCAATTTTGGTTCTGTTGTTAGGGATTTTAGTTATGATGTTATTTAAGTTATGACGTCATATTCAATGTATACAAAGAAACGCTGTCATCAGGTAACGTGTTTTTTTTTTTATAACAAACAATTTTTAAAAATTAATTAGTATTGAGTTCCTTTCTTAGACTGATAAATATACATTTTATTCAAAGTCTCATCAGTGCTAACAAGACCGGAAACGGAAGAAGATTTCTGCGCAGATCCGAAAATTCAAAAATGCGTCAAAATTTTTGTAACGATTTTGAGTTCATTAGTACAATGAAAAATTCGGGAAATTTTCACGATTTTAAAAATTTTTTTTTTATTGAATTTTCTACTGTAATAGGGGACTTCGTCCCCATATATGAGTACACTTTGCAGTAATGGGACAACCGGAAATTAAAAAAAAGTGTCAGGACCTGACTAAATTAAAAGAATACTAGAAGCCAAGAATGGTGACCAAGATAAATAAAATTGAGAATGGAAATGGGGAATGTGTCAAAGAGACAACAACCCGACCAAATAAAAAACAACAGCAGAGGGTCACCAACAGGTCTTCAATGTAGCGAGAAATTCCCGCACCCGGAGGCGTCCTTCAGCTGGCCCCATAACAAATATATACTAGTCCAGTGATAATGAACGCCATACTAATTTCCAAATTGTACACAAGAAACCAAAATTAAAATAATACAAGACTAACAAAAGCCAGAGGCTCCTAACTTGGGACAGGCGCAAAAATGCGGCGGGGTTAAACATGTTTGTGAGATCTAAACCCTCCCCTATACCTCTAACCAATGTAGAAAAGTAAACGCATAACAATACGCACATTAAAATTCGGTTCAAGAGAAGTCCGAGTCTGATGTCAGAAGATGTAACCAAAGAAAATAAACAAAATGACAATAATACATAAATAACAACAGACTACTAGCAGTTAACTGACATGCCAGACTTCAATTAAACTGACTGAAAGATTATGATTTCATCATATGAACATCAGGCACAATCCTTCCCGTATCATACCATCATAACATATATGAGAAGAACATAACCCGTGTCATGCCAACAACTGTTTTTAGAATAAATGTGTTTAGTTCCGATGCAAAGACCTTATCAGTGACTCAATATTAACGCCAAAATATGCAATCTTTAATGACTTGACAACAGTATCGTAATTATATCCCTTCTTAATAAGTCTATTCAAAGGTTTTGTAAGTTTCTTAGGTAAATACTGACACCTTTGTGCTTTATAAAGAATATTTCCATAACAAAATTGGATGTGAAATACCTGAACGTATTAGAAGTCTGCATGTTGAGCTACATTTACAAAGATGTCTTTATACCGATGATAAAATTTAGTAAATGTTTTGACTAGTTTGTGATATCGAAAACCCTGGTGTAATAATTTTTCAGTAATACATAAATTTCTCTCGTTAAAATCTAAAACATTGTTACATACACGAGCGAATCGTACAGGTTGAGATATATAAACACCGTAAGATGGTGACAAGGGAACTTTACCATCTAAAAACGGATAATTAACTATAGGAAATGAAAAATCATCCCTTTTATCATAAATTTTAGTATTCAGCTTTCCATTAGTGATATAGATATCAAGATCGAGAAAAGGGCAGTGGTCATTGTTAGTATTAGCTTTATTTAAAGTAAGTTCAACAGGATAAATTTCATTAATATACATACTGAAGTCGTCATACTGAAGTCGTCATTATTGAGAGCCAAAATATCATCCAAATATCTAAAAGTATTATTAAATTTGTTTATCAGATGTTGTTTTGATGGGTCTTTGCTTATTTTTGTCATAAATTGTAACTCATAACAATACAAAAACAGGTCCGCAATAAGTGGTGCACAGTTAGTCCCCATTGGAATTCCGATAATCTGACGATATACGGAATCCCCAAAGCGAACAAAAATGTTATCTAGTAAAAATTCAAGGGCATATATAGTATCAAAGCATGTCCAATTAACATAGTTTTTTTGTTTATTGCTACTAAAAAATGACCTAAAAAAGTTTGAACATATATTCACATTCTGATTTTTTGAATGCCCATTTAATTAGGTGTGTAAATTTTTTCTTAATGAGAATGTGAGGCAATGTGGTATACAGGGTAGAAAAATCAAAACTTTGAACAGATTCAAAATCACCAATATAAGCATGCAATTTATCAAGTACTTCCAACGAGTTCTTGACACTCCAAAAGTAATTTATTCCACTTTTTTAGAAGGCCTTATTTGAACATTTATTATCAGGTTTTTAATTGTACCAAGTGTGTTGGTAAGAAGAATAGACAATTTAGTAGTTGAACAATGGCTTGAAGACGAAATAAATCTATATTTGTAAGGGGTTTTGTGTAGCTTCGGAAGCCAATACATAGTTGGGACTTTCATTGTATTTGGCTCTGCTTGTAAAGCGGTGGCTAAAAGTTTATGTTTGTTACAGATTTCGTTTTCTGAAAATGGAGTCAGTTGGAATGTTGGTGAATTGGTGATTTCCTTCTTCAGAACCTCAATGTAAAATTTACGTCAAACAATAATAATATTATTATCAGCTTTATCGGCAGGGACAAAAACAAATTCCTTGGCTAGTTCTTTTAGTTTATGTTTGATACGAGAAATAGGTTTATTGTGGTTATTGTTAATAGTAAAATGTTCTTTAAAATGTTGAATACGTATATCAACTATCTTCATTAATGAATTAAAAAAAGAGTCCAAAGATTTTTTGTCAGCTTTTTCCCGTTTTATCCATTTCATACAGTAAGTATGGAGTGAGTCGTGGATGATATTACGACACTCATTCCAATTTATAATTGACGGGGGACGATATTTAGGTCCTTTACTGAGGAATGATTTTAACTCTCGGTCTTGAACGATGTTAAGATCTCCTGTTATAACATGGGAAATGGGTCCATAAATATATTCGGAATTACTGCAATTACATGAAGTAGGTGTATTTTCACTGATATTAACATCTTTACATAATTGACTATAATTAAACACAAATTTCCGGGTAGATTTCTTGTAAATATAACAAATAAGAGGTAGCTCAGTATTGTCAAAATATCCAGAAATTTGTTCTTTAACAGAATGGTCGTTAAATATACCGGCAATATTTACAAAATCAAAGCCTTTATTGACATACTTAATTTTAATAAAATGTTTTTTATGATCTTCAGTGCGATCAATTTTGGGAAATATTTTAGAATAACAATATGCCATAATAATTTGAACAATTTCATACTTAGGACTGCTATATGAAATTGTGTTGCAATCCTCCAAAATTTTATTTAACTTATTAACCGGTAAAGAACAGAGTTTTGTTAACAGATAATTATAATGTCTGCCGTTGTTTTTTGAAATAGAAATTAGGTCCGAAATATTGGTATGATTGGCCCGAAATTTTCTTTGATTGCGATTTGTTCTACGACCGTGAGAACGTTTTTTACGAACAGTTTTAGAAACTATATCCAAAATGTTAACGGAATTGGTTCTAGATATATTACCAATTCCCATGATATTATTATTAAGACCGAGAGGGTAAACTGTATGTAATTTTAATCCAAATATTTTCCGTGATCGTACAAACTTTGAATGCGATTCACCAGGCTGCTTATTTACTACTTCTGAAGGTTGAACTGCTAAATATTTAAAAGGATGGTTGTGCTTCTTAAGGTGTTGGTAAATGATACTTTTGAATTTATTGGGTCTTTTAAAACGATACAGATGTTCTTGAGTGCGTTTAGATAAATATCGTCCAGTTTCTCCTACGTACTGAATACCACACCCCCGGTTTGTTTCATGTGAGTAAATAAATAATACTGTTTGTTTTTCAAGTTATATCAGTTTCAAAATTTAAAGAAAATGTGCGACCATTAAACGTGGACCTTACCGTATTGTTGGTGGAAAGACGGGGACATGTAAGTCATTTTTTGGCATGTCACTTATCGATAGAAGGGTAACCACGATTTTTATTGTTAAAAATGTTAGCGATGATAGTATTTTTAGATAACCAATTTTGAAGATTGAGACGTGTAGATAGCCTTTGAACAAGTTTAGTATTTAATAATTTTCCATTTCTAAGCTTCATAATTGTTTTGTTAGTGAATTATATAATAAAGGAGCAAAGATTGGCGTCCAGAATATGAACCAGCATACAATAATTTAAGTTTTATGAAATGGATAAATTTGTTCGGCTAAAAATGTCAAACGCTATCAGTATTAATTACCCGAAAAAGATAGGGTATATCAGGGTAGGACTGATGGCTGACTAAATAGTAGAATGGGGCTGAATATTGAAATACTACTTTTTGATAAATATTCCTAAAGTAATGAACTAGAGCAGTTCTCGCTCGGACACACACTCCATAATCTAGTATAGTATAAGAGCATAAACCTAAGCTTTTTGAGTGACTTACCCAATTAAATGTAACAATGACATTGAAAGCATGATTATTCACGAAAGCAATTAGATTGGCTAGTATCAGTAACAAGACATCGTTAACAGTTAGAATCATGTGCACCATCAGCAGTGAACCGCCAGAGAATACCTCCACCAGAAATATGTAGGGAACCAGACTGTTTCTTGTCAGCACCAAATCCTACACCCTATTCTACTACAAATAAAACTTTGAAACCTCCAAGACCATATTTAATTTATGGGTTATGCTGATAGTTTATCGTGGACTACCATAGATCAAAAAGAAAAAAAATAATTATATTTACATAGTAAAGCAGGAGATTGTGATGTTGATGTAATCGGCAGAGACCAAAGTATTGATTATTTTGAATTAATTCATAAACGAGGGGCGAAAGATAAGAGGGGCAGACAAACTCGTAGATCGAAAATAAACTGACAACGCCATGGCTAAAAAAGGAAAACACACAACATAGAAAACTAAAGCCTAAGCAACCCGACCCCCCCCCCCAAACAAAAAACAAAAAACAAAAAACAAACACAAACGGGGGGGGGGGGGGGTGATCTCAGGTGCTCCGGAGGAGTAAGCAGATCCTGCTCCTCGTGTGGCATCCGTCACGTTGCTCATGTTATCACAAACCCAGTAAATAATCTTATTCGGTAGATCACATTCGTGAAAAGGGAAGGGGATTGTAGTTACGACATAAGGAACACATATCCGAAATCATCTGTGAAACGATAATTCCATAACGATCAACCGCCTCTCGATGGCATCCGTAAAATTAACGAAGGCATGATTTCAACTTCATCATTTGGAACTCTTAATTTATTAGCTTCCTTGTGAACAGCAACCCTCTATCAAGGCAATCATGATAGGAAATACAAGCCCGGGAATATCGTATTAATTGGGAGATATATACTCCGTATTCAGACGCAGACTTAAATCAGATAAATGGTTAAATATTCAATATTTACCATAAACTTTGTGAATTTAGTCTAACTTAATAAGTGCAAGACACAAAAAGGGAAATTAACTGACTGGGTAGGCTGACTTTCGTCTGTACCGGTAAAGAAAATATCCCTGACAGTTTTAACATTTTTTGATTCGAGCGTCACTGATGAGTCTTTTGTAGACGAAACGCGCGTAAATATAAAATTTTAATCCTGGTATCTATGATCAATTTATTTACACGTATACACAATCTATCTGAAAAATATGCCAGCTTTTCATAGACATAGAATCTGATTTAAAAAACCTGGTCCACAGCCAGACCAACATTAGTAAAAGCAAGCAATCGATCAAATATAATTGTTCCTAAATGATCGCATGTCAGTCTTTGGTACGCCGGAAGACAGACCAAACTTCAAATTATGATGAGCCAAGTTACGACTATAACAGCGACCTGTCTGTCTAGCATATTGAATTATCCTGACAGTTACATGTATACTCCACATATCTGGATATTGTGCCAGCTTTTCGTTGAAAAAATAAGATGGTCAAAATGGTGTCACCACAAGACCAACTTCTGTATAAGCAAGCAATCGATCAAATAAAATTGTTCCAACATAACCACATGTCAGTATTTGGTAAACCCGGAAGACGGATCCAACTTCGAATTATGATGAGTCAAGTTACGATTTCAATGTGTTAAAGAAAATAGAAACATCACTAGAAAAGATGACTGCTATGTAAACCTTTCACAAGCAGGAAATTGAAGACATTAAACAGCAGCTTCATCAACAACAGCAGACAAAGCCCACCCACCAGTTCAACTGTTCAAACAACAGAACGCAATGTATTCACATACAATTGTGTAACAGAGAGAACAAACAAGACAGTGAAAAACACTCACCATTTAGTGTACTATTGTGTGTCTGTGTGTCTGTTTGTCTTTTTTTTTAAACATGATGTTGTCAGTTTATTTTCGACTCATGAGTTGAATGTACTTCTGGTATCTTTCAACTCTGTTTAAGAGAATATTTTATCCGAATTGATACGATATTCCCGGGCTTGTATTTCCCAAGCATGATCTGCTTACTCTGGAGCCTCTGATCACCCCAATTTTTTTATTGGGTTTGTGATGCTTAGTCTTCAGTTTTCTTGTTGTGTCTTGCGTTTTATTATTTGTTTCTTTGTCTTAATATTCTTTTTTTGGCCATGGCGATGTCGGTTTACTTTTGACTGTCCCTCTGGTATCATTCGCCCCTCTTTTGAAAGGCACTGGAGACCCTATATTTCGCCTTAAACAAATAAAAAAAATAGCTTTCTATTTCTGTCATCGGTTTTGACACCTACACCGAGACTCTCCTGATTTATCACGCCCGTCAGTAACAGTTACAAGAAAGAGAAGGGTTACACCATGCAACACCAAACCGCCTAATTTTAAACACTATTTAAAACAACAATAACAATCCACCTGTTATGTGAACAACCCGTTGAAAACATGTAAAGCATTATTAGGTTTTTTGATATGACGAATCTAATTGTGTAGTGTTTGGCCCAATTTTCAAGTTACATTAAGGTCAAAACTGTCGACATTTAAACTTTGTTAGATTTCACCCAAAAAATTGAAATCCTTGGGTTATTTGATATGCCGAATCTATCCGTGTATTTAGATTTTTCATTTTGGACCGGGTTTCAAATTGGTCTACAGGGTCCATAATTAAATTCACGTTTTTTTTTGGATATGTCAAATAGAGATTTTGTGGTATAGTTTTCAAGTTGATTCAGATTGGGGTCCAGATGAAACTTTGTAGGGTTTCAACCAAAAAAAAATAATATATAAGGTTCTTTGATATGCTGATTCAAACCATGTTTTCAGATATTTAATTTCGGAGCCCGGTATAAAATTGGTACATATCGAATTACAAAGGGTAAATGATTAAACTTTGTTTGATTTCATCAAATACGGATTTCAGGGGTTCTTTCATATGCCGATTCTAACCATATATTTAGCTTTTAGATACTTGACCATAATAGGTAAATGTCCAATTTTTAATTTGAGGTTCTTTGACCACATTCATTCTGTGTCAGATACTTATGCTGTGTCAAAAATCTAATCACAATCCAAATTGAGGGCTGTTTCCTGCCTGAATGTTATGTCCATACTTGCCCTGTCACGGAATAGAAGTTCCTTCATAATATAAGTTCCAAAAGGAAAATATATTCTAGAATATTATTTCTACAGGAATAAATATTACAGTATATGTTCCTAACGGAATAAATGGTATAGAATATTTGTTCCAACAGGAATAAGTGTTATGACAATGTTAATATCAAAGTTTTCATTGGAACTTCTGTTAGGCGGAACAAATATATGTTGACAGCCCCAACTTTACGGTCATATCAAATTGCGCTCTGTGAGTATTTCATTATAGTTTATCTCATTCATGTAAATCAGTTTGGATACTTAAAACGAGACGATCGTTGTTAGTATTATTTTTTCCACCAATTTCCAAGTCAGGAGTTCTTTATTGGTTGCTTGTTTCTGTTTGCTGTTTGCGTTATCTAGTGTTATTTAAAGCTTACATCAGACTGCTGTTTCTAATCAATTGTTTTTAAGTTTGTCATGACGATACTGGTGTTCGTTTTGATCATTGTTGAAGAGACTGAGTGGCTGTATTATGACTAGTTGCTTACATCCACTGCATTTGAATTTTGGTGGATAGTTGTCTCATTGACAATCATACTACACCCCCTTAATGTTATAGGTTGCAATTTTGTAAATATAGATAATGCAATTTCCCATAGGAACTCCCTTTGTGGCAAAAACTGGGATTCTTTTACTATGAAGTTCCGTGAAAAATAATATCCCTGAACAGAAAGTTTATATGCACTACTATTTTATTAAAAGTTCAAAATATAGGGCTGTGCGGCATATATTCAACATTTATATGTCCTGAACCTCTAAGAGTTTAAACTATACTTAAATTATATACTACCCTTACCTCCATGTTTGGACTTCCTAAGAATAAAAATTTAGTCGCTACTATGTTTTTCTATACTGTTTACATTCCCAAGTAATGTCTCTATGAGATGAAACACAGATATCATAAATGGGAACCAGTACGTAAACAAATTAACATATCTTTGAATATTATAAATCTCCCTAAAAGAGGCGTGGTTTGTGAAACAGCTGTATTTACAAAGTGCAACATATAAAGAGGCCAAAGTAAACTTTTTATCAAGTTCCGTATTGATTGATACAGACTTCGATGGCTTTTGTTATTGTATTCATCAAGTGGAACTTTTATTAATATTCACGGTACCAATTTAACTGCACCAGATGCACATTTCGATACTTGATGTTCCTTCGTTGATTACCCAAGCCGAGATTTTGAAACCATAGACTCATAAAACATTGAATGAATTATATTTTAACAAGAAAGGTACTCCTAATTTATAAGGTGATGAATTACTACTAGAACATAGAAATTATTTTTGAGGGTTCAGACTGGTATTTCGACAGAATATACGTTATACCTGTCACCATAAGAGCACTCGATTTCATTGTAAATACAACTGGCATTTTAAATTTTCTGATTCAACAGATTCAATTTTTGTTAAGAATTTCCTAATGAAAAGCTACAGCTACATAAAAAAATTAAGGCTAAAGTTCAATTCCTCTCTACGGGTATCCTTGTACTTTTAATTGCGTAAAAAGGTGTAAACATACACTGTGACACTACTGTTAGCGACCTGTTATCGGCTGTTAACTTTGTGCCACGTGTTGAACAGGAATTGCTTACATTTCCTGATCACTTGAGTTCTCCCCGGTTTTTGATGGGGCTCGTATAGTCTTCATTTCTTTTATGTTATGTTCTGCTATTTTTCCCCACCTTTCATTGTGTTTATATTTAGCATGGGTATTGTTTGTGTTATTAAACATATGATTTGTGAATGCCTCTTTAGAGTAGTTTCTTTCGTTTTGGTCTAAAAGTCAATCCTTCACATGTTCATGTCATCAAATGTTGGAATGGCTTAAACAACGTAATCTACAATACATAATTTATTTTGATAATCTACACTATATAAAATTTTTTTTATATACATAATGCACACGATATAACACACAGTCCTCTAAAAGAGGGGCGAAAGATAACAAAGGGAATTCAAACTCATATGTCGAAATAAACTGACAATGTTTTGGCTAAAAAAACCCAAAAAAACCAAGCAAACTATGGTACACAAAACACAACATAGAAAACTCAAGACTAAACAACACGAACCCCACCAAAAACTGGGGTAGATTTAAGGTGCTCCGGAGGGTTAGAAGATTCTGCTCCACATGTGGCACCCATCGTGTTTCTCATGTTAGTACAAACCCGGTAACATGGAGCTTCTAACCCGTTCGGAGCACATACATTCACCCGGGGAGGTGCAGTCCTAATTTTTAAAGTAGTGTTTTAAGAACCTGTTCTTCCACTTTTCGTTTATTGCAATGGAGTTGTCAGTTTTTCTTCGACATAAGGTTTGAGTTGTAACTTTTTGTTGTTCACCTCAGTTTGTTTTAAAGTATATTGCATTGATACAAAGGCAACATGTACAAAAACTGAGATTCTACTACCATTGCACATTATCATCATAGGGAAATAGACAACTTACTGTTCCTTTTCTCACCGACATTTACGGATAATGGAGGTGTGTTGACTCAAACTTTTAAATGCTCTTATACCCCAAAAGAGGGGTAAACGATACCAAAAGGACATTCAAACTCATAATTCGAAAAAACCCAACTGACAACACTATGGCTAAAAAAGAAAAGGTAAACAGACAAATAAAAGTACACAAGACACAGCATAGAAAACTAATGACTAAGCAACACAAACCCCACCAAAACTGAGGGTGATCTTATATGCTCTGGAAGGATAAGGAGATCCTGCTCCTCATGCGGCGTCCGTCGTGTTGCTCATGTTAAAACACACCCGGTAAATATACTAATTCGGTAGGTCATATTCGTGAAAAGGGAACGGATTGTAGTTACCACATAAGAAACATAACCGATACCACCCGTGAAACGGATTTTCCAAAACGGTCAACCAACTCGTGATGGTGTCCGTAAAATTTACAAATGGATTATTTCAACTTCACCATTTTGAACTCTTGGTTTAATAGCTTTCTTGTGAACTTATCAACTATATGAGGAAAGAAAATGGAACAACATAAACATTGCACTGTTACAAAAACCAACATACACAGAAACGGACTATGTGATAACAACATGCAATACGTCATATGGAATATCAGTGAGTAAAATGAATAAATCCATATTACTTTATAAAGAATATCAGTGAGTAAAATTAGTAAGGCTAGAATATTTCATAAAGAAAATCAGCGAGTAAAATTAGTAAGAATTCAATACTTCACAAAGAACAGCAGTAAGGATAATTATTAATGCTTCGTTACTTCATAAAGAATATCAGTAAGTAAAATATATCATAAATGAATTCAAAGATAAAGTATTCAAGTTAGCATTACGGATAGTAAAAAAATGTACAGAGTAGAAATATTCTACTACCCAAAAAAACCAACAACAGAAAAAAAAAACATTTACTAATTTTTATATACATATTGTGTTAAATCTATAGACTTGATGTGAGCAAACAAGGGTTCGAAAAATACACACAATATTATAACAAACAACTTATACAAATAGATCCAAAATAAATATTTACTTGATGGATTTAACCCGATCACACACAAGAATTCAATAACTTTATCTTAGTACTTGAAAGAGCATAGATCATTTTCATGGACATTCAAGGTTATAAAATCTACACAGTCATGCAAAAGAGGCGACTAATAGCAATTCGTTCTACAAAATATTCCGTATCTATTTACTGTTAAAAAAGGAACAATAATAACACTTGTCAACAAACACAACAATGACTGTTAACCATGTAGAACTGTATAACCAAAACGAACCCAACTACATGTAAGTAGCAGTACTTACATGTAGTTGGGTTTCTGTTGGTAAATCTAAGTTTTCGCTGTGGTTAACTGCTGTTTGGTAATTTTAGAAGCGTGAGATCGGACTTTTGCCATTTTCAATTTTTTAATTGTATCTTTGCTACAGTCAATTGACAGAAATAAAAATTGATGAACTATATTTATAAATACAGTATATGATATTTGCCTTATGATTTATACAACTATGAAACAAAATAACACCAAAAAATTACAATGTCATCATCCTGTGGGAATACATATTTTATTGTAATTAAATAAATTTGATCCTTAGTATTCAGCTGTTATTATGTTGAAAAGTAGCAGAAATTTGAATTGAACATATGAGGTCATAATTGGCATAACAAGTGGGTTCGACAATATCGAAATGTATTTTTATGTTTTGATTTCTTTTGTATTTTACTCTACAAAATGCTTGTGACAAGTTTCAATTTTTGTTTAAACATTTTCAAAATTAGAATAGCAAAATATTAAGGGTTCTGTTAAAAAAAGGGATATAAAAGTAATAGTAAAATCCATCTACGGTCAACTTTGTTTGATGGAGTTTGTACATTAGTTTCTTAATACTTCCTAAATATAGATCAAAAGTGTATTTAAGAAATGACATGTCATAAAGTACGCTCTTCAGTGGGATTTTAACATGCATCTGAATCCCCCTGCACGTTTCCGGACTGCTGCGGTGCAGGTAGCAATGTAGGATGTGAATAACCAAAGCTTGATTGCTTTATCTCATCTGACGCATTATCACTTGAGCTATCACTATCAGTAAAACATCGTTGTTCCAAAGGTGATGCAATTAAATCTGACACCTCTAGTTCATCGATTTCTGCAGATTCTTCATCACTCTCCTTTTCTGTTAACACATCCTGTCTGATTTCTTCGTCTCGGTGTAGCAATATAGGATGTGAATAACCAAAGCTTGATAGCTTTATCTCATCTGACGCATTCTCACTTGAGCTATCACTATCAGTAAAATATCGTTGTTCCAAAGGGGATACAATTAAATCTGACACCTCTAGTTCATCGATTTCTGCATATTCTTCATCACTCTCCTTTTCTGTTAACACATTCCGACTGATTTCTTCGTTTCGGTCAGCGTTATTTCCATGGTTATTTACATTTTGGTTGATGTTTGCTCTTTTACCTTTTTTGCGTGCACAGTAAACGATACAAAAAACGGGTAAAATGCCGGCCCCACACGAAACAAGAATGATAACTACTGCATTCATTATACCTTCAAAACAATAAAAATATGATGCTAAGCAATTTGAAATTAATATCTAACTTTGCTACGTTTGATTTAGTATACACGGCGTCAAAAAGATCATGTTCAGTATTCAATAAAATCTTTAACTGAAAATTTCCAGTAAGCGTATTATTGACTATTAAAAACATGGATTGATAATCTGCAAATTCTATTTAGATAAAGTCGATTTAGTCTAGAAAGTCTATTTCTTATTTCTCAACTTTACTGTACATATTCTTCAAATTCAAAAGCAGTAATGTTTCAATGTGTTACTTATAAGTCTGTAGTAGATAAAACATTTGAAAGCAAGGACACAGATCAGATTTCAGTAAGTTTAGACAATAAGTAATTTATACAGCCGGAGTAAAGCAATAAATGCACTCCATATAAGACCACTATCTGCACAAAAGATGTGATCATGCAATGACAGTTATAAGCCAGATTATACTAAAGGGACATTTAAACTCATGAGTCGAAGACTAACTGCAACGTCATGACAAAACAAACCACAAAAACGAATGAGAATGACAATTGCAGACAAATAAATGCTTACAAAACATTACAGGAAAATTTAAAGATTAAGCAACGCTAACCCCACTAAAAGCTTAGAGTAATCTCAATAAAAAAATCATTATAAGAAATTCTGCTTTTGATGTATTGTATCCACTTATAGACATATATTATACAGGCAGGATCTACTGGAACGTAAAAATGGAAAGTTCTCCGCAGTCGCCGGTAGTAATGCATATGTCTCGCCAAAGAGTATTGAACAAAACTAATAAATCATGTGAAAATTATTTGTTATTATTTTTGAATCGTTCAGCAGATGTACACAACGGTCATACTTGACTTTCATCTGACACGACAAACATGTTTTGATCTTTAACTACAAAAAGCATTTTACGGGTAAGGATTATTAGAAACATGTTAAGGTAGATTGGTGTTTAAACTAAAAACTATAAAATTTTTGTTTTATTCGCAAACATGTAGTTTGCATCGTGATATTTCCAAAAATGGATGTAAAATATTTGATCACATACATAGTTTTTTCAAGCTAGAAGGATGTGCAAAATTGGCAGAGTTTACAAAACCACGTTTGTCTGACTAGAAAGAAAACTAAATGAGTAAGTGTTTAAGCCAAAAACAATTTAAGTAGCTTTTTATGAAATGAAAAGTACAATATGGGTCACTCGACGTTTTTTGCTAAAAAAAAACAATTAAAAGTTCATTCATTTACTAAATTGACGTATCTTAATTGTAGGGTCTTGTAGGGATACACTAAAAAAGAATACGAAAAAAAAAAAAGATAAAAAAATAAATTAATTCACGCAGCTTGATTTTTTTTTGTTACAAATTAATTAAATTCATGCATGCCGTTTTTATATTTATACAATTTCAAGAAATCTTTCAAGCTAATAACATATCTTAGAAGGTAGATAAATATATAGTATTCTATATGAGTATATATAGAATAAAGGACTTTTTGTTTTTGATACTGACTTTATCACAGTAAAATATCAGGTGAGCCCGGAGGGCGAGCCTGATATTTTCTGTGATAAAGTCAGTATCAAAAACAAAAAGTCCTTTATTCTGTTTATCGGTAATTTAAAAAAAATATAAATCACTACAATAATAGAGAAAATAACAAATGTTGAGACGAACTTCTTTTTCGCGTCGAATCACGGCGAATCACACTTGACGTCACAGGCTGCATTACGTCATTTGAATTTTTTTCACAGTGCAGTAAACATGGCGTTCTCTTCGAGCGTCACTGATGAGTCTTCTGTAGACGAAACGCGCGTCTGGCGTATATACTAAATTTAGTCCTGGTATCTATAATGAGTTTATTTGCACAAAGTATTTGGAAAAGGAATTATTGCATGTGTTTCATAAATATTCTGCTTTGGACATGACTCTTACAATGGCAAATATAATGGTAGCATTCCGGTTGGTCAAATTTCTTTATTTTTCACAAAGCATCAACATAGAGTGGGGGATAGGAGGGGTCCTGATCCCGAAATTCCGGTTTATTAACACGAAATCACGAGGTTCCGAATTTAAATAAAGTAAATCCCGACATCCCGAAATCACGAGCTTAAAACACCCAATCCCGGAGTCCCGAAAAGTTCCTATCCCCTTCGAGCATAGTTAGTCAGAACATTAGAGTGATACGATATGAATCAGCAGATTTTTCATCAATCATCATTTCTAAAAAGGGGGTTGGATGACTGTGACACTTGTCGCCTACCCCTAAATTCGCTTCTGAAATTAAAGGTAGCCACAGGGCCTTTAAACTCCAAGTTTCATATTGTTTCTGGTCCGTGTTGAAAATAGATGAACAAGACTTTGACAAAAGCAAGAATTATAAGCTAAAAGTTTAGTGACGTCTATTAAAATGTTTGAAATAGTTATGAAGTAGACAAGAAATGAGCTTTTTCAGATAATTTACAAATTACAGTCACATCAGCTTACAATGCCTCCTGACATGTCTGGTCACAGTCACCCCTTATAAAGGGTACAATTCTGGTCAAAGCAGGCCTTTATACATGTAGTTTGGCGCCACAGGTTACTCCCCTTTTTAAAATTTATCCTAGATCCGCATATGAATAAGCTCTTTTGTTTGTTCTTTGTTCAACTAATATCTGTCTTTAAATTGACAATGAAACAACATTTTTTAAAATTGTATATGATGGTCCCAAAAAATGTCGAAAATGCGTAAATTTCATTTTTTTCTAGCTTCTCTCATGCAGTAGCGGTACCTTTTTGGTTACTATTTATGTGTTGCGTTTAAATATGAATTGTTACACTTTATAGTGACTGAACAGGTAAAACAAATACTTCTCAAGAAACAGAAAAAGAAAACTACTTGGAACAGCACCATGTATTGGTATACACCTTATCGCTAATCCCGGCTGACCCGGCCGCTTGAACTTTTGACGCATACAACAATTACTTTTCCATAGCGGCGTCAGATATTTTGTATTGTGACGTCAAAATTTTACGGGAACCTGTGTGATATCCAGTAAGGGCGGACAAATAGCGATAAGGTGTATTGTATGAAGTAAGAATAAAAACTCGGATTGGAACATCATGGACGATATGTTAGTTGTACTTCATATATCAATTATAGATAACGCATATTTTTTTGAAAGTCTATCGGCTCTTTTATGCATTTTCTGTACACATTTTCACAACCAATCGTTGAAAAAGGCTAAACTAACTTTATGAAAGTTTCAAACAATGTCAAGTGTTTCATTCGCCAAAAATCTCGTGAGTTTCTGCGAAAAAAATCAGGCGCAATTTTGTGAATGAAAGGGGAAAGTAGATCCTTACGCGTTGCATTCGCGCATGTCATTTGCGTACTAACCCAATAATTTTCATATCACGGCCAGTCCACTGATACTGACATTATCAGCGAGTACACATCAAAGTAAAAATGTAGTGTTGTCAACGGGTAACCGGTTAACCGGTTAATCGGTCGAACGACCGAATACCGAATACCAAAAACGCTAACCGGTTAACCAGATTTTTTTTCAATTTTGATAAATTTGATATAAATTTGTATTGAAATCATAAAAATTGTCGTCGTGGTAATTAATTTGACAGATCAATTGTCAAGTAAATTGATTGCTTTTGTTAATCCTAAACAAAAATTGATTAGATTTCGGGGCAGGATCTTAAAGAAACATAATTAGTATACATGTTTTTTTAACAGTAATTTTAAATCAGTAATGAGATTAAACTTTACTAATTACTTCATTATTTCGTTTTTGATCTAATATTGTGTAAACCTACATCTAAATGTGCAACCTCCTTAGTGCAACGCATAGACTTACTTTAAATAAAATAAAATTGTGAAATGCAATCCAATGTGAATTTATTCAATGTATACGTGTTAGTACGAGTAACATGCTTAAAGAAAAAAGCAAACACAGCAAAGAAACAGGCCGTATGGTGACCTACAGTTGTTAATTTCTGTGTCATTTTGGTCTGTTGTGGAGAATTGTCTTATTGGAAATCATACCACATCTTATCTTTTTATAATTAATCATTTCAAATTGAAACACACCGGATTATGTTCGGAGACAACAAGAGAAAAGGAAAGAATAATCGGTTTCAGACATATGACATATTCAATTCTACGATACTAAGATTTTTCAATCTGAAGTTGGTACAAGCGCTACAGTTGATGCGGTGTATTTGATTATTAAAAGTCAAACTGCACCAGGAATCCTCACGGACAAGCCTTACAATGCTAAAGGAAAAATTCAATTCTGAAAGCGTATTCATGTGTTGGATTTAAGGTTGTCAAATGACACTCATGCCACATCTTATATCTATGTGTAGGGTTCTATTGTTAAGGCTTTCAAACACCAACTTAAACTACCGGTTAACCGGTTAATCGGTCGAACGATTATCCGAGTAACCGGTTAGGCAAAAGTGTACGATTTCACAACACTAGAAAAATGAACAAATTACCGATAAAGATTATTATCGCTATTATCTGTATTTTTCCTTTGATGTTTTTTGTGATAATTTTCATATCACTCGTCTAGAGTGAGAATGAAAATTATTGCTAGTTTCTAAGGTCCTTAGCAACAGCGTATTAATATAATTCATGCGCTAGAGTGTCGGCCAATCAGAAAAGATTAGCCAGAACTTTACAAAAACCTGTTATCGGATGACTTCGCTGAAATGTCAACAATAAAAGATGATTTCTCGTTTTAATATTTTACCGTGAATTTCCCCGTTAAATAATGTATTGGAAGTTAATAAAAGTAATCAAATCATGTTATTAAAAAAAATCCTTTTTTTTTACATAAGTCTACTCTGAGACTACTATAACGACTACTATAACATGTGTTATAGTAGTCTCAGGTCTACTTCAAATCATCGTAGGTCTGTCTGCATGTACATTTCTTCATGCATGTATATTTCTTCGTCTGCTTTGAAAATACATAATATATTCAACCGTTCACTTCATTTTGATACGTAGAAACACCAAATTACAGCTTATCAACAGTGAAAATGGGTTTCACCATATTTGAACACGCCGGATGGTCAGATGAGACATCTTTTTCAAATGAATGAACTACCTGAGCGACTACATATATATATATATCAAATATGCCTACGCCAAAAAAAATAGTACACTAAAGAAAATGCATTATCATCGTAAAAGATACTTTTTTTTTACTGAAATTTAAATTAAATGTTATTCGAAAATACAAATAATAGCGATAAATAGATTATTTATGTTTTTTTTTAAACTCGATGCATTTTCTCATTCTCATCTCATCTCAGGGCTCCGCCGCCCTTCGATGAGATGAGAATGAGAAAATGCATCTCGTTTAAAAAAACATAAATAATCCATAATTACATGGCATTGTTCCTTCATATCAGGTCATGATATAAGCCCAAAATCCGAAAGGCTATTTAAAGGTTGATATAACGCATGAGGGCCATTGAAAGGTATGACATTTGATGCATTTTTAAAAGGTTTTAAGCATAGTTCTTGTTTCTTTTCTTCTCCTGAATTATATGAACAAACAATTGTTTGTTCATATAATTCAGGAGAAGAAAACAGACAAGAACTATGCTCAAAACTTTAAAAAAATGTATCAATTGGTTAATGTGTTTTGCATTTTTCATAATGTATTTTCCTGTTTCAAAATATTTGTTTTTTAACCTCCTTTTTTATGTTTTTAACTGAAAACGTACCACTGAGAAGTATATTTCGGAATCTGCAGAGAACTATTTTTTTTTAAATTTTTCATGACAGGCGTATCATGTTTTTATTTTAGTTTGAAGTACAATCGCGCACTACATATTAAAAAAAAAAAATCATGTGCAATTCATTAATTTTTTTTCAATTTTCTTGAGATGTTTAAGTTTGATGTACATGGGCTTGACGCTATAGCCAGGAGTATGACATTTTTTCCAGGATGTTCCAATCAACGTTATTAAATAGTTTTTTGTTTTACTCCAGAGCTTTATTCATAGAAAACAAATATTTTCCGTAAATTAATTTTAAGCTCTGATCTTACCTGTTGTACATTCTGTTTCTGGCGGTGAAAATGAATCTGACAAAAAAAAGTAAAAAAAAAAAGAAAGAATTTTAAAACGTAATAAGCTATCAATCATTCAATAAAATGATTAAACCATACCTTTGGGAAAAACAATTTTTCAATAAACAGAAACCAGCATATAAAGAAGAAATGCAATAGTCTACGAATTTTTCACAAGTTTTAACTTTACTAGCACCGAAACATGTTTCAATGTTTAAACGAGTAATGCTTCCCTTGACATGTCTAGGATTGTTAGAATTAAAAGAAGATGAGCGAGACAAAAAAGGTTAATATGTAATACGACAAAACGGAGGTAAATTCACTTCTACATATAAGTAGAGTGATAATGAGACAAAATAAAACTTCATTTAACTAAGGAACTTTTCTCTTTAAGGTAGATGGGGTGTCTAAATTAAAATCAATAAAAAAAAATAATAATTTGTGAAAATATAATTTATATCATGCTTTTATAAAAAAGATAATAAAAAGAATGGGCCATGGGACTTATTTTCATGCTACAGGTTGTGCAAAATTGACAGATTTTGTATAGATTATGTATGGAAAACCCAACTTTCCGCCTTAAAACGAAAACTACACCATAGAATTTTGAGATAAAATATGAGAAGATAGCTCTAATAATATGCTTTAAGATTAGAAAAAGAAAAAAGGGGATGAAGGGACTCGTGTTCTTGCTACATAATAAAATAGGTATATTCCTAACAAATTCTATTGTAAAATTAACTTTATCTGAATTATCTGCCCTTACATTTGAGTTGTCTCCCCTTATGTGGCAAAGTTGGAAAAAATTGAATCAAATAAAAGTATTTTGTTTTTTTGTAAAATACAGCCATAAATAAGTTAAACATGTCATTTTCTATATTAAAATGAAAATGTTTACACATGAATTACCTACTACTCTCGAAATTTGCACATTTAAGGGGGTACAGAACACATAAGAAAAGATAACTCTTACTCATAGTCTGATTCATTGCTACCTTTTAAAATCATAAGCAATATGCAAGCTTTTAAAAGATCATGATCAGAATATTTACATTATTGCTAAGACCAGCTGTACACCCTTTGTTATTCATTAAATCTTTTAATTCATTTAAAGTTACTTATTTGCCATAAATGAATCTTCAATGAGGCATAATAGGGAAATTTCAAAGTGAAATAAATTTACCAAAAGAAAACCAGGACGTTAGGAAAGGATGGAACAGAAAGAGGAAGGACCATAACTGTTTTCGTTTTTTACTTGGCAATGCCTAGGTCTTAAATGAAATGAAATAAAGTACAAAAAGTCAAAATTCTAAGGATACTTCCATTTTATTTTAAAGGGGGGAGGGCTAGGATTTAAAATTTTGTCCTGCTTTTTTTTTTATGGTTGGAACCATCATTATTGTCCTGCATTTTTTATTTTTTATGCTTTTACGGAAACGGAGTTGCAATTTCATTAGTTTACTGAAATTGTTTACATAAATTGTCATCCTGCTTGTTATGCCAAATTACTCATTCTGCCTTTGTTCAAAAGCCTGTCTTGCCATTTTTTTCAAATTTCATCCAAGCCCCCCTCCTCAAATGAGGATGGATAGGACCTTTATTGGTACTCTAGGATAGGGTGTTTTTAAGGTCGGGATTTATGGATTGACCCTTTCGAGATCCGGGAATTCTTTTTTCGAATTTCGGGATGTTGGGATTTAAATTTATTTAAATTCGGGATTTCGGGATCAGGTCCCCTCTTATCCTCCTCTATGGTAGCTCCCTCCGACAATAAAATTTTAACCAAATAAATAAGAATCCATGGACAATTACACAATGCTTCTTTTCGTAGATCTTCGTATCAAATTGATTAAATCAAAACTGAATTGTCTCCACTTTCCCCTTTTTTTTTAAAATGAAATACACTATGGCCTTAGTAATACACGTAGCAATGTAAAAAAAGGTTACGAAAAATTTATAATTTTATAATTGCTGTCATTTTTTTTTTAAAGTGCAATTAAATATTTTATTGCATGATTTATATTAATGTAAAAAGTTAGAAGATACCGAGGGGGATAATCAAACACCATGCATCATTTACATGACTGTTACGATCAAAGACACAAAGAAAAAAACCCCGAGCGATTGTAAAGTCCAAAAAACACATATTTTTGCGTTCTTAATGCATCTGTATAAAAAAAAATATATCTTTCTGGTATCTTTCCAACCTTTATGACAGGTGTATAAAATTAACGGGTGTCTTCTATTCCGTCCGCAATTTTAGGGAAAGTAAAGTCTATATTTAGAATCATACTACAAATGTATGATATAAATAGAACATGTTATTTTCGCTTTATCAAATTTAAATTTCGAAGGGATAGCAAAATTTGTTATTTTTCTTTTGTTGTGCTTTTGTCATGTTTATGTATCTTTCTGATTTTTTTTTATCTAATACAATTTTGAAATAAATATAAAAAAGAAAGTGTGGTGTTATTGCATTTAGTGACAAGTGAAAATGTTTCTTTTCAAGTCTCAATTTAAGATTATTACTGAATAGAGTAATCATTCTCTATAATAATAAGGGGCCCCAAAAATAATGTGATCCTTGTAACTGCTGTACTTTTAACTAAAAACCAGTTGTGTCTATGTTTAACGAACTTGATTTCACAGAATAAGGATTTTGCACAGTCAGCTCTATTTCATCTCTCATGAGTCGTGGTTCTTTGCACCAATGGTTTTGAATTGTATATTTTTGAATCTGTAGACCAAATAAATTGAAAATCTAGATTAGGTAGATAATGTAAAGCATCTGCCAACTTTTAAGCTTCGGCCTTTTGATTTCCCTATGTATCATGAGTAATTTGGGCGTGTCATGCTTTTAATTTCAACAGCTCGTATATCAAATCAAAAATCAGTTACATCCTTATTTAGCCCCTGCAACTGAAGTCGGGGGAGGGTATTGTTTTACCCCTGTCCGTCTCTCCTTCTGTCCGTTCCATTATTTGTAAATAGTTATTTGGCATAACTCCGCCTACTGTTTGATTCATAGGAAGTTTTCACTTTGCTGTCGGTTGAATAGTTAAGTATGTACACTGCGCTTCAATGAAAAAAACGATTCCTTTTTCAAACAATTTTATGTGACTACATTTCCATTATGTATTCCGTGTGCATTGAATGGGTTGTAAACAAATATAATATCAAAACTAAATACATTATTTTGGGATAGAAAAGTACCGTGACATGTCTTATAATAATGTGGTTTCACAATCAAACATAAGAGGAAACAAACGACATGGTTTTCTGTTTGGGACCAGAACATCTTTATTATTTAGAATAATTTATACTTTTGAAACTCAGTTAGCAAAAAGTCCGGGTCCAATGTTAGAATAATTTACAAACGAAATAACGTAAAAAGACAATGATACTTAAATTAACAAATGACTGCTAGCAGTTAATGACATATGAGCTCCATACCTCAATCAAACTGATTGACAGATTATGTCTTCATCATATGCTCAATCTTATCCATACTTATAACTTATGTATAAACAAGCACTCTTTATATATGTATTATTTACCTGGACAATTTGCAGTGTGACATGAAATTGTTTCCGTGGTGTTTCCTTGACAAACTGTTCCGTTATTTCCCGGAGAAGGATTTGTACATGATCTAGTCCTAATAAGGTCTTCATCCCCGCAAGTTTCTGGACAATCACTCCAGACTGACCATGCTGTCCATTTCCCATTAACTAAAGTAGAAAATACATTTTATTAATAAATACCAT
This sequence comes from Mytilus galloprovincialis, assembly GCA_037788925.1. Classification (NCBI taxonomy): domain Eukaryota; kingdom Metazoa; phylum Mollusca; class Bivalvia; order Mytilida; family Mytilidae; genus Mytilus; species Mytilus galloprovincialis. Next base: position 35,293,102 of record CM075342.1, on the reverse strand, counting down.
TTGCAGTTTAAAGATAACAATTGAAACGATTTCCTCCCTGTGAATCAGTGGCATTTAGCCCACAAAACTCTGGTATTTTCATACGCCTGTAGATGGGTACTTAAAGAGTGTTTTGTAGAAAAGCCGCTGAATACAAAATTGTAATTGTGCTTCCTTTATAACAAAAGCATAACTAATGTCCATTATTGTAATGAAAAATCATATTTCGAAACTGTGATACCTTTTTAATATTAATATAATGACTAGTAATAATTGTATGAGTTACAATTAGACAAAGCAGGGACGAAAGATACCAAAGGGACAGTCAAACTCGTAAATCTAAAACAAACTGACAACGCCATGGCTAAAAATGAAAAAGACAAACAGAAAAACAATAGTACACATGACACAACATAGAAAACTAAATAATAAACAACACGAACCCCACCAAAAACTAGGGGTGATCTCAGGTGCTCCGGAAGGGTAAGCAGATTCTGCTCCACATGCGGCACCCGTCGTGTTGCTTATGTGATTACAAATCCGGTAAATAGTCTAATTCGGTAGGTCAAATTCATGAAAGGGAAGGGGATTGTAGTTACAACTCTCTATTTAAGTCACAATGTATGGAAAGTTAAAAATTATAGGTGAAGGTACGGCCTTCAATACGGAGCCATGCTTACACCGAACAGCACACTATAAATAGCCCAAACATGACTAATGTGATATAATTAAAACAGGAAAACCTACGTTTTTTATATATATATGAGAACAGGGAAACGAGAAACACTTTTCAACCACATTATAAAATGACAACCACATAACAAGATAATCTTGACCTAAGACAGATACATGCACATGCAGTGTATTTAAACTTTTTATTTTTGCATTGTCGTTTAGTTTTTTTGTTGCACTTTAGTGTTTCTGTTGTTTTGTAGTTTTTCTCTGATATTTTTGATGTGTTTCCGTCAGTTTTAGTTCTTAACAAGATTTGGTTTTTTTTAATCGATTAATGACTTCCGAACAGCAATATACTAGTGTTGTCTGTTGTCTTTATTTAACAAGCGCCAACCTTCACCCTAACCTGAAACCGTAGTGAAATAATTACAACAAAAAGACCCACTATAAAATATCCATTGAAATACGAATCAGTTTGATCTAAGATATAATATTAAGCATGTTCATACTACAAAAAATTATGTTCTTAAATAATACTTCTCTGTAATGGATGTCTTACCTGGACATTTTGCTGTAGAACATGAAATTGTTTCCGTGGTGTTTCCTTGACAAGCTGTTCCGTTATTGTCTGGAGAAGGATTTGTACATGATCTAGTCCTGATAAGGTCTTCGTCACTACAGGTTTCTGGACAATCACTCCAGACTGACCATTCGGTCCATCCACCATTCACTTAAACAGAAATGAATCCAATAATCTATTGTTCTATTTTTAAAGTTGAAATTGAAACGAGTAACTCTCGATAAAACGATGGCATAAAACTCCAAAAGTATCGTCTTTAAGAACGCCTGCTGATGATTACTTTTTGTAATTTTTGGTTCAAGAGCTGTTGTATATGTTATATCATTTTTACAACCTCTATGCGAAAACAATTACTTTTATATACATGAAATTGAACGATTGAAACCAAAACAGTATATCAAATGTTAACATAAATGTTTTTTTTTTATTTTAGATTATGGTGAAATTGCTTATTCTATAAGTTCCATATTTCTTTTAATTTATTTGTGATAATAACGGCATTTTTTCAAGTAAGCTATCGTTAATATAATTTTCACATTTGTTCAAAAACAAGTCTGTTTGCTTATACGTTGTCCTCCAGGTAACTCTTTTTTTTTTTTTTTTTTATCAAAAATGCACTCCAGTTTATGTAATCTTACCTGGACATTGTGCTGTAGAACATAAAAGTGTTTCCGTGTTGCTTCCTTGACAATCTGTCCCGTTATTTTCGGGAGAAGGATTTGTGCAGGATCTAGTCCTTGTCAGGTATTCATCACCGCAAGTTTCTGGACAATCACTCCAGACTGACCATTCTGTCCATCCCCCATTAACTAAAGTAGAAAATACATTTTACTAATAAATACCATTTGCAGTTTAAAGAAAACAATTGGAACGATTTGCTCCCTACGAATCAGTGGCATTTGGCTCACAAAACTTTGGTATTTTCATACGCCTGTAGATGGATACTTAAAGAGTGTTTTGTAGAAAAACCGCTGAATACAAAATTGTAATTGTGCTACCTTTATATCAAAAGCAGAGATACTGTCTATAAATGTTAATCATTACAACATAAAAAGACACTTTATAATACATTGAAATACGAATAAGTTTGATCTATGATACTATATAAAGCTTGTTCATACTAAAAAACTATTTTCTAAAACAACAACTTTCTGTTATGGATATCTAACCTGGACATTTTGCTGTAGTACATGAAATTGTTTCCGAGGTGTGACCTTGACAAACTGTTCCGTTGTTTTCTGGAGCAGGATTTGTGCAGGATCTAGTCCTAGTAAGGTCCTCATCACCACAAGTATCCGGACAATCACTCCAGACTGACCATTCTGTCCATCCACCATTAACTTAAATGGCAAAATGTCATTAAGACACCGTACTTTTTCAGTTTACATGTATTTTGTTGATATTTCGTGAATATTGATATAAATCAATTTTAATTCACACAATTGGTCTTTGAAAAAACAATTTCTTATTGACAGGTAATCAACATGACAAATGATTATAATTGTATGCGAAGTCTGTCATTTTCCTTTGTTACAAAATAATATGCCAAAATAAGAATAAATAATAGAATTATGGATGTTGAACGTGGTAGATACAACAAAACAGACTTGGAAAATAGAATATGTTCTTTATGTCATAAAGAGGTGGAAGATGAATTCCATTTTATCATAGCATTTACCGAGATTAAAACTAGGATCAAAATGTTTAATAAAATTTCTAGTATTGTCCCCATTTTTAATTCAATGAGCAAGTAAATGAACTGTTTGTGATTGGTGGCTTAAATTATATTATAATATATATATATAATCATAATATTTGAATTGTTAATATTAATTGTGGAGCCATGCTGTCAAAAAAATAGTATTATAATTAATATTAATAATCTTTATTTTGTTTCAATGCTAAATGTATAGTTTAACGTCTATCGTTTTGTCATTAATATGCGTGTCTGTCTGTTTGTTTGTTTGTTTTTGTTTGGTTTGTTTATCTATCAACAATCCTATTGTTTGGAATTTAATCTAATGAAATTCTCATTATTATTCTTATTATTATTTTGTCTATGTCAAAGTCTTTTTGTTTATGTTTGATCGTGACATATCTACACATAAGATTATGGAAAACATATAATGGCTTACTATTTTCACATCTGTCACCGAAGTAATTCCCGACACATATACAACAGGCTGGTGACACGGATGAATCACAACTTCCGCCATTTTGACAATTAAGACCGTCACATGGTTTGATGCCTGCACAATAAAAAAAAAGAGCATTAATGGTACTGTGATGCTCGTATCATAAATTAATAGTCGTTAATATGCAATTTAAGAACTGGATTAATATGATAGCTTTAATGATGAAACGCTTAGAAGAGGGGCTTTTTGTACAAATGCGTTTTATAATTTTTATTCCGTTTCATTTTACATGTTTGATAATATCAAATGTAAAGAAAAGAACTTCAAAGGTTCACATGATGATTACATAATCTTTCAATCAGATTAATTGAGGTCTGGAGCTGGTATGTCCGTTAACTGCTAGTAGTCTGTTCATTTTGTTTATTTTCTTTTGTTACATCTTCTGACTTCAGACTTCGGACTCGGACTTCTCTTGAACTGAATTTTAATGTGTGTATTGTTATGCGTTTACTTTTCTACATTGGCTAGAGATATAGGGGGATGGTTGAGATCTTATAAACATGTTTAACCCCGCCGCAATTTTGCGCCTGTCCCAAGTCAGGAGCCTCCGGCCTTTGTAAGTCTTGTTGATTTTAAATTCTAGTTTCTTGTGTATAATTCGGAGTTTAGTATGACGTTCATTTAAGACATGTCATAAAATGTGTCTATATTGTTGTATGGTCGATTAAAGCTTGTGTAATATGATTTTTTAAAATAATCAAGAATTCATAACTACATAAAAGTCATGGCCCGTACAAGTGTTTCTTATCAAAAAACACAATTATCGTCCTTGAGGTCAAAGTTCAAGGTCACATGAAGGTCAAAATTTTAAGAAGGCACACCACTTCATGATGATACATCCACATGCTAAAGATGTAAGGCCTTGGTCAAAAGGCGAATTATTTATGGCCTACATGGTTGTGTTTTTCACGAAAAAAAATTCCATAATGTTGACCTTGAGGTCACATTTGAAGGTCACACAAAGGTCATCATGATGCAAGACACTTTACCCTGTGATGATACATCCACATGCCAAATAGCTAAGGCCTAGTTCAAAAGACGAAAAAAAATATGGCCATTATGAACTTTTTGAATAGATTTGGCTCTTATTTAATGAACCAATTTGAGGGTGGGGCGTAATTTAAACTTAAATACCAAAAAATCTAACAGTTAAATTAAAAAAAAAATGCAAGAACAATCAACTAGTATAGCTCTCCAAATGCTTAGTTTTATGAAAAAATTAAACGACACATTTTTTTTCAAAAAAAAAATTCTTCTTCAAATACTAGAAGCACAGCATTCACTTTTCGGGGCTGATTCTGATACCCCCTTTTAAAGTTCTGGCAAATTTTTTAATACAGAATAAAAAACTTACAAGAAAGGGGTATCAGTGAACTAATATTCACCTCAGCTATCATTATTAGCTATTCTATTGTCAATTAAGGATTAATTTTAAAATTTTTAACAAATTCAACCCTATACCCATATTTCAGAAACTGGCAATTTTGGCCGATATTAGTATGTAAAAGATGCCATATTTGAGTTGCCAAATCTTTTAAACCTATGGTTCAAATCTTTTAAAATTTTTACAAGATGTTTAAGTTGGCCTAGTTTATCAGTGAAAAAAAAATAAAAAAAATTAAACGACAGGAATTTTTTGGGGTATAGTGTTGGGTACCCCTTTAATTAAAGATCTAGACCGATTTTTTCTGGTATTACAAAATCCAAGATGGAGGAAGACACCCTAGCTACCTGAAAAAAATAGCTATCATACTATTAGTAAAAAGAAATCAAGGTTTTCAATGAGTAAAATTAGTTTATGTCAAACTGCTATATATCTATGTAAATTGTTTGGTTTAAATTTTTTTGCTTTTGCAACAGGTCAAAGTAAATATTTTGTAAAAATTTGGTGAAAATTAAACTAGCCAAATCTATTTTAGCAAAAGCGTTTGGCACCCCTTAATTTGTCTAATTCGTCACAGGCTTCGGATTACTTGCATATGCCAGTGACATTATTTTTGTTTTTTTCAAGTTTAATATTACTACGTTTAATTTTATAAACATACAACACCAAGTTTAGAAGAAATGTCATACATTATTTTTTCTAAGTGCATTTAGAATTTAAAAAAAAATACAATCAGGTTTTATCTGTTATACTTCCAATAAAACATAGTTGATGCTGAGTAGTAATTCATACATGTGCTGTTGTCTCTCTGACATACAAATTGTTCAAAAAACGTAATTCAAATAAAATTCTTAAGAGGAAAACAAATTATATATATCAAACTGATCACTGATCACAAAGACATATTTTTTTTAATTCACAAAGAAAAAATGAAGTTTCAACAATAAAAACCCCAAGACGAGTAAAACTGGAATATATTCAAATGATGTTGGAAGAATAAGAAGTTCATTTTTTATTTTTTTTTATTTCTGAGTTTGTTGTTGGTGTAATACATGTACTATATCTACGATTGACGTATGTATTAATGCATTTTCAAAATGAAAAGTACAGCATTAACATACGGTATTAAGTATACAAAACCATAAAAAAAATTAACCAAAAGGAAATTTGCAAGAACATACTTCCACAAAACAAATAATTCAAGGAGGATCTACGTTTGTATAAGTAAAGAGATAGACGAACAATCGCAAAAGGATGTCAAAGGGCTTAAACTACAGATTACAGTATCTATCATATTGTGTTTATTTTATATTTGTTAGTTTGGCCTCTCGTTATACTTAGTATAATAACTAGCTACAGTATATATCAATACCCAGAGTATTCATTTAATAACATTAATGGTACTAATTTAATTGAACCAAATGCGCAATTCGACAATCAATGTCTGTTTTTGTGTATTAGTAAGTAACACAAGTTAGGAATATAACAATTATCACAGGTTGTTCAATTGAACTATGTTCCCCGCCCAAATTAAGTCAATATATATGGGCATTTATGCTAATTGACGTTTAATTTGTTACTCTGAATTGCTATTTTTTACACAATGTTTCAAAAAATTCGGTACTAGTATAGTTAAAAAAGTACCTTTAATGTCACGTAGTAGTTTCGTATTAATTCAATAGTTTCATCTGAATGGGGAGTGCAATACACAAATTTAGAAACAAAAAAGCCCTTTTGATGTAAGTTTGGATTGAAAACAAAATTTTCGACAACGAAATGATGTGTGCCGTAACCTGATAATTATTGAAATATTTGTAAGTGATTTTGTCTAGAGCTCCGTTATTCTCGACGCCACTTTGTTTTCTAATAATTCAGTTTTTTTGATGATTCAAATTCAGAGCCAAATATTTCATGCATTATTCGTTTTATGACTTCCAGTATCTATTGACAACGTTGATTCTACACCGTTTTGATATTTTTGATAGCATTTATTAAGGTTTCCTCTACGTTGCGGCTTTTTGAAGTGGGCTATACAGTATGGATACCCAAAAGTGATATATATTTGTCTCAATGGATGTCATGCCACTTTTCCTTAATGTATATTATACAGCTGCTACCCAGATACAATTGATTGTACAGTTTATAGATATCATGATCAGTTACACTGCTGTGAGCGGGGAGTTTTAATCATTTTGTTATACAAGCTGTATTATACTACCTTTGCAGTTGTCGAAGCTCTGATCAATTAATAGGTTGGCTTCACCTTCGCACCTTGCACCGGAATTTCCGAAGTCATTATTCCTTTGAAGAAAATCCTTGAATTTTTTCATCATACACATAGAGCAATTCAGAGGATTATTTTCTAGCTTCCTGTTTATACGAAAAAAAAATGTTCTTTGATGCATTAAATATTAAATGAACTTTTGTTTTCAAATTTAAAAGAAATAAAATAGCATGTCTCTTTTATGATGTATACATAAAACAAACTGACGTCGAGTATAATGCCAGTCGATAATATCCTACAACATATATGTTCGTTTTCTGTTATATTTTGTCCGATCCAACTATAGGAGCATTTAACGACCTACACAGGAATTTAATCCTTTAAGATAATTCAAATCAATTATATAAATCGAAACGTCCTGATTACCGAATCAAATTAAAAATAAATTTATACATTTCTCTTTAAATTGCAGGTGGTATAATAAAAAATAAAAATAAATGAAAAGTCAAATACAAAGCTTTATGAAGAACAATTTTTTGATTGTTCTCAAAATGTGCAAACGTATATCGCCAGATTGATAAGGGTATTTTATTTTAGGAAGGTTAATCTCAATCATAAAGAACTGTGTGTCTCTGATCAAGTTAAAAAAATATTAAACATAAAGGACTATAGTATAACCTCTCAATGGACAAATTCAGATGACTTTTATTAGCTGTCTGATCTATTCAATTACATCAATTTAAACGATCCTTATTTATTGTTTTTTACGAAAATGATGGACTGTAAACATTATAGAAAATTAATTAAACGCTATTCAACCATCTATTAGGAAATTTTAAAAGATTTCTAAAAAGTTAAAACAGTGATAATATATATTGCATTCTCAAAAAAGCATGTTACTTATTAGAATTGAATAAGAGAAGAGGAATGGTATGATATGACAGCACACCAGCCAGATATGGAGAATTTTGTAATTTGACTGTTCTGTATAAAATAGCCTGACGTGTTTTTCTGCATTACGTTTGGCATATTTGTCCATGCAAACAGATTAACATTGGCAATAATTGGCAAACGGAAGTCTAATATATCTGTTTTGTAACCTGTTTAATATTGCAAACATACGGACAGATTTTCGTAATATAATATATACTTAGTAGTTATTATTTATTCATGTCTTACATTCTTGTTATAAGACGAAAACATCTTCAATGTCTGTCCTTAAATCTATCAAAAATCAAGGTTGTAATTTGAATTCAAATAATTTAATGACCATATTTTTCAAAAGTGTTGACAGATTATTAAGTGAGGTCTCCTGACATGTTTGATATATCCTGTTATGTAATCAGATCCAAAGTCAGTGGAGTGGGCATTAAGTAGAACGTTGTTGTGTGCATGCAGACCCAAAAGCCTCCGATAGATGCTGACAAAAACATTTTCAGTTCAGTTAACTGTCTAAGTTTTTCGTTTGAACCTCATTCATTACTTTAAGCTATACTATATTTTACATAACCATTTCCTTTTAATCTATTGTACCAAAATATTTTTCGGGAAGTGATATTGGTCTGATATTTTCTGCCTTTTTAATTCAGTAGTAAGAAACGACACCTTTATCAAATGAAATACTGTTTAAGAGCTGTAATTCGAACAATTTTAATTTTAGCTTTATAACATTATATGAGGATATTTATCAATGCAAGTTTTATATTAACTTAATTTAAAATTTTACTTTCATCTCGTTACATATCGATATTTCATGCGTGTTTTAACTTTAAATCTAAATAATTAACGAAAGATATTACAAGAAAGTCTGAATTCACTTAATTCACTTTAAATCTTTTATCAATTTGAAAACATTCTTAATCATTATATTTTGGAAACGATACAAAATCAAATATATTTTATTTTGAGGAATTATAGGGTCAAAATCAATGGTTTTAATACATATCCAATAGTATCGAACAATCTCCATTTTAACTTTGTGGCAATATACAAGGAAATCAAACTGAAATAGTCTAAAGTGCAAATATTGTATCGTTCTGAAAATATGTACTACTAAAAAAATGTATAAATATATATTGCACCAGATCGAAAATGCAATTCCTCTTAATTAATAAAGTTAAGAATGGAAATGGAGAACATGTCAAAGAGACAACAACCCGACCAAAAAGCAGACAACAGCCGAAGGTCATCAATAGGTCTTCAACGCAGCGAGAAAATCCCGCACCCTGAGGTGGTCGTCAGCTGGCCCCTAAATAAAATTGTGTACTAGTTCAGTAAAAATGGATGTCACACTAAACTCTAAAACATATAAATGAACTTAAATTAAAAAACATACAAGACTAACAAAGGTCAGAGGCTCCTGACTTGAGACAGGCGCAAAAATGCGGCGGGGTTAAACATGTTTTGTGAGATCTCATCCCCCCTATACCTCTAGCCAATGTGGAATAAAGAAACACATAGCAAGTTTGATTTCAATTTTGATAAGAATTCTGTCGTCTCTTTTCCTGTAAACTGTATTGTCATAAACAGATACAGGGAAATCTATCCGATGTCAAAATTACTATTCACTTAACTTATAACAGCAATGCAATATCATACATCTAATGTCCTTATTTGTAATTTCTTTAAATTGTACACTTTTCACGTAATACAAAATTAAATTGACATACATTAATATATCTGTAGACTAAAATGGAAAAATAAGTAAAGAGATAAATTAAATCGTTGCATGACAAACCAGCATCACATGAAGGCCAACAGTTGTTTGTATGCTCAAGTTACTTACAATTCCATCAGAGCCGTCAAATCATTAAAGACATTTACGTCAAGTGTTACAATTCGGTTATTTTGCAGGTGCCTGTAAAATAATACAAAAACCGTATGTCTGCATAAAATGTTTTATATTCAGTAATCCAAGTATATTTACAGAAGAAAAAAAAGTGACAAATGGAAGTGTAATATATTTGTTTGATAACCAATCCCCTGCTAACCTTAAACAGTGATGTAACAAAATAACAATGAGAACAGAACACACATTTCAAATCATCTGAAAGGAATTTATTCATCAAATCAACAAAAATTATCTGTCAGTGGTTCTGTTATACCTGTAATTGGTTATCTTATATATCTTTGGTAATAAAGATATATAAGATAACCAATTACAGGTATAACAGACACACTGACAGATAATTTTTGTTGATTTGATGAATAAATTCCTTTCAGATGATTTGAAATGTGTGTTCTGTTCTCATTGTTATTTTGTTACATCACTGTTTAAGGTTAGCAGGGGATTGCGGACTCACAAACGTGTTGTATCTCGCCACTTAATTTCGTGTTTTGTTCAAATATATTATACAATGTACTTATACATTTGTAACCATATGGTTGTATTTGGTTAGTTAAAACTTAAAAAGATCGATAATGCTATTCCTCTCTATTAAGGTTTTGTCTCAATTTGATTCAGAATTCTGTCGTCTTTGCTCCTGTAAACTTTCTTGTCCTAAACAGATGAGGCAAACCTCTCAGTTAACAAATCTGAAACCCCTTACCTTATACCAGCAATCTTATAACATAAATCTAAAGTACTTCGTTGTTATATCTTTAATATAGTTAATTTTACATGTAATTTTAAATCAATTTGGCAAAAATATTAAAATACACATTTGGAAGAAAATGGCAATTTTTTCCCAGAAGATAAATTAAATCATTGCAAAAGCAACCCAGCAACACCTAAAGGCAAACATGTGTTTGTGGAATAAAGTTACTTACAATTTTTCAAGAGCTGTTAAACCTTTAAAAAGATTTACGTCAAGTGTTGCAATTTTGTTGTCTTCCAGGTACCTGTAAAATAATATTTGTTACAACGTATTTCTGCATAAAATATTTTGTATTCACCACCTTGTCATTTACCTTAGAAAAAGTACACCAAAGTAAATGTAGTTCTTCGGTTTGAAAACTGGTTGAAATATTGCATACTTACTGAAAGTTGTGATAATCAATACAATAAGAAGTTATTATCCATGTATGACTTAATTGATTTATGCAAAATATAAAATTTTGATGTTGGACTAAACAAAACTTTTAAAAATTTGGTCTTCAGACAGTTAACCATATAATCGATTATAATTTTGAATAAAAAAAAATATCTTAGAGACCTCAATTACAACGGTTTCATCGTAACCAGTGATTTTAATTTGCATCTTCTGTTTTCGATATTAACCTTATTGTCATCATCTTAATCTTTAGCGAAGATATGGTCAAATTAAATGGAGTTATGTCTAAGCAGACACTAACTTCAAATTTATGCTGGCAGAAATATTATCCATAATTTTTAATTCGATTATCTAAATTGTCACGTGTTAAGCGTATAAAATCCTTAACTCAGATATTATGTTTTGCAGAATGGTTTCCTTGTTTGTAATCCGACAAAATTTTTAAAAATGATTCTGACTGGAAAATCAGTAAAACTTGTTAACCCAGTTACCTAAGTTGTTTGTTTTTACAGTAACAAATCCTTAACTCATATATTATATTTTAAAAAACGATTTCCTGGTTTTTTTTTTTTATCATAGGATTGTTTTGAAGTAATATTTGTTTCCAATGGTTTGCGTTTCTCAATCAAGGGTATCTATCTTGTAAGAAAATGTATGACAAAGCCAACTGACCAAAATTATATTATCAATTCCATTATGTATTAGAAACGATAACATATTAAATTAAATTTTTTTTTTGTACATTTTGAGGAATTGTTTAAAGTATCACCAGCCCAGTAGTGAGCACTTCGGTGATGACATGAATATCAATTATATGGTCATTTTAATAAATTTCTTGTTGACAATCTTTAAATTTTTCGAAAAACTAAGGATTTTCTTATCCCAGGAATAGATTACCTTAGCCACATTTGGCACAATTTTTTGGAATTTTGGGTCCTCAATGCTCTTCAACTTTGTACTTGTTTGGCTTTATAACTATTTTGATCTGAGCGTCACTTATGAGTCTTATGAAGACGAAACGAGCTTCTGGCGTATTAAATTATAATCCTGGTACCTTTGTTACTATTACCAGACCGCTTTCAAAAAGAGAAAACTAATTGACTATAGATTGCAAAAGCTTCATATACAAGAAAGGTTAATTAAAAAAGTCCAAAGTAGATTTTATCGTTCTGAAAATATGTACTAGTAATAAAAAATGTACAAATAAAATGCATAAGATCGATAATGCTTTTACTCTTTATTAAGGTTTTGTCTAAATTTGATTCAGAATTCTGTCGTCTTTGCTCCAGTAAACTATCTTGTCCTAAACAGATACAGGAAAACATCTCAGTTGACAAATTCCTACCCCCTTATCTTATACCAGCAATCTAATAACATAAATCTAAAGTACTCATTTGTTATTTCTTTAATATAGTTAATTTTACATGTAATTCTAAATCAAATTGACACAAATATTAAAAAATATATTTGGAAGAAAATACAGAGGATACATTAAATCATTACCAAAGCAAAACAGCAACACCTAAAGGCAAAAAAGTGTTTGTGGAATAAAGTTACTTATAATTTGTTCAGAGCCGTTAAACCTTTAAAAAGATTTACGTCAAGTGTTGCAATTTGGTTTGTATCCAGGTACCTGTAAAATATTATTTGTTAAACGTATTTCTGCATAAAATGTTTTGTATTCAGCACATTATCATGTACCTTAGAAAAAGAAGACCAATGTAAATAAAGTACATCTGTTTGAAAACTGGTTGAAATATTGCATACTTACTGAAAGATGTGAATAATTAATACTGCATCAACAATAAGTTATTATCCATGTATGACTTAATTGATTTAGGCAAAATATAACATTTTGATGTTCGACTAAAACATTTTTTTTAAATTTGGTCTTCAGACAAATTAACCACATAATCGATAATTACTTTGAATAAACAAATTTTATCTTAGAGACCGAATTTACAACAGGCTCGTCGTAACCATGGATCTTAATTTGCATCTTCTGTTTTCGATATTTAAACCTTATTGTCATCATCTCAATCTCGAGCGAAGATATGGTTAAATTAGATGGAGTTATGTCCAAGCAGACAATAGTTTCAAATTGATGCTGACAGAAATATTAGTCTTTAATGTTTAATTCGGTTATCTAAATTATCCCGTATTAAGCGTATAAAATTCTTAACTCAAATATCATGTTTTGTACAATGGTTTCCTTGTGTGTAATCCGGCAAAAGTTTCAAAATGATGCCGACTGGAAAATCAGTCCAACCTTGTTAACCCAGTTACCTATGTTGTTTGTTTTAGCACTAAAACACCCTTAAGTCATAACTTATATTTCAAAAACAACGATTTCCTCTTTTTGTATCATAGGATTTGTTGGAAGTAATCTTGGTTTCAAATGGTTTGCGATTCTCGATCAGGGGTAACTATCTTGTTATCAAAAGAAATAGGGAAACTCTTCATTACGAAAATTTGTGACATAGCCAACTGACCAAAACTATCTTGTCCGAAACAGATACAGGTAAACCTCTCCGTTGTCAAAATTTCTATTCCTATAACTTAAATCAGCAGTCCAATAACATGAATCTAAAGTCCTTACTTTTCTATTCCTTTCAATTTTCAATTATTTCTTAGAAATAATACCAAATCAAATTGAAACGGAATTTTATACATTTCTCTTTAAAATTTCAGAAGGGTTTTGAAAAGGAGAAAAGAAATGAAAAAAGTCAAATACAAAGCCTTATAATTTTAAAAGTTTAATCGCAATTATAATGATCAGTTTGTTATCCATGCTCCAGTTAGCTAAGTTATTTTCCTTTTAAGCAAGGTTTGGTCCAAATTTTATTCGAAATTCTGTCGTATCTGCTCATATATATATGAGATATGACATATTATAAGAAGATCTGAATTCGCTTTTTTCATTTAAACTGTTTTGTCAATTTTCTAACATTTTTATTAATTATTTCCAAGAAACGATACCAATTGTTATATATATATATATATATATATTGAGGAATTGTGCAGACAGTTTAAAAAAATAGAAAAAGCTACAATAAATATTAAATAGCTTCATTTGATTTTTGGGCAATATACAATTAAGTCAAACTGAAATAGACCAATGTGCATTGTGTATCGTTTTGAACTACTAAAATAAGTGAACAAATGCATTGCACCAGATCAAAAATGTTATTTCTCTTTATTCTTCTGTGTATGTTGGCGTTTGTATTTTGTTCACTTCAGAGTTCCTTTTGTTCCTTTGTGTTCATCTTGTAGCTGAAGTGTATCCCTCGGTTATAGTTTGTAACCCGGATTTGTTTTCGCTCAATCGACGTTATAACGTTTGAATATCGATAAACTACTGTTGCCATTATTTAAGGTTTAGTTTTCAATTGATTTAGAATTCTATCATTTTTCCTCATGTAAACTATCTTGTCCTAAACATATTAATGTATAGGCAAACCTCTCTGTTTAAATTTTTTTACCCCTTACATTATGCCAGTAATTCAATAACATAAAACGAAAGTCTTTTTTTCTCTTTCATATTGTTAAATAAACTTGTAATACTAAATCCAATTGACACAAATTAATATATCTTTGAAAACAATTGCAATTGATGACATTCAGTTATCTGATCTATTCATTATGATCAATTCAAACGCTTTTTTTTATTTTCATAAAAATGGTAATTTTTAACCATTAAACAAACTCAATAAATCCATATTCTAAAATCTTGGTGGAAAGTTTTCAAAAAAAAATGAAAACATTGATTATATATATATTGCTTTCTCAAAAACTTGTGATACTTGAAAAAAAAACTTAATAAAAGGAGAGGTTGATATAATACGACATAAAACTAGTAACATTTTTTAGTACAGTTATGGTATTCGTCATTGCAGTTATTCATGTTATTGGCCAACGGAAGTCTAGTACATATGTTTTTTTAACTGGTTGATATATATTGACAACATACATGCAGATTTTCACAATATTTTATAAAGTTGTTTTTCATCTATGGCTTACATTATTATTAGACGAAAACATCTTCAATATCTGCCCTCAAGTAAATAAAAATCGAGGTTGTTTTAGTCAGTATAACCGCATATCAATGAGGAATTTGAATACAAATAATGCAAACACCATCTTTTACAATAGTGTTTGCAGATTTGAAGTGAGGTCTACTGACGTGTTTCATTTATCACGCCATTTTATGAGTTGCATACTCGGTGACCATGACGTTAAGGATGACGTTGTTGTATGCATGCAGATGACAGCCCGGGAAAATGCAGACATAACAGTTTCAGTTCAGCTACCTAAGTTTTCCATTTCAACCTCACTTATTAATTTACGCTATATTATATTTTGCATAACCATTTACTTTTTATTTATTTCACTTACATATTTTTGGTAAATTGATATTGGTCTGATAAGTTTTTACCTTTTTCATTCAGTATTAGGTAAAGATAACTTTGCCAAAGAAAAACCGTTTTACTGCTGAGAATACAAAATTTCTAATTAGACAAATATGCAACAAGTGACAAAACAACCCATTAATTCACGAATGCGGTGTAGCATATACGTTAATTATCAGTGTTGGTCAATCACGAGTTCAATATTTCTCGATACTTGAATTAATTGATTTGTTATTCTTTTTATTACGTTTACAATGGGCCTTTTAATAGAAATACAGTAGAAACAACATTGTTGTATGACGTTAGGGGCGTGAAATAATCGAGTTTATTTCACATGTGAAATGATCGGTTTTTATTTCGCTGGGAAATCACGGTTATTCATTGCAAACAATGTAATAAATGTCTACAAAAAGCTTATAGCTCATGCATGACTTAAGTGATTTTTTCAAAATACAATGTTCGACTAAAAAATCTAGTCTTCAGACAGCTAAATATTATGTATTTATTAAGTAATTTATCCCGTCATACTTTAAACGACAAAATTATTTCATGTCTACCTTTGCGAATTTCAAACGCGCAATTTTACACCAGTACTTAAAATCCCCATCCTTTATGGGTGCATTTTACATAAATCTTATTTGTAAACTTTCAAAATAATGTCAAAATAAAATCAATAATCAAATCGTATTTTTAGAGGAGTGTGCACGCAGACACTGCTCCAACAGAGTAAAGATTTGAAATGAAACTCCGTACATTTTTATGGACACCTTAACGAATTGTTGATCTATACGATGTAGCTGTGTCTAAACTAAAAAATGACTTTTTTACCACGTCTTCGATTGTGGTTTAACATCAATGTCGTCTGTCTGTTAAGTACCGAACGTGACGTACTCCCGAATATGACTGTTATACCGAGTGAGAATTTGCATTGCTATACAGCGTGTCTCGGTATTCTGTACATCCAACATTCACGTATTTATTTTTGATGTTTCTGTTGTGGTTTCGGTTTGATAATGTGTTATGTTTTATCGTTTGTAGTCCAAATAATTATAAAATTGCCTTTCAATACCAACATTGTCATGACAATTGTTTGGACAAGTATTGGGAAAATATCTGTAAATGTTCGAGATTACATGTTAGTTACGTAAGCGCGTCACTGTTTGACATATCCGGTGGTGTCTGTCGTTGATTGAATATGTTCGTTCTTGTTTTGCGGTTTGCATTTTGTGAAGACTATTGTTTTATATGTTTGTGCATTTGTCTGTGATGAATGTTCTTGCGTGAGTTTGTGCTGTATTTCTGTCACGTAGTATTGTCTTTTTAGCGATTTTTTTTAACATTGTCATAAAGCGGGAGGTTTGGCGAGCCATAAAATCACGTGCTACACACCATTTTTCTTAAAATGTCCTGTACCAAGTCAGGAATATGGCAGTTTAATATCAAATAGTTCGTTTCTATTTATGTTGGCGTTTGTTTTTGTTGGACTTCAGTGTTCCTGTTGTTCCTTTGTTTTCCTCTAATAGTTGATGTTTATTCCTCGGTTTTAGTTTGTAACCCGGATTTGTTTTCTATCAATCGATTTATGACTTTTGAACACCGGTATAATACTCTTGCCTTTATGTACAATATATATCAACTAGTTTTCAAACGAATATATTAGACATCCGTTGGCCAGTTTATTGCCAATATTAATTTGTTTGCATTTACGAATGTTTGCATTAATATAATATGTTATATTCACCAATGTAAATATTTACATTGGAAAATAGGAAAAATGGAACAGTGGTATATCTGTGAAAACTGAATGAAATATTGCATACATACTAACATATATTCCAAAAACTACCTAACTCCGAGAAAAATTCAGCACTGGTAAGTCACGTTTCAAATGGCTCAATCAAAAGCTCAAACACATCAAACGAATTTTAAACAACTGTCATATTTCCGCGTTATTCCGGACATTTCCTTATGAAGAAAATAATTATTTAAACCTGGTTTATATTTAAATCAAGCTGAACCTCTCACTAGTATGACAATATCATGCAATTCCACTATATTTACAACAATGGGCGAATAAAACAAACAGACGTAATAGGTCAAAATGTCAAAATAGGGATACAGTAGTCAATATTGTGTGATAATTTAATTACTATTAAAACAAATTGACATTAAGACACGGAACATAGGAAAATAACACAACGCGGAATACAAAGTACCGAGCCACGCCAAAACAATATTACGAAATATTGAATATGGACAAATAGACAGAACCACCTATTATTTCGTAAACACACAAAAAACTAAGCAGAATTTTTTTTAGTGATATGTCAGTAACAACAGACGTCAGTGTAGAAAACAATACTTAAACTTGAAACTGTAAATCGTCGAAGTTTAGATATGACCCCTAAGACCATGTTATTAGAGGGATATCAATATCGCCCAAGACAAAGAGGTAAAAATCTATTTTCAAAAAGGACCAAAATATCGGTCTCAATCTAAAATAGATTGGAAACAGTGTAGACGCTCTCTCCTCGTTTTGTAAACATTGGTGTAAACGGGAAAAATATGATAAAAATCTCTTGATTCTTATCTAAATAAATGTATAAATGTTGTAGATATTCGAATATCACATTTTGAGAATAATTCAGAACTAAATAAAAGAGAAAATAATACAAAAAAGAAGATGTGGTATGATTGCCAATGAAACAACTCGCCATAAGAGACCAAATGACACAGAAATTAACAACTTTAGGTCACCGTACGGCCTTCAACAAAGAGCAAAGTCCATACCGCATAGTCAGCTGTAAAACGCATATTTTCCGAAAAAAATCAATGCCGTAAATAATACACGGACGTTCTTAAGTATGAAATTTTAAATTTATCTACATTCAAGTCCGTGCGCTTCACAGAAAGTCGTATAGTAAACAAATGTATCATAGCGACATCACAGCTGAAGGCCCATCCTGAACATTAGAAGTTCCATACTATGTATTGGTTACATAAACTTTACAAAAAACAGTAAACTATCGTTTCATCTCGGCCTCTAGTAAGTGTTCTACAACTGATCTTTCAGTGTTGTTAACTAGTTCCTTAACTATCAAATAACTGATCATAAACTTTTGAAATAAAATATATGAAAATAGTGGAATTAACTATTTTGGAATGTAAAATATTCTCTAGAAGCTTTAGACAAATTACTTGCTTTTGATGGTCCTTTTGATTCTGTTGAAAGTTTTGACTTTTCAACTCTTTACCCTATACTTCCACACAATCTTATCAAATAAAATATTTCCTATTTAATTAAATGGTCGTTTGGTAAATCTGAATACAAATATATTTGCTACAACTAATTTAAAGTCTTCTTCTCTAATGGGAAAGGTAAATATGCTTGATATACTTACTGGAGGTGTGATGAGATGATTGAAGCTGTTAATTTTCTATTTGATAATATTTATGTACGCTTCAACAACAAAGTTTATCGACAGATTGTATGTATTCTTATTGGCACTAATTGCGTCCCGTTCATAGCGGTCTTGTGTTTGTACTGTTATGAATCACAGTTTATTAACAAACTCAGTAAAAACCCGTTTAAATTGCATTTAATTAAAATTCAACAAAACACTTACCGTTATATTGATGATATTTTTTTGGTAAATATAAATAAGAACTTTCTAAACATACTGCCGAAATTTACCCAAAGGAACTTGTATTAGATAAATCAAATTTAAAAGGTAATAAATGTCCTTTCCTGGATTTAGATATTTCAGTTTTACACGGGAAACCCCCCACTAAAAATTACGACAAAAGGGACGATTTTTCGTTCCCTATTCTTTCTTTTCCTTTTTTGCATATTGATGTTTCTTTGGCACCATCTTACGGTTTTAATATTTCACAACTAGTTCACTATGCCTGTGTCTGTTGTGACGTTTTAGATTTTAACCAACGTAATCTATGTATTACTGGTAAATTATTATGTCATGGATTAATCTACCTTTATTAATTTTTACAAAATCCTTCCAAAAATATAAAGATTTGGTTTTGAAGTTTTTTGTACCAGTCCTGTAGAAAACTTATTTCAAATGGATAGGCACATCCTCATTTTACGGAGATGTTGTTTACCGTGCCCGGAAATTTTGAAAACCATTCTGGTAAACTTAATAATCCTTTAAATAAACCTATTCCCTTTCTATGGTTACCTTTCAAATACTGTGATGAGATTTTTGAATATTGTTTTTATTGGTATTTATATTCATTTTGTTATCAGTTAAATAAAAGCAAACTAAAAAAATATTGTTATATACATGTACACTTGCATGGATCTACAATCTTTGGATTCCTGTATCTTGGCATTGCACAAAGTCATGTTTTTCTCTGACTGTTCATTACGTATTTACACTAAATCCAATGGATGTTGGATGTGTTCTGATTGTTACATTAGTCTTAGATGCATAATTATTTTTATTAGTTATTATTGGCTTTTACTTTTAACTAGCTGTCAAAAACTGAAAGTACTCTCAAATCTGTACACTTGTTAGATGTATTTCTATTTGTATCCATCTGATGTGTTAACCCTTTTGCAACTGATAATAATGTTCATTCTTATTCTGTCCTGTTTCACCACTGTCCCGATTATGAGGAGGATTGGGATCCCACTAACATGTTTAACCCAGCCACATTCTGTATTTAGTTGCCTGTCCCAAGTCAGGAGCCTGTAATTCAGTGATTGTAGTTTGTTGCTATGTTACATACTGTTTTTCGTTCATTTTTTATACATTAATTAGGTCGTTAGTTTTCTCGTTTGAATTGTTTTATATTTGTGAGTTCGGGTCCTTTTATAGCTGATTATGATGTACAGGCTTTGCTCACTGTTGAAGGCCGTGCGGTGACCTATAGCTGTGAATGCCTGTGTTATTTCGTCTCTTGTGAATAATTGTCTCATTTAGAATCATACTAAATTTTCTTTTTTGTATAAACCATACAAGTTCTTAATTTACAAAGACAAATAAAAGAACACTTTAACACGTAACTTTTTTTCATACATTTTTTACACAACCTTGGTTCATCAACTTTTTGCTCAGACACTGGTGACATTTTATAAAGTCTGAGAAGAGGATGCAAGTTTTTGAATACTGAATGAGTTGGGAAATTGATATCCCATATGCAGGTTAATTTGGTTGATTGCTACGAAGTTGGGGGAAATTGATAAATTCAAAATTGAAATTGTCTTATTTGCCATACATTATATTTATTCAAATGATCAATGTTAAAAATAACATCTTAAATATCTGCCAAAAATTAGATTTTTATACAGTTTCACATCATTCTCAATGCTGAATATGAATACAAAATTAATGAAAAAACAAATTAAGCTGTTCAATTTTTTTTTAATTCAGTTGCCCATATTAACCCCATAAAATCCTACACTCATATACCAAATTTGGCTCAACGGTTTCTTAAATAAAGGTTCATAAGATACTTTCATAACATATCTAAAACATATCAATTCGCTTTCTGTTATTTTGGTTTAATTGGAAATTTAATCCTTTTGGCCAATGTCAGCACATAAGTCGAGGGTTGTTGTGTATTGCTGTATATAATATATGTTTTTGTGTATTGTTTTAATGCCTTACCTACAATAGTCCCCGAAGGATGCTGGCAGAACTATTTAAGTTTAGTTACCTAAGTGGTGAGTTTGAACCTCATATATTAATTTACGCAATACTATATTTTACATAACAATTTCCTTTTAATCTGTTTTAACAAAATATTTTTGGGAGGTGATATTGGTTTGATAATTTTCCGCCTTTCTCATTCTGTAGTAAGTAACGACAACTTTGCCAAATGAAATACAGTTTTAAAGCAGAAATTGAACAATTTTAATTTTTGCTTTATATCATTATATATCAATATTTAGTAATACATGCTTTATATTAATTCAAAATCAGGATAATTTACGAAAGATAGGATATATTACAAGACAGTCTATGTTTTCTAAATTCACTTCAACTGTTTTATCAATTTTCTAACATTTGTTTTCGATAATGTTTTTGAAACGATACACAATTATCATTTTTTATATATTGTGAGGAATTTGTGCAGTCAATTTAAAAAAAAAAGCAAAAAACAAACTATTTTTTCATAACATAGATCAAGGCAACATTTTCATTGACTAAACTCATGTCACTTAAGAAAGATAATCAATTCAATAACATAAATCTAAAAGTCCTGATTACTATGTTATTTCTTAAAATGATACCAAATCAAATTAAAGCGAAATTGATTCATTTATCTAAGATGCGCAGGCGGTTTTTAAAAGGTAGAAAAGAAAATTCAAATACAAAGTATCATAAAGTACTATATGTTGGTAGTGCTCGAAATGAGATTTTTTTTTATTAAATTCCCCATTATTAAAGTTTAATCTCAATTATACTGAACAATTTGTCATTCCTACTCCAGTTAACTAATGTATCATGCCAGTCACATGGTAACCTCTCTGTTGACAAAATGCAGATGGCATTGCGTTATCTGATCTATCCAATAGCATCATTTAAACGGCATCTTCATTTTTTGAAAACAGTAGACTTTATATGATATACCAAATAAATTAAACAGTATTTAAATCTTTCGGAAAATTGCATTATTTGAAAGAAAAAAAAACACTGATTATCTATATTGCTTTCTTAAAAACTTATTTTACTTTAAAAACAATGAATAAAATAATAGGGAAATTATAATACAAGAGCAATCTAGCAATACATGGGGAAATTTGTAATTAGATTGGTCTGTAGGGATCTACAATATAGCATAACGTATTTCATCATTACATTTGGCATATTCGTAAATGGTAAATGCAAACAGATTAACATTGGCAATCCATTGGCCAGCGGATGTCTAATATATCGGTTTGTAAACTAGAGAAAATAAATCCGGGTTACAAACTACAGCCGAGAGGAGTACATCAACTATAAAAGGAAAACAACGGAACAACAGAAACATAGTGAGACATTTTCATAATATAATACATAGTTATTTTTCAATTATGTCTTACATTATCCTTATAAGACAAATAATTTCAATGTCTGCCCTTAAATTTATCAAAATCAACGTTGTTCTTAGACAATTTTACCGCAATATTAATGATTAATTTAATAACAAATAATTCAAAGACCATATTTTACAGCAGTGCTGGCAGATCATACGTGTGATCTTCTACCGTGTTTGATTTATTCTGTCATTTAAGCAGGTCCAAAGTCAGCGGCCATGGCGTAAAGTAGCCTAAATTATGGTTGTGTGCATGCAGACAATAGCCCCCCAAGGATACTGGCACAACGTTTTCAGTTTAGTTACCTTAGTTGTCATTTTGAACCTCATACATTACTTTACGCAATATTTTATATTTTACATAACAATTTCCTTTAAATTTATTTTATCAAAATATTTTTGTGAAGTGATATGGGTCTGACAATTTTCCGCCTTTCTCATTCACTAGTAAGAAACGACAACTTTGCCAAATGCAATACTGTTTTAGAGCAGAAATTGAACAATTTTAATTTTTGCTTTGTATCATTATATATCAATATTTATTAATGCATGTTTCATATTAACCAAAAATCTAGACAATTAACGAAAGATACGACCCATTACAAAAAAAGATGTTCACTAAATTCACTGTTTTATCAATTTTCTAACATTTTTTATTATTATTATTTGAAACGATTGTTATTTTATTTTTATATATTTTGAGGAATTGTGCAGCCAATTAAAAAAAACAAAACCAAATGGCTATAATAAATATGCAATAGCTTTAGGGAACGCGCGTCTGTCGCAAATATAAAATTTCAATTCTGGTATATATGATGAGTTTATTTGTATAATCTTCATTTAATTTTGGGGCAATATACAAGTCAGTTAAACTGAAATAGTCTAAAGTGCACATATTGTATCGGTCTGATAATATGTACTACTAAAAAAATGTAGAAATATATTGCACCAGATCGAAAATGATTTTACTCTTAAATACAGGGAAACCTCTCCAATGTCACAATTTCTATCCCCCTTAACTAATAACAGCAATACAATATCATAAATCTAAAGGCATTATTTGTTATTTCTTTAAATTGTACAGTTTTCATATAATACAAAAATCAAATTGACACAAATTAATATATCTGTGCACGAAAATAAAAAAAATTAAAAATAGATAAATTACATCATTGCATGGAAAACCAGCATCAGATTGGGCAAACAGTTGTTTGTGGATTCAAATTACTTACAAATACTCCAGAACCGTCAAACCATTAAAGATATTTTCGTCAAGCGTTAAAATTCGATTGCCAGCCAGATGCATGTAAAATGATAGTTTTAAAACATATTTCTGCATAAAATGTTTTGTATTCCTCAATCCATACATATTCACAGTAGAAAAAGAAGAAAAATTGAAATTAAGTATATCTGTTTGAAAACCAATTAAAGGTATTACTGACAGGTCCTTCATGTTGATTTGTTAAATCATTTCTTCAGATTATTTGTAAAGTTTATTCTCATTGTTATTTTGTAACGTCACTGTTTGAGGGTGGCAGAGGAACGTTTTTTCACCTCGACACTCAAATCGTGTGCTGTTAAAATATACATACAATGTGCATGACAAACCAGCAAAACATGGGGTCAAACAATTATTTGTGGAATAACGTTACTTACAATGT
Source organism: Mytilus galloprovincialis (assembly GCA_037788925.1). NCBI lineage: Eukaryota > Metazoa > Mollusca > Bivalvia > Mytilida > Mytilidae > Mytilus > Mytilus galloprovincialis. Next base: position 35,268,962 of record CM075342.1, on the reverse strand, counting down.
CTTCAGAGCCGTTAAACCTTTAAAGAGATTTACATCAAGTGTAACAATTTCATTGCTCTGCAGCCACCTGTAAAATAATATTGTTTTAAACATATGTCTGTATAAAATATTTTGCATTCCTCAATCCATACATATTTACAGTAGAAAAAGAAGAGAAGTTGAAGTGTAGTATATCTGTTTGAAAACCAATTAAAGGTATTACAGACATACTGACAGGTCCTTCATGTTGATTTGTTAAATAAATTTCTTCAGATTATTTGTAAAGTTTATTCTCATTGTTATTTTGTAATGTCACTGTTTGAGGGTGGCAGAGGAACTTTTTTTACCTCGACACTCAAATCGTGTGCTGTTAAAATATACATACAATGTGCATGACAAACCAGCAAAACATGGGGTCAAACAATTATTTGTGGAATAACGTTACTTATAATGTCTTCAGAGCCGTTAAACCTTTAAAGAGATTTACATCAAGTGTTACAATTTCATTGCCCTGTAACGTCACTGTTTGAATTGTTTTACCTCGACACTCAAATCGTGTGCTGTTCAAATATCCACACAATGTACTTACAACCAAGTGGTTGTATTTGGTAAGTTGAAACATAAAAAGATCGACAATGCTATTCCTCCTTATCAAGGTTTTATCTCAATTTGATTAAGAATGCTGTCGTCTTTGATCCTGTAAACTATCTTGTCCTAATCAGATATAGGCAAACCTCTCCATTTACAAATTCAGACCCTTTACCTTATACCAACAATTCAATAACATAAATCGAAAGTCTATATTTGTTATTTCTTGCATATTACTTATTTTACTTGTAATACTAATTCTAAATGACACAAATTAATAAAATATCTTTAAAAAAAAATGGCAATTAATGACATTAAGTTATCTGATCTATTCAATAGGGTAAATTTTAACGACATTTGTTTATTTTTATCAAAATGGTTGTCTTTAAACATTCTACAAACTAAATCAATCCATATTATAAAATAGTGACTAATGCAGGATGGACAACAACATAGAGAATGGAAGTATATTTTACTGCTAATCTGTTACAGTATAGTTTTAGTAAAGATTCGTTGGTCTCTTGAATATGAAAGATAAAAAGTACATTTGTATTTAGTATTGCAAGTATGAAATCTGTCAAATTATAAAATCACATGTTCACAACAATAGTCAGATTTAAGCTATAACAGCAACAAAGTTCAATCTCCTAGAACGTATTTGTTTGTCTTGATTAAAATCAAACCATTATTCATTCATTCATTCATTCATTCATTCATATCTTTAATTCCTCATAAATGAGATTCAATGAACATACAATTAATGAATATAAGCAAACGTTACAACATAATTACACACAAATTATTAGTATAAGAGCAAAGTATAAGGTAAATACACAAAATATGATATATAAATAATCTATAAAAGCAATATTTAAAGTATAACTGCAGTGACACATCATGTATTGACACATCGTGTATTGACACATCTAATAACACTGTCTAAGAGATCGACTATATTCTGCTACACACTGAATAACATGTGCATGACACAGCTTGAGAAATTGAACCGATTCATCTATGCTTGAAAAAATTGTCAGTGGTTTTCGACCGAGTAACATTTGAAACAGGATTTCGTCGTCATACATGTTTAATTCACAGTAAAGCTGCACTGGAAAATTGTCACTTAAAATGTCCCACCAGACTTCTCGCTGTGCATTAGTACTTGGACAATTGCAACAAGCGTGTACATAAACATCTTTAAAATTCCTTGTACATATATCACATATATTACTTGTTGTATTTGGTATTTCAGTTAGTAATTTAGTGATTAAAAAAGAATTTTTAATCTCATTAAAAGAATTTGAGTGTTTCCAAAATTCTGTAATTGTCACTGACGTATGAATATTCCTGAAACGTGTGAAGCTGTCATCTGAAATAACACGGTTTAACCAATTGTTTAACTGTATACTGTCGACTGCGCTATAAACAATAGACTTCCAAATTTGTTTTGTTGGAAATGTTCCATCTTCAATATAGTCAAGAAGGTAACTCATAAGTCCATACTGTTTTAAAATGTCAACGATATCAGGAATAAATCCGTAGTGTTTCCTTTGAGAGTATATAAAGAACGTAAACAATCTGGTGAGGAATATTCTCTTAGAAAGAGAGGAAATGTCTAAAGTACACAGTTTTTGTAGGAAAATAAGTTTTCTTTTGTCTATATATCCTGTTATTGGATGAATACCAAGAATACTTTCGCACATATCAGATCGAGTCGACGTTTTCAAGTTGAGATATATATCTAAGATCTCCCAATTAACATCCCACTAATACTATGAACTGCTTATACAAAATGATATTTTGTCACCAAATGATTTATTATAATTTATAAAATAGAACATCATTATGTATGTTAAATAAACTGTGTACCCTTGGCTAAAACTGGGATCATATTGTTTTACCTGTGTCCTTTCGACAGTTCTTCCCGCACTTGGTATACTAGTATACTATTAGGTCTATTCGGATGATTTCGTAGGATTATGTACAGTTTTTAAGCTTTAACTTTTAAACAATGTACTTAAGATTCGCATCTTGTCATTTTTTTTCTCTTTTCGACAGATTGCTAAAGTTTGGCCTTTTGAAATGTATAGCGCCGGTTTATTTTTTAACCTATATTGAGGGTGCACATACATATAATAGTATATTCTCAGGTTCATTTTTCTTTAATGACTTTTCACAGACGACAGAATGTTGAACTTGGTGTTTTTGAGTAAACTTTTGCATTCAGTTTGCAAGGTTTGTCCGACTAACTACGCACACAACCCACACGTTTACATCATACAGAGTATCCTGTATCTTGTATTATATCAGGATGTTGATTTTCTTTTTAATTTTCACAACTAACAGAGTGTTTAACCTTTCTTGACTGCTGCACTAAATGTGTGTGTCAGACACAACAATTCAAATTGCACTGTATCGTCCAGTAAATGCATGAAATGTTTGCCACCGGACTTTGAGCAACCATCTATCAATCAATTCAAATTGTACCTCAATATTAATGTTTACCAAATTACGTTATTCCAAAACGTCACAAGTTTTCTGCCAAATTCTAAGCGTATCGGTCAACTTTGAAGCAATGTATATAAAGAAAACAAGGACGATGACATATGTGTTACTATATATATATATATATATATATATACAACTCGTCTAAACATCAACCCAACAATGTAAGATCTGTAAATTTGCTTTCGCAAATTTTTGGTTCTTCCCTCGCCGGGATTCGAACCCATGCTACTGTGATATCGTGACACCAAATCGCCTGCACTGCAGCCGTCCCGCTTGACCACACGACCACCTGGGCTCTCAAAAAAAGAGCTTTCGCTGGCCATGTGTTACCTTTCCACGTCAGTTTTAATATAGGCAGTGGCTATTCGTCCGGCTAGCCGGACAAATAGTCAAAAATGTCTATTCATCCGGCAAGCCGGACAAATAGCATTTTTACGGTTTTTCGCTATTTGTCCGGCCAAATATATAATAATGAAGATATAAAATCGAGTTTTGAAGGTTTTGAAAGAAGCACGGGCTGTTTTAAAATATATTGTCTAAGCTCGTTTTATGAAGAAAAAAAAACTCATTCTTTAAAAAAAAAAACCTATGCATTTGATTCAGATTTTTTTTATTCTAATAATCTAAAGGAACTTTGGTCTTTGGGGGGTGGGGGGGGGGGGGCAAAAATGATTCTCTCTTTTGTTGTTCTGCCTATGAATTTCCTGTAAGGTAAATGGTCGGGCCAATCATTATTGGCTTCATCTATGATTTCAAAAGATCCTGAATTTATAGTTTCTGTGAAGTTTGGTTAAAGTAAGGTCCTCATATGATTATGCACGAATTGTTCGGCGATTTTTAATTCATATGAAATTTGAGAAGGGCGGGCACGTGTACCCTGTACCCAAAAGTAGGATTGTGTTTTCGATAACGGATATTTTTAGAAAAAAAGTATATTAGATACAACAGAAAAAGAGGGGATACCCAACCCTGATGTCTTATTCCCAGTCCAGGAATATCAGTATGTTCATAGATCTGCGTTGTAGTATAACTAAAAAATAATGCATCCAAGCAAGTTTGAGATAGTATTTTTTTCTGAATGCATTTTGCCTCCATAAGGTAAATGGGGGGAAAACATCAATTTCACTTAAATTTCAGGCTTATTCCTTACAGTTAACAAATATACGCTATTGTTCTGGAATCACTTATATAGAAATTAGTTTAAAGCAATCACATTCTCTCTGGTTTTCTCTATGACATCTGTAAATATGAATCACGATCTCCAATTCTCAACACGTCCATTGCATACGCGTTTGTGTTATTCGACACCGCGTGTGTTATCCGACACCTCATCCGGGACACTTTCCACGTCACATGACACTTTTATTGATATTGAATATTTGCGCATCCGCAGACGAATGGCCGGACGAATAGAGATTTTTAACTATTCGTCCGGCTAGCCGGACGAATAGACACTCCGTTTAATATATATATATATATATGAGTCTGAAAGATTGTGTAACAATACCGATAAATAGTGTAGTATTGTCAATTTTGATAATCCAATACCTATTAAGTTTACTGGTTGGTAGATTCTTATAGACTCTATATATATATATATATATATATATATATATATATATATATATATATATATAACTCGTCTAAACATCAACCCAACAATTTTAGATCTGTAAATTTGCTTTCGCAAATTTTTGGTTCTTCCCTCGCCGGGATTCGAACCCATGCTACTGTGATATCGTGACACCAAATCGCCTGCACTGCAGCCGTCCCGCTAGACCACACGACCACCTGGGCTCTTAAAAAAAGAGCTTTCGCTGGCCGTGTGTTACCTTTCCACGTCAGTTTTAATCTAGCGGCGTACTGCAGTACATGATATATAAGGCATGAAGATGTTATTGTTACAGATCAGCTAAATTATCTATAGTAAAGGATCCTACAAATTAATGTAAGATACAGTCACAGAAAATAATTATATTTATAAGTACGTCTGAGTCAGTGACAACCCTACAACAGATGTATCCATCGGATCACCATCAATGATGGTGATACATGGCTGTGTACATAATGTATATACAACTCGTCTAAACATCAACCCAACAATGTGATATATATATATATATATATATATATATATATATAAATAAGGGAATGTGGTTTAATCGACAACTCCGTACAAGAGACCAAGTGACAATGAAAGGCCTGAGTTGGTCCGGTAAGGGCCGATTTTGGCCTCAAATTTCAGATTCATCGAACGAAAGATCAGTTTGACCACGTTTTAAACACTTAAGTGTCTATTTTATTTAAATCAATTAGTTTAAGTGAAAGATTTTAACTGACTAAGTCATAAAAAACGCACCGATTCAAGCTGAAATACGAAAAATCTACCAAATATGCTGAAAAATTTCATTTTCAGATGGTTTTTTTTATCTCAAAAATGAAAGTGGCCGCATCCGTGTTCATCCTCAACCTTTATATATGTTATGTATTATCATAAAATACAACTTCCATTTCAATATTAAGCCGATGAACACGAATGCGGCCACTTTCGTTTTACACGAAAACCGTCTAAAATTTAACTAAAATGCTAGAATTGTGAAGTTCTCAGTAAATTATTATGACTTAATGGTGCTAGTACCCGATATATGTGCATTGTATTGTCAAAAACAGCCCATTTTTATGTAGCAGAAGCATTTTACTGACCAATAAATAACTAAAAGTTTACATTTTAACAATTTTGTAAAACTGTAATATTTATGGGCCAAAAAAGGGTCTTACTGGACCTACTCCTTTACATCAATAGGTCAATGAACTGCCTTCATCAATGAGCAAAGAATATACCGCATAAAGTCAGCTATAAAAAGCCCCGAAATGACATAAAATTTATGTAAAACAATTCAAAACATCATGTCATCATTTAACCATTTTGATATCGAGCTGTCATATGTGAATTTATATGGTGAATTTACACGGAGCACGATGTATGTAGACTAAAGTTACAAAATACTGCGGATAGGAATTCCAGATTTTTATTTCAGTTACCAAAGTTGTCCTTATTAGCCACATAAATACCTAAACTCATATTACATATTTTGAACAACGGTTTCCTTTGTGTTTTTGGTAATAAAATAATTTGAAATGGTAAGCTTTTCTCATTCAGCAGTAACTTTCGACAACTTTGATAAATTGGAAACCGTTATAGATTCATGATGAAGAATTTAGATTTCAGTTTAATATAAATTGTCATGCTTTAGCTGGCAAGACAATCAGTCCTTAAGTTTTAATTCAATTGCCTAAGTTAAATCCATATTATAAGTCCATATTAAAACCCATAAAATCCTACATTCATGTATTACATTTGGCACAATAGCTTCTTTGTGTTTTTATTATCAAATGAGTTATATTGGGAAGTGGTATTGCTTTAAAAATGGTTTGCCTTTCTTATTCATTAGTAACTTCCCACAAGTGTGTCAAATGAAGGACTGTTTTAGAGCTAAATTTGTACGATGCAAAGATCAGATTTTGGTTTTCGAAAAACTTTCGCTTTTAAAGCGAATTTAAATGGTATCGTTATACTTTGATATTTGTTTATACATATTTTGAATTACTTTGTATCTGGTTAATTATCTTAAAGTAGGAGAAAATACAGAATGCACATGGAAATATTTCAAAATACAATGTTGTGGTTGTTAAAAAAATGTGAATACTATTCGAAGACGCATAGCGCCGGAAAATGGTATTCCTCTTTGATGTTTAGTTTCAATTTAAAATGCTTCAGTCATCTCTGCTCAAGTACACCATCTTGTCCTAAACAGTTATAGGATAATCTCTCGATTGACAAATTTCGTATCACCTTAAATTATCATAAAATTCCCATAATATATCAATCATGCATAGTGTACTTGATTTGTCTATTTTGAATGATTAAGTAAAGGTTCATAACATACATTCAAAGATCTGAAACATATCAAATCGTTTTCTGTTATTTACTGTCTGGTGAACGTACCTCTAAGGACTGTTATAAGACCTACACAGAAATTTAATACTTTTGGGATAATGTCAGCACATAACAAAGGGTTGTTGTATATTGCTGTATGTCTAATCTGTTTTATGTTTATTGTTTTTACATAAATCAGGTCGTTAGTTTTCTCTTTTGAACTTTTTTTCACGTTTGTCATGTCGGAGCCTTTTATAGCTTATTATTCGGTAAGGGTTTTGTTCATTATTGAATTCCGTGCGGTGACTTAGAGTTGCGAACTTTTGTATTGGTCTCGATTTCATTTTAAATCGTCGTACCTATGATAATTTATTTGACAGGATATTTATTTAATCCCGGTTTCAATTTACTATCTTGTCATAAAAAGATTTAGGCAACATTTTCATTGACCAAATTCATGTCACATAAGTTATATTTTCAATTTAAGGTCAAGTAACAGTAAATGAACGCCATCTACCGGATTCCGCAAAATATTGCAACGTTTTGTACGAATTACGTCCCTTTCACTAGCATTTGCATTGTAGCAACCGGCCACTTTCCGACGGGACAACGGTAAATTTGGTGAAAAGTATGCAACTTATAGGAGAATTAACTTGTTTTCTAAAATTGAAGATTAAGAAATACTCCTGGATTTTAAAAATGAATGTAAAAAAGTCACGAAGAAGATCATCAAAATAAAAATCGCGAACTTGACTGGTATAAGATCGTATAGGGTTGTAGATCTAGAACTTTAATATCTTGCTAAGCAGTTAAACAGTGTGTATTTCTTCCCAAGTTGTAAACAGTGTGGTCTCGAAGGTATTCTGTGTGTAGTATGTCAAAACTGTTCATTGAAAAAACCCTATATTCACTGGGAAATGACATCGTTCAGCAGAAAACAAGAAGAAGGGTGCAAGTGCCCGGGTGCAAGTTTAGGAAATTGATCATATTAATTATCGTATGGTTAGAGAAGATATCCCCTATTTGAAAATTATCACACCAGTCGGAATAAGTAAAAACCTTTCAAATTGAAGAAAAGGAAATGAACTACATAAATATACTGGTCATGAATTCTCCGCTGCGTCATGCAGTTAGTCAACGACAACAGTTGACACAAAACGATTTTACATTTAAATTAATTAACCTTGAAGTTCTCCTAGGTTGCAACAATCATTTGATATTTATACTTCATATATTGTTTTGGATTATAACAAATAAATTATTGACATAAGTGATGTTTCGCGATCATGAACCCATCGCTACATTTTGCATTCCACGTTTTTGTTTTTTTGTTATGGTGTTTTCTTTCACGTCCGCAATTTAGAAGAACATTCAGTGGATCCTTAAAATATTTTTTTGTATTGATTCGTATAGTTTTCTCCTCAAGGAAATTGTAATTATAGCCTGTATAGGTAAAAAATTAACCGAATAAAAAATAGACATGTACCCTGAAAGTCTATCAATCATGTCTAGATCATACTACTACTATATATCTACTAAAAAAATATGCACACACACTTTCTCTACCTTAAGTAAAATGACAATCCCGTAAGTAGTCAATACTTCAATAAGACAACAATCAGACAACAAAAATCAAAAGGAAAAGTCATCGATAATGATATGAATTTTTGTGAAGATGGACTATAACAAAACACCTAATTTCCAGTCTGTGTGTTTTGTTGTTAGGGGGATTATTCTGGTAGCCAAATTAAACATTAATATGTACATCTGTTTTTATGTCATGTCTCAACCTCTGTATCTTTAGATATTTTGTAAATGTTTTACACGATGTATCACCTTACTATAAAGACAAAGTCTCAAGAGAAACCGAAATTCAGAGACAGAAACACATTACTTTATTGTCACATATTATTAGATCTAAAAGGGGATTTTAGAATAAAGGATACTGGCTAATGTAAAAATTGAACAAAAGAAATAAAGTTTGCAAAATTATAAAGAATAACAATGGAAAATAAAATAATAAATTAATTTAATACATATCACAGACAAGAAACTTGTAGAGATTAAAGAAATAATTTTATTATAGAAGAATTTTACAATTTTTTTTTTGAGGATTTACTAGAACAAGCGTTATATTTAAAGGTAAAGAACATGTAGGTTCACACTTCATGCATGCAGACTCTTATATATAATCGTTGGATTTTCTCGGTGTGTTCTGTGTTAAGAAAAAATATCACTGGTCAGTTTAAAGGATGTTGTAAGTAATGCAATTTATTCATTTTTTCCTGTTCCTTAACTTCCATTTTTATTGAAGTTTAAATCAATCAAAGCCTTATTTTAATTTAGTTTCCTGTTATTACTACCCCCCTTTTTTGTCGCATGTTGTGTATCATGTACTGGTTCTGTATATGCTTCGAGCAAACCCGTGAACACTGTTGGAGCCAGAACTTTAACGTTTCTATAGACTTGTATACAATAATTTTTATACAGATAAAAAAGATGTCAGTTTGTATGCGTGTTTTTCTGTTAACTTGCAAATGTATTTATAACCGCACGACACTGTTTCAAGAATTTGTAGAATCTGATATAATGTTGTTTATATATGCCATGTTATGCAGCAGTATATGAACAGAATACGTTCTGTCGTGATATAGTGCCAAAAACAGGCTATTACATGTCCTCCTGCTATCTCCCATAAGAGCAAATAATATCAAAAATCAAAACCCTGACCACATGCACACCTTTAGTAATTTTGTTCAAACGGACAGCAAAGTGAAAACTTCCTAGGATTTAAACTGTATGAGGAGTTGTGCTGAAAAACTATATAGATATAGGAAGATGTGTATATCCATAATGGGACGGAAGGGCAGACGAACGGACAGATGGACAAGGGTAACACAATATGACCCCCCCCCCCCACTTTCAGTTTAAAAAAATTATTGCTTCAATTCTATCTTTTATTAAATCAAGCCATAATAGGAATGATTAAATCTATTTTTATGTTTTTACTATTTTTTTACGTGTATGTACTTACAAAGTATTTTTGTCTAAATTAATATTTTTCTTCAACATGTACATATTGATAATGAACATAATGTTTTTTTTCAACATTAAATTTTCTTTAAAATACGTGTCTATAAAAGACGGTCTGATTTAGGGTTTACGGAATACAGAATAACGGGCAAAAATTGCAGAATAAAAGGCAAAAACAGAAAAAAAAAGAAAAGAGAATAATGGGGTGCTAAAATATAAAGAATAAAGAAACCTGGTAATACAAAGTAAAAACTAATGATAAATATCCAGACTCTTTATTATGAGAAAAAGAATCTATAAATACAAAACACATAATCATCGTGCATAATCAACACGAAGAACGTTGGAAATTATTAGCATGATAACTTGACGTTATGTAATAAAAATGACGACGTCAAGATTTTTGATTTTTTTTTTGCCAAAATGTTGCATCGCTTCTACAGGGAAAACGAAGTCGGTGACCATATTTTTTTAAAGCATCATCTAATTTGTTAGACAAAGAGAAAGAACATATTAATTTTTTTCAAAATTCTATGGAGCGGTTCACGTGATTTATTCAGGAAACCGAAAATTGTTGAAGAAAAATATTGATTTTCCCTATATATTCAACGTAATTTAGTAACCTATCGGACTATTTTAAAAATGGACTTTTCTCGAAAACGAAGTAGGTGACATATACTTTTTTTTACATTTTCTGATGTATATTTTCAATTTCTAATTGAGTTGTAAATTAAAAAAAATCTATGGACTGGTCATTTACTGATCCTTGACCTTAATTACATAAATCTAAACGTCCTTATTATTTATTTCTTAAAATGATACCATTTAAAGAGATTTATGTCAAGTGTTGCCATTTGGTTGTAGTATAAGTACCTTTTTTTTAAAACGAATTTCTGCATAAAATATATCTCTATATCAAAACGTAATTACATCATTTGGTGTTAATTTGAAATGATTTTTGTCATTCTTGTTAGAATTACCTTTCTTCTAATTAAGATACCAAGTTGATAAAATGTGAACTACTTGTCAAAGATGCATAGCGCACAATAGATAGCGATTTTTCACTAAGCAAGGTTATATGTCAATTTGAGAAGAATTTGATCTTCCCTGCTCTAGCTAACAACCTTGTCATCAAAACATATTGAGTAACCTCTCCATTCTAGATTGAACAATTCAGACAACTTTAAGATATCATATACATTCAATTATAAGCAAATCAATCTGAACGTCATTTTTTTTTTCGTTCATAAAAATAGTAGAATGTACAGCATGAACATATTTAACTATTTGCACGGATTTGGGTATACGTTTAACCCTTTTGTTTTATCAACTCTTCATTGACTTCAATTTCTTAAGGTTTGGTCTCATATTTGCACCTGTAAACCATATTGTCATAAACAGATACAGAGAAACCTCCCCATTGAAAAAATCCCCATCCCCCAAACTTGTATGAACATTCCAAAAAAAATTAATCTAAAAGTTCTTATTTGTTATTTCTTTACAATTGTACATTTTATATATATTAAATCGAATTGACAAACATTTATATATCGTTAAAAAATGTTAAAGTTTTCCCAAAAGATAAATTAAATCATTGCAATTACAAACCAGCAATACATGGAGTCAAATATTTATTTTGTGAATCGAGTTACTTACAATGCCTCCAGAGACGTCAAATCTTTAACTAGAGGCTCTTAAGAGCCTGTGTCGCTCACCTTGGTCTATGTGAATATTAAACAAAGGAAGCAGATGGATTCGTGACAAAATTGTGTTTTGGTGATGGTGATGTGTTTGTACATCTTACTTTACTAAACAGTCTTGCTGCTTACAATTATCTCTATCTATAATGAACTTGGCCCAGTAGTTTCAGTGGAAAATGTTAATAAAAGTTTACAAATTTTATGGAAATTGTTAAAAATTGACTATAAAGGACAATAACTCCTTAGGGGGTCAATTGACCATTTCGGTCATGTTGACTTATTTGTAAATCTTACTTTGCTGAACATTATTACTGTTTACAGTTTATCTCTATCTATAATAATATTCAAGATAATAATAATAATTTCCTTAAAATTACCGATTCAGGGGCAGCAACCCAACAACGGGTTTTCCGATTCATCTGAAAATTTCAGGGCAGATAGATCTGGACCTGATAAACAATTTTGTCAGATTTGCTCTAAATTCTTTGGTTTTTGAGTTATAAGCCAAAAACTGTATTTTACCCCTATGTTCTATTTTTAGCCGTGACGGCCATCTTGATTTGATGGCCGGGTCATCGGACACATTTTTTAAACTAGATACCCTTAAGATGATTGTGGCTAAGTTTGGATCAATTTGGCACAGTAGTTTCAAAGGAGAAGATTTTTGTAATAGATAACTAAGATTTATGAAAAATGGTTAAAAATTGACTATAAAGGGCAATAACTCCTAAAGGAGTCAACTGACCATTTCTGTCACGTTGACTTATTTGTAAATCTTACTATGCTGAGCATTATTACTGTTTATAGTTTATCTTTATCTATAATAATATTCAAGATAATAACCAAAAACAGCAAAATTTTCTTAAAATTACCGATTCAGTGGCAGCACCCCAACAACGGGTTTTCTGATTCATCTGAAAATTTCAGGGCAGATAGATCTTGACCTGATAAAAATTTTTCCCCTGTCAGATTGCTCTAAATGCTTTGGTTTTTGAGTTATAAGCTAAAAACTGCATTTTACCCCTTTGTTCTATTTTAAGCCATGGCGGCCATGTTTTTTGATGAAATGGGAAATAAAACACAAACTTTAAACTAGATACCATAGGAATCAATCAGATGAAGTTTGGTTTGAATTGGTTCAGTAGTTTCAGAGGTGAAGATCTTTGAAATAGTTTACGATGACGACGACGACGGACAGACGACGACGGACGACGACGGACGCCAAGTGATGGCAAAAGCTCACATTTCCTTGTAGGAAAGGTGAGTTAAAAATGTTGACATCAAGTTTCGAAAAAAATTGGTTGACAGCCAGGTCCCTCAAATAATGAATATATTTCAACAACGTAATTTGCATACATTTTTCCGTTTTTATTAATCCAGACATATTTACTTTCGAAAAAGAAGGCATTGGAAGTGTTGTTTATCTCTTTGAAAACTGGTCAATGAATTTTTGGAAGTAATATTGTTTACTCTCTCTTTAAGTTGAAATTGGGGTAAAACTTTTGGTCTATTGATGGAACAATTATGTGTAGACTTTTGCATTTAGTCATTACTTTGTCGTCCGATAGCGATAACTTTTTATAGATTTCTTATAATAACTTTTCTCTAATTCTGTGGCGTTTTAACCCTTTCCGTAACCAATGTATAAAACAATCAACGTGTGGTTGCCGATGATCTCAGACGATGATTGAATGAGTTTATGGTACATAACCTTTATCAGCTGACTGAATGAATCAAAAGATGCTGACAGGTTTTAATGAAATAGGCAATTTTTTGGTATGTGGAGGCCACTGGAAGGGATTTTCGCTTATCAAAAATGAAAATGTATTTGAAATTCATTAGATTTACTGATTATTACATAGTTATTCGTGGATTTATCGGATATATTCAATCACGATTGTAAATAATCAACTTTAAAGTCCTCCCCGATGCTCGGACCTTAAAATTCGGTGATTTAATTATCTCGATTGGATAAATCCGATAATCAACTGGTACCAATGTATGAATTTATGTATATCTTCTGTATTACCCTAAAGACGAACATCATCTTAATTTGTATTTTTAAGAAACGGTAACCAGTTGAATCAATATGGAATTTATAAATATTCTAAGAATATTGCAGAAAAAGATGTGAAAATTACTATCATAGTTATTTGGTAGCTTTATATTTTTGGGACCTTGTCAAATTGAAGTTATCGAAGTGCCAAGATTTTACTGTTTGGGAAATATGTATTATTACTCTCCGTTCTGCAAATGAATACCACCAGATCAATAGATTTAATTTTTGAAAGCGAGATTGCGACAACTTTGCCAAATGAAGTACTGTTTTAGAGCTATGATGAAATGTTCAGAATTTAGTTTAATAAAATCTTTCGCGCTACCTGCAAATTTTAATTTAATCGTTAAATATAGATATTTGATTATACGTATTTTATATTAATTTGTATCTGGTTGATTATCCTAAATAAGAAGAAAATAGAAAAAAGTCACATGGAAATAGTTCAAAGAACAATGTTGTGGTTGTTCTGATAATGTGAGTTACTATTAAAAGACGTATAGAGTCGAATTGGTAAAGTTATTTTTCTCAAAAGATGTTTATTGTCCACTTGAAATGATTCGTTGATCTCTGCTCAAGTAAACTACCTTGTTTTAAACAGATACAGGATAAACTTTCCTGTGACAAAGTTTTTATCACTTTAAAGTATCATAAAATCAATCCTAATGTACTGTTGTTTTTTTTGTGGTGGTGAAAATGGTCCGGGTTTTGCATGGAATAGAATGATGTATTTGATCTTTTACAACTGACTTCATTTGTTTTGTATAATGTGTTCATAAAAGACATAAAATAGAAAAAAAAGGATATGAAATATCTATCCATAACACAAAATCAGTACATTAGATTCTATTTTTTTTGCTTTTTTCTGTTCGGTCTAACTATAGAAGTGTTTAACGATCTACACAGCAATTTGATCCTTTTATGTGAATGTCAGCAAATAAGTCAAGTGGTACATTTACCGTAGGGGCCGTATCTAGCTAATTATGCGGTATGCGTTTTGTTCATTGTTGAATTCTATACGGTGACCTTTAGTTTTCAACTTTATATTGGTCTTAATATCTAATTGTAAATCTGGTAGCTATGATAAGTTTATTTATCAGAATATTGTTTCATCCCGGATCCAGTTATCTATCGTGACCTAAAACGATATAGGGAAACCTCTCTATTGACTTAATTCATATCACCCAAGTCATATTATCAATTTTATTACATAGATATACACGTCTGTATTAATTGTTTCTTAGAAATGATACCAAAATCAAATTAAAATAAAATTTTCACATTTCACTTTCAACTTAGCAGACGAATTTTGAAAAAACTGAGAAAAGAAATGGAAAAGTCAAATACAGAAAAGGAAAGATAAATCTTAATCATAATAAACAGTTTGTCATTCCTGTTCCAGTTATCTATTCAATCGGAAAAAGATACAAGGTAACCACTCCATTGACATATTAATATCTGATATATTCAATAACATCAATTCAAACAGCCTTTTTATTTTATCAAAAATGGCACACTTTTAACATTATACGAAATGAATTAAACGATGTAAAAACATCTTTTAGGAAATTGCAATACGTCTTTCAAAAGTAACAGTGATTATATATATTGCTTTCTCAAACTTATGTTACTTGAAATAAATAATGAATAAAAAGAGAGGGGTATTCGTCAAAGTAATAATGGACCGACGGAAGTCTAGTATATATATTTTTAACTGGTTGGTATATTGCAGTAAATCTTCATTACAACATCTCCAACTCAAGCTAATAGTTGATTAAACTAAATGGAATTATTTCTAGGCAGACAACATATTCAAAAAGATACTTGGAGAATATCAGTCAATAATTCTTAATTTTTGATAATCTAAGGTTTCCATTTTACCCACCTAAAATCCGTTACCCATATATTATATTTTGCACAGTGGGTTCCTTTATATTTTTTATCAAAGGATTTTTTGGGAAAAAATCTGATAAAAAAATATTTTGATTCTTATTTAAATAAATGTTTTTTTTAGTCTTGTATTATTTGAATTTTAGTTTCTTGTGTACAATTTGGAAATTAGTATGGCGTTCATTATCACTGAACTAGTATATATTTGTTTAGGGGCCAGTTGAAGGACGCCTCCGGGTGCGGGAATTTCTCGCTACATTGAAGACCTGTTGGTGACCTTCTGCTGTTGTTTTTTTCTATGGTCGGGTTGTTGTCTCTTTGGCACATTCCCCATTTCCATTCTAAATTTTATTGAATGTTGTGGATATCTGAATATCACATTTTGAGACAAAATCAGAACTAAATAAAAGAGAAAATAATACAAAAAAACAAGATGTGGTATGTTTGCCAATGAAACAACTCTACACAAGGGACACAATGACACAGAAATTACCAACTTTAGGTCACCGCACGGCCTTCAACAATGATCAAAACCCATACCGCATAGTAAGGTAATAAGTGTCTTTATCCAGAATAAAAATTAAACTTCAAGAACTTTCAAAGCAGTTTGTGTGTGTACCAACCGACAAAGGAGCCAACAATGTGGTGGTGGTATGCCGTTAATACTACACGGACGTCCTTAAGAATGAAATTTTAAATTCATCTACATTAATGTCTATGCGCGTCACAGATAGTCGTATAGTAAACAAATATAAAACAACCACATCACAGCTGCATGCCTCTTATGAACATTTGAAGGTCCATACTATGTATTGGTTACATAAACTTAACAGAAACCAGTAAACTATCGTTTCATCTCGGCCTCTAGTAAGTGTTCTACAACGGATCTTTCTGTGCTTTTCACTAGTTCCTTAACTACTATCAAATAACGAATCATAAACTTATGAAATAAAATATATGAAAATAGTGGAATTAACTTTTTTTGGAATGTAAAAAATTCTCTAGAAGCTTTACATAAATTACGTGCTTTTGATTCTGTTGACAGCTTTCACTTTTTAACTCTTTACACTACACTTCCACACAATCTTATCAAACAAAATATTTCCTATTTAATTAAATGGTCGTTTCGTAAATCTAAATGCAAATATATTTGCTGTAACTAATTTAAAGCCTTCTTCTCTAATGGGAAAGGTAAATATGCTAAATTTACATACTGGAGGTGTGATGAGATGATTAAAGCTGTTAATTTTCTCCTTGATAATATTTATGTACGCTTCAACAACAAAGTTTATCGTCGGATTGTATGTATTCATATGGGCTCTAATTGCGCCCCTTTCATAGCGGACTTGTTTTTGTAATGTTATGTATCACAGTTTATGACAGAATCAGAAGGACAATCAAAGGCTTACCCTTCCGGAACACCTGAGATCAGCCCCAGTTTTTGGTTGGGTTCGTGTTGCTGGGTGTAGTTTTCTATGTTGTGTCTTGTGTACTATTATTTGTCTGTTTGTCTTTTTCTTTGTTAGCATTGGTGTTGTCAGTTTATTTTCGATCTATGAGTTTAACTGTCCCTCTAGTTACTTTTGCTCCTCTTCATTTAAGACCCGTCTAAATTGCATTTAATTAAAAATTTAACAACACTTACCGTTATCTTGATGATATTTTTTCATTGAATAATCAAGAATTTTCAAAAGATACTGTCGAAATTTACCCAAAGGAACTTACCTCAAATAAATGAAATGTATACGCTAATAACTGTCCTTTCCTGGATTTACATATTTCAGTTTTACGCGGGAAACTCCACACTAAAATTTACGACAAAAGGGACGATTTTATTGTTCCCTATTGTTAATTTTCTTTTTTTGGATAGTCAAAACTTATTTCAACCGGATAAGCACATCCCTAAATTTATGGAGATGTTGTGTACCGTGCCCGGAAATTTTAAAACGATGCTGGTAAAGTTATCAATCCTTTAAATAAACTTATACCAAATGGTTACCTTTCAAATACTGTGATTCGATCTTTGAATATTTTTTGTATTGGTATTTATTTTGATTTTGTTATCGGTTTATTAAAAGCAAACTAAATATTATTGTTATATACATGTGCACTTGCATGGATCTACAATCTGTTGACTCCTGTATCGTGGCATTGCACAATGTCATGTTTTTCTTTGACTGTTTATTACGTATTTAAACTTAATCCATTAGATCTTGGATGTGTACTGATTGATACATTAGTCTTAGATGCATTCTTATTTTTATTAGTTGTTATTGGCTTTTAACTTGATGTCAAAAACTGCGAGTTCTCTCAAATCTGTACATTTGTTAGATGTATTTCTATAAGTCTCCATCTGATGAGTTAAGCCTTTTTCAACTGATTATATAGTTCGTTCTTATGTTGTACTATTACACCACTGTCCCAGGTTAGGAGGAGGATTTGGATCCCGTAAACATATTTAACCCAGCCACATTCTGTATTTATTTGACTGTACCAAGTCAGGACCCTGTAATTCAGTGGTTGTCGTTTTTTGCTGTTTGTTACATACTGTTTTTCGTTAATTTTTTGGTTCATTAATTAGGCCGTTTGTTTTCTCGTTTGAATTGTTTTACATTTGTGAGTTTGGGGCCTGTTATAAGTCATTATGCTGTACAGGCTTTGTTAAGTGTTGAAGGCCGTTCGGCGACCTATAGCTGTTAATTTCTATGTCATTTGGTCTCTTATGCAGAGTTGTCTCATTGGGAATCATACCACACCTCCTTTTTTGTATAAACCGCACAAGTTATCAATCTACAAAGACAAATAATAGAACACTTTAACACGTAATTAAGATCTGGTATTTTCCGATGAACATTTTTTTATACATTTTTTTACACAACCCTGGTTCATCAACTTTCTGCCCAGACACTGGTGATGTTTTTATAAAGTCTGAGTAGAGGATGCAAGTTCTTGAATACTGAATGAGATGGAAAATTGATATCCCATATGCAGGTTAATTTGGTTGATTGCTACTTAGTTGGGGGAAGTTGATAAATTCAAAATTGAAATTGTCTTATTTGCCATACATTATATTTATTCAAATGATCAATGTTTAAAATAACATCTTAAATGTCTGCTATAAAATTTAAATTTTAGATAGTTTTACGGTATTCTCAATGCTGAACATGAATACAAAAACAATGAAAAAAATGAAGCTGTTCAATTTTGTTTCAATTCAGTTGACCATATAAACCCCATAAAATCCTACACTAATATACCAAATTTGGCTCAACGGTTTCTTTTGTGTTTCTGATTATCAAATGCTTTCACCTTTGGAAATGATATTGCGTTGAAAATGGTTTGCTTTTCGTATTCATAAGAAACCTCCCACTAGTTTTTCAAATGAAGTACTGTTTTAGAAATACAATTGTACGATGCAAGGTTGAGATTTAAGTTTGATAAACACTTTCGCTCTAATTGTTGATTGAATTTGTATAGTTATATCTTGAAATTAATTTCTTATACATATTTTATATTACTTTGTATCTGGTTAAGTATCCCGAAGAAGTAGAAAATAAAGGCACTTGGAAGTAGTTCGAATGAACTGTTATGTTTGTTTAGAAAATGTGAATACTATTCGAGGATGTAAAGCGCCGGATTGATAATTGTTTTCCTCTTTAAGGAAGATTGGTCTCACTTTGAAATGATACTGTCATCTGTGATCAAGTACACCATCTTGTCCCAAACAGATACAGGATAAATAAAGGCAACAGTAGTATACCGCAGTTCATTGACAAATGTTTTATCATCTTATATAATCATAAAATTCAAATAAAATCAATCATAATGTACTTGATTTGTCTATTTTGGATGATTAAATAAAGGTTCATAACATACTTTCATAAAATATCTAAAACTATCATAAACCAGGCCGTTAGTTTTCTCTTTTGAACTTCGCTTTATGTTATTTTTGTCTGATATGAGTGCTAAAAGACCCAGGATTTTAATCCTTTTGGCGAATGTCAGCACATAAGTCAAGGGTCGTCGTGTTTTGCTCTATATAATAATTTTATAGTGTATTGTTTTTTCGTTTCCCTTTTGAACTTTTTGTACATTTGTCATGTCGGGACCTTTTATAGCTTATTATTCGACATTGGTTTTGTTCACTGTTGAATACCATGCGGTGACTTATAGTTGCTAACTTATATATCTGTCTAAATTTCCTTTTGAATAGTGGTTCTGTACCTGATATTTGTCATAACATAGATCAAGGCAACATTTTCATTGACTAAATTCATGCCACATTGAAAATATAATCAATTCAATAACATAAACCTAAACGTCCTTATTACTATGTTATTTCTTAAAATGATGCAAAATCAAATTAAAGCGAAATTCATTCATTTCTCTAAGAAGTGCAGGCGGTTTTTAAAAAGGAGAAAAGAAAAGTCAAATACAAAGCATCATAAAGTGCTATATTTTGATAGTGCTCAAAATGAGAATTACTTCTTAAATTCCCCATTATTAAAGTTTAATCTCAATTATACTGAACAGTTTGTCATTCCTACTCCAGTTAACTAATTTAATATGAAAAGTCAAATGGTAACCTCTCTATTGACAAAATGCAGATGACATTGCGTTATCTGATCTATCAAATAGCATCATTTAAACGACATCTGATTTTTTTTGAAAACAGTAGACTTTATATGATATACCAAATAAATTAAACAGTATTAAAATCTTTCGGAAAATAGCATTATTTGAAAAAAATAAAACACTGATTATTTATATTGCATACTTAAAAACTTATTTTACTTTAAAAACAATGAATTAAATAATAGGGGTAGTATAATACAAAAGCAGTCCAGCAATACATGGGAATTTTGTAATTTGATTGGTCTGTAGGGACCTACAATATAGCATAACGTATTTCATCATTACATTTGGCATATTCGTAAATGCAAACAGATTAACATTGGCAATAAATTGGCCAACGGAAGTCTAATATATCGGTTTGTAAACTAGTTGATATATTGCAAATAAAGGCAATAGTAGTATAGCGCTTTCAAACGTCATAAATCGATTGAGAGAAAATAAATCCCGATTACAAACTAAGCCGAGAGGAGCACATCAACTATAAAAGGATAACAACGGAACAACAGATACATAGTGACAGATTTTCATAATATAATACATAGTTATTTTCCAATTATGTCTTACATTATCACTATAAGACAAATATCTTCAATGTCTGCCCTTAAATCTATAAAAATCAATGTTGTTCTTAGAAAATTTTACCGCAATATTAATGTTTAATTTTAAAACAAATAATTTAATAACCATATTTTACAGCAGTGCTTCAGTTTATACGTGTGGTCTTCTACCGTGTTTGATTTATTGTGTCCTTTAAGCAGGTCCAAAGTCAGTGGCCATGGCGTAAAGTAGCATAAATTATGGTTGTGTGCATGCATGCAGACAATATCCCCCGAAGGGTGCTGGCACAACGTTTTCAGTTTAGTTACCTTAGTTGTCATTTTGAACCTCATACATTACTTTACGCAATATTTTATATTTTACATAACAATTTCCTTTTAATTCATTTTATCAAAATATTTTTGGGAAATGATATTGGTCTGATAATTTTCCGTCTTTCTCATTCAGTAGTAAGAAACGACAACTTTGCCAAATGAAATACTGTTTTAGATCAGAAATTGAACAATTTTAATTTTTGCTTTATATCATTATATATCAATATTTATTAATGCATGTTTCATATTAACCAAAAATCTAGAAATTTAACGAAAGATACGACCCATTACAAAAAAATATGTTCACTAAATTCACTGTTTTATCGATTTTCTAACATTTTTTATTATTATTATTTGAAACGATACACAATTATTATTTTATTTTTATATATTTTGAGGAATTGTGCAGCCAATTAAAAAAAAAAGCAAAACCAAATGGCTATAATTGATATGCAATAGCTGTATGGAACGCGCGTCTGTCGCAAATATAAAATTTCAATCCTGGTATATATGATGAGTTTATTTATATTATCTTCATTTAATTTTGGGGCAATATACAAGTCAGTTAAACTGAAATAGTCTAAAGTGCACATATTGTATTGGTCTGATAATATGTACTACTTAAAAAATGTAGAAATATATTGCACCAGATCGAAAATGATATTACTCTTAATTAAGGCTTGCTTGACTTGTGTCATCTTTTTTCCTGTAAACTATTGTCCTACACAAATACAGGGAAACCTCTCCAATGTAACAATGTCTATCCCTCTTAACTAATAACAGCAATACAATATCATAAATCTAAAGTCATCATTTGTTATTTCTTTAAATTGTACAGTTTTCATATAATACAAAAATCAAATTGACACAAATTAATATATCTGTGCACGAAAAAAAAAAAAATAGATAAATTACATCATTGCATGGAAAACCAGCATCAGAAAGGGCAAACAGTTGTTTGTGGATTCAAATTACTTACAAATACTCCAGAGCCGTCAAACCATTAAAGATATTTTCGTCAAGCGTTTCAATTTGATTAGAACTCAGCCACCTGTAAAATAATATTTTTTTAAACATATGTCTGCATAAAATGTTTTGTATTCCTCAATCCATACATATTTACAGTAGAAAAAGAATAAAATTGAAGTGTAGTATATCTGTTTGAAAACCAATAAAAGGTATTACAGACATACTGACAGATCCTTCATGTTGATTGGTTAAATAAATTTCTGCAGATTA
This sequence comes from Mytilus galloprovincialis, assembly GCA_037788925.1. Lineage (NCBI taxonomy): Eukaryota > Metazoa > Mollusca > Bivalvia > Mytilida > Mytilidae > Mytilus > Mytilus galloprovincialis. The sequence goes on along the minus strand of CM075342.1, from coordinate 35,246,525 downwards.
TTTGTAAAGTTTATTCTCATTGTTATTTGTAACGTCACTGTTTGAGGGTGACAGAGGTACGTATTTTACCTCGACACTCAAATCGTGTGCTGTTCAAATATACATACAATGTACTTACAACCAAGTGGTTGTATTTGGTTAGTTGAAACATAAAAAGATCGATAATGTTATTCCTCCTTATCAAGGTTTTATCTTAATTTGATTAAGAATGCTGTCGTCTTTGATCCTGTAAACTATCTTGTCCTAATCAGATATAGGCAAACTTCTCCATTTACAAATTCAGACTCCTTACCTTATACCAACAATTCAATAACATAAATCAAAAGTCTGTATTGGTTATTTCTTGCATATTACTTATTTTACTTGTAATACTTATTCTAAATGGCACAAATTAATATATCTTTAATAAAAAATTTGGCAATTAATGACATTCAGTTATCTGATCTATTCAATAGGATAAATTTTAACGACATTTTTTTATTTTTATCAAAATTGTTGTCTTTAAACATTCTACAAACTAAAACAATCCATATTTTAAAATATTGTGCTGAAATTTCGTTGCCCCATAAGTACCTGAAAAAACATTTTTGAAACGTTCTTCTGCATAAAATATTTCATATTCATCAATGCAATAATACTTACCTTGGAAAACGAGGGATACAATGAATTATTTTCAAAGTTATTTATCATGGATGACTTAAATTATATAACATGTAAAAATAACATACTCAAAGTCTTCTTTTAAATCTGGTCTTTCGACAGTGTTTCATTAAACTCAATGCTGGATTTGAAAACACAAAAAAAAATATGTCTAAGTGACGATATTTTACAACAGTTATAACGATACCAGTGTAGCTATACTCATATTTGGTTCTTCTTACCTCAAGTATTAAAACATCATTTCATTTTTTTCATCTTTTTGATATCGAGCTGTTATATGTGAAATTATATGGTGAATTTACACGGAGCACGATGTTAGTAAACTAAATACAAAATGCTTCGAATAGGAATATCATTCCAGATTTTTAATTCAGTTACCTAAGTTGTCCTTATTAGCCACATAAATACCTACACTGATATTACATATTTTGAAAAACGGTTTCCTTTGTGTTTTTGGTAATAAAATAATTTTAATTTTGAAGATGGTAAGCTTTTCTCATTCAGCAGTAACTTTCGACAACTTTGATAAATTGGAAACCGTTATAGATTCATGATGAGGACTTTAGATTTCAGTTTAATAAAAATTGTCATGCTTTAGCTGGCAAGACAATCAGTCCTTAAGTTTCAATTCAATTGCCTAAGTTGTCCATATTAAAACCCATAACATCCTACATTCATGTATTACATTTGGCACAATGGTTTCTTTGTGTTTTTATTATCAAATGAGTTTATATTGGGAAGTGGTATTGCTTTAAAAATGGTTTGCCTTTCTTATTCGTTAGTAACTTCCCACAAGTTTGGCAAATGAAGGACTGTTTCATCTTTATTGATGATAAATTAATGTTTGATTAATTTGTGACCCGTGGCCTTTATTTGCCAATTAAAATAATAATTCATTTATATCTCTTTGGTATTTATTGAAGCATGAATCTTAAGTTAATTCAATCTATTCTAATATGGGATAGATTGCTTTAACTCTGTGAAGCTGCCGTTTCGGTTATTCGAGTTAACTTTCTTTATACAGTTTCTTTATCATGTAGGTTTGCAATTTTCTGAAAATCAAACTACTCTCCTCGAAAAAGGGTCATGTGACCTAGCGGACCTATATATCGTTTGTGACGTCAATATATCTCCTGCATTAACGTTCAGAGATTTAAGACGAAAAGACGGACATTTTTCGTCAGAGTAAATTCTGGGTTTTGTATTAATATATTTATATGTAATGTAAGAAAAACCCACCCTCCCACCTTTTGATTTCAAAACGTGTATTTTGGCGATATACTGCTGCCGTTTTAATTTATTTTTCAGGTTCTATGGACATATATTATTTCCTTGCACCAAATGTTGTATGATGATTCGTCATCGCTCACCAAGTGTAGAAATTCCAAGATGACTCAAGAAGAGATTTTATTCGCTATATTCCGTTCAAATTTTGATCGTGATTCTATAATTGAACTTCCTACACCTTAACTAATGGACAAATGTTGAAATATTTTGACACAGAAGCGTTGGATCAATGAAGATTTTCATTCTATTAATTATCAACTAATTTCTTGAAGGACTATTTGAAGAAAATTTGCGGGAAAACGACACAACGTCAACAATCTTGCACCATGTTCACAAAATGGACTCTAATATCCGTTACTGAGCGTCTGTTTCCAGGGCCGGTATTTTTAAAGTCAATGTCAGTATTGGATAGTAATGATTTAGTGCTCTTTTTGTACAGATCGTTCTAATTGATCATTCTTGATCCATGCTAATGTTATAATTGATCAATCGTGATCCATGCTAAAGTTTTTAATTGATCAATCGTGATCCATTCTAATACTATAACTGATCAACAGTGATCCACGCTAATGTGTTAATTTTGATCATTTGTGATTCATGATCATGCTAATGTTTCATCTTTATTGATGATGAATTAATGTTTGATTAATTTGTGAGCCGTGGCCTTTATTTTGCCAATTAAAATATAAATTCATTTATATCTCTTTGGTATTTATTGAAGCATGAATCTTAAGTTCAATCCCATTCAGATGATTTGTAAAGTGTGGTTTCATTGTTATTTTGTTACATCATTGTTTAAGGTTGACAGAGGATTGCGGACTCACAAACGTGTGGTATCTCGCCACTTAATTTCGTGTGTTGTTCAAACATATTATACAATGTACTTATACATTTGCAACCAGGTGGTTGTATTTGTTTAGTAAAGGTAGCACAATACAAAGATTTTATTCCTCCAATTCCCAAGTTTCAAAATGCTGTAACTTCCTTTATAATGCTTGGAAATTTATAAAAGTGGTATTCATGAATAAGCTAACAGATTACTCTTTCAAATGCAATGTTAGTTTTATACAACAATTATGTAATCAATTATAATGTTAACTGTGTCTACAAGAAATTTCCAGTTTCAATTGAAATGAGCTTCTTCATGGTTACCCTAGAGGGTTGATTTTATTATATTTTGTTCCTAGAGCCATTACCTACAGAATGGTGTCACAGATTTCGGATAGAATGTATAGATCAAATTTTAAACCTAATCAAACATTATCTTCTTTTATGTAGTAAGGATGTTTACACTAATTACAGATTTCTGAGAGAATGGAATACGATAGCGACAATTTGAGACACCCTTTTGTAGCTCATGCTGTGTTGATTAAGATTTCGTTTAAATTTCCTGTATACTTATAGAGATGAAAGAGCTAAATTCATTCAAGTGAACTGACCAAGATTTTGCCACCAATTGCATAATGATTGTTATTTCTTTAAATTGTACACTTTTCATGTAATAGAAAATGAAATTGACAGATGCTTCTTGTTTGTATAATGAATGAATCCCTCTCAGATGATTTGTAAAGTGTGTTCTCATTGTTATTTTGTTACATTACTGTTTAAGGTTGGTAAAGGATTGTGGAATCACAAACGTTTCGTATTCATCACCTCATCATTTACCTTAGAAAAAGAAGATGAAAGTGGAGTACATCTGTTTGAAAATTGGTTGAAATATTGCATACTTACTGACCGATGTAAATAATCAATACAACAAAAAGTTATTATTCATGTATGACTTAATTGATTTATGCAAAATATAACAATTTGATGTTTGACTTAAAAAAAACTTTTTAAAAATATGTCTTCAGACAGTTTAACCATATAATCGATTATAACTATGAATAAACAGCAAATTATCTCAGGAACCGAATTTACACCAGCTTCGTCGTAACCGGTGATGGAATATCTTAATTCGCATCGTCTGTCCTCAATATTTAAGCCCTCTTTTCATCCTCTCAATCTCGAGGGAAAATATGGTTAAATTAAATGGAATTATGTCCAAGCAGACAATAACTTCAAATTTATGCTGGCAGAAATATTATCCATTATTTTTAATTCGATTATCTAAATTGTCACGTGTTAAGCGTATAAAATCATTAACTCAAATATTATGTTTTGCAGAATGGTTTCCTTGTGTGTAATTCGGCATTATTTTCAAAATGATTCTGACTGGAAAATCAGTTCAAACTTGTTACACCAGTTACCTAAGTTGTTTGTTTTAGCACTAACATACCTCGACTCGTATTTTACATTTAAAAACACGATTTCTTCTTTTGGTACCATAGGATTTATTGGAAGTAATATTGGTTTCAAATGGTTTGCCTTCTCGATCAGGGTTAACAATCTTGTCATCAAAAGAAATAGGAAAACTCTTTTTTTTTTAAGAACATTTGTGACATAGACAACTGACCAAAACTCTCTTGTCCTAAACAGATACAGATAAACCTCTCCGTTGTCAAAACTCCTTTTCCTATAACTTAAATCAGCAGTCTAATAACATGAATTTGAAGGTCCTTATTTTTCTATTACTTTCAAATATCAATAATTTCTTAGAAATAATACCAAATCAAATTGAAACGAAATTTTATACAATTCTCTTTAAAATTTCAGAAGGGTTTTAAGAAGGAGAAAAGAAATGAAAAAAGTGATATACAAAGCCTTATAATTTTGAAAGTTTAATCGCAATTATAATGATCAGTCCATGCTCCAGGTAGCTAAGTTCGTTTCCTTTTAAGCAAGGTTTGGTCCAAATTTTATTAGAAATTCTGTCGTATCTGCTCATATCTATAATACTAAAATAACGAGGTCCAATTTGTCAGCCGTCATCACGTAAAAACGACGAATCAAATCATACAACTTTATATATAACTAATATAGTACAAAGGTGTAGATTAAAAATTACACCACTCCAGGGCCTTTTGTTTTCCACGTAATTAATATTGCCAATAATTAAGAAGTTCCGGGTCGAGTCCGATACCGATACCAATAGTATATTCACCTGTTACCTATTACCTTATATGTACGTTCCGCATCTGACAGGCGCACCACCAAACGGTGTATTTAGAATTATGCTATATAAATCACAGGGTTGACACTACTAAATTCAATCATTGTCAAATTGTTACCCATTGTAGTATTTTAATCAGTAAGACTTTCTAAGATAACAATACGAATACTAAAAATCTGGACTAAAAATAAGGCGTATAGGTACAGTTTTCAATTTGTTAGCGGGCATGACGTAAAACAGCGATACAAAGAATTCAACTTTATTTATAACTAATATAGGACAATGCTGTTGATTAAAAAATACTCCATTCCAGGACCTTTTGTTTTCTAAATAATTAATATTACCAATAATTGATAAGTTCCAGTTCGACGGGTTCAAACAGAAAGATTTGAAAGCAGAGAAAACTGTGTATCTTATAATCGGCATGACTTTATCAGATGAAAATACTAATACTAAAATAAGGCTTGGGCATAGTTATATACTTTAATTCGGTCACGGACCTGCGATATCACGGGTGTGTTCTAGTATATATGAAATATGACATATTACAAGAAGATCGGAATTCACTTTTTTATTTACACTGTTTTGTCAATTTTCTATATACAAGTAAGTCAAACTGAAATAGACCGTTGTGCATTGTGTAGCGTTTTGAACTACTAAAATAAGTGTACAAATGCATTGCGTTTGTATTTTGTTCACTTCAGAGTTCCTTTTGTTCCTTTGTTTTCATCTTGTAGTTGAAGTGTATCCCTCGGTTATAGTTTGTAACCCGGATTAGTTTTCGCTCAATCGACGTTATGACGTTTTAATATTGATAAACTACTATTGCCATTTTTTAAGGTTTAGTTTTCAATTGATTTAGAATTCTGTCATTTTTCCTCATGTAAACTATTTTGTCCTAAACATATTAATGTATAGGCAAACCTTTCTGTTTAAATTTTTTACCCCTTACATTATGCCAGTAATTCAATAACATAAAACGAAAGTCTTTTTTTTTCTTTCATATTGTTAGATAAACTTGTAATACTAAATCCAATTGACACAAATTAATATATCTTTGAAAGACAATTGCATTTGATGACATTCAGTATTCTGATCTATTCAATATGATCAATTTGAACGCCTTTGTTATTTTCATAAAAATGGTAATTTTTAAACATTAAACAATGCAAACTGAATAAATCCATATTCTAAAATCTTGGTAGAAAGTTTTCAAAAAAGATGAAAACATTGATTATATATATTGCTTTCTCAAAAACTTTTGATACTTGAAAAAAAACTTAATAAAAGGAGAGGGTGATATAATACGACATAAAACCAGTAACATTTTTTAGTACAGTTATGGTATTCGTCATTGTAGTTATTGGCCAACGTAAGTCTAGTACATATGTTTTTTTTAACTGGTTGATATATATTGACAACATACATGCAGATTTTCACAATATTTTATAAAGTTGTTTTTCATCTATGGCTTACATTATTATTAGACGAAAACATCTTCAATATCTGCCCTCAAGTAAATAAAAATCGAGGTTGTTTTAGTCAGTATAACCGCATATCAATGATGAATTTGAATACAAATAATTCAATGACCATGTTTTACAATAGTGTTTGCAGATTTGAAGTTAGGTCTACTGACGTATTTCATTTATCACGCCATTGTATGAGTTGCATACTCGGTGACCACGACGGTAAGTATAACGTTGTTGTATGCATGCAGATAATAGCCCCCGAAAAATGCTGACATAACAGTTACATATTTTTAGTAAATTGATATTGGTCTGATAAGTTTTTACCTTTTTCATTCAGTATTAGGTAAAGATAACTTTGCCAAAGAAAAACCGTTTTACTGCTGAGAATACAAAATTTCTAATTAGACAAATATGCAACGATTGACAAAACAACCCATTAATTCACGTGTAGCATATACGTTAATTATCAGTGTTGGTCAATCACGAGTTCAATATTTCTCGATACTTGAATTAATTGATTAGTTATTCTTTTTATTACGTTTACAATGGGCCTTTTAATAGAAATACAGTAGAAACAACATTGTTGTATGACGGTAGGGGCGTGAAATAATCGAGTTTATTTCACATGTGAAATGATCGGTTTTTATTTCGCTGGGAAATCACGGTTATTCACTGCAAACAATGTAATAAATGTTTACAAAACAACACAAGCTTATAGCTCATGCATGACTTAAATGAGTTTTTCAAAATATCAAATGTTGATATCTGGCTAAAAAATCTAGTCTTCAGACAGTTAAATATTATGTATTTATTAAGTAATGTATCCCGTCATACTTTGAACGACAAAATTATTTCATGTCTACCTGTGCGAATTTCAAACGCGCAATTTTACACCAGTACTTAAAACCCCCATCCTTTATGGGTGCATTTTACATAGATAAATAAAATCGTATAATATAAGCAACATGAGGATGGTAAATTTGATGTATGCCTTTTTGTGCTTCTTTGTTACATTTGTTGTTCTTATAGTGATTAAGATGATAACACAATGTTGACTGCTGTACCCCTATTTTTTGACATTTTTACCTATTGTGTCTGTTTGTTTTGTTCACGCATCGGTGACAGTATATTGAAATTTGATGCGACCGTCATACAAGTGAGAGGTTTAGCTAGCTATAACACCAGGTTCAATCCACCATTTTCTAAATAAGAAAATGTCTGTACCAAGTCAGGAATAGGACAGTTGTTATCCATTCGTTTGATGATTTTGCCATTTGATTGGGGACTTTCCTTTTTTAATTTTCCTTGGAGTTCAGTATTTGTGATTTTACTTTTTAAATCGCATAATCGATAATAAATTTGAATACAAACAAAATGATGTTACAGACCATATTACTACAGCTTCGTCGTAACCAGTGTTGAAATATTAATTCGCATAATTAGCTCTCGATACCAAAACACGCATTTTAACAACTCAATCACGAGCGAGATATGGTTAAATTAAATCGGGATATGTCTAGGCAGACACCAGTGATGCAATGATGCTGGCAGAAATATCAGTCCATAATATTTATTTTGGTTATCTAAGTTGTTTGTATTAACCACATAAAATCTCAAGCCATACACTATTTTTTACACAATGGTTTCCTTTGTGTTTTTATCAACGGTGCAAGATGTAAGTTGACAAAAGTTACAAAATGCTGCTGGTTGGAATATCAGTCCAGAATTTTTAATTCAGTTACCACAGTTGTCCATATTAACAGCTTAAAACCTACACTCATATACTAGTATCATATTTAGCACAATGGTTTCTTTTTTTTTAGTTGATCAAATTATTTTATTTTGGAAAGTGATATTGCTTTAAAAATGGTAAGCTTTCGCATTCAGCAGTAACTTGCCAAATGGGGCATCGTTTTAGAGCTATGATAAAAACTTCAGATTTTAGTTTAATAAAAACTTTCGCGCTACATATGAAGTCTATTTTTGTCGTTATATATAGAGATTTGATTATGCGTATTTTATATTAATTTGTATCTGGTTAATTATCCCTAAGTAGGAGAAAATAGAAAATATTCTCAAGGAAATAGTTCTAACAATGTTATGGTTGTTTTGATAATGTGAATTACTATTCGAAGACGTATAGAGTCGGATTGATAAAGTAATTTTTCTTAAAGTAGTTAAGGGTCAACTTAAAATGATTCGTTCATCTCTGCTCAAGTAAACTACCTTGTCGTAAACAGATACAGGATAACCTCACACACATATTTTACATCTTAAATTATCACAAAATGCAAATAAAATCAATCTTAATGTACTGTTTTTTTTTTGTGGTGGAAAAGAATGGTCCGGGTTTTGCATGGAATAGAAAAATGTATTTGATCTTTTACAAATGAATTCATTTGTTTTGTATGATTGAGTGAAGGATCATGTGTTCATAAAAGTCATAAAATAGAAAAACAAAGGATATGGGTATCTATCTACAATGTATGTCACAAAATCAGTACATAAGCATATGTGTTTGATCTTACTATAGAAGTGTTTAACGATCTTCACAGGAATTTGATCCTTTTATGTGAATGTCAGCAAATAAGTCAAGTAATATATTTTCCATGAAGGTGCCGTTTCTAACTGATGCGGTATGAGTTTTGTTCATTTTTTTTAATTCCGTAAGGTGACCTTTAGTTTCCAACTTTTTATTGGTATCAGTTTTTATTTAATGATTGTAGCTATGATGAGTTTAGTTTCATCCCGGATCTAGTTATCTGTCGTGACATAAAACAATATAGGGAAACTTCTCCTTTGACTTAATTCATGTCACCAAAGTTATATTATCAATTTTATTACACAAATATAAATGTGTGTATCATTTGTTTCTTAGAAATGATACCATATCAAATTAAAAAGAATCTTTCACATTTCACTTTCAACTTAGCAGACGATTTTTGAAAAACTGAGAAAAGAAATGAAAAAGTCAAATACAGAAAAAGGAAAGATAAATCTTAATGATAATAAACAGTTTGTCATTCCTGTTCCAGTTATCTAATTAATCGTAAAAAGATACAAGGTAACCACGCCATTGACATATAAATATCTGAAATATTCAATAACATCCATCCAAACAACCTTTTTATTTTATCAAAAATGGGACACTTTAAACTTTATACGAAATATATTAAACGATATTAAAACATCTTTCATGAAATTGCAATAAGTTTATCAAAAGTAAAAATAGTGAGTATATATATATTTCTTTCTCAAACTTATGTTACTTGAAAAAAATAATGTATAAAAAGAGAGGGGTGTTATAACACGACAGCTAACAAGCAACATATTAGGACTTCTGTAACTTAATTTGATTGGTTTGTAGTACCTACAATACAACATTACACATTTCTTCATTTCATGTGGCGTATTCGTCAAAGAAATAATGGGCCGACGGAAGTCTAGTATATCTATTTGTTAACTGGTTGATATATTGCAGTAAATCCTCATTACATCATCTCCAACTCAAGCGCATATTCGGTTAAACTAAATGGAGTTATGTCTAAGCAGACAACATATCAAAAAGATCCTGGGAGAAATATCAGTCAATAATTCTTGATTTTTTATTATCTAAGATGTCCGTATTACCCACTTAAAATACGTTACCCATATATTATATTTTGCACAGTGGGTTCCTTCGTATTTTATTATCAAAGGATTTTTGGGGAGATGTATTGGTCCTAAAACGTTTTCTCTTGACCAATCTGTAAAAACCATTACACTTTTTGACAATTGGGGTACAATTTTGGAGCTACAAAGGAACAATTATGTTATGACTTTTGCACTCGAATAAGTATTTTCTAGCGATATATGTTTTATACAAATCTTATAATAACTTATACCTTTTCTATTACAATAAAATGATCAATTTAGAAGAAGTTCAAAGGTGAAAGGACTTTGAGCTGTCTTATCAACTCAATTACTTAAATATAAATATACTTATCATAGGTACCAGCATTGAAGTTTTATATTTGCTCCAGACGGGCGTTTCTTCTACAGAAGACTCATCAGTATCTCAAAAATTCAAAGTTCAACAGTTAATTTATGATTATGAACATATCAATGATAACTAAAGTCAACATAGTGCTGACTACTGGGCTGGTGATACTTTCGGGGATTTACAACTCCACCAGCAGTGGCATCGACCCAGTGGTTGTAAATAAACTCATCATAGGAACCAAGATTGATTTTTTTTTATAAACGTCCATATCTTATTTTTTTATTTCTTAGAAACGGTACTCAGTTTAATCAAAACAAAATGTGTATATAATTTAGGAATATTGCAGCAAAAGAGAGGAAAATGAAAACTGATATTAGAGGAAAATTCAGAATGAAGAAGTCTAAAAGTACAAAGATTTTACTGATCTGGAAATGCTAATCAACGATATTCAAATATATAGTACAAGATCGATAATGCTTTTCCTCTTAATCAAAGTTTGTTTTATATTCTAATTCTAATTCTGTCCTCTGTGCTCAAATAACTGTCTCAGGGTAACGTATCCACTGACAAAAATCAAATCACCTGAGAGTTTATGAAACAATTCAATAACATAAAGTTTTACGGTCTTCTTTGTGATTTCATGGAAATGTACAGTTAACATTTAATACCAAATTAAATGAACACACATTTATAAATCTTATTTGTAAACTTTCAAAATAATGTCAAAATTAAATCAATAATCAAATCGTATTTTTACAGGAGTGTGCACCCAGAAACTGCTCCAACAGATTAAAGATTTGAAATGAAACTCCGTACATTTTTATGGACACCTTAACGGATTGTTGATCTATACGATGTAGCTGTGTCTAAACTAACAATGACTTTTTTACCACGTCTTCGATTGCGGTTTAACATCTATGTCGTCTGTCTCTTAAGTACCAAACGTGATGTATTCCCAAATATGACTGTTATACCGATTGAGAATCTTCATTGCTATACAGCGTGTATTCTGTACATCCAACATTCACGTTTTTATTTTTAATGTTTCTGTTATGGTGTCGGTTTGATAATGTGTTGCATTTTGTGAAGACTATTGTTTTATATGTTTGTGCATTTCTCTGTGGTGAATGTTCTTGCGTGAGTTTGTGCTGTATTTCTGTCAGGTAGTATTGTCTTTTTAGAGAATTTTTTTCAACATTGTCATAAAGCGGGAGGTTTGGCGAGCCATTAAATCAGGTTCAACCCACCCTTTTTCTTAAAATGTCCTGTACCAAGTCAGGAATATGGCAGTTTATTATCAAATAGTTCGTTTCTATGTATGTTGGTTTTTGTTTTTGTTGAACTTCAGTGTTCCTGTTGTTCCTTTGTTTTCCTCTAATAATTGATGTTTATTCCTCGGTTTTAGTTTGTAACCCGGATTTGTTTTCTCTCAATCGATTTATGACTTTTGAACCCCGGTATATTACTCTTGCCTTTATGTACAATATATATCAACTAGTTTACAAACGAATATATAAGACATCCGTTGGCCAGTTTATTGCCAATATTAATTTGTTTGCATTTACGAATGTTTGCATTAATATAATATGTTATATTCATCAATATAAATATTTACCTTGGAAAATAGGAAAAAATGGAACAGTGGTAAATCTGTGAAAACTGAATGAAATATTGCATACATACTAACATATATTCCAAAAACTACCTAAGTCCGAGAGAAATTCAGCACTGGTAAGTCACGTTTAAATGGCTCAATTAAAAGCTCAAACACATCAAACGAATTTAAAACAACTGTCATATTTCTGCGTTAGTCCGGACATTTCCTTATGAAGAAAATAATTATTTAAACCTGGTTTTTATTTAAATGAAGCTGAACCTCTCACTAGTATGACAATAGCATGCAATTCGACTATATTTACAACAATGGGTGAATAAAACAAACAGACGTAATAGGTAAAAATGTCAAAATAGGGATACAGTAGTTAATATTGTTTGATAATTTAATTACTATTAAAACAAATTGACATTAAGACACTGAACATATGAAAATAACACAACGCGGAATGCCAAAGTACCGAGCCACGCCAAAACAATATTACGAAATATGGAATATGGACAGATGGACAGAACCACCTATTATTTCGTAAACATACAAGAAACCAAGCAGAAGTTTTTTAGTGATATGTCAGTAACATCACACGTCAGTGTAAAAAACAATACCCCTTAAACTTGAAACTGTAAATCGTCGAAGTTTAGATTTGACCCCTAAGGCCATGTTATTATGGAGACCTCAATATCGTCCAAGACAAAGAGGTTAACATATTTTTTTTAAAAGGACCAACATATCGGTCTCCATCTAAAATAGTTTGGAAACAGTGTAGTCAGGTCACAAAAGACGCTCTCTCCTCGTTTTGGAAAAATTGGTGTAAACGGGAAAAATATGATAAAAAATCTCTTGATTCTTATCTAAATAAATGTATGAATGTTGTGGATATTCGAATATCACATTTTGAGAATAATTCAGAACTAAATAACAGAGAAAATAATACAAAAAAGAAGATGCGGTATGATTGCCAATGAAACAACTCGCCATAAGAGACCAAAATGACACAGAAATTAACAACTTTAGGTCACCGTACGGCCTTCAACAATGAGCAAGTCCATACCGCATAGTCAGCTGTAAAACGCCTATTTTCAGAATAAAAATCAATGCCGTAAATACTACACGAACGTTCTTAAGCATGAAATTTTACATTCATCTACATTCAAGTCCGTGCGCTTCACAGAGAGTGGTATAGTAAACAAATATATCATAGCGACATCACAGTTGAAGGCCCCTCTTGAACATTAGAAGTTCCATACTATGTATTGGTTACATAAACTTTACAAAAAACAGTAAACAATCGTTTCATCGCGGCCTCTAGTAAGTGTTCTACAACTGATCTTTTAGTGTTTTTAACTAGTTCATTAACTATCAAATAACTAATCATAAACTTTTGAAATAAAATATATGAATATAGTGGAATTAATTATTTTTGGAATGTAAAATATTCTCTAGAAGCTTTAGACAAATTACTTGCTTTTGATGGTCCTTTCGATTCTGTTGAAAGTTTTTACTTTTCAACTTTTTACACTATACTTCCACACAATCTTATCAAATAAAAGATGTCCTATTTAATTAAATGGTCGTTTGGTAAATCTGAATGCAAATATATTTGCTGCAACTAGTTTAAAGTCTTCTTCTCTAATGGGAATGGAAAATATGCTAGATATACTTACTGGAGGTGTGATGAGATGATTGAAGCTGTTAATTTTCTATTTGATAATATTAATGTACGCTTCAACAACAAAGTTTATCGACAGATTGTATGTATTCTTATGGGCACTAATTGCGTCCCTTTCATAGCGGACTTGTTTTTGTACTGTTATAAATCACAGTTTATGACCAAACTCAGTAAAAACCCGTCTAAATTGCATTTCTAAACTTTCTAAACATACTGCCGAAATTTACCCAAAAGAACTTGCATTAGATAAATCAAATTGAAACGGTAATAACTGTCCTTTCCTGGATTTAGATATTTCAGTTTTAAACGGGAAACCCCACACTAAAATTTACGACAAAAGGGACAATTTTGAATTGCATGCCTCTTTTATGATGTATACATAAAACAAACTGACGTCGAGTATAAAGCCAGTCGATAATATCCTACAACATATATGTTCGTTTTCTGTTATTTTTTTCCCGATCCAACGATAGGAGCGTTTAACGACCTACACAGGAATTTAATCCTTTAAGATAATTCAAATCAATTATATAAATCGAAACGTCCTGATTACCGAATCAAATTAAAAATAAATTTATTCGTTTCTCTTTAAATTGCAGATGGTATATTAAAAAAAAAAAAATGAAAAAGTCAAATACAAAGCTTTATGAAGAACAATTTTTTGGTTGTTCTCAAAATGTGCAAACGTATATCGCTAGATTGATAAGGGTATTTTACTTTAGGAAGGTTAATCTCAATCATAAAGAACTATGTGTCCCCGGTCAAGTTAAAAAAATATTAAACATAAAGGAATATAGTATAACCTCTCAATTGACAAATTCAGATGACTTTTATTAGCTGTCTGATCTATTCAATTACATCAATTTAAACGATCCTTATTTATAGTTTTTTTTTCGAAAATGATAGACTTTAAACATGATACAAAATTAATTAAACGTTATTCAACCATCTATTAGGAAATTAAAAAAAAAATCTAAAAAGTTAAAACAGTGATAATATATATTGCATTCTCAAAAACTTATGTTACTTATAAGAATTGAACAAAAGAAGAGGAATGGTATGATATGACAGCACACCAGCCAGATATGGAGAATTTTGTAATTTGACTGGTCTGTATAAAATAGCCTAACGTGTTTTTCTGCATTACGTTTGGCATATTTGTCCATGCAAACAGATTAACATTGGCAATAATTGGCAAACGGAAGTCTAATATATCTGTTTTGTAAACTGTTTAATATTGCAAACATACTGACAGATTTCCGTAATATAATATATACTTAGTAGTGATTATTTATTCATGTATTACGTTATTGTTATAAGACGAAAACATCTTGAATGTCTGTCCTTAAATCTATCAAAAATCAAGGTTGTAATTTGAATTCAAATAATTTAATGACCATATTTTTCAAAAGTGTTGGCAGATTTTTAAGTGAGGTCTCCTGACATGTTTGATATATCCTGTTATGTAATCAGATCCAAAGTCAGTGGAGAGGGCATTAAGTAGAACGTTGTTGTGTGCATGCAGACAATAGCCTCCCATAGATGCTGACAAAACATTTTCAGTTCACTTAACTGTCTAAGTTTTTCGTTTGAATCTCATGCATAACTTTAAGCTATACTATATTTTACATAACCATTTCCTTTTAATCTATTGTACCAAAATATTTTTGGGGAAGTGATATTGGTCTGATAATATTTGCCTTTTTAAATTTAGTAGACACCTTTGTCAAATGAAATACTGTTTGAGAGCTGTACTTCGAACAATTTTAATTTTAGCTTTATAACATTATATATGGATATTTATCAATGCATGTTTTATATCAACTTTAAAATTATACTTTCATCTCGTTACATATCGATATTTCATGCATGTTTTAACTTTAAATCCAAATAATTAACGAAAGATATCACAAGAAAGTCTGAATTCACTTAATTCACTTTAACTCTTTTATCAATTTGAAAACATTCTTATTCATAATATTTTAGAAACGATACAAAATCAAATGTATTTGATATATTTTGAGGAATTGTGCAGACAGTTTAAAAATAGGGCCAAAATCAATGACTTTAATAAATATCCAATTGCTTCGAACAGTCTTCATTTTTTACTTTGTGGCAATATACAAGGAAATCAAACTGAAATAGTCCAAAGTGAAATATTGTATCGTTCTGAAAATATGTACTACTAAAAAATTGTACAAATATATATTGCACAAGATCGAAAATGCAATTCCTCTTAATTAATCAAATAGAGAATGGAAAAGGGGAACATGTCAAAGAGACAACAGCCCGACCCTAAGCAGACAACAGCCGAAGGCCATCAATTGGTCTTCAACGCAGTGCGAAAATCCCGCACCCTGATGTGGTCCTCAGCTAGCCCCTAAATAAAGTTGTGTACTAGTTCAGTGAAAATGGACGTCACACTAAACTCTAAAACATATACATGAACTTAAATTAAAAAAACATACACGACTTACAAAGGTCAGAGACTCCTGACTTGAGACAGGCGCAAAAATGCGGCGGGGTTAAACATGTTTTGTGAGATCTCAACCCCCACTATACCTCTAGCCAATGTAGAATAAAGAAACACATAGCAAGTTTGCTTTCAATTTTAATAAGCATTCTGTCGTCTCTTTTCCTGTAAACTATATTGTCATAAACAGATACAGGGAAACCTATCCGATGTCAAACTTCCTATTTACTTAACTTATAACAGCAATGCAATATCATACACCTAAAGTCCTTATTTGTTATTTCTTTAAATCGTACACATTTCATGTAGTACAAAATTAAATTGACATACAATAATATATCTGTAGACTAAAATGAAAAACTAAGTAAAGAGATAAATAAAATTTTTGCATGGCAAACCAGCATCACATGAAGGCCAACAGTTGTTTGTAGAATCAAGTTACTTACAATTCAATCAGAACCGTCAAACCATTAAAGAGATTTACGTCAAGTGTTACAATTCGGTTATTTTGCAGGTGCCTGTAAAACAATACAAAAACGTATGTCTGCGTAAATGTTTTATATTCAGTTATCGGAACATATTTAAAGAAGAAAAAAATGACAATTGGAAGTGTAATATATCTTTTTGAAAACCAATTACAGGTATTACAGACACACTGGTAGATGCTCTTTGTTGATTTGATGAATAAATCCCTTTCAGATGATTTGTAAAGTGTGGTCTCATTGTTATTTTGTTACATCACTGTTTAAGGTTGGCAGAGGATTGCGGACTCACAAACGTGTTGTATCTCGCCACTTAATTTCGTGTGTTGTCCAAACATATTATACAATGTACTTATACATTTGTAACCGGGTGGTTGTATTTGGTTATTTAAAACATAACAAGATCGATAATGCTTTTCCTCTCTATTAAGGTTTTGTCTCAATTTGATTCAGAATTCTGTCGTCTTTGCTCCTGTAACCTTTCTTGTCCTAAACAGATGAGGCAAACCTCTCAGTTAACGAATTCTAACCCCCTGAACTTATACCAGCAATCTTATAACATAAATCTAAAGTACTTCTTTGTTATATCTTTAATAAAGTTAATTTTACATGTAATTCTAAATCAATTTGGCAAAAATATCAAAATACATATTTGGAAGAAAATGGCAAAAGCAAACCAGCAACACCTAAAGGCAAAAATGTGTTTGTGGAATAAAGTTACTTACAATTTTTCAAGAGCTGTTAAACCTTTAAAAAGATTTACTTCAAGTGTTGCAATTTGGTTGTGTTCCAGGTACCTGTAAAATAATATTTGTTACAACTTTTTCTGCATAAAATATTTTATATTCACAACCTTATCATTTACCTTAGAAAAAGAACACCAAAGTAAATGTAGTTCTTCGGATTGAAAACTGGTTGAAATATTGCATACTTACTGAAAGTTGTGAATAATCAATACAATTAGAAGTTATTATCCATGTATAACTTAATTGATGTATGCAAAATATAAAATTTTGATGTTGGACTAAACAAAACTTTTAAAAATTTGGTCTTCAGACAGTTAACCATATAATCGATAATAACTTTGAAAAAACAAATATCTTAGAGACCTCAATTACAACAGTTTCATCGTAACCAGTGATCTTAATTTGCATCTTCTGTTTTCGATAGTAACCTTATTGTCATCATCTCAATCTCGAGCGAAGATATGGTTAAATTAAATGGAGTTATGTCCAAGCAGACATTAACTTCAAATTTATGCTGGCAGAAATATTATCCATAATTTTTAATTTGGTTATCTAAATTGTCACGTGTTAAGCGTATAAAATCCTTAACTCAGATATTATGTTTTGCAGAATGGTTTTCCTTGTGTGTATTCCGACAAGATTTTCAAAATGATTCTGACTGGAAAATCAGTCCAAACTTGTTAACCCAGTTACCTAAGCTGTTTGTTTTTACACAAACAAATCCTTAACTCATCTATTATATTTTAAAAACGATGTCCTGGTGGTTTTTTTTTCCATAGGATTGTTTTGAAGTAATATTTGTTTCTAATGGTTTGTGTTTCTCAATTAAGGGTATCTATCTTGTAAGAAAATGTATGACAAAGCCAACTGACCAAAATTATATTATCAATTCCATTATGTCTTAGAAACGATAACATATTAAATTTAATCTTTTTTTGGGGTACATTTTGAGCAATTGTTCAGAGTATCACCAGCCCAGTAGTGATCACTTCAATTATATGGTCATTTTAATAAATTTCTTGTTGACAATCTTCAAATTTTTCGAAAAACTAAGGATATTCTTATCCCAGGAATAGATTACCATAGCCATATTTGGCATAATTTTTTGGAATTTTGGGTTCTCAATGCTCTTCAACTTTGTACTTGTTTGGCTTTATAACTATTTTGATCTGAGCGTAACTTATGAGTCGTATGTAGACGAAACGCGCGTCTGGCGTATTAAATTATAATCCTGGAATCTTTGATAACTATTACCAGACAGTTTTCAAAAAGAGAACACTAATTGACTTGAATATGCAACAGCTTCATATACAAGAAAGGTTAATTAAAAAAGTCCAAAGTAGATTTTATCGTTCTGAAAATATGTACCAGTAATAAAAAATGTACAAATAAAATGTATAAGATCGATAATGCTTTTCCTCTTAATTAAGGTTTTGTCTCAATTTGATTAAGAATTCTGTCGTCTTTGCTCCAGTAAACTATCTTGTCCTAAACAGATACAGGAAAACATCTCAGTTGACAAATTTCTACCCCTTATCTTATACCAGCAATCTAATACCATAAATCTCAAGTACTCATTTGTTATTTCTTTAATATAGTTAATTTTACATGTAATTCTAAATCAAATTGACACAAATATTAAAATAGATATTTGGAAGAAAATGACAAATTTTTCCAGAGGATAAATTAAATCATTGCCAAAGAAACCCAGCAACACCTAAAGGCAAAAAAGTGTTTGTGGAATTAAGTTACTTATAATTTGTTCAGAGCCGTTAAACCTTTAAAGAGATTTATGTCAAGTGTTGCAATTTGGTTTGTATCCAGGTACCTGTAAAATAATATTTGTTAAACGTTTTTCTGCATAAAATGTTTTGTATTCACCACTTTATCAGTTACCTTAGAAAAAGAAGACCAATGTAAATGAAGTACATCTGTTTGAAAACTGGTTGAAATATTGCATACTTACTGAAAGATGTGAATAATTAATACTGCATCAACAAAAAGTTATTATCCATGTATGACTTAATTGATTTAGGCAAAATATAACATTTTGATGTTCGACTAAAAAAACTTTTTAAAATTTGGTCTTCAGACAGTTTAACCATATAATCGATAATTACTTTGAATAAACAAATGTTATCTAAGAGACTGAATTTACAACAGGTTCGTCGTAACCATGGATCTTAATTTGCATCTTGTGTTTTCGATATTTAAACCTTATTGTCATCATCTAAATCTCGAGCGAAGATATGGTTAAATTAGATGGAGTTATGCCTAGGCAGAAAATAGTTTCAAATTAATGCTGACAGAAATATTAGTCCTTAATTTTAAATTCGGTTATCTAAATTGTCCCGTATTTAGCGTATAAAATTCTTAACTCAAATATCATGTTTTGCACAATGGTTTCCTTGTGTGTAATCCGGCAAAAGTTTCAAAATGATGCCGACTGGAAAATCAGTCCAAACTTGTTAACCCAGTTACCTATGTTGTTTGTTTTAGCACTAAAACACCCTTAAGTCATATATTATATTTAAAAAACAACGATTTCCTCTTTTTGTATCATAGGATTTGTTGGAAGTAATCTTGGTTTCAAATGGTTTGCGATTCTCGATCAGGGGTAACTATCTTGTTATCAAAAGAAATAGGGAAACTCTTCATTACGAAAATTTGTTACATAGCCAACTGACCAAAACTATCTTGTCCTAAACAGATACAGGTAAACCTCTCCGTTGTCAAAATTTCTATTCCTATAACTTAAATCAGCAGTCCAATAACATGAATCTAAAGTCCTTATTTTTCTATTCCTTTCAATTTTCAATTATTTCATAGAAATAATACCAAATCAAATTGAAACGGAATTTTATACATTTCTCTTTAAAATTTCAGAAGGGTTTTGAAAAGGAGAAAAGAAATGAAAAAAGTCAAATACAAAGCCTTATAATTTTGAAAGTTTAATCGCAATTATAATGATCAGTTCGTTATCCATGCTCCAGTTAGCTAAGTTATTTTCCTTTTGAGCAAGGTTTGGTCCAAATTTTATTCGAAATTCTGTCGTATCTGCTCATATATATATATGAGATATGACATATTACAAGATCTGATTTCGCTTTTTTCATTTAAACTGTTTTGTCAATTTTCTAACATTTTTATTAATTATTTCCAAGAAACGATACCAATTGTTATATATATATTGTATATATATTGAGGAATTGTGCAGACAGTTTAAAAAAATAGAAAAAGCTACAATAAATATTAAATAGCTTCATTTGATTTTTGCGCAATATACAAGTAAGTCAAACTGAAATAGACCAATGTGCATTGTGTATCGTTTTGAACTACTAAAATAAGTGTACAAATGCATTGCACCAGATCAAAAATGTTATTTCTCTTTATTCTTCTGTGTATGTTGGCGTTTGTATTTTGTTCACTTCAGAGTTCCTTTTGTTCCTTTGTTTTCATCTTGTAGTTGAAGTGTACCCCTCGGTTATAGTTTGTAACCCGGATTTGTTTTCGCTCAATCGACGTTATGACGTTTGAATATCGATAAACTACTATTGCCATTATTTAAGGTTTAGTTTTCAATTGATTTAGAATTCTGTCATTTTTCCTCATGTAAACTATCTTGTCCTAAACATATTAATGTATAGGCAAACCTCTCTGTTTTTTACCCCTTACATTATGCCAGTAATTCAATAACATAAAACGGAAGTCTTTTTTCTTCTTTCATATTGTTAAATAAACTTGTAATACTAAATCCAATTGACACAAACTAATATATCCTTGAAAGACAATTGCAATTGATGACATTCAGTAATCTGATCTATTCAATATGATCAATTTAAACGCTTTTTTTCTTTTCAAAAAATGGTAATTTTCAAACATTAAACAAACTCAATAAATCCATATTCTAAAATCTTGGTGGAAAGTTTTCAAAAATGATGAAAACATTGATTATATATATTGCTTTCTCAAAATATTGTGATACTTGAAAAAAAAAACTTAATAAAAGGAGAGGGTGATATAATACGACACAAAACCAGTAACATTTTTTAGTACAGTTATGGTATTCGTCATTGTAGTTATTGGCCAACGGAAGTCTAGTACATATGTTTTTTTAACTGGTTGATATATATTGACAACATACATGCAGATTTTCACAATATTTTATAAAGTTGTTTTTCATCTATGGCTTACATTATTATTAGACGAAAACATCTTCAATATCTGCCCTCAAGTAAATAAAAATCGAGGTTGTTTAAGTCAGTATAACCGCATATCAATGAGGAATTTGAATACAAACAATTCAATGACCATCTTTTACAATAGTGTTTACAGATTTGAAGTGAGGTCTACTGACGTGTTTCATTTATCACGCCATTTTATGAGTTGCATACTCGGTGACCATGACGTTAAGAATGACGTTGTTGTATGCATGTAGATAATAGCCCCCGAAAAATGCTGACATAACAGTTTCAGTTGAGCTACATGTACCTAAGTTGTCCATTTCAACCTCACCTATCAATTTACGCTATATTATATTTTGCATAACCATTTACTTTTAATTTATTTCACTAACATATTTTTGGTCAATTGATATTTGTCTGATAATTTTTTACCTTTTTCATTCAGTATAAGGTAAAGATAACTTTGCCAAAGAAAAACCGTTTTACTGCTGAGAATATATAATTTCTAATTAGACAAATATGCAACGAGTGACAAAACAACCAATTAATTCACGAATGCGGTGTAGCATATACGTTAATTGTCAGTGTTGCTCAAACACGAGTTCAATATTTCTCGATTCTTGAATTAATTGATTAGTTATTCGTTTTATTACGTTTACAATGGGCCTTTTAATGGAAATACAGTAGAAACCACATTGTCGTATGACGTTAGGGGCGTGAAATAATCGAGTTTATTTCACATGTGAAATGATCGGTTTTTATTTCACTGGGAAATCACTGTTATTTACTGCAAACAATGTAATAAATGTCTACAAAACACCACAAGCTTATAGCTCATGCATGACTTAAATGATTTATTCAAAATACAAAATGTTGATGTTCGGCTAAAAAATCTCGTCTTCAGACAGTTAAATTACATAATCGATAATAAATTTGAATACAAACAAAATGATGTTACAGACCATATAACTACAGCTTCGTCGTAACTAGTGTTGAAATATTAATTCGCATATTTAGCTCTCGATACCAAAACACGCATTATAACAACTCAATCACGAGCGCGATATGGTTAGACTAAATGGGGTAATGTCTAGGCAGACACCAGTGATACAATGATGCTGGCAGAAATATCAGTCCATAATGTTTATTTCGGTTATCTAAGTTGTTTGTATTAACCACATAAAATCTCAAGCCATAAATTATTTTTACACAATGGTTTCCTTTGTGTTTTTATCAACGGTGCACGATGTAAGTAGACAAAAGTTACAAAATGCTGCTGGTTGGAATATCAGTCCAGAATTTTTAATTCAGTTACCACAGTTGTCCATATTAACAGCTTAAAAACCTACACTCATATACTAGTATCATATTTATCACAATGGTTTCTTTTTTTTTAGTTGATCAAATTATTTTATTTTGGAAAGTGATATTGCTTTGAAAATGGTAAGCTTTCGCATTCAGCAGTAACTTGCCAAATGGGGCACCGTTTTAGAGCTATGATAAAAACTTCAGATTTTAGTTTAAAAAAAACTTTCGCGCTACATATGAAGTCTATTTTTATCGTTATATATAGAGATTTGATTATGCGTATTTTATATTAATTTGTATCTGGTTAATTATCCCTAAGTAGGAGAAAATAGAAAATATTCACATGGAAATAGTTCGAACAATGTTATGGTTGTTCTGATATTGGAATTACTATTCGAAAACGTATAGAGTCGGATTGATAAAGATAAAGTAATTTTTCTTAAAGTAGTTAACGGTCAACTTAAAATGATTCGTTCATCTCTGCTCAAGTAAACTACCTTGTCGTAAACAGATACAGGATAACCTCACACAAATGTTTTATCATCTTAAATTATCACAAAATGCAAATAAAATCAATCTTAATGTACTGGTTTTTTTTTTGTGGTGGAAAAGAAATGTATTTGATCTTTTACAACTGAATTCATTTTTTTGTATGATTTGTAAGAACATTATAACACGTAATCAAAATAATAATCAACGTCAGTACCTAGAACCTATACTTCAAGACCATCCTGTATTATTTGCGAAGATGATACGCAATATTTATCAACCAGATCTTGGTATCTTCCGATGAATTTCTTTTTAGAAAAAAAAATCTTTTGAAGAAATGTCAAAACATTTTAAAAAGATGAATTGAATCATTGCAAGAGCAAACCAGCAACACATGAAAGCAAATATCTTTTGTGGAATAAGGTTACTTACAATAACCGCAGAGCCGTCAAATCTTTCAAAATATTCCCCTCGAGCGTTGAAATTTGATTGTGGCTGATGTCCCTGCAAAATAACAATTTTTAAACGTATTTCTGCATGAAATATTTCAAATTCATCAATGCATTAATATTTACCTTGGAAATTGAAGAACTACTGACGCGTGCGATATATCTGTTGGAAAACTGAATCAAATATTTACAGATGTTTAGTATACATTGAATAGTTATTTTTCATGTATCACTTAAAAGATATGTGTTGTAAAGAGTATGTTCAAGGTCTTCTATCAAATCCGGTCTTTCGACAGTTTTTCTGAATACCCCCGGATTTGAATACACAAACAATTTTTAAAGTGACCATATTTTACAACAGCTACGTTGATACCAGTGTAGCTATTCTTTTATTTGGTACTTCATACCTCAAATATTAAAACATCATTTCATCATTTCAATATCGAGCTGTTATCTGTGAAATTATATGGTGAAATTACAAGATGCACGATGTAAGTAGACAACAGTTAAAAAATGCTGCTGGTTGGAATATCAGTCCATAATTTTTCATTCAGTTACCAAAGTTGTCCATATTACCAGCTTAAAAACCTACACTCATATACTAGTATCATATTTGGCACAATGGTTTCTTTTGTTTTTTTGTTGATCAAATTATTTTATTGTGGAAAGTGATATTGTTTTGAAAATGGTAAGCTTTCGCATTCAGCAGTAACTTGCCAATGGGCAAATGGGGCACCGTTTTAAAGCTATGATGAAAACTTCAGATTTTAGTTTAATAAAAACTTTCGCGCTACATATGACGTTTATATATAGACATTCGATTATACGTATTCTATATTAATTTGTATCTGGTTAATTATCCTTAAGTAGGAGAAAATAGAAAATATTCATATAGAAATAGTTCTAACAATGTTATGGTTGTTCTGATAATGTGAATTACTATTCCAAGACGTATAGAGTCGGATTGATAAAGTAATTTTTCTTAAAAATAGTTTAGTGTCAACTTGAAGTGGTTCGTTCATCTCTACTCAAGTAAACTAACTTCTCTTAAACAGATACAGGATAACCTCACACACATGTTTTATCATCTTAAATTATCATAAAATGCAAATAAAATCAATCTTAATGTAATGTTTTGTTTTGCGGTGGAAAAAAATGGTCCGGGTTTTGCCATGGAATAGAAAGTTGTATTTGATCTTTTACAACTGAATTCATTTGTTTTGTATGATTGAGTTGAGGATCATGTGTTCATAAAAGACATAAAAATAGAAAAAACAGAATATGGGGTATCTATCTATGTCACAAAATCAGTACATAAGCATGTGTGTTCGATCTAACTATAGAAGTGTTTAACGATCTTCGCAGGAATTTGATCCTTTTATATGAATGTCGCAAATAAGTAAAGTGATATATTTGCCATGAAAGGGCCGTTTGTAACTTATGCGGTATGAGGTTTTTTTCATTTTTGAATTCCGTTAAGTGACCTTTAGTTTCCAACTTTATATTGGTATCAATTTCAATTTTAATGCTTGTAGCTATGATGAGTTTATTTATCAGAATGTTGTTTCATCCCGGATCTAGTTATCTGTCGTGACCTAAAACGATATAGGAAAACCTCTCCATTGACTTAATTCATGTCACCAAAGTTAAAGTATCAATTTTATTGCACAAATATAAATGTCTGTAATATTTGTTACTTAGAAATGATACCAAATCAAATTAAAATGAAATTTTCACATTTCACTTTCAACTTAGCAGATGGTTTGAAAAACTGTCAAAAGAAATGAAAAAGTCAAATACAGAAAAAGGAAAGATAAATTTGAATCATAATAAACAGTTTGTCATTCCTGTTTCAGTTATCTAATTAATCGTAAAAAGATACAAGGTAACCACTCCATTGAGATATTAATATCTGATATATTCAATAACATTAATTCAAATAACCTTTTTACTTTATCAAATATGGTACACTTTAAACATTATACGAAATAAATTAAACGATATTGAAACATGTTCCAGGAAATTGCAATACGTTTATCAAAAGTAAATTCTAATTCTAATTCTGTCGTCTATGCTCAAATAACTATCTCAGGGTAACGTATCCACTGACAAAAATCAAATCACCTGAGAGTTTATGTTAAGTACCAAACGTGATGTATTCCCTAATATGACTGTTATACCGAGTGAGAATTTGCATTGCTATACAGCGTGTCTCGGTATTCTGTACATTCAACATTCTTTTCATAACATAGATCAAGGCAACATTTTCATTGACTAAACTCATGTCACTTCAGAAATATAATCAATTCAATAACATGAATCTAAAAGTCCTTATTACTATGTTCATGTATGTTTTTTCTTAAAATGATACCAAATAAAATTAAAGCGAACTTCATTCATTTATCTAAGATGCGCAGGCGGTTTTTAAAAAGTAGAAAAGAAAAGTCAAATACAAAGTATCATAAAGTACTATATTTTGGTAGTGCTCGAAATGAGAATTATTTATTAAATTCCCCATTATTAAAGTTTAATCTCAATTATACTGAACAGTTTGTCATTCCTACTCCAGTTAACTAATGTATCATGAAAGTCACATGGTAACCTCTCTATTGACAAAATGCAGATGGCATTGCGTTATATGATCTATCCAATAGTATCATTTAAACGGCATCTTCATTTTTTGAAAACAGTAGACTTTATATGATATACTAAATAAATTAAACAGTATTTAAATCTTTCGGAAAATTGCATTATTTGAAAAAAAATAAAACACTGATTATTTATATTGCATCTTAAAAACTTATTTTACTTTAAAAACAATGAATAAAATAATAGGGGTATTATAATACAAGAGCAATCTATCAATACATGGGGAATTTTGTAATTTGATTGGTCTGTAGGGACCTACAATATAGCATAACGTATTTCATCATTACATTTTGCATATTCGTAAATGCAAACAGATTAACATTGGCAATACATTGGCCAGCTAATGTCTTATATATCGGTTTGTAAACTAGTTAATATATATTGCAAATAAAGGCAATAGTAGTATAATAGTAATTTCAAAAGTCATATATCGATTGAGAAAAAATAAATCCGGATTACAAACTAAAGCCAAGAGGAGCACATCAACTATAAAAGGAAAACAACGGAACAACAGAAACATAGTGACAGATTTTCATAATATAATACGTAGTTATTTTCCAATTATGTCTTGCATTATCCTTATAAGACAAATATCTTCAATGTCTGCCCTTTAATCTATAAAAATTAACGTTGTTCTTAGACAATTTTACCGCAATATTAATGATTTATTTAATAACAAATAATTCAATGACCTATTTTACAGCAGTGCTGGCAGATCATGCGTGCGGTCTTCTACCGTGTTTGATTTATTCTGTTATTTAAGCAGGTCCTAAGTCAGTGGCCATGGCGTTAAGTAGCATAAATTATGGTTGTGTGCATGCAGAAAATGGCCCCCGCAGGACGCCGGCACAACGTTTTCAGTTTAGTTACCTTAGTTGTCATTTTGAACCTCATACTTTACTTAACGTAAAATTATATTTTACATAACAATTTCCTTTAAATTTATTTAATCAAAATATTTTTGGGAAGTGATATTGGTCTGATAATTTTCCGCCTTTCTCATTTAGTAGTAGGAAACGACAACTTTGCCAAATGAAATACTGTTTTAGAGCAGAAATTGAACAATTTTAATTTTTGCTTGATATCACTATATATCAATATTTATTAATGCATGTTTTATATTAACATAAAATCAAGACAATTAACGAAAGATACGACCCATTACAAAAAAATATGTTCACTTAATTCACTGTTTTATCGATTTTCTAACATTTTTTTATAATCATTACTTGAAACGATACACAATTATTATCTTTTTTTATATATTTTGAGGAATTGTGCAGCCAATTGAAAAAAAGCAAAACCAAATGGCTATAATAGATATGCAATGGCTTTATGGAACGCGTGTCTGGCGCAAATATAAAATTTCAATCCTGGTATATATGATGAGTTTATTTATATAACCTTCCTTTAATTTTGGGGCAATATACGGTCAGTTAAACTGAAATAGTCTAAAGTGCACATATTGTATCGGTCTGATAATATGTTCTACTAAAAAAATGTAGAAATATATTGCACCAGATCGAAAATGATATTACTCTCAATTAAGGCTTGCTTGACTTGTGTCATCTTTTTCCTGTAAACTATATTGTCCTACACAAATACAGGGAAACCTTTCCAATGTGACAATTTCTATCCCCCTTAACTAATAACAGCAATACAATATCATAAATCTAAAGTCATTATTTGTTATTTCTTTAAATTGTACACTTTTCATATAATACAAAAATCGAATTGACACAAATTAATATATCTGTGCACGAAAATAAAAAAAATAAAAAAAGATAAATTACATCATTGCATGGAAAACCAGCATCAGATGGGTCAAACAGTTGTTTGTGGATTCAAATTACTTACAATTTCGTCAGAGCCGTCAAACCATTAAAGATATTTTCGTCAAGCGTTTCAATTTGATTTAAACTCAGCCACCTGTAAAATAATATTTTTTAAACATATGTCTGCATAAAATTTTTGTATTCCTCAATTCATACATATTTACAGTAGAAAAAGAAGAAAAGTTGAAGTGTAGAATATCTGTTTCAAAACCAATTAAAGGTATTACAGACATACTGACAGATCCTTCATGTTGATTTGTTAAATAAATTTCTTCAGAGTATTTGTAAAGTTTATTCTCATTGTTATTTTGTAACGTGTTTTACCTCGACACTCAAATCGTGTGCTGTTCAAATATACATACAATGTACTTACAACCAGGTGGTTGTATTTGGTTAGTTGAAACATGAAAAGATCGATAATGCTATTCCTCCTTATCAAGGTTTTATCTCAATTTGACTAAGAATGCTGTCGTCTTTGATCCTGTAACCTATCTTGTCCTAATCAGATATAGGCAAACCTCTCCATTTACAAATTCAGACCCTTTACCTTATACCAGCAATTCAATAACATAAATCGAAAGTCCTTATTTGTTATTTCTTGCATATTACTTATTTTACTTGTAATACTAATTCTAAATGACACAAATTAATATATCTTTAAAAAAATGGCAATTAATGACATTCAGTTATCTGATCTATTCAATAGGATACATTTTAACGACATTTGTTTATTTTTATAAAAATGGTTGTCTTTAAACATTCTACAAACTAAATCAATCCATATTTTAAAATAGTGTTGGAAAATATTTTAAAAATGTTTATTTTTGCATAAAATAATTCACATTCATCAATGCAATAATTTTTAATTGGAAAATGAAGAACAACTCAAACGTGTGCTATATCTGTGTGAAAACTGAATTAAATATTTACAGATGTTTAGTATATAATTAATGTATGACTTAAATGATATAAATGTTTTAAAAATAACATACTCAAGGTCTTCTATTAAATCTGGTAGTTCAATAGTGTGTCTACATACTCAATGCCAGATTTGTATACAAGAACAATTTTCAAAGTGACCATATTTTAAAACAGCTACAACGATACTAGTGTATTTATACTTATATTTGGTACTTCTTACCTCAAATATTGAAACATCATTTCATCTTTTTGATATCGAGCTTTTATATGTGAAATTTATGTTGAATTTTACACGGTGTAAGATGTAAGTAGACAAATGTTGCAAAATTGTGCAGGTTGAATATCGGTCCAGAATTTTTAATTCAGTTACCTAAGTTGTCAATATTAACCACATAAAAACCTTTTAAATATCATATTTTGCATAACGGTTTCTTGTGTGTTTTTATTAATCAACTGATTTTTGAAGGTTTGCAAGTTTTCCTCATTCAGCATGACTTTCAATAACTTTATCAAATGAGGTACCGTTTTAGATCAAAAGTAAAGATTTTGGTTAAATAAAACTACACGCAAATTCTTATTTTATCGTTGTATATTTATATTTGTTTTATACGTATTTTGTATTGATTTGCATATGATTAATTATCATAAATTAGGATAAATTAGAAAAAAAGTCGCACGGAAATAGCTTTTTAAAGGGGTTAAAAAAAATCAACTTGAAATGATTCGTACATCTCTGGTCAAGTAAACTACCTTGTCTTTAAAAGATACAGTTAACACCTCCTTCGACAATGTTATCAGTTCGTTAGATTTGTGTGAGCTATTGATTTTTAAATTGTTTAAGGACTTTCCGTTTTGAATTTTCATCAGAGTTCAGTAGATTTGTTCTTTTACTTTTTACAAAAAACAGACTAAACAGTAAAGATCAATAATTGACAACAAAAGAACTATATAACACGTCATCATGATACTAACCAACGTCAGTTCATGGAATCTATACTTCAAGATCATCATATTTGATTTGTGAAGTTGATACGGAATATTTATCTTGGTATCTCCTGATGAATATCTTGTTAGAAAAAAGGACCAGCCGTTCTTTGACAAAACCTGGTTCATCAACTTTCTGCTCAGACACGCGAGACCTTTTAAAAAGTATTAGAAGCAGTTTCAAGCTATTGAATACCATATGAGCTGGGAAATATATATCCAATCTGCAGATGAATTTGGTAAATTGCTACTAAGTTGGGGGAAATTGATATTTTCAAAATTAAAATCGTCTTGTTTGCAATAGATTCGACTTCTATTTTTTAAATTAGTGAATGTTAAAAATAACATCTTTAATGTCTGACAAGAAATCCGATTTTTAGACAGTTTTACGGCATACTCAATGCCGAATGCGAATACAAAAACAAATATAAATCAATTGCTTTAAAAAAGCAATTGTAGGGGGTCTTTCCCCCTTTAAAATTAATTGAATTGGGGGTGGGGGGGGGGGGGGTTTGTTTGTTTGTTTGTTTGTTTGTTTGTTTGTTTCTGTATGGGGTCTATATTATTGTTACCGGAGAAGTTTCATGTTTAGTTTGGAAAGTTTTTCTTTTATTTTAGGTACAGCGCGCGCGCCACATCACGTGACACGGGTTTATAATAACGAAAAGATAGTCTTTTTATTCCTTTTTAGGTGGGGACTTTGAACAGACAACATGTATAGAGACGGAATGCACACAATGTAATTTCTTTTGTCATTGTAGGAAATTGACATTTTGATGACAGTTCACAAACAGTGCATGATTTGGATTTATTTGATCCGGTGTAACTTTAAAACACATTTATTGATTATTTTCTGATAATGTACATTTTTCAGCACCTGTTTGTAACACAGATTAGTATTTCAATCTCGGAGCGGACATTTTATTGTAGGCTTTTACTGAAATTTACGGACCGAGCAAGCAATTTTTACGGCATTGCAATTTTTTTTCTCTAGGAAAAGCTTTGAGAGATATCTGCACCAAATTTTTTTACAAACTTTTAGTACATGTATGCCCTGCTGACTGCAAATTTTGAGGTCGATTGTATTTGTAGTTTCAGAGTAAATGTGGATTTTTTTTTTCAGAAGTGACGCAAGAACAATATTAAATTTCAATTTTTCATGAAACATGATTGATTGATCATGAAACATGATTGATTGATCATGATCATGATTGATTGATTGATTTATTGATTAGTTGGTTGGTTGGTAAAACACGTTGGATAGGGCCAATTCAAACAGCGAAAAAGAAACAAAAAAGATCTTGGACCCTATATTAAACACACGAGACGGAAACATGATTGATTGATTGGTTGGTTGGTTGGTTGGTTGGTTGGTTGGTTGGTTGGTTGGTTGGTTGGTTTGTTTGTTGGTTGGTTAAACACGTTGGATAGGGCCAATTGAAACAGCGAAAAAGAAACAAAGAAGATCTTGGACCCTATATTAAACACACGAGACGAGACGGAAACTTGATTGATTGATCATGATTGATTGATTGATTGATTGATTGATTGATTGATTGATTGATTGATTGATTGATTGGTTGGTTGGTTGGTTGGTTGGTTAAACACGTTGGATAGGGCCAATTGAAACAGCGAAAAAGAAACAAAGAAGATCTTGGACCCTATATTAAACACACGAGACGAGACGGAAACATGATTGATTGATCATGATTGATTGATCATGATTGATTGATCATGATTGATTGATTGATTGATTGATTGATTGATTGATTGGTTGGTTTGTTGGTTGGTTGGTTGGTTGGTTGGTTAAACACGTTGGAAAGGGTCAATTGAAACAGCGAAAAAGAAACAAAGGAGATCTTGAACCCTATATTAAACACATGAGACGGAAACATGATTGATTGATTGATTAATCATGATCATGATTGGTTGATTGATCATGATCATGATTTGTTGATTGATCATTATTGATTGATCATGATTGGTTGGTTGGCAAACACACATAAAATTCTTCAAGTCGTGCCCCAAATCACATATGTACATGACCTTGACCTTTGACCTTGTGACCTTTGTCAAGGTCATTGCTTCACAATGTCATTGCAAAAGACCCTATGGGTCAAGGACCTTTTGTTTAAGAGTTTTGCCTAATAATGGCTTTTTATAAACCATCAATGGGGGTTATGTCCCTTACATAATGGTAAAACCAATACAGTCATAATGTAACAAAGTTGCCCCTTGAAGTACTGAACATTTTTCACTGCTTAAATTTTCTGTATCTATAACCATTCAAGAATTATAGGGAAATCAAAGACATATGAAAATCTAAAATATGACCTTGACCTTTGACCTTGACCTAATTTTCTAAGTTAGGACCCAGGGGACTCAAATAAAAACATTCCAGGGTTATACGGTTAACGGTTTATCAGTTAAAAAAACATACCGACAAATTTATTCCGTAAAGGTACATAACTCCTATAAAATTTCATCGAATCGCTTCGATCCAAATTAGCCAAAAATTCCTGAGGATGTAACGAACAATTTGTAAAAAGAATTTTGTCGCTTTCTTATTTTGTTACGAAGGAGATGCACACACATGACAAACAGTGAATAGGGAGATAACTCTTACAAAGAAAATGGTTCGGCTTAGCAGGGTGAAATTTAAAAGCGCATAAACTATACGATACAATATGAAAAAAATCTAAGCGACATATTGCGAAACAAACATTTATCGCAAGAACAAAATTTGGCGGAAAAAAAAAAAAAATAATAATTAAAAACCAATTGTTCAGAGAACAATTGAAGGTCTTTCCACCAGTAAATATCTATTTTGATATTAAAATAGTAAAAATCAGTCTAAAATGTCAGTTCCTATGGCTTTATGAT